>PUFA01000043.1:5000000-10000000 GCA_003508835.1 Eonycteris spelaea | reverse complement strand
TTAAAGTGGAGATCCCTGTAACGAAGTGACATTTGACTGTTCACAGTGAATTATACAGTCTCTGACATAACAGTAGTATTTACAATGGCATTTTCTCAACTTTGTTCATGTGAGAAAACATGTGAGGAACCTGGAAGTTTTACATATATTTCTGGAAATCACAAGGCGAGACAGAGCAGAGGCTGGTCTGTCAAAGGGTGTCAGAGGGGTCCTGATCCTTGAAGCGAATTAGGGGCAATTGTTATAGAAGTACCAGGGAGTAAAGGAAATGTCCTGAGAATTGGACCTGTTGTTAAGTTAGAAGTTGGATGAACATGGGGGCTTTACGAAGATAGCCAAAGATCAGGGAGGCCTGGAGTTGCCAGAGTTCTCGCAGGTAGGAGAGATGGTAGTGAAATATTTAGGGACAGAAGTGAAAAATTCAGAACAGAGTGACCTATTACACAGTAAGGCTCTTTATCTTAAGATAAAGTAATATTAAATTTACATCTAGAAACATGAAATAATCAAGCTGAGGAACAATGAAATCTAAACAAAAGAACTTCACTAAGTGCTTGGTATAACATACTTACCCTAAGAGATTATCATGTGATTCAAATAACTGTAGTAGAAACTTACATAAGTAGTAATATAGAGCTAAAATCTATATATCCAATTACTCTGTGAGGCAGAATGGTTATTTGACGAGCATTAATGATCACTAATATATCAGTCATGAAACTTGTATTGCAGCTCTGGTTTTATCTGGAAATAATTGGGTGATTCCAGTTAATTTGGGGCCGTGGTTTACTAATCAGCAAAAGGAGAGCATAAAGTTATATCTTTCTTGATTATTATAAAAGTAATACAGAAGTTTTGCAAAAGATGCAGATGCAAATAGTATAAAAATATGTAAAAAGGTACTCCTACCCTTACTTTTCTCTGTCCCCATGAACCTCAGTCCATTTCTCAGAGAAAACCACTATTAGTACTTTCTTTGAAGTCTTATGCAACATTTATGGAAATACATATACATAAATGATTTTAAAGCAAGTGAAATATTATTACACATGCTATTCATACCTTGCCTTATTTACATTACAACATATGATAGGGGCGGAATTGTGTCTCTTCAAAAATCTTAAGTTGAAGTCCAAACCCTCAGTACCTCAGAATGTGACTATTAGGGTGGGTCCTAATGCAATATGACTGGTATCCTCAGAAGAAAAAGAAATTAGGATACAGTCAAGCATAGGAGGAAGACCATGTGAGACATTAGAATAAGAAGGCCATCTACAAGCCAAGGAGAAAGCTCCTCAGAAGAAACCAATTCTATTAACACCTTGATCTTGCACATCCAGCCTCCAGAATTGTGAGAAGTTAAATTTCTGTAGATTAAGCCACTCAATGTGTGGTACTTTGTTATGGCAGTCCTAACAAACTAATACAATGCACCATAGATATCTTTACATATCAGCACAGATAGTTTTCTTATATAACAGTTTGATTATATTCTGTTTTATAGACATGATAAATTGATTTTATAATTTGTAGAAATATAGGTTGTAATTTGCCTCTACCCTAGTGATCAGAAAGTAAGTAAGTCCTCTTTGGAAAAAGAAAACACCACCCAGAGCCTCCACAGTTTTTTTATGCATAATGATTAGTAGTGAATAAAATGTTAACAGAAATCACTGGAGAAAGAAGCAATGCCTGAAAACCAGGATGAAATGTAGACAATAGATTCCTGCTCATGAAGGGGTAACTACTGCAGCATTGAAAGTTAAGCATGAAAAGAAAAATGTATGTAAAATATAGAATTAGTATATAAGACACATAGGACATACATAAAACATGGATGTAGGTAGAATCACAGAAGAGAGGAGAAAGAGAATAGTACAGATGCTGTAAAAAAAAAAATAGAGTGATCTAGAAATTCCCAAATCTGACAAAGACATTATACCATAAATGCAGAAAATGTTAAGAATATTAAGAATGTAAATTTGTAAATATATATATTTATTAGAAAATTCCTATAAAAGCAAAACTTACCAAATAAACTGGGAAAAAATGAAAATCTGAATTATCTATAGTCTATTAAAAATCCTGCAATTACCCACATGGAAAACTTGAGGCCTAGATGCTTCACTATGATTTTTAGTGGCAATTAATAAGCTAATTCTAAAATGTATATAAAAGTGTAATGGTTCAAATTATCAAAAAAAATTTTAAAGAATCCCAAAGTTTGAAGACTTCCCTAATCTAATTAAAAATATCATTTGAAAAGACATTTAATTTTAAAATACTGAAACCTCTCAATTGAGATTAGCAATAAAACAAAACATGCTATCAACATATTTATTCAGTATTATACTGAAATTCCTAGCTAGAACAATAAGATAAGAAAAATACAATATGGTATTGGTGCAATTCTAGTTAAACTGATTAAGGGACTAGAATGAAAAACTTAGAACAGACCAACATATACGCTTGTTTTTTTAATTTGTGACAATGCAATATTGAAGTATGATATATAAAGAATGATTGTATCAAAAAAGATATTAGATCAATTGGATAATCATGGAAATAATCTTGACACTTAAACTTCCATTCAAGGTAGGTCATAAATCTAAGTATAAAAGGTAAAGTAATAAAATTTCTACAAAGTGACAAAGAAGATTACTTTCATGGCATTGGGGTAGGTGAAAGCTTTTAAATAGTACCTCTCAGAACTGGCCATAAAGCGTTAATTTGAGAATTTAATTTTATTAATATTAGGAACTCTTGTTCATCAAACAAAAACAAAGGGAGTAAAAAGACAAGCCTCAGCTTGAGAGAATGTTATATAGGCATACACACATCCAAACCAGGATGTTAATGTTATCAAATTTATTAATTTTACTCTTCGTAGTTCTTAGGTTATATAAGTCCTGATTAAGAAGACCTTGAACATTATCAAATAACATATGGAACTAACTACCTATTGTGTAAAGAATGGACTACATATCTAGTTTTATTTTTAACTTACTGCTAAACTGTCATCCAACACTATTTTTTAATGGTATTTCTTTCTCTTACTATTTTGAAATATCGTTACCAGATACTCTATTTCTATATGTGTTAGAGACTATTTATGGACTTTTTAAAAAATATAATTACATGTGTTTCCCTTACTGCTCTAAATCTTTACAAGCTCAATTAACACTTATGTAATCCAGTTATATATCAGGTTTTATTTTTATGTTCTCAAACAGGATATGCATCTATATTTGCTTTTAAATAGGGGATTTTGTGATCCCGGTATTTGTAGAAAAACCTTTATAAAGAATAAAATATTTTGAGATTTTGCTCCAAATATACCTGCCTTATGAGTGAGTTTTTAATATTTTGAAACATATGCTCTAATCTCTCCATTAATAATCTGATCTGAAGGATCCCTTAGCTTGTTCAAAGTCATTTTGAGTTCAGGTACATATATATGGATGTATGAATAGCTTTTAAATCATAATGGTATGCAGAATCCATTCAATAAAAGCTTAACTCTTAACAGTAGAAATGAGGAGTGAGGTCGGGATGTAGGAAGCTTTTCATTGTACTCAGTGGAAAAATATATAACAAAACATTTCAGTAATGCTCGCCCGATCTTCCTATTGAATCACAGAATGAACAAACATAAATCAAGGCTGACAAGGTTGAGTCTCTCTCCTTAGAGCTTTGAAAATAATAATATATCATCCTATAACAATATAACATTCATCCTCTCCTACTTTTCTCTCATCTTGTTGGCAAAAGGTCCCTCAATACAAAAACAAACCTTCATTATACTGGATGAATGTAATTCTTATGCCAGAAAAAGAGTATCAGATTCATATTAAGAAAATTGTTTTATACAAGGACTTGCCAGAAAAAGACTTAGAAATAAATAAAGTTTTCTATGCTCCATTAATGAAAATTCTAGTATGTAGCCAGATGTTTTATTGGGGGAAGGGAATCAAGAGAAACATAGAGGGTTCTGCCACTCAACTGAACACTGAAGCTGAAATTAGACTGATTCACAAGTGCACATAATTGCCTGGAATATTTATCTTTTTTTTTTTTGTAAGAGAAAAAAAATCTCCCTCTCCCTCTACATTTTTCTTTTCCCTTAGTAAAATGAAAACCAGATTTTGGTGTGAGAATTTGGGAGACCTAGTCTCTTTGGCAGAAACAACTAATGCTAAGAGTTCTCCCAATCACTGTTCTCCTTTTCTTTACTAACTGAATTTTAAATCTATTCAGATGACAATGTGTCAGCTTAAAAGCAAAGGAAAATGGCAACATACATAAGCAAAAAGCTAGTCTCCCATGAAACAAGAAGTCTACATGTGACACAACCATGGTTAGTGAAATGTAGGTAGAAGTCACTGGGAGGTACTTTTGCAAAAGCTCTTTAGAGAGGACCAACAGCTAGCATGAATTTTTTTCCTTTACCTCCCTCCCTTCTTTTCTCCCTGCATTCCTCCTTCCTTTCTGCCTTCCTACTCTCTTTTTCTTCTTTCTTTCCAGGGATGGTAGACACAATGCTGGAAGTGTGGTTAGCCATATTATAAGGGTGTAGCAATAAGTAAAAGCTAGGGGTAGATGAGAGAAAAGATGTAAGTTTCTGGTGATATTGAATTGTTACTACATAGGGCTGGACTACTTACCTCTAGACTTGAACACTGAGAAAAATTTTTAAAAATAATTTTAAAAGAAAACAAATCAATTACTCTTAGTCAAATGCAATCACTAGCACTTCCATATGATTTATATATTATCCCATTTTATCCTCATAAGAATAACTATTATTATAATATGATACTATAATATTGTATTATTATACCTGATTTATAAAAGACTTGAGATTTGAACATTGCATGTTTCCCCAAGATTTTAAGCTTAAATAAATTACAGAGTAGAAGTTCAGCAAATTAATCTGGTTGATTACATTCATCATGAAGGTGTTCGTTCTGTAACATTGTCTCTCATATATGTCCAATATCATGAAAATAGAATTTGGAACTGACCAAGTGGTATGATTTAAGGGTATTTGTGATTATTAATTTTACATGTCAATTTGAACAGTCATAGAGTGTTCAGATTAAACATTATTCTAGTTGTGTCTGTGAGGAAACTTCCAGATAAAATTAGCATTTTAATTGGTAGGTTCAATAGAACAGATTTCCCTTTGCCATGTAGGCAGGGCGTCATCAGTCTATTGAGAGCCTGAATGGAACAAAAGACACAAGAAAAATTGTTTCTGTTTTTCCTGTCTCACTGCTTGAGCCAGGTCATTTCATCTCATCTTCTCTGGTCCTTAGACTAGGTTTTACACATTGCTCCCCTGATTCTCAGGCCTTCACACAGTTTCTCTTGAAGCAAGACCCTTTGGAATATAAGTCAGAATGCCAGTCCAGTATGTGCTATTCTGCTTAGTTCAGTAAATATATAAGTGTTTGCTATGTATTTGGTCCACTCCCCAATAAGCTACTTGTAGTAGAAACCAGAGACATGTAAAATTATTTCCAATACTAAGTAGTAAACTCCACAGAGGAAGCAAACACAATTGTTGTGGGAGCATGCAACAGGACTCCTAGTCCAGCAGAGCTTGGTTAGGAAATACCTCTTTGAATAAGATGATTCCTGTTTTGGTAATGCACTTTGATCTGAGATTTATGTTTTCTAAGTCCCATCCTCTTAATTTCTCCTCTTAAAACTTATTTTTTGTCTAGATCTGGTCTGGTTAGGAACATCCCTCCAACACAAGGAATCTAATTTTTCTAGAAACAAAAGTACTTGCTTTATGATGCCAAAATGTTTGTTACAATGTCTCACTAATCCCAAATCTGAAAATATCTACTTGGTGTGATTTCTTCATACATTTACTTCAACCATAGAGGAATAAATAAGTTCCTTCACCATCTTGGACTTCTTCTGGAAGAACTGCCTTGAATTTAGTATGGTAAGAGTTGGGGAGAATTTGAGTCATCTGTTTCCCTGCGGTGCCAGTGAGGATGACTCAATGCAACACAAAGGAATACATAAATTCAGATGTCTCAAGCTTGATGGTAAAGCAATGAGGAAATACCAAAGTTGGGAAGTACTGCAAGGTGAAATCACTCCAAACTTTAACTGATGGAGAATAAAGCAGAGAAAACAATCTGGTTATTGTGAAATCATGAGCCTACAGAATGAAGTTTCCCTTGTGATCGCTGCAATAATTCTATGATATAGGGACCAATTAATGAATAATACTGATTGGAGTACAAGGATGAAGGAGTTAAAAAAATAGTGATTTTATAGGTCAGAAATTAATTATATAAAATGTATTTGTTATTCATAGAGGAAAATATGTATTGCATGGTTATATATGCTTGGAACTGTTCTGTATGTTTGGTTGACAAAAATAGAAACATACCGAATTAAGTAATTTTAAATCACTAAGTTAGATAAAGACAAGGGTAAGTTAGAGATGAGGGGACTGCTTATTGTTTTATTTATTATAACTATGAATAGAAAAGAGTAGTTCCATTCCTGTCCAAACTTATGGAAAAATAATTATAGTAAATATGAGAGTTTTGTGACAGGTTTGTGCAAAATATTATAGGATACTGAGAAAGACATAGAGAATAAAATTTGCTATTGGGGAAAGACATGAAAGAGAATTTAAATGAAGACATACAGGATGCAGAAACATTTTTTGAAGATAAAGCAATAAGGATATTCTAGACAGAGAAAAACACATATTTTAAAAGTCAATACTGTATTATAAAGCTATAGTAACCAAAACAGTATAGTACAAACATAAAAACAGATACATAGATTAATTGAATAGAATAGAGAGCCCAGAAATAAACCCATTCATATACAGTCAACTAATATTTGACAAGGGACTGAAGAATAATCCATGAAGAAAGCATTGTTTCTTAAATAAATGATATTGGGAAAACTGGATATCCACATGTAGAAATATAATATGAGATTTTTATCTTGAACCATATAAAAAAATCAACTGAAAATGCATTAAACACTGCAATGTCACACCTGACATTGTAAAACTCCTAAAAAAAAAAAACAAACATAGGGAAAAATCTTGACATTGGTCTTAGCAGAGATTTTTTTGGATATGACACAAAAGACATAAGCAAAAACAGAAAAAAATAAACAAGTAAACTATATCAATTAAAAAGCTTCTGCACAGCAAAGGAAATAATCAACAAAACAAAAAGTCTACTTATGGAATGGGAGAAAATATTTGCAAACCATTTGTCCAGTAAGGAGTTAATAGCCAAATATATATAAAGAATTAATAAAACTGAACAGCAAACAAAAAATAAAAAAACAACAAACAATCCAATTTAAAATAGGAAAAAGATATGAATAGACATTTTGCTAAAGAAGACACACAAATGACCAAAAGGTTCATGAAAAGGTGCTCAACATCACTAATGATGAGAGAAATGCAAATCAAAACCTCAATGAGATATTACCTCATATTACAAGAGATAATAAGTGTTGGTGGGAATGTAATTTGGTGCTGCCATTATGGAAAACAGTATGGGGTTCATTAGAAAAAAAAATAGGACTACTGTATGATCAGCAATCCCAGTTCTGGTACAAATTCAAAGGGAAAAAAATCATTGTCTCAAAGAGATGTCTGCACCCCCATGTTCAGTGCAGCATTATTCACAATAGTTAATATATGGAAACAACCTAAGTGTCCTTCGAGGGATGAATGAATAAAGAAAATGTGATATATAAATATATATATTTATATACATATATACATACTATATATATATATATATACAATAAATATTATATATATATATACACACACACACACACACATACAATGAAATGTTATTCAGTCTAAAAAAAGGACATTCTGCCACTTTTGATAACATGGATGGATCTTGAGAGAATTATACTAAGTGAAATGAATTAGACATAGAAAGAAAAAGACTGTATGACCTCACTTATATATGGAATCTTAAAAAGTCAGACTCATAGAAACAGTGAGTAGATTGGTGGTTACCAAAGCTGGGGGTTGAGGAAAATGGAAAAATGTCAGTTAAAGAGTATACACTTTCAGTTATAAGAAAAATTAATTCTGGTGATCTAATGTACAGCATAGTGACTATAGATAATTAAAAATACCATATTGTATTCTTGAAAGTTGCTAGGAGAATCAATCTTAAATGTTCTCATCACACACAAATACACACAGACACAAATTGCAACAGTGCGAGGTAATGAATGTTTTAACCTTATTGTGGCAATCATTTCACAATATGTACATCAAATTATCACGCTGCACACATTAAACTTACACAATGCTTTATATCAATTATATCTCAATAAAGCTGGGGGGAAGCTGAGAAGTTAGAAATTTTTTATAGGCAGACGTGTTTGTTTTTTGTGTGTGTGCTTTAAAAAAAAAAAGCTAGGGAGCATATTAATCAATTCATATTTTAGAAAGAGAACTCCAGAGGTATTATAGAGGCAGAATGAGCTGGGAAGAAATAATGCAAGAAGATCAGTTTCATTCATTCATTCATTCATAATTTCATTACTCTCTTCCCTTTCTTTACTTCTCCTTTTTAAACTATTATTTGCTGAGGGCATACTATATTCTGGGCACTGCATTTTATCTTTTATCAATCCTCAAAACAATACTATGAAGAGATACCATTTTCCTTC
This sequence comes from Eonycteris spelaea, assembly GCA_003508835.1. Taxonomy (NCBI): domain Eukaryota; kingdom Metazoa; phylum Chordata; class Mammalia; order Chiroptera; family Pteropodidae; genus Eonycteris; species Eonycteris spelaea. The sequence goes on along the minus strand of PUFA01000043.1, from coordinate 9,991,300 downwards.
TCTTTAGACTGAGGGATGCTGAGAATTAAACTAAGATAAATATCAACCCCATTCATACAGTTAACAAGTGCCCCAGGTGATCTGAATCCAAACCAACAAGTTTCTTTTCTTTTCTTTATTTTAATGCCTACAGCACCTGGTATTCCTAGGTGATCTCCCATCCAAGTACTAACAGGCCCAACCCTACTTAACTTCTGAGATCAGACGAGATCGAGCACGTTCAGGGTGGCATGGCTGTAAACCCAACAGGCTTCTTGATCACTACCATTCATGACTGCCAAGATCTATACTTTGCTGATTATTCTTTCTACTTTTATCTGTCTTCTAAATTCAAGTCACTAAGTGTGCATTGTTTTATAGTACAACTTAAAATGATATCAGTAGGTTCCTAGAGACACTTAAGTTTGATACATATACATAAATAATAGATATATCAATATTATTATTACCTTATTTTTAGGGTGATTTGTGAATTTAACCATTTAACAATAAAAATAGCACTTTTATTTTAGTTAGACATATTGACTTCATTTGAAAATGCTCATTTAGGAAAAGAAAAAAAACAGAATTAGCCCAAAAAACTTGTGAAAAAGAATATAAAAGAAAAAATACTCACTCTGCAAGTTATTCAGACATATTGTTAATTTTAAAAGTCTAGCTGTAGCTCTTGGAATTTTTCAGGCATACAACTATATCATCGCAGGTATGTAATATGTCCTTCCTTCTGGTTTGCAGGCCTTTTTACTTTTTCTTTTCAAATTGTGTTACTCTTTCCAAAATAATGCAACCATCAAAATATTTTCTACCTTTTTGTACTTTTTTCAATAGACTTTATTTTTAAAGTAGTTTCAGGTTAACACAAAAATTGTGCAGAAAGCATAAATATCTCCCATATGCTCCCTGTTCTCACATATGCATGCAGCCTACCCGATATCAACATCTCTTACCAGAGTGGTACATTTGTTACAATCAGTGAATCCCCATTGACACATCATTATCACTGGAAGTCCATAGTTTACATTAAGGTTCACTTTTAATGTACTGTCTGTGTGTTTGGACAAATTTATAATGACATGTATCACCATTATAGTATCATACAGAGTAGTTTCACTGTTCTAAATATCCTATGTACCTGCTCTATCTATCTCTCCTTCCTCCATAACTCCTGGCAACCAATGATCATTTTACTGTCTTTGTAGTTTTGACTTTCCCAGAATGTCATATAGTTGAAATCATACAGTATGCAGCCTTTTCAAAATGACTTCTTTCACCTAATAACATGTATATTCATGGCTTAATAGCTCATTTCTGTTTAACATTGAATACCATTCCATTGTACGAATGGGCCCTAGTTTATTTACCATTCACCTACTAAAGGACATCTTGATTGTCTCCAAATTTTGGCAATTATTAATAAAGCTGCTATAAACATCCATGTGAAGGTTTTGTGTAGACATAAGATTTCTTTAACTCGTTATTAAATACCATGAATTGCAATTGTAGAGTCAGATAGTTAAAGTATATTTAGTTTTGTAAGAAACTGATGAACTGTCTTCCAAAGTGGCTGTTATCATCTGAAGTTTGACCAGCAACATAGATTTTGTTGTTCCACTTTATTGTCAGCATTTGCTGTTGTCAGTGTTGTGGATTTTGGCCATTTTAGTAGACGTGTAGTGGTATCTCATAGTTATTTTAATTTGTAATTTCCTAATGACAAATGATGCTCATTATTTTTTCATATGCCTATTTTCCACCTGAATATATTCTTTGGTGATATATATGCTCATTATTTAATCAGGTTGTTTATTTTTTTATTGGCGAGTTTTAAGGTTTCTTTGTATATTTTGAGTAAGAGTTCTTTATCAAATGTCTTTTGCAGATATTTTCTCCCACTCTGTGGTTTGTCTTCTTATTCTCTTGACAGAAACTTTGCCTTCTCATTGCTCTTGATGGAAGAGCAGAAGTTTTTAATTTTAATAAACTCCAGCTTAACAACTTTTTCTTTTATGAAGTGTGCATTTGGTGTGTGAAAAAATTTATCACCATACTCAAGCTCATCTAGATTTGCTCCTGTATTATCTTCCAAAATTTTACATTTAGGTCTATTATCCATTTTGTGTTTATTTTTGTGAAAGACATAAGGTCTGTGCCTATATACATATTTTTTTTTACTTGTGAATGCTTAGTTATTCCATATCATTTGTTGAATGCACTATGCTTGTTTCATTGGATTGCTTTCACTCCTTTGTCAAAGATCAACTGATTATATTTTGTGGGTTTATTTCAGAACTCTCTATTCTTTTCCATTAATTTATTTGTCTAGTCTCTCAGGAATGTCACACTATCTTGACTATTATAGTAAGTCTTGAAGTTGGGTAGTATCAGTCTTTTGACTTTGTCTTTCTCCTTAAATATAGTATTGGTTTTTCTGGGTCCTTTTCCTTTCTGTATAAACTTTAGAATCAGTTGATCAATATCTATCAATGATTAGCTGACTGTTTGATAGGGATTGTGTTGAACCTATAGATCTAGTTTGGAAAAACTGACATCTTGACAATATTTGGTCATCCTACACATAAACATGAAATCTCTCTCCATTTATTTAGTTCTATTTCTTTCATCAGAGTTTTGTAGTTTTCTTCATATAGATTATGTACATATTTTGTTAGATTTATTCCTGAGTATTTTTTTTCAGGTGCTCATATAAATGAAGTTATATTTTAAATTTCAAATTCCATTTATTTATTGCTGGCATATAGAAAAGCAATTGGCTTTTGTATATTAACCCTGTATCCTGTAGCGTTGCTATACTCACTAGTTTCAGTAGGTTTTTTGTTGTTGTTATTGTTGTTATTTCTTTCAGATTTTCTATATTGTCAATTATATCATCTGTGAAAAGATATAGTTTATGTCTTTTTTGCATCCTTGCAGGCTATACTATGATCAAAGAGAAAAAAATAGTTATGGGGGGGCTGTATTTTGCAGCAAAATCTGTCTCTTAATTTAGACAAGTCATTTTTATTCCAAGGCATCCACTGTTCATCTTCGAAATGAAGTGATTGAACTACACAGACTCTACAATGCTTTAAGCTCTAACATTCTATATTCTACCTGAAATTCTACTCTTCTGAATTTCAGGTATCTTTCTTGAAAGGAAGTTGTTCTGATAGAGTCCTGGAAATTTCTCCTTTATTTCTGGAGTGACAGCCTATTGCATTTGTATTATTTCGGCTGTCCTGACAAGCAGTTGTTCTCTGAGAAGGCTGACATACACTGAGTCTCCAGCTGCTATCAAAGTGTTAACAGCTTGTTTTGAAGCTTGTGATTTCCAGGGTTTTCAGATTATGATGCTACTAGTTTGAACATGTAACAAGTAGGAGAGGAAACATTCATATGGAAACATCTCTAAATATATTCAAGTAGCTACAATGTCTATAGCTTAGAATTGTACATGAAAAGACTACAAGGAAAGGGTAATGGAGTACAATAACCAAGAACTATTTTGACTCACTATTTGAAGCTGGGCAAGCCACTTAGCCTTTATGTTCCCATCTATAAACTGGGAACTTGTAGTAGCAGGTACACTTCCTCATTGTCCAAATAGTGGAAGGATATACTAGACAAAACTTAGCTACACTATATGCAGTATGAAATATATGATGAGTCTTTGAGCTGTGTTTAGTTCTAGCCTAAGTTTTGGGCCTTAAAAAGTTTCACCAATGTGAAATCCTTCCAATAAACATTTACATGAATCATTCAAACCCATCACTAACATACATGTTCTTTTTTCTTTCCTGAAACTAGCATGGAGTAAATTATGGTCACTTAAAGTAATATAATTCTTTTTGTCATGGGATAATATCCCAAGTGTGAGTTCAGAAGAAGAACAATAATATCTGTGCCACTATACTCAGTTCTTTCTGTTTAATATATAAAATACATGGCACATGTACACACACACACACACACACACACACACACACACACACTTACCCTTTTTGTAAAATGAAGAAGTATTAGAATAATCAAATTATCCTTCGATGCTCTTTTAAGGATGCCAAACATGGTTGAGTAGCTCTGCTGATCTGACACTGTGTATCAGGTTATTATTCTAAGCTCTGAAAATATAACAGTAATCAAATCATAGTCCCTGCTGATATAGTGATTACAGTCTAGGTGGGGGAGGTAGGTAGTAAGTAAACAAATATGAATGTAAGGTGGTGATAGCTTACATAAATACACATAAAACAGAAAAAGAAGACAGAGAATAAGGTGCTATTTTTGGTAGCATGATCATGGAAACCTTTCTGATAACGGGACTTTAAAGCAGAGACCTGAATGAAGTGAGGAAGTGAGTCATATAGATATGGATAGCTAGGTGCATAATGTACCAAAAAAAAGAGAAACAATAAGTAAAAAAGAAGGCACACTCAAAAATTTACAATAAGCGTTATATGGCAGGATCAGAGTAAATGGGGTGGGGAGGGAGTGGCAAGAAATAAATAACAAGAACAAAAAGAATAGCAAGGGACCAGAGGACCATGTTAACCATGGTAAGAGGTGAGTGAAATGAAAGGCATTAGAGAACATAAGACATCCATTTTTGTGCATTTAAATCACAGATATTCTGAATAATAGGTATAAACAAAATGTATTATTTTCAATCATTCTTCTGATAGTCTATAGCATCTCTCCACTAAGAATGATAAAATATCAAGGAAATCACCCCTCTGAGATATCCCATTCAATTCTCATATTTTTTTTGTCAAAATATTTTTTCCCATCTGGAAGCCGAATCTGTCTCCCTGAACTCTTCACCATTGTGTTTTGATTGTATTCACAGTATAACTTTTCTTCCTAACATAAACCATTCATGTGTTTTCACCCTGATTTATCTCTAAAATATTCAACCTGTCTTAATTTCACATAGGAATGAATCTTCCGATTATTCTCCTCAGCTCCTCTTTTATCCTTCTATATGTTTGATGACCAGGACTAAATGTTTTCATTTCTACCCATTTGTATTTATTGCTATTATTTACATTAGTTTAAAGAAGTTTATCTTCCATCTTTTGAAATAAGTTCATGCTTTTTCCTTGAGTAACCTATTTTTCTTATATCAGTTGGTTTCAACTTGATAGTTCATGAAAAGCTTGGTGTGTTGGTATTTGGCACCTCTGCTCTCAGTCAGCAGTGTGAAACCTATGAGCTGGAGCCATATAACACCTGTGGCAATCAATACTTGAGACAGCCTTTTATTTTCCAATATGGGCAGCTCTTTTTATTCTTTTTCTTTCTTCCACATCATTCTCTTCTCTTTATTTTCCTTTTCTATTTTGTTATTCTTCACCTTCATTTTATTCTCCTTTTTTCCCCTTTTATTTTTTCTGCTGTTGAAATCATGAGTAATATTCAATAACACCCAGACATTTATTTGCTTTATTAAAGACCAGAAGTTTTGAGTGTGTGGAAAAGATGACAGTCAATTGTATTATACACTTTTCATGGCTCTAAGAAGGAATCTTAATATCCAAAATTCCACTCTTAGAGATCTTTCTTTTGGCCTAAATATCCGAGATAACACAGGTTGTCAAACTGAAAAGAATCAGAGATTTTACACAGTATCGAACTTCACTAATACTTCCAAGGGTTCATATAATCAAGAAATACAAACAGTAAAAAGACAAGTATGTGATCCTCAATACAGTTCTCTAGTTCTTCCATCCACATTTAGAAGCACTCAATTTTTCCAAGATCCAAGATGTCTCTAGCCCAAATATAACACCTGAGGTCACTAAGAGATATGTGTGTGTGTGTCTGCCGTGTGTGTGTGTGTGTGTGTGATTTATCATTACACAAAGGTAGCTGCTTCAAACATGCTGCCTTTCCATTTATGTCTCAGATAACTACAAAGTTGAAGATATTTTCCAGAGGATCGTGACCAATAAATCCATAGATTTACTATAATAGTCCTAGCAGACCAGATATATCCTGTTAAAAGTATCCTATAGATAAAGATACTTTTTAAATAAATACTATCAACAGGTCCAACCAGCATGTTTATAAGGAGATTTAATCAGCTTATTTACTTCTCTTTGTGTCTTGTTTTCCCTCTGTCCAGGAGCCCTCAGGTTAGAAAAGAGAGATTTCAGACCAGCTGGCAACATTCCTTTTTTCCAAAACTCAACCTAACTATTGCTGACTTTGGAGATAAAGGAAAAAAGTCAGGAGTCGAGGAATGTGAGTGGCCTCTAAAAACTGCAAAGGGCAAGAAAATGGATTTCCCCTACCACATCCAGACAGGAACATAGCCCGTGGTACCTTGATTTTAGCCCAATGAGACCCATTTCAGACTTCTGAACTACAGAAATTTAAGATACTAAATTTGTAAGATAATAAATTTGTGTTGCTTTAAGTCATTTAGTAATAATTTGTTAGAGCAGCAGTAGAAAACTAATACATGTACAACTGGAATTCATTCAGAGACCATCCATAAGAAAGGAAACCCAAGTTATATGAGGAAGAATAGGAAAAACTAAACGGAAATATATTTGGGATATGCATAGGAACAATATTTCAAAAATCTTCATATGGAACAGAGATTATGATTTTTTTTTTTGATTTCAAGAGACAGAATGAGAACCAATGAAGGAGTGATAACAAAGTGAGAAAATTTGATGTCAATTCATATAATGTTATTAACCATTACTACCCCAACACATTTAATTTTTTCTAAAGCAAAAAATGTAATAGATATCTTTAAAAATATTCTGGGTTGCCTTAGAAGACAATAAATTCTCTATTATTAGAAAAATTCAAACATAGTTTAGTCATTCACTTGATCACAACTGAAGTATTACATGGATGATTACATAAGGTGTTACGTTCTCATGAAATCTACACAAGGAAAGGATTCTTTGAATATGATCTTGAAGAGCTAAGCTGAAAATGTTAAAACTGAAAGCCCTTACCAGAAACACCGGATTTCAATTACAATTGGCAAGTAATATTCAATTTTAGAAATTTGGTCTATAATTTAAAATTTACAACCAAACTATAAAACTGAGTGCACTGACAATTCATCCTCTGAGAATTTTCCAAAGGATTGATGTTAAAATGAGAACGTTTACTAGTCCATTCTTTTTCTATTCAAAATATTAATAAATTTGGTTGTTAGTTTTTAAACAAAGTTGTAAGCCAGAAAAAAAAAATACTCATGGAAAATGATTATATAGCTCAACTGAAAGCTCTGTTACTATTATATCTGAAAAAAAAGAGCCTTCGGATATAATTGTGCTTTCCACAATGTCATGATCCATTTAATAAGTTTCTTTCTAGGAAGTTGTTCTTTGCAGGTGAGGGAAAGCCTGGATTTGATAATTATATGTACTCCTGAATAATGCAAAGGCAAATGTCCTGACCTCTTGGGCATTGATTGCACCAAAGAAGGAATATGGGAGAAGTTAAGGTAGAGTCAACCAAAAGTTGAATAAAATAAACAAATAATTAAATATTTACTATTTTAGATGGTAGTAAACATTACAGAAGCAAATGAAGCAGTAAGAGAAGTGCCTGAGGAAATGCTTTCTTTTATATGATGCGAACAGGAAAAGTCTTGCTAATAAGGTGGCATTACAATAGAGATTTGAAGGATGTGAGGGATGAGTTCGGATGATTTTAAAATATGTCAGCAAACATTTCGGTGTAAATATTTTGACATTCTTCTTTAAATAAGTAGAGCTGAATTTCTCTTCTTTTTGGACTCTGATTCTAGAATGCAACCTATCATAAACTATCACGTAGCTTTTATGGAGAGGTACTAAAGTCTCTTGCCAACAAGATCTGCAAGCAGAATCTTCAGCCTTAGTCAAGTCTTCAGAAGCTATAAGCCAGCTAATGGCTTGACTTCGACCTCATGAGAGACCCTAAGTAGAACCACTCTCCCTCTCAGATTCTTCACCACCCTCATATTCTTGATCCTCAGAAACTGTATGAGATAGTAAGTGTTGATTGTTCTAAGCTGCTAAATTGTGGGGTAATAGATAACTAATTCATGTGCCGTGGGGATATCTGGGATACAAGCAATCCAGGAAGAAAGATGGCAAGTTACAAAGATCTCCTGGAGGAAGACTGGAATGTTTGAATAAAGCAAGGAAGCTCTCAGAGTTAACACACGGTGAATTAAGGAGGAGAACAGAGGGAGGTAGTACCTGAAGAGTAGCAGTGGAGTTTAGAGTATTATAAGCCATTGTGAGTCAAGGAAATAAGCTAAATTGATATATCCGGTTCTTTATCACTCTCAACTGTTTTATCCAGTGTAAACTGATTTTATTATCATTTCTCTGTTCTAAACAGATTTATCGAATTTAAGCTTTCAGACCTTGGTAATTTCTCAGTCAAGTGTCTTTATATATTATATATTTTCTCATTTAAAGTGTGGCTAATTTGTTAGGTTTAAATTGGAATTTATTTCTTCAAGTGATATTTGAGAAAATATTGAATCCCTCCCTCTCAGGAGGGGTCCTCTTTCACGTCTTCTTTGTTCTGGACTGAATTTAGAGCAAATAATCTGTGAAATTTTAATGGCAAAGCACTCAACTTTGAATAAATTCAGTAATAAATGACAGTAACAAGATGAGAAAACTGGCATCAGAAAGAATTTGTGTATTTAAGATAAAGTGATAATAAACATATTTTATTCTTCAGCTCAGTGTTTTTGATAAAGTATGTTTTCTATTTTCTAAGATCACCCTTATTCATTGATTAGTTATGACCATGCAATCAACTACTAAACAGCAAATATGAATTTGACTATTCCACAACATCAATATTATTTTTATAGCGATATCGTGAGCATGGTAATCTCAGACTGCGAGAAACCATTAATATTATTTAGTTTTATTAAGCTGTATAGCTTGTCACACATTTGGAAGTTATTTTGTAATTATTTTATTTTCAATCTTTTAAAGTTTTGATTTAGAGTTATTTTCTTCACTGGCAGTTATTGCCTCCTCTTTCTCCTCCTCCAGCGCTCAGTGAAGCATAGAATGTAGAGTCATTTAAATCCTTGAGTTTCAGAGACCCTATAATTCAAATTGCAGGTTAAAAATTTTTTTAAAAGTAGGATCAATTAAGAGAATGCCAATAATTTTTGTTGTTGTTGTTGTTGTAAATAACTGGTTTTAGCAGATGGCTAAGAAAAATTGCAAACTAAAATCTCACAGTACTTAATTACCCTTGAATATAAAATTAGGTAAAAAACACACTTTATTCAAATTGGTGTGTGTAAGTATATATTGTGTGTCTGACATTAAAAAAGTTTTGAAAAAAATGGCTGTATTTTGTTAAGGATATAACTTTCCACAGAAGGAATATTAGCAATGTAACTGGGAAAAAGTTTAAAGTTCATATTCTATCCACTTTTGATCTAAATAAGTCAATGTGTACTGTGTGGCAAATTTAGCACATGGCAGAGTAATTTTTTCTGAAAAAAGGGACTATTAACAAATAGGATATGCCATCAGTTTTAATGTTTCAGAAACACTGTTTAAAGTAATTTACAAGTTGGTCAATGATTACACTTTTCTTTCTCATTTGTACTCAAGAGAATTATTTTTAATTAAAATAATACACAGAGACCAATTTAACTTGACATATAGTAGATGAAAATAAGAGTTTGCTGGATCATTTATATTTGTTTAGTTTGTTTGGATTGTTTTCCTTTTCTATCTACTTTTCATAAAATCTCAGCTACAGAAGATGTATTGTGTTAACAGTGTGCGATGTGAAGAATAATGGGAAGGTGTCCTTTCATGTTTTAGTTTTGTTTTGCTTACCTGGGTTTTTATACCCCTGTGGCATTTTATTGTATTCACATGAATTTAAATTAGAGTTGCAAATTGTACCACTCGAGCTCAAAATCAGCATGGGTGCTTTATGTCTCTGGAAAACAAAGTCAGATCTTACCTTTGTCTCACAAAATGTGAAGTTATATTCCTATAAAATGATTAAATTATTCATTGAATGTTTATTGAGATCCCGCCAAAAATCAGTCAATTTTCTAGGCATTGAAGGTAAATTAATGGACAAAACAGATAAAAATCCCTGCCCTTGAGTAGCTTACTTTCTAATTAAGAAAATAATACAGTAAACAAATTGAATATCAATTGTGTAGAATGTTAGGAAGTGGTAACCAGTGTGGACAAAAACTAAAAAGGGGAAAAAACTAAAAGGAGAAAGGCAATTTTAAATAACAGGTTAATAACAGATTATAACCTGTTAGGAGATATAATTACATTATCTTCTGGCTTCTAAGGTTGCTGTTTAGAAATGTGCTTTTAGTCTAATTGTTGTCAGAATTGATTCACATTTGTTTACAACTGCTGTAAGGGGTATGAATTATACTCCTCAACATATGGGGCTTTAATAGGCTGTAATAATTTTAAAAAACAGGTTTTCCACATGACCAGATTTTACTATTTAGTTTCCATTATTGGGACTTTCTTGGCTCCCAGGGACTATAAAATAATGCAGTATCTTATTTTGGGTTCCCTTGGCCTTTGTTCCACATTAGGCACCTCGAACATTCTCTATTTCTAACCCAAGAGTTGCTCGAAGATACTCAGCATAACCTATTGTCAGCTCTTACTTCTACATAGTCTATGCAGCCATTCCACTCTGAACAGCTTCTTAATTCTATGACAATGAGCAGTTATAACTTTGTATTCTTAGGACCTGCCTCAAACCCTGTCCATTTCCTCAGTGATAGTTTTTCTTAGCCTATAATTTTCTGCCATTTCTCCATAATCCAGCTAACATACATTTAAGAAAGCTCAAGATGGAGTTGTATACCTAGAAGAAAGGGTATGAATGGAGATGTTGAAAACTGTTAATTATATTTCTTCTCTCTCTCCCCCAACTCACTCTTTTGCACTCATATGTAGAAGGACATGGTGTTTAGCTCTGTGTGGATTAATTCAAATTGAGGAACCTAGACAGCCCTGGTCTGGGGTAATGTGATTATTATATTTCTCTCTTGATTGACACAGAAAATGATAGACAGATGGAGCAGTGAAGTATTATCTCACTTTATGAATGTGGAGATGAGGTAAGTAAATACAGAATAAAGTGAAAAATGAAGCCAGAACCTGAACCCATGCCTTTTAGGTTTATAGCTCAAGCTCTTAATCATTGCAGAAGGAGATAAAGAAATATTTGATCATGCAAAGCAAGTTCATCAGTCAAAATTTCTTAGGTTTTTTCTTTTCTTTTCTTTTCTTTTCTTTTCTTTTCTTTTCTTTTCTTTTTTGTACATTTGCCTTTTTTTCCTAAACTACAGTTATTCTCAACTTTTCAACGTGACCTCCTTAGGTCACGAGAGCAGCATCTAGATAAATAAATAACACTAAATTTTCTGAATAGTACACTATAGTAATCCCTTGCTTGCTCCACAGAACTTTCTCACATTCTCTAGCACTTCTCTCATGACCTTTATTCTCTCACACATGATAGGCTTCTTTGTGTGAAAAACTATATTTTGTTTCTTTAAAGAGAAGATGGATTACTAATTATATTTCCTTGCACCAGTGTTTCCCAAACTATGTTCTATAGACACCAATGCTCTTCAACAAGAACAGGTTCTTTGATAAAGTATGGCTAAGAAATATTTGGTTAAACAAGTTTTATCAGCTCTTTTACTATAGGACTGTTCAGTATATTCCCTATGTTAATATGTATGTCTCTCTAAGAAGGTAAAAGTGCATAAAAATTTCCCCAACTTTCTGTCAGTAGAACACTTTCTGATTGAATATCAATCAACATCATGTAAGACACTAGCACCTAAAGAATTTCTTTTGGGATATGCCATCCTAAACCCATCAGTAAGACTTCTCCTGTTGCTTATTTGAGAATCTTTGCCATTGCTTAATGCTGGGCAGCTGCCTTTTACACAAATCATATGATTCAGTTCTTTAAGGCCCAAATGAGGAAAATTTAGAGACATTGAGTTGAATTTCTGAATATTACAGTTTGATAGATTAGGTATTCTAAACAAACTGTGTCTACCTTAAAAGAACTAAACTTATAGATAAATGAAGCTTAAAATATATTTTTAGTTGGCACAAAATAAGAAATCTGTAGAACCCTGGGAGGTAAGCCAGTGCCAACATGGGATTTGATATGAATGTTTCTAAAAACATTCTAGAAACCTTAAAACTTCTTTTGATGACTTCATTGATTCCAATGAATATAGAAAATTCAATAGAAAATTCATGAATAAATGTGGGAAAGCACAGAGCTCTAGCCTCAATTTAAGCATAAACAAACAAACAAACAAATCCCCCATACAGGAGACAGCAAGTTAAGTTGCCTATTTGGACTCGTGCTGGAGAGAGAGATAAAAAATATGCCTTGAGAGTTCCTATTTATATGCTAGGCCTCATGCAGGATTGCAGTCTAAATTTATGCTATCATTATGGTTTGAAAAACTTCAAATACAAAACCTAAGTGAAAGTGGTTTCAGGTTGATAGTAATTATAGATGTTTGGCAGAGCAAATGCAAATACTTTTTGGAGGAACTGAAAGCTAATTTAGGCTTCAAAGTATTCCATAGATAAAGTTCCAAGTAAAGGCTATTTTACAGTCAAAAATCATAACAGGTCAGGACAAAAGGCATCGTGAATGGAAACTAGCAGAAACAAGGGACAGTAGACACACAATGCCAAGTACTTCAGACGTTGGATTTAGACACAAAATTCAAATAACTATATTCAATATCTTTACAAATAATAAAGGAGTTTGAAATTATGGTTAGAAGACAAGCATATGTGAAAAAAATAAAACTGCGCTCATGGAAAATACAAATGAATTTTAACTTCAGTAGATAGTTTAAACAGCAGAGTTTAAAGGATAGTTTTTCTCTTTTTTTCCAACAATAACTATAAATGGACCCAATTTATCAGGTAAAGGACAAAGATTTTATGTTGTTTATGAGGAAATTAAAACATATGGACACAGACAACTAAAAGTCAAATAATGGAAAATAAATACCAAGCAAAACCTAGCTAAACGAAAACATTGTAAAATTAGACTTCAAGCCCCAAATTATTACTTCATTACTAAAGAAAAGCAACTCATAATATAATAATAAAAGTTTCAATTCACCATAAGGACATCATAATTCTAATCACTCTTTCAATACCATAGCTTCGGAATATATAAAACAAAACTTTACAGATAAAGAAGAAATAGAAAATTCACAATCATGGTAGGAATTTTAAGGTAATAATGCTTTATTATAGAAATTTTCAAATATTTACAACTGAACAGAAGAGTTATGTGCCCATCACTCAGCTTTCTGTTGATGTTTTCAGTGCTTATTGGTATCTCTTCTGGGGTTTTATCTATTTATATTCTTTGTCAATTCTCCAAATTGTTTTTGTGGTCTCCACAACTCTCATTTCACTCTTTCTCCTTGTGTAAAGCAGTTTGGATAGAATTAACTCAATCCAAGGGTATTAACTGAAGCTAATTAGGACAATCGCATCTCTCTTGCTATAATTGATTCAGGTAACATAAGTTTAAACTAGTCAGTACTTGGCAGTCACCTATGCAGAGTGATTGATTCAGTGGGTGTTCCAGTCAGTACCAAGCTCAGGACTTTTGTGTGCTGACATATTAATAAGGAGTCATGTAACCCCAGACACTCCTGTTAATCATTTCAACCCATGAAAAAAGCCAACTGAAAAGTTAGAAATCATCAGAAATGAGAAGAAAAGTAGCCAGAGACCAATAAATCTCTATTATAGGTCAATTTATGTTGCACTTCTTATCATTTAACCCAATTTGTTTTTAATTTATTTGATTTGTTTCTCTTAACTAGTCTGGATACCATAATGATAATCCTGTCATATTTAAAAATGTGTGTTTTTAAAGTTTGCCATTTATTTTTTAACTTGGTTTATGAAAACTTCCTTTTCCTTTTTCACACACAGAGGTTCTGATCATGAATTTGTGGTGCATAAAAGTTATCCAATTTCCAAGACCCTTAAAAAAAAAAATTATAAGAATTTTTAACATAAAAGAAAATACTTTGAATGTGAAAAAATCTCAACTGAAAATATTAGATAATATTATAAGCATTATAAATCTTTGATGTTTTTGTCATTTTTTTAAAGATTTTGTAACATTTTCTATAGAGAAGATAGAAAGTTAATTTAGTCTTTTCTATAGGTTGATTAAGCTTTATAAGTAAAAAACGATATTTATAAAACCTGAGACTTCACCTACAAATAAGCTCACCTTTTGAAATTCTATTACAAATTAAATTTTACTTCACAGAATTCCCAAGGGATTTTTTTTTTAATGTGTGGTGTGACCATAATTATAATACTGAATTCATAAGTATATTTCTGGCAAAAGAGAATTTCTATTTTGGCTAGGCATTAGTGAAAACCAAATCCTACATAAATTTTGTCTGATATGTGGAAGAACTTTCCATAGGCTAGTTTCTGGTTCTTTAATTGCAGTAATGTTCGTTGCACAGAAGTTATTGTAAATCACCTAATATATGGAACTAAACCTAAAGTAAATATATCTTCCACAATATAAAAAACTTTTTTAACCAAATTCAAAAAATGTCTCTGGCCTAAATCCAGTGCCTCTTAACATGGAAGCAAATGCCACAGGGGGAAAGTCTGATAAGTGACAGTGACATAAATGAAGAGTTGGTAAACTTTTTCTATAAAGGGTCACATAGTAAATGTTTAGAGTTTAGGGACCTAAAGGCCTCTGTTACAGCTATTGAGCTTTGTCATTGTAGCATCAAAGTATCCAGAAGCAACAGGAAAAGGGAAGGGTATGATTGTGTTCTAATAAAACTTTATTTGTGAAAACAATAGACTCATTTAAACCACCACCAATCTAAACCAATCAAAGTGAAAATATCATGCCAGTACACATTTCACATAAATATCTGTCCAAGGAAGCATATTTATGACTTCTTTTGGTTCTTTAAGGAGTGTAGTTTGGTATAATGTTAAAGCATAATAATCATTATCATCAAAGAAAATTCCCTGTGATCACAAATGTTTACATTTTTATGCTCTATGATTTTTGCTTTCTATGACTTATTTCAAGTATTCCCTACCCAGAGGCATTTATTTCCTTCCAAAAACTTTAGAATTGTTTTCTTTTCTGCATTGATGTCATTAATCTCCATGGAATTTTTTGTTTTGAATGTTGTGATACAGGGATCTATTTTTTTTTTCAGAACATTTTAAATTTTCTTAGAAACATTTATTGAATAATTTATCTCCCCACTGATTTGAAGTGCCACTTCTATCATAATATTGAATATCGAACTATGATTCTTTTTCTTCCTTTTATTAAGATCTCTTAATTCCTTCAGTAAATTTAATATTTTCTCCATAAGAAATAATAGAGGCCCAATAATTTTTGTTAAGTTAATTTCAAGATACTGTGTCATTTTTTTCTTGCTACAATTTTGAATTAGTGTTATAGGAGTGTATAAAGCAATTGGCTTTCATATGTTGATTAGGTATCAGGTCTTCTCTTAGCTCTGATATTTGTCAATTGATTCTTTTGAAGTTTCAAGGTAGATGATAATGTTATCTGTAATAAATTTTAAATTACTAATGCCTACATCTTAATTTTTAAATTTGTTTTAGTATCCAAGTTATGCTAGCTTGCAAAAGAGTTGGATAGTAATCTATCTTTCTGCATTTTCTGGAACTATAAAATTTGAAATTATCTGTTTCTATGTTCTTTGAAATTATACATAATCCAACTGTAAATTATGAATATTTGGTGTATTTTGAGGGGTATATTTTTTACTACCACTTAAATTCATCTTAAAGATATGACCTAAGAATAATAAAAAGAGTAGTTATACCAATTATTAATAGTAGAGTCTCATATTCTTACAAATCTGCTGTGTATGCATATATACACATTTCTATTCTTGTTGTAGTCTACCTTTGTTCTTTCTTTTTTTGTATGTGAATATCTCTCAAGAATTCATTAGTATTTTTTGAAATAGCTGTTCTATTGATATACTTTCATGTCTATTTACTTAATTTGTGCTTTATTTTTTACAATTTTGTTCTTTATTAGGGTTTATTTTAATAAGCTTTTTCAAATTCAAAGAATATCTATCACTTATTCTCTCCATTCTTTTAAAAAACTGTATAATGCATTATACATTTTCTTCTGAGTATTGCTTTGTTTTCGTTCTATAAATTTTACATCCTTTGTCCACTTCTAGGCATTTGTTAATTTCCATTGTCCATTTACTGTTCAACTCTTGAATTATATAAAATAGGGTTTTAAGATATTTTAACATGCAATTTTTAAGCTATCTTTTATGGGGTGATTTTTAATTATATTTTATTAGACATTTCTGATGTTTATTTGTATCATATCACTATTTTAGAATTTGTTGACAGTCCCATCCTTTCAAATATGTGCTCAAATTTTTCTAGTATTCCATATGTAGTTGAAATTACGCATTTTGTGCTTGTTGAGTTTGATAGACAACTCGTCATTATTGGTATATTCACCAATATTTCTGAATCTCCATTTCTCCCTGATACATCAGAAGACTATATTTCCCTGCCTTTTTAAACTCAGCCATGGCCACATTACTTGCTTGAGAGAATAAAATGAAAGTGGAAGTGACATGCGCTACCTCCAGTGGAAGCAAGAAAGAGCACAATTACCTGTGCAGTCTTCTCTTGCTCTGCAATCCCAGGAGCTTCATTTTGAGATGGTGATATCAAAAGATAGTGGAGCCTGTCTCAGTCTGATTCCCTAAGTATTGACTATGTAGAGCAGAGTTCCTGTGCAAATACACTGGCTAGTGCATATAGCATGAGTGAAAAATAACTTCTTTTTTAATCCCTAAATTTTGGGGTTTATTTTTCCTATAATGTACTATCAATCAGTTTGGGCC
Organism: Eonycteris spelaea; assembly: GCA_003508835.1. NCBI lineage: Eukaryota > Metazoa > Chordata > Mammalia > Chiroptera > Pteropodidae > Eonycteris > Eonycteris spelaea. The sequence continues at coordinate 9,974,331 of PUFA01000043.1, read as the reverse complement.
AATTTACCCTGTTATAACAAATGACCCTCAAATTGTGGTGACTAATAGCAAAATTTGCTTATTTTTTACTTAAGCGACACAGCCCATGGATCTAACTTTGAAGGAATAGTCCCTCTGAGACATTGTTGATGCTGTGACAGAGGGAAAAACGGAGGTGGTGATACACACGATGCTTCTTAAAGATTGTTTAAAAAGCATTGTTTCTTTTGATTTTAAATTTAAAAGCTGGGTTTTAACAGTTTTAACTTGTGCAACTGTACCTTTACCCAAATTTCCTACAGATGGCTCTTTAGGATTTAAGTCACCATTTTATAAATAATGACCTTAATATCAACTCCCTGAAATTAACCCCTATGTAAAAATGTATAATGAATGTAAAGCTTCAGAGGAATCTCATCATAAAAAATTATCTTTGGTGAAAGGAGAAAATGTCCTGGGAGGAAGTTCCCACAGAAATACTTTAATTTGTTGATGAGTGCTAAATACAATTTATAATCTCTAAACATTTGGCAAACCCCATTTATTTTGCTGATTATCTATTTCAATGAGTGTTTAGGGAAAAGACACCTCAGTTCAATTCTAATGTTGTATTCAAATGCAAGCTTGATTTGTTAAGATGATTCCAAACTAATATACCAAGCCTTGGCTTCTCGCAGTTTGTGAAGTCTCAGTCCCACTGTGGGTGGCCCAGATGAGAGAATAACTAATTTACACCTGGGCAGAACTACATAGATAATGTTAGACCCAGAAGAAATTTAGAGATTAACTGATTTTATTTTTGAGTTTTTTTTTCTTTTGGTCATTTCTAAAATGAGGAATCCGAAGTACAAAAATCATGAAAAGCATGTATTAAAAAACTTCAAGAGTCAAAGCAAAATTTCCAATAAGTGACTTATTTTACTTTTGATTAATTGCAAAACAAATAAATCGTTGTCAAAAATATTGTACAACCTGAACTTCTCTGAAACTTACAAGATGAGACATATTTCAATGGCTCTAGCCTTTGCCTACCAACGCAGGACATTCATCTCCCTTCTAATTTTATTCACTTACTTCTGGAAGTCCTTCCAAATAGACTACAATTGGCCCTTTCTGTAATGCTAATCCTGCCCTGCTCTGTGATCCCTTGTTGATAGCTCCTCCACTGAAGCTTCTTAAGAGCAACTCCCTGTCCCATTTCATCATTATTCACCAAGACTAAGCTAGATCAATGCTGAGAGTGCTGTCTGCCAAGTTCATAAATCCAAAACTTTTGAAATTCCATCTGGAGTCCTCAGAGCACTGCAGCGATGCTCTATTCCAAAAGAAGTACGAAGCATCTCCTATTCTCCATTTTCTGCCAACATGTTTCATTAACAATGAAACAGTACTGCTTATCAGCTGAGTAATCAACAAATAATAAATTAAATAATGCAAACATTTAATACATTCCTTAGCAGGAAGTCTGGCTCATTCCATCCTTTAGTTCTTCATTAGCCAGTAGTCAGTGTCTCCTCTTTTAGTCACAAAATGGCTGCAGGAGCCAATACTTTCCATTATCACATGACAACTATCAATAATAATTTGAACGACTTTAAAACAAGCAAAAAAGAGTACCACATGTCCTGTTTAGTGCATGCTTGTTAATAATACTATAATACATCTCAAGAAGAAAAAAAGAACAGGGGTAGTTATTCCTGAGATGCATTTCTCTTTTTATGAAGGAAATGTTGGCTAGAATTGAATCAAAATGATATATCTAACTTTAACATCTGGCATTTTCAAATTCCATAAAAGGAGGTTAGCAAGATGGTGGATGAATATGGCTTGTGCTTGCCCAGCTCACTGAATTCTCCTTGAGTTTCTGCCAGGGACCCTTCTTCCCACAAGAGCCTAATGTATTAGGAAAAATATCTTAGACAAAGTTTTGCTATTTATCAAATACTCTTCCCTCTTAGATATGTGCGTATTCCCCTGGTCTCATTACTGAATTTTACCCTATAAATTGACTCCTGGTAAGTGTGCCACCTTAGTTTATCATGAGTGTCTGGTCTTGCCTGAAAAGTGGTAGTAAATGCAGCTTGCGCTCAAGGTTGGAGTTCTGATACTCCAGTAAGAAGAGCAACATCTTCTACCTAGAGGCAACTTAATCATGTGCCAAGAGTACCGCCTAAGAGGAAATGAAGAGCCTGGAATTTGCTTCTGATTCTAATAGATTAGCAATGACTAGCATGAAAATAAAAACCCTGAAAGAACTAAAACAAATTTGTCCAAATTTGTTTTCTAGTGTCACATTTATCCCACTAAAATTTATTCTAGTTGACATAATTCTACAAAATTTAACTCATTCCTGGATCATACATCCTTTAAAACAGAGCAGAATAAAGTTGCCCATTAAACTATAAAAGAGAAGCCAAATTTAAAGTTATTATATTTTCTTAGCAAATGTTCCATTATCTACCCAAAATAAAATTAAGATACATCAAGGTATAATAGCGAGAATATGGAACAAGGTCTTTGTCACTAACAAGCTATATTACATCAATAAGTCACTTACCTTGTTTGAGCCTCAAGTCCAAAGGGCTTAGACTTAATGCCTCCGGTCTCTTCTAGCTCTAAAATATTATGATCTCGGATGTGTTTCTTTATTACTCTCATGTTTCCACTCCACTCAACAAGGATTTGATGTTCAAAATAACTTTTCTGTCCACTATAATTTAAAGAGGTAAACCAAATTTGTGACAATATAACCAAAGCAAGAAAGATCAAAAAATACAAAATTTCTGTATTGTATTTGCCTTTATTGGGAAAGTGCATCCTTGAAGATTTAGAGAATTGATCACAAAACTCTAACAGCTCACTATTTCTTATTTATCAGTTCAAGCAATTGCAAAATCATTTTTAAAAATACATAAATTTAAAACATTACTAATATGTAGAATACACATATTAAAAATCAATGGATATCTTATAACTATAATGCTGAGAGAATAGAGCCAGACCCCAAAGAAAACATGTATGACTTCATTTATATAATGTTCAAAATAGACTAAAATAATTTCTGATATTAGAGGTCAGAACGGAGGAAAAAATTAGTGACTAAAGGGGAATAAGAGTGAAATGGTCTATGGTACTGGGGATGTTCTACCTCTTGATCTAGATGCTGGTTATTTTTAAACAATTATGTTCATTTCATGGAAATATATAAAACTATACATCTATGATTAGTGCTCTTTTCTAATTGTTATTATACTTCGATAAAAATATTTTATATGGGTAAATACTTATATTGACCTATATAAGATCCTTAAACTGTTTATTATTTTAATTATTATTTAATCTTAAATAATTTAATCACAAATCATTTAATCATTATTTATTATTAATTCAGAAGGTATAGGTGATTTGTATTTTCTAATAATTTCTTTAAAAATACTGAGATAAATTACATAAAAGTGTTTAAAATGATTGAGTGATGGGATTATAGGTTGTTTTCATTTTATTCATTAATTCTATATTGATACAATTAATTCTATAATTTATTCAAACATTCATTAATTCTATATTGATAAAAATTAATTTTATATAAAAGAAAATAAATTAACAAAGAATAATTGTGAGAGAAGTATTCTTTTATTAGAAAGTCTCTACATATGGTGGACAGATGGTTGGAAGCTACTGAGACCAATTTATTTTTCAAGGTGAAAATTACATATTGTTGATGCCATCTTTTCTTTTTGCAGCTATGAAATATTAACAGGAAATCTGGCACCAAAATATAAGTACAATTGACCCTTGAAAACACAGGTTTGAACTTTGCAAGTCCACTTATATGAGGATTTTTTTCAGTAAATATACACTAGGCTACTATAAAATAATCATATTTCTGCTTCTCCATTATCAACCAGGAATTGTTATACCTGTAAATAAATGTGAATTTCTTTTTCACCTTATCTTTTCATTTTCGATGTCTAGTGTTAGTAATATGTATAACATCTACAACGTTTTGAATCATGTAAGATGATATTGATGTTGGTACTGACAGACAATTCATCCTGTAAACAGATATAAACTTATTATATTGATAAATACAGTGCAGTACAGGAAATGAATTTCCTCTTCCTTATGATTTTTAATAACATTTTCTTTTCTCTAGCTTATTTCATTGTAAGACTGTAATATATAATACATATAACATACAAAATACGTGTTAATTGACTATGTCATCAGTAAGGCCTCCAGTCAACAGTATGCTATTAGCAGTTATTTTGGGGGACTCAAAAGTTATATTCATATTTTTGCTTGCCTAATCCCTGCATTGTTCAAGGGTCAGCTGTAAGATATATCACCTTTTGATGCCTATTATTTTTGTCCAGCCTCAGAGGGTCACACAAAGAACCCCTGGAGATTCATGGAAACTACTTATTCTGATATATGCACACACACATGCAGACACACACACACATACACGCGCGCACACACACACACACACATTGGTCTAGTTGGTACCTAATAATCCTTTCCTTCTATGTGCAATACTCACTTGCTACAGAATTAGAAATGCCTTATTCTCATATCAGTTGAGAGGTGTCCCGGATACTAACAATACTTAGAATTGTATTGGACCACCTGAGGTTAATGTTAAATATTTTACCATGTGACTATTTAAACATCTAAATGAAGATGGAATGTGCAAGTTATTAATGAAAAACTCCTATGGAGTTTATCAGTATTAGCTTTTGGCATTTCTTCTCACTTCCCTCCAACTTTTCTCTGCTCTCTTCTATTTTTTTTCTTGAGCTCTATCTACATTTTGCTTGTAAATTATAAGTCTGTGAGAGATCAGTCCCTTGGTCAACATGAACAAGAGTCAAGGGTAGTAACTATGTTATCCTAGGAAAAGTTTGTTCTGGAAACAAACCACAAATAAAAGTACTAATTAGAATAATTATGGCCATTATGATTTTAATGTCACAGCAAGGTCTTGCAGTGTGCTAAGTATCCAGAGCTGTCACATTTGCAAACAGCATAATTGTACATATTAAAATTTAGATTTTTTTACCCAGTATGGAAAATAAGCACTTCTTTAAACCCTGCAAATAAGCACATACATTCACTTTCAGAACATTATGTCAAAGAAGCCTGACTAATACACAATGTGAAAGAATGTGAGCAAGAAGAGTGAACTTATTAAAAAATAAAATTTTACTTAAAATCTCAAGAAAGTATCCATCTGTGTGTAGACTGAGTTATTTCTTTTATTTCTAGAAAAATTATAGTATTGATAATATTAATTATATAATAATGCAATCAGGTACTCTTCAATTTATTTTCAAATACCAAGTCCTCTAATCTCCTTAAAAACCTTACACATTAGCTACTATTATTACCCCTCTTTTGCATGGGAAAACACTGAAGTAGATGGAAATTCACTAATTTGCCCAAGGTTACATGTAGAAGTAGCAGAGCTGGAATCAAACTCAGTGTTAGCTCGCAGGCAACATGGCATAAAATAACAATCTTCAGTTTGCACTATGAATTTATCCATGCTATATGGGAAGTAAGAGTCCCTACATCATATTCAGAGAAAAGTCTTTATCACTATTTCTCTACTACTTCAATCTTGGAACACTTCCCTGTTTATGTTTATGCCACCCAAGAAGCTCATTCATACAGATAGTGTTGGTCTTCAGTAGCTATAGAGTATATGTCAGTTTGCCATTAGAAACATCTCTTCCACAGACTAACACATGCACGCACACACATACACACACACACACTGCAGGAATTTCAGTTTTCTAGAAATCGTACCATACATTAATCTATGTGAGATATGCAAACCTAAATTCAGTATTGATAAATTCTCTATCCTTTCAACTTCCTCTGTATAATCATATCAAATAGAAACCACATTATTGCACAGATGTTTTAATTCTGAGAGCTTATAACTCTGACTTGACATTTAGAGAATATTTTCATAAAAACCCCGGGTCTAAAATTATGACTATAGAAGAAGTGAAAGGTGGACTTAGAAGAGAACCTCTCTATGCCCAAGTTTTCTCATTTACAAAATGGAATCATAATGACTTCTGCCTCACAGGCGCCTGTGAGATTTCAATTTGTGTATATCCTTAGAAAAGTTCTTAACACACTGAATTATTTAATAAATGCCCACTGCTGTTACTGCATCACCGCCCCTCTCATCTACCTTCTTTTAAACCTGGCCCTGGGGTATACATTGAATTCTGCCTGAGATTTGAGAAATTGCATTTTTAATGTCCATTTATTTGGCATTAGAAAAATCCCTAATTACTGTTTGAAATCCGACTGTCTTAAGTGTTATCAGCCCACAATGGGAATGCACACAAAACTGTAGAGGCTGGACCCTGCCTTGGCTGTTGAATGTGTAATGAATGCCTCCTATGGCCTTAAGTTCTCCTCATTAAAACAGATGCATCAAAATGCTAGCAGAAATTTTAGCTAAATTCCCGTTTAATTGACTTACGTGATCTGCGACTTGCTAACATTACTGCATTTGGGAAAAGTAAAAAAGCTTCAATAGTTGTCTTTGTGGAAAAATACCACCTTGTTCAGGAAAAGTACCCAGTGTGAAATTCATTAGTGAGCATGTGGTCTGGGGAGTAGAAATGAGGAAAAGTGGTCAGGAGGAAGGGCTCACTAGTTTCTATGGAAACGAACATAACAACCTGCCCAGCTTATTTAGGTCTATAATTTTAGGGAATTTCATTCTTAACTGGGCTCCAAAATTCCCTGGGAGGGAGGTCTAGAACTACTTTATGTACATTATGGGCTTTTCTATTTCTCCAAAGATCAAAGGTAGCTGAGCAGAGCAGAGGTAAAGATTAAGTATTTGGCAAAGCATTGGGGGTAAAGTATGAATCTATTTTTCCATTGGGAGCAATAATTTCTTATTGTATAAAAAGCCAGAGTGAAGGAGAGTGGAAAGAAATACTGAACTTTAAAATATCTGCCTACTTTTTCACTTCCCCATTCGAGCCACCTCCACTCCACTTTCCTTGCCATCTTACTGAGAGTTAACGAGTATCATAGCCCTTGATAGCATATGATTGCGCTGAAACCTTTCACTGGTTATTGTCTCAAATCATTGTCTTCCAATTGAGTAAATCTCTTGGTATTCTTCTTTCATTTTTTCAAAAATTAACCTTATCATTATCATGCATTTAATACATGAACCTTGTGAAAATATCCAAATACCACATAAGTAAAAATAAATGTACCATTTCCTCTACTTTTCTCACAATGCCTCTTCGTAAAGTCAGTCATTTTCAGCAGCCTAATGTGTATCCTTGCAACACTTTGTCTTCATTTAATCACACACATACACATGATATTTGTGCGTGTGTATATTTATATTGGATGCTTTTAAAAACACAATTGAGACTCTCTGCAATTTACCTCTATCATTCAATGATAAATTGGGAATATCTTTCCAGGTCCACATGAATAGATCTACTATCTTCTTTTCCAATATTGTCAACATACCACATTGTATTTTAAAATAATTTATCTTTTAAATTTTACAAAGCCTGCACCCATATTGTAAAAATAACTGCAAAAAGTAATTAAAGGCATAAAATGAGAAGAAAATACATCCATTCACACCTCCTACCATGAAATATACTTTCTAAAAGCTACTAACATCAATCATTAATATCATTATAAATATATAATGTTGGGGGCTCTGATGAAAAGTATAATGCATTCCAACTCCCTTTCTTTACAACTAATTTTCTTTTAAATAAATTTTCCCAATGGAGAATCAATATTTTCAAATAGTTTTAATTGTGAATGTTTATGTGTTTAATCAGTTTTATAATGTGGATTCACAAACAAGTCAGAGGAATCTTTCTTTTTCATATTGGCAAATTTCATATTGGATAGTGATAATCTGGAGAGGAGAAATTTTTATATGAAATTAATATACAAAAATTTTCATGACTTTATATTAATAAGATGGTTATAATTTTTCTGAAACAATTTCAGATTTATAGAAAGTGTTGAAAATATAATATAAAATAATTATTTCCTTATACATTTTTAAATCAGTTTCATTTATTAATTTCTGTTTGACCAGGACTTGGATCAAAGTTCTCATTTCATGAAATCTTCTGCTTCATGAAACCCTGAAAACCTGGCTCAACTACTGGTACAGACTGAGAAGTGTCTGCTTGTGGTAACGATACTAACTTATATTGGGGAGTCTGAACCCATGAGCCTACTTCATGCAGTAGTAGCTTAGTCAGGAGAATCTGATATAGTCCTTTGCAGAAGATGATTCTTCTGATGTTGCTTCCAAGAGATTCAATTTCTGACCAGTAGCTTATTGAATGGAGGTTTGGGCAAGCATGAAAAAAAAGAAAAAAAGAAAAAAAGAAAAAGAAAGAAAAGAAAAAAAAAAGAAAAAAAGCTGACACCATCTGCTGATAAAAAGATTGAACAGTTCTGGTTAATTTATTACATTAGCCAACAAAATGGAAATAAAAGAGAATGAAAAATCCCTCCTGGACTATAACATAATTATTTCAAGATCATTTACTATAATGTTTATATTGATAATGAAACCATATCATGTATAATAATGGCATTGATTCATATCTGGGTCACTCCAATCAACCCTGACACCCCATCACCCCAAAACACTATGGTGTATAATTCTTACAAAAAAATATTCTCCCATATAACCACAATACAAGCATGAAAATTAGAAAATTAACATTAATACAGTACTATCTAATCCACAGAACGTGTTTAAGTTTTGCTAAAAGAAGGATTAAGTTTAAATTTCATATTTGTTTCATTCCTGATATTTAGTTTGATTACTTAATAAAGGTATCTTCTGCAACACTTCACTGTATTTTGCAAATAATAAGTATTTGGGGGAGGTACTTTGAGAGTAAATTTTCTGCTTGTAATAAAACTTTCAATTTTTTCATCTTAAAAATTTTATCAAGAATGCACATTTTTCTATTTTAATCAATGTGTTCTATTATAATTACTTCTTATTTTGATGCTTAATTGTCCTAATTTGACCAGTGAGAGCCTCTTTAAGCTATGTTTATGCCCTATTGAAATATCCCTATCATTTTTTGAGCATATTTTCTGGCACAACAAGATGTTACAAGTTCATCTCATATGTTCTCTGTACAATCCTTTGAATTAGCCAATTTTCCCAAGGAGTACTAGATGTATTTATTGGAAAATGTCACCTTAAATAACACCATCTAGTTGCTAGGTATGCTTATTGTTATGTATGCTTACTGTTATATGTATGTGTATGTATATTAGATGTGAGCATGTACTGTGTGTACACACATTTTTCACCTATAGTTAGTTCTATAGCTATATGTACACTGAATACCAGGAGTTCATACTGATACTTTTAATTCCTACCTAAAATCACAGGTCCATTTCAGTTTTTTCCCTTTCCAGATTTGTAACTCCTTTATTCCATTATGAGAAACCTGGGTCTCCTTATCCCTAATGTATATGATGTATCTCCTTATATGTAAACAATCTCCAGTAGCCACAGCAACCATTCCTACCTTCCAAGATGTCTCTTTACACCTTCTGAACAACACCTTCTCAGGACTACTGTCAAGATCTCCTTATCCATAAATCCTTGTCATCTTCTTTAGGCTCCATACCCTCCCTGCTTAGCACTACCCTCTCCCCATTGGAGATCTCTCCTCCCTCTCACAAATTGACATGCAGCCCTCCAAGTCATGCCCTCTATCCCATGTCAGCCTCATTCCACTCAGGTTTCCAATCTCCTTACAGGGCCCCTATTCCCCTTGGCAACCAATCGCTCTCATTACTGCATCGTTTTTCATGGGCTCCAGACAGCTCATTTTCTCTGTGCCCTTTCTGTGGGGATATTCTTACCCTGCTACACCCTGCAGCTCAGGCTCCTCGTCTTTTTAAAACAGATGCCCTCCTTACCCCACACAGGCTCTGACACACCTTCTGGTCCACCATGGCTGCCCTCACTGCTGATACCTCCCTGACTCAGAGAAAACAGCTTTGAGACTGAATAGTTCAGGGAGGGGAGGCATGATGGCACTGCACATCATAATCTCTGGAATGTGGAAGTATGTTTCCATACATGGTAAAAGAGACTTTGCAGATGTGATTACAATTAAGGACCTTGTGATGAACAGAGTAGCCTGAATTATCCTGTGGATCCAATCTAATCACACGAGTCCTTAAAAGCAGAGAAACTTTCCCAGCTGATATCAGAGCCAGCAGAAATAACTACAGGAGGATAGTGAGAGAGATGCAACATTGCTGGTTTAAAAGACAGAGGGAGGAACTACAAGCCGCGGAATGTGGATGGCCTTTAGAAGTTGGAAAAGGCAAAGAAACAGGTTTTCCTCAAGAGACTTAAGATTTAACCCTGTCTTTCAGAACTATAAGATGATAAATTCATGTTATTTTAAGCCACCGCATTTTTGATCACTTGTTACAGTAGCAATAGGAAGCTAACACAGGAGGGAAAGAGAGGGGAGAGGACAGGAGGGATTAAATTTACTTTTTTTTGTTGTAATATAATATACATAACTTAAAATTTACCATTTTAATTATTTTTAAGTATACACTTCAATGGCATTAAGTATATTCACATTGTTGTCCAACCATCCCTACCATCCATCTCCAAAATTTTTTCATCATCCGAAACTGAAACTCTATACCCATTAAACAATAACTCCCCATTCCTTCATCCCTTCGGCGCCTGAAAAACACTATCCTATTTTCTAGCTCTATGAACTTGACTGCTCTAGGAACCTCATATAAATGGAATCATACAATATGTGTCTCTTTGTTTCTGATTTTTTGCATTTAGCATGTTTTTTTCAAGGGTCATCCACGTAATAGTACCACAATTTTGTTCCTTTTGTTACTGAATAGTATTCCATTGCATGAATAGACCATAGTTTGTCTACACATTCACCCTTCAATAGACATTTGGATTATTTTCACATTTTGGCTATTGTGAATAATACTGCTATGAGTATTTACAAATACCTGTTTACAAATATCTGTTTGAGTCTCTGCTTTCAGTTATTAGGGTATATACCCAGCAATGGGATTGCTATATTACATGTAGCAATTTTATTTTCTTGAGTAACCATCATATTGTTTTCCACAGCAGCTGCACCAAAAATTTACTTTTTATTCTATCAAATAAATTGTGGAGAATTAAATACAGCAAAACTTAGAAAGCTTATAACAAAAAATTTACCATTTGACCCATCTTTTAATCACCCCAAGATTTTTCCCTTCACATTACACCTTTTTTAGTAAATTTGATGCTTATGCTGCATTTTCTTGTTGGTAAGATCTATATATTATATTCACTGAGTTCCTTACATGGAAAATACAGAATTTTGTTCTCACAATTTCCTCAAACAGTATACATGTGTAGACACAATATTCTCATGCTTCCCATGTAGATAAAAATCACCAATTAGTTAACTCTGAATTTAATATTTCTATTAATATCAATGATTTAAATATTATCCCCAGCTAGCTGTGTGGAATTATATGATTGTATTTTCTTTATTGTATAACTTTCTTCACTCCACCTCATTCAATACTTTCGTCATCTTTTGGCTTGCTTAGTGATATACTTAATATACATTTTTCAGTGGCTGTATAGCTGTCATTCTGGGATCTTCTTTTACCAGTGTCCTAGGAAACCTTTTCTCTCTCCCCTTTATTAGCATTTCTCTTTCCTAGATCCTGTGTTTCATCTTTCTTGGTTTACTTTTCTTAGTATAAAATAATATCCAATAGTTCTTATAAAAGGATATATGAAAATTAGATTTTTTGACAAATTAAATATTTTAAAATATCTTTATTTTCACATCACATTTAAATTACTTTTATTGAGTAGGTAATATTTTCCTAAGAATTTCAAAGATACTTCATTATCTTCCAAGCTGTGATATTGGCGAGAATTCTATTACCATTCAGATTCTGGCTTCTTTTTTAAAATAAGAACTGTGTAGTGTGTGTATATGGCAGTGGGTGGGTGTTTAGAAGTTTTTGTAGTGTGGTCTTTCAATTCTGAGATATATTATTAAATTTTTGTCTTTGATAACTTCCTCCTTTCATTTTCTCTCTTCTCTGTATCTGAAACACTTATTATTTGATTGTGGACTTCCTAGCTTGACAGTCCAATTTTTTTTTTTTTATGTATTCTATTTTGTATGTCTGGGAGATTATAAGAGCTTTACTTTCCAGTGGTTCTTATTGCACTTTTCATTTCTGCTATTATAGTTTAATTTTCAAGAATTTTAAAATTTTCTTTTAAGCATGTGCTATTTCTTTTTGTTTTGTGAATGTGTTTTCTTTTCAAATTTCACAGGATATTAATTGTTTCTATTTGTATTTATTACTACTGCTACTATTCATATCATTTTCTTGTATTCTCTGCAGTACCCCAACTGCAAGATTAAGTTTCAGCATCATCCTACCTTATATATCAGTCACTATTCATCTCTGTGCTTCAGATGCTTTTTCCCTGGCTTCTTCTCCTTGGGCTTTTCAACATTTTACTGTTATTTAAGAGTTTTAGGAGGAAGTAGAGATAAGAACATGTTTTCAATTTGCTCTTCTTAACTTGAAAAAGAAACCATGGGACCTTGTAATTTTACTCCTGAAGTTTATAGGGCTCTACCTATCTTGTGGTTATGACATTTCACTAGTATACGTCTACTCATAAATAAGTTTCATTACACTTGGTAGGGGGTTGCCAGGAAGGGACTTTCAATCTGAATTTCTATTCTTTCTTTCATTCAAGAAAAAAGTTCTGGCATTTTCATTTTTTCTTCTTTCCATTTGTCTATCCTCTCCTGCAGTTCTCAGATAAAAGTTTACCATCCTAGTTATAACTTGCATATTTGCTTACATTTCTCTCATATTTTCTCTTTTTTTCCCCTAAATCTAAAAAATTTTCCTGAATTTATCTTTCATATCACTAACTTGATCTTTAATAATGTCCATTTTATTATGGATAGATATTTGCATTTCTCGTTGAACTTGGACTTACAATACAATCTTCTAATAGTAAAAGAAATATATTTTCATTGTGAAAAAAATGGAAAACACTAAAATAAATATAATCTATAACTCACATTTTAGAGTTAAGATTATGATTATAAAACTCTTATTAATGTAAGCACTCATGCATTTTATTTTTCACTTAGCAGTGTAACATTGTCATTCTTTCTCATAAAGACATTGTTATTTACATTATAGTTTTAATAACTTTATGTCATATCTTTGCTTTGATGCACCATAATTTATTTTTCATTTCCCTTTAATATTAAGATTGTTTTCATTTTTTATTTGTCAGTAACGTGCAATGATAAATATACCCATAAATAAATTTTTAGGGCTTTCCAAGTGCTCTCCCTAAAATCTTTTGATATATATTGTCAGATATATATCTCAAGAAAGGTTACACCAATTTACATTCTTATCTACAGTCCTTTTTATCAAACCCTTTTAAACTTCTTCAATCAGTTGAAGGCAGAAAGGTGAAGAGGGGGGTACTTCATTCTTGTTTGAATTTGAATTTTTATAACTATGAGGATAGAAATTTTTTTCAAATGTCATCTTATACCGCTTCTATTGTGAATTATCTATTTATTCTATTTGCTCATTTTTAATCAAATTTCTATATTAAATCTTGTAATTACGAGTCAGGTTTTTTTTGCAACTCATAAAACAATATACATACAAATATACAAAAATTATATATTTTTTCTTTCTCCATTCATCTAAACAGTCTTCTTCCAACCCAGAGCATTAATGATTAGATATATACTTTTCCACAGCCTCCTTTGCACTACAAGCACATAAATTTGTGAAAGGACATTTATTCACCAAAATGGGCCTTGCATAATTCAAAAACATTAAAATTTTGGCTTATTTTCATGTTTTAAAGAAATAGCATTAACGATGTGTTGATATCTGAGCTAGTCCTATTACCTTGACAACTACCGTCATTTATCTGGTGTAAATCATTCCTGTTTAAGTTCTCATAGCATTTCAAGAGCTAATTAAACATGCAAAACCTCTCCTACATACGTGTATAGCCATAAAAATGTTGGATTGTTTTGTGTTTTAAAAAACACATTATTTGTTAGATTGTATTTTTACTCAACATTTATTTTTGAAATCTATTCACACACACATACTCGCATTCACTTTAGCTTGTTTTAGTGGCTCTACATAGTATTTGATTATATACCAAAGTGTATTTATTCACCTATTTATGGTGATATAGATTACTAACAAAGCAGTAGTGCCATCTTCATAACTGTCTTTCTGTACACATATACAAATATTTTATACAGTATGTTCCTAGAGGTGAAATTGCTAGACTGTATGTAGTGGGTATCTGTTATTTTGCTACATAATGCTAAATTGACCAGCTTCCCCCAATTCTTGCCAAATCTTGGCATTGTTATAGTTAATTTCCATTTGCTGGGCATAAAGTAATATTGGTTACATTTATCTGCTTTATCTAATCAGAAGTTGAATAGCTTTTCGTGTTTACTGATGCACCTTTCTTTTATCCTTTCACATTATAAAATAATAACAACTAGCACATGCTAATTTAAACGGCTATTATAGGATTTATTTAATAAAATTTAGACTGATTAAAACATCCATTCTCATGGACATTTCTCCAGCATCCTTGTCAGAACTAGATATACAATCTCTTCTTAATAGTTGTCAATCTGATGATTGAAACAGATTGAAATTTTATTAGTGTCATATTAGTGAAGCTAAACATATTTTTATATATTTATTGGCCATTTTGATTCTATCTTCTGTGAATTGCCTAATCCTGTTCTTTTTATACTTTTATATGGGCTGTTTGCCGCTCTCTGATAAAATTATAGGAGCTCCTTTTATTATTAATTCTTAGCCACTTGATGTATTGAAAATTGTTCATGTTATTTTTCTGTTTACTCTGAATATGTGTCTTTCCCTACTCCAAAAATATGTTGGAGATTAAATATGTCTATATTTTTGTTTATGATGGCTGAGTCTCCTATGTTGCATTAAAATGTATTTTACATAGTTATTTGCACAGTTATTTACATAGAATTTTTCTTAAACATATTTTATTTAAAATTATAATTAAACAATAGAGCTAGAATTTATTTTATTATGATATGAGATAGACACTTAGATTTGCTTCCTTCCATATAGCTAGATGATTATTACAATACCATTTACTGAATAGACTATCATTTTCTCACTGATTAGAAATGTCACTTACAACACATTAATTCCCACATATGTACACACGCACACGTGCATGCATATAAAGAGATATATTTCAGATAAATTATCCACTCTAATTAGAGTATTTTGTTAACAATTGTTTTATAGCTGTTATTTTTAATTCGGTAAGAAAATTTTTCCTCATTACTCTTTATTTCACATTTTTGGGCTATTTGCAAATATTCATGTCTCTATTTAAACCTTTGTTTAGTTCAGCAGCCACCTAAGTAATTTATTTTTAGAATATATGTATATATATATTCACATACATTTTTTTTATTTTCAAGAACTTTTTTTGCATTCCCTAATTACTTCTTTTCATGTAAAAAAATGTTATGTCTTTTCATACTTTTCTGAGAAAATCAACAAGGATTTTTATGTTTTCTTCTGCACTCTGAATCAGTTTTGTTCCCTTTGGAATAAGTCTTGGAATCTCTCTGATGAGTTTATATTGTATATTTCTCTTTATAAATGAAGTACTTTATTGGGTAGTTTAGAATATGGCATGAGTCTCCTTTTCAGATTCATATCCTTTCTGGAGTTCTCCCTTAAAAAAGAAGGCTGAACTGGAATAGGTAGATTTCTCAGTAAGTGCAGAGTAAAGAAGAGGTGGGACTGGTTGGGTCAGACAAAAATTACTAAATTATGATAGTCCTTACTCCAGGGGCAGTAAGCATACTGGGCTGCAAGCCTAGACATAGCTACCATGTCTTTTTTCTCTCTACGTTGCCAATGGGAGTGTCGGAATTAGCTCCACTTCTCTTCCGGGCTCCATCATCCTTATCAGGAGCTCTTCACAAGGATATCTGACACATTTTCAGAAAGAAATATAAGTGCAGCAGCTAAAATGACTGGAGGGTGGGGGTCAGAGATGAGCCTCACTCTTCCAACAGATTGAATATAATTCTTTAATGTACTCACTTTGTTTTCTCCTATACTTTGCAAAGGGTAACTCGAGATTTTGAAAATTCAAGTTTTCCCTCTCATTTTCCTCATTTTTAAAATATTTTATTTTAAAATAAGATTTCCAATGTTTTACCAAAGTAGTCCAAGTTGCTATGTAGCTTTTTTTTTATTATTATTTTCCAAAATTCTGAGTCCACTTCCTTTACCCAGATAAGAAACTATTGACTGGCTCTTAACAATATAAATACACACACACACACACACACACACACACACACACACACACATATATATATATGCACACAATTGAGTTGTGTTACAAGAATTTGAGCTTACATTAGTTATGAGACAATTAAGCAATCTCTGTAACGCTGTTGCCTTCATGTCTAATGCTGGAGCTTGAAGTGTATGGGGCAAATAGTCAGAAATGGAAGATGGATATTAAATATTAAAGATCAGGAGAAAACCCACCAGAATGAACTGGAGCCTGTGAGAAGGAATTGAAACCTGAGTTAGTTCCTGTTGCCTTTGTAGTACGAAAATTCTGCAGAAGCAAGAGCACTTCATCATGGAGCTAAACACACATACTTGACTCAGGAGTCAGAGAAGCTAATGGAGGAACCAAGAAGAAAATAGAGCACTTGCTGGCCCAGAGGCTGCCTTCCACCACAAAGGTGAGTCAGCTGATCAGTGATATGTATGAACTAAAAAATGTCTTTTTTTCTGCCCTCCAAATCTCTCAAGACCTTTATTCATTCTAACTAGAAAAATACAGGGAAGAGATTTTTGGGAAATGTAGTTTAGCCTAGCCATGTTGCACACCACAAAATCACCACAAGCAGCCGGATACATGAACTCAGACTGCCATTTGAATCAGAACTCTTGTTCATTACCTATGGAAAGATTCAGGATATATTTTGGATTTGGCAAAAGAATTTGATCAAATATATATGTATGTTTGTGTGTATGTGCACATCTGTTTCTTAGGTAAGTTTCTCTCAAAAGTAGACCCTAAGTCAAGGATTCATTTGCAAGTAAGATATTAAAGTACTGCCAGGATAAATCATTAATGGAGAGAGGAAATGGGACTGGGAACAAGAAGCAGCCAAGCCAGACTGCAGTCTGACTGGCTGGAGAGGTGGGTAGCACACTGAAGCCTAGTGTTATAGCCCACGATTATTTGTTCTGCCTACAGGCAAAGGATCTGGGTTTTTGTACACCCACTCTGGGACAGAGGAGGGAAGGGACATTTAATTTCACAGACTCTTCTTTGTCTGCATTTATTCATATCACATAGGTGGCTGACATGTCAGCAATTACCAGCACAGCAAACAGAACCTGGAATTGGGGTTCTCAAATCAATAAAAGAATCCAAAAGTATCTGGGCCAGCCACTACTACAGAGATTTTATTTCATGTAAATCAACAGTTGCTTATTTGACTCCAAAGCCAGCATCCTGTTTTCTCTCTAAAGTTCTTCTGTAGAAGTTTATGTTAATTAAGAAAAGAAAATCTAATACCTTTTGCGCCAACAAGACTAAAACTTAATAAAAATACCAACTGAGTCACAGACATATCTATAACAAATTTCTTTAAATGTTTAACATTTAACAAATATTCAACTTGCTTTCCTATTTTTTAAAAAAAGGTCAATTTCTTAAAGGCAAAAAAATACTTTGAACAGTTTTTATCAATATTGTGTCTTGCTTTATGCCTTACAGAGTGTTAGTCGATGTAGTCTCCATGGAAAATTAATTTATAATGTAGTGAAAAAAATGCTGATGTTAAAGACAACAGTATATTTTAGATCACATAACCAGTAGTGATTATAAAATATATTTACTGTAATGTTGCAATTACTAAGCGTATCTAAACATTGACCAGTTAAAAAAATTCCAATTATTAAATTGAGGCATAAGAGAAACCTAAAAAATACCTGATTATTATAGAAGAGCAATAAAGGATCTGTGGTATATTTTTCAGGAAACAAAAAGGGCATAAGATCCTCAAAATTAGGTCCTAGAAAATTTACCACGCTTAGCTTTCAGAAAATATCATCCAAAATACTGGTTTGCAAATGAAGAAAGGAGTGTTTATCATATTGACTTGAAAGGAATATGTTTTATAATACTAACACCATCTTTTCTATAAGAATGATTGCCTACCAGAGTTTGTCTCAAAATATGCAAATTTTTTATGTTAAAAGCATGAAATCCTTGGGAGTGCTGTTAGGAGATAGCCGTGGTTTCTGCAGGCAAAGCTCTCCTACATATAGGAAGAGTAGAAGTCTGTGAGGGGGATAAGTTTTAACACCATGAGCTTGCGCAGTGCACAAATTCCTATGTCTGAAGTTACCCACTGGGGCTTACATTAAACCTTAGAAATAAATGTCTCTTATTGAAATACAAATGTGTTATTCTGGAATTTCAACACATGGACATACTAACCCCCCCCCCCCCCCCAAAAGAATGAAGCCCACAGCAGGAAACACTTAGATAGGAACAGAGAAGAGAGACAATTCAGAAGCTAAAGAACCAGCAGAAAAGACTGCATGCAGACAATGCTTTGAAGTTTGTATTTATAGATAGATATGGATATCTTGAAGGTGTTAAGTGGTTTAGCACCTAAGGTGGAGAGACGGAATTGGACAGCAAAGGTGCACAATACCCAGTGTAGCTTAGACAGGAAAATCATAGGCTTTGCAAGACAGTTAGTCTGGGCTTACCTCTGCTTATTCCACCTACCCAATTAATTAAATCACTTTTAGCGTCAATATTCTGATCTTAACATGGGTGTATTAATACTTTCCCCTTAAGATCATTGTAAAAATCAAATAAAATAATGCAAAATACTTAACACAGTGTCATGTTGCAAGCACTTACTTTATCATAATGAGTGATCTATAGTTTTGTCTGTCAATGGTCCTCATCTGCCCCTTCATGAAAGTCCACTTGTTTCTGCTGCCAATGGTAACAGCTTTTCAACAACTGCGGTAGACTTGCCACCATGTTCTAGATTTCAGGTGATCTCCCCAGGCTGGGCTCCCCAAGCTCATCTTCGGGAAGAAAATATGTCATATCTAAGTAACATAATGTCTGTTTGAACAGACCTGAAGATTAGGAGTAGGAAATTGAAAAAAAAAATTAACTATGAATTTTGTTGTACGGAAAGGAGAAAAAATGAGAAGAGAGGTTTACTTGTATGGCATTTTACTATGTGCTGGGGACTCAATAGGCACTTAACATATATTGCTTCATTTGCTATTCATCACAACCTGGTAACATAGGTACTGTTTCCTTCATCTTATAGGTTAAAAAATTAAGACTCTGAAAAATAACGCAAAAATGTAAACCAGTGAAACAAATACAAATATTAAGCAGAATTTTTAAAAGAATGCCTTCAGAAATACTCGGCAAATATTCTTGTGACTTTCTTTGTATAAGCAATTCTGAGTCCCTTGGAGTTTACAGAAGAAGGAACATAGAGTTGTTCCAGATTCCTGAACTGCTGGAATTTGACTATGGCAAGGTGTTAAGTTCTATACTTCAATAAATGGAGCTTTACATTTGCCTGGTTAGCTGCATATGTCACCCTTTCGCTGGTGGTTCTGACATGAGCATCTTCTTGAGGGGAGGTCTTGCCACTATTGATACTTTACTGAGCATCAGGGCTAGAGTAAGTAACTGCTAATATTAACAGCAATATATTTCTTATGATGGATCAGAAGAGAAAGGCTGAGCATCTATAACCAAGGATATAGGGTACTTCAGAGAAAGAGGTAACATCAGAAAGAAACTTTTCTGGAAACTAATTATTTTACAACAATAAGAAAATTTCTGGGAGGATGAATATTTTAGTCAACTCAGGCTTCTATAACAAAATACCACAAACTGGGGCTTAAACAATAATTTGTTTACCACAGTTCTACAAACTAGAAAATCCAATATCAAGGTACCAGCATATTTGGTTCCTAGTGATGGCTCTCATGGCATGCCAATGGCCACCCTCTCACTGTATTCTCACACGGTGGAGAGAGAGCTCTGATCTCTCTTTCTCTTCTTCTGCGCCCAATAATTCCATGACTTCCTGTAAACCTAACTCCTCTCAAAGGCTACACCTCCTAATTTCATCACATTGGGGGATAGAGCTTCAACATATAAATTGGGGGAGCACAAATATTCAGTCCTAACAATAGAGTTTGGGGTTTATCGTACAAAATTTGCTATATACAGTTGTGGAGGGTGCAGCAGCTGATGGAAACTGAAACAGTACAGAGATGGTACAATGTTGAAAGAGCTTTGGAATCAGACATAAATTTAAATCCTGTGTTCAGGACTTACTGTTAATACAGCTACTCAATGTCTTAATGTCCTCATCAGTTAAATGCAGCTGATAATAGTGACATTATCAGAGGGATATTGTAATAATTATAAAATAAAATCGAACCCCCTAGCACAGTACCTGGTACACAAAGTTTAGTGCTTAGTTGCCTTAGCCATTCATTGCTACTCCTTTGAGGATTCCCAAAGAAATCAAAACTAGAACTGAAGTTCCACACTCTCAATTCCTGGATCTCTAAACTTGGACATTCTAGATGGTAAGAATTAATTACCTCTTCTACACAAATTATATAAAATTTTCCATAAAAACACATTGTAAATATTGCAGTCCAGAAACCTGGAACTCAAGGGAGCTAGAGACCCTGAGTTTTATCTAGTGTCTAAAATGTTTAGGACATGGTGGGGCCTAAGAAAAAGGACTACACAAATAGATTTTCATCTCATTATGTCACGCTTGATTCGTATTTGTGACAATTCTGATAAATATCGGTCTTGCACTTACCTTTACTCAGCAAAATCTATTTCAAAGATTAACAACACAATGGAGGTTTTAGGAAGAATTTTTAATATATTTAAGAAATCAAATGCTGTTTATGCATCTACCTTAATTATATTTAAAATATACACCAAATTATATGTAAAATAAAATGTTCTTATTTAGTCTTTAAAGTTGGTCCCCAAGGGCTATTTACTAAGCTATACTTCATCGCTTTCAAGTATGCGAAGTTAAATAAACGTAATGTAAATGAATGTTGCTGAAAGTATTCCAGATTTCTAACTAATTTAAATCAACCTTCCTTATTAGTCCAAATTGGCTTTCAAAGTAAATATAATTTTATGCCATTTTACAACACATATAAACATCCACTCCATGACACAGTCTGAGAATAAGTAAATAATTTATTTACAATTACAATATGCAGAATATATGTTTTGAGACTCTTTAAAAGAATGTAATAGGGACAATAAGATTATCACAGGTGGTTTTAATAAATTTACTTTTGAAAATTCAGTTCTTATGCTCCTTTTACTTTCTTTCTGACTATGGAAAAAATTCTTGTTCTCTAGTTTTTAGCATAAATAATAAAAATAATTAAGATTTATAAAGCATTTAGAACATGTCAAGCACTTTTTCAAGAACTTGATATGAATTAAACCCACAAAGCTATCACTATTATTAAGTCAGTTTTATAGATAAAGCAACAGAGCTTTAAAGAAGTCACTTGAGGTCACACTGATTAAGACAGAGCAAGGCTTTGAACCCAGGATGTCTAGCTTAAGAGGCTACACATTTATCTACGACATTCATTTTATTTTCACACATTAAACAGCTATGCTTCACAAATGTTACTTTGTTGTAACAAGTTACAACTATGACACTTTCTTTTGAAAAGAGACTGTGGTGGCTAATTTCATATGTCCATTTGACTGGGCCACAAGGTACCCAGATATTTAGTTAAATATTATTCTGGGTATGTTTGTGAAGATATTTCTGGATGAGATTAAAATTTGAATTGACAAAGTAAAGTAGATTGACTCCCCAGTGGGGGTAGGCCTCGTCTAATCCATTGAAGGCCTAAAGAAAACAAAAGGCTGAGCAAGAGAAAAATGGCTTTCTGCCTGACAGTCTTTGATCTGGGACATCATCTTTTCCTGCTTTCAGACTTCTACTTGAATTTACACCAATGGCCTCTCTGAGTCTCAGGCCTTTGAACTATAGACCTTGAACATTTCAGCCTCCAAATCACATGAACCAATTCTTTATTATCTATCTATCTATCTATCTATCTATCTATCTATCTATCTATCATCTATCATCTATATATCATCTATTATTTATTTCTGTCTTTTTATTTACACCTCTATATATCTATATCTATATCCTATTGATCCTATTTCTTGGAAAACACTAATATAGACACATGAGATTTTCTCCAACCAGTTTTACATTTTTCCTAATATTCCGTATTAGGATCTAGGATATATCTTACCCTAATAGGTATATTCATAGGCATAAACAATATGTGAATTACTCTTATGTCTTTTCACTACAAAATTAATGCAAGGCGTGGTATATCTCTCTATACAAGTGTCTATATACTGTTTACCAATTTTATACATTTAATCATTTTATTAAAGACATAAGAGTGAAGAAAAGGAAACTGGGATCTCAGAACTAGAAAACTGTTTCTGTGACAAGCCTATCAACTAGGCTGATCAGAGCAACTTGGTTAGGATATATAAATTATAGTATAATACTGTGTCCTGCTATTAGTGGAGTTACATTGGCCACATTTCAGTTTCCCCAACTACTGTGAAATAATTTTTGAGTCTTATGCAGTCTATATTTATATAAAATCAACTCTTATATTGTTTCCTGTCCCCAACTTTATGCATGCATATATATGTATGAGTATAAATGTATAATTATATGTGAATGTTTATTGTCAATGCTTATTATCTTTTAAAGAAAGATTTTTCAGGCTTAATAATGTTTTTCTATATTCATCATTAAGAGGAATAATAGATAATACAGTAAAGTAGAAATACATGAACATTAGAGCTAGCCAGACATGGGTTTGAATCTTAGCTCTGCTACTTACTGGTTATAAAATGGCTACTTAAACTTTATTGGTAATCAAGGAAGTGAAAATGGAAATGCCACAATAAGAAATCATTTTTATTCACCTAACTGACAAGAATTTTAAAATTTAGCAATATCAATTATTGACAAAGTTGTAGAACAAAAATTAAACTTCTGTAGACTATAGACAAACAATTTAAAGATGCACATACTCTTAGTCCCAAATTTTACTGTTAGGTATATATCTTGGACAATGTCTTGCACTTGTACACCAGAATACATCTTAGCAGCCTTGTTTATGATAGTAAACAATTAGAAACAAAATAAATATCCATGAGCAAGAGGATGAACTAATAAATTGTTCCATATCCTATATATTAGGATATTATTTAGCAAACAAAGATCTAGAGACACACACATAAGTATGTATGAATCTCAATAGTTAAACCCCAGAATAAAAAAAATGAGTGAAAAGAGCAAGTCCCAGAAAAATACATGCATGAAAATATTACTTATATAAAGTTTAAAATCTTGCAAAACTAGACAATATATTATTTAAGGATGTATTCATATATAGTTTATAAATTTATATATAATATATTTGATATACATTTCTATATATTATACATAGTAATTGTATATTTTATATATGATACATATTTTCTGTATATATAAAATATGTGGTGAAAGAATTTAGGATAGTAGTTATATCATGATGTAGGAAGTGAAAGACTTTGATGTTGGCAAGTTTTAATTTTTAATCTGGGTTTTAGAATGTGTTTTATTATTTATATATTAATATGTTTATGTTCTTTTATGTACATGAACATTTTAATTATTTTTAGAAAAAAAGATTTGATAAAATAAAAATTATATTTTAAATGATCACTTTATTACTGTAGGGTTACTTTCAGTTCCAATATTTCATAGTGCCATGAACCAATCTTTAAGACCTTTTAGAGAATCAACAATATATTTTTTTATTGTGAAAGTTTCAAGTATTAGAGGAACTCATAAGAACAAATATCATCCAAATATGGTAAAACATCCCAATAATAAAACATTTATATTTCTTTTTTTCTGTAATCTATGAAACAATAGTGAGGCTCAATGATCATAGAAGGTATTTTCTTAGCAAGGATAGAATTCTAGATGAGTTCTCTTGTGTTGTATAGGGGTAGCTCTTTTATGTAGCATCTCAGACAAAGAATAAAAAGTAATTTGAATTAACTATTTAATTTCCACAATTTTAATTAACATACATTCCATCAGATGTCTATCTGTTAAAAATATATAGAATAAAGGTTTGTTAAATAAGTACTTTAAAATATGCTTCTATATTGTGGCTGGTAAAACATGAGAAAGAAAAACAGGGAAAAGAAGGTGTAATTGGGAGAAAATAAAGAAAGAGACTGGAGAAAGTAGGTTGCACAGGAAGATGTTAAATGTTAAAACTGTGGAATAGTCAAAACAAGGGAAGAGAAAAGATATGTATACAGGGCACATTTACAAAATAAATAAACAAACATTCAATATATAATCATGAAATAATTTATCCAGGTCTTATTATGAACATTCCTAGAGTTGTTATAGTGTAACCAAAAACTTATTTGGAAATAGCAAATATATCCCAGCCAATATCTCTGGCTCCTCCACCCCCATCACAGCTTTGCAGCTGATCTTCAGTCTTCTTCATGCTTCAATTCTGCCTATTTCCTTCCCTTGGTTCCTTTCAAAGGTGATAGCAGTAACTTTGCTTCACATTCTTAATAGTATTTATTCATGCCTGTGAAATACACTTGAAAGTTTGTCTTTTTTTCCTCATATATTAAATAAAAAGAGTTTTGCTCCTCTCCCCGCCGTGATCTGTAGGGTTTCATGAATATTAATCAAAGATGGGATTGTGTTGTTGTATTAAGCTTTTTGTAGACTTGAAAAGAGAAATAGAAATATAATTAATCTCTTTGTGAATGTCAAAATTTGAAACTAAGCAAGTGAAGTCAGCCAGCTGGCCTTTAAGGAGACTACAAACTTGCTTAGAAGAAAGCTTAGGGATTGAGGCAGGCTTCTGCTCTTAACAACCCTTAGCAGGTGACAGATAATTGTCTTTGAGCACATCTGAAAATGTATCTGCAAATGAGGAAAATTGCAAAAATCAAAAAGATAGTCTTTTTTTCAATAGAGTCTTCAGCATATTAGTTAACAGTGTCAGCCTCTCATTATTCCAGAGGCAAGAGAAAAAGTAATATTCTAGTATACAACTGTAGAGCACTATCAGGATGTTATCATCAAGCTCAGCTCTATTATTATTTTTTGTTTGCTTAGAGAAAGCTCAGTGCTATACTGTGCAACCTAATAAACCCCAGAGTTTATTATTCAGTGAGTTTTATTTCCAGCTTTTCTTTAACATAAAAACTCGGTAATTAGAATTTGATTTTACAATTTGTGACTTTCTGGACCTTTAAATTAAACACCTTTTTAAAACTACACACATCTAGCAAAGAATGCAAGGTCAAGCACCAGCCTTAGAGATTCCATTTCTCTCACCTAAAAGGGAGGCAGCAGTGAGTTGGCAAAGTAGAAAAATTGATCCAAGGCTAGTTTTAGAGCAGAGCTAGGTTTAGTTCCTGGTCCAGAGGTCCAGCGGTAGCCACACTGCTCTACACTACATGATACGTTGAGAAATGTTTCCTCCTGTTTGTCTGTAAAGTGCCCTTCTGTCAAATTCAATAGCTGAAAAAGTCACAATGGACTCAAACTGTGGCTGAGAGAGAAAAGCAGGAAAGCTGTAGTTTTTGGCTCCATTAGAATAGATTCAGCACCTCCAGCATTCTCTAAAGGCAAAGAACATTTAGCTGGAGCCCCAGGGGATATCTTTACTAATTAGCATTCTGTTTCCTCCTCAAAGTAAAGGTTAAATGTTTGAACTTCATATATCACTTCTAAGCCAAACCCCGTTATGCTGCACTTCAGGGAAAGATGAGGTGCACCCTCTGATTCAATAGGTGGAAAGGGAACAAATCATTTGACTTTCAAAAATGAGTCAACAAAGAAACAATGTAAGGTGACTCTCAGGGAGACAGTTACCTGAATTGAGGATCTGTTAAACTGAATTTCATACACACAGATAAACATGTGCTTTCTGCACGTATTTTATGCCATGTCTTGTGTTACCTGCCAGAGAGGTGAAAGCAAAGAAAGATACCACCTCTGCTTTGAAAGTACTTACAGTCTAATGGGAATAAAGACTCCTAAAATTACATCACTATATAATAAGGAAAGCAAAATGATAGACATGTGAAAAGAACATAAAGAAAATGCATTTTGTGACTTAAGGTTTAAGGAAGGCCTCTTCAAGGAGTTGTTACCTAAGCTAAATCTTAAAAAATAGTAGCCAGTTAAAGAAAGGTAGAAAAAGCTGTCCACACAAAGAGGAGAGCATAAGCAAAGACACAGAGGAGTGAAATATGATTGAGTGGAAGAATTTTGAGGAATGTTGCAATACACACAAGTCATGTGTGAGGCCTGAGGTCATTAAAATAAGTCTGAGAAACATCCCAGCAGTCACCTAATGAAGAACCTTGAAGGCCACAATAGAGGTATAGATCTTATCTTGAAAGATGCAGAAGGGCATTGTTTAGGGTCCAAATAGAAAAAGGACCAGCTTAATTTATAGTGCATGTAAAATATTCTGTCACATGATATGAAAATCTTTATAAAAGAAAGAACAAAAGAAGGGAAGTACATTTGAAAACTATTGAAATAACTTGTATCAAAGCTGATGCACACCTGAATGAAGGCAATAGTGGTCAATATGGAGGGAAAAAAGAACAAAAAGTGAGATTTGAGGATGAATTGAAAATGAAGGGTAAAAGATTAGGAAGAAATTAAGATGGTTTTAATTCATTCAAGGACAGATTTTTTGTTTGTTTGTTTCCCATTTTGGGGAAGAGGGTGAACATGTCTTCATTTTACAAAGGGCAGCTGCATTCAATTAAGCAAAAGCAAAAAATATTGTTGCTATTGTATGAAAGTTCAATATGTATACAAAAGTCTGTATACATGCTGACTTGCCAAACAGGTAGACTGTATCGGTATTAAGCTGTTGTCTCTCAGCTCTAACTAGATCCTCTGTGCTCTACTTCATGGAGCTGGGGCTGGTACTCTGCAAACTGATTCTCCTTTGTCAGCTAGCTCAAGTGGAGCCAGAGAAATAAAAAGCAGGTAGAGAGAAAAACCTAAGCATTACCCCTTTCTGACTTGTTTGCTGCTTCTGTCAGGGACACTTTAGCAGTGGCCCTTCATCCTTGCTGTGGCACTGGTTACGATCTCCAGCTTTTTTTTTTTTCTGACATATACAGTAGTCCTCCCTTATGCAAGGGAGATATGTTCCAAGATCCCCAGTAAATGCCTGATATTGTCAACAGTACCATATCATATGTGTGTGTGTGTGTATGTATATATATGCATACACACACACACATATATGTGTATATATATATTTTTTTCCTTTACATAAAGACCTATGATAAAATTTAAATTATAAATCAGGCACAGTAAGAGGTTAACAACAATAACTAATAATAAAATAGTACAATTATAACAATATGCTGTAATATGTTACATGAATGTGGTCTCTCTCTGTCTCAAAATACTGTTTTGTAACTATAATCACCCTTCTTCTTGTGGTAATGCAAGATGGTAAAATGCCCGCATGACGAGATGACATGCAGTGAACGAGACATTACTGAGTAAGATAAGGATTATTTGAACACAAGCACTACAATATCATGACAGTGATTCTGAGACCAAGACAGCTACCAAGTGACTAACAGGCAGAGAACGTCTCCAGCGTGGAGACACTGGACAAGGGAATGAGTCACGTTTGGCGCGAGACAGAGCAGGTCTCGCGAGATTCATTACACTACTCAGCATGGCGCACAATTGAAAACTTATGAATTGTTTATTTCTGGATTTTTCCATTTAATATTTTGGACCCTGGTTGACCATAGATTACTGAAACTGTGGAAAGCGAAATTGTGGACAAGCGGGGACGACTGTACAAATGCAGCCTCCTTGGACCTCGTGAAAGGCACCAGCACCAGTCGGACAGCTCTTTCTCCTCAGAAGTCTGAGATCCTCTTCCATGATGCCAAATCATTCCAATAAGCCACAAGTGTCTCCTGTCAACGAACTGGGCTCCTGCTGTGCATTAGTTCCTGACCCAACTTATAAATTCTGAGAAATCCTGGCTTTCCTTCACTTCCCAGCCCTCGGTGGTAACGCTACTCACAGGTACTGTCCCTGTTTCTTCAGTGTTTTCTTTGGCTTTTTAAGTTTAGTTTAGCCAATTCCTTACCTTAAAATCTTGTTGCTGTGATACCAATGTACTCTGCTTTCCCTGACAGAACCCTGACTCATTCAGGCTTGAAGTCAAAGAATTTTGTTGTTTTGTTTTGTTTATCAGGTTGTGGTTGAGATGCCTATTCAGATTAAACTGGTAAATCCAGCAAGTCATTAGTTTAATGAGTCTGAAACTCAAAAGAGAAAACAGAAGAGCATGAGATATTTATTTGAAACTCTTAATACATTAGTGGTAGTTAAAATTATAGAGAATATTGAGATTGCTCAAAAATCCAGGAGAGGAAATACTGTTCCTCTTGAATTTTACGGGATTACTAAGAATTCCCCCCAAATCAGACACCTCTGAGGATCCTGACTTACTTGTGTTTGTGTGTATTTTCCATTAATGCCTTGCATTGTGTTTGGCACAAAGTAAGAACTTAGTATTTTTTGAGTGCATGGAT
This sequence comes from Eonycteris spelaea, assembly GCA_003508835.1. Taxonomy (NCBI): domain Eukaryota; kingdom Metazoa; phylum Chordata; class Mammalia; order Chiroptera; family Pteropodidae; genus Eonycteris; species Eonycteris spelaea. The sequence continues at coordinate 9,945,371 of PUFA01000043.1, read as the reverse complement.
GAAAAGAAAGAGAAAATAAAAAAGAAAGCTGAATAAGAGAATCTTCAGTTTAAAGGGCATGGTAGAAATTACTAGTTGCTTACTCAATATTTATTCTCCCTATATTACAAAGTAAAAGAATCATAACTTTATTAGGGTTATTAATGAGTCTATTTCCCAGATTCCTACAGCTAGCATATGGCCATGTGACTAAATTATGACAAATAAAGTAAATGTTGAGTATGACTCCAGAAAGGATCTCTAAAGGAAACCAATTCTGCTAAAGATACACTTCTTTTGTCTTTTCTCCTTCCTGATTTTCATTGTGTGGATGCAAGGGCAGGAGTTACAGCAATCATAAGGAACTGCGAGGCGCTTTAAAGATAGTGGATTAGAAAGAAAGAAGGAGTCTGGGTTTCTGACAGTTGAAACTGTCATACATGACCCAAGCTGGCTGCCTGCCTCTAAACATTTTTAAATGAAAGAAATAAACTTCTATCTTATTTAGCCAATGTTTTATTGTATATGGTTCAATATAGTAAAAACTCATATAAATGTGTCTTAAAGATTATCTGTAAGAGGCATTTGAAAGCCGTATTTGATCTTTTGGTCACCTATTGCTCCATTCATGCATTCGTCACCCAATATATGCTAGCAGGTATACTTCCTGAGGAAATTGCTCTAGTTTTTGGATTATTTCGACTATTACAACTTTATAAAGAGAGAGAAAGAATTTCTACTTATTGTTTCTGGATCTAATTTATTGAATGTCATCAAAAATGTCAAGTTCTTCTTTACTAGAAAAGTATTCAGATTTCTAAGAACAGTTACTATGCTCTCACATCTTTAGGCTAAATTTCCCAGCTTATTCTTGTTTTGCAATTAGACATGGTTTCAAATTTCTTTCTTAACTTAATCTCCAGATGATAGCCAAATGGTGGAACTCCTACATATTGTTTCCCAGTCGTTTTTTTTATGATACTCTCATTGTTATTGATCCTATAACTATAAGTGTGTTAGTAAAAATCTTATAAATAGTGCTGCTGCCAGTGAGTGCCCTGCCACTCCACTGAGAGCCAAAGGGAAGAGTGCTAAGAGAGAAGGAATGATTTTCCTAGTGAACATTCTCATTAAGAGTAACTACATGTATCAAGTAAAGATTTCAGTTTGTTTGTTTTTCAAAGCCATATTATCTTTTGAGAGGCAGTGTCCGTGCGAGGTGGCTAAGAGTAGACGCTGGAGCCAGACTGCTTAAGTTTAAATCTCAGCTCTGCTTCTGACTTGGCCTTGTTGTAAGTCAACACCTACATCTTTGAGAAGAAACCCTAGTAATATCACTTTCATATTGGAACTGTGAGAATAAAATGTAAATTCCTACATAAGGACTTAGAAGTGCTGGCACCTTTGTCATATCAAAGTTTCAGAAAGACAGACTAATAGTTACTCCATGAATGTGTTCTATTTTTATTCCTACTTACTAGTGGAATTTGATACATTGGCTATGCACATGCTCAATGTTGTTCTGAGAATCATGATAGCCTCTCAGACTCACTCCCTAAATTTGAGAATAAAAAAAATATGTTTCTCTCTTCCTAAGTGGGTATCCCCTTTTCTTCTCAGTAAAATCCTACTAATACTTTAAGATTCAACTTAAGCATTCCATTGTTGACTGCCTTCTCCACTGACATAGCAAGCTCTCCAAGGACAAGGACACTCTATTCATTTTTAACTACCCTAATGTCTACTATAATATCTGCTATTCTAAAGGTGATTACTACAAGTTTGTTGAATGATAAGAAATTACTGGGTCATGAAAATAATAGTTGTTAATAAAGTAATTATTTTATATCTCTTCCTTCTTTGTTTTTTCAAGGACAAAGCTTTATTTATTTATTTTTGAACCATTATGTTTAATTTCAGACAGGTTAACTCTCTTTTCAATATAACAAATATTTTACTATCACTTACTTTCCCAGACTCTGTGCTGTTTTATATATTTTATTTTATTTTATCTTCACAAAAATTGCACGAAGTAGATATTATTAGCCTCATTTGTCAAATGAGGAGGCTGAGACTTTAGAGAATTTCTGTAACTTCTCTAAGTTTGCATGATTAATAAGTGGTGGATTGAGTATTCCAGCTCAGTTCTCTCTAATCCCAAATCTGTATTTTAAATCAGAATACCATACAAGTATTCTTTTTGAAACTTAATATGAATTAGAAGATTCACTTGGGGATAGTCTTAAATGCAGATCCCGATTCAGTGGATCTGAGATGGCCAGAGATACCAGAGATTCTGCATTTCTAACACCTCCCAGGCAATGCTGGTGCTGCACACAGACATACATTGAATATTGTGGTTCTGATCTCCCTCCAGATGTGTCTCAGCTGCTCTACTTTACACATCCTATCTGACTAGATCTGGTTTTTGGATTACCTTCTAGTTCAGCAAGAGGCAGGTGACAGATTTCCTTTTCTAAGTAACAGTGATCTTAGTTATAGTCTCTGTGTCACTTGTTTTAGATCTGATTCCCATCTTGTCTTTTCTACCACTCTCGTTTTTCAGTCTGCCTTATCTGTGTACTTCCTGTCTCTTGACTCCACTGCCTAGTTTCTCACTCATCACCCCGCCTTGATATTCAACGCTTACCTTACCTAAGATTCACAAGTCATTTTTGAACATTAGCTGAGAGACCTCCTTTAGCTCTTGGCTTTTTAAATTTAGAGTTGCTAAGAAATATCTTCAGCAGCATGGAAGATTAAACTAACATAGACTTCTTCCTGGCTACAAACACAAAGTAATCCTGGAATAAAAAGAAAGAAAGAAAGAAAGAAAGAAAGAAAGAAAGAAAGAAAGAAAGAAAGAAAGAAAGAAAGAAAGAAAGAAAGAAAGAAAAGAAAGAACGAAAGAACGAAAGAGAGAAAGAAATCAGATACATATAGTCAAATTTGAAGAATGGTGAAATTACTTTCTCAGAAATAATGAGAGAATTCATAACCAAGGCAGTTATTGTACAAAATGACTCAGTGGCAGTCCAGAGGGTATTAGACCTAAATAAAGGCCTGAGAACTTGAGAGGGGTTATATTTTAACATCCATCCAAGAACAATAGCTGTATCCTTGGAGAATGCATGAAATAGAAAGCTAGAACTAAGAACAATGTACCAAGGAAGATTTGCCTCCTCCAAGACAAAGAGGGCAGAGAAACTCTACTCATTGCCTTGGACAGCAACAAGAAAACATATCATCTCCTAGGATCTTTCAGAGAGAGAGAAAAAAAATCTGTTGTGAAAATCAAAAGCCAAAGACTTCACCATGGACAAATGTGAAATTTTAATTTATGCCACGCATACTACAGGTATCCCAGCATGATGAATTAACACATAAACTGAATTCAGAATAGCAAATTACAGGAGAACTCCAGTAGAAGCACATGCCATACTGCTTATTTGTAAATTTCCAAAGGACATTGTACATAGCTATCCCCCAACCCCCACTGCATGCACATACACACAAACAAGCTCACAAACTCACACTGAAAATGAGTTCATGCAAACATTGCAAATCTCAAGACTTTACCATGGACAGATGTGACACTTCAGTTCATATCACATGCATTCTAAGTATCCCGGAATGGTAAACTATCAAATAAACTGAACTGAGAGTAGCCATTTTCCCCCAAGGACTGAGGTAGAAGCTCATGCTGCAGCACTCTGTTCGGAAACTACAATAACCTATGGTGCACAGACATCCCCATTTACACATATACTCACTCACAAAGAAACAAATAAAATAAACAAACAAGCAATGAGACATTTATTGAAGATAAGTACATAATGAGACATTGCAAATCTCAAGACTTATATAAAACTTATGGTGAGTTAACGTATAAACTGAATTCAGAGTAACAATATCCTCAGTGCTCTGCAGAAGAAACTATGTCAGAGCATCCCATTTAGAAATTCCCAAAATTCATATCTCTCCCAGAAAAATCAACTCCCATTGAATATAAGCTCACAGTAAGACATTCTAAATCCTTAAGCAACCACTTTACCTTGTTTGTGGCATGACAGTAAAATCACCAGATATAATAGAACAACCTATAAGAGATCATATGTTATTTAAAAGTATTGAACAAAAGGTAAAATAACAATAAAAAAGGACACTATGAAAAATAAGTAGAAAGACTTGTAAAAGAAATAAACTAGCGATGAAGAATATAATTATTAAAAGTAATGACTCAATAGATGGGTTAAAAAGAAGATTTGACATAGATTTAGTTAACCAAAAGAAAAACAAATAAGGAAATTACTGATAACTCAGTCCAGAGGAAAAAAGAAATGAAAAATATAAAAGTGAAATTAAGAGGTATAGAACATATGCATCTTTAAGATTTCAGAATTTTTTTTTAAATTGAAAGAAAGAAATATTTAAATTTTAATTTAAAAACTGGAATTTTCTAGAATAGAAGATATACATCGATTCTCAGGTTGAAGAAACCAACCAAATTCTGAACCTCTAGACAAGAATCCTATAGAACAGCAAAGAAACAAAAAGGTCATAAGCAACCAAAAGAAAAATCTTGATTACCTACAGAAGAAAAGCTAATTCAACTGGAGTAGATTTTTTGCACACAGTGAAATGAGAAGATAATAAAATGAGATCTTCAATGTGTTGAAAGAAATAATTGTCTACCTAGAATTCTATATTCAGCACAAGTATCATGTAATAATTTAACAAAGGCAAAATTCAAACTATTTTTTAATAGAACAAAGATTAAGAGAATTTTCTTGCATAGACATTTTACTGAATGATCTTCTAAAGGATGCACTTAGTAAGATAAAAATTAAACCCAGAGGTAAAGATTAGTTAGAACCAATAATAAGCAAATAAGATAGTAAAATTGGTTTATGGGGATATAGATAAATAATTTAATTGAAAAGATAATATTTATATAATTCTAAAAAAGAATTTGAAGAACTAACTATAAGGACAATTAAAATACTGGAAACTGCATGAAATTTGAAATGGCATGATTGGAATTAACATGTTCTTATTTCTCTTTGTAGCCCTAGCAGAATACAGAGAAGTTGGTTAAATTTATACACTAAGTCAAATATGCATTTTAGGATAAGGAAAGACTAAGAGAACAGAAAGAAAATAATTTCTGATCTAGAGAAAGGAGATATAGGTGTATTACTTTACTATGGATTTCATAATAAATACCACAATTAGATGGCTTAAAACAATGGAAATTCCCTCACAGTTCTGAAGGCCAAACAAATGCTTAAGATGCTTCACAGGGCCACACTTCCTCTGGAGGTTCCGGAGGAGAATCTGTTCCTTGCCTCTCTGGTTTCTGGTAACTGTTGGCATTCCTTGTCTTTTAGCGACATCACTCTGGTTTCTGCTTCCATCTTAACATCATTCTCTCCTATGTCGGTCTAATCTCGCTCTGCTTTTCTCTTTTAAGGCTAATTGTGATGGAATTTAAGGCCTACACCGATTATCCAGGATAATATTCTCATCTCAAAATCCTTTACTTAATCACATCCAAAAAGATCCTTTTTCCAAACAAGATAATATTTATAGGTTCCAGGGATTAGTATGGGATGTACCATTGAGGCTACTATTCATCTCAATCAACAGGAATAATGAAAACACAGTCTACCCAATAAGCAACAAAACACAGAGAGATAATAAGAGCAATACAGCCAATAAACATTTTTTGTTTACTTTGAAATAAAATTTTATTGAAACACAGTCATGTCTGTTCTTGACATATTTTCTATGGCTGCTTTGTGCTACAACATCAGAGTTGAGTAGCTGCAACAGAGACTATATGGACTACAAAGCCTAAAATATTTATTATCTGACCCTTTTCAGAAAAATGTCATACCTTGAGTTAAATGATCCACTCTAAGTGGAAAAAGGAAAAAAAAATAGATGGATTAATTGACTGACATGTGTGTGTGTGTGCGCGCGCGTGTGCATGTGATGCATAATTTGAAGTAAGATCAGCATTAATAGTCTGACTTTCAATGAAGCTAAACTTCTCTCAGAGAATTGATAAGTAAGGGGGAAAAGTTTTGCTTCCTTTGTTTGAAAATTTGGATTCAGGATTTTCTTCAACTCTGCAGAATGATCTTAGAAGAAAGATTTGCAATTAGATGTTAGACATATTGGAGTGGAGGGATAAGGAGCAGTAAATACTGCCAAAAATTTATGAGAAGTGTATGCAACTCGTATTTTACTCATAATGGAATGCACATTTTGGCCTCATTTTATTTTTACTTCTATTGTAAGCTGGCTCAAATCATTTTGGTGGAAATAGATGTGGTATAAATAAATAACCATGCATGGACAGCACAAAAGAGAAAATGTGAGCAGAAAAAAATAAATTTCATAAGTAGCTGTATTTTAAACAGAAGGTCAGGCTTTGCATTAGGTAGTATTTATAAGATATTTGTGGAGTGACTTAAAATGCCAAGGAAATGTCAATGATGGTCACAGCTCTTAAAAACAGTAGTGTCAGAATCAGCTAACTTAGTTTTTCTACTGCTTGGCTTTCCCTACTTTGTAAGAAACAGGAATACCTGTTCATCGAGGCTCCATGTCAGGCTCAGAGATCATAATTCTCTCCAGCCAGAGTGTCATGATAGCTTTCACTGACATGCTAGCTCAACAGAAGGAATATGACTGAGCTCTCTGAATTTGCAATAAGGATGACTAAATATTTAGGAATCTGATGTTTTGGGTTCTTTTTCCCCCCTGCCAATCATAGGAAAAGAAAGATGGAGATAATTTCTATTTTATATAAAAAAAAAATCCTCCAAATTATTTACATTGATACCTGTCTGAGCTGCCTTGAAAATAAACTGGAGGAATTATCACTCTCTGATTTGAGACAGACTTCTTCATAAAGAAAGCTGACAAGAATAACAGGATCATGCTACCCCTCATTCCACTCTCAGTTCCTTATGCTTTGTCTTTCATCTCTCCTGTCTATCTTGAAAATTTTCAGCAGAGGAGAAAAGTCTCCCAAGGTGGTGTCACTAAGCAGCACCTAGAGAACATGGAGAGAGTCTACTCTGGACTCTTCAAAGAATACCAGAAAACATATCAATGAAACAAAGTTTATTTGGCCCATTTCAGTGTGTGAGGATACAACCTCAATAAGGCCTGAACAGTGTCTCAGAAGAGGGAACCCAGGGGTATGTATTTGAAGGGTTTTGTTGCTTAAGGTAGATCTTTCAAGGCAAGGGACTGATTGGATTTGCGTAAGATATTTTTACAGGATACTTTAAGATTGGTGGACACTATGAGGTGATTGACCTAAAGTGATCTTGCTGAGGAAATTCTTGGTTGGATACATGAGCTGTTTGCTCAAGGGAACAATTTATTTATTCTGATAGGAGAGCTATTTACCTGGATGAGAAAACTGTTTGTTCCCATAAATTCATTTGCAGAAATTCCCTGAAGCAAACAGTGATATTTCTTATTGCTTTATAGCCTTATCTTTCTGGGCAAAAGTTAAGTTAGGTTGACACAGGTGGCCTCTGTTTAGTTCTTAATTATATGTATTCAGGAGAGTCTCCATTCTTAAAGGTTTTACCCTAACATGACACAGATTTACAGGCTAAAGTCATTCCTTTTTCTTCACTATTGGGAGATCAAACTTGTTCATTATATCTCCAAATATATTCTCCTGAATGAAAGTATTTAAAGCTTATCATTGTTTTGGAAACTTTTTAAGCTCATCTTCTTGTCCGGTCACAGTCAGGTGTGTATACCTAAGTTTTTTTACTGTCTGCATTCACCTAACCTTCAATGGTATTGAAGTTATTTTAAATAATTGGAAATTGAAGAGAAAGCATTTGTCTCCTTGGAATTGGAAATATGAGCTCAGGATTTCTTTCAACTCTGTATTCTGCTTTCTTAGATGAAAGATTTTCATTTAGATGCTAAGCACAGTGGACTGGAGGGAGAAGGGGTAGTAAACATTGACAAAAGCTTGTCTACTAAGCTACATTCTTTACTTAACCCACATACTAGGTGCCTAGTTTCAAGGAGAGAATGAACCAGAAACTTGGTCAGAAGAGTATGTTTTTGGAACCTGGTTCTGCCCATGGAAGCCTGATGATTTGTGTGTCTTTGTTTTTATCCTCCATAAGGACTAGGTCATCTATGTAATGTAAGAGTCGGTCCTAAAATATTATTAAACCCATATAGAAACAAAACTCTTTACCAGACCAGTCTTCATGCAGCCACTACCCCAGGACTTCTAACCATAAGATTAGACTCCTTGGTATCAATGAAAGTCAAAATTAGGCTTGAATTGGCCATGATTATTTGTTCTGTGATTAGAAATAATGGCACTCTTTCTTATCTCACCCCTTTTTCTGGAGACCATTGATTTCTTTGTTTTCTACATGTTGCTATAGATCCTGAATTCTTTTCTTTACTGCATTAGCCTATATTAAAATCCTAACATGGCTCTTGGGCCTGGATCTATAATAAATTTTGACAGCCAGACTATGAGGAGTGCTGCCATGTCCTGCATGCATATTCCACAAAGATCGTGAATGTTCGAGAACAAATTCCGTTTGAACTGGATGAAAAGTGCCCTATTCCCTCAGTCTACTTTCAACCTTATTTTTTATCTTCTTAATTCCCATCTTTGCTGAGTCTATTTAGGGTTTGTTTTGTTTGTTTGTTTGTTTGTTTTTTTAACTTTCAGAATGCCAACCTAGACTCTGACCACATATAGAGGCTACTTCTAGTGATTATTACCAAGAGCTATGTCCTAAAATCATGCAAAAAAGACTGCCTGTCTCTACACCATGCCCAAATATCCCAGTCACCAACCTGAAGGCTTGAAGCACCCAGATTCTGCTTGTACATGGAGAGGAATCAGATACTACCATGAGGCCTAGGCCTAGTTAACATGGAAGTTCAAAGGAAAGAAATTACAATATGAGTTTCTCAACTGGACTTTCCTCTTTTAATGGCATTTTGTTTGTTTTTGTTTACTTTGTTGGCCACCCAGCATCTCCTAACAACTCCTGGGGTGTTACAATCCCAGTGGTTGCCCTCCCGCTATAAAAACAAAGGTGGTTCTTATTGACTTCTTGTCCAAACACCCCCTCTTGATTCCCCTTCACCAAAGACGAGGCTAATAAGACATTCATTTGGGATGTTTGTTTCTTACGGGAAGGATGAAAGTCTCAGAGCCTGCTTAGGTTACTGGGGAAATGGTGGAGCTATTCCCGCTATTAGCACTACTTGGAGCCACCTTGTTTCTTCTCTTTCGAGCTTAATTCTGGTACCCCCTTTCAATCTCATGTATTCCCTTTGCTTTCCTATGGATCCCCTTTTTTAAGAAAGTTAGCTGGAGCCTGTTTCTCTTGTCTGCAAGTGAAGTACCTTCACAACTTTCGTTGCCTTCGAGAGGCTGTGCATTACAAAGTTGTGTTTGGTGCAAACCAGTTGAGGCTGAACTCTTTATTATAGCCAGGTTGGTCCACACCCTGCCCTAGTTAATTGCAATAGAACACACATATCCTCAGTCAGTTATAGTCTGTTCCCTACACAAGCTCTATAGGAGGGGGCACACTTACAGGAAAAAGTATTTTCTCTTAAATTGTATCTATATCTGGTTTACTTCTGAGCTCAGGAACAAATTACCTCTTCCACTCATATGATAAGCCAAGTCTCCAATGATACCATTTCAAGAAGCAGTGACTCATCAATTTTGGCTTGAAGCTAGCCAATCAGAAACCAACTTCTTTCCGGAGTTTAGTTTATGTTCCTGCCTCTCCGTGTGTGTGTGTGTGTGTGTGTGTGTGTGTGTGTGTGTGTGTGTGTGTGTGTATGAGGGGGAGAGAGAGAGAGAAAGAGAGAGAGAGAGAGAGAGAGAGAGACCCTAAAAGGAAGCACAGAGTTCAGCTGTACAAATCAGCAGTGCTTGTTCAGTTCATTACATCTTTATCCCAAGGGAGAGCTACTTTGTTTTAGTTTCATTTGCTTCTAAACTGATTTTAAAATCTCCTGTCTTTCTTATCTAGTCATTCTTTTGCAGTAACAGTCAAATGGCAAACCCAATGACACTAAGGTTGAGACTTACCATGTGAAAGGCAGTGGCACTCATGGCCAGGGCAAGTCTGTTTGTGTCCACTGGCCCTCATCTACCACTCACCTCCCTCCTGGACTTTTTTAGTCAGATAAATTCCCATTAAGTGAATAGCAGAGGCTGTTTTAGAGAGAAAGAGAAATCATGAAAGATTAACAGTGTGGTGAATGTTCCCATTTACCCTTCGTCATGTTCATGACATTGATAAAGAATAGATGTAAACTAGTAATTAATCAATAAAATTTATATGAAGCATTGCAGTATATACTACATATATGCACATATGATGTAAACTAAACATATAATTCTTTATTTCTCACAGCATCTTTATGAAATAGGTATACATATTATTGATATTATTAACCCCAAATTAGAAATAGATAAACCTGATGTTTCCAGGCTTTAAGTGACTTACTCAGTCACAAGTTAGTAAATCATAGAGGCAGGTCTCTAGATCCTTACTAGCTAAAGGATGTCTATGAAGCAACAACACCAGCATCACCTGGGAACATTTTAGAAATATGGATTCTCAGGCCTCACCCCAGAGCTGTTGAATCAGATTCTATATTTTAATAAGACTCCAGGTGATTCTTTTACACAACAAAGTTTAAGGAGCAATGCTCTAAACCAAGTCCCCGTTATATGTCATGGAAGCTTTAGTGATTTTTATCACTGGTCACCTCCTTTTTCCTCAAAGCTTCTCACCAGGATCATTTTCTAAGAGTCTGGCAATTAGAATGAGAAATCACAGAGTCTGGGGCCTCCATTTGTTTTTGGCTTTCCTTCAGTCTGAGAAGTCATTACTTATCTTTTCCACAGTTGTCACTACTGGAAAATAAAAGTAAGCATAGCTACAAGAGAGCAGAAAGCAGGAAAGAAAAAGTGTACTTAGTAGATTATTTGTTCTCTCTGATTTGAAGAGCTGCCCACAAAAGCACAAATCATTAAGATTTAATTTTGAGTAGAATAAGAGCTGCAAATGGAGTCATTTTCTGTTTGTTGTTAATGTACTTACCATGAAGACAGACAGGATTTTGCTTCATTTATCTCAAATCTCTAATACACTCTGTCCATGGCGAAACTTTCAAATGAAAAATAGTATGGCCTCAGAACATGTAAAATTATCTCTCTCACTGGGAGATCTAGGCTAGCAGTACTATGTACTTATACCAGGCCTCTACAAACATGTAAAGTAGTAAAGACTGGCTCAGGAAACTGTAGACAGAATTCTGTCCTGCCTAGCCCTTGCCCAGCCTGCCTGGTTCCACATAGTATCAGGAGTTTTACCTATTACCCCCAAAACCAAAGAAAAGTAAGCTGGGATGCTGCGTCACACTTAGGGTTTGAAATGAATTAATGCCTGGTCCATAATCTGATTGCCGAAGCTCAGAGTGCTGCAATAGTTTTAAACTTTGACAATCTACATATTTCCATGCAAACCAAATAATATCTAATTACTAAGTCTTTTTACTTTCCAAATTTTACTACATTTCTAGACATTTCATTCTTCTAATAGCTTTCCTTGCCTGGTACAGATTTCCATTTTAAATCAAAAGACTTTTTGTTCTTGTTTTATTTTTTTTTTCCTTTTTATTCTAGAAAGTTAAAAGGCATAGTACTCAAATAGGATATGAAGGAACTGAATGGCTGGAAATAAGGTCAATGGCACATGGTTCTTTAGCAGAGATTTCAAAACTTCTTCCCAAATGGAAATAAGATCTAGATAAAAATGCAGTAATTTTCAAAATTCTTCTTGTAGGTTTTTCTAGAAGCTTATATTCACTTTATTGAACATATGAAAATGATGTTGAGGAGGACACATATGTTTGTGAATTTTCTGTAGTGAAAATAAGGATCAGACAGCCTAGAGGCCAGAGGAGAAAGACTTCATCTCTGGATAAGATCATTAATTCCAACACTTTCAAATCTGGGGAAGATCTTCTTTGCATGCTTGCTTTCCATGTCCATTTATAGAGTGTCACATTGTTTATTATGATGTACTCTTTCATTCAACCGATATTTATAGAGTACCACTAATGTGCCAATGACTCTGCTAGCCACTAGGTAAAGGAAAAGCGAAGCAAGCAAGATTCCTACTCTCTTGGCTCCTACATTCTAGTGTTCTGGTTATTATGACAGCAGGAGAGAGAAGTGACCGTGAAGAACAATAAGAATGATGTTTCCATATAGAAGGAGATATGAGTTATACTAATTTTTGCGAATATGTTTATGGAAGCTGGTTAGGCAGTCAGTTTTCCCAATCTCAAGATGTCAAAAGTTTTAAGAGATGCTGTATGCCACAAAGTCTCTGTCTTCACTTTTTCCTTAGTGATCAGATAGAATGAAGCCACAATTGCTGAAGGAATTCCAGTCCTCAAAACAGATTTCACCTAATTATTAAGGTTATTAAATTACCTAAGTTATTAAAAATAAAACATAAGGGAGCACTGAAGGACCAGCCTCTAGAGCTCATGTTTTGCCCAACAAATTGATTCTTCCCAGGTATCTACTTTAAGCGAAATGGATTCTCACATTTATTCTGCCTTCCATGGAATAAGATGCCCTCACAGGCAACCACAATGGCTGTCATCTGTCAGCAGTTATTACCTACCATTAAGCTAAAGGAAGTGTTAATGAAAAATATTACAGCATGCTTTGTAAAATTCACAGGCTGTTTTAATATTACCCCCCACCAAGGTGAATATAGAGGTTTGCTTAATCACAAAATTTTACCTCTCATCTTCTCCCCTACCCTCCTTTTCAGATACCCAGCATCCATACAACCTGCACTAAGAAAGGCTATATTCAATTACTTAAAGCAGAATTCAGTCAGCTTTTATTAGAGGCTATTCTGCAAGAGTCTTTTGTGTTTTGTCTTTTCATGTTCAAAAAAGAGTGTGTACTGAAGGCTGCAGACCATTCTTTCTGCCTTGATAGTTTACGTAGACTCAGAAGCCTCGTTGCACTGTCTGATGCAGCTGTAGGAAAACTGAAACAATGCTCTTCAATAAATAGGCTTTGTCTGCTTGTGCTGGCAGCAACTGCTCCAGAAGAGTACACAGGCAATATGCTACCGTGTATTCCCCATAGGCACTTAGCACTCTTGCAAACAGCTTCCAAATTTGTCATCTTTCTATTCTGCTCTTGCCAAATTCTTATTCTCCCTGGCCAGGGACATAAAGCATATGTTTCTTTTCCAGTCTCTGGGGTCCACGATAATTCTAGCCTTGTGAATGTTCACTTTTCAGAGGGAGGATATTGTGGGTCTAATTTCCCATGGTTTAAGGAGTAAATTGCATCTCAGTGCCCATAAAGTCATATGCTGGTCAATAGTTCTAAATACAAAAAAAAAATACAAAAAAAAAAAATACAAAAAAAAAATGGATCTTGGATAAACCTACAATCAATAAAATGTAGACCGAGAGCTTTCCTAGTTATTGGTCATCTTAGTGTCTTCCCACTGTAACTATCCTCAGAATGATCTGAACAAACATGGTACTCAGGAGAGACAGAGACTCAGTAAGGTTAGGTGGCCTCCCAGGGAACGCACAGTTAGTGTTCAGATTGGGATCAGAATGCATGCTTCCTGCTCTTTATTTGACCAACTTCATTTGAGTTAAGAAAATACTTCAGAGGGGAAGAAAACTTTGAACTGGATCTTGAGAGTAAAACTCTATGTGTTAAAAAAAAAAAAAAGGAAAATGAAAATTTGAGAAAAAGTAAAATCACATACGCAAAGGCAGATATGTGCTAAATGTTGGCTTTCCAAGAACCCAGCAAGGAGGCCAGCAAAGTCAAATGCAAAGTGCATGAAAGAGAGTGGCCGTGAAAAAGACCGCAGAAGTCTTTGGGGCTAGTTTTACTCACACAAAAGCTATAGCACAGTTTTGCTCACACAAAAACTGTTGCCCTTGATACTGGAAATTAAAAATATCAAATGTAGGGAACAGGTCTAGCCATACACCAAAGTGTTAAGAGAAGAATTTGCTGAAGAAATTTAGAAACTCCAGAGTTAACAGGCTAGCTGGAAAGATAAAGAGATATAAGAGCAGTTCTTTAGAAATGTGAATTCAGATTCTGTCACATGATTCAGCATTTATAACAAGCACTGAGATAACGTCAAACCAAGGACAAGTGTAAAAGTGTAAAGAGTGGTTAAACATTTTTCTGAAGAAGAATAATTTCATTTGGGTTTTGATGGATGTGAGATGTAAGAATGGAAGAGGAAAGTAAATATTAGGGAAAAAAAAGCAAATTGTTTGTAGGCTACGTAAAGCCAAATTATTTGGTTTAATTATTTGCTTTGAAAAGATAAGCTACGCAGATGTTAGTGAGAAATGACTGTGGGAAAAATTCCGGGAGTGAAAGCAGTCGACTGGGACCCTCCTGGATGCCAGACCAACAGACTCACAGCTTTAGGGAGTTACCTCTGGTAGGTTCAAGGAATCCATCTAGTCTTAGCAGGTGGCTTGAGCAAAAATTTCTGTTGCTGCCAGTTATTATCAAAAACAACTAAAACCGTGCTGCCTGATACAAGAACAAAAGACATATTTTAAAAGGATAACAGGTATCTCACAGTTTCGCTGGTAATTCTGAAAATTCTGGGTACTGAAAGAAAGTGAAAAAAATTCTGGGTACTGAAAGAAAGCAAAGAAAAAATTAAAAAGTGAGAATATTTGGCTAGGCCATAGGCAAAGATAATACTACAGAAATAGTCCCCTGGGGAGATGTCATATTAGTTGCTAAACACTAGGCTGTAACTCACATTCCTATGGCTATGATCACCAGAGCCTGATGACATCACTGCCACTGCTAACAGAAAGGAAATCCTCTGCCCTGAATCCTGGTTCAAATCCCAGACTGGGTGTGACTGGTACGCTGAGGCTAGGTCCTAGACTCAGACGTAGAATGCGATTCAGATATAAGGTGATACCAACAGAAGTTATATCCACTACAAATTTTTGTTGTTGCTATTTTTATTGCTGTTGGGGTACATATTCTTACATTGTTATTATTGATTTCATAGGAATTACTGATATGGTCTCTAAGTTCCTTAAGTCATCTTCTAAGTAACTTAACCAGAGTCTTTATAATAACATTGGAAACACCACTGAATGCTTCAAGATTCTTATTTTTCCTTGACTAGAACACTTACTTGCAGGAGGCAGATTTCTTGTTTCTACCTTTTTTTCATTGAGATAAAAGTCACATAACATAAAATGCACCATTTAAACTATTTTTAAGCATACAACTCAGTGGTTTTTAGTATATCCAAAGTAATATGAAACCAACACCACTATCTAATTCCAGAATATTTTGATCACTCCAAAAATAAACTATATACCCATTATCCAGTGACTCTCTAATTTTCCTCCCTCCCTGCCCAGCAATCTCTAATCTTTCTGTCTCAGGGTTTCCTACTCTGGATGTTTTATATGAATGGTATCATATAATATATGACATTTTGCATGTGGCTTCTCTCACCTAGCATAAAGTTTTCAAGAATTGTATTTCATGTTGTAGCATATGTCAGTGCTTCATTCCTTTTTATGGCTGAATAATATTTCATTGCATGTATATAACACATTTGTTTAATTCGTTCATCTTTTGATGAACAGTTTGGTTGCTTCTATTTTTTTACTATGGTTAATAATGCTGCTATGAACAGTTGCATAAAAATATAAGTCTGAATACTTTTGGATATATACCTGAAATTATTCTGTCATATGGTGATTCTATGTTTAACATTTTGAGGAATCACCAAACTATTTTCTATAGCTGTACTATTTTACATTCCCACTAGCAATGTACAAAAGTTTCAATTTTCCACATTCCTGCCAATACTAGTTATTTTCTTTATTATTATTATAATTACTATAGCTATTCTAGTGGGTGTGAAGTAGCATTTGATTATGGTTTGCATTTCCCTAATGGTTAGTGATGATGAATTTATTTTCAAGTGTTTATTGGCCATTTGTACATCTTCTTTGGAGAAATGTCTATTCAAGTCCTTTGTCTATTTTTTAATTGGGTTTTTAGTCTTTTTGTTGTAAGAAATGCAAGAATTCTTTCTGTATTCTGGTTACTCTTATTAGATATATGATTTATAAATATTGTCTCTCATTCTGTGAGCTGTCTTTTCACTTCCTTGATAGTGTCTTTTGATACACAAAAGTTTTAATTTTGATAAAGTTCAATTTATTTTTTTTGTTACTATGCTTTGGCTCTCATATTACCTAATGCAAGTTCATGAAGATTTACTCTGGTATTTCCTTATAAGAAATTATTTTAGCTTCTTATTTAGGTCTTTTTTTTGATTCATTTTTTTCATTCATTTTTGTATGTAGTTGTGAGGTATAGAACCAACTTCACTTTTTTGTATGTGAATATCCAGTTGTCCTAGCACCATTTTTTGAAGAGATCATTTTTACCTCATCAACTGTCCATGACACTCTTGGCAAAAAAAAAAAAAAATCAATTCATTGTAGACATAATGGTTTATTTCTGGTTTTTCAATTCTATTCTGTTGATCAATATGTTTTTCCTTATGCCAATAGTATACAGTTTTGATAGCTTTTAGTAAAGTTTGAAATCAAGAAGCATGAATCCTTCAACTTTATTCTTTTTCAAGATTGTTCTATGTGTGGTCCCTTGCAATTCCAAAACAGTTTTAGGATCAGCTTGTCCATTTTTTGGGAGGGGCTGGGTGGGTGGGTGGGAAGGCTGTTGATATTTTTATAGGGATTATATTTAATCTGTAAATAAAATTTGGGAAGTATCGCCATTTTAACAGTATTAAGTCTTCGCATACATGAACAAAGAATGCCTTTCATTTATTTGTCTCCTTTAATTTCTTTCAGAGATGCTTCTTTGTTTTTTTATTGCAATACATAAATCTTACACTTCCTTGGATGAATTTATTCCTAAGTATTTTATTAAATTTGATGCTATTATAAATGGAATTGTTTTTTTAAACTTTCCTTTCAAATTAACCATTGATATTGCATAGAAATACAATGATTTTTTAAATAATAATCTTATAGCTTTGCTGAATTAATTTAGCCCTAATAGTTTTGTAGGTGTGAATAGTGAGGATTCTTCAGGTTTATACATACCATATATGCAAATAAAAATAGTTGCACATTTTCTTTCCAATCTATATGTATTTGTTTACATTTTTTGTTTAATTGCCCTGGCTAGAACTTCCAGTATATTGAATAGAGATGGCAAGGGCAGACATCCTTGTCTTATTCCTGATCTTAGGGGGAAAGCTTTCAGTCTTTTATCATTAATTATGGTGTTAACTCTGGGGTTTTCACAGATATCAATTATTAGGTTGAGGAAGTTTCTAGTGTGTCAGGACTTGCCAAGACTACCCCTTAGGCCATTGATTCACTAGGAGGACTCACAAGACTTAGAAGCTTTCATATTCAGTTATGATTTATTAATCAGAAGGATAAAGATTAAAACTAGCCAAGAAAACAAGTGCATGGGCAACATCTAGAAAAAGAAAAAAACAAAAACAAAAACAAAAAACAGGTGCAAGCTTTCTGTTATCTTCACTCAATAGTATTGCATTACATGTTTAATTCTCACACCAATGAAGTATGCCAACATATGCCTAAATGTTGCCAACCAGGGAAGCTCAATTAAGCCTCGATGTCTTTATTGGGGGCCATTTACAAAGGCATGTTGTGCCTACTTGACTAACTACAGCTACTAAGGCTACAGTATCTCAGAGAAAAACAGAAATTTACCATAAATCACATTAATTAGCATAAATTCTATTATCAAACTGATATTATATGGCCTAAGCCTTCAGGCATACAAAAGCAACTATTTACAATAAATCTCATATGTTAGCCAAGGACCAGCCCTGAAAACAAATCATTCTTGAAAATACACAAAGTCTGAGCAATCCGTGACATCTAAGTTAACCCTTTCCTACACAATTCACCCCTGGCCTATGTCATGGACTCTCTTAGAGCAAAATTACCATATTTTTCTAGGTATCTGCATTTGATATAGTATTTCTATATCTGATACAGCAGTAGTATCTGCATAAATATGGCTAACATTTAAAGGAACCATTCTGGAGATAGACTTAAGGAGACAAATAATCCCTCCTATAAAGCCATTATACACATTTTCATGTTTTTGGACTAATTTTAGTACTTACTTCTCCCTTAATTTACTGTTATTTGTAACTTGTGATAAACTTATGCTAGTTGATAGTTAACTAAATCTTGTTCTTCAGGTGATTTATTTTCCATTGGCATTCCATCCTGAGGAAGCTTTATCTCAATCTCGATACTATCATATGAATTATTTACTCAAGTGGAATCTTACTAAAATACTAGTGTTACACTGTATGATTATAATACAATTTAATTTTAATAAGGAATAAAGCAATAGTAACTACAGAGGTATTTGCCATCCCTTTCCAATACAATCAGCTGTTGCCCATATGTCAGATATTACTATGGACAATCGTTGTTAAAATTGAATCATGATTCAGTTATTTCTGAGTTCCAAGTCAGCTGGGGACAGAGCCAGTCACACTGTCTCATTTCAAAGGCTCTTACTAAGACTGGTATCAATTATGTGCTATTATATAGCAGAGTTCACTTCCCTCCTAGAGGTAGGACACAAGTGCTATTCAGAATTGTTTCTGTCTCTGCTAGTTATAAGATATGTCTTATTCTGTTATAGCCTCAGAGTAAGTGCAGTTATAGTGCATCAATGTAAATTGCAAATACCCTTAGAGGTTCAAAATATGAAGGTCCTAACATTCACACAGGTAGGTTTTCTGGGCCTCAGCAGTCAAAGAGGGGAAGTATTGCTATACAGCTACTTTGTCCTTCATCTTTATTAACAGAGTCAAGAGGTCTTGTTGGATCAGGATACAACCCCTTTTCCAACGCTTCACCTAACATTATTCAGCATTAGTTCTTCAGCCTGCCTGACCCACTTTACTCAAGCTTCATCACCTTTCCAGGTTTATTCCCATCTTTTCTCTCCTCCTAAAAGAGAATTCCCTTTAATCATCTTGTTCTAGTTAATATTTATTTTCCTCTGACTGCCACTCCTTATTAAAAGTGAATTTAGGTTGACCCATGATACCTAGACTAGCACCTCTCACTCCTAATGCTCTTTTCTGTTTTGTGGGCCAGCGTTATTTAATACATTATGAATGTTGTTGCCTGGACGTTCTAATGGTCTGAGTACAGTTAGGATACATGATCTGTACCTAAAAATGTTGAGTTCTGCATACTAGGGTTAGTTAAATGGTTGTCATGCCTAGATAGAATTAGCGAAGTATGCCAGTAAGTCTCCCACAGCCTTTCTCATCTCAGAGTGGAGAGGGTCACCTCAGGAATTTATACCATCTATGGAAAGCCTATTGCGTTTTTCCCATGAGGAACTCATTGTTTCTTTCTCTTCTGTTTAATAGCTTTCATCTACAAAAACAAGGGTGCTATATTTTTGTTAACAGCAGTTACACATGCTGCTGCTATATTTTTTCTTTTATAACCAGGGACTTTTCTAAGCATTTGATCATCAAGGTTTATACTTATACAGGTATCAGCCTGCTGGATTTGCACACTACACAGTCTGATGTCCAATGGGGAAGTAATTCCTGGAGATTCCCAGAAGATATCTTTGTGGTAGATATAACCTGAAAGATAGAGTTAAAAGATACTGACACATTATTAGAATTCCATTCAGTCATAAACAATTGGCCCCAGTTCATTATCATATCATATAACCAAAATGCTCAGGTTTGCAAGTTTCCATTTGATCATGCTAATTTCCAAAAGCAGGAAGGTCTCAGAAAACATATGACTTCCCCCTTTGAGCATCTTGTGCAATTGTGATAAGAGAGAATAGCATTCTCTTACTCCAGGACTCTCTTTAGGTACTGGTGTCATTGGGTTTCCTTCATTGCACAGCTCATTTATTTATGCTTTTATACCCACCTATTATTTCTCCCCTTTCTCCCTTTGTTATTGATTTAAATCTAAACTTTCCAGCCTTTGAAAAGAACATAAGTTCAGACACTGTGCTGGTCCACATTGCTGGCAGCAATACCATTCTAACAAGTGCCTCTTCCTCATGCTCTCTTATTTGTGTGAGCTTGGGTTACATAGGTACAGAACTAGTGGAGTATTCCAACCACTAGGCAATACAGTTGCATTCACTGTAAATCCCAATTTTTCCAGATGGTACAGTTCATATCATCAGGCCCTTGGGAATTTTTTCATAAAGGTTTAAAAGTATGGTTAAATTTTCTTATTTAAGAATTATCCCTGTTTCCAGTATCTGTATCTGTAGACCTGATCTTAGGACTGTTATATCAGGTAAGTAAAAAGAAATTTGAAGCCATGTTGGGAAGGATTATATAATCACACTAGCATCCTCCTCCATTCTTCTCCGATATACCAGAAAGGGGGCAGGGAGGGGATTGTAGAGTAAAATCTTTTTTTGGCACTTCTCATGTTGAGTATGAGCCCACACTCATGAAGTTATGTAAGCCAGGCCCTTTACCTTTATCTCTTCCCATTTTAGACAACAAATATTTTAATTGCCCATTCCAATTCTCTATTAAACCACTATTTTGAGGATGATGTACAACATAATACATGAATTTGATGACATCTCTCTTTGCCTATTTTTGGATACTGTGGGGCTCTAAAATGTGTTTCTTGGTTTAAAGAAATGTAACTTGGCAGTCCAATTGGTGTAGTTCCTTTATTTCCATTCTGTTATAGCATTTTGAGCATTTGTGTTATGTACTAAATTACATTCCCCCAAATTCACATGTTGAAGCCCTAACTGCCAAAGTGATTGTATTTGGAGAAGGGGCATTTAAGAATATAATTAAGGTTAAAGGAGGTCATAGGGTAGTGTCCTGATCCAATAGGACTGGTGTTCTTATAAAAAGAGGAAAAGATGCCAGACCTCTCTCTCTGTGTCTGTCTCTCTGTCTCACTCTATCTCTGTCTGTCTCTCTCTGTCACTCTCTCTCTCCCTTTTTCTCACTCCCTACCCCCCCCTCTCTGTCTTGGATGTGTAAAGTAGAACGTATACATGACGACACAAAAAGAGAGCCATTTGCAAGCCAGAAAGAGAAGTCTCACAGGAAACTATCTATGCTGGTACCTTGATCTTGGACTTCCAGCTTCCGGAACAGTGAAAAAATAAATGTATGTTGTTAAACCCACCCAGTCTGTGGTATTTTGTTATGGCAGCTCAAGTTAACTAATAAAATTTGTGTCTATCACTGAGTATGCAAATTCCAGTCTATTTACTGTCAGGACTCATTTATAATTTCCCAGGGTTCCTGGTAGTAATCAGCTACATGTAGAGCCTTTCCCCCTGGGGACTCTACCCCCACAGCCACCTGCAGTTTCTATCTCTCTTGCTGTTATTTTGGCTTTAGAAGGTGCAGGAGCCATATATCGATTGTCAGCCCATCTTGACATTGCTGAAGTTTCCCCGTATACATGTATGTTGTGACCTCAAGTGGCCACCTGAAATGAGTGCAAGAGGATATCTACTTATTGGTTCCAGCCCCCTTTCACTCCTAAAAGGGGATTCATCTGATGGGCATCCATTTGTTTTATTTTAATGTATCTCTTATATTCTCATAGTGGTTTAAATCAGGACTGTGCTCATACAGGCATGCCTTTAATGATCCAGTTTTTTATTGCTCATATGCCTGACCATATGGCCAGATCTTCAGTCACTACTCATAAATCTGTATACACCCAAACATTAAACCTTTTATTTTTGTTCATGTCTTCCATCACTGTTGGGAAAATGACATGCAGTTTAGCCCATTGAGTTGATTCTTAACTTTTTCATTCAGAATTTTTCCATTAGTCAGTTGTAGTATGGCAGCCTTCTAGACAGGATGCTTTTCATCCATCTTAGAACTAGCATCTATAAACCAAGTAGGTTTTTGTTGGTCAATCAAGAGTTATTAATAGGACACTGCCCATGTGATAATAGGATCTGAAAGCTCCTCAGACAATTCCAAAGTCAACCCTAGGGGAAAAGAAGGAACCAATCCATAAATACTATGAGTAACACCCTGCAATCTTCTTTTGCCATGTTCCTATATAAACCATGTACATTTTGTTATGGAAATCTTCTTAGCACTGTCATTATTATTAGAGTGTTTCTGTGACATTACCAAGACATTATGGGTATTTTAGGTTTTAAGATTATTTTTAACTTTAGTCATATGGGCAGTTTCAATTAAAGCCCAGTAACAAACCATTGTCTCTCAAATGGTGTGTATCATGCTAGCACATGTGAAAATGTTCTGGTCCAAAATCCCAGTGATCACTCTGGGCAGCTCTCACAGATTTTTGCCATTGGCTCTAATTAGCATAAGTGCAAGTTGCAGATTCTTCCAAAATAATTTGAGTATGGATCATAAGGGCCCAAAAAACTTGATTGAACCATCACTTTTTGTAATTCTGATATAGCTTCCTGTTACTCAGGTCCTCATTCAAATATTTCTTTCAGGTAGTTTAATTAATAAGAGGTAGAATTTTCCCAGATGTGAAACATACATCTCCCAAGATCCAAACAACCTGACCAAATGCTGTGCTTTCTCCTTAGTTCCAGGAGCAGATAATGATAATAGTTTATTTTTTAGTTGCCTGAGGAATTTCTAACCTGGAAGGCTCCTGGCCAGATTATTCTAAGAATTTTACCCTTGTATCTTTGCTAAATTTATCAGCCAGTCTCTGTTAGTCATGTGTGTCATCACTTCGTTTAAATCAGTTCTCACTTGTTCTTCAGTTTCTGATGTCATGATATCATCAAAATGTAGTATATTATCACATTAAACCTGAATTAAGTTCAAATCTCTTCTAATCAAATGATGATAGAAGTTGGTAAATTTAAATAACCCTGAGATAACATAGTAAATATAAATTGAAATCTTCCACATGAAGGCAACTGTGAGTCACTCTTTTCCAAGATCAGAATTGAGAAAATAGCATTCACAAGACCAATCACTGAGTATCATTCTCTTTCATATTTTTGTTTTTTTTTTTGTACTTTTGAAATCACATCAGACTACTGATGACTTAGTAGTACCACTTTATTTAAGACTTGAAAATCTATGAATCTCCATGAGCCCCCTGCCTTTGTTATGGGCCACAAAGGGCACTTGTAGAGAAAATTTGTTAGTACCAGTACTTCAATTTCCAACATGTCATTAATTAAAGTATTAATCTCTTTTTGCCCACAAGTTATCCAATATTGTTTCAAATGAACAACCTGTGTGGACTCAGGCAATTCTAATGCTTCCTATTTAACATGTCCAATTAATAGTGGCCACATATTACAAAAGGAAGAGGAAGTGTTCACCAGTCAAACATAATATTCATCTCAATAACATATTCAAATAAATGAGACATATCACTTCACTTTAAATTCTGTCAAAAGATTCTGATTTTCATCCAAATTTTTACCTAAATCTCATCAACTACTACATCTCTATACCCTCCCAATGTAATTGTAGCCCATATAAGACTTCACCAACAATTGTGGAATCACAGTGCATTGTGTTTCTGTGTTAAGGAACCCCAGAAAGATTTCTTCTCCATTTTTGGCCACTTTATCCACACATGTTCACATGACTTTATGTCGCCAGGCAGGAGTTGTACCCAAAGACCTTGGTCTTTTCATCAATCTCCATCCTGATGAGTTTGCCAGTCAGTTAACAATAGAAATTCAAGGTCCTGTTTGGTATTTTTATTTTTTGTCCAGATTTGTACCTATCTCCAAATTAGGATAAATAGAGTTGATTTGTGTAGGGCTTTTTGATGTGGGATACTGTCAGGGGCTCTCATCAGTCCACCCAACCTGCGATAGCGTTAACATTAATATTGATTCCAGCAATATTTAAATTATTTATACCATTCTTTTAAAACAATTTAAAGTCTTTCACTACACTGGGTCAAGTCCCTTGATATCCACTTTGTCTTTCCCCACTCACTTCTGAATTATTTAATTTCCCCAGCATCTTTAATACCTATAAATCGAAGTTGAGACAATGAAACTGATATGGCTTATTGAATTATTATTGATTTTTCAGCAGTAAGGTGACATGAAATATCTATATAAAGGGATGCCTTAACCAAAGAATTTACCGCGACCTTAGTAAAAGACACATTAGGTAGAGAAGCACTCTGATTATTATAAACCCAATCCAGCATGGCTTGCACATACAACATAAAACCACTTCATCTGGGAAATTCCACTTGGCATTAGAGGAATAGAAAGACAAATACCCTTCTCAGGGTAAACATGCTACATTAGCTTTTATCTACTCCACCTAGCTAGCTGTCACTTAAGGAAAACCAATTGTGTGGTTGAATCATAAACAGACATCTGTAGTGGTCAGTAGCAAGCTGTATTACCTGTATCAATTCACTCAAATATGTTTTTCCATTCTGCTGCATTCAAAACCATGAAAATTGCTCCTAAGTTAGACACTCCCACAACCTATTTTGGTAAAGATTATTCCAAATCTGATTATATCAATCCATAAAATAAGACAACTCCACCACATTGGTTTCAGTAGTTCCTTGGTTTTGTACCTCCCATGATTTAGACTCCCTTTTTGGTGATCAGAGGTTATAGAGGTGCTGTTGTTCTGGCATAATATTTCCCTTTGGTAGTGGCCCTGAGGCCAGTGGTCACAGCTTAGAATGGCTGAAATCTGAGGTTGGCAGTGCTAGGATCTGCCCCAACACTCTTTTTACTTTAAATTTAACTATAACAGAAAAAAATAAATAAAGCATTATATTTTGAGCATGCTTTTCATTGTTTTGCATTCACTAATGTATCTAGTGAACAATTTCTTGAGAGCTGAATCCATCATTTCTAAATTCCATTGGTAACTGTTACTTTAGTAATTGATTACTGCGCAGCTGCACTGTAATATCTCATACTATGGGTGACTCAGTAGTCATCAGGTATAAGAGGTAGTAACCCTTTATCCAACTGTCTTTCATTTGCCCAAATAATACTTTCCTCAGCAAATGTTTTAGTGAGGCAGAGTCATGCTACTGAATCTCACTTCTGATATCAATTGGGCCAATGGCCCCAAGACCACTTTCATGCAAGGTAATTTGCTAGAGAGACTCATAAGACTCAGAGGTGTTATACTTGCAGTAATGGTCTACTACAGTATTCACTACAGATTTAAATAATCTAAGAAAAAAGTTACATGGGGGAAAATCTAGGAGAGACCTGGCAGAAGCTTCTAGGTGTTCTTTTGTAGTGATAATAAAGACCTGCTTAATTTTCCCAGCAATGATGTGAAGTGTTGCCAAGCAGTAAATCTCACTTGAGCTTTGATGTCTAGAGTTTTTATTAGGGTTAGTTATGTCTGCATACATTCACCCGCATGACTTGACCTCAGCTACTCAGATTCCAGACCCCAGCACAAAAACAGGCATTCATCATAAATCACATTTGTTAGTATAAACTGTCTCATTAAACTGACACAGCATGGCTCAGAGCCTCAGATATACAAAAATCACTCTTATCATGCAGAATATTCCAAGAGCTAAAACTCATCTCTTAGGAGTTGACTAAGAACTAGTCCTAAAGACAGAAATTTCTTGGGAATGTTCAAGGTTTGATTAATCCAGGCCTATGTTGATAACCCTTTACTACATACCCTCAGTTCCTAGTTTTTATAACAGAAGGATGTTGGATTTTGTCAAATGCTTTTTCTGTGCCAACTGGGATGATAATGTGCTTTTTCTCCCCTCTATTAGGTTAATATGGTGGATTATATTTTTGATTTTTATATGTCAAGACACCCTTACATTTCTCAGATGAATCCCACTTGCTCCTGTTGTATAAATCTTTTTAAACGATACTGGATTTGGTTTTCTATTATTCTGTCGAAGTTTTTATCTATACATTCATCAGATATATAGGCCTGTAGTTTTCTCCCCTCATGATGGCTTTAGTATCCGGTTATACTAACCTCAAAGAAAGAGTTAGGAAGTATCCCTGTCTCTTCTATTTTCAGAAGGAGTCTGAGAAGTACTGGTGTTAATTCTTTTAAAATACTTGGTAAAATTCACCAGTAAACTTCTGATCCTGGGCTTTTCTGTGACATTTTTAAATTCAATTACTTCTTGTTATGTTATTCATATTCTCTATTTCTCCTTGAGTCAATGACCATGTAACTACTTGTTAATGTGTCAAGTTCTCAGTCATACAGCTAAACTAATAAACACACATGGCTGATGGATGTGGAGGAAGCACCTAATTTCCTTCCTGTTTTTCTCTCCACAAGTAGTTAAGATAAAATATCCTGTGAATATTACATTTTAATGAATTTTTTGCAGAATCCTTTTTGAGAGTTTTTAAAATCATTCTTTTAATTATCGAGATCGCTTAAAGCAAAGGACTTGAAATTTGCCAAAGAGGAAAAGAATAGTATTCTAGAAAAATTCAAAAGAAAGTGTTTTGACTTTATTTTTCTTCTGTTAAACTAATGGCAGTACTATGCTAGCAGTTACGATTTTTCAAGTCACAACTTTACGAATCACTACATATCAGCTAATCGTAACGACAATGTACAACTCACTAAGAGAAATTTAAAGCCCATGTAAGGGGAAAAAAATCCCCCCTTTTTAAAATAAGACTTTGATAAGCTCCCAGAAAACAGTCCTTAGCTGAAAATTTTGAGAGAATCAGAGTCAAATGGAATATCATAATAAACCAGAGCCATTTCTTTATCTAAATCATTTTTCCAGTACTGAACTTGAATAAAACTAATTCAGTTTGAAGAGGTCACTTTCTGATATCTCTAGTAAGATATTTTACAGGCCTGCATGAGACTATCTTTCTTGGAATCAAAATTAGGAGAGCTCTAATTCCCAAATGTTAAATTCATGGTTAGAAAACACATTTTTAAACAAAATTTATTATCTAGTTAAAATGATCAGGCAATGGGCTCTCACTTCATTATAGTGCAGTCTTCATTGACATTCATTTCTTTATGTAAGAACACGTTTACATTGGGACCAGTTAACTCAATGGGAAATTTTTGTCAATCACTTCTAATAGAGAACATTTCCCCAAAGATGTACTTACTATTCACTTTTTCCTTGAAGCAAGAAAACAAATGAGAATCTAGAGATGCATAATTGATTGTTTTATTATTAAGTTTAAGGGAAAATACTTTGAGTCACACTCTCATAATGTTTATGTAATTTTCTGACTTTATGACAGTGTCCTGAAAAGCAATTGCTTTTCAGGACAGTAGATCATCAATCCTCTCTTGTTTTTTATCGTTGTAACTAATAACTACCTTCTCTCCTCCATTGCCCTAATTTAGATGTTATTTTGAGTATTACTTGAATCGAAGCAATCAGTATGTGTCGGACTTTAAGTGATTTTAGTAATTTAATATATATTTTTTGTATTAATAGTTAACATTAAGAGACTTAATCAAACTCTGCCACTTCCTAGCCAAGGCATGTGACCTTAGAAAACTCACTAAACCTCCCTGGATCTCACCATCCACATCTACAATATTATATGGTGACCGTGACAATAATAAAAGAGAGATGTGCCTCAAAGGAGTGGCTCCCAAAAGGAGATTTGGAACTATAAATGGTGGCATTGTAGGGTAGAGTTGTAAGAAAACTCGTGCTTAGCAGAAAAATAATGAAATCCTGGGTAAGCTTGAAAATAAACAGGCTTTTGGGAATGAAAGAAAAGTGAGGTTTTTGACTTACCGATGCCTTTGTATGTAATTTAAAACCCTGTGTGTTTCAATATGGTGATACAAGTTTATAGCAGGTCTCTCAACAAAATCCTGTGAACAAAATCCTAAAGAATTGGTTCACAGAGGCAGACTTCAAGCAGTTGTGGAAAGTCCAGGAAAAGCCAGGGCTAAGAAGTGATTCAAACATTTAGAACTTTTCTGCTTTTGATGTCACTCTCTGGCCTTTGCCTAGAAGCTGGAAAAGAAGGGAAATTTGAAAGGAGAATGAGAAACCATGGTAGCAACCTGACCTGTAGGCCAACCTGGGGTATAGAACTCCATTCTATGACTTATAGCACACAAAATATACAGGGAGGAGATGATAGTTGAAGGCAGTGCTGGGTTCACTGTGCAGCCCAAAAAGCACACAGGCTTCTAGTCCTCAGGAGCTATGGTTACTGAGTGAATGGGTGACAGGGATAAACAAAAAATGGATTTTGTGTCAATCCTGCTTATCCTAGTTTGCAATAAGCATTTAGTCACTGGTTCAATACCTCTCTGTAACCAGTGAAGACAATCCTTGCATAGTACCTAGAGCTCTCATTTCTAAAATTACTAGTGAAAGATGTAGCTTTTATTTGTTTTTGATACTCCATTCTGGAAAATTGGAATTTGAGGTAAATATCAAAAATGTTGATATTTTTCTGTTAACATTCTGATAATTTATCTTTTGGCCCAAGTCTCTACCTCAAAGTCCAATCTGCCCATCTATTCTGCTTCAGTTGCTTCCTGTGGTTTAGCCTTCATTATATGTGGTTTCTGGTCCCTGAGGAGTCCAGGGTTTAGACCTGCTTTCTAAGTGTAACTTGCAAGCTCTGTGTCCTGACTAATCCCTTGCACCTGATCAAGCTTTCCTTTATTGAATTAACCTGACAATTTAATAACCCTATGTATTTCCTTAAGCAAAAGCTTTAATACTTTCCTAGCCACCACTTATCCTGGAAATGGAATTTGGTAGTTAGATGGGAGAAATGCCCAGAACTGCACCATCTACTTTTTTTTTTCTTGGTTAGCAATTCCCAATTACAAGCCAAAATATTCCCAATGAAACATTTTTTCTTTCTCTAACCCTTTTTCAGAAACCCACATTTTCTTCTACCCTTTGAATTGCTTTTACTACTAAAATCAGCAGTTGTGTGATTGTTGAGTAACCCTGACATAGACACAGCATTGGGATTGGTGGTGATGATGGAACCAGAACTTGAAAGATTAGGAAGCAGAAACAAGACTCTCTGGTGAGATTTAATAAATGGGACAGGTCTAGGCACAGAGTGACTGGGCAGGGGTTTAGTCACCCAGATGAAGATGGCCTAGGAAACAGGACAATTAAATGCAGATATCGAAATCTAAATGTCTAGCACAACTAGGCAGTCATTTCAGGTTTGCAAACATGTGCTAAGTGAGGATCTATTTGGTGCCAGAGATGATGACAGGGACAGTGCTTTTAGGCTCAAAATTTAGTCTGTTTGATAATTAGCCAAGTGTATGGAGAAGAATTAGGAGTCAGAATGACTATGTTGTTCACTCTACCTAACCTTAAGCCCAAAGTGTGGAATAATATACCATCTTATCCCAGACTCTAGGCAAAAATGAAAAAGTATAGAGATGGCGCTATCATGGTCACCAGAGCTTACATGCCTATAACTTAACTAGTTTATAAATTAATTGTACCATGAGGGTAATTTTTTTTTACTTTCATGATAGTCATTCCCCCCTTTCTCAAATCTTCTCTATTTTTTGTTCTAAGTGGTCACAGAGACTCTGGCTCTCCTGTCAGTTCCATGGGTAAAACGCATAACTTAGGTTAAGTTATTAAAAATTCCACCCACTTGATCACAGTAACTGGTTCAAGGTGGGCATGTGATCTAAGCCCATCTAGTTAGTATGAACCTTGAGAGTTTTGCTGAGAACAATGAAAAGAAGAGGCTCTCTTTTCCTCCTGAATGTAAATGGTGAGGCATGTGACTTCTGAGTTTCTGGCAGCCATCTTGGGAGCCTAAGAAGAGAGACAGAATGAGAATGGAACTGACTCCAGAAGAGAAAAATTGAAAACTGGAAAGAGGAAAACCACATAATGTCCAGATTATCCTTGGAATATCCAGTTTTATGATCCAGAAGACTACCCCCAACCTACACATGATTTTTTCATCCTTTTTCTTAAACCAGTTTAGATGGAGCTTTCCCTTGATTACAACCAAAATGATCTTAATGATAAAATTGTTGTTCTCTCTAACCTGAGCTCCAGGCTCTCTGGTACACCATTAACTTGCTGTGGTATCTGATATTTCACTGTGGGAGTTTCCTTATGTCTAAAACATGAAGATTGAAGTAGGATATATTTACAATCATTTTCACACCTCAAAATCAATGATATTCATGAACATGGTCTCAAACTCACTTCAAAGTCTAATTCTAGATCCTATCCTTAAAGTAAGATATGCTGTAAGAATGAAGCAATACCTGAAAGCCAAGGGAGAAAGAAATGGAACAAATGGAAATACTTTACTGACTTTATTTAGAGTTTTAGCCAATTTGTGGCTTCTGGGTATAGCTTACCACTCAAGAAATACTTCAGTAACAAATGAAAATACATCCACAATGATGTGTAATTTTTGATGATTTAAAGGTGTGAGCACAATAGTCATTGAAACAATCTGAGACATAAAAGAAAGAGGAAGTCTCTGATAGATGAGCTAAAGCAAATTCAGAACATAAAGAATATCAAAATAAAATCAATCTTCTTCAGAACAGAAGTGTTTTCTTCAAATTATCTATGGTGTCTTATGGAACTAGCACAGCATTTGTGTCAATGCATGTCAACATCAATTTCAATGAAATTATTTTTCAGAGAATACTGCAATTCCTTTCTTATTTCTTTTCCCTATCTATCCCACCCAGCAGCATTCCTGGAAATATCTAAAATCCAGGACTGATAATCTGATTGTATTGTTATCTCAATAGAAATTCGTATCGTGGCAAAGTAACATAAAATTAAAATTACATTTACATTTTACAAAATGCCATTATGTGTCACTGTCTCAATCAAATCTTTGGATGGTAGCTCAACCACATAAATATAATTTTCTTACCTTTTCTGGGATCATCATCCCCCATAATCTGAGTGAACACTAGTAACCGTAGCCCTTCCCAGAATCACAGATGAGTGCCATCTATGCCACCATCTCTGATCTCTCATTATCTGTGTCTTTCATGTTTCCCTCATAGCCCTCTATTAAAGATACAAGGGAAACTATAATTGCTTCTCTTTTTGCAATGTCACCTCTCCTTTCTTCAGCCCATAGTTATCACAGTTTACTCTTCATGCAGCTCTTACTGATTTGCCAGAGAATTACTATAAATTCCCATTAGATATCTTTTTCTTAATGGTCTTCTAATCCCCATTAGATCCAGAACATTTCCCTATACCAAATTATACCCCTTATTTGATTAAAATAAGACACTATTATTCTTTGATGTCAATTCTAAGTGTTTTAAGAAGATACATGTTTGTTATACAACCAGGAGAATTTTATGCCAATAACTAGCAATCTCAATGTGCCTACTGAAGGCTAAATTGGTTTAATGTATTAATATGCCACAAGGTAACTAAAATCAATCATAAGTTGCTCTTATTTCATTTTTGTAATTAGATAAGTTTGATTTAAACTCATCATGATCTTTATTCCTTAATCATTTTTGGAATACAAACAACTTGATAATACAGCAAATATTTATATTAAAAAACAGCTTTATGAACTATGGTGCAAGCTTGTTAGATGACCAATTTTATTATAATGATGATTGAAATTTAAGTATCAATAATAATCATTATTTAATTCAATTGGACACACATTTATTGAGCACCTGCTGTGTGCTAAGTGCAGGGCTGAGTACGGTGAGAGGAACAGTGATAATCTCTGGTTCTTGTCTTTCAGAAATTTACAGAACAGATCTGATAGTTTTCCACACAATATGGAAAAAGCTAACACAATTCTGGCTGAACAAAATAAAGACCATGACAGAGATATAAGCAATGTGCTTTGGGTACATAGAAAGGTGTGATTAATTCATTGAAGGAAAATTAGCACAGGCTTTCCCAGGAGTGTTAGAGAATAATTAGTAAAAAAGAAAGGACAGAGATGGCCAAGAAACCTAATGAACAAAAGCTATCCACTACAAATTCTTACTCTTGTTGTTTTTGCCTATACTAATGACAATAACAATCTATCAGAGTAATAAACTGTAAGTATACACACTTTTATTTCATCTCAAGACCTACCCCATCACTGGAATGGCACAGATCATGGCTAGAGAATGAAACTGCATAAAAATTTATAGCATCTCATCAGTTTTTAAGTTTCAACATGTCAAGGAAATTGTTTTTAATGCATATGAAGGGAATTTCTTAGAGCTATGAACTGTATTATACCCTACCTCCACCCTCAAGTCAAGCCAATAAAGTACCTTAATAGAGCTTCATGTGGTACACAGCCTGCCTGTCTCAACAATATCACCTTCAGCCTCTTCTCTGTACTAATGCTATTTTCCAAATTGACAAGCCTCCCTGCTTTTCACCTTCATGCTGATTTTTTTGACCATGTCTTTGTCTATGTGGTTCCCTCTTAGAGGAATACACACTTCTTTTCCTCTACTCTCCTCCTGGCTAACGCTATTTATCATAGCTCAAGATTATCCTTTTGGGAAACTTTCAGTGACATCCCCTTCTGGAATAAGCATACTAAGAGACCCCTACCTAGAGTATCAGGGAACTAAAGAATAGAGAGGCTTTTGTAGAACTTAGTTTATTGGTATTTATCTCTCACTAGGCCATGTGATTCTTGAAGATTGGATATGTGTGTTACTTTTATTTATTTTTATTTGTCTATTAGTGTTTATCCAGGAATAGTAAGTGCATGGCATATTTGCCCTCATTCTCTTTCCTCACTCACTACAGGCAGCAATAATCCATCACCACATAATTTCTTACTGAGCATTCTCATTCCAATTCTCCAAACAGATACTGCCAATTATTCAGATTTGACACATACACAAATCCATGTGGCTCTCTTGCTTTAAGTGGGCTCTAAATCCTCATATAAATAATTAACATATCAAAGATTGCCTCCTGTTTTCCTAATATCACACCTGGAACTGATGTTATAAGTACCTACTTTATTCAAGCCACCTTGCTAAATTATTCATACACATAACCTGATGTGATTCTCACAAGAACATGTTCATGCTATTAATTAATTTATTTCCCACATATGAGAATGTAGACACAGAGTTCAGACACTAGTCTAAAGCTATGTTAGTAAATCTGAATTATAAACTACAGCTACAAACTTTCAGTTATGCAACATGCATTAATCCTAAAGATCCACTGTACAGTATAGTGGCTATAGTTAATAATATATATTGTATACTTAAAATTTGCTAAGAGGATATATCTTATGTTAAGATAGATCTTATGTTATCATAAGATAAAA
Organism: Eonycteris spelaea; assembly: GCA_003508835.1. Lineage (NCBI taxonomy): Eukaryota > Metazoa > Chordata > Mammalia > Chiroptera > Pteropodidae > Eonycteris > Eonycteris spelaea. The sequence continues at coordinate 9,911,950 of PUFA01000043.1, read as the reverse complement.
TAACATAAGATAGATCTTCTGTTATCACACATAGACAAGTGAGAAGAAGAATAAATAAAGAGTGCAGAACACTTTTGAGGTGAAGAATGTATTTATGGCATAGATTGTGATGATAGTTTCACAGATGTATATGTACTTCCAAACTCATCAAGTTGTATACATCAAAAATGTGCAGCTTCTCAGATATCTCAATAAAGTGGTTTAAAAATAAATAAATAAACCAAAGCTATTTGACTTTGAAGTCTAGGCTTTTTCCATTGTCTGAAGGAAATTTGGATTTGCTTTGCTGTTTGTTATAAACTGTAGCTTCTAGCCACTTATACATGAAGAATTCCAAGTCAGGCAATGACAGTTCTTGCCTCCTATCTCTTCCCTGGAGGTTTTGCTGCCCACCATGCTACAATAGGGATGTTCACCTGCTGAGGGTCAGTGAGGTGAGAGGATAGCAAGCCTCCACAAAGAGGGTGTTCAAGTCAGCTGCATATACATTCCAGGGTCTTCATAATTCTACATGGACTTGGCATTTTCCTCACCTTTTTCCAATCATGTTTTCTGCACTGTTCCTCTTAATTGCCCTGTGGAAGTCTGAAATGTTAGCTGCTTTTCTTACCAACATACTTTCCACTTCTGTCACATACACAGACTGATTTGTTATTTCTGGGTTGTTCTTGAGTGCTGGACTGTTGTTGATGATTGATTTTTTTTTTTTCTATTTCGGAAAAAGCTGCAAGCATTGCCTTTAAAAAAAAAAAAAAGAGCTAAGGAGAAAAAAAAAAATCACCCACATCAGACAGATTCCATGAACTTTGTAAATAGATTTGTTTCCAAAAGTTTTTATTTTAATCCAATCAAAACATTTGAGCAACCTGAATGGTGAGTCTGCCTTTAAACGACTTAGCTGCAACTTTATAACAGAAACACAGCATTCTGAAGCTTAACTTTATGTGGACATGCCTTTAGATTTAGTCACTAGGAGTGGAAAAGTATCATGGAGAGTGGCAAAATGTGTCTCTTTTTAGTGCTGTTTCCTCCTTTATTCTCAGTGCATGATCTTCTCCACATGCTTGGGCTTTGAACAGACTTCAATTCTAAATCAGCTTGGTCATCTTTCATCTTTCAAATCTCAGATTATATTAATAGCCACAGCACCCCTGGCTTAAATCTCTACTCCCAAAAAATCTCTGGAGAATTAACTGTGAAGTAGGAACTGGAGCTCACAGCACAAATTTGTGAACTCTATTCCCTCCACCACCATCCCCACTGGAATAGCCAGTCATCATCTGGAAGAGTCCAGCTAGGTAGAAGGTGGCTGTTAAAAGAATTTTCTATTTTTGCTAAGGTGAAAGGATATAAGCAAGTTCAAAATAATTATCCCTTACTTTGCATTATGTTTTACTGCTAGGTAAAATTGTATACATAGATTGATTATTGTATATATCTTTATAATTTGAGGCAGAGGGACAGACATTATTACTCTGTTTTAGAGATGAGGGCAATATGGCTGGGAATTTAAGGGAGAATAGTCTATGGTAGATTGCATTATTGGCTAAATTCCTCACACCTTCCTGTATCAATCTCCTTTATCGTGTTACTTTATGTTCCTCCCACAAAAGGAGTGGAGAATATTTGCCATCCTTGCTTTTATCACTTGTATTGACCAACACAACAAGAGGGAAGCAGTGGTATGCCAATTTTGTTTCTGCCCCAAGAGGTCTTGTATGCTTACATTTACACTCTGATCCTCTACCAACAATACGAGAACATGCCTAGGATGGCCTGTGGGTACCGGGAGAAAGATGAGAAGAATGTGGAGCAGAGCCTCTCTGGCTAAACCCAAGTTAGATCAGTTGATTCATGAGAAATAATAAATGATTGGAGTTTTAAGCCACCAAGTTTTGGCTGGGTTTGGTAGTAATTGCCAACTGACAACATCGTCCAAAATTACACAGCTCGTTAGGAGCAGCATCAGAGGTTAGTCATTACTTTTGACTCCAAAATCATCAATACTCCATTATACCAGACTGCCTACTGAACATACCATTAGTGGCCAGACAGCTTTTCAGTTATGAGGCTAAAATTTTCGGTAAGCTATACTTTACCTAGTCCAATTTATCTCTCATAATTTTCTAACGTACATCTCTGCTATTGGTAGCCTGGTGTCCTTTCCACCAGCCATTTGTACCTGTTGTCCTTTCTCTATACACTCAGTTCTACTGGCCACTTTTCCCTCTCTGCTCAACCAAATCTAATTAAAACCCATTTCTAATCTATCCACTTGTTCATTCTCTCTTATTCACCTATTCTCTGCTTACCTGGCACTTAGCATTTATGTGTGGTCTCAATCTCACATAATTATACTGTTAATCCCTGCTCTTGACGACTGTATGTCCTACCATAGCTCAACACAAGAGCTTTCCACAGGAACAAGACCTCTGTTCTTCTGGTGTACCTATAAATAGATGAGTGAATAAATAAATAATAATTAAACTCATAGTGTATAAGCTATACTATAAGGAGGCTTAATTAGTGCAGCATTGTTTTTACTGCTTGTATAAGTGCTTCCCATCTCTAGAATGCTAAAAAGCAAATGCAAAGATTCTGTGACATTACCTTGATCTCTTATCATTTGAAATATTAGAAAAGACTAAGTACACCTTACCCAGAGAAAAAAATACTTTCATTCTCCACCAGGTGTCTCCTCAGGTTTAGCCATTTCTAGCAGCATCCTGTACAAGATGAGGCTATGTCTGAGTGTAACAGTACAAAGGGAGCTCAGTCACTGTAAAGGCCTGTAGGACTCATTACATACTAGAGTAAAGCAGGCAGATATTCAACTTCAAAATCTTGTTTCCCTGTGTGTGTGAGCAATGTAGGCACAACTATTTCAGAGAAAACACCTTTTGAAACAGTTCACGGATTAAGATTGCCAGTTCTTTTAAAATGTCATTTCCACCTTAAGGAACAAATTTAATTTCTATACATATCACACTCATTACCTTTGGTACATAGGTGGCTTATTAGCAGATTTTAGTATTCTTAAAGATTGCTCTATTGGAACTTTTGCATTTGAAAGAAAAACAAACCAGCCATAATAACTCAGCATTGGCTCTGCCATTCTTCTAATTGCTGCACTCCCAGCAGTAGGCATATATAAGCCTTTCCCAGAACTGTCAACCTAAAGAAGGTTGTCATAACACCATGTAGTTACTTTGTGGGTCCAACAAACTGAAGAATTTCCCAAGATGCTTCCAGGGCCAGATAATTAGAGCTGTGCAGTTAGGCAGTGAAGGAGAAGGAGGTGAATATGCCAACTTGTATACAAAAGGACACCAGCTTTCAGGCAGAAAACTTATATAACTAGGCTCTCCTGGCAAAGAGATGTGTGTGTGTATCGTAGGTGTGGCATGTCACTATTTCTTGCTATTTCTTTTCAGGGTTTGCCCTGGATATTTATTTTAACACAGATTCTTTAGACATCTTGATGTCGTGTGTATGTGTGTGTGTGTTGTGTGTGTAGGAGATTGTATATGCTTACATGTAAAAGTTTGATCTGAAAAAGAGATCAAACTTTGTCCTGAGCACTATATCTTCTAGGGATGGTGTTACCTGGTGAAAAGAAAGAAGAAAGCATTGTTCAGCCACCAATCAGCTAATCCTTGAAATGCATGCAATTGAATGATTTCACATTAATATTCTGCCTATGACCTAACATCAGGTCAATTAGATAAGAAGGAGGATAGAGACTGAGCATGGTGGATGCACAGTGTTATGGGTTGAATATTTTCCCCTACCTAAAAAATATCTTGAAGTCCTAAGCCCAGTATCTCAGAATGTGACCTTACTTAGAAATAGAGTTTTTAATCAAGGTAATGGAGTTAAAATGAGGTCATTTGGGTAATCCTAGCCCAATATAACTGGTGTCTTTATTAAAAGGGAAAATGTGGACAGAGAGCTAGGCACAAGGAGAAGGTCACATGAACATAAGGCAGAGATCAGGGTGATATCTACAAGCTAGGGAACTTTAAAGATTGTCAGCAAACCACCAGAAGTTAGAGGAAAGGCATGGAACAGAATCTCCTTCGCAACCCCTAGAAAGAGCTAACCCTACTGACACCTTGATCTCAGACTCTGGCCTCCAAAGTGAAATAGAATAAATTTCTGTTGTTCAAGCCTCCCAGTGTGTGGTATTCTGCTATAGCCACCCTAGGAAACTAATACAGATGGGCAGGGAACAGAGATTCAGTACTTTTGGCCTGATTGATAAAAGTAGTTTAAACATTGTTTAGAACTAGTGATGGGTGGAATGGGAGGTCAAAGGAGGTGAGGCAGGAAAGGCATCACTGGTTGAAAGCTGTATGGCTCTATTAATATGTATTATTTAGGTGCTCTGACTCCACCAAAATCAGGGTAACCTTCATCTTGCAGTAAAATTTGTTGTAGAATTTTTAGTAACTTACTTGTTATGTGTTGAATCAGCTTCCTGTGAGACATAGAGTTCTGAACATAAATGCTAAATATTTTCAATAGTTATTGGATAATTTTTAATCTATCATGATTCTGCCATATAATATGTCTTAGAGATTGGTTACTAGCTGTTCTATCTAACCTCGGTTAGCCCCATCCAGTCATTGTTACATCTCAAGGAAATGCTGTGGTTATGTTAAGCAAAAATTCCACAAGAACTCAAGGTAAATAATAACCTCTAGTGTCAGTTTTTGTCCTGCCTTTTGCCTGTACATTGTTTAGATGTGAAGGCATTATTAAGCTGTGGAAAATTAGAATCCAACAGACACTATTGAAAGTTCTAGTCCACTCATCACATTTCCCTTAGCTCTGGAGCAGGCCTTGTATCTGATCTTGGGGTTATAATAAGGGCCTCGATACCAGCGTTCCTATCTTTTATTACTGATTTCTAGCTCTAATTCCAATATCTTCAATGCATCCTCATTTTTATTCTGATATGATATTGGTGTGGACATACAGTAATGATACTGACTATTCATGGATTTGGTCTTCCAACTATATAATTTGACCAGAGAGAAGTTTAAGTGTTAAAGAGAGAGAGCAAACTACTTAATATATTTAAGAAAATCTAGAAAGCAATGCCTCTTTATCACTTAACCAGCCATATCTACTAGGTGGGAATACTTCAGTGCACACAACACTACTCAGATTTTCTTTCAGCCCAGCATAACTCAGTATCTATTACACACCCATCATGCACAGAATGGTGCGTTGGGGTTTATGCAATGTTTCTCATATTTTCTTTTCCAGCTTTCAAAAAAAAAAAAGTACTATCAGATTGCCTCTCCAGTCAGACTTGTTTCTTGGTTTTTTTTTTTTTTTTAAATGGCTTTTAAAATAATAGAGGAAACCAAATTTCCTTTTAATCAATTCATTGGTAAGTATATATTTTTCCAGGACCTGAGACCCAGAGATTTGAACTTGGTAACACTTTTAATGTACAGGAGTTTTAGGTTCCAGGGAACTTCACCAAGGGCCAAGTAATAGATACTTTTGATTATGATACTCTTTTAGAAAGGTAGTTTAGATGACTGTACAAGAAGGCACACAGCTGGAAACTGAGGTGTGATCAAAATAGTTTGTGGACCCTCTGAGGGAGGCTTCCCGGGGCAGGAAGAACATATTGGTTACTTTTAATTCCAAGTTGTTGACATAATGCCTGGCCCAAAATGGAACTTGGTATCAGTGAAACTAAATGAATAACAGTGCGAGTGCTCGTGGCTGGACTTTTAAACATTGTGCTGCATAGTCACATCTGGATATTCAGATTTTCTATCCTCATAATCTAGTGTCTGTGCTACCCTTTCTCACTCAGATTCAGACTGAAATTGTTAAATGAACAAATGTCAAATCCTGTACTTCTTAGGTCTTGATAATTAATAGTTCATTGCACTGTATGGACTCGGTCATTCTTATGCACTCTTAGAGTGATTATTATAATATCTCAAATAAAAGATCCTCCCAGTTATTATGAATATTTCTCTTCTTAGTGGCCTCCAATTGACAGTTGCATCCAAGATTCCAGTTTCTAGGTTAATAAAAGAGGTGAAAAAACACATCTTAGAGAATACTGGCTTACTGAAGGTGTGCTTCTCACTATATTACCTCACAAATTCTGAATCTGGCTGCACCTTAATTGCTATTTGGATGGCTAGCAATGCAAAATACTGAGAAAAACAGCATCTGCTTCTAAAAACAAATTATGGTTTAGGTAATAGAACTAGCCATATAGCCAGTGGTGAATGCAAGTTATTTTCATTTAAGTTGTGAAAAATTCTAAATGTATACTTTTTAGTCATTCTTCCTTTGGGTAAATGACTGCCACTGCCTCCCTGCTGACTAATTTATTTTTCTCCTTTAACAATAAAAAACATATTCCATAAACGAAAGTGAATTTGCTACATTATAACTCAATCAACAACGAGGAGAATTTTTCTTCTGCATCAGTTGAAAAATATTTAAACTTTTCTCCATTCTTTGCAAATATAAGAATCTGTGTTCTTTTATATTCCTATTTTTTAATGGTGAAAAAGTGATTCCTTTCGTCCTCGAAACCCGTATGTTCTAGACACTTATTTAATCAAATCTCTCCTTATCTTTATAAGGTGACATAAGTTACGTACATCTGGGAAGGCACTAACTCTGAAGTTATTAAAGTTGTTCAAGTGAATAAATCAGAGAGATAATTCGGAACCAACTGGAAATCAAACTGACATCAACGCTTTCTGGGAATTCTTCCCTTAATTTATTTATTTTCTCTTATTTGTTAGTATTCACAAGCTAGATTGTATGCAGTTGGGCTGAGGATATGTTAGAAAATAATGTCTTCTGTAAATAGCTAGGACACAAATGGGAAAATTTTAAAAATATGTTGCTTTCATAATGATCATTTAATTTAGAAGACAAAAATCAGTTGTTATGTAATTAAATATCAGTTGATTGTTGAAAAATTATTTTGGAGGCTATGTATAGCTAAATCTAGCTGTTGTACTACTTTCTCCAAATTACACACATATCAATGTATAATTAGAGTGGAAAATTGAAGGTCTTCGTGCTGCAGTGATTTAAAAATGGTGATGTTATGACTCTAGTACCAAAGAAAACCTCATGCGAAAGGATGAAAATAAAACCCGTAACACAACAAAACATCTGTGATGCTCTAATACAAGAGTGGTATCTATGTAGTCAAATTTAATTCAGGTGTCATAAAACATTCCATCCAGGCAGCTCCACTGACATTCATGTCTCCAGAAATAACTCTACAATAGGCTGAAAAAGTAGTCTCCAAACTTTGCTGCACTCTAGAATCAACTGAGCAGTTTTTAGAGCTGACATCCAGGTCATACCCCATCTTAATCTAATCAGAATGCCCTGGGTGGGAACTAGACTTCAGTATTTTTTAAAGACCCTCTCCCAGGTGATTCCACTGTACAGTTTGAGAATCACTGATACATACATACATACATACATACATATATATATATGTGTGTGTGTGTGTGTATGCATATATGTATATATATTTATATATAAATATTTATATATTTATATATATATGCATATAATAAAAGATCATCAAAATGAAACTACATTGTTGAGGCAAATAGCCATCACATTTTCACAGGATGGACACAAGTGCAAGCTCTCAATTCCTTACCTGAAATACTCAGGATGAAAGTTTTTTACTATTCAGAATTTTTCAGATTTTAGAAGTTATATAATACATACATTTATAATATATAACTCCCTCTCTGATCAGAGTATGGGGATAGAGTAACCTGTAACCATAAAACTAATATTTCTGCAGAAAATTAAAACTAGATAAAATCATATCTACTAAAGTCAGGTTTGCCACCAAATGAATCTGCCCATACTTAGAAAACCACTTTTGATTTTTAGACCTTTTGTGACTTTATAATTATCAATAAGGGCATGTGGACCTATACTGAATCAACTTTCAGCAAACCAAATCAGGACCTAAAGCAACAGAGCCTCTTTATAGTGACCAATAGCAGTGGCCACTGTGAGGCTGAGAATGATGACAGTGATTATACTCCTCTCTCATCTCACCCTAAATCTGGTTCCCTTATCTCTAAGGACAATTTTCATACATGCACTAATAAGTTTTCTAAAAACCAAAGTATTTTGTTGTGTTTGCATACATATACATACATCTATCATACATACATGTCTGTGTGTGTAATTAAAATGCCAACCCAGTGGGACCTATACCTTAAAGTATCAACCAGGTACATTCCATAAGAGTAATCAGTAATCATAGACTCCCTAACGTATATCTCTCAAAGCAGTCAAACACAAACTTTACGATTATTGGCACTGGCCTGCCATTTAGTATCTGTAAACCACAGCTGTGCTTCAACAGCTTATGGAGTCTAGCAGCCAATCTAATCACATCCAAAACAAAGCATGTAGAGTCAGATAGTGAAAATAGTCTATTGGCTTTCTCTCCTGGGGTGGAGGTACTCATTGGTATTAATCAGATCAAGAGGAGACTCATAGATTTTTACTGAGGAAAGATGTGTATGGTCAATGAGGACAAAATCAACCCAAAGATTGAAACTTTTAGTTTAGAAGAAATGCAACTTTATGGGATTGGGTAGAAGGTCCAAGCTGGTTATATAGCTTTGATAATATTTAGCCAGTGGAGAACATCCCATAATTAGGCTCTACGGGAATCTGATAGGATATTCAAATGACAAGAACAACATTATGCTAGAGAGATCATTATTGTAGACTAAGTTCCCAAGACTTCCTTCAGGGACTCATTGAGAAATAATCAGCTTTACCTGATGCCCTGTGTGTTTTCCCAACTACCAGGAACGCCGAACCCATGGATCAGAAGACGAAGCAGGTCTCTCTGTCATTGTTTTAAACAGCAAGTATAGGTTTTATCACACTAAGAGAACTGCCAAGGATAAAAACTATCAACTCTTTGAAAACCACACTTTGGTCTTTAAAAACACTCAAATAATCTTTTACTTGTTGCTAATTATCTGCTTCTAACTTACCACAACATTCAGTACAAATGTCATAATTCTTCTGAAGTGCTCTATCTTACTTCTCTCTCAGGAAAAGAACCTGCTTGACTGGACAAAATGTCTTTAATATTTGAATTCCTTCAACATCCTTTCCAACACCTACAAATTGATCTGCATCCAAATTTATTGTTCTATTTCCTTCCTTCTTTCAGAATTTCCACACTGTTTCTCTAGCAGCTCAGGTATCTCTCTTGCATCTTCTATATCCTCATCCCAAATAGATCTCTCTTTTATCTATAAACATGTTCAAATCTCTCCCACCTCAAAAACAGCAAAAGGGGGATATGACATTAAGTTTGCCATAGCTTTACTCTCCTTGTTTTTATACCTTAGCTTCTTGAAAGGGGTGAATAAAAGGTGAGGAAATAAAAACTTTTAACTTTGCTTCCCCTCCCACTAGGATACTGAATTTGTCAATGAAGGGCCAATTATCCTAGTAGTTAAATTCAATGGACACCTTTCAGTCATCTCATACCTCACCTCTCTGTAACATTTTTCATTCTTTCTAAACTGGAATTGGCTATTTGTGATTCCACTCTCTCTGAGGTTTTTATGTTTGTTTTGTTTTTTGGGTTTTTTGGTTTTTGTGGGTTTTTTTGGCCTCTAAGTAGATGCTTTAGCTCAGTTTTCTTCATGAGCTTTTCTTCTTCCATCTTCTTGCAATTGGCAAATTAAATGACTGTGATCCTATGGCTCTGTTGATTTCAACTATACCATTAATATCAACCAAACCCATCTTCTCTCCAGCACTATTGACATTAACTTATTAGAACTTCATCATTTCTATTTTGGATTTTAGCAACAGCTTTCTAATTGCTTCTATTATTGTTCTGCTGGTTTTGCTTCACTTGCCAGCTCTTTGATGGCAAATATATGGCAGATCATCTGCATTTCTCCACTACTGTGCCCTTGACAGCCACCTTTATTTTTGACAATGGAAAAAAAAAATCTTATTTTTCTTGGAAGCTGAATCTTTCCCTTACTTATATTTTTATTAAATCTTTAATATGCCTCATATTTTTTAGACATTGAGTGGTGAAGTCAGATGTATTTTGGGTGAAGTGATGCAATGACAAGAGACATGTCTTTTGGAAGTTGTCTCTGGAATAACAGCCATACCTGAGTACCTAATGATGGCCTTTTTCTGGCTTTTCCTAAATATATCTTCAGAAGCCTTCTCAACACAGTGCCAATTAATGGGGGTTCAATGCTAGTTGAAAACTACTTGTCATTCTTGATTTGAATATTCTCCATTGTGCTGCGGTGTGGTCCTTCTAAAACAAACAAACAAAAGATGTGACATTGTTATCACCGAGTTGAAATGTTTTAAATATTCTCCTTTGCCTATAGGATACAGTGTATGATTTTATTCTGACATGGAAGTTTCTCCAGGACCTGGTTTCGCCTATCTTATCAATCTTCTCTCTCGCACTCACAATCTTTTCTAGTCTTAACTGTGTCTTCCACAAACTACTTATCATTATTGAGTGTTCCGTGTACTCTTGTTTCTGTAAGATATTTAAGAATTGCATCTGGTGGCTACAGTTAACAATTCTGTATTGTATACTTGAAAGTTACCAAAAAAGTAGATCATAAATGATCTAACTACCACACAAATCAAAAAATGGTTATTGTGTGAGGTGATAGATGTATTAACTAACATTATTGTGGTAATGATTTTGCAATATATAATATATGTGTATCAAGTCATCACATCATGTACCTTAAACTTACACACTGTATGTTATACGTCAATTATATCTCAATAAAGGTGGTGGGGGGGGGTGGAGTTCATCTATGAGTGTAGAATAAATCAACAAAGAAATGAGCATTTGAATAGGAGACAAAAGGACTCAGAGGATCCTGGTAAGAACCTATGTTAAAGGGATTAAAGGAAGGAGAAAGGCCAGAGAAAGAATGGAAAAGAAAAAGAGAATTGTCAGGAAAACAAGTAGAGAAAAGAGTCATAGCAATCAATGGGAAAGCAAAAGAAAAACAGAATGTGTGTTTTATGTCTGCTTGCACTGAAAATGCTGGAGGAGGGCTGGTAAGTAAAGGACAAAGTAAATGAGAGCCCAGGAAGTTGATCAGTAATCTCAAATATCGCAAATTGAGTGACGTAAATGAGAATCAAGTAGAAGCTACTTAATGTGGTGATTACATTGACATAACTTGAAATAAGTGTTTCAGCTGAACAGTGGGGACAAAAATCAGGTAGAAAAGTATTATGGACTGAGTAGGTAGTGAGGAACTAAAATAAATGAAGGGAAGATGGATTTCTTCCCCATTAGTAAGTGAGCTTCTTGGAGGTAGAAACTCGCCTCTAGTACAGGACTTGCACATAGAGTTCTTGGATACATATGATTCATAAAATATTCAGCTCTGTAAAGCCTGCAAGCCAGGATCTGATCATTGTCATGAAGCTGAAAACACAAACTGACCTTTGATTGACCTTTATCAAAGCTGACTATGAGGAGCAGGTAGACATTCTTTGCTCCAGTGGATTAGATGATGGTCAGATTCATATTGAACCAATCAGAGATTTCAGAGTCAATGGCCTTTCACTTGAAAGCAATTTAATTCATTTGGATGATCCCCAAACAGTATAACCTCTTTGGAGGAATATTTGAATAACTGAGCATTTTCCCTACTCATTTTTCTCTGTTTTTTTTTTTCTTTGTGCTACTCTGTAAACAATATGAGGCTTTTCTTATTTTTGCCTTCATTCCTCTAAATACTAGTCTATGCTGTCTTCACAATTTCAATTGTACCACGTCTTAATTGGTAATCCACTCTATGGAGTCATTCTTAGTCTCTTCCCAACTAGAATTTACTTTTGTAATTTTATGAATGTTCAGTCCTCTGTTCCTTTCTGCTGAGATGTATCATGTTCTGTCTGAGTTATAGTTATTTGCATATGTCTCAATTCCCCCACTAGATCTTCACACATTTCTTAGCCTAGCGTCATTCCCTTTGCTATTACTCAACACATATTGGATGCATAAATGAATGAATAGGTGGGAATGAAGATGCAAGAGCAACTGAAATTCGAAACCAATCTTTCTTTGGAGATTTGCTGAGCAGTCAATTCCTTTAAAATATGTGGACTTCTAAATTGGCTAAATTTAGCAAACAAAGTAACATAGTATGTCTTAAATTTTACATTTAGCCTTAGATCCAGCTAGATAGCTAAAGTCTTCTCTTCATTTTTGACAAAATTGATATAGTAAGCAACTGTACCAACTAACAAAGATAAAGGATTAGAAAGTTTGTTTAAAGTCAAGCTAATATTTACTACACAGATTTATATTTTAAATGTTTATTTCAACAAGCAGACCAAAAATCAGTAACTGTAGGTTAGCAGTGTTTCAATAAATATTTTAATGCAAATCTTTTAAAGGTAATTTCAACAAATATTGTATTTTTTCTTAAAATATTTTTTCATAAAAGACCTAAATATATTCACTCACCAAACCTTTAAAAATATATTAGAAGTAAGACTGGAAATATGATGCAGAATGGAGTCGGCTCAGGTTAGAACCAAGTCAGTCAATTAGTTGGAACATGATGTTAATGAGGTTGGAGTTACATATTTCACCCTGACATTGACCAGTTAACTGGACTCCATTCAAGTTTCAAATCTAAACTTCAGTCCCTGATCAAATGAGAGAATAAAGCTGGATCAGCACAAATGCATCTCATTCTTAGAAAATAAAGCAAAAATACTTCTTGTGTGTAAAAAGGGCCAGAATAGCCATCAAGCTATAAAAGATACAGCTCATTAAATTTGGGGCAAGTTTGAAGATAGAGGAGTGGAGAAATCTTGGAAAGGAAAAACAAAAAAAAACTTTTCTAGACACAAACAGGGAGCAAGATAGTAATTGTCCCTAAAGGAAGTTTAGAAGTTGAAGAATTTGAGTGGGATAGTTCAAAGTATCTAAATTTGAATAGAAAAATAATTGAGGGAGATTTATGGAAAACTGAATGTCATGAAAAGCTAGAGAATTTTGTAAATCCTGCTCTGGCCCCTTTTCAATTTTAAGTATCATTGCATGCTTGTCATACTAGCTTATTGCATTTTTTGAGGGGGTAATAGGAATAAGAATATTATCAAAGGATTTTCTCTCAAGATAGTCATGTAACTGAAAAACAATTGAGTGCAAAACATCATTACTTATAGAATGCAAAGAAGCACACATTTTCTTTTTTTCTCTTTTATTTTAAATTTACCAGGGATTTTCTCCCCACAGTAAATGATGTGGGCTGCAGTTAAAAATAAATAATTAGAGGTTTAGAACTGGACAAGTAGTCAGAAAATGTTACTGGAATTTGAACTTTTCTCAAGCAAATAACCACGATTGTCTATAAAACTGCTTCAAGTGAGAAAAAGAAAGGACATTGATTGAGGCAAAGAAATCCACTGTGAAATGTTCACGTCTCCTTGGTGTGCAGCACATTTCAAAGTAGCTAATGTTTCTAAATTACTTTATCCTGGGTGTATATCCACTTCCTGTCTCTCCCTGTACCATATGTGTTTATAATGACATATTGATTTCAAGTCCAGTTTGAAATGGAATGGAAGCTGCCCCTCCCCCAGAGAAGTGGGGAGCATTTCTCCTGAGTCAGCTCGCCTTGTGCACATTCTCAATGTACCATCTGTCTGCTTGGGTGATTGGTCCTTAGACCATGTGGAGAAATTAGGTTGAGGAAGAGGGAGTGAGGAAGGGACAAGAAAGGAAACGGGACCTTTCTCATTTCAGAGGTGAATTGAGTTCCAGGCCTGGGTTAGTAGTTGTCTATCAAATTCTGTCCAAATCCTTCCCAAAGTCAAACACTTTAAATCTAACAACCTTGACAACTCAGAATATACATTTTAAAATGCATAGCTCACTCAGCATTCTATCTCTGCATTGACAGCCTCTGCCAGAATTATTACCCTGTCATGATTTACGTAGAGACTCATGAATAAGATACTGACCAAGCAAACAGAAGACCTCAGAGAGTTTCTATTCTAATTTCAGTTAAATGAAACTTTTTAAATTATGAGTAATTGGTAGCAGAATAAATATATAGTAAAATTTTACAGCAACGAATCACATAATATTACACAGAAAATATTAGACATATAGAGGCCAAAATAAAATGCATACAAAAAGTAAGCCAAAATATGGATGTCTAAAAGGCAAAAACAGTTTTATTACTTCCAGCTGCATACAATAGCTATTACTGAAGAGTTTTAACACTTACGGGGATGACTAGATCTGCTACAATGAACAGATAAGATGAATTTGTTCCAATAACCTTCAGTTTTCATTGAAATAGAATGGCATGTCTTTAAAAAACATTTGATCTGAAGTAGGGTAAGGAGCAACTACTCATGGAATTATTATTAAATATTGAGACCTTTGTTAGATAATTTACAAATGTCACCTCCTTTAATTTAACTTTACTTAGTTTAATTTAATTTAATTCTAAAGAGTATTGAGTATCTGATTTTTACAGATGAGAAAACTGAGGTTTGGGAAGGTTAAATAATATGCCTAAATATATATAACCAGTAAGTGGTAGAGCTCAAATTTGGAATCAGTTTGAGCTGCTGAGTCTCACAGACCAGATTAAATGTGCCAAAGAATGCATTTGTTCCTGTTATTTAAAAACACAATGAGAGATGTGACCAAAAAATAAACTCTGGCTTAACAGATAAGCAAAATTATTTGATTCATTTTACATGTACAGATAATGTATATAAATGTCTTACAGAAGTAAATTTGGAAGGTTTTAAACTTATTCTAGTAAGGCCGATAATCATCGAAAATCTTATTTTAGAATTCCTCTTTGGAATTTTCGTTAGATCCAGTGTAAAATTATATTTATGATATATTTATTGAGCACCTTCTAAGTCATAGTCACTAAATTGGGGAGAAATAAAAATACAATATTGCAATTCCTGCTTTATAGTAATTTGAAATCTAGTTTGGTGAATGGAATATACATCTACTTCGGCACAAAGCAATATAGCAGTGCACACTCCCGGTGAGTGGCAATTTTCTACACATTTTGTGTGAGGGAATCGACAGCTAATCTTTAATTAACTTTGGCCTACTGAAGAATTCTGGCCTTAATTTAGTTTAAATTTTTTTTCTAGAAAACTGTTCCAATAATGTACAGAATAAATCTCTTACATATACCTAGAAGAATAGACACCAACATACAAATGGAGGAAGGTGGGAAAAGCTTGTTTTTTGTTCCAGTCCAAAAATAAATAGACATTATGTGTGTGTGCTGAAAAAATAAAAGAATAAAATCTAATTTACCTGATCAAGACTTTATAATGAAGGCATTTTAACAAGATTAATTGATCATCTCACTTTCTCTACTATATCCTGGCTAAAATAATGGGTCTTATTACTTCCTGGTAAATTTCCAAGAGTGGATTGCACCCCCACTTTAGTTATCAAATTTAAATTTCATATTTTGAGGTTGTTTTCTTTTTAGAAACAAGCAAAATTGTTCAGAGCTATAATAATTGTGAATTGGGAATTGTGTCATAAGCTCTGATGACAATTTTAAGGAGTCAAAATTGTACATAACTCCTGAGAAAGAGACAACACACCTGTGTCAGTGTATCAGCACTTATATGTAGTGTAACCCTTTGAAATGTCAAAATCTCTAGTAGTTGAGAGCTAAATTAATTAGATTTTATAGTTGCCATTAAGTAAAATGATATTTGTCCAAGCTTTCCTCACTTTTCTGATGAGCATAGACAGGGAAAATTTTCTTTAGTTCAAAGACCTTCCAAATCAGCCTTTGTATTACCCACAGTGCCTTTAAAGCATTTGTTTTCCAAATATTTCCTTTGCTTTAGTTAATCCAATTCAATAAATGGATGTATGCTTAAGAACAAAAAATTAGGAACAGTTACTGATTATCTGGTTGCTGATTGATGCGGAAATCCATTGCAAATAATTCAATAATTCAGGCATGTAAGTGGATTTTTTTTTTTTGCCCTGAACAGTTCAACTGGGTTGTAATAACCCATGTATAACCAACCACAAGATTTTCTCTTTGTTTAGTGCTGTAAATCAGTGGCAAATTGAAAAGGCTTCTTAGGTATCGTGTAGATAAAAAGAAGAACACAGAAAGCAATTTTGCTTCTGCATTTTCATTCTCAAGGCTTTAAAATTTCTGATTATTAGTATGCTGTGGGAAGTTTCTATCTGTGCTTTCTTTCAGTTGTCTTGTGAGCAGGTATTCCAAGAGACATGCTCTTTCTAAATGTAACTTTTCAATAAATAAGTATTCTAGAGCCTGGAAAATCAACAAAACCAAAACATGTTTCTCCCCACTAGTCATCAAAAAATATATATATCAGTAACATATTATGGGATGGAAATGATTCTTGTGTCCTTGAACCACCCACGCATACTATGCCCTGGGCAAGAAGAAAAAGTAACATTTTATTGCTGATTTCCATGGTGCATTGTTATAAATATTTGCACAAGAAATGCTCAAGAAAGCCAATTTCATTGCTAGGAACGGAGCTGAAAAAAGGTAACCTGGGATGGGGGAGGAATAGTTGGAAAAATAATGTAGTAAATGTTTCCACCTCTCTGGCCATTAACTTGGACAAGAACTAAACCAAATGTGAATTAAATCCCTATTCTGTGTCTTTCTTTACCTTCTATACCCATCCTTCTTTATCATGCTCCCTCCCTCTTTCTTCTCTCTTTTTCCCAAATCCTTCACCCTCACAGCCTCCTTACGGATTTAGAAGTCATGGGTATGAACACTAAGCAAACTGCTGAGGCGATCACCTTTGCTATCTCTGGGCAGCCTGTTGGCAGAGGAAGGTGAAGCCATTCTCATAGGCCTAACTAGTTGAGGAGGAGTACAATTCCCAGAGTAGAAAAGACACAATGAAAAAGTGTGCTTTCCTATGCTCCAAACTAAGACATATCCTTATTCTTGTATAGACATAGATTTGTAGTATTTTACCATTTTTATAATATCATCTTAATTATTTTAATTTAAAACATTTAAAAATTAATCAGGACTCCAAAGTGATTAATTACCCCTTATAAACTGAATTCACACACACACACACACACACACTCATGCCAAAATAAGGCCAAGAATTGATCTTTTGATTCTTGTTAATGAGTCTGAATATTATTTTAGCAGTATTGCTATTCAGGTGAATCAGAAAATTAGGCCACTTTCCTAAGAGCAAGTTCTTAAAATTTTGGCTTGTTGGATTGTGTGGTTCTCATTATCTCCTAGCATCCAGAGTCATATAATCAAAGTATTATCTTAAACAACCACCTAGCCAATGCATGAATTTTTCCTTTACAATATCTTTCAGCTTCTGGTTGAAGTATCCAAAGGGATTTGAAACTTACTGCCTTCCATTGCATCTTAAATGACTCCAAACATTAGAATCTCCTTCCTTCTACTTACATGAAGTCTATCTCCTGTAAATTCCATCCTTTGGTCCTGTATTACTCTTTGTCACCATGTAGCTTAATTCCTCCACAGGGGAAAATTTTGATAAATGTTACAAATGAAAAAAGTTACCAGTTATATAATTCAGAAGGAAGAGATATGAAAAAACTACCTACTTCCTGCTTTCTGTGTATTTTTGTGCTCTTGAGTTCTGAAGTAATTTTCTCTTAAGAACTTGTAGCAAGGCCGCATGGGTAGAGGGTAGGGTTTCCCCAAAAGCAAGTAGACATTCAGAATGCTGACTTTCCAGAAAAGAATCAGAGACAGAAAAAAAGATTTATGACACAGAAGATAAGGAGAAAACTCTATTTCTCTAGTCCTGACTCCATTGAGACTAGTCTACCTGAAATATAGAAAAGCATAAACATGGGTGGTAGGGAACTCTACAATAAAGCATTCCTCTAGATAGGCATGGAGGTTGCTCTGTAGTTACCTAAAAAGGTCTCCTCTTAGAGGCTCAAGGTGATGGGCTTCTGGGTCCTGAGAACAGCCGCATCTAGTAATCAGTTGCAATATTTTTCTTGTTTAGAATATTCTTTAATCTTCAAATGTCCTTTACCATCTTGATTAGTATACAATCTGGGCTTAACTAAGGTGAGAGATGGACTCCCAAGGCTAGCATATTAAGGTCAGTAACCTATAAAGCAGTGGTTTTCAGCCAGGGCAGGCCATTCTTGCCCTTCGAAGGGATATTTGGCAATATATAAAGACACTTTTATTGTCACAATTGGGGGTATTACTAGAATCTAGTGGGTAAGGGCCAGTGATGATACTAAACATCCTGTAATACACAGGAAACCCTTAAAGCAAAGAATTATCTGGCCCAAAAAGTCAACAGTGCCACAGCTGAGAAACACCAATCTAAGAATATACCTGCTATCTCAGACCAGTAGGACACACAGACTGTGGCCCATATGTGAAGGCAAGACTTGGCCACCTAGAACCAAGTAAAGTAAGGTAGATGTCGGGGTTGGGACCACATCAGAAGCCTATGTGCGACACTCACTGTGGACAAAGTGGAATCTCCTAGAGTAGAGAGGAAAATTCGAAAGAAAGATTGAGTTCTTTTTATCATTCTGGTGACTCTGAGAAATACTAGGTTCTACCAGTTAGTTAGCCTCTCTAGTCGGCAGAACTCTTCCAAGTTTCTGTGAGTCCTAGACCACTCTGAAGCAGGCAGCTTTGACTCAGACTTCGATTTAACTGCCTTAGGCCTTGATCTGCTGCAGCTTTTATGACAAAAGTCAATAAGCACCTCATTGTTCATAGCCTAGCTGTTTATATTGCCCTGTGCATGTGAAATGCATGACCTTTCACAGTGCAGTGTATGGCTTCACAATTTCTAACAGGAAAATGTTTCCATATTCTCTTCTGGTCTCTTATCTAATTATTAGTTTAGTGTGTGTCAGGATATTTAATCTCTTTCATATGACATATCTGATTCTTAGGCTGATTTCTAACTTCTATTTTTCTGGGCCTTTGATTTCAACTCAGCATATACATCTATACATTTCTGTTCTTGGCACAATAGATATTTACCTGAATGGAATCACAATGACAATAGCTTCTATTAGTGTTCTAAGGTTGATTCTGTAGTCTTACTGTGCCATTTAGCATGTTGCGTCATTTCTATATCCTGTATTATAGCTACTGATCTATTCGTTAACAGAGCAAATTAAAATGCAATAAATGTTATTACAGTGTTTATATTGTTTAGGATACATTTTTGCAACTGCACTGAAGTGTCACAGAGCATTTACTTTGTTTCTAAAATAGATAACTTTTCTATAACCATGTAAGTATTTAATATATGTGTATGTGTATGTGTATATCCTATCCTTTGAAATTTTTTTAGCTTTCTTGAATGACTACCCCACTTGACTTAAATATTTGCTTATGTTTTTATATCGATAATTATATCAATGATTACATAATCATTGTCATTTTTTTTTTGAAATCTCCTACAGTTGTAGATCTTCATTGATCAGTAACCAGAACTGACTGACTATCTACAAAGCACCTGGGATTTAGAGGAAGGAGGGTACAGTTACAAATGGTGTGTAAAATCCACCATTGTTTGAATTCAGGGGATTTATCATTTAGGTTGAAATCAAGTCCAGAGTCCTTATTTCCTGGTATCAATTGTTGCTGTGTAATGATTTTTCTGCAATTTTGAGATAAGATTCACCCTTGATTCAGATTTTCAAATTATGACTTCCAAAAGACCTTCCTGAAAAAATAGGGAAATGAAGATACTGAGTTTGTATATCTTTTTCAAGCTTTGCAAAGTTGTCCTGAGGAATATTTAAGGATTGATAACCCATGAATTTCACCCCTCCCCCCCCAATCTTCTAGTCTAGCCTGTTGATTTGGCAAGCTCAGGGCTCTATGATGCAATTTGAAATGGAAGAAACAAAGAGACTACAGAAGAGTGGTTTATTAGAAATGCATTATATTCTATGCTAATGTCAATATAAATGCAAAATAAAAAGCCTTGGAAAGATTTTGTTATTCTTCAGAATTTCATTAAGCCAGTGACAAATAATAGAGGGCTGGTCTATCTCCCCACCCCACCTTCATTCTCCCACCTTCCGTCATTGTTCATTTTAAATAGATTTAATGGCTCTGGAAGTATTCATGAATTCTAGTTGCTTCACTCTCCTAATCATGTTGTCGGCTTAAAATTCACATTTAATTAACCTCTTCACCCAAGGCATAAATCAATAATAAAACTCCAAATGCTTACCATACCAATAATGATTCTCATTTGGAAGAAAACTGTTGAAAATTAGACATTAGAACGCCTGAAGAAAAGCAGAGAAGTAGTGGTGTGAACAAAAAGGGAGCTAACACATAAACTGTGTTAACAAAAGCCCTGGATTTGAGAGAGAACATCTATTTATTCATATTTCAGGGACAAGTATGTATTTAAGATGGGTTCAGAAAAATAATGTTTTATCTAGAAAAATTAGAGGCAATCTGACATACTGATATAGGAGTAATGTAGCTCTCAAAATCTTGTGAAAGAAAATGATAAAAGAAGTGTTGTTTAGGGAAAGGAACACAGGCTTGACAAAATTGGTTCAAGTTCTGGCACCAATATTTTAGGTATATGAACTTTATGATATATTTTAACATCTCTATGTGTTAATTTTTCAATCTGTGAGATGGAAGTATTGGCATCTACTTCAT
This sequence comes from Eonycteris spelaea, assembly GCA_003508835.1. NCBI lineage: Eukaryota > Metazoa > Chordata > Mammalia > Chiroptera > Pteropodidae > Eonycteris > Eonycteris spelaea. The sequence goes on along the minus strand of PUFA01000043.1, from coordinate 9,891,176 downwards.
AGGATTATATGAAGAATTAATATTAAATAGCTTTTATAGATAGAAGAGAGATTTCATGAGTATGTGTGTGTATGTGTAATTAAGGGCACACACACACAAAACACACACACATACACAATATAACATACAGACTGATCTTCTAATCACTATTGATTATTGATTGACGCAAAGGAGCATTGAAACCCAAACCGTGATAATCAGTATTCTTTCCTGAAATTTTTACTGAGAAGAGACCTAGTTTTAGCCCCTCTTCACTCAGTATGCTATTAAATATAAGCCATGGAGCCGTGTTTCCGCACATGAAGAGAAAGTAATATTCAGGAAGTATAGATCAAATACACACACACACACACACACACACACACACACTCACTCACTCACTCACTCACTCACACACAGTTAAGATGAGAGGTATAGAGATTGATTCATGGTATTCAAGTCAAGGGTTACCATGGTTCCCAAGGAACTGTATTCATGTCCCATTTGTGTTTGGTTGAATGACCTCTCCCTTTCATTCTCTTTTTATTTAAATAATCTTTTTAATTTTTTTAATTACAGTCAGCATACAATATTATATTAATTTCAAGTGTCCAACATAGTGATTAGACATTTACATAACATATGAAGTGATCATTCGATACATCTAGTACTCATCTGACACCATACATAGTTATTACAATATCCCTGATGATATTCTTTATGCTATATTTTACATCCTTGTATCTATTTTGTAACTACCAATTTGTACTTCTTAATCCTTTTACCTTTTCCACCCATCTCCCCAACCTTACTTCAATCTGGCAACCACCCAAATGTTCTCTATGTCTGAGTTTGTTTCTGCTTTGCTTGTTCACTTATTTTGTTCTTCTGATTCCATATATCAATGAAATTATATGTCACTTGTCTTTCTCTGTCTGACTTACTCCACTCAGCACAATATCCTCTGGGTCTATCCATGTGGTTGCAGATGACAAGATTTCATTCATTTTTATGACTGAGTAATATTCCATATATGTACCACCTCTTCCTTATTCATTTATGATGAACACCCAGGTTGCCTTCATATCTTAGCTCTTGTAAATAATACTGAAATGAACATATAGATGCACATGTCCCCTCAAAATAGTGTTTTGGGTTCTTTGGTAAATATCCAAAGGTAGGATTAATGGGTCCTTCTTTGTCTCTTGTGATAGCTTTTGTTTTAAAGTCTTTTTTTTTTTTTTTTTTTTTTGGTCTGGTAGAAGTATTGCTACCTCGGCTTTTTTATCTCAATTTTTATAAAATATCTTTTTCCATCTTTTTACTTTCAGTTTATATATGTCTTTCGATCTGCAGTATTTCTCTTGTAGACAGTAAATGTAGGGGTCTTGTTTTCTTATCCATTCAGCCACCCTATATCTTTTCATTGGAGCATTTAATCCATTTACATTTAAACTAATTGTTGATAGATATGTAGTTATTACCATTTTATTATTCATATATTTTTATTTTTTTCTTAAAGAAGTCACTTTAACATTTCTTGTAATACTGGTTTAGTGATGATAAACTACTTTAGCTTCTTCTTGTCTGGGAAGCTTTTTATGTGGCCTTCAGTTCTAAATAATAGTTTTGCTGGGTAGAGTAATCTTGGTTATAAATTCTTTGCTTTCCATCATTTTGAATATTTCCTGCCAATCCCTTCTGGCCAGCAAAGTTTCTGTTGAGAAATCAGCTGACATGCTTATGGGAGCTCCTTCACAGGTAGCTAACTGCTTTTCTCTTGCTGCTTTTAATATTCTCTCTTTGTCTTTAAGATTTGGCATTTTAATTATGATATGTCTTTGGTTTAGGCCTCTTTGGGTTTATCTTGTTTGGGACTCTTTTTGCTTTTTAAGTTTGTATGTCTATTTTTCCCCCCAGGCTAGGAAACTTTTCTTTCATTATATCTTCAAATAGGTTTTCAATTCCTTGCTCTTTCCCTCCTCCTTCTGGTGCCCCTCTGGTGCAAATGTTGGTACACTTGATGTTGTGCTAGAGGCCTCTTAATCTATCCTTTTTTTGGATTCTTTTTTCTTTTTACTATTCTGATTTGGTATTTTTTGCTACCTCATTTTCTAAATCACTGATTCAATCTTTTCCTTCAACTAAACTTATTTTGATTCCCTCTGATGTATTCTTCATTTCAGTTATTGTATTCTTCATTTCTAACTGGTTTTTATGATTTGTGTCTCTTTTTTATGCTTCCTATTTCTTAGTTGAAGTTCTCACTATATTCACTCTTCTCCTAAGTTCATTGAGCAAATAGTGTTTTGAACTCTGTATCTGGTAGATTGCTTGTATCCATTTTATGTAGTTCTTTTTATGAGGTTGTTCTTCTTTCATCTGGGACATGTTTCTTTGTCTCCCATTTTGGCTGCCTCTTGTGTTTGTTTCTATTTACTAGATATAGCAAGTATGTCTTCTGGTCTTCATATAGTAGCCTTATATAGTAGGCGTCCTGTGAGGGCCAGTGGCACAGTCTCCTTGGTCACTGGAGCCAGATGCTGCAGGTGTGGCCCTTGTGTGAGTTGTGTGTGCCTTCCTGTCACTTGTTGAGCCTTGGATGCTGTTTGCACATCAGTGGGAGGGATTGACCATCAGGCTGATTGATTATGAGGACTGACCACAAGTGGAGAAGCTGTTGTGCAAGGGCCAACCCTACAGAGCAGGATTTGTTTTGGAAGAGTTCTGGTACCTGCCTAGTTTGCCCTTTAGGTGTGTCATCTGTGGAAGCAGCCTGGTGATATTCTGGTTGGTTCCAAAGATGGCCACTGGCATGCTGACCCTGGGGCCTTCTGGGAGAGGCTCTGCTGCAAGCCAAGTTCAGCTGCCATCTCTGCCCTGTGCAGGGCCACCTAGCATGAACCACAAAGCAATTCTCAGATGTCTCCTATCATCACTTGGATTAGAGGTGTTTGAGAGAGGCTAAGCTGCATGCCAAGGCCAGCCACTGCTCATGCCAGGTTTGGGGCTGCTTATTCCAATGTGTGTGTGTTGGGGATAAAGGAAAAGGGTGGTCCCAAATCAATAAGCAAGTCTCCAGACACCAGCTGGGTGTCCTAGAATTTAAGTAAATTCTGACACTGTCTACTTGGAAACAGCATCAGATTCCACAGGTTAAGGGTTCAATCCCACAAGATCACCCTCCATTTCAGATGCCAATTACAAGCCCAGGTTGTTACCTGTGCTTCTAACCAACTGACTATAAATCAGAGGTACCTATGACTTCCTCCTTGGATTTAATTAGTTAGAATGGCTCGCAGAAATCAGAAAACCATTTACTCACTAAACTATCAATTTCTTACAAAAGATATTAAAGGATACAAAACAATAGCCAGACAAAAATATGCATAGGGAGGTCCCAAACGAAGGAGAAAAATATGACAAGGTGGGAAAATCAATCAATATAAACTGACTCAGAAATGACAGCGATGATAAATTTTATAGCTACATGTGTTAAAACAGCTATCATAAATACACTAAATATACTCAAAAATGGAACATGTGAATATGATTAAAGGAGAAATAAATGACTCCAAAAAGACCCAAATTGAACTTTTGGAGATGAGAAATGCAATATTTGAAATACAAAATGCACTCAATAGGATTAATATCAGATCATATACTTGGTATGTTTAACAACAGATTAGATAATACGAAAAAAAAAAAAAGTAAACCTGAAGACAAAGCAATGGAAATTGTCTGAAATAGAGCACAAAGGAAAAAGAAAATAACATTAAATGATGAAAAAGTATCAATGACTTGTGGGACAATACCAAAAAATCTAACATATATGCGGTGTGATTCCCAGAAAAAGACAGTAAATGGGAATGTGGGAAATATTCCAAATTTTTTTTTTAAAACTATAAATACATAAATCCAAGAAGCTCTACAAATTCCACGAGAAATAAACATAAGAAAACAATACCAAGGCATATCATAAAAATTGTCAAAAATCAATGATAAAGAGATAAATATTTAAAACAATCAAAAGAGATAAGATATTACATACATTGTTTAAAAAGTAAGAATGATGACATACTACTTTTAAGAAACTATGCAAGCCAGACAATGGAGAAGTTGTTTTAGAATCTTTAAAAAACTCATTAACCTAGAATTCTATATTTGGTAAAAATATTTTTTTTCAATGAATGTGAAATACTTTCAGACAAATAAAATCTGAGAAAAGCTATTGCCAGCAGATTTTCTCTGGTCTACATGAAAGGAAGTTTTTCAGCTAGAATCATATGCACAAAGCAATGAAGAATGCTGGTAACAGAAATGAACTGAGTAAATACACACACACACACACACACACACACACTCATTTTTAATCTCTTAAAAAGTCTTAGGGTGAACATAATAAAAAATATACTAGGTTTATAACATGTAGAAGTAAAATGCCTGATGATGGCACACAGTGTAGAAGTGGGAAAGAATATATTGCTCAAAGGTTCTTATAGTATTTGTAAAGTGTTATACTGTCATTTGAAGGTAAGTTGTGTTGGGAGGAAAAACCTCCCCTCTACCAATTTAGGTCTAGTGGTTGGTGGGGGCAGGGGAAGGGGGAAGCTACAAATTAATTGACAATAAATTAACAGGAAAGAAAAGATTTATTCACTCAGATATTTGTGATCATTGAGATGATGTAGATAGAGAGATATTGGTTTATATACCAACTTAATAGGGAAAAAGAAAAGGGGGAAAAAGGGATTCTATGTGAAAGCAAGTGGACTTTCAGGAAAGACAAATGAAAGGATCACAGTGTGTGATGTTAATTTATACAATTTCTTATCCCATTGCAAGTGGTCAATCTCCTGGCTGTGAAGCTCCCTCTGAGAGAGGTATTATGGTAACTTCACCCTCTGAAGGGTCTGCCTTTAGTAAAAGCATGAAATCTCTGAAAAGACTTTTTTGTTTTGTTTTGTTTTGTTTTGTTTTTTGCATTTTCTGTATCTCAAATGTAATCCCTTCAGCTGTAATATGTTAAAAATGTAAATTGTGAATCATAAAGCAACAAGAACAACAATAAAAATAGTATAGATAATAAAACAATACTTGAATAAAATGTAATCACACAAAATATTCAATTGTTCTAGCAGAAGGCAGAACAGAGGAAAAAGAAAACAAAAGACAACTGGACAAATAGAAAACAAATAGCACTATGGTAGCTATGAAAAAAATCTGTAAGTTAGACTTCATCAAAATTAAAAAGAAAAAACCTCTCATTTTGAAAAAATTGTTAAAAAAAAAATCAAAAGGCAAACCACAAGCTAGAAGAAAAGATGTATAAAACAAATATCCAATAAAGGACACATATCCAGAATCTACTCAAATAATGTTTACAACTCAATAATAAATAAGACCAACAACAAATTTTAAAATATGCTAAAGATTTGGATAGACTTGTCATCAATGAAGATATACAAATGACAAAAAGCACAAAAATGTTCATCATTGCTCCTCATTAGAGAAATGAAATTTAACTCAAAATGAAAAGCAAAGTTAAACCAAAATGATGTCCTACTAAATGCTGTTTAGAATGGCTAAACACCAATGAGGTATAAAGAGCAACTTTAATTCTTACATATTGCTAATGGGAATGCAAGATGGCAAAGCCATTTTGGAATAGTTTGACACTTTCTTATAAATTTAAGCATACCCATAGCATTCAACACAGTAATCACACTCCTATGAAATTAACCCAGAGAAATAAAAACATATGTCCACACAGACTTATTTGTTCATAGTAGCTTTGTTTAAGACGCTCAGAACAACTCAAAAAATTATGAGTTCAGTGGGAGGAGGAAACAATCAACTGCAGAGGGTATGAGGGGGTGTTTTAGAGGGATAGAACTGTTATATATCATAATGGCGGTGATGGTTATATGTCTGGAACTCATCATATAGTACTCTCAAAATTAGTAATTTTGATAGTACGTAAATTTTATGCCCATGAAGCTAATTTTTAAAAAATTATCAAGCATTTCTTATGGTCCAGGTTTTGTACAAGATACCGAATTAATAGGACACAGTCCCTTCTTTTATAGACTAGTTGGAGAGTTAGACAACAAATTTAGTAGTTGCAGTGTAATATGATATGTGATGTAATAGGTGTATACACAGGGTTCTAAAGGAACAGAACATTAGAGAGTCAGAAAAAACTATCAGATGAGGGGCTAAGTATGGCAAAGCACATATCCTTATTTCAGCAACCTATTAAATTCACATCTCCCACAACTACATATATAAAAGCAAAGAAATTTGTATATCAGAATTTTAAAAATTTGGTAAATAAGATGACATTTAAATTTAAAGTCTTCAGAGAATGCTCTATTTTTTATGTATCCCTTATACTTATTTTGTGCATTCCTTATTCTCTTATTGTGCCTTTATTATTATTATTATTTTTGCATTTCCTAAATCTCAAATGTGGTACCTTCAGCTGTAATACATTAAAAATGTAGATTGTGAATCATAAAGTAGCATTGATATATAACATAGAGACATGGATACAACATAAAATTATAACATAGATATACTGATACACATAAATTTCAGTTGCCCCACGATAAAATTTACACATATATGTATAAAATTTACATATGTGTGTGTATATGTGTGTATGTGTATACATATACTTCCTCATAACCACCACCATGATCAAGATTTATAACGTTCTTAGCATGTTCTCTTTTTTGAAGGCCCTTGATTGCTGGTTGATTATTTATTGGCATTTTGGCATTTGAGATAGAGGGCAATGCTGTCACTCTATGGAAAAAAAAAATTGTAGAGGAAGATCAAAATTGGTATTGCTCCTTATAGGAATGGTTCAGGATGATCAGTTTTGACTCTGTCAGCTTCATTATGAGAATGGCTAATTTAGGTAACATTTGTAAGCACTCCCAGGGTGAAGCATGTCTTTCCAAGAGAGGTAAATATCAATATTCTGTTCTTGGAAAAGCTACTGGAATTTTAAAATAATTTCACTGTAGGTAGAAAATTATAATTTTCAATGGGTGCATATAGAACCCTGACTAAGATGGGTGCCTAATATTGAGTCTCATTTGTGCTTTTGTGTAAGAAAAAAAAACTTCTGTGAATTGACCTTAAAATGCACTTTAATCTATGGCTATAATCTATGACTATCCACTTGAAATAATAATTAATGCTAATGAAATTGATAATTAGGAGCCATTCTCAAATTTAATTAGACATACAAGTATTCTAATTAACCAGTTTTGGACTTTGTCTTGAAGTTGAAGGTCTTCTATTCCTTGACAGAGGATGAGGACAACTCAGGGTAAAGAACAATTGGCACCACAAACTTCTTTTATCAGTTCCAAAGTTCCACCTTCAGACTTTATTCAGAACTTTTCTAGTCCTCAATCCCAAACTCACAGTGAATGAGAAATGAGTATATGCTAAGGTCTGAGGAGGTGATGAAATACATTAGGAGGTAGATAGAGGAAATGAATCATAAATGTCACTAGCTTCGGGTTTTTCCTTTTCCTAACCTCTGTGAATCAAAAGTGATTTGAAATTCTTACTTAGTCTTTTTTAATATTACTCTATTACTGGAACATTTATGCTTCTGTTTGCTGACACATTGTTTCACTGAAGTAACATTTTAAAAGATACTTTCTAGAATCTAACTAAAGGGAGTGAGTAATGAAAATTGCAAGCCCTTTTCAATTTAGCAGGAGTGCTTTGTCTGAACCACCTGGCCTTTTGCCTTTCTTCAGATCACTCTGTAGGGGTTAACTCCCATTCATTCTCCATACAATACAGGACTTGCTCTGGAGGCAGGAAAGTCTCAATATCTGGATGGCAAGTAGATGATAATGAAAGGATCAGGTCTAACACAGGGAGAACTGTCCTTGATAGCTTGTTTAACTAGTCTTATTCTGAAAACGTATTTGGACAATATACCCTGCTTTCTTTAGTAGCTGGGAAACTGTGGCCCAGAATAGGGTAGTGTCTTTTCCCTAGAATTTCAGTGGCTTCCTCTGAGTTCCCTTTAACACTATCAGGACATGAAGGCTGCCTTGCTGCTTGAGATTCAAGCAGGTTAACTTCCATAGTGCCATCATTCCAGTATTTCTGCCTTATTGACTGGAAGATTATGGTCTCAGTATCTATTTTCAAAAGACCCAAGTTTCCAGTTAGAAACATCCCAGATTCTGAGCATCCCCACTGCAACTGTCACTCTTACAAAGCACATTTTTAGAATGAGACAGGTTTGTTTTATTTTCAAACAAAAGGGCATGGCTTGCTGCCCAGTCACTCATTTAAGAATCTAACAGATCTCTAATCATCATCTTTGCAAGACAGAATTTCAAAGTGCCCTGGAGCATCAGCACTGAAGGAAATTGTGTAACCACCTCTAGAACCTTTTATTATTTTTTAATTAAGTATTTATTTGGAATAATTTAAGGGAAAAAACATTGTATTTGTGATAATTTTAGATTTATTGAAAACTTGAAAAGATAGTACAGGAAGTCCCTCTATACCTTTCATCCAGGTTTTAATGTCTCCTGGCGTTATCAACTTACATTACCGTGGTGCATTTGTGAAAACTAAGGAACTAACATTGATATATTAACTAAACTCTAGGTTTCATTTTATCGTAATTTTACCAGTGTTTTCATTAATGTCATTTTTTCTGCTCCATGATACAATTCTGGCAGCTTTTTAAATCAGTCCCCTTCCCATCTAATGTGAAGTCCTTTCTAGAATTTATCTTCAGATATCAATATTTTCCGTCCAATAATTCTTTTAGCCTGCCTTGTATCTTAACAGAAACAGTAAGTGCTACATTCCACATTGCTTGTTGTTTTGTTCCTTTTAACAGCTAACACACCTCCTAACATTTACTGCTCTAGATTAAACCAAAAGAGTTTTGGAAGGGCGGGGGGGGGTGGGGGATGGATTTTTTAAATGTCCTTCATTCAGTTTTATCAAGGGCATAATAGACATAAGCTCATCTTCTTAAATTCTTTCTTTCTTCTGAGTGAAAACATTTAGGTCAAATTTATCTGAACTAAAAATGCAGCTGAATTTTTCCTAGAATCAGCAGAATGCTTCCATAGCATCCACATTGAAACAGAAAAAGCTCTTGGTGATCAACACCCCTGATATGCCAAGGATTCTCTCCTTTGACTTCTGAAGGATCACTCTTAGGCTGCAGTCTTTAAAAACAAGGCAAAGAGTAAGAGTAGGGAAAATGTTTCCATGTTCTGGAAAGTTATAATGCATCATAATAGATTCTATTTGGAAAACCATTCTTGCTAAGACAAGTGCACCAAGTATGCAGCTCAGGTATTGTCTCTTTAAAGCTTATATAAGCAGCGACATTTAGTTGCTCTTTTTAAAAAAATATTTGAACCTGAAGTTTTCCTTCTCTCTAACCAGTGTCAGTTCCCAGTAACTCAGCTTATTGATGCATGTAAAAAGAAGGAAGGCAATTACTTCTGAGAGTAGCCAATCCTGTGTTCATGGGGCAGGGAGGAAATTGTGATGAGGATTTTAGTACATTTAATTCACTTATTTATCAAGTGAAGGAAGGGTCAAGAGGCAGGAGGAAATTAAATTTATAGGGTTTTTTTTTTCTTATGTTCACTGCCTAGAGAATTATTACAGGTCTATACTGTTACATAGTTACATGAACAGCACACCCAGTTAAAACTACCACTTAGAATTTGATAATAAACTATTCTGGTTTGGTTTGATTTTGTGTTTATATTGCTTCAGAGTAAACCTTCATGATTTGAGATCCGACTAATAGGAAGTCAAATTTTTAAATATGAATTGGATTAAAGCTTAATTGACATTACTGTAAACGCTTTTTTTTTCTTAGTGAATTGACAATGCAGACAAATACTTGTGTGCAAAAGTTTAGCTCTGTCAATAAGAACAACTGCTTTCAAATAGTGAGAAGGTTCAACTCATTGGGCTAAAACATGAAAATATTTTGTTTTTCCATTAACTGCTTTGCTGAACTGCCCTCCTTTTTTGGAGAATAGGTTTTCTTAATTAAAGTCTAATTTTATAATCTTTAATTACATTTGATTTTTAAAGGGTTCTATTCATTTAGGAACAATTATTATCATAACTGATTCAGAAATGCACTCCTCCCTGCTCTTCTAGCAGGAGGATGAACTGATACCATCGGTAATCCCGTGGACAACTTCTGCACTCTCCTATGCTGCCCTGTACTCTCTGTCTCTGTCTCGGTCTCTGTCTGTCTCTGTCTCTCTCTCACCTGTACAAGTACTATTCATACCCATCACAGCCCCCTTCTCATGCTCCCTTTCCCCTTCACTCCATAGCTATTCCATCCCCAATAGTACTACAATAGCACTAAGCTAGTAGATAGTCAGATGTCAAAGCATAAACAAAATGTCAGACCCTCCTAAAGAAGAGCATCAGGCTATGAAGAGATTATCTTGTGGGTTCCTAACTTTGGCCACTAGCCTTAATAAGTGTAACAATTTGAAAGTACCTATTAGTATACTTAGCTTTCAATTCACATGTTAGCTAGAACTTTGAAAAATGACAAATACTTCATAAATGCTTGAATAAAATAAAGAAAAACTCAAAGATCATGTCATCATCTTCAAAATTTCAGTTGTGGGTTTTTTTGTTTGTTTTTGTTTCATTTTATTTTTGTTTTGTTTTTTGCTATATCTCATTAATTATAAAGTATATAAATAATTTTTAAGGAGAAAAGTAGATATGTATTATGTAAATTCTTTATAAAATAAACCAAAGAAGTCAGTGTTAATATCCAAATGAGCTATTAGCCTAAATCTTCTAGCTATATATATTTTTTATCTTATCTATTGTTGTTATGTAGCAAGGTTGAACTGAATGCACTTCAGCTCAAATGAAATTAAGTTGATGATAATGATGATAAAGATTTTTTTTATTTTCTATGAATGATTTAATTCTACCCTCAATTTCACATGCTTCAAGAAGAGAGAAGTAAAATCATCCACTAGGACTTTCTCAGGACAATCTAGAACTTTCTATTTCTTTATTCCAAAGGAATTTTTATTTCAAGGGGAAAACCAAGAATGCAATTCTGACTTGTGACTTGCACTACCTTTCCCATTTCCCCTCACCACAAGAAGCTTTCTTTTTTTCTCTTCCTAGGCAATTAGACCTCCAGTCCTCCAATATTTTTCATATTCCCTACCTATAGACTATTTTTTTTATTTTTTATTTATTGTTATTCTTTTCCCTGGGTCTATAATCTTCATGATCTAGTTTTATGATAGATATACTACAAAGGAAAAAAAAAACATAGATTGCTAACCAATAAAATATTTCTAAAATATTATTCTCATTGCAAAAATATTTGCGAGTAAGTTCATGGTAAGAGTAATGTTCCCACCTTAATTCTTTCTCTAATCCTGCACTATTACCAGTAATTATGCTTTCATTAAATTGGACCATGCGGATGATGTTTGCACTCTAGATCTTTTCCAATGTGGCTGATAAGCTCAATTTTCATACAAATTGGTGATTGTATTTTGATTAGTCTTTATTGGGGAGCCACTCTGCTATGGAAATCATATTTTTGAATCTTTATTTCTCTTAAAAGATAATAAAGAAGCCCACTCAGCACATACAAAGAACCTCAGGGTAGATTTTCAGAGCCGCTCTAAAACATGGTATTGTTAAGTAATTGGGAAGGTAATTGGTAGCCTAGACATAAATTTAAATAATGTTCAAATAGAATTTACTTGACCATATTGCAGTAACCCTACACAATACTACCTATTGGGGGCGGGAGGTGGGGAGGTTGATGGGCAATTTAAACTGTTATTACAAAGTTAGAAAGTGTATATTTCTAATAGAATTATTTTCTATTGGTTCTCAAAGTTTATAAGTTTACTACACATAAATGAGAGTTGAATATATTAATATAGATCTCAAAAATTCTCAGCTCTAATTTGTTTCCTATGAACTTCAACAAATGGTATTTAGCTACTGATGTGGAGGCTTTAGAATTAAATTGGAACTGCATTTCTATTTCTAACTACATATAGTTCTCCTTAAGAAAAAGGCCATCATCTTTAACCACCTTTGGGAGGGGAACACATGAAAAATCAGTAAAAGAAGATAGTGGCTCTTTGGATAAACTAAGCAGTACAACATCCTGGGACATAGCCATAATAGAATACCCCTGAATCCATAGTTTCTTTATTATTAAAATCCATATTTTGATGAACAACTTATTCTAAATTATGGCAGTGTGAAGATATTCCTTAAAAATAGTCTTCTCTAGGCCCAATATGTCTTATAATCTAAACTTAGATTTTCAAAATTCATCTTTTAAAAATAAGTTAGAGATACTTTCCAGACAACAGCAGAGATTTATAAAAGTCCCTTAAATTCTCTGGACCCTAGTTTCCTCAGAGTTAAAATGAAGGAGAGAGAGAAGTGAGGTCTCAAACTTTAGCTTGTCCCATAAATTAACAGAGATAGATTTTGAACTTATTATTTTCTAACTGATTTTCTTCAACAAGCAAAATGAAGATAGGGCTCAACTGAAAACACTGGTTTGATATGCACTTGACTTGATTATTTCTGCCCTGTTTCTATTCTTGCCTTGAGGACAAAAGGGTTTTACCAAAGGTTGGAGAGAAACTCTATGGGGCACCCAGGGGCAGAAATAAAGAGAGGAATTTGTGTTCAATTTGGATGAGTGGTAAACTTCAATTTAAATTTATTTGAGCTTCCTAGTATTAAACAACAGAACATCTCACTCTGTTAAAAGATCCTGGAGAGAGATATTCTCTGAGAGCAACTTACCCTTGACAGTGACCTTTTAAACAGTGACACCATGTAATGGGCCTGAATAACAAAGAAGAGCTTGGGGAAAGGCCCTAATAGAGTTTGTGGGAAGCTCCAACAGCATTTGGGGCATATTTGGGAGAAGCATTGAGTTCAGATGCACCTGACTGGTTCTGGTAGGCTTGGACAAGTCATTTTTTGGTTTTCTTGAACCTCAGTTTTATCATCAATAAAGTGAAGAGGCAGGTGACTACTAAAGACCTTTCTTCCCTCCCACCCTCTATTATTACAAGTCAATGAAGACTCACCATTAGAGTCCCAATTGTTACTTTGACTCCTTCTTTGACTAACAAACAATTCCATGTGGAGATGACATCATGCAGGCTGGGTTCTCAGGCAGGAAAAGGGATGGGAATTCCACCCATAAAAGCATTCTCTGCTGAAGTAAAGTTTCTTTGGCTCCTACCACCCCAACCATCACAGCACAAAACTCTAGGAATTCAAAAGCACCAAAACATAATCATGTGAGTACAGTACCCTAGCATTCAAAATAGACACATGCTCACAAACATACTCACACACACATGCAAATACAAGTACTGTGAGAAAAGGAGAATTTGAACTATTAAAAGGGCTGACTTTTAGGGTATTTTCAAATTGATACAATTTTATCGTATGCATTATTTAGTACTTATAACAATTTGGATTACAGGGGCAAAGTGAAAACCTTTAAGGTTTATGCAATTCATAATAAACTCAAATTAAAATTAGTGATAGAAATTTCAAAAATACTTGATACTGCTACAAAAAGTTTATTCTCATATAGTTTGGACCTTTTGGTACCATTTAATAAAGATATATAGATTTTTTGAAATCAAGTAAAAACATAGAGTTAATATGAAGGTAAATTAGAGCTAATCTTATTCCATTTGTTACCAATTCTAACTCATTGTAGCATGATTTAACAAAATTATCAAAGAAAATCATTAACTCAAAACAAAACAAAATATTGATTACAGGAGATTTCATGAAGTAAACAAATAATTAACTATGTGTCTTAAATATCATTTTTATCTTTCCAACTTAATATAGTATTGCTTTCAAAATCAGTTGGAAAATGCTTTCTTTTTTCACACTTTTTTCTTGCTCTCATCTTAGTTAAAGCAAGTGTCCTGCTTAACAGGGCATCATATTTCAATCTTTCTGACATGATTGGCAAATATGGCTGTCGAAATCAGAAATTATGTCTGATTTTTGAAGAAATCAGAAATGCTAAAATATTTCCAAGGTCAAAATTATACTTCTAAATACATTGCCTCTAGAATCCTGTTTCTATCTATTATCATTTAGAAATGAAAAGAGAAACTTACGTTATACCATTTTGGGGGGGGGGTAGATCAATTTGCTTGAAGGTATCTAAGAAGCCCTTTGCCTTTTTGAGTTTCTGCCTTTAAGAAATAAGTCAGATCCCTTTCTGCTTTCCAAGACTTAGCCTGGCTTAACCCTTGCAGTAACCTGGCACCAGAACTTGCAGAAAGTTTACACCTTACAAAATACTGCTTCCTGGGTTGAGCTACTCAAGTGCTACAGTATGAGCAAGGACTGTGAATGAATTTGCTTACTTCTTGACACTGCAAATAAGTTATAAATAGTTGATAAGCAACTATTGCAATGCAAAGATTTAATAGACTTATAATAGGGGCACATGCACTATTCATTCAAAATTTTGCACTTGTATGAGAGTTATTAAGGATTAATAAACTGTACAGATATAGATGATATAGATTATAGATAGATGTAGATATAGATAGATGATAGATAGATATAGATATAGATATAGATGATTAGATATAGATATAGATATAGATATAGATATAGATATAGATATAGATATAGATAGATATATAAAAGATTGGTCTTCCTTCCTGAATGAGTATTTGTTCTACTTATTTAACAGTAGATAAAATAATCATGATTTTTTTTCCATGTAAGCAACATGTATTGAGAATTCTATGTTTGGTGCTAAGAAGACTGATGAAGGCAATAGGAAACACAAGATTGCTCAATATCTTCTATAAGGATATGCTATAAAGAACAGATTTCTTCTGCCCCAAACTCACAAAGGAATAATACTTCAACACTCAGTATGTAGAATCTAGTTCAACTATATCATTTTTAAATAATTAAACTTTGTATTTTAGATAGTGTTAAATTTACAGAAAAGATGTCATGATTGTACAGAATGTTCTCATATACCCCACACCTAATTTTCTCCTATTGTTAACATCTAACATTATTATGGTCCATTTGTCCCAAATAATGAACTAATACTGACACATTATTATTCACGAAATTTCATTCTTTATTTAGATTTTATTAACGTTTTCCTAACCTC
Organism: Eonycteris spelaea; assembly: GCA_003508835.1. Classification (NCBI taxonomy): domain Eukaryota; kingdom Metazoa; phylum Chordata; class Mammalia; order Chiroptera; family Pteropodidae; genus Eonycteris; species Eonycteris spelaea. The sequence continues at coordinate 9,875,959 of PUFA01000043.1, read as the reverse complement.
CTCTTTCTGTTCCAGGATCCCATCCAACATATCGTACTACATTTAGTTGTTATGTCTCCTTAGGCTACTCTTAGCTACAATGATTTCTCACTTTCCTTGTTTTTCATGATCCTAACAATTTTGAGAAATACTGGTTAAGTATGTTCTAGTATGTCTCTCAATTTTGGTTCTCTTGATGTGTTGTACTGCAACAATCAGGGTGCAGGTAGGAATTTTAGAGACAAAGACTACAAAGGTAAAGTACTCTTTCATCATAAACATATCAAGAGGTACATTCACTAACATGGTACATCATTAATGATCTTTACCTTGACCTTAAACTGTAGTGTTTACCAGATTTCTCCACTATAAAATTACTTTTTTTGTTTTAATGTGCATACTATACCCTATGGGAGCAAGTCACAAAGTGTAGCCCTCATTTAAGGGCTGAACAGTCATGCTCCATCGAGGGAGGAGGAATCTATAGAAGTATTGAAAATTCTTTTGTATGAAAGATTTGTCTTTATTTATTTATTTACTTACTTACTTACTTACTTACTTACTTATTTATAGCAGTATGAACTCATGAATTATTTTATACTTTGCTTATTACTTGACTTTTAATCCAATACCATATCATATATTTATGTTTAAATTGCTCTGACTTTAGCCATTGGAGCTTTTTAAAATTGGATCTCATGTCCTATCATATTGTTTTTGGAGCTCTTTCTTACTTTCTAGCAATATAAAACTTCTGGCTCATCTGGTATATTTTTCTGCTTTATCCACCCATCGGACATTTTTTCTAAATAGCCCTGATTTCTTTTATTGGAGAATGGTATAGAAACCAAGACCTAAGCACTGGTAACCATATTCTTTTATAGATTACATAAAGAAGCTCAGAAAAATTAAGATATCTCAAGGCCCAAGGTGTCCGGTTGCAAAATTAACATTGAAACACTAATATCTTGATACCTGGGTCACTCACAAATCTTGCCATTTCACCACTCTGCTTTTTCACTCATATCTAGAACACGTAGCTTTCAGGGGATATAAATAAAAAAATATATCATTTGTTCCTATAGTCTAGACATTCTGAGTGTCCTGTAGTTACATGTAGTTTTATTTATGCAGGACTTTGAATGCCTGCTGTGAAAGAGAAGATGAAAACAAGAAAAATACAGTTATCTTAATAATGACAAAGGAAAAGATGAAGGGTCATTTCACCAAGAATGTTAAGTTTTAGGATACACAGAGAATATCACTTATGTCTTTTTATGCTCAGAAGGTCTGTTGTGTTACATATTCATATACATGACATTACTTTTAAGACCTTTATCAGTTTGTCACATCCCTTTCAGATGTGTCTTTAAAGCCATGCAGACCCAAAGCATATATACTTGCATTTGCATCTATAAAAAGCAAAAATAATTTTTGTAGCTGGACATTTGAAATTTTTTGTAATATAATAAAGAATAATACCTTTTATTCCTTTTTGAGGGAGTCATAATACATGCCCCTATGGTCTTTGAAACATGCAGGATTTAATGGTCTATTAGTACATAAAACATTATCAAAAACTTGACAAAGTTCTTTGATGCCAGAGGGCAAGCATAGTACACATCATATATCACCTTATCATATACATTATATAGTCCAGTTTTATATTTTAAAAGTTAGTAGATTATTTTAATATTAGTGCTTTAAGCTTATTTCTTTTTGACCTGTACATGAAATTTTCCCAGTTGATTCCATGCATTTAATAAATAGTAATGCTTATTAACTGCAGGTTATTATCAAGACTGTTCTAGCCATTATGGGTGATGCATAGATGAGTTAAGTCCAAGATCCTGTTGGTAAAACTACCTTAGCATATATTTTACTGTTGATCTCCATAGCTCCCAGTACAATATAATGTACACAGTAAGCATTAAGGAAGCAATCATTGTTTAACAAATTAATAGTCAATCTATATAATATTGGGCTTTTGCTATGTTCACATATAATTGTTTCAACTGAAGTGTTTATATTGCAATTGATCAACAGTGCAAATTCTGTGTTAGAGAAGCTTTTAATAATTATTTTCATATGTGTGTCATATCTTTGCACTTTTGATAATAAAACTTGTAACTTAACAACTGAGCCCATAACTCTGTGAAGGTTTTCTTTCTTATTTATCTCATAAATGAAGAGATACTTGACGTACTTCTGAGGTACGATTTTCTTGAATACTTACACCTGTTGCTTATCTCAATTTCTCCAGCAGGGAACGGCTTAAACATTTAACTTTTACTTATTTTTTCCTAAAATGGAAACTATTTTTTAAATAGATATTTTTTTTTTAATTATTAATGTTGAATTAAGAGTAGGAAAAACTTTTCAAATAATTTAAAAATTCTCACAGAAATTGTCATTTCTGCTGACATGAAGGAAAAAGTCCCTATAACTAATGGCCAGCTTTACAGTTTGGAGAGCTATTTTTCTTTTTTCTTCTTAATTTTATTATATTTTTAAATGTATTATTATGGTGACATTGGTTAATGAAATCCAGTAATTTCAGATGTAGAATTTAACAGTAATGCGCATTATATATATATTATATATATAATATATATATATATATATATATATATATGCATTGTGTGTTCACCTGCCATAGTTAGATTTATTTCTGTCACCACATATTTGACCCCTTTTATTCCATCTACTTCCCCCCTCCTCTCTCTCTTCCATTCTCTGGTAACCACTAGTCTATTGTCCATGTCCATGAGTCTCTGTTTGTTTGTCCTGTTTGTTTGTTGCTTTTAGATTTATATCCCACATATAAGTGATATCATGTGCTTTCAATTTTTTCTGTCTGGTTTATTTCGCTTAGCATGATTATCTCAAGGTCTATCCATGTTGTCACAAATGGTCATATTTCATCTCTTCATATGGTTGAGTAATACTCTATTATATATATGTACCACAGTTTCTTTATCCAATCTTCTATCATAGGATACTTCAGTTGCTTCTACATCCTAGCCACGATGAATAATGCTGCTATGAATATCAGTGTGCAAATTTCTTTTCAGATATGAGTTTTCAAGTCTTTGGGGTAAATATTCAGTAGAGGGATCACTGGATCATATGGTAGATGAATTCTTAGTTTTTTGAGGAACCGCCATACTGTTTTCCATAGTGACTGTACCAATTTGCAGTCCCACATCTTTAAAAGCAATTCCTGTCAATTATTCTAATTTAAGTAGATGAAAGAATAAATTTGATATACTTTTTGAAATTTACACTCATTGCTCAATTTCAAAATGTGAGGGTTTTTTTTTACCATTTAATTATTTTTAATTTTGTCTCACATTGATATTTTTATATGTGATCGAATTAATGCAAATGTATGATGTTTACCAATTACTGGCCCTATAGTAATCAACCAATTGCTAGTATTAAATGTTTAATGTAGGCAAAACCTCTCATTCAGTAGTAACAGTTATCACATTTTTACTTACATTTTAGTGCTTCATCAATATCTGTTATTATATAATTTATTGAAACACTATCTAAAGGAATATAGTCATAGGTATAGCTAAGACATTTTAATAATGAGTCATTTTATGGATTTGTACTAAGTAAAGCTAATTGATGTTCAAGGCAGTATCTTCAAAATATTTTTAAGCGATTTTAGACCCCAAAATACACATATTTCTTTTTTATTCTTATTTCTATAAATTGAACACATCTATATTCTAACTAAAACAATTTACCCCCAATCCCAAATGGACAAGAATCGTTGCTATTTTTATAACTTTTTAAAATGTGTCCACAATGTTCATAATGAGTGGCTGGGTTTGGAAAATAAAAGCTGTTCATTAAGACATTGAAGGCACTTTTCCAGATAGTCTGCATAAACTTTAAATCATATATCTGAAATATCTGGTCAGAGTTGATGTATATATTAGTTGGTGCTATTCATGTAAGAACACAGCAACTCACCATAGCACTCTTGAATTCCCTGCTTTTTCTCTCAGAGGAAGAGACAATTTCTGAGAACTAATTTCTCAGTAAAAACACAAGTACACCTACTAAAAGTGGGCCATACTTAACTTTTTTCTTGAATTTTAGTAAATTTTAACACTTCTCTTAACTCTTGCTTCATAATTTTTAAAATCCAAGTAAACTTCCTTGGTGTTAGTTTCATTTTCTGAAGAAAGTTCAAGTTGGTTCTTGTTTCTTATTCCTTTAAATAAAAAAAGCTGCTTTGGTAGAACAAATCTGGAACAGAATAAGATCTAAACTTATCAAATTGAAATGAACCTATGAGAAAAGGTAAAGGTGTTTGTTAAACTGAACTCAAAGTCAATCCCCCACATTCTAAATTCTCGTGAGTTCTCAACACACTAAAAGCTAAACTCTGGTCTTTGGGTTGGTGTATTATTCTCTAAACTGACATTTGGGCTAATTTCACTGATCTGTAATGGTTTCATTTTCCTCTTTGAGAATGAGGTAAAGTTCTTACCATTTAGATGGAAAGGAGCAAGGTATTAACACACACAATTGCTTGTTTGCCTTTTTGTAAATGAGTAAATGATGTGATTTGGAAACAATAACAATCCATGGTTAGTGTTGAGATTGCAGTCATATTTGGAATATCTGAATGCTCAGCTCTAGAGAATTTTGAATATCATCTATATTTTCATGATGCTAAGAGAAAGATATGAAGCAAATTTTTGTCTCTTTAGAGCATATAGACAAAATTGGATTTTGCAACACAATCTTAAACGAAGGTGGTTGCTTTCTGTAAGTACAAACTTCAGGAAGGAGAGTGAGGTAAATATGTTATCCAAAGGGAATTTGAGGCATAGTAACAGGCCCAGTGCCTAGGATAACATACAGTTTCATGTGGGACTCCTTTCTCTTCTCTCTTTTGATTCTACAAGTCCATCTTAAGCCTCTATTTAGAGGCTATTTTTCAGGGTCAAGCTTTTAGTAGAATGTCAATAAAAGCAGGAGATGGTGAACTATGGCCTATTAGCCAAATATGGACCACTGCCTGATTTTGTAAATAAAGTTTTGTTGGAACATAGCCATGCTTATTCATTTGCACATTATTTATGCCTGCTTTGAGGCTACAAGAGCAGAGTTTAGTAGTTCCAAAGATTGTATGGCCCATAATGCCTAAAATATTTCCTATCTGAACCATTTTTTTGTTAACTCTGAACTGAAGAATCAACTGATAACTTTGGATTTGCAAACATTACAGTATTTGCTATTTCAAAAAGCCAGCAGTAATCATATACATCACATATTTCTTCATTAAATAATGCAGCATTTCAAATCCTAGATCATTTTCTCATTTTCACTCTGCAAAGAGAACTATGTGCAGCATGTTAAAGAAGAAAATAAATAGCCCAGCAGGAAGGAAGCTCAGAATACTTCATCTGACTCCATTACTTTTCTCCACATCAGTGGCTTGGAAACCCTGAGAATATTGTGGACAAAAGCATGTCATGTTTTTTTTAGAACTCATCATTACTGGTTTTGTAAGAATGCATAGATTTTTCGAGACTTTATGGCAGGGTTGGGTTCTTTTGTATGCATACACACACAGACACATACCATACACACACACACACATACACATACACATACATACACAGTACACACAGCAGAGCTAGCCTGCATGAACAACTACCTCCTTCCCTCATTTTTTAAGTCCACTCAGGTGCTGGCCATCAGCTAACATAAATGAGAGACGATGCTAAATTTCAACAGATGTCTTTCTGACCCCAAAGATAATGGAAATGACAAACAATAACTTTGTAATTACCTTAACCTCAACCAAAGCATAAGCTGAAAAATAACCAGATGAGAACTACAGGGAACATGTGGGACTGACTTCCCATTTAAGCATATTTAAGTGTTCCCTGTGCTGTGCAGCTCAGGAACTGTGCCAAGAGAATGAAGAAGGCAGCTAAACATGCACTCAGCCATAAATCTTCTTGGCCCCATGATAAACAAACAAGATTTCAGCATCTGCATGCACAGCTGACAAGAAATAGAAAAAAAAATGAAGATTAAATGGGAACTAGGGCAGTCAAAGCTTGGAATTTACAGTGCTTTGGATCAGATAAAAGTCCTCTAAAAATACTTTTAAATTCTCACATTCTCTTTTCTGTTTGCTGGGTCTGGTCCTCGAGAAGAAATAATAAGAGACAAAATTGGCAACTAGAATTTTGTATTGATGAAAGGAAAGTTTGCCCTTTGCCAATATTCTTGGTTTGGGAAGTGAGTTAGACAATTATGAAATGCAGTGCAACATTTCTACCCTTGACTGATAGCATGGCTGTCTGGGTTTCATGCTTGGAGGAGACCTCTGAGCATGGTGAGACTTTTCTTCATTTTCAAGAATATGGAGCTTGTTTAAGCTAAGTTTTTGAATAAACACTCAGAAGTGAATTTGTTTAGTCAGACTAAAAATCCTGACTACAATTCCTATATGGAGATCAACCAATCCATGGGTAGAACCATTTTTTTTTGATAGTTAATTTTATGTATCAACTTGGCTGGGCCATGGGGTGCCCAGATATTTGGTTTACCATTATTCTGGGTATTTCTATTAGGGTTCTTTTGGATGAGATAAACATTTAAATTGGTAGACTGGGTAAAGCAGATTGTCTCCCCTAATTAGATGTGCACATGCAATCAGTTAAACTCCTGAATAGAACAAAAATGAGATATTTCTGAGATAATTCTGTCTGATGGCCTTCAAATTAGGATATAAGTATTTTTTCCTGCTCTTTGACTTAGACTGATACCTCCACTGATACCTTCACTGATACCTTCACTCTTCCTGAGTTTTGAAATCTGCTGGCCTTTGGACTAACACTACGCTGTTGGCTATTTTGGGTCTCTGGTTTGCTAACTTACCCTACAGATCTTAAGATTTGCCACACTCCATAATTGCATGAGCTAAGACCTCATAAAAACCTCTTTTATGTACATTTGTACACACACATACATACAGATCCTGTTGATCATATTTCTCTGGATAACTCCAATACATCACCGAATCTAAGGCTGAGTATCTTAGGACATGAATCAGATGGCAAGAATTTTATTATTGAAATTCTCCCTATAACTTCCTCCCATTGATATCTCCTTTTTAGCTCTAACAGAATTAACTATACTAAGAGACTTGCCAAAGTAACCTTCTGCAGGCTAAACATCTCCATTAGACATAGTTTAAGTTCTTCTACCTTAATCGTCATTCTTCTCTAAGAGTCCTACGATCTGTTTTTATCCCATTTAAAGTGTGGTATAGAGCATTTTTTAGGTATAGAGTAGCATTATCACCACCTAAATTCTAGCACTATATATATTGACTAATGAAGCATGTTTGGGGCATATATATATATATATATATATATATATATATATATATGTATGTATATATACATATATATATAATTTTATTATTTTTGACCCACATTAGCCTAACTACTTATGCTACATTAAGTATTTTTACTAAAATACATATTTTTCTCTGTAAATTTGCAGTAAAAAAATAAGTACAGAAAACTATAATAAACTACAGTTTTAATTACCTATAAATCGTCTTCTCTTGGATCAACATTTCTAGGCCAAATCTCTCATCTAAGCTCCAGCACCAATTCAGTCATCTACTGGGATATTCACAGATAACCTACTAGATGTAAGCTCATTGAAAACAGGTAGATTCTCTGCAAATATTCTTAAACAAATATATAAATGAAACTTAAAGTGAATGAATTCTAATATAGTCTTATCACTTTATCCCACTTCCTATATACCCTCTCAGGAGAGAGGTAATACCATATATATGTGTATCAAAACCAACTATTTAAGAGTCATCCTGTATTCCACTCTCAATTTCAACTCACATATCTAATTAGATCTCAAGGAACACTGAGTTCTCCCTGTCTCTCAGATTGATCCCCTTTTCTCTTTTTTTGCCATAACTGCCTTAGTTTAGGCTTTCATCTTCTCCCTATTGATGACTACAAATTAATGAGTTCATTCTTGCCTCCACTTTTTTAATCCATCCATTTTTTCACACTTCTGTCAAACTTGTTTTTCTACAATACAAATCTGATCAAATTGTTGTGCTGCTTAAAATCCTAGCAACTTCCCATGACAGTCACAGTAAAATCCAAACAAGCAAAGCATTCATCATTCTAAGCTTCTTCATTATCTGATCCTCCTACCTTTCCAGCTTTATTTTATTCACTTGCTCATCAAGTGCCCCATCAATCATGTCACACTCTCAACTCTGACCTGCGTATGTATTATTGCCTTTGTTTCTTCTCTCTATATAGAGTTAACTGCAACTTACTAAACCCTTCAGGAGGTGGTTGCTGAATATCCTGAATATGCCCAGACTGCGTAAGATACTTCATCAACACTCACAAAACATCTATCCCTGCCTCTATTGTAGATAATCATAATAAAGTGATAAGGGCTCTCTCCCACACTTTATTCTAAAATTGTGTGAATTTGTATTCTTGGTGCTCAATCCCGTGTTCAGGATATATTAAGTACTCAGTTAAATAAATTATACTCTATTAAACATATTTCAAAGGGCAGTAGAAGAAAAGTACCATGTGCCTGGGAGACATTCAGGAACAAGTAATCCATGTGAGCAAAGGCACAGGGGCAAGAGAACTCTGCTTGTGTCTGGGAGAGCCAGGCACATGGAGTTCAGGGAAGGAAGTGGGGACCAGAGGGCTAGGAAAAATGTTCTTTACTAATAAAATTTCTAAGGTCAGTGAGTTGCCATCTGACTGTTCTGCTGACCTAATGTTCCATTCTGGTTCCAGCAAGCAATAAATTATGTGCATCATGTGTCCCATAATCTCACATTTTGCACTGTCACTCCTTCAGCAATAACGGACAAAGCCGCTGAGTTCAGCACATATTATCTTGTTAGCAGGGTTTTCCCTTTAATGCTGCCTCTTTGCAACTCATTCTCTCCAATGCTGACTGCTAAAATGGCTTGATATCCAGATGTAGATTCAAAATCTGTGTCAGGAGCTCTAAAATCTGTGCTAGCATTGTAAAAACGTGCTGGCAAATATGATAATGATTTATCTCTAGCACATATATTGGGACATTCCAAAGCCCTGAATAAAAATAACTTATGTTTATAGAGTACTTGCCTTGTACTAAATATTGTTCTAAGTATTTTGCATACACTACCTCACAAAATTTCTGTAACATGTATATCATTGTTATCCCCATTTTAGAGATGAGATCATTGAGTCATAAAGAAGTTAAGAAAACTCTGTAAGATCATAGATAACAAAGTTTTGAGCTAGAATTTTTTTAAAATATAGCTCCAAATTTCATGAATTTCATTATTATTCTATAATGCCTCTTTATAATTGACAAGAAATATGGGACGAAGAAAAAGATCATGTCTTCTGATATTGACTTTGCTGTAAACTGTGTGATTTTGGGTAAGTCAGAATGTCATGAAACAATTTATTTCTTTGTACAACAAAATTTGTGTCAAAGAGCAGACTTCTAACATTTTTACTTTCACAGCCCCTAACAGAATTTAAAAATAAATTGTATCCCCTGTATATTTTAAAAGAATATTTGGATATTTAATAATACATTTAAATATTTGCAAAAATGTATTTTTAGCATTTTATAAACATATTTTTAAAGAAAACTTTTCTTTTACCCTTTTAATATAAGTACTTAAGCTCTCCTCTGGCACTGTATACATTTTATATAATTTTCCATTTTTTATCTTTCAATCTCTCTATGCCTTTGAATGTAAACTCTGTCTATTGTACAGAGCACACAATGAAATTTTGCTTTTTCTTATCTAGATGTGATGATTTGTGCCTTTTAATTGGAGTCTTTAGTGCATTCATACTTAATGTAATTATTGATATAGTTAAATTTATGTCTGTCATTTTGCTATTTGTTTTCTATATGTCTCATGTATTTTTTGTCATTGTTCCAGTATTTCTCTTTTATTGTCTTTTTTTTTTGTATTAAAACAATATATTTTTTTTGGCAAACAATTTCAATCACTCTGTTGAGATTTTAGCTCTAATTTTTTTCGAGTTAACTTTCAAAGTTGTTTACAACATGTATCCTTTTTAAAAAATAAAATTTGTATATATTTAAGGTGTACATTATGATGTTTTGATATACATATACATAGTTGCAATGATTACTACAGTTGAACTAATTAGTATATTCATCTCCCCACATAGTTGCCATTTTTATATGTGGTGAAAGCACTTGAGATCTATTCTCTTAGCAAATTTCCAGTGTTTGATACAGTATTATACTATTGAATATTACTGTACATGAGATCTCTGGACTTATTCATCCTACATGATTGTAATTTTGCATCCTTTGACCATTTTCCTATTTTCCTTACCTCCTCACCTTAACTTATCACAATTTACTTCGGATTGATACTGACCTAATTCTAGTAAACTATGTCTGTATTTCCTCCTCCTTTGTATCTATATATGCTATATACGCATTTTATATTTATATATATACTATATAAACACATTAATAGTGTTATAATCATTGCTTTAAATAATCTTATGGGTATTTTGTAAAATTTGAATATATATATAGTGGGTGTATTTATATTTACCCAAATACTTATAATTTCTTTCTCTTCATTTTTTCTTGTGTATTTGACTTTACACCTGATGTCATTACCTGTCAGCCTAAAGAAACTTTTAGTGGGATAAATGTGCTGGCAAAAAAATTATCTGTTTTTATTTATCTATAAATGCCTTGTTTTTGCCTCATTTTTGAAAAACAGTTTTGCTGGATAAAGAATCTTTGATTGACAGTTCATAAATGTCAACAACCTACTAAGTTGAGGCAATTAGAACTTGGAGCAGCATTCCCCAAAGAAGTATATCCTTCGGAAATTCATCTGTTGTAGAATATCCAGTCTCTATTATAGTTGGAAAACACTGGTTTCTTTACAATAGGGATTCTCAGAGTCTTTTAAATGCCAAATTGTCTTGACTATTGAAGAAGAAGATAGAGCTTAAAATGCTTCCAGAGCTCTTTTGACTATAGGGAAATTTTTCTGCTGAGCATCTCACTCTACTAGTGTTCTACAAATAGTGTGCTGAAAAGTGTTAATTTAGTCTGGATAAGTAAACTGAAGCACATAAAGGAACTGAGTGTGGCCCAGTGGATAGAGCAATAGCACGGTGAAAAATAAAAAGAATAGGATGATTATATTTCCATCCTATTCACTCCTAACATCATCACAGGATGGATTATGTTATTGGAGAAGAAAGGGTTATGATATTATCTACAGTCATGAAAATATGTTTATTTATTTATTTACTATTGGGTTGTTTTGTTGTTGTAGAGAAACTATTGCCCTATACTTGACAATACAGCTTCACAACTGATCTGAAATTTAGTTTATCTTCACCTTAATGCAACTGCATGCTTGACTATTATAATCCTCACCAAATAGAAAAACCTATATGTATTTTGCATTTGCAACATCCTTATTCTATAATTATATTTTGATTACTGAGGTATTATCAGGACATCCTGCAAAGCTCAACTAATGCAAACCTAATTCTCCTTTAATACCAATCTCAGGAAGAATTTAACTTGAAAACAGTAAGATTTATTTTTGTTTACAGATTATTTTAAATCCTTAGTTGTTAGATTTTTTATGCACTGTATACAAGGGAGAAGACAGATAATCAGAAAGTTCTATCGTTTCTACTCTTTTGAAGGGGTCAGGGAAAGGCACAATGCTCAGAACAGTCAGCTACATTGTCTGAAGGATAATTGAAAGAAATCTGGAAGATGATTACAAAACAAACAGGTGTATTTTAGCATCTAACTCCTCAGATAAGACATATGAGAATAGGTCTATGTCTTTTATAGAATTATAGTTATTAGTATGATTAACACTTACTGAGCTTTTACTATATATCATTTCATTCACTCAACAATCCAGTGAAGTAGCTACTATTAATTTTCTTTTTTAAAGATCAGAAAACCAAGCTACAGAGCTTAAGTAAAATTTAAGATTCAATTCTGTGTCTTGTCTGTGACTTTGCATCTATGGTTTTACATTGTGGGTAGTCATATAGCAGTTATTCTCAAAGTATCATCCCTTAAGCAAATCAGCATGACCTAGAAACAATAGAAATGCCGATACTTGGGTCCCACCCAGACCAACTGCAACAGAAACTCTGGGGATGGGGCTCAGCAATCTGTTTTAACCAGTTCTCCAGGTGATTCTGAAGCTCTTTAAAAGTTGAGAACCACTTTTAGTACAACATTTGGTAAATGTGATTTTGGTTGAGGGATATTTTAAGAGACAATATAAGGGATTTTTTTTTACTACTTATTAGAAATTAATTTCTCAAATTTTCAGTGTCAAACTGCAGATCATATTATAGCATACACTTTAAGCCTTATTTATAAAAATAAATAAGGCTTAAAGTGTATGTTTGTCTTGTTTCTCATATCAGCAGGTTTTCCCAGTGCCATTGCATTGTATGGGTATCTGATTCCGCTGCCTTTGGAGAAGCCAATTCTACTTGTCTTTTGAGTGTTCAAGTCTCTTGAGCTTTAATCTCCTCATGTATCTACTTTGCCAGTCTACCAGGATTCATCAGTAGCCAAAACAGTCTCTGACACATAGCAGAAAATTAATAATTATTAATTAAATAATTTGTTCAACTGCTATAAGCTCTGATGCATATTGTAAATGGTTATTCTAGGTACTCTGTTGAAAGTGCATTCTTAATTCTCATTGACTATTTGATTCATTTGGGTATAACAAGAGTCTACCAAAGCCATGAATCATCATATATCAATAAAGTATACATAACAAATATGATCATTAGTCTTCAAAGATGGATTTCCCAGTGAATCGTGCTTCCAAGAATCATGTCTTGTCTAGTGACATTGTGTTAATTTCAAGACTATGTTATTTTTTTTTAAATGCAGTTTCTGCCCTGGTCCTTGGAATATGTGTTCAAGGGAAAACCAATCGCCATGCAAGAAATGTATACTATGACATCCATGCTATAAGGAAACTCAAACTATCTAGCCAAATAGAGAGGACCTGTTAGAGATATATGCACAGTCATCCTCAACTCTTCTGGGCTTCTCAGGTGAGGCACAAGTCTTATGAGTTAGAAAGCTATTTTGAACATACAGCTCAGCTGGGCCTTTTAGTTGGTCCCCACCTGCCATCTGACTGCAGCTATGTGAATGATCTCAGACAAGAATAAACCATGCGAGCGAGCTCAGGAAACAGTGAGCAACATAATAAGTTGTTGTTGTAGGTCACTGTATTTTGGGAGTAGTTTGTTATATAGTAGTAGATATCTATAACAATTGGTCAGTATTTAAAAGTATTTCAAATGTTGAACTTATTTCATTGTGCCTAAATATATTACAATGAGCTAAGAGAGAAGGGTCAGGTCTATGCATAATTCATTTTATTTTGCTAGCTTTAGGAACACATTAGTGTTTCTTAAGTGTGGACTGTAACTGCTCATATTGTAAGTATAAAAACTACATTTACATGGCAGGCAGTCTTGCGTATTGCACATTTCAGTTGAGTTAGAAATTTCATTACCAGCACAGAGAATATTTTTATGAGTGCCTATGAAAGAAGAAAAGGATAGAGTTTGTATCCTTTTTAAAATTTTATGACTTGAGTTATACCATACATTAAGTAGATCAATGTCTAATACAGCCTAAGAAAAGTGGCTAAATGTTGACTGGTACTGCTTCCACAAACTTGTGAAGACTCATATCATAAGAAGTAGCACTCAGTTCTTATATGACCACCAGTTCAGAGAACCAGGTAGACAGACACACACTATACTTTCCACACTGGAGCTTTTCCTGTGACATGTGGTAAGCCCATCTAGTTAGCAAAATAAAGCTTAATATTTGTCAAATTCCTGACCCTGAGAAAACTATCTTTCATATTAAAACTTTTTCCCTACTACCCTCCTTCTCCAATATATAGTGGACTAAAGGCAGACCTCTTACCATTTATCACATAGTATATATGCTAGCTTTATCCTATATACAACTAAATAATAATTTTTATAACCCAAGATCATTTATTTTCAAGTTTTATTACGATATAATTGACATATAACATTGTATAAGTTAGAAGTGTATAATATGCTGATTTGATACACTCATCCACTGCTAAATGATTACCACCATAGCATTAGCTAATACCTCTATCATGTCACATAATTACCATTTCTTTTCTATGGTGAAAATATTTAAGATCTCTTAGCAATCTTTAAGTATATAATAAAGTAATGTTAACTATAATCACCATACTGTACATTACATTCCCAGAATGTATTCATTTTATAACTGGAAGTTTATTACATTTGATTGACATCTCCCCATTTCCCCTAATTCCTAGCTCCTGGTAATCACATTCTACTCTCAGTTTCTATGACTTAGGCTTTTTTAGATTACACATATAAGTGAGGACATATAGTATATTCTTTCTCTGTCACACACATTTCACTTAGCATAATACCCTCAAGGTTCATCCATGTTGTTGCAAATGGCAGAAGTTCTTTCTTTCTTACGGCTGAATAATATTCCATTGTGTGTGTGTGTGTATGTGTATACATCACACCTTTTTTCTTTTTTACCCATTCATTCATTGACAATCATTTAGGTTGTTTCTATATCGTGACTATTGCGAATAATACTGAAATGAACATGGTAGTACTATTTTTAATTTTTTGAGGAACCTCCATAATATTTTCCATAGTGTCTATACCAGTTTACATGCCCACCAATAGTGCACTAATTGCATATGTTCCCTTTGCTACACATCTTTGCTAACACTTGTTATCCCTTGCCTTTTTGGTAATAGTTGTTATAAATACTGGTGAGAAATGATACCTCAATGTGGTTGTGATTAGCATTTTCTGATAATTAGTGATGTCCAGCACCTCTTCATGTATCTATCAACCATTTGTATATCTTCTTTGGAAAAATATTTGTTTAGTACCTCTTCCTCAGTAAGAATCCTCTTCCTGGTTTATAGTCAGCCACCCTCTTATTGTCCTCGTATGGTGGAGAGAGATCATCCTCTAATATCTCTTCCATTCAGGGTACCAATCGCATTTATGAGAGCTCCACTCTCATGACCCAATTACCTCCCAAAGACACCACTTCCAAATACCTTTACATGTGGGTTAGGACTTCATATAAAAATAAGGAGAAAAACACGAGCATTTATTCCATAGCAGTGGGTTTAGAGGGATGCATGCAAAAGAAATCTGTGAGGTAGTATAGTAGGGTGCAGGGATATATTTCACTGTGAGATCTGGGGATTCAATTTAAAAATTCTCAAAAATATGTAATTCTATATTCATTCAACTCAAATTATTACTCTCTTCATTCCACCTGACTCATCAGCACTGATTTTTTAATTTAATTTTTTAATTTAATTTCATTTTTAAAATTTTTTAAAATACATACTGCTCAGAATTCTCACAGTATGTATTGACAGGTCTACCTGAAACTATAAAAGTTATGTTATAATGGTAATAATGCTACTGAAAAAAATTAAGTCAGCACTTTCTCATTTCCATATAAGTCCCAGGAAAGTAGCACATCTGTGCAGCTGCTTTAAACATCTTTCTGTGCTTTTCAAATCGTGAAGCCTTAATTCTTTCTCAGGAAATCACTGGTGAGGCTGTTGAAGATATGAAGTAGCAAGGAAATACTAACTTTTAGCATCCTTACATTTCAAATTTGTTAGCCATGGAAGTTACTTCCATTTTTTTTAATGAATATATGCAGCTCAGACGTCTAGATCCAGTATACACTTGATGATGAGCAGATGATACAGCAACCTGTATCCTTCCCACATTTCAATCACCCCTCTTGTTTCATCTCAGCCTGCCAAAAAGCCTACTCATCCCATCTCAGATGCCACTGATTCATGAGCATCTTTCTTCCTCCTCAAATCAGATATGCTCTCTCTCCTTCCTGTACTTCCATCACCAGTGGCATATATTGCATCCTGCCTTAGATTCTACTTATAAATCTGTATCCTAGCTCTCTTTGTAAATTGTCTACTCTCTAAAGGCAGGAATTACAGCTTCTTAACCTTTGTTTCCTTGGATTTTAATGATAGACACTATATTATGCCCTTGAGTGCATTATCTCAGCCCTTAAGACACAACAACAGTAGCTGTTGGTGTCCTTCCCATATCTTTTAATGCTCCTATGACTTTCAGCTGCCAAGACCAGCATCTTTTCTGCTAAGAATTTACCCTGGAATTCATTCTGTTCAGAAAGTGCTGAAGAATTAGTGTTTATTTCCAACACCCTATCCCCGACAGCCTTCAATAATGACTGAAGGGAGTTGATGTACAAATATCTTAGCTATCTCCCCCACCCCCAATGAAATAATTCTGGGGAAAATGTTCTGCTCATGCTCCCAGATTTTACTGGCTCATCCATTATCAAACTTGAGTGAGCATCAGAATCAACTGTGGTATTTGTTAGACCAGATTGATGGGCCCACATGAAGCGTTTCTGATTCAGTAGGTCTAGAGCGAGACCTGAGAATTTGCATTTATAACCAGTACCCAGATGAAGCTGATGCTGGTCAACCATTAACCATACTTTGAGGATCAGTCCTTGTTCCAGGTGTCATAATGATAACTTGCTTCTGAGCCTGACCTTTATTGGTTGCCTTCCCTCCTTCCCTTATTCTCTTATTACTGTTTCTGGGATCATCTTCCAATTAAACAATTTGTACCCAATCCTAATTTGGGGGTCTGTTTCCAGGGAAACACAAAGTAAGACAGTCACTAAATAGTTATTTTTGCCATGATACACATGAGAACCTTCTTGTTTAGAGTAATTAGGTTCTTTGTTCCAGGTAACACAAGAAGAAAAGTCCAGCTGTTAATCGTCGCATGACACTGTCCTCTTGGCATAATGCTTTCCCCATATAAAGAGCTCTATAAATGTTAGTAAAATTAAATCCAATGGTGTTTGTCAACTATCTCACAACTATTAGAATCAGAACCAGCTTACTGTTTAGAAGTCTCAAAGGTATCACTATGAATATTTCATGTTTTAGATCAGAGGCCAGAGCCATGAATCTGGAAAAGGTGACCAGATTTGTTTAAGCAGGTCTCCCGGCATCTATACCACGCTGGCTTGGCTCTGCATTGGCACTATGATGTTTTTTGGTGAAACTGGGCTCTGCCATTGCACTCTGAAAATGCAAATGCTAACTAGGAGAAGTTTACAGCTGCTTGACAGCCAGTCTGAACATTATAATACTTCCCTCTGGAGATAATAGACCCATTGTCTGTTGTCACTGGTGCACTTTGATTCACCATTTTATATTAGCCAAGAGCCCTGATCCATTTTTCTCCAATACATATCATCTTTTGCCTCAGCTCAGTAGTCTTAAAATTTTTTGTTGAATTTTATTCCCTTTCTTTTTTTTGTAGATGATGGGAGTTGCTTTTCCTACACAGAACAAAGCATATGTTGCAGTTTTTGAGTGGTCATATGATTCAATCACATCACTCTTTAAATGGTCTTGTCAAAAATTTAGATGTGGTTGAATACTCAAAGCTCAAAATCAGATAGGACTCTGGCTTCACAAATCAATCACTGTTCATTGGGAACCCAGAGAGAATTATACATAACAGGAAAATAATACGTAATTGTGTGAACAATTCACTTTATTAGTTTCCTTGGGATTAAGCTTGTACCATCTATAGTAGCTTTGACAGCAAAGGAAGAAAAACAGGAAAAACTATGTGTAATTCTCATAGTTTATTCTGTAACAGAATGGAATTTGAATTGAATCGTGTGATAAGTTTAAAAGAATACTTAAAGTGAATGTAGGTTCAAGTTGATTTATTTTTAATTAACTTCATCGATGGTAAAACAAGCCACATTTCCAGCTTGGGAGTTAGGACAATATCCAAAACAATGGAAAAAGTGAAAAAGAAAGGATTTTTGCCTATTCTATGTAAAATGTAAATAGCACTTCCATCATGAAAAAAAGTACTTTAAGTCAATGGTTTGGAGTTCTCATAGACAGCCATGTCTAAAGCTTCATTTGAATATAAGATGCCTCTGTATCAGGCCTCATTTCTTAAAACCAGGTATTTTGAAGCAGCTAAACATTTTGTTTACTAAGTAGCTGATGTCCATAAAATACTACTATATTCACTAAAATAAAATAAAATAGTAATAATAATAATAATAATAATAATAATAATAGCAAACACATATAGTTCTTACTTATCCAGGGCTATCTCTCAAAAAGGAAACCCCCACTGAAGTTTAACAGTCTGAAGTCACCATCTTAAAAGTCTTCATAATCTTAACTTTGAATCTGTGTTTTGGAAAAGAAATCCAATGGGACAATGGAGCATGTGCTGAAGGTTTGGAGTCCCAGCCCATGTGCAATGCCCTCTCCCATTGCCCCCCTTCATCTCTTGGATATGTGCTCAGCCACCTGTTCTACCCCTTGGCACTTGGGTACGCTGCTGGCTTCCCTCTCCTTCTTCTGCCCAGGGACTCTCTGAAGGGAGATTATTCAAGTGAGTCTGATCTAATTACATAGGACTTTTAAGAGCAGTGAGTTTTTTTCTGGCTGAGAGATTAAGAAGTCAAAGATATTCAAAGTGTGAGGATAGTGGGGCCCATGCAAGAAGGAATGCGGAGGCCTCTTGGAGTAAAGAGCAGCCCTTACCTAACAGCCAGCAAGGAAACTAGGACCACAGACCTACAACCACAAGCAACTGGATTCTGAAAACAACCTGTTTGATCTTAGGAAAGGGTTCTTCTCCAGGGCCTCCAAATAAAAGCTCAGCCTACCTTTGATTTTGATTTTCTAAGAGCCCAGCCAGGTCAGCCTGGGTTCTGACCTATAGAACTGTGAACTAGTAAGTTAATATTGTTTTAAGATGCTTAAGTATGTGGTAATTTGTTGCACAGCAATGAAAAACTAATATTCCTCCATTCTTCCTTAGTGGTTCTTTGGCATTGTTTTTTAAGAAGCCAGTTATTACATGAAATTAATGGTCAGTTAAAGTAGACTCTTAAAAGACAGCTTTTATGTATTACATACTTCTACAAACAACTTTTTATAAAATAATTTATGATAATACTGAATAATTTTATGAATGGTAACACTTATAATCATAATAAATAAAGATAATCAAATATGCATTGAAACATAAGAACTCTAATGTTCTAAAAAAAATTTCTGGCCTCACTCATGTCTGACCCATGTTCGTGCAGGATATTGTAAAAATTTAGAGAAATATAATTTTCTACCTTTCTAGTCTAAAAATGTGTCAGAGAAAGAGAGTAAGACTAGTGAAGAGGAATATAGCCTATTCCTTTACCTCCATTTTTATGTTAATCTGATCATTGCATTTTGTTTGATAAAAATCATTTTACTGCGAAGTAAGAGGGGTCTCCTTAACTTTCTGTTCCTATAAGGAACATATTGGTGAATAAATGGGGCAAGAAAAAGGAAGAGGGACTTTTGCTGAACTGAAGGGAACCCGTTTGATGCACAGCTATGATTCAGGCTTGGTCACCAGCTTGTCTTTATGCTTATCATAACTCAGTTTCCTTGCTCCCTTTGCACATCATCCTTTCCTCTCTGGTCTTCTTCCATGGGGAGACCTCCAAAGGCTGACCTTTTAAATGTTCAAGGAAAACCTTTCATCTATTCTTCGAAACCCTATTAGCTCCTCACCATCTAGATAGCAGATATTCCTCTTTTTGCAGTAGAATGTAACCATCACATTTTCAGACTTCTCTCCTGATGCATCTGAGTCATCCAGAAAAAATAATTATATCGATGACCCACTCTGAATAAATGAAATTTAGGACAAGACCCATATTATTATTTTACATTTAATCTCCAATGGAGGATCATTGATTTCACCTTTTTTTTTTTTTTTTTTTTTTTTTTTTTTTTTGGTATTTCTCAGCCAGGAGACTCTTAAACACAGCTTGCTACCAACCATTATTTATGCTCCTTTTCTGAGCGGCACCTAATAACTACTAATTAAGTCTTTTGTAGCCTGACTCTGAACTAATTAGGGTTAATTGAGCCTACTTGTGCATTAGCTATTCTAGCTCTTGTTCTGATAATCAGGATTTTGGAGCACTTTGAATATTTAGTCAGTCTGTTAGCTTAGACTTCTCTCCACTAGGCATTCTACTGCAAGCCTTTGTCATCTGTTAATGAGCAACAGTGGGCCACTCGCTGCTTGATTGGCACCTTGCTTTATCGTATGTGTGTGTGTGTGTGTGTGTGTGTGTGTGTGTGAGTGAGAGAGAGAGAGAGAGAGAGAGAGAGAGAGAGAGAGAAGAACGAGAGAGTGCACATTTCAACAGTCAAAGAATATGATAGATGAATGACAGAAGAATGGAGAACAAAAGGGTTAATGTTGCGTTATTTCAGCTTTGATTTTTAATCGCTAAGGGTTATCTTTTCGTGGAGAATGGGGATGTAGTTTTTGAAGTTTTGTGTTTGTGGTCTATGAAAAGCATTTTTAAAGTCTTCCTTCTTACTTCTATTCATTGGTTAGATAACTATATCTTTGAACTGATTCTGTATTGTGTTGTGCCTGTTACTGAGAGGCCAGAATACATATTTTATTTTTATCATCAATATTATTTTAAACATGATCAATTGATTCATATTAACAGCATCTGTGAGAGCTCCATTTTATATTGTTTCAGACCACTGACAATCCAATTTGTTTTTGAAACTTAAATGAAAGTTCTAATCATTTAGCTTGGAATTCTATTTAATTATTCAGCCATCTTTATCATAAAAACAAAGCTACAGAAAAAAAAATTTAAACATGTTTATTCTTTAGTTTCCAATGGTCATACTTCCCAAGGCAATTAAGTTAAACAACAAAAATTGAAAGATGATTTTTAAATTAAGTAACAACTTTTTAAATTTCACCAATATACATCTGATGAGCCAAAATTCAAAGCAAATAATATGACCAAACAAAGATTAAGATGTTATTCTTTGATGAACCTCTAATGGGGAAGTAGAAAAAGTCATCCTTGAAGCAAGGAGCTCATTCTATTTTTTTTTATATCTAGTATATACTTAACAAGTATTTGATGAATAATGAGTAACTGAATGAGAAAGTGAATGAATATATATAAATAACATAGTAAATAACAGTTACCTTCTCTATTTTCATATATGCAATCTAGATATTCATGTAATACAATTTTTAATAGGTCAGCAGTTGAAAAGACCTTAGAGATTATTAATTTTAACTTCTCCCTTTACATATGATGAAATTAAGGATTATAATGCTCAAATAATGGACATAAGTTCACTCACAATCAAATAATGGCAAATCTGAAATCTAAACTCAGGAGTCAGTTTGGCCTACTGCAAGTAGGTTTCATTGTAAATGGAAACTCTGAGCACTAATATTGTCTGTGTCTGGTCATCAACTGGAGGCTCTTTACCTTCAGAATCATGACCTAGTCAGTTACAAATGCCTGAATTACAAAACTCTGTCTCTGCACTAATGTCCATAGAACATCCTGTAGCAACAGACTGTAAAAGGCAAGCTATAGATGAATATTTATTTTACTTTATAAAATTTACATCAATATGCTCCAAAGAAAAGTCTTCATTGAAAAGCTTTTAATTTAGAATAGAAATATTCCTTTAAAAACATATCCAAATAATATAGCTAATTATCTATATACAGATGCGCCCATTCATGTTAAGGCTCAAAATTTATATATAAAATATAAAACTTTATAAGTAAAGACTATGGATAATTTTATCCCTTTTTAATGGAATCCAAAATTAATCGATATAATTAATACTTAATATAATATATTCCCATTGAGCTCTCAAAAACCTTGTTTCAATGGTTTTAAACCAATGACTCTTTTATATGCATTTAAAAGGTACTGTGAACAATTGGCAGTGCATTGAAATAATATCTAATTACTGCAGTAGGTAGGGAAAATAATAGAATCTATAATTGTGACCTAAAAAATGCAGTTTAAAGCATACATGCTGCTATTAAGATTTATGATCACACTAATCAAGTTGATGTCAGGGATTTATTTCATAATGGGTATTTTATGATTTAGGAAAACAACTGTGATGGCTTAGAACAAGTTAAATGGATTTTGTCCAAAGTGTTTTTTCAGAGAATGATGTGAACATACATTGCGGTATTTCCCAGGGAATTCTTCCATTTCTTTTCCTCGTAGCTCCCTGCATTCTAGTGTGATTAATATTATAGGCAATTCTTGATTTTTTCTGATATTCTTACTATTACAGGCAGTTCTTGGGAGAAAGGGGAATGCAGCATACTGATAATTAGAATTAATCAAATTATTTAAGGATTCATTAGTAGTTCTTATTCTACCTATGTTGAACAACTCTCTTGATTGTACCTGAAATTTAATTTATAGAGACTGACTTTAATTTATTCAGGTGATCACAAAGAAAAGTCAATGCTATTGAAAAAAGCTTTATTACTCATAGTTCACAAGAGAAGGTGATATGCCATATCATGCAGGTCTACATGGGGATGCCTCCAGGCTGGGCAGGAGAAACAAAGGAGAAAGTGTGGCCCAGAACTTTATTATGGTTTCCTTAAGAAGGAATGAGTGAGGTAGAGTAAGTAAATTTGAGCAACTTTAAAATTATACAGATTAAACAATTTGAGCAGGCTCTGGGCTATACGTGTGATCTCTAGTTATTTGGCACATGATCCTGGGGTGATTTAGGGCAAAGAAATATTTACTGGGTGTGTGAGACTTAGGTAAAGGAGGTGGTTGAGGTATGGGCTATGGATTGGTTGGTTTGTATATAAAAGTTATGCTTACAGGAGAGTTATTTTGTTTCTTGGAATTAGTTAACCCTGGGAAGGGTAATCTCCCATCCAGCAAAGTATGAAGATGTCAAAGCATCATGAAATATAGAAAATTTTTAAAATGATTAATACAACCATCCCTTAGCTTTCTCTCTACTTTCCTTGGTTTATACAACTTCAAAAGAAAAGATTGGTCAAGGAAAGAACCAAACTGAAATGAAGGAAAATTAGGGGTTTTATTCGGTGTAATACATAAAAAGATTATTTTCACATTCGACTATGTTGTGAGTGTGTTTCCCACCATTTACATAAATGCTAGCAAATTGGTATTATTTATAAATAAATATTTATAAAAAAATTTATTTATAAATTTATTTATAAATATTATACAGAGATGTGTTACCATTTTCTAGTATTTAAACCTGTTGTGGGGTTATTTGCAAATCACTACTTAGTATATCTTCTGTACAATCTTTTTCTTTTCCTTCAGAAAGACACACACACTCACACACACATGCACACACCAAGAAGAAAGAATAATTTGGTAATCATAAATGCAAATAAACCTTAGATTTAATAACAGAGAGCAGGCATAAATTAACTCTAGATTATTTTACTGAGTCCTTGGACTCTGCATTGAGGGACCAAATTCAGATCTTCATATTTCATTACCTAAAAATTTATTTTGGTTTTCTTTTCTAGCTTTTCCCTTTTCTTTCTCCCTTTTTACCTACCTGTTCCCTCTTTTCTCTTCTGTTTTCTGTTATCTTCTTTTAACAAAACATTTATTGAGCTCAAAATATACAGTTAACTGGGTAAATACTGGTAATACAAAGATGAAAAGGCATCAATATCCTCAAAGAGCACAAATAAAATAGAAAAACACTGCTGAAATATGAATGTTCACTGGACATTCTAGGAACTATTCTTAAGAAGAGTTATGTGAGAAGGAAGCATGGAACAGGGAGATATAAGTATGTTGAAGGAGACAGGCAATTATTCACAGAGGAAGAAATGCAAACTGAGAAGGTAGTATTTGAAAGGTAGACAAACGATAAAGACATTCCAGGAACTGTGAAAATGTATGCTCAGCTGTGAAGGGAAATCTGATGTCTTTAGAGAACTGCAAATAGTTGAAAGTGAGTAAAGCTCAGGGATTAAGGAAAATATAAGTGAAAAATAAAACAAGTCCCAGATCATGAAGAGCCATTTAAGTCATGCTATAGAGTTTACATTTTATCTCCTCCATTCACAAATATTAATTGAGAACCTTTTCTTAGACACCATTTGAACCATCAGGAATATGGCAGTAAACAAGACATTCAAAGTCCTTGTGCATTTCATTATAAATATATAAACAAACAAATGTATACAATTATATCAGATAGTGATACTTATAAGAGGAAGGACTGAGATTTGGGTGCCATTTCAAATAAGGTGATCAAGAAAGCTCCCAAAGCTCAAGTCATTTAAACAAGGGTTTATTGAGCTCTGAGAAAGAGGCATTTGAACAGACCAGAAGGAAGTGAGGAAAAAAACCATGAGAATGTTCTAGGCAAAGACAGAAATGAGCTTGTAAAATATGAGACATGGAAAGACCATAAGGCATGAGCTGCATGAGTAAGGGAAGGGGTGGCTGCTGGGAAGTGAGTAAGGTCCTGTAGGTAAGAAGGGAAATTGAATTTCATTCTGTGATGGAAGGTTTTTGAGGTTTATGACAAGGTACATATATGATTTACATTTTAAAAACATGACTTTGATGTTTTATTTCTTAATCAGATGTTGGTTTCACAAATATATATGTGTATATGTTTGTGTTATATATTTGTCAAAACTCATCAAAACATATACAATATCTGTGTATGTTATCATTTGTAAATCATGCCTTAAAAAATTAAAAAGGTAACTTTTCCTGCTCTGCGGAGATTCACGTGTAGCAAAATAGTGTAACTAGAAGATAGCCAGATTTTTTTTTTCTTAGCATCAATTGAGAGTCATTAAAAACTGAGATTCCGGATCACATTCATACTTTTGAAAAATAACTTGGACAATAGCATACAGAAAAGATTGGAGAACCTGAGAACAAGAAACCTGATTAGGAATACAGGATTGCAGTAGCCCTAGTAGGATATGTTGAGGGCCGGGATTAGTGCACATAAAAAAAAAGAGTAATTAGAGTATTCGGGAGATAGAATTGACATGATTTAGCCAACTGGATAAAGGAGATAAGAGGGAGAAGAGTCTAAGTTTATTCTCATGTTTCAGGCTTTGTAGATTGGGGAGAAGGTAATACATTCATCGAGAAAGAAGTTATAATAGAAGGAAATAATTTGGAGTGTGCAGTTCCACTTATGACATATTTGATTTGGGATATGTAGGTAACACACAGTGGAAATGGCCAGTTTGCAGGTGCAGATAGAGGTCTAAGAGCTGACATTGGTCTTGAGTGTAAATAAAATATTTTAATTTGTTAATAAATGAATATTGGTTAAAACAATGAGTATGAATATGAATATGCTGGGGGAGTCCTGAATGATGGTCTAGCATCTTCAAAATGTCAAGATAACTCCTTAGTGTGAAAGGATGATTTACTTCTCAAAGGTCGTATCATTTAAACAAATCTTTACTAAGCACATATTATGTACTCAGTGGTAAGCTAGGCAATATGGTTGATGAAAAGAACTCTAACTTACATAGAATTTTTCTCTTAATAGGAAACAGATGCATAAAACAGTTACCAGAATCATCATACCTTTTAAAATTTATCAAGTCTTAACCCCATTTTATAGAAGGATTAGCATTTTTTGTATACCAAATATTTGCCTAGAGGTAGGTTTTCACATAAATTGTATCATTTTGTGATAGGGTGAATTCTAAGGTATGCCCAAGATTTCCTGTCAGTGATGTACATGCTTTGCATAATCCTGGGGCTGTAAATATTATAGATTTTACTCTTGTGATTAGGTTATACTTTGTGACACAGTTGGCCTTAAAAATAGGGAAATTATTCAAGTGGGCATGACCTAAACATAAAAGCCAATTAAAATCAGATACTTTTCTCTGGCTTGTTTCAAAAGAGGAAATCAGAGAGATACGCTCTCTCTGGCCTAGAAAAATACAAACATCAATCTTGTGAATTACCTCTGGGGACCACATGGCAACGAACTTCAGGTAGCCTCTAGCTGTTAGTTCCTGGCCAAAAGCTAGCAGGAAAACAAGGACCATGGTGCTACAACTGTTAGGAAAATAATTCTATCTACAGCCTGTGAGTTCAGAGGAAGAGCCTAAGTGCCAGGTGAAAACCATGATCCTGGCCACATGTTGCATTCAATTTTGTAAAAACCTGAGCAGAGAGGCCAACCATTCTGTGCCTGGAACTCTGATCTACAAGAAATGTGGATAACAAATGGATTTTAAATTGGCAGCAGTTTGTTATACAACAGTAGAAAACTAGTATACACTTGATAGCCAGTAATTCTGTATGCTGACACTGAGCTACATGCCCAAGTTCCCAATCCTGGTGAATGGAATAGCAATAACAGCAATAATTGCAATCCAGATTTGCCTGACTCCTAGTCCTCTGCTTTCTTCATACAGTTCATGAAGAGAAAACTGAGTCAGTAGTACTATAGGTAAGGCAGTACCGTGGACAGAACATCTTCACCGTAATCCTTTTGTTTTTGCCTCCAACTACACTACCTCTGCTCATATCTAATACATAGAACCAGCAACCTCTTCAGCATCCATCTCTCTGACTCTAGGGAAAGCGATGAAAACTCTTCTCATGTACCAATTAATCTTTGACCACTAGGACTGCCTAACAGAGACAGGAAGGGTGATATGAACTCTTGTTTTTAGGAACTGAGCTGAGACCCCTGATTTATTTCACCTTGTTTGTGAAACAGCAGCTAATGATTTTGTTTCACTACTCACCTGGATGAGATTCAGGGAAAGTCGTTTGGATGGAATCACAGTAGAGCACACTAAGGGCATGAGTCAGCACACTTCTGTGTTGGCTGTAACTCATCCTTCCTCAGGTCAAAAGACTTAGGTAACTGGGAAACATTTACTGTGGTCTTATAAAAAGGTGTCAATATCTTAAAGACTATTTGTGAATGAACCAGTGTTTATATAGTTCAGCTCTTACAACACTCCAGATAAATCCAATAAATATTCCCTTTGTGTCAACAACAATATACCAAAGATCCCTGGTCCTTATATTCCTTATCTTTCACATGAATATAGCAATACTTTATGGAAATATTATAAAGATTAAATGTGATAATGTACACAAAAGTACATTAAAAATTACAGAGTGCTGTCCACACTTAGGATATCATTATATTCGGTTTGAGATATTTTATAAAAAGCAATTTTTAAAAAAAAAATTGAAACTTTAAGCATGTAGAAACTACTAAAGATGAATCTATTTTTTCTGTGTTAAATCTCTCTATATACATATGTATATATATACATACATGTATATGTATATATACACACATACATATATATTTTTTATCCTGAAATAGGATGACTCATCCTAACATCTTCAATTCATCCTTACATCACCTTGAAAAATGCTCAGATTGTATGTTAAGTATACTCAGTTACGCTTAGTCTCATACTCCCGACTTCTTAGAGACAAGGGCAGTATGACTTACAACTGAATCTGCACTTTTCTTAAAGTTGAGTCATCCTTCCTGGGATAAATGACATTGTATTGGTTTCATCTATATAAGAACCATATACTAGGATAGAGAAAACTGCCGAATAAATGATGCTAAAATTGGTAGGAAAAAGAAATAGAATTTTTCAGCTCCTAAAAGGAAATTACCCTCAATGGTGAGTGAGAACGAAAGGAGAAAAATTACTGCAGGAGTATTAGGGAGTTATTTAAAACACATTTTTATGCATTGGACAACAGCAAGAAATTTGTCAGCATTGGGCAAGCATTATGGTTTGCCAGGACTATAAAAGGGTTATGCAAACAGTAACCCTAAAGGAATAGAAACACATTCGAATTTATAGGCCTAAATTGCTCACTATGTAAATGAAGCTTTCAAATATATATGGTTTATGGAAATTAATGTCTTATATTTATTACTCAGCTCCAAAATTAAATTTGGAACTATACTGATTAGGTAACATTACAAATCAATTCCCATAGAGAGAAATAATAATAATATCAAAGTACAAATGTTCTGATTAAACAACTTGATATATAAGTAGGAAAAAGATGTATGCTTTTCTTGACTGCTGATTCTGAATGCTAGTCAGTTTTCTCCTTATTCTTCTCAAAACAATAGGCTGAAAGTAAACAGACAAGCTGGTTATAAGACTTCCTTTTCAATAAACACACAGGGAACAAAAACAAGGGAGAGAAAATCTGGGCTTCTTTCCTGCAAGTTAAATATCAAATCAAGTGAAGCTTGTATTGCTGAATGTGGCAACACTTCGAGTATTACAATTAATGTAGCATTTAACCACAGAGAAGACAGGGAAGCAAACAATGTATTACCGGACCATCCTTCTATTTGAAGCTCTCGATTTCCTTTAGTTCTTTAGACAAGGGAGGTGGTTATAAGGTGGAAAGGATAATATTAAAGAAATTAAGCATTACTTAATTTAATTGGATGTACTAATGACCTATAAAAACTGTTAGGATCCATGATGTCCAAAAGCATTGAAACATTTAATCCAAAAGTAGGGAAAAAGACTTCCTAAAAGATGACAGAAGGAAAATAAATTTAAATCTCAGTGCCTCTCAGGGTTCCATGGAGGAAGAAGAAATTTCTAGAAATGTGTTTCAAAGCCTTCTGTAGGAGGATTCTGAGCAGAAGAGCACTAATGGAAGCACTATACACCTGAATGAAAATACAATGGGAGTTCAGATAAATCACCAGGAAGTATTGCCACTAAGTTGAACAGCATTGCCCAAGGTTGGAGTTAGAGTGCTGATGTCTGCCATCACTGTGGACTGGAATTTTTGCATCCCTTCCTCAATGTCTGGGCCTACTGACGAGTATTCTCACCAGAGGCCTTGACAAGGTCAGTTACCATTCAGTGTCATAACCCTTCACTCAGGTCCCATTCTATCATATCCTGATTTCTTTTATGGAGTCGTGACTTGACTTTACTCCCAAACTAACTTTCCATTCCATTTTTTGGCAATAACCATAAACTCATCTCAGTTTTTGGTTTTATTATTCCTTTTCCTAAAGGTAGTATTCTCTGAGAATAAGAGTAAGCTTCATGAAGGAACCAGCATGGCCTCTGGCCCTTGAAGGACGGATAAGATTTGGTCATGTAGAAATTCGTATGAAAGAAGGGGAGGGACTTTCTTACAAAAGGAACATTATGAATCAAGACAGAAAAAAAAGGGGAAAACATGTAAGTTGTTTTGCAGCTTGGCTATAGTGCAAGGAATATAAAGGAGATAAATGTGAGAGGAAATTTTTACAGTCATGTTAGGGCTAACAGGAAAAATTTCAATTATATGAGGTATGAGAGGAACTAATTTCACTGATATTGGGAAACCAGGAAAGATTTTGAACCAGAGATCACAAGATCAGAGCTTCTCTTTGGAAAAAATAACTTAGTAGCTATGTATGGAAGACTTTAGAGTGAGAGGAGAGAAATAAATAAATTAGAGTGAAAATAATTATAATAGTTCCTAAAACACTATGCTGGTCTAAATTAGGACCACAGGTATGGAGAAGAGGGGACTCATTAGCATTGCCTCAAGAGAAGTATGGCTGGGCCAAGAAGTAGAGACAGCTTACAATCTTGGCTTTTGCTTCAAAGAGTCCAACTCCATTGAAGATCTTATAAAGTTTGGAGGAAGTAAATGGAATGGGGAATCAGATGTGCAAGAGGAAACAAGAAGGAGAGAGATAAACAAGAAGGAGAGAGTTATTGCCCTGGGCTCAAAGAGAGAGAGAGAGAGGTCTTTGGTTGGACAGAGAAGCCTAGCCGTAAGATCCAAGACAAGTACTTAGGGACCAGAGTCCCCAGCCTCATAAGATGTTTTCCTCTCATGAATGGTGGGAAGGACCTAATGTCACCATGGAAACTGTGTAAAATATATCTGATTATCACAGATATTTAATAAACGGGGATTTCCCGCACCCCCCCCCCCCGATAGATACCTAATCATGCATGTCTTGGAATTGCATATGACATGACCTATGGAAACAGGATAAGGGGAAAACCCAGACATACTAAGCTTGAATCCTTTGCCAACACAGCAGGAATAGGACTCAAGAGAGATATTAAATTGATTCAGAGAAAATAGAAAAAATATTCTGTTTCTTATCCACCTAGATTCATGTACTGAGATTCATATACTCTAAACATCTTATATATTTTTATATTCTGGGCATATAACATAGCACATGCTTAGACAAGTAGCTAAGACAAGTAAGCAATCTATACTAAATAAATAGGAGTACATAAATGCAAGTAGATGAGAGTCAAGATAAATCCAATTTATAAAAAATATTTGCCCTATAGTACATAATAATAGAAACGTTTGTATATATTTTTACTACAGATAATTGCCTTTTTCTCCAAATATATGATTCTTTTATTTTGAAAATCAAATTATCAGACTGCATACAAATAAAATCCTATTTGCTCATGTGAAATTTCCTGAATTTTGGTTATTTTGTTTTTTTTTTTAATCAAGGTAAGCTTAATATTGTTCATAAATTTTAAATCCCAAGAGATAACAATTGTTCCATTAACTGATGACATTAACTATGAGGAAAATGGAACTATTCTGCGAAAAAGAAATTTAATTATAGCTTTAACAGCAACAAACATCTAGTTTTAAAAAATTAGGTAATCACTTGCTTTTTTGCCACATTTTACATTTTATTAATTAATGGTTTGCATCAATTTACATCAGAACTGAGTACATTTGCAAACAGACCGTGCCTCAGATTTTTGTTTTTTTTGACCCAGCAATGTCATACAAAAGCCAACCTGTTCAGTGATTCCTATGTACTGAAAACTCTGGAAAATCTCAGAGGAGGGTACAGCTGGGAACATCTTCTCTCATGTTGCCTGTGGGGCAATGGAAGAAACACCATTACTACAGTAATTGAAACTTTATTATGCTAATTGCTGAACAAGAAAACTAAGACCTTCATATAAAGTCTTGTTCCAGTTTGGTTACATATTATATTAAGGTTCTACTTGTCTTAGAAAAGATCATCTAAAGAATCTGGCAGGTTTTTATGCCAATGATTTTTACATATATTTCTGTGGCACTGTTTTCAAAGTGTTTGGGGGTCCTTTACCTCATATTTATCTTGATCCCATGAGGTAAAACAGACATGCAAAATAATTGGAGAAACATAAAGTGACATATTCAAAGTCATGTAAATGGCTTAAGGTGTAACTAAAATAAGCACATAATCCTTCTTTATATCACATTAGTCACTGATTATTCTACCAAGACTTCTAAGAGCCTATTATGTACTAAGTACATTCTAGGCCCTTAGAATAAAAATATAAAAGTTATATAATTTTTGTCTTCAATAATTTTATGGTATTTTATAAAAGATCGGTTAGAAAAGGGGGTAATTATAAAACAACCTGATAAAAACAGTTTTCAGGGCTGATTTTACTTGCTAGAGTGGAGTATAGGAATTCAAGTTTATTCCAGGTATTCTACTTCTTTTTTTCATTATTCTTTCTCATGCTTTTCAGTCCCAGTGCACCAGGAATATGCAAAGCTACAGAATCTTAGCAAGGTGTGATTTGGTTAAAAAATAGAAATCATCTTAAACTGGCTTAGGTATCAGGGGACAAGTTTTAAAGATACAGAAATAAGTCATAGAAGCCCAAAGCTTCTATGAAAACATAGAAGGGCCTGATGAGGAGCTAAAAATGAACTTTGAAAGACTAAAAAACGGCCAAGGACTGAGGCAGCTTCTCTCCGTCTTTTTATCTCTCTAAAGCCACCAGGTCACTCACAGGATCACTTCTCTCTATGCATTTGTTCTGTTCTCCTGTCTGAAAAACAAAATGCACTGGATAGTAAAGGTGATTTTATTTATAG
This sequence comes from Eonycteris spelaea, assembly GCA_003508835.1. NCBI lineage: Eukaryota > Metazoa > Chordata > Mammalia > Chiroptera > Pteropodidae > Eonycteris > Eonycteris spelaea. Next base: position 9,843,973 of record PUFA01000043.1, on the reverse strand, counting down.
TATTGCCATGTTGAGAACACTCACTAATTAGGAATATCTTAAAGAGGGAGAAAACTTGGGATTTTATAAAACTAGAGAATAATTGAGAAAACCTGGAGGTGGGTCTATCTCTGAATATGCAAGAGTAGGTTGATTCTTTTATGTTTAGCTGTTTATCCTAACACAAAAGGATCCCAAAGGGTGGGGGGAAATTCTCCCTTGCTCTGCAGGATTTCTCTCTGCTGAGATGCTTGTCCATGCTTACCAGCATTCAGTACCCAAAATGGCATCCCGGAGTTTACCTGATCTCCTATCTCCAAAGACAACAAGGAAACAATTCCTGATTAAAATTCTCAAGAGGAAGAGGATTATAAAAAATCCTATTGGTCAGATATTTACCCCTAGAACAATTATCTAGCAAAGGTTGGGGTTAGTAAATCGTGGCACCAGACATCTTTTCTGCTGTATTGGTGAAGATAAAGAAGGATGGAGTTCTCTGAGAAGAAATTATGAGCAGAGGAAACCAATAAATGTCAGCTACTTAGATGATAACCCTGGTGCAACTTCTTGGAATGCCAAACCTACTATACTTGATATATTAAAGGGAAAATATCATTTACATATTAAAATAGGTAGGGTAATGATCAAGATGGTAGATTCTGTAAATATATCTAACTTCATTTCTACTGAAATCTATTGGAAAGACCAAAGAAGATGATTGAGAATAAAGAAATAAATTTCTAACCAGCCAGCACTGAAAATCAGGAAAGCATGTCAGTAGCAATTCTGAGGACTTTCTGGAAGAAAAAAACAGATGACTTTAGATTAACCCATTAAGCAATACAGTTGATTGCCATTTAGAAAAGTCCTTATCCAGGAATGTAAAGATGATTTGGTATTAGGCAATCTATTAATACATCTCAGTAAAGAAATTTAGAAAAGAGAAAAACAAGAGAAGCTAAAGAAAAAAATTTTTTTGTAATTCAACTCCCATTCTCTATGAGCATACAAAACAAACTAAGAATAAAAAGATTCAACCCTGATTTGTTTAAAAATGTCTTCCACCTAACTGTTAAATGTACAGCTGAAACTTATTGAATTTTGTTAACCAAAGTTACCATAAAAAATTAATTAATTTTTTTAAAAGTATCTTCCAGGAACCTATAGTAAGCATCATTCTTAATATTGAAACTGATAAAAATTCCCATTGTAGCCGAATAGCAAATTTTCCTCATGTTTTCTTTATTTCTCTAAAACTCTTTTGACCTCTTTTTCAGTCACCACCTTATAAGCAGCAAAAGCTGAAGGACTTAGTTCAATCTTATCCGATTTAAAATATAATATGGCCCAATAGTGTAAACAGTTTCTCTAGGTACAACTATTAGTATAACCACATTCAATGAGATATTTGCTCAGTCTTTTAATTTCTTCCCTTTTTCTCCAGCTCTCCATTTGGCATCTGGTTTATGAAGAGGGCTTAATAAAATGTGATATTGGATGGGGGAAACTTCTGACTTTTAATTAACACCTGGGTGTGTACTATCTGCTATTGGAGGCATGTACATTCTGCTAGTGTCTTCATTTAACTTTTGTGATTCATAGAATTGTGGTCTCATCCTTGGCTCTGTGAGGGCCTGGTGACCTCTCCCTCCTCAATCAGTATTCCTGCAGGTCTCTTTAGCATTTCATCTCTCTATGAGCCCTTGTCTCATTTTCCTTTGGACCCTGGATGAGGCCACCCATCACTCAGCAAGTCATTCCACCAAACAAGCCCTATAGAAAGAAATCCTTCTGGTTCTTAACTCAGTATCCAGGACACATTGGAACTAAAATAAGCCCCAAAAATTCCTTGTTCACTCTATCTTTGCCTGACCCAGGCTACTCTTAACTATTATATCCATTGTTCATGTAAACTCATCTTGCAGAGCAGTAGAAAAAGAATTATTCAGCTTGAGAGATGTCAACAAGATAGCAGAATAAGAATTTCTAGTGCTCCTCCCTTAGCAGATATATCAATTTGAACAACTATCCACATACAAAAATACCTTCACAAGAGTTAATGATTCCAGATGCGCGATTAAAGCACCTGGGTAAAGCACAAAAATAAGAAAAACTGCATTTAAGAGGCTGAAAAAAGACAGTTTTACATTACTCCCATCACTGCTCCCCTAAACCTGAGAAGCCCAGCACAGAGAAAAGCAACCACCTAGAGAAAAAGAGTGATGTGAGCATCCAACTTCAGTGCAGACCTCAGCATCCGGTCCAGCTCTGTGAACCACAGTGCCAGGCCAGCCCCCATGGTCCCAACACCTGTGGACCCAGCCTCAAGATTTGCCACAGTACCAGGGGGCTCCCATAGCCCCAGCCTCCCAGCTCTCTTCAGCTCTAGGCCAGCCACAGTGGACCAGTTTCTAGGCCAGTTCTCGTGACTCCAGGCTCCCAATCTGCTCCAATGCCAAGCCATACTCATGGACCATTTCTCCACCTTGGCACCTGTGGCCCAAGTTCAAGAGTAGTCCCAGTGGTCCCAAACTTCCAGCCTAAGAACTCAGCTCATCCCAGCACCAGTTCTTTTGGGCTCCATTTCAGCACTCATATACCCAAGGTCCCATCCCTACAGTATCAAGCTCCAGGTCTGCCCCAATACCAGGTCAGCACTCACAGACCCAGACACCAGTCTGGTTCCCACAAACCAGGCTACCAGTCTGCCTCAGAACCAGGCTGGCCCCTGTGTCAACAGGCTTCAGATCAATACCCATGGAGCCACAATTCCAGGCCCATTCCAACATCAGACTGGTTCCTGTGGCCCCAGGCTCCAGCCAAACCAGAGTCTAGGGCCAACCCAGTAGACTTCAATGATAAGGCCAGACCTTATCCTGGGAGTGAAAAAGAAAGAGAGGAAGGGAGGGAGAGAGGGAGGGAGAAAACGAGGGAGGGAAGGGGAAAGGGAGTGAGGAAGGAAGGAGGGGAAGGAAGGAAGGAAGGAAGGAAGGAAGGAAGGAAGGAAGGAAGGAAGGAAGGAGAAAGAAAAATTTTTTTTAAAAAAAGCACACATAAACATATACAAAATCCAAACAATACCCAATTCACAAAAAGAGACTTATAAAGTTTCAATAAACAAATGAAGTGAGCTTCAACATTTTTAGTAATGAGGAAAATTAAAAGTAAAACAACAATGATATATCATTTTTCTCTTACCAAATAGATAAGGACTGTGTCATGGTCAAATACATAGACTTTAGAGTGATTCCTCCTGAGTTTGAATCTCAGCTTCATAATCGATTAGATATCAAATCCTGAATAAATTACTTAACATCCCCTGGTTTTTATTCTTATCTGCATAATGGAGATAGTAATAAATTAACTAGTATGTGTAAAGTGCTTAAAAGAGGACCTAGTCAATAGTAAATGCTCTTAATATGTTTAGTAAATACATAAAACCCGTGTTAGCAAGGTTATGGAGGAACCAGTCATTCATCGGTTATTTTTTGAGCAGTTCTTATATGCCAGCCACTATTATAAGTGCTGAGGACATAAGGTAGAATCCTTCCCTCAGAAAGTATGTGTTCTAATGGACAGAAAGACAAGAAAAAAACATAGGCATAAAAATAAATAATCTAGTTGGATAGTGTCAAGTATCAATAATCAGAACAATGAAAAGCCATATTTCTCATCACATATAGTTTTTCCTTTGGCAGCAGCACTAATACAGTCTTTTAAAAAGATCATTTGGTAGTATCTGTAAGACAATTTATATTCTATTACCCAGTAGTTTAATCTTCAGGTGTGTATCCTACCAAAATAATACACAAAACCATATACATAAAGATATTCATATTAGGATTTTTTTATAATAGAAAAAAATCGCAAACAATACAATATCAATGGTAAAACAAGTTAATGGTACATCTGTAATATGGAATACTATTCAGCAGTAAAAACAAACAAACAAACAAATAAATAAAAGCATAACATCAATTTGAATTAGAAACCACTGAGCTTTGGAAAGAAAAAAGATTAAGAAGATCCAATCCTATAGGGAGCTGGCTGACAGAATTCCAGGTCTCCATTGACTGCAGTTTGGGGAGGACTACACTTTTACCTGGGAAACTGAAATGCTAGCAATTATATCATCTAAATAATCATGGCAGAAGTTAAGAGAAAACATATTGAATGTGGATTTAAGTGTCTAAGATCTATCGCAATAACATTAATTCCAAATCTCACTGCTCATATTAGTCCTTTTCGCCAGTAAATTGCCATGCATAACCCATGTGGGAGGTTAGTTCAGGATCTGAGGTCAGTTTTGGGTTCTAGGAGCAAAAACTGGGATGAGATACTCATGAGAGATAACCAGTGAGGAATAGCCAAATCTCTTTTAGTGGGAAAATCCAAGATTTCAATACTAAGAATCCCAATTCCAATTCCAAAATGAGGTTAGAGGCTAAAATTGAGACAAGGGTTATAAACCAACATATTAGAGTTGCAATGACCAATTAGTTCATGAAAGTGGCTGGGGCCAGATTAACAGCCCATGAATTGAGCAAATCCTATAAGACAGCAAATATGAGCCTGAGAATGCTTCAAAAACAAGTGTGGTGGTTGAACCTACAGTTGAAATTTCCCCTTTTTTATGAGAGGCCAAGGAAGGGAAGGCCTCACAAGTACAGTGGAATTCACTTTCCTCATTCTGTCTTCAACTCAGTGTTTAATTATACTCCTTATAGCCTCTCCTAGGCCAATTCAGTGCATGAGGTACTCAAAAAAACTCATTTTTTCCTGCCAAACTTCCTACTTCATTTTCCCTTGATAACACAAAGCTTAAACTGTGATAATATAGGGTATCTCATAAGAAGTAGGGCACCCTTGCTAAAACCTTAAGCACAACTTTCTAGTACAACCCAATCAAGAAGTCATAATCAGGGAATGACCTGCAGGAAAGGAAACCTTTAAGTTTGGGTCTCCTGTGGGTAAAGGTTAACAAACAAAGCTTTAAAAACAACTTTATTAAGTAGATAAATGCCAGAGAAAGAACTCTTGGAGGCCATAGAGGGAAAAGTGGATCAGTCAAGTCCTTGACAGTGTGATGGAGAGAAGTCAAGATCCCACCAGCTGAATTTCATGCTGAATTTGTTGACAGAAGACCAACATGCTCCCAGAGGCATCAGCTAAGAATAGCCCTTCAGAGCCTCTTACAAGGGTGTATATGTGCTTTATACTGTGTGGTGAACCAAGAGAAAGAAATTGGCTATCCCAGGGACAAAAGTCATTCAGAGCTTCCTGCTAGTTTCTTGTCACAAAGTTAGGTTTATTGACTATTTCAGTCTTTGTTTCATGTGACTTATCTTGAGTAGGGTCTTAGAAGCCCATACACTCCTCTCCCAACAGAGCAGATTTAGTGAGAGTCATATACCAGCTCTCAGAAGTGTCTTCCAGCCAATCAATATGCTGGGAGGCTTTGTAAAATAGGCGATAGCCATCACAGCATGTCCAATTTCTCTGTATTTTCACTTTTACATCTGTTAAAGGTCAGAAACTATATTTATCACAACCAAACATACATGGATATTGAAAAGATATCTTTGCCCAGCATATTGTTTTGAAATGGGATAGGGTGTAGAAAGGCTTCCTTCTGGCTTCTGAAAAGTTCACATTAAATTAAAGCACAGTACATTTTTTATATGCTCCTTTCCCTCAAAAGATTCCAAAGTACTTAAACAACTTTAATTAAGTTGCTCCAGCATCTCTCAGGAGCAGATCAATATTTTTCATACTCCCTGTTACAGACTAGGGAAATAAAGTCCAGCCCCTCCCCCTAACTTTGATTCAGATTTAATAGTCTTTCCTTGAAATGTGGAAAATTCCTCTTGAATATATTTAATTATAAAGCAGTAATTTTTTTCTTCATAGAGTATTCTGTTAGAGATCAGAAGGGTGGTGGGGTGGGGGGAGGGAAGCCAGCTCCACATAAGAATCAGAGAAAAAATAATAATATTTTTGGAGGCCTGGATATGAGAAGCAAAACAAAATATATTTTTCCTCTCTCAGGCAAAATGGGAGAATAGCTCATCTTTTTCAGGATGTAAACAAAAGAAGTATAACCATATTTTCAGAGCCCTAAAAGATATAAGATAAATGATAGATAGATAGATAGATAGATAGATAATATTATATATTCATACACCCATTCACAAAAGAAACAGAACTAACGCTTCACCTCAAAAGTACAACCAGAATGAATCAGAAATTGTTCTTCTAAAAATCTGTGGAAGAGAGGAGAGAGTGTTGACTTTCTTCTGTTCTTTCTGTAGGATAATTGGGTTTCTATGTATCATTTGATTGAGAATTGACATTCTCCCTTCTCAAAAATGTCTAATTGCCCATTGTGGGGAGACTAGGCTTCTACAACAGACAATAAATGTTGGGCTGTACTTACCGTGACAGGAGGACAGGAAAAGGCCACTCTGCCCTCTCTAAGGTGGCACCATGGGGATGCAAAAAAAAAAAAAATCTAGGGAAGAAAAGTGAATTAACTACCCACATTTCTCCCCCTGAAGGCTACTGTTCGTAGGAAACAAATTGCTATAATAATAGTTACACCTCTGGCACCTTACTAGGTTCACCTTGGAGATGGATTTAAGGTCCTGAGATGGAGGCTTTTGCTGTTTAAATGAAAGCATGAGTGCTACAAACTCTCTCTTAATGGATCTTGGAAATAGAGGACTTCCGCATTTCATTTCTCAGAAATCTCTGAATCCAAAAACATCTCAGCTGAGCTGTATCTAGACTTGTATTTTAGCAGCAGCTTCACTGCACAATGAAATGATCTCTAATTCTCTGTTCACGGCATAAATCAAAGGGAAATGGCAGCCATTGGACATGTTAAATTGCCATTTTAGGCTTATACCCATATGCTCTTTGTTGATCTGTTCCGAGACACTTTATCTCAATATTTTCTAAGGTAGTTTTGATAAATCTCAGTGATCAATAGGGAGTTGACAATTCTCCCTTTCTGTGCACATGTGCACAGCCAGGAAGAGTAACTTTTCCATAAAGAAAATTGTTTTTTGATATAGGGTATATGGATATATTAGGATGAGTTGTTGGAAAAGGATAACCAATAGCAGCATATTCTTTTCTTATTGTAACCTCTAGGAAAAAGAAATCAACATTGTGTTTCTAAAGACTCACTTAGCAAGTCCTACACATAGGATAATTATATTCCCTGGTTATATTTGCTGATGTAGTTATTTCTCATGCTCTCTTTTACCCTTAGAAGTGTTTTGATTGGGATAATATATGATCATACTACATCTAACTATCCTCCCCAAAATAAATAAATAGGGAAAAACTTGGAGAGTTAAAGACAGAATGGCTGGTCCTATATAAAGAAGAGCTTTATAAAGGCTAGAAAGGAAATAGATTTTGGCTAATTCCCTCATAGCATCCTGAACCTGCCAGGTGTGTCTACTGAGGTTAGAGGCCAAGTGCTAAAGACTTAAACTACATCAAGAAACTTACCCCAAAGTTGGAATAGTAACAGGTCTGCATATTGTGTATGAATCATGTGAACTTGAACAATATACATATAAGAGATTACCATAGCAGACTGAACACTAGAGAACATTTCCTCTGTTTCTCGATAACTCATATAAGCCACTTGTTTCTAAAACTATTACTGAGTTTGAATTTCTCCCAATCATGACTAATGTGGGCACAAACTCAGAACTAACTTGATTTAGAAAAATTGAACAATATAGTCTTTCTTAAAGCCAAGTGCAGAAATAGAAAATCATATGTACTATACAAGCAGCTAATAACTTCTGTTTGAATCACTGAAGTAATTGCCAGACATGTCGCAGTTGAGTCCAGGACCGGGTGGTTGCATCAGGAGACTTTATCTCCTTCAGCAAATATGTGAGGTTGAAGTTCACAGTGGCCTGGGATTTCCTCAGGCCCTCATAAGCCAAATGGATAGGAATGGAGGGAATTACTCACAGAGGCACTGCAGAGTGATTAATTTATTCAGTTGATTCCACAAGTATTTATTAAGTACCATGAACTCTTTTATGGCTGAGATGGAGTACCTCGTCTCTTGCCCATAGACTCATTTGCTATGCCCAAGTCCTTCCTCCAAGTAATGTTGTCTCAGATTGAAGAGTCCCCCATGGGAGAGATACTTGACCAGAAGAGGTTTGGGATACAAGTAAAACAAAGGACTTCACTACACATATAGGTCCAGGGATTCATATCTGGGATAGACAGGTTGGAACACAGGAAGAACCAAAGTTATAATAATTAAAAACAAACATCTATTTCAAATTAAAAGACTGAAACAGAGCTATAATAGAAAAGTGTCCAGAGAAATTATGGATTTAAATATTGTTGATTAATCAGTGTTGTACCTTTTTTTAAAAAATAACATAAGAATTCTAAGGTATAAACAGGATAAGGTAATTAAGTATGTAATCCAAGAGAATGCATACCCATCTCTTAGATAGTACTTTATATATACTAGGAATAAGGATGCAAGTGGAATGTGACTGCTCTTGGTAACTTCTAGACTTGATATATTAAGGAGGGCCTCAGGCAAGACTCCTTGAGAAAAAAAAAAAAAAACATGGTTGTTCAAATTAGGAGATCTGAGGGCTTATATGAAGCCAAGATTCACGAGTCAATGAACCTATGGAAGATTTTAATGTCCTGTCTTCTATTTCCCACTTGAGCCTCCAAAATAAGAGTGCAAAACATTTTGAGATCATGAATGACAATGAGCCTTATGAGTATCTATAGACAGCAGAAACAATTGGAATTCAAGGAGCATGATGGAATTACTGATCCTGAACAGCTTTTTGGTGGGCTGAGACTTGAGATGGACTTTGAAGTGTGATTAAGACATGAGTGGAATAGGAGTAATGAACTTCATACTTATTCCTATGTTCACCTCAAGCCATCCTGACCAATAGCAAATGAAGCTATGTGCTTGTTTTTTTCCAAATTGGTATTCTGCTACATGCTTCTTACTGTGTATTATTATTATTATTATTATTATTATTATTATTTAAAATTGGCCATGACCTAGACCTTGAGGGGATATAATGATGAGTGTCCATGCCAGGTTGGTCTTCTTATTTGCAGTAAGAGCTTTAAGAATTAGTCCTGGGTGATTGCTCAGAAGGAAATTGGACTTATCCAATTTCCCTGTTACTAAGGCCACAAAGAAGCTATCAAGTGAAGGTGACCTTCAGCCACAATTAACTTTGACTAGACTCAAGCCAATGACCTTGACGTGGGAAAGATAGCTATAGACTATCTTTTCTCTGACAGGCTCAATGGCTCTTGGCACATGGTTGATTTAAACTTTGCAGCTGTTGCATGAAAAATTGTTTGTGATGCCACTAAAATCCTCTTGCTTCTTCCCCCTTCCCAAAATAATTATCAGTTACAGCATAGATATTAAAATGGCACTTTAAAAAATTAAAATACAGTTCTAAAAAAAAGACCATATAAATGTAGAATTAATTGCTGTATATGCTCCAAATTACCAAGAGACTATTTTATTTCTGTCACAGCATAAAGTGCTTCATCAAGAAGAATTCATGTGGAGATTCAACCATGTCCTAGTTATTTTGTATTTAATATGCTTGAGATGTTTAATTATTTTTGATTAATTCATTTACCATTAAACTACCTAAAGACTTTGACATGTTCTGCACTGTGTGGCTTGCCAGCATATTAGTTATACAGTCCCAGCCTTAAAGGAGTCAACATAAAAGTCCAGCATTGGGGGTCAAAACAGATTCAGATCTGGCTCCATTACTTATCAGTTGTGTGAATTTTGACAGTAAACATCTCTAAGCTATGGTTTTGTCATTTGTAAAATGAGTAGTACAATGAATCTGACATCATAGGGTGTTTTGAGAACTAAATGAGAAAATGAATGTAAAGCATATTGAACTTATGACTAGTTTAGGCAGATACTCAATAAATGGTAAATATTGCTTATTATCATTCTGTAGAAATGCTAACTATCTATTGTACACAAAATACACATAATCATTGCTTGCTTTACCCTGCAGTGGTAGGCAGATTTCTTGGGATGAACCCCAGTCGCAACTCAGTTAGATAAATCTGAAAGAAAACAAGGGGGGGGGGGTGCGGGAGGAGGTTTCACTGGTCAAATTTGAGTCCCAGCACATAGTTTTAGTCTTATCTCTTACTAATATCTCAAAGAACACTCAATTTCAGTCACACAGGCTTCATTAGTATCCAGTGAGTACTCCCGTACCCCACTTATTTCTCATGTAGTCTGAAAAGCCTTCTGTAACCACTATAACCTACATTGTAACTCTCTCTGGCACTTTTTGAGGAACCTCTGACAGAATCAGAGAATTTAGAACATAGAATAACTCACAGAATGTCAGGGAGAGAAAGGACCTTGGAGAATATTTAGCTCTTTTTTAAAAAGAAGAAAACTGAGTCTTGGAAGATTAAATAACTCACTTAAGGTCATACAACTAAGTAATGGAAGAAGCAGAATAAAGACCTTAGACTCATGACTCTACTGTTCTTGCCACCCTTCATCAGCTGCCTTGGCTTGCTGATTTGTTTCAATTTGGCATCTTCTTAGACAAGAGTAATTACCTAAAATTCCCTTAAGGGAGATCTTCAGAGTAGCTTGAGTAGCAGAACAGGAATTAGAGGAAAATATCTTTGCTTCTGTCTTTAATACCTATGTGTATGTGTCTACCTCCTGGAAGAAGAGAAAAGAGAAGGGATATAACAATTATTGAGTCCTTACTATGAAGCTGGCACCAGGCTGCCATGTCCTTCCATGACCTCACACTCTTCAAACCAATCTGGATCTAAAAATGGAAAAATAACACCATAATGGTATACCGAGATATCTTCAAAATTCCTTTCCCTAAATCATTCCTGGACAGTCCGTGAAAATGTCTCACTTCTACTCTGAATATCTCCACAGCTGCTGAGTGATGCCCCACTATTTTCCGCTTCTCTTACTGTAGGTATAGAAAATTATCTTTTAGCACCACTAACTCAGCTGATATGATAAAGACTATGAAGCCACCACAGTATGATATCTTCTTGGTATTTCCATGTATACATTGGTGTGCCTCACAAATTAAGCTGCTATGTTTTTCTTCATCACAGCATATTCCAGCAGGAATTCAAAAGGAGATAAATACTATACATTGGTACAAGCACAACGCATAGTTATAACAAAGCAGATCTTTTATTCTTAAGGTATTCATCTAGTAAAACTAGGCTTTTCTTTATTCATCATAGTCCATCTCTTAAGACTCAAATAGGTCCACAGGGACTCTATAATATGTAATGTATGATCCTGAAATCATGTCTCCACTCCATCACTTCTCTCATGGTTTTAAATGAAATTTGTCATCTAGGCTTCTCCCTTGCCTCAAAATGAGTTACTTTTCCTGCCCTTCCTGAGTCTTTATCTTCACACAAAAGCCCTGCAGCAGGACTGCCCTGCCAGCCATATCTGATCACTAACCTGAATTTATAGGCTTGTGTTTACACAAACTTTTACTTATTCGATTTTTACCAAACTGTTAGAAGAAGGAAGTATTGCTTCCATTTTTCAGATGACAAATCAAAATTATAGAACCAGTAGCCAAAGCAAGGAATGAAAGCCAGGAATTGATCTTCTGAGCTCATGCTCTTAGCACTGTACCACTATGCCTCCCACAAGATTTGAGAAAGACTCCATTCTCCACCTCCCATCTAAAGTTCTCTACTAGGCACCAGTCGGTTCTGCAAGCCTACCTTCACAGGTTTCCTTGTTTAAGAGCTCTTTGTGGTTTTTACATGTTCCTTTTATACATGAATTTATTGCAGTGTCTTATCCTACCTCCATGACCCTTGTTACCCACTTGGGCCTGCTCTAGAGTCTCTAATATGCTCTTATAACCTAGTAACCAGTGTCAACCATCTGGCTTATTATATGATAAAGACAAGCATTTTCCAAAGAAAAACACAACTACACCACGTTTCTGATTAAAAGTTATGGTAGACTAGGCACAAGCAAGAAAAGCTGTTAGATATCCTGACATTGACTAATGGTGTCTTGCGTGTTTATGTATCTTTTAGTGAATTTTATATTCTGCACTGTAAATACAGATGGAAAACAGTGTGATTTATCTCTTATTTTCTTTAATGGTCTGGCCCATAAAAATAAGTCATTCATGAAGAAGACTTTTTGGAATGATAACCTGAAAATAAAACTTCCATGTTAACACTCAAATGTAATTCAAAATCTAAAGGGAAGAATTGACTCTTTAACACTGATTTCGCTTGAAATTCCTGCAGACGTGTACAACTTACTGAGGAGATTCTTGTACATTTCCACTTCCAGGGGCCATCAATTAACACGAGGGTTGCACACAGGGAGAGTTCCTGACATGATGGTCTCTCAACATTTGAGCTTTGGTAATAGAGCTTCCAGGAATTGAGGCCATTATGGATTACCACTCTGGACAGCTGTTAACTGTGAAAGGCAAGTTCAGTAAGACTCCTTGTCTTCTATGCTTCATATTGGCAAAGTGCCAGTTCTCAATATCCTGGAAGAGATGCTATTATTGATCAATTTAACTTTTATATCTTTATATAATTTGGGGAACAGTGAAGATGTCATAAACTGTCCTGTCTCTTTGGGATTAGAAATGCCTATTAGTGCTAAGTGACAGGGAAGACTGGAATTGATATAGATGTTCCTACTTATTTGTGATATCTATTACCTGGTTGCTCACTTTAACCTCATATATCTAGAGAAATAATATTAGCAATAATGACTAACACATGAGTTCCTCATTATCTGTTCCAAAATATTTTTGGAAACAGTTGATTTATCCTTTACTACACTATGTGATCACGTTTTCTCTAACTGTCTTATCCTCTTCTTAAAGCACAAACTTTAAGCACATATTACCCAACTTTGCTCTAGTAAAAACAAACAAACAAACAAACAAACATCCACCCGTTGTCCTCAATCTAGACTTGTGTTCTTTTATGAACATACTTTCTGTTCCAGCCTTGCTAACATTTTTCTAAAGGCTTTGAATCCAAATTGTCTAATAGAGTAGTCACTAGCTACATGCTATTATTTAAATTTACTAAAATTAAATATAATTAAAACTTTAGTTTCTCGGACACACTAGCCGCATTTCAAGTGTTTAATAAGACTTGACATAGCCATGTGTCTGCTAGTGATTACTGTAAAGGATAGTGCAGATATAGAACATTTCTATCAACTCAGAAAGTCCTATTGAACAATGTTGCTATGGTGAAGAACCAGTTATTGTTGATGATGTCTTTGTTTTGTTTTTCCAATCTATCACAAATTCTTTTTTATTTATATTTATAAAAATCTCAGGTTACAATGTGATAACAGAGACTATATTTATCCTTTGGTCTTAAACAACTGGAAAACTGAAAAAAATACGTAAAATATACTTTGAGTTTTCAGGCATTGGAAAAGAGAGAGCATAGAACTTAACCTCTGAAATAAGTAAAAAATGAATGAATGAATGAATGAATGAATGAATGAATAAAGTGCTTAGTTCTAAGATTGTTCCAAAATGTGCTCAGTGACAGGAAAGAGAAACCTAAAGATGACCTAGAAGTCTCCATAAATCTCTGTAGAGGATACAGAATTAGAGTTAATAATAGTAAACAATGCTGGAATGTGCAAGGCTGAGTGCCAAGAGAAGTGACTATATATATTGAGAGAGAAACTCAGATATTTATAGAAAAGTCCCTTTATGTCTTTGACTGATTACTGATCTATACCTATAAAACAGGAAGCTACCCAGAGATTGGGGGAAAAAACACTTAAAAATATGTCAAAAAAATTCCCAGAGAAGGCTGTAAATAGTTTCCCACTAAGCCAGAACTGGAAAAATGAACATAATACACATCAGGTCAAGTTCTCAGAAGTATCACCTTAGCACTCAGTATAAATTAACTCAAGACTAAAGGATGCTCTGGATCCACTCTAACAAAGCTTAAAAGCAATATTTAAAAAGACTTACCAGCTCCTAAGTAACTACACTGAATGCCAGAACAACATATATACTATAAAATTTACAATATCTGAAATCTAATAAAAACTCACCAGCTATACCATGAAGCATGAAAATATGACCCCAAACCAGCAGAAAATGAATTAGTTAAAACGAACAGTCCAGTGGTATAGATATAGAATTAGCAAACAAGGACCTATTAGCAGCCATAATAAATATGCTCCATAAGACCAATAAAGTAGAATAAATCAAATATAATGAGAAAAGAAATGGAATATATAAAAGTAACCTAAATTAATTTCATAGCGGTCACAAATAAAATATCTAAAATAAAAAACACACATTAAATAATATCTGGTTATCCACTACAGAAGAAAAATTCTTGAACTTTAAGACATTGCAATAGAAATTATGCAAAATGAAACACAAGAGAAAAATGACTGAAATAACAAAATAAATAGAATATCATGGTATGTGGGACAATATCGACTGATCTAAGAAACATGTATTTGAGTTTCAGAAGGAGAAAAGGGATGGATTAAAAATTATTGATAAAATAATGACTTTTTGTTGAAAACTTTTAATAAATAGAAAATCTTAAAAGCTTTTAGAGAAAAACAAGAACATAAAATACAAAAGAATAAAGAGAATTTTACCTGAACACAATTCAGCATCTTTAAATCCTTAAAGAAAAACATTCTACTCAGAATTCTATACTCAGAAAAAAAAATCTTGAAAAATGAAGGTGAAATAAAAACTTTTCATGCAAATAAAAGCTGAGTAAATACATATTGAGCAGACTTACACTACTAGAAATAATAGAGAAATTTCTTCAACTAAAAGAAAAATAATACCAGGTATAAATTTAGATCTACTCAAAGGAATAGAGTGCCACAAATTTTCTCAAAAATTTTAATCTCTTTGAAAAGTAACTACCAGTTTAAACAAAAATAATAGCATTATAGCATAAGATTTATAATCCATTAAAACATATAAAACAGTTACAGCATATGGAAACATTGTTTTACTGTTTTTGATTATACATGAAGTGACTAATCTTATTTGAAAGTAGACTGTGGTAA
The DNA here is from genome assembly GCA_003508835.1 of Eonycteris spelaea. Lineage (NCBI taxonomy): Eukaryota > Metazoa > Chordata > Mammalia > Chiroptera > Pteropodidae > Eonycteris > Eonycteris spelaea. The sequence goes on along the minus strand of PUFA01000043.1, from coordinate 9,828,849 downwards.
GTTAAAGATTTATATTGTAAACACTAGAGCAACTACTAAGAAAAGGAGCTATAGCAATTGAAACAATAATAGAGAAATGAAATAATAAAGATAATAGCAGAAATCAATAAAATAGGAAACATAAAAACAATAATGATTATCAATTTAACTATATGCAGGTTATTTGAAATGTTAGCAAAATTGAAAACACTTGCCAGACTAATCAAAAAAATAGAGATAATAAAAATAATCAAAATCAGAAATATGAGAGGTCATCAATAAAGATTTCTAAAATACTGAAAATATAATAAGGGACTGGTATGAATAAGTTTATGAAAAAGCAGACATCATTGACAATGTATAAAACTTCTGTAAAAGACACAATCTACCAAAGCTCACTAAAGACAAACATTGATAAATAGTTCTATGTTTAATTTTTTAAATTGAAGTCATAGAGTAAAATTTCCACAAATAAAACTCTAGACCCAGATAGCTTCATTGGTGAATTTTATTCAACATTCGAGGGAGACATAACACCAATTACACATAAAACTAATCCAGAATATAGAAGAAAGAGAACTTTCTCCAACTGATTTTATAAAGCTGATATTACCCCCATTCCCAAACCAGACAAAGCTATTACATTAAGAGAAATTACAAACCAATATCCCTCATGAGCATGAATACAAAAATCCCTGACACACTTTTAGTAAATCAAATCCAGCAATATATGCATCATGACCATTGGAGCACATCCCAGGAATGCAAAGTTGGTTAAACATTTGAAAATCGAATAATGTTATTCGTTATGTTGACAAAGAAAGAACAACCATATGGTGACTTCAAGGAAAAGCATTTGACAAAATTCAACACCCTTCACAATAATAATTCTCAGTAAACTCGGAATAAATAGAAACTTCCTCAATCTAATGAAGGACACCTATGGTAAAACTTAAAGATAACATCATAATTAATGGTGCAAGACTGAATATTTTCTCTTGAAATCGAAAATGAGGCAAGGAAAACACATCATTTCTATTCAACATTATCTGGAGGTCTTTGGCAGAAGAAAAAAGAGGAAGGAAGGAAGGAAGGAAGGAAGGAAAGGAAGGAAGGAAGGAAGGAAGGAAGGAAGGAAGGAAGGAAGGAAGGAAGGAAGGAAGGAAGGAGGAAGGGAGGGGAGGGAAGAGAGAAGAAGGGAGAGGAGAGGAGGGGAGGGGAAGAGAAAAAGCACAGAGACCGGAAAAGTAGAAATAAAACTTTCTTTATTCACCAATGACACAACCGAGTATGTAGAATCATAATCAATCTACTAAGATGCAATTTGAAATGATAAGCAAAATTAGCAATTTTGTAGAACACAAGATCAACATATAAAATATATTGTACACAATATTCAGTAAGATAAGTCTATCAATTACATACTGTGATGCTGCAGCAGTCAAATTTCTTTCAGCAATGTTAAATACCTAATGATTCTATCACTTATTCTCAATAACTGCACTTCTCTCATTATGGATTGATAATAAAAAGTTCATGGAATGGCAGCAATCTATAGACCACTACCCAGATGACTGTAATCCTATTAATAAAGAGAATCTTCCATTTATTCAGTAAATACTTAGTATGTGTCGGTCACTGTAATAAACACAGGATTCGCCAAAATGGACCAGGCTCAATTTCTAGAATAGAACTCCTCAATATAATATGTGAGATAAGAAAAGTATAAACATATGAATATTTTTAAGAATATGTTTACAGCCATAAATGATAAAATATTATTTGTATCTAAAGAATGGAGAATGAAAATGGAAGAATCACCCAAATGAGTGATCTGTGTAACAGAATGACAGCTTTGATCTAAATATGAAGGTATTTCTGGACATGAAGGAATGACTGGGGTAATATCTCCCAGGTATCTATTTACAGGAGCAGAAAATAAGCTTCCTGGTAAAAATATGGCCAAGAGGAAGAGAAAATGGAAGTATGGGAAAATCAGTTCATACACATTAAGCCATCATTGAAAGGACTAGGTAAAGCTGAAAATACTAGGCTATCGCTAAGACAATCTAGTCCCCACTAACTAACACTCATATTCCAGGAAAAGTAAATGCTATAAGATAAATTTCAATAAAATATCAGTGTGACATTGAGAGCAGTATTGGCCTTGGCCATGGTATAAGTAAAGGTAACAAGAGCACTGACACTGGCAAAACCAATAGTGATGAGGACATAGTCACAGGTGATTTGTTGGTTTGTCAGCGTTCAATGTTAAAACCCATAATTTTAACATAAATACTAAAATATAAGTGTTGTATTCCCATCCAACTAGCAAATGTATTCCAAACCACATAAAGTAAATCAAAAGAATAATCATAAATATCCTATCAATAAGACACACAATAGTAGTGTGTCCTTATCAGAAAACTAAGTCTGAATTAAAGGACAAATGGATTTTAATGAACAGTTTTTAAAAGCAGTGGTTCTCACATTTTAGTATACATTAAAATCACCTGAGGGGCTTTTTAAAACCGGTTTCTGGATTCGATCACACAGATTCTGAATTAGTGTCCTAGGGTAGAGCCTGAGAATTGGCATTTCTAAAAAATTTTTAGGTGTCACTGATGCTGCTGGTCAGGATACCAAACTGGGGGAAGAGTCACTATTTTACAACTAACCCCATCCTCTAACCACTTGACACAGCTTTTTACACTGTGAGAATAACATGTGTACAGCTATTATGTCTGCCTCCTTCCCTGTAGTTTAGGTATAGCATTGAATAGAGATTAAATAAATATTTGTTATGTAATTGAATTTTGAATGAATAAATGAATGAATGAACAAAAAAAAAAGCATTTGCTTGTTCTTTGTTTCAAAACCCTTTAGAACTACCCTAAGCAGAATAAAATGAAACACTGCATGAACAAGAAATCTGACCAAAATTATTCCACCCCAGAACAAAGAAAAGAGTCTGTTCTGAAGGTAAAGTTCCCGTTATGCCTTTCAAATCATAGACAGCAAATTTCTGGCACTTTCAAAGAATCATATTTTCCCTATTTACAGGCTTTAAAAGTTTAAACTTTGAACACTTGTTTCAAAGTATCTTTCTGCAACAAATTATTTTATGATTTTATACAAAATATTTATGTCTTTAAAATAATAACACACTCCTGCTTAAATAATGTAAATTGTACACATGTATTTATATCTTCTTCCTCCTGTAATCCACTAAGTCATAAAGCCACAAAGACAAAAACAGTTTGGGAGAGAAATGACACTAGAAAAGAGATCAATGATTTTCTGGAAGGTAGAAAATAAGGCTGAGTGGTAACTGTGTTCACACAGCAAAGAAAGCTGGATCCTAGGTGACTGCCAGGAAAGAAAGCAACAAGGAGCAAGAGGACCCATGCAGAGAACACAGAGAGAGCTCAGAAATTAGAGGCCCCAGATACTTCAGATGGCCATAGTGGGAAGTGAGTTTAAAACAGGAGAATTAAATAAAAGTTGAATAATGTGAAGTTTGACATACAGACATGATTTCCAACTCTATGCTGTCGATTCATATTTGAGATCTCACAGCACTTGAGGAGAACCCTTATCATCAAAGATAGAGACCAACTCAAACAAGAAAAGAATACTCAGAGAAAGGAAAATGGATAGCAGAGTAATTTTTAAGGTATATATGATCTCTAGAGAGATGAGAGAAAATTTTTATGCCTAACCAACAACAAAAAAACACTAATAGAAATAATTTTTTAAAGTTCATAACTGACTTACATTTGTATTAAATTATAAGGAAAACTGTTCATTCCATAGACAATGAATTGAGGAATTGAGACAGGGAATAGCTGTTGCTTCTCCAACTGGAGTTGAGTACATGTCTGCCCCATGCAATGATGCCCTGTCAAAACGTCTATGCTTTCGGTCACCCCATCTGACCACACACATTGATCTCAAGTATTCAAGGCTGCTAGACATGTCAAATCATGTGACTAATTCTGATTTTAGGGAATAGTGTTATCATATCTATATCTTGCACTAGACAGAGTTGTCAAAAAGGCATGCTCATTGTAACATAAAGAAGCATCTAAGATTGTGCAGGCAAATATTGACCATTATTATATGACAATAATGAGAAAATAAGAAAGAAAGAAAAAGAAAGGAAGAAAGAAAGAAAGAAGAGAAAGAAAGAAAAAAGAAAGAAAGAAAGGAGGAAAGAAGGAAGGAAGGAAGGAAGGAAGGAAGGAAGGAAGGAAGGAAGGAAGGAAGGAAGGGAGGAGGAAGGAAGGAAGGAAGGAAGGAAGGAAGCAAGGAAGGAAGGAAGAAAGGAAGCAAGGAAGGAAGGAAGGAAGGAAGGAAGCAAGGAAGGAAGCAAGGAAGGAAGGAAGGAAAGGAAGGAAAGGAAGGAAGGAAGGAAGGAAGGAAGGAAGGAAAGGAAGGAAGGAAGGAAGGAAGGAAAGGAAGAAAGAAAGAAAGAAAGAAAGAAAGAAAGAAAGAAAGAAAGAAAGAAAGAAAGAAAGAAAGAAAGAAAAGAAAGAAAGAAAGGAAAGAAAGAAAGAAAAGAAAGAGGAGGGGAGGGTAGGGGAAGGGAGGGGAGGAAAAGAAGGAAAACACTACCTAAAGATAGAAGTCTATATAATTGTAAATAATTTAAAGAGGAAAGTGTACTGGGATTGATCCCAGCTGCACTCTTAGCAGCCCTAACCCTAAACCCCTTCTGGAATCATCATTTAAGACAATGGCCTCCTAAGACTGCTGCAAGAGAAATTAGAGCCAAAGCACCTGTCAGCCAATTGGGTCCTGTAAGTGTTGAGCTCATTTCTACCTCTGAGTACTATATACCTGCTTTTCCCCTCTTTCTATACCAGGCCTTTGCCTCTGCCCATCAGAACCCTACCTATCAATCAAGGCTTAGTTCAATCACTGTTTCCTTCAAGAAATGTTTCTGTAATAACTATCTAATAATTCTCATTATCTTCAAGATAAAAATCCAAACTTTTTAATATGACATACTAGGTCTTTTATGATTAGGTACCAACTTTCCTTTTCAACTTAATCCTTTACCACTAATTTCCCCAAATCCTAGCACTCTATCTTCCAGTCCTAGGGTAACATCCAGCTTTTTCAGATCTCTGGTCCTTTACACACACTGCTCCTCCTCTCCTCAACTCCTCTCATCCTTTAAGGCCAGCTCAGGTCACCTCATCTGGCTTGACTGTCCCACCTATGTATTACTATTGCTTGTCTTTAAAAAATAACCTCTAGTTCTATTTATGTATAAATACTATTTATTGAGCATTTATGATGTAGCAAACACTGAAATAGGTGTTATATTACTTAATCACTACAATACCTCTGTGCTACATACTATTATGCCTATTTTCTGGAAGAGGAAAGTAAAGCTTAGGGAGGTTTAGTAACTTGTCTAGCCTTAAAGGTAGCACAATGAGAAACAAGAATACAAGTTAATTTTACACCAAAGTCCATCTACAGTGTTATACTTAGCACTCTGAACTCTTCTTATAAATGAGTTCATGATAATAAACCCTATCAGGGCAAGGTCTACAATGAGCACTTGAGAATTGTCTCCCTGTCATACAGCATAATGCCCAGCTTATAGTAAGTATACAACAAATATTGGTTGAAAAAAATAAATGATCTGTTTATCCGATGTTTTCTCCATCATCTGTGTTGTTTCTTGAGGATGAGGACAATATATTATTCATCTTTACATCCTGAAATACCAATGTATTTGTTGAAAGAATAAATGAATACATTACATATTCTCTCTCTCTCTTTCTCTCTTCCATGGACACATACATACACACACAGAGACACACACACGTACACTCTTACTAGTTTTTGATTTCTCATGTAGAGCCTTGGAATCATACTCTGCTGGCTTTGGACATGTATTATTACCCAGACAGACCTTTAAAAGTCAAGAGCTGTGTCTTCCAGTTTCAGATATCTCCACATCGGTTAGCACAACACTTGGCATATACTTAATGCTTAAAAATGCTGCTTTTGTTGCTCCTCTTGCTGCCTCAAGAAGAAAAAGAAATGAATCTGTTCAGTGGATTGTACAAAAAGCTTAGGTATCATTTGCTTGAGCAACTCTGGTTTATCCCTTCAAGTGAAACACATGTTTGGCTGCGGAGATTTGAAAGCCATCCGACATGAACTGGCCTAAATGATACACTGGCACTGAGAGAAATTCTGCCGGGTTTGTAAGCTCTGTGGCTTCCTGTGATGAAAGTGTCCCAGAAAAAGTCATACCTGTTTCTCAGAACCAGTGAGGACCAGAATATGGGTGAAAGAAGAGCATTAACATTTTATGTCTGGAAATTAGAGGTTTTGGCATCCCTGGGAAAAAGCGATGTGGCATTTTAAAGCCTGCAGGAGCTGCTGCCAAATGTCTTTCCCCTTGAAACAAAAACTGTGTTCAAGTCTAGATAATTACCACTGAGCTGTGCCAAGCTCAGAAATCCTTCTCAGCCAAGCATCCCCACAGGGAGTAGAAATTTACATTTATAATCATTTACCCTGGGTGGTGGGGGGAGGGGAGGACACTAAGTTTTCAGGACCAAGCTTCACACACATAACCTTGGGGTTAGATCTGATTTAGACCTGAGGCTGGACCTACCCATGTCAACCAAGGAAACCCATATAAGAAAAAGACAGCTTTTTTCTTTTCCTTTCATTTAATAATGGATGTTTGGAGGGAAATAGTGAAAGAGTAGAACAGCTGAAATATCAGAACAAGATTACCTTTGTAGTACCATGTTGCCTGTTTTTCTGGAACTTTGTAATCCCCAAAATGAGCAGGCTGTTTTCATCTAATCTCCAGAGGACCCTCATAGACTCAAAAAAGACTCCATTCTCAAATCCATCTGATTCCCTTTGCCTATCTACCTGCTGAGTGGAATTAAAACTTGTGGAGGTCCAAATATTTGGCCAAATAACAGAAGTAGCCAGGCAACAGATACTTAAAAAACAAAACAAACCAAAAAGCCCTAAACTAAAAAGCTAGATTATTGTCTGCCATTTCTTCTGATAAAAAACCAGTCTTTATTGTCACTGAAAACATTCATCGATATTATTCATCTCTAATTAATTCAGAATAAGTCTCTGCTTTCTGTTTTCCATCCCATTGGTTTATGAATTCTGAATCATTAACAAATTGTGTGTCAATGCCTTACACTTTTATTTTCTTTCTTCCTGGGAAAATTAATGTCAGTGCCTGTGGACTTCTCTTTCTGCCCCCCCAAAAGGTACCAAAAAACAGCAAGAAGATTTACAATAGATATCTGATTGTAGTATGGATGATGGGGGGTGAGCATTGGTAGTTACATAAAGTGTGGCTGGGGGAGCATTCAGCTCTTAACATTGTGTTTTATTGGGATTCACCAACAGTGGAAAAATAATTTAATTGCCTCTTCCTCCTTCTTTAAGTGTGACAAGGGTAATATAGTACTGCCAAACCTCATGAAATATTAAGAGAGATCATTCCAGCTGTTAGAGTCAATGAGCAAAGCCATGAGTCTTGTCAAGTTCTGTTGCTACTTCATAGCATAAAACTGTCACTTCATTAATTTGATGAGCATATTGCCGCACAACTCAAGTATGCTCACTCTTCATCACTGATCTTTGTCAATTTTGTTAATAAAACAGCAATTTAATAATCCCCCCTTACACATTAGTAAATGTTTTATGATAGAATTTAAGTTTCCTGGTGCACTTGATTAATCAGTCTGGGGAGGTCTTAAATAGATATATTAGGAGTTTAATTAAAAGGCAGGTTGTAAAGAAACCAACTAGAAAGGAGGCAGATTTCAAAGAACACAAATTCAAGTGACTTTGTGACAAAATTAAATATTCTAGGCAATCAGTTTATTATACGAGTCTTAGGCTAAATGCAAGTGAAAAGAATCATGGTGGGAGGTACCACAGAAATCTCATGTTCTGTCTACACAATTTCACAAAAGTGTTTTCTTTGTTGTCTACCACCTCCTGCTCCACCTTTCACCACTAGCAGCAATTCAGTTTAGGTGACTCAGCAAGCTCCTATACATGGCACCCGATGACAACCCTTCTTGTGTCCCTTGGCAGCAAGAACTGAGATGCCCTGTTCTTTCAGGCTATAGAAGATTTAAAAGCAACTTTATACCTCTCCTGTGAAGTGGAATCTCGGGTATTAAAGGAGTATGCATTAGAAACTTTGAGACATAAATAGAGTAGTAAAAAATTGGCTCCCTCTCTTGGGCACACATGGTCAGTGAAGAGAAGCATGGTGAAATAAGAAGTACATTAGTCTAAAGCCAAGAGTTATGGGTTCTGGTTCTGGCTCTGCCACCAGCCACAACAAATAAATCTTTGAATTAATCAACTGAATGATTTAGGGCAACTATTTTCATCTCTCTCTGCTTTAATTTTCTCATTTATAAGACATTTAATATCTTTTCAACCTCAAACACCTCTTGACTCTCTATGCTATGCCTTGCCCCCCACGTCTACTGACCCCTTCCCCTGACTCCTTCCCCTGACTCACCAATGTGGCTGTAACAAGTACTTTAGGGCTCTAAGAGAAAAAGTGGTAAGGTTACACTTTAGCTAGGAAAATATGCGGGTACAAGCTTACTAATAAAATTAACCAAGGAATCCATAAGACAGTACCATTACATCCCCAAGTTAAATTATATATCACCATAAGACCAAAACTCTGGTGACAAAAATGAAAAAATGAATCTGAGAAAAGAGTATCATAATAGCTAAGTTACAAGATCACATCATTAAAGCAGTTATAAAGAAATGTCAGAGAACCTTTTTAACCATTAATTCCATAAAATCTAGGATTCATAGTAAAAGTCAAATTCTTTGAATCAGAAATAGATAATTTTGGCTAATCTTATCCCAACAATGACCAAGAAAGATACATCCCACAATTTGTTTTGAGAAGTGTATTTATCCAAGCACCAGTGCATTTCCATGGCACTTGTCAGTCACTAAAGTACTTGTCTTATCTCTTCATCCTTATACTCTATTCCCTGAGAAGTCTGGCATAGTAATTAATTCCAACTCACAAGCATTCTTGTTATATATAATTTTAAAGAACCACTGGTGTACATAATTGGATCACAGTCCTCAGTTCATGATAACCTATCATTGATATCCATACGTGACATTAATTTATTTAGTTTACTTATTAATTTTAATAATATAATAAATATTTAAGATTCACCATGCAACCTAATAGTAAGAACTCTGACAGTAAATTTTTTCTATCTACATGTTTCTCCCAATCCTGTTACCCTGCCTCCCCTTCCACCTCCAAAATAAAATACAATTCCAAATTTCATATTAATTATTATCTTTGATATTTAATAGTTATACAAATATATTAAAGTGAGTAACACTTTAACTAGAAAAATATAACTATATTTTTTAATTTTACATGTTTTTGAATCTTGTAAAAAACTATTATGCTGTTTATAGTATTGTGAGATTTGATTTTTTTTACTTTCTTTAAATTGCAGTGAATACATGGGCTTGATTCAGTTAACTGCTCTGTAATATTCCATTGTTTAAGTATATTATAATTTAATTTAATTATTCATTAAACAACCTAAGGTTGTTTCCAGGTTTTTACTATTATGAACAGTGATAATGTAAAAGCTTTTGTTCACATCTTTGTCCTGTGCAATTATTTATCTTGAGTGTATGCCAAAAAGTGAAATTGCTGGGTTGGAAGATATGTATCTGTTCAACTTTCCAATACAATACCTTTTTCTAAAGATGTTATATCAGTATATTCCTACCAGCAATTGATAATTGATTTCCATATTAATACTTGGTATCTTTAGACATCTGACATTTTTATCAATGCAATAAGTAAAATATCATTATGGTCTTTTATGGTCTTTTACATCATTATGGTCTTTTTTTGCATTTCTCTCATCACCAATGGAGTTGAATATCTCTAAATATTGTTATTGACCATAAATATCTTTTTTCCTTGAAATGACAATTTTCCCATTTTAATATTGTATTGTAGAATTTCTTTCTTCACTAAAAAGATAGTGACTACCCTTCATCAATTGTATGTATGACACATATACTCTTTCCCCTTTGTAGTTTTTTTTCACTTTCTTTAAGTTGTTTTTCAATTATCAGAAGTTTTCATTTTAATGTATACAAATTTATCTCTTTTTTTTCATGGTTACTAAGTTTTGATGTCTTGTTGAAGAAATAGTTTCCTACCCCTCTGTCTCCTCTATTACATACAAAAATTCTTCTACTTTTTATATTTGAATCTTCAATGCATCCAAAGTTGTTTATTTTCTATAATATGAACTAGATATATAATTTTATAGCCAGTTGCATAGAATAGGAAAACAGAAGTAAGGTGTAAGGTTTGGAAAGGAGAAAAAAACTGTCATTTGCAGGCAATATGATTGCAGATGATATACTATTTTTTCAATAGAAAACGCTAAAGAATCAACAGAGAATTATTATAAAAAATTTTATATAAATTATAATTATTAAAAATAAAAAGATGAACAATTTTAAAAGACAAAATATAAAATTCTATTATATTTATATCAGTAACAAATAAGAACGCATAAATTTTTAAATAAAGATATTAACATAGTAAGTAAGTAAACTGTTAAATATTTAAGAATAAATCTAACCAATATATATAAGGCCTGAGAAAAATTTAAGTTTCCACTGAGAGACATTCAAGACAAAACAAATCAGAGAGATCATATTTGTGATAGAAACATATCAAGAGACCGTCAATTCACTCCTTGTCTTAATTCATTTATGGACCTCAATGAAAACTTCAGCCAAAGTTATAATGAGACTTTAAATAAAGCTGATTTTTAAAAGTCTATGGAGCTATAAAGGGCCAACAATAATCAGGACAAGTCTAAAGACAACTAAGATAGAAGAATATCCTGTATTTATCAGAATTTAATTTATGAAACTACAGTAATTAAGACACTGTGCATTTATTGCAAGAAATAAATTGAACAAAAATATAGAATAAAAATAGAGAGCCCATGAGAAAACCGACATACCATATTGAATTTTAAATATGATACAAGTAGAATAGCATATCAACGGAGAAAAAAGATTATTATAAAAATGGAACTGGAAAATTGTTATTCACAATGTCTACAAGTACCAAGTGGCTTAGTGCCATTTATATAATCAATTCCTATTCTTTAAAGTAGTATTTCAAAGTGGTATTTCAGGCTTGTCTTCATTAATAACAATCTCCTAGAAGTCTTTCTTTTTGAGGAGAGTCTGAACATCTTAAGGGTACTGAATTAAGATCTCTAAGAGATATGCTTGAATAACAACAGGTAGTCCTAGTTCCCTTTCAAGGAGAATGAAGCTGGTTAACTGAAAGCTTTTGGGCTGGTGATTTGGGATGCAATTTGAAACCAAAGTTGAACTCCATGAGGCAAAAAGGAGAAACCGAGTGCTAACTACAGCAATAATTTTTCTAAGTGCACCCCCTCCCATAGCATTCACCCTCTTCTTCAAAAATATGTTGAGTAAGTTTTAAAGAATTTAAATTATTTAGCTCACCTGAAACACCAATATATTTTTTACTGTTTTTGCCTCATGGTAATTAATAAAGTCACAGCTCATTTGCACAAGTCTACATTTTAGAGTATTTCCAAGATAACCACTCATCACTGACATATGTGTCTCTCTCTTCACCCCTAAACCTTAACTTCCTGTAGTCTCAATATCTGACAGCCTGTGCACATTAATTTATTTCAGCCTATAAGTATTCTCTTGTAGAAATTTACATGTTGTCTATGGAAGTATTCACCTAACCATTATTCCACTACTCCATCGATATTTGTTAAAGTGTCACTTCAAATAAATAAATAAATATAAACAAACAAACAAATAAATAAAGTGTCACTTCACAGCTTCCTAGACAGTACTCAATAATTATAGAGTAGTCCCCGTTTATCCAAGACACCCAGGGGATTCCTGAAACCACAGATAGAACAAAACCCTATATACACTATGTTTTTCCTGTACATGTACACCTATGATAAAGTTTAATTCATAAGTTAGACACAGTAAGAGATTAACAATAATAACAATAATGGTAAAATAGAACAATTATTATAATATGCTCTAATAAAAGTTATGTGAATGTGGTCACAAGTTTCAGGGGATCCCTTCCTGAAGTTACCATATAGGTTCAATGTTTTTTGGTGCAATATGTTACCATTAATTAGAACACATTTTCTGTTCCTGTCTTTTACCCACAAATTTAGAGCCTTTTCCATCTTAACTAAGCACTTAAACATTGTGGCTGTAACTTGTCATTTGAGCTGAGTCAGTAAATTTAGCATAAATTTCTTTTTTCTTCTTCACAATTTCACAGATAAAAGACTCATTCTTACCGTAGATCTTAGCAACCTCAGCATATGATATTTTTCTTTATTAAGTTGGGAACTTTCACCTTTTCATTTAAAAGAAGCACTTTAAGGCTTCTCTTTGCCATATCTAAATTGCTAGCCTCACTAGTGCCTTTGGGGCCATAATTAAATAAAATAAGGGTTACTTGAACATAAGCACAGAGACAGGTGAGTCAATCTAATAACTGAGAGAGCTGCTAAGTGACTAATTGGCAGGTAGCATGTACAGCATGGATATAACGGACAAAGGGATGGTTCACATCCCAGGCAGGACAGAGCTGGATGACATGAAAAGTGGCTAGCTTTTCCAACAGGCTTGTTCTATCCTCTGATGGAGGAGATAAGTCACATGGTGCTATTATAAAACATTTCAGAAAGTGTACAGATTTGGGGAAACAAAGCATATACATTAAACAATTAGAGAACAATCCCAGGTTAGCATATAATTTCTCTGCCTATTTGAATACACGACATGTTTCAACTGCCTGTCTGAATTCCATCTCTTATGGGAATTCTTCTTATTACCTAGTTCACAATTTGAATTAGAACATTTTCTGTCTAGGAAACAAAGAAAAAGTATTCCAAAATCAGACAAGAACTTAGAATGGATTTGTTATTTGAAATTCTTTTTTTTCATGCTGGAATCCCTATAGCCATTAATGACCGTTTCACTCCTTTGACACTTACAGATAGAGTAAAGATAATTAACAATTGTTTGCAGAATATATGGCTTGTTTCTCCTGTTAGCTCCTTAAGAATAGATCTTCCACCCTTCAAAGTCCTCTCTATTAGGCAAGGTCCCAGAGGAAGCAGATGGCATGTTCGAATTGGGATAATTTGAGGAAATTTAGTACAGGGGCTATTTACAACCCCTAAGAGACAGAGCAATGTTCAGAAACTAGTAATTATAGAAATGATTTCTCAAATAGTCCTAAAAGGCAAAACAAGAGAACAGTCATCAAAGCAGAGAAAGGTTTGTGGAGCATGTTCACAGACCTTTGTGCAAGGTAAGCGTTTAAGATAGGAGTAGTGATTCTGTAAGCATACTAGAGAAATTAGTACCATGGTCATATATGCCTCACCTCTGTCCCTCCTGTCTCGTGTCAGTGCTCTCCATTAAAAAATCAAAATCTAAGCAAAGGCAAATGCAAAGGCATAAAAGAGCTCATTATTGCAATTTACACACATAGCCCCCCAAGGCCCTAATCAAAGTAGAGAGTAAGGAATGAATACGCAGGGACAAAAGGAAAACATAAAGCACATCCTCTGAGCCTCAGGTTACTTACATACAAAAGGAACCCAACCAAAGTGGAATTAAACTAGAAATAAATAACAGCTATCTGTAAAATCCCCAAATATTTTCCTGATGTCTCTGAAATTAGAAAGCACAATATATCAAGATCTATGGGATGCATATAAGACAGTACTTAGATGGAAATTTATAGCTTTACAATTATATTAGATAAAAGGAAAAGCTTCAACCTAATGACTTTAGCTTCCATGGGGTTTGGGGAAACCAAAAGAGCAAACTAAACCTAAAGGACAAGACAAACAAACAGAGACTAGTGGTTAACAGAGGGTAGAGGGAGGGAGGAGGGAGGAAGTAGATTGGGTAAAAGAGGTCAAATATGTTGCAACAGAAAGAAATTTAACTATGGGAGGTGAACACACAATGCTATATCTATATCTATATCTGTATCTACCTACCTGTATATATATCTAGATATAGATAGATTAGATATAGATATAGATGCCTTACTGTTAAATTGTATATATAGAGATCTATCTATCTATCTATCTATCTATCTATCTACCTATCTAGATAGATGTATCTAGATAGATAAATTTATATATATATATCTACCTAGATGGACAGATGATAGATAGATAGATAGATAGATAGATAGATAGATAGATAGATAGGTGATAGATAGATAGATTTAGATATATATGCCTTACTGTTAAATTGTACATCTGAAACACTGGATTTCATTAACCAATGTCATCATAAAAATAAATTAATTTAAAAAATAAATAAAATATTTTTAATGAGTCTGTGGAAACATGAGAAAATAAAATTGTAAGTTAATTAGAAAAACAAAACCTTAAGGAAACAGAATAAAGGTCTGAACAAAAAGCAATGTAATAAATAAATAATAAAACATTAGAGAAAAGCAATGAAACTAAAAGTTGGTTATTTGAGAAGATCAATGAAAATGATAAACCCCTAGCCAGACTGGTCCAGAGAAAGAGAGAAGATACAAATTGTCAGTATCAAGAATAAGAAAGGTGACATTACTGATGCAGGACAGGGCAAAGAAAAGATAATTAACAATTGGTTCATTATCCCCCCAAATGGAGATTTGAGCCCTGCACCAAGAGTTCTTGACTCAGGACAGGAAAGAATTCAAGCAGGCTCCAGAGTTAGAGTCAACAAGAAAGTTTATTAGAGAAAAAGTAATGCTCCATAGACAGAGTGTGGTCCCCTCTCAGAACAAAGTGTGAGAGAGCCTGAGAGAGACTCAGAGAGACAGAGACAATGAAAGGGACCGAAAGACAGAAAAGACCATGAGAGATACCTGGAGCATTCGGGGAATTCAGTTTATATATCATTCTTAGTTTCTAGGAATTAGAGTGTAAAGTTTGTTTACCTATTTTCCTTTGGTAATATGGGTATACAGAGTGAGAGTAAGTGTATGTAGTATGAAAGATGGATATATATCTAGAATGCCTGTTGGCAATCCCCAGAATTTGATCTTTAGGTTCTTCATGATTTTATGACTTAAAGAATTTGTTTTTCTTTATGGTATGAAGAAATGGTTTGTTAGTTGTCCCAGTATGAATCTTCCTTTGTTCTGTAGTTTTCCTCATGGTCTGGCCAGGGCTGATCAACACATTGCCATCTCTGAAAGTATTGTGATTTAACATTTAGTTCACATGCTCCCTCCTACATTATTACTACAGATTCTTCAAATATGAAATGGATATTAAGGGAATATTATGAAAAAAACAATATGTCAATACATTTGACAACTTATACTAAAAACAAATGACTGGAAAGACACAAACTAGAAGAGCTGGCTCAAGAAGAAATCGGTAATTTGAATAGCTCTTTATCTAGCAAATAAATTGAATAGTTAAAAATCTTGTCACCAAGAAAACTCTAGACCCAGGTAGTTTCACTGTGGAATTCTATCAAACCTTTAAGAAATAAATAATACCAATTCTGCATGAAAACTTACAGAAAAAATTTTTTTAAAAAAATAATTTCTAATTCATTCTATAAAGCCACTCCTTTCTGACACCAAAACCAGATAAAAGTATTAGAAGGGGGAAAAAAGGCCTACCAATATTCTTCATAAACATAAATGAAAAAATACAAATGAAAAAATTTTAGCAAATCAAATTCAGCAACACAATGAAAAGATAGCACATTATGTCAAAAGGGTTTATCTCAAAAATGCAAAGTTGCTTTAACATTTGAAAACTTGATCGATATAGTTGCCACATTAAAATTTAAAGAGCAGAACCACATAATTGTCACAATAAACATATGAAAAACATTTAACAAAATCTATCGCCTTTCTAAAATCACGTATCTCAGCAAACTACTTATAGAAAGGAACTTCCTCAACCTGAAAAAAAGCCATCTACAAACAACCTTACAAGTAACATCATATTTAGTGACGAAAGAATGAATGCTTTCCCTCTAAATTTAGGAAAAAGCAAGGACTCTGATAAACCTCAGATAACCATGGTTATCATGCAGATCACCTTACCACAGAGAAAGCATTCAAATGTTCCATTTAGGTTTAAAATAGAATAATCACCTTTGCTTACAAACATAGTCAGGTTCAAATTTTCTTTCATTTACTTTCATGAAACTGTATTCTGTACTTGCGCATTCTGAAATTTCTGTTATAATTCTTGCTCATCAATTTCATTATGTCCTCAATGTAGTGTCCTGTCCTATCTCCTTTACTCACTTGCTATATCTACATATATAAAAACTCCATACACCCTGCTTAAAATTCCTCGTACCACTTACTTCTCTGTTCATATTTATAGGAAAATAAGCCCCCAACAAGTTGTCTGTAGTTACTGTCACCATTTTTCTCCTTACCTATTCTCTTTTTGTCCTATTCCAGTTAGGACTTTACATCAGCACTAATTAAAACTCCTTTTCAAAGATCTCTTAGCAACCTCCGTTTTGCCAATGCAATGTTAATTCCCTGGCTTTATCTTACTTTACCTGTGAGAAACATTTGACACATTTGATTGTTCCTTACTTTTCTTTTTGCATCTAAGACAACATAATTTAATGTCTTTTCTTCTACCACCTTGGATGCTCCTTTCCTGTCCTCTTTACTGGCCCTCTTCTTCCTGATTATCTAAGGTTGGAGCACTTACGAGTCTTTGTCTCTTTTTTTCTAAGTTCATTCACTCCCTATATGACTTTATCTAGTCCCGTGCCTTTAAATGTTATCTATCTCACCAGTCCCAACCTTACTCTTTAGCTCTGGATGTAAACATCCAGCTTCCCACTTGATATTTCCACTTGGTTATGTAATAGGAATCTCAAATTTAACATACCACGTATCTGAAACAGATCTTTTAATTTTCATTCCCCATCCTCTTCCTATCTGCTTTTCCTCTAGTTTTTTCTTCTTATTATCTGGCAATAGCATTCACCCAGTAAGTCAGACCCAGAATCCAAATATCACCCATAAATGACGCTTCTCTAGTTTACTCACACGCACATGTAATCCACCAGCGGGTCCTATTCGTTCTATCTTCACAATATATTCTGAATTTTACTATGTCATCCTCACTCCACTGCTGCAACTCTAGTTATAGCCAGCATCACATCTCTTACAGACTGTTCACCCTTCTTTCACTCGGGTCCCCTTAAAATCAATTTTTCTTCATCTAGCAGCTGAAGTGACCTTATTACAGCTCAAACCTAAGAATATTCTGAACATAATCCACATATCTAACCATTATTCAAACTGTGATCCATAGAGCACAGCACAAACCAGCCTTTCCAACTTTTATACCTTAATTCCTGTGACTTTCTCTTCTCTCACTTTGTTCCAGTAACAGTGGGCTTTTTTTCTCCTCTTTGAGTACATGAAGCTTATTCCCGACTTTAATGCTTTGAATTTGCCACTTTCTCTGCTTGGAATACTTTCCCCCCAGAAACCTGCATGGATTATTCCTGTAATTCAGCCACATCTCTGTTCAAATGTCACTTGCCCTGAGAGGCTTTCCCTGACTGTACTATTTAAAAGAGCTCCTCTTTCTCCTACTGTCACTTTCTATTCTATATCTTGCTTTATTTGAACTTAAAGCATGTAAACCAGATTAAATTTTGTATTTATTTGCTTTAGTGTTTATGATCTGTCTCCTCAATAAGAAATTTAAGTTCCATGAGGTCAGGGCCTTTTCCTGTCATGTCCATTTCTATATACTCAGTGCCTACAACAATGGTCCATAGCAAGCATTCAATATATATATGTTGTAAGAATGAAATATCGAAGAAAATATTATACTAGATCACTACATTGTACTAAAACTTGACCCTGCTTTGAGATTTAGTTATTCCCTTTTTACATAGTCTTTTGTTAATTCCATTCTGTAAGATAAAAAAGAAAAACAAGTAATTTCAATAAAACAAAAGAAATTCAAGGCAAGTTTAGATTTAAATATTAAAACCATCAATCATAATAATGCCCAATGTTTCAATAACATTTAATGGTTTTCTTGGTACTTTCTTATATACTAGTCCATTTAATCCTTATTAAGTTCTTTATTAGCATCTTCATTTTGCATATGAGAAATTGAAAACTCAATAGAGCTGAGGGGCTTGGATATGTTCATGCTGCTAAGAAATGACAGAGACAAGATTAGAAGCTATGTTTATCAGACTTTTCATCAAGGATTTAATCAAGGATTTGTTCACTCTTAGAGCTAACCTGAATCCTTTCTACTCTGCCTATGCTAGGCCCAAGTTAAAAAAAAAAAAATTAAAAATGAAATTCCATGGCTTACATTATGAAAATGTATATCCTCTTTAAACACCAAACTCTAATATGAAATAGATTTTTCTTGATTCTGGGACTCTGAGAAAGAGCCAGAAGGGAAGCAAATACAATTCACTGCAAATACAATTCACAGTAATGAGACCTGGGCAATGACATGACAGACACAGAAGACCATCAGGAAGGGCGCATGCTTGGACCCTACGTAACAAAAACAAGAGTAGCTGAGTCAAGAGTCAATTGATGTAATGCAGAGAGGACAGCTGTAAATATGTAGCTTATGGGCCATATACAGTCTGAGTATTTTAGTTTGGGGTTTTGTTTTATTTTATTTGTTTTATATTAGCGTGGTAAAAATAATCTGTTCTTTATTTTAAATTAGTTTTATTTGTATACTTCATATTCAAAGGACTTCACATAAAAGTCTGAGTTTCTCAGCTTCCTTTTCAAAATTAAAAGATAGAAAGACAATAGTTTACATTGTAAAATCATGACAAACTATAACATGGTGTAGCAGCTACCTCTTTCAATGGGGTATGTACTTTCTAGTTTCCACAATCCCTATTATTTGTTTATAAAACCCACCTCTCTGCTTTGTTCATTTACATTGTTTTCATGGCCTCTGTAGATTGCACTTGTGACTTCTGATTTAGGGATTCCTAGCTATGAAGCAAGCAGGAAGAACAATATAATCATCAATGAGGTGAGGTGGTATCAATGGGCTTCAGGAACTTGAATCCCGAAAAGAAATATGTTTTGTTTGGAGAGAAAAACAGCCTCCTCAAAAAAGAGTATGTTCATAGTAAAGGTATTGTAGCTAGGCTAGATAAGGAGCCAAAAGAGCAACTTGCCTAGCAAGACTGATTCCTCAATGTAATCTGCTGCTTTGATATATGAGCTGAGGGCATTTATTATGAATTACTTTCCCTTAAATGTCTTTCCCAATAGTCTCCATAAAGTCTTGGAGGAAGAGCTCCAGAGTTACTATACAATACTTTACTTATGAAGAGTGGAACACACTACACAAAATACAGATCAACCATTTCTGTTGGTAGCATATAGAGCCGAGCTGAAAGAAAATGGGAAATAAGAGAAGGAAAAAAGGGAAATCATTAGGTATTTTTAGTAAATACTGTATTGGATAAGGTGATCCTTCGAAAGTCCTTGTGCTACTTAGAATAGCATCTGGGCACTGGGTGTTGTGAAGAGAGAATAGTACCTGGAGTAGGAGGGAATTTCTACTCCACTCCCTGCAAGAGAAAAGTATGGGAAGAACTCTCTCATACCTCCTTCCCCAAAGGGGAGGAGTCACTTACATTATTGATGTGTTTAGAAGACCAGGAACATGCTTAACTCAGCCTCTTCATGCTCAACTTCAGCTAGCTTACCGTGAATATGCATTTTGGTATGTTCCCCACCATGTGATAAGTTTACAAGTTCAGATTCTGCCTTTGAAAGCCAAAGCTTTTCAATCTGGGGGAAGAAATTCAATTCAGGGGTGAGTAAGAGGATGTACATTATGACCACATCTAAAGGTATTGTCTCTAATTAGCAATATTATCATTTTTATCTATATTTTTTATTACTTATGTCTCAACACCTTATCAACATGAGAGGGGATAAAAAGTATTTTTTATATAGAACCATAGAACCCTAATAATGCTGAAAAGAACTGAGAATTGAGAAGTTATCTTTCTTTGTCTGTGTCTAGAGTTTCTCTTGTTTAACTTGATTTTCAAGAGGTGACATTTAATGTTCCTTTGAACCCTGAGGTTCTATAGTGTATAATAAGATGTACTATTGGTAATTGATATATTTTCTAGCTCTACAATGTACAATGAGAAAAGATGGGGTCCATGACCATATTATCCCATAAAGAAAAGCAAACAACTAGTTGTTACAGACTCATAGAATCTATAAGCTTCCAAAGAGCATATAAAATCATTTAGTTCCCAACCTGTTGTCAGTGTGCACTTTCTTTCCATTCCCAACTAATAAGCCCTCTACTTATGCTTGAACATAATCTATGATTGAAAATGTAAAACCGTTTGTTCTGAATGACTGATTTTCAGATTGCAAGTTGCAGGAATATAGATTTTTAGCACCATGTCAGGAAAAAAAACATTCATATAACAGAAATGTACTGAGCATCAATAATGTGCCAAACACTGTGCAATATTTTGACAGTATAAAAGCAAAGTCAAGAATTTCATAATCAGTTTAAGAGAACTCATGTAGTCAAATAAATATATTTCATGTATGATAAGCAGAAAAATGCATTAATACCTGACTAAAGCTATAAATGGATTTTTTGAAAATGGGTGTTTTTACATCTTTGTTATACAGCTTGGGTTTTCTTTTAGTAATACTTTCTCAACTTTATTTTTTAAGACTTTTCATAATTGAAGGCTCTCTTTCAATTTTCAGTCAATAACTGATAGTGAATGATTAATCATTTTTTAGGAAACAGAAAGTTATTAGATACTGCACCTATTCTCAAATATCTCTTCATATTTGTGATACTATATCTTGGTTTGCACCTTTATTAAAGAAATTATGAAACCTCATTAAAACATTATGACTAATCACGGAGTTAACGAATTTAACAGATATCCAATGACCTTAATGCAGAACTATGCTACCACAGTCTAGATCAGGGTCGCAGTCACAAAGTGTAATCATCATAACTCAAACACCTTTGAAATCTTAAATTTGAAAACCTACTATCATCATTATAACCCTTTCAACTCTTGCCTCTTCACCTACGTATCTGATCTAAGCCTCGGAGGGGTTAGGGCCCCAAAGAAGTCAATCGGTCTTCTGGTTTCACTGTTTTCCTTGCTTAATCAAATCCCAAAAGTCCATTATTTTAATCACAACTTCCTCACCCCTTTCCCTTTCCATTGTACCCTCCTGAAAAATCATAGCTCTGGTAATTCTAGCCACTGGACATCCCTGTTCCTACACCAGGGATGTAGAATGATACTTGGGATTATTTCACCATCTGTTGATTGGTGGCACTAAATATTAATGCCTCAATTGTCAGCTTCAGCCCTAGAAAATATTTTTTCTTATTTAGAAAATCTTTATTTTTTCTTTGTCAGTGTTCTCTCTCTCAATATCTTCAATAGCAATTTCATTTTAAATAAAAAATAATAATTTTATTAAATAAAGTCTGGCATATTAAATACTTAAGAAAACACATAAACATCATATATAGTCTCTTTCTTCAAAAAACACTATTTTTAACAGATTGATGTATTATTTTGGGTCTTCCCCCACCCCCAATGAATATGGTACTTTCATGTTGTTGTATTATGCATGTATGAGATTTATTGTATCCTCCTTTTCTTAAAATGCTGTATCATGAACAATATTCCTTGTTATTATACTACTTAAGCACCATTTAAAATGACTTCATGATGTAAAGAAGCTTTACCATAGTTTTACTAACAAATTTCTTGGAAGAGTAGATGTCATTTATACATTTACTTACTCACATACCTTTCCAAATAATGTAGATAGATAAGGCTCATGCCTATTATTTCATGAAAA
This sequence comes from Eonycteris spelaea, assembly GCA_003508835.1. Taxonomy (NCBI): domain Eukaryota; kingdom Metazoa; phylum Chordata; class Mammalia; order Chiroptera; family Pteropodidae; genus Eonycteris; species Eonycteris spelaea. The sequence continues at coordinate 9,806,822 of PUFA01000043.1, read as the reverse complement.
GTTCTCCAATAAAATTCATCAGTGATCTCATATTAGTAATTAAATTAAAACATAAAGTAACATTAAAACATAAAGTAAAGAGGCATAAATGATATAGAAATGTATTTCTTACTCGAGATGTAATCTTAACAAAGGAAATCTGAGGACAGAATGGCAGAGCTACTCCATGAATCTTTGGGGACACTGGATCTATGGCTTTGCTAGCATGACCATCATTCACAGGACCATACTGTAGTCCAAGATGGCTGCTTCATCTCCAGTAATCAGATCTTCACTTCAAACAGAGAAAAGAATAAAACAAACAAACAAACAAAAAGAAGACAAAAAGCCTACTTTGGCTGCTTTTAAGGAAAAATCCTGAAAATTTTGATAAGACATTATTTTTACACCTTCTTGGCAAGAACATTGTCCTTTTGGCCACAGTTAGTAGCACTGGAGGCTAAAATATATATAATGTTAATTCTAGACAGCCACTTATCGCCATGAAGAAGGGGAAGAAAAATGTTGGAAGATAAGAAATTGTGACATATTTCTCAGTTGTCAAACTTTACTTACCTTACTTGATCCTTCAACATGATTTGTTCTCATGATTTCCTTATTTAGTATCCACTTCATGTAGTTCCTCTACTTCTATGATCATAAATTTTCAGAAGTTTCTACTCTGATGGCTTCTTTTCTTCTGTCCATCATAAAACATCAATATTTCTCATGATTCCTCCTTGAACCTCTTGCTTCTTTCATTTTATTTATGGTTCCTACATGTTCTATTTGTATTTTTAACTACTACATATGCGCTAATGACTCCATCTTCTTTATTACCACCCAAATCTTCTATTAGAATCTTGAAATACTCAGTAGAAATCTCAAACTTCTCAATCTACATCTAAGCTTATTTTTTCCCCTACAAATCTGTTTCTCCCCACGTAGCTTCTGTCTTGGTTATTTTCATAAAAATGCTAATAAAACCAAAACGTAGGGTTATTCTCAACTTTTCATTTTTTTTTCACTATTTCTCAGCAAATCAGAGACTAAGTTTTATAAACCATCTCTCAATATGTCGCTAAACTCTATGTCCTCTACATATTAAGAATTACAGTCTTAGAATGTAACTCATTGTTATTTTGACTTTAGGATCTCCCTTTCCTAAACCATATTACACACTGACCAAAGATGGTTTTTTCTTCCCATTAATTAATTAAATAATTAATTGATTTTGATTTATTAATTAATTTATTTTTATTATGGTGGCATTGGTTAATGAAATTCTGTGTATCAGGTATACAATTTAACAGTAAGGCATATATATATTGCATTGCGTGTTCCTGTTCCATAGTTAGATTTCTTTCTGTCACCACATATTTGACCCCTTGTACACCATCTTCCTCTCTCCTTCCTCCCCCCCACCTCTGGTAACCACTAGTCTATAGTCCGTGTCCATGAGTCTCTGTTTTTGTCCTATTCATTTGTTGATTTAAGGTTTATATTCCATTCCACATGTAAGTGATATCATGTGGTTCTCAACTTTTTCTGTTTGACTTACTTTTCTTAGTGTGATTATCTTGAGGTCCATCCATGTTGTTGCAAATGGCAGTATTTCATCTTATGACTGAGTAATATTTCATTTTGTGTGTGTATGTATATACATACATACATACATACATACATACATACATACATACATATATACAACTTCTTTAACCAATCATCTATCGTAGGACACTTAAGTTGCTTTCATGTCCTGGTTACTGTGAATAATGCTGCTATGAACATCGGTGTGCAAATATCTTTTTGCATATGGGTTTTCAAGTCTTTGGAGTAAATACCCAGTAGGGGTATTGCTAGATCAATTCTCAGTTTTTTAAGGAATCTCCATACTGGTTTCCATAGTGGCTGTACCGATTTGCAATCACACCAGCAGTGTATGAGGATTCTTTTTCTCCACATCCTCTCCAGCATTTGTTATTACTTGTCCTGTTGATTATAGCTATTCTAACAGGTGTGAGAAGGTATCTCATTATGGTTTTGATTTGCATTTCCCTAATAGCTAGCAATGCTGAGCATCCTTTCATATGTTTGTCAGCCATTTGTATGTCTTCTAGAGAGAAGTGTCTGTTCAAGTCCTCTGCTCGTTTTTTAATTGGATTGTTTGATTTTTTGTTGTTATTGAGTTATATGGGTTCTTTGTATAGTTTGGATATTAGGCCCTATCAGAAGCATTGCTTGCAAATATATTTTTCCATTTAGAAGGTTGTCTCTGTATCAGCTACTTCTTTTATTTCTCTTTCATTATTTTCACAATTCAGTTTCTCTCTTCTTGCTTCTGATTTATTTCTAAATTTTTGTCTTTGATATCGCTGATCTTTCCTTCCCTTTGGTCAACTCTATTTCCCAAGCTTGCTATTTCATTCTTCATCTTCTTTAGTGTATTCTTCATCTCCAGAAGTTCTATTTGGTTCTTTTTGAAGATTTCAATCTCCTTGATAAAAAACTCATTCTTCTAATCTAGTTGTTTTTTTCAATCCTGGAATTGTTGATATGAATTATTTTGGATCTCATTGAGCTTTTTTCAGAAGTATCGTTCTGAATTCTCTGTCATTTGAGTCACATATTTCTGTGTCTTTAAGCTTATTTTCTGGAGATTTTTCTCTTTCTTTCTGAGCTGCCTTGTTACCTTGGTTGGTGTTTAATGGATTATTTTTCCACCTGGGCATTAATGGAAGTGTATTCTGCTTGTTTTCCAGAAAGAAGATTTATTATATAAAGATCTCTCTTTAGCCTGTTGCAAAGAAGGCACTTTTCTTTTGGTTTCCAGTAGGTGAAGTCTAAGCCTCTTGGATCACTGCTTTATAGAAAGTTTTAATGATGCCTGTTTTTCTCCTTATAAATATTCAATCATGCTCACTACCCTCAGTCTCAATCCCTGTCAGTGTTAGCGACAGTTTTGGTAGTGTTTGCTCAGATTCCCCTGGGGCTCTACAATGTTCGGTCTTGGGGGATATGGGACGAGGTACCCTCTGGGTTGGAGAATGAGGGCTGCAGTTCAGCCTTGTGTTTTACAACCGCAGCTGGTAATAATTATCTGTTGCTTCCCTGCTGTTCCCATTTCTCTGTTTTCTGCCCTGATGACTGGGCCCTGCTGCCAGCCACATGGAGCTCACAGTTCTCTCAGGTAGGGCTGTTCAGGAAACTCACCGTACCTTCTCCCCTACCCCTCCTCCTGCAAGAAGCTCTGGCTGCAAGAGGCAGCCTCTTTGTTTCTCTTAGTCTACCACCCAACTCCCACGGTTCTGACTTGTTGTAGCTTTTATTCACAGATTCCTCACTCAGATGTGTTTGAGTGCAGGTTGGGTATTTGCTGTTGAGTTTTAGATGTTCAACTTATTGTTGTTTCAAGGGGAGAAATCTGGGGATGTCTCACTCTGCAATGTTTCCCCCAAATGATGTTCTTAAAACAGTTATTCATGCCACTCTTTTGTTTAAAATCTTTCAATGACTGTAATCCATCTTCAGAATAAAGTTCAAACTTATTAACATTGTTTAAAAGGTCACTTGAGCTCAAATATCTCTTAAACTATTAAACTTCATTCCCTGTCTGTACCTTAACTAATACCTAATATATCAGTATGAGAGACTATCATCAAACTTCTTCAGAGCACTCTATGTCATTATAGGTGTCTATTTTTTAGTATATATTATCTCCTGTGCCTGAACCTCCTTGCACAAATTTATCCACCTATTGTTACTCCTATTTAACTTTTAAAATATATTGAAGATTCTCCCCTTAGTGAAACTTTCTTGGCTTTACTTCCTCCAACAAATAGAATTTGGTACTCACTTTTCTGTATTCAGAGTTTCCTATGTAAACATTCACAGTCACACCTGTTAAATTATATCAAGTATAAAATGTTTTCATCCTGAGCCCATTGAATTAGTAGCTACATATCCAGTGTGTCACCTAATGTGTGGCACACATAAGTAAGGCTTCATTTAGTGCAAATTTGGTACAAATTGCTTTGACTTACCTCTTTTGCCATTTCTGGTTGTCAAACTCTTGATTTCAATAGATAGGGAGCATCACCAAGTAAAAGTGTATTTTTAAAAATACTTTAAAAGATTTAAAATGGAAACTATGAAGATAAAAATGATTTATTGATAATAAACCTATATTTTAAAATGAAGTCTCATATAAATTTATTTTATATAATTACTTGCAAAAATAGAGTTTTAACATAAAATTTTAGTTCCCTTTCACTGAAATAATGGTTATAGCATTATTCAATAGAGGGGCTACAAGACCAATTTTGGTCCAGTGTGGGCCCTCCTCTGTGTGATGAATATTGTTCTCTTTCCACATAATCTGGTCTGCTCAGAAGTGTTTTCTTTTTATTTCAAGGTCCTTATTAACTAATCATCCAGAGTTCTCAGTCTTTTCTAAATAATCCTAGAAATGGATTTTCAGCCTCCTGGAAAACTTACCACAGTCATAAATTTTTAGTTCTGGCCTTCACATTCTTTCTATCATCTTAACTTTCTTTTATGCATTGTGATATTGGGAAGTGGTTTTAAACCTTTTTCAGAGATCTGTATTTTCTTATCTACTAAGGGTGGGAATTAAAAATTGATCTTCCCCTATTTAGAATCTATGAAATTTTCTGCATTTTATCATGAAGATAGTAACTTAGAACATTACTGTTTAATCACTTTGTACCTATTTCAGTAGTTTCCAAATGTCTTGTGTGGATGGGCTGTATTAGAATTTCCAGGGAGTATATTAAAATCATAGATTTCTAGGCTTCCAACCAGTCATTTGGGAGAATTTTCAGGACTGAGTGCCTTTAATCTGTGTTTTAAAGAACTAAGGAAATTCTTGTTTCAATCTAATTTGGAAATTTATAAGAGCACAATAATTTATCACATACCTAAAGTCAGCAGATACTATTTTCTGAATTAAAAATAAATCAATGAGTGACATTCATAAACATTAAAAAGACATAAAGAACTCTTTTAAGTCTTCTCGAACCTTGATTCCAGATAAATGAAAGACCACCATCTGTTCAAAACTCTAAGGCAGGCTGTTTTTCTTCACATAGGTAGAATGTTGTACATAAATCTAAGCCAGTGCCTCTACAATAACAACCAGAAGACGTCAGATATATTACCAAAACCCACATTTTAAAGTATCAGAGTTATGAAAGCAATGAGGATCAGATCATCTAAAATTCCAGAAGATAGACACTTCCAAGATGACTTGATCACATGCAGCCTCTATCTTCATGTAAGAGCATTTTCTAATTTGGGCATGGGCTGATGATAGCACTTGCTGAATGCCTCTTTTGGTGGAGATTTAAAAAACAGTAAAATCTGGGTAGTTTGTGTGGTGGTGGACCAAATTTAGGAATTTGAGGGAACAAAAATACCTGGCTAGTTTTCCCTATGAAACACTTGCTAAATTTTTGTGTTGTGAGATGGTTTTTACTAATTTTGTACACTCTTCCAGAAAAATAGAAAAGGAGTGAATAGTTTTCTCCTATATATAAGGCTAACATAATCTTGGTCAAAAATTTTTCAGAGAACATTACAAAACAGGAAAATCACAAACCAGTGTCTCATATAATTATAAATGCAAAAATCTTCAACAAATTTTAGTAAATCAAATTTTATAATATATGAATATGTATTTTAAAAGATATCTCAGCCAACTTGGGTATTCAGAAGCACAAGGTTGTTTTAAAATTCCAAAATTAATATTTTTAATTTACAGCATTAACAGAACAAATGAGACAATCGTATGGTCATAAAAATGAATGTAGAAAAACTAAACAAAATTCAGAATCTACTATAACTAAAAAAAACTTTTGAGAAACTAGAAGTAAAGAATAGCTTTAAAAAAATAAATGAACCTACAGCAAATATCATCTTCCATAGTGAACTATAGGAGACTTTCTTCCTAAGATAGAAGCAAGACAAGGATGCTCACTGTAGACCACTCTGTTCAACATTATACTTGAGGTCCTAAGCAGTGCAATGAGGTAAGAAAAGAAACAAAAGTAAAAATGTTTAGAAAAAAAAGAAATAAAACTATCATTACTGGTGATTATGTGATTACGCATATAAAATCTACTGATACACAAAAATTTTCAAAAATGTAATATAACTAATAGGCGAATTTACCAAGGTCATAAGATACTAGATCAATATTAAAAATCAATTTTATTTCTATATGCTAGCAAAATAAACAAATAAATATACCATACATAATAGCATCAAAAAACTTTACATGCTTAGGAAAATATCTCCTGCAAGCTATGCAGAACTTAAAAATTAAAAATTACAACATATTTTTGAGAAAAAATTTAATAGACCTAAGGAAATGGAAGAATATACCACATTAATGAAATGATAACTAAGTATTGTAAAGCTATCAAATTTTCCTCAGTCTCTGAAATCAACATAATTCTGCCTTTTAAAAAAAGATTATTAGTAGAAATTGAAAAGCTGATTCTAAAATTCATGTGAAGATGCAAAGGCCCAAGAACATCAAGGTGATCTTAAAGAATCAAAAGGCTGAATTGCTCTTTGACATGATAATTGTCTGATATCAAAATTCATTCTAAAAACTCTGATGTAAGGATAGACAAATGGGCTAACTGAACAGAATAGAGTCCAGCAACAAGTGCATAACATATGCAAAACAATTTTACTTCTAGTAATACATTTCACAAATATACATATGCATGTATACATGTACTATAATGCTCCCAACAGCAATAGCCGTAATACCCCTAGATGGAAATTACCAAAAATATTATGATATTCACATGATAAGTACTATATAGTATTATAAGTAAATAATTTATAGCAATACTACCTACATAGAAAAATCTTAAAAATTTAATGTTGAGCAAAGGAAGATAGTCAAAACTACAGAAGTCAAAATGGTAGTTATCCCGTGACAAGAAGGTAATGATTGGAAGAGAGATAAAATGGGTTCTGTGGTATTGGTAAAATTGTATTTTTATATCTGAGTGCTGGTCATAGAACTATAATCAATTTGTGACAAATCGAGCTCTGTGTGTGTGTTGTGTGTGTGTATGTGTGTTAAATAAACTAATAAATCTAAAGCAGTTGAAATTACTAAAAAAAAAACCCTCTAAGCTAGAAGTTATTCTAAAGCTTCATGTAGAGTATCTAGTGTTGGAAGCATTTGTAAATGTTTAAATACCTGTGGAATGAATGAATGATGAATAAATGATCCTATAGTCTATTAGACATTCAAATAAAATTTCATGGAGAATATACTGTACAAATGCCGGGATGGATGCCGCAATGAATTGACCAAAATCTCTTTACTCAAGGAGTTTACAATATACAAGATATTACAAATTCATAACATTAAGACTTTTAAACAGTCTGATATAAGTAATGTCACATGAAAATACAACTAAATTGCTATAGGATAGTATCTAATTGAAGGTGGGAAGAAAGAAAACCCATGGTAGAATGGTACTGAACCAGACCCTAAAAGCTAGGTAAAGTTTCATCAGCTAAAATGAAGCCAAGGTAAAGTGGTGTGCAAGGGCTCTTTATTTTAGTTTTCATGTTCACTTTATATTCAAAGAGATAATAGTTCATAAAATAACACATTCTTTTTTATTTCAATTTCCTTCTGTGTGAGGCAGATGCCACTCCCCTCTACCCCCATCATGATAATAGATTTATTTTGTTAGAATGCCTCCCATCCCAGCCTCATTTTTTTGTGCACATTTCAGCATTGTATTTTTTGCCATCAGACTTTATCTTAGTATATTCAAGGTCATTTCAAATTTTTTTCTGACCTTTCAGATTGTTAGTACTCATCACAATTTACACCAGGTCTATATGATAGTATAAATTGACTGTAGTATGATCAATTTCACATTCTTAACCCTCTTAGTAATTGGCCATACAGAAATTGATTGAGTTGAAAGTACAGGGATTAAGCAATTTTGATCACTCTGAGTCAAAATGAATAATATATCAAGATTTATGTATTTTGATTGTCTAGCTTTGGTGTCAAACTTAATAGCAATAAAATGATAAATTAGGAAAAACATGCTTTATTCTATTTGGAACAAAATTCAATCTCTATGACTTTGTTACATGCTAGGATACTTCTTTATTAGATAATGGATGGAAGATATTTATGTCTATCCCAGGCCCAGGCCCGTTTGCCCTCAAATCCATTGTTTGTGCCTTCTCTGCTTTACTCTGTATTGCCCCTCCTTCCTCAAAATTGCTGAAAGCCTGTTTTCAGCTGTTCAATTGAAGATCCAGTGAAAGACTGGAGTATGGAAAGAAGAGGATACCTAGGTTTTTACTCCCTTCCCCTTTCTCCTTCAGGCAACATCTTTAGAAGCAGTCGCAGTGACCTCAGTAAGATACCTGAATATGCTGTCTCCTTATGTGTATTATCCTCTGAACAACAACAATCAGTATTCTCTCATGGACAAAAGTGTTTCTGTAGAAGATGTATGATCCAGCACCATATGCTAAGGGCTTAAGAGGAGCCTTACCTACCCATGCATTAGATAATAGGCATACAGGCCTCAGTCTCAGCTGTGGACCCTGAGGTGGCCAATGAACTACCTTCATCCACTCATGGCCACAGTCTGGGATCCCCTAGAGAACACTGACTCAGATAATTACCCTTAGATGAGAGCTTTTATAGAAGTCCAGAAGTCCAGTGGAGAAATTCCAGCACACTATTCAAACAACACACAAAAATCTAAGATAGGACTTATTAGAAAAGGTAAAAAGAACAGTTTGACTTTAACCTCATAATCCCTCCCTCAAGGAAGCACAGCTTAGTACCAAGAGAATTTTTCTAGGCCAGTGATTTCTCCTATGGCGGAAAATTAGAGCATGTGCCCAGCTTCCTCAGCTGTTTGAGACTGCCCAAAAGGCCAATTTTTCACTCACCCTATCCAGAGTACTGAGTCCAGAACTGCACAACTGGGAGTTGTGACTAGATAATATCAAAGGGATGTGGGTCTTACTAATGGCATCACAGACTCTATTGGGAGGCCTGCCCCCAAGCTGCTGAGGCTTCTCACTTGTAAATCCCCTCAACAGGTTTGGAGACATCCCAGGAATCTGTGAGCCTTGCCCTTATACCCCTCTACCGAGTAGCTGGCCTCCTGTGCATGTTTCCAATAATTGCAGAGCAAGCTTTGGCAGAAGGCTAGTTAGCACTCAAAGAAAGCTGAACAAAATCTGCAAGCCAGGGAGAGACCTCAGATTTGAGCATTTAGCATTGCTTTAGGGAAAGCATAAGGGAGACTATCAGCACATGGTCTGATGCATTGTAAGATCTAAAGAAGGTATACAAGCTTTAAGAAATTTTACCACAGAGGGAGCAAGAAGTGGGGAGATGTCATATCTATAGAATATCTGAGAAATCTTCAGAAATCCAGAGCACATACATGATCATATAATATTTAACAAAGGAGCCAAGAATACCAAAATGGAAGAAAAATTTCTTTATTAAATGATGTTGAAAAAATTGGATAACCACATGCGAAATAATGAAATTGGACTCCTATCTTAACATTATTCACAAAATTGACTGAAATGATTAAAAAACTAAATGTTAGACCTGAAACTATAAAAACTCCTAGAAGAAAATAAAGGAAAAATTTCTTGACATTGAACCTGGAAATAATTTTTTTAGATGTAGCATCAAAAGCACAAGCAATGAAAACAAAATAAATAAGATAAATTACACTAAAAAACTCCTTCCCAGTAAAGGAACCTAGTAACAAATGACAAGGCAACCAACAGGTTTGGGAGAAAGTGTTTGCAAACTTATATCTAATAAGCGATTAATATTTAAAATTTGTAACCATACAACTCAATACCAAAAATAAAAGTAAAAATAATCCTATTTAAAAAATGAGGCAGAGGATATAAATAGACATTTTTCCTGAGAAGGCATAAAAAATGCCAACGGGTACGTGAAAAGATACTCAAACATCACTAATCATTAGGGAAATGCCAATCAAAAACCATGAGATATCGCCCTATACCTCTTAGAAGGCTATGACCAAAAAAGACAAGGGTTAAGTGTTTTAAGGGTGTGGGAGAAACAACTCTAGGTGCAGCCACTATGGAAAACAATATAGAGATTCCTCAAAAAATTTAAAATATAACTACCATGTAATCTAACAATCCCACTTCTGGGTATTTATCCAAATGAAATGAAGTCAGTATCTCAAAAAGATATCTACATTTTTATGTTCATTGCCAGCATTATTCACAATAACCAAGGTATAGAAACTACCTTGTTTCTCAATGAATGAATGAACGAACGAATGAATGAATGAATGATGTGTGTGTGTGTATACACAATGAAATATTCAACCATGAGAAAGAAGAAAATCTTGCCATTTGTGACATGAATGGAACTCGATGACCTTATGCTAAATGAAAAAAAGTCAGACCTGAAGACAATACTATAATGAATCTCACTTACATGTGGAACCTAAAAAAGTTGAACTCATAGAAACAGAGAGTAGAAGGGTGATTTCCAGGACCTGGTAGTGGGGGAAAGGGGATGTTTGGTGAAAGGGTAAAATCTTTCAGTTATAAGATGAATACATTATTGGGATCTAATGTACAGCATGATGACTATAGTTAACAAGGCTGTATTATATACTTGAAAGTTGCTGTGTTAGTCAATCTTAAATGTTCTTTACCACACACAACACACACACACAGGTAATTATGTGAGGTGACGGAAATGTTAACTAACCCTATTGTGGTGATCACTTCACAATTTATGTGTATCAATCATCTTGTTGTACACCTTAACCTCAACACAGTGTATCGTCAATTATATCTCAATAACATAGAAAAAGAAGGAGCTGCTTTATTGTTTTTAACTCTCCCTAACATAATATAATTGTAGCTTACGCTAGGACCTCCTGATTCTTCACTTCTACAAAGCTGCCTCACACCTCCGTTGCCCCTGACTTCCCTCTGAATGACCTTACTACCAGGTTTCGACTTCTCAGTTCTGTCCTATCATTTATATAACCAATTCCCTCCATTTAGTACTATTCTAAGTATCTGAATACTCTTTGATGAATGGATCCTATTATAACTCCCCATATTTCAAATTATGATTTTACACCATATCTTACTCACACAAGCATGAGCTGATTGTTTCATTAATGCCAAAGGAGTAGGCCGGCCAATACTCTTATTTGACAACAAATTGAGAGATCATGAATCTGGAAATTATTTTGTTAGTTAAAATTAGCCAGGAAGAGCTCAATATTGCTTAGTATGCACCAGCATGTCATCATATATATCTTACCAATTCATAAAAGTTAGTGACAAGTGCATTATTTTCTTTTAATAGATGCAAAAACTGAGTCACAATTTATATTCATAGACTCTGATGATCTAAGGGATCAAAGAGATCATCATGAATAAGGTTCTCAAAATCAGGGTAATTTGGTAGATGGTGTGCTGGCAACTTAATCTAAATACACTGAGAATTCTCATCCAAATGTCTTACTTTATAAATACATAAACCAAGACCCAAAAAGGTGAGAAAGCTTGTCTGTGGCCAAAGGGTAGGCTGAAAACACTTGTGATGGCTTCCAAAACCATTCTCCAATCAAAGCAAGTCTTCAAAACTACTCTAATCCTGAAATCCCCATTCTAATCCTGAAAATCAAGAGAATTAAATTGCTGTGATCATTCCAGTAGAAATGAATATCATAATGGCAAGATCCATGGTTATATGATTCATAATCCTTGCAGATTCTGGAGCAAAGCTTTTAATTTTAGTCAGTGCATAGCTATTAATTTCTACTACAATTCAAGACACCATGCTATACATATATATAGCCAACCAAGATTAAATTAGATTTCCTACTATGCAGTGCATTCAACTATATGAACAGGTAAGTTGGACTAACAGATAAAATAGATATAAGCATTTATTGAATCACTCATTCATTTATCCAATGTATTTTGAACACCTACAATGAAATAGACACTGTTTTACCTACTGATGCTATAACAGTGAATAAGATAGACTGGTCCCTACTTCCTGGTGCTTCTAAACTGTGGAGGATAAGACATAAATAACAATTTCAGCATGTGGTAAGTACTATGAATGAAACAAACTAGATGTTGTTATAGAGGATAAAGTGTTGTAGGAATGTTGTGCTACGATCATGTAGGTTTTATACAACATAACCTTAGGAGACACCATTCATGTCATGGACATTACAGATTTGTATAGTTATTGCAAAATTTTTTCTGGCAGATGGCAGTAAAGTGTCTTGTTCAAATAAATTGTTAAGATGATTTTCTGACAAAATAAGTAGTCTTAAGGAAGGACTGCTTTTTTCCAATTTGCCCAAAGACACAATGTGGACTAGCGGAGGCCCTGAAAGATGTAGTAACTTTGAAATGAGAATCAGATAAGACCATTTTGATAAAGTGACATTTAAATCGAGAATAAACAAGAACCAGTCATTTGGAGAGACAGAATAAGAACACTCCAGGAAGGAGGAAAAATTGCGTTTGACATTATCCACACTTATTTTCGGTTTGTTTTGTTTTTACATTATATTCTTACAATTAAAAATCATAAGTTCTTTGTAGATGAAGATAATTTTTATTAGCAGAATCTGTGTTTTGCATGTTTAATTTTTCCACTGGCGATTACCAGGTCTCCTCGCTTTCTCCCTCAAGTATACATTTCCAGAGCTTTTGCTGAGATTGAGAATGTAATCTTTGGTCACATAACATAGCTTGCCTGACTCATATAAACTAAGAACAGAGAAAAGTAATCCAGCAAAATAATTTTCATGACAATTACTATCATTTGTTGAGCATTTACTAAAAAAAAGGCAATACATTAAACTAAACAATTGATCTGACATAGTCATCACCAAGAAAATTTCCAGTTATATTTTTATTCCTTCCATCTTCCCTCTATGTACCAGATACTTTGCCTTTCATCTATAAAATAGAGCTAAAATACCTACAACTTAATGTTATTATGATAACTACTAACATTTGTGGTATTTATTATACGTCAGGGACTACGCAAAGATGTTTACTAACTTTAGCTCATTTAAACCTCAACAACTTAGGCCAGATATTATTTACCCAATATACAGAGGAATATGAGGCTTAGCATGCCACAGATTTTGATGAGTTGAAATTTTCCCCAAGTAGCCTGACTTCAGAACTCATGCTGTTAATTCTAAATATGGCACATAGTCTATAGAAAGACTTCAGTAAATGTTTGCTATTACGAGAGGCAGAATAGCATAGTGATGAAGTGTCTAAATTCAATAAGCGGAGATTCCTACCTCCCACATGTCTCTAATAATAATCCTAAGAGAAGATATTTCAAGTCACCAAGATTTCCTTAGAAAATAGGCCAACTAACTCAGCTACCATAGGAGTTTCATTTTTCTGTGTGCTTTCATAGGTTTTCTGACCTCCTTTGTTTCAAAAAGAAGTCTTCACCTTCCCCAGTAGAGTCCTCAAGGTGAAGCACTCTTAATTCTCTCCCCAAAATACCTGATTTCAAGGAGGAGCTACAGAACATGGCTAAGATTGTCTGTGTTCCTCCAGGTCTACCCTCCTAAGAGACTCCTACTGTAGTACCTTAGCTGACAGAAGTAAATGACAAAGAACACTAATTAACAAGATAGTACTTTCTCCTCTCTTATGTATTGCAAGAATACTGTTAGAATATTTACAGTGTCATGTGGCAGACTGTAGAAATTTATAATTCTGAAGTAACAAGGAAACCCACATCATGATATGAATTTGATAAAAAGACAATTCAAAGCCAAGAGACTATTTAGACATGTCATTTTATTAAACATCATAAACTCTGCTGTGTTATAGGCACAGTGGAACCAATAAACCATTAATACGGTGTCATGAAATAGCCAAGAGCAGATATGAACCAGCTTTGATCAAGAGCAGGTGCGAGCACAAAGCAGAAAGTAAATTGTTCAATCAATTAATGGGAACACAGTTAAACACTTTCGTCTATCAGTAGGTTATAAATCCTGCATCTTGGTGGGAATAATAATTCCATGACAAAGCTCAATGATTCTTAACACTCCGTAGTAAATTTTTTATCAGCTTCAGCCTGGCATCTCTGTCCAAGAGCCAATTTGTACTTTGTGTGCTCAGCTCAAATCAGTGCCTAGAAAAGAAGATTTCAGAAAAAGACTTGTGAGCAAACCTCCAAATGTTCCTATACCAGATCTAGATAAATACCATAAGTTCAGTAGCTTATGTTAACTGTTGAAACATGAAAAGCCAAGCTGGAATATGTGAGAATAGGCATTTGGGTAGAACTAAATAAGCACTTCAGAGAAAGAAGCCAGGGAAAATTAAGAGTCACTCAAGGAAATAGGCATTCAGACATTTTCAATTTTAAAAAATTATTTAATAGTGAAAGGTATTTTTCCTTTTGTTTAGATAGCTGTGTTCCCATTTCCAAATATGGCTCCCTAAAACTGAAAACTCCCTCCTACAGCTAAAATCTGAAACAAGCACTCTGAAAAGGCTAGGCTCACACTTGGAAATCTGGAATTTTAAAATCACAAACCAACCGTACCCTCCTTAGGTCACCTGAGAATGGGCTCTTTTTCTTCTCCAGCCTTTGTGTTTTCCATCTAGCTATCCAGTTCAACAATAATCTCTATGTATGCTTACTGAAATTCCGCCAAGGGAATCAGCTTCTACCCAGACTCTGGACTAATCTTCACCCTAAATGAGAGACATTCATGAATTTCTGAAATGTGGCAGTAATTCACTAGCTCAACCTCAAGGTCAGTCTTACTATCCAGTCTTTCAGACCTTGATAATAAGGTTCCCAATAACTGGATTTTTGTTACGTTCCCCATTATAATGAAGATGGTGCCTTGAACTCCTGAATACCAGTGGCCAGATTGTGTCCCTGAACCTTATTTCCCCATTATTTGTTCTAAACCTCTACATTTGCCACGAGCCTATTTGCTTGTGCTGTTTATTGCTCTGCATTAGCTTGACCTGCATAGATTTTTCTCTCACACACTAACAAATCTCTCAGCTTTAGAGTTAAGTTCTTATTCCTCTCCTCTTCCTTCTAAAAATTTATTGACTATCTATTTAGAACTGGGGTTAGAGAGAGAAAATAACCAAATCCCTGACCTTAAGAGTAACCATATCAACATCGAAATTCTGATTTCGAATAAAATCAAAAACTGCCTGGTCTTTAGGTCCTATTCTATCCCAGTGGGCCTAACGCACTGAAGCTGAGACCCTAAAGGACACTAAATATATTACTTAAAGTTGATAAGCCCTATAATCTTAACTGATAGCCTCTCCAATGATGTCCATATCGCTGACTGATGACTTGAATTGGTTTCTTTTCTTGTCCATTTTGCCTAATTAGGTTGGGTTATATCAGAGTTAGGGTTCATAACTCACATTAATGTATGCATTAAGGAAAAATATTTAGTAATTTTGACCATCGATGTATAAACTTTATCCCTAACAAGGATAGTTCTTTATTTCAATTAGACTATTTTGCCTTAGGTTGTGTTCTGCTGTGTCCTTTGGCAAATGGAAGCATGAGATTTTTCACACAAGGTATCTGAATGATAGAGACTCACCAGTAACCTGCCCAATAGCTTCTAGCTCTGATTTTGATTAACAAACACATAAACTTACAGTACATTCAGAAATTATATTCTTTATAACAGAAGGATCGACAATCAATTTCTTATTTTCCTTCTTGCTGTGGAACATTTGTCAGCATTTCTCAAGCCAAGTGCATTCCAAAAGCTGTGTTATGAGGAAACTCTCAAGCCCAAATGATCCAATGTATTCACTCTTCTTCATTTCTTTCTCTCTCTCCTTCTCTCTCTCTCCCTCCCTATCTTCATGCACACACCGCTTTTCAAAACTCCATCAGTTCTTCGAAAGAAGAGAAAATTGAAACATGGCAAAACAACGAGAGCAGTTTCTCTGTTTTAGTACCTATGACAATAATGGAATAGACATCCAGAACTGCAGATATCAAACAATGAGAACAAATGTTTCTGAAAATTATACCAGAAACTAACACACATTATAATAAGAAACAAGTACTATATATCAGATCATTAATAGTTATCTTTGAGAATTATGGATTTTACCAATTAGTTAATTAGTGATAAACAAATTATTCATAGAAATGGATTTGCCTTTCTTAGCCAAACTATCAGTTGCTTTATTCAGGTACCTTAGAAATGATAATCCTGGGATTTTCTGAGTCTTGGAGTGAGTTTATTAAATGTTTTGTATTGCTAGAAGAAAAACTAGATTTTCAGTCAGAAACATGGGATAGAAGCTTAGTCTCTATACTCATTAATTGTATGATATTGTGCAAAATATTTAACCTCTCTGTGGCTTGGCATTTTTATAATTTAGAAGTTATTAATAATATTAATAATAACTGCTCTATCAATTTGACTAGACTTTAATAATTTTTTAGTACATTTTTATTATGGTAAAATGTAAGTAAAATTGACCACATAACCATTTTTAACTATACAGATCTGTAGCATTAAAATACATTCACATTGTTGTGCAAATATCAGCACTATCTACCTTCAGAACTTTTTCATCTTCCCCAACTGAAACTCTGTACCCATTAAGCAATAACTTCCTATTGCCCAGCACCCCAATTCCTAAAAACCACATTCTACTCTTTGTAGCATGTGTCCAAAAATTTCCTTCTCTTCTAAGACTTAGTTATATTCCATTGTATATTATATACCATATTTTGTTTACCCATCCATGTGTTCATAATTTCTTTCCCTTTTGGCTATTGTGAGTAATACTGCTGAGAACATGGGTATTGAAATACTTCTGAGCCCTTCCTTTCACTTTTTTGGAGATGTGTACACCCAGAAATGGAATTGCTGGATCATATGAGCATTCTATGTCTAATCTTTTGAGAAATTACCATACTATTTTACTTTTTTGTGTGTTTTAAATCAAATATGAAAGCTCTGAAATTCTTGTTCTCTAAAAAATTGTTTGGTGACAGCATAGTCTGTATTTTTAGATAATGTTTTGAAAATTTCTTCTTTGGAATTTTTCTCTCAATTCAAATTCGACTTCTCTGAGCCTCAGATTTGTCACTACAAAGTGAGAATCAAAATACAGGCTGTAAGTTTGCTATAAAGTTTAAGTGTAATAATAGTAGACCGAACTATATTAGTTGTTATAGGTTAAACTTGGTCAAATGTTGTCATTTTTCATATACCTCAACCTATATATATGTGTATTAATATTTATTTTCACTTCTGGACCCACTCTACACATTTTGACATATACCCTTCTCTGTGAACAGTTCTCCTGCTTTCTGGTTTCCAGCTAATTTGAAAGGACAGTAGATTGCAGGGTAGGAGAGCGTGTTTGGGATATTTATTCTCCAGCTTCCTCACTGCCAGATCACAGTTTGACCAGCAGCTGCATTCCTCCAGTGAATTCCATAGTTCTTCCCAGGTAGTCTCTTTCTACAGCTATAGCTTCAATTTTTTTCCATATATTTAGTCCATTGATAGTCTCAAGGTACTCCACCATCTGTTGGCTTCTCTTAAACAAGTCTTCACCTAAAAAATTCCTTTATTAAACCTCATTTGCAGTAGTATTCTGTTTGAGTGTGCCGTTTCTTTCTGCAAGGACTTCAAGCTGATAAATACATAATATCTCTAATAAATTGCCTTGCTTTCAATGAATGGTCAAACAGTAGTTGTCATGAAACTTACTTCTAATTTTTTGCTACTATTATTTCTATCTTTGGTTATACTCCTTATCTCAAGTCAAAATTATTCGTACACTGGTAGAATGACAGGAAATCATCTTAGTCAAAACTATATATAAAAGATAAGATCTTCCTTTAGGTATGCATAATTGGTTTCTCCAAATAGCCAACAAGGTGGAAAACTTAAGAAAGGTAGCTGAATCTAGCTCCTGAAGTCTTTAATCTTATCTTTATTCCTGTTGAATATGTTAAACAGCTTGAAAATAATTTATTTGAGAAACTAACCAACCTGAAGTTTAACCTTTGGTTTTCATTTAAGGAAACCAATTGACAGTTTGTTGGCAATGAAATGCCCTTTAGCAACAAGTGTCAACATGTAGAAGAGCTTAATTGCAAAGCTAGTTGGGGCAGAAGAATAATGGCAAAGATGGATTTACTGTGAATTCATGAATCTTAAACTTCAGGGACTCTCTCTTGTATAAGCTTCATTCAAGACTCTGGCAGGAACCCAGGAAATTGTGCGCAAGGTCATATGTGTTTGTAAATTTTCAAAAGTAAGACAAATGTCTCTTTCCACTGTGACTTCCCCTCTATTACATTTCTTTTTGATGGGTAGAAGTGCAGTGGTATTCTGTGGGATTTGACTAAAAGCAAGTCAAAACTGGGCATTCATTGGGTTTAGTGGGAGAAGCTTATGCTGTTTAATAGTATTTCTCAGTAAAGTTAATTTACTGCTAGCTATCCCATAAAAAAAATGACTTTAGGAAGTTACTTCTGGCCACTTTGCTGACTCAACCACTATGACACTAAGATGCAAAGGTAGAGGCTGTATCGCAATATAAATGTGTCCTATAACACCTGGCACAGAAATCTGTGAGTAGTGGAGAAAAACAAGATTTGCAAGTATGGAGCTAAAAGCTCATCTATGTAAAACCTTTCAATCATTATAAAAGTAAAATTATAAGCAGAGAACTTAGTTTTACATCGATGTCTACTTGAAACAGGAATATACTCAATAATGCAACATATACAATTATAAAAGCACCATACATTTTATTTTTGATATGGTAATCATGCAAAATAGAATCTGCCTGAATCCCTGTAATTGTACAACACAAACTACAGGAATACTATGATTAGCAATAAGTATTCTGTAATAACTCATAAATGAAATAAACTTGACAAAGATTTGGAAATTTTGGATATTACTACTAAAATTTTTATATGACATACTATAAACCAATTGTGAAGCAAAGAAGAAATTTTTCTAAATCCTTATTCATAAAAAGCAGATAGTGATTAATCACTTATTACTATGATTAAATTTGTTGTGATATGTTTTTAATTCTAAATAAATAGTAACTAATGTAAAAGGATTAACACCATTCTATATAATCTCTTCCGGAAAATATAAAAGAAAGAAACATCCACACTGATAGATTCTCAGACAATATAACACTATCTCCAAACTGCGGAGAAAATAAAGTTTTTGACCTGAAATTTGTACCTAGTTAGGTCATCATGGAAGAATGGAGAGCAAAGTAAAAGTATTTTCTGACAAACAAACAAACAAAAAAAACTGAAATAATCTACATATTACTAACTCCAAGTAAACAAAACTTCTAAAAGGACCTATTTCATTTAATAGAAAAGAAAATGGAAACAGAGGAAAGCAGGGAATATAAAAAGTTAGTAAAAGAATTTAAAATTATATGTTGGTAGAATTTAAATGAGGATTTACTGTTCCCAGTATTTAGCAATTAGTAATTAGTTGTGCTTGAAATGATATGAAACTAAAATAGAAGCAATAACATGGGAATGAAAGTAAACCTGAGTAAAATATTCTAAAGGTCATGTATCATTCCACAAAATGATAGAAATGTTGGCCGACTGGATTTTTAGGGAAAGATGTTAAAATTTTTAAGGGTAGCCAATAAAAAAAATAGAAACAAGTTATAATACTTTCAAGAGGTCAGAAAAAAACAAGAAATAAAAAAATAGTTTAAAAAAAGAAAAAGAGGATGCTAGAATTAAGTCTAAACATGACTGTGAGAAAGAGAAAATCACATCCTCTGAGATTCAGGAATTGGCCTGACAATTACAAGATCTCAGTGCTATTGGAAGCAGGTCTGTCACTCCAAGACAGGTTATGTTGCTCTCCTTTTGGACATGAATAATCTCACAGAATCTGCTAATTCCAGACAAAGTCACTGTGAAAACATGATGAAGTGAGACACAATAAGACCACTTCATAATATTGACTAAGCATAGTCACCATCACTGTCGATCCAGAAAATACCAAACACCCCCCTCTCCTGGACTAATATGAGTGAATGCTACTTTTTTTTTTAACAGTCATAGCTTTTGTCTCACACTAACCAGCCCTACCTAAAGCTAAGAATTGTTAGATACTCAATTATAGAATTGTCCCCATATGTGACAGCTTTCAATCTAAAGTAAATCTTTTTTTTTTTCTGAGATTCTCTCCAAATCACCCAGCCAAAGCCCAATATAAACAATAGGTGCTTTATAACACCTTCTTACTGAGACCTCCCCACCCTCTGTTCCCCAGGGTGTATAATCTCCCATTGATTTACAATGAGTCATATAAACTCAGCATTCAATTTGTAGGTCATTGCTATGGTCTGTGGCCAGAGAGCATTGACACCACAATAAAATTAAATGGCATTTCAGTTCACTCTTCTCATTAGTTTGTCCCTAGATTCATTTTTAAATAATTCTGCAATAGTTCCTAAAACAATTCTCCCAACCCCACCCCACAGCAACAAAAAAAATTACTGTTGGAACTTTTCATTTTTAAAAAAGTTTAGAATAATGTGGTAAGAATTGATGCTTTTTTCTAGTATTGAATTTCCTCTTTCAGAAGCATGATGCATTTCTACATTTATATACAACATGGTTTATTGTTTCTTTGTAGTTTTTTCATATAGATATTGTATGTGACTTGTCAAATTTATTTTCTAAGTAATACATTAAAACCTATTCCTTGATGTTTGTGTAACCATATTTTTACATAGTTATGTTCTATATACACACACATATTTTCTTATATACTTTTTTACAAAACCTTAAAGTTTATACCTATATATTTATATATCTTGTGCTATTATATACCAGTTTTATGTTTTTTTGTTTTCTAATTCACTAATATGTATTTTAATACTTTTTTTACTTTTTAATTATAGCTGGCATATAATATTATTTAGTTTCAGATATAGTATTAGACATTTATATAACTTATGAAGTGATTACCCAATGAGTCTAGTACCTATCTGACACCATACATAGTTATTACAATATTATTTACTGTATTCTATGCTATAACTTTACATTCCTAAGACTATTTTGTAGCTACCAATTTGTACTTTTAATCCCTTCATCTTTTCACCCCCCCATAATTCCTCTCCCATCTGGCAACCTCAAAATATTCTCTTTATCTATGAGTTGTTTCTGTTTTGTTTGTTTGTTTTGTTCTTTAGATTCACATGTAAGTGAACCCATATGGAATTGTCTTTCTCTGTCTGACCTACTGCACTCTGCACAATACCCTCTAGGTCCATCCATGTTGTTATAAGATGGCAAGATTTCATTCTTTCTTTTTTTAAATGTTCTATGGCTGAGTAATATTCCATTGTACATATGTACCTTTTTCTTATCATTCATTCATTAACGGACAAACCAGGTTTCCTTCCATCTCTTCTTGGCTATTGTAAATAATGTTGAAATGAAACATATGAATGAACGTACATTCCTTGAAAGTAATATTTTGGGTTTCTTTAGATAAATATCCAGAAGTGGGAGTACTGGGTCCTTCTTTGTCTTTTTATTACACCCCTTTGTTTTTAAAGTCCATTTTGTCTGGTATAAATTTTTGCTACCCCAGATTTTTTTTTGTTCTCCTTTTTGAAATATCTTTTTACAACTCTTTATTTTAATCTCTATGTGTCTTTTATCAGAAGCAAGTCTCTTATAGGCAGCATATGTAAGGGTCTTGTTATCTTATCTATTCAGCCATCCTATCTTTTGACCAAAGAATTAATCTTTTATACATTTGAAGTAACATTGTTATATATGTAGTTATTGCCATTTTATTATTCATATTTTAATCTTTTTTTCCCCTTTCTTCTTCTTAAAGAATTCTCCTCTAATATTTCTTCTAATATTGGTTTGGTGGTGATGAACTCCTTTAGGTTTTCCTTGCCTGGGAAGCTCTTTATCTTTAGCTTTACTGAGTAAAGTAATCTTGCTTTTAATCACTTTTACTATTTCATGCCAGTGCCTTCTAGCCGCAGCGTTTCTGTTGAGAAATCAGCTGACAGTCTTATGGAAGCTCCCTTGTAGGTAACTAAATTGCTTTTTCTCTTGATGCTTTTAAGATTTTCTTTATTTTTAAGCTTTGCATTTTAATGATGATGTATCTTGGTGTAGGCCTCTTTAGTTTCATCTTGTTTGGGAATCTGTGCTTCCTGGGTTTGTATTCTATTTGCCAGATTAGGGAAGTTTTCTGTCATTTTCCTTTAAATAGGTTTTCATTCCTTGCTCTCTCTCATTCTCCTTCTGATACGCCAATGATGTGAAGTGGTATGCTGATATTGTCCAGAGACTCCTTAAATTAGCCTCATTTTTTTTGGGGATTATTTTTTTTGTTGCTGTTCTGATTGATTGGGTGTTTTCTCGCTACTTATCTTATAAATCACTAATTCAATCCTCTGCTACATGTAATCTACTGTCGATTCCTTCTAATATATCCTCCATTCCAGTTATTATATTATTTACTTCTAACTGGTTCTTTTTAATGTTTTCTAGCCTCTTTGTTAAAGTTATGAATTCATCTATTCTGCCCCTAAATTCACTGAGCATCCTTATAACTAGTGTTTTGAACTCTGCAACTGTAGATTGCTTGTTCTTTCATTTTGTTTAGTTCTTTTCTGGAGTTTTGTTCTATCTTTCATTTAGAATGTGTTTCTTTGTCTCCCCATTTGGCTGTTTCCCTATATTTGTTTCTATGTTTTAGGTAGGGCTTTCTTAGTTTCCTAGTCCTGATTAGTGACCTTATGTAGTGGGATGTCCTGAGGGGCCCAGTGGCTTAGTTTTCCCTGGTCACCTGTCCCTCCATGTCTATTTTGTAACTATCCATTTGTACTTCTTAATCCCTTTGCCCTTTTCTCTGTCCCCCTCAATCCCCATCTAGTCGAGTAGCCATCAAAATATTCTCTATATCTATAAGTTTATTTACTTTTGTCATTTGTTGTTTATTTTGTTCTTTAAATTCCACATGTATGTGAAATCATGCAATATTTGTCTCCTCTATCTGACTCATATCATTCAAGGCAAAATCCTCTAGGTCATCAAGGCAATGTTTTTTCCATCCCCTTCCTTTTAGTTTGTGTGTGTGTGTTTTAATCTGAAGTAAGACTCTTGTACTCATCATATGTAGGAGTCTTGTAGGAGCCTTATTTCTTATATATTCAGCCACACTATTTTTTGTTTAGAGCACTTAACTCTTCACCATTTGAGGTACTCATTGATAGGAATGTATTTATTAACATTTTTTATTCCTGTTTTTGATATATATTTTTTCTTCTTAAAGAAGTTCCTCTAATTTCCTGTAATACTGGCTTGGTGTTAATAAATTCCTTTAACTTTATTTTGTCTGGGAAGCTCTTTATCTGTCCTTCAACTCTAAATGATAGCTTTGCTAGATAAAGTATTCTTGGTTGTAGATCCTAGGTTTTCATCACATCGAATATTTTTGTGTCAAGGCCCTTCTGTCCTGCATAGCCTCTTTTGAGAAATCAGCCGAAAGTCTTACGGGCGCTCCCTTTTAGGTAACTAATTGCTTTTTCTCCTGCTACTTTAAGATTTTTCTCTTTGTATTTAACCTTTGGCATTTTTAATTATGTGTCTTGATGTGGCCTCTTTGGGTTCATCTTTTTTGGTACTCTCTGAGTTTCCTGGGGTTGTACATCCATTTCCTTCAGCAGGTTAGAAAGCTTCCATCATTTTTTTTAAAAAATAGCTTCTTCAACTTTTTGTTTTCCTTCAGGTTACCCCTATAACATGGATATTTTTAATATGTAATTGTGTCCCATAGGCTCCTTAAATAATTATTACAGTCTTGGCTTCTTCTTATCTTTTCTTTTCTTTTTTTTCCTTTTCTTAAGAGTGTCCTGGCTTCCCTATCCTCTATATCAGCAGTTCAATCCTCTTATTTAACCCCTCTGTTTATTTTTCTATATTCTCCTCTTTCTCAGATAACATGTTGCTCATTTCTGACCAGTTCCCTTTTATAGTATCATTTCCATTTTTGTTTTTTATCTCTTTGTTAACATTCTCACTGAATCATCTACACATTCCATAAGGTTATTGAGCATCTTTATAACCAGTGTTTTTGGAACGTTGCATCTGTTAGATGCCTGACACCATTATTCCTGGATCTGTTCTGTTCCCTCATGTTTCCTTCTTTATCTTCCCATTTTGTCTGCCTTTCTGTGTCTGTTTCTATGTACTAAGCAAACTTCTAACTCTCTTATTAGTGTGGCTTTGTGTAGTAGGTGTCCGGCACAGTCCTGAGAGGGGTTTAGCTGCAGACCAAGTTTACCTCAGCCCGTGCCTCCCCAGGGCCACTTGTTAAGATTCAGCAAGCAATCCACAGATGCTGTGTTTATAGTTGCCTCAAGAAACCACAACTGGAAACAAGACCAGCTGCCACCGAGTAAGAGTCTTGCACTACTCAGCAAGGAACACCAGACTTGCTGAGGACATAACTAAATGTGGCTTGGGTGGGGCTTGCAAGTTGTGGGAGCAGAGTTTTAGGTAATCCTCTGGGCAAAGCAACCTATCTCATCCAATTTGATAATGTCTCAGCTATGGTGGCATTGCCTCCACACATTGGGAAGTGGGGAAGGCTCAACAGAGGAATAGTGATACTGCTGGCACTTCTGCCCAAGAAAGAGCCTCACCTCTGGCCCTTGCTCTGGCAACTCTGTGTCCTCTTGTAAGTCCCTGGTTGTCCCCCATACAGCTGACCCCGAGCCTGGTGCCAGAGAGAGCTAGTCCGTTACTTGGAAAGTCCATTTGAGGACATAGCCCCTTTAAGAGGCATTTGTAGCTGCCAGCTGCTGCAGCTCCATCCCACTCAGTCACTCAGGACTGGGCAACTTCACTTAGTCTCTTCCTACCTTTTATCATTGCAGGTTGATTAATTATTTCTCTACCTAGATGTAGTGATTCTGGTCATCTAGATCCCAGGTGACTTTCCTTGCTGTTTGTTCCATGTTTCTGTCCAACTTGATGTGGTCACAAGAGAGATGAACAACGCCTCTATCATCTACACCATTTTTAAAATTTTTTAAATTAAGTTTATTGGAGTAACATTGGTTAATATAATTACATAATTTCAGGCAAACATTTCATTTGATATCTGTTACATTCTATTGTGTTTTTACCACCCAAAGTCCAGTTTCCTTCAGCTACCATATTTTGATCACCTTTACCCACTTCACCCTCCCCCAAACCCTGCAATTTGACCCCCATACCCTGTCTACCTCCACCCTCCTCCCCACCCCACAAGGAACCACTAGTCTATAGTCCTCTAGTAACCACTAGCCTATAGTCCATGTTCCATGAGTATCTGTTTGGTTTGTCCTGCTCATTTGTTGCTTTTAGGTTTATATCCCACAAATAAGTGATATGTGTGGTTTTCAACTTTTTCTATCTGGCTTATTTCACTTAGCATTGATTATCTCAAGTTCATCCATGTTGTCGCAAATGGCAGTATTTCATCTCTTCTTATGGCTGAGTAATATTCCATTGTATATATGTACCACAGCTTCTTTATCCAATCATCTATCATAGGATGCTTTGGGCATGGCCACCGTGAATAATGCTGCTATGAACATCGGTGTGCAAATATCTTTTCAGATATTAGTTTTCAAGTCTGGGGTAAATACCCAGTAGAGGATTGCTGGATCATATGGTAGATCAATTCTTAGTTTTTTTGAGGAACCTCCATACTGTGTTCCATAGTGGCTGTACCAATTTGCAGTCCCAACAGCAGTGTATGAGAGTTCCTTTTTCTCTGCATCCTCTCCAAATTTGTTATTACTTGTCCTGTTGATTATAGCTATTCTAACAGGTGTGAATGGTATCTCATTGTGGTTTTGATTTGCATTTCCCTATAGCTAGTGGTTTGAGCATCTTTTCAAATATTTGTGGCCATTTATATGTCCTCTAGGAAAGTGTCTGTTCAGGTCCTCTGCCCATTTTTTGATTGGATCATTTGTTTTTGTTGTTGTTTGTTGTTGTTGTTGTTATTGAATTATGAGTACTTTGTATATTTTGGATATTAGCCCTTATCGGAGGTGTTGCTTGCAAATATATTTTCCATTCAGGGTTGACGTTTCTTTTACTGAGCAGAAGCTTTTTAGTTTGATGTAGTCCTATTCATTATTTTAGTTTTTGTTCCCTTGCTTTTGAGGTCAAATTCATAAAATCCTTTTTAAGTACAAGGTCCTTAGTTTAGTTCCTATGTTTTCTTCTATGCATTTTTTGTTTCAGTTTATATTCAGTCAATCTATTTTGAGTTAATTTTGGTGTGTGGTGATAGACAACAGTCTAGTTTCATTCTTTTGCAGGTGGCTTTCCAGTTTTCCCAGCACCATTTATTGAAGAGGCTTTCCTTCTCCACTGTATGTTTTTGGCTTTTTGTCAAAAATTATTTGCCCATATAAATATGGGTTTTATTCTGGACTCTCGATTCTGTTCCACTGGTCCTGTGTCTGTTTCTGCCAATACCATGCTGTTTTGATTACTGTCGCTTTGTAGTATAATTTGAAGTCAGGCAGAGTGATGCCTCCAGCCTCATTCTTTTTTCTCAGGATGGCTTTGGCAATTTGGGTCTTTTGTGCTTCCATACAAATCTGATGATTTTTGTTCTATTTCTTTAAAAAATGCAATGAGATTTTGATGGGGATTGCATTAAATCTGTATAATGCTTTAGGTAATAGGTCATTTTAACTATGTTGATTCTTCCAATCCAAGAACACAGAATATCTTTCCATTTCTTTGTATCTTCTTCATTTCTTTTAATAGGGCATAGTTTTCATTATATAGGTCCTTCACATGTTTTTTAAATTTATTCCTAGGTATTTTATTCTTTTTGTTGCAATTGCAAAAGGATTATTTTTTCCACTTCTTTTTCTGACTTCATTTTAGAGTATAGGAACACTATGGATTTTTGAACATTGATTTTGTATCCAGAGACTTTACTGTATTTGCTTATTGTTTCTAGTAGTTTCTTGTGGAGTCTTTAGGGTTTTCTATATAGAGAATCATGTCATCCACAAATAGTGACAGTTTGACTTCTTCGTTTCCTATTTGGATGTCTCTCTTGTCTGATTGCACTCGCTAGGACCTCCAATGTTATATTGAATAACAGTGGCATAGTGGACAGCCTTGCCTTGTTCCTGATCTTAGGGGAAGGTTTTTAGTTTTCACCATTAAGTATAATGTTGGCTAGGGTTTGTCATATATGGCCTTTATTATGTTAAGGTACTTTCCTTCTATACCAATTTTGTTAAGTGTTTTGATCATAAATGGATGCTGTATCTTGTCGAAGGCTTTTTCTGCATCTATTGATGATCATATGATTCTTATTTTTTAATTTGTTTATGTGGTGTGTCACATTAATTGATTTGCATATGTTGAACCATCCCTGTGCCCTGGGATGAAGCCCACTTGATCGTGTGTATAATCTTTTTAATATGTTGCTGTATTCGGTTCGCTAGTATCTTATTTAGGATTTTTGCATCTGTTCATGAGAGATATTGGCTGTAGTTTTCTTTTTTGTGTGTTATTTTACCAGGTTTTGGTATCAGAGTATATTGGCCTCATAAAATGTGTTGGGAAGTATTGCCTCCTCTTCAATTTTTGAAGAGTTTGAGAGAATAGGTATTAATCTTCTTTGAATGTTTGGTAGAATTCACTGGTGAAGCCATCTGGTCCTGGACTTTTACTTTTTGGTAGGTTTTTGATGATTGTTTCAATTTCCATACTGTTAATCAGTCTATTTAGATTTCCAGGTCTCTTGAGGTTATATTTTTCTAAGTACTGGTCGGTTTCTTCTAGGCTATAAAATTTGGTGTTATATACTTTTTCATAGTATTCTTCTATGATCCTTTATATTTCTGCGATATCAGTCATAATTTCCTCTTTTTCATCCCTGATTTTGTTTATTTGTGTCCTTTCTCTTTTTTCTTTAGTGAGTCTAGCCAGAGGGTCATCAGTTTTATTAATTTCAAAGAACCAGCCCTTTGTTGCATTTACTTTTTCTATCATTTTTTTGTTTTTATTTTCATTTATTTCTGCTCTAATTTTTTATTTCTTTCCTTCTGCTGACTTTAAGTTTTACTTGTTCTTCCTTTCCTAGTTTTTAAAGATGAAGTGTTACATTGTTTATTTGGGCTCATTCTTACTTTAAGAGGTAGGCCTGTAAAGATATGAACTTTCCTCTTACGACTACTTTTACTGTGTCCCAAAAGTCGTGATATGTTGTACTATCATTATCATTTGTATCTATGTATCTCTTGATCTCTGTTTTCATTTCTTTTCTGATCCAGTTATTCTTCAGTAACATGTTGTTTAATCTCCATGTATTTGCGGCTCTTCCTGATTTCTTTTTTCAGTTTCAAAGCATTATGATCAGAGAAAATGATTGGTATGATTTCTACCCTCTTATATTTGTTGAGGCTATCTCTGTGTCTCAGTATGTGGTTAATTCTTGAGAGTGTTCCATGTACACTAGAGAAGAATGTATAAGCAGTTTGTTGGGGATAGAAGGCTCTGTAAATGTCAATTATGTCCATGTAAGAATGTTATTTTCTTATTGATTTTCTGTTTGGATGATCTGTCCATATCCGACAATGGAGTATTTAGGTCCTTCATTGAACTTTCATCGCTATCATACTATAGCAATTCTCTTATTATTTAAGATTATAATGCCCTGTTCTTAGTAAGGGTTGCATTCTTCTGCTTCTATTTGCCTGATCGTCGCTTTACTCCTAATTACGTTTTGTTGTTGTTGTTGTTGTTGTTGTTGTTGTTGTGTTGTTTTTTGTCATTTTGTTTTAGGTGAACTGACCTCTTTCAGTATTTCCTGTAGTGCATGCCTTCTATTGGAGAATTCCCT
The DNA here is from genome assembly GCA_003508835.1 of Eonycteris spelaea. Classification (NCBI taxonomy): domain Eukaryota; kingdom Metazoa; phylum Chordata; class Mammalia; order Chiroptera; family Pteropodidae; genus Eonycteris; species Eonycteris spelaea. The sequence goes on along the minus strand of PUFA01000043.1, from coordinate 9,777,786 downwards.
CAGTTTTTGTATGTCTGGAAAAGTCTTAATTTCTCCTTCATATCTAAAGGAGAGCTTAGCTGGATACATTATTCTAGCCTGGTAGTCCCTTTCACTTGATAGTTTAAATATTTGATTCAATTACTTTCTGGCTTGTAAGATTTGCATTGAGAAGTCTGAGTATTATCTAATGAGTTTACCTTTATAAGTTACCATTTTTTTTCTCTCTGACTGCCTTAAGAATTCTGTCTTTGTCATTGATTTTTGATCATTTTAATACAATGTGTCTTATTGAAGGCCTTTTTGGGTTGATATTGGGTGTTCTGTTGACTTCTTGAATTTCAAGTTCCAGCTCATTCCTTAGATTTGGGAAACTCTCATCAACTGTTTGTATGAAAATGCTTTCTAGTCCCTGTTCCTTTTCCTCGCCTTCAATAATGCCCATTATTTTATGTTTCCTCTGCCGGTGGTATCAGCTAGTTCGCGAGTTTCTCTTTCATTATTTTTCATTCTTCGGTTTCTCTCTTCTTCCTTCTGATTTATTTATAGATTTACGTCTTTGATATCACTGATCCTTTCCTCCATTTGGGTCGACTCTATTTCCCAAGCTTTCTATTTCCTTTTTCAAGTCTTTCAATGTGTGTGTGTGTGTGTGTGTGTGTGTGTGTGTGTGTGTGTGTGTGTGTTTTCATCTCCAGAAGTTCTATTTGGTTCTTTTTGAGGGTTTCAGTTTCCTTGCTCTGCTCATCTAGTTGTTTTTTCAATTCCTGAAATTGTTGATTTGAGTTGTTTTGGATCTCATTGAGTTTTTTCAGAAGTACCATCCTGAATTCTCTGTCATTTAAGCCACATATTTCTATGCCTGTAACCTTATTTTCTGGAGATTTTTCTCTTTATTTCTGAGATGTCTTATCACCTTGGTTGTTCATGGTGTTTAATGGACTATCTCTCTGCCTGGGCATTAATGGAAGTATATTCTGCTGTTTTTCTAGGAAGAAGATTTATTATATAAAGGTGTCTCTTTAGCCTGTTGAAAAGATGGCACTTTTCTTTTGGTTTCTGGTAGGTGGCATCTAAGCCTCCTGGATCCCTGCTTCATATAAAGTTTTAATAATGCTTTTTAAATTTTCTTGTAGATATTTAATCATGCTCACTACCTTCAGTTTCAGTCCCTGTCAGTGTCATCAACAGTCTTGGCAGCATTTGCTCATATTCCCCTAGGGCTCTACAGTGATTGGTTTCGGAGGGTATGGGTGGAGGGGCTCCCTAGGTTGGGAGTTGGGGGCTGCAGCTCATCCTCAGTTTTGCAACTGCTGCCAGCAAAACTCATCTGCTGTTTCTCTGTGGTCCCGTCCTGTTACTCTGTCTTCTACCCTGATGACTGGGCCCTGCAACCACAGCTATCCCAGTCAGGAATGTTCAAGAAACTTGCCGCAGGAACTCGCCTCTCTTTCACCCCTCCCCCTCCTCCTGCAAGGAGCTCTGGTAACTGTGGGAGGCAGCTTCTTTATTACTCCCAGTCCACTGTCTGACACCTGAAGTTCTGATCTATGGTAGCTCTTATGTGCATATCCCAAGCTCAGACGTGCTGTTATGCAGTTTTTGTGTTTTTTGTTAAGTTTTAGATATTCAGCTTATTGTTTCAAGGGGAGAGATCTAGGGATGTCTCTCACTCTGCCATGTTTTTAAAGATCCTCATCTACACTCTTTTTGTTGGTCTCTGCTTGTTTGGGTTTTGTGAACCTTTTAAAGATTTTAAGAAAGTTTGCAGCATGATCCAAGAAAGGCCATTTGTATGGAAAAGCTACTAGAGGTGGCTTGAGTGGGCCCGAAAGTTGGGAAAAGTGGGGTCTCAAGGAATCACCTGGGCATGGTGACCACTGTTAACCAGGTTGATAGAGACTCAGATATGGCCATCTCTGGCATCTTCACACCTGGAAAAGGGAGGACATATAAAGGAAAAATGGATTCTGACAGCACTGCTATCTGGGAGAAAGCTGCCCCTCCAGCCTTTGCTCTGAAGCCAGACAATTTCATTCCTCTCTATATGTCACTTTTCAAGCAGCTTCCCCAGTGCTGGAGCTCAGAGTGAGTGAGTCCATCAGTGAGTAAGTCCACACACAGGCCTATTAAGAAGAATGTTCATTATTCCCTTAGATCTCACTCAGTCGTGATCTCTGCTGGTTTTCACAGCCAAAGGTTGTAGGGACAACTTCTCTTCCTGGCACTGGACCCCTCAACTGGGGAACCCAGTGGGGATAAAGGACCCTTCACTCTTCCAGGGGTACCACCACAGCGGAGATACCCCACTTCCCAATTCTCAACCACCACATGTGGTTGTGGGACCAGCCCGTTGCACATCTCTGCCCCTCCTATCAATCTCAGGGTGGCCTTTTATGTATGTCCCAAGTTGTAGGACTGTTCATCCAGAACTCAGGCAACTCCAAGTGATGGCTGTTCTGTAGTTTAGCTGTAATTTTGATGTGATCATGAGAAGAAGTGATCACAGTATTTATGTAATATACCATGTTGACAGGAAAATTAATATCTATTTTTTAACTTTAAAATTTCTGGTATATTTTCTTGATCTCTATCTAATATTTAGAATAAAATAATGGGCTAACATATTTTTAATAAACATTTCATAATACAAATTTTTCTCTGAACATAGTTTGAACACATGCTATAAATTACACACAAACATAGAGCTCTTTATGTTCTTAATTCCTAAGTGGTATGAGGTTGCAAGCATCATATTTTATTTAGCTATTTAGGAAAGTACATTTTTTTCATGTCAATAAAGTTTTGTCTCTTTAATTTTTTGTAATCTGTTTCTATTTTTAGAACATGATAGTGATAGAATCTTACCTGTATAATAACTGAAATTTCTTATTTTCCTCACCTAACTTCATTTTAAATAATTTCCATAAATATTAAAAAGGCAATATATTCTCCAGAGGGTACAAATATATACATGTATATTCTTAATACAAATTCTTAATCTATGCATCATTATGCATCATTATAAATGTTTTCCATAAATACTAAGATCCAAAGAGTATATGTGTTCTTTTTACTATTGTGTATTAGAGAACAATGCCAAGCATACTAAAAATATATTTGTAATTCAAAGAATTAATAATAATTTTCATTTATTTATTTTCTCTAAATGATTTCTCAAAAACTTAAAGATATGTTAAAAATCTCCCACTACTATAGTTATTTCAAATGTCCCTTGAATGTTTAAAAGCACTCATTGGATGTATTTATATTCTATATTATCTGATATATCAAGGTTTATAAATGAAATATTTTTATTGTGAAATTTTCTATTAAAATAATATCATCATTGTCTGTTATTGCTTTTGGAGTTTTTATTTTAATGCAGGTGGCATTTCCTGCATTCTTTCACTTGATATTGTGTGATCTATCTTTATCCCAATTTTGAACTTAATGAAAATCTCTTACAGTTGTTTCTTGTAAAAACTATTAAATTTTGCATTTTGATTGTTTTAACTAATATGAGCCTTTGGTCTCTAAAAGGTGACAAGTCATAAATATTTCTTATTCTTTTAGTTTTTATGCTTCTTTTTGTTTCCTTGGTGGAATCTTCTATAGCCTTCTGGAGCAGGCATTCCCCCAATGTGCTAGTCAGGAAAGATTTTAGCTAGGCTCAGGATGCTCAGGGATGGGCGTTCTGAGAGTGACGTCATTAAGTGAGAGAGGCTTTTAAATTCCAGGAAATTTTTTGGAGTTAGGTCTTCTCCTTCTTTCTCTTTCTCCTACTTTGCCTTCCTCTCAGCCTCTCCCTCCTCCTTCTCCTTATTTTCTGGGGGCAGCTTTGTTGGTAAGTAGAAGGAAAAATGCAAAGAAAGGAGAGAGAATCTGGTGTAGCCGGTGAGTTTGGGAGAGGAAAAAATTAATTGGTTGCTTTCGTCTTTTAAGTTCAGAACTTTTAAAAGATATGTTTACCTATGTATCTCATTTTGTTAATATTACTTAAAGGTTGTTTTGATTTTCATTTTAAGTCTCTTGAACTTGAGAATATTTACTTTATGGCTTTATTTCTTCTCTTTTATATATTCTGGGACATAAATTACCTGTATCTTTAAACTTTCATCTCTATCTTCCATATGTAAATTCTTTCTATTTCCTTTCTCTCCACATTTTGAAAGAATAGCTTCAGTATGTCATCCACAGTTCAATATAGCCCAGCGTTGTTTCCACTGTCAACTACAATTAATTTTGATTTATTTATTCTATTGCATTTTTACTTATAGTGCAGTCTTGCTGTGCTTTATCTCTTTCAGCTCTCTTTTTATTTCTGCCTCTCTCTCTCAACCAGCACCTTTTAAATTTCAATTTTTTGTTATTTTTTGTGAACACTCATCTCTTATTTTGGAGTCTATTTTTATTAATTTTCTTGAGTGTATAAGCCACATACTTTATAAAATTTACTTTCATATCAAATTATAAATGATTTTTGGAAGTACCTTTTTCTTGCATCTTAAATTCTCAGCTATATTGCAGACTATTTTTATAGACTTTAACTTACATTTTTTTCTTCTTTCATTGCTTCCTTACTTTTTTAGAAAAAGTAAATCCATTCACCTAAGAAAGGGGTAGATTTTGATTGGTTCTCATTATTGATTGCTTTCTGACTCCTCTCAGATCACAGACAGAAAAGCTAAATAAGGTGCACAGACCCAAACCAAATATCTAGTGTGCCTTTTATTTAGAGTAGTTGATCCAAATAGTCTTTTCTATTCTACTTGATTACCTTCCTATTAGGATCAAAGTTTAATCTGTACAGTCTAAAGCTAATTGCAGTTCTTCACTTATCAGAAATGATAAGTGAAAAAAATACAGCTCTCTAACTATAATTCTCCTGCAAATTTCAACCCCTTCCCTTTAAAAACTGCAGGTCTCACTTGTAAAATACCACTCCCTTTCCATCATAGCCATCAATTATACTTTCGCTTGGAAAGGGTTTGGGAGAATCACGCCAAAAAAGGGAAAATAGGAGCACTGAACCAGCCCTGCTCAGAAGTTGGCTTTCTTCTCTTTGAAAATGAAAGACCTCTCTTCTCTGAGGTATGTGTAATAAGAATTTGATGGCTTGAACACTTTATTAACTTTTTCTCCATGTGGCTTGTCATTCTGCCATCAGAGAAACCCCCCAGGCATCCTTCCTGGCATGTCTCCTGCACTCTGGTACAGCTTGATAATGATGGGTTGAAGACTTTTTTCAACTCTTTCTGCTGATATTCAAATTCTTCTCTATAGTCTGGTTCTTATAAAGCTAATTAATGATTTCATTGTACTTGGCAAGAATCTTCTGTTTGTCCTCATCATTGATTTTTGCCTCAAAATTTTTTATCTTCAACATTGCTTTTATGTGGAATGTATAGGATTTAAGTGAATTCTCAGAAGGCATCTTGTCCCACTGCTTCTCATCTTCAACTTTGTACTTCTCAGCTTCCTGGACCATGCACTCTATGTCTTCCTTGCTCAGACAGCTTTTGTTGTTAGTGATGTTACTCTATTCTCTTTTCCTGTACTCATCCACAGCAGAGACACTGAGCATGCCACTGACATCAATATCAAAAACGACTTCAGTCTGAACACCATGAGGTGCAGGAGGTATGCTTGTGATTTCAAACTTGTCAAGCAAGTTATTATCGGCCATGGCCTGCTCACTTTCATAAACTTGAATGAGCACAAAAGCTGGTTTGTGAGTAGGTCTGTGTCTGCTTGGTAGGAATGATAGTATTGCACTTGATGAGGTAGGAATGGTAGTATTGCCAGCAGTTTCAATGAAGAGGCAAATTCTTAATTCTGCCACACACAATGGTTCAAGAGGCCTGATTATGCAAAAGTATATATTTCTACAAATTCTCTTTGCCTTAGTAATATGCCTTTCTCTGCTAAAAGAAATGGGCCCATATTCACCATTCTAATTGATAAATGAGTGTTTCCTCAGCAAAGAATATCAAAGAGGGGCTTAATATTCAACTAAAGCTCTTATCCCCTAACTGATTCATATCATTTCATATTCCTTTCACATCCCTAGTATTTTCCATTTCTATTTGTAACAACAATTATTATTTATTTGTTTAAAAAATGTTATTTACAAAGCTCTCTGTTACATGCCGGAGATATGATGGTAAATAATATATAGTCCTTGCTCTCATAGGATAATATAGTCTAACAAGAAGAAAACCAATAAGTAAGTAAATGAACAAATAAATAAATATTTATAAATTTATGTTACTCACTATGAAGAGAGTAAACTGTGAGCTATCGTAGATAATTGAGAGGAGTACTTTAAGGTGGTTAGAGATTCTTTCTCCGTTTAAGTTGAGAAGAAACTGTTTGTGAAGTAGTGTAAGGATGACAATATATGTCCTAGGCATAACTGCAAGTGAGAAGACCCTGAGGCAGAAATTGGTAGAGTGGAAGATAATGAGAACAGAGCCATACATAAGGTTTGGCGAGTTGGGCCTAAACCAAAACACACAGATTTTGAAGATAAAGAATATGGGATAGATGCAAATATTGTGAGAAGCCATTGAAGAATTTTAAATAGGAATATGACATTTTAAATAGGGAGTAATGCAATATACTTCGAAAACATGATTCTGGAATGGGGAATGGAGAGGATATAGAACAAAAGCGGAAACAAGAAGACCATTTAGATCACTACAATATCCACACCAGAAGTGGACACATTTGAAGTGTATTACAGAGGTAGAATCAATAGGGCTTGCCACTAGTTTGGACATAATATATAAAGTATGGAAGCAAAAAGTGGTTTTTAGGCTTCCTGCTTGAGCAACTGAGCAGGTGACAATACCTTCTACTAAGATATAGAAATTTGTGAAAGGAACAAATTTATGAAGGAAACAAAAATCAAGGGTTCATGTTTAGATATGATACTTTTTGGGAAATCTTTGAGTCGTAAACATATACATAGAATTTAAAGACCTATGAATGAATCATATCACCCTAGAGTAGATCAACAGAGAGTAGATAAGTAAAGAAAGTCCTTGGAAACTCCAACATTTAGAAATTGGATAGAAGAGGGGCCAGTAAAGGAGACTAAAAGAGAGAACAATGAGGTAAAAAGAAAACTAGTGTAGTTCAGTTATATGAAAGCCAAGAGAAGAAAGTTTTAAGGAAGGAGTTGTAATCACTTGTGTTGGAGCTGCTAAGAGATTGAGGAAGATATGTTTTCAGAATTTGTAATCACAAAGGTAATTAACCATCTTGACAAGTACAATTTCATTTGAGTAAAAGGAGTACAGGAGGAGGACAGGAAGTTGGGAAAAGGTATCAAATTGAAAATTAATTTTAAATGAAGGGAGATAAAATAGTTAATTGCAATTGGATAAGTAGAGATAGCATGTGTAGACAATTGTTTCAAGATCTTTGTCTCTGAAGGAAGCAAAGGAATGGGACAATGTCTCAAAGAGCACAGGATGTCAAAGTTTTTAAGAGATGGGAGATTCTAGAACATGTTCATCAATTAATAAAATTCAATAGATGTGAAAGAAACTAATGATTGCAATCCAAAGAGAAACTATCTGTAAGAGTAATATTCCTAGGAAGTTGAGAAGGAATGGGATCTAGAACACAAACAAGGAATTGGATTTAGCTATTGTAATGGGAAGAATGAGGAAGAATAATGCACATAGATACATTTGTCGTCTAATAGAACAAATCTAGACTTTACCAAACCCTCCTTGATCAGAAGAGTGACCAAGTCCTAATTCTGTACTGCGAAAAGGAGATAACAAAGGCAAAGACTTAAACCAATCAGATTTCTCTTCACTATCAGATCAGCCGAACTTTAGATTCTAACTTCTCTAGCTGCTATCTGGTGGTCAGATGCCAGATTTTAGATAACAGTTCAGCAGTGACACTAAAAGATAAATTGTGTTTAGCATCTAGAATAGCTTTGTCTGAATTTACTTACATACTATATATCTGCTATGAATCCTTTCTTATCAGTGTTAAGAAAAAAACTCATTTTATTTTAGCCATAAGGGTTTTAAGTTCTCATTTTTGTTTTAAAAGTCTCAAAAATAAAGAAGTACACACAGAGACTTGGAAAGGAATGCAATATGACTTTTGACTACAGAACCAAAACACCAAAATACTAAAGGATAAGACAACAGCATGGCTTGTACACCATTTTTAAGTATACTTTTTTAAAAAAAATAAAACTGTTTTTTACATTATCTCCGATGCAATACCTTGGGATTTTGGCCATGATTGGTCTAGTGAGCTGACACTGACATATTTTCTTGTAGATAGAGCTGACAACTCACAGCCCACTAGTCAGCCAGCTTACAGTAATATTTATGAACACCTTTGAACTCAATCACACAGCAAGTAAGACATAAAGAAAAAGAAAAAGCAATGACAACCATTTAATAACACTTGTCTTATTTTTCTATTTTTCTTAGTCATTAAGACAAGGGTTAAATGTGCACATTAAGGGTTAAATGCCTACTATTAGGGAAGAGCGAACTGTGGTATTGTTAAAGGAAAATTTTAAGAAACATCACATAGTAGAGGATTTTTCTCCTGAAATGAAGTGTCATTTTAGGTTTCTACCTACATATGTCAATTCAATTATAAAACAGATTTTGTAAGTCAGAAACAATAATGGGATGCTGGGGTGTGTGTGCGTGTGGTGTGTGTGTGTGTGTGTGTGTGTGTGTGCGCACGCGCACATGCGTGTAATTTTTAAATGTTCAATGTGCAGATTTTGCACTCCAGAGAATTAATCAAACTGTCAGGACCAAGACCAAAAACTGAAAAGCACACAGTAGTATGTCATGGTAACTTAGCAACCAGAGCTGAAGAGGTTAAGCCAGAAATTGCTGTCATTTTCTTATATTTAAGAACTTCTACCTATGATCTCCCTGTCCTCCTCCTCAAATACACATTCTGATCCTCCAGGTGGTAGTTCACTGAATCAAATCTTTCATATATTTTAATGATCTTGTGTTTGACAATTTCTATTTGTGGAAGATAAGAGGAATCACCTACTGAGTATGGAATTTCAAAGCATCTGTGGATACCTCATTGATCAAGACTCTAAGTCTTTTGTGCATAACACAGGTGTTACCAACGAGACTCACAATTTTTCATCAGATCATGAAACACACATAGATAATAAAACATTCTTATATATAAGTACAGCATCAGAGGGATGTGATCAGTTCCATGACCAGTTTGTTCTAGTACTAATGGTAATTGCTTCTGTCGGGACGTTGTACAGCAGCCCCTGAATGGGCAACACTGTAGGGCCTTCATATGGTAGGTCCTCTAGATCAACAAAATTCTGGCTTAAAATATATAAAGGAGTTCTTATCTTGAGGCTTGAGAAAAAATTAATAATAATAGGTATGTGCAAACAAAGGAGGAAAAAAACATTATTAGGGTGCTTAAAATGCTCATACATTTAACAGTTTCTTTAATGCCTCAAATAGTCTTTGATTAATGAGAGTACAAAAGGAATGCTTATTTTATTCCTCCTCATCTCATCATCATTGGCTTGTCACATTGAGCACTCTTTATACCAGCTTCTTACATCAAGGAAAAGAGGCTTCTTTGAGAGTAGCAATGGGCAAATGTGAAGTGGCACCAACCACAAAATCCTTTGTCTCCTATGCTGACCCTAAGACAGGTTGTTTATAAGATCATTTTTCCTTTAAGTTAAAGGTGGCTGGTGGCAGATTGAAGAATAGTAACCCCTCTTGAGTATAGCATATTAGTGCTGGATTTTTGGTGAAACTTCTAAGTCAGAATCTCAAGGTAATATGTGGTAAAGAAGAATGTGATTATGCCAATCATAATAGCTCCTTTTTGTGACTTGAGACTCAGTTCTTTTAGTGTTCTGAGCCCTGTTCCTGTCCATCAAAAATAATTGTGCCTGCCTCACTGATCCATCTTTCCCAAGATTGTTAAACTCAAAAGCAGCATTTAAATGTTCATTGGTTTATTTACTCTTCATATGAGCAAGAACTTAATTATTGGTTCATTGTTTCATCTCAAGTAAGAAGACACAGGTGGGAGACCTTTTCCTTCCATCCCTTGGGGCATGGGGTGGTGGTTCCCTGCCCTGGCTCCTGCACCAGGATGGCATCTCCTGCCTGAGCTTAGACACACAGGAGCTTGCCTGGGAGCATATCCTTGGCCCCTCCTTGTATTGTCAATTTATTAGCAACCAATCAAATGGAGACTATTAAAGGACTTTATTTTAAAGAAATAATAAAAGACACAGTTTAAAAATTCTAAAAATAAAAAATATTCTAGGGCCAGAATTTATTGGAAATAAGTCTATTATGATTTTTCATTTGCTATTGTTTTGTGAAATCATAGTTCTTGAAGTTCATAAAGATGTTAACACTTTTTGGTTTTTTTATAATACATCTTGTTAGATGGTCTATTAGACTTAGGAAAGCCATATAGATAGGCAAAGATAGGTAGATATAAATAAAATGTCTCCCTACATTGATTTGTATTTTTCCTGAGCCTCAAAATTTTCTGACTATAGATACTTCTGCTTGTGTCTGAAGTCTGATGATTATCATACTAGGTTTTACTACCCTCACATGATATAGTTTTGTTCCTTTTTCTATCACTGATAAGGCTATTTCACAATACCTTTTCTTTTCAAGTAGTCATTCATTCATTCATTTAAAGAGTATTAATTGAGCTACTTTTAGACTAGGTTTCACAATATCAGGAAGAAACAGATAATATTCTGTATCTTCAGAGTGAAAATAGATATACCTCATGATATAAGGCATTTCAAATCAACCCCAGAACTGTGCTTTCTCGAAGCTCTGTCCCCTCGGGATCTGCACTCTTAGTCAAAGGTCACACTGGTCAGCTTGCCTGTTCTCTAAGTCAGTGATGCCCAAAGAGGGCATCACTAACTTAGAATTGTGGAAGATGATCCCCTGGCATATAAGAAGAAAATATTAGAATGTTCCATAATATATATTTTATTCAGGGCAAGAAAAAATTTATATATGGAGTCATTTTCATTTTTTTCCTACTTTCATGGGGTCATATCATATGTAGGGTGTCAGGTACCCACAATAAATAGATGGTTTAACAGTGGCATCCTCATTTGCTTTTAGAGTGTTGCAATATTTGCTGAAGTGAATGCTATGTGCAGTTCCTCATAGAAGCACCTTAGAGCAGCCAGAAATTTGGGGGTATATACCTCCATACTCATGAAGCAGTCCACAAGCATCCACCATATAGACCACTCCTCCTTTTATAGAGGTTGATGGCAACCCAAGATTCCCTCCACAGATGCCTCTTCCCCAAGTCCCATTCCTTTAGTTTCCTGGCTGGCTCACCAATTGTAGCGCGTAAACCTCATGAGCTTCCCAGGTGAAATCCAAAACTGGCCCCATATGTGGAGGGCAAGAAGAGACCAAAGAAAAAGGCAGACCACTCCAGACTGGCAGGTGGTAAGGCTTAATAAGCAAGGAAACTTACATAGGAGGCTTGTGTGGGCATTACAAAATGAGTAGATCTCTGCACCATCCTTTAGAATCTTAAAAGTTTATATACAGGAGGTAATAGGGCTCAGTCATGTACACCATCCAGATGATCTCAACAACACATTACTCTCTCAAGGCTGTGTCCCTGAAAGTGGCTCCCACTGTGGGAACAGTAGGCAAAACATAAGCTCTAAGGACAGAGGTGGGGGTGAGGAGCTTCTTTTAATTGTGCAGGTCTAGCTCAAGGGTTAACTAAATGTCATGTCCTCTCAATAACCTCCTCCAACAGGTTTTCTCTCAACCTCGGCACTATTGATACTTTGGGGCAGATGATTCTTTGTCGTGGGAGCTGTCCTGTGCATCGTAGGAAATTTAGCAGCATCCCTGGCCTCTACCTACCCACTACATGCCAGTAACAAGTCCTACCCTGTTCCCAGAATTGTCTGCAGACATTTTCAAATGTATTCTGGAGGACAAAATCATTCCCAGTTGAGAACCAGCTGTTTTAAGGGCTTAAAAGTAAAGTAAAAGATTGCTATGGTAGAAGATGTTAGGCAGGGAAGATTTAGATAGGGCTATCTTAGGAAGCTATGCTGAGGAGAAGATATACAAACTGACGCCTAAAGAATGAGAAGAAACCTGTCCCCTAATGTGGGTAGGGAAGAGCTTTTTGGGTTGTGGGAAGCAAGTGTGAAGGCCCTGAGTCTTGAGCTTGATGGATTCAGGACACTGAAATATGGATGGCTAGAGTACAGTGGCAAGGAATAGGGTTGGAGATGTCAGCAAAAGCCAAAACACATAGGGCTTTGTAGATCCCTGTGAGGATCCATTCCAGAAAAATACTAATCTGCAGCCATTCTGTGCTCATTTTATGGGTTTAGGGAAAACAAACAAACAAACAAACAAACTACCATGCAGAGCCTTGTGTAGCTTTTAAGGAAATGATAATATTAGCTGATATTGAAAGTAGATGAGTTAATATTTTTAATTATTGAAGAATTTAAACTTTGAAGCCTGAGGACGAGACTAGTCACACACACACACACACACACACACACACACACACACTCACTCACTCACACACACACACACTCACACACTCACACACACATACACAAATTTCTTTATGGGGTGGAGGGTTGGTTTCTGCAATAAATAGATTATTAATTTAGAATTAGAGAGTGAATATTCAGAATAGTTGTTGATAAAAATGAAAAATTGGTGAAGCAGAAAATTAAGCTGTTATTTCTATAAGTCAGGATGTAACATTGCCAATTTCTCTAAGAAAATAGTTGAGAAATTAATTTGCTGTCTTCCAATTTTGCATAATTTTGTCCAACACCAGATCTTTAAATTTACCTGCTTTTCTGGTACTTGCTTGGCAGCTTCAACTATTTAGACCTCAGTTTCTTTATTTGTAAAATGCTGAGATCTTTAAGGGCTATTTGATATCTAAAATTCTTTAATTTGCTAATCTTTTATTTTTTCCCCTCAAAGTAAATATAATTTAATTTTTACTGAAATATCATAACTATGTACAATAATTTGGGGAAATTGTTCTCTTTGATCTCTCTTGTGTGCATTACTTGAATTTGAGTTTGAGATGACCATACTCTTTTTCATACCTCAATTTTTTTTTTTAAATCAAAACCTAAGGTGAAACTGATGGGGTCTTTGGTCCAGCATCCAGCCAAAGGTATATCCAGGAGCAATTCACTGAAAAGAAATAAGAAACTTTCTCTCTGCCAAACTTCTTCATGCCTGCTGCTCTTGAGAAATATTTCTACAGAAAAAAAAAAATCTATAAACAGATTTTTTAAAAAGCCACAGTTGCCTCTATTCAAGTTTCCATGACATGTGACCTGATTTTTCAAACCTCTGTGATGTCTGAATGCGTTTCCAGCAAGAGCCAAAGAAAAATGCTTTCAAGAGTCTCCATCTTCTGTTTGTTTGCAAACTATACCCAGTTTTCCCAGTAAGCAGACATTTGGCATGGGTACAACAGCACAGCCTCCTCATGGAGCCTCAATCTGAGACAGGAGCCAGGCTGTAGTCTGTCAGAACTCATCTGAAGATGCAGAGGTCAGTGTCAAGTAGTATAAATGAACTTGTTTTTGATACTAGGACTCAATAGAAAGCATTTAGGGACAATGGCTGGCCTGAGGCTGGTACTATTTCCTGGAGAAGAAAGATAAAGAGTCCTGTAGTCTACCCTCTGCCCTTGAAAATGCTGTTGAAAATGGAAAATGGAAAGAGTACTCGAGTGTGTGTTTGTGTGTGTGCACGTGCGCATGTGTGTGAATATGAATATATAATTAATAACTAGAAGCTGGACAATATCATCAAATAATTCTATGGTAATTCCCCAATTCCTCCAAACCCTTTTTAAAATCTTTTTTAAAAGAGATATTTTCACAACATACTTAAAGTCTATTTTGCTATCATATCTACTTGCTCTTTGCTGTAGTCATTTACTGAAGTTATTTCCTGATGTTTTGGACAAAACCAGTGCTTTCAGAGCCAAATTTAAAATTTTGTGAAAGGATACTTCCATACTCTGGAATAGAAAATTCTGCAGATCTTCACATGTATGAGAAAATTATGGTGGCTGGAGCTGCTTAAACATAAGGTAACATTCTTGATAATTTAAACACTCTAATAAAAATGCTACATGTATCGGTTTCTTATTTCAGCATACCTGATAATCTCAAAACATAATAGATTGAACCAACATGTATTTATTTAGTTAACATTTCTGTAAGTTGGAAATTTAAGCTTTAACTCGTGGTTCTTCTGGCCATGGTAGGGCTGCCTATGCAATCAGATGCATGTCAGCTAGCATGTGCTGCTACTAGGGTTGTCTGTCTGTTGGATGGAGAGATGGTGATAACTAGGCTGCATTTTTCTCATCTTCCAGAAGGCTAGCCTCAGGATGTTTGCATGTGGTCACAAGGGTCCAAGAAAGCAAGTAAAGGACTTGACTTGGAACTGGTGCAACATCTATTAGCTCAAAACAAGTCATTGGCTAAGGCTTAAGTTACCAGGTGGGAGATTAGACTCTATGGTTTAATAGGAGATAGAACATTAACTCTCAAAAGGGTGTGAATACAAAGAGGGGCCATTTGTTTTTCAATTTGTTTTTCAAAGCTACTCAATTGTACCTATACCATTTCAGGTAATTTATATACATTTAAACAAATATTTACAAGAACCAGTGAGCTAAATATCAGTTTTCCATTTTAGAGTTGAAGAAACAGGTTCAGAGAGACTAAGTAGCTTGTCCTAGTAGGCAAGCTCAGTCTTGGGTCAGGATTTGTGTGACCCCAAATCTTTATTTTTTTCCCTCTTACTTGTATTTATTTATTTTCATAGTTGTCAAATTCTATTAAATTCTGTTGTCAAATTCTAGCAACTTTATTCTTCCATCTCCAATATTTTATTTTTACTTTATTATTGTACCTATTTAATTTATTCCATGTTCTCTTATTTTAAAAAAATTGAGATTTGCTAGATTTAGTAAAGACTAAAACTAAATATCTTTATCTTCCTAAGTAAAACATAAATAGTGATCTATACTATGGATTTGTTTTATATTAAAAATATTTCTTGGTGTTCAGTCTTCATGACTACACTGGCATCTGGAGATAGTAGGAGGAGAGGGTCCAAAAAACATATATTTAGGAAGATAAGAACAAGAAGATAATGAACATTCTAGAATAGATGTAATTTTAGTGGTTCATTATCTCTTGAGTCTCCCCTGGGAAGATCTTCTAAGGTGAGTGCCTTGCTCATGGTAGGGTGAAAAGAGCCATGTCCTAGAAATCAGAACATTTACATACTGAGGCCCCTGCATATAATTTTGCTTCTCTAGACCTCAATTTCTTCACTGATAAACCAAGAGTGTTAGAGTTTTAAGCAATATTTGATATAAACTATTTCAGCATTCTGATTCATTGCACAAGAATACTTGGAGGAAGGAATTTCTAGGGCTGAAGTTTAACCAGCCTGCCTTGCTGGACTCTGCCTGCCGGAATAAAGTGCTGTCAATTCCCAACTTTTAACAAGAGTATGAATGGTCCATGTGCCTACCAAAAGGAATGCCTTTTTAAAATTCTCATAAATTGCCATATGGTTAGCCTCAGTATTGCCCTTAATGGTCTCTACTCACCATCTCCAGTAAAATAGGAGTGAGATTTGCACAAGTTTTATGTTCTCCTATTGAACTGTAGACTGACATAATTATCATTTTCTTCTAATTGAGTAAGCACATGGTGACAGCAGCAATGCTTCATTCTTATATAAATAGCACCTAATGTTCACTAATTATTAGTGACATTCTCCTCTCTTATACCTGATGTTTGAGATCAACTTAACTTGTTCTTTCCTTTTGGAAAGAACAAGTTAAGAGAAGGCCTGACAGAAATGTTTATGGGAACATTGGTCAGATCATTTTTGCTCTAGGTTTCAGGAGGAATTCTTGCTTTGGTGCCTTTTCTGGCTTCTTCTCATCATCAAAGGAGTATGACCTTAGTATTCCAAATGGAGGTATGAGCTCTGGGATAAGAGCATAAAAAGATCTGCTTTTGGTGAAGGGTTTTAGAATAGCACAAAGAATTCTCATACCCAGCAGATACTCAGGCAGGCACATCAGGTTTAGGATTCCACACAGTGCTTGGAACCAGAAAATCAGCTTGTGATAAGAATATTTATTTCCGTCTTGTGCAGATCTCACTCAAGAATCTGTGACATCAACAGACACTTATAAGGTTCATGGCATCAGTTTGGGCCCAAGTAATATAAGTAAATACTCAAAGATCATTATTTATGTAAACTCTGTTTTGGTAGTTACTGCTGATCCCTTCTAAAGCTAAACTTTGACAAATCCATGGGCTAAGCATTTCCTTTTTTTTATTTGCTCTTTCCATCTTAAGTTACTTTTTTCTAGTATGGCTATAAGCTATCAGAATACCAAGATAGAGTTTAGTATTCTAGTTTTGAGTTTTGTGGTAATATTTTTTTTCAATATCAAATACTTATTTTTAATAATGATATATTAGCTGTTACTACATTAGCCTATTAAGGCTACCATAAAAAATTCCACAGACTATTTGATTTAAACAACCAAAATTTACTGTTCTAATCTCCAGTTGTATTGAATTAGGGCCCACCCTAAAGACCTTATTTTAATTTAATTACCTCTTTAAATACTTTATCTCCAAATATAGTTGTAATCTGGGGTACTAGGGCTACAACTTCAACATATAAATTTTGAGGAACACAATTCAGTCTATTACAGTTAATGAACATTCCTTATTTCTGTCAGGTATAATTTTACTCATTATATATATTAAATCCAGGTTTTCCCAAACTCATCACTTTTGACATTTTGTTGGGTTTTGATGGGAGGCTGCTGTTCTGTTAACTGTAGTATATTTACTATCATCCCTAGCTTCTACCCATTACATGCCAGTGACACCTCTTTCCCTAGTAGTGACTACAAAAAATGTCTTCAGGCATTATAAAATCATTCCTGGGGAACAAAATTTTTCCTATTGAATACCGTTTATTAAATCTAATATGCACCACCACATTACAAGTTAACTTAACCTCACTTCATGGTGAAAGTGAATGATTGGCCAGGGTCACATCAGACTAAGTGGCAGAGCCAGAATTTGAACCCATTATTTTTTCTATGACATTAATCTGCTCATTAGAGGCTACCCTATTGTACCTCTTTAACCTTCAACTATCTCTAATCCAATTAACTCACACTCTGAAACAAAACTAAAAATAAGTAATCAATAATTAGCCAAGCGATGATACTCTGTAATCTCTTTGTGCAAATCCAAACTATAAATTGATTGTGCCTTCCCCAAATACTGACTTATTGGTATTGCAGATTGTCAACCTGATATCATAATAACACTACCCTCTAAAATGGTTATTAATAATTGAGAACTGGATTGGTAGATACACTACTGTTAAGGGTAGAAAATTTTCCAGTAAACCAGCATTAAGGATTTACTTCTGATTCTGTTAACCAGGGTGTGGTTCTAGGCTTTATAAACTGCCTCTTTTGGGAGCTCGGGGCTGATCTCCTCTAACCCTGAGTGGCTAATAAAGGCTCACAATTTATCTCAATTGGCTTCATGGGTCTTAGATTTGAGTGCACCACAACTACAAAGACAATAGATTATAAATTTTAGCTTAATCTAACCATTTATCCACCTCTAAAATGTATATCCCAATTTTAAGGAAGAAAAAGAAGAGAATTTAAGATACTGGCCTTTGAATACACAAATAATTAAGTAAGAATTAATATTTAAGTTCTGCCTTGTGAGAAATTGTTTTAAAAAAAATATTTGACAGTACACCTCAGAAAATGTGACTTCAGAGTGATGTTCATTCTTTAAGAGCTCATAGGTTTGTCAAACATTACCCAAACTTCTAATAACCTCCAGAAAGGAGAAGAAACTAAATGATTGTGTAATTGTGTATGCTCTGGTGTTCTGGGAGAAATCCCTTTCCAACTCTTGAGAAGTAATCTTTACCCCTTCACCATGAAGCACAAGACTTATCTTAGCATACCAATAAATGTTATATTGGCCATAAAAACAGTCAGCTCTAGTATAAATCCAACTCCAGTATTTAATTCCTTGACCTTCCCTGTCACTGATTCCCACAATCAAGCTGCATGCCTTATGAAGTGTCTCATTTTTATTGGCTCTAAATTTAACATCTGATCACTTTGTAGCTTCTACACTTATTGTGCCATGAGACAACATAAAAAAGGGACTATTCCAGAGACCTTCATATTTTGGAATATCTTCATCTGTCCTGTCCTACCTATTCCCTCTGCCCCAGCTTTTCCATATGGTAATGAGGCTCCTGGGAAAGATGTGATTTTTTTTTTAATATATATACAGAGTTGAAACAAATGGAAGAAGGTCTTCATTTCAATTGAGAACGATATTAAGCTGAGTCCTCTGGAATATTGTTTCTGCCAATCCATTGCTTTTTTAGGATTATAATAACACCTTAAACGATTGTCAATTCCCATTGTTATGCTACAGTTTTTTTTAAGTGAACTATTTAAATGTATGGATTTTGGAGTTATGTCTTTTAAAAAAATAATTCTTCAAGTGATTGCTAATAAAGCCATTATTTATTTATAAGGGTATATTTTAAATAGTATGAGGCAGCTACCTATCCCTATTTATCTCCCTCCTAAAAATATTTTTACTTTTACTGTTTAAAAATATTTAACAGGTTTTTTAAATATACATATAAATTTACCAAGAAAAGGTAAGACATAGTGCTCACCCTAGCCTGAGAGCATTCGTGCCTATGATTTTTTAACCAGAGTATGTCAACATCACTCCTGGGAATTTTTCTAAACCAATCAATGATTCTTCTTCCTACAGAAATGCAGATATACTCTGATATGCTAAAAATCAGTTACTTTTGCCAATGCCAGCCAACATATTTCTCAGATATGTACAGCTAAAAAATAAGACCGAGAATCACTGGTCTGTATTAAAGAAAATTTGGGGGGGGGGGTCATTAGAAAATAGAATTCTAGACTTTTCCCTTGACTACTTTATCTTCTTCTGTATACACTTAAATATGCTGTTTTCTCGATCAGGGTATCATTTTCTGCTTTTCTAATTCATCTTTAGGTGCCTAGCACAGACATCTCCACTCTGAAATGCCTATTCCAGGCTACCAGGCAGCATTAGTTGTACTAGCTTCTGTGCTCTCATTGCACCTTGAAGTTAACTTTTGATACCTTGTAGTTAATCATTTCAGAGTCTGTTCTTCCTCTTACTAGACTTCTGGTCTTGAAAATTGGAGATAATAGGGATCATCTTTATATCTCTACAAAGAAACATGTCTGACATACAGTGGGGGCTCAATAAATGCCTATAAATAGATAGAGACTGATGTTTTAGGGAGGGGACAGGTTGAGCTTGAGGGAACTGAATAATGGGTTGTGGAGAGAAGTGTGAACAATCAAAAGACAATGTGATGGGCTATAAAATGGCTGGGGATGAAAACCAAAACCAAATTTTGTCTGTTTCACAAATCTAGCCAGTTAGAAAAGGACAGTGGGCAGGAAAAAGTTTCACTCCAAGCATCAAGGTGTCAAGATTCTTTAACCTTCCAGTACCCAGCAGACTGTTCTTCCTAATTTGAGTGAAAATATACATGGAAAAGTTGCATCCCACCTAAAAGTACTGACACTTTTCTTTCTCTAGTCTCAACGTGGCAAGCCAGAGGATATGTCACTGGTAGTGGGTTAAAAATAATAGAGATGTTCTAAAAATTTGATGAAAGCTTCATGGTAAATGTGATTTTAACATCAGAGGTTGCAACAAGAAGACTAAATCCTAAAACTTATGAAAAAATAATGAAAAGAATTTGAGAGCACTGTTGTTTCTAATAATAGTCATAATCATAATCATAAGTTATAATTTCAGTCAAAACTGAGAGAGCTTGACGGACCCCATAAGAAGCAGAGTCCCAAGAGCAAATGGAGACTGCTTTTGCTCTGCACAGAGTGACAGAGGGAAATGTCCTCTCTTCCTTTACCTTTATAACAGAGAATAATTGCTAGAGTAGGACTCAGAGTTCTACAGTAAAAACAAAAAGGCCATATATCTTAAATCTTTTCTGACTTTGTAGATAATCAGATACCAAGCTCCCCGAGGCTAGTGAAAATTATAATGGTCTTCTTTATGGTAAAGACAAGGTAGTTCCTCCTGAAAAATACTTAAAATATATATGTGAACTACTCATCCCCTTCCCTGACTTGCTACCCTATTTCCGAATATGTTGTTTTCATTCTTTGAGTCCCAGAGCTCTTTAAAAGCCAGTGAAAAGGAAACACAAAGTTGGCCAGGTCACAAATTAGGAGATAGTTCTGTTTAGAGAAAGCTTTGGGTAAAATTACACACACCTGCATGGGACCTGAAACTGGAAAGGAGAGAGCACAGGGAGGAAACACTTCAGCTTGGGAAGAGTGCAGGGAATACTGAAACCCAGGAAAAGCAAGACATGCATTGGACCAGGTGCTTTGTGGCTACATTTATGGGGCCCCTCCATATTCTTTAGTAGCAAGTGGGTGAGATTGAAACAGAAATGGGAGATTTTTCTCCTCTTACCTACTAGTGCTACTCTCTACAAATCACAGAACTGGGCAAGATACTTTGCTAGAATCTGTGTTAAATTATCATAAAATTTAATAGAGTAATGACAAACTTATAGCATTAAGTATCCCTGTTAGAATTCAAATTTCCAGATATAGGCAAAGCTCATTTTGTGTCTCTGTTATCTGGCTCTTTCTTAAATCCTCTTGAGAGAAGCTGTGACTTTTAAAATAACTTGGTGGATGGTGAATAAATGGAATTTATGAATATGCCCTCTCTTCTAAGGATACTCCCTATGCTGAGGAACAAACTAAATTTAAAATTGGGGCTAGGAATGACTACTAGCAAAAGTGAAGTAGTCCACTGTAAAGAGCACTCAAATGGTGTCATGTCTTGTGATCCGGGACTGACTATAATGGAGACTGCTATGTGCTCTCATAACTAGTCTGATTTTCCTACTAGGTGTAAGCTAGACCATATTTGCAAACTTCTTTGCTTAAATGTGGCCATGCTACTGACTGCTGGCCAATAGAACAAGAATGGAAGTGATATTAGCCACTTCCATGTCTGTCTCATAAAAAAAGAACTCTCTCCTTCTGTATGTACTGGCTGAATGAAGAAGACATTTTGGAGATCATCTGGAGAAGGGTGTAGCCACATGATGGAAGGGTACTGGATCCTGGAATAGCCATGCGAAATGCCTCTATTTAACTGCAAAGATATATATTAGACTCTGAGTAAGTGTGAATTTTTATTTGCTAAACTGCTTGGATTTAGGGATTTGTCAATACAGGTTGCTTCATATACCCTATCCAAATGGAGTACTCTTACAGACAGGTTGGCCTCTCCTTGCTTCAGTTTCCATCTGTGTAAGGAGGTTACTATCTGTCTGTCCTTCTCTTTCACATAGTTTAGGAGCTATTAAGTGAAAGAATATAAATATCAAAGTTTTGAAACATAAAAGGTATGATATAAGGCATTATTGCTTTTATGTGCTATGTACTGTAACACAATATCCTAGTAGCCAACATTTTTACTATGCCATTTTTCATCCCCATGTGCCTGAACCACAGTCCAGACCTCTTCTTTGCAATGAGAGCAGTCAATTTTCAACAGCTAGGAGAATAGGAATTCCTGCTTTGTCTTTCTTGGTGACTATGGTGATACTTAATGGTGAATGAATTCATCGGATTTCTTCCAGACAGCAGGATTTGGTTTTGTTTGTTTGATTTTTTTTTTTGAGACGGGGAAATAAGAAAGCTAATTGCTCTAGATAGGTAACAAAGGCATGATTATTGACCAAGAAATGTTTATGAGAATTTCTCAAAAGTGAGAGTGGGAAGAATCAAGTCCTCTGGAAAGTCTCTGGCTGATTACAGGACTCTGAGATAGGAAAGACAAGGATCATCACCTGTTTTTGACCAAGAACAAGCACCCAAAAGAAAACAGAGAACCAGCCACAATGAGTGAATTAAGTGGAAAGTTCTGTTATTTAATTTGAGAAAAGCAAATACATACATACATACATACATACATACATACACATACATACATACATACATACACCCAATTTCTAAAGTGTTTCTTATATTTAACTAAAAGAGTATCCAATGTTTTATCCAACATACAAGGGAGTTTGAGGCTCCATTAGTCCCTTGTAAAACCCTAAGTTACCTTTGGGAGGAGTCGAACCCTAGAGTATTCTCAGGCTGCAGGATCTTAGAAATTATCTAGTTTAGTTTAGTTTTTTCTTCCTTTTGCATACGTGGCTTGAGAGGAGAAATGTTTCGTACAATGTCAGTCAGCACCAGAATTCAGATCTCTTGACTTATAATCCAGAATGCTTTTTACCTCAGCATACTCTCTACTATCCAGAGAGTAGTAATGTTCTAAAAAAGCAAGAATAAAAATAGATATTATTTCTATGTCTACAAATACCAAAATATCATCTATTTTTTTTAATGTAGCATATGTCATGTAGTTTTTTACTTTTTGGGGAGAAGAGTCTGGGGATTTGGGGTAGAAGTAAGGGACAAAAGCTGCCATACATTTCTTTCTATATACGAACATCATAGAGAACAAAGTTACCTTACATTTATGAAAAAAGTTAAGAACTTTATAAGTCTTAACTTAGTAAGAGTCACAGCATAAAAATTATAAAGATATAGGCATTAGATTTTCTTGATAACAATTGGCCTTTTACATCAGCCATAGGGAAGAAGCTGGAATAGAGTTGTGGATGTAAGAATGTCCAAACCTGTCGAGAATTTGTATGAGTTATTTGAGCCAAACAGAGGACATGCCAAAAAGAAAAAGCTCAACAGACTGAAAAAATACTCTCAAGAATGGCAATTTTGCAGTTCTTTTTATATACATTTGGAATTAAGGAGGGAACTAAGGAAAATTACATTAAGGTGGTAGAAAGCAAGGCAGGGAGATCTCCATGATTTGATAATGGGATAGTTAACAAGATTATGTGTTCCTTAAGGGTGATTATGCCTGGAAGGATCTAAAAAAGAGGATTACTCTGGCATTTCAAAAGTATGTTAACCTAGATACACAAGAACAATGAACAGGAGGGCACACTTAAGGCAAAGATAAACCTTTTATGGGCCATGGGCGTGACTGCCCACCATGACCTGTCTAGTTAGGAATTTATAATGATCAGATCACTCTATGAGGTTACTTTTGGTCACTGAACTTGTCAGATTTATTATAGACCTCCTTATTCATTACAGAGTGAACTTTAAGTTATATCATTGAGAGGAAGATGCACAACTCTATGGTGATGTAAGACACAATGAATAACTTTGTCTCTTTGGTTTTCACTGCTACAGGCTAGATGAAGTTCCAAAGACATGACCACATTGCTACAGATGCATCTAGTAACAGAATGCAGTGTGTATGTTAAAACTGAAAGTGTACTAAGTGAATCACCTTAACTAAATTCCTTCCTAAACTTGTTCTCCCCAATTTTGCTCTACCTAAATCTTTCCCATCTTGGTTAAAGACAAACAGCAAAATTGCTAAAACAAAAGAAAATGGTGGGGGGAGGGGGTGGAGAACAGCTTGAACTTGTTCTGACTTCTGTCCTTTTCTTAGGCTCTACATTTAATACACTACCAAATCTTATTAACTATATGCTCAATAAATGTCCCAAATCTAACTAGTTTTTATCACCTCTACCACAATACAAACTTCCATCATTATCTTTTGCTTGGATTATTTTAATAACTCTTTCATTGGTCTTTCTGCTGTGACTTTTATTCCCATCAATCTATTATCCCAACCAGAATAACCTTGTTATAGCATAGGTCAGATCTTGTCCTCTTTCTGCAAAAAAAAGCTTCAGCAACTTCCCATCTCTCATATCAAAAGCCACAATACTTACAATAGTCCACAAAGCTACACATGACCAAGACACCTCCTATGTCTCTAACTTTATCTCCTACCCTTCCACTCCTCACTTACTCAGCTTCTATCACACTGGCATTCTTAGTGCTATTCAAACATGCCACTCACTCTTCCATATTTAAATGCTGAACACTTGCCATCTCTTCCACTTTCTTCTGCAAAGTCTCAAAGCTTCCTCCTCACCACAGGTTATTTTTCTCTTAAGTTACCTTCTCAGTGAGGTCTTCTCTAATGACTACATTTAAAATGGAAACATTCCCATCTTACCTGCTCACATTCCCAATCTATACTTCTCTGTTGTATTTTTCTCCATTCTCCTTATCATAATCTAGAATAATATATAATTTTGTTATCTGTCTCACCTTCTAGAATGTAATCTCTGTGAAGGCAGGATTTTTGTCTGTTTTACAGGTGGTGAAATCTCTAGATCTTAGAATAATACCTGGTAGACACTGAAAAAATAGCTGTTAATGAACAAATGAGTGAGTGAATGAATGAATGAATGAGAAATTAATAAATAGATGAAAAGCTTAGTATGCCTTGGGATTTGGGCACACTTTATTTTTCTGCTATTATTAGAGATCAACTTTAGGGTAATGAGTTTTACAGTGGCAGCCTCCAGACTAAAAGGTGAGCAGAACTGTCTTCTTTTGTCACACAGCATTGTTTTTGTTGTTTTCATTTCATTGAATTAAATGCCTTTATGGGCAGTTCGTGGATTCTACTGTTTACCACTTTTCCTGCCTTCATAACTCTTACACTTGCCTGATCTATGTATTTACTTTACCTGCTTGCTTGCTTTGAACATGTTTGAGTTTGCAATCTTGCTAATTTCACTTTAAAGACCAGTCTGTAGAGCAATGTTACAGAGGCCAAAGCCATCTCAGCATTAAGAGGCCGAAGCCATAATTCATTGATTCATTTATTGTGAATTGAGCATTTGTCATGAACTGGGCTAATGTCTGGGAACCAAAGATGAAGAAGAAGTCCCTTCTTCCAACACTGGATGTTTAATGGAGCTGTCACAGAGAATCTGAGCCCCACAGCCAGTGGACCCTCAGCTTTAACACAAAGAGCCCTTCTTTTCTCCCAAGGAAGGCTACATTTCAGAGATACTATTATTCTACCATATCATTAGATAGTTCCTTTTTTGTCTTTTTACTCTTATGTCTCAAATTTTTTTATCTCATCTTAACAAACAAACAAAAAACCCAGATCTTTCTTTGAGGAGTCCAGCTCCAAGCAGGATCTTTTTGGTTCTACCAAGCTTTGCCTGTCAGGCCCTCATGAGAAGTTACCCCCCCAATCCAGACTTGCTGTATAGCCAATGCACTGTAGTTTTCTGGAGAGGTTTGCAGTTAAGTATTCACCTACCTATCCACCCCTAGCCTGGCCCAGCCATGCTCATATGTATGTCTTGCTACATTCCTAGCTCTGGTGCCTCTATTCAGAGGCCTCCTTCTTAGGGACCTTGACTGAGGCATTTTTCTCCACTGGATTCTGTACCTTTCTACTCCTCACCCTCTTCCAACCCAGAAATCTACAAAGAGACAGGAGCCTTTGGTTTGGGGCCCTTCAGCAGTGAGAGGATTTCCCTTTGATGCAGTGGTTCCATTTGAACCTTGATCATTGTGCTTCTGTGGGGAAAATTGAACACTAGGGAGCTGAGCCAGCACATTTTGCCTCTTGGTCACACTGCTGCAGCACACGAATAAGGGCTTGATTCCTACCAATTTTTTTTTGACACTCTTTACATTCAAGAAGGTTATGGGAAACTATTACTGACTCCTAATTCTCCTGTGTCTCCCCATTTATTCCCTTTTCTCTCCCTCTGTTATGGCGTGATCAATTCTAAGACCCACGGAGCCAATTGAGATGAATTATGAGCCTTTATTAGCCGGCCAGGGACTGACTCTCCACCACAGAGGGTCAGAGAATCAGCCCTGAGCTCCTCAAAGAGGCAATTTATAAAGCCTAGAACCACACCCTGGTTAATATCAAACAAGTAAGCAGATTAACCACACCCTGATTAATATCAAACAAGCAAGCAGATTAATCACACCCTGGTTAACATCAAACAAGCAAGCAGATTATAGAAGCAGAAGTTGGTCACTTGAAAATTTTCCACCCTTAACATTCCCCACTGGTTTTTCAGGGGAATTCAAATCATTGATTCGTCAACCTGGAGCGGTGGGTAGGGAGTTCTGAGAACCATGAGTTTCACTGCCTGTACCCTTTTTTTTTTTTTTTTGACATACGTAGTTAACCAATTAACTAGACAAGGTCCAAATAATAACCCTAGAGATGCTAATATTAGGGATCTTGCAATAGAGGAAAGCAGAGTAGTTAACCACGGGGACCAGTTAAACATGTTCTCATACCAAGATCCTGTCCTCCGGCATTGTTCTTCTCTGTCGCTGAGCTGTTGTCTGACTAAAGCTAGGCTATCTCTAATAATGGTTAGCATAAAAACAGCAGGTTTCACTTACAGCCATACAAAGATTCCCTTGCTTTAGGAACAGTAGTTGTAATCCTCTCCTATTCTGTAAGACAACTTCAGCTAATGAGTTTATAGAAGTTTCTAAGTGAGATATTGAAGTTTCAAATCCTGAAAGTCTTTGTCTACTTGTTCACTGAGTGTCTGGTAGTTGGAATCTCCAGTGACTAGAGCTGTGGTCCCTACTGCAGCAGAACCTGCAATACCTATACCTACTAGTAAGGGGACTAGGATGGGAGCTTTCTTAGATCGGTGATCCATATACTGAAAATGTTCATGACCCTCTTCCCCAGAGTAGAAATATACTTGGGGAACAACATGGACTAATACACAAAACCTCCAGTACCCTGAGACCAGTAGTATGAGTTGATACAAGGGGTGAGTCCAGTGTTGCAGGCAAACCAAGTCTCCTGTGGGGCTACTAAGTAGCAATGGGGGGTAGTATCTATAAGGGTTGAGCTGTTACAAGCCTGTAGATAGGGTGATGTACTAAGGGAATAGCTTTTGAATAGAAACAAGTACCCTGCCCTTGTAGGTCTCCAGCATGAGTTTACGAGACCTGCCCCAAGGGCACAATAATATTGTCCTGACTCAGAGCACAAAGGGCTACTTTCCTTAGGGCAAATATAGAACTGGGTGCCTTGGAACCCTGGTCTAATTGAGCACTCCCGCACCCGTAAGTGGGTGCTCCAGCAGTGCCCCAGCCTCTGTAGCCGTACCCTGTGAGGGTAGTTAAATTTGGGGCCTAGGATTTCATATAAGTCAATGTTAAAAGTAGGTTGCCCCATGGCATTTAGAATGGAAATAGGAATGCCAATTTCTGTCCTGGTAAGCTCCCAATCATATAACACAGGCTGGTGGGGATTGCTGGAGTTACAGTTAGAAGATTGGAAGAGGACAGAGAGAATTAAGATGGTCCAGAGTGGACCCTTGATAGTCTTATCTTTAGTGGGTCCTCTGTCCAACACAGGGTCCATTGTTCTGATGTCTGTGGTGGATATGCAGCCTCGATCCTGTTATGGTGAATCCAATGATGGTGTCCAGCTACCTTGACTGCGGTGGGTGTCGTGACGATGACAGGGAAAGGTCCGTCCCAGCGGGGCTCAAGAGAAGCAGGCTGTACCTTTTTCACCCAGAGCCCATTGCCTGGAACATGGTTATGTGGCTGGACTGGATGCTGAGCAGTGGTTCTGGTGGCAGGGACCAGTTGTTGGGTCTCCTGCCATGCGATAGAGGGCCTGCAAAGACTGAGCGGTCTCCTGCTTGATGGAGAAGGTTTCAGTCCATCCTGAAAAAATGTCAATGAACACAAGCAAGTGCTTGAATCCAAAGGTTCCCGGGCTGACCTCAGTGAAATCCAACTCTCAATGTTCCTCCAGTGCCTGTCCACAACGTCTCGTCCCTTGTTGTATTTCCTTGGAGGGCCCTGGATTCACTTGTGCGCAGATATGGCACTGGGCCGATACCTGCTTGGCCATTCGTTGCAGCCCTGGAATGTAATAGTCTCTTTTCAACTGTTCAGTTAATTTGGCTCCACCCAAGTGAGTGCCCTGGTGAACCTGGGTTATAAGGTCTCGGCTCAAGGCCTCAGGTAGTACAATATGGCCATCCAGGAGCCTAACCCACCCAGTAGATTCCTCTTTGCCTCCCAGCTTGTTGCATAGTTCAAATTCCCCTGAAGTGTAGGTAGGGGTGTCTGTTAGTACCCTGGGCGGTAGGGCCGGCAGAATGTCAATTGGCCCCGCTGGTTTTCGGGTAGCCTCCTTTGCTATCTGATCAACGAAGGAGTTGCCTTGTGCTTCCTCAGAGCCCGAGTTCTGTTGCCCTGTGCAGTGGATGATTGCCACTTTCCTTGGCAGCCAAATTGCCTCTAGAAGGGCTAGTATTTCTTCCTGATTCTTAATTTCTTTTCCTCCCGAGGTCAGTAGCCCCCTTTCCTTATATAATGCCCCATGTATATGTGCCATGGCAAAGACATACCTGCTGTCCGTGTAGATGTTAAGCAGTCTTGTTTTCAACCCACTGCAGAGCTTGAGTCACTGCTACTAGTTCAGCCTACTGAGCTGAAGTTCCATGGCTTAGGGTTTGTGCCTAGATGACAGTTTCAATGGCAACCACTGTAGCCCCGGCATGCCTGACTCCTTCTGAAATAAAACTGCTTCCATCTGTAAACAGAGTAGCATCTGGATTCGACCAGGAGTTGTCTGTCAGGTTTGATCAGGTGCAGGTGATGTTCTCCAAAACCTTGAGACAGTCATGTAAGGGCTGGCAGGGGTCGTCATCAGGTAGCAGGGTGGCTGGGTTGAGAGCGGTAGTTTTCAGAAGCTGAATGTGAGGTGGGTTAAGGAGCAAGACCTGGTACTACATGGTCCATGTGTTGGAGATCCAGTGATATGATGGAATGCCTTTTGGTCTGAGGATGGGGTATCCTCAGGATGGCTTCAATCAGTGGGAGGACAGGGTCCTTTTCCCTTTCTGTAGATTGTAGCCTAGATAGGCTGCTTTGTTTGGTGTTGGGATCCCAGGGTGGATGGGTATTTGGGAGGACATGATGGACATGGGTAGGATCAATGGTGGGCTGCTCATTCGGTTGAACACAGCTTTGGCAGCTTCTTGGAGGATCTGCTCTTGTTCCTTTGAGGTAAAAAGGACCTGGAGAGGCTGCTGGCAGTCATCCCAGGTTGGCTGATGAGTAAAGAAGATAGTCTCCAGGAGAGAGGTTAGTCCCTGTAGTTTCTCTGAGAAAGAAGAGTTCTGATGTTTCCAGTTATACAGATCACTAGTAGAGAAAGGAACATAGACTATGAAAGGCCTCTGAGGTTCAGTCCCCACGGGGGGTAGGACGATTCACGAAGAAGCCTGACCCATGTTAGTAAAAACAGGCAAGAAAAGGGAGTATCCCACAAAAGCCAAATAAGCCAGGGCTAGGATCAGCCTCTGACCCAGAGTCTAGTCGGATGGAGCCAGGAAAGAATCAAAATAAGTACACTTATGAAGACCAAGGCAATAGGAGGGTAACAGTACATTCGACCAGTCTGGACAGACAGACACAATACGGACAGACAAGACAAACTATAGGTAACACAAAACGCTAGCATACCCCAAAACCTGAATACCTGAACCAGAAACCTGAATACCTGAAGTCAAGTCTGACATCTCAGACCTTGGCAGAACTAGGGAAGTATTGCTGTATCCAGTCTTCCACTAGTTCCCTTTAGGGCCCACTGACAGACAAATCCAAGTGCAGTCTTACTCACTGGTGAAGCTGCTCACCGGTGAAGTCTTACTCACCGGTGAAGATGGCCTGTGCCCAATTGTTACAGAATTGAACTTTTTGTCCACCTGCCCTCCTGGGTGAGTCCACCTGGAGTCCGGGGCTGAGGAATGTCTCTCAGCGGCCATCCCCTGGACGGGGCAGGACCTCGCCCAAGGCGGCTGGGGTCATGGGTCTTAGAGATTTTCCCCTCTGGAGATCTCGGTGAGACCTCCAAATGTTGTGGCACGATCAATTCTAAGACCCATGGAGCCAATTGAGATGAATTATGAGCCTTTATTAGCCAGCCTGCAACTGACTCTCCACCACAGAGGATCAGAGAATCAGCCCCGAGCTCCCAAAAACCTAGAACCACACCCTGGATAATATCAAACAAGCAAGCAGATTAACCACACCCTGGTTAACATCAGACAAGCAAGAAGCAGAAGTTGGCTCACTTGAAAATTTTCCACCCTTAACACCTCAATATTGTTCTTGTTCAGTATATAGAAGGCACAGCATTCTCTTAGCTTTTACCTACCAATTTGAGAATATGGTTTTTCACTTCTATTTAATAAATCTTCCTACTTTGGAATTAATTCCATCCACTGGAAGCCACTAATGATGTCCAATTATATCTAGAATGACATTTAAACTCGTTATAATGGATAATCATGACCCCAAATATTTGACCTTCACTTCCTCTCAAACCTTACCTCCTATCAGTCTCTGCCTCATTCATTATATGTCAGCCATGTTGGCCTTTCTTTCTTACACACATCAAACTCTTTCCTGTCCCAGGGATTTTGTACACATTTTCACCTCTGCCTAAATGTTTTCCCCAGTTCTTAGCATGGCTTCTTCATGCCTCAGCTCAAATGTACCTCTTTAGGGAGTTATTCTTTTTCTGATGTGTCTCCCATCCAGTCATTCTTAATTCCATTATCTTTTATTTTTATAAGGTAACACTACCTTAAAGTATATTCTTTATTACTTTATTACTAGAATGCTCCTTTCACTTACCTCATATTCCAGAGCTCAGGACAGGGTCTGGTGCATAAATAAATGTGTTTTCTTTTGATGTTCCTAGTTGATATCCACTAGTGTCAAGGTCACTCATTGTGTTCCTAATGCTCTGAGTCTAGGTCCAAGTCACATTAATGGCCTATTGAGTGCTCTATTGTACAGTTCCATAAATTCCTCTCCTTAAATATATTTTACCATTACTCTATCTCAGTGAGCCATTTCAGAACCATAATTTGCCATCATCTCAAACTTCTAAAATTCTATTAGATAATTACCTTTCTACCACACTCTTGTTTTTTTTTAATTCCTGCTGATTTTTCTCCTTCAGCTCCTATTGATTTTTGACCCTAAATTCTTTTTCTTCTACTTTCTGACAAGTCTTCCAAATTCCATTTCCTCTTTCCTCTGCTTGGAACTCTTGTCCAAATATTTCAATGCACCCTTTGTTATATGACTGTACATTGGACTTACTTTGGCAATATCAATATTGATGTAGTGGACTTAATGATGTTGATGTTCTTTTCCTCTTATCCTGTTCCAGGACAGAGAATATAGCTAGAATCTAGCTCTGCTTGGTAACCCTTTAATTTACCGCTAATGTGCTCTTTCTCTTTTTCAAAATGGATTCCCCTCTTTGCTCAAGCCTCCAACTGTACCCTCATGCTTACCATAGACCACATCTTTTCTATTATAAAAACAAAGAAAAAAATTGATTACATTAGACGTGGATTATTTCAATTCCTTACCACCTTAGTTCCAAACTTATCTAAAGCATTTCCTGTCCTTGTTTCTTCTGACCTATCTCAGAGCAGAAGTGTTCAATTTATTCACTTATGTTCAGTACATAGTATACTTTCCGATAGGCATTTGTTATATATTCATTGAAAGAACGAAATAATAGCAGATGAGCAATTCAAAACTTTATTAGCTGGAAGTAGAATGTTTAATATTCTGAAAACCAACACACATGTGCTTGGCACATATGTGGTCTGAAACAGAACAAAGCTAAATGATAAAAATACTTTTGACTTGGTAAAATTAGTAGGAGCACTTAGCTTTGTTGTCACACAGGCTCACATGTGACTGTGTAGTTAAATAGATGCCATACTGGTCCTGGAGTCAGGAGATGTGATTTCTAATCTCGACTCTGCTACTAGCTGCCATTAGCTCTCTAGATTTCATAACCTCATATGAAAATGAGGGGCCTGATAGTTTCTAATTTCTCTGGTTCTAAAGTTTATGATTCTTTCATTGCCATGTCATTAAATCCAATTGACAGCTAAAAGTGAGGACTTCATTACAGAATGGGCGAACCTAGGTAATAGGGTAAATATCTCAAGCTGAACTCTGGAAGTAGAGAAAGCACCAAGGACATACTCAGTTTACTCCACTGTTTTGTCTGGGCCTGCTCATAATGGGAGACATGAAAAATGAGGCATGAACCTCAATCTTTGTACCTATTTCATAAAGCAGCAAAATCAGCAGTCAAGAAGTGGATCCAGGTAGGAACATGCATTAGAAAGGACTTGTACACCATGCAAATAATCTTGTGCTTTTAGTTTTGATATAAAAGGAAAGCATCAAGGGATTTTACACAATGACATAGATTTTCACTTTAGATATCATAGATATAGTCTGACTATGGTGAATACAGGAAACCTCATTATTTTTGAGTGATTTCAAATGGACTATATAATAGTTAACTATTGATTGAGTGTGAAAGCTCTTATTTTGCTATTTAGTCACTTTTTAGTTGTGGCCAAGAAAGATGAACAAATGCAGTAAGAATGGACAAAGTCATTGTCCCCTATTTTTTGAGAGTATTAATCTTCATACCCATTGCATTCAAAACATATAATTTTAATTATTACTTATAAAAACTTGTTACATTTTACATTTTTTTCTGTCACTTAGTTCTGTGCTAAGACTTCATATTAAGCCCCAGGGAAATATGTATAGAGCACTGCATATACTATTACTGATAAGCTCTGCCAGGACCAAGAGGATACAAATAAGCAGAAGTATATTTCTCCCTTTCTCAAGCATATTGTTTCTGTGTAGTTCTGAAGGCTGAGAGTAAACTCAATAACAAAGTTAGTGAAAAGTAGCTATTTCTGATGTTATTATTTACATTGTGTGTGTATTTATTCAAAGATACATGTTAATAGGTTTTTTGTGTGTGTGTGTTTGTTTGTTTGTTTGTTTTGTTTTTTTGTGTTTTTTTTTTTATAAAGAGATGCAAAATGATAGGCACCTTGGTAGGGAAAAGAGCAGGGGTGGGGGCACTATCTTAATTGGATTTGTTAATTAAGAACATGTTGTAAGACCAAAATAGTATGTTCCATTTCCATCTGGAATAGCCAGCTTTAGAGAAATAAAATTTTTGATTCAGGCATCTAGATATGAGTGTTGCCATCTGTCTCTCCACAAGGAAAATTGGGCAATAAGGGGTTATTACGAGGACATAGCTCATGAACATGATATCATTTTTACATAAAATAAAAACTATGTATTTGTTTATATGTTCATTGTCATTTATCAGGTGGTCTGTACCATTATTGGTTACTGAAAATGGTGAACTCTTTACAAGCTAGAGTAAGGGAAATTAGTTATACCACAGTGGAAAGCCAGGTGGATGCTTAATAAATGGTTTTATTTTTAATGATTGAGAGCCACTTTCAGTTGCATTTAGTTTGCATTTACTTAGGGTCTATGGGGTGCCTGACATTCTGCAAATGACACATTCTGCAAAAGTTTCTCCCCTTGTAATGCAAATGGTCAAATTTGGACAGATATTCAGCTGGATAATTTCATATACCCACAAAATAACACTTATCTAAATACTACATGGATTCGGCACAGCTCTGGTCAACTCTGGATGAATAACAGTGGTAAAAAGCAAAACAGATGCTGTTTTAAAAGAAAAGGCAATTCAATAACCCTTAACTTTTCCCATAATAGCACTAAAAATGATATAACATGGATTTATTCATTGTTTACTTGAAGGAACTTTTGTATCACCATACGAGGTATTCCTATTAAATGTCTATGAGACGTGTATTATGTATTTTAAAACACCTGTAAAATTACCCACTCCAGCTCCTTCAGGCCTGTGGTAGATGAAATACCAAATAAAAACAAAAACAATTTCTAGTTCCTTCCTTTTCCTAACAAGCAGGAAAACCTATTTTAATACCTGAATATTCAGTCATAATGTGTATAATTTTGTAGTCTTGCTGTAAAGAATATTTTTCCTCCTTGTACAAAGACATAACAGATGCAATTTAGAGGATATTATATTGTCATATGCATCAGAGGAATAGATTAGTACTAAATCTTCCACAAGGCACTCAGGCAAAGGCATCAAAAATGAAATGGCATTGCTCACAACCCCTTTCACCTTTCAACCCCAGGGGGCCTCATTATATCTGAGGGAAGGTATTTGCAAAAGTCAAATGCAGAATGGGCTATAAATTGTCATGGGGAGTTGTAGGGAAAGGAAGAACTCTCATCATGTCAGAGGCAGCACCTTCTCAAGGACCGAATAAAGTGCTGATTTTACATGCTTTGTTGATCCTCCAGATACTCTGAGTATAGGAAGGGGAGATATGATAGATGAGACAGCCCATTTAAGATTGCAGACAATGGTAGGTGATGGTGTTGAATAACAATGACCAGAGAACAGTTCATGCACCATCACTTGCAAATCCTGATTACAGACAAGACACCTACATATGACTCTGAGATTCGGAGGTACCATAGTACATGTTTTATCAGCAACTTGAAGCAGCCCCTGTAGGGTCATCAACTGCCAATCTTCATTGTATTAATATTCTAAGTTTCATATTTGTTCAGATGAAAAAGTAATGAAACTTCCAAACAGTGTAATCATATTACAGTATGTCTAAACATACCTTCTAAGATACCCCCTGTGCTTTGGATGATGCTTAGTGTCATTCAATGAGATATTTTTTTTATGCTGCATTAGAAATAAAAAATAAAACCAGAGAAGTAGCAATGCCTATGAAAGTTTTCTGATAGGTGTTTATCAAGTCCTAAAATGTATTCTTCTTACATAGAATTTTTTTCTCTATAAATGAGAAGAAAAGCTGATTTAAAAGGAAAATAACCAAATTTTCCCTGACTTTGAATTTGCACATACCCCAAAAATGTATCTTTAAACTTATCGAGCACCTATTAATACCAGATATTTTTACATATATTATATATTTATTTCACAAATATCTATTAAGTGGTAAACTTGGTTCAAAAAATTAATGATAAAGCTGTAAACAAGAGCAACAAGCTTCCTTCCATCACAGAACTTGCCTTTTGTTTGTAGTAGGCAACAAATGAACAAATAAGCAAATAAAGGTGAATACAGACTGTAATACATATTATGAGTATGCCAAACATTTCTTGAACATCTACCATGTGCAAAACAATGTACAAGGTGCTTTCAGACACAGAAATAAATAACAATAAATTTCCTGCCTCGAGGAGCTTACAGAAGTATAGAAAAATAGAAAAATACAAATTATCATTCACTTTGATCATGTTAAAGTATTTTGTATATTAGTTATATGGTTTTTATCTCTAAACTTAATTCCTTAAAATCTCTCCATTCAAAAAGTTTGTGTATGAGAATACCATAATAGGCAATGGCTAAATTTTAGGAGATTTGTGTGAAAATCTGAATTTAAATCCAAGAGAAGAATTTCCCTGAATTTAAAGCCAGTAATCCAACTGAATTAACCAAATTTAAATCTTAGGTGTTTTATAGAAATTTTCATAAAAATAGTTTTTTAATGCATTGGAACAGTAATGTAAATTCTCACTCTTTCAAAGTTTGATAATTGGTCTAATTTTGAAGGAAGACTAGAACTTGACTAGGTTGTGGGGGTGGAGATACATTATAGACAGATAAAATAGCATTTATGATGGCCCTGGGTTGGTTGGTTTGGAACCAACCAACAGTGAGAAACATTCAAAGAACTGAAAAAAAGGGAAGAGTAAACAAAATGAAGCTGCAGATGGAAAGATGCTCAAGAAAGAGCCCACAAATGGCTTTGTTAAATGTATTAAGAATTTTGTTCTTTTTTAAAAGACCAATAGGAAGACAATATAGTGTTTTAAGCATGAGGTCAATATGATCATAATTGTTTTTAGCAAATATTACTATAATGCAAAATAGAGAACTGAAGATTCGCACCATGTGCACAAGTAGAATTAAGTAGCTCTTGAAGTAATTTACTCAAGGGATAATAATAGCTTAGGCCAAATTACTGGTAGCAGAAATAGAGAATGATGGATACTTGAGAGATAATTAAAAGGTATAGTTGATTGGATTTAGTGATAGATTATATATTATTATATGGAGAGTAGATAAAAAGAAAATTTCAAGGAAGACTTCTAGTTTTTAGGTTGTAAATAGGATGAATAGAGTAAATGGTGTCATTCACTGAGATGACTAAGTTTGGATGAACAATAAAAATGTATAGGCCATGAAAGTTTGAGTTGCCTTTTAAACATTCAAGTAAAGCTGACAAATAAGTAACTATTTTCCCAGTACTATATCAGTCAGAGTTCAATCAGAGAAGCAGGCTTACAACAATAAAAGTTTATTTCTCACTTACATTAATGTCCATTGTTAATTGGCTGTGGTTGTGCTCCACATACTCTTTATTTTGGGACCCAAGCTGAAAGAGCAGCCCCATCTGGAACATGCCAGACTAATGGCAGAGGGGAAAGAAAGTGAATGGTTAAATGATTCAGTGGCTCTAAAAAATTCTAGTTTGAAATGGCAATTGTCACTTTCATCACATTCTATTGGCTAAAGGAAATCATATGATCAAACCTAATATAATGGAGTAGGGAAGTATTATCCTTTCAAAAGGCAGAGCAACACATATTTTGAACAAATACTTCCATCTCCCACAAAATTTAAGTTAACAGCTGATGATCAGTAGTAACAGAATATAAATAAGAAGGATAGGAGATAATACTAGAGCATTAAATAGAGAGATGTATCTGGACAGCAAATACATGCTAAAGATATATTTTTGTTTTAAAAGAAAGAGAATTATTGAAGGTTGTTAAGCAATGACAGTGATTTTTGTTTTGTTTTGTTTTTTTGTTTTTGTTTATGTGCAGTATTCTGACAGTGGTAGATACAAAAAGACCAGTAAGGATGTTATTTCTATAGACTCAATAAATGATGATAAAAGCATGAACTAGAGCTATAATAATAGGAAAAGATGGGGTGTGTTGTATTCCCATTTGGTAGATAAAATATCCGTATAAAAGAAAGGTAAGGATTAAGAAAGGAAAGAAGTATTGGCCATATTGAAAAGAAAGAGGATAACTGATAGTCTTAGGGACATGGCAGGCAATAAGTACAGTTAAGGATACATTTTGTGGTGGAAAGATCTGGCTGTTCCTGAAGACTTAACCTTCTGTGTTACATACTGGATGTTCATTTAGATTAAAGGATATAGAATTTGAGTAAGAGGTTTGAATATAATGCCAAATACAGTGTCTGAGAGCAGAGAGAGAGAAAACAAATAAAAGTTAAAACTGCAAACTAATTAAGCACCTTGCCTATTGAGTTTATAATGACTAAAAGGCACATTTGGTTGATTTTATTACCATTGCCAACATCCTAGCAGTCTGAAGAGAATATAAGGTTGCCATTACAAGGGGAAGGAGCAGTGGAAATACTGGGTTTCAAAATAATTAAGCATGTTAGTGAAAAAGTGATCGAGGTAAAAAAAAAAAACTAACTAGTTTATACTAGATAAGAAAATGAGTGAGGTGAGCCAAGAGGCAGCTGATAATCTGGAAAACAATGGAGCAGTCATGGGCCTTCACCTGTTTGCAGTTAAAGAGTAAGTGTCATTGGAATGAGCACTTGACCAAGACTGATGACTCTAAGGTTGGAGAGTGGGATAGGTGCATTAAAGTTTCTGATATCTGTTTGGTGATGAGGTTTAGGACAAAAAAGTATACAGCTTGAGTGGTCCTCAGGGGATAAGAACCTTTAGAGTTGAGCAAATAAAATAAATGTGAGAATAGTTGGAGAAGTTATGAAAATTGACATTGAAGTCACTCTTAATGATTTGAAAGGTAGAAATAACTGTGTACCTTTGAGGGGGTGGGGAGTACAATTACTACAAGATGGCTAGGAAAAATAAGAAAATTATTGAACTTGTTGATTCCTGTTTGTGGTTGGAGGAATTCTAAAATTACCTCTGAAGACCCATATCCTTATACAATGGTATGGTCTTAAATGTTGGTAGAACCTATAACTTGCTTCTGACCAAAAGAACATGCAAGTGTCGGGATAGCATTTTCATGATTCTGTCATGTTATATGGCAATGATGAGGGATTTTTCAGATGTAATTAAAATCCCCAATCAATTTACTTTAGGTTTATCAAGAAGGAGATTCTTCTGGGTGAGTCTGTCCTTTTCAGGCAAGCTGAATAAGATAGAGAAGTGCTCTCCTGCTGCCATCAAGAAGCCAAGAGCCATGTGGATAATGCTTAGTGGTGGCAGGGGGAGCCTTTAGAACTAAGGGCCCCATTCCTACAATCACAAGAAAGTGAAGTCTACCAAACACAGCATGAACTTCAGAGAGGACCTAAGTCACAGATAAGATCCTGGTAGTGGCCCCTTGATTGTGTAGCTTTGTAGATCTTGAGCAGAGGACCCAGCTAAGCAAGGCCCAGACTTCTTACCCATGGAAATCATGAGATAATAAATGTAAGTTATTCAGCAATAGAAAACTAATATACTAAGTTAAATATACCACCTTATGTTAAGAGACTGAAGTATTTTCATAAACCTTATGTATAATTTTGTTTAAAGAAAAGTTTTCAAATATTTCTTTTTGCCGTAAACTTTTATTCACAGAGACAAACTTGAGATGGTTTCTTTTTTAAGATTGTAGTTTAGAGCAAAAGAAGCAAGCTGTGCAGCAGATGGATTTAGAACAATGGGACAGATCTCAGTCATAATTCTCATTACTCCTACTCCTCTTTAGTCAACATGTCTACAGGGAGCAGAAACAAAAGGAACAGGTGTCCAGTCAGAGGGGCTGGATCTGCTAACAATAAACACCTTAGGAAAGGAAGCTGGGCAAGAAGGGGAGAAAAGATGGGAAGTTGGTTGAGAAATCTGAGGCTGAGAATGAAAAGAAAGTGGTAGAAAGTAGAAGAGGGTAGAGAGCAGAGAATCAGCTCAGTGACTGCTTGATAGACACATGATTTCATGATGACTTCTGTCATTTACCCTCTTCCCTAAAATAATATATCTTTCCAACAGTATGGGAGAGCTTGCCTACCTAGCGGGTAGTGACAGTGCAATTTCTTCCACATTCTGAATTCTATCCCTGCAAGATTATACATTCAGCCATTCCAGGACACCAAATAGGTCTGTATAAAATCTCCTATTTTCTTTTATTTTATTGTATCTATATGCTTCATTATACATGAGTATAATGAAGGGGCTAAATATCTGTTGGCTACAACAAAAATTAATGATCATGCAAGAATAAAGCATTAATGGTTAAATGGAAAGAAGTATAAAAATATTTAGTAATGTATAAGTTCACATCACTTCTACTTACATAAAACACGTTTAACATTTCAGTTCTGTTCTAAAGTTTCATTTTAGAGCCAGAATGCAAAACTTTATGAAATTGCTATGTGTTTCAAACTAAATTAAAATACTTCGGACATGATTAAAGATTTGTTAAACATACCACAAAGCAGTTTAAAGTGTGCAATGATTCAATAAGGTATAAGAGATACAGTGGGAGTTTTGAATCATTATTTATGGAATTACACTTGAGCTATTGCTACAGAGTGGTTTTGAATGATAGACATATATTCTTGACTGCTGTGGCTCATAGTTATGGTAGAGAAAAAGTAGAGTTGATTACTAATTCAAGATAAAAAAAAAGTCTTTATTGAACTCAAAATGCTCAAAAAACAGAAATTAAGATAAAAGCCAATATGAACTTTTCACTACAATGTGTAATTTGAGCATAATTTATGTATTTAAGACACTATTTTTAAAACATAGTCCATTAATTCAGTCATTTGGTCATTCATATATATATGACATTTATTCAGCATGATTTTGACATACCTTTCAATCAGTCAGAGATAAATTAATCCCTTCCTTCCCTGTTTATAAAAGCTATTTGACTAATTACATTATACAATGGTCAAAAGACCTTTACTTGTTGAGAATTCAGTTTATGTAGAGTAGGCCAGAAATTAATTACTAATACTTTTTACAGTCTGTGTATTTTAACTCTGTAGCAAGAGTAGTCAGGAAGGAAATTTAGTTGGCCAATAAATAAAAGATACTACTGTTGCTGAATGAAGAGTCCAGAAATAAACCCATATTTATATGGGTAAATAATTTTCGACAAAAAAGCTAAAAACATACAGTGGAGAAAGGAAAGCCTCTTCAATAAATGATGGGGAAAACTGGAAAGTCACCTGTAAAAGAATGAAACTAGTCTATCACCACATACCAAAATTAACTCAATATGGATTAAGGACCTGAATATAAGACCTAAAACAATAAAATGCAAGAAGAAAACATAAGAACAAACTGAAGGACCTTGGACTTAAAGAGGATTTTAAGGCAAGGGAAGTAAAAGCAAAAATAAATGAATGGCACTATATCAAAAGAAAAAGCATCTGCTCAGCAAACAAAAACAAAAACAAAACAAAAACAAAACCATCAACAAGGTAAACAGCCATCTCTTTATTTGCAATAAATATATTTGCAAAATGCCTCTGATAAGGGACTAATATCCCAAATATACAAAGAACTCATATAAACTCAATAACAACAAAAAACAAACAATCCAGTCAAAAACTGGGCAGAGCATCTGAACAGACACTTCTCCCCAAAGAGCAGATGCTCAGCATCCCTTGCTAATTAGAGAAATGCAGATCAAAATCACAATAGATACCATCTCACACCTGTTAGAATAGCTATAATCAACAGGACAAGTGATAACAAATGTCGAAGAGGATGCAGAGAAAAACCCTCATACGCTGCTGGTGGGACTGCAAATTGGTACAGCCACTATGGAAAACAGTATGGAGGTTCCTCAAAAAACTGAGAATTTAACTACCATATGATCCTACAATCCCTCTACTGGGTATTTAGCCCATAGACTTAAAAAATTATATCCATAAAGATATTTGCACACTGATATTCATAGCAGCATTATTCACAGTGGCCAGGACATGGAAGCAACCAAAGTATCCTACAATAGATGATTGGCTAAAGAAGCTGTGGCACATATATACAATGGAATATTACTCAGCCATAAGAAGAGATGAAATACTGCCATTGCGATAACATGGATGGACCTCGAGATAATCATGCTAAGTGAAATAAGCCAGAAAGAAAAAGTTGAAAATCACATGATATCACTTATATTTGGGATATAAACCTAAAAGCAAGAAATGAACAGGACAAACAAACAGAGACTTGTGGACATAGACTATAGACTAGTGGTTACCAGAGGATGGGAGGGATGGAGTGGGGAGATAGATGGGGAAAAGGGGGTCAAATATAGGGGGGGAGGGGAGGTGAAGTTGGTAAAGGGGATCAAATATATGGTAGCTGAAGGAAACTAGATTTTGGGTGGCAAACACACAATAGATGTTAAATGACAATGTACACCTGAAATTATATAATTGTATGAACCAATGTTACCCCAATAAACTTAATGTAAAAAATAAAATAAAAATAAAATAATAAAATAAAATAAAGATACTTCTGCTGCTAGTTAATAGTATGTAAAATGAAGGAGACTGGTGAATGTATAATTTGGACTGAACTAGAGTAGATATGCAGAATTTCAGAGTCTAGTACTTTATAAAGTTAGATCAAATGTTTTGAACCTAATATGTTAAGGACATGAAAAATTAGTTTAAAAATAGTCCAACAAGCAGGATTTTTAAAGAAAAATGATCACAATAAATTTGTGGTAGGGACCATGATTAAGTGTCTTGAGGGAATTGTACCAAGACTGAAGTAGGACCAAAAGTTAATTGTGGAGATGGCTCAATGAGTGCCAGTCTTGCTTCTGAGACCAGTAGTTTTTCAAACAATAAGGAAAAAAGGCATTCTTATCACCTTTACTTGCCTTTCCCTGCATTTGAAAACCTTTCAAACCAGAAAGCACATTTTCCTTATGCTCTATCTAAATTCATATGTATTATAAACTATCTCCATGTACAACTTTCTAACCTACACTTATAATACTTTGTCATGAAAGGGAAGATGATTTTTAAAAAACTTTCCAGCTCCTATCTCCTCCAGAATAAAAAATTTCCAATTCCTTTAGACTTTTCTAGGAACCATCATTTTTTTTCTACCATTTAATCATCTCTCTTGTTTTCATTTCTTGTTTCATTCTTGTTTCCAGACATCTCTTTTAACATACTGAAATTAAAATTGGTACAATGTAATGTTAAGGTCTTGGCCACTTTTGAATAGCATCTATGGTTTCTATATCTGATTAAAACTTCAGGGCCATTGACAGAGACCTTTTCACACTCAAGGTCATTATAGCCTGGCTAAGTCCTCTTAAAACCAGAATAGTGCAAGTGAGAGCTCTGTATCTCTGATCACTGACCAGGAAGTTGTTGTGGGTTCTTAGACTTTGATTCTTTCTAGACATCATCGGCATTTCTAGCTCATAGGCCAAGCACTTTAAGCAGTGTTTATTTATAGGCTTCCCCTCAATGAAACGACATGAGGCTCCTGGATGCTGCTCAAATCACCACTTGATGAACTTGCACACTAATTAGATGATCATACAGTGCTTCTGATATTAACTCCTGAAAATTTAGACATGTGTTATCTCCTTTCTACAAACTATAGATAAATCAAATAATGGTTGTT
This sequence comes from Eonycteris spelaea, assembly GCA_003508835.1. Classification (NCBI taxonomy): domain Eukaryota; kingdom Metazoa; phylum Chordata; class Mammalia; order Chiroptera; family Pteropodidae; genus Eonycteris; species Eonycteris spelaea. Next base: position 9,734,992 of record PUFA01000043.1, on the reverse strand, counting down.
TGACACCACAAGATTTAGAGCTGATCTACAATATAATTTTGTACATTGTAGATATAGTCATCAGCTGGAATTTTGTCTGGTAAAGTAATGAAGCTGCACAAAAATTCAGCATTCACAGCCTATAGGGGAAAAAAGATCCCAATTACAGAGGACTTTTATATTTGTATTTACTTACTCCTAATGGTAATCTGCATGCCTTACATATTGCTGTATTTTTTAATAATCACAAAATGTTTACTTTTTAAAAGATGTTCTGACAATAAAATTGGAAAGAATCCTTGATTTAAATATTATACAAATAATCAATGTTTTAAAGGGGTGATTACAGATGGGATTTGTATCTAAGCCATTTTTCTCCAAACAACCTCTCAGCTGCAGGCCACTTAAGTGTAGTTAATTTATTAGAACAAGAAGAATTTGAGTTAAATACATTAGCGATGAACTGTTCATCTGTAATAAGTCTGACTCATGCTGGTAATTTCTTTCATAGTTATTAGTCAACGTGTACTCTAGAGTCCTGGCTTAAGGATAAGAAAGCAATAAGAAATGCAGTTTGTCTCTTAGTATCTGGATTTAAGGATATCCTTTCCATGGTGCTGGCATAATTTGAGTATCTCAGTATCACCCCTTACAGACAGGTTACAGTTAAAACAGGCTAAGCACATTTCTATAATACCAGACCATTCCATGAAGTCTGGAGAACCAGGAAATTTAGGGAACAATAAAAAGGGTGGGTGAGGTAATTCTTAAAGGCTCATATCTTCACTCTGGGTCTTGAAATTATCTCTTTACAACAAAGCGAGCTCTTAGAACCAGTGACTCAGAAGTAGTCCCTTATTCCCTGAGCAAATGAATTAATTTGGCAGTTGCTATTCCTCTCCCCAGACCAGCCATATGCTCTAATTGCCTATTTCCTCTTTCCCAGTTTGAAATAAAATACCTTCCTATCACTTCCCATGTTAAATCAAAGCACATGTCAGCCTCTGGTTGACTCTAACAAATGTCCCCACTTGTTCTGCTTCCCTTCCTTCCCCAGCAAAATGCCTTCCACCCTATCAGTGGATTCAAGCGCCTCTCTCCCCTTGCCCCATATCCTTTCTAGAGATTTGGAGTTTCTAAGGCCAGGCTCATTATCTCATTATTATCTCATTATTCTTCTGTAGGTGTTGTGCCTATAAAACTCAAACTTATAAAGTAATAATCAATAACCCGAATAGAGATTCTTTGGTTAAAAAAAAAAAAACCCAAAAACCTATGATTACTCCTTTATTCTTTTCCCCCTCTTTGATTCCTCACCCTCTTCCACCCCTGACATAGGGATATTGCCCTTTCCCCTTAAATATGGATCTCTGAAGATTGGCTGTTTCCTCCCATGGGGCGTGAGCCCAGGACCTCTGGGTGCAAAGCAGGTATTGCTAACCACTACACTATGGAGCCATCCCCCATTGCTCCTTTAAAACTAATGTTTTCCTTGCTAGGGAGTTTATAAGGTTCTCTAAGTTTCTCTTCAACTCTAATCAGATATTTAGAAATATGTGCATTACAGGACCCCTATTATCAATCAGCATACATTATACTACCCAGGCTTCATCTCTAATTTTAAGAGAATCTTAGCATTTCTCCTACAGTTTAACTTAAAAAAATTATATAAGATGTATTAAAAACTGAGAACTCAAGCAGCATAGCCATAATGAAGGAGTTTAGAAGGAGTCAGCATTTCCCTACTATGGTAAAGTCAAGTCAAGACTAAGTATCATAATGCTACCTGGGATCCTTGTTAAAAATATAGATTCCAAAGCTCAATCTCTTGACCTACAAATGCATGGTCTTTGGGACCAACACTCAAAAATATTTGTTTTTAAGCCCCTCAATTAACCATTTTTAAAATTTGTCTCCATCTTTTTGGATATAGGCTCTTTTTGACTGTTTTGTTCACTGCTAAATACGCAGTGCCCAGACCAGTGATTGACATATCAGTTGCTCAACATTTACTAGTCGAATGAATAAACTCTTGTCTGAATCAAGATCGGGAAACATCTGGATTAGTGGATGGAACTTTGGAGTCAGATAATGCTGGATTTGAATCCCAGCTCAGGCAATTATTACCTATGTGACCTTAAGCCAGTTATTAATCTTTTTGAGCTTCAATTTCCTCATTTTTAAAATACTTACCATAAATCCTAAAATAAATATTCGTTGACTCTGAATAAAACTCAGGTCAGAGTAAGACATGGGGATTATATATGTTAAAAAAATGCCTCATTCAATAAATGACATCCATTGTTATTATTTGGACACAGAGGTAGTAGCAAAGATTGGCTAGTCAGGGGTCATTTTTATGAGGACTGAAGAAACTCATGGAGAACCAACTGAAACATAATGAGGTTAATAACTGGCACTAAAAGATGAGACTGCTGTGCTTAATTCATGTCATCTAAAATAACCAAAAAATCAGGCTGTCTCTAGTGACAGTTAGTGTAAAGCCACCTAGGAAGACAGGAGAGGAACCAATCTCAGCAGTGCAATGTCACGTCATAGAGAACTGGAAGTTTCAGAAATCCCTAAAGCCCCAATATCCCCCACAGAGTGTAACAATTTATCTTTCCCCAACTTGGCTCTATCTCTCTCTGCTCTGCTTCTACTCTGCAATTGCCAAGAGCTCTTCAACATAATTCATGATTCCTCTTTCAACTCTCTTTCTGAATCTGTGCCTTTCTTCAGCACTCTGTCATCTTTCTTTGTATCTCAGAAATAAGTGATAAAAGTAGATCTTCTCTTAGAAAGTTTAGTCATAGTCTTGTGTAGACCATCCCTACTGAGTGGATTTTCATGCCAAGCCACTTCACAGACTTGTGGGCAGCCTCTATAGGTGATTGTTTGTGACAGAATTTCAACCCATAGCATAATCCTTAGTGGTGAGTGTGTGCAGTCAAATGGCTCAAAGTTTGACAACATGTATGTTAATGGGTCATTTTGGGGCATTTTGTCCAGAAGAAATTAAGAGGTTATCATTTTTCTCTTATTGCTAGAGATTATATTAAAGAAGTATTTAGAAACTGTGTGCCTACCATCCTACTAATCCCTTCAGGGCAGTTTCTATTGAAAAGGGACCTTTTATATCATTATAAATAACCACTTATGATAATGCTAAGCTTTATGTACCTTATGAAGAAACCATCTCATAAAATATTTTAGATCATATCACTATCCACTTATTAAGTTCTTAATCTTAAAAAGTCTACCTTTATCATCATAGCCATATTATCATACATGTGTTAAATTTGTAGATAACACAAGCTTAACTGGATTATTCAGAGGAAGATGATATACAGACACTTGATCTGAGCAGTGGTCAGTAGTCAGAGAGAGGATGTTGAGGACTTCGGGGTGTATCGTCTCTCAGACTGCCTTCCAGCCTTGTCCTTGTTCCCTCAGAAACTAACTGTGTTAGTTCCTAGGAAAGGGTGCACTGAAACCTAAAGCAGGCAAATAAAAGAGAGAGATTCTTAAAAACTAAGTATGTAAAAAAAATTATCTTTTGTGGTTTCAATGATAGACTGTAGCACAGGTGAGGAGGAAGAATCTTTCTCTAGATCAGCATGATAAGACTTGGCACACGATAAAAGAATATCATGTAACTGTGCATATGGAGTGTAGCAGAGGATAACGCCTCCCATAACCAGAAGAGGAAAGCCAGGTGGAAGCAGTAGAAACAGCATCATTCATAAGCCCTGGAATTCTGCCCCACCCTCCTCCCACACAAGCACATACCTCTGAAGGAGAATTTAGGAGCTTGGATTTCTGTGATTCTGCTAGAGGGTGATGAGTTTTATATTGGTTACCTATTAATTTAGTGCATAACAATTTGCCCCCAAACTTTGTTACATAAAACAACAAAGATTTATTATCTCACAGTCTCTGTGGATAATGAATATGTATGGTTCTGGCTCAGGGTCTCTTATGAGATGGAAATGCAAATGTCAGTTGGGGCTTCTCCTATATAGAACTGGATGATCTGCTTCCAAGCTCACTCAGTGGTATTTGCCTGGAAGCCTCAGTTCTCATTCCATAAAGCTGCTTGAGTGTCCTTGTGATATGGCAGTCAGCAGTCCCCAGGCAAGCAATTTGAGACAGAGTAAAAGGAGGAAGCTACAATGCCTTTTCTGACCTTATCGTAGAGTTCATACTCTGTCACTTCCACCTAACTGTATTCATTAGAAATGAGTTCATCTCAAACTTAAGAGGAGGAATATTAAGCTCTACATCTTAAAGAAAGATTTATCAAGAATTTCTAGATATGCTTTAAAACCATCACAATTTATACTCTGGCTACAATTTATTTATATTTGTCCCACATGTAAAATACATCCACCCCCCAGAAGAACCCAATACAGTATAAATTGAAGTCCAGAATGTTGTCATATATATGACATCAAGGTATAAATGAAGCTTCTCAGATGTAGTTCCTTAAGTACTAATCCTTGAGTACAGTTCCTCTTGACATAAATACCTGTGAACTAAAGAGACAAGTTATTGTTTCCTTCCCATGCCCTATATTCAATGGTGGGATAGGCAAGAAGAAGGTATTTGAGATAGATGTGGAAAATATACCAGAATCATTGAACTATGCCAATTCTGAAATCCAAAATAGCATAGGTTTGCAGTTTCTTGGTAGGGACTCAAGGCCTGAGAATAGTTCTTCATGGTTCTTGGCCTCTCTCTTGTTTTGGCCTTCTGAATCATCCTTCCTTTTTCATGAAAGAAACATGAAAGTTGCATGAAAATTCATCATTTTTATGAGCCTTATTCCTTCCAGGAGAATTGGGTGTTGGGGTTCAAAGGTCTCTTTTTATTTAGTACTATCTCTGTCCCTTTCAGATTAAACTGACAGTGTTTCTGCTGATGTAATTCTTCTAAAACTTTGCAGGTCTCCTGTGAATGCTATTGGGCACCAATTCATTAGATAAGTCTACACTTATAAATCAAGATAAGCTCTTCTGTATGTAGGGCTTCAGCTGAGGGACAATGTCCTTAAGCTTCTTAAAGCCATGTTGTTTGATTGAGGGGAGCTCTGAGACATACGAATCTTCAGAGAGCCCTTTGTTTTTTTCTGACTAAATGGTATTTTGAAGCAGCACCATTGATCCTTCTGAAGTCTTAATAAGAGATTTTATAGCCACGCCCTCAGCTTCATTGTTAGACCTGGCAGAAACCTGATTTGCTATTCATGCAGAGACTATTTCTTAATTTTATCATCTTTCACCATCTGGAGAGGCTGGAAATTTTTAAAACCAAAGCACTAGGTTTTTTTGGTTCACAGACCTTCCATAAGCGTCTCTCTCTCCTCTCACATTTTACTATGGATAGAAAAAATCAAGTAGCGCCTTCAACATGCTGTGTAGGAATTACCTTGACTTGATCACTTAGTTTATGAAGTCATTTTCTACTTTCCATATTATTTCAGGTGACAGTGTTGCTAACTTGCCTGCCACTATATAACAAGGATCCCTTCCTTTTAGTTTTAATTAAATAGTACTCTCTTTCCTTTGAGCATCACTGACAGTCTCCTCAGAAGTTCCAACTTCTACTAACAATCTGTTCGAGGTATATATGCTTTCACTAATGTTCTCTTCAAAGTCTTTCTAGCTTCTGCACATTATTTAGTTCCACAGTCACTGCATATTTTGGAGTACTTTTCATGACATCACATCACTTACAGGTACTAAAACCTATATTAGTTATCTATTTCCACAAAACAAGTTATCATAAAACTTCAAACAATAAACATTTATTATCTCACAGTTTCTGTGAGTCATAAATTTGGGAGTAGCTTTATCTGTGTGGTTCTAGCTCATAGTATCTCATGAGGTAGGAGTCAGTTCCAGGAATAAGCCACAATATTTAACGCCTTAATTGACATCATATGTTTTCACTTCCATTACAACATCAGAAGCAAGTAAGTCCAACCCTCACCTGAGAGAAGGGTATTAAGCCTCATCTTTTGAAGAAGAGTGTATCAAAGATTTGGCAGTCATATTTTTTTAAACCATCAGAAGCCTAAAACAAACTATTTTATAATTGGTACTACACCATATTGTATGCCTAGGAAGAATGACATAGGAAAATGATGACTACATTCATAATATCAGAATTTGCCAAAGTTTTTGGCTACCAATAAACTCTACATAGCTAAATCTAATGAATAAATCTCAATGCTCATCTTACTTAATCTTCTAGTAACATTGAGCATAGCTGATTACTCTGTGCTCCTTGAAACAGTGTCTTCATTTGGCTTCCAGGATGTCACACCCTCTTGGCTTTACTCTTGTGTGTAACTAGCTGTGTGCTTTCAGTCTCAGGTACTTTCTCCTTATTTCTCCAATGTCAAAATATTAGAGCCCTAGAGTTCATGCCTTGAACCTCTTTTTTGTCTACAATTAGTCCCCAAGGCTTTAAATACAATATGCACTTATAACTGCCAGATTTTATTTTCCTTATGTAACTCTTTCTCAATTCTAGACTCACACATGTTTAAATGTCTAATAGGTATCATCAATTTAGCTTGCCCTAAACTGAGCATTTAATCTTTACCTCAAATTTAATCTTTTTATAATCTTCTACATTTTAGTTAATGGCAACCCTGTTCTTCCACTTGCTCAGAATTCATTCTCATTCATATTCTCTCTTCCTTTCTTTTTCTCCCTCCCTCATTTCCTTCCCTCTTCTTCCTACACTTTAATCCACCAGCAAAATCTGTTACTTCTACCTACAAATTTGATGTTTCACAGGCTCCACAGCTACTGCTTTGGTCCAAGCACCCACTCTTTGTCTCCTGGATTATTGAAGCTACTGCCTAACTTTCTATCAATGGTTTTCTTCCACTCTTTCCCCCTATGGTCTATTGTCAGCATATCGTGAAGGGTAATCTTGTGAAGCATAAACCAGTTCATATTGTTCCTCTATTTTAACTCTCCGATGCCTCCTTGTCTCCCTCAGAGTAAAAGCTTAAATTGTTAAAGTGACCCATGTGGTCCTCCTACATGATCTGGCTATTGTCACTTACCTAATCTCATCTCCTATAGTTCTCCCTTTTGTTCATCCTGCTCTAGCCACATTTCCTTGCCCACTCTTGTTCCAATGTACCAGGCATGACTCTGCCTCAGGGCCTGATCATGCTGTCTTAATGCTCTGTTCTTAAATCCATATAATTTGCTCCCTCACTTCTTCAGATCTTACTCAAATGTCACATTTTAAATGAGACTGACCCAAATTACCTTATTTAAAGTTGTTTTCTTGATAGTTTCACATCATCTTTTCTGCTTTATTTTTCCCATAGTTCTTATCATTATCTAACTAACCATTCAGTTTATGTATTTTTATGGAATCTAAACTATGAGGGAAGTGATTTTTTTATTGCTTTGCTCACTGCTGTGCTGCTATTAGCACCTAGGACTACTTTTGGCACACAGGCATCACTTAATGTTTTTTGAATCAATAAATGAACAGTCTATTAGTTTTTTCATCCTTCTCTGACTGAGATTTTCTTCTTTCACTCCTCAGACTAAATCCTGAATTAACTCCACAGGCTAGCCAATCAAGATTTGCCTTCTCCAGGAGCCTTTTTCTCACTAATTGAGCCTTACTTTGCTCTTAGTATCTTTGACATTCTTCAGCACTCATGGTCACAGCTAGGTCACATTACTGTATGTTTGTTTATGTGCACCATTGTTCTATATCTTACTCATATATTCATGCTTTATTTGTCTAAGTGGATCCTTGAGAAATCATATTCACTTCCTTTTTTTGAAACACTCTTTTGCTGCTTTGTAATTATGCGATATGCTTCAGAAACAACTGCTAATCCACTGAAATGAACTTCCTAACCCCACACAGCTGATGGAAGGTGCTACTTGAGGACAACACAGGTTTTGTAAAATGCATACAATCATTTTCAATTTATACAGTAATAAGTTTCAAGAAAAACCAGCTGAGCTACACAAGCAACTCTGTTGTAAAACTCACACATTTATTATATTCTCTTTAGGAAATGGATTCCATTTTTCCACATGGACTGGAAATCCTTAGATATTAAAAATGTTTTAAAAAGCTCCACTGAGACTTAGCTTCTTGCCATGATATTCTAAATTATTTCAGCATTGTGTAAGGTGTTATAGAACACTGTAATTTATATGCTCCTGAGCAAGTGTTTCTTAAAGAGTTCATCAATTAGTTTGTTTCAGAACCTACTTATGATATCCCTGAAGGTAAATGAGCAAAATCTCTTCTTATGTGACCTAAGTACTATAAGTCAATATCAAAATCAGTTATGTCAGCTAAATATTGTCATAAGAACAGCTTTAAATTTTCTGATATTTTGAAATGTTAGAGAAGCTTATCAAATGATTATATGAAGAGTTATACACATAGATTTTTATTTCTGTAAATTTAATGTAATCTACTTTTTTCTAAGTTAATCTCTTTATATCATGACGCAGATTTGGCTTAGAAATGAGATAAATTGAAACCATCTCAATCAGCTCATCTTCCTCTCTTTTAACTCATGCCTTGAACCTTACCTCACCTACCCTTTGATACCATGCAGATCCACTTGGGTTGCAATCAATTTTCTTAGGTGAAGACGCACATGCACACACGAAGTCTAAGGACTATTAGAGCTTGTTCTTTTTGGAGAAAGAAAACTAGTATAGCGAAAAGAAAACAAAGTTACTGAACTATAGTCAAGTGTTTAATTAGGACTCTCATCTTAGACATCTGACCCTAGATCAGAGTTTATTAAACTCTTTTTAGTTTATTTGGAAATAAGTTCAACTAGAAACTTCTTTCTCACATAAAGAAAACTCATTAATGTGTTTCTTTGTGTTTAAAATTTGTTCATTTAGTGTTTTAAGTAGTTTTGAAGAATATATAAACCAACAGGAAAAATATTGACCCTATATATCACTTTAATTTTATTGTAAGTTCCTGGAATTGTCTTATACATATAATTGGAATCTGTTGCACTTGTTTTTATCAGAGCCATTACTAAAGCATTATGTTAAAGGCTAGTTATTAAACCAGGTATTTGTCAGATGTGGCTACAAAATATCTATCATATATATACATATATATATGTATATATATATATACATATAATATATATATCTGAGTTAAACAGATTTTAAAGATTGCCTAATCCATTTGTTTATGACATTTCTTTCACTCAGGATACCTGAGAAACATGCTTATCAACAGAAACTCACCATGATAGTGTATTATTTTCCTATTGCTGCTATAAAAAATTACCACAAATTCATGTCTTAAAACAACACAAACCCATTATCTTACAGTTCTATATGTTGATGTCTAAAATGAGTCTCATAGAGCTAAAATCAGGATATTAATTGACTGTGCTGCATTCCTTTGGAGGCTCTAAGGGAGAATCTTTTCCTTGTCTTTTCCAGCTTCTAGATGCCACCCCACCTGCATTCCTTGGCTTTTGGCCCCCCTCTAATAATTGCATCACTTGGACCTCACCTCCTCTGACACTGATACTCTTGTCTCCCTCTTATAAGGACCCCTGTGATTACATTGGGCCCACCCAGATAATCCAGGGTAATATGCCCATTCTAAAGATCCTTATCTTAATCACATCTGCAGAGCCCTTTTTGTAAATTTTAGGGACATTATGATTTAGACATTTTTTATGAGGGGTAAAGGAGACATTATTCTGCCCACCACAGGTAGCATTCTCAGGTAAGTGTGGGGAGAGTATCAGTAGCACACATTATTTGAAAAACAAGCAGTATTGCATCACAGTTAAGACCATGGACTCTGATGCCAGATAGTCTGCCTTCAGATCCCAGTTTTGCTATTCAATAGCTATGAAATCTTAAACAAATTATTGAAACTCTCTGTGTCTCAGTTTGGGGATCTGTTAAACCAGATATGACAATATTAGTAATTACTTCTTACTGTTGTTTTAAAGACTTGATGAATTTATACACATAAATACACTTAAAATAATTCTCGACATATAATGTCCAATAAATATTTACTATTACTGTGTGCCCTCATGGTCTGAAAAGATTAATTCAATCCATGGTCTGAAAAGATTAATTCAATCTAAATGAGGAAATTGAGTTCCAAAGAACTTAAATGATTTATACAAAATAATATGGTGGAATTAAAATTATAAAATTTGTCGCATTAAAGATTATTCTGATTGTTAATTAGCATCTGCTAAATCTATATTTTTCAGTGATGTCAGCATTTTAAAAGCATCTATTTTTTTTATCACTAAATTCTTAATTAACCTGGTGAACATTAATACACTTCACTCTTGCTTTAATAATGGGAAAACCCTATAAAACATAGTTTATTTCTTCTCAATTTTCATTGTAGCTAATATAGGTTATATATACATCCTGTAAAGGGTAAAAATCTTCTGACAACTGACAAGAATTTTGAGAAGACCAACAGAGCCTAGCACTACATATAAACTAGACCTTGATTCTGAAACTTTTTATACATAGACAATGGTGAATACACCATTAAAATCATAGACTTTAAACCTCATTAAAATGATTTGAATAAAACTGTTCTTATATTTATAGATTTGATGTTGTTAATCTACTAATTCTGCAACACAATCAGTCAACTGTTTCACATACCAAACTGACTATTAGAATAGTCAAATTAAACAGACCATTTAAGATGATAAATTTTGATTATTTTCATTATTTAGAAATTTCATTGGTTCCTAATTTTTAAAAAATGCTTAGAAATCTTTCCAATCTAGAATTAGAATTCTGAGTAGATGTTGATCCTTCCACCACTATCAGACCTGAAATGGTTGGTTTTTTTTTTTGTTTTTTTTTCTTTTTTTTGGAAATCTCTTTTTACTGATGTGTTAAGCATAAAGTACAAAGAGAAAACTATTTTATATGGAAAATTACTAAGATAAGACATGTTGTTTTGTCTTTCTGATGAAATAGAAATTTTCTACTTAAAAGTTAAAGTCTTTCCCCTCCCTTTAACTAACAAATTGAATAGAGTCATGAAATTTAAGAGCTAAAAAAGAACATAGAGATTATTTGGTCAACGTTTCGTTTTGTACATGAAGAAGGATTAGGGAAAATATAAAATTAAGCAAGTTAATTTTAGGCATCTGAAAAAAATTAACCATAGAATTTTTTTTTCTCTAGGCCCAAAACATTTCATTTGGTTGTGAATAAGCTATATTTTCATTCACTCTAAACTCTTTCCTCTTACTGCTCTATTCTTCAAGAAGAGGAAAATAAGTGTTAACCATCATACAGGCCTTGACGGTACTGTACCCTTTTTCTAAATGATTTGTGCTATTGTTTTGCTGCCAGCTAAAGATGGCCTTGTACTCTTAACATATTTTCAATGACTGTTCTATAAAAGATGTTTATAAACTACAAAACTACTGTGCCTATTCAGTTGTCAAGCATCAACTTTGCATTTTTCTCTTTTTAATGTCATTATTTTTAAAAATCACTCTGAAAGAAAAAGTATAAGTTCTTCTTAGTTCTAAAATGAGCTCTACTGTTTTTTTCTCTAAGTGACCTTGATTAAGTCACTTAACATAGGTGTTTGACTTCCTTATCTGTAAAATAGGCCAATAACAACATATAAAATGGAGTAGTTACAAAATGAAGGTAAGCTTCACATATAACTGTTTAGTTGTGATTGCTGTTAAATCTTCTTGTCAGTTAGAAATACTTACTTGGGACGGCACCACATGCTTCCCATAAAGTCCCAGTCCCATCCAGATTTCCTTCTTTACTGACCACCTACACGCTGTGGTGTTCTACCACCTTCCAGGAAATGACTGGCTATGAAATGAAAGAATTAAATATTCTCTTATACTGTTTCCCTTTCTCTTTATTTTTAGGTCTTCTAGATTTTGAGCTGGTTCTCTCTTTATTATGTTTTCTTTCACTGGCATGGCCAGACTAACCTGACCCCACACCATTCAACTTTATTGAGTACTTTCTTTGTCCTATGTAATTTCACATTTAGTATGTCCTATAACCCTCAAGTAAACCTATGAAAGAGATGTTATTATGCATTACAAATGATGGCTTTGGCTCAGAAACATTAAGTGACTTGCAAAGGTAATTTAAAACAAGTGACAGTATCAGGATTTGAACCTAGCTTCACCCTAAGTTCCTCGGAGTCCTGAGGAAGACCAATGCATTCACCTGGGGTTGTTGATCTGGAAGGGCCAACGCTAAACCATCTTTGGTCCTAATTTTAACAATTATATACTGACATCATATGTCTCTGGAATAATCTGGAGTTTTATCCTTAACCAAAGAAACAATAGTTCCTATACCTCATCCTTACTTTAAGATGATTATAATCATTTGTCTATATAAGAAATATCTGAAAACAGTATCTTAAAGCTGTAGAAAATTACATTCATACATATGATGATTACACAAAGTAGTTCAAGAGAATGAGCTTTTAAACCTACCCTGCTATTGCCCAGCACCAATGAGAGGAGTTTTGCTCAAGGCCCAATGTCCTAATTACTTTCCTTATCTCCTTTCCCAAAGTTAAGAAAGTAGTGTTTTCTGATCAATAAGGGTAAAAGAATGTATTTTTCATTAATTATCTTACAAATCATCTTATTACATTTGCACAAATGCATATTTATATTTCATATTAAGTAAAACCACCTCTTGGCTAGCCTTGATACCTTAGCAACAGAACTCAAAAGGGAAAAAACAGTCTCAAGGCTCAGCTGCCTTTCTTTTAGAATCCATTATTGTGAATCAAGTGAGAACCTCATGTACTCAAGTTGTACCATTCCTCTGTCAGCATTGAAACTTTCTTCAGCAGAAATTAAAAAGTAGCCTGTTCTCTTAACTGAAGACTGCTTCTTTGCCAACTAGCTACTATACTAATCGTTGCACCATTAACCATGAACTATTCTTGAGATTATTGTAATAGCCCTCTAATCCCCCTGCTTCAGTCCTTAACCCACAACCACGTATTTTCAACAAAGGCAACAGTGTTATCCTGTTAAAATATGTCAGGTCATGTCATAACTCCACTCAAAACTTTCCAATGGTCTCAATCTCACTCAGAGTAAGAGCCAAAGAAGTGGCAATAGCCTACAAGGTCCTACACTATCTGCACCCCTCCTCCATCACCTCTAAACTATCTCCTCCTGTGGGAAACAGTAGTACAGAGGTCCCATGATGGGAAGAGCATGATATTAAATAGACATCTGTATAGTTCATGTGTAACACAGAAGCAGAGAGGAAGAATAGTGTAATGAGGATAGACAGGTCTGCAGATGCCTTAAAAACCATTATAAGAATTTAGTTTTTATCATAACAGCAGTGAGAAAGCCATTACAGACATTTTAACACAGGGATGACCTCATCACATTTGTGTTTTTAGAAAATAACTAAATATGATAAAGGATGGAAGAATGAACTGAATACAGGAAGATTATTATAAGAGTTAGGATTTCCATGTGAGAAGTCCTTCCCACATTTCCCAGGAAATTTCTTTTTCTGAATCCCCCCCCAAATCAGTCAAGAGTTCAGAAAAACAGAAAAAAGTAACACAGTCTTCCTGTGAGAATTAAAGCTCCACATCCACAGAGAGATTGCTGATTTGAAGGAACAGACATCAAGTGACAAGCCAGAGCAGAAAATGTTGACAGGGACAACAGAGTGGAAGGCTAAGGTCAGCATTTCTAGGACTAAGATAAGTGCACATAGAGAAGTGGTCACAATCTAATCAATCAGTCTTATTTATAGTTCTTGTGACATTGCAAGTGTGCATCTGTGGCCCCTTATGTTGATAAGAGTCAATTGTTCTTACAAATAAAAGCAATTAAGAAATTTACCCACATAGTATATTTCATACAAATATTATATTTGCTGCTTCAAAAAATAGCAAGTTTTGCAATATGTACCATAATGCCCAGCATAGTAATGCTTCTGGACTCAAAACTTTCACTGCCAGTGAACAATGTAAGAAATATTTCTACATCTGCAATGTTTGTCATGAAACCAAGATCAAGGCTATTAGAGCAACCAATACTTTGTGTGTTTTTAAATTTTATTTTTAAAAGAACCTAATTATTAAATATTTAGAGTTTCACATTTTAATTTTTAAATGATTTTTATTAGGAATTTTATATTGTTTTCTTTATTTAATGTTTGTTACCAAATGTCTTTATTGAGCAGAAATATAGAATCTTGTTATAATATTTTGGTTCATGATAATCATAAATTAGTCATTTATTATTATATTTATTTAGAAAATCTCTGAAACTTTTGGTATAATCCTGTCACATAAAATTGATGTTTTGTTATTATAGTCATTTATTATTTTAAGTACAGGTAAATATTATTTAAAATTATTACAACTCCACCATCAAAAAAATACATAAATTGTTATGAAAAATACAGAATAGTTTATGATTTTAGAATTTCGAAAGAATCCCAAAGAATTCCTATTTCTCATTCCCAAATCCTGAATAATATCTATCCGGAATTTGGAAACAGTCTCAAAAGTTCAAGAAAGAGCAGAAAATGTATTTTGAACTATAGTGGCAGCAATGTAAGTGGAGACAAATAGACAAGTTCACAAACTATTGAGGAATTAAAATTAAGAGGAACAGTTGATTCACTGGATGTGGTGAATGAGGTAGAGCAGAATGTAAAAAATAACTTCTAAGTTTCTGATTTTTGTGTTGGTGGATGCCACTTATTAAGATAGAGAGCACTAGAAGAGAACCATCCTATCAACTGAGTTATGCTTCAAAAACAAGCATCCTCAAATTATTACTGATGTAAACAACAGACGTTCAAAGATAGAAAGTAATAAGTATTTGTCTTTAGCTGCAGGTAGGGATTGGGATAAGTGGGAATGGGAAATAGCTCCTGATGTATACAGTTTCTTTTAGAGGTATTGAAAATGTTCTAAAATTATATTTTGGTGATTGTACACTGAAAATCATTGATTAATTTTATGGAATGTGAAATATATCTCAAAAATCTGTAAAAAAAATATCTGTGGTTCATTTCTCATTCACACTACATGTCCATTTCTTGTGACAGGGCATACTCATTTAGAAAACTAAGTTGATGATGTCTCCACCATCTAAAATGGTGATTTCTTTGGAAAAGAAAAGATTTTTGGCAGATTTTATAGCAGCTCTTAAACTTATGCTTGGAAGCGATACGTGTCACTTCTGCTCACATTCCATGACCAAAGCAAGTTATTGTGATCATACCAAACTTTAAGGGCACAAAGAAGTACAATCTACCAGTAAGAAGAGATCCAGAAACAGTACTAATGACTACTACCAACAGCACTGAGGGGAAGCAAGAGTTCAATTTTAGACATGTTCAATTTGAAGTGCCTTCGAACTATCCAAAGTAATGTGTTAAATAGGCAATTGGTCTTGTGGGGCTGGGAACTCAGATGAGAAATTTTGGCCAAAGCTATAGGTCAGATAGTCATTGACATATATGTGGTTATTTAAAGTTGTGGACATGGAAGAAATTGCAAAAGTAGATGTTATCTATAAATATCCTATAAGGTCACTTTTCTCTATGTCATACACACACACACACACAGACACACACACACACGTCACAGTCTATTGTGACATCTCCTGAGCCATCTGGAATTATAACTATTAAGAGAAATGAAAATGGTGTCAAATTCCCTTTGGTGTCTTAGAAATATCAAAGGTGACAAGAAAGCAATTGGCATTTTATGTCTGTCAAGCTTTATTTAGAAGGCCACCTGCTCAACAAAACCCTGAGATTACATATGTTCTCTTTGTTCTTCAAATTCCATAACACTTTATTTAGATTTCTCTTATAATAAATTTCATACTCTATCACTGAAACTGTTTATATGTGATTTTATCCCTCATACTAGACAATAAGCCTCTTGAGTTGAAGTCTGTGTTTTAATCTTTTTTATAGTCATCAAAACATCTACCACCATTCCTTCTACATGGTAGTGGAAACAAACAAAAAAAGTTGATTGCAGAAACTTTTTCCCTAAATAAACCGTTAGCTCTCTAAAGACAGATAAGGTACCTTTTCCTTCTTAGTGTTTTGCTGTCTGTCTATCGCAGTGATGTCCACATAGCCCAATACATTGATAAATGTTTGGTTGATGAATTAATTCAGAGAAAAATTAAAAGCCCTGAATACATTAATTTTAGAGATTCTTTGTGTTGCTTCCAGGTGAAAACATAAGTATAAAATCACCTGATATAGTCCCTTCAGTTTTCAACAATTCAAACTTAAATATTTAAAGCGATTAGCTACTATAAAGTACAGGATCCAAAATAAGTTTACCTTCCCTGTCTCTGAAGTCTCAGACAAATAAGTTATTGTTTTGTCAGATACTTTATTCTCTATAAAGTATTTAAAGCCCCTGGAATCTCATATTCAAAATTTTAGCAATGGTCAGATAATTAATTCTTACAGATTAAAATTTTGAAGTATCAAATATGTATGTCATATACACATGCAAACACATATAGACATATATTATTATGGTTATTAATTAAGGGATCATAAGTGACTTAATTTACAAACACTTTAAAATATAACAAAATATTAAAATCACACAGATCTAATATAATTATATGTAATTTAATTATATAGCACATATATAATAATTGATAGTATTAATCAATTCAAGAACATAAAAATGAGAAGATAAATATTCAAGTAAAACAATTTACTTTGTAAGGATTATTATTAAAAATATTAATTTAACTTTGATACAAAAATGTTATGAAAAATAGCATAAAACATAAGAATAAAAATCTCTAAGAAGAGTTATAATTAATGTATATGTATACAGAATCTAAACCAGACAGTTAAGAAGGCTAAGGGACTAAATTTTATTTGTATATTTTATAGAATCTTTAAATAAATCTAAGTCTAAAGACCCAATGGAATGGTCTTACAGACAAAACTAATTTAGCTAGTTCATAATGGTTGCATAATCTTCTACGCCTCTTAATAAATTGGAAATTGTTCCCACCATAAGAGATTCTCTCAAGACAGATTCCCTCTTTGATTTGTACTGCTTCACTCATTGCTTTATAAATCCAATGTAAATATTTATATTTATATAAGTAAATATGTAAAAATATATAAATAAATATAATACCAGTAAATATTATAAGTAAATATAGCCAACCAGAACAAGCTTGCTAATGTAAATTTAACAGACCTGTGGGTACTGAATTTTAGGAAAGTGGGATTGAATTGGAAAATGTACAAACAAATTCATGAAACAAAAGACAACCTTGAGTTGTGATATGGCTTTCTTCTTGAAATCATACTTCAGTGAAATACTGAAAATCTTTATTGAACACCTACCATGTACTAGTTACTCTTCTATGACACAAAAATAAAAAGAATACAATTCTTGCCCTCTAGCAATTTAGACTCTAGTTCTACTGTAAATGCTCATTACTTTGAGAGTTGATTCTTTCATTTCATTAAAGACTTTAAAATTCTAGTTCCCACTCCCTCACAAAATACCAGCCCCTCACTGCCCTTGGACAGTGAATTAATTGTAGATCTGTGCAGAACATTTTGTTTAGCAAGATAGGTAAGTGCTGACTCTTCCTTTTGGAAAGAAGACAGTCTGACATGAGGCTGTCATCTTTAAATGTGCAAGAATAACCCAGTTGCCATACTGATCCCAACAACAGATTAACTCTGTCATTTTTAATTACCTCAGCTTTATCACAATGAAAAAAAAATGCCTCTCTCCCCGCTTTTCACATATAAGCCATGTAGCCTGATATCTCCTGAATGTCTTCAAAGGGCCCCTCTGGGCCCCCTGAGACATTCAGTCACATATAATGAACTGTAATGGAACTAACTGCTAAAATAAAGCTGATAATTCCAGCCCTTGAGATATATCCATGCTGGTGAGGCATGGACTTATTCCCAATCATATTCCACCTCAGCATTTGCTGCTGAAGTAAAATCATTTTCAATTACCAATGATGTCTAAAGATAATCATGAAAACTCACCTAGTCACACCCATTTGTATATATGGAACAAGCGAAGCACACATGGACACACATTATTCCCTCATCAAAGTGGAGACCTACTGAGTCTGAACAAGTCAATGAATGCCATGAAACTGAATCTTGGCAATGGATGCTTTTGCTGTTAGAAATGCAGGGTTTAGAATGGCAGTTTAAGTCTTAGATGCTTTCACTTCATTTGGGAGGTGCATTTTAAGAAATGTTTTTCCTGCTCCACTTCCATCACCCAATCACCAGTCCCCAGGCCTTCTACCAGCACCTACAGAGAGCCTGCAGATATCACAAAGTTAAATCTTTTGACATTGACCACATTTTATTACCAGGAAGCAATGAAGAGAGGTTTTGACTTGTAATCAGAAGTCCTGACAAAATTCAAAGCTTTATCTTTTTTACCAGGTAGGTGAACTTGAGCAAGAAATATAACATCAGTGAGCCTCAGATTTTCATCTGTGAAAATGGCTATAATAACACTTAATCGTAGAAGTTCTAAAACAGGAGGAAAATAGCCAAATAACTTTTTCATAGAAAAGGCTTTTAGACTGCTGTGGCAAGGTCCCCACAGAGTGGTATTGTTATGACAAGTGTTACAAAGTCCCACTTTTCATCTCCATCTTGCAGGCTCAATGACAAGGAAAATGGCTAGTCTTTCCAGTGAGGCTTCACATTAGCCATGTACACAGAGACTGAGGTATAACTCCTGAAAGCCTATGCTTAATTTAAAATTAAATCTATAACTACCAAGAGGCTCTGCAGTTCTCTGACTAGCATACTATTTCCCTAAAAGCAGGATCCGTGGGAAGCCAGATTATTATTATTAGAAGGGTGTTGTCTCAATATGCGTAAATTTAATTATCTGGTTCTCGATATTTGAGTACAGTATATTCAGATTTATGAATCCATCCTCGTAACAAGGATGCATATGTCACAAAATTGGACAGGTCAATTTTTGGGGCACGCTCTACTGGAGAGCACTTAGTCGTCACTGACAAAGGAGGGCTCAAAGATGCTCCTTTACTTAGGCTCCTGTTGGTGGCCAAATCTCTTCAAAACTGGCATATTCTTTCCTTAATAGTGAGAAATTCTTTTCTTCAATCAAACTGATATTTTAAAATTTTTCCCTTCAAGCTAGTGTTTCTACCTAGAAATAATCCTGAAGTTTGCATACCTTGGCTTTGATCTGTTATATGCTGATTTTAAAGATACTCCTCAGAGGAATATCTTATTTCCAAGTTTTGTCTACATTTGTGAGATTTAGAATGAGGGAGGAAATTGGAAACTAGAAGTATAAAATCTCAGTATCTGTTATGAAGATTAAATGAAATATATGAAAAGTTTGTAAGCTTCTATATGCTTTGTGTAATGAAAGCACTGTGAAATATAATTTGAAAATATGGTTTTGGTGCTTGAGTGAGTTATTCTTTGGGATAAAAAAAGTATGTGTGGGTTTTTTTCATCAATAGACAATAAACTGAATATAAAGTATACAATTTGGTAAGTTTTTAAAAATTTATTTATTTAATTAGTTTCAAGTACACAGTACATTAGTTAGACATCTATAGAGTTTGTAAAATGATCCCCCCAATTGCTCCCTCCCTTCCCTGACCCTCCACCTAGCCAACGTATTCATTCTAATTACATTCCCTATGCCATACTCCCCATCCCCAGATTCATCCATCAGCTACTAATTTGTACTTCTTTAACTCTTCACCCCATTCTCCCAGCCCTCCAAACCCTCCTCTCTTCTGTCCATCACCAAATCGTTCACTATATTTGTGTCTGTTTTTGATTAGTTTGTTTTTATTCCTTAGATTCCACATAAAAGTAATCATATAGTGTTTATCTTTCCCTGTCTGACTTAAATAACTTCTAGGTCCATCAAAGCAATATCTTTATCCAGCCCCTTCCTTTTCATAGGTGGAGGTTTTCTCATCCTTGTTTTCTTATTTTTTCAGCCACTCTATCTTTTGGTTGGAGCACTTAATTCTTTTCCATCTAAGGTACTTATTGATAGAAATGTAGTTGTTACCATTTTTTATTCCTGTTTTCGATACATGATTTTTCTTTTTAAAAAGTCCCTCCAACATTTCCTGTAATACTGGCTTGATGGTGACAAATTCCTTTAGCTTATTTTTGTCTAGGAAGCTCTTTTTCTGTCCTTCAACTCTAAATAAAGCTTTGCTGATAAATTAATCTTGGTTGTAGATCCTGGGTCTTCATCCTGTTGAATATTTTTGCCAAGCCCTTCTGTCTGCGTAGTTTCTTTTGAGAAATCAGCTGCCAGTCTTATGGGTGTTCCTTTATAAGTAATTATCTGTTTTTCTCTTGCTGCTTTTAATATTCTTTCTTTGTATTTAACCTTTGGCATTTTAATTATGATGTGTCTTGGTGTGGGCCTCTTTGGATCCCTGATTTTTGGAATTCTCTGAGCTTCCTGGGGTTTTATGTCCATTTCCTTCACCAGGTTAGGGAAGTTTTCCATCATTATTTCTTCAAACAGCTGTTCAACATCTTGATTTTCTTCAGTTACACTGATCAGATGGATATTTGGACCCTTAATAGTGTCCCATATCTCCTTAAATTATTTTTATAGTCTTGGCATCTTATCTCTTGCCATTCTGATTGAGTGTCCTTGGCTTTCTGTCCTCTAGATAGGGCATTTGATCCTTTTCTTTATTCACTGTTTATTCCTTTGTTTATTCCATTTAATATACTTCTCATCTCAGATAATGTGTTCTTCATTTCAGACTGGTTCCCTTTTATAATTTCCATTTCCATTTTATGTTTTTATCTCTTTTTGAAGTTCTCACTGAATTTAACTAAAAGTTCATTGAGCATCTTTATAACCAGTGTTTTGAACTCTGCATCTGTTAGATTACTTGACTCATTATATCTGGATCTCTGTTCTGTTCTCTCATATGGTTTCTGCTTCTTTGTCTTCCCATTTTGGCTGCCTTTCCGTGTCTGTTTCTATGTACTAGTCAAAGCTCCTAAGTCTCCAGGTCTTATTCATGGATTTGTAAAGTAAATGTCCAGCAGGCTCAGCCACAGGCCAAATTTATCCCAAGACTGTGCCCCTCTGGGCCATCTGCATCCCCAGATGCTGTGCTTATAGTTGCCTCAAAAGGCCACGCCAAAAACTGAGGCCAGCTGCCTTCAGTGTGAGTCTAGGCGCTGCTCAACAGGGGCACCTGACTCACTGAGGATAAACCTGGATGTGGCTTGGGTGGGCCATGAGTTGGGTGAGGCAGGGTTTCAGGGAATCCTCTGGGCGGAGCAACCTCTGTTATCCAATCTGATGACCTGACAGCACTGGCTGCACTGTGTCCCCAATGGTAGGGGGGAGGGCTCAACAGGGAATAATGGACTGTACAGAGTGAGTCTCATCTGGGCCCTCACTCCGACAATGTCTCCCGCTAAGTCCCTGGTGCCCACTGTGCGCAGCTGAATTGGCACTGGTGCTCAGAGCGAGTAGGTCCATCATCGCAAAAATCCGCTCGTGGACACGGTCTCTTTAAGAGGCTTCTGCTGCTGCCGCTGCCGCTGCCGCAGCCTCCATCTCACTCAGCCATTTGGGACCCGGCAGGGCTGTGTCCTCACCCATCCTACCTTCCGCCATTGCAGGCTGCTTTCTTGGATTTCTCCCTAGTTGTGTGGCTTGTTCATCAAGATCACAAGCGATTTTTTCTTGCTGCTGCTCCTTGTTTTCGTCACAACCTTGATTTGGTCACCAGAGTGATAAACAGAGTCTCTATCATCTACGCCATTTCGGTTGCCCCCAATTTGGTAAGTTTTGACATATGTATACAACCCTGCAATAATCACCACATCCAGTTAATGAAAATATATCTACCACCACTCCAAATTTTTTTACCCCTTTATAATCTTTCCTTTTCACCCCTCAGTGTTGTGCCCACCCCAAGCAAACACTGATCTTACTGTTATTATAGGTAAGTTTGCATTTTCTAGAATTTTATATCAATAGAATCAGATAGTATATACTCTTTTTTTGTCCAGCTTCTTTCAGTATAATTATTTAGAGATTCATCCATGTTGATGTGGGTGTCAATAGTTCATTTATTTTTATCATTGAGTAATATCCTATTGTTTGTAGACACCACAGTTTGTTTATTTTTTCACATGCTGATGAACATTCGCACTGTTTTATTTTTGTCTATTACAAATAACATTGCTACGGACATATGCTTTCATTTTTCTTAGGAAAATACCTAAGAGTAAAATGGCTGCCTCAAATGGTAGGTATATGCTTGACTTTTTAAAGAAAGTACTTAACAATTAGACTGTTTTACATTACCACGAGCAGTGTATAGGAATTCTAATTTTTCCACATCATTGCCAACATTTGATATGGTCAGGCTATAATTTCAGCCATTTCTAATAGGTATGCAGTGCGATATTGTTGTGGTTTTAATTTGCATTTCCCAAAAGGCTAATGATGTTTTGTGTGGTTATTTGTCAGTTCTGTATCTTCTTTGATGAAGTATCTCTTCATATATTTTTTCCTATTTTATAATTGGGTTTTTGTTTTCTTCTTAAGTTTTGAGAGTTCTTTATGTATTTTAGATATGTATTTCTCCACTGAATTATTTTTATATCAGAATTAGTTATTCATATGTGCATGGTTTTATTTCTCAAATCTTTCTTCTGTTATGTTGACTTTTGTGTCTATCTTTACACGAATACCATTCTAATTTGATCATTGTAAGTTCATAATAACTCATAATCAGGCAATATTAGTTCTCTGCCATTGCTCTATCTCAAAGTTGTTTGGCAATTCTAAATTCTTTGCAGTTTCATATGATTTTTAGAATATAGCTATTCCGTGACTGATTTTATTTAATTCTATTTTAGTCAGAGAACATAGTTTGCATGCCTTGAGTTATTTTAATATGTTGAGACTTGCTTTATTCCTCAGATTATGTTATACTTTCATAAATATTTCCCATGCACTGGAAAAGTATGTATATTCTTCTGAGTGGAGTGTTTATAAATGTCACTAGATAAAGTTGTAGATGGAATCATTCAAAATTTACATCCCTAATGATTTTCTTTTGTCTACTTAGCTGACAAATTGAGAGAGATATTAAAATCTTCCACTATAATTAGGAATTTTTCTATTTCTCCTTATGGTTATATCAATTTTTGCCTTAGATATTTTGCGACTTAGTTAATCAGTACATAGACATTTAGGAATACTGAATGAACACCTTTATCATTATGAAATAAACTCCATTGTCCCTGGTAATATTATATGTTCTGAAATTTGCTTTGCTTGATATTAATATAGTCACTTTGGCTTTTTATTAGTGTAAGAATGATAGATATTTTTTTCTATCCATTACTTTTAAACTCTTTGTGTTTTTATATTTGAAGTGCATTTCTTCTAGGCAGTACAAAATTGGATCTTTCTTTTTAAAAACCTTTCTAATAATCTCTGTCTCTTATTTTGAGTATTTAGACCACTTATATTGAATGTGATTAATTATACACACATTTAAATCTAACATATTGTTTTTCTATTTATCTTGTTTTTGTTCCCTACTTCCTCCTTTATCTGTCTCCTTATAGATTTTCTTTTTTAATTCAATGAGTTGCTTTTTAAAAGAGATTTTTAAAATTTTATTTTATCTCCATCATTGGCTTATTAGTTATAAATAATTTTTAGTGGGTTCTATAGGGTTTATAGTGTACATTTATTTTTAATTTTAGCTGTATTAAAATTTAATTGACACAAAATTAAAAGATATTTAACATGTATATTATGGTGATTTGATATACAAATACATTGTGAAAGGATTCCACCCACTCTATCTAGTTAATTAACACATCCATCACTTTATTTATTTATTTAGTTTTGGGTGAGAACATTTAGGCTCGACTCTCTTAGCAATTTCAATTAATCAACGCAAGGTTAACTGTAGTCACCATGTTTTACATTACATCCTCAGACCTTATTCATTTTATAGTTGAAAGTTTGTACGATTTTACCAACTCTCCTTATTTCCCTTATCCCTCAAATAATGTAGATGGAGAGAGACTCTAAAATTCCGGATTTAACTCTGACAGTGTTTTCAAGCAGGCTAGGAACTTGGACAAGTCACTCAACTGATTGAATTCCTTTATTTCAAGGAGAACAATTGGGATTAGAGAGGTTAAATGATAACTTCCACCATTATTATTCTGGACTTTTAAGGTCAAATAGATGTCTGTTAGTATATACATCTAAAAAATCAAGCTCGATGATTTTTTTCAATAGGTACCAAAGCAAACCTAATAAGTAGAGAACTAATTTGCTTTCAGCATGAGAACAATTTTCAACTGATTATCAGAAACATGTAGAATTTTCTTTACTCCACATTTTGGGTTGGATTATCTACTCAAGAGCATTTAAGCATAATAATCAGATGTTTGGGTCAGTAATGACAAAATATAGAAAGCAAGCAAGGTACCAACTATGACTCAATTACTGAAAAAAAAAATTATTCTGGACTTACCCTTCTCTAAGTAATTGTAGCATTCTGATACATTTCTTATTTTCCTGCATGTTTTCAAATATCCTGATAGTCACAATTTTAATAGCCAAGAAGGATTTATGGCAAATACATAATCTTCTTACATAGAATATCCACTATATAAACACCAGACATATGTATGGCAAACATATGGTAAAATTCTCTATCTTCAGAAATCTCTCTGGTCCCCCCCCCTCCATCAACTTAGCAGTAGGCTGGAGATACAAGCACACAAATAAGCAAAAAGAAAAGACTAACAGTAGAAGTCTATCTAAAAAACTAACAAGGAAATAAATTCCAAAAATAGTGTATTTTCACTAAAAGCAAAACAAAAACAGTACAGCATTCAGATGACCTCTTCTAAGAAGAGGCAAATTACTTCTAAACCTTGATCGTAAACATCATTCTTTAGTTTATTTAAGCCTCTATTGCATAGCTACTGCATGGAGGGTACTGTACTCTTTGTTACAGGGAACTAACTGTGGTCTGAGATCCTAAATAATTTACCATGTAACAGGGGAGACATGTTTACATGCACTGTAAATAAAAACAGAATGTGATGGAAGAAAACTTACAAAAAATCTATCTAACATGTGATTTAAAAAATTGAGCCATATTTATGCAATAATTATCAGTAAATCAGTGGTTTGAAACAATTAGCAGTACTTCAGAATTACCTGAGGAGCTTTTAAAAAATATCAGTGCCTAGGCCTAACACTTGAAGTCTGATTCAGTTGGACCAGGGTGAGGCACTGGTATTTTAAACAGGCGTCACAGGGTATGCTAATATGTAGGCAGTGTGGAGGACCAATGTATTAAACATTTTGTTGGTCCCTACTAGAAACCAAATGTTCTGCACCTGCAACACCTGGAAAAATGGGTAAGTTTTGATCCCTGCCTTAAAGGTAATCACATTCTAAAGGGAGTTGCTGTGTAGTTATTTAAATTTGTAATCAATTGAATGACTGGATCATTATGAGCTTGAAGGAGAAATCAAATGGAATAACACACGAGTGTCTTTTACAATGGCTTGATTTAATAAAAGTTAGCATTCATCACAGCTGTGGATCATCTGAGACTGGTAGGGAGATTGTATATTTGGAATAATTCAAATTAAAATTCAAAAATATTACAACATACTAGAAAATAAGATAAATTTTAAAAAGATAAAGTAGGTCTAAGATCAATAAGACTGAGATCATGTATTTGGGTCCCAATAGTCAACTACATAATTGCATGACAGATGAGTTGTAGCTTAGCAAATGCTAGAGAATCAATAGTGAACTTATTTGGAGTAAACTAAAGGCTGAGGCTACTGAAAAAAAAATTGTGAAATCATAATCAGAATTAATAGAACTATAAAATCTAAAATAGTGACATAATCTCACTCTCTGTCTTGTCAGACTAAACAACCTGGACCAAGGCCTTCTATTCATGCTCTCACTCTTGTAAAGAGATATAAATAAATGTAAGAAAAACAAATGTAAATTAATCAAGGCTGTGAAAAGTTTTGCACCCAATTTATATGAAGAACATTGAAGGTACTAAGGTGGAAACATATGAGATAAGATTCCTTTGGCTGATAGTAGCAGAACACTCAACTAAAAGTGGCTTAAAAAAAATTGTCACAAAAATTTTTCATGGTGTATAGCTGAAACCTATCAGATTTCATTAACCAATGTCACCATCAATTAACTAATTAAATTTAATTAATTAGTTAATAAAAATTCTAAAAAATTTAAAAATTGTCATGAATGTTTGTGTTCCCCCAAATCCCTATGTTGAAGCCCTAACCCTAGTGTGATGGTATTGAGGTAAAGGGCTTTGGGAAGAAATTAGATTTAGATGAGATCATGAGGGTAGAGCCTCCAAAATGGGATTACTGTCCCTATAAGAAGAGGAAAAAACCAGAACTCTCTTTCTCTCTTTGCCATGTAATATACATAATATATTTTCTTTTGATATTTTTTGAAATAACTAGAACAACACAGTCAAAACCCCTGTGTAGCCTTTCCCTAATCCCAGCTTCACTATCTGGAGAGCTGTAAAAAATATGCTTTATGAATCTTAGTGTTCCCTAACTGGACATAAATTTATCTTTCTTCTATGAAAACAACTTTAATGTTTGGGTTTTTTTTTTTCTTGTCCATATACCACTCGGTTTTTTCTTAAAAATATTTTTATATGTAGCTTTAATTAGATTCCACTTAAAAACTTGGTAGCCTTTGAACCTTCTATCATATATGATGGGGAAAAGGGGCAATGCTAATCTTAAATGTTTCTCAAAGATCTGGTTAGCTATTCACACTGATTGAAACCACTCAACCATCTTTTTTTCAAATAGTCACAAAAACTGAAAGAAAAATATTTATGAATAGAATGTGAGACTGTCATCTTGGACAAGAAGATAATACAAATGATCTAAAACCATTAATTTGTTTATTTTAATGTTTTTATTATTATTTTTGCATTTATGCAGATTCTTTCTCTTTTATTTTCTTGCCTACTCAGTACTTAACACACATTTGTGAGATTGTCTATCCTTGGTCATGCCATTTGAGGCCCTGGCTAGTAGATATACAATGCTTCCTCAACAAAAATTAAAAATTCAATTATAAATATTAAAGGAAACCATTCACAGGCCTCCAATAAAAGCAGTTAGGGTTTATCTGATTGTATCCAGAATAGAGCTATTCACATAAAAATGTGTTATGTATGTACAAGTACAGCTGCAGAATTAGAGACAGATATTTTTAAAATACGAGTTTACTGACTATAAGAAAAATTTATAGGGAAGAAATAATTCAAATATTCTTTTCAGTATCTAATTTAATTAAATTTACATCATTTACATGTGCAACTAGTCATTTTGTTCTGAATTTTCTGGCAGCCTTCAAAATTTAGTGGAAGATAATTCATTTCTTCTGTAAATGAATGAAATATTAAAGTTCCTAAAAAGACATTCTAGTTGGAGTTGAGGTCCACTAAAATTTTTTGGTGTTTGAAATCTATGACCTTAAATTTCTTTTCAAAGTTTACTTTTCTAAGGAAACTCTGAACTTATGTTTAAAAAATATTTCAGAGGCCAGAAAAAGAGAATTGGCTTTTGAAGTATAGATAGACAAGAATATTTTATTGCTTGTATTTTAATATTTACTTTTTACCTAGATTGGGATGGTGGCGGTGATAGCTGCTTCTGATACAAAAACACCATTTATTTCCACTGAGATCATTTGAAAACTGCTAAGCTAATTATCGCCTTAACTTTTTGGTGTAATTTGTTGCCAGCACTAGAGCAAAAATGACTGTAGCATTCACACTCTTAAGATTGTACGTGAGAATGTGTTTAAACACATACAATTGTACATTGGTATATGTTGAAAAGTTTTCATTTAGCGAGTAATTTGACATACGTGGAGACTTTCTGATTGAGTGATTCAAAAAAAATGGTCATGTAAGGAACTGAGAATGAAGCTTTCCAAAATCTCAGTTATAATCATCCCCCAAATTCCGTCTTTTATTTTCCTAGCTTATTATCTCTGGTATGCTAACTCCAACAATTCATTGACATCATCAGGACCAAAATTGCAATGACCTACCACCTCTTTTCCTCTCATGTCCTTCTTTTTCTGACCACCTATCTAAATTTCATGGTCTCCCTGAGCTGTCTTATCCTAGTGTCACCCTTTTTGCTATTGTGAAGGACCAGGGTGCCCGCTTCAGGACAGCAGAGTTCACTTACCCAGCTGCCAAGACTGTTGACTGTTCTTGACTCACAGCTAAGTCCTGCCCACCAGAAATTGCCCCTGCCAAAAGGAGCTGACTTACCCAAGATTACACCTCCTTTCCAGGGGCACTTCACATTCAATGACTGGTTGATGTAGGGGTACAAAGACCCAGCTTTTTTTGACTCAATCAGAGACATCTCTGTAGGGCCATCACAACTCTGTTCTTCCAATGAGATCAGCTAAGGATTCTGCTCTGTTGAACCACATTGCATTTCAATTTCTCCCGCTGCTTGATTCTACTCCCCTTCCATGCCGGTTTATTCCCCAGATAAAATACTTGTAAAAAAATCTCCATTTCAGAGTCTGTTTAGCAGGGAAGGAGACTTAAATGGTTAGTATGAGGAGTGATGCTTGGGAGTAGATTCTAAAGTCCAGTTTTAGGACTAGATCATCTGTCTCTATGTTGGCAATAAGGAAAGAATCACTGGTGGAAGGTGGAGTTATAACAGGTTCTGATATATTGCAGTGGTGTGATTGTCAAACTACTTTTGATGGTAAACCGAGATTGTATACCCATGGAAGAGAATGTGCTGAAAGATACAGTGGTTCAAGCATTTGAAAACTATAGAAAATTCTAATTATAAGAATTATACAGTTGGATAACTGCTGCTGGGGGTTGTTAAAGCTTTGTAGAAAGATAAAGAAAGGTCAAGGGTAATAAATCATCTATTTAAGGCAAATGGTGAAAGCCTCCTTGGCAACATGAAAAGAATCTCTCGTCTGATGCAGCTGGAGAAAAAAAGCTAAATATCAGACCCAAGACTTAACTGGCAGTGGGGTGCCAAATAAGGTTGAATTCTGAAACCTGGTAATTCTGCTACAAGGTTAAGGCCTTGATTGGAAAGTTATGTAACTCTGAGACTTGAGAACATATAGACATTTGAAAATCTTGAATGCCCAGATTTCCTTAAACATTCTGGGGCTGCAAACATGGCCCATTTCTTTCTGTTAAAGGTTAATTTTCTCCCCTTGCTTGACTGGAGAAGAATCAGCTTCCAGACTAAGTTTTTTGGTAGAATTTATTTCCTTGCAACTGTAGCACTGAGAGATTCAGCTTTTTTCTGCTATCAACCAGAGCCTCTCTCTCTGATAGAGACCATCCATAGTTTCCTGCCATATGTTCATAGATGAGTCACAATATAGAAGTATGGATTGTCAAGACCATCTGAAGAGCAAGAATGAGTGTACTGGCAATACAGTCTTATATATTTTAATGTAATCATGGGAGTGACATCCGATTACACTTACCATATTCTATTTGTTAAGTGAGTCACAGATTCCACCTGTATTTTGTGGGAGGAGATTACACAAGGGCATAAACATCAGCAGATAGAAATCATTGGGGATCTCCTGAGTGTCTTTTTGCCACAGAACTCTCTTGACAACTTTTCAGTTAGGGAACAGGTACAATAGTCATGACCCTTGAAGAGTACAGTGACCAGGGATTCAGACCTCTATTAAATTTGAATTTCTCCAATAGGGTTAGCTATCTGTACTAACAGAGGCGCTCATCAAGAATAAGAGTAGTCTAGCATGACAGAAGATGAAGATCTTGAGTATCAGCTGTGGCTCCAAGACTAGCTGTAGCATCAGAGACTATAGTTCATCCTACCAATATTCCTCTTGTAAATTTCCTCAGGAAAAGAGACCATGTGAAACCCTGGAGAAGCTAGTCTCAGATGGTGAGAAGATTATACCAAGCAAATGGATTTGAATGGCATAAGGAGAGGACTATAATGAATGTGGTGGTATGCTTCCCTGTTCTCCCCTTTTAATACCGAGGCAATCATTTTCCCAGCTTCCAAAAGTGTGTTCTCTGATGATTCACAGCTAACTCACTCCCCAGACATTGCCTTCAGCCAAGTGGAACTACCTTGCCTAAAGTGCCTCTCCATTTCTAAGAGCAGACCACATCTAGTGACTGGTCAATATGGGGTTATAATGATCTTCCTCCCTTTCCTCTATTGAGGTCATTTTTCATGGGTCGTTGCAGTTTCAGAATACTGAGGAGCTCAGAAAGGCCTTACCAGGGATCAGTTCAGCTTCTCATTCTCTTCAAATCTGTTTCTCTTATTTCCTTAGAAGTGTTTTTCTCAAAAATACTCCCTACAAAACCACTTGTATGCGAATGCCTGCTTCAGGTTTAGTTTCCAGGGTACATTACCTATAACATTTTGCTAAACCACACCCTGATTAAATACAGTTCTCTTCTCTTTCCATGTTTCCATTAATGTAATTGATGATGGCTAAATAAAAACACACAGCAACACTTCTTGGTCTCGCTTTAATTTATGACCACTAAATTCGAATAGGTGCCTGGAAATTTTACTGTATTTTCTTTGTCCATGAATTCACATACTGTTTTAGATTACATCTCTTTCCTTCCCTTCTCAAATCTCCATACCTCTTCTCCATTCTCACTTGCAGCAGACAATCTTGTTTATATATTAATGAGAAAATAGAAGAATAGTGATAAGACTTCCACAGATTCTCACCATCTCATCTACTCACCTGCCTGCATTTATGCCTGTTACTGTTCACACCATTCATGCTGCTGGTATGGGCCACTTCACAAGTAAAACTTTATGCCAGCTCCTTTTTCCTCAAGGACATTGCTCCAGAAATTCTTGCTTCACTATCACATATAATACTGTTTGACTCTCCATTAGTTATTCCCCATCTCACACAAACATAATGTTATTTTTCTTCTCAATACATTTTTATTATCTAGTTACTCCCCAATTTTCTATTCTTCTTTTAAGCAAAGGTCCTCAAAAGGGTTGTCTGTATCTTTCTCTAATTCACCTCTTCACAGTCTTTCTTGAACCCATTTCAATAAGGCTTTTACCTTATCCAGTCTTTAGAAACTACTCTTTTGAAGATCATTAATGACTACCATGTTACTAAATGCAACAGACAATTTTCAATCTTTGCCTTGTAATATTAGGAGCATCTGACACAGATAATCGCTTTCTCTTTCTTGAAATACTGTGTTCATTTGACTTCCAGAACTCCATAAAATCCTGGATTTCTCTCCACCTCATTGGATGTTTTTAGTCTCTTCTACCAAAACCTCCTCATCTCCATAATGTCTTATCGTTGGAATACCCTGAAATTCAGTCCTTCAGCCTGTTCTCTTTTGAGGCTTCCTGCCTTGACAAGTTCTTCCAGACGTATGGACCCCAAAACAATATAAAAGATAATAACTATCATATCTTTATTTTTTCCCCCAGGATTTCCCTCTGAACTCCAAACTATATCCAACTGCCTTTGCAACATCTATACTTGAGTGTCTAGTAGACATCTCAAATTTAATATGTCCAAACCTAAAATTTAGTTCTTCACTCCCAAACCTTCTCCTCCTACAGTCTTCCATCTTAGTTAATGGCTACCTGTTTGTTTTGTTTGTTTGTTTTATTTTCTCAGTCTAAAATCTATGGAGTTATTCTGGAATGCTCTTAATTCATACACTCTTAGTTCATTCAGGCTGCTATAACAAACTTCCATAAACTGAGAAGCTTATAAACAAGAAATTTACTTCTTACAGTTCTGGAGGCTAGAAATTCCAAGATCAATAGGTTTGCTGTCTAGCGAGAGCATCTTCTCATTATGTCCTCACACAGCAAAAGGAGCCAGGAGCACATAAGTGTCTCTTTTATAAGGACACTAATCCCATTCATAAGAGCTTTACCCTCAATACTTAATCAATTACCTACCAAAGGCCCAACCTCTGATTATCATCACATTGGTAGTTAAAATTTCAAAATATGAATTTTGAGGAGATAAAACATTTAGTCTATACTACCCCATATCCAGTCTGGCAATAAACCTGTCAAGTACTTTTTTCAGAATATATCTAGAAGCTGGCTACTTCTCATCTCTCCTCTGCTACATCCCTGTTCCAAGCCACCAAAATCTCTTCAGTTAATTATTGCAATAGCCTCCTAATTGTTTCCCTAATCCCACACTCTCATTCTGTTATAGTCTATTCTCAGTGCAATATCCAGATAATCCTCTTAAAACAGGTTTCATATATTATTATTCTGGCTCCATGACTTACTCAGGGTAGAAGTCAAAGTTCTTCTAATGGTTTATTTGCCGTATGCATCCTGGCATCCCCCTAGCTCTCTGAACTCATGTCCCAGAACTTTCTCCCTCTCTCATTTTACTCTAGCCACACTGTTCTCAAACATCCATGCACTCCTAAGGCCCAGAATAGCATATAACTCCTAATAGTATTCAATATTTGTTGAATAAATGAATTAGTAAAAGAATAGATAATGAGTGAATGAATTAATGAATATATAAAACTCAACTCTTCTGTATCAGTCAGGGCACCAGCAGGAAGCATATAGAAAATTCAAGTGAAGAAATTTAGTTAAATTGAAAGAAGAGGATATTCACAAAAGTCTAGACAGGAATGAAAGAGACCAATAAGGTGTTCTCCAGGTATCTAAAGGAGTAAGGACAGGAATCAGATGCCACAATACGAAGAGAGTAGCTGTACAACAAAGCTGCCCAATAGGAGTTATGGACATAGTAGAGGGATGCAACCAATCAGAAGTGACCTAGTAGGAAACAGTCTGGAAAATAAATACCCAGCCCTCTGCCTCTTCTTGCCCTTATATATCCTGATGATGATTTGATTGGCCAAATCCAACTGCAGGTCAGAAGACAAGGAAGGCTTTTAATATGATCTTTTATAGTGAGTAAGGTAGGAAAGGTAAGAGAGAAAATCTGGAAAGGAAAATGGAAACTATTTGCTTTTACCTCTGTCACTTACAATATATTAGGGAATGGATAGAATGAAAGTATGATTTTGAAATTTGCATATATTTATTGTAGAAGATAAGTTTTATTTATGTTAGATACTTCATATCTCTTTCTTTTCCCATTGCCATTTGATCACTCATTTTTTTCCTTTTAAAATAAAAATATTCAATCCATGGACAGTTTGGATTTTTCTTTTTTACTTTAAATCTCTATAATTCAGATTATTTTCCTTAAATCAAATGCTAACCTTTAAGAGAATGGCTAAAGGCTATATTTTTTTTTTGGCCTATTCTATTTAAGCAACTAGGAAGAAATAGCATTGAAATTTGCAAAAGGCATCTTTAGAATTTTTTTGAAGTAAGTCTTATTTTTTAAACAAATGGAAGTAAAATAAAAGGAACAGAAGCAATAGTCCTGCTGTGGAAAGATAAAATTCAACCCAGACTAAAAATAGCTTCCATAACTACTGATGAGAAAAAGGAACATCTAATAGAAAGAATGCATTCATCAGGTGACACTTTTGATAAGGTGCCTAAAGGATTTAGGACATCATAACCATACCAATATGTTGATACCTCTAAGAAGTTGAAGCAGAAAAGAAACAAAGTCTTTGCATTACTTACAATGTTTAGGGTATGATGCAAATAGTCTTAGGTTTCTGTCCTGTAGTATCAGGACTTCCTAGTTGTGAAAGTCTTCCCTTATCTTCGTTACACCTTTACTTTAAAGAAGCTTAAAAAGAAAAGAGAGAGAAGCATGTATTCAAAAAAAAAAGGGTAATTGGTGACTCAACAGGAGAGTAGATAAGAGGAATCAGTCACTGGAAGGTCTCTGGCCCAGTTTGGAGACTTAAATATGAGTTCTGTAGATGCAAGGAAGGGTTGATGGCATAATATAGAATTGAGTAATAATACTAGAGAACTCTACAGTGATTTTGTTTGGAGACTATTGATTGTGATGGTACTACTTGTTGGCCTTGAGAGGCATGCATTTGCTGTGGAAATGCTCAGAGGATTGTTTTGTTTTCCTTCTGAATTTTGTTACTCTGCAATTTGTGCCTCTCTTCTTTATGCCATGAGCTTCTGGGATTTATTATCTATTTGTATTTTCTCTCACTTCTTTCTTACATCTCAAATATACTACCTTTCAGTCCTTCCTCTTGTATTTTTGATTTCCCATCCACCGTTTTTTATCAGCAAAGAACTCATGCTCAGTGTGATTATGACTATTCATTCAATAAATGTTTGCTAATTTCCAGTAAATCCAGCTGCCAAATCACTTGGTCACTTTACCCTTTCTATGAACTGCTGGCATTTCTGAATCAGTGATTGTCCTTCCCATTCTCAGTAAATTGTAACTGCAAATGACAAAGAAACTTAGGTTCCTCACTTACCTTTAGCCTAGAAACTCACTCAAAACTCCATCTTCTCCTTCTACATGCAGCCCAGACTCCTGCTCATACTACCCAGGGCTTTAATCAGTTTATCTAACTTACTTTAAACTCTGTTCCATCAGTTCTCCTTAGAGATTATTTTCTAGATAATTTTCTCCATCATTATCTACAAAATCGGGCAATAATACAAGACAAACTTAGAACAATTTTGTTTGGGAAGCTATTGAGTTGGATATTACTGCTTTTGTGCCCACATGTATCTCTGCCAAGGCCCTAGCCCATTAATAATCACATCTGGCCTTTATAACTATTCTGTAAAGTAGTTATTATTCTTCCATACCACAGACAAAAATACTAAGATTCAGTTAAGTTATTGCCCAAGATGTAGTGTCAGTAAGTAGAAAAAACACATATCTAATACTTCTCAACTTTCGTTGTTAATTGGAATCATTCATTTCAGTCTTTGTCAATATTTACTGCACACACAGATCACCTGAGTATCTTGATATAATGCAGATTATAATTTAGAAGATCTAGAATAGAGCCTTAGGTTCTGCACTTCTAACAAAGTCTCAGGCACTGTCAATGCTACTTGTAGTCATGGGACACACTTTGAGTAGCAAGAACTTAGAGTGCTTTTAAGAAAATATTTTTGCCAGACCCCACCAAACTAATGAAATGTTTGAAGATAGAAGACTAAGCAACTCAGTCAGAATAACTCAAAAATAGGATGAATTGATGGATGGATACATAGATAGATATGTAATAAAGCAAGAATATAGCAAAATATAAATTTTAGAAGTTAGGTGGTGGATATAAGGTTGTTCACTCTAACATTCTGTACATTTTAAACATTTTACAATAAAATATTGGAAAAATAGATTGGAAAATCTTTTGGGGGCTCTGAACCCTTTCTTCTCCTTCAGTACATAATGCTATACCACTCATCTCCTTTACAATAACCCCATCTGTTACATCTTTAAATAATTTTTTAAATTTTATTTTTGCTATGGAATTATTTACATTTGTTTCACTGATGGAGACAGTTTAAATCTTTGAAATGATTTAGTATATTACAGTGATTGAAATTTGGGGTCAGCTAAACATACCAAGACTTACATTTTAAATCCACTCTTCTCTTCACTTATTTGTATGCAATTTTAGCCAAGTTACCTTGTTGCTTTTAGTTTCATAATCTGAAATTTGATAATAATGATAATAGGAATAATAATACTTTCCTTATAAAAATCAATGTGGCAAATTGATATAGTTTAAGATACTCTTCTTTTTATACACTGTTTAAAGACACTGAACCCTGTCACATAGTATTTTCTGTCCCAAACAACTATGTTTTGTAAAACATGACTTGTTACTGAACTACCATCACCCTCCCCAGTGTACTTACATGGAGGAACAACTGATTGGACAAACTTTAACTAGTAACCAGTAACACTGACTAGCCAGTGACATATGGCTTGTGACTTGGTCCAAAAAGATACACTAAACCCACAAATAATATTTTTCAATAATAAACCAAGAGATTCAGAGATAAGTGGCAGTTGGTAGTAAGTTCTGAGCTAGAAGATCATATAGTGAAAAGGGCTAGAGATCATCCCCATTTGGGCCATATTTATGATTAGTAGATATAAAAAGTAAAGAATTGAGGGAGGAAATAACTGTAGCCAGTAAGCAGAGAGAAGCAAAAATGTAAGAGGCTTTGCAGCTTCTAAGGTATGTATATCCTGAGTTTTTAGTTTCTTGTTTCAATGAAAATGTTCTTTGCTCCGGTTTGTGATGTACTTAAGATCAATTAACTATTGACTTTTTCACCAAACTCCCCTTCATAGAGATTGAATAGATCTCTATCAGTTAGGAATGCTGGTGTAACACACACAAATATCTCAGTGTTTACAATAACAAATATTTCTACTTCTCATGCATCTTACTCATAGTTTGCAATAACAAACATTTTTATTTCTCACTCAGCTCAAGTTAGATGGGGCTCTGTTCCACAGAATTTGAGGTTTAGGTTAAAGGAACTGTCTTTTTGAAATAAATCAATGACCAATTACATGGCAAGCCACCATGATCTGCTTCACCAAACTAGGGCATAAAAGTCACACTTGTCATTTCTGCTCCCATTTCACATGACCATACCTTATTTCAACAGGGCAGGAAAGTGTCCCTCAGGGAGGGGTGCTAATTACTGGCCAATATAACAATATATCACAAGATCTTTTTTGTCTTTCTTTCTTTTACTTTTCATAAAAATAGCACTAAATGAGCAATAATGTATAGAAAATGGCTGGTACATAATAGATAATAAATCAGTATGACATTTGTCCTTATGGAATTCTTTGCCCATTGAAAGCTTTCCTCAAACTATTAGAACATCTTTTATTCACTCATTCTTCAGATACATAGAGTGTCTGGTTTATGCCAGGCAGGGTGCTAAATGCCAGAAATAAAATGAAAAACAGAATAGACACTGATCCTACACACATGGTGCATAGAGAATAATGGGTCATATAAACCGACAAACAGGCAATTCCAATGCCTATTATGATTCTTATAATAAAACAAATACTGGGGTGCCTGAAAACATAGAACGTAAATCTAGTTTAGATCTGGGACACACAAAATGTTTCTTAGAGAAAGTGGCAACAGCTGAAACCAGACAAATAAGGAATTCGCCAGGCAAAGGACAAGAAAGAAGGGGAGCTTAAAGATAGAGGTCCCAGCAAAGTTACAGACCCAGATGTGAAAAGAACATGGAACATGCAAGGAACTGCAAGAAGAAGAAAAGTAACACAAGTATTTAAGCAATGCTGTGGAAGCTGAACTTTATTCTAGGCAATGAAGAGCCATTAAAGGATTTTAAGTAGGAAAAGAACATTATCAAATTTGTGTTTTAGAAAGAGCTGAGAACATAGTGAATTTCTGTGGCCTGTGGCCCACTGTTAAATTCATTTATTTATTAGCCAGTGCTTACATCCAACCTACACACTTATGCTTATAAACAAAAAAGAATGGACTCATGTTTCCATGACACTATGTGTTTTCTTCATTTCTCGTCACCACTATGTTGCATGTGTCGTGCAGTTGTACAGTGTGCTAAAGTAAGAGCAAATGCAGTGAAATGGAAATCAGACATGCAGGCACTAGTCCCAATTCTATTACTCCTCAAAATGTGCTTTTAGGCAAGTCACTTAACTACTCTAAACATAAATGGTGATTACAGGTTAACTTAAGCACTTTGAAAAATATAAATCTATTTCTTATGAGTACCATTATTTGGCAGTTTCGAACATCATTAGTAAAAAAAAAAAAATGTGTGCTATATATAATCTAGTTGTGGAACAAACTAGGTAATTGTGACATAATTTACTTGTATCATGTACATACATACACCTTATCAAAAATCTCTTTGGCAAATAAGATACTAAGGTGATACTCTTCAGATATTATTCAGATATATTAATTGAAGTTTTTCTTGAGTTATGTGGGTGATAGAATAAAACAAGAGCCTTTGGGAGACTCGATTAGACTGACCCAGAAGCCATTTCAGAATACCGAACTTCGACCATTTACACACATTGTCCTTTCCTAGTTTGGGTTGGATTTTCCAATTTGCATTTGAAATTCAAAATGTCAGGCCTAATACTCCTGCTGCATCTCTGAGGGCATGACATGGCCTTTAACTAAATGTTAAAACATAACTTGATATCTGATAGTTGCAATTCCATTTTCCAATTCTTGGTGCTGTCAAAGGCACTGTGCGATGTGCTGTCAAGCCAAGTTGGTCAAGCTGCACAGAATAGTCTTTTTTTCAAGATACTAGTCTTGGAATATGGAGCATTTCACAGGCACTTGTCTCACAGCATACTAGCTTTTATCTCTCTTCCTTTAAGATAATTCACCAAAGAAATGCTTCTGGAGCATCCAGAGAGTCAAGCAACACAGAAATTGCAAAAACTCATTATTTATTTTTCCTATGGAGCAATTCATTTGTTTGTTTGTTTGTTTTGTTTTGTTTTGTTTGTGTGGTTATTTGTTTTATGGGAGGAAAATCCACAAAGGAAAATTGTCCTGCAGATAGGTGGATTCATGCATTTGTCAAGGATGGCCTTCCACAGTCTGCAATGATCTGCTTGGGTGAGAGCAAAAGTAGAGATAATGTGTTCTAGAATAAAGGTAGCTTAAAGAGTCAAGAGAAATGTAGATATCAAATGACTTTGAATAAGAGATGTCTTTGAAAAAG
Source organism: Eonycteris spelaea (assembly GCA_003508835.1). Lineage (NCBI taxonomy): Eukaryota > Metazoa > Chordata > Mammalia > Chiroptera > Pteropodidae > Eonycteris > Eonycteris spelaea. The sequence continues at coordinate 9,696,155 of PUFA01000043.1, read as the reverse complement.
CTAGAACCAAAGTTGTTTTTCATTTCAATGAACTAGTTCACTGTGAAAATTATTGAAAAGACACCAAAGTATGGGCTTCATGAATAAAGACTGACAAAAATATTTTTGCCAATATATTAATGAGTGATGAATCTTGATGAAAATAAAAATATAGCACAAGTTATGGTTTCTCTTAAAGAAAATAACACAAGTGGAGGAAAAATTTAGGGGAGAAAAATGTATATAGTTCTGACCTGTCAGTGATGCTTAAATAAATGTTGGAATTTATAAAAATAAAAATAATAAAATGAATTTTCCCTTCTGATAGTAGAAGAGTTTATTGCAAACCATCTGTCCATCTAATAAAAGCTAGAAAAGCTGGGCAATTTTTTAAAATTGTGTTTGAAGACATGATGGCATTGGCATAGCTGCTAGAACTCGAAACTTAAGGTTCCAGAGAAAAGACTATTGAAACAAGTTTTTCATTTCAGGTGTTTATCAAGGATACAGGACAAAAGGGCAAAGAGGCTAAGTAGAAATCAGTGCTAAGAGATTGGAAAGCTTACCAGAACTTTCAAAGTCTCATGGGAATGGAGTAACAAAAAAATATTTCAGGGCCCACCAAGCTGTATGGGCTCTAGTAAGCATCTCAGGCTGTTAAGACCCCAAAGAGCTACATACTAGGAGTAAAACCAACAGTAAAATAGACCCACTGTCACAATTTTAAAACCCTAGTGAAACAGCACAGTTCTAAACTCTAACTGCCAGTCCCAAAACAAAGTAAATCTTCTGGTAAATGACAGCCTGAGCCAGAGCCTCAAAATATTTATACAAATTTTCATTATAATATCTGACATTGAATTAAAAATTATTAGAGCCAAGCATAAAGTATAAACTTAATAAATAATTTTTAATTGAATAAGTGATTGGATGGATGGGTGGATGGATGGATGGATGGATAGTCTGAGCCTCAGAAAAGCATAGTATTTCGTTTACGTGAAAATAAGATTACATTGTTTCTGGACAATTCTTATATAAATTGCAGATTTTTTAAAACTCTAATTATAGATTTTTATAATGTAGTGAGAAAATACTAGGGACATCTGAATTATGAAAATAAAACAACAGAGTTTAATAATTATAATAACTTTACTTAATGAGTATGGAATGTTAGCAACTTTCTCAAACCTGATTAAACTTGCCCCCCACCCTCCATTTATTTAATTTGCTACTAATGCTTTGTATATTACTTCTTAGGATTTTCATGATAAAACAGGTTGTTAGAAGGAAAATATGGACATTCCTGGGTCCTCTGGCCAAATATCAATTTTTCATAATTTTCTCTAACAGTTCAGCTAAACTTATTGGTTCTGTGGGTGTTTTTATTATTTTTTTCACTGCCAGCTGCTTTCCTCTTATTTCTTATATTATTAGACCTCAGGTATTTAGATAAGATAGCAAAACACAAATGATATATAGAATTAAGACTCTCTTTCAATGAGAATCACAGCCTCTTAATTCAGTCATTCCCTATGGTTTTATTGCTGATCCCATTTCTAATTACTTCATCTTAATCTATCACATTCGTGGTCCATGTCACCAAACCAAGATGTTATACAGGAAGAAAATCAAGACACTGTTTAAGTAAACCCATCCAGATAACACTGCTCTCTCAAACGTATAAATTCTTTGGGCATCTGCTCAGTTTTAGTTTTTGCACAGAAAAGTACCTGCTTCACAGAAATAAATACACTGCACCTTCCTGCAGACCTATAATTGAGTTAGTTTGGTTTCCCTGGCAACCAGCACGATTAATTAGAATACTTGAGCATGGTAAGTTTATAGATGCAGAAAATATTTCATGTATAAATAGTGCAATCTGTTGATGCTCAAAGGTATTTTCCCCCTCAGTTGAGAAATGGGATTATTTTTTTTCCTTTTTGTATGAATTAATCACATTTTCTTCTCCATAAACTCTGTAAGTAATATTCAAGGATTAATGTTGATTACGCCCTTTCAGCCAGCACAGGCACTTGTTAGGTGATTTCTGGCCTGAGTCCTGGGCCCCTGCTGCATGAGGCATGATAGTACCCACAATATATTTAGTGACAAAGCTGATAAACGCATCCTCTGGGGCCCTTCAACATCCTTTTTTTTCCCCATAAAATTAGCATATAGTACGAATAATTGTGTATAAGAATATTTGTGTTAAAAGATTTCTTCCCTATGACAAACTTTGCACACCAAAAAGAGCTCATCAATTTTAAAATATATATGTATATGTGTATACATATATAATATATATGTATATGTGTGTGTACATATATATATATATGTGTGTGTGTGTGTGTGTGTGTGTGTGTGTATTCTCCAGGCAATTAATATTTGCTTCACATTAGGAAACAAGATATGGGAGCTATCATTTATTGAATGTTTACTCAATGGGTCAGTCATTTATCCCAGTGTATCATATAAGCTATTTTATTTAATCATCACCGTATTACTATGAGATAGTGTTATGAACCTCATTTAGAGATATGCAAGCTGAGGTCTTAATAAGTGAGGCAGATCACTCAGAGACACTCCCACACTAACACTAAGTTTGGAGTATGAACATATGGAGGTTTGTGGAAATCAAAAATCAAAACCTTAGGTATTCACATATTTGTCCTGGCTGTCACCACATTCCATCTGATGTAGCCATGGAAGAAGGAATAAGATCGATTCAGACTTTATATCAAAATAGGACACCCTGACTCTCCTGGTTTGCACAGAATCAATCTCCATCCTTCTTCTGAAACAGATGAAATGGGATATATGTGTGATATGTCCTTTTACTGAGTCATACCCAGCCCCAAAATGACTTTTTCAACTAGCTATAACTGGATTTTAAGCTGATTCTCAATAAATATTTTTAAGCATATATGGGTAAACTCTTGTGCACCCAGGCGATAGGGGTGGGGTGGTCAGCAAGGTAGAGTGGGAAAGGCACTGAACTGGTGCAAAGCCACTCTTTCATTAACTTCTTCAGTGTCAAAAGGATAACATCATAGATTGCCATGTAGAATTTTAGAGCTGGTGGAGGCTCTAGGAATTACTCATAGAGGTAACAATATGAACTCCCTTCCATTCAATCTATCTAGAAAATACTATCTAGGGCAATCCCATTTCTTTCCAAACTATGAGTACAATGTTAACTACAGAAATTTACTTTCTTCCTTTCTTGGCTAAGTTTGGTACAGCCCTGGAAAGAAAGTTAAAACAATTGTAAACAACAACTCTGATTCTGTTTATGGTTCCTCCAACTAAGATGATGTCTAAGATGTGGGCCTCAAGCACAGTTTGGAAATGATTATCTTCTATGGCATCAACCTTAGAAGTTAAGGATCTTCCCAGTGCATAAACTTTTACACTAAATTGTTACCCCTAAAAAATAAGAATATGTTTTTAAAACTGGCAACAAAATAATAATAATAATGACTAAAAGCTTTATAAAGACTTGGGCAATTTATTACTTCCTATCTCAAGATGCTAATGAAATGTATACTATTTTCTCTTATTTGCTTTTTTGTAACTTTTAAATGAAACCCCCTAATTCTTTTAACTTCTACTTTGTCAACAGATGTCCATTTTATCCATACACTTTGCTTTTTCATAGATATGTTATTATATCAACTTTTGCCTATTGTTCCTTTACTTAAGACTCTTTACCATTCATCTTCCTTCACATAGCAGCTACCAAACCTACAATCTCTTGAGCATTTCAGATCCTCTTATCAATTTTTTCCTAATTTGAATCCACAGTCTTTGACCACAGAAAAGGGACTAAGTTTGGCCTAGGATTCAAGGAATTAATTCGTAGAAGTGCTTGTCAGCAGACCCAACTAATGTCCAAGGCAGGCTTTAAGTAGAGAAAAATTGGTGCCACAATCTAAATGCCCTATCTAATGAGCAGCAGGATTCACCAAACAGCAGTAATCCTACATCAAATAGGTGGCAGAATTGTGGTTCTAGTGCAATCCAAACCCTCTTGGCCCGATATCCTCCAAATGCATAATAGCACAACATCTGTCCTCTCTGGTAAGTGTCATTTGTTTTTTTTTTTTTCTGGTGATTTCCAAAGATGTAGCTCACATGTGCCCAAAGAATAATCATTCATCTATAAGACGCACAAAACATGCCCTCTTCTGCTCTAGCTCCCACTTGTCACATCCGTGGAGTCTCACCACAGCCACTGCTCAGACTATCATGAGAATTGCAATATATGAGACAGGGGTACTCCCTCTGATGGTCACAAAGTTGACATTTCTCAGGGAGCCAAAGCAGAGCTTAGTTCTGTGAAGAAAGCAGAGAGAGCATCTTTGCTTAAGAATAGAGGCTGATAAATTTTCTCATAGTTCCACAATTAACTGACCTCATCTCTTAATCATAGGCTCACAACCCAGTCCATTGGACAGGAGAATTGGAGTTAACCCTTACCTTCTAGATTACATGACCCTCCTCACTCTCCAGCTTACATTAAGAAGCCTCTCCCCAAAGAACATGATCTCTCCCAGATACTAATTTTCTGTCTCTCCTTTAGAATCAGGATTCTTAACATCACTATTTTAGCTGAGTCTATGTTTGGGGAAAACCTATAATAAATAATCCTTTTAGTTATGCAGGAAAAAAAATTCAAACCTCCATATTTGAAAAGTGGAACATTATCTTGCAGCTTTTAAGCAACAAATTTTTCAATGTCAATGCATCAAGAATTCAAGAAAAAAATCAGAATTCAGGACAGGATGATATTGGAGAAAATCACCATAGAGAACTCTTCGAATGAATTCTGAAAGTCCAATTATTTGAACTGATCTAAAGTTACTGAGAGAAGGATCTACATTTTACAGAGACTCTAGGGACCTAGTGTACAAGCCTAGAGCCAGGACAGAAACCCAGGCACATAGACTGTATTCTTCCCACTAGGAATAGAGGGAAGAGCCATCTCTGGGAAGGCTCTACTCATGCCACAAGTCAATCAGACCCAACACAACTTATTGACTCACACTCATGATGCAGATTTCTGATCTTCCTCTATGATAGCTGGTCCTCAGGTGGTAAACCTTCCTTATAGCCAGATAGTATGGTATCAAGTATTTGCTTTTTGGTTTTCAGCCTCCTCCATGGTTAGATTGTACTTATAGTGGCCTGTAAATCAATACTTTTTTCCCCAAAGTTAATGGTTTTGTGACATCTCAGAGTGACCCTCAGCCAGGAGTCTGATACTGCCTTTGAGAGGTTATAAGGTATTTCTTGCAATTTCAATGCTAATAATATTAAAGATAGTTACCTTTTATTGGATCTGTACTTTGGGGATTAGGGAGAGCACTAGGCAAAGAGCATCAAGATCAGGCAGTTCCTCATATGTGCTCATGGGAAGATTTTCCTTTTCAGCACTCTCCTCTAAGCATCACCTGCACCTGAGTCAAATTCCCACCTGCTATTTGAGTTGCATTCCTCATGCCTGACATTTAATAACTAACTTGTGACAAAATATTCAGTTTACAAAGCCCTTGCATAGGCAGCATCTTTCTTGATACAACAACACTGAGAAGTAGATAACTTTTTCTTATCTCCCCACCCCCACCTGGCCATATCCACACACTCTTCTTTTTCCAAAAGAAGAAACTTAAAGAGTAGCCTGGTGTAAAAGTATGTTATCTGGAGTGTGAGGCGCTCTTGAGTTGCTTCTTCCCTCTGCAGTATTGCTCAGACTTAAAAAGAGTAAGGGCAAACAACACAATGAGTGCAGAAGCTGTGCAAATGGAATCTGTCTTTCCTTGTACTTGCCCTCTCCTCCTCCTTGCTGCTGCTTTCTCCTTCTGAGGCATCTGCCCTTTTAAGAGGGCATTCTCTGGTGGATTGCGGCAAGCACGGGAGGGGAGTTTCTGACCATTTCAATACCAAAGACCATTCCTTCTCTTGCCTTTTTAAAATCACATCTTTGTAGGTCAAAAATAAACTCTTGGGTGGAAGGTTTTTTTTATGCTTTGTGTTTTGTTTTTTTTTTAAATCTCCTTCCTGGGTAAAACAAGAAGTTGGTACTCTATATGCATTTTCTTAAAATACTATTGGCCAGCTGCAGAGATGCAGAAAGTTTGTGTAATGGATCAGATTTCAAGGCACATTCCTAGAGGAGCTAACTGGTTCTGTTTGCCAGCTTTCTGTGTTATTTGTTTACATTATTTGGTTTAAATTACCCAAGTACTACTGCATCAGCTCCCATTTCCGGTTACTATTGCTGTATGTTTATTCATCATAGTTGCTATCAAAGCATGGAGTGTAAATAAACTACTTAGTAAATACTTTCTGAATCTAGTACAAGGAATTGTTCAGCAGTGCAGAAACAGGTGCTCATTTACTCCCCAAGAGCTTCTGAACAAAAGGTTCAGTGCATCATGGCAGAGGGATGGGGAGTAGAGCAGCTATTTGGCAGAGGGTTGGGCAGTGGAGTGAGATACTTAATTGACCCAAGTACCCACCACCAAGTAATCATGTTATTCTCACCTACTGGACACAGGGCTGATATGCCGTCTTCATCTTCTCACTGCAGATGCCTGAGGTGTTGGGAGACTGACTTACTGCGCATACCCATGACATAACAGGCAGCAACTGAGCAATACTTCAGAGAGAAGCAGCAGCTTGAGAGCTCCTCACACTTGGATAGTATACCTTTACACTAGGCTGTTCTGAGTCACCTGCACACATATTGACACAGCCCTGGTGCCCCTTGTCTCTGTGCTTGATCACTCACGCACGCACACACACACATACACACATGCATATCCTTGGCAGAAATCTGTCAGCCTGCGACTACCCAGTCCTAAAACAGTAGAGATTAGTAATATGTTTCATTATTAAATTATTATTAAAGCCTAAAATTTGACAGATCTTCCTTCAACTTACACCTTTAAAAGATTTTATGGTACACACAGATGATTGGTGTAGAACAGGTGACAGGAAGCAAGTCATGGCCATTGTACCCTGTCCACCAACTAAACTCAACAGGCATCAGGCCTCTGAACATCTGTTAGGAGAGGAATAAATGAAACAGTAACCATCAAGTCTCTCTAACCCAAACTGGTGAATAAAATAACCATCTTCCTGTAGCTACTTATGAAGAAGAAGAAATCTTATGCTACAGTTGCTTTGTGGTGCTTGATGCTATTGCATCTGAGATATTCTACCGTTTGCTTTAGCTATTTAATACCACCTCAGTATAAATTGAGTTGAATTCTTGACATTTGTTAGCACACACAAATCCATTTATCTCTGTCCCTTTTTTGCTTCAAGAACCAACCTTGCATTGCAAAAGAAATGTACACAGAGCCCATAAAGACCCACTGATAGAGTGATAGATCTGCTTTAAACACTGGGGCATTACAGGATTTTATGAAGCAGTAAAACTTTCTCCAGGCATGAGAAGTGCAGACTGACAGAGACCATTTTATCTATAAGGCATTAAAGTATAATAAGTGCCACATCAGACAAGCATCATAGAAGAGAAAAAAATAATTTCAGGAAAGATAGCCAACTCCTCAAGCAAAAAGGATCAGACCAGAAGGTACCTAATGATCTTCAAGAAACCTGAGAAAGGGCGAGCCTAAACAGTGGGTTTTTATCAGAGGGACAGTCACTGCCACTCTGCCCTGCATTTCTTTGCAAAAAAAAAAGAAAGAAAAGAAAGAAAAGAAAAGAAAGAAAGAAAGAAAGAAAGAAAGAAAGAAAGAAAGAAAGAAAAGAAAGAAAGAAAGAAAGAAGAAAAAATAAAGAAAAAAAGGCAGGAAATTGAAATAATTCCAAAATGGCTTTTCTGAAGTAAATAGTTTAGACACTAGGAGAGGACCCTGTTTCTCATTTCATCCTACCTCATTTACCCCATCGCTTTAGCAACTACATGTGTTGGTTTATTTTCCCACAAATATTTATTGAGCACCTTTTATATGCAAAACAAGGCATTATATAGAAGAGAGATAATGGCCATTTCTCTGCCCTCATGGATCACACATTCTTATGAGAGAAGAGGCACTATACTAGTAACTAAACAAAATTAGCTAGCTAACTTCAGATTAGCATTAAGAGCTATGAAAGAAATAAATGGAGATGTTATGAGATATTGATAAGAGGAGTGAGGGGGGAGGAATCTTTAGATTATGTGATCGAGAAGAAACGTAGGAAGTAATAATAATGTGAGCTTTACTAGATGTCTTTTTTTTTTTTTATCTCATAAGATCCCATTTCTGGAAGGAATCTCCAGTCTTTTGATTTGATTCCATTCCACTTCACTCTCTTTAGAGAGATTAGTTCATAGATATGTTCTATTTTAAAGAAAGTGGATTCCAAATATTGTTTTTACAACATTCTAGGGTTCCAAGTATCTTTAGTCATGATGTTTCTACTTTCATCCAGTTTCCTGTCTTGCTTAATTTAAGCACCTATCCACTTTTTCTAGTTTTACTAGAGGATCTAGAAACTTATTATCTCACCAGCAGCCTTCTGTTATTCATTCATAATATATATATATATATTTTTTTTTTTTTTTAAATTTTATTTAACCATTAAACATAGTTATCAATTTCCAAGCTTTGGTTTTTCTAAACTGACCTCTTCTGAGACATCTCAAGTATTCTACCTTGCTATATGAAGGGTGCCCCATTTATATAAAGTAAAGACATGTAGGTCTTGATTCAAACTCAACATGCAAAGCTTAGCTACTTAGAGACCGACTCCAGTCATTGCCTCATACAAAGATACAGATCATATCCAGGACTGCTTAAACAGAATTATTCTCCAGGTTTCATTTAACTTGTTTGCCTTTCTAAATATGGCACTAATTATTGAAGTTGTATTTGGGAAAGTGATTCCTTTAAACTTGCTTTTTCATTTTACCTCACTGCTCAAAAATGTCCAGTGGCCTCTCTGACTAACATACTATGTCCCCCTGGCCCCCAAACAGGCATGAAAGCTTTAATGATAGCGCTTTCTTCAGGCTGTGGCTGCACAGACTATATTGGTTTCTCTCACTATTTATAATCCTGTATCCTATTCTACCTTTCCCCTTTCACAAAAACACTCTTATTTATTTTAGACAATATTGTTCTCTATTTTTCTGAAAACCTATTAAAATTATTACCCAAATTTCTCTCTCATAACATGTCATATGTAGCTACCTAAAGACTGTTATATAACTGGGATTTGAAGGCCCAGACAATATACAAAAACCATCTATATTGCTACATATTAAGTACTATATATGAAATGCACCAAAATATGTTTAGATAATATATAACTATATTGTATATATTATACTATGCACATATATTAGATGTTGTATATTGTGTGTAACTATTATTCTTCTCAATCCAAAACTTTGCATATTGTAGGTGTTCACCAAATATTTGTTGAAAGACAAAGATTTTCAACGTTATACCTTATTTTCAAACCCACATTGGGTTGGGTCTAAACAAATGGGTGCAAATGTTTCCATAGACGATTTTTTTCCTGCTTGAAAATTGTTTTTGCATAACTTAATTTGTAAAGATTATATAAGAAAAAAAAACCATTTTGTTGTATATTTGTTGGAAAGATATTGTATAATATCTGTATATGACAACCTCTGAAAAAAATCGCAGAAGTATGATACCAGAAGCACAGCCTAGTCTAACTGTGAAACTTGTTTGATAAATGTCAGTGAAAGTAGCCAGAGATCACCAAAGTAAATGTATAAGTACATAACTTTCACCTGTTCTGGACTCCAGCTAAACATTTCAAAGTGACTCATCCTCTGATAAGAACAGTGCAAAGGTCACAGTATTCCAAGTCAGTTTGGGTGTGTGACATCCGCCCAAGATGAAGCCATCTTCATCCCCAAAGCACATTTGTAGTTATACCAATGCCAGTTGATGGAACAATGTGACCATCCTGTCACATAAACTTTTGTTTTCCTAGTACTTTTGCTATCCACATGTCATTTAGCTGCCGTATTTATCATCCTGTAGTCAAAACCCCAGGGAATTCTAAATGGTATGTAAAGTGAACATCTGTCCACTGCAGAATGGGCACATCTGCACCCATTAATTTTTCATCATTTCCCCAAATCAGAGGTCAGATGTTCACAATGTGCTAATGTCCTGGCATCTCTCTCCCATGGATTTCGTGCCTCTTAAGCAGACCTTTCAATTATAAGAAGATGGCATAGCTTCGACAGAGAACGTGGAGAGTTGTGGAGAGCCTACCTCCCACTCTCACTGGGGAAAAGTAAATATTTTTAAGAGATTGTGTCTTCAAAGAGGATGGAAACAAGGAATCCACTTGCTGCTTATTAAATTTGGGAAAATTATCTTTATTATTTCCTGTATAATTGTTTAGAATAAGCATGATTTTCTTGCTTGAGACTCCCTCTTTTGTATTGTTCTTAATGTAATGGTCCGTAACATCATCTTATTTTTTTTTTTACCTGCTGTCAGAACAGCTTACCAACTGTTATCTCTTTTTTTCCTCTGTATTTCTCAGTCTTTTAAGTTTTACTTCTTCTTCTTTTTTTTTTTTTTCCCATTCCAAAAGAGAAAAGCAATGATCTGGTGCTTCTGGATACCTTCTGTTAGCCACTCCACTTGGCTAGGTTTTCTGGTCATTTCCCTTTCATTGTGTCGTTTTGGGTTGGGTACAAGGTAGAGAGACAATTTAAAGTGATACAAATAATCATGATCTTTATACATGGCTGAAAGGAATTAAAGTCCTCAGTGAGCTAACAAGCATTTGCTATAGGGGAGAAAAACCCTTATGCAAATATTACCTTCATATATAGAAGGAAACTTTTCTCAGAAACACTGCCTTAATTACCAAGCTCATGGTGTGTTAAATATCTAAAAATAACTATTGATTGTCCTTCTTTTCAGAGAGTTGAAATCACAGCAGAGGGCCACAAAAAGAAAAGATGTTTTTAAAACTTGGATGGTTTCCCAGGACATGTGTGTTCGTGTGTGTGTGTGTGTGTGTGTGTGTGTGTGTGTGTCTTCCCACTTTCCAAAAATACAAGGTAGCTTCAGAGATTTCCCAAGCTGTCATGTGGTTTAGAGAGAGCATGTCAGCATCCTTATGGTCCCTTAGGAAACAAGGCTCTCTGGTTTTCTTCCCAGTTTTGCAGTTCATGTAAGCATTTTGTTAACAGCAGGCCAGCTGTTCCGAATTCACAGTCGTTATCAACATAGACCTTGTTATTAAGGGTAAGAAAGTGCTTTTTTCGAGCCTGGTTTTCTTGAAGTCTCTTCCTTTGTTAGAAACCATAGCCATTACTGCTTTTGTGAATATATTTTATCCAACAACCTTCCTTCCTTAAATAAATTATCTGGCCCCATTCCAAGTTTTTCACAATGACTCTAAACCGTTGCCAACAGCAGGCACTGGCACCCTCAACGTAATTATTCATTAGACATAGTCAGCACAGGGCTTTTCTTTTTTTTTTTCTTATTTATTTATTTATTCGCTTATTTATTTATTTGTTTGTTTGTTTGTTTGTTTGTTTGTTTTTAATGACAAAAGAATAGTTTGGCATCCTGGCATCACTTGAAGTGTTTGAGTACTTGCTCTCTTTTCTCTTTATCAATCATTACAGACTTTGTTTCTGAAGAGCTAACTTTGTCAGGCATTATGGAACACAAACGAAAAGATAATGATGGCATTTTACATAGGTATAGCACTCTACAGTTTATAAAACATTTTCATAGATGTCTTGTTTTTCTTCTAATAACAGATTAACTAGTATAAGATACAGTAACATTCTATTTTGGGAGATAGGACTTACATACATCTACTTTTTTTTAATTAGGAAGGAAGCTAATATTTACCTAACATTTCACTAGGTATTGTGGTAAACTTTTACATATATTATCTATCTCATTTTTCTTACAAACAGCCTTATAAAAAAAATTTACTGTCTAGATCAGCCTCAGCAAAATGAAATAATGTCCTAAGTCACATTTGAAGACAGTTTCAACACCTGCTGCTTCTACTAAATCACACAAATATTTGTAATAAATATTTTCTGTAGGAATTTTTTTTAAAAGGATTGCTGCTGAGGAGCCACAGGATATAGGTATTTCAGTGTTCCTCATACTTTCATGATGTTAGTGAGGTCAGCAATGGAGAGGGCCATGTGGGGTTTCATGGACCATGGAGATCTTAGCCCACGCTGCTTCTCAGCCTCATTGCATGACTAAGTGCAAATGGAATTCTTGTTTTGATCTCCATAGCCAGCTTCCTGGGCTATGTGGAAGTTTTCAGGTTCTTGTTCTACACATAGGTCTGAGCAGTTTGAGTTAGATAACACCAAGAAGATTCTGTTCGGTAGGTTCTGACCAGTGGTGAATAATAGTCCTGCACATAACTCCTTCTCTTGTCTTCAGGTCCATAAGCACTAATTCCTAGAACAAGACACTGTTTGATTTGGGAATCAATTTGTTCTGCTCTATTTACTAACTGACCCAGAAAAGAATTGTGTAGACAACAAAGTGTGTTTAATTTATACTTCTATAAAAGGATGCACAAATAAAAGTAGCTTCCCAATTGTCAGAAAACAAGCATAAATTTATACTTCTAGTAGAACTGTGAATATTAAGATGTATTTAAAGGGTGGTTGTACAATATGTGCCCTAAGCTCTAAAAAGTGCGCCCCATTTTTCCCCAGGAAAATAACCTCTAGGAATATGTTACAAGAAGCAAAGTTTTGTAAAAATGGATTTAAAAACTCAGTTGGCCATCACATGTCAACACACTGCTTTCATACCAAGTTGTGGAGTTTTGGGGTTTTTTTAAATTAATTTTATTGGGGTAACACTGGTTAATACAATCATAATTTTCAGGTGTACATTATAATTTGACATCTGTATGTTCTATTGTATGATTACTGCCCAAAGTCTAGTTTCTTTCAGCTACCAAATATTTGACCCCCTTTACCCACTTCGCCCTCCCCCTACCCTCCTATATTTAACCCCCTTTACCCCATCTATCACTCCCCTCCTCCCCCACCCCCTGCCCTTTGGTAACCACTAGTCCATTGTCCATGTCCCTGAGTCTCTGTTTGTTTGTCCTGCTCATTTGTTGCTTTTAAGTTTATATCCCACATATGAATGATATCATGTGATTTTCAACTTTTACTGTCTGGCTTATTTTGCTTAGCATGATTATCTCGAGGTCCATCCAGGGTGTCGTAAATGGCAGTATTTCATCTCTTCTTATGGCTGAGTAATATTCCAATGTATATATGTAACACAGCTTCTTTAGCTGATCATCTATCATAGGACACTTCAGTTGCTTCAATGTCCTGGCCACTGTGAATACTACTACTATGAATATTGGTGTACGAATATCTTTTTGGATATGAGTTTTCAAGTCTTTGGGGTAAATACCCAGTAATGGGATTGCTGGATCATATGGTAGATCAATCCTTAGTTTTTTGAGGAACCTCCATACTGTTCTCCATAGTGGCTGTACTAATTTGCAGTGTATAAAGTTTCCTTTTTCTCCACATCCTCTCCAACATTTATTACTTGTCCTGTTGATTATTGCTATTCTAACAGGTGTGAGATGGTGTCTCATTGTGTTTTTGATTTGCATTTCTCTATTAGCTAGCAATGTTGAGCATCTTTTCATATATTTGTTGGCCATTCCTATGTCCTCTAGGAAGAAATATCTGTTCAGGTCCTCTGCCCATTTTTTAATTGTATCATTTGTTTTTTGTTATTGTTATTGAGTCGTATGAGTTCTTTGTATAATTTGGATATTAGTCCCTTATCGGAAGCATTGCTTGCAAATATATTTTCCTTTGTTAACGATTTCTTTTGTAGTCCTATTTGTGGAGTTTTTAATTACTTTATGGAGGTTCCATCTATGTATACTAAACAACACATAATTCAAGTGTATAACTCAATAAATTTTGATTTATATTTCCATCCGTGAAACAATCAGAAAACTCAAATAGTGAGCATCTTCGTAACCTCCAAAAGTCTTCTCATGCCCCTTTGCAATTCATCTCTCCCTTTACCCTAATTCTCAGGCAAATGCTATCTCTATAGGATACTTTGTAGTCTATAGGATGTGCAAAAATGGAACCATACAACATGTATTATATGTTTGGATTCTTTCAGTCTACACAATGATTTTGAGATCCATCCATACCGTTCTATGTATTAATAGTTTTTTCCTTTTTATTGCTAAGTAACACTGCATTATATGTATATAGCACATTTTATTTATTCCTCCACTTCTTGGTGTACATTTGGATCATTTTCAGTTTAAGGGATAATAAATAAAGCTGATATGGATATTCATATATAAGCCTTTGTATGAATAGATGTTTCTTTTCTTGGGTAAATATCTATGCAGTAGGATGGCTGTATCATGTGATAGGTGTATGTTTAACACATTAAGTACAAATTTTTACACTACTAAACAAAATAAAACAATAATTAAGCAAATTAATGATGTTATCTCCAAATAAAATACTATGTAATACTTTATAATTTTAAAATTATGATTGTGAGGAACATTATGAACATTAGAAAATGTTCATAATACATTGTTAGGTGAAAAAAAGTTTAAAGCAGGCGGGCTCTCAAACAATGTATATGCTGTTTAGAAAATGAAGTATGAACAATAATGTCAACAATGGTTATCTCTTAGGGTAATTTTCATTTTTTTCCAGCTGCCTTTCCTTTCTAAATATTCTGAGACAGGAATATATTTACAGAGAAAAAGTAAGTATATATTATATATAAATATATAAAATGTATATATAGTAAAATATATGATATATCTACATAAAATATATTTTACTCTCCCCAAAAGTACATCTTTCCTCTGAAGAAAGGTCTTTTCCAGCATGGGAACTCTAGGGAAAGATGGTAGAGTCAGAATAAATCTTTAAAATAGCATCTCAGTTGCTTTGCTCCTAGCCAAAATGTAGATGGCCAGCTATTAATTGAAATATAAATAATAAGCCTTAATTTACTTCTGGAGCAAGACTTGGAATGAATAAAATTAATTCTTAAATATTTTTACCATTTTACTATTTGTGAAGTGTTTTTCACATATGTTAGTTGGTTAAACCTCTCTGTGAATGATCCCAAAGGAGTTTATTGCTAGTACAGACTATACATTGTGAGTTTAAAATTTTGTTGGCAGGAAACGCTACCTTTTTGAGTGTTTTACTCAAATGTATAAACTTAAGAAAAGTCACTTTATCATAGGCTTACTTTGCACAATCTATGTGTACCGATGCTTGAGGAGAAACACCACCATGGTGGCGCCAGTGAAGGAATAATTCTGAGATGCCTTTGCGTTACTATCAGTAATCATAGAGATGAAAGCAGGAATCTAGGTTCTGGGCCTCTCCATGTCTATAAATTTAAGCTCAGAAGTAGATCCCAACATAAGAAGATGAAGGATGCTTTTTTCTTCACATGCCTCCTCTTTTCCTTAAATCCACCATCATCTGCTGTCTGCTGTCTCAAATACTTGTTTTGCTCAATGAATGATGAGTGATCCCAGCTCTAAGATCTAAGTTGGGTAAATCCAGATTAGTGCTACTAAGGCATATTTAGTAGATCATGTAATGAATGTTCTCTCAAGGTCCCTGCTCTGACCTTCTTCAAGGAGAGGCGTGTCCATTAACTTTTACTGGAACATACAGACTAACCAGAGAGCTAAAATTCACACATATAGAGCCATGCTAAAACAAAGGAAGCTCACCTAACTTCCTTCCTTTAAAATTTCTAATCTCTTATTACTGCCACCCTTTTTTTTTTATAACTTATACAATTTCTTTAACTTACTTTATTCAAACTTATAATATGATTTATACAAATGTTTCTTACCCAAATTATAAGCTACCTTTTACTTCTTTTATTCATCTCTGCATCATTTGTAAAGCTCAGCATAGTGACTTTGTACCTGGTAGCTGTTCAATATATTCAATATGTTACTTGAATTGAATTTGTTTCATTGATTCACAGTCCATTTACAGAATGCTAACAATTAATGTACCTTAACAAACTGCTTTCATCATACTTTTTCTGGCATAATGATCTTCGTGAGCTCTCTATTGTCACCTAATGTCAGTTTCTTTAGTGCTAGTTTAATGCAGACAATAGACTTTCTTTTTGCCCTGTGGATTTGCTCTAGTTGCCCTAAAATTGCCTCTTTTTCCCACCCCAGAAGGAGAGATACCTGATAAATTTTCAGCACCTTTAGAATGATCAGTCTTTAGTATGATCAGTGCTATTTCTAGTTCTGTCATTTAACTCCCCTGAACAATATTGAGAACTATGAATTTTACTCTATTTGCAAGTTAACAAGTTAGCCTGCCACAGTTTTGTGGATTTGCTAGTAGAAAACATAACAATCTTGTGTCAGAGACAAAGGATATTTATTACTCTCAGACTATTAGCATTTAATTTGGTTCTCTGACACAGTGATACAAAGAGGGCCGAATGAAACCATCACATGAAGTAGGCTCCATTATAAAATAGGAATCCTGAGCTTATGGAAATAGAATCGTTTATAATGGTCAGAAAGTATAAAAACCCTTTGCTCCAAAGGGAGACACTGTCTCTGACTTCTAAGACTCTAAGTAAATCTGTCATTTGCTATGGAGGGAGACACAACTTCTACCTTTCGAAGTTGTTTGCTATGCAAGTCTAGAATGAGAGGCTGTCAATTCAATGTCTTGCTTCACAAGTTATGCAGATATGCAAGAAACCTATGGAGAATTGTCTCCCAATAATACTCACCCCTCATTTCTATGTCATCCCTGTTTTTGCAAATTTTC
This sequence comes from Eonycteris spelaea, assembly GCA_003508835.1. Lineage (NCBI taxonomy): Eukaryota > Metazoa > Chordata > Mammalia > Chiroptera > Pteropodidae > Eonycteris > Eonycteris spelaea. The sequence continues at coordinate 9,679,312 of PUFA01000043.1, read as the reverse complement.
CCATGAGTATCCCACTCAGAGCCTACTCTGATTAATCTGACAAACAGAGGCTGGGACTAAGTCCATTCAATTTGTCTTATACAGCATTTAATAAAAGCTACTATGAACAAGACTCTAAGCCTCAGGATAAGGCCACCTACAGCGGTAACCTTAACCACGTTTCCCAGGATGCCAGAGCTAGCCAGCTGAATAAACCACATAAATCATCAGGTTCTTCCTTAGAAAGTCAAGTGGCTTTCTCTCTAAGTTTCTGTATTGACTTTTCTACTTAACCTGAGACATTAATCCAGATACAGCAGGATTCTCCTTGGACCATAAGGAGTAAATTTAGAGCAATTTTATCATCCGTGATAACCCTTGTCAAAGAACTAGGCCTAAACCAAATGCTTTCTAAGGTAAAATCTGAGTTACTGATGACAACAGCTCATGTAACACAAATTTATTGCCAGTTTGTTTAATTGGATGTCACTTATCATATGGATAACTGTCCATCATCTGTATAACTATTTACAGGGTGAATATAAATAATGAGTTAGTTATGCCTTCAAGAAATTCCCCCAAACATATAAAGGTAGCTTTACTTTAGAGAGATCTTGCTGTCATCTGATGACTGTGTGATCAATTGTTGATGTTTTGTTAAACATTTGAAGGTCTCTTATGACTACCTGTAAGGTACAGGTCACCATATTTTTGGAGAGAGAGAAGTTACATGTCTGAATTTCTCTTAAGAAGTATAATCCAGAGGGCACATGGGATATCTTAAAAGAGTTTATAATTATTAGGGGCTGCCAAGTAGACTCTACATCAGTATGATAGCAGAGGTTGACAGTACCTCCAGTATGGCCTCCTAATCAGATGGCAGGTTTTAAGTTTTCCAGTTCAATTTGAATAATTGTTTTTGGAGGAATTTCCAAAGAGCAGTCAGTCCAATCTGTCATGTTTATCCACACCACACACTGTGTAGCATTAGTCTGCCCTATGGCATAACTGGGAACAAGGTGGGGAAGACATCAAAAGGGGATGGCAGGCAGAAACAGGGGCCCTCCCTATTGTTTCTGGTAGACATTTCAGCAAGTTTAAGAGAAAATGTGATCAAATCACAGTCAGGACTGCCTTGTCGGGAATGGCAGACACAACACTCAGTTAAATTTAAGGCACTCACAATGGTTTGAAAAGAGCACACCATGGAGTTTTCCTTTATGAAGAAATCTTTGGAGTCAACTCTGAAAGACAGAAATCATTAGTATCTTTCAGAGTCCATGGTGTTCTCTCCCTGGGTACCCAGATCTTTTCCATTCCGCTGTCCAAAAATGTGGCCTGTTTTCTACGTGCACTCAGAAATTTTGTCTAGGAAGATCAAGTGCAAGAGGGAAAGTAAATTTTTATAAATCTTATGGAAACCCATTATACTCCCTAATTTTGGCCCACGTGACCTTCAAAGGGGAATTCTGCAAGCAGTATACTCAACCTAGTGGTTATTATCTTTATGATCTTGGACTCTATGAATTGAACAAGAGAACCTAGAATTAAGTTTCAATCTCTATGCCCCTTTGAGCTGGGCTGTCATTCAAAGGATGAGCCAACTGGGATGACCCAGGGTTATCATTAGGGAAAAAGAAAAAAGCATAATGCCCAAGAACAGTCATAGAGAAGTCTCAATTTTTCAAAATAGGTGGATATTATTTCCTGTGCCTTTCATCCTGATCATTACCCAGGAAGCAGCTAAGAGAAAAATAAACCCTCTATGGGGAGAACTCATTTCGTGACCAAGCCACCTTACACCAGGTAAAAGAGATAGAGTCAGAAATCTTTTGTAGTCTATTTTTAAGGAGGTCATTTCAACCTCAATAAAGGCAGATGCTTATGTGTGACAAGGAATGTAGGAAGTCCATCAAACATCTTTACTATTAGCCCATTGTTGAGTGGTATACAACGGCACCACATTTTAAGTCTGAAAATGATCTGTAAAGCTGAAAACATGGTACAATTGATTTCAAAGGCCACAGGGTATAGCCAGAGTTAGCTGATTGGACTGGTGCAGCAACACAGTTACCTACACCAGCAATGTAGTCTTTTGTGCCCAGTCTATGGTGGTTGATGTGTTGCTGTATATGGTATAATGATACCCAGGCAGATGTGGCAATTTATATAGTTCAGGATCCAAGAGCAACTTGATTAAAGTTAGTCTCATCAGAGAACAGACCTTCACCATGGGCATTTTTGTGAGTAACACAGATGGTTCAATCAGCAGTCCCAAAAGTGCCTTTAATCTGCTCTGATGGATGCCTTTAATTTGCCCCAAAGGGTGTCTTTAATCTGCCAGTCTCTGGTTTTCTAAGCAGCAGACCAAAGAGCGAGACCATTGGCAAAAGCTCAAGAATCAGTAAAAATATTACAAAATGGACATGAAAGCGGGAATTGGCCAGAGCTGTGAGAAGAACCCTGTATTCTATTTACTTGTGGAACAACCACATCCATTTTACTGATGTGTAGCTGATGTAGCAGCACAGTGGACACCATCAAATGCCAGCTTAGCCAAACCGTCTGTTGACCAGGCCCAAGCATTCAGGAGAAACTTTGAAAATTGAGAGTTCCATTGAGCCAGTGATTTTGCTACAGGCAGTGGAGTTGGGAGTAAGGTTCTCCCAAATAGAATAGCTGTGACCTTTTCTTGGAAAAATGAGGTACTGAAGGAGCCAGGCCCTCTACATTCTTGAATATACCATTTCCAATTGAAAAGCAAGTCTTGATGGGCCCCTCCCACTTTATCAGTAAGTACAAACTGATCCACCCCAAAATAGAAATACCAAGCTGCAGAGTATTAAATCCTCCCTGAATTACAGGTTTGCTTTTAACAAAAGCCCATAGCAAGCTAATAGCTTCCTTTCAAAAGGGAGGCAACAACCAAAATCTCATGGAACATTCCCAGGTAGAGCCTGGATCCCTTTACCTGAGGCTCTGCTTGGTAAAATCCCAAGTCACAGAGACTTGTATGGCAAAGTAGTCTTTAGAGCAAAGGGACACCGAAGGTATGAGTATCTCTCTACATGCAACAACTTCTGATCAGAACAGTCCTCTCTGGTATTTATGTCAAAGCATATAATATCAATTCTTCCTATACATTTAGGTGTAGAAACATCAGAACATTGCATTGGTACACTGAATCTGCCCAAAGCCTCACCCACAAGGTCATGTTAGTTTTCTTTTCCCACTAAGCTTGCCCAAATTCCATGAGTTGAATTAAGGTGCCCCCTCCTTTCACAAGATTGGGCAAGATGGCAATATAAGTTCTGCCCCTCCCAGAAGCTCCCTCGCCTGCTTAGACTGTTATATGTGGCCCTTGGTAGTCTTTGGAAACAGAAAGACCTCAGCTTTACCTCTCAACAATCTCCTCCTTAAAGCAGCTGGGGTTGGAGTAGAGGAAGGAGAGATCTGGTGGCACTAATCACAATGTTTACTTTCAGTTTTAAGCAATATGGTGGCTGTCTGTGGTTCAACCAAATGAAATTTCATTGTTGTTTGTTTGTTTGTTCTGTCCACCCAAAGCCCATCCATTTCTATTTTGGAAACCCTTGGACTCAGCAACCATAGTACTACTGGGTTTACATTTTTTGTGGACTTGGACTTGGTTTGCATAGTAGCCCCTCTTTTTGCTTAGATAATAAGATTAAAAGATTTATTAAACAATTTCATTATGTATTGGTACTACATAACTTTCTACTTCTTAGATAAAATTGTTGTCTTTTTTATAAGTTTTATTGAAATATAATTAACATGCAGTAAAATTTACCTTTTTAAAGTATACAATTCAGATTTTTAAATACATTTATAGAGTTGTGCAACCATCACCACAATCAATTTTAAAATATTTTGTTCACCCGCAAAAGAATCCTCACACCCGTTACAGTCACTAACTGTTCACCACCACCACTCTCAGCACCTGGCAACTAACTGCTAGTACACTTAAGCTTTTTATGGATTTGCCTGTTCTGAACATTTTATAGGTACAAAATCATACAATGTGTGGCCTTTTGTGACTGGTTTCTTTCACTCGGCATAGTGTTGTTAAGGTCTAGCTGTGTATTTTTAATTTTTTATAATTTTTTATTATTGAGATATAACCCACACAACAAAAAATTTATCATTTTAAAGCATAGTATTCAGTGACTTTTACGTATATCCACAGTGTTGTGCATCCACCACTACTGTCTAATTCCAGAAGAATATTTCCATCGCCCCCAAGGGAAACTCTGTACTTGCTAACAGTGACTCAGAGCTCCTCTCTCTTCTGTCCACTGGCAAGATGTGCCTGTTATCCTATGTCTTGATAGTTCATTCCTTTTGTGGCCAAATGTTCCATTACACAAACACCATGTTTTATTTATCCATTCATCAGCTGATGGAAATTTCCATTATTTCTATTTTTTAGCTATTATGAATATGACTGCTCTTAACATTCATGTACCAGTTTTCATATAGACACATGTTTTTAATTTTCTTGTATATATAACTAAATGTAATTGTTGAGTCATCTGGTAACAAGGTTTAACTCTTGAAGGAACTGCCAAACTGTTTTCCAAATCAGCTGTACCATTTTACCATTGCACCACAATATATGAAGGTTCTAATTCTTCCATATCTTCACCACTCCTTGTTATTATCTGTCTTTTTTATTATAACCATCCTAGTAGGTATGAATTATATTTCATTGTGGTTTTGATTTGTATTTTCTGAATGACAAATGATACTGAGCAGTTTTTCATTTGCTTATCCATATGCTTATATATCTTCTTTGTAGAGATGTTCATTTGTATCCTTTGCCAATTTTTTAAAGTGAAGTATTTAATCATTTATTATTAAGCTGTAGTATTCTTTAAATCTCTTATATAAGGGATTTGCGAATTTATATTCTTTGCCCAGTTTTAAATTGGAGTATTTATCCTTTTTATTAAGCTGTAGACATTCTTTATGTATTCAAGAAGTAAATCCCTTATATGATATATGATTTGCAATCATTTTATTCCATTCTATGAGTTATCTTTTCATTTTCTTGATGGTGTCTTTTAAAGTATGAAAAGTTTTAATTTTAATTTTGATGAAGTCTAATTTGTCCTTCTTTCCTTGTTCTCATGATATCATATCAAAGAAATCTTTGCCTAAGCTAAAGTCATAAAGATTTACTACATGATTTCTTCTAAGTTTCAAAATTGTAGCTCTTACATATAGGTCTATGATCCATTTTGAGTTCATTTTTGTTTAGGTGTAAGGAAAGGGTCTAAGTCCGTTTTTTTTTTACACATGGACACTGGTTGTCTCAGCACTTTTTTTAAAAGACTACTCTTTCCTTTAGTAAATTATCTCAATATCAATTTTGAAAATCAATTGGCTATAAATGTAGAGGTTTATTTATGGCTTTTTTATTCTATTCCTTTGATCTATGTGTCTATTCTTATGCCATAGTAGCACCTTTTTTTTAAGGAGTCCATCTTAATCCCAAGTATTTGCTGCCCTGTTGTCATAACAAGTCCTTGTAAATTCTTGCCTGATTTCAAAACAGGAATAAGGGAGTTTTCTAGGATAATGAGGCTGGTCACGAGAATGAATTCTTTGAGATAATTTCTTATTCTCTAATGGGTGACCTTCATCAGCAGAGAAACGCATTCTGGGGAGAAAAAAAATGCTCAAGTATTATTCACTGCCTTATTTATGGTTTTCCACAGGATATTCTTTCTCTCAGGGAAATCTCCCTAAGGAGGCTAAACACTCTTGTAGCCTCCCAGTCCTACTGAAAAAAAATTCTAACACCTTTTGCTGTCATCTTCAAGTAGATTGAAGGTTTGCATAAGAGGCTTTCAGGAAGCGCTGCACCATAAGATGATCCTGCTGCTACCTTTCCTCCTTCACAGGTATTACATGCCCTGCGCTGCTTCTTTCAAATGAATCAGCCAGTGTTCTAATACATTTGGCCTGGATTCTGACCCTAATGACTCTAAATTTCATGATTGTTTAGATGTATATCCTTATAACTGTGAAAGGTCTGAAATTTTACTGTACTTACAAGCTAACAAGGTAACCTGCTGCATTTTCATGGATGCTGGCAGAAGACATGAGACCACTAAATCAAAGACAAAGAACAATTTGTTACTTACGGCAATATCACTAGTCAGAACAACGCATTTACTAGTTACTCCAGCCTGTATTTCTACATGGTGATATGAAGAGGGACATATGATATCCTTACATGCAATGAGTTGCAGTCCAGGGGAGAATGCCAGAGCTTTGAGAACTCAATCTTCTATAGTGAGCATAAGCATGTTTATTTTTTGTTCTGGAAGAAAACAATCTCTTTACCTTCCAAGGCTTTAATCAAACCTGCCTTTTGCTCATTATATCAACATCTTTAAAAAGATAACTTGAACAAAAGCTAGACTATGTGTCACTAGCAAAATGTGCAGAAAAATATGCGAGGCCCATAAAACATCACCTCTCAACAAGCAGGGACTGCTAAAGTTCAGTCTTTTTCTCCAGCTTCTGGGATCCTTCTTAAGTTCTTATTGTAAAAACACTAAGCATGCCTCTCCACAGAATAGTAACAAGACATGGGTCCATGCATACCACTTTGTTGATTTTTTTTTTCTTATGAGTTTCTCCAGTAGAGCTTTTTAGTGCCAAACCAAGTAATTTTTGGTTTTGGTATTTTTCAAGAGTTCTAGTTTAACCACTCCTCTTCTGACAGATAATTTAGCGGAGTTTTGTTTGTTCGGTGGTAAAGGAGGGATGTGTGTGTGTGTGTGTGTGTGCGTGTGTTTACTTTTTTAAAAAGACTTTATATTTTTAGAGCCCTTTTAAATTTACATCAAAATTGAGTGACAGATACAGAGATTTCTCATATACCATTTACCCCAACACATGCATAGCTTCCTCCATTGTCAACATCATTCATCAGAATGGTACATTTTTTCACCAACAATGAAATGGCACTGACACATCATAATACCCAAAGTTCACAGTTTAACTTAAGTTTCATTCTAGCACTGTAGATTCTACGGGTTTGGACAAATGTATAATGACATATATCCATTATTATAATACCATACAGAGGATTTTCACTCCCCTAAAAATCCACTGTGCTTTGCTGACTTTTTTTATTGTCTCCATGTATTTACCGTCTCCAGAGTGTCACATAATTTGAATCATTCAGTATGTAACCTTTTCAGTTTGGCTTCTTTCATGTTGCAATATGCCTTTAAGATTTCTGCATGTCTTTTCATGCCCTGGTAGTTCATTATTTTTTTACCAATGAGTAATATTCCATTGTCTGGATGTATCACAGTTTATTTTATCCATTCACCTACTGAAGGACATCTTGCTTCCTTCCACGTTTTGGCAATTATGGATAAAGCTGCTTTAAAACCTCTGTGTGCAGGTATCTGTGTAGACCTAGTTTTCAGCTTCTTTAGGTAAATATTAAATAGCAGATTGTTTAGTTCTGTAAGAAATCACCAAAGTGTTTTCCCAACTGGCTGTACCATTTTGTATTCCCAGCAATGAATGAGAGTTCTTGTTGCTCCACATCCTAACTAACATTTTTTATTGTCAGTGTTCCAGATATTGGTCATTCTAATAGGTATATAGTAGTATCTCATTGTTGTTTTAATTTATATTTGCTTTATGACATAAGATGTAGAGTATCTTTTTATGTGCTTATTTGCCATCAGTATATGTTTGGTAAGGTGTCTGTTAAGATCTTTGACCCATTTTTTTAAATCAGGTTGTTTGTTTTCTTATTGTCCATGGTTACCTTTTATATTTCATGACTGTACATTTTTCCTCCTTGCTTCTTTTTTTTATTGTCAAAAGATGCTTCTTTCTTCTTTTTTTCTCATTCCCAGAATCTATGTGTTTGAAGACTGAACCTTCAGATTGCACATACTTTTAAGTCCTTTCCCTGTAGTCTGTGCTCTGATCTACCTATATACATTTTTAGTAATTTTAGACATAAGGTCGACTTAGTCTCTCCAGTGATATATTGAGATTGACCAATGGCTTCTTCACTGCTTCTCTTTTCTGTGTCTGTCTGTCTTTGCATACCAAAACCCCTGCTGTAGAGAAGTGAGGTTCCCAGAACTTTAGAAATAGTACACTAAGACTTGGTCATTTTTCTTTTTTTTAATTTTCAGTTATTTTGGAATTTGACATTCTCTGTCTTTAAGTTAGGCTAAAGGTATGGTTTTTTTGTGTAGACTTATCTTTCTCTTTTTATTATTCTCTATTGTTTTCTAGAGGAATATTGGTGGTAGGCAGAGGGGGGAGCTAGGCAATCACCATTATCTCCAGGTACTTGGAAATCCTAGAGGATTCATTAAAACATAGATTAAAATACAGATTATTAAAGCACTACTAGAGTTTCTGATACAAAAGGTCTGGAGGAGGCCTGAAAATTTGTGTTTCTTAAAAATTCCCAGGTGATGTTCCATGTTGCTGGTCTAGGAGCCACACATTGAAAATCACTTTTCTGGTGCAAAACCAGGCACTTGAGAAAATGAAACAAGAGGAAAAACTTAGCCCCATAACATGGGAGTATCTACCTGACCCCAGATTAGATTATATTTACACTTATTACTTCCATCTGACATAGCTTCAGAAAAAAATATGACCAGTCAAATTAGCTGAGTAATTGAAACTATGTAATTATGGCAGTAGAAGATAAAGCTGGACCTGAAATAGTAACTAGAGATCGGGTCACAGTTATGAGGCCATGAGAGGGATATAACAAGGCAGACAGCATGAGATAGGTATAAATAAAAAAGGCTCCCTCTGAAAAGATAGCTTTTGAGCTGAGGACTGAATGATTAGTGTAGTAAGCTGTGTAAAAATCAAGGGAAGAGAATTCCAGAGGGAATACCAAGTATGAGTGTCCTGAATGAGAATGTAAACAATTAAAAATGACAGGTTTGAATTAACATCTTCATAGCTCTTTGACCAAAAATCAAAGTTTTTACCTGAAAAATACTGAAATAGGAGACATAGTGGATTGATTTGGTCCATGTGCTTATCACTAAACCAATTATTGTGGCCAGGAAATAGGATCTTATCTGAAGAAGAGGAGGAGGTATGGAAATAGCCTCTGGGGATGTGCTGGAAGCAAAGTAGCCAATCCAATTTGTATCTATTAAATCATATCTCTAAGCTTCTCAGTATATGTGTATATATATGCCCATGCGTGCACGAGCACGTGCACATACACACACATTTTTCTGTGCATACAATTTGAGAAATGTCTTTGCTTATCATAATATGCTGCTTTATATATAAGCATAAACAAACTTATCTTACCCAGTAGAGGAAAAACAAAATCATGTTCACCTTCTACAGTTCATTTTTAAATGTAATTAGATCCATAATTATTCCTCATGATTTCGCAATTTTTAAGATAAAATTGAAACCATCCTTAATACTTCCAATTTACAAAATATGGAAAACGTAGGATTGTCACATTAAAAACACCAATGTAGAAAAGGGAAATGTGGAAAGCAGTACCTAGTAGCATATCCTGCTTTCTGGAAAAGCACAGACTTGTTGTTGAAGTAATCTGGCCACCCTCGGTTGTGTTCTTTGGAAGTATTTCTCTGTCCATTATCCTTGAAGGCTAAGAAGGGCACTGAAAAGGAATGTTCTGTTAGGGGCCATTTCCCTTTAGCAGACCTTTTTTGTTGGCACAATTATGGAAACCCAGATGTGGCTTGAAAGAAGATGAAAGTTAGCCTTAAAATGTGGTCTTGGCTGAGCCAGTGGTGAGCATAAGAAGGGAGAAAAGATATCATCTATGTTTAATTTACTTCTGATATGGGACTCAGTCCTGTTAAGCAAACCTCAATTCATCTGGTTAATGGCTATTTCTCTTTACAGTCTTGGGAGATCAGAGCTGTTGAAATCTGTGACACAATACATGAGAGAGTAGAAACATGTCTTAAATGTTCCTAAATTTGCCATTTTGGATTTACTATTTATAAACATTTCTTGCAGTCTGTAGGTATAGATTATACCTGGTAAAGAAAAGAAATTTTGTAAAGGGATCATTTTCTTATCTAAATAAGTTTAATAGAGACTTTATTTATAGACCACGGGGCGGGGGGGGGGGGCGGGGGGGGACAGAGAAAGTATCACCAACTCCGAATCCTATAAAATGAAAAAGAGAAAATGACCTACAGAATTGGATTCTAATAGAGATCCTGCATAAGTTTTATAAAATTCATGATACACACATATGCACACATATACATGCATACATCATATATGTTAAGTTAATCTAAATAAAAATGTAGATGTCAGTATGCCTCAGTCACTTAAAAACATTTTCTTTCCAGGTGGCTATTTTATTTAGACGGTAACCAGTAGCTCTAATACTTCTTAAGCATTCCTATCTATTTTTCTCTAGTCCTGTGATTTTCAAAATTTGTAGACATAGAAACATATTTTTTTAATGAAATACAAAACCTTCCCAATAAATAAAACAAAAGCATACTTATTAGTATATTTTACATGTGCAACTGCTAAAAATATATAGTGTATACTGGTAAGGCTAATCAGTATGTAGTCAAGGTAATGCACTGGTTATTTGCAATGTGTTAAATGTTCATATAATACCTGAATATGTGTGTTTTCTTTTTAATTCACTTTTTAAAATAGTTTGAAATAAAGTGAAAAAGAAGATTTAAATAATTTGTGGAACTTATAAATACCACTGAGAAATAAGCATAATTTGAAAAACATACTCACTTTCACTTAAAACTTCTGTATCATTTTAACTTGTTTAAAGTATAAAAAAATCTTCCTGTAGTTTCTTTAATAGCAAAGTGCCTTCAGAACTATTAATTCGCTTTAAAAAAATTATCTTGGTTGGGTATGTAACTCCAAAAGCCATCAATGAGTTATGTGTCTAGTAGAAGCCCAGGAAACATAGTTCATAGGTTCTATCTATTTCCTTCTTGGAAATTTGCCAACATGGAGATGACTATTTTTAATTTTCCATTGAAAATGTTAACTCATAATGGAGTATATTTGACATTCTACATGAAGAAGCCTGCATATGGTAGTCCCCCTTATCTGCAGTTTCACTTTTTGTGGTTTCAGTTCCCCTAGTCAACCAAAGTCCAAAAATATTAAATAGAAAATTCTAGAAAAAAAAAATCAGTTTTAAATTGCGTGCTGTTCAGAGTAGCATGATGAAATTTCACACCATCCCACCTGGAACATGACTCATCCCTTTGTAGGTGTTCCCAACCCATTAGTCACGTAGTGACTAAACCATCTTGGTTTTCATATCAACTGTCATGGCATCACAGTGCTTGTGTTCAAGTCACCCTTGTTTTACTTAATAATGGCCCCAAAGCATGGATAGTGATGCTGCAATTCAAACACACCAAGAGAAGCTGTAAAGTGCTGACTTTAAATGAAAAAGTGAAGATTCTTGACTTAATAAGAAAAGAAAAAATAAAATCTTATGATGAAGTTGCTAAGATATATGGTAAGAATGAATCTTCTTCGATCTGTAAAACAAGCTAAGATATTTTGAAAGAGAGAGAGAGAGAGACCAAGACCACACTTACATAACTTTTATTATAGTATATTATTAAAGTTGTCCTATTAGTTCCTGTTGATATTCTCTTACTGTGCCTAATTTATAAATTAAACTTTATCCTAGGTCTGTATGTGTAGGAAAACATTGTGTATATAAGGTTGGTATTATTCATGGTTTCAGGCATTCACTAGGGGTCTTGAAACATATCTCCAACAGATAATAAGGGCCTACTGTACCCATGTTTATATAGGAAACTAGAACTCTGGGTGGTGTGTGTGTATGTAAGGAGGCATTTGGATAGCAATTGATAAAATAAAAAGTAAAACATTGATCACATTCTAATTTGGAAAAATATGGATATTCTTTGGGCAAACATATTAGACAACTAAATACTTGAATTATTTTCATTTTGTGATTTTTTTCCCAAAATATATGTGAAGGGTGATTGTAAAACTTAATAAAATACAACAAAATAAACATGATTTAGAACTGGCTAAAGTATTAAGACCTCTGGGTTAGAGTTTAAATTAGCTCTGTGAACTTGGTAAGCAATTTAATTTCTCAGAGAGTCCCCTTTTTTATTTGCATAAAAAGGTTGTTTAACAATGTGGGTCTCAATAGGAATCACTTGGGGTGTTCTTAAAGATGCTGATTTTGGGGCTCATCTCAAGTCAGAATTTCTGGAGCTGAAGCCAGATTTCAGTATTTGATATTTTTGCCCAAGGTAGTTCTGACGTACAGACTGTGTTAAGAACCATTACTCTAGTTAGAACATAGTTGGCCACTAAGAGCCACTTCCACTTAAGTCTCCTCTATTATTCTAGCTCAGTGTGTAACTTTACTGTCTATCAGAATTGCCTGGAGGCGGAGCTTATTAAAGTATAGGTATCGGGTCCCATCCCCAGTGTGGCTTCTTTTAGGTGATAAAAATGTTCTGAAACTGATTATAGTGATTCTTCCACATAAAAAGCCATTAAACAGACTTCAGAAAAAAAAAGAAAAGCCTTCAACTCTATTAAATGAAAACAATCTCAAAAGCTTTAAAATATTGAGCATGATTATTTCTGGGTGATAAAATTAAAGGTTATTTTTTTTTCTTTATATTACTACTGTATTTTCAACATGCCCAAATACTATTTTTTAAATGGAAAAAAATAAACTTTTATTTTAAATGATTAAAATGAAGGGGGAAAAGCCTGATTAATATAACAAGTTTCTTAGCATGGCAAAGAGAGCTATTTATGATTTAAAAAAAAAATCAATATAAAAGACCTATTAATACAATCCTGGGGTGACAGTGTCTCAGGACAGGAATACATTTGACCCAACTTCTGGTTAGCTTAGCTGTGAATGATTGACAAACTTGCTAGGGCCAGTCCTGTAAAAGATCTTTCTAAACACCATCACCTCAGGTAGCCTGGAATTGGTATCAGAATTCCTGGAGCCATTTACTGTGTTGAACTTTTGTTTCCTCATCTACAAAAAGTAGAGGGAAAATAAATACATATAATGTAATGATCCAAATGGACTAGATTTGTGGCTTTCTACCCTGCAACATCAGCATTCCCTGTGAATGTGAGAGAAACATCAATTCCTGGGTTCCACCTCAGACTTACTGAATCAGAAACTCTGGGAATTGAGGCCAGCCATCTGTGTGTTAGCCAACCACCCTCATGATTCTGAGGCTAGATTTGAAAACTACTTATCATTATTTCTAAGGGGTTGAGAAAGAAAATCAATTGGTACCTGGGGAATATTTCCAGATCACATAGCTCCAAACCACAGGCATGCTGAAATGTCCTTTCAAGACCTTTCATTCTCTCTCTCTCTCTCTCTCTCTCTCTCTCTCTCTCTCTCTCTCTCTCTCTCTCTCTCTCTCTCACACACACACACACACATACACACAATTAAAGGGAAAGGTAATATAAAGGCAGAAATTTGAAAACAAATTGCTTTGCCCATCCGAAGGAAACTAAATTCACATTTTGTTAGCTCATATGTTTGTTTTTCACCACTGCTCTCTTCTGAGAGACCCAGTTTCTTAGTCCAGCACATTTTGCAATTCCTAAGACCGTCTATAAGTGCCTTGATCTGAGGACTACACAGAAAAAGTTTTCAGGCTGAGAAGGAACTGAGGATGGACCTCAAGTTAAACATCTTCTCTCACATTTACAAAAAAGCAATAATAAGCAGATGCAATTTTTATATTCACATTGTTGACAAGATTACCATGAGCGCTACAGGCAAAGATCGCAGCAAAGAGCTTACTTCATCTGCCAACTGTTCTGTGTCTTAAGGGAATGTATTGACTCACTGAATGACTGAACTAAGCCATTTTGCAGAATATATGAATCTTGCCTCTAATCCTAGCACTTGATGGCTGTGTTGCAGGACTGTGTTCTCAATGTCAGACATGATCTGTAACATGATAACCGTGCTATCTCCTTTCCTCCTAAATAGAAAGAGTCTGTCATCTACCACTCATTTTTTAATCTTTCATCTACTTTTTACAATACAACCTTTAAAAAGGGGATGACCTCACTCTTTTGTAGGTTTCAGTAAAAATTTCTCATGCTCAGAGAACTTTATCATAACAACAAGGTAATATTTGTTCATTTGTTCACTCCTGTCAGACCAGAGATCTGGAAAAATGTGCTCATAACACACTCAATCAACTGGGAAAGGCAATAACTTTCAAGCACATTTGTTTTATCCTCTAAAATAATCTAGTAGCCTATTTTAACAAAGAACACAACTCAAAGTTAGTTTGTATCTGAGATCCCTTTACTTCCACTTCCCTCCTTAGATCTTCCTGGATTCTCTAATACCCCCCAGTGGAAATACTATGAGGCCTCAAGCCCATCCTAGTTCCTGCTTTCTTCTGAAAATATGCAACTTACTCCAGGGATATTATTCATTGCTCTCTGGCCCCAGAACCTTATCCAACCAAAGAACTAAAAGAACAATATTCTTTTTCAGTGGAACTATATTGGGAGAGTTTAAGCTCCACCCTGCACCCACAAATCATCCAACAGCAATCTATTGCTTCAAAAGACTGGACTAATCTTTCCCATTCAATTTTTAATCATCACTTTGTCAGTCTTGGATAATCATGGACTGATATTCTGCATAATTAGCAGTTTTGCAAGTTGCCAAGGAATATTTGTTTTCTGGATCTTTTCCTTCTCCTCATATTTGCTATAGAGCATATCCTTCTTTTTTTTTTTTTTTTTTTTTTTTTTTTTGACTCCAGACGCAATCACAAGAGCAATGAAGATATGCAGATGAGTCTCACCACAATGTGCTGGATGATCAGTAAGCTCACTCACTACGGCAGAATGGAATGATATCTTGGCTTCTAAGCTCTGCACATATTGGCTTTATGAGCCTTTCTAAGGTTTAGTTTCTCCTTATCTGTGAGGTACTGAGGATAATATTAATTGTAAGGTTTTGCTGTAAGAACTCATTTATTATTTTAAAAGTTACAGTCATAATAGAACATGGCATCATAACATCATAATAGAATTCCAGACCTCAAGGAAACTAACAATGCTATAAGACTAAACTACTTCTAGAGGTAGAATTTTTTAACACCATAGTTCTTAGGAAAATAATTCATTTCCCTTTTCTTACCTCTCTAAGCGTCCCAGAAAGCACAACTAACTGTTAGAGATATGACATGTTACATAACCAATCCCTGTTACCTGGTTCAAACTTATCAATATTGCTAAATTCGTGTTTCTTCTACCTAAGAAATTACTGACTCTTGGACACCTTAGAAACCATATTTTGCATTTTAATCTACTGGTATAAAAATTAAATAATTTTTCTATAGATGTGACTGCTATTAAAACTGCTGATAATTTTTTAAATCTCTATAACTCAAAGATTGAATTCTTCATAAGCATATTCATTCTCTGACTTTTAACCAATTATGGCTGAACTGTTTTTCACTATTAAATCCCAAGGCCAGAACTTTTCTCTGAGTATCTATCTGTACACCTGCATTTATAGACTATGTGCTGCTAACCAAGGTAAATGTAGTCATGAGGGCACGATATCATTGTCAGAGCTAATAACCCTCAACGTTAGCAACTAATACACTTTTGACATTTATTTAGTTGGAGTAAGTATAATACTGAAGAATAATTAAGAATCTATTTCTCAGGGTCCTGGAACAGCAACTAGGCACTGAGTTAAAACATGAAACTGCAACCCTCAGATGTTATAAAACCTACTGTGGATGAAAAAGGGGCCACATACTAAACGTGACAATCTCAGGGGAGGCCTGCGTGGTGGGCCTTACAAACTCAGAGACTGAAAGTAACTGATAGGATGGTCAGAACATAAAAACTTTTAACTAAAAGCTAGTCATGGTGGGTAGTCATCTCTTAGGCCTCTAGCTCCCTTCATAAAGGTCAGTCTTTATGCAAGTGAGCCTATCTATCTGTATTGTCTTTTCGCATATAAGTATGCTTTTCCAGACCCCTCAGGACGCACCAACCACACCAGAGCACCAGAGCACAAGACCACAGAATCCCCACATGCCACCCCTTTGTGCTGTAAATGTTAAGTATTAACTATCTTGTAATCACCAATGTAAAAGAAATAAGTGCCTCTGTTTTACTTTGCATCCAATATCAGAGATTTCCCCACTTTGCTTTCTCTCACCCTCTTAATCTACCACAAGTGGATTTCATATAACCCTCCCCACCTTTACATCTTCTCCTCCTTTGATTCTAATGTGTAAAATAAACTGCAAAACTGCCATTCTCTGGAGCATTTTCTCAATTCATTGAGATTTTGCTTCACAGTAACTGTAATCAGTTTGGATCAAATAAACTCATAAACCTCCTCTCCAGTTTTGGACGTTTCTTATGTCAACACTACTGACTTGGTTTTTTACCAATTATTTTCATATTCCACTATATTTTGCCCCAGTTTAAATTAGTGAGGTAATATGAAACTTAAAACTCTGTCACTTTGTGGGGAAGTGTCTGGTTAAAGAAACTACTACTCCTGAATCTCTAGCCTCTACATAATCACAGAAGATAGTGTGAAAGGAAGCCTGGGGCTATCATTTCTAGCTTGTATGGGCCTTCCCCTCTGTAAATGTGAAACACAATGGATAGAGCTTGTTGATTTTCAAAGACCCTGAAAAGCAGCACAAATCACAAAGCAATATACACTGTTTACCTGGTTCAACTCTCATTAGTCAAACTTTGAAAATGTCACTTCATGTTTTAGAAGTCAAGATTTATTTTTTCCAGTCAAATCTTTGGGCCCAGCAGATTGATTTTCTCAGTGAACTTTTTTTCCCTGAAACTAGATTTTTTTAAAGATAACATCTAAACAATTTCATGTTAGGCACAATACTTTTATTTGTATCTAAAATCAAAACAAAGGAATAGTCAGTTCTTCCTAATAGCCATTTCTGATCTTCACACAAATCCTCTATCTTCCATTTTCCTTCAAAAAGATCTATGCATGAGAAAACAGGAGGCATAAAATCATTTGCCTGAAAGGAAAGCTTGTGTGTCATGGAAAGGCACACAATTTGTCATTGCAAGGAAGGAAGAAAGGAAGGGAGGGGTGTGGAGAGTAAAGGGGGGAAAGAAAAAAAGAAAAAGGAAAGCAAGGGAGAAAGAGAGAATGGAAAAGAAAGGGAGAACCACTTTGTTCTGTTTGCATTCGGCTAAGTTTTCAACTGTCAGAACTGACAAGCCCTGTGCAACATTTAACTCAACCCTGTTCTTAAACTGTTGGGCTCGTATTGATGAAATTAATGCTCTGCAATCAATCCTTTGAATGTAGATGGATTTCTGGTGCCCAGTTCAGCAGATCTATTAAGAAGGAAGTTAGGGTCTTATAAGCGACACCTATCAGCTTTTCTTTACTTTGTGGCTTAAAGATGATAAATTTTCTTTTATTTCCTACATTGACAGAACTATTCAAATTATAAATGCAGAAATGTAACTTTAATTTAAACTACATGCTAATGTTTTTTCTACACGGTAATTCCAAAGTGGTAATAATGGGCATTCAATTTCCTAATCTGATCAAGAAATGGCTCTTTGAATCTCTCCAGAGACCTTGTAACATTTTATACCTGCTTCATATCATTCATCAACATTCATAGACACATCTATAATTTTCAAGACACCAAACAAAGCTCTGTTGGTGCTGAAAAAAAAAAAAAAAGAAAAAAAAAAGAAACACAATCCCTGTAGGACAATATTATCAAGGAAATAAAGTGTGCCCTTCGGGACCCTCTACTCCTGCCTCACCCCTGCCCTGATCACTATCTCTTCCCCAGGTGTGCAGTGTCTCGCCACTGTCTGCTACTACCCACAGCCCACTAAAATGTCTGATGTGTTCTGCTTCCCTTCCTTTCTAGTCCCCAAACATCTTGCTACAAAGCTGAAGTGATTGTAGTTATCTAACTTGCATGCATGTGTTAATGGTTTATAAGAGTTTCATGTGTTCGCTTTCCAGGCAATATGCTTACATACTTGCGTTTTTGCTTGAACTTCCAGAGCGTTAATCTAAAGAAGAAACCTAACATCCTCAAGATGGTATTTGCTGATTTTAATGGAGCTCAGGGCTAATTCACAGACCATCTCATATTCAGCCACTTGAAGGAAGAGCAACTTCATTCCACCTCCTTTATCCTGTAATATGAAAAATCAATAACCAGCTTCTCAAAATGATTCTGCCCTGGTGAGTCCACCCTGAGCAGCAGCAGCATACTTTTCAAGTGACAGCCTCTGGATAAACACATCAGCCCTCTGTAGTACTACTGGCAGAAGTCTAGATGTATTTGTCACTCTGACAGCACTGCCATGTGAGTACTCCTCAGTCACTATATCCAGTGGGAGGTTCAGGTGTTCCAGCCCCAAAATGGAAAAGCACCTTCAGTAGTTATTGATGCTAGGACAGGAGGATACATAAGTACATGTACTCTCCAAGTACCCTAAACCAAAAATTGCTAGAGCTAATAACATATCTCTAAGGATCCATTTGCCACTGCCCTGACCCCTCCCCACTTTGCCAACTTCCTGGCACCATCCTCTTTACCCTCATTCTCTATCATCTAAACAGCAGCATGAGAGTAGGACCCATTTTAAAGATATCTAAGAAGTTTATTTTTCTTTGTCACACAGAGTTTTGGGGCTAAAGAATAAGGCACTTGCAGACCTGATTATTTTTCAAAGAAAAAATCTGCAACCTCTTGGGAAGCTGTTCTTTTTCTTAATCCCCTAGTTTCAGATAACCATTGTATAGACCTGTTTGATGGCACCATTTTGTACCAAAGACATTGTTTTGTTGATATTTGTTCCTTCCCAAGTAACTGTGGAACCATCTGGCACACAGTAAACAGTCTTATGTATTAACTGACTGTGTTCAGGAAACCTAGCAGTTAGCAATTAATTTTATCTCTGAATAATGCAGTGGAAATGATAATCGATGGGACAAAAATGGACAGCATTGGAAACGAGTTTAGAAAACACTATATGTTCCTGTGCACTCACTAAGATCAGAAATCAAATCAATGTCAGATTATCTTGTAGTTTATGGATCCTAGTTGGTTGCATAAATGGCAGCACACTGATCATAAATTCCACACCGTCTTCCCTTAATGACCTTAATGGGTTGCCATTATTTCACTGTGCTATTATTCAAAAAAAGCCCATCTGGTAATCATAAATACATGCAGAGGAGGTGGACTTTGACATTTATAAATGCATTGACGAATATCTTCAGTTCAGATGGAATCAGGAGCTTCTCTGGTAAAACAGTTTTTCCCTCAATGAGTTTCCATAATTTCTTCAATAGATGTACCAACCCAAATTCCCACCATTGGGGACTAGTTAAGTAAATCGTGGTTGTTTTACCCTGAAAGCTTGTTTAGCAGACAGGGATGTTACTGAATGATCTTACACTCTATCTTTAGAGTTTTCTACAACAAGCTTTAATGGGCAAAAAATAAGTAGATTATAAAAAGTTAGTAAAATTGCTGTCTTTGATTGGGTGCCCCAGAGCTGATCCTTAGTCAGAGATCAAGTGCAAGTTGTTTTACTAGGAAATTCTTCCAAGAAAAATCATAGAGGTACAAGGCAGTGAGAGAGGTAAGGGATAAATCAAATAAAGAATATGCTATTAATTAACCAGTTATCACAGTTGTAAACTAGCCCTCAACCCCACTGGTAGATTTGGGAAGACAGTGTAGATTATGCCCTAGAGACACTTTGTTTAAGTGCTGAGGGACCTGAGGGCTTATCCACCACCTCCCATCAGTCATTTGCAGAAGCCTGCTTCAACTGGGGCAGTAACTCCCCAGCGTTTCTGGCCTATGCTTTGAGTAGCAGAGTGGGTGTGAGCAGTCAAAGAGCATCCTCAGGCAATGAGAGCAGGTCCTTGGCATTAGAAGTCAGCCAACTACATGGAAATGGTAAGGACAAGGAGTAGGGGTATTGAGAGCATCTGCTATAAAAAAAGCTAATTTCTCAGGCCTTTATAGTATATACAGAAGCACTTGAGGGTCTTGTGATGTGTTTGTTATGAATGTATCCTGCAGTTTGCTGCATTTATCCACTGTGTGGTGGAAGGGAACCAAATCTGAACTCAAGCCTACTGCCTTTATTTCATCAAGGGTCTCCTAATCACCACAGCTGCATATCTTTGTCTTCTTCAAAATCTTTCCATGATAGTATTGTCTCTACCACTCATTCAGAATTTATGGTACCCTTTTTGATTTTATAAGACAATGGCTTGTCTTTCTAATTATATAATAAGTTTCTACAGAACAGAGCCACTGTTTTGCTACCCTATTTCACTCACACAGCAATGTTCCTCACATACTTGTTGCCTTTGATAAACTACAAAATTTAAGTATAGAAAAAACTAAAAGGAAGTATGCTCTTTAAAATGGTATCAGTGGCTGGTGTAATTGTTTTTTGTTTTTGTTTTGGCTTTTACTTTCTTATATTTTTAACTTTTGTTTTCGTAAAACCAATCGGTGCTTTTGAAAGAGAATTTAAGAAGTATAAAAAGAGCAATTTTTAAAAATCGTACTTTTCTTACAGTGATGAAAGCAAGAAAACAAGCTCCTTCTTAAAATCGAATTTAGCCCTACATCCATAACTGACCTGTATAATATTAGAATATTTCAATTCTCAGACTGTGCAGTAATTGGTCATTTGAGTGATGAATTTTTATATGTCCACCTGAAATACCAATGTCATATTTCAACAAAGAAAAAAATGGTAAAGTGGAACAGATGACATAAGTAACCCACCCATGTTAATTTCCAGCTTCTCGAAGGGTTCTTTACCTTCTTGCTTCCAGACCTCTCTAGATAATATAAACTACTTTCAGGTACAAATCTTGCCTGATTTAATTTAGAAACCAAAATACAGTTTAGTGTAGTACTAATCTTGAGAATGAGCTTTGAACTATAATGACCCTTCTTAATTTCAATATATCATTATAACTACCAATTTAATTTTTCATGTTTTTAGAGAAACCTAGGGTTCAATCAGCACATTATTAACAATTAATGGTCAGATTTAGGATGGGATATTCTAATTTTAATAAAAAGCTTCACAAGAAAGGTCAGTGAACTCTACAGAATCAATCATTTATAAGAAGTCTTTGGTTTTCTCTAAAATATTTATGAATAATAAAATTATTTTGACAAGGCCAAGTTCGATAGGAAAGCCATTACTAACAATATGACATGGTTCATAAAAATTCCTGGTTACAATCAAAATAAGACAAAAAGCTAAACCAGAAGAAATAGATAATTCCATTCCAAACTCTTCAAGGAAAAACAATATCTAATGTGAATATCTACATGATCATATATGCAATATATTTTCAGAATCACACCAAAAGAGACAGGCAAGAATCAAACTTGAAATAAATATATGAGAAAATAAAGCTATTCTCTAATGCCATAGCAAGCAGATCTTTAGGTGTTTCTAAAGCGTAAGAATGGCATTCGATCAAAAGGCTGGTTATATACCCAAAGAATCAAATCAACATTTTTTAAATATAAAATTGCCTACCCCTTCCACAACCAGATTGCTACAACAGAAACAGACAGCATCATGTTATTCAATACAACTGTAGCAGAGATCATAGTGGGTCAAATTAAGAATGTGCGCATGATGGGCATAGTTAATTGGGACCACCACCTTGGGTATCCCGAAAGAAGGAGCTGCATTTCAAGCCACTTCCTTTCTCTAACACACGTACAAAATTAGCCCCTAGACTCCCAGTCCTATTGCCAAACAAAAGGCAGTTGATGTTTGTTTTAACCTAATTTCACAGGCATGCAAACTGGAATCCAGGAGGAAGCCATTCATAATGGACTGGATTCACAGTGGTTTGCTGCTCACCCCTACGTGGCCCACAAGCTCCACAGTCCTCATGGTAGATCCAATCAATAAGGCCTTAGTGTTCGACTGAGAACTGCGCTTTATGTGGGGAGCAGCATTAGGTATAGTAAAATGAATTAAACAAGCTTGAAGTTCAGCAGCTTAGTTTAATTTCTCTCCATATCATCCCATAATATAAAACATATCTAAGTATATTGGAGTCATTTAAACTTTCTGGAACTAGTCTGAATATGTTCAAACTTGTTTAACTTTGTTTAAATATAGGACCCCTTGAGTCTGTGGAATATTAGAAAAAGTAAAAATATTTTATGGATCTGATATATAGATTTGTAGTGTCAGTAAACTCACATCAATTTAGAATAATTAGGCAGAAATGAAATATCCAGAATATAGAAATGTCAATGTCATCTTAACACACACATATATAATATATTACATAATAAAGCTGTTTCCAACAGGGGGCTGTGAAACACTCTAGTTGTAATATTAATGAAACTTATCTATTTTTAACATTAATCATATGCCATGGACTGCTGTTCAAGTGGTTTCAGAATGCATGTAAACAATTAATTTTCTCGATATTTTTGAAGATAACGTGGGCCTGCCTTTATTAGTAATCTGCTTAAGGAGTAATTATTTTCTGCAGATGATACAGAATTTCCATTAGACCCTCTTCAAGTGATCACAGATTTCAAAGTAGTAAAACTAAAGTTTATAGGAGTATTTATTCCATCTTGAAGATCATTTGTTTCTGGAGATATAGAGTTCAGATTCTATTAAGACAATTACTGATATAAGATTTAACTTTCTGGACCTGTGAAAAATGAGTTGGAAAATGTGGATATTTGCAAAACCAATGGTGTTTCTGCCAACCTAGAGTGAGCTTTATCTATGTTTCCCATTGTCAATTCTCTCTTTCTTCCAAACAGGTTCATCTCCAGCATATTTGAGATTTCTCATTTACAGCCCTTTCAAAAGCATCCCGTGCTTCTCATTCAGTATTTCACAGGTGCAGTTTGTTGTCCCTCCTGGGGACCACCACCCACCTCCTCTGAACTGTTCTGAATATTTCCCCAAACACAATCCCAATCTTGGTTTTTCTCTATTCAGAAATCAGTGGTCCCCATCACCTGAGGTACAAAGTTCAAATTCATGAACAGTGAGTAAACATAGTTTGAGTAACACAGTTGCACAGTTGTATTAGTACAGTAAGAAAAAAAATGCACTTATTTGTGATTTTGCTCTATATTGATATTCACATCCGTTGCATACATACGTTTAACTGCATTCTAAAATAGTTGGGAACATTAATCAATAACATCGATATGAGAGTGCTCTGAAAGGTATAAAACTCTAAACACATACGGGTTGTCACTGTAAAGCTTGTTGTTTTCTTCGCTTAACAAAGTTCTGGTGGTACCAGATTTCTCAGGTTATCAAATACGATAGGAGGTGACACATTTCCTTCGCTGGTTCTTAATTTCTCTTCTGATGTAGAGGTAAATAAGCTGAAGTCAGATACACTTAGTCCCTTGCTGTGAAAACCATTATTATTCTTTTGTGTAATTATTGTGCTTACAGATTTTGTAATTCTTCTCTTGCATTTGACATTTTACTTGGTACACTGTGTCCAATTTTTGTGTAAATTGATTCAATTTAATCTCACTATCAGCCTCTTGAAACAACAGTTTCAAAATATCAGGCTTCAAAGTCTTCTATTCTTGCCTTCTCTGACTCTTCACTTGGTATTTCCAACACTCATATCGTCTCTTTAGAGATCACCACATAAAAGAAAGACTGCAAAAGGCCATAAGGAAACATTCCAAGATGCTTGTAAACCTAATTTTCTGGGTCCTTACTAAAAGTCACATTTGTAAAATGTGCACTAACAAAAGCTCAGTTACCTATTATAGTGCATTAAACTTAATCCTCTGTGGACTTTCCTATTAAACTGAACTCCATTTTCATTAAGTGTAGGAGATCCAAAGACATTAAAGCTATCTAAAATGGATGGGCACACATACATAAAGGCACACAAAATCTAGCTGTTTGGAAACCATGCAGAAGACATTCTGGCAAAGGTTTAAGATTTGAACTTGGCAGTTTTCACCTTTCGCATTTATGTAGATTCTCATGTGGTGGATAATTTTGGTGTGTGTGTGTGTGTGTGTGTGTGTGTGTGTGTGTGTGTGTGTGTGTGTTTCCACTGAACTAAAAATAACAGAAGGAAAAAAGGAAGGAAGGGAAGGAGGGACAGGGAGGAAGAGAGGGAAGGAGGGAGTAAGGAAAAGAGACAAGGCAAGAAAAGAAATTAAGAAGGAAAGAAAATAGCCAATGGATAAATGATTTTTAATTCTTTTTTTTTTTAATTCAAGAGTGAGATAAGAGCAAAGAAAATATCTCTTTGAAGGGCCAACTCTAATGCATCCCCTCTATCTCCTACATAAAGGACAGCTTAATCAGTCCTTTATTTTCTGAGTTCAATTCTAATTTTCAGTGCTATTAATGAGAAAGAAGCTCTTCCTCTGAAATTGAGAAATGTAATAAAATAATAAAAAAATATTGTTGTTAACATATATCTGTGAATTAGCATGAGCCAACCTTGCTTTTGCATTAAGGCTCAGAATAGTTTAGTCAGGTTTAAAATTTATTAAAAAGCAAATGCTTACCTTTGTTCACTTCCATTCCCCATGTAGAGTTATTTGGTAATTAGGCTAGAAACATCAACATAGCATATGTCTAGATTCTCTAATGTTCACTCTCTGTGGTTGCTATTGGCACTTTACATCGCATTACAGAGTACTGTCAAAATATGAGTTGTTTTGAGAGTCTTGACAGAGGACATTAAGTATAATTTTCAAAGGAAGGAAGGAGTTCGGACTTTCCTGTTTTGAAAAGACCTAAGTAGGAACATTTAAAAATACACATAGTTAATTTTTTGGTCTTTGCATTTGGACGATACATTAAAAAGAAGATGCAGTGATAAATAATTATCATTAAGATAAAGTATGTTTCTTCCATAAAAGATTATTGAAAGTTATCCTAGTTTATTACTCACCAGAATGACACTATGAATAAAGAAAATGAAATCAATAAACAAAAGAAGGAAAGTGAAAGCAGATTGAATTGACTATAAAACATAATCTACATCACAACAGGAGTACATTAATTTAGAAGAAAATTAACAAGGTTCTGTTAACAGAATAATGAATAGTTTCAAAGGTATACAATATCAAAAAAGCCCTAATTGTGTTCATTATTCTCAAGCCAACATTACTGTGGAAAAACTAAATGTGAACAAAGCAATAATGTTCCTCATATTCTCAGAAACCTGAACAAGCACTTGCTACCCATCATATTTACTTCAGACTGGCCATCTTAATTACCATGGTACTGTGTTGAATACAATAGTCTCTAAAGATGAGGATGTGTGTTGGTCTGAAGTATGATAGTCAAGGGTTGTATGGGGAAAGGTTGAGAAGAATAGGTGTGACCTTAAAGGTCAAGATAGCTTTACAGAGAAAAGAAATCAAGGTAGCACAGTTGAAGAATTTATATCATATAGGAAAAATTTAAATCTGTTGTACCCCAAATTTGAATAAGAATCTAGGCTATCAGAAAACTGAATTCATACAATTCAATGGGAAAACAAAATTAGTTAAATTGGTAATTTGGAAACGTGTAGATGAGTTGTCCAGATGAACGACTAGAGTTTTCCCTTCTCAAACTGGTTGTTTTGGCAATATTACACTCAATATTGATGTCTGTGTTCTTGGGGAAATAAGTTTCTCTGTTGCAATTTTTCATTTTTAATAATATTAGTTCAAATTTCTCTAGTGCCTTTTATTCCATTAGCTCAAAGCACTTTTCAAACCACTAATGAATTATATTTCCTGACATTCCAGCAAAGCAAAAAGCATCCCATCTATTTTCATAGCAAAATGCTTCACTTCTAGCAGTGCCAGCCATTAGAGAGTAGCCACAATTTAAAAAAAATATATATATATGTATGTATGTATGTATGTGTGTATATATATATTTATATATATATATATATATATATATATATATTTCTATCATTTTTTTTCACTTCTCATTTTATCTTCTGCTTCATAGGTAATCGAAGGCATTAGGAAGTTTAACAAGATCATCCAAAAAAGGAGAGGTCTGACCCTCCATCCTCACTAATTTTGTCTGTTTTACAGCTTAAGTTATCCACAGGAAATTGATCCACTGGGAGTTTCCAGAACTCTCAGTGGAAGGCAAAGAACAAAAGAAGGATGTCCCAAATCCAGTCTCTTATCACTAGGCATCTCCATTATCCTGTCCATATTCATCAGCCTGAAACATAAAGTATTAAAAAGAACAGGTTAGGTGACAAAAGTTATTTCCCAAAACTGAAGGAATCATTGACAACATCATCCATTATACTATGAGAGAGAAAGCAATTGCCAAAGAGAACAACATTAATTTCAGGTTCATTTAAATTCCAAGTCACTTCTTTACAGAAATCTATCCTGAGTGAGTCTTTTTGGGTTTGTACACAAACAAATGAGATGAGATGAGAGCAACTGAATGAGTCCATTTGTTTCCACTCCAAACAATCAAATATGGTAAGTTCTATAGTTACCGTTTCTGCAATATTTGTTTCTAAAACTTTTCACCAAGGTTAAAATGACTTTTATCAGTTCTATGTCTACTATATTGACTATATTAAAATATGTGAAATAACTATGACATTGTTGCCTCCAACTTACCTCCCACAATTACTGCATTTAGATCTTTAATTGCATGTTTCCATCACTAGAAAATTTGACACTTTGTTCTTTTTTAAATGCATAGGTCTTCCTTTTTCCCTGTAGGCCAAGAAGAATGAGAAGACTCATGTCCCAAATGACACAATTATGGCTCCATGGACCTAAGAACAGTACAGTTGCACAGGCAAGAATGAGGTAGGAGACTTGATATTCATCTCAGCGGTCTTGATAGTTCTGCTGGCTAGAAGCAGAGCAGAAGGGAACAACAAAGAAAGAAGACTCTCAGTAGGGAAACACAGCAACTTACTAGTCTTCTGAGTCAGAACTCGGTACAGCAGAGTAGAAATGACAAAATCTAAAATTATCAGATATGTCCATAGTCAAATGGCAGTTCAAACATACTCTGAAGTCAAATATTATCCTATGAAAATTATAGCATAACATGATAAAAACAATACCAAAGGATACCATAACTGCTCCCAGTTTGTAGAGGTAAATAAGGGCCCACTGCAACTTGTATTGGTATGTATAACCTGTCTCAAAACACACACTAGAAAGTAGATGAGGTGGAAAACACATTTCCTAAGCTTCCATGCAAGCCCGTAGTTGCTCCCCAACGACACCAGATGGCCTTCCACCGCCAAGTGTTTATTCAGATTTTCTCCCACATTAAAGTGACAAATATTCAGAATGCTGCAATAAATGCTAAATATAAGTGTGTTAAAGCATTTTTAGATAACCATATCAGCCAAATTTAAAGCTATAGAAAAGCTTAGACTACCCGTAAAGTTTTTTTTTTTTAAGAGGTCAGTGTATTATTGAAGTAATTCTATTACATCATTGATATTCATAATTTCCTTTGGCAATAAAAAAATGGATATTACTCTTTCTATTTGACTAATGGAGATCAATGAGATACATAGAAATCAAGTTTATGGCTAGAAGAAATCAAGAAAAAAAAAGAATTTAGTAGAATGGAAATCACTTGGATCTTAACCTAAGTAAAATTTGGATAATATATAAAACAATAAAGTCATCAATATGTTATTTTCTATCTTCTTTATACAATTACCTTTTAAAGAAAGATCAGTCTCAGGCCCCAAGCAAAATATGTTAAGATCTCAGAATAAAACATGCCTTATTCTTTTAATTCATATACTCCTATGCCCTGCCTTTGCTTTCTGTTCTTTTGATGTTGCTTCCTAAAGTATATGCTTGTGACACTTTGTTCAACACTTGTAGAGCACAAGTCACTGGATATTTCTGCTACTGTGTAGCTCAGACTCAGTATGAATAATTGAAGCAGATTAAGACAGAGAAACTAAATGAATTGTCCTTGAAAAGTTTCCATTCATGCTACTGAAGAAGTAAAATGTATCTTCAAATAATGCACTTGGCATGTATGCCTTGATAAGGGGCATGCGTTAGACTTCTCCAGTATGTTTTCCATGGTTGAATCAGTCTGTTAAAATGATGGCACTAACAACTTTCTGTCACAGACAGTGGTTATTGCTTTTAATTTGACTAATGTGTGTTATTTTAAAGATGGACATATTCAACAAAAGAAAGAAGAAAAAAAACTTGGTGACATTAAATTGGTGCTCAATGTGTAAATTCTGTATCTTCAAAGTTGCCCCTCAGCTTGCAAAGGTCTTTACTTCTTGTGTTTACCTCCTTAACACAGTGCCAAAATGCAGTAGTTACCTATTCGTTTGAATGCTTCCAAAGGGCAGGGACTATCTCTTTCCTGTAACTATACCATGAAAAGGGGAGATAGGCCCAAACCAGATGCCCCTTTGTTTTCTTATTCTCTACAGGCAGAAATAATGCCTTCTCCCTAAAGTTGTCAAACAGAAAAAAGGGTGAGAGCGTGGTAATGCTAAAGAGCTATTACTTTTTCAAGTAACAAAAATCCACATTTTTTTAAAAAAAACTTTTTTAGAGGGATGGGGCCTGGGTTTTAAAGTATTCTGGCTAAGTTTTTCTTTTTTCTTTCTTTTTTTTTTATTTTTATTTTTTTATTTTTCATCCCTAGGACACAAAATTAATATCAATGCAAAAAAATGTCCATATTAGGTACTACTTTCTTTTTTAAAATTAATTAATTAAAAAAATTTTTAATGATGACATGGGTTAACAAAATCCAATAAATTTCAGCTGTATACTTTAACAGTAAGGCATATAATATTTGCACTGTGCGTTCACCTCCCATAGTTAGATTTCTTTCTGTCACCATATATTTGACCCCCATTACCCCATCTACCTCCCCCTCCCCTCTCCCCCTACCATCTGGTAACCATTAGTCTATTGTCCATGAGTTATTCTTTAATACATGGTTTTGGCCAATAGCTAAAAGGAAGGAAGGCCGAATATACCTGTATGATTTTTTTTGTGTGTATTTTTGGAACCATTAAACTGGATTTGAATTTCAGCTTTACCATCTACAAATTTTGTAATCTTGGGCAACTTTACTTTCCCTAAGTGTCTGCTTTTGTAAAATGGAGATAACACTTTATTTAGTTTTAGAGGTAAATTTGGGGTTATGAGAATATATATAATATGGTGATTAAATGAGATTTTTACATGTAGAGGGTTTTGTACTATGCATAAAACATAATTAATGCTAAATAAACATTGGCTTTTCTGTTCAAGATGAATGAGGGCTCCATCTAGTCTTTCCCACATTTTGGGGAAACATTACCTTACGAGGCCACAACATTCAATTTAAGAAATAGTTTCTCCTTCTCCTAGTTAGTATTTTATTTTAAAATAAATAAATTATTTGGTTTGTAGAGCATAAAAATTGAAACATTTTTTAGTTTCTTCATCTAGATCTCATTTTGCACAGAACCTCACAAAACATCTTCCCTTCCTTCTTCCCTCCTTCCCTTCTCTCCTGCTTCCTTTCTTCTTTCTCTTTTCCTCTCTTCCTTACTTCCTTTGTTCCTTCTTTTTTTCCTTCTTTCTCTCTCTGTGTTTCTTTCTTTCTTCCATCCTCCCACTTTCCACCCCCCCCCATCCTTTCATTCCTACTTTCCTTTTTAGTGCAAATGTCCCTTTATTCATTCCCTAATTCTCTATCACCTTGTATTTGCCTCTAGAGACTCTCTCACGTCCAAACAAAACAAAACAAAATGTTTTTCCAGATTTTTAAAGTGAAATGTGTGAACAAACATATATGTATGACTTTCTCACTTTGGAGTAGAAATGCTGAATCACAGGGTACAAGTATCTTCAACTTTTCTAGGTATTGTTTTTTAAAAGTGGTTTTAACAGTTTTACTCCAACCAGAAGTATAGGAGAGCTCCTGTTTTTCCTGGTTCAAGCCAACCAAGATAGCATTTTTCGATTTGTCAATTTTTGCCAATCTCATGGACAACTAATAGTTTAATTCTCATTGCCTTGATTGACAAGAGATTTGAGCTTTTTTTCAAATATTCATTGACCATTGGATTTCCTCTTTCCCAAATTGCTTTTTCATGTCTTTGGGCCGTTTTTCGACAGGATTGCAGGAGTTCCGTTTTCATTCTTTATACAAGCCCTTTGGCAGTTATGTGTGGCAAATATCTTTTTCTGCTCTTGGCTGTCTTTTGTTCTATTTATAGTATCTTTTTATGAATAGGAGTTCTTAATTTTAGTGTAGTCATTTTATTAACCATTTTCTTTGTGGTTAGTGCTTCTTACCTCTTTTAAGGGAAATGCTACCCTATCCTGATTTTATCAGTTCAATTCTCCTTCCACTTGGTCTTCAAAGAAGATTGAGTTTACCAGGCACTTGAAAGCTGCTGTTTCAGGCTTGATTCAACAATGCTAAACCGTACTTAGAACAATACTTTCCCATTAAATAGAAACTGCTTTCATGGCAGAAATAACATTTTATCCTTTTATTGGTATGATGGCATTGTCAAATGTTCTCTCTGCTTGTAGACCTATAGATTTGCTGCTTTAAGGCAAAACCTTTCATACAAAATCATCAGCAAAAGATACATTCCTACTGATAGCTGATCTTAGAGAAAATGCCACAGAAATATTGGTTCTTTACAAGATTAAATGGTAAAAGCCACTTAAAAAGAAATGGCAAGATCATCAAAGTATCATTCAGTGTGTCTCAATTTTATTCAGGAAATGAGATCTTCTATGCTAATAAAGAAAGTTTAAAAAAATTGGCACCATCCCAGCACTAAAGAGGTTACAAAAATTAAAAAGTATAGGGTAGAAAAATCTCTAGAACGTGGTTAAAATCTCATAATATCATTCAGCATCTTTCTGCTTAGTCTATATCACTAGAAAAGTTTAGTATTCTTAATTCTATGGTTTTCAGTTTTAATAAACCCAGTGAAGATCTTCTTCTTAAAAGATACCTTCCACTTACTAACTGAAGTGAATGTCCCATGCTCCACTTAGAAGCGTACCATCCTTGCACAATGATTAATGTTTACCCCTGGGCTCAAAGTGCCCATTCAGACTGCTGAGGCTTATAGACACAAATCAGAAAAATACAGCCACAAATCATCCTCCCTAAATAAAAAGGTCAGCTGGTATTAAATTAGTTCATTTACAGAACTCATTGAAATTAGCAGCATGTTCTTAAATTGCTTCTTGATTGAGGACATTTGCCTCATTAATTCTAAATAACCTGAAAAGACTATTAAAGTCTCAGAAAAAAAATGACCAAAGGACAAGATGCACAATATGCTTTACTTTCAGGGTAAATGCTAAATCGCGGAAAATATATATGCAAAGAAAGAAATCTAAGACTAGAAATTTTAACTTCCATGTTAACTTCGATGTTCTCCTGTGGAAGTCCTTATCCTCCCCCTTCCCCTCCCCCATTTATTTGTGCTTTCATTTTTCCAGCCAGAAAGAACTTCCTAAAACACAAACCCAGTCACACAATTCTCTGATTCCATGATTCCCCTTGCCTTTAAATAAGGCCACTGAAGATCTAGCTCTGGTATCCCCTCCACCTGCCCAGTTAGTCTCCACCACACCAGGCCCTTTTTGTTCCCTGAGTGTGCCATGCTCTGGCTCACCTTTGAGGCTTTTTATATGCTTTTCCTTTTGCTTCCTTAGTCTAGGTTAATTTCTACTCATCATTTAGGACTCAACTCTGAGTCCCTTTCTCTAAGAAGTCTTCTCTAAATTCAACAAGTCTCCTCTTGATGGCAGTTATTCTTACCATAATACTTACCACACTAACACAATTGCCAGTTAATTCTTCTGTATTACCTACTGTAAGTTTTGTAAAGACAGAGACTATGCCTTATACACCATTTTATTCCTAGCACAATTGACTGTGCTTTGGCGGAAGCTCAATAAATAGTTGAGTGAATGAACAAATGAATAAATTGATTAGCTCAGTGCTTATTGAGCCCTGTCACTGTACAAATCTGTGTTCTTATGGAGAACACATGATGTCACTGTACTGGGACCTATCTTCAATAAGCATTCAATATTTTACTAGAGAAAAGTCATGCATAGAAGGTACTAGATATAAGTTGCTAAATGCTTCTAAAAATGAGAGTTTTGAGGAGGGAGCAATTATGTTCAAGACATAAGGGAATCCTTTTGGTATGGGAGGAGGTGGCAATATGATATAGTTCAGTTAAATATCAACTGATGATATGCAGGATTTGGATAAAAAAAAAGGGACAGGAAAAGGCATTCTGATTACAGAGAAGGAACAATAAAAGCAAAGGCCAAAGGAAGAATGTTATTCATACAGTCTTTCATTCACTTATTAATCAGTCATCAAAAATTATTCAATACCTCTCTACTATGGGTTAGACATTGTGCTTGGCTCTAGATGTTCAATAATGAGTTAAACAAATTAGGTTCCTGCTCTGCAACACTTTTATTAATAGGAGAAAAAAATTCATATAGCTAGTTATATAATTATTATATACCTATAATTATAAAGGTACTAAATTTATAGTAGTGTTTATATTGTATTCTTTAGGAGAATGGGATTGAGGAAGGATACTTTTATAGTGGATGAAATGTGAGCATGTTCTAATCCTGATAGTAGGGATCTAGAAGATAAAGTTAAAATAGAAATCAAAGAGCAAGTAGCCGATAGCATAGTCACCCATAAAAGGCAGAAGAAAATGGCCTCTGGAGGACATGGATGACCTTAGATTGAAAAATAAATAAATAAATGAAGAAGGGGGGCCAGGGAGTAAGAGAGGGAAGAAGGAAGGAAAGAGGAAAGAAGGAAAGAAGAGCAAGAGAAAATGGGCCTAGGTATCAGGTTTAGAGATTTTGCAGAGATAAGTTGAGGTTCACCTGTGATTCTATTTCTCTGTGAAATTGGAGATCAGATAATTTCTTGGTGGTAAAAAAGAAAGTTCAAGAAAGAGAATACTGTATAAGGTTTGAAGAGCATAAAAATGGGCATTTGTGGAAAGAAAAATGCAGTTCAGTTTGATTTATGGTTTGAGTTGTGGGAAATTAGACTGGGAGTAGAAGTCAGGACCACATTGCAGGGGCATTGCTTATAAAGCTCAGCACACCTGCCCCTCACCTTCTGGCTACCTTATTGGAGAAATGAGAAAGAAACCTGTACCTGGAAGCTACTTTTAAAAAACAACTTAAGTAAAAGTGATTTTTTAAACACCTTTATTGTTCTCGGTTGTGCTAGGGGAAGGGAAGACGTCTTGTCTTTCATTCTGTGCTACTTCTGGACTGGTGAGAGAATAAATTCTTGGAAGAAATGAAACACAGAACACCTCTGTACATTGACTGCCTTGCAATTTCTGCATTATCAGTGCACAGAGACGGTCTTATCTATGATCCATCACAGATAAGACGGTACTGTCACACAGATGGCTGGAACAGAACTTAGAGACTATTTCATTCATTTACCTCATATCCCAGTTCACAAGGCACTGCTGGGAAGTGAAAATCCACCATATCATGTGTCATGAGACCAGAGTTCTCATACAGTTTCCATATGACATTAAAAAGATCACTTAAATTCTATTTTCTTCATTTGTACAAAGAAATCCTTTAATTTGTCCAATTATTGAGTATTTTAAATTTCAAATATTGCTAAATCACTACTTTCATTCCTAGCACAGCTTCCAATCAGTCATGTTTTAACTGTAACTTTATACACTGTATAGGTCAAAAAATTTTCATTGGCCATTAATAGCAACCCCTTAATTCTAATCAATTTAGTGTTCTCCAGATACTATCAAGACCTGATATCTATTTTGAAACATAATCAAGTACAGCATTCTATACTGGAAAGGCAAATATGGTTCAGGAGAAAAGTAGGATTATATTTTCAATTCTCATTCTAATCTATCTCAGTGATACCTCAGATTGTGATTAACTTTCAGTTTTCAGAATAGCTCTAAGCTAGTGTCTCTGGGGGCCAATCTATAATGTCTCTCAGGTATCATTTTCTGCTTATTCACTGTTATTTTTTACATTTTCCCCACTGGGAGTATTCTGTTGAACATACCTACACTGAAAATACAGATAAATATCCCACTATCTTTTTAACCATACTTTGGGAAATTATCTCCATGTTCCAGTTCTGAAATGTAAATAAATAAAAAAGAAAAGCACAGCCAAGAGCCCAATCAGCATCTTACCCTGCTCCTGAGCTTTAGCAAAACCCAAGCTGGCCTTGACTTCAGAAGAAGTCATGAGGAGTGTAATTGTAGAATAGACGTCTACTTGTTTGCAAGATCATTATTGATCTCTAAGACTACACACAGGTTACACACATTCTATAGATCAAAATATGAAGGCACATTCTTGGGAAATTTTAGATATTCTATGTCTCTCCCCTTTGTGTTTACTGCCCCCCAAAGGTGTGCTTGTAATGGAATCATTTTGAACTTTATTTTTTGTCTATCATATCTAGAGATCCTTTTATGTCAAACAACATAGTGTCAACCCTATAGGAGGCAGACTTATTGTAAAACTGTATATGCTCAGGTTGAGTTATTAATTTAGCCTCAGATTTCAATTACAGACAGCCTGAGGCTAGCCGCACTAGTTACCAATGCTCTCATCATCCCAAAACCCTCTGCACCCCCTGTAACCTCTGGCTACCTCATTACCCTCTCTTGCATAAATATGAGCATTGAGTAAATGAGTTTGAGAAAAAATGGAACAAAACAGTGTGTGAGACAGCATGGAGGGGGTTCTCTGTCATCCCAATTTGGTGACACACTGGTCAGCATGATATGAGTACCAAGATAATTAGTAGGAATGCTCTTTATGGCTGCATAATTTCCAGCATATCTTTAAAAAAAATCTCCACCTGACACTGTGTTCCAAGGTTACTTTTTTTAATGAGCTGGTTTGTGTGAAATATTAATCCTGACACATAAAAATGGAACCACCACTGACAGGAAAGCCCAATGTGGTTTTTCAAACTTATTTTTATTATTTTTAACTCTTAGTTTTTATATGCATATTACGTGGTCTGAACACCTAAAGGATGTCAGACTCCAATAATACAAATTCAAAATGTTCAGGCCAATTGAGTGAGTTACAGTTTATGGTTCATCACAGGAGAATTTTATGTATTCACTGATTGAGTCTAAATTTTTTTAGAGAATAACATCTTTTTGCTAACCCATAATTTCTGTATTTATCTTTGCAAATAAGTAGAAATACTTTTAAAAAGATATGAGAGTAATATCTATAGCTGTGTTTTCTTCTTTTCATGCCCCAAGCATGATATTCAGCCAAACTTCAAGTTGCCAAAGACAATTGAAAGAAAACACTGAAAAGAAAAAAAGAAACTATAAAGTACTCTTTGGATTTATCTAACTTATGTGGTGTGTCACTTAGGAATGCTTTCAGCTGGGCTATATGTCTAAAAGCGGAACATATTTATCATCTCTTTTAAGTGAACTAGTAGTAGACACTTCTGGGCTAATCAAGTTTATCAGTGTCAATGGGACCGTCTTCACATCTGGCTGCTCATCCTCATGCACATGGTCTCTGAATGCATAGCAGCTGCCAAACTCCTTCTACAGAGAAGTCAAGACAGGAAGTAGGAACTTGGAGGAAAGGCTTATTCCCAAAAGTTTGTCTTTTTATCCTATAAATGAAGTTCCCCCATCACCCACACCTCACTATGTCTTGTTAGCCACAATCAAAGTTTAAACTCACACCTAGGATGTTATCTGTCACAAGGGAAGGGGGATTGCCACAGCTCAATTATACCAAAGATAGCTCATCCCCTGGGTCTAGGAATAGGGCTCACTTCTATGGCATGGAAGGTCTCCTTCCACCTTAAAATCAGGGATCTGTAAGCAGAAAATAAGAGAAAGTGGCTCTTGGGTAAGCAATTAATCAAGTCAGCCATAGAGAGTGGACATTGTGTCTCCAATCACCTGGATTGTTAGGAAGGTCTTTCTTCTATTGCAACCAGTTTGCCTGTATATACCTTCACTCATTAACAGCTCACAGTTCACTCCTGGCAGACCTTGAGGCTTCAAAAATCAAGACCCTCATTCTCAAGTCTAGTGCACTTTCCAGTACTTGGACCATAACACCAAGCATCTTCCCATGACATGTAGGAATACTCTCCAAAGCAACACTGAGAGAACATCCAGAAAGTCATATATGACATCATATATGACGTCCATATAATCTTCATAGTCTGTAAAGTTTTTCATCAGCATTATTCCATTTTACCATTAAAAGAATGAAATTGCTATTTAGGCAAGACCTAGATGAAACTCAGGGGTTGAAACTGGCTTGCTTGTCCAAGGTTACATAGCTGTTTGGTTACAGAGGAAAAGCTTAACCAGAGGTCATCTGAACCAAATCCAGGGCCTTTTTCTCTGCTACTCTGGGGCAGCTCTACCTATGACTAGAACCACTGCAGCACCTGCATCTACTGCCATAGCTCTAGCTGCCACTCCCAGCCACTATGCTGGTTCCATACATATGTCTTTATATAACCCTTTCAATGATCTTTTAAGACAGTTATAATTAGTTTCGTTTTTTAGACCAGGATGATGAGGTACAGTTAGAACCAAATTTACTTAACCGAAGGTAAAGTAACTGTCAGTAGGGGGATTAAAACTCCATATTCTACACTTCTTCCAGCACATGGCTTCTCCATCACTTTTTGCCCCAAATGAAGGGGGAAAAAGTGAAAGAGGAAATGAGACCAGAATACTATTTTTTCTTCATAACATTAATGTAAATTCTCAAAAACTAATCTAATTTGCTTATTATCTTGAGGTTGGGAGATTAGACAAATGGTCATTGGGGGTTCAGAGCAAATGGAGTGACTTTATAACTTACTTTAGTGATTGGAATATTTTTGAAAGTAGAAGAGGCCCTTTTGAAAATTATATCAAGATAACAGGTGCAAATAAGGATTGTCCCAAGAAAATTAGGACATATGGTTGCCTGATCTATAAAGTACAAAAATAAAAGCTTACAAAAAACAAAATTTAAGGGGAACAAAATCAAGTAATATTCAATTTAAGCTTCTGGCATCGATATTCACTTTCTATGCTCCAATTCTGTCTTCAAGAAACTATTTCCACTACTGCTCCATGTACAAAGTGCATCTGAATTGCTTTTACAAAGTGTAACTCCCCTTATAAGATTTAAGTCAGGGATGTGTTGGCTTTTTTGTTCCAGCAAATCTTGTTTATCTGCCTTTCTGGTCTCCCAGCCTCATTCTCAAGGCCAAGCTTTTAGGGAGGAGAGGTTCCAGGAGAACCATATGATGAAAAGAGCTTTATCTGCTAAAACTGCGGGAGCAATGCACCATGGGTCCGAAAGAGATTTTGAGTTCTGTTTATACTGGTTTTCCTTCAGTACCCTCTAGGGAAAATTCTCTGGGCAGAAAATTGGCACTTGAGCTGACAGGATAGTGGGAATATCTTTGTTCAACTTTTCAGATTGTTTTGAACTATTTGCGGGCTTTAAGAAAATCCAGCTGAAAGGGAGCTAGCCAGGAGTGCCTATCACTAAACACAGGTGTGATTAGAGAAAGATGATAAAACTTGGTGTTTTTGTTTATGTTTTTCAAAAGCTTTCAGCCATCTGGTTGCTGGGAAAATGGGAAAGGATAAAGGGGAATGCTATCCCACTTAGTCTGACTTCCTGGTAATACTAAAGTAGCAGTGATGTAGCGTTACAGAATGGCCGTGCATTATTATCTGTATCACTATATCAGCAATTACATTACAATATATAAATGTATCAAAGTAACATGTTGTACACCTTAAACTTACATAATGTTATACATCAAATTTATTCAATTAAAAAAAAAAGTAGCGGTGCTGAAAGCAACTCTGAATTAGATCATCCAGGATGGAAATTGCTGGTGAGGAAGGGTGCATGCCCGAACGCAGATGGAAGGAAGACTGATCTCTCTAGTCATGTTCACTCTCCTTGCAACTGTAGCGGCTTCTTGTTTCACTCCAGCCCTGACTGCAGAGATGGGATATGACTGGAACAGACCAAGCCCTTCCATTGTTCAGCAGGGATGGAAAAACACACATGTCTCTGACCAGCCGGGCCTGACTCTACATATGCTACTTTCCTGCTACTCAGCCCCTGATTGATGAGGGAAGGTAGTTGGAGGGGAGAGGGAGGAGAAGGAGAGTGCTTCAGGTGCTCCAAATTAGGGGTAATTCAGCATATTAGCCTAATGAAGTTAAAAAGTTAATTTGTAGCTGCCAGCTGTTGAAGGGAAAGTTGTAAACTCCACAGCCCCGCACAGCCCAGCGGGAGGAACGCTGAGGCAGAGCAAGACACACAGAGGACTTTGAATAAACACGATCAACAGCGTCTGCTGAGAAAAGCTTGGCAGTGGCCAGGTGGCCTCATGGAAGAAGAGATAGTGGAAATAATGACCATAGGTGGCCAGAGCTCCAATGGGGAGAGAAAGGAATATTTCTTTGCTCTGGCACTGGATCTAATCCCTGGTTTGCAGCATGCTCTTGTCAGTTGGTACCAGGCTTAGAGGCCGCTGTTACTAGAGGGATAACACAGTTAGTGTCATTTCTTGGTTTCTAACCTCTCCTGACAATTTATGTTCAACTCCCTCATCCTCTTCTTCTTTTTTTTTTAATCTACCAACTAAATGCTTTAAAAAAAAAAACAAAACAAAACAAAAAAAAAAAAAAAAAAAAAAAAAAACCTGATTCATTCCCTGCCCTGACTCAGGAAGTAAGTATTATAAGACAAAAGCAGACTCTCAGTTGTCATGCAGGAAAGAAAGTGGGTTCTTTCCTAATTCAGTGTTAGGTCCAGGTAACTTTG
The DNA here is from genome assembly GCA_003508835.1 of Eonycteris spelaea. Lineage (NCBI taxonomy): Eukaryota > Metazoa > Chordata > Mammalia > Chiroptera > Pteropodidae > Eonycteris > Eonycteris spelaea. The sequence continues at coordinate 9,640,310 of PUFA01000043.1, read as the reverse complement.
AGCAATTTGTTCTACCATTGCCATTTACATATAAACCTTACTGGGCATCAGGGTAGACTCCAACTTAAGGCAATTATCCATCCACCTAACTTTTGAACCTAGAAAAAATGCAAGTGGTCTGGGAAGGTAGTAAGTACACTATGTTTTGAAAGTGTACAGGTAAAAAAGAAATAAATAAAAAGTTTGCTTTATCTGTAAAGATTTCTTTTAAATCTACAGCACTAGTTCCAACCCCTCCACAGCATCTAATAGACATTAGTTGTGTAGCACATCTCATCCTGTGTTACGTTCATGTGTCTGTGAATGTTCTCCAGTATGCTACCATCTCCTAGGAATTCCAAGTGCCTAGAAAAAAAAAATAGGTCTGAATAAATACCTGCTGAATAATTAAATTAAAAGCTACTCTTTACATGGAAGCCATCACAGTCAATCCTAGTTCTTATTTTTACTGCCATCGGATACGGAAAGCTGTTCACAGCATGTGTTTGAACATTAATCATCCGCAGAAGTTTTTTAATTGCCTTATATTCTCCTCTGCCTGGAACACTGCTCCTTAAGTGTGTTGTAACTAATTCAAATGTACATTTAGCTGGTCTGCGTTCTCTGGACTGAGTTTGGGTCTTAATCTTAGAAAGAAAAATGCTTCCATTAGATCAGGGACAGGTCATATGCAAAAAGATAATCCCCTTGCTTATTGGAAAGTTATGTAAAGTTGTGGTTGTAAAACTGGGTCTTAATATCTGCCTGGTGATTAAGTCTATAATCACCCACTCAGTGTAGTGATTTAGGAGCTCGGCTAACAAACTGTTAAGGCTCTTTCCCTGGGGCTAGCGACTCCACCAGCTGTGCTGTTAGTGATGGCAACTAAGGGTTCCATAATGCTTAGATCTGGCCAGTCATCTGGTGCATCTCAGTATATTATTAAGTCCTTATCACAACTCCACAATGTTGATTTTCTCATGTAAGCAGCAAGGATGGTCATCATTTTATAAATAGGAAAAGTAGGTTCAGAAAGGTTAAGTAAATTTCCCAAGTTTGCATAGCTTGTAGGTTGTGCAACTATTATTTGAGGCCAGAATGATATACATTCTGAAACCCATTATATATATAAACCCATCTTTATTTATTTTTGTTTTATTTTGGTTTTTTGTTTGTTCGTTTTTATTTTTCTTTTCCAATCTGGGGCACAGGACTTCTATCCCCTTAGGCCAGTGAGATCTTTTAAAAATTTTGTTAATTTTGTATTTAGTTATACTGATCATCTATGCAAAATATAAGCACTTTTATCATTACTTCACTAGTGATCTTCTAACTAAATGTAACGTGTAATAAGTATGCAATTTAGAAGTTCGAGTTTGTGTTTATAAGCATATTCCTTTTAAGTGATAACCAAATAATGTCAGAGAACACCTTACAAATCAGTATTTTACTTTGATTTAAGTAGGAAAAAGGGTAAGAAAATGGAGCCATGTCAAGCCCTGCAACCTTATACAGCTAAAGCTGTTCCAAAGCTGTCTAGGCCACAGGCAGATTGCCAGCCAACATCCTGCAAAGACACTTATCTCTATGTGTATCACACAGGAACAGAAAGGTAGTAGTAAACATGAATTGGCAACTATTTCTGTTCTTAATCCTACTAAAAACTGACCATGTGAAAGCAGACTTCAATAATGCAGCAATGCTAAGATCACCAGTATATTTAATTGAATGAAACAACTTTACAGAATGAAACTTCATTAAAATTTGCAATTATGAATTGATTGGTGGCAGTTTTTATTAAGTATGTGGCCTGATTAACTTGAACTAGCCAACAATGCCTTAAAGGTATTAATACTAATTTATAAAACAGAATTACAAATTAACATTTTCTGTATTATTGAAGTAGAAATACTGAGAGAAATTAAATATAGGCTCAAACTTGAGGCTATATCATTCAATCATTAAACCAAAAATTAGTCATTTAGTTTCATCAAAAGTGTCTTGTATTATATTAATGTTATCAATTTGAATTTTATTCATTTTATAGTGTTGTTTTTATATTTAATTTATAAGTTTGCTTTGATTTTACATGAGAGCCAAAACATAAGAAACATTGAGTTATATATTAGTATATATTAAGTGACATTTTAATACAATAGCTAAAGTCAATAATCAGAGTCTACAATAGTTTTATTTTCACTTTAAAATAATTCAAAATACTCAACTATGAGAGAGATTTTACTGTTTCCTTTAAAAAAAAAAAACCAAACACTGGAATCTCAACTTGAAAAATGAAGCAAACTGGAGAAAATTATAGATAAAATATTATATACTAAATTAATACCTTGGTTAGAGAAGCTGAATTTTTATTTATTTATTTATTTCTAAATAGATCTAATGATAAAAATAACATTTATCATGCTGTCTTTTTTTTCTGTAAAAAATAGAGAGATACATAGGTAGATAGAATACGTGATAGATAGAAAGATGATAGATGATAGGTAGATGATCCATATATATCATCTGTATATATATGTGGTTGATCATAAGCATGCTGATGGTGGTACCTCAGATGGTGAGATTTAATCTCTCTCATTTCTCTTTTCATATTTTATGTACTGTTCATTTTTTTTTAAGGAGCATAATCGGGAGGTGGGAAGGGCATCCGCCTTCATTGTGGAAATATTAAGCCAAAAAGAGGAATACAAAAAATAGTACCTACATTATGTTTATAGTTTTAAGATTATATCTGCACATTAACAATGGTTGGAAAGGAGCTTTGGCTATTGAGATCAATGTCAGGAGGCTGAGGAGGTGAGAATAGTGTTTGATTTTGTTAAGTTTAGGTTTCTGTTCATTCTTCTGTGCAGCTATAAAAACAAATACTTCAAGGGTTATCAGAGGAAGGAAGAGCAATGAAAGAAGGAAGGAAGGGCAGGAATGATGGAAAAATGAAGCAGAAACTGGATTCCAGACCAGATCTCCCATCTCTAAGTCCAGAGTACTTTTCTTGAGTAACTTATTGAATATTCAATTATCATGTATTGAATGCCTGTGCTGTTGTAGGTGTCAAGAACCCCAAATCCCTGCCCTAATGGAGCTTAATGGTAGTGGGGAGAGAGAGACAATAAGCAAATACGCAAGTTATATAGTATATTAGAATCTGGTAAGTATTACAGAAGATAAAATAGATCTGGGAAAATTGACTTGGGAATGAAGGAAGAGGAGGACATTAATAAATGAAGGGCTCATTGGCTCTGGAGCAAAGGTGAGGGAGTAATCCAAGTGGTAGGGGAAGAAACCCTGTGGATATTTGGGAAAACATTTCCTGCAGAAGGAACAGCAGGTGCAAGGACCCTGAGGCAGGGGTAAGCCTGATGTATTCCAGCATTGGTGAGAAAGCCATGGAGTGAGGGGAGGATGGAAAGAAGGAAAGGGAAACTGAATGGGTAGTAGAGGGCGAATCACACAGAGCCTTCCAGACCCTTGTGAGGACTTTGGCATTTACTCAGTGAGAAAGGAGCCACTGGTGTTTGGAGCAGATGAGTGACATGACCTGACTCTACCAGTCTTAGCAGGTTCATTTTAGCTGCTGTTTTAAAAATAGACTGGGTGAGGGCAGTAGGGTGGGGTATAAAGCTATTGCTATAACCTAAGTGTATCAGTCAGGATCCCAGAGCACACAGCGTCACACTAAAGTGGGCAATTAGAAGAACAGTTTAGTAAAGGGACTATTCCAAAACAATGGGCACGGTGTCAGGAAACCACAAAGAATAGAAACATTTTCTGTTACCACCCCTAGGCCTGAAGTGGTAAGGGGGCAAATTGTCACAAGAACCCAAAGACAGTGCTGTGCTTAGTGGGCTGCTTGAAAGCTGAGCTTTGATTTGAGGGAGGTAGCCAGGCAGCAGGGACCCTGCAGTTATCTGCAGGATACATGCGCTAGCCTTCTCTCCTCTCTCCCTCTCATTTCTTGCTCATGGATTCCACAGGGCAAGGGAGATCCCTGGTATAGTCCAAGTGTTGCCGCTCTGTGGCCCACAGGCCAAATCTGGCCTGCTGCCTGTTTTGTAAAGGAAGTTTTACTGGACACAGCCATGATCATTCATTTTCTTATCATCTACAGATGCTTTCATACCACAATAGCAGCACTGAGTAGTTGCAATGGAGACCATTTGGCCTGCAAAGCCCTAAACATTTACTATCTAGCCTTTTATAGAAAATATTTGTTGATCTCTAATTGCCCACACAAGTTTGCCTCTAGAGCACAAGACAGAAAGCTGGTAGGTAGTAGATCAGGAGGGAAGAGAGCCTGGGAATGGAAGCAGCTAGTGCCTCAGGCATGAGGTAATGATGGCTGACCAGTGTTTTATTTTGCAAAATGTGGTCTACCTTGTTAAATGTTTTCAGGAATAATTGAAAAGCATGTGTACTCTTCTGTCTGGCAAAGTATTCTATCAACGATAAAGATGCCAACTTTATTGTTAGCAGAGGATCTCTTGAGAAGTGATTGGATTCTGGAATTTTTTCATTTATTTGTTTATTTATGTATTTATTTATTTAATGTCTAATCTTATTTGTTACTCTTACAAAATCTCATTTTTGACTGGACTCAGACTTAGAGGCAGTTCTCAGAGAGAATAGTCTATGTCTCTTGGCAATCTGTTCCTGGCGTTTCTCTTTGGTCACCTTCATTCTCTTGGCCAAAGGTTTAGCATATTCTGAAGCCTTTCCTTATTTTTCTTAGCACACTTTTTTCAGAGCAATGCTGATATTTATGTTGCAGGACACTGAATCTCGGGTGCTTTGGTACTAGATTTCTTACCTTCTTTGTTTAGGGGCTTTCTCACAACATATTGGCAGACGTCATCTTTAGAGAGATTGAAAGGTTGTGGATTCTGCTCTTTTGGGCCCCAGGCAATGCCACACAGCAGTATCAGTGAGACCACAAATATCTTTCTCCCCTTTTTTCACAACAATTTAGTTGAGAACACTCAGATCGGCATCCACAATGCAAACCCAAACAGATATGCACTTTCTTTTTCTAGTACTCCTTGGTCTATAATAGGAATGGCCTTTACTCAGTAGCAGGTGGACATGGCCATGGGTCAAGACACCCTGCTTCATGGGAAAACCTCATTTGTCATTTCCACCACTGATTCAAACCACATAATCCTTCCATTCTTCATCCAGACCATCAGCAGCAACTTCTGTGTCCATAGGCTTCTCATAAAAGGTAGAAAGTTTGTGTTCATCGTCCACTTCAGTGAGCCCCTGGCACCAGTGGCTGGGAAGGAAATGTTCAGCTTCACCCTGAAGCAGCCGACCGACTCTGAGGCACCACGAAAAAGAGTGGATTCTGGAATTATTTTAAAGCTAGACCCCAAAGGACTACAGATGAGTTAGATTTGGAGTTTGAGAGAAAGTGTGGAGCCATGGACACCTCAGTTTTGGCCTGAGGAATAGGAGGGTGGACTATAAGAGGAGAAAGGTTGAGAAGGGATAGAGATTAAGAACTGAATTTGGATTTGTCAAATTTTAGATTCCTGTTAGACAACCCAGAGGTGTCTAGTAGACAGTTTTATATACAAGTCTGGAGTTCAAGGGAGACATGTGCATTAGAAATACAAATTGGGGACAGCATACAGATAATATTCGAAGTCCTGAGACTACATGAGACCACCAAGGGAAAGAGTGTAGATAGAGGAGAGAAGGGGTCTAAGTAGTGGACCCTGGGCCACTTTAAATCCTCTACACATAAATAATCCCATGATATAACTAAATTATTGTTCCAACTTTATAGATAAGAAAACTAATGCTCAGAGGTCAACCTCATCAAGAGTCACAGGGCTAGGAGTACTCAAATCAGGATTTGAACTTGCCTCTAAACTTCAACATCCATCTCTTTAGTACTCCAGAACTAGCCTTCCCATGCTGCTGCCCTGTAAGCTTCTCTATTTCACAACGTTAGGCAGGACCCACAATCCCTAGGTTCTTCCTGAGTCTCTTGGTGTTTGTTCTGATCTAGTAAACGCCTTCTCTGAATCTCCTCAGACTGTAGCCTGAAGAATTGAAAGAGTGAAAAGAAGCAAAATTAACTAGAAGAAACAAGGAGAAAAATAGGAAACAAATATCTGGTTAATTTAAGATGCTATCTAAATTATAGTAATAAGGATCATTTTTATAATATGACTATTAAACATCTGTGAAGAGTAGTTCTAAATGTATTTGCATGGTCATTGGATGGGTAGGGAGTCTCTCAAGCTATTTCAAAGCCAAAATTAATTTGCACATAAATGCATCTATGTGTGTACATATATATTTATGTATATGCATATACACACACATACTACACAAATATATGTATTAATATCTCAACCCAAAAGTCACTGAAAGATGATGATAATCATCTGTTCTATAGTTATCTGTAGAGTCTCTATAGTTGAATTGCTAATTTTTTTAAGTTGTGACTTTAGAATCAATTTTAACACTGAACACTTGGAGTTTTTCTAATATTTAAGCTGAAAGTACGAGACTCAGTCACGATACCAGGCTGTAAGGCCAAGTTTCTAACATTAATGAGCTGAAAAATCAAGAAAACCAAAAGGTTTTCTGTTCAAAAGCAGTAGAACCATATGATGTCTAATTCCTCATTTTACTGCAAGAAAGTATAGTATGAAGAAAACAAGATGTCACAACAGAACTTCGCCATTCAGTTACTCATAAAGCCATAATATACAACTTCGAACTTCATCAAAGATGCCTGTAAAAGCATCTAAGGAAGCCATTCTATACTCCCCAATTCTGATGAACTTCTTCATTTACCTTCTTATCAACAAAAAGTTTAAATTTAAAGTTATTTTGGATGGAATACCAATAAAAAAAACCAAGCACAAAACACAAATGCACAGTAAAAACTTTACAGTGATTCAACTGATCCTGTGTCACATTAAATATAAAATTATATGATTGCTTATCCTGTTTTAGATAAAATTTTATAATTTTTAAAGTATATATAAATATGGTTTGATAACATTTCTGGAAAAGTTAACCCTTGGCCCCTTAGCTGGAGTGAATAAATTAAAGCCTAGTCTCATGCTATATTAGAGTTTCTGTAGGAAAATCATGTTGACTGAGGCCTCTTCTGCCAGGAAAGTAAACTGCTGTGTGTATAGTGGCTCCACGCCTGTTGCTTTGCACTAGTGTTCTCTCAATCGGCATAGTCCTATTGCAATAAAAGAAAGTCGGCCAGTCCAACTCTGCCACTTCCACTGCAAAGATATATGAAGACTTCTTGCTCTTGATCATCAATTTACCCTTGCCAAGCATGTAAGACATAATCCAAGCCTCTCCCTCCTGGAGTCTGGAAGGAAGAAAATGATGGCTGTGCATTCACCTGTGCCCTGCCAGCCTGATCACGTGGGGAGCAGTCAGCAGAACTGCTGCAGGTCCAGCTGCTTGGGCTGGTGTTGAAAAATGTTGAATAATCAAATTGCCCATTTCTGCTCAATTGCTCTAATTTATTATCCCAGGCATTCTGAATGCTAATGAAAACTACCTATCAGGCCAGTCCATGTCACTCTGCTTTATGATCTTATTAAAATCTCAGTGCTTCTTAGCTCAGTGACAAGAGTAGAGTGTGGGATAGCTGTACCCCTGCCTCCAATGTGGTTCATACACCCGCCCTGTGACTGCTAACGGCTGAATGATTTAAGCCTCATGTGCAGCCTTGGAGTGATATTTTTATACCCGTGACAGGATTATATAACTTAGAGAAAGGCCATTAGCAACTACAAAGGAATAAGCAGGAGGGGGAAGCAGGTGAAAAATGGGCAAGTAAATCTTTAGATTTGACTCTTTATAATAAAATGCCCTTCATATTTAGATTTAATGAGCTGGTTATCTTACCAAAAGGAAAGGGGAACCTTCCTCAAGAGGTGTCCAAAGATGCCTGGCCCTTACTGGTGCATGGCGGCACTATCGCCAGGAAACAGCCCTGTGGGAGCAATTAGCAGCCCTCAGATCTCCAAGCCTGAGAAGGGAACCCAGGAGGTCATGTGTGTGACCCAAGGAAGAGATAAAGCAAATGAATTTAGCTATTTAGGCTTTAATTAAGCGTGTTTATCAGTTCTTTGTATCCACTTCATTGAAATAGAAATAACACTATTTTGTTACCACCGTAAGGTGGGAACTATTTAACAAAAAGCCTAAAGCCACATTGCCTGGTTGGGGAAAGGAGGGAAAATAAAGATTCTCGATCTCAACATTTTATTTTAATATGAACTAGGAAAACTGCATGATACAAAAGCTTCCAGAGAAGTATCACCACCATTTTCCATTCAGAAAGTACATGAATTTTGTTTCCTCTTAGAAATGATTCATTTGTAAAAGAAAAATAATGTATTTGATATTTATGTGCATATTTTAACAACTATTTCTCAAATTTCTATTTTTTTGTTGTAGAGCAAACAGTAGCTTTTGTTTTAGATGAGGCTCATGTATAAAGCTGTGCTGTTTTTATTATGCGATATATATGTAACATATATGTATATATTTATATGTGTACATGTGTAAGTAAATATATAAAATTCCTTAATGCCCCATATGTTCACCAGCTTATGGATCCTAAGTCAGATTCCAGTAGTTATCAGACCCTACATCCATAATATTGATAATCTCTTTCTACTGAATAGCAGGAGTTCATTATATTTCTCTAGATGTTCAAAGAGAGTTGTAAACAGGTCACGGAATTTGTTTTACATTTATTTTGGCCCTGGGCTACACCTCTGCTGGCCAGCCCACTATGTGTTAGTGCTGTCCCGCTTATCCTTGGGTATAAATGGGTAGTGCCCATATTACCTTCCACTCCCTGTCCCCCACCCACCCACATACTCCTATTCACAGACCTCTGGTCTGCTTTCCTCTTTGGAATTCTTAGCTCTTCTCTCTAGATGTCTGATGTTCATCGTTCTCTGGCTTGTAAGGAAATTCCTTCTTCCCTGTTTTTCAGCATTGTAATTTTTACTGAAGAGGTGGAAGGATGTTTGTTATAGCAGTAGGGCTTCTCTCAGCATAAGTCCTTGTCACCACCCTCAAAGAATGCAGATGTTAGATTAATAGGCAGACCTCCCCTCCTAAGGGAGCTAAGTCACCTTCAGGGGGCTGAATTGGGATGCATTTAAACATAGCTTCACTGTACTTAGATATTCTCTTCCCTGCAACTTAGTTCCTATTATTGGGCCAGACCGCTTTCTTCTTTATGTTGATATTTTTCATCAAAGCCCTATAGTCCCTCCCCACATTCTGAGTTCTATCAAGATCTATTTAATCCCTCATAAATATCTATATTATTCTGAATCTCAGTTGTGGTCAAAGTTTATGCTCCTCAATCCCAGGCAGATCAAGAATATGTCTATTCTTAGGGGTGGAGGTTAATAAAATGTTTTTTTAACCCCACACTCTTGCATATCCTGGATTGAGCTCTCTAGCTGGCACCACTACTAGGTAAGGAGAAGATTTAGAGGAAAAATAAATGAAAGAAAGCAAGTGAGTTTGGAACTTCCTAGCGCTGAAATTAACTGATTTATCTGGGCATTCATTAAATGGTGTATTAAGGTCCAAGCTAAACAAAGAGAAATGTTATAAATGTTAGCTATGTGGTGTTAGACCTTAACCAAATGAGCACATCAATATTGACTCTAAAGATGGTGCTTTCTTAAATTTGTCAAAGGTAACCAAAAAAATGTGACCAAGAAGCATACTGGTTGTCTATTCTATACATCACCTGCAGTTCAAACTTTGTTTTATATGTCTAAAGGTAGCTCTGTGTATGCCAGGAAAGCAAAACTATTTTTCTGTTAGACATAGCTTTTTTATTCTACTCACTCACTACTGGAAACAATATTGCTATAGAAGGAAAAAGATGGGAAACAGTGTTTGTTCTTACACAGCAGGCCAAAATCAAGCCTTTCTTAGTTTATTTCAACTCTCTTTTGGGTAGCTCTCTGTGCATAAAGGCAGATTGGTGCGTGCATGCATTTATGTGACTCTGTGTGTGTGTGTACGCTAATCATCATCGTCATTCACCTATGGAGAGAAGTATTTTCAGAGAGATTAGACTAATAGTCGTAGACTTTAAAAGTAAGACACACTTACTTTGTGTTTCAGTGGATGAGAGGTTATGAATGTTACTCTTTAAAACCTAATGCTCTCTCCTTTGCTTGGTGCTTTGGCAAACATAAAGAACCCTATAACAGAGCTGGGCAGCATGAGTCCAAGAAATAAGAGGAGCTAACTCCTTCATCATTGCTGCCTGCCCCTTCCTTAGCCTTTCTGTGCCATGCCCTGCTCTGCCATAGAAGAGATGCATGATCTAGTCACACTACCATGTTGGTTATTAAAAATGGGCCATCTTTTGAACAGGTACACATTTTTCAAAGAAGGTCATCAGGATAACATAATAGCTAATAGAAATGAAGTGTTGATAGTAAACTTAAAATATCAATAAAGACATTGCGGTAGATGTTTAAAGGAAAGTATGACATGCTGCCATACCTCCAAATTCCTCAATGTAGGCTGTCACTTTTTTTTCACCATTGAGACACTGCAGGGAAAAAAAAAAAATGGAGCTGATAGACTGAATTTGGTTATATTGAGAGAAGTTTTCCAGTTTGGGTAGAGAGCTTAGAGATTAATCAGGATTATATATCTTAAAACAAAACTACACAAAGGAAAAAAGATGAGGCAATTGTTAACTCCAGGGAAAACCAATGATACAAGAAAATAATGTATTGTCATATATTGACCCCCTAGTCTCATCTATAAACACTGAAAATTTATTTAATTAATAAATATGTTGGTAGGACAGTGGTAAAAGTTATATGGAAGTTGTAGTGTAAGCGTTAAATCCTCGTCTTTCATTGAAGAAGTTTTAAATTTTCTAAAATTGAACATTTAGAAATAACAATGTTATTTGGAAACATGGAAGTAAATATAAGAAAATTAAAAGTGGCTGCTGCTGAATAAATAGGAATAGATGTGGTAGGGAGCTGCTGTTTATCATTAGAATAAGTGTTGTAGATCATTTTAGCTTTTTAACGTATGTACATGTATTTTGATAAAAATAAAAACTAAATTAAAAATTTTCTAAAAGCTTCAAGACAGGGAAAGCTAGTGCTATCATCTTGCACGACATGCTGTAGATTCAGGAATCCAGACCAATAGAAAAAAAGATAGTGTGTTTTCTTCATGTCTGTCTTTAGGACTGAGGAACTCTTTTCCAGAAAGCCCCAGTAGGTTTCTTCTCGTATCATAGTATCTAGAACTAGCCAGATACCTATCCTTAAACCAATTGCTGGCAAAGAAAATGCATATGATTAACTTAGGCTAATCAGAACTTAACCCTGAGCCATATGGGGGATAGAAGAGAACACAGCAGTTGCTCTGCCAGTAAGGAAAAACAGAACTGGGTCAGTTGGGTAGTCAATCAAAAGTGTCTATTGTCACACAAAACATATTTTTATAAAACTCATACTTTATTACCTTTTCCTTTTTGTTTTTTAAATTCGTGGAGTAATGTCGAAAGGCTATAGGAGTAGATGCATTTGGGTTCTTATCATGGTGAGCGCATCAGCATTTAATGTTTATGGGCTTTTGACCTACACTCAAGATGAAGGGAAAACATCCCATAGCTAATGCCAATATGCTATCATGTGGAACCAGGTGTTATTCAGTTTTATATGGTTTATATAAAGGCTATCTGCTTTATTTTCTGGTTATGTGTTTGTTCTTAGTATTTACAGAGTTACACAATGATTCTGACGACAACTAATATTAACTCACCAACTGCCTGTGGTGTTTAGAAAACATGTGAGCTACATATCTGTAATGTGTATCAAGAAAGGGGCTTAACTCTTACAAACCATATACATCCAGATAATGCTTTGCTAGAAACTATACTTCCTAAAGCTTTCTAGACCTGCCTAATATAGTTAAGCATGCAATGCATATTATAATTGTGTTCTGGGTCACTTTTGAATATATTGTTAATATTAAGTCCTTAACACAATCTGTAAGCAAGGTGGAATTTTTTTCTTAAAAATTTTATTTATTTTTTATTAAAGTTGACATAAAACATTATATTAGTTTCAAATGTAAAACATAGTGGATACTTTTATAGCTTATGAAGTGAGAATCCCAATAAGTGCAGAACCCATTTGACACAAGGTGGAATTCTTGATATTCCATTCATGCTGAATGAGTAGTTGAGGTATTAGGAGGATACGTAGATTTTACAAGATTTTATGAATGATGGGGTACATAGGTGTGACAGGAATCCAGGTTCTTTGGCTCCTACTGCAGGACCCTGCTTGGAACACTTGTTATCTCTACATACAGTAGAAAACTTAGTAATGTAGGGAGAAGGCAAGAGAATTAAAATGTTAACCAAGCTCCATTCAGAGTGTAATATTGCTAATCAGCCCTGCAGCCAGAAGGACCCTGCAGAGCAAAGGAAGGTTTCTTCTGGGATTGTTAAAAATCTAATTCCTCTCACCTGTGGAAGAGGAACAGGAATAAGTCTTTAAGTGGTGCCCTACACAAATAAACTTGTTCATTCCCTATGGCTAAAACCATGGGCAAACCTTGGATTAAAGGCTGGGAACTGCCATCAGGCCTTTCAGCCTACATACTCTTTCTCTTCCCCTTCCTCACTGTATGTCCATATCAAAGGAATAGGAACTAAAAGATGATATATAAACTGAATTCCTTGAACACTCAGGGTCCCTCTCATTGCCTTTACTCTATCTCTCTTTCACTGACTCTCTCGCTGACCCTCTCACTCTCTACCTCTGAGGAGACCATACTCTGTATGTGGAGTACTATCCTTTTCCAATAAACTTCCTTTTTGACTCTAACTTTGGCATGTGGTGTTGAATTCTTTCTTCACCCCCACCAAAGACTCTCTTCTCTAGGTTCAGGGCTTGGTCTCCCCCAACCTGGGGAAATTAGCCCTGTCCTGCATCATTAGGATAAAATTTTTCCTAGTCTTAACCCTAATTTCTTTCCAAAATGATGTTCCAGTCTACATTATTAAAAACATAATTCTGCTAGGAAGCTCTGCCTTTACATCACAGATGTAATAATATCTTTAGATTATACTTAGAGACCCACCAAGCAGGAAAACAAGAACCACAATGTAATTCCTGGTATTTCCTAGGTCTAACTGTTAGGTCGCAGGGGAGGGTCAGCCGGAAGCCAACCTGGAGGCTTCCCAGCTTGATATCCAGACGCCCAGTTTTACATCAGAATCCGGACAAGGGCCCCACCCTAAAGCCCAGGTTCACCACCCTAATCTGCCACCGCCCAACCCAGATACTCAACTGACATTCCCTATTCTATACTCTACCCCACATAATCCTATAAAAACTACGCCGCCGCCCTTCCGTCACAGAGGCGACTTCTCTGGCCCCTCTCCTCTTGGGACCAGTGAACTCACCAGAGAGCCCTCTCCCAATAAAGGCCTTTTTAAAACTTCTCTCGGCATGTCACGCGGTTATCTTACACTAACAACAACAAACAACAACAACAATGACAATATTGATTGAGCATTTGGTATATGCCAACTGCTATGCTCGGCACTTTTAAATGTTCTTTTATTCAGTCTTTAAATAAAACCTCATTGAGATATATACTATTATTTTCCCCAAATTACCGAGAGAAATATGACTTTCAGAAAGGTTAAGTAGCTTGCCCAAGGTCAACATTTAGAAAGAGAAATGGAATGGGGACTCGGATCCAGATTTTTCCAATTCTAAAACCCCAGGTCTTGGAATAATGATTTTCTGTTGTGTTGTTGTTTTTTTCCCTGCCTATTTTCATAAACAACTTCCCCATTAAAAATGCTATTTAGCTATAAAATTCTCTGCTAGATTTTCTGAGCTAAGTCTAAGATACAGTCATCTAATCTTCATGGACTTGCTCTACAAAAGCTAAAGAAAACACACAGTTCAGGTGTGTTTAGGAGACCTTAAACTGGCAAATGCTCTCTGTAATCTCAATAGTTCTTCATTTACATAGACCTTCCCCTGCTTTGATCAGGTACTATTAAGCTGTTACTAAGGTGAAGGAGGGAATCTGCTTACCTTACCCCTTATATCGTGATTTATAATAAGAAATATATATTTGACGTTTGTCCCTGTTTCTGTCACAGAGCTTCTAAAACCTTTGGAATTTCCAGTGATGAGCAATAAAGGTGTCTTTTGTTATGTTAACAAGGTGACTTTTGTAAAGCACCTGAGGCTGGCGGGGGCAGTTGCCAATGGAGCCAACCATGTGATTGGAGGGTTGGACATTAAGTCCCAACCCCCCTCTGTAGAGTGGAGAGGGGCTGGTGGTTGGTCAGTTTTAATCAATCATGATTATGTCATGAAGCTTCCATAAAAAGGCAAAAAAGAGCGGGGTTTGGAGAGTTGCTATGTAGATGAAGACCAGGAGGTTGGAGGAGCGGGACAAGCCTGGAGAGCACTTGGAAGTTTCTCACCCTTCACCATACTTTGAGTCTCTTCTGTCTGGCTGTTGCTGAATTACATCTTTTTATAACAAACCTGCAACCTAGTAAGTAAAATGTTTATCTGATTTCTTTGAGCTGTTTTAACAAATTAATCAAAGCTAAGGAAAGGGGGTCATGGGCACCTCCCATCTATAGCTGGTGTCAGAAACACAGGTGACAACTTGGGCTTGTGATTGTATATGAAGTGGGGATGGGGTTGACCGTCCCGTGAAACGGAACTTTAACCTGTGGGGTCTGTCTCCAGGTAGGTAGTGTCAGAATTGAGTTAAATTGTGGGACACCCAGGTGATGTCGGAAAACTGCTTGGTGGTGTGGAGAAAAAAACCCTCCTTGTTGAAATTAGTGTCAGAATCAAATACCTCTTCTGGTTTTTCATTTTGTGTATTATTTTTGGCAGTGTTGGGCTCCTTTACCGGTCACTCGCTCAGGTGGTTTATATTACTGGATTTTGCCTACCAGCATCAGACAATATTAAATTCTTTAGAAATACTTTTTTCCCTTGTACCCTAGTTTTCTTTTGGCACCACTAAATTTAATAATTAAAACAATAATCATTTTATCATAAGAATTACCAAAGATAAAAAGTTTATATTTAAAGAAACTTCCCCTTTCTGGTAGGAGTTCTAGGCTGAATCCTATTAACATTTGCATAATGCCTCTGGCTATTCCCTAGGCTGCTCAGAAAACTTAAACAGGCCCTGAAGGGTCTTGCCTAAATTAGATAATTAACTTTGCCTGGGCAAAGTCTGTGGCAAAGGTCCATACTCTGAAAGGCAGTTTGAGGAATTATGTAGTTGAGAGGTCAAAATAAAAGAACAGCAAACTTCAGGCAAGTTCTCCATACAGCCATGTATGTTCACCCAGTTAATTAGAAAGGGAAGAGTATGAGATACCTCTTTCCAGAGTCACTTCTTTCCAGCCACCAGGAGAGTTACTTGTAGTCATTTTATTTTATTATTTGATGAATCCTTGCAAATATCTTGTAAAATCTTTTTCCAAATATGAAATTGGTTGTGATAGAGGGCAGAACTCTAAACCTGTGTTGATGGATTGTATCAAATTAGAAATTATCCTTATTCCTGTTCAGCTGCAACTCATTCTTAATCTAGTATAGATGGTTTGAACAACAGCATGTAGAATCAAAGGACAAGTGGACTGAATGGTTAAGGGAAAGGTACATCTCCTTTTTACTCAGTTTGTCGGATTAGTCTGAGATTAGAACTACCCATGATTTACTTCTATAAGCCTCCATGATTTCTTCCAAGTATCTGAGAAGGCAAGCAGTAACACAGGTTGCTAATGGAAATAACTTGGCCTTGGAAAAGTGACACTCTTCAGCTTGTGGTTAGCTTCTCCCCTATCGTGTTTATAATTAATAGCTAAGCATCTTCAAATGTGTTCTTCACTTCTCAACCTTCACTTTGCACTAGATGTACCATTAGATGGTATATTCAAGACTGAATTTGCAGAGCATTAAATTTACTAGGGAGTTGATTTTGTTATATAAAAAATCACTGTTACAATAAAGGAAATTTAAAAGTAAGACAACAAACGTTTTTTACCATGTGGCAGCTCGTGGGTATTGTAAGGTTCGGCCGCTCGACAAGAGTCAGACTCATGATTAACAGGCGTCCTTTATTGAAAGGCAAGCAGTCCGGGGCGAGGTTCTCTGGTCCTGAGAAAAGGGGCCAGAGAAGTCGCACCTGGGCAGGGTCGTGGCAGGGTTTTAAGGGTCGCGTCCAGGAAGGGGAAGATTCAAAAAAGGCAAAAGCATAGCATGGGGCTCTTTTAATGGTGCAGCGGTTTGGCGCCACGAGTGTAGTCCTGGTATCCGCGGATTGGTCCATGGGCCTCAGGTGGCTAGCACGCAGGAGCTGGGGGGAGGGGGGCGGGGAACCTGACCCGGGGCCTTTTCTGGGAGCACTGGCCTTACAGGTATTAGGTAATTAATGTGCTCGTAGTCTCCCAAAGAGTTAAAGAAAGAATGAAGAGGGAAATACACCTAGAATCTAGAGTAACCGGGTAACAAGTAAACATGATACATTCAATTCTGACAAGGTCCTTGTTTTTTTTTTTTCACACCCCCTACTCCAAACAGTGCGATTGCTTACTATTCAAGTGTCTAAACTACATATAATTCAAACCTCTTCCAGTCATCACCCCAAATCCTACCTATTCCCCAAAACCTTGCTCAAGGCTACTTTATGAATCCTCTTGCTCCTAATTTCCCTTCTCTGAGCCTTGTGTCATGCAAGTTCGCCTTTATTTTTGGTTACCTATTCATTAGAAAAGTGTCGAAATCCTTTCTTCATATTTGATATATGCTAGCCATGTTTCTGCAACTAGACTGCATGCTTCTTGAGAGCAAGAATGATATCATATATTCCCTGTTACATAAAGCACAGTGGAAGAACATGGTGATTTTGTTGAATGATCTAATTTGTACCTACCTCCTATTTCTAGTTCAGACTATTGTGAGCATTCACCTTCTGGGCTTGAAATGCATTTTAAAAAATTCTGAACAGATATTTGATGTATGATTAAATACTTGTTTGTGTATCTGGTTTATAACTCCATGTGATCTTAGGCAATTATTTTTTTCATGCTACTCTAGCTCTGACCTGTCTAGGCTCCCACAGCCTGAAGTAACATTATATCATTGATCCGACTTAGATTGAATCTTCTGTATGTCAGGAACAAATACATGTAACAAACCCTAAAACAACAACAACAACAACAACAAAAAACCAAAACAAACAAACAATGTAGGTTGAAGATAATTAGAATTTAAATTGCATCCCTGGGACATGGTTTCATAGAGTAACGGTTAGCACATCTGCTTTACATGCCTAAGGTCCAGGGTTTGTGCCCTAGTGGAGCCACAGTCCATGGTCTATGGCCATGCTACCCTGAACAAGCCTGATGTCTGATCTCAGAAGCTAAGCAGGGCTGGGGTTGGTTGGTACTTGGATGGGAGACTACCTAGGAAGACCAGGTGCTGTAGGCATAAATAATAATAATAAATTAAAAAGTTATTAAAAAATTAGATCTGTGAAAGTATGCTTGACATTGAACATAGTGGGAGAATCTTGTAAAACCTCAGAGCAAAGGTGATCACACAGTTAACCTTTGTCCTCATGCTGGTTTCTGCTCAGCTCAATCAAGATTTTTAAATGTACTGATGTGATTGGTAAAGTTTCTTTTTTTTACATTTTCCACTTTAAAGTGAACACATACATATTGGGGGCATTCCACTTCAATTAGGCACTTATTCTTCTACCATAAATTGCTTTGCTAAGGAAATATTCTTTTTATAAAAATGCCTTATGTCTTGTGGCTTATTGGTTCTTTTTCTTTTTATCCCATTTCTTTATCACAGTAAAATATAATGTAAAATTTAAAACATTAAATGATTTTTTTAAGCTTTAGTAAAAAATAGCAGTTTTTTCTTCCATCTTATTTACTCTTAATTCTTGCTTTCCTGAGAAAATGCCTATCAGCTTTTTTAGCTATTTTATATTTACTTCTGTATCTGTAAATACTATTTATATATTACTCTTTATTGAATTATTTCTTTAAGCTTTATGTATTCTTCATTGAATGCCTATGGGGGAGGATGAGAACTGAGTTCTCTTAAATACTTAAAACACCCACTCTTATACACGGTTACACAATGACATGCTTACACAATGTAACCACATTTATTCATAAATACCCTAATCTCTTAATACAGTTATTCTCTTTTCCAGTATAGTTGTATTGTATTTTTAGATTAATATGTGTTTATATTGCTGAAACTATAAAAAAAAAATAGCTGAACCATGTACTATATCACAATCACATTTTATTTCTTGTATAATGTTATGTCCTTCCTGAGCTCCCTCATTAACACATTTACACTTTGTTTAGTTAATTCTATCAGATTTATCTCTAGAGTCTTTAACAGATTTAAAGATATCCTAAATATATTCAAACATATCAGATGTTTTTTCTGTTTTATTTTCTTGCTGGAGACGTTCCTTCTGGGTCCCAGTTTTCCTGTTCTAATTTTGATTGATTGCTCTCTAAGCTTGGAGCAGAACAATCATTCTGAAAATTCTGTCATCCTGGGAATTCCTTTTGCTTCTCTTTTGTTTTGAATGTTTGTTTTCTGGGTCCCAGATACATCTCTTCTTAGTTTTCTAATTTGTTTACACGTTCATCTTTTTAGAGTTTCCTAAGAAAATTGAGATCTTTTCTGTCTAAAAATGTCTTTTCAATCTACCTAAATTAATGATAGCTTGGCTAGGTATAGAATTCCAGTTTGTAAATTATTTCCCCTAGACTAGAGAAGTGCAATATCCTTTCTCAAATTCTTTCGTCTTTTTTATTCTGGAAACTTTTAAGAACTTCTATGTGACGTGTTTTGAAATATCAAAGTACAATGTCTAATTATGGATCTTTCAGTATTTCACAAGTGTTCTCAATTTATGTCATGCTCTACCATTTGAGTTGTCCTTTTTTTCCCTTCAGTAAATTCAATTATAATGTTGTATCTGGTCTCTGGAATTGCCATTATTTGAATATTTCAAATATTTGCATATTTGAAATTTAATTTCCTAATTTTGCTTATTTTTAAATATAATTTTCATATGTTCTAGATTTTGAGACTTTTTCTCAACCATTAAGTTGAAACTATATCTATGGAATTATTTAAAATTTTGATATTTTTAGATTCTCAGTTTCTTCTGATACTTTTTTGATAGACTTTTTCATGTTTCATAGTTGCATTTTTTATCTCAACAATATAAATCATAGATGTTTTTAAGGTTGTTTTAGTTTGTCTTAATTTCCTTTTCCTCTCATATCACCACTTTTTCCTTAGTTTTATTCTTTCAATTTTCATATCCTTCTTTTGGCTTTTTGAGGCCTTTCCTCAAATGTCTGGTCATCATTGACTTTATTCATATTTTAATGTGAGGTGCACACATACATACAACCCTATTTAAAAGCTCTCTGAATTGGCAGGACTTGTCAACTCATAAGCTTCATGGTTGGCTAATCAAGTTGATCCTGCCTGTCTTGCTCCAAATATCACTTTCCGATGTTTTTTTTCTCTTGGGCTTTTCCATTTCCTCACAGAGAAATACACAGTTCCCTGCATAAATGATAGTAAGCATTGCAGGAGACAAGTGAGGGTAGGAGGACAGTTCAATATATTCATTGTCACTCTCACTGTTCTAAGCATAGTGTACACTTCTTTCTGTAGTTACACTTGGACCCTTTCTCTACTCTAGGTCTTACTTGATTTAACTCATACGAAGTAAACAACTGTGTGTGATAGGCACAGGGCAACCACCTAAGGTGATGGGGAAAGTATGTGGGAGTCTAACTGCAATTTAAAACCTTTTAAAACTATTTAAAACCAATCCTACTTGCTGACGGAACATGCATCCCTGCCTTCACTATTTATTCATTGCATATCCTCATTCTTAGAATAGTACTTGGCACATATTACTCAATAAATATCTGTTGATCTAATGAAATAAATGACTATGTAACATTTGCCTTTGATTGCAGCATTCTTTATGTTTTATTGTAGATTTGTACCCTAGAGGCCCAAGGTTCAGCTTTTTTAGATAATGTTATTTCAGTTACAACTCCTCTGCCGAGATTAATGTCTTCTCTGCTCTTTGATCCTTTCCTGTTCTATGTTTGTGAGTTTATGGCTTGTTTATTTCTTTGCAGTCATTTTTCGTAGGCATCAGAGATGGAGGAGATGGAGACAAATGTGTTTAATTTGCCACATAGCTACTTAAAGATTCTCTGCTTTAATTTTGCTATAAATATATATTTAAAAAATATTTTGAGGATTGAGAAAATACAGAAAACAATGTATGTATCCTTACCTGCTTTGAAGTCTTATTATTTTAGTTATCTTTGCTTCAGATTCCTATCTCTCTTATACTTATGTATACACACACCTCATTTTTAAACAAAATCACAGTTGTATAATTAAAGACTTTTGAGTCTTCAATTTCAATCTTTTCCCTTACTCCTCAGAACTATTTTAACTTCATTTGTTATCTTATTCCTTAGCCATATTTATCTTAATGTTCATGTAGATGGCCCTAAATAATCTGTGGTTTTATTTTGCATGTTTGAAGTTCTATGTAAATGATGTATGGTACATATTTTGCAGCTTTTCCCTCAACATGGTTTCATGATATATACATGTTGATGCATTCACTTCACTAACTGTAAAGCATTCCATGTGTATATTCTATATACTTTACTACTGTCTATGTTAACTTAAAAACTATCATGAAACACAAATCAAGTCCTTAAAGCTCATTGCATTGCACCACTGCAAAGGAGCAGCAAAAATTTTAAGAGGCTGGACCTTGGTGTCAAGAAGATCTGGATTCAGATCTAGAATCTTCCATTTACTAGCTGTGTTATTTGGGGCAAATTACTTAACCTCTTAGGCCTTGGTATCATTATAAAACAAATACTAATAGTCTAGATCTTATTGTATTAAATAAGCATGTAGATTTCACTACAGTATTTGACGATATTAAGTAGTCAAATAATGGAGCTGATATTTATAATCACCAACAACTCACTGACTCATAGAATTTTAGAACTGGTAGTTCAACTATTTTAGGATTTTTAAATTCTCTTTATAAAATTCCTTCCAAGAAGTATTCTGACCTCTGCATAAATACTTTTGGCGACTTGAACTTATGAGAATTTATCCAGGATTTGAACAGCTCTGTGAAAATGATGCTCATTCTAAGCAATAATAAGAAAAAATGTCTCCCTGAAGTTTCTGCAGAATTGGTCTTCATTCTACTACATGAGACCAACAGTTCTGGTTTAATCCCTCTTCTATGTGACAGAATTTCAAATATTTGAAGACAAATACCAAGTCCCCTTGAGTCTAATTATATTGAAAATGGAAAAAAAAATAGAAAAGCAGGCAAATTGGTATATGTCAGTGATGGATGAAGCCTCACATATTGAAACAAATATGTAGAGGTAAGTACCTTAGAATTTCCCTTCTAGTTTTTCCAAAATGAAAAGTTGTCATCAGAGCCTCCCTTTGAGGAAATTTTGTAAGTGCTATTGAAATTTTTTGTTACTACCTTTTGGGGACCTGCCTTGATAGTGTTAACATAAGTGCTACCAAATGGAGTGGGAAATAATCTATAAACTATCTTATAAAGAGTCTTTATTGTAATCTATTATACTTTCAGCATGAAATGGATAATAGAAGGAGATGCTCTGGTTTTACAAGGCAATAATGTGGTGTCTGAGCAGTCAGACTTTATTGTGAGGGAGACTGCAAAGCAGCGTATCCCAAAGGAACACTCTCCGACAAGTGCAGAACTGCTGCCACTCCAGAGCTATGGTCAGTCTCAGAAACAGTTTTGTTAAAGACAGTTCTGCTTCCTACTTCCCTACTTGAGTTTCTGACTTTACTACAGGCATTTTGTTCAACAAAATGTTTTCAACTGGAACCACTTTTTAAAACTGCCCACTTAGATTGAGCACTTTTTCAGCCCCAAATCTCAACATATTCTCAGCCTGTATGATCTTCTTTGAGATGTCAGTGAAACTAATTGTGTCCTTTGGATAAGTCTATAATGAGAGGCTAGGGTAGAAATTGGAAAACTATGGTTCAGGACAAATCCAGGCTGTTACCTGCTTAGGTATGACTTGTGAACTAAGAATAGTTTTTAAATTTTTAAATGGTTGAAAAAAAATCAAAAGGAGTTTGATAGTATGTGACACACAAAAATTATATGGAAATCAAATTTCAGTGTTTATGAATAAAGTTTTATTGTAACAGACCCATTTGTTTACATATGGTCTGTGACTGCTTTCTTAACAGTGGCAGAGTTGAGTAGTTTCAAAAGAGACCTTGTAACCACAAAGCCTAATGTTTACACTCTGGCTTTACAATTTGCTCATTTCTGGACTAAATAATGAAGATCTGGTTTGTGGGAGGAACTAAGAACCTCAATCTGAAGGGTGGGGGGAAGTCTAGTGGCATCCTGGAAGGGAGAGTCTTATCCAAAATTAAAAAAAAAAAAAGTGTTAGTGAAGAGAGTTTGACACTGCGCATGTTTCCAGGAAAGCAATGAATCAAAATGACCAGAAGCTTTTAAGGTTACTTAAATGCTCCTCCCAGATTTGGGCAGCTCTATGAGAATTATGCTCACTGTAGGGGAAAAAATGTCTCCCTGTAGTTTCTGCAAAATTGGTCCTAGTGTCACCTCTTGGGGCCAGGCAGCCTTCATCTAATCTGTCTTCCATATGACACTTTCAAATACTTGAAGACAAATATCAAGTCCATCTGAGTCTAATTATATTGAAAATGAGGAGAGGAGAGAATAGGAAAGAAGAAAAAGGAGAGAAATTGGCACATGTCAGTGATGGATGAAGCCTTACACATTGAAACACTGCTTCCCGCCCTACCTCCCAGGCTCACCATTTTATAGTAACTATAAAAAATTCTTAAAGTTCAGGATTGGCAATTACTTATATTTAGAAAAGGATGGAGAAAAGAGAAGAGGCTGTGAAACTTCTATCTTCCCCTAGTGACTTCAGATGTTGAAGTAACTGATGTTTAGACACAAAGAAAGGAAACAGGCCTGACATCTTGAGGGTAACAAGGAAAAACCAAAACAATATAGTAGCTACTTGGAAAATTGTTGGGAGATGATGCACAAGTGAAAGGCTCCCAATAGATTCACTGAGTATGTCAAGAAAAGTTGTCAAAGACTTGAACTTGGGCAAAAGAAAGTACTGAGTGGCTGTCTTGTCAGTGAAATGTTGGGTGGGTGTTGTTTGACCATTGGGGATTATTTGCTTCCATAAGGGTGTTCTTCTCGGACCTTTTTGACTTGTTGGACATTACAGTTCTAAGGGGGAGAAGTTAAACTACAGAAAACTGGAAGTAATGCAAGTAATTTTTATCCATAGCCAAGCAAATGAATTGTGTCTAGATACAATTGAGTTCTACTCTGTAGAAAAGATAACCACAAATGTTACTTTTCTATGGCACTGTAAGATAGTAATTTATAGGTAATAAAATTGGTCAATATCTTACAGGGTATCTATTATTGCCTTATAAGATATTAATCAGTGTTCTTTTTAGCATTTTCATTTCAAAGTTACCATTTGCATATTTATGTGTTTCTCCTCTTCAAATTCTTTTTTGAACTCATGTTAATCAGTTTCTTCATTAATGAATGAGTTAAATAAACCTTTGACATATGTTCATTTTTTATATGCATGTGAGATGTTTTTAACTCCGAAAAAAATTTTAATATAAGAATAATATCAGTGTATTCACTACAAAATTCTTTTAGATATGATTAAGTTCCTTTCCAAAGTAGTCTTTTATTTATTTATACACACACACACACACGCACAAATATATATATTTATTTATTCTGATTGCACCAGGAAGGAAGCCACAAAAAGGTGCTAACATGTCTTGACCAACTCTAGTGTTTTCTAATTGTTCCAAATCTGTCAGGGCTGCTGATCCTTAAAACAAGTATTGGGCTCCTGGAAGCCTATGCAGGAATTCCGACTTATAGACTGACCACAGAAGCTGCAGCTGGTTGAATTACTTGTGTGCTTGGGTGGCCCATTTTATTAGAAATCCTGAATTCTACCCTTGAATTAAGAAGCCTTTTTGTTCTACATATAGTATGGCTTTTAAAAAATCAACATTTTTGTTTGTTTATAAAAGGAAATAGCACCCCACAAGAAAATCTTTAGATCTTCCAACTAGCTTTGTAACCTTTGGCTAAGCATTTCTTTCATTTCTGTTCTTTGAATACACAAAGTCCCACTTCATAAGACATTGAAGAAAGTTTGTAGATACAAAACAGACAATGTCTAAATGAACTTTTATTCAATCAATTCCTTAATTTATTCAGTATTAATGCCTACTTGTTAAAATTACAGTTGACATACAATATTCATTTCAGATGCACAACACAGTAATTAGACATTTATATAACTTATGAAGTGATTACCCTGATAATTGACTACTCTTGTGTCGTTTATCTTTGGTGAGGTCAATCACCAAAGAATGTCCATGTCTCTCATCCCCTGGACTATGGTCCTCTCACAAGGGGCTGTACATCTGACCCATCTTCTAATTTTCCAATTTGTGAAACCCTTCTTCAGTGCTGTCAGTCATCGACAAAATGCTTCATCTTGTTGGGGTTTAGGACATTCTACCCCAAAATATGGCACTTTGGCATATTGAAAGAGTTTGAGAAAATGGCAGAAACAGAAAGGTCACTCTGACCTCTTCCCCTCCTTCGCTGAAAGCAAGAGATTAATCTTCCATGTGAAATGTGCCATGTCTGAACCAGGAGGAGGAAGGGAGCTATTCTCATCCCCAGAGATAGAATGTAGGGCCCAGAAGGTTGTATAAACAAACCTTGTTACTTCTTCACAGTTTACTACCACTAGCCCAAACCCCTTTGTCTTGTCATTTCTTCACACATTTCTTTGTTTAAAAAGTCTAAAAGCTTTCAGCTCTGGTCACTTCTTCAGGTATTCATTTTCTTATGAAGGCTCCCATGTACTTGTAAAAATCCAATACAATTTTATATGCTTTTCTCCTGTTAATCTGTTTTATGTCATTTTAATACTTAAGCCCAACTAGATACCCAAAAGGGTAAAAGGAAAATTTTCCTCCCCTGAAAATTATACCTCTGAATGTTTCCTCCTTTATCTTGCTCTTACTGAAACCTGGCTCTTTTTAAAGAAATTACTTCCTTTGAGCCCCTTTTTGGTGGTTTCTCTTTCCTCTCCCATAATTTCCATACCATCAGTGGAGTAGGAGATCTTTCCTTCTCATGGCCATTTCCATCCCTCTCTTTTTGCCCTGATATTTTCCATTTTTGATGCTCATTTTGAGAGAATAGTAGCCATTATCTTTTCTGGTTGCAATAAACTACAGATGTCTAAGTCAGTTCCTGTTCACTGAAGAGTTAGCTTCTGGCTCACTGTCATTCTAGGCATACTTCTGTTTTAACTGTAGATATCAGAATACATATAGATGATTCTTCAATCTCACTGCTTGTTCAGTTCCTTGAATTTTGATTCTACAAAGATTTTATCTTTTACCCTGCCTCAGCTACTTACTGTGACTTCTCAACATGTTATAGACCAATAGTTCTCAACTGTGGTTGTTCCCTAGAGGATATTTGGAAATGTCTGGGGATGTTTTTGATTGTCATAGTTGGTAGGCGCTATTCGCATTTAGTAGGTACAGGCCAGAGATGCTGCTAAGCATCCTACAAAACACAGGACAGCCCCTCACAACAAAGAATTATCTAGTCCCAAATGTCAACAGTGCCGAGATGGAGAAACCCTCACACAGACCTTGTATTTTACAATAAATACACCCCTCCATAATATCCGTTTCAGAAATCTCACTCTCTAACTTCCTTAAACAAAACCTTCCTTTTGAGAAAACAGTGTGTAAATACACACACACACACACACACACACACACACACACACACACACACCCACCCACCCATACATACTCAGTAAAACTGATTATATTTGCTGTTGCCCTTTTTTCTTCCCATTGTTTTCTTGGATCTACTTTAAATAGGCTTTCCCCCATCATACTTCATCTAAACGGGTCTTGACACAATTATAAAAGATTCCACAGTGCTTGATTTTAAAGGTCCATTATTCTCATCTTATTTGACTGATTAGCATTTGATACAGTTGATTATGCCCTCTTCTTTGTCACACTTTTTTTTACTTGCACGAACATCATTCTGATTTTCCTTTTACTTTACTGGCCACTCTTTTCTAGTCTCCTCAGATTCCTTCTCATCTGAAGATTTTAATGTTTGAGTGCCCCAGGGCTTGGGACTATTTTATGATTTTAACTGCCATCTACATTTTGACAACTAACAAATGTATACCACTCTCCTGAACTCCAGACTGGTATATCCAGCTATACATTCTAAATTTCCACTTGGATATTTAAAAGGTGTTTTGAACCTGTAACACATACAAAACAGAGCTTCTGGTCTCCATCTCCCCCAAACCTGTTCTTTCTATTCTATCTTCATCCCAGGTAACAACATCTCTATATTTTTGGTTGCTCAGACCAAAACCTTGAAGTTGTCATTTTTTGTTTGTTTGTTTCACAGCGTCCATCCATTGCATAAACAAATTCTGCCAGTTTACCCCCCAGTTATATTCATTATTCAGATACCTCTTATTCCATCTATCGCAACTGCTCAGAACCAACCCACAGCTATCTCGCCTCTCTTCATTTCTAAGGGGTAACCAACCTCCTTGCATCTATTCTTCCCCCACTGCAACGTATTCTCAAGCCAGCAATGTGATGCTGCCAAACAACTCATTCTTCCAGTATCTTCCCACTTCACACAGATTACAAGCCAAAACCCTGAAAGATCATTTGGTCTATTGTCCTTTACTTATCTGAGCTCATCTCCTTTTACTCTGTCACACTGCTCCAGCCAAAAAAGACCTCCTCACTGTTCCTTGAATAGGAGGGAAAATTTCACTTTGAGTTTTTGAAACTGCTGTTTCCTCGGCCTTCGATCCTCTTCCACATATCTTCTTAATTTGTTCTTCACCTCCTTTAGGGCTTGAGTCAAAAGTCACCTCAGGGAGACAGACCTTGCCTGATAACACTTTTTAAAGATACAACCTGAATCACACCCTGAAACCCTATTCCTCTTTCCTTTGTCTGACTTACTCTATATTTCACTTATTCTTTATTCTTTGTCTCCTCTCAGAAGAATAAAATCTGAGAGTGGTGTGTTAAGTTTTTGTTCACTGTTCTATTCCCATTGCCTAATATAGTGCTTCCCCTCTAGCAGGCAATCAATCAGTATGTATATGTACCTGTGTGTGTGTGTATCTATATATTTTAAATAAACTCAATACCTGGGTAAAGTAGTAAACCAATAGAAAGTGCATTTAAATGGTAGATTGTTTTCTCTTTTGTCAAAAAGAAATAGTTCAGGACCATAAAAGCCAAAAGAATAGTGTTAACTCTTCTTTCAGTGATAACGGAAGGATAGTTGACTTTAGTATTTTATATAATTTTTCATTTATGACGTTGTCAAGAACATACTCATATTGATACTCTTTCATAAAGTATTTGGATTTTTAGAGATACAGTGCTAGGAGAAAAGACCATCTCTGTTTTTAGTGGGTATCCTTACCAAATTATTCAGCCTAAGGATCACGAGATAAAAGAACAAGTATGGGTCACTTAAAATTTTTACCTGCTTGTTTAATAATTTCATCTAAAAGTAGTGAATTTCTGGTCTTTTACCATTGACAGTGACTGTAGTTCTCATTTTGTTAAAATATTTCTGCTTAACACTTTTTAGAATATGAAGTCCCCCCCCACCACCACACAGTTTCTTTTGATTCCTGCTGCAGCCATATATATGCAGTGGGACAGAATATTTATGATGCTGATTTTACAGACATGAAAATTGAGACTCAAAAAGTAAAATTAACTGAGACTCCACCAGCACAAGAATTAAGATTAGAACCTCCTTTAGTTAATACCTCTTAACTTACCCTGGGCTCTTTCCATTTTATCTCATCCCTGGCTGTATAGCCAACATCACACCTTTAAAAGGAAGGATCCATTGCATGCTTCTCTGAGCTTGGAGCAGGTTATTTGATACAAGTAGTCATTTAATTGTTAAGATGCCTCCAGACTTTAAAAGTAGTCTTTACAAGGTTGAGCAAAACATTTCTGATTCATTCCTATCAGTTTTAAGTGTGCATTTGTAATTATAGAAGAACATGGTTAAATCAAGCATTCTCAGGCAATAATTAAAATGTTAAAAAGATTGCTATGGACTTATGTTTAGATATAAGAAATTTCACAAACTGCAAAGAAATGGGTTGACAGATGAGAAAAAAGTCGAAGAAAATTTGGATGAAATTAATTTAGGTTGGAGGACCTAATTTATCGCATACATTTTGACAAACGCGAATCCCAAAATGTGAGATGTTATTACATGCGTATTAAATTGGAGTTAATAGGTGATAAGTTTTTGAAAAATGTTTCAGACAATAGCCTTGGCTGAGTGATTAAAAATACACATTAGCATAACTTTTCTTCAGTTTCTCTATTTACAACATGTGATAATAATAGTGCTGACTTTATATGGTTGCTAGGGGATTAAATGAGTAAATCCATGTAAAGTGACTAGCACACCGAAAGTACAGCATGTCCCCCTTACCCATGGTTTCACTATCTGTGCTTTCACTTTCTTTAGTTTGTTACCTGCTGTCAACCTCAGTCTGAAAATATTAAATAAAAAATTCCAAAAATAAACAATTCATAAGTTTTAAATTGCGCACCATTCTGAGTGGAATGACATCTATCCTGTCTGGGATGTGACTCAAGCCCATTGTCCAGCGTCTCCACATTGTATACACTCCCCCACAACCCCTCATTAGTCACTTAGTAACCTTGGTTATCAGATTTGTTGATGTTTGCCATGCTTGTGTTCAAGTCAGCCTTATTTTACTTAATATCATATTCATGTAACTTTTTTATTACAGTAGATTATACTTATTCTATTTTATTTTTAGTTATTGTTAATCTCTTCCTGTGCCTAATTTAGAAATTAGATTTTATCATAGGTATGTATGTATAGGAAAAAACATAGTACATATAAGGTTCAGTATTATCTGTGGTTTCAGGCATTCACTGGGGGTCTTAGAAAACATATACCCCATGGAAAAGGGGGGACTATTGTATTTAAAGTGTCAACTACTATTATGCATGAACTTTGGTAGGTCTTATAATAACAAAACCTCTGTATATATAGTTATCTCAGGTCTCCCAAACATGTCTAATTATAGGATCAGTGCCTAATAACGTAGCATAGAAGTTTGGAAAATGTTATTGTTTAAGATCCAGTGGATCATGAGGACTAGATGCATGAAAAGCAGCATGGCAGCCTTTCCTGAATAAAATGCTTATGAAGGTGTTCGTCAGTGCTAATCTTCCCGTTTGCTC
Organism: Eonycteris spelaea; assembly: GCA_003508835.1. Classification (NCBI taxonomy): domain Eukaryota; kingdom Metazoa; phylum Chordata; class Mammalia; order Chiroptera; family Pteropodidae; genus Eonycteris; species Eonycteris spelaea. The sequence goes on along the minus strand of PUFA01000043.1, from coordinate 9,610,698 downwards.
TTCCTCCCCTGTTTTCACTTGAGAAATTCTTAGATGGAGAAATTGAAACCATCCCTTCCTGCATGCACACCTTTTGTACCGTGATTTTGTAGTACTTCCTATCAAGAGGACCCATTTTCCTATCCTTTGAATGGGGCTGATCTTTTGTGTTATGTTGGCTTCAGAATATCACAGAAATGATGGTGTTCAAAACTAAGCTTCTAAAGACTCTGCATACTTCTCCCCTGCCTTTACCATGAGGATATACCAAACCTAACTTATTGGCTCATGAGATGAATGGAGCAGAACTTAGTCCTGCCGTCCTAGCCAAGGCCCCTAGACATAAGGAGCCTAGTCTAGAAGAGTCTGTCCAGGTAACCTCTGGGCTGATTGCAGATACATGAATGAGCTCAGCTGAGGTTAGCCAAGCCAGGCTCAGATTGGGACCTCCCAGCTGACCCATAAATTTTTAAGAATAGTAGATGGTTATAGTAAGCCGCAAGTTATGGGGTTTGTTATAAAGTGTTGTTATAGAAATAGCTGTATCAGTATATCATTTCAAATCTTAGCAGCAACTGGTCCATGTAATTTTCACTCACACAATACAACCTGGTCTCAGTGTTCTTCCTTTATTCTCCCTTAGTTAGCAATCTGTGCTCACCTCTTTTCATAACACTTTGTTGGTGGTATGATAATCTCTTGAGACAGAGCAAGATTCTTGAAGGTTGAGTAATGTGTTTTATTTATGAATACCCGATTTGTACACAGCGTCTGGCACATAGCAGGTGATGATGCCAAGGCAACTCTTTAATTTGTGCTTGCTCTTATATTTTTAAGTCCGCTGTGTCATCTGAAAACCAGAAATTAGGTCATCTCATTGATGTAAGATTACTATTTTAAACAAAATATTATTTTGTCTTAGTGATGGATATGCTTTAAATAGGTGCCTTAAGTTCTTTGTCTCCTAAAATCATTCTATGTGGATGGATATATGGGACCTTATTTTTTAGGCCTACTGTACTAAGCATCAACCTTTATATCTGAAAACAAATTTCATTTCACTTATTTCAGGGGTAGGTAGTAAGACATGCTTTTTCTTTTTTTTCTTTTAAATAACTTTCAAGTATCAGCAAGATACTAAAGCTGAGTACATCTTGGCCCTGTTGTCACTTTACTAGATTCATATACTGAACCCTCTAGGATGTCTCAGTATAGAGCCAGACCTATTCAGACAGATGGAAATGTGTTTGGTCATTACAGTCATGTGTCACATTACCTTTTGGTCAACGGCGAGCTGCATATACAGTAGCGTTCCATGAGATTATAATGGAGCTGAAAAATTCCTACAGCTTGGTGATGTTATAACCATGGTAATGTCTCATGTTTTTCTGAGAATGCTGATACTGATATCAACAAACCTACTGCACTGCCAGTCATATAAAAGTATAGCACACACAATTATGTACAGTACATAATACTTGGTAATGATAATAAATGCCTGTTACTGGTTTACGTATTTATGATACTATTCATTAGAGAACACTCTTTCTACGTATAAAACCAAGTTTTCTGTAAAACAATATGTTGTGTTACATTGATAGTAAACTCATATTCTCAGTTACTGAATCTCTTGATAGCATTATTTTCTCTTGTGTGTGATTTAATCTCATGTTGTTTGGTGTAATATGCTGCATAGGTTTGTAGCTTAGGAAGTGTGGGCTATACCATACAGCCCAGGTGTGTAGTAGGCTATAGCACCTAGGTTTCTGTAAGTGTACTCTGCTACGTTGATACAACAGAATCACATTTCTCAGAACTACCCCCATTGTTAAGCTGCACATGACTGTATATTATTTCTTGAACATTTGTTTTGTGCCCAGAGAGCTTGATATGATTATCTCCTTTTAAAGATATTTTTTTTTTTAGCTCAAGTCATGTATCCAGAGAATGGCAGGCTCAAGATGACAACACATTTTAACTACTATGCATACAGCCTGTCTAAAGTAAGACAGAAGCTTATTAAGTATTTTGTCTGATATCAAATGCTAAATTAGTCAAAATTTGAATCCATAGTTATCATGTAGTAAATGGTAAATTTTTTTAATGAATGAGTAACCCTCATCAGAATAAGTTTGATCAAATTCTAGCAAATGTTGTTTACATAGAACATAAATTAGCACCAAATAGCTTAAGATAAATATTTTCGAACAAAAAATTTCAGACATTATTTTGAACTGTTTATTACAGGTTCAAGTTGATCTGTTAAGTTTTAATCAGGATACACTAGTTATAGCTGACAGTCACAGCATTCGAGTTAAAATCTGTTTTGACCAACTCAAATTGGATTTATTTGTTCTCAACTATTGAAATAATTTAGAATTTTTGAGTTGGTTCAGCCTAATCATAATGATTTACCCAGTTTAGTAACTTAGAACTAATTCTCATTCTACCATTAACTCTAAAATATATTTTAATCAGTTTTAAAGTTCCTAATTTACAGTGAACAGAAAGAATAGTTGGAATCATTTAGAGCACTTTGTGAATGTTTATACCCATTCTTGCTTGTTCCATAAGGTGATCCCCTCTGCCCACCCCCAACTCCCCAAAATTAGATGGTCAAAAAATGTAGGAAATATTGTACGTACTCCTTCTCAGAGACTTGTCATAAACATTAGGTTCATCACACACATATTTTGGAAATCTGGAGTAGAGAATGGTGAGTGGAATACTAGGTAATAATAAGTGACTATTCCACAGCTTTCCAAACTTAATTTCGCGGGATGGGCAGCTCATCTTTCTACAGAGATGGTTTTATTTAAATTTTGGAAAATACTGGTTTAAAACAATTTTAACCTTTTATAATCAACTAGTTTAAATAGAACAGAAACCTTTATTTTATACTGTTTAAACTGGCTCTGACCAGCTCTTCATAGTTATGATTAAATTCTTGGGAGCTTCCAGCATTTTAAAACCATTTAAAACATTTTCAATCAGTCAAGATGTATTTGAAACCTGCAACACTGTACTTATTTCCTTCACATTTCCCACAGAGAGGCAGAACATCTACAGAGTGTGTAAAAGTAACCCAAACATTTTGAGGAACAGGTGAATAGTTATCTGTTATGGTATGACTAAGATTATCTCAGTATATAAAACTTTATCCCAAGGGCATCATATGTGTGTGGTTGGGGTAGGTGGAGATGTTAGAGGATATTCTCATTTTTGCCTCTGTAGCCTCATAGTGTCTCCTTGAGGCCAGAAGGAGAAGAAAGGTCCAATATGTTAATAGGTATTTGGAAATTGTCCTTGATGTGCAGGGCATTCCAACTCCTGCTGGGATGTGGCAGGAGGTATGGAGAGGAGGTCCTCATGGGGATTTCAGAGTTCCACTCATAGAGCATCCTAAAATGTCAATAAAAGACTCTTTATTTATAAATAACTGATATGCAGTAATTTACGTCTGTACATTTATCTCAAAGTCTGTAACCATCCAGTTTTTTGCAAACTACAAAAACATCCAAACTGTCCATTTTTTTCAATACAATATAACACAGCTGTTTGGCATTACCAAATATATATGTATATATATTTATAGGTATGTACATGTGCTAAAAGAAGCCAGTACAGCCTTTTCTAAGAAGTCCATCCAAGTATTTACTGTACAACATTCAGAATTTACATTGATAATACAAGGCACAAAAAGTGTGGTATGAAGCCAAGGCCATGCTTTATTCAAACTCTCTCCTCTGGCTTGCTCGCTCCTTCAGCCTCATGTCAAATTAAGTGTTCAGTTTTTTGATTGTTTTTTGGGGGGTCAGCTTTGAACACATCAAATGAAATCTGAGGGTTGTATGGGGTTTGAGATGTGAATCACTTGAAAGAACCATCCCCTCCCCCTTGCCCATGCACCTTCCCCAAATAAAGAGCACAAAATAAAATGTTTTGAAATACTTCCACACAGAAATGGAGATAAACAATTACTGATATTTTTTGAGTTTGGGTAGAATATCTCAGCTTTCCTCTAACTACTTATATTTGCAGTGTTTCTAGGCTGATGCTTATTGGATTGCATGTACCAATTAGAAATCGCTATGAAGAATGGAAAATTTTAAGTCTTTATTCCAGTTAAAAAAAGAGAATGACTTTCCTGACTAGAAAATTCCCACAGACTGAGTTTTTCCCACTTCTAGAGAAGTTTTGAATGGGAATTACCAACATAATCTGGGATAGGCTTAGTGTTTCTGATAGAAATTTTTTAGTTACCTTCTGATGAGGCTTAGATTGAGGTCCCCTGGTGAGGGGGGATCTCCTTTTAGCATCATTAGAGCTCGCTGATAGAGGGATGTTAAACTTATTAGATCTATTTTTGATGGTAATGTTTGTGTTTCAGTAATGGGGTTATAAGGCATGATTTTCTACATACAAGTTCCCTTGGGTATCTTTCCAAGAACCACTGTTAAATCTACCATATCAAATTTTAAGGGAATTGTATAATTTGTTAAATTTTGGAATTTGTTTATAAATAATACTTGAAATAGTGAAATTCTTTTTGGGGTTAGCAAAATTTGGGACGAAAGGATATTTCATTGTAGTCATGCCTTTCATAAAAGTATTTAACATGTATTTATTCATGCACAGAATGATATTAAATTTAGCAATATATTTCATAATTTAAGGCTATAACTTTTTGAAAAAAGTTTACCTTCTGCCAAACTCAGTGTTAGGGTTGGGGAGGACATTTTTAATCTTAGGCCTAAACATGAAGCTTACTGCCTGTTTTATCTTTGGGTTCAGATGGAGGGTGGGTTCTAAGACATGAGTTTAATGTTGCTGTCATAGACCCATTTCATGAGGACAGTCCAAATCCATGATCTTCACAGCAAAAGGAAAAAGCAAAGTAGCTGCTTCAAAAACCACAATTATTCTATGTGAGTTAAATTTCCTACTTCAGATCACAGTACTACACACTAGTGACTAACAGCCAGGTCTGATTTCCATCCCCTTTTATCTTTCAAAAAAAATACAGCAAACAGATTGCCACTGTGATTTTTGAGCACGACCCTAGAGTGGGGATGTGAGGAGTCCATGGCAGACACTGGCTCTCCTAGAACTGCTTTTGCGAAAAACATCACACGCTGTCAATACAGCCAAACAGCTTTGTAACTGCAGCTTTTGAAAGTTTGGAAAGTAAAAAGACAAAATATGCAACACATCTAAGATTAGTAACATTTTCACTTTGTGACATTTGACAAAATACAGTTTTGCTTGTAGTTCAGGAAAATTCTATGCAGACAGAACAGTGGAAACTGCGGAAACGGTGGTCATCCAGCTTTTGGCTAAAAGCATCAAATTTCAAATACAGCGTTATGGCAACTAACACCAAAAGGCTAGTAAAATTTTGTCACTATCTGTAGGACAACATTTTGCTCTCCCATTTGCTGTGGACTTCACCTCTGGTCCAGTCAATGGGTATTACTAAGGATTCAAAACTTCGCAATGTTTCATGAGGGAAATTAATGAAAATGGGCCACACAGTGGGCCAGAGAAGCACATTTCTCAGCTCCTTCCTTCATGGTTCCTGTGACCTTCACAGATCTGGAACAAAGACCTCTGAGAGAACTTCACCTTCAACACAACTGGTAGCTATATTATTCAACACCTTTACAGAGGGACTAAGAAATTGAGGAGAAAAATGGCAAAAAGGAAAGACAAAAACACAACGAAAGATCTTATGACATTTTGAAATTCACAAGTAGTTTTGCCAGAAGTTTGGCAAGTGAAGAATACTACCTAAAACCAATTATATCATTTTAATATTCTATCTTTGCTTATCAATCTTAATGTTGAGAATTTCTGTTAGGGAAAACAGTTACAGTAAATCTAGAACTTTCAATGACTTAATATCCCCTCTCAAAGTCAATCGAGAGAAAAACATAAGGACCACAGCAAAGGATAACACTTGTGACTGAGATAAAAATAATTTAAAAAGAAAAGTTTCCCTCTTTCAAGAGAATGGTGTTAATTCCTATTCATCTCTTACAAAAGGCCAATACAAGTTTTATCGAGTACGAGTTTTATGAGACTTTCTACACTGGTAAATGAAGTTTGCATTTAAATCCATAGAGTGAGCTTCCTGTTGGCTTAAAGGATTTTAGTGTAAACTGGTTAGAATGCACAAGCAATGTTGTAAAAACTGTAAATTATCTTTATGATGCTGCAGTCTGGTGAAGTTGTGAAGGGCGCCATTTTGGTGGCATGATTTTAAGCCATGTTTAAAGCATGACTATTAGACTGAAATGCCTTTGAGGACTGAAAGACTTGACATTGAGTGGGATATTTCATGAAAATTTTAAGTAACCTACCAAGTATTAAAGGCCACTTTCATTTTCTTGGTTCATTTTGCTTTAGGACAATAAGATTTCTGAAGTAAGTACTTGGACTGACAAGTAAATCTCAAGAGGGGCATTTGTGTTGTGACAAATATTGAAATGGAGTAAGGATTTAGGTCACAGTGAGCAACCACAAGTTTAGTGTCAATTAAGTCTATCTGATCTGCAATTTCATGTTCCCCGTGCCACACGCATGCACACACACACGTGCACGCACCTATGCACGCGCACACACACACCTTAGTCTGTAAGTCTCACAAACATGGGTTCTTTTTGGAATTGTAAAATACTGCAGAATCCTGATGTGCACTGGCCACAAAATTTGATACATTTCTTTAGAAATCCTATGTAGGATCCTAGCAGAATTAAGAGAAATGTAAAGAGGGAACAAAATAGACTGAAAGGTAGATTTGAACCTTGGGTTGAAAGCATAGGTGAATCATGTCAATTTGCTGCTTTTGTCACTCAATATTATATGATAAGTGCATTTACAAAACCCAGATCCCCCCCAAAAAAATTCTATGGAAGAAATTTCAGACAGGAATTGATAACAATCACTTAAAATTATACTTAAAATTATCTAGATTGTAGGGAAAACATTAAAGTTTTTTATCTATCTTAAAAAATAATGTATCAAAAATCAAAAAGATATGTGAATTCACAGAATAGATGAAACAATTATAAGGACAATTAGAATGGAAGAGGAAAAAAGAGTAAGATGGTTAAAAAAACCCAAGAGGAATACTAACAATCTCTACAATGTCTTTTCTATTAGTTATTATTCAATAGTTAATGCAGGTTCTTTCTGCACACCACCAGTGCTAGTTACTCATGTTTATTTTGGGGATATTGGCCACCAACTTATACTTCTTTCTCTTTCAGAAATTGTATCAGAGATGTCAAATAATTTATACTTCCATGCTTTCTCTCTATCACTCCCTGGAAGGAATAAACAAGTCGAGCACACTAGCAAAGGAGGTTTTTGTGATCTAGATACAGTATTCTGAAAATATGCTTGACAGTTCTAAGAGGACTTGTTCCATATAACACGCCTTTGGTTCCTGAGAAAAGCAAGATGCTTTTGAATTTCTTGTAACAAAGCCTTTTATCAAATACAGGGGACCATGTATACCACACATTAGTTGGAGAAAATGGCCAACACATTCAAGGGTTCTTCAATGCCTTACCCATGGTACCATAAATTCATCCCATCTTTCGATTTTTTTCACTTATTCAGAACATTTTTTTAAACATGGATCTATAAAAACATTGTTTAAAAAATTTGATTATATCTCCAATGCCAAGTATTCCCCACTTCCTCCATTCCCTGATGATTTTTAATTTATTCTAATGCAGCCAACCTCTAAGTAGCTAATCAGCCTTGTGGTCCATCTAGGTCCTTGACTTTGGTTGTGCTAATTGTGGATAGCTAATTAAAACATCCACCAGAAGATGAGCAGGAGCAGATCTTTTCATCTTTAGTCTACTGGGACATATTGTCAAATGATTAAATAGGATAAAAGATGGGGTAAAGTGTTAAGATGGGGATCATGAATTATCTGTGGATTTCAATTCTCCACAATATCACTGCCTCTTATTTAAAACATAAAGCAGTTATGTTAATGATGCTACAGAGAAAGCATACCTGGTGAGGTCAAGTTATCAGCTTGAAGGCTCCCTGAACAGTGCATATGGTTTCTAGGACACTGCAGTAGAGGGTCTGTTTACTCGAATATAATTTAAAGCAAAGACTATGTGCTAATTTCCTAAGTGGCAAAACAAGGGTGACCTGTAGCCCTATGGAGAGATTTGGTGATAACACAGTACCAAAAAGCTAGAAAATTTCAAGAACCTGGGTTGAAAAGTACAGTAAAACCTCCTCATCCCCTTAGAACAACAATGTTGGGGAAGTGGATCAACACCTGCATCCTAGGATTACAGCTTCTTTGAGGCCTGTGGCACCTGCAGTTTGTTTCCTTGAACCTAATTTGACCTCTCATCTCCAAATCCACATAACAAGCTGTGTGCTAACAGTATTCTGCAATTTGAGTGGCTTAGCTAAAAATAGAGAAGGTCTTGCTTTTTGAGTTAGAAGAAATAAATTTTTATATTGAAATGTCTAATTATGATGGTTGAAACCTCTTTATTATAATGGGTAAGGAAAGGAGAGAATATGGGTAGATCTGTCCTCTGAGAAAATGAAGGTGGTGAACACTGTAAGGACTAGATTGTAGTCTATTTTACCTTGCCTTGTTTCTATTAAGTTGCTAGGACAGGTAAGGAAATGGGTTGGTGCTGGTGTGATGTACTCAGATTCTAAATTCTAAATGCTCTCCTTGACATTGTTGAAGTCATACAAATGGATTGACAACCCATTTCACTTCTAAAAGCCAGTTTTATAATGATTGCTGACATCACAGATGCCAGTTGGTATAAGACTTGACAATCTGGTTGCAGAATCAGCTGGCCCTTTGGGGGCACATCATTAAAAACCTGTTTCAAAACATGCACTTACTCATTCTCTGTCTTCCTTGCTTTATTGTAGCTCATCTTTTTCCAGCTACTCCTATCTAGATAAGCCCTCACTTTTATCCTTGCCACCCCGAATCTGAAGTTCATCAAGTGTTAACCCTTGTGTGGATTCAGAGGAGACAGCAGAGCCCTCTTTTATTTAAGAGAGGTTATACTTTTCTCTATTAACATTTTACCTATATGTTTCAGTTTCTCCAACCAGGGAATCTCACTGATTGTAAATGAAGGCTGAATTCCCCAAATACCACTGGACAGAGAGCTGTCTTTCTTCCATTTAAAGCAAATGTCCCAGAGCTGACCATCTCTTTATCTCTTGAGAGGAAGTGGACTAGAGTCCATTTTGCCTGCTGTAGTTAAAGTCGGCTTCATCAAGCTGGGATTCCGTAATGTTTGAGAGTTTCGTGTGTGTCCTCCCAATCTCTTCAAGGGCACAGGCCAAGGAGTCAAGGTCACCATCGTGCTGATGACGAGCTTCCCACAGGTTCAAAATGACAGCAGATGGGCTACTTTGTGTAGCAAAATAAGATAAATTCCTAGACAGAGAGAATTAAATGAAAAGAACAACAAAACAAAAATGAAAATAGAAATAAAGGAACCAATAAAAATCACTATAAGGGAATTAAAAATGAATTGTAATGGCTATTATTATAGGAGTACAAAGCTCCTGAGACAGGTCTGGGGCAGTTCAGTTTATATCCCAACACACATCTAAAATTGTATCCTGGGATGTTACCAATGACCTTTTTATCCTCTAATTCTTTTCTTAGTCCTCATCTTCCTGTGAGTGAGTGAGTGCAGAGAGAGAGAGAGAGAGAGAGAGAGAGAGAGTGAGTGAGTGTGTGTGTGTGTGTGTGTGTGTGTGTGTGTGTGTGTGTGTGTATGTGTATATATGTATGTATGTATATGTATGTGTGTATTTCCCCTTTGGCCACCCCCCCCCCCTTGAAAAGGTCTATTACATTAGCTTATGTGATGATGTAACTCATTCCTATTTTTTCAAGATAGCTGACCTCTCTTTGTCTTCCTTGGTGAACATAAAGGGTTGTCAAGGTTATATCTTTGATTTCTTCTTTTCCTCCTCAGTGAGCTCATGTACTAAGTGGATTATTTATCAACTCCAAGTGGACAGTGTCTAAATCTGTGCCTCCAGTCTTATAGGTTAACGTGAGCTGGTTACAGATCTCTTAATGACCTTGGAATTGCTCCCATTAGTTATTTCTCTACAATTTCAAACTTATCAGAAATTTGTATAATCTCCATGCTTCCGATTGGCCTTCATTCTAACTATAACAAATATCTCAGTAATCACAAGTATTTTTTCAGTATCTCACACTAGGACATTTATTTCTGAGTCTTCCCTTGATGTCAGGTTTCTTTTTGACATGTTCGTCAGCTTCCCCCTTCCTCCACATTCATACTTCTTATATTTAATCTGCGATCTATCATTTTACGGCCTGAATTACAGCAAAAGCCTTATAGCTCTTTGTCTCCAAACTCTCTAATATACCCTACATTTTATTCAAGTATCAGGCATCTACTCAACTTTTTTCAATGACTTCCTTGGTCTAGTCTCATTCTAGCTGAGACAATATGTATATACTTAGTATTCTTTTGTCCTTTCAGTTATTAATGCTGACTTAGGTAATACTTTGCTTCATGCTTTTAGTCTATTCTGTTCACTAGGAATGCCCACATCTTCTCTTTACCCTCTGTTTATCAAGATCCTATACTCCTACAATGCCTAGTTCAATTCTCATCTACTCTCTGCTCAAAATGATTTAGGTCTCTGAACTCTTTCTATGTTTACACTTAAATTTTCACGTGAGTAAAATGCTATAAATATGTGTTTGTGCTTGACCTTCTCAGTGTGATTACAGACAACTTAAGGGGAAGGATCATAGCTAATAATTTTCTGATTCTGCAACAGAACTTATCATAATACCATGACAGGTGTTTATTTGATAGTCATCGACTGAGTAATTGATTGCCATGAGCTGTTTTTCCCAATGACATGAGATCGTCAGTGAAAACAAAAGGTAACCTTTTAGATAATAACTTGGCTGTAATGAAGACTAAAGCAACACAAAGGATTAAAGGTCACAGTTTTTCAATGGTAGTTTTTATAGCAGAGATAGAAATGTCACCTCTGGTAAAAATTCTGATGAGTTGAAAGGAGTTTCCAGAGTCAACCAAGAATTGACTATTTTGAGGGCAGTACTACTATAATCATGAAGTAGACTCATACAGCAGAAAGTCCTTAGAAGAGAAGACAAGCTTTTAAGGGCACATTACCATTTTACAAGCGCGCGCGCGCGCACACACACACACACACACACACACACACACACACGGAGTAAGTTTTAGTGAATGAAGTGCTACTTTATTCAAAGGTCTTAGGGGACTGTTTACAGCTAGTTGGTTGCTAAGTAGTATAAATAACAGGTTACTGTACATACTTTGAGATCCAGTACCTCTGGATCTTTAATTGAGAAAGGGGAAAAGTCCAGCTTAAATGTGCTCTTTTTAGTGTTTTATTTTTATCTTTTCTTTCTGTCCTCTTTTCTCCACTCCACCCCCATCCCCAATGGCCCTAAAATCTAGTATCGTTATTCATTTCTACACTAATAGAAGTGGCAAAGCAAACCCATCTTGGGTAGTTGAAGTGATCCTACTTTCTCTTATTTAAGAACTTGTTTTGAATATGCTGCTACTTCTTGGTCACATGAAAATGTAAGGAAAGATATTATATTGCCAGGTAAATAAATTGGTACACTCTGACCAACATTCAGGCAGAACACACTAGAGGAATAGCTGAGAAAGAGGCAAACAGAGTAGTAGGTCTGAGTGGACTCTGGGTGGGTTGTGTGACAGTCTCTTTCCCTGAAATGTGAACTTACTGACATGGACATACATTTGTTTCTGGCATGGGTAGACCTTTATGCTCTCCATTGTCCTTTCAAAAAGAAAAATAATGCCAGCAAGTATGACCATAAAACCAGCACAAATTTCTCATCATTTTATTGAGAGTTTATATTTTGTATTTGCTGTTGAACAACAATGGACTAGAGTCCTATGGGAGTGATGGGAATCCTTGTGACCCTAGTAACCCCAGCATTACCCTTATTCTATAGCAGGGTTGACAGACTTTTTCTGTCAAGGGCCAGATAAATATTTTTACTTTAGGGGCTATATATGGTTTCTACAGCAGCAAGTCAACCCTGCCATGGTGGTGTGAAAACAGCCATACAGAATATATAAATGAATGAACATGGCTGTGTTCTAATAAAACTTTATTTAGAGGCACCAAATATGAATGACATACAGTTTTCAAATATCACACAATATTGCTCTTTGATTCCCCCACCCCCCACACCACCATTTGAAAAAATGCAAAACCTATTCTTGCTCCTGGGCTATAGAGAAGCAGGGGGTGGGCTAGATTTGGCCTGAAGGCCATAGTGCTGATCCCTGTTGAGTGCTATCTTAAAACCCAACCTAGATTTCCAGGAGTAGTAGCTATTTGAGAGAAGATTAATTTTTTTGTTTTGTGCTGCATTTGAAAATAACCCAGAGGGCCAAAACTGCTGAATCCCAGAGCTACATGTTCTGCCTCAAGCACACTGAGAACTTCACCCTCAGTTCGGGATCTTTGACATTTCAAGACATGAAAAAAAGACCTGGGCTTAAAAGCACAATAATACAGCTTTAGGAGAGGTGTACAGAATAAGTTTTGGAGGTTGTAATGAATCTTTGTCCCAATATAATATTAAAAACAAATTCATAAATCCATGGGTGGGAGAAGGTGTTACAAATACACCTGCCTAGAGGAAAAGAAGCAGAGTGGAGAATGACTCCTGCCAGCCGCTTGGTTCTGAAAAGTCCTGCAAATGTCCTGATTTGTATAATAGGCACTGAGGGCTGAAGGAAACTAAATAATCTAAAATGGCAAAAATATAACTTTCGCTTGGCACAAACTCTTAACATACTGCGAGCAAGTGAAATGTGCTCCCCAAAGCATGTTTTAGATTTATTTCTTTAATTTATATGAGGATGCTTGCTCAGCATAACACACACAAATCTTAAATTCCATTTAATTTTAGTAGATACATATAAGAGCATATCTACCTTGTTAAAAATGATTCAATCAGCTTTGTGAAACACAGATATCCTTATTAAACTACATTTACCTATCTTATACCAGAATAATTAATATATAAAATTCCTTAAAATCCTAATTGCAATAGGCTGTTCCTCAAAGATAGTTGAATTATTTTACTTTTTTCCATGGTACAAATGCATTATTTTTTTGAAAACTGATAATACCAATTCCATTTGGTTATCTTCATACATTTTTTATAAATTAAACCTTTCTGACTCCAATCTATGTGTTCTATTTTTCTTAATTATACTGGTGCATTTGGACATCAGCAAGTAAATGCACACAAAATTCAAGGAACATTGTTAATACTAGAAGATAGAATTCATAGCAACAGTTGGTTTTAAGCAATTTCCTAAATGTCTTTGATTTAAAAAAAAAAAAAAAAGAACATTTAGCAAAACCAGTAGTCCTGAAATTCAGGTGACTGCCTTTAAATTAAATAAAACTGATTTTTTTTTCTCTTTGAAAAATGTTTAAAGAAGTGAATGTTTGTTCTCATCTTAAATGCTTCAAATTGTTATTTTTTTATGCACTGAACTTTGGGGAACCTTTTGGCATAGACTTTTCAAATTCTGACCAACTGAGGTAATTTTGAAAAATAGATTTTTTTTTTGTGGTGTCATAAAAATGCTGTATGCCATGCAGATAAGATCTGCTCTGTAAATTTAGGCATTTATTCTATGTCTTCAGTTCCATTTATTTGTCCTAAGCCCTATACACTCAATGACTTTATCTTTTCCTTTGGAACCCTCACTAAAAGAGTATAGATAAACTGTAAAAACTACATGTTAAGACAGCTGACTAGTTTTATCCATGTAAGCTCATTGAGTAGTAATAATGGTTTGTGAAGGTTAATTTCCTTTGTTGAGCTTACATGCTTTCTATGTACCTGAGTTCCTGGAAGTTTTATTAGCATAATTAATTTCATCTATCTGAGACTTTCCCCATCCCTGATACCCAGTTAAGATCCCATGCTTTATGTGGAAACCAGAGCAAAACTGGGAACATGAATCTTTAGCAATTTCACTACCTAGACACAGCCAACTTAGTATATATGCATCACAAACTGAATTTTTATGTAGAATCTGTTTTCAAAATGTACCTTCAAACTAATGACCATGTTAAATTTACAATGGAAATTAGGTTGGATTGGAGGATTTTTGGAAATAATTACTGTGCCTTCTGTTCTCTTCTTTGGGTACAAACAGGAGGGGAGAATTGAGGACTGTGATAAAATTCTACCATATAAGGTCTTTATAAACTATTGTAACACAGGGCTAATTTGTAAAAAGAAAACATGACTATATGTACATTCAGTGTGAATGTAGAGATACCACCCTTTCTTTGGTACTTGAAAGTGGTATTCAAATGCAAGTGTCTTAGGGAATAGTAACATCTAAATCCTCAATCAGTTAACAGATTAGATAATAGTTATGCAGGAAAGTATAGATAGGTCTGGGCTCTATGTTAGCCCTGCGAAAATGCACTGAAGAGCTACCAAGAGTACACTGCACTTATAACTGGATTTTGCCTGACTTAGTGTTCCTAGTTATGTCACACTGTATGTGGCCTATAAGGGTCTCCTTTTCATTCTGAATTCCAGATAACAAGTTTTTGTTTTAGTTATTCAGAACCATATTACTAGGGGGCCAATATACTTATTCACAAGCTGTAAGCTCTTCTTGTGACTAATCGTGAGAATGAATTCCCTACTAAAATACAGCAGGGGTCCACATTTGAGCTGCAGCATAACATCCTTAGCATTGAAAATAACTCATACCAGGTACCATGTCATAACTTCATTCAGAATTTAGAATCTCACCCAACACTTTCAAGCAGAAAGGAGCACTTGCACCTGTAACATGAAGGCAGTAAGTCTGTTTATATTCTATAAACCACTGCAACTTTGATCTAAGTCAACCTGTTTTTAGACATTAAAAAGTATATTTAAATATCTTCTTTCTGAGTAGACTGACAGTCCAAAAAGTGAAAACTGTTTAGTTGCCTATAATAATTTGGGAAACATCATTGTAAGAATGGAGTATAATCTTACTGTATAATACTAAGTAGAGAACAGAAATATAGTCATAAAAAAATAATATCCACACTATCATCCTAATTCTCTCATTTAATGAAAGCCTCTATGTGACCAGAACCAACCCTCTGTATGGTTCTTTAAGTGCAAATAGAAGGAAACATTTACCCTGAACGGCAGTAACTAGACACATGTAAGCATTCATCAAGCTTTCATCTACAAACTTCAACTTTCACTGGCTGCTCAACAAACAGCAAAGTAGCTTTCAGGATAAAGCAAGTCAATGTTCTATTTTTTTTAAGACTAAGTACAAAATGTGCATCCTAATGTAACCTCTGCCTATTTCCTACTTGTGCCTTCAAATGAAAGAAAGCTGGTATAAGAGAGAACCCAAAAGGAGAGGATATAGAAAAATGAAAATGTGCCGAACTCCATTCTATTTTTCCCTAGGAATGGTGTCTTCTTTTTTTTTTTTTTAATAAACTTCTTCCTATAATTTTTTAAAAATATTTTTTCTTGTTTTTAATTACAGTTGGCATATTTTAGTTTCAGATGTATAATATAGTGATTAGACATTCTATAACTTAATCACTCCGGTAAATCTAGTACCCATCTGACATCGTACATAGTTATTATATTATTGACTATTGGTACCTTAATTCTTATGGCCAATAAATTCAATAAAATTCTGCATAGTTTTTCCTTTTGCCTAGTCCATTGTTGGGTTCTTGAAAGGAAATAGCAAGAATTCTCTTCTTTAGAAAATGTATTAAAAGCCCAGAGCTTTCAGGACTTCCTGTGAGTTGCCAAATGAGAATAAAAGCCAATTACAGACACTGTTTTTAATTCTCCAGTTTCATTCCTGACAGGTCCATGTCAGTTTCTCACATTTGGAAATAAAAAACTACCAAACCAAATCTCCACTTTTCTTTGAATTAAGGTATATCATGGAAAAACACATCTCATTTAAATTAATTTTCCACTTCAATAACCTTGAGCCATTTTCAAGCATCCTCAGGGTGATGCAGAATGACCATCATTTTTGTTCCAAAGAAGAAAGACTACTGTCTAATTTTGAATGAGGGAAAGGTAAAATATTTAGACTTCTCCCTTTGCCAAAGACTCTATATGTATTTGAATAAAACCTCACAAATAATTGAAGCGAAATAGTTAATCACTTAAAGGATACTCTAATGAATCAATACTTCTTATAATTTCATTTTCTCAAGTTACAAAAACAACGTTCAGGTATCATGATACTGTCAGCTTTTTTAGTACTGTTTGTGAGACAGCACTTGTGAATGGGGATTATTTAGCCTATAAAGGTCTCTTAGCATGTCCACCTTTTCTGAAAACTATATTAGCTAAAAGGAGGACAACCTATTCCTTCAAAATCCATCACAAATTCATCCCTTGCCATAAGGATTGCAGTGCCCCTTGTCACCAGTCTCTGGGGCATATAGTGGGAGTAAGATATTGGGTTTTCATGGAAGAACGTAAAAAGCTACTCTTCCATATTGCCTTTAGGATGGACACCTGACACAAACCATATGCAGCTTGTTCATGGCTAAATTTGTCCCAGGGCTGTCTGTTTTCAGCTTCATATTAGTGGGAGTTTCATGGGTCATTGATTTTGGTGGAGCAAAGCCCAAACACCACCACTTTGCTGCGCCGGGTCCTTCTGGCTTCTTATAGTAAATCTCAAAACACAGGAATGAAAATATCTAGTCTCTGGTCATTGAGTGACCATCCTTACTGGTCTTCCTGTGAAGCAGGCATTCTGTATATATATTTTATCATTTCTCTTTTATCCTCCCTTCTTCCTTCACCCCCAAAGAAAGCTGACATTGGAACTGCTCTTCTTCTAGTGAATTTAAAACCCTTATTCAGAAATAGGTTAATAAGCTGCCTGGGGACCTTCCTCTGTCCTCTCCCACTGCCCCCTGGCCATTTCACTGTTCCTGTGCATCCAATTAAGAAGGTGGACAGAGGAAATGAAAGGATATAACCTTAATACGAGAAGATTCTGCTGCTTGTTAGAGGTTCTGTTAAAAGATTTGGTGGAAAAACAAGTTGTTATAGCACTGCTTATCAGCCATGAGGTTTGAAGAATTTCATTTGTTCATGATTTCTTCACCAATGTCCATGAACCAGCATCAGAAATACATTTGAACTATTTTAACCAGTTGACCAATAAGAAATACGTTTCTCTGAAAGTGCATACCATTGTCAAATAAGTATACTATTATAAAAAAATTAGTATGTAATTTATCTGCTATTTTCCATTTTGGAATCCTTTCTTCTCTTTCGGCTACTTCCCTTCTATCCACCATTTCTCATGTACTTTATCCAGCATCTGTTCTCATAGCAACTTGGTCAGGCTGGCTATGTTTTCACAAAGGTTTCTGGAATATGAAAATTGTGAGGCATTAAATAAGAATGATCTAATAGCATCAAGGACTGTCTTTGACTTAAGAGAAAAGACAGGAAGTCTCCACAATGTCAGCCATATAACTTGTTTTCTTTTGAGACCAATTTACAAAATCCTTTGATGGTTATTTATATCAATTCTGTTTATTGGGAGGCAAGTTTTCAAGATCAAGTATATTATCCAATAAAGTTCATGTCATTCATTTAAAAAATAGATGTTTCACTTTAATTTAAAAAATTATAAAAATACTAAGTGTTATGGAAGTTTAGAGATGGGAGTATATTTCTAGCTAAAGCAGCTAGTTGCCGATATTAATTTGTTTAGCGCTCAGCAATGCTCCCTGCCATCTACTCCTGCATAATCAACTCTTTTTTGAGCCCTAACCACCTATCAGTCACATGTGGCCAAGAACACTGAAGTGGAGAGTTATTGCAGCTGAATTTGTAGAATAAATGTGCAATCTCAGCTTTGAAATGCAGCAAGTATGGACTCTGGGTGATAGTCAAAGTTTGCTCACAGAATTTATAATTGCAACTGTTATCTATGACATTTTTTGATAGACTGTGGAGCATATTTAGTGTGATCCATATGCCAGGCAAGTTGCAAGGCCACCTGTGTTGCCGCCTTACAGCATACACCACTGACATTTCTCACATTCTCATCAATTGCTAAGCTTTTAACTTTATACTCCCTTTTTTCTCCTTTTCAGACCTAAGTAGAAACTTGTTTAGCAAAAAGGCAGATTATCATCAGTGACATTTGCATTTACCAAAAGGAGGTAAGAAAATAAGAGCAAATGTTTCCCTCCACTTCCTTCGCAAACTCTTCCTTCATGATATTTGAGGGCTTTTGCTTTAACACTTAATGAAAATTAAAAAGAGGGGAAGAGTCAGGTAAAAGTGTTATCACAAAATCAAACTAGGTGAATTCTCTGAGACTGACAATGTGCTTCAGGATCATCCTCTTGTGACCTCAGAGTTAATGAAATCTCAAGGTACAGACAGCTGCTTTCTTACTCAATAATGGCACATTGACGATATCCGATTTGTGTGTCTTAACACACACTGATGATCCATTCTATGATATATTATTTGTAATAATAAGAGGGCGAGACTAGTGATTAGGAATTATACAATGGAAAGTTGCGACAAATTACATCTGAAAATCCCCTTCATCTCTTTCATGTATATTTCTTCTCATGTGGAAGATATATTTTTTTGGTCCAGTAATGAAAACATAAAAGGAACATGACAATTTCTACAAAATGAGAATGAACTAACGTGATACAAGGTGGTTTTCAGTCATCTTTCCCTGTTCTGCTTCCCTCAATACGTTGGTGGCCATCTCTGCCGGACCCACACCAGCCTGCAGAAGAGGACAGTCTCCTGTGTCTGTTCTTCCAAGAGGCTTGGATGCAGAGGATGGAGAAACTTTAGCATCAGGTGTTACTCTGAGGCAGTAAGATCCTATGGAAGTTTTACCAAGGGCAGACTTATTTAAATAAGGGGTCAGCCAACTATTACAGGCCAGATTTGGGTCGTTGCCTGTTTTAGTACAAAAGGCTTCCTGGCACACAGCCATGCCTCTTTGTTTATGCATTTTCTCTGATGGCTGATTCATGCTCCAGAAATGGCTGAATAGTTGCTGAGTAGTTGCAACAGATTCCATGTAGCTTAAACTATTTACTATCTGGTTCTTTGACAGAACAAGCTTGTTGACTTCTAGTTTAAATCATTTTTACCCATAATTAGACTACCGTTGGAGAGTAAAGATGGAGAATAAAGAGGAAGGGGGAAAGTTCCATTCATTGAAGCTGAATATGTCAACTAAATAAGATTTAAAGATAGAAGTAGATTGTATGTATTTATGCTATTCTAATTTGCTATTAATTGTGAAAATTTCAAAGGGAGTAACTAACATTTATTGTAAATCAGCATTTTCTAGGCATCATGTTAGAAACTTTCCATGAAGTAGGTCATTTGAATTTATGTCAAGGAAATTGAGGTTTTTCTGGAGAAGGGATTTTAGGGACAAACAAAAGCAAGCAGACAGTCAAACCAGGTGCTCATGTTTTATGACCTTGGATGCTGGAGGGGGCAGTCTGCTCCTGTGTAGATATTTAGAGACCAGAGACAAACGCATGTTAACCTTAGGCTCCCAGCTTGAAATGTTTTTTCCCTATTGTGTACAGTCAGAAATTGATGACTTTGGAGGCACTCACTGTAGTTCTCTTGTATATACTGTAAATAAAGAAAAAATGGCAGAAACAAGTATATTTTCATTCAGTAAATTATTGACAGTATCCATGGGTACATGGAGAGTTTGTGGCAATTACTTTCTTATAAGTGGTGAATTAAAAATCATAAACTCTTATAGTCTGAATGGATTAGAAAGCTAATGTCGTTCGAATTCTATGCATTGCATTTGTAGAAGAAAATAGGGGTGACAAGTGATGTATTGATGCAGACTGGTGTCGGTTATAAAAGGAGTGCCCTACAGATCTTTTGAGTTCCTGCCCAATGTTCTTTTTAAACTAAACTCTGTTCTCTGGGTTAGTTTTTCATTCTTGTTCCAATGCTGATCAGAAAGTGAACTTGTAGTCATGGTGTTCATATGTTACAAATGAGACATCTCACTTTTCAAAGCTGCTGGGAAATATTCAAATTATTTTTTCCCCTGTACACTCATTCATTTTGGTATTGTTTTGTTTTTAATTATGTCTTTTCAGGAATGTATCTATTCTGTTCAGGCCTGCCTGTCTCTGTAAATTCCGTTTTCTGTTGCAGCAATGCCTCCTTTCTTGATTTTCCTTTCTGAGCCTGACTGCTTTCTGGTTGGGTCCTTTGTTCTTAGATTCTGGATCCCTTTTGGAGAACAGTACTCTATTCTTTTTTTTGGCAGACATCAACCCTCTCTTTAAGAGAAGTAAGAGTCAGGTAAGATGTCTGTGAAAATTAAGAACAAAAAGTGAAAATGACAGAGTAAGTCAGACAAGAAGAAAATAATAAAACTTTGCCTCAAAAGAAAAAAATAGTATCAAAAAAGGAAATAAGATTTGGCAAAATTTGTTCTTTTCTCTGAGGCACGTGAGGCTGGTTAGCGAAAGAGGAATTCAGTTTTTCAATGCCTTCTCCCTGTTCATTTATCTGTCAAGTGGAGCTAAAACCCTCTGCCCATCAATATGCTCTGATAGCATCACCCCTCCCCCCCTTTTTTTCATCTAATAAAGTCCACTCTGAATTTCTTTCTATTTGTATCTACAATGTTAGCACAATAATGAGCAGTGTCAGTTTAAACAGCAGACTCATTCGCCTAGCACTTTTGATTGTTTAATGCCCTCTCTCTTCAATTGTAAGTTATCCCCAAACTTCCGTTTTTTATATTGAGCACCCACTTCTGCAGGCGGAGCACCCCCATCAAGGGTTAAATAACGCTTAAGGTTACCTGATGGTAGAGAGCAGGTGGGAAATTTCTGCTGTATCTATGGCTCAAGACTGCAGCGAGATGACATAGTTCAACATCCCGCCCCCCCGACCCCTCCCTATTTGGTGGCCCAGTTAGCAATCCTGGAGGTAGGACCAGGATCATGGTAGGGTTTTTCTGTAATGTCCCAAAGGCAGAGTATGTAGCAGGAAATGCCATACACAATGTCATTTCTTGCTCTGTTCCCACTTAGCTGAACCTCATATCAACTGGCTGGAGGAATCAAAGACATCAGAGTCTGTAATGACAAGGATACACCTGACCCACTTCATTTTTCAAAGCTCTTTGAATAAATCCTCTTTCAGAAGTTGCCCCCAATTACCTGTTGATGCTGTTTTTCTGTGCTAACATCTGCCAGTCCTTGCCTTTGGCATTGGGGTATCAAAGGTAGCACAAATCCGCTGTCTGATGGAGTAGGAATTTTGAAGGCTTTGGGCCAGTCTGTGCAGGGAAAGTGCTGTCCTCTTGTGCGAAGAAAGTGATGGTTTCTCTCTCACTCTGAAAACATTAGGAAAGCATGATTAGATCTAAATGGAATCATTACTGATCAACATTTTTATTTGAAAAATCTGTTAACACACATGCATAAAATGCTTTCCTCTCTCTTTAAAACACTAAGTAACTTCTCGTAGCCTAGTAGATCGTGCACTGGAGATTTACAACTGCCTCTTCCTCTCAGGGAGTCACAATCACAGTCATTGGCTTCCTGCATCTAAGGAGATACCAGGGGAGAGCAGAATTAGACTTTTTAGTTTGTGGTAGATCTAGGATCAAGAGGAAGAAGCTACCAAATGACAGATTTCAGTTCACTATAAGGAATGATACTGACAGAACTGACCAAAGATAAATGGACTGATCGAAAAGCTGGCTGGGATGCCACTTGTCAGAGAAGCTACAAAGGGGAACTGATTTGTGTTGATCATCTTAAAGTCTCTGTTTTTCTCAGTCCTAAAGTTGTGTGATCTACAGTAAGTATTTCAGTCTTGTTTCAGAATTGATTGCATTGGTAAATATGAGCCAGCTGTGAGTCAGTGATGAGATTTAGAACAGTCTGTGGAGAGAGATAGGTTGGAAGGTTTCTGCCTGCTGTCAGTACTGAATCAGAAGCAATATATTGACAAGTTCCTCTCTTCTTCCTCACTGCTTCGGACTTAGTGCTTTCCAATGAGGATTTGCTATTTCAGTATATCACAGTAATTAGGCCATCAGATCCATCATGAAATCATATAGAAATTGATCAGATTGGAGTGGTTACTGATAGGTTTATGTGAACTAACAATTTTAAGGACTTAAAAAGTATTTGATTGAATCACTCCATGATTATGATATATTACAAGACAAAAGGGATTCTGCAGATGCAAGTCAAGTTCCTAAAGAGTTGACTATGAATTGATCAAGATAAGATTTTCCTGGGTGGCGTGACCTAATCAAGTGGCCCTTAAAAGAGAAGGAGAGGTAGTTCTTTCTTATCTGGAGGTATCTATGTTGTTGGCCTGGGAGAAAACAACAGCCAGTTTGTGAACTGCCTATGGGATTGGGGATGGGAAATGAGGTAGACCTGAGGGTTCCTCCTAGGAGCTGAAATTGACCCCTATCTAACAGCCAGCAAGAAAATGGGGACGTTAGTCTCCGTAGCTGCAAGAAACTGAGTTTTGTCAACAATCTAAATAAGCTTAAAAAAGGACTCTGAGCTCCAGCTGAGAACATGTTCTCAGCCATCACCTTGATCTTAGTCTTGTGAGACTGCCATGCCCAGACTTTTGATCTATAAAAAATGTGAGACCATAAATGAGAGCTGTTTTATGCTGTTAAATTTGTGATAAATTTGTTACACAGTAAAAACAAACAAAAACAAAATACCTAATACAAAGGGAAATTAAAACACCAAATTTGAGATTGAGTTAAGGAACTACTTAGGACTATTTAAGCCCCTAGAAACTATCCTTTGTGTTAGGAACTTATTATCTTGTGCTGTCCTTTAAGTCAACACACACTTTTCCTGAACCGTCCTGTGATCCTTCCTTGGTTTTTCAAATCATGACATGTCTTCGTCCTGAGGGCACCACAGCCATGGTGGCCCTTTCTGGCTAGTGCCTAGGTTCTCACAGTTATAAGCCTTCAGAGTTAGTACATGTTTGAGTGTTACATTCTCTGAAGTTTGATTGAGGAAACCGATTCATGCAGAGATATTATCAATGATTGATAATGTGTTTTGTCTTTTTGTAACCATTTAACAAGGTTACAAGTTGAGGGCAGTGCTTTGGAAACAGTGCCTTAACCCAGCATTTCCAAAAGGGCAACTCAGAAGAAGTTCCAAGAAAGAGCAGTCCCATGGTCAGTTACATTTGTGAAATGCTGCATATTACACCTTTTTGGAAAATCAGAGCCCATGTTATCATATTAAACAGATTCTACTCACTGGCTTTAGTTCCTTTTCCTGGAATACTATAAAATACTGCTCATCAAAATTCTTCCAGTATTTGAGGTTAGCATGAGGCAATAGAAAAAGCATGGTTTTCAGAGTCAGAGTAGGAGTTTACACTTCTAGCTCAGCGACTTTGGGTGCTACATGGCTGCTCTCAGGCTCAATTTCCTAATCAGTGTTTTGGCATTTTTTTATATACTCCACAGAGATTATGAAGTTTGGTAAAAGTCACCCAGGTAGTTTGTGACATAGCTGAAACTAGAATTCTGCTATTCTCATGCTTCCACCAGGACTCATTTCACTATACCACCCTACTTCAAGCAAGGCAGGTATGAAAAAATCCAGAGTAGAGTGATAAAGAAAAATGCCCTTTGTGATATTAGCATTATGCTTCAGGGATTAAAGTAGGAAGGGAGGAGGTATTTGAGTTGGCCTTGAAGGATGGGTAGTTATTGATTGAATAGAAATTGAGTGGATAAGTGCTTAGCTCACACTAAGTGAGGAATTCTGATATATTGGATAGTTATAAAATAAACCAACACGGGCTTCTCACTGCATAAAATAGGTTACAAGATATATTGCCTTTTTTTTTTTAAATCATGGTTTGTAAAATTTTGTCTAGGCTTTGACAATGCAAATCAAGTAGGAATGGTTTCCTTAAATATTACCCGACTTAAGGCAGGGCAATGCCCTTAAAAAAGAATGGTAGAAAACAGAGAGAGAGAAAGAAAAAAAATTCTGTAAGATAACATGGTAGTTATTGTAAAATGGCACCGAAGCATGTTAACACATGAAAAGGCGGCTGGCCAATGAAACTGAAAACACTGAAAGTGTCTTTGCCAAAGGACCGTGATAGAGAACTAGCTTCTGGAAACCCTCACAGCCTCCATGAGTTGACCAAGTGCATCAAGTGCTGTCTTTACTGTTGGCATAATAAAGACCATCTTGATACACAGTCTTCATAAAAAATTGAATAAAGTGGTACTTTGAAGGCAAATAAAACATATGAGACTAATTCTAAAAATTTTTCTATTTACTACAGTTTAATAGGTGGGCCCCTATTTCCCTCATAAAGCTCCAAATTTAAATATTTTCCATGTTTAAGGATGACACTTTATGTAACATTTATGATGCATTCTGAAAGACATCTGGGCCAAGTAATTAGGATCCTGTAGATATATCACATTTTCTGATTGTTTAAATTAAATATTCAGAGGAACAGTAGAGTTTCATGCTCTGCACATCTGAGATAAGCAGCTGCTACCTGCTTAGTTTGGGAGTTGTAAATCAATGAGAAATTCCAAGTATTGTCTATTTTGCTACAGACAAATCATCTCCAACTTTTCCCACTATTAGAAGAAAGATAAGAGAAATTGCTTGAAGGGAAAGTTGTTAATGCAAGATTCCCATTTAAGTTGTTTCTACCAAAATAGATTTTTCAATAATGTTACATTAATAAAGCATGATGAATAAATGACTTGGAGATTCTTCTTTTTTCTTCAATTTAGCAAATTTATTTTACTTTTATCCACAAATTTTAGATTGTTACTGATGATTTATAGAGTATCAATTGGTGATAATCATTAGGCAATTCAGTTGAGTTAAATTTAAGAACAAACCTGCTTCTAAAGATTGACACAATAATGACCACTCTAAAGCACAGTAAAGATATATTGATCCCTAAAATAATTTTTAAGTGTGAGGGTGATATGAATGACTTTTTCTGGTGGAATATGATGGATGTGGGGATGAACATAAAGAGTCAAATGCCTTCAAAAGAACAGTCACTGCATTGATTTAGATATTTAAAAATGTATATAATGTCTCTTCTCATGGTTCTATTAAATTCATGAATAGTGACACTAAGGCAGATTTACTAATGTAGGAAGTGAGAGCTCTGAGCCCAACTATGTAGTAATTTTTTGGGGGGTGGGGAGAGACATTAAAAATATATTTCAAAGATATCTATTCAAAAGTTTATTGAACAAAAAACAGGTCATTTTTAGAGGGAAGAGGATGATTTTTATTCACCAGATATATCATCAGATGTTTGTTCTTTCCAGGAGTGAGACAATCCTAGGGTTCGAAGGACCTTGAGTTAATATTCGATAAAGATTGCCTCCTGGCAGGCATATCTATATGTAGGAAGTCTAATCTTCTCTTGAAGGTCGATAGAATGATTCTAGCCCATGACACAAATAATTACATCTCATCTTCCTACAGTCTTAAGGAAAAATCTCAATTTTCATGTACTTTCATACTCAGACAATTGCTGGTGTTGTGATGTTTGTCACTAGTGCCTAAGCTCCCAAAGAGAAGGCTTATATTACAGACAAGCCTACAGTTAGGACCGATAAATTAGACCTCCTTTACTGGCATCCTGAAGTAGTGTAGTATGGAAATCCAGACTTTGATTTTGAAGTCAGGTATTTTAGCTGGGAACTCTGGCTACCCATCTTATTAGCTCTATGGTCTTGGACAAGAAGTTTGACTTCCTTTAGACTGTTGTATCAAATTGTTATCGTCTAAAACTAAGCCACAGAGTTGTGATGGTTATATATGAAAGCACATGAAATGGTACCTGAAACATAGTGCCTTTCAAAAGTTATTAATTTTCTTCTGACATAGAAAATAATTAGATTTGCCTAAGAAGTATAGTTTATTCTAAAGAGATGTAAATATACTGGGCCAAATTCTAGCAGTAACACTTAAAACAATTAATAAAATGATCCTCATAGGATCGAAAAGGTCCATAAAGCTTCTAAAATGCAATAGCCCACAAATCAGATGACTGTAGTCCAACATTGACTATCTAAATATTATTCTCATACTTGCCTCCTTTTTATCAAGAGATACTGTGATGTTATCTTCAAGCCATTTCAAAGTGACTGCAAACTTTGTGAAGCATTAGAGAAGGAATCGGAGAATAAAGAGTAAGATTATGTTTATTAGCTCATTTTCCTTTCATGCACTTTAAAAATTTGTTTAAGCAATGAGCAAAGGTATCAGGATGCATGAACACTATCAGATTCCTTTTATTTGAATATCCTGTAGTGGAAGTTGATCCTTCAATATCTGAGTGCCTTAAAAAATAAAAACCTTTTAAACCTGGAGTTCTTTTGTTGACCTATTAAGAGACATTTAGGACATTTTCATCAGAGGCATCTTTATGTTCTGCCTTTTCCTGCTTGCTTCAGCATGGCCGAAGGGAAATCTAAGATTTCCCTGTTTTTATTTTAAAACTTTCCTACAATTTTTATTTTACTTTGAAATGGGTTGTTAAATATGCCATGACTGTTCAAGAAAGGGACTCTAAAAATATCCTACTCTAGGTTTCTGAATATACCTTCCCCAACCAAACTACTTTTGCACATAATGCTAATTAGCAATAATGAATGCAAATACAGTATAAACATGTCAGTTAAGACAGCTATCAATTTTGGGGCACAGTCCTTTGGAAAGCCAACTGCTCTTCAGAAAAACTATTTGGGGAATTATCGATATTCATTTTGCATAAACCATACATTAACATAGGAATAGAGGGAAAGGATAATGCTATAAGGCTACACGTTTTCAAAGATAAAAGAACACTGAAATTGAGTTATATGTATATAAAAAGTGTTAAATCTGTCAAGCCAAAATACATTTTATATATTATATAAATATGTATGTATGTGTATGTGTATCTGTATGTATATATACATAGACACACACACATTCTATAGGTGAACAATGAAATGCTCTTGCTTTTCTAAACTAGCCAGGAATTACTTTAACATAAGCAGCTAAACAGAAGCAGCACACCTCCCCTGATTCTACCCCTCAGGAACTCTGTCTACCTCCTACCCTCAACCATTCAGGAGGGAATGCCATTGTCTTCTCTTTGTGAATTCAAGTCCAGAGCCATGAGGTCGATTAGAATCATGGCAGAAATCAGGTATCTTTTTACAAGTTCCCAGGTGAATTCTCCTGTGACTCCCATTCTATTGCTGCCCTTCAACAGTGATATGACCTTGGATGAGGTCCTTTCCCTCGTTACACTTCCATTTCCTTACTTTGTAGAATGAGGTTAATATCTATTCTCATATTATTGTTATCGATGATCCTATACGTTTAACGGAAATGGAGATGTGGAAGGTCTGAGGAATTGTAAGACAATAAGGAGCCAGGACCCTGAAGATGACACATGTGGGGCAACTGATTTCTGGAAACTAGTCAGGACCAGCAGAACACTGCCCAGTGCTAACCTTGTGTCTCTTAATGGAATGTGTGTTTATTGTACTGCCAGCTAATAATTTTAGCTAATATTCCAGTCCTGTTGGACTACCATGGTATTAAATTGTGATTTTGTGTATAAAAATCCCTCTACCAGTTCCTTCCCCAAAGGTCCCTTCACAGAGCCTAAGTTCTGATGGGTTGAGTTCCCCTGGCCAGTGGGAAACTAACTTTGATCTGCAGCCTGAGAAAAAGTTTATTTCCCCTCATCAGTAATGAGGATTAAGAGTTGAAGAATGACAATGAGAGTGAGATAGTGATAATCAGTTTTCAGAATGCAGAGTTGCAGAAAAAGGAAAAGCCAAATAAAATGATTTGTCTAATCACTACTGAGAATTAAAAGAGTGAGTGCATTTTGAAGCTCTTTTGTGTTTTGCGCAGCATGATTGTGATAGGTATATTATTCTTATCGTCATTTAGAAACGGGGTCAAGTGCCTGTAGACCGAGTACTCACCTCTAAGATTGATGTCTGCACTTGGAGGATCTGTTCATGGCCTTTGAGCTGCCGGATGCAGATTTTGCAGGACAGCTGGGTGGTGGTGGGCGTGTAGCGCTCCAGGGAGAAGGCACAGTGCAGGGGCTGCCGGTTACTGCACCACACGCGGGAGAACGGGACTTCCTGCAGGGAGATAGGGGAGAGAAGAGGGCCATGGTGTGCAGAGCCCCACTGAGATGAGTGGAGATCAGGAGAGTCTTAATAGCAATAATTATGGTGATGATGACAAAGATCGCAGCAGAGATAACTGTCTAAGCAACGTGGTGGAATTGTTGTAGAGATAATGTTCCAGCATATGCCAAGCAGCACAAAAATAATTAATGTCAATTTCAGTTTATAACATCTGAATTCCAAGACCACGCTGCAAGAGCTCAGATTTCACTTGTTGACACACACACACACACACACACACAATTAGGAAGAATGCCATCAAACAAGAATCATGTTTTTCCAATAAAAAAAATTCTGAGAGCACTCCTATGGTCCATCCTTCTACCTAAGCCTTAAATGAAAATTATGCTAAAGAACTGATCAGAACTTGTCCCCACAAAATCATATTAAGTTGTGTAAATAGAACACAATATTGCTGCTGTATTCAGCCTAAAAAGTATGCCTACTGTAAAATCATATACACTCATCCCAGAGAGAGAGAGAGAGAGAGAGAGAGAGAGAGAGAGAGAGAGAGAAACACGTTGGGACAGCCCAGAGCAGTCTAGTTTGCTAACTCCTTATGTAATTCATCCACTCCACAATTCTGTATATGGCGTCTGCTAATGACAAGATACTGTATTATATAAACAATAAGAAATAGAGATTAGGCTCACTTCCCCACTCTCAAGAGACTTAAAATTGAGTAGCAAAAGCAATTTTTCCTAAATGGGGGGGGATTATAAAATCTATATAGATCACTCTTTTCCCCAGTATCAGTTAGTGCTTGCTGCCGAGGGGACTGTGCTCAGGTGTGTGGCTTTACAGTAATTTGAAGTAGAGGTCAGCCATTCTGACCTCTGATGGTAATCAGAAATTGATATTCTTTCATCTACCTAAAAGTCTTTCATTTCTTATGACATTGGGCTGGGTCCTTGGCAATGACCATGTATGTCCAGCCTCTAGTAATCACTTTTCTCTTTTTCTCCTCCCATTAATTTGGATTTTTCCCTGTTGCCAGAAATACTGTTTTCTTTAATATTAACGAAAGGTGTATCAAGTCTGGAAGTTTGATACTGCGAAGTGTGATTGGTGGTGAAGCCAGCAAGTGTTATAAGACCAAAGGCCATGATTAAAATTCAGTCTACTCACTTGAAGGAACTATGAATTACCTAGTTACTCCTGAGCGCTACTGTACATACTTGTATGTTTCCTAATTTTCTCCATAGGAAGTCTCACACATCTTGATTTTGGATCCTTCTTGGTGGGGGCCAGGGAGCAGGGCAGCAAGAAGGATTGGACTTTAGATTGTTATATACTTTAAAAAAGCAGAGACAACTTTAGGGAGTATGAAAGAACAAACTCAGGTGTTAACCCCTACCACATACCCCATTAATGAATATAAGGGATTTGTGTTTTTGTTTGTTCTTAATCTTGAATCAAGGGAAAGGCAATGGACCTTTTGCTCAAGAAGCAGAAACAAGGACTCAAAGTCTATGTGTGTGACAGTGTGTAGTGTTTCTTGACTTTATTCTTGTGCTAGACGTGGGCTGTTAGGACGCAACACTGTCTTTGCCATGCTCGGCTCTCCCCTACAAGGCTGGGGCTGCAGGCCTGAACACTACATTTCATAGACTGACTGTCCCGGAGGGAGTTCACGTTTCCATTCTGCCAGTGAGAGGTGCTTGTGCTAGGCTGGGACAGCAGAGGAGGAGCCCAAGCCATCACTGCCCCTCACACATAGCCCGCAGGCCCAAAGGCTTCAGCCATCAGCACATGCGAGGTTTACAGGGGCTACTGGACATCCCCTGAGAACCATCTGCCGCAGCGCTGTTTCCTGAAATTCTCAAATTTGCTGGTTTCCTGATGTCATCAGTGGCTCTCTCTGACTCTGACTCTAAAGGCTTTCTAAAGATTCTGTAAGCACATAACTCCCTCGATTATATTTCTCCTTTGAAATATCTTGAGAGGTTTTTCTTTTCTTGACCAAGACAATTCTCTAATGAAACTCCAGTGGATTAGAAAAAGTTCTCTTAGAAACTGATGTAAGTTTGACAACACTGAAAGGTGCCATTAGTGCATGCCACAGGGTAACCGTCCTATTCTAGGGAAAACACAGAAGAACTAACCTAATGGTCACTAAGGAAGCTGTTGGCTGGGGCATATCTTACTTATACTACCAGCAAGACAGCACAGGTCTGTTTAATGGTGCCTCTTTCCCACTTTCTTCCGATACAGTGGATTTTACTTAAGATCTCTTCTCTTTCCCTCCTGGTAGTGGACATGGCAGCAGAGGGTACTTCTGATTGATAGGACCTCCCAGAAACCTTTACAGAAGATATTTTTCCCTAAATCACTGAAAAATGACTTTGCACTTGCACCTAATTCTACCCTCGATAAAAGAAACAATATGTATTTATAAGATTTGCCATTTTTCCTCATCTAGTCTGATTCATTTATGTGCTTCTCTTCTTGAGCCTCTTCTGTTTTGTAGAGCATGGGTGACCTTTACTTCATACCTCAGCCTCTAACATTTCTCTCTCTGCCTACTGAACTCTACAAGGTCCCATCTGCTCTCATATGTACAATTGCCATCTCTCTGTGGAGAGCTCCAATAGCTATACCTCTGGTATTTACTTCATTTTTATCTATCGCTGGCCTTATACTCCCAATCACTACAAATCATTTTACTTTATTGGGCAACTCTACCTTTTGAAAACTGATGATCACCGTCTCACTCTCATGGTCATTCTTTTACAATATTCCTATGTCCATTAATGATCCTTTTCTCTCGCCTCATTCTAGCTAACTGTATAAGCTAGTCCACCAGCCTCTGGCCTTCAGTCTCTTACTATACAGAGTGAATGAGGTGTTTAGTGCTTCACTGAAGAGGGGAACAGGAAGCACTTGATTGGTATTCTTCAGGAAACAGCATTGTGGTCTCTTGTACCTCTAATCACGAGAGGGGAGCACTGATGTCACAAGATCACTTTTCCTTACAAAATTCCTTTGCTTGGGGGTGACCAGGATGGCCCTTAAGGTCTGCCGTGTTCAAAACAGCCCCCTGCCTGGCCCTCAGAGGCTTTCATAATCTATTGCCTTGTATATTCTCTTCATTCTCATATTGATAGGCCTCAAAAGAAGTCTCTTCTCCAAACTGGTAAGTGTTTATAGTTACTTTGCACTACCTTCTCCAATCAAAGTTTAACGAGAGTCTCTGTGGTTATCAGGTGGTTTTCACTGACTAAGGTGGTTTTGCCTAAGGTAACTAGAACTTTTTGTTTTCTAAAACTAAAAATGTAAGTTCTAACATAAGTGCATTATAAGTTCTTTGACTGCAGAGCCAGATAGAGCTGAATTTAAGGTCCAGCTCTTAAACAAACCTACATTTTCTGTAGTGGATTTGAATCCTTGTTAAGCTTTTCCTCTCTTTGTCCCCTCACTCCCTCCCCACCCCCACCCATCTCCACAATGACATTGACCATTTACTGAAAAGTGTCTTTTCTTGTATCACTGCTAAATTTTTATGTCACTGGAAGAAAGATAAAGAGTAATGCCCACAGCAGAAATAATCTTTCCTTGCAGAAAGGTATGAGAATCAACACATACACAGAAATCCTCTTTTTTCTATTCTACTGCACACACAATCAAAACATTTTAAAAATCTGATTTTAAGATAGTATCAAAAGAATGTTTTATTGTTGACTTGAGTAGCAGCTGCCAATAGTGCTCAACAAAACATTTAAAAATAATAGAATTAGAAGCACCGTGATTAGTGTGTTTTCAGGGCAATCATCTTTGCTTTCGTTTATTCAAAAAAAAAAACCAAACAAAAAACCCAAAACACCAAGATTCTCACTGAGCTGAGAGGAATTATGTGGAAAATAATATGGGAAGACAAAGTGTAGCAAAGTTATGGGTGTTTAAAGAATTCCGGAAATGTTTTTATTTTGATTCCCATTATAATTAGGTTTCTAGCAGATGGAGAGAATGTAAATCATATCCTAGCAGGAGACAGACATTGGGTTCTCCAAGATACATAGCATGCTGAAAAGACAGCTGCTTTTATCCTAGGGAGGTGACAGTCTGACTTTATGTTTTGTAGGATTTAAAAAATAAATTAATCTTTTATGATATATGGTTTATTACAGTTCTTCTCTCCATAGTCAGCAAGGAATAAAGAAAACCATAATTAAGTGGTACTTAGGCCACAGTAACCCATTGCGAGCAGAGGTATTTACCTTCTAGAGGAGTGTTTTCAAATCTGAGGGGGACATAGCATACCCCTAATTGTGGTAGTTTCAAAAAGCCTGAGAAGAGTTGATTTTGTGAGGACTAGCATTGTGGGCCTCTTTTTTTGAATCAAGGTTGATGGGTGCTACTGCAACCAGATCTGAGAACTCACATAGCCTTCCATTCACCCATTACATATGGTTTCACATGCAATAAGGACTGCAGTACAGCATTCTATAAAGGGTAATCCTCCAGAACCTAAACCAAAAAGATTTAAAATCTAGTTGGTCCTCCCATACGTAGGCTCTCAATCACATAGCTCTGGGGCCAACCTTGAACTCACATCATTCACAGAACATTTCTCATGCAGTCGGTGTCTGAGAAGCCATATTCTTGGTACAGAATACCTCCCAGGCTTGTACCTTCTGGGAAATTCTACCTTTTCCAGAAGAAAACAGAAGGTTTCTTAGTAAAGTATGCCTTGGCTGTCAGTTGGGATGTGTTGATTCCCAGATTCTTGATTTGAAGTTAGAGAAAGGGAGAGAGAAAAAAAGACAAGAGAATACCAGAGGTTTTCCATGCACCAGGTTGGAAGATGTCAGACTGACCAGTTGAAGGAGACCTATAAATGATGTCAGAAAAGTAGTGCGATTTTCTGTCCTACAATAGTTCTCTGTTAGTTCCTATCTACCAAGTCCTAATGAAAAGCTATCCTCTATTCTCCTTGCCAAGTTTGCCAGTGCACATGACAGTCTACATGAGGTTTGAGAAGGCTGAACATAAACCCTCCCCGAAGAGCTTACATTGGATGCCTGGGAGCAAACGCAGCATGGCCATTAAGACAAGTACAATATGTATTCACACAAACTGGGGGGTTTCAATGATGACAAGGGCAAGAAAATCGGTGTTATAGGTGGTGAAGAGATGGGACGAATAAAGAAGAAAAGTCATTTGTGGATAAGAAAAATGATGTGGAAATGAAAACTCAGTGGCAAGTCTCCTGGTGCAGAGAAAATAAAATTGTTTCTCAGTCTTCCAAGACTCTTTCAAATTATGCTCAATTACAGAAGGCAAATATTTATACATGTTCACAACCTACATGCAATCCAGCCCATCCCAGCAGTAAAGCTTGTAGAGCTTCTGGGGAGCCAATATTCTTTGGTTTTGTCTGGCCCTGTTGCATCCTCTGAGGTCAGCAGGCACTTAGCCCCTCAAGCCTTTTCTGCCCAAGGGCTCTCTGAGAAATCCCTGTAGTTGGAATTATTAAGTGCTGCTGCAAGGTTATGGTTCCTTCATCTGATTTTTTATATCCAAGCATTAAACTTAATAGTTTGGACTGAGTCACCTGCATTATGTCCAGTGAAGTGACAACCTTAAATCTATAAAGTTTAATACGGAAGAATTTATATGACTATTAGTGCTTGTTTTTACAATACCCTGATGTTCAATTTGGATTAGAAACTTTGAATACTGCTTTGTGAGAAACAGACACATAGGTCTAGAACATCCTAAACAATATATTCATAGAAAACCAACCCTCTTTAAGGAAATATGCTGAATGTGCCAAAAAAAAAAAAAAAAAAAAGTCCAGGGCCATGAGAGGTATTCTTGTTGCTTTGAATGCACTAACATTGTACGGGGGGGGGGGGGGCAATTCCCAAGGTCATGAGATGTGTGAAAAGTAAATAGGAAAATACAGCCTTATCTAATTTGAAAATACTGAATTTTAAAGTTGAAAAGGTTGGTAATTCAATTTTTTTCTCTCTCATGGTGCAGTCAAGGTTTTTCTTTTTGTGATTTGGCTTGTTCTCATTCTGACAAACTACTATGCCTTCTGCAATTCCCCCCCCCACCCCCCCCATCCCCCACAAATGAATGCTGCAAGGATGAAAAGGTTAAAAAACCACAGGGCTCTGCAGGTTATATCGATGGCAGAATAAAGAAATTTGAAAGTCCCCTTTGATTTCAGATCAATATGACTCCACCAGAAGCGTTTCCAGAATTAGGAAATGTCCTGTCACTTGAAGCACAGATGACTCTGGTTTAAGACTCTATGGTAGGGCAGCTGGCTGCTTATGATGACAGAACTTATCACTGGGAATTACCATAGAATTCAGTGCAGGCTCACATATTGGTATCTTTTAATGCTAAGTAACTACTCAAATTCCCTAAAAGTTATCCAAGGAGACTCTAAGTCATTTTGCAATGTTGCATTAAATTCTCTGGTATAGAGATATGTGAATAATAATGTATGTGTCCTTATATATTTATATAAGGATTCGAAGAGGCATGTATCCTTTCTTTGCCTCTCAATCTGTAATTTCTTCATATCTTGCCCAGTTCATTTGACAGCTAGCACTTCATATACTCTGGACAAAAATCTTTTGTTCCCACTTGGACAGCCAGAGCTATCTATAACTCAAAATC
Organism: Eonycteris spelaea; assembly: GCA_003508835.1. Classification (NCBI taxonomy): domain Eukaryota; kingdom Metazoa; phylum Chordata; class Mammalia; order Chiroptera; family Pteropodidae; genus Eonycteris; species Eonycteris spelaea. Next base: position 9,575,686 of record PUFA01000043.1, on the reverse strand, counting down.
ACCCTTACAAAGTTTCTTACTGACATCCATCCAGTACATTCATCTCTGCACATGATTAGAACAATGTTTTACAATGAGCTGATTTTGATGAAAAGAAAATAACAAACCTCGCTCTAAATTGTTAAATTACCACATTCAACCTCTATGAAGCAACAACAATTTAAACAGGAAAGACGAGAAACGTCACATTACCTGACATGCAGTTACCTTTATTTCCCACCTGTTAGGAATCTGTGAATTTATGACAATATGTTTAATCCTGTGTGTAGCCCAAACTGTTATATTTCTGTGACAGTTCTGAAATTAAATCCATACTTTTAAAGAGTACCCTCACCAGGGTTTGTGACGTGCTCCGCTGGTTAAAGCAAAGCTCTTTCTGTTAGAGATCTATTCGGCCAGTACCTGGCATGCAGTGAATGGTTTAATTCTCCAGAGGAATGGGGGGATATCGAGGACAGAGATCTGAAGACTAAAAGTATTCCCTTTGAAATGCAGCAACTTTGGTTCTTCCAGTAGCTGTCCACCTTGATGCCTTTCATCTGAAACCACTTCCTACAGGACAGGGAAAGAGAGAAGAGCACAGCAATAAAGTACCCAATCGCCTCCATGTCATCTTTCCATCCCTATGCATGCTCACTCCAATGTGTCTCCCAGAAATAAAGAATAGCTTCATGGACACACTCTTCTTTTACACTCTATGTCCTTGAAACACTATGCTTTTCTTTAAAACTAGAAGACCACCTTTGCCCCAGAGAAGTTGTAACACTGTTGAGTTTTTAAAAATTGTTCAAATTTCATTGATAGGACCATAATTAGGGAATGTTTTCATACCTAATTTGACACATCATATTTCACAATAAAGGTAGAAGCATCTTCTCTCTGGTTCACTTGTTTGTCACTAGCAGAGGCATGATCCATGTTTATTCTTTGACTCAAAATAGATGTCACAGGGTGCATATCATGTTTATTTGCAATAATGTTCTTAAAGTTATGCCAAAGGCCAAGAAAAAAATAAGTTATAGTCAGTTTTAGTTCAGGAAAAAAAAATATCCTGAGATAAATACTCCAGTATTTTTCACTGAGAAATCTTTATACCTCATACAAATGCAATTTACATATATTCTACTAAGCAAACCATTTAATTGGTTCCAAATTTGTGGTGTTCAGAAACATTGAAATGATAGGACAAGTGAAATAATTGATATGGATTCTGTAAAACCTTAAACTACTGTAAGGATGAGGCTTTTAGTGTTACTGTAGATGAGACCTCCCTAAATCTATTTTTTTTTTTTTAAAAAAAATCACCATTAATTTAGTTATGATTTCCTTGTAGAGATCTAGGATTAATAAGAAAAATGAAATCTTTTAATTATGTCCTGTAATCTTTTCAGATTCTAAAAGAAAGATTGTATGAAGTCAGGCAAATAAGTTTATAAATACAATATAAATTTTAATCATAAATTTATTGGCAAGTGAAAGCTTCGAAGGTTATCTTATATATCTCTTGTCTAGATGTAGAATAACTAAGGAAAACATTTCTGAGAAGCAGCTGCCCAGCTTTTATCCTTCATGTACACATAATCTGTTAACAGGTTGCTAGTATCTTTTCTCAGGACCAAATGATTCAATTCCAATTTTCTCCAGCTCTTTGATCTTGCTAGTGAGAGAGGTGTTTCTTGGGGCCCGTTGGTCAGTGCTGAACTTTCGGTGATGATGGAAATGCTCTCTCTTTGTGCTGTGCAATACAGTATTTACTAGCCACAGTGGCTATTAAGCACTTGAAATGTGGCTGGAGTGACTAAAGAACTGAATTTTTCATTAATTTACATTTAAATACCCACATGTAGCTAGAAATTGTACTAAACAGTGCTGTGCAACATAATTCATGTTGTAGATCTAAGACTTGGACAAAACATACTGTAGCTGGTGTCTGGTAGGAAGGAGCCTCAAACAGTGGAAGGGAAGTGGCGGTGTGGGGAGGCAGGGAAATTCATTCCAAATGCCGACTTTGGGTCTTTTACAGGTGCTGGTCACTTGTTTCTTTTGAGATTGAGTTGTCCACTGGACCTATGCTTGAGCTGTACTTTGGGTATACAGAAATGAAACTGTCTGTTACCAAGGAGCTCAGTCTAGTGAGAGTGTCAGAACAGCAGGTGTATGAGCATCATGTATTATCTAAGTAGCATAATATAATGTGTTCCTGGGAGGTTAAGGCAAGACAGTGCCTAACAGCTGGGAGAAGAGGCCAGGAAGGGAGTGAGGAAATTAATCGAGGAAGTAGTTGAGATGAACCTTGAAGTAAAATAGGGTCTAGCCACAGGAAAAGGAGGGAGAGCACCTTTCAGACACTAAGAAGGTATGCACAAAGCACGGAGGTCAGACAGAGCTGAAATAGAAATTCGGGGGAAAATGTGTGACTGGTGATGATAATGTAGGGCAGGGACCAAATCATGAATTCTTGCTTGCTATGCTACAAACCTGTATTTTATTTTAGGGTTGCTCAAGAGTAAAGGTGTATAAGATTCTTCTGGGGGCTATATATACTTTAAAAGACTACTAATGTTGTAAATGGAAAATGGAAACACAGGATTCTAATTACATTTCTATGTGGTCTTCAGCAAGTTACCTATTTTCTTTAGGCCTTGGTTCCTTACTTGAGTTTATTCATAGCCAAGCAAAATAATTAGCATGATAATATACTAACCTCTTTTTGCAATTTTAGTGCAAGGTTAGAATCAAGAAACATACTTATTAAAATCATATTAAAGTCACAGAGTAACAACAGCATTTACTCTTCAAAGTATATTTGACTAGGCTCCCTAAAGTGTGTACCCCTCTTCTTTAAATCTAACTTGCCTGAATGTACAGAGAAGTAAGCTGGGATCAGGAGATGAAGTGATTTCTTTGAGGTCATGTATCACTTAGCAGGGAGAGCTAGATTATTTTAATATTGAGAAACTATGTAGAATCATCACACAAGAAGAAAACATCATCAGGTTTTCAATCACTAAATACCTTATTTATAGGTAAAAAATGGAAACACCTCTCCTTCCTCCTCAAGAAAGTTATTTGCCAAAACCACATAGTTAGTGATTGAGCTCAGACTAGAACAGAACAACTTGTTCATGATTTAGTATTTATTCTACTAGATTTCTCTGCATTGTCCTAAATTATACTTTTTTTTTAAAGAAAATCATGTGTTGCTCAGACTGCTATTAACTCTGTCCCATAAATAATTTTTTTATTGGTGTTAGGTATATGTAAAGACAATATGTCTGTATTTGCCTTAGGGTTATATATACTAAGGAGTTCCTGATATGCAGAGTGGAAAATATCAGGAATTTTTAAAATGGGTATCTCTTAGAGTTATCACAGACGAAAATGATACCATTTAAAATTTTCTGCACTAGGGTCAAATTTGAATACAACCATGATCTTTTTTTGCTTTTTTTAAAGCTTATTTAATCTCCATATATCGAACCAACTATATATAATTACAGTGTACCATAATCTTGAACAAAATATTAAACAAGCATAGTTATTCTGTAACAAAACAATTATTAAAATAAAAAAGCCCAATAATGAATTATTGTATTTATATACCTCTAAAGGCACAATTGGCTTCAGAATTAAAGAAATATAAACTCCTGAGAACAAGCTTTAAAATACTGTCCAAACAGAATAAATTGTACTTAATGAAGAATTCCTAGTTGTGCCCTTAACTCCAATGAGCTAGGCCTAGACATCTGGATTTTTAAGCTTCTCAAATGATTCTGATTCCTGGCTGGTTTGGGATATGATGATTCAAACAGTTCTAGTTCTGGGTCATTCAGGGATGTATCACCCCAAAAGTGAGGCCTGATAATTAATTTTTCTAGTCTGCCTCCTATATAACAAGGTCATCCTGTTAAATCTGTGGTTCTATTGTTAAATCATTATTTGTAGTAATTAAACTAGAAAATAGGGTCTGGCTGCTTTCTTATATATAAAATGTACCTAAAGGCTCTGGTTGATAATTTTTCTAGTCTTTCTACTTCAGCATTTTATGTTGGGGGCTGATAGTCATCCAGTTCTAGGAGTTCTGGCCAAGAAACTTGTGCTTTGTGCTCACTGAGCTCTTTATGTTGATTTAATGAGACAGGCCACAATATTCAGGTGTGCTTCAGGGATACTAAAACAGGCAGGCCAAATTTACATATTTATGAGACAAAACTGTTTGAACTTAAGCCTGCGCACGTATATACACACACACACACACACACACACACACACACAGAAATTATGTCGTTGCGGTGTTTTCCTTTAAATGCTTTATGTGAACAGTATTTCCCAAGGTTGCATTATTGATAAACACAAGAACTACATCTGGAGGAAATCCTTTGAAATTAGATTCTAAATCCACATTAATGCCAAGTAAGTAATGAGTACCGAGAAGTACTGAATAGGAATGCTGGGAGCGACAAAGAAAAATCTGGTTGTTTTTCATTTTTTCTTTCTAAGATAGGGCAAGTGCTTAAGTCCTTGCTTTTTCTATGTCAATGTTTGAGGTGTGTGTGTGTGTGTGTGTGTGTGTGTGTGTGTGTGTGTGTGTGTGTGAGAGAGAGAGAGAGAGAGAGAGAGAGAGAGAGAAAACAGTAACAAAAAGTTCCTAAAATGTTACTGCTTTGAAAATATAACACCACTCCTCAACCTTTACTTTGAATTCATCAAAGGAGGCAATGTCAAACACACAAACATAAAATAGTAGCTCTAATTATTACAGAGACATAGGGGTGGAAGGACGAGAAGTCTTTTGGTCCTTCTCTTTTCACCTTCAGGCAGATGGCATTTTTATTTTTAAAGAACATACCTGAGCTGATGTAATTTCCATAGAGATGTTTTTAGATGTATTTATCAGAACAGATCTTCAAAAAAAAAAAAATCTGAGACTAATTGAATTATGTTTTGCTAAGGTGTTTGAGATATTTGTTTTTGTCATTCAAAGAAACTGCTACTATGATTCAGATAAAATATCCTCAGAGCAAATGAGAAATAGTGTAGTAGCCCTGCAGGAAGTATAGGGAAGGAGGACATGGCTGAAAATGGAGAATGTTTCTGTTTGATTACTTAAATCCTCTCAAGGAATATTTTTTATCGGGACCATTATATTGCCAGACCCTTGCTTTGATTTAAGAGGACAGGAGAGTTGGGTTTGAAGCTATCCTTTTCCTAGTGTTTTCCAGGAAAGGGTAGGTTTTTAAGATTTTATGGGACATAATTTCCCAGTGAGATATGAACAATACGAAAGATGCACCATGCCCATTAATTAACCTTCTTGGTTAAGAGCTCAGCTCTAGTTGAGGTTACCATTTCTTTGAGATATGATAAAGGTACCACAATAGAGAGACTGTACAATCATGCTTGTATCTATTTTTAAATCACAATAAACATTTTCATTATAGTGATAACTGAGGTAAATTCCAGGACAGGCAATTGCTGCAGAGTGCTTCATGAAGAACTACATGTTAATTTTGATGAAGAAGTCAGGGTTCTATCAGAGTTGTAAGAACAAGTCACCACCGTATACAGTATTTTCAGCTCACACCACACAAGTTGAGGGAGCCCATATTAACTTGTGAAGTCTTTTAGAGGTTCAGGAAGTGAACTGATGCTAAGGCTTAAAGTGGAACTCTTTTAATGGGTTAGTAACTATGTAATATTCCCCTCTAATTAAATACCACATATGAAGCCATGAAAAATAAGACATGGATGATTTGGGATAGCAAGGTAGTTTAAATGAACCTGTGTAAAAGGGCCTGAAGGCATTCACTTAGGGTAAAAATCCAGAAAGCAATATCTTTTCCGAAACAAAATCCGGAGACTAAGACAAAGGAGTAAATAGCTGTGTTCCAAAATGCTACAAGTTATGTTTTAATCTTTCCGTGAGTCAAAAAAGTTATTCAACCAAAGTCAATGCTCTCTCAGAACCCCAAGGGGAAGCATGGCCTTTGCTGCTCATGACAGCTGTCACATACATCCTGTCAATAACAAGTAAAACAAACCCGACTTTAAAATCAGCTTTATTTGACAAAATAGAAGAGGGAAAGAATCACTGGAGGGAAATAGATTACAACAAATAGGGTCAAAGGTATTTCCACTGGAAAACATTTCTCTAAAGCAAAATGAAGGAGTTTCAAGAAATATCTCTAAATGATGAAATTAATATATTTAGATTCAATTTAGAGGGAGAACACCATTTCCCCTAACATTGACTAAGAAGAGTTTATTACCCGCCAGAATGGACAGTGGTTTGGAAAGCTGTGTTTAGGGCCTCATTTTCATGACTTCCACTGCGATTCATATTCATCTGTGAACAGCTGAGCTGTTGTAGAATCTGGTAGCCATCAACATGAATGAAAATAGATTTATCTGGATGTCTCTTAGAATAAACTTTTTAGGCAAATGTTTAACTCCCTGGTATATATATCAGCAGTGAGACCATTATTCAAAGAAAATTTCAAGTTGGTAATGAGGGCTGACTTCCAAGGCAGTTGGGATGAACAGATCCTCATCGTCACACTAGGCAGCAGTGGGCTACCCATGTGAGCCAGAAGACTGGCAATCATCCATGGTCTTCCGTGTTTACTTCAGTTTACTCAGCCTTTGAAATCTGGCTGAGTTACTAAACATCCAACTTGAGTCATGGTGCATTTTGTAACTGTTAAGTGGTAGTAACACCCTGAATTCATTCTTTATTTTTGATTACTGAATTTGTTATGTATTTTATCTTGAAGAAATCCTCTTACTAGGGTGGTGAAAGCAGAGTATAATATGCCAATCAAAGGATGAGGAGCAACTACTTACATTGAACTTCTTTATTCTATGAAATGGCACCTCTGTGTGTGTGTGTGTGTGGGGGGGGGGTGCTCTTTAATGGCAGCCAAATATTAACTGTGGCCTTCAAATAACCTGTGCTACATAAGAGATAGTTGGGGAAAGTTTGGAAATATAGGTTGGCACTGTGTCACCTTTACTGGTTTATGTTCATGATTCAGGTCATTGTGTCTCTTCTTTTGGTAAACATGAGTTTTCCAGCTCAGTGTCTTAAAAGCTAGTTACTGAGGAAATGCTCTGCATAATGGACTTAATGATCCAGGACTGGAATAGCAGAGATCTTGGATGAGGTGTGTCAGGAGAGCTATGCTATTTATATATGGGCAAAGCTTACACAGGCACTTCTGCATTATCTTTGCTGCTATTAATAAACCTGCAACTCTTCGTGAGTAGCTAATTTAAAATAAATCTTACATGATTAAAAGTACCAAAAATGGAAAAGGAACCTTGAACCATCTCTGCCCTAGTATCCCTAATAATTAATATGCTATGTGTCCAGGATATGATCTTACTGCCTGCTGATAGGTATGATTTATAATTGTTTTCTAATTACAACCTTCAGTTGATTCAAGCAATTTTCTCACTGCCCTCTGCACTTCGAATAATTCTGGTGTCTGTATGTAGCACATGCCATTCTCCTTTTTTGACATGATTTTCCTTTCTTGTTTGTTCCTAAATCTCATCCATCCATGAAGGTTCACAAAGAGGTCTCAAAGACTCTATTGTAGCTGTATCTGTTTTCTGAATTCTGACTAATTCTGACTACACTTCTAGTCAGCTGTATAATTTAGCACACCAAGTTCTCTATATGCACTAATTTAACACTTCTCTTTTTGACTGCCAAGTACTTTAGCACTTTGTTGGACATACAGTAGCATAGCTCTTGCTTCAAGATAGGTATCTCCAGAAGGCGAGTGATATGGGTTCATTTTCCAGACCCTCAGCAACAGAAGTCTCTACTGATACTAATTTTTAGGAAACCCCATGCTTTCATGACACCAAAAGAGTTACAGAGAAAAGGCTGACCTGAAATGCACAAGGGGTATTGTCCACACAGTAGACTCTCAAGTTGTAATCCAGAGAGTTACAGGACATGCAGCCAAAAACTGCGACCTTGAGTTGCTTCACGGCACAGTCTGTGATTGGTTCTCCAGTGAGGGCATACGTCCCAAAGCTGTCTAGGAGCACATGACAGGCAAACGGGTCCAAAAGGCAGTAACAGGATGTGGATTCATCCTCCACCGACATTACTTCCTGTTAGGAAAAGTTTGTTAGATTTTCTCAGTTTTGGAAATAAGGTGTGATTTAACAATTTCTTTGCAAGGACATAAACTTTTTTGGAATATTTTTATTGCCCTAATTTTCTCGATAAATGCTCCTCTTCTATCAAAATAACTACTTAGAAACTCAAGAAATGGTTATATTAAGTGTTGGAATACTACTTAATAGCTTATAGCAAACATCACTTTCAAAGTTCTATTTGTGGTTAATTTGTTCAATGCTGAATTTAAAAAAATGTATCAAACATTAACACCAATGAGCAAATGTTTATATTTTTAAAAATGTCTATTTCTTGTAATCCTATCTGCTCCAGATAACTTCCATTTGTTCCTCCAGATCTACTCTGCTCTTCCTCCTTCCCTGTGCTCTGTGCCCTAAGAAGCAGGTCCTTTGAGGTTTAGAAATTAGGAAGCCTCTGTAGAAGGTCAAGATGTAGGAGGAAAGTGAGGCCAGGTTCTTCATCCAAGATTCCTCTCCCTGTGAGGGTACCTCACACTGTCTCTTTCCTCCACTTACCATGTCTCATACAATTTATTCAAATCACGGCCTTCTGGCCTTCCATGAACCTCACTCTTGTTTTTTCCTTTATCCCTTTTGGGGAGCAGACTTTGGATTACAATAGTTAGTAAAAACAGGAGGGAGGCTGGGGGAAGTATATGTATACTAAAATATTTATAACATTTGTTATCGAGCCCAAATTTCAATTTAAATGGGCACCTTATATTTTATCTGACAAATAGGCGTGATGTAATAGCTTTGCTGCTCGTTCATGTGGTGTGTCTTATGTTTTCCTAGCATGCCCACATTACAATTGGATCTTTACAAATAACCCTCCTCAAATTTTCTTTGATTAGGCTATTTATTTCCTATGGAGATCCTCACTAATACAGTATCTCATCACTCTTTCCAGCAACAAACTTAAGTTTAAAATAAATCAACTTTAGGTGTCAAAAAAAAAGTCTATTTCTGATGACCTCTTTCATATCCTTAAGGCAATATAGATATATATTTTCCAAATATTTTATCCCCGTTCATTCCATCAAAATCACTCTCAAGGAATTATTAAATAAATGGTTTGGATAAGATATATTTAGACCATTTCACCCTCCCTGATAAGAACTTAGATATGTGGTTTGGTAGAGCATAAATATAACACCATCTGGATGTAAAAGATTATGCAAAAGTGCTGAGAAGAAAAACGAAAGTGATGAAAATCCAGGCAAAGCAAAACATCATGAAAAAGAGACCAAAACCTGGCCCCGTTGGAAAACCCATGGAACTTTACACCCCAGGAACTTTGCCTGTGGTTTTACAAGGACTGAATAAATAGCAGAATGCATTTTCAACAAGGAATATGGACTCATTTTAAGACATAGCTGGAAAGGGTAAATGTAATCCATCACAGCAACTGGGATTTTTCTTCTAGAGAAACACGATTTTCCTTTTACTTCTTTTGCAGGAAACACCTCCTGGGAGGGTAAGATCCCAGGGCTAGCTGCAATAGGTCATTGTGTTCCAACAAGATAATTCACCTGCTTTCATGCAAACTGACTTCAGAAAGACATGAAAGGGATGGATCCCTATCAAACAGATAAATCAGGTTTCACTTAAAACAGTAATTCCACTGCAATCTTTCTTTGCTGTGACTGTCTCCCTTGTTGTTACGCTGCTCTCATGTATCCCTATTTTCTTGTCTCTTTTGTTCTTGTACTGTAACACTTTTACATATGCTCATATACACAGGGAAACAGACAATTTTCAATGCATTCATTAATTCAACCAAATATATTTAACACCTACTGCGTCCCTGAATACTTACACGTAGATTTGTTATAATCCCTATGATGACAAAACAGATATAGCGATTTTATATAATCCCTATTTATATAATCCCATGTTAGCCATATGATGACAGAAACCGATACAGTGATAAAGTTTTATTTACCAAAGACAGGTACATAAGGATGCATGTGAGTAATTACAACTGTATTATAAAACTATTATCCTGAAAATCGCTAGGCAACACATGCCCCCAACTCTCCGAAAAATAAGAAGATGCTCGCAGATTTCATAGCTGACTCTTGGTGCTAAGAGAAGGTAAGCTTAAATCTATCCCATAGGTGGAACCCAAGTCCTGTTTTTTAAACTGGAAGAATAGGGTCTCACCTCCCACTTGCCCTGCTGAGTCCTCTTCTTTAAATGGATATTCCAGTGTTCAGAACTGACGTCCGCACAGTGCGGGATGGTCAACGCAAAGGGAGTGGTGACAATCATGTCTGGGGGACCACAGGTGACTTCAGGGCTCAGGAGTACCTCTGATCCATCTGACTGGAGGCTTTAGAGTTGGGAAAAGACAAAAGAGAGAAGCACTTGAAGGAGGGGGCATAGATATGTGAATGGGAATTTAGTTGCAAACTGCTTTTATTCAGGCAGAGCACAGCCCTTTCCAGGGTTCCTCGTGGGGAGCGCCACACATGCAGAGGCTGGTCTGGACGATAGCCATTAATTCTGAGCTGCTCAAGCACACAGACTGAGCTTACGCCTAGACTTCAGCTCTAGGTTTTGACAAATAAAATGACAAATGCTTCTTCAGAAATACAGGGCAGAACAGAGGCAAGCAAAGATCTGGCTGGTGTGCCACACACCAGCTGCTGAATCCTTATTCTTGTTGATAACATCATCAATGACTAAAGCCAAGAATATTATAGAAATGATTGATCTGCTAATCATACCATCAGATTCTTTTCTCCTAAAAACACGCTCTACAAATATTTTTAATGCCAGTAAGCGATAAAACAAATTATTATGGAACAAAGCAACACTTCAAACACACCCAAATTGAGTATGTCTCTTCTGGTTTTGAAAACATTTATTTTCTGCCAATGCACAGACACATAGGTTATATAGTGATAGCACAGTAGACAGACAGTTCATTATAAATGTGCATAATCAAACACACAAATATATAGCTTTCAATGCATTCCTACTTTAGAACTAAATTTAAAATCATTCTACCCAAAGCTGATGTTCAGTTTTTTCTGTATTGTGAATTATTTACAATGCAGAGTCATGACATAGATAAAAGAAAATGAAGTTTAATTTAAGGGAAATAATACCACCTCAGTGAATACCTCCCTCTTTCATTTTCTGTCTGTTTTTAATCTCTTCCCCAAACAGTAAGGTGGGATGCTTTATAGGATAGTAGTCAATGAGAAGAACCCAAAAGCCTCATTTTTCTCCTACTGCTTATGTATTTTTGAACAGTTATTTGATCTTTTTTTTTTTTTGATGGATTTTCACATGCAAGAGAGATAACGATACAGAAGATATGCAATAAAGCAATTCAGGATTCAGATGAACAAAGCTACACAAGAGCTAGGATCAGTATTACCTACATTTCCTCTTACCCAACCTAGAAAAGACATTTAAATATGTCATCCCTGGTCAAAAAAGCAATCTCTTGAGCAAGATAAAGATGTGAATTAGTACTAAAAGATACCACCTTTTCCGAGATCCTGTATAAACAATTTTTCTATGAGTACATCTAACATGTTATTAATTTCTTCTGACTTGCTTTTGTTGATATCACTTGTTCTTGCTCAAATTAGTAATGGTCACACTCTAGTTCATTATACAGTTTGCTGCTGCAATAAAAGTCAAGGTATATATCTGAGCAGGGATATCTTTTATCTACTGTACCTAAAACAGACCTGAACATTATTACACGGTCCCTCCCTCCCCAAGAAGCACTGGAGTCAAAAAATTCCATCTTCCACATAGGCAACCATAGTCCAAAACTGAAAATTCTTGCCGTACAACCAAAGCATGGGGTAACTGAAAATGTCAGCATTTATCTTTAAGCAGGGCAGGCAAGCTATGGGGGTGGTTTGGAAAGCAGTGATTTAGAAATAACAAATGCTCTGTGAACAGCCTAGAACAAATACACTTGAGGTTTGAAAAAAATATAAAATGCCAGTGTGAGCTATAACCAGGACGAAGTGGCAGCCTACACTGGGATTTCTGCCAGTGGCTATTAGAGAGGGTTAAGCGCTCTCTGCGTAACTGCCGCCTGCATTCATCACAGACAGGAATAGCAGAGATGCTTATGAGTGACCGATGACAAGCTCTCCTAAAAGAATTATTTAATTGCTTTCAGAGAAATCCCCCCTATTGAACATATTGTTCAAACATATGGGAGTTTGGGGAATTATTTAATGCCAAATGAACTGAAATCAGCTAATTAGATGAACTCTCACACTCATGAATAGCAAGGCTCCTCTCGGTAATAACTTAAACAGCATTAGGAGTCAGAGGCAGTGCATATCCGATCTTAGGCACGTGTGGAATGGGAACTTTGTATTTAAAGCAGCACTGGGTATTTTCCACAAGTGCAAAGGCAGTAAATCAAGATTTATATCTAATCCTCCCACTGTGAAAAGTGTCTGTGGGTGAAGGTTTCCCTCTGGTGAAGGAACAAAACTTAAACTTCACTTTTTCCTCCCCTGATTAATAATAATCTGCCCTTTTCTGCTACCTTTTATCTGTGGCCATCAGGGAGATTTACAAATATTAATTAAAGCTCTTACACACCTGGGGAGGCAGGTGTTAACAGCAGAAGGTCACAGAGAAGTCAATCACAGCAATGGAAGCAAAATAACCCTAAATTTCTACTTGCAGTTTCTTGCTCTATGTATTAACTAGAAGTACTTTTCTCTGTCACCACTAGGAAATTTCTGGTCAACTTGCTTTTGTGACATCCCAAAGAAAGCTGGGGGAGAAAACAGTCTAGGTGCAGTCATGGACACAGACCTGGGGCACCTGAGGACAGAAATCTGGGGAGAGATGCCTTTAATTAGGCCTTGGCAAAAATGAAGATCTGTAACGAAAGCATGGATGGTATTTAAGTTCTCCCACATTATATAGTACATGACAGGGAAGTATTCATGCCCTTGCTAGGGGAAAAAAGTACAACGGTTTTCTAAAATTGCGGTGAGCTAATTATAACTATAAAATAATAATAGCAGTAATTTCAGGACCATAATATGAACCACTCTAGTGCATCACATACCGTAGTGCAGACCGAAAAGTCCGGATGTGTGGGACTTTTGAGACTTATCTTTTCACTGTGCGTTTCTTTCTCTTCCTCTCTTTATATAAATACATATATATGTATGCTGTTCATGTTTATGAATGCTTATGGATAGAAAACAATCAACAATTTAAGTCAGGTCTGTATACCCACTTGGCCAGCTGAGCAAATGTATGGAAATACGGTTGTGATTCAAATTTCTGCTCACACAATGTAGCTGAGGGTCCTGGGAAAAACTGGCAGCTTTGCAGCTTTGATGCCTCAACTACAAATACACATGGTAGGAGAGGGAGAAGGGTGCACAAGAGCATGTGGCCTGGTAATCTGGTACGGCAGGAAGACCCACCTCGATAACTTAATTACCAGAAAGGGAAACCAGTAATAGAAAAGTAGCAGCAGAGCACATAAGAAGTGGGCCAAAAGAACATTCTTATGCCTTCTGTGTGCTCTTTGTGGCATCATCCCGACACCACATTCCTTATCATAGGTTTTCTGTCATTAAAACTGACAGTGTGGCAGAAGGGAAAGCCCACGACTTTCTGTGCCTCACTTTCCTCACATGTAAAATAATAGCTACTCTGAGATTGTTTTGAGAGTGAAAAGTAAAGCATAAAAAGCACCTAGTATGTGCTCATTATAAGTGAAGGTTCGGCTTCCCCAACCCCAAACTCCCACCCCTCCTGCCCTTTTTTGAGTCTTATTTCTATCAGAACTGTGCTACTTTGTGATGGCTTAATTCAGTGAATTGCCATTATATCAATATATGCTTTGACAAAATTTTCAATGCCTTAGAGATGTGCACTGAGAATTTAAGGTGCCTTGGCAATGCTTACATCCTCACCTCCCACAGTCCCCAATTCGGCAACTGGAGGAATCCCACTAAAATGCCAGCTTGTCCCCGCTTCAAGGAATCACAGCCGTTCCCTGTGCTCCAGAGCACTCCGTGCTGCCTGGCAGAGTTTTCCTCCAGATCCACACGGTTAGTTCCCTCATGCCCTTCAGGTCTTTGCTCAAATAGTGCCTACTAATGAGGCATTTCCTGACCACGCCTGAGCTGCACAGCTGCAGCTTTCCCTACATGAAAAGCTAGCCTTTGCTTTTCTTTTTCTGCAAAAACACTTATTGCCCTCAAATGTACTATACCATTTGTTCACTTATTTTTTGTCTTCCACAAACTAGAATGTAAGCTCTATGAGGCAAGAATATATATGTTTTTATGTTTGTTCATTGTTGCATCCCCTGTGTCTAATATATGCTGGTCGTAAGCACTAAAACATACTTGTTGGAAAGGACATAAACCCAAAATATTGATTTTTTTTTTTTTTTGTCTGCAGCAATGTTAGTACCCCAGGTCAATACATGAGGATTTTAATGAAAAGCGAAAAAGAATAATAGTAAACTTTGTATCTTCTTGAATAGAAAACTGTCGGATACTAGAGGTCTAGGGGTCTACCTGTGCACATTTTGCTCTTGCTTTCAATATTTCTCGAACTAATTCTAGACTTCACTTGGTTTCAGAGTATCTTCCCCCAAGGTACTCACTACCTACAAAAATGACCATTTTATAGTGGGGAGTCGTCTTGGCAGACACCACCTAACCCAACTTATCAAAGTTAACATTTCCAGTGATGGGATGAGTCGACAGAATATACCTCCTGAGATGACACAGTGAAAAGGATGCGGTATTCCTTCTGTAGCATTCCTGTTGACAGTACATAACCTGAATCTTATTGTAAGGAAATATCAGCAAACCCAAATTGAGGAATAGTCTACAAAATAAGGAATCTGCACTCTTAAAAACCATCAATGCCATGAAATAGAGACAGACTCAGCAACTGCTCCAAATTAAAGACTAAAGACACCTGACCGTAGAATGTAGTGAATGGACTTGGATTTTCCTTTGTTGTAAAGGACATTATTTGGATAACAGGTGAAATATGAATAAAGTCTGTGAGTCGAAGACAGTATTGTATTAATGTTCAATCCTTAATTTTAATAGTTGTGCTCTAGTTAGGTAAGAGAATTTTTTTTTTAGGATATACACACTGAAGTGTATCCAGGGCAAAAGACACTTGTTCACAATGATTAAAATGTGTGTATTTATGTTTATTTTATTTGTGCGTATGTGTGTACACACGCATACATGTCTGGAGAGAGGAGAGTATTATATAGCAAATTTAGTAAAATGTTAACATTTGTGAATCTGGATGTTGGAATAGTTGGGAAGTTTTTATACTATACTGTTCTTGCAAGTTTTCCTTAAGGTTGTAATTTTATCGAAAAATGTGTCTTCTTTTTTTGAACAAACAAATGAATGAATATAGAGACCAAGGGAGAATTTTTGTAGAATTATTACCATAAAAGCAGCAGAGTCACTGCTGATTGTACACAATGTGTAGTGGTGGGTGACAGGAGCTGCAGCGGGTGGTGATGTGGTGACGGTCCAAACCTCACCATGTGGTAACACTCTATGGTACATTAATGCCACCAGAAGGTCATGCTGATGAAGATCAGCTACAAGCAGCAGCTTCTAAACACGGCAGTTCTAGAGGTGTGTCTGTTCAAGTTTTGCTTTTGCTTTCAATTCTCCTTGACCTGATCCTAGACTTGTAACATGTCACTCTCTTCAAGCAAAACAACCAGTGCCATATTTTAAGATGAGATTTTCATTGTTGTTGTCTGCCATGCTGCGCTTGGTAATTATTGCCCCTCCTCTCCTCCTTATGGTCTATATTATAGATTAATGTAGGTTTGATCACCTTTACCCAGAGTATCACTCAGGAATACAGGCAGGAGAGTAATGATAGTTTTACTATGCCTGGGTCGATACATAATTAAATCATATTTTAATGGAACAGACATAAAAGGCAGGTAGATGGAAGCTGTACTTTGTATTAATATTAGAGCTCAGAAAGCAAGGTAGCTCCAGTCTCCTACACTTTTCTACCCAAGAAGATACATAGTTTTAACTGTTATTATTCTCTTTCTTTTCATTGAAACCCTCATGTATTGACCTAGGGTACTAACACTGCTGTGAATTAAAAAAAAAAAAATCAATGTCTTGTTTATTTATCATTTCTGTTGTTTTTCCTTGAGTCAGAAACCTGTCTCACTCTTCAGTTCTGACCTAAGCTTTCAGATCAGCCCCAGGAAAATTACATCATAGAATCTCCTGGAGAGATGGGCCCTTTAAAGCCACTTTGGTTATCAGTTTATCTTAAAACTGTGACTAGGTCTGGGGGGCTTTAATTCTGTAACTGCTATGTATGATTGAGAAAAGAGACTCCTAGAAAGGAAGAATAGAGGATGAGAAGCAGAACAGAAGGAAAAGAGTGAAGTTGAGCAAAATCTGTCTTAATAGTTTTCTCTTTTAGTCTTTTAATGGTTCTACAACTGAAATATGGTTCAGAATTCCTTGGGTAGCTTGTTTAGAATTATATTCCTGGAAACCATCAATGAAGATTGTGATTATTTCTGGGATAGGGCCAAGGAGCTTGCACTTTTTACTTGCATTCCCTATGTGCAGTGTAGCCTTGGCACTAACCTTTGAGAAAAGTATAGTTCTTGAGAAGTATCCAAAGCAATAGCTCATGCAGCGGGAGCTTGGTGGTCTATCAGATACAGAAAGGGTAGGCTTCCGAAATGGAATTTGATGCTGGTTAAATTTTAAGTGCTCAATATTAAGGCCTTGGATGACACTACTGTGATTGAAAATTCAGCTGCACAGAGACAGCTCCTACATCCCCCTTCTCTAAGTTGCATGTGTATTAATAAGCAAGGATGTTAGGTTGGGGGGTTGATTTACAGTGGCTGGAAATAATGTTATGGTTCATCAAGCCAATATATTCCATTAGTTGAGGCAGGGAAAGGAGCAGTTAGAACAGTGGATTACAACAAGCAACAAGTGCAATTCACTGAGGTTAGAAGCTCTAAAAAGATTTAAAGATGTGGGTCGCCCACTCAGTATTATCTGAAACAGGATCACAGGAAGGGAGATGGGACAAGGGGAACTGGAGTGAGATGGGAATCACATACATACTGGGGTATCTGCATTTGCTGAAATTTGAGCAACACCACACTGAGAGATTAAACTGTTTGCGTATGTTAAATGGCTTTGGTTTACGCACACGTTCATAGGGTGTTTACCAATTAATATACTGAAGGAATCACAAATCATGTGTAAATCGCCAGTTCCAAGACACAATTTAAGCCTCATCTTTCATGCAGTGTCAGGTTTGTGTTTAGCTTGTTTACTAGGAGAAGCGGAATGAATGATGGCTGACTGCAAGTACTTTAGAGAAAAAGATAGGGAAAAGGGAGAAGAATGATCTACATGCATGCTGCTATGGCGTTTCTTATATCAACTAAGTTGTTTATTCATTTACATTTTGAATGGGGAAAAACAGCCTTCTCTAGAGGAAACCTAATTCCTATATCAAACAGTCATTTCATTTTAGGTGGGAAAGGACCTAGGAGTAATCAGGCCCAACACCACTGTTCAGATGAGGCGATGGGTGGGCATGGTGGGGCGGAGTGATATGGCCAAAGTCATACCTCACTGTGACAAAGCTGGGACAAGACTCTCCTGTCCCGTTAGTGTTGGTGGTCCTGGGTTGTGTGTAGGTCTGTGTGTGTGTTCGTATTTGGGGGGGGGGGTTGTGGTGCAGGCAGTGTAAGGAATGTTCCCTGGGACATATTCTCCAAACCTGGAATTTTTAAGGTAAAATGTTGGCATGAGAGTTGCTAAGACTGTATCACAGACACTGGAGAAAGCTCAAGGAAAGCAGGGCCTTGCGGTACATAAAGTGGTCAGAATGGAGCCTTATGTTAGTTTCCTATTAATGCTGTACCACTGACTTATTGGCTTAAAACAGCACAAATTTATTGTCTTACAGCTTGGTAGGTCAGAAGTCTCACTGACCTAAAATAATAGTGTCATCAGGGTTTTAGAGAGGAATCCAAGCCCTTCCAGCTTCTTCTAGAGGCCGCCTGCATTCTTTGACTGGAGGCCCCTTCTTCCACCTGTGAGCTAGCAGTATAGCTTCTTCAAATTTCTGTATCTGACTCTGATACTCCTGCCTTCCTCTTACAAGGACCTTTGCACGGGGCACCAGCACCACCAGGATAGTCTCTCCTCAAGGTTCTTAACCTTAATCACATCTGCAACGCCTTTTTGCCATGTATGGTAACACAGGGATTAGGATGTGGACACCTTTGTGGGGGGGGAGAGCTGGCATTCTTTTGTCTACCACCAGCCTTTTTATGACTTGTTTGCTTTACAGTTAGAAATAGAGACCCCTCTGCTGCTGCCTCCTGATCCACTGCTATCTCCCAGATGCCACACAATCATACCGAAGTGCTAGTGGACCTGCAGGTTATCCTCATTGATTCAGACGCTGGCACCCTTCACCCTCCGCCTCCCACCCCCCGCCCACACACACCTGATTTCCAGAGTGGCGCTCCATACCTGCATACACTTTATGGAGTCCTGAGAAGTTGTTACAGTTTGTCATAAAGATTATAACCAAGGGAGTTAGAAGGTTGACGATCCAGATTTTCAAAAAAGGGCTGCGTGGATTGTGTTAGAGAGCATGGAGGGCAGCAGCCTTGGTGCGGGATGGTGTCCTCTCCCAGCATTTTTATTAGACCATAATTAAGTAAACTGAAAAGGATGATGTATATTAAATATCTTAATAGGACAGGTTGTTTCTACTTCTAGCATGGGCGATAAAAGAGATGGTACATACAAATAAAAATAATTACATATGTGGTGTTCCTTTACCATGTGCAATCAAATTTCACGAAGCAGTGACTTTCCTCTTACTGAATTAAGGTGCGCCTTCCATTCAGGTCTGTTAACAACATTCACACACCATTGTCATCTTGTCAATGGCATCTTTAATTAAAGACGCCTCTGGACCACTCTAATCACTTCACATTGTGAGCTCACAGGGGCTTCAAATGCACTTTGATTAAAATGATGGCAATTTTTATTTGTGCTTGTTTGTAGACCAAGTGGGTATGAGGCAGAAGGGAAGGTAAAGAGCATGGTATGAGGAAATTCCCCTTCCCCCAAATCAGATCATCAAATTACAATGAGAATTTTCTCCTCTCCCTACTTTTTTTCTTTTCCCTCTTTCTTTTCTCCACCCCACTTTTGGGGGAGTCAATGGCATTATATTCTAACCTAAATGACTTTGTGAAGAAACAACTGATTTTTACTGTGGAAAGGGGCACAGTCTTCTGCTAAAGGCACATTAACCCTTCTAGGCCATTAAGATGCCATTTGATGAAGTGCCTTTTATCACACTGCATGGCACTAGTAGCCTGAAAGAATTAAAGTGTTTCTGAAATAGCAGCAATTTACTCCCCTTGCTCCAGCAGAAAGAGCCCCTTTGTGCCTTCAGAAGCACCTTCCCTCTTCACCAGTTTCCTGTACCTGCTTTAGAGTTAATTCATGGCCGATCTCCTTGAGGGCATAGGGATATGCCATCAATTTGACTCTTCCAATGAAAATTTGTAAAGCTCATTTACAAATTCATGACTGACCATTGAAACAGAAATGGTGACATGGATAATTCACTTATTTCTATCCATCGCTAGCAAGGAAAGTCTGACAAAGTGTACAGGGACAAAGTTTGTTCAAGATGGCATAAGCCACGTGCTCAGCTTGACTGGTCATTGATCTCTTATCTAACACCGGTCTACCTGGAGTCCCTACAGTGTACCTCTAAAGCATAAATAATAGGACAGACATCTCATAGAAATAGAAGTAGATTCAAAAGAATTGATGCAGGGTGTCCTTTATAGCTTCACAAAGACCTTGATTTTAGAGTAAACAGTTAATATGTTTGCTATCACTGAATTAACCTTTCCTGTGAGTCTAGGAATGAGGAAGCAGTCAAAAGGGAAGATCATGAAATCTTTTGCATCACTGGCATAGAGCCAAAGTGTATCCATCGATGTTGGAGAACTTATCTATGTAATTAAAATAAGGATAGACAAAAGAAAATAATATCAAATATACCATTTATGTGGCAGTTCATAGTTTGCACAGGACTTCTCATATATAAGTCACTTTATCGTCCTCACCAAAATCCTAGAATATAGTTAATAATAGATAAAACTTATAGATGATAAAATTGAAGCCTAGAGGAAGAAAGTGACTTGCTCAAAGCCAGTTAGGCTGCAAGTGGCAAAGTGGATTGGAACTCAGGCCTTCTGAATTTGTGTGTTTTCACTCTACCATGTCATTCTCATTTCTTATAAATCTTTATTTCTCATGCGATGTCAATGACCAAGTCCATGCTACTTTCCTAACAAGTGATGCTTGCTGTCAGTTCACTTCAGTGAGCTCCAGCACTGGCAATTCTTACCCAGCGAGGAAGGAAAAGAAAACAATGGAAGGCAGAAGATTCCGCCCTGCATGAAGCAGGCACGCATAGTCTCTGCCCGATATTGTGACATTTTGCTGTAAGTAGTCCTGTTGTCATTTGCTCTAGCCAAAAGCTAGACATTTGATTTCCATTCAGCAGTCACCTTTTTCCTTGGTTATAAATATTATTTTTGCCTTTTATTTACTCTTGAATCAATTTTTTTACTGCCCCTTTTCTTATAAGTCAAAGTGCTATATTTACTCCCTGGAAAGAAACCCAGAGTTGCTCCTGGAGCAACTATTATTGCAAACTCTCAGGTGACCTTCAGCTGGCAAATCTCTCTTTACTAATTAATCATCAGTTCTCCAGCTAGAATTCTGGGAATTATCTCCAACTCCTTCATCTCTTTCACCCCACATTAACACACACACACACACACAAGATCTTGCTGAGTTCTTCTCCAAGTCTCTCTCAAAACTCCCCACTGACAGCAACGTGAGGATTAGAGAAGGGATTTAAAATGTTCACAACTAGAGACAAGGACACTCAAAAGCTGAGTGACTATAATTTTTTCTCTATATTGAAATACTTTTGAGGGTGAAAGGGGCACTATTAATAACTGTTAGGCAAAATGGGGCATATTTTTATTGTGCTCACAAGGAAGGTGCAGTATAATGAGGACTTGAACTTGGGTGGTGGCAGTGGAGATGAAGCAGAAGATAATATATGTAAAATGTAAATTTGACCAGGTCTCCTGAATCTTAAGCCTCATCAATCCCTACACACCAGGTGAATTTCAATTTTCCGATTTCACTCCTCTTTCATATTTTTTTGATTTGCTTAGTTCTAAAATATGTGATGTTATTTATACCTCTGTGCTTCTGCACATTCTATTGTCTTTGACTGTAATGCTTTTCACTGTCCTTCAGGTTTAGTCATTGTCACTTCCTATGAAACCTGAGCTTTTAGACAGGGTTAATCCATTCAGTCCTGGTTGATACTTGTGGGTTTTTCTTTTTCTTTTTCTTTTTTTTTTTTTGCCACATGTATCACACTGCAAACCATCATACATTGCGTAACTGGGTTTGCTTCCAAGGCGTCACCTATTATGGTATTAAGTGGTTCTAATTTTCCTAGTAATTGCTAACAATTGTGCTTAGTGGAACCACCCATGGCAGCATTTTATTTTGGTTCTATGACTTTTCAATAACATCTAGTTATTAAAATAGTTTGATTTAGTTTTTAGGACTCATTTTTGTTCATTTTAAAACTTTAATCTTGCATCCGATTCAATACTCCACCCCATCCTTCAGCACCCGTGCGCATGGACACACACTCATATACACGCACATGCACGTTTGCACATACACAGGCTCTGGATGCTTGGTCTGGATAGAAGGGAGCAGGTTGTCTGCTCCTTATGTATTCTGCCTTCCATGGGCTTATCCCTGTGTCACTGTGGTAGAAAGAGAAGGAAAACATACATCATCTCTTTACTTCACTACCTGCGTGGCAAGCTAATGAGCTTTTTCTTGGGTGATTTAAAGTTTCTTAAGATAATCCTTAATAGAGTCAGAATAGATAGGTAGTGACTCCAACAGGCCACAATGACAAAGGTGGCAGGTGACTAGATTGCAAATAGTTGCCCTTAAGCATCTGTAGTCCCTTGTATGTTTCAGTTATATCTGCCAACTGGCCCCCAACTGGCAGCATCTTGACCCTGGTCTCTGAGGCTCTTGCCTCACACTGAATTGGACCCTGGCAAACATGTTTTCAATCTCACCCTCTCCATTTCCAACTCCTGGCCAGGAATCATCTTCTCTACCTCTTGAGAATATAGTAACCTGGAGATTATGGAAATGCTGCTCTTTGCCCATCTCTCTTTGGCTTTTAGCAGCACACCCTCTCTTCTCAAAGCTTTTTCTTTTCCTGTTCTGTGGAGCATGGAACAGGTCAACAAACTGGTAAACAATGGGAAAATCAGATATCTGTGTCTGCTTTCTGCAGATGACCCAAATTTTGAGCAATTCTCCTGGAGCTACTCTCTATGGCTTTGGCAAGGGCAGGGACAGCATTTTCGATACCCGTACTCCTCCAATATGTGACTTCTCTCGCTCGTATCAGTAGGGAGTGAGAGGGCATGGTGTGAGTGAGCAGGAGCGTGGTAGCGCCCATTCAGATGCTGCTTCTCAGCAGGTTCTGCAGGAAGGTGGGAATATTAGCCTTGGTATTACAGCTGGCAAATCCCTAAAATTAGAATGTCAGGGTACTTAGTTCTTTTTTTTCTTCCTCATAAATCAGTTCTGAGCTTGTCAATTTCAGGAATACAGAAGAAGTCCACTGTGCCCCCAAACATTATCTTGCTTGTATAAACAACCTATGTCCTCCAACCAATACTTCAACCAGAAATAAACTTGCATAAGGGATCCAATTTTTCCTCATCCACCATACCAAATACATTTGGCATTTAACAGACATTGCCTGAACTGAGCCCACAATAACAACTGTGAGAACTATTGCAAAGTCTTTTGCAGCGAGAAGGTGCAGTGTTTTTTGTCTGAGCTGGAGGATGGCTACAGGCAAACAAAACCTAGTCGGGAAGTCCTCCAAGCTGGTGAAGGTGAACAGAGATGCAAATCAACCCAGAAGGTTTTAGCTAGGTTTTCTCCCTGTGGCAATGTCCTGACTAGTCTCACCTGGTGTCAGGGTAGAGCCAAAGGAGGGCACTCTTATTCTGAGCTCAAGGGGCAAGGTTTGATGGACCACTACATTGACTGCAGTAGTCTGATGTCAGGAGTTTCTTATATTCTTAGAAGTTCAAGTCTTCAGAGGCCCCAGGAAAATTGCATACAATGTCAAATTTTACTGGGATGAGAGGTTCTAGAATGGCCACATATGTCTGTTTGTAGTGTACTACAAACAGATTCATTTAATTAAAGCTTAATTTTTGTAAGCAGAATAACCATACATATCCATGTTTGCTTTTACTCTTCCAGAAATGAGGTCCTCCCAAACAGTCTAAGATTTCTGAGTGATTATATCCTCTGTTAGACATGATATGTAAGTGTGTGTGTGTGCCCGCGCGTGCATTTATAGTTTTGTTTTTGTGGGTGTTCTTGCTACTCTGTAGGCAAAGCCACATCAAGCTATTCCACGGAAGTAGCCTGTTATTGGGAAAGAAATTGTGAGCCTATTACCAGGAAATAAATTCTGTTTATTGCCTTCATTTCCGATGGCTATTTTTTTCTGTCTTTCTAGTCTTGTATTTGGCCTTATCTCATGCTTTGCTATTAAAACAAGTGCACCACCAAGGCACCCTGAAAAACGTTAAAGTTTTACAACACCACCATTTCTGCCTTCCCAATTCTCACCGTGAGATGTACCCACTGGGCCATACGATTTGATAATAAGAAACAAAAAAACACACGGAAGAAAAAAAAAAAAAAAAAGTTGAAATATTCCTCTGGGCTGAGCCCAAATTCTAGGTAAAGTATGTGTCTTTTGTAAATTCTTCAAGAAGATTACTTACATTTCCAATTCTAGTCTAAGCATTTGGTCAGAGATATCCACATGACAGTGTAATTGGAAAAAGAAATGAATGTTTGCCTTTGGTTTCATTTTATTGCTTTCTCAGAAGAAAGCTCCATATAATAATTTTCTGGTCCAGTTCTCTACTTTCTAACTATGGGGTGGGGGGGGTGCTAAAAAAGCTGGGAGAGGAATAGTGGGAAGACTGTGCTACATCTATACATACCATTTTCTTATTGTAATATATGTGAAGGGAATCTCTGAAGAGACTTGATTTTTTTGACCCTCGTTTAAACACCTTAATTTAATTTTATAAATATCAAAACCTGGTTAGAAAGGATAAACATTTCCCTACCAAAACCCCTCTGAAAATGTGTAAAAAGAAAACAAAATACAATCCAAATTCTTTCAAATTAAAGTTTGGGAAAAGAGACAGGCTTTTTGAGGATTATTACTGCTGGCTGCCTGGCTGCAAAAGGGGTCTACAACAGAGGAGGCCAATTTGGTGTTGAACTAGCTGCTTCCATATTCTTGATCCTGAAGCCCAAGGTCTTCTTACCATTGAACATTCTGGCAGCCTGTTTCATGCCGTTGGCATTTCTGTGAGTCTACTCTAGGTACTGTGACGTCACTAAGCGTCCTCTATTTTGTGAATGGGGATGTACAAGAAACCTAACTCTATTCATTCAGTCTGTGGAAAGACCTGGACTGGAGGTGGAAGGAAGCTGCTGAAGGCAATTTTCTGGCATTGAGTTGACCTCAAAGCGAGGAAGAACATCTGGATTTAGCCACTTTTAAAGAATCTTCCCTCTACTCTTATGTAATACTACATAGATACTAGAAAATATATCCTGGAGCTGTAAATTATTGAGTTATAGGTCTTATACCTTTCTCTGTTTTGATAATTTCTACTGATGTTTAAGTCTCAGCTCAAGAGACATTTCCTGGAAGCCACCCTCCCCAGCATCTGCTCTGAGAACTATCCCAGAATAGATTAAGGGCCTTTCTCTACTTTTCCCTTGCTTTCTGTGTAATCTTCTATGCAATATAAATCCACATTGAGTTACAAAATGATCATTGTCTTCCCAAATACAGGCCCCTCTCTGTCCATTTCATGTATATTCCCATTACTAGGCATAAGCCCTGTCCCTCATCAAGCATGTCTATTGGACTCAAGAATGATATGCTTAATTGTGCCTAAAGATGATAACATTGTTTAAAACTGCATTATAAGTCAGAAAATCTTGCTTTGGTGTTCAGACCGCTACAGTTTTAGGCAAACCTACTAACTTCTTGGTCTTAATGTTCAAATCTATAAAAATTGGAAATAGTTTTATATTATCATTTACCATATAGGATTGAGGCAAAGATTAAAGGGTATACTGTAGGTAGAATACCTTATCAAATATAAATGTATCAGTTAGTTTTCTTATTTTATCATTTTTGAGATTACTATATCTGTGTATCATGCAATCCCACAATATCCCTATAAGGTAAGTACCTACTATTTTTCAGAGAAAGACTGAGAGTCACCAAGAATTTCGTTAACTTACAGAAGATCACATAGGTACTAGCAGTGAAGCTTAGACCTGAACCCAAAGCCTCTTTCTTAGTTTACCGATCTCAAATGTTTCCTAACGTTGTGTCCGCTAAGATTCAATACTGGAGTGAGATTTGTTTCTAGCTTTTCTTTCAAGTCTATAATGTAACAACAGCAGTTTACCCTCATATACAACTTGATCCTGCCCTGCCTAGTTCTCAGTGCTCTTATAGAGCTATTTCAGAGGATGCCTCTTTATAGGGGCCAGGAGTGGAATGCGATATCAGAAAGCTATTTCTTAAAGTCTCTGACATCAAGGACAGGTGGCATCCTTTAGTCTATGAGCACTGCAATCGGAGTCAGATATTCTAAAGGTAAATCTCAGCTCAGCCTGTAAGTAGCATGTCTTGGAAAGCAGCTTTGCTTTTTGAAACCTCTTTCAGATTTTTTTCTCATCTCTAAAATTGGTATAAAATCCTCCTTTTGAACATTACTGTGGGAGATTTGATGAGTCAAATGTACATGAGAGCACTTTGCAAATTATACTGAAAGAGGGGCAAGTAACTATTACTTTTCTAAGGATACAAAGTCCCCTTCCAGCAAACCATGTAATATGCATATATGTACAAAGAGTCAATGAGATAATTTTCTAAGCATTATAACCAATGAGAAGTCCAGACTGCTATAGGAAATTGGTAAAGACTCATTAAGATGATTGTTCAAGTTTGAAAGGGGAGACAGAGCAAGGATATTGAGGAAGGAAAATGACATTGTTCCACTTAAAGGAAAGTACAGTGTCCTTTCTTAAAGGCCTCCCAGCAATGCAGGTAGGCTCTCCTACGAGACACAGGGTATATTCAATTCAGACAATGAACAACCTCACTTAAAACTTATAAAATATCAAAACCATCTGAGAATATTTAAATGTAAGATATTTTGAGTCTGGTTCATTCCACACAGCCATATCCCTGGGAGTTTGGTACAGAACTTGGATTAGTGATATCAGTTACAGTTCCACTAAATCATCACTCTGCTCCACCAGGGATTAGTGTAGAAAGGAGCAACAGAAACGTGTCACCAATAGGAAAACAGAACAGACTTTTAACTTAAAGACAGCATAAAGATGTTGTTGGGAAGATCTCACTGTAACTCTCTGTGTGGAAGTGATAGAGTTAGAAAATCCAAATCTCACCTGTGAACTAACAGGGAGGTAACTGTGATGGCTCCAGAGGGCAAAGATGAAGGAAATAGAGCAGCACTGTTCATGATCTTCAGTCTTTGAGGAAGATGGGCCTTGTTCAGAGCACAAGTTCAGAATGACAGGACAGCATAAAATGCTATGGGTTTTCAAATAACATTAAAACAAAAATGATGATACCAAATAGCCATGTAAGTGGCCTTCTCCTGATTAATCACAGGATTCAAAGCTGAAGAACTGAGATTCGAACAGCCTCCTGGCAGGGATGGAAAAAATTTAACCTGACCTTAAAGAAAGAGTAGTGAAAAGGCATTTTCTATTTTTAGTGTTTTTGTAAGTAGTTTAGAGCTCCTCAGAAAGGAGTGAGGATTGCCAAGGAAGCTAATGGGAAGTAGCCCAGGGCCTGGTCATTTCCTTAAGAGATAGGAATATCTATCTGAGAGGTTTCAGTAATATGAAAATGAATGTGTGCTCTCTGCAATTTTACTTTATCTTCAGTTTAATAGGGAAAATGCACACACCTCACAGATTGGAAGTTTTGGGGGAACTGCTTCTGTCCACCTTCCTAGATAGCAGTAATGAATTCACTCACACCTTAGATACAGATGGAGAAACCAAATTGGTTAACATGGAAATTACTAAGCTAGCAGTGGTCCAGGGAGCTTCCACATTAGCCTAAACCTGTCTTTTAAGGTTTGTGGGCTCTGATGGGTTTTTATGTATTTCTCCTTCTTATTTTATAATTACAGGATGCCGTAAGTGATAGTGCCCACATTTTTGAGCCATTTTATTTAAGTCCTTGCAGGTTTGATGCCTTTTGGCACATTCCAGCTCTAACCTCCTAAGAAGAAGCTTCTAGTAAGAGACAGGGATTGAGGTGAGCTGTAAATTAGGCACCTCTGAAAATGTGAACTAGCCCTAGGTTGGTTCTCACATAATGAGGTGAAAGGCTCGGGGGTGGGGATGGGCTTGAGAGGATAGAATCTGAAGAAAGGAGCAGGATGCAGAAGTGAGGGTGTGCAGGAGATGGTAACTCACAAGGCCGACTGCATTCTGCCTCATACAGTTGTGCTTAATGATGGGGCTACGGTCTAAGAAATGTGTGTTAGACAATTTTGTGGTTGTGCAAACATCACTGAGTGTACTTAAACACCCTAGATAGTACTTTTCTATGACTGGCAGCAAGTAGGTTTGTTTACACCAACATCACCACAAACATGTGAGTAGAGCCCTGTGCAATGACATCACTAGGTGAAAGGAATTTTTCAGCTCCATTACAATCTAATGGGACTACTGTTACATATGCAGTCCGTCCTTGATTAAAACGTCATTATGTGGCACATGCCTGTATTTGATTTTGCAGGATGATGTTTTTACAAGCATGTGTGTAATTGACCATGACCACAATTTTAAACAGTTTCTCATATAAATCAGCCAAAGTGATTTAAAAAACTGATTCTTATTCAGAAAACTCCACATTTAGGTCTGCTTAACTGAGATTTTGAAGAAACTCTTTAAACCTCTCTGTGCCTTGGTTCTCCCTATTTGCTAAGTGGAAATATTTGGATACTAGCGTGTTTTCAGGTGCACAGGTAAAGGAAATATCTAGCTCTCCAGGAAGGACTGAGGAAATAACATGAGAGCCCAACATAGCATAGCTTACACACAAATTCTCTGAGCCTTACCAACAGCCAAGTAGCACAGCCTTTTCTTACATTCCTCTCAAGCTCTCTAGAGCATTAAGTTACAACCATTGGTTACCAACAAATTCTTTTATGGAGATAGCTATCAAAATCTGTTCAAACCATCTGTTTCTCTGGCTGTTTTTCCTTCATGTGTTCCTTGCTAACAACAAAAAATCTATTCTAAAATAACCAAGATGTTAAGACT
The DNA here is from genome assembly GCA_003508835.1 of Eonycteris spelaea. NCBI lineage: Eukaryota > Metazoa > Chordata > Mammalia > Chiroptera > Pteropodidae > Eonycteris > Eonycteris spelaea. The sequence goes on along the minus strand of PUFA01000043.1, from coordinate 9,546,911 downwards.
GAAAATGCCAGAGGTATATATCCAGTTTATGAGAAAAAATTGCTTTCTAAAGAGGAGTTAGGTTTATCTTGTGTGGAGGAAGGCCTCATTTCCACAAATATTATACTTGTGCTAAGAAAATAACCAAATACTTTCATTAAAAGAGTATGAGACAAGATTTGTATTCGTTCGTGTAATTGAATTTAATGCTGCTGAAATTTGTCAGACCTGAAAGCTATTGAAGCGTAGACCATATTTTTATGTGAAGAAAATTGCCTAAGAAATGTCTTTTAGCTTATAGCAGATCTTCTGCTGACCTCAAAAGGTCACAGGCCAATCATTCTCTGCATTTGCATAATGCCTAGCACCATAGAATGCCACCAGGATTGATATTTTTTTTGTTTTTTTGTTTTTTTGTTTTTTGTTTTTGTTTTTCACTTTTGAGAGGAAGACTATGGGAGGTAGTCAATGTTTATGGAGAAGCCCTGCTAATGACTTGCCTACCAATTCAATGTTCTACATTTGGTGTCTGCTGTCTAGATGTCAGTGACATTAGTTAACTAAAATGTGCAGCTGCACATGATTTCATTCTAGCCAACGGTTTTGCAACTGGTTTTTCTCTCTCTGCAGTCAAGTAGCTCACTATATCACCTTTACATCTCCAAGTCACATATCTTAAAAATTTCAGATTTTCTGCAGAACCTCTTCCATATTTAAGATGTCATTAACATGCCATCCTTCTCTCTCACCTGGGTTCACCTTGGTTGATGGACATATAAATCTCCCAAGAATTCTCCTCTAGGATGGCGCCATGTGGTATGAGTAAACTCACCCCTAAAACAGAAAAAGCCAAAAGGTTATTTGTAAATTTTCCAATTATCTTAAAAAAACACTTCAGTTGGAAACCTTACAGATACTCACAGAGGACCTCCTCATAGAAATTTGTGAAATCCTGATCCTTGGAAAGTTTATAAAGTCCAAATAATAACTGGGAAAATATCTGCTAACAGTGACAAAAGCAGGACCTATTTTTCAACTGTGTATTCTAATTATTTTGTCATTTAGTCTTCCTAGAATTTTTTCATCCTCTTAAAAAACTGGGCGTTGCGGACTATCAAACATAACTGAAAATACGAGTTTATCAGTATGTCAGTTAATCTGCTTCAAAATTTAAAAATGTGTCTATCTTGTCTCCATTCATTTCCTGCAAAGGTATCTGGGATGATGGGTGAGCAATGTAACATTCGCTAAAGGCTGGTATGAAATTGTCCTTTTATAAATTGTGCATCTTAAGTTTAGGAGACCAGTAGAGTACTGCATTTTGTTAAGAAAACTGAAGAGAGAAATAGCCTGAATAAGCTTAGGCACCTTATAGTTTGTTGCATATTCGGTCCTATATTTGCAAACAGAAGCTAGAAAAGTTTAAGGTTAAAGGTGACTTAACTACGTTCATGTCACTGTCAAATGAAAAACAAAACAAAACAGTAAAATCATGTAATGCAGGGAGGAAAGACACAGGAGAGCATATCACACCGAATCTGAAATGTTCCCTCTCTTCTTGAATGCTGTGAAGTAAATATTTCACTTTGGCCAAGAGAGAAGAGCCTAGAGAGGGCAGAGATTCTCCTTAATGTAGCTTCTTGTTTATAAAAAGAAATGAAATAGAGACACAATAAGATCTTTACAAAATAAAATCTCAAGGCATCCTTTTATTCTTTGAATAATGCAGCTCTCACCTTTCCTTCTTTTATTAGAGCTAATGCAATCTCACAGAAAGCTTTCAGGTTGCTGATGATAATTTAAATCTAGAGATGGCAGACTTTACTGATATCCTTCTATGTGCCTGTTGGTTGCTATAGAATCAAGGAATGCAAGACTCATTGCAAAACAAGTTATTTGTGATTCACATTTATGAGCATTATTCAGTAACATGCTAGTTAGCAGCAGCAGCTTTCACTAAGCACTAAGAATGAGGCACATTTAAATCTTGCTTACGGCTTTTTCAGCAAGGGTATCTATTTATATTCTGGACCTTGATGCCAAGAGTAGGAGAACTATAATTGCTATACTTAGGGGCCTCTGATCAGGCTTCTCCTTTCATTGTCCATTCTTCCTTAAACGTAGTTGCCAAATGAAGTGGCCTCCATTACTCCTTCCCTGCTGCTGAGCAGAAGTTGTAACACACAGTGCATTCATTGTGTGTGGATGTCAACCTGAATATACACCCTAGACACTGGATGTTCGCTCTCAGTTGGACATAGTGCTTTCTCTCTGTTGACTCTCTCATTTAGACAATCTAGGTCATTATGACAAGAGGCTATTATCAAGCAATAATATTATCTTAGGCAATTAACCCAAAAGAATAACTATAGGCTCACATTTTTCCTTTCCTGTGTTTTCTTTAGTGAGGTATAATCACAGGCAATAAAATACACCATTTTAAGTGTACAAATTGAGTTTTGATGTATACTCTCACATAACCATCATTGCAATCAAGATACAGAGCATTTCTACTGCCACAAAAACTTTCCTCGTGCCCTTTGGAAACGAGTTCTTTGACTGTGAGCCCTAATTGTCACTTTTTTGCTTTCTGACACGTTGATTAGTTTGCCTATTCTAAACTTTCAAATGAAATCACAATGTGTTAAAAAAAAATAATGGCTTAGTCCATTAATAACACGTATCATAGTATCTGGCACAGAGTAGGCCCTCAAAAAACAAATCATGACTATATAAATGAAAGAATAGTATTCAAAATTCTGTAAAAAAAAAAAAAAAAAAAAAGCCAGGCTTTGAGACATGCTATGTTCCATAGGTCACAAGGGCCTGAATGTCAGCTCTCAGTTAAAATCAGAATGTGTGTGTAGACTTTTGAGAAAGGACTGTTTATGGAGCAGATCACATCTCATTCAAATTTTCAAGTCAGTTTAATTCTGTTTCAAATGAAACATTATTTATAATACTCCTAAATTTATCCTAGAATCTGTAAGATCTGGAGATTTAAATTATTTCATCTTTCCTTCAGTCAGAAATTGTATGATTATCCTTTGAACATACTTCCCTCTTTCCAGCCAGACATGTAAATTGTATATGGAGACTGAAGGCAGTCAAACAGAAGCAAGGGTTGTGGCAGGGTTGTAGTGTTGGTGGCAAGTTCTGTTTTATAGAAGATGAAAAGTACTGTGGGAAATCTTTATGCCTGTGGCTCCCTAAAGAAGTATCCATTTTGAATATGTCATTTACCAGTTATCTCTGATTAAAGAAAAATATACTCTTCCCCAAACTCCACCTGCTACCTTGACAGCTTGTTGTTTGATATGACACCAGAACCACCTGTCTGAGTTTCTTGTTTCATATTTTGCATAATAAATGATTTCTAGTGTGTGGAGACCACCCCAATCTTTTTGAGAGATAACTGCCAGGCACCAGACAACAATTTGGGATGGATAGCATTAGAATGATTTAATTGCTGTGCCTCGCTTCTCTACACTTTAGTTCCCTGGGGCATATTTTGCATTTATGTTCTGCAAATAACTGAGCATATGCTTCAATTCCTCACACTTATGTTTCCTCAAACTCATTCCCAGTGAACAGTTTCAATCTTGTGTGGAGCCTCTTGGTAGGAACTTTAAAAAATGCCCATCCACAGAGGAAGTGTTTGGGCATCCGAACTTTTCATTTGCAACACAAGTGCTTCTCAAGTCAGAATGGAAGAAAAAGAAAAATAGGTTTTCATCATGATTTCACGTCACTTTCTTTGATGAACATTAAACAAACATAGCCGATGAAAGGGTTGATCTTGGCATTCACTCCAAATGTGTATAAACACACACATACTTACACACTAACAAATGAGGACAGGAGGAGAGAGAGGAGGATGTGAGCTAATTTATTTAACCAGTAACAACTAAGAGCCCTTTGAGTTAGAAGGTGGAGATATGATAAGAACATAATAACTCAATGTGCAACTTCTATGGTTACTTCTATGGTTCTGATGAATATATTCTATTCTCTTTGAAAGGACAGGGTTTGCATCTTTTAGTTTTCTTTTTCCAGTACCCACACTTCTATTCTCTTACAAAGAGAATATTTGGTAAGTATGGCTGACTGACACATCTACATTGATCTACCCACTGATATTACCAAGGAGGAATACATCACACACTGACATTTATACAATGATGTGCATACATATTTAAACAAGGATCCTTACCACATCCTAAAACACTGACTAAGAGATATTTAAGGAATTGAAAGTTTAGGGGGAAAAAAGTCATTATTAAGGCTGCATTTGAAGGCTACATGCTTGAAATGAAGATTTGAAGGAAGCAATTGATATAGAACAAGATAGCATTCATCAACCTGAAACAAATCACAGTTTTAAGTCAGTAAAGCTAGTAGAGGGTCAGTGAGCTAGAGTGGTAGCACCAGAATAGTGCAACTGCAGATTACATTTTACAAGATGAAATATTTCACTCGGAGAGAGAGGCTGGTTAGCTCTACTCTAGAGAGAAGTCTGATGGGGCCCTGTGATCTTGGCACGATGCTAACCTGTTGTTTAGTAACACTTATTTACCCAAGGCACTCTTTTTTCCTCTCAGTAGCCAACAGCAATTAGAGCACTACCTAATTCTGGTTGCTTAGAAATCAGAAGAGAGATTGCACTCTTCTGCCATCCAGTTAGGTCTTAGTGGCAACTCTGAAGACTAATCCATAGGTAGAATGCCATTTTCATTTAAAAGTGTCCTGGGCTGTGTAACCTTAAGTATCTTTGTCAAAACATCAAAACAAAACAAAACGTTCTTTGAACAGAAAGGAGAAAAAATTTCTTGAGAACTAATTGAATTGGGAACTGAAATTTTAATTCAGAAGAACAACTCCGTAATGAGCCCTCATCAGTGCCATCACAAAGTAACATTATATAAAGGTCTGTGGACACTGACAGTGATTATTGGGTCAGTTATGGAGAAAGTTCAATTCTGAGTGTCATTTCACTAAATTATCTACTAGTGGATAAACCATGCTTGGCTATAAACATGGTATTTGTTGGTCACGTCGAAGAACGTTCTCAGTGCTTACTTATCATGTTTTAGGAAATATATTTCAAAGGGGCTTAAACTTTGGTGACCATCCAAGTCTTTTGAGCAATATGGCTGTCAACTCTAACAGGACATCAAATGGTCTGTTGGTCCACACTGAGATGAAGACTGCAAAATCTAATCTTAGAGTTGGTTCCGGTTTGCTGTGTAAATCAAGTAGACTGATGGAGCCATGGTGTTCGTAGCTCTGACAAGAGGATGATAAACATCTTAAAAAATGAATCTGATAAGATCTAATTGTATAAAACAATAATGTTTAAATAAATGTTAGAAAACACACAAACGCACACTTGCCACCCACCTGTATTTGGCATTACTAATCGTCCTCCTAAATGGCCAAAGACCCCAGTTGTCCTCAGTTCTGTTCTTGTGGGGAGTGATGACAGATTCTGGATGTAGGGTGTTTTATTTCTAGGATGCATTGTACTGAAGCTGCGGTTGTTCCCATGGGGAAAAGTCCCAGAATGATTCTTGCCATGGTACTCGGCTCTCTCAGACACTCCCAGTGAAACCATGAATGAGCTCTGAACTTTGACTTTGATGTCTGACAAAGGGTTAAAGAGTGAGGACTCTGTCATGAGTTCCTTGTCCAGAGGATCCTGTAGACAGATGGGTCCACTGTATGTACGGCTCACTGTCAGATCTGGTTGCATGGAGGAATTCAGGAGCAGGGAGTTACCTGGTAAAAGAAAATTGATCTGTCACTCAGAAACTAAAAAGCACCACTTACCCCTTTACCCCTTTACACCTGCTTCTACTAACTGCAGAGCAACCAGTGTGCTTGCCCACTCTTCCAATCAGAGCTAGCCATTCAGGGCCACTCTGTGTGTCCAGAGTGGCTCTGTTAGACTGGTCATTAGTGACCAGAGCTTTGGAATCTTGAGTCTGGCTTTCACTGGTGATTCTCTGAATGCTACTGCTGACAAAAAATTTTCACTTTCTAGAGTTCCTTACATGCTATCTTTTCAAAACAAGTATTTCTGGCACTCCATCAGGCAACTAACTCAGGTATTTTTGTTTATGTGATTTTAACTGGCAAAGAGAAGCTTAAAAAGAAAGATGTTTAATGATCCAGTTTGGAGCAAAACTAACATCTGTTCATTTTAAATGGCAGGAGATGACACAGCACGGTGACTAGGTAGTGCTGTTTATAACGGAAGCTGCGCTGGTGCCAGCACATCTCATGTGGAATTCTGGGCAGTTTCTGGCGCTGGGGAAGAAAATGATGTCCCCAGAACAAAAGGGTCAGGAGACCTCATGAATCATGAGTCTTAGTAGCCAATTTGCTCTAATGCATATGTCACTCTGAGAGGAAAAGGAGGCACCACACGGGGACAGGGGGAGACTCAGATTCTACACGACGAGCGGCTTAGAATGGCTTCCTTTATGTCTCAAAACAAATGGGAAAAAAATAATCTTTACTAAAACATGAGAAATTGGACTTTTTCATCTCTTGGGGCTTACCAATCTTTTCTAAGCCAAATAGCAAAATGAAATGCTGTGATATTTTCTTGTGATGAAGTCATCTCATTTATTAGTAAATAACAAAACAACCCTCAGTCCCAAACCTCCCACCCCTATCAGTCCGTCAATGTGACATCTCAAATTGAAACCCAAACCAAATTAAACAATTTTCCTTTGGGGGCTGATAAAAAATGTTTTAAGTATGAGATTTTTGAAAATGTTGCAATTCTAGGACATATTGTATTAGCCTCTATTGTTTTTTCCATTTTCATAATTTGTAGCAATGCCAGCAGGAAATCTGTAATCCTGACATTTCCCACCTCTTGTTCTGATGCTCTAAGAATCCAACATCACAGCGGAAGAGGTTCAAAGTGAAATGAAATAACCTTGAAGATCTAAAAGCTCCTTGGTGATGCATTTTTTTTTTCATGCTTAAGCCTCTTGTGCCAAGACAAAGGCATAATCAAGGAACTGTGCTTTTTAACAGAACTGCATTGAAATCTATAGGTACCAGCCTTGCTCTTGGTATTATTTTTCTAGGCAAGAAGCAGGGCTTAAGATCCATCTCACATCTGAAAAGAGTTGAGAACAGGAGTTTTCACTAAAACTTAAAAAACTGGTATCCCTGAGTCTCATGATTACTTTATCTCGAGCTCTCACATTCATAATTTAATTTCTGGTTACTCTTCAAAAAAAAAAATCTATTCTTAAAAACCCCTCCTAACTTATGTGAAGTAAAAACAGTTACTAGATTTAGACTTAAGCCTAACATAAGCACTTAAATGGAAAATACAATTATGATAGTAGGCATGTGTGATAGAGTCCACAGTTGATGAAAATTGCCTGCGAACTTGATTCAATTTTGATCAGGGACGATCACTGAACTATCCCAAGTGTCTCTTTGGAAATCCTTTTTAAAAAGTTTCTCATCTGGTTTAAGTGTGACATCTCTTTAAAAAGTCTCTCACCTTCCCGGGGCTCTGACTCTACATGCTCAAGAAGTGATGTCTCTAAGACAGTGGAGCTAGGAACCATACAAGCATCAATGTGAGGTGTTATGAGAATGGACATGGGGTAGAGTGGAATTTTACTAAAGAATGTTTGCTTATATTACTAGTTTTGAAAGATTACTGGTCAACAATATCAAAATGGTAAAGTAAGTTTTTAAAGTCTACATATTCTCTCCGATGTACTATACGTGTAAGCTCTGAGAAACTCCACACTAAGGAGATGTGTTTAAAGCTTATGCAAGGCTGCATTCCCCTAAGGAACTACCCCTCTTGCCTGCTTCCTGGCACGCTGCAGAACATGCTAGCATCCTGTGCCAAGGTAAGAGGAAGCAACCATCTTCTAGAACAATATTCAGTATATTTTTTGAAAACCTTCCATATACAAAGGGCTTATAACTCATGTTATTCCAGGTAATTTCATCCTCAGCAGAACCCTTTGAGCTGGATATTAGTGTTCCCATTTTACAGCTGTAAATTGAGACTCAGAGAAAATAATTAACTAGGTCACATAGCAGTTTTGGACTCTTCCATATGACTTTGAAGCTTCTGAATATGTACACAAAACTCTTTACTACCTTTCCTCTGTTTTCAAGTGCTATGATCCAAGACACTGATCTCTTTTTATTTGATGGAAATATAATTCTAGTTTCTTTAAAAATTTTTTCTATTACAATTAATATACAATATCACAATAATTTCAAGTGTACATCATGATTAGACATGTGTATAACTTACAAAGTGATCACCCCAATAAATCTAGTACCCATCTGACACCATACGTGGTTACTATGATATTACTGACTATATTCCCTATGTTGTACTTTACCGTGTTACAATTTTTTTAACTGCCAATTAATACATCTTAATCCATTCCCCTGTTTTTACCACTCCTGCAACTCCCCCTCCTATCTGGCAATCATCAATTTCTTCTCTGTATCTATGAGATTGTTTTGTTCTGTTTTGTTTTGTTTTGATTACACATATAAGTAAAATCGCATGGTATTTGTCTTTCTCTGTCTGACTTATTTCACTCAGCATAATACCTCTAGGTTTACCCACGTTGTATCAAATGGGAAGATTTCATTCTTTTTAATGGCTGAGTAATATACCACTGTATACATGTCCCACTTCTTTATCCATTAATCTATGGATGGACACTTAGGTGGTTGCCATATTGTGGCCATTGTAAATAATGCTGCGATGAACAGAGGGGCGCATATATCTTTTGAAATTAGTGTTCTGGATTTCTCTGGAAAAATACTGAGAAGTGGAATTCTGGGTCATATGGTAATTCTATTTCAATTTTTTGAAGAACCTTCATACTGTTTTCCATTGTGGCTACACCAACGTACAGTCCCACCAGCAGTGCATGAGGGTTCCCGTTTCTTTACAGCCTCGACAACACTTGTTTCATTTCTTGATGACAGCCATTCTGACAGCTGTGAGGTGACAGCTTATTGTGGTTTTAATATGGACTTTCCTCATGATCAGTGATGTTGAGCATCTTTTTATATGCCACAGCCAGCCATCTGTATGTCGTCTTTGAAGAAGTGTCTATTTGGGTCCTCTCCATTTTTAAAAAAAATCTGATTATTTGATTTTCCCGGTGTTAAGTTGTATATTTTGTATATTAACCCCATATGAGATAGATGAGTGGTGAATATTTTCTCCCATTCTGTATGTTGTCTTTTTGAGTTGTTGATGATGTCCTTCACTGTGTAAAAACTCTTTAGTTTGATGTAGTCCCATTTGTTTATTTTTCTTTTTTTTCCCTTGCTCAAGAGAGATTCCAAAAAAATAAATTACTAAGAGTGATGTCACAGAGTTTACTGCCTTCTAGGGGTTATAAAGTTTTGGGTCTTAAATTTAATCTTTAATCCGTATGTGTCTGTTTTTATGCCAATATCAAGCTGTTTTGATTATTACAGCCTTGTAGTATTAATAGCAGGTACATAACTACAACTTTGTTCTTCAAGATTACTTTGGCTATCTGGATTTTTTGTGGTTCTACATAAATTTTAGGATTATTCTAGTTCAGTGAAAAATGTCATTGGTATTTTGCTAGGGATTGCATTGAATCTGTAGATTGCTTTGGATAGTACGGACATTTTAACAATGTTAATTCTTATCCATGAGCACAGGATATCATCCTTCCATTTATTTCTGTTTTCATCAATTTCTTTCTTCAGTACCTTAGCTTTCCAAGTACAGGTTTTTCACCTCGTTGGTTAAATTCATTCCTAGGTTTGATTTCATTCTTTTTGTTGCAATTAAAAATAGGTTTTCTTAATTTCTCTTTCTGATAGTTTGTTATTGATGTATAAAAATGCAACTGATTTCTGAATATTAAATTTGTGTCTTGGTATTTTACTGAATTCATTTATTCTAATAATACTCCATTGGTTCTTTAGGGTTCTTTATAGATAGTATCATGTCATTTGCAAATAATGAGTTTTACTTTCCAATTTGGATGCTTTTTATTTCTTGTCTGAATTCTGTGACTAGGACTTCCAATACTGTGCTGAATAAAAGTGGTGAAAGTGGACAACCCTGTCTTGTTCCTGATCTTAAAGGTTTCAGCTTTTCTCCAATGCATATGATGTTAGCTGTGTTTTGATTATGTTGAGGTATGCTGCATCTATCCTACTTTGCTGAGAGTTTTTTTTTTCTTTTTAAACCATAAATGGATGTTGGATTTTGTCGTGCTTTTTCTGCATCTGTTGATATGGGCGTATTTTTATCCTGCATTTTGTTTATGTAATGTATCATGTTAATTGATTTGCAGATATTGAACCCACATTTCATTCTAGGAATAAATCCCATTTGATCTTGATACATATTTTTAATGTATTGTTGAATTCAGTTTGCTAATATTTTGTATTTTGGCACCTATGCTCATCAGGGATATTAGCTTTTCTTGTATACTGTCTTTGGTTTTGGTATCAGGGTAATGCTGGCCTTGTAAAATGAAGTTTGGGAGCCTTCCTCTTACACTTTTGAGGAAAATAAGCATGAATTATTATTATTATTATTATTATTATTATTATTATTATTATTATTATTGAGTGTCTGGTTAAAAGTTACCTGTGAAGTCATTTGGTTCAGGGATTTTGTTCGTTGGGAGTTTTTTTGATTACTGATTTAATTTCGTTAGTAGTTATCACTGCTCAGATTTTCTGTTTCTTCCTGAGTTAGCCTTAGAAGATTGTATGTTTCTAGGAATTTATCCATTTCTTTCATGTTGTCCAATTTGTTGGCATATAATTGTTCATAGTGCTTCTTTATAATTTGTATTTTTGTGGTGTCCATTGTCACTTCTCATGCTCTCAATGAGTCTGGCTAGATGTTTATCAGTTTTGTTTATCTTTTCAAAATAACCCTTAGTTTCATTATCTTTTTTACCACTTTTTTTTTCTTAACTCTATTTCATTTATTTCCACTATCTTTATTATTTCCTCCCCATTCACTTTGGACTTTGTTCTTTTTTTAGTTCATTTATGTGTAAGATTGTTCATTCAGCTAACCTATGTCATTTGATTGGAGCATTTAGCCTATTTACATTTAAAGTAATTATTGATAGGTATGTAGTTATTGGCATTTTATTAATTGGTTTCTGTTTTTGTAGTTTTCTATTCCTTATTCTCTTGTATGTCGATGACTTTCTGTAATGTTATGTTTGAATTAATTTCTCTGTATTTCTTATATATCTTTTGTAGATTTTTGGCTTGTGGTTGCCATGTTCTTCGTTATACCAAGCTACATTCATAGCAACCTAGTTCTTTTTGATGGTCGCTTAAGTTTGAACACATTTGAAAATCACCCCTCCACGTTTGTTTTTATCATTATTTTTGTGTGTGTGTTTGTGTGTACCTCTTAATTATTCTAATTACACATGATATTCCTACTTTTGCCTTTTAACCTTTGTACTAGTTTCATGATTGGTTGATTTACTGCTTTTGTTGTGTGTTTATCTTTGAGATTTTTGTCCTTATATTTTCTCATGTTTTTGATCTTTCTCTTTTCTTCCTAAAGAAGTCCCTTTAACATTTCTTGTAATACTGGTTTACAGTGATAAACTTCTTTAGTTTTTACTTTTTTTTGAAACTCTTTATTTCTTCTTCAATTCTAAATGAAACCTTGCTGGGTGGAATGATCTTGGTTCTAGGTCTCAACTTTTCATCACTTTGAATATTTCATGAAAACCCCTTTGGCCTACACAGTTACTGTTTAGAAACAAGCTACAGTCTTATGGAAGCTCCACTATCTATAACTAACTGCTTTTCTCTTGCTACACGTAAGAGTCTCTCTTTGTCTTTAATCTTTGACATTTTAATTATGATGTGTCTTGGTGCGAGCCTGTTTTAATTCATCTTGTTGGGAACTTTCTCTGCTTCCTGGGCTCATATATCTATTTCCTTTGCCAGGTTGGGGAAGTTTTCTGTCATTATTTCTTAAAATAGGTTTTCAGTTCTTTGCTGCTTTCTCCTCCTTTTGGTACCCCGTGATGCCAGTCTTGGTACACCTGATGTTGTCCCAGAGGTCTCTTAAACTATCCTTATTTTGTAAATTCTTTTTTCTTTATGTTCTTCTGATTGGGTGTTTTCTACTACCTTTTGTTCAGATTACTGATTTGATCCTCTGCTTCATCTAATCTGCTTTTGATTCCCTCCAAAGTATTCTTAGTTTCAGTTGTTGTATTCTTCATTTCCAACTTGTTCTTTTTTGTGTTTTCTATCTCTTCATTGACGTTCTCACTGAGCTCATCTATTCTTCCCCTAAGTTGACTGAACATCATTATAACCAGTAATTTGAACTCTGTATCCAGTAGATTGCTTGTCTCCATTTCATTCTGTTATTTTTTGTACTTCTGTCCTTTCATTTAGAACATGTTTCTTTGACTCTTCATTATGACTGACTCTCTGTATTAGTTTCTATGTATTGGTTAGGTCTGCTGTGATTCCAAGTGTTGGCAGGATGGCCTTATGTAGTAGGTGTTTTTGTGGGGCTTAGTGGTGCAGTCTCCTTGGTGACACGACCTGGGAGCTCCAGGGCACTCCCTTGTGTAGGTTGTGTCTGACCTCCTTTTGTTGTTTAGCATTGATTGATATTGACACATCAGTGGGGCAGGTGGGGAGACTGACCTGTAGGATGACTTGCTGTGCAAAATGGCCCTCATTATAGTGGACAAGTTGTTGTGCCAGGGCTGACCCAACAGTGTGGAATCACTTTAGTGTGGTTTTGGGGCTTGCCAGGTTTGCTCTGTGGTATGTTGTTCGTGGAGTTGTTTGGGTGATGCTTTGGCATTTTCTTTATATCATCAGTTATAGGAATTTTGTTCAGTTGGTCTGCAGGTGTTTCTTAGTGATGGCTGTTTTATAATTTCGCTGTAATTTTGATGTGGTCATGGGAGGAGGCAAGCACAATGATTAACTGCTCTGCCAGCTTGACTAGAGGTCTCTATTTCTAGGTTCTTATGTATTATAAAGATCAGTTGTTCACCGGCTTTATTTCTAATTAAATCATGTATACTAAACCCTATATGAGGTCAAGCAGACTCAGACCTGAAACTTTGGATCCAGGAGTGGTGAGTGGTAAAGCATTTTGTCTATCTCAGCCATCTCCCTATTTCTAGCATGCTTGGGCTTTCACATTAGAACCTGGTCTGCACTCTGTCGCTGCCAAGCCATTAGATTTTTCCTCCTGTTGTACGGGTGCTATTGACATGCAATAAACAGAAATAAATGTGACGATATTGATGATGAGGGTCAATGTAAAAAAATTTACCCACTGAAGATTCATTTCTTCTAAAATAAAAACTGTATGTCTCATCCCTGTCTTGCAATCAGAAATAGATTTGATTCATATAAGAATTAAATGACTGTTTTGAAAATGAGTATTCCTATAGTTTGATAGGAGAGATTATCATTCCCCCACAACAAAAGATTGCCTGACTTGGTAACAGGTGAGAATCATTTAGGCTGGGAATTTCATTTTTTCCCTGGCTAACTGATCCATCGTATATCCTCTAAAGTCCTTTTACTAATTTAAAACAGAAGTACAAAAATAACTCCACACAATAAACAGTTTAATAAATATGCCTAGGAGCTTGTGAAATAGTAGTTGGTCCTAAGCTTTGAAAAATCAGTATTTTAGTTTAAATTAAATATACATCCTCAAAGCAGGCTGTTAAAATGGAAAGTTCGGTAATGTGAGATAGAATAACTTATTAAGCTCATTACATGCCAAAGATGGAAATGCCTCACTTAAAGTATTGCTGATGGTAAATTGAGAGCCATTTGTCCTTACATGTAAGCAGACTACACCATTGAGCCATGTTTCCTACTGTGTGAAGGCAATTTGATGGCGCCTCCCAGTGCCAAGAGCTACGTTCACACAGAGCCAAAGAGCATGAGGGTCCTGTGTGAGTGTAGTCTATGGTCCTGAGGACAAGATGTTGGGGGAACCTATGCTGCTGACCTTGACGGACTGTTTTGAAGTTGAAGGTCTGGAAGCCACCTGTCAATGCAGAAGAGTCAATGACGTCCACGCCATAGTCACTCTGGCTCCGTCTATAAAGGGTGATGCCAATGACCAGGACAGCAACGGCCACGACTGCAGCGCCCAAACCCGAGTACAAAGCAATGTCGCTGGCATTCTCAATGCCTGAAAGACACAAGAGAAAACCTAAGTGGCCAACATGGGCATAGAGCCAAAGAGCCACCCCAGGATACAAAATGAAATGCTACTGGATTTTTGGAGCTAATGCTCAGAGAAAATAACATATGCAGTTAGCCACAAGTTGTACTCTCTTTCACACAATAATCATGTTTCTAAAATACCTTACATAAATCAAAGGGATGCTAGTCAAGTATCTTTACTGCATTAAGGTAGCTTACCATGTAATAGAATCTTGAATCAATTTTTCAAAGAATATAATTTTTTCAAGCAAAAAAGGCAACTTCTTAATTACTTGTTTAAGGAAGTCAAAAGCGTTTTTTAAATATCTTATTTTTACTTTTTATTTGAGGGAAGACATGAGACCCACATACAATGACAAAATATGGGTGAACTGCTCTACTTATATATGACCTAGGGCACATGCATCCACAGAGAACGGTCTAGGGTGAGAAGATAACACATGGTCTATGAGTTGAGAGAGAAGACCAGAGCTCACAACGATGACTTTTAGCTTTGGCACATGCCATTCAGTTTAAGAGAACATTGACAACATTGGTTTAGGATATAAACAGTTATGAGAGATTTTCTGTTGTGAGATATGAAAAGGTCTTGGTCCTAGGTGCTATTATGTCCATGGTAAATGTTTTCTAGCACCAATTAAATGCTAGAGTCTAATACTTTTTTTGTGGAAGAGCACTGGTATCTAAGAGGGCACATGCTGTTTCTCCCATACCTCTCCTACTCCATCCTATTGAATGCATGGGCAAAGCAAAAATAAAAGCGTTAGTTTGAATTTAGAATCTGGCTGTCTCCCCATCCCCCAAGATATGTCGTAGCCACTTTTCAACTCTTTTGCTAGATGCACATTGGGTGTGATTCATTCCTAAATAGATTCATAAGGGCTATTACAATTCAGCATAAAATTTATCCAATACTACAGAAACCTAAATGAGGTGTAATCTTGGAAAAAGTATATGGAAGTGGAAGGTGGCAAATGCTAACTATGTAACTAATCTCCCTACAGATTATGTGGTCAGTATATTCAATAGGTCCAAAAGTAATTGCTGTATCATCCTGTGTTGGGCTTAGAGGATAAAATAAACCCATCGTATATTTACCTTGTAATTGCATGGCACTTACTATGCATTCACGTCACCCTAACATAGTACTTATGTTATCAAATGAGCAATAATAACCACACAAGTAAAGTGAATTTATTTTCAACAAAGTTCGTGAATTGTAAAATAAAGTGCAACCAAATTAAAGCGTGAACAAGGAAATCAAGCAGAACCTGTTGGGTAATAGGGCAGTAAACATATAAAAATAATTTGCAAGGGAGAGCACAGCCATCTGAAAGAACAGGATTTGAATGGTCAGAAGATTGTCAGACACTTTTAATAACTATAATAGCCTAGGAGGTGTTGAGAAACAGGGTGTGACTTAAGCTTTAGTTCAACTCCATGATGCCCCAAGTGGAGAGGGACAGGGATGGAGGCTTCTGTGGTCATCTACTCTGACCACCCAGAACCATGGACATGTTGCTTGATGTCAACTCCAAAGTTCCAATGTCTGCCTATGTCACATAGGGGTGGGAGAAGGGCAGCTATCATCCCATTCATCTCTCACCCTCCCTCTACTCAATTCAGTTCCTTGGAGGGAATAATTAATTATACTCAGGGGGGAGAAAGGACACAAAACAGGGCAGATACCATACGTCAGGGTAGCGAGAGAACTTTGGATTGAAACCAATTAGCCTTTCCCCCCTTCCCTCCAGTTCCTTGAACACTGATGACACTATCATCTTAAAAGGTGTATCTGGGGAGAACACACCTGCTCAGCAACTGAGCACATACAGAGAAACGGCCTGGCAGTGTACAGAATGCAGCTGCTCTGTTGCTGAGTTGCAAAGTATAGACAAAGACATCTTTAGCTTCCCAGGTAATAAAATAGGAAGGACCGAGCCAAAAAGATGACCAGGGAAAAATACTTCTGCTGAAAATGGATATCACTGGACACAAACATCTCGAGACAAAACTGAGAAACAGGAATAAATTGTCTTTGCTCCTGTGAATTTTCATCTTTTCTGTATGTTTTCACCTTCTTGCTACCCAGGTAACCAGAATTCTCTTCCCTCCAGATGCAAATCTTGTGTTTAGGAAAGAACCCTACATATGCCTCAGATTTAAATGGAATTGAGGTTTGATATAGATCGTTGTATTTCCTCTCCTAGGAATGTATGCAGAATCTATTTGACTTACATACAGGGATGAAATACTGAATTATAGAATTTTTAAAAAAATGAGTAGAGGGACTTTGGGGATAGGATGGGGAAAAAGACCTGTATGGAGAGCCCTGCATCCTTATAAGGCTCACCCTGGCACTTGGTGGGGCAGTCTGATCTAAAAGCCAGAAGTCAATGGACTCCTACAGAAGGATAAACAAAGTAGTATTTATTTTACAAGAACAATCCATTTTGGGAATTAGAAAGTTCAGGGTCCAATGTTTTCATTCATTCAACAAATATTCATTGAGAGATAACCATGCAATGGAAATGAGATGCGTGGATGAATCAGTGCATGGTCCATATTCTCAGTTGTCTCTTGTCTGAAAGTGGTAAATCCTGGTATACAGATGCAGCTACAGAGGTAGATACCAGTAGTCAAAGCCTCATTTATATATCTCAAAAGATTTAATTAGACAACCTTACCCACATCTCACATTCTTCTAAAGTTGGGACACAGTGCTTCTTTCTTCTTTCTCTTCTTTGTTTCCTCTTCTCTACCTTTTACTCCACCTCATTGTTTTTTCTCTTTTTTTCACCCTCTGTCAACTATTATTTAATCTGTCATCCCAGGAAAGTAGAGTGGTTTTCCCTATGAGGATTTCTCTGTGCTTACAAACATCATCCATTCGCTTTGCACATGTGTACAGGATTGGCTCCGAAGAACCTGAGGTTTGGTTCCACGTTTTCCACTACAATCTCATGAGAGAAGGGAGAAAGCTCGGGGTATGCATGTCTGTGAACACATGGGCACTTGGAGGGGTGCCACTGCAGAGTCATACACGTGTGCAAGTGTGTATGCATGCACAACGGGCACACACTCAGCTACTGTCAGAATATCGGAAGCCAGTACTGCTCCATCTCAGGGGAACTGTTCTAGCAACATGGCCACAAGGTACAGGCACTTCCCGGGGCCTGACAGTTTCTCCCCATTCATTCCTATACTCTTGCTCTCCTTTGCCGTACTGCTATACACCTCAAATTCAACTGTAATTAATTTCTTGTTAGGTAGATGTCTGCTAACTAAAGGACCTGTGTATTTTCAGTGTATATGTACCCCCTCGCCACCCCACCCCACCCTATTAGGCATCTGGGCACTACCTTCAGGTGTCAGCTCAAGGTTCCCCTCTCCCAAGAAAATAACTCTGTCCTGGCCAATCTAGCCAATCCTAACAACCTATGCTCTTTTAAGCTCTTACGTCATTTATGGTTTCTAGAGCTCATTTTGGATCATACTTTTTATTGTTAATTATCTGAATACCAATGTATTCGTCCTAACTGCTTTAAACTTTTAAACAGTAGTGCCATCTCTGTAATTTCCCATAAACATTTGCAAATCATTTTGTGATTGCTTGCCTGGACTCAAACTGTGGGAAGAGAAGTATTAAAGGAATCATAGCCTGCTGTTGATTTTAGAACCCCCTGCCACAGGGACTCTTTTTCTTACCTTTACACACACATGTGTTTATACCCGTCTGCTTGCTCACATGCACATATGCTGCTGGTTTGTTTGCTCAAAGTGATTTCCAACAAAAATGCTGATACCTGTGACTGATAAGGTTATTCTGCTTTTTGTAGGCACAGGATACTTTTCTCTGACTTTGTTTCATAGATGAATCTATGCATCTTAACGTCTTATTGCTGTTTTTCTTGTGTTTTCACCCTTATTTTCCTCTATCCAAGAGTTACAAAAGCTTTAGGGAACGTTTGGAAGGACCCAACATATGGTAGCATTAATTGTTGCATACAATGTACAGGTTAGAGAAAAAAAAAGAAACATAAAACCCAAGAACTGACTGAAAAATCACTTGTAGTCCAAATTATTCAGAAAGTATTGAGCAATATGTTCAATAAAGAGTTGGAAACATGGAGAGGAAATATTTATGGGTTCATTTGCCCTGGAAAAAGAAAGCTGTAAAATGACTGTGGAGAACTTTAATGCAGGAAGGGTTGTTACAAGAAGAGAATAGGTCCACAGTAGGTGCTCAACGACCCTTCATTTATGATGAAGTTAGTAACCAACTCTTCCGCCATCTCTAACAAGCAATGAAAAGAAGGACATGGCCTTTTATTATAGCAATTGGGACTCTGGTTAGGTATTAAAATGACCTTTTCTACAATGAGCATTGTTAAAAACCCATACTGTATTTCTGAGGGAGATTGTGAAGTCTCCTTTCAGGAAGTGTCTGAAAAACAGCATTACTTAACAATTAGTCTGCAGTTCCTTATTTTTTTGGTCAAAGCTAGTGAGAAAAGTTAAATGACCTTTCAAAGCACCTGGGAACTTCATAGTTCAAGGAGTAGGTATTAACAAGTGTGATGGCTTAGTTATTTGTAATAACCAGCGTCCCCAAATGATTAAATAGAAGGGTTGTTTACTTAGTTTGCCATTCTCTCTTCTCATGACACCATCTGTAAGACATAGTAATGAAACTTACCAATGAAAATTTAACTTTATAACCATGTTATCAGCTTAACTATATATCAGATTAGAATCTACTTTACAGGATTAGACAGCTACCCCAAAATTAATGAAGAAGCTCAGCAAATACCTTTCAAACATAGGATATTCTGTGTTATCTCCTATTAGATACTGGAGAATGACCATTGATCCCCTTTCAGAAAAAACAACCTGAATTGGTATAGATGAGTCAGTGAATTACTAAGGAATCCACACAAATATTCACAAAGGGGAGGGTGAGAGGCAACAAATGGAAAACTAAAAGAACCAGCTGCTGTGCTGGACTCCCAAAGAAGGCCAGGAAGCAGCCATCTCAGGACACCCACTCCCATCCCCACTCCAGCCAAGGCGGTGCCCTAGACACAGCTATGTGCCAAAATATTTAACTGCAAGCCAAAAAATGATATAATAGAAGTTATCATTAGAGTTTATACTTGGTGTCATCAAAAAGCAACATTTTTTTTTTCCTTAACACATGAGAAAATAACTGGTTTAAATGGTTAGCATGGCCAGTGACTGCGAACGATTCTAATTACATATTTGCATTGCTTGGACTCATATAACCCCTTAACCAATTAACATCTTGGCTTGTTTTCCAATCTCCCATCCTCAAAAAGCTCATTGTTGTTATTGTGGTGATTGTTGTTTTATCGTTGTAATAAATGACAATAGTAATTTTTAAATAGCACTTTATGCCAGGCACAGTTCTGGTACTTTACACTTAACTCATTTTAATCTTTCAACAATCCTGTAAAAATGTCCCCATTCAGATGTGTAAACTGAGGCAAAAAAATCACATTCCTTGTTCAAAGTCTCGTGATTGGTAAGGAGCAGAGCTGGGACTCAGTCACTGGTAGTCTGGCTCCAAAGTCAATAGATTAGGACAGGTTATGTCCTTATCCAGTTAACCTCTGTCCTTCCGATCACACTGCTTACCTACCTCTCGATGACAAGAGTAACCCGGTAATGGAGCACTAAGCTTTTCTCAATTCTCAGAGAAGTTCTCAATTCTCTGAGAACTATAGATGTGATCGCATTCTCATCTTCACAACCAAAGCTATCTGAAGTAGGTATTATATTGCCTCTTTTAGGTTCAGACATAGGTTCAGACAAGGTAGAAACTTACTCAAGGCTTCACAATAAGAATATGGCAAAGCAGGGTTTGAATACCGATCTGTTTTCACTCATAAGCTGCTTAACCATTACTCTGTATGGCTTTCTTGCCTCTTTGCTCTGTATATGCCTGCACCCAAGTTAACCTGCTGAAGCAAGTTGCAAAACATACTGGTTCGTATCATCAAAAACTCATGTATTCAACCTCACCTGGGCCTTCTTTGTAACCAAATAATTATTTTATTCGTCTCCTATGACCAGATAATATTTTTCATCATAACAGTTACTCTGAACTTTGTTTCCTTTCTTCAAGATCCCTACTTCTCAACTTGCCCTTCTTTTAGCTAGGAAAAAAAAAAAATACAGTTCTTACATGACTTCCCTCCTCTACAACTCAAAATTCCTCTGCTCCTTCATGCATTTTTCCTTCCTTTTCTGTTCCCTGAAGAGCTGCTCTTCTTCTGTGTCAGGCCAGCTCAATCCCGCCCTCTTTTCCTCCACAGGAACCTGGCCTCATTCATTATTCTCTTTTGGTCTTGCATCTTCAAACTTTTCCTCCAAACCCGAGCCTTGCCTTTTCCCTGCAAATATAGTCTAGCCTCCCTAATTGCCTCTCCCTAAATTCTTCCCCCAACTTACTCGCTGATAAACTAATTAAAGATGCTGACTTCTTTATATCCATGGTATTCTTAGCTTTGTTAAAAAGAACTTTATAAGCATTTTTTAACGTTAAACATTTCTTAATGCATGCTCCATAATTCCCCTAACCCGTAAAGCCCATCTCTGTTAAAAGTAAAAGAATAAATGAATACATGTATAAGATGAGAAAATGTTTTAGGAAGTATAACAAGTTACACTTTGCAAAAACTTATCCTCCAATCCTCCAACTACCCTTTCTTCAAAAGTAACCGCTGTGGATAGTATCTTTGAGACTGTTCAAAAAAAAAAAAATGTAAATGTCCTTCATTTGTTTTTCTTTATTTTACTTTACCCTAAAGGCTCCAGATTATACTTCCTTTATACTACTTTGCCTTTTTAAAATGTACAATATCTTGTAGATCTGTCCTTATCAGAATGTACAGACCCATTTCATTTCTTTTTACATTCATCTAGCCCGTTGCAAGTGTAGAATTATTTGACAAGTCCATTATTTCTATATCATTTGATTGTTCTCTTATCCTTTAAAGTCTGTCTCTTTGCCCAAACTCCTGTCCCCTCTTGAAGGTTGTTTTCAACCATGCATCAACAGTAATGTTCTTATTCTTCACCACTGCTCTGTAGCAGTAAACAAGAATAGTTAACACTCCTTCTAAAAGGAAAAAAAGTCCCTTAAATTTAATTCTCTTACCTTCTTTATTGTTGTTTAGTAGCACTTTATTCTCATAGTTCTTTAAACAGGCTTTAAAGTTCAGTTCTTGCCCTTTTCCCTTTCTCTATGCTCATTTAATGTGATAATCATTCACATACTAGCAGTGCTAACTATTCCCTCGATACCAGTTTCAAATAAAGATCTGACTCATCTCCTGTCTGAAGACCTCATTCCATATTTATGTCCTGTTCAGTGGTCACAAACACCTGCATATTGTGCTAACATCTCAAATTTGTCATTCGATTTACAAATTCATTATTTTTATATCTTTGAATATTTTTTTTGTGGTATGAATTCCCTTTTTCTGATAATGACACCACCAGCCACGACTTGAGACCAAAGAGTCATCTTTCATACTGTTTCCAATAACCCCTTCCCCAAACGACTCCCATGCCTTGACTGTATCTCATGTGCCTTTCACATTTCATCTTCAGCAGGAGAGATGCCAGTAGACACTCACATTGAACAGTCTCATCTTACCTGGTACCCATGCTCCCAGTCTTCGAACACTCTCAATCATTTTACACGTGGATTACTTTTCCCAAATACAGTTCTGTACTGCCACTCCAATACCTTCTTTCAATGATTTTCTAGTATGTATTGAGTCAACTCCAATAGGGATTTATCTTACAGCTCAAGGCACTTTATGCTCTGACTTATCCTGTTTTTCAACTGCTTTTGCCCACTTCACATCCAATATTGACCCTACTCTTGCCAAATCCTATTAATCATTTTTTCAAGTACACCTTGCACTTCAGTGGTCTTTTTTGCACCCCCGCCCCCACCTTGACTGAAAGGCTCTCCCCGGCAATATGTTTAAATTCTAACTATTCTTTCAGGACTGGTAATAGAGATAATTTAATTGAGAAGATATTGCGTGTGATAGTGCACATTCAGACTGTTTTATTCCTTTTTAAATAAATTTGCAGATTTAGCAAGTAAAACTATGACACAGTTAAATATGAATTTCAGGTCAAAATAATTTTAGCATAAGTATTTCCCGTGCAATATTTGGGACATGTTTATTCTAAAAAATGATTTTTGTTAACCTGCCATTCAAATTCAAGTAGGGGTCCTCTGTTATCTATAACTCTACCTTTGGAAAGAAGTGCACTTTTTTCTCAGATAGGAAGACTAAGTTAAAATGGGGGATAGTCAAAAAGAACAGGATTTGAACTCCAGCTCTTGAAAAAAATTACTTCACTTTATTTAATTTT
The DNA here is from genome assembly GCA_003508835.1 of Eonycteris spelaea. NCBI lineage: Eukaryota > Metazoa > Chordata > Mammalia > Chiroptera > Pteropodidae > Eonycteris > Eonycteris spelaea. Next base: position 9,524,240 of record PUFA01000043.1, on the reverse strand, counting down.
CTATTCTAAAAATGAAAGATATAAACTCCATAAATTCCGCATATACTAACAGAGAGATATGGGGCCTCTGAAGTCACATTTTTAACAAGTAACACGGGTTATTGTGATGCTGAAGAACATATTGGTCTATCACTTATTGTGTCTGTGCTTGGTTCTGAGGTAGTTAATGAACAATCCTATCATATCCATTAAGGGCACAGTAGTGATATCATTGAAAATAGTAAGAAAAGGCATATACTTATGATGGGATAAAAATTAGATTAAAACATTTGAAGGTGGTAAGAATATTACAAATGTTGCACATATATATGGATTGAATTGCTTCACAGTAGGAAAGATTTCGAAGGACAAAGGAAGTCATGCAATTTGTGGAAAGTGCTATAGTTATGTAATTGAGAATAATCAGCAGGAAATGAAAAAAATGATGGGCAAAATACGGAAAAGAAATGTTTTTTAAAGCATGGTTAGAAGATCAGCATTGATGCCAGGCCAGTAGCCTAATGTTATCTTAGAAGCGCCTAGAAATCTGTTGAGAATTTAAAGGTATGGCCCAAAGTCGCAGACGGTTTTATGGCTTCGAGGTTACACGGCCTGAAAGAGAATGTTCAGGTTACCAGTAGATGTGATATTCTGGGAAAAGATGCAGAATGGAATGTGTGTAAGGAGAAGAGTGTATCTAGTTTTCAGACTTTAAGGATACATTTGGGCCATTCTCTGATGAAGGTGATATTGGGAAGCATAACTTTTGGGTTTTAACCTAATACATAGCACAGAATAGATGAATATTAAAAATTATTTCCTTTTCTTTTTCTCAAATCATTTATCATACTACCTTGTATTGAAGTTGTGGGGAAGAAGCATTTTTTATTTTTTCCTTCATGCTTCACTGAGTCAAGACTACATAGAATAATTGTATAATGAGTATCTACTACACAAATAAATAAAAATGAATACATAGAAGCAGAGTCATTATTTTCACCTCAATGATAAAAGGCCCAGTGAGAAGTTAACAGGAAGACGTAAGACCACAAGTCAACAAATATTTATTGAACATAATAAATACTAGCTAGGCACAGTGGTAAATGCTACAGGTATAATGATGAATGACTAGACCATCTTTCAGAAGACACAGATTATGTTTATTAGAAAGGGAATCTATGCCAGTATAAAGGCAATGGAAAAATAGTATAGAAATAGGGAAATAGTCTGATACCGGGCAAATTATAGGAGCAACTACCAGACTTGGGGGATAGGTAGTAAAGGTCTTCCAGAAGAAGGGACACCTAAGCTGAAATCTGAAAGGGGAATAAGTTGAAGAGGTTTAGAATTATGTTGAGGGAAAAACCTTTCAGGCCAAAGTAACAGATTATGTAAAGTATTATATGGCCAAATAGGCATAGAGTGTTCAGAAAACTAAGAAGCTTTGTTTGGCTGACGAATATAGGAAGAGCGCAGGAAGGAAAATACCTAAGATGACTGAGTGAAGCTGATATTACTAAAAAAAAGTTGACCAGATCATAAACATATTAAGTACTTTTGGCTTTATCTTAAAAATAATGATGTGCTATTGAAGAGGTTTAAACATGCAGGCGACACCAAATTTTATATTTTAAACAGAACAGTAAATGGATGTAGGGCAAGACTGGAGACAAGGAGGAAATTGTAGAAATCTTGATTAGGAATGAAGATGGCCTGAACTTTTAAACTTTTCATCTGGGACACCATTTTCTTATCATTTGGTTTTTCTTTTATTACGCTGGCTGTTTGCTGCCTCTCTGCAGTAACTTCTGACCTTCTACATCTAAATGTTGATATCCTTCAGGGCTCAGTCCTCAGATCGCTTCCGTTCTCTATTCACACTCATTATCTGGTGATCTCATTCAAACTAATGACTTTAAATATCATCTAGACACTGACAAGCCCCAGATTTATGTCACCAGCCAGGACTCTCTTCTGACCTCCAGAATCATATATTCAACTGCCTCCTCAGCCTTTCCATTTAGATGTTTAATAAGTATCTCAAACCGAGCATCTGTAACACCAAACTCTTGATTCTCCCATTAGAGTTGCTCTACCACATTTTTCCCATGCTAACTCCACCCTTATAATTGCATAGCCAGAATTTTGTAATCATAACGCTTTTCTTTCTCTCATACTCTATATCCAATTCATCAGCAAATCCTTTTGCCTCTCCCTTTTAAAAGACATGCAGAATATGACCCATTTTTACAATTTCTAATGCCACGTTTCTGGCTCAAGCCACAATCATCTTGAACCTATGTACTGTAATGATCTAGATTATTATAATAGGTTATCGTTACAAGAAATCATTCTAACAGGTCCCTTGCTTTAGCCCTCATTTTCTGTTATGTTTACACTCAACATGGCAGATACAGTTTATCCTTGAAATATTAGGTCAGGTCAACATGAATAAAAAATCTCAAATGGCTTCCATCTTGCTCAGAGTAAAGGCCGAAGTCATTACAACGGCTTATACTACACTCGGCTGTTTCCCCTCATCTCACATCTCTGGCCTTAACTACAGTGACTCCTCTCTTTGCCACCCTGCTCTAGATATCTTGACTTCCTTGCTGTCCCTCAGACACTCCAAACAAGCTTTGTTCTCACAACCTTTGCATCCTGCTGTTCTTTTTTCCTAGAATGCTCTTCTCCTAGATATTCAGAATGTTTGTTTCCTTGTTTTTCTTCTTAAATGTAATTTTATTACAGAGGCCTTTCCCGAATACCTTACACAAAAAAGCAGCACTCCCTCCAACTCTGCCTGAGTCCCTAACCCTGATTTATTTCTCTTCACAACACATATCACCATCTCCGTAGTGCATAATTCTACATATTTTCTGGTTTGTTTCCATCTGCCTTCATTAAGCTTTGTGGAGGCAGAAGTGGTACCTTCTTTGCTCAGTGCTGACTCTCCACCACCTAGAACATTTTTTTAGCACATGGTAAGCACTCAATAGCTGTTGAATGAAAAGAGGGATGTATATGAGAACGAAAATGGAATGAAGTTGAACTTGAGATCTATTTAGGTGGTAGAACAATCGGATTGTAATAATTTATACAATATTGAGCAGAAGAAGGAAGAGTGAGGGGTTGAGGAAGTTGTCCAGGCTTCTGACCTAAACAACTGAATTGGTGGCATAGTGTTCATTGAACTAGAAAAGATGGAAGCAGAACTGAAGATCAGGGGAAGAAAAGGATAAATTCAATTTTGAAAAAGTTGAGATTAAGGGTATTGGGAGACTAAGCAGGAGGTATCCTAAAGGTAGGTAGCTGACTCTAGAACTATTCATTGGATTTGTACTTAGCACGCACCTTTGTTAGGTGCAAACCAACTATGTGAAAAGGACATGACAAGAGAATCCGTGGTTCTGAGTTATTTTCTGAGGGGGGAGGGGTGGTGGCGTGAAATCCTTTTCACCTCTAAGGTGAACTTGCTGAACTAGTCACTCCTCAGGAGCTCACAGCCTCTGAGAAAGCCACATCCCCAGGCCTCCAAGGAATCTCATTGTCTGAATGCATCCATTTTTCATTCTGACTCTGGGGGTGCATGTTTGCCATTTAGAACCTACTATATTTTACTGCACCTCCTGACATTGTTACACAACATTTATTGAAAGCACATTTGATGGTAATGAAGTTTCTATTAACTATGATTAAATCTCATAAAGCACCTGAAGATAATTTAAGATGTGCAGAAGCAGAAAATGAAACATTCAGTTTAGTACATTAGGAAACATAATTGATTAAATTATCTCATTTACAATAAGTGCTTTCATGAGCTATGCACTGCACATATTTCCCCCAGTTTGTCACTTTGATTTGCCAACAGATATCTGAAGACTTCACTTTCTTTTTACACCTCCCTGCAACTCAAAACTAAATCCTTGGCCTGCTGCTTACAGAGGACTGTGTGTGAGGCTCTGAGTGATGTGTTCTATCCGTCAGGCCTTGTGGAGAATCACGTGCACAGCTATATACGGAAACAGGTTGTTTCTCAATTATCTTCATAATTGACTTTGATTTTGCATCAGTGATGATTCATGTAGTCTTAAACGGAGCCCCTCTTTCACTGAACAACTGCAGCCTGAATTTGTATAATGCACTCCTAACCATGCAGCTTACAGAACCCCGATTAGATTCCTCTGGGAGCCCTTTGCAATCACATCGATTCTGTTAAGGTTTTATTTTTAGAAAATGACAAATTAAAACAGTTTAAGCGATTCAGTTGCAGTATCCAGCAATTAAGCATGGCGTTCAGGAATGAGAACCCCAAGCAAAAACTAATCCAAGTCCCTGAGGACTGGAAATAGCTACTGTGGGGTTTATGGTTGGAAGTACAGATGTAACCAAATTAGAATGGCACAGGACTCACAAACTAAGCATGAAATTAATTTTTAAAAAACACACATGCATTTCTAAGTAACTCTCACATTGGTTGCCACATGGCTATCCATGATCTTGCTTGTGCTACACACCAGAACCAGTGGATGGCATGGGCTGTGTGACCAGGAAGAAGCTGACAGTCCACTTATTCCAGCTGTCACCTTGAGGTCTTGACACAGGCACAAGCCAAGTATTCCCTGACCTGTTTCTATTTTCCCTCTCTCAACATGCACATATACAGACACACACACACATATTCAGCATTTGCCCACCTTCACTCTGTTATGAATTCAAAATCAAGCATATGAGATATCAGAGGGCCACTATCTAGGTACTAATAATTATGGGCATCTGACAGCATGGAAAAGAAGTTAAGAAAGTTTGTTTTTGTTGCTCTGGAAAGTTCTCAGAACTCTGCAAGTAGTGACATCTTTATATCTCAAACCTGCCTGAAGCAATATAATGAAGTATGAACATAATAGCTTTACTGAATCTTTCTCTCAAGTCTCCTGACCCCTGTCCCAAGGTACCTATTTCTGTCTGTCTTCATAGGGTCTTAATTCTTTCAAAGAAGGTGGCTAATAAAAGCTATTAACTTTCCCAAGCTATTTGAATTTTAATACCCTAGGATTTAAAAGATCAAAAGCCATTCATTTTATACTAAAATGGGAAATCCTGGCCAGAGACACCAACCATACTTGCCAGGAAGTTGCCTCACACTCCTATTGCTAAGAGCTCTATTGCCGACACCTTTTGATCTTGAGGGTTCCCTAATATGTTTTATATATCTGAGCCCTTGGGAATCATTTGGGGAACATAGTACAATGTGGATTTTCAGGCACTCCCTTGCCCCTGTACCGGGGATTCCAATTCATTTGTTCTGTTCCGAGCTGGAGCATATTTACCCAGCTCTCATCATACCCCCAGATTCTGATGCACTTGGTTGCCATTCTACCTTTTGAGAAATGTTATTCTAAGACAGTGGTCCTCAAGGTGAGCAGCACACTGGAATCACATGAGGAACTTTTAAAGCTAGGAATTCCTGGGTTCTCACCATATCCCGCTTCTGATTTCATTGGTTTGGAGTACAGCCTGGGTATTGGGATTTTTACAGGGCCTCCAGGTGGCCTTCAAGTTCTGCCAAGGCGTAGAACCACAGGGTCAAATACTGAATTGCCAATCATTCTATCGCTGCTCTTTTCCCCACATCTCCCTGATGTACAAGATAGAGATAATACAAAAGCCTCTCCAGGAAGCAAGTCTATGTTTCGAGAGTTCCATGTTCTGATAATTTTACAGTGGAATACCAGTTCATAATTTACCCAGTTGCCATGGATCTTACAGTTTGCATCTCAGGCATCCCCCTTGCCCTGCTCCCCTGCCGTGGAGAAGTGTGTCCCCTGGCTTTTGCCCCAGGCTGCTTTCATGAAAGTGTATACTGACAAATATTTTAATGCTATAAGTCTCCTTGGAAATAATTTTAGATGGCATTTGCAAAGAAATGGACTTATAGGCAGGCGGAATCAAGAGGAGAGATTTACTCTGAGGGAGGGGAGGGGTGTGCATAATTCTTTTTGATTTAAACCTCTGATATGTGACTCCAAACCCACTGAGCAGAAGCCCTGAAAGCCCTGGATATTTTGTGCAAACTTCAGTTCTGTTTGGCTCCTAAAAAAATACAACAGTAAGGCAGCAAATATGAGAATAAATTATATACATGAGAGGAAAAATAACTTACTTTGGGGTTTTATTTCATGAAGAGGTTTTTTATCTAAAAGAAAGAAAGAGAAAAAAGTTGCATTTAATAAATTACATGGAGCAGATATATTTCCTATATCACTTTATGTCTACCTCTGTAAATGAAATGTTTTCTCTGTTTTTGCAGACATATGCATTATGTTGTCTGAATTTTTCCTTTTCATTCTAATTTTTCATTTTTCTCTTTTGCAATATTTTTCTAGGATTATTGCTTCATTTCTTGTTTTATTTTCCCTCAGGCTTACTAGTTTCTCTGTTCCATTTGCTAGATTCTTATCAGCATGATGAGAGCAGTGAGCCCAGCCTGTCCCTTTTTATGTACAGCCAGAAGACGGCTCAGGTAAGGGATGCTATTTCACTAATATATGATGATAGAAAAATGAACCAGTGAATAAATATTTAAAGGGATCCTGCATTGGTCTGCAGTTTTCATGGTCTGGATAAAAAGTTCCAAACTATGTCATCTATCCATTCTTGTTTGGTATACATGTGGCGTGAGCATGTTGGAGGTTTGTTTTTAAGAAATCACACTATTTTGTTCATATTTCTATTATCTGTTAAAATATGTACAATCTCTTTTAATGGAAAAGTGTTATTTTGCAATCATAGTATTGAGCAGTGCAGCAATCAGATGTGGATAAAGAGAAAAGACAGTCTTTTACTTGAGCAGGGCCACCAGGGCCAGAGCTCAGGTGAGACGTTTTTAATGAATTCTCCCCATTTCCCTTTGTCCATTCTCTCCTGGCCTGTCTCTTATCACCAGATTATCTTGCAAGAATCTTGTCAATCACTCTGAGGCTTGCCTCCGCATTTCCCCTGCCTGGCCCTGTCCCAGGCAGGGCTACACAAAGGTACACACACCTGGGAAGCCTATATTTCAGACCGCATGTCTATAGTCCAGATTTGCATGGTGGGCCATCCCTCTTATTGGTCCCTTCTAGGAATTACACAGAATGCTGTCAAACCATAGGCACTAAGGCTGTTGCTAGTCGGTCATAGAATCACACTATGGTATACGACCTTGAAAGGTCACCTTGTACAGTCCTCTTCCTCCGTTTGCCTGAAGGCGAGCCAAGGCGGGTGAGACACTGTCATTTTGGATTATTTTTCTAACTGAATCAAATCTAGTACAGTAGGAATTTGAGAACTTCATAAATATTATCTGACTGCACTCTAACCTCTTGCAGGCAGAGATACAGCTATATTCCAAATCCTTCACGGAGTATGTCTTTCCCTAACCCATTCCTGCACTTAATACTGATTTTGACAGAAAACCTGTTAGTGTGATTTAAGTACAACTCTAGTGTGTTTTGTCATTTGATTTGTTAAGGGAGTAGCTATTAGAAGCTGTGTAAATCACACCCTTGCAATGGGCCACAATTTTTTTTGTTTTTTTGTTTGTTTGTTTTAATATGAGGGGAAGTTAATTGGCAAAGGGTAATTTCTGGCAAATCTTTCAATGAAAAAATCCATGTAAAAGATGATTTGTTCAGGTATTATCACATTCACATTTTCATACAGTCAAGTTTCCTAAAACAGACAACACTTGAGTTCTACTTACTGCACAGATTTAATGCCACTGTTTTTCCTGAGAGTAGGTGATGCCTCCCAAAGTCCAGATGTTAATGCACTCAAGAATTAGAGTAAAATGACTTTGGTGGCTTGAACCTAACTTCAGGTTTTGCTTATTGCATGCTGTCTGACAGCATCTGGCATGGGCGCAGCAATGCTGGTATGCCGAGGTGAAGCCATCTGAAAGTGATGCATTGCTACGACTACACAGACATGCAGAAAGTCTGGTTAGAACCCTGGCCGAGCTTAAATATTATTTTCTTCCTTCTAAACCACAAGAACAAAGATTATGCCGGGTAGCAAAATGAAACTCCATTAAAAACAAGTGAGATATATAACTACTACCCAGAAAAATAAATTGAATATAGCCAGGCTGTAAAAAAAAAAAAAAAAAAAAAAAAATTGGGTTGGTAGTGTTCTACTGGGTCTAATACTGACGGAAGGAAAATTGAATTGGGCTGACAGGCCTAGGGCGAAGGTCCTAAGACAGAACTCAGGTCACAAGGGCAACAGGACAGAGGAGTGGGGCATTGCTCCTCTGACCCAGCTCTGGTGTCATCATTACTGGCACTGTGGCATTGTAGGATTAGTGCAGACTCTCAGGGTTAGAACTGGATTTCAGCCTTAAATTGCATTTTACCTGTGTGACTTTAATGTTCTCCACAGTAAAACGGGAATGATAATGTCCCTGAAGGTTGGTACTGGGGATTAAACATGATGAATGTGAAGCATGCAGCACCTAGCTGGCACATGTTTAGCCTCAATAAATGGTAGTTAACAACAAATGTTACAATTTCAACATGTTATGAACAGGATCATCATCGTCACTTGTTCAGAGTAAAAAAAAAAAAAAAATGACTCTTGAAGATAACCCTAAGTTAGAATTTCTGAGGTGCTTGAAAGGAAGGCAAGATACTTAATGTCTACTGGTTTCTGCTTTATAAGTCCAAGGGCAAGTCAAAACTTCAGTTCCCCAATACGCAAAATGAAGGGCAGGGACCAGAAGACCCCTATGGGCTCCCTAACTTTCACCCACTATAAATCAGAATAACAACCTATGACATTCCATTTGAAATGATTTCCTAAAGCAGAGTAAAAATTATTCAGAGGGCTGCTGCTCTTTCATGGCATTCATTACACTAAGGTCCAGACGTTTTGTGTGTGAGTGTGCATCCTCTTGTGGAAAAGTCTGGAGGACTCTGGTGCCCAAGAGAGCTTTAGTCCCATGACATCAGCATCAAAATTGAGTCCTGCTGTATTGTGTGAAGTACCAGTATTATGTCAGCAAGCTGCTATTACAGAACATTTTCCCAGCTTGAAAAGTCTGATCAGAGACCATTCTACCATGAGCTCTAGAGAAGGCTACTCTCTGACCTCACTATCTTTTGTAAGAATTGCCCACCCCACACTCCATGTTCTTTTATTCTGTTTGCATAATCATTTTCTGACAAGACTCAGGGCCATGCACCCACTTGGCCTTGGTCAACTAAATCCTCTCTGCTTTAATTTTACCTCTCTCCAAGGCCATGTTCAAATGACCCTTACTAAATTAATCCATTAGGGCCATGGTTCTTAATGTTGGCTGTGCATTAGAATCACCTGGGGAGAGTTAAAAGAATACCTATGTGGGCCCCACTCTAAGAGGTCCTGATTAATTGGCGTTTGTGTTTTTGTAATTACTGAGGGCATCACCACTTCCTGGCAACAAATACGGGGCTCTGTGTACTAAACTTTAGTAAGTCTCTGCCTCCCTAGCAGGCTTTGAGATAGCTGTAGTGTCCGAATGGGCCCAGAAGAGTCCCTTTTCTAACCTGCAGGCAGAGAAATATGATTTTGAGCCAGTGGCAGCTGAGCTGCAGACTGTGAAAATTAAAACAGTTTTCTAAATGTCTAACATATACCAATACGTATCTTCTAGGTAAACAGAAATTGATAATCATAACTCAGTCTTATAATTATTTTGAGTACTTATAAGATAAAGATACAGAAGTAGTTTTTAATTTTAATATATACAAGTCTAAGCCTTTCCTCCTATTTTATATGTGTATAAGATTATGTGCCCACATACACTTATTACATATATTCTATCAGGAAACTAAATAATTGATAGTAATCATTTTTACCTACAAAAACAATCTGCTTTTGTGTCCTAGTACTGTAATGCAAATATTGTTCTGTGTGTGTGTGTGTGTGTGTGTGTGTGTGTAATTACGTATGGTGGGAGAGAAAGAGAACAATGTACCTTTTTATTTTTTATGGTGATTCATTTCTTTACCACCTTTTTCATTTGTTGCTTTCCTTGTTATATGGGAAGCTCTCAAAGCATTTCCATGGTATCCATTGTTCTTAGGAGCTATTTATAGCCGCACACCTACCTTCCTATCCATCCACCTATCCACGCACACCCAGCCCTATCCTCAATCCGCCAAAGAACAAATGTGGCCAGCTGTGTGCAGCCCACATCCTGCGGATCTAAGAGAGCAGGCCTGAGACGTAGCACGTGTGAATAAATAATTTCAATCTCCAACCTATAGATTGGACAAGAGGCTGTTCCCCATAAACTGTGGGTTGTGATTATGTGAAATTGTCTCCTATGAGTTTTGACTCTTACACAGATATGTTTGATACCAGAGTGTAGTAGTTTTTTGAGGTTCAGACATAGGGCCATTCAGTGTGGACTACATACCCGTCAGACAGCAAGCCCAGACAGCTATTCCCTTCCCAGGCAGCAATTCACATACGTCATTATAGTTAACGATTACCATTCTTTTATTTTGGTAAACTAGTAACATCTCATGTTTTCATCTCCAAAGATCACTTTTCCCTTCTTCATGGATCATAGTCTTTGAAATATTTCTCACCATCCCCCAAGAAAATGTGTTGACTTTTAATTTACCTTCCATAGTCTTTGTAATCTTAAATTACTTAGGAGTCGATTCTGAAGTCTGAGGAATAGAGTAGTCTTCTCCGCCCATTCTCTCGCTATTTCCTTACCGCGATAATTTTTTTTTATCAGTACGCAGGAATCTAATATGATTTCACATGTCTCCAAGTCAAAGCCAACTGCTCTGCCTACCTTTACAGTCTTCTAGGAACTGATCCCACCACAACAAAATATGACTTAGTTTCCACAGCACCTCAACACAAATCATGCTCTAGTGTAATCGCTCCATATACTCTCCAGGGCTCTTGCCCATGCAGTTGCCTCCACTTAGGATATCTTTCTCCCTCCAAGCCTTCCATATGAAAATCACCTGTTTCCAAGGCACAGATTAACACTTTATTTTTCAATTACAGTTGACATGCAATATTGTATTAGTTACAGGTGTACAACATTATGATTAGACATTTATATACTGTATGAAGTGATCACTGATTAAGTCTAGAAACCCTCTGACACCATACATAGTTATTACAATATTACTGACTATATTCCCTATGTTGTACTTTACATCCCTGTAACTATTTTTAACTGGCAATTTATACTTAATCCCTTTCCCCTTTTTTCAGTCAGCCTTCCAACACCCTTCCCATCTGGCAACCATCAGTTCTCTGTATCCATGAGTTTGCTTGCTTGTTTGTTCATTTCGTTTTATAGATTCCACATATAACTGAAATCATATAGTGTATGTCTTTTTCTATATATTTCACTTAGCATAATACCCTTTAGGTCCATCCATGTTGTTGCAAATGGTAAGGATTTTATGGCCAAGTAATATTCCATTGCATATGTGTACCATATCTTCTTTATCCATTTGTCTACTGATGGATGCTTAGGTAGCCTCCATTTCTCAGCTATTGTAAATAATGCTGCAGTGAACTAAGGGGTGCATGCATCTCTTTAAATTAGTATTTTTTGATTTCTCTGGGAAAATACCCATAATTGGAATTACTGGGTCATATGGTAGTTCTGTTTTGAAATTTTTTAGTAACTGCCATACTGTTTTCCATAGTGACTGCACAAATTTATATTCCTACCAACAATGTGTGAGTGTTTTTTCTCCACATCCTCACCAGTACTTCTTGTTTTTTGATGTTTTCAGAATGGCTGAAGACAGCCATTCTGACAGGTGGGCTGTGATATCTCATTGTGGTTTTAATTTGCGTTTCTCTAATGATCAGTGATGTTGAGAATCTTTTCATATATCTATGGCCATCTTTATGTTTTCTCTGAAGAAATGTTCATTCAGGATATCTGCACATTTTTAAATTTGATTTTGTTGTTGTTGAGTTGTATGAGTTCCTTATATGTTTTGGTATTAACCCTTTATGAGAGGTATCAGTGGCAAATCTCTTCTCTCATTCAATAGGCTGTCTTTTGATTTGTTGATGCTTTCCTTTGTGTTCTAACACTTTTTAGTTAGAGGTATTTCTTCTTGTCCAAGGAGACATATCCAAAAACTATTGCCAAGAGCGATGTTGAAGAGTTTACTGCCTATATTTTCTTCTAGGAGTTTTATGGTTTTGGGTCATTTAAAACTTCAATCCATTTGAGTTTATTTTTGTATATGTATAAGAAAGTAATCTAGTTTCATTGTTTCATTTATTTATACACACACACACACACACACACACACACACACACATCCAGTTTTCTCAACACTATTTATCGAAGAGACTTTCTTTACCCCACTGTATATTCTTGCCTCTGTTGTCATAGATTAGTTGACCATATAGGTGTGGGTTTATTTCTGGGCTTTCTATTCCATTGGTCTTTGAATCTGTTTTTGTGTCAGTACCATGTTGTTTTGATTACTGTAGCCTTGTAGTATAATTTGATATCTCCAACTCTGCTCTTCTCAAGATTGCTTTGTCTATTAGGGTCTTTTGTGGTTCCATGTAAATTTTAGGATTATTTGTTCGAGTTCTTAAAAAGTGTCAGTGGTATTTTGGAAGAGATTGCACTGACTCTATAATTGCTTTGGTAGTATGGACATTTTAACAATGTTAATTCTTCCTATCTAAGCTTCCATTTATGTGTATCTTCTTCAGTTTTCTTTTTCATGTCTTATGGTTTTCCAAGTACAGGTCTTTCACATCCTTGGTTAAATTTATTCTGAGATACTTCATTACTTTTGATGCAATTGTAAATGGGATTGTTTCTTACATTATCTTTCTGATAGTTTATTATTGGTGTATCAATGCAACTAATTTCTGAATATTAATTTTGTATCCTTTACTGAATTCGTTTATTCTAACAGTTTTTTGGTGGCATCTTTAGGAATCTCTCTATATATAGATCACGTCATCTGCAAGTTATGACAGTTTTCTTCTTCCCTTCCAAATTGGATGTCTTTTTTTTCCCCCTATTTCTTGTCCGATTGCTGTGGTATGGACTTCCAGTACTAATTTGAACAAAAGTGGTGAAAGTGGGCATCCTTGTCTTGTTCCTGAGCTTAAAAAAACTTTCAGCTTTTCACTGTTAGGATGTTAGCTGTGGGTTTCTATACATGACCTATATCATGGTGAGCTATGTTCCTCTATCCCTCTTTGCTGAGAGTTATTATTATAAATGTAGGATTTGGTGAAAAGCTTTTTCTGCATCTATTCCTATGATCATATGGTTTTTATTCTGCATTTTGTTTGTGATGTATCACGTTAATTGATTTGCAGATACTGAACCAGACTTGCAGCCCTGAAATAAATCACATTTGATCATAGTTTATGATTCTTTAAATGTATTGATGAATTTGGTTTGCTCATATTTTGTTGTGGGTGTTTGCATCCATGTTCATCAGGGATATTGGGCTATAATTCTTTTTTTGTAGTGCCTTTGTCTGGCTTTTGTATCAAGGCAATGCTAGCCTCTCATAAAATGAGTTTGGGACCCTTTCTGCTTCCTCAACTTTTTGGAATAGTTTGAGAAGGATAAGTGTTAAATCTCCTTAAATGATTGGTAAAATTTGCTTGTGAAGCAGTCTGGTCCACTACTTTAGTTTGTTGAGTGTTTTGATTACTGATTTGATTTTATTAGTTTTTGGTCTGTTCAGATTTTGTTTCTCTCTGATTCAGCCTTGGAAAACTATGTTTCTAGGAATTTATCCATTTCTTTCAGGCTGTCCAATTTGTTGGCATATAGTTGTTCATAGTATTTCCCTAAAATTCTCTATTTTTGTGTGTCAGTGGTCACTTCCCTTTCATTTCTGATTTTACCTTTTGGGGCCTCTTCTTTTTGGGGGGGGGAGTCTGGCTAAAGTTTATCAATTTTGTCTTTTGAAAGAACCAGCTCTGGGTTTCATTGATCCTTTCTATTGTTTGTTTGACTCTATTTTGTTGATTTCTGCTCTGATCTTTATTCCCTTCCTTCCACTCACTTTGGGCTGTTTCTTTTTCTAGTTCCTTCAGGTATTAGGTTAGATTGTTTGTTTGACATTTTTCTTGTTCCTTGAAGTTGGCCTGTATTATTATGAATTTCTATGTTAGAACTACTTTGTTATATCATATAGATTTGGCGTTGCTGTGGTTTTATTTTCATGTCTCAAGGTATCTTTTGATTTCTCCCTTGGTCACATTGTTAATCCATTCATGTATTATTAACATGTTTTCTAGCCTACATGTATTCATGTTTTTCAGTTTTATTATTGTAACTGATTTCTAGTTTTATCTCACTATGATCAGAGAAGATGCTTGATATAATTTTCAGTCTTCTTAAATTTATTGAGGCTTGTTTTGGCCTAACACGTAGTCTATCCTCCTAAATGTTCCATGTGCACTTGAAGAAACTGTATATTCTGCTGCTTCTGCGTGAAATGTTTTAGAGATATTTAAATCCATTTGGTCTAACATGTCATGTAAGGGCACTGTTTCCTTTTTGATTTTCTGTTTGATCTATCCATTGATGTCAATGGACTGTTATGGTCCCCAACTGTGACTGGAGTACTGTCGATCTCTCCTTTTATGTTTGTCAATATTTGCTTTATGTATTTAGGTGTTCCTACATTGGGTGTGTAAATGTTTACAGGAGTCATATCCTCTTGAATTGATCTCTTTATCATTATGAAATGCCCTGCTTTGTCTCCGTGACAGTATTTGTTTTAAAATATATTTTATCCGATGTAAGTACTGCTACTCCAGCTTTCATTTTGTTGCCATTTGCATAAAACATCTTTCTATTCCTTAACTTTAAGTCTGTGTATGTCTTTTAATCCGAAGTGGGTCTCTTGTTGGCAGCATAGGTATGTGTCTTGTTTTCTTATCCATAGTCTCCCTGGTGTTTTGATTGGAGCATTTAGTCCTTTTACATGTCAAGTCATGATTGATAAGTATGTAGTTGTCTATTTATTGTTTTGTGATTGTTTTTGTAGTTCTCTGTTCTTATTCTCTTGCTCCCTTGTATGTTGATGACTTTCTTTAGTGTTGTGTTTCGATCCCTTTCTTGTTATATCTTGGATATCTCTTGTAGATTTTTGGTTTGTGGTTACAATCCATTTAATATTTACCAAACTATGTTTATAGAAGTCTGTATTAAGTTTAAGGTCACTTACATTTGACAACATTGGAAAATCAGTACAATTTTTACTCATTACATTTGTTTTTACAATTATTCTTTTGTGTGTGTGTGTACGTTTGTATGTATCACTTCATTTATTGTTGTAATTACACATATCTTCCTACTTTTGTCTTTTAACCTTTGCAGTATCTTAATAGTTTGTTGAGCCACTGCTTTGAGTATTTGTCTTTGTGAGAATTTTTTTTTTTTTTTGCTCTATTTTCTTATTCATATCTTTGATCTTTAGCATTTTCTTGTAATACTGGTTTAGTAGTAACGGACATGTTTAACCTTTTCTTATCTGGGAAACTCTATCTTTCCTTCAATTCTAAGGGGTAGTTTTGCTGGGTAGAGTAATTTTGGTTATAGGGCCTGCCTTTCATCACTTTGAATATCTGATATTATTCTCTTCTGGCCTGCAGTTTCTGTTGAGAAATCAGTTGACAATTTATGGGAGCTCCCTTGTACTTAAATAACTACTTTTCTCTTGCTGCTATAAGATTCTTTATTGCTTTTCTTTTGCCTTGCTGATTTTAAGATTCTCTTTTTGTCTTTAACCTTTGGCATTTTAATTATGATGTGTGTTGGTGTGGGCCTCTCTGGATTTATCTTGTTTGGTGCGCTCTCTGTTTTCTAAATTTGTATGTCTTTTTTTTTCTTTTCTCTTTGCCAGGTTAGGGAACTTTTAGGCCATTATTTCTTCAAATAAGACTTCAATTTCTTGCTCTCTCTTCTTCTGGTATATTTACGATGCAAATATTGATACACTTGATGTTGTTCCAGAGGTCCCTTAAACTATCTCCATTTTGTAAATTCTTATTTCTTTTTGCTCTTCTGATTGGGTGTTTTCCATTACCATGTCTTCCAGATCATTGATTTGATCCTCTTGCTTCATCTACTCCATTGTCAGTTCCCTCTAATAAATTCTTCAGTTATCATATTCCTCATTTCTGACTGTTTTTGTTTTGCTTTGTTTTATATCATTTGGTTGAAGTTCTCGCTGAGACATCCATTCTTCCTTTAAGTTCGCTGAGCAATCTATAACCAATCTTTTAAACTCTATAGATTGCTTATTTCCATTTGTTTTGTTATTTTTCAGAGTTTTGTCTTGTTCTTTCATTTGTGACCTGTTTCTACGTCCTCTATTTTGGCTCATGCCCTCTCTTTATATTAGATTTGCTAGGTCTCCTCTTCTTGACAGAGTGGGCTTATATAGAAAGTGTCCTTTGGAACCCAGTGGTACTCTCTCCCTGTCACCTGAGTGGGTACTCCAGGGGTGTCATGCGTGTGGGTTGTGTGTGTCTTTCTGTTCTAGTTGAGCCTTGAGTTCTATTAGTGTGTTCATGGACGGGATTGTCCCTCAGGCTGACTGGCTGTGATTACAGAGCATGAGCTGTTGTGTGGGGGCTGACTCCACAAAGTGTAAGTTACCTTATCAGGGGTCTGGTACCAGCTGAGTCTGTGCTTCGGATATGTAATGAGTGGTACTCTGGTGTGGTCTGAAACAGGCCACTGAGTATGTTATGTTTGGATCCTTCTGGGAGGGCTCTGGTGCAGGGCAAAGCCAGTCATCACTTGTGCCCAGCTGGGTGCAGTTTGGTAGGAGCTACAAGTGATTTGCAGTTCTTGCCACGTCCTGGGTTTAGAGGTGCTACACTGTGAAGCGAGGCTAAACTGCTCCTTGTACCATGCTTGAGATCCTTTGTTGGTCACCTCTATGTAAGCTGAGGCCAGCTGCCACATGTACCAGGATTGTGGCCACTTTCTTATATTGTAGGCCAAAACTGACTGCTGCTTAGGCCAGTCTTGGGGCCACCCTATGGCAGCTACAGTGCAAAGTGAGTCTGATCACTGCTCATGCTGGACTTGAGGTTGATTGCAAGAGCCATAAGGCATATGGTTGCTACTTTTCGGGGGTCTGTTAAACATTTAGAGATTTGGGGAAAGCTTGCCACAGTAGCCAAAGCAGGGTGCTTGTGTGGAGGAGGAGCTAGTGAAAGAGGCTTGGCAGGTGAGTTGAGCAGGGCTGGGTTTCAGAACAGGGCGAGCAGTGTTAGCTTACTTAATGGTAGAGCACAGATTTGGTGTCTGCCTGTGCCACGTTGGCTGGTTTGGAAGAGAGTTCAACAAAGCAGCAATAGTGCCTGCTAGAACTTCTGACCATGGAGAGAGTTGCTCTGGCTGTCTATGCCTTACTCAGAGTTAGTTAATTTATTTCCTCCCCATATGTCCCTGTTGCTTTTTGAGTTGCTTTCTCTGTATTGGAGCTCAGAATGAGTGAGTTTTTTGAGTGAGTTTGTGTGCTGGCTCTTTAAGACCTTTCAGCACCTCATCTCTATTAGCCCTTTGTTTTTCTCCAACACAATTCCGCTGGTTTTCACAGTCAAATGTTAGAGGACTCCTCTTCCTAGCCCTGATGCCCCAGGTTGGGAAGTTCTTTAGGGCTGGGCTGCTTCACTCCTCAGAGAGGTTCTCCACACTGGAGATATTCCTTCTGATTCCCAATTGCCACACCATGGATATGAGACCTGCCTGCTATATTCCTGTCTCTGTCCTTCTCACCAGCCTTGACATGACTTCTTTATATCCTTTGTTATAGGACTTCTGTTCAGCTAGTCTTCAGGTGTTTCTCAGTGACAGTTTTTTTCCTATAATTTAGTTGTAATTTCCATGTGGTCATGGGGAAGTGAGCACAGGGTTTACTATGCCATCTAGACTGGAAGTGGATCAATTTCTGATTCCTTCATAAACTCTTTGGTGATTACTGTGTTTGCAGGGATCTTCTTTTCTCTAGACAATTTATCTTACTTATAGTCATCAAAATAAAATGGTTTTTCTTTTTCCTCAAAGATATATTACTTCATAAGCATTCATTTGATTTATTTTATACTTTTTCATTCACTTTTTATCTTTGGTTCCTAACATGTAAATCATACTTAATTAGCTCATGAGGAACTGGCACTAAAACCATACAATCACAACAAAAGTCGGGGGGAGGATAAAATTAAAAGCTGTTTGCTTGATAATTTACTGATTGGTAGGAAAGAAGTTAAGTTATTGATTATGTGTTTCATTTACTCATGGTTTCTGTCTTCCCCATAACCAGAAATAATTAAGAATCAGTGTTATGGCCTCTGAATGCTAGCCAAGGCTGCAGAACTCCCAGGACCTTACAGATCTGCCTTGTATTAGCACTGGTAGAAAATTAGACAAACATGAGAACTGCTTTGCACTGGCAACACCACTGCGACAGAATATTTCAGGCAGACAGTGAAGATGACAAGTGGGAATTCATTCTATTCTCCTCTGGATGTTGAATGTTTACTTAGGCCGCAGAACATGAAGAAAAAACACAACCAGCTCTTGTATACGCTGTAAAACTCATCTAATGATCAAAAACAGAAAAAAATCGAAAGGGCATAAATCAAAGCCCATCTCTAGGTTTTATTCTTTCTAGTTTTTAATTTCCTTGTTGTATTTTTCTTGTTCATTTAAAAAAAAATCCTGCTGAGAAATCACTCTTTGGAGACCATATTTACCCGACATGTTACTGGGTTAGTTCAGTTTTTGCTTCCTCATGCTCCCCTTACCGACCCCCAGACTATATAGACTATCACAAGATCTATTGCACCTTTTAAAATGTACTCTGAGCACATCCATAGAGGACAAGTACAGAGACTATAGTGTTTTTAGAGACTCCTCCCAGGGTTTTCCAGTTGGTAATATCTGTTAGAAAAATCATTAGAGAAATTCCCAGACAGAATGGCAAAACCACCACGTGAATAAAAACTCATAAGTTTTGACATACAGGTTAGTAAATGAAAACAGCTCTATTGATATCTTCCACCTAAGAACTGTTCAAGATCCAATCATGTTAATTAGGAAAAGTCTTATGGGTACCACAACAAATGGCTCAGGGATGTCACTTCTAATGGTAGTGACCTTCCACAATTGCCCCTCAGCCAAAGCACATAAGTGTGTGTTAAGATGTGGTGCCCCTTCTTTCATCTTTCAAATTTGAACTTTCTTTATAGAAATTTCCTTTGTGTTTCCTAAAGTCAGACAAATAAGTGTCCATAATGACCATACTCACAAGAACCATTTGTATATTTCGGTTTTTTTTTTTTAGCTAAATGAGTTAAATTTCTAGATTTCATGACCTTTGTTATGAAGTTCTATCCATTCCCACTGATTCTGTGTGTCTTTGTTTTTATGATGGATGCAACAGAGTAAAATATGCTTTTAGGTCACTGCAAACACCAAAAGCACATGTATACGAAGACTTCTTATCAGAAATTGGCCTCAAAGTGATAAAATGCAATGTTTCCAACTCTGCTCCAAGGGAAGATGCATATTAAAATCCCTTTTCTATCCTATGAATTATTTTGCTTTGATTCCCTCCCTTTCATCCACAACAGAGAAAGAAATATTATGTGTTTATATTGCATATACACACATATGCACTCAAAAATAAACAGAAATGTTCATCCTATAATTCAATCTTAAGGGAATAATCTACTAGCTAACATATTGATTTTCTTTAAGGGGGGAGCGCTATCCAATTATTTAAAAATTACTTAAAAGTATCTTGTCACTATAAGTGCCAGCCTTGATATTGGGTCATGGTTGCTTTCTGCTGTGTCCATGGTTGTCCCTTTAGTTGCTGGATCATAGGGAGGTCTGGGAAAGGAATGGATTGGGTGGGGGCAAGATTTAGAAAGATGGTTGTTATAATGACTATTTATCAATTGCTAAGGAAGTATTTGCAACTGATATACATAGGCTGTAAGTCCTCTTAAAAAATGCTTAAAGAGAAATTGTGACTTGGAACCCTTGACTTATAAATTTATTTTAAGCTTTATCAGATATTATGCTAGTCACACTTTAAAGACTAAGTTATTTGCACATAGAATCTACTCTGTTTTCCATCTAATCCCAATACCTAGAAGAGTAAGTGGAAATAGTAGGTACTCAATAAATATTTGTTGAATAAATGTACGCTAAGCTTTGTATGTAATTTCAATACAAGCATTATAAAGTCAAGGTCCATGAATTTCCTATGTTCTGTAGGAACATAATTCCTAGGACATTGTGGCTTCTCAATGAAGAGATTGGAGTGGAATGCTAAAGGCCTGATTGATGATTCAGTTCCTAGGTAGAGCTGACAATCAGTTTGTTGGAGTACGATATGGGGTTACCTTTGTTTCATATCTAAAAGTTTTCTCCTCATCTGCATAATAATCATCCAAATGGTTAATTTTAGGTATGACTGAATTAGAATTTCTCCTAAAAACGCTAAAATATCTAAAAACACTGACATGTCAGTAGTATTATTTTAATGTTTTATATGCACATGTATAAAATGTACAAAATATTTATACATGTATAAATATGAAAAGATATATACATGTATATGCATATATAAGCTATATTTAAAGTATAGAATTATAATAATTTCAGTTTTTATACTGAGATGAAACAGAGATTGTCTGGCCCAACCTCCTTGTTTTATAGATATGGACACAAGGCACAGGATCATAAGGGATTTGCTTAGCGTCAAGCTCTAGTTAACAAAAAACCTGAAATAAGACCTAGAATTCCTGACTTCTAGTTCAGAGCCTTTTTCACCTCTCTGTGTTCTCTTTCTGAATGATCATGGTTATTTTCCATTCCACTGAACACTAATATTGTCCTCTACCAAACATATGTACACAAGGCCAGATCTTTTCTAATTAAAATACTGACAGTTCTCTGGAGAAAGGGGATGACCAGGGTTAAGATAATGTCTATTGTGATGTAAATATCATCTTCATTTTCTGTATCACCTTTCTCAATGATCTTTGAAGTTGCATGTATTTAATTCGTAATTTGAGGAGAAAAGGTGCAATCAAAACAAAGAGGTTTCCTCTGTCTTTACTAATTCAGTTTGTTCAGTACACCTCAGGGGCTACTGAATTCTTTACTGGAGTCTATTACTCAATTTTAAATCCCTTGACTGATTTGATTCTTGCCATTTCTTTTATAGCTGGGCTACTCAGACCATTAAAAAATTTTTCAGTAGTCCAGATGAATATTTTCTTATTAAGGTTTTACGGTATTGAATCCTGATTAAATATACTGCAAATGCAGAATTTAGAATTCACGAAACCAATGAAACAAGGATAGTTTGTTTTATATGAATGAAAGCCTATATTTTGGGACCTTCCTGATTACAAAAGACCTTGGTATAAGTCATTACTGACAACCATACCTATTAAGAATTTTTTTAAAATACAGAAAAAATATGGAAAAATTGCTATATAGAACATGGGAAATACTAGACAAACATATTGATCCAGCATGGTTGGTAACAGGGTAATCCTGGGATTTGTAAGCTACTGTTAGGATTTTTTTTTTCTTCCAAATCAGAAAGGATTTTTGAATCTGCATTGACAAATCAGGATTTGCTTTATAAAAAATTTTTCTTATGAGGTTATTAGACAACACATATTTCATGAGGGAAACCTATATATCCCACCGTCAGTATAGTGGGGACTTATTTTCTCACTTGCGGATCATCCAGGCCTTCCACTGGAGTTATTTTTAATTAGTTGTTAAAATTATAGAATTTTAGACCTGGCTGTGAGACCTCGTAGATAATTTGGTCTGTCTTCTCCTCAGGACCAAATCCTACCTGCAGAGGAAACTGGAAAATCAAGAGCTATTCATTCAGTCACTTATCAGAAATTTTGGGAAAGGATACTGCAACTTTGGTCTAACTCTGTTTTCCTACCACTGATAGGATGTCCCAAATAACGCTCAAAACTGGTTCATATAAAGAACACAATTTGTGTCTTTTATAGATTTTAATGGCAAGTACATTTTATTTCAGTAGATATACTATATTAGATATTTTAGAAAATGTTTAACCAAATATCTGAAGTGTTCCATCTGTCAACACTTTTACAGAACATGAAACACTATTTCTGCCACAGGAATTCCTTTAGTAGAACACACACACACATACACATGTTATTTACATAAGTGGGGTGCTTACTGTGGGTGCCAAATTCTTTGCATGAATTAGCTCATTCCCTCTTTGAAAAGAATGCTTTCTAATACACACTATTAAAATATTTATTTTACTGATGAATAAACTTAGGCTTAGAGTAATTAAGAAACTTGCTCATAGCATTGCAATCAAAATTCAAACTCAAGCAATCTGACCCCAGAGCCCTGAGTCTTCAACCTGTTCCTATCTATGGGATAAACGTTCAAATCCTATAGAATGCAGCTCATTCATTTCTCCAAATTCTAGAAAGATTGGGTAGGTCTTAGTTCAATTTTTATTAACTAGCACTTCATGTCCATTTCTAATCTTTCAAACAGAGAATAACCAGTATGAATGCAGAATCATAGAGAACAGTGGAAGGCTATTCATCCTTTGCTCTGAAAGCCAAATCAATGCAGGCCCATCCTGGGTCAGCCATCATGGCAGCTCAACGTCTGTACCTTCTAACAGTGCCTAGATCAGAACCATGGCCTTCCCTGTGCTTCTCAGGGTTAACATCAACACAAAATTCCTCTTAACGCTATAATGGATTTGCATTCTCTATTTGGTTCTCAAGCTAAAATTTCACTTCCTTAAAAAACGTTTTTAAGTTTTCTAATGGATTTTCTGTCTCCAGATTACATTGTCACATTCTTATTTGCTTGTTTAGTTTCCTTGGTTTTTTGTTTTACTTTGCTTTGTTTTGTCTTTTTTCTTCTCTAAGTAATGTAATCTGTAAGTAACATATCCTGCTCTCCAGCTGCCAAAATTTAATTTTGAAGTCCTTCCTATTTACAGTAAGAGTGTTTTATTTCATTTTTTTTCTTATAAAATGGACAAAGTTAACAAGATATGCCTAAGATAAACAGTCTTCAAGAGATCATGTTTCTGAAGCAGGGCATAGCACTTCCTGACCAATTCTACAAATAGAATATAAGCCTAGTGTAGAACTTAATATTGACAATATGTTACAGGGAAAAAGTGGCTAAGATAGAAAAAAGTGGAAAGAAGAAGACAGGCAGAATAATTGCCTCAATTTATATTAGCAAAGAAAGAAATTCTTAGATTACCCTATCATGACTATGTACACGTAGCACAGTTTTATAAGGAAGTAAAGAAATAATGGTGACACAGGAAAATTATGGCTAAAAAAGATTTAAAGTATTTCAGCACTGGCCAATAAGACAGGAGGCACATATTAATGGCTTTATGAAATACGCATCAATTATGGCCCAATGGATGAAGGCCAATCTTTATGTAGAGGGGGGTTATATTAAAAAAATATTAAAATCTTTTAAAAAATTTCAATTACAGTTGATGTACAGTATTAGTTTAAGGTGTACAATAGAATGATTAGACATTCTATAACTTAAAAAGTGATAACCCTTATAGATCTAGTACCCACCTGACACTGAACGTAGTTCTTACAATATTATTGACTATATTCTCTATGCTATACTTTACATCCCCAAGACTATTTCATAAATGTCAATTTATACTTCTTAATACTGTCACCTATTTCACTGATTCCCCCAACTCCCATCCCATCTGGCAATAATCAATTTGTACTCTGAGTTTGTTTCTGCTTATAAACTGATTTTTAAATTCTGCAGATAAGTGAAATCATATGGTATTTGTCTTTTCCTGTCTGACATTTCATTTTTCATAATACATGTAGGTCCATCTATTCTTTGCAATTGGCAAGATTTCATTCTTTTTTATGGCTGAGTAATATTCCATTATATATAGGTACCATATCTTCTTTACCCATTTATCTATCTATTGATGGACACGTAAATGGCTTATGTATTGTGGCTATTGTAAGTAATGCTTCCATGAACATAGTGGTACATATATCTCTTTGAATTACTGTTTGTATTTCTTTGGATAAATACCGAGAAGTGGAATTGCTTGGTCATATGATAGTTCTGTTTTGAATTTTTTGAGTAACCTCCATACTGTTTTCCATAGTGGCTGCACCAATTTACTATCCCACCAAAAGTACACAAGAATTCCCTTTTATCTACATCCTTGCCAACACTTGCTTGACTTCTTGATGATAGCCATTCTGACAAGTGTGAGGTGATATCTCACTGTGGTTTTAATGTGATAGGGAGTGTATTTTTATATGTCCATTGGCCATCTGTATGTCCTCTTTGGTGAAATGCACATTCAGGTCCTCTGCCCCATTTTTTAAAAATCAGATTTGTTTAATATTTTGATGTTAAGTTGTATGAGTTCCTTAAATATTTCACATATTAACTCCTTATGAGATATATTAATGGCAAATATCTTCTCTCATTCAGTAGGTTGTCTTTTTGATTTGTGGATGGTTTCCTTCATTGTTCTAAAACTTTTTAGTTTGATGTAGTCTCATTTGTTTATTTATTTTTTTGTCCAAGAAGACATGTCCATAAAAATATTACTAAGAGCAATGTAAAAAACTTTACTGCTTATGTTTTCTTTTAGGAGTTTTGTGGTTTAGGGTTGATATTTTTGTATGTGGTGTAAGCAAGTTGTCTAGTTTCATTCTTTGCACGAATCTGTCCAATTTTCCCAACACCATTTATTGAAGAGACTGTCTTTACCCCATCGTATATTCTTGCCTCTGTTGTCATAGATTAATTGACCATATATAAGTGCAGGTTTATTTATTATTTATTTTAAGCTTCATTAGAAGAGAAGTACACTTCCAAAAGTGGAAGCGGGCCTGAGCAAGAGAAGCGTGGCTCAAAAGGCAAGGACTATTTCATTCTATTGAACTTTGTGTCTGGTTTTATGCCACTACTTAGCTGTTTTGATTACTATAGCCTTGTAGTTTTGTTTAATGTCAGGTAGCATGATGCCTTTAACTTTGTTCTTCTTTTTGAAGATTGCTTTGGTTATTTGTGATCTTTTGTGGTTCCATATAAATTTCAGAATTATTCTAGTTTTCTGAAAAAATGCCATTGGGTATTTTGATAGGCATTGCATTAAATCTGTAGATTGCTTTGGGTAGTATGAACATTTTAATAATGTTAATTCTTCCTACCCATGAGCACAGGATATCATATCCTTCCATTTATTTGCATCTTCTTTAATTTCTTTAATGTTTCGTGGTTTTCCAAGTACAGGTCTTTTATGTTCTTGGTTAAATTCGTTCCCAGATATTTTATTATTTTAATGCAATTATAAATGGGTCTGCTTTCCTAATAGTTTCATAATTTGTTATTGGGTGTGTAAAAATGCAATCTTTTTCTGAATATTAATTTTTGCCCTGTTATTTTACTAATTTCATTTATTAGTTCTTAATAGTTCTTTGGTGGATTCTTTAAGGTTCTCTATATAGTATTGTTTCAACTGCAAATAATGAGTTTTACTTCTTCCTTTCCAATTTGGATGCCTTTTATTTCTTATCTGAATTCTCTAGCTAGGACTTTTCAGGGGTGTAAGAGTGGACAACCGTGTCTTTTTCCTGATCTTAAAGAAAAAGCTTTCAGCTTTTCACCTTTGCGTATGATGTTAGCTGTGGGTTTGCCATATATGATATATGTCATGGTGAGGTATGTTCCCTCTGTCTCTATTTTGCTGAGAATTTTATCATAAATGAATGCTGGATTTTGTTGAATGCTTTTTTTGTATCTATTGATATGACCATACAATTTTTATCCTGCATTTTGTTAATGTGGTGTCTCAAGTTAATTGATTTGTGTATATTAAGCCAACCTTGCATACAAGAAAAAATCCTACTTGATCATGGAGTATGATCTTGTTAATGTGTTGCTGAATCCGGTTTGCTAGTATTTTGTTGAGGACCTTTATATCTATCTTCATCAGGAATACTGGACTATTTTCTTTTTTTTTTTTGTATTGTCTTTGTCTGATTTTGGTATCAGGGTAATGCTGGTCTCGTAAAATGAGCTTAGGAGCCTTCCCTCCTCTTTAGGTTTTTTTTGGGGGGGGTTGAGAAGGATAGGTATTAATTCTTTGACTGTTTGGTAAAATTCACCTGTAAAGCCACCTGGTTCAGGAGTTTTGCTGAGAATTTTTTTGTTTTTAACTTGTTCAATTTCATTAGTTATTAGATGTTCATATTTTCTTTATTTTCTCAATTCAGTCTTGGAAGATTTTGTATTTCTAAAAGTTTATGCATTTCTTCTTGATCAAGTTTGTTGGCATATAATTGTTCACAGCATTTTCTTAAAATTCTTTTGTATTTCTGTGGTGTCATTTGTTACTTCCCTTTCATTTCTGATTGTTATTTTTGGGCCCTCTTTTTCCTTGATGAGTCTAGCTATTGATTTTGTTTATCTTTTCAAAGAACTAGCTCTTGGTTTCATTGACTCTTTCTATTGTTCATTTTACTCTATTTTTTTGATTCCCACTCTGATCTTCATTATTCCCTTCTTCTCCCTTTGGTCTTTTTGTTTCGTTTTTCTTTTTCTATTCCTTTTGGGAATTAGGTTAGCTTGGTCATTTGAGATTTTTCTTTTTCTTAAAATAGGCCTATATTGCTATAATTTCACTCTTAGGACTACTTTGTCCATGTCCTATAGATTTTGGATTGTTGTGTTTTCTTTTACCTCAAGGTATCTTTTGATTTCTTCCTTTATCTTGTTGTTCACTAATTCATTGTTTAGTAGCATGTTATTTACATGTAACTGTGTTTTTCAGGGTTTTTTCTTTTCTTTCTTTCTCTCTTTCTTTTTTTTTTTTTTTTTTTTTGTAATTTCTGGTTCCATACTACTGTGATTCAAGAAGATGCTTGATATGATTACAGTCCTCTTAAATTTATTGAGACTGGTTTTGTGGCCTACATGTGGTCTATCCTGGAAAATGTTCCATGTGCACTTGAAAAAACTGTATACTCTGCTGCTTCTGGGTGGAATGTTCTAGAAATATCAATTAAATCCATCTGGTCTAATGTGTCATTCAAGGGCACCATTTCCTTGTTGATTTTCTGACCTATCCACTAATGTAAATGGAATGTTATAGTTCCTTACAGAGACTGTGTTACTGTTTATCTCTCCTTTTATATCTGTCAGCATTTGCTTTAAGTGTTCTTGCATTGGCTGTGTAAACATTTACAGGAGTCATATCCTCTTGTTGATTGATCTCTTTATTATGAAATGCTCTGCTTTGTCTCTGTGACAGCCTTCGCTTTACAGTGAGTGTACTTTGATATAAATATTGCTACCCCAGCTTCCATTTTTTGTTTCCATTTACATGAAATGTCTTTCCATCCCTTAACTTTCAGTCTGTGCATGTCTTTGATCTGAAGTGGGTTTCTCATAGGCAGCATATGCATGTATCTTGTTTTATTAACCATTTAGTGTCCCTGTATTTTGCCTGGAGCATTTAGTCCTTTTACATGTCAAGTCATTTGATAAGTATGTAGTTATTGTCATTTTATTGTTTTGTGATTGTTTTTGTAGTTCTCTGTTCCTTTCTTATTCTCTTGCTCTCGTATGTTGATGACTTTCTGTAGTGTTGTGTTTAGATCCCTTTCTTTATTTCTTGGATTTCTCCTGTGAATTTTTGGTTTGTGATTACCATGTGCTTCATATATACCAAGTTTTGTTTTTAGCAATCTATTAAGTTGTTGGTCACTTACATTCAACCTCAATGGAAAATCACCACACATTCATGCTTTTATAATTATTTATTTTGTGTGTTTGTGTGTATTTCTTAATTAATTGTTGTAATTACACATAATAGTCCTATTTTTTGTCTTTTCACCTTTGTACTAACTTCATAGTTGGTTGAGCTACTGTTTTTGTTTTTTATTTTTGTTCCTTCTTAAAGTCCCTTTAACATTTCTTATAATACTGGTTTAGTGTCAGTGAATTCCTTTATCTTGTACTTTTCTGGAAAACTGTATCTTTGCTGGGTAGAGCAATCTTGTTTGTAGGTCCTGGCTTTTTATCACTTTGAATATTTCATGCCAATCCCTTCTGGCCTGCAAAGTTTGTTGAGACATCAGCTACGGTCTTATGGGAGCTTCATTATATGTAACAAACTACTTGCCTCTTGCTACTTTTAAGATTCTCTCTTTGTCTTTAACCTTTAGTATTTTAATTATGATGTGTCTTAGTGTGGGTCTCTTTGGGTTTATTTTGTTTGGGTTCATCTATGCTTCCTGGATTTGCATGGTTTTTTTTTTTTTTTTGGCCAGGCTAGGAAACTTTTGGGTCATTATTTCTTCAAATAGGTTTTCAATCTCTTTCTTATCCTTCTGGTACTCTGTGATTCAAATGTTGTTGCATTTGATGTGTCCCAGTGGTCCCTGAAACTAACTTCATTTTTAATTTTTTCTTTTTGTTCTGATTAGGTGTTTTCTATTACTTTGTCTTCTAGATCGCTGATTCGATCATCCTCATCTAATCCCATTTTGATTTTCATTAATGTATTTTTTAAGTGTTTCAGTTATTGCATTTCTCATTTCTGGCTGTTGAACTTTTCACAGAGTTCATCTATTCTTCCCCTAAGTTCATTGAGAATCCTTATAATCACTTTTTTGAACTATGTATCTGCTAGAGTTCTTGTCTCTATTTCATTTAGTTCTTTGAGAAATGTTTGTCTCATAAATGTCTGTCTCATTTTGGCTGACTCCATGTGTGTGTATATATATACATACATGCATATATATAAATATATATGTATATAAATATAAAGTTTATTTATATTTATGTTTTAGGTAAATCTGCCATGTTACTCACTCTTGATAGAGTGGTCTTATATAGTAGGTATCCTGTGAGGACCAATGACGTGGTCTCCCTGGTCACCTGAGCCAGGCGCTCCTGATATGATCCTTGTGTGATCTGTGTGCCCTCCTATTATAATCAAGCCTTGAATGCTGTTGGCACGGCAGTTGGTGGGATTGACCCTCAGGCTGACTGGCTATGAGGGCTCCCTCTAACTTCAGTGGACAAGCTGTAGTGTGGGGGCTGACCCCATGGAGAGGAAGTTACCTTAGTGGGGCTCTGGTGACAGGCAAGTCTGGTCTTCATTATTTCATTTTTGGGGTTGGTTGGGTGGTGGTCTGAAGCTGGCTACTGAGTGTGTGGTTTCTGGAGCCTCTTGGGATGGCCTGCAATGCAAGCCAAAGTCAAATTCCATTTATGCCAAGCTTGGGGCCATCTGGTGGAAGCTACAGAATGATCTGCAGTTGGTCACCACTTGGGTTGGGAGGCACTTAGGAGAGGCTAGCCTGGAATCTGAAGCTAGCCATTATTAATGCTCAGCTTGGGACCATTCATTGGGGGCACCACCACGTGAGCTGAGGCCAGCGCCCACTTGTGGGTCCTTAGTTGAAGCTACATTCTGAGTCCACACTGGTTGCAACTTATGACAGGCTTAGGGCCATGTGATGGGAGTTAAATGCAAGTTGAGACTCGTTACCACTTAGACGTACAGGGTGTGCCTAAGCCATCCACTGCTTTTTGGGGGTTTGTGGATCTTTGAGAGGGTTTAGGACAGTCTGCAGCAGATGTCAAGGTAGGCTGCTTTGGTTGGGCAGGGTGTTGAAAATCAACAAAGGAGAGCCTATTACCCAGGTTAACAGAGTATTTAAATACATTGCTGGCTTGTGCCTTCTGGGTGAGTAGGGGTAGGGCTCAACAGCGGCATCTGCCAGCACTTCTGTCCCCAGATTGAGCTGTCCTGCCCTCCAGCCCTGAAGCTAGTCAATTTAGTTCCTTACACATATGTTCCTGGCACTTTTCAAGCTGCTACTTGAGATGGACACTGGAGTGTATTTGTGCACAGGCCCCTCAAGAGGAATGCCAACAGCATTCTGTCTCAGATGCAATCCTTGCTGGTTTTCACAGTCAGATGTTATGGGAATCCATTCCCAGCACTGGTGCTCCAGGGGGGAACCTCCACAGCTGAGATATCCCTCCTGATTCTTAATCAGCACACCAAAGATATGGGACCTGCCCATTCTGCATCTCTACCCCTCCTACAAGTCTCACTGTGGCTGCTGCTTTATGCCGTTATAGGAATTCTGTTCAGCTAGCATTCAATTCAGGTGGTTCTCAATGATGGTTGTACTATAATTCAGTTGTAATTTTGATGCGATAGTGGGAGAAGGCCAACACAGTGTTTACCTACTCTGCCATCTTGACTGGAACTCTTTTCATTAACAAGGCATAAAAGTAGAAAATTCTATAATAGATAACAAAGGGAAGATATTTTATGATCATTTGCTCTACATGGTTTATTTTTCAACCTCTTTGTGCTCAGTTCCACTCAGGATATGTCACTTGAGTTTAAGTCTTAACAAAAGGCATAGAATTTTTTAAAAAATGTTTTTACTAAGACACATGAGTATTGAGCTATTGCTGCTTTATTTCCTTTAAAATTAAGCACAGTGGAAACTTTAGTCATGAGCCACTCTACTCTGTCTCATTAAAGCCTGTTACTCACTGGTCTTTTTATTGGGTCCCATAATAGGAAAGTGTTTACTGGGGCATGGGGGAGAGATTGTTGCTAAGCTGCTAATGATACCATATGTGTGCAAATCTACATTATTACTCTTGTGGGTTTGTAATATTGTATCCACATTTGTTGTGCAGAAAGTAGTGATTGGGCACTTTTAGGAATAATTTTTATGTGAAAAGGAACACCTACTATGTACTACAATGGAATGGAATGGGTTAATATTAAAACTACTTTGGAGAATTAGCACACAGTAGGAAACTTTATGACCAACTTAAGACTACATTGTGCTAGAATGGTATCTTTCCTGATTCTATTTTCATTTATTTGCTATATAGGGTTTATGCTCTAATTAAGCAGTGCAGTACAGCTGGTTCTGAAATATAAACTTAACCCAACAAAGTTTAAGAATGGGTCAAGTATGATTCCTAACTCTGCCTAAAGAAAGGAAATAGATTTTATTTCAGTAAAGGGATAAACAATTGTTATAATTCTGTACATAAGGTAGGTATCCAATAAACCACAGGGGGAAAAAAAGTTGTTTTAGACGCACTGAGCAAAGTCCAGAATGAAAACTGTCTTATTTGGTGCTTTAGGAAAGATGGAAGGGACCCAGGTAATTACTGTGATGAATAACAGTAAAGTTCAAGAGAAAATGCTTACCAAGGCACCTTTGATGTGATGACAAATTCACCTTTTCAGGTGCTTCCTTTAGGTCATTTAAGTAGTTCAATA
Source organism: Eonycteris spelaea (assembly GCA_003508835.1). Classification (NCBI taxonomy): domain Eukaryota; kingdom Metazoa; phylum Chordata; class Mammalia; order Chiroptera; family Pteropodidae; genus Eonycteris; species Eonycteris spelaea. Next base: position 9,492,834 of record PUFA01000043.1, on the reverse strand, counting down.
GACAGTATGCTTACATTGATAAATGTATCTTGGTGATATTTATTTGAATCTGCTATTGTATAGATGTCTTTATCCTTGATATGGTTTCCAAACTGTTAATTCAAACTTAACAATGTATCTATCAGAAATGAAAACAAACCACCATTTAACTCTAGTTTAGAGACTGAAATATCAGTGTTGAACTGACCTAGCTTATATCGTGACAGGCTGGATGGATTAAATATCAGGTAACTCAACCTTGAAGATTTCCTCTTTCGGGCCCCTGTGGCATTTCTCTGGTTGCGTCTTGCTGCACATCTCGGCACTAATACCCTCTGAAGCAGATCCCTTTAATCTTCTGAAGCCAAAGCCCTTAGTTTTACATCTGCTAGAATAAAGGGAGAGGGAGCAGGCTTTTCTTATTCCTAGGATCAAATTAAACACTCCACTATTTTCACCCTTCTATTCCTGTCAATGAAGTATGCACATGTTATTTACCTCTGGCTGTGATCCTCAAGTTCAGCAACTAGAAAGGGCAGTTGCCAGAAAACTACCTGATTCTGGTGTTTAAGCTTAGAAAACATGGATCCATGAGTTTTTGTTTCTTGACAATCACACTGCATAATTATCTTTCTGGCAAAGAAATGTTCTAGAGTGAGAAGGCATTAGAGGTTTAGCTTATGCTTGTACCAACTGCTATTGGCAAAAGTTGCCTAATCTTTTGCCAGTCTTGGGGCATTTATTTTCTTGTTAAGCATTTAGGTGTGGCCATCTGTGATAGCTTAACACTAAGGTTCTGTGCTCCAGTTACAACTGACCAAGCAACAATCACACCCAAATATTACACTGATCATTCAGAGCTGGCAGCTCGATCTCTAGGAGGAATGCATTCCTTAGGGATGACAAAGGAAGTCCAGATGCTTTGTTGAAAGCGAAATAAAATCAAAGAATTGTAGGTCATCCAAGAGCCAAGCAATGTCATTGTTAAACCTCCAAGAGAAGTTAGGAATTGCTTTAGGGTCTTGTTTGGCATAGAAGAAATTCCCAAACTGTAACATGACCTAGATCCTTCACAAAGCTACTGTTCCATAAAGCTGTTGCCAGATGCTATTTTAATCAAATTCGGCCTTCATTGGATCTCTACCCTGAGCACACTGCTAGTTTCACCAAAAGCACTTGAACAAAGTACCAGGAAGAAGGGCAGAGTGATATTGACATCATTGAACTAGAATGCTGTTCATTGCTTCCTGCAGAGATAGTAAAACGTGATTCATTGTTGTTAATATTCACAGCTACTTTCTGTCTAAAAGGGCAGAATATATCTGGCGTTCGGCTCTTGTAAACATACCCCTTTCTCACTGACATAAACATGTTTCATTCATCGCAATGATTTCATAGGCTTCTTCACTTTTTTCCTCAAAAAATTTAATCATTGTAGCCATGAAGATTCCCTCATCAAATGTGACACACATATGTATACTACAAAGACAAAGGATGCTGGAAAAAATCATGCTTAAGTGGAAAAGGGAATAGAGAAATGGGTAAATTGAATAGAAAAGGCTCACACAGCATTTTAAACTCATTGAAGGGATTTAACAGTGAGCTCACTTCCAATGCTGAATATATTCCAACCCTCATTGTCTTTCTAGCTATTTCCACTTTGAGAGAATATCCATTAAATATGCATGACTAAAAGTATACATGACCAATGTCCCTAGGAAAGATTCATTCAATAAACCAATGAACAATAGCTGTGGCTAGCTCCAAGGAAGGAACTAAGCTTTGGAACTTCACCAGTACATATGCATGTCAACTTGACTGGGCTATCAGATGTCCAGAAATCTGGCCAAACATCCTGTGAAGGTGTTTTGACAGGAGACCAACATTTAAGTCAGCAGACTGGGATAGTACCTCTTCCTGGTTCTACAGCAGCCTGCCAACCTTGGACTTGCCAAATTCTATAATCACATGAGCCTAGTCCTTATAATAAATCTCCTTCATCTTATGTATGTATCTAATTGGTTCTGTTTTTTTTCTGGAGAACCATGACAAACACAACATTTCAAACTTCAAGTGTTGGTAATTCCTTTCAGCCCTAAAGAGAATTCTTAACTGACAAATGCCTATCTAGCATAATATAATGCAAATAATATTCCTGTATTTGATAAAAATTCTTACCTTAGGGGCTAATCATTTTTTGTCTTCAACAATAACTCTAAGTAGAAGCCCAATCGGTGATTGACAGATGTTATGATTATTAAAATTCGGTAACCAAATAGTTATGATGTCAGTGCCTCCTTAGAAGACTTATGAGTGTTGCAGTCCTAACTTACCAATTAAAAAATATGGCTGTGTTAAAAAAGTTACAGTTCAGAGTTATAGTTCAGAAAACTAGTTGCAGTCCAGGGTGGTTTAAGTTTCCTTAAATTTGGGAAGGGTGAAGGCATATGGTTGGAATGTTTTTATTAGAGGCTATGAGACCTGCATATTGTATCTGACACATGCAGGTACTCTGCGCTATTAGGGCTTAAACATATTAATCATTTTAACCAATGCATTAACCATGTAGACTTATTTTGAGAAGGAGGACAGCATGTTTGAATATGCTTGCTTTCAAGGGTACCCAGTCATACTGATGTAGGAAAATAAATCCAACTTAGGTATTTCCTTCATCCTGCCATCTTTCTAAATAAAAAGTGACACATATCCTGGCAAAGATGACAAACCACTAATGAGCTATATTATTTTTTGCTGTATCTTGAATTTTGTTTTTTAAGGACCTAAGCAAACTGAGTATATCTTAGCTCAACTGAGTGGACAAGTAGAAAAAGGATTCATATTTTCTGAGCACCTACTTACTCTGTGCCAGGAGATATTCAAGTATATTCTTTTATCATTTAGTCTTGATAATAACCAAAAATGGGTACTGCTTGGAGTACTTACACTCAGAGAAGGTAAGCTATTAAGAGACTTGTCTTGGGTGTCACCAAGCTAGTAAGGGACAGCACCAATTTAAAACCTGTTTTTATGTGACTCTTGCAGGCAGTCAGAGCTGGAATAGTGATATCTCAGGAATAAAGTAAAGGCTTGCATGTTCTTAAACGAACATATTCTCTCTTGCTCTGTTGGACCAATTTGATATAAAGCCATCCACCTCTTCAGGTGTCATATCCTCTCCCCACCCCCATAATTTGTATTGCCATACACATTCATAACACATGTCTCTTGCCACGAAAATCATGGTCGTCCTGAAGATTATTAAACATGGTGATCAGTATTGATTTCATCAAACTTATGAAATCAATGGTGGCTACTAAAAAAAATACAACTTGCTAAGCTAAAAAGTTGAAAACATTTTCTTAAATCATTTCTCTTAAAACCTTATCTGGTGAAATTAGTGAGTATACACATTTTAAATATTTTATCATGGTAAATTTCGTAAATTATCCCATCTCAACTAAAAATCACATTTATTTTTCTATACTTTTTACCCTCAGAGGTTTTGCTTTCTGCTAACTTATTTAACCAAATTTGGATTTTGATGTTTTCATAAACACTGAAGATGTTAAACAGAGGGTGTTACCTAGAATGCAGAGACCATCTGTGCAGTTTTCGGATTCCTGGCTTAGACCTTCACAGAATTTGCCCCCATTTCTTGGGGGCGGTGCTGTGCACTCCCGGATCCGCAAATGCTCGCACTCAGGACTGCAGACTGACCACTCACTCCACACTTCCCAGCTCCCATCCACTTCAAAGGAAAACAAAAGGAACCATCATTAGAATGAATCAGGTAGCTGTCAGGAGACTCACCCCAGGACTGCTGTTGTTCTTAAAGATGAGTTTTAAGAAAATCACCACCACAACAAAAACAAAATATATTCGTTTATCTTCTCTCCATGGTTTCTTTCCTAAAGAGATACGCTAGCAAAAGCAGTGGTGTAATTCTCAGGATGAGACCAATTACTGAATTTAGGCAAGCGTTCAAATTACCAGTGCCCTTGGGTTGGCTAATAATGCCATTATCCATTCTTTCCCAGTCTTTCGTGCCCAAGTACAGCTCAGATGGACAGATAAACTACGTGCAGTAACCAATGGTTACTCTGTCACTTCTTTGTGTGTTGACAGAGAATAGAATGAACTATCTGTAAGCTCTAAAAGCCCCTGAACAATAAAAAGTTAAACCCATATATATTGATAGTATTAACTGAAACAGGTCAAACCCAAGATACCAGGACTTACACAAAAAGAATTTCTTGGGTCATGGATTGCTGCTGTATGTAGAAACGAACAAACTGAATTTAATTCTGCTAAAAATCAACCCTAGAGATTATGGCAACTGTTGAGGCAATTGTCCCATAACCTCCTAGGAATAGTCCAACCAAGCTAATGTGGGTTAAGATATTGAAAATTTTAATCTAGAGCAATTAGGACTAGTGAGGGTGACACAAATTACTGAACTTGCAGCAAAATGTCTTAGTCCTTGTCTTCTGTCAATTCATTGGCCAAGCAACCCTGAGAAAGTCACTTAGCCTTTTATTATTTCTGCCAATGGAGGAGAATAAAACTCACAACACAAAGTTCAATGACGTTGCATGTGTAAAAGTATCTTGCATAGTACCTGGCACATAGTAAGCACTCAATAAAATATGAGTTCAAAATGAAACTCTGAGAATATCCTGTGATGAGAGCCTCACCTTAGCTTTGAGTGGAATTAGATTTGAAATTTTAGACACAAGGCTCTAGTCCAAGGTCTTCAGAGTTAATGTTTTATAAGCATGTGTGACCCAAGATCAATTTATTTCTCAGTGGGAGGATATGCTTTCCATAAAGTCATCTTCTAGCTCATCTATTTCTCATTGTATAAATTCAGTTAAAGCCAGTAAGTGATGACAAAAAGTACTTATAGAAGCAACATTTGGCAAATCTGTTCGGAAAGGAAGGCAAGCACATATCAAATCTAAAACTGCTGCGATACTATACAATCTCTACCAATTGTATTGTAAATACAAAGTTAAAATCATAAAGTTAGTTGACTGGTAACTGATGATAAAGGGTCAGATTTTTGGTACCTGTTTTCCTTAAAGACAACTCACTTAATCCCTGCAATTATACAAATAAATGCCACAAAATGGGAGAACCCAAGGAGAGAAGGGGATGGCTTAGCCCAACGAAACACAGGTGGTATAAAAATACTTCAAAGCATTTGGCTTATTGATGGTGAGTGTCCAGGGTCATCTGAATATATGTACATATATATTTAAATATATACACACACACGTATGCCCCTAAACAGAGGTATTTCACCCAGAGGTACTGACTTCTATATTAGCAATTTGGACAAAGGCTGCATTCTAAGAACTTGGGTGAGGGGTAACTTTGAAAAGGTTATATTGAATGCTTCACACCAGCTTAATAGTGTTGGTGGATCAGAAGGAAAAGGGAATCTACATATATCTCACCAGGGCAAAGAGAAGTGCAGGTAATTTTCTGCACTGACATTCCCTCACAAAAGGCCCCACCATTGAGAGGAGCTGGGTTGGTGCAGGTCCGGGAACGTTTCTGCCATCCTCTACCACAGCGAACATTGCAGGCTGACCACTCTGTCCAGGAAGACCAGCCTCCATTCACTGAGAGAGAAAAATGGGGAGGGGAGAAAAAAAGGAGAAAGGTTTTTACTGATTGCCTACTATGTGCAAGCCACTGTGCCAGGTGTTGTGAGTTGGGCATCCAGGGACCAACAAACTGCAGACCCTCACTGACCGCACCATCTTGAGGCAACAGTGGGGCTTCATCCCTGTCCCTCCATCTACTCATCTGATATAAGGAGGGACAGAGATGATTTTTCTTTGCAGGAAATTATGAAAAAATAGAACTCATCAACATATCTCTAAAGCACTTGAAAATGTAGAGTATAAGAAGAAAATATCAGCATTTGAATTTCTATTACTTTAAGTGCTTCGAAAATAAATCCCCAGGGCTCTTGTACTGTGGAAGGGAATGCCTTTACTTAAATAGCTGGGGTTTCTTTTTACTATACCTGAGATATTCAGCAAATAAGTAATGTTTGTTTTGGTGGATTTCATATGCCAGGAGAAGAACTGCCCACAGAGAGTCTGGGGAGAATGCGGGTGGGGAAGCAGAAGTTGCCCACCTCAATTCTTTTCAAATATAAATACATGAGAAGAAAATAAACAGCTCTTAAAATTATTTTTTAAAAGGGAGAGAGTGGAATGTCACTAACTCATGAAGTCCAACATCAGATGGAAGAGCAAACATTAATAGCAACAGGAGTGTGTTCTCACCTGCCAAATGGGAGTGACAGGACAGAGCATTGTAGTGGATGACCCCAAAGACCTACTTCTCTGCTTTCCATCCTCCCTATGTATTCCTAGCCTTTGGGCTGGCCTTACCATAAACCACCACTGTGGCTGACAGGCTCCTCCTCTTGGCCACAATGTTGGCCGCCATGCAGGTGTAATTCCCTGAGTCGGAGAGCCGCGCCTGCCTGATGATCAAGTTATGGTCAGCCCTGGTGTCAATGTTCTCATCTTGTTCAGAGTCGATGGGCTCCTCGTTTTTCAGCCATTCCACCTATAAGAAGAAAGGACTGTTAACTTTTTAAGTCATTAAAAACAAAACAAATAACTGTTTTGGAATTGAAAGGGGAGTAATTTTGGTGTGTAGCAGAGAGATGTACCTAACAGAGAAAGAACAATGCTTTTTTCCTCATTTCATATCCCATCCCTTTTATTTAGTAAATGTGATATAGCCAGGAAATGAAAACTCAAGTTAATAAAGTGGAAGCAGGAAAAGGACATAAATATCCTATTGACTTTGACCCATTTTCTAAAAATGCAGTGTGAGAGAGAAAAGAGGTGACTGCAATTAGGTCATTTCATTTTATTACAACTCTGACAATATTTCAAAACTAGTGCAAAATGGAGTCAGAAGATGAACACATGTGCAGAACTTGTACTTGAGAGGATATTATGCTGTCAGATAAGATTTTAAGTCAATACCTTTGCATTTAAACAAAATTTTAATAGAAGTGTGATAATGTGTAAAGGACAATGTACTACAGATTTGGGCAATCATAGATAAATTCAGTTCAAATCTCAATCTTCTCTAATTTGGGGTATAAGTTTTTCTATCAATGATTTAATAGACACTTAGTCCAGGGTAGATGCCTAACACATTTAAGGCTCATCCTTTCTTCCGGAGGAGCTCACATCTCACACCTGAGAGTAGGCCAGTCTCATCTGATTTGATTTTTCTAGCTTGCTCCTGGAAAACCTATTTTCTTCTTTCCATTTTCACCCTAATCTTTGGTCCAAACTTCTCTTTCCTTGGACACCTGAAGAAGATACAGATGGATAGAACCTTCTGCTCCCTAGATCTTCCCTGCAGGTAGGGTACACCACCCTTAGCTCCCCTATTTCATCAAGGAGACCTGTCTTCCCTGAACTAACTGCTTCCGTTCCTCATTGTGTCCTCTGCTCCCACATCTGTACAACATCTTCACACTCTCCCACCATTTTGGTAGCATGAGACACATCACTTATTGACAGTAACCATTTAGGTCTAGTTATCAGCATATGTTAAACACAGTAGTTTAATAGTCACTTAAACTACAAAGGCAGTGACTACACCAAAAAGACATCACACAGAAGCATATACACCAGGGGACTTTTGATTATATCCTGCCCACTACAAGCATAATTGAAACTTGGTTTTAGAATAAGATGCCTTGTTTCATGTTTAAATCTAACGATTTCTAATTTATCACCAACAAACAAGTGACATCTGTTATATAACTATTTAGTTAACAAGGAATTCTTGGTCTCTATAAAAAGGATTTACTTATCAGAAGAAAACCTGTAATGATCCCAAATAATATTTATCTCAAGTACCACCACAATAAAGAGTTTTGACTACCAAAAATCACCATCCTGTATCTACCCTAGAAAATGTCAGTTTTAGAAAAGAAAATGATACCACATACCCAAAAAAAGGGATCTGAGGCCTGCCTTAAAACATCAAGAACTGAAAAGGCAACGTGACACAAGGCCATAAAGTAATGAAGCAAGATGGCTACCAACCCAGCAGCTCCTGCTGGCATCAAAATGTTCCCGCCTGGAGGTGTGGGACTGCTAATGAGTCAGAGCCCAAAAGCACTGATCTGTTTAATAAAGCAGGACAGTGCAACCAATTTTAAATTACATCTGACCACCGGTCTGTGACAAAATGTCCTCCATTCCCCACTAATGTTGCATATTTCACAGTTGTTCATTTAGTCATCTGACAAATGAACATTCAAATATTTATTGAATGTCAGCCTGTCCTGAGAGTTGGATAAAGTGAGATAAACAAAACCAGCATAGTTTCTTCCTTCATGGATTTTATATTTTATAGGTACAATAAAAATAAACGAGGAAATGCACATCGTCCCCAAAAATAAAAGCTGGGAGTAATACTGTCAAACAATATCTGGGATGAAACACTTACTGTAAAGCCAATATGATTGGATTTTTAAAATCACCATCACTGCTATGTCACTGGAAAGAACAAATTGGTCTGCTAAAAGTAGGTCTGGAGAGGTCTGTTCCTTCCCACTCTCCTCCTGGCTCAGAAATTCAGAGTAAATTGCCTGTTTGTCTGATGGTTATTCTTGCCATTTGCAGCACCAAAAAGTTGTTCCTGCACATCCCCATCGCAGTCATTTTCCCTTATGCACTTCCTCCAAAAACAGCTGGTCAGGAAGTTCAGAAAATCTGGCCTGGTCCATAAGTAAATTATGCCTAGTGAATTCAACAGCAGAAAGAGTCCGAGGGCAGTGTCCCTGGTAAATCAGTAAGTCCTAGTACCTGGAAATCAAAGAAAGCTTTCCCTCACAAACCTTGGCCCAGAGGAAATTAAAGGCACAATCATCAAGTAGAGGTTTGGCTTCAAAATAAAAAACTGATATAAAAATAAATTGTATGCATGACTAAGTGATCATAAGGAAAATATTTGCCACAAATTTCATAGATAAAAGGTTAATATTATGATAATCTGAGGAACAATAATCTGAAGAGCTTAAAAACCATTATATATATATATATCACCTTATATAAGTTGATAAAATCCTATCCTAGGTAACATGGCATAAGATAAATACACAATTTATTAAAGGAAAAAAACGCGGCAACTAAAGAACTATTTTACACTACTAATTAAACGATGTGAAATTTTTTCCTATCAAAATACAAAGATAAAAATTATACACACAGACACACATAAACATGTCGTTTTCATTTTTGCGATTGGCTTGATTCTTGCCAAAAGTTCAGAGAACGAGACATTTCCTCTATCACTGCTCTTTTTCTACTCTTTTGGGATGTCAATAATAGCCTCTTAAGGAACAGGGCTGTCCGCTGCTACCACTGTTGCCTCCACAGTTGATTCTCCACAAAGAGATGAGATCATGCCATTTTCTAGCTTGAAATCCATCAGTGGCTCAATTCCCACTTAGAATAAAATCACAAATACCCAGTCTAATACAGTCCTTCTGAAGTCTAGCTCCCTAATCAATTCTCCACCTCTGATCCTCAAAATGACTTCTGTTCACTTCATTCCAGCCCTATGACTCCTTCCTGTCCTAGAAAGCTCAAACTGAGTTCTAACCTCAGTGCCTTAACAGCTGAGGCTTCTGCCCAGCGCCTCTCCCACAGGTGTTCCCAATGACTCAATCCCACTTTTCATTTAGATCTCTGATCAAATGTTCTCTCTTCAGAGAGCTCTTGCTTAACAACTTTTTTTAATACACCAAGTTCCCTCTGCTACCCCCATCCTGCTTTCACTTTCTTTGTAGTACTTATTTCCATCTGATAGTTATAAAGTAATGACTTTTGTTCTTGTAATTATGATCTCAGGAATTTACCAAAGAAAATGTTAGGACTAAAATAAAAATTAACCACAATACATTATTTTTGGTAGATAAAAGAAAAACATGTCAAAGCTACATGCCAAATAATAGAGCTTCGTTTAAATAAATCCTGGTTCAACAATATGATTTAGTATTATATAAGCATTAAAAGTCATGATTCCAACCACTGAACACAGAAAATGCTCATAAGACATGAACGAGTCAAAATGCAAAATTAAGTGCTATCATAAATTTATAAAACAAAACACAAATATATGTATGTGTGTATACATGTTTTAAAGATGAAAAATGATTGCAAGGAAATATGTTCACACAGAGATTTTAAGAAAAGACTTTGGGTAAGTTTTCTTGTTGGTTAATTGTGGCACCTTTAAGGAAAAGCTTTTTAGTAATATGAAAAAAATCACTTTACTTTAAAAATATCTCTCATGTAGCAGTTTTCAGATTTACATTTTGCTATAAAACATTTCCTCAAAGTTTATCTGAAGCTCAAAATGAAAAACAGATTAACAAGAAAAGATCTTATGACTGATGCAAAAGTGAGGGGCCCTAAGCTGAATAGGCTTGGCCACACTCAGGACCACTGTCAGCATAACTCCAGGGGAGATCATTCACTTCCTTCCCCTTCTTTGTCAATCGTGCCTTGTAGGGATAGATGTTTAATGCACAACCTGTACCACCATATAAGTTGACTCTGCCATCCAATCTACCCCCTACCCACCCATATGTACCATGCGCATATACAATGATCTACTACTGAGTCTCCCCAGATCATAGCTTGAAAAAAAAACATCGATAGAGGCTGAATGAAGTGTCATAGGTATACATATGTTTGGATACTTGCTGTTTATGGTGTCACAACTCAGGTCCATCAATCCAATTATGTCTGTAAACAATCAGTACATTAGTAGACTCCTAACTGTGGGACTGTTCTTTAAATATAACTTAATAGTTTATCCATTTAACTGATGGCAGGATCGTTATGAGGAAATCAGTTTTATTTTCCTGGGCTTATAAAAGTAACAAATTGCTCTTGGATTTATGCTTTCACCACTTAGCTCATCAAAAATGTTTAAAAATTTTTCTAAGTGTTCCTGATGTAGAATAGTTTAATAGAAAAAAGCATTCCAAACACCAGTTGTTGCAAATTCAAATGGTCCTGGGGGCCAGAGAAGTAACATAAATTAGTGAAGTGATGTTGGGTGCAGGCATCCACGTGCATTGCTTGCATATTAAAGACAAGGGCTGTTCTTCATTTCCATGAAGGAATGAGCTCACTCTCATTTTTCTTTAAAAATGTTATTGTGTTTTGTCTGCTTTTGCTTTCCACTTTAGACAGATGTATTAAAATACCAAAACTCATTTTATCTTAAGATTTTTTTTTTTTTTTTTTTTTTAGTGTATCAGTGGCCTTCAAATTTATGGGGTATTTAACCTCTGTGTCAGTATGTGTGTGGAAGTGGTGGCAACTGTAACCAAATGAAGATCACACAACCTGTGCCAAAGTGCAGCCACTAGTCAGGTTCAGACTGCTGTTACCAGTGTAACCAGTCTTCCATCTTTCACGAGAAGCCAAGGAAGTGTATTTCAATATTTCTTGATTCTAACATGATGACTCATATTACAAAATATATTGTCAAGGGCCAAGCATAACATATCCGTGAACCAGAAGTAGATTTACTTCCTCTTCTCCACAGATACTACAAAACCTTTCTGGTGCCTAGTGCATGTTATCACAGAGGAGCTCAATATCCTTTTATAAAGTTAATTCCTTGTCATTAAATCTGATACTCCCATCATCCTGGAATATTATGGTTCATATGTGTCATTGCACACTCTCAAGGCTTTCTCATGAAAATGACTGGCAAGCATCAAAGAACTTTTGAACTTACGTATAGCATCCTTTCTGCAAGTATTATATGGCATGTGTACTGAGTTTAGAAATTACAAGAGGTTGCCAACTCTGGAAAGCCCTAATTAAGCTCTTAACAAAAGCAATACAAATTTTTAAATTAGTTTTATGGGATCAATACATTGACCCCCTTTGAGGCTAATGGTCATTCGGTATCATTGATCCAAATGGCCTCATGCTAACAGGTCATCTCTTTGACAGAAAGGCTTAACATTCCAGAGGGTTGTTGGAAGCATTTCACCCTCAAAAAACAATTCTTCAACTGGTTTCTATTCATTTGGTTTATAGGGACAATCCCAGTTAGGAGCATATGAAGAAACTAGTTACTTAGAGGTAATGAGCTTATGGATTTGCAGGATGCTCGCATCCATTAGCATAGTGTTATGTACAGATGGTCTGCAATTTGTAGATTTTTCCGTTTATAAACAAATCTGTGAAAGCAGACCATCAAAGACAATTAGATTTCATGCCAGACAGCATGATCAGTTCCTGATCAGTCATTCTGGTTAGCTGGGGACAGAAGGTATGTAATTGATGAGCCTATAGATTTTTCTCAACAATAGGCAGCATGGTGTAATTGGACAGGGAGGAAACCTCCTTTGGAAGAGTGATGGATTGATGCTTTGTGGGAGAGTTTATCTGAGACCTGAGTTCATTTGAAAATGTCTGCATGAGTCCTAATATTTCGCCTCTTATGACCTTTTGTCCAAGACATCTTAGTGTGCATATATACATACACACACACATAAACCTTACACCTAAATATTTATATCACTGTTATTGACCATTTTGGGAAGGGGGCGGGGGCAACAAGACTAGGAAGAAAAAGCCACTTTAATAGGCCAAGTCTCTTTCCATGCAGGATCCAAAGCCTTTTGTCCTTTGATTCTAGACAATATCAACTTGGAACTCTCCCTTCATATTCCACAGAAAATGCCGATGAGCACTATTTACTGATATTATTTAACAAGTGATTGTATCCCTCAATTTCAGTCCTCTATCTTAGGATTTGCTAGACTCAATATAAAATTGAGTTGCTCAGATTTATGACTTTTGAAGCTTCTCAATCCATCTACTTATTGCCTGTAATCATTTTCTTTCTGTGCTGCTCCTTGGCAAGCTTCTTCAGCATGAGAAATATTTTAAATTTTCTTATATATTAAATAGAACCTATTTCTGAGGATGTTCAATGACATCTGTTGAATAAATGTTATAGCCTAAATTAGGTACATGCAAATTTAGAAGCTACTGTGACATACACACACAATACAACTTGAAGTTGTATTTTGGGGTGATGCTAAGGGAGAGGGATATTTTTAGGTCCCAGGTTGTGCATACACATGGTCCAGAAAAGAGATTCTTAGTTTAGTTCTCACATATATTCTGGGAGTCACTAATATTTTATAAAGGCTATCTATGGTCTTATGTTGATTTCATGTAGCTGCTCAAGGTGAGTTATATGGAGTAATAAATGTTCACCCCTCTTCCTCCCTCCCCCCATTACAACTAAAGATGGCTTGGGAAGGCAAACCTGTCCGATGCGACAGGGTGTTCAGGCTACACAAGGGGAATGAGAAGTAGAGCCATAGAAACACTGGAAGGCCACAGTAGTTCACAATGTGGTCATTCCTACAAACCCTGTCAAATTTTTTGCCATTATCATCTTACCAAACAACAGGTGTGACTGGATTTCTATGAGGAGAGAGGGAAGACTGAGGCATGCACCAGTTTGTGAAGGGTTAAGCTAGAATGGCAGACGGGGGTTGGGGCAGACTGGGCCAGGCAGAGTGAAGATGGGGTTCCACGGCAACCGTGGGAAAACCTCTAGACTTCCACACCCTAAGAAATGGATCTAATCAATACATTTCTCATTCACTTTAAATCACAAGTCTTGATAAAATTGATATTTCCTAGCCTAAAAATGAGATCTAGCATCTTACACACTAAGTCCTCTTTTAAGCAGTCTACATGTACTAAGTTAATCCTTAAAACATTTCTATCAAGTGAACAGCATTTTTATCACCCTCATTTTACATATATACAGATGTTAACTAGTTTGTCCAAAGTCATATGTTTAGTTAATGGTAGAGCCAGAATTTGAATCCAAATTACTGACTCCAAGTCTTGCTTTTAACCATTGTCCTCAGTCATCAATATAATTTGCCAGACTTGGGTTCAATGACCATCATGTTATTTGCAAACTAATATTAACTTATACGTAGAATCAAACAAAAGACACACACAGAACCAAGCTCATAGATATAGAGAACAGACAAGGCGTTGCCAGAGGCAGGAGGCTAAAGGGTACAAACTTCCAGTTATAAAATAAGTCATGGGGATCTAATGATTAAAGGTAACAATATTCTATTACATAGTTTGAAAGTTACTAAGAGTATTTCTTAAAAGTTCTCATCATGAGGAAATATTTTTGTAACTCTGTAAAGTGATGTTAGACTTATTGTGGTGATCATTTAAAAATGTATACAAATAGTGAATCATCATCTTGCACACCTGAAACTAATGTCATATGTCACTTATAACAAATTATTTAATATTTGTCCATGAGAAGTATGATAGCCCTGTCAAAGTTATCCAGTGTTTCATTTTGCTTTTTAGTGTGAGCAAAAGTGAGCGGAGTAAGTAGTGCATAAAAATCTTGCTGCAGTCTTAAAATACTTAAGAAGGCCAATTATATCTAAGGCTGTTGGGTTACTATAGGAAAGTAGTTTATTTCCTGAGAAAAGGGGCATGTGTTTCTGGCCTTTCTCTTGAGCAAGAATGTGATTCTGAACAAATGGCAGGTGTGTTGTAATCACGAAGAAAAGGAAAAGAACCCATAGAGAATACTGGTCATTGTCTCTACACTTGCAACTGCACAAATTGCTATTCAATACATTATTTCATTTGATCCTCATTATGATCACTAACCACCCTCCAAAGAAAAGAAAATCTTATTCTCATTTTACAGATTAAGGTAACATACTTGAGAAATGGTAGAACCAGAATTAGTAGTCTTCAAGTAATTTTTCTTCCATAAGACATTAGCAATTTTCTTACGTCTCTAATTGACCAAATGAGGGCACTACTCCTTAGCACTTCTCACACTCTGACTTTGCATAGTCAGGTAAGTCCTGACTGGGTCTTAAGTATTGCACAGTGACATCCCTCTGCTCACAATGGAGCATATTATCTTCTAATGTTCGTGCAGGCCATTACTTGCTTTGCCACTTTCAGATTTGATGTCATCTGTCTTTCTCCTTGTTAATATTTCCTTCAAGTATATTTATAACAGTACTATCATGTTTCCCCTTTGTCTTTCTTTCCTTTCCAGAATGTACAGATTGATTTTAAAGCCACCTACACTGCAGTTTCTTCAATTTAGCTCCACTTATCTGATTATGCATCACAAAAGGAAGCAGAAATTCAGCTTAATTGTGAAGCCATGGCAGCAGAACCGGGCAAATGATAGGAACCTAATGATCACAGACAGAATCGCACTCACTGATGCTGAATGAAATGACAGACGCGAGCACCTCTACAGCAGCCTGAATTCTGGTTATGGAACTTTATGTTCTGACATTGTGTTGTCTCTTGTCAGATCAATGTTGTCCTTTAACTTCCCCATTTCAGTTATGAAAGTCAGGTGGAGCCTCATGTTATTTTTTAAAAATTCATCTGACAGGTAAATGGTCTCTGGGAACGCAAATACTCTGGATCTGTAGTTCACTGAAACTGCAACACTGTCGTGAGCGAAGACTGAGACATGTTTACATTACTGTAAAGCATTTACAAGAATGATGATCAGAGGGAAAAGACAACATTAAACAGATGAAACCTAAGAATGAAGAGAGGCAGTCAAAAGACGGTCTGTAAGGGAGGGTGCACGCTGCCATTCGCTTTTCAGCTGTGTTTTCCATAGTGCGATGAATCCTGCTCTTTGCTAATTCTACCTTTGCTTGCTGCCATCTGCTAGGGGAAAAGGAATTCTGGTTTTGAATCTTTGATGAAGCAACACATAGGAAATGGCTTCCAAAGCTTGCTATCCCAAGGAGTGATCTAAAATATAACATTCCACTTCATTTCAAAGGATTATTTAGGATGGGAAGAACTCTCTAATCAGATTACAAAGAGCCTCAAAACTGTTTCTGTATTTACATTTCCTCCCACAGTTTCTGGTATGTAAGTAAGGTTTTAAGGTGGTGAGGGGATATTAATTAACAATCCCTATTTTCTGTTTCTTGCTATGGTGTAATATATACTCGAATGCTGAGACAATAGCCATCTTATTAAATATTAAAGCATTAAAGATTCTAAATGTTCATATCACAAATTGGTTTTAAATGCTGCTATCTGAGTTAGATATAACTGGAAAAAAAATGCAGACACATATCACTTACACATATGTATACACACACCATCTGAGAAATCAAATTTGTTCAGAGTAACAATCCCATCAGTCACAATGAAAGGCTAATCATGTAATGATCTACAAAGGAAATGCAGAGACAGGTATGGATTAGCTCGGCTTCCATATACTGGGTGGCTGAGAATGAATTAGCATAACCATAAATTTGTTCCAATTACAAAAGGCAATTATCAGAGACCAGCTTATAGCATTATCAAAATGAAATCAGCAAAGCGCACTGACATTCCAGGTAGATGCCACTGAGTTAACGGTGCTTAAAAAAAGGCTCTGTACTCATCCATCCTTCATCCCTTTGTCTACTGTCCATTCCATACAAGTTACCTTTCAGCTGACAGACACAAAGCCACCGTGAAAGAAGAGAAAAATACATTCTTCAGGAAAAAAATATGCTTAATAACACAATTGCAAAATAAACAAATTCAGACTCCAGTCTTATATGGATAATTTCTCTAGATCAGTGGTTCAGATAGTGCTTTTGAATTTTAGACAATAATTCACATCGCCTCTTATGTTCTTTCCAAAATATTGATTAGGAATAAAACTGTGACTAAGCCTACCATTACCTGCTCCAAATAAAAAGTTCTTTATGCAGAAATGTGCTGTTAGGCCCACTGCTATTCATATTCTTTTCAATTTGCCTTCCTGTTATAAATAGAACTTGTTGCTTTGTTAACCACTGCCAACCTGGAAAGCATACGGGACAGTCAAACATAGCTGAAAGGGCAACTGAATGTAAATAGCTAAGATTTTATACAGATGTTGTGCCCAGCACTTAAGGACACAAACATTAAGGATATACTCAAGAGATCACAGATTAATGAGAAGAAAAAGGTATTTCTATTGTAACTAAATACAGTAGGTTTTACTATTACAAAGGATGGTAGGCCAAAGTGGAGTTAGAGAACAAGGGAAGAGAAAGAAAGGTGGACGTTATACTTTTATTGATCACCTCGTTAAGTGTATGATACTAAGTAAACAAGAAATCCTTCCTTTCCTTTTTCTCATAGTCATTTCTCTTAACTTCCTTACTCATCCCTCATCATCCAGTTTCAATCTGGCTTCCACCCCATCAGCTTACTGAAATTGCTCTTGCTGAGGTCATCAAAGATCTCCACGTTGCTACATTCACTGCACATGGTTCTGTATTATTACTTGACTTTCAGGGGTAATGAGGGCCATTCTTGAATTTTCTCTTTCATTGGGTTTTAAAATACCACATATTCTCTCTTTGTAGCCCTCTGGCCACTCCTGCTCTGTTTCTTTTGTTGGTTTTTTTTCCTCTATTCAAACATGAAGTATTTCTTCAAGTCTCAGGATTAGGCCCTTCTCCATATCTTGCCATTCGATGTCTCACCACATAAAACCAGACTCATGTGTCATTCATGGCCACACATTGCACATTTCCCAGATTGCTATCTTCAGCTCACTGACCTTATTGAGCTATAGCCTCTTATATTCAAATGGCTACTCAGCATCTACTTTTATACTCTTAAGATACTTTAAGTTCAACATGTGAAATTAGATTTAGATTTTTTTTTCTTGCAGAATAAAGTGATAGGTGACTTTTTTATCTGACATTAAAATATTTAAACATCATTATCTGAAAATAGGGATTCATTAAAAAAATTCGAATGGTTGGTGAAATAATTTCACATTAAAAAGAATACTCTTGATAATAATGTATAGAATATATGGGATGGGGAGGGGAAGGCAAAGCTAGGAACAGAGAGATCAGTAGGAGACTGATAACCTTTGGAGGAGATTGTAATGGAGTGAACTGAAAGGTTAGGATGGGTATACAGTAAAGAGCCTTGATAAGGCATTAAGGGGTAAAATAAAGAGGAGTTTGTAACTTTTGAGGAAAGGTAAATTAGAATTCGACACCTACTTTCTGACTTGGACAAGTGATATAAGGAACACTGACTGAAAAGGTCAGTTTTAGATGCTGCACCGATATGCACTTACTGAATATCGCCTTGGTCCCTGACATACAAAGAGTCCTCTCAAATCAAGAGGCAGAAAGAAAGAATTGAAGAAAGCCCAAACATGGCAACAAACACAGGTTAAGTACTTGAATAGTTAATTCAGTGACGCATACGGTTAAGTTTAAGATGTATACAAGGCATTGAAACAAACATCTTGAACCCAGATCTTTCTTCAAGTCCAGACCAATGCAGTCAACTACTTTTTGGGCATACTTATTTCACAATCTTCAGCATAAATTTATCTAAGACTATAGGCATATATTACATCGTGTAGAAAGTGTAAAATGGGGGGGAGGGGAAGAGTTTAAGATACTATCTGAAGAAAAGCAGCACTTTAGATCAAAAAAGGGAAGAAGGGGCTGCTGATCATGAGGTAAGAGAGAAATCAGAAATGAATGTATCATGGAAACCAGGAAAGAAACATATTTAAAGTATAGTCATGACAGGGATATGTTCTGAGAAATTAACCATTAGGCGAATCGCCATTGTGCCAATATCATAGGGTGCACGTACTCAAACCTAGAAGCATAGCTTACTACACACCTCGGCTATGTGGTATAGCCCACTGCTCCTGGGCTACAAGCCTGCACAGCATGTTACTGTGCCAAACAACATGAGATTAAATCAAGCACAAGAGAAAATGACACAATCAAGAGATGGGGTAAACAAGCGATGTATGAGGCAGCTGCCTGTTAACCCAGCATACTGTTTTACAGCAAACTTTCTATAGAGAAACAGTACACTCTACAACAATAAAGAGGATACATAACCAGTGACATAGTGCTATACTTTTATATGACTGGCAGGCGGTAGTTTTATTTATTCCAGTATTACCATGAACACGTGAGAAATGTTACAATGACTGTGTCACCACTAGGCCGCCCTCTGCAGTTTGTCACTGACAGGTATGTCTTTATGTTGTACATGAGTGTACTTCAAAAATCACCACTGAACTAAAAGGTGAGTGTAAGTCAAGTCCCAGGCTCTGTTCCGACATGTAGCTCCTTCTATATAGCTTGTTAATTAAAGGACTCCACTCTTGTCTTTGTTATATATCAGGTTAATAATAGGAGAAGCACTTTCCTCCTCTGTTCACTTTCCTCAATATTCACTAAACTTCCCCAAAGTCGTAGGCCACTTAAAAAATAAAGTGGTATCTCTATTCCACTCCTTACAACAAAACAAACCCCAGGCATATAAAATACTTAAAAATATAATAAATGAAGCC
Organism: Eonycteris spelaea; assembly: GCA_003508835.1. Lineage (NCBI taxonomy): Eukaryota > Metazoa > Chordata > Mammalia > Chiroptera > Pteropodidae > Eonycteris > Eonycteris spelaea. The sequence goes on along the minus strand of PUFA01000043.1, from coordinate 9,473,379 downwards.
ACAAAAGTACCATAAGACAGCATAGGTGAATATTTTTTTGTAATTTGAGAGTACAGAAGGATTTCTTGCATGGTGTAAAAGCTAAATTCATAAAGACTACTAAAGTTTAAAAGTTCAATACAATAAAAAGATGCCAAACAAAGGAAAAACATGAAAAAAATGTTTACAACATATAACAAAGTGTTGTTATATTAAAATCAGGGGAGATATTAAATATTTTTGAAATGTACAATATGATGCCTATAGAATAAAAATAGTGCTGGTTAGTATGTTCTACCAAATATGTACTGAGTATTAGCTTGGCTCCTAATATAAAAAGATGCTGCCAAAATTAACACGAAACAAGCATTCCGACAGAAAATGAGCTAAAGATCTGAATAAATTATTTGGAGAAAATATAAATGAATAACATGTGAAAAGTTGTTCAACCTTTCTAATAATGAAAATGAAAGTAAGATATTGCTGTTTTGCCTATTACCATGGCAAACACTGAAACTATACAGAGTTGGCAAAATGTAAAGAAATGGATGTTTTCACAGTCACTTAGGTAATAATCTCAATTAGCACATTCCTTTTGTGGGACAATCTTGTAATTTTTACCAAAACTGAAAAGACGAATTTTACTGGTTCTAGTGTAATACTCATCAGTAAAAATGAAGAGATAGGTGCTAAGATGTTAATTACAACCTTGTTTATAATATGACGACTCCAGAAACAAATGTTCATTAACAAATCAATAATGCACATTTACATTTTTTACTCAATAAAATACTACGTAATCATAAAAAGTATAACACATATTTATTTTAGTAAATTTGGGAAATGTTTCCATGAGGCCTTACTGAGTGTAAAAAGCAGATCATAAAGCTACATTTTTACTATCTCTATATTCGAACACACTCAAAGATCTGGAAGGCAGTTCATCAAATGTTATTTGGGTGGTGAAATTTGCAGTGATCAAAATTTTCTTCTTCATAGATTCCTAGATTGCTGTAATTTTAGGTATGAGCTGCTCACCAAACATTTCTGGTTCTCTCCTTTACAAGCATAGTTGCACTTCCTGGCCCCCTGTAGTTTGGTGGGGTCATGCCACTTGTGCTGGCAATCATAGAAGTGACTTGTCGGTTCCAGGACTGAGTATTTAATTTTCTATTGAGACTCTTCAGATCTCTCTCTCCCTCTGCCATAACGGCTCACAGTTTTTTGGAGAGTGGCTACTCTATTAGCTTTGGAACTGCAGTAAGAGTGTCAATGAAACACAGTACCGAGGACATGTGATGGCCATGAAACAGGAGAGAGAAATAAAGGTTTGCTTTAAGCCATTGAGAGTTCTAGGTTGTGTGTTAATCATAATCTAGTCTATTTTCTACAAGCTATATTATTTTTATAAGGAGCTGAAAAAGCTATTTTCATTAAACAAATACATATTCCCCCAAATGTTTGCAATATTCCTGGTGCCTAAGAACTAAACAAATCATTTTAAATTGCATATCCTTTTTCATAAACTAATACATTAACTAAAAAATACACTCCATTTCTAGATGGCTAGCAGGCTGTCTCGCATTGCATTTTATTTTCATAGCTGTCCTTACTTGGCTCTTTTAGACAACTCTTTAATTTTTGTATAATCTTACATAGTGTAGCTCATGGATAATAAGTCATTGTGTTAAAACTCCAACCTCTAAATCTAAGGGGAAATTTAAATAAAAATTCTAGTAATTTTACATGTCATGCTTTAGTTGACTACACAATTTCATTAACAAAACTGAGGTTTTCATTTCTGTGTTTTTTAAATAACACAGGTAGTTTTATGAGTTACGAATATTCCAGAGAAAACTAAAAAAGGAATGATTTTGCACATCCAACATATTCTCATTTGGGGAGGGTATTTACGTTTCTCATGTTAATCAGCCTGGTCAATTAAATTGGATGGTTTCCTATTTGTTTCTATCCAGTTTCTGCTCCTCTCCTTGCGTTTGGTTTTTATGAACTCGCTCAAAGCCGCTGTTTGGTCTTCACACACTACAGGGAATGTTTAAAAAATAAACTAAATTGCCCTTGTGACTTTTTTTCAAATTTGCTGAAAATGAGATTTTTCAAAAGCCTCTATTCTATAACCCCCTCCTTCCTTTTTAATTTAAATTTTGGTACTAAAATGAGCTTACCATGTTCCATTAATATCACTAGGGGAGACACTTGTTTCCTGTGCAATCTACAGATTAGTCTACGGTTCTCTCTACTCCTATTCTTCACTGTTCTGGCTTTGTAATGCTTTCATGTAACATATTTAGCAGTTTATTTGCCTTAAAAAATCTACTTTTCCATATTACTTATTGCTTCAAGGTTGTACATTTATAAAAAAGCAAATAAAATTATCCTGCAACCTCCAGTCCACTGTAACCTGTTGCATGGAAGAGACGGCGATTATGAATTTATTTTAGGACTTGAAGAGACAAACCTGAATAACACATTCCACAAAGGAAAATCATGATCAAAACTGTTGAAAAAGTACAACCTACTTTGAAATTAAATATTTGGAGAAAACTAAATGCACATCTGTCTTAAATGGGTGTGTAGTTCATAAAGAATTTACAGAGTTGGAAAACCAGGATACCAGACTTTAAAAGTATGCACTTCACCTCTCCACAGAAAATGCACAATTCTATACTCTACATAAAGATTATGAAGAGTTGATTTTGTGTCGTGCTTTATTAAATCGGTGTGGAGTTAATCCCCTGTTCTTCCTCTGTAAAATGAGAAAAATAGAATCTTGTTTCCCCTACCTTGCAGGGACCTTGGGAGGTTGAAAATGAAACTATGAATAAATGGACTTTTATAAAAGTGTAAAGCAATATATTAATGTAATGTGGTAGCAGATTCCAGGAAAATGTAGTCTCATGTGACTTCCACTCAGGGTGCAAAGTCAGTAGTTCAAAAAGATGAGACCAGAACAATAGCAGGTTTAATATGGTCCCTGCAAGCCACTCAAAGGGTTCAAACTCAATCCTGAAGGCACAACAAAGCCACTGATGGATTTTAACTACAGGAATTTTGCTTAAGAAAAATCATTCTGGCATCAATGTGGAAGGTGCCAAATGACACTGAGGATTAGAGAGGCCAGACAGGAAGTCATTACTCCATTGAGGGAGAGAAATAATGAGAGCCTGGATCAGGCAGTGAGGAAAGATGGGGAAGACAAAATGCAGAATAAAGAATTGATAAGTAGTGATAACTGAAAATGAGAGAAAGGTTGACCAAAGAAACTGGGAAATATGCATGACTCAGAAGTTCCTACCTTGGACAACTGACAGCCTTAACTAAGACCAGGGGTCCTACATTCTTAAAGCTAAGCACGTGTTTTATACATATTATCGCTGAGGTACCATGGGACACTTTAAGAACTAATCATTGATTTAAGCAACTGCACCCACCCAGCTAAACAGACGTCCCAGCAATATGCAGCAGTCAGTGTTTTCTGGTGTGAGAAATAAAGTAATCTGTAATCTTCAATGAAAACAATGTTTGTTTTTGGCTTCAGGTTGGTGGCAATCATTTTACAGGTCAAACCATAAAATAACTAATTCTTAAGTTAAGATGAGGCTACTCTGACCTTTAAATATATCTCACTTTCAACAGTAGTCAATATGTGGAGTATACAAACATCAGAAGTATCACATCCGGAATGTCAGCACTCTTTGAAGAGAGCAATCAATCATTTTCTAGATGCAAGATAAAACTGTTAGCGGTTTCATATAAAAAAGGTCAACATCTGGCTAGTGGTCATAACTCATTTCCTTATAGCCTGTTCTTTTTGGCTTATAAACCATGTTCTTGTGAAAAGATAAAAATCAGTAGAAGGTTCTTTACTCTTTATTTTAAACTAACTACTTCTCATCTGCATTTCCTAATTTAAGTAGGACACATCAAAATAAACAATCACACTGTACTTCTTTTAATCATTTTACGAAGTGCATAGTACCTGGGATAGAAATCAGGGCATTATATTTGGGAATAATTATAATCAAATTCTTTCTCCCGTTTTGGAAAAAAACTAAAACAAAAACATTCTCTTCTTGCTCTTTGTCTTTCTCTCAGTGGCTCTATCACATCTACACACAATCACCTGAACCACACTATACATCACCCTCTTCACCACCATTATCACCATTGCCCCAGTGCTCTGGACAGACTTACAGACACAGATGCTGAAAAAGGGCACCTTTGTTATTTTCCTTGGAATTTGTAGCTTGTTATGAAGACTTCAGGCCAAAAGGCTCTACCCGTCAAATGTACTATAGCTACCATTGCAATCAGTAGTGTCAATCCATCTGGTGCTTAAAAGCAGCAAAAAACGTGAACTGACTGGATCTGTCTTTAGACTGCAATGAACTGGAGTAAGGGCAGGGAGGCTGGTTGGCCAGGAGGTGCTAAAATGATCAAACAACCGTTTTCTACCAGGCTCGGGGCCACCTAAAGGCAAGGGATGTGTCAGCTGTTTTTCCTCTGCCCTGAGCACTGTCTCTGGCACACAGAAGTCCCTCAAGTCCATCCATTCATTGGCGTGTCTGTACACATTGCTTGGTGATAAGTAAATTCCTTTAATGACACCTTAAAGGAGATATCTAACAGCCCCCTCTTATAGCAAACTTGCCACTGCAGATGGACCGTTTATGGCTTCTTTTAGGGTTGTACATTAACCCACATTTGATTGTTTGAAAATGTTAGTGTGTGTGGGATAAATTTATGGAGGGAGGGGTTGGTGTTACCTGCTCTGAGTTCTGTATCTTCTCCCCCTCAGGACCCTGGAGTTATATGACTCTTTCCTTTCCTCATAAGTATTTTGCCTTAAACCAAGACTCATCTCTTACAATCTCATATTTTTTACACAAATCACAGATGGAGTATAGCTGCTCACTTTCTCATACACACATCTGCAATCCCTATGAACCTTGGTGGTAATACAATATCACCAGAGGGCATCGTTGCCTTTATGAACTATCGCAACTTCAATCACCCACAGGGCCGGCCTTGAGTCCACCAGTGTCATCTGCAGCTCTAACTACAGATGGGGCTGCCAGACTGCATCTTATTACAGAACCAGATTTCACTTAGATCAGTCTAAACTACAGTGCAGAGTTAATTTTTTTTTCAAGCTTTTGTTTCCTATTCACTCTGCTAGAAGCAAGAGCTACAAAGAAACACACTTCCTTTGCAGTTCATATAGAGAAAGTGCTGAAATCAATACACATTTATGAGAGTAATCACTCCTGGCAGTATAAAGTGTGTTTTGCCACCCATTGCCCTTTTTTCCTATGAGATGATAATGGTAAAATGATGGTAGGTCCTCAGCCATAGAACCTGGAGCGGCAGGAAGGAAGCCCTACAACGGGGGAAATAAGTGGAATGTCCCCTCTTGGTCAGAATAGTTTCAGGTGCCATTGCTGGGGTCCAGTCAAGAGTCCCAGACAAGAAGCCTGTAGAGTGAGAAAATCATAATCTAACTAAATAGAGATAGGGATCGGTTTATTTATTAAATGATATAGACTTCACTTGTGACTAAGGGTGGTCACCCAAAACTGATAAAATGTGGCAAGACAGGGCCAGATAATGAATAAGCTCTGCTTCGGGCTGACAGGAAGGCTGATGTGTCCCACATGTGTAATGGGTTTGCCCAGGGCTCCTCATAGTTTCCTGACCTTTCAGAGGATTGGCTCAAGAATCTGATGTTAACTATCAACCTAGAAGTGGGGTCAAGGGAAGAAAAATCATTCAGATACAGATGTGAAAGTGGTAGATTCTCTGTGGTTTCTTTCCATCAAACAGTGCCAATAGAGGACCCACTCCCAGCTCCAACCGTCCGTGAAACTCCCTTGGGGATTTAAACCAGAAATAAGATTAACTAGAAACAAGAAAATTAAACCAGAACAAAATTTCAAAAATTAAAATTCAAAATAATTTTTTAAAAGTATAAATTAAACCAGGAACAAGGAAGACACTAGAACTGACATGTCTAATCCAAGACTTAGATTTAAGATCCTGAGTTTTTCTCAGCAAAGGAGGTCTCATTATTTCAAACATTGGAAACGAGCAATGGACCCTATATGCTGGTACCCTTCCAATCAAGCTGCTCTCCACACGAATGAATTCCATGAACATTTCTTGTCCAAGGCAAGAAATGCCTCAGCTATGCCTTTCAGTGTTTAACCTGAAAGGAGTGCCAGAGGTATTACAAATCATCTTTATATTGTCCTTGTTTACCTAGGACCCTCAGCCAGTGATCAGAACTTCTAAGTATACGCCTTAAGACTAGAGATGTGTGGAGAGGCAGAATGGTAATTTGCTGTAAGATCATTTCCTGGAGTAAGAGAAATTAGAACCCAGCCAGAGTCCGGCAGTAGGCAGTTGGTTGTTGTCAGACAGAATTGGTTGTAAATAGACAGCCCCAAGGGGAAGAAATCCATCTATTTCCAACCCTTCTCCCTAATTGTCTACTTCCCTGGCGTTATTTTTTCTCAATGGATTGCTATATATATGCAATGCTGTTCCCCTCTGGCTCCCTTTCCCAATTTCCCTGTTTTACAACAGAAACTAACTCCCAGCAGAATCAGAGTGATAAAGAGGTGTCTTTGGTTCTGCATACATTACAAGGATCAAAACTAAATGCTGGGTGATAAACACCACCAGAGAGCAGACTGCTCCAGGAGAAAATAATCTTTAATGGAGTTGCTCTTAAAAGTATCTGCAGGTGGCAATGCTAAATACCATGAAGTCTCGGTTACAGATCACAGACCTGAAATGCATGAATATTAAAGAAGAAAATAGCAATGGGGCAACTAAAAGTGAGTGGAGCGAGCTACTAAGAGAAAAGCCCATTTGCCCAGCCTTCCTTCCTTTCTTTCCCATGCGCAGCTTTGGGCAAAACCACAACAGAGGTACAACTTATTCTTTGAGATACATTGTTTCACCCTTTCTCTTTTCATGCTCCTTAATCACATCATAGCCATCATGTTCTGCCCACAGAGATAGGATCTAAAAATAATTATTTGGAGATTGCATAAATGATACAGCCCCGTATTTGCATTTTAACTGGGCAAAAAAGTTCAGTCTACAAAATGGCTCAATAGTGGAATTTCAGGCAAGAATGGGAAAATGAAGACTAAGTGGGAATGGACAGAAGTTTTGTAAAATGAAATCTCTTTTAAATTATACCACTTATATGGTTTCCTTCATTTTTTTCCCCTCAGGGCTGACTGCTACTCTGTTTATTCTTTTCTATTCTGAGAATGGGTAGTGGTGGTGGTGGGGTTTAGAGTTTGGAAATATCGAGCTTTTCAAGTGTTAACCCTGTAAGAGTCTAATTACTACTAATGCCTTTGATAATACTCTCTCCACTGCTCCAGCAACGTGGAGGAATCTTAGAAACCATCCTTGTTGAATGTGTATTTGCTGTGAGGATAACACCTATTTAAACAGCTGTCACCTACAAGAGAGAGCATGAGGTCGTACCTCTGCGTATGTGTGTGTGGGTGTGTGCGCGTGCACACATGCATGCGAGTGCTTGCAAAGCGGTTCCTTGAAAATTTAAGTTAAAAGACAGAGGTGCATAACTGAATTGCTATGAGGAAGTCAGGGGTCACCCTAAAATGTAACATAGGGGATTAATCTAAACAAACCTCCACAATATCCAGAATTTATCACTTGGTTTACTAGTTCCACCGTGTCCATGTGTGCTTCTATGATCATATTGCTATGTCATCAGAATAATAAAATACATAAATCTTCATTTCACAGAATTGATCATAAACCTAGGAGAAGAGGAGGTCACTGTACCTGCTATATTGTCTAAACAAATCCATTGAGGGAACTTGAGTCGTTTAATCATGGCGCTGTCATCTGGTTTAGGTAAGCATATTTTCCCTTCATTAGATTTAATATATAATCTCATTATAGAAATCTGACACTCCGCACTGACGCTCAACTCATAAATCAGCTTCTGCTTCTATTCCTAAGGCCCAAGGAAGGAAGAAAAAGCAACATAGTGTGCTAAAAATGCATAGTATAACACAATTTTAGCCGTTCAGACAATGCTGCCACGCCACTCCAGCTCTTACTTTCGTTGCTGATTTATTCTAGTCCTGCTGCCACACGGACTGTCATGCTGACTTCCATTTTTTCTATGTAATCAGACATTTAAAGTTACTTCACTCATAAATCTTTTCAAAAGGTTACTTACTTATTTTCCCCTATCTAATCACATCAGTTATTCTTTTTGTACAACATCATGCAACATCTGGGTACTCTCAGGCCACCGACACATCTGTTCATCGAGCATTTACAACATGTCCTGTACTCTGTCTAGTGTTAAATGGGATGGGAACAAGAAGACAACATATTCCTTGATTTCAATATATTTGGGGAAAAATGATCACAATTTTAATCCCAACTTAAAAAGGTTTTCTAATGTCGGTATGTATGTGATGACATATCTATATTAAATAGACATCACTAATAAAATACGTTTTGCAGATATAATATACTTCTAATTTAAATGCTAAAAAATTAATAATTTCTTAAGTAGATAAAATGAAGTTGTTTCTCCATTTTATAGTATTTTGACCCCTAAAAAATCATTGGTCTATTAAGGCTATATAATGTTTCAGTTCCAAAGAGGAATAAAGTCTCCCTAAGAAGATGTGAATTCTATTAAGGATTAGAAAGATAAAAAAACCCAACACACTTGTTAATTTACATATAATGTTAAGATGCCTTCCTTTTTCACATGTATGCAGTCATTATGTCTTTGATGGTAACAAGTTATAGAAAATTTTATTTTCAACTTTTCTCATCTTGCTTCCTAATATTCTAAGCTCATTTGAATTTTAATTTTACTCATGAAGTTATATTTTACCTGATTGGTATAATAATTACTTAAAGATGAAGAAACGCTCCTCTTGACTTCAAATTTGTAGATCTGCTAATATTAAAGTACTATGAAATAATCTCAATATAAGACAAAATGCTGGAAGTGTTCAGTAATTATAATTTATAACTTAGCCCTTCAAGTTTCTTGGATAAAGATTAACCTCCACACTGCCTTCTCTCATATATGGAGATTGGTGTAAATTCATACTGTACCTTAGAATCTAACCTGGCCCAAGGTGCCAACAAACAACAACAAAATTTATAGCAATTTCAAACTTTCAGCCAGGTCTTCCTGTAGACAGAGAATGGATATCAAAGAACAGCTGGTTCTAGCATTTAAAAAAATGTGTGTGTGTGTGTGTGTGTGTGTGAGAGAGAGAGAGAGAGAGAAGAGAGATCATAGTAGCGTGCTATGTTTCCAGACTACTGTATTACAAATTAATACTTGTTTTTGGTGGACCATGTTAGTGTGTTTATTCTCTGTCCTGTTTGTTATGTAACTTAAAAGCTGCTGGAAGATAGGACAAATGAGAAGGCATATGAACACTTTACTCTTTCACAGAGACTGACAAACTACAGTACCAAATTCAACTCTGAACTGTAATTCTAAAGCTTCCCTGGGTGAATCTAGAGTGAATAATTAAGACTTTGAGGAATTACTGGTACTTGATTATTGGTTATTGATACTCAATTGCAAAAGTAAGGGGAGGAAGGTAAATTCTGCACTAAGACCAAACGCTACAGTGGTGGAGCTTTGGGGTGGAACTCCCCAAAGAGGGTTGAGATTCACATTATAGAAGTTCAAAGGTGACTCTGGTCTGACTTGAGGACAGGGAGAAAGGAGAACAAGGAAAGGTAGGCAGTGGGGTTTGTTCAAGAGGAAAAAGTCCTGTGAAGTGTTTAACTCTTAATGCTTTTTCCCTGGATGATGACACAAACCATATTTAATCTACTGTATTCAATTTTTTGCTATTATAGAATTTCCTTTTCATTAATCTTCAACATTTTAGTAAAACCTGATAAATTTTATAGCTTGTCTGGTTATACTGAGAAGAATAAAGGTTGCAGACAATGCAATGAAATATGTCCTGCAAACACAGATTCCCGTCATTGAAGCCAACTGTACAGCCGCAGTTTCAAGAGGCCAGAGCAGCATCTGCGCCGGGGGAGGGAATGGAGAGCAGCAGCTCGTGCCATCCCCGTGCCTGCTGAGAGGCAGATGGCTCAGGAGTGGCTATGAGGCAGATTCTGTTTTTCCCAAATAGAGAAGAAGGTGACTTGTGGCGGGGGCGAGGTGGGAGGGTATGGGAATTGAAGTCTGGATCACAAAAGTATAACTTGAAAATTGTAATGTGTTTTCTGCTGAACATAAAAGGGTTAATATCAACAATACCCAAGCTGAGTGTGATTCCCAGGTAAAATAAACTGCATTTTATATAAATACATAAATTTAATGCATAGAATATAAAGTTACATCTAGCAAAATTGATGAAATCTAGACAAAAGCCTACACACTGTAGCTGTTTGTTATAATTTGACTGTTGGCACCCTTTCTTCTCTGATTTATACTAGGCTACCTGGATGCATTACCCTCCTCATAATAACTTATTTGTCTCTATCAAACTATTGTACCTTCCTCCTCAAAATTTTTAGAGCACTTATTGTCTAAACCCCAAACTGAGACTTAACGTCTTCTATTTGTATTTTAAATTATTTTTTAAATAAATTTTATCTCCACTAAATAGGAAACAACTTCTTCTTGCTTCTTGTTTTGAAATTTCTTGAAAAAATGAAACCTGTCTCTGGGGACACCTAATACCAAAATATGTTTATTATAAAATAGTTGTTAAAATGTGATTATACTGCTTCTTTTTATCAATAAGTACAGCAATGATTGATGTTATTCTAATAGAGCATCTGAAGTACAAAAGGAGTTAGAGGGTAGTTAAAAAGTCCATTATTTCTATGCATCACTCCTTGGATACCAATTAAATACTCAAAAGAAATGGGCACTCACCCAACAGCACTAATTGAGAAGGCAAATGTATATGAATACTCAGTACATAACCAGAAGTTGTACATCTCAATAAGAGATGGCAATATTTTTGGCTAATATCCATGTGATAGTTGGCTACACCCACATGAATATGAAAAAAAAAATAGAGAATGTAGCTTCAACAATTTTAGGAACCATGTGAAACAGCTGATAATCTAACAAACTCTATAAAGAATTACTCTATGAAGCAGGACAGAAGAAATTTTTAATATAATCACTATTTTTCTTATTAGGAAAAAGAAAAATGAATAGCTGAATTTTATGAGCAAGCATATTATACATGGTCGCTAATTTCTGTTCAATATTCTAGTACATCCAGTAGTTACAGCTGTCTTCCACCTTGGAAAATGGATGTTGTGTATCAATTTCACCACCTTTAAGTCATAGGATTTTAGAGCTGGAAGAGACTTAAGAGTCCATCTAACTCAATTCCCTTGATTTTGATCTGAGAAAACTGGAGGCAAAGGAATGACACAAGTTACTTGAGATCACAGAAGTAATCTGTAATTTTTGGCCTACTGTATTAACTTAAGTCAGCCAGTCACACCACAGAAAGATATACAAAGCTCTGCACCCAACCCCCTGCAAAAAAGCCTGCAAATGCTGGTTCTATAAATATGGCAGAGCAGATATGCGGAGAAATCCTTACTGGTACAGAACAAATAAAAATAACAGGTAACATATGAAAACTATTTAAAAGCATGGCTCAGCTGGTGATAAAATAAGGTAAACAATTAGAGGCCAGACTTCTCTAAGAGCTTTCTGGGTAAGTGAGCCTAGGAGCAGGCATTTCTCTAGGTATGTCTTCTATCCCCAGGGTAGTAAGACATGCACATAAGACAGGGACAAACCTGACATCCAAGTAAACTAGGAAGGAGGTCATCAGAGACACCTACAAAACCAGGTACCAAAAGAGGGCAAGGAATCGTAAAATATGCACTAGAAAAAAACAGTGCACAAGAATATTGCCTCTTTTCAGAGTTGATATTAAGTGGAACAGAGAAAACGAAAGTCCATCTTGGGTGTTTCTTACACTAAGCTCGTTTTCCAAAGAGGCCAGGATTCAAATGATAAGAGAAGTCTCAAGGAAAACTCAAGTATCAAACGAATGGTGTCCCTAAGTATGTAGCAGAAACAAGTTACAAATATTCTCTAGCAAAAGATATTCTAAGTATAGGTCACAAAGAATTCCTAGATATGAATTCCAACGAATGAATTCATTGTAAAAAATATCTCTTAAGCGCATGAGGAAACCAGTCCTTTGAATGAATCTGCAGAAACAAAAAATGAAGTCAGATTTGTAAGATTGATATGTAATTAACAAGTACAGAATATAGTCTGGATATATTTGAATAAAAGATGTGAAAGTATATTATAACACATGAAAATCAGTCTATTAAAATGATGAATACTGAAATAGAAACAAATAGAACTTATAGAAATAAAAAGTATTCAAATTTAAAACTCGAATAAAATTCAAAATAAAATTTTACAGAGTTGAAGAGAAACTCTGTAAACTGACACATACAGAGGAAGAAATCACATGCAAAATAGCAGTGAGAGAGGGAAAAAAAGACTCATGATCAAGTGGTTAAGAGGCATGGGAAAACAGAGATGGCCTAACAGTGTGGTCTGCGGGTGGTCCACAGACTAACAGCACTGGTGTCAGAATATTCTCAAGACCCAACATAGACCTACCATGTGGTATAGGAATGTGTTGTAAATAAAATAAAATAAAAAAATAAAACAAAATCCAGGTGATTTTTTTTGTAGGCTAAGTTTGAGAAGCATGGTTTAATACATCTTTGAGTTCTTACAGAGAGCATGTAAAATATTGCTGTGGTAACAATAAATTAATGATACCAATCCTCAGATTCAAAAAGTTCAATGGATGAAAACAGGATAAATAAAAAGAAATCCTCACTTACATTGAAAATGAAGAACACTAAAGACAACAAAAAGATCTTAGAAACACTCAGTAAAGAAATTCAACTTAGGGTCATAGATCACAAGAAAGAATTCATGCAATACCTTGCTCATTTGTGAATAACTTCTACACAGTCGTGCTATTATAAGTACTCTATATAACAAAAAGTATAACTGTGCTGGGAAGGAGGCGGGCTGGAAACTGTGTATGTAAGTAATGAGGGTCAAGAGGGAAGAGAAAAATATAGGTAATGCAATAAGCAGTCTCGATTTGAGAAATCAAGACATAGCATTGTAACAGATGAAAATACTAAAAAATTGCTAAAATGATTAGAAGTAGTTGACTCTGAGGAACAATGAATATGTTTTACTTTTTTTTTAAAACAAGCTTTCTTAAGCAGGGTGACTAATACAAGCATGTTTAACTTTCACAAAGTACCATTTTACTTCCCTGCTCACTGGCAAAATGTTGAAAGTTTGAAAATACAAAGTGTTGCTGAGTATGTGGAGCTATACGATTGGTTATGGATGGTGAGAGTTTACTTTCAAACATAATTTGGCATTGAATGGCAAAGTTGGATCCGCACAGGCTCTCTTATACAGCTTATTTTACGAATGTACTCTAGAGGAACTCCTGCACATCTGCACAGGAAATATGTCAAGAGTGGAAATAACAGTATTGTTTGCATACATCTAAAACCTGGATGCAATCCAAAGGTTCTTAAGTAGGAGAGTGACTACAGAAACAGTGACATATTCATATAGCAAAACAATATACAGCAGTGAGCATAAATGAAATAGAATTGTACACATTCATTTGGATGAATCTCAATCACATAAAAATGTAAAATAAGATGTGGAAGAGTACAATTTTCCTCACATAAAATTCAAAACTAGACAAAACTAAACAACATTGTTTAGAAATATATATGTTAAAACAGAAAAACTATAGGAATGATCAGAAATGATTAGCCAATATTACAAAATAAAAGTGATCTTTTTGGGAGAGAAAGGAGCTATGAGGGGAGACTAGGTCTCCCAGTAGTGTTTTATTTTATAAACTGTTTAATGAGTTTTCTTATTCTTATTTAAGCAGAAACAATAGTTATGCATACTTTATACTTCCCATTAAATTAAAACATAACCTGATTCATGCACAATCCAAAATTTGATTTCTCAGTCTGATCTCAGTCTCTCCAAACCTAGCTCCTAGCTCTGTTCTCAACAATGTTCATTCCACTTTCCCTCCATTTCCTGCTTCCATTATTCCCTTTACTTGTAAACTTTTGATGGTGACTCATAGTTTCTTCTAACTTTGGGTCCTTCCAGCGATGCTTTCCTCCTCCTTTGCTCCCTGTATATCCCCACAATCTCCCTATTCTGGCCTGGAACCTGGGAACTCTTATGCTGTTTCCAAAACAATCCCACTTGATTAGCCCAGCTTATAGATACCAGAAAAATAAAGGATATGTGTCTTTATCCCCAGCCAGAGCTGTGCTTTAAACCACATTGACTCATGTTATGCAATGCAATAGGCCAGACCACATGGATATACCCTATCTCTACAATGAGCAAAGTTCTATGAGCAAGCCTGTCATGTGACCAGAGAGTAAAAGACACTTGTCAGGCTTGCTTAACAAGGCATATCTCCTTTCAATGAAAGGCATCACGATTGTAAAGATGCTATTGATTATTAGCAATGTAAATTTTAGTGCCCTGACTTCTTTGCTGCAATTGCTGGCCCAGTATTGCATCGAAAAGAAAAGTAATAATTTTTTCTATAGTACCTCCAAAAGGTTAGTGATTAGTAAAAAAATAAAGTTACTCCTGCTCTCAATAATCTATCATTATCAGAAAACTGCTTTATTGGGATCAATGAAGGCTCTGGATACCCACAGTAAGTTAATATTACCTCACAGAGGAAGCAATAAGAATAAGAAGGGCTAGTGACCACAAGGCTCACACAAAGTTAGTAATAGAGCAGAAGCCAGGGCTTCAATCATCAGCCACCCTCCATGGTAAATTCCTGGTACTACAGAATTATTTAGATATGGGTTAAGTGGCTGTTTTTCTTAATCTCAGTCTTATGGTCTGAGTGGAAAGTTTGCAACTTGGCTTGCCGTTCATTATAACTGTTCCCCTATAGTATTTTGAAATATGTCCCCATTCCAGAAATGTTATCCCCCAATAATTCTGAAAATCTGATGCACAAATGTGATTATGGAAATGTGACCAGATTCCTCTCCTTTGTTCTAAGAACATAATCTCAAAGACAAGCTAAAATTAGTATGTGACAAAAATGCAGTACCATCTCCTGATAATTCTTGTTCTTGACATTGCATTGCTTCACTAGAGTGTATATAGTTTTGTACTTTTTATGAATGCCAAAATCAATGTTGGGCATTTTGATTATAATCTCTTTGCTACAGAGGCAGAATTTACCTTGTCCAAACAGACTTCCTTGGCATAACATCATGCCAAAGCATAATGAACTCCATCTGTCAATGACATAACTTTATAGTATTAGATCCTGACTTGAATACTGTCATGAGTTATCACTTTAACACTTGTGTTCTGCAATTCTGACTTTAGAAAGAGGTAGGGATCTTTAACTTCTCTAAGGATTCAGTCCCACGAGGACACTGTGGGAGCAGGTACCTGTGTCCCATTTGTTCATGATGCTAACGATCATAAGATGAATGTTATTGCAAGGTATCAGATACAGGTTCTAGATTCAGGCCATATAATTATATAATACCTTTGTACTTTAAAGATGAGATCAAATGGCTAATGGAAGAGCACATCCTATAAAGAAGAGATATTATTTTCCTGCAGAAATTTTTTCTGCAGATGCTGTACTGATTCATTGTTGGCAGAATGGACTCCAGATAGTTTAGGAGGTGTTCTGGCACACTTGCAAGTGATGTACAACATAAGGAGCAGTTGACTTCAAGTATTTTCCCTTAAAAATAAATGACCTGACTCTTGCTGAAACTCTGGATGCCTTTACTAAAATTCATAGGAATGAAAAGAGCAAATTATCTTGAGTTGCCTTTGGAATATAACTTTATTTTGCTAACTTGGAAAGGAGAGACGTACAGAAACACAAAGCCCGGCTTTTTACAATGCTATGTATGCAGATTTCTAAGATCTAGATTAAAAAACAAAAGAAGTCTAAAATCATTGTCTATACTTATTTCTAGTTTGTCTTCATTTATAATTAACCAGAAAGTGCCTGCACATTGCCAATAGATAAACCGTGCAAAAGGACAGCTGTAGATAAGAATGTGGTAATTGTATTTTTGTATAATCTACTAAGAGAGCATCTGTCTATACAACACTCATTTCGAAGATTAGGATCTGGACAATAACCATAGAAAACTAATGCTATAAATCAGTGAACTTCTTGCATATCTCCTCTTCCCTAACATGAAGATTAAGCATTAAAAGACTGCATACAATATAGAAAAGAAAATGTAATACTTGTGTAATGTTGGGGGTTCCTAAAGGCGCATAACTGAATGCACATAAACCCCCAAGCTCTCTCTTACACACACACACACACACACACACACACACACACACACACACACACACTAAATAGAGCGCAAAACCAGGACTTTTGATGATAATGAAGCATCTTGAAAAATGTATTGCGGTCTGAAGAATAAATTATTTTCCACTGCTGGCTTGTGTGGTCTTTATTTTTGATTACGGCAGCAACCGAATATTTCTTCAGTGTGTATAAAAGCAATAGAGTCTATCTATATATGATTATGTGTATAGTTATAGCTAACCAGGAAGGTGCAAATATAAGACATTTTCTCTTGATGAACAGTTACTTTCAAAGAATCATTTTTTTGTTTGTTTTTAAAATGCAAGGGAAGTCAGACAGAAACATCATTAAGATCTGCTAATGAATCATCCTCCTATTTGCACTGGGAATACGTGTTTGAACTCAATGCTATATCTGTGTTTGAAGAAATACAATTATTGGTTAACAAATGTGTTACATTTAGGTGGTATGGCTGGGTGAATACTAACTACAAGCTAGCATTGGGTCTGTTATGCTAGACAAATACATCAATGGTAACATTTCATTTTCACCTAAGCAAATATGCATTTATATTGTTATGTTCAATATATTTATCAAGTCAGAGGTATGTTTCAAAATTAATACTGCTCTTTTACACTAATAACATGTTTTTCAAAAAAAAAAAAGAGAAAAAACAACAAATAATCATCATCAGGGATCCCATTACACAATGATGACCACTATTATAATTTTGGTGTCTATGCTATTTTTTTTTTATTATAATACACAAAGTCATTGACATGTACCCATATTGGGAGCAGAGGGAGGTGTGTGGGTGTGTGGGTGTGTGTGTGTGGTGCATTAGTCTTTAAGTCCTATAATGCTGTATTAAATTTTCCCCCTAGTCTCAATCATGACACAGGTAGCCATGAGTATTTCAATGACTGGGTGAAGCAGTGTGGTGGTGATAATGCTCAAACTAAAGGTAGCATACGAAAAAAAACAGAATAATGAGCTGACCACTTTTCAGTGTTCTAATGTTCGTTCTCTGTGTTTCATTCCAGTCTTTCTTGATTCACACTGCTACTGACATCTCACCACTTTTGTAAAGAATGTTTTAACCATGTAGGAAAAAAGAGCAAGGTGTTTCCCTTTGATTTTTCCATGTCTAAATAGGTAACTCTTACTTCTCAACTTCACTTATCCCCTAATTATTTACAAATTTTCAGCAGAGATTATGTTCTACCTGCCCTTTCTAAATCTAGAATAATACCTTATACATGGTATGTGCTAGGAAAGTGATAAATTTGCTAAATTGTATGCCGATGCTTTGCATTATTAAAAACTTTCTTTAATATTATGTACTGTAGTCTTTTTTCTTCTTCTTCATATGTTCTCATGTCATTTATGTTACTCCATTAGTCAACAGTCTGCTGAACTCAACAGAGAGATGATACTATTGGGGTCTCTGGGAACCCTTAGCAGTCTCTTGAGTAAAAGAGATACATTATTTCTAAAAATAAAATTCCCAAAGTCAAGTGCTTTTAGGGAATTAAAGCTATAAAAAAACATAGTCCTCACTCTTATCAAGGACCAGTGCAGTAAAGACAAAAGAGAGTTGGGTCTAAGTCTTATCATTCTTTGACTTAAATATCTCATATGTCTTGCTCTTGACTAGCAAGAGTCTAGGAAGACAGAAAACAGGAGAAATCTCAACATAATAATTCCTTTGCCTTGTCATTATAGATTTTCTGAACACCCATTTCTCCTTGAATGTATCCTCATTCAAAGACCCTCACACAATGCTACTGGCAAGGAAATGAGGCTACAGGTTTTCTGCTGAGGAAAAACACGTCACTTAGATTACATATGCTGAAAAGAACAGTGGAAGTACTAGAAACAACTGTGAGTTTACTTAAAAGTATTTTTTTTAATGGAGAAATGTTGCAAGTAGGTTCAAGGAATCTTATGGTTTGCGTTTATTTCTGTCTCCAGTTTCTTTTATTGTTCTGTTAAAGGGCCACCTGGAGGCTAAAACTGTAAACTAGGCAGCAGCATGCATCTTTCTAGCAGAACTCAATGCAGGCCTGAGGGATTAAAAAACTGATTAATTAGACCAGGCTGCTGCCTCACCTTAATTGGCTTTATTGTCCCCCACTTCTTTCATTCAAGTATTATGAGCAAAATGATGGGCTGCATTTGAGGTTGGAGGGTCTCAGGCTATAAGCTTGATAAAGACCAAGAGTTTTGTTCTGTATTATATGTTAATTTTGCTGATACAGCTTAATTAAAATGACAAAACAACCTCTCCGGATTTCATTCTCTTCTCTTTCGAAAACATTTTTAGACATTTAGAAGCCACTAAATGAATTTGAATTATATAAGGTCTGATCTGCTTCATAAATTTCAGTTGTAGAGCCTTTAAAACAGAGATGGGCTGCATGAAGAAAGATTCAAGAGATGAAGATAGAATTAGAACAGTGGTTCTCACTGAGAGGTGATTTTGTCCTTGGAGGACATTTGGTAATGTCTGGAGACATTTTTAGTCATCACAACTGGAGGGAGGGGAGTTACTAGTGGCATATAGTAAATAAAAACCTGGGACACTATCAAATATCCTACCGTCCATGGGGAAGGCCCCCACAACTGACTTATACGGCCCCAAATGTCGACAGTGCTGAGGCTGAGAAACCCTGAATGAGGGAGACTAATAACTCACTTTCCTATTAGCAAGAATTAGCAGGATGACCGGAAGCTATGTGTCCCTTTCCTTAAGGATGACTTCCTAGCATGTTTCTAAGCCTGAGATATTTAAGCACTCAGTGGGTGTTGACACTGTTCAACAAAGAGTGCATACTTTACCAGATTTGGAGGGGGACAGGGAGAAGGAAACATTTAGGAGGAAAAAAAAGAATTTGTAACTATGCAAAATGTATCTTCTGTGAGTTTAAGTGCTTCATTTAAACGTCTTGTAGATACTGAATGCCTCATTAAAATTAAATCTGTACCTGCCAAAAAACTACTTTCCAGTAATCTTTGGGGTATGCAATAAAGTAAGCGAATGCTTTGAGATTAGCCAGGAACCCAGCTAGAAAAACAATTGTTCATATGCCTCGTTTCCTGGTTGATTTGACTTAGTAGGATTCAGAGCACCACTGGTGAATGCCACTTACTACAGAGACCTGAAAGAGTAAAATCAACTCTAAGAGTAGGAGGGTCAGAATCTTGCCCAGAAGTTATTCCAGAGGTCAGCAAGCCAGGGGAAAGTTGCAAGTCTCAGATCAAAAAGGTGAACTAACGGCGATGGGCCTTATAGAGCGATTCCAGTGCCTTTACCTTAACCGCCTGTCTTGGAGTGTTTGATAGGATTTTGGGGGTATTTAATTGTGAGATGGTGCCACCATATGCACTCAGGAAAGGATCTGGATAAATAAGATCCCTATGAACTTCTGCCAGCCCTTTTTATATTTAGATTATAAAAATCTTAGCACTTGGTATTGGAATCTGTGAATCTGTGGTTTTGATAAATAATATTGTTCTCAAGGTCTATCTACTTAGAGGTCCAAACTCCTATTTTCCCAAGCAACCTTGAAATAACAGTAGTTTTGCACAGGCTCTGTGAATGGAGCCCAATAATTTGAGTCCCATCTTCTTTCTTTACTATGAAAAGACACAGAACATGTTATACTATCATAAAATATTACAAATTGTAAAATATGACCAATCTCTAATGAAGGTAGCATTACTTTTAAACTTAAGGCTACATGTGTTTTCACTGAAGGAAGGATAATTGTGCCTTCGTAGGCCACTGACTTAACAGTTGGAGAAGATCTGATGGGGCCCCATCCTAGTGATCTCTGGCTTCCCAAAAGTTGTTAACTCTTATTTTTCAAGGTAGGCATTAAGATATATAGCTACAATCCTGCTGGCCTAAAACTGGGGGTGGGAAGGGTGAGGTTGGGGGGAGTGAACAATGAGAAGCTTTTGGAAGATGTAATAAATAGCTTAGCAGACTTTGCTTTCATATCGAATGAGATAAATATGAACACAGTAAAAATCCTGCTCAGAAGGGATGAGTGTGTGTGTAAAATCATGGCTTATCAAAGTCTAGAAGTGTGAGATACTTGTCTCTTGGAAATACTTTCTAAACACTAACTTATATTTTATGAATATCTGTATTAAACAACTTATAGTTCTAGGCTTTGATTGGACCCAGGTCCAATCCACTTTCATATTTCAAAAAGGCCATCTTACTAGTGAAAACAAACCAAGAGGATATGCTCCAGGGGTTAAAACTACAGCTCAGAATTATTAGAGAAAGAGCAAAAGAGAGATGGGAGTGGTCAGAGAGTCGTTTAAAAGACTAGAGAAAATAGGAAAACAAAATCTAAAACAATCTATCCCACAGAAAATATTACTTTACTCATATAGAGGAACGTGGGGATATTTCAAAATTCATAATCTATTAAATAGGAAGTGTTCAACTAATCAGAATTCAAGAGACATGGCAATTAAGATGACAAGTGTGAAAACATATATGAGCTTTCAGGGACTTTTGATTTTGAAATAAAGAGCAGAATTTTTAGTTTAATTTTAACATTTATCCTGCTTGGTTATCTTTCTCCAGGCACATCTGTGATAATGGAGGATACCTAAGATTCTTTACACCTGGGCTTCTTGCTCAAGTAGTCTCTCATGATAGCTTTATGTCATCCTCTAAATATCAAACTATGAATTTTAGCTACTCAGTCCATACATCATCAAATCAAGAGAGGTAAATAGTTTTGAACACATGTTAATTTTGTGTTATATTCTTTTGGGTACTCATACTCTACTTTTTAAAAAGAATATGCTTTATTTTTCAATTACAGTTGGTATTCGATGTTTATATTATTTTTAGGTATATACATGAATTCTTGAAGAACTGTGTACTTTCACTCCACAATCCTGAGTAGAAAGATCATCATTTGATCAGGATATGAAAACTAAAAGCCAGGGAGTTAATGAATCCTCAATTCTGTGTAATCAGGAACTTTGAAAGCTGGAAAATATTAGGCCTGGCTTGGGTTTAACCTTGTTGCACAAAGTAGAAATTAAAGTGTAAGCAGAAACTGAGCTTTTGTAATTGGTAGAAACCACTATTTTCACTTTATTTAAAAACATTTTTAATTTCATGAAAGCTTATAGGTGATATCATAAATGTTTTTCAAAGAAATGAATCATGCACATAATTTTAACGAACGATTTTACATGACAAATGAAAAACAGTGGTTTCCCTTCCCTACTTCTCCCTACTTTAAAATTTTATATCCTAATATTTAGACCAATATTTTTTAGATCAATATGTATTAATAATGTGATTTTATGAGTACTGATGGATTTGTTTTTAGTAATTATCTATTTCTCATTATTGAAGATGAGAATTTAGTAGTATACTATCCCTCAAAAGCACATTTCTGAATCACTATCCCACCAAGATAATACATATACTATACATTTGATTAAATTAATATTCAAGTTGTATAGTATTGTGACGATGTAGCATGTTTGCATTTAAGTTACTTAGTGTGCTGTGGTAACTTTTTCTTGACACCTCCCCCAATTCCCTGGAGTTAATCCATTAATTTTTAATGTGGGGTCGTTTTTCTTCCAAATCTCTGAAAGAACTGTAAACTTTTCTCAATATGTACAAGTAAATTAGGTAACTATATAGTTCTGCTTTCTTCCTTGGGACATTCTTTCTGGATCTCTCTATCCCTAAGCCCGATTAGGCCTACTTGCCTCTAAGACTGCTGCATAGGTTATTTGCTTAGTCAAGGTCCCAAGATTTCATTCACCGCCATTCTCAGAATTCCATTTACCTCTCTTATGCTGGATTAGTGTGTGTTTGAAAAGTGTGATATGTATAGCATCTTTCCTGAGTCTGACCTATAGGAGACTTAACAAATGTTAGTTGGAAAAATGAAATAAACTAAAGGAGGTATAATTGATTGCCTTGACTATGTCTTAACTATAGTAACTTTCAATATTAGGAGTGTTCATTTTAGTTCTTTGCACCTGCTTAGCTTAATACTAAGACTGAGGCTGGACTCAGGATACATTACAATAAACTTTAATCCTTTAATCCTTTTCTAATTAAAGGACAAACAACATGAAAAAAATGATATAAAGGATACAGTCCACTCTTGTAATTGTCATTCATTCAGTAAAACTGAATTATCTATTATGTGCCAGATACAATTGTAGGCATTGCATTCTTATTCAGAAAATTCTTTCTGTACCTAAACTGGTCTTCACACGCAGATACTGTAGCTGTTTGATTTGAGTCCCATTATCATCTTTCTCAAAGCCTAGTCTTTAAGCTACTATGCCTATGGTTTAATCGCCATGAGACAAGTGTTTGTTCTCAGAACAAAAATATGTGTAGGAGATGTAGGTGAACTATCTTCTTTCACTGCTGTGGATTAAAAACTAATGACTGCCTTTCATATAATGGAAAAAATGTGAAAAACCTTTAATTGGTTAGTACACATGCAGTTCTCGAAATAAAAATACATGAAGAAAAGATTCCATGCAAGCATGTACCACAGACCTTTTCCTTTTTTCCTTTCTATCTTTCTCAATACTGACAGCACCATCTCAGAGACAAGCTGCATGGTGAGGGCCCAGAGTGACAGCTAGTCCCAGATCAGAAACATAATCAAGGGACATGGTCTATCATGCTATATGTTGGCCGGCTGGCACAAGAAGGCTGCCTTCATGGTTCGAAAAGCAGCTCCTGAATAATGTCAAAGGCTGAGTGTCTCTCAAAAGCATCCTCATTACCAGGCAATGATAAAGATACCCTCTCTTAGAAAATGTAGCACACCATTTTTTCCCCCTTGGATTTAAATCTGTTAAAAATCCAATTAGCACCAAGAGATGCCAATGCCAACAGAATAGGCTGAATTCTTCTGTTAAGATAGTATCACCGTGTGTTTATTTCATCATCAGGGTTTAATATACTGATATTGTCCAATCTTAGACATTGCGGACCGATTAGAGAGACCTATGAAAAGGTGAACAATAATCCCACTTCTCACATCCATCCCTAAAATGGGCTCATTTTCACGAGCTCCCTCTCAATTTTGCAGCTGTAAAAGATAAAAGGGCTATTCCACGAGAGCTTTGGGGATTTTGCATGGGAGGTGAAGTAGAACCACACAGAAGCTCATTAAGTCTATGCACCTGAGAAGCTTGGCTTCCACATGGCATCTAAATAAGATTATTGTTGGTGTGACAACGGAACCTGAGCTGATCTAGAGCACAAGTTTGTGACTTAATCACAGAGGAAAGGTGTGATTATGTGTGTGAATGTATGTATGTGAGTGTATATGTGTGTGTGTGTGTGTGTGTGTGTGTGTGTGTGTATAAAGACAGAAGAGGCCATCTGTGTATGGACTTGACATACAACAATGTGTGCTACTGATCAGAAACCACATTAGAAAACCAGTGATCAGGTATCTACTTGGAAAACTAATAGCAGCAGATTGCATTATTTGCTTGGGCATGATCATAATGCAATTCAGCTTCCTATATTTCACGCATTTCTTCCTTACTGGCTGAATTAGAGGGTTTATTAGAGTTTTCTCCATAGGAAGTCAGAATGACTGTAGGAACAGACCTCAGGCAGATAGGAAGAACTGCTCCCACTAGGGAATGGAACCTGTGAAACTGACATGTGATTTATCAACTGTCAGAGAAAACACAGGGGAATGCTGCTGGGGTTTTTCTGCATCTTCTGAGTTAGCAGGAATGTAGCCAGATCCTTCAAAATGTTTGGATGGGAAAGATACACAAAGGCCTCATAAGAACAGGGCTTTCTAGAGGGCCAGGTGGGAATCTTCATGCCATGAGCTGCTTTCCTTGGCTGATAGATCCCCTCAGTATGGATGAGACAGCCAGAGAAGGATTCTGTGGTATCATCCGCTCTGTGAGGCACCCTGTGTACAGTTTTTACCTAAATTAATGGTGACACTAGGGACAGTTTTGCCCACTACTCGGGGGGAACATTCATCAATGTCTGGAGACATTTCTGATTGGCACAAATGAGGTGTGTATGTGTTTTGGGGTTCAACTTGCATCAGGTGGGTGGAGCCAAGGGATGCTAGTAACTTCTTACAATTCATAGGATAGCCACTGTCACAAAGGTTATAGGACCCAAATGTCAACAGTGCTGAGGTTCAGATGACCTGACCTAAATCAAAAGAATGTATCCTTATACAGATGACGTGTTATCAAATTGTACACTTGAAACCTATATAATTTTATTAACCAATGTACCTGATAAATTGAATAATAAAAAAGAGATATGTCCTTAACTTGTTTAATTTTGGGTCATTCGCCATCTCCTTTGTGACAGATGCTCAGTTACTAAAAACTATTACTTGCAGATATAAAACATATTGTCAGATTATGTTTGCTCTCCCCAATGAAATTGATTTATAGAAATGAATAAAGAACAAATCAATAGCTCCTGCATAATCCCAGGCAATGCAAAACAGAATTGTGCAGTAGCTAATCAGAACTCTTAAAGATTAGGAAAATAGTCACTATGCAGTTTTGCTTACCCTATGGCCCAGCTTCTATACCTCTCTCAGCCCAAACCAAGATCTTCCATGATTTCTACTTTCTTCTTTCTAAATACAGTTCGCTCCCCTCTGTCACCATAAGAATTTTATTTGTCTTATTTTTGTTAAGGGTGACTTGCATGTCTTCTCTTCAGTGAACCTCAGTGAATCTGAGGGAAGGCTGAGAACACAATGTTCTATTGCCTTGATGAGAGAAAAACACTACAAACATAACTCTTTCCTTTCTCCTCTTCCATATGACTTTCGATCTTCCATTTCTACATACATAACAATCTTATTGTACATGTGCCTTTTATTGTCAGCCAGCTCAAATCCTTTCGTGAAAATAGGCAGGGTATAAATTACAAATAAATAAATGCCACACAGAAGAACCCTTTACTACATGCATCATGTGCTATTTATAGCAGATTTCACATAGCCTTCATCAATGAACTGCCACCAGTCAGTGTTGTTAAAATGATTTCTTACAACTAAGGAGCATTATCATGTTTTCCAAGCAGGCAAGGCAATGAGTTATTATAACTTTTGCTCAAGTTCTTATTAAGAGCTGAACTGCCTCAGAGTCAGAGTGGGTTTCCTGGATAGGTGAGTAGACCTTGGATGAGTGACAGGAAAAGTGGAAGACAAACACTTAATGAGTTAAGAAAAAATGTGTATCCCTTACTAGGTCAAAAGAGTTTGTTGTACTTGGATGTGCTGAGCGACAGCACCCAAGGGTATCAGTCTATAAAAGTACCACTGTAACCAAAAGAGGAACACCTGGGTGCCAATACTTAAACTGAGAGACACCTGAGACTGAAGCAGGGGCAGAAGAGTCAGGAAGAAGAGAATGGGGGAGGTACAGTTTCCCCACAGCAGTATTAAATTATAGTGCCAAAGGAGAGTAGAAAAAAAAATTGAACCCTAGTGGACCTTTTTCAGAGATCTATCTGTTTTGTGTAATTTTGTAGAAAAACCCAGAGAGAAGAAAACAACCAATTTTTCCCTTATTTACATTATAATTGCACACACACAAAAAAACACTTCAGAATGAATATGCGCCATCACATCATCCCCCCCCCCCCCGCATCAGTATTTGTAACCTTTCAAAACTTAATAGTTTGTCTCCCTGTATCCTGGAACTCAGTATACTTCTTCTAATGCTCTTAATTCTACCAAATAGATAGATTTAGGTCACCCTAGGCCCTGGAAATGAATTCACACAGCTCTAACAAGAGCTATCTAGTCAGAGCCAAGGACCTCGTGATGCAAATCTTTCTCATTTCAGCGCTCCCATTAGTAGAGATGTGTTTTGCTCCAGTGTTTCTATTATGTAACCTTTGCTACTCCTTTGTGTGTTGCCTTGTTTAGTTTACAGTTTAACACAAGTAAAAATATGCAAGCCTCCTATTTCTTAAAGAAAAAGAGTGCCGTGTCACTTGCCACCGCATAGAATGGAAATTCTATGGGATTCTAGAAAAATGCTTAAGCTCAACACAAAATGGCTAATGTTCTTAAATCACACTTATGAGAGTACAAACCGTTTTCCAAATGATTCTGATTTTAAACTTTAACAACCTAGGAAGATAGATATTATTACCTGGACTGAGATTTAGAAAACTTAAGATCACTTAGGTCAATGAATATTAGAATGAATATTAAATTCCAGTGTTTTTTTTTTTTTGTTTGTTTGTTTGTCTTTTTTCCCCAAACTACAAAGCCTGTGTTCTTCTTTATAAATTCTAATGGATGACTGGCTTGGACCAACTAAGGGGCTTTAATCTGGTTTCCTGCCAAGAGTCTACCTACTACATGACTGTTCTTAACTATGTGGGCTCTGACCTGTGGGTAAGTAACTTTCTGCCTCATGCCTAACCTAGGCTCTGTGATACCACATCAGGGTCTGGACCCACTGCTCTGGGCCTCTGTGTGATTGGAAGTTTGTATCAGACACTAGAAACTGCAGGTCTAACCATTCTGACCAGATATTTTAAAGGTTATCCCTGGAATCTAAACAGAATGTGATGTTTCATCTCAGGGAACAAAAAGAGGCCAAAAGAATTTGTTCATTGGACCAGAAGGTGTATGTGCCCCTGGAATTATATTGCCTGTGGTTTAGAAAAAGGTGGGACACAAGGGACTGACTACTTGCAGGGGAGTATTTAGGTTTTGGATCTGAGCAAGTTAAACCAGCATGTAAAGACAGACTGTTGATTTATCTGAACATTGTGGAGCTGTGATCCCAACTCTCTGCACACTGAGTCACATCCCCAGTGCAGAAGATCAAGGCCACTGAAATATTGCAGACAGCGTGGTTATTGGCTCTACTGTCGATGGCACAATCAGAGGGAGGCAGAGAGCCTCACCTTCTGACTTGGTGACAAGAACGTGGAACCTGGACTTGGAATTGCAAGTTGCACCTGAGAACCAACTTCTCTTCTGTAAGGAGGGAACTGAATATTAAAGCTAGAACCCAAGGGAAGCAGCTTGTAGAGATGCGGGATGCTAAAGGGTAGTTCTGGATTAGGAAAAAGCCTCTAAAGAAACATAGCCAGCAGTAGCTGAGACATAGATGGCTATTAGAGCGAGCAAGACCACAATACCCTGGTGGCAGAGGAGTGAGCCAGCCTAGACTTCTCTGTTGCCTGAGCCCTTCTGGCCTATAAAGTAGAATGCTGGGAAGAAAAGAATGTCCCTGAGAATCCAAGTACACCAAAGCAAAGTCAAGGTGTGATCTTGGACTGACCACGTGTGCTGTCCTGCAGTAGGCAAGACAGCATAAAGAGGGGCAAGTCCTGGCTGCAGGGCTGTCATCTTCAGAGAAATGCGTTTCCCCCATTACCTCTAAGTGCAGCAGCCACCGCAGCACAGAGATGCGGCCCTGGCGGGTAGAAGGTTCTTTTACTCCGTTGGATTACAGGTGACTGCACCAGAGGACATCAGATAAATCTGAGGTCAAATGACACTCAGGCTTCAGGAATCCCAGCCCTTCTTCCTCAGCCTTCATAACCACTGTGGTCCTCACTGCAGTCTCTAAGAAGAGATTTCTATATTATCCCACATAACAGGCCAAATAAAAGAAGCTGGTCTTTCAGTTCCAGGATACGAAGGGAATCAATGCATGGTAAAGAGATCAGTTTTCCAAATAATATAGAATTTCCTCACATCTCAACAAGGCAGCCTGAATGGGCAAAATATTGAATTTCACCCAAAATAGAAAAAATAGAAAAAATTTCTGTCCAAAATAAATGCAGATCCAGTAACAGCAGGGTTAGATTTGCCACTGGTTTCACTTCACATATGCAGATATCAGTTTGCTTAGAGCTAGTTCTTGGTCTTAAGTGCGAGGAGGCCCTGACTGCTCTGTGGGAATGGAATAGATTTTTGTGTTTGAGCCTGGGAAGAATGGCAAGGTTTTTATCATGAGCTTGATGGATAGTGAGCAATGCCAGACATATGCAGAGTGCAAATGCCTATATGGAGCCATTTGCACTGGATTCATCTCGTCATTAGAGTACTGGATAAATGATGCAGAGGTATTCTTTTTCTGGCTAACATAGAATCATATTAAATAGGAAAATAGTCATGTTAAAACATGCTCTGTAGAAAAGGCAACAGCTCTAAAATGTGGATCCCAAAGTGAAGCTCTATAACAACTGTAAATAATTCCTATACATAATCATGTAAGGTCAGATCCAAGGGTCATCATGGTAATATCTTTGTATTACAGGTGAAGAAACTGAGACCCAGGGAAGCAAAATACATTGCATAAGAGCTGTAAGCAGAATCAGAATAAGTTTCTTTTTCACCTACTCTTCTCAGACTACTTGCTGTGGAAATGAACATCTTAGGTACTTTTCTGCTTCAAAACTCTAATTTCCCTCATCTGTGCATGTGCTGTAGTGACAAAGACAAATGAGGCTTGACACCTAATGATATGAGGGGACTGGGTCAACAACTTTCTAACAGTGGACAGTTGGAACCACCCAGCAGTGCATGGTGCAGCGAAAGGATACTGGACCATGCATCAGAAGAACTGTGTTGAGCGGCTGCCATGACACTGACCAGCTGGGTGACTATGCATTAACCATCAGGCCACCCTGGATCTCATTTCACTTTCCCTAAAATGAGGAGTTGGGTCAAGTGATTTCTAAGACTCTTCCAGTTCAAATATTCTGTCTACAAAATGGAGAGCACAGACTCAGCACCCAGAGAAATGCTTCTGTTCACAAATGATGACCGCTGTGCACAAAGACATCGTTGTTGTGTTGTCTTGAATCCTTGATGCTCAAAATTGTGCCTTGCTTAAATTAAAGATAAAGTATGTAAACTTCTGGCAGATTTTCCCCCCCTGTAAACTATTCTGGCTATAGATTAATCATAATAGCTTTGGTAGCAGTTTAAACCAGCTAACTAACTGAATTAGAGGGTGAAGATTTAACTAGCAATTATTTTTTCTCTAGGAATCACTAGACGAGAAAGAGAAAAATTATATCAGAAGGCGCACTACTAAAATTCGAGAGAAAATCCTGGGAAATTACAAAGACAAGAATTTGCGATGTGGCCCCTAGAGAGAGCCAGAACATTGTCAAACACACGTAACTTCCTTAGTATTACTGGTTTTCTGACACGGAAACAGAGAAGGACACCGCTGCTTCTTGGGTGTTAATAAGATTAACTCTTCTTCAGGTATAACCAGTCTGGATGACTGTCAGTTCAGAGGAGCAATAAACTCTCCATGAATTCTGAGATCAGCACTGCTCAGAATTCAAATGAGTGTCTACAAATCCCTGATCATATACTGATCATGCAAAGCAACTGCGAGCAAGAAAAAAAAAAAAAGTTGCAAATCAATGAATGGATGCAAGAATGTTTGTTCAAGATGCTGAAATAAAATCTTTCTCACTAATTCCACTATCATAACAACATTTCCTATGAGATGTACGTAATGTTCACTCTAAAAAGGCTGGAGTTCATCTCTTATCACGAGAAGCAATTTATTCAACTTACTTCACTGACATAACTTCAGTCCAGAAAATACAAGACCAAAATAAAGCCTTTTCTACATATAACTATCCATTACATATTAATTTTTCCCAAGCTAAAAAAAGAAAAAAAGAGGTTGACAGGCAAGAAAATATTCTAAACAAATAATTTAATAAAAAAGGGGAATGAAAAAGCAGAAAAAAAAAAACCCATATGGTTACCCCAAATTTATAATACAACTCTGGGAAAGGCATCATACAATTATCTCATTTGTAATGATCTCAACACTTATGACTCAGAGGGGAACTTAAGATTGTGATAAACAGACAGTACATTAGAGCAGTGAAGTGACAGGGGTATGGAGAATGTATATTCACTTTTGTGAAACTAAAAGCATACCCCTTTCTAATTATGGGATGACTGAGTGATTTAAAATGGAGTAAAGTGCCCACGTTGAAGTAGCTTCTCTGATGTAATATAACATAAAACATTATTGCCATTATTTAGGCGGGGGGGGGTAGGGGGTGAGGGGAAGGTTTGCTATTGAAACAGTGCTGGGAGTTTGGGAGTAAAACGTCAAACACAAAAGACAGGGGGTTAGAAACTCTAGATGAAAACTGTACCAGGGTCTGCTCCCTATCTCAGCACCAAAGAAACTAAGAAGAATACCCAGAGGAGAGAGGACAGGAATCTGTGTTTGCATGCTGAGATGAATTTCCTTCTCTGTGTAAATAGGTAGTTGGACAAGTCTAGATGATTATTTTGAATCTATCCAGAGTCAACATTTGCTAATCTATGAGCTATATACATATTTTTCTAGAGAGGGCCCCCAGTTGGAAATTTCTAATTATTACACAAAGAGCAAGTCTCCTACTGTGATACAGCATGAAGCCAGCTCCTCGTAGCGTCTATGATAACAAGCTTGTTCTTCATCCCCTCATAGACTTAAAATCCTTTTTGAACCTATAAAATCTAGGGTTATATAGTTCACCTAGGAATTTAATACCTGATCCATTTCTGAAAACATTAAATAAAGAGTATTTTTTTAGAAGCAGTTTTTTGTTGAGTGGTAAAGTTTCTAAGGTTCCATACTAAGGAACAGGAAAGAAAGAAATCAAAGGAGAAAAATAGAAGCAGTACATATTTTTCTGATTCTATAATCTACATGCATGCTTTTCACATTGACATCTTCAAAATTAGAGTTTTGTAGTTGAAGACAAATTAAAAAGTAATCTTTTTCAGTGGCATATAAAATAATGGTCCTTATAATTGATGTCATCTTACAGTCTATGAAATATGATATTATCTGTCACACAGAGACCAAACTCACACCTATCTCTGAGCATGGGCAAGTGAGGGAGAAAGGGAGAAAAAACAAAAAGAG
The DNA here is from genome assembly GCA_003508835.1 of Eonycteris spelaea. Lineage (NCBI taxonomy): Eukaryota > Metazoa > Chordata > Mammalia > Chiroptera > Pteropodidae > Eonycteris > Eonycteris spelaea. Next base: position 9,441,961 of record PUFA01000043.1, on the reverse strand, counting down.
AGTTTGTATTTATTTATAAAGTACTATCAACTGGAGAATGGCATTGTGAATTTTCTGCAATGATGACTATTTGAAAATCTTGGGTTATTTTCCATAAAAACAAAGGGTTGGATTTTGCAAAGTAAAAATGGCCCTATTCTCAGACAGAAGACTCACAAACTATAAATCATTCACCAGGGCAAAAGACTGCATGACTGCTATGAAGGGGAGGGTGACAAATTAACACAATAAAGATTCCCTGAGTGTGTTAAGAATTTGCAGCCCCCTGCTCCTCTGTCATTGCAAGATGATGAATCAAACAAATTTGGGCAGAAATTCCTGGATTAACTAAGCCAGGTGCTTATGTCTGAACATTATTCTAACTCCACCTGAGAGGTCACTGGGTTTTACTCTAGAGGGTGTGTATAAAGCTGATTGGAAAAATTAGGGAATTTATGGAAAGCTTTTTTCACTTGGTCCCATTTTAAATTTGAAAAATCCCTGAATAAATTTTGTTCACAACTGTGCTTAATTTAGAAAGATGAATAAACTTGCCTTTTTAACCATTTCTTAATGAATGGGTGTTGGGGTAGGGAGTGGGGCATCATTTTAATGGGTGTAGAGTTAGTTAGCACATACTAGGTAGGTTATGAGTAGTATTGAGTGTTCACCAATGTGCTCAGAGCCAGTCCAGATTTTACTAAGTGAATATGTCTCTAGCACCAACACGTCGTTATGTCTGGGAGAAAACACAAGCAATTACAAACCAGCAAGGCAGCTGCATATCCAGATTTGGGCTCTACATGTATATGTAGGTTTGTCTGATAGTATTATCCAGAACATGTTTGAACTTGTACAGAGAAATAATGAAACATCTCTTTTGCTAGAGCTCTGGGGATGCCTAGATGATACATATTCCCAGCCGGTGCTCTAGGGAAAGTAATAGCAACACAGCAAGTGGAAATTATAGCTTGCTGGCTCTGCTTTAATCATTTTCAAGCACTCGTATCTTTCGGATGGCTTTGAACCCAAATGAGCTGAAGGCTACGTGTGCCCTGCTATAAATGCAACAACTTACAGAATCTAATTAATCATTTTCATTCATTTCTAGCCTAGGAGCATGGTTTCCATGCTTTACCAAGCACCATAATCACATATATGCGTATAGCTAACCAGAGACTTAAATTCCAAGGAGGCTGTATTTTAATCTTTTGTTATAATTACAGTTTGAAACCAAGTCCTACATAAAACATATATAGGTATTATTATGGGTTTCTAAAATATTATGATTATTATTTTAGCAGGTGTAAGATACTCTGGAATACTGTGTAGAGTTTAGACCTTGAGACTTTCTTATTCATTTGGATTTCCTTCTTTCCTTGCTTTTTTTTTTTTTCTTTTCTTTTTTTTTTTTTTGAGTAGCCCAAGGGAGGAAAATCTATGTGGTATCTTACAGACACAGTGGAACATGGGGTCAGCTGCCCCTTTACTCCATTCAGTTCCCATTAGTATTAATGAAAATGACATGCATACATCAAGAGGAAAAAGAGACCTCACGGGTTCTAAACCGAAGTTGAAAGACAGTCCTGCTATCTGCCAAGGAGTAATTTAATTAAACTCTTATTTATTGCTACACACTCCAGTTTCATGGGTTTCAGAGAGCAGCAGCCAGCAGCCGTGCTTGCTTATTACAAAACCAGTCTTGCTTACTTTCAAAAGGGTTTTTAGATCAATAATCATTGAGACATATATTGCACAGTCTGACTTGAGAACTGAAGCCGGTATGTCTTCAATGAAAAATGAAACACACTTATTGTATTTGTAACTAATGTTCCTTAAAAGTAAAGCAAATATTGATATTCCAGGCACACATAAAAACCAAGATCTATAACTAAGTGTGTAAAATGCACACTGCACGCATTTAATAATCATACTCCATTTTCAATAATGGGAAACAAGGTACAATGACTGCTATAACTCACCAGCCCCTTTTTTCTTCAGCAAGCACCACATTGTTTTATTACAATACAGCGATCCTGCCACATTACATTTTACAGTATGTGTACAAGAACCATAAATACACCAGCCCATCTAAAATATGCAGCAACGACTCTCCCAGCTTTAGTGATACTTGCAACTTTGTTTTTTATGTGGATTTCACATTTTGTTGATGTGTTTGCAATGAAATCAGTCCTGCCCAGAAGAGGAATTATTTTACATTTCCATTAAAAGCTACAGTAGTAAATAAACCCATCAGAGTTTATGTAGATATCCATGAGAACATCTAGGGGAGCCCGTTAAAGTGCCAAACCCTGTGTTAAACATTTGATAAAAGAGTACCTATAAGGCACATTTCTAACATTTTTTTCAAGTGATAGAGTTTTAAAGATATTTTATAATACTGTACCAAGCTCTGCAGAACACTCAAAAATCAAGGGAAGTTTATGTTTGTCAGTAAAGCAGCTGTACAGCTCATCACCATGGAATGTCCTGTCAGGGCCAGAAATGAAAGGGTGATATCGGAAAACTGATAAAAGGCTACCAGAGTCTGGTGAAGTTCATAGACTGCTGGCTTAAAACACACACACACGCGCACACACTCAAAATAAGCGCGTAGTAGATTACAATCATTAAGGGGTGATAAATAATAATTAATGTTCCCGTAATTGAAAAGGCTCTATTTTGAAGAATAAATTAACAAGCAGGTTTATGTAGGCCAATACATATATGAGATGTGAGTCAAAACAGCTGGCTGGCTGAGGAGAGGGAAGAACCACAGCAATTAGTTAATTTAGAGAGATACTGTGAATGTTTTTATGATGTCCCATTTAGGTTTCCCTTTAAAAATGTGGTTGCAGTTAAATAAAAAAGAATAAAGGAAAGCATTTGTAACCCACAAGCTACGTGCCAAATTATGTACTAGTTATTCTTATCATTTTTATATACTTCCTTCAATTAAAAGCTTAGGACAATCTGGAGGTAGGCATTATCATCACTTTTATTTCTGTAAGAGAGGAAAACAGCTTAGAGGGAAGATATTGTCCAGAATCACACAGCCAGTGATTTTAAGAAGTAGGGTTTGGATTCCCGTCTGTTGATTCCAAAGCTCAAGCCTTTGGTGCATGAATGTGCAGTCAAAACTAAAACAATCACCATAGATCAGGCATGCTGTGGATGAAAGATGTGTGATATCAGTTGTAAAGAGCAATCCCGTTCACTCATGTAACACTAGTGTTTAATGCAGGATTTGACTCACAGGCTCCACTGGAAGTTCTCGTGGATGTCTATATAAACTCCAATGGTTTATTTACTACTGTAGCTTTTAATGAAAATATAAAATAATTTTTATTCTGGGTGGAACATAACAAAATGTAAAAAAAGGTATTCCTGAAAATTAGAATACTACATAGGAATTGATTAAAGAACTAGAGTGATCTTCAATTGTTGCTTCTTCTATAGATGCCCTGTTCTTATCTCTAATCTACTAGTGAAGAAGGTTGATGACATGTAGCATTCATTCACGAAAGTTATGATCTAAGATGACTTTTTTTTTAAGTTTTGTAGAGGAAAAATGAGAAAAAAATATAATAAACTTATTATAAAGCTAAATTTATTTAAAATTTATAATTCTGAGATTGCATGTTGGTGTTAAATGTCCTTTTTTAAATGAAATAATGGTTATGGCAAATAGTTGTTAGTATGTCTTGATATTATGTCCTTCCCTGAAAAAAAAAATAATTGGCAACATACAACCAATTCCTCCTCTTAGGGAGCATGGGGGAGCAATTTTACTGTGAAATCCAGATATCTGGGAGCCCTTTGCTAAAAGAGAAATGCCAACTCACTTCTATGCAGCGGAATAAATAAGTGGAAAAACCAATGAAGGGAATGCGGAAGAAAGAGAAAGGTAGAAAAACGATGGTGCGAAAAAGTTAGTCATAAGGGAATAATGAAGTCATCACAACAAATAATAAAAATAAAATAAAGTTATGCTTCAGGTGTTCACAACACATTCTTCCTTCCTGAGCTCAAAGTAAGAGAGATTTTACTCAGCCAAAGAAAGTTATAAGGGAAACAAAACAAACATCAAAATTACTCAAAGCTTGACATACTGCACATATTGACCAAGTGCTTCCCAGTCTTGGCTTGTGATTGGTCTGACAGCCACTGTGGAGAACACGACGACTATCACACATCAGACACGGAGAAGAAATTACCATCCAGGAGGCATGGGGGAAGTGATAATTTATCCTGCTTGCTGACTCTATCACTTGGAGCTTAGCTCCATTAGTCATATTGATTCTAGATCTTCCACCTTGACTGGTACAGAGCACTTGTTATGACAAAATCAAGTTGTTCACATTCTTCATTGTTTTACTTTGAAAGTAAATGTGTTTGTCACTGAGAAAACATAACTCCAACAGTTGCTACGTCCCTAAAGCCAAAAAGCATCATGATTGTTTGGAAAGAATGCATTAGCCGTGACTGGAATACAATAAACTATTTTAGGGTAATTGGAGCAGGGATGAAGTTGGACCAAATGGTTTTAGGAAGAGAGAATAATGGATGCAAACCTCCACACGACCTTGTGTCAACATATTACAGTGAGAGAACAGCACAGAGGTAGAATTAGTTTCCTAAACATGCCAATGGTATGGTATGGATGAACAGTAAAATAAAGAAATGAAGTGTTAATAGATTTTATTATCTACCAAATACAGCCAATAACACTCAACAGCCACCTACTGTGCTACGTGTAAACATTATAGGAATTGAGGTAAACGGTACCATCTCTTTTAAATCAATCTGCACATTTTGCATATAAGGACCTTGAAGTATAGAAAAATTATGGCATTAGCCCAAAATCAAACAGCTAATAAAAGGAGGCACTTGGATTAAACTCTACCTGTCTGCAAGGCCCATGCTCTTAAATAATATATTTATAGTAAATAATGCCTCCCTTGGATTTTAAGTCCCTGCCAAGATTGTTTTTTTCAAGTAGAAAAAGCAACAGCTCCACTTAAAGAAAAACAAATACAACAAATTCTAAGGGATTGTAACGTTCCAGTGATGACGTTGAGAAGGGGACCTTCTCATGTAGGTCTCCTGCCTTCCATATGTCACAATTCCTCTACTCATGTCAACTGGAGCTGTGAAATCGTGTACATCATGAGTTATGAAGAGACCACCTAAGCAGAGATTGAGGTACATGCTGCAGAAATATGTTTCATTCCAACTGTGCATCTTTTGGGGTTCATATATGGGGTTCAGCAGGGTCCCTACTTTGAAGTGACTTTCTTTGAAGGCTGGTGGCCTGATGTGCATTCATCTATGATGTGCATTTTTGACCTACCAGTTTAAGGTCATGCGTGAGGTGTATAGCTATGCTATATGTATATATGTATGTATGTATGTATGTATGTATGTATGTGTGTGTGTATGTGAAGCAAATCGGGCTATCTGAGGAATAGATGTACAGTCTAAATAATGACCACTCTTTGTGGAAGAGAACATATATTTGTCTGAATCACCACGTTTCTCATACTGATTTCCTCTTTACCCATCTCTTATATAAATTCATTTCATGCTTTACGGTCCAGAGCTTATGGGCACCCAATACGGGTAATTCCTTGATTAATCAGTAAAATCTAACATAATTTTTGTTGAAATTTTTCGCCTACTCTTTTCATTTATGCATTCCCTCAACATATATTTTCTGAGTGCCTACCACATGCCAGGTATTCTGCTAAGGGCTGGCTATGCAGAGATGAATATGGCATAGTTGCACAATTTCCACTGCCTACAATATGATTACAGGCCCAGCGGGCATATGCTAACAACTATCTGTTGATGCTGGCTCAATTCAACAACAACAAAAAATTATTGAAATCTGCTATACAGCAGCCACTGTATTAGACATTATGTAGAGCATCTTAGTGAGATACTAAGTTACCTGGCTGCAAAGATTCTGTCTTAGGGATTCTCAGCGAGGGGTGTTATTTGGCAGTGTTTGGAGATATTTTTGGTTGTCACAATTGGGATGTGAGGGCGGAGGTGCTACTACTATCCTCTAATGAAGAAGCCAAGGATGCCACGAAACATCCTATACCGAATAGGGCAGCCCCCATAACAAAGGGGAATCAGGCCTCAGATGTTAATAGTGTAGATGTTGAAAACCCCTCCTCTGTCTTATGTTCACTGGAGTCCTGCATCAGAGTTAAGTATTAACTGGACAGTAGCAGAAAAGGAAAGAAGGTTATCTTTGATAGAGCATGTCCTCAGTTGCCTCAGGGATCTATAGTACCTTCTGACAACCAGGAAGGAAACAGAAACAAGGAAACTGGGAGATAAAAACGCACTAAGAGCATGATTAGGCCCAGGTACAGAAGTGATTTAGAACGAAATTTCAGACTTCAAAGCAGGCAAATGAAAGGAATAATGGTCCCGGTGCTTTAAATGCAGCAAATAAGGTAAGCCATAATAGCGTGAAGGAGCCTTGATTAAATAAGCCCAACTGAACAAATGTTTACAGGGTAAGAGCAAATGCAAAGGGTAACTGAGACAATGGGGAAAGAACAGGAGGAGAGGAGAAACTCTCTTCACACAATGAATCACAGAGGTGACTGGGAAAAAACAAAAGCTCTTTCCACAATTGTGGTATCAAAGAACCTTTGAGAGGATATCTATGCTATCTGGATGAAAAGATCCTGCCTCTTGGAAACAATAATGACAACACTCCACTGTCCTTTGTCTGCCTGAACCCAGGCTTTAGTGAAATACCCAAACGACTTGTTATACAACCCTAAAAGCCACAGCTTCACACAGGCCTCTAATGGACTCAAAGTTACTGGTGAATAGAAAGATCTCAGCACTTATCAAGGAAAATGTGGAGCAAGTACAAAGGAGGCGAAGGAAATCTTCAAAGGCTTTGTCAAATAGTTGGGAAGTCCATGCTGCATACAGAGGTAAAGGGCTGGTGCGGGGACATCTAATGACAGAAAGATCCTTGACCCCTCTCTTTGGCTGCTACCTTTGTTCTGAATCAGAGAAGAGAAGGGCACCCATTAGGTAAGCGGTGGAGTGAACAGAGTGAGTCAAGGCCATGTTGTTCGATAGCAGTGACATCAGGCTGGCGACCACAAATGTCTATGTTGTCTACACTTCCCCCAGTCAGCTCGGAGTGACCCCTGCAGCAGAAAGGACAAGAGGGCTTAGAAAGTCAGGCCTGCTTCTTTCTGGGGTGATGGAGGCAGGTATGTTGGTCACAATAGGGGACTATTAAAAGTGTAGGCCTCTACTGTGGATTTCTTATTGATTCTTGGGACTTTTCTGCAAGTTTGAAATTATTTATAAATAAGTAGTGTTTAAAAAGTTTGTTCCAACAGTGGCATAGAGACATACATATTTATAACATCCTATAGGCTTCCCTGTTGCAACCTAAGTACTGGGTCCTTGAACTAAAAAATATGGACATTGAAAAAAAACAAATCTGGCATCTCATTTATGATTCCAAACCTTCAGTGGCTCCCCACTACCTATGAGCAAAAAATCCAAGTTTTTCAGCATGGCAAACAAAGCTTTCTGTGATCTGGCCCCTGTCTACCCTCCTAGAGTCTCTACTTTAGCAAGTCTCCCACTTGTTTTTTAGGCTCTCTGGAAATCAAACTAACTGTACTTCCTGGCCAACCATGCTGTTTCATATCTACATGTTTTGACCATGCTGATCTTATGCCAAGTGTTCTGTGTAATTTCAACCACAACGATCTTGTATTCATCCCTCAAAAACCTGTGTAGAAATTATACTCTGTGAGGTCTTGGATAATCATTCTGGCCAACAGAAATAATCATGCCCCTTCTATTTTACTGTTGTTATCATTATAAGTATTACACTCTGCTTTAGATAGTTATTTATATATTTCTTTCATTTACTAAATGCTAGAACTTGGCAGGAATAGAGTGACCTTGTCTCATTTATTGTTGTATGCCTTGAGGCAGAGAAGCTATCTGTGAAAGTAGTAAGAGATTAAAGCTGTGTTATACCAAGCAAGAGACTGTCCACGAATTGTCTTTAAGTCATGCTCTGATATCAGGCACAGCAAAAGGTGACCAGGCATCAACGGGTGGGTAGTGTGATACACCAGAAAGGATTCAGCACTGAAATCAGATACACCCTTGCTAGATTCTCTATCCCCTCCCTTAGCAAGTGCACAGCAAACGATAAATAACAGACACTGTAGGGTGGTCTCAAGATTTGGGCTTTGAAATCAAAGGGAACTAGGCCACTTAACTGTCTGAGAGTCTTTGGAGAAGTTACTTAATTAATCTAAGCCTCAATTTCCACATCTGTAAGATGTGATAACTCTACCTAACTCAGCTGAAAGAACGGAATACAATGACACGTGGTAGTGTAGCAGAGGGCCTGGCACGTGGTCCTCAATATATGGTGACTAACAATCTCTGAGAAAGATGCTATCATCTTGGCAGATCACAATATTGAACGAAATGACATATAAACACAACCCAGCATTTATCAGCTCTTATCTACTTAAGTATTTTCTCCACATTAGCTTTGTTTTCCTCTTTATCTCTCATTATGATTACTCCTCTATAGTGCCAATTCATACTGCTTATTATTTGAATGGTTTAATTAAAAGTGAGAATGTGAGTTCTTTGGCTATCAGAAAGAGATTTTTCCAGGCAACAGGTACAATGTTCATTACCATGTAATATTTTACTCCTTCCAAAGATACCCAGATATTGTAACTACGGCATTTCAAGTAGTACAGCTGATCCCCCTTATCCTTGGGGGATACGTTCCAAGATTCCCAGTGGATGCCTAAAACCACGGATAGTACCAAATACATATATACTATGTTTTTTTCCTATATATAGGTACCTTTACTTAAAGGAAGCACTTTACGGCTTCTCTTTAGCATACCTGGATTGCCAATATAACGACTTTTTCACTTTGGGCACATTATTAAGTAAAATATGGGTTATTTGACCATGAACACTGTAATGTCATGACACCAAGATGACTACTGCGTGACTAACAGGCGGGGAGCATCTACAGGGCAGATACGCTACTCGGAATGGCATGCAACTAAACTTATGAATTGTTTATTTATGGAATTTTCCATTTAATATTGTCAGACTGGGATTAACCATGGGTAAATGAAACCACAGAAATTAAAACCGTGAGTAAGGAGCATCTACTATACATAAATGATGATGACGAAAGATGAAACTGAACACCGAGCCTCGCACATAACTGATACACTACACTGACTGCTCCTGTCAAATTGTGGTATATTACGCAGGCCTGTTCTTCTGTTTCCCTGCATGGGCATGCCAGAGCTGCCTCCTGAAGGTGATCTCTAAATGATACCGTTGAGCCAGCACATGAATCGTCAGTCTGACACCTCCTGCACACAGAAATCAAGGTTTAAACCATCACTTTGTAACTAGCAAGGTCCAGTGCTGGCAGTCTGTGCAGGGTGAGGAATAGCACACATGATTAATAAACACATCTATAGAGAGACTCTGTTGGGAGGATTGACAGCCAGATCTGTAAGCCAATACTGAATCAACAATTAAAAGAACAGTTCCAATTCAGTTAAGCCAGAGCCAAGAGAGATTCAGTTATATTTAAATCAAAATTCACCACAGCAGGGGATTATCAGCTGTTCGGCTCAGAATGTTGGATGTTTTTCTTGGAAGCTTAACTGATATAACCAAGTGAAACTGAGTAATGTGTAGATGTGAGCTGTGCAGCTGTTAAGCTAGGGTGGTGTGCCTATAATCTTTGGTGTGGAAGCCACTGCAATTTATACAAAGCCAAACTCTGGGAGTTTCAATAAGTCACTCATTCACTCAATGTACTTTGCCGAATTTAAGGTGGCTCCAAGAAAAGGGCACAGCTTTTTAAGATTTTTACAGAGTGGAGAAGCTTCAGAGCTCTGTAGCACAATGAAAGAGGCCACAGATTCTGGAAGTGAAGCTAAACTGCAATAAGATCAGCTGGGTGTATCTCAGTAGTACCTGTAGGCGGGTGCTTATTCTGCAGGTCTCTAAACTACCCCATGAAGGAGAAATGAGCACAGTCTATTTTACTAGCAGTTATGTAAAAAAATAGCCCATGGTTATTGTGAAGTTGCCCACAGTTCACAAAAAGCAAAAGCATTACAGAAGATGGCATTTCTTCAATAGGCTATAGGGGCAGCACGTAGGATTTGGGAAATATGGCAAAAGATTACCAGAAGAAGCTGCTAACGGAGCGGTTGTGGTTGTTTATTTCTGTTTTAATAAGTTATGCCCCCAAAACAATGGCACTCGACAGTTGCTAAGTGAATCAGGCTGGTGTGTGGCGTGCTTCCTAGAAACATTAAAATCCATGCTGCCTCAGCAGGACTGGGATGGAGTTCTTGCTCCGTGCCCATGAAGCATTCCTGCTGAATTACAGAACTGCAGCTCTTTATGTGGAGGCCTCCCAGACTGCATTTTCTCCTGCATAATTCAAGATATAAAGACTGTTTATTGCTGCTAAACTGTGTAAGGAGGCACAGGACAGAGAAATAGCTCTATGCCTTCATTATGTTAATTTAGAACTCATACATTTCCTTTTCTTATGGGTTTTTCTTTACATTTTTACTATTGATTGATTGATTGCTAGCCTTCTAAATTTCCTCCAAACCGCCTTCCCTCTTGATCCATTTGCATCTTCTCCCAATTTGAGAAACCATAAGTACAATATGACAATTTTATATCTTTGAAAGGATAAAGGGTATAATTTTCTGCCAGAAAAAAAAAAAATGAGGGAAGACACAGAGAAAGATAAAGGCATAATTTGTTGACAGCGTTTCTCCATCCCATCAAAGGCTGTTCAAAAGTCATCACTGGCATCGAGCAACTCTGCCAAATAATTTCTAGACCTTGAACACAATGCAGATTCCAATGTCATCAAATACAAGGTTTGATTGCAATTGGGGAATAATAAGGCTCAGACCTGGAATTGTAGACTGAGCAAGAAAACAGAGGAGAGGCAGTAGGCATGCACGAGTGTGCATACACTGGTACACATTCATATATGCCAATCTCTTATCCTAACACTCTTAGCCATATATGCATGACATAGCTGGTGGACTAGTTAAGAACAGACATGACTCAGCTTGTGCTCAGCATGCAATCTCCAACAGATAAAAAAGGTAGAGTTTAAGAGAATAGTCTGGGAAGCCATGCTGTCTGGGTTAAATTACTGACTCAATCATTCAGTAACTGTACCCTCGAGGGAGCTATTTAATCTCTCTGTACCTCGGTTTCCTTATTTCTAAAACTGATACATTATTAGCACCTACCTCAGAGAGTTGAGAAGATTCAGTGAACAGTGCCTGGCATAGAATACATATGCAATGAATGTTAGCTATATACTAGCTTCTTCATGAATTTATACATAAAATAAATTGATTCTACAAAACAGAGATATTGCTATATTAGCCTACCCACAAGTGGTAGCTTTAAGGATCAAATGAGTCAATATATGTGAAAGTCTTTGTAAATTTTAAAGTAATCATTTAAATTTAAGAGTTATTATTATGTGTACTCACAGCAATCTGTGAGTGTTCATCCGCTAAGTCACAAATATTTCTTAGACATCTACTCTATTCCCTGGTGAATTTATGTTACCTGCTACACAAGGGTGAGAAAAGATACTGAAAGTATAATTTGCATTTCTTATCTTGAAGGAAATTATCTTGAGGAAATATGACACACAATCGTGAAAAGTTAAATACAATAAGAATTTAAAAAATGAAAACAAAAAATGTTCAAAGCAATATGCTATGAGTTCAGAGGGATGGAAAAAAATTTGTCCAATTTTGAGAAGTCCACATCCATTAAATCTGGTATTTCTAAGAAAGAGAGATCAGTGTCAGCTGGGATGGCCCGGGAAGAAGGCAAAGACTGGTTAGGTTTTAAAACATCCTCCAAGATGTTGTAAAGTACAGATGCAGGAGGTCAAGGACATTCTAAGCAACGAGAGATAAAGATGACACAGAGAAAGGACTGTAAGTAACACAGAGAGTAGTTCTTGGGAAGAAAAAAGGTGGAGTGTGTAAAGCTGACCTAGCAGGTTACAGAGAAAAAGGAAAGAGGAGGCAAGATCAGCAACTAAGCAACCTTAGTAATCCCATCTTGGGCCTCTATCCTTGGCTTTGAAAAGTGTCCAGCAGTCTCCCCTTATCTGTGGGGGATACTTTCCAAGATCCTTAGTGGATACTTGAAACCAAAGGTAGTCCCAAACACTGTAGACACTGTTTTTTCCCTATATATACATACCTATGATAAAGTTTAATTTATAAATTAGGCACAGTAAGATACAATAATAGACTACAACAATTTTAAATATATACTGTAATAAAAGGTATGTGAATACAATCTCTCTAAATGTCTTATTGTACTGTACTCATCCTTCTACTTCTTGTGATATTGTGACATGATACAATGCCTATATATGCAACAATGTGAGCCACTCAGATTGCCCCCAAATTTAAAACTTATGAATTGCTTATTTCTGGAATTTTCCATTTAATATTTTTGAACCATGGGTGACCATGGGTAACTAAAACCACAGAAAGTGAACCAGTAGATAAGGAGTCGCTACCGTAATTCCCTATTCCATGTTTCACCCCCTCCAGGAATACAGAACAGGAATGAAAAGCAGTACAAATTAGCAACTTTAGATGTTTTCCATCCTTTCCTTCCTAAGAAAATAGAGCTTCCCAGATAAAGATGTGGTAAAAGTCAGCACACTAATAAAATTTACTTAAAGACCAGTATTAATGACAATGGTATTTGGGCTGGAGACATTCACTTTTTAAATGACTTATATTAACCTCATTTCCCATCTACCTTACGCTAGCAATTTTTTTTTTTTTTGGCACATGTTTTTAGAGAAGTAATTTACTGGCACTTAATTACTAGTATTTAACCAATTCAACATTCTCTTTTCTTAAGAGTCCATTAGGTTTCTATTACAATATTATACATTCTAATCAAATGTGGCTTTCTGCAAAAGTCCTCATTGTCAGTCTCCTCAAAGCCAAGTTTATCTGGACTATTAGATATTCTCCCTGCTTTGGCTGCACCAAATTAGATTAATTATTTATACCTGAGGTCCACTGCTTCAGAACTTGGGCACCTTACTTAACATTGCTCTAGTGAATTATTAAGAGTCTTATTTTTTAAATAAAATCCTCATTTCATAGTCTGTTTGATTGAGGTTAAACACAATAGTCTAGTGATTCTTGTATTAAACAGTTCAATGTTATAAGATTCTCTCTCTGGGTTTTATGCCAATGAACACATCTGAAACAAATGAACCTTTCATTAAGAATACCCTCACAGGGAAGAAGGGCAAAGAACTTCCGACCTGAAAACTGTCTGGCACCAGTCTGGGCAGAATTATTAAAATGAGTCACAGATAGTATGCAGATTCTATTGTTTATACATCAGGAACAAATTAGAGATATGGAAGGGGCCTTAGGAGCTTTCCAGTCCCCTTCCTTATTTTACAGATGGAGAAAAACAGATTAATATCTCACAAATGGCCTTTAGCAGAGTGACTTGCATTGTTCCAATGGCCATTTTTAGATATTGGTCAAAGGCATCAAGTAGGAAGACTTGGCACATGCACTGTTATGGGCAGGATCCTTAATTGCACACAGCAAACTCTGCTCTAGCTTATTTATGCAGGAAAGGACTTTATTAAAGAGTATAAAAGTGCCCAGAACCTCCAGGAAGGACAAAGGGCCAGGCCAGGCTGCCAACCAGCTGGAAACAATGTCCAATAACGTCGCAGGGAAAGGGGCAATCACTCGGCAACACCCTCGCAATTCTTAAAACACAACATGGCTCACATCCGTGAGACTTAGGAGAGATGCCTGTTCCTCTTGTCACCCCTAAAACCTGGCATCTCTACCGCCTTCCTCTCCAGAGAAGGGTTTCCACACAAATAGCTCCTTAAACTGCTCACTTCTCCATCCTATCTTGTGCAAGAACACCTGACTAGTGGGGCCTAACCACAAGTCTAGATTGTGTCAGTTGCTTAGCTTTGGGGCCTTAATTCTCAAAGACACTGAATTATTTTGAGTAGGCTGTTTACCTTGATGTGAGCAGAATTAGCCTTAGACACTAAGCCTTTATGGCAAGTTTTATTGTCCAAGGCAAAAATAACCTGTTAAGATTTACAGGCTTTATTAACAGCAATAACCATTTAACAGCCAACATCAGTAAATCAGGGTTTATTGAGAACTCTACAATTTTAATCTGTGGAAAACCATTAAAACGTCGGATTTTCATTGGATATAATTTCTAACTTTTATGAAAGATAGATTTTCCATTTAATTGGGGAGTATAAAATAGTGCAGTGTGGGATAACGAATTGTTTTGAAAAGAAAAATTGGTTTTAGCTAAACAAGTGTCGGACATTAAAGTTGCTATTTTAACTTAGAACTGCCCCAAGGTTAAGGTTAAAAGTAACTGCAGTGGAAAATATATTCTAATACATCTAGCCACAGGATGAGCTCACAGAGTTTAGAAAAGATTAAACTATTGTCTGTTCACATTTCAGGTATTTTGGAAAAAGTGCATGACCTATTATTTCATAAAAACCGGTATCTAATCAGTGTGGTGAGACTCCTCAAATTCACATATTATTTTTTGGAAAGTGTTTTTACTAACAATAATACCATTCACAAGACTCTTTGATGGGGCAAACAAGGTAAACAACATTGATAGGCACCAGCTTCTGTCAATAACCATTTATTTCCTCCATGTGATAGATTACTAGAGAGGGAAGTAGGAAACTTTTTGGTGAATGTCTTTGTCTTCTGATGAACTTGAAGAGAAAAAAATGAGGGCACAGGCTGGGGAGCAGAGCTCATGGCAGCCAGGCATGAGGAGGGATGGTCTTAGCATCCTACTTCCTCATGGGGCTAAAAATGTGTTAGACATTGCAAGAGTTTCAGTTTTTATCTGATTCCCCAACCATAATAGAGCCCTTCATCTTTGAGAATCAAAGATTCATGAAGCTTTAGAAAAGAGGAAGAGAAGGAAGAAGAACAGAAATCACAACAATCTCCACTATTTATTATTAGAAACTGCGCTAAATGTTTTCACTTCTTTTTTAAAAAATACCTACAGCACCTGGTATGCCTAGGTAGTCTCCCATCCAAGTATTAACCAAGCCCAACCCTGCTTAGCTTCTGAAATCAGACAGGATTGGGCACATTTAGGCTGGCATGGTTGTAGAACTGTTTGGTATATTCTTCTCATAGCCTCACAAGAAATCTTACAAGGAAAGTATTGTTCCCATTTTCAGATGAGGAAATTGCAAGTTCAGGGTCCCCAGTAAATTGCTAGAGGTCGTAGAGTTAGGAAGTGCTAGTCAGGGTTTGACTGTGGATCCGTATGACTCCAAAGTTCATATTTTCCCCCATGTGCCATGCTAACAACCATCAGTTCTGTTAACACCATTTTCCTACCCCACTAATGTATACCAGGGGAGAGAACACTCTGATACAGACAGCAGTATGCACTTATCAGAATATACGTGGAGCTCTTCATGACAATGAGATATGTCAGGGCTAGGGCCAAACATAGGAAATTGTAATGATTTGGAGATTACTCTTAGTCCTTTCACCTTCCCTTTTATAGGCCCCCTGTTCTTCTTTCACAGCCTTCTCCCTGCTAAGTTTAGACATCCTATATCCTCCTATCTCCTAGAATAGCATCAAACCCAGGTTCCTGGCCCTTGGGAGTACAGAGGCTCCTCGGAAGTCCTGCTGCAGGGACCCTGCCCCCCTCAATTCCCAAAGCCTTTACTCTCAGTGCTGTGTTCCCAGTTTAATCACCCGATTATCCTCCATTTCCAACAAAGAAACAGAATTGAGCATATTTAGGGTTAGCAATATTAGCTAGAAGAGATTTTAATCTAAAAAACTCTACTTCTAAGGGTGGACTATCAGGCAACATAGCAATATGCTATCACTGGCCTAGGGGCTCCCAAGTTTCAAAAAGGCTGGGAACACTAACTAAAACCACAGTCCCATTAAAAACAAAAAGTATGAGAGAGAGGAAAGACCTGAGCTTTTAGGTTAGATTGCTTCTTAGTGATTTGAGAGCCTGTAAGATGGATGTGAAAACACTGATAGCTTTCTAGCATCTCATAGCAGTCTTTTGCAAATTTAATGAGAGAAAGGAGAAACCATTTAACACAGTACACAACGACTGGGGGCTTTCCATAAATGGTAGCTCTTTCTATTGTTATACAAACCACCTTCTCTGGTCATGTAGATTAGTTAGTTGCCAGAAAGTTCTTTCTTACAAAGAAAAGACAATTGTATATGTCTTATGAAAACAACACTTGGACTTGCCCCAGGTTGCCTTTCATTGTGCCAAGTAGAAGGATTCCTACCCACTGCAGGACAAGACCAAGGGCCCTCCAGCTGCGACCCCTTCCAGTGATAATCCCTTGGGCCCCACAGGAGGTGGCCAAAGAGGGAACCAAGTGGTGCAGTGAAGAGAGTGGAACATGGCCTGCTCAGTGAAGATAACTGATATTTCAAGTGACAATTACATAACTGATCGATTTCCGATCACAGTTCCTAATTACTGTCATACAGAAGAGTCATTAACTGTAGGATCCCCTCACTGCTGTGCGGACAGTAAGTACAGAGATTCACTCTGAAATCCAAAGACCATGCAACAGGCCTTGACAGATATCTCCACCCCAGGAAACCTCGACTGTGGGAGGTAATGAGTATTTTCACTTTTCTTCCCTAGCCTTCTCTTTCTCTCAGCTTTCTGCTTTCATTCTGCCTTCTCTTTCATAAAAACACAGACGATGGTGCTAATAATACTGTGTAAGCTACTGCTGAAAGTAAAAGAGCTGTAAATATTGGTGTACAGATGTAAGTAGCACCAACTCACAAATAAGTGAAATTCCAAAATAACTCAAGTGTCTGGAACTGGAACACTTCTCTGCCTTAAGATGATGCTATGAATGCTTGTTAGGGCCTCACAATAGCTCATTAACCCACAACATAGCTGAAACACTCTCCATATCTATCTACAATACAAATGTAGAAAACAAAGCTTTTTTTTTTTTATTTTTCCACTTGAGCATTTCTGTTTTAAACCATCCTATAGTCCCAGTTGCTCCTCAGAGTGGCCCACTAATTTTTGCCAGCTTGACTCTAAAATTTATTCCTAAAACTTACATGTGATTAAAATGAAAGAGTGATATGATGCAAAGGGAGAATGTGAAGTGTATTGAGGTGGATTTGATCTCCCTCCAATTTCATGTACATGTGGAGCCTGTGCATGTGAGCTAATTGGAAAATAGGGTCTTTGCAGATGTACTGTGACCCAGAATACTAACATGAGGCCATACTAGATTAGAGTTGGCACTCAACCAATGACCTGTGTCCTTACAAGAGGGACATTCAGACATACAGAGACACAGAGAGGAGAATACCACATGAAGATGAAGGCAGAGACTGGAGTGATGTGTCTACAAGCCAAGGGACACCAAGCATTGCCAAAAACTGCCATAAGCTGGGAGAGAAGCATGGAACAAATCGTTCTCCAGAGTCCACAGGAAGAAACCAATCCTGCCTACATCCTGATTTCTGATTTCTAGCATCCAAAACTGTGAGAGAATATATTTTTTTGTTGTTGTTTTAGGGTACCTACCTGGTTTGTAGTAATTTGTCACAGCAGCCCCAGGAAACTAATACAGGAAGTAAATGCCTACAGTTTGCAAAGCTGGCAGAGGGTAGGTACCAGAAAAGAAAATATGCTTTCTTTTTGATACACCTGTATTGGGTTCCCTCCTCCCCTCTTCAACAACTCTCCCAAATATTTTTTCACTGACTGGTTTGTGTGGCCACTGCAAGTTTATCATATCCTGTTCCACTCTTGTGGTTATAGATGAAAGCAACATCAGAAGCAAATGAAGATATACAATGAATTTAGTTAACAGGCAGAACTGATTTGCCTTCAAGAAAAGGGGCAATAATATGGAGGGATGTGCACAGAGATGTTTCCTAGCTTGAAGCCAAGTTCAGTCTTTCCCAAGAAGTTGAACAAAGAAGAATGCTTCTTACTTCCTAGAGGTTTATAATCCCTAAATAACCCCGCAGTCTCTGAAAAGATGCCTCAGTGTGTGGGTGGCTGTGTTGCACATGTATATATGGGGAGCTGTGGGTGTGGGTATGGGTATGGGTGTGTGTATGCATGCACACATACCCATAGATGAATTTACACACCAAGGTATATCTTCCCTCTGGCTATTATCTTACCAGAATGCATATCCTTTTTCCTTCTCATGTATGTATGAATGTATGTATGTATACATGTGTATATGTATGTATGTATGTCTTCAAAGAGCAGGTGGATAATGTTTTATTTACCTGTTACAATCAGAATGGGAGACAAAAAAAACAAAAGTCTAATGGGTTTCACAGTTTTGTCTGGGGAAGGTCCTGATATCACCTCAAATATTCATCAATAGAGGCAGGAGACTAGTTTTTTATTCATAGTCAACAAATATTTATTGGGCATCTGGATATGAGAAGCAGTGTTTTATGTTCTGGGGATAGAGATAGAAAAAATAAAATATCCCTCATGGAGCTTAAATTCTAGCGGAGTAGACAGAAAATAAGCTAAGTAAATATAATAGTGTGTTTGTGATAAGAGCTAAGAAGAAAATATGAAGCAGAGAGTGGAGTTTAAACTTCTGCATGGGGGGTGAGGAGGTGACGCTTCCAACGAAGTGTCCAGAGCAGGCCTCACTGAGTAGGGGACACTTGAGCCTGCCCAAAAGGGAGAGAGGAAGCAATAGCTGGGAAGAGCGTTCGAGCAGAGGGGCCCTTGTGTACAAAGGCCCTGAAGTGTAAACGTGGCTGGTGCAGCTGAGAAAGAGTGAGGAGGCCAGTGTGGCTGCCAGGGGGTCAGATGCAGAGTAGCAGATGAGGTCGGAGGTAACAGTGGGACAAATTATGTTGGCTCATGTAAGGCACCAAAAGAACAGAGACTTATATCCCAAGTGAATTGGGGAATTTTAAAAAGATTTTGAATAGAGTTAGACTTTAAATAGCTGCAAGACTTCTAGTAGGTCATTGATCTGAGCATGTTTCCTTGCCTCTAAAACGCAAAGGCTGTGCCAGGTAAATATCAAAGTTCTCTTCCAACTATAAAAATGATTACTAGACATCTAAAAAACATTACGTTCCCACAAGCAGACAGCTAATAAAACGTGACCTTCCTCTCTGCTTCACTCTTCTCATATGCAGCCAAAGTTGAAGGTGGTGACCCAGCACAGGCTTGGAAGGAAGCCTGGCCGTACAACATAGGTGAGGCATAGGTGAACTGCTGATACCCAAATTAGACTCCCAGGAGCTCTCGGGGTGTCCTAAATGAGACTGACACATTTACCTGTGCACTGAACGCCTTGCTGCCTGTCACCCCCTGCTCAGGAAACTAGGGCTCACTCTGGAAGGAACAAGGTGGCAGCAAAAAAAAAAAAAAAAAAAAAAAAAAAAAAAAAAAAAAAACTAATATCTTTTTGTTTCACATTAAATAAAAATCTAAAAAATAAGCGTTTTCCTTTCTAATCATTTTATATCATGCATGGAATGCACTTTAATTTTCAAGTCCGTTTACTCCATTTCTGTGAACCATTTGAGCTTTGAATAGTGTCCACCTAGCACACTTTTTGTCTAAATATGCAAGTGTGTGTGCCTTTTCATTCTCTTTTATTTTCTCCACTCCTTTGTTCTTCCAATGACGAAATCCCGCAGCAATTTTAGCTAAATGTGAGGCAGTCTCCTGTTGTTTTGTTTTGTTTTGAACACCTCTACTTCTCAGTGAATAAACTATAGCTCTAAGGAGTTTCCTAGCTTCCCAGAGAAGAGTCACAACTGTACTATCTACTGCTTAACTCAGGCCTATGTTTACTAAGTGTTCCTTATACTTCTGAGTCCCCCGCCCCCCTGCCAATACTATCTTAATAACTGTATGACAAGTCTATCAGAACACCTTTTAATGGTGACTGGAAGATTTAGAGAGCCTTCTCTATTACCACAGTGTCTTGTTACTGACAATTATATTCTATTATTATGGCAGAAGATCTAGAAAACACTAAAGGAGAAAAAAATCCAGAATCCAGTTACTCTGGATTCTAGATGCCTCACTGTGAAGAAAGGATAACAGATCAAAGACCTGTGGCTTCACCACTTTTTTATTTCTTGTGCCAGCACAGTGCCTAACACATAAGTGTTCACTGAATGTTTATCCCATGATGAATGAGTAAATGCAAACACCACTGAGCTTGGCACTAGGGCCGTCCCTCCTTCTCTGGGCACCTACATGACTTTGCTTACTAGAGCTCAGATTGATCCATAAGCCATGTGCATATCAGAATGCCCAAGGTAAATGACTGAGAACACAGAAGATGTCGCCTGCATGATCTGAGGTCACCGAAAGCAAGAACACAGACCAAATCCTATTCAGGCCGCTTAACAAGAGCTCAGTGTCAGCAAGAAAGTAGACAGGGGCCAATTTGCTCTTCCAACTTACTTCCTTCACAATTTCCTCATCATCTTTATCAATTAAGTCCAGACAACGAGAACGCCAGACAGTGGCTCTTTCACTTCGTGTGTGACCACAGAGGACTCTGCCCCACTCTTGGGAACAGGCCAGGTCCCAAGAGCCTGTCTTACCTCAGCAGCAGGGACTCCCTCTGGTGGGCGGCAATGCAGCACGATCATGCCTTCGATGGGAACCTCCCTCCCCTGCGGATCTTGTTCAAAGTTCTTCCGTAAATCTGCAGAGAAGTGTGAGAAGTATGACACTTTGCTCTAGGGACAGAATTATTCACATTTGCTCCAAATACAATAAAATAGTGTGCTCACTGTCACAACCTACATACACACAAAAAAGTCACTTGTTTCAGAAGTTCTACAATAAAAATTATTTCCCCAAATATGTACAAGCTCATTTAAAATAAACCTTAACAAAACTGTTCCCAATGCTGTATACTGATGTGAATGATAAACGATTTACTGGAGAGCAGGAAAAACAAAAAAACAAAAAAAAAACAACAAAACTCATCATTTCACGAGTCTTTGCCAGCATTATCTGCTTAGCAACTGATGAAACACTTGGCCTATTAATAAATTGCTATCCACAGCTATTATGCAGTTGAGATGCATATGATTTTTTTTTTTTTAACTAAAGAATACATTATTAATCTGTAACCTCTGCCATTCCCTTAACCCTCTAGGGGGCTCTAGAAGATGGTAATAGAATGAGATTACCTATTAGTCTTTTATTTGTAACCAGGGAGAAGGGGCAACACTGAACCACAATAAAATCTATAATCTACACAACCAAACATATAATTAAAAAATACAATGCCCTTCATTCAAATACTATTGCCGGAAATCTGTGTAGTGCCTTTCATCGAAGGCTCGAGGCACTTTGCAAACAAGATGCACTATTAACCTTTTATACGTGGAAGAGAGACACCTGGAGAGGTTAATTAGCTCGCCAGTGGTCACAGAGAGCATCAATGCTAGTGATGGGGAAAAATTCACCAAGCTTCTTGACATCCAGTCTGACGGCTAACCAGCAAAGCTTTCTCAGGGAAAAGACACAGGGACAGTTTCAAAGAACTTCATTTGAATGGCTTTCCACTTAAGCACATGCTTCATTAACAACAGTGGGAATTGACCTTTGATGCTTTTGAGGTGTCATAACAACACTTTGATAATTTTAAGCATAAGCTTAATTCTTGCTATCATTTGAAAGCTGGGGGTAGCAGAGCAAAGACAGTTTTACAAGTCTTTCTCAATGTAAATGATTTCCCCCTCCCTCCCTGACAATGTATTTTTCTTCAACTGAGTATTTCAAATTACAGGCTGTGGATTTATTGATTTAATTTTCTTCAGTGCTTACAATAACATGAAATATGTTCCCTGTAAAGAGCAGAGCTCCAGAATCAGTTACATCTTTATAAATTTTATAAATACATTAAACTTGCTTTTAGCAAGTCGAAAACACTCGATGAATAACAAGCACAGCAATTCATGTATTCGCTTTCTTTTGAATTTTACTCTTAATGTTTTCCCTCCCAGAGGCAACTGATGCCTTTTGTCAGCAGTGCTATATATTGAGATCTTCATGAGTGTACAAGCTAAAAGATTCTAAAAAGACTTGCATTGCAGGCAGATGGCAGGATTCATCTTCCCATTTCTCTGCTGTCCCCCAAACTGTAAAGCCAGCTTCTTTCTACTGTAGATCTGTATATTGCCACGGACCCTATGATTCAGAATTTCTGACTTCAACTATGATGAAAGTCACGTAACTGATGACAAAACTGTGAATGAGGGGATTGTGAGTAAACCCCAGAATGAAAAAATCTCATGTTTCCTATACAATTTTACCATAAGTTCTCCTTTGCTCTCTCCTTTTTGCACATGACTCATTTATTTATCAGGACTGTAGCAAAATTAGTCTGCCATAGAGTGTGAGTGACTAACACAAGACATCAGTTTGCTAATGAAAAGGGTTGCATGGTTTGTGGCAAATTCTGTTTGGTTTGTTTGCCTTTTCTTTCTTTTTTTTTTTTTTTCTTGTCCTTGATTGCTTTGTTTTCTAAAGGAAGTCTCACTCAGGGCTGCTAAATGATGGCTATATCAAATAATCTATATTCAACCAGATGAAGCACAAGAAACTAACAGTGGGAATTTCTATTTTATCTTCTTCTATTTTGTTGTTGTTGTTGTTGTTCAACAGAAATGGAAAAGGTAACAAAAATGTGTAGTTTATGGTTACCTCCAAACTCCACTGCATTAAGTACATTGGCAGATGAAAAGATAATTAGAGTAGAGTGGAGTCATTTTGCCTCCCCATTCTCAACTACTCAATAAAATAATTAAATATGTATATAAAAAAAAATCCAGTATTGACATTGGGACGTAGAAAACAGTATTGTCCATAAACAAGAAACAGAAATTTCCCGATTTCATACAGCCAGGATCAGATTGAAGAAGGAACCCACCAACCTCTTGCTCTGCCCAATTGACATTTGAAATCACTGGAAGAGTTCCAACAAGAAGCATATGGACACCTCTCAATGAGGAGATACAAAGATTAAGGGCAATGGAGTAGGGCAGCGGGTTACAGAACAACTGGGTTGTCATATATTTGAATCCAACTCATAACAGAGCCACTCAGGCATCGGCTAACACACCAAGTGAGAAACCCAAGTATCACCAAGACCTGGCCTATACATAATACTGGTGGCAGGAACACTGGCATTTCTAATTACACCAGACAAATTTCAGCTAGCTAATAAATATACTAAAAATTATGGAAATTAACTCAGACTCAGAGGTAAGTGCTTCCACCTCTTTCTCTGATTTCTCAACATAGGTCACCCAATCTAATTAGTTTCTAAATTGGCAAATTAAACACTTTTATCACCTATGTTAGTTCCATTAATTCATTGAAAAATTCAGACAGGAACCTATACAACTTCTAATTGTAGGGAAAACATCTCTAGCCACAAAAAAAGAATTATACCACCAATGAAGGAGACAAAAGAGAACTGAAATTAAATGGCTCCATCTTAAGGTAGGAAACAAGACGCATTTTTGGATAACCTGTAATTCACGTTTTTTAAAGCCGAAAGGAAATAGAACTGAGGATCTAGAGTCAGGAGTTATAAACAGGATAATATCTGAGATCAAGAAAACTGCTGCTTATTCAGGAAAAAAAAAAAAATCCCTGCCAAATTAGTAGCGTATGTATCATAGAGATGGTAACTAGCATAGTGAATACTCCAGAAAACTGACCTAATGAAACAGAAGACAGGTGTGTCAGTCAGGATCCATGTAGTAAAACAGTAAGCACACCAGTTTTTTCAACAGAAAATATTAATGGACAGAATTGGAGGACAAAAAAGGCAAAAGGGGAACTACTAGAAGCAGATTCCAACCTAGGAATGGGGGATGGGCAAACAAAGGAAAAAGGTTGGGGTTGGAGCTTAAAGAGGGATCAAATGTACAAGGAGAAGTTACTAGGTGTTGGGGCTGGCACCTCGGGATTTAGGGAGGGTACCAAGGAGTCAAAACCCATACCTCTGAAGGACTGTTCACCAGACTGGTGTTGGCATCTGGGGACGGGGGAAGGAGGAAACACATAATAAAGCTGGTTTGGAAGCATTTGAAAAAAATAAGCTGGAAATAAGAAGCAACTGCTACTTCCAAGATAAGAAACTCTGTTGGAGTAATGCTGACAGGAACAGAAAACAAACAGAAAAAGGTATCCTTTCTGCGTCCGGTCTCATCTGGCACCCTCTACAGGTGAGGCAGGATCTGGCAAGGGGAGTTTCAGCAACAAGCTTCACCAATTAAGGACCAGCAGTTTTTAGAGATGGGAGACAATGGCTTGGTAACCAATAAACCTCAGTTTAAAGAACTTCCTCTGTAGGGCTCTTAAAATTGCTTACTCCGTGTATGTTTTTCTCACTAAAGCTATATTCTACAAAGGTGGGCTTTATGTCTGAGATGTTCATCCTTAAACCCCAGTGCTCACTGAATATCTGATACAGGACAGGTCCTTAATAAATATATGTTCAAGAAATGAGCTAAGAAAAAAGCTAATAAAATGATAATAAATTTGCCAGGAAAAGGATGAAAGAAATAACAAAAGACAATGTTGGATTGAGAACTACAATATTAAATATAATATAAATTTTGAAGAAAACAAGCTATAAAAAAAGAAACAATAATTGATTTGCTAATAATAATTCTCTGAGTTAAAAAAAGGCTTGTGTTTTTAAAAGAGGTCATTGGATAAAAGACAAAATCATTTTAAAAAGAGGGGAAAAAAGATACTGGATACACCAGAGTTGAAATTTTGAATATTAATATAATAAAGAAAATGGCAAAAATAACAATTTTACAGGTATCTCTGTAGTAAATAAACAGAAGTAACTGAAAATTTCATAAATTGGAAGAAGTAATATTGTTAAAATGTCCATACTATCCAAAGCCATCTATAGGTTCAATGCAATTTCTACAAAAATTCCAATGTCATTTTTCATAGAAATAGAAAAAAAATCCTGAAATTCACATGGTGCCAGAAAAGACCCTGAAGAGTAAAGCAATCTTGAGAAAGAAGAACAAGCTAGAGTCATCACACTTTCAAACTATACTATAAACCTTTAGTAATCAAAAATGTATGGTACTGGCATCCAACAGATACATAGACAAATGGAACAGAAACCGAAAGTCCAGAAGTAACTGCGTATATGATCAAGCAGTGCTTGATAAGGAAGCCAAATATATTAAATAGGAAAAGGAAACTCTTCAATAAATGATGTTGGAAAAACTAGATGTTCATAGACAAAAGAATGAAAATGGACCCTTACCTTAAAAAAATTAACTCAAGTGAATTAAAGGCTTACATGTAAGACTTAAAACAATAAAAGTCCTAGAAGAAAACAAAGGAAGAAAAAGCTTGATATTGGCCTTGACATTTTCTTGAATATGACTCCAAAAGCATATGCAATAAAGCCAAACATAAACAAGGAGTACTATATAAAATTAAAAAGTTTCTGCAAAGCAAAAGAAATGATCAGCAAAGTGAAGAGGCAACTTACAAAAGAGAAAAATATTTGTAAACTACATATCTTAAAAAGTTAATATCCAAAATATATAAGAAATTCATTCAACTCGATAGCAAAGGTACAAATAATCTGATTTTTAAAAATGGGCAAAGACCTGAATAGATATTTCCTTAAAGACATACAAATGGACAACAGGTACCTGAAAATGTGCTCAACATCAATAATCGCCAGAGAAATGAAACTCAAATCCACAGTGAGATATCACCACACTCCTGTTATCAAAAAGACAATAGATAGGTGCTGGTGAGGATGTAAGGAAAAAGAACTCTTATGCACTTTTGGTGGGAATATACATCGGTGTAGTCACTAAGAAAAACAGTACAGAGGTTCCTTAAAAATTTAATGGAATTTGATCCAGCAATCCCATTCCTGGGTAATATTCAAAGGAAAAGGAATCACTTTCTCGAAGAGATATCTACACCCCTATGTTCATTGCAACATTATTCACAAAGACACGGAAACAACCTAAATGTCCATCAGTGGGTAAAAATGTCAAACAGAGACATGCACACAAGATTATTCAGCCTTAAAAATAACCAAATCTTGCAATTTGCCACAACATAGATGGACCTTGAGGGCATTATGCTAGGTGAAATCAGTCAGACAGTGAAAAACAAATACTGCATGATCTCACATGTATGCGAAACTTAAAAAAGATGAATTGATAGAAACAAGGAATAAACTGGTAGTTGCTAGGTTTTAGGGGGTGAGAGAAATGGGAGATGGTGATCAAAGGGTAAAACTTCCAGTTATAAGATGGATAAGTTCTGGGGACCTAACATACAGCATAGAGAATATAGTTAACAACATTGTATTGCATACTTCAAAGTTACTAAATTTTAAATGTTCTAACTACCAAAAATAATGTAGTTATGTGATGTAATGAATATGTTAACTGACCTTATTGTGGTAATCATTTCACAATATAAACATATATATCAATGTGATGATATATCAAATCATCACATTGTATACCTTAAAGTTACAAAGGTTATTTGTTAAATACATCTAAATAAAGCTCTATAAATATACATGTTTAGCATTTTCTCATTAGTTTCAAGTATACAGTACATTGATTAGACATTAATATAGTTTATGAAATGATCCCTCTGATTACTCTATCTTCCCTCTGACTTTCCACCTAGCCATTAGATTACTGCTGACTGCATTTCCTATGCCATTCTCCCCATCTCCATGAACATCTTTCAACTAATAATTTGTACTTCTTTAACCCTTATAAATATACATTTTTAAAAGAGGTAACTGACAATGAAAAAATAATCAGGCTATGACTAGAACTTTTCTCTATATTTTTGAATACTAGAGTATAATTAATCAAATCTATATTTGTTTTTTAGGAAAAATAATGGGCACTGACTTTCTAATCTCAAGTTATTATTATTCAGGAGCAAACTGACTACAATATAGTCTAAGACACGATTGGATCAAGAGGTTGTATTCAGCTACATACCCTTCCTGAAACATTATCTTTTTAAATAAACCAATAGACACTCAAAACAATGAATTAGGTATTTGAAAGTTGTGGTTTAAAAAAATCTGGCAGTGAGAAGTAACAGCCATTTTAAAAATTTAAATATAAATAGTCTAATAATATACCTAAAATATTCATGTAATTATCCAAAAACTCTGGAAAGAGAAATGCACAAAATATCATAAACATGCATAATAACTAATAGTAAGACTTTAAACTGCTAAGTCATGTATTCCAGAACTCCACTAGGCAAATATTACATACCATTAAAGAAAGTAGGGGTTGGAGTGTGAGTATTTGCTTGAATTCTGGATCTGTGGCTTACCAGTACCTTGATTAGGTAAGTTCTGTTATCTCTCTTTGCCTCAGTTTCCTCATTTGTAAAATGAGGATAATAATTCCTATTACATATAGTTTTTGTGAGAATTACATGATAATATGTGTAAAATCCTTTTAAGAGCACTGGCTGTATAATATGACTTTAATAAAGTTCACATATATTACTGTCTTATTATAAAGCCATGATGATTAAAAGGGGGAAGTTTTGTCATAAATCAGATATACAAATTAATTATAAACTAGAGCATTTTTCTAAGACGCTCAAAACTAGTTAGTATATGATAAAGTGACATATAAATTAAGTAGAAAAAGGCATTAGGATGTCCTTTGGAGAAAAAGATAAAGTTAGATTTATGTCTCATTTTATACCAAAATAAATTCCATCTTAATAAAAATATTTTCTACACAAAACCATAGCAGCATTAAAATACTTATTGGATCTTAGGCTAGAGAAGGGTTTTCTAAACCTAAAATTGAAGGAAGAATGAACACTTATTTTGCCGATATTGAAAATCATTTTTATCTAAAACATCTTAACCAGTTATAGGGAGAGGCTTAACAGTCTTAATCTATAAAGGACAGTTATAAAACAAAGTGAGAAGGATAAACACTTTAAAATAAAAACAGCAAAGGGACATGAAAATGTGATTTACAAAAGAAACACAAATAGCTAATAAAATTATTTAGAAGGGCTATCACAAATTATTAAAGAAATGTCAATTTAAAAGCACTGCTATGTCTCTTTACTTTTGTAAGTAGGCTTTGTGTTTCTTTGCTTTAAATAATAATTTTCAGTGTTAGAGTATGTGAAACTAGATAGTCTTAAATATTGCTAGAAGAAATGAAAATGGGTAAATATGAAGAGCAAGCTGAAGTATGTATCAAAATTACTTTAAGGGTTCATTTATATAAGCATTATCTAATGAACAAACACTATATGGTATATCCATACAATGGAATTTATTTGGCAATAAAAATAAATGAAGTACTGATATATGCTACAACACGGATGAATCTTGAAAACATGCTAAATGAAAGCAGCCAGACTCAAGAGACTACACATTGTATGATTTCATTTACGTGAAGCGTCCAGAATAGGCGAAGCCTTGTAGTGAGAAAGTAGAGCAATGATTGCCTAGGGCAGCAGGTTGGGAGGCAGAAAGAGGCATTATTGCTATTAGGAAGTTTTATTTTTTTAGTGTGATGAGATTAGAGTGATGAAAATTCCAAAACTGATTCTGGCAAGGGTTGGACAACTCAGAGAATATACTAAAAACTATTGAATTGTATACTTTAAATAAGTGAGTATCACAGGTATCACAGATAGCTCAAAACTACTAGAGTTCATTTATATAACTCAATAATTCCACTTCTAAAATTTTCTAAGAAAATAGAGTATATAGTGATATTACTCAAATCATTTATAATGCTGAGCAATTGCTAACAATCTCAGTATTTAATAATGTAGGAATGGTTAATATCTTTTGTTGCATTCATATAATGGAATACTATGCAGGCACTAAAAAAAGGTTAACTATTGATATGCATAAATGATCAGGATTAATTTGCAGAGAATAAGGCTGAGTGAAAAAAAAGCCAATCCCCAAAACTTACATACTGTATGATTCAATTTTTATATGACTTAAATGACAACAATATAGAAATGGAGAACAGATAAATGGTTACCAGGGTTTAAGGATGGGGTGAAGGCAGGAGAGAAGTGGATGTTTCCATAAATGGGCAACATGAAGGATTCTTGAAATGATGTAAATGTTCTATTTTTGACTGCGTCCATGTCAATATCCCAGTTGTGATATTATGCTATTACAATTTTACAATACAAGAGCTGGCTAAGGGTACAGAGGATCTCTTATGATTTCTTATGATTGCATGTGAGACTACAATTATCCGAAAATTAAGTTTAATTAAAAAAAATATTCAAAATTGCAAGTAAATGAATAAATTGCTAAATAGTTTGTAGTGAATGATCTTTATCTTTTATATATATATTTTTATTATGTAAGAACTGTCCTCCTCCAAATGCAGCAATTACATGTTTTATAGACTGTATCTACTTCCAAATCAAAGCAGCTGCATCTGCCTCAAAAACTTGTTTCGATAGGAAGCAGTTCTCTTAATTTACCTTCGGGTTTTCAGTAAATGTGCAACAGTCTCCTTCATTCACTCACCCTGCTCACTGTGGGCTGGACAGTGTGTCAGGCAGTGGGGGTTCACTGCAGAACTTGACACAGACCATCTCAGCCTTCCCACAGCATATGTTCCAGCAGGGAGGCTAGACATTAAACAATTAGTTATGAGGTATATGGATGAGTGATGAGAAAGAATTAGGAAGTTCTGTAAAAATGTATCACAGTGGGACCTACCTTAATCCAGTGAGTGAATCGAGGAAAATTTCTCAGATAAAGTTGTAAATAGGCAGAGGCAGAGCATCTCACAGACCTAACACAGTACATACCACACCTCATTTACTGTTTCAATCAGGCTTTTACTGGCTTATGTTATTTTTAAAATATATATACGGTAAATTTATATAAATTTATATAAAATAGACAGTAATATACGTGAACTTTATTAAGTCATATTATGCAGCCAGTGCTCTTGAAAGGATTTTACATGTATTATCATTTAATGCTCACAAAAACTGTGTGTATGTACACACACACACACACACACACACACACACACACACACTCTCCCTCCTTCCTTCCTCCCTCTCGTTTCTTGCAAGTCTCTGCAAAATGCTTGCTTAGCTACCTCTCTTCCCATAAGTTATCACACCACATAAGGAAACGCTTTTATTAGACTTGGTCTTCTATTCATATGTACTGAGAGGATGGAATATAAATAGATTTCCACCTTCTGATCTCACTTATAATCATGCTCACGTGGTCTATGGGAAGAGAAAAATAATTTTCACATTATTTTGCATAAGGACACTGAACGAAACTGCATAGGTGCACATCAAGAATGAAGATTTAAAAAATTTAAAATGGTAACTGGTGTGGCATTACTATATATGGTATAGTAAAAGCCCTAAAGAGAAAGCATTCAACTTTCCAAAGATTGTTATTAGATGATTATGGGTATGTAAATTATCTTCATCTCTTCTATATTTTCCCAAATTTCTGGGATTAACATGGATTACTTTTATAACTAGAAAAAATAAAACAACATCCAAAAAAACTCCTCTTTTCCTATTAGTTGTGGAGATTCTCTAAATTAGATCAAATTGAATTAGAAGCTAAGGAGGAAGTGCATTATGCCTCATTTTTTGTACTAAGTTTCACTCCTACAATGTTTATTAAAGAAGTTAGCAGAAGTATTATTTTTAAATCTTTGGTGAATTCTAAAATATTCTTCTTAATCTGATTTTAGCCATGGGAATCTTTACACACAAGGACAAAATTATTTTCATCCGTTTCATTTATTGCCTTGCCTCTGGAAGCGTAAGTAGTAGTCACTGATTAATAAGTAATTGTTGACTGGATGAGTTTCCATTTCAACTCATCTGAACATTTATTATAAAGTGATATACAACTAAGTCTCCAATAGTTGAGATGACCAAGAAAAGCAAACATGTATAGATAAATGTACTACAATGATGTTAAAGTAACATTCTCACCTTCCCACATGTGTGTGTGTGTGTACATGATGCTAACAAACATCAGCACTGGCCATTTTGGAGTATTTCCCTGTGTACTTCTGCTCCTAGTCCACCTTGTTGCCCTCTTCAGTAGAATGCCAATAAGGGCCAAAATGACAAAACAAAGAAATCAGAAGGGAAGAGGAAAAAAAGATGGTGAAACCAGATACCAGACTAACTGGTAAGTCATGTAATCAGCAACAGGATCACCCAGAGTCAGCAGAATATGCCAATAAGTAGTCTGTGACGGGCTAGGCCATGGGGAGCAGCAGCCTCCCTCTCCTCACCCCATGCCCTATTTGGCCTTTTTCTCATTTTCCTTTCATGCAACTATGTTAGAAAAGTCATTGTAGCACAAGGAAATCAATAAAAATTCAATTGCAAATAATAGTTCTTTGCAGCTAAGCAACACCAGGGAGTTATCGGTTCATTCAATGTTCTGGCAGTTAATGCAATAAAATAAAAATAATTTACTCATTCAAACCAAATCAGCCAGTGAAAAATCATAGTCATTTTTTTTAATAGGCACTGTCATAGTCATTTGTTAAGATTGCAGGAGGATGGTACAATGTCCCATTAGTGTCCAACTACACTGGTCTTCAAATCAGATTTGAATCTTTCCCACCCATATTTTTCTGAAGGAACAACAAACCACATTTGTCATACATAAAAGGAATTTGTAACTTAGCCAAATACAGATCAATTGTAATAAAAGGGCTGGTTCAAATGCAGAACAGCTGAATGCCAGCAAAATGAAAGTCAAGGCCCGGTGCCCCCATTTTGTTCTATCTCAATCTCTCGGCCCTAGATGGTTACGGCCTGAGAAGTCAGCTACTGACTCTAGTTCCCGAAGGAAGCATACAGAAGGCTTCCTGTCAGGCCAGTTCTTTTCTCAAAGACAGTCTTCTTGTATTTGGCACATTATATATGCTTCTCTTGCTAGCTTGGCTTAATCCCTCTGCCTTGCTTAGATCTATGAATTCTGCCAATTTCTTGACCCACTAATCCATATTAATGCTATGCTGCTCCTATCTTTCATTTCATGTCTTTGCTGTGGATCTTCTATTTTTGATTTTGCTGGTCCACTTGAAGGACATCTGGCACTGAAGCACAATTCCACATGTAGACTTCCTTATGTCAGGGACATACAGGTGACATCTTTTCATCCCTAAGATTTCTGAATACTGCAGATGTAACTCCTGTGGAGTAATTCTCCCGAAGAAGGGACACCTTTGGCCACAGTTGAATTGCGTGGGCCTTTTCATGTTCCCCCGACCCCACCTTGGTGCTGGGTAATGAGCAGGCTCTGTTTACTGAGGCAGCAAGGAGTTTGGCTAACACCAGGGGTCCTGTCATGCAGAGGCTCAAGGCTGTTTTTCAGGGCCGTAAAGTAACTTTGGGACTTTGGTAAATTCCCTGTTCTCTGCAATTCCTCTGCTGTTATCAATAAATCGTTTTATAACTAGCTTTGTATGTCATTATCCCTTTCACAACAAGTAGTTCATCAGGCAACAGTGATGTTGCCAAGGCGGTACCCAGCAGCAGGGACGCATTACGGTGGGTAGAAACAGCTGCAGTTTTATACAATGCTTTGAACACTAATTTGACCTGCTCTCTATTGAGCTATTCCCAACACAATACATTCCACTGTATTTGGCCTCTTTACAAGGACACACAAAAGAATTCATTTAGATTCCATCAAAAATTGAAGGTTTATTGAATGATAGGAAAATAAGAATCTTAACATTGAGTCTAGAACTGTTTGGGAACCAAGCAAGACAACAGAGCAGGCTTGACAGAAGAGTGAGGATCACAAACCAAGCAGGTCTTACAGAGACTATAACATGGCCGAGCGAGGGGATGAAGAGATCAGATCCAGTGTCATTCCATTAACTGGGTTATTTCATAGTCCTTTTAGCATAGAAGTTGCTTCTCTATCTTCTACCTCATCCTGATTGCCTCTCGCTCTAGGCCGTCTTAACGGTTTCTGCTTATCCGTTGTCTGCACGTACTCACGGCATTTGATATCTCAGGGCCATGACTGCCTGCCTGTGTCTTTCCCTTTCTGTTGCTGCTATCAATGGCTGAGTCTCTTTCAGGATCAGGTCATACTAAGAAGAGCAAAGATCCAAGTACATAATCACTTTTTCCTTGAGGAGTCTCTCACACTGAATCTACTCACATGCAGCTAACCTGCCTCGGTGTACACTCGTGGCCTAGTGAACATGATGACAGACACATGTGGCACATGACATAGCCGCTTATGCCTTAGAAGCCACTCTGCACCACGTCCCTCAGCAAGGAATATGGGTGAGAACTCCATAAAAGGAAACCACGCCTGGGGAGTTGTAAGGGTTGCTTTGTCTCCAAGTTCCATAAAAGGCACTTTCTGTATATTGATTATATTGATTTGGCTGTGTCAATAGATAAAGGACAGCTGAAGTTTGACTTAAATAGCAGATCTCGACAATCTTCAATAGGGAACAGTTATTAGGTGAAAAATGAGAAATTCTCTGCTTGGTTTTTAAGGCAAAAATCAAATTAAAATAAAGCTAGTAACTCACATTTTGTGTCTTTACATCATTTTCCACTGAAAGCTATGGGGATAAAATATCTAAGTTCCACATTCTATATGTTTGAGTGCTAATGGGAATATTGACTCCTAGGTGAATACAGAAATAGCCACTGAGCCAAAGTGGTTTTGATGTAGACTTAAAAAAAAAAGTACAATCCCAGAAACCACTGAGTAGACTAGGTTGCTCAGTTCTCAAGAAGTATGTGGAAAGATTACACTGCTCATCTTTCTACCCTGGGAATTCTCTACCCATGATGTTGCTCAAACCCCACATCCCCTACAGGCAGCACCAGATCTCATCTGCAGCCCTGCATCCTGATAAACATTCAAATGCAAAACAAACTCCAGTGTTGAAGGGACAGAGTTTTAAGAACAAAGACATGAAGAATCATTCCAGATTTTCCTCAATACCCTCCCAGCCCCCCACAGGAAATTAGAAGAATATGAACCAGAAAGGAGTTTAAAAAGAAATGACCTAAAAATAACCCTAAGCTTGAATACTCACCATCTCATTGTAATTCAGTACTAGTACTTCAGAGAGATGGGGGAAAAGAAAAAAGGAAAAGGAAGGAGAAAAAGACTCAAAAAGAAAAAGCCAACCCTGCAGCAAGAAGAAATATATTTTTAACTACATTGTTAGCTTTTTGATTCTCCCCCCAACCCCAGGTCTCCCTGAGGCCGGGAAGGTCAATCAAGACAAGATGTGGACAAGTGTCTTAAGCATGTAAGTGATGGGTTATGCCACCCAACACCTCTCCTGCCTCCCGCTTGGCTTCATACAGCAACTGAATGGAAAGAAGGTAAGCTGCACTTTATTTAACCTTCAATCAATCTTGCCAGAACAGAAGAATCTAAGAGATCACTTCAGCCAGAAGTTGTTCACTTTTCTGGTAGTAAAATCCGTATTTTATATTAAATCATATAAAGAGACCTAACAAATAATGCAGATAAAACTAAAGCTCACAAGAAAGAACCAATCACCATAGGTATGGGGGATACTTTCCAGGAAAAGTGTGACAAAAGGCTCTGAAATAGAGACAATCACAGGTATTTGAAGAAGAAATCAGTATAACTCGAACAACAAAGGAAAGGCTGGTTAATTCCTATGGGGCCAGTATCAAGGAGTTTGGAAAGCAAGTGGGAGAAGTTCAGCCAAGAGAACAGTACGAAACAGCATGATCTGGTTTGTATTTAAAAAAGAAAAAAAAATCCTT
Organism: Eonycteris spelaea; assembly: GCA_003508835.1. Classification (NCBI taxonomy): domain Eukaryota; kingdom Metazoa; phylum Chordata; class Mammalia; order Chiroptera; family Pteropodidae; genus Eonycteris; species Eonycteris spelaea. Next base: position 9,406,942 of record PUFA01000043.1, on the reverse strand, counting down.
CAGGCTGCTGTATGGAGAATGGAGTTTAAGATGGCAAAAGTGGAGGCAGTGAGATTATCACAGTAGAAAAATAACAATTGTTTGCACCAGATGGCGACAAGTGGACACATTCAGGATATGTTCTGGAGACAGAGCTGGCATGACTTGCTGCTGGGAGGGATGCACTGAAGGAAAAGAATCAAGCATGCGACACCTAGGTTTTGTCATGAGCCTCAAGGGCCATTATGAAACTGCAAAAGACGGGACTAAACATAGGTTTGCAGAAGAGTTGTGAAGTAAACACCAAGAGAGTTCTCTTTGGAACATATTATATTTGAGATGCCAAGGAGCTACCCAAGTGGATATTACATCAGGTAGTCAATGAGTAAAGAAATTGAGAGGTAAGAGGCAAGATCGGGGCTGAAAGTAATCAGCATATAAAATATCTAGAGCCACAGAGTAAACAATTTCACCTAGGGAGACTCTGTGGATTAAAGAGAGATGAGGAGTACTATGCTAATTAGAGGTGGGGATTGAGGGAAGAATCTGTACAGGAAATTGAATTTTGGTTAGCAGGAAGAGGAAAAAACTAAAGACAGCAAAGGCACAAGAGCATTCCTGGGCCCCATGCCAACGATTATGATTCGATAGGTCATGAGCATGGCCAAGTTATCTTAAATTTTAAGAGTGCCACATGTGATTCTTGGGTGCAGTAGGTTTTAGGAGACTATAATAGAGTGCAAAGCTAGTTAGTCGAACCCAGAACTCAAAACTCATCTCTTCTAATATTTACTTTTTACTCTTTCTTCTGCTCCTATTCCTTCTCAGTAAGTTTTTAAAGTATGAGCCTGTCTGATCTTCGTGCTTATATTAAATCATCATGTCTTCCTTACATGGTTAACTCCAGCTATTGCTCAAGCTTTCCTCTTGTTAGTCAAGTTTTTGAAAAGGTTGTCCATTCCCCATTTTCTCATTTTCTAATGAGCCCTATATCCACTGTCATCTCCTATCACCCTGTCTCACAACACCGCTTTGTCCAGGTCCATGGAGGTCTTCATATTATCAAATCTAACTGGCCCTTCTCACTTCCTACCTTAATCTTGTGAAGACATTGACACTATCGACCATTTTATTCCTTCCTAAAAACTTTCACTCCCTCTAGATCTCACAGTGCCTCTTCCCCCCCTCAGTCTTCCCCCTCAGTCTTCCTCATGCCTCCTCCTCTGTTCACCCCTTAACCATTTACAGAATTCCATTCATGACTGCTGCTCTCTCTCACCAGCAGTTTTGGTGCTGGGAAGGAGGGTTGAAAATGTGTAATATGGAAAAACATCTTAAGTCATCTTGATAAAACTCTGTTCCTCCTGCCTTCCTGATGGAGATCTACTATCTTAACAATGACCTACTTGCCAATGACACTCAGTTCTGTGTGTCATGTTGATCCCTGGGCTTCAGGCTCAAACATACAACAGCATTATGAAAACAGTTCAATGAATATTCCAGGGGTAGTTCACATATAATATGATCAAAACCTGGACTCAGTGTCTTGTTCTCCACACTAGCTTCTTCTACTCTATTCAGAATGTCATTAATGAGGTCACCATTAAGCCAGAAAACCTGAAAGCCCCAAACCTGAAGGAATCTCTAAACTCCTACCTTATTTTCCCTCAGCTGTACAGCTAAGTAGCCAGAGATACTTGGTAATTTTACTTTCCTGGAACCTCACATTTACCCCTTCCTCTTTAACCTACAACATCAGGCAAAAGTTCAAGTCCCGCCAGCGGTCTTATAGATTGGCGCCAAGCTTCCTTGCCTAAAGTCTAGTTTCCTCTTAACTCTCTCTGGCTGTGGTAAATGGTAGGGTAGGAGATTTTGAAAATGTGACCACATCACTGCCATCAATACCATGCTTACGACACTTAGCAATGGCCCCAGGCCACGTAAACTCTTGAGAATGCGAACAGCCTTCATAATCTGTTCTACTTGTCCCTGGTAGTGCCATATCCTTGTTTCCCCACACAGATCCACATGGTCCTCACACTCTTCCATCTTCTGTGCTTTAACTCAAAGTTCTTTCCTTAACCTGAACACATATTCTTTAAATTGGTAACCCTCCTTTTTCCTTAAAAGTTAACTCAGAAAGTGCATCTTAGACCTTGAGGATCAGTATATTGTCCCTCCCATAGGCTCCTAAAACACACTGTACTTGCCACTGACCACGCTCCATTGGTAAGACTTATTTATAAGTATGTCCCCTCACTCGACTGTAAACTCTTCAAAGAAAGGGATGGAATTTTAATATTGTGCCACCCAGAATGTGACAGATAATTATTCATTGATGGCTACCACTTGCAACACCTCAGTTAGCATTCCTGTGACATTTAAATTTCTAGAAGGCACACTCTTGTCCTTACTCTGGTAGATGGGTGTGAAACTAAGAAAAATATGACCAGGCTCAAGGAGTTATTAAAGTTTAACAAAGATAAGTGGTTTTTGTTTTGTTTTTGTTTTTGCTTAAGTTCTGTTTACATTATCTGTCAGAAGGTTTCTTTAGTGGAGAAAATGAGAAATTAAAATCTATACCCTCTTCTGTGATAAACTTTCACTGAGCTTTTTAAAAAATACAAATGGCCATTTTCCAGGAAGTTTGAGGTTTATTTCACCACAATAACAGATTAAGTAGTGATTTCCTAAAAAGGCTGTGGCCATATTTCTGCAAATTCTTCTTGATAAAATAATGGTTGGCAATAAATAACATGAAGGAATATTATTTGGGGAAATTTTTTTCATCATCCACAGTTGGGCATGTTATATAGTAACGCACTTCTACCAGTAGCTCACCATCTTTAAGGTTTATGTACTCAGTAGTGCACATGATAAACAAAGGTAGCACAATTTATATCAATTTCATACAGATTATTCTACTCTGTTCATAACATCACAGTGGCCTATAGTTCAGGGTTATTCTCACTTTCCAGTAAAGTGCCCATACTGGCAGAAAAGAATACATTCACATCCTCAAGACATTTTATGGGTGGAGCCTAAAAAGATGGGGCACACACAAAATAAATTGCTTTAAAGTTTTAAACTGCATCTTTATAATCCAAGAGAAGTTTGTATTCTACTCCATATTCTACTCATGCTTACATTTTACTGACCTAAAGGAGAATATAATTGATGCTGCACAAAGATGTACCGTGTCTGTCTTGTGGCATCTTATATCCCCAGAACACCCTAGCAGTGTTCCACACGAGGCTGGCATTTTGAGAAGATGTGTGTAGTTAAAAATGGTCTATTATGTAAAATGTTCCTCAATTCAGGTTTGTCCAATGTTTTCCTAGGGTTAAATATACATTAAATATTTTTGGAAGGAATAGCAAGTGATACAATCTTCTCATTCCATCACATCAAGAGACATATACTGTGGATATGTCCCACTGCTGACAATATCAACTCCAACCGCTGTAATGCCCCCATTCCCCTTTGTAATCAGTAAGAATCTTGTGGAGACAAACTCTGACATTATGTAAATATCTTATTACTCATGAAACTTTCACCCACTAGGTTTAGCATCAATAATGGTCTGAATCGATATTATGATAGATAACTAAATAATACTTTTCCATTTCTATCATTCCTTCTACACGTATTCATTTATTCTACTATAAGAAAGAGCTCTTCCTTTTCACTTATTTTTCATTTAAAATATATATCAGTGTAGATTAATGAATTTCCCCAATTGGCTTTATTAAGTGATTAATGAATTTGGCAGCATTTGATCTAGCAACTAAAAGGGCATTCCCAGACTCACGGATTCTGATTAAATGAGTTATAATACTTCACTATCATTTATTCTGATACTCAAATTGTTCCAGGTTTCGCTAGTGGGAGGCCCTTCTAGGTGGCTGCTGTTTCCTTTTTACAGGTTTGAATTGAGGAACATTATGAAAATAAGTGACATTTACACTTTAAAAACTATGTAATAAACAACAAAAGAGGACAGGAATTATTTAAATTAAAGGAGGCTAAAGAAACCTCTGGACTAAATGTAAGTCATGATCTAGGATTTTTGATATTGTTATAAAGGACAATTCTGAACAATCGATGAAATATGAATAAGGTCTCTAGATAGTAGCATTGTATTAATGTTAATTTCTTAGTAATTATTCTACAGTTAGAACAGAAAATGTCTTTTAAAAAACACACAAATGAAGTATTTAAGGGAAAGGGAGTATCATTTCTGTATCATAATCTTAAACAAGTCAAAATATAAACCATAATAGTCTGCATAGAAATACATAAAAACACAGAGAGATAGCACCAAAACAAAATGTTAACATTTGAAGGTTATCAGTAAAGAGCTTCAGGGAATTCTTTGCATTATATTCCAACTTTTCTGAAAGTCTGAAATAATGTCAAAATGAAAATATTTTTAAGAAAACCCTGTTAGTCCATACCTCACCTACTCATCTAATGCAGTAATCCTTCTATAGTATCATCACCAGACATACATCCCTTGCTTGCCTACATGCAGCTCACAGAAGAATGTGGCCACACAAAGAACGTTCCATCACTGGGCATTTCTAATTGTCAGCTTAACACTGAATATGCCACCTTAAAACTTAGCTTCTGTGCTGCTGCCTCTGACTTTAGAGCAAAACTGAATAATCCTGTCTCCATGTCTATATGCAGTCAGTTTAACTGTTTCCCTAGCCTTTCTAGGCCAATTATTCCTTTTTATACAACCATTACATATATGAAATGATTTACTGAACTATTACCATTATTACTACCCCATAGCCAGTTTCATGGTGTGGGACCAGCATGGTTGCATGGGCCTCATGCTCGATTTAATGTTCTAACATTGATGGCTTAGAATTCTTAATGATTTTTGAACAAGGGGCCCCATATTTCCATTTTGCACTCAGTACCACAAATTATGTAGCTAGTCCTACAGCCACAAGCCTATGTGGTAACTTTGTACAAAATGGCCACCTGTGAACACGAGGTTTCACAGGAAAACGCCTACATGTGCCAAGAAAAACCAGCCCTTTCCTTTGGGTGGTTGTGACCCCAATCCAGAGTGCACATCCTGTCTGATGGAGTGCAGGCTGCATTTGCACCCCCGTTCCCTTCGTTAGCAAGGTACTCTTGCACAGTACATGACTTCAGTGCAGGCCTGGACTGTCATATCATTCAGGAATAAATTTCAGTCTAACAGAAAGGATGGAATTTTGGCAGAGTAGAACAATATTTTCTCTTGACTTTGGCCACATTCTTCCATGGAAAGGGGGAGAGAAGTTTCAAGCTTTGGTGCAATTTCTACCAAGTACTGAGAATTGGTCTTCACATATTTCCTATAACCTGTGAATGAATTCCATGTTGTGAAAAGGAAGGAAATAGAGCTGGCAGCCTTGAGCTGTTTCAGAGCCATACACTGCAACCACAGAGTTGTGAATGATATAACAAGGCTCTGTACTGGACTCAGAGGTCAAGACAATGAAGATAATGCAGTTGAACCTCAAAGCAGGCTACAATTTAACAAGGAAAAAACCCACAAATAACTTCAAAATAACTATGATTCTGGGAAAATCATAACAAGTGCTATGATGGAAGTACTAAGTAAATGTTATGAGAACTCAGAATGGATATTTAGATTTTATCAGTTTTGAAGCTGGAGATGCTAGAAGATTATCTTTTTCAATAGCTCAGTTGATACGTCAGGCTGTTAAGGTCTATTAGTATTAACAGATTTGCTAAACTAGGTTTAATAAAGGAGATAACATATAAGATAGGCCTTGGATGTAGAAATTAGTTGGGAAGAGGCAGGATTGCAAGATAGGGCTGAGAATAGGCTCTAGAGAGAAGAAAGAATATGAATACATCAAGAAGGTGAAAAGCAAGTCAGGTGTCCCAGAGTCCAAGCTGCACTAACTCAGTCGGCACTCAGCACACTTGTATGGATGGTTGCAAAGGGAGATGAGGATGGAAATGGAGGTTATGGCTGAATTTGTACACCAGGCAGATGTGCCTACATTTAGTTTTATACTTAATTTTGCCTTTAGGAGGGAGTCAATGGCAGTTTTTAGCAGACGAAATTTTTTATCAAAACCATGAAGCTGAGATCCACATATGAGGTTTAACTGAGTATGTCTCCTCTATAGTTTTCAAAAAGATATGACCTCTCCCCTAAAACACAAATGAAAACAATACCGTTGTTTCTATGTGCCTGTAAAATTAGGTAGGGCACTTAATAACTTTTAAATGAAATTCTTTTCTGAGCTCTTCACTTATTCTTGGCATAATTGCATAGATATTTTAGGAGTGCCTCAAATAAACAGCATATTTAAACTATATTCAGAATGTATCATATCATATATATTTAAATCAACAAAACAGTGGTTCCCTGCTGTGTTTTATTCAAAGTAGTAGACTTGCTATGTGACTATAACAGGCAAATGTTTCCCTTATCCCTCCCCCAGCCCCAACTCCCACATTGAAGAAAAGGCCCAGGTGTCAACAATGGATTGACTGACCAAGGGTTAATGATACAGGCAAAACATTTTGTAAGCAGATGAAGAAGAGGGAGAAAAACAGGAAAGAAAAGCAATGGCTAAGGAGCCAAATGTTCACCAATGAAAATAAACAATTATGCATAATTGAATATTCCTAGTTTTGACAAGCGTCCAGTAGCAGAAGTAACAGATGCCACAGCAGCCCGACTATCTCCAGCTTGATTGAATCAGACAAACAAGAGAAGGCCTGTGGGAGTCACTCCCTAGAGATGAACTTCTGCCAACTTGGTGGGGCTAAAACATGGGTTAGCTTTATTTATTTATTTATTTTTACCTTTAGAAAATCACATTTGAAATGGGGCCTCAGCTATTTCCAGGCTCAGGCAGTTGGCTGGGCAGCCAACATCTGACACAGTGTGGAATTATTATGGAAAATACAAGTTGAAGGTGACAGGAACTATGGATACATACTGTTTTATGGTCATTAAGGCAGCAATGCCTTGTGATTTTTACATGCACATCGAAATATATATTCAGTATGTAAACATAATTGTCTAAATATATGTAATGAATGAGTATAAATGTATAAATAAATACGTATATGTGGATAAATAAAAGTATACACAAATACATATATATGAATATAAATATATATGCAATAACTTGACCATGAGGAAGAATGCAATTTACTCAGCAACAGAATAGAAAAGCAATCATTGCTTTACTCAACTGTGTATGAACTTTTCTTGCTATTATGATTCCCAAACTCTCCTTAAATAGAAAGAAATCAACATGGCTTAGAAGAGCACTACTCAGTGAGGAGTGAAAGGACCTGAGATCTAGTTCCATGTCTGCCATCTGCTGGTTGACCTTTGGTCACGTCACTTAACCTTCGCGAACATCATTTTCTCAGCTATTAAACAGTAAAGTTGGATCAATGGCTTAAATCCACATTTCCCACATAGTGCTTTCTAAAGGTTTTCTTGGGTCTTGCTACTGAAAAAATGGCCGACAGACCAACTGGTAGGATTGGCATCACCTGGCAACTCTCAGAAACAACCTCTGACCGTGGAATGAACTTACTAAATCATTTTAATTCAATTGTCTGCATTTTAATAGGATCCCAGTTGATCTGCGTCCATGTTAAAGTTTGAGAAACACTTTCTGGACAAGACATCCCTAAGTTACTTGATCAGAGAATCACCAAGAACTTCATGCAAACACAGCTTTTCTGGTTCTCCCTCCAGAGTCTGATCCAACAGGTTAGGTGGGGTGGAAGCCAGGAATCTGTATACTTTACTGATTCACCAGGTTGGTCCTTTTCAATGAAAATATGGGTTATGTAAATAAATAAAATAATTGCATTTGTTTTTTCTCTTTAAAATCAAAAGATCTCTAAGTGATGTCATGTCAGTGAGTTAACTGGTGTTTTTCTTTTTGCAGAGACTGGCTAACCTGATCATGACAAGACACTCTAGTCGATATACACCCCTGCTGAACGTCCCGGCTGCCATCAAGGTCCTACCCACTAAATTCTTAATGGATCATTGGTTAAATGTAGGAAGCATTAGGGTGTTGAGCAACAATAATTTAATGAATATAAAAATGATACTAATTTTGCAAAGTTCCCTCAAGACAATTGTCATCAGATTCATAAGCCACATTCATTTATCAAAATCCTCATTTAGCACATTAAGATATCTTTAGCATTTTAAAAACCAATCTTAAAAGGAAAAATAAACAGTGACAATTATATCCAATTTGGCTTTTCATTTATTGAGAATAAAGGCTATCTCTGTGCAATGTGCTATTTGCTGGGAAGTGCTTGTAAATAGCAGCCAGAAGTCTCTTCAACAAAACATGAAAGTTATAAAAAAACACAAGAGTGTTTGTTTGTTTTGCAATCAGCAACTCAAAAGAATTCCAAATAAGGTCCTAAAGGCAGTTTTTTTCCTTTCACTTATGATACCATTAAACATAGTTAAATTTCAATTTACATTTTAATGTACATTGGTCCTCAAGTCAGATTCAATATTTAATGACAAACCATGTCTTGACTTGCATTAAATAACTTTAAATAAATTAAAGAGTGTCACTTGGAAGAAATTAAAAATATGTTATAAATACTATTAGAGATTATATTAATTATAAAACATAGGTTTAAAGTTAGGATTTTTAAGTTATAAAAACAATATTATTAATATTTGTATGTACATATTATATACAAGTATGCCAAAATTAATTTTTTTAATCCTGAAGAAATTTGAGATTATTACCAAAAGAGTATTGATGCTCTAAAAAGCTGAGAAAAGTGTTTTGCATTTTCAACTTGCTCTGATTCTACCATGCTTGAGAAAGTTGGATACCCAGGGTTGGCCCAAAATAAATTTTTATAGTCCATATATCCATAATCTACAGAAAAATTACTAAAGCAATAAAATTTTAATTCAGTTTAGTTAGTTTTAGTATTAGCGCACCTACTAATGGTGAATGATGCTGGTGCTCAAGAGGATTAAGTATGTTATAAAATAATAGCCAGTGACTGATAAGGGCCAACACCGTGCCAGGTAGAGTTTTAAATATTTACAGTTACCAAGAGTTCTATTTCTTGAAATAATGCTGAAATAATACTGGCACCCTTTTGCCAGGAAAGATATTAAGGTACAGAGAGATAAATTGTTCACCATGACAAAACTGAGTGTGGAGGTAGAAGGAGAAACCAACAGGACTCCAGTGTCTGGGTTCTTAACCACCAGGGTTCATATGTGAAATTGGAAAATACAGGAGCAAAGGCATATGTTGGTGAGGGGGATGTGCAGGACAAAGTGCTTGGAAAGGTGAACTAAGATACAGAGGATCGAAGATTACAGGAAATTAACAATCAGGAATTAAGTGAGCAAGTACAGAGGTGAGAGATGAGTGACTGGAGGTGGACAGATTAATAACAGATAAAATATTGTTTATAGTAATTCACTGAATAGGTCGCATGGGCATCAGAGACTAGAGGAAGAGAAAGAAGGGAGAAAGTGATTTTAAAACGCAGGAAATTGATGTAACCTATGTTGAAATCCCTGTATGTGGATTGGCCTCTCCTTTCTTTGGACAGAGCCTAGAGGACAATCTGCTTCACCCCGAGTGGGGTCAGATACCCCAGCTAGCCTAGCAGAGGCCATGGACAAAGTTCAGAGTTGGACAAGTTAAAGGAAAGTAAAATCAAACATATTCCCTCTCTCAGCTGACCTTCTGCTTTAAAGTCATAAAGTATTTGTGGACTAAAATTAACTAAATAACTGTAAGAAAAATGTTTCCCATGACTCCTACATCAAGAGCACAGCTAACAAGATGACCAACCCCTTATCTTTGGCCTACTAGGGCCCAGTAACACCCTGGAGGCGGCCTCCCAATTGCCAGTACAGTGAAGGTGAAATGAATATTTTGAGAGGAAAATTTCATTTCCCAAGAAGCATAAATGTCTCTGCAAATAGCAATTCACTCCTTAATCCCTCAACCATCAACATCTGCTATGAAGAATTCCTTGAGTCCTCAAATAAATCCCTCTTGTCCCGTATTCTTTATGGCACTCTCAAAAGGCAGCATTTGAATAAAACAACAATAACCATCTCTGCCCTCCACCTCTCAATTTCTTTCTTGAGGGGCTTTTATAGCACACGAAGGTGGTTTTATGGGAACCCATTGGGGTGGGATAATGGGGGTGGGTGAGATGAAGATACTTTAAAGGAAGAGAAAGGAAGTCTGTATATTTCTTAATATATTTGAGATAATAAAAACACTGATGCTGAAATATGATAAAGAAATCTTAGACTCTCCTGAAAGGCAATTTTCTTTCTTTCTTTCTTTCTTTTTTTTTTTTTTTGCAAATATCTATTTTTTTTTAAGTCCTACTTGGGTCAAGCAAATGCAGTTTTAAAATCCATTTCCATGTTTTAAGATTCAAGGGGAAGAGGTTTAACAGTAGGCTATAAAAATCCCTTAATCTTTAATGTCTTATTTTTGCAGATTTGATGGAAAGTACAGTAAACAGTCACTGCTCCACTTTTCTCATCAATGCCCCTTGACCTTTGTCATAGATGATGAACAGCAGAATCCATTTGCGTGGGTTTCTTTCTCTCAAGAACTGTTTTTCCTGGCATTGTTGAGACACCTGCACTCTGACAATCTAGGCAGAATCTCTTAGCCAAACTGATTTGCTGATTGTACTCCAGAGGAAATTATCAAACACTTAAAGTACAATTTTAAAAGAGTAAATTTAGTAGAAGTAGAGACAGTTCGGATGGTTTTCTGCTGTCCTAATCCAAGGGTCCCCAATCACCCCTCCTTGACCGCAGACCAGAACCAAGCAACATAGCAGGAGGTGAGCGGTGGGCGAGGGAGTGAAGCTTCATCTTTACTTTCAGCTGCTCCCCAGAACCAGCATCACCACCTCAGCTTCACCTCAGACCATCAAGCACTAGATTCTCATAGGAGCACAGGTCCCTAGTGCCAAAAATGTTGGGGACCACCACTATATTCTATATCTTGCAGATGCATCTTGCATGTCAAAGTCTCTCTCCAACTCTATTTAAAGTCTTATCTGCGTTCCCACAGGACAAGAATGTGACCCAGAATATACTCACAGGCTATGCGCACGGATGCCTTCCTGCTCTTGGAAGTCCCCAGGTGGCTCCATGCCACACATTGGCACCAATAGTCTTCAGGCCCATGGAAGTCCTCCACCTGCTGCCTGGTGACATTGATGAACACTTCCCGGACCTTCAAGCCTGATGAGGAGATAGAGAAAATCCACTGAGGCTGTTGTATTTCTCAAACCGAAAGTTAAGGCTAGTCAAACCTTTTCTTGTTAATTAAACAATTCTGTTTTTAATCAAGGAGAGGTTTTAATTACTTTGACAATAATGTATCACTGCTAATTAAATCCCAACAGCTGAGTAGGCTGGAAAGAACGAGTGTAAAATATCACCAACCAATGTGGCTCCATTATAATATAATAGTTTCTACAGAACCTGGACTTAGTGTTTTGTCTTTGTGTAAAATCTGCTTTGAGGAAGGTATTACCAAATTAGTTGCTGGGATTCAAGATGCTAAAGAGGCGCAACAACATACCAACCCCAGAGACGTAGTTCCAGGTGGTTCTAAATGTCCCTCCCCAAGCATGGCAGTGGAAGAGGGTCACTCTAGCAGTGGGACCTTAGAAGAAAGAGGACAGCAAACATGCACAAAATTGGTGAACAGGCTGGGGATCCAAGGAAGGGTCAAATCCTCTGAAAAAAGAATGCTATGCAGACAAGATGAACTAAGTCTCAGAACCCTGAGAGGAGAGCTTGGGGAAGCCTGTGGGGCAGTTGGCATGAGGAGCTGAAAAAGAGAGGCTTTGATAGAAGGAAGGGCTATGGCTACATCTGTGAAATGGGATGAAAATAAAGACCTTGATCTCTTAATGTTTTTGTGGTGGTTATTATTATAAGTACTTTGCACTTCTTCTAATAGAAAATGCTCGTGCTTCTCACAGGGAGTCTGAGTTTTTCCCAAACCTCTGACCAAGGACTCTCAGTCTTTCTGTGGGAAGGATTGCCACTTTGCCTAGAGTGCCAAGAATCAAAGGGCACATTCCTCACCAGCCATTAGTAAAATCCTCACAAGCAGGGTAGCAGCCTTTACAGTCAGCGTGCTCTCTCCACACAGTAAACCTTTGCCGAGGCTGGGCCTTATTCTGGGATAGGCAGCATGGGAAAAAAAAGGGGGGGGCAATGCTTATTAAATTTCACTAAAATGCCTAGTATCATGAAAGGCCTTTAACCTATTTACTCATCAAATTTCCACAATGCACTGGTGCAGCAGACGCTACTGTATCCCCACTTTATAGAGAAGAGAACTATGACAGACAGATGAAATCGTCTGTCCAGTTACACAATCTGTAAATAGAAGATCTATGGTCTGAACCTAGATCTAACACCAAAACATCACAAAAATTCAATTGTGCCCCCAAATTTTAAGTGCTTATATTTAATTATGAAAATAAGACTAACATGGAACATTTAAAGAACAATTAAGTGCATAACTGTTTTTTGTTTGTTTGTTTTTGTTTTTTTCCATTTAAGTTCAAAAGGAATTCAGGGGACAGAATCATCAGTAAAATCTAAATGAGCCAGGGACTCTTGCTGGAGGAGGTGGACCATGATTATATCTCAGATTAAATTATAGGATTTAAAGAACAGGATTGGAGGTGAAGGATGAGCCAGGCTGAGGAAACATTCCCTTCCACCCAATCGATAACATGTTATTTACAGGGTGTGATGAGAGATCGCTTTATGGTCACATAAATCACCATGTACGATTTGAGTTATACTTTCTAAATTTGTAGGAGGTACCACATAAAGAAAATCATCTGATGACAGTTGATAATTCACATTTCTGCTGTTTGTGCAAAGTGCGGAAGTACACCTTTTTCCCTGTCAGAGATGGAAGAGTCCTGAAAGCTGCCTCCTATATCAAATAAGAAAAAAGCCTTAGAGGTGTTTTTACTGTTATTGTTGTTGCTGTTTTTTTCCCCCGCCCTTTGAACTTAGAAGAAGTGTGAGTGGGAGGACAAGGGCAAGAGTAAGGCAGAGTGGGCAGATGAAGAGGAAGGGAGAATATCACAGAAAGAGAATAAAGATTTAAAAAAACCAGTTTATTAGAACAGAAATCAGATTAGAGTGTAGCATCCATATGGGGGATTAGAGAGTAAGGCTGAATAAACAAATATAAGAAGCTTGTCTATAGAGAAAAGGGCTTGTTTTACATTTTTCTCTTTGATTTGAAGCAAACAGTAGATGATCTACTTGGAATAGTGAAAGGGAAGAGAGAGAACACCAAATCAGTGCATCTAGATGCGAGGTGGACTAAATTTAATATTACAGAGCTCGCCTGTTGCAGGATGGGGAAACTTCTTGAGACAGAATACACCCACTACTTGGGTATCGGGGTCTCAATGAAGAGCATTCGGTGACCTTGAAACGTCAGAAATATGTTCAAGCTAATGAGAAACAAGTCTATGTTTTCACTTTCTCCATCTTATAAGAACATCTAAGCTATCAGCTTCCTCTCAGTTGGAAATAAAGACAAACACCATCTCAAAATGATTCAGGATTATCATTTTGATAGAGCAGGAAGTTTCCACGTGGAAGCCCCAAAACTTGCTACGATTTAATCTAGGCACCATGTTGCCTTAAGGGTACCTGGGATGTTTTAAAGAGGTGGTAAGACACAAAGAAAGAAAAAATGAGTGTCAAAAAAGAAGAAAAAAAATCACACTCACAAATCCCTAGAAACTGGAGGCACAAACCCACCCACACACAGGGCCAGAGAAACACCAGGGTTGGTCAGGAGGCAGAGGGGAAGAGAAAATATGGGCAAAAATATTTTTTGTCATTTCCCTGGGAAATAGGAGAGGCAACGTAAATAGGATTAGAGTTGTCTAGTTTGAATAATTTCAGTGGGCTCTGGGACATGATTGCCCCTAGTTTTCTGGTACCTGGTCCTGGCATTATGGCACGGGGATACTGGCTGAGAGAGTAAGAGCTCAATAAAAAGTGGTTGGGGCTAACAGGCTCTGGATTAGTTGGTGCACCTGAAAGGCAAACTCACAGGCAAATTGTTTGCTATCTCTAGACATTAGCCAGCCCTCAGCCGGGCAGTCCCTCCAGCGTCAGCAAGACTCCAAGATATTAGAGCATCAAATACAGAAACTAGAAAACACAGTTACCACAGTGTAGTCAGCTATACATTTGTTTCAGAAAGCATAAACAGTAGACCATGCACCCCCACCATGAAGGTCATAACTGATCTTATCCTATTCTTGTCAGGAAGTTTTATCACCCATCATTCAGACTAACTACAGTCGAGAGGAATATGCTGAAGTTACAACTTCAATATTAGAACGGCTCAGCTACAGGACCTTCTCAAAGGTTCCCTGTGAGATTGGAAAAGCAAAAACAAACAAACAAAAAAACTAAACACGGTGTATTTTTCTTTCAGGTATCATCAGGGTGGTAGGCTTCTTTAAAAGGCCACAGGTGACATCACCATCCCCGCAAAAGTACAATGTCTCTTTGGATTAGGCCTTCTTTGTCTAACATAAGGTGATCAATCTTGTCATATCAGGCCCTCTAGGAGAACCCTTGGAAAATCATGACTACTTTGTATCTATTATACTTGTCTTTACCATAATAAGAAATAGCTCTATTAAATAAGATAAAAAATTTAAAACTAGTATACTCTCAAATCTTTACTTATAGCTGTGAGTGATATATATTATATTATTTATACATTTTATACTATACATTATACATTATATACTATAACTATATATAGTGTGTGTGAGTGTGTGTGTGTGTACACACACACAAGAAGCCACACATGAGAAACACCATGGAGAGCAGCTCTATTTAAGGAAACCTCTGCCCACCTGCCTCCACTGAAATTCATCCAGTAGGACCGCAGAGACAGCCATCTACTTCTACATTGCAAGAGATGGCTGCTAACTTGTTCAAAGGAAATGCTACAGGGGGGTGAAAATCCCAGGCATGTAGAAGATGGCATCTCAGAAATAAGAGCAGCATCGTACCTGATAACTTGTGTAACTCTAATAAGCATGGAAAAGTCCAACCCTTTAAATTATTGTGCAAATTATAACCATCAGCCTTTGTTATGGAGTAGAGTCTTACAGAATATAAAAATATGACTATGGGACTGATATGCTAATAAGCTTTCTACGCTGTTGGATGGTTTAGTTGTAGATCGACTAATGTTGGCAGCAGTTGAATAATTGCTCTGCATGTACTAAACATAACAGAGCAGCAGAGAGCTTTATCATTTGTCAGCTTTATTTGTTTAAATGAGAAAAATGCTGACAGCAGTTATTGCTGTAATCCCCTTAGTTATCAGATAGAAAACACTAGTTACTCTTAGCAGGTCTAATTCTGCTGGGAGACTAAAAGTTAGGATACTTTCAAACTAATGAAAAGTATATGCTTGACTATTCGAAGAAGAGAAATATAGAAGACAGGAAGCAAGACACAGAAAGAGAAAGAGATGAAAGTCAAAAATTTATTTCCGGTCAATTTTTAATAAAAGGGCTCTAGTCTTAGGGCTAACTTGTTCTGACGAAAAGAAAGAATTCCGCAACAGATATTTAGCATTCAGCATCATGCAGCCCAGCGCCTACTAACAGCTGTCCCCACGCCTTTCATCTACTGCTCATTATCACACGTACACAAAGCCCATCAGCAGCATTCTGCTGCGGCTATTGTTGCCAGCCAGTTCTCAGATACACCTGGCGAAAGGCACTTGGGAGGAATTTGACACAGTTCTCCGATGCTTCCCACCCCTCACAGCCTTATGTTCTTCAATCGTTTGGAAGTTCTCTGAAGTAGGATGCTTGGCTTACTAAACTGAATAAATTTGAGAAGGGAAGCGAGAATTCTTCTTCCTCCTTTAAGATGTTTTTCATTTCCCAAACTGCACGGGAGCAATTAGAGACCAGCAAACTAGGTTTTAATGAACTATTTTCTCATGCTAGTCTCTGGTGCCCATTTCCTTGGGTCATTTTAGCCCAGTGTTTTACCTACTTCACGACTGATTTTGCACATTGTAATGTTGCATGGCTGGGGATTAACCAAAGGAATGATTATATACCTACCTTTCCATAGACAAAGCTCCAAAAAACTATTCCAAAGTAACTTCATGAGTAGTATAGGACCTTGCTGAATTCTCTGAGAAAGTGATCAAACTCCCCATGAAAAGCAGCTGTCTCATACTGAAGAGCCTTCTGCAATGGACCATCATCTCTCTAGGTAGCTCAGTCCCTCTGACGCTTGGCTTTGCCTCTGAGATAGGCCCTCCTTTTCCACTGTCTCCTGAGAAGCCAGAAGACACCCACTCATTGGAATAAGTGAGTTCACCACTTGTATAAAAAATGTTTTTTACTTGTTTCTTACTAGTCCAAGGTAAGAACCTAGAAAATGTTTGAACAAGAAGCTTCCCCACATTTTGAATAATTTACCATTTGTAAAATTATTTAACTTATTAATCCTGTCACATACATTCATGAATTCTTTGCGACATTCATTTAAAAAAAAAATACTGAGTGCCTTATATGTTCCTGCCACTGTGTCAGGTGCTGAGGATACTGTGACAAGGTAGAATATCAAGATTCCTACCCTCAAGGAGATTATAGGCTAGAGAAGGAGATATTTCAACACGCCCCAAAATACAGTAGAAAACCACTTTGACAGAAGTGCAGACTGAGACGAGATCATACAAAAGGGCTTCTGACCTTCCCATAGCATCAGCAAGAGCTTGTGGGGATGGGTGCCAGTTTACCTAGGGCTCGAATGCTCAATCCTCACCTAGTATTTAGCTTGGTGTCAAGGGCAAGGCTCTGGTGAGAACACATGAACTTGACACAGATTTGAAGTTTCAAAACTCTGAGATACAAAGAAGCATTTTCATGGAACCATGCCTCATTTATTGGGAGAGCTTAGATGTCTTCAGGCCAACATGCTACTGAAAATAGTAAATTAATTGTAGATAATTAAAAGGTAGAACCATATTTCATTTTTATTGGCAGAGGCTTAATTAGGGCAAAATGTCTTTTGCCACTTCAGCCTAGCAACAAGATTAAAACGTATTTTGTTAAAAAAAAAAGTCATACTTTGAATGTGCACTATACCTAATGAATACTCTTTAGTCTCCCCTAGATAATAACCACTCCATGTATTCCTCAGAAGCACCACAAGTTCAGTCTTAAGTACGGAAACTAAGAATACAACCAAGCTCTCCAGTTTCTTCCACACCAGAGATTAGAATTAATCAGCACCGAGATGTCTGGCAGAGGAGAGCAAATTAACTTGATAGTGTTGCCTGATAACAGAGAGAGGGGAAACTTTAGAGGCAGAAGTGGACATGGTAGGGTTATTTAGAGGACAGCGCCCTGTGAATGACTCACTCAGACACCACACACAACTCAGTGAGCAACACAGTCACGATTTCCAACTCTGCTGCCACAATCGATGCTCTTCCATTCCTGCAGTCACTAAAATCCCCTCCTGTGAGAGGAGACCATGCCCTGACGTCAGGGCACATGGCATACAACTGCCATCTCCCACAGTGCCACCACCGGCTCCGAGAATATGCAAAGACTAAATGTAAATGGAATGAGTGAATCACAGGTAAGTAAATGTTGTTCTGGAAAAGACAAGTTATTTACCTGTTAATAATACTGGTCCTTTTATTTTTCTGAAATTATAAAAGATCATAGATTTATTTTTTTTGAAGCTTAATCATCACTTGGCCCATTAAAAAAATAGCACTTTTATAATTTTGAGGGCTAACCTTAAGTACTTGCTATATAACAGGCCTTGAGCTAAGCATGTCATGTATATGATGTTCTGGGGCCCTCACTACAGTTCTGTGTGGTAGATATAATTATTATTGTTGTTTTAAACAGAGAGAAACTGAGGGGAAAGGAAGCTAAGGAACATATCTACCTGAAAGAGTTTGTAGATGGAGACTCAGATGAAGAGCCAGATTTCAAACATGGTATCATCTAACACTAAGACCCATTCTCTTAACCACTAGACTATCTTCAGGTCCTTTAATTCCTTATAATTCCCACTTCAAATAAAGAAACACTTCTGAATGTTGTATAAACAGAAAAGACTAAAAATGTCCAATGACACTGGTCAAGAATTTAGGGTTTAGAACTAATCTCTGCCCCATATCAGGAATTGTTATTGATTACATAAAATCGTTAGCGCTTTCTATCTCTGCTAAGGATGGAATGAGAGTATGTGATCTCTAGATTTTTCAGGAAAGGTTAAATTAGACACTCACTAGAGAAGTCCTTCATACTGTCACAAGTTTATGGGAGGAATTCATGTTTTCCTAAAAATCTTTTAAGAATTAGTCAGTCCTGAGAAGCGGAGTGATGAACAAAATAAAACCTGGGGTGGGGTGGGAGAATGTTTCTATAAAAGTGAGTTTTAAACCCACAAACTGTCATGGGGACACTTGAGAAATTGATTATTTCTCTATCATGTGGTCTAAAAATACACTTTGCAAACGTATCTCGGTGATTTGTGAAACATTGAAGGCAACTTCAAATTAATTATTCTTTTGGAAGATACTGTATTCAAATCCTCATCACCAGCACGGCAAAGTTCTTCGATATAAACTTTAAAGATTTAATACATTTTTATTTCTATTCTTCTGCCTTTTCCTCAAAACAATCCATTAACCTTTTATCAACTCAGAGTGATTCCTAGTTATTTAAAAAAAGAAATCACACATAATGAAATCCCTGAAATGACATTCTTTAAGAAGAAAAATATTAGTTTACTGGAGTTGAGACTTTTCCTATAATGCATTGGAATACACATTATTTCACTCATTATAGTCTGATATCTCCAAGGCAGACAAAGATAAGAGCCATGGAGTATTGTTAAGGGAATTTTTGTTTTTATTAAACAAGAAAGAAGTGGTTTAGCTTATTGATAACTCAAGCTTCCCATGGGCTACATTATCTTGATAGTCAACCATGGGTTTTGCTGGTGGTGGTTGATGGTGGCTTTTGTGAGTCTGTGTGTGCCTGCCTGTTATGTTAAAGCTCTTCCTTTCTGTGTTACTGATCACTCCACCCTCTTCTAGGGGCATGATTCTTGGGTCGGGATTACCTCTCATTCCAGATGTTAACAGAGGAAAAACACAAGGGAGAAGAGTCCCCATATTTCCAGATGAAATGAGGCAGAACAAATGAAAGGATCCCCTGGCTTGTGCTGAGAACGAAAAGTGTACATTACTAAGAGGTATAGCCATGGCTGTGCAAACACACTGACTCATGTCAAATAAATTGTACTTTGTGCAGGAAAGAACACTAGCTCTGGGTTTTTTCAAGCTAAATTGCATGAAAACACACATTCCTTTTTCTTCTTATTTGAACTGTTAGATGATGGGGGCCAAATTACCAGAAAGATCAAGGGCAGTTTGCGGCTTTTTAACAACTAAGGGGACTTATTGCTTCCAATTTGGAAATACAAAAGATTCTTTGTCTATTCCAAACACTCCCAGGTCCTATGCACTTCCCATTAATTCTGTAAAGAAAGAAAACCTGTAAGGAAAGAGAATATCAAAATTCTTCGGGATTTTAGAAATGGAGAATGCCAAAGATTTGCAGGCAGTTACTTCCAACTTCTTAAAATAATGCAGACATTTCTCTACCTCTGGTCAAATGTGGTCCCACCGTCCTTGGCCTCTCAGTGTCGTTCGCTCCTGCTGGACTGGCAGGAATTATTTTACAGCCCAATCAAAAGCTATTAAGTCTGTAAAGGTAGTCAAGCTCTGAGCTCAAACTCGGCATTGAAGAACCCAAGGGAAGTAATGCATCTATTTTTCAATACCTGAGGCCATTTTGTTTCCAACTTTAATTGCACTTATGTATTGGTTTTGGGTATAATATCCCCACTCATCTTGCTTTGCTTTCCACTATTCCACTATTAATACAGAGCTTAGGAAACATAATTGCTGTGTGTGGTAGACAGTGGTTTTCATTAACCGCACAGACGAAAACTGTTTAGGGAGAGACATTTCTTTCCTATTGATTCGATCAAAATGACTTGGAAGAAAAGATTGTGCTTATTAAATTCTTTTCAAAAGGTAGCTGTTAAATTCTTTCTCAACAGCATTTTTAAAAATGATATATAATCTTTTCAGATTTTGTCATTTATGATTTTTTGTTCTTCCCAGTTCCTCAGTTCCTTTGAAATGTGTTTTTTGTTTTTTGTTTTTTTGTTTTAAGGAGGTAAAGAGGGAAGGCTTTTACATGGAGGCAAAGAATGTAATCAACACTGCTATCTGCAAGACATTGAGTTGCCTAGCAATGCTAGGGGAATTAAAAGGGGGAAGCAATAATAAAACAGAATGTTGTGAAATTACAAGAGGGTACAGTGTCAAATTGGCTTGCAATACTCATCAAGAGGTCTTTAAATGGGAACGGATATAGGATTTTCTAGCAGTAGTATAAAAAAAATAGCTGATCATTTTTCAATATTCTTCCTATCTTTCATTTGGAGCAGTTTACCCAATGGGACTCTGCTATTTTGAGTTCACTACTGGAAAAAAATCTAGGACAGAAACATCTGAAAATAAAACAGACAGGCCCACTGAGCCACTGGTAAATTTGAGTCCTTTCCGGTTGGACTTACTGAATATGAGACATAAACCTTTCATATGCTACCATTGTTTTATAGGGTTTTGCTCACTGTGGAATATGCTATTCCTTTTGTTGCTGTCTTCCAAATTTCAGTATCCCTTTGAAATTTTCATGCCCAGATGAGACTACTATTGTTTGTGACTCAGTCTCTCCTAACACCAGGTATAAACTTATCATGAGCACTGAAGCAGAAATTTTCCTAACGCCATGAATTGATAGGCCCTATTCTTTTGCCTTGATTATGCCAAATCCTTCTAAAAAAAATCTATACCTGGAAACCTGGAAATGTCTCTGTATCTTTGGTTGTAATAAACTTTTGTCTAACAGTGCCAGAAACACGACAGAGAACAAGGGATTGGCCCTTATGGAGATGGCAGAAATAATGAGAAATAAAGAAATTCCAAGGGAATAACTATAGGATTATATACTTGGGAAATTAAAACACAGATCATGATGAAAAATAACAAGCCATGGACTTTTTTAAGGGAATTTGTCAGCATTTTGATTGAGAAGAACATAGGAATCTGGATGTAATGATGGCTTCTAGTGTCAACAAAATATACCTAAAGTGGAAATGAGGAAATATGGATTCTAGAAATAGTTATGCCATGAACAAGATGTACCTCTTGGAACTTAAGATTTTTAATGTATAATATACATACACACACACACACACACACACACACACATATGTAGCTTTCTGCCTTCTTTATTGATTCCTAAGCATACACAGACTATTATCTGAAGATCTTTTTAAATAATTTTCTCCTTTTGCTTTGGAACATACATACTCTGCTTACTGCTTTGTTGGCTGCTGATATTTCTCTCCCTGACTCCTAAGGAGAATGGAGGTATTTCTCTAGTGTCTATGTTTCTCTAGATGAATTTCCTATTCACATTACCTATTCTCTCCTGATAACGACTCCATCTCCATGGCTTCATTCTATGATGATTACCAAGTCTATTTTTCTACCTTTAAACTCTATGAAGTTCCAGATCATATCTCTTCATTATCTCCCATAAGTATTTTACATTAAGCTTGACCAAATAACGATCTTCAACTTTTATCCTTGCTGATATAATTATATTAATTGCATTATCCTTCTGTTTCTGTTAAGAGATTTTTATTCCTCCATCTTTATCCATTCATTCATTCAACCAGCTATTAAGTCTGATTTGTTAAAGTGCTTCTCACACCAGATATCTAGTTCTTATTTCTGTTGTCACCTCTCTGGAAGCAGACTCTACTTTCTCTCAACTGAATTATCCAAGTCTTCTAACTGCCCCATTTTTATTTCTCCTACCATTCCAAACATTTGGGTCAGATTCGTCCTTTGACACTTAGCTCCAGCACTGCATTCTTATATGTTAATATAATCAATGTCCACCACCAGCAAAACTGCCATAAAATTAAGAACGCCTCATTCTGCTAATTGAGGCAGTTCATGCCATTACTTGCCCTGAGTTTTCCAGCTCTTGGCTACTATTCTCCTACATCGATTTTATATTTCAACCAAACCAAACTTCTTGTTGAACATATACCAAGCTTTCTCTCATTTGCTATGTTGAACGTAAGACCACTGAGACACCCCTCACTGGGTGTAGCATATGTCATGCCCACTTGAATGACATATTCTCCAATGTCCCTTTCAAATGCAATTGCTTCCACATCTGTCCTGATAGTCCTAGTTAAATGTGATCTTTTGCTTTTTGTTTTTGCTTTTTCCTTTTTATCCTCCATAGCACCACCTACCTCTCTTTGGACATTTACCATAACTTCATTTGTACTACACTTATGGACGTACTGGTGTTACACCATTAATAGAAGTAAAGCTCTAGAGATCACTGTTTGCTTCTTACCCTTTGGATACGGAAAGGCCTAGCCTAGTAAAGACATTGGTTATATAGTTAATTAAGCTGAATTGAAACTTCCTAATTATACTCAGGCTTTTTGACATTCAAAATCTGATTGATTCAGGGCTAATAAAATCAATAATCTAGTGTGAGACCAGATTGTATTCAGAATGAGGCTAAATTTTCAGGTAGTGTGAGGAGCCAAAGTTAAAAAACATATATTGTTTCTGTTATAAACTGAAATATAAAAGCTTTAAGTTTTGAAAGTTTTGAGTTAAATGATCTTGCTCTGAGATCCAGCACAAGCCCACAGTTTATTTAATCTCTTTGAACCTCAGTTTCCTTATCTACAAGAAGGCAATGACAGCATTATTTAACCCAGAGGACTATTACAAAGGTACTAAGATAATGTCTGTCAAATACTTAGACAAGTCCTGGTATATAAGTGCTCAATAAATGTTAGCTAGCATGGACATTATTCTCCTCCTAAACACCCATCAGCCCAAATAGTCAAATTAATAGAGGAAAAATGGTCCTGAAATTTTTTCACACTAGAGATAGTATTCAAATTTGGTAGTCTAATTTGGGCTCTATCATTATGCAGTAATCAAAAGAACTTTTAAAAAGACTCAGAAACCACCAACTGTGGAGAATACAATACACAAGAATAAAACCTAGGAGGAGAGATTGAAGAAACTGAAACTATGCTTCTCAAAAAGACACTTTGGTGGAAAAATTGTCCTCAAAATATTCAGAATTCAAAGAATGAAAACAAGGACTGCCTGGCTTAATTTCCAGTGAAAATATTAACTTCATGCGAAATTAGGTGCTAAAGTTATAGAGAACAAGAAAAACAAATGCCCCTGTACTATATTGGAGTAGACTAGCAAAGGAGTTGTGGAGTCATTTAAAGATACAATCGCATCTGATATTCCTGGAATGATGTCATATTAACATCATCTCAAAAAGATAAGATGCAATTGTGTCTTATTCATATAAGGCAACAGTGGGTGGCTTACAGTTTTTTCCCAGCCATATAACAATGTGAGAATCTGAAGAGCTACAATTAACTTTGATTGCTTCATATTCTTACCTGAACTCTCGTCCAGACTCTCCTCAGAGACATGCTCATTTTGATGAACCCACTCGCCATTGCATTTGAAGAATATCTGCATGGCTGGCCTTGCTTTGCACCTCAGTGCAATGGGGTTGCTCTTGATGATATAAGCATCGTCTGGCTCCTCTATGAAATGAGGCAGTGTCCCAGGAGCTGATGGGATGGACTCAGGGAGGGCTTCGCCATTGTCAGTTCCTGCGAAATTGAAGAAGATGTTAGAATACAGCCTATGTTGGCAGCACATACATCAGGACACAAAGCACAACTCACACCGGCTCTACGAAAACTTTTGCATCGAGCGGCTGAACTAGCATAAAATGGTATCTTTAGCTTGACACACCTTCAGGTTGCTGGACTAGTGAAAATAATGAATGGAAGATCCCCCCCCGCCCCATTCCCAAAGTACAGTTTTGAATCTGCATCTCTTTGCTGAAAGAACTAAGTATCTGTGCAATGAGAGGCTAACTCTTAAGATTCATTCTGGTGAGTGATTACCCCAAAGTGTTCAATGAAATAATGGTGGGAATAAATTTTATTCTTCATAAATGAGTGTGAATTAATGGTGATGTTGGTGGAGGATGCTCAGTCATAGGGCACCTCCAAAATATTCCGAATTGTCTACTTTCTTTACCTACGAAACTTTGGAGACTGTCTAGCTTGGACAGGGTTTCTTGTAAAAAACTCACCAACTTAATGCACATTTGTTTTGCTTGCCTTTGGCTGTCATTTTCTGCCCCAGCACTCTTCCTCCACGTCCTATGAATCTCACTTGTAAGGCTAAGAACTAAAACAAATCACTAATACAGCCACACACTTTTAGTTCAGGACCTATAATTATGTTTGTTCAAAGGGGAGAAATAGATATGACTGTCCCCTAAAGTAAGAGAACTGATGAGTGGAGAGGAGCAATATAAAAAGGGAAAAGCGAGAGTCCAGACTTAGCTGCATTGCCTCTTCGCTACATTCAGCAACAATTTAAGTCTAAGAAACTACTGCAAAGTCAAGGGAGGAAAGATGTGACTGCTCAGCAACGTAGAATGACCAAGAGGAATGGTATCCTGTGCCTTTCAATGATCATTCCAGAGAAAGAACAAAGAATAGAAGGATTTTAATACCAAAACCGACTGTGCCCCGGAAAGGGTTGCTTCTATTCAACGCAAACCATTCTTAGGACTAAGCTTGGGGGAAAAAAAGAAAAAAAAAAAACAACTAGTGAAACCACTGGAAGAACAATCCAGTTCATCAGGAGAGAGCCTAGGAGACGGGGAACATCCTGTGACCTAATCTGGCTTTCTGCATGCTATCAGTGTAATTCTGAACAAACAGAGCCTCTTAGTATTCAGTGAAGTCAACAACCTGAATCAGTAAGCAGTAACAAAGATAAACATAATTCACAGTATTAGGGGTAATTTCCTGTTTTAAAAACTTTTAGGGGCCATTCTCAAATGTAAAAAAGGAGGGGGGCGGGTTAGGACACAAGAGCTAAGACTGCCTATAATTATATACATATTTTTCTTTGTAAGAAATTTAAAAAGTTATAAAAAAGACTCCTTAACAATAAAAACACAGGCACTATTTGTGCCACTACAATGAACTAACCATAAAAATAGTATAATTCTCCAAATTATTTTTTTCTAATACATCAATTTAAGGGAAAAAAAGCCTCACCTAACAAAGAATTTAAGATACTATAAGCTTTAAAATAAATTTATAATGGAAAAGCTAACTCATGTGTAAGTAACTGAAAGTACCAATAAATCGTCATAAAGTACTCTAAATAGTAAGAGAGCAATGAGTTTGTCATAAAAGTATAATAAAGTCACTCAAAAAATAAAATGTATATATCGCATGGAATAAGAAGGGTTTCAGAAGAGAATCTGAGAGGATTTTTTTAATGTTTTAAATTATATTTACAACAGACTTCATAAAATATATCATATATTAATAATTCATTTTGCTATTGACTTTTCACGCCAATTTGTATCTTCAATAAATACCAAGTATCCACAGGTTTTTGTCAATCCATGCATTAGAGGTAATGACAAAGGTCTTAAAAGATTTAAATGGCATCAAACAGCTCACACTTCCATCAGAGCTCGAGTTCTATCCAAAATAATTCACTGATGCAAAAAAGGGTCGGTCATCCGATAAACAATGCACACTGAACCCTATGGTGGCGGCCTGGGTAGACAGTCACAGGCATACATTTTGAATGATGCCTTTTGGCTTAACTAGTAACAATGCACAAATGTCTGGAGTAACTGCTGAAATAGGGGCTGGGGGTGGGGATCATATACAACAATCTCTAAGTAAATAGTGAGACTACATTTATCGGCATAAATAAAATGACAAGGGAACTAGATAACTCGAATTTTAACCATCCAATTCACAAGACACAGAAATCTGGAAGCATTCAGGTTACTCTCCTGCTATTTTAATATATACCCTATAGATAAAGTAACAAGTCAGCCTTCATCTGAAATACTAAGCAGAAGAGTAGAATGGAAGAGTCTGCTGGTAGGTGTCTTATCTCAAGGACCTCCATGAAGAATCAGTCAATTTTAATATACAGAGGAAATCTTGAAAAGCAGAATGTTACATTATGCCTTTATTATTGAAGCCGTGTCAAAATCATATATGTAAAGGAAAAGAGACCAAGACCCATGAAAAGAAGAAACAAAGAAACAAATTAATTTATTAGAGTGCCAGAGGGAAGGTGAGAGATCATAGGTCTATGTATTCCCATTTATTTGCATCCTTCCGACAAAGAAATGAAATAAATGAAAGCAGAAGTATGACTTATTTTCCTTTTTTCCCCCTTTGAATTCTGGGAGTGGTGCGTATCTCACACTGCTCCCTTCTCCTCTTCCCTCCCCCAAGCTCCTCACTGAGCTCAGGCTCCAGTTTCAGGCGCAGCAATTCCCTCCCCTTCAGATGGCTTCTCTGCGGCAAGAAGCCTGGATTTCCGAGGAGGCTCCCCTTCCTTATCCCAGAGGGTCACCTTCTTCCCTCTTGCCCCTTGCATGCCTATCATGCTTGTCTCCACCTAGTGGCTAACCACTGAACTGTTCAGGAGATTCTCGGGGGATTCATCAAGCAAAAAGGAAGTGAAGGGAATAAAGGAACTGAAGTGGGAACTTTTAAGGGGTTTAGAAGTTGCTGACAGATTTTGTTCTTTAGAGGGAGGACAGGAAGATGACACTTTAATCAATGGTTTTATGGAAGACTGGATGAATACTTTTTGGTTTCCAGGTAAATCTACTTGTAATCTCAATATATTTGTCACTGCTTTATAATTCAGAGAAAAGTTTTAAACCTGGTGTGAAAAATGCTAGCGACTGTCTGACCCAGTCAACTGCCTTGTCCTATACTATTTTTATAGTAGAAACTGGAAAAGTCATAGATTCAGTTTACTTTTTTGTAGGTAGGGATGGTCATGTGGTACCAACCCAGCAAATGAGTCATAAACAGAAGTTTCTGAGAAAGCTTTTATTTTCTTGATGAAAGGAATAGATGGGGTTAGTACTGATCCTTCTCTCCTCTGATCCTGCCTTACCTGAGGAAGATCCTGAGCAGTGAAGATGTACCAGTTCTGACAACACTGAGGCTGACATAACACTAGGAGGTAACTACTACAGGATAATTTTTTTTAATTTCTACTTAAGCTACTAATAGTCATATTTTCTGTTACTCTTTGCAGAAAACATTCCTCATTGATATATGTAGATTGTTAATCTTAAAGAAAGCCAGAGATTCAAGCTTCACTTAATTAAATCCCAATGCTCCAAGTGTTAAAGAATTTTAAGCTAAAAAACAGAAAATACATCAGCAGAAAGTAAAAATAAGAACTGTCATTTGTTGAGATACTGTAGGCTATGGTAATAAGCCTTGTGCATGGTAAGTCATTTTAAGCTTCATAGCAACTCTCTATGATGGGTACTGGAAGTATGTCATTTTCCATTTGAAGAAATGCGTCGATTACAGTGTTTTGTCTAAGGTCATATAACTAGTATATGAGGACTTAGAATTTGAACACATGTCTCTTGACTCCAACCATCTCACAATTCCACTTCGATTCAGATGAATGGACTCTTAAAAGTCTGATACTGTAATTTAGTAACTGCCTACTTTATAGCAATAACAGTTCATAAAACCAAAAAAAAAAAAAAGATATGAAATGCTACGCTATATGTGTAACACCTCACCACTTATATTAAGCATGAAATTCATCATAAACATCACATAGCATCCTGTCGGCTGGACTGTGATTCCTGGTCAGGATGGGTGTGTTATGGACACATCCTAGAGAAGGTCTTGTAAAAATAAATATTTTTGAAAGACCAACACAGCAAGAACTCAACTAATTATATTCAACTGATTAGGCAACCTCACTAAAGTCAGATTTAGAAACAGACAAAGAAGTCAAAGAATAAGTGTTATTTGAGAATAAGATAATGAGAATGATTTCTTAATGTTTAATTTTGAAATCTTTTCATCTCTTTTTATGCAGGAATATTTAACCACTGAAACTCCAATTAAAATACAATGAGTGTAACAGAGAGAATAAACCTCAGCAAGAAAAAAGAACTGGGCATAGTCATTCCATTATGTTTAACCATAAAACTTCCAACATTTGATCTGTTAAATCTGTAATGGGACCTGGCGCACTGGAGGCCAGAGTGACTCCAAATTAAGATTTGTAAAATGCTGGAATATAAACAAAGTAAGCTGGCATTCTGCAGGGTTAGAATATAATGAAGTTGAGCTTTACCAAGTTTTGAGAAATTCTAAATTGTTTTCGTACTTTTTTGTAAGAGTACTTTGAAAACATTTTTTTTTCTTTTCTATCTCCAAAGTACACATGTCTCCTCATTGCTAGAAAATATTCTTATTTGTTCAAAAGTCCAACCAAGGATCTTGCCATAGAGCAAACATTACATCTGGTTAAATAAAAGAACTTTAGAATCAGATAATTTGACTGAAGGTCTGGGTTAACTCTGTGGTCTTGGGTGAGAAACTCAATTCTAAAGAAGGTTCCACTTTCTTATCCATAAGTGGTGATTAAAATTTATTAGTCAGTGTTTTGTGATGTTAAAGTAGGAAAATATATGTTAAAAATAGTAAACGGTTAAATGTTACATAAAGTGCCATCACTACCACCACTAGCCGTATCATTGCCTAGATAAAGGATAGTAAACAAAGAGAACTATAGTTATGATATCTATTTCCATTCCTAAAATTATTCTAATATTTATATTTTGATTTTGTGATTACTCTTTATTTTCATCTCAGAGCCCTTATGATTCAAACTGTGGTTTATAATATTTCTTTACTATTTGTTACCTAAATATATGTTAAATTCTATGAGGTCGAAATCTCTGAAAATATTCTGTGAAGCTTTATCTATTCAATAAACATGTAGTGAATGGTTATACCATACACCAGGCACATAGTTGTCCTATAAAGCAGTTTGATGATAAACAATGGCTGTCCTGTAGGCCAGATCTCAAACTATTGGCTTTAATAAGTGTGGAGGTATTAAAATAGGAGATCTCACAGTATTCCAGAGCACCTCTCACTGCAATATTTAAATAAAGCGAGGCACCTTAGAAATAGCTCTTTAAATTCTACTCAGTGTCTGTGAGCATATTAGTCCATGGCAATATGCAAGTCAGAGCAGAAAGCCATACCAGGGGAAAGCAAGTTACGTAATCTAAGGCAATACAACAGAGCTGGGTTCTCTGCTTTTGTGAATATGACTTGTCTCCATACAGTTAATTAGATAGGGGATGCACTGTACCCATTTAATGCAGAACAGCAGCCAGAATTTTACATACTAAATTTTTAATATAATTTATGAAACAGACCTTTTTCCCTAGGCCCCAATAAAACTTTTATATTTTTAAACTCAAACTATTTAGCTTTTTTCCCAATCTTAATAAAAATGGAAATGTTTTATATCACTGTATTTGCATAGTTCACCTCACCTTTGTCAATCTTACATATGGTCAGCCTAAGATTTTACTCCATTGAGCAGATCTTAAATTCTACAGGGTAGAAGATGGTAAACAACACTTAAACACATTCAAAGAAATCTGAAGAGCAACTCTTAGTTACTCAAACACAAAACTTCAGATTTCAGTAGAGCTTATAAAAGCATATCCATGACTCCCTAAATTATCACAATACCTTGATATATTCATTTTTTATATGACACATATGTGCATACCTATTAGGGTTAGACAGTAGAGTGGGTACTGTGGATACGAACATAACTCAGAAATAGTTAATTTCCTCAAGGAGCTCACAAACTAAAATCAGAGATAAAGAATAACAACAAACATACTAATAATAGTATACTGTATATATAACAGTATATATATAGTGTATATATAAAGTGTCACAGAAGCATAGACGACAGAGAATCTAACTTTCCTTGGGAGGTTTTGTGGCAGGCATCACAAGGAAGATTACATTTCAGCAGTATGGATATACGAGTTGAACAAGGGAATAGGAGAAGGCACTCGAACCAAGGTCATGGCAAGTATACACATGTGCCATGAGTCCCTAAAATGGAAGCTGGAATTTAGGTAGAGCTAAATATCACCTTCATTAGAATTCACGTTTTAAAGAATTTACTTTGAGATTTGTACTAAACCATTGGAACTATTTAGCTCTAACATCTCGTGTTTCTATGTGCTTTTCACTAAGGGCTTTCTGAGATGTAGACACAGAAGAACCACCAAATTATAGACAGATAGCTGTCTTGGTTTACAGGATGCGCGCTTAGGCCAGGTTAAAGTAATTCTGTGCATATACTCTGAATGAGGGAGAATCCAAGTTTGTCTTAATACACAGCACAGCGTTATTCTTTCAGCCACACTAACATAGTGACATCTCTCTCAAGGCCACAGGAAGTATTTTTGTTTTGATTTTTTAAACTGCAACCATTTTAGCTCTTGTTGGAGTCATGTGCAAAACTGAGTTCTGAAAATGAGTCCTGGATATTTTACACTAGTTTTGCATACAGGCCTTCCTGCTTAGTGGAAACAAGCAATGTACAATCAGATTTAGCATGAGATACCTGTTCTTGTAACAGTTTCTCTAAAGAGACTCTGAAGATGCCCAATTTAGCCCAATGGGTTTCTATGCATCACGGATTATTGGTGACTTAAATTTTTCTTTTCCTATATTTTTATATGTGTTCTAAGAGAAACAGTTAGAATCAGGAAAAAAATATAAATACAGTTCTCAGTTTCAGTGCAGGAATATAGAAGACTGAAAACTATGACAACTTCTAGGTTTTACTTGATGGTGTCTAACTTCTAGTGTATTAAAATTCATGAATCAGGGAAAAACTAAACAACAAATATTTCCTTCAAAAAAGTGGAAAAGATTAGAGTATAAGATTTATGAAAAATATTCATTTTAAAATATAAAAAGGGTAATATTTCCCAGCAAATAGTAAATGAGATAGAGCTTATAAATTGTTTTTTAATTTTTCCCAAACAATGGATACATTTGTATATAAATGTATACCACTGACTAGTTTTCAAATTCATTTGAAAACCTAGTGGGATTTGGGAAAGGTTTTGCTTTCAAAGTGTTATCGCTTTTCATTTGTAACTGACAGTTTTCAAGAGCGAGGCCATTCATAGTTATGGAAAAATGGTTGTTTTAATGCAACATTGAATGACAGAAAACCAAACAATCACACACCATTCTCATATTTTTCATTCTTGGAAAATTACCTTTCAGGAAGAGCTTTGTGTTTTATGTTCTGCACACTAATACAGAAGGGACTTTCAATCTTTTTATGACAAAAAACAACAAAAAAACAAAAAAACAAAAGCGGGGAAACAAAAGCATAAGGAATAAATAGTCAATCCCCTTTGAAATAAATACATCTCTATTAGATGTCAGGTCATATTTTAAAAACTCAGATTGTGACCATTTCATCACATATCTCAAAATTTGAACGTGGGCCAATGTGAGTGAACAAGGTTGAATTTTTCTATGTGATCTGGATTCAGGCAAAGTAGAATGGGAGTTTATCTTTGATAAAATCTGTGCCAATTCTCTGTCTTAGGAGTCGTCCAGGCCCTCAGAGGTTATACAGCTTGTTGAAGGGTTCTAAGGGAACAGACTTAGTTAGAACCTCTTTTTGACATCTGGAACAGTATTTTCCCCACTTATATTTATGCTGCTTTTGTTTGCGTGGGACACAAAAGATTAAATTTACAATTGAATTTTGTGTTACCATCTATTGAATTTTATCCAGAAAATTTTGTAAAATCTCTTTTATGACCTTGTAACTTGCAAATATTCTAGTAAAATCAAGTACAATGAAAAAATAGTCTCTAACATTTTATAATGTATTTTCAATTGAAAATTATGGATTTTAAAATGCTAGAAAAGTACCAATTTTGTGTGTGTGTGTGTGTGTGTGTGTATAAATTGTTATCCATTGTTACCAAATTACGAAAGACAGATACTATTGAAAATTTTGTACATTTTACTCTTTCTTTTTCAGATGTATATTTAAGATTTTGGCTTTCTGTGCATAGGACACATATATGTTTGTAAGATGTTATCTTATTTTTTCGTGGTATTATTCATTTTTCATTAAACCAATTCTTAATGATTGAGAGTAAAAATGTCAGTTTTTATTTTGTCATTTCCTCATTTAACATAGTTATTTCCCAATGTCTGCTTTATGTAGATATTATGATTCTACACTTATCTATATCTTGATTGCACCCAAATTTATATCTTCAGCACAGTTCTTGGAGCTTTAAATCTGTACATTAAATTGCCTCTAGATATATTCACTTAAACATCTCCATAGACCCCCTCCAACTCTGTATGCCTACAACAGAACTAACTTATTGCTTAGCCCCTCAGACCTATTCTTTGGCCCAGGTTTCCTAAATCAAAGAATAACCCTAGTGTTCACTGAATTACCCAAGCTAGAATCTGGGCATCACCTACTTTTTCCCTGTTCATCCAATAATCACCAAGCCCTATTGGTCCTATCTCCTGAGTATCTTTCAAATTAAAAAGTGTGACTGCTTTTCATCCCTATGCCTACTACCCTGGTCACCACCATCATTCTCCTAAATTACCATAACTGGCCCTAACTGTCCTCACCACCACTCTTGTTTGCACTCCTTCAATCCACTCTACTCACTGCAAGAACAATGAGCTTTCTCAGATGAACATTTGAACATGTTATTCTGTCTTAAAACTCTTTAGTTCTTTGGATAAGATCCCTATTTGACATGACTTTCAAGGCCCTTCATGACATGGCTCATGCTCACATCTCTAGCTTCATGTCTGATCACCTCACCACGAGGAGGCTAGAGAGACTGTCTCTCAGTATTTTGGGTATCCAAAACCTTTCACCTGGAATCTGCATCGATGTTTTTTCTTCTGCCTATAGTACTCATTTTCCCTCTGTTGCTTATAACCTCTTCTCACCCTTCAGGTTAGGCTTAACTGACACAACATGCATGAAGCCCTACCGAAGCAACATGGATTTGGGGTTGATTCTTTTTTGTCCTTTCATAATGCTTTGTAATACTTTATAACTATTCTTGTATATCGATGCACCTTCCTTTAAACTATAGGTTCCATGTAGGTAAAGGATGAGAGAATCTAATTAAACAGATAAATGAAACGGATGAAATTTTGTAACTACCATCTTTGCAATAAATAACCATTAAGTATATGTGATGTGCAACTGAATTTATTTTCAGATGGACTATGCCAACTGACATAGCCAACAGCATTATAGGAGTTTACCAATTTTCCTCATCTTTGCCAGCATTAAACAATAATATTTTGGGGATATTTGTTAATTGATGGGTATAATGAACAGTAATTGTTTAATATAAACTTCTTGATTACTATCTAAATTTAATACTAAAACATGTTTGTCAACTATTTTCATTTATTTTTTTAGGAATTGCATATTCATATTTTAAAATTGATTTGTTTTACAGAGCTTTAAGAATGTAGCTGCATAACCTTTAAAAGTAAAACATAACTTGTATGTATAGATAGTATTATTCTAATATCAAGGCTTAGTAATACCAATAACTCCTTACATTTTATGTTATTTCTTCTAATCCGTTAATTCCTTCATTCATCACCAGTTTGGAGCTACAGCAATCAAGATATCAGTTTCATTATTCCAAAAGCAATAGAATTTTGACTAGAATTGTTAGCTCTAGACAAAAAAGTCTTACATAGGGAAGAGCTCATATGATTCAAAAATATAAGTGGAGAATACATAAAGAAAAGCAAGAGGAACAGGATTTGTCTTCCATTTCTTAAAGAGATGACCTTCTTTGCACAACAAAGTCTTCCTTCTAGAAATCACCTCAGGCATTGATATGAGGATGAAGTTTTGATGCTTGTATGAAATCTTTTAATTCCTTTGTTATTTCGCCTAATGTACAGCTTTAGTTAAGCCTGCTGGTAGTTTAGTAAAGAATGATAATACACCATACAGCACTAGTGCCCAGCACAGCTGTCCTGATTTGAACCGACAGTCATCTGACTGGGAGGTGGGACTTATACAATAGAGGGGCTTAATTTCCTTATCCTCCTTAGAAAAGATGCTAGACACTGTCAGAAACAGACTTACATAAGTTGAATTACAGGCACAAAATATTGTTCTTCCTGATACCTTTTATCAAAGGTAGCAAGAAAAGAAATGCGGGCTTTGGAGTTGGTTCTAGATTCAAATATAGACTTTCTTACTAATTAGTTAAATGATCTTTGGCAAGATATATTAACTACCTTATCCTCCATATTAGCCCATGTTGAAAGAGAACAATAGAGTATCATAAGACTATTGTGTACGTTCAAGTAGATAAATGTATATCGACTAGATTATATGGCATATAATAATCAATATATATTAGAAATTATTGTTAGCATGTTACTATTAATTATTGAAGGAAAATTAAGGGATAAATGAATGGATGAAGGATGAAACAGAATTAGATTTGCATTCTGCATATTGTTTTGTGAGGGAGAAATTGCTAGAGCAAGAGCAATACTTTGAAAAATGTCTGAAAATTGTACATGTGTTTTTCTTACAAAGCAATATCTAAGATCATAATCCAATGACCAAATTCTGGGACCCATATGTCCTCAGAGGATTAAAGCCACTCATCTTTACTGTTGTGTGTTTGGTAAAGAGCTTTATGTACATCATTTGAAGACCTAAAGTTGTACCTTGAAAATCTGGCACTTGACTTATGGAACTTAAAAAAAAAAGGGCAATGACAACAAAAATGCCTACCACAGACTCCAGCGGCTAAGCATTACCTATTCAGCTTAATTGCACTGGGGTGAAGCCTGGTATGCATACTGTCAGCAAGAAGAATGGGGAGGGGGGAAAGCACTCTAATAGAGTAAGTTTAATTACATTGTGTGCGATTTAATTATTTAGCTATCTCAGCATCCTACCTCCATGTATAAATGAATATGAATCAGACAATCATATGCACATTGTTAGGCCATTCCAGTTTGCTATTTGTCATCAATAGGTTGATAGCTTGCAGGTATCTATGGCTTAGAGCAAGCACTTAATTTTGTTGGCACCTAGGGCCTGGGTCAGGAGATCGGTAATGACCTGTGCTGCCACTGAACAGGTTTTGAAATTAAAAGAAACAACCAACACTAGCTGGTACTTTGGGTGAAGATATTAAACCATCAATCACATGGGTAAATGTGCCCTGGAAGGAATGAAACATTTCCCAACATTTCTTAACTTTTTCTAACCTAGAGGTCATTTTCAGGGCAAAGATGTAGAGTCCAGAGGTGATCAAAATTTTCTTGTTAGGAAAGTGGGGATAGGAAAAGAGAGAAAGAATGAATGTTGCTATCATAACACTATTACTTTTTTTCTCTTATCTCTTGGAATTTTTTGTATCCTGTATATATTAAAACAAGTTTGATTACAATGCTCTGCCTACTGTCAGATACAGTTTCTGTAGCCATTTCAAATATTAAATCAGACAAACGATAGCATTGCAAAATCCCAGGAAGGAAATAATCTCTAGTATTTTTACTTAAAAATCGCACTATATACTTTTCAGATCTAGTGTAAGCTATATCGAAATCATCAGTTATATCTAAATGAGTTAATTTCAGTTATTTAGAATTGATCTTTAGGTAAATCTAGAATCATCAATGCAAGGGTTTATAGACAGGAGACAAATGGGAGTGTTTATAATTGATTAGGGTTAGAGTTTAACATCCTAAATGCAAAATAGAAATAAAGTACATTTAGTTTCTATACCTAAAGACAATACAACAATGTCAAGAGATTAAAACTCAGTGTTAAGACAGCGCTTAAAGTTGACAGTATGATGTATACAAGGGCACAACAATGGCAGGGAAAGCTGACAAGAATGACACTGCAAGTCACTTACTGGAAAAAACAAACAAACAAACCCTAGATATGGGCTTCATTACCATTTCATCCTGTAATGCAATTCCTAGGACGGAAAACCAAAAAAGCAAACTAAGGTTTAAAAATCACATTCCACCAAATGGATGATAATATATAGACTACAAAAAATGACCGTTTGATTCCAAAAGTCATAGTAAACCTGACTGGATGTGGACGTTGTCCATCTTTTTGGGAAAGAGCCTTTGGAGTACAATGATTATCATCACATACAAAGGATTCAAAGCAAAACAACATCTCCTTGTTCATCAGCTATATCAAATACCACTGGTCAAACAGTAACCAAGAAGCCTACAATTGTTTACTATTTAACGTCTCAGTGCAATTTATAGGCGTCTTTTTAATTCTTTAATTTCTTTCCAGGCAACTCCATATTACAGAGAGAAGCCCATAGTAAAATGTGATGAAAGCAGAAGTGAAGGCAAGCAAAATTTTGACCCATTATGATACTAGTAATAATTTACTCATTCATTCAACAGGGCAGGGAGAGAGCCTGTGTTTGCTTGGCCACGTGACTGAAATAGAACCAGTCATGGAGGGTATTGAAAGATCAGATAGATCACTATGCAACACTTACTGGAACAAACTGGAGATTTACATGTCATTAAAAAAAATTGGGGCTGGGTTTGAATATTCAAAGAAAACCAGTATATTTGAGATAAGCCATTTATCCTTCCTGGTTAATTCCTTTTTCTTGGATGACAGAAAGTAGAAAGAATATCCTCATGTGGAAAAAAAAATAATCCTTTATTTCTCAACAGTTAAAGTTCTTGGAAATAATTCTGCTGAGCTTAAAATGTTATTATAAAAAACAGAAGAACTCATTCATCTTCCATTTTACCCTATATATGTAGTCCCAACCCCATCCTTATCCCAGATAAAACAACTATGATGACCACAGCAACTCAAAAGGAGCAGTCCCCTGATCTAGGATCCACCTAGCTTCCCAGGTACTAAAGGCTTCTGAGGCCGCCTCTGCTTACAAAACCAGAGGAGATGGATGAGGTGAGCCCTACTCTTATTATAACTCTAGTGTCCAAGGACTCAAGGAGCCACTTTCTGAAGAATGTGCTGCTTCTCTCT
Organism: Eonycteris spelaea; assembly: GCA_003508835.1. Taxonomy (NCBI): domain Eukaryota; kingdom Metazoa; phylum Chordata; class Mammalia; order Chiroptera; family Pteropodidae; genus Eonycteris; species Eonycteris spelaea. The sequence continues at coordinate 9,369,641 of PUFA01000043.1, read as the reverse complement.
ATGACTGCAGGGAACAACACAAACCTTCCAACACAAACCTTCAAAATAAATGTGGATCCTCGGTTTGGCTGAAGGCCTGGGCTTGTCGCAAATGCAGATTACTGTTTTTCTATTAGTAAGTGGAAAATGCTAGACTTCACTTAGATTAATTATACATCAAAGCAATGTTCTCAATTGACAGCAATAAACTTAAAGGTAAACCTACTAGAACAAAATTGTGCTTTTCCCCTTTGTTTCACAGGGAATTATTCCACTGCTGGGCCATTGTCACACTGCAGTGAGTCACAGAAGAATGCAATGTTTAATGAGCCAAATATGAAGATAATTATGCCAGTTATATTTGGGACATACATAATAACAGACCATATTTATAGATTCTTTATGAATACTCTAGGGCAGGAAGAGAAAAGATTTTCTTTTTTAATAGCTGAACAGGATTTTACTATGACTAAATACCTTTGAAGTAACACATTAACTTTTTTGTCTTAATTGGGCAGAGAAGCAAAGAGTCAAAAGAGTGCATTCATAATTTCAGAGGTTTCAAAAGGAATTTTAAGATGCTCTGAAACTTCATGTGACCCTACTCCAAGTGAATAATCAGATCTGTCATTCTAGAGAATTATCTAATGATACAGCAGTATCACATTTTTTTAATGTGAATTAATGTTCTTGATAAGCCAACTTAACAATGCCATTGTGATTATGAGTAAAAACAGATCTCAAATCATTAAAAGCAGTTGAAGGAAATATTTCTAGATCTATTTATATAATTTGTTACGGTGGTAGCTAGCAAAAAATAATTATTAATTGGTAAATACTGTTAATCAGGTTTCTACAAGCAAGTTTTTACAGCATGGGTAAAGTCATTATTATGCTGTGTTTGAGGGAAAATGTTAAAAAAGCTATATGGACATTTAGAATGTCTTTGTTCTGGTAAAAACAGAAAGGGGGAAAGAGAGGTCCAAATCTATCTTTAGAAACTTTGCACATTAATGCTAGAAGGAACTGTAGAAATCATCCAATTAACTCATACTTTACAGACAAGAAAAGCGCCAATCACAGAACATAAGTTACTTGCCTAGGTGTATTCAACTAGTTAACGACAGAGTCAAGATTAGGGAACTAGAAACATCTCTTTTAATAATTAAGAGTTCTTTCTGCCATATAATACTGAGATTCAAGTGAAAAAAATCTGACATTTAAGCCCAAAGTTGTCTTAAACTTTTCTTTCCTTCTAGATGAAACTCCACCCTTTGCATAAACAGCTTGCAGGGTAAAAATATCCCAAGGCATTTAGGAATTGGTTGAAATCACAGAGCTCATTGTAATCATCTTCAAAAGCTCTTGGAGTTCTGTGAGGGCTCCACTGATCAGAAAAAGGGCAAGTGAAACATCTCTCTTTGAGGGAATTCAGATTTGGCTCCACATGAGAGCTCATCAAAGACTAGGAGAATTGAGTTTGGATCAGATTACTGCCAAGTGGGTGCACAACTGATTAGAAAAGTGATTCCTAAAATCTGACTTTAGACATCCAAGCATGACACCAGTTATCTAAAGCATTGTCACAGACTTTATTCAAAAAAAAAAAAAAGTCTCAGAGCAAAACAAACATTTTAAATGTTAATTTTTAGAATTCACAGATATTATACAAGGACATTAGGATTAGTAGGGGGTGTTGTGTACAGTGTTTTGGTGGATGAAGATGTCATGAAATCTAACACTTTGGATACTCAATCATGTAAATTACTCAAGGGATGTGAAGTTTAATATCCGAGGGACGCACATAGAGCCTGATAGCTGATCATTGCTCTAATTTTTAAAAGCATTTTGATTAAGGCTGGGTTACAGAGAGTTTGTTCATTAAGGTGCTGATAAGACCCAATTTAGATAAGTGTGTAACAGCCCTAGAGCAGCTTCTTAAAATACCATGTAAGTTTTATAATTTTGACAAGTCAGCATATAGAAACAGAAAGATATTATAGGGGTCAATAGAGATGTTTCAGGTGGAAGAACAATAAGATTCAATGGGATTTCAAACAAAAGTCTCACCATCCAAAACATTCATGGGCTTGAAAATCACATTAGGACCAATGGTTCCAAGCTCTTTCTTAGCTCCTGTTCTTTTCTCCCTCTCTAAATTAGTTCAATTTATCAACTATCTTTTTATGTCATAGATGCCATTCCTCTTCTGGGACACAATTACCAGCCCTAAAACTTGGTCCTTTCCCATGGTTTCTTAAAAAAACAAAAAAACAAAACAAAACAACAACAACAACAACTACACAGCAAAAGAAACCATTGACAAAATGAAAAGGCAACCTACCAAAAAGGAGAAAATGTTTGTAAATCATATCTGATAAGGGGCTAAAATAAAAATAAAGAAATCATACATCTCAATAGCAAGAACAAAACAAAAAAAAAACCTATTTAAAAATGGGCAGAGGCTCTGAATAGACATTTTTCTGAAGGAGACAGATGGCCAATGGGTGCATGAAAAGCTGCTCAACATCACTACTCCTCAGGGAAGTGCAAATCAAAATCACAATGAGATATCACCTCACACCTGTTAGAATAGCATTATCAAGGACATAAGAGATAACAAATGTTGGAGAGGACATAGAGAAAAAGGAATCCTTGTGTGTTGTTGACATTGTAAATTGGTGCAGCCACTATGATAAACAGCCTAAGTTTCCTTAAAAAATTAAAAATAGAACTACCACATGATCCAGCAATTCCACTTCTGGGTATTTATCTGAAGAAAATGAAAATCTAACTAAAAAACATATCTGCATCTCTAAGTTCATGGCAATATTATTTACAATGTATACACATGCAAATGCCTGCGTGCACACATACATACACACACGCACACACGGACTGAAACATTATTCAGCCATAAAAAATAAAATGTTGCCATTTGTGACAACATGGATGGAACCTGAAGGCATTATGCTAAGTGAAATAAGTTAAAGTTAGACAGAGAAGGAGAAATACATATTATCTCACTTGCAGGTAGAATCTAAAACAAAACAAAACAAAACAAAACAAGTAAAAAACCCAGAGCTAATAGATAACAGAGAAGTGATTGGCAGTTGCCAGAGGCAGGGGTGAAGCCTAGATAAATAGGTTAAATGAGTCAAAAGGCACAAATTTCCAGTTATAAAATAAATAAGTCATGGGATGCAATCTATAACATGGTGGCTATAGTTAATACTGTATTAAATATTTGAAAAGTTCTCATCACAAGAAAAAATATTTTGTGACTATGTAGTGATAGATGTTAACTAGACTTGATCACAGTGATAATTTTGCAATATAAACAAATATTTAATCATAGAATGCACAACTGGAATATGTTACATGTCAATTATATCTCAATAAAAAACAATATATGTGATGTAAACATCAGAAATGAAGTATGATAATAAAACACACCACTCAATCTAAGAAAATAGAACATTTTCAACAACATCGCTCTAATTCTCTCTGAGATCCCCCTTCTGAAACTTCATGGTAACGACCACCACTCTACAGTTTTGTTTTGTTTTTTTCAGGTCAATTCCTCTTACATTTATTTATTTTTTACTATATGTGTTTATACCCCTAGACAACATATCGTTTAAATGACTGTCTTTGAACTTTATACAAACTGTTAATAGAGTTTACGCATATTTCCAATTGCTTTAAAAAAAGATATAATCATAAAATTCACCCACTTAAATTGTACAATGCAATAGTTTTAGTATATTCACAGAGTTGTGTAACAGTCACAATATTCTAAATATAGAACATTTTCATCAGCCCAAAAAAGAAATTCTGTACCTACTAGCAGTTACCCCTTCTCACCCCTGGCAACCATAATCTATTTTGTTTCTATTAATTTGCTTATTCTGGATATTTTATATAAACAGAATTATACAATATCTGATTGTTTGTACCTGGCTTCTTTCATTTAGCATAATACTTCCAAGGTTCATTCATGTTGTAGTATTTCTCAGTTCTTTTCCTTTTATTATGAAGTAATATTCCATTGTATGGATATACTATAATTTGTTTATCCATTCATCAGTTGATGGACATTGGGTCACTTTCACTATTATGAGTAATGTTGGTTTCGGCATTTGTGAACAAGTTTCTGCATGGACATATGTTTCATTTCTTTGGGTGTATACTAGGAGTAAAATTAAATCTGTAAGGTCATATGGTAACTATACCTAACTCTCAGGAACAGCCGACTCTTTTTCATAGTGGCCGCAACAGTTTATATTCCCACCAACACCGTATAAATGGTCAAATTTCTCCCCAATCTCTTTAACACTTGTTCATTATCTCTCTTTTTGATTAAAGCCATCCCAGTGAGCCTGAGGTAGTATCTCATGGTTTTGATTTGTATTTTTCTAATGGCTAATGATGTTTAGCATCTTTTCATCTATTTATGAGCTATTTCTATTGGTTTTTTTTCCCTGCATTCAACATTGTTCTTAAAAAATTCATACTTGCCAGTGCATGTGGTTAGAGTTCATGCATTTTCATTTCAGTAGCTATTATGTGACTATATCATGATTTTACTTATCAATTCTCCTGTCAATGGCAATTTAGGTTGTATACTTTGTTTTCTCTTGCTTTGTTATTGAAAACACTCCTGCTGTGAACATTCTTTACATATTTTCTGTTATACTCTAAATAATTACCCCTTCTCCTTTTTATCAACTAAATAAATTCCTAAATAGTAAAAACTATCTTTGTACAATAGATCAGAAGGCACAACTGGCCAAATAGGCAACATGCTAACTATAATCCTGTCAGCCCTGTTAAAGGCCATCGTAAGATATGTATTTTTTATTTTTAAACCCTATAAACAAGATAAGGATAATTCTGATAAAGCCTTGATTGTAATTACACAATCTAGAGGAAGAAGTCTTAGAGAAAAGGTAAAGAGAATGGATTCATACTGCTTAAAGGAAAAAAGAACTTGAAATCAGCACACTAGCATAGAAGGGGTTATTTTAAGAGTGGAGCTAAGTAGCTGGACTTTATTACTTCTAGAGAAAGCAAGAAAGAGTGGGGCTTTAATCACAGAAGTAGGATTTCAGGACAAATGCTATGAAAAATTTCCCAACTCTAGTGTTCTGAGATGCTAAAATATGTAACCAAAGGGATTTGTCGAGTCCTACTCTGGTATTTTTTCAAAGGGTAGAAAGAAAATTTCTAAAACTAAATCTAGTCCTGTTCATAGGCAGAGAGGTACATTACATCAATGACATCCAATTCCTTTGACTATTTCTTCCTTTGGATTTCATGATTTAAGGGATTGTGCCTAGCAAACAGCATTCGTTAAATAATAATCACTGCCCCCCAAACTATGTTTTTTAATAGAGATATATAGAAATTTCCCTTAGGACATGAGCACATGTAAGCATGCATAAATATGTTCTAGATGTCTTCTAGAGAAAAATTAAAATCAATATACCAGACTAGTAAGAGCAGAACTAATAAGTCATGTTCATGGAATAGAATACTATACTGTAGAAAGGAGTCGTTAATCTATCCACCAACATGGATAAATCTCAATTTATGTTACATGAGAAAAAAAAAACATGTTACAGAAGGAAATATTCTGTAGGAATCATTTTTATCAATTTGTATAAATCATAGTCAAAAGTAATAAATATTCCTCACAAGTACATAAATATATGCTAAAATAAAATAAAATAGAAGGATATTAAATTACAGAGGAGAGGTGTTCTTGAGAAGGGAAAGGAGATGCAAAGGGATATAGAAGAAAAAGTGCTTTAAATTGCACTGTTTATTTCTCTTGTTAAAATATATCTAAGCAGTTATAAAACATTACTACCTAATTAATAATAATAATCAACAGAGCTAAAGATGGGTATGTAAGTTTTTTTCTATACATTTAAAAATTCTGAGACAACAAATAATCAGAATCTCTAATTCATTACTACCAATTATAACCCCACTGAATTTCAAAAGTTCCAGCCCAAAATCAGAGAATTGCATTGTGAATAAATGCACTTTTCATTATGTTCTGTGAAATGCTGAAAAAGTGCACAGTTCACAAGTGCTCTGCAACCAGTGTCCTAGGACCCTAGATTAACAACAAGGAGTTGGCGGCCCCTCTCTTAAATCTTTCAGATCTAGAACAGCACAGGTCTACACACAAACAACTAAATTATACATTTCCAATCTCACTTTCCACTCTTTAAAACAAAAATATTGCCTACTTTCAACTATTTTCCATGTTAAGACTTGTTCTGTTACAGAGTTGCTATCCCACCAGCAAAACCTAGTTTCTACTCTTTCTGCTCATTTCCACCTATAATCTAGTTTTCAAATTCTTTAAACAAGATTGCATGACAGCTGGATGCTCCACACGCCTACCAGCTACTTTGATCAGAAAAATCAAAGAGAGCAATGTTTCTGAAGATGGGGCAGGACCACTGGTTTAAAAAGAAAAGAAAGTAAGGGAATATCTTGGAAAAGAAGGCAAAAAGAAGGGACAAAATCTATCAACTACAAAAAGGCTAGATGACATCAAAATCTTAAATCAGTGTCTTTTAAACTAATGACGGAGAAGAATGAAGGCAGATCTCTTAAGAGTATTGGCAAGAATGGCATGACCACAAACAAGACATTTGTCTCCTATCTCCTCTTAAAATTCAGGCAAATTTTACATTTTGCTTTATATCTAGTTAATAAAAACAAAACAAAACAAAAATGGCCTTGTAATTTTAAGGAAAACTCACACTGCAAAAAGAGGTGGCATGCTTACCTTGGGATTCCTCATACACTCACACACTGACACCCAGATGGGAGAGCTCTTTTAGGGAAGCGCGACATAAGTAAACAACATCTTCAGGACTTGTGCCCACATGGGGAAAAAGAGGAGCCCAGAGACTGAGCCTGAAGAGGAAGATCTAGGCAGGTCCATTTGGGAGGGGCAGCAGAGAAAGAGGAGAAAAACTGAAGGATTTATGAACAGCTTTCCCATTCTTCATCTTGGATGTACCTAGTATATATGTTGTGCTTCTATTGGTTCATAATATAAGAAGAATTTTGATCAACACAGTAGCTTCTAGCAGATGGCTGAAGCCGTCAACACACTGGAATGGCTCTGCTAGTGGTAGATTGACACCAAGTGAAAAACCAGGCGACACTAATGAGCAGTGCAAAGTACGAACATCTAGTACAAACCAGAGCAGATTTTCAGAGTAAAAAATATACAATTCAGTTTGGGGAAAGGCTATTATGTCCACGTTAACAACATAACAATATGTTCTTCATGACTGAATTTGTCTTATTCCAGATTTGTACACCAGTGATGGGAATAAAAAAAATCAAATTGAAAGATTCCATAAAGTTAATGTTCATGAAGTTGTCCGAGTTCAGAAAATAAGACGATATTTCCAGCTGTATACTTCACGGAGAAAGTAGAAAGAATATGAGTTTGGCAACAATGGGTAGTTAGTAATAAATGTGATAAATAAGTAGGATGAGAAATAGTATGAACAAAAGCACGGGGATTAATCTGTAAGAAAGATGAGGGAAACAATAGTTCAGTTTGACTAACTTGTAATGTTACATGGGGGTAGTGGCAAATAAGAGAAAAGCCAAGTCAGCAGCTCATTACCTAGGGACATGAATGCTAGCCCAAGAATTTTAGCCCTTCCTCTGAGGCAGCTGAAGCATCCTGATATGGCATGGTAGAATCTATACTTCAGAAAAATTCTTCTGACAGCAGCAATATTATTATTACTTATGATGTTCATAAAGTGTTTGAAGAAACAAGGGAAAAACAGTTTTATATTTATTCTGACAGTTTAAAAGGTTGCTGCCATTATGTATGAATTTTTGAAATCTGTTTTTGTTGATTGTACTGACTATGCTGGCTATATACCTAACAAACTACAGAGGGATATAAAACTCAGTAGAGACAGTAAATTACTTGAAGCTAAAATCAAATGACAATTTCATCCATACCCTTGTACTACTGCTGCTTTTTGGTTTCATTTACCAGAAAGACGAGCAACAATAATTCCAGGCAATTAATTCAGATCTTTGGCAAGGCCACAGAGTCTTGCTGAACACAAAAATTCTGTTACAGCATAAAGGATGAAAAACATCACTTGCCATGCATCAAGTTGAGGAACTGTGTGTGTGCATGTGAGAGTGCGTGAGTACCCACACGCACACACGTATGTGTATTGCTGAAGCTGGCCTTTCACAAATTGCCCTAACCACCATCAATCCATGCACAGCTTCACAGACACTTTAGCAAGTTGGACTCTGATATCAGAGTAGCAGTTTCATTAGGCCCTCTCACTTCCGAAGGATCCACAGTATAAACTTTCAGAACCTGCAACATAATCCTTCTCATCAAATATTTGGGCGACAGGTGGAAAATTGTTCTGCCAGCTGAAGAAGACAAAATCCATTCCTTCTGGCAATTTTCTGCAATGAAAACTCCAGAAATGAATGTGCAATAACTTGTGGAAATAAATTTCAAATATTATCACACAAAAGCAGTGTGCTCAAAATCTCTAACTGTAAACTAACTCCTGCTTATCTGAATTTTAAAATGTTTTCTCTTTGTGTTTGAATTGCCACTAAGGAAAGACAAAATATTTTCAGACATAAAAAGCCAAAGAAATGCTAAATTCAAACAAAGGAAAGCCATGTTGAGAGCTGTACTCGATTAGTAGTGTCCCTTAGGTCAGAATGCAAGGACCACGAGACCATTTTCTACCATTACCTCGTTCCTAGCAACTGTGAGATTATCCCCTCAGACTACAATGTCATGCACAAGCCAGCCTGAAAATGTATGTCGGGCTCTGACTCTTCTTGGTTGGTTACTGCAACTTCCATCTGCTCTGTGATGCCGAGATGGATCTCTCCGGCATTCGGATAATGGTTCTTTTAAAGGTTTCTCTCGAAAGCCCTCATTTGCTCACTCCCTAACTATGTAAGAGCTTGGCAGATGGGTTTGTGATGGCACGGGGAGGCTAAAATGGTTTTCAGGAAGTTAATAATAGAGAGAATTGCATACCACCACTGTGGGTTTGTAGTTTTGCACTTGAACTGCTCAACCATTCTTTCCTGTATGGGGCATCTGCATGTCAGCTCATGTGGCTGCTGAGATGCACAAGAGATTCAGCTGAAGGACACGTGGGGAATAAGAGTTCTACCAGTGAACTACTATATTGAATGCAATCTACTTTCTTTTATTTGGCTATCTCCCCCACCCCCCTTTCCATCTCTAGTTGTCTTATGTGGCTTATGTTTGTGATGTGTAATAACCAATTGATTCCAATTAGTTGAAATTTTAGGCAGTTCACTGGTGAAATATATTTTTGCAATAGCGTAAAAATGTTAAATAAAGGATATAAACCAAATTGCCAGTTTAATGCACTGTTTAGTTTTGAAAAGCAAATGCTTTCCATAGATTTTAAAAGAACTGTTTAACAAGTAAACAACCATTTTACAGACACCATTCATTCATTCAACGATTTCTTTGTGCCAGGCGCTGTGCTAGGAATGGAATATTAGGCAATCAAAGGAGACAAAATCCCTCCCCTTCAAGCAGATGCCATTTTGGTGGGGAGATAGACAAAACTCACATTTTAAATATACTTTAAAATATGGCATGTTAGATGACAATAAAATGCTATAGGGAAAAACAGAGCAGGGAAGAGGAATTAGGAATGTTGAGTGAGGGACTATTAGTGTGGTTAAGAAGGGTCTTGGAAGGCAAAGGACAAAGGAGGTGAGGAATCGATGCATAGGATGTGTAGGGAAGAAGTTGTAAGCACAGGAAATAGCAAGTGTGAAGGCCCTCAGGCGGGAGCATGCCTAACTGCAGCGGTCCCCTCTCCTGTGGTTTTGCTTTCCACAGTTTCCATTACCTACAGTCAACCATGGTCTGAAAATTTTAAATGGAAAATTCCAAAAATAGACAATTTATATGTTTTAGATGGTGCGCCGTTCTGATTAGCATAATGAAATCTCGCACTGTCTCACTCCGCCTGGACACGCTCCTTGCCTGTTAGTCAATGAGTAGCCTTCTCAGTTATCAGACTGACAGCTGAGGCAGCACAATGCTTGCATTCAAGTAATCTTTATTTTATCTATTGATGGCCCCAAAGACATTCATGTGACTTTTATTACAGTATACTATTATGGTTCTTTTGTTAAATTATTGGTGACTGTTGCTCATCTCTTACTGTGCCTAATTTATAAATTAAACTCTATCACAGGTAACTATGTATAGGAAAAAACAATATGTATAGGGTTCGGTACTATCTGCGGTTTCAGGCATCCACTGTGGGTTTGGAATGTATGCCCTACGGATAAGGCAGGACTACTGTCCTGAGAGGAATCACAGGAAACAAGTATGGATCAGATGTACATGGCAGGTGTGAAGGTAGGAAAGCACAGAGAGATGATGATGAGAATAAAGAAGAGGAGAGGAGACAGCATACGAGGCCTTTTAGGTGATAGACTTTGAGCCTGGGAAATGACGAACCTTTGGAGCTTCTGGAGAGGAGTCATGATCTCACTTTCACATCAGCTCAGATGTTACCTTTTCACTGAGGTCTACCCCAATAACCTTGTTTCATTCTGTAACCTGTGCCCCTCTTCATTCTCAATTCCTCATGCCCTAACCTACTTCCATTTTTTACCATAGTACTTTTCACCTTTTAACATTCTAGAATTTTTACAAAATTATTTGTAAAGCATATTGTTTATTCCGTCTCTTCTACTAGAATGTCAGATGAAGGCAGAGACTTGTATACAGTTGGCACACTGACAATCCCAAGCACCTAGATGAGTTCCTGGCACTCAGTAGGTGCTTGGTAAGGCTCTGAACCTTATGTTATTCTTCCTGAGTCATTAAAGCAGATCTTAAAGATGTTAAGGACTATTCCAAGATAGCCCTAGAACAGTAGTCCCCAATTAGTTTTGGCCCCAGGGACTGGTGCTCCTATTAGAATCTAATGTCTGATGATCTGAGGTAGAGCTGAAGTGATGATATTAGCACTGGAGAGTGGCTGAAAATACAGTTGAAGCTTCGCTTGCTGGCCTGCCACTCACCTCCTGCTGTGTGGCCCAGTTCTTAACAGGCCATGGACAGGTGCTGGCCCATGGCCCAGGGGTTACGGACCCCTGCTCTAGAAGACTTTTATATTTTGAGAGATAAAGGGGCATTTTGAGGAAGTTGGTACTAAAGAGTTCTTTATCACCCAGGTTTTGTGAGGCAGGAGAAGAGAAAGAGTAGAATGAGGTTGAAAACACCCCCGAATGAGCCACTGTAGAAGGAAAAATAATTTGCTAGTATTTTTCTTCAAGATTTTAATTGCCTCCAAAGTTGGAGGAATCGTTCTTGGTTAGATTATAAGAATCTTGCCTAATAATCTTTGAGAGGAAATGTAATTTAAATTAATTTTAATAAATCTAATTAGTTTTCTTATAGATAATGGTAAAAATTCTAAGAACCAACCAGAATGCATCCAGGTAACTAATGAAGCAACTGCAGGCCTGATTATTCTTTTGGTATCTTAACATGGGAGAGGCAGACTTTCCTCCCTTATTCAGGATTTCTACCTAGTATGTGTCTTTGAGTAACAGTCCTCAGAGCACATGATGAATTGAATATAATACAAACACATTTGCAATGTGGTCTCAGATTCAATAATTTAATAGACATATACATGTTACAGTTAAGTATCCTTAATTTATACTCTAATTAGAAATTATGATATTTTCTGATACATTACTATATTCTCAATATAAGGGGAGATTACCAAACAAATTAAGAATGTAAATAAGACTGGTGAGGAAAGAAAAGCCTGGTATCTAGTTAAATGACTATTTTCAAGGATTTCTACATTTCTTCATTCTACATGGAGTCTAACTATCCCCATTTGGTAATCTATTCTGAAAACTCTTTATTTGCACTAGTATGTAAAATGGGATAGTTATCAAAAATATAATTTTTAAAATTTATATTTTATATTTTTAATGTGTTTTAGTATAGTACAACTTCTATTAGTTGATATTCTATGGAGTTGAGGTGTTTCGGCTGGGGGTATTTTCTGGTTAGAATTATAGTATTTCAGAGTTGAAACACAATTTCAATATAAAGTCATCTCAACATCCTTTATATTTTGACCTCCCATCAACACACAGCCCATCTTCTGCTGAAGCATGTCTGATGAGGCAGTTGTTGCCTCTCAAGTTGCTCCTAGTAAGAGTCAGATGCTCAGAAGATTCTGGCAGTGGTTAAGTGAATCAGCTTTGGAGTTAGAAGCCTTAGATTGAGTCCCCCACACCCCGCTCCACTCCCACTTGTTATATGAGACCATCAACAATTAAGTTTAAGGACTTTTCTCTCAAAGGTTATTCATATACATATATACATATATACATGCATATATATATATTCATATATATATACATATATGAATAATAGGTATAGAACTTCCTAGGGTGGTTGTAAAAATTAAGGTTTAAACCCCATAAAATATTGACTAAAAGATGCTGAAATCAGTATTATTGTTATTATAATTGTATTAACATAGTTCTGTACATTTTTCCTAGGCTACTGCAGGTTATTCAAAAATCATTTTCATTATAATCATACAGTCATGTACCACGTGATGACATTTTGGTCAATGACGGAGCACATATAAGACAGCGGTCCTATAAGATTATAATGGAGCTGAAAAATCACTATTAAATAGTGACAGTGTAGTCAATGTACCGTATTAGCCAACTCATTACTCACGTGTCTGTGGTGATGCTGGTGTAAACAAATCTACTGCACTGCCAATTATGTGTGGGACACAATACTTGATAATGATGATACACAACTGTAACTGGTTTGCGCATTTACTATACTATATACTTTTTATCATTATGTACCACATAATGACATTTTGGTCATTGACGGAGCACGTATAAGACAGTGGTCCCATAAGATTATAATGGAGCTGAAAAATTACTATTAAATAGTGACAGTGTGGTCAATGTACCGTATTAGCCAACTCATTACTCACGTGTCTGCGGTGATGCTGGTGTAAACAAATCAACTGCACATCCAATTATGTGTGGGACACAATACTTGATAATGATAATACACAACTGTTACTGGTTTATGCATTTACTATATTATACTTTTTATCATTATATTAGAATGTACTCTTTCTACTTAGAAAAAGGTCTACTGTAAAATAGTATGCTGTGTTATGCCAGCAGCAGCCTCATGAATCTCGTGTTTACAGCATCTCTTGGTTCTGTCATTTTCTCTCGTGCTTGAATTAATCTCGTGTTGTTTGGTACAGTAACATGCTGTACAGGCTTGTAGCCCAGGAGCAGCAGGCTATACCATATAGCCGAGGTATGTACTAGGTTATACCATTTAAGCTCGTGTAAATGCACTCTGTTATGTTCCACCACAATAGAATTGCCTAATGAACATTTCTCAGGCTGTAGGTAGTTAAGGAAAGAACAGAGTTCAGTGAAAGAGGTACTGCTCTTGTATTGGCCTTAAGGTATAATCTAGAAATCACTTTGAGAGAAAAGTCCTTGAAAACTAGATTTTCTAACAGTTGTGAATTCTCTTACACATGCAGGAAGACCCCAGAATTGATTGAGGTCATGTTAGTTGGGTTCCTTAATGAAGGCTCTACTATATAATTGGCATTTTCCTCAATTAGTTCAAATTAGTAAATTTTACTGTACATTTGTTCCTGTCAAGAATGAATTAATAATTTAAGTGTGACATTAAATAAATACCAGACATGAATTTATGTGTGTCATCTTTAGCATCTCTAGTACACATCAATTTTCCTGTCAAGTCCTTGATAGTATAAAGAGCAGGCAAGATGATTAGGAAGAACTTTTGTGGGACTTTTGTAAACTACTCAGAAAAAAAAAAATGTACAAAACATACCTCCTCAGGAAAAAAAGTGGATTTAGAGACCCCTGGCAAGCTGTGTTTCAGCCTACTGGTAAGGCAATGATGGTCGTGAATCATGTTTATTGTGCTCAGGCCAACCTAACCAGGCAGAGGTTAGAACAGGCTATTTGCCACAACCTCGACCATGAAGCTTTATTTTCCCTAAACAAGTCAGAGCCAGTAGGTCACAGGTGTGAGAACTTACAAGCACACAAGTGGTGATGCCTATTTTCAACACAGGAACTAATGAGAAGAATGCAAAGGAAAAAGTCTAGCATGTGGTATGTCCCAGGGTCTCCAAGAGCCACACTTTCCCAATTAAAATTTTTTTTATTCCCCCAGCAAGCCAGACAATCTAAAGATCTTTATATGGGGTCTATATTGGTCCCATGTTCCCTTCCTGGCTTAAGGATCTTAGTAATTTGTACCCTTCCTTGGACCTCTTTTCCCACTTCTTGGCCCTGATGCATCTCCCTGTATCTTATGCAAGGCTGAGGCCAGGCCTCTTGCCCTTATCTTATTCCCTTGATACAATAAATATATTTTTCTTGATCGATCCATATGAAATGAATAAGTTGTGTTCCTCCTCTGATTCTGATACTCCCTGCCCCACAGTCCATCACATACTATGTCCCTGTGTCCAGACAATTCCTGGGTATAGACCTTTCTACAACACAGTAGGAAGTATGGAGAAAGCATGTGTCAGCAACCAGACACACCTAAATGTGCACCATTTCAGTTCCCATGCCCAGAGCTTTCAGGTCTTCCTTATCTATTAAGATGCAGTCTATAATATCTACCTTGGATAATGGTAGCAAGAACCAAAGAAAAGAACTAGTTTTGCATTTTCATTAGACATTAGCTATTACTTTTAATAAATTCAAGTTTTATTTTTTTAAGTTTTGAAAATGCTCGCTAAATCAATCCCGAGGCATGCCTACGGCTAAATTTCATTTTCTGAAGATGACACAATTCTGCCAAATACCTCCAGTTCATTCTGAGACTACAAACGAAGCCATACATCTATATTTTCCAGTGCTCTCCCTTGCAGCTCTGCCGAAGCTCATCACCAGTGTGTAATTAAGGGGCTTAGTGCTTCGCTGGTATTCCAAAAGGCGCAGGCCTTACCCGGGTGCCACCTGGCAATCTATCAGAATTTGTTTTCTGCCATGCTGCTATTTCCCTCTCCGAAATGCTCTTTGTGAGGAGGAAGCTGGAATAAATGTGGAGCCAGTTTCTACTTCCCAGTGGTACTTCAAAAATGAACAATTTGTCTTTTTTGGAGGGCTCACTGTTGACTTGCCTATTTAGTAATTACAAGAGAAGACTCAAAGGCAATAAGTAGCTAGGTGCAAACTATCCTTGTCTTTGTCGCCCACTGGTCTCTGAAGAGAAATACAATCTTTCTCATTAGGAAACTCCTGGTGCTTTCTGATAAAGTCAAAATGTCAGGCCCTCAGTAGATGAGGATAATTTAAAAATTGAAATGATCTAGACCTAGGTCAGAGTTTTAACTTGTTTTTTTTTCAGCTGCACCTAAAAATAGCCCATTAACTTTAAATAGAACAAATAAAAGACCCTTCAAAGTCACTATTAAAAATGCTCAGGAGTGTAAATAATGAGTTAGCAGGATATCAAGGTGTCATGAAGTTCTCAGGTGGAAGTTCTGAGCTTTCAAAGCATTCCCACAAGTATTAGCCAATTCTTCAAACAGCCTGGGGTTTATTTACCATTATTAAACTCATTTTACTGAGAAAGAAAATTCAAGTGCCACACGTCATCAGACAAATGAGTGACAGAGTGAGGGCTTCTGATTTTAGTCCAGCACTGTTCCATTAAACCAGAACCTTTACAATTTACTTAGTTCCAAAAGCAAAGCAAGGTTTCTATTATTATTATTATTGTTATATTATTATTCCTGACTCTTGTCAATCCATAACTGACACCCATGACAATTTTTCCATCTGCCAAACTGTACTGTCACTGTCCTCCAGCACTTTTGTCTTAAAGCCATGCTTAATTACACAGAGTTAAAGACAGACTGTCTCTAGTGGCACCAATAACCACGGGATTTCACGCATACTGTGGGTCTGTTGGCAGGGACTGATGAGAGAGAAAGCTCTGATGGAGATATGCCCAAAAGACTCGCCACTACAAAGAACATCTTCAAAGGGAGTAGATGAATCTGCCAAACATGACTTTGAAAACCCAGAACAACATTAAATAAATCTGCTAAAGCAACATGGTCCATCTCATTTACACCTAGAGGTTGTCAGCCCTTTTCCAATGGCCCCGATCCACAAAGTCATGTCTTTCCCACTCAAGATTCACAGGTCCTTTCCCTCTCACAGTCTTTAGAGGCTTATGGAGTTCACTGGCCTATGCTGCACCAAGCTGTCCTGTTCCAAATCCTGCTCTCATAACATTTCCTGCAAGGACTTATTCAGTGCTCCCAGACTCCAAAATGTATGGGTGCCCTGCCCAAAGCAAACAGGTCTGTGAATTATCTTTTAAGTTACAATCTTTAAATTGTGAGCTTTAGAGTCAAACACTTCAGTTCAAAAACCAGCTCATCATTTCCTAACTGTGTAACCTTTGGCAAACTATTTAAATCTAAACTTCAAGTTTTTTTGCCTCTAATGCTGAATGGTGATATCTATCTCTAATGGATACTACTGTCTACTACTAACTTCTTCCTACTTTTGAAGAGAAATCCTATTTAGTATTTTCCCTTAGAAGGTCCTGCGATTTCTTATACCAATCAGAAAAATTCCAACTCCATTTGTTTTACCAGTAATAGGCAGAGGAAGTAGTTTTGACCTTTAAGATGTGAATGACAGTATGCTAGGAGACTTAGGACTTAAAAAAATACACTCAAGAAGACCTTTGTTCTTCTAGACAATGTGTCTGGATGTGATGGCTGAAACTGCTGTAGCTATTTTGTTACCACTAGTGGAGCCAGCCTGTGTATACACTCAATTACTGAGGATTATACAGTATACAGTTCAGAAGTACCTGGTTTTATGATATCTTCACTGAACTGCTGAATTGATCATTTATGTTGCATCAGTGATAAACATCCTTCTAATTTAGGTCATCTGACTTGAGGCTTTTTTTCTACCACTTGAAGCTGAAAGGCAATCTAGCAAATAAAAATAATGATAAATCCAGCATCAAGAAATTTCTCAATGTATTATTTGAAACATTTAGTATATTAACTTATTAAAACTCTGAGCTGTTAGGAAATAGCACAGAGAGGTTAAGTAACCTACTCAATTCACCCAGTAGGGAGCAGTAAAATGGGCACTTGAGCAGTCTGGCGCCAGAGCCAACTACGGGGCAAAATCTCTTTTCTTACTTACATGCACTATCTCATATGGTGATAACAGGCTTAGCATTAAAAATAAAGCCATCTAGATAGTCCCTAATGCAAAGTTACAGCAACTCAAATATGTTGGTAATTTTGCAATAATGATGTGTTCCATATGCTTCCTACAATATCAGGCATCTCCTCACCCACTGTAAAAGCTCCCAGTGGTATCTTGATGGTCTAAACCCCTATCACAGAACTGGTCTCAAATTAGTCCTTCTTATACCTGATTCTCAATGCTGGCTTTCCTTCTGTCAGGAGCTTCCAATGCTACAGGCCACTCAGACCCTCGAGTTATTTTTTTGAACAATTGATTCTATTTCTTTGAGCCAGCCTATCAGAGCAGCTTCTGACCATTCAATTGCAATAGGATCCATTTTCTTTCTCTTGTCTCCAAAATAATCCCACAATCCCTAACATCTTTATCCATTGTTCCCAAGTAATTTGTTCCAAATAATCCTGAATAAATTCACATGGTCACACCTTTGTCCAGTCGAGAACAGTGGCTCTTTCGTGCCTTTGGCAGTCTGGTTTAGCTGTTCCTCCGTCTGCAGAGGGAGCTTGTGTGGAAACTGGGAGCTGAGTCGGTGAGAAGGGAGGTAGATTCTGTTTTACTGTGAGGGAAAAAGAGCCATCGTAGACTCACTGGGGCAGGGCTCAGGAATGCATTTAAATTGTTCCCAGGGTGACTCTGATGCACACTAAAATCTGAGACTATCTATCAAATGGCCAGAAAGAACAAAGTGGCCAACAGAGAAGAGGGTTTGAATGGCATCTAAGGACCATCATACTGCATTTAAGCAGGGGGTAAAACTGCCTTCTCTTCCTTTGTTCTCTTACAATGAACTCATCACATCCCAATTGGAGACCTCTCAACCATTCACAAGTAGATCATTAGCAAGACAGTTTTACAGGGACTACAGTAGCTTCCCCCCCTGCCTGACCCCCAACCCCATCCATAGGTGATACATTCTAAGACCCCTCTCAATGGATGCCTGAAATTGATAGTAAAGAACCCTATACATACTGTGTTGGTTTTTTCCCCCTATACATATATACATTTTATGGCTTTGCTTTTGGCATATCCAGATTGACGGCATCACTGCTTTGGGGCCATTATTAAGCAAAAGAAGGGTGACTTGCACACAAGCATTAAGATACCAAGACAGTCAATCTGATAACCCGGATGGCTACTGCGGAACTCACCGGCAGGGAGCATGGATACACTGGTTGAAGGGATGATTCATGTCCCAGGCGGGACGAAGCAAGATTTCTTCCTGCTACTTCAGAAATGTCATGCTAATTACAACTTAATAAATTGTTTACTCTGGAATTTTCCGTTTAATATTTTCAGACCATGGTCGAAAGCTGGTAACAGAAACCACCAAAAGCAAAACTGCAGATAAGGCGAAACTACAGAACATCTAATACTTCTGGGGTTTCCCAAAGTGGCTTGAAAACTAATACTTATAGAGCACCTTTGATAGGCAATGCCTAAGGTCTTACATATATTAACTCTTATATAATCACCCTTACGACACTGTTACTGTTATTTTTCCATATTACAAAAGCCAAAACAGAAAGATTAAATCACTTGCTCACGGTCACACAGCTGATCATGTGATCCAGGATTTGACTCAGTGTCTGATTCCAGAGTTTGGTACTCACTCTTTTCAACAAGCTGTAATGCCAGAACTAATACCAGAACTGAGAATTTATCGATGATTATTGCTTCACTCAAACCCGAAAGTCCTGTGACTATGTGATGCTCCCTCTGAACTTTCATTCTCATAACTTCGCCTGCCTGGGATACCCTCATATCTTCATTATCTTTCTGCGTCTTTTATCCATCCCCTCCAAGGCCTACAGCTAATTAAGGTCAAACAATAGAAACTGTTTTGTGGGTGAAAAAATCCTAAGAAATATTTCCTATAAAGATTTGTTTCTGGTCATTTAAATATATATGTTAAATGCTAACAAGCACCGTGCCTGGCACACAGCTAGCATACATAGCAGTTTCGCTATATTTAATGTTCTTTTCACTGTCCCACTCTTTTTTTTTTTTAAATCTTAAGATAGCATCAGACCCAAGGAGGTACTTTTTACACCTACTTTTCCATGATGATGATCAGAGGGAAGAACACCAGGAGTAGGAGTGGGAATTAAAATTCTAACTCCCTTCCTATTAAGAAAACTTCTAGCATAGCCTTTAAGCATTCTAATTAACAAAAACTTATGCTACTCATTACTCTTCATTTCTCCATAAGAGAATGCAGCTATAATGGAGAGTGAAATACACGAAGTGTTGAGCTAGGATCAAACCCTCTGATGCTTGCCAGCTCTACGATCTTGGGCAAGCAATTTTACCCGAGCCTGGGTTTTGGTGCCAGCTATGCCTTTGAGCTTTGCTTTGCCATGTTATATAGCTGTTTGACTTTGGGCAATGCTAAAAGTCGCCTGGGGACCTTGTTAAAATGCAGGTTCTGGTTAAGTCATTCTGTGGGAAAGGTATGACATTTTGAGTTTCTAATGAATTTCGAAGTGATACTGAGAACGTATGGCCTATGGACCACACTTTGTGAAGGAGGGTTTCCCTGTCTATTAAAAAAAAAAAAATGAAAATAGTATCTATGTCAGAGGGTTCTGTGAGGATTAATGAGAGGATCCATATAATGCATTTAGTACGTAGCCTTAGAAAGCCCTACAATTTCCTTTAAGATACCAAACATAAAAGAGGGATAGTTATTAAATATTAAGAGGACTGAGCTCAGGGGGCTTCTCTCTTTCATCCAGGGTAGTAGGACAGCCTTAAAGTTTGATCTTGCTTACACACAGATGTGATGACTCTACTTAAACAGTACTTACTCTTTCTATTAAAAAGGATGTTGCCTTGTAGGAAGGATACAGTGAATCCTCATTTAATGTCAACAGGTTCTGCAACTCAAGCTGATATGTAAGGAAACCAGTTTAACCAGGAACTAATTGATATAAACTAGAGTTAAATTACTATGGAATTTCAATGTTACAATGGAATGACTTTGAAGGGAACAACTTATCTGAGGACCTGCTGTATGTACCTTTATGAGCAGCCCTCATCTCTAAATTAATCCCCACCCTGGGACTCTATTTATCCAGTTCTCTTTGTATACGAGATAGGCTATGCCGTGATGTCCTTACTTCAGTGTGATTCTGCAAAAATTAATTTAGAGGGGGTAACTTTCATAAAACATGTTTATAATTGGCCATGGGAGACTAACACACTTCTATCTAACAATGAAGATTATTATGCTCATAAAACACAAGTAGTAGCAGTCTCTCTTGCCTGCTGAAAGAATGTGTCATCCCATGGCAGTCTCTTTGTATTTTTAAGCCCATATTTTATTAACATATATGTATTTACAAAACATTCAAGTCTTACACATTAAGTAGAATGCAAGGTATAGCAAATGATCATGTCTCCCACATTTAATGCCCAGATTAAGAATGGAAACCACATTCAAAATCAAGAACCAGTCCCTCAAATGCAAAGTTTTATTTGTTAATAGATCAAACCAAGCAAACACAAGATATTTGCTCATAGATAAAATGCCTGAGTAGGAAGTCTATAAGGCTCATGGTTAAATTCTAAGAATATGAATGGGGTAATTTAATCCAAATAGTTTGTTTCAATTATTTCAATTCTGACTGAGAGGTTATTTTAAACATTTGTTTCTTCCCTTTTTTTTTTTAAGATGCCAACTACCCGGGACTTGAGAGGCTTTTTGACATGTCTGTTTTCCAGTTTCTATCTGTCTGCCCTACACAGAGACTTCAAAAACCAAGAGAGATACAGTCAAGTTTTGACTCCGGGAAACTTGAGCGATATCCCCAGAGGAGCGCATTTCCCTCTCCCTCAGCACTCCACTGCCTCCACCCAGCACCTCAGCCCACTGTGATCTGCATTTGCGAGCTCTCTGCCCTCTTCCTGAGGACCCGCCGTTCTACAGAAACCTAAATGGAAGTAGCCATCAACACAAAAGCAACTGAGGGACAAACGCGCTGTAAACTAGTCATAGAGGGCTCTTTTGCTTTAAACCCTGGTCAGGCAGCACCTGGAAGCAATGGAATTCTTAAGAGAATTTATTTCTGACACCAAGACCCTCTATATAGCTGGACTTATTTCGACTGCATTAGCTATCATATTTGGTGCACTGTGTAAACTTTTCTATAGAGCACTTTCATGTCTGCCTGTGTTTGGTCATCAGACATAACATATTTATTGAGCACCTACTATATACCAGGTTATGAATGAGACACTGGTGCACAAACCAGACACGGTCCTCAACATCACAGAGCTTATGGTAGAGCACCCAGAGGGAGCATAGTAAGAACTGTGGTACTCTAAAGGCCTACGGAAATCTTTCTTGCTACTTTTCCTCCCATTTATTTTTAATATTTTAACAATTTTATGAACCCCATTACAGTTTTTTAATTTTTAACACATTTTTAAAATGTCATATACACCCACCCCAACCCCTCCAATTTATTCAATATCTGATGAATTTCAAAAAAAAATGATCTGACCTGACCATTTGCTTTAACTCATTCATTCTTATGTACGCAATCAACCATCAATCTTTTTTTTTTTTTATCAGACATGGTATGCGAGGCTTTGTGCTAATAAGCACGAGGATAACAACCAGCTCTCAAGATGCTCATGGCCTAGTAGGCAAGGTGGAAACAGTCTTAGGGAGTATGATCTGATGTGTAGAATAACTAGAATTTCAGAAAGAGATGTCAAGGGTAGTTTCACAGAGGAAATATTTAAGTCATTGGTTCATGTGTATACAGCTTGACTAGAAACATAAGGGTGTTACTGAAAACAGTTTGTATCTCATAAAACCTAATACTGTCGGTAAAAAAGGTAAAGACAAATCTTGAAAAATAAGTAATATTAACAGAATACATGGCTTAATGCCATTCAAACATGAAATCAATTATTTAAAATAAAAGGTGATGGTACTAATTTGTTTTTGTTGTTTAATGCTGTCTCGGGTTTGAGTGGTGCAAGATAATGTTTATCCATTCCCAATTTGATATTTTCACTTGCACAAAATTCAATTAGGATATCAGATGTTTTGCATTTCCAGCATGAACGTTAATGAAACATTGGGGTGGGGAGGGATGAGAGAATAAGATGTTTGAGTCTGCATGATTCACGAATGTTTTTCAATATCATGCAAGGCTCCAAGTAATGAGCAATAGCAGAGAAGCAATATAGGATATTAACTGTTCCATATTAATAATGCCCTGCTTGGGAATGAAGACGAGCCTTTTACATGCTGCAGATAAACAGCTTGTAGTGCTCCTGCAGCTTCTCCCTTGCCCCATTCCTCCCTCCAAGCTACTGTTCTCAAAAGCTCGTCAACATTAAAACCAAAACTTTCAAGGGAGATTAAATGGGCTCCTCAAAAATTGCTTCCTGTGGCTAAATGATGCCAGAACAGACATAATTAAAATACATTTACAACATTTATCTAAAAGCCTTTACCCCAGAGAACAAAGTTTTCCCAACAACGGAACTCATAGTCGCTCAATCACATGTGGGTTGTTTGGTGGCAAGATTTCTGTCATTTTGGTCAGTTAAGTTATGATGAATTAAAGAGACAAAAGCCCATGAGGGAGAACTAATCGGCAGCAAGGCTAATCATCTTCTACAAAGGAAGACTAAGCCAAGCTTCCTACCAAGCGCAATTACTGACTTAAGGCAGGCGCTTATCAGGCCTCTGGTCTGAATTGTTTGCTAATACATGGATTTGCAAACTGGCAGGACGGTAATTAATGAAACTGAATCCTGCTCTCATAACTGTGGTGGGGTGTTGATTCTTAGCTAGAGAAACATTTCATTTACTGAAGCTAATGGTCTGATCCTATCCCCAAGTCTTCCCTCAATTTTATTTGTAGATCAGTTTGTCATGATTAAAGTTAGGGGATTTGAAGGAGCCAAATGCTGATTCAGAAGTTCAAGGTGCTTACTGCAGTGTTATTCACATCCTGCTTTAGACTAAGCTGGTTGAGTTTGTTTCCAAGCAAGGAATTTCAAAAAAAAATTGCTGAATGCTACAAAGCAAGTGTTGGGAAGCAAGGAATGAAAGTAAAGAAAACATATAGGGTAAGTCCTGAAAAACTAAATATTTGTCAACAATAGTGTGATTTGACATTTCCTAAAGTGATTGTGACTTTTGAGTTACTGAAGCTAGGTTTGTAGATTATCTAAACACACTTAACCATAGCTCTATGGCCATGCCTAATGACTAAATCCAGTCAACCTCATTTATAAGAACAGGCCAGCCATATTAATACACATGTGTGAATAGGGCTAAAACAAGTCCTAAAGCAAAACAAATCTACTCACATCTCCACCCAACTCTGCATTTTCTTCCCGGTGTATTGGAGAGTATCCATCTTCCTATCCCTCTAAGTATGCATTTGATCATATTCCCCTGCTTTCCCAGGATGCTCATCCATCATATTTGCCTTTCTTCTAAATATCTTTCCAGTTTTTCTACACTGATCTTTCTAGTCAACAGTTAGTTGTCCTAAGTCTCTATCACGTTATCAAAAATAGTATTCAAATCTACATTCCAATATCTTTTTTCTCCTTTACAAAAGGGTAGACTACATTCATTATTCCTTACAGTCTAATCTTTAGCCTACTCAATCTGGAATCATTCAACCAAGTTTCCACAAACTGCCAACTGTTTCCATGGTAACAACTCCAATAAAAATTTAACTTCCCATATTAATTTACATATCTTATATTATATATCATATATAATATATATAATTTGACACATTTAACACATTTAACAACTCCCTTGTTCCCGAAATGTTTGCATGGCTTTGCTCTTGTTTGCCCTCTTATCTCAAGGGATATCTCTTGGCTTCCTTCAAATTCATCTCTTACTTAACCATTGAAATGCTGGAACACCCCAAGGTCCAGTCCCAAGACATTTTTTTCTTTTTCTTTTTATCCATGTTCAGAGTTTCAATTACCACTTGCAAATTAGACAGTTCCACTGGATGTCTAAAAGGCACCTCACATGTGGCACGTCCAAGACCTAACTCATCATCTCTTTCCTCATTGCCAATCCTGCCTCTCCTCTGGTGCCACCACCCACCACATTTCAAACTGTGGCGGTAAACCACAACATGGATGTACTTCATATGCTTTGCTGGGTGAAAGAAGCTAGACAAAAAAGAACAGACTGTATGATTTTGTTAATATGAAATGTCTAGAAAAGATAAATCTATAGAGATCAAAAGTAGATTAGCAGTTGTCTAGGGCCAGAAATTGGGATGGGGAGTGACAGTAAACATGCATGAGGTTTCTTTTTAGGGTGATGGAAGTATTTTAAGATTAGGCTATGATATTGGCAGTACAACTCTAAAAATACAATAACATTTATCGAGTTTTACATTGAACATGGGTGTATTTTATGACACGTAAACTGTATCTCAATAAAACTTCAATTACAAAGGTAGAAGTCACATATGACTCCCATTTCTTTCCCATCTCCATTTTCAACCTATCCCTAGGTTCCACAAATTAAACTACCAAAATATTTCTCCATTCATTTTTCTCTATCATACTCTACTTTAAATTAGCATCATTTTTTCCCTTATTACTGAAATGGTTTTTTCTTTAGTGTCTCCTATCAGTTCTGGTATCCACAACAAACTGTCCTCCGCACTTCAGCCAGAATTTTTTTTTTTTTTTTGCTTAAAAACCCTTTTTATTGGCTTCCAGAAGCCCTTAGATAAAGAACACATTTCTTAGATTGACTTAAAAGACCTAGCACAATTATTGCTGGCTGCTTTCCACTCTAACCCACTTTCTCCACCTTTCCTGGATCAGCTGCGTGTTTTTTTCTGCAATACCCTTCGACCCTATCTTCAATTGCTTGACTCCCACCCCACTTGGATAGCAGCCCAAGTATTAGTTTGAGGGCAATTACCCTGATTCATAAGCCTAAGTCAACCCCATTGGTTTATTGTTCTCGTAGAACCATAATTCTTGCTTTCAGAAAAGGCTAAATCCCCAGTTTGTAATTTAAAAAAAAAAAAAAAAATTTACCACTAATTATTTGGGTTAATATCTGCCCCTCCCCTCCATCCATGTAAACTGCATGAGAGCAACCAGAGCATATGCTTTTGCCCTTTTTTTTCCACATTGTATCTTCAGCACGTAGACCAGTGACTGTAAATGACTGTTCAAAGAATAAATTATCTGCCACTGATAGTTAATATCAACACCTTTTATCAATGAAATTTTCAGACACACAATCCTAAATACACTTGTGAAATAAATAATTTAGTTCCTTTAGCTCCACTGAACCCAGGTAAACTGAAGACTGAAATGAATAAGCTAGCTGGTCTCTCTGAGAGGCCCTGAGAAGAGCAGCCAGAATGGAAACATTGTGACACTTTCTTTGCCTCCTTTAAATAAGAAAGAAATTACTTTAAAGCTTATCTCTAAATCATGGGGTTTTTTTTTTTCTCCTACTTAATAGAAAGAGCCTCTGTTAGCCAAATAGAAATGCTCGCACTCTTCTGAAATTCTGCTAGGGAAAAATGTTTTGACGTTCTTTCCTTATCTCTACATACACTGATTTTTCCCCGTCCTTCTGTTCCGGGGTATGACAGCACCTGCGGCAAGTCCAGATTCCTCGGTCTCTGGTTCCTGAGATTAAAAATAAGTTTCCAACCATCACTTGGCAATACAGTTAGCTGTCAAGCATCTAGTCCCAACTCAGCCACTCTTTATGATCTGGACAGAACTTTGAGCCTCACTGGAGCCCCTTCCTGGAGTGCTGCTCCCTAATTCAAACCAAGAGCCCTGGAGACCATACAGAGAAAGAAAGCTGGATTGCTGGGTAGGAAATGTGCCAAAATTATGTTTCTAAGATTCTTCTATCAGAGGCTTTTAAAACAGTTTTTAAAAAGAGTAGAATTAAAACAGGGCAAAGAAAACCTTCCTTTATAAATAAAAACAGAATTGAAATACACTTGAAAGATGAACAAAATTCACAAAAATTTTATAACTGACATATTTTGATGTGGATAGGCAAAATTCTGATCTGTTGGAATTATTCTGGACAATTGCATCCGAATAAATATTTCAAACATTTGACTCAACTTATGCACAGCACACATTTTTAAAATTACAATTCCGTGTACAAATGGTTTAAATTGAATAGCAAACAGCTGAATGGAGAGTATGCTTTTCATCATGGTCACTATCTGTAATTCTTAGGAAATCAATTCTTTCTAGAGATTATAGATTTTCTATCTGTAAAATGAACATAATAACACTTGGCTTTCTCATAGAATTTTTTGAAGAGTAACAAAAAATACTGTAGCATAAGTAAAGGTTCTAGAAGTTTAGAAAAGATGTTATAATACCATACTTTTGTAATTAGGGTAAATAATCCCATCATGTCAAAAAGAAGTTCATTATAGTGCAAAATGTTTGAAATAACGGCATACTTAATACATTTATTTTTCTTTAGAAGCATTTTGAACTAAACTCTTAGAAATTGTTCTGAAGAGATGCCAAAGATTTACTTAGACACCTTATTATTGGAAACGGCATAATTTGATATTTAACTTTAACTCTAATACCAAGTGCCAATAATCTCGTGGAGAAGGTAATTTGTATTATTTGCTTAGCGTTCAGGAAAAGGAAAGTCAACTAAAAGGAAACTTTAAACATTTAGAACAAGCAAGCAAGACAGAGAAGATGAGAAAGGTCATTTGAGAACGACTCTTCAAGTAGCACTCTTAAAAGGATTCATTTACTAGTAAAAGGTAACTTAAAACATCTCTCAATGTAATCGAATATAAGTTATTTGAAAACAAAATAACTAAAATAAAATACTAAATATTTTCAATGATGTTCCCTTTAAGAGAAAAGTTCACCTATCAATTTCTGTAACTTTTCCCCTGTTATATTCTAGTAAAACCTAGAAATGCAGAAATGCAGGGTCTCCTGTTCACAGAAATATGGTGAACAGTTTATTAAAGAAAACATAAGATATCCATTAAAGCCCCCTATAAAGTATTCTACAAATCAGGTTTAATATTAGAAAGACTCAATAATGTTTTAATTTTAAAAGTCTCAACTAATATTAATTTTTTTTCTTTCATATTTACAACCCCAAGAGCTTTTTTTGTTTTAATACCATTTGTTGGTTTGGATTTTTCTCTTTTTTTTTTTTTTTTTTTTGCTGATTTGTTTACTTTTTGGGTTTTGTGATCTAAATAACCTACCTTTATATTATTTGCCAACTGGAAAATGAAAATTCGTAATTAAAACATGGGACCAACAACAGATGCGAATGCTACTGACTTAAAGCAGTTGGATTCTAGAGCCACTGTGACACATTTCATCACACACACAACCCAGACACTCCTGAGACGGATAACAAGCTCCCTAGTTTCAAGACTAGGGACAGATGCTTAACTACAAAGGAAACTATCTTTTGTCACAGGCTTCGCTGAAGCAAATCCTAATTGTTAATGAAATTAAAGTATAGATAAGAGCAAATGTTCAGTGTCATCATGCATATGACAGGTTCTGGGACCCTAAGTTCTTAACTCCTGATGGCCAACTCTAGCTTTTCCTTAACTAAGGGTAACAATGCTACTATAATAGTCACTTTCTATTTTCCTCTTTTGCACTTTGACAGAGCAGCATTCCCCACTGAGAGTTATTTCTTCTGACTTAATCTTGTCATAGTTAACATGAAAAATTGACCAAAGATAAGGAAGAGAAATCTCTAAGCCCTGAGAGCAGAATGATAACATAGTTACCTGTTTCATTTGACCTAAACTTGAAGCTCATCCTTTGCTTAAAGGAAATAATGGCAAGAAAATGTACTCACATTTGGGAAACAATGGAAAATAAACAAAATTAGCTAGTGAAATATTTGAGATGATTTAATTATTATTATTATTATTAATTATTATTTATCAAATACTTTTATAAAAAGCCATCTACTGAAAGGAAGTTGAAGGGCACTCCTGTCCTCTTACAAGGTTACAAGAGGGATGAGGGATGAGAATAAATTGGGGAAAAACACTAAGGGAAAAGGGACCTGATTAATAAGTATTCGCATGTAAGCTAATGACAGTAAGTTACATGGTCGATAGACAGTTGAATTCTGGCAAATAAAGGTCTAAGTGTATAATACAAAAATGCAGTTTAAATACTTGAAGCATATGGCAGGCTGGGGGAAAAAATTAAACCAAAGGATCCACATGTCACGAAATACCAATTTGTCAATTCCTATAGACCATTCCTAGAGGATGCAAAAATAGAAAACTATTTTGAGTTGAGGATAACCTCCCACAAAGAAACAATTTCTAAAGCGTTGCCGCCTTCTTGGAGTATAATTTTGAGTATTTTCTGTTACAAGCTACCAAGGAGAATAATGTTGGCATTCCTCATTTTATGGAAATAAATATAGGAAACATCTAGTTTTTCAAAATTAGTTAAAATGGAAGAACATGGTGATGTGATGATCTAGTGATGGGGTGTCATTAAAAAATGGCACCTCTCATGTAAGTTAGGTGGAACTTAGGCCTAATTTTAAAAGATAAGTCAAGTTAGTAGTCATATTAATAGTCAATATCTTTCTAATCAATTCACTGTTTATTTTTAAAGATTACACATAGTAAATAAATGATCATATGTTCTCTAAAACAGAGCATTTATATTTCACATTCACAAAAGCTTCAAACATCTTGAAGTGACACCTACTGGAAAGATGTCCTTGCTTAATGATACCTATTATAGAAATTTTTACCTAAAGTTCACTCAGAAGCCTCAACTATCTGAATAAACAAGTAAACTGATATTGAAAAACTAATAATGCTGCAAAGTTTACTAAAATTAGGCCTATCCTTACAACCTATTTATGCTTATTTTGCTAACAACAGTATCCAATTTAATTAAGCATAAAGTGATGCTTTAAAAGCAAATAAGGAATGCAGAAAGGAAGTGTTATAGGTGAGTGAATGAAAAGGAAGAAAATAAACACAAAAATAGCTAAAGAAAATTTTGGTTAAATAAAGTACAAAAATTTACAAGAACTCAAGGCACAAAGCGACCTGAAGCCATCTGGTGAAATGACAACCTGGATTAAACTTTTTAATGTCTCCTGAGACAATCTCTCTTTCAGAGGCCAGATAATAATATTCATAGTAATATTATGATAATATTCATAACCCTATCTGCTATACCAAGCTAAGACATCATATGATATGCTTAAAGACATTTCCATCCAAGATTATTGGGGTGTTTCCTTCAGTTTTGATACATAAGAGGAAACCTTGGGTACCTAGATATTTCTCTTTCATGAGTCTCCAAAACCCTTAATAAAGCAAAATAAGGCATTTCTATACTCATGTTTCTGGTGGCTGGCAAAAGAGAAAATGGAATTGCTAAATAAGAAAATCTCTAGTTATAAATAAGAACCAACTCAATTTTAAGAAAACATACTATGATAAATATACTATAAAATATTTATAATATATCCTTTATACTTGGGTTATATTTAAGTGAAGCCAAAGTTTTTATGAATGGTGATCTTTTTCTTTTTTAAATGGGAAATATTTACTAACTGTGGAAACTAAAAAAAAAAATCTTCAACAAAAATAAATCAAAACAATAAATAAAGCTTAATGTAATTGTCACCGAGCATAAATCTTTGTTAGATCGATGCCAGATGATGTCATATGATTCCAGAACAGGTATAATACCCTGGGTTGCAATGTTTAACTTCTGTAATGACCCAAAGTATCATGTTAATCTCATCCAAAACACCTTTACAGAAATAACCAGAATAATATTTGACCAAATATCTGAGCACCATGGTCCAGCCAAGTTGACACATAAGATTTCTCAAGACACCAAATATATTTCATAAGGTGTATGCGTCAGATAGAATGCTGCGATCCTCCATAAGATCAGCAGGAACTGCAAGGTTCCATAGAATATGATAATCTTTACCTTCTAAGAAGAGTAACTGAACTAAAACTGCTTAGGTACTGAGCATAGTGGGGGAAAAAAATCATTCATTAAATCTTACTTATAGTATGGTCTGAGATTTGGTCACTGTCTAGTGCAAAGTTTCATCCTGGGAATCTGTAAGCCCCAGTGTTCAGCCTCATGGCAGCTACTTGTATAATCCAGAGAAAGTCACTTCCCATCTCTCAGCTCAGAGTGTGCATTAGAAGATAAGGCCTCTTCCATCTCCACAATGCTAGCACTCAGGGAAGCCTCTCTAAATATCTCCTATGTGTTAGAAACTAGAAATGTGTGATACTTTAATATGAACAATAATGATACTGAATTCAATGAACTAGGTAATTATTTTGTATCTTTTTTCTAGTTTTAAAGATAGACATACTATTTAATCACATTTCTTTATCTAATCTCCTCCTATGACAAATCATAGATCTGACTATCACTGGCTTTGAGCTCATGGAGCAAACCAATGATGATGGTGATGATTAAAATCAAATCAAATTAGTAATAACTATTGTACTTTGACTCCATTTTTTTTTTTTCAAACTCAAATCCCTTATAAGTTTTCCATGGATTAGGAAAGGTCAAAGATCATTTTTACATTTATCAGGAGACGACTCAGACTGAGATTTCAAATGTCTATTGGGCCCCACTCTAAAATCAGCATCAATACCTAGACTGAATTTACGGCACATTGTCCTCACTCTAGGCCCTTGGGTATATGTTTAGGGGATGGGTACCATTAAATGGCATGTGCTACATGATTATTGCTGAGGGAATTTAGCTATACGTATGCATAACAGGAACTAGAACATGTTCCTCGCGGAGCTCAGCAAATGGCTTTTATATCTACTCATGCTAATTAGGAAATTACTGAAAATATTTCCCATATTTAAAGCAGCAGCACTTCTCATTGATATGCCACTCTCTCCTTATATGGCAACACTGCTATGAATCAAAGCTGAATAGTAATTCATTGCTGTCAAAAGTAAATGACTGCCTAGAAAGAAAAAAAGCAGTATGACATTTAAAACATTGAGAAATAGTCAGCTATTCCTCATGTGATCCCCAAGCTGCAGAAAGGCACAGGTGAAATCAGCACCACAGAATATCCAGATCCAGGGGACGCCATGAGCAACTCAGACCTGGGACATTAAGGCCAACAATGGGACCCATGATGAAAAACTAGTAGAGTTGGACCATTTCCCCTGTATCTATCAGTTTTATATACAATATTTCACTGAACCTTAGAGCAGCTCTTAAGTTCTGATCTTCTCCGTTTTTATAGATCAGAAAACCAAACAATGGCAAAATTTTAAAAGTGCTCAGGGTCTCACTGTTAGTAAAGTGGGGAACCAAGACTGGTGAGCAAAGTCTGAACAAAGCCTTTGATATTTTCACTGCCCTGTGCTGTTCATGCTACTTGGGAGATTAGACATATTTTGGTGGGTAGTATCACAAAGCAGCAGGGTAAGTATGTTAACAAACTGAAAATTAATCTAGCTCTGAAATATCAAATAACAAAGCTTTCTATGCATGAGGCTGCACCACCATACAATGGAGTAATAGTCACCTATCTTATAAGGTTATAGAGATTCAATGTGCTACTCTTCATATAAAGTTACAGAATAGCACTTAGTAAGGATATGATAAACTAGACAGTTTCTCCCTCATTGTAATTTCAGAAAATATTAATATATTTTAGAGAAATGTATACTAGTCATATGTCCATCTCTCAGTCCAGTTATCCTGAAGGTATTTTAGAAATATTGTCTCAGCCATGGAGATGAAGGACAATTATTATTATGATCATCAGCACCAGAATGAACCTGAAGGCAAATAATAAGGTAGATGGCATCAGTCTTCCATTATTACACCATTAATTATCCTCCTACTTACCCTGTTTTCTGTGTTTTATTACTCAGGGTTTGTCTCTAGTGACTTCTTAGATTTCTGCTGTCATAGAGGAGAATGACCCAATGAAATTATACAAAATATTATGGTGACTTAGTATGTTACTATCACAACATCCTTGCCTCAGTAAAAACAAAACTTTTTAAAAGAAGGCTCTTTATTTAAAATGAATTTATTTATTAGTGTTGTTAAGATATTAAGACTCAAGAAAAGGCCACATAAGTATGATAGGAGCCAAATGGTGCCAGCCCTTGAAAAATAAAATATGCATTTCACTCTAAGGTCAGTGAGGAGCCGTCAAAGGGTCTAAGTGGGGGAGTGAAGCAACACAATTTACCTTCTGAGATCACTTTTCCAGATTAAGAGTGAGGTGGAAAACAGCCATCAATGGAGAAGACAAGTTAAGAAGAGACCAGTAAGAGTAGGGAGACCAGTTAAGAAACTGTTTCAATGATAGGAAATATGAAATGGTGCCTAGCATCGGAAATTGGCAGTAAGGATGGAGAAAATAAAGGGAATAAAAGTATATTTTTGAGCATCAGTGATAAAACTTACTGATAGATTTGGGTAGAGTGAGAAAAAGGGAGGCAATGAGAATAACTGAAGATTCTGCCTTAAATAGCCAGCCAGCCCCTGTGGAGGCCTACGCAGCGAGCAGAGGCAACACCACACTTCGGCTCTTTGGGAAGCTTCCATCGAAAACAGGAGAGGTTCTGTGGGATTGCAGTTTTCATTTTTTTCTTTCCTTTCTCCCCCTTAACAGGCTTTTGACAAGTAGCTTGACATTGATGTTCTGGTGATTGAATATAAATATGCTTAATTCATTACAAGGAGAGATAAAGGAACCCAGCTTTCCCTTAAGGGTCATTATCTAGACATGATTATATTGTAAATTGAAGCCAAGTCTGTGGAGGCAGACAATCGATTGGCCAGTTCACAAGCCCCTCCTCATCTTCCTGACTTTGGATGCAGCACAAATCTCCTGCCTAGAATCTCTGCTCCAGCAGTCCTCTGTGTTAACCGTTTTGAGCCTCTCATGCCAGAAAAGCAGTCTAAGTGACTGCCTGAATGAAAAAAAAAAATTAAATTAAAATACTTTATCTGTTCTTGAGACTCATCCTAAATATATTGATTTAACCACTACTCTTATATGGTGTTTTTGATTTTATACCTCTTAGGTCCATGGAGGTTATGGGTGTGTAAAAATAAATAAATACATGCATGCATACATACATACATACCTTAGTGTTCTCTGTGCACCTTGAAACTTATCTATTACAATAAATGGAAGAACATACATTCTTCAGTCTATTAGTGAGTTCAACATTGAGAGAAGAACCATATTGCTACTAAGAGGTCACATTAAAATGTGTCCATTTCTACCTTACAAGCCAAATTTCCTCAGTAACAGCCACCCTGATGAGTAAACCAATCTAATCTGTGCTTCTGAAAGACTAGTCTTCTAGAAGTGTATGAAAGAGACTATGACCAACCTCTCATACACACCTCCTGCTAGCGACTGGGGATATATAAAGGTTGAGTATCTTGAGCTCTTTATGACAAGTGAATTTACAGATACTTGAAGTCATCTCATTTGCCCACCATCAGTAGATGTCACTCTAAACTTAGGAAGGGTCTTTCAGAAACTAATTTGTTCACAGTATTAGAGGAGATATAATCGTTGTGCTACTAATGGATGAATCTGAGATTTGGAGGCCTGCCCACCAAGACTGAAAACTCCTGATGATCAGTGTCTCCTAATTCAGGTGGGACTGAACAAAAGCACTAAAAAAAAATTGGAAGGATCTCTTTAATGTTAATTAAAGGTAATGTTCATTTTTAGAGTCAATGTTTGTATTTCTGTTCTCTCCAAGTTTCATGAAGTTAGTATTTTTCTGTTTCATACATTTATCTAGCACATATTGAATCTGAAGGGTGTTAAGTACTGAAAAAAATACTGGTGAATTAATAAATCTTATTTTGTCAGGCCTCATTTAGACAACTGTTTTTAATTCTAAGGTCTGTATTTAAAGAGAATTTTTAGTGTTTACAGAACTGGCTGACAGAGATGGCAAAGAAACTAGAAAGTTTGTTATATTAGCAACATAAAAGTCAGCAGTTACTAGGAATGCAATAAAATGAGATATAGATCTTTATGGATTTGAAAATTATGTTTTGAAGAAATTATTCTGGAACTTCAAAAAGCAAAGTTTTTAAAAAGGTGGAAAGCAATGAAAGGCATATTTAACTCAAGTTTAGGACAAACATGCTCACAATCTGAATTACCTAAAAATTAAGCATCTCTCTTGATAACAAGTGTAGATCCTGCTAAAATGTGTAGTCAAGCCACAGCTCAATGAAACACAGCCACCTGAAATGCTAGAGAACATGCCTTGAACTAATGTCCTTTCCTCATAAAATGCCATGACACAGTGACTTTCAGTCTCTAGATTAACAGATGTACTTTATCTTGTTTCAGATAGAAAGTGACATATATAAAGCATATTCTAATAGCTTAATTTGGTATATGGTAGGATATATTTAATGGAATAAAGACATGGAATTAAGTCTCAACTGGGACAATAAAAGTAATAGGAAAAAAGTATTCGAGAACTTGGGCAGAATCCAATCAGCACATCCTTGTGATTAACTAGATAATGGAGGTAAATATATTAAAAATATACAGGATGATAATCTAGTTTCAGGGACAAAAGAGTAAAGGAATATTGGTAATACTGATATAATTTTTTTTTTTTATGTAGGAGAGAACTAGCTTTGGAGGGAAGACAAGTTTAATTTTGAAGTCAAAATTTTAGTGTGAAATATTGCACATATGGAATTATCTGCCATAAGGTCAGACATTGGTTTCAAATTCAAGGAAGATCTTAAGGTCAAGAAGTGTTAGAGCTGTACAAAAGGAGGTTAGAAAGTTATGGAAGTTAGTAAATGTTAGCGCATGGCTTAGAGAGAGAAATGTGCTCAAATT
This sequence comes from Eonycteris spelaea, assembly GCA_003508835.1. Lineage (NCBI taxonomy): Eukaryota > Metazoa > Chordata > Mammalia > Chiroptera > Pteropodidae > Eonycteris > Eonycteris spelaea. The sequence continues at coordinate 9,334,324 of PUFA01000043.1, read as the reverse complement.
TGGATTCCAGTGCTTATTACCTATTAAATTTGCCAATAGTTAACATTAGCATTTATGATGTGCTTACTCTGTGCCAGACACTGCATGTGTTTTACAAGCACTACAGTCAGTCCGAATAAAAGGAAACTCGTCTTGATTATTCATCCACTAATTAAACATCACGGTTAATTAATAACATGTATAGTGTGTGGGTATTAAAAACAATTGCATCTGTATCTACAGACCTGGAGAGATAGTCACTATTCAGTCTAACTACAAATAGATTTACATAGTATGATCCTAAAAGACTGAAAATTATATTATTCTCTATCTACTTACCTATCTACCTCTATGACACTTCAAATCCTTTTTTAGAAAATTCTTTTTTCTCACTCTTTAATAACTCAATACCATACACAAAGGTATCAGGCTGTTAACACTATTTCTTGGAAACTGGAGGGTGTTGGAGTGGGATATTTAAAATCACAACAAAACCCAATCGAACAAAAAGACAATATTAATGAGATTAAAGTATAAAATTCTATCCATATTAGCATAGATCCAATTATTGCATATGCATATGGGATGATAAATCAAGGAAACATTTGACTTGAGACTGGACAATTTAGACTAGATATATATTATTTTAACCCTTTTTCATTATTATATTCTTAAAAGACTAATCCTTTTATACCTGAATTCAGAGGTCAAAAGGATGTATGGCCAGTGAAGATTAGAGTATTTATTCTAGAGTTTACCACTACACAATATAGAAAAATTAATATGTCATATGTTTAAGTATTTACAGTACAAATCCACTGTATAAGGTGGGACTTCGGATTACGTTTTCTATTTTTTTTGTGGTTGTCTTCCATTGCACTAAATGCAGAGTTAAGGCAAACACCCACCTCAGCTCTTATGAAACAGGAATTATTACCCCTCTGCTTCCGCTCTCTAGTCCTCTGCCCATCAGATGGGCTATGAGCACTTTATTCAGTGTTAAAGGTCAATCCCTTCTCTGGCAGAACATGTTTGCCCAATAAAATGTGTGCACAGCTTTACATGTTAAAAAGGAAAATAAAGTCAGTTGACTCCAACATTTTATTTTCATCCAGGGGATCAACTAAGACTTTTCCTGAGACCTTTTGCAAAAACCTATTGACTTCTCAGGTTCTCACTCAGTTTCAAAAATTACAGATGTACAAAAAAATCCATATCTCCATTTCAGTCTCCATTTAGAAGTCTAATTGTCACCTTAAACTACACATACGAAAACAGAATTCTCAGTCCCCACCCACAAATATTTGACCAGATTCTCTCCATCTCAATGAAGGCAACTTTTTCTTTTAGAGTCACTGCTAATAGTCTTTCTCACATTCTAAATCCAATTTATCCAGAAATCATGTTGCTGTCCCTTCAAGACATATCCAAACTGGACTTGTATCTTGCTGTAACTACTGCTCTTACCCTGATCAAGCATCTACTTTCTTACTTGAACAAACAATGGTACCTGCCTCATAACCAGCCTCACTACTCTCTTCCTTGGGCTCCAGCAGTATGACATAAGCCAGGGCAATGTTTTAAAAGGTGAATCATAGCATTTCACACTTTGTTCAAAACTGTCAACTGATTCCTGATTACCATATGCTTCCCCTATCAACTGTACACACATACCCACTGGCTTCTGATACTGAAGAGACTCTGCTTGAGCTCTTCCTTCTGCCTGGAATGTTCTTATTTGATGCTCATTGCTAATTTCTCATTCAGCTTCAAAGGTCATCTTCTCAATAAGGGCCACCCTAACCATTCCAAATAAATGGCAACCACTCTTGATCTCCTTTATCTTATGCTATTCTTACTTCCATAACATTTTCACCTTCTAGCCTTCTCCACAGTTCACTTAATTAGGAGTTCATATTTTCTGCTCCACCCCTACTAGAATGTAAGCCCTATAGAAACAGATGTGTCCCTTCTAATCACTGATGTTTCCTAGCAACTAGAACAGACCTTCTCACAGTAGGCCTCAATTCATATTGATTAATAATGATTTTTGTTTGTTTTACCATATCAACCAGAATTAAACAATGAAAAATATTTTGTATTTTATCTTTTCTACCAAGAAACCTCTTCAATTTCCTCAGGAATCCAAGAGAAAGATCTGATCCCTGTAATGCCTCAAAATATTCTCAAAATCCAGTGAATTCTTAATCTCATTGTCAACTCTAACAAACAAAGCTTTCCTCTAGGTATTCCAAAATGCCTCATGGTATTTTGTTTTGTTTTGCCTTAACTTAGAATTTCATTGTATTACAAAATAGTCATGGGATGTAAAGTACAGCATAGGGAATATAATCAATAATATTAATAACTAGGTATAGTGGTGCACCTGGGTACTAATCAGGGGAATAACTTCATAAATCATATAAATGTCTAACCACTATGCTGTACACCTAAAAACTAATATTGAGTATCAATCTAAAAAGAAAAATTTAAATATAAACTAAAATTCTCCGAAAAAATAAATAAATAATTATCTCCAAAGTGTTGCCTTTTATTTTACTCAGAAAATTTTCTAAAACCCCCCTTGTACAATGACTAGTTTGAAATGTATTTAAATAAACTCAATAGCTAAAAGTGAGGAGCTGCAGTGTAATTCAACCAATAGTCTTAAATCCCTAATGATCTAATTAAAGCAGGTTAAAGCGTTGTACTTTTTTGCTTCCTCAGATACCTCACCTGATCAAAAAGCACAGACTGTTTAATGTTATTAACCATTTCAAATACCATGAGCTTCAGTCTGATATTCAAAACATTTAAAATAAAACCCAAATTAAGGATCAGAATCCAGTGTTGATTTCTTCTTTCATAGATGGACATACACCTGAGTAAATCATGGTCTTCGGCTTAAATTTGTTTCCCTTATGAAGAAATGATTTTAAAACCAAGCAGTGCAGGATTTTGAAATAAGAATTTTAGCAAGAACAGATATTGAAAGCTAAGTTTGCTTATTTTTTAATCAGAATATTAAGTACTATAACTTTTTATGACAACATGTCACTTGTAGAAGTTGCTAAAGGGGCTTTCGTATATGTATTTCTAACCTATGGACTACTGATATCTGATTAAAGGCTGTTTAGTCACCAACGTGAAAGAAGAGTAGCTACATCAAAATTTAAACTAAAGCACTCTGTTGGCTCACACCGATTTTTTATATTGTGAAATAAGCTAAATAAAACTACTTTTTGCAGTGGAAACATTTGATTAGTTTGGATTATCTTCTTTAAACAGATTTCTGATATTAGTCTAAGATGTGTCAATCAGTATTCTAAGGCTATGACAAAGAAGGGCACTGGTAAGTGTCATGAATTATAAATTTGTAAACAACTCCATTCCTTCTCAAAATAAATTCTGTTGATTGATACAAGGTCTTTTATTCGTCTTCATTAGTAATGTTAGTTCTCTAGCACAGAATTTAAAATTCCTTATGAATATTTACTTTTATTTACCAATGATCATGCTCAAAGATTGTCTTCCTACTTAAACTACTAGTTTTTTTTCCGCCTCTTTAATTCCCCCCACCCCACTTCCATCCCTGACCTATGGATGTTGCCATTTCCCTTAAGAACTGGATCTCTGAAGGTGGGGCGTCTCCTTCCACACCCTCTAGCGGCATGTACCCTGGGGCTGGTGCATCGGGGGTGGGAGGGAGTGGAGGGAGGAGTGGGGCTGGCCCCCCCAGGTCCATGGCTCACCTGGGGTGCGAACCCAGAACTTTGTGTGTAAAGTAAAGGTGCTAGCCATTACACTATGAAAGCACTCCTTAAACCACTAGTTTTGAGAAAAAAATATAGAAACTAAAAAATGGTAACTTTGTTAATTACCAGCAGCATTCGAGACATGTAATTATATAATTTTTATAAGTTGTACTATGTATCCAGATATACCATTGAATGATAATTAATGGGTGTTTTGGTAAAAAAGTATAGAATAACACATATTAAGTTTTGGTTCATGAGACACTGGATGTAACCAGTTTTTAGTATTTTTTTCCTTCTGTATTGCTTAATAGCCAGACATGATTGTCTCAGAACAGGTCAGAATAGCCCGTGCATAGCTCCATTCCAATTTTCCACACTCACAACTTCAAAAATATTTTTGCACAAAAAACACCATTGTAGTGGCATCTTTAAACAGCGAACATTCTGAGAAGAGAAAAGCTGATTTCAATGATTTAATATAGACTTTGAAATTATGCAGGTATATACTCAAATAATATATAATGCTGAGAAAGAGACAATTTAAAAGACCAAAGAGAGATAAATACTATGAGTCCAGGTTTTATGGAAGCAACATTACACTAGGAATAATTATTATGGAAAAGGAAATTCTTAAAACTAATCAGAGAAGGAAAAATGTTAATTCTAAGATTTGAACACATGAAAACTTTAAAATTACTTAAAAATTAAGTAAAATTAATCACCAAAACAGGCAAATGTCTTTGACAAAGACATTTACGTGAGACAATCAGGGTGTCGTTTTAAGTATAGCACATCAGATAAACCAGACTAGCAAGGGGGCTGCTGCTTGGTAACACAATGGATGTTGGTAAACACAACTGATGTTACACATGCAAATGAATGCCCTGCTTTAATGATCACAGAAAATGAAGGAACGATCACTGAAAGAGGGACCTAATTCCAGGAGCAAAGGAGAAAAAAAAATAAGGGAACAGAATGGAAATCAATATTAATGCCAGAATAAGTGATCAAAGCATCACAGCTCAACGTCCAGACCCTGGGCTGTGAAGCTTAAAAAAATGAAAAGATACATATGCATAACCCTCCATTTATTTTTCCAGCTTGAGCTTTGAGGAGAAAAAACAAACAGAAAAGAACTGCTGTAGATAGAGGGTTGTCTTAATTTTCAGGAGCAGTCTGAATTTCACTTGAGGCTAATCTAGGAAAGTAGCCTTTTAGAAGGCAGAGCAAGGAGATAATAGAAGAAAAACAACCTGGAAATTAAGAAGTAGCTTGTCAGTGGTGATGTTGAGGACAGTTACTCCTCTGACCCTTGTTGTAAGGCCAGAGTGTATTCACATCCCATAGGCAGAAGATATCCCTTTCTCTTTGTCTCATACATAACACCAAAATCATGTTTTGGGAAAATGCGTATATGAATGAAAGATCCATTAAATCTTAGACTTGGAAGAAAACTCTGAAAGCATTTAGTAGGACATCTTTATAGCTAGATGAATAGACTAATCTCGAGAGGTGACATGTCTGGCTTATTTTATATCAGAACCAAGACTGGACCTCAGGCATCCCTTCATGGAGGCTGGTAACTTGCATTCCATTATGCTTATGAAGGTCCATGGCCCAAGTCAGTGGTTCTTGAAACCTGTGTTTGTAGCAAAGTCATTAGGAGGCTTGTTAAAAGGTGATTCCAGCAACATCGATCCTCATCCAATAGTAGACAGCAAGTAGGCCTGAGCGAGTTACTCCAGTTCTCACTCAGCACCACTACCTTGAAAATCCTACACAAGAGACATTAACTGAGGTCCCCATATGCAACATACTGCCTGAAAGCAGAGTCAATGACGACAAAAACACTGCCCTCAAAGAACTTTAGTTCTGTTAACTGCTCTACTTTTCAGTGGGTGCTCTGTAGACAGTAGTTGAAAGCGATGGTGCAAAACCTGCCAGTTGGTGCTCAACAGATGTTCATAGTAGAATGAGATGATACTTCTCTGAGTACAGTATGGATGGCAAACTCCCCACATAGGCTCTGAATAGATGAGATGAGTCATGATGCTCTAAGTACCAATAACATGTACCTATGTCACAGTTTTAAAAACTAATAAGAACAAGAATTAAGGAGCCAGACCAATTTGTCCCCACCTTCTCATTGAAACAAAATCCAAAACAGTATGGAATGTTTTGGGGACAAAAACAATCTCAAAGAAAGGTGTCGAAATTGCCTTGCTCACCCCTCCTCTTCCCCAGAGGAGTCAGGCCTGTGCTATGGTTGGGTTCCTTGGGAAACCACAGGGAAGGGCTTGCTCAAAGCTGGAGGCTCAGGATAAGCCTGCAGCACTTTAGAAGGCTGAAGGTCCTACAGAAGCACAGGTAAGTACAAACTCAAGTCCTGGGACAGATCAGCACAGGGAAAGAGTTGCCAGGCTCTGGATGGCTGTGATAGCTGCTTTTGTCACCTTTTGGGCCTATATGTGACTGCTGTCTAGACATGTTTAGCAACAAAGGGCAAATGGTAAGAAAAACAGACGTGTAGCAGTCTCCGATCCAGCCCTCCTTTGTCTTGCATTCTCATCGGGGTGCTCTCATTCCAACTGTCACTGATAGCACGAAGGCTGGATTCCGGAATTAAACTCGTTTACATTTTGGTTAACATTTAGGAAAAATTAAAGTAAAGCAAAACCAAAACCAAACAAAGACTCTTCCCCTTACCCCTGGATAGTCTTACCTAATCCACCAAATGTGAAAAGTTCAGGTTAAGCCTCCCTGACCCACCTGGGAGACACTGACTCAATCCCCGTTTCTTCCTCACAATTCAACCCCCGCGATTTAAGTGATTTACCTAATGAGTGACCTCACCTACTGAGGCTCAGAAATCAATTTCAACCACCTAAGGAGAGATTTTAATTCACTCCTCTGGGAGGTCTCCTCTCTACCAATATAAAGTGGTGCAGTTCACTAAGTCTTATATAAACTTTATTAGTCAGGATAATTTATCTTAGCTACTGCAACGAGCAATGAATCTCAGTGGCCTAATACAATGAAGGCTTATTTCTTGCCCACATAAAATCCAAAGCAAGTCAATGAGAAACCTCCTCTCTCCAGGACTCGGACACATCATCCTGCCATCTTCGATGCCACTATCTCAACATGTGGCCTTCAAGGTTGCTGAGGCAGAGAGGTGAAAGATGAGACATCATGCTGCCTTATAACAACCTCTACCCAGAAGTAATGTATCACGCTTTTGTTCAATGACCAGAACTAGTCCTATGGCTCCACCCCAATTACAAAGGAGACCAGCAAAAATAAGGAAGCCCATAGAATACTTAAACCTCATGTTATAACAGCAAGAATTCTTATACATAATATTAGCATATATCATGTCTGGAAGGGTAGCATATATTCCCATAATCCACCTCTCAACAGTTGTATCCTGTTTTGGGAGCTGGGAAACGTTCTCTTCGAGTTGTTTTAGTGAGGTAGCTAGGTAAAATGGGGGGAAAAATCAAACAAAACAAAATCAAGTGCCAAACCAAAAAAAAAAAAAAAGAAAGAAAGAAAATATGTTGTTTTTGCACATACTAAGGATCAGAAAGTAGACAAGATAGGATGAACTGTGATACACAATCAAGAAAGGGGTGGGTAGAACATAAAAAGAAAAATCACAATTGAATTTCTGATGAACATATCACATGGATCTGCATCTGGATGTAAACATCCTATAGCGCAAGTACACACACATACACACCCCAAAGCAGCCAAATTTATTATGTTGTCAGCTGTGTGCACAAATGGGAGGTTCTTACTTAATACACCAAAGAAAATGGAATCTAATTATTATCCTGATGATTTCTACCTTCCACCATTCAATGTCCTTGATTGAGAATTAGAAAAAATTAGATGTCCTTCATATCATTTTTGAGCTGTAGCGGGCTATTGAGCACATGAAGGAAATTTCTTCAACTCTTAGGTGAATTCCCATTATTGTACAAAGGTTGAGAAAAAGCATCAGGCATTCATTCATTATCCACCTATCTACTCATCATCAATCCATCCATCCATCCAAAAAATATTGAATGACTACCATGTGTGAGGAACTACTCTGAAATTTGGCGCTATAGCAGTGAATAACACTTACAAAAATCCCTGTCTTTATGGAATTTATATTCCAGAGAAAATGTGGATTCCTCATTTGTAAGATATTTTTCTAGTTTGTTATTTTTTTCAGTCTTCCTTTTCTTCCCCACTTTCCACAGATAAACCTGATGGGCCTGTTTCCGGATTCTACATACTCCCACATTGTCAACTAAAGTTGACACTTTCCCTGTAATCGAGGTCATCAGCTCATCGTTTCTTAGAGGTTCTGTCACCTACTGTCAGGGCAATCGCATTTAAGGAGACACTACATTCCACAATTGACAACTTGAATATTATTTTCACATTTTGCTCTGCTTGGTTCACTGCTCGATCAGTCTGGTAGGGTGATGACTGTTTTACCTTTATGATTTGTTTTTGTTACTTTCACACCTGTGCCATTAACCCCCCATGGAAAAGTTGGCTTCCAACACTACTTTTACGTGATGCTTCCATCCCAATATCTTTTTCCATTTTTCATGTTTGCTCACTCTACTCACAATTCTTTATGTTAGTATAAGTAACGTATGGAGACGTCCAATGCAAGAGGAAATGTGGGTTTTATGCTCATCATTGTTAAATACTTCTGTGAATTTAAGCAAGTTACTTTACCTCTTCTGTGTTTCAAAAGGATTCTTGGTTCAGAGTTTCTGAGCAAAGAACATTTTCTCCATATTTTATTTACCAAGGGGCTTTATGGTGATAGGGACTACATGCTCTATTTTATTTTCCCAGAATGGTCTCTATTTCACACATCCCTTCCCATAAGTATGCTATCATTCTTGTCAGACTCTTAATTTCCATTAAAAACACAAGGTTACAGTTCATATGGTTGCTTACCGGGGCATTTTGCATTCAGATCAAAACCTCACACTTTTCTCAACATTTTGCCAAATAGTCCTTTTTCTAGCTTCCTCCCACTCTACCATTTACCTCAGCTTAAGACCACTTATCAGCTTATTGTTCATCCTGCTAACCCACTCATGTCTCCAGCAATCACTCATCATTCCCTTATTTGTGCACTGCTCCCCTAGGCTGATGCTCTCCAAACCTTCTCCCTTTCTTTTCGGCGCAGGTTCTAAACTGCTGCTGCCTCCCCTGCACTGACACCATTCTCCTGATGATGCCTCGAACCCCTACACATACTCTCCATCACTAGGTTTATCATCTGACTTATAGGGATAGTTAAGTGTCCTTTCGCAGGACTCTATCTAACTACGTAAATCTCAAGACTCCTTTTGCTTTCTTATAATAGATTTCTGCATAAAGATTTCCTAGATTTCCTGGAACACTAAATTTCCTTCTTTCTGTATAAGTGGAAAACGTCATTTAAACACTGTGTACTTGAGGTCTGTCTTGAGGTCGTACAGTCCCTTTTCATTCTGTTCTTGTTGTCCTTAACTCCTTAAAGACAGGGCATGAAAAAATTTAACTGTTTCACTTGTCCAGTAAGAAATCATCAAGCAAACACTGAAGTGTTTATTTTGTTGTAATTTATACAGCCATTAAATGGTTGGCAGTACACAATAAAGCATCAATATATCTCATTGGAATGGCAGTTTCCTCTTTTAATAACTCAGTGGATCTTTAAATACTCACCAAATGCCACATTCTATAATAGCCGTCAGGCAAAAGATGCATCTATCAGTATATATTTGTTTAATTCATTAAGTAAAACATATAAAAGTGGTCGTGGTCTACTGCAGTTAACATTGTTAGCTTCCAGAATATTAAGTCTAGCCAAGCTACAGGAAAGAACATGGATACACACCAAGAGAAAGATTAACATGACGGAAGGTGCTAATGCAACAGTTGGATGTTTTTACTACCTTTCTTTTGGTATTAATTGCTTTAGGGTCCACTGGGGAACTTGGATTAATCTAGTAAAAAATTTAGTGTTCTTTCCAGCATTTTATATATTGGTTTGTAAGGTGTTGCAACTCATATTAATTATAAGAGCCTCCACTGAATGCTGTCTTCGCTAAAATATGACATGCTTTATGCAGTGCCTTCCATTTGCAGGAATGTGGATGACAGGAAGGTGCTCCAATTCCTCAATTTTCTATTCCTTGTGAAATCTTTTAATAAAACCTTCTAGAGCATAAAACAAATCAACAAAGATTTATTTCCTTAGAGAATCTCTCGGAATGATCATTCCCTAGATACTAGGTGTTTAAAGTGATGAGGTACTTGGTAGCTAAACATTATCTGCCACTTTTAGTTGTAGAGCAAAGTCACCAAATAGTCCTTCTCAAGCAACAGTTCAGAAAAAGAGGTGGGGTTTGGGCAGACAGCTGTCCACCAATGTGATGCTAGAATCAAGAAGTCCAGGTTCAGTGCTGGAACCCCTATTATCTCACTGTGTGAACTTAAGATGATTCTTTAAACCTTTCTAAGTCAGTTTTTGTAGTTGCAAAATGGGAACTCAATCTTACAGGGTTGTTGGACACCAAAAGTGAAATAATCTCTATGAAAGCATGTTTTAATGATCTACCAAATACAAATGCAAGACCTTGTGGGGAGTAGGGGGAGGTTCTCACCTAATGCTGCTAGGTTGTGCTTCTCCAATTAATGCCATACAAACACTATGCTAATTCTTTTCAGTAAGTATTTATGTACGTTTTCATAATGTCCTTAATGTCAGAATCCTCAATTTACTCACATGCCAACAAAATTGCCAGAAGAGGTGCTCAATATATGTTATATTAATGCATAATTTATACAAAATTTTATCATTTGGTCACAAAATCCTATTTAAAAGAGGAGAGTCTTTCCCTAAAATCCCCAACACCATACTGTGGTGTTTACAAGTCATTTTACACAGACCTACATTAATATTTCTCAGTTAATCGTCATTATTTGCTAGGCGAGGCAACCCTTGGTTGACCTCACAGGTTGCAAGGACCTTATCAGCTCACAATCCCTTATTTTTTATTTTTTACAACTACATCACCTGTCATCCTAGGTGGTCTCCCAAGTACTAATCAGGCCAGGCCCTGCTTAGCTTCCAAGATCAGAGAGGACCGGGCTTGTTTAGGGTGGCATGGCCGTAGACCTGTGTATTTCTTTTTAAACCTTAGCTCCTAGCTAAATATGTGTTCATGATTTTACTTTCTATTTACCAGAAAGTCATTCAAAAGTAAAATCCAAAAGTATTTACTGAGATGTTATTTGTCCAATATTATGTTTACAACATCATCAAAAGACAATGGAGTGGCTTAGTCATGATGCAGCATCCATTATGCATTCAAGAAACACAAGAAGTTACAGCATTCTTTCCTTCATTCTCATCCTTCAGAACAACTCCTTTGCCATGTACCTAAATATCTATTAGGTTTTGAGATTTCCCCATCTCATGGTGTAAAAACTCTGATGTTTGTCAGGCACAAATGTAGCACTGGGGTGAGGAGATCTGATTTTGAGCTGAAACCTCGTGTTGATCATTCAGGTCTTAAGAAAGTGTACTACAGTTTCCTTCAAATGCCCTTTTTTGGTTGAATGGAAATATTATGTGGACTCATAATATTTACCTTTCTGGCTTCTCTGTGAGATAAGAGAGCATTTAGTGCTATCGAACTCCTGGGATTGTAGGGGAATTAAGGCACAGAAGATGTATTAAGTATCCAGAAGCAAAGTGAGTTATTAAATCAAGGCTGCATAGTTCCTTTTCTTCCAGTACATGTATTCAGTGTGGTCTAGTCCAGTAAAAAAAAAAATGACTGTTTTTAGTAACTTAGAGGTTTCTTAGCTTGGGTCCTGAACATACTATTTAATTCTATTTTTTGAATACTACCTATGGATGGATACCAGCCGAAGTGCCTTCTCTGCATTATTTCATTTACTTTAACTTGCAAGATAATGCAATTAAGGCATTTATTCTCATTTTAAAGATGAAGAAAATGAGCCTCATGGAGCCTAAATAAATTGCATATGTTGAAGCTGACTGTGGTTGGCTCCAAATTTTAACCAAGTATATGTCGTGATAATTAGAAGCTTTTACATATGCTAGTCTGATAATGAATTATGTTCATGAAACTTGCTTTCTCTTTAATCATAATAGGCTAATAGCTCTACCACATCACTACAGCATTTTTAACTTGCTGAGAAAGGTGTATAATAGATTATTTTTATATCAGCTACCACCCTCTGTAACTCCCACCTTCCACACGCATGAATATTTTCTTTATTTTCCCTCTTGCAGAAGCTTCTCTGGACACTTTTCTCTCATTTCTAACTCCAATTACCAAGGGCTCCCCCATTTCTCAAGCACTCCTACACCTTGATTTTCTTCTGACCACCTGTTAATGCATGCCGCATGCTGAAGAGAAGAATCCTAATTAAAAATCATCAGCACCGTCCCATGGAATCACACCTTCTTTGCCTGGAGGTGTTCAGTGACACCATATGTTGCTATTCAGAATGAGAGCTAAATGTGACTCTAGTCACTCTGCTAGATTAAAAGTCCCAGAGCAATTTGCTGCCACTGGCTAGGTGATAAACTAGTTTGTGCTAGAAACTACATATTCCAGATCATGATAAAACTTGAAAGAATAAAGAATCTACCTCCATAAATATAATCCCTCTAGGAGACCAAGCCACAGACCAACATGGGGATGTCCATGGTGCACAGGAGAGCTAGAGGCTGAACATCCAAGTCTGACAACGTGTTTCTCTTTCATAGAAAAAGAGCGCTCAATGTAACTTTTACCATAGTGAGTTATGCTACCCAACATGAAGGATGATTAAGGTTTCCCAAAGTGTGCAGGCAAAATAAGAGTATGGACTGGGAAAAGAGCTGGTGATCCTTGTTTTTATGATGCTCAAATGTTCTTTCCTATCTCCATTTACCTGAGGCTTCGTTTTCACATGTTCTCACTGATTACTCATCACTCTAGCATTGGCAAACCTGTACCACAATCATGCTTCCAGGTTAAGTTAGTTTCCTTGATTACTGCGTTGGGAGTACTATCTTGATGTATCTGACAAAACTCAAGAGCAGGTAAAGTTTGCTCTAGTAATTTAAATTTGGGTTATTATCCTTAAAGAACAGGTTGGCACATTTCTAGATTTCTTTTAAAGAAACTTAGAAAATTCAGAGAGACTGTGTGTGTGTGTGTGCGCGCGCACGCTTTTGATAACATCTCAGAATTTTAGGTTTGGTAGGGTAGAAAAAAGTCACAAAGGTCATCCAACACCACACTTCCCATACAACCTGTCTCAGAAAGTGATCATCCAGCCTTTTGGTTATCAAAAGTGCACAACATGACTGCACAGCTCTTGATGCAAAGTGATGCTTTTGGTAGTGAATGAATTCTACCTCCCCCAAATTTACCCATAGGTTCTAGTTTTTCCTTTAACACCACACTGCACGAGATAATTTTCTTCCTTTTCTATCTGAAGTTCTTTCAATATTTGGAGACAGTTATTGACAGCTTACTCAAACAAGCCTAAATTTTGCCTGTCATAGTGCGTTATGGCTAGGATGCTTTCAGATATAATGGTCCTAGATCACTATGAACATTAATACTGCACACCTTAAAAAGGATGAATCCAGAATCTCATGTATTTCTGATGAATTTAAATTATCTTCCACCCTGCCTTCATAGCTTAAATTACACTTTCAAACTGTCAATCTACCCACTTTGGAAGCAAGTAACTTGGTGTGTCCTACACCTCCCACACACAGATTCTCTCATCTCCTAGAACACAGATCCATGATAAATTTGGCATTGGAAAGAGAAGAACAAGTAGCTTTCAGGAAAGGGACATTATTAGAAACTAATCATCCATTACTTAATGTAAAGATAACTGGCACTTGAGTTAGAGGCAATTTTGAAGGTAGACATCTTTAAAAAGAACTAATAATGGCATATAAATGAACCTACATATTCAATACCTGCTTGTCAGAAGACATCATAAGCATCTACACATTCTCAATTCATTACAGCCAGACATGTTTACACAACTTGGAATTTCGCCCCTTAAAGAGTCTTTAGGAGAGAGCATCCTTGACTCTAATTTGTATTCTAATAGAACAGGTGAAATTAAATTGCAGCAAGTAGGACAATTTCCCATTTTCTCCCAACCTGCTAAAGGCAACACAGAAAATGTACTATGTAATGAAACTACGCTCAATGAAATATAGTCCATCATTAGCCTGCACTGCCCATGAATATGCAGTTATGTTGTTTATGAAAGGCCTGGAAGGCAAATAAATAAATATATATTTTCTAATGTATGTGCATATTAACTTTTAAAATGGTCAAGGAAATTTTCATTATTTAAGATTTTTTAAATCCTAAAATTATTTTTATAAATACAAGACTTGAAATTCCAACACTCCCATTTTCAACTAAAAAGAACTGAATTTGTTTTCAAAAGGGGTCAAAGAGAAATAATCTCATGGGATAAAGAAAAATTTTTTTTAAGGAAATACCTCCATCTTGTGGGCATTTAGGACTCCATGTTTAACATTATTTCCTCTGTTGCATTTTTACAATTTGCTTCAAAAAGTATTGTTTTGAATGCAAAGCTTTTGTGAAGGGATACAAAAATAAATATGCAAATCTTATTTTCTGGGCACTCATAACACAAGGTTAGAGACACACGCATATAGCACACAAAAGAGAACAGGACATAAGGTTTTAGGTAAATATGGTAGGATTAGAGAGATGGATTTTGACTACAAGAATTTGGGAAGAATGGAGCAGGTGAGATTTACATTAGACCTTGAAGTCTATCAGAATTCAATAATTCAGGATAAAGAAGCCGCTTATTTTCAATGTTATGATCAGCTTGAGAAATAGCGTGAAGCTAGGTATATTAGTTTTCAACTGCTATTGTAACAAATTACTACAAGCTTGGTGGCTTAAAACACAAATTCATTATCTCACAGTTCTGTAGTTTGGAAGTCTGACATGGGTCTCACTGGGCTAACTCAAAGTGTCAGCCGGGCTGTTTCTCCCCGGAGGCTCTAGAGGAGAATCTGTTCTTGCCATTTCCAGCAACTAAGCTACTCACATGCCTTGGCTCGTGGCTCCTTCCTTCACCTTCAAAGCCAGCGACAACAGAGTGAGTTCATCTCACATCCCATCACACGCATCTTTTCCTGCAGCTACAGCCCTCAGACTCTCCTACCTTCCTCTTGCATTTTTAAGGACGCTTGTGATTGATTATACTGGGCCCACCTGAGTAACTCAGGCTACTCACCGGATTTTTAGTATCAGCTGATTAGCATCTTCAGCTCCTCTATGCCATTTGCAACCTTAATTCCCATTTTCTGTGTATCCTAACCTAGTCACAGGTTCTGGGGATTATAAGACATTGTCTGTGTGGGGTCGGGGAGGGGATGGAGTGGGGAGGCATTATTCTGCCTTATCATGGGAGGAGGACCATAATAAGAGACTGGTGGGTAGACTGGGTTTCACAATGAAACATAAGGCATATGGGAGAAGGAAGGAAGAGGGGACATAAAACTTGAAACGAGAGACCTGAGACTTCTCAGAGGCTTGTGAAGTATAGAGAAATATAATTTGATCTTGTTATGAAGAACACATTCCTGACAGCAGTATGGAAGGCAGTCTGAAGGAGGGATCTCCTGGAGGTGGGGACACCAACTAGATGATGATCAAAAAGCCCAGTTGGTTACTAGTAAGGGTCTGAACTGATATAGTGATTATGTAAAGGAAATACCAAATGTGAAAAACACTCTACAAGGAGAACAGACAAGACCTGGACTATAATCAGGGTTCTGGAGAGGAGGCTGGAGGATTCTAACAGCACTCGAATTTCAAATGTGAGAAAAAATATTCTGTTATCAGAGTTTGGGAACACAGTAGATACCATACAAGTATGTTTGGAGAGGAGGTCTATGATTTAAGAGATGGTCAGAGACAGGAATAAAGGGAAGTTTACTTAAAGCCATAGGAGTCAGTAAGGTCGGCCAGGAAGATTAGCTGAAATATAAAAATAAACAGCCAAGAACTGACCTTCAAAGACTGCCTCCACTTAAAGGGTGTACAAAGAAAATAGAAAAAAGGCTAGACGAGTCAAAGAAAACTAAGGGCAAGATAACTTACAAAAGAAAAAAAAAACAGTGAAAAACGAAAGCTGCACATATTTTGAACAGGATAAGAAAGAAGACCTACAAACCTAGAAAATTATAAATAACTTGGGCACTAAAGTGCTGAAGTTATTCAGCTTTACCAAGGTTTTTCTCTAGATGAAAGTACTATCACACATCACAAATAAATACATGTGTGAAACAACCTGTATGGGAATTATTGGTCAACTATTTCCTAATCAGTACAAGATTAGAAATTTGCAAGTGACTGTGTGCAAGTCATCACCAAAGCATAATAATCAAACTTTTACTGGACATTTTCTATATACCTGGCACTGTTTTAAGCACTTCACATTTAGTTGTTGTCTTCGTGAAGCTTCTACTCTAGTGAATTTAATCCATCCAACAGTCCTCTAAGGCAGGTATTGTTATTGTTTTCTAAATGTGTTAGGCAGATATTATTGACAAAAACATGAGAGAGTGGAGGGCAAAGTCAGGTAGTCTGGCTTCAGAGTAACCAGTAGAAGTACTGCCTCTCAGGATGTAACCATTAGTACCCAGTGTGAAAAACTGATTAATGGACTTTTAAAAATAGTTGTTATTTCCATATTAGCTTTAGTGACTTTCCACATTTGCATAAATACACTTGCCTTCTCACTTTTTCTCTTGTAACTATTTTGTTTTTTGTTTTTGTGTTTAACTGTGATAGTTATATCAATAAAGGAAACATCTCTTGAAACTGCAAGCAGCAGCATAGAGGAGGGTTTATGCCACATGGTAGAAATGAGACATCGGTTCAGTTTGTGGAAACACATTACATCAATGCCATGACAGGTGCAAATTCAATAGAAAATGCTTTGAACGTATAACCTATGTAAATTGTAGTTCTGCCAGGAAGGAAACATTTTAAGAATACAGATCCAACATCTACCCAACCCAAAAAGGTACTGAAAGCATTACATAAGGGTGTGACGTTCCAGAGGGAAGACATTTAATGTCTTAAGAAAGTAGCAACAACATAAAATCCACCTGTGTTAGTTACATGCCTACAGACGGTTACAACTTTGGAAGAGAGACTAAGAAATTAAGTTCTAATATTACTTAAATTTGAGGTTGGAGCTATGAATCAAATTCCTTTAAAGCTTTAGAATCTCTACTTTATTGTGCCCATCATTAAGGCAATGTCTTAGGCCAGAATCAAGTTTGTCCTATCCTATTTTTTAAAGTCCATAACTCTTCTATGCTAGGACAGGGACCCCATTCCCTTGGTACATTTTCTTTCTCTTATTAGGTCATTTAATCTTAGGGAAATTTCGAATAAAGTGCAAATATACTGAAGTAAATGAGTCCCAGCATGTTACTTTTTGTTAAATTTAAGAATATTCTGTATATAATAGGTTTTAAAAATAAACCATTTATGTTTAAGAGAATTCAACATAATAGAATATCGAGGTCACGTTTATGATTCAAATTTTAAACGTTGCATAATTAAATAACTTTTAAAACTGTAAATTTTAGTAGCTATAAAAAATTTCTAAAGTTATAAATAATATCATAACATGCAGAAGAACTGAGATCCACCATATTTATAACTTTAACTTACAAGTGTTAGTTAAGCACATGGGAAAGTTTATTTGTTAGACAATTTAAGTACTTAAAAAGAAAAGTGAATATATTAAATTTATAAGTGCAGTTTAAAATATTTAAGTGATTTAATTAACTAGGTTGTAAAAAAACTCTTTAAAAATGATTGCTCAAGTTGCTAGATTTAGTAAAAGAATAATTAGATTTGTAAATTGAATTTAAAGGCTTAAGAACTCAGTTTTTGAGTCTATACTTTTAATAAAGCAACTTAATATTCAAAATGAAAGTGGCCTTAAACTTTCTAAGCATTAAAGCCACATTTAAGGATACCAAAAAAGCTCACACATATATCATGCAACCACACATAACAGACATTCCCTCATATATTATGAAAGGCCTTGATTAAAGAGCTACTCAAAATCCCTTTCAGCTTCTTGTAAGCATGCAGGTATGTGCCCATCCTGCTGGGCAGTTTGTTGGTTTATTCATTGTTGGTTATATGTATAGTCTTCTACAAAGGACAACCAGGTTAATTTCAGTTATCACACAACCATGGTTATGACCTTAAGCGAGTTGTTCCCCACAGTTATCTGTCATCTCCCTAGAAGTGGACTAATGAAGCAGTGCTTCTTCATTCTTGTAAAGGATGCGCCTCTACAAGATTTGCTTGTAACAACTTTCTGTTCCTTGTTTGCTTCTACATTGCTAAAAAGTATGTGTGAACAATGTTCAAAGGGTGGGATGAACACACTCCTTCTCCAGCTGAAATGGAATTGCTATTGTTATGTGGTACGATCTATTAATGGTCCTGTATATTGGATTTTTTCACCTCATCTAGGTGATAGATGGGCTCTCCATCGCTGCACATAGCTCTACTTTGCTCCTGCTCAGGGAACCTTTCCAGAAGCAACCCTGAGCATTCCTCTTTGCATCAGAGCATAGCAAGTAGGAGAGATTCGGAAGGTAAGCAGTGCAGAAACATGAGATAGAAACCCAGAGATAGGAAGCTGTGGAATTAAAAAGCCCCAGCTCATCTTCAGAAACAATGAATACGGCCTTTGTCAACAACTACTCTTCATTAAATGCCCATTCGCTACCCAGCTCACCCATCACTACTCCTGTCAAAGAGAATAACACACTGTAACTTTCTGTTAACTACCCAACTACCTCATCATGTCAACAATACTGTAGCCTCCACTTAGGAGCATTTGTTCTCAAAACCACCACATCTCACACTCAAAACATAGTGTCACATCCAGCAATTTCAAGCAGAGGAATCAAATCTGCTTCATTTGCCTAAATTCAAAAGTGGAACAATAAAGTAAAGATCTGCTCATGCGCCAATAATGAAAATCATGCCGACATTTCCTGTTTTGCTTTCTAAATAAATAGACCACTGTATGGACAAAATCTGAAAAATATTAATAGAATGAATCAATTGATGGCAATGACAAGTGAGCCTTCTAAATGTGCTGAAGTAAAGGGCAGGGTGATCCAAATTAGCCTGAAGGGCATATATACAAAACACATCAAGAAAGAGAGAAAAACAGGCAGAAGGAGACAGATAAGGAAAATTGTCTCCAATGTGCCAGCAAAGGCTTTAAGCAGCTTGCAAACCTTTAAAGGCCTTTATCACACTCTAAACAACGAGGGAAAAGATGCGGGAATGATAAATAAAACATACCCTTAAAAATCAATGAATAAAAATTAATTGGCATTGTGGTTTAGCACTGTAGACACTGCCATTTGCTTGGTTTAAACCTTATCTACCCAGGGGATTTTGAGTAATTTGATGAAGCCATGTGTATTTCAGAGGTTTTGTGGTCCTGGTGTAATTTCAAGTTAACAAGTTCAGGCTCTGTATTTCATGTTGCAGCATCTGGAATATTTCCTGATGTGGAGTTTGTTTTAACCTACATTTCCACGAGGAATCTTGAGTTGCTTCAATGCTGGTTTTTCTCAAGCTGTCAATCTCCCTGGGGAGATTATAACCTCTTCTAGAGAAAGCAAGCCTCAGGAATGTTTTGAAAACAGGAATCCTTCCCCACTCTGTTGCTTAGAAAGCAGTAGAGCTAGTATTTGCCATCTCACTGCCCAATTAAGAGTCTTTTAACTTTGGGGGGAATAAATAAAGACTTGACAATCCAAGTTTTATAAATTTGAGGACTGGATATGTAAACGTGAACTTATTTTTCCTTTTACTTCATTCCAAACTTCCAAATAATTCAGGGACCAGCTCTCCTGCTCAGATAAGCTGGCTGACACTAGTTGTACTCACTACTTGCAATGTTTATGAAGCTGAATCCTACAGGATAGAACCCCCTAGTTTAGTTACACTTGTCTAAAGGCCACAGGAGATCTAAAAATACCTAATGAGCCATGTTCATGCAAATGTTTGTCAGTTATAGAAGAATTTCCAATGGCATAAAATCATGCTAAAAATATACACAACAATGTGTATATTTAGAAATCAAAACAGAAGGCTCATTAGTACAGCAGGAAGGGTCTAGACTTGAAATAAGATGCTTTCCCATTTGACAGTATGAGTGGACTTCACTCTCCCCATAAGTAAGCCCTGTTTAAAAAAAAAAAAAAAAAAAGGTAATGCTTCCTTCACCTAATCTGATAAATAATGCATTGGTAATAGTGACAGGTTTGTAAAGACTGCACTAGAAACTGTGGGGGTCATGCATCTTCTTAATTCTCCCCTGTCTGATACATGCCACGACCTTCAGCTTTGTGATTTGAACATTTGGCCTCAAATGTCAAAAGGCTTGTGCAGTTAGCCCGGCATATTCAGCTCCATGTGATTGGATTCACTACAAATTCCACAATTAATGTGTGTTCAACAAGCAGTTTTACTTCAATAACATTTCAGCATGAAAGAAAAATGGGGCCAAGAATTTAAAAATTGAAATGTTATTAGCCAGCCTCTCCTTGTTATTGGCAACACTATCATTTCTGGTTAGAGACTTAGCATTCTGCTTGAAATGCTCTAACCTCACCTAAGTAAGGATATGCTAAATGAATGAATGCAACAGCCTCTTGTCTGCATAAAGGACCAAAGAGCGTCATCCAGAGGAAAACAGAACTACTGTGAAATCAGATGAATTAGCCTCTCCAATAATAACCACTTCATCAAACCACACCCTGCAAAAGAGTTAGGAAAAATGAGTTGTTAATACATCAATCAATGACTTCAACTAAGATAATCTCATGGAGCTTCTGAAATGTTTTCTCCACACACACATGGCAGTGGAGACCGAGAGAGAGAGAGAAAAAAAAGAGGCACAGGAAACAGAGGGAATAAGAGAGTTTTTATACTTAGATAATGAAAACACACACTTATTTGTAACACATAAGAAACAAAGGACAACCCAATAAAATATGAAGCCTGCATAAGGGTACCTGGGCTTCAAAAAGGCTAGTCATACTGTTTTATTGCACTTTCAGAGCATGTGTCTGATCCTGAATGTATACCAACCATGGCCAGCATCCCTAGGCTCTGCCCCTGTGTACCTGTTTTCGTCCATTTAAAAATGTCTCGTTATTTAAGATCAGTGTCTTGGTTTTCCTTAGTGGCATAACTGAGGGCTTCCTATGCCAGCTTCATTCTCTTATTTTCCTTCGGATGCTATTAATTAAAGATTTCGTGTTGGAGTGAAGAAAGACTAAATCCCATGGCCAACAGGTCAGCGCTGGTGGCTTCAGGAAATGGTATCGCTATTCAATTACCAATCATGGCGAGCCACCATGAGCCAGTGACTGACATGGGGTCAATCATAACCATGAGCAGTGCTTCTCTGCAGAATGTACCCTGACCATTTGTGCTAACTTAACGGGTCACTCAAAGTAGAAAAAGGTATTGGTAGGAAAGTCTGTGCCTGAAAATGGAGGCTTCCCATGAGCACCTGAGTTTTCTCCTCTGTTCATCAAGGGGGTTGCTCTGGACAATCTCCAAGGCCCTGCTCCAACATTCTGTTCTGTACCTATGGGGACTCTCCTGCAGCCACATAATTCAGGTGCAGAGCAGGCAGTAATGCTCTTCAGGTATCACCGAAAGGCCCAACACTCAGTCCACCACAGAGCCCATCAACTAACTAGTAAAGCTCCACAGGTCTTTATGAGATGCTTCAGGCTTTACTTCCGATTTGAATGGTCTAAGACGAATTTGTTTGCCAACCTTTCGCGAGATTCTTGGATCACCTGGGACTGTGTAGAAATCCCAAGGACACCGTGCTATTTTATGAGCTCTTTCATTCAAAAAATAACGATTGAGACTGTACTATGCAGACATGGGCTAAAGCACTGGGAATAGAGAGTAAATAAGACCCAGTCAGTGTCCTCAAGCAGGTTCTCCCCAAATGGTTCCTAAGAGACCCAGGATGATAAGCTCCCTAGAAACTTGTTAAAGTAGAAGAGAATTGCCTCAGACATGTCCTTTCCCATAGATTTGGGGCATGAGACACTGTTCCAACCCTTCCTTCTCCAGCTCACCCCCTTAGACACAGGCTCCATATCCCTACCTGCAGGTAGCACCCAAACCAAAAGGATGAACACATTTTGCACAGCTTGAAACTCATGTAAAAAAGGATACTTGGTTCTATAACAACAGAATTTGATAACTTATCTGGACCAATCAGAACTGGAAAGGCATATTCAAACTTGTTAACTTGGAGATGACAAATGGCATAAGAATCCACAGTAGTTGTAGACAGTTAAACCCTGACCATTGTCATCTGTTGAGACAGAGAAGGAAAGATAATAGAGGGAATAAGTGGTCAGAATTTAAAGTTTGCCAGCATTTAAACTGAGAGGGCCTCCAGTCTGAGGCTTGAAGAAAACTGAAACATTAAGAGAGCAAAGAATCTTTCCAATTATGTCTGGAATGAGGAAATGTCAATTATTTTTTTAAAAATTTAATATTAAGCAAGTGCATTAAAAGCGAAAGGGGAAGAATTAAGTATGTATTACATGCCAATCATTTTACAGGTTATATGATTTAATCTTCAGAGCAACCAGAATTACAGGTAGGTATTATTATCTCCTTAATAGAGAAGGAAAATGAAGCCCAGTCAGAGACAATAAGAAAATTTGCTCAAGGACATACATTAATAAACTTCTGAGCTAAAATCCAAAACCTTGTTTAAATGCACTGGAAGTAAAATAAGTACAGGCATCTCATGCATTAATAGATGATACTTAGTAAGAAAATTAAAAGTGAGATACATGTTTACTGGAGTGACTTGCAACGTCCCAGAGAATGGGCCAGTGTCCACCCCATAGAGCATGTTTCCCACTGTTCTAACACGCCAGAGAACATTACTAAAAAGTGCTGTATTAGGGCTTAGATTCTTAAGTAATGAAGGCAGGCACTACTGATTTAACAACTCTTGACTTTTAACAAATATTCTGACAGATAAGGTCAATTACATCAATAACTCTCCTTAGCCCACTGTGGTCAAGCAGATCCTGCCTCATTTAACACGTTTTTACTTTTCTAAGCAAAGTGACGCTGTGACAAGTCACACTAAAATTAAAGCTTTCTGGAAGAGCCTTACCTCACGTTTTTAACAAGCTTTAAGGACATAATGTAAAATGTTAGGTAGAAGTGAAGATCTGCAACTGACAGCACATTGCTTAGGCATCCACAAACGGAAGTTAATTTTGACCAAACTTGTGATTTCTTGTGTCCTGAGTATGGATCTCAAAAGTGTGCCCTCCCTTACCCTGTAGCACCAGCACCACCCAGAAATGCAAATTTTTGGCTCCATTCCAGACCTACAAAAGCAGAAATTCTGCAGGGTGGGACCCAGTGATCTGTTTTAACAAGCCCTCCAGGTGACTTTGATACACATTTAAATGTGAGAACCACTGGCCTACAGAGAACAATAGTCTAGTAACCCAAGTTCTACATAAACAGGAAAGACTCTGAAGCTCCAGTGAATTATTCCAGGTAATATTCTAATGAAATTCTTCTAGAATTTGGGATTAGAAATATGTTTCCCTCTTTTGATAAATGTTTTCTCTTTCTTAAAATAAAAACTATCTGAATTACACAGGCCATTGGCGGGTTCCCTTACGTGCTAGAAAGTAGTCTCTAAATGTATGGCTGTTTTGTATATTTGGTTCACAACTGCCATCTGGACTTCTTAAAAATTTATTTTAACTAAAAAAAAAAGTCCACCCATTTTGCTTATTCCCCACCCCTTACCTCTGGCAACCACCAATCTGTTGTTAATATCTATTCTATCATCTACCTATTTATCTATATTAGTTCGCACATATAAGAGAGATCATATGGTATTTGTTTTTCTCTGACTTATTTCATGTAGCATAATGCCCTCTAGATCTATTCATGTTGTCACAAATCACAAGAATTAATTTTTTTTTTTTGTGACTGAATAACATTCCATACCTTAGCTATTGTAAATAGTGTTGCAGTGAATCTTCTTGAGTTAGTGCTTCTGTTTTCTTATAATAAGTACCCAGAAGAGGAATGGCTGGGTCATAAGGTAGTTCTATTTTTAATTTTTCGAGGAACCTCCATACCATTTTCACAGTTGCTGCACCAATATATATTCCCACCAACAGCGCACAAGGATTCCCTTTTCTCTGGATCTTCACCACTGCTTGTTATTTCTAGTCTTTGTTATAATAGCCATTCTAACAGATGTGAGGTGGTATCTCATCGTAGTTTTGGTTTGCATTTCCCTTGTGATTAATGATGTAGAGTATCTTTTCCTGTACCTGTTGGCCATCTGTATGTCTTCCTTGGAAAAATATCTAGTCAGATATTCTGCTGTTTTACAGTTAGTGTTCCTGTGTTCAACCCCTTTTAATATCCAGAAGCCGACCTGTCCAGACTGAAGAGGTTCAAGAACCACTTTGGTAACAGTCATGGCCACACCTTTCCACTCCTATTCTACACGACATGAAGAAATTGAAATAAGAGAGGGAAATTTGGCAGGCTGGTAGATCACACAGTAGTTCATAAACCTAGGACTCTAAAATCCAAGTATAGTGTACAATTAAATGTGCTATGCAATTCAAAGGAAACAGACTCAGTATTAACATTTTTCTTTTATGCTTTCATCTATTTCTCTGACTCTGTATTTTTCTGCTATTAGGAGAACTGCAGAGACGGGGAGAGGAGGAGGAAAGAAAAAGATGGCTTGCAGAAAACAAAGCGAGCCCTTTCTGCCGTGTGTGGGCAGGAGGTTAATTTTACACTCCAGCTAAAGGAAGATGAGGAATGTCCTGGCAGGCAGGAGAGTGGGTGGGCGGCAGATGTCTCACTCTGCCTTTTAGAAACACATGTTTGAAAGTGGCATCCTGAATATGCTACCCCGCCTCCCCCGAGATGCAAGGCCGCAAAGAGGCCCACAAGGAGGAAACACAGACCCAAAAAAAGATTAAAAAAAAAAAAAAAAAAGAATTAGGCCAAACAGCAACTAGGAGAAGAAATGAACTGAGAAAATGCCAAAGGTCTTTATATTTTCTTGTCTCCATTCCCCCAATACAAACAGAAAACTAAATGTTAAAGAAACAGAATTATTCTCTTATTCAATTTACTCTTTACTGTTTTTAGGACTCTGTAGTCAAAGTGGCCCCTGTGTGTCCTTCAAATTATAATCAGTTAGATTGGTATGACAAAGGGTTGCCAGAAATTTGAATGTTCACAGGCAATGCCACACACTTCCAAGTTAACTTTGCCTTAGATTTTCTTTTTAGTGCATCCATTTTTCAAGGTCCTCAAAATACAATATGTTGTCTTTATAAATCTTTGATCTCCATTTTGATGAAGATGGTACATAGAATGGGTACCACCAGTAATAACGAAAAAAGATCTCCGGAATTCTGAGATGGTAATTCACTGTTCTCAGTGCTAGCAAATGCTATTAGAGACAGGAACGGAAATTCAAATATAAAAATGCAACTACATCCCCATGCCATTCATTTGAGGTCAGTAATTAAATAGACTTCCTCACATTCCAGTGAAGACATCCAGCATTCATAAAAGAAGCTGTGAGTATTCCACTGATTTTGCCTAAGTGTGGGAGCCAGAAGCCTGCAGGACAAATGCATTATTTAATTTTCTACTATCACACACTAAACAGCTTTTTTGGACTCTAGACATCAATTTGTTCCGATTCTAAAGGCCCCAGTAGTAAAAAGATATGAAAATATTCAAAGTAAACGAATGCCTCTGAAACTCTAGCATCAGAATACGAATGCCTCTATTTGAAGAGGCCATAAGTCTGTTATCTTTCCATTAGAAACCTTTCACATAAGTCCATTTGGACAATAAATACCTGCAGCCCATGGAACGATAGTCAGTAATATCCATTTAGCTTTTTTTTTTATGTAATGCCCTTCTTTGTCTGCAGATCTTGTGCAAATTCATCAGCAACACTGTTTTTGTGCTTTAAATCCTAAAGAATTCAAAGAAAGCTACTACTATTTCTCTTTTTAGCTAACTTTGGGTGCTAGCTAGGATAGCATCATATGGATTAGATGCTTGATAATGTTCGTTAATGAAGGAAATTAGAATTTTCTTTTCTACACAAAGAAACTAAGCAATTAAGTTAACAAATTTGTATGGTGCACTTGTGGCTCCCAACATTGATTCACACACAAATTCATTAAATATTTATTACGTGGTTGTTATATGTCAGGCACTGAGCACTGCACTTTGAATTGGATAAGTACTGCCTTGTCCATAAACAGGTTACCACATAAGGAGAAGTAATTTATATAACTCTTTAATTAAACAAATGTATTAAACTACTGCTCATTGCCTGGTAATGGAGAATAAGGGAAGAAGGATCCACAGGAAATATTACAGGCTTCACAAAAGAACATTCTACTTTAAGTTTGCTTCCAAGGAAGCAGCTTTCTCTTAGGAATTTCAAAGGAATTTCACATTTCTTCTCTCAATATCATAGTGTGCAGAACAATATGAATTTGAAAATAGAACTGAACTATCAGAAAGGCCAAAGGCACAGAACCCGAGTGACAGAAAGACCTAGAAACTTTCAGCAACAAGTACAGACTAAAAATGACCTACATTCAGTGATAAGAGGAAAAATGAATCGCAGATGGGCCCAGCCCTTTGGAACTCCTGACTAGAATACAGAAGGACCAAAGTTTAAGAATGTGAAGAAATTAAAATACCAGAACATTTCTTTTGGCGTTGGAATCTTAGCTCAACCACCTATGTGACCTTGGGTACATCATATCTCATCTTCTCTCTTTGTACCTTTGTTTTTTCTCATTTATAAAATTGAGATAATAGACCATAGGAAGGCCAAAATGTCTTAATATACAGAGAGAACTTAACATCATGCCTTGAACCTAGTGTTTCGTAAGAATTTGCTAATGAATAAACTATTCAGTCAGGTACCTAGGTTATAAAGATTATTACTAGTTTGTTTTCAGAAACTGTTATAACAATCATTTATTCGTAAGCATATTTTATAAACAGTATATAGCTCTCCCCAGAGAATGTGAATATAATACCCATGTTACGAGAATTATTATTTTATCATTATACACATTCAAAAGCAATTTTGCCTTCCTAAATTCTAAGCTAAAGAACCAATCTAAATATTATTATAGATATTGACATTATATAAAAATAAAGTGGGCCCAGAATAGGAAAACACAGGTATGGCTGGCTATCTACTGAGGATTATTTTCTTTATTGGTAGAGGACAGTACTAACCTTTTCTGGGCAAGGCACAGGACATATAAACTAATGGTCACTAGAAGTAACAGGATGGAATTTTATTGAGCCATTAGAGTGTGCATTTCATCAGTGCAGATTTACTCAGCACTTATGGACAAGACATCTTACTAAGTGCCAAACAGGTTACATTTGCATATTCTGCCCTCAAGAAGCTTAAAATTTAGCTGAGGTATCATGTCTAGTATAACATAAACAACAAAAATATGTCACTAAACAGCTTCAGAAAAATACAGAGTAATAGTTAGTATAGTATTTAATATCAGTATAGGTCAAAACAGTCAAAAAAGGCTTTGTGGAGAAAGAAGATAAATAGTAAGATTTTGGGTTTTTGCACACACCACCAAGTGATTCTCCACACCAGCTGGATATCCTACAAATTAAGTCAATTCTGACACTATCTACCCAGAGATGGCATCAGTTTCCACAGGTTAAGGGCTCAGTACCACAAGACTGTTTTCCACTACAGATGTCAATCCCAAATCCAGATTACCTGTGCTTCTTACCAAGTGGCTATAAATCAGAGGTTCCCAGGACACCCTCCCTGTATTCAATTAATTTGCTAGAGTGGCTCACAGAACTCAGGAAACTACTTGCTAGAGTACCAATTTATTATAAAAGATATTAAAGAATATGAATCAACAGCCAGATGAAGAGATATATAGGGCAAAAGAGCTTCTGTTCTCACAGAGTTTAGAGCCCAGCATGGCAGCACATGGTAGCTCCCTGACCCCTGTCCTTTTGGGTTTTTATGCCGGCTTCGTTATTTAACTACAATTGATTAACACATTGGCCAGTGGTGCTTTAACTCAATCACCAACCCCTCTCCCCTGGAGGTGGTTGGTGGGGTGGGCCTGAGACTTAAAGTTCCAATCCTCCAATCACATGGTTGGCTCTTCTGGCAACAAGCCCCCAACCCTAGCTGCTTTCCAAAAGTCACCTCGTTAACATAATGAAAGACACCTCAATTTCTCTGATCACTTAGGCAATCCCAAGGGTTTTAGGAGCTCTGCGCCAGAAAGAGGTCAAAGACTAAATATGAATTACTCATTATAAATCACATTATCACAAATGAAAATTGATTTTTGAAAGACAGGGATGCACGGAATAGCTGCAAAAGAGGAGATCGTCATGCTGAATAGATAAATATTGTAGGCAAAAGGCCAAAGACTGAGTAGTGCAACACATAGTAAATGTTAGAGTAAATCTAGTTGTAATCCAGAGAGGCCCTTGATGGGATTAGAATATACTAAACAATTACTATGTGCAAAAGGCAGGCCGAGTGCAGGGGTGGCAGGCTGGAAGAAAGAGTAGGATAATCTCATGAAGTTTTCAATTCAGTTAGATACATAAAATAAGGAAAATATTGACAATATGATGGTGTGAAATTAGTTAAATTACATAAGAAAAATTCTAGTTTCCAAGTACATAAAATGAAAGTTTCATAATGGAATGAACCAAATCTGTTTTCTTATTATTTTGGCAAAATGAACATCAAAGATGTATGAAATATTTTAGATGGCAGTGGGAGGACAGGCCAATTGTGGGGGAGAAGTTTGAGAGTCAGGAAATGCATTATGAGCTGCCATCTGGATTGAGTCATAGACAATAGGCAAGATTTCAATAACGGAACACAGTGGAAACTTAAAGCATCTGGGGGAAAGTCTTCCATTTAAGTCTTTAATCAATTTTGAGTAAATTTTTGTGAGTGGTGTAAGATAGCAGTCTAATCTTTATTTTTATTTTTATTTTTTTGCATGTGAATATCCAGTTTTCCCAGCATCATTTATTGAAAAGACTACACTACCTTTTCCCCCCTTGAGTATTCTTGGCCCTCTTGTCAAATATTAGTTGACTGTATATGTGTGCATTTATTTTGGGACTCTGAATTCTATTCCACTGGTTGATGTGTATATTTTTATGGTAGTACTTTACTGTTTTGATTGCTAAAGTTTTGTAGTATGGTTGGGAATTAGGAAGTGCGATACCTCCAGCTTTGTTTTCCTTTCTCAAGATTGCTCCAATTGTTAGAGATCTTTTCTGGTTCCGTTTGAATTTTAGGATTATTTATTGTATTTCTTTGAAAAAATGCCATTGAAATTATGATAGGGGTTGCACTGAATCTATACATGGCTTTAGAAAGTATGGACATTTTATCAATATTAATTCTTCTGATCCATAAACACAAAATATCTTTCTATTTGTCTTTGTCTTCACTTACTTTCATCAAAGTCTTATAGTTTTCAGTGTACATATCTTTCATCTCCTTGGTTAAATTTTTTTCTAAGTATTTTATTGTTTTCGACGCTGTTATAAATAGAATTTTTCTCTTAAATTTTTTCAGTGTATAGAAATACAACTTATTTTTGTATATCGATTTTTTATCCTGCAATTTACTGAATTTGTATATTAGTTCTGAGAATTTGAATTTTTAACAGCTTCCAGGTGCTGCTCTTGCTGCCAGGCCTTCCTCCACCTTGTAAGTAGCACTGACCTAAAGAGCATGAACTTAAAGAGCAAGGAATTTGAGTCAACTGAAATTAACTCCCTAAGAAAGTAATTAGGGCTGGGGAAAAACATTTATTAAGAAACAATAAGGCATTATTTTTCAGCCTTCCAATTATCATCACCATCATC
This sequence comes from Eonycteris spelaea, assembly GCA_003508835.1. Taxonomy (NCBI): domain Eukaryota; kingdom Metazoa; phylum Chordata; class Mammalia; order Chiroptera; family Pteropodidae; genus Eonycteris; species Eonycteris spelaea. Next base: position 9,304,428 of record PUFA01000043.1, on the reverse strand, counting down.
ATCATCGCATTTAAAGCAAATGAATTAATCCTTCATTTAAATCTTTTCCTCAAACAGTCTTTAAAATATTCCTTAATAATCTTGAAAATACAATATTAACAGATTAGAGGCCCAAAACTCCACAGGTCAAAAGTCACATGCGATAACAATCAGCCTGAAACCTTTCGGGGTAGGCTTAAGGTGAGGCAGTCTGAATGGACTTTCTCCTTAGCAATGGCTCCTCCTCCCTCCTTTCCTCCCTCCAACCCAGACAGTTTATTAAAAGAGATGAGTTTTAAATTGATGACAAAATGTGTTGTTGCAGCTAAAAAAAGTCTGCAACAAGCAAAAGCGGAAGTGGTGGTAGGAGGGGGAGATTTTGGAGAATGCTGGAAAAAAAAGCCTTAAGAATGAGAGGACTTTTAAGGAAAAATTCAGAAATATTCAGACAGAGGGGTATTATTTCCTGGTAGAACACTGCTGAATTTCCATACTCTCTGAAATTCCCCTGTGAGTGGTTTAAGACCATAATTATAGCAGCAGACACCGAAGGAAAAGAATGCAGAGAAAAGACTTAAACCTAGGTTTTCTGAAAATTCTACACTACATGAAGAGGAAGAGATGAATTTCTTCTCTCCACGCTGTGTCAGTACCCTTACAGTATCCACGTTAGCTCACTTAAAACACCTACTGTCTTAATAGTGCCTGCCCATTTATGGAGAACCATTGCCTAACCAACACATTTTAAAGCACTTAAACCATCTAAACCTCACAATATTGCCTAGAAAAAATTAATATTTTCTCTATTTTACAGATGAGGTCACAGGATTACAAAAGCTAAATGACGTAAGGTAAAAGGTAATACATGTTAGTAGGATTTGAACACAGTTTCACGTGCCCTCCTTGGCCAATTACTTTAAGCAGCTCATAAGAAATTTATCAGAACTTCTTGGTTGGACTTGAAATTCACTACCAAACACCTAGAGATTTGTCCTCGGGCAAATTACTTAACCCTTCTGAATATCACACTTTTCATACATAAAACAGAATGTTATCAATTCCATAAGCATTTAGTAGATATACAGTAGGTTTTGTGATAAACATTTACTAGATATTTATAGCTACTGAACACTCAGCTCTTTTACTTCTTTGCTATGACACCTTAAGGAACTTTCTCTATTTCTATGCCACTGTGAAAAATAAGACTATCTACTTCATAGTTTTTATACAAATGAAATGAGTTATTACTTAGAATGACTTGGCTGGCACAAAGAAATCATACCATAGTATTCAGCCTTTGCTCTGAGGATAATGGAAATGATGACGGTGAAGGTGATGACAGTCACTATGCGAAGTGTTAACAATACCTGATCCCAAATCGCCAGGTCCCGAGTAAAGATAAAAGAGACCCATGCTCATGAAAGCATAAACTGTAGAACGGTACGCAAATATTAGTTCCCACTTACTTTCAAGGTGAAGCTCACAAGTGATTGAAATTCTGTCAGGGAAGATGTGACCTCACCAAAATGGACCATCACAGTTACTGTCTGAGGCGAGATGGCCTTAGATGTGGGGGATAAATTGGCTTTCCGCTGTAAGTGAAAAGATTTAGACACAATGGCAACCATATCTCACCTCAGAATTTACAAAGTTAGGGAACGGGGTAGAAAATTGAAATTTTCATTTAAAAAGACAGGAAATTCCTGAAATAAAGAGAGATCTAATGATATTCTTTCATTTATTATCAGTCCATTCTATAAACATTTTTTGAACCATCTCAATTATTTTGCCAGGGACTTTTAAATAATTAAAAGGAATAAAAGTATTGGCAATGAACAACATTAGGTTAATGTAATTACCTTTTTTTTAGTTTCTAAAAATTAGATCTTCTATATCTAATATCGAAATAAAATAAATTCTGACGGTTAAAGAACTAAATGTAAAAATGAAATTCATGAAGTAGCTACAAGAAGATGTAAGTCAATGTTTATCTGATTTTGAGCTACAGATCATTTTTAATGTAAAAACAAGGTAATATGGTATATGAACTATGAGTCAATAAAAGTTTCAAAAGTATAAAAAATTAAAAATAAATCCCATATATGAGTAAAATTTCTGCATATCAAAATGCAGGAAGTCATTTAAAATGATATTTTAGGATGTCAATGAGTGAAAAAAAGTTCAATATATACTAAATGAATACACGCGAATTATAAAATCATAACCACAACTATTTCCAATTAGGTTTCAGTGTTTTTACACTTTTATGTATTTTCCCAATTTTCTAAAATAACTCTTGATTAGTTGTTAAATAAATGTCAAAGATTTTTTAACTATTTTTTTTTTTTTAAGTAAAGTAAAATGATTGAGAAGGCAATCAGTGACTCTAAGAGAAGACTAACATTAGGGAACATCAGAATAACCTTTAGGACACTAGGCCCCATGCAAAGAGTTTCTAATTCAGCAGGTTTTCAAGTGATGCTGATGTTCTGGTACACTCAGGGGACCACATTTGAAACTATTGGGTAACATAAATTAACAGACTACAGAGCCAGATTGTGTCAGTCTCAATCCCAGTTTTGAAACTTCGTTAAGTGTGTAATTCGGCGGTCCCCAACATTTTTGGCACCAGGGACCAGTGCTTCTATGAGAATTAATGCCCAGTGATCTGAGGAGGAGCTGAGGCGGTGATGCTAGCGCTGGGGAGTGGCTACAAATACAGATGAAGCTTTCTTTGCTTGCTAGCTCGCCACTCACCTTCCTGCTTGTGATGCTAGGGGCCTAACAGGCCACTGAACAGTACTGATCCGTGGCCCAGGGTTTGGGGACCCCTGATATAAATTACTTAATCTCTGAGCTTCAGTTTCTCCCTCTGTAAAATGAAAAACAATAATGGTATATAGTTTAACCTACCCCTTAAAACTGTTAAAATATTTATAACACTTATAAAATTTGTCATTCATTTATAAGTTAAATGAATGCATTTATAAGGAACTCAGAATAGCGTTCACTACACAGTGTTCTGTGTATTATTTTAGTAAGAATGCAGATCTAGTATTATCCATATTTCACTAACGATGTCAGATAACAGTTTTAAGATATCTGCCACATTATGTAACTTAATCGTACTTAGTAATTTGTTAACTCCTTTTTTTTTCAATTACTTTGTAATCATACTTGCCCTAAAGTCATTCAGAACTCTTAAAAGAATTATGTTTACTGAAGGTCAGGGAGTGGATGGAGTGGGAGGAAAGGCCCATTGAGTACTAGACTTATGAAGTGTTGGAGGGCAGTACGAGGAATAGGGAGCTGGGGAGCTACCCTCTGAAGCCAATGGAAGAAATGGATGACTTGATATACATATCACTTGATCAGGTAAAACAGTTCACATTTAAATGATACAATCTGATCCCACGATAAAACACCACCCATAACTGGGTGACTATAATTTCTCATCCAAATTGGAACACTTTAAAAGTGAATAGAGGGTGTCTATGGCCATGCTACCCTGAATAAGCCGGATCCCATCTGATCTCGGAAGTTAAGCAAGGTTGGGTCTGGTTAGTACTTGGATGGGAGACCACCTAGGAAGACCAGGTGCATTAGGTGTAAAAAATAAAATAAAAAAATAAGGGATTGTAAGCTGACAAGGTCCTTGCAGTCTGTGAGGTTAACCAAGGGTTGCCTTGCCTTAAAAAAAAAAAAAAAAATTAAAAAGTGAATAGAGGGAGGTAATATTAGTTATTATAATGGGTCAAAAGGAATAAATGAGACTTCTGGTCATAGTCCCCTCCCTTCTTTGATATCAAAATTAATAAAAATTCTTTATCCTTTCCCTATAAGGATAATACTTATGAGGTTTGTATTATTATGGAAACTTGGGATTCTGATATAGTCCTAGGAAGAAGCATGGTGTAGTTGAGAAACTAGAAACTTGAGAGTCAAAGTTCAGGACAGACCAAGCCAGAAATGTCTATTCTGTAACCATATATTTTATAATTTATGTTGATGTTGATCTTCCTAAGGCTAAGTTACTTAAGACAAGAGTTTCCCTTCCTGATTTAATTTAAAAAGATGAATTAATTTCAGAAAACTGGGTGCGCACGCACTTGTGTGTGTGTGTGTGTGTGTGTGTGCGTGTACTGTAGCGACATTTCTATATAGTCATGTGGAGCAAAATGATGTTTCGTTCAACAGACCACATATACAATGGTGGTCCCATAAGATTATAATGGAGTTGAATTTTCTGTAAGAAATGGAAAGATGTGGTTTAGAAGGGGTTTGTTTTTTTTTTTTCCTCTGCTGTGAACAATATCTGTAGGACGTGACAAAGAATTCCCTCTCATTCTCGGCACCTGAATTTTGAGTGTACAGATTACCTCTCAATCAGTCAGCCATGAATCTGTTTCAGCACAGCGGAGACTGTCCCCAGCACAACATATTCAGAGAGTGCAACAGTCCTCCCAGACCTAGCTTGATAGTCTTCAAAGTACACTGTTGTAGATTCTTTGTTGAGGATCTAAGAGCCTATACAAGGACATAGGTCTACAAGAGCTACCTTCACAAGCATTAAGTGCCACTACCATTTCGGTAAAATTTGTGGTTATTGTGGAGCCAGCCTGTCCCTGGACTTGGGAAATATGTCCAGGCTGAAGTGATGTAAAGTATACATAAGTGTCATTTCTTCCAACAATTCGATGCCAGAGAGGGTCAGTGGAACCAGAAACAAATTTCCTAAGTCAAAATATTGAGTCCTCAGTTCTATACTCTCTCCCTCTTTCATTGTTTTTTTTTTAAACCTCTATTTTTTTAAATATAAATACCACAAAGTTCCTTAATCTGACCACTGCTCCAACATGCAATAGCCAAAACCGCATTGCCATGATAATCCCTGTGCCTTTCACTCCCCACTCACAGTCACTATTATGGTGACTGACACCCTACTCAGCCAATTTCTCCTTGATATTTCCAATTAATCCAGCACACATCCCTGTTCAAGAAGCAGCACTGAGAGCTTCAATATCCTACTTCTGACCTTATAAGAGGAAGCAGGGGGAGGGCTTATGAGACAGTATAAAGTCTACAGTAGCATACACTAATGGCCTTCACATTCTCTCACCATTCATTCACTGACTCACCCAGAGCAACATCCAGTCCTGCAGGCTCCATTCATGCTAAGTGTTGTGCACCATTTTTTATCTTTCATGCTGTATATTTACTGTATCTTTTCTATGTTTAGATATGTTTGGGTATACAAATATTTACCATTGTATTATAACTGCCTACAGTATTCAGTACATTCTGTATAGGTTTAGGCCTAGCAGCAATAGGCTGCACCACACAGTCAAGGTGTGTATTAGGCTATACCATCTAGGTTTGTGATGTTCACACAACAATGAAATCATGTAAAGACGTTCCTCAGAACATATCCATGTTGTTAAGTGACACATGACTAGACGTTATCAACACAGAATTGGGGAAACTTTTTCATTTCATTTATAATATAATAAAAAATAATAAAACACTTAGAAATAAATTTAAACAAGGAAGTAAAGGATTCTACATACCTAAGTCCTAAAACATTGATGAAAGAAATTGAAGAAGAAAAAAATAAGTAGGAAGATACCTTGTTTACCTAGACTAGAAAAATTAATATTATTTAAATGTCCATATCACCCCAAGTGTTCTCTAGATTCAGTGAAATCTCTATCAAAATTCCAACAAACAATTCCAAAATTCATATGGAACCACAAAAGACCTCAAATAGCCAAAGCAATCTTGAGCAAGAAAAAAGAAAGCTGGAAAAATCAAACTTCTTTATTTCAAAGTATACGTCAAAGTTATAGTAACGCAAACAGTATGGTACTGGAATAAAAATGAACACATCAATCAGTGGAGCAGAATAGAGCACCCAGAAAAAAACCCATGCATATATGACCACTTTTCATCAAAGGCTCCAAACATATACAATGGGGAAGGGACAGTCTCTTCAATAAGTGTTACTGGAAAAACAACATATCCTCATGCAAAAGAATCAAAGAGGGCTCCTATCTTACAACAAATACAAAAATCAACTTAAAATGGATTAAAGACATAAATGTAAGACTTGTAACTGTCAAACTCCTAGAAGAAAACATAAGCTCCTTGACATTGGTTTCTACAATGATTTTTTGAATATGATATTCCTATTTTTTGGATAAACACTCCCATGTTCATTGCTATGTTATTCACAATAACAAGATATGTAATCGAACCATATGTCCACTGAAGGATGAATGGATAAACAAAATATGGTATATACATACAATGGACTATTATTATCAGCTTTAAAAAAGAAGAAAATTCTGCCCTTTGTAACAACATGTACAGACTTGGAGAGTATTATGCTAATTGGAATGAACCAGACACAGAAAACCAAATATTATAGGGTCTCAATTATATGTGGAATCTAAAATAGCCAACCTCATAGAAGTAGAAAGTAGAACAATTACCAGTTGCTGAGGGGACAGGGCATATGGAGGAGATTATGGTCAAAGGTACAATGTTTCAGTCATACAAGATAAATTCTGCACATATACTATAGCATAGTGCCTACAGACAATGATACTGTATTATATACATAAAATCTGTTACATGGACAGATCTTATGTTAAATGTTCTTACCACATATATACTCATACACACAAATACTATTAATGATAATAAGGAAACATTGGGAAGTGATGAATATATCCATGGCCTTGATGTCAGTATGGTTTCATGATATATATTTATCCCCAAACTCATCAAGTTGTATACATTAAATATGTGCAAGTTTTTACATGTCAAGCATATCTCAATAGAGTAGTTATAAAACAAAGATTTGCTGGTATAAGAAAACCAAATGGTCATGGCAGAGAGTGAGGATTCAATAACACCAACAGGAGAATGCGTGCCTGGAAGACCTGAAACCTTCCATCAGCCAATGTTGTAGAAAACATCTAAACAGCAACTTATTAAACATTAGTTAAGGGAGCAGATAAAATCTGGCCCTTGCCCTCACCTTAGAACACTGATAGTCTAGTCATAGAGATAAGATTACTATGTATGAATCAATGAACAATATAAATGAAAATATATGCATCAGGAATAATATTAGGAAGACAAAAATAGCACTTATTAATCAAAATATACAAATCAATTTGTAACAAATGTTTTTGTGGCAGTATTGTTATGGGAAGAGAAAAACTGGCAACAGCAACTAACATTTATATAGCACTTCCAAATGCATTAATATTTTGTCTAATCAGGGCAAGAGCAGCCAAGGAAGGCTATGTGGAGGAGGTGATATTAAAAGGGCTTCTAAGTTTGGTGTGATTCAACTTTAACAAAGGGCCTGAATACATCAAGAAGCACTAACAGAAGCAGTCACTAGACTACGTGTCTATCTGGAGACAAGCTCAAAATTTCAAAAAAACAACAGAGAACACAAAAAAGTTAAAATTCTTTTTTTTTTTTTTTAAAAAAACATACTTCATGAAAAGTTGCCAAAAGTGGATGTGTTTTCTGAGCGACAAGGGCTGACTGGGTTTGGAAGAATGAACTTACTAACAGAGATTTTTGTTCCTGTGATACGCTCCAATGATGCACTGGGGACTTTATAATAAGACCATCGACACACATTCAAAGGGCTTTTAGGATCTCAGATAAGTCCAGATGGCTATGCTTAGTTTCTTACCTACGAAGAAACATTTAAAAGGATGAAGTTAGAGACCCAGAGGCCCATTGCTACTGCTTAGCATTACAAGTCACCGGAGTGATAGAGTTGAACTTGCAGACAGCCGTGGTAAGAAACAGTGAGGGATAGCGAGCAGGTTGGGGAGAAAAAGTACTGAACCTTAAAAATACCTGCTTTGTGACTTTTAGATCCCTACACAGTACAACCGGATATATCTTCTTGCAAATGAAAATAATTTCCCTATCTCCTTTGTTACCTTGAAAAGGAGAATTATGCCAACCTGAGAGATTTTTGATACTTTGACCTAGTCAAAAGTTGTAGATTACTTTTTTCTTCAGCACACCAAACTGTCCAAGGAAAAGATACTTTCCATAGCTAGAAAATGACATTCTTTCTGGAAATCACAGGGAACTCAGATATACCTTTGTCTAATCTATTGCAGGCAGCAAAAATGAAGCATGAGATATGAGGAAGTTGTTCTTCCACAGCCTCAAGAGAGTTGTGCTAAAATCAGCATTCATTATGTCCCTGGAAGTGTTCTAAACCAGGCATTGGTTCTTAAACTTGCCCAAATAGTGAAATACTTGGAAATTGTTGATTTGGGAAGAAAAGCATGAAATATTGATACTGCTCATTCATTTTGTCATTTATTGCTGTCCATTGGCTGACAAGCAGCAGTAAACCAAAGGGTGAAAACATTGATCTCGAGAAACTGCCATTTGAGCATATCCCACCAAATTGATTTCCTGCAAATTAAGAAAAGGCTACTCTCACAGCATTTTAGAAATAATGGCATATACTGGACTAGCTTGCAGAATTCAGTCACTATGCTGGGACACAATGATAATGATTATTTATAAGAGCCTACTCACTAATTTAAGTATTTTTCAAATCTTTAAGGCAATCTGGGAGGTAGATGATATTATCTGCGTTACAAGATCTAGAAAGTGGACTCAGACATTTAAACAACTTACCCATGATCACTCATCTTGGCAAAATCAGTATTTGAACCAAAGCTGTCTAATTTATCAGGCCAGATTCCCCGCCTCGGCATCCTTCTCTCCTACCTAGAGGTTTCTTTATCTCCACATACTGGCCCTGCTGTCTCTAAATCAGACGTAATTTCAGAGTCACCTGACATTTGACTTCTACCTTATGCACTAACTCTGGTAAATAGGCTTGTGATAAATGTTTCCTGCTCTTGAACAAATTGATATTGCAAAATCTATAATTATGGTTCTCTTACTTTGCATGTTCTTGATTATTAAGTAACTAGTTTTGACCCTGACCTTCAACTTTATATCTTAAGTCACGCTACTTGGTGCAGATTTTGCCAAAGCAAAATATATAAAAGCCAGGATCAGCACAAAGCTCCCAAGAAAGGTGGTTTGCTTGACTTATGTTAAATAGTACCTGCCAAAAAAAAAAAAAAAAAATCACAAAGTTGATCCCTGGTAGCAAATGTGGGCTTCGTAAAGGCATTTATAGATTCCAATATACAAGGTGACCGTATATTCTGACTATAACAGATCTAGTTGCATGCCGATTGTCCTGGAATAATTATTAATAGTGCCCCATTTAACTCTCAAAGCAGTCTCAGTTTGAATGATTCATTTTAAGGTTATCCTAATCATGTCACTCCGGAGGTATTAAGAAGGTACTCTACAAAAAACTTCACTTAATTTTCTTTAAATCTTCACATGAGTTCAAAAATGTAGCGAGCCTTATTCCCATTATACAAATGAGTTAAATGAAAATCAAAGAGGTTAAAATACTTGATTCAAAGTCACATGATTACTGAATGGAATCAGAATTTAAAACCAGGTCCGTCTGAAATCAGGCCTCAGGCTGTCTTCTTACTCTATCATGTTGCTTTCAAAAAAGGCTTTCTGATGAGCTTCTAGAAGATCTGTCTATTCAATGATAAATGTATTTTTTTTGCCTTTTCCAAAATGGATGTACAATTAGTTATAACATATAACAAGATAACATAAATCTGAAGAAATAGGAATAAAAATACTGAAGAATAAAGTAGGAAATTAAAATAAAGCCAAATACCACTGTAATATCAAGTTATTAACCATAAGACTCAATATTCTGGCTTCACATGAGAGAAAGCTACTCAGTTTCCAAACCAAGTTGAGAAGAGAAAATAACTCAACTGCTCAGAAGAAACACAATTTTCTGATACTAAGTTCAGAAAACCACAAAGTATTTCCCCTTAAGGGAACTCATAAAAGGGACACTGCAGCCCAATGAACAGAGATCTTAACAACGGTGGATCTGAAAAAAAATTCTATTCAGTCTCTGTTAAGTCTCTTTTCTATAGCATCCTTTGATATTGGTTAGTGGTGCCATTCCAAAGCATAATTCAGAAGTAGACAGGATAGTGGGCTGGGGCAGAGGAACTGATTTTACAGGAAGCTAATAGAATATCATTCAGGTATATGAATGTTGGTTAGGTTTAATCCTGAAAGAGATATTAACACATTTATTGGTCTAGAGTATTTAATGGGTATTTATCAAGCAATCATCTATAGATGTTGTTTCATTCATCTTAATGCTCAGAAACACTGGGAAGAATAGCTATCTGCCGCTCTATTGCCAAAAACTTATACCTATTGAAAAAAACTTTGCTGATCATTTTTTTTTAAAGCCAAAATTTTTCTTCTACATTGAAGCTTTATCTTGCAGATATACCATCTATCCATTCAATTCTGGAGAGGAAATTTAATACATTGATAAATCAAGAAGTCAATGATGTGGGAAAATGTGATGGTTCTCAAGAAAACACCTAACAATCATGCCACGTGTGTAGATTTTATAGTGAAAATCACACACACAATATCCATCCTAATGACAGGAAGACATACTTTGTCACTTAGAAAAACCAAGGAGGAAAATAAAATATTTTAAATGAAATTCCATAAATGACAGTAGTAAATTGAACGACATCCAAGTATTGCTATTAAATATGCATTTAAAGTAGTTTCACCAAAAACTGTTAGAACTGATAAATGAATTCAGTAAAGCTGTAGTGTATAAAAGCAATATACAGAAACCTGTTGTGTTTCTATATATTAATAACAACTAAGAGAAAAATAAATTAAGAAAAAAATTCCATTTAAAATTGCATCAAAGAGAAAAAATACCTAGGTATAAATTAAACCAAAGAGGTAAAAGACCTGTACATTGAAAGCTATAAGACACTGATGAAAGAAACTGAAGGTGACACACTAAATTAAAAGGTATGCCATGCTCGTGAATTGGAAGAGCCAATATTTTAAAATGTCCATACTATCCAAAGCAATATATAGATTAAAAGCAATCTCTATCAAACTAAAAGTACATCAAGCTAAAAAGTTTTGCACACTGAAAGAAACCATCAACAACCTACTGAATAGAAGAATATATTCACCAATGATACATCCTTTAAGGGGTTAGTATTCAAAAATGTATAAGAAGCTCATCCAATTTAACACCAAAAAAAAAAAAAATCTGATTTAAAATTGAGCAGAGGACCTGAAAAGACATTTCTCCAAAGAGGACAGACAGATATCCAACATACTAATCATGAAGGAAATTCAAATTTAAAACACAATGAGATATCACCTCACACCTATTAGGATGGTTATCAACAATAAATCAACAAATAATTTTTGGTAAGGATTTAGAGAAAAGGGAACCTTCATAGGCTGTTGGTGAAATTATAAATTGGTACAACCACTATAGAAAACATACGGAGATTCCTCAAAAAATTTAAAGAGAGCTGCCATATGACCCAGCTATTTTATTTCCAGGTATTTATCTAAGGGAAAAAAAACCCACTAATTTGAAAAGATACATGTGCTCCTGTGTTCACTGCAGTATTATTTACAATAGGCGAGATACAGAAGCAACCTATGTGTCCACCAACAGTTAAGTGGATAAAGAAGACAAGGTATATGTATATATAATGGAATATTACTCAGCAATAAAAAAGAATGACATCTTGATATTTGTGACAACATGGATGGACCTACAGGTATTATGCTAAGTGTAATAAGTCAGACAGAGAAAGATGAATACATTATAATTTCACTTATGTGTGGAATCAAAGACAAAAAAATGAATAAACAAAACCAAAACAGATTCATAGTTATATAAAAAAAGCTGACGGTTCCCAAACAAAAGGGGGTTAAGGGTATGGGTGAATTATTTAAAATAAAAAAAAAAAAAGAATTGAGGCCAAATAGTATTGGTGTTTGTCATAATTAAAGGAAGAAAAGCTAAAGAATTAAAACTTCAAAAAAGCTGCTACAACAAAAAATAGATATAGAACTACCATGTGATCCAGCATTTCCAATTCTGGGTGTTTATCCAAAAAGAAAAGAAAGCAAAATACATGCAAAAAAAAAAAAAAAAAAAAAAAAAGAGGAACTAATTTGAAAAGACAAGTGAAGTCCCATGTTCACTGAACCAATTATGTTTAATAGTCAAGATACAGAAACAACCTAAGTATCCACTGATAGATGAGTGGATCAAGATGTGGCATGCATATACAATGGAATACTATTGAGCCATAAAAAGAATGAAATCTTGCTATTTGTGACAGTATAAATGGACCTTGAGGGCATTATGCTAAGTGAAATAAGTCAGTCAAAGACAAATACCATACCATATGATCTCACTCAGATGTGGAATTAAAAACAACAACAGCAACAACAAAATGATCTCATAGATACAAAAATGATCTCATAGGTGGAGGTGGTAGGAGGGAGAAATGGGTTAAGGGTCAAAAGGTACAAACTCCAGTTATAGTTAGGTCATGGGGATGTAATGCACAGTATCATGACTACAGTTAATATTGTATATATGAAAGTTGCTAAGAGTAAATCTTAAAAGTATACATTACAAGAAAAAATTATACCTATGTATATGTTGATGAAAGTTAACTACATTTATTGTGATTTCACAATATATTTATATGTATTTCACAAATATTGAATCGTTGTATTCTACACCTGAAACTAAATGTTATATATCAATTTTACCTCAATAAAAAAAGAGAAAGGTTTGAAAATACGATGACAGCATAGAACACTATTTTTTTAAATCGGATTTGTAAAAGAAACAGAACTTCCAGGAAAAATAAATTATAATCATTGAAAATGAAAATTCAGTGGCTGGATTCATGATAGATAAACACACCTAAAGAGAAAATTAATGAACTGATAATTCTTAAGAACTTATCCAGTATGCAGTCAGACAAAGATAGGAACAACAAAAAAAACAAGGTTGAGACATGAAAGATAGAGTGTGGAGGTCTAACTTATGTTACTTGGAATTCCACAAGGAGATGATTATAGAAATAACAGGGGAGAGGCAGTCTTCAAAGAAATAATGACATTTTCCAAGAATTGTTAAAAGATTCTGAAACTCAGATCTAAGAATCACAACAAATTTCAAACATGATAAATAAAAATTCAAACCACATAAATTTGTGGTGACACTGCAGAACATATCAACATATTTTGTTACGTTATATACATTTATTATTATTCCTTTGTTAGTCTGGTTAAGCACTCTTTTGTATGTATATTTTTACACACATATACACACACACGCAAAACTTCTAAAGGCAAAGAAAATAAGTGTCTCTATATACTTTATTTTTTTCCTCAATATAGATAACTATACCAATTAGCACTAAATGGTTCCTGAAAAAAAGATTCTAGTTTTTTTGGTTTTTGTTTTCAACCTGAAACTCAGTGGGGATTCTGACTCTAAGCAGTCATTACTTTCAGTCTGTAGTCTCTAAAGAATTTGAGAATTACCAGAAAACCTCTACTTGCTAATCAACTGAACATATGATTCTTTTCTACACTGAGTCCTATATGGAATTTTTGATTAGTATGTACATGGCAATAATTAGTTTAGCCCCAAAGACTTCTGGATAAATGCATTAATTAACAAACCTGAATGCCAGTTTTTCAGCTAAATATATGGTTTCTGGTGTCCTCAAGAGTAGTTTTTGACTACAGGAAAGGGTATTCAGAGCTATACTCTCTAAAATAAAATTCAATTTTAAGAAATTTATAAATTCCAAACCTAGATCTTTCTTAAATTCTTAAGCTGCTAAATAAATATCAATTTTCTATTTATAAATCTAATAAACTTATTATTTTTAAGGGTGCTCTAAATAAGGTTTATTTTCATTATAAATTTAAACATCTTTAAACATTTGAAACTGCATTTATCTTTTTAATATTTTGAATAGTTATGGTCTCACTGATAGACCTTAGTAATCAAATCACTGTTAGAATCAAATATATTTAACCTATACTGTGAAGAAATGAAAAATTTATAAATTAAGTGCTCAATATTTACAAGCTTACTAAGAATTAATTTAAAATCATGGTTCTAAATTTATAATTGAAATAATTACATTAGAATTGAAGCCACAGGATAATTTATTTTTCTAATAGTCCAAATATTCTTAAAGATGGTTAAGTACAAGTTTTTACAAACTTTTTAATAGAAATAGTAATACAATGGTATTAAAGCCTTTTATTTCATGTCAAAACTTTCTAAGAGTTGGCTTACTCCCAAGGAAATAATTATTTCAGTTCCCACAATGTAACCTTCCATCATAACTATGGAGCTGTTTTCTCAGTGTTCTACAGCTCACGAAATGATCAGAAATTCAAGGTAAGAGGTTGACTGCATTCTTGACAGCTACCCTTAGAGGATGCTCTGAACCCCATTTATAACTCCATGTCAATGACTCTATAACCCAAAAGAGGTGGATTTCAACACCTGAAATTCAGATTCTACAAGATGTCTTCAAACTAACAACCAACTTAGATATGTTAGTTAAGTGGATTTTACAGTTCGTCTTTAAAACGCATTTTCACCTTATTTTCAAATAAGAATTTCCCCCTTCAATAGGTTTTTACACTGTTTCATATGCTTAGAAACATTATAATCTTTCCAACTGCATTATGTTTATCACACATGGTTCTGCTGTACTATTAGGTCACAACTTCAAGGTCATTCTACTTATAATCTCCAGTTCTTGGAAACTGAAGACTTTCTGTATTATCGACTCAGTCACATTTTAGTGGGCAATTTATCTTTCCAGTTTTTCTCAAAAATACATGAATAAAATGAATAGAATTTAAGAGTAAAAGCAGAATATTTTAATACTATTGTAAAATTATACAACTGCCTCACCTCTTATTTCTGAAATGAAAAGCAATCCTTAATGTCTGAATTAGTATATGGATCATATTTAATTGTTTAGAAGTATTCTTCGACTAATCTGTTTATGTTTAATATATTCCAAAGCAAAATTAAGAATCCACCATATAGTTGGTCATATTATAAAAATAATAAGTTTTTTTTTTAAAATGATTTGGAGTTACCCTCACAAAACAAAGTAAAAAACTATTTTTTTTTTACCCCAAATCGTTGAACTCCTTTCAGAAAAATAACACTCTGCAGTCTTTCCAGGAAAGTTTTAAAGGTCTGTATAACATTTTTTAAAGTTAAGCACTAGGTAATGCAAAAATAATCATGAAATGTCCTAAAAAAAAAAAAAAAGAAAGAAAAGAAATCACAGATCCATGCACACCACACACACGAATATGTCTACTCTCACAACCAGTGCCTTTGCAGACCAAGGGCTGATTCTCTATCTTTTCAATAATTGACAGCATTGTTGTTCTGGGTTTGTCATTTGCCAGATAAAATATTTTAACTCTTACAACATAAATTTAGGCTTCTTTGTTATTTTAATAGAGCTTGATCTAATAAAGAACTTTCACAACAGTTTTTAGGTATCTAACTTGTGTTTAAATTGTGATATTTCATTAAAAATATATGCTTTCAAATTAATGGTAAATGAGCCACTTCTAAATTAAATTAAAACTGTAGTAGTCAATCACAGAAATTTATAGCAAGAAAATAACAATTATGCAAAAAGTTAGAGAAGGGGAAATAGAAGAGGAGGAAGAAAACATTGATAATTTTATTTTTGGGAAATAGTTCCTTATCATAAAAACAATATTGTACACACACACACACACACACACACACACACACACACACACAACCTGAAAGAAAATGTTCTATAGTTCCATGTCAAAAGTTAAAAAAAGATTGTGTTTGTTGTTACATAAGTATTATAATCAAAATAACTTAAAAACTACTCCCTTTGATTTCTAACATGGCCTCCCTCCAAAAAATAAAAAATATTTTCATTTTGGGGTGATTCTAAGGCAGCTACTGATGTCTTTTAAATTCTGAAATTGAACCAGTGATTCTTTTTTAGAACTTGCTACAGTTTCACTAAAATATTACCAGTTTATTTATATATTTAATTATTATGAATAAGCTAATACATAAAAACCCATGTGAAATTAACTAGATTAATTTACTGTCCATTCTATTGTAAGATTTCATAAAGTTCATCATGCTTTTAAGAAAAGGATAAAATTCTTACTTTTCCAAGTAACAAATTTTAGTGTTTTATCCCAAAACTTCATTATGTTACACATTCTAAATCCTTAAAGAATAAAAAATGTTAGTTTAAAATGTAAATGATAAAGTATAATTAGGTAAAAATAATAGAATATACTGCAAAAGCATGTCACAAAATAAACTAAGAGCCAGAAAAAGATAACTAAATTTCACAATATACATTAGGATAGAAGGTGCTTATCAGTAAAAATGGTCCTTTTCATTAACATAAAGACATGAATTATTTTACATTACAATATTTACTATTGTATTTTCTTTATTCTTATGGTGAGTACTAATGGTTTATAAACAAATCTAAAAATTAATAATACAAACATACTGTTCATAGTGTTCTATTCATTTATTCATATTCTATGTTAATAGAATATATGACTATTTTTAATAGTAGTGTTTCATAACAGAATTGAGTAAAGTTTTATGATTATGTTTTTATTGGGGGAGATTGATAAAAATTAGTTCATTTAAAATTTTAGAGACTATTCTTACTTTAGGAGGTGTTTAGTGAATTTTTCTTCTTATATATCATTTTCATCATAAACCAAGATAGAAATATTAGAAAATCCAGATAGAGAATATTATACATAATTTAAGATTCAATACCATATCTTTAAAAAATGGTCCAAGGATATAAACATTTTGACATGGAAGAAGAGGCTCCAAGGTACCTATGAACATTACTGACCAGGTAGATCAAGCCCTAACCACATGAGATTATATATCCTAGAATTTATAGGATTCTTGCTATTTTTAGAGAAATTTGCAATACCAATGGAAATTTATCATCTAAGTGGTCAGGTAAAGAAGATGACCAATGAAGATATATATCAGCCTCCAGACTTAGCCTGGGAAATCAGGTAAGTATTCAATTTAATTACAAATGTATGTGCTTACTATGTGCCAACACTATTAATTTTCAAGGATATAATAATGTATAAGACATGGAGTCTGACCTCCAGAAATTTCACAAATAACTTGTGAATATCATGTCTTTGTTTGTTTAACTACACACTCACTATTTACCTGTGTAACCAACTAAAGCAATCTTTATTAGAGTCCCAAGAATTTAATTGTTCCTGGCACCAGGCAAAGCTGCCTTGGCCCTGAAAGTGATTGCAGATCAAAAGAGCTCAGGCAGGACTGCCAACTATTTGGTGAATTGAATTGAGAAATTGAAAACTTTTATTCTTATGCAAAAATTTAAAAATACACAAAATGTGATTCCAATGTAAGTGAGATAGTTTATTTAACTGACAAGTGACCCACTTTCCAAGTCTTTCCACAAACACCTTTCCCCTGCTTTTCCACCACTGAACAGACATTAATTTCATAGAATGATGCACTAAACCTAGGATGCTCTAACCCAAGTGATTCTAGTTAGAATAAAAATATTCAGTAGAAAGCTTATTACAGTAAATGGGGACAGGGCCTTTTCAGCACCTTGGACAGCACCACAGAGCCAGAAAGGGAAGAAATACAGTCATACCTCAGATAGTGTGGGTTCAGTTTCGTATCAATGTAATAAAGTTAGCATATATGCAATAATGCGTGTCATAGTCTCTTTGTTGGAAGAGTGTTTCGTCTTCAGTTTGTAAAAACGCAACACCTGTGACGTGCAATAAAGCGCAGTACAATAAAATGAGGTGTGCCTGTATTTCATAAAACAAAAGAATAAAAATGAAAGATCCTCCTATTTTAAATATTTCATGTGGCTAATCTTTTTTAATCCTCCCAATAACACCATGATGTAGCCTGGCATTACTTGTTCTATTTTGCGGATATGTGTACACTGAGATTAAATAACTTCCCTAAAGTCACACATCCAGTGCATTACACATCCAGGATTCCAAGCCAGATAGCCTGACTCCAGAGCCAATGTTTTTCCTCTGTAACAAAATAAAGTTTAAGTTAAAATCAATATGTTTTTAAATACTATATCGAAATTTCCTTTAAATACTCTATTTAAATTATAACTTATCAAATTTTTTTCTTCCATTTAACAAGTGGGCCATTATTTTTATTTCAAAAATAATTATTATTTGAGATAAAGCATAATTTATAAATTACTTTTAAATTAAATATTGCTTTGTGTTAGGTTTGGAAACCAACCACACACACCTTATAAAATATATACTGCAAATTCATAAATTCATAAAAACATATCCTTTAATATAAATTTATAGTGTTTGTGTTTTATTTCTAAATGATCACATAATAGAGTTTTTAGGATGCTATCTTCAAGCTTTTTCTCATAAACAAGCCATTATATTTACAGTCTTTATACCCCACAAATGAAGAGCTGAATCTATTTTTTCTATGTTATTCTTTCAACTACTGTTCGCCAAATGCAAAAACACTAGGTCTTGAACTTTTAAAAGGTCATTTTAGGGCAAATTCAAACAAAACATTAGACTGTTTAGTGACGGGGAAAAAAAGAGCAGTAGTTTTTACAGGCTGGGAGCTGGGGCAGGAATAGGCTAGAGAAGAATAACAAGAAATTTTAGGGGGTGATGAAAATGTTCTGTATCTTGATAGCAGTGGTGTCAAAGCTCATCCAAGAGTATGTTTTAAATGGATATAGTTTATTATACATAAATTACACTGTAATAACATGAGTAAAATGGGGAGAAGATATAATTTTATACCTTGTAGAACTGAGCTTATGAAACTCATTTCCCTAAGGAATAAGTTCAACCTAAAAGAATAAAAAATAAGAATATGCTGTAATAAAATACATTCAGAAAGGTTCTGTATTCAAGACATTAGAGACACTGTGGCATACGTATGTAAATTTTTTAAAATTGACACTGTAAATAACAATTGGGTTGAACAAACTCACCCTGTCTCTACTGCAGAGATAGAACACTAAGTTCTTTGTACTCAGATTAGCCACTGAAATATTCATATAGGAAGAACAAGTTACTGGAGAAAAATCTATTTAATTCATAAGCTCAGTTCTATCTATGGAAAGTCTATAGTTCAAAATCTCTGGCACAACACTGTCTGACCTCTTACAGATGTGAACATCTATTGCACCTCAGTTCTGCATTATTAAAGAAAAAGGGATAAGGGATAAATGGAACTTTTGCAAAAATAGTTCATATTTATGTTGACGATCAACTATGACGTGTTTTATACAATGTAAATGAAGCATAAAATAGCCAAGAAATTTTGCTTTCATTGCTACCATATTTTCTACTTAACTAGCAAACCAGGACAAAGGCTTTTAAGAGATGGATTTACTCCAGCTTACCAACATCTTCCATTTTCTCAATACCTAATCAATCACCATATTAGATCTCTTGTAAATTGCCTACTTTTCCAGTAATTATTCACTGTTTACTTTAAGGAAGTAAAGCCTTTAACAAAAAGTAAAAATAGTCAGAGAGTAGCCACTGTCTCCCTCCTCCCAGTGAGGGTTGGTTTCTACTGTTGTTTTTCCTTAGAGGGCTGTCTCTTCTACATTACTGCACATCTTTTTTTTCTTTTTTCTTTTTTTTTTTTTTTTTTTTTGCCCAAATCAAGCTGTGTTAGAAAACTCTGATGAATGAGTCCTTGTCAAGGGTTCAACACTGACTTGTTAATTAATCTCAAGTATTCATTAAGATTTATGGATATCCAACAAGGATTTAAAGTGTGTGTGTGTGTGTGTGTGTGTGTGTGAGAGAGAGAGAGAGAGAGAGAGAGAGAGAGAGAGAGAGAGAGAGAGAGAGAGAGAGAGAATGAATGTGTTTCTGAGGACTAGTGTAGGGTTTAATGTTGTAGAACAGAAAATATGTCTTCAGTGGGGAAGAAGAGAACCAGGATGAAGTATCAGCATTATTCTACAAGAAATAGGATTAAAAATAGGATTTGACATGCCCTTGAGTCCCTTACATGTGACAGTGAATGAGGAAAAAGTAACTTAAGCAAGGTTCTCATCATATCAATGCCTTGGGATTCTGGACTATCCATCCTCAGTTCAACCTAAGAACTACTTCATTTACTTATATCAGGTATTGAACTTCCACAAAATATTTATTTTGAAAAAAAAATGTTTGCTTTTGAAAGTGTTTGTAAACTACACTTCTATGATACAGTCACTGGACCCACTGCATCAATGAGTTTTACACACAAAGGCTCTAACTTGCCCTGACACAGAAAGACTTGCAATTTTATTAGCAGGAAAGGATAAATATATCCCAGAAGCTTGTGACTTACGAATGAGCATTCCAGAGAAAACCTTAGTTTCATCAAGTTGACTTCACACTGGAGATTATCAGTGAGGCAAAATAGTCAAAGAGAAACAAATAAGTTACTCCATTCTGGTCAGTGTACAGAAGGGGCAGGGACTAAAAGGAACTCCCTCAGAATGAAAGAGTAAGAAGATGGTAACTGAAATCCTCTGTGATCAAAAAGTTCTCCCTACTTTACCCACATTTCATCACCACCATATCTAATATTCCTGCCCATTTTTCTAAGAGTAGTATAAATCCCTTTGTCTCTTGAGGCCGATGATGAACCAAGATATCCAGCTGTGTTTGGCATGCCTCCTGCTAAAACACATAAAAAATTCATTGATGATAAAAGCAATTCAGCAATTAGAATATCATACAGCAGCAGTCTGAGAAATCCCTAGACTTCTCATTTTGTCTTCCCATCTGCGTGGATGCTGCTCAAGGTAGCCAAAGGTGGGTTTCTGAAGACTGTTGTTCACCCACACATGTATGTGTGTGTATACTGAACTAATTGTGTGTGAATGACCATTCACTAGAAGAAGAGAAAGAAGGGACTGAGGTAAGCAGACGTGAAAACTGGTACTGAATCCCAAGCATGTCAGCATCAATTTTTAGGTGATTTCATGTAGAAGGCTGGACAAAATAATTCAAAAGGAAAACAAACAAACAAACAAACAAATATCCTGAATTCCACTTACTGTATCCAACTAGAGCTGGAAATCCTCCACTTCTACCAAAAGCTGTTTTGTCAATGCAAGAGGAATAAATCAAGGAAGATATGCTTTACTTTTAGTGAAGCCGAGTGATTGCAAGAATCAACTCATTCATCATCTTCTATCAGTGAGAAATTTAGTAAATAGTAGCAGAATAGGAGTCAATAAATGTGCCTAAATAATACCTTGGCTTTTGCTTGCTGTGCTTTTAATTTGGTAAATAAATGCCTTCCACTGGGCACGCACCCTAGAGTCCAGGCAATGACGTGGATTAAGTACTTTGTTAGCTCTGCAAAGCTGAATGCATCTCAGAGGTCTAGCTAACTATAATGGTCCTGGAACATTCAGCCTAAATCTCCCTGCTGTTTAATTTCAAACATTAAAAAGGGGGATGTGGGGGCAACAAAACTCTGAGTTAAAAATACCACCTTTTTAATAGTTTGAAGTCTGCTAACTGTACAAATAAGAGATATATGCCTTCAAATTAAGAAATACAAATATATGGATGCCTATTAAAAACCATTGCAAGATATCTTACTAATTATATTGACCTCTAAACAACTCTTCTAGTGTAATACTAGAAAGAAATATTTAACAAAGACAAGACACTATCCTCCTACTTTATTTCACAAAAGTAATACAAGAAGTTGAATGCTTAATTATTTTCTGAATCCTGAATTGTATGATTATTCAGAGGAGAAAAGAAAACCTTCACATAGGCTTCTGCTGCTCCTTTATTTTCCTTATTTCTTCCTTACTTATTTTCCTTATTTCTGTGCTGGTCAGATTATATTTAAAGTATCATACTTAGTGCATAGTCTTTGAAGTCCATTTAGTAGAGGGCAAGGAAAACTTTTATGAGAAACACTTTAAAAAAACTCAGAATTACTCAGCCTAAAGAAGAAAGGGCCAGTGGAATATATTGATGGAAGTGGGAGGAGTCATAGCTAAGATATTTTTGTTCCAATATTTGAAGGGTTGTCAAATATTTGGGTTTAGGTATCCCATACAGCTTCAAAGGGTAAAAGTAACTGGAATAAATATTTCAGGTAAGTTAAAGGGAAAAATGACCTGTTTATGCAGGAGATGATGGTGAAATTCCCACCATTAATGTCATTAAAAAATAATCTGGAGTACTAAATAATGGGACATTAAAAAAGGTGTTCAAAATCATACTAGGGGTTAAACTTGATGGTTTTTAGGTTTATTCCAACCCTGAGAGGGTTAGAAAACCAGTCATTGTTATGTCACCAAAAAGCAAACATTAACAAACTCAAAGCCTGCCAAGTAGCCCCTCCAAAGGGGGGAGCAGAGGAAAGGCTGACAGAAAAGAAAAGAAAAGAAAAGAAAAGAAAAGAAAGAAAGAAAAGAAAAGAAAAGAAAGAGAAGAGAAGAGAAGAAAGAGAAGAGAAGAGAAGAGAAGAGAAGAGAAGAAAACAAAACAAAACAATACAAAACAATACAAAACAATACAAAACAAAACAACCAGATGACTTGAACTAAACACGAGAAAGTCAATTGATTCTAAGAGAGAAAAATCAGAGTCCTGGAGAAACACACTGTCCTTGAGCAAGACAACTTGACCTTCTTAAGTACAGCTTTGTTCAAATTTCAATAAAGACTTACTTAACTTACAGGCATGCTGTTTAGCTTCCCATAATCCTAAAGTGACACAGTATACTGAGCACAGCAGTATTTTAACCTGGGGGTCTCTAAGGGTGTATACATCAGCATTTACCACATTTTGTGGATGGATAAACAAAAGCACTGAGAAGCTAAAAGTGTAGCTAAAAGAATAATGCATTTAGCCAGGGGCTGAAAGAGAACCTTCCCAGATTTCTGCCTTTTTTAGGGACTCTGTTTCAACAGAGAGTTAACAAGTACAGGCATTTGAGCGAGGCAAAAACACAGTGAAAACCACTTTTCAAGCACTCACCTTTGCTAGAAAAGGGACAGTTTCAACTCTTTTCTTGACCACCCACACTGTAACAAATATCTCTATCTCCACTAGTATCCCACAATCAAGGGTTAAACAAGGAAAAAGGTAAGCAAGCCTACAGAATTCACTATTTCAGTTTCAGCCTCTAATATGGCAATCCTTTGCTTATATAAAGAGAAATTTGTTATATGCAGTTACCTCCCCAAAAGCAGGGGTTAGAAACAGAAAGGCCTGAGGCCTAAACCCACCCTGGAGAGCCTACTGTGAAGAGCTGAACCTCAGAGTCACCTCAAAGTCACCTGAAGAGCTTCATGAACAGATGCTGAGGCTTCAAACCTAGGCTTACCAAGTCAAAACCTAGACCAGGTCTAGGAAGCCTTATTTTCTAAAAGCTTTATAGATGATTTTGTAGCTCACACAAGAATCACATGGTTTGTAGCTCATTCCTGGCTTGACCTCCTAGATCTGCCTTGTGAGTTTCTAGGCACTTGAAACATGGTGGATCCAAATTGAGATGCATTGTACACACAAAAGACATAACAGATACCCAAACCTTAGTACTAAAAAGAGACTGTAAAATACCGATTACATGTTTAAATAATAATTTCGATAGTATTAAAAAATATATATCATTAAAATTAACTCCTTGTACTTTTTAATTTTTTTAATGTGTAAGTAGAAAAAATATATATATGGTTTCTAAGTATCATATTAATTACCTCTTACATCACTATAGATGCTCACATTTGCAAAGCCTATGATTTCTCATACACTGTCTCATTTGTTTCATTGTCCATACAAACCTCAACAGAAGGAAATCACTCAGGCTCACTCAGAACTATATCTTTATAAACTTCTTTCAGTTTATAAACCTCTTACTGCTATTTTATGTCTTAAATCACTCTGGCTTCTCTTGAAACCTTTAATTTCAATGAAGGCAACAGTAATCACCCTTCACACTTCTGGAGAAATAATACCACCCTTAGTTTTCCAGCCTTCTGGAGATATTTCCCAATGAGCATGGTGCTTATAAAACATTATAGTCATAATTACAAATTTGATGATCATTCATTACTTGCCTGAAGTGGTACTGGCTCAAGTATTTGTCAGTTTCCTATCTATTGTAGCCAATCATTGAAAATTCGAATAAAGTTCCATGTCCATGAGTCTAATAATCAACTGAGGGGTAAAAATGTCATATGGTTTCTAACCTGAAGGAACCAGATTTCTACTGGTCATGTGTTTGTAAGAGATAATCCACTATAATCTGGAATAGGAGCAGTTGACTCCACAAGTTGGGAAAGAAAGGACCTTTCAGAGAGGAGAAATGTGATAGGTGATGGTCAAGAGGCTGCCATGATAATGACATGCGTAAGGGCACAACGAGGCCAGCCGGCTCCTGTGAAGATGCTTAAAGACACATGTATGGTGACAGTGGCTCGTGTGTGTGTGGGAAGAGGATTAAAACCTGAGGAGGTGTCTTCCTCAACATGATCATCTTATGCGTTGTTTCGTTATCAACTGAACTATAAGCACAATTCTCCATCTAAATGGAATTACCTCATGCCATATAATTGACCACTAAACCACTGGCTAAATTGCATTGTAGCTATTTCTTGAGGGCAAAAGGGTAATTTGATAGGAGTCAGTATTAAAGGACCTGGATTATAGCACCAGCTCTTCAAGTAGAAACTTTAAAACGTGATGTAAGTCACTAAAATATGGAGGCTGTGTGTGTGTCCTCCTCTCTGAGATATTTGTTTAAGAGCCTGAAATAAGATATTTACACCCTTTGCCACTTTAACCACAACATGGTAGACTTGAAAGAATACAAACTTTGGAGATAGACTCTAAATTAATATTTCCCAATCTCAGTGTCCAAACCATAAAAGAGAGAAAGTACCACATACCTCATATGGCTATTACAAACTTAAATGGGATCAATTACATAAAGCACCCGTCACATAGTACCTACCAAATAAATGATAAGGCTCTTCTTCCATTATTATTATTCTAATCAGGTCAAAGTAGAGCTAAATTTTTACGCACACAAAATTAGCACTGATTTCAGTCAAATGTGAAAAAAAGTAATTCTCTATGTGCACAGATATTAACATTTATAGAGGAATGGCATTCATAGGAATACGTGTCATCTTCTGTCATTTTATATTGTGGAGGCAATTCTTCCTCTCATTAGTACTTGAATCCAATGATTGGTCTCCTACTAAACACAGTAACTAAGTTTCTAGACCTTCATCAACAATGGAAATATATTGTTTCTTTAAGAGTCAAATCCTCTCTGACACCAGGACCAATTCAAACACACCACTCAGCCAAACAAAGAAAAACTGAGAGAATGATCTCCCAATAAAAATTCGGTCCTCTACAACTTCTCTCTAAGCATGACACATAACACATTCTTCTGTTTTGCCGTTTCCATAGAGTTCCATTAACCATAGTCCAACTGTTGCCATTACTGTGTAACATAAGCTCACAGGAAAAGGGTCATATTGAGGTCTGCTAAAACTGGTAGCAACTTAAAGAGCAGAGGGGTGGGTCTCTCTATACTCGAAACAGCTCCAGCTGTCCCGGTGCATACACACTCAGTTAACTCACACAAATAAATCACTTCGGAGTTAAAACAGCCAAAGTCTTTGTTGAGAAAGTGTTCTACTAATGGACATGAAACGGCCAAAGTATTTCCCTGTTCAAAGTTTGGTTTTTATCTTGTGTCTTTCAGAAAGGACATCAATGAAAACATATTCAGAAAGGCCCACTGCAGAATATGAAGATCGACACACACACACACACACACACACACACACACACACACACACAGACGGGGGAGGGGGGGCTGAGTTTGTTTTCTCTTTCACTATTTTAAAACACTAAATAATAATATAAAGAAACGTTCAGGTTAGTCAAAAGTAATTTAAAACTTAAGGGTGGAGTTATTTGCATACACACAAATACACACACATATATTTGATATATAATTACTTTACGGCTATAAAATACATGCTCATAAGAAAATAATGCAATCAATATTGAAGTATATAAATTCTAACACTGGTGTTTACATAACACTGCTGCCGAATTACAAAGAGATGAATTACCAAAAAAGTCCTATTATTAAAGCATAATTTAAAAGCCTCGAAAAATAAGAGCTATACTTATTCACTGAATCTCTTTAATAGGGATCTGATAGATATTTGTCAACAATATAAGTGCCTTCCTTCACAAATCAAGTTTATTCCCCGACACTAATAATTCTCTTCTCTCTTTCCCAATACAGATATTAGGTGAGGCTTTAAGGCCAATGCCAAAACTGACTCTCCAGGCAAGACTGGCAGAGTAGAGGCAAGTCTCCTCTCAAGTACGGAGGGGTGGAGGAGACTGCATTTCAGCCTGTGCCATTTCAGAAGTACCAAGAAGCCATGCTTGGTCCAAAAATGCCACAGCTCCATCAGCCACTCGTGCTGTTTTTGAGAGAATAAGACATTGGCCCACACTCAGATTAAGATTAATGTCATAACCTTTCCTGAGATCCAACTTTGATGGGAGCATGGGAAGGCAGAAAAAGTAGAACTTTGGAGCAAAGAGTTCCTAAATTAAGAGAGAGCTGAAAGAATAGGGATAAAACATAGAGTAGGAAAAGAGGGTACTTTGCACCTTTCCAATTCAGCCTAGGCCCAGCCTTAAAGAGAAATATAGCAGTGACCATGCTATAACTTAAGTCAAAGTCACTGATAATGCCAGAGCAAAGGAGTCACACATCATTTCTGACCTGTATCCCACTTGACTTGTCAGACACTTTATATAATGGTGATTTTTATAGCTCTCCTGGGTCTACCCTTCCTATACCAAGACATGAGAGAAATATATACACTGCCTTCTGAAGTACTGAAATAGTAGTCTCTTCAGAAAAATCCATGGTATTAATGCATTTAATTAATATGGCATCAATATGATTTCTCAACTCACTTACATCCTAAACTGTAGGCTATTAAGGGAGGAAGGGAAAGACAGGAAGCAAGCACATCTGGCTCCCTAAGGGGGAATTGGTGTCTTCACTAATGCATCTGCTAGTCTATTCTTGAGTTGTGGCTTTCAGACTCCAACTAATTGTATTCAAATTAATGGCAGTAACAAGCACTTTATTCTGAGTTCCATTTTCTATCTTACTTCAAGATTCAATTAGGCAGCTCATACAGTACCATGTTGGCGACCACCTTCATGAACAGCCAGAAAGGCATCAGTGGAGGAGAAATAAATAGAAAGAGAAGATGTGGTGCCAATTGATTGTAATGAGAAGTTTCCTAGGAGGTCAGGTCAGATCTTGATCTTAAATCCCTAATCTAGAGGATGTATATGAGTTTTCTCCAGGTTATGAATGTGATTAAATACATATTAAAAATTCTGCAGCTTCTACGGGGGCTCTTTAATTTCATATTCTTCTCTTACAAAAAAAAAAAAAAGAAGAAAAAGAAAAATAGTTGCTCAAATGATTCTTCATTAGCTGGCCACAAAGATGCAAAGATTCCTTCTGGCAGGAAGTCCAGTCAGCTGCTTAATTGGTGTGACTTGTGATGCTAGGGCAATCTTGCTACACAGAAACCCACATGCGATTTGTACCTGCATACTTACTGAAAGTCAGTGATGTCACTTAAGAAGTTCAGTGGTTTAAAAGTAGGTGTTAACAAGCCAGTTTGTTGTGATAACAAATCCCAATGCCTAGCAGAAGTCAGTGATCATTCCATGGGTTCTCAGGCTGTTTCGACCGCAAACTGAATATTAAAATATTAACATCCACCTCTACCACTCCATTCTTCCAAAACTCAAAACACTTTCTTGGCTCAACAATGAAAGCTCTAGGAATCTGTGCTGAACAGTTTAGGACACAACTG
Organism: Eonycteris spelaea; assembly: GCA_003508835.1. Taxonomy (NCBI): domain Eukaryota; kingdom Metazoa; phylum Chordata; class Mammalia; order Chiroptera; family Pteropodidae; genus Eonycteris; species Eonycteris spelaea. Next base: position 9,276,436 of record PUFA01000043.1, on the reverse strand, counting down.
GACAAAGGGAAGAGCTGAATGTGCCAGAGTCTCTGGTGAGAATAAGCCTACTTCGCCACAGTAGTTTTATAGAGAACACGATACTATTGACAAGACAGGGGTGGCAACGGGGAAGATTTCTTGATGAGGTTCTTCCAATACATTTCCACCTTTTCTTGATTTTTGTTTTTGTTTTCTTTTTCTATCACAATTAGTAACCCTGACCAGACTTTGAACTGGGGTCCTGACATATTTTGAAGACAGGAAAGTACCTGTCTAATTCAACAGAGGTACTCCATGCTCAGTCAGCTTGTAACAGGGGTTTATGGCATGTGGAAAGTACGACTGCAATAGGGCTTTAAAATCATCATTAATATACATTGAGATTAACAACAATATGCCCAAAATGACTTTATATGGCAAGTATGAAGTAAGCTTCTGGCATCTACAGATGGAACAAAAATGAAATGAAATGCTGGCAGCGACTCTATAGCCCTGAGAGGGAACCGACAGAGTCTCTGATAACAACTGTTCCCTGGAGGCTGTGAGATTGCTGTTAGCAAACCTAGACAGCCGGGGGTTACCGTAATAAACCACCGAGCTTACCTCTAAACAACTGACACTTGCCCTGAGCAGTAAAAAGAGGAAAAAGGAAAGAAGGCAAAAAAAAAAATTTAATTAAATAAAAATAGTATTTAAAAGCAATTAGTTCCAAGGTGGTCCTATTCTCATCTCTATTTACAAAACCAAGCACTCACTCTGCAGCAGGCACAGGGCCTGGAAGGAGGATTAGTCATGGCTTTCAGTGAGAAATGGATGCACTCACCTGATTTAAACTAGCTCACCTAAGCACTGTTCAATGGAGTTGAAAATTAGCATAGTTAAAATCCGGAAATGGGAGTCAAAAGTCCCATTGTCTTCACTCCACTGATTTACCGGGTGACACAAACACTCTGCCTTGGATGCTCTCACATCTGTGAATCAGGAATAATGATTCTTTTGTTGGTTTGCTTAGAAATATGGAAGTAGAAATATAACATGTGCAGGGTGTCTCTTTGGCAATCACTTTCAAAATGAAGAGACAGTTTCCTTTCAACAGGAAAATTTAATAACCAAAAGGTGAAAACATGTCATAAAAAATAAGCAAATGAAAAGACATTTGCATGTTTAAAAGATAAAATTTATTTGCATAACACCTAGACTTCTGTCCTTTTTTTTTTAATCTATACATTTGACCTGTTACTTCAAGCAAAATAAGAATGGAGCGCTGTACTGGCTGATCCATTCCATGTCATATTGCTTTTTTGCTTACCAACTTATTTTCAAATGGTTCTGTTAGAGAAGATAAATCATTTGTACAGCCCACTCCTTAGCCACATCGACCCTACTTAAATGTATACCAAACTTAATGCAAGTACCCAAACTCATCTTGCCCTACTGAATCTGATGTAAAAATCACCTCACACATCCTTCTACATCAAATTCTGAATGTTAACTTCGAATAGCAGGTCCCATATTCAAATGTTTCATTTTAAAGAACCCTCAAACTGCCAAATTTCATCTCAATGACAACTGAGCTTGCTGTCGAATCATGGACATTAAAACTACACAACTATCGTTGCATATTTATTTACTGCCTCTCAGATGATAAGTTACCTTTACAACTTAGGCAAAGCTATATGTGGGATGTTATCATTAGTAAAGCAAAGTCATGCTCATTTTCTTCTCTCCCACCTAGAGAAATCACAATAGTTAATTCTGACCTGATTTTCATTATGAGAAAGAAAATGTCATAAATTCAAATACCTACAATAAAGTAGAGACAGTGAGGCCACCTGTACTTTCTTCATACATTTATCCAATCAGATATTTTTAGGGTCATCCTCAACTGTACCTCTTATGATTGATTAGTGATTTTTTTTTTGATATTTACATTGTCCAGGCCTTTATAGATCAACTTGTTTATAAAACACTGATTAAAACAATGCCAGATTTAAATATGTTTTTAATTGGTCGATTTTAAATTAAAAAAAAAAAAGAACACTAGTCAAAACAACATGAAACAAACTGCACCCTAACTCTACCCCATGGGCCATCTGCTTTTTCACCTTGTTCCCTACATTTCTTTTCTGTGCCTGACATCTGGTCCCTCCTTTCTGATTTAGTGATTAATCTACTAGTGTAGTTGGCAGGGACAAACTCTAGACCAAATCAGTTTTCCTGTGGTTATGTCTGACCCTCCCTGGTACTTCAGAACCCCGCATCAATCCTACAAAGGTGATAGTAACAGTAGTGACAAGAAAAAAATTTCACTTTGTTCAGCACTTTACAGTTTGCAAGGTACATTCTCAAAGGAAATCGAACCCAGATCTTTCTATATAAGCTCAGTTATCTTCCTACTCCATTGTAGTTCACTTTTTTTTTGATCCATAAAAGCGTTCTAGATTTGATGTTGCTTACATAGTTGAGGAGAAAAAAGTAGGGAGCATTGAAGAGGTGCTATCATGGCCTTCATAACTGTTGGTGTATCTTCTTAAATACTTAATACTAAAAATGGTGTAACTAAAAGTGAATTCAAAAATCAAGAAAGTAACAGAAACAGCTGATGACTGACTGGTAATTCAAAATAACCTGGATAATTCTCCATTAGCAAGTGTGAGGGCACCACTGCACCCTCCATAGTCAGCAAGCAAGAGATATATGTAGCAACCTAGTTGAAAAGGAGTCAGATAGAGGATATTCAAGAAACCAAAGAGTTTTTGGAGACAGAGGAAAACTAAGTGCCCAGGGGACAAGAGAGAGGGACACTTTCTTCTTTCTAACTTTGAATATATTTTAAATAATTTGTGAAGTCCTTTTATTACTTATTTAATACACAAATAAAATTTTTAAAAAAAAATATGCCAGTGGGTTGCATTGTCTAAATGGGTCTGGATATTCACTTTTCAAACCTGACTTCACAGCAGAATCAGTTATATTGAGTCACTTGACTGTCCCTTTAGAAAACAGTAAAGATCCTGAGGTTTGTCAGATCATAAACACAATTATGTCAAGATCAATTACACATTTAGAAACAAAAACAAAGTATTAGCAGAAAATCTATAATAATTTTTGTAATAACATGAGTAGAGGCAAAATTTTCTAAGTAGACTCTCCTAGATAATTTTGTTTTAATACAGCCATCTAGGTCTTATGACTCTCCTTCTCCAAACAAAATTATCATTTATTGGGTCTGACATGAGGTCTAGCCATAAGTACCTTGAAGAAATTCCCAACATAATTTGGATTCACAATATAGTTGAGATCCATTAAGCACTGCAGCAGTTATTAGAGGAATATTTTCCCATAAATGACAAGGGCTAGAGAAAAATAATAATGTTCAAAATCCAATACATATTTCCATATTCAAGTTTATTATTTAGAAAACTGACCCTTAAAGAGTTGAAGGAATAAATGAAATGAGGACTAAATAAAACAATCACTGATGACAAGAGAATTTCTTCAAAGGTAAGTTCTAAATCTTCATTCAGGTCAGAGGCTGCATCAGTCCATGATAAAACAGGACAAGCAAAACAATATAGTACTATTTTTCAGAAAGCTCAGCTGCCTCAGAAATGATGGCCATTTTAATATTTTGAAAGTAGCATGATAGTGAATCACAGTTTTTGTTTTCACTCTAGAATCTTACGTTGGTAAATAAGGAGTTGGAAGGCCTCCATTAGCCTAAAAGCTATTCTAGAAGATTTTTGAAATAAGACAAACTAAGATTGTAAGAAGAGTGTATTAAAGGTGGAAAAAGTCGCTACAGTTTGAGAATAGATATCATGTGTTAGAATTACATGACAACAAAGTAATCAGCATAAATTTTAAACTTTAACAACAACTAAATCCTGACCTAAGACATACAGCATAAATACTCAAGAGGCCATGGAAAAGACCTAAGACACTCTTCCTGCCATTGAGTAACTTATAGTCACAATTTCATCAGAGGTTCTTGGATCCCTTTTGGATTCCTGTGGGAATCTTGACTGCAGAACTTCTGGTGAGATTAATATAATAGAGTTGGGAGAAAATTGAGCTAGTAGGATGGATTAATGCTACAACAGGCAGTTGGTTCTCAGCCTTAATAGCTCTTTAAACAAGCTGGGAGCTTTATAAAGGAACACACACAATGATAGTTGAGTCCCCTTCCAATCAAACATCTGAGGATGACTCTAAGACACGGGTATTTTTTAAAAAGCTCTCAAGATGATTCTAATGTGCAGCCAGCATTAAGGCCAACTGATGTAGCATCTATGCTCTAAGAAAATCTATATATAGGACATTTGTAGACCCATTCTACTGGGAGGAGGGGTACCCTTCTCTGCTGCCAACTTGAGATAAATTAAAGTAGCTGCTCTTTCCTCCACTTTCTGTGATTTTTTAGGCCAGCCTCACTACTTTCATTTAGCATTTGAAAAGATGTTGGCCATTCTTTCAGTTGTATGGGATCATCTGAGGAATTTGAAATAAGTATTCAGGGCTTCTTACACTATTACAAGTTCCCTGGGTAGAGAGATCCTTTCATCAAGATGAAATTGTCTACTTTTACATTCTGTCAGGTGACCTAGATGATGGCAGAAGTCAAAGGAAAATCATCATCATCACCACCACCACCATCTTCATCATCCTCATCAGCAGCCCATTTAATGCCTGTCATCAGAAGAGTGATAGCTTCTATTTTTACATTTAGCATGGTGCAGTAAAAGGCTCTTGGTAGCATTGGGCTCCTAGCTATATTCTTAATTATTTTAAGACTAGAGGAAACAAACAGCTGATTTTTCTTTTCTTTTTTTTTTCTTGTAAAATCTGTTAAAACCCTAGTTTCCAGATGTCCATCCCCAATTTGCCTAAGACTACAAAGAAGAGGGAAAACAATCAGAATCCCTGATTAGGAAACCTGAAAGGAGTATCTTCAGAAATCTAAGATGCAGGGACATGGAAAATAGCTAATGTAGATTCATTGCGCATCGACTGCCCAGTGTAAATCAGGGTTGCTCTTTAAAGTAAACAAAGCAGTACTGGCAAACTTTGTATGCAGCTCCTAGCATTAATCCACTACATGGGGCATTCACAGCCACTCAATGTAAACAAGAAACTACCTTGGCAGTGAAATTCAATAGAACCAAGTCATTTTATATGCTGAAAAGGAATCCAGTGAGACCCACACGTATTATAAAGCTCTCTCTGTAGACGGCATACCTGCCTTCTTCTCGAAAGAGTTTTCTACAGCTCTAATGGAATGAGAGTTGGTTCTTTTCTAGATTACTAATCTTGGGAGTTGGAACAAACATCTAACTAGCTGTGCATGACAAATAGGGACGTGCCAGAGCAGTTTCCTGTACCCAGTAACAGGCAGTTTCCTCTGTAGGAAAGCCTCATTGGAACAGTGGCAAATCTACCCAGGCCTTAATCTTATTGTAAGAATTTCCTTTCTAAAAGGCTCAGAGTGCTTTATTTACATGTATTGATTCATTTTTTTAAAAAAGATTTCCATTACTAAAAGAAAGACACCATTTTTTTGGTCACATTAAAGATAATAAAACCATGTCACAGAGAGGTTAAGTATTCTGCCTGTGGTTGTAAAGAACCCTGTGGTATTTGGGGTTAGAAGTCAGATCTTTCTGATTTGTGGTTCATATTTTTTTGTCATTGCATACAAAAAGCAAAGGAACTAGGCAATGTGAACAGTGCACATCCTTAGCCCAAGGGAACATATCTGAAGTTCCTGCCAAATCATTTCTTTTTACTTAACACAATAGTGCTTGTATTTTTAGCTAAGATCAGGTCAGAAGAGCCAATACCACCAATTTGAGCAGAACACTTTATTCCTATTACTGTCAGTGTAGACAATTTAAGGATATGTCTAACTGGTGCCCATTGTACAGTTCTAAAAATAGGACAAGTGGCACGTGTTCAGGGAACCTAACAGCCAATAATACTGTGTTCAAGATACACCTGAAGCATTTATACTGAGGTAGATGTAAAACACCACACACCAAATTTACCAGAAGCAGTTTCGACATCAATAAAGTAATATAATGATAAAAAATAAGTGAGGAAAAACAAGGAGAAAAACCACATGTAACTATTTTCAAACAAAGATATCCTGTTCATTATGAAAGGCCAACTCCTTTCCTCTTTTTGTCACAGAGATAGATAGGACATAAGGTAATATATAATCTATTCTATCATTTTGTATAAAATCATTCCGAGATACAAATCATTTCATTCATCCAGTCAAGGAACACCTATGAGACACTTTTTAATATAATATACCAAGAACCATTCTAGGTGCAAGGGATATAAGTGGGTAATCGAAGCAAACACAAATCCTTACTCTCCTGAAGACTGCATTCAAGAGGAGTAAGAGAAATAAATAAGTATATGCAATACAATGTAACTATTTATGAGATTAAAAAAAAAGTAAAGTTAGCTAATGGAATCAAGAGTAATCACAGAATCTGTGTTTACAGGTAAAGCAGCCAGAATAGACTTCTCCAAATAGGTGGCATTCAACCTGAGATTTGAGAACTATTATTTACATGCAGTCATTTAATTCATAAAACATTTGGTCAGTGTCTTTTATGTGCCCAGGACTTTTCTGGGCATACAGCATTCATTAAAAGTGCCATTCACAAAGTCTCTGCTCCATAAGAAATATTTAGGGGTATGGAAGGAAGGAAAGAATAATGCTTCTCAGGAATGAGGAATGGTACTTCTAGTTTTATAGAGGACTTGTTTGTCGTTTTTTGTTTCTTTCTTTGCAGCTATCAAAATAATCCAATTCATATGTTTAGAAATCACAAATGCAACAAGTTTAAACAGCTTAACTGAAACATCTCAGGATGACCTTTCATCTATTCTGAGACAGCAGGAGACATTTTACTCCAAAAGGTAAAAAACAAACAAGCACACATATGAAGCCCTAAAGACTGAATCTCACTGTCCTCTACCAGGATGCTTCCTTAAACTAATGTGACACCTAGTTTTCAGTAATCTCTCTCAAGCCTGACAGTATTTCCCTCCTGGATTATAGAAATAACATGAAATAATAAAATACTAATCATAGAAACTTAGTATTCAATGAGGACTTCTTACTGCGGGGAAGGGGCCTCAAGCTACCCTCTCAAATCAAATATTGAAGCTAAAATAAAGTACAGTCACATTGCTCACTATATAAAGGAAATAAATATAATAATAATAATAATAAAACCAGTTTCCATAGAAACATATAATCCAGTCTGAGGAAAATCTAAAAAGGCAGTCATTTGGAGCTTTGTCCCAAGAATCAGAAGACAGGAATTCTACTTACGCTTCTGCACCAATTTGTTGTGCAAGCTTGGGTAAATTACATAATCTCTTGAAGCTCTATTTTCTCATCATTGCAGTAATGACATAGGCTTTCAAATATCTCTGCAGAGTCCAGTGCAACCTGAGCAGATCTGCTTTTATCTGTTTTGACTATTTCTGGGTAAGATTTCATTTGAAAAATTGTGCTCTGATGTAAAAAACAATTTGATAATCACTGGAAGAGATGTTCTCTGAAGCCTCTTTCTATTCCATAATAAAAAGATTCCTAATACCTCTCAGATTTGAGGTGGTGGCAGGGGCTGGAGAATCTCTTTGAAAAACAAACTCATCATGCCTCACAAAGCCACTCTCTACCTTCTCCTTTTCAAAGGTAGAAGGTACCACCCTGGAACTACTAACACTTCATTTTTCACAATTGAGCTCAGTAACCATTGCACTGAGTTCTCTAAAGGTGCCATTTGTCTTTTCTCTTCTTTTTTTCTTAATTGTGTAGTTTTCTTTACCCCTAAAGATTTCTCTTGCTTAAACCGTATAAGGAGAAAAAGGCAAAATCAATAGTATTTTTGCTCCGCTGCTACTTTATCCAATAAATATTTATTAAATGCTTACTATATATTAGATGCTAGTTGGTTTTAGGAGCTAGATTTTTTTCAATTTCAGAGAACAATCCTCAATTAAATATAAATCAAAGCCCTAAACAAATGGACCATTGCCCATGCTCATGGATTGGGATACTCATTATTGTTAAAAACCAGTTCTTTCCAATTTTATTTACAGATTCAACGAAATCCCAATCTCAGCAACTTTTTTTTTTGTAGATACTGATATGCTGAATATCAAATTTATATGGAAATGCAAAGGCACTAAATAGTCAACAATTCTGAGAAGAATAAAGTTGAAGGACACACACAACTTCCTATAAAATGATAGTAATTACTGGCAAAAGGATAGAGATACAGACCAAAGGAACACAAAAGAGAACCAAGAAACAGAATCACACCAATACACTCAACTGATTTTTAACAAAGTATAAAGGCAATTCAATGGAAAAAAAATAGTTTTTCAAGAAAATGGTGCTTTAACAGCTGGTATTTTATGCAAAAAATAAACAATAAAAAAAGTAAACCTAGATGCATAAATCATACTTTATACAGAAATTAATTCAAAATGGATTATAGACATATAGGTAAAATGTAAACCAACAACATTTCTAGAAGAAAACACAGGTGAAAATCCATATGGCATTGGGTTTGGTGATTCTGGGTTTAGATATGACATCAAATCATGATGATAAAAGTAAAACTTGATAAATCAGACTTTGTCAAAATTAAGAACTTTTGTTCTGCTAAACATAGTGCTAAGAGAATGAAGACAAGCCATAGACTGGGAGAAACTGTTTTCAAATCACATCTTCAGTTAAAAAAAAAAACAAACCCCAGCGCGCACACACACACACAAACTAGTATTCATAATATATATTTATAGACTCAAAATTCAGAAATAATAAAAATCTGAATTTAAAAATGGGCAAAGGTTTGAACAGACACATCGTCAGAGAAGATATATATGTCAAATAAGCATATTAAGATATTTTCAACATCATGGGTTATTAGAAAAACAAATTAAAATCATAATGAGATACCAGTTTCTACCTACTAGAAGGCTAAAATTAAAACAAACAAGAACAAAAGCTGACAATACTAAGGATGTGACTCTCATACAGTGCTGGAAAGAATGCAAAATGCAAAATGATGCACTCAATTTAAAAAAGAATGGAGGTTTTTTGACTTTAAAAAAATAAACTTAATATATACTTACCATATGACCTATCATTCCCCCATCTTATATTTATCCAGGAAAAATAAACTTATGTCCACAAAAAAAACTGTGTAAGAATTTTTAAAGCATCTTTATTCACAAATGTCCAAAACTGCACAATTGAAATGTCTTCAACAGGTGACCAGATAAATAAACTGTAGTAAATCCATGTGATGGAATACTGCTTAGAAATAAAACAAAATAAAGTACTAGTACATGCAACGACATGGATGAAACATGAAGGCCTTAAGCTAAATGAAATAAACCAGTCTTAAAAGGCCACAAACTCTATTTACACTAAATTTTAAAAAATACAAAACTATAGGGATAGGGGCTTTCTAGTAGCTAAGAGTGGAGGAAGTATTTCAGTATAAAGTGGTAGCAAGAGAGAAATCTCTGGGGGATAGAAGTGCTCTATACAGTGATTATTGAGGCTAAGCTATGGAAACAACAGAAGTGTCCTTCAATAGATGGTTGGATAAAGAAGATGTGATACATGAATACAGCAGAATATTACTTAGCCATTAAAAAAGATGGAGTACTGCCATTTGTGATAACATGGATGGATCTTGAGACTATCATGCTAAGCAAAAAAAGACAGAAGTTGAGAACCATATGATTTTATTCATATGTGGGATATAAAACTGAAAGCAACAAAAACAAGACAAACAAAAACTCAAAGACACAGACCACAGTATAACGGTTACCAAGGGAAAGGGGGAGTTGGGGAGGTAGAAATAGGTGAAGGGGGTCAAATACATGGTGACGGAAGGTGCTCTGACCTTAGGTGGTGAATACGGAATGCAATACAGACCTGATCTATTATAGAATTGTACACTTAAAACCTATACAATTTTATTAACCAATGTCACCCCAATAAATTTAAGAAAAAAGTACTGAAATGTCTCACTCCCAGAAAAGATTCATGGACTATATATACTTTAATGTTTAAAAATTAAAAATATATTTAAGAAATTTAAATACATGAACATACGTGATAGACATATATTTCTCTATCACTAGCTTTATCTGTCCACAGGTGAATGCGTTTTAAATTGTGGTGGTATTGATGTGTTCAATAGTTATGTATACACTTTGATGTAATACAGAAAACATTCTTTCTGGTTTTCTTTACCCCTGCCCCTGTTAACATATTGTAGCCCTATTCTGACAGCCATGTAAATGAACAGCCAGCCAGATATTAGCAGAAAGCAATGTCATTGGGGCTAATATCCAGATCTGACTCCCATGTTACTGTAGTTGAACAAAATGTGACAAAATCTCTCTCTCATACACAAACACACACACACACACACACACACACACACACACACACAGTGATTGAGCTAATGAACTTTTACATTGTCTTTTTCATTTCAAATGATGTCAATTAAGACCCTATAATTATTAAAATGAGGATGTTTATTCCAGGATTATCAATTAAATATCATAATTTTTAAAAAGATACAGAAAAAATTTTTAGGAGCATAAGCAATTACAAAGAAGGAAGGAGAATAAAATAGTTCTGCAATGATTAATGCTCAGTAAACTAAAAAAAAAACATTGAGAACAATTCATCTGAACATATTTAAAATAGATTCTGTTGGCTCCTTTTTTACAAAATATCAATTTAAAAAAATATTTTCATAAAAAATTTCTGTGAATAAAAAAATCTGTGTGAAATGATATTGAATGATTACAAACTTTCCTAAATTTCTGTGTGAAATAATATGAATGATCACAAACTTTCCTGGGCAGACAGCTTATCTAAAAGTAGAGGAATAATTACAGTTCAGTTTTACCTTTGAAACCAGTATTTCTATCATGTGGCCTTTGGGATTTTTCTGAGAGAGATCAAAATTAGTGAAATGGTATGTGGGTAAGTATGTGTCATCTCTCTGTCTTAAAGTATATTACTGGACAATCAAGAATAGTTATGCTCAAAAATATTACTATAAAGTATTTCTTACTTATATATACACTTACAGACATATGATAATTCACACACATATACATATACCATATATTCCATGTGTGTGTATATATATAAAATTCTGGATGTTTGGTACAATGAAAATAGCTAGAATACATACAAGATTAGTACATTACAAAACTATAATCTTGACTCCCACCAACTAGCTGCGGGACATGGGACAAGACTTTTATATATTGGTCATTTCAAGTTCTAAAGTGATATCAAAGTCCTGCGGAAGCCCTTCACAAGGGACTCCCTGCATATTTCTCCTGCCTGGCCTCTCTCACACCTCACTCAGTACCAAAGTCTCCCTGAAAAATATACTGTCTGAAGCTGAGGCTAATAGTGTCTCTTACAAATTTTAGACCAAATGACTCAAAGTTGATCTTTCAGGACTAGCCCAATATAATTGGAATATAGCACAGTTCTGTAAAATTAAGGTTGCTAAATTTATCATGGTAAAGGTGTCTTTGAAAAGTAATATTACTCAGAACTCTCAGTATGCAATGTAAGAATAATTAAGGTTTACCAATTACTGTCATCTTTTGATATTCCATTCAACTTACATCATTGGAGAAGATTCAGTTGTAATTTTTTTTAATAAAAGATAATTATAATCTGGAGAATCAAAGTTTATTATTTTTAGTCTATTCTACTTGAGCCACTATTTCACACCCACAAAAAAGCCTGAATTTTGTACCCCATTATTAATCTAATATTATATTCATAAATATAGAATACTCAGAAACATTTAATTTTGCATTTTCCTTATTTTCAGCCATTTAAATCTACAAAACTAGAATACAGCTAATTTGGTAAATTATATTCGTATAGAGATTATTTTTACCTATGCCAGTTCAATACACCAAAAAAAAAAAAAGTATCATCACATGTAATAATATTTTCCTACAGGAAAGAAGTGCTAAAAGCTGGTCAGAGTTGTAACTACAAATGAAATTGACAATTAGAAAATAAATCAACTGTGATAATACAATTTCAGAAACTGTAAAAAAAAAAGTTGTGAATAGAAAAATGTTAACTCCTGGAGACAATTTAACATTAGGGGAAGCTTCAGTACCAAATGAACATGTATCCTAATGGAAGTAAAGACTGTGGAGGAAAGTTTTAAACAACTTCTTTCACACCTAACATTGGTTAAGTATTTCCAATTATCATCAAATATACATTGACATAATCAGTTCAGCTTTCTATGCAATTTAAAGCCAGTTGGTCAAATCCAATGATATGTGAACCACAGACTCAGCTTGAATCCAAAAGTGTAGGTGAGATTTTGTCTACTGTATCTCTAGAATTTCAGAACAATACAACATATTGAGGTATGAGGTTCATTTTCACTGGGAGCCAGTATTCGTATTGTCTACCATCTGATTTGCATTATATACACCATTCCCCCACCCCCAACCTTGGCTTCTAATTGCTCCTTTTTCCATCATCTGAGTGAAAGCAACTACTATCACTTGAGTTGGAATTGCTGCTGGTGTTGAAGATTGAGTTTTTGTAGGAAGTCTCTGAACTCCTGGTTTTAATAACTCTGTTTAAGTATTGTTTTAAAAAATGCTTTATGTTTTCCCAAGTGCTTTCAAATGTATTATTAATGTTAAAATATTTACAGTAGTGAGGTAGCTACTAAAATTCACATTTTGTAGATAAGAATATTGAAACACCAAGAGCCTAATATAGGAAGTAACTGTATCAGCAATTCATTAATACAGCAGGTCCTCGAATGGTGTTGCTTCATTCTACATTATATTATTATAATGCTGATAAAATGCTGTAGGAATTTAACTGTAGTTTATATCAATTAGCCTATGGTAAAACTGGTTTAGTTATGTCATTTTGCTTAAAGTCACAGAGCTATCACTATGTTAAGTGAGAACTTACTGTATAGGTCATTGCTTATCAAACTCAAATGTACATAAGAATCATCTGGGAAATCTTGTTAAAATGCAGATTCTAATTTGATACAGTTCTGAGGGGAAGTCTGAGAATCTGCATTTCCAAGAATCCCCCAAGTTATACAACTCTGCTGGTCTCAGGCCATACTTAGAAGAACAAAAGTATGGACAACGTTTGAACCTGTCTTCTTCCAAGTCCAAGCACACCAGGGCCCCACTCCTTTCATAACTAGTGTCTCCCCTCTTCCTTCTCAAACTCGCTGCTGGATGTTGGGATGGCAGTATGCATCTCACGTATGGAACTCAATCTTGGATGGCTCTCCGGGCTTCTTTCCAACCCATTTAGAGGGCTATTTCTCCAGAAACTTCTAACCATGCTCAGCAAACTCTCTTCTCCAGCCCATTTCCACATACTAATATGTTGTCCAACATACCTACGAGAAGTTACCAAGTATCAAAAGGATTGCCTTTTTGTTTTCAACATGAAAGACGTTATCGGGACTTCATGACTTCTAACAGGATGTCTGAGGACCCCAGGGAGGGGAGGCTGAGAAGGGAACTCCATCGTGGGACCTCAGGCTAGCAGAACAAGTGCCGGCAGCACATGTCCAACATCCACACTGTAATCTCTGCACAACCCAACAGGAGAGCTGGTGTGAGATAAGATGTGGTGGGGGGGAATGGAGAGTAATCCAAAGAGGGAACAGAGGAGAAGTGGTCAGGGGAGCACAGTCCCGGGACAGAGCATTCTGCCCTGCTGGGAATGCCTGGATTTAGCTTGGTCTAGTCATTTAGAGGATGATTAAAGAAGACAGTGTTGATAATCCTTGCTGAGATAATCTTCCACATCAGGAGCAGAATTTGCCTATTGTAGATGAACTCTAGGTACTGAGGTATTTACACATTCTTTCCTCAAGGCTCTTTATATCCCTAGTGCCTAGTTCAGTGTCTTCTGTACAGTAGGTGCAATACGATGACTCATGGAATGATAACGACTGAGTTCTAAGGAGGTTTCAGTCTGGATACAGAAGCATCCTCTTCCAGCTGTCCTGACTGCCCAGAACAGGCAGGAGCACAAAGGTGTTAACACACAGCTTCTGTCCTGAGATGTGCCTTGAATGCAGCCTTTATAAATGTGACATGGTGACAGCAGATTGCTGACCAACAAGCTTCAGTAAAAGGCAAAAGCATTACAAATGGCTTATGCTTTCACTTCTGTGATTTACATGGAGTAATGTGATGGCCTGGCCTGATTAATAAATACAGGTGGCAGGAAGCAGAAACCGCAGAAAGTAGCAAATGTTAACTCATGTACTCCCTGACTCCCGGGACCTGATAATGCCTGTCTTGCCATGACCTTAGCCATCTGACCATGACACTAGAAGGAAAGAACAGGTCTATGAGGCAAAATGAATGTTCATGCAGGTGTGGCTTTTCAAAATAGCACTAGAAGTACACATTCAAATCCCAGGGGGCTACCAAATGGAGACCCTTAAATGAACTAAGTACAGGACGGAATAATTTAAGGGTATCAAACTGTTCCCAATGCCTTAGGGTCATAGTTCTCACTTCTATCAGGGGGGGGCTAATAAAGAAGAAGGTTAATAAGAATGGTCAGAGACTAAGTAGTAGTAAGTAAGAGAGAGTGATCAGGCTTCTAACAGAGAATCCTAATGCTACCTCCATTTGGAAGGTCAAGATGAGAAGTCATCATCAGATAGCTGATATGGTCATAAGTTAGCGGACGGCCCAAGGGAATCAAGCTCCTAGTGTGTCATAGTATATAGAGTTTGCATAAATTTAAAATTCCAATATAGGAAGACAGGAGATAATAAAAGACACATCAAGTAAAGATTTGGTTTTCTGTGAGCCAGTGAACATGCCATAAACAGAACAGACTCCTTGCAGGTTAGATTTTAACATTCAGAACATGGGGCTTTTCAATGACCCACCTGGAGCAAGAATAATGGAGCAGAAAAGCAATCACACAAAAACTGGTCAGAGAGTACATGTTATACAAGTGAGCAAAAGCGTTCTAGTTTAAATTCATTGTATATGAGGCAAAATTAAGATTAGTATTTCTTGTAACTCACTAAGAGTATATAGTCTTGCAGTTGAAAGTAAGCATAAAGGATGGTAGTATTTGCACAGGGTAATGCTGAATTTACTGGTTTCTTCTGACAGCTTCTAGAAGGATCTTTGCTGTATATCTTCATACGAGGCAGTATTCCAAAAGGCCCGTGAACATCAGACAAATTTTCTTTTGAATTTGTTTTAGACTATGAACTCAGGTAATGATCTTAGCCGGCATTGGGATTTAGTGAGACATCCCTGCCTTCTAGTCAATGTCTGCTGCACCACCTTTCCAGTTAGGTAAAGACAGGAATGAGGTCGGATGTCTCTTCCCCTGTTGCAATTTCTCTTATGAAAATCTTCGATGGTAGGAAGGCTTAAATAGAAGATATGAAAGCAGAAATGAAGTGTCCTTCTCATGTCGGAACTACCTTGCTCATCTAATATTTCTCTTCTAACTTCCCTCAGTTCTTAGCAGTATCTTTGTCATGATTAAGTGCACTCTGTTCATTTTAAATTAGAAATATTTAATCTTCTTTTCTAAACGGGGTAGAACTAGTCTGAGCTGGCATTCCTAAAATTATATAGTTCTAAAATTTATTTCTGGTAATTCTAAAGAGCACTGTGAATTTAAGTTGTATTATTGCATTCATATCAAGGTGTCAGTGAGACTGACTACTTCCTGGGGACTCTTCTAGTGCTAATGAATGGGCATTATGTATCAGTTATATATATTGTATACTCCTCCACTGTGCATGCACAGGCCACTCAGTAAGATAATAATTCTGGAATAAGGGCAACAGTAGCAATTACAGACTTTCTAATCTGACTTCTACCTTTCCCCAACAGCTGAATAGAGCAGGAAAGGGATGTAAACTACTGGAATTATAGTCAATTCTGAGTGTGAAGGATATGATGATGGTGGTAGAACACCTGTAAAACTTTGTCAAGATTATCACTTTCCATAAGCTGGCCTAGAAAGTTTCTATCAACTAAAATAAGATTCATGTTGGTAAAAACCAACGCATCATGCTGGTATCTTTGCTGCTCTAATGGCCAAAGGAATACACAGAAGAGATGAATGGAGGGTTTTGTTTTCTTAAGCAAAAGAATGATATCTATATCTGTGAGTAGGCCTGTAAGAAAGAAAGATAAAAGACCAGTAAAGGAGAAAGAATCCTTGCAAACAAAATTTTGCCTTAAGTGCTGTTAGAATAATCCAGGATAAAGAATAACTTGATTATTAAGCACAGTGGTGAACTATATCTCATCTGAATTCAGAAACAGGCTCAAATATTTCACCAGAAAATGCACAGAAGCACACACACTCAAAATGGACATCTTAATGGTAACTTCATTATAAATGTATTTGGATTTTTAAGTGAACTTTCCCAGTCGGCAATATTTTTTTTCTTCAGGGAACAGAATTTCAACTAAAAGTGGCATGAATTACAAAGACATGTATTATCTCACATGCAAAAGTGTTGGGTGCAGATGCTTCCAAGGCTGGTGCAGCTGCACAAGGTTGTCATTGAAGACCCATCTCGTTCCTTCTTTCCACATGGCCATCCTCAGGCTTGGCTTTTCATGGCTGAAAGAGGGTTGCCTTTGCTGCAGGCATCACATCCTTAGTAACATGATCTAAAGGCAGTTTCTCCACACGCAGCTGTTTATATCATGAGGGACACATTTCCAGGAGCTCCCAAGCCGACCCCACTGTCAGACTTCCTCTCAGGTACCACTGTGCAATATGCCTATTTCCTGGCTGCAGGGGTTTCAGTAGACGTGAATGTCTTTTAACCCTGTAGTAAAGAATAGGTTTGCTGGCAAAGAAGAACCCTAGTGGGTAAGCAATAAACCATGTCCATAGCTAGCTTTTAAAATTAAAATTTTAATTGTTGTATTGAATTAAAATAAATGAAAAGCTTTTATTCTGTAATTAAAGCAGTCTAAATTCCAATTCTCGATTTTTTTCTTATCCCTTAAAAAACACAGATGTGAAGTATACTAACTTTTGACATATGTATGCATGTAAATTTGTGATGCCCAAATGTAAAAATCAGTGTATAAATGAATTTCCAAAGACAGTGGAAAATATGTGGCTTGAAAATTGATATGCAACTCCTTCACTTTGGTTTGAATCTGAAACGAAATAAAAGCTCTCACTCTCCAGAGAATATGGTATCAAAATATGGTAGCAGAATGACAGCAGTTGAGCCAAATTTTTAATTCTATCCATACAATGTAGACATATTTGACTCGTTGGGCCTTTGAAGAGAATGTAGCATTATGTGCATTATCACCCAAAGGTCTGGGAAGAGTCAGAGGGTCTTCCTAGCATTTGGAGTACATTGTTTTGTTCATAGAAACCTATATTGTGCTTGACCACTTCTAGGAGATGGGAATAAACTGATTGATACCTACAAGGGTGAGATAAATTACTTGCTACAAAGAGAACTGTTTATTGGCGGGGGGGGGGGGGGGATAGTACTCCTGTTTTTTGCTTACTTTAATAATGAAATGAAATTTGGAGCATGCCCATTTAATTTAAAATGCACACAAATCACTAGCAAACTGATAGGCCTTAGAGTTTTTCCAGTGTTGAAACATTCTAACACATAACCAAATTAATTCTTTATGTATTCCATAAGGCAGCAACTGAAAGGCAAACTCAAAAATTTAATGAGGAGCTCCCAAATACAACCTCGGGCAGGGGACAAAATAAAGGATGTGGAATAAAAAAGAGACAGATTTTTTAAATGGCTGTTTAGAAGCACTGCTATTATCTAGTTATGAGTTTAAGGACTATTTATGTCACCTGGGCATGGCTATATTACCCATGAACTTGCAAAACTTATAGGACAGGGGAGGTAAAAGATGTAAGATAAATAATCACATAACTTAGTACAAAATTAATGATTGAGATGAGTGGTATGAAGGAAAATGGCAGGCTGTCATGTAGAGACAGGATCCAATTTAGAAGGAGGGTCAAGAAAGGGCTCCGCAAGGGAGAGACGGATGAGTAGGATGATGTCATTTCCAAGGTTACACCTGCTCACCTGGAGTAATTATAAACAACTCCTTTTACTCTGTAAAGAATCCTGGTTTGAATGATAAATTATGTGGTTGCCCTACCATTAAAGTAAGCTCTAAACTATTAGTAGGTGTTAGTCTAATGATAAGAAATACGAGTGTTTCTGTTACGTGAATGAGTTTGTTCAGAGCCTGACGACAGAAAGAGCTTAGTGAATTTGAAGAAATGTGAGAAGACCCGTGTAGCAGAAAAATAACAGAGACTGGTCCTAGCCTGGGCTGGATGGGTCAGGGCGAGCTGGTAGCACGTTACAGACTTTGGAGTGCATCTTAAGAACAATGTGAGTCATAGAAGAATATTAAGTAAAGGGGTAATGTTATCCAGTTTTAAGAAACAGTCTCAAGCTACCTTGTGACATATAGATTGGCAGAAAGCAATCGCTGAACCGAGAAGCCAGTTTTGAGGCTATTGTGGCACTCCCATCTAGAGATGTGAGTGGCCTGAATCTGTATTTCAGGGGAGAGAAACTGGGTGGACTCCGGATAAATTTTAGGTAAAGAGGAAATAGAACTTGGCAGAGGACTGTGTATTGGGATGAAGGAGTAAGGAAGAAAAGCACCTGTTAAGTGTTCAGCAAGATACTGGGTAAAATAGAGTTTTCAAGAAGTGCCTGCTATACATAGTTTTAACATCTCTAGTAAACAAGCTGAGAAGACTGTAAATTAACATACAAATTGTACAGAAAACTGTTAAAATAACAGGACAGACTGCTATCCTTTTAAGAGGCCCATTTACTAAGTTGGCCCTTAACTGGCCTCTGGGAACTGAGTTTCAAGAGGGTTTATTGTTGCATCATTCCCAGAACTGATAAGAATGACTCACTCACTGTGATGGAACTGTTTTTACATAAACAACATGGTTATGCTGAATACTTGCTTTCCTCATGGGAGTCTGGAGTTTTGGTTCACACCAGGCTGAGGGTGTCAACCTTACCAGCCCGCTAGAAAAAACATGGGTAGTGAGTCTCTACTTAGCTTCCCTGATTCGCAACACCTCACATGTGTCACATCTGTTTCTGAAGAGAGTAAGTGGCTCCTATGTAACTCCATTAGGAAAGGACCCTGGGACACTCGTGCCTATGGTTTGCCCTCGACCACACACATTTTCATCGGCTGACTCTGCCCCTTCTGCCGTAATACGTCACGAGTATGACGAGATGCTGAGTCCTGTAGTCCTCCTAGTGAACCATCAAACCTGAGGGCGGTCTTGGCACAACGATCAAATGCCAGAATGTATGTTTCAGACTCAACTATAATAAAATATAATAGATCGGAGAAGGGAGGGTGGAAAATACAGGATAAATATTTCAGGGATATGACTTCAGGGACTACTTAAGTTTAATAAATACCAAATGCTAAGTGCTCTCCAAACTGATATTCCCATGGCTCAGGCTCTGGGGCTTGTCCTTCCTTTCCCCAGGGACACAAAGTCACCACACCTAGAAAAGAAATTACTGGTAACAGTATTTCCTTGACATTCAGGTTAAATTTCTCAGTGTTCAGTGCCTAGCTCTCCAGTGTGCTGAAGAATCAAGTTTAAATTTCATAGCTGTGGGCCACACAGAACGCTTTGGAGAGTGTGACAGAAGGGAGGGACTGGAACTTGCTGATGTCTGAGGAAAGTAATGTCAGAGGCTGAGGAAGTGCTTGTGGATTTTTTTTTTTTTTTCTGAATAAGAGATGCTTTCTTATCTTTTGGAAGTATAAAATTAGTCGCTGCCTACCTATCTGAATGCAAGGAAATTGGCACCAAACATAGAAATCTAAATTTTGAGCAGGTCTGTGTGATGGTGCGTTGATTATTCATAACCTCCCCAAGCATTTGAAATGATTTACTCTCGAGAATTAAATCTAAAAACAAGTTATACAGAGAAATCTTTTTTAAATACAAAATAACAATACTAGCAATACAGTCAAGAGAATCCAAATAAATTTAGGATGATTCTATTATAACATTGGCTCCACCCCACAATTTTCTGGCTAATTGCAAATACTTTATTTGTTTTTCATAGCCATATCTTTAGGGAAAAATAGTATTTACCTCTTCATCATTTTTTATAATTAAATACCATTATTAAATGGTCTAAATTTTCAGGTTATAGTGATAGTGATCAGTAGAAAACTAAAAAGAAAAATAGAAATAGTCCTTGTTCTTTAAGATTTTAACACTGGACCACCACTGTTTTGAATAAAAGGTCTGCCTTCTGACCCGAGGTTTCCAAAGTCCTCAATACACATTATCCATGTAAATTTCCTACTAGTTCTATGAAGGAAAAAAAAAAAAGCCTTATGTTTCTTTTTATTTATTTTTACAAACATAAATACTTAAAGCACTTTAAAGGAAAAACAAATTAATATTTGCCAAATAAAGCTGAGGCATTATTTGCCTCATTATTGCGCCATCCATCTATTCATCCAACAAACGCATTAGGTGACAAGCACCAGATTCTTTGCTAGATTCAGGAGACACAAAGTGCATGGAACTCAATGTACATTACCCCTGATCTAAAGACTTTACTTGTGGCTTTCTCACTACTAATGAGACCTGACAATTACAATGACAAGATTTCTTGCAATAAAAGAACCAATACCTCTTCATATTTACACAGAAATTCTCTTATTTCCTTAATGTTTACACTATCTGGATGACACAGAAGCTGGCATTAGTTTGCCCATTTATTCTGTACTAGTATCGTATAGGTTTTGCATTTTTGTTTGCTTTAAACAGCTTTACTGAGCTGTGTTATATACCATAAATGTACCAGTCTCCTTAATTTTTTTTCCTTTATAGACAGTAAAAATAAATGCTTATAATAAATTTCTAATATCCAGATATATATAAAGAAGGAAGAACCCAAACACTACTCAAATCCTATTGTCATTAATTTTTTAATGTATCCTTCCACATTCTTTTTCTCAGCATAAATATAGATGCAGTTTTTTGAAGACTATTTAAAGTAAAATGTATATACAAAATAGAGAACACGTCGTCAATGCACAAGCTCTTTCTTACCTCTTTAACTACCTCTTAAACTAGTTTCCAGATAAAGAAACATTATAAATATACTACAAATTGGATTCTACTGTTTTGAAACTTCCCGCATCAGCATATATTCAATAACACTGCATTGCTTTCATAAATTATTTAACTTAACTGTATTTCATAGGCATTTAGGTAATTTCCAAATTTTTATCATGTAAAGAATCATATAATAAATATTCTTATACATTTCAATTTTCTCTGCTTTGGAAGAACTACGCCAATGACACAAACCTTATTGGTTCCATGACAGAGTGGGCAAGTGGTTTGCTAAAAATATGTCATTTAAATTCCTAAGGCTGTTAAGAGAAAGAGAAAAAAGTAAAAGATGAGAGAGAAGGAAGAAGAAAAGGAGTAAGAGAGGGAAAAGAGGGACAGAAAAGAAATTTCTATACCAGATATATATTTATTCAACTCTTTTTTTTTTAGCCACGTCAAAGTTTAAAACCGAGATCATCTTCGTTTAAGTTCCACAGTGAGTTACTCCAACTAATTAAAAACTACCTTAGAAAATGCTTCTTTTGATAGTTACAAAACAAGTTCCTTAAATTATACTTCATTCAGGAGCCACAAAATAGTCTGAGTGGTTTGAGACTTAGAATACTTTCCATGTCTGAAAGACCCTATGATAATGAAAGAGGGAGAAGGAAAGAGTATCCCCTGAGCACAGATGCTTTACATTTTCAGTAACTAAAGTAGGGCACTCAACTCTGTGCATATCATTGGTGCTTTTCAAATTATGCAAAGACTACCGTTGATGATGTCTTGAATTTGGTGAGTACTCTTTGCAGTGTGCCGGAAAGAAAGGATTACTAATTTATGTAAAGCATTAGTGAGAATGATCTATACGACAGTGTGATATAAAAAGCAAAATGCAAGTCATTTCTCACTGAAGATAATTTGAAATAGTATTGTGCCAAGGGAGTCATTAGATTACGGAGGATAAAAAGTAGGAATAGATATTCAGACATTTAGTTATATTTGCATAATTATCTAGAGTAGGTATCCAATGTTCTCTTGGGGCTAACTAGCATACAAAGAACAGAATAGCAGTTTTTTTTTTTAACACCAATATAAAATATTTTTAAAGGGAAAAATATACATGAATGTTATTAAATAGATACCTCTGACATCCATCCTTATTCCAAGAAGGAGAAACTCTACAATTTTTTCCATTTATGAACATAAATAAATGCTGATTAATAACTCCCAAAGAATGATCTGCACCAGGAGGTCATTCTGGTAGCTGCAGGCTGCAAGAAGGCAGGTTTTTCCAATTTCTGTGGTATCAATACTACCTTACATGAAAAAAGAGACTTTGTAGATGTTACCTGCAATGAGAGAAGTATTTTAGATAATCAAAGTAGACCCAAAAAAGGTCCTTAAAAGTGGGAGATAGACATGTAACTTTGAGAAGAAGGGATAAAGAGATGCAATTTTGTTGGCTTTGAAGATAGAGGAGGGGGCCGCTAGCTAAAGAGTGTGGGTAACCCCTAGAAGCAGGAAACATTTTCTCCCTCCAGACCCTCCAGACAGGACCATGGCCCTACCCAGCATCTTGGCTTGAACCTAAGTGAAATTCTTGTTGGAATTCTTACCTACAGACCTGTAAAATAATAAACCTATATTGTTTTTAGCCACTAAGATTGTGGCCATTTGTTATGGCAGCAATAAGACATTAATATGTGTCACTTCACCATCAAGTTTGAGAATTGAAACTGTCACATTCACCTGTTTCTGTGGTTAAGGAGGCAAAAAGAAAATATTTGTCTTTTGTCTCTGGAAGATAAGACTATAAACCAAGTAAAGTGGGTGAATTACCAGGAAGGCTAACATCTTGCTCACCAGTACTTGTGAGCTAGCATAGGGATAACAAGAGAGACTCTATTTTAAAACCAGACTCCGTCCTGTCTATAAGGTCAGGAATGCAGAGAGAAAAAACCCAAGACACTGTATTTAACTACCCGTTGTGTACATCCTAAATATACATAACTAAGAAGAGAGAAAAACACAGTGTAATCAACAGACCTTGTAATAACCAGCATATCCCATTCTCATGAAGTCAGTCAATCACTGTTCGTAAGCAAAACCAGAGGTAGTAAAACTCCTATGTAAGTCTGTTTTTACAGAATCTGAAAGAAATCCCTGTCATGAGACAAGATTGAGCAGACATCTGCTGACCATAAGATGGAAACACTGTTTGCTGACCACAGCAATAACGTGGGAGAATCCACCAGCTTCCCATCCCCAGCCCAAACAGCCCACAAAAACCCCTCACACAACCCTACCAGGGAACCAGCCAGCTCTTTTCTTCTTGCTGGTTCCCTGTGCACTAGCTATCTCGCAATAAAGCTTTGCTTGCTGAACTTCATATCGGGTACAGTGCTCATTTCTATAACATTAGTTGGCTCTAGCAATACCTGCATCCAGACCCTTGCTCTCACTGTGCCCTCAGGACCAGTTTATATGGCAAGAAGTGCCCAATCCTAACTAGTTCCTCACTTTGCAAGACCCCCCTACCTAGGCTTTGATCTTATATTCTCCCTCCTTTTTCTTCTTTTTGAGAGACTGCTAACATTTCTCAAGTTGGTACCTTCTTACTGCAATGAGTCTACTATACTAAACTTATATCGTTTATTCAACAGCTTTTCCTATTTTAGAGACATCACATACAGCAAGGGGCATTCCTTCCACTGGCATAACTAAAAATGTCTTTCCACAGCTGTGAAGGTGAGGGAGTGTACAACCAGAGTATACTTTAGACTCCAACTAAGCTGACAGGAAATATAACAATGGAGTTATTGAAATAAAAATGTACATTGATTACCACATTCTTTTTATTTTTTTAAATTATATATCTAAATTATAGATGTATTGTTTATGATGTTG
Source organism: Eonycteris spelaea (assembly GCA_003508835.1). Taxonomy (NCBI): domain Eukaryota; kingdom Metazoa; phylum Chordata; class Mammalia; order Chiroptera; family Pteropodidae; genus Eonycteris; species Eonycteris spelaea. The sequence goes on along the minus strand of PUFA01000043.1, from coordinate 9,252,300 downwards.
GAATAAGTCCAGCTGCACAAAATAATTTGTTTGGCTCATGCTACAAAGAACTGAAGAATTCAATCTGAGCTGAGGACTGATGATGGGAAAGCTTTCTGTGCATCTACCCAAGAAAGTCACAGGAGATGGTCTTTTCCCCCACTTCCTAACTTTGTGTTTCACAACATTAAGGCCGAACAAATGTCTCATCTCAACAGAATCAGGTTCAGTCACAAATGCCTTCATCAAGCCCATTCCACCTATGCCTAAGGCATCCTTTTTGCCTCTCTCCCATTTTTTCTACCCTTCACTATGTGCCTAGTTGCCAGTCACAGATAAGCTACATAAGCTCCAACTTCGTACCGATGAAAAGACTCACGGAATGCCTTAAAGAGTTTTGGACACTGCCGCTAAAAGCCAGTTGCCTTTCTGAATGTGGAATTTAGTTTTTATTATTGTTCTCATTGTTTGCTGTTTGTTTGCTTGCTTTTTAACTCTCTCAGAACTAGAAGGAGAATAGATTGAAACAAACAGTTCAGATGACAATGAAGAAGCGTTATAATCCATTACATCCAAATTTTATCTGTCAGTTGGAACCTAGTTTTGACTAGTGAACATGAGCATTTAATCCTTAAAGAGGAACTAATGAGATGTTTGAAAATGGAATATATGCATCAGTAAATTTAGAGACTTTGCTAGGATTAGTAAAATGACAGAATATTATCAATGAACAGGAAAAAATATTTCTTTTGGGTGTTTACTTAACAAAAAAGAGCACTGTTGCTTTTTTTAAGAAATAAAGTTTTTATATTTCATTTTATACTATCCCTTAAAGATTTTGATTCTCAAAATTCTTTCTTCAGAATTATTTCTTATATTCTAATCAACACTGAGAGTTCCCTTGAAAAAGGATCTTATTAAAAATGAGCACAGCCATCATGGATCAAACACTAATAATGACACTAATAATGCTGAATCAGTGCTATTTATTGAGGACCTACTATGTATCCAGAGCTTTTCAAACCTATTTTAGGTTAATGTTCTTAACAAGTAGTTACAACAAGTAGGTATCTTCTCTTAACAGACAATGATAATTATAATTATGTAGATGTAGCTGTCTTGATATCTACATACATATCTTTTCTCATTTTCTTTAACTTCTCATTGTTTCTACATATTGCCCCCCAAGATGGACTTTTTATCAGTCAGAACATTAACTTCTAGAATTCTATTAAGGAGGTGAACCGTGGCTGCAAAATTTTTTCTGTACTGCAAAGTAGTTTCCAGGCTTGATAATATATATTTAATCATGTAAAGAAAGAAAGGACAAGTTATTTAGTAAGGATGATCATAATTACAGTCATGGTATGATACTGTTTTGTGAAGTACAAATCATAATCTAGTTCTTTACTATTCAAAGTTCAGGCTGAAAATCTACAGCATCTGCATCACCTCAAACTTCTTAGAAATGCAGAGCCCCAGGCCCCACCCCACTTTAACAAGAAGCCCAGGTGATTTGCATACACATTAAAATTTGAGAGCAATAACCTAGTTTTTTTTCTTTTACAGCTTGAAAAAACATAACAGAAGTCAAGAATAATTCTGGGCTTCTCAATCACAGCTTTTAGGAATGAGGGCAGAACATGACCTACAGAGTCAGAATCTCCAGCAATAGACCCTGAACTTTTAAGTTCGTAAACAAAATTCCACAGGTGGTTCCAATGTGTTGAAAACCACAGATAATCATTTAAAGAATCTTATTTCCACCCAGTTAAGAAACAACTACACACACACACACACACACACACACACACACACACACACACACACCACACACACACACACACACACACACACACACACACACACACACACACACACACACCCCCCCCCCCCCCCCAGGCTACTTTTCTGCTGCGAAGTTCATGAAAAACATAAAAAGAAACCTCAGTGAATGGATTCTGTGAGAGTAACCACTCCATTTACTCCAAGAGATGTTGAAGTCTCTTAAAAAAAAAAAAAAAAAAGTCTTACTAATTTTTATTAAGCTGAGAAATCTTAGGCTTTCAATAGAGGAACTGCATTTTTTTTTTCATTTCCAAATGTTGACTCCCCTATCAATGCCCAAATTTTACCTCAACAAATAATGAATTCAAATACATTCTGGAACAAATCAGTACCTCTCAATTCAAAAATCAGACAAACAAACAAGAACAACCATTTAGGAAAACAACATGCTGGAATCTTGATAGCAATGAACTATCTTTCATATACCTTTATATCCATAGCACTAAGCATGAGGATTACACAGAGAAATAAATTTTGCATTTAATTGAATGGACTGAAGACATGCCTATAGATTGCTATTAGTACTGACTCACAACAAATAACCACAGTCGTGCCATGCACTTGTCAGTGATCTATTAGACCTTACTACCCTTCTATTTTGGCTACTACTGCAATACTATAGAATATTCTAATTTAAACCGTGGAGCTGTGAAAACAAGGAAATGCACTGCCTTTATAACTACAGGTTGAACATCCTCAGAGTATGGTGGACTGAAGATTCAGTGCTCAGCAACTTAGGGAAAAGGAGCCAGTTTAAAGAGCTCTAGATTAGTTTCCATCTTCCAATTTCCCTTCTGAAAAAAAGCTGATTCCTGAACAGGACTTCAGGAAATTCCTCTTTGGTATTATTCCTTACCCACTCTTGCCCTTTCCTAAGATGTTTGTGTGTAGTTCTTTTAGAAATCTGATAGTGTTTTTCTCCATAATTGCTTATCCCATCAAAGCCTGCTTTTAGAAAAGAACCAGATAGCATTCTTTATAACACTAAATACATAGATGACCTCTTCCAAAATTATTTTTATTGGCAGTCATAATTAAAATAATAGGTAATTTTTATTGCATAGTTACTAGGTCCCTGGCACTGTCTCTACTTGCAAAACCTATTTAGATGGATAACGTGATCACTGCACCATCCTATCCTACCTAAAACAACAATGAAGATCGAAGAGGTGAGGAAGTTGTTGTTCACGACTGCAAAGCCACTGCAAAGTGGCCTAGGTAGAATTCAAACACAGATCGTCAGGGTCCTGACACTGGATCTCCATTTTGTTTGTCTCTCTACTATCTTTTATTTACTAAAAGCATGTATTCAGTGTTAAAATACTCTGCAACATTAGCAAACACAGAGAATTATTTTGAGCCAGTGAAGGAAGTAATTTGGAGACTAGAGAAGGAAGGGCTTTTCTTTGCAATCTGCTTAGTCATGAAGCTCTCCTACTTTAGTGAGCATCAGATAGACCCGGAGGGCCTGAGAATTTGAATTTCTAACAAGTATGTAGGTGATGTTGATGCAGCCAGATGGATAGTGATGGGAGGGGATTCTTTCTCACCATCCATCATTTGCAAATTACAATAATCACATTTCAAAAATTACTCATTTTTATTCTTCAAAGCCCCCTCATCATCACCTTCAGAAAACAGTTGTTTTAAAAGAGAAAAAGAGAGAGAGAGAGAAAAAAAGAGAAAGACCTGTCTATATCATTTTCTACCAGAGCTTTCAGAGGAAAGCTAAACGTAAAATGTCCCTTTCCCATAGTCAGAGATTTAGCCCCTTTCGTTTAAATTTAATGTGGAAAGCCTCCTGCATGCCGCTTTTGATAACAAATAACCCAGAGTACTCTTCAATGCCATTTCTTCAATTATATTTTCTTTACTGCTCAAACAAGATAAATGGGGGGATCCAAACAATTTTTCACAGGTCAGAAATTCAGTGCACCTGATGCAGCTGAAGTTTGCTTAACAATGCAGCACTAGCTTTTCTAAAATTACAACCTAGACTTTTTGTTCCCCTTCTCGTGCTTTTGGTCGATATCCCTTTCACAGCACTGAGCTTCCTCTCACAAAAAAATAATTAACAGAAGAAATCACTCAATCTTCCAGTTAAAAAACAATGAAGCACCGTTGTTAGAAAGGCAAGCAATTGATTTATAGGCTCTTGGGGCTCAGTGATTTCCTTATTTAAATTGTGGTGTCTGTGTGTGTGTGTACCACACTTCTCCCCTTAGCTAACAATTTAAATAATCCCTTAGTGGAAAGTCCATCTTTAAATATGAGTATATAATGCTCTTACAGAGTTTGGGTCCAATGGCTAGAAATTAAGTGATGGCTGACTTTCTTCTTCCTCCTCTTAGAAATTTTTACTGAAAAAAAAAAAAAAAGAAAAGAAACTGGGAAGAAAGAAGTAAAAAGAATAATCAAATTAGGAATGAGTATTGATGTTTTAATAGAGAATAATCTACTTTATAATTCTGAGTACATATAACAGTTGTTCCATGCTACAAGACATACCTAAGAACTAAATGAATAAAATAAATCAAATACATACAGCATCAGATCATAGTTAGAAGTGAAAGTGAAGCAATCCACTACACCCAAATACAGAATGATTGTCTGCATATGATTATAGGTATTAGAAATTATTGGAGAATGTGAGAAAAAATTTCAGCTAGACAGACCCCCCCCTTTTTATTAGCTAAATCTCTGCATAAGTCGAAGAGCGTACCTACTTGTCTTTGTTGAGAAGAGGAAGGCAGAAAGATGTGAACACAAAGCAACTAGTGTGACCCTAATAGAGTAACCATCCTCGCTGAAAAATTGGCGGCATGTAGGTTTCAGGTGGTGCAAGAATCTTAACAAGGAGCTACACGAGTTTGTGTGCAGAATGACAGCATGAACAAATCAAAAGAAATTCGGCACTGGGTAACGATCAATACCTTATCACTTGCATCATTTAAAAGTGGACTGGACAAAGAACTAGAAACTCAACTCCAAGGAACAATCTCCAGGCTAGCAGAGAGTGAAGGAGTGGATGAGATCGAATAGACCTTTCTCAGCTTAATTTCTATGATTCTTCAGCATGGCAAAGCCAAGTGAATTTCACTGGGAAGCAGTGTGCTGTGAGCTTCTTGGCAAGGTTCCCTTTGACTTCATGCTGGCATTTCAGAATACCACTTGGAGTATGATTTCGATATATGACATGGAGGATCTAGACTTTGTTCACCACCTCAACTTCAGTGTCACTCCCAAAGGGCTCCCACGAATATACTGCCCATTCACCCATATTCCAAACCTGAGTCCCACGCTTCCCAGGGTGCCTGGACACACTCACACTGCTGCCAGACTGCTATCAAGGCACACATCTAAAAATGGAAACCTTCAGTAATACCAAGCTCCAGGGCTACATTTACGATAGGCACATAAACCTTTCTTGGAGGGAGCAAATATCTTCACTCAGCCTGCCAAATTAAAAAATTAGAAAGAAATAAACTGCAACTTTTACCTGCTAATTAATTAGCACAATGTCTAAATGTGGGTCAACTGCTCACCTCTTTTCTTCTCTTTGTCCTAGTTAGGGTTTGTGCAACTGCCACCATCTGTAACTTTGATTAAGGGTCCTGCATTTCATTAGGCTGCCAAAAGCCCTTAAGGAAACAAACAGACTCATTTGAAAGCAAAGTTCCACCAAATAAATGGGCACTAACAATAGAAGGCGCATTTTTGAAGGTTGACTCTATCAGCATGGATCTGAAAGATACAAACTACTTCCACGTTAAATAGGGAAGAAGGAGAGAAAAACTGGGACATAAGGCAAGAAGTATTTAAATGTATACATGTGGATGCACCCACATTTACAGTGCATTTCATGAGTCGAATCAAACACTCATTGAGCCCTATTCTCTTTTCGCGACCTACTCTATATGAGGAACAGAGTTAATTTATAAATACATCCATAATTTTCTAAGACTGTATCGTTCTAATTGTTTTTTCACTGCTGCCACGTACATGTATGTGCGATGGACTTAGCTTTATAAAAAATTGAGGACATACCAACTACAAAACAAGGTCATAACTGGAAGCTAAGCTTTAGTCCATAATTTATTTTAAATCCCACCTGTTCAGACTCATTTTTACCACTTCTTCCTATATCCAACCACAGACCATACTCATTCACGCTGCCATGTTTTTGCCCATGTTATCCCACTACTGGCATGAAATTCCCTTTATTTACTCATTCCAAGCCTCTACCTCAGGTAACATCAGTCAGTTTTTCCTCTATGAACTCAAAAAAAAAAAAAAAATGATCTGATTCTAACAGCTCTTCTCAACCTGCCTTGTAATTTGCATTCCCTCCATGGGACTGTTGGCTCCTCAGGCATGATCTAATTCCTGTAATACAGATACAGATTTTCCTAACCCTTAACTAGGTATTTAACTGGAACACTCATTTGTGGCAGGTGCTGCAGGAGATGACACAGAATAGTAAACACTGGTTCTGATATAAAAAGGCATGCGTTTCAGTCAGGGTTTTGATTTTACTAGTGGCAGGCTCCTGGACGAACTGTGTACCATCATTGTGATGAAGTTTTCTTGTCCATTAAATCAGGAAGATAATGAACTGCCCTCTTATTGAATTGCTTAAATATGATCATTGGTATAAAAGAGTTTTTTAACTTGTAATGGGCTGTTACATCATCACTAAATGCCATGTTCTTTTCTCCTACTCCTCAATGGGGAGTATTTTAAGCAAGGTCCCATTCAACTCCTAAAATTCACTGAGTCTGTGCAGTCTTATAGCACAGAATTCCTGGTACATTTAGTCAAAAGTAGGTGATAACGGTATTAATAAAATATTGGTAATATCATAAATTAGAGAAGTGATTATCATCAAGGATATAAAATCGAAACAAAAACTTTCACAGTAGTGTCAAAGCCGTGGTCACAACCCAGAGGCACACAGAACCTCACCAGCACCCTGGTTTCTATAAACACGCAGATGTCAACGTCCTTCCTGACATGCAACAGTAGGAACCAAGTCCAGACATGGTCACTATAAATTACAAATCAAACATCTCCTTTGCATTCTTATTCATCTGATGGAATTTATTACCAACTAAATAAAGCTCAGCCTCAAGACAATACAAAAGATAAAGTACTTTAGCCACTAAGGTGGATGAAAAACTGTATTTTTTAAAATAAATAATATATCTATAGAATTTCATATCAGCAAAAGGAAGATTTATATTTTTTCTGAAACCAAAAAATAAAAAGGGGCATCTCTGCTCATAACTGTGTAGGCCATGGACCCTGAGAGCTCAGTTTTCCCTTAGAAAAAGTGACTGGAGGCAATTCTGAGAGTGTCTCCAATGTTTTCTTTTCTTTCTTTTTTTCTGTTTAAGGACATCACAGACACGTAAAGGAGAATAAGAAATACAGTTGTCTGGCCCAAGTTACATATCAAAAAATGTTATCAACTGCTGTAGGGGAAAACATAGAACCTCAAACTCCAGGCTTCTAGATGCCTTTCAATTCACCTTGACAGATTTTATCTTTGTCTGTGCAGAACTGTGGAGAACTCCTTAAGGTTATTTGAGATTGCTTTATGTTGAGTCTCTTGTGTCAAGATTTTCAGGCCCTTGTTACTTAAAAATGTATTTGCACTGAAATAATCCATAGTCACAAAGTTATTTTAAAATCCCAAAAGGCAAATGAATGCTTTCAAAATGCCGCCACACTCACTTTTGATATTACATCCAACCTTCAAACATGTGGTCCTGGCAGTGTTGCTGTAGCACATTCCCTCACCTTTTAAGTTAATGAAGACTTAATATGAAATGAAAACTGGCACAGAACAAAAACAACGGAAACCTGTGACAAGAAAGCAAGAGGAGGAAAGGAAGTACGGGCCCTGTTAAATCAAGCCCAAGCCAGTGTACAAAGCACAGGGTGACTACATGCTTTGTGATAAGGCTTTATGCTAAAATCAAAGGAGCAAAACTTCAATTGCTTCACGATACCGTAGTGGCTTAGCAGAGCTAAAAAATTTAATAAGTGCTATCTAAACTAATGGCAGTGCTTCAGACTGTAAAAAAAAAAAAAAATACATGAGATTAAGCATTCTAATGACTACTTAATGAAACTTAAAAGAATATAGATCATCTTCTCTGGAATTAAATTACTCACTCTAAATAATAATAGTTAAAAAAACATAATAATGGCCCATAGCTGAGTCCTGTGGAAGATTCAGTAGCAGAGCTGGTGATTGCATTAGGATCTCGCTAAAGCTGAATCCCTGAGTGAGGGGCTTGTGTGATGCAATAGCTGGGAGGGATCTGTTAACAGAGCCGGTGTCCTCTCCAATATGAACGTCTGCAGTTATAAATCACCCAGGAGTCAAGGCCCAGGAATAGGTGGAGGTAAAGAGAACAAGATAAATTATTTGGACTCTCAAGGCAGAATTTAAGTGTCATTTGCTTCATAAAATCCTTCAGGATCACCCCAGTCATCCTACACAAATCTCATTCTAATTCCTAGGAGTTTTCTCCTAAATTCATTTGAAACATTTAGGAAGCTGGTTTTTGTGATGATTATAATACTGATTTGACTACCTTATATATTTAACTACATCAATATTCTTCCTGGCTGAATCTCTCTCTCTCTCTCTCTCTCTCTCTCTCTCTCTCTCTGTCTGTCTCTCTGTCTCTCTCTCTCTGTCTCTCTCTCTGTCTCTCTGTCTCTCTCTCTCTCTCTCTCTGTCTCACACACACACACACACAGAGTATCTATCCACATAGTTTAACGCAATACCCTCCTTCTACTAATTGTCCAGTGAACATTTTTTGGTTGGTTAGAAGGTAACACCCTAGAGCAAGAGGATAACAGAGTCTTTAAAATGCAATGTTAGCTCATTTCAGGGCTTCTTTCTTTCTCTTTTAAAGTAGACACAAAAACTGCTATGGGTATAACTGAAGAACTACATACATACTGTTAGGTTTAGCACAATATACAGATAGACATATTGCTATAATTGTCAGTGCATGTCACTCCTAACAGTATATGATCCAGAATCTTCCTTACTCACCTAATTTGTAATTTTACAGTAAATGTTTTGCTTCCTCTGCTTTACAAGATTGTCTTACTTTTGATTTCTGGTTTTATAATGAAAAAAGCACTATAATTTATAATGGTGTTAAGGCATTAACACCGCTGCTATGTTACAATAAAACCATAATTATAACAGAATTATAATTATACTAAAATATATTATAAATATTAATAAAAATCATCCCCAAGAATCCTTAAATGGTATTCTTCATGAAAAGCTTTCAAGATTTCCCTAAATAAAAGATCATGCTTTAGAAAGTAACATCATTCTTTCAAACATGATACAGAGTTCATGTGCCCCAAAGTATACTACATTCAAATATATTTGCACATGTTTATGTGTATATACATACAAATATATACAAACATATAATATAAATGTTTATTAAAAGGGCAGCCTTACATGTCAAACACTGCTCAGGCTACTAGACAATAGGAAGCTAAATCTTATGAAGCCTCAATACTCTATCACCCCTATGAGTCTTTGTATAAATGTGAGCTGTGGCTTTTGCTTTCTCTTCATTAAGTCATTGGTTCTCCTAACTTGGGGTCTCAGATAAAGACTCTAAGGCAACAAAGAGTCCAGAAGACTTGGATGATAGGAGATCCAGACAATAGATAGGAATGTAGTCATGCTTTTGGCAGGTGGATCTGGCAGTGGGACTGTAGGGCAGGACATCCCAGAAAATCAGGAAAACCCATGGAGAACACCACTGCAGTTTTTCTGGGGGAGAGTCACGCAGACATAAGTGCCGAGTATGATGAATACAAAGATAATGAAAGGAAAAGAACAGATAACAACCAATCTAGAGATGATAGAACCCACTAGGCTCAGTGACTGACAGAGTGTAAAGAGAAAGCATGAAGATGATGTTAGGATCTCCAACTTGGGCATCTAAGGAGTTGATTTGTGACATTTATACATAGGGGAAAGAAAGTGGACTGTTTCACAGAGTTGGTGGGAAATAAGCTGAAATGTAACTGAACAATTTGGACAGGGTCAGAACCAATGGGAAGAAAACAGAAGAAGGAGTCCGGTGCCCTCACTGAGCATCTGTGTGACTTCGGCATTAAATGTAATTCACCCTAGACTTCCAGTTATCTCTTCTCAAATGAGCAGGTTGAATTAGATGACTTTATTCTTTCCTCAGCTCAAGAAACTACAGCTCTGTTATCACAACTACTTCCCCAATCGGTAATATAGGAAATAAAAAGTTATTCTCTTTGCCATGGGAGGTAGCTCTAAAAATAAGACTAGAGAATTTTCTTCTGTCATTCTTCTAGGGCTCTCCCAATAAAAAAGGACACCTGCTGGAGCATTTTCACACCTGCAACCTGACACAACCAGGGACAAGTGAAGCATAATGAGGAGGCAACTGACTGGGACCACTGTAGGAATTCCCAGCCCACCATGACAATTCCAGGCTGCAATGTTCCATTCCTCATCCTTCCTTCCACAGCACCCAGTAATCCCACGGCACCTTTACAATCCAGGTGTGTAAGAGAAATACTCAGATTGTTCAGCTCTTCCTATAACTTCCACTAGCCAATATAGTAGAATGAGTTAAAAAACTAAGGGACTAATGGTGTAAGCACCATGTCCTGGATGGTCACAGGGCTTTCCAGGAGGGGTGAGAACCAGAGACCAGGTAGGAACGAGGCAGGTACAGCCAAAACACAGAACTGTGCACTATAGTTGAGGGAGGATGCTATACGCTTTTAGCAAGAGAGATCTGGATATGCAAACTCACAGAGTAGGGCAGGGTATTGGGCACAGGGAAAACTGGAAGGGGGAAACCTCTGGGCACCAACTTAGACTTGTAGTTTGAGGGAGTCAGTCTCAGAGAGGATAAGGCAGCAGCCCAGGTCACAGGGACTGGTGGGCAAGAGAACCTAAGGCCAACAGCAATGCAAGACCTGCTATTGATTCTGAAGGACAGGAGCCTCCCTTCCTCATACGGGATATCACACATCCTTTTCCATCTGAGAGATGATAGAAAGCTTGCCTTCCTCTTTTGAGTTGGGCTGATTTCCTCAAGTCTTTTCACTCTGCCTGGAACCCCTGGGGGAGGCTGAATACTTTAGAGAAGTACTACAAGAGAATTCATCGTAGGGTTGAGGCCAAATGAAAAATGAGTTGCAAGGTAAAATTCCTGTTTTGGCAGGAATGGCCTTCATCTATGTCTTTCTATCTGAAAAGAGATGTATTTAGGAACTACATGTGCATGTCCTTCTAGGAAGGGCTGTCACAAGACATCGTAGGCAAAGAGAGGGAAATAGGAGTTAGGAAGCCAGTATGTTAATCCTCACAGTAGAGTTTTCAAAAACACTAAAAGTTTGAGCTGGACAGGAAGTGGCGAGTGAATAGACAGCAGCTGCTAGTGCTTCACAATCACGTAATCACTGGGCACCAAAGCGTTATATATATGAGGAGTTCTGGAGAGAATAATACAACCGCAGCTGAAGTCCTGGATGACACTGGAATGTTCGTAATATGGTGAGAGAATAAAGGATGAACTTCATAAAAAGGAAAACAGAAATAAAGTATATGTCCTGGACACAGACAACTTCTCTCTGGAGGAAAACTAACTGAAAGCTCAGAGTAAATGGGTAGACGAAGAAGAGCACATAAAAAAAGTACGGACATGACCCTTTGCTAAACCCTTTAGAAAAGTGACCCACAATGTCCCAGCGGTGCAGCAGAGTCCACATATACGAATGACTTCTCATGGCTCACCTAGAGACTCCTCTGATATATATCACCACCTTTCCATGTAAACACAGGTGCACTAGAGGAACAAGGGCAGATGAATCAAAGGAACTGAAGCTGTCCCTACAGTACTGTGGAGAATTAACTATGTAATCCCAGACTGCACAGCAGGAGGCTGGGGTCAGCAAACAGGAAGGTGACATGGGGAGCTTTCCCACCGTGCTGCAATACAGAAACGCTCTGCTTTAATAATCCCAAACCCAGGACCTGCCGAGACACAACACTCACTCCCTGCCCTGATGCTCCTGCTACGCTCTGCAGGAGGCTGTGCTCAGCAGGTGCTGGCTTCAGTGGCTCCTGGAAGATTTAAAATGCAGATAACACATCTGTGCTCCACAGCGCAAGACAACAGTTACTCCGCTTTCTACTAGAAAGTGTCTACAAAGGTGAGAGGACTCCAGTGCCCTAGATAATGCTGGACATCCAAAAGCGGTTCTGTGATGAAGGTCTCCAATAATCCAAGTGGCCAAACAAAAAGGTTTTTCTAGGCAACAAGGCACCACACAGCATACGATCTGAGAAGGAGGCAAAAAGATATACCATTTGGTGCTTTTAGAGAGAAGCCTAATATCTACCTGGAAAAGATGATACACACACAAATACATACATAAGGAAAGGTAAGGACTCAATGGATGGCAATTTGAATTACCAAAGGCAAGTGAAAAACAAGATAAGTATAATGAGTTGATAGTCAAGGACATTTTTGAGAAAGTTGTGGGTTTTGCTGCCCACAGATGATGTTAAATACATGGAGTAATGGCGGATGAGAGTGAATATTCCTGGCTGATGGAACTATGACAGAGGCAGAGGATGGATGCATACACATACCACATTGGAGAGCAACTGGATATTGTAGAGGCAGGTCAGGCCCACAGTGCAGGAGGCTCTGAATAGACTCCATTACCTGGTATGAGAGGCCACAAAAATTTGGAAGTTGGAGAGTGACTTCCAAGAAGAACCAAAGGAGTTACGGTTTTGTAGGATATGTCTTCTGACATATTTTCATCAACTTTTTTTAATCAATGGCATCCACTTGTAAAAAAAAGCATCTTCTTTCCCTCCTTCCCTTCCAAATATCCATGCTTATTCACATAAATATAATTTGAGCTTTTAGCCCAGAGCTCTTCTCAACCAAGCTAGCCAGACACAATTCCAAGGGTTTTACTCATTCACCATTCTGCCCTATATTTGCTGTCACAAATGATACCTCATAGCGCATATATATATATATATATAATATATTATATATATATACACATACATATATATATTTAAACCAAATACTTCATTCTGTAGAAATGCTCTCTGGCCTACTGTCAGAAGTTTAGATAAGCAAAACCTTTTAAGAAAAGTTTTTCTAAAAAAGTTTAAAATTTATATGTGCCCATCTTTGCTTCTGTCATCAGTGTTTAATGCTTACTAGTGCAAAAAGAAAGTGCATGGTACAATTAATCATACCAAATCTAAGAGATTCCCCCAAAAAGTGATACTCAGTATGTCCTGCTCATACTTCAGCTACACTAAAGCACGTTTTAAGTCATTTTTGTAACCTCAATTTTATGAAAATTATATAAAATGATAAAATTTATTTGTGGTTAAACAACACAACCTAAGAACTTCAGAACAAGGAAATACAGACTGTAGTTGGCAAAAATCGACTTTTGGGAACGCCGCACATTCTGAGGTTGAGGAGGTGTGAGAATACAAAGAAGTGGTTTTACCTGAAAGTTTCATATTGAAAGGGAGTCTAAAAATAATCAACATTTGGGACTCCAAATACCACCCTGGGCTCCTACTTCAAATGTATTAAAAAATATAAGTACTCTTTTGAAAAATGCAATTGAACTAATGGGACAAATTCAATTGCCCAGCAATTCTGCTATAGCTTTAGAAACTGCAGACTCCATGAAATTCAGCTTAATCAATAGTTTGGGTTAGAGAAGAAAATTCTCAATGACCTTTATTTATTCTATTGCTTTCTCTAAAATGTTGGTAATTTCTAACAAATGGAATTCCCGCTGTTAAAATTAAATATAGATTGTAAAGCCACCACTATTAATCTTATTTGTTACTACTGCTATTGCATGAGGATTGGTTTGCCATCATTGTGCATAGTCTGAACTGTAACTCATGTTTACTTTTTGTGCACATGTTGTCTTTGTTATTAGATAAAGGCTCAACAGTGGGAGGAGGATTCCTTAAGCATCTCTAATTTCTACAGGTAGAATCTGTCATACAGGCTTTCCCTTTCATCTCTCTTCCTCCTTTCCTAACACATAGCAAGTGTAGCAATTATCAAGGTATGAAACATTAGGAAGGCATCCTGATTCATGCCAATTATCTTGGTCCTTTAACAAAGTACTGGCAATAAATATTTTTTTTTACTTCAAGTACATTATGGCTATGCTGTAGTCAGTCTTACACAGAAAGCAAACTTACAAAGCTTTATTTCCCCTTCAACTTTCAATGTGGGAGACTGACATGAACTCACACGTACATTTTTTTTTTCCATTCTGGATTGTACTTAACATATTTTTCCCCTGTAAGACAATCTCAACACCTTCATCTTTTCATTACAGTCTCTAATAATTTGGATATAATCTTCAGCTAAATTCCACCTTTATACTATACATGAAAAAAAAAAAACTTTACTACAAAAATAAGTAATACAGAAAAGGTTGTAAAACATTTAGCTCCTTATAATAAAACAAATGTTCTCATTCTTCTTGAAAGTTTCATTTATATATGAAAGTTTGATCTGCTAAGCTAATTAAAACTAGTCTTACCTCCTTATTAAAGCAGAGCCTCAAGAATCTCAGGCAAAGCTGAGAGCATTTAATTCTAAATGTATTACACAGCATTAAAATGTATTTCATTTTTTAAATTCTACAATCCAAAATTATCACCAATTCTGCTTCCCTCACAGAGGGTGTGAATCAGTGAAGTACCTGAATATATGTTTACAATCTCTCTTAGAACCTAGAGGAAGATTAGATATAAATGAAATGAGAGTATAGTTCTTCTGAGACAGCAACAAATAAACATTTGGGAGCTTGCTGATGCTCACCATAGATGTGATGTGGGTGGAAGGAAGTGAGAAGGGGGTGAGGTTGCTAATTCCTAATAGCCTCCTTTTGGTTTGGTCTCTTTATGGGTCCAACCCAGCTCTCTCATATTTAGTCCATTCTTCATGCCCAAAGCTTTGTGCATTCTCTAAGCTGTACCTTTTTGTAACCTCTCGAGGAGTGTTTTCATAGTAGCTTTTCATCTTGACCAGAAATAGGGAAGAGCCTTTGAAAATATTCTCACTAGTATTTCTTTCCTCTAACTTCTTTTGACCAGTGTAACTTTAAACTCCTAACATTACATCATCATCTTTGCACACCTGGCTGAGAATACCAGATAAACTCTATTTAAAACACACACTTCTGTCACCATATAAGTGAATTACTTCTTGTACTAAATGGCAAAGGAACAGTTTATGGTAAAAGCAAAGCAAAGGAGCAGTGGTAATTTGTCCAACTGAAATGCAATATCATCAATACACGTTTAAGATGTACATAAAACTACTCGAATGTCATCCTCCCCCAACCCCCGCAAAACACACACACACACACACACACACACACACACACACACACACACATTTCTCTGCAAAGTTCATAGTATTTTCTGAAGCCAATCTGTTCTATAAAAAATAGCCTTTAAAATCCACTTCACTCACTTGCTTATTCCTTCCCTAAAGACAAATAATTCCCAACCCATTTTGGAAAATAAGTACGGCAAAGAAAGACCAGTTTGATGTCTGGAATCCTGGTGCTTAAATAAGATAAGAAAGTGTCTGTACTGATGCATTCATCAACATTATGGGTTTTTTTTTTCTTTCTATAATTATATCAAAAAAGGGAAGATGAATTTAGACTCATAAATTCTGAACTAACTCTGGGGTCTAAACATTCAAATAGTGCATAATGGCAGATAGTTGATTCTGGTCTCTTCTCTTAACTCTCTCTTCCCTTTCCAGTGTAAGAAATCCTAAATGCATTGCTTTTATGTTCTCAAGACAGGGCAAATTCAAAATAACAATATCATCTGCCTTATCAGGGGGCCTTCAGCTGCATGAACTGTCATCTTTATTGCACTAGAGATAGTAATTAAACCTTCACCAGGTCACATATATGTCCCAGAGAAAGCAGAACAAGCACACAGCATCATATTATGCTATGCTTATTAACTAGAAAATAAAAGCTGTGTTAAAAGAATATGCCTCACAGAAGAGAAGGATAAATATGTCCATGCTTTATTGCTACATAATTTTGTTTTTTAAGAAATGCCTATTGTACTGTAGAGTAGATAACATTTCCCAGGATGTTTGAAATCACTCAGTGTAGCACCATATGGTGTGGTAATGTCCCTGAACAGTGGGGTATGAATGACTCACAATTCACTTCACTTCATACTCATTTGTTTAAAAAGTAAAACTATTCTGAGATTCAACGTTGTCATTTGAGGTCCTTGAGCATCAGGATAGGATTAGCACTAGTGAAGTTACTCTTTCTCACATATCAAGCCACTGAAGACATAAGAGGAAAGGATATTCTTCTGGAAAGGATATCTATCTAAGTTAGCCAATGAGTCAGAATGGAAGTGGACCAGGCAGGGGAGCTGATATACTGTTTGCCTGACACACAAGATAAAGCAAACCATTGTCTCTTGGAATAAATCATATTTTGGCACTCACTGGGGTGAACAAAGTTCAGTTCAAGGAAATATGAGGAAAATGGGTGAATTAAAATATTCAGACCTTTTGACCCACTATGAAATTGAGTGCTTATTCCTTTTCATTCTGAAGCTTCGGTTTTGAATATCATTCAATGGCTATGGAAGACAAGCCAATTTGCTTCTGTAAAATTATATTAACTCCTAAAAATGTACAAATTGATGCAGTATCAAAGAGGCAAAATCAAGTAATACATCTTATCATGTCAATATCAAATGGTTGGAAGAGCTAGACTCAAATCAGTAGCTAAGATCAAAGATCAAAAGAATAAAATTATATGCTATCATGACTCCTCCATAGCCTACCCAATTAGACAAATGTTCATTGTTCATCCTTGTTTGTTCCATTCAAAAGGACCATGAGACCACAGGTCTTAGTAAAGAAGAAGAATTTAAACTGTCTTTAACTCTAAGTACCTACTTCCTAATGGGATGCTATGCTGAAATATCCATCATAATACACAGAGAGCAAATAAAACTATAGACAAACTATAGGACCCAGAATTATAAAAGGATGTACAAGAAATGTCCAGAGATAGAGACTCCAAGAATTATGACCTGGGCCAATTTTTCTTTTTAAAATGAGTCTTTTAAAGTAATGATAGCTTTCAAAACATAATAAACTGTAAGTTAGTTCAAGTTCCTCTTACCAAGGTGGAAAGACAGACTTTCAATCAGTGTTATTTCATTTCATACCAGGTGTTTACTGGACAAAGACTTGACTTCCAGCCACAACCCTTGATGAGCTTCACATGTCTTTAACATCTCCTGTATTTTTTAAAAATGATAATGTCAGCCTAACATGTGCTAAAATAGAGAATATCATCAAATGTGAGGGAAGAAACTGTTTAAAAAGTATTGGCCTGAAGTAAGAACACACACAGCTTTACAGTTCTCTCTTCTGCATTAATGGGACACAGGTGTTACAATCATGACTAAGATGGAGCAATCCAATGGCAGAGCAGCATGAGGTATAAATCAGACACATCTGAACTGCTACACTCTTCATCTTTTCTCTCTAATACACCTTCATAAAAAAATAAAATAAATTCTGTATGAAACGTGTTAAAGGTACATTATAGGTTTTCAAACTGAAATGTTACTGGGTTTCTTTAGATGTGGCTGACTAGGCTGTTTTATCACTTACTTAGTAACTTCATTTACTGCCTAGCTTCAAGAAGGATAGCAGTCCTGACTGTGCTACAATCACAATTTCTTATATTGTTAGAAAACGATTGTGCTAGTTGGCTCTATACCAACAAACAGAATGGATTCAGGGGCCTCAGCATGGTTTTCATGTGTGATTCATTTTCATGGCTAAACGTTACTTTCATTATTTGGTTCCTTTTTTTTTTTTCCCAGCTAACAGGAAATAAAGAGAGGCTGACAGACTGTTAAAAATATACAACATTCTAAACAGCACAAATAAAGTGAACCATAAAAATCTTGGGAAATTACTGGGGTTTTTTTTTCCCCTTCAACGGCAGTTTTAATTTTAAACACTCAATATTCTTATGAAATCTTCTAGACACAATTACACTGAAAAGCTTTATACATTTAAAAATAATATGACAGAACACTTAGTTAAATGTTATTAAAGATTCATTGTAAATTAAATATTAAAACGTACTCAACAGATCCAAGTGTGGTTCAAATCCATCTGTTACTACAAGCTATATTTTTTCTTTATCTTAGCATTGCCATATGTCATGGCAGAGCACCCAAGCTTTTTTAAATTTTCCATTTAAAAATTCTCCCTAGAAATGAATAGCCATGGTTAATATCTAGCATTTATTCTGCACTAGTCATGGTTCACTAGGTTCAAGTTAGGAAGATCACAGATACAATTTAACTAGAAAAAGCCTTCCCCACAAAGGTATGCCAGCTTCCCAGAAATTCTGATAAAGTTCATCACTGACTTGGCCTCGAGGTAAAAGAAAAATGAAAGGAAGAAGAAAAAGAAACACACCTGGAATTCCCCCAAGATCAGGAAAGTAGAAGGAGAGGGTTTTCAAACGTAAAGCAAAAAGAAAGAAAACTGCAGTGCAGAAAACATGAGGGTGGTTTAATTCTCCCTTCCTATGCCATTGACAACATGATTATTGAATATTCAGAAAAAGCATGGCAGAGGAAAATCTAATGAAATCCTTACTAAACCAAAGCTCAAGAGACATAGGTATGCTCATTATAGTCTATTCTGAGAAAAGGAAAGTAGACAAAAATAGAAAGTCTAGAATTGTCTTTATACCATCCCATGGCAGCCAGCATCCCTATTCCTAGGGGAGCTGTTTGCAAACAAAGAAAACAACTAGAAGAGAAGAAAATCTCTATAGGACACATCTATGGATGGATACTGCCAACTAGAAGACCTCTCAGTACTACTGGACTAAGCCAAGAACTAGGTGGAAACTGTTCAGAAATTAGATTTACATACTTAACATACAGGTTCAAACCTTCTTTGACAGAGGAAAGAAAAAAATCTGAGGGAACAAGAGCTCCTACCCAATTCCTCATCATACATACTTTTTGTTAATGTTTTCCACCTGACTCTGAAAGCATTATCCCTGAAGCATGTATATACTTGAATTCTATTTCAAAAGTCCTAAAGCCTGATGAATTAAAGAAATCTCTTTCTACTTGTTAATTTAAATAAAACATTCAGATTATAGCTCAACTTACCATGTTGTCTGTGCTTCAGTCAGAATTATCTAGATGCTGAGAATACAAAGATGAATAGCATGTGAATCCTGGATGACATGTGATCTTGACCTTTAGGAACTAACTCACCCTCCGGGGAGATGGATTACATGAGAGACAGGTCTTGTCATTACCATGTGCCCATCACCAATACTGTTTTTCTGAGCTTTAAATTCTTACCTTGTTAGAGAAAATGTGTTTAAAGTAGGATTAAGGTATATTATCTTAAACACATTATCTATATTATAATCATAATATATATTTTTATAATATTGTCTTAGCTCAAATTGCTATAACAAAGTACCACAGACTGGGTGGCTTAAAGAACAGAAATTCATTTTTCTCACAGATCTGGAGACTAGAAGTCCAAGATCAGGTCACCGACATGGTCAAGTTCTGGTGAGAGTGCTCCTCCTGGATTACAAAAGGTTGTCTCTCACATAGCCTTTCCTCAGTATGTTCACTCAGAGAAAAAGAACAAACTCCCTAATGCCTTTGCTTATAGGGCACTAATCCCATTATTGGGCCCACTCTCATGAACTCATATAATCCTAATTACCTCAAAGGCCCCATCTCCAAATATTATCACCCTGAAGGTTAGAGCTTCAACACATGAATATGGGGAGATAAACACATTCAGTCCATAACCAATAACTAATGTACATAATATATTGTTTAAATAGATGTTATATATGAGTATTTTATATATTATAAATTTATATTAAATATATTAAATATCTTAATTTCTATTAAATACATTTATATTAAATATTTAAAGTTATATAAAATTCTTGAGTGTGATATGATACGATGGTTATGTAGCAGAATAACTTTGTTTTTAGTAGGGAATATAGGCTGATGTATTCAGGAGTGAACTGTAAAGATACCTGAAAATTCCTTTAAAATAGTTTAGCTTAAACAATCAGTGTGTGTGTGTGTGTGTGTGAGAGAGAGAGAGAGAGAGAGAGAGAGAGAGAGAGAGTGAGAGAGAGAGCGGGAGAGAGAGAGAGAAGAGAGAGAGGGAGAGAGGAGGGAGTGAGTAAGGGAGGGAGAAGGAGGGAACGGGCAAGCAAACACGAACGCTGCAAAATATTAGTCACGGTGAATCAACGAGTAGCTCTTGTACAAATATTTATGGTTCTTTTAACTTCTGTAGGTTTGAAATTTTACAGTAAAAATTGAGAAAAGTCATCCAATTAATCAGAATGATTTTTTAAAATCTAAATATTATCATTACAATTGTGCCTGTTTTAAGATCTCTTTCTTTTGCTAGGCATTTGGAAATATGTCACTTTCTGAACATAACTCGATTTGTTCCCTCATGAGCGCTACTGCATTATTAAACCACTACTTCCAATTGAAAACACCTGTGTGTACAGGCATACTATACAGGAAATCTGACTGTTAATAAATTAAAAGTGGAGGAAAGTAGAGATAAGTGGAGAAAGGGAAGAAACAAGGCAGAGCGAAGGAAGGAGCAAGCGCAACTGTGAATGACATATGTACTGGCAACCTCTTTGCTGTGTGCCACACTGTGCAACAGGACGATTAACTCGTTTGACTACTTCGGTTGAACAAGCTAAGGAGACTAAGTTGGGAGAACTGAGGCTCCTGCGGCCCACAGCGCTATCATTATAAAGCACTCTTCTTGCCTATTTTGTTTTGCAAATGTCTCTGACTAATGTCATAGTTTGTTTTAATTTTGAATTTCACTATTTTATATTTGCTATTGTATACTAGTACAGAAACAGAATGGAAGTCTTTTAGAGTTTACATAGTTAAGGTATGCACGTTCAATATTTCTATTACGTTCCCAGTCATTACACACATTTTTCCCCTTTGGGGAAGCGTAGGGGACATTCCCATATCCACTACCAACACACTCACCCCCTACATCATTCATTCATTATCTTCCCTATAGTAAAAGAGAAATTAGAAAAACAAAAGTAAGTTTAATGGCAAACAGGCATTGTGGAAAGGCATAAAAGCAGGGGGAAGAAGAGGTATGAACTCAGATTTCATTCTCTCAGTGGATAGGTAGGTAGGTGGGTGGGTAGATGACATATTGATAGATGATAGATGATAGATATTGATTGACAGATAGATAGATAGATAGATAGATAATAGATAGACAGATAGATAGATAGATAAACGGACAATTACTAGTTCTAGAAGATGACCGGTTATGGGGAGAAAGAAAAAGCATTCCACAATCATTTTGAAAACGCTGTATACTACATTCTCTGCAGGAGTCACAGTAGTAGATGACAGGCTCTAAGAAGTTCTGCAGTAACAAAAACACTAGTACCATTTTAAGTCAATAGATCTGCAGTCTGTTGCTACTTCCACTAACTAAATTATACCCACTACACACATGTCGAATAGCAACATATTTCAAGTTATTTTATTAATCATATCCTACTTGGAGTTGTACAAAAGAAGAGCTGATGATCTCTATTATGACATGAGCTAAGAAAATAATTTCCATTAATCTTAGGTGATTAGGCTTTTTATCAAGCTGTCTACCATGAGACAAAGTAGAATACATAATATATCTTAAATGATGGCAATCATGCTTTAATAACCCTGTTTTCTTTCATTAACTGTTTTTCAATACATTTCCAATTATATCCACAGTCTCCAAATTACTCAGGGGAAGGAAGACCCAGGGTTTCTATTTCCGAGCATCTTAGATTGCTGGACCACTGGGGAATTCACTCACTCATAAACATGTTGTGGGTGATGAATATTGCTCTAGGTGGACATAATGATGTATACAACAGAGACAGTGTTTGCATTCAAAGACCTTAGAGGAAGAGTAAGGGAACCTTTATATAAGTATATACAGTATGGTTTATTAGATACACTGACAAAATAAATACAATGCAAAAAGATCTCACCAATTCTGGAGGGTAAGGGAAGAATTACCAGAAAAATTACATCTAAGTGAGACCTTAAGACTGAGTGGACTTAGCTCAAATAAGGGTGATTACATGTGTGTGGGTGGGGGTGGGAGTTGTCCAGGCAAAGTGCTTGTGCAAATGCATGAGGCAGGAAAGAGTTGAAACACAGGAAAAATGGAAGTTCACTGACATCTCTATCAGAGGAAGGAAAAGGGGAAAGAAAAAAAGACTGAAAAAGAATACAAACCTATGTGTCCTTACATACTCGAAGATGTCTGTCTGCTTTAGAAAAAAAATATACGTATTTAGTTCATTAAAATGGGCTTTAATTCCAAGTATGACAACATTTTACCAAATCCCAGAACCCATATTATCACCCCTTTTCCTTTCTCTTCTCCACTATACCCAAATTCGTAACATTTTGGGAGTAGTGAATAGGGTGTGATGATTAAAATTTTTGTTTCAGTGGCTTCTTATAGCTAGAAATTTTATTCTTATTTGTTATTTTATGTTTGACTTATTTTTCTATTTCTATCCCCCACCAAAATAAAAACAAACAAACAAAAAAGTTTATTGCTTACTTAATATAAACTATAGTTGAAACTTTTCATTTAAGTTTTAAGTCAGGGCTTCTGCATTGTTACCTGTTCATTAAACTCTAATTTTTTCCCAGTAAGACACACGTAAAGCATTAACTAGTCTGCAACCTAGCTGGCCTCTAGAAAGAAAAACTATCAATTATACTTAGTACTGGGATTCTATTCCCCTTCAGTGAGAAGAGAAGGGGATATGCCCTTCTCCATTGTTCCCAGTGCCTGATATCCATGGGAATTAGTCCTTCACTTTGACCAGCGAAGTTCTCAAACCCTTCACCTCCCCTGAATGTGTTACTGTTTTCCCTCACATTTACACGGTTTTGGTGTTTGTTTGTTTGTTTTATATAAAAACTGCAAGCTAAAGAGATAATCCTCCACTAAGAGAATTTTAGACATAAAATAAAAAAAGTGGTACTGAAAGAACTGTGTGGAAGCACAGTAAGGAGGGTTCCATCTGAGACTTTCTCTTAAAACATTCTTTTTTTGTTTTCACTTAACAATATATCCTAAAATTATTTCCAAATCAGTTCATAGAGGTCTTCGCTCCATTGTGTGGATGTACATTGTACACGTGTTAATTCAACCTCTCTCTTCTATGTGGACATGTCGGTTATTTCCAATATTTTGCAATTACAAACAATGCTGGAATAAAAAACTTTATGCATATAATTCCTCCTGCTGGATATAGAAGACTGTATAAAAATGTCCATGTATCTACTTACTTGTATAATTGAAATACAGAAAGAATATACGAGGAACTAATGAGATTAGTTATACCCAAGGGATAAGTGGGAACGAAATGGAAAGAAGTGAGTAAATGGAATTAGGGTAGAAACATGGGAGAGTGACATTTCTGAGTATAACTTTTCATATATTTCTGACTTTAGAACTATGGTAATGTTTCACATTATATAACAAATAATTCCAATAAATAAGTATAGGAGTATAATATACAAACACTAACAAATAAATTAACTTCATTGTAAATGAATAGCATAACCACACTGAAGCGAGAGTAACGTTGGAAAATAATATATTGAGTATATAACCTAAGGCTAAAGACCAGGAAAAAAAATGCACACAAACAGGTTTCTTTTCATAAGGATATAGTTTACCAATTCCAAAACTATTCTAGGATTAAACAAATAAGTGAGTACATCATGGATAATGGGGGTCAGCTTTCTCTCTGGAAATGTTGTAAACAAGAAACAAGGAAAGACTAGATTCCTATTATGCTGGATTGAAATGAGAGGTATTGGTTTGAACTCATGGATTTTTATATATACATTAATAGATACAGACATAGTCATGAACATAGATATAAATGTGTGTGGATGTATACTTGTGCATATATTTCCTAGCTCTGTTCACTGAGAGGGCTTAAGCCAATAGTACTCCAGTAACAATAGTGTGTAACTCCTCCAATCATGGTTTCTAAATACTATTCTTTAATAGAAGAAACCTGAAATTCTAGGTAAAATACCCTGCTTTCAAGACTAGGACAAGCAAAGCACATCTTGAAGTGTCAAACGTGAGAATTTGCATTAGAATATGCTTTAAAATATTGGGGACACTAAAAAGGACACAGAACTAACCAAAGGGGCCTCCCAGCAACAAAATCTGGGATAATTTTGAAAAACAAAATAAACAGTGACAGCAATAAAACTTAGCCTAAAGCATAAAATAACAATTTATGATTTTATACTAAATAAACAACAAATAAGGAATATGGAAAAGTAGGTCCTTACAGTAAAATTCCAACTGGTAAATAAAAGGAATAATGAAACTGAAAGATCACCATCTGGCAAAAACTATATTAACTGTGGATTCAACAATTACTAAGGAGAGACTCAACAAATGACACTAAAATTAATGGTCAAAAGTATGAATATATAGTTACAAAGTACGATCATTACAAAGGGAAGACAGTAACTTTTAAATTACAAATGGAAAAGTAATCATCTTACAGTGAAAAAACCTGGCAGATAACATGCTAAGTGATGCACATTAACATAATGG
Organism: Eonycteris spelaea; assembly: GCA_003508835.1. Lineage (NCBI taxonomy): Eukaryota > Metazoa > Chordata > Mammalia > Chiroptera > Pteropodidae > Eonycteris > Eonycteris spelaea. The sequence goes on along the minus strand of PUFA01000043.1, from coordinate 9,227,608 downwards.
GATAAAAAGACATCATGTGCTTCCTGACACAATGCACAGAGAAGGTCCCAACACTGTCTCTGTGTTATTCTTAAAATGTACAATCTAAATGTAAGCATAAAGAAATTCCAGAAAAAGCAAAAATGATAGATGGCCTACAAAATAACTGGCCAATATGCTTCAGAAGTTTTGCGTCAGAACGTATAAAAACAGATTGAGAAACTTTTTCAAATTAAAGGAAACCAAGAATATATGTCAGTATGTGGCCCGTAACTGGACTCTGGACCAAAAAAAAAACACTGGTAGGAAAACGGTCAAATCTTGAAAAGGGTCTGTAGATTTCATGGGTTGGCAAACTGAGGCTCGCTGGTCACCTATTTTTGCAATTAAAGTTTCTGAAACACAGCTATTATTATTCATTCAAGTATCCTCTACAGCTGCCCCGTACTAAAATACAGATCAGTAGTAGCTACAGAGACCTGATAGCCAGCAAAGCCAAAAGTATTTATTCAAAAAAATTTATTCAGAAAAAGGATGCTAATCTCTGGCTTAACAAAATAGTATTGGATCAAGGTTAATTTCATGATTTTGATAATTTCACTGTTTTTCTTAAAAATCTTAGTTTAGGAAATCCAAGAGAGTAGTTTACAGGAAATGGTTTTTTGCCTTTTGTTGTTGTTGTTGTTGTTGTGTTGTTTTAACTGTTTTGTAAGTCTAAAAATATGTCCAAATAAAAAATTCAAAAACAAATCTATACCTTGGAGCCTAGTTATTTCCATTGTCAGAGTGGTCCAGTCATTTGTAAGAGGATTCTTCCTTGGCTTAAAACACTGAAGTTTGGCCCTTCGTTGCCTCTGGTGAGAAATGGCTACCCTTATGGAGGGCTAAATATAAAAATGCAAAATCCATGCACTTAGCCTGAAAGTGGTCTTACCCAGAAGGCACTTTATGGTTGCCATTTATTCCACATCAGGCTCTGCGCTGAGTGCTTTACACCTATTTTCTTGTAAAGAAGTGTACTTGCAAAAAGGAAAATCCATTTACTTAAAGATTCCTAATTCCATAAAAACACTTTTTTAGTAGATAGTAAAGTAAGCACGCAAAGGCTAGAGAGGAGCAGTATGAGATAGTGAATCAACTGTCACCTGGGTTGTTTTTGGCAAAAGGCCTTCATGCCCAACATCCCAAACCTATTAAAGGGGGTTTTAGTCTCTATTTTTTAAATGAATATTGTCTAAATAAAGAGACTCATATCATGTCTGGTGATACAGGTTAATACCATAATCCATCACATACCGGGTATCATTGATTGTAAGCTGCAATGTTACATCAGTATTTTATTTACCACAAAGAGAAAAAAATGCCTATTTTCACTGGAAAATGTTATCAATACTTCCAAATTCAGAGATATTAAAATGTATATCTTTGACTAAAATAGAACGTATAATATACACTTAATGTTTGGTCAATATCTACTTTTGCAAGTACTTTTTAGTTTGGATTGTTGTATGTAGAATGATATTCCAGGTCTGACTTAACAAAGAAAATACTGACTAAAGTAGATGGCCAGTTAGGGTTATTGCTAACACTTACACTAATGGGAATAATGGTCAGGACTGGAAAATTTCAGATCAATGAATGAAAGAAGTTGCTCCAGCAATTCTGAGAATCCAAATTACCTCCTGCACAGATTATGTTGGCTGCAAGCTAATGACCTTCTCACACATCTCTGTATTTCTATTACTGTTCTGCTCCTAGTATTAATGATAGTCAATACCCCACCTGAAAGAAATCAGTCCAGTATTGCTGATTTCTAGGCATTCAGAGTTGATATCTTGTAGACACTGGGATAAGTAGCTAATTTTCGGTAACTTTAGTGCTAAATGTTATTCTGTAGAGATTGTACAGTCTAATAGCTTAAGGTCAAACTGCCCTATTTATTTCTTTATTTGTTTATTGACCGTGCTAAAATCTAGGGCAGCCGAGATTTCAGTTAGGTCTTAGAAATCATCTAGTCGACTCCCTTTTTCCACAAAAGAGGAGGCAGGAGCAAAGGGAGGTGAGAATGTTTTATACGGAAAGGGAAGTAAGGTAGACTAGAGCATAACCAGACCACAACCCAGATCTCCCCACTCCTAGCCCAATATCCTTCCATTTCATCATACAGAGGGCTGAACCCTGTTTAATATCTGCAACCACCCTGCATTCCTCTACTACTGACATACCGTTATCACAATCCTGGCAAGCATGCCTGTTTTCAGATATTTTGGCAACAATTAAATTTATTTTCCTTTTTAAAAAAAATGAGTCCAAATGTTCTGTTGATGTTTGCGGGTAGATATTTTAAAAAATCTTTTTAAAAGCAACTTGTAAAAAAATAAAGCTATCTTAAGCAACAGCAATTTGCAATAGTATTCTAATTACAAATCTCCCATTTGGCGAGACCAACCAGAAAACACAGTAGGAGTTTTAAACTACTGTCAGTAGCTGTAGTTTGAATTTTTAAAAAATACATATTGCCAACTTCACATCAATTCTTGGAATATATATTTATATGAGTATAGCCTACCACTGTGTCCATATAGTCTTCTATACTCCTAAAATATGTACTCAGAGAAATTAACAGATTGAAATCAGAGATGCACATACTGGACTTACAACACAGCTGCAGTTAAAATTCAGATGCACAGAACAGAGAAGACAATTTTCTTTCCAAGTAATGACTGGTAACCTATGGACAGTACACTAAACAAGATGGATTATAGAATTCTGGAACACACTTAGCATTCCAGAGGATATGCCAAGTAGCACAACCAGCCAATCGGCAGCTCAGCAAAGCCACAGATGAGACACCACATCTTCTATAACTCTGATTTAATGAAGTTCACAAAAGCCGCTTTTAAAGAAGAAAACATGTGACAAAATTTAGGGTACAGAGATTTCTAATTAAAATGCTCCCTACAGCAGAGGAAGCTTCTGATTTTAGGAATTATAGAACTTCAGCATGTTACAACCCTTTGGAAGGGCTAGTCACATTTGCACTCGGGCAAAACAAGAGACAACACGGATCAGGGACATGGAGAGATAAGCATAGCACCTGACCTGGGCTTGGTAAATGGGCTGCAGGCAGAGCCTTCAAAGATAGGGAAAGTGGAAATGATGCAGTGACATGAAAAAAAACCTAGAACAAACCAGATTTCTAGGGCATTATTATGAATCTGCACACTAACTAGAATCATTTCCACTAATTTGGGAAAAAATGGAAAGTGATCACAGAGTCAGCTAATGTCCAGGCACTCTCCATCATGATTCTCACTTCCAAGTTTTCATGGTATAATAATAACTGGTACATAGTTTTAAATTCTATACCACCTTAGTCTACGGACATGCTACCCTGAACAAGCCCATTCTGTCTAATCTCGGAAGCTGAGCAGGGTTGGGCCTGGTTAGTACTTGGATGGGAGACCACCTAGGAAGACCAGGTGTTGTAGGTGTAAAAATAAAAACTGAAAAATAAGGGGTGGTAAGCTGACGAGGTCTTTGTAATCTGTGAGGTCAACCAAGTGTTGCCTCGACTGAAAAACAAACAAACAAACAAACAAATGAATTCTATACCACTTTATGAATCATCATGGATCATCAGAAACAAATCTGCTGAATGAATAAAATGTAGAGCATCCTTTGAATAAGCAACTGTACTCCATGCTGAGGGGCTAGAAAGTACAAGGGCCATAATGTGGGTTTTAAAGAGAGGAGAAACCTAATGATATTGTACTCTATTGTACTCTAAAAGTTTGCAAACTTTGGTAATTCACATATGGTATACATGGTAGTAACTTCATTAATCAGGATATTCAATTCACCAGAATATCTCATGCTGAAGATTACCAAGTTTATACAGGATTGCCACATGACCTACAATCCCTCATACACAGGGAACAGCAATAACGTTGTAAAAAGTCCTCAATACAAAAAGATGTACATAAAGAAATGTGTATTTTAAAGGGGTGATGAAGTCTTCTCATCCAATGGTTTGTAATCATACAAATATTGGTAGCTGTGTAAAGAGTTTCTACTTTGAGAATGTTGATAGCTCACATTCAAGAAGAAAGAGCAAGCGCAGGGTCACAAATGTACTCAGATCTTTGCTACATGTTAAAGCAAGAATGTAAAACCAAACAAAAATATGTGCATTCAAAAACACATATAACTTCTACTTAAAGAGGCTTATGATCTATAGGTCCATTTTTTGACCTATATCTTATATATTCATAAGCAATCATGATTTTAAATAGGTTAATTCTTAACTTATTCACATAAAAACATAGTTTTCATGTATCCCAATAAAGGCTTACTGCAGTATCAGCTCTACAGGACACCCAAAGACCGACGTAATGCCAGCTCCTACAGTCCTATACAAAGGAAAGAAGGAGTGACTCTCACTGGACACAACTGTGGGTATCACAAGTCCGAGAATATTTCACAAGAAAAGAGATAGTTGGAATGGGATAACTCAAAGATTACAACATTTCTTGAAGAAGAGATGGATAGTAAACTATGATTTAAATACATGATATAGCAGATAGAGAACAAAGAATTTATTCTAAAATATCTGCATAGTAGGCAAAGATTTGAAACCTGGAGAAAATTACCTAGCATTCAAAATTTGATATGGAAAGGTGATATTATAAAATACAATAACTTTCCACTCATCTGGAAGTTACTCCCATGGAAATCTCAACTGAAGAAATAAAAAAGTAGAGAAATGGAAGGACGGAAGGAAGGAAGGAAGGAAGGAAGGAAGGAAGGAAGGAAGGAAGGAAGGAAGGAAGGAAGGAAGGAGGGAGTGTGGGAGAGAAAGAGAGAGAGAAGTAAGGAGGAAAAAAGAAAGGAAGGAAGAAAAAAAGGAAGGAAAAAATAAAAGAGAGATAGGGATAGAAGGAGGGAAGGTAGGAGGAGGATGGAGAAAAGAGAAGGGGAGGGAGGAAGGGAGAAAAGAAAATGAAGAAAAAGGAGAAGAAAAAACTAGCTAGGTAGCTAACTTCTTTCTGGTCAGCAAAAAACATGCTGTCAAGACAATGGGCTAAACTGCTTTACTCAATGAACCATTAACCAAAGCAAGTTTACTATAAATTTGACTTATTTACACAACTGACCTTTATGTGGAGCCTAGGGTGTACCAGGCACTGTTCTAGGCACTGGCAAAATAAGACTCAAAAAATTCAGTTTTGCGCCCTGCAAGCTTCCGTCTAAGAGAAAATATAGACCAGCAATAAGCCAAGCCAAACAGTAATGTGCAAAGATATTTCTCAAAGAGAAAATAAGAGGGTGAAATAGGAGTACATAAAAGTATAATGGACCCGGCTTTGTTGGGTCAGGGAAAGCTTCTTGAAGGAACGGTCCTCCAACCTGAGATTTAAGAAGTGGCAAGGGTGAGAGAGATGAAAAGGGAAGAGTGATGCAGGCAGAGGCATCATCACGCACAAGGTGTGAAGTTAAGAATAAGCAAAGCATACTAGGGGAACAAAATTAGTTCCATATAGCTGGAACAGCAAGTAAGAAGGGGAACTAGGTCACGGGGCTAGAGGAAAGCAGGTGAGAATCATGTAGAGGCTTGTAAGTTATTTGACTTTACTCTAGTGGCGACAGAGCCATTAAAGAAGTTTAGCATGGAAATCACATCATTAGATTTTCACATTATGATGATCACTTCAGCTGCAATGTGAAGAAAGGAAGCAAACAAGACCAGTATCAGGGGAATTGATTAGGAGATTTTGGATGAACAAGATTTAATAGTAGTCAAAACAAAGGTAGTAGTAAAGGGGAGAGGGAGGGAAAAGGGTTAGGTTCATAAGACTTTAGAGAGCATAATTTGTTTTGTCACCATTCACTTGCAGCTGACATACCAAGCACTGGCCATATTCCTAGATCTGCTTGGTGCTGGGGAAACACACGTAAGATGCAAAGCATACTCTTATGCACTGGTTGACTAATAAGAGAGCTGAGGAATTGGAAATAAGCCCCAGGGTCTTGTTAATGGTGGCACTGCATAAGTAGGTTCCCAGTGGCTACTTCGGCCTGTCTGACATACTAAGATGGAAGACCAAGAAAGCTATTTTTAAAAGGCTTTTATGGAAGAGAGAGTAAGCATAGCTTTGGGACTGAGGGTCAGGTTACAGGCTGCTCGGATTAATAGAAAGAACAGAGGCTGAACTCAATATTCAGAGTTCCCATCAGGGCAGATATTTCCTAATAAGGTAAAAAAAATTAAGTTGCTTTGACTTGGCACAGAAGCACAGGTTAATTGCTAACGAGGTAGGAAGGTACACTTTGGGGTTTGAGCTAAGTGATGGCATTCAAAAACTTTCCAATACAATCTTTAGGGGATTGTCCAAGTTCTTTAAAACAAAAGTCAGGATGGATTAAAATTGGTCACACAAACTTTGATACGCCTCCCATCAAGAGGTTGGGTCCATGTCCCCTCCCCTTGAACCTCACCAGACTCTGACTTCACAGATGAACGGAATATGGAAGAAGTGACCCTGTGCAAGTTTCCAGGTCCAGTTCTAAAGAGCCAGCAGCTCCTACTTCCTGTCTCTGGGAACACTTGTTCTTAGAAAACAGCTGCCACAAAGAGGAGTGCCTATCCTGATACTACCAAACTAGGAGAACCCCAAGTCACACAGAAGGGCACTGAGGGACCACATGCCATGTAGAGAGAGAAGCTACAGAGAACTGAGGTGCTACGTACACATCTGAGGGAACCTATCCTAGTAATGGATCTTCCAGCCTCAGCTACGGATCAAACCCAGACCGCACAGTCGAGCCCTTCCTAACATCCTCCCCCAGAAAATCGCAAGCTACATGAAATGGTTTGATAAGCCACTAGTTTTTTTTTAGGTAGCTTGTTATACAGCAATTATCCAAAGATAATTAGGATAAAATTATAAGTGAACTAAGAAAGGCCATCTTTTTAAGATCTTAAGTTAAAAAGAAAAAAATGCTTCTTTGGTTTCGGGAGAACCTCTACCCCGCCTCAGGGAGGGAGCGTATATTAGCAACATAAAAAGTGACTAGTCCAAGGGTGGTAGTTACTATATAGACTAAGCAAAAGGAAATAAATTATGCATAGCAAACAAGGAAAAGCTCTTGAAAACACATGCATATGAAATAGCTTAGGTTGCAATGCAGTTCACTACGCCCTGTTAACATTGTATAGATGTTAATTGTAAGTGCTTATTAACAAAGATGTCATAAGCTCATAAAAATTCCCACAATGAACTTTTCCAATGACAGGCTGTCACTCATGTATTTAAGTGTTGTCCCTGCTTTGCCTAATATAGCAGAAGCAAAAATAAGACAGGGGAAAGAAAGAAAGAATAAACACACTGGCACAGAAAGAAATGACCCACTTATTTTATCCTATTTGTAGTGTAACAGCAGATTGAGACTTTAAAAAAGGAAGAGAAGTACAAGTGCTCTGTGATTTCAATAAGTTTTCTTGTACTCGATATAATCTTGCAAATAATTATTGAACATAAATGAAACAAACTGTGGCCAGTCATATTACTACTTTATGTATACTTTATTTTAAATATACTTTTCATTTAGTACATTTACATTATTCAAACTCCAAATTTTGTAAAAATAAAGAGAAAATGTTGTCACCCTCCCAACCCTATCTACAGCCATTTGGTACCCTTCCCTGGCGACAGTAAATATATTCAGTTTCCTGGGCATATTCCTACAAAATATTTTATTCAGTGGAAGTATATATGCTTTCCTATAATTAAATTTAAATACATCCCATGTGTATTTGTATATATATGCCCATTTTATATAAAAATTTTATGAATGTGGATATGTAGGTATGTGTAACCTACCAACTTTTCTAAACACAACCATTATACACTGTCCTGCACCTTTCCATCGTAATATATTTCTGTTGATTTTTAAATATTAATACATTCAGAGGTATCATGTTCATTTTTAGAGTAATAGTATGCTTCTCTATATTTAATCGGAACCCTATAGATAAAATGAATAATCACATGCCTGCAGTCTCTGCTCTACCAGCAATGCTGTGATGACTGTACTCCAGATCAGGGGTCCCCAGCCTGTGGGCTGTGGTCTGGTACCAGTCTGTGCCTGTTGGGAACTGGGCTGCACAGCAGGAGGTGAGTGGCTGGTGAGTGAGTAAAGCTTCATCTGTATTTGCAGCCACTCAGCACTAGCATCACCCTCAGCTCCATCTCGGATCATCAGGCATTAGATTCTCATAGGAGCACCAGTCCCTGGTGCCAAAAAGTTTGAGGACTGTTGCTGGAGGACATTTGCTAGCATGTAATACATTTAAAATTTCCAAGATGTAAAAGTTCTGGGTAAAAAGGTGTATGTATTTATAATGTAGATAATTACTGTCAACTTTGCCCACATAGAGACTGTATAAAGTTACGATCCCAAAGGCAATGGTTGATTTTATCCAGATAGGACCATAGCATTAACCCTGTTTGAATGCTTGCCAATTTTATAGGTGAAAAAAATCAGGTTTTGGTTGTTTTATTTCATTTTTCTCTTATGTATTGTTTAAGAGTCATCTGTACTTCCTATTCTGTGAACTTTTGGTTCATATTCATTGTCTACTTTTCTATTGAGTTATTGGTCTTTTTTGTATGTCTAGAAATCCTTTATTTTGAAGAAATTAGCATTTTGGCTGAGAGGAGTTCCAAAAATTATTTTTTTTCAAATTGTCTTCCAAATGTTTATGGGAGTTTTGACATAAAGATTTTCTTAAAGTAATTGAATTTATCAAACTTTTCTGCAATGGCTTGTGCATTTCAGGTCATAGCCACAAAGACTACTTTTGTTGGTTTATTTTCCTTTAAAGAGTCCATTAACCTGCTCCACAAAAAGCAAAAAGATATTAGTGAAGTGTTATCAAGAAATATTATCGAGAATTCTTTATAGAACAAAAAATGTCTTCTAAGATCCTTATTAATGAATCATTTATTTCCAGCAACATTTTAATCAATACAATTATAGTGCAATTTTTTAAAAATGATGACAATTTCTTGGTGTTCACCAGACAACAATTTAACTAATAGTTTTTGATGTTGATTGCTTTTCACTTTTAAAATTATTGAGGAAGTTATGTCAGCAAAATGGAGAGCTAGAGAGTCACACCCAATTGTCTCCGCAACAAAATCAACCAAACAATAATAACAAATCAGTGAAAACAGCTCTGAGAAAGGTCAGGACTACAACAAAAAAGTGGAGGAAAACCTGCTGAGCTCAAATACCAAGGATGGCTCTACAGAAAAACACAGGAAGCATTTGACCTACACTGCCCCACTCCTGAGTCCAAGGACCAGAGCTTAGCTGCTGTTGTTTTCCAACTGCCTCCTAAGGCAAGAGTTAGGCCGCTGACTGACCATTCCCAGGATGTACTACTACATCCTGCCCCTGAAGCCCGAAGACATCAACAGAGCTGTACCTTTTCATCTCAGAATCGTGCAACTGCTGGTCAGCTCTACACACATGAGGCCCAAGTCACTGCACTGAACCCCAGAGTCCCAGACCTCTCAGTTCCATGGGAGACGTGCCCAAGTCTGTACCAACCCAACCGCCACCACAGAAAGCACACCTGTGACCAATCGCTGTGCATGCCCCTGATACTATGACGTGGCTCTGCTGCTGCACTGAGTGCCGGTGCACCGGACCTGGCCCTGAGACGGAACCCGTTGGATAAAACATCCTCCACAGACAAAAAAGAAGAGCAAAGGACCCAGCAGCCTTTGCCGCTGAGGATTATAACAGCCCTATCAATCACTACTACTCAGAGAACTTCTATAGTCTTGGCCACAGAAAACCCCTACTATCTTTGCCAAAAATGACCTCAGCTAATGGAGATGCACAGAATTATGCCACCGTGGCCTCCCAGAAACCAGAGATGCTGAACCCCACCCAGCTGGCGCCCTCAGAGCTAACTTCAAGGAAAATCTTTCCCTACCGAAGTCAATCTGAAAAAGGCTAGACAAGAAAAGCGCTCCATCAGATGTGCAGACCACACAAAGCCATAGGAAGCAAGAAGCAAAACATGATACCACCAAAGGAAAACAATAATTTTCCCCCAGCTAACCTCAAATAGAGTGAAATTAGGAAGCTCCACCTTTTGTAGGTGATGGTTACTTAATGCTATGAACTTTTTCCTTCCTAGGGGATAATTCTCAGTTGTTTTGTGGAGAAGAGTTGTTTGGCTTTGTAATCTTCAAACTAACCATAGATGGGATGGCACTGACTATAATGTAGCAAGGAAAATGCTATCCCACTGCTGCCACTTTCCATAATATATGAGACATCAAAATATTTACACTGGCATATGTCGACTGTCCAGCTTTATAAAAGTATAGATATATCTAATATTCTGAGTTCAGTGCTTTATATATCAGGAATATTTTATAAATACCTCTACAAACTCACTTATAACTTAAAAGTTATAACTGTTGAAAAGTTTCATGAGACATGTAGGGGACTAGGTGGGAAAGAAAACAGAAAATGATTTTTTTTCATTCTATTTTATTATTAGTTTCAAGGTTATAGCACATTGGTTAGACATTTATATAGTTTATGAAACGATCCCCCTGAGTACTTTGTCTTCCCTCTGGCTCTCCACCTAGCCATTACATTACTGCTGGCTGCATTCCCTATGCTGTGCTCCCCATCCCCCTGGCTATCTATCAACTCCTAATTTGTACTTCCTTAACCGTTATCTCCTCTTTCTCCCAGCCTCCTAACTGCCCTCTCCTCTGGCTGTCACCAAGTTGTCCTCCGTATTTGTGAGTCTGTTTTCAATTACTTTGTTCTTTTTGTTCCTAGATTCTGCATATAAGTGAAATCACATGGTATTTATCTTTCTCTGTCTGACTTATCCTGCTCAACATAACCTCTAGGTCCATCATGTCATTGAGAACGGTAGGATTTCTTTTTTTTTTTTATGGCTGAGTAATATTCCATTATATATGTACCATAACTTCTTTACCTAGTCGTTTGTTGATGGGCATTTAGGTTGCTTCCATGTCTTGACCATTGTGAATAGCATGCCGTGAACATAGAGGTGCATAGATCTTTATGAATTAAGTGTTTTGGTTTTCTTTGGATAAACCCCAGAAGTGCAATTGCTGGGTCAAAAGGTAGAGCCATTTTTAATTTTTTGAGGAACCTCTAGATTATTTTCCATAGTGGCTGTACCAATTTGCAATCCCACCCACAGAGTATAAGAGTTCCCTCTTCTTCACATCCTCACCAACACTTGTTATTTTGTTTGACAGAATAGAATTTTCAATGAACTTTTAAGAAAAACAAGAGTCTTTGGAACTGAGGCCTCTGTTAAAAGTACTTGCACATGTGGATCCTGCAGCTAATTTTCAACCATCAAAAGCTTATGCATATTTTATGCTAGTGTTTTTAACTTGGATGCTTATAAAGTTTAATTTCACACATAACACACATACACACAGTTGTATTAAACCAGCAAAAATAAACATCCTCACCAGAAGAACTTGGCATCTCAAGAAATTAACTTCTATTTAAAAAAAAAAAAAAAAAACAGAAACAGAAAAAACAAAAAACAAAACTTTAATTTTCAGAAATCTTCCTTTCCCATTAAATGAAATCTGAGCATTATCTATTTAATGATTACATAAAATTATGCTGAAAACAACAGCAACAAATCCAACAACCTGCAAGCACTTGATGGTCATGAAAGAAGAGGGTGCACAGACTGGAAATCAAAAACTCAAAAACAGAAGACAGCATGTTCTTATGCATATTTCTAAACATAATCTCCCCCCATCCTCTCCTTTATTAAATGAACTATAAAATTCACTTCTAGAAAATTACAGAAGACAGAAAATAGGAAATATGACAGTTTCTAAAAATATCACACCCAAAATAACTATTTTAAACAGAAATGTTAACTTACTTTTTGGGTCAATTTAAAATTTTAAGTTTTGAAATCAAAAGGGGGATAATGAAGTATATTATTCCCTTGGTGTTCTCTAAATATTATATTATTGAGGTTTATATGCACTTGAATTTTATTAATGGAAATTATTCTTTCATTAAAAACTACTTAATTGAGTGCCTATTATGTGCTAGGCATTTATATTTATTCAAGACACAAACATGAATAAAATAGACAACACCTACCCTCAAGATCACATTTTAGTAGGACATCAGTCTGCTATAATCTTTTTACTTCTTTTTTTCAGCTAACATTGTTTTTAAGAAAGAACCCCATTACATATCTATACTACACCACAATTTATTTGTCTTCAAGTTAATGGTCATTGGAGTCATTTCTGAGTATTTTTCTATTAAACACAACTGAACTATAAACATACTTGTAGATATAATTTGGTGAAACATGCAAGTATTTCTGAGGCAATTATTCTCAAATTGTGGTCCACAGAACCATGAGGGTTACCAATACTCTTTCAGGAGTTTTGGGAAGAAAAAAGTATTTTACTAATAATACTAAAATGTGATTTTATTTTTCCACTGCATTGGCATAGCACTGATGGTATAAAATCAATGGTACCTTAAACTCTGGGCACCTTATTAGCAAAATGAAACAGTAGCACCCAAATCTGCTAGTATCATTGTATCTTTTACTACCAGCATGCTAGCAGCAGAAAAAGTACCAGCCTCAGGTCTTTGTCCAAGCAGCAAAAATCATTAATTTTATTAGGTCTCCACCTTCAAGTATATGCCCTTTTAATAACAAAAATTATGCAGAAAGCCCTTTTGTTGAATACTGAATTAGAGTGGTTGTCTTAAGGATAAGCCCTTGTGTAATCGAGTTATAAGCTACGTTAGCTTCCCTGCACCTTCATGGAATGCCATGTTTTACTTGAAAGACTGAAAAAAAAAAAAAGCTAATATTCAAACTTGTGTATTTAGAAGAAATTTCCTCAAAAATAGTGACATTATTATTTCAAACAAATAAAATTGACAGTACTTATTACCAATTAAAAATGTGTGCTTTCATTTGAACATTATAATTTTTGAAAACTTATCTGCCACTGTGATCTTTCCAGCTTCCTAATACTCTAAGACTTTTCAGATTAAATCAGTAGTAATATTAATGAAAGCGAGTTTTATATTGCATTATGAAATGTGTCAACCCTTGGAAGATCTGAAGAACTCAGTGACAGTTCCATAATGTTACAAAATTACTTGGGTAAAGACCCATTCAAAATGCAAGATAACAGAGTAGAATCAGAGCATAAAATTTCTCCGATAGTATTTCAGATTGCCATTAAACTTTGCAAAACTATCCTTTGTCGAGTTTTGGTGTAATGTCAAAAGGAGTGCCCATAAACATGTGAAAAGGCTATGAAAACACTCTGTCCGTTGTCTAGTATTATATCTAATATATATCAGTGTGCAGTTAGATTTTCTTCATATACTGCAACCAAAACAACATGTCAGAGGAGCTGTTTCGTATTAAGCCAAACATTAAAGAGATTTGCAAAACTATAAAATAATGTCATGATTTTTGGAAAATTTTTGTTTTGAACATAGTTATTTTTAATAAAAATATGCCATTTATGATAACATAATGAGTTTATTTTTGTTACTACTAAATGTAAGAACTTTAAATTTATCTAAAATTTAATGCTTAATATTAGTAATCAATAAGAAAAACCTACATAAGCAAAAGCTCTTTCGGGTTCCCAATAATTTTCAAAATTCTACAGGGGTCCTGAGACAAACTGAGAATCTCTGTTCTCAGGTACATTTCTAGTATAGAAATGTCACATTTAAAATATATATGTGTACATATATATATATGTATGTATGTATGTATATAAACACACACATCCTTTCGACTTTATAGAAATATGAAAAGCTATTTTCCAATTTTTGCTGCTAGCAGTACATGTAGTGCACTTCTCTACACCCTCTTTATTTTTTGTAATTATCAGAACTTTTAATGATTACAGAGAAACAATATTTCATTGCTGTCTTAAAAGTCCCTTTTCTCATGACAAAATGAGAGTGACTCTATACTGATTTTCACAGACTGCTCTAAAGCTTCTACATCTTTGAGTACTAATGATAAAGAAGCTAATTTTTACTGAGTAAGTAATCTTTGGTACATCCAACTTACCCCATAGTATTCAATAGACCTTGTAATTATTGAACTTGCTTCTCTCATCTATGCCTAACAATATTCCAAAGACCCCCTAATTTTTGTTCCCCTGCTTGCATGTCTTGCGCTCATGACTTGTTCACTCCATGACAGATTTTTAGTGAATAGCACAAATTACACTAATGTATGAAGAATATTATTTTAGTGAAACAATACCACCACTGGTATGGAAGTTAAACCTAATATCATGTTTAAGCAATTAAAAAGGCATAAGGATAGACAGCAGGCTGCTCCTACTGTGGATCATGTGGGGAGACTGGGATATAGTCAGGAGGTAAGAAATATAATCAGCTTCTTCTTCAAACATCTTTGCATTACCTTTTATCACTTGGTAAAACAAAGATAAAATTCTGTATTGTGAAAAATTTCAAATAAAGAAAGATAAAATAAAACAGTACTTCTCCTTCCCACTTAGTTCCCAGTCATGGGGTATTCGTGCCCTGCTTATGTTAAACCTTCATTAGTCTTTAGTAAACTTCCCTGGTCTTCATCATGTGACTTCTTTGGATACAAAGTATAAATTTAAGTTGAAGTCAGGAGAGTTTCACAGAATTAAAATCATCATACAAAAATCACACACTAGGAACTTGAGGGAGTATTATGGCCAGGTCACTTCTCTTTGCCACCTGTGGTCACGTCAAGGTTCACAGGAAAGGACTTACAAGGAGGAATGTGTTGGAGTTTAAGAAATGCATACTGGCACTCAAATATCCTTCAACTGAATGAACTCTAAGTATAGTGGGGAGGAAATTACACTAATTATAATGATTCTAGAAAACAATTTGCATCAATATTATTAAAGAAACTCTTACTTCATCCCAAAGAACGCATGTCAGCTGCAATGAAAATGACCACATAAGTATTTCTTGATTAAACTGAGTATAGACTAACGATGACTGGTAAATGCCATATTTCCAACACACAATTTAAGCAATCTCGTTCTCCAAATGTGACAAAGAAGTTTGTGTTACAAAACCTCTAAAAGAGAAGAGTTAAATAAACACCCTCCAAAACCTACTACATGGGTAGATTATGCTCATGAGCTACCACAGCTGTTGCTCATGGGACCAGCCTCTGTTGGGGCCTACAAAGAACCTAATTCTTCTCCAAATGAGTCAATTATTTTAACTTGTCAATGGGTGTAATCTGTTGACCACACTCACTATACAAGGCTCAAAGGCCATTTTCCAAAACATTAAGCTGTTCTTCACTATTCTTTTAATGGTGGAGAGCATGCCTCTCCTATACCTGCTTAATTTTAGTTTAACTTGTGCAAGCTTCAATTAGCCTAAACTAAAGAATTATGGCTATTGGGCTCTAATTTATAAATTGTCTTGTCTGCATTGATGTATTACTCTGAAGTTGGTTCACATTACATTGTGTTACTCTGAAGAGGTCCAACGTGGTTTTACAAAAACTAAACAAAAAGACAAAATCATTGTTGGGAATGCCAACATCTGACACACAGTACTATTGAGGAAAAAATGTGCATACGAAGAATAGAGGAAGGCTTACTGCCCTCTTGAAATGGTCACACCCATAAATAGATTAATATTTAAAATAGTGGCACTTCACTTTCTATGGTACAAATAAGCAACTCATTCCATTGTACATTCCAGACCATAACAAAATCTTAATTTGATTTTTTAATGTATCAAATACTGAATATTTAAGCTTAAATGACTTGGTTCTATGAGGATATGATAAAATATTTATGCATATATACTAATGTATATGACTATTTTCATTTCATGGTTTTATATTTTTCCTGAAGTTGAGGTGCTCATTGAAAATTCTCCTCTTCTGTATTAACCCTCCACTTTCTTTTAACAATTAAGCCTGCTCCAACTATAAACTATACATTAAGCATGAAACCATATATTTTTTAAAAAGGTAGTAAATAGTGTATATAATTAAAAACAAAAATACACCCTGAAATTCTACACATCCCCAATGTTTCATATGGATTCTTCAAACACTCATGGAAAAAAAAAATCTTTGCTGTCCTAATTAGTGTTCACTACTTTCTATATAAATCTATACTTCATTAGTCATTATCATTGAAAGTATTTAACACGATTTGCAATTCCATACAAAGACAAGGATTGTTTCCACATAGTTCCTGTTAGTTCCTACTATCTAAATAATGATAATATCATGGCTTGCACTAACAGCTTTTGCTAATCTTACCCCAAGCTGGAGTTCTTTTCCCTTTCCCCCCAGGAGAATATACAAAATAGAGAGCATCAGGTAGAATAAGGAGGTTTTGAACTTCGAAAACTCTTTGAAAAATTTCAATGTGATAAAAATGATTTGGAATTCCTCCAGAGAAAATATGTAGCATGGCCCAAAAGGTCAGGGCAGACTATACAGACACTAAAGACCACCAAAAATTAAATGTGCAAATCTTCTTTATCTTTTAACTGGTTGATGACACTCCTCACCAAGAAATGACTGTACTTTTTAATTTAATTTTCTTGTCAGGTCTGTATTAGAATAAAAAAAAAATCTCTGTTCCTTCCTTTGGACACCATCCATTTTATTAGGCACTTTCATGCATGAGTTTTTATTCAGTGTTGGAGGTAAAAAAAAAATCTAATGTGTGTTTCATATCTTCAAAATTTTTTGTGAGCACACAGAACATTTAAAATAAAAGTTTATAGCAAAGTCCCAGAGATATAAAGTTGGCATATTGTGTTTCTGAGCACACAGCTATATTTATTTTTCTTCCCATGTTTTGCACCGTCAAAGATGACAAAATTACTTTCTTGAATAAAAGAAATATTTCTTCAAATGAAAATAAAATGGAATCAGAGGAAACTTACTAACATTGAGATGCGTTATTCAAATGAATTTAAAGCAGAGTACAGCAGAATTTTTATTTCTAGAAATACGCCGTATGACAAGAACAAATCACATAGTAGGAAACTTCTTTCTGGGTTTCCTTGGAAAAACTCAAGTGTTTTCTAGCAGGCATTTCTCTCATACTTCTGGTGTTTTACATTAACTATTTTCCCTTCTGATGCAAGCAAAGAGAATGATAGAAAATTCTGAGATAAACTCATTAAATGAATATAGCAGGTCAGAATAAATGCTGGCATTATGAAATGCAAACAGCATGGGCTACAATCAAATATAATTAGATTGCAAGAATATTTTTTTTGCTCACACATAAAGAAAAAATATGCATTTTAAGGTAAATATCTATAATTTAGCAAATACAATAGCTAATATATAGATTAAACTTTGCCACATTTGAAACATTAAATGTAATTGAGCTGCAATGTGTAATCCTTTTGACATTTACTACTGTAAACCCATTACTCGATAGGCTAGAGATATGTGTACATTACCATTATATTATTTCTCTATAAGCACATAAACCCACTTACACAAACATTAATATTTATTTAGAATATTAAGCACCAACATAAGGAAATCACCTCACATTTTTTAAATTTGTGCTTCTTAAACTTTAATCTATTAACAATACCATATTTTGGCCAAAATTACATACCCTTCCAAGGCCCACATAACATTCTGTTTTTGCAAGATAAAATATAAACAGTTGGAAGCATCAGAATACCAGATGACCATTCAGCAAAGCAAAGACTCCATGCAGTAAACCTCTTTATGAGACTGTCGTAGTTGGAGGTGAAATTGTAAATGGGGAAGTGTAGATTGCTTTGATTTAGAAAATTGTTGCCATTAAACAGTTTACAAAGAGCCTACTGTTTCTGCATCATTATCCCCAATGTGTCAAAGTCAGCATTTTCACAATATTTAAAGCACTCCCAAGTTCCTCATAAATATCATTTATATTCCTGCACAGCCATTCAGCATAATAAAGAATATCATTTATAGTCTTCTATAGTTGCACAGTACGAATATCTGAGCCAGTGCATGAACCTGAAATAAAGATACAGAAGAGTGCAAAATTCTCTCCAAGCAGAATCATGAAAATCATGTAATTTTACTGCCAAGTTTGACCCAAGACTCAAGATCATTGCGTGCTTTGCATGTGGAGAGTTGCCCAGAAGGTCAGCTGGGCTTATACTTGCTACTGGGCAACTCAATTGAAGATGAGCAGGTGGCCCATGTACTAACGTTGCCATTCACTTTTTGTTTTGTGTTGTTTTGTGTAGGAAGAGGCCTTTCTTGCTTGTAAGAAAATAAAACAAACTCAGAATTGTTTTTTCCTTCTCCCCTACCTACTGAAATCCAACAAAAACATTTCAAATCCCTGCCTCCCACAAGGAGCCACCTGTCCAGCTGACAGTGGTCTCAGCCTTCGCTACAATTTTCTGGCATTTGTCAGTAACATCGATTTTAACACGCAATCTCATGTAACCTTCAGATAAATCCTTTATGTAATTCTTGTGTAGGTTAATAACTTTAAGCCATGAGAATGATAAAAGAAGTTCTTAACTGGAATTTGCAAACAAAATTCATTTATATTCAAAACAGCAGTGCTACAGAATTATATCAAATGCCTTTTTGTTCCTGATGCTCTGAGAAACAAATGATGGCCATCACAGATGAGATGGTACCACATGTGCTGTGACTAGAAGAACTGAAGCCCATAGCAGCCACAACGTAGAAAAGAATTATTTAGCAAAGCAGGTTTGTTCATTAAAATTAATTCTTCTAGCAGTCAATGTAAAAGCTTGATGTGTTAAAAAAAAAAAAAAAAGAAAGAAAGAAAGAAAAAGACAATGCCAAACTGGGAAACATTTCTCAAATTGACAACTTAAAAAAAAAAAATCTATTAAGCACTCTTACAAAACATCAAAACTAAAACCTCAATGAAAAAGTAAGCTGCAGAGAGAAAAGCAATTTACAGAATGAAAAGAGAACTATTAAACATATATAAAAAAAGGTATCAATATTAAGTGATCAAAGAAATATTTATTTGTTTGTCTATCAGAATGATAAAGATTACAAAAGAATGACAATCTCTTGAGTTTTCAGATCCTGGCAAAATCACCATACCCATATATTACTGGAAGATAAATTAGCAAACATATACAAGAAAATTTGAAAAGTGCAATCTCCAACCTAGTAATCTTGCTTCTACAAATGAACTTAAGGAAAGTATCAAATTAGTACATAAAAATGTATGCAGAGAGACTTATAGCAAGAGAAAAAAATGAAAATGCTATCCATACCCAGTAATAGGAGATGAGGCAAATAAATTAGTCTTTAATTGAATCTATGAAATCCAATCATAATGATGACTCTGCATACATAATTATTAAAGAGCAAAGCATATAATGCATTGTTCAGTAAAAAAAAATTGTCACAGAAAAATAAGGCATGCTATAAATATCTGTGTAATCGAACAAATATCATTAATGTCTTCAGAGCCTCTCCACCTGTTCAGGGGCCTGGAGATCCGTTTTCTTCCCACCAATCCTCCACCACCTACCACTTAAGGAGACCCAGCTAGGCAGGCATTTTCTCTCAGATTTCTAAAACCATGTACATTTTGGAAGACAAAGCAAGGAAGTAGGGGAATAAGTGATACCAATCTAATACTGGATGGATTTTTTTTAGAGGGAATTTTATTTGGGGAGAAGTTGTATTAAAAAAATAAACAGGAGCAGCCCCCTGTATTTGAGGGCTGTAGACATGAGAACGAAAGGATATGTTAGAGGTAAATTACCATGTTTCATGTATTTAACCTCTAAATATTCCAAGAAATAAAATCAAGAATTTGTGCTTCTTTGAATTTCCTCTCAGTTGAGATGGGTTCTTTCGAATACAACGTTGCTCCGAGACTAGGCCCCGTGGACCATGGTGAGGAGGGCATGTTGCTGCATAATTTTCCTTCCACATGTACCTCTAGATGCTAGATAAACATCTGGGTTTTGGTTGTGGTCCCCAGTCGAGCAGCAACAGCCTCACCTGCGAGTTTACTTGAATCAGAAATTCGCAGGCCTCACCAGACTTATCGAATCAGAAACTACAGGAGTGGATCAGAATCTGTGCTCTAATAAGACGTCCAGGAGATTGTGATGCATGCTAACATTTGGGAAACACTGCTCAAAGGACTGGTTTCAAATTGCAGCTCGAATAAAAGTGCTAGAGGTACTTGTTAAAAATGCTCCTCTACTGTAGCAGTTATTGATGAATTGTCATATTATATTGTCTGCAGCTTACTTTGAAATTGCACAAGATCCCCTCTATATTAGATATATACAGAAATATAAAGAAATTTTGGCAAATGTTAGCAATTTTGGAATCTAAATGGAGAGAATATGACATACAGTCTCCCAGAGGTTTTGTTACAATAGGTCTGTGCCCAGGAATCTGAGGTTTTTACCCAGATTTTCCTTATGCTGATGGTTTACATCACTTTAAAACGCACTGCAAAAAACACTGCTCTAGACATCTTCAATATTTCTTAGTCAATGATGAACTTGGCAGAATAGTCATCTACCCCAAAAGATATGAGCAACTTCCTGTACTGGATAGACCAAACCTGCAGCTAGTTTTGTGGGGTTGTTTCCCTTGCCCATACCTTCATTATCTGCAGATAGTGAGTGACCTACAACTTTCCTGATAGTTCCTATTTTCCTGCACATGTCGCAGAGCATATTGAACATCTTTTGAAACAAAACGTGATAGGAAAAGGGATTTTATAAACTCATTACATGGTTCTCAACAGAAGATCAAACCCCACACAATGGGTGAGTAACAGGGTACAAGAGCATCCTTCCTTCTCTCTGTCTCTGAGACAAGGTCTGACTTAAGATTCTGTGGTCACAGGGAAAGGTCAGAACTCATGGCTGCTTGAAGTTTATATTATTTAAAAGATTTATCTGTGAGTTCCACTGGAGACATACAAATTCTATGCAGGGCTTTGTTTAGACCACAAGTAACCTGGGGGAGAAATCACTTCAGTGACTCAGTGGTAAGTTAAAAGTTTTCAGTGTGTTACAAGATTGACAGCCGGGAGTCTTAAAAATGAGGGGTGGGGAAGAAAATCTATATTATATAGTATTGATACTGTGAAGCATACCATTTAGCTACTGTAAAATTACAGTGTTTGACATTTTGCCCTAGTCTTCCAATATAAAAATTTTCTTTAGCCACATTATTTCATAAGCCATCTATACATCTTTTTAAATATGCATTTAGCTCATAAAGCTGAGTCGACTATGATTTTTCTCATTTAAAAAATATTAATTGGCTGCTGCATGTTTCACTATTAATTCCATTTATAAAAAATATTTGTCACATAACTGGCCATTTGTTAATAACATGTTTTGCTATGTTATTGATGCGATCAAAGATGTGTCTGTTCTGCCTAATTTAAGTAATTATTCAGCATCTGAAATTTTTTCTGAGTACTTCTATAAAGGTCACATCAAGATGACAGGCCAGGAATGTTTTAAAATAGAGACAAAGAAGAGAAAGTAGTAAATCCAATGACTGTTAGCATGCCCAGTAATCAGTTCAATCAAATTTAAATCCCTCCCCTCTAAAAACAAAAGTTCCTTCTTCACCTACTCCCCTCACTCCAACTTTAGTTTTAGCTGATCTGCTTAGAATCTTTCTTCCTGAGGCTATTTGAGTAACAGGTCAAGTAAGAATTAAAATCCATATATCGTGCAATCATACTCAAAGAAAATTGTTGTGTAAGTAGGCTCTAACTTTTTATCCTCTTAGGTAGACAGAAAAATGGGCGGCAAACGTCTTGTATTTGACATGGTTTTGAGTTCTTATAAAAAATAATTTCTAGGGCATACTAGAAAACATACAAATCATTCCAATGTGATTTATATGGTAGAAAATTTCTAGGGCTTTGCTCTGAGTGTTATAGCTCCTGAAATTT
This sequence comes from Eonycteris spelaea, assembly GCA_003508835.1. Lineage (NCBI taxonomy): Eukaryota > Metazoa > Chordata > Mammalia > Chiroptera > Pteropodidae > Eonycteris > Eonycteris spelaea. The sequence continues at coordinate 9,205,574 of PUFA01000043.1, read as the reverse complement.
TAGTTGTATAAACATATAACAGGTAAATAATCATAGATAACAACTATTATAATTGTCAGGGTAGGGTATGGTCCTAGTTCTGAAATTGACCATTTTTAAACTATAGACCATCAGATTCAGAAAACCATTCTATTCTCCTGAAAATATGTTTTACTCTTAGGAAGGTGAGTGTCAAAAGAATAAATGTTTGACCAAAATACTTTTCACCCACCTAACATATGACTAGAAATTGTTGGCCCCTGAACTTCAAGATTGGCAATAAACCAACAGATCTTTAAGTGTTGCATTCTTATGTGGCTATGATATAAATCTCTAATTCAGTGTCGCCAAATCAGAGTCCTATTTGTTACCCATGTTCTACACACTGGTGTGTATATATACATATATGCAGCTTTTTTCTTCCAATTGTATATCCCAAATGACAAAACACATTGTGAAGAGGGGAACAATGAATTCAGGACCTAGTAACCAGAGATGAAAAATAAATACTCTATAAATTACAAATGGAAGATCCAGATTATCTCATTGACCTTGAAGAGATATTCTTTCTTCAACCCCATCTGCTGCCTTATTATTGTTTTCATTCACACTTTATAATACCCATATAAATGTCCAAACACACCAAACTGGTGACTCTATTGCAAGGAAAGCAATTAGTTTACAAAATAAAAATCCACAGATTAAGAATAACCCTGGTCTATACACGACCATGTGCTATGTATCTGTTACCAGTCATTCCACAGTTTACTATATTCTTCTCTGATCCTGTGTAAGGCTGTCCAACACCAAGACATCTCCAAGAATAATTATTTAGAAATGTGTATCCCTGCTGTCAAAGAGAGAAGTACTCTGGCCTATTTGATAAAGTAATTTGTGTGCATCTCGTATAAGTGGGAGAGGTCCAAGGTGCATCTGAAATTCTTCTCCCCACCGCCTGGTCCCTGTCTTCCAGTCTCAATACACATTCCTACCCTGACATGCACTCCGTGCTCTAGCAGCAGACGACTGCTCCCGGTGTCCTAAGCCTTCTATGCACTCTCATGTTGCCATGCCTCTGCACATTTTGTTTATTCTTCTTGGCATTCCCTTCCACCTACTGATGCCCTGCAGAATTCCCAGTCATCCTTCAAATTCCAAACCAAACGGCTTTTTCTGTGAAGACATCACTGTAAGCATGGATAAGGAACGAGAGAGGACACGAGGAGTCTCGCCATACTCTGTTACTGAAAGTATCATCATGTGCACAGCTTCATAATAAAACTGGTTGCAACATATGGTAAATTATTTGCTTATTTCTTTTTCTCTATTTGATTAACTCCTAGTAGTGGGTGCCATTGAGAAAACAGTTGTTGCTTTTTTTATTTTTATTTCTCGATCTAGTACACTTTAAGCACAGTTGGCTCACCAACTATTGAAGGAAGGAAAGATGAAAGAGAGAGAAGGAGGATGAATGTGAGGAAGGGAGGGGAAACGGCTGGATATTCGCACAGCACTTTGTAGTTTAATGATAACAAACTGACAGCGATACATCTCTTACTGTATGTTGTGATTAGATGGATCTTGTCTCTTTCCCATGTTCTCTTTTTTCTTCAACTTGTTTATCAAAAAGCCATTTTAGACATGAAAGCATGGTCTAGAAAGAACTATCCCATACAAAACGCTCTAAGGGAAGAAAAGCAGCAGCCCAAGGTACACAGAAGGCAACTTAAGAGAACCTAGAGTGGCATTACTGTCTGGTGGCTTTCAAGGGCCCGCTAGAAGGCAGAAAATATGACTTAGGGCAGAAATAGGTCGGTGTGCATTTAACAAGGCTGGGCAGGGCTGGTGCATGGAGAAAAGGACTGGGGCAGAGGCCAGGAGGAGGGTAAACAGCGGACTTAAAAGCAGTCAAGAAACTGTAAACTAAAAGTAAGTCAAGAAGAAAAGTATATTGAATTCAGAGATGAGAACAGAACCTCTTTCCCTCTAGAACTTTTCTTCTGTCCCACTGGCCCCAAAGTCAGTCCTGCAAGGGTTGGGTCTTCTTCAGTAGTCCGCTAGTGAAAAGAAAATCTCCACGGTCACTGGAAAATCTAAATATGAGTTGTACAAACAACGCCCTTTGGCTCGGATGATCCAGTTCTCAAGTCTAGCCTAGGGAATCACACTTTTTTTTTTTTTTTTTGGTAAAATCATCTCACTGGCCTTTTTTATTTTAAACACACACATAAACACACACACTCAGATAAGCCAAATTTGATTAAAATAAACACTACTAACATTAATTTTTAGACACAAAGTTACTCCCACGGATTGTTATTAGTTCTCAGCATAAAAAAAAATAAATAAATAAAAACCCTGAAAAACAGCAAATTTGAAAATTTAGACAAATTTCCCTTTGGAGAGACTGGTATTTGGCAGCCTACCCTGTGAAAATATGTTCTAGTAAAATTTCTACATTCTAAAGAAGAATATACTTTATTTGTGTTAAGCATCATTTAACTTTCTAGGAATTAGGTAGAAAAACTAAAACATTCAAGAAGAACAAGGGATGAATGTTGAGAGATTTCACCTTGAGTTTCCTTTTAAAATTTTGAACTAGCACTCTGATTATAAATAATGTACACAAATTTTAATATAATCACTTGCATTCTGCAAACATGTTAAAGCAATGAGAAAGTAAAAGGCGAATTAAATTTTACCACATGCCAATCAATTTGGATACTGCAGAAGATAAAAAAAAACCACAAATACAAATATTTAATAATTTATACTCTGATAGTAATAACTAACAATATGATCACCACTTTGGAAATGTTGAAATTAAACCAACAATTGACTCTCTTGGCTATCTAATTTTCTTCCCCCCCCCCCCAGAATAGAGAAAGATAATAAGTTTTTTCATATTTGCACAAAATGAGGCTTTCATTGGTTTTCCACCAAAGATGGTCAGAAGTTGAATTTATTTCAGAGAAAACATTCTAGCAACTTACTGAAGGGAATAAAATACGATGTACGCTGTATACCACACCAGAATGCCAAGAGGAACTGCCCCAAAATTGGAGCATGTTCTTTTAACTCAGTAGGAAAAGCTGACTTCTCTTGATGATTGAAAGCTGAAGTCAATTCATGTGCTCCATCCTGGCAGATCCACTGAACAGGCTGAGAGCATAAATAAAATGTCAGTCGTGACTTCCTTACATCAGAATGGAGGAGAGGGGGGAACAAAAGCACTGTGTTTCAAAGGAAGATCGAAATAAGGCAGTTGCAAATAAATTGCCCCTGCCTCTGAGGATTTCTCAAAGAAAATAACCAATTTTTAATGGAAGAGATATTAGCAATAATCTTAGAAACTCTTATCCAAAACCCTCTCCTGCACACTGCTAGGATGATGTTGAGATGGAGGTTTCGGGGGTGGGGGGTGGGGGATATAAATTTGTTAAAGACATTGACCTCTCCTCAAGTGAACATCTAAAAAAGATTTAAGATCATTCAGCAGTTGAAGTCTATGATGTATTATATCAGAATTTAGAATCACTGCACTATTTCTAAATCATTACTCTCCTATGATGGGGTCAGCATTTTGAGTATTACTCAGGGAAAAGGAGCTATTAAATAAATAAATATGAAAAATGCAAATGATAGTCTTGAAAAATAGTTCAGGGGAATTATTGGACAGCAATTGCTCACTGGCATCTGTTCATCCAGCTGTTAGTTGAAAAGACAGAAAGCAGGTGTCAATTTAAGTGCAGCATTATAGTTAATTTCATAAAAGCCAGTGCGAGAGACCAAAACAACAGTAAAACCAAAAATAAAGGAAAAATCAACATTTCCTTGCATCTCTCTGGGCTTTGTGTTTGGAAAAAACCAGCCTCAGGAGAGGGTCCTGTCTTCAAGTGCTATTCTGCAGTGGGGGTGGGGAGGTGGGAGTGGGGGGCTGAGGGGAGAGAAATGTCTGGGCAGACACAGAGGGAGGTCAGCTGCTCCGCTCAGACCCTGTCAGTGGTGACAACCTGGGAGCCCGGTTATGTCTCTTGTGACACTCGCTGGTTTTCTGCATTCCTACTAAAAGATAACAGCAGTGAATATGGACACCCATGAAGGCTCCTGCATGAATGCATTAAGATGCTATACCTCTCCTTAAGCAATCATAAAACTCTCCATGGGCATAATACCAATGAATGATTTAACTCAATGTTTAGATTTTAGGGAGTGCCAGAATGGTTAAGGAAGTAACTTGTCATATAATGTGTCACAGAAGCACAGATTTTTGAGCTGGAGGCTAATTCTTCGAAGTGGCAGAGAGGTTAAATGATGTCTCAAAGCAACACAGCTAATAAGGAAAGTGGTTTTAGCCCTCAATCTCGTGATCACTCCTCAATTACTATACACGAACTAAAGGAGAAGCTTCAGAATTGCATTTTCTTTATCTTAGCTCTTTTATCACTGACTCTCCATTTATAGATATACAGTTATTTATGACTAATCCTATTAAACTGATTCAACATTCTGTGCATTTTAATATACGAAGTCTTTTACACAGTGAGATCTCTTATTTCATTCTGTCCTTTTAACAGGTTGACTGCCTACCATTCTATGTATTTCATTAGCTAACAACCATGCACATACCTCATGTCACAAGTAAACCTATCTTTTATATAGAGTATTTCTTAGACCCACTATTACACGGCATGACAGAATAATCACTTTTCACATGAATGAATTTTCCTGAGACGCTAAGAAAATTACACACTAAAATTTTCTAAAGTTTAAAATTTTTAAGTTTTTAAAAAATAATTAGTTAAAACTGTAATGTATACTATGGGTTAGGCATGGTACCTATTGCTTTATATAAATCATATCATTTAATCCTTCTAGCAAACTTGCACCTTACATACTAACAGGTTAAATAACTAACACAATGTTGAAAGCTGATAGTTGGTACAAGAGAGATTTAAATCCGAGTAGTCAATGTATATCTAGCATGTGACCCAGCCGTTCCTCTCCTAGGTACTTACCCAAGGGATTGAAAGCACAATCACAATGGGACTTGACATGACAGTTCATAGCAGTGTTATTTGTAAAAGCCAAAGAGTGAAAACAATCCATCTGTCTATCAATGGGTGAATGGATAAACATTGTCACATAGACATATAATGGAATACTTCTTAGCATTAAAAAGCAACAGACTACTGATACACACAGCATGAATGAATCTAAAAACAATAAAGCTGAGTGATAGATTTTTGACCAAAATAAAAAGCACAAATGGAATAATTCAATTTATATAAACTTCTAGAAAATACAAGCTAATTTATAGTAACACAAAGCAGATCAATGATTGCCTGGAAGGGAAGTGTAGCGTAGGGAGGCATGGTCTCATAAGAGATGTAAGAAAACATTTGGGGGTGATGGATATGTTGATTATCTTAATCATCATGACGGTTTCACACTTGACTACAAAATTCATCAAACTGGGCACTTTAAATATATGTAGTTTATTGTATATGAATTGTATCTCAATAAAAAAGCTAAGTAACCTAAAGTCTGTGCTCTTAACCACCAGAGCCTCAAATATTATAAAAAGTCCTACTTAGAAAAAGAAGCATATTGATTTTAATTCAGTGTTACTTTGGTGCAACATCACTTATTTTATTCTATAAGATATAAAGGGCTAATTAATGTCTATTGGTCTAATTAGTGATTTTGTTACCTCCCTGCAAGTGGAATCCTTGGGGCCAATTTTGATTTTGATTAATTTGTTGCTACACAGAATGGCCTCAGACGGCTGCAGTTTTCATTGAAGCTGCTTCTGTTTTTTTGTTTTTTTGGCACTGTTTCTGATATCTACAGTTATTTTTTTGCCTGTCTATGTGGGACATTTTTTAACTTATTATTTTCATCTATTTTCTTCATTGTTGGTGATTCCAATACCTTGGGTTGTGAAGTTACGTAAAAATGGCAAGCATATATCACAAATAAAACCAAGTAAAAAAAAAAAAGCAAAAAGATTCTGTGCTAAAGGAGGCCTTCTGCCACACCTTTCCTACAGAGTAAAATGCTTGGTTAGAGGAATTTTTATTGACATTGATGGTTAATTCACTTAGAGAACATAGGACTGAATTTGAGGTGCTTTTAAAGTTTCCAAGATCTGAATGCTGGGTAATTGGTAACTTACTGATACAACTTACACTATTATTTTAACATTTTAAAATATTATGGTACAGTACCCTATGTTCTAAATTTAACTTTGTAGTAATAGATTTACTCCCAAACCATGGTCTAAATAAATACTAATTCTCCAGCTTCTGAGATCTAAAAACTATAAAAAATTAAGTCAGGATTTGGAAGGGGCCCACACAAGTAAGGGCTTTAAAGCTTTAATGTCTTTAGCTACACAGGAAATCCACCCTTGATCTCAGAGAAGCTTATTCCTGGGCCATGTCCCTCTCCTTGGCGGGGCTGGAAAATTATGCAGTAAGCACTGAATTAAAACTGTATGTTAACCCTACTCAGAAGAGTCATCAAGACTTGTTCTGAGGGGTGCCCTCATCAGCTCAGTTATTGCTGGAGTGAGGACCTCTATATGGTCTCTACACTGCAGCTGCCCAGGTCTCAAACTAGGCCCGTTCCTCTTTCTGAAGCATCGCAGCTAACATGGAACGGCAGGCAGAGGTGAGCATTTCACACCAATCAGCCGTGGCCCAATTATCAAATTTCTGGGCTCAGAACTTGTTTCTTGGTCTAGAACTTGTTTGTCTTAACTAGAACTGGTCTGCCCCTATATAATGGACAGTTGATTGTCTGTAATTATACTGCATAATTACCAAAATTTTGTTGTAAAATCACATGGTACTTTTGATAAGTGCTCTATTACAAATCAACATACATAAGTGTAGCAACTAAAACAGAAGAGCTATCTAAATTTGACAAGGGCTCACATGAAATCTTGGCATTTTGAACAATACTTCACCATTGAATTTATTACTAAAAAATAAAGAAATCTGTTTCTTTTTGTTGTTATTGACATGATCCACATTGGAATCCGAAAGATTTGTGCTAGAGAATATAAGACTAAGAACTCTGAAACTGAGCTTTGAATAATCTTGCCCCTTTTGCATTAGATTAGAATAGTAAAAGCCTCCAAAACAGATGCAGACTGAAAGTTAACCCTGTATCGGACATTATTATTTTAAATAAAAAAACTGCTAACTTAGCATATACCTAGCATCACGTCCAACCTAATTTTAGCATGTTTAGACCTGAATCAGAAAGCTTGAGTTTATCCCTCAACAGAGGGCCCTCAGCAAGTCTGAAGCCTGACCACACATCAGAAGCTTCAGTGTAAGGTATCCCTATGTGAGAAGAGATTACTACCTTCAGGTGAGAGGAAAAACAAGTGTAATCGAAATCATAACGACCACCAAATATTAAACATGTGCTATATGTTAGGAAATATTCCTTCTAGGTATTGTCACCATCTCTCCCAAGATCTGGGCTAAGAAAAAATTCTCTCTTTTGCAGATGAAGCACAGAGAGGTAGAAAGACTCGACAAACAGCCTACAGTTAGAGAAATGACAGCATGAAGGAAGACTGAATCCAAAGCCCGTCCTCATTTTACATCAGGCAGTTTGACTGTGTTCACTTCACTTTCATTATTCTTCTTCGTGAGAACCACTGGCTCACAATGTAAATGAAACATTAAAGACATTTGTATGTAACATTAGGCCAGATTGGCGAAGCTCAAGTTGCTTTCTCTCTGGAAAACTGGAGAACCAGCTGACAAGCGGAGTAACTGATATGAGATAAGGATAAGATACGTGGACGCAGCTCACAACTGCTCCATCAGTCTGCAGGTCCTCTTGAAGCTCTGTGGTCACTGCTACCTGCCTGGATGGAGCAGTCCGCTAAATGCAAAGAAATCTGTGGTGAATATTTGTGCCAATGAAACTGGGGAGGGACAATGTGGGTGCTCAGGGGTCTATGAACTGCTAGAGAAAGCAGCTGCGACAGTTGTCACATTTTGTGTTTTAATATTTTTTTTTAGATCATTGAATTTAAAGCAAGCCCAGTGGCCTCCCCAATATAACTGCCCTGTGCCTTTAAACTGTTTCAAATTCTATACAGGCATATGAATTAATATTTCTCTCTCCCTCTCTTTCTCATCTACTTCCTTTTTCTATGGTTCTTTTTCTCCAGCTTTTCTCTTTCTCATTCTCTCTGCCTTTATTTTTTTTCTGCCTCTCAAAAAATCCTGTTCGGATAACAATTCCTCAAAAAAAAAATCAAAACTCAGATTATCTTAATTTAGCAAACAACAAACAAACTAACCCATCACCTGTCTGCAACCCTAAGCAACCCAAAAAGCACTTAAAGAAAAGGGAATGAGGCAGCCTTACATTTCTGGTCTCCCTGGGGCAAAATACTTTATAGTGCCAACAGTGCACTTCACTTATATAATCATTTTTAAACTCACTTATCACTTTATCCACATTTCGTATAAAACAGTGAAAGAATACACTTGAAAGCCAAAGCATCCACACATTAAGGAGGCCTGTTATGGTTCATATCAAGTTCAATTTTATAGGTTTTTTTTATTGCAGCCCCTAGCTATGCCACTGTATGGTAATCCAAGTCAGCCTCCGTTCCTATTATCTTATGTATATTTCAGATTTCCAAACTCAGGGTTAGAAGCATAAATGTATTTTGTTTTTCAAACATTCTGAAAAATGATAGAGGCCCTGCAAAAACGTATCTAGATTGGATCTAAATGGAATTATACCACTACAGCTGAACTAAAGATCCACTGGAATAATGCAGTAGCTATTTGCCCAATGCTGGTGCATCAGCTAGCGGTTTTGAATTATTCTCCTAGTCACCACTTCTGGTTTTATTTGCTAGAGTTTAGAAGAGATTTCGAAGCCCATTTAATCCTCTCCCCTTCACTTTACAGATGGAGAAAATGGAGTCCGGAGAGGTGGCATGAATTATTGATATCACAAAGCTAAAAGCAGCATAAATGTAATTCAGACCTTTATCTTCTAATTATGTCTAGTGTTTGTCTTAATAGAATAGTCTCACTCTTTTTCTCCAGAAGCGTTTATTGAGCAATTAACATGTGATAAATACTGCATTAGACAATGGAAATCTAATATGAACTAGGGTTAAAAACTTGGGCTATTGAGTCCTAAGAATTAAGAGTTTGAATCTGGCTTCATCACTTACTGTCTCTGTGACTTTGGACAAGTTATTTAGCAGCTGTGAAAGTACAAATTGCTACATTTCCAAATGTTATTTAGTTCTCTCCTTTGTTAGTGTGAACAATTAAATGAGATCATGCAAATGAAGTGCTCAGCACTGTGCCTAGAATTTATTAAGGATTCATTGAACATTAGCTATTATTATTATTATTATTAAAAGCTGAATAAAGCCTTGTCTACAGCGGCCTAAGTGCTAGAAGATCCAGAGTCTGGAAATAAGCAGGGAAGCAATGAATAGGAATTGAGTGAGTTCAGTACAATCCTGAAGGCATGTGCAAAGGGCACAGGAGCCTTTGATTCTACTTAGGGTGAGGCCACCGTCAGGCACACTAGGCCCCAATTACAGACTTTTTATTATTATTGTTTGTTTTTCACTGGTTCAGTTTTATAGCAAACCTGGTCATGACCTAATATATGGAAAGATGTCAAGGAGGAGGAAATATCAAAATGCCACTGAAATAATGAGTGAGACTTTAGTCATTCACAGAAATTAATAGCAATGTTAGGCATTTTTCTGGTGCTTATCTATTTTCTGGTCTCATTAGAACTCCAATCTAATTTATTGCATTCAGAATTAATGTTTGATTTTTTTTTCAGATATGTCACCCCAATAAAAACCAGGAAATTAGGAATATTATCTAATTACTTTTATATACTGAAAATGCCCATTTTTTTTATACATCAAAAATATATATTTTTTTTCCTATAGGAGACAGAAGAGAAAGAAAGCACTGCAGACTACGCAGTGGGAATAAAAACAAAACAAATAAACAAACAAACAAACAAAACAGGACTTGAGAAGTGGACAATTCCAAAATCAAATTTTGGCTCTGACTTTGAGCAAGCGATTTAACCTGAGAACAATTTCCTGTACGAGAGAAATCATATCTATTTTATGGGTGCCAGAATGATTAGAGGATGTAATACACATAAAAGAATACACAGTCCAAAAAAAAAAAAGAGGCTATATTCCATAAAATAAAAAAAGAAAACCTAGAGAAAAGAATGACTTTATGAGTCATCTCAAAAAAAGAATTCTACAAACTCACCCAGCCATCAGTATCTCAGAAAACATAATTCAGTGGGTTATAAAGCAGGGATTTGGGGTGAGGAGATGCAAGAAAGATACACAGAGAAAAAGACACAAAGAGAATGTAATGAGTATGTGTGTTTGATTGGGGAAGAAACAAAAATAGAATACTTCCAAAATGTATTATGAAAAACCAGTTCACCTCAGCGGTAATATGCTGAACGATGCCCCTGGGCCTCAAAGAGTAAATGCAGTTCCTGATACAGACTGACTGCCGTGGAAGAAGGAGCTTCCACATTGGGCCAATCTGACTTTATTAAGTTTATATGTAATGTCGGAGCTGGTGTATTAACATTTTCTCTCAAACTCAAGTCTTATCTGCCTTGGGAAACTACTACGTTACATCGGGAGGCCCAAAACCAACTAAAGTTGACAAGAAGGAAGAGCCATGGACATATTTTGAAGTGTAATTTGGATAATTATTATAGCAGGAAGAAAAAAGAGAGTTTAAGCCTATGCTGTCACTGGAGCTATTAGTTTATGAAACTAAACTCAGCCTACTAGGTCCCTGCCAGGAAATGAATGTCAAAAGTCTTGTTTAGACTTGACAACAAAAAAATAAACAGTATCCCAAATGATGATTTTATTTTATTTCCCTATGAAAGATACAAGTGCTCATTGTGTAAAGGGCACAATTGTCAGGAACTCTACAGTCTGTGATTGACAGGATTTGACCCAATACTATCTGTGAGTTTTCAAAAAGATTAACTACACACCGCTAACACAGCATTAGGCACACACACAAAAGTAAAGCTTTATTAAAAAATTGTTTCCATGGTGCCTTAGAGTTTTAAATTTCTTTACTAATACATATATGTTATGTTATACAAGGCTTGCATCAACTGAGACTTGGGGTCATCCTAATCTTTTCTGGTATTATTCCAGCCAAAAGAAAGAAACCATCCTGGCATTTCAATAGTAGAAATGTCCTTGGAGACCTTTCTTGACCTCAATTTCCCAATCACACGGACCAAAAATTAACAAATGAACCCGCTGTCATCTCTCAAAGAGCTTCTTATCCTAATCTTCCGTGAGTTATTGCTCTAAGTAGTGTGACTAACAGCTGTCACCTCAAACATCCAAATCTCTGGATTCACACTTCTGATAAATGACTCTTGCAACATTATACTTGTGAAATCAACTGACCAGCTGGGAGCTTAGAACTTTAACTTGAGCTGTCACCTTCAATCCATCATCGTGGATCAGAAGAGAGTCAGAGCGCCACAACTGCAGACCCTGCCAAGCTCAGAAAGAGCAGCTGCAGTCAATTAAGCAGTTCAGGAATCAACTGCCCATGTTCCTCCTACGACAGATAAGCATCTTATTCCAAGGAGGTATCTGAACGGTAAATGCAGAAGAGAGAGTTCAGACATTTGCCCTAAAAGAGGTGCACTGCCCAGTCTCCTTGCAGTCACAGAGGTCTGGATGAGGGAAAAGGTCTTCCTGCCAAATACAAACTGTGTTGCATCTCCCCTAGGCTGGGAATTCTCTTAGATCTTGAGACGTGGGGATGAACTGACACCGGGTCATGGACAGGATATAGGTCAGCGAACATGCCATGTGGGAATGCAGAAAAAAGCATTCCTGAGCAGAAAACACCACTATAATCATTTGGGAAGGCCATTTAGTCTATATAAAAATTAACTAATATGACTTACATAGTTTTGAGTGAGTGAGCTGTACACTCATCACTGAAATATCCTTTGGGAAAAATGGTTTAGAAAATATCATTATGGCTATATGTTTTAGAACTCAGTGGGCTTCTTATTTTAACAGGTGATTCTTCCTATTCATCTTTCTGTTCAAGGCACTCCAGTGACGCACCTCTGCTGCTTTGCCTTTCTTGGAAAGCATATCTGACCATTTCCACTAATTCAAACAAATTTCCCCCTTAACAAGTCAATACAGTTGGGAGCAATGTTCATTACAGCTCTACCACAGCTAAACCTTGAAATAAAATGATGCTACTCCTGAGAGCCAACACATTTATATATTTACCATCACCCAGGGGCCCTGTGTCACACGTACTCTGATATGGCAGCTATCACTGGGGATTGCTGACTGCAGAACTTCAACTCAAGATCAATGTTCTCAGGGTGCTGATAGCTTGTATCTAATTTCTTTTCTGCTTGAAACCCTGCTCTTTTGCCTGCAGTGCGTCTTCTGTTTCTGAATGACCAGTGGGCCTTCCCCGGCCTTGCTTTTAGATGTGTCTTCTGGTTTCTGACCATCTTCCTTGACCCATCCTTTCTCTCCTGCCTTCAGGTTCCCCTTTAGCTTCTGATCTACTACATACTCGCTCTGATGCTCAATCTGGATTAATTCATAAAATCAGGAAATGCACTTTCAGGGCTGGAAGCGACCCACCTACAACTGCCCCTACAGCATTCCAGTCAAGGGGACATCCTACTTAACCTTGACTAAACCCATATTAATGCTTCTTTCCTCATTCAAAAACCTCATCTATAGTAAGAGACTTTAGTAGAAAAGCATTCTTTATATTGAATCTCTATCATCGTTAAAGTTTCCACCCATTGGTTGCATTTCTAACTCTTCAGGATAGGCCAAAGCAGAAAATAAGCAATATGGGCTTTGAAGGCCAAAAGATCTCAGTTAGGATCATGGAAACACCATGGTACTTGCATAATACCCAGGCTCAGCAAGCCTCATTTTCTCAGCTACCTACTGAGGAACCATGATACGGTTTCTTTGGAAAAGATTAATTGAGGTATTTTAGGATCTAGTAGAGGGCCTGGAACATAGGGGGCATTAAACAAATGTTCCTTACATTTCTATTTCCCCTTCTTCCAGATGAGTCTTCCGCAGTCTCTCAGATGTGTGAAGGGCCATCGTGCCTTCCTTTACAGCACTCGGCCTCACATTCCTCAATGCTAGTGGTGATTCTCCCTTGAACATGTTCTAATTGATTATATTTTTATCATGGCACCCAGAATGGAAGGCACTACCTCAGGTGTGTTCAGGCCAGCATATAGAAAAACTGTGACTTCCTAATACTGATAATATATTTCTAATAGCCCATTCCTAGTTCTCTCTGTTGACTCACATTACCCATACGTAACAGACTCCTGCCCAAGCCTCCTTTTACCTTCACTCGCTTGCCATGTTACTCTAAGCTTTCTCAATCTTACTTTTCAACCTGTACCCCTTGTTCTGATATTTGCATATATCTACCTTTATTACAAAACCATGTATGTTCCTCTTGAATGCTCACTGGTGGTCTCAGGATTCTCACCCTAGAAGTGGTGAAGGAGCATTACCAAGTCCCTTTTAAAATAATCATCAGAAAATTTCTTTTTCATGTCCAACCCCAGCCCTCTTAACGTATATACCTTAAAGATCTGTTTTAAAAATAAGCTGGCTAACCATGAACCCCAAAGACTAAAACTGTTTGTTATTCATTGATAAAAACTACTTTGTCATTTTCCTTTTGGATTCTACTTACCTGCGTTAGCCCTAATTCCAATAGTACCCCCATCTCTTGGCCCTTATTAGTTTTAGTTTCTCATTGACCTGGAACAAACCACTTCTTTCGGAACCTTTAGTCTTTCCAAGATTTGGTTCTACTGTTGACAATTGGGGTGATGACCAGTACCACTCAGCAGAGGTCCCTGCACACAACAAATGATTTTTCCCTGACCTTTTCTTATGACAATGCCAGAAAAACAGGGCCAAGAATAGTCCTGAAGAAATGAGACTGCTTTACAAATAGTGTCCTGGGATAGGTATGGGGTGCCTTTTACAGAACAGTGAACTAATTAGCATTAATTTTCTGTAACAAGGAAGTTGCTAATTTGGTAGAAAAATCCAAGTAGATTTGCAGCTTCCCTTCATCATATGAAATTCATTTTCATTTAGCAACATGGCCATCTCATACAAAAAATTAGGTTTGAAATTTTAATTGTCTTGTGTCTTTTACTCAGTAACCACAAACACCAAGTTTAATCATTAAGATAGAATATAAGTAAAAGAAACAAAAGGCAAAAATAAATAAAATAAAAATAAAACCTATTTTAAAATAAATAGGTAAAATAAAACCTAATATTTGCACAGTGGTTTAGAATGTATGAAGTACTTTTTAAAATATCTACATTATCCATTTTAAATACTTTAAAACAGCAGGAAAGCAAAAGATGGAGATGATGTAATGAAAAACAAACTGCACACAAAATTGGGAAAAGGATTTTTATTATTATTCTTTTTGTCTCCAAGTACCTTATATTGTACTAGGTACATAGTAAGTACTCAATAAACATCCATTTAATGAACAGATGATAGACTAACTCATCATTGTTATGTTTTCCAGAACCAGTGTACACAACATGCTCTCAAGAGCATTGAACGGACTTTTTCCTAACAAAAATGGACAAATCGTCAACCTGAGAGTCTGATAAAGGCAATGACAATGCTATCAATCATCTTCGTACAAGTAAGTAAATGCATAGAGTTTAAGAGGATAGATTCTGGAGACACATTCCTTGGATACAGATTCAGTCCCACTACCTTGAAGCATCTTGAGCAAGTAACTTAAACCTTCTGTGCTCCAATTAATTCATCATTAAAATAGGAATAATAGAGTACCTGCCCTGTTATGATGTTCTAGAGAAAACTAGTTACTATATGCAAAAATCCTTAGAACTATGCTTCACATACTATATACGTTTGGAATTAGAAGTAGTAATATTTCAAGTGCCACATAATGCTTGCCACAAATAGCTACTAAAGTAATATCTGGTGAATAAACAAGTGAACGTTCAGACTTGTTTCTCCTTGGAAGAAGTGTATATTTTTCATAGTTCATATGCTCTGAAGTCACTCAGAAATGGTAAAAGACAAACTGGAAGGCAGCAGACAAGAACTTTGCAGCTCATTAAAGATAGTACACTGCATTTCCTTAGAAGTCAAGTGACTGACTTACAGGAAAGGCTAGGTCAAGTAGACTCAATAAAATCCAAAGGTATCAAACAGGCAGCCATTCCTTTTCAGAGAGCATATACTAGCCTGTTGAAGCAAGTTTTGTACTGATTACTTTCTCAAGATGGTCCCAAGTTTCATACCGGTTGAAGAAAAGCTATTCTAAAGTTTAACTCATGTGAAAAAGAAAAGTGGGAAGAAAAAAGAGTAAAAATATTAAAGTTTTTTTTTAATGTCAAAATGAAAATGATGTAATGGATTAATATCTACTTGCTTTGATGGACTGTATAATTTCAGCTTTTTAATTAAATATGTCTGATTCTATTCTGATATATGTAAAGGTCGTATTAGCCTCACTATTAAAAGTGGATTGCCAAGGCAGAAATGCCTGGGCTAAAATAAAAAGCCTAGAGATCTATCGGCCGGGAATACAGCATGTGCTTAATGGAAGGCCTTGCTGCTATAGCTAGATATTCTGTGGCAAAAAAGAAAAAAAAAGTACTGCATAATTTGTCTCTTTGAACCTGTCAATCTGACCTCTTTGGAGAGTAGTAAACTCATCAAATCATTGTAACAGTTTAGAAAGATAATTTAAGAAATCGAAGTACTATGCCAAAACCTTGTGCCATGATTAGGAAAAATTAGAGGCATTAAGTTACCTATAAATAGGAAATCAACATATTAACCTTTAGTTTATTTAAAGAGGCAGACACAACACGCGTTGCAAATGAGGGACATTCTACTACACTTATTTCCTGTTCACATGATTGAGTTCTCTTGAGAAGGCACGGTAGGTGGGAGAGGGAATTAAAGCAGTTTTATTTCGCCCCTGGGGGGAATCCCAAAATGTATTTTACGAAAGCAGCAGTTTGACACGGGGAGTGTGAGACCTCGAGTAAAGGATGCATACACAGCAGATGCTCATGGTAACGAGCTAAGAAGGTGAGTATAGAAAATGAAGATTTATACATGTTTTGTCTTTGTCAATTTATGAGGTTCTCCTGTAGGAAAAAGTTTTCTAATTTAAAGGAACAAAAAGAAGAAAGAAACAGAGGGAGGGAGGGAGGGAGAGAGAGAGAGAGGAGAGAGAGAGGGAGAGGGGGGGGAGAGAGAGAGAGAGAGAGAGAGAGAGAGAGAGAGAGAAGAGAGAGAGAAAGGAAGAAAGGAAGGAAGGAAGGAAGAGGAAGGAAGGAAGGAAGGAAGGAAGGAAGAAGGAAGGAAGGAAGGAAGGAAGGAAAAGAAAGAGAGAGAGAAGACAGGAACCCTTATTTGTTTTCAATTCTTTACATAAGGAATAATAACTGTTACTATTTGGAATTAGCATGACTGAGAAATGAGCAGGCAATAAATATTTCATGTTTAAAAGGAAAAAAGTCCTTAAGTAAATAACTCGTTCAATAAGGCTAACTCTTAACACCAAAATCTGCGATATAATTACAGTATGTACCTTATTCATTAAAAATAATTTTCATTCAATATTTTTAAAATACTGAAAACATTCCTCCTACAACCAATTCTCGATTAAGCAGGTAACAATAAAAGCCAACATCTACTTTGTTTAAGCCACTGGGCTGAGCATTTCATAGATGCATTCCTAATATATCTCTCATAAGCCTGTGAATTAGGTCTTGTGGGCTTTAATTGCTGCCTACAAAATGGAGATAAAAATATCCACTTAGATGTTCAAAAGACTTTCTTAAAATCTGACCACAATGTTTGTTCATTAGCATTAAGGGGTGGTAAAGTAAGAGGTGAACAAGACAGAAAGCCTGGAGCCTCCTAATATATTGCATACCTCTTGCCATACAGAGCCTTGATCATTCAGAGAATCTGGCCCATGATTTGCCTGTTCCGTTGGTTGGTCTTGTTATCAGCAGATTATTGAATATGCTATAGAGTTAGCCTCCCACGGCCAATTCTTGTTGCAGTCACGAGGACAGAATAAGGTGCTACAAGAGTTTACAGAAAGGCTGTTAGTTTTGGGCTGCCTAGCAAATGTTTGTGCTGAAGAAAATTTGGTATAAAACCTATTATTATGGTCCATCGTCAAAAGCAAGTTGTGGTACAAAAAATACATAATGTCCACTTCTCTTTGGTTTCCAACTACTACTGATATTTCCCCAAAGAATCTAACAATTATGGAGGAATACATTATATTTGGTCACTTTACAAAGCTTCAATCTCATCAGAGGCCTATGGCCAAAATATAGTCTTTTTGTTTTCTGGCTTCCATACCATGTAAATTGAAATCAATTTATCTCAGTCTAATGATTCTCTTAGCTCACCATCATTTTAAATGGGAAAAAGGCAGAAGCTTGTGAAAAGTGATAGCGAAATGGTCTTCACTGAAATACATATTCACAAAGATCTCATCACATCATAGGAAAATAGACAATCCTATTAAGGAATACAGATTAACCTAACATGACCTTTATCCAAGTACACGTTGCATTAAGCATTCATACAGCCTCACATGCAGCCCTTAAAGGTTCTTGGTTGCTGCTTATTTAACAACTACTACAAAATGTGCCTATTACTGCAAATTATAAAAGCAGTCTGAAAATTGTAGCAAGTCAACAGTGTTGAGGCCAGTGGAGGGCAGAGGGAGATATGCTCATGGTGCATAAATGGGATGTTAAGTTAGCCTGAAGGATATATTTTATTAGATAGTTATAATGGGGTTGTACACCTTGTGCAGGGGCAAAAACTCCAGATTTCATCACCATACTTGTGCAGCTGAGCTCAAAATGCCTTGTCAGCTTAAAGTACTGAAGAGAGACAGCATATGGTTATGAAATGCCACCATGGTGGATCACAGAATTTTTTCTTTTTCTAAAGATCTAAAAGAATAGATGATGCGTCTGATTCCAAACATACCCTTTTTGTACCTACCTGAGGGGTTTGGGTATTTATGTGCTTACTTTTTATACTGCTTGCACAAGACATCATCTACCAGTTCCATGACTAGTCATGGCTGAATGTGAAGTAGGGCTCATGGAATTTTACTAAGCACTGGGAAGATAAATGCTCTTTATATATTAGTCCATCTAAAGTCCTGTCAAAGTATTTTGACATTTATGTAGAATTTGGATTCCTACTTAGGCAGGTCTGGAGACAGAACATGGAGATGACAGTGATGTGGTATCTTCCAAGAATTGAGAAATAAAGGAGATACGTTGCCTTCTGAGAGTTAAACAGTAAAATCAGATCAGAAATATGTAAATCTCCCTTTCAGAAAGAGGCTACCTCTTATGCTCGACAAGACTTGAAAATGTATTAACATATGTGTGGTTGGGATGGGGATGGAGCATCAACCAGAAGAGAGGATAGTCAAACTTGAATAAATGAGTAAAAGAGAAGATCATCGATAAAACATGCTTGGGCAGTGCCTATCCTCATACTGACCAGATGTACTATACACATCCAAAAACTAATACAACTTAATAACAACAACAACAAAAACAAATGATCCAATCAAAAAAAAAAAAAAAACTGAGCAGAGGACCTGAACAGATACTTCTCCTAGAGGACATAAAATGACCAACAAATATTTGAAAAGATGCTCAACATCGCTAGCTATTAGGGAAATGCAAATCAAAATCACGATGAGATACCATCTCACACCTGTTAGAATACCTATAAGCAACAGGACAAGTAATAACAAATGTTGGAGAGGATGAGGAGAAAAAGGAACCCTCATACACTGCTGGTGGGACTGCAAATTGGTACAGCCACTATGAAAAATAGTATGAAGGTTCCTCAAAATGCTAAGAATTGATCTACCATATGATCCAGCAATCCCTCTACTGGGTATTTACCCCAAAGACTTGAAAACCCATATTCGAAAAGATATTTGCACACCGATGTTCATAGCAGCATTATTCACAGTGGCCAGGACATGGAAGCAACCAGTGTCATACGATAGATGATTGGACAAAGAAGCTGTGGCACATATATACAATGGAATATTACTCAGCCACAAGAAGAGATGAAATACTGCCATTTACGGCAACATGGATGGATCTCAAGATAATCATGCTAAGCGAAATAAGCCAGACAGAAAAAGTTGAAAATCATATGATATCACTTATATGTGGGATATAAACCTAAAAGCATCAAATGAACAGGACAAACAAACAGAGACTCGTGGACATGGACAATGACTAGTGGTTACCAGAGGGTAGGGGGAGCGGGGAGTAGCCAGGGTAAAGGGGGTCAAATATGTGGTGACAGAAAGAAATCTAACTGTGGGAGGTGAACACACACACAGTGTAAATATATTATGCTTTACTATTTAAGTGTATAGCTGAAACTTACTGGATTTCGTCAACCAATGTCACCATAAAAAAAAATTATTTTTTGTAGAAAAGTAACCTGGCTTCCCAGATCAGTGGAATCAGAAGAATGTATGAAATCGGTCAAAAGAAATGTCTACTTTGACTAATCATTATGTTTCTCATTACAGTGAAATAAGCACATGGGTACTATGCTTTCTATCCATTAGTCTCTTTCAAGTATTATTAATGTGATTCAGCATCCTTAGTCCAGCTTATCCTGATACACTGTTATCATTTAATTTCTGGGCTGGTAAGCTAAAAATTATACCGTTGATGATGACAAAGTTACCAAGATGCTGATACAATATCCTTTGCAGCCAGAGAAGTCAGTAACTGGAACAACCCAAACTGCCTACTTTTAAACATCTTCAGAACCCGTTTAACTCGTTCGAGAAATGACATTCTCTCTCAGTAAATAGACAGAGCTCTTTATTTTAGCAGTAACATGTACACCAATCCTTTTCTGATGTACGATATTTGGGGATAAGTTAATCATAACTATTGTTGGCCAATGAAATAACAACTGATGACAGAAGATGTATTGAATAGGAAATAGAAGGCTGGGTTATTTTCCTAACTCTGCTAATTACCTATGTAACCTAGGAATGTTATTTAACTGTTCTGAGCCTCATTATCTTTATCCATAAAATGGAGAAACTGAAATATATGCTGTCTAAAGACCTTTCAAGACTCTAACTTTCTCTCACTTTAAGTTGAGATGCTAGCTTTTCCTCTAAAAGTCAGAATATTTATTTTATGCTGAATGACTTCATTTTGCCTCAACTATTGGCTCTTAGGCTGTCATGGCATCTCACACAGTGATTAAATGGATGTCCTTTGGTGGCCCCTAATACTGGCAACCCATCTGACAGTATATTTCTTGAAAATGCAAAGTAATATAAGCAATGAAGAAAGCTATTCTCCAAAGTCTCTGCATTATCTTTGACCTTACTCATCACACCAAAATGCAGCCTCGATAAAAATTTAACCTAAATAACTACTCTCAATTAAATCTATACTCATTTTCATTGAGACTCACATGAGCCATCCCAGAAATAAAGAGGCCAGGAATTGCCAAATTAAATAAGATAGCAAAACCCCTCTTTCATTATTGAATAGTTAAGGCAAGGCATCTGATTATTCTAAGATGCTAAATCAGTATTTTGTAAAAATATACTTTCACACATTTGAGTTAGTTTGGTAGATGGACAATCACAAAGGGCTTTTGTGTTCACTGAATAAGTACCATCTATATGGTTCACTTATAAAGTGAGGACTGACATCTTTTCAAGGCCAATTAGCAAATGTATTTGTTAAAGTCTCTTTTATATCTCCAGTGTCAACTCCAATCATTTATTTTATGTCAACTAAAATCTTCTGCCTTCATCACTTATTATTAACAAAATAATTAAATGGTACTTCCATAAATATGTTGCAAACTCACAACTTTAGTTTTTCCAAGATATTAACACTCGGTCAAAAATGTCACATTTATATGAAAGTTTTTCACATGTTTTATTAAATTTAGATGAAACTATATAGTTATTCAACTACAACTACTTTAGGTCAATTGTCTATAAACATCCTACTAGATCAATCACAGACTAGTTGGTTGGTCTGCTTCCAGTCTTTTACTCTCCTACAATTCACTCTCCATCATACAGCTAAAATAATCTAAGCTGCAGAACTAATCACGCCAATCTTCTGACTATCGTTCTTCAATGTCTGGCTCTCCAGTACCCTCAAGATAAAATTTCAACTTCTCACAATGTTCTTCATGGTATGTACCTATCTTGTAGCCAACGAGCACAGTGGGTAAGAATGAGACTCCAGAAACAGATTGCCTCATTGCAAAAACCCTGATCTGCAACTTAGGTGACAATAACAGCACCTACCTCACTGAGATTTTTAAAATTCTAATAGATTACAAAATTGGTCATAAATATTTTTGCTCTTCTTAAGATGTGGTGTCATTCCTCACATCCTTCACTCTGGGTTGATCCTATAACTTCCTTTGGACATTAGCAGAAGCTTGTAACGTGCTTGAACACTGAGACTTGTTCTCTTGCTGACCTTGGAATGCTTTGACTGTCATGTGAACAAGCCTGGTTCACACGCTGAATGACAGGGACACAGGCCCAAGTCATCTCTATTGCCCAAACCGAAAGCAAAACAATTGCCAGACATGTGAGTGAGACTATTCTAGATCATCCAGACTAGATGAACAGCCAGCTGAGCACAGATGAATGCACAGATCCAGCCAAGATGTCCCAAGTCTGGCCCATGCCAGCAAAATTACCCTGCTGATTCCAAGACTTATGAATAAGAGTAAATGATTGTTTTATGTCACTAAATTGTGGATTGTTTATTATGCAGCAAAAGCTAATGGATAAACACAATTAAATGAGTTAATATATGAAAAGCACTTTTAAAAGTTCCAGGCATGGATGAATATAAGCTATTATAACTCAGTGGTCTCTGCCTTGCTTTCTATTATTTTTGTACCACCAGTACTTAAAATCCCGGAATGCACATGTGCTCAACATCTCTAGGTCTTTCTACAGTTTATCAACTTAGAATACCACGGTCCTTATTCTCGCTTGGGAAACTCCTAATCCACAGTTTATATCCTCTTTTGACCATCATTTCCTGACACCATTATTGTTAGTGGGGTCAAATGTCTCTTCTGTGAATTCTCAAGAACTCTACGCTTATCTCACTGTGGTATTTCCATATTGTTCTTATATTATTCTTAGACTTGTCACCACACTATTTTACAAGCTCCTTAAGGGAAAGGACTATGTCACTAATGAGTATTAGGCACTGTTTGACTTGACACCTCTTTAATATGGTGCTTAAGTCAATCTTATCTAACCAACCAGAGTTGACTCTTTGAAAGAAATTATGTGTTTAAAGGTTCAAAATGTTTTTAAATAAATTGCTGTTAAGCCTAGACCACTCTACTGTTGTGCATCTAAAAAAATTAATATCACCTTACATATGTTAGTATTAAATGTTACCTCATTTGTTTCAATCATCTTTCCTACTAATTTTTTTTAAAACATTTGTCAATATTAGATAACTCTGTGAAATGCATATTACATGATGTGCATGTTTTCCAGTCCTCACGGAAATAAAGAATACAAATATTGAATGAAAGTAGGCAAAAGGACTGACCTTTTTTAAGCTATGAGAGATCTCCTTTAAGACTAATATTCACTCTTGTTGTATTCTACCCATGAAAATAGAAACTCTACTTGATCAAGCTTAAGTTTCTTCCTTTTCATCAAAATATGTCATGAAAGGATCCATATACTTTTCAGAAAACAAAATAAGTCATCTCTTATTCTAACAATCCAGGAATTCTTTCCAAAAATGAGATTGGGCTAGTATGAAATGGTTTGCTTTTAATTAACACAGGACGGTTAGTGTCCACCACAGTTTCTGTGTGCTCAAAAGCCATCTGTTTAGTAATTCCAATAAAAATTTTTCAAAGGAGAAACTGTAACAATCTATTATTTTCAAAATCCAAATATTCCATCAATTTAGAAAAATTAACACAATATATCGGTTCTCATGACCCCTTTCTCACGCTCAATGGAGCATCAAAACATTTGACAGTACTTAACTCCATCATGTCAATTCATATTAACAAGTTACAATAATAATAATGGCTAAACGTACTGAGTTCTTACTATGTGTCAGGCACTGCTCTGAGCTTAGTAGGTATGTAAAATAATTCAATCTTCAGAACAGTGCTATGAAGGTTGTACTATTATTATGTCTATGTAACAGAGGAAGGAATAGTTAGTAAAAGGTCGTAATTTGGCAAAGTCACATAACTTCTAAGTGGCAGAGTCAGGATTTGTACCTGGGCAGCTCTGTCACGTGTCCATCCTCTTCACTACTGTGGGAGCAACAAAAAGAGACAACTGGAATAAATCTCTGATTACAGTGTTACCAATCAGGCATCCCACCTGTGTTATCCTATTTAGAAGAAATGTCAGTGAAAGATGATCAAAAGAGTCTGCCCATCTCTGGCTGCAAAGGTTGTTGGGTTTTCTTTCTGCAAATAATAACAAAACTTCCATGTGGGATAATCACTGTAATTTTCTATCACTTGGGTCATGGCTCTATTTCATTTCATGGAAGAGAAATTTTGATGAGCAGTCTACAATATGCTCAAATATTTTCCATACTGCAGTTAGGCACAGGCAGGATCACAGGAACAAAGCACCATGATATTAAAGAGCATGATTGTACTCGATGACAAAGAAAAGATTTCCGTAAACTATATCCTTCTCAATAAATTTTGAATGGATGCATAATATCTGCAATCTGCATGAGCTTGCGCTCCTTGTATTTTAAGAAAAGCACAGTCATACTAATGGCATATCATGCGTGAGCTCTAACAAAATAATGTGGACTAATATCTATTCTGGTGGTGACTGTTATACTCTCCTTTAAGCAGAAAGTCCCATTAAATTTGAATTGATTGTTCTTTTCAAAGGACTTGTTGAATTATTTTAAAGAGGTTACCCAGTTATGTGACAGAGCTTTCTTGCCATCTGACATAAAACTGCAAATGAGTTGCACACTGATACAGCCAGGTACTCTGCTGGTGGGGGAGAGTTGGTGAGGAGGGACTAATTTGACAATTTAAGTTATAAAGCAAAGGAGTAAATAAATGTTAGACAACAGTGGTAATTTAGTGAGAGTTTGTATTATGGAATGCTGTCCTAAGCTGAAACACTAAGTGCTAAAACATCAGAGAAAATTCAACACAAATTCAACACTTCTTTTGATACCAGTGAATCTGTGCTATGATCTGACATCTCTCCTAAGGCAGTTGGTGTCACTGGAGTCCATTAGTATTCGGAGACACTAATCATTTGTTATGAAGCCTATTGAACATGTCAAAATTCATTTTAAAACACTACCCACTATGACAAACCCATCCTTATTCCCTTCAAAAGATCTTTGTATCCAATTTCCACACCTAATGATTCTTAGTCGCACAGATGGGGCTGGACTATCCTGCGTTCTCCCAAACTTGAAATGTGTGAACACACAGGAAGACACTTATTGATACACAGGGCATTAAACTTTAAAGTCGCCAAGGAGAAGTGATGCTTTTATATCTCGGCAGAGAATGTAGTCTGGACATATATTTAGGTGTTCGATTTGCCTACGGTAGTAATTTCTGACATTTTCAAATGGTAGTGAATGCTACAGGCAGTAAAAGCACAATTACATATTTGACAATTATGTCATCCTGGTTAAACATTTTGGATATTGCTATAAGCTGTGTTGGATCTTGCCACAAGAGGTGTTTTCAGAAAATGGTTGATGACAGGAAGGCATCACAATGATTTATGTTGCTTGTGACAGCATTCAATTAAATTGTTCTTAACTGATTTTAATTAATTGAAAAACAATGTTACTTTGGGAAACATGACTTCACCTCTGAGAATGAAATACTGATTGAATGAGTACAGCACTAGCATAAAAGCCCAGAATTTTAAAAAGAATGAAGAAGTTTTCTAAAAAGAGTGGGGGATAGTTCTTCCCTTTACTCCAGGAAACAGAAATGTGAACTCAGAAGTGTCGATACCAGGATTGCAGATGCAACAAATTAAAACATATCCCACTAATCCTCCAGGACCTAAGTTGAGGTTCTCTTTCCTTTACTTTTAAAATTACTTTGATCTGTTCTCTTAGCCTCCAGGGTCCTTTCTACTCTTTCCTCCATCCAACTCCTCAAACTACTTGCCTTGCATGTTGGTGCAGAGGGTATGGCAATGTATTTTAAATTCTACACAATTTTAATCATCTTAATATTACTAACCCACAGCTGGGACACCATCCCCATAATATATATTTGCTGATCTTTACTTTAACAGGTACTGAGGGCCTGCTGTATGTACCACAAGCACTTTATATGCATGATCTCATTTAACCCTGACAAGAGCCTAAAGAAGAGGCAGTGATTTCTATTTTAACATGAGGAATCAAAGGTTTTCTGAAGTTAAGTAATTTGTCCAACCAAGACAATACAAAGCCCAGCATTTGAGTCTGAACTTTTGACTATTCTCACATAATCTACATGAATGCAGAGATCACATGACTCCTCTGCACAAAATGAATACCCAACCCCACAGTCCAACCTCCTCGGCACAAGGTCAAGCAAGACCTTTTCTAATACTCCCTGAAATAACCTATTCAGCTTTATAACCCACTGTTTCCCTATACACTTTCCCACTTCTACCCCTGTCATCTGTAGGTGCCCAAATAAGCAATTCCTATGCCATGTACTCTGCCTCAGTTCACTTACCTCTCCCCTCCTTTTACATAATTGCTTTCAGTTCCAAAGTCCTGTTTCAGATAGAATTCCCCTCTGTGAAGCTTTCTCCACAGGGTCCTATGACAGCTGTGTTCTTCTCTAGGCTTTCAGAGGTTCTCTTTAAAATTATCACATATTTGCCACATTAGAGTGGACATTATCTTTAGTCCAATTATCCCCCTAAATTTTGTATATTAAGACTAATTCTTACTCCTACATTTTTATTTATTGTTATAAACTGAACTATGTACCCCCCCCACACCCCCTCAATTCACATATTGAATTCCTAATACCCAATATGACTGGTTTGGAGATAGGGCTTTCAAGAAGAAAATTAAGGTTACATGAAATCATAGGAGTGGGGTTTTAATCCAATCTAAATGGACCTTATAAGCGAAGATTATAACTCACAGAGAGATACTGGAGGTGTGGACCCACAGAGGAAAGGACCTGTGAGGACATGGTAAGAAGACATCCATCAACAAGCCAAGGAAAGAGGCCTCAGGAAAAACCAACCCTGAAGGCTTGTTGATCTTGAACTTCCAGCCTACCAAACTTCAAGAAAATAAATTTCTGTTGCTTAAGCCACCCAGGCTGTGGTACTTTATTATGGCAGTACTAGCAAACTAATTCATTGATGACAGTTTGTCCCATACACAGTAGATATTTTAAAATGCTTGGTGAATTAAAGTAGAAACAAATTTATGATATACCTCATACAAAGCAAGAGCCAGGTTCTATGCAAATAATTTACAGTATACAATTACTCAATATTTTTTTTGCCTTCCTTTCTCTTTTTCTCCTTTATTCATCCTTTCGTCTCTCTTCTTCTAAAATATTATTAAGTCTCTGTGAAGAATGTTGTTCTAACTGCTTTATATATACGGCTTTTTACCTTAGAGAGCTTTGTAAATTAGCTGTAAATTCTAGAAGGCCTAATAATTTCAGATCATTTAAGTACAGATCCCTCATCTATTCCTCATCTTTCATTTATTTTATTTGTTTGTTGGGAGATTTAAGAACATATAAAAGCAAATAGAATTTCACTTTCACACTGAATTATATACTAAGACATAACAAAATAAAAAAGTTAAGCATCTATTGCTATGGCACTGTGGTCTTTCTAAAAAAGACACTTGTAACTTTTGAGGAATAGCTGAATGAAGTATCTAAGTTAAAAATCAAGTTATCAGAATAGAGGCTGAGCCATGAAGTGTCTTAAATAGCACCAAAACTATAGAAACTTTTACGCATATTTCATTTAAAGACAATGCTTTAATTCATAATTTCTCAAAAAACAATGACTAAAATTTAAAATTAATCAGAATTCAAAATCAGCACTTTGTTGATGAGTCCCCAAATGGCTACTGACGATCTTTAATAGAACAACCCATCAGGATTGTTGAAAATGCAACTTCTGAGGCCCCATACCAGAACTACCCACAAGCAATCTCTGGGGGTATAACCTTGGAATCTGCATCTTAGATACAAGCTCCCTAGAGGTTTATGTCTTATAAAGTTTGAGAACATTCCAAATTGTTAAGTAAAAATACCTTATACTGACAAAAATGTGAGAGAAATGACTCATAGGATTTCTGATATTTCAGTCCAGCACAAATAATTTTTGAAAACCACTACTAATAGCAACTATCCGCAATTAATCTTATGGATTATTATGTTTGAATGGTCTTGGTTTGTTTCTAAGGGGATCACACTTAAACAATATTTATATTGATAAAGAAAAGTTATTTCTCCAGACACATATTTCCCATTTAAAAGACCCACAAAAAAATAAGAACTTGAATGAGCTATGAGGGAAAATCTGGATATGCAGATAATCCCAGGAGTTGTCCCGGAACAAATGAAGCTGTGACCACATTATCTAACACTCGACTCCTCTGCACCTTGGTGTCACATTTGCAAAAGGAGTGTGCGGAGGTTTTTACTGCATTTCATTTTACTTAAGATACATGACTTTGGGTCTCAAGATCATTCATCTGAGTCATGCTTTAGTTTCCAAATCTATAGGTTGAAACAGAGCTCTGTTGGTTGGCAAACATTATTGCTTGTCACTATCAAAAAAAGAAAAAAAAAATGGGGGAACGTCCTAAGCATTTGAATTGTTCACTGTTGCATAAGAGCCTAGTTGAGCAGAGACCAGCTCTCAGCCAGTACTCTTGTGGAATGCAGGTTTTTCTGGATGGTCCCACATATAAAGCAAATGATAAGAGGATATGGCTATCTTTCCATAGCTACCACCAGTGTTGCTCGAGGCTGTCACCCATCCAACTTGGCTCTTCTCCCTCCTCTCCTCCTCCCTTCAAGTAGTGAAAGCACAGGTTTCATGTCCTGTAATTTTTATAGCATAAAGGCTTTTCCCTGATAAAGACTGAAACATCTATGGCATTGAATAATCATTATTGATTCACAAATCATGGCTCTGTAGTTCTAGTATAAACATTAACCACGCGTTCACTTAAGTCAAAACCATCCCTTCTCAGGAACTGTCATTTCGTATGTATAAATATTGATTGAGCTTTGGTTCCCAGTACCAGATGGCAGACCCATGAAACTCTAATATAGCTGAGGCGATTCAACCAGATTATCATTCATTGACAGGCACTGGAGACGGTAGTGAAGGCCAAAGTTTTTATTTCAAAAATAAGTAATTAGAGTTGACAGCAGAAGTGTAAATAGGGCCCAAATGACTAAATTTGCTAATTAGACTTCCCTGTGGTAGTTGTTAACCCAAGACTGTTTGGTCATAAAACATGTTCGCATGTCTATAGTTTCATTTTAAGACTGTCCTTGGATTCATGTCACAAAATGGTATTCCAGGAGAGACTATAGCATTACATTAACCAATAAGAATTTGGTTGTGTCTACTCATTGTAAGGCTTTGTTAATTACTTGCTGACAGAATGCCCTTTTGACAGAGACCCATGATACACAAAAACCATGTGCCAGAATAAAAGCTGCCCTCTCTCTCACTTTATATTTATAGATATATGTATAGCACTACATGGAAAAGTCTTAAAATAGGTAACTCTATTGCTGCCACCACAAATATTTCCTTCTTTTTAGTAATAAATATATAAGGCATAATCAAAGTGGCATGAAAACATTGCTTCAATAGCAAATGAGAAGTGAATTATCACAGGCCTCAGCACATACCCTCAATATCTCCACGTAAATCATAATTAGGGCTTGCACTTTCATACAATCCAGATGAAAATTTCAGGAGGTTCCCCCTCCTCAACGGTCTTTTCCATTGCAATCAATATTGTACTTCTGACATTGAATCAATATTAATTGTAAAGTCCCTGCATGGGATTTCCATATGCATGTGTAGGAAAGCAAGGTCAGTTTTATCCCAGAGCATTCACTCCTACCCACCCCAAAAAAATGCACAAGAGGAAATGCAAGGTTAATTAAACCAGGTACACTGAAAATGATAATGCATTGCCTTTCTATGTCAAATTCAATCATTTAAAACCAAGGCAATTTAAATGATTTTACACTAACCAGGACTCTCCTTTCCCCTTTCCCACTCTTTCGAATTTCTCCTCACTTAACCAAAGAATAAGTTTTAGGTCTTCCCACTGTCCCCTTTGTAACTAGTACCGGGCAAAGAGCAGGGTCACAAGCATCTCCTATAATACTGAAATAATACCTGCTGCTTAGATTGCTGTTGGCTCCTCACCTGTGCCCCGTGGGAAAGTGCCCAGTCCAGATGAGAGAACACCTGCATGATGAGGAATCTTGGCCAGATGACCTGAGATCTGCCAGTAGTAACAAGTCAGTGCAAAATACAGCATTTACTACAAAATATGTCCTGTTCTTGAATCCTAAGCTATATTGTTGTCCATCATTTTTATTTTACCAACCATGAATACCTTTTACTAACAAAATTTGAGATTTTCCAAACTGTCTTTCAACTGTAAATCTCAAATGATGAACTAAAAACAACAGAATGGATGTGATGATGTTTTAAATTCCCAGTAAAACAATTTTAAACTATTCAAAACATAAATGAACTTTAAATTTAGAAAAATGCCTAGTTATTCCAGAAGTATATTCCAATTTAGGCAGATACTCCTTGTAAAAAATCCTTGATGTCAAATTTCAGAGACAATTCATTATGGTGATAATTTATTACAGGTCTTTCTCCAACCACCTTACATAAATCTAAAGTAATTCCTTTCTGCAGGTAGTTCATAAGAGTTACCAACATTTCACTAAAGATTTAAAACCTAAATAATGAAGAAAGCTTATTCAAAATCCCTTAGAAGTGATAGTTCACGTTTTTTCTCTCTTGCTCGCTTGCACTCTGTCAATAAATATTTTTCATGGTATTCAGGTAAAACTACACAGCCTATAGTATCCCTTTAAAATTGACTAAAATTATGCTTATAAAATTGTATTTCAAATCTGAAAATATAACCATTAACCTTGAAAAAAAATTGTGGATATTTTTAAGACATAGGGCAGCCTTAGGTGACAACATATTTAACCACCTCAAAAAAAAAAAAAAAAAAAAAAAAAGCAAAAGATCTGTCACCAGATTCAAAGTTCATAATTTTACATTTTTGCCTAACTTGCACCATTTATTCACTATTCTGGTAGTTTAAATCAATTTTTTGTTCTTCTATCACTGCAGGTGAAGAATGAAACACAATTATCTTTCTATCAAAGTAGTGTTTGTTTATTTAAGGTTTAGATCAATATAGCTCACAAAAAGCCAAAGTAACTCAATCATATTTCTCCAGATAAAGGGGAAACATAGCACTATCCTCTCAAATAGACAGACAGACAGACACATATACAAACATAAATTTGAAAACAGTGGCAGGAAGAATTTTCCTGAAGTCACGATATCCAAGAAGCTCCTCACAGTCCTACAATATTTTGCTACAAACCCAGGCTCCCTCTAGAGGTCAGATTTCATGGGTATCTCGGTTAGAAGGAAAAGAAATGTAAATACCTTTTTTTTTTTAATCCACCTAATTTTGGAAAATTTCTGGGCTTAAAGGGGAGAGGCCTGAAAGGAGGACATAAGACACTGGAAACTCACTTGCTCTCGAAGAATTCCATTCTACCTTTAAATTAGTTTGGACTATAATCACTTCCTCCTATCTCTCCCCATCTGAAGTCATTCAGAACGAATATAACCCTTCTTCCATATGTCTTCAAATATTTGATGACAGCTATCATGATTTGCTTATGTCTTAAATAAAATGAAAAGGCTGAAATTACCACATTTCATGAAAATGACCTTCAGAGTAAAGCTGGATGATCAGGGAGAAAAATCATCAATGGCACTGCTTCAATTATTCAGCCTAAAATAATATAATACATTTCTGTGGCTTTCAAACTAATACAAATGAATATAATAACTTCCTTTTGTTCATGGCCGATTACATTATATTACAACAGCATGACTTCCAGGGCTAGCATGCAAAAGTAATTTATTTTTCTCTCACATCTGTAACTATTTGGGAGAGCAGCTAAGTCTTCATAATTATGCTGCAGACACAGTAAATAGAGCAAACCCAATAGGTCATACTGTGACTATAGTTCGGGGAGAGAATAATTATTTTATCCCATATAATTTGCGTCCAACATTTCATATAGAAAACTAAAGAAAAAACAAAACACTGGCTTACAAAATTTCTACAGTTTTTTAATATTCACTTTTTTTTTCCTGTTTCATGGCTTTTCTGTCTGAAATAGGAACACACGCACACCACACACACACACACACACACACACACACACACACACACACACACACACAGTAAATGGCATGCCTGAACAATTTTCATTAAAAAGCCATTTCCTTTTAGGCTGTGATTCATTTTACTTTGTCTGACATAGATTAAGTTTTTAAGAAATTAACTAAAATTGCCAGCATGTCATTCAATTTCTCTTCTTTTACTCTTTCCTTTTTTCTGTACAAAAACAATTATCTACCAGGTGAAGAGTGGTCAAAATGAAAGAAACAGGGTTTTCTGCTTTCATCAACAGGTATTTCTCAGCACATTTTCTTTTCCTAAGTAGAAGAAAACATGCTGTCAAAATGCAGAAAAAATAACAAACGAGTGTCTTCTCTAGAAATCATACCTTTAACAGAGGGGCCAGCATTAAGAAATGAAACCAGTGTGTTTGTGGTTTTTGAAATATTATTAGTAGTAAAAAATATATAAAACATCAAAATGATTCTTTAGGGATGCTGAAATAAAAAAATCAAGGCCATGGCAATTTCCCCTGCCAATCAAAGGATTCTGTCTAGATTTCCATTGTTTTAGAAGCCCTTATTGGGGAGATCAATTTGAGTCCGTTGAGAAATACAGCCTAATAGCCTTTTTTTTTTTTTTTTAACATGAAAGAGCCCCAAAATGTACAAAACAAAATTAAAAGCGCTAGGACAAGGACAAACAACTCAGACTGCTAATGAAGTACAACTAGGGAAGGCTGGTCAAACAGAACCAGCCTCAGGAGTAAACTGCTTTCAGCTGACCATTTGCATTTTCATTCTCATTTCATGGTGGCAGTGACTGAGATTAACTAAGGAAGACATTTGCATTTTTGCCTGTGAAGTGTGCTTGCTTGCTGCTCTCTGAAGGCCAGCCTCCTCACGTTGATAAACAAGCTGCCTCACAGTGCACAATTGATTTTAGGCATTCATACCCAGGAGCTTAATCGCCATTATCAAAAAGCAGAGGAGAGAAATGCATTCATCTAAGTAAACTTTCACTACACAAAACTTCTAAGCAACAAAATTCTCATAGGAGAAGTTAGAGTTAAGTTCATGAATTCTGAGGCATGTTAACTCACATTTAAATGTCAGTTCCAGCACTACTGGCTCTTAGGGCCTTGGGTAATTCATTTAATTCTCTGAACTTGCACAGGTCCATATGATAGCCATCAGCCACATGTTGCTACTGAGCACTTGAAATGTGGTGGCTGTGACTGAGAAGCTGAATTTTAAATTTTATTTCATTTTAATTAATTTAAATTTAAAAGCAGATACTCTATTCAATTATTGGAACAACTTTTAAGCATGTTGAAACAACTTGAATATGTAACAACTTGGGTATCTACTGTGCATTTTATGAATTCTAAATATAGATCAAGTGTTTCTAGTGAAAACTTAGCAGCCAAACTGAGATGTGTTCTATGTATAAATAGGCTCTAATTTAAAGACTTAGTATAAAAAATGTAAACTACCTCATTAATGTTTTATATTGATTACACATTAAAATGGTAATATTTTGGAAGAATTGAGTTATATATATAATTACAATTTCTTCATTTTTTTAATCTAATTTTAATGTGGCTACTAAAAATTAAAAATTACATATGTGGCCTGTGTTATGTTTACATTAAGTGATGCTGCTCCAAACCTTAGATTCCTTATCTGTCAGACAATAGATTAAATAACCTACACTGTAGGATTTTGGAAAAATTAAAATGTGCATACAGAAAGCATATCCCTTAGTATCTTGCACACCACTCAACAAATGGCAATTTTTATTAATTCTACTACCCAATACAGAGAATGGCTCACTTACCTTGAACAACTATTAATACCTTAAAATCCTAATAAACTATCTGAATTTTATAGACCAAGGTTTTTTCTTTTTAATAATTTGCAATACAAGATCATTATGAATGCTTAACATGCATTCCTCGAAAAGCAAAGGAATTAAAAATATATATCTCATTTTCCAAACAGCATCCCTCCACAATTCCTAATCTCTTTGTTATACCACATGCATTGTCATTCACTACCCGACCCATCTAGAGCTCACCATCACCCCCCGCTCTACCGGCATCCCCCCACCACCCCGCCCCGGCTCCACCACCACACACACACACACTCAAGCTAACAACAACTATTATGACTGTCATGGAAAGAAGGTTCTTTAAAGCAGCTTTTGAAAATCCTCTAAAAGCCTAATGTTGCACAGTATCACAGAAAAAGAAAATATGTAGAGAAACCTGCAATTCTTCCATTTGGTAAAAAGGTCATCTTATTGCATCCCATTTCAACTGCATTTGGTCTAGCTTTCCCTTTTTATAATGGAGGAAACATCCAAAATCCTAAGAAAAGGAAAGGGTGGAGAGACTGAATTTCTTCCAGGAAGGATTTTCCAGATTTGGCTTTCTGCCCATCTCCATTTGGAGACGCAAAGCTTCTCTCATTCCTTGAACCCCAATAGCACCTCAAAATAAATAGTTCGAATAGGAGGGTAAACTGTTAAATTTATCTGAGCTGGATTAAAAAGTCAAAGTCCATCCTTTCTCCCTACCCACAACCTCCAGTTTCTCTCACCCCATTTAATCAAGCACAAATATTTATTGTTTCCCAACTTATGGCTTTCTCACCATTGCTGAATTTCTCAAATGATGTCTCCGGCTCCAATTCTCTCCCTCTTTCTTTAACAATTTTAAGTTTACATTGTACCAAGAGTTCCTTTACACTCTTCACTCATCTTTCCCTAATGTTAATAGCTTATAAAAATCATATGATTGTGAAATCCAAAAAATCAACATTAATACATACTATTTATTAATCTACAGATGTTATTAGAATTTTACCAGTTATCCCATGGATGCAATAGTTTATTTGACCACTTTCCTATGTTTGAAACTCAGGTTGTTTGCCGTATTTTTCATTTACAACTATACTATAATAAATGATCTTATTCATATGTATCTTTATATTCTTGTATGTAGATCTTTTGCATGAATTCCTAGACACGGGATCCTGAGTCAAAAAGATAAGTGTATGTGTAGTTTAACGTATTGCCAACATCTCCTCCAGTGTAAGAAATCAAAGTGGCTCAAGTAGGAAGCACAGGTTGAGCCCAGGAAGGAACCATGGAATGGGGATGGGGGGGGGACACTGTTTCTGTGAGTAACAAGTCCTGGATCCCAATGCAGAGCCCAGATCAGTGGAAAAGGGCTCTAGGCAGTCAGCAAAAAGCTGCTCCCTAGTACTACACTTTCCAGAGCTGTCAAGGCCAGTGGCTGAGACTAATGGTCAGTAGAAAAGACCCTCACGAGATGCAGCCCTCTGGGTAGCATCTCTGAGACTGACAAGAAAGAGCACCAGCACTGACTGTGAAGCTAAGGGGAACCTCACTGACTAAAGACCAGGCTCCTACTCTCTGTTCTAGACACTGAAAAAAGCCCCCAATATTTGAACTCACCCAATTGAAGCAACAGGACCTTCCAAACTTGAATAAGTTTGGGGTATTTGTAGTCTTAGCATCGCCTGCTGAGTGTAGACATTGAGCTTTACTAATTTAACTTACTAATTTTTTTAAAATACATCTTACATAGAAGAGTATTAGGAACATAATTCATACCTGTGATAGTTACAACCTATTAAATGGTAAAACAATAAGGATTGTAACTTTTCTTGCACTCATCAACATGCCCTGTAAAGTACTTAAGAAGGAAGTTGAGATATATATAGTGGAGGACAGGCTGGGCCTATGCCCAGTGGAGGACAAGAGAACTTTTGGAGTGAATTCTAGGTTCCTTTGGCTCTTCAACTGCCCAGTGTGGACTCAGCCAACCTATTTAGAACAATCTTCTAAATGGATGATTCCATCATTTAAATACTTCCATCCTCTGCTACTCAAATTATTCCTCTGACATCTAGATTGCTATAATTATTTCCTGACATCTAGATGCCTATAATTGATTGAAAAATGGGAAAGCTGGGTAAGCCACAATTTAGAATAAATTTTCTTAAAAACTAATCCAACAGACAGAAACTAATTATATGGCTAGTTATGAGAAATTTTTCTAAGTATGGGGGAAAGTGAGCGATATAAAACATTGACTTTTGTGGAGGCATCAAAAAAGATGGTCAGATGGAAGTAGTTACTGATAACACTCCACTAGTTTGACTCGGGCCAACTCTGTTGATTCAAATGAATGGAGACAAACGAGCTTCCCACCCATGGTCATTAGCAAGACATCTGTTTCTCCCAGGACTTATAAATTGTTTTTATAAGTGTTTTAAACTGAACTAATTTTATATAGGAGTTTCTACTCCACTAATATCAATAATTGTATGTGGTTGCCTGTGGATATCATGAACTGGCAAATTATTTTCTGAATGTCATTCGATTAAAAATATGAGTATTACAGTACACCATATTACAGTGTGGTGTATGAGGAGTGGTATAAAACTAATTTATTTAAAATAAATTCAAGTTGCTTCATAACCATCTCTGAAAGCTTTGACCAATGTCTAATATTGAAATGTTACAATAATTAGAACAAAATTTTTCCACTAGAAATGAATTAATAACTGAAGTTTGAATATGCAGCATGCACTAATTCTGGCTTTTAAAATCCCTAATGGGCTTTTGTAGCAACTCAATTTGGCAAAGTGAGTAAAATCCTACATTATAGATAAAGGTAATTAGTGACGAAGAACAAATTTTATTTAAATGCCCTGCATGCATTTTGGACACTAGTTTCTTCTTCGGAAATGGGAAACTAGAGAAGGGACGAAATACAACAATCAGGAAAAGAATAACAGAAAATCAAACTATCAATCACAAAGGGATTTGGGGCTTGAGAGTTGTTAAAATCCTTCTAGCTGTTTTGACTTTCCAAAATCTCCCAAGAAACTGGACAACTTACATTTAATGACTCTCTCCAGTTAGAAATAGTCTAACTTGAATTAGTTTGCCAAAATGGGGGAAGACAACTGATGGTCTCAGCAACTAAAAGAAAACTGGTAGATGGATGTCTTAGGGGAAATGGGCCATTTTTCACGTGACTACACAAATCTTTTCATAATTAACAGCAATCACTTCGAGTCAGTCAATAATTCTGCTGGCACATGAAAAACAAATTTGGCTTATTACATATATTATATATATATATATCATTTGACTTATTTATGTATACTATTATATATTACACATTATGTGTATTGTATAAAACATATATTCAATAACATAATTATATTTATTACATAATACTGTAAACATTTATATTATATTAAATATATACCTCTTACATCACTGAACTTCAGCTAACCAAACACAGATGTATCTCAAAGTGACACATTTGCTCTAATGATGAGATTTAGTTTGAAGTCTAACCAGTTACTCGCATTATGGGTGTGCATGTTTGTGTGTGTGTATAGAGAAAATATTTATATTATTTATGTTTTAGTTATAACTTAATATATTTAATATCTATATTATAAAACATAAAAATATTATATTTAATATATAATTAAGTATAAAATGAACAAACAGACTTCAAACTGAACCTCATCATTGCAGTAAATGTGTCACTCTGAGCTACCTTTGATTGGGTTAGCTGAAGTGCAGAAACACAAAAGGTAGAAACAAAAGAATGAATTTAGGATAAAGGTTTAGCAGAGCTGGAATGACCTTAAAGGTCACACAACCCATGGCCCACCTCATTTAAGCTTAAAGTAATAGAAACTACATGTAACCCAAATATGAACGAGCCAGCCATATGAACAGGCTGCAGAATCAACTTGTTTCCCAACTCCATGTTTTTCACACTGCAAAAGCCAGCCTGTTTCCCCCAAGTACCTCCAGAGGCCCCTGAACATGACAGATTACAGCCACAAATGATGCTCAGACTACCAAGGATGTCGTGTGAACTCATGAGGTATTTCCTTTACGGTATTTACTTTTATAATGGGTGGTTAGTTGACTCGTACAACAATAAAGAAATGATTTCAAATTCCTTCACTCTATTTTCTCTCAGCTTATGGATGATAATTCTGAACAGTTCAGTTTTCCCTTAGGGTACTGGGCATTGGTTTGGGAGTTTTATTCTAAACCCTCTCCCCTAGAGTAACTAGAAGTAGCTGATCTTTGGTTATTTCTTCCAATTACTTTGACACACCTTCTAGTCACACTTTCTTCAAGTCCTATATGTTGGTTATATTTGATAGATAGAATGAAATGCAGCCCTATTTCTGATGATAATGCCTTTTAACAGTTGTCAAGACAGATTTAACAGAAAGCTACAGTAATTCACAACTCCCAAACAGCCTTTTCATCTTTATATAAAAACTTCAGGACCCCATGAATAGTTATCATTTTGAATTTTTCCTTAAATATGACATATTCACCAAATTCTGACTTATATTTCTAAAGTTTCTGTCTCTAATATTTTTAAGTTTAAAGTGTCATACAGAAGTTAATAACTATATAATCACAAGACTATATAGTTATTAACTATATAAACACAATTTTCTTACAGATTCATAGAACCCTAGAAATTGAACTTACACAAAGCTTCATCCAAAACTACAGCCAAACAATCAGGATAACGGTTCCCTCCCCTATGCTACAAAATGTCCTAGAATGAATGCTATAGATAAACTGGTCTTCTCCTGCAGAGAAAGGGCTGGAGAAATCCACAGGACTTTTTCTCATCCATAAACTTGAGAATTAAGCTATCAACATTGGCAAGCAGTTTGACATCCATTCAGTTACAATTTTGGGGTTTGTGGGATACAAAAGTGAAAGTCTTATGATTATACAATTAATGATATTGTATGACAGTATAATCTTAAAAAAAAACAGAAACAAGTGTCACCATTTAACAAGTGTATCACTGAGGTGTTAGTAACTATTGCAAAGTCAACGAGAATGAGTGTGCTTTGAAATCACAGGTCAGGAAGTATCAAAAGAAGTATAGGCAGTTCAAAAGAGGAAAACTGATTAAAATGACTTTACTATATAATATATAACCCAGAGGAAGAAATGTTTTACTTATAGAAAATACAAATTATATTTTAAGTAAATTCTCTCAGATTTTTCCTGCTGCTCAAAAATAGATGTAGTTTATTTACCAGTGATAACTAAAACAGATAACTAAACTTGTCAGAAGATATCTCCAACTCATTGCATTAAACTGGGGTTTAGATGGACGGTGATGGTAGTAGCATAAGAAGGTGATATTTTTGCCATTATTAGGGAAAAAACTGTCACCAAAAGTAGTGAATTTTTTTAAAACAACAGCTAAAATGTTTTGTAACCTGTATGTTTTAAAGAAATATTTCATATGTTTAATAAAAGCCGCTTGTACCCTCTATGAGTCTGTAATTGTTTATACATATAATTTCTAAACGTGGTACAATTATTTAAGAAAAAAAGTACACAAAGTCATAATATAACTTGATATAGTTTTGTGCGCTCTTTATCTTTTTCTGTTTATTCATAGAACTTGCCAGGCCAAGATTTTCTGTTGGTATTCTCACTAAATCGTTTTTCAATTTAAATGAATTGTCCCCAATAAGACTTACCTTCTACACCTACCCCCTGTTAAAATGTTTCAAGATTTTTTTTGGAAGAATCTAAGTATTTGAATGATTCTTGACATAAGTAGTTCTCAACATTGGGTGTCTCTGCTAGAATTATCTGGGTAGCTCTTAAGAAATATTTATGACTGGACCCTATTCTAGTACAATTAAATAAGAAACACAGAAATTGGGGTATTGGCGTCGGTGTTTTTAAACCTCCCCAAGTGATGCCAACCAGCTTCTCAAACCTCTGCCACAGGCTAATTTGTGATGACACGGCACATTTTAGCATCGGAGTTCTTTAATGTTTCATCCTGCATCCCAGACGTCATTGCAAATAAAGCACACTGCTAAATGCTGATGGTTGAT
Source organism: Eonycteris spelaea (assembly GCA_003508835.1). Classification (NCBI taxonomy): domain Eukaryota; kingdom Metazoa; phylum Chordata; class Mammalia; order Chiroptera; family Pteropodidae; genus Eonycteris; species Eonycteris spelaea. Next base: position 9,165,936 of record PUFA01000043.1, on the reverse strand, counting down.
CAATGATTCTACTATGAATAGTTAGAAATCAACATTTATGTTTATATATTGGGGAATGAAGAGAGTCAGAGAGACCTCAAAAGATAATGCTCTATTAAAAAAGAAAAATAAAGATTACATAAGTAAATTTTCTCAAATTAAAGGTACTCTTCCTTGTATATGAGGCAGTTTTGCTTTAATGTGTTCAATTAAAACTATCTTCATAAATATTTTCATTAAAATATTTTAAATGTATATTCAGAAATTCATTTTTCTTTGGAAATCATTTTTTTTATTTAAAAGAAACTCATATATTGGTTTTAGCCACTCCATCTTATAAAATCTTTTCTTAACTGCAGACTGTTCCATTCCCTTGTGAAAAAGATTTTATTCTATACCACTGACAATTTCAAGAGTGAAACCTCTCCGAAGAGCATTAAATTATCAAATGAGTAATGTTTGTGTAAACCACGTGTAAACTGACAGTATTTGTTTCAGCCAATCTGGGAGTTCATAAAACGTTGAAAGTGTTTTGCAAGAGTAAAAGTCTATTAAGATAAACATACTGATGTTTCCATATAGTAAAAGAACTGCCAATAAAAGGGAATCTTTTATAAGACGGTTCACTCTTAACTTTAAAAATACCCATAATAGGTACATTCAGAAAGCTCCATTAATATTATTTCAAATAACTTTATGTTAACTAATGAATATGACTGCCCCAGGATGAGAAATCAAGAAGGAAGTATGATGTTGTTTTTTGTTGGTTTTTGATCTGTTAGAGCAGCAAGATAAAGTTCAGTATAGAAATCACATATTTTTTAAAAATGGGGAGCATTTTTATCTCAGAAATTATAGTACTGAGTCAAGCTCTCTTGTTACATCAACTTCGGTAACATAGAGGTGTCTACGCAAAGTTACATATGCATGCAACAAAAATACAGAAGTCCTACCCTCTCCCTGATAAATCTTCCTCCTTGCTGAAGAGACCTCATATATGACAAAAATTTCTGATAATCCATTTATGGAATTGACTAGAAATGGTACCAAGGATGGTCACGAGTCGTATAAGTTTGTTTTGTTGTTTCCTATAAGAGGAAAGGAAGCTACTGAACTACATTTACGAAATTTGCAAATAAATTTTAGCAATAAACAGCTGTAAAGAAAATTATGCAGTGAAGTTGTTCAAAAGAACTGGTAGCCAAAGTATGCTGCCCATTGGTCTTGGATACTGTGGTAATAGTCACAGGGGTATCTGGAGAGTGGTCACTGTTTCACAGGATATTTAAAAAGAGGCCATGATGAATTTTTTTCTTACTTAACAAAATGCTTTTTGATCAAATTCCTGCTCAACAATGTGCGCTGAGCCTTTGGAGATTTACAACTGCTCTTTACGACTGAATCCTGCTTAGACAGATACTAAATGATAGAAAATAATAAAATATTTTAGTGCCTAAAAGAATAACCAAATTCACGTGAAGGGAGAGGTCATTAAAAGTAGATATTCAAGAAGTGATTAATAAAACAGAATGTAAAAGTAAGTGTAAACCTAGATTTAGAATACTATCATAACACCATTCCCCAAACAAAATGAAGGAAGTAGGATAGAAATGGAGAAAATAATATCCACTGCGAAGCATCAAAGGCACAGCAGGATTTATTTCCTGTAATAATGAAGATGCACACCACAGGGACAGTGAAATGAGGCTGTCCTAGAACTCAGCTATAAAGCATGTTCAAGGGGAAATCATCCCTACAAGAAGATCCTTTACATGCCCATAAGAGCATCTTCATAGAAGATAGAATAGCAATGTTAGGTTTTTTAAAATAGAAGGAAACTTTGACCAATATATATATATAAAAATTAGGCTGAAAGAGTAATAATTACTCATTTAGTGCAAGAATCATTCAACATAATGACAAAGAAACAGATCTTTGATAAATGGCGCTCCCCCCCATCCATCACACAGCCAGGGAGTTGGCAACAAAAATGTCTCCTCTTCGTTTAATCAGGGCAGTGGGAGCAAAGAGAACACAAGGAAATGCAGCATTTCCAAAGAGAACACAATGAAACAGGTAAATGTTCATCAGGACAAGGAGTTAGAAAGAATATTTGAAGAAAGGGCTTCAGTATAGAGAGAGGTCTGCCCACGGGAGAAGATACACAGAAATGTGATCACAGAACAGAGGTCTAAAGCACGGTGAAAGCCTGGGGAGCTCGTGAGGAGCTGAGTGAGTTCTGGCTAGGGGAGAGAAAGACAAGGCTTTGTGCCTGGAGTGACAGGTAAAAAGAACCTAGCTGTGAGATATAATGAGTTGGGAGACAGGCACACATATGCTTTAAATAAATACCATTTTGGAACTTTATTTGTTAGGCGATGAGGAAGCAGAGAGGGAATTTGGGAAGGGAGAGACAACATTAGGGTGGCGCATAATCTGGTGAAAGAAGATGAAATGAATCGAAAGGGGAAGAAGCCCAGGATATAAGTCCACTTAAACGCAGTCTTTTAGGTGGGAGAAGACTAGATGTCAGTGAGACTGCAAAGAAAGGGCGTGACTAAATTAGAATCTGCGGATTTCTAGAGATATAATTTGCTATAAGAAGGATCAAGGAGCATTGCCAAGCCTACATGAACTCCATTCTGGATGACAGCAGGTAAGAGAGTCACCAATAGAGTATGTATTCCCCATGACTTGGTCCAGCATCTTCCCATAACAATTCCCTACTCCAACACACAGTCAGAATTTCACAGATCAATGCAGGTGCAGGAAAAATATTAAGAGGGTCAATGTGGATCTAATATAAACACAGGACACAATGAACTCTCACTAAATACTAAGTCATTAAATACCAAGATTTCACTACTGTCTTTTCAAAAAAGATCCTCTATCACAGGTATTTTATAGAGTAATTACACATAACATAAATTTGTAATCATTTATAAAGAAAAAGCAGCATTTCTTCATACACAGCAGCTGTCTACACAGCAGCTACGCAACTGCGTAACTAAAAATATTATGTTAGATTTCCACAATAACAGTACCCAGAATCCAAATTTTTCTTGATTATACAAGGCTAGGTCTACAGATTCTATCTTGTTTCTGTTCTGCCTCAGATTTGCTCTGCTGGGGATCTTTTGTCAATGGGAGAGCCAACAGAAACTACAGCCTGAGCTTATCTCTACCCCAATGGCTTTGTAAAGCAAACCAAAGTTATTTCAGAAGTGTTCATCACCAGAGCATTTATATATGTGTGTAGAGGCAGAAGGGATGAAGGTGAGAAGAGTCACCATCATCCCTTGAGGTTTACTCTGTAAGCAGACCTGGTTATCAAGTGGCCATGGAGGACTAATTCCTACACATTTTACATCTGAAATCTGTGTTCATTAATCACCAGCATGACCTACAACAAAACACAACGCTGACAATTTTCCTCTTTATTGCAAAGGGTCAGTCAGCCTGGGAGCAATTTGCCACCCACATAAAACTTATATTATGTTTATGTTCTTGAACAGTTTACAAGTTCAGCACTATATCTCAAGAATAGCTGGTTTTTATTCCCAACATCATCTTTCTTCACTGTAAATACAAACATAGCAAATTATAGACGGACAATTGAGTGAAGTCCCAAAAACTTGAGTTTATCTCCCATCCTCTTTTGAAAACACCCAGGGAACGAGGTCTTAACCCACCTCCGTAAGCACCAATCACAACTTAGAAAACAATTGAACACACAAGCATGGGGTCTGCACAGTGTTATTAGAATTCAGGAGATCCTCCTTGCCTTCCTCAATGCATCTCAGTACAGTGAGAGATGGCGTTAGAGCACTACAGGGTTCCTGGGCTGGCGCTCACAGCAGGGAGCCCAGAATAGGACAGAAATTGGGTTTCTTCAAGGCTGTAAATCCTGCATCTTTCTTAGGGCAGATAATCACTCATTACTGGTGATAGTAACTAGGACCTACCTTACTCAACAAAACTTAACATTAGTGGATCTTTTTTAAAAGATACTTGGTTCTCTAGGTGCTGCACAGCTGGAACACATGAAACTCCATCTCCTATTCAGACATCCACTGAAATGTCTGACAATGATTTTTAAAATGAGAAATTATCTGCTTATGTTTTCCATATCAGAAACGTCAAGGACTTTTTGCTAGGTATAATGCAGATGGAATCAAATTAAGGAAAGTATGTCTTGATGAAGACATATTAAATGTGAAGGAAGTATATGCCTGGGAAGGTTGTAGAAATGATCCCAGAAATTAGTTTTTCCAACGCCCATTTGGTAATAGTAGCAGGGCTGGTATAAGTGTGGGCGTGTTTGAGTCACATGTGACTATCTCAGTGTATCTAGGGGTCACGAAGACTATGGAAACTATGAGCAGGGATCTGACAGCAGAATTCACTGTTAGATTAAAACTGACTCTCTGGACATGAAAAATGGCACAGAGTCCCATCTGGACAATAAGTAGAAGAGCTAGACCAGGAATGGGGCAGCAGTCAAACTAATTCCTGAAAAACATACTAAATATAAAAAGAAACTGGCAAAGAGGTGAAGCTGTCTGGTCATTCCTGCTCAAACTGCTGAATCTCTAAAATGTTCCCTCTTCTTTAACGACTTATAAATTTGAAGAGTATTCAGTACCATCTCTGAAGGAGCACACTGCAATTGCCAATCTTTGAAAAGTATAGATGTCCCACCCCACATAAGTAAAATTTTAAAGAAAATGATCGTCTTCCTAAAAAACAAACAACAAGAAGAAGCAGTTTCAACAGGGTATAGAAGAACTTATTTTAAATTTATTATTTTAGTAGAACTCAAAAGGGCAATCCATCTCTGAAATAAGAGTGGAGGGTCATGAAAAGAAATAGTCAAGAACAGGGGAAAAACAGAAAGCCCAACCTACATAATTAGAGACCACAATAAAGGCAGTGAGGAGCAGCCAGAAGTATAGGAAAAAATCAAATCAGTAAAATAAAAGCTTCAGAAAAAAGTCTCCCAAGACTCAAAGGGAAGGATAAAGAGGTAAAGATTAAAAAAGAAAAATTAAATGACAATGCAGGCAGGCACAAGATAGACATTATGCATCATAGGAACATCAGAGACTAGATAGGGAAAAGAATTATCAAAGGAAGAACTAAAAACTCTCCTTCACTGAGAAAAAGCTCTGAAAATACATAATCCATTTACTAGTCTTTAAAAAACTATCCTAAAAAAAAATATATATATATATATTCCTGCCAAATGATAAAATAGTTGCAATGCTAATTTATTAATTAACAATGATAGATAACTATCTCAGTTGCTATGTCATGCAAAATTCATCTAGCTTCTCCTTGTATACAGATGTACATGGGAAACCATATTATAACTCAGAAGATTGCTTAGTGAGTATGAAATTAAAACAAGTGAAGAGAAACAAATAAATCAAAACTTTAATGGCACCCACAAAAAAGGAGTTGGATACAGCCATCTCAAGATAAATATGCCCATACTCATGACTCAAAATGTTTGAATCCACTGGCAAAAACTCACCCTAACTTAGAAAGTATGTGAACTGCCACTGGTCACATGAGGCTCCTTAACATCCCTCATCCATGCATTGCAGTTTGACTGACACTGATGGACTATTTATTAGCCACGTTAATGTAATCGACAGATTTCAATCAAATCTTGCTGGACCACAAACAATTCTGACAACCCCAAGAAAAAAGTAGTCCACATATTTAACCTTTGATTTATTATTATCTGTCAATATTTAACACCTAGAGAGCAAGCTTACTGCCACATCAACATGTTGCTATGGGGCAAATCAGTATAGCAACTTATTCAGAAAGCTGAAAAATTTTATTGAGATGGCTGACTAAATGGGTATACACTGAAACCTCTCTAACTTGTGAATAAAATATAGGCATTTTATTTTCAATTTCCATGTATCGCTGGCAAAAAAAAAAAAAAAAATGATACTATATTAAACCACAAAGGAAATCTTGTATCTCTATCCACCCACCTTCCAAAAGATACAATCAGAACATGATCATATTCCATTTCTCTGACCACACATCCCTAACCCCTGAGAAATTATAAACTATTTGTTTACAAAAGAGTACTACAAAAAAATTCAAAACTACAAATGGAAACTATTTGTAATACAGATACATTAATGGACAGACATAAAATTTAAGTGGACAAACCTGCAGTTAGAGGCAAATCAAACTTTATACACCATCTTAAGCCCGAGGGAGTATCATGATACCTACTTTACCGATGAGGAACGTGGCACAGTGATTTCCTCAAAGTCAGACAGAGAAAAAATGAAGATGAGGTTAGATCTCAAAAGCTCGTGCTTGTCAAAATATCATCTGGACTCCAAAAATAATGAAAACAAATTAAGTAAGCATAATTTCACAGAGCTGAAATGTGAAAAAAAAGAAAAACGTATCTAAGAAAATACCAATTTTCAATTATATTGCCCCAGAGGAAAAAAAAAAGCAGGTCATATTCTTCTGTATGAAAGACACGATTTGCCACATTGATTTGTCACAATGATATTGATTTGTATTTATGAAACTCTTTTTTTCTAACACACTGTCTGCAATTAGTACACACTAATTTATTTATAACAGATGATGACTTATGTTATGAACTTCTAATCCAAAATGCTAGATTTCTTCCACTCTAAGTCTTTGGAAGAGGGGGTGGTAGGAAAACCAGGAAACAGAAGATGAAGAGAAATTTGGTCAAAATAGAGAATGTAAAATGAGGGAGAGAGTGAAAGATGAGCGTAGGCATATTTTCTTGATTCATTATATTTTAGTCAAAAAAAGATTTTTAGAATTAATAAATTTAAAGTACTTTTAACAATGTATTAACTCATTTTGCCTACTAAAATTTCTTTGGTTGTGGTTACCTATGATGAAAATATTTATCTATTTTTTTTAGACACAAACAGAAAACTGTGACGTGGTAAAGTTGTGTTAGGGGACAAATAATGAATATTGTTATCAAACTCTGCCACTAAAGGACAAAATGGGGTATGTTACAAAGCCCTGAGATTTGAAGATTCTCTTCTGGGCTGATAAAAGCACTTGTCATGAACCCACCTGTCACATTATCTAAACTGGACACATGCACGCCTATTCACATACATGTACACACCCACAAATGTACTCACACACTGAATACCAGAGGTGCTAGATGTCATCCAATATTTGCTAAAGAAACCATTTTACTCTTAGCTTTCACCATGCATTGTCATGTCTTTAAAAATCACTCACATTACAATCAGAAGAAGCCTATGTATTACAATGACTAAGAAAAATGTTACTCTTTAAATGCCAGTTGGTAACCAACAAGCTCTTTTGAACTCTACAGACACAAGATCTGGGATTATCAAATGTTAAAATGAACTTCCATTCAAACTATAATTATGCTCAGTCAGTTGAAGTAGATAAATGAGTCCCTTTCTGAGAAAACTTTTTAAAAACCTACAAAGAATTGATGGAAGTCCATAATAGGCATTGAAATACTAGGAAACCTATAAAAATGAAATAATTTGGGTTAAGCCCCATACTTCTCCCAGAGTTATAAATAAAATATATGAGGAAGATGTTAACTTTATTTAATAAAACTTCCAGGCTGTGGGACTCTTCATAAGAGGTTTCTGACTCAAGCTTAAAATGGAAAAGAAACTGGATTTATATAAACCAACAAATACCCATCAGTTACATGGAAAATTTGCAAATATTACCAACGTGAAATGGTTATGATATAAAAGTAAAATATTGACATTAAGTTGAGTATGTCTTTGCTAAGTTTTAGCTATTAGTTTTCTCTAACTTCTCCGGGGAAAATATTTCTGAAGTCAAACTTTTGGAGAGCTTTCCAAACATTCAGGAAACTCTTTAACACTGTTTCTCTGCAGAATTCAGACAGACCCCCAATGACAAAAGTTGGATTACTTAAGTCCATTACAGTCCTTGCTATAAACCTTTCATCCTAACAAGATTCAATGTAAACATCCGCAGGGTAAAGTTGAAGCAAGGAATGTCAGCACTTAAATAACACTGTCTGAGTCCATCTTGAAACACCAACATGTTTCCTCACAGGTGTGTGAGTGCGTGTTAACATGATGGAAAGCAACCAAATGGTCTTATGATACACAAATCTCTAAACTGTGATAATTGTTTTAATTCGCCCTAGTTGATTAATTGAGAAGTGGTGTTCTGATTTTGTGTCCAAGGACTTCAAAAGACTTGCGTCCAGAAGGAAGGTTGTAAGACAGTTGATACTTAGTTACTGGAACAAATGCAGTAGGTTGCATCCAGAGCCCAGCTTTAGGCCAAAAACAGATGTATCCCAGCCACTGGGAGCACCCATGGCTGACAGCTTTCAGCTGTTCTCTCCTCTTCCAACAATTGCTTTAGGCCAGATTCCTCAAACTGTATCACTTCTGAGAGCCTTTCATGGCACTCCTTAAATTAAAGCAATACCTAACCTACTATTTATAAGCAGGTTAAACAACCTAGTAAGTATTCGAGGCCTAATCACTTAGCACCCACTGAGCACTACAATTTTAAGCCTTGGAAGAGTAGATGCTACCACCCTCATTTTCTGTTCTGCACTGATTTTCACATGGTACTTGCTTTTGCTCATACTGGCTGCTGAAACCCTGGTTCTGAAAGGCAAACAATCTTGAAGTAACAGTTCCTTCAAAGTTTCTGTGAACCCACCAGGGAGCCACGGAGCACACAGCTAATCAGTTTGTAAACCAGGCCTGGGGTGATTTCTACTCAAAGTAGCATCCCCTCCCCATGGAGGCCAGGGTTTGGAGATTGTTGGGGTCAGGAAAGAAACGAAGGGGTATTTTTAAAGTCAAAGGCACGTGCCTCAATTTGAGACAGGTCGCGAGCACCATTCTAGTTTCAGAGCTCCAGTGGAACCACCTCGGGGCTCTGTTGCGGGTGGGATGCCGCCCAGCTTCTCTCTCAGCCAGTCCGGCTCCCGTCACGTCCCCCAGAGCTGACTGTCAGTGCTCTCCACAGCGAAAATCCTGGGTGCTGGTCCTGCGTCCCAGCATGTGCAACCTAGGATGGCCACTTAAAGTGAAAATTTAAAAATGAAAGAAAATATTACGTTCTCCAGCTTGACAACTGAACTAGTAACATTAAATAATGTTCTTTTTTAAAACATTTTTCACTTTTGTTTTGGGGCGCATAAACACGCAGCAATTCAAACTCACTTTTCTAGTGAAAAATCCAACAATCTTTAAAAAAAAACAACATTAACTCCATTCCACTGCTGCTGTGTGTTCTGGAGTTTTATTTCAGCAGGGGGTGGACTGACCATATGTTACACCTCAACAAGACCCACCTCACGTTCAGCTAAAAAGAGCTCCCACACTGTGTTTGCCAGATACCCTTATTCACAGCAATGATACAGAAACTTCTAAAAAACTCTCTCTCCAAGTTACAATTTTCAATATATCCATTCGAAGGGAAGCCCCATGAGAGGAAACACCTGTCCATCTTAGCCCGGTGGCTACAGCAGTGCCCAGCAAGTTACAGACACTGAACACACATGTTTGTTGAATAAAGGAATCTCTAAAATCCTGTTTTCACACTCTCTTTAAGGATGTTACTTTCCTAAAACATAAGTACAAGACAAAACTCATTAATAGCCCTTAAAAGATCAGTTGTGATTGTACATGTATATGTTTTAAAAACAAAGCTCACACTAACAGATGTGCTCTGCTGATGAGAAGTAGCAGGCCACCACCCGCAGTAATAGAGTAATATATCCAGAATGTACCTTAGAGGCACATTTTGATGTTAAAAGTTAAAGAGATAAATAGTGATTATTTTTATTGTAGTCACTAGTACAATACCATACGTTGGAGAGTGCAAGAAATGACTGCCTATAAATTTACTGTACGTTATGAGCCACTGTTTTAAATGGCCATGAAGCAGGTGTCTGCTAGAGACTTGTACAAATCTAAGAGGTTCATAAAAATATAAATGAACAGTGCAGCACTGTCTCAGTTCTTATAATTTAAGATCTGGCAGGACACAAGGTTTTACTTTTAATTTGAAGAATATACTAAACCACACCAACCACTTCTATAAGGATAATTACACACAGTCTATCAATTTGTCATAATAGCTAAGTAATAAGTCATAATAGCTAAGTAGCTAAATAATATAAGCCCATTATATTATTATTATCAAGGCTATTCATAAGAAAAAGAAAAATCCATCCTGCATGTGAACATTATTTTCTGATAAATTTGCGGTAATTTTAAATCATTGGAGTTTGCATCCAGAATAGTAGGAAAGGCTCATATTATTCACTCTTATTTGTCAAATGAGAAAGTTACAAACTAGGAAATTTGCTGATGGCCACAAGGCAAGTTGTGGTAAAATGAGGATCATCCAGGAATACGTCAAGAGCTGAAAAAAATCAACCACCTAATTCTTACTCCTAAGGTCTGTTGACTTGTTTGGTTTGTATTCTTAAATCTTCTGTACCATAATCAAGGCTTATTATTCAATTGTTCTTTTAAAGCCTAAAGTCATAATTTTAGATATAAAGCTGCTGGTAGAGTTTTATCATCATTAGGTTGAATATAAAAGTCTATATTAATTTAGAAAATAATAATTTTTAAGTATTTGTACTGTTCTACACTCGGATGAATAAAACACAATCCCTTAAAATTTAGTACAAAGTTACAGAAATAGGTAATCTATGAATTGCAGTTGAATACAATAAAGGCCACATTTTAAGTACTGGCTTCAGAGAAGAGTGATTCACTCTGCTCAGTGGAATTACTGGAATTCCCAGTGGTGCTGACCCTTTGAAATGGGCTTAGAAGACTAAGTAGGGCTTTTCACAAAGAAGGCGCCAAAAGCGAAGAGGGAAGCCCTGACCCTCCTAAAGCTGAAGCCAAAGTAAAGGCTTTGAAGGCAAAGAATACAGTACAGTACGGAAAGGCGTCACAGCCACAAAAAAATAAATAAATAAAAAGATATGCACATCACACACCTTCTGATACAGCCCAAGACACTCTAGCTTGTAAGGTTACTCAAATATCCTCGGAAGAGCAGCTCCAGAAGAAACAAGCTTGACTGCTATGCCATCGAGTCCCCTGACTACTGAGTCAGCCTTGAAGAAGACAGAAAACAGCACTACACTTGTGTTCTCTGTCAATGTCAAAGCCAATAAGCACCAGATCAAACAGGCCTGAAGAAGCTCTGTGGCACTGACATGGCCGAAGTCAACACCCTGATCAGGCCTGATGGAGAGAAGAACGCATATGTTTGACTGGCTCCCAACTATGAATTTTGGATGCTGCCAACAAAATTGATACCATCTGAAATGAGTCCAGCTGACTAATTCTAAATATAAAACTTTTTCACTGTTAAAAAATAAAGAAGACTAAGTAGGAGTTCATCGGCCTGATAGAAAGGTCAGTTAAATTTGTGTCTTGGACAAAAGCATATGCAAGAGTACAGAGCTGTGAAAAGCTCATGATCCATTTTTGTGTTTGGAGTGCAAAGCACAAGGTGGCTATTGGTGAGAAATGAAGCTGGATGGCTAGATTGAGGCCAAATTACAATATCAAGGAGTTTGTATTTTATCTTAAAGCAACAGAGAATTGCTGTTGATTTGGGGGTAAAATAAAAATGAGGGTTTTAGAAATAGATTTCTGGTATTGAAAATGAATTACCATGGGATATAGGAAGACAGCGAAGTCCTGCTCTGTACCTAATATTATAGGATTCCATCTTGAATTTATGAAGTGATTGCTTGTGTGTGTCTATAAATCACTTTGGCAAACAACACATTGATTTTAAATTAAGCATTTTGCTGAGAAATGAAGTGTCCAGATCAAGAATCTTCACTGAGGAGGACATTGTGGTTTGGGGCTGGGACACAAGCAACTGTAATTCCCAGTTCTAAAAACTAGCTCACTCTGGTTTCCCAATGAAGCTCTTCTTAATTCGTTCAATACAATCTCAGCTCCCTGTGGTTTGGGTGAAAATCTGTTTCCTACAAAATGCAATGCTTTAAATTTAACCATGCTTAGAAAGGTTATCTTTTTAAGTTGGTATGCCCGTGTTCAATAGTAAGTAAGCTTTAAATCATTTCAAATTGAACTTAATATAAAAGGCCAAACACTTCAGAAACCAGGGCAGTCTACTGGGAAATATTTATACAATCTTTAAAATATTCAATATTTATTCAGCCGGCCATCATTTGTCATTTCCAAGACATTAGTCGATGTAAATGCATGCTAACTGGAAATAGGTGGTAGAGATGACACTAGAAGAAAAGAAACTCTTATTGTGGTAACTGTCCTGGTTTTCAATTCCCTGACATTTAATATAGTACAAATGAAGTATTCATTAATAAAAGTTTCACTGTAATCTCTTATTAGTTGCACCAAAACAAAAGAAACCCCCAACGGTTGTCAAAATTTTGTGTCCAGGCATGCAAATTTAACATTGTCCCACTGCCTACAATCATCCCCTTACATCATGAAGGAAATCTGGAGAGTTTCCAATGCTTTCCTTTGGAGGATTTATTTGTACAGGTCAGTAAAAAAAAATCTAGAAACCAGGACGCTACAATAAAGATCATTTTTAGTTTTTGCTAACACTGACTTTATTTAGTAGTATCAAATATGATCTTTATAAAGATATAGTTGGCTTCCAACACTGAAAAGAAAACAAACAAACAAAAAACAGTGAAGAACATAATTAAAAACAACCTCCTTCCCAAACCTACAAGCACAATCAACTTTTAGACGCTCCCTATTATCAAGCTCTAGAGGACAGGGACTTAAGATTGTTCTCATCAGTTAATATGTCTGAAAACAACTTTCTTCTCCATAATATGAGCAACAGTACATATCTTGAACTAGTAACAAGGCTTCTTTGAACACACACGCATGCACATGTGAATGCACACACATGCTCACAGGAATCACCAGTAGGCCAGGGTGGATTTCCCTTAAAAGGAAGAGAGCAAAGATGAGCGCCGAGAGCCCTCCATTGAGGAGTAGTTCTGGCTGGCTCTCGCATAATAAACTGCTGTTTACCTTTTGGATTCTATTTATGCCACATGCACATTGTTCATCATTATTAAATGATCCTTTTTTATCTTTCTATGACAGTTACATATTTTAACAGGTGACAGTTTGCCTTTATAAGCAGCAAAACACTGGTTTATTAGTATGCTTGTGTGGCATAAAATAGAGTTCATTTTTTACTGAAATAACTGGAGGAAAGAAACATCAATTGTGCAGGGTTGTGAATAGCTCAATGGGTATAGAAGGTACTGCAATAAATTAAGATAGGTTTGCTTTATTTATGAGTCTTAGGTATTCCTTCACAGTTGCTACTGTGCATGAATTTTAAGTGGCCTTTGATGGGCATGTCCATCTGAAGCAGCATCATAAACTCTTACATAGTTTCACAATTAATCGCTTCTCTGCAGTAAATTCAAAGAGTGTAAGCCTAACACTCAGAAGATTTTCCCTGTCTCCTAACCAGAGAAGTGCAGGCTACCTTAAAAAGAGACAGAAAGAGAGAGTCATTATGATAACCCTGAGTCACTAAAATGGCTAAGTATGTTCTTTATAGGTTTTAGACTCCAGCAAACCCCAGCCCAACTCATTCTGGAAACAGCCAGCAGTGTCCTGCATGCCTTCTTAGAACAGGGTCTGGGAATATTCCTCAGCCTGGTGATTAATGCTGTAAATCTGAGGTATCCAAAAGAAGACACCACTTCTGGCAAGTGGCATTTAAGAATCACAACTGCCACAAATTCCATATGCCATTGTTCACATTTACATTTAATAATACACATAAATAAGTAAATCCTGCCTGTGGATAAGACACTCCTATATGTGCTTTGGGGAGGAGGCAAACAGCCCATCTAGCACAGAAGGCCATCATCGAGTACTGCCAACGAAGCCTGAGTTACTAGATCATTTCTATAGCTGCTCGTAGTAAGCACCTCATTGGATAAAATACGGCCCTTTCAGATGATAGACCGCTTCAGAAGTGTCTGCTGTGCGCAGGTGCAGTGCGGGGCTAGGATAATAGGCCTGGCTGGTAGCTCAGTTATTTGTTTCTCATCTGACAGGTGAACTGTTCTCTCTGCATTTTCGAGGAGACATAACTATACCTGTCACTCCAAAGGCAAAACTCACTCAGGTATAACATTGCCAAGTTCCTGATGCTTCTGAATTTTCTCAGGGGTCAGAGATTTAGTAAATCAACGTCAAAGAAGGAAGCATTTTCTCAATTAAAATCTTGAGAGGCGCCACTTATTTGTATCGTAGCATGGGTGTGAGAGAACATGATAAGGATTTTCTTCTTCAGCAAGTCATAAGGAAAAAAATCAAGTCAATTCCCAGCATCAGATAAAGCTGTCTCACTTTTCATATGTGCCTCCCTCTTAGCTTTCTCACCCTCCTTCTGTCATCTACCTTTTTACCAGCATCCACACACATAGGCCTGTAGGATATGACTTATACAAGTTTTCATTACAGCACTTAAAAAAAAAAAAAAAGATCAGTCAGCTTTTTGCACTCTTCTCTTTCGCTAAAGTTGCTTCTGCCCTTTGAAAATATGAACGCCCTTGAGTGCTTTTTATATTTTCAAAGGGTAAAAGTGCTAAAGAGCACTTCTCTATTTCAGGGAAGAGGGAAAAAAAGTAAATCAGCCTGCCTAAAGTGTTCACTTGGAAAGGTAAAAATGAACTCCCAATGTGATGGGGAGTAGTCACAGCGCCTAGATTTATATCTATACCACTCTGGAGTCCATGGCTGAAAAAAAACCTGAGTCGCAGCCTCTGTTCAAATCTTTGTAGTATCTGTTTCTAGTGGAACCAAATCTTCTCCAAACTACTACCACAATGATGAACATGTAGATGGTATGAACTTCAACCCTGGACAATACTGTAATGTGGGGAAAATCTGTGTCCGTGCCCTACCCCTCCCACCCTCACCAGCCCCCGCCAAACACCTGCTCTCTCGTGTTGGGAGCTTGTCTTGGGTGTGTGTCTCTTTCGGAAGTGCACAGACTTGGTTTTATGCATGGCTGCTGCATCTCTCCACACTTCCCATCCCACTATTAGAAAGCACTTAATAGAAAGGATTGAATTGCAGAACTTAGCACCTCAGAACAAGTCAATAGTTACCTCTCCCAAGGACAGTGTATTTTCCCTATCTCCTTGGAATATAAGGTTTTGTCTTTTGCTAAATGTACAGTTAGCCAGGGGGAAGATCATCTTAGGGGAACGGTCTTGCCCTTACCTTGCTGCTTGGAATGTCCTCTGTCTCTAGAACATTCCTAATCAAAATTGATTACTCAGGTAGCTTGGCTATCAGTTCTAAGTAAACTCCAAGATTTGGGGACTCTTGTCTGTGCTCCAGAGAACCCTGTGATAGCTCACTCCCAGGGTTTCCCATAATGCCTTGTAAAGTTTATTTTGACATTTCTCTGAATAGACTATAAGATCTTGATGGCAGTTACAGCAGCTTCTGCTTCTAGATCTCTGTTTCTAGCACAGTGACTTGAACACATGAGTACTAGTAATAAAATAAATATATATAATATATCAGGCTTATTTTAAGTACTGTACATGTATTTACTGATTCTCACAATACTGCTATGTAGGAGGTACTATTGCATATGCCATTTTACAGATGAGGAAACTGAAACAGGGAAGTAGTTTTCTTATGGCCACACAGCTAATAAGTGCTAAAAATTGAATTCTGCTCAAATAACCTGATTCTAGAGACTGTGCTTTGCCACTATTCTTCACAGCCTCTTTCAAAAATAATATATGTACACATTAAATATACTCAATGTTTTTTAGAATTTTAAAAATATTCAGATAACACTTAAAATCTGTATGACTCAAGGAAAGTTAATTAAGCCTTTTAATATTATTTCCTTCTCTGCGATCCCTTTTTAGGACTACATAAAAAAGGTCCCATAATCTGGCTAGCATTATGCATGGGTGTGTTAAACACATGTTAATTCTCCTACCCAAATTGCCCTCAGTGGGGTTAATTCTTTTGGTGAGTCTCAGGCAATAAAAGTCTAGTTAGAAATGGTTACTAATTTTACCTGAGGTAATCATTTGGCCTACAATTAATATTTCCAACTATTATTAGTTTGTACATCAATGCATGCACAATCTTTGCCCAAACAAGGTCAGTCATACACTGATCGTGGCAGAAGGCTTACTGTTGCAATTTTCCTTTGAATGCATAGGAAACATCAGTTAGATGCCAACAAGTGAAGACCATGCAAGTTAGAGTCTAGTCACCAGCCAGCATAAGGCCAGCAGAATGGGTCTGCCGGCCGACCAGGGCCCCAGAGAGCCAGACTCCAACATCTCCGTGCTCACTGTTTAAACGAGCAAAGGGGAAACCAGGACCGGTATTCAAGGCCACTTACACATTAGGAAAAACTGTTATCAACTGCTGATATCAGAGAAAATGGCCAAAGACAGACCAAAAAGATGACTTTCAACTCACATTTGCTTAGGAAACCCTACCATGCCTAGTGACGAAGTGGCTGGGAAAGCTACTTTGGAAAATCAACTGTAGCTGGCTCTAAAAGGAGTATTACACTCAAGGAATTCTGGACAGTTACGTGAATCTTCATTATAAAGTTGGAAGGCACCTTGATAAAAGAACACGTGTTGGAGCCAAAGTGACCTGTGCCCAAATCCCTACTCTTCCACTTACTGGAAGTACGGATTTGGGAAGGTATATTGGAGTTTGAATTTCCTTATTTGTGAAACAGGTAATAATGCCTACTTTTCGGGTTGTTGAAAAATTAAAGTGTGTATATATTAAGCATCTAGCATGATGAGTGGCACATAGCAGACAATCACATTGTCATATATTGTCACATGTCAACAAGTATACAAAAATTTAGAAAACAAGCCCCTGTCATCAAGGTGTTTTATGAAGAAACATAAGACATTCAACTCACTACAGAGATGCCGACCAGACACAAAACTCTGATACCAGTCCATATACATACATATAAAGAATGTACTTTTGTAGGTTAGGAGCTGCAGAAGCTTATACTTTGACTAGGCAGGATGGTGGCAGTGGAGGGATAAATTAACTGAGCACATGTTAAGTCATGGCTCACCAAAAAATATGGCCTTCAGATTTTTTCTACCTCTTAATTACTTCAGATACATCTTATTAATAAATCAGTGTAAGGAGGAGGGAAAAGGACTAGGCAAAGACTAATTGCTCTAGTCTTAATTAATTTGCCTATGAAAATTCCAGATGATGGTTTGTTTCTATACAACTGCAAAAAAAAAATGCAGAACATAATTTGAGCATAGACAAGAATTTACCACTACTGAGACAGACTCTATACACAAAAACAATAAATGTTTTAAATAAATGTATCCCCATTTATCTAAGTCTAGAAAAGTCAGAAGAGCTCATATTAGCCAAGGTCTAATTCATTCTGATACTGAAATAAAACCAGTACAGTAAATCCTCACTTAACTTTATCCATAGGTTCTGAGACTTGAGTTAAAACAATGTATAACGAAACTAATTTTACCATAGGCTAACTGACATAAGTGAGAGTTAAGTTCCAAAGGCGTCTCATCAGCATCAGCCTTATAATAAAACAAGGTTGAACAAAACAGCGTTATCCAGGAACCTGCTGCATGTGGTAACAGGAATACCGGGAATAGGAAAACCATCCTTCAAAGCTGTCTTGCAGAGTTAAAACTAACAATAACAAAACCACCTCTGTTATGAATATCAAAGTCGTAATCCACTCTTTACCATCCTAATACTGAAGGATAAAAAATGATTTTGGTGTCTTATTTAGTTGGCTCAGTCTAACACAAATCACTACTATATAACTCTTCTGAAGAGTTTGCTGCCAGTGGTTTTAGGGCACTAAAAGGGCGTGCCCACTAGCTCTGGCTAGTTAAAAAATAACAGCTAAAAAATAACTGATGTTTTCACATTATCCAGAGCATTAAAGACCTATAAAAGAGACATGCAGAATCTGCTACCAAGAAGTGAGCATTCTGAAGAGACAGGAAGAGCAGAACTAGAGTTTTTGGGTTAGTACCTGGGTAACTGCTTACTCCTCTTTAGAAAACATGAGAAATAGGAGGGACCAGCAGAGGGCTGCAATTGATCAGAGGCACGATAAGGAATATGACTTCTATCTGGAGAACTCCCCTGACGTGGTTACTTTTGGGGATTTCTGTTTTGTTTTGTTTTTTTTTAAAATACTTTCCTATATTTTCAAACTTCTTACAATAAACACATATTCCTATAATTCGGGGGGGGGCGGAACTTTCATCTAAAAGCTATTTGGAATAGATACAAATAAAGCTCCCCTGGGCTCCTTAGTTGTGTTAACCCAAACAATTAGCCTACTCACTACTTACAGAGTGGAGGAGAGAGTGACAGCTCCTCAAACTTCTGCTGCCAGCCCGGCTGGTTCAGCAGCTCAGCTTCCTGATGTTCTCCTACCTCAAAGTTCCCAGCAAAGGAGATTCTGAGAGTCCACCTTCATGACTTACATTAAAGAGATTCCATACTATTTTGGAATGCTCACTCCAAAACTATAATCAATCATCTTGGGATGTGTTTTCCAAGGCCATTCATTGGCCACAGGGTTATTGGTAGCTGGCACACTCTTATTTTCACTCCTTTCCCAATAAGTATCACTTTTTTGGACACTAAACCCAAATACCTAGGACCCTTAAGTTCTCGTCTAAATATAAAAATTCCCAACTATATAGCCTCATTCAATCAGAAACCTCGCATGCTTTTTTCCTAGAAAAATTTTCCTAACTTGGAACCTTTAAATACATGTGCCGAGTTCTTTAGCTAATTTAGAGTTTGACAGCAACTAATACTGTGGAAGTATGTTATTATTCTCATAGTTTTTGTACTTTTTTAGGTGGGAGCAGCACAGATAAATTATACATCTAATTGTTAGAATAAGAGAACATATTTATAAGCTTACTTCTTCTTCTTCTCCCTCTCCCTCTCCCTCTCCTCTCCCTCTCCCTCTCCCTCTCCTTCTTCTTCTTCTTCTTCTTCTTCTTATTATTATTATTTTGCAATTAGAACATGTGGAAACTTAATATAGCAAGCGTAGCCCCATGCTTGGTATTGAGGAGACACAAGAGAAAATTGTCTCTGACCTTAGAGGGTAAAAATCAAGAGTAAGAGAGATTTACAAAAAGAACTAAAATATGGTCTGCTTGGTGTAGTAACAGAAATGGCTTCAAGGTATGCAAATATATCATTCAAGATGCCATTAATCTCTAGGAGTCGGGAAGATTCATGGACAGTGGTCCATAAAAACAGTTCTACTGAACAAGGGGAATGAACAAAGGCACACAGATGTGAGTCAGCACAGTGTACTTGGGAAGTGCTCAGTATCTGGGTGTGATGCGAACATTATTGTTGGCAACGGACTCAGCTAATATAAGGGTCTTGGACCTGCCACATGTGCTTCTCTTCACCTTTTTCCAGTATCTTCATATTATTCATATTTATGAACAGTGTCTGACAGTTCAGCCCTTTGCCTATGGAAAGGATAATGAAAGGTGTTCTGGACTAAGCACAATGATTTATCAAATATCAAATACCTATTAAGTAAAAGATACCATATTATGTTCAAGGGTACCAAATATGAACAAAACTCCACAGTTGTTTTTAAAAACTTACATAAAATAAAAGAGAAATATACTGAAAACAATAGCACAAGGCAGCACGTGAGAGATATAAGTACAAAATGCACAGGACAAAGGAAATTTTGGGTCAGTTTTGAGGCATAGCACCGAGGCCAATTGAGTAGAGGGTATATGTTAGGGCAGTAGAATATAAACCAGAAAAGTTTGCTAGAACTATTTGAAAAACATTTAATGCCAGCCATAAAATCCCCATGCATATATGAAACTGTTATACATTACAAAGGTGACATTGCAAATCGAGAAAGGAGGAGGACCCTTCAGTGGTGGTTCTGAGACAAGCAGTTATTCACATGAAAGAATGAAATTAAACCCCTAATTTGAATTCTATATACACACACAAAAATCAATTCTAGGTAGATTAAAGGCATAAATATGAAAGATCAAATTATAAATTTAAAGGAAATATAGGAAAATATATTTAATGAAATTCAGGATGAATTTCCTAAGCATGACACAAAAAAGCTAAGTATAAAATGACTGATAACAATTATTAAATTAAAATGAAAACTTCAATTCATAAGAAGATAACAAAACATTTAAGTCACTATAAAATACCATAAAGTAAACGATAAGTAAAATAAAAACTGGGTGAAGAAATTCTAATTACGCATAACACATTAAGGATTATTAATGCGCGCACATACACATTTACAACTCCTACAATTTAATAACACAAACAAACAACAGAAAAAATGAGCAGAAGACTTGAGTAGGTATTTTATGGAAGATAAATAGCAATGAAATACATGAAAAACCTTTTTAACTTCATTAGTAATCAGGGATATGAAAATTAAGTTCATGCAGAGATAATCATATTATATCCACTAAATTAGCAGAAATCTCCAGGCTTGGAAATATCAAATGTTGGCCGATGTGAAGTGATGAGAATTCATATGTTGCTGAAAAATTATTTGGCCTTATTTGGAAAACTTAACATGTTCATGCCCTAGCTCTTAGCAATCTCCTCTCAGATACATCAGTAACACTCAAAATGTTTAATGTAACCCATTTATAGAAATACATATGTGTGTAATCTAAAATTCTTAAGAGAAACAATGTAATTCTGATGTAACATTAGACATATACATGAATGTTCCGAGTAGCACTTTTCATAATAGAAAAAAATTTTGAAAATAACCCAAAGTCCAGTGATAGCAAAATAAATAAGTCAGTTATGGTTTAGCCGTACCATCGATTATTGTATTGGAGGGAAGTACATCAAAAATAGGACCTGTAATAACATAAATGAAACATAATACTGGGTGTGAAAAAAAATAGGTGAAGACCGTGTAGACTATAATTTAAATATATCTTTCAAAAAATGAAAAGTAAGCTGTGTTTAGGAATACATACGTATTTGTTTAAACTATAAAAACAAAGGAATGATATGTACAGAATTGGAGCACAATTACTTCTAAAGGAGAACCTGAAGGGTGGGTTAGAGGAGAAACACACAGATAGCTATTGATCATGCTCTGCTTCTTACAAATGGTGGCAAATTCACAGATATACATTTCAATCTGATTTTTTAAACAATATTTATTCACATGTAACAGCTAATGAATCACAAAATATTTTACTGAGTTTGTATTCAATTTCGCAAATAAGGAATCACTAGCAGTTGTGAACAGGATAGTAATATTGGAAAAGCTTGCTTTCGGAAGAATCCCTATGCCACATTTCCTAACGTGGCAAAGGTGTCCCAGTCAACAGCTGTGGTGCTGACTGGGACCTTGCCCTACACTGTAAGAGGGACTACATTGCCTGCATTCTTCAGACACTAAAACCAGAACAAAGTTATCAACCCACTCATAAATACAATCACTTATCATTTACATTTGAGCTTAGGAGACATTAGATGAGAGTTAAAAGAAAGTAGGAATCTCCATTTGTGGACCCTGTGCTTTTGTCCAGAAGAAAACCATATGGTACAACCTCCAACCATGGGCTCCTACAAGTCTCCTCCCTTACTATACAATGTTTCTTACATAATCTCACCCCTTTCGTTAAAAAACCTCAGTTCTTCCATCCTGACGGGAAGTGTCTAGCTCCTAAAGCTTGAAATGTTTTGTGCTGGCATCCAATGTCACTCACCCACGTCACTTGAGATCCAACATGGAAAGACAAGGCCTAATGCAGAGGGAGAGGCAATTCGGGATCGGGCACTTTCATCCTGTACGCTTTTGCTATGTAAGGATTTTCAAATATCTTCTCTAAATCTAAAAAAAAAAAGATCAGTTTCTACATTTATATACAATCGATGCACCCATTAAATCAGGAGGTCTCAACCTTGGGTTCCCAAATGCAGGACCTTAATAAAAAAAAAAAGAACCATGGGTCCCCTTCTTTGAGATACTGACTTAATTGTTCTGAGATGAAAGGCCCTGGCATCGCTGATTGAGAACATCAGCATGAAGCTGTTTCTCTTCAGAACTTAAATTATACACATAATGTATTTCTATAAACAGGAGCTACATTAAACATTTAGTGCTCATCTTTCAATCTACTATGTTTCAATAAAACTGTTTAAACACACGTTAAACTATTAAATATCAGGCTAGTGCCTAGGCATACTGCAAGCACCTATCTATCATTTCCTCACCTAACCATGGGTGACAATACCACAGATGTTAGCCTTTCTATGAGTTAAAAAAGTGGCTGGGGGAGGGGGCTGCCCATGGATGTGTAAATTTAAAATCTGACCACCATTTTCAGCAGCAAGATCCTTCACTGATATTTGCTAAAAATAACCAAACCCTGAATATTTTGACACTTAATCTCCAAGAATGAGAGGTTTTAAAACACCCTATGTGTCTAACACTTCCCCTGCATGGTAGCTTCAATGTGAATAATAATCATGACAGAGTCACCAGAGTTTATAAGTTCCAGCTCAACTACAGGGATTGCTTTTTGCAAGTTATCGCGGCCTTCAGAATGCAGAATTCACTTTAAGATTAGGAACAATAGGGAATGCATGAGAAGAAGCAACTGAAGCTTTTAAAAGTACATCCACTCTCTGGAAGCAGATTTATGGCCTTTTGAGGGCATCATTGGTATGTTGCTGCCAACATCAAAAGCTTTCTTCTAAGAAGCCTAAGTCAAATGCTTGAGCACATTAAAATATGCTCCACCTACGGTCCCACAGTGCCCAGCCACTGCAGGCATTTCAATAGCACTGCCCCACAACAGGCCTGGCTAACCATTCAAACTGGAAAGTGTTACCTTCTCACTACAAGTGAAAAATCCAAATTTAAACAGAGAAAAATGAAAATTGGAAGTAATTTACTTGTCCAGAGAAGAATTAGTAGCTGTGTGGCAAATACCACTCAAAAGTTACCTCTTTGAGTAAAGCACAATTCTATTCTAACTCACGTCACTAATATCCCATATTTACTAGTAGATGAATACATTTTTCCTACGTATAGATTTTTTAAATGATTATATTTAGAAAATATTTAGGATCTACTAAGGATTCATACTGAACAAATTTACCAAGGACACAAAAGTAATTAGAACAAGAGCTTAAGACACCCTGAATTTCATACAAACATAAAACACCTATAATGTAAACCTTTTATAATATTAATTAGCACTACTACACTGAACCAACTTGAGCCCTTCACATCATGGCCCCAACAGTGTATGATTAAGAATACAGCCAAAAGTGGGAAAAAAATCTATCCTCTTTCAAAGGCATTTAGAAAAATGTAAACGTTTTAAATAAAAGGTAAACATCCTTTAACAGAAGGGTAAAATGATCAATAGTCTTTAGTCTTCTGGTGTCTATTTTTTTTTTTTTAATTTCTTTGTACCTCTATTGATTACCTTTTTTATTATAGTCCCAAGAAGAGGCAAGAACACTGCAAAAATGAAGATCTGGATTTGTGGGCAAGCACTGACAAATGTGACCTCTAAAAGCCAAGCAAGCTACTTTGCTTTAGACCTTGGTGGTTTATGTAGAGATTTGGGCTTTGGCCAAGAAATATTAGGGTCCTTTTCAGCAATACAATTTTATGATTCTTCCTTACATATGAGGTAAGGAAGAAGGTACATAAAAACTCAGTGATCAAATTAATATTATCAAATGTTAAATAAAAGACCTCTTAAATGTTTTCTATCTTCTATTTTTAGACAATGCTCCTCCATAAAGGTTTATATGGAGAGCTCAAAGACAATTATAAAAAAATGAGGATCAACTGGTTTCCCAATCCTTTAAATCACAACAAAATGTGAAAAAGTCATTGCTTTGAGCCAAACGGAAGACTAAGTGCCCTATCTTGTGAGTTTTGAGTCAAAGATGTTTATTAAAATAATTTGAGAATTAAAATCTGGAAATAAACATGAAATTTCATATATATTGTTTCTATTTAAAAATAAAGTCAATCTAGCAAGAGTGACCCTGTGCACTCAACTAAATGACGAGTTAAGTGTAGGGGTCCCTAACCCATTCTGCCATTTTCCACTTGTCGCCCATGTGCCGTTGCACAGGTATGGCTTGGTTTGCAACTACTAAGAGAAACTAATATGTAAAATTAAATCTTTTACTTAAAGATTTAAGTACATTCTTAAAAAATGTGCAAGCCAATTCTTACCAGCATCATCCCTGAAGTCCCACTTACTTGCCCTGAAAATTCTACGCCTAGAGCATTTTTTTATTGAAACTTTAGATACATATTTAAAATGCTAAAAAGTACTTCCTGAAATGCTAAAAATACTGGGCATAAATGGTGCTGAAAACAATGGATAGCATCACAGGACATCAGAACAGGAAAGAATTTAGTCATTTCTTCTCATTTCAGAAATGAAAACTAGAGGAAAAAGTGACATGTTGAAGGATGTGTGGTCATGAATTGTCCAGCCCATGACAATGCTTAAATGAGGGAGTTTTGACTTGAGAAGAAGCAGGGAGCTAGAGGAGACTGTGACCTGGGGGTCAGATGGAAGACACCGTGAGAAAGAGAGAAATAGGAGTACCTGAATTAAGAAGCTGATTTTTAAGTCAAAATGTGTCTACATCTCAAGTTTAAGTGCTCTTAATGCCATTTAAATTAATAGCACAGAACCTTAATGATATATTTGCTATAATGATGATATATGACATTCTACTAATATGTAATACATACACACAGATACGCATGCATTAAAGCACTTATCACTTTGACAATTATTAATAATTGGTTGTACAAGTGATGGTCTTCTCTGCTGCAGGGTGTGATATGATAGAGCTGTCTTTTCCACCCTGTAATCCCAGAGGTTAATGTGCATCTCAACCTGTCTGCTAAACTTTAGAAAATATCCAATGTACTTTTTCTCCAAGGTGAAAAAAAAATCAATGACAAAATTTTTATTCACCTTTATTTCTTTAAAGCATGCCCCTAAAAGCTTACATCCCACCCACACACCTCACTCTGACAAAACCTGTGAACCTCCTGATTGCTTTTTTTTTTTTTTTTTTTTTTTTTTTTTAAGAAAAACAACTGTAGAAACTTCCTGATGCAAGCTGCTGGCAATCACTGTAGCATGTGGTACCAAGACTGAGGGAGACACAAGGTTGCCTATTTAGATGAAGTGGGGTTAAGCTTTTTCCAGTTCCTTTCAAAAGGCTTATAAACACACATTTCTCTGGCAAAGGATTTTATTTTGCGGGTTTTTTTCCCCCATTTCTTTTTTAAAAAATAGGTTAGAGAATGCTTAAAGACACACTGTTGAAATTTCTTATTGGAAGTCCAATTGCATTGTGACACTACACAACTTTAATATACAAATTAAGAGAATTTAATGTTTTTCATATCTGTACACAGAAAGAAAAAATAAAACATATGCACTCAAAATTAATAATGATAAGGTATTTAGTAAACTATGCAGATTAAGAAGCTAGTGTTATATTTCTAAAAAGTGTTTGGTATCCATAATGACATCATTAAAAATAAAACCACAGGCCTAATTTGTGATTTTATCTACTTTAACTAACACTTTAATTCCTTTGATTTTTTAAGAAAATATTATTGCTTAGCAAGTTTCTCAAAATATTTCACATAACACTATTCTATACTACAGTATGCCATTTTTAATATATTAGCAATTTTACTTTCTTCCAATTACTCCTACAGCCTCTTTTTCCAGGTGGAGCCATTTCTAAGCATGAGAAACATAACACCATATATAGACCAAGAAGACAACACAGGTATCATTCAAAATGTTTATTCACTTGTTTCTCCTCGGTCACACATGCTCATGCATCCACAGCCCGTCTCAAATGTAATGTGAATAGAATGCAGTATCAGCAAACTTAAGTATAATCAATCCATTTGGTAACAAAAGAGAATCACATAGTAAAAAGAGTCAAAAGGCTCGGACACCACTTGGAAACTAAGCTTCTAGTCCTTGTACTATTTATCGCTGTCTGGCCTTGGTTGAAAAATCTCTAAACTTTAATTTCATCATCTGTTAAAACTCAGGGTGAGTGTAAAAATACAAAGTAATCACAACTGCCAATGTACCCTGAAAGTGTCAAGTTCCATGCAAAAAATTGATGTTCAAAACAGCCATCCATGATAGTGTCACATCTTACACTTAATCATCTTTCCAGAATAGTCCATCTAGGAATAGAGGCTTTACAATCTATTGAGGAAGAGAAATGTAAAACTCTTATTTTTCTCTGACAACTAAATGTTCCTGAATGTTTAATCACAATAATAAGTAAATTTTAGAAATGTTAGCCTCAAAATTATCTATACCTTAACATAAAAACATTAAAGTTAAAAATACTATTTAGTACGTGCTATTGGACAAGCACTTCCAGGTACTGGGTAATTAACAGTACAGGATGGGCCCCACCAAGTAGAGATAACTGTCTTGTAGCAAAGACATCCCTAAACACCAGCTCCACACCATGTTGTGACAACAACCCCACTACTTAAGGAGTATCAGTACCTCAGATATGCGTTGCTGTTATTTTGTTTGTTTGTTTTAACCAAATAGTTTTGTTCTACCTTTTACTTAACTAGAGCACCATTCTCTCATTATCCTAAACTCTGGATTATTTTAAGCATGGCTATAGTCAAGAAATGCAATAAAATGAAGAACATTAAAAAGTGTTAGCAGAGCCTCTTATTTAACAAAAATCTGACTTTGGGCAAACTATTCAAATTATGGGGGACTAAGTTTCCTCTATATGACAAATTACTTGGATACAGACAAAAGTCCTCAATTATTTTAATATAAAATTCAAGACTTTAAAATATTACATCTCTCTTTACAAACACTGGAAAACATTATATTGCATCAGAATGGTGCTTCTTGAATGTCTTATCAGTTTCATGAGTGGCTGTATATTTGTCTGAGTTAAAGCTGACAACTGTGTTTGCCGAGTCCTCTACTGGCATTTTAAAAATAGTCTTACATTGAATTCCACTTCATACTGGCTTCCAAGTGAAAAACAATACTGAAAATCAAAAGCGTGAATTACTACCACTCACGGCCCTGCTATACAAAGTGTGGTCCATGGATGGTATCATTTGAAAGCCTGTCAGAAATGCAGAATCTCAGGCTCTCCAGATTTACTAAATCAGAGTGTGCACATTAGCAAGATCTAGTGATTCAAATGCACATTAACATTTGAAAAGCACTGATTTGTAAGTTTCAAACATTATCAGCTTATCTTCCATAACACATGATCATTTATTTGGTTCCCCTCCTCTCCCAGATTTTATTTAAATTAAATTCAAATAAGGATGATAACGACTAAATAAGTACTGTTTGCTGGCAGAAGCCACCAATCACTTTCAAACAACTCTAAACAACATGCCAACGATATATTTAGATGCAAATCTTCTCATTCAATATTTAGTAAATACATTTGCTTTTATAGTAAGTTATCAAAATTTATGAATGATATTAAACATAGCTATCCCACTGTGAGTTGGTCAGAATGATTGAGGTAGTCAGAATGATTTCTTCATTTTGGCCTCCTGTATCTCCTGCTTCCTATGCCTGCCTGCTAATCACCTACCTTCGGAAATGTCTGCCATGTCATTTTCCTTGGACTTACCCGATTGAAAAATTACAATTTCAATTTAGATGACAACAAAGCATTTAAGTCCATTTTGATTCAAGTCCCACAGTGATGCAGTGACACTTCTCCATGTAATTTCTCCTACCTCTACAATGCTGGGTTGAGAAGGGATGCGTGCGCCAAGGTCTCTCTCTTTCTGGGGAAGAAGGCTCTTTTGCACTTCACGAACCAGAAATTAGGGGGCAGAAAATCAATATCTGCATTAAGTGGAGCTGTCACTGACCTCACTCGGAAGACAGCTTTCAGCTTTGCAGTTCCTTATTTATGAAAGAAACTGTCAGAAGCACCTGGTCATACAGGAAGGGTACACTCCTCACCTTACTCTTGTCCTCCTGGAAACAATATTAGGAACTATTTTGTGTCTTATAGTGGTCTGCTGTCATATGAGAAGTGTAATACATGTTTATCATTTCTACTTTAGCCCCATAAACACTTCTTTAACATTTCTGCCCCCCAATTTCTACTTCAGTGAAGTTGGAAGAAAGGGGGTGTTGAGGACAAAATACATGGTACACAACCATACTGCACACAAACCCACTTTCAAAAGAAATACTCCAAAAGCACAGCAGAGTTTGCAGATTCTAATTCAGTTCAAACTGAATACATTAACATCGCCTAATTCTGAAAATTATCTACACACAGCATGTGTATGTGCACAATAAGGCCATATGATGCAATGTGGCACAAACAATTAAAAGTTCTCTTCAAAGTGGAAATGCAAAATAGAACGAATATCTATTTTCTATAAATGCATCTAGCCATCTGCCTCGCAAAAGCAGCAGCAGGAGGACCCAAAACAGCAGAAACAGCAGCCTCTGGTGTTAACAATCTATTCTCAAATCTCATGCTCCACATTTCCCCTGCAAACAAGGCTAAAAATACAAGACATGCAACAAATAGTCTCTTGGGATCTGCCATTCCATGGATGGTGTATTCAATCAGAGTAATATTTTCTGTTGAAATTCAAAATTGAAAAAAAGCAAGCTATCATATTAGAAACTGGCGTTCAGAATGTTAAGCATGAATCCAATCCCAAAGTATATTAAGCTGAATGGTGAGAGGGTGGTTGTTTTCATACAACACAAATCTCTGCGATTTATCTGAATATATTTATAGATTTATTTAAGCTACTCTAAATTCCTCTACGACTCTCACAGTTATAGAGATATAATTTTAGCACTTTTGTCACCAAAATATAAGGGTCATTTTATTTCCAGCAGAGTTCAGAAAATGAGCCTTGCTGTAGACGCTGTGGTTGGTTCAAATCCAGGCTCCTCCATAGAC
Source organism: Eonycteris spelaea (assembly GCA_003508835.1). Taxonomy (NCBI): domain Eukaryota; kingdom Metazoa; phylum Chordata; class Mammalia; order Chiroptera; family Pteropodidae; genus Eonycteris; species Eonycteris spelaea. The sequence goes on along the minus strand of PUFA01000043.1, from coordinate 9,136,816 downwards.
TAACTTTGTGGCCTTGAGCAAGTTATTTAATCTCTCTGTGCCCTTCACTTCCTAGCTTCAAAATGAAAACAATAATATTGCTTATCTCAGAGTTATTTTAAGGATTGAATAATATGTATAAAGCTTTTAGAATAATCGATGGCACACACTACATATAATTACTGTTGTTATTTCATAGTCAAACAAGCTGCAAAAATGTTTTTTTCTTAAAAAAATAGGCAAAATATAAAAAATGGTAGTGACACGATGGTAGTTCTCATGCCAACATTGGCCATTTAGCAAATGAAGGGATGAGCTGATAAGTATTTTTAACTACAGCGGAAAGCTGAGGATGACAAAGTCTCCACTGGTTATTCCATCAGGCTGTTAGTTCATGGAGGCATTAGTACAAGAGGGACAGAAGACAGTAACATAGCTGGTCAAGTGGTGCTGCCTGAGGTATGGGATAATCAGAATGGCTGGCAATGGTATAATCAAGAAGCAGGGCACATCTGGGCTCTCTATGAACGCATGTGCCTGTTCATTAAAGGGATACCCTGTATCATCACTACCACCTATCTTACAAGGATGTTATGGAATATATCTTTCTTTGTACACCTGTCTTTGGGATGATATTTTAATACATGGATCTGGGTCTCTAACCTCTAATGTTAAAAAAGGAGGAAGAAAAGGCATAAATAAGGGAAAGGTATCAAATACTATCTCCTGAATACCCAATTTCTTCATTAACCTTGAAAGCTGGCATCTTTTTAAATGGCACACTATATTTGGTAGAAGAAGAATCAGAAACAAGTTTACAAGTCACCAAGGAGACAGAAAAGTGCTTCCTAACTAGTAAGAAAGCAAGGTCCAGACTACCTGACCAATTCAGTCATAACGTTCTAAGAGAACTCACGGAGCCTTCGTGGGGCTCCCTATGTTTTCCCACTCTATGGGAGACCACGTAAAGGACCACAGACCCACAGATGGGTCATTCAAGTAGTGAGGAAGAACGCAAGGTGGGGAGGCATTAGAAAGGGTGCCAAGTGCTGCTATTATACTCCAGGTCGTAACAGTTCGTCTCTTCTTCAGAACTGAGATACATGAAGAGATTTCTTGAACAGAATACTTTGTCAAGTTGGAAAAGAAGGTGCCACTGGTCTGCTCAAGGCGAGAACACAACCCAAGTCAGAAAAAGACAAGCCCGGCAGGAAATTGAGAGAAACAGCTCTTTTCTCATAGCCGTATGGAGGGACAGTTTTTTGAGGAAAGGGAACAGAATGAGGAAGGTGGGTGGAAGAGGGGTATAACATTCATTAAGAAGAAAATGACTAGAGATTTAAATTGTATAAACTAGGTAGATTAATGGATGTAAGTATATGTAAAACACATGACCCTATTATGCCTATAAAATATGTACTTATCTTGCCCTTAATACATTGCTACAGTTAGTGTAAGGAAGATTTCATTGTCTAGGAAAATTTTTAAAGCAAGTAATTGTGTGAAAGCTTGGCCTATTATCTTCTTCCCTGCCTTTAGACTAGAATATTTTATGTACAGTATCTAATACACAAATCACAACCAGATCAACAGTAGTACTCCTTTTTTCAAAGAACAAAAACAAATCAGCATGACAACATGATGTGGATTCAATTAGCACTTGGCAGGTCACGAATAACTTTTAAACAACCTTCTTTTAAGTTGGAAAGTGTTAAAATATACAGTAATCATGGCACCAAGTGCCTTCTTTACAGTATGCCACCAGTCAGGAACGTAAATCTGAAGAGGTAAGTCTTGCTTATAAAGGAGGGAGCCAGAACTGCTCCTTGGGCCACTACTAGTCTCTGCACACTCCCTTGCCCCAAGCATCTTCCTCTTTGATTATATTCAAAGCCAATCATCAGAAATCCCCCTTCAATTTTCAGAGGGTTTTAGATTAAGTATGGGAAAGAGAAGAAGGATGGGAAAGAGAAGGAAAATAAATAAACAAGGAGTTGGTGCTATCATCTTGAAAACAAATACATGATAAATAATTGTAAATAAAATGCTACTAAATTGTTAAGTATTCTTGTATCATCAAAGCAAATGACATAATTCTGTATATTTTGCTGATTAGGGAAGGCAGAATATCTTGGTTCAAATCAACATGAAAAGCCTTGCAGAACGAAAACTATTTACTGGGATAAATAAGAAAGACCTAGGGCCTACCCTAAAGAGCCTGGTGAGACTGCCAGGCAAGCATGCCACAAGAGCACACCTGATCTTGCTTTTAATAAATGGACACCTCCCTGGGCTGGGAGAACTCAAGAAACATTGAAACACACCTTTTGTTCTGAAAACTCCAATTGTGCCCACCTGTCCAAAGCCAGGTGCATGTGGCTTCACAAGTTTCACAACCTGCTGACTGAGGAATCTCTGACAGATGCTAAGGGTAATGGGCTTCATGCCCCAGAAAGTTAAATATTACAAGGGAAATATTAGATTTAGTGCTCCACTCCATGTGTCTCAAACATTACTATGATCTGTACAACACATTTGTTGTAAATAAGCCTGCAGAGTGTACAGTATGTTTTCCAGGAGACCTTTAAAGAACAGCTTGCAGACAAGAGGTGCTAGCCTTAGTTTCACAGCCAGCAAAACTCCATCCAAAAGGCTTTTGGCATGTCCCCACCTCTTGCTTGGAGCTGGCTTCAAGACAACTCCACCAACCAAAGTCCAAGGGGTCTAGACATGGAGCCAGTCACTGTTAGGTATTCCATATCAAGCAGCACGGAAAACTCAGACATTTAGATCAACATTTAGAAAAGAAATGGCCTGCTTTCCGCGCCCCCCCCCTCGCCCCACCCATACGTATTAAAATCAACTCTGAGCTGACTTTGCAAGGAGGCATTCTCTGTAGTAAATTAAATGGCTGAAGCTTGTGCTTCCTCCAGCAAGGAAAAGAACTATGCTTCACCATTAACCAGTGTGTACAATCACTGAGGCTCATGTTTAAACCTTTCCTTTTTAAAAAGCCTGCTCCATTAAAAAAAAAAAAAAAACTTTTCAGGAAATAAAATGCAAATCATCGTTGAACAGGATCATAAAACAAAAAGCCTCTATCCACTTTTTTTTTTTAATTCCTCATTCCAGGCAGCACGACTGCTTTTAGCACACCATTAGCTTTTATAAAAATGAGATTATATTAGCTTTTTTGTGATCGTCCCTAATCCTTTCCACCCTCTTCTGTCTCCTGGCTACTCGTAATACGTTCAGGATAGCCAGCAGAGCAGAGGTTAGGTGGTCAAATCGGTTCCAGCTCTCACCAGACAAGCATTAGGTAAATCATTTAATGTAATTATATATTCTAAGCCTAACGGATGGCAAATGGGGAAAGAGAAAGATACACAAAGGCGCGAAGGAGTAGCTTCCGAATTATCTCAAAGGTAAAACCACAACACTTCAAGCTATGTGTGAAATTGCCTCTGATCATCTTCAAAACAAGTCCGCGGGATTTATCTTTAAGTTCATGCTCCCTGTCCTTACTCAAGGTGGAGCTGAAACCAGTTGCAGTATTTCACTCTGCTGGAGTCCGGAGGACTCAGGAAAATGGGGTCTATGTTTTCAAGTGGGAAAAGACAGCGGTTTCCCTGTTGCCCCGCTCTCCAGCTCCCTAGCCGGAGTAGGCAGGCACAGCGTAGGGAGAAAACGCGCCGGGCGAGCTCCCTCGGGCCAACAGGGCTCGGCGCTGCAGCCAGTTACACGCGGATGGTGCACACCGCTCTCCCCAGCTCCCGCACACACGCGGCCTCCTAGAAGGAAAGCCCAGTGTTGCCTAGGACCCCGGGCTATAGTGTCGCTCGAGGTGTGCCAAGCTTAGCAGACTTCAGCCCGGGTGTTGCCTCCAAAGGGAAAAGGAGCCCTCTACATTCAAGCCTACCCTACAGAGACTTCCCTCACCCCCAGGAAGTCCCCGACACCACTATGGGCGCCCATAAATGATCTCGCGCCTTGGAAGGAAGTGGAGAGAATCGAGGAGAGCGAGACTGGAGGGAAGAAGTGGGTACTCCAGTCTGCGGCAACTGGGGAGGGACTGGAAAATGGAGCAAGCGCGGAGAGTAAAGGGTAGGGACCCTGTCACAGCAACCTGTAGGATTGCGGATGATCGCAAACTTGGGGTGGAAGGCAGTGGTCCCCGCGGAGATGCCCACCCACCCTCTTGGGCTGGGTGCGCGGAGAGGTGCAGAGTGCAACTTGGGAAGCCCAAGCTGGAGGTGTAGGTCCCGCTTGGTCTTGTTGGCGCCCCCTCGCCTCACCTCTCCCCCAGCCCCGCCGCCCGCTTTGCCCAGCGCTTACCTCGGGCAGCCGCAGCCCCTGTCGCCCAGAAGCAGAGCCCCAACCAAGGGAGCCACCAGTGCGCCCCTCCGGCGCCGCCTCCTGCGACAGCCGCTCTCCCCATGCTCCTCGCCCCGCTCTGGAGTACGGTTCCTCTTCCACGCCCGGGAGCGGCACGGCGGGCCAGGGGCCGAGTGAGTGGGTCCCGGGGGTCTTGAGCGAGTGACTCTGCTCCACCACCGCTCCCTAAAGCAGCCGGGCAAGGCGCTCGGAGCCGCCGCTGGCTAGGCACCCCGAGGGAGAGCACGCCCCCATAGCCGCCCACGGCTATGCGACCGCTGCTGCCACCGGCGCTGCCGGAGTCGCTGACCCTCCTCGCCGCTCGCAGCGGTCCCGCCGCTGCCGGGTCCGAGACTACCGAGCAGAGCAGTGAGTCCGCATCGCTAATGAGACCTCTGCGGCCGCCCCGTCTCCTCCCCTCCGAATAGCAGCCAATGAGCCGGGCAGGGGCGGGGCGGGGCGGGCGGAGGGAGGGGCGGGGCTGCCGCCCGCGCGGGGCGGGAGGCGCAGGTGAGCCCCGCGGCGGCTGCGCGCACTCCTAGGTTTCTCCACGCTCGGCAAATTGCCTCCGCTCCAGAACGCAAGCGGGTTCGGAGCCTGACTCACGAAGATCAGCGTACGCCTCAAGATGTGAGCAAAGCCGGCGGGCCTCTTGGAGGCGAATCCAGCGCAGAAAGATGTGGACACCACGGCAGCTTAACTCGGTAGTCTGTTGCTTCCACGAAGCCTGTGTTTTTTTCAACTTTGAGCTCTTTCAAGGTCTTTTCTTTCCTACTTCCATTTTTGAACGGCAAAAAAATTCAAAGAAAAAAAAAAAGACTTAAATGCCAAGTGGAGAAAAATAACACTAGAGTAAATCCATTATTGCAGCTATGCTAAATATGCACGCATATAAAGAGATGGGAAAATTAACATCCATGGATGCATTAAGGGATACATGATCGATTTTCATTTTTACTTCGCTTTTCTGTGACTATTTTCATGCCGGAATCCCCAACTTTTCGGAAAAATCCCTCCGTTTCTCATGACTCCTATTCTGTTTGGTTGTCTTAGTCTGGGCCCTGGAAATTGCCTTTATCCTAAGTATCAGAGAAAGGAGGTCGTGCTGAGTCTTTGATGGAAGGAGAGAAGACTTAAAAGTGTAGGTTGTTTTGAATAGACTGTCAAATATTTAACTGCTTTTGAAAGTATCTTATAAGTGCCGCTCATTCTCCCCCTAGTCAGAAGAGTAACTTAAGAGAGATGTTAGAAGAGTAACAAGAGAGATGTTAGAAGAGTAACTTAAGAGAGATTCCGTTAGTCCACACAGTATCAGAGCAAAGAACACACGTAAGGAATTGGCCGAGATTCCAAGGCTCCAAGGTGAGAGCACCGCATTCTCCAGCCCCCCAAATGGTGTCAGAACTCACAGTCAGAATATGTGTCCCCTTTTGCCTGGTTGACCCCAGCAGAAAATGGAATCCTGGTTACAACAGTTCCCCACTTCCCACACTCAATATTGATACAAGTTCTTTTTAAAAATCCATCTTTTCTGTCCACATGCTGTTTGCTCCCAAATACCTTTCTCTGGAGAATAAACAGTTTAAAGGGAGGTAATTGTTCTGGATGAGGTAATTGCGCTAACTTGCTTTCTACCAAAGAAAATGAGGATGATAGGCAGAAAGATTGATTCCCTGATAAGCACATGTGCCATCCCTCTCCTGAGTGCCACCAGACATGTGAATGTCACTGGAAGGAACCGATTGTTTCCTCCAGTCTTCTTGCAGCTCAATAAAATGTTTGGGATCTGGTCAAGACAACCAAACTCTGGGGAAGGAATGCTTCAAAGCAAAGACTGATGTCTGGTGGCTAGGGACTTCCCTGAAGATCTCTTTAGAATCTTGGTAAATGAGGGTTTTGTCTGTTTACCTCTGAGAAGGTGAATTGAGAATTAATCTACCAAATATGCTTCACCTGTCTTCTAGAAAATAGTGATTCATCCTCTGACTTTCCTTATTCTTCAAGGCTATGTAGCAGTTCTATCATAAATAAGTATTAAAAAAAAACAGTAAAGAAAAGAAAAAAAGAATTACTGACTATGTTTCCAAGATACTATTTCAATATTACTATTGTCCCAGGAGGCGAGGAAAAGCTAAAATAGTTTTATTTAAAAAAAAATCTAAGAAATAGATGAGCTAATATTAGGTTAATAATTCAAGTAAAATTGCAAAGACAGATGAGAAAGGAGAAAAACTAAGAACTTTAGTTTGCATACACCTTGCTCAAGAAATAGATCTTTCACATATATTATTTTTTTAGAGCAGAATCAAACCCTGGAAGGTAGGTAATATTATCTCTGTTTAGCAGATAAGGAAAGTCAGACTGAGTATAGAAGTGATTTGCCCAGGGTCCCATAACTAAGGGGCTAAATAAACATCAAGAATGAGAAACCAACATTGAGCAATTCTAAACCCAACATGAAGGTTGAGATAGTGTCCATACAATCAGGTTTTCCAGAGAGAGAAAGAGAGACATCCTACTTCATCCTCAGTACTATTTAGCTAATGAATTGAGAGAAGTCAAATCTTCAGTATTTACCTCACATGTTACATACCATGTATTAATTATACACCATGTAGTAATTATATATCCTGTATTAATCTAATTCTTGCTACTTTAAAACATGTATGAATTGTATTCCATTCCATTTAGACATACATCCATATCCATCACTACTCATGGTCATTGTATCTGGCCAACAGAAGAGGCTAGAATAGTAGAACTGGCCTTAGAATCAGGACTCCACGGGACTAGTCCCTGCAGTGCCAGGGACTTTTGGTCTGGCCTGGGACAAGTCAACACCTCTCTCAACTTCTTCATCTGTAAAATGAGAACGTTTTACTAGGCGATTTTAAGATCGATTCTATTTAAGATACCTAAATTTCAACTCTAGTATGTTATGATTTTGAGTACTTGATGCAACCAAATTGGACTTAAGTCACCATTTCTGGAATTGGGACAATTATGTCACATATGCATTGTATTCTAGAGAGATTATTTTGGATTAGAGCCAACCTGTAAGTCTTAAGTGTAATAAGGTAATATTAATTTAATGTATAGACTTAGTAAAGTGTTTTTCTCAATTCTTTGTTGTTTGAACTGACTACACTTGTTTTCTAACATGTTATATATAAAGAGGTAGAAAGTTTCTATTTACATTGCCTTCTTTTTACTGAGATATAATTGACATAACAGTTTCAGGAGTAAAACACGATGATTCAATATTTGTATATATTGCAAAATGATCACACAATAAGTCAAGCTAACATTCATCACCACACATAGATATAAATTTTCTTTGTGTGATGACAACTTTTAAGATTGACTCTCTTAGCAAATTTCAAATGTACAATATAGTATTAATAATACTATATTATTATTATTATAGTATTAATAATAATACTATATTATTATGCTGTACATTACATCCTGTACATTACATCCCTAGGACTTATTTATTTTATCACTGGAGGTTTGTACCTTTTGACCATTTTCAACCACTTTTCCACACACATGCCCTACCCCTAATACCCTTCCTCTAGCAACCCCCAACCTGTTTTCTGTATCTATGAGTTTGGTTGTTTCTCTGTTTTTGTTTTTGTTTTAGATTCCACATATAAGTGAGATCATACAGTTTTTGTCTTTTTCTACCTAACTTATTTCACTTAGCATAATGCCCTAAAGGTCCATCCATGTTGTCACAAATGGCACGACTTTCTTCTTTTTTCATTGCCTTTTGATCATTTCTAACCAAGCTAGTCTCAAAAAATAGAAAATATTTTAATCAAGTCAAACTTAGCGGGGAGAGATAGAGATTGGGCATGGAGAGATATGTCTTTCTAAATATAATGAATTGTTTATAAGTGGTTTACTATAATCCCTTAGGAAAAGCTCTGTATTTGCCTGAAAAAAAAATATTTTAATGACTTACCCAACCTGTTTGGTATAAGTAGTAAAACTCCAAGAAAAGCTAAGATGGTAGAAATATTTTACATGAATAAGGAGGAAGAATTTGCTGTTCTAGTAGATGAGGAAGGAAGAGAAGAGAGTAGAAAGCTGTGCCTGCCAAGATGTGGCCTTTCTCCTTGGTGTTCAAATCACGATTAAGGTTATGGAGGCAAGTGAATTCTTTATGAAAAATAGCAAAGTGATTATAATTTGAATCTAGATTACTAAAGCCAAAACGGACACCCAGGAGAGAGAAAAAGAGAGAGACAGAGAGAGAGAGAGAGAGAGAGAGAGAGAGAGAGAATCTTAAACATGGAAGATTTCAGAAAATATGGAGAAATTTTGGACTGCTTTAAACAACAGAACTGGATCTTTTTAGGAGAAGGGGGTGCCTAATTTAAAATCTGGACAAAAACAAGGTGTCAGAAGTCAGTGAGATCAAGATCACTGAGAATAGAACACAACTGTAGCTGAAAAGGAAAGGAGATGGACTTAGGAACATTAAATGAAGACTTAGGGGAAAAGAGCTGAGAAGGTTCCACGATGCATTTGTGCATCATACTTTTAGTTAACTTTCTGGACTGAACCAATGGTGTTAGCTATAACCATTGTAAGAATCTTTCTCCTTCTTGGGCCTTTTTAAGCTACACACAGTTCCTTTCCTAGGCATGGGTCGTAAGAGGCAATCTTCCCACACAGGGGATGCTAACTAACATTGTAGCTTTCCTCTTCCCTGAACCTGATTACTACTTCTGAAGACCCAACTAACAATTTCTAGCTCTGTCACTGCTGGATGTTTCTGATAAAAGCCACTGTCTCTATTAATCATGCAATTATGATAATAAATAGGGAAGATGCAAAATCAAGTGGACAAAAGGACAACAGCTGGCAACTTCAATTGATGTCGTTGGCCATACAATTAAATGAGATATTCTACAAGCGTTAGTTCCATTGGGAATGTACTCTGTGCCAGTCATTTCTCAAGGAAGGTCTTGTTTAATCAGAGCAGCACATTTCAGAAATGCATGTGACTTACAGAGAGTGTGCTGAATTTTACTCACCACTGTGTGCTCATAGCTCCGCTCATGATTCATGAACCTGCTGGAAGCAGAGGGTGGAAAAAATGATGTTAAAAGCTCAGGAACTGTGAGTGCTTTACATTCAGTGTTCTATCTGTGTACAATAATCCAGGTTAACAACCTTCCCTGTTAAAGGAGATATGGGATCATTTGTTAAGTAAACTCTCTCCCACACAAAATTAGAGAAGTCTATTTTAGGTATTGGGCTATGAAGCAGCAATAAAGAGCAAAAATCCAATACATTTGTTTAGAAAGGGCAGCAGGGCACCAAGATAAGACTCTAACTAAACAAGTTTTTCTTGACACTGCAAGTGTGCCTTCCCCATTTTGTATCCTGGGAATTCTTCCTGGAATCAGGCATCTTGGAGCTTTGGCTGTAACTGCTGACACAGATGAATGAAAGAATTTAAAAATAATAACAAGAACACAATTCTTTGGCAGTAAAATTAATGTGTTCACACTTTAAAAAAATAATAAACTGTGATGAGAAAAGATGAGATGTGTTAGCTCATAAAAGATGTAGTGTCTGGTGACAGAGTAACATGCAACCCCTGAGTTACCTGACCTTGACAGTTTAAGCATCCCAGTACTTCGTGGTCTTCGTGGTAGTTCAAGGATAGCTTGGTATCTTTCCATACTGGGAGAAAATACCATAACTCTTACTGTCGAATGGAACATGCTGCCAAGCCTTTGTGGGGTGTGTATTTTTGACAGGTTTTTTCTTCCCAGTTTGTCTCTATTTGTTCCTTTCACACCCTGCTTTAAGACATCAATTGTTCATTCATTCATTTGTTACTCTGTACCTACTCTGGTAGGCACTGTGCCTGCTGGAAGAAACAAGGGAAAAGACATCCAAAGATAATTAAAGTTATAGTTTTAAAAGATAATTCAATTTAAAGTCGTATGAATGCCATATAGCCTTGACTAGAAAACATGGGTAAACCACAGAACTACATCCAAATAGAAGGCTGACCTGCAGGCTCTGGTCAGGAATAGAATCAATAGTCAAAAATGTGACAAGTGAAACAAACTCCCATTTCAACATCCCCATCCCCTCATTACTCTTACAAGATCCAGGATTGTTTGGTTTTCCCAGAACTGACACAACTACCCAGAGTAAATTGTTGTGAGAAAGTAGGGTTAGATGCAGTTTCTAGTATACAGATATGAATAGGGCCAGCAGATATCTTTGTACACTAAACCTGCCCGTTTTACTGAAGAACAATGGCTAAGGAATAGATGGATGCCATCAGGTGAATATCTGTATGTCAAAGTTGGAGACTAGCAGGGAATATATTCGGAGTATTAGACCCAAAAGAAGAACAAGGTCTCTGGCCTCTAGAACAAAATGTGACAAACAGAATGGTAGTGTATACATTTAGGGAAAGGCTTCTACTATCAGTGGAGTTTATCTAAAAAACTTTACCAAGCCACTTGTATAAATACCAACTAGAAATCACTAAAAAAGAAAGGAATGGCTTCTCTGAAAGGTAAAAACAAAAGAAATAAGCAATATAAATTTTCTTTCTTTTCTTTTTTTTTTTCTTTTTTTTTCTTTTCTTTTTTTTTTTTTTGCTCTCATTTTTCCTTCTTCACTTCCTTTGGCTTTGGCTCCTCTTCTGGAATAAGATATTATAAACAAACCCATGTCACTAGGAGAAGGAGGACAACTCTAGTAGATTTGTTAAAGTGAGGCTTAAGTAATTGTCACATGATTTCAATTGAAGGTGTACAAAGAGCAAACTCTAGCTTAACAAACAGAATTGTTTCCGATTTTCAAATAAAGGTTTGACTCTCCTAGCCCATGTCCTACTGTATCTGCATTCCTTTCTCCATATTTATAGCAAAAAAAAATATATATATATATATATATGAATTTGTAATTTATTATGTCTTAAGGCTCAGGCAGTAGATTTAAAAGCATTCATCAGTAAATGGCTGTCATGCATTTTGAAGGAGAAAAGATCTGCTTTACATGTTAAGTAGTATTTTACTGAAAATAAAATTTAAGAGAGTACCATTTACAATTTAATTCAAACACATATTCCACTCATCTTGTCAGGTATAAGGATGACTTCATTCCAATTCACGTACTAACTTCCTTAGAGACAGACGATCTAGTTCTAAAGTAGATTTTGGGGATCAATAGAAGGCCAAGATCATTATTAGTACTTTGGTAAGAAACTAATCCAAACAGAAAATAAAGTTAGAACTTTTTCGATTCTCCTGCAAGCAAACTACCAACAATACACTTCTGTGCTGAGAAGAGAAAGCAAATTACACATACATATATGTATATGTTTATATATATGTATGTATGTATATATGTATATACACATTACATGCTCTGGGTATCTGGGTAAGATATCCAGTTTATTTACCTATGCATATAAACTATTCGTGTGTATATATACAAATGAATGAGTATATATCTACACATATGTCACATGTATGTGAATGTATATGAATGACTAGCACAACTACCCAGTGTGTGTGTGTGTGTGCATGCACATGCGTGTGTGAAACAATAGGCTGAAATATTTAAAGGTAATCTTAAAGATACTGAAGAAAAAGAGGTGACTTCTAATCAAAATGATCTGGTAATTCTACACTTTAATTCTTCTCTGCTCTAGACACATAGGCATAAAAAGCGGTATATCAGAAAGAAAACAGAAGATACCTAGACTGGTTCAAACCAAGACTAATATCTGTATGGATCAACAGAACAGAACTACTAAATGGTGAATGGGACTAAAACCATGTACCTTCTGGGCTCTGGCGTTAAAAGCAGGCAGTGGTAGTGGAAGTCTGCATAATGCCATGTAATCGGAATAAATGGCTCCATGCTGACTGGATATCGGGGCCATTTGCACAACTTAAACAGATTGGGATGGAATTCCCTAACTCAAGAGGAATGCCTGAAAAAAAACCAGCCAATCTAAGTCTGGTGTTTAGGGAAGCAGAATTATAAAGTCACAGCTTTTTCACTGGGAAGTGAATTTAACTATATATTGGCTCAAGGGCTGTATGTGCTATCTCTCAATAATACTATTCAGATGTCCTGAATGACTTTTTTTTTTTTTTAATAAGACCGAGTTTTAGAATTAGTGTCTTGGGTGTAGATGGAGGTAGCCACAAATCTCTATTCAAAGTGGTAATCACAGAAGAAGAGAGTTGAAAGGACAGGGGAGCAGAAAAATAATTTTTCTCTTAAAATGATCGTGCTAACCAATATCCTAAAACTCTTGAAGACAATATAATGTTAAAAATATAGAAAATAAAATCAACATTTGAATATTAATCACACTTCATGGAAAAATATCATATAACTTAAAATATATTTATTTGGAATGCTCCAAGTTATAAAAGGAAGACTTACATTTATTTCAAAAATTTAAAAAGCAAATACAAAAACTGAATTAAAACAAACTGAAATGTAACAAGAATTGGTGAATTATAAAGAAATATAAATCTAGGAATTGGACAATATGGTTGTTGAACAGTAATAAAAATAAAGCTCAAGGCTGGCAAAGCTCAAGAGACAATTAGTTAATTTAAAAATAACACTGAAGAGACATCAGATATAGAAAAAAATCAAGTACAATTTCAAACATATAAGATAAATGAAGATACTTTTGAGGCTGGACTGAGATACTCTGACATCTAATAAGAGTTGAAGAAAATCATCATAAAGAAAATGTTGAAGAAATAACTTTTTAGGAGCTAGAAGATGAAATTTTATAGGATTAAAGACATAAATAATTATTCATCTAAAGATTAAACTAAAATTACTCAGTATAAAACAAAAATAAATTGACATATCTGCACATTATACTGAGAGAATATGAAAGAGCAAAGAATATATTAAAAAATCTATCAGATTTTTTTAGAAATACATATTACTTAGAAAAAAACAGATTTAACATCAGCCACCATTGATGGCTAAAGACCATGGAATAATATCATCAGATTATCACATTGAAATAACAATGTAAAATGTAATTAATCTATAGTATAGAACATTTAAAGGGATTTTTCATGCATAAATATTAAGAGGCTTTACTAAATAGAGATCAATATATTAATATGATTAATGTTTTTAATGAATTACTTGAAATATAAAAATTTCAGCATTGAACTAGAAAAGTAAAAATAATCCATTGGAAATTCTAGATCTAAAGAATACAGTAACTGAAATTAAGGATTTATTGGATGGGTAACATTATAATAGACATAGATCAGATAATTGCTGACATGAAAGAGAAGTTAGAAGAAAATAACCAGAAGAAAGCATTGAAAAAGAAACAAACAAAAATAAATGGAGAAAAGGTCGCAAAAGACATATACTTTGGAAATGTCTAATTTGGGATTTCAGAATCAGAAGAAAAGGAAGGACAAAGGGCAGGTGCAATATTGGAAGAGATAATGCCTGAAAATTTTATTAAATCAATAGAACTCATTAAGCAAAAATCAAAAACTGCTAAAAGCATGAAGCACAATAGAAAAGAAAACCACAGCTGTACATATCAAATAAAACTGTTGGGGGAAAAAATAGAATTTTTTTTTTTAATGGAAGCTATAAAACAAAAAATTCACAGAGTAATGATGATCATTGTTCACATCTCAACAAAATGGTGGTAATGGAAGAGTATCATCAAAAAGCGAAATAAATGTCAACTTAAATTCTATGTTCAGTGAAAATATCCTTCAAAATGAAGGTAAAGAAAGTAAACATTTTTACACAAACAAAACATGAGATTTTATCATCAGCTTATACAAATTAATGGAAGTACTACAGGGAGTTCTTCAGGCAGAAGGAAAATGATAACATGACAAATATGAAAATGGAGAAAAAAAGCAGTAAAAATGGCATTTTTAGTAAAATAAATATTGATAGCATCAAACAATGAAGTCACAATGAGTTTAAAATATGTGTGTGTATATGTGTGTATATACATATATTTTAATAATGAGTAAAACTGATCCATAGTGTTAAAAGTGAGGGATGAGGGAGGGCATAATGAATGCAGGAGGGCAACAGAAGTTATTGGTGCTGGTGTTGTCCTATTCTTGATCGGGTGATGGCTTCATGGAGAGTTCACTTTGTAATAAATCTTTATGCTGTACAATTATGATTTGTTCCTTTTTCTACATGTAAGCCATACTTTAATAAGATGATTTAAGAAAAATTATGTCAAAACATCAAAACTTCATGATACCAAAAAACAAACAGCAAAATGGAGAATATTTTTGCAACTTATATGTAAAAGTTAATTACTCTTTTAATAATAATATGCTTCTATTATTAACAACTAAGAGTAATCTAATAATATCATTCTCAGAGAAAAGCCAATTATCCAAAAAAAGGAACTCCAATGGAAAATAAACACATGAAGAAATGATCAATCTCATTAACAGTCTGAGAAATGGCAATTAAATCTACAATGTTAACTATCTTTCACCCATAATATTATAAGATATAATGCAGAAACAGTGACAATATGAAGAAATGGTCACTCTTGTATTTTACTGATGGAAATTGGAATTACTATAACTCTTTGGGAAACTTTTTAAGGAAATACATACTATAATCACAATTTAATAAATTTATCTTATGAACTTGAAAATACTTGTATATAATTTATAGATATAAAGATGTTTACTTTTGTAGGGTCAAATAAAAAAAATCTTTGTAAAGCTATGTGAATTATTCATCTGCTAGAGGAAAATTTGAATAAATTGTAGTTCATCCACATTGTGGAATGTTATGTGATAAATCTATGCATATAGGCCTGAAGGGATATCCAATATATCAAAAATTATTAATTTTGAAAAGTGAGTTATGAGCAGTATGGATCCGTTTTAATAAAACTGAATCACCTAAAGAAAAAATATATATACATAAATATGTAAAGTATTCGTGTATTTTTATAAGCAGAAAAATGTAGAAAGCAAGTGGGAAAACTTTGAGAGTAGGAAGATATCAGTAGCTTTATTTTATATATACCTTTACATTATTCCACTAGATAAAAAAAGGATGTATTTATTTTTAAATTCAAAATTTAACAAAGAAAATTTAAGAAAAAATTATATTCTAATTATAAAACTAGTATAATTCAGACACTTAAGTGTATATGTACCAGAAACAGAAAACTACCTACCAAATTAATTCCATATGAATATAATTAAGAAGCTCTAAATTAAAACAAATGCACTGTATATATGTGTATATACAATTATATTAAATATATGTAAAATACACATACACATAATATATATACATATGTAAATATGACCAAGTTGGGATTTTTCAAGACTGCGGAAAGGTTTAATCCTAGAATATTGATGGAAAAGGCAGTTTGTTTCCTTTCCTGTATGCCATGTTTTGATCCCTGCATAGCTGTGGCCTTGGGCCTGAATATTTCCTTACAGAGAGATAAGGAGATACACAATCTGTGCTGGGCAAATTGCCCTGTTTGGGAGTGTATTTCCCTGTTGTGGCCTTGATGTGTGCTTCTTTTTCTGCTTAGGCAGGGGCATCATAGAGCCTTCAGGCATGCCTCCAGTTTTTTGTATTTCAGACCTCACAGGAAGGAGTCAGGATCCTTTGCTTGCAGGAGGAAAGAGATGTATGCAGACCATTATCCTGCGTCAGTTTTGGGAGGCATTCCACTGGCTGTGGCGGCCCAATATCCACTAATGAAGATGCTATTGCTCTGTCTCTTCTGTTTGGGAGCAACTATGTTTTATCTAAAATCTGGGTGACTTGTGTCTTTCTTGCAAACAGAGTGAGTTAACATCCTGGGACTGCTGCTTCTGGTAGAGTGGGATTCCTCCCCTGCATAACAGTGCTAACAGCTGTCGCTTACTTGACAAAAATATTATAGTACTTGAAACCTTGCAGTCATCTCAATAGGTGCTAAAAAGGCATTTCCTACATTTGCTCATTTTTCATATATATGTTGACTAAAAATAATTAACTATAAAGAGTAAGACACTCTTATGATTGATTATTCCGAACACAGAGCCAAAGTTATAAAACAAAATAGATGTCATTCTCATTAAAACTGTGAATGAACTGGAAGGCTGTCACTCTGTTAACCTAAAAATAAAAGGCCAAAGTGAGAGGCAACAAGCATTTGAGATCCAAAACAGCTATTCTAGAAGTACTGATTCAGGCAGAAACCCAAACATTGTTCCAACTAGGGGATGAAGG
Organism: Eonycteris spelaea; assembly: GCA_003508835.1. Lineage (NCBI taxonomy): Eukaryota > Metazoa > Chordata > Mammalia > Chiroptera > Pteropodidae > Eonycteris > Eonycteris spelaea. The sequence continues at coordinate 9,120,181 of PUFA01000043.1, read as the reverse complement.
CAAGATGTTTTTATGAGAAAGGAAGAAGAATAATTACATGAATAGAAGGAAGGAATTTCTATAGGTGCAAATAAACTTACTCTTAAGCTGTACATGGTGGTGCTAATTCTAAAAAATGTGTTTAATTTTCAGTCTGGTAGTCAGAATGTCTGCTTTCCTGGGAGCTTTGCAAACACTTTTTTTGGAGTACAGTATTGGTTTGGCCAGTCCAAAGGTTATTTTGCTAACTTTAAACATCCAAAAGATTTGAGGAGTAAATTTTAAATGAGGCCTTCCTGAATGTAGGTTTGAGGATCAAAAATATATTATCTATGAGGTTACAGAAGATTGAAACCATGAAATTAACTTATGTTAGATGGGTACTGTCCCAGGATATGTAGCAATAGGAAAAAGATGTCCTCTTTGAGAGCAAACTCTTGAAAACAGGGATTTTGTCCCATAAAACTCGGACATATATGAGCTGACAATCTGTATGACAAATATCAGGAAAAAAGCCTCAATAAGAGTGGATCAACAGAATCAACAAGCTAAAGAATCACATTACTAGAAATTCAGATATTGCAATTGTTTATAAAATTTAAATAAGCCTTTTTATAATATTTAATGAAATAAAATATTTGAAAACACAAGCACGAAACAAGATGTCATACAAAAAGACTAAATAGTATGAAAATAGACTGACTAGATTATTTTCCTCAGGAAAGTTGCAGGGTATTCTATTTCAAGGAGTGTGTCATATTTTTCTCCATATGCATGTAATCCTGTACACAGTTAGTAGACAGGAATTATTCAGTATATTTTTGTAGTTGATATAAGTGCCCAAAATGTAACAGAGGACTTCAGGGCAAAATTTAGGAAAATAGAATTAAAAAAAACAAAACAGTATACAATCCATAGAGATACTGTTTTATTAACTTCAGTGAGGTAAAATGCAATGATTTAAGAGTATTCAAAAGTTGATAAAGAGGCAAACTGCCTATGGAGGCACTGTCAGCAAATCCTATCTAAACAACAACAACAACAATAACAATGAAAAAAAATGCTTACAACTGGCTAAAAAGAGCCATTTCAGGGATCTGAAAATGGGGGGAAGTGAGAAAATCAAGAAGACAAAAAGGAATTTGAGTAAGAACAGTGGGTATCTGTGGCCTTCTGGACTGGGGAAGTTCTTATCCACTTCCACAGCTTAATTAATGAGAACTATAGCTTTGCCAGCATAGAACTGACCAATATCCAGGCAGCTTTGCTCCAAGAATGGAAGACTCTATTTTGGGCAGTGGTGACATCTTGTAGCTTTGTCTATTTTAAATGACAAACTCGATAGGAAACGATTGGGAAACACCTGCAACTGTGCTATCTCAGGACTAAGTCCCAGTTGTGGCAAACACAATCAGTCAGAAATTAATGCGAGATTCTGGAAAGGTGAGAGCCATAGAAGTGCCAAGGTAAGTTTTCTGTATGTACATGGGTGACTGTGAAGCTATATATAGGAGCAAAAGAGATCTGACAGACTCCGGCAAAAAGTAAAAGGCAAGAGAGATGTGGAAACTGGCCCTAAATTTGAATGTGTCCCCAAACCATGTAGAGATATAACTGCATAGGATGCAGGCTTATGGGCTTCAGGCTTGAATATAAGTTCTTCTTAAATCATGGGCTAAACACTAAGCTATGTAAACACAAGGGCAAATGCTAGAGAGCCAAATTGAAATATCAAATGGAAAGATCAAAAACTAAGCAGAAGTATCACTCACCCTGAGTGGGAGACAGATTTCACAGCTTAAGTCTAGGCAAGATACTAAAAGGAAATCAGAAAAAAAAATAGAATAAAAATAAAACAGAACCCAGGATGTTGCTACACATATTTTTTAAATGTCTAATTTTTAAACAAAAATGTTGAATAATGCAAAGAAACATGACCTATACTCAGGAAAAAAGACAGTCAATAGAAGCTGACTGAGTGGGCCAAAATGTTGGATAGCAGAGAAAGCTTTTAAAGTAGTTATAAATTTGTTTGAAGAAAAGATGGTAACTATATTTAAAATACTAAATTAAAATAGAATAAATTGACTCAGTGAAGAAGAAATTAAATGCCAAATATGAAACAGAGCTATTAAATATAAAAACTAATTAGAAATACAGTTGGGACAATAAAACTATAAGATGTACAAAAAATAAATAACAAAATGTCAAAAATAAGTCCCAATCAATAATTACTTTAAATGCAAATGGATTGAACTCCCCAATCAAAACACATTGAATGCTAAAATGGACATAAAGACATAATCCAACAGCAAACTCCTATTATTTCTAAGGACATACATAAGTTGAAAGTACAAGGATGGAAAAAGAAATTTTATGCAAAGAGTAAGAGAGTAGAGGTGGCTATCCTAATATCAGACAAAATGGATCTTAAGTGAAAAAAAAAACTGTTGCAAGAGACAAAGAAGGACATTATGTATTGATAAAAATATCAATTTACCAAGGACAAATAAAAATATACACATATATGTATCAAAAATATCAGAGCTCCACCATATATGAAGCAAACACTGACAGAATTTAAGGGAAAAATATACAGCTCTGTGATAATAGTAGAAGACTTCATAATCTTACTTACCATGGATACTAAATAAGAAAATACAGGACTTGAACACTGTAGACCATGCACCTAACAAACATATACAGAATACTCCACCTGACAACATCAGACTATTCATATTTCTTATGCACATACAACACTCTCCAGGATAGACTATATGTTAGGCCACTGAACAATTTTAATGATTTAAAAAGACTAAAATCATACAGTGTCATTTCTGATCAGAATGGAATAAAAATAGAAACCAGTAGCAGAGAGAAAACATGAAAATTACAAATATGTGAAAATTAAACAACCCACTCAAACAAACAGTGAGTTAAAGGAGAATTCATAAGTGAAATTAGAAAATCTTGAGACACAAGAAAATGAAACACAATATACCAAACTCATGGGATGCAGCAAAAACAGTTCTGAGAGGAAAATTTATAGCTGTAACACTAATATAGATTATAGGAGAGATAAACAGAATAAGAATAAACAGTAGAGGAAAACAATGAAACCAAGAGTTTTTTCAAAAAGTTCAACAAAAAATGACAAACCTCTAGCTATACTGACTAAGAAAAAACTCAAATAACTAAAATCAGAAATGAAAGACATTATTACTAACATTACAGAAGTAAAAAAAAAAAAGATTATAAGAAAGTGCTATGAACTACTTTTAATTTATAAATTGGATAACTTAAATGAAACTGAAAAATTTATAGAAAAACAGACTACCAAGACCAAATCAGGAAGAAATAGAAAATTATTGAATAGATCTATACTTAGTAAAGAGATTGAATCAGAAATTTAAAACCTCCTAACAAAGAAAAGCCTAGTACCAGTTCACTAGGTGAACTCTACCAAATACTGAAAGAATTAACACTAAACCTTCTTTAATACCTCCAAAAAAGTTGAAGATGAAGGAATATTTAAATATTTCTTTTAAATATTTAGACAGTAGTACTCTGTTACCAAAGTCAAACACACCATTAGAAACATATATTTTTTAGTTTGATGTAGTCCCATGTATTTTGAATAACAACTTCCTTTTTGTTTAAATAAAAGCTTCACAAATAATTATTGCTATATCCTTTATTCTTGTTTCTACAGACATCCCAACCAGTCTGGGCTCTCATGACTTTACTGCATGATTTTGCCCACAGTCTCTCTCTGGTCTCCACTATCCTATGAACTATTTGGCAGGTAAATCTTTCTGAATTTCAATTGTAAGCTTACTTTCTGGTCTCAGCATATAAAATAGTTTCTTGCTTCTTACCCAGTGAAAATAACTTAAATTGGTATTTTATATGTGTAATGCTTCAGGTTCTCAATGATTAATAATAGTATATTATATCAAATAATATAAAAACATATTAAACCCAGATTCCATACCTATGAACTCATAAATTCAAATAGTAGACACATTCTCCTTTTCTCTTAAATGGTCATCTTCTCTAAATTTCTTCTCTATGAGTTAACACAATGAGGATAATTTTTTTTTTTAATCTTTAATAGAACTAGCATATACCTCATAAGCCCTAAAAGGAACTACATCTTTCCTAATGTGGCAAAGAGGTGCTTCTTGCTTTGATACAGCCAATTATCTTGGTATTTAAAAAGTATAAATATTCACAGGACATCACATGACAAAAGTTCACTGGTGAATTCCAGACTACAAGAATCTGAAACTGTGAAGGTCAACCCTTCAAGCAAAATAATAAAGAATATATCTGATACATAATTTAAAACTCATTTTCAAAATGGCATTTTATTTATTTTTATGTAAATGACATTATTCTATCGCCAACAATATCATTGGGTAAATTATCCCAGCCCTTGGACTATGGTCATTCGATTAGAGATAAAGCAATGCCTTGATTCCATTGCTATTAAGAGAGTTACTTTTTGGAAGTATGTCTTCTCTTTGTCCATGCAATCAAGATGGCCTTGTTGTCCATAGAAATGTGACAATGATTATTTTGGTAATAATTATGATCATAAAGAAATATAGGGTATTAGAGAAATTTCTGAATATTGATATAATTTTAGAACAAATACATTGAGGCTATGGAAACTAAAATCTGGCTTAGCTTTGTACAAACCATGTTATTTAGAAGTATTTCCATTAGCTGCTTACTAACTATCATGAGACAAAAATAATAATTTTGCTACATTTAACAGTAAGAAGTTGCATTCATTTTAAAGTGTAGCTACAAGGGTCACCCGCACTTTATTTTTGTCTCTGCTAATCAAAGTTTCACCTTGGCCAGGTTAAGAACTTATACTTAGTGGTTTGACTTGAAAGGATTTGGCTGTTTTGTATTGTAATTCCAACTTCATATGAAGCTGACAGATAAGAATGTTCAATTATTACAATAAATAATAAAAATAACTAAATAAATAATCCTACCTGCTATTGTGAGACTGTGGTGTGCTGTGTACGTTGGAGAGTTCTGATTAGTAAACTCCATTCTGCAGGCAGTGGTTGCTTTGAAGGCATTGAACAGAAGATGTCAGAGGACCTTGGGAAACCTCTGACACATCATCATACCATAAATTTCCAGGGTCTTTGCACTATGTAATCCAGCTGGTCATTAGAATTATTATTTCCACTGAATATTTTGGAAAATATATAAACGCATGGCAAATCCTTTAATTCACATATTTCTTTCCTTTGCTGTTGTTTGATCACCAAAATATTCTTGTATTTTGACACTACCAAATACTGTATAGATAAAATGATTTTGAAGATATCCCAAATGTCATCAACTATAGTTGAACATTTTTTTTAAAGATTTCTTTTAATGGCTGATCTAAAATTTAATGGCTAATCTACATGTTGAATTTTGTGATAAAATGTTATGGTAAAATAGTTTCCAATGTTACATATGACTAAATTCTTAAGTGGGAAAGGGGAATCTTTTTATAGGGCCTTAAGGATAATTATTACTCTTTATAAAAATATACCTGCATCAATTAAACTCATTAAAACAAAAATACAATTAGGTTTGTACCAAAGCAATATCTAATAATCGTATTACGCGAAATTTTATTTAAACAAACTACTTACGTATTCTTGTTGTATTAGGTCAAAGTGGTTATTACATTATAACTTAAAACAATTCTATTGTACATGGTTTGAGTATTCTGTCAAAGAATGAATACAATTATGCATCACAGCATTTAACCTGGCTATAGCCAACACTGTTATTGCTGCATTATAGAAACATATTTTTGAAAACTTAACAAAATGGTTTTTATTTATTTTTTTAACACAAGGCAGGCAGTGTCCCTATTATCATGATAACCATGACAAAAATAAAGTGTACTCAGAAAAAATAAAATAAATAAGGCAAAATTTAAAATACTGAGAAAAAGTCAGATCAAAGCTACTTGGTAAAAATGAATTGTATTATTCATGAATATTAATGTAAGAGGATTTTGTTTCTTGAGAAGTGTGAACTACAAATTATAAAACAAGAGAGGGAAAGATGGTTGGGTGGTGGTTGTAAAAGTGACCTGCTCAAATCAGATCTTCACTTCTCATATTATGGACAAGAGAAACCAGGTAATCCTTGACTGACAACTGGTGAGAGGCCTTTAGGATTGAAAAAGAGTATGCATAGTTGGAGGAAAAGCTTGAACACAGCATGGGAAAGACCATGCTAGCCATAAAGCTACTGTAAACTAATACAGTTTTTTTTTTTTTATCTCTAGAACAAATATGACATTCTTTGAGTATCTGACATCTGCTTGGTGGTTTTTTCTCCCTGAATGTAGTTATTTAATTACCAGCATGTAATTAAATGATGCAAAGCATTCCAAGGTGCCAAGTTACAAAATTGAACAATCCAATAAAAATGCAAGTTTACTGATGGGTATCAGAAAGTTATACACACACACATACGTATAGACATGTATACACACACACACGTGCACATACTTTGCCTTATTGCTGTGATACCTTGAATTCAGACCTCACAGTAACAACTTCACACTGAGCCAAACCATTTTTTCCCACTGCCTTTCTGCCTTGGTACCAACTGATATTTTGGGAGTATTTCCCTTCATGATTCCATTATCATGATCCAAATAAGACATGAGAGCAAAGCTCTGACAAAATAAATCATCAGTGTGTATGGCTCTCTGGTGAGCAGTCACAATTGCTAGTGCAAAACTTGTCAAAAAGACAAATGATTCACGTGCAGTGGAGAGTTGAATGAGTTAAATGGTAGTACTGCTGCTAAAAAGATCTGCCTTCTGGCTACTGTGGGGTTTTCTCCAGCTTCTGTTGTAGTGACGTGGGAGTGCCTGGGCCTTGTTCGATTTCAGTTAACATCTCTTTGTTAATGCTTTGGTTCCAGTTTGTCCTCATAGAAAAATTGCTCCCATATGTTTGGGTGGTGTCATGTTAAAGAACCTCAGATACAATGACAGCTATGCTTATTCCATCGTGCAATGGAGGTGGATGGAATTCGATGAAAATCTACACTGTGTAACTCAATTTTTAAATGCTAATCTCATATTATTCATGCTTCCTGAGCAACCAAGTAAAAGGCAAGGAGTAAATCAGACATAATTCGACACCTTCGCACCCAAGAAGACATAGTTTAACCTTAGTAGAATCTTGAGGAATTGAAGATTTGGTAACTTAAAGGTTATTTAATTTTAGGAAGCCGTTTTAAGCATACGATCAAGGTCCCTAATTGAGTAAATACGTAAAAAGAGTTGATTACAAGAGTTGAAAGATTAGTGGCACCATAAGCATTGAAGCTAAAGTTAGAAACTCGAAGCAAGTATTATAAGATAAACAAGAACTTGCAGCAATCATAGATCATCTCTGAAAGTGGAGTCCAGCTTGATGAATCAACTGATTTTACACCTGATATGTGGGTTAGTGCTAGAAGAAAAAGAGAAAGAATGATCCTGAGTCATTACGACTAACTTAACGGGGGATTGACCTATTTGATCTCTTCAGAAAGTTTTTATTTATTTATTTATTTACTTACTTACTTACTTACTTACTTACTTATTTTTATTTAATATTAGTTTCAGGTATACACTATATTTGTTAGACAATTATATAATTCATGAAGTGATCCCCACAATTATCTAGCCTTCATCTGGCTCCACACATAGCCATTACAATATTATTGCCTATATTCCTTATGCTGTACTCTACATCCCTGTGATTATAAAAGTTTCGTATTTTTAATTAACTTAAAATACAGTTTAGTATATGAAGATAAATTTGCACCTGCTGTGCTGCTTAAAAAATGAGATTAAGTACCCAGTGAAAGAAAATAGGTTTGACGAGCATACAATGGTCCCCCATTTATCTGCAGTTTTGCTTTCTGCAGTTTATTTACTCTTGGTCAACCATAGTCCAAATATATTAAATGGAAAATTCCCAAAGTAAACAATTTATAAGTTTAAATTGCACGCCATTCTGAGTAGTGTGATGAAATCTTGCACCTTTCTGCTCCTCTACCTGGGACATAACTCATCCCTTTGTTCAGCGTCTCTGTGTCCTATATACTACATGTCTATTAGTTACTTCGTAGCCATCTCAGTTATCAGATGGCCTGTTATACTATCACCATGCTTGTGTTCAAGCAACATTTAGTAATGGCAAGAGCAGTGATGTCGGCAATTCGGATATACCAAAGAGAAGCCGAGCTGGATAGTGCTTTCTTTAAGTGAAAAGGTGAATACAGTGCTATAATAAGATATTTTGAGAGAGAGACCACATTCACATAACTTATTTCAGTATATTGTTATATTGTTCTATTTTGTTCTCATTGTTGTTAATCTCTTACTGTATCTAATTAATAAGTTAAACTTTATCATATGTATATATAAGAAAAACATAGTACATATAGAGCTTGGTACTATACATGGTTTCAAGCATCTATTCATTCAGGGTCCTGCAATTTACCCTCCATGGATAAGAGGGGACTACTATATATTATATTTTGCACCATCAAAAACTTCTCACAAAGATTCTGCCTAGAAATTAAAAGACCATTTTTCCAGTTATTTTGACAGTATAAACAACATCAGGGACAATGCTCAAATGGCCACGCTTCTGTGATTTTTGTGACAATTTTGTTTCTGTAAACAGTTACATTTTTGTCTGAAACTCCTATAGGAAGAGCTCTTCCTTTTGCCATACCAGTGGGATGAACTGTGGCCAGCTCCTAGTCCAAAGCATCATTTACCTTGCCGATTTTACACTACAGGTCCTGACACCATCTAATCCTAACTGTTTCACACATCACTTGCTTCTCTCCACTGCCCCTCTTGCACCTGACCAGTCTTAACATGTAAAACTTCTGCTGCCTGAGGGTAGGACAGCCCCCCTGCTAGTGACAAATAAACGCTTTCTCTTTTCGCTTCACTTTGTGCTCTAAACGTCAAGATTTTCCTTCATTTCTGGACACACTTTTCCTGTTTTCCATGTAAAAATGAGGGAGTACTTCGTGGTCATATGAATATACATGTTTTTAAATTGAGAAAAAAAATGGCCTTAGGTTCCATAAGCATGAGAAAAACTAGTGAATTTTTAGTTAGTCCTTTAATAGAATCCCCAGAGAGGAAAGCTTGGGAAGAGTCAATTTATATTTTTCAGTTGATTGGTAGTGCAGGTAGGCCCAGTTTTAGTTTTGTGTGCTTAATGTCCCTGCCAACTCAGAGTGACTTTGAATAGATATGTTAGTATTGCTTTGTATGGTGCAAAAAGCAAGATTATTTAGAAATGAACCTGGGGCTTCCTCCAGGTGGTCTGGATGAGGAGATCGTGGGGCCAAGTTGAGGTGGGGAGACTTCCCCCAAGCTAGTTGGACTGCATCCAAGGTCAGCTTTCTTTAGGACTTAGGAGACCCTTCCTCTAGCAAGGTCAAAGAAACTTACAAAAGTCACAGGTTCTGGGCAGCAGGCAACTCCAGGCAATTCCTGTAAACTGCTGACACTCAAATCTATGCTGTTTGGAGTCCAAGATGTTTACGTGTCCCCTCACTAATAACGTTGCTTGCATGCTTACTCTGTAAAAAGGGAGGTTACAGAGCGGGGAGACTGTCCTCGTAAATGCCAACCCTCGTGGAGTGTCTGTGTCCTGAATGCTTTATTGTGGAATAATGTGGGTGAGGAGCCTATGACTTTTCTTCTCCAAATTACCCCTGCCTGGTAAAAATGAGCCTGATTTTGCAGAACAATTTGAAAAAGAAATGATGCACATGAGCAATGTGCACGGTATGTTCAGAAAATATATAGCTCTGAGGCCTATAATACCTATTTTTATTTCACCAAAATTGCCTCCTTTCAGGTACAAGCACAGTCTATGCCTTATAGGTACATGGATTTCCTCTGAAAGCTGGAATAAGGTAAATAAGCTGCCAGGATGACCCAAATCCCCAACAATATGAAATGACGTTGGCTGGGTTATAGAATAAATGAATTATAAACATGAAGCAAAGGGTGCTTCAAGGAGGATCTCATCTTGAATTCAGAGAAGGCTACGCTTCCAGTGGATACACTGATTCTGAAGAAATGAGGTGTAATGAGCTAGAAGAACTAATTTGCTGATGGAATTCCATGGGAAAAACACAGTCAGCATGATCTCCCCTTCCAGGACCATTCCATGTATGAGTTTTGTTTCTTGTGATAATTTTTTTTTTTTTGCCCAAGAATGGCTTTCACGTTGAACTTTAACCCAATTTAAATTGTAGATTAACTTAGTTTAAAAAATATTTTATATTTACAAAGCACTTTGACATATATAATGACTTATTAGCACCCATACTAATTTTGCAAAGAAGTTTTAACATTCCATGTTGTAGTACAGGAGACAAGAGTTTCCTTCTTATTATTTGTAGTATTAAAGTTTTAAGATGGTGAGTGAGTGATTTTTACTATAATTTATGGTGATGGGTGGTCTCAATTAAAAGGTTTTCTGCTTTCAATTTGAAATATTCTCCCTTTATCCTTTATTCATAGTGTACAACCAAAGGTTTTTCCTTTGGCTTCATGAACACTGAAACACAAAGATCAGCCACATGTTAAATCACATCTTTAAATAGGCAACATTACTGATGTTCAGAATTGAAGGGTTTTGCTCATGGATAGGTCCATTTGTTTACTTATTTTTCTTCAATTCCTTTATACACCAATCATCCATCCATTCATTCATCACTCTCTGTCCTATAAATATTAAGTGAGTGGCTACTGTGTGCTGGAGTTTTCAAAGGGTTCATGATAAAATACCTACTCTCATTAAGATGAACTTCCGACAGGTGAGAAAGAGACATTATATAAAGATAGGTTTCTTACACAGCTGTATTTGTGGACTAAAATCATAGCTTCTGTACATATTATTATATAATATAAAAGTAATGAAATTACAATTGTAATAATTGCTGTAATAGGGTGCTGTGAGTGTATATGAAATAAGGAGTTAGCCTGAGATTAGAGAATGCTTCCCTAAGGAAGAGGGAGTTAGTTGTCCAAAGTCTTTGAGGAAAGAAAGAGATTGACAAAAATTTAAACAAAAAATGTTTGAAGCATATTGAGTTAAAACTTGAGAGGTGCACATTATGTAGGTGTAGATTATGTAGGAACTTTTAGGATATGTTAAAATTTTTGGTCTTTAGAACAGTGGACCACATTTAAAGAGTTTTAAGCAAGAAACTGATGTGATCAATTTCATTGCTTTTCACTTTCTCTATTTTATTTTTATTTTTTATTTTTTTTAAATGTAAGACTTTAAAAGTTTAATTAAACTTTAAAAGATTTTTTAAAAATTGTAGAGCGAAAAATATCCCTTTTACCATATTATCCCACTCCCTTGTGCCCTTGAACAGAGTCAACCAATTTTATTCCTTTTGTTGAATCCTCCTAGAGATACCTTTAGTGTGGACCTAATTTTATAAAACTTTTTACTACAGTAAACATTAAACATTTATAAAAAGTGCAATAAACCTACATATACTCATACCATGCCTTCAAATCAGAGGCATTCTTGTATGTCCAGAATTCCACTCTCTATGCCAGTAACCCTCTCATAAATTATTTTGAAACAAATCCTAGAAATCACATAATTTTATCTGTAAATGTTTTTAAAAGCATCCCTACAAGGACCCTTTGTTAAAACATAACATCAACCATATAATCACACTCAAGAAAAAAATAAGTTATTATTATAAAATTCCCAGGGTCTTAGCCTGGGTTCCCCAAAGTAGCAGGTCCTAAGACAAATATTTGCATGCCGTCAGAAACTGCCGTGAAGGGGTGGGGGGTAGTTACACAAGGAAGTATATTAGAAGTGAGAGGAAGTAGACAAGTGGAGGGAACAAAAGTTGACTCTAATCAACTAAACAGTTAATGAAGACATTTCTCTTTATAGAACTAGTCACACTGACTAAAGAAGGAATGATAAAATTAAAATATTACCCTTCGGTAACCTCCATAAGTTAATGCCTCAAAGTAGTGGTTTTCAATTGCAATTACTATCATAGCAAGAGAGAAAACTGGAAATTATGTACCTCCTATTGGAAGAACACACCAACACCTATGAAGTAGTCCGGAAAAAACACCTAACTTGAATATGATAATCACCAATGCACATAAAATGCAGAGAACAACAGAGAATGTTCGCATTATAATGAACATCACAACACAAATCTATAACAAATTCTACAGGGAAATGTAACTGAATTCTACAACAATAACACAAAATTCAAAAAATATAGAGATAGAGGTGAATCTGTAAATTAAAAACACCTAAGAGACATGTTAACCAATCACAATGTATACACCTTGTTTGGATCCTGATTCAATAAACAAAGAGTGAAAATAACATAGGATTTGTGAAAAGCGGGTGATGTATCAGGTGCTGGATGTTCCCTCACTCTTTAGGAGGCCAGAGGGACAACAGTTCTTGGGCTTGCCAGCACCTTCCTGAATCTCTCTGAGGATATTCTCACCTTGGGAACAGTCCAAAAGTCCTAGGAGACAACTCTCAACCTGTTTAGATGTGGCAGAGTATAAATGCCCAGTTTCCTTGAGCTTCTGTGGGGCAATTCTGACATATGCCCCACCCTGTGTCTCCGAGGGTCTCCAGTGGACTGCGTCCCACTTTCACACAAGAGTACCTCTCCATCGGCACACTCTGATTCTGCAGTTTGCTTCCCTTGGGATCTGTGCCATGATGGATATGCAGCCAAACTACTGTGCTTTAAAGTCTCTCGAAATATTTCCTCTCTGAATGGCTATGCCAAAAATTGAATCACACAGTTATTATTTATTTCATATTTATTTCTGGGATTATTTTTAAACTTAATTTTGTTTTCTAGTTATATAATACGGTGCATGATTTCAAATTCTAATGTATAAAACAAGGTATATTTGAAAAGTTTAGCTTGAACTGTTTTCTTTTACCTTATTCCCTCCTACCCCTATAGGCACCACACACATACACGTTTATACACACATATACACATATTTTTAGTCTCTTCTCCCTTAGATAAGTGATAGCAAACTGTACACACTTTTTAGTACATTTGAGAATGCTTTTTAAATTGGCACTGGGGCAGTTCCTATGAAGACAACCTGTCACGCCAGAAGCTGCTGTACCATGAGAACAGGGAATGTGCGGATGGGAGGTATCTGTTAGACCCAAAGCTGAAGTTCATTATATAGTACAGTGAACATTTGTATTGTTTTATGGCTCTTCCTAATGAAATTCTTAATTGCTATTTATTTGCTTTTCTTTGTTTGTGCCTGGTTTTGCCAGATAAAAATGCTTCTTCGATTTGCCAGACTTAAAAATTACTCTTTTGAATTCTGATAGAGTTTTACACAAGTTTCTATAAGAAAAGGCTGCAAAATTCCCATTGGCACACACATCCTTTATGCTACATGCACACCTCATGCAAGAAGACCTTGGCTTTCCAATGTATTAGCAATTTAGAAACGCTGTTTGCTCTTTTATTATTTTCAATTTAATGTACTACCTTTTGCATTTAACAGAGTCCAGTAATAAGTAAAACTGGATTAGTCAATTTCACTATGGATTACTGTTCAATTTAAGTCAGTTTTCTTTTGCTGGCTCTCAGGAATTAACATAATGAAGTAAGCTCTGGCACAGAAAAGAAAACAAAGGCCATTTTCAGGTTATATTTTTTTTTTTTAATTTTAAAAACACATTTACTTTCAATTGTGTCACAGAAATTAGTGTTCCCTGATCACTGCAGACAAAGTACAATTTCAGATTTTTTTCACCCACTAAGTCTGGAAAATGGAGTTGGCAATAGCCAGGGGAAGCAAGGACATACCAATGAACCTGCTGAATTGATAACAAACATTTCAAAACTGGTGGGTGTGTGGGTGGGAGGATCAAAGAAGAGACCCTGGGGTGAGGGATTAAGGAGCATCCATGAGTGGACAGTATGAGGTGTGGAATAGGAATGACTGAATTTTAATGTGTGAATTGCTGCACTTGAAGTATGGACACTTTGTGAAGCCGTGTGTAAATACACACCTTATCAGGTGTATGAACCTTTTTAAAAAGTAGAATCCAAAACAATGTTCTTACTACAAATCTCATTTCAAAAATCACAATCATTCCATCTAACATTATTTTAACAAAATTGAAACTACCAAAAATTACAACAAAAAACCCTCCCAATAAATTAGGAGACAAATATTATTAAAGAAAAGAGTCATTTCTGACTTCCTTTAAATAGTAAGTTTCCCTACCATTCTTAATTCACCCACATTTGATTTAGCTCCACCATTATACATAACTGTTAAGTAAAAGTAGGTATATTAGTAATAATTTTTATAGCTTTGTCCACATGAGATCATTAGTGACCTTGCAAAGTCGATTGCAAATATTTATGGGGTAAGTAGAAGATGGTGAGGAAGTAGAGAAAGCTGATATAATTTACTCATGCTTTTATTAAAATAATATTTATTGCTCTTTTAGGAACTCTGAGTATGTATAAAAAGGAAATAAGATGGTAGTGTGAAGGTACAACAGGATCAAAGGACAGTTTTCTGGTGAAATTTTTGCTTTAGAATACAATTTATTTTATTTTTAGATTCTGAAATTTTAAGTTAAAAACTTTTATTTTGAATAATAAAAATCATTTTTTTTACAGGTAATATTTTCATTTTGGTAAAAAACAAACAAACAAAATAAACCAAGATAAAAGTGTGATGTTTCCCCTAAAGCAAGCCCCCATTTATTCTGTATTTTGCCTGTTGGCCTCCAACAGGGAACCTCATGTATCATTTTTTAAATGTCTTTTCTGATTGTGCAAATATAAGCAAATATGAACATCTGTCATCTGTTATATTTACTGGTGCAAGCAGGTTTTTAGTAATGTGGTGCTGAAGTGTTGGAGGTGGGGAAGGGGGGTACTCACTTCTCAGTCTTTCATTGAGCCTGTGCCTCTGGGCTGTGAACTTCACACTTGTTTCTCAGTTTTTCTCTCCTCCCTTAGGTGGGTAAAGGTGGCTGGAGTGGGCTGGAGTTGGGTATTTTCCTTCCCCCAGGTCATCTAGGTTTGGGTAATACCCAAGCGGGTTAGGTTCTAGTTAACTAGTTACTATTTACTTTTTAAAAATTATACATCCTCTGATACTTAAAAAAAATTACATTTTCAGGTGATTATCACTATAATCATATCTAATATCTAATAGCTTCATTTTATGAACATTAGAAAATTATTTTGTATATGGTCTTCATTCATTTTCCTCTCCCTCCTTTCTACCCCCCTCAATTTACTTATTTTCCTTCATGTTTAAATTGTACTCGTAAATATATTTTACTTGTGCTTTCAAAGCTATCTTTTGCCTCTCAGCTACTAATAATGAGGCATCTGCAAAATTTATTTTACTTATATTCTATCTTCTATTCTGTTAGCTGTTTTATTTCTGTGTTATCAAGCCATCTTATATTTCCATACTATTTTGTTACCCTTCTTCACATGTTTTAATTTTAGCTGAAGCAAAATATAGTTATTGCTCACCACCAGCCTGTTGCTAAACTTCCCCCAGCGATTTCTTGGCTGACTAAAATTTCTAAAATCATTTAAGTACTGCTGATTGAAAAAGTATTCTCTGAATTTTTCCATTTTAAATGGTTTGTCTGCAGTTATTATATATGACTTATTATATTTTATATGCTTAAAGGATAGCTCGGCTAGATATAAATTCTTTTTGTCTTAGTATTTTTTTAGGTGTTAGTTCAGTGTCTCCTGACATTGAATATACTGTGGTAGAGAGAGAGAAGTCTGATGTTAGTTTTATTATATATGTATATACATACATATACATAATTTAGAATTAACATTTTTTTTTAGTCTGGTATATGGAGAACACTTTTATTAGTTTTAACATTCAATAACTTTACTAGTACCCATCGTAGAGTAGACTATTCTGGTCAGTTTTCCTAAGACAAAATGTAGGGTCAAAGTATCTCTACTTTCAGAAAAGTCTCTTGAATTACATTTTAAAGCATTTGTTTTGTTCCAACGCTTTTGTTGTTTGTTTTTAAGAATTCCAAATATGAATACTTTGCCTGCCCTTTGCCTCTCTCCTCTATTTTTCTTCTATCTCTTCATCTATTTTATTTCTTTCCTCCTTTCTACTTTGCCCCTTCAATGGCTACTAATAGCCACAGTAATCATTCTGCTGGTACCCTTCCTACTCATCTTTATTCTGTAGTCCTTTTGTTTTCCTTCTCTTCTTTCTCTTAGTTTTGTCAGCTCATGCTTTACTTGTCTCTTTTTTGTGGTCATTTTCTCCTGCACTCCTGTTTTTATGTTTTGTGGTCTTCTTTCTTGCAATGATGGCTTCATAACTCATTTTAATGGTGAAATCTTTGGCTAAATCTTCAGCTACAACTTGGCAATATTTTTCTGGCGACTCTTCTCCTATTGGAAAATTTTACTGATTTCTTACACATTTTTAATAGTGTTTTTATATGAATTCTGTGCCACTATTTTTCATGACTCAAGGTTAGATGGCTTAGAGTTTTTTGGACTGGCAATTTACAGGACGTTTCTGCAGTGAGTGGGACTTGAGATATATGTACTGCGGAAAAGGCTTTACAACTCCAGGGTCTACCTTCTGCTGCCAGAGAAACAGACTGTTTATTCCAAGTACACTTCCATGTGCTTCTTTCTCTATATGACTTTCAACAGGCCGCTACCCATTTTTAAAATTAGCTTGGTCCAGTTGGGTTTCTGCCACCAGCTCTGGGCTCACAGGTAGCTGTTTCTATGGGATCTATTTTACGGGTACTTCACAAAATACTTTCCTACAACAGCCCTTGCTTGTCCAACCCCTAACACTCCTCTTGTTACTTTATCTTTATTTACTGAGGCTTCTAGATAAACAGCTCTGTTCTCAGCACTCCTATTCAGCTTTTGTACGTTAGGATATGGCCTTTATCTTCAGGGAGTATATTTTTTCCAGTGCTTTCTGAAATTTCTCACATTGAGATTCCTTACCATTCCATGCACAGCCCACTTCTGCCCTTGATGCCAAATGCCATAGCAGTTCGGTACAGCCCTGCCCCATCCCCAGCAGCTTTCTATCTTCTTGTTTCACGTTAAATGGAGTATGTGTGCCCTTTGTGTGTGTACTTATTCTTTCATTATTTCTTCCTACGGTTTCCTAGAGGAAAAGGGGAAGATTCTAATTTAAATTCTTGCCATTGCATAATAGGTTTTTTACTTTTTTTTTAGTTATTTTTATAAGTAAGGAGACTTGAATACAGTAAAAGCAAAAGGGAAAAAGCCAAAGGAAGGCCAGAAACTAAAAATTATTTTTTTTTTAAAAAAATACAAAGAAGTTCTTAAGAGATGTAAAATATTACCAGGCCAATAATACACACAGAGATGTAGTGTTCTCCCAGACTGGAGGGAAAGGGTATTAGGGCTACATCCAGGGGAATATGGGAATATGGAGATGATAGGAAGCATCCATTGTCAGGTGAAGAAAATGAAATTAGGAACTAATGCTAGATGAACTGGAATTTCTCAAAAAAAAATTTTTTTAACTATCAGCTCATGAGAATTAGGGATGTAGAGATGACACTGAGTATTCAAAGCCTACAGAAAAAGATTTAGAATCACCTGCTGTGGGATATTAAAGGAGTTAACAAATGATAAAAGTTTTTCTGGGCAGTCCAGACAATCTAATTAAGCTTGGATAGATAAGTTAGGAGATGACAAAAAAACATTTTTTTTTCATGACTTTTCATGTTCAGCAGCTGGGAGTTAAAACAATGGAAGAAAAAAGAAGAATGAAAGGGTTAAACATTGGCACAACAGGTGTGTAGAACTTTGAGGGGTGGTGGGACATTCTATAATACTCAAGAAGGCTGTGCTGAAATGGTAATCACGAGATCCGCAACTGTTTAGCACTTCGGCTTTTACCTAAAGCACTCTCCATCAACTACAGGTCACGCACCATTCTGTTCAATCAGACCTACACGATAATAAAGAGGAAGGCCTAATGCAATGTAAGGACAAATTAATTTATTTTGCTCTTTTTTCATACTTATGCGCATCCATGTAAATATTATCAAAAGCCTAAAATTCTGCATAAGAGATTATGGTTGATAATATACAATTCATTATTTAGTGAAGTGCTCTGATTTATCTAAATATGAAAATCATTTCAGGCATACAAAAACTAGTTAAAACATTGTGGATCAAAAGAATCACTATATTTGAAAAGCATATTTTAGTCCTCTCTACTTTAATCTGAAAAAAGCCAAAGTTTTTTTTTGTGAGAGTGAATTTTGTTTATGGTGTATCAAATTTAGATTCTGTTGTGTGTGTGCACACCCATATGTTCTTGTATCAGAATATTCTAAGTAGTCAGCTTTTATTCACAGAAGTGCACAAGCTTCCATTTGATATGTATCTCATGTAAACTGTGATGAAGTCCTTACCTCTGAGGTCCTAAAATAACCTAAAGCAGACTCTACAAAACAAAACCAGCATATGCCTAAGTCATAAGCTAACTCAGAGCAAATAAACAAAATACTCTAAAACAAAAAGGTGAAGAGACATTCAAAATATGACCAAATTCCATAGATAGACTTCTGACCAAAACAGAAAATAGTAGGGGGTACTGCGTTTTCAATAGAGTAGGTACAAAGCTGATATTCAAGTCACAAATACATAATGAAATTTCAGCTCTTCAATCATAGGATTCAGTTATTTGAAGAAGTAGCATAAATTCGTATAATACTTAACTTGTTCTGTAACTGAGAGAAATTATCCCTACTTGATATTCTCTTTACTTAATTGTGTTACAATCCAGGTTCAGAGGAAGAAACTAGTCATCAAGTACTTGCTTGCTTCTAATTTAAATAACCCTAATATATGGAAAGCCAGAGTCCAAATCCATCATTATCAAAAGAAGTGTCACTTCTATGACAACTTTTCATAACAAAAAAGTCTATATCTTCTTATATTGACTGATGAGTACATAGAAAAGTTTTAAAAGACAGCTACCTTTGATTCTTAAGGGAGACCTTTAAAGCAGCCTTCTGACAACTGCTTGACAAGCAGTAGACACAGAAGCGTAGAAGGAAGACAACACTGCTGATTCCTGGCTATCGTGATTGCTTGTTGTGCTGTTTTGTTTTAAACCTGGGCTAGAGTGTTCTTAAAGGGAGTTAAGGATGACAATTAAAATATTGGTGCACCTAACCTTTTCCATTCCTTAAAACTTAATATTTTTGCAAGTACTTATTGTTGAAAATTGACTGTTTACAATTCTAGAAGTGAGGAGGGAGATGTGGCAATAGCAGTAGGATTAAAACAAAATCTGTGATATCTTATACTTGCTTAAGAAAACAAAGGAAATAAAATCAAGAGTAATTTTTGCCTCCCAGAGAGGCAATTTAGCAGCTTGACTATATTGAAAATTGTGGGTTTAGGGTAAAATATTTCAGATTCAAACATGACGGGAAAGTTACCCAAGGTCCTCTTTAAAACATCTTATACACTGTTTTGCACATGAGTGAATAGTCTAAAATAGTGATTGTTAAGTACAAAAAGCCACAGAGTCTCTATGGGAGAAAGTTGGATAGAGAGATTATACTTGATTTATCTAAATATGAAAATCATTTCAGGCATACAAAAACTAGTTAAAACATTGTGGATCAAAAGAATCCTTGACACATAAAATCTGGAGAAAGAAAGAATCTGAGAGAATTTAGAAAATAATTCTTCATGTATCCACCTTATTTCCTCAATCAGTTAAAATTGCTTTTACACACTCATGGGCCATAATAAATATTTGTTCAATAAATTAATGCTTCATGCCACAATTAATCAAAACACCAGCACTACCACAATGTAGAGAAGGGAAACAAAGGAAGTAAATGGAAAAAGAAAGTTGTGACAAGGTAGATATTATATCAGTGTATCATTTGAATACACAGTGGTGACAAGTAGAGACTGGAGTTTGCACCCACCTATGTTCAAATCCTGATTTTACCATTTATTCTCATCTGTCACTTGGCAAGCCATTAAAGTCTCTTAACATCGATTTCTTCATCTACATAATGGGGGATAACAATAATATCTACCTCATTGAACTGTCTGAAGACTGAATGTTATAAGCCATGTTAACTACTTAGCATACTATGGGCATATAGGAAGAACAAATAAATATTAGCCATCATAATTATTGTTATTAATAAAACATTATGTAGTCCCATTTGTTTATTTTTGCTTTTGTTTCTTGTGCTTCAGGTGTTATATCCCCCCAAAAAATCATTGCCAAGACCAGTGTCAAAGAACTTTTTCCCTATGTCTTCTGCTTGGAGGGTTATGGTTTCAAGTACTACATTTAAGTCTTTAGTCTATTTTGAGTTAATTTTTGTGAAAGAGTAAGATAAAGTCTAGTCGAGTTTCATTCTTTTACAGGTAAATATCTAGACTTTCCAGCATCATTTATTGAAGACTGTCTTGTCTCCAATGAATATTCTTGCCTTCCTTGTAAGATATTAGGTGATTGTATATGCATGGGTTTATAGTTAATAATACTGTGTTGTAATTTGAAATTAGCAGAGAGAGTAGATCTTAAAAGTTCTCATCACGAGAAAAAAATTTTAACTATGTGAGGTGATGGATGTTAAGTAAACTTATAACTATTTCATAATGTGTCAAGTCATTATGCTGTACACATTCAACTTGTACAATATTATAACTCCATTATATCTTAATAAAACTGGGAAAGCAAACAAACAAAATCCACATTAAGACAGTATAAGCTATCTTGCATGGAGAGGACCACCTCAAACCTCATTATTGCAAAATCTTGTAAACTCTGAAATATCTATCAATTTGTATGTCAGAGAGAGAATGTTAACTTAGCAAAATAAATAATAAAATAAAAATAAGTTACTAAGTACATTTACAGGTTCTATATAAAAAAGTTTGTGAAAGTAGAGACATATGGGTCTTTCCTGCTCACTTAGAGTAAAACAACCCTGTGAAGGGGAACAGAGCTGATGAGCATCTGGGCATGCATGGAGGGAGACTCAACAGTTCTCCTGAAAGGGGCTCATTGAACTTAAGAAGAGAATGCTTAAAGTGTTAATGATTGCTCAGATTACATATGAGATGTTAAGTGAAAGGAGAAAAGGAAAAGTGTCTTCCTTTGTCAACTGAAGCCTCTTTGGGTGGTGGAAGGTGGAAGGGCCAGAATACATAGAGATTTGGGTCCAGCTGCTCCCATTTGCTGCTTCTGAATCAACTTGTATTTTTTACAATCAAAAGTTATATTAAGTCCCAGGAACACAGACTCTGAATCACCCACCTGTGAAAGCTAGTCGGTCCAAGGGGAATGGAAATGCAAGATTACACTCGTCCCGGCAGTCCGGGGTACTGACCCCTTCTGGTATACTGAAGTTGACCTAAGATTAGTAGAACGTGAGCAGCCCTGTCCTGTGGAAACCACATGCTGACTGGATGCAAGAAAACACTCTGGCCAGTGCAGCACATAACCTAACCTAGCAAGGGGTTTCTTTGGATGGGAAATCAACCATTTAAGCTTGCAAAACTTACTCAGACAAAATGCCTTTCAGTGGCTGAGCAACTTAAAAAATGTGCAGCCTTTGATATGTCAGTTCAGTGAGAGACTCGAATGTTTTTCTTTCCCTATTTACTTCTACATGCAAAATGGTGCATGTCATGGACTGAATGTTTATGTTCTCCACAAATTCATATTTTGAAGTCCTAAGCTCGATGTGGCACATTTGGAGATAGGCCTATAAGGAGGTTATAAAGGTTAAATGAGGTCATAAGAGAGGGGCTCTAACCCTCTAGGGTTTATCAGAAAAGGAAGCTCGGGTTGGTGTGTGTGTGTGTGTGTGTGTGTGTGTGTGTGTTGAGAGAGAGAGAGAGAGAGAGAGAGAGAGAGAGATGAAGACACAGCAAGAAGGTGGCCAACTACAAGCTGGGAAGAAGGCTCTCACCAGGAAACGAATCAGCCAGCACCTTGCTCTTGGGCTTCCCAGCCTCTAGACCTGTGAGAAGTTAATGCTGGTTTTTTAAGTCATACAGTCTGTGATGTTTTCTTATGGCAGTGTGAGCTGACTAATACAGTACAGGGGTAAGCACACAGTCTTAAAGCAAGACAGGCTTGAGTTCAAATTCTGAATTTGTAATTTACAAACTCTGTGATTTTGGGAAAACACACAATATCTGTTCTATATCTGTTTTCTCTATCTGTAAAATGGAGATCATGACCTCTCCTTTACATGATGCTGTGAAGATTAGACGAGATAATTTTTGTAAAATATTTGGCCTGGAGTAGATATTCATTCATTTATGTATCTTTTCACTGAAAACCAGCTCTTACATATCTATTCTGACAGTTGAGATGGAGAAATACACAAAAAGATACAGTTCATATACTCAAAGAGCACATTCTTTCCTGGGGTGAGAAACGTCAGTTCTTTGCATTATTCCTAAAAGAATATTCCTAAAGTTTTATGAATGAGCCTCAGGTAATATGTGGAGTACTAGAATTGTATGTAGAATTTTACATGTATGAGACTTTTCCTAAGGAAGAGACCAGAGCTTTCATTAGAGTCTCAAAAAATGGTTTAAAAAATGTGATATATGCATACAATATTATTCAGCCCTAAAAAAGAAAATGCTGGTACACGCTACAATGTAGATGAACCCTGAGGACATTATGCTAAGTAAAATAAGCCAGTGAAGGAATAATCCTACGTGATTCTACTTATTTGAGTATCTAAAGTAGTCCACCTCATAGAAACAGAGAGTAGGATAATGCTTGCCAAGGGCTGGGGAGAGGGAGCAATAGGAAGTCGCTGTTCAAAGTGTATAAAATTTCAGTTAAACAAGATGAAAGAGTTCTAGAGATCTTCTGTAGAGCATTTTCCTTTTAGTTAACAATACTGTACTCTTTATGTAAAAATTTGTTAACAGGATGAACCTCTTGTTATGTGCTTTTTAACCACAATACAAAAAAATGAGTGTGCCCCCAAAGGTTATGAATTAACTACTGCCTAAGCTATTAATGTAATAATAATGCTACCTACCTCAGAAGTGAAGATGGTGATTACTTGAAACACTGATATAAACTCTTAGGTAACCCTGCCTTTGTGCCCTTAATATCTAAAAAGTATTTACCTTGTTCTATTACCCAAAGGATCTGTTCCTACTGAGAGTTGATTAGGAATAGACTCTGTGCCCACACAGTGGTATAAATATCATCTTTGTTTCTCTTGGCTCTTAATTCAGTGACAAGCTCATCTCCCAAGGGCTCCCAGAAAATGAAGCTCTGTGAACCCTCTTGTCCCAGTGAGACTCTCCCCATTCCTTTTCTACTGCTTTTCACAGGATCCTTATTTCCTTTTTTATATTATCTGGAAAAATCTCATCTCTTGCCCTGGATACTCACCTCCTTTAGAAAGGTAGCATTTACAAGGCAATGAGAACTTTCTCTTGCCAACATTGACACATCTCTCAAATATGCCTTCCTGAAAGGGATGAGGAAGAAAATGCATTAAATGGTGACAAAAATCCTATATGCTCACATACATGGAAATTTTAGTAAAATGCAAAGTGAAATCATGATCATCATTATGATTTTCACCACCATCATCATCATAGATAATGTTCCTCAAAGACTTAATGTGTTGTGGGCACAAGGTTAAGTATCATTTGTGGATTAGCTCATTTCATCATTGTGACAATGCTATACTACAGGAATATTATTATTCTCATCTTAGAGGTGAGAAAGAAGGCTTAGAGTGGATAGGTAATTTGAGGGGTGGGTGGGAGTGCTCAGCTGAATACAGGCAGCAGAGTATAGAGTATAGGATTCAATCTCTTACTCATTGACAATAATGACCTACTCATTGAATTCTCAGCTATTATTTTCTGGCCTTTAGAACACTGATCTTTAAGCCCCTTAGGATATATGTAATATATATTATCTATACATCAGGCAGTTTTTAATGGAATTAGGTTCATGCATGATAACAATTTTAAGTGACAAGAAGAATAATTTAACTGAAACTTTTGCAGATGTTTTTGATTCAGAACACTTTACTATTAGGCCGATCTTTTATGCAGAATGATGAAGATGTGAGGAAAAGTGTGTGAGTATCGAACTAAAGACACTAACCAAGCACTACCAAAAGGCATCAATGCCAAAGCAACAAGAGGCAGTGGTTTAGCACTCATCGCTTTCATTGTGGTTTGTGTTTACCTTGATTGAAGACATTTCACTGGACTTGGACTGGCTCGTTGCTTTGGAGTAATCACACATGGAAATTTTATTTCCTCCTAGATAATGAGAATATTGAGACCTGCTAAGAAATCATGAGGAAAAAAAGCCTTCATTTTGGGCTGACCTCGGTCAAATTCTGAAGGGTATGAAAACCTGCTCCCTTCTGCGTAGAAATAGCCTGCAATACAGCCTTAAGTCTACAAGAAAACAGAAAGCAATTTTATATTTCTTATAAACCACTATCTCAAGAACATTGTATATCCCTGGTCACTAAGAGGCTGAATTATTCAGGGCCGTGTGACATCTGTAATAGGAAGGGCTCGATGCATCCAGACAGAAAGAAGGGGAGGGTCAAGATTCTCCCAGTTGCAGCTTCTCCCAAAGTCTGTGGAGACTTTTTGGTGGGAGGGAACACATTTACCACCCAGCCAAGAGTTAAAATAAGGATCTCACTGAATCTGGATTATACTAAGGTACAGGGAAGATTCTGGCTAAGAAATGAATCTAGCACAGGAAAAGGAACTCGAAGCGGATGTGCCACTCCCTTCTCTGTGCCAGCAACACGCCCACAGAGAGCAGGGGCAGGCGTGCTTGTTACCATCAGTGGACTTCCTTAAGCTTAGGCAAGATATCTTCCTTATTAGCTTCAAAGGGAAAAGCTTCATCGGGTTTTTCCACAGCACAGAGTAATATCAGAATTTGTGTCAGTAGTGATAATGGTGACAGATGTTCCTAACTGCATACTGTTTGTGGGTGAAGAGAGGTTATTACTGTCATTATTTCTTTCTCGTCAACTGCTTACAACAAACTAGGTGCCATATGGGAGGGTAAGTTAGTTCCCATCCTGCCAGGGCCAAGCGTGATTCTGCAAGGACTAAGCTGAATGGAGATTTTCCCTGGGGTGGCCCACGCCAGCAAATACCTTTGATGCATTTCAGGCTGACAATGTGATTTTCAGCTGTTCTCTGTGATGCCTTAGAGCCACTTCAAATCTCTGTCAGATGCCAACCCAGTGGGGACAAGCTGACTTTGGTCTCTTCATTTCTTCATTTTGGAAGCTCAAAATTCAATCCCCCTGGAATATTTTCTGAGAATTCAAATCTACATTGGCATGAAGGGAAGGGCAAGAAAGAAGGAGCAGACAGACATTGCACAGGTTCCTGAATTAAATGGAGCATCTGGCCTTACAATGTTAGAAATTTAAAAACACGGGGCAAAAGACAATAATAAACAACATTTATTAGATACTTTGTGTTACAGGTATTGCTGTGGCATGTTATAGATGGTATCTCATTTAACCCACATTCCTATATAGAAGGTATTATTATCACCTCCATTAGACAGGGCAGGTAAGCTGCGGGGCCTAAGTAGTTCACCTACGGACACACGGCAGGTAAACTGCAGAGGCAGGCTTTGAATCCAAGCCTTCTGGCTGGTTCCAGAGTCCACCACATAATTTGTAGTTTCTATAGGCTTTAAACATTCTGGAGGCTGTATTTCTGTTACTGAATTAATAAGACCTCAATTTCATAAATAGTTTACAATTAAATAATAAATTTCCATCATGCTCTTTGAAATAAATTTTTTGTCACGAAGTAAGAAAATTCAAAGACCCTCCTGTTGAAATACTGGATCTGGCCTTATTATGGAGCTATTGCTCATATTCTTTTTAAAAGCAGTTCTATTTCTGCACAGACATCACAATCTGTATTTGAGAGGCTGCCTGAAAGAACCTTATTATTGCAGCATGTTGCTGACAAGTAATACACTATTGCCATCTATTGTAATGGAGAGTAAGTTGATTTACTGCGAAGGGATAGTAAGCTAATAGGAAACATTCAGTATGCAGCTGGGAACTGCAATTCATTGTTCTCCTCTGTTCAGGAGCATCTCTCAATAGCTCAGGGCAACCCACGTGCCTTGATCTCTTGGACAGTATTTGACCTCGAGAAACCAAAACCTCGCCTAGTCCAGGGTCATGAATCTTATTCACTGATGACCAGGCTAAGGAAGATGAAGGGGTTCTTCTATGCTGTTCTTCAAACTCAATGGGAAACATTAGTACCATCTTTTGCAAAAGCAGCATTTTGCAGAAGATCTAATGTAAATAGCACTAGAGCAAGGGAGGCTGGGACTAAGCTCCCTGCAGCTTCACAGCATGACAGTGAAGGAAATGCTCTCTTGTCCTTTCACATTGGCACCATCTCCTATTCCCCCAAGGAGATGCAAATAACGGTGGTTCACTAGTTTTGGAGGACTATCGACTGCATCCCATTGCTGCCCTGCCTTCCAAGCTGATCGAAAAACCTTAAGGGGCCCTGATACCCTCTTTATTTCTTGCTGGCCTTAAGTAAATTTGGGATCTACTGACTGGCATTGGGATCACTCACAGGAGCAGCCAACATTCTAGGCTTCTCATTTCTGATCTGCCACGGAGCAGGCCAGTGCATGCTGCTGATCTCTGGAAAGCACTGCGAGGCAGCCAGCAACACTATCTATTTAGCCTGTGGCTGTTTAAAATCTGGCACATCCAAGCAAGTCTCAAATAGTATCAGTTCTTCTAGGAAATTAACTTAAATTCCTTTCTATTTATGCTTAACCTCTTTGGCTTGCTGTCTTTTCTCCTGTGCCAGGATACCGCATGTCTTTATTTTAGTATCACTACTCAATTCTGTCTGCTTTCCTGAATATAGTGCTCTCTGGTGATAATCAGAAATTCCCACTCCAGCTCTGAGAACCGTTGAACCTCTCTAGTTGCATCAGTTTTTACCTCTTTTCTTTGCTTCCTCCCATGACTCCTAAGAAAAATGGGACAGAATCATTTCATTATCAGAACTTCCAACTTGTGTTTTCTATAGCAGCTTTGAACTTCGGAACATTTTTAAAATGGAGTTATGCTTTTGTGAGGGAACATGGAGTTAATCTGAACAAAGACCCTGTACAAGCAACCCTTTCTAAGAGATACACAGACTCTGCTGGTGCCTGGACATGCAGCTCCCTTGCGCGCTTCATTGAGTTCCTGTCTCTTCCCATTCTTCAGTTCAGGTCAACAAATACTACTGAGCTTAAACTACAAATCAGGCATGGAGCTGGGCACTGAGGTGCAAGGATGAATAAGAAATTATCTTTATTCTCGATGATCTTATCTAGTTAGACATGACATACAGATGCCTCTAACGGACGATATCAGAGACGAGATAGAATGTGCATGGCATGGAATGAGGTTTTGGAAAGTTTCCTGGAGCAGAAAATATCTGAGCTGAAACTTGAAGCTAAGCGGAGTAAGGTAAGTAAAGAATGACAGAGCAAAACACATAAGAAAGTTACAGAGCATGACTAGGATATAAAGCCAGCTGCAAGAGTTTGATATCATTTGAGTGTGAAGTGTAGAGCAGGCAGACATTCATAAAGTATTTATTTACGAAAAACAAACAAACAAAAAACAACCCAACAACAATGTAGGCAAGCACTATCTTAGATGCCTGGAAGGATCTGCTTGTCTTGCCTACAACCCAGCTTCCAGTAGCTTGGAGTCTAGATTCCTGGCATTATCATTGAATTACTCTTTTTACCAAGCCAAAAGACTCTGGATGTACTGCAGAAGTCTTAAACATTTGTAAGCCTAGGAATAAAAAGCATAATGAGAAAAAAATGATCTGAACAACACCTGTATTAGACTTTACCCAGGCAACTTTATTGCCCCCAACTCTAGCAGAAGATGTCAGCTCTAGCTTTAGAAACACTGAGAGTTCTGTGAAACTCCAGCTTGCAAAGGCATTACAGGGCTCCACTGTCTAATTTGTCATGGATCCACTTTACTTGATTTGGGCAATTTAATCAG
Organism: Eonycteris spelaea; assembly: GCA_003508835.1. Lineage (NCBI taxonomy): Eukaryota > Metazoa > Chordata > Mammalia > Chiroptera > Pteropodidae > Eonycteris > Eonycteris spelaea. The sequence continues at coordinate 9,091,958 of PUFA01000043.1, read as the reverse complement.
TGTGAAGATGAATCTGCTGCATATCCCATATGAACATGCATCATTTCTCTCCCTCTCTTTGGAATCCATATTTGTTGGAATAGTCCCTTAGCAGAGTTCTTGCCAGGGATGGAGGTGGGGCGGGCGGTGGGGGAGGAGGGCTGAGTAGGAAACAAGAGCCAATACAAGCTGAAGCTCCAAACTTGGTAACAACACAACCAACAGGCATGAAGCAAAGTTTGAAGTGAATTTTAGGGTTGCACAAGGCCCATTTCTCTGTCTGCAACCAGCAGAGAAAACATTCCATCAATTTAGCATTGTGATCATCATTCTTCCCATAAAGAAAAGCACAACTGCCTCTTCTAATGAAATAGTTCTTTCTTCCTGCTTTAATCAGCAGATTGGACTCTCTTTTAGGCTTAAATTATAATGGTCATATAATCTAGTGCAGTAAAAAGGAAATCAGCAAAAATATCTAGAGTTATTATCTAAGCCATTTAAAGAAAACTTTATCTGCCTGCTTTTAACAGATCTGGGATTTTAATATCTATGTAACAGAAAAATATACACACAGAATCTTGAGGTAAGCAAAGCTTTTGATAAAAAATAAAAGGTATTTTATTTGTTGAACTATCTTCAGTTTGTGAACAAAACTTTGTAGTACTTAGATCACAAAAAGCTCCTCAGAAATACTAGTTCATAATGAATTTTCCCTCTGCTGAATTCTTAGAGCACTTGATGACTGTACCTTAATTTGTCTATTAATCATGTGGGAATCATGGTATCCCTTGTATTGTGTGTTGAAGTGTTATTTATCTCTTGTATTGCCATTTAACATTTCACGGTTTTATGAGAGGGGGTTCAGCATAGAAAGTGATATGTTTTAAGGAGAGAACAGTTTAGATTCGAATTGGATAAAAAAAAATGTGGATTGACGATTTTATAGTTATGTGTCTGCTGATGCAATTAGGTAACAATTCTGAACCTCAGCTTATTCACCTTTAATATAGAATTAATGGCACTCAATTTACAGGGTTGTTATATCAATGAAATAAAATATATTCATAATAGCTGGCATGGGAATAGGTGATCATTAAATTATTGCTATTGTTTTATTTTATCTATTAAAAATTATTACACTTGCTTGGGTAAAGCCAGTTGCCATGTGAGAAGTTCAACTACCCTGAGACTTCCATACTATGAAGGAACTCATGTGTAAAGGCTGTATGGAATAAGAAAGAGAGTGAATGTGAGAAAGACAGGCACCAACACTATATATGAGTGAAAAAGTCTCCAGATGACTTTAGCCTCATACTATCGACTGCAACAGCATGAGAGGCCAAAAGCAAAACCACTTGGGGGCCCAGTCAACTCTCATAACCGTGAGGATAATAATGAAATATTTTTTTAAAACCACATACACATAAAAAAAATTAGATTTCTTTTAAGCATGCTATTTTCTACATGTTTCTTATTTTCAAAGATCTAGCTCACTATCTTATGTAATAATCACTATTTATAGGTGGACTATTATTTCACTTTTTAATTTTTATTAAAGTACCAATAGACCATATCATGAGTCTCTGTAATAATATAGATTTTTAAAGCACTTCATTTTCTCTTCATGCACTTTGTATAGAAACATAATCACATAAATTTTAAAGTAGTGTTTATTGTGAATGTATGGTTTGCTAATACTATGCCTAATTCATCTATAAAGTGTAACCAAAAAAAGTCAGAAAAATCTCACAATAAAAAAATACATATTGGTTTTGGTAATGATTTTTAGACCGACTCCAAAAACAAAGACGACAAAAGCAAAAATAAACAGGTGGAACAACTTCAAACTAAAAAGCTTCTGTATAACAAATGAAACATTCAGCAAAATGAAAAGATAACCTACTGAATGGGAGAAAATATTTGCAATACATATCTAATAAGGGGCTAATATCCAAAATTTAAAAAAGAACTAATATAACTCCATTGTAAAACAAACAAACAAAAACCAATCTATTAACAAATAGGCAGAGGATCTGAATAGACTTTTTTTTTTTCCAAAGAAGATATACAGATGGCCAATAGGTACATGAAAATATGCTCAGCATCACTAATTATCAGGAAATGCAAATCAAAACTACAATGAGGTATCACCTCACACCTGTTAGAATGGCTCTTATGAAAAAGACAAGACATAAGTGCTGGCAAGAAAGTGGAGAAAGAGAACGCTTGTGTACTGTTGGTGGGAATGTAAATTGGTGCAGTCACAATGGGAAACAGTATAGGGTTTCCTCAAAAACTTAAATAGCATATGATTCAATAATTCCACTTCTGGGTATTTATCTGAAGAAAATGAAAACACTAATTCAAAAAGATATATGTACCCCCATGTTCACTGTAGCATTATTCACAATAACCAAGATATGGAAACAACCTAAGTGTCCATTGATAGATAAATGGATAAAGAAGATGCGATACAATGGATTTTCACAATGGAATAGTATTCGGCCATAAGGAGATTGAAATCTTGCCATTTGTGACAACATGAATGGATCTTGAGGGCATTATGCTAAGTGAAAGAACTCAGACATAGAAAGACCAATATAGTATGATCTCACTTATATGTGGAATCTAAAAATAAAACAAAACAAACACCAAGCTCATAGATGCAGAGAACATATTGGTGTTTGCCAGAGGTGAGGGTGGGGGGTAAGCAAAATGGGCAAAAGGGTCAAAAGGTACAAACTTCTAGTTTTAAAATTACATGAGAATGTAATGTACAGCATGGTGTCTATAGTTAATAACACTCCATTGCATATTTGAAAGTTGCTAAGTGAGTAGATCTTAAAAGTCTTTTATCACAATAAAAACATCATAACTATGTATGGGATGGATATTAACTAGATTTTTGTGGTGATTATTTCACAATATATAAAAATATTGTATCATTATGCCATAGACCTGAAACTAATATAATGTTATATGTCAATAAAAAAGTGTACCCTATATTAAGAGATTCCATAGTTATAGAAGAAAATGATCACAGAAAAAGCTCATTACCATGAGAAAATAATTTAATATCCATTGTACTGAATAATACACAACCCAACTCTATATATGGTTCTTAGCTTGTTCCTAAATGATTTACTTTCCATTGAAGACTATCAAAGTTATTGAATAATTTGTCAAACCAAAATTCCAGGAAAATTCAGAATGGCTAACAGTTAGTTATAGGTATACCTTTATTGTTTCACTAACATTTTTAGTTAATTATTTATTCTAGGATACTTAATTAATAATTCTAGTATACTCTTCAGAAATTGTGGACATACAAATTAATATATATATGTATATTATGTGTGTGTGTGTGTGTGTGTGTGTGTGTGTGTGTGTGTGTGTGTATTTCGGGGTTATTTTTATATTTCTTTTAGGTTTCCAAAAGAGATCTGTGATTTCATAGAAAAATGGCATGAAAATTCTTATAGAAACTTGAATTAGGCAGTGCACTTCACTGTCCTATTTAGTCTGAGCTATAGATATTAAGCCAACAAACAAACAGACTTAAAAGGTTATATTGTCTTCATAGCCTAAAAAAACCCCTCAAAAACAGACCTCAAATGTTATTAATTGTACAAAACCTCCAAATAGAGCAATTTTTTTAGGGCTAGGCTAGTGTTTGTGATGTCTCCAAGGTGGTCCGACACCGATAAATCGATGCAAGGTGGAGGAAATGCATCCTAGGTTATCTCTTACCAGCAAAACAATGCAAAATAAACTCGAGAAAGCCCATAAGAATGATAATTAGCATGTACCTTATATACCCTCGACACATGTTCCAATCATTCTGAGTTTCCTTTTCACGTGGGTTGAATAAGATTATGATTATATTCTGATAAGAATGTGGAGTTCTGATTGTCAGCACTTGGACAAGCACATCCATTTGCTTTATATACTGGTTGTCTCAACGGCAAAGTTAACATTCTAATAATTATTTTAAGTCTTCCCTATAGAAAAGGTCGCACACCTTTTATCAGGCTAGATGGCACTGCCTGCTTGTGGGCAGGAATTCTCAATAATAGTTATAAATAGTAATAAAGATATTAGTAACTTAACATTTATTAAATGCTTACCTTGTGCTGGGCGCTCTGCTAAGCACCTCACTTCTTTTAATCTTTGCAGCCATATTATGCTAGTATGCAATAACTGGACTATTATTATCACCATTTTACCAATGGGGAAACTGAGGCCTAAGAAGCCCAAGGCCTCATAGCTGGTAAGGAACAACTTTTAACCTTCCTAGAGAGTTTATGTGAACATTTGCCTACACAAGTAAATATTTGCTTATATAACATATAAGTATGCATACTTCTAGGATTTATATATGTCTGTATATATATATATGTCTATATATATACTAATTTCTCAGTTTCATCATGTTGAACTGTAACATAATCACAGAGTTTATTCAAGTATATGAATTTACCTGTTCATCAACTTACAGAATTAACTCCAAAATTTGTTGCTGCAATAAATTCAGGAAGATCTTTAATGAGATTCAATCTCACAAAAACTGATATGTAGATCACAGAATGGCAAATTTTTTTCTATAAAGTGCTAAGTAGCACTCTAATAATTACTTTCTATGAAAATTATTATAATTAAAAAAAATTAAAAAATTAGAATTCAATTAGATGTTAGGTGTTGATTGCTGTATATATTTTATTGTATATGATTCCTGATTTCTCCACAGATAGAATTTTAATTTATATTGTCAATAAATTAGGATGGATGAGTTGAACTTTTAAGAATAAGATGCTGAGATTATATTTATATTTTGAGGTGAGAAATGATTCTTTGCCTTTTGATCTAAGCATATTTATAGATGCTTTATACAAAAAGTTAAGATTTAAAAAAATATTTCTTGATCTTATTACTAATATAAGATGGATTTATTTTTATATTTTACATTAAATTTGAATTTCTTTTTCCAACAGGAGAAGAAATAATTTTCATCATTCATGGTGCGCTTTTAAAATTCCACTTGGCTTGGGTAATTAAAGGGCCAAATTCTATTAAGTGTCTGGCTTTTAGCACTGACATTTTTCTTTTCTTGGCATTTTTTTCAAGATCCAGAAGATGCTTAAAGACAGGTAAAAATCTCTGTATTTTTCTCAGAATTAAAAAATTGAAAAATATACACTGAATATTTCTACAGATTATTTTACATTAACTGATTTAGTGTCCTTATATTAGTGCTCATTAAAACGAACTTGTAATGCTGATATTAAATACTGAAGCTTAAATAATACAAATGCTGTTTTTAAAGATTTAATATTTCATTTGATAGCGCAAGCATAAAAAATGCCCAGTTTCAGACTTCCTAGGTCTTTTCGTTAGTTCTATGCCCATGTAATGACCTTGGAAAGCAGGACAATGCAACAGAGAGAAATTAGGCTCAGTAGGTACAGAGCTTGGATTGGGGTCCACTTCTCAGCCTGAATTACACCTCAATTTCCTTACGTGTAACCTGAGATCAGCGATGATGCCTAGCATATGCTTATTATGAGGAAAAAGCAAAAATGACACAGGATGGAGTGTGAGCGCAGTACATACTCTTCTCTTCCTGAAACGTAGTGTCTTCCTGATACCGAAAGTCACTTTTTTCTTTTAAATCGATCACCATTCTTTAAAAATGAGACTACTAGTAAAGAGAAAGCCACCCAGGTAAAGAAAGCAAAATGAAAAAGATGAGAGGCTGCACCTGAAAGACACATTTAAGAACATATTGCTTTGCAGAGATTGAGAACAACCATTCTTCTGACTTTTGTTAATCCCTTAGCTACAGCCAAGACAAACTAAAGATTTAAAAGAGAGTAATTACTAATTATTTAAAGGTAATAATTGTAATGGCTGAGATAACAAAATTATCACATTTCAAAGCTCGATAAATCTTATTTTTTAAACAAAGCAAATTATTTCATCAAGTAGTTTTCGAAGTTGTTCGGGTTAGACTTTGAGCATGGTGTCTAAAGGGAGCTTGATGACAAAGTTTGCTTGAATGCAGAAATTTTACTTGTATTTGCTGAAATATCAAGGAGGAGAAAATTGAAGAGGTATTCATAAGACAGGAAAAGATCTTTTTGTCAAAAAAAATTGGACATCATAAGCCCTCAGCATATGTCCTAAAAGGGGGAGCTTTCAAGAACATAGGTTGAGTTGGTTTTCAGTTTTGCAACAGAAATTGAAGTCAAAAAAGGGATTTTTTCATCTGCAGAGCTCCTAATTCACAAGAAAAGCAAGAGTTTCTTTGTAAATTGATTTCTGAGTTTCTTATCTGAGGTGTGAAAGAAAACATGATATTATTTTTCCTATTAAACATTTTTTGCTTGACTATTCCTTTTTTTTTTTTTGTCCTTAGAAACAATAAAATCCCTTGGCCTTATTAGACTTTAACTCCAAGACTTTTTGATGTCAGAGAGTGATTTCTTAGAAAAGATGGTCCTAACCATCCAGAAATGTCACAGTATTCCTCTCTGCCAGGTGCAATATTTTTCCAGTGATTTTTCATATGTGTATCTATTTATCTAATGTCAAGCTACCATGTCAGGACACCCTATAATGAGTTTAGCTGGTGATGTGACTGTGTGGGTACTGACTCCCCCTGGTCAATGCTCACTCACTTCCTCTTTTGGTGACTGAAAATAGGCTTCATGCCGATCACTCTGCTGGCTCTTCCAGAAAAAGCTTTGCCAGAATTTCCATTGCCTGCTAGATGTAAAAGGCTCACTCTGCAACTTTCCTGAGGAGTATAGCCTCTTATTGATCATGTCTTGAAAATAAGGAAATTTCTGTAAGTAGATGTGTGTGAATGTGTGTGTGTGAGAGAGAGACAGTGTGCTTTCTTGTTGAAATGAAACAGAATTTATGAGGAGGAGCAGACAGTTTTTGCTCCTATTTGGCACTGTGCATGAAAAAGAGGCTTGTGTTTCAGTGTTCTTAGGGACTCAGTTTCAATGAGTTTTGTGTGTGTGTATGTGTGGTGTGTGTGTGTGTGTGTGTGCATGCCAAGGAGAAAGGATTTGAGAGCATGGGAAGACCCAAGAGCATTCGTACAGGCAAATTCAGCAGTAGAAAAGAGCAAAGAGAAATCAGTTCTGAGGCACAATGCTTTTTGCCTTCAGAGATGGAGTGTCTATAGGATGGAAAGTACTTCTAAAAAAATTTTGTTCTATCTCCACAGCAATGCTAAGGTCCAAATGGGGTATCGTGTTGCTCTCTATAGAGGATGGAGCACTTCCTGGACAAGGCCAAGGTACCAGAGGGGTTACAATTACCTGGGCTTTCTCTGGGCCTCTGGAATTCTGGCTGGGATCCCTCATTGGCATCAAATTCACATTTTTATGCACCATTATATTCTGCATGGACTAAAAGGCATTTTTTTCCCCTTTCTTGAATCAAACCACACCATGAGTCTGAGGTTTTAACCTTAACATTCTCTATTTTTTAGTTTAATTAAGTCCATATCCTAGGAAATGCTTTCCTGCCAGCCTCAACAATGAGACACTTTTGTCAGGCGGGAGCTAATCCTCAGTGCTCTCTGGACTAGCTCATTATTAATTTTAAGAACAGAAGTAGAATTATCAAAAGTTATTTATGTTTGATCATGTTGGGGTATGTGCAACAAATATACTCATTTTCCAGGGTTACTTTGTCATCTACTGTCCATATTTTCACATGGAATTTATGAAGATACTCAAGCCATGGAAAATCCCTCTTCCATCTCAGTAATTTGTTACCACTGAGATCTTGGCTTGAGCAACAATGAATTCCTGGGAGATAGAGGTTACATGGGCACATTTTTTACACTTTTCATTACTAGCAGGAAGGAAAGAATTTTCCTCCCCAAAAGCAGACAATTGTTTTCAGGCTTGATTCCCTGTAATGAAAGCAAAGCGTGAGTGCATGCGTGCGTGCGTGTGTATGTGTGTGTGTGTGTGTAAGGGTTGATTTCAATGAGGAGAGTCAATGCCTGTTTGTATTTGGATAGTGAAATTGATATGTGGCAACACTTTGCCAGTAGCATTTAATGATTGTCAATGAATCAAAGATAGTGAAGGGAATTAGCTTCCATGCTTCATCTGCAGTTCCTATCAATTGGCGAACTTCAAGTAAGTAGTATGCTAGCCCCCTAGAGGACTAGTTCTGTATTTCTCCCATAAAGTGTCAAAGTGAAAAAGATGTTGCACACTTAAGAAGACCATGGAGGGCTCTGGAGTGCCACAGGAAGCTTTCTAGATGGGGACTGTAGGGGATGTGAAAATACACAAATGCCACAGTCATTCCAGGCAGGCTTCTTAACTAAAAATAAATTTTAAATTATAAGAACCTACTACTAACATTTCCAGTAAAAGATGACTCAAATCCTTTCATGCACAAATATGGACAGGACTTCTGGGTAGAAACTGCCTTTTGAGGAGAACTAGAGAATACCTAAGGGTCTTTTAACTGACGATTGTAAAAAAAAAGAAAAAAGAAAAAAAAAAGTAGTGATCCAGGGAGTACACATCATTTCTCACTGTTCTAGCCCAATAAAAAGTTCAATCAGATTCAATAATCTTAACTTCTCTATCTGATCTCCTTCTGAGACAAGAGTTAAACAGATGTTTTAACAACTATTTTGGCCAGCAATGGAAATCATTGATAGCTGAAAAAAATGCTCCCAAACCAAATCATAATAAGCACTATGTATTTACTATTTATACAAGTTGATGGGATAATGTCTGGATTATAGTAAGGAATTCACTGTTTTATCTAGGACTAGGGTAATGTTGCAAGTAATTAAATAAAATGCCTGTACTGAAAAATCATTATTCATATAATAAGAACAGGCCTGCTAACTCTGCATTCCATTCTTCTCTAGCCAAGATTTAGTTAGACTGGTTTCTCTCACAGCTCTCTTTACTCAGCCATGAACTTCAGCTGCTATAACTCTGTTCATGTTGCAGCTTCCTCTTAATTTTTAAACCTCCAAATCTTAACCACCCTTCAATACTCAATTTCTGATCTCCTCCCACGTTGATACACCCAGGCTCACCATAGTATCCATTGTCAGTTTTGGTCTTTGTACCCATTTGACATGTATTATTAACTTGTTTTCTTTAAGTTTTTAATTTTGAGATGATTTTAGATGCATCAAAGTATTAATAAGTTAGTACAGAGTTCTGTATACCCTCCAATCAGTTTCCCTTCAAAGTTAACATCTTATATAATACATTTATCCAAACTAAGAAATTGACAACTTGGTACAATACTAAACTTCAGAGCTTATTTGGATTTTTCCAGTTTTTCAAATATGACCCTTTTTCTGTTCAGATCCAATCCAGGATTCCACATCAACATTTAGTTTCATGTCTCCTTAGTCTCCACCAATCTGTGACAGCTCTGTCTTTTCTTTTTCTTTTCTTTTCTTTTTTTTTTTTTTTTTTTTGCGGGGGTGGGGGTGTTATCTTGACACTTAAGTGTACTGGATAAGTATTCTGCAGAAAGTACCTCCATTTGTGTTTGTCTTGGGTTTTTTCACAATTGGGGAGATATGGATTTTTGAAAAGAACACTGAAGAGATGAAGTGTCCTTATCATCACATTATATCAGAGGTTGCATGCTATCATCATGACTTATTACTAGGCATGGAAGCCTCAAACACTTTAAGCTATTGTCTGCTGGATCTCACTGCTGTTATTATTTTTTTTCCTTGTCATATTCTATTCAGTGAGTCACTAAGTCCAGTACATTTCAGCAGAGAGGAATTAAGGTCTACTCTTGTAGGAAGGAGTACCAAGAATTTCTGGGAGGGTATTAAAAACCACAATGGAAATTAATAAGTGTTATGGAAGAGAAAGTTTTGAGGCTATTCATTTATCCTATTTCTCCTTAACATTTTGCTCACTAATTTTAGCGTCTATCAGTGGATTTGCAAGCAGCAATTTTTACTATGGTGATCTAAAGGTATTTTTCTATTTCCCTCATTCCTCCTATATTTATTATTTGGGATTCTTCTTTAAGGAATATTTGTCTATTTTCCCTCTGTTCATTTACTCAATCCATTTTATTTATATCATGCAGGTAATTGAATCTTTTTTTATAATTTTATCTTATTTTGTTTTATAAATCCAATATTCTGTTTAATTTTGTCCCAATGTTTGGCCATTGGAAGCTTTAATCTTTTTTTGAGATACCCTCCTTTTTTTTTTTTTTTTTTTTTAGCACTTCTGTCATTTCTGACACTTCAAGATGCTCCCAGGATCATTCTGTATTGCCTAGATCCTAGAATCACCCTTTTTCCCCATGGAGTCATGGTTTCTATTTTCAGAGAACGGCATTTTAAAAACCAAGATCTAGAGTGTTTGTTGCTATTGGCCCATCATTGTTTTTAGACTATTTCACTGTACAGAACAAGGAAATAGTATGGATACTCTTCCATGTATATACTCATATCTATATGTGAGTACCTCCCCCCTTCCTTGCACATGCTCATTCTCTTTCTCCTCTCCCCTCTAGAGAGAGAGAGAGAGAGAAACAGATAAAGAGATCTTATATAGAAAGTTTATACTACATCTCCTACTCTAATCCACCTTCCATTTGATATTGTAATTTCTTCCTTTGGCAGTGAGAAACTTGGTTCCCATTATTTACAATTCAATTACTGATTTATTAAGCTCTAGTACCATTTAAAATAGTTTCAGAATTATTAACCTGTACTCCTGAAAAATAAAGTTATCATTATAGTACAGTGTTTATGTAGAGTTCATTTTTAGTCTTTGGTCTTGTTTTTTCATTCAAACCACTGTTCACCAAATTTACTTGGGTCAATTCATTTTTATTTATTTTTTGCCTCACTCCCTTCAGTACAATTTTCTCACATATTTGTAAATAGTTAGATGCATTTGTCAAAGTCTGTATTCCATCTGGGATCTCCAAACATTTTCTGTTACTTGTTTGTTTGTTTCAATTTGCATGCAACAAAGTTATTCCTTGTGGTGTGTAGTTACACGGGTTTTGACAAATGCACAGTCGTGTATACGACTCCACAGTGCCATACAAAACTGTTCTATCACTCTATAAGTTCCCTTGCATTTCTCCTCAAGCCAATCACTCCTTTCCTTTAAATCCCTCAAACAAATACTTATCTGTTTTCTACCCCCATATTTTGCCTTCTCAAGAATGCACATAAATGAACCATACCATAGGTAGTGTTTGGATATGATTTCTTAAATGGGTTTAAGTTTCACCAACAGCTCATTCCTTTTTAGTGCTGAATAATTTCCTTTGTATGGATGTACCATAGTTAGGCTACCCATTGACCCACTGAAGGACATTTTGACAGTTTCTAAGTTTCATTGATTATGAATAAAACTGCTATATAACATCTGTATACAGATATTTTTGTGAATGTATGTGCTTAATTCACTGGAGTAAATACCTAAAAGTGGGCTTTCTGAGCCCACATATGCTGAGTCATATGGTAATTATATGTTTAATTTCATAAGAAACTGGCAAACTGTTTTCAAAAGTGGTTGTACCACTTCATATTCCCACCAACAATGAATGAAGTTTAAATAACTTTTTATTTATTTCCACTTATAACACCAGAATGTGTGGGATATTGTTTGTTTATTCATCATAATTACCTATTGAGTTTCTATGTACCAAGCACTATCGAAGTGTTTTTTTTTTTTTAAATAAAGATTTCATTCAGTTGTAAGAAAATAAACATGTATACTAATAGATAATTTTAGAGTAATGAGTTTTTAAATTATTGTTCTATGATTGAGATGAAGCATTTCAAAGAATTACAGCCTTAAAATTTCATTTGCCTCACTGACTAAAAACTTGATACAAATTTATTTAAACCAATGAATCCATCATGGGTATTCTGAAATGATGCTTTGGAAATCTGTTTTTCAAAGAATATTCAATAAAGTATAGTCTGTCACTGGATTTCTAGTTCTAAAATCTCTTGTTTGCATAGCAAGTGAACCAGGATCTCCTGGAGCTCGCTCAAGCATCTTTTCGGTTTGTTTGTTCATTTTAAACATTATTTGGAGAATGAAAAGTAGGTGAGCAGACAAGGAGAGAGATCAGAAAGAGAGAAAATTTCTTAATAATCATTTAAGATACACCATGCATTAAATGAAAGTTGACTTAAGAAGAATGTTTGTACTCTCAAGGAAAAAATAATTCAGTTGGGTTAAGAGTATCCCTGTCTTTAGAAATAAAAGACACAATTTTATAAAAGAAAACTATTAATTAGTTTAAAAGGCATTATTTGGAGAAACATGTAGTATCATGGATGGAAGCAGGAATGAACTTAATGTTTAGCTGTAGGAGGTTTAGGAATTGATTTTCATAATATTGGATTTATGGTTCAATAATTTTCCATTTGGATGGAGGTCAGGGTGTCAGAGCAATCTCCCTGATACCATCACATTTCTCTTATGTAGAAACACATTATTTACCTAATGGTAAGAGACAGACGGTCTGAAACTAGATATTTTAAGATATTAATTATGGAACTTTTGCCAATGGATTACCTTAAGAACGCCCCAAAACCTAGGATGGTGCCCAGCTTAGGCTTTAGATGTACTGATCACTAAGCTGAATGTGCTAAACTATTTCTGGGCAGATGGCCCTCCTTAGAAAGACTGAGCATGGCAGGAATAAACAAGTTTCACTGGTGATGCAACTGGAGTTGAGGCCAACTGAGTAACAATTACTTTAATGTGGACTGTTGGTACTGATATCTGCTGTGTGCCCTGACTGCTATTGTCCTACCTAGTGCTTTCAATCTTATGAAACTAACATTTGCCCGCTCTCACTTAATCATGTAGAAAGTATGTAGCCTGCTTCTGGAGACAGTCATTTAGTGCTTCTTGGGAAGAACATGATGTTGAGGGAAGTTTTGTTGGGTGTCATTTGAAATTAATACCTTACCAGAATTATGAGCAAATTATTCAGCACAATTTTGGAAGGCTTGGAGACAATTTTGGAAGGCTTGGAGACAATTTTGGAAGACAAAAAATCCAGAGGTGTCTTGTGAATTTGGAAGTTTTTACAGGTGCATGTTACATTCTCTGTGGGATCATAATTCCAGAAAGCAGAGCTCTATTATCACTCACTGGTTAATGATCCCCACCATTGTGAAAGAAAAATGGAAAGCACTGGGCGGGCAGGCCAGTGGGCCTTATTTAGCATTTACTTCCTCACAGATTCTTTTTAGCTGATCAGCAATGCACTGCAGATGAATAGGAGTGATTTTCAACTTGTTGCTGAATTTTCTCTGCCAAGATATGAAAAAACATTAATGAATAAACCATAGATGAATTCTGTAGAAGAAGATATATCTATATACATATATGTGTGTTTATATATATAAACACACATATATGTACATACGTATATGGAGAATATATATATATATCTTCTTTGAACCAGTTTTGATGTTTTTTCCTTGTTTCTGATAGACAGATTTCTGAAGTCGGAGCTTCTGTTCTTGTCTATGGTCTATGGCATCATTAGTATTTCTCTCAAAGCTAAGACAGACAGTGACAGATAAGGAGAAAGAGGAGAAATGAAGTCTTATTTCTCATATATTAAAACAGGTAACATTAAAACTTTAATAGTAGGACTTGCTGAGGGAATTGTAATGAAATGAATGTTTAAAAATTTTAATGAGGTAAACTGTAGTTAAGGTCTTTTAAGGAAAATAATCTAAAAATAATTAAAGGAAAGCCTGGATTTATTTAAATACAGGTCAAAGTTTGGTCTTGTGCAAATATGCTATTTTAATTTGTGGATGATCACCTACTTAGTGAATAAATATCATTTTTGGTGACAGAAATAAGACTGGTCCCTCTGCCATTTGCTAGGGCACATGTGCTAGAGTACATACATGTCTCCACAGCCATCTGTTTAACTCGTCCTGTAGGCACTATATATTTATGTGAATATATATAGAGAGAGATGCATATTGATCTGCTTTGCAGCAGCTCCACCTATCGGTAACAAAGGGCAGGGAAATGATCAATGAAAATTAACTTCAAGACAAATTTTACTTAAATGTGGCTGTAGTGTTCCTCACTGCTCTGAAACAGAAGGTGACAGGACATGAAAACCATCATTTTGAACCTGACACTGCCTGTTCCCCAAACGAAGCCGATGGAGAAGCTGTCATGTGTTAGCTTAGTCCTGGCTCTGGGAATTAACTCTGTTATACATGAAAGGATGGTAGAAGGATCTGAAGACTAAATGAAGAGAAATGCTGTCTGAGGATTTCAAGGTTCATGTTATGAAAAAATATTAACAGAGATTTTCATCCCTTGGAAACGATAGCGGCAACTTTCTCCTTTTAACATGTCAGGCGGTAGTGGAGAAAGAAGTTCAAACCTCTTTAAAGATAATGAGCTTTGATCATCTGATTAAGGAATTTCATTGTGCAAACACGTTCTGGCTTAGGAATTCCAGAGGCCTTGGAGAGCATGAAGCTGTCTATCCTTCATTTCTAGGCAGGGTGGTACCAGCAGGATAGATGGTTTCTTTAGTGAATGCTTAGCAAAGCATGTGGTTGTTGATGTTGGAATAAAGCTTTTTGCAGAAAGTTCAGGAAAAAGATTAAATACTTATATTTCCTTAACTTTTCATCCCAATTGTAAGTGGAGTCACTTTGAATTTGTTGTTGTTGTTGTTGTTATTGAAGAAGAGAAATAGGGATACCTAGCAACACCGGTGTTCTAATTTTCTTATGAATAGCTTTAATTCTACCCTCTGCTTCTGATTGACCATTCCTCACTTTTCCTCCCATATTCAAAATGGGTGGTGAAGGAAGACAAGTGTGTTATTTTGGTGATTCAAACAGGATGCAGTCAGGGCTGATGGTATGGAGCAGAGATCATTCTTTTGCTCTTTTTAAATTTTAGTTAATTTTTAAAAATTAAGTTTATTGGAGTAACATTGGCTAATACAATTACATAATTTTCAGATGTACAATATAATTTGACATCTGTATATTCTATTGTGTTTACCACCCAAAGTCCAGTTTCCTTCAGCACCATATATATATTTGATCCCATTTACCAACTTCACCTTCCCCCTAACCCCCTATTTGAACCCCTTTAACCATCTACATACCTCCTCCTCCTCTACTCCCTACCCTCTGGTAACCACTAGTCTATAGTCCACGTCCATGGTCTCTGTCCTATTCATTTGTTGCTTTTAGGTTTATATCTCACAGAGAAGTGATAACATGTGGTTTTCAACTTTTTCTGTCTGGCTTATTTCGCTTAGCATGATTATCTCAAGGTCCATCCAGGTCGTTGCAAATGGCAGTATTTCATCTCTTCTCATGGCTGAGCAATATGCCATTGTATATATGTGCTACAGCTTCTTCAGCCAATCATCTATTGTAGGATACTTCTGTTGCTTCGACTTCCTGGTCACTGTGAATAATGCTGCTATGAACATTGGTGTGCCAATATCTTTTTGGATATGAGTTTTCAAGTCTTTGGGGTAAATACCCAGTAGAGAGATTGCTGGATCATATGGTAGATCAATTCTTAGTTTTTTGAGGAACCGCCATACCATTTTCCATAGTGGCTGTACCAATTCGCAGTCCCACCAGCAGTAGGACTTTTTCTCTGCATCCTCCCCAAAATTTGTTATGGCTTGTCCTGTTGATTATAGCTATTCTAACAGGTGTGACATGGCATCTCATTGTGGTTTTGATTTGCATTTCCCTAATAGCTTGCAATATTGAACATCTTTTCAAGTAGTTGTTGGCCATTTTTACGTCTTCTAGGGAGAAGTGTCTGTTCAAATCCTCTACCCTTTTTTGATTGATAGTTTAGTTTTTTGTTGTTCTTGAGTTGTATAAGTTCTTTGTATATATTAGATATTAGGCCCTTATTGGAGGTGTTGCTTGCAAATATATTTTCCCATTCGGATGGCTGTCTCTCCTCTTTCATGTGCTCTCACATCCTATATGGAAGAAGGTTTATTGCTACAATATAAATATGATTCCCATGGCCATTTTTTATGTCAACTAAAAAGCCTCAAGGATTCAGCTATAGGCCCTCATTTGCCTTCACTTCTTCTTCATTGAAATAACATATAAATCTAAGAATTTGAGGCAAGTATATAGCCATTAAGGCAACAAATTTGTTCCTGACATGTATATAGTAAACACGAACAATAAAATGGGTGAAACAATAGCTAACTATATCAGGGGGATAGAAGAGTAAAAATTGTGACAATTTCAAACTTGGCATTTAAACTCCATATTATTAATGTAGTGATGCTTGCCATCTCTTTCTCATTTCTCAGAACCCATTCTAGAACTATGTATGCTCAAACATTTAAGTCCTGATAAAAATGATATGAATTGCAAAAATGATTTCCTTTAATATCATCCCATCAAACAGCTCCTGTTCAATCAAAATACATTAAGTGAAACATCCTGGCATTATGTGCCTTGATCATCACCACAAAAGTAAGGGATAGTAAAAGCCAAACATCTAACATAGAATTAAATTAACCAAACTAAGCAAAAGAAATGCACCCTCTTCCTCAAATAAGCATGAATATTTCAATGTGTATTCTAAGGATTACAATAAAGCAAAACAAAATTAGAGTTATTATTTGAATAACATAGAGAGCTGACCATTAATTCCCAAAGGCAATTTTATTCTTAAAAATTTAAAATCCAGCAAGGAGATAAGGTGTATGTGTATTAAAATTAAACATCAGAATAATAATAGTAAGCAACAACACATAATATTAAATAAGGCAATGATTAATTAGCAAATGAGTGGTACATCTTGTTCTACAAGTTAGTAAGAAGGAGTTGTTACTGATGGTCTGGAAAAGCAAAGGAGGATTCTTATTCTGGCTATGAAAGCCAGATAAATTGAAATGAATATATGGTAATATTACTACTCTTTCTTATTTCTTAAGTGTACTTTCCCAAGGTATCTTACTTTGATCTCTTATGAATTTTTTAAGGTAAGTGGTTTTATGCTTCTTAATCCAAGAACTATGTCATAAAATATTTTTTAAAAGTTAAAAGATAGCTTTAAACTCCAACCTCTTCAAAGAGCTGAGATAAATGAACAACTATAAAAAACAACAACAAATCTTTGATGAGTTGGAATACACAAAGAGAATCTATTAGACTTTGTTTAGAATGCAGAGAGTATGCCATAAGCCATTTTCATAAATACCAGTGCCTAGCAACATGTTTCAGAAATGAAATATGTTTGATGATGCATTTGGACATCATTTCTCAAACATCTTCCATATTTTTATTGGGTACTATAAGTACAAAGTTTGGTCTAATGAACTAGGAAATAAACACTATAAGAATCTCTCAAAATAGTAGAAAGAAAAGCATATTCAGAACTAAGCCTAACAGTGTGATAAAATATTTACATACACAAAGGATATAGAAATCAATTATTATCTTGGAATTAGAGAAAGTACTGTTGAGGATATGATGGTCCTAAAAGAATAAGTAGAATTTTGATAGAAGGGAAAAAATAAAAAAGAATTATATTTCTTTATAACTATATACTTTTAAATAGAACAAATAAAGTGATAGAAGAAGGAAGTGATTAGTTTCAGTAAAACTGAAACTTGGAGCAGCAAAAATATGGAGAAGAAAATTGCCAAAAAATCTTGAGTGTCGTGATAAGGAATTTTAGACTTTACCTTATAGCGATTATTATAGGACATGAAATGATGTGAGCATTGATATTCTAGATATTGACTTTTGTTTAGGAATCAAGGCAGTAGAGAATAGAGTTTAATTTGACCAGATATTTGAAGCAAGGAGCAACTGAGAATAAAATGTACTAGTTCTAGTAAAAGATATGAAAGCATGAGAATAAATGGAAACAAGTACACTGGGACAACAGTAGTAAAAATGGAGTTTTTTTTCAAAATGATGAATAAGGAGAATTACTGTGAATAATTTGGTATGCAAAATACAGAACATAACAGGGTCATTAAGGACTAAAGTTGTTCACCTAGGATTATGGTCAGGGTCAGCTAGTTTATGTGAAAATTAACTCCAACAAACTGTGACTGAATACAATAAGAATTTATTTTACACTCAATTACATTCTAATGAAAGTTGATGAAAAAGACCAGTTCTGTTCCATGAAGTAACTCAGGGACCCAGGGTCTTTCCATTGTGAGCCCCACAACCTTGCAAGATCTTGAATTCTTATACTAAAGCCTCTACATCTGGCCAACACGTGAGGTAAGTGAGGAAGGACAGAATGGAGTATTTCATAATATTTTAGGATCAGACTCAGAAAGAGCGTGCATTATTTCCTTCTATATTCTATTAAATAGATGTTAGTTGCATAATTCATCTAACCTCAAAGGAGTCAAGAAATATATTCTTGCAGTGTGACATTAGGAATAGAACGTGGATATTGGTGAACAATTGTAGTTTCTGCTACAATGATCAGTAGATGGTAATGCCATGAACTGAAAAAAGCAAAAAGAAAGTCTGATGGGAAAAAAGGAAATCAGTTTGAAATTGGATATGCTGAGTTAGTGTTGCATGCACAACTTTGTACTGGTTCAAATATTCTGCAGGTAGTGTTAAATTTTAATGTGAATATCAGGGAGCAGTTGCTGATATGTGCATCAGTAAAAAGGTGGTAATATAAACAAACTTGTGATTAAGATAAAAGAAAAATTATGGATGAAATGTTAGGGGCCACACATTGTAGATCATGATAGAGGAGAAGACACAAGCAAGGGAGATTGAAAAAGGTCAGTCAGGTGTATGGAAAGAAAGTTTGGAGAAAAGACAGTCAAGGGAGCCAAACCAAAGTAGACTAGAACAAGAAAGAAGTCAAAAGCCTTTGTATACTGCTGGAGAGAGGGTGAAGAGAAAGAGATGGAGAACCACGTTTTGGTGGAGATAAAAAATTTGCTGAGACTGAAAAGTTCAGGAAAGATAAAAGGGTAGGAGAATACAAAAAAAAAAAAAAAGGAATCAATTAACAATGAATACATACATTGCCAAAGAGTATTTTTTTGTTGAATTGAATTATACAGATCATGAGTTATAAAAATATGGAAAGAACGATAGACTTGAATTTGGATTATGTGGTTTCAAATTTAGTTCTGCTTAACTCTGAAACCTTGGGCTAAACTTTCCATGTCGCTTAGTTTCCCCATGTATGAAATGTAGCAACTGAACTCAGTGTTCTCTAAGTACCTTCCTTTACAAATTTGAATCCATTTGTTAGTTAAGACAATTCAGTGCTATGATGAATAAATGATCTGTGCCTTAGTTCTGTTCCTATAATGCAGCTTTGATCAAATTATTAAAATTATTTAACCTTCATTCTTATCTATAAAATGGGAAGAATGATAGCATCTAACTCCTAGGATTGTTTCAAGGTTGGAAAAATTGCTGATTACAATACATGTAGCACAATGCCAGAGATATAGTAAATAATTCTAAATGTAAGTGCCAACAAGATAATGGTAGAACCATTATCATTATAGAGAATGAATTCAGAGAAGGTTCTTGATGTAAAATTTTGGAAAAAGAATCATCTTGTAGTATCTAGGAGTTGTTTGATTCTTACCGAGTCTATAAAGAGAACATGTGTGGACATGAACAGGTTATGTAATGATAACTTAAATTTGAGTATTCATTCAAAAATATTCATGAGGACTTATATCCTATTTAGACTGTTCTATATACAGGGACAAAAAGAGAAGGAGATGAATAGGAAAGAGTCTGGTTTCCATATTTATCCTGTGAAAATGCCTAACTTAATCTAGTTTGTATCCTAGATGGACTTAAAACAATGAAGGATGGTTTTCTTCCTTACATAATTATGTGAGTGTTTAATAAACAGAATTATTAAAATACAGAGGAATCAATTCTTAGTTTTTTGAGGAATCTCCACACTATTTTCCACAGTAGCTGTACCAATTCATAGTCCCACCAGCAGTGTATGAAGGTTCCTTTTTCTCCACATCCTCTCCAACATTTGTTATGACTTGTCCTGTTGATTATAGCTATTCTAACGGGTGTAAGATGGTATCTCACTGTGGTTTTGATTTGCATTTTCCTAATAGATGGCAATGATGAGCAACTTTTCATATGTTTGTTGGCCATTTGTATGTCCTCTAGGGAGAAGTGTCTGTTCAGGTCCTCTGCCCATTTTTTGATTAGGTCGTTTGAGTTTTTTCTTGTTATTGTTGTTGTTGAGTTGTATGAGTTCTTCGTATATTTTGTATATTAGGCCTTTATCAGAGGCATTGCTTGCAAATATATTTTCCCATTCAGATGGTTGTCTTATTACCTTGTTGATGGTTTCTTTTGTTGTGCAGAAGCTTTTTAATTTGATAGAGTTCCATTCATTTATTTTTGCTTTTACTTCCCTTACCTTTGATGTCAAATTAATAAAATTCTCTTTAAGTTCAAGATCCATGAGTTTAGTTCCTATTTTCTTCTATGCACTTTATTGTTTCAGGTCTTATATTTAGGTCCTTAATTCATGTTGAGTTAATTTTGGTGTGTGGTGATAGACAACAGTCTAGTTTCATTCTTTTGCAGGTGGCCTTCCAGTTTTCCCAGCACCAATTATTGAAGATGCTTTCTTTCCCTACTGTATGGCTCTTTTTGTCGAAAATGATTTGCCTATATAAACACGGGTTTACTTCTGGACACTTAATTCTTTCCACTAGTCTGTGGTCTGCTTTTATGCCAATACCATGCTGTTTTGATTATTGTCACTTTGTAGTATAATTTGAAGTTGAGAATGGTGATGCTCCAGCCTTGTTCTTTTTTCTCAGGATGGCTTTGGCAATTTGGGATCTTTGTGCTTCCATACAAATTTTACAATTTTTTTGTTTCATTTCTTTAAAAAATGCTGATCAGATTTTGATAAGGATTGCATTAAATCTGTATAATGCTTTAAGGTGAAAGGTCATTTTAATTATGTTGATTTTCCAATCCAAGAACACAGAATATCTTTCCATTTCTTTGTATCTTCTTCAATTGCTTTTAATAGGGTCTTTCTAGCTTTCATTATATAAGTCCTTCACATGTTTTGTTAGATTTATTCCTAGGTATTTTATTCTTTTTGTTGCAATTGCAAAAGGAATTATTTTTTCCACTTCTTTTTTGTTGCTTCATTATTAGAGTATAGGAACATTGTGGAATTTTGAACATTGATTTTGTATCCAGAAACTTTACTGTGTTTGCTTATTGTTTCTAGTAGTGTTCTTGTGGAGTCTTTAGGGTTTTCTATATAGAGAATCATGTCATCTGCAAATAGTGACAGTTTGACTTCTTCATTTCCTATTTGGATGTCTTTTATATCTTTCTCTTGCTGGATTGCATTCACTAGGACCTCCAATGTTATATTGAATAACAGTGGCGATAGCAGACAGCCTTATATTTTCCTGATCTTAGAGAGACAAGTGTTGGAGAGAACACAGAGAAAAAGGAACCCTTATACACTGCTGGCAGGACTGCGAATTGGTACAGCTGCTATGGAAAATGGTATGGCAGTTCTCAAAAAACTAAGAATTGATCTACCATATGATCCATCAATCTCTCTACTGGGTATTTACCCCAAAGACTTGAAAACCCATATCCAAAAAGATATTGGCACACCAATGTTCATAGCAGCATTATTCACAGTGACCAGGAAGTCGAAGCAACAGAAGTATCCTACAATAGATGATTGGCTGAAGAAGCTGTGGCACATATATACAACGGCATATTACTCAGCCATGAGAAGAGATGAAATACTGCCATTTGCAATGACATGGATGGACCTTGAGATAATCATGCTAAGCGAAATAAGCCAGACAGAAAAAGTTGAAAACCACATGTTAAACCTAAAAGCAATAAACAAATAAAACAAACAAACAGAGACTCATGGACATGGACAATAGATTAATGGTTACCAGAGGGTAGGATGGAGGGATGAGAGTAAATAAGGTAAAAGAGGTCAAATATGTGGTGACAGAGAAATTTAATTATGGGAGAACACACAATGCAATATATATATATATGCCTTACTGTTAAATTGTATACCTGAAACTTACTGGATTTCATTAACCAGTGTCATAAAAAAATAATTAAATTTAAAAAATAAAATAAAATAAAATACAGAGGAAAAATAAAACAGGAGACAAATGTTTTGTTCCATTTTCTTGTTACCTGAAGTAGACACCCTGAAAAAAAGCCAGCAGTATGTACCTAAAATCTCTACTTTTAAGTGTCACTGGTAAATTTTCATGCAAAAGGCACTCTTGTTTATTTGAGTCACAGAACTCTTTTCTCTCTTAATTCAAGGAGAAAAATACCATTGAAAAAATATATGCACCAGAAACAAGATAAATCAACATCCCTGCTATAGTTGAATTAGTTGGCTACAGACAATGTTTTATGGGCTGTTTCACTACCACTTTAATTAACTTCTAACAAAGAATATATTACAGCTTTACTCTCTCTTTCGAGTATGTGAAGCAGTATTCCATATGTGTGATGATTAAATAACACTGAATTCTATACTCTTTGGGAAATGAACCTGACATTGCACTGCATTGCCCATTGAGCATACAAGACATTCAAGTTCTTTAAATTATAAAGGATGATGTGAAGAGAACCTTGCTTGCCATGCTCTCATGGCTGTTACCTTGTTCTCCAAGCAATTGCAAGCTCAATTAGTAGAGATAACACTGGAGTCAGGGATGAGGACTGAGCGGATTGAAAAAATTAAGTAGGACTATGAATATGCATTATAGTTATTATAACTACATTCGATACTTCTAAAGTTTTTAAAGTTTTTCAGATGAATTTCTTAAAAAAATTATAGACTTCAGTTGTTACAATCTTTGTTTTTTTCCTTCATTTTTTAAGTGCATGAAATATATTCCTTAATTTTCTTTGTGCTATCCATATATTACTGTTATCTGTATAGTTACTATTTATTAAATACATTATATGCTAGGCAATGTGCTAAGTGCTTTGCATATATCACTGTAATCTTCATAATCATCCTAAAAGTTACTTATCATTTTCCCTACTAAACAGATGAAAGAAGCGAGGCTCAGAATTGGTAGAGCTCATACAGTAGTCTCCCTTTATCTGTGGTTTCAGTTACCTATGGTCAACTATGGTCCAAAAATATTAAATGGGAAATTCCAGTTCATATGTTTTAAATTGCTCAACGTTTTGAGAATTGTGATGAAATCTTGAATCATCCTTCTCCATCCCACCTGGAGGGAGAATCATCCTTTTATCCAGTGTCCAGGATACACTCCCTACCCATTAGTCCCTCCGTAGCCATCTGGATTATGAGATTGACTGTCATAGTACTACAGTGGTTGTGTTCAAGTAACCCTTATTTTACTTAATAATGGCCCCACAGCACAAGAGAAATGATGCTGGTGATTGGATACGCCAAAGAGAAGTCTTTCCTTTAAGTGAAAAGGTATGTATGTATAGGAAAAAAAACATAGTATATACAGGGTTCGGTACTATTTTCAGTTTCAGGCATCCACTAGGGGTCTTAGATTATATACCTTGCAGATAAGGGGGACTACTGTATTTGAACACAAATGTTTATATATCAAGCCAACACACTTTATAATCACAAGGCTATGTAGCCTACCATGTGTTAGAACATTTAAAGAAAAGGTCAAAAAACTATAAGTTTCAGAGGGACATAGACTAAGCATGGGCCAGATCTTATATCAACAATTAGCTAAGCTCGGCCTTGGGAATTTCCATAGGATCTATCCATAAATGCTCCTTCTGAAGTTTTAGAAAAGTGATTTTTAAAAATGAAATCTTGCCCATAATGGATAGATGACAGGAAGGTGAATGGAGGTCAGAATTTGAACAAGAAGCAATTCTTATTACTTTTCAGCTGTGGGATGGACCAGATGATCTCATGGAGCTCCTCTTTATACCATCTGAGTCTGTGTTCAGCTTGTGAAAAAGAGAAAGGGACATATTCCCAATTGGGTTTGGCTGTAGCTAGAAACAGCTGGGAAAGGAAGAGATTTTTCTGTGGGTACTTCACCTGAAAAAACAAACAAACAGCTTTTCCTAATCCTGGAGTATTGTATTACTAGCATAATGCACGAGAAGCTCAAAATGGTAAAGGCCTGCCAACTTCCTGGGCTAAAATCAAAGTTCTTTCAGCCCTCCTAGTGTCAAGAAAGCTGTTATTAATTCTCACTGTAATTTTTTTTTTCTAGGATAAAACAGATGCTTACTGCTCAACACTATGTGTGCTTCAGAAAAGGTCAGTAATTGTTCTTCCACCTGGGAAGGATCACTCACAAATATGAATTGTTCTGGCTCTTTGTCCTTTTTAATGGTTGTTTGTAAGCATAAATTCATCAATATTCCTTCACTCTCCATGAATATAAGAGACAAACAATTGTCACATGGCCAGGCTACTTTCTCTGGAGGTGTTCTCTCCATTAGGGATCCAGCACTTTTGATTTGTGAGTGTATTTGAGTGTGTCTGTGGGTCTGTTATTCTGAGAAAATTTGTGATACAGAGGAAGGAGAAATGGCAGTTTATTCAGCCCTGATCCTTTCTGACCTTTCACTGTCATTTCAGTGGGCCATCTTTACTCTGGAGAATAGAGAAAGAACAAATCTTCTAATTGAGATTTGAAGGCCAGGTTAGAATTCCAGCTCCACCATAAAATTTGTTTCCTGGGTGGTCACTTGCCTATTTTGAGCCTGAGTCCTCTTGGCTGTCAAATCAATGTCATAACGCTTATTTTACAGGTTTGTTGTGAGGATGAAAATGAGATAGTGTAAGGACAAAATGTGAAAGGAATAGCATCAGGCAGCTCTAGTGTGGTATGAACAGCATTGTCTTTGGGTAGGTGTGATCAGTCCTGCTTTTCCCTTGCTGTGTACAGTTTACCTGAACAGGGATTAGATGCAGTAGTGGCCAAAGAATGTAGGGAAGGGAGAGAGCCAAGGCTGATTTGTGAACTGCTGCTAAAACAAGCTGGGACTCAAAGCCGCAAATATTTCTTCAAGTTTTCCATAATGCAAAGGCCAATCCTCAGTGTTGGGCATTACCCATTTCCCTTTAGATCTCTAAGGCTAAAATGTGTTGTTGAAACTCATAACTTCTTATGCTCTTTTGGGTTATTTAAAGCAGAATTCGTGTAAATATTAGGGATGGAATGAGATGTAAGGGAAGATCACAGAAATTAAAATTTTCTTCTAACTTTATACTCCCTAGGAATAACTGGGACCTAGATCAGGTTGTGACATTCTTAGCAGTAAGATAAATCAAAGATTTTGATCCTTCTCTTTCCTTTCTCCCCGCTTCCTCCTTCCTTCCTTCCTTTCCTTCTTCCTTCTTCCTTCCTTCCTTCCTTCCTCCTTCCTTCCTTCCTTCCTTCCTTCCCTCCCTCCCTCCCTCCCTCCTTCCTTTTCTTCCCCCTTTCTTCATTCCTTCTTTTCTGCCTGCCTTTCTCTTTCTTTCTCTCTTTCTCCCCCAGTTTCATTGAGAAATAATTGATATACATCACTGTATAAGTTTAAAGTGTATAGCATGATGATTTGATTAACATATATTGTGAAATGATTACCAAATAGGTACAACTAACATCTCTTCTCATATAGGTACAGTAAAAGAAAAGAAAAAAGAGAAAAGAATAAAGGGGGAAAAACATTCTTGTGGTAAGAACTCAGAATTTACTCTTAACTTTCCTAATTGTTATATATTCTTGATGTATTAACCCATTTAGTTTAAAGGCTACTTTGTCTGATATAAGTATAGCTACTCTTGCTTTTCTTGTTATTACCATTTGCTTAAAATTGTTAGCGTTTGTTTTTTCTATCCCTATACTCTTGGTCTATGTGTATCTTTAAGGCTAAAGAGAGTCTTGTAGGTAACATATTGTTGGATTTTAATTTTTTAAATTTATTCAGTCAACCTATGTCTTTCGATTGGATAATTTAATCCATTTATATTTAAAGTAATTATTGACAGGTAAGGACTTACTATTGCTGTTTTGTTAATTGATTACTGGTTGCTTTGTAGGTACATTGTTCCTTCTTTCTCATCCTGCTATCTTTTGTACATGTGTTTTGATGTCTTTCTGTATCAGTATGCTTTGATTTCTTTATTGTGTTCCTTCGTATAATAACTATAGAGTGTTCTTTTGGTTACCATGAAGCTTATAGAAAATATCTTAACACCCTATTTTAAACTGATAGCAACTTCAATAAAATTTGTATATTTTACATTTTCAGTTCTTCTTGCCCTCATGTTTTAGGTTATTGCTATGTAATATAATTTAGATTTTTAAATACTGTGTAATTAAAACAGATTCTTGTATTTATGGTCATTTTTGCTGTGTTAATTTTTTTAAACTTTTAAACTAGAGTTGGAGTTATACTCCAAAAATACCATATTGAAGAATATAACTATGACTGTATATTTACCATTACTAGTAAGACTTATGCTACCTCCTGTGTTTTTATGATCTTAATTAGCATTATTTTACTTCCACTCAAGTAATTCCCTTAGCATTTCTCACAAGACAAGTCTAGTGATAATGAACTCCCTCAGTTTTGGTTTGTTGGAGAAAGTCTTTACCCCTCCTTTGTTTGAAGGGCAGCTTTATTGGGTATAGAATTCTTGACTGACAATTATTTTCTTTGAATATTTTAAATATGTCATCCCATTTTCTCCTGGCCTTATAAGTTTCTGTTGAGAACTCTGCCAACAGTCTTACAGAAGTGTCCTTTTATGCAACATCTCTCTTTTTCCTTGCTGTTCTTAAAATTCTTTCTTAGTCTTTGACTTTTGACAATTTAATTATAATGTATCTTGACATAGCCCTATTCAGGTTCAACCTATTTTTGGTTTTTGGGTATTATATATTCAAATGTCCATTCCTCTACCCAAGTTCAGAAAGTTTTCAGCCATTAATGCTTAAATATATTGTCCTCTTCTTTAGAAATTTTCATTGCACAAATATTGTTTCTTTTCACTATATCCTTTAATTTCTGTAGGCTTTCTTCACTCTTTTTTCATTCATTTTTCTTTTTGTTCCTCTAATTTGTAATGCTCTGTCCTCCAGAGCATTACAGATTCTTTTTTATGCATGGTTGAGTCTATTTTTGAGACTGTATAAAATTCTTCAGTTCTGTTCTTGTATTTTTCAACTCTAGGATTTTTGTTTTTGTTTTTGATGCTTGCTGTTACCTTAGTTCGGCTTCCTGTGTGCTCTAGTTAGGTTCCCTGGTCATACAGGCTGAAAGCTCTGTTCAGAAATAAGCAGGACTACAAATTAGATTCCCCGCCTAGGCACAGTTCTAAAATCAGTAAAGTTCTTTTTTTGTCATCTTAACTCAAACTGACCAGTATCCCCAGCTCCCAAACAGGGCCACTGGCTCTGATATGCAAACTATTGGCTCTGTCTGCCCTTCTCTAGACCTGAGAGCTATTTGGCAGCACAGTTTTCAGATGTTTACAAACACATCTGGTTGGATGGGGACAGAAGACTTTCCACAGTAGGTGGGGTTTTGTCTTCCCCCACTTGCCTGGGCAAGATGGAGAATGGCTTCTCCAGGCCACTTTCAATTTCCCAAACAGGATCTTTGGTTGGGAGAGGCAAGAAGCAATTTTCAGCCTTAGCTACGAGTTAATCTTCTCGTCTATGCACATGGGAAGCTTCTACACCCAGTAATGGCTTTGTTCTCGGGGAGATCAGCTCTGCCCACTTGCCTCTAAGGAGCTGCTAGGATGCACAGCTTCCAAGAATTTTTACCAGCCCTTCTGGTCAGGTAGGGCTGGAAGGCACTCTCAACAGCAGCTGGGGCTATGACTCAGCACCTTGCCTGGGTGTGGACAAACTGGGCTGGCAAAACTCCTCCTGCGAAGATCTGAATAAGGCAGCTCTGCACTCTGCTAATGTCCCTGGTCAAAATATGCCCTGACTTGGTTCTGCAGATGAACAAAGCCGCTGATTTTAATTAGTACTTGAGCACTGTAGGTATGAACTTGGTCTGTCAAAATCCATGTGCTGGTTGTTGCAAGCCCCTCTCCCTTGTTTGTCACAGTCAGATTTTTCAGTGGCTGGGCCCTACAGATTCCCTACAGTCCCTATGATACAAGATCATCATAGGGACTCCTACAAAGTGATCCACAATGCTGGGGAGGCTGGTTGTCTCCCTGGGTTCATTTTTTCTAATGGAAAAAACAGGCTCATAGGAGACCTCTTCACATGGTGCTGTGCTGTCCTGGAGAAGGGTAATGCAATCAACACGTAATGAATTTCTACTGTTCTAATATAGTTTATCTTGGTCTCTGAGGTGCAGGGAGGTACTTCAGTCTCACTTCTGTGTTCTAAGATTTTCTCAGTGATATCTTGTTCTTGATAGGTTGTTCTTCTTGTGAGGGGAGTGAAGTCAGGAACAACTTATGCCGCCATCTTAGTAACATAACTTCTTTTTCTCTTTTTTTAAATCAAGGATAAAAAGCTAGGTTTACTAGGCTAGGTTTTTTAAACCTGTAGGGATATAACTAAAGAGATTCTGATTGTGAATCACTTACTCAGCATTTGGCCTTACTGGCAGGATGGAAATATTTATATTGATATTTTATTCAGATGTCAAGGGATAGTATGAGTTTGAGCAGTAAAATAGGTAAGATCTTTGGTTTACAAGTAGCTTGCTTATCATTCATTCATTCATTCTTCTCACTCATTTATTGCAGTTTGCAGATGTTTCGCTGAAAAGGAGTCAAAATATGCTCCCTTAAAATAAGACTGGAATTGATGTCAGAAAGTGACTCATAGTTATTAACCCAAAGAAGAATGCAGACTGTGTACATTCAACTCCAGTGTACCAGAATACAAATCTAAAGAGACTCAGCATATATATATTTTTAAGAATTTATATTGTTTCTCCTTAAGTATTGAGAAGAATACCTTGCAACAACAACAAAAACAAAACAAAACAACAAAAACACTTCTCCATTAGTCCAAAATCAGCAGAAAAAAAGTCTTCTCAGTCAGTGAGACCATAAAGAACATCTGGTTGATTAACAGATGTTAATGCCAGAATAGCTTTGGTTTGATTAATGATGTAATCAATCATGAAAGTTATAATTTTAGCAAGGTTTATACTGTTCCATTAAATAAAGATGGAACATATCTGGAGTTCCAGATTTAAAAAATATTTCTCTAAAACCAGTATTTGTGGAACATCTGCATACATGTAATTTTAAATCTATTTTTTTTTAACATGTCCATACAAGTACCTATGTAAAAATGATATAGTTGGGGAAAGGTAAACATTTACTTTTTCTTCATAGTTGGGAGAAGATAGTAATTTAGTATGACTTTAAGAACTGAAGAGACAATAGAGAAAATATGGGCTAAAAACAACTGAGATTCAATTAATTTATTTAACAGATATTGTTTAATGATTATTGTGTATTTTACATACTCATATTATGGTATCTGATTGTGGTTTTTAGTTTTGCCTCTGTCATTAGAGAAAAGAAACAACAAGACAGCAAAACAAAAAAAATTAAAGAGAAACTAAAATAAAATGAGAACAAAACATTTAATTACTATTCTTCTATAGTAGGATATTATCATGTGAAGGCATAAACAAAAAAAAAAAGAGATGTAATCTAGAGCAAAGAAATAATGCAATCTATTAGGAATATAACAAGTGGGAGTAATTGCAAGTGGAGTCTATGGCCATGCCATCCTGAACAAGCCAGACCCATCTGATCTTGGAAGCTAAGCAGGGTCAGGCTGGTTAGTACTTGGATGGGAGACCACCTAGGAAGACCAAGTGCTTCAGGCACTAAATAAAAATAAATAAATAAATAAATAAATAAATAAATAAATAACAAAAATAAAATCAAGAGAGTGTAAGCTGACAAGGTCCTTGCAATCTGTGACATCAACCAACGTTTGCTTTGCCTAAAAAACAAATAAATAAATAGTAATTGGAAGTGGAAGAATAAAAAAATTATTCAAATATTCCATGAAAAATTTTATAAAACAAATTTGAAAAAAGATTAATCATTTGTATACAAGTGGTTGCTAAAATTGCAGAAAAAGAACTAAAAGCCCAAGGCATAATTTTCAGAAAAATTTCTCAGATGGACATACTCTATCTAGGAGAAGGGCTCATTACTTGCCATCAACAGAAATCTGAGGTCACCCATCAAAAAGGCTGCATCTACACATAAGGTGGTAACATAGATAAAATCCATTGCATGAATGCACAGAAGTTATATTACAATTAGCCCAAAATGCCCAAATATATATAATAAACAAAAACTTTGAAACCAAATAATTAGTAACCAGTTCTTGTTTGTTAAACTGAAATCCAATGTGTCTCTTGATGTCAACTAGTTATATATACAGAGATATAATCAGAAATACAAACTAGTTTTCTCTGATCATACATATAGATCAAATGGATAAGTATTTTTTTTATATTCTAAGGGTTTTACATATGTAAACTCATTTGAGTAGCATACTAACATGAGGAAAGATACAATTATTTTTTCTCTTTATGGATGAGAAACAAAGGCCCAGAGGGATTAAAACTTGCCAAACATTACATAACTATAATTTTTAAAAAAGTAATACATTTTATATATTATTTTTTTGTCTTATAGTTTTGCTGAAAGCATAGCAAGGGATAGCCAGATCTGATTCCCTGATGGCAAAAAAAAACTTACCTCACCCAAATAAACAATATTCTTCTCCCCACCTGTAGGGTCAAGCGCATTAAACATGCTCTGACATAAGACTATCTATTTTTCCTACTTATGTTATCTTTAAATAAACTTTTGAGAATTGACTTTAAGCTCAACATTTCAAACTTTTTTCCTATTAAAAAACAATTTTCCAAGTGTCAAACCAAGGGCTATATTCTCTAAAATAATTCTGAAAAAGATACTCAGCCTATACTAGTAAAGAGGAAGTTTTAAATTTATGAACTATAATACTGTGTCCAATGTTATATAGTTTTTCTTTTGTAGGTTCAAAATTAGAAAATATTCTCCTTTTTAGAAGTACTGATTCTTAAAAATAACCAAATAAATAAGCTTCTTGGTTCACTGATACCAAATTTAGTTCATTTTTACAAACAAGAGGAATAGAAAACAATGACAAATTTAACTCCTATTAATTTGGAGCGTTTTCCTTAGTAATATTAAACATCATCTGTATTTGTCAGGGTTCTACAGAGAAACAGAACTGATAAGACATATATATAGATACAGATATAAAGAGATACATCTCCCTATATATGTCTCCTATGTATATGAGAGAGAGGAGAGTGAGAGAGGTTTATTTTAAGGAATTGACTCACATGTCTAAGGGGAGGGGGTGGCTGGCAAATCCAAATTTATTAGGACAAGCTGGCAGGCTGTAGACCAAGGGCAGAGTTGATGCTGCAGCTCAAGTCCGAAGGCAGATTTCAGGCAGAATACCCTCATTCTTCTTACACCTCAGTTGTTTTGTTTTTCTTTTAAGACCTTTGAGTAGTTGGATGAAGCTCACCTAAATTATGAAGAGTAATCTGCTTTACTCAAAGCCCACCAATTTAAATGTTAATCTCATCTAAAAAAAATAATTTCACTTAAACATTTAACTAGTGTTTGACCAAACAGCTGGGTGCCATGGCCTAGCCAAGTTAACATATAAAATTAACCATGGCACAATGAAAACATTTCTTCTAAGCATTCTTTTTCTTTTTCTTCTATTTTTGGCAAAGAGACAGAGACCTCTTGTATCTCAATCCAGAGCCAGTAAATAAACATTAAAAATGTAATATTTGATTTCACAATTTATTTCTATCATGTATAGAAAGGTACATTTGTCAGTTACATACCTTTTATTTTGGGTGGCCAGAGAGAATATCATTACTCAAAGTAGAAGAGAATAAGAGTCTCATGTTCCACTCAAATGTTACATTCTATGCCAGCTTTGGTATTTCTGTGTGGGACTGATCACTTTATAATAAAGATTTGTGGGTTACTATAGAAACAGAAACATGGAAGAGGTCCAAGATGGATGAATCCTGTGCTGAATATCATGGGAGAGTGGTATGTGCCATTATGGGACTTGAAAAGTTGAATTATTGTGGAGTTACAAGGCTTTTGAAAATGAATTCACCTGACACATTGAATTGGTAAGTATCAAGATAGATGACAGACTCATGTTCCAGTAAATCACATGACTTGCATCAATTTATTTTATCAGTTAAAAAGTTTAAGGGGAAAAGAAAAAAATCAGCTAAAGAAAATTCATCTCTGGTAAAAGCGAGTTTAGAGAACCTTTGGTTATTTATACTGTAGACTGTCAAAGAAGCTTTAAAAGCTTTAAATATGTTGGCATTTCTGTTTAAATTTGAATGTCAACACAATCAGTAGCTTAGATTTTGGACAGCATTATGTAGTCCATAACAAAACAAAAACAAACAAAACAGAAATAAAGGAGCAGGGATGCATGAATAAAAAGTGATAAATGTAAGAGGGGAATTAAGGAATATCCATAGTTTAAGATAAGATTATCTGGGTGATATTAAATGGAGAAATAAAACTGCAACAATTCTGTATGGCAGAGAGTTTAGTTCAATCAATACAAAGAGCTAAATTGTGTGGATTTTTCTAATATACAGCCAATATTTTTAAAATTAAATGATAAATACATTTACATATGAACCAATATACCTATTTATTACCTACCATCTACCCGACATTATCCTAGGTACCTAAGAATACAATTAATAAACAAAGTAAGCAATCTTAGAACTTGTATATTTGTAAGAGTAGATAAAAATAAGCCATATATATATAAGTTGTATAGTAAATTAGAAGGCCATAGCACTATGGAATAATGAAAAAAAAATTCATTAGGAATGTAGAGATTGGGAGTGCCTAAGTGGGGTCAAAGGGAGGGCTGGTTGCATAGGCAGACCTCATTGAGAATGTAACACTCAAGAAAAGATATAAGGTAGGTATAGAAGTTTACCACTTGACTAACTGGAGGAAGGACACCCCAGGCAGACGGAACATCAAGGCTGAAGCCCAATGAGGGACGGAAAAGAGTGTAAAGATGTGAAGTCAGTGGGAGCCAGGATCCTCAAGATCAGTGCACTGAGTTTGGTTTTTACTCAGAATGATGGGGAGCCATTGGTGGTACTGAGAAGAGAAGTGAAATAATCTGACTTATTTTTTTAAAAAGAGGACTATAGCTGTTCTGTTAGGAGGGTAGGCAGAAAAGGGTAGACGTAAAAGCAGGAAGACTGAGGAGGTAAATATGATAACCCAGTAAAGAGATGATGGCAATTATACCTGGATGAGAGAAATGGGGAACATGAAAAGTTGGTTGGAGTCCAGATGTATTTTGAAAGATAGAACCAATAGAATTTTTTTGGCAGCCTATATATGGTGAGCAAGAGAAAGAGAGCAAACATGACTTAAAGACTTTTGTTTGAGAAAACTGAAAGGATGCAATTGCTATTCATTACATAAACTAGGCTGAGGAAGGAGCATTCAGTGGAAATGAGCAAGAGTTTAGTCACAGACAGTTTAAGTTGAGATATCTAATTAGATAGTCAAGGGAAATGCTGAAGTAGGCATTTGGCTAATATTGGTTTGAGAGATTTAAGAAACACATCTGAGCTAAGAGCTGGCAATGTAGATGGTAATTAAGGTTAAACCAGACACATTAGATAATGTGTGAAGATTTCTAACTGACTATAATAGATTTTTTGTATGATTCAAGCAAATGAAATAGTGGACCTTGAGAGAGATTACCAAAGCTGAGATTGCAGAGAGAGAAAGTACCAAAGGATGGGAGTCCTACATTAAGAGATTGGAGAAAAGATAAAGAACTAGCCAAGGAGACAGACAGAAGAAGTAGAGAGGAAGAAAGAAACGGTTGTCCAGAAAGCTAAAAAAGGAATCAAAGTGAAGAATGTAATCATTGAGTCGGAATGCTGGTGATAGATTGTGTAAGATGAAGTACTGATCACTAAATTTAAAAGTATGTTCATTTGTTACCTTGATAAGGTCTTTCTTGATGGAATATGAGGTTAAAACATGATTGGAGTAGTTCCAAACGGATAGAAGAAAATTGGAGATCACATACATAGACAACTCTTTTAAGAAATTTCGTCACAAAGATAAGCTGATAAATATTTTAGTGAAAGAGAACTTCAGTAGCATTATATTTTGAAAGAAAAACATTTCTTTTTTCTTAATATGGAAGAAAAGTTTGTATATTGGTTGGAAAGAGCCTATAGAGGGGAAAGTTTGTGATTCAGGAGATGTAGGGGACAATTACTAAAGCAATGCTTTTGTGTAGGCAAGAGGGAATGAAATTCAGTTTATGATTAGATTTACACACCATTGTGTGGTCTCAGAAAATCACCAATTTAACTCTAGAAACAGGATGGAAGACAGACTATATATGGGCAAAAATGTCGGTGAGTTGGAAGTTGTACTAACAGGAGTGTCTAAAAGTCCTGTTTAAATTTTTTTATTTTCTTAATGAAAAAGGAAGCAAAATAATCAGTTGAAAATGAGAAAGAAGGGCAATATAATTAGAGGCTGTAATAAACATAAAATAATCACTAGGGGATTTGGAGACTGAATAAAATAAGGAAATGTAGTAGGTTTGCCAGATGGCATTAAAGGCCCTTTGAAGATGGCAGTCATAGATGTAAAGGGAGGATAATCTGCAGGGTGTATGCTTTTCTCCAGACACATTCTGTTGCATGGGTGCTGATATGAGTAGAAAGAGAATGGAATTTAATCAGGGTTAAAGTTTTCCAGGTGAATAGGAATAATGAAGAGAAGTATAACTGAGTTGAATATACTATAAAGAGAAAAATCATTAATATTATTATTAATGATTATTAATAAGAACATAGAATCTAAACTGTGCAAAGAATACAGTGAAGAGGTAAGGTGCATGAGAGGAAAGTGAAAAGATTATAAGATCTAAGGATTTAAAAACCTTTGAAATTGAGGTTCTAAAGTCAGTAAGCTGGGAAGGTAGTAGGTGATGCTTGAGACAAGATATAGAAAAGATGCAATAACTGGCATAGGAGACCTAGGATTATAGGAGTGAGTGGATAAAATAGGAAAGAAGATAAAACCATTTGAAGAGAAACAGTTAAGTAATGGGAGAGTATCTGTGCTGGAAGTATCATCAGTGCAGATATTGAAATGGCAAGAAATTAATCCAATAGCCTCATTTCATTCTTGGACAAGACAAGTAAGTATTTCAAGGATGACAATTAACTATATAAGTTTAGATAAAAATGCATTAAAAGTCTCAAAAGTTATTTTCTGGAACTTGAAATCATGAATGAAGACTTCTTTGAAAATAAAATGACAGAAAATCCAACAAAATTTTTTATTCAATATCCAAAATAATATTCAACAGTTTCGAATATTAAAATTTATAAGTGAGGATTTATATTATTAGATACTGCAACATACTGTAAATTAAAATAAAAACAATAATAACAATAACAAAACCAATAAAATAATATCATTTTGGCCCATAGAACAATTTAACAGAGTAAGTGACTCAGAAATAAACAATAGTACATTGGATTTACTGAATGATAAAACTGGCATCACAAATAAATGTTTAGAAAGTCTTACTTAATGACTAAATCTAGGATAAATAGGCAACTCTTTGGGAGAAAATTAGACTCCATGACTAAAATAAAAATGAAATTTAAACAAGTTATGTAGAAAAAACCCCATAAGAATAGAAGATAACTTGAGAATTATTTTTGGAATTTTAATATATGAAAGGACATTTTCAGTGACCTGCTAGGATTGACATTTTAAAAGGTTACTCTGGCTATTGTGTGAAAAATGATTGAGAAGTGTAAGATAGAATCAGAGAGATGAGTTGAAAGGCTATTGCAATATGCAGGTGAGGAATGAAGGTGCCAAACAGGAATATAGCAGCTTTTCATGGAGGAAAAACGTAGATTTGAGACGTTAATTAATTAATTATATCCTTAGCTCCAATTATCAATCTTATCCAAAATCACTTCCCTACAATGGAAAGATACTCAGAATTTGAATTTTTCCTGAATCTATAGTTATTTATTTCTGTTATATCTTCGTATTTTGTACATTTTATTGTATTTTTTGGTTCTCTCCTCTCACCCAAAGTTAATTATAGATCCATAAGAAGTTGTAAGGATAGTAAAGTCCTGTGTATTCTTCATCCAGCTTTCCCCCAATAACAACTTTAGTTAAATGTTAAAACCAAGAAACTGACATTGCCTAGAAGTAAACCTTCACATGTATAGTCAACTAATATTTGACGAGGGAGCCAAGAATACTCAATGGGGAAAGAATAGCCTCTTTAATAAATGGTGTTGGGAAAACTGGATATTCACATGCAAAATAATAAAACTGGCCCCCTATATTATACCACTCACAAAAATTAATTTGAACGGATAAAATACTTGAACGTAAAACTTGTCAATGTAAAACTCCTAGAATAAAATATAGGAAAAAAGCTTTTTAACATTGGTCTTTGTAATAATTTTTTTGGGGGGGGTGGAATGTAACACAAAACCACAAGCTACAAAGGCAAAATCTGTAAAAGGGACTCCATCAAGCTAAAAAGCTTCTGCACAGCAAAGGAAATTACCAACAAAATGAAAATGCAATCTATGGAATGCAAAAAAATATTTTCAGATTACATATTTGATAAGGATTTAATATCTAAAATATATAATAAAGTCACACAACTCAATAGCAAAGTTAATAATAATAGTAATAAATTTGATTTAAACATGGGCAGAGGACTTTTATAGATTTCTCCAAAATACACATATGAATAGCCAACAAATACATGAAAAGGCACTAATCATTAGGTATGCAAATCAAAATCACAATCATATATCAACTCACACCAGTTAGAATAGCTATCATCATATAGACAAGATATAATAAATGTTGGTGAGGATGTGGAGAAAAGAAAACTTTGGCACAGTGTTCTTGGGAATATGAACTGGTATAGACACTATGAAAACTGTATGGAGGTTCTTTAAAATATATATTAAACTACATGTGACCCAACAATCCCTTTTCTAGGTATATATACAAAGGAAATGAAATCATCATCTGGAAGATATCTGCACCCCCATATTCATTGCAGCATTATTCACAATAACCAAGACATGGAAACAACTTAGATGTCCATCAACAGGTGAATGGGTAAAAAAAAAAAATGTTCTCTCTCTCTCTCTCTCTCTCTCTCTCTCTCTCTCTCCCTGCCATCATCAACAATGGAATATTATTTGGCCATAAAAAAGAAGAAAATCCAGGCATTTGCAACAACATAAATGGTCCTTGATGATATATGAAATTCATAGAAACAGGGAGCAGAATGGTTATTTTATGGGGCTGAGGTATAGGGAAAAGGGGAGATGCTTGTCCAAGGGTATAAACTTTAGTCATGTGATAAGTAAATTCTGGGGATCTAAGACTCTAGTTAACAGCACAGTTTTGTACACTTGAAAAGTTGCTATGGGAGTAGAGCTTTAATGTTCTGAGCTTTAAGGTTCACACCTTAATACCACCACCAACAAAACTGTAATTATGTAAGTAAAGGATGCGTTAACTAACTTTATTTTGATAAACATTTTGCAATGAACACATGTATAAAATTAAATATCATACACCTTAAACCGACCCAGTGTTATATGTTAATCATAGCTCAATAAAACTGGACAAAGAGACAGAGAAAAGGTAACCCACAGAAGGGGAGAAAATATTTGCAAATCATATATATATATATTAAGGGAATTGTATATAGAATGCATAACATTCTTATAATTCAATAATAAAAGGCAAATAACCCAATTAAAGATGGGCAAAGATTCTATACATTTTTTTCAATGAAGTATAAATAGGCAATAGAATATGTAAAGACATTCACAATCATTAAACATTAGAAAAATGCAACTCAAAACTATAATAAGATACCATTTCTCATCAACTGGGATAGCTGTAATCTAAAAGATAAGTTTTGGCAAGTTCATGAATGATGGGGATGGAAATATACAGGCACTTTGGAAAACAGTTTTATAGTTCCTCAAAAAGTTAAACATAGAATTACCATTTGCCCTAGCAATCCCATTTCTTAGGTATGTATCCAAAGGAAATTAAATCACCACCTGGAAGATATCTGCACCCCCATGTTCATTACAATATTATTCACAATAGCCAAGACCTGAAAACAACATAGGTGTCCATCAATAGATGAATGTGTTTAAAAAAAAAATAGAAAAAGGCAATTCAAAGAACAGAAAATTTTAATAACAAAATTAATACTAATGTCTGTGGTAGGGGATTAGAAGTGATGAGGCTCTGTGCCTTTTCCATGGTGGCATCTAATCCCTCCTGCATTCATGCCCTGTAAAAGCTGGTGTGTGGAGGATTGCTCTGTTCCCCTGATTTGCCACCAGTATATCTTGTGAGTGCTTGATGAGGTTCTCTGAAAAAGAGCCTTCAAATGAACCCACCAGAATAGCTTGAATAACCAGCTCCTCTTAAGGTGCTCTATTGAGTCAAGTCATGTACCTGTCTTGACTCTCCTGGGAGGGACCTGTCTATCTCTGGTTATTGAAAACTACTCTGATGGGATCAAGAAACATTATGTTTTTTTTTTTTAAGTTTATCCAAGTTTTTCTCATTGGTAATGTGGGACCCATGCCTTTTCTATCTTTCTACTTTCTAGTGGAAGAGAATTTTTTTTTTTTTTTGCCACTACAAATAATTTTGTAAAAGTCACCTACATACATACATTTACACACACTGAGGAACTTTTAAACAGAGAATATGACCAAGAGCAGAATTAACGGTATGAGTACGTTTAATTTGAACTGTTCATGCCAGATTTTTTCCACATTCCACAGTGATGTAACAACTTACATTTCCATTTCATATCTTTGCCAGCAATATATTTTTAAATATTTGCTAATTTTAGTGTTATAAGGTTATATTTTATGATTACCTTAAGGTGACTTTTCTAATTAGTATTAACTTTGTTATTAGAATTTGATATTATATGAAATGCCTTTTCTTTTTTTGGCAATTTTTCTATAGAAAAATCCCTATATATTTCAGAGAGTGATATCAGAAGCATGGCAGAGTGAGAGATGTCCCCAGACCTTTCCCCTTGAAATAATAAGCTGAACATATAATATTCAACAAAAAACACCCAACCTCCACACAAGCACGTCTGAGCAAGTGATCTGTGAATAAGAGCTACCACAGGTTTAGAACAGTGGGAGTCCCGCAGTAGACCAGGAGAAACAAAGAAGCTGCCTCTTGCAGCCAGAGCTTGGTGCAGAAGGAGGGGAGAGGAGAAGGTGCAGAATGTTCCTTGAATAGCCTTGCCTGAGAGAGCTGAGAGCTTCACGCAGTGGCAGTGCCCAGGGACCAGGGCAGAAAGCAGAGGAGTGGGGATAGCAGAGAAGCAATAGTTGATTCTTACTAGCTGCGGATGCAAACACAAGGTTGAGGCGCAGTCTCCATTCCCTAACCCAGAGGGCACCTCTCCCCATATCCTCCCAGACTGAGCACTGTGGAGCCCCAGAGGAATCTGAGCAAACAGTACCAAAAATTTTGCTAACACTGAAAGGGACTGAGACTGAGAGTAGTATATGATTGAATATTTATAAGGAAAAAAGGCATTATTGAGACTTTCTATAAAGCAGGAATCCAAGAGGCTTATGTGTCACCTACTGGAAACCAAAAGAAAACTCCTTCTTAGCAACAGGCTAAAAAGAGACCTTTATCTAATAAATCTTTTTTTTTTTTCCTGGGCGGGGGGGGGGGGCGGGGGAGGGGTAGCAGAATACTTCCATTAATGCCCAGGTGGAAAAATAGTTCATTAAATACCATGAACAATCAAGGTGACAAGGCAGCTCAGAAAAAAGAGAAAATCTCTAGAAAATAAGCTTAAAGACATAGAAATATGCTACTTAAATGACAGAGAATTCAGGATGGTAATTCTGAAAAAGTCAGTGAGATCCAAAATAATTCATATGAATGATTCCAGGAATTGGACAAGTAACTAGGTCAGCAGAATGAGTTTTTTAGCAAGGAAACTGAAACCCTCAAAAAGAACCAAATAGAACTTTTGGAGATAAAGAACACACTAAAAGAGATGAAAAATGAAATAGCAAGCTTGGGAAGTAGCGTTGACCAAATGGAGAAAAAGATCATTGATATCAAAGACAGAATCTAAAAATAAATCAGAAGGAAGAAGAGAAAAACCTAAGAATGAAAATAATGAAAGAGAAATATGAGCACTAGCTGATACCACCAGGAAGAAAACATAAGAATAAAGGGCGTTCTCAAAGGGGAGGAAAAGGAGCAGGGATTAGAAGGCATTTTCAGACAATAGTTAGGAAGAGAATTTTCTAAATCTAAGAGCTTGGAATTCAAGAATTCAACAGAGCATCCAAATATCTCAAACCAAAAAGGCCCTCACTAAGATACATTATATTAAAATTACCAAAATCAATGACAAGAAAGAATTCTCAGGGCAGCCAGGGAAAAGAAGACAGTAACTTATATAGGAAACCCATTACATTATTATCAGGCTTCTCAGCACAAACCTTACAAGCTAGAAAGGAGTGGAATCAAATCTTCAAACTATTAAATGAAAGAAACTACCAGCCAAGAATAATGTAATCCAGCAAACTCTCCTTTATATATGAATGAGAAATAAAGATCTTTCCGGATATACAAAAATTGAGGGAATTCTCCACTATGAGGCTTGCATTACAAGAAATCCTGAAAGAAGTCAGCTCACCTAAAACAAAATAACAACAACAACAAAAATACATAACTATGAGTAAGGCAACTAGCAGGCAGGTAGAAGCAGCAGAGTGCAACTCTTATTAAGAATAGGGCATTATAAGCTTAATAATAAAAAGAGATTTGCTATTGCAAAGATAGTAATGAATATTCAGCATTCATAGAGACAAACTGAGACAACAATGACTGAAAAGGGGAGGATTCAAAGGTCTACATTCACAAAGGGGAATGGACAGAAGGCACACAGAGAAGGAAATGGATCACACCACACACACACACACACACACACACACACACACACACACTATCTTCTACATATTCATAATGGTACCCACACACCAACGATTCAGAACTGAAGTATATAACATCAAACAAGAAGGACCAGAGGGAAAATTCTATACAACCCAACCAAAAAACAAAAAACAAAAAACAAAAAACAAATAAATAAAAAACACAAGGACAAGAAAGCAATGGAAATACCAAGCTACCAGAAAGCAAAACATAAAATGGCTATAAGAAACCTCACATTTCAATAATCACCCTAAATGTAAATGGACTGAACTCACCAATAAAAAGGCATATAGTTGCAGATGAGACAAAAAAACCCAAACACATGCTGTCTCCAGGAGACACATCTCAGTTCCAAAGACAAATATAGACTCAAATATAGTGAAAGGGTGGAAAATG
Source organism: Eonycteris spelaea (assembly GCA_003508835.1). Lineage (NCBI taxonomy): Eukaryota > Metazoa > Chordata > Mammalia > Chiroptera > Pteropodidae > Eonycteris > Eonycteris spelaea. The sequence continues at coordinate 9,050,352 of PUFA01000043.1, read as the reverse complement.
ATATTTCAAGCAAATGAGAAAAATGGGAATAGCAGTACTAAAATTGGATGAAATAGACTTTGAAGTAAAAAAGGTAAAGAAAAATACCAAGGCACACTTTAAAATGTAAAGGAAATCATAAATCAAGAAGACATAACACTTATTAATATCTATGATCCCAATCAGGGAGCTCTGAAATAACAAAGCAATTACTAACAGAACTAAAGGGAAAACAGATCAAAACACTATCATAGTGGGGCCTAAATACCCCACTGTAGGATATGGACAGATTATCCAAAAAGGAAATCAATAAAGAAAATAACATTCTTAAATGAACACATAGACTAATTAGACACAATTGACATTTATAGAACCTTTCATCCCAAAACACCTGCTTATACATTCTTCTCTAGGGCACATGGAACATTCTCAAGGATTGACCACACACTGGGGACACAGAGATAGCTTAGAGAAATATAAGAGGGTTGAAATCATACCAATCATATTCTCTGATCATAATGCTTTGAAGGTGGAATCAACTGTAAAAGAAAGTGGGAAGAACCACGAATACATGGAGATTAAAACAACTTGCTACTGAAGAATGACTGGGTCAGAAGAAGAAATGAAAGGAGATCAAGAGATACATATATAAACGAATGATAATGATAGTATAACATGTCAAAAATTTTGGGACATGACAAAATGGTCATAAAAAGAAAAGTTCATATCATTACAGACCTATCTCAAAAAACAAGAGCGAAACCAAATAAACAAGCTATTGTTTCATCTAGGAACTAAACAAAGAGGATTTTATGATTTTGACCTCAAAGGCAAGGAAGTAAAAGAAAAATAAAAGAAGGGACTACATCAAACTAAAAAGCTTCTGTTCAGCAAAAGAAATCATCACCAAGGTAAAGAGACAACCATCCGAATGGGAAAATATCTTTACAAGCAATGTCTGATAAGGGCCTAATATCCAAATATACAAAGAACTCATACGGCTCAATAACAAACAACAATCCAATCTAAAAATGGGCAGAAGACCTGAACAGACATTTTCTCCCCAGAGGACATACAAATGGCCAAAAAACATATGAAAGGATGCTCAACATTGCTAGCTATTAGGAAAACACAAATCAAAACCACAATGAGATAGCATTCCTCACCTGTTAGAATAGCTATAATCAACAGGACAAGTCATAACAAATGTTGGAGAGGATGCAGAGAAAATGGAACTCTTATATACTGCTGGTGGGACTGCAAATTGGTACAGCCACTAATGGAAAAACAGTATGGTGGTTCCTCAAAAAACTAAGAATTGATCAACCATATGATCCAGCAATCCTTTTACTGGGTATTTACCCCAAAGACTTGAAAACATATATCCAAAAAGATATTTGCATGCAATGTTCATAGCAGCATTATTCACGGTGGCCAGGATGTGGAAGCAACTGAAGTTTCCTACAATAGACGATTAGCTAAAGAAGCTGTGACACATATATACAACGTAATATTACTTAGCCATAAGAAGAGATGAAATACTGCCATTTGCGATAACATGGATGGACCTTGAGATAATCAATCTATGTAAAATAAGCTAGGCAGAAAAATTGAAAACCACATGATATCACTTATATGTGGGATATAAACCTAAAAGCAGCAAACAAACAGGACAAACAAACAGAGACTCATGGACATGGACAATAGATATTACCAGAGGGTGGTGAGGGAGGGGGAAGGGGAAGGGAGATGGGGGAAAAGGGGACAAATATGTAGTGACAGAAAGAAATCTAACTACGGGCTGTGAACACACAATGCAATATATATATGCCTTACTGTTGAATGGTACACTTGAACCCTACTGGATTTCGTTAACCAATGTCACCATAAAAAAAAATCCTAAATCTCATTATATTTCAAATATACACACTTAGTTTGTTATCTGAATTTTTCAAAGCCAGTTATCTACTGAATTCTTTATTTTATATTTTGGCATACAAAAGTTTACATATTTATATGTATTATTTATATTTATATTCAATGTTTATTTCTTAGTAGATTTGGGTTTCTTATTTGGTTAAAAATGTCTCCTCTTCTCTGATTATAAAAATGTAATCAGATTTTCTGCTATGGGTTTTATCATTTTATTAAAGAGTAAATTTAAGTGTGTACTACATTTGTAATTTATTTTTGTGTATGTTGTTAGAAATAAAATTTTATTTTCTTCTTGAAGCATAGCTATTGTCCATGTATCCTTTAAAAAATAAACCATCTTTTACCATTAAGTTTAAATACCCCTTTGTCATATAGTAAATTTTTATATTTTCTTAGATATATTTTGTATTTTCTATTTGGTTCCAATAATCTAATTGTCTATTCCTATTTACTGTTACAGTGAATATATTACAGATAGTTTTTAGTACATTCTGATATCTGCTAAGGCATATTTCTGTATATCTTAACTTCTGCCCTTATGCTTCATGATTTTCTTGGCTATTCTCAAATATTTATTATTAAGTATGACTTTAAGATAATTTATACAATATCACATTAGATTATTTTAAATTTTCTTATACTTTGGTGAATTTTCCACATGAATATAAATTTACTTGCAACTAGCAAAAAATAATGTATTAAAAAAAATAAAAACAAAGGGAGAACATTGGGGATGAGGTCCCTGGTGTCTACGTTTAGGCTACACAAAAGCTAGATTAGATCATCATGTTGTAGCATACAAGCTTTGAGGCAGACGATGAGAAAAAGCAAAAGATACGTGTTCCTTGTTTCTGAAAGTTCCAAAGGCTCAAAGCTGTGTACTCTAAGTGGCAAATGGTATTAAATTCAATCCCATGGAAAATTTTTGAAACATGAAAGGAGAAATGAAAGTAATTTTTTTTGTTTCACACAAGGATTCTATGAATTGTGGTTTGATACCATAGCTTGACTAGGGATTTTGGTTCCCAAGTTATGTTTCAAGAAAAGCTAGTGTTTCTCTTAATGTCCCCCTGCCCCCACCACAAATGAATATGGGAAATGCAGCTTATTTTGTTAAAAGCTGTGAAGAAAATGCACATGTTGTTTCGGTCAACATTTAATCTCGCCCCCCCCCCCGCCCCGATACATATCTGAAAATTATAATAGAATTTACTGAAGATATTTTTGAAGATGCTGTTCTGGGAGAGGTAGAATGGGGATTGTCAGGTCAAACGAACTCACCAGGTAATGAATAAGGTGGGAGTCACTGGAATCAAACTATGTTTATTTAAATTACTTATGGCCTAAATAAAAGAGTTTTGAAAGTCTCAGAAACATGATATTTATCTCAAATCTTACTAGATTCATATGTTTGGCCGTAGATTATGCTTTGATTCTGGAAATAAGAAAAATTTATAAGCAGCATAGTTATAATTCTCAGTGTTCTTTCTAATAGTCCTGGTTAAGTCATCATTCATTTTTATTTCTGTCTTGCATATTATTTTCTTTGAGGCTGACAGTTGGTGTTTGGATTACTTTAAAACAAACTCTCCCATGCTTTCCCCTCTGTCAAGTTTTATTCTTCTTTAGAAAGATGCTCAGCATTTTCTAAAAAAAGAAAATGCTCAATGTGTCTCATTTTCCCAAGGCAATTACTAGTTAACTATCTCTGCCTTCAGCAAAGGTAGAAATATACATTGGGATAGAAAAACTTTAAGTACTTGGTTTCATCTTATGCAACTTTACCATTTTCTTTGATACGTGTACCTGTTATTCTGAGGAATTCAAAGCACTTATGCAACCATTTTAGACTTGTAGTTTAAAAACTGTTTGTAGATTATGTTTATAAATACTAATACATACACACACACATAGGCTGATGGCTTAGCATTTATTCCAGTTTAAATTCCTAGGAGCAGACGAGGAGGAAAAAAAAAAAAGATATGGCAGGTTTTATATGTAAGAGCTGTGAGGTTCGGTAGATCACTGGATATGAAAGTTGGAAATTGGTGTATACATGATTTTTGTGCTCTTTAGAGAGCTGTACTACCAAATCCTGAAGGTTTTTTTCACCTCTAAGATTTTTATCCTCCCAGGAAGAAAAGAATGATTTCTCATGTAAAGGCAATAGACTATACATATAAAAAAGTGAGGCATGGCAGAATTAGGACTGGAACTCTGTCATCCTATTCCCCGTCTGCAATTGCTGCATCAAAACACTCCTTTTAATTAGTTTCTTTCCTTACGCCTTGCACTTTGGAGATTGAATAAATTAGAAAACGCTATTGTTTTGAAATTTTCAAATTCAGATGGAATGGGTAGTCTGCTAGTGACTAGCGCTTCTGCAGTATCAGGGAAACTGGCGCTGCCTGTGTCCCTGAGGCTTGACCACCTTCTACCTGAGCAGATGATAGACAGAACCAACATCTTGAAAAGTTGAAGAAAGACAAACTGAAAAAGGTCCCTGGAAAGGAGTTACTGAATGTGGTGGGGTATTGACTATATCTCTTGTTTCACTTTGTGATTTATTCTACCCTTTCTCTTGCCCTTCACTACTTAGAACATTCTTCATTTCATTAATTGCAAGACTGACTTTTTGTTCCTTGAGTTTTAACTTGTATATTACCTCCTCAGCGCTGCCTCCTTTAATGACCCTCCAAGGTTGTTTTACCCTGTTCTTCACTAGTCTATGTTTTTAAGTCATTTATATCATTTAACATAATATACAATTACTATACATTTTTGTTTGCTTGTTTTTTTCCCTCTCTCTCTTACTGAATGAAAAATGCATGAAAGTTGAGACCATGTCTGCTTTTTTTTTTTTGTACAGTCAGCATGTTCTATGGATAAATATGTTTTATAAATAAATAACTCTAAAACCCATCTTTGCATCATTTTAAAAGTACCAATATTATAGTCACCTGGTAAACACATGTCTCCTGGCAAATCACATATGGACACTACATAAATAATAGTGTAAACTGAGAAATTATTTTTAAAAATTAAGAATCATAGTAGGTAGGATTGAAAACATCAAATCTCTAAAAATTCTAGAACAAGAAATAAATGTATTTAAAGTTACATGAAAAATCAGAAGGCAAAAAATAAAGGAATAAAGGCCTGCTGCTTAGAGGGGTGAGGAAAATCGTCCATATGCAATGTTGATATATTATAAAAAAAGTACTTTTTTATGTTGTATATTGCTCTTTGGACTAAAATGTTACAATAGAAACATAAGCAAACAAATACAAGCATAGTAAACAGACTATGAGACTTTCAAATGCTCTACAAATATTTTTCTCTTGGCTATATTTCAATTCTTTGAATAAAAAGACTCAAAAAGAAAACTAGAGAACTTCCACTTTTAGGAAAATGGAGTAGACATACTTTTCGCTATTCCTCCCCCAAGTACAATGAAATATATTGAACATTATATATTAAATAAACATAAGAAAATTCTAATAGATGAGAAAGCAGAAGGTAGAATGGTTATGGTTCTGAATCTGAGGATCAATACATGGTGAGTTCTTTAGGTTTTCAGTTTTCCTCATATATCCAAGACTGAAAGTAGGAACTTGAAAATGGATGAAGACAAACAAACAAACAAACAAACAAGCCTGCTTTCTCCAATCACAGGACCAGGAAAGGGGGAGCATAACAAAACAAAAAAGTTTTAGACAGTTATCACTCTTCTCCATCCCACCCAAGTCTACAGTTATCAAAAGAGAAACCCTGACCTCTATCCTCAGCCAGCTGAATGCAGCCCAACCCCTCATCGCTGAGGTTAGAGAAGGTTGAGTAGGAAGTTGAGACTTCTGTCCCTCTCAGATGGTAATGCTATTCACTCTCCCTCTCCCACTGTACAGTGTTACCGAAGAGCATGTGGGAAACCTGGGCATTGTTTCCCCACTCTCTGACCAGGCAATGATGAGAAACACCGCTCATTCTCTGCGGGGATGGTATCAGAAGAGTCTTAGTGCAGAGTTGGGACTTTCATTATTATCCAGTAGTAACTAAGCTTCCCCCAAGGGTTGCATCAGTGGAAGCTACATGGGAAGCAATAATAAAGCTTTTTTTTTTTTTTTTTTTGCCCCAGCCAGGGTGGTATCAGTGAAGGAGAACCTAGACATTTTCCCATTGTTATAAGACTCTGGTTCTTATTTAAACTTTGTGTTTTAGCTGGCTTTGTCTGACACTGTTTTGGCAGGCAAAATGGGTTGAGGGACACTGCCTTATTACTACCAGGTGGAATGAGACATCCATGGTTCCCACTCACTACCTATTGGCAGCTGAGGGTAGATGAGCCTCTCTGTGTGGGCAGTGGTAGAATCCCCAACTCTTCACTAGGGCTCCTCTGATGCCACCACAGCAGAAAAGGTTTGAGGCCCCTTGTTAGTGCTTGGTGGGCATTGGAATCCATGTAGTCTCCTCTGATGCTTGTTACTGGTCAAAATGATTCAAAGGTCCAGCTCCAATTTGGTCATCTCTCCTACTACCCCAGCGAGAGTGTTGGAACATCTCCCTATACTGTCATGAGGTTCCCCTTTTGGCCATTTCCAGTGTGGGTGGGTGTTTAATCATAGTTTTTTTCTGCGATGTTTGACTAGAGTAGAGTGGTTATTTTTTATCTTTCTAGCTTATCCCTCTCTTGGTCCGTTGAGTCAAGATAGTAGGCATTTTGGGGGCTTGTTCACCCTGCACTTGTTAGTGTTTCTGGATAACTATTTACTTCAACTCTAATTGTGGAATATATTAAACAAAAAAGAAAAGAAAATTATCAATGTGCCATTTTCCTTATGTTCCAAGATCTTCAGCTGATCTGCCTTCTATCTTTCTGAGTTTTCTTATGTTTATTTTATTTATAATGTCCAAGTTTTTAATTGTACTTAGTGGGAAGAATAGAGAAAAGTAATACTGCATCTTCCCAGAAACATAATTTCCTATACTGATTTTCATTATATATGTATTTATTTCTTTCATCTTATTTGGTGCTATTTTACCTACTTTTTGATGCTTCCTGTTTCTCTTTCTCCACTTTTAATCTTCTAGAGTTTATTTATTTTTCTCACTTACCACCACTGACTTAACATTGCATATTGTATATTATTTTAGCAAGCATCTTTAAATTTTTAACATGCATACTGACTTTTTAGATTCAACAGCTAACATCAGTATACCTCTCCTTCGTCAAGAAAGATACAAAGATCTTAGAGTTCTTTAATTTCAATAGCCCTCTCTCTCGCTTATAGTATATTATTTACTTATTTTTTTTTAATAATTTTGGTTCACGAAATAATTTATTGTTGACATTTTTGGAGGATTTTTAGGTGACTTCATTTGAGATCTATAAAAGATTTTGTGTTTTATACTAAGTTCCCCAGAGTTGTCATTGATGAAGGACTATTTTTTAGTAGTTTGGGGGTAGGTGTTCTTGAACAATGCAGGTATAATAAATTTAAATCTCAAATGCATATGTCATAAAATTTTACTGGGGGGAGGGCTTTTTCCAAGCACAGAAGTGAAGCCAAAACAAAATAAACAAATAAATAGAAAAAACCCAAATAGACTTCTGTGATTCTTCCTATTCTGGTGTCTAAAGATTTTTCTAGTATATTCATTTGCTACATCTGTAATTCTACAAAGGTTTTGATTTCATATGGCAATCAGCTTCACCTCTCTACCTTGAAAGGGCCAAGTCTTATCTCTTCCCCTTTCATGCATGTTCATGAAACAGCATGAACAGCTTCAGAAACTGGCATCTCCTCAAGTTACTTAAAGTAGTGAGTTACTGATTGCCGGAGATATTCAAGCATCTGTAAAAGTGGTATAGTGATTTCTCAAGATCCCTGTAACTTTTTGATGATCTGATAGTGCATAAATATTATCACATACTTCGTTTCACTAATGTTGTCAATATGAGATCATTATCTTATGAATATTGAGTGTAAAATGTTCAGGGATCATACTAGATGTTTGATGACATAGCGTGATAACATGATATGGGTACAGAGCAAAAATACAAAAGGTGCAGTGAGAAAGCACTGTAAAGTCCAAATAAGAAGTGCAATATGGGAAACAATCACATCTTTTCCTTGGGGATTATTATAAGAAAATACTTTCAAGTCTTGGACAAATGACTGTGTTCTTTTAGAGATGATTATAAATATAGATGTTCTGTTCCTATCATTAATGACTCAATAAATAAAATCCCAAAACACTTGCAAAAGTATGGTGTGATATCCAGGATGTTATAGGCAGCTGTGCCTCCTAGTGATGTGTGGAAAATTTGATAAAATGCCTCAAATGTTCTGAAGATAAAAAGTGCCATGTACCATAAATGATGAGTGATGATCATAATGCTAGAGAATGGCCAAAAAATAGAGACACTATTGTTACCTGGAAAAAGTTGCTTCCTCTTTTCAAACATAGTAATATTGGTATTTCTTTATAAAGGACTTTAAGACATGTCATATAAATCTAGTTCTCAGGAAGATGAAAATTTTCTAGACTCAATGCACTATCCAGAGAGAATTTAGTCCACTCTGCCCTTCTTAAGTTAGTAAAAGGATACTATCTTGGTAAGCCATGCCAAGCAAATGTCCTATATCCTCACATGGGTATCATTTTAGTATATTAGGCAACTTAACTTACTCCTTTATTCTTCTTCAGATTTATGTGTAGTGGTTAACTACTCTCATGGAAGAACAACATAGACATAAAATATGAGACTGAATAGAACAACTGACATTTTTAATTCTATATTTGCCAGCAAATTCTGTTAGTTAAAGGACCATTTTTTTGTCCATGTGAAGTCTGAAGGGTTATTAAAGTAAGAGTTAATTTGGTTGATCTAGCAATGGATTATGCCAAGGTATGTAAATGCTTTTATGTTCTGCTTAATAATGTAAGCAGTTGAGTACATAGGGTAACTCATTAGGCTTTTTAAATTCAGGATGAGATGCATTAGTAAAATTATTATGAGAAATGATTCAGCTTGCACAGCTGGATCACCTTCAAAAATGCTGTTCTTGATCACATTTGTTCAGTAAAAGGCTGGCGTGATTTGGTGCCTAACCTGCCTTTCTTTTAGGGTTTGGATACAAACAGCCACATTCATTTCCCTTGGCAAGACCCAGTGTTATACTAGGTGAAGAGTGTATCAGAGAAGATGCAGGTGTTCACAGCTAAAGGTTTCAAAGCTTAATTGGCTTAAAAATCCAGACGACAGGAAAGATTTCATTAAAAATAAATTTTACATAACAAAGTATGAGTCACAAACTTAGCAAATCTGCAATCAATATATTTCTATACTCCTGGCATTTTCATCGTAGATCTTCAGCACACAGGAGCAGGTGTCCTATAAAAATATCAGTTCTAGCTCTTAATTTAAATGAGTTTCTCTCTCGTGGTGATCACTGACTCAAGTTTACTACTCCAGGTGGCAATATTCCAAGAAGATGACAATAATCCATGTTCTTTAAAGTCTAATTTTTAAAAATTTGAATGCAACTACAAACAGGAAACATGTTAGGTTAAATGGTTGCATTTAAGATCCATTCATAGTTCATAAAATTAAAAAAAATATTAAATATTTTAGAGGTATATAACAGAGTCTGAGTTTTTTTTTTCTGCTGACTCATCTTAAAATATGTCCATGTGTTGGCAAGTCTAGAGTAGAAAAACTGAAATGTGTTCAGTTCAATCTCACTTCCAAAAGATACTAAATCATAGTTGTTTTTTAATATATATATATACCCATATATATATTTTAGATCTTAATTTCCTATTTTCTGGGAAACTTATATAGGAAAGCATTTCAATGTTACATTTGACCATAGCCAAATGATAATATGACATTTAATATTTGTTCATAAAAACAAACATTATGGCACATTCCGGATTATAAAATAGCCTAAATTCTTCATCTTCTATTTAAAACAAGAGCTATTCAGAGCTTGATGTGAATGGACAAAATGTTTTCTTACACATTGAACCTCAACTGCAATTCCCATTTCCCAATCTTTATTGAACTCTAAGAAAAGACATAAATATTAAAAAGAAATACAGGAAAAAAATTGGAGAAAAATTAAGAGAGAGAGACAGAGACTGAGTGAGTAAATTGATATATGGCCAGACCATATATAAAAATAGAAATATCATCCACAATCTGCAGCAAACTTCTCAGGAAACCAACCTCTTTATTTACAATGAACAAGCCAGGAAGCTTACATGCCATAAACCAGACTTGTGAAAAGTCAGATTACTATCTTTAGTAAAAATCCAGGAAGGTAAACAATACCTTCTATAACAATATGCCCCAAATAACGAGGACTTGATTAATAACTGACAGCTCCCCTAATTTTTGTTCTTGATTCCAACTTAGGACAAATAAGAGAAAGCCAAATATACACCCAGAGCCAATCACATAGGATGCTCTGCTACTTACTAGCCTGCCTGCAGCGTCTCATGCCCACAGCTTCCAGTCAGGGCACACCTGAGCCTTTCCTTTTTTTCCATTATAAAGCTTTCCCACTCCTCTGCCTGCCTTTGAGTCACTGCCAAAACCCAAGCGACCATGGTTGACTCTTTTGCTACAGTAAACTCTGTAGTCTGTTCTCACTTGAGTGGCCTTTCATTTATTTTCATAGAAGAAATTTAAAAATAAAGGAAGAAAGAAGAGTAAGAGAAAAAGAAAATGAAGGATAAGAAAAAGGAGAGTCACGCACACACACAGAGGAAATTACCTTGCCATATCATTTCTAACTCTACAATCCTAACACATGCTGAACTTCTCACCAATAAGGACATGGAAATGAAGTTACCAGGTTCAGTTTTATTTTGCTATATAATCTACCTCGGCCTCTTAATAATTTATACAACTACATTTTAATGGAAAGCAGAATCCATGCAGTCCTGAAGAGAACTGATGATCTCTGTAGAAGTCTATGCTAATAGTATCCGAAATTTGGTTGGAAAATTTGTAGCAACAAAAATATATACGAGTAGTTTTTAGCATTTTATATTATATATATATATATTTATACACACACACACACATATAAATATACATATATATTATTTTTTGTCAAAATTGACCATTAGTACTCTCCTAAAAGAATGGATCTCTTCCTACTTTAACTTCCTATTAAGCCTATAAATTATTTCAGGTAAAAAGAGTTAACCCTGTTGCAAAGAAAAATAATATCTGTAATGGAAAGATTCTTAGATCTTCATGTGACTTCTAGTAGATACAAAGACCTTGTCTTTGAAGTTAGCAGTAGGGTTCAAATTATATTTGAATAGAAAAAAAATGTTTGTTTGTTTGTTTTTCCCTGTAGAGAATGAGAGATTATTTTTAAATGAAGGCAATAAATGAAATTCTATTTGGCAGCCAAATTCCTATTTTGAGAAGACACTTTCTCTATTTGATATCAGAACACACAATAAAAAAATGACTTTTTGAAGTGAAACTTTTTTCCCATTTTACTGCTTACGAAATTAGTGAATCCCCTGATCTGCACAGGAAGTAGTTGCTGTACAAGGGGAGATTAGATTAAGGTCAATATGGCCTATTTGCATAATTATTCTTTCAGTGCTTAGAAATAAAAGTGTCCAAGGTTAAAGCCTGATAAATTCAAGTCATACCTATCTACCTGCTTTATTTTGCAGATGAATAAAGTGAATCATGGAAAGGGGAGAGAAGGAATGTGTCCAATGTTGTAAAATCAGGTTGTATCAGAGCCAGTATCTTGAGCTCCTGGGGTCTGTACCACAGCTCTAAATAGAGGAATGTACTGAAGCAGGCTAGGACAGACCTGCAAGAGAAGGCACCAACAAGTACATGCAGCTCCATGATAGGATAGGCATATTATGCTTCCCTGGCTGTATGAAGTCAAAGGAAGCCCATTCAGGTGGGACATGGTAATTAGAGACAATGAACATATAAGAGCCTGCGGGCTAATATCTAAAACTAGGGTGAAGGAATTGTGGAGCAGTTTATGTGTGTCCAAAACCAGAGAATAAAATAGGGTTTGGGTTTTAAGAACAAGGCAGAAGTCCTATTGTTAAGGTTCTGCCTCAAGTTCAAGAAAGGTCTAGTAGTCAGATGGAAGAGTGACTTGAAGTATCTGACTCCTGCCTTCTTAATTTCCTTCAGTAGGGACCACATTCATCTTATCCAGAGTCTCAGATAAGACTGACCTTGAATAAGAATAAAGTAGTTCTAACTATCGTAAGACAAGAAGCTGATGAAGCTAGAATCCAGAGAAATAGGCATGATGTCTCATTTGTAGGGTGATTTGCTTTTGGACTGTTTCATATTCACCTCTGATTCTTTAATAATGACTGTGTCATTTGATGTCAGTGTTGGTTGTTTGATTGTTAGGAACCTTATGCATTGGAAGCTAAATATCAGCAAGCATTAAGAAACCAGCATGTATCATTTGTTTCATAAACAAATATTTATTCTCTGTCTACTCTGCTCAGTACTAGGAGCCAGTGCTACGAAGATATAATCTCTGTCCTCAAGAAGCCTAGATTTCAATGGAGAGACACATTTAAATCAACAGTTACTTTATGCTAACTCCTTGTACTCTGGTAGCTGAAACATAACAGTTTCCTATATCCTGTTTATTGCTTCTGCACTTTCACTTCTGGAGTCTTAGAAAAAAAGATTTTTATGCTCCAAGTATAAAATGATCTTCTGGGGGCTTAAGCAGCTACTGGTCAGCTGGCAGTTACTACAAAACCTTATAAATATATGCTCCTTTTAACTTCTCACTTCTAACCTTCCAACTTACATATAATACTAACTTTAAATATCCCTTATACAGCTGACAGTCCTATATCTATATATTCAGACATAAATTCTCTTGGAATAGTCTCCAGTCTCCTTAAGGAATTAAAAATTCAGAGTAAATAAAGAACTCTTGGTAACTTCTCTGACTTACCCAATCGTCTCCTTTTTCTCATTTTCCTATTTCATAGATGATTAAAACTAAGGACTAAGAATGTAACTAACACATCCAATTAGACAACTTGTCTAACTTGTCACAGAGCTAATAGTGGATCAGGGAGAGTGTAAATCAGGGCAGTATGTCTCTTGAAGCCAGGTTTATAACCATGATGATCTACTACACCTTTTTCAATTTAAATTGATTTAAATTTTGCCTTCCAAATGCATACATACACACACACACATACATACATACATACATACATACATACATACATACATACTCCATCTAAAAAAACAATTAGGGATTGCATTAAATCTGTATAATGCTTTAGGTAATAAGGTCATTTTAACTATGATCATCTTTTAGATGTAGAAGACTTTGACAAAATACAACATCCTTTTATGATAAAAATGCTCAACAAATTGGGTATAGAAAGAAAATGCCCCCAACACAATAAAGTGTATATATGACAAAGCCACAACCAATATTATACTCTGGTGAAAGGCTGAAATCTTTTTCTCCAGTATCAGGAATAAGACAACTCTTAGCACCTCTTATTCAACATAAGGCAGGAACTCCTAGCCAGAGCAACCAGGCAAGAAAGAAAGAAGAAAGAAGAAAGAAAGAAAGAAAGAAAGAAAGAAAGAAGAAAGAAAGAAAGAAAGAAAGAAAGGCCTCCAAATCAGAAAGGAAGAAGTAAAATTGTATTTTTTTTTTTTGCAGATGATATGATCTTATATACAGAAAATCCTAAAGAGCCGACCAAAAATATGTTAGAAAAAATTCAGTAAAGTTGCACGATACAAATATTAACATACAGAAATCAGTTGCATTCCTATACACTAACCACAAAGCATCTAAAAACAAAAAGCAATTTCACTTATGATAGCAACAAAAATAATAAAATACTTAGAAATAAATTTAGCCAAGGAGATGAACTATCTGTACTCTGAAAACTACAATACTTTGATGAAAGAAATTGAAGACACAAATTAAAAGATATCCCATGTTCATGAATCTGAAGAGTTAATATTGTTAAAATGTCCATAGCACACAAAACAATCTATAGATTCGATACACTCCCTATCAAAATTCCAATGGCATTTTTCACAGAAATAAAAAAAAATTCTAAAATTTATTTTGAGCCACAAAAGACCCTGGATAGCTAAAGCAATCCTGAGAAAGAAGAACAAACCATCACACTTCCTGATTTCAAACTATGCTACAAAGCTATAGTAATCAAAGAAATACAGTACTGGCATAAAAAATAGACACATAGACTAACGCAACAGAATCCAGAGCCTGAAAATAAACCACATAATGCTAGTATTTCACAAAGGAGCCAAGAATTCTCAATGGGAATGGATAGTTTCTTCAACAAATGGTGTTGGGAAAAATAGGTAAACACAAGAGGAATAATGAAATTGCCCCCTATATTATACCACTAACAAAAATTTACTTGAAATAAAGACTTAAACATAAAACTGGAAACCACAAAATTCCTATATGAAAACATAGGGAAAATCTTCTTGACATTGGTCTGGCGATAATTTCCTAGATATGATACCAAAATTAGAAGCAACATAATCAAAAATTAATAAGTGGGACTACATGGTAGATGTTTAATAAATATTTATAGAAAACTTTGTCTTAAAATTTGAAGAATGGCCAAAGCTGGAACAATTAGAACAACAAAATAAATAAAATAAACAGTATTTATATCCAATAAATATCCATGTACCCATACTAATATAAAATGATTAAATAAGTAAATAAATAAATATAAGGCAGTACAGACAAATCTCTCACAAAATTCCAAATAATTACTCTACTGTCAAGGAGGAGGAGCATAGCTCCTCATTTCTTAAGTGTGGGCTGCAAACAGTGACTTCTTTCCAAAGGGTATAGTATAAAAAAGGGTTAAAATGAATAATTTGATAGTAGAAAACAACAAACACTAACTCAACCAATTAAGGAAAGTTAAAATCAATAGTGATAGGTCATGTTAATAGTATTACCCTTGATATAATGTGATGAAAATGTCTATTTACCTCTATTACATGAAGGACAATTACAGCTTCATGGGTATACCAGATAGCTAAATGCTTTTGGAACCATCAGGAAGACTGGGGATATAATGAATAGGTTGGTTCAGCAGAAAACATTGACTTTCTGTGACTTGATATGGTATGTAGAAAGAAGTCTGCATATTTTATTTACAAATTAATGTCAATCACCTCCCTGCTTGATTTATATCTTTCAATTGCATTTTTTTTTTTTAAATACTATCACATTGATGGTATTCCTGACTCAAACTAATCCTTGTCAGATGGTGTTGTGGTTATTTTTGAGACCCTACCACAGTTCATCTTAAATTTTCCTGGAATTTGCTAGAAAAAAATACAGGTAACCATTGAAGAAAGCTTGATTTTATCTTATACTTTTGCTCAAGGAAATATTTAGCCTTGTTTCTTGGCACTAGATGGATATAATATTGATAGATGCAAAAAACATGCCTGATTTTATTTTCTTAGAAACATATCTCAAACATTTCATTTCTTTCTCATAATTAGAGGATATCTCTCCCACCCACCTCACAGTGCAGTAAATAACACACAAATGAGATAATGCATATTAAAAAAATGAAATTATAAAGTGTCAGATTGCAGGGGAATACGAGAAAGGGTAACTTCAATGAAATGCCTAGTATTTGCCCATATTTTATAAACATAATCTCATTTAATTTTTACAATTACAATAACCCTTTTAGGAAAGGAGATTCAGATAAGTTGAGTAGTTTCCCCAAAAGACAGTGGAAGAACTGGCATTTTAATCCTAGCATTTTAAATCCCAAAAGTCTTGTTATTTTTGCTTCTCCATTTCATAAAAATGAGATAGTGTCACTAAAAAAATGCATCTGACTAAGTCTTTTCCACACTACACATTTTTCCAGAAGTAGTCTGATAAAAAGAGAAGCATAACAGACATAGATGATTACTCTACAATCTTCGAGTCAGCATAATGAAGTAGAAATAGTACTAACTGAAGAGAGTTTAAAAAAACAACAATGGAATATTACACAGCCATAAGAAGAGATGAAATACTGCCATTTGCAACAACATGGATGGACCCTGAGATAATTATGCTAAGTAAAATAAGCCAGTCAGAAAAAGTTGAAAACCACATGATATCACTTACATGTGGTATATAAACCTAAAAGCAACAAACAGACAGGACAAACAGAGGCTCATGGACATGGACAATCGACTAGTGGTAACCAGAGGATGGTGAAGGAAGGGAAAGGGGGAGGTAGATGGGATAAAACGGGTCAAATATGTGGTAACAGAAAGAAATCTAACTATGGCTGTGAACACACAATGCAATATATATATATATATACACATACAGAGAGATAGATAGATTTCTACATACATATATATATGCCTTACTATTGAAAGTCAGTCGTACACCTGAAACTTACTAGATTTCATTAACCAATGTCACCATAGTAAAAATAAAAATAAATAAAAACAACAACAACAATTAACCAGTGGCTTTTCTCATGGTTTCTTGAATTACCTTGAGCAAGGTACTCAGATGGATATTTGCTGGTAACTTTTCTGTATCATCCATTTTAGTCAGAACTGAAAATAAACAGATAATTAAGGCACTGCCTCTAAAGGGATAAATGTGCAGCCGATTATTTAATAAAATATTGTTAGTTTTAAATAGAGATATATTGTAAAATGTAGTGCTATATACTTGCAACACTGAATTGGTGTTTTAGTATATTTACAAGCTGGTCAAATAGAAGAAAGCAGGTGATGAAAGGACAAATAAAGTCATTGGAAAGTGTAATATCTTTGGAGAGCAGTGACTCTCCTTTCTGGACCTCATTTTCATCATCTGTAAAATGAGATTTGACACCATTGTTTCTAAATCCTATTATATTTTATTATTCCAAGATTCGGTTTTTGTCTCTTTGACTTCTTCTCATATTCCCATACTTGATGTGCAAGAAAGTCAATTGAATAAAGAAGCCCACTCTTCTGCAAAAATAATACAATTAAACTTTAATATGAGCAATTTACTGACAGATTTATCTATTCTCAGCTGTGAGCTTTTGAAAAACATGATAAATAGGCTACTTGAAAGCTAAGACTTCCCTCAACAAGGAGTGATTATATCCCTGAGCACATCTGATTCTCCCATAGGCATTAAAACAGCAGGGGCCTGTATTTCCACTGAGTTATAAAAGGGTTAAGTGTCAGCCATGATGTATTACTAGGGTATGTCATCTAAAATGGATGAGGCCACCGTCCTTAGAGCAAGGCTCATTGCTGATCATCAAAGAAATAGCACTGACATTCAGTTACCTCACTACACTTTAAGGGAAGGATCACTTTAGGCAAATAAAAGGCAACTTGTAAGTACTCATTTAAAGAAATTGCTCCCACAGGTCTTAACGGACACCCTCTGTAAATGTTGGCCAAGCAGTTAATCAATTCGAGAGCCAAAAATATTTCCTATTTTGATTTATTTTAGATTCCAAAGAAAAGTAGTATGTAGGAGCTAGTGGTTAATAAAAAGGAAAAAAATCTTCCTGTTAATTCACAGAGGCATTCAGGGGTTGAAAACTTCACTAATTATAAGAGACCTTTCTCACTTCATTGGGGGTAGTTTTGAATTTCATACATGGTTTTGTTCCCCTAAGTACTAGTATTAGAGGGCTTTGTTTAGTGAACTGTGTAAACTGTGTAAACTGGGGGAGCTATTAAATTGTTTGGGAAAATAGGTTTTTCTTTTTTAAGTGAAATGCTGTGCATAATGTAACAGTTCCCCTCATTCATTTTAAACATTTATAAAATACCAATTTTGCATTTAATTTTTAAAAGCAAGTCTTTCTTTTCTTTTCTTTTTCTTTTCTTTTCTTTTTTTTTTTTTTTTTTTACCTATGCACTAAGGTGCAAGTCTGATCTCAAATACGAGGCATAGGGAGAAAATTTAGCCACATGACATATAGCTATTTGGCAACTGACTGAACTGTCATGGGTTTCCTCTTGGGACTTAGACTTTGTGCTGGTCAAAAGTGGAACTTTAGGGAACTTGATAGTGACAATAAAACTATACCAAAATGTGTTGTTATGCCTTGCAACATTAAGTAAGGAACAGCATCAATGAGAGATACTTTTCTCTGGGGTTTCCAGGTTATGAACAGTTAAAGAGGAGCAGGGTTACTCTTTTAAGACTACAGATCTCAATCAGGCAATTGAGGACCTGACCTCCCTAAATAATCTTGGTTATCTGATTGTAACTGAGGAAGATTCTAGCCTGTAAAATGGATAGATCTAAGATTTCAGGAAACTCCATTTTCTTAGGCTCTTGCTCTCAAGTTCCTCTCATCAAAAAAGAGTCTTGCTTCCACTGTAGGGACAGCCGGCCCATGCATGGAGATAGATGCATCAGGGGTCTGTGGTAATCTCTTCTGTTGATCCATGTTTTGTTCTCTCATTATTTTCTGAGCTTAATTCCAAGTTGCTTTTGAACAAAGCCCTAGCCAGGGTTGTTCCTAAGCAACAGGCCCTGTAAACTGGGTGACTCTAGGAATGTTTCACAAATGTGGTCCTTGGGAGCATCTACATAAGGATTAGCTGAGTCACTGTTAAAAATTAGATTACTAGATTACTAGAGGGTAGGGGGTGGGGAGGAGGGTAGAGGTCAATGGGGTAAAGGGGGTCAAATATAGAGGGGTAGGGGATGGCGGAGTGGGTAAAGGGGATCAAATAGATGGTAGCTGAAGGAAACTGGACTTGGGTGGTCATCACAATAGAATATATAGATGTATATACAATGTACACCTGAAAATTATATAATTGTATTAACATATGTTACCCCAATAAACTTAATTAAAAAATTAGATTACTTGACCCCACAAAGAACTACTGAAGAGAATCTGAGAAATTTGTATAAAAGTTTTATCTAAGTGGTTATTATGTTCATTAATGTTTTAGAATCCCTAACCTAGACCAATGACAGAGGAGCCTAATAGATAAGGAAATTATAGATTATGAAACTGCCTGCTATGATACATCTGCTCCCCTCCCTCCCTTGAAATTGACAAAGTCCTCTAAAATGGACAGGGGAAAAAATTCCAAGGTGATGAAAAGGGGCCATTATTGCAGGAGTTAAAGGCTCACAAGGGTTCCAGCACATTCCCAAATTAGAGTGCAAGGTATTTGGACTTCTGGAGCCGGACTAGTAACTTACATAGAGGGTAATACATTATTACACAAGCAGCTTGTCCGTAATTTCAGTCTCCAAATTTTTTTCAAAAGCATGTTTATTTCATGGGTAAAAAGAAACACGAATCATATCTCTCAGTGGCCTTCATCTGTGAACATTTTATATAGACATATTCATCAACATTTCTTTTATCCCAAACCTGGATACCAAACTTATATTCACCTGCCAATTCAAAGGTATTCTTAATATCCTGCAATGATTTTGACCCATCTACTTATCACTTCTAGACTTAAGTACCAGAGCAATTAAAAGCATTTCTCCCTGCAGGGTCACAGATTTGCTTTCCACTGCCTAGAGTGTAGGAAATTCTGTTTTACCTTCATGTGTAGCGGGGACCTGGAATCACTGCCAAGGTTCAGAACTTAGCTACTGGGCATTTGCCATGTCTTCACATAACCATTTATCCAGATGAATTTCTTTCTGCATCTTTATTATTTCTGGCCCTTTAAATTTGATCGTTTTTATTTTACCTCTTACACAGCCCAAGGTAATAAGCACCAGCAGGTACCATGAGTCATGCTGAGTGTTTCCCATGAAGGAGCAGAGTATGATTGAGGTAACAAAAGGTGCTTTGTTTAATGCAGCTGATAAAAATCCACCACACTTCACAATATATCCGATATCTCTTGTCAAGGGGGAGGAAATTAGAAGCATGACTTGTGGCAGTAT
Organism: Eonycteris spelaea; assembly: GCA_003508835.1. NCBI lineage: Eukaryota > Metazoa > Chordata > Mammalia > Chiroptera > Pteropodidae > Eonycteris > Eonycteris spelaea. The sequence goes on along the minus strand of PUFA01000043.1, from coordinate 9,030,469 downwards.
CTTTGCAGAAATCTGTTCAGGTAGAAGGATGCTTACTTAGTCTATGTCAGTTCTGGTAATGAAGTACTAGAGACTAATTCAATTGTTGGAATTACCTGATTATAAAATCATAATAACCTATCTATCTATTTATGTTCTTATTTATTTAATCTTTGCCAATCACTATACTACTCAGAGTTTATTAACAATAAAAAGAGTATAGTTCAAAACATCTAGATGAACTTTCAGGGAAAAGTACAAACTTGCAAAACCTAGTTACTTAGCAAATAATTCATGTAAACATGCTGGTGCCTTCATTTATAAACTCTCACTTAAGAGGTTAAAATACAAAAGCAAAAGCATTGCTCTTACCTCCAGTAGGCATACCTTTCATACTCCACTCCACACCATTGCTCCAAGCAAGGATTTCAGCAAACTACTCAGGTAATAAATGAACCATTCTGATTACTGTACAGTAACTAGTGCCTGGCAACTCCAGACCTGATATTCTCTCATATTCCCACTGCTTTCCCAGACTTCTTATTCTGGAAGTTCTCTACTTTGGAACTTCTCAGACACACCATTTTCTGCTTTCGATATTAATGAATACAAAGCCAAGCAGAGAGATGTCAAGCACTGTTGCCTACTAGGGCATTATATCACAGTGACTAAAGCACATGCTCTAGAGGCCAGACTACATAGGTTTGGATCCTGGCTCTACACTGTTTGTTCTGTGATTTTGGCAGGTTATGTATACTTTCTGTGCCTTGGTTCCTTTATTTGTTAACTGGGGATAATATTAGCAACTATCTTAGGCAGTTATGAAAATTGAAAGAATTATATATATATACATACATATACACACACACACATATATGTATATATATAGCACTTCAACTAGCATCTGAAATATAGTAAATGATCTAAATGGTTACCTACTATTATCCAACATATGCCTATTGTCTTCATCAGGTATGTAATTTGGCTATAAAAAGATATAAGACATGGAAACTACCTTAAGCAAAACAAATATACAAAAAGCGATATATTTTTTAAGTTAAAGTAGTATCTTATACAAACCAGAGAGGGAGGTATTGTTGGTTTTCAAGATATTCCTGAGCCTGAACTTGCAAGTCCTCAGTATTTCCAAGGAAGACACTCTCTCTTACTTTCTTTGGGGTCACATGGTTCCTTGTCCCTGGTCCAATCAACTATAGGTGAAGGTCTAGAATCATGAGTCCCACCTATCCATAATTATTATGGGACCATACTATATGGGAAAGGGCAGGGAGAAGATATATAAATTGATTAGTCTATTGACTTTAGCATGAAGCATGCTAGGAAAATGCCCATTATGCCTTGGCAGGCTCCTGATATGTGTCTCTAGCTGTCCATAGATAAAGCGTAAACCAAGGGAGATAAAGAGGTCAATGGTAAAATGCATCTTTAAAAAAATCCCAAAATATAAATACAGACATCCTATCTCAGCCTTACTAATTTTGAGTAAGTTTTGGGCAATTATGTCATATTGATGGTGAGAAATCCAAACTTTTTGCATGTGATTTTTATTCTTGCAGTTCTTTCTTAGTTTCCTTTTAAAATAGTACTGCTAGGAACATTTTTTGTTAATATAGTATAAAACAAGAATCTGGTATCAATTTTATTTTTAAATTATTGTAATATTTAATACAATAGACTTCTATATTAGATGAGTGACTTTTAGATTCTATATGTCTTTACACACTAAAATAAAAAATAAATAAAACAAACAAACAGAAGACACAACTCACAAATATAAAACCCCCAGAATTTAAAAATATATAGAGAATTAGATTCATGGACAGTAATGCTTTAGAGTTAATAAATCTTAACTCTTCTCTGTTTATGACCATTTAAAAATAACTGATTTCCCTTAGTGAACACTTAAACTAAGACAAGAGCACTTGCACATTATTATAAACATTTTAATAGCATGTTAATATAAGAACACCTAGAATATTCAATTATTTTCAGCTATCATAAACACTTAAGGTGGGAAAAAAAGAATTTAAATGCTACTTTCCCATCCCATAGTGGATATTTTAACTATTCCCCATTAACCAGTTCTCTCATCAGGAGACACAGGAGACTTACATTTCCCACCCCTTGAAACTCTACAAGGCCATAGAACTTATTTGGCACATATATAATGTGAGCACAAATACTGCATGTCACTTTCTTGTAAAGCATTTTGTTTTCAGTGCTTGACTCTCTAATCCACCTAGAGATTTTGATAGCATGTATGATGTGGAGGCACCATGAGATATTTTAACTATTTAACTATTTTAACTATTTAACTCTAGCCGCCTGGAAGAAAATTAACCTGGGATTCATTCAGACTCACAGTGAACTTTGTATAAATAAGTAATTTTTCCCGTTATTGAAGTATAATTGACAAAAATTCTATACTTTTAGGGTATATACCTTGATATTTGAAAATATCTATACACTGTAAAATAATAGCCAGAATTTAAAAAAAATAACATCCATCACCAGTTATTTTTTCTTTTCTTCGTTTATGATGAGAATGGTTAAGATCTACCCTCTTACCAAATTTCAAGTATACAATACAGTATTGTAACTATAGTCACATTGCTATACATTAAATCTTTAGAACTTATTCATCTTGCAAAACTGAAACTTTCTGTCCCTTTGTGGAAATTGAAATTTTAGGGCTATTTGTTACTGTAGCATGACCTTAGGGTGAATTCTACCTGCTATACATTTCAAAACTACAATGACTTCTGATTTCATAGAGGTTGAGGAAAATTCTGACACTTTGAACTTCTGTTGGGAAAGGGGAGAACAGGATAGATGAAGAATTTCGTAGCAAATTCTTGTATCTTCTTTTAATACCTGAGGAATAATATAGTACAATTTTCCCATTTCACATATAAATGACTTAGAGACCAGAAAGAGGAACTAATTGACTTGATCAAGTTCAAACTTGTCAGTGGTGAAGTCTGCTAACATTTTAAATGCTAATCCACAGGGAAAGAATATGAGACAAAAGAAAAAGAGCAGGCCAGAAAGAAAACTCTGTAGCTATTTGTAATTTTAATAAAATAAGATTTTGATTAAAATTGCCAGTGGAAATGTGAGAATCCTGAATTCATACTCAAAAGTTTACCTGCTATTCTATTTGAGAGACGAAATATAACAGGTAACAGGCTGAGTTTACTCTAACACCACCAAGTTACACAGGGATATTAAAGCACTCTGCTTTTTTTGTGTGACTTATATGTAAAATAATAATGAAAGAAAAAAAGCAGGCAGTGATTAAACATAAAGCAAATAAAGCTAGCTAGTAGTAGAGATGGGGTGAAAACATGAATCTTTTGATAGACAGTTATTTAGGATCGGTGTGGTTAAAGACATGAATTCTATTTCCAAGCTGAGACAGTTTAGATAGGTTATTTAACTTCATTAAATTCATTTTATTTACTGTAAGAACTGATTAAATTCTAAATTTCTTTCTCACTTTACTTTTTTATCTTTTTTTTTCCACCACCCCTCAATGATTTCTCTTATTTCTCAATATTCAAATATTATCTGTAGGTAGTAATGTAAAACTACAAAGAATTTAGCAAAGAATTGTTGACTAGAGCTAAGATATCTAATTTTTATATACTTCCTTCATGCCAATTACCAATACTTAACTGTTGCAGGATCAAATTCTTCCCTTCCTGTCTTCTGCACTCTCACTTCTTTTCAGATTAGATTCTTCCTGCCTTAGGAGCATTAAGCATTTTTTTCTCTCTCCTCCTAGCTCATTTTAATTGTTCTATCTAGAAACTTTGTGGCAACTTAAGCAAGGAAATTTCCCTATAACTTAAAACTTTTCCTTCTATCTCTTAGCTTAATTGAAAATGGTTGTTCTCCAATGGGTTACATTTCCTAAATTCCAATGGTTCTATACCCCTTCACTTTGACAATTATTGAGGTAAATTGATGAAGTCAGATGATCTCTTAGCTTTTCATATGCTATGGCTACTTCTAAATGATGGTTCCACTCAATAACTTGTTTACCTTGGAGATTTATGCCATTTACTTCAGCATCCTTTAGATGATCAACTGTACCACATTCATCTATCTATATCCAGAGTATTTCTCCATCTATCTCAATGAGTATAGTATCTCTCTTACACATTTCCTTTCTATTCTGGTGTTTTGTTTTGTTTTGTTTTGTTTTGTTTTTTGCCATTGTCTTAACCAATAGATTCCTTGCATTTCAGCTACATAATAGGGTACCTAATATATCACTTCATCATTTACTTTGGTATCTCTGAGATGCATATGTGTGTGAGTGAGAGAGAGAGAGAGAGAGAGAGAGATCATAATCTTTTTGTCAGGCCCCTATCCTAATCTTTTATTCTTGGTGATATGCTTTTCATTTTCTTCATAACCTTGAATCCTTAAAATTCTCCTGGTCCTTGTCTTTGTCTGAATCCACTTGCCTTCCTGAAAGCCTAGAACCCATGATCAGATAGTGTAGCGACATCTCATTAACATCTTAGAATTCTCCACCACTCCTCCCAAGCTTCTGCCAATTTTACTTTATAGATTCCTAACCCTGGATAACCCATTCAAGCACTGCCTCTACTCTTTCTGCTGGGCTGTCAGCAGTAGCCAAAAAAAGTCGCAAAACTAAAATAATTGGGTCCACTGCAATTTCATACTAAGTAAACATGGTTAGGTCTTCCCTGCTGCTCAGCAATCCTTTATTTATTTATATGTGAGAGATACAAGAAAGCATCCTCCACAGCAACTGCTCCACATTATTCCACATTATTATTTTCCCTAGGCTGCCACCCTTACAAATATCATCTGAAGGTGCTAACCGCATTTATGATACCAATAAAATTAAAAATTTCTGACTTGAGTTTCTCTACTTTCTTCAATGTCTCAAAACATGTCAATGTTCTTCTTATACTCCTCTCTGCCTATAATAGCATCATGTAAAATTGCATCCTTCACTTTGCAAAGTTCTTTCCTATGCACCTTCTCATGACCCCTTCTCTTTCTTTTGGACCAGCTCTCATAGATTAACTCTCCCCTTTAGCATTTCCTTCAGTGCCTCCCTATCCATGATTTCCTTCATTTATTGTATCAAGGAGCAGCGTTAGATTCTACTATTCTATAAAAATCATTTTCCTCCTGAGTCATTCTCTTTGAACAATGACCAAATTCTCTCTCTCTATTTTAATATCTGGATAAAATTATGGCCTCTTTCACCTCTGCCTGGCATTCGAGCTCTTAATCTTTGATACATACATTTACTTTAGACAACCTCCCTGAATTTCTTATGTCAAAGATAATATTTGAATGTTAAAGTGAGCCCTAATAATATTTGGAACTATTATTGACTGGAGTTTCATAACCTAGAGGTTTGGGTGCAAATATTTAGAAATATTTATGGCAAGTTGGTAGGAAAGATAAAGAAGGTAGGAATAGGTAGTGCTAACAACTAACTGAATAGGCAGTGCTAACAATTAACCCCAGATGGATTGCCAGTCATTTAAACCACAGCATCCATCTTTTGGAAAACACAGATTGTGGATCAATACCCCAAAAGTCCAAAATAGTCCCTGGTGTGATAACAAGAATTTTAGGTCAGTGACAGAGAGTGGAGCCTGAAGGAGATGTCTAGAACCAAACAATAAATAGGTAAGTGACAACCAGGATTAGTAAGAAGGCTGGTGTTTAGTTTTCTACTTTAGATAGGAGTTCACTGAGGTCAAGATCCATGTATTACTAGATTTCTATTTTCATGAACTGAAGAGATTCTTGTCAGTATTTATCCTTATATTCCCTCAACAGAATTTAATGCAGAAAGTAAAATTTAGTGAATGTTCAGTAAAGTAAATTGAAACGTAATCAGATAATTCAGACTACAAGAACTGTTTACAGATGGGTGGTGGGAAGATACAATTCAGTGATCACTCAAGTATTCAAAACTGACACCCAGACTGAAAAAGAAACATAAATTTCAGACTCACTGCTCCTTGCTGGTGGGAAGGTATCTTTTGATATGCTTCTATTCATGGTCAGAACTGATTTTTAGCTCAGTCTGTAAGTGGTCCTCTCAATGTATGAAGCTCAGAAGGACTGGAAAGGCAAGTGGCCAATCTCACTTTCTTTTTGTAAGATTTTTTTTTTCCCTCTAAAGAACACTGAGTTCCTTTATTCTTGGATATATAGCATATTCTATCTTCAAGTGAATTGCTTGAAGATTGCTTATGAAGATTACTTACTGAGTCAACTCATTATCTTTGTAATTTTTTTATTATAACTCTTATTGTGGTCTATATGATAAATATCTATAATCTGTTGAGATACCTGGAAACACATATGCATCAAAAAATGGAATTCCAGATGTCAGGAAAAGGTTCAGAATTCAGTTTGTAAAAGTGTCTTGTAGAGATCCTATTATGATGAGTGACTTCTAGTATATAGCAGTAAAGATCTGGTCCCCCCAAAAGAGAGTTTGTCAGTGAAATTCCATTATCAATGCTGGTAATTAGAAGTGCTTCCAGATTTACTGACAGAGCTAAATTCACACTCAAACATAGTGCCATTCTGGGCCCTGGTGAGCAGTGTGTGAGGCTGGAGAGATTGATTCATGCCCCCTTCTAGTTCCTAAACAGATTATTGGCTTTCCTCTTCCACTGATGTGGAGCATGAAAATGGGACTTCTAGGAGATTCAATAAGAGAAATATAAAGCAAAATGGGTAGTTTGGTAAACACAGACGTTCTGCTGGTGATTTCTACTTTCTCAAGAACATATACAAATAGACATATCCTTTTCCTTTGAGGTTAATCATTTAACCTTCAATTTTTTAGTAGTTTTGTTAAGGTATAATTGACATTTGATAAATTGCCTATATTTAAAGTATACCACTTTGTAATGTTTTGAACACATGCTTACATAATTCGCAATCAAGATAATGATATATCTACCTTTAAAATTTTCTTATGCCTCTTTTAACTCCTTTTGCTCTCTTCCTCCCCGACAGCCCTGTCCCTGACCCCCAGACGACAACTAATCGGATTTCTGTTACTATAGTTTAGTTTACTTTTTTAGAATTTTATATAAATGGAACCATAGAGTATAAACTCTTTGTTATTTAGTTTCTTTCATCAGCATAATTATTTTAATATAAATTCATGTTGTGTGTATCAATAGTTTCTTTCTGTTGCTGAGTAGTATTCTGTTGTGTGGTTGTATTGTAAATGGTTTATTCATTCATGTACTGATGGACATTTTGATTGTTTCCAGTTTTTATTTTTCTATTACAAATAAAACTACTGTGGATGTTCATGCATAAATATTTTAAACATAAATTTTCATTTCTTTTGGGTGAATAGCTAGGATTGGAATATCAGGGTTGTGTATTATTTGTTAAACTTTTTAAGAAACTGTTAAACATTTTCCAGAATAGTTGAACCATTTTACATTCCTACCAGCAATAAATGTGAGTTCTAATTGCCCCACATTCTCACTAATTGATAAAATTATTCTTTTTAATTTTAGTCATTATAGTAAATATTTAGTAATATTTTATTGTGATAACAATTGGCACTTTCCTAAAGACTAATGATGTTGAACATGTTTTCTCATACTTATTTGCAACCATATATCTTTGTGAAATACATAGTCAATTATTTTTGCCTACTTAAAAAAATGGATTGTCTTCTTAACATTGAGTTGTAGTATTCTTTACTTAATTTAAACTCAAAGCCTTTTTCAGATATATGTTCTGCAAGTATTTTCTCAAAGTTTATGGCTTGCCATTTAATTTTTATAGAAGTATCTTTTGAAGAGCAAAATATTTTTAGAATTTTTTATAAAGTCTAAATTATTGATTTTTGTATTTATAGTTCATAATTTTTGTATCCCATTTAAAATCTGTTGACAAACCCAAGGTCACTAAGATTTTCTCTATCTTGATGTCAATACCACACTGTCTCCATTACTAAAATATTACAATAAATCTAGAAGTCAGGTAGTAAACTTTGAACTGCCTTCTTAGTTTTAAAAGTTGTTTACTATAGGCATTTCTGCTTTCTAAGGAATGTGTACAAATGGACATTATGTTTTAAAACATAATTCTAAGGAAGTACAAGATGGAAACAATTAACATGACATTCTCCAGAACAACTGTGCTCCTGGAATTATTCTTTTTTTTCTCATTTGTTAGTTCAGAACACAAAAGTTTTCTTCATCATAAATCAGGGGTCCTACTCTTAAAGGCTAACAGTATAAGCAGAGTTTCACCAGGTCTGGTCTATAATGTTACGTCTGTTGATCTAAACTTCTTATAATTATTCATTGTCCATAAAGAATATAATAATGTATATACTTCTCATATGTTTATTATGTAATTAATATTGTAATAAACTTTCTTAGATTTATAAAATGCTTTAACAAAGTACTTTTCACAAATTATTCCATTTGAACCACTCAACAGTTTTTTTAAAGAGGTGTTATAAGCATTATTAGCAGTAAATTATTGCAATATGTATATTATAAAACTGGCAGCAAATATTGTTGCATACTTATTATGTATGAGGCAGAATATATTACATACAACTTTATAGGGTATAGAATAATTTTTCAAAACAGAAATATTTACATACATTATGAATATATGTATTAAAACTATATATTACTATAAGTTATAAAATTACATATTATTAACTAGGAAATAAGTAACTAATAGTTGAAATAGATCATGTACTGTACAGGGATTCAAAAGATGTAGTAATAAGTACTAGCGAGATCGAACTATTCATGAAAGTGTTCTCAGACTAAGAGGGACTCAGGTTTATTTTAAAGGAAAAATAACACATTATGAGTCAAGAAGGAGAAAGAGGACTTTTTACTGAGTGGCAATAGTATGAACAGTGAATAGAGGGTAAAAATACATAAAGTTTGTGTTGAGATACTGAAAAAAATATGCTCTCTGTAGGAAAGAAATTGATTAGAATGATCACAAATGATACTAGAATTGTAAGGTAAGGTAGGTTGAATGCTTTCTCGAAGACAAAGCTCCTGTTAGCACCTGTCTGCTGGTGACACTTAAATCCAAGTTTCCAAACAAGAATTCTTTCCTGAGTTACAGATATGTTACTTAAGTGCCTGGTAGGTGTCAATTCCTGAGGAACCTTACAAATAACTCAAAATAAATATGTTCAAATCTGACACTACCTTTTTAACTCAAGATGATTATTCCTCCTATATCCTCAATTTTATTAAAGACACTATAAACCACCCAAAAGCACAATTCAGAAACCAGAGAGTCTTTTTCTTTTTCATCTTTCAGTTTAACTGAGTTACATAAATTTTAACTTCAAATATCTCTTCAACCTCTTTTCTCCATAACCAAAAGGCTTTGTCTGTCTTCTCCTTTTGGAATGATTGAGATGACCTCTAGTTAGCTTTCTTTACTCTACAGTCTTACCTACACTTGCCCATGAGAAAAATCACATAATTTTCTTCACAAAATTCTTCAGTAGCTTGCCATCAATGATTTCAGTTTTAATTGTCATAATCCTTGCTCTTCCCCTAAATACCCTACACTGCTGCCATCACAACTAAATGTATTTCCTTGGATGTACAATTTTTTTTTAAATGACATTGTGCATTTGTTTTTGCTGTTTTCTCTAATGGGATATCTTCCTTATTCAGTTGTTCTGTCAAACGCAAGCTTTATGTGTCTATGATGCTTTTGCTGGTTTCCTCATGTACAGTTGGGTATTCTTTATTTTATGCTCTATCACACTTGTTTAGGCTATAGTTTGTTTACATAAATGTGCCCCCAGAAAGACTGTGTAAGCCTTTTAGGAAAAGGGCCATATGTTATTTCATTTTTCTATCTCCTTTCATTAACAACATGGTCACTGGTCCAGAGGGAGTGCTAAATATATACATATTTTTAAATGGTTGAAATAAATAATTAAGTCACACACACACACACACACACACACACACACACACACACACCCCTAGAGATGGTGGATCAGAACAAATAGATGGGAGTTGATGGTGATACTCGGGAGCCTGATATCAGAGGAGCTTCTTTAGAGCAAGTAGTTTGGTGGTGAGAACCTACTCTTTGGACCTTGGACTTAATCTGGATATCAATTTTTATGCTATCCCATTATAGCTCTAACATTTATGAGTCATATCTATCCCATTTACCCAATCATTCACACTAGGTTTTTTAGTCCATTAAGAATCTGAGACAGAGAATTCGGTGGTTGGAAGTCTTCAGGCTAACATTCTTATTAGGAAGATAAACTATGACAGAACATTCAAGCACTTTGTTGTCAAATAATAATTACATAATTTTTGAAGGCTTATCTCTACTTTCCTAGTAAGAAACTATTTGGGAAACCATATTAAAGACCTTACATGCTCAAAAAAGAAAGGTGATGGTGGAGATAAGAGACTGCTTGAGGAATAAACAGGTTGAGGAACTGGATTAGTATATTTTGGGGAAAAGTAATTGACCATTGGTAGGACTGACATTTTAATCATATTTTCTCTTTCATTCACTTACATTCTTTAAATCTGGACTACTGCTCACTGAATTGGAACACTGCACTGACTAATTTTGCTACTTCACTGAAGTTCACCTCATGGTTAAATATTTTCAATGCCTTTATCATTTCTTAAAAAGTATTATTAAATGATGCTTAGCCTTTGACACAATTAACGTTTCTTTACTTTTAAGAATGGAGATAGTCCAAGGTACTAAATATAGTTGCTATCATTGAACAGAATAATAAAAATAAGAGGAAAATCTCAAAAGAGGTGATGTTAGTGTTGGGGAAGGACGTGTCAAGTCAAGTTTTTATGCCAACTCCCTTTTTTACCTTTCTGATCTTTGTATAAACTAAATTTTCACAGACTTGGTATTTTATACCAAAAAGCATACAACAATGTCTCCAGAATGTTTTTTTCCTTCCTTTTTTTTTTTTTTTTTTTTTTAGCAGTGAATATGATGGCAAAGAAAGTCACTGTAAAGACTAGTGAAACAGCAACAGTAGCACTTGGTGAAGGTTGATGAGAAGTAGTTATGTCAGATGAGTAAAGCAATAGGAAAGCATGATTAGCACCACAGGGATATTGGAAATTCCAGCTGTGACAGACAGCTCTCATCATTCCTGGGTTCACTGCCCACTATAAATAGTGTTTTTGTAACTAACCAATCCATCAATCATAAATCTACTCACTGTGCTGGATGTTTTGGAGACCATAAATCAAGCGTAAGATAGTACTTACCTACTAAGAGTTTATGGTTTTTCTAGGAAGTCAAGACATGCTGGCATTTTCTCCAAAGAGGGAGTGAAAATATTCAGCTACTTTTTGGTTGATGTCCCTGGAGTATTCTGGAAAGAAAACAGGGTAGAAAAGTTAGCTGAAAATTAGTAGGAACTTGGGTTCAGAATCTTGGTCCTAGTTAAACGCCTGAGATTAAGAAAAAAAAAATGCTTCAGAAAAACATTTGGCACTCAGGGAATCAAACAAGAGGGAAACAATGGGACATTCTGTTTTCCCCTTGGAGTTCCTCTGTGAAGATATCATCTAATAATGATTCTATTATTAGTTACAAAACTATAATTGTTATGACTGAACACACTAGCTACTATAAAATAAGGTTACTTTTTTATTTTTAATTTTCAAATTAAAACTAACTTGAATCTCTACTAGACAGATGAGCAGAATTGTCTGTGAATTGAGAGAAGCTTGCTCTCTTGAAATGCATGACAGTAAAGTATAGGACTTTTCTACTGTTACTTCTGTATACTATATACTTGCCAGTCAGTAAATTACTGATCCAGCCAGTCTGAAGCCATCTCTCTCAGCGATATGAAGTTCTTTCTGCTCTAAACACTTGCAGAAACCTCTGTGGTTTTTCAATGGTAATGTCTATTTGCCTATTGATGTTCTTCAGTTTGTCCCTATGTTCAAAGCATATCCATAGATTGTGATTGGTTTTTTTCACCCTACATAAAAAAATATTTCACTGTGGTCTTTCCTCCTGTGTCAGGGTCATTGAGTGCCTATGAGTCTTACATTTATATTATAATGGAATTCCACTCAAGTGATTCTTCCTTGATCAAAATATAAAGCAAGGTAACCTGTGGTCTCCAACTAAACAACTTTCAATGTCAACTTGTCTTAAAAAACAGGAATATAATGAGTTACTTAGCTACAATTTATTAAATGCCCATTATACACTTTGATATGAACCATAATATATCATTCAATATATAATCTCAGTCTATAGACATGGGCCATGAGAGTGCTAAAATAACTTTCCAAATAGGACTATAATTTCCAATTACCAGCTCTCTGATTTCAAACAGTATGGTCTTTCTTCTGCGCTGGAATTCTTAATGCTGATAGTATACTAGGAACAGTTGAAATCTCTGCCCTAGGATACAGATCAGTGAAAAGATTATTTCCAAGTCTAAATATTTATAGACACTGGGTTGTTAAAATATTCTCTAAAAGACAGCGTACTTCTTTTTTAACTTTAGGAGAAAGACGGAGTATTCTGGATATACATGAATAATTAGTCCTGGGAAGGGTTCAGGAACTAATGCGTAACACATACTGTCAACAGATATATATATATGTAAAAAATCAGCAATACATAAAAATACAATAGGGTCCTAAAATATTTATTGATTTAGTAAACATTGATTAAGTGTCCACTGTGTCCTAGATACTGAATAGCTGCCAGGAATACAAACAATGATCATTGTTCTCAACAGTATAGTGGAATTGAGTCTTTGAATCATCTCAGTAGAGAAAATGTTAATTTGAGATAACCGGATAATAAGGTAGCTTGGCAGATAGCAGTCCTTACATACTCGACAGCTCATTATAATTACTAGAAGATTAGAAAAAAGTAGCACCTTCCCAAAAAATGTTTCATACCTTCTTTTCTCTCTTAAATACTTTTTTATATCTCATTTTCTAATTTTCTGTGAAATTATCAGAATAAAACTTCCACAATGTCCTGCATTTACCATCTTAGGTGCTCTTAGGATTGATTTCATCCCATCTCCCCAAGGACATCACTATGGTAATTCACGCTTATCCAGCACTTCCCTTTTCCTTTGCTTTTATTTTTTTATAGACTTAATTATTTTAGAGCAGTTTTAAGTTTGCAGCAAAATTGAGAAAAAAATGTAGACATTTCCCATATATCCTCTGGCCCACACTTGCAAGTCTTCCCCATTATCAATATCACTCACCGGAGTGGTACCTTTGTTACATATATGAACTTACATTGACATATAATCACCCAAACTCCATATTATACCTTAGGCTTCATTTTTGTTCTACAGTCTATAAGTTATATAAATGTTACAATGATATGTATTCATTATTATGATAATATACAGAGTGCTTTCACTCTCCTAAAAATCCTTTGTGATCCCCTTATTTCTCTCCTTTCTCCAACCAACCCTCAGCAACTTCTGATCTTTTTAATGTTTCCACAGTTTTATCTTTTCTAGAAGGTTGTATTATTGTATTATTGGATCATACAGTGTGTAGCCTTTTCAGAGTGGCTTCTTTCACTTATAATATGCATTTAAAGTTCTTCCATGTTTTTTTCATATCTTAACAGCTCATTTTTCTTTTTAAGCCCTAAATAAGACTGCACTTCCTGATGTACCGCAGTTTATTATTTATCCACTCACTTACTGAAGGACATCTGGTTGCTTCTAAGCTTGGGCAACTATGAATAAAGCTGCTATAAGCATCCATATGCAGGTTTCTGTTTGGACATAGTTTTCAGCTCCTTTGGGTAACCAGGAGCGCAATGGCTGGATCTTATGGTAAGAGTATGCTTAGTTTTCTAAGAAAATGCCAAACTGTCTTCCTGAGTAGATGCACCATTTTGCATTCCCACCCACAATGTAAGAGTTCTTGTTGCTCCATACCAGCATTTGATGTTGTAAGTATTCCAAATTATGGCAATTCTAATAGATAAGTAGTGATATCTCATTTCAATTTGCATTTCCCTGACGACACATGATGTGGAGCATCATTTCATATGCTTATTTACCATCCGTTTATTTTCTTCCGTGAGGTATCTGTTACAGTTTTGGGGCCCATTTTTTAAGTCCAGTTGTTTGCTTTCTTACTGTTAAGTTTTAAAAATTTTTTGTATATTTTGCATAACAGTCCTTTATTGGATGTGTCCTTTGCCAACATTTTTTTTCCAGTTTGTGATTCATCTTCTCATTGTCTTGACATTGCCTTTTGCAGAGCACAAATTTGTAATTTTAATGAAGTTGTGCTTATCAATTATTTCTTTCATGGATCATGTTATGCTAAGCCCAAGATCATCTAGGTTTTCTATGTTATTTTCTCTAAATTTTATAGTTTTGTATTTTATATATAAGATTGTAATCCATTTTGAGTTAATTTTATGAAGAATTTTTTTTCATCTCTTTGGGAAATACTTGAACTCTGTCTTCATAACTAATCACCTGCAACTATCTTTCACCCAATTTTAAAACTGGATCTTTCTTTGTATCAATAAAGAAGAATTAATTAGAATAATAAATTGAGCAAATATAAATTATAAATATCATTGAATATGACTTTGAATCTTTGTTCTTAAAAACTGAGTATAACTATAAAATGACAGGCTTATAAAGTACAGATAATTGTATCCTCTCTAATTTTTAGAAATACATAGAGTTCTTTCCATCTACTAATTAAATATTATTAAAAATATTAAAACACTGTCATAAGATTGTATTTACATGCCTTTTAATATTTCTGTTTAATTTATTCAACAAAGGTTTATGGAACATATTATATATTTAGGTATTGGAGATTAAACAAATTTTTAAAAATCCTGTCAGAGGTCAAAAAGTAGACAGTTTGAAAGATCACTCTCTACTTCTGTTTTGCCCCAAGATATTTACTTAATTGTTGTTTACTTAATGCAGCATTGCAGAATGATTTGGTGGGGCAGTTGGAACATTTTACGAACAGCCTATTTAATTCTTTCAGAGCACAAATACATGATTCAGCCCAATTGAATACCTTTAACTCCAGATACTTACAAAATAAATAAAATAAAAACCCACCTTATTAGGGGTATTAGAATAAAGGAACAGTTGAAAGTAGGCTAATCATTTCCTAATTTTCAACCCCTGTAACAGGGTAGAATTAACTCATGGTATGGACCTCCTGCTCTTGTCAAGTATGTATCTTACAGCAGATGTGATGCTGGTTAAAAGCTCCTTTCAAATCTCACTTGTTTTGGCTACGTGCAGAATTGGGTCTTTAGGGAAGCTTCTGAACAGGATGGAAATAATGACAATTACATAAGATCCTCTATGTAGCCATGGCTTTACTGCTTTATTTGTCTCTGAGCAGCCCCCACACAAATACACACATAAAACTCCTGTCTTTAAAATAGGATTAGCTTGTTCTTCCACTCTAAGACACCTCAGAAACAAGAGCTTATCTTGTCATTAGCTTATGTCCTCTGAAGTGCAGACATAATTTCATTGGGATTAAATAAGTTTAATAAATCCAATTATTTTTCTGTATAAGTATAGTTAGCCTGTGGAAATTTATTCTCAGAACAATCAACATGCCATTTTGACCATTTCTTCTATTCCAATAGTAAAATTCACGTTCGATATTGAAAATTTGTTATTGTACATTGCCCTGGCTTTATCTTTTGCAGTTTAGTTCTAAAAGTCTAACGTATTAAATAATACTTAAAAATTTACTTGGTAACTTTTAGTTATTACATCATTGTTTGCCAAATCTAATTGGAGCTATGAACTGTTTTAAAAAATTATCTTGTTTTTTGGGGGGGGCTCACCGACAAAGCCTAACCAAATATTAAAATCTAATGAATAATCAATAGTCATTTTTTAATGAATCCTGGATTAAAATACTACAATCAAATTTTATTTCTTACAAAATGATAATTATAAGCATTAACCAACAGCATTTTTCTTTATCTTTCTAAGCAGCCACATAACTTTGTAAAGGTGATGTGTTGTTGGCTTCATGACAGAGCTCATCTTGGCTTGGGGACTGGTCTCTCATGGAGGTACAGCTCTTCCTTCTTTGAGACAAATTTGAGGAAGAAACTTATTTAGTTTTGAGACAAGGATAAATGAACCAAACTGAGGCAGGAGAGAAGAGATTGATTATAATTCAGTATGAATTCTAGACATATATACTGAGGAAGAAGCAAAGCATTTGTGAGAAACAGGGCCACTGCCAGATTCCTAGGCCTGACTGAATCTTTAAAAATGGACTCCATTTATTTATTAAGTTTCACTTTAGGATTGAAAACAAAGGTCACATGTCCTTTCTTGATACTAGTTCCTTAACCAGAACTGGGTTTTCCTTGGCTTTGCCTCAAGACCAGGATTTCACTCGTTCACTTTCCCAGTAGAAGTAGAAGTCAACACTACTAATCAGCATTTTACTTAATCTAGTTCATTAAGCATTCAAGGCAATCAGAAGGTTAAATTACATAGAACAAACACCAGTGACTGGTGTACATGTAATAGGAAGAGTAGGTGTCCCTGGAGGGCAGAGAGTGGCAGGGTTCGTAATTTTGTGAATTGTATCATTAATAAAATATATTTTATTCTATTTGATGCTGACTTTAGAAAGGTTCCTGGTGATGATTACATTTTTAAGCAGGCAATTTTTTTTATGGCTTTACCCAAGGCTAAAGAAAAATCTAATACAAAATTCAAATAGACTAAGCTGAAATGCCCATTAAAATTTTAGTTGTGTCCTCTTCAGAGTTTTTAAGAACGATAGATTCCAAACTGCCCAATACAGGAAAAACGTTACTTTCACATTTGTGTAACTCAAAATGAGAAGTCTATGAAAGAAAAGTATGGGGATGAGTCTATATTATTAATTCGACAACATCTTAGCAGCTTTTATTCTCCTGATTAATTATATTTAAAGAAAGTGCGTTTAGGAAGAGACGACCATCTTACTGGTGATTAGGTTTTTTCAAGTTAATTGAAAGACTTATTTATATCATCTTTTCATATCTCACAAACTTAGAAGAATACTTTGTCATTAATAGATTATGAAGCCCTTAATCTAAATAATTATAGCTTTATCAACATAAATCCATTGTTTTTATGAATAATGCAAAAAACTGTATACTGAGCAATATTTGAAAGAAGATAAACTTGATATCATTCTGAGAAAGTATTGTCTTTAACTCCTATCATGCAATAGGTTCTCAGGATGCACTGAAAGAAAAATTATGAAAATTGGAAAGTTTCACTAAATATGTAGACTCAAACCTTTATAATGCAAAATTACTATTTTAATTTCAATTAGTCATCAAACTGTCACATATGTTTATATTTCTTGATACAACATTTAATTAGCTCCTTCCATATGAAAGATACTGCTCTGGACACTAACATCTAGTCAAAGATTATGAAGGTAGAATCTCTCTTTCTCAGAGAGTTTATAATATATAGGAGAAGTAAAGAACATTTGTTCACAAATACCTATAATATACATGCAAAGCAAACACAAAGCAACACTCAGAAAGAAACCCTATTAGAAAGGCAGACTTATGTCAAATGTTAGTGTGCTAGCTAAGAATAAGGGTTCTAGAATCAGAATGCCTGGATTCATACACTAACTTGCCAACAGGTTATTTGACTTCGGGAACATTATTTATCCTCTCCTGCTTTAGTTTCTTCATCTGAAAAATTGGAAAGAACAGTTTTACCTCAATGGATTGTTATGAAGGTTAAAAGTAAAACTCTTAATCTAGAGGCTGGCATATTATAAATCCTCAATAAATAATGGCTATTGTAATTATCAATACCTAAAATTATCTCATTATTCACACTTAAAATTAATAGTTTATTTAGTTGGAAAAAATTAATAGTTGGCCATAATATATATTCATTTTCAATGTGTGGATACAAGGAAAAATCCATAAATGGAAATGAGTGAAGGGGAGACAAAAGTAGATGATTAGATGGATGGATGGATGATGGATGGATGAATGGATGATAGATAGATAGAGCATGTAGAAAGTGATGAGTTCTCACAAGAAAAAAATAAGGAAGGGAAAGGAGTTAGATAGGTTGAAAGATCCTAATTATAGATATGATGATCATAGGAGACCTCACTGATAAAACATTTAAATAAATATTTGAAGGAGTAAAGAAAACAAGACACACATACTATCTGACAAAAGCATTACAGGAAATGGAAACTGTATCCAAAAGTCCTAAGTGTGTATAAAATGTGGGAAAAAACAGCAAGAGGCCAGTGTGGCTAGAACAGAATAAGTGAACAGAGGTAGTAGTAGATGAGATTTGAGAGAGAATAAGTGAGGCTAATTGTGTAGGACTTGTAGGCTCTTGAAAGATGTGACCTTTACTTTGAGTTGGGTGGAATCCATTAGAGGGTTTGCAGCGGGCAAGTAACAGAATCTGACCTACTTGGTTGAATGTTGAGAGTAGATTCAGGTTCAGCAAAGACAGAATAAAGGAGACAAGTTATAAGAATATGGTAATAATTCAGGCAAGAGAAATGGCTACTTGAGCAGGGAGCTTATAGTAAGAATTGTGATAACCGAGAATTTAGAATATTTCCTGTAATGGAGGCAACAGTCTTTTCTAACCAATTTCTCAATAGATTTCCCTATGCAACTGGGTGATGCAATTGCCATTAACTGAGTTGGAGAAGACTATGGACTGAATATGTTAAGAGGGAAAGATTATACATTTCATTTGAGGCAGGTTAGTTTGAAATGTCTATTTCCTAATGAATGTGCTTCGTATAACAAGTCTGAAATTCATAGGAGGGGACCAGTCTTCCCATACACATTTGAAAGACATAAGTATGCAGATACTATTCAAAGCTGGGTTACTAGATAAGACTCTAAATGATAAGAGTAAATACAAAAGGGTAAATGCCCAAAGACTGAGTCTTAGATTACTTAGAAGGCAAGGGGATGAGGGAAAACCAGACGAGGAGACTGAGAAGCAGTAGCCAGTGAGGAAGAGTATGATATCTTGGATGTCAATCAAGTAAAGGAAATATTTCCAAGAGGAAAAAGTGACAAATTATGTTAAGTATTACTGTTACATAAAGTAAGGTGACTAAGAATTAGGTTTATCAACCTAAAGGCTTGTGTGAATTTGGTAAGAGCAAGTTCAGTAAAGTATTATAGGCAAAAGAACTTTTGGAGTAGACCTAACTAGAAATAGGAGGAACCTAATTAAAGGTAATGATTATATATCTCTAAACATGTTTTCTTGTAAAGGGGAACATAGAAATGATAGCTAAAAGGAATGTTGAGTTAAGAAAATGACAGCATATATGTATGGGAATAGGAATGATGCATTAAAAATAAAATGATGAGTATGGTTCCTGGTTCCTAGTGTAAGGAGCTTAGAAATTGCTTCTCTATCCTAACAAAAAAAAAGCTGAACAGACAGAAAAACCAACAACTCCTCTAGGATACATAAAAGAGGTGAGGACACAGGGCAAACCACTGCCCCCAATATTGGAAAGACAGGCAAATAAAGAGAATAACAACTTACTAGTATAGAGACTCACAAGCAGAAATACCTGTGGGAACCAATGCTGAGGTAGAAAAACTTGAACTATAATTGAAGAATTACTGGAGGCTCAATATGGAGAATTCTGAGAGTTAGAACTTATGGGGGGGGGCACAGCTATAGGGAGACCTCCATGGTACTGTGCAATTACTTCTAGGGGTTCAACCAGATTCCCAGAGTAAATAATTAAGAAATATCCCTTCAGGCATCTGGCAGGAAAAGGGGAAAATAAGCATTTTGAAATGAAAGCAAGGTCTGCCTTCAGGAGAAACTAGTTAACCAAAAACTAACCTGGTGGTGTTTTGTCAGAGTGAAACTGACCAGGGAAAGGAAAATACTCAACTCTAGTCAGCTCTAGCTTTCCACTTGGGAAAGCAGAGATACCTTCTTCAGCCTACTCTAGCCATCTTCTCTCACGTAAGGGTGACAGGGGGAGAACAAACCCTGAAAAGCATTTGTGAAGTGTATAGTCCCAAGGCATAGGCTCAATAAAAGGCTAAGACAACCCATACAAGGAACAGGCCTGCATCACCTCACTCAGGTGGCCAGAGAAGACTGTTCCAGTGGGACCTACACCATACCTGCTATATAAGGCCACTTTATTAAGACCGAGAGAAACAACAGCCTTACCTAATACACTGAAACAAACACAAATAGGCAGCCAAAATGGGAAGACAAAGAAACACATCCCAAATAAAAGAACAGCACAAAGCTCGAGGAAAAGAACTAAACAAAATGGAGACAATCACTCTATCAGATGCAGAGTTCAACACACTTATTATAAGGATGTTCAATAACTTAGAGGAAGAGTAGATAAACTCTGTAAAACTTTAATAAAGATATAAGTGGAGATATCTTATAAGATATAAACTTTAATAAACATAAAAGTGGAGATAGAAAACAAAAAAGAACCAGTTAGAAATGAAAAATACAATAACTGAAATAAAAAATACCTTAGGAAGAATCAACAATAGACAGGATGAAGTGGAGGTTCAAATCAGTGATTTAAAAGATAAGGTAGTAGAAAACACCTAATCAGAACAGGAACAAAAAAAAAAAGGAATCCAAAAAATGAGGATAGTTTAAGGGGCCTGTGGGACAACATCAAGCATACCAACATTCACAACATAGGGGTACCAGAAGAAGAGAGTGAGCAAGGAATTCAAAATCTATTTTAAGAAACAATGACTGCAAACTTCCCTAATCTGGTAAAGGAAATAGACATACAAGTCCAGGAAACACGACACTCTCAAATAAGATGAACCCTGTGAGGCCCACATCAAGACATCTCGAAATTAAAATGCCAAAGGTTAAAGACAAACTTAAAAGCAGCAAGAGAAAAGCAGTTACCTATAAGGGCACTCCTATAAGCCTGTCAGTTGATTTCTCAGTAGAAACTTTGCAGGCCAGAAGGTATTGGCAGGAAATATTAAAAGTGATAAAAAGCAAGGAACTACAACCAAGATTATCCCACCCAGCAAAGCTATCCACTTAGAATCAAAGGACAGATAAAGAGCTTTCTAGACAAGACAAAGCTAAAGGAGCTCATCATCACCAAGCCAGCATTACAGGAAATGTTAGAAGGATTTCTTTAAGAAAAAAAGAAAAAAGAAAAAATATCAAAAATATGAATAATAAAATGCAATAACTACATATCTAGCAACAATTACTTTAAATGTAAATGGATTAAACACTGCAATCAGAAGATAGGGTAGATAAGAAAACAAGAACTTTACATATGCTACCTATAAGAGGCTCACTTAAGATTTCAAAAGACATATACACACTGAAAAGTAAAGGGAGTAAAAAAGATGTTTCATGAAAATGGAAACAAACACAAAAAGGCTAGGGTAGCAATACTTACACCAGACAAAACAGACTTTAAAACAAAGACTATAACAAGAGATAAAGAAGGACCCGGTTATCCCATTTATGGGTGTTTATCTGAAAAACAAAACAAAACAAAACAAACCCAAAACAGAACTTCAAAGGGAAATGTGAATCCATATGTTCACTGTAGCATTATTTACGGTAGGCAAGATATGGAAGCATCCTGGGTGTCCATCAATGGATGAATAGACAAAGAAGAGGTGGCATATATACACAATGGAATATTACTCAGCCATAAAAATGAATGAAATCTTGCCATTTGCGACATCATGGGTGGACCTAGAGGTTATTGTGCCAAGTGGAGTAAGTCAGAGAAAGACAAATATCATGTGTGGAATCTAGAGAACAGGATAAATAAACAAAAAATAGAAACAAGCTCATAGATACAGAGCACATTTTGATGATTGTCAGATTAGGGATAGGGAATGGGTTAAGGGAGGAGGAGATTAAGAGGTACAAATTGGTAGTTACAAAATAGTCATGGGGATATAGAGTAGAGTATAGGAATATAGTCAGTAGCATTTTAATAACTAGGTAGGGTGTCAGTTGGGTACTGGATTTACTGAAGTTATCACTTCGTAAGTTATATAAATACCTAATCACTGTGTTATACACCTGGGACTAATATAATATTGCATTTCAGCTATAACTGAAAAAAATATATAGAAACAAAAAAATTAGTTTAATAAAAATATCAAATAAAATGAATGGAATTAAGCTAACAGAAAACTTTATACCATTAAATGTTTATATTTGAGAACAGAGATATAATATCAATGATTTTTAGGCACACTTTAAGAAGCTACAAGAAGAGCAAAGTAAATAAAAAGTAATTAGAAATAAGGAAGATTAGAGCAGATATCAATGAAATAGAAAACAAAAATATAATAGAGGAAATTATAAAGTTGAAAGTTGTTTCTCTGAAAGTATTAACAGACTTGATATGTCCCTAGGTAGACAGAGAGAGAGAGAGAGAAAGAGAGAGAGAGAGAGAGAGAGAGAGAGAGAGAGAGAAAGGTCCCCAATATTGTATCAGCAATGAAATGTGGTAAATCAGAATAGGTGTAGAGATAGTAAATGGTGCCAAGGGAATATTATGAACAATTTTATGCCACTAAATTTGACAACTCAGATAAAATGGGTAAATTACTTGAAATTTAAAAACTATAAAAAGTGGTACAAAACAAAGCAAAATCTGAAGACTCATATTCCCATTAAAATAATTCAACTATCAAAAATCATCCCACAAAGAAAATTCCAGGTCCAGATTACTTCAGTGATAAATTTTATCAAACATTTAAGAATGTAGCACTACTAATCTTACACTAATATTATGAGAAAGGAGAAGAGGAGACATACCAAGTTGTTTTATTAGGCAAACAAAAACTGATATCAAAGCCTGACAAAGATTCCAAAAAAACCATGTTATATATGAATATCTCCCACAAAAACAGATACCAAACTTTTAAAAAAATGTATTTGTTAATTGAATATAACAATATATAAAATGATAATATATTATGAACAAGTTGGGGCTTATTGCAAAATTCAAACATTCAAAAAACAACCAATGTATTTTGACATCTTAACAGAATAAAGAAAACTCGTATTGCCAGCTCATTAGATGCAGAATAATATTTGGCATCCAACATATACTCCATAAAGAATAAAATTGATTAACATTAATATTAATAAAATGATAGTTAACTCATAATAGATAAAAACTTTCAGCAAATGGAATAGAAGAAAGCTTTCTTATTCTTACAAAGGGCATTTATGAAAAGCCCACAACTAGCATCATATTTAAGGATAAAACATTGAGTACCTTAGTTCTAATATCTCCACTCTCACTAATTTTTTTCTGCATTGAACTGGCTACCTTGAGTCAATAAAATAAGGTAAGAGAGGAAATTAAAAGATGTATTTATTGAAAAGAAAGAAATTTTCTCGGATGATATGATCATCTGTATAGAAAATCCCAAAGAATCTACAAAAACTACTAGAAATAAGTAAAGTAAATGTATTAAAGTTAGAAGACAAAATGTCAATATACAAAATTAACTGTATTTCTACATACTAATAATGAACTATGTAAAATTTAATTTAAAAATATTTAAAATAACATAAAATCCAATGCACTTAAAAATAAATTTAACAAGCATGGTCCAAGACTCCTACACTAAAAGCTACAAAATATAGTTAAATGAAATGACATGGATGGACCTAGGGATTATTATGCTGAGTGAAATAAGTCAGACAGAAAAAGATAGACACCATATGATTTCATTATGCAGTATCTAAGAAACAAAAAGAACAAACTAATCAAAAACAGACTCACAAATATAATGGACAATTTGGTGACAGACAGAGGGGAGGGGTGTTGGGAGGCTGAGAGAATGGGGTGAAGGGTTAAAGTACAAATTAGTAGCTGATAGTTGGGCATGGGGAGCGTGGAAGAGGGCATGCAGTTAGCACTAATATGATGGCTAAGTGGAGGGCCAGGGGAGGGAGGGAGCAATTGGGAGGATTGTTTTATGAATATTATAGATGTCTAACCAATGTACTGTATACTTGAAACTAATTTAAATAAATAAATTTAAAAAATATATAGCTGAATGAAATTAAAAATTTTATATAAATGGAGATGTAGACATATTTATACATGGGAAGACGATCATTCTGAAATGTCAGTTCAACAAAATTCATATACAGATTCAGTGACATTCTGTTTACTATTTTTTAACCAAGCATTTTCCAGAGTTGTTAAATACCAATATCTACTTGAAACAAATATTGACATCTCCAAGAACACTAGCTTGAGAATTACATTAATATGAAAATCACTGATGTGTTTTCATATGAAGAGTTTGAAAATAGGGGAAACCAGAAAGTAGCTACAAGGGGGGTGGTCTGAAAGAGGGAACAGAGGAAGGTCACTAAGGAGGAGCATGAAGAACATAAAAAAGAAAAGCTGGATCCTCAAGAAGGCTTTGCCAGCTTCAAAAGTTCACTTAATTTTAGACCTAGATTTTGTAGTAGTTTTTTTTTCTAGTTCAGTCTAACTTGAGAGGAAACAGTATTTTTTGCTCTAAGCATTCTATACTTTTCTATGAAACTATAAATCCCACAAGCACAGAGGAATGCTTGTTTTATTTGTCTTTATATTGGCCGGTATCAGGTACAGTAACTGCATGATAGATGCTTAACTCATTTCTTCATCCCTTCATCTATTTATCTCTCAAATATTTAATGAGGGCTCACCATGTGTCAGGTGCTTCTTTTGGTCCTGGGGATATAGCAGCAAGCAAAACAAAGCTCCATGTTTCACAGACCTTAAAATAAACATTCTTCAAGTGAAAGAATGAGTGAAAGAGAAAAATACCTCCTAGTAATGATGCTAATAAACATTTATAATTTTATGTTTTCCAAGCATATTATTTCATCAAGGTCTCATTACAATAATGCAGTGTAGGCAGAGAGAAGTAATAATTCTGTTTAGATTAAAAAAAAAAGTAAAGATCAGAGAGATAATAGGTTGCTAAAAGAACAACAATGATGAAGCAAGGACACACACCTAGGTCTCCAGAGAGGGAATCTCATGTCTATTCTTCTTCCTTTAATATGGGCCAGAGAAAAGATGAAAATAGACAAGACCCACAACTTAGGATTTATCACCCTGCCACCCTCTTTTTCCAAACGCAAAAAAAAAATGGGTGTTTTAAGCACTTGCCTACTGTTCCACCGAGTAGCTGTGGCTGCTATTGTGTTGATGCCTCGTTAAAAGGAGAAAGAAGCATGGGTATTTTGACAGAATTTTCCTCCTGTGGCCTACAGAGGCTCAGACATTCATCATGTGCTGTTATTTATTTATCATATCTTAGACGTTGCCCTCAATAGCACAAGTGTGAAAAAGCAGATTCCCTTCCTCTAGGGAAGGCCAAAGCTGATGAGTCAATAATTAAAAACCGCCTCAACAGCTGACACTTGTGCCTCCCTGAAAAGCTGCACAAAGGGCAGCAGAAACAAAGAAAAGTTTCTCTTCATGAAGTTAAAACAAACTTTGTCAATACAGGAGGAGTTATGTATAAATGAAAGAGAGAAAGACTGAGAGGGCCTGGGGGTCTATTGGATTAATGTGAGTTGGAAATGCAGAGATTCCATTTCAACAGAGGATGTGAGTGGTTGTGTAAACACAGACGTGCTGGGAGAAGGGCCCATCAGAGTATTTGGCACTGGAAGAGGACACAGCTTTCAACTCCACAGGTTGAGGTAGAGGCAAAATTCTAAGAGAAGTTTCTGATAATTCACCTAAAAAAATGCCAAAGGTACGGAGAATAGGGAAATACATTATTTAATTTGAAAAACCACAATAAACAACGATGAAACCAAAAGAATAGTAAACTTTCATGTCCTCTGGACACAAGAAGAGGACAAAGGGAGGCTATGTTGTAACAAAGGTATGCTAAGATAAACCAAAAATACCTAAAGATTTAATTTTGATGTTGCTAAACAACAACATATCTGGAATTAAAATATCATTTCTCTCCAAAGAATTATTTGGTTATTATCGATAAGGGCTTGTATTGATACAGCCCTAATTATTGGATTGGAGGTGGGGAGAGAGTGAATGGTAGGGTCCTGGAAGGCTCTTCTAAAGCCCCAGAGTCAGTCTTCATTCGTTCAGTTCCCAGGGTGGCAAAGCTTCCCTTTGGCTGATGGTCACTGTGAAGTGTCCAACATGTTGATTTTATTTCCGCAAACCTCCAGATGCTGGTGAGTGGTGCTGAGTTAATTTTAAAATATCTTTATATTTTTTCCTTCTTTTCCAGTTACTAAGAAAAATTCCAGAAGAACAGGTAATCTTCTTTAAAATTATGTTTCTTCTTATTTTGTTTTTTACTAAGGCTTCATAAATGTCTTGCCTAAAATTTTCAGTATTTTTAGCATTCTTTTAGATAAAGAGAAGAAAAAATGCCAAAGTTCATAAAAGGTTTCAATAAAGTAACATAAATAAAAAAATAATTATTTGAATGTTATTACTGTCTTCATAGCACTGGTCTTAAATATCTTCCATTTATAGTTTGTAGGAAAGAGGAACATGAGGGAGAGGATAAAGACCAAACTAAATATAAAGATGTCATTAGCTACCTCAGGTAGGCAAGAACTCCTTGGAGAAATACCAGCCTTAATGGGTCCCAGAATTATAAGGTAGAGGGTAGAAGTGCAAACCAGGGGCACTTAAGAGCCAGCTGCCACGAGAGGCATGGCCAGTGGACCCACATGTGTACTGATTTTAGTGTACCTGAAAATCTCTTTATATTCCCAATGCTTCTCCAATCTCTTCTATTACCTAAATTCATCATTAGAACTTTTGCTTTTTGGCTTAAGGATTTTTGCCATTATGATAAAGTTTCTGTGGAATGTGACATTTCCTAGGGGTCAAAGTATAAGCTTTTATATAAGAATACAAATTAGTTGATCAGACCCATTTGTAATAGCTTATTTGGCTAAGGGGTAAAAGTGTGGGGAGGGCATAACATCAGACATCAGAGACAGATAAAAGCGAAGTAAAACAAAGTAAACATTGGAAATGATTTTAAAATCCTTATTATTACAGCCAACTATGTCAGAGTGAAATGCTTATCGATACTGGGGTTTTTATCCAGTTCCTACTTTGAGTTTGAAATAATGGTGAAGGAGATGCCAAAGGCCCGGAAATGAGCAAATGATGCCTCTGGTTTCAGAAAAGTTTCAGTAAATAATAGACTACTGAACCCTGAAAAGAATAAGCTGATTCATTTTTTTATGTCTTTAGTGAGATGTAATCCACAAACCACAAAATTCATCCATTTAAAATATACAATTCAGTAATTTTTGGTATAGTTATAAAGTTATGTATCCATCACCACAATGTGTTTTATAAGATTTTCATTATCTCAAAAAGGAACCCTACACCAACCATATCATTTAGCCTCAGACCTCATCTCCTCAGTCCCACAGCTACAGGCAACTGCTAATTTATTCTTTGTCTCTATAGATATGCCTATTTTGGACATTTTATATAAATGGAATTTAAACTGATTCTTAATGTTCATCCTTTCATTTCTTAAAAATTATCTTGCCAAAACATACTGACTTCTTCATTGATTAAATGACTATAATATTCCTTAAAAATATTATGTAGAAGGTATATATAAATTTCAACAAGGATATCATTTTCCTGGGGGGTGGGCGGGGAATATTTTCAATACTCCAGATGTCCAAAAATTTAGTTAACATAAGAAACTCAAAAATGGACAAATTGTGGTATGAAATAACTCAACAACCAGTTACACATACTTAACAGTCATTAAAATGCTTATAATATATAGCAAATATCTAAAATAATTATTTTAAAAGGTTATATAATAAAAAATACATTATTATTCGTAAATCTGAATCCCAAAGTCAAGTTTCACAACAAAACTGTTAAAGGAGTGGCAACAAAGAAGGAAACGAGAAAAGTTAGATACTTTCTCATCTTAACACAAGTAAGAGTTAAGAAACCGTAATTAGAAAAAGAATGGGTTTAGCATGTTTTATAAAACCTGAAAGGCATGCAGAATTAAAAAGTAAATATGTACCTTTTCAAGTAATAGAAAGGTGGAGACAATAAGAAAGTATAACCAAAAGGTCCCCATCTCCTGTTCCCAGACTCACTTCACATTGTTCAGACCTCATTTTAAACTTCACTTCCTTCCCCAGGGGTGCCTAAACTAGGCCTAGCCTTTATCTCAAGATTGAGATGAATCACCTTAAACTGTACTGCCACATCTCTCTCAACTTTCACATTATTAACCTTAATCTCACATATAATTGTTTAACTGCCCTCCTAGGAGGGGAGAGAATACTTTTATCCTGCTCATAGATGTATTATATGCAACAGACATCTTATAAATCTACATTAAATGACTGAATAAATGAATGCATGCTTGATAATGAATAGAGAATAAGCCAGCAAGATTTTAGAAATACAAAAATATCAATCCACCCATTACGTGGAATATAAAAGAATCTATTAGAGTCATTTTTGGGAGGCCTTGACAATGCTCATGATAAAATAGTAAATGAAAATACAAAATACAATCCAACCATCCAAGTTTGTGCTAAAAAATACACACACACACACACACACACACCACACACACACATACAGAGAGAATGGATGAGAGAGATTGAGAAGGAGAGAGAGTGTGGCAAGAGAGAGATTGGAAAAAATTCTAGTTAACACTGTTTCTGAGAACTTAAAACATAACTTTTTTTTAACATAATTTTCTTTGCTTTTTTTAAAAAAATATTTCTTTTGTATGTTGAGTTTATGTTATTTGTGCTAGAAATTATTTTTTAATTTTATCTTATATAATCCACTATTGTTCTTACATTCCTCTTATTATTTGGTTTGTCAGTTTTAAATGCTTATCATGTTTTACTCCCATACCAATAGTTAATGAATTTAAATTTTATTTTTCACATTTTTACTTCCTCTTTTTTTTCATCTTAAAAGTGGAATTCTTTGCATTTTGTGAGATCATATTAGCATAGTATTCTTTCAACCTTTTCCTCATTCTTGTTTTAGTCTTACATCTATAATTAAATGTACTCAATGTTCACCATCAGTTTGTTCACCAAAAATTTCACATTATCTCTTGGTTGGATGATAGATCATCCCCTGGTAGTTTCTTCCAGAAAGACTCATGATAATAGCCTGAGCCCTTTCAGGTGGAAACTTGTTATCTGTGCCTTTGACAGTTGAACAGCATCTCAGTTGGATATGATATCTTGGATCACATTTTCTTTCCCTGCATTTCTAAAAAATGCTCTCCCACTACTGCCTTACTTTGTATGTTAATTTGAGAGGTCTGATCCCAATATTATTTCTTTCTTTGGTTTTCTAGTGTGTAAGTCCTGGTTATTCTTGTCTTTATCTTTAAATTGTAATCATTAGAGTATGTCACAGAGGTCAGATTTTCAAGTCAATTATTCTAAAAACCTAGTGGATCCTTTTAATATGTAGATGAAGTTCTTTTATTTCAAGAAAGTTTTGATTATAGTTTTTTTTTCCTGATTCAATCTTACTGATGTGTGATTTTCATACATTAAGATTCAATCATTTTTAATGAGTTTGATATTTGATAAATGTATACACTTATGGAACTCATGTAACTACCACCATAATCAAGACACAGAACTTTTTCATAACTCAAAAAGTTCCTTTGAGCTCTATTTCAGTCAATAGCATTTCCCCCAACACACTTGCACCATCCCAAACTTCATTCCTTGGCTCTAGGCAAGCACCAATTTGACTTATATTGCTATAGTATAGATCAGATTTGACTTTTATAGAATTTCATATAAATGGAAAAATACAGTATGAACTATATTGCATCTGGCTTCTGTTTTGCCTTGCTTCTCTTTCTCAGCTTAGTCTTGGAATTTATTCATACCATTATATATGTCAGTAGTTTATTCCTTTTTTTTTCATGAGTAGTATTCTATTGTATGTGTATATCAACACTGATGAATTCACCCATTGATATACATTTGTGCTATTTCACTTTTTAGCTATTAGGAATGAGCCACTATGAAAATTTGTGTATAAGTCCTTGTGTGAGCAAATGTTTTTGTTTTTCTTATGTAATTAAGAGTGGTATTGTTGGATTATACAAGTTTAAGTGTGCATTTAATTTTATAAGAATCTACTAAATTGTTCTGCAAAGCTGTTGAGCCAATTTATGCTACCACCAATGCCTTCTTGTCAATTCGTTATTTTTTTAGTTTTTTTTTTTTTTAAATTTTAGCTATACTAGTGAGTGTGCAGTGGTATCTAATTGTTGTTTTAATTTTCATTTCCTTAATGATCACTGATATTGAACACCTTTTTCTGTGATTATTGGCCAGTCATATAGCTCCTTCTGTGAAGCTTCTGTTCAAATATTTTGCCAGATTTTATGGAAGCTGTTTGTCCTCATATTATTAAATGTATAAGTTTTTAAAAAATATTTTCTGCATATAACTCCTTTATCATATGTATGTACTATGGATATTTTTTTCCTCCATATCTGTAGTAGCCTATTAATTTTCCTAGGAGTAGCTTTTGAAAATCAGGGATTTTAGAAATTTGATGAAATCCACCTCATCCATTTTCCATTTTGCTTTCATGACCTAATTACCTCCCCAAAGCCCCATCTATTAATACCAACATATTGGAGTTAGGATTTCAACATATAAATTTTGGGATACACAAACATTTAGTCTATGGCATTCTGCTCCTGGCCCCTCAAATTCACGTCCTCCTCAAATTAAAAACACATCCATTTCATCTCAATAGCTGTGTAAATCTTAACTCATTCCAACATCAACTCTAAAGTTTAAGTTCAAAGTCTCATCTAAATATCTAAATCAGATGAGTGAGACTCAAAGAAAGATTCATCCTAAGTCAAATGCCCCTTCAGCAGTGAATCTGTGAAACCAAACATTATGTGCTCCCAAAATACAATGGTAATACATGTATAGGGAAAGACATTCTTGAAGAGAAATTGGAAAGAAAAAAATGACAGGTCCCAAGTAAGTACAAAATTCAATAGGGCAAACAATACCTTAAGCATTAAGGCTCGAGAATAATACTTTTTGATTCAATTCTCTGTCTTTCAGGCCCATGAGGTGGCAATATTACCCCCCACAGCACAGTACTGGAGTACATGGAGTACAACCCATGATGTGAGGCAGTGCTGGCTGCCTATATTGAGGTCCACAGGTGCCAGCTGCCCCTCCTTTAGAAACGCTTTGTGGCTTCAGGCCTTGCACTCTGAGCCAGTGATGGTAGTGGCTACCAAGATCTCTGAATTGCCTTTAGGTCATTCTTCCATTGTTTGGAGAATAACTTCTGACTTCCTTTGATATGGCTGATCTATACTAAAACCTTCTTATCAAATGGTTCCTGGCCACAGTCTTAATGTTCTCTTCTGACCAGGCTTTTTAATTTTTTTAATAATATGGATAGGCCTAGAATTTTCCAAATTTTTAAGTTGCACTTCCTTTTAATTTAACAATTCTATCTTTAATTTTGCTCGCATTTTACTATAAGAAATGAAGAGAAGCTTCAGCTAAATATCCAATGTTCTTGCTCACATGGAACTCTAGAATATGTATACAATTCAGCCAAATTATTTTAAGCCACTTTATTACAAGAATCACCTTTTCTCCAGTGTCCAGTAACAATGCACACAATTTTTGCCTGTTACCTCATCAGAATTGGCTTTACCATTCATATATCTATAAACAGTCCATCTAGGATTGCTTATGTATTCTTTAAGAAAACTAAGGCTTTCTCTACAGTTATTGTCTTTTCTTTCTAAGCTCTTATTAGAATTGCCCTTAAAGTTCTGTTCACAGAATGCAGACTTGTTCTAGCTTAATCTTCAGAATTCTTGCAGCTTCCATCTATTACCCAGTTCTGAAACTGCTTTTACATTTTTCGGTGTTTGTTCCAGTAGCACATTGCTCCTGGTACCAATTCCTGTCTTAGTACATTTGGGATGCCATAACAAAAGGATGGGTGGCTTAAAAATACACATTTATTTCTCACAGTTCAGAGGCTGAGAAGTTCAAGATCAAGGTGCCTGCAGATTAGTGTCTTCTTCCTGGTCTACAGATTGCCATCTTCTTGCGTGCTCTCTCGTGGCTAAAGGGTAAGAGAACTCTCTTGGGCTTCTTTTATAAGGGAACTAATTCCATTCATGAGAGCCCCACTTTCTTGACCTAATTACCTCTCATAGACCCTATGTCCTTACACCATCGTAAGGTGTTAGGATTTCAACATAGGAATTAAGCGGGGCACAGACATTGTCTATGTGTACCACTCCTTTTCTCTTAGAATGGTTAAAAAAAAACCTGACAATATTAAGCACTGGTAAAGAAGTAGAGAAACTAGGACTCATACATTGTTCTTGAGTAAGCAAAATGGAAAAGAGATCTTAGAAAACCACATGGCAGTTTCTTATAAAGTTAATCAAATACTTAGTATACTACTCATCAACCCCACTCTTAATCCTAAGAAAAAAGAAATTTTATGTCCACACAAAATCCTCTATATGAATTTTATAGCAGCTTTAATCATAATTGCCCCAATTAGAACCAACACAAAGATCTATCAACCTGTGAATGGATAACAATTTGTGGTACATTCATACAATAGAGTATTGCATAAATTAGTAGTACTCAGCAATCTCATGTGAATTATTTTAAGTGAAATGAGTCAGATTTAAAAGTTTACGTACTGCATAATTCCAGTTATATTACAATCTGAAAAATGCAAAATAAAAAGGATAGAAAAACAAATCAGTGATTTCTGGGACTAAGAGTGTGCAAGGAATTTACTAAAAATTGGCTGAAGGAAACCTTTGAGATAATAAAAATTTAATATTTAATATTCTATGTATTAATATAGTTATCATTACCCAAGTATGTATTTATTCAAATTCATGGAACTGTACACCTAAAAAAGAAAAAAAAGTGAATAAACTATAAATCAATGTGCCTGACTTAAAGAAAAAGAGGAAAAAATGAGAGAGAGAGAATGGAGACAATTGGATTGGCAGAGTCTGTCAAATTTAACCATATCAGAACTCTACTTCCAAGTTTCCTAAATATATATAAATATAAATTCATGAATTAGGTGTGTATATGTCCCTGGATGCATAAATATACATCCAAGAAGTTCAATGAAGTCCAAGTAAGTGACTCACTAACATGCATTATAATCAAACTTTCAAAGACAAACTTTCAAATGAAAAAGGACAGTTTATATTATTAAAGTTTCAGCACAGTAAGAAGATAAAACGATTATTAACATTATGCATCTAGTAACGGACCATCGAAATATATGAAGCTGGTACATGACATGACATGACATGGATAAACCTTGAGGACATTATGCTAAGTAAAATAAGCCAGTGACAATTCTGCTTATATGAAGGTAATTAGAGTAGACAAAAACATAGGGACAGCGAGTAGAATGGAGGCTACCAGTGGTTAGGGGAGTGGTAAATAAGGAAGTTATTGTTTAACAAGTACAGACTGCCAGTTTTAAAAGATGAGAAAAGTTCTGGAGATGGATAGTGATTATGGTTGCACAATATAAATGTATTTAATGTCATTGAACTATACAATTAAAAATTATTAAGATTATAAATTTTATGTATATCTATATTACCACAAATTTTTTTAAAAAGAGAGAATGGGAGTGGAAAAATACAGACAACTTTGTAAAGGAATATTGCTATGACAAGAAGCAGAAACAAGGGTGACAGCTGGGATGGGAACAAGATAAAATACATTATTTCTTTAATATTAGAGAAATTATAGCATATTTAAATGCTGATTCAAATGATCCAATAGAAAGGATGCTACAGGAAAAAGAAAGAGGAATTTCTGGAATGAACTCGTGAGTAGGTGAGAGAGTTTGATTTATTGCAAAGTGGAAGGACTGGCATTAGAAAGCAATAAAAACTTTCTAGAAAAACTTTCTAGAAAAGCCAAATAATGATAGTAACATCTATAGCAATATACTAATAACTGACATTGATGTAGCACTTATTGGGTGCCATGAATTATTCATAACATTTCATAAAAGATAGTTACAATTCCTATTGCCCTTTTATAAATGAGGAAACTGAGGCACAGAGAGGTTAAGCGGCTTGCTCAGTCATGCGGTTAAACAGTCTAGCCCCAGAGTCTGTTTACTAACAAGATAAGTGCACTTAAATTTTGATCAGAAAATTGAGGCTCAGATTGATCCTTGGACTTTTCAAGGTAACAGAGCTATTAAGTATGGAGATGAGTATATTGTATCCCAAAGACAAAGCTCTTTCCAGAACACTGTGTTGCTTTACCTCTGAGAACAACCTTAGCATTGGTCAAACCCTAGCTTATCACACCTCTCGAAAACTGACACCAGAAAGTCTGAGCATGCACTATGTCTGCCCCTTTCCAGCTGTGTGTGCTTGGATGCGTTCCATGTGTCTCCAATTTCTTAGATGAAAAATGAAAATAATAATAATACCTCCTACGGTGATTGTGAGGATTAAATGATTTGTAATAGTCTTCTGCACACAATAAGCAATCTACGTGTTAGTTATCACTTTTTAATGTTTATGCCCTGCATTTCAAGTGACCATAATTATCCTATTCATGTAATGCATTGTCAGCACAAACATATTGAATTCTTAATAGTTACAATGCCTTGTGATAGGACACATGAGGTACATAAGTGAATTAAACACTATTATTTAAACATATAAAATATATAAAACATATAAAACATAAATATGTAAACAAAGCCATATAATTTTAATTTGGAAAGGACAATTTGAATCACCAACTCAAAGCTCTCTGCTTCTCTTCATCTTAATGAACTTTGGTGTCTGACTGGAAAAATGAATCAAAAGTGTCACAGTCAGAGATGTACCTCCCACATTGCCTAGCACAAGCCCAGTCCCTGGTGGGTATTTAATAAATGGTTATTTAGTAAAGAGATTTGAAAGGAACATCACTGTACAGAAAGATAGAATGACCTGTGTGCTTCACATCCCAGCTGAGCATTACAGTGTCCCTAAATCTACGCTGAATTCTAAGTTTACCTGGACATTGGAAATGCTGAAGTCAATAAGGACATGTCAGACAAGAAGGAAGCCACTCATTATTTCCAGAAAACTACCTGGGTGGAGGTTGTGAAAGATGCATCATGAGCCCTAAAGAGCCTTTTATTATTGACTGTTCATAGGCAACTGCTTGTCATCTGGCTTCTGACAAGAGAACATGGTTTTCCAAAGTGGAATCACTTTCTTAGGTAAATGTATCTTGTGCTCTATTCCTCTTTGATGGAACTGACATATTTGGTGTTGGATGCTTTCCATGTGAAGATTTATCATTTAATTATAACTAAGAACACCAACTAAATCCCAGCTGCTTGGGGAAATTACCTACCCGAAATGTAGGATTCTCAATAAAAGATCAGGAGCTTATTTCTGATCCAGAGACTCAAAATTTTGATTCCCTAAAAGTGACAAACGTTTCAGGCTTCAAGAAAAAGAGAAGCCCTAATTATGAGGTATGTAATATATTCCAAATTAGAGAAGCAGAAACATGAGCTGCTCTGAAAGGCATTTTTAGTGGTTTGGAAAGAGACCAGATGTGTTAATTCCTCACTCCATATGGCTAGCATATGCCCCTCTACCTCTGTCAGTTATGACCTATAGCATCCCAGGAAACATGTCTCTCTGTGCCATGTGGGTAACCATGCCACCTAGTTATTGTTACAGTAAAAGAAATCACAGAGAATGTTGCTTCTGGGCTTTTCAACTTTTGCTCTAATAACTCAAACAGCATTAAGAGAGGCAGCTTCCAGGCAACCTATGTCATTAAGGAAATTAATTCAATGGTACAGAGAGGTTTGGGGCTTACACCTTTTGTTGCTCTGATGGAAACCTTGGGTGTGGCTTCAAGTACTGGAAGCAGTTTTGTGCAAGGAAATACTGAGTTCTGTTTTATAATGCAGAATTTTGAGAAGTGGTTCTCAACTCTGGCTATATATTAGAATCATTTGAATATCTTAAAAAAAAATACTAAAGCTTTGCTCTTCACTTCATAGATTCTGATTTAATATGTTGGGGATAGAATCGTGGCACTGGTATTCTTAAAGACTCCTAAAGTGAGTCATATGTACAGACATTGTGGAGAATCATTGCCCAGTATAAGATTCTTCAAGTCAATGTTGAGTCATCAGAAGGAAAAATCTTAATGGGTAAATATCTTTGATAAAAGCTGAATCTTTTCCTTAGCTCCAGCTCCAAATGAACATAACTTCTGTAGTTCCAGATTTTGCAGCTGACCTCAAATTGGGGCTCCAAATTTGGGACATCTTTCCTTCCTTTGTCCTTTTAGTCAAAAGGAAGTAACAGCCTGCAGGCTAATCTCCAGGCTCCATCTGCCCCTGCTGGAGTCTCAGCAATTTTCATTGCCTGGTTAAACTACTTTTGTTTTAAATGCTTGGAGATACTTCTGTTTTACAATGAATGCTGATTGATATATCTCCCATCTATAGAAAACCCTATATTCCTCTGAAGTTACAGTCATATTTCTACGTTTCCCGTAAGATTTACCAATACTTATCTCTACTTTTCATATTTTGCCTCAATCTTTCCTGATCAAGCTTTCATTCCACCAAGCTGTTCTTCAAATAGAATATAATCGATAATCTCAGTTATTATCTTACATGACTTCTCAGCAGCATTTGACATAGTTGATTATCCTTTTTTGAAAGGAACTTATCACTTGATTTATGGTGTTCCCCTTTCCCTACCAGTATCTTCATCTTATTCTTATTTTCTGGACCCCCTTGACTTTCTTCCACTTTAAACAGAGTCAGAGTGCCAAAGGGATCCATCTTTGATTCCACCAGAGACACCACTAGAGGCAGAGGGCCTAGGAGAAACATCCTATGTTCTCATTCCTCTTGTCCTCCAGTCTTTCCCCCATTTTTCTCATTGACCAAACCCACGAGAAGCCTATTGACCCGTGAATGTGGGAAATGCAACCTGTTGGGGCAAGATCCTGCTGATCCAGGGAGGTTCAAGGAGTAGATATGATATGGGAAATCTCATTGTGCATTGGAACTTCCAGGAGTGATCAGTAGAAAGACATAAGTTGATGTCAAAGAGAACAAGTAGGGAAGATGGTTTGGTAGCAACTACAGGTATCTGCATCACTCCCAAATCTACTTTCTTTCACCTTGGCAAAGGGCACAACTGTACACCTCACTGCCCAAACCCCAGATACAAGATTCTCTTTCCCTCTCACCCTATATTCATCAGCAAATCCTATTGGCTCTATTTGATAATATAGCTTAAATCCAAGCTCATCTCATTATCTCCTTAATAGGCTTAACCCTATCATCTGTTGCCAGATGCTTTCAATAGTTTTTTCTAAGGTCTTTGCTATCATTTGCTTGCCCTGCAATCACTTGCCTACATAGAAGCCAGGGTATTTTTTTAAATATCAAAATAGATCTTATTACTCCCTTGCTCAAAACACTTAGCCTTAAGTCCATGGTGCATGCTCATGCAGATTATGTGGTGTCCAACTGTGTGGACTAGGAAATGAATTGTGCCTCTGTCCTTAAGCAATGTAGAGGCCCTGCACAGAACACAAACAAATTCATTATTGTGGTCTCCAGAGCAATTACAAGATTGATCGAAACTGCCTGGGTTTTGTCTCCTATCATTCTTCCCCTTAATCACTTCACTATAGCCACACTGGTCTTTCTTTCCTTGGACATGCTACCTTATTTAAATTTCAGGGAGCTTGCACTTGCTGCTTCTTGATCCCAAACGTTCTTCACCTACACCTGTGTGCCTGTCTTATCTATTTTTTTATTGAGGCCTCTGTTCAGAAGTTCTCTTCTTATTGAGGCCTTCCATGCCCACCTGTATAAAAGACAGACCACAGCCTGAAGTTACTGTCCTTTTGATTTGGTTTACTTTCCGTGTTATAGCATTTATCTACCTGACATTAAACTGTATATTTAGAGAATATTATCTTTTTTTCTAAATGTGAGCAATTTTTTTTATCTTGATCTGTACTATGACCCTAGTAACATGAATGATACCAAGCACACAGTAGGGGCTTAATACATTCTTGAATCAATCAATCAATCAATCAATCAATGATGTGAATTTGCTCTTGTCAGAGCTAAAAGTGCCCTTTTGTAAATGCCAAAGTCTCTGCTGATGAAATTATTTCCAAATACTATATAAATCTTGGAGTGTCAGAGTGTTGCTGAGTTCCATGCAGAAGTCAGAAAAGTGATTTTCTGCCAAGCCACATCTCACACATGGGCCTCAAAACAGAACTTATCTTGATTAGTGTTCTCATGTTCCCCAAACAACTTCTCTAGGCACTAGCCTCACATTCAGGTTCTGTGCCTCACATAGAAACTGTTCTATCTACGTTCTGTCCTTACTCAAATCACAGAGACTAAAACTGAATCCAAGGGGCCAGGCAGAAAGCAGTCACCATGCCATGATCGGGTCTTTCCTCCTGTCTCTAACTATTTCCTGGGCCTCCAAATCAGATGCTGTTAGTCATGTCACTAGACTTGGAGGGAAAGTGTTCTGGGTATCAAGAAGAAAGCAGCATCTGATCCCAAGCAGAGCCAACCAAATTATTCTGTACCGGTCAAATACATCTTAAGAAAGAGAGGTTATACAAATGCAAGTTGCATTTGTAACTTGCATTTGTATAACCTATATTACAGTGAAGTATTTATGACAAAATGATATGATGTCTGAGGTTTGCTTTAAAATAACACAGTGGAAGTAGGGAGAGGAGTGGGAGAAAAGAGATGAAACAAGATGTGCAAACAATTGAAACTCTCAGTCTCAGTGAATATACTCTGATCTACTCTTTATGTCTGAATCCTTCCACAATTAAAAGGCAAAAAGAAACAAACAGGCAAAAGAAAGGAAGTGTAGTTTTAACATCAGCAAAATACTAATACCTTGTAGCTTTGTTTGTAATTCTGAATTGTCTCGCATTATGATTCTAACAAAAACCCCTAGAAAATACAGACTCTGATTCAAAGACTAAACTTTCTTACCCCTTTGACAAATGACTCCCCCTTGGGAGACAAGTTCTTATTTCTAAAAAAATGGCACCAAAGGGTATCCAATCCATCTCTGTGTTGTCCTCTTCAAGGCAGACCTTCTAAATGTATCTAGACTCTTTCTGAAGGGTGTTTTTGGTGCTGAAACAAAAACTCTGAGTAAGAGTGACAGATCAGGTCTACACAAGAATGATTTGTCAAACTCCCTGTACAAAGGGTGTTTTTTTCTGCCACCACATTCTGATACCAAATGCTTTAAGCAGAGGGCCATCAGCAGCAACAGATGCACACTCTAATGCTCATGGGACTGTCCATAGGCGGAGTGAATAGTTAACTCTCATCCTTTGTGGTCCTAGATTTTATTGGCCAGCATTGATATGAAATTTGGAGAAAAATGGTTTATTTCTCAGTTACTATGTACCAGCCTTCCTTCTTCCTTCTCTTTGATATTCTTTCTAAACAACATGACCCGATCTGGCCACCTGCCCAGGCACAGCTCTATTAAGCTTGACCTTGGGTTGTCCAGAATGGTTCTTTTCTACTTTCACCCAGGGTCCACCTAGTGTTTCTAATCAATTTATGAGTAAAACATCCAGGCAGTTAGGCCAAGCCGTTTTTTGACTGTCTTTTAGTAGAAAGCTTGTGCCCTTGCTAGAATTTCTTCTGGTCTCGATAATTGAAAAACAAATCCTTTCCTAAGTGTCCTTTCTTCCTGCTGATGTCTCTGACCACAAACAAGGGAGAGCATTGCAACCAAACTTGAAACAAAGGAACCTGAAAAGTTTTTGGACTCAGGAGTGGGCACTTCTGAAGTAATCCCGTTAATCAGCAGCAAACTTTGTGCCATAGGCGATTTTTTCTCCAGGTCTGCCTACTCATAGGCAGAAGCATGACGTTAATAAACCACAGGGAAACCTTCTGACAGAGGCAGAAGCTCAGGCTTAAGCAAGGTAATTACTCCATTCTGAAACAGACCTGTTTAGCTTGAGGCAAAGTTGAGAGGGACTTGGCATCTGTCTATCCAGTGCATCTTCTAGATTTTCTTTTCTTCCTGTTCCTTATTATCCATTTTCCTGCCAGGTGCCTACGATTTATACACTACTCCAATTTTTTCCATACTTAAAAATTAATTTATCCTAAAATGTTACAGATTTTTAATATTAGTTTCTTACTTTCTTGCAGGAGAATTTGAAAGAAACCAAAAGAATGGATGGTGAAATTTCAGTACTGAGGGCACTCTGGAAAGAGTAGAATTTTCCTCTTGGAGAACTTTACTAGACTCTTCATATCTAGTAAAAGCAATAAAAGGAGAATCTTGGAGACCTGGCTTCTAGTTTTCACTCTGGTAATAATTAGCTTAGTAATTAGGGAGAACTGACTTACCCATTAGGACCTCTCTCTTCACTCACATAAAATGAAAGGGTTGAGCTGGGTCTATAACAACTCAGAGTCAAGCATCACACCTGCACACAGTTGGTGTGCTCTCCAAAAGTGTGCTAAGTGAATAAAGGGAATCCACTTCCAGCATTACCATACTAGGACACTAAGTCACGTTTTGAAAGCAATGATCAACTTATGTGTCTATCTAGGCTTGGTATCAGTCTCTTGACCAATGTGCTTGAAAATTTCATTTGCTTGCTTAGAAACTTATAGGAGATGGACTATGTTCTCTGACAGTTCACATTCTTTTAAAATATAGAGACACTTCAAGGGAGTTTGCAACCGAAAGAGGTAATCTGTACTTCAGATAGATTGTTGATTCAAGATTTGTGTAGCAGACAGGGCAGGTCCATAATAAGCAGTACAGGTGAGTTATAGAATATAATGTGCTATATAAACTAAAAGTATTAAAGAGTATACGATGTAAATTAATAAAGAATGGCCATCTCTACAGCATAGCATCCACGGAATATGTGCTTTAAAGCTTTAATCCCTTCACTGAGAAGGTTAGTGGGTGTTTCTACAAAGCATTTCTTAGGAGAGTTTGCATTTTATGAAATGTTGTAGGAATATATCAACAATACCAACTTTCTACAACTTTCTGTGGATTTTTAGGCTTTAGGTAGCATTCCTGCTAGAATATTCTTTTCTTGCACACCATAATCATATTCTTTCATTCATTTATGCAAACAGTAAGTCCTATTTGAAGATATGTTAAGTGCCAACTGCTCTGTAACTTACAGGGGCTATATAAGAAAGTACAGCCCTTATTACTGAAAGTCTCACATATAGTTGGAAAAATGGATAGATAAACATAATTACATCAATGTAATAAATATTCTGATATTTTGAAACAATGAGATTCAATGTTTTGAAATAATACAGAATGACAGGGAAAAGTACCTAAGTCTTAAGTAAAGGGTTAGGAGTGGCTTTATTAAGTGGTTTGAGCAGCATGAAGTTCACTTCCAACTATGTATAGGTAGGAAAGAGCATTGAAATCTCTTCCTCCAATAAACTAAATTATTTATTTGGTGCACAAGGTAAATATAGGAGAATATCAGGGGATGAAACTGAAGTTGTTGGCAGAATTCAGTTTGTGAAGGGACTGAAGAGTTGAGATTTTATATTATAGCCATTAGGGATCTGTGGAATCCTTTGAAAGAAAAGATCAGTTAGTCTTTGCTATTCCTGTAAATCTCTAAACTGTAGTAGGTAATATACAGGAAAATGGTACCTAGTGATAGACACTCTCTTAGGCCTGAAAAGGCATCATGGAGCACATCACTTATGATTTGTTTAAATTAATCAACAAATTTTAATTGTCACATACCCTTAAGCCTAGAATTTTACTCAAAGATGATTGTCATATAAAGAAAGTTTACAAAGATAGCCACTTGCCTTGAGATCATTTAAGGAGCCAAGACATAAATCCAAAGAGAATAGAAAGGAAAGCTACAACATATAAATATGGGCTAAGTGGGGTGATACCTACTCTAACACTAAGTCCTTACTTAGTGATCACTAGGGTTTTGAGTAGTAGGGCCAAGATTGGTGAAGAAGGTAGATCTCTAGTTTAGCTTTAAAGAATAAATAAACTTCCAAAAACAAGGAGGTGGCTATAGCATTTCATCTTGAGAGATTAACATGACTAAAGACGTGACAATGGAACTTACTATAACATGTGTTGATAAGATTAATCATTTGCTTATTTTGTATTAACTAACCAAAGTCCATACTTTATCAGATTTCTTTAAGTCTTCTTTGGATGTCTTTTTTTCTGTTCAGTATTCCATTCAGACCACATTCTATTTAGTCATCATATCTTTCTAGGCTCCCCTTGGTTGTGAGAGTTTCTCATACTTTCCTTGTTTTGGTGACTTCGATAGTTTAGGAAGATTGATCAGGTATTTTGTAGAATGTACCTTAATTGGGAATTGTTTGGTATTTTTCTCATGATTAGACTAGGATATGGGTTCTTGAGAGGAAGGCCACAGAGATAAAGTGCTATTTTCATCACATCATATAAAAGGTACATACAAACAACACGATATCACTATTGATGCGAACCTTATCACCTGCCTGAAGTAGTGTTTATCAGGTTTCTCCACTGCAAAATTACTGTCCCCCTGCCCCTTCCATACTGTATTCTTTGAAAGGATGTCACTAAATGCAACCCAAACATAAGGAGAAGGAATTATATTATACCTCCATGAGGCCAGAGTATCTACATAAATTATTTGGAATTCTTGGGCCTCTTTTATTTAGTTAATTGTTTATTCATTTATCTACTCATTCATTCATTCATTCATTCAATCAATCTATCAGTTATTTATACCAGTATATACTCACAAATATTTATTTTATACTTTAGGTTATAATCCAATACTACTTCTCTTATATTATTGCTCAAATTGTTTCAGCTTAGGCCACTGAGAGCTCTATTAGTTGGCCACTGTATCTCTTTGACATAACCTTTTACTGTGTTTTTAGTTTGTTTTTAAAAATTCCTTATTTCAGTCACTTCAAGACACTCCTGGCTTACCTTGTGTATTTCCCGACCTAGTTCTAAATTCAGCCATTTCTCAAAGTTGCCCTCATTCTTTTTATTGGAGAATGGTATAAATAGCAAGGTCTAGGTACTAGGAGTGCTTACTGCTGCTGGCGTGTCCTTGCTTCTGGGTCCTCTTAGCTAACAGAGCAAGGGAATATATGTGTGTATGCTAACCTATGTTAGATAGACACATATCTAAAAATATTTTTATGTGTAACAATATGTATCTATATTAAGCTAAACATAAATGCTTACTGATATCTCCAACTCTAACTCATTTTCACATGAATAATTCCAGTTTTTTCCTGTTCCTTATCTGTCTATAACTTTTCAACCAAACAGTGAGAAACATGGCTTCTACTATTCACTGTCCATTTACTTATTTGTTCAATTCTCGTATAAAAGAAATATTAAAATTATTAATCTATATACGCATGAGACAATTTTATCAAGGAGAGTACAATCCTTGTGTATAGTTTCTTTTTGCTTTTATTTGGCAGATTTCACTCATTTCCAAAGTTATGAGGTCAGAAATTTTCCCCCATCCCTTATAGTGAGATTGTTTCATACATTTTTAATAAAGTTAGATTGTTCTGTCACATTCTGCATTCCTTCCTGGGATTTTCTGACCTTCTGAAAGTTATTTATTTAATTTGCATACATAAAGTATGGCAAAGTTCTGTTTTTTTTTTTTTTAATTTAAGTAACATTGGTATATAATAGTATATAAGTTTTAGGTGTGCAACATTGTAATTTGAAATCTGTATGCATTACAAAGTGATTACCACCAAAATCCTAGTTATCATCTTTCACCATACAATTGACCCTCTTCACCTATTTTGTCCTGCAACTCCTGTCCTCTCTGGTATCTACCAATCCGTCCTCTGTATCTGAGTTTGTTTTTGTTTTCTTTCATTTGTTCATTTGTTTTATTTTCTTTTTTAGATTCTACATATGAGCGAAATCATATAGTATATATCTTTCTCTGTCTGACTTATTTCACTTAGCAAAATACCCTCAAAATCCATCCATGTTGTTGCAAATGGAAAGACTGTAATCTTTTTTTTTGGCCGAGTGTAT
Source organism: Eonycteris spelaea (assembly GCA_003508835.1). NCBI lineage: Eukaryota > Metazoa > Chordata > Mammalia > Chiroptera > Pteropodidae > Eonycteris > Eonycteris spelaea. Next base: position 8,986,156 of record PUFA01000043.1, on the reverse strand, counting down.
ACACACACACACAATGGAGCACTACTCAGTTATAAGAAAGAATGACTATATATAGGAGAGAATGAATATATGTATAAGAATGAATATATATATCTCCTTTGCCAGTTAATATATATCTATATCAATATAGATATATATTAATAAAAGATTGGGTATATTTATATATTTCCTCTATCAATCATTGATAGACACTTTGTTTCCATTTGTTGGCTAATGTAAATAATGCTACAATGAACATAGGGGTGCATATTTATTTTTGAATTATGGGGGTTTTTGTATTTTTTGGATAATAACTCAAAAGTAAAATAGCTGGATAGTAGAGTTCTATTCTTAATTTTCTGAGGAATCTTCATACTGTAGTGGCTATACCAATTTATATTGCCATCAGCAGTGTATGAGGATTAACTTTTCTTTACATCTTCTCCAACACTTGTTGCTCTTGTCTTTTTCATAATGACCATCCTAACAGGTGTGAGATGATATCTCATTTTGGTTTTGATTTGTATTTCCCTGATGATTAGAGATGTTGAACATCTTTGAATGTTCCTGTTGGTCATCTGTATGTCTTCTTTGGAAAAAATGTCTATTCAGATCCTCTACCCATTTTTTAATTGTGTTGTTTATTGTTTTGCTGTTCAATTCTTTAGATATCTTAGATCTTAATCCCTTGTCAGATGTTTGATTTGCAAATATCTTCTTCATTCAGTAGATTTCTTTACTTTTTGATAATGATTTTCTTCATTGTATGGAAGCTTTTTAGTTTGACGTAGTCCTTTTGTTTATTTTGCTTTTGTTTCCCTTGTCTTTAGAGTCAGATCCACAAAAAGGTGGCCAAGATTGATGTCAAAGAGTTACTGTCTATGCTTTTTTCCTAGGGATTTCATGGTTTCAGGTCTCACATTTCAGTCTTTAATCCATTTTAAGTTAATTTTTGTGCCTGGTGTAAGATAGAGATTTAGTTTTATTCTTTGGCATGTTGCTGTCCAGTTTTCCAACACTATTTATGGAAAAGACTGTCTTTTCTCCATTGATCTGCATGTCTGTCTTTATGCCAATACCATTCTGTTTTGATTACTATAGTTTGCAGTACAGTTTGAAATCAGGAAGTGTGATACCTTCAGCTTTGTTCTACTTTCTCAAGATTGTTCTGGCGCTTCGGGGTATTATATGGTTCCATATAAATTTTAGAATTCTTTTTTCTAGTTCTGTGAAAAATGCCATTGGATTTTTGGTAGTGATTGCATTGAATCTGTAGATTGCTTTAGGTAGTATGGACATTTTAGGAATATTAATTCTTCTAATCTATGAGTACAGTGTATCTTTCCATTTATTGTGTCTTTTTAAATTTCTTTTATCAGTGTCTTATAGTTTTCAGTGTACAGGTCTTTTACCTCTGTGGTTAAATTTATTCCTAGATATTTTATTCTTTTGATGCACTTGTAAATGGGATTGTTTTAATTTCTGTTTGATAGCTTGTTATCAGTATGCAGAAATGCCACAGATTTCTGTATATTGATTTTGTATCCTGCAACTTTGCTGAATTTATTTATTAGTTTTAATAGCCCTTTGGTGGAGTCGTTAGGGTTTTCTATATGTAATATCATATCATCTACAAATAGTGAGAGATTTACTTCTCTTTTTTCTGATTTGGATGCTTTTTCTCCTACTTGCTTAACTGCTATAACAAGAACTTCAATACCATGTTGAATAAAACATAGTAATAGATGGTGGAATTGAGCATCCTTGCTTGTTTCTGATCTTAGAGGAAAAGCTTTCAGCTTTTCACTGTTGAGTATGATGTTAGCTGTGGGTTTATCATAAATGGTCTTTATAGTGTTGAGGTACAGTCTGTTTGTACCCACTTGGTTGAGAGTTTTTATCATTAATGAATGTCAAATTTTGTCAAATGCTTTTTCTTACTCTGTTGAGAGGATAATATGACTTTTATCCTTCATTTTAAGGTGGTGCATCATCTTAAATGATTTGCATCCTTGCAATTGATTTTTAGTTTATTATGGTTAGAGAATATACTTAATATGAATTCAATCTTCTTCAATTTATTGAGGCTTGTTTTGTGGCCAAACATGTGATCTATTCTGGAGAATGTTCCTTATGTACTTGAGAAGAATGTGTATTCTGCTACTTTGTGGCAGAAGGTTCAATATTTATGTATTAAATTTATCTAGTTTAATGCGTCATTTAGGGCCAATGTTTTCTTATTGACTTTCTATCTAAGTGGGGTGTTAAAGTTTTTTACTATTACTATAATACTATATTGATATTTACTTTATATATTTTGGTGTTTTTATGTTGGGTGCATATAAGTTCATGTGTAATATGTTGGGTGCATATAAGTTTATGTGTTTTATCTTACATGTTATATCTTGCTGAATTAGCCCCTTTATAATTTATAAAGCTCTTCTTTGTCTTTTTATTACAGTCTTTGTTTTAAAGTCTATTTTGTCTGATATGGGTATAGCTATACAGCTTTCTTTTGTTTCCATTTGCATGGAATATTTTTCTCGATCCCTTAACTTTTTAGTCTGTGTGTGTCCTTCAGTCTGAAGTGCGTCTTATTTAGGCAGCATGTGGACGGGTCTTGTTTATTTATCCATTCAGCCACTCTACAGCTTTTGATTGAAGAATTTAGTCCATTTACATTTAAAATAATTATTGATAGGTATTTATAAATTCTGTGGGATTTGACAGCTGTTTATTGCCCTGTATTTACTACACAGTATCACAAAGCATAGTTTTGCCTCTCCCTTCAAAAATTCTTCTTTGCTTCAGATATTCAACCTGCTGCTCTCTTTCCCTACCCCCTAAAACCACTAATATTTTTTTTATTGTTTTTGCTTCTTTTATTGTCTTTCCAGAATGTCATATAATTGGAATCATATAGCATGTAACCTCTCAAACTGTCTCTTTTGCTTTGCAGTATGCACTTATTCATGTCTTTGTGTAGCTTGATAGCTGATTTCTTATTACAAATGAATAATATTCAATTGTATAGATACAGAATAGATTGATTACCAATTTACATGTGGAAAAACATTTTGATTGCTTTTGGTTTTTATAAATAAATTATAAATAAAGCTTTTGTAAACATCAAGTGGAGGTTTTAGTGTGGACATAAGTTTTTATAACAGTTAGGTAAACATCTAGGATCATGAATGCTGAATCTTATAATAAGACCATGTTTTGTTACGGATTGCTAAACTGTCTTCCAAAGCGAATATATTATTTTGCATTTCCCAGTAGTGAATGAGAGTCACTATTGCTTCATACCCTTGTCAGCATTTAATATTGTTAATACTGCTCTTTAAAAAAAAAAAATCATTCTTATAGGTGTTAGGTATCACATTTGTTACTTTAATTTGCAATTCCCTAACAAAAAGTGATGATGAACATCTTTTCATATGCTTATCTGCCATCTGTATATCTTCTTTGGGGATGTGTCTGCTCAGGACTTTTGCCCATTTTTTAAATTGGGTTGTTTGTTTTTTTACTGTTTAGTTTTATGAGTTCTTTGTATGTTTTGGATACAAGTCTTTTGTCAGATTGATGTTTTGCAAATACTTTCTCCTAGGCTGTGGATATTCTTTTTATCCTTTTAACTGTGTTTTTGCACAGCAGAAGTTTTGTTTTGTTTTGTTGTTGTTTTAAAATAATTTCTGCTTTCCCTTTTTAATCTTACTTTTGGTGTCGTATCTAAAAATTCATTGCCAATCCTAAGGTCAGCTAAATTTTCTCTTATTTATTTTTTAGAGGTTATATAGTATTGCATTTTGCATTTGGACTATAATATATTTTGAGTTAATTTTGTGAAAGGTGTAAGATATTTATCTATGCAATATGTTCTTTTCTTTGCATTTGTTCCATATTATTTGTTGAAAAGACTATCCTTTCTCCATTGACTTGCCCATGCTCCTTTGTCAAATATTAGTTGACTACCTTTGGATGGGTCTCTATTTTGTTCCACTGATTTATATGTCTGTTTTGTCATTAATACTATACTGTGTTGATTACTATAGTTCTATAGGTAATTCTTGAAATCAAGATAGTGTAAGTTCTTTAACCATTTTCTTCCTCAGTATTATATTGGCTATTTTTCTTTACTAGTCGCTTTTCTCTTCAGATAAACTTAAAATCAGTTTTAAGTCCCTTACAGAGGTTTTGATTTGAATTACATTAAATGTCTGGATCAATTTGGGAAAATTTGGCATCCTAAAATTTTGAATCTTCCAACCCATAAACATAAAATATCTCTCCATTTACAAGTAGTCTGATTTTTTTCAATGAGTTTTATAGTTTTCCATGTATAGATTCTCTATGTATTTTGTTAGATTTGTACTAAGAAATGTAACTTTTTGATGTTTTGTAAATGAAATTGTTCTTGTATTTTAAATTGTAATTGTTTATTGGTGCTACACAGTAAAGCAATTAGCTTTAGTATATTAATATTGTATCTTGACGCCTAGTCATACTTTCGTATTAGTTTCAGGAGTATTCTTGTTGATTCTTTGAGGTTTTCTACATAGACAACTCTGTCATCTGGGAACTATGACAGTCTTATTTTTTTCCTTGTCAATCTGTGTGTCTTTTATTTCTTTTTCTTGTCTGATCGAAGTAACTAGGCCTTTCAGTATTATGTTGAATAGGAATGAGAGTGGACATCATTGCCTTGTTGCTTATCTTGGAGGAGAAAGTATCCAGCACCTCATCATTAAGAATAAGGTTAAAAATGAACTCAAAATGGATTAAGGACCTGAATGTAAGACTGGAATCAATAAAATGCATAGAAGAAGACATAGGAACTAAACTTAAGGACCTTGGACTTAAAGAAGATTTTATGAATTTGACCTCAAAAGCAAGGGAAGTAAAAGCAAAGTGAATGAGTCTGTATCAAACTAAAAAGCTTCTTCTCAGCAAAAGAAACCGTCAACAAGGTAAAGAGACAACCATCTGGGAAAATATATTTGAAAGCAATGCCTCCAATAAGGGCCTAATATCCAAAAATATACAAAGAACTCATACAACTCAATAACAATAACAAAAATGATCCAATCAAAAAATGGGCAGAGGACCTGAACAGATACTTCTCCCTAAAGGACATACAAGTGGCCAACAAATAGAGAAAAGATGTTCAGCTTTGCTAGCTATTTGAAAATGCAAATCAAAACTAGAATAAGATACCATTTCACACCTTTTAGAATAGCTATAATCAACAGAACAAGTAATAACAAATGTTGGAGAGGATACAAAGAAAAAGGAATCCTCATACACTGCTGGTGGGACTGCAAATTGGTACAGCCACTATGGAAAACAGTATGGAGTTTCCTCAAAAAACTAACAATTGTTCTACCATTGATCCAGCAATCCCTCTACTGGGGTTTACCCAAAGACTTGAAAACCCATATTCAAAAAGATATTTGTACACCAATGTTCAAAGCAGCACAATGTTCAAAGAAGCAACCAAAGTGTCCTATGATAGATGAATGGCTAAAGAAGCTGTGGTACATACACACAATGGAATATTACTCAATCATAAGAAGATATGTAATACTGTCATCTGTGACAACCTAGATGGAACTCAAGATAATCATGCTAAGCAAAATAAGCCAGACTGAAAAGGTTGAAATCACATGATATCACTTATATATGAGATATAAACCTAAAAGCAACAAATGAACAGGACAAACAGAATCTCAGGAACATGGACAATGGACTAGTGGTTACCAGAGGATATGGGTTGGGAAGGAGGAAAGAGGTAGACAGGGTAAGGGAGGTCAAATACAGGCAAGTAGGGGGAGGGTGCAGTTGTTAAAGGGGATCAAATAGACGGTAAGTCTAAGGAAACTGGACTGCTGGGTGGTAATTACTCTAAACGTAATTATTTTATGATTGTCAATATTTATAGTTTATTACACCTGAAATTATATAATTATATTAACCAATGTTACCCCAATAAATTAATACACACACACACACCATCACACAACACACGTATATTATATAAAGAATGAGGTTAGCTGTAGGGTTTTTTTGTGGATGTGATTTATCAAGTTGAGGAAATCATTTTTTATTGCTATTTTGCTGAGAGTTTTTATCATGAAGGGGTGTGATGGTAAGTAGGGTAGAGAAAACATTTTATAAACTTAAAATTTAATCTCAATCTTTCAAAGATCTTGGTCTCTGACCATGACCTTCACAAGTATTTCACTATTTTTATAGCTTATTTCTCCCTTAGATGAGACAGGAAAGCTAGAGGGCCTGGTGGCAATGGTGCCCTTCCCTCATTTCAGATAAGCCTTTGGCAAAATCTTTTACCCTGAAGAGTAGGTCTGACTTATGAAGAACCCTCTTAAGTATTTCACAATGATTGTTCTTCTCCTGGCACTGCAAGAGAATCTTTCTTGGGTCTTACCTTGAGAAACTAGTAGGTTATTGGGGATAAAACCCACAAAGCTCTGGGGGCTCCCATAAGATTGCAGCTCCCAGGATTTTCTTGCTTTAAGTGTTCCTATGACTTTATTACCTCAGTGACCTCTGTTCTTGGTGACCAGAGGCTCCCCTGGCTTGCCTGTCTCATTAGATTTCACACTGAAAGTTTCTCCTGCAAAAATCAGTTATATGATAGATCTAAAAGATTCACTGATTTTTAGCTTATTCAGTTTACTATTTATTTATTTTTTAATATTGTTGTGAAGATGGGAGTGACGACTTCCAAGCTCTTTACATGTTGGAGCTGAAACCAGAGTCAATACATTGCCATCCATCTCCAATTTAGAAGAAAAGAAACTTTAGAATCTGGTCTGTAGTCTATATACCATTATGTCTTTCTATTTATCCTGTAAGGTTCTGTAGTCATGTAAGCAGAGGAGCATTTACCCCTGCAGCAAATAAGGTAATTTCAGTTTAACTGAGAATATGTTGCATAAATCATGACAGATAACATAAATTAATTGTCAACTTTCTGCTAAGCAAAAAGCTTTTATGAAAAAAAGTGTTCTAGGTAATATTTTTCTGGATGGAGATGCTGAGAGCATGGAATCATTTATCCCACATATTGATTAAGAACTTATTATATGCTAAGATCTGTGGGAGGTGCTGGGGATATGAGGATAGGTAAGGTGGATATATTCATTGTACACATTGAATTTAAAGTTTAGGAAAGAATACACAATTACAGTATATTTAATTAGTGTGAGTACAGGATAATCTTCCAGGCAAGAGGAAAAGCCTAAGAAAATTCTGGAGTTCAGAGAAGACAAGAACTGAAAAGAATCAAAGAATTCCAGGATGGCTGGAGTATAGAATTTATTTAAGTCACAATCACAGTAGGAAATAAATGCACATTCAAAAGGTATAATTAAAGAAATTTAAGAAATAAACTGTTTGCAAAGATGTCAACAAGGCTCATGGAAACTATCAGTAGTTGATAAAGTAAGAACCACCCCACCTAAAGGGGGACAGGGAGGGAATAGTTAAGAAAAGTAGGGGAGATATATAATTGTAGAAGAGGGTTCTTGGAGATATTTGACCTTCAGCTGAGGAATGTAGTTTACACCAATTTTGGCTTTACAGGCAAAGATGCAAGGGCATAAACCTTCTGCCTTATGATGTCCCATAGTTTCCTATCACTGGCTGAACCCAAACAGAAGCAAGTGAGTTCAGGAAGTCAGTTCATAATGTTTAGCCTTTCTGAGCAAAAAACAGGGTAGAAAAGATAGAGTGGAACTAGTGGGGATGAATGTGGTAGCAAACTGAGATTATGGAGCACAGTCCACTTATTTTGTCCCTCAGCATCCATTTTTGTTTATCTAGATAACAATCTGTGTCCCTCATATAGTAGGTAGAGTTCTAGCAGCTACCATACTATCACAGAGGTATAATTTCAGTCATATTTCCATATGAAGCCCCAAAATATGAGCCTTCACCAACATGCTCTGTATTATGTAAAAATGGGGAAAAGGGAAGTTACTGAATACAGAGATTAGTAAGTCAATATATAGAAGTAATGGTCTCCACTTCTATAAGAACTAAATTGAAAACCAAAGTTTTCTTTTTCTATCACTAATTTCATAATCCCTTGCTTTCTGTCAGCACTTCCTCTGGAACATGGGGTGAACCAAACCATCACAGCATTTGGGTCCTTGGTGATCCAAATTTATTGTATTGCCTCAGTTTCCTATTGACGAGTAAAACTGGTTAAGATGAATCTGAGTGAATATGCTACACTTCAGTGAAATTCTTGATTTATCTAGTTATCTTTTAGTAAAGTGGATGAATCATTCCATCCAGTAAAGTGATTACCTTTCTACCTATTGGTTAATCAGCATGAGAAGCTTCAGATGGTCAGGAGGTAGATTCAGCTTTTCAATCTATATTTAATCTATATTCTTTAGTAGGAACACTTATGTCTGGGGCACTAGGATCTCCAAACCCACTGGACTCAAGCTAATGAAGGAAGGAAGCAGAGACCTTGTAAGTGTTAGGCATTTTAATGAGTGACCTCTTCTATTGGCACCCCTTGATCCCAGGCCCAATTTCCTTCAGGAATGGGTAAGCATAATTATATATCACCCATATGTAAGGCACATGCTGCACCTTGTATAAAAATACTCTAACCTTGGATCCTAATAGAAATAAATGACTGCCTATTCCATGATGGAAATAGATCCAATGTAATCAACCTGCCACCAGATAGATGGCTATTTTTTCTAGGAAATAATGCTCTTTTCAGGGTTAACATTTGCTTCTTTTGTTGGCAGTTTGGGCATTCAGTTACGGCACTAAGTGGCCATAGTGTGATTAACCTTAGTAAAGCAAAGTCTGTGTTGCTGAGCTCGAGATTAGCTTCTATCACTCTATGACCACTTTTAAAATAGGTACATTGAACAAAAACTGGTGGTTAAAAGAGGCTGACATTTAGCAAATGGGTCATCTTGTCTACCCCTCTTCAATGGATGCCTTCCAGCGAGTATTTTAAAATGTCTTTACATTATCTACTTATTCTTTTTAAAATATTTATTATTATTATTATTATTATTATTTTAATTATGACATTGGTTAATGAAATCTAGTAAGTTTCAGATATATAATTCAACAGTAAGGCATATATATATGTATGTGTATATATATATTATATATTTATTATAATTATAAAAAAAATCTAGCTATGAGCTATATATATATATATATATATATATATTATATATATATATATATAGCATTGTGTGTTCATTGCTCATAGCTAGATTTTTTTTCTGTCACCACATATTTGATACCCCTGACCCCATCTAGCTCCCTGCTCATCACTCCCCCAATACTCTAGTTCATTTTCCATGTCCATGAGACTCTGTTTGCTGGTCCTGTTTGTTGCTTTTAGGTTTATATCCCACATGTTAAGTGATATCATGTGGTTTTCAACTTTTTCTGTCTAGCTTATTTCACTTAGTGTAATTATCTCAAGGTCCTCCTATTCTAAGAAGCCTATACCCCTACCCCAGTCTCCCATACTATTAGTCTTTCATTCTTATGCCAAATCCCTAAGAAATAAAACTATTAGCCACCGTTCATCAATCTACGTTTATCTATACCTCAGATCATATCGTCTTCAATGAAAATATACCAATATTTTTCTGCTTGAAGTTCTTTATAATGGGAGGATTTCATTTCAGCATTGTTTTTCAGATCCATCCTTCAGTAGGCCTTCGGTATACCAATTAAGTAGTTCTAGCTGGTATCAGCATACTATTTATACATGTTCATATACCAGACTCATGTTTTTCCTCCTCTGTTAACTGATCATATATCTGGGTTGAAGGAGAGGTGGCAACAGAGGATACTACAGGAATCTGATCCACTTGCTAACTGCACTTTATTTGTAACTTTTGAACCTTCTTAGATTTAATCTTATATGTACTATTTCTATTTTTCATTTGAAACAACTTCATCATTTTATGATTCAATGTATCAGATAATGCCAAGTCCCAAAGAGCGGTTTGGGCTGCAAAGTTACTAGGTATCCCATGGTCAGGTGTTTAGTTTCTAGTAGAACCCAGGAGTAATCCAGTATTTGCTTTTTAGAAGAAGATAAATTTGCAGGAGCAAGCATTATATAATCCCCAAACTCTAGGAAGCTTAGCCAGAGGCTCTGCAAGTCACCTCTATGTTCCATAGATAACGTATGTTGAGTTTACTGGATTGCAAAATGCAAGGGCAGCGCAGCTTGCACAGCAGTCTCCTCTTTCTCCAGATCATATGCATAACAAGTAGACTTTGGGGTTATCCGGGAAATGTGACAGCACAACACATGCAAATGTGTCATTTGTTGTCTCCCAGAATCCAAAGAGACCCCAAATTTTGTGCCTCTTCGTATCAAATGGGCACTACAGAAAAGAGACATGTCACCCACTTCATAAAGGTTTTTTACATTTCTCCATCAGTGGGCCATTAGAAAAGTCACTAAAGTGGCGGGCCCTTTAATTGAGTTTATCGCTCATATTCTGATATGACTATGTCTTACTTAAGCATATACAGTAATGACAAAACGAAAAGAAAAGAAAAGAAAAGAAAAGAAAAGAAAAGAAAAGAAAAGAAAAGAAAAGAAAAGAAAACAAGCACAGTTCAGGAAAATTATCCTCAAGATAATAAATCAGTGTAGTCTCCTATGAGATATCAAGGTAGTTCAAGGCTCTCCAGACAATTGATTGGAGAGTTCACTTATCTCTGAGCATAGATATTGTAGCTGAATTTCAGTCTTTGCCTCCTGAAGACAAACCACTTTTGATTATTTTTGTTGATGTAGAATGAAAGGAAAGCATTCGTTCAGTCAATATCTGCATTATCAAGTACCAGGAGCTGGGTTGATTTGTGCTAGTAGATTTCACCTCTGGAATTATAGGCACAATAGGCATCACAATCTGATTAGCTTTATAACAATTTATAGTCATTCTCTAAGGTACATCTGGGTTTTGTAAATGTGGCAGAAATCAGGTGACTCCTAAATCTCAGAGGCCCTTGAGAGGGGCACTGATCACTGAACTACTCCCAGTGTAATGCTTTTCAGTTACCATTCTGGAGGATGGGGATGCAGCACTTTTTAGGTTCCTGGGCTTCTGAGTTCTGGCTTTATGATCCACAAATATTGGATGCCAAGGGTTGCATGTAATATGTTTCACCAAGCCTATAAAGAGCCTGTCTAAGTGTTAAGTTTAGTCTTTCTTTTCTGATATTAGCCTACTTTGAAGTAAAAACAAACAACCAAGCAAACAAACAAACAAAAAAACTAAAGAAGAGATTTCTCTTAGGTCAGAGTCCAAAAGAATGACGCATAAACATTGGAGTGTTGTTAGACAAATAGTTTCAGCTGAGAGGGAAAAGGATGAGGCATGAAACGTGAACACAGTACTTACCACTTACAAATAGAAGTTTCCAAGAGTGCCTTTTTGCTTGTTTGGTTCTTCAGCATAGTTAGAGTATTGCTTTTCCCAAATACTGCTTCTTCCTGAAATTAGTAAAGAAATACATATTGTATTTTTATTTGTACAGAGTAAAATGTTTTGTCTCAAAGTCAGTAGGAAGAGTCTTGTCTTAAAGCACGGGCATGGACGCTTGTTTTAAAACATTAAAGACGCAAGTGTGTGCCTGGAGGGTAATTTGAAGGGGGGCACATTTCTTCATCTGACAAGCATATGCTGCTGTCCCAAGACAAATTTGGGCAAAGTTTCCAATATTTTTTTTTATTACAACTTGTCTATATGTGGTATTTTCTGGAAGTTTATAATAATTTTAATAATTTTATCTATCTTTAAATTTTATTGTTCTTATGGACATAATGTTTTTCTTTCAAATAAGATTGGGTTAAGTGGCCTAAGGATACGAACATGCTTTATTTTTCTTATCACTTTTCATTCTAACTTATATGAGCTGGGCTCTTTATAAGCCAGTAGGTCATTGTGTTTTCTAGGAAAGTAAAGATGGGATAAATATTAAAATTTTCTCCAATTCTAATATTCTGTCTTGAATATGATGAGCTCTCACTAGCTCACTCTTGGAATCCAACTCAGAAAATAGCTACAATGAGAAAACATGGATTACTAACTTTGCCTGTTGATATGAAGAATATGTATTCAAAAATACTTATTAAATGCCTAATATGTATAAATATGATGGCAAATAAGAGTATTGATCTCTTCCCATAAGAACTTCCAAATGGCAAATGGGAAACAATAAAATATCACAGAACAATGAACTAAATACAATTGTGATAAGAACTTAACAAGAGAAATCCTTCTGAGAACATGTATACTGGAACTTTACCTAGTCAGGATGCAGGGTAGGCTTGTTTCCAATGAAGTGAGATGTAAACTAAAACCTTAGTAAGGTGAAAGATGTGTGTGTCATTCACACACATGCCAGTGAATGTGTATAGGGAGGATAGTGTTTCAGAGAGAAAGACATTATGTAAAAAAGATCTGAAATGGAAAGTAACAAGATGTACATCAGAGAAACAAACAAACAAAAAGCCTGGAATAATGGGAGCATAGAGAGCAAGCAAGAAAATGTTTTAAATGAGAACAGAAATACCATACAGGGCATGAAAGACAATTGAAGGATTTTGGATTAGATCAGATTGGGTTCTAAAAGAAATGGGAAGACACTTAAGCAAGTTAAGCATGGAACTTGGCATAATAAGATTTGTGATTCGGAAAGATCATACTGGGATCTGTGTGAGAATGAACTGTATTGTTTATGGAAATAGCAGATCATTAATAGAGAAACCAAAATGAACTAACAGGAGGCAGTGGACCAGTTTAGCACTGCAGGTTCTTTCTGGTGAATGCTGATGGTTCAAATGTGGGTGACAGGAAAGGGAAAAAGTGGGATTGAAAACTAGACGCGTAGGGCAGAGGTAGGAGTACAAAGAAGAGTCTATACAAATGGTAGAACAGAGCAAGATAAATCAAAAAGGTCAAGTGTTTAGGCAGTTTACCTAGTTTTAAAAAATTTTAATTATGGCTTTTTAAATGAACACCCTTCTGTTTATTTTTTAACTAATAGTTAATTGAGCACGTTCCATGTTCAAATGCAGTGTGGGGACCCTGAGAACACGTAAGTCTCCTAAACATCATATAGAGATATAGGCCTCATTTTCTTCTTGTATCAGCTTGGAAATTTGAGCTATTGCTAATATTCCTGGAATAAAGGGGTTTATATAGAAGATAGTATTTACACATCTTGGTCAATGAAGTTCTGAAAGACTGCAGTTAGAAAATTGGGGAAAGAGTCATTTAAAACTTCATCCTGAAACACTACAGTAGGTTTTTTTTTCAAAAGTACTGTGATGAAGCATTGGAAATTTTAAGTTTCTGGGAAAGACATCAGCACTTTCCCAGTTTACTTAATAGAGATAGTTCACAGAGAAGTCCATGAAGCCAGTGCATTTGATGCAAAGATCTCCAAGGATAGTTACCTCACCTCCATCCTGACTTCTGAATGTCATGCAAGTTATTTTTATAGGTAAATGTTTCAGAACCACACAGAAGAGGAGTGCATTAGAAATGGAGCTCCTGGCTTCCATTCTATGTTATAGAGGTGACCTTAGAATGGGGGTGTGTTAGTCCAGCTCCTTCACAAAGCTGACTCCAATATGGAGTTAAATATGCAGTTTTTATTAGGGGAAATGCCTGTAAGAGAAATATAGAGAGCTAGGGAAGGTTGCGAGAAACATCAGAACATGATGCTATCCTGGTTAGTAATAAAGGAAGAGGGGAGGAAGGTTGGGTGGCAATGACATAATTCCGTGCAGTCTAATGAAGGTTTGCAAAAGTGTTGAGGGGTCTTCAAACCGAAGTTGATCATCAGAGGAATCCCAGGTCTCCCCAACAGATTCCTGCCTTATATCTCTGCCACTCAGCCTCTGGCTGTAAGTAACTTATGAGAAGTGTGGTCTCAGTGCAAGCATGGTGATGAATCTTAGAGCACACAGCAGGGGCCCTTCTTCTAGTAAGCTCTCTACAGTTGTAAGTCTGTGAAACATGTTGTCATGAGCATTTCACAAGGGATCTAGTGAAAGGCTGACATGTAACAATCTAGCATATTCCATACTTTTTCAATTTCAGAACTATATCACAACTTTAAATAATATTTAATTTCTAAAAAAGAGACCAAAACAATATTTGGCTAACATGATTTAGCTGTTCTGACTACAACCAAATACATCCTCATCTTCTCACAAAAATAAAGTTGTGTGCTACTTTATTCACCCTGAGTGGTATTTATTACTCTTCTAATAAGTCACAATCCTTTTGATATCCTTTAACTTGAATACTGATTTAAAGAGTTAACCACTATTAACAATCCTATATCAAATAGAAAGTGAGTTGGAGAAAGAAAAAATAAATAATTTGTGTGCTCATATTAAACAATGAAAAAATATGCATAAATAATCCAGTTGTCATTTTTGCAACTGGTCACAAGGCTATCAGTGCAATTTGAAACTTTCTTCTTCTACTGCTCATTTCATTTTTCCTTTGCACTCAGCCAGTACCCCAGATGATGTGGTTCTTATCCTGATGAGTCTGTGCTTTTAGTAGCCTTGCTTGTATTCTGTTACTGCAGTTTCTCAGTAGCTTTAACTATGAAATATAGGAGTACTAAAGGTTTCCACAGAGAATCTCTTGGGTTTCAGGCATGCTTCTTTATGCTCTATTGTGTAACAGTAACTTTGTTTCCCCTTGATAATAAGGATTAGTCACACAGACAACATATATACTTCATCTGTTTGAGGAACCCCAAGTGGCCAGATGTCAGTCTCAATTTTCAGGTCAATGAAACCTTTGCTGTGTCATGTAGAGGTTTCTCTCTTTTGGAAACTGAGACCTCTAATCAAAAGAACCCAAAATTTTGAGGATGGAAAACAGCAAACTTCTAGTAGGTCATTACATGTTATAGGATCCACTCTCATTTTTACTCTTGGGTTCCTAGACTTGTGCATCCTAGCTATATGCTGGCTCAAATCACATATCATATCCAAAGGACATTATCTAGCCCTATCAAAGTATTGTATCCCTGCCTATGCCATGACTGAGTATCCCAAAATAAATTTTATTCTTCTACCCGACTACCTCTGGAAATGATCTTGTATGCTCATTCTCTCAGTTAATAATGATTGAGTGTGCCCTATGTTAAGACTGTCAGAGGCTACAGAAACTACCTTAAGCATCATAGAGATGTAAAGATGTGGTTTCCTTCTCTTAAGTTTAAGTCACAACAATTATCATTTAGTAATTAAGAAATTAAAAATGCTTTAGTAGAAGCACAAAGAATATGCTATACTGATTAAGGAAGGAAAAAAATCACTTACATTGTGGAGGTTGGAAAAAGCTTAATGCAGTGCAGAAGCCACTTAAGAAAGTAAAAATAAAAGTAAGGGCAAAAACGAAGCAATTTCAGGAACTCAGGGAGAGCAGTCTGACTTGGCTGAAGATAAAACAAGTGTAAGAAACAGGTGAGAACGGAAGTTTGAAGGGTGAATAGGTATGAGATCTTTGCAGGAACTGAAATGTCAGTCTAATGACTTCTTACTACAATGAGAAGCAGTAGGAGGTTTTTCTTTTTGTTTGCTTTCTGCCAGAAAAAAATAAGTCACAAAATATTACAGAAGCAGTCTGAGCTTAAACCCTGCTTCTACCACTCAGTTGTATGATCTTGAAGAAGTATGTATCTCTCTGAGCTTCAGCTTCATTGTCACTAAATGTGGATAATAATACAGCCAAGGATAATAATATATTCACAAGGTTAAAGGAACTAAATGCCTGCTATAGTCTTTTATTAAATAAATATGCCTTGAGCTATACACTGAAGTAGGTAGTGATCATCAGACAATGAAGACTGGTAACTACACTGAGGAGGTGTCATGTATGGTTACAACCTAGGACTCACACTTCACTAGTTCCCACAGCTCTTTTGTGATGTAGAGTTTGAGGCCAGGAGTACCACACTCTGAGGCCACTGGGCATGAGGAAGTAACTGATGGGACTTTTCCTCAAATGGCATTTTACTGGACCGTGACCTATTTCCTTTACTTCCCTTTCATCTCCTCGTCCTTTAGGGTGAAAAATCACTTCAATAGGGTTTGTTGCAATCACAAGAAAAAATACATACAAATATACAATTTCATAACTATAAATATTAGATGAAAATGTCCATTGCTTAAACTAACGCTTTAGAATTTTAACAGACTTTTATACTAGATTCCCTACTCTCAACTCCAACCTCTCCCCAAGCCCCTTGCATCTTCTGCCTCATGGAAAGACATGTTAATCATAATGTGTCATGATTATTATAATAATAACTTGTTCTTGTACAGGCACTATTACTAGCACTGCAAATATATTATATTATTTAGTGAGCAAAACAACCCTATGAGGTATGTGTTATTTTTATCCCGATTTTACAGATGAAAAAACTGAGATAGAAGGGGATAAAGTAATTTGCCAAAGCCTCACAGCTGCTGAGTAGGAGAACTACAATTCAAAGCTTCAGTGCCAATCACACACTTTACCAGCTTTCTTTAGCCCACACTGCAGGGCATCATATTGCAGTGACCCACTCTCCTCCAGTGGCCTTCCAGACATCTCAGGTAGGTTATTCCACTCTTGGCTTTACATTTCCATCAACATGAGATCATCTGAATGGCAGTCTCTATAGTTTCAGGGCTGTTGCAGTTGATTTGCCTTTGATGAGATGAAATACTCTTTCTCTGTCTGAGCTACACTCTGCCTCAAACAATATTTCTGTATCTTCCAGTTTTGAATTTTTAAAAATTTGAAGTAAAAATCTAGATTTTATTAGTGGCAAAAATCTGTCCTCTTCAGGTTCCTGCTTTCCCTCTCTCCGCACTCAGCACAGGACAGGGCATGTTTGACTTGTGTCTGGATACCTGGACGGGCCCCTTGGGGTGGAGTGTGAGTTTGATTTACTGTAGCACTTGTTTTTCACCCCCTCAGAAGAGCACAAATCTGGAGTCAGTTTGACCTTTTGAAGCTGTTATAAGGGTCTTCAAAGCTTGTATGGAAAAAAGGAAGAAACTTGCAGTAGAATAATTTGAGGAAAGATCAGAAATGCCTAGTAAGAATTTTTATTAAGCACACACACATCTTTTTTCCTTTGGCTTCCCATGAAAGGCTATCTATCATCTATCTATCTATCTATCTATCTATCTATCTATCTATCTATCTATCTATCTTTCTATCTATCATCTATCTATCATCTATCATCTATCTATCTAATCCTCTATCTCACTAATATATTGTGAAGCTGGAAATTTTTCAGGGGTGGAATACCCAAAGCTTGTGTTCAGTATAATCTAAAACCTGGCAAGGTCAAGAGCCAAGCTGCACATCAACAGCAGCCACACCTGGGTTTCATCTTCAACATCTTAATACTAGCTAACACTTAGTGTTTATCTAGTGTTGCTATGAGCCAAGCACTACCTAAATACTTTAGATAATTAACTTATTTAATCTTTAAAACAATGCTATCGGTCAGATATTATTACTGGTTCCTTTTACAGATGGAGCAACTAAGGCACAGAAAGTTAAATGCTTGCTCAGAGTCACACAGTCAGGCTGTGACAGAGCTAGAATTTGAACCCAGGACAGCTTGTTTCTAAGACCACACCACTATGTCGTACTCCCATGATTCTGAATTCTTATTTCTTCCTATATTACATTTATTTCTTCCTCTATCTCAAAAACATAATCTCAGAATTTATTAGAGTGACTTCTTAGACTTTACCTAGAAATGCTCTATCTCCCAGCAAGATATAGTCTCTCGTAGCCATCTTGCTACCTACCATGAGATTCTGAACTCTTGGACGTAGTTAATTTCACCAAGAATTAGCATCTGAGCTAGAAAGGGCCAACAAAATTCTCAGAGCTGAGAAAGAAAGGAGGGTGAACACTGTGAAAAGCACAACTCCAGGGAAAGTTTGTAAATGCCTGCTATTAAAATTCCCAGGCTGTTCTGGTTCCCATCTTCTGAGTCCTGGTTTTAATAATGTTTGGATTTGGTGCAGCACCTGAGAATCCTTCTAATAAATTTCCTTTTGATTAAGCCAGTTTGAGATGGCCTCTGTGACTTGTAAGTAATGGTCTTATCTAAACCACTGTGCCTCCCATTAGCACTCTTTTGCACACAGCCCACCTGTCAAACAGTCCTCCAATAATAAATATTATTTTGCTAAACCACACACATATTATTGTTCTTCCCTCAGTAAAGGGAAAGCATACTCAAACACATATACAGAAAAAGAACTTTAGCTATCTTTCACTTTTTTAAAATCAATTTTTCCCTTATTTTATAGTAGAAATTTCCTTCAGGTATTTCAACAAATATTTATTTTTATGAAATATAAATAAACTGTTAAGCCTAAATCTTATAATTAATACTAAATCCAGAAGCCACCATTGCTCAATCAAACTGAAATAACACTATTGTCTTCAGATATTACTGAAGCAAATCCTTGTAAAGGCATAGTGCACTTACTTTACAGTGAAGGTCACTGTCCAATGACAGTTTTGAGTAGAGACACTTAGCAAGAGCAACAATAGCACTGAAGCAAAGCTGAGCAGGGAAGATCATAATTTTATTCTTGTACTATTTTGTGTTTTAACAGCAGAAAAACAGGTTTATTTCATAAGTGTGAAATATTAAAATGCCTGTTTATTTCTATTTAAAAATTAAACCAATCAGCTTATCGATTAAAGCATACATTTGAAAAACCAATTTGGTGTCTAGTGTATTGCTAGGATGTTTTAGTATTTCCAGCCCTTTTGGTTCTATTAATTTTCTAATTCATCTTTGCCTATGCCTCACACTGATCAGTGCTGTGAGTGACTTTTCTTTACATTATACCACAATTGCTCAACAGGAAGAAATTCATGATGAGAACAGATTGACAATGACTAGTGCCCATACATCTCTTCCTGTGTTGAGGTTCATTCTTTGTCTATATGCTGCATTTTGGAGCTCTACAATTTATGTAAATGCACACACGCACACACGCACGCGCACACACACACACACACACGTATCGCATGCTTATATTAAATCCAGAAGCCATGATTGCTCAAACTGAAATAACACTATATGTACATATATTAATATATGCACATAGATAATACATATACATATATTATCTATATATACACACACATATACATATATTATCTATATATACACACATATATATAACCTACATTTTTAACTTCAAATTGTTGGTGCCTTCCAACTGACTTGGCCAAGAGGAGACAAACAACCCTAGTTTTCCATCACAAAGTGTTCTCAACCAAGGGTCTCTGTTCCCCAGGGAACATTTAGCTGTCTGTGGGTTTCTGGTTGTCATATGGGCAAGAGGAGAGTGTTGCTGGCATCTAGTGGGCAGAGGTGAAGGGCACTGTGGAACGTTCCACAATGCATAGAACAGCGCCTGCCCCAACTGTTGATCACATTAAGGCTGTGAGACTCTGCTGTAGCTGGCAGCACAGTAAGATAATTAAGAGCATGGATTTCAGAGACAGACAGACCTGCTCTTACATTCTGGCTCTGCCATTGACTAGCTTTAATGCTATTGTAAGGCAGTTTTGCTATCTGTGCTTCAATTTTTCCTTTTAAGTAGAGTAATAATCATTATTGTGTAGGTTTGTTGGGAAGATTGAATGAGCTAATCAGCACGTGTAAAACATTGTTCAAGGCACACAGAACTCAATAATAAATCATGTCTTTCATCCTCTTCACCCAAGACATAGTGTTCTTTCCAAAGAAACTTTTCTAAGAAACTAAGTAAAAAATATAACAAATAAGAAGTGAATACAAAAGCCTAGAAGTAGACATACGTATCAAGTTGAGAGTCCTTATTCTAAGGCCACAGAAGCACAATCACCAAGAGGCCTGCTAGACCTAGCTTACCACTTTCCCTCGTTTGTTTGTATGAGTGCAGGTGAGGCATACTCAAGTGATTACAGGGGCCAGATAGGTAATATATATGGTACAAGTGGCCCAATGTTGGCATTCTAAACACATAGGAATGTCTTCACTTCTACAAAGAAATATGCTCCCTCCCATTTTTCTTGAATCCTGTGGTTCTCTTAATCCTTTGTTCTCCTGCTGTTGACAGAGACATTGGTGTAAAGAAATATTTCTCTTTCTTAATCCATACAACAGTGCAATAACAATGATAAATGGCAACTATCATTTAGCCTGGATGTTGGAAAATAATTGTAGGTGTGTGTGCAAGCTGGAGAAGTCAGGCCTGGCCTTAAAAGGGCAACTACTACTCAAGTTCAGACAATTATTGAAATGTAGAAACACAGGTTCAGTGGATGCCAATCTCTTCACTTTTTGAAAAGAAGTCCGTATTCTCCTGTGAACTCTCTTGATATTTAAATATTGGTTTATATTGTTGAAAAATTGCTCTGTGGATAAAACAAAACATGGCTGAGGACTGAATTCAGTTTAAGGGCAGGCAGTATACTGCCTCTAGACTAATAAAATAAAGCTTTTGTCTTCCCTATCTTTTAATCTCATTACCGTTATTAAAAATTCTCAGCAATGACTAATGTATTTGCTCATTCAACAATTATTAAATGTCTATTGTGTGTCTAGTACTATTTTAAGTGAACTGGTACAGAAAGTACAAAGGCCTTGTAACAGACAAGGCACTTAGCAGAAATGAACAGCAAGTGGGCCAGAGCATAGTGAGTAAGGACCAGTGTGGAAGAGCCTGTGGGTTATGGTAAAGATTTGAATTTTATTCCCAGTAGATGAGAAGCCATCAAAGGTGTTTGAGTAGAAAAGTCACATGTTTTTATTTATATTTGAATAGGATTATTCTGGCTTCTACTGAGAGTAGATGGTAGAGAAACAATCAATTCAGGGTGCTCTGAGAATAGCTGAGGATGAATCTTGGTAGCAGTCAATTATGAACATAGCAGAAACTGGCTCTTCATCGTAACATACCACTTTTCAGTTAAGGTATAAGTTCCCAATGAAAAAGACCCCCTCTCACTTACAGGAACATTTTAAAGATCCCAGGCCATGTGATATTTTTCCTCTTTAGACTCTTCAAAGTCCCATAGCTTTGCATCTGCACTTCTGTTCCTCTGCTAGGTTCCTTATGGATTTGACTCTCATCCAAAATAGACTCTTCTCTTTCTAACTCATCTTTACCACTGGGAGCTATCTTGCTTTACTCTCCTCTCAGTTCCTTTTCTTATCCCTGGTTTTGAAATTATCACCTTAAATACCAGCACTCCTCTCTATACTCCACTTGGTCTGAAAGAGATTTGAGGGAGACTCTTGTGCCCTGGTTGATGGTTATCTGTGGCCATCTCTTCTCCAGTAATCAAAAAGTAAGCAATTGTGCATCTCTTATTCTCTCAATCACTGCACCACCTCTGGATAACTTTCATGTTTTCTCTTTAAAAGGTGTCCTCATTTCCTTCAATCTTTCATTTCGTTAAGAGCACACTGCTCTGAAGATAGTCTATCAGGTTTCAAAAGCTGGCTTTTCCACTTCCAGTTTTTGGTCCCTTAGCAAGTAACTCAACTTCTCTGTTTCCTTCTGTGTTAAATGGAATAAATGACACTTCTCACAGGATTGTTGTGAATATTAAATGAGTTACTACATACAAAGTACTCAGAAGAGTATCTGACACATAGTATTCTTTGAATTAATGTTAGTTATTATTATTACTTTTATGTAGATGATTTAAAAAGTATTGAATCTTTCCATTTATATAAAGTACATGTACATACTGCTCAATAAATCAGTGTTTAAAACTACAAAGAATAATGTGTGTGTTACGTGCTGTTGTCTCTGACTCATGGTAACCTATGAGTGAGTGGTGCCTACAATGTCCTGTCTTCAACAGCTCTGCTCAGTTCTTGTAGACTTGTTCCTATGGCTTCTTTTATGGTATCAATCCATCTCATATTTGTTCTTTCTCTTTTACTGCACCCTGCTATTTCTCCCAGCAGTATTGTCTTCTTCCCAGAACCCTACCTTCTCATGATGTGCCCAAAGTAGGAAACTTCAGTTTTGTCATTTTTGCCTCTGACAATGTTTCAGGCTTAATCTGCTCTAGGACCCACTTGGTCATCTTTTTGTTGGTCCAGAGTATCCATAGAGCTCTCCTCCAATATCACATTTGAAATGAATCATTTTTTTCCTATTAGCATTCATTGTCCAACTTTTGTATCCATACATAATAACTGGGAATATGATGATCTGGGCCTTGGTTCTAACCACATATCATTGCTCTTAATGATCTTTCCTATTTTTCCATTGTTGCCCCATGAGTCTCAGCCTTCTGTTAATTTCTTGGCTGCAATCTCCATTTAAATTGTTGACTAAACCAAGGCAAGCAAAATCTTTAAGTTTCAATGTCTTCATTGTTTATGTTAAAGTTGTATTTCTTCTACAGTCATGATTTTTGTCTTCCTGATATTCAAATGAAGTCTTGCTTTAGAATGTTCTTTTTTCACTTTCATCAAAAGTTGTTTCAAATCATTACTACTTTATGTCAGTAAAATGGTATAATCTGCATATTTTAAGTTATTGATACATCTTCCAGCAATTTTTACTCTTCCTTCCTCTCAGGTTAGCCCAGTTTTTTGTATGGTATGTTCTGTGTACAGATTAAACAAACAGGGATATAAAATTCACCCTTGTCTGATACCTTTGCCTAAAGGAAACCATCCTGCCTCTCTATATTCTGTTCTGACAGTGGCTTCTTGTCCAAACTACAGGTTATGGGTCAGGGCAATTAAGTAGCTTACAGAGGTTAAATATTCACTGAATGATAAAATCACTATTAGCAAAACATCACATGAATTGAATTATTTTAAAAAAAAACAAAGAAGGAAAAAGAAAGATTCTAATTTAAATGAATTGAAACTGTTCTATTTCACAAGACTGTCAAAATATGTGTGTAGCTCAGGAATTTTAAGTGGGAAGAGACAACCTCCCATAAATCTTTCCTTATTATATTCATATCTGACCCATGTTAGACAATTAAGTCCCTCATGGTATATGAACAAAAAGGAGGTGGGGGACAGGGTGGGAAGGAGGTTGGATACTGCTGTCTTTTTCTTTGTCTTCAGAAAAAATAATGGCCTTAGGAGATCAGACTTAGTCTCCTTTTAATGAGAAAGGTGTAGAGAGAAAGAACAAAGGCATGAAAGAAAGCTAGAAGGAAAAGAAATAGCTTGGATCTTTTAAAAACTTCATAGTCAGTTTCATAATTGGTATTTATTAATGATTTCTTTGCTTTAGGGAATTCAACTGGTGGAAATCTAGCATTCAAAACAGAAATAAGGCAACCTTTGCTGTTTATATGATTCAAAACAGGGCTGCCTTAAGGACAAAAGTCTCAGGTCTATCTAAAAGAGAACTCAATTGAAAAAAAATTGGTTTGCAAACAGCTTTTCAATAACCATCCTTTAGTTATGTATTAATTTATTTGTATTGTCATTTTATTAATAACTAGACCTTCTGGAAATCCCTAATCCTTAGCTAAATTTCTGAAGGGACAATAAAGAGATTGAGGAAAACAAATGATTTAAAAAAACTCTGAAAAAGAATAGGAGACACATCAGGAACTTGTTAGTCAGTTATGGAGGATTCTTTCTGTTTGATTAACAGTTTAGACCAGACTGGACAATTATTTTGATAATTTCTTTATCTGTAGTAGGCTGTGACAGATGCAGCCCTTTTTCTAAAGGTCACCTTTCTCTGATTCCTGTTACTTGGACTTAGAAATTTGCTTCTTTATGTTATAGAGCTGTTTAAATGAATGTTTATACATGTTGAAATTAATATATACATCTAAATAAAAATGCATATTATACAGATTTAAATGAAAATAATCGTGGCCAGCAGATGGATTAACATCTACTGGACCCAATGCACTTTAGGAGGTGGTTTAATTCTTCTGTCAGTTCATTTATAAATCTGCTGCCTCCAGTTTGTAGTAATTTGGTTTAACCATTGGCCTGGTGGGCTACAAGTTCCTCTGAGTTGAATACCTTCCATCTCTGCATGATTTCCTGTTAAATATTTATTACTGAACAATGTTGGAAATCAGGTGAGATTTTGCATCCAAGTAATACACAAATGTTCCATGCTGATCCCCTCCCTTAATTAAACCTCCAGATCCTGTCCTTGTAATAAATACTTGAGTAAAGAACATGAAAGAACAACAAAGTCTCCTGCTTAGGCCAGACTCCATATCTAATACTACTATACTTAAAAACAAACAAAAACCCAAAAAACAAAACAACAAAACTCAATAGTGAGAAACAAACAGTATTATGAACACTGCTTTTTCATTTTTCAATTCTTAGATGATATGTCTGTTACCCATGCTTCATCATAGGTATAAAGAAGGGATATACTTATTAGGACAAGTTTATTTACTTGATTAATTTTTTATTTTACTTTTTTTTGCTGTTTTTATTTTGTTGTCCTTGTTGTCTTTATTTTGTTGTCTTACCTATGCCTAGTTGTTTCTACCTTTCAACAATTCAAGGGCAAGGAAAATCAAGTCAGCATGTTAACGAAATCCAGAATTGTAGGAAGCAGAGGCTGGAGAGTAAATCATTGTTCTTTCCCACTCTTTCCAACATCAACATCTGGTTTATCAACAAATTATAAATTCAAAGAAGTTTCCAATACATATTAATCCTTGGTCATAAAGTAATTCCCTTTGAAGGTCAGAAATAATCCAAAAAATAAAAAATAAAATAAAATAAAATAAATCCACAAAAACAAAAAGGACCCCTGCCCAAACCAACAAACCAACCAATCAACCAACTAATCAACCAACCAACAACCAAAAAACCACTTATTTTTTTTTTTATAGTGAAGTCTAGAAAAACTCAAAAGAAGTGGGAATTCTCTAATGATGGCACAGAAAACAATAATTCTCCCTTTGCTGGGCTTGGTATTTACAGACTACTATGGCCCCTGAAGTTGGGGCAGCCCCATGTCGGCAGAAAGGTGATTTCAAGGCTCACAGCATTCTGCAAGTTCACTGCTCAGAAAGCACCTGTACTAAATATTTTTATGCCAAGGCCATGAAAATCCAGGAGTGCAGCCATCCTCAAAATTTCTCATTTCTTACCTGCCATAGCAAGGTCACTAGGTGGCTGCACAAATGACTGTAGGATAGATTGCATATGGCAGGGCAAGCAGAAAACAGGAAAGGGATTATACTGAAATGGCACTGAGGCCCTTACAGAAACTTCCTTCTTGCTAAGGCAATTCACAGCACAGGTAGAGCAAACAGGCTTCCTTTAAAAAATTCCGAAAGGCTTCCTCTTATCAACCTTGAGTTCTTCTTACTGTTTTATAAATTGTTAACACACAGGTTTATCTCCCTTAGCTTTAGAAAAACGAGGTTCACATTTAGTGCTCTTTCCTCATAGTGTAGTGCTACCTGACTCCACACTTGTCAGCTCTGTAAGCCTCCAAACTCCAGGAACCTCTTCTATTTGAAGGTACAAATTTTCTCTGCCCACCTCATGAAGTTGTTATAAAGGTCCAAAGAAAATAATAATTTCCCAACTAATAGGCAAATGTATGTGATGAATATTAACTCTATATGTCCTATTTTTTTTTTTTCCTAGAATTTTCCAGAGGACAAACTGGATGTTGCTTTTATAAGCCTGGGTGCTTAATTCCACTGGAGGAAGAAGAATGCCACAAGTACCCTTAAGAAACATGTTATAGCAAATTATTCCTCCTAGCCAACTGCTGGAGGATTTTTCCATGCTTTTAAGAATGCTTTTTTCTCTAATATTCTAGCTGTTTATTTCTATTTCCTTTTAAAAACATTTTTCTCCTAATGCTCCTTAGTTTTTTCAATTTCAATTTTTTAAACTTTACATGTAAGTTCCTCATTCTACTCTTTATTCGTAATCCCTTTTTCTCTTACATTTTAACTTTTTATCTTGTGGCCTTTACTCTTTTATCTTTTTCATTTTCTCTTCTTTCATGTGTTTAATTTTTTATCTCATTCGCTTCTTGCTCTTCATCTTTTATTTTATATCTCATCTATTTATCTTATGTTTAACTTTTAACCTTTAATTTTATTGGAATTTGAATTTTTTTCATTTTTAACTTTTGCAGGATTCTTTTCATTTCCTCTCATACTTAATATATTCTCAGTATTTTAGTTTTATTTTACATTTAACTGTCTACCATACTGTCGTTATTTTAAAGAAGTCAAAAGTAAAGGCTTTCTCCTCTAGTATTTATCTTTATTTAATAATGTGTTTTTACAATGACTAGCCAGGAGGCTGGTTATAGGTGTGGGGGTATAAATGATAACCTAAACCCTAAAGCGCAGAGGCCTTCCCTGCTCTTCAAGGTACCTTGGGAGGCACCTCCATCATCAGGCTGTGTTGCTCACTTAATGTACACAAGAATATCAAGATATCTGGAAGCCAAGCCTTCTCTGTTTACAGTGGTATGTTTGGTTTACTGGAGTGATGTTGTTTCCGCATTTCATTTATTCCATTAATACTTACATGAGCTTTTGAGTGGTGATAATCCTTGAGAACAAAACTGTATCTGGTTGACTTACCAGGAAGACCCAGACCCTGTCTACATACCCTACAATGTTTCCCTTTTCCAGTATCAAAACTAAACCTCAGTCAGATTAACAGAGACAGTCAGAGGCAGAGCAAAGCACTCTGCTGGGAATAGCCAATTTCTTGGAACTAAGATGCAGAGCAAGTTCAAGAGTTCTATTTCTTCAAATTTAGAGGACTCTTAAATTTAAGTCAACGGTATTAAAATCACCAAATGTGATCATGTAATTAGTGTTCCACAGAGCAAGAATGAGCCATGAACCAAAACAATCAGGGAATAAGAGTAAATGAGATGAGAGTGTATAGGCAACTGCAAAAATGTGGAGTGAGGACCAGAACTGTGTGTTAGTATGACCTTTATTTAAAGTGAAAGGCTTTTACAGCATGTGGAGCGACTGTGGTCTGAGAACAGCAAGGAGGATACAACTACACGTCCAAGCCCAAGATTATGAATTGTGTGAGAGACAAAGCAGCTGCCAGCAGAGAGAGCTACAGTAGAGAAGCAGTGTTCTCTCTGAGCAAAAGAGAACAATATGAAACTGAAGCCCTCAGAGAAAAACCTGAAAATAAAAAGGGTGTGGCTGATGAGGGATCCTGTGCATCAGAGGGCACAAAGGAAAGGAAGGTGTCAGGAGCTGAAAGAGGGCTGGAGATGGATTTAGATTAGTGGATGTTGGCAGGGTAGGGGACACACAGTCTGGAGAGTGAGGGAAGAAAACTGAAGTGTTGAATTTCTTGTGGGGTCAGCAGTGGACAGGGTTAGAGGCACTGAAGGGATTCCCCATGATGGTCCATCTCTTTATTAGATGACGGTGGTAAAGCTGCGAGTGTTTGAGGAGGGGGATGGAGTCTCAGTAGGAACATACAGAGGTCTCTGGCTTCTCTTCTGCCTTTGGCAGCCTAAGGTCAAAGTGAGGATAGTGACAATGTGAGCTGATTCCTTTCAGTCATCTTTTACCCTGAGAAGGAATATTATGGAATGGGAAATACCCTTAAATGTAACCTTATTATAGTTGCCTGGGGACTCATTTGTACTCATTACTTAGACTTGAGAGGTTAGAGGAAGGAGAATAGTTAGATGTGCTGGGTAGATTTCAAAATCTCTTGGTGATCTGTGGTTATCTGAAGACCTTTAACTCTGCCTTGGAAAAGGACCTGAACAGACAATTCACTAAAGAAAGAATACCAAAAGCCCATAAACATAGAAAAAAATGTTTAAGCTGTGTATACTCAAATACATGCAAATTAAAAATATAAGGAGATAGCAGTTTTCAGCTGTCAAATTAACAATGATAAAATAATTATAATATTTAAAACTCGTGAAGTGCGGTCACAAGAGCAATATTACAGCTACTAGTATAAATTATAACTTTTCTGGAAAATAATTTAACAACATGCTTTAGAAATTTAAAAATGCACACTTTTAGTCCATTAATATTACTTCTAGGAATCTATCTGAAGAAATTTATCAGAAGGTTTAAAATGTTTACAAATAGAAATGTTTACTGCTACATAATTTGTAGGAGTAAAATTAGACTTACATATTCAAAATAAAAAATATTTTAAACTTTATGATAGAAAACTATGACACCACTGAAAATCATGATTTTATAGTGTTTTTAATGAAATGAAAATATCTTCATAAAATATTTTGTTAACAATGTAGGATATATATACACATATATACATACCTGTATATAGATGATATAATAAAAACAAAATAGCATATATAATTAAAAATTAGTTCTCAAAATTGGTGTAGCTCAGAATCATCCGAGAAATTTATTAAAATCACAGATGTCCTGGTCC
Source organism: Eonycteris spelaea (assembly GCA_003508835.1). NCBI lineage: Eukaryota > Metazoa > Chordata > Mammalia > Chiroptera > Pteropodidae > Eonycteris > Eonycteris spelaea. Next base: position 8,957,680 of record PUFA01000043.1, on the reverse strand, counting down.
TACATTATATCTATTGAACCAGAATCTCAAGTGACTTATGAAGTAGGAATATGAACAATTATAATTAAAAATAAATCATGTTGTTTTTCAAAGGAACAGTTACTAATTTTAATCAGGAAAATGCAATAAATATTACTAAAATACAGAACTTCTTCCCAGTCATTGAAAACAATTCATTATCAACAGATAGCTGATGCTCTAAAATTATTCTATGCTCAGAGCACATCAGTGAATAGGAGACACTTGCTCTAGACAGCATCAAGTTTAACAAAGATTAGCAGGCAATAAAATAAAACAAAATATATTAATATTGTAAAATACTAAAAACTTCTCTAGCACTTCTATTCTACTTATTATAAATCGTAAAAACACAAAAACTCAGATGTAATAACAACATGTAGCAAAACCCAAAGTCCTTAGTGGCTACCACATCTGGGATGAGAGTGATATACAAGTACAGATCCTAATGAACACAGAGAAGCCGGCTTTCCCAAGCTTCATGAAGCAGGCCTACAGCCCTGAACTTCATAAAGCCAAATCCACTCTCAGACTAGGTGCTGACAATATTTGCTTATTAACATAATTGGAAGAAAACGCACGTGTTTTTACACCTGTCCAAACCACTCTTGGTTGATAGACACACATCCTTACTAATTCATCTTTATCAACTCCATGAATATCACCTGGTCTTTATTCCTCTTAATTAGCTGCCACTTATTACATTACATATAAAACATTTGTCAATTTTCTTATGGATTATTGTGCTGTTCATCTTAAGGCAGATATTTGGCACAAAGAGAAAACAAGCTTGATGTATAGTTACATCGCTGGTGACATCAATTACTGGCACTATTTAATATCATATGTACAAATCAGCTGGAAGAATACAAGGTTAAAGCTGTTATTGACCTTTACATTTTCTTTGTCTCTGTGGATATGAATTGTTGCCAGGCAAACCGCTGGAGCTCAATATAAGCTCTGGTTACTGTATGATTGTTGTTTGTAATACTAGAGAAGCTATGTCACATAACATTTCAATTTTCAGCAATTCAAATGGAGATGTATTCTTCACTTCCATTCTTTGACTTGGTTCCTTCATAAATTGAAATTACTCATGGATAAAATAGGTGTTATCTCTTACCACAGGAAAAAAAAATGTGATGCCTTCTCTTATATACAGATTACATAGATTATTGTCAGGAGAAGGATTGGCCTTTATAGAAAACTGACTTTTTTGTCAACTGTCAATTTGAGTGGCTGTAAAATAAATATTATTAAGCTGATTTAATGATTGGTTTGTTACCCTTGGTATTTAAGTGACTTGAAATCAATATAGTAGTACCCTTTTGTCTATAAGGAATACATTTCAAGACCACCAGTGGATGCCTGAAAACATGGATAGTACTCAACCCTATATATACTATGTTTTTTCCTATAATACATACCTATGATAAAGTTTGATTTATAAATTAGGCACAGGAAGAGATTAACAATAATAATGAGTAATAAAATAGAACAATTATAATAATATACTGTAATAAAAGTTATATGAACATGAGCTCTCTCTTGAAATATTTAATCTCATGGATAGAAGATTCATTCTTACCATAAATCTTAGCAACCTCAGTATACAATGTTTGTTTGTTTCTTAGTATGTCCATAACTTTCACTTTTTTACTTAAAGGAAGTGCTTTACAGCTTCTCTTTAGCAAATTCAAATTGCCAGTATCACTGCTTTTTTAATTTGGAGACATTATTAAATAAAATATTGGTGACTTGAACACCAGCACTGTGATACCATGATACGAAGATGGCTACTTACATGACTACTGGATGGGGAGACACCAGACAAGGATGATTCATGTCCCGGTGGACAAAGTGGGTTGGCAGGAGAGTTCATCATGGTGCTCAGGACTGCACCCAGTTAAAACTTATGAATTGTTTATTTCTGGAATTTTCCACTTAATATTTTTGGAGCATGGTTGGCTGAGGTAACTGAAACCGTGAAAAGCCATACTGCAGATATGGGATGGATACTGTAATCATATTTAGTGACTTATTCATTTAGTTAGCTAGGCTTATATTTTCAACCAATTGGAGAGTACACCAGGAAGTTATACGGCCCAAGGTAAAGAAACTATACAGGGGCAGCTTATAATATTTGGGGAGGACCTCTTTATAAAATATAGAAAAAACAGTGTGCATGTTTACTTAGAAAAGAAAAAAAATCATAAATTACAACACAAAACGAAAAACCAATAAATATCACAGACTTCACATGTTTTCTAGTACCTTAGCAGGGTCCTGCAAATCCGGGGCACTACGACTTAAACCTCATTGGCTTCATGGTAAATCTGCCTCTGAGTCCTTGAGAGCTTTGTTAAAAAAAAAAAAAAAAAAAAAAAAGATGGTGATGATGTGTAGAGTTTGTTTGATTTAAATATTTTCAGACTTAAATGATGTAGTCATAAGATTTGAAGGCAAATATGCTGTTTGTGCTCGACTGTGGCCACAACAAGCTACTTTTTAGAGAGAATTTTGGCCTTCTTGCCAGGCATATTTAGGAGTCCTCTGTGCAGAGAGAGAGAGAGAGAGAGAGAGAGAGAGAGAGAGGGTTTAATAGCACAGATGTGTCTTTTCAAGATTCTCAACTTTTATAAGAGGATGTCAGCCCAAAGCTTACCTTAGCTAGCAGTTAAAAGATAAGGCTCTACATTTTATTGCTCTCAAGACACTTGTCAGAAGTTCACTGCCCTTAACGCATATCCAAAGCTTTGTTGGTAGAAGCAATGTTTATAGTTCACTCTCTGAAGGAGATGCATTCAATCCATTCCTCTAGAAACAACTATCATCATTTCAGCACAAGGAATGAGTTCTCAGACATGGAGGTGCTAACTGAATAGATTCTCTCTGGAGTCATTATCTATTAGTATTTAGAGTCAGGCACACTTGTGAGCCACTCAGTTATTCTTTTCAAATCACAGTGCTTTCAGACAAAAATATTTTTTTCAGATATTTTTATTTCTATCAAACTCTATGTACTCCCCACAGAGCCTAAAGACTTAAATTCTATCTTTTGCTTACTGGGACTAGATTATCCTCATAATCTGTAAAACATGCACACCACTTTCTATCTCATAAAGAAAAAATCAAATTTACAAATCTACTCTTCCTGTCTACAGAATAAAATCTATATTTCTTAACTTGGGTTTTGAAGTCTACTTTAACTCATGTTCTCATTAATCCAGCTAAATCATGAAACTTCCAGACTTTGCCCAAAACTTTTCTCAGAGATTATCTTCACTGTTCTACAGAAGCTATAATGTTTCATCATTCACCACATCTGTGTAGTTATCTTTAAGGGCATAACTAAATTTAAACCTCTTTCATAATCACCCAAAGCAGAGTTAATTTTCTTTTATTCCTCTCCATTCACTCTTTTTTCCCTTAGTATGTACATATTCAATATATACACTTACTACAATTTCCTTGTGCTGTGTCTGTTTCTTCCTCTTCCAGAACAATATGTTTGTTAAGTGGGCTCTTGATACTCAGCAGACTTTCTTAACACTAAGTCAGAACATATGTATTAGGATGAAAGGTATTGCCCAATTATTATGAATAAAAACAGCTCCCCTCTTCCAAGTTTAACCCTTGGGAAGCACTACAACATAATGGCAAACCTTAGAATCGTTTAGAGAACTGTGACCAGGTCCTAACTCTGCCATTATTTGCAAGCTGGGTGACCCTGTAAAAATAAACTCTCTAAGCCTCAATTTAGTCATTTGCATAACGGGTAGAATATTTGTCTGTGAAGATTATTACATGAACCAAAGGCAAGTAAAACAGTATGTGTTTGATTAATTAATGTGGTTGTTTTATCACTGTTTAACACCCTGATTTCTTGCCTCTGTTGTGAGGATGATGAGACTCTCCAGAGTTAAGGGCAACATATCCACATCTACTTCAGTTCTGAGCCCTGGAGAGATGTGTGGAATTTACTTGCCTTATTCTCTATGACTGTCAGAATATCCTCTTTAATACCAATCCCTAAAAGAAGCTTAAGCATTTCTCATGATAACTGAAAGACAATGTTTTGCTGACAGGCTATGAATGGAATCCCAGCAGGCAAAACAAGAAGGAAATTTAGCAAAGACAAAGCTCTAAAGCTGTGAAAGCATTTAATTCTTCCACCATGAGGAGCCTGTGTGGAATTCTTTAATTTTGCCTATAGGTGCCAGGTGTCTTTAGCTACTGTCATTCCCTTACTTGACTTTAAAAATTTTTATTTCCTTACTAGCATTTTACCAATGCCTTGTGGGGTAAGGACTAGCGAAGGGGTGAGTGATTATGAAGTAAGATTTATAATGTTTCCTTATATCATGAAAGGTCAGTGACTATATTCTCTTAGACCAGAAAATTTTCATTCATGTACGTAGAAATAAACAAGTGAGCCAACCCTCCTGGGGATGATGTGGCTGCTGAAAACAAGAACTACAAAACAATAGTATATATGTATGTGTGTGTGCATGCATGTGGGTGTATACTTTTTTAAAAACAAATTGAAGACATATCAAAGTTATTGCCATCCCAGGGACTCTGCATATGAATGAGAGAAACTATCTGTACTTGGCCCTGCATCTTCCACAATCAAAGAGATAAAACAATTTTTATTTATTTTTACTTATTTTTTATTTTTATTTTTTATCTTTACAAGGCTCTGAGACTGTGTAAGACCCTAAAATATATCATATAATCTTCCTTGGTTTTTTCTTTACTTTTTAAAAATCCTAGTAATCTACTCTTAATAGTTTACTTAGGTAATGAGCTCCTATGAAATAATTTATTGAAAATGTTACTCTCCTGGTACATATATCATCAGCAAGTGTCATTCTTGTAAACAGCTGTAATTCTCTGAGGAACATTCCTCATCCAACTCTGAACGTTCTATGGTCCAGTAATCTGGCCATTTATACCCTTAATATCTAACCAAACCATTATTTTCTATTATTTTCTCTCTCTCTCTCTCTTTCTCTCTTTCTCCCCCTCTCATACACAGACTCACACAAACACATACTAACACATGCCAAGTCATTCTTCTTTCTCTCCACACTCACCATGAGTCCTTACCATTTCTACCATTACAATTATAATAATAATAAAATAATAATAATAATAATAACTATAATGGAAAATGAAGAAAATAATTCAACATGTCATGACATGCCCAGGCATTTCCTTAAACTCAATTGTATTATGCTTAGAAAGAAATATTTATTTTTGTGATGCATTTTGGCCTAGAATGTTGTATTACTTCTGATAAAAAATTTAACATTTAAAACTTCTGTTTATCTAAGCGGGAGTGACTCTTCTGAATAAAACCTTTCATTATCATGATGCTTAATTATGACCATCACAAAATAGAGTCTATTAATAAAATACATTAGAAATGCCCTTATAAAAAATGTCTACTTGATCCAATACATAATTAACATTTACAAACCTACATAAAAAAATCTCCAGATTCCATCATTCTCTCCCCTCTTAAACCTGTCAAATCCACACCCTTCTCTACATAAACACAGTACTCTCCCCTTTTAGACTGCTGATACAGTTCAATGGAATGTAGCAGAGTCACACACTCACATTAAATTTGTGTTGACAATCAGGTGAACCCTAAGAAAGGTCCAAGACTTTTCTTTATTTCTAATCCTAGATATAAAATAACATCTCTATGTAGCTTAGCTTATACCTGCACTGTCTCAACAAAAAAGATATGTTTTTGTCATTTTCATGCACAGATAAGACTTATATCAAGGTTGTTGGGGAAAGCATTGCAATTTTTCAATTTAAACTACCGCTCCTATCAGTGAAGTCTTGGTTAAACAAATTCCCAGTGAAACACAAGTAAGGCAAATCTATTAGTTTATTAAATAGAAAATTTATTGCTGTGGTATGTGTTTCAGTGGGGGAAAGGGAAGAAGAGAGCATCTGGGTGTGATCTGATAATTACTCATTAACCAATGCAATTAGTAAATTCTCCAGACAATTACCTTGACCCAAATATTTACTCAATCCCACAATTATTATGTTAAGGCAGATGGCAAAGAGATCTCAGACATAATCTTGTCCTGCTTAACCTCTGCCTGCCTGTGCTAAGCAGTGGTCAAATCGTCTTGTTCATATCTACGGTGTTCAATTTGTGTGTATTTGGTTGTATACATTGGATTCAGGAAATAGAGAGGCCAAGAAATAAAAGCAATCTATGAAGGGGGAAGTGAATTTTTCCTCTTCATCAGCTACAAATTAAATTAAAACGGTATTTGTTTTCCTCATTTTGGGCTACTATAACAAAATATCACAGACTAGGAGGCTTAAACAAGAGACATTTAATTCTTGTCGTTCTAGAGGCTCAGAAGTCAAGATTAAGGGGCCAGTGATTCAGTGTCTGGTAAAGCCCACTTCCTGGCTTATAAACAGCAGCCTTTTTACTTACATAATGCTCACATAATGAATGACAGAGAGAGATCTGGTCCCTTCATCTCCTAATTACGGCACTAATCCTATCATGGGGGCTCCACATCAGGACTTCATCTAAAACTAATTACCTCCCAAAGGTCCTACCTACAAATATCTTCATATTGGAGATTAAGTCTTCAACATATGAATCTTGGGAGGACACATTCAGTCCATAGAATATTCTCCTTAAACAGTTCTCTGATCATATTTGAAGTATCAGATGTAGTGGTTAAATAATAATAATAAAATACAATTAATATATTAAAAATTATTAAAATTAAATGAAACTATGAAAAATAATAATTTAAAAACTAAAACAAACAAATTGAGAATAAAAACAAAACAGGTGTAAGAATCAGTAAAATTGAATTTGAATCTTAATGCTGACATGTATTCTGACCTCTTGCTCAAGTCATAAAGAGTGAGAGGGTTAGGATGAAGAGGATTGCTTGATTTCTAAAATTGCTTATGGCTTAGAGATTATATTTTTAAAGAATGGACCAGTCTTTACTTTCATCTCAAGGTATCTAAAGGTATTGAGTTAATAAAGTAATAAATGAACCTCTTCATGAGGTAATTTCACTGCAACATTATCTTAATATACTGAGGACACCATTCTCAGGACAGAAAAATTGAGAACAAATGTCCTCAAATCTAAAGGTAGCAGCATGATGGTATCATTGAAGGACATAAATGTGTTCATGCTTTTTAGATGCAAAAAAAAAAAAAAAAAAAAAAGCTCTTATTTATTTCCCCTTAAAAAATTTGATATCAAAGTAAAAAAAAAAAAATCTCAAACTCTGATGGATGCAGAGACAAAGCAATGTGATGATACCATGAGGCAGATGCCCATAGGATCTAAGTCCTTTGTGGGAAGCCTCTGTCCTCACATTTCCCTATGCTCTGTATTTTGGGGGACTTCAGCCCTGTCATCGCCTTCCCTAGAATCTCTCCAGTTTCATTATCTCTTTCTTGAAGTATTTTAACCAGAATCACACACACTAGTCCATGTGTGACCTCACTAGCACTGTGTATAAATACATATTTTTTTCTTTTTTATGTCTCATATTCTTGGCTGGTCTAAAAAACTGTATTGATCTTTTAGTCACAGAAATAATGAGCGTCATCAAGAAAAAATGATCATTTTCTTTATTGAAAAGATAATCAGTTTCAGTTATAAAATGGATTTTTATATCTAGGAATAATATTTGTTATTTTGGCATCGGTGATATTTCTCAAACTAAGAAGTGGAACCCATTAGTTAGTCGTGCTATATACACACAAAAAATAATAATAATAGAAGGAAAGAGGCAGGGGAGGAGGAGAGGAAAGAAAAAAAAAATAGAATGAATAAAAAAATAGAAAGTATCTCACCATATGGCTAAGTATTGTTTTATGAAACATTTGTTTTACTTATATATACTTAAATGCACAAGAATATATTATGCATATTACAGAATTACATGTAAAATGTATCTCCTACTCTAGGTTACGTTTAAAAAGTTCTGAATGCTGTGATAAGAGAAGTTGAGAAAAATAATACTAAGGGAAGAGAAAATATTAACATTAGAGGTTATCAGGACATGCACTTTAGTTGTCAGATGTGTGCAGGTAGAAAAACAATTGGCAAGGCAGTAACTATAACCAGCCTAAATAAAACAGTACCTCATCACAGTGAGAGCATGAGGTTGGGCCACACCAGTGTCTGTTCCTCTCTGTTCTGAACACAGGCGGTGTGCAGCTAGCAGGGTGAAACTGCTGATGGCCCTCCAAGGATGGAAGCATGAATGCATTCAAATTCACACTTGCAAAATGAAACACAGAAGAGGGCCAGCCCAGAGCTATTGTCTACTATCAGAAATGACAGTTAAATGATTTCAGTGGCTTTTTTTCTGCCTTTATATCTCCCCCACTTTTTTTTTCTTAAAAAGAAATAACTAAGTAAAAAGTAAAAACAACCCTGAAAAGATGATGATACTTTGACTGATGAGTTTGTACAACTTCTGGGAATGAATTGGCCAGATGGGACGGAAAGTGCACTGAGCATTTCCTATACTGCAGATATCAATAGCAGGGTGGGAGGGCTGGTCCCAGAATAACTTTTGCTGTATCTTTTGGTCAATAATGTTGGACAGGTTGCCTCAGCTACACTGATAAGAATATCTTTCCCTTACCATCTCTGCAAAGACAAGTGAGACTTTCAGTCATCCATATATTTTAAGTTACTAATCCTAATGGAATTTTGACCTTATTAGAGATGTAGGGGAGAGGGAGAATTTCTTGAAAGATACTCTTTGATAGAATAAAGTTGAACCTTTAACCCTCACTGAACTCAAGGGAGAAATCTCATTTGAACTTTGGAAGGAGAAGCTCAGAGGCAGAAATAAGGAATTCTGATGTTTTGCCTTGTGACCTTATACAATAATTTAATCTCAATTAACTTTTTCTGTAACACCTGGTAGAAAAGTTCTGATCATTTAATGTATATTTAATTAAATGTAATGTATATTAAATTTAATATACATTAACTTAAAGTTACCTAAATTAAGGGGACTGAGCAAAGTACTAGGGGTGTAAAGAAGACCTCATCATCCTGTGAATTTAACATGAAACAATGAACCTTAGTATAAGGTGATACAGGGTATACTGAGTATGTCATAGTGAATGGGAGAACTAAGACATGTTGAACTAGACTATGAGGTTTCATACAAACCCAGGGGTCATCCCTGACCCCTCAGGGGGGTGGTCTACCACAAGCAAACAATGCCCACCTCTCACTTTTGCTTCTCATTGTTCCACCAAACCCATCTAGGTCATCATCATCTCTCATGTGAATTCCAGCTATAGTCTCCAATTTTTCTTCCTTTTAATTCTTTGAGCACACCATAAAAATTGGCTCTAGGTAATTCACACAATTTTCTTTCTTTCTTTTTTCTTTAAACTTATTTTGACTAACTTCTCCTAATCCTTTAGTTCTCAACTCAAATATCTTTTCCCAGGGGAGATATTCTTGACCCAAGAGCTAATTAGATCATATGAGCTATGTGTTCTCATAGCACTGTGCATCCCAAACCCCCATCACAAACACTTAATATGTTTGAAATATACTTTCTGGTTTAACGTCTCTCTTTCCTGCTACATTGCAAATCATGTTCACTATTAAATTAGCACAGTGCCTGGCACATATTAAGGTGTGTGTATACACACACACACACACACACACGCACACACACATACATACATATACAGATATTTGTGTTTGAAGCAGTTTCAGCAAATGCAGGCAAAGAGAGAATAGATGATTAGGGTATTTTGAACTGAAGGGAGATCATGGCAGTATGTAACTGAAGTATGGAATACACTAGCATACTGTCTTAGAAAGGACACTGAGGTTGTGACACTAGAGTCCTGTCCCAAATCCAAAGCTTATCAGCTGTTCATCTCTGGGGAAGTTAAACTAAAGTTGATAATGGAATAATAAAAACAGTCCTTTTGATGACTCCGCATAGACATTATTGTTCTTAATGTCACATCTACTTTCCTATGAAGAAGAAAGCAACAAACAAGAAAGGGACTTATCGCCCATGGCTTCTTTACTTCACTTTAAAATCCCAGAGTGGTACTTCAGCACCTCTAGATTCACACAGCAGTGTCACTAGATCATTTCATTCTTAGAAACTGTTTTCTGATTTTCTGTTATGTTTTATAGTTTCCCTTTATGAGAAAATGCTGGTCCATTAGAGAAAAGGCCTGGTTGACACAGGAAATGTCTGCCATCCTTTCTACTTATTTTTTCTCTTTGCTTTATTCTTAAAAACTAAAGAGGCAGTGTTTTTTATAGAGCCTGGACCTAGGATCCCTGGGCAATGCCTCAGCACTCTCATTCTGACACATAACAGCTGAAAAGTGAATGTTTTCTTTCATTACTATGACAAAAGGGTTTTTCCATTTTCAGGGATTCTAGGGATACCCCCTCCTGCCTCTTAATAACTCAGTAAGTATAGAAGTTCTTTGAGAGTTATATTTTCAGAGAGATTGGTATTATGACAGGATTCCTCAAAGCAGAATCTAGAATCTGCACTATTTGAATTAGCTCAGATAGATCTAAAATGGGTTTTTACCTCTATAAAGTCATCCCATTTGAAACATTGTTAGTATAAATCTCATTTTTAGAAAGTGAGTTGAGATTAGATGGCATGGTGTTATACAATGTGATTGGATCAATGGGAAGAGAGGGGACTTGAGAGAAAAAGTCTGCCCCCCTGGGGAGAAGTATTTTATCATTGCAATTGACACTGCATAGTGATAATAAAAAGCAGACTGACTTTTTTCTGTTTTTATGATTATTTTAAATTTCTATTTGGACACTATCTGACCCTTGTTGCCTGCACCTGGATCAGGGGACAGGCCATCCCAATTGCCCGCCCCCGCCCCCCCCCCCCCCCCGCCATAGCTGGCTTGGGTTTTTGTCTTTTGCCATGCTGTAAAAACTACCTAAGTAATCTTGCGTATGTCAATCCCTGAGTCTGTTGTCTTACTTACAAAATTAGAAACTTGCAGGTTTAATACTCTTTGGTTCATTACGCTAAATACATATAAGTAAACTGAAAACCTTGATATCTAGATTTCTGTAACAAGGGCAACTACATTCTCTAAGCTCTCTCGTAGTTCTCTTTTACCTCTGAGGTCTGTACATGATAAAAGTTAGTATTAATAATTTATTGAAAATATTATATAGAAAGAAATGCACATTGTTTTTCTTCTAATCATTAATCATCTGCCAATTCTTCAAATCCCTAGGCTTTTGAAATAGGGTCAGCAGGGTGCTATTTTCAAAGCAGACAATTCTGCTAACCAAGAAAATACTTTCTTGGCTCTTTAGTAAACTCGAATGTCTGAAGCTCCCAAGGGTTATTCAACGCTTAAGAGATGAAAAATATTTTTCCTAAATTGGATGAAAAGATATGTGGATAAATATGTATATAGTATTTAATAAGGGAGTAGACTTGTTTTCTCTCATTATGTCTTCCATTTCATGTTGCCCTGAATTTAAAGTACAGAGGAAGTTGTTAAATTACATTTAATAATAGTGCAGGGTGTTTAATGTATATTAATTAAATATCAGCAGATGGTAAAGGGAGTTCTTGCTGAGTATGAATAAGGAGAGAGAGAGAGTTCTAACTGCCATGTAATTAAGCTGAACCTGCAGAAACAATGGAGGTGCGATTTACTTTTTTATTAACACATAATACTTAACATGTGATGTGGAAGAATTTAATTACTCTGTTAACTCCTATTATGTTAATTCTAGTTGCTCTCACATTGAGTTGGTCTCTGTTCCCAATAAACACTATGGAGCAGCCTGAGTCACATTATTTCCAAATGTTTTGTTTGTGATGTTGTGCAAGTTGAGAGGTAGCCCCTGCATGTCTCCGTGCCTGGATGTGCCTCAGGAGCACAAGGCAACTGGCATGTCACCTCTGTTTCCCGCTAAATGTTAGTGGGTCACTCCAAAACTTCAGAGAAGAGTAGAAACAGAGGGGTGAACTTATTTTTCTTGCTGTGGCATGTCTTGGACATACCATATTTGAAAATCAAGTTTTACCCAAGTTAGAGAAAAAGTTAGGAAAGAAACTGAAAGTTTCTTCCTTGAGATTGGTAAGCAAGTTAGTGCCATGTGTTGTAAGCAAGCCCACTCTCTGAGGCTGTATTTGTTTGAATGCAAATGTACTTATTAAACTGAAATTGTTACTTTTGGTGATTGATACATATTTTTGAATGTCATAACAATGAGGGAATTTAGTCTTTTCTAGTGGTGCTGGTCTGGATTCCACCAATGTTTTCATGGAATTCTCAGCAAGTTGAAGATCTTTGTTAAAGGAACAAGTGATAGACCTTGTTACTGAGAAGTGCCCTTGATTAATATTCTGTGTGTTTGGCCGAGACCTTCCCTGGTCTGATGTGGGCATATGAAAACTCATTCCAGGAAGGCAAGGTATGAGTAGCCAACTATTTGTAGTTTCATTATGATGAAAGCTCATGAGAAAGAATTTATGAAACAATGCCAATCTTCAGCGATTATTTGCTTTTCAGAGGAAGAAAACAGCAGTTCTTCATCTGCCCCAGTTTTCTAGCTGGAAAGGGAAGTATTAACCAAACAGACAAGCAAATCATAAAGACAAGCATTGCTAACCACACTTGAACCAACCCACTACATTTTCTCCTTTGTTGTGGTAGGATTTGAATACAACTGAACTGACTTCCACCGTTGGAGCCTATAAAAGCTGACACCAGTATTACCAACTGTGCTCGAAGTCAGGGGGGATGATTTTAGGGGACTCTAGTGAAAACTGAGGTGACTCAGTTCAGAATTAAGCCAAACTTAGTTCCGATATTCTCTTTCATTTTTCACTTATGTTTAAGTATCAGGTCTTGCAATATGGATTTCAAACCAAATCCTCTTCATTTTTCACTCTAATTCCTATAACTGAGACTCCATTTTCTGGGCTCCTAACTTGCCCAGTATTCAAGTATCCCTAGAATTTAGCTAGTGTAAGTAACACCCGGATTACTCAGAGGCAATGGGACCAAAGTCATCCAGAGCCATTTCACTTTAGGGCCCAAACTATTGGTTACAGAGTTCTGATGACCTTGAGATTTTCCTGGTTTGGGTCACATCTCTAATGCTCATAACTTTATGACTTTCATTATCAAAAAATCTCATCTAAAATGTTGATAGCCCCCTGAAGAAACAATATAATTTTTTTTTTCCATTTCAAATTTGGAAGTTGCTTTGAAACTCCAACTTGTGTTCATGTGCACGCACATGCGCAACCTGTCACACCGTTAATTTATGTTTCCTTACTCTAACTTCAGTTCTGTTTCCAGTGCTCTCACCTGAAACATCACTGGATTTAACTGTGTTGAATTAGCTTAAATATGCCTGGAAAGTAGAAGTGGATTTGGTCCCTTATGAACCCAGCCCCAAACTCTTGTGGGAGCACTGCTTACCTGCAGCCTTTAATGAGGAAATAGAGCCCATATGTAAATAAGCAAAGTCATTTCCGTTAGAACCTGACAAGCTCATTGGGTTTATACTATCTGCGTGCATTTCCAGAATCCTCAGGATAAAGTTTAGAGTTGCTCTCTGCTTCTGGTAACATAAAAAAAAAGGGTTCACACCTAACGCAATACAAGTGTTGCGTTAGGAGTTCATGCACCTGTGTTGCGTTAGGTGCATAAACTCCCTTTTGAATCTATTGCTTCCTCATTTGGTTCTGAAGCAATATTTCCAAATAGAGCTGGCCCTCTTCAAAAGCAGAGTTTGAAACATAGATCAGCTATCGAAATGTGCAATGTTCTCACTATAGCTCTAAATGGAATCTCCTTCTAAAAATAAATTATAAGACAATTAATAACTCATTTTCATTAATGCAGATAATTCTTCTGAGTCATTTAAAATGCATATGGCAGTGCAATAGGGGCCTAGCCAACAAAAATTCATTTTCAGAAGTCAGTCTTATTATTTTCCTAAGAACCTGGAGAGATGTAGGCAACCTGACACACCATGGACAGAAAAGAAAAACACAATGTTTTAGACTTAAAAAAAAAAAAAAAAGGCAATTCCCAACATTAAATAAACCTACCATGACCTTCAAAAATTGAAAGAGTACAGAAAACTTTCAAATCTAGAAATAAAATAGAACATTATATGTTAGGTATTTCTACACCAATGGCAAAGAAATATCTGATTTTTCTAAATTGTGAGAAGATATCTGGGTCCGGAAAGCTCTTTTTGTCTTTCTACTCTAAAATTAAAATGCTCAAATTTCATGGAGAGTGGATCCCAGCTTATTTTGGGGCAAACACTTTACAATTTCAAGGATAGTGCTTCCTAAGCTGCAAATAAATCCCAATATATATAGTCCAATAAAGTAAAATTTCTAAAGTGGTTAATAGGGTAAAGCATGTTTTGGGCCATGTAGAGGACACAATAAAAGGATCAGCTTACAGTATAGGGATGTGAACCACACTGTCTCAGGTCTGAAATGGACTTCATAAGACTTAACTAGCCTCATGCCTTTACAGCCTATTTCAGAACAATGGCCAAAGGGATCCTTTAAATTGTAAGCCAGATCAGGCCATTCACCTGCTCAAAATTCTCCAACAGCTTCACAAATAGGAAACTGGCATTTATTACCACACCGACTTTATTCTGTTTTATCCTCGTTTGCCTTCTCTCTTCCTACTGACTTTCTTGTTCATTCAGAACTATGTCAAGCATATTTTCAACTCTGGACCTCTGAATTTGCTACAGGGAAACCTCCACAGCTATGAAGTACTATGGGGAAACCTCCAAATAGGAGACTCCTCCCTCAATTTCTTAAACTCTTTTGCTTCAATGTTCTGTTGTTAAGGAGGCCTTTTAGCCAATCTTTACAAATATCAAATGCATCCATTCTCCACATGCTTTATTAATTTTGCCCATAGTATTTATTATCACCTGGGTGATCTGGATTGATTGATTGATTGACTGACTGATCTCTGTTCCTCTATAATGTGAGCTCCCTGAGAGCAATGGTTTTCCCGGGGAAGATCCTGCATTGAGAACAGTGACTGCCATCTACTATTTATTCAATACATATCAGTGGGGTGAAGTATTGGCAAGATTATTCTAATTGATCATAATTACTTCAACAGCATCACTACAACCAATTAACAAACAATAATTCACTGTTACCTTTTTTGGTACAAAAAAATTATATGAGCCACCAAGATCTTGAGTTTTACAAATTCAGTTGTCACAAATAGAATATGAAATTGGTACAGAGAGGTGCTTTATGACTCATAGTAGAAAGTAAAAGAGATTAAAATTAGTACAAATAGAATACCTGAGCTTTTAAAAAATATACACAACCATAATTTCAGTGTGGTAGAGTTGAAAACTTCCAAATTAATAGTAAGATTGTTCTGCCTTTTATATAATTCTCTGGGGAAAAATTTTACTTGTGCAAGTTACTGATGGTGTTCATTTAGAAAAAGAAATTATGACAGAAAATAATTGCTAGCCATAGGCAATTATCTAATTACAAAGTCACAGTTACTGTAGTAACACACTTAATATTACTATTACTCTAACATTTCATGAGCACTTCACCAAATGTCAAGCATTTTTAAGAGCTTTAGATGTGATGCTTATTTAATCCTTAAGCAGCCTATGACACAGATACTAATATTATCTCTATTTTATAGACAAAGAAACTAAGATTTGGGGATATTAGTTTTTTTAAGATCACAGATTAGCACTTCATTGAAACTGAGTTCAAACCCAGGTCCTTCTGTCCTCAAAGTCCAGATTATTTGTCTCTAGTTTCAAAAGCTATGGTCAGTTATATAACTGGGGAATGTATCCTGTTTTCTCAACAAAATTCATGCAAATTAATTACAAAAGATTACATAGAATATACTATTCTTTACATAAGTGTAAAGGAGATACAAGAAAATAAGTATGTGTCTGTTCATGCAAAAGAAATGGAAGAATAAATAAAAAACAAGTGAGACGAGTTATCTAACAGGAGTAGGTGGGGAAGTAAAGGGGTATGTTTATAGAGTAGAAGGGATGAGGAGAGAGTGACATTTCTTTAAATATACCTTCTTGCTTAGCTCTGGTAAAGTTTTACCAGATGCTCTGATTTACAATGAGATATTTACATTTTGTTTTCATACCAGTTTCTGGCACAGCTCCTAAAACCCTTGGAATTTCCTAAGAGATGAGAGCAATAAGCCTGTCTTTTGTTATGTTAATGAGACAACTTTTGGAAAACATCTAAAGATAAGGGCTGGTTGCCAGGAAATCAGGCATGTAATTAGATGTTTGGAACTTTCAGTCCCAGCCCCCTGAGTTCTAGGGAGGGGGGAGGGGCTGGAGGTAGAGTTGATAGCCAGTGGGCAATGATTTAATCAATCATGCCTACATAATGAGACTTCTGGAAAAAATGAAAAGGATGGGTTAAGCGAGCTTCCAGATTGGTGAACACTTGGAAATTTAAGGAGAGTGGTGGCCTCGGAGAGAGCATGGAAGCTCTGCACCCTTTCCCCACACCTTGTCTTATGCATCTCTTCCAGCTGAGTTACATACTTTTATAATAAACCAGTAATATAGTAAGTAAAATGTTTATCTGAGTTGTGAGCCATTCTAGCAAATTAGAGAACCTAATAAGAGTATTGTGAGAACCTCTGACCTGTGGCTAGTAGGTCAGAAAACACAGACAACCTGGACTTTAATTGGTGTCTGAAATGGCGAGGGCAGCAGTTTCCTAGGACTGTGCCCTTAACTTATGAGATATGACACTATATCTAGGTAGATAGTGTCATAATTGAATTGAATTGAATTCAAATTAAAAGCTGGTGTCCAAGGATATTAAGGGGAATTATCCCCAATGATCTCTCTTGGCTCCACTGGAATTTTGTAGTCAGAACCCCTTACTGCCACAAATATAATAATGTACATTAACCAGTAATATTTGGGGTGTGAGATCCCAAATTTAAATATCTGTAACAAATGACTGTAACTGTATTATGCTTGAATAACGTGAAAGAATAATAATCATGTTGAAAAGGTAGGGGGAAAAAAACTGACCTAAATAACTTTGGAAAATAAGAACTTTGATTATATGCTGCCAGGATGAAAACAAAAGAACTTACACTGACATGCCCTTTTTGTTAGTAAATTTGGTTTTCACAGGAACATAGCTAGTCATACTGAAACTAACATGTATATATTAGGATTGAGAAAATAAGTAAATATATAGTAGATATTTAACACCAGGTTTCTCACTGTTGGCCAAAGAAGTTACAGGTAAGAAAATGGCAAGGCTATATCTATATGTACGTGAAAGTACATACATTCACTATCTTTTCTAAAGGGAGGATTTACAAGTAAGGATACCCCCGTCACAATGAGCATATCTAGTGGCCAGATCTTGGTTTCTAAATGTCATTCTTCAATAAAAGGACACAGTGTTCCTTGAAGAAATGATTGATTATAGGGCTGGGGCACAGGAAATACAAAATGGTCTTGGAATATTTTATGATTCAAGGATATAAGTATTTAATATATAACGGAAGTAAGCCAAAAAAACAAGAACCAACTGAAGGATCTCTCAATGGCAAATGTGTGAGAACTTGAACAACAAAATATGGCATTAATAGATTATAACACAAAGGATTAAAATATTCATGATATCATACTGACATAAATAAATAAGTAAATTAGGGAGAAGGGAAAGCACCTTCTTACAAACTAATTCAATTAAACAATATAGAAAGAATGGTAGAAATGAAAAATTATCACTAAGAAAACACTGCAGTAATAACAGTTGCAGACAAGGTTTGCTGATGAATGTTAAAATTAGTGGACAAAAATATGATGAGAAAAAAAGGACTTCTGCATAATCTCAAAGTATTTCCCAATAAGACACTTATTAATTAAAAAGGGAAAAGTAGTAACTATAAAGTGGAAATACTTAGCAAATACTACCTTAACAAAGTGATCAAAATTAACACTGATAATAAGACATCAAAATCACTTGCTCTCTGATATGAAGCACCGAGAAAGGCATAGTCTCATTGTGTTCTTGTCAAAAATGGAAAACTTCAATGTAATCCTGAGAAACTTTCAGACAAATCTAAATTGAAGAATGTTGTGTAAAACAACTAACCAGGAATCTTCAAAATTGTCAAGTACACGAGAGAGAAATAAAGACTTGAACTGTCACGAATTGTAGGAAAAGGGTACATAATAGTTAAATTTAATCTGGAATACAGAATTGGATCTAGAACTGTACAATTTAGTTTAAAAATTGGTAAAACTAGAATAAAGTTTCTAGATTATTCAATAGTATCCCACAATGTTAACTTCTGGTTTCAATAATTTTACTGTGGCTATATATGATGCAGACATTAGGGGAAGCTAGGCAATGAGGATATAGGAACTGTATCTTTTTGCAATTTCTGTATTTTGAAAATCAAGTTTAAAAATATATAAGCATTTGAAAATAATCATAAGAAGGCAAGATGGGAGAGTCTAAATAATTTATATGAAATACATTAATTTCCAATGAGAAGAAGACAATTTAGATCATACATTCTACTGAGCACTGTATTAGTCTGCCATAACAGAATATCACAGACTGGGTGGCTTAAACAATGGAAATTTGTTTTCTCACAGTTCTGAAGGTTTGAAGCCCAAGATTAAGGTGCTGGCAAGGTTAGTTTTAGTGAGGTTCTCTTTCTGGCTTGTAGACAGTCACCTCTTTATTTCGTTCTTACATGGCCTTTCTTTTGTGCACTCATAGATAGTGAGTAATCTCTGGTGTTTCTTTCTTTTCTTATAAAGACACTGACCCTGTGAGATTAGGGCCCCATCTTTATGACCTCATTTAACCTTAATTACCTTCCTAAAGGCCCTATCTCCAATATAGTAACATTGGGGCTCAGGATTCAATGCATTTGCATTTTGGGAAACAATTCAGTTCATAATAGGATCCAACTAAATTCATTATCTTCATATGTTAAAAAAAAAAGACAGTGCATATATTGATGGAGATTTTCTAAAGAGGAGAGGACAGAGCAAGTAGGAAGATGAGAAGATAGAGAAGGCAGAGACTTATTCTGTGTAAGATAATGTGGTAAAAGAATGCATGTCTCCTAGATGAATATTTATGAAATAGGTTTGCTGGGGCTGTACCCACTATTTGATTACCACATATAACATAAATTTGTGACACAAGAGACTACATGGAGGGTGCGTGTGTGTGTATGTGTGTATCTATAAGGCATAAAACACTTTGATTTCTCATCAGATTGCCCAGATTTTCATATAACCTTTGAAAACAGGGGGGGAAATGGTATTTAGTAGCAGAAGTAGCTCCGTTAACTCATACTAGCTGAATCTCAGATATATTCAATCTGATATAAAACTTCATGAAATAGACAAGCATGACATTTAAATGCAAAGTTGATGTACCTTTCTTCCTAAACCCCTGTACTTTAAATAATAATGTATGGCCATATTCCTTAGCCAAGTCCACTTCTTAAGTATGTTTTTTGACATTTTCCTGCTAAAAAAATGGAACCCCTACTAACATCATTAGCTTTGCAGGAGTTTCTCCAGGGAATGGGCAAAGCAACTGCCAATTCTAACCAGCCAGATGGAGGGGGAAAATAAAGAAATGAAAAGGTGGTATAAAATAGAGTAAATCCCTACAGTAAATGTGAGGTGTTTTGTTTGCAAAACTAAAAGATGAAACAAATATTACAGCTTTCAGATACATCAGTGAAAGAAAACCAAACCAATGCATGACTGTAGGCCTAACTTACCAACCAAAGCAGAGACCACAGTGAATCAAAGGGCTAAAAAAGGAGAAAGATCACACCAACAACTTCCATGATATATGCATCTGGATATGTAGAAATTTATAACTATGTTTGCTCAGCTCTTCTTCATTTGGGGAAGGATTATTGATTGTAAATTTTCCAGGGCTTTCACTCATTGCTATTATTCTTGTAGTTTTCCTTCAACGCTGGTCATTCAGAAATTGCTGAAGAGGGACTCTTACACAAATGAAGTTCACTGGCATTAAGATAACAGAAGAGAAAAGATATTTGTCTCTGTCTTAAATTTCTGGCACTGAGTTCCTGAAACCCTTGCAATTTCCTAAGTGATAAGGCACTAGGATAACACTAGCTTTTGTTCTAATATTTGGTTCTTGGCCCCAGTCTTCTGACATACGAGTTCCTAAATCTCTTGGAATCTCTTGAGTGATAAGAATGTCTTGTTCTAATAAGGTGACTCTTGGTGGGCTCTTGGATTGGGGCTGATCACTAGAAGGACCAAGCCATGGTAAGAAGCTTGTAATTTTCAACTCTCCCTCTCATTTTCCAGGGAGGGGAGAGGGGCTGAAAATGGATTACATGATTGATTTTGTCTATGTGATGAAGCCTCTATAAAAATCCCAAAAGTAAAAGGTTCAAAGAGCTCATGCTGCTGAACCCATGGAGGTGGAGAGAGAGTGGCACACCCAGAGAGCTCCACTCCTGTTCCCACATACCTTGCCTGACACATCTTTCATCTGGATATTCACCTGTATCCTTTATCATATCCTTTTATAATAAACTGCTAAACAGTAAGTAAACTATTTTTCTGAGTTTTGTGATTGACTCTAGCAAATTCATTGAACCCCAAAGAGGGTTCAATGATTTATAGCTGATTGGTCAGAAGCACAAGTAACAATCTGGACTTACGATTGGCATCTGAAGTAAAGGGTAGTCTTGTCACACTGAACCCTGAAACAGTGGGATCTGACATGGTACCCAGGTAGATAGTGTCAGAATTGAGTAAAATTGTAGGACACCCAGCTGGTGTCGCAGAATTGCTTGGTATGGAACAAAACCCCACAGATCCAGTGTCAGAAGTGTTGTGAGTATTATAGCAGTATGGGAGTAAAGGAGAAACACAGGAACAGTGTAGGTTTTACCTACTCAACTAGGAAACATCTGTTTGGGAGGAGGTTGAGGTGAGTTTCTGGTTAAGAAGCAACTGAGGCATAATGCAGGCATTTGATTGATCTGTGCCATCCTTGTCCATGGGGCCCAGCAAAATCAATAGCTGCCTATAGTACCTTGGATTGAGCCAAACACGTAAAGCTATTCAGTTAAGCCATGGAAAATTCAGGACTGTGCAAGTTCACTGCACTTTCTCTCAATCATAAACAATTGATCTTTCGTACTCTTGCTGCCAGTGGCACCAAAGTAGTAGGAAAGAATTAGGCAAAAACAAGAAAATTATGGCACTTTAGGAAATTATCTACCTATAGGTTATAATGACAAAGGGTTAGTAGATAAGTGGTTATAATAAATTGAACAAACTATTGAATCTTTATGAGAGACCCCTCAGTTAGTTAATAGATATTCATGGTGGTGGGAGCATATAAAGGACATATAAAATTAACAGGTCATCTTTTGTCATAGATTAGGATTCAAAGGAGTGTCAGCTGAAAATTTAAATGGACTCAGTAAATGATGCTTTAGACTTAGAATTGCCATTGCCTTGCTTGCCAAGTTCTCATAAATCTTTGATTGTTAGTCTCCAAACATCATTAAGTGGTAAAGAGAAGAGGAGAGGAGAAGGTAAGACAGAATAGGTAAGTATAAATGACAAAAAGTAAAGGAGTTTAAAGCACAGAAAGAAAATGAAGGTAGGGAGAGGGCCACATCACAGTGTTTTCATTGTCTTGGATGGTTATCTAGCCCAAGAAATTTTACCAACACTGTATAGAGTGAAGCATTCAAAATTTAAGAGACTGGTCTCTCAACGGTCTTTGACACAACTGTATGACACTTTAATATTTTCTACCTATTCCATTTCCACCCTCGTGTAACATTTCTAACCTTCTAATGTGAACTCTTACCTCTCCACTATTGTTTCTGATCTGCTACATGATTTCTTCCTTCCAAAATGGCACTTATTTTTAGTAACAGACCCTTGGTTCAGTTCTGGTTTTGCCTTTTACAGGAAGCCTGAATTCAGGAATTTTGACAGGAATCTGGGCTCTATCTCATCCCCAGCCCAGACCCTAAGGCCGAAGTCTGAAAGCTTGGGACAATGGAAATTGTAAAGTAGTCTTCAAGCCAAGCTATTCTGACTCTATACATATCCTGTGGCCTTTTATTATTATTTTTTAATCTATAATATAGATTACCAACATATCTCATATTATAGGGATGGATATTCAGACAATGAACATGGAGATGTTTTGTAAGATATAAAGACTATGGAAATCCAATTTACTGGAGAAATGTAGTTAAATTCTTGAGGCTACCAGCCATTTCTTCCCCTTCTTTCATGGGAGAACTTACTTGCAGGGCTTGAAACAGTATCCTAGGCACAAAAATTCACCCCATGGCACCCACTTGAACTACAGTCATCTCAATGTCCCCTGGGAGGATGTCTCACAGGCACAGAAGCCTGATTGCCAGGTTTCATGAAGCTTGGGAAGAAATATCCAATCTCCTCTCTTCTTAACTGGACGTGGCAACATAGGATAAGGAGGGAATGAGGTATGTATCTGTCAGAGTGCCTAGGAGGAAGTCAAAGCCCAGGCATTGGACAGACCAACTTGAGATGTCAAATCTGAGACAAAGAGAATGTAGAAGAGCAATGCAGACTGTTTCAGAGCTATACCATCCCCATCGGTGGGGGAATCTATGAAGTGGGCTTTCCAAGACAAGTGCTGTGACTCCTGGTCAATGTTTGCGATTTGCTTTAAAGGCTGTGGTATGTGCTGTTACGTGGTTTGCACAGCCTTAAGGATCATGGTCAGGAAAGACAGCAGGGAAAATAGAAATACATAGCTAAGAAAAGTCTGCCTTGGGGCAGCAGGGAAGAACCCTCCAAACTTATCAAAGGATGGCAACAAGTGGTACAGAATCTTTGGTTGACACAAAGATGAAAATTTGGTCATCACCATCATAATTCCATACATCTCCCTATAACATATCCAATTATGTAAAAATACCATTTCTTTATACAACAAAATCTTGTTGAAATGATATAGTTTTATTCAAAACAGCATGAACTTGAAGTAGTTCTTTCTTCCTAGTTGACTTAAATGTTTTATTGCTCTTAAATAAAATATTAGATAATATATACTTAAAGTTATTTTTTCCATGGCTCCCTTAATATAGAATTAACAAGGTGATACTAAATTATTTAGAATTTTCTGGTAAAGTGCCCATAAAGCTTTCACAAAAATAATAGGAAATATGTTTATAATTTTCATTTGGCATGTGATAAAACTCAACTTCTGGAACTTGGAATAACTTCTTTAGCCAGCAGGGCCAGTCTTCTGTATCATGGACTTTATCGTGGGATGACGCTAAGATCTGGAGTTAGAGGTGGTAAGTCTGTGCATCTCAGTGTGGATAGTAGTGGAAGGACAACAGTGCTGCCAGAATCAGGCATTCAGGGAAAATGGTGTCAAACGAAACTAATTTGGACGAACTGATTGCCCCAGAGAGCAAGGAGTTCTCTAAAAGAGAAAAGGGTACACAGCTGCAGAGAATCTAGCAGTGAGCTGTGTAGTTAGTTAGGGAGATGAGGCAGTGAAATATCACAGTAGTGCTTTTGGAATTAGGTATGCATTACTTTTTGGTGTCTGCCACTTTTAAGCTTGGGGTCTTTGTGGAAGGCATTTCTGAGCCCTGGTTCCTTTATTTATAAAATGAATTGCCGATCTAAAATTTATGACAGAGAGCTGAAGTGAGAATACTAGAAAAACCTAGTCCAAAGGTACTAATACTTTATTTAATAGGATTGTTGTGAGGATTAAGTGAGCAAAAGTATGTGAAAATGCTCTGTAAACTGAAAGGCATTATATAAACATTACTCATTATCTTATGCACCTTATGAAACAAAAAGTGGGGTTTTTTTCAAATTATAAAAAAAATAATATTAACTATAGAAATTTTAAAAATATACAGCTGACCCTTAAATAGCATGTAGGTTAGGGGCACAGACCCCTGAACAGTTGAAAATCCATGTATAACTTTCAACTTCCCAAAACTTAACTACTAATAGCCTATAGTTAACCAGAAGCTTTATTGATAACATAAACAGTCAATTAGCACATATTTTTTTCATTATATGCACTGTAAACTGTTTTCTTATAATAAAGCAACCTAGCGAAAAAATGTCATTAAAATCATAAGGAAAATACATTGCAGTACTTATTTTTTAAAAATTTGTGTATTAGAGGACCTACACAGTTCAAACCCATGTTGTTCAAAGGTCAACTGTATATAACTAACTGTGTGTATATCTATATATATACTTACACACACACACACACACGCACACAGAAACATATCTACATATACATCTTGAAAGAGAACATTTAAAAGTTACAATTAAAGCTGGTACTCAAAATATTTTTAAAAGTGATGTGGGAAATTTTTTCCTTTGTGTTTGTGTATATGTATGTGTATCTGTATTTCATTTAGGATCACACATGCACCTAGCATGAGGCTACATACTAGCCAGTACTAAAACTATATTTTCTTCTAAATTAATAGCATTTTAACATATTCTTAAATATTTTATTTCTCAATAAGGGAAAAAGAGATATTATTGATTTAATCTTAATAAAACGAACCCAAGGTGACTTTTACAAGAAAAATATTTTTCAAGTCATTTGTTGGTAAGCACTTACTACTAGCTGTGAGGATTTTTTTTTTTTAATTCTGCCAAGAATTGTGAACAAAAGGTTGAAAAAAACATATGCAAAGCAAAAGTCAATATGGCAGTAAAAAAAATCTGCAGGGAGAAAAAGCAAACAAACAAACAAACTCCTTACCACACAGTAAAGATTGTAGAAAAGTGTTAAGAATTTAAAACATATTATCAGGCATCGAGCTCTAGAATACCTGCTTATTGTAAAATGAAATAAAATATAAATAAAATCTTATTAAAAAAAGAAAAAATCTAATTCAGTAACTCAATAAGTAGTTAAAGAATGTGGACAGCAAACCTTTATCCACACTTTAGAGACCAGCTTCACTGTGAACATCATCCTCAGCCCCCTGCAGAATAACTAATTCCAGATTATCCCTTGAAATGTGCATCTAGTGTAAGGCTAGAAAGAGACCATCTGAGCTGCATGTGAAGTTCTTGTTGTTTTGAAGTCCGCTCCAAATAAAGAATTTCCTTATATATGAGTATTTAATCTAAGTTGGAATGTCCCCTTCACTTTGTTGCTTAAAAAATACTGTCCTTTATTGTCTTCGGGTCATTGGCACTAAAGTGTGTTACATGCCACAGGTTTGCCCATGGGATTTTTTTGTTTGGACAAGAAAGTTAGTTGTACACATATTAAGTATGCTCCTGTTCTCTACTGCTGCATAACAAATGACCACACAATTTAGTAGTTTAAAAGACTGATGGGTGTTCATGTTTCTCACAAATCTGAAATTTGGGCAGGACGTGTGGTGCTGACTCACCTCTGCTTCATGGTGTCTAGAGTCTCAGGCTGACTGACTCAATGGTCAGATGCTAGAAAAGCTGAACCAGCACATTTCTTTCTTCATGTAGTTACTATAGCTTTTCATGTGGTCTCTTCAGGATGGGACTAAGAGTCAGACTTCTTGCATGGCAGCTCAGGGGTCCAAGAGGGAATATTCCCACAGGCCTGGAATAGTGTTCATATAATAGCGTTTCTATAGTCTGAAATGAAGAGAAGAATTTTTGTTATTGATTTAATATTCTGTGGAGAAATCTACATAGGGGAATAATTTTACCTCTATTCAGACTGTCACTGAATATTAGTGATGTTGTGGCAGGTGATGAAAAAAATAAACTGAATGAAAGAATGATAGATTTAATGAAAGCCAGAAATTGAGAAGAGTATTGCTTACAGGTTACAGAACAAGCAGTGAAAGAATGAAAAATTAGGGGAAGTGTCAATTAGTCTCAGCAATATCTCCATGTTTGGAGGAGCAGTACTTGAACTGAGAGGAAAACAGAAGTGAATTACCATTTTACATGATTTTAATTTTGCCACTCTGTATCATAGCTACATTTATCACCACATATTGCTGATGTAGGTGTACCTCATAGACCTTCCTTTGGTTTGTGAATAAAAGCCTCTTCACTGTTAAGGCCTCTAATGCCCCAAGATCTCATCCAGTACCCCTGTTATCAAGCCCATAGAAGAGGTTACTAATAGAGAATGGACTTGTTTTATCATTGTTGTAATGAGAACATAGATCCAAAAAATAGTCTCATTTACTATTTAAGACCACCATAACAGTTACTTTATTCTTCTTTCTAGAGATTGCCTACAATCCATGTTATCCAAAGGGTTCTAATTCCTCCAATAATAGTGCATTTTCTACTCAGTCTTTTTCTTATACCTGACAATATTCAGAGCTCTTTTTCTCAGTTCTTCAGAAGAAGCAGGGCTGTGTAATTCTACCTGTGGAAGAGCTACAACTTAGGTGGTATTCACAATCTCATATACTGTTCTAGAAATTTACATATAATTACATCTTTTATTCTTAAACCCTATGAAGTAGTTACCATTAGTTATGACCATAGTACAAATGGAAAAACGGAGATACTGAAAAGTTAAATGAATGGCTCAAGACATTACTCAAATAGATGAGCGGTAGAGCTGGATTTCAAATCTAGACAGTCTCTGCAAAGTCCAAGTTTGTACATTACCTCTGAAAAAGCTCATAGGGCCGATTGCTACAGAAATTATTAAGTGCTCAAAGAGAAGGAATGATCTTTAGATAAGTTCAAATTTAATAGTAGTATTGTGGTTTTTCATAGCTCAAATTTCAAGCCAAGTTTACCTGCTACTTGGTCCATTACAGTTGGATGGAACCACCTGGGTAGAGATGAAGTCTAGAGCTATTTCTAACCTTTGTGGTACGAAAACTGCTGAGATATGGTCTCAATTGGAACAGCCATCCCATCAGGTGGAACATGGCTTCTTGAGAGTACATATGTTGGCCCTGTGGAAATGTGGTTGTGAGTTGTGGTAGGCAATGTGGAGGACTGTTAGTAATGAATGGAGGGTCCTGGGCATGGCAATTCAGAAGCTGGTGATACATGGAGATCAAAGGGGACAGATAGTTGTCATTGGAGAAGTCAATTGTTGAAGATCCAAGGCATGCTCAAAACTGATGAAGAGGAATTGTTATAGAGACAAGTGTGTCTTATTTTTGTGCCTTAGAATAGTAGAGTAAAACTTCCTAAATCCTTCCTTTTAAAAGACAAAATAGAAGCAAAGATCAGTTTATCAGAGCAAAGTGTGTGATAGGAGAGATGTTAAAGAAAAAAACTACAAAGTCAGGTTGAGATCTTAAATTTGAAAGAATAAATAGAAGTAAAAAATATTGTATTGTTAATATTTTATATGCACACATTGTCAAAATAAAAATAGGAAAAACAATAAAGGGGAAATAATATCCAACTTATATCTCTGTATTCATAAGTAGCCACTTTTTAACACTTGATATGCATTTTTAAATAATTTTTGAGTGCCTGTGTTTATATTATAGATTTGGGATAATATTTATACCCATATTTGTATCATGCTAAATATGACGTTGCAAACATCATTCCATTAGTCATTATATTGAGAAAAATGTTATTTGATAACATGAGTTTTAATAGTTACATAACATTCTATCGATATGTATATATAATTAATTTCACCATCTCAAATCTTTCAACATTTAAATTATCTCCCAATTTGTTACTATTATCAATAACACAAAATTGAATACCCTTGCATTAAGACTTTCTGCATACTCCTTGGTTATATTTAAACAGTAATTTTATAGACAAGTGGTTGGGGGAATAAACTTAAAGGTACATCCTGCCAAATTGTTTTCTAGAAAGGTTGTATCTATTAAGCTTCCCTTCATAAACTTGAAATATTATCTATAATTTATTCAATCACTGCCCATTTCATGGTTGAGAGTGGAATTATGTCATTCATTCAATAATTTAATAAATTTAATATTCACTACTAAAATGGTTGTTGTATAAACATTGTATACCCAGATCTGCTCTAGATTCCAGGGAATCAGTCTCATATTTGCTGTATTTTGCATTTTAATAGCAACTAACTATATGAGCATTGATTATATGTTTCTTTCTTTATGAACTTTATATTTATGTTCTTCAACCACTTTTGTTGAAATGTTAGTTTTTTATTTTTACTGATATGTAAAGCCAAATCAAAGGCTAATTTGGTTCAGATTCAAGTACAAGAATATTTTAGAGACCTTTACAGAATTATGCAAGTATAAGTTCTAGTTTAAGCTAATTCACTAATTGTTTTCATTCATCCAACTTACCTATCAGTCATTGAGCTTATATTATGTGCTCAGACTCAAACATTCCTGTAGGCACTGGGAGATACAACAATAATATGTCCTTTCTATTGTCAAGTACATCACAGACCAGTAACAGAAAACTGAAGACAAGCAATTACAGCATAGGATCATTTACTATTAAATAGGTGCTTTTTTTTTTTTTCCTATTTAGCATTCATTTGCCTTTCCTGCTTGGGAATGCTTCTGCACTTTGTGTTTTTGTTTTTGGTGGCAGGCACTGCTGGTCTCTCAGAAGGAATACTGGAGGAGCAAGGTATTCCCTCTTTCTTTTCATCCCAGTAGCCAAGAGTTGGCCATTTCATGCTGATATTTTTATCCAGGACTTAGAATCTAATCAAGTGGTGTAAACATTATGGCTATGGTACTTGTGCAATATAATAATGATGGCAGAGGTATCCTGGAATAACATCACTAGTACCCAACGTCAGTAGCAATGTAGTATAGAGGCAGCAGAAGTGTCCTGATAGGGTGTGCTTGCTAAAAGGCCAGAGTTATACTTCCTAATTTCTAAGACCTGGAAACTGTCTTTATTGTTGTTGAGATTCCAAGTTAGTCCTTTTACGTAATTTAGCCTTTAGTAAAACAATAAAAATGTAAACTCAGTTTATTTTATTCTTCAAAAAAAAAATATAAAACAAGCTTGTTTTATTTTATTACATTTTTATCAAGTGTGGTATCGAACAGTACAAGTTGTTACATATACAGTTCAATGAAATTTTCTAAAATAAACAGCTGTGTAAGTCTAGATCAAGAAATAAAATATTCCCAGAATTCCAGAACTTATAGAAGTTTGAAAAAATTGTCTGTTTTTAGCTGTATATGTATAATTGTAAACACATATTATTTCGTATTTGCTTCCTTTGCTAACATTGTTAGCGACATAGTTATATTTATGCATCTTGTGTGCAACCATAATTATTCTTTTTCATTTCTGTATAGTATTCTACTCTATCGATATACCTCAATGTGTTTATTTATCTATTCTACTGTTGGCAGATGTTTGAGCTATTTCCAAATGGTGCTTCTACAAACATTCTTATACAATATCTTTTGATGAGTGTATACACACACATACATGGACTTCTGTTTGATATATATATATATAATATATCATACACATACACACACATATACGCACGCATATATATATATACACATATATATAGATATACATATATGTGTGTGTGTGTATAAACACACACACACACACACACACACACACACACACACACACCTGAGAGTGGAATTGCTCAGACATAACATCCAAAATTATGAAAAACTAAGAGCATATTTAGGGATGAGGAAAAAGAATTAGGCAATTAATTATAAGATTCAAAATGATCTCCCCAGAGAGCAGATTTTCTCAAATGTGTAGCTAAACCAGTTGGCAAATAACCACAACAGCTTATTTAGCATCCTCACTTAGCCTTTGAGGGATATTTACATTCCTACCTGTGCAAGATTGTCTCTATTTAAATAGACTCTGAAGTGGGTCCTATGTTCCCGAGGCAAATTAAAAATGAAATCCAGTAAGAATTGACAGGCTGTTCCCTAGAACTCTGAACAGCTCTAATTATGTTACAATACGTTTAGATGATTTAGCATAAAATAGTCTACCTGCCGTTTGAGAACTGAAACCTGAGTAGAATTTCCCCAAAGTGCTTCTCTTGATGTGCTCAGGGAAGCTTCAACATTACACATCAGTGTAGGGAATAATTGTAGGTTTTTGTACTACTTAATTCATTGCTGTGCTTGACTTCTGTTTTTACATTCAGTAATATGGACAGCTTCATGATGCCAGTTCCATATCTGAATTTCCCAGCACTACCGTTTAAGTCATCCCATCATGAATGCCTTCATCTTCACAATCACTCAGTGTACAATGTAAGATTTTCATTCATCGGCCACAAGCTGGGCAAAACCTCAGTCCTAGAGGGGCATGGAAGCTCTGAGACAAAGGGAGCACCGAAGCAGGAGAGTAATTTGTTCAGCTTCAACAACTCCTGCTAACAGAGACTTCTCTTAGTGGCATGACAAACTTTAGTGTCAGCTGTCCCCTGCCTGTTTGCAGGAAGTCTACCATTGTGCCTGTTTTGTGTTAGAGTGTTAACAGCAGGAGCTGAAAAGTTCTCCAGATTTTCTTGTCCTGCTTTTTTATATAAGCATCCTGTGTGACATATCCTGGAAGGAGAGGAATACAAATAAGGCGGAAATAAATGAGCACAACTTTCTCAGATGGTAATGTATTTCCAAAGGTGTCTGTGGGGAGTCGGCAAGGATGTCATAGTTACCGCCTAATTTGTGTGCCTTTCTATAATCATTTCCATTTGTCTGAAATCTAGGGCTACTACCTAATTTATCCATTTCTACATGGGGATCTATTATAAGAAAGCATTTTCTTTACAAAGCAAGATCCATTCTTCCCTATTCCCCAGAGTGAATTATCAAAGGTTAACTTATTTTAGACAGGTGCTCCATGCCACTGAACAGCTCAATCTGTGTTCTTTCATCTTCACATCTCTCACACTCTGCAATTCCTGTGCTAGTTCATTAGCTGTTCACAGTTTAGGGTCCCCCTTTTCTAGCAGGTTCTCCAACCCCAGAATGGTCTTGGTTTGGGCTTTCTTCTCTTTATGGCTGCTTTTCTGTTTACACTGTAAATAGCCAATGGGGGAAAAAAGATAGAGAGCTCATTTTTATTTGCAAACTAAGCTGCAATTACAATCCTTATTTTTGTGTTTTTGTGTTTCAGTGAGAGACTAATGATAGGTTTTAGGTGCCAATATCCTGAGCTATTTAAAGCAAAATTAATTAAAATTAAATGAAATTAGAAATTTTGTTCCTCTGTCATACTGGTGACAATTCAAATGATCAATCACTGCATGTGATTAATTGCTACCTAATTGGACACTGCAGATCATAGAACACTTCCATCATCACAGAAAGTTCTCTATGACACTGCTCTCCTGGAGAATCAAATCCTTCTGAACAAGAGCCTTTCATAGGCATCCTTACAGCCTAGGACATGTTAGGAACTTTGTGGAAAAGCAAACCTACCTTAACAAAAGTTCATCTGATACATGAATGGCAGAGGAATGAGACTGATGATCTGCCAATGCCAATAGCAAAACATTGAGATTTTCCAGTTAGGAAATAATCCACTTTACAGATCATAGAAATTACATTTAATTAACAAAACAATATAAGGAAGAAAATAAATAAATGTATGACCTCATTACTGAAAAGTAAGAGATTAAAACATTAACAGATACATGTCAATGACTAAACAATACTTCAAGTCATTGACAAAAGAAATGCTATCAGAAAGCATATAATTGGGGTGGCTGCATGCAGTGGTTAGCACGTCTGGTTTGCACACAGAAGGTCCTGGGATTGTGCTCCAGGTGGAGTCACGGACCATACCCTGGGTACACCAAGCCCTGGGTGCATGCCGTGAGCATGTGGGAGGGGTCACCTCACCTTCAGAGATCCAGTTCTTAAGGGGAAACAGCAACATACATAGGTCAAGGGTGGAAGGGGGGATTAAAGACGAGGGGAAGCACATAATTAATTGCTGGGTAAATTATATTTGTTATATAAGAAGTCTTAAGAATGAGAGTGTGGGTGGGCACGTGATCATTGAAAAACTTCACAGAGGAACCAAGCCCTGCACATCCTTTTGATATGACTTCTGTCACTGACATCTTCTGATTATGGTTGAGATGTGTGGTGGTGATCTTCCTACAGCATTACCAGTAACCCTTTCATCACTCAGCAAGATTTCAGAGATCTGGAAGCTAGACTGCTTCCTGTGTAATTGTCAGAATTGAATGCTCTGTCAGAAAAGACCCTCTTTCCTGATGAAGACATCCCATGTTCTTCAAAAGATTATGGTAGCTCTGTTCTCCAGTTAGGGCCAGTGACCAGTCTTCACCACCCTTGCCCTGGGTTCTCTGATCATCACCACAGAAGCCCTGGCTGCCTTTCAAGAGTCCCATCCTTCAGACATCATGGAGACTGCCCACTCCCATATGAGATTTAATTAGCTCCTGAAATGGAAGGAGGGGTTAAGGGCTGATTAAAGAGCTTACAGAAAATAGATATGATTAGGAGAGTAATCCTCTGGAAACCGAAGCCCTCAAGAGATAAATCCTGTAGGGCAGATTGTACTCTGGCAGTCACCACCACTCTTGCATAACTTACAGCAAGAGGTCGCACTGGAAAATACCTCCAAGAACTGGTATCCCATGTGGAGACAACTTAAGGGATAGATAGAAACACACACAATATATCCTTTCTCCAAAAAGAAAAACTAAAGGAGTTGTTCTCCACCATTTCATTCATTTCATGAAGAAACAAGGTAGGAACACAGTTTTTTCTAGATAATATTATATTAATTAAATTTTTTACCAACAAAGTAAGCAACTACTCTGACAAACACGTTATTCAAATTTTAGTGTTGGAATCAGAGTTAGCAGAAAGTACATGGAAGGGGTGGTATGGTCTCATTGCCATCTTTAACATTTCTATAAATATTTAAGGTGGCCTCAGGGGGCAGATGAGCACGCTAATTCCTGGAAGGGAGAA
This sequence comes from Eonycteris spelaea, assembly GCA_003508835.1. NCBI lineage: Eukaryota > Metazoa > Chordata > Mammalia > Chiroptera > Pteropodidae > Eonycteris > Eonycteris spelaea. The sequence goes on along the minus strand of PUFA01000043.1, from coordinate 8,924,608 downwards.
ACCTGCCATTCAAGAAACTTTTTCTTTTCTCAGACTGGGTCATAATCCCCAAAGCATTAGCTTCCCAGAAACCTTCCCTGCCACTGGAGTTGTTAAAAGTGGATGGAAGCAGAGGGCAAAGGAGGGCAGAACTCCAATCAGCTTTGTGAGACCCTGGCAGCCCCATTTTTGCTTTAAGTTAACACAGTTCAAACCCAATCAGCTTCTATTACACAGGGCAGGATCTTGATGAGCTTATAACCTTATAAACAGTTCTCTAGAGAGACCTGGTAAAGTTATTTGAATATAATTCATCCAGGTCCATCACTCGGCTCACAAATCTCTCTGTTGACCAGGTTAGCAAAACAAGAATAGCATTCTTCTTTGTAGAAATCTTCCTCTAAGCTCTGCTAATTATTTGGAAAATCCAGGGTTCTTTCAGAGTAAAAATACATTAAAAATAAAAACATATATGATTTTCTAAGAACTAGGTATTTTTTACAAATTCTTCGAATAATTCTGTAAGTTAGCAGTATTCACATTTTATATATAAAGGAGATTGAAATTATGAATATATTAGTATACTTTCCAAGTTTACAACTGATAAATTAAGAGAACTATGCTCAAATTTGTTATTATTGTTGAAAGGGGAGGTTCCCTCTAAAAAATCTACATAGTTCCCTTATATTCCTCTATAAAAAAAAGTTGTAAACAATATGATGTCCAAGAAAGAAACTTCTAGTTCTTATGATGGGAGAAAGTTAATGTAATGGTTTAATTTTTTTTTAACATGAATTAATTGATCATTTCCTACATGCTAGACCCTATGCGTCTTAGGAAGAAGAGGTCTAAATTTTTGATATCAAAGAAATGACACATTCATCTCTGCCACAAGTTTCAACTTAAGGTTCTCCAACTATTGTGACACTGATAGCCTGTCATGGGCTCCAATGAGATGAGGACGTGACTATCACCCTACAAAGCAATATGAGACAGTGATAAGGGCAACAAAAAAATAAAAAGCCAGACAAGTAGTCTAGCTGTCTTTACCTGAGGAACAAGGGAGAAAGAGAGTTCAGTATTGGGTAGCACCAAGGGCTTTCTTGTGAAATTTCTAGGATTTTCTATAATACAGTTCTCATATTTCTCTAAATAAGTTCTTCATTTTCTTTAGTGGTTCATATAAACAAAGTGAGATAGGACAGTAAAGTGGTAGTATACTAGGATTTGAATTGGGAAGATTTAGATAGCTACCAAACTTAGTCAACAGGAAAGGGGGCTTCATTTCTAGTTGAAGACTGAAACTATTGGAAGTATTGTCCAAATATAGAATTATGGAATCAAGTGATTATAAGCAATAGTAGTTATCATCATAATCATCACCATTATTATTCTTCAGAACTTTTACAGAAGTGTATTAGGGCAAGTATATCGCAGTTAAGATTTCTGAAGCCAGTTTATCACTAACTAAATGAAAATTGTATTTTCTAAGCACTTTGAGTATGTTTCTCTCTTTGCTTTTACTGTTTTTCTACTCCAGGGTCTCCTATTAAAACTCGGCTAATTATCAGCTAACTACCAGTATGTTATACAAGGTGACTTCTATTCTGATGGCCTAGTATCTGTTATGATTATCTGGTACCTTAGCTATACACTTTGCCAAATATCATGAACATCTTCCCTGTTTAATGAGATATTTAATGTTCGACATGAATACTCCATACCTCTTAATTTTTTTTAACCTCTGAATTTTTATCCTTTTAAGTCTTGTCTTGGCAATCTAAAAGAATAGTTTGGATTGATGCTTCTGCCCGCTAATTTAAACTTACATATTTAAATGTATGTAATCTGTGAACATTCTACTCATTAGACCTTCTATTTATTATAATGTTGTAACCACATTTCCAGAATTTAATTTCCAATAACTTAGATTCATGCTCTTTCAGAGCATTCCCAGAGCATTCTTTTGCCCTCTCTTTCTCTTCTCTCTCTTCCTCTCTTCCTCTCTCTTTCATTTTTCTTTCTATTATATTAACGTATATCTAAGAACTAAAATCATAATTTCAGAAGAATTTTTTCTTTTTATTTTATTTATATGATGATGAATGTTAACTACACCTATCGTGCTAATCATTTCACAATATATGGAAATCAAATCATCATGCTGTACACTTTAAACTTATACAGTGATATATGTCAATTATTTCTCAATAAAACTGAAAAAAATATATTTAGTTTACATTTATTTTGTTTCATGTGTTAATGTTGTTTTCTTAATGATCAATTATTCATGTTGATTTCTACGCTTCATTCATTTTTATAATAATTTTTCTCTCAACTTCTTTGTTAGTGAAGTTCCCATTTTTGTTGCTGGAGGGTATTTACTCAGCATTGGGGAAAGATCTGTTTACCTGGCTGTAAACAAGGTTTCCAATGATATATTTGCCCCTGACATGGTGAAGGGCAGAATGAGGAGTAGGTCTGTGACCAGACAGGCTGTCCTCACAGAACTTGAGAAAGTACATTGCCTTTATAGACCAGGTAAATAAGCAAATATTCAAAGCTGATGGGTTTTAAATGGCAAAAATTGATGGCTACTGTAGTAAACTGGAGTATATCATGTCTAGCTCTTTGAAATAAGAAATATATAAAAACTTTTTTTTTTCCAAATGAAATAAGCCTTCTATCTCGATAAGAACTGAATCTACCTTAACTTGTCACCTGAATGAAGCTTGCTTTGTGTTATGCATGGAACTTGTCTTCTGGGTATAAGATTTTCCTGTCCCTCTTGGCAGAAATGGTTTATACAGGACACTGTCCTACTTCTATAGCACTAGCACCTGCTCTGAGAATCTCTTGTGTCAGAATTACTAATTATTTTTTGAGAAGTATACTTGACTTGTTTTATGTGAGGGCAAATACTAGTGTCTATATATAAAAATACATACTTGCCCCCAAAATGTTGGGTTTGATCATGTCTTTCTTTAGCCATTGCAAAAGAGACCACATTTGCACAGAGGCTTTTAAATGTATTTGTGCTATTTACTTACCCTCTTTTACTCCTTCATTGAAGCATAAGAAGAGTATGACCTAGGTAACTGCTGCTCCTTTAGCCTGAATCTCTGCAGACCAAGCCTCCCAAAGCCTAGAATAGAGCTACTGAAGACCTGTGAGCAGATGTAGGGACTATATTTTATTGTAACAAAGTTAACTAATAGAAAATTTGGTACCCAAAATGGGGTGATGTGTTAAACAACAACAAAACTAAACTACATATATGTCATTAACTTTAAGGCAGAATAGTTAATAGTAAGAAAATTTTTATAGAAGGTTAGAAAAAAGACAATCCATGCTATTATAAAGGCAAACAGTTGATTAAGTTGCCTCTTGCAATACCTTGAAAGTAGTCAAAATATCTGATAAACTCATGACTTTAGGTGATATAGTAGAAAAAGAGAATGTTGGTAGTTGGGTTCATTATTATTGATAGTATTTGAGAAGTTTCTATAGAAAATGATGTTAGCTCAAAGAAAAACCAAAAAAATAGTGATTAATCAGTTTGAAATTAGGAACAAAGGGAAAGAGAGAAAATCCATAGATGTTGTCACTTGCAGAGTTGAATGATACAAATCCCTCTCCTTGTCAACCAGTCAAAGATAAAATTAAGAAGAGCTTTGAATAAGATTCATGAGATTGAGATCAAGGTTCAATCTCAGAGCAAAGACCTAACAAAGCCATGACAATTGAACCTCTTGTTAAATCCACTGATTGGATTATTTTGGCCCAAGATTATCCTTTCAGCTGATCAAAATGTTACTTATAACAGGTACTCAGGGCATGTTCCCACAGACACTCAAGAAACTCAAAATCATATAAAAAAACTCAGTCATATCTTGCAAAAAGTTGTGGTTGAGGACATTTGCATAAGGAACAGATAGAATAAATACATATAAAAATAAACTAAACAAAAACACAAAGTATTTGACAAATGCGCTTTCAATCTGAACTAAAAGGTACTGCAATTCTTTGAGATAAAATGGCCCTTGGGTGCTCAAATTTTAGATAGGCAGAAAGCAGGCTGGAATGCTGCTCAGCCACCCTGAAGACAATATTTCTAACACCCTTCTCAGATGCATCCAAGGAGAAAAATAAAAAAGAAAGAAATTCCCAAGGGCAGAGTTAAGAGCTAATGGAGCAGAATAGAACAAGGGGTTACTCCCAGGAGTAAAACTGGTGCCTAATGAGTTCTTTATCACCTGAGTCAGGGAACCTTGCTAAGTTGTCCTGTTAGATTTCAGAATTGTTGTGGATCAGTGACTGCCTCTCATTCTTACCCTTGCTGGATATGTGTTTATGCAATTATCCTATTTCTGTTCCAAATTGTATATCGTTGTATGTTGTGGGTGCAGAGATAACTTGGCATTTTAGGTCAGAGGCCTCTAGATCAAGAGGATCTATATATGGAGTCTGTGTAAGGATTATCCTAACATCCTGAATTTCGAGCCTGATATTATATTTTTATGGACTTTGGATTTCTTTATTGAGAATACGGTAAATGTATTTTATATTTTGAATCAAGTGAATATTTGTAACTAAGAGGGAAGTTTATAGTAGGTTTTATTATTAAATACTTATACCGTTCTCCTGTCCTCTGTGGATTGGAGTATGTTTCCTGTTTCATTGATTTGGGTTTTGGTCATGTGAATTCCTTTGACAATGAAATATACCCTAGTTCTAAGCATAGGCTTTAGAGGCATCACATGCTTCCATTCACTTTACTGAGCTTAAATCTTTGGGCATGAAAACAGGATGCCTCAGATAGTATATGATATATTTACATAGAATGTGCTTTAGCCTGGGTCCCAGAATTAGAAAAAAATTGGAGAGGAGCTGGACCTAGGCTACACCCTAAATGAAGTGTCCACAGCCAACCTTCATATACAAAAGCAAGAATTAATGTTTATTAATGCAAGGCAATGAGATTCCAGATGTGTTTGTTGTCACAACAAAAGCTGGCCTATAGATCAACCTACTTATTCATGGCCCATTCTTTGAATTGAATCCACTGAGTCCTCATTACAAGTTTCTGCCTTAAGATTCATCTTATTTTGGAGAATTTTTCCATTTGTATACATTTGTAAGTTCCTCCTTTCTGTTGGATTTCACTCAATAGAATATATTTATATCTTTAAGAAATCACTGTTTCAGTCTGGGGATAGCATTCTTTCATTCTTCCAGTATTAACTTGAATTTATTTTTATATTTTTATTTATTCTGCATTTTTAAGAAATTTTAAGAGGAAGAAATAGTTTGCAAATTTAGTCAGTCATCTTGACCAGGCCCATTTGATAAGATGTTCTTTAATCCCATTGGTATTAGAAATGTGTACCCACAGGAGAATTGTTAGATAAAGAAGACATCTCTTGTTCATGTGAAGGTCTTCAAGCCTTGATAAAATGGTATTTCAACTGGGGAGAAGGGATGGTAGGTGTCAAAAATACCAGAGAGAATTCACATATTTTTAGGGAGCTTCATGGACCCACTGTGCTTCTCTAATAACCCCATTACAATCTGCTGACTCCAAACAAAATTCTCTGATATAGATGCCCCAAGTCCAAGTTATTTGATACAGTTGATGGAACTAAGGGATTCTATCAAAATATAATAGCTATTATCCACTAGTTAAGGCATGGAAATATTTGTTTTTATTGTGAAGCAATGAAATAATTTGAGATATAAAACAAAGATTTTTAAGAAATTGATTCTAAATAAATTGAGGCAAAATATGCCAGAATTGGTAAGAGCCAGAGAGAAGTTTTTGAAGCAACCTAATGGCATGGAGGACCAGAAATGTTTTCTAGCTTATTGTTACTAGGACCTTTTACTCTAAGTTGTAGATATTCATATTATTCTTAAAGTTTCCTTGCAAATTATACAACTGTCCACCAGAATGTTTCTCTAGGTATTATGTAGTTAGAAGCTAATAAAATTATAGGCTAGAAATGAACTTGCCAAATTCATATAGCATCCCCCATGCTAACAATTCCAGAGTTCTCCATTTGCCTCCTGCTCCAGTCTAGGTGCAATTAGTAAGCATGTTTTCAGCTTAGCATGTTTGGGGAAGCATTTATCTGTTCTACCTCCAATTTGCATGTACATGGACATCTGTGTGGCTTGAATTGTCATATTCATTCAGAAAACTCCTGGTTAATGTCACATTATTAACTCTATTGCTATCAAAACAAAAAAGAAGTAAACCAGGTGATCCCAAATCTTAGCCTTCTAGGATGCAGAGCAGTTATTTAGTTTCTAAACAGAATTATTTTCTTCTTAAATGTTAGAGTAGGATTAACAGTACTAGCACCAGCTATGTCACAAGTCAAGGCACACTAACTGCAGTGACTATGCTCCAAGATGGCCCCCAGTGATCCCTCCTCTTGGTAGTCATCCACTTGTATAGTCTCCTTCCACGTTCTACCAGGTTTGGTCTATATGTGATCAATACAATATGAAAAGAGTGATGGCATGTCATTTCTTCTCTCTCTCTTTCTCTATTTCATCACTTGCTCTGGAAGAAACCATACTGTGACCAGTTTTATGGAAGCAGCCACATAGGAAAGACCAAAGGCCTTTTGCTAATGGCAAGGTGGCCATGTGAGTAAACCTGGAAGTAAATTGTATAGTCGCAGTCTTGTCTTCAGAGACTGCATCCTTGGCCAATGATACCTTCATGAGAGATTCTGAACCAGAATCACCAGCTAAGCCACTCTTGGATTCTTGACTCTAAAAATTATTCACATTATTCTTGTGATATAATGAAAGTTTGTTATCTGAAGGTGACACATTTTGAGATTATTTGTTATGTAATGGATAACTAATATAAGGGGGGAAATGTCATGGAACATCTCTGTGTCTACTCTCCTATCTGTAAAATAATATGAAATATTCTTATCTACTTCATAGAAATAGTTTCTAAATGTAATAATAATTTGCATTGGGAATACTTGATTATTGAGAAAGAAAAATATTATTTAAATCTAAATTTTTATCACTTGTTATAGAAATCATTCATGCTATTTTTAAATTACCACATCAGCAGTATCATAACAACTTGTTTGTAGAAGAAAAAAACTGAGATTTTTTTTAAGATACCAACAAAAATAATATGCATTTATCAATGCAATTACATTTTACTTTCTTCCACAAGGTACAACAAAGGTTTTTTGTTTTTATTTGTTTTTGTCTCAGATCTTATTATATTCAGAAATTATTTTTTTAGTCATATTTGGTCCTCTGCAGGAAAGTGTAGTATCAATAGGAGTAGTTTTACTTATCATGGGTCTTGAGTCCTAGACAACCTTTCATCCTATTGGGATACTTCAAGACTTAGTATCTTGATGTGGAAACAAGGGAACCCTTGTGCACTGTTAGTAGGATGGCAAATTGGTATAGCCACTATTGAAAACAGTTTGGAGGTCCCTCAAAAAATTAAAAATAGAACTACCCTACGACACAGCAATTGCATTTCTGGGTATTTATCCAAAGAAAACCAAAACACTAATTTGAAAAGGCATATGCACCCCAATGTTCATTGCAGCATTATTTACAGAAGCCAAGATATGGAAGCAACCTAAATGCCCATCAATAGATGATTGAATAAAGAAGTTGTGGTATATATACATATACACACACATATGTATTATGTATATATATACAAATATATATATTACATATATACATATATATACATATATGTAAAATTTAATATTACTCAGCAATAAAAAGCATGAGATCTTACCATTTGCAATGATATGGATGGACCCAGAGGGAATTATGCTAAGTGATATAAGTCAGAGAAAGACAAATGCCATATGATTTCACTTATAAATGGAATCTAAAGAATAAAATAAATGAACAAACAAAATGAAAACAGACTCCTAGATACAGAGAACAAACTAGTGTTTGTGAGATGGGAGGGGCCTTGTGGGGTTGGATAAAAAAGGTGAAGAGATTAAGAATTACAAATTTATAGGTACAAAAATAGTTATGAGGATGTAAATTATAGCATAAAGAATATACAGCCAATAACATTATAATAAGTATGACAAGTGCCAGGTAAGCACTAGGCTAATTGTGGGATCACTTTGTATATTGTATAAATATCTAACCACTATGTTGTACACCTGAAATTAATATAAAATAATATTGAATGTCAAATCTAGTTGAAAAATAAAACTTTTTAAAGGAAGAAAAAGACAATGTCAAATTAGTTTTCTTTTGCCTTGATTTAATTAAAATAAATATCTATAGAATTTAAATATACTGTCTTAAAAGACAGTTGGAAAGTCTGCAGACAAACAGCCTGCACTGGAGTGATAATTTTTTGTGAGTCATGACTTGTTCATATAACCTTTCCTGACTTTGAAAATGCTATGATCTATTCCAAGATATCTCACAGTTTCTACATCTTTTATTTGTTTGCCTGACATGTGATGGGTAATTATTTTGTATATGTCTCAATGACAAGAACACGTAGCTTTGCTTACATGGGAGTGTCTTCTCTTTTTATGTCCTATCCAATACATTTTTATAATATAAATTTATACCATGAATATCTGTTTCTCTGTTCTTCTAAATATATAATGACTTTACCTTTCAACGCAGCATCACCTCGCAACTTATCTGAAAACATTTCAAGCTAACAATAGAAATCCAAATGTAAAACTTAATAACTCGTTGGTACTATTAATTCAAATATTAAAAGATAATGAAAAGGTAAATATATACATTCTATCCTTGTATGTTTATAAATGCAGACAACAATTTTATCACAATGTATATATTAAGAGAGTTAAAATTTGAATGAAATATGTTATAAATTGAGGAATTAATATAGTGACTACCTACTCTTTAAGTAGCACTTTCATATATTGCTTTTTAAAAGCTTATCAATAGCCCTTCTGGGTTCCAGATGAGGAAACTGATGCTCATGACAGTGAAATAACTTGTTCAGGCATAAAGGATGTAAGAGACCAAGTCAAAAATTAACTCTCATTTTCCCCCTCCAAATATTGTGCTCATTCTAGCATATACTACTGCTTCTTAAATAATATTGATTTTACTGTAGTCTTTAGTCTGGTCCTATTAAAGCAATTTCAGTGAGAAAAAATTCTGTTTGTTTTTACCTTGGAAAATGGAAAAGGATCTAGTACTTGTGCTTGCCGTCTTGATAATCACTCTGTAACTGGGCTCACACTACTATGTGCAAGGCTTTCCTGATAAAACTTTACACCTTTTCATTTAAAAGATTTCTAGCCTTGGTTTCAGATAGCAAAACAAAAAAAAATAAGTCAAAGTGCTTATCAGCATGAAAATCTGATTTTTCTAGAAAATAATTAATTTTACTCATTAATACTCAAAAAAGTCAAGTGTCCAAAATTCAGGTTGCTGATGAATATTCTTAGAACATCTTACAGATGAGCTACTATTGTGCCTAAAAAAGTCTATATATATATGAATGAGGGAGTGCTAGATACACATGTATTTGCCCATGGAAACACACATGTAATTAAAAAAAATAGTTTTATTGCCTTCATTCCCAGGATCTCTCTCCAGTTACTTAAATAACATAGTTTTTAATTAAGGGGACTCTCTACAGAGGGACTGTATGATTCAAATAAGGACAAAACTCCACAGAGACACCTTAATAATGCAGGGTGATATGTTGGTTATAACTATGGAAACCATTTTTCAAACTGGCTGGCTGCTGCTTCATTTAACATTCTGGTCAACCTAAACCTATTAGAAAATCTACGTTATAGATCTTAATTGTCCCATAAAAAATAAGGTTCAGTGGAAACAATTCTTTTGGAGAATGATTAAAATTATCATATGCCATTCAGCTACAATGGGGGACTTTTGTAATTTTGGTGTTCGATTTGAAATTTTATGGTGTTCTCTCTTTGTTTTAGACTAAAACCTTATTTTTCTGCCTTCATCAAAAATGCTTATTTTTGTATAATTTCTCACAAAATAAAGAAAATGCCATGAAACAAAATAATTTTATGTATAAATTATTTTGTTAGTAAATTACCAATATTTAAAAATATCACACTATAAAAATTCATACTAAATATTACCAGTCTCCCCCCACCCCCCAAAAAAAATCATGCTAGAATTTGCAGAAAGCATGTTGACTAGCTTCTGTTCCAGTTGAGGAAACTGAGTTCAAACATCCACGTACTATATCACTCAACCACATATGTTTTTTAAGGTTGAATTTATTCTCTGCTTACACGTTTGGTAATGTCATCGAGACTTGTGGCTTCAAATATCATATGTATGCTACAGGCACACAAGTTTATATTTCCAGGATGTATCTCTTCCCTAAACTCCAGACTCATATGTCCACCTCCCTATGTGGCACCTTCTTTTTGATGTATAGTAAGTATCTCAAATTGATTATATCCAACATGAAATCCCTGACTTTCCCACCAAAGACTACTCCTCTTTTAGACTCCCCTGTTTTATTCAATGGCAACTGAGTCTTCTAGTTGCTTGGACTGAAAACTATGGAGTCATCCTTGATGACCTGATCTCAATCTCTCTCTCTCTCTCTCTTTCTCTCTCTCTCTCTCTCTCTCTCAGCAAATACCATTACTTCTACCTTCAAAATAGATAGATATTACCTCCATGGCTCTTAGCCTTGCCCATGTTAACATTATCACATAAAAATAGTTTCAGCAGCCTCCTGCTTCTACCTTTGTCCTTCTAAAGTCTGTTTTGACACAACAGCTTGAGTGATTGTGTTAAACCTTAAGTCTGCTAATATACCATGTCTAAGCAAAAACCTCCAATGGCCTCTCTTTCCACCCAAAGTAGAAGCCAAAGTGCTACCCAGGCTATAGAACCTGTATCCACTCCTTGGTAGCCCTCCCCACACCGCCACTGCTCTCTTTACTAATCTCTTCTACTGACTAATACTATTTACACTTTTACTTACTCTGCTTTGGTCCCATTGGATATTTGCAGTGAATTCTTCAAATGTGCCAGGCAGGCTCCCCTATGATATGCATTTGCTTCACCCTGGAGCACTGTTCTCTTAAATGTTCATGTGGCTAGTTCCCTCACTATCTTTACATCAATGCTTCAATTCACTTTTTCGGAGGCCTTTGCTGACTACTCCTTTAAAACTGACATCCCAGTTCCAGTACTCCCTATCTCCTTTTCCCACTTTATTTGCTTCTCTTATTAGAGTGAAAACTCCATAAAGGCATAAATTGTGTCTATTCTGTCCAATAATGTTTACAACGTACAAATGACATTGTATGACATATAGAATGAGTTCAATAAATAATTGAATGAGTGACTGAATAAATGAATGAATGCTTTTGTTAATTGCTAGTAATCAATCAATACATAAAGGCTAGATAAAACATCTGAGCAACATGCCCTCACTTATCATATATATATATATATATATACATACATACCTCATATATATACATACATACCTATATATATACATACTTCAACAGGAGATTTTTTTAGACATGAATGATGGTAGTTCATTAGTGACTTTTTGGTTTATTTAATGATTTAAAAGCTACAATATTATATAAAAGATTTTTCCATAGTTAATGTCACTCAGAACCATATGAATTAGTAGGTTCTATTTTTAAGTGAAAACTATCAGGAATTACCTTATTTGACATAGTTGACATAGTTTATAATGATGTTGTAGACAGTGGATGGGATAAGATGGTGGGTATCTGACTGATATTCTTGGTTGCAGATTAGAGGAACTATTCACATTTTTCTAATATATTTATGTCTAATAAACGACTGTTTCATAAATCTGCTCAATATTTGCTACGATCACTCTAACCCTAACCTCCACTTAAACAGTTTATTCATGTGACTTTTAAAGCATCATGTTGCAGCACTTATGCAAGCAGTTAACTTATTTATAAATAAAGGAATTTAAGTAACTACAAATAAGTTATGAGGCCTTTTATGTAAGGAGTGTGCTCTGTAGGACCAAAAACTCAGTACTCAGTGGATAGCTGGTTTGATCAAAAGCCAATCAAAGAGTAAATATTTACTTAAGAAAACTATGTCAATTCTTTGTGTATATAAACACAATATAAAATGTTTCCTTAATTTTATCAGCTTAGTACAATGCTGGGTTAGCGCTGTCCATTCTTCAGCACAAATTCCCAGCGGGCAGGACTTTGACCATTGAACTTTTCTCTGAACAGCAGTATGTTCAAGGGCATGCTTAATAAATGCCATTAGACAATGATTGTCCATGTTTAATATTTATTGAGCACCTATAGGGACCTTGAGACCTTGGTCTAGGATGAAAAGCTTTAAAAAAGCCTGTACCTAATTAAGAAAAACATGGTCCCCGCTCCCAAGAAGCTTATCTGCTAAAGCAGGCAACACTGATGTGGGTGCACAGAGAAAATTAATTTTTTTAGCTTAGTGCAGAAAACAGCAAACCACCTTTATGAAATTGCAGGATTTATCTCCTTCTCTCTTAAACTTGTTTTCTTGGCGAGAGCCTCATGTTAAATGTCTGGCAAGGAATTAAGGTAGAGGAGCCTGGAAAAAGGACAAGGGGATGAGGTAATGAAGAAAAGGGATGATAACAGATGGCAAGGCAGGAGGCTATATGGCCTGGGGGAAGGAGCAGTTAGGGAAGAAATAGGATTTCTGTAAGCACTTGCTGTGGTTTTATATTTTTTTAATAATTATACTATACCATCATCATCATCATTAATTAACATTTAATTTCAGCTTACAAAGGAGACCAAATAGGAATGAATCAGACTTTGGTTTCCTTTCTTTTAGGCATGCTAAAAAGCACAGCTGTGATAGAGGGCAGGATTGGCATGAATTTAAAACATAACAGTTTATTAGAAATGGTTTCATAATGCAACCATATTTATACTGCCAGAGATGAGAGAACTGAGAATAAACTGGGAAATCATTATGTACTATATAGTTCTGTTTATACTTCCATTGCAAAAAAATTAATATTTGTTTAGTCTATTTTCATTCCATATCTTGAATATAACAGGGTCAGCACAGAAAAGTTTTGGCTATGTGTGGAATATACATCTACTTAATATAATAAAAATGTTTGTTTTATACAGAACTTTATTATTAAACAAGCAAATAATTTTACTTTTCAATTTATGTGTTCCAAAAGCAATTAATAATACTTATTAATTGCTTTTTTATCTTTAACTGTGTGATAATTTTATTCCTGGTTTCCCAGTTTAGATGACAGTGGATCAGGGAGATAAGCCTAAGAGTCAGTATAAGCTAGTGGTTACCAGAGGACTATAGACTAGTGGTTACTAGTGGAGTGGGGGAGGAGGAGAGAGGTTGTTGGGGTAAAAGGGGTCAAATATAGGGTTTAGGGGGAGGGTGAAGTGGATAAAGGGAATCAAATATATGGTAGCTGAAGGAAACTGGACTTTGGGTGGTAAACACACAATAGAATATACAGATGTCAAATGATAATGTACACCTGAAAATTATATAATTGTTTTAACCAATGTTAAGCCAATAAACTTAATTGAAAAAAAAAAAAAAAAAGACTAAGAGTCAAAATCCAAAAGCAAAGAAGTGAAGTTTGGGAACAAACTGAACATGTTAATTCCCAAATCCCAGAAAAGTCAAAGCAGGGACAACAATGATTATTCAAAGCAAAGAAAAATATTAAGATAGAGATGGTAAGAACCAGCAAAGGAGGCAAAAACCCAAGACATGTTCCCGAAGCCAATGACTTCTAGGCTGGGCCAGCCTTAGATTAAAACTATAGAAGGCATTGCAGTACAGCTAATACACACACACAGAGCCCTACCTCAGTCTCACATTTAAAGAAAATAATATCTGAATAAAATTGAAGAAACATTATAGATTGACATATATTAAACACAAAGACAAGATTCTTTTGTCACACAAATTCTTTGAAATGATGAAAATCCTTTGACTATGTGTTTGGCTTCTTTGTTGCTGGTTCCTTTGTTAACTGTTCCTACTTTTAATTTTACTTGCAGTCAAGTTCTAATCTACCTGAAGTTCTCTCTTAAAAGCCACCAAATATATTTTTTTAATGATTCACCTAAAAAAAATATTATGTCTCCTTTCTCTGACCTCTTTTAACATTTAGATGCTTCATTTGAAATTTGTTATATCACACTGTGCATTATTATTTTTGTATTTATCTAACTTCTCTTAAATAGAATAGAAGTTTCTTTGGGACAGGACTTATTCATTATAGTGTATCCTGAAATGCTTATTACCTAATACCTGCATCTAATCAGAAGTCAGTAAAATTTTGCTGTTACATTTGTAAATGTGGAGGAAAATGCCTAGCTATAAACATATACCTGGAAGGCCATGTGTGCCTCCATCCTATTTCATACCTGAGTCTGGCAGGGAGACAGAAATAAACACCTCTCTATATATTTTGAAATTTACATAAATATCTTACTATAGGAATTTGTAACTTTCCTCTTTTGAAAGATTGCATTCACATAGTGAGGGTCAAGATGTAATTCTATTTAATTTCACGTGCATTGTAGATCTCTCCTTCAAATTTACCTTTTATCCTGTGATAAGTTAACATTCTAGATCTGATTGTTCACTCTGATTTCAGGCAATATTGTTGAAATGAGGTTCAGTCATTTCAAAATATTTATTCAGTTTTTAATTTGTGCTAACCCTTATAAGGTATATGGAAACGAATCAGATACAAATCTTATTCCTGAAAGCTTCCTAATATAGTAGGGAGCTCAGGTCTACTTGAGGAAAGAGATAAATACTGTGAAAGTTGCAAGAAGGGTGAAGGATGAAAATGGAAGAGGCATTTACCTTGGGTCCCATCGGATAGGTAAAATTCTAATTAGAGACTAGGGGAAAGAACACTCCGTTGAGGAAATTGCAGTTGTAATAGGAAATAGACAATCGCATTTGTCTCCCTGGCAGAAATACACATATAAATGTCCAGGAGGATGACTGATCTCCAAAAATATGTCCAGTGTTTTTTCTCTATGGACGATGGGTTATAAACCATTTCTTCATAGTCTTCATTCTCCTGTCAAATAGGGACACTTTAAACGTTAACTAAATCCATGGCTACAGAGTATAACTAAAATTCTTAGAGAAACAAAACAAAACAAAACAAAACAGTACAAGATAAATCCAGTAAGCTGAGATGATTTTTCTGTCTCTAACCTTTCCAGCCTTTTCAGACTTTGAAGAGTAAGGATGAAGATTTTTTTGTTGTTGTTGTTGTCGTTGTTGTTGTCTTTCTTGGGGAAGAGGTGGGGTTGTTGCGAGCAGTAAGCATTAAAAAGTGATTCTGTGTTGCCCTGGGAGGTCCCTGCTCAGTAGTTAGCAGCACTTGGCTGGCACTTGAAACTGAGAGTTTAGGGAGTTAACCAGAGTGCACTGAAGCTTGGAGGAAAGGTTCCCTTGGGGAATTAGATGTTTTAGTGGGACAGTGAAATTTCATTGACTATGAAGTCTTAAACAAAAAATTTCCCAAAGGCCCCGAGAAATGGAAAGAGCCCTGGGAGAACTGAAATATACGGGTGGGATTCTACAAGCACCGCTCACTCTGTTTTGCTCGTGAGGCTTTCTCCCTTCTGTTCTGGTCTGCCCAAGCACATGTACCCAGCACCTGGTCTGGAGGGCCCTACTCTCTGTCTGGTGTTCTAGCTAATGGCATCTGCTGTTGAGACTCTGGGCTGGAACCTCTGTTGTCAAATATCTTCAAAGTTCCGAACTGCCAGAGTATCTTCCCTGGTGAAATGGTACCCCTCTCCTAGAAAGAGGCACTCTCCTATGTTTTAAGCGGAGAATTAGATAAACTGCTGAATAATTCCAGGACCATGGAGTAATTGAAGAAGTCTAGATGATACCTATAGGAACTTCTCTGTTTTCTCAAGAAAGAAAGTCTTTTGAAGAGCATTTCTAATAGTGTATTGTCCATGTCAAATAATAATAGTAGTAATAACACTTGATAGTTATAATAACAATAATAGAAAACTCTTATAGCACTTACTATGTTCCAGACATCATTTTAAGTACATTACATAAGTGAGGTCAGATAATCCACTAGGAAGAAATGACTTGTGTGATAAAGCATTACAATACTACCTAAGTAGCTCCTATGGCAAAGAATTACTAGATGTTCAAAAACAAAACAAACAAACAAATAAACAATTTCTTCTTCCTGGGCATATGGAAGAAAGGTTCCATTTCTTAGACTTCTTGCAAACTGCTTTCTGGCCAATGGAAAGTCAGTGAAAGTGTTTCACATCACTCTCTGGCTATGTATAACATTCTGAAAGCAATTCTTGCATTCTTCTCTGTGGGATGGTAGGATAACACAGGAATATAGTGGAGAATTCTGAAGAGACCCTAATGCAATCTTTCACAGCTGAGGTTCTATGAGCAAGTTAAGGCTTTAGAGAAAAAATCCATGAAATTCTTTCCTCAGTTCTTTTCAGGACAGTACATAGTGAGTAGAAGCATTCTAGATACATAAGAGAGGTTCTTTTATTATCTTCATGTATGCTCTAGATATCAGGTCTTAAATTTTTCCTGGACTCCAAGAAAGCCTCCCCTGCACAATAATGATACCATAAAATAGAAAGAGCCTGGATCCCTGAGTCACTTCAGAAATTTGTTACAAATAGTAAAAGATATGCAGAAAAGACAAAGTTAAATGCCTCAGAAAGAAAACATGGAGAGGAAGATTTATATTCCTTGAAAAGAAAGTTCAGAAATATGCCTATTTTTCTAAGAGACAGAATTTTTCCAATTGTTTTAATGATTATGAGAAGGTGACTATTACATAGGCAAAGTTAAAGCCTAACTCTAAAAGGAGGTAAATTTTATGGTTTGAATCTGGTGAGGGTAGGGTAGGGCAATGTAGATTCCAGTGTTTCATAGACTCCAATGCATCTTTAACCCTGCTGGTGACCTTAAATTAGCAGAAAGAGCAACAAAGAGAGAGAGGAGGGGTCAATGTACATTACCTTCCAGAACCTAATTCAAAATCCATTATTTTCTAGGAGGGATATTAGGCTAAAGATCAGTAAAGTTTCTGATAAGTTTAACATCTGATAGTAAGAAGCATAAAAGATGTTGACAATAGTCAGAGAACATTCACCTATTCTCTGATCCCCTTATCCTTTATGGAGTGGACAGAATAAAGCAATATTTAATGAAAGCCTAGGCATTCTTTTATTGCTGCCTTTTGTCAATCCTGGAGGGTGGATGGGTGGGTAGGTATGTGAGTGCAGGGGTTGGAACAGAGCCCTGCCATACAAAGGGAAGATTTCCATTGTTTTATGTGTTCTCAACTAAACTATACACTACTTGAACAGAACTAATTTTATATTCATTTTACCTTCTCTCCATCCTTATCCAGTAGTACCTAATGACACTCTCAGAATTTAATAGGTGCTGAGATTGATTTTTTGATCTTCGCATGTGACAAAGCGCATGCTTTCATTATGTGTGACTCATATTTATGAATGATTAGAAAAAAATGACTAATTGTATTTTTGAAGACTAGCATGAAACTTGGAAATCTTAATTTAAAGACATTTATACAAAATTTTATTATGAAGACAGACTTTATTGTGTGAGCAATCATGCACTACTTAAAGCCTCCAAGTTATAATAATAAGAACATTAAGTTTATAGCATGGATATTAAAATACTTGAATTTTTTAATAAAGCAAAATGGTAAACACTTTTGAGTTTAACTCTTCCCTTCTTAATCTTTCTTACTTCATTTGAAAAAATCATCTTTTAGGAGGTTTGTCAATAATATTTTCTCTTTAGTACTAAACATCCAGTTAGGAAACATATATCATCATTCCAGACTCAGGTAGGTCTCATACGGTGTCACTCATACTTGGAGATTTGATATAAATAGTATTTGTTAAATTAAATGTGAATTTCCAATCACTAACCTTATTGGATACCTATTAGCTTTCAGGAAATGTGAAAAATAGTTTTGGTCATGAGAAAACAGGAGGCAATAAAAAATTTGTATTAATATACAGAAACAATTGGTAGAAAGAAGGTGGTTAGTTCTTCAAGAGATTTTTTGCAACATTTGTTTTATAAGCCAATGCACTAGATTACAGCAGTCCCCAACCTTTTTGGCAACAGGGACTGGTGCTCCTATGAGAATCTAATGCCTGATGATCTGAGGTGGAGCTGAGGTGGTGATGCTAACTAGAGAATGGCTACAATACAGAAGTTTCCCTTGTTCACCCACCATTCACCTACTGCTGTGTGGCTCTGTTCCTAAGAAGCCATGGACCTACACTAGAATAGTTCCCTTTGGAATGACATGGAATAAATCATAATTTCAATTCTAAAAGATTCTAACCAGTGCCTGGCTAACTTCATTGATTAGAGAATACAGGTGTAGGGGTTCATAGAATCAGAGTTCAACTTGTTGCAGAGCATCCAACTTCATTTATTACAATGACAAAAAAAATGTGTCCAGCTCAAGTTAGCCACCTAAGCATAGAGCAGCGCTACTCAAAGTGTGGTTGGGGACACTAATGGACCATGTGTGTAAAGAAACTGAGAGTAAACTTTAAGAAAACATTTAGAGGATTTTATAGCAATTTACAAAGTAATTTTATACATGTTAAATCTAATAATAATTATTAATAATAAAGATTTAATAATATAAAGGAGTTTTATTTTGAATATATTTTGAATTTCATTTTCTCCTGATTTTTAGTGGTTTATAGAAATATTTGCTTCCAATATATTATAAAAATATAAATCGAGTTTTTTACTACAGATAGTTTGAGAAGAAACTGGTATGGAATATACTGAATTAGATACAAGATTTTTCTCTAGAGCTAGACTGTATGAGTTCCATACCAATGACATCATTTTCTAGCTGTGTGATACTAGGCAAATTGTTTAACTTCTGTGTGCTTCATTGTTCTCATTTCACTATGGGGACAACATTAGTATTACCTCCTAGGATTGTTGTGAGGATATAACACAATTAAAACAGAGTCTGGCACATTATGAGGACTTATATAATCCTTGGATTTAAGGGGATAAGGGTGCAAAATGATAGCATAGTCATGACAAGAATTCAGGAAGGTAAAATCTAAAAAATAAGCTCTGTTAGCTCACTGGATCTTGCAGTGATTCTCTCCACAAAGAGCCATCTCGATATGCTGAGTTTAATCCTTCAGAAAGTGTATTGTAAGAATTTGATAGTTTCATTACAGCCTTTCCTATATCAGCTTGTCAATGAATGATAACAGGCTGTACAAAAGGTATAGATGCAAATAACTATTTCCTATCTCTTTATATCTAATTTACCACTTCTTTCCTCTTACTGATTCAGATACATGAACCATAGATGTCCATATCCACCTCTATAGGCAAATGCGTTTCGTCCTTCTTTATACTATTTTTTTTTCCATCTAAGGGATGAGAAAAAATGTGTTTATCTTTATCTTAAGCTTGTTGTTCTATGAAGTAATTTAAGTGAATGCAGGATGTATTTGATTCCTGTTCCCCTCCCAGATTTTTCTTCTGCTACTACTTAATATCAATTGCATCATCATTCTGTAATATGCCTCTTTAATAGTAAGCACATTCAATTAAGGACTACAATCTCATGCAATTTGAAGAAAAAAGCCAAGGTAAAGAACTAGAGGGTCTTCTTAAGTTTTCGTTATTTGTCCAGTTTCTGGAATGACAGAACTAATTGTTTATTTCTTTGAGTGATATGTTGAATCTTGCCTTTTCTCTTTCAGCTCTGTGGTCTTAGGCAACATTGAAATATGAACCTCAGTGTTCTCCTTGCTAAAATGAAAATCACACTTTACCATCTGGCTCTTATAATAAGTAATAATAGCCATCATTTAAGGAGAGAGTCTCTATATTCTATAAAGTGTTTGTATTATATATAATATTTAAATTACATATAGATTTTAATCCAAACAATGACTTAGGAAGGTAGGCATGATTGCCCTCCAATTTATAGATAGAGAAACTTGAATTTAATGAGTATTAATAGTCACTCTAGGTAACAACTAGTAAAGAGCACAGCTGGCATCTGAACTGAGATCTCTGACTGAAAATCCATATTTTTGCTTTTATATTTTCAAAGGGGTTAATAGAAGTGAATGTGATTGTAAATCAAATTTTAAATAAATATCTGGCATTCTCATTATTCATTCCTCCACT
This sequence comes from Eonycteris spelaea, assembly GCA_003508835.1. NCBI lineage: Eukaryota > Metazoa > Chordata > Mammalia > Chiroptera > Pteropodidae > Eonycteris > Eonycteris spelaea. The sequence continues at coordinate 8,904,358 of PUFA01000043.1, read as the reverse complement.
TCCAGAAAACTTTGTCTACCCATGGCAGGTCAGTAGTATGATCTTCAGAGCTCACTAACGATAAGTTCCAATTACTTTACTAAGCAAGAAGAGACAACTTTAAGCTATTGTCATCTGAGGCAGCCAGAACAGTTTGTCATTTTTCATCTCTGATGCCAATTGCTCTTTCTGCATGCATCTTCACTGGTGGGCCAGTTACCAAAGCAGATCTATTTTTTTGAGGGTTGCTTTTGCTCAAACTCTGTGGGCTCATTTGATAAAGAGGCTGACTCCAAGCCATGCTTAATCTTTTGCTCCATAGGCTATGCTTGGGAGTTGGCTTACAAACTGCCCCTCAAAGGGAGGTGGGACTGTGACAATAAAGGGAGAGTTATGGACTGTGAAACCTTGCCTGACAGGCTATCTTTCCTGGAATTAGCTAGGAAAGCAAAAATGGAAGTTATTAGGGGGCAAGTGTCTAGAGTCGCAGTTCTCATTGGGCTCTGCCATTGGTAAGACTCCTTAATGGCTAAGCTTGGAAGGACTACCCAACAGCTGTGCCCTGAGATAGCACAAATTGAGTGCGATTAGGGTAATGTTTTCTTCATTGCTTAAGCAATAGAAGAGCAGAGCAAATGCATCAGGCTTTCATCTGAGGCATAGGGAGACAGAAAGATGCCAGACAGCTACAAAACAGTAGTCCTGTGATTCACACAGAACTGAGTTGTTCAGCCCATAAAAAATAGGAAAGAGAAAAATTATATATCACCTCCTCTTATAAAACGAAACATATATATACATATATATATGTTTCGTTTTATAAGAGGAGGTAATATATATATATATATATTTTTTTTTTTCAATGACTATATGGAAATCATGAGAAAACCACAAAGATATTTAGGGCATTGTTGTACAGAAGATAAAAATTCTAATGCTTTTCCAGATCTACCACTCAATTTTTATGTAACATTGAGAAATTCATTATCTTGAATTGCACCTCAGTGTTTCCTTCTGTAAATTGGAGATAAGAGACCTATGCTAACAACATCAAAGCTATTTTGTAAGAATCAAGTACATTAATGGATATTAAAGTGTTTTTGAAATGAAAATATATATAATTATGCATATATTAGGAATTTGGTAGTAAGGTATATTCAGCGTCCAAGTACATAAAATAGAAAATATGGTGGAAAATATCAGAAAACCGCAAAGGGTATTGTATTAGGAGTTTAAAAATAAGCTCTTAAAAAAAAAATCACACTTAGCTAACCACTTCTAAAGCCTTCTTCATTTTTGTTTGTTTTGATTTTAACCTGCTCAGCTTCTTTAAAAAGTGCTAATTACAGACAATGCTTTTCACAAAATCAGACACATTCTCTGACTTTTAGAATTCAGTGCTTCCCTTCCCCCCTCTCCCCAAAAAGACAATTGTCAAGATTATTCTAAAGGTAGAAAAATCCTAGATTCCATACTACTGACCTGCCATGGGTAGACAAAGTTTTCTGGAATCCTGTTTTCCTCATCTGCCAATGGAGAAATAATCAAGAAAAAATCCAAGAATCAATTTCTCTCTCTGTCTCTCTCTCTCTCTGTCTCCCTGTCTGTCTGTCTCTCTCTCTGTCACTCTCTCTCTCTCTCTCTCTCACACACACACACACACCACACACACACAAACACACACGCATACACATTTCAATGGCAGTACAAAACCTTCCATATACATGTCCTGAACATGGAGAGCTTACCCTGTGTTTCATTTTACTTTCATGTTAAGAGAACTGGATACATACCCACTTGATCTTTCCTGTAACTTAAACTTAGTTTTGGATTTCTTTATTTGCATGCTCCTGTCCTTTGTAAGCATACCTGACTAAAGGTCAAGTATTCTTAAACATAAATATTCTTGCCATATTATTATAATGAGCATATTATTTCCAAAGAACTAACACTGAAGGACATACACTTGGCTTTATAAATTCAATGCATTTGTTATGATGTTGGTCTCTTTTAGTCAGATGGTGGTAGTTTTATGCACTGAACTGACTGGGCCACAGAGTACCCAGATATTTGGTCAAAAATTTTTACGGGTGGTTCTGGAGGGCGTTTATAGATGAGATTAGTATTTAAATTGGTAGACTGAGTAAAGGGAATTGTCCTCCTTAATGTGGGTGGCTCTCATCCAATCAGTTGAAGGACACAGTAGAACCAAAAGGCTAACTCTCCCCCAACTACTTAAACTAAACTATTAGCTCTCTTAGGTCTTCAGCTTGCCAATTCACATTACAGATCCTAGAATTTTCCAGCTTTCATAGTCACATGAACCAGTAAGCCAATTCTTTATAATACATTGATCTCACATAAGTCATGGTGACGTAATGCATATAGCATAGTGACTATAATTAATAATACCATACTGCATATTTGAAAGTTTCTAAGAGAGTAAATCTTAAAAGTTCTCATCATAACAAAAAACATTTATAACTATGTGTGATGATGGATGTTAATTCACTGTGGAAATACTTTTGCAATATATATAAGTATTGAATCATTATGTACATCTTAAACTAGTATACATACCAAATATAAAAATTTAAAAAAAAAAACCTCTCTATTATTTTTCACCTATATACATATGTAATGTAGTTACACACACACACACACACACACACACACACACACATTATTGGTTCTGATTCTCTAGAGAATGCTGACTAATACAGTCAATCACATTTTACACTGTTATAAGAGAAGGTTAGCCATTACTCAATATTCAATTTTTTTTCCTATACTGGTTTTTCGAGTAAATTTTAGCATATCTCAACTGCAAAAAAAAATGTTACTACTGTCTATGTATATATGATACTACAGTCTATGCATACATAAGCAATTTTATATACAGAGAATTTTTGGCAATGTAAAGGATGTATACTATATTTAAACTCCGACTCCTTTTTCATGTGATGTAAAATATTCCTACCTGTTATTTCTTTTCCTTCACTTTCGGTCAGCAATCCTTTTCTTAGCTAGTTTGTTGATGTTTTCCATCTAAGATATGTTACAAGATTGATAGCGTCAAACCTTTAACTTCTGCTTTCCTTCTTTTGCAAGTTAGGGTTGTGTTTGGGTCAATTCTAGGTCAGAAAGATATTAGGTTAGTCTTTTCAGATTGTGTTTGGATCCATATATCAAGAACACACTAAAATTGAGATGACTTCCTTGGCTGCCCTCTCTAAGCAGTCGACCTTTTAAGATTCTGTTTTTCAGTTGTGCTTTCCTCTTTGCACTCTGTCTATACAGTTTATGTTGAAAGTACTACAGGAAATCATTTCTTAAAACCTCAAAGCACTACACATATTTCAGTTTCTTTTATTTCTCCTTTAGTCCAGAAAACAAAGTGCTTCGAATAATCTGGAGACAATCAGTATTACGTTAGAAAGAACACCATAATGGGAGTCAAACCACTCTTCAGGTCTTAGATTCCTAACTTGAAGCTGTATAACTTTGGATAAATCACTAAACCTCTCTGATGAAGATAGTGCTGCCTACCTCACAGGAATTGAGGAACAGATGATATTGGATTTTAAATTAAAATTAATTCATAAGCTGTCAATTAATATTAAAATGTATTTAAACTTTGCTTCATTTTTTTCCAGATCTGCCACTTCCCATTTTACATTGAATCAAAATTATCATCTCCTATATCTTTGGTGTTGGATAGTGAATGTATATATAGGGAAACCTCTGAGCATATCTTGCTCAGTTATTCTCCATGTTTTGTTGTATGTGAAAAGTATGATGTAATTTTATTGGAATTACAATTAAAATATTATACAGAAGTTTCATGCCAAAGTTTCTCATAGTCTCTCCATTTCATAGTTTTTCTGGTGGAATTGGTCGACCCTGTCATCTCAGGGCTTTTTGTGGTGATAAACTGACCATCATGTTGAGGCCTTAAGTTTTCATAGGATAGATAAGGTATACAAGGTTTTGAAGGGTAAGCCATATAAAATAAAGCTGCAAGACTATAACTTATTTAACTTAGAAACATGAAGCTTAGAAAGCAATTTAAAATAGACAAAAATTATAAAAAGGGAAGAATGATTTAGTTAAAAGAATGATAGGGAATCTATCATCAAATAGTGGTGAGATTTTAGGTACATCTTTTATCTCAAGTTCAATTTTAAATATGTGAATGATGCTTGTGCTAGATCTTGATAAGAAACTTTCTAGCACTAAACTCCCTGATTCTGCCCCTCTTCTCAAGCTTCTACTTCCTAGTATAGCCACCATGCTATTTGCAGGAGGTAGCACTAACAGAATCCTTGTCTTTGTCTCTCATATTTCAACCTTCAGATGAGGTTATTTGGGAACTGAAAGAATTTCTCCCTCTAGCAGTGAATATATGTTATAATTCACAACAAAAATACATTGCCTATTCAAAACTTATTCTATTGTCACATTTTAAAGGTGTTATATTAGTTCTGATATAGGAACCTGCTTATTTGGACATAAATTGGAGCCTGTTGATAACAAAAATATAATTGTTAAGATTGAGAGTAATTTCTATTTATTAAACACATATTGTACTCAGAACTTAACATTCTCATCTCACTAAAACTTCACAACAATGTGATAAAATGGGTACTATTTCCATGTTAGAGATGAGGACCCTGAAGTTCAACAACATGGTCAAATCACATAGTTGAACGCAGGTAATAAGCAGCAAAACTGGGAGACAGATCTAATTCTGGATGGCTTTTGATAAATTTTCCTGTATTATAATAGACATCTAAATCTGACGTTGACATTCACATGAAAACCAATGGGTTATTCTTGATTTACTGAAAATCTGAGTCATTCAGATTTTCTTCTCTTTAGTTGCTTTCCCTTCAAAATAGGAGCACTAAAGTTCATGTTAACCTCGCATGGACATTGTGAAGGTAATGTGAGTTCACTTTGGGGTTTGCTGGTATCTTTCCATGGGTTACCTCAAGTGCTGTTCTAGTTACTAATACCTAAACTACAAACACTGGGGCCTTGACGTCCATTTCTTTTTCTTTTTTCTTTTTGATCATTCACAGTATTACTTCTCTGTTATTTGACACTGCTTATTTAATCCATTTAGCCATCAGTGTGTATATCTTCCATGAAGGACTAGGTCACTAAATGCTTTAATACCTCACAATGTTTCTCTCAAATAATTCCTTATACTGATATTCAATGAATGTGTTTGTAATAACATAAAAACCAACTTAATTTTCTCTTGAATTGATTTTCTCAACCAATAAACTTCCCAATAGTTGAATTGACTATTCTTACCTACATCCTCTCCTATTGTTTCAATTCTAGCATGAGTTATTTATAATATACCTTCACCGTCTCTTTCGTTAGGTTTATGAGATCTTCCCACAATAAGAACCTCCAATAATTCACCTGGACAATGCCCAATTCCAGAATAATCTCTTTCTCTCTCACTCTTGGATCTATCTATGAATATTGATATAAATATGCTCAATTCAGTTTTCATGTTCATTAGAATCAAGACCTTAAAGGACAGTTGCTAGAACTTAATGAACAATCTCAGTAAATGCTTGATTAATTAATGGAGAAGTCAATGAATAGTGCCCAATACAAGGCAATCAGTATGTGAAAAAAGCCTCAAATATTATTCATCCTGGTGTCCACAGAAGTGATGTTGAAATTTCTGAAGAATAGGAATAAGATTTCACATCCCCTTCGCTTTCTTTCCAAGTTCATACTATATCCTTATCACATAAGTGAAGAAGATGCTAGTCCAGGACTTTTCAGGAAGTGCAGTCCCTGCTGGCCAAATCAGGTGAGATAGAATCACATGCTTACCCCAAATTCTTGCCCCCCCATGGAGACTGGTTATGATAATCAATGCTGCTTTGACATGTAAGCAACAAATTAAACATCAATGTCATAACTCAGAGAACAGAAGCAGATTTTAGCTCTCAAATGTGTAAATCCATTTAGCTACAATATCTGGCTGCTTCAGCTAGAGTTAAATCCCGACAAATTAACAAGGATGCCTAACAGGTAAGTTTATGTCTCAGAAGTGAGATAAGATGGAGGAAGGTGAGAGAGATAAGGAACTGGAGGAGGGGAAAATTGAGCTCTTCGGGGTTTTATTTAGAAGATGTTTACTAAAAAAATGTAATGTCTGAAAATGCTGTGTCAAGTGGCATTACCTTCCAATTGTATCTGGCACCTGGCCATTCTCCTTCTCTTTTGTCCACTAGGCCCCACTTTCATTGTGGTCTGACTTGGATGGGGAGTTACCATCTTCCTTCTCAAAGATGCATTAAAAATTGGTAATGCAAGGGAGCAGACAGGCTAGCCTGCCGGCCATTCATTTCTTATGAATCATCTAGCATTTTTTAGTTTGACAATTGCACCTCATATATTTTAATATTAGTTTTGAAAGAAGAAAGCAGAGAACTTCCATTTCTTTATAGCTCCCTGTAATCTCAACTTGCTCTTTACTTATGTATGAAGTCAACTTGGGTGGAAAGGTTAGAGGCAGATGAATTTCTAGTTTCAGAGCCCGAGAAAGGCCAATAAAATGTGCAATAATCTTAATGCTAAGGCTTCACGGAGCTGAAAGTATGTTTTATATTCATAGATGACACTCCTTGAAAATGACGACAGGTACCTCTGATTTTTAAGGATTTTTTCTTTGATTTTTCCTATATCCTAACCAATATAAAATTTCTTAGATGACTATAAAAAACAAAACAAAGCCCATCATGATTTAAATGGCTCCCCAATACTTTCAGGTCTAAGAAGCAAGGAATATGTCCGATTTTAATCCTTTCTGGACCAAGCATAAAAGACCTGACTACTTTTCTAACCCAAAATATTTATCAATATTTCTACCTATGAACTATGTGATCCTACTTTTAATTCATGAATCGGTTTACTTTTTATTGACTGCTACTATCCACACTTAAAAGATTAGATTAGAAACTCTAGAAGACATAAAGAAGGTTAGATATCTCTGTTGTTATAGGTGTAAATAAAACATCATATGACAATAGGTGGCGACTTATCTAGAGTCTTAGATTTGTCATGATAATGATATGGAACTTTTATTACCCTTCTTTTCTTCCAGCTGTCCTAGGGAAAATAAAGAGAGAATCTGGAAGGACTAGAAGGGAAGAAATAAAGAGAGATGGGATGTCTTTTTAAACTTGAATTTTGGTATTTGAACCAGTATATCACATGCTACCCTGAAACTACTGTTCCATCTTCTTCTAGAAGTTTATATTCTATTCTGTACTAGCAATTGTAGTTATCATTGCACTAAAAACAGTCAAAATAATAGCACATTTTTATGGAGATTCATACTTTTCAAAGTACCCTCATTTTCATTATACCATTTTATCTTAACAACAATCCTTGAATCCTAAAATTTTATACTTAAAAGGGCCCTCTGCTACTATTACTTCTAAAATAGTTTCCGAAATTATGATGTAGTCTCTAATTTTGGATAATTCACCATATTATGAGACAATCCTATTTTTAAAAAAAACCTTTTTTTTCTTTATTATGAAAAAGTAGCACTTGTTCATTTTTGAAAGTTTAGAAATTATAGAATAAATAATCAAAGTAAAAGCACCTTTAAATCTACCACCAAGAATTAACTGCTACTAATATTTTGGTATACTCCCATGCTATCTTTCATCTATGTAAATATGTATAATAAGTTGGAAATGAATTATCACTTTAACAGCCTATACATATATAATTGCATTTGTTGATGCCTCAGGTAGAAGCCAATGCCTAGGCAGGGCTTGGATATCAAATGGCGCTAAGGCACCAAGAGAGAGGAGGTGAGGACCAGGGCAGAAAGGAGGCAGGAGTGGGGGAGTAGGGAGTGTGGAGTCCAAAAGAAGTGGTGGAAGCTCCACTGTACTGCAGTGTACCTCCTCCCTGTAACCACACCCACACCTTCTTTTCAGTGAATTCAAACAAACTCATAAATTGTTTGGTATGAGTGGATATTTTATGGAAACTGATAGAAGGATAAGTCATTTAACCTGGGATGATGAAGCCTGAAAATGACATTTATAAATTTAGATGATATATCAGAAGTGTTTGATTATGCCCTTGGGAATGAGCAGAAATTTGGGGGGATGTTTTTATATTTCTACAAATCATGACTACAGAGTGGACTCAGGCTTTAACCAGTCCTCTGAGAGCCAGTATGCTCCCAGATGACCTGAGTTGTATGTGTAGTTATATGACTTTATGAAACATTGTTCAAATGGTCTCATATTTTTTGTTCAGTTTTGCACAATGTTTCTCTTGCAATTATACATGATTTTTAAAGTGTGTCATATTTGACATACATTATATATGTGTACATATGTATGTATATATAACACTGACATGTGGGCAATTTCCCATTTTTACTCAATGTAATGAACATTCATATATATAAAATATAAAAATTAAGCAGCATGTCTAATTATTTCTTTGAAAAGACCCCTAGATGTTAAATGTTTGGTTTAAAGGTCATGCATATTATTTTTGGTTTTGATATATATTGCCAAATCCCCCCCAAAAAAACTGTATAAGTCAATTTATGATTCCATTAGTAATAATGAGAGTACCCAGTACCCACCCCATAAGTTAAATTTTGACCATTTATCCAGCTTATTGAAACATTTTGAATTTTGATCTTGTTATCTATCCTTTACATTAACAGTCATAATGGGTTTGGTGAATCAAAATACCTATGATATCTGTCTCATTCAAGACAACAACTAGAAGAATGTTAAGTGAAGTAAAATACAGTCAGCGCCTTTTGGAAAACCATATGAAAATTCCATCGAGAAAAAAAGAAACTTGTCGATTTAATAATACTGTTTAAATATAATCCATCAATCATTGCCTCACCTATATTTGTACTGTAACTTCACAATCATCAATAATCTAGTATAATAATTTATTACTATTTATATCTACCTACCATATTGTGATCTCCTTATTCACTTGTATATTCCTCACTACTTACCACTTCTACACACTGTGAAATAATGCCAGTTGATAGAACATTCTGAGGGGAAGATGATTTATTCTGACAGCAGAAACAGGAGAGGGGTTATAGAAAAAGCTCCAGAGAGGAGGTGACATCTCATGTTGACTTTGGCAAATCAATCAAAACTTCCTGCATATGAAGAGGCTAAAAGTAATTCCAGGAATAGAGAGCATTATGTTTAAAAAGCATGGAAATATAGAATAGATTGGAATGTAGGAAACACAAAGGAAATGGTTTGGTATAACTAAAGTATAGTATTGAAGAATAGGAAGGAGGGATCTGGAAAAGTAAAACTATAATCCCTTGGTGTCCTCAGGACAAAAATTGACTTAATTTCTGCTAGACTTAGTAGGCTTCCTCAAGTTGACATTAATTCACACTGCATCATTCTCAAAAGCAAGGGATTCAATCCTTTCTAATGTACAAATAACTAAATAGTTGGGAATGAGGAGGGATGAGCAATATTGAGCTCTCCTTGTCACCTCTGCTTCATACCTGGGTTTGTAATCACTCTGTTGATTTACTGGTATAATTCTTTCTCTTTTTTTCTCTTTTCTTCATTCCCCCTCTCATTTCCTCTCGTTTCTTACTCTCTCCCTCCTTTGCCTGCCTGCTTCCCTTCCTTCTGTCCCTCCTCCCTCCCTCCTGTCTTTCCTCCCTTCCTCCCTCCTCCCTCCCTCCCTCCCTTCCTTCCTTCCTTCCTTCCTTCCTTCCTTCCTTCCTTCCTTCCTTCCTTCCTTCCTTCCATTCTTTCTTTTTCTCCGTCCCTTCAAGGTAATGAGCTTAGATGAATAAAGCAGAATTATCTCCCCTATTTTAGCTCCCTATTTGGGACATCTTGAAACTTTTTTCCCTATAGCCCCTTCTTCTCTTGAAAAATGGGTTTCTACCTTTCTCTCCCAGCTGCCTGAGCTGCCAGACAGAGTATGTTCTAAAATATATTTAGGCTGTTCTGATATTGAGGGTACCAGTCTGTCTCATAAGGAAGATCCAGTAATCCAAATTAGTAGTCGAATGGCAGGCTGATGAATCTGATTCTACCCAGGCTGGTGTTTGTAACAAGTGAGGATGACGGATAGGGAATAAAAATCAAAACTGAGTCAAAATGGAGTGTCTAGGAAGTCAGCATTTCAGGGAGATTTAGATAAATACAGGTACGGCTGCATTCAACAACTGAGACTACAGGGCTCGGATCCAGAATATGAGGTGCTGAAAACTGGCAAGAACTACGTAGAAAAAATAACCAGGAAGTTCAGTTCCTCAGCCCCTCAGCCGACTGATCTACAACTTACTGCAATGTTTTGGTCTTGGTAGGAAACTAATTTTTTTTTTTTTTTTTTTTTTTTTTTTTTTTTACTGCAACTATGTAAGAAGAAAAATTAGATTGGGACTAAATATAACAATATGGTTATCAGATATAGGCTTAAAGCTATGGACCCATCTACTTTGAGAAAGGCCCTCTTGATTTCTGACCAGGCTTAGCCATCATTGGTTTTGGGGACTCAGTAGAATCAAGTTAGTTGTGGGCTAATTTGAGATACCTGGAGGCTGACATCCATTAGATATGGGGCAAATATAGGTTGGATTCCTTGATGAAGCTTTGCTCCTTACTATTGTGATTTCTTTTGTGACAGCATCTGAGGTGAAACATTGTGCCAAGAGGCCTTTCAATGGGTTGTAAAAATGCTATAAAAACATGAAAATTGCTGCCATAAAAAAAAAAAAAGAGTTATAGCAGAATAGGGAACCTACTAAATTCAGAAGCTAAGAAATACTGAGAAATAAAAACTGTTCCACATATCCCAAGGAGTTTGTGGGTACAGCCTCCACACAGACATTTACACAGGCAAGAATTATTTGCTTTGATAATATACCTAAGAAAATCTCTCGGTATTCTGCCATTAAGTATGTGGTCATCTGACATTCCCTGGAATTCATCCTTCACATGAATCCCTTCTTAACTTTGTTGGCTAAAGAGTGTGAATTTCTTCTACTGTCTCTACTTTTATAAAACTCACAAAAGCTCATTTCATATGAGATGGTTTTTATATCACTTCAATGCCTGGAAGAAAAGATGCCATGTTGCAAACATAGTTCATAATGAGGTTATCAACTTGTAATTAATAAAAAACTAATTAAAAATATCCCTTACTAATAAATCTGAGAATCAAACTTCCTTCCTGACAACTACACCTTTGCTTTCATTTCCAGTATTTGTTTTTCCAGTAAAATTTCTGGATATCTATTAACCCTAGTAATTTGAGGTAAAGTGTGCAAAGGGAATCCATTTTCCATATGCCTTTTATGCAGATGTGGCTGTAATGAGATACAGTAAGTACTATTCATATCTCTGTCATAAAATTCTGAACATGCTTAAGCAATAGTCATAAACACATTAAATAATGCCATCCCAACCACTGAGAGCCTCTGTCTGCCAGCTGGGTGAACCCCTTCTTCATGTCATTTTGATGTAATGCACTCCCATTTCTGCTCTTATTAGATGCAGAGTATTTGAAAAGATGCTAGATTGAATTAAAATCTGATTACATCTGAGCTTGAATTTTTGAGATATTGTCTATTTTTCTAGGATATCCTGTTCTTTTTTTTTAATTTCACAAATATGTACACAAATTCACATCCTTTTAATTTCAATCTTCTCTACATTCATGGATCATATGGGATTTCTGATTCTCATTTTAAAATGTAATCAAGATATAGAAATGATGAAGCAATATATCACAGATTCCAAGATAGAAAAAACAGATGAAGAAAGGAAGAGAAAAAGATAACAGGAAAAAAAAATAGGAAAGAAAGAAATATTTAGCCTTCAATCATAGATTAATGGTCTGCTGCACACTGGATAGAAGTCAATAGTTATAAACCTGTAGATCATTTAAGAACATCTCTGTAATCATAAATTGCTTCTTACAGTATTCTTTTTTTGTTTTGTTTTGTTTTGTTTTGTTTTTAAACAAGCACCTTTCACAGAGGAACTTTAATCAATAGGAATACGTTTGATTATCTCTCACAACTGTTTTATAGATTGGAAGACAATGTGGTGATCCAGTATGGGTCACATAGAAGTGTGAATTAAAGCCACAGGACTCTTTCACCATTATTTTAGACCTTATCTTTGAAAAGTCACATTTACTTATAAATATTGTATCACAATCGAAATGTGAGCATACACAGGGATAATATTCCCCAGCATACCTTCTAAAATGATCAAATTGTATCAATTTATTTATGTAAAATGTTAATTCCTCTAATGAGCCTCAAAGAATAAAACAGAGAAGTTACATTTTAGCCAGTATAGCAATGGCCCTCACTCGCAGGGGACTGTAGTTGGAAGGGGAGAGTGCTATGAAAAGTACACCATACAAGGAGACCGCACAGCAATTATAACTAGCACAGGACAACCTAACAAGAAGCATTACCTTGGCTAATTAGGCACAGTGTGGAGCTGGACTAAGAGCCTCTGTCTTGTCCAAGCCCCAGAATTAATTGGACCCAATGAGACACATTCAGCTAGTGAAATTTATAGAAAACGTGTGTAAATTAGAATGCCAAGGATTTATTTACAGTAGGGATTGTATTTTCTAGTGTATATAATATCCATGATGACACTAATTTAAGTCTTCTCTCTCTCTCTCTCTCTCTCTCTCTCTCTCTCTCTCTCTCTCTCTCTCTCTCTCTCTCTCATTCTTTCTTTTGAAGTACCCAGACAACACCATATACTGCCTACACATGTCACCCTTCCTCACACAACCAGCTAGGTTGTATAGTCATCAAGTCCTGTTTTTTTTCTTTAAAAAAATGTGACTTCTAATACTTCTCACCTCATTTCTGCCTCTTGTCACCTTATGCTGGAAATTTTTAATAACATCCTATAGGATTTCTCTTCATTCGATCTCTCTTCTGGGACTTGTCAAAGAACTATGCATATTGAAACCTAATCAATTTTCTTAAAACAACAGATTTTACCCAGCTATTGATATTTCTGAAATTTTGATAACTCTCAATTTTATGAAGCCCAGACTCCTCAAATTGACCTTGAAAATCTATACCCTACCTACCTATCATACATCATTTGCCATAGCTCTCCAACAAAAATACACTTTCTTCTTTTAATCTTCCATCATATCATTCTGTTTTTACTTTAGCTCTTTCTTAATAAATTTCACTCTGTTCTGTGTGGTTTTTTTTTTTTTTTAAACTACTATCTGTCTAGTTGTATTCAATATCTGAAGCCTAGATTAAGTGTCATTTTTAGTTATCCCTTTTCTCTGACTACCTATGTCATATTCTGGGCACTTATGCTTATGCAGAATTTTTATTTATGAATGTGTTCCCAAAACTAGAATATAATTCCCAGGTGATTTACAATCTAGTTCATTTGTACCAAATTAGTATGACCATAAAAACAAATACATTTTATTGATAACTCATTACAAATATACTTTTAAAATCTTATTCCCATTTGCCTTAGCCAGTGCTATCTATTCTATTTAATAAAACTTCAATAAACAAGATGTGACTTTGTCATTTTATGTCATGTCACATACACTTAATAGTTTATTAAGTGGTTTGCAATGACAAATATGAGAAGGCCCTCTCTCTGACTTTAAAATAAAATCCCACTAAAATGAAAAGCAATTTTGAAAATAAAGGTGGTGAGAATTTATCTCACTATTTTTTGACAGTTAGATAAAGGGTCACAGCATTTCTGAAACTACACCTGCTTTGAGCTGTAAGCTTGTACTGGCTCCTCTCTTAACCCAGTGCATGCTTTTCTATCTTTCTATTTTTTCTATCTTTTGACAGTTCTACTCCAGTTGACCTCAAAGACATGCCCAACAGCACTGTCATAATGGGCATAGTCCAAGTGTTTCAGGGTTTTCTCCTCAACTTCCTCACCAGCTAGTCTGAGGGTTGAGTACCAGAAAAAAAGGGGTAGGCTTACTGTTTCTTAATTTCAAAACTGACCCATGAGTATTTATTGTGTCTCCCATATTGGGAGATACACAACAAATAATGACTAGATTTAGTAAGTGGCAGTTAGGCGCAAGAAAAATGTATAGGTTTTGAAAGCACCAAGAATTTCAAATCTCAGTTCCATCACAAACTATATGACTTTGAGCAAGTTATTTAGATTATATTATCTTGTATGTCCTTACAGTTATTAGAGAAGTAAAAGAATGGATTTACTAATGTTAAAGCTATAGTTGTGAAAATAAATAGCCTGTGTACGAATCATCACTCTACTACTAATTAGCGTTGTGCCTAACTTCCCCATCAGTAAAATGAGAAGTTATAATAATACTAATCTTATAGGGTTGTTGTGAGCATCAAATGAGTTAAGGTATATCAAATCCTTATAATAGTAACTGCCATACGTTAAGTGGGCAAATACTCAATAAGGGTCAGATATTATTATTATTAGTGAGAGAGTATTATATTATTAATACAATATATACTTTATATTATGTTACATAGTATATTATAAGTTATTAATAAGCTTTATTAATAACTTATTATTAGTTATATATAACTATATATATTCCTAAATTAAATTCCACTGCCTCCCACTGCTTTTATTGTTAGAGTCTTAAAATTTACAAAGTCAGGTTTTCATTTCCTGTAGTGAATCACCAGGCATGTTGGTAGGAATTCAGAAGTATCCTGACTCTTGGCTGGACACTTAGCCCCATGCCACAGTGAATCTAGGATTTGTGTGACTAGAAATTTACAGAATTTTGAGAGCTCTTTGAGAAAAAGTCTTCACCATTACCAATACAAAATGGAGTGCACAAAATAAATATTTATAAAGAGAAAGCTGTGGTAATAATTATATATTTAAATATAAATAGCACAATTATCAAAAAATTCAGAAAAATAGCATAATTTTTAACGGTTTGACACTTCTAAGCTTGTTTTATTCTACATGATAAAAAGTGTGAGACCTACACACTCTCAAAGCTCTTTCTTACAATGATTTTTAAATATAATTTTCTATAGAAAAATAGATAATTGAATTGATTACATTTGACTAAACTTTTTATATTTTAATTATTGATTATTTAAAAAAGTATCAGCTTTACAACTCATTAATAAAGCATATTAAATTTTAGAATATTATCAGCTTTGGGGATTTTTTTTCAAGTTTTGTCATATAGAAGGTTTATAGTTTGGAGAATTTTCCCAAAGATTAGCTTGTGGCTTCTTGCATTTCGCATTTTGTTTCCGCTCCATCATTCACATACTTTAGTACCACAAATGGGTACCTTCGTAGCACCAGGCAACTTGTGATCCTCACTTTAACCCCATGGCTCCTAGTGAGTAGACAAGTGGGTGGTAGGAATGTATTCCTGAAAGATATTTCAATGCTGAAATGATGGTTAATCATTTATCTGTACATGGGAGTACCTATAAGCTACACTTGTCCCACTAAAACCAAACTAAATACATTCTTAAGTTAAACTTCACTTAGATATCCAAAATGCCCATATCCACTCTTTGCTATCTGACAAAAGAAGTGTGATGGAAATGAAGCTGGAGTAGAAATATATAGTAGTTTACCAATTGCTTGCAAAATATCATATGTTTTTGAAATTTTACAAACACAAATGACCAGGTAAACATTATTAGGGCCCATTCAGGACCTTGAAAGGAAGAGACCTGTGCAAGTTAAAGTTCCTGAAGGTAAGCTACATTAGTTTTACCACAAATCTCCTCTGTCCGAAGTCAGTTTCCTTAGACAGCTGTAATCTAATAAGCCTAAGTCCTGCTTTAATATTTTAAGTAAGCAGAATTAGTTGTTTCTTTTCCCTCATTTCTCCAGCACTATTCACTATTCTCTTTGTTCTTCAAACTTTTTGTCTTTACTGGCCATTTTCCCTTAAAACTAAAAATAAACTAAAAAATTTCCCAATACAAAGACATTGCCAAACTCTACCTCTCCACCACTGCCTAACTCATAATCAAAATACATCTTCTCTCTCCTTTCCTTCACTACTACAATTCTTACAAGAGAATTTACAACTACTGTCAATACTTTTTCACTTTTATTCTTACTTCAACCTATTGAAAATAGGCTCCTTCCTCTGTACTCTGTTGAAAATACCTGTGCCATCAGCACTCATGCTTGTTAAATTCAAATGCCTTTCAATTTCTCAATCTATAAGATATCTACATAGCATTTTGATTGCTTGTGCATTTGAATTTTTGTAACTTTGTAATTATACTAATCCTATCTGGCTAAATATACACATATTGCCTATAGGAAGGTTCATCTCTGAGTACATGACCCATCAAAATTTCATATATGAAATTACTGGATCCCAGCTCATCCCAGTCCGGCTTATTCTGCTCCTGCTGAGACCTAAGTTCTTGTTGTGACCTCTCCCTCATTGGGAGGCTGTAAATAACATTTTCAGGCCACATATGGGGCACTGTGAGAACTGATGCTCGTTAAGTGTGTTAAGTGAAAGTCATGAGTGGAGTACCAAACATTAGCTATGAATCAAAATTAACAAAATGGGACTCAAGTTCTCAGAAGGCAAAACACTTTGAATCTTAAATAATATGGCTGTCAGCAATCAAAATGAAAGATGCATTTCTCCCCAAATACATGCATAGATAAAATGCAAAGAAGTAAGCTGTCAAGATAGACAAGGAGAAGGAAATCTGTTGCCTGGCCCTTGAAACAAGTTAATTTAGCATTATAAACCAGGGAAGTTTCCTTTTCAAATAGATCCATGTGGAAAATCCAGATGGCCAAACACTCAGCTCATAATTGTGAAAACTAAGCTGCAAAGCCTGAATACAGTCAAGGAATTTTACTTACTTATTGCCGAACATTTTTATCCTATTTAAGAAGAAACACTTAAATTATTTCTTAAGAAAACAATATTAATTTATGCTGTCTTTCTCAATGGGAATCAGTTTGCAGGCTTGGTGGGATTGAGAAAAAATTAGAGGGAGTTGAACACTACAAATAAATTTAAAAATTAACAAGCATCAATCCTGGGCTAAATACTCTGCTGTTAGATCTTGAGGTTACACCAATTTAGTTCCTTTTATGAATTCCCTAACTCAATTTATTGCTAAAACCAAAAAATAATTAAAGTCCCATTGATTATTATTAGATGAAAATTATAGTAGATCATTTCTTCTCCTTCATCTTCTTTCATACCATTCAATAAATTAGCAAACAGTAGTGGTTTCACCTATTAAATTCTCTTCAACATGATCACTTATTTTATTCATATTGACACTGCCTAATCAGGCTTTCATAATCTCTTAGCTAGATAGTAATTTAATTCTATTTCCAATTTATTCTTCTCACTACCTTTGAGAGCATTTTCTGTCTAGAAAAATCAGTTTATGTTGGTCTCCTGCTTAAAGTTTCTAAATTGCTACCTATAGCCCGTGTCATAATGTTTCAATTCTTAGTGTAACCAAAAGACTGTCACTGGTGTTATCTCAGTTCTCACCTTTACCCCTCACACAGTCCAGTCTTTCAGATATGCCATGTTCTGGCATGCTTTCATGTCTTTTTATCTCTACTGCCTGGAAAAACTTCATCCATCTTGCCTGATTGGAAATCTGCTAGTCATCTTCAGATTTCATCTTCAGTTTCACTTTCAGTCTTCATTGACTACCAGGCCATATTTGTTAACAATGGAGAACTCAGAACCAAATCTTTGCCTTTTGTTCTGTACAAGAGATTGCTTGATCTGCAGGAATATCCAGTGAGAATCTATATAAATTACTGTCTGTGGACAATCTAATGGAAAAAAGAATAATTTCTCTACTGGTTCCCATAATGGGGTGAACGTGTGTGGGTATCAAGCAAATCCTCTAGCATCTCATACATCCATAAAAACAGGAAAACATTTGAAGTTGGGTGGAGAGAAGTACCTGATCTGAACATAGGTTAGGCACAGTAGAATTTTTTTTTTCATGTGAAGTCAGTCACAGAGCAATTGGGATGAAACTAATAGCCAAAAGCTTTAGAAGTGATGCATAAGAAGTGTCTGATACACAGCAGTTTATATTAAAGATGGGAAAATAGACTTGCAAATAAATTATATCACACACACACATGCACACACACACAAAGGAAGTCCTTGCTTTGCACCATTCCAATATGCATGAATTTTAGTTATCATGACTCATAGTATATTTAAATAATACCAGCTCCTCAACAATGTGGTTTAAATTTTAGTTTCCATAGTATATTAACAATGAGTACATTTGGCCCTCTGTATCTGGGGGTTCCACATCCACAGATTCAACCAAGTATAGATCAAAAACAGGAAAAAATTTTACATTTTTGCTGATGTGTACTATGTAGTTAGGCCTACAGTGGTTTCCATCTGTATTCCTGAGAGCAGGGAGCCCCATCCCTCTCTTTCCCAAGCAGGGAACAGACTTTTTCCTTGTCATTATTCCCTAAACAATACAATTTAACAACTATTTACATAGCATTAAATTGTAATAGGTATTCTAAGTTGTAGGTAGATGATTTAAGGTACATGGGAGCATGTGCATAGGTTTTATATGAAAAGACTACACCATTTTATACAAAGAACTTGAGCATCTGCAGATTTTGGTAACCGTGGGGGGTTCTGGAACCAATCCCTCATGAACACTGAGGGACAATAGAACAAACTTCATTGTTAGTTCTCCCATTCTCAACTCATAATGTAAATAACAGATGTGCATTGTGATCAGTGACAAATACATTACTTCTTTTATAGTCTGTTGGCGATTGTTCACTGTTCACCTTAAGGCTCAGATGACAAAATATTTAGCTGTGTTGACTCTTGTCTCCTAGTTATAAATCCTTGTGATATTTTATAAGTATTAATAATGAAAGGAGGGAATTGGCTAACAAAAATGAGAACTCAGCAAAAAAATGAAAAGTGATGACATTGGAAGTGAAATTTGAATTGAACTTAAATAGAGTTATAGAAGAAATAGGTGACTGTGGGCAATGCCAAGAATGCTACCATTTGAGAAACCCTAGATATGCAGCCAGAAGAACGCAATAAAAGCAAACTTGCCAACATAAATGAGGAAAGAGATTATATCAAAAAAGGTGAAGATGTCCCAGAAGAAGTGACACTAGCAAAAAACTTTGCATTAAAGTAAACCTTGGAGATATTTCAGAACATTGCAAGTTCAAAATATAAAGTGTTGGAAGCTGATCCAAACCGGGAAAGTAATATGACCATTTGTCAAGGCATAGAAAAGACGCTGCTCTGTTTTGTAAGTTTTACCATGAGGAGGAGAAAAACACTGTTCAAACTACCCAAATTATCTTTTTGACAAAGAAATAAAACTTTCATTTTCAATGTTTCTAATGTTTTGGTCATAGTGTGCTAAATATTAGTTTTATTTATTTTTATTTAGGATACTTATATAATCGACACTAAGAGAATTTAATGATTTGACCAAAAAAAAATTAAAGATCATGGAACAACTATAATTTTCCCCATTGATTATTAAGATAATTTTGCTTGGTTTTAGCGTGCAGTCATTTCACAGTCCTGCACTATTGTGCAAAATAAGGACTGCCTCTCTCTGTGTGTATGTACAAACACAAATATACATATATATGTATGTCTATACAGACATATTATGAGAAAAGATGGTATTGGAGCTGCATCTTAAAGGGAGGGTAATTGCTCACCGGTAATAAAAGAGATGAGAAGGATTGTAACGGTCATTGCAACAGACAGACGAACAGCATGTGCAGTGGCCTGGTGTTTGATGAGGTACAGTGAGTTCGGAGAACTAAAGCAGTTTGGTATAGGTAATGCTCAAGTGTGCCCAAGGTAAAGAGCAGCCGGAGATAAAACTGAAAAGGTCATCTGGTGCCAGGTCTAACAGGGATTTCTCTGCTTGACTAAGGATTTTGATTTTTATCCTTTAGGTTATGGGAACCTCTGAAGGGTTTTCAGCAGCTGAGTGACAGGATCAGACTTATTTTAGGACATTCGCTCTGAGGAGTTTGGAGTTTGGCTAGGGTGGGAGCCTGCGGCTTGGAGGCAGGAATATCAGACACTGATCAGATAGATGGCTAATGCAGTATTACAGGTAAGAAAGGAGAAGAGACTAAACTTAGATCCATGTAAGTATGCAATCACATCACTCTGCCTTTTGTCATTACTAAAAAAAACCTGCTGTTTCTTAAAATCCAATTTCCCTAAGATGTCGCAGTAATTCTCCATTTAAACAGATTAAATAACACACCCTTATGAACTGAGCTGTAAGCACACTGCAGTCTACTGACTACATCACGGATACCTGCACAAATGCAGCTGGAGTGCCGTCTCTGCTGGCCGGGCTGAATACCAGCTACTTTCTCACTTTCACCGTCAATGCTCCCTTCCCTTCTCCTCTCTCGCATGGGCACTTTGTTGAACATAGCTTTGTTTTTACTATCCTGATTAGTAAAAACTTGTTCAGTTAAGATGCTTCATTAACAAATAACGTTCTCTTGTTCCGTTCAAGCTGTCTCCTACATTTTAATTTACTGGGCAATGATAATGAGCTCAACAGGGAACCTAATAGTTTCCCCTGGAGACAGAGAACATCAGAAAATTGCCACATAAACATAGGATAGTAAAGACAAAGCAATGCTGAATTCAAATTTTAATGACCTCACATGTTACACAGGTAGTAAATGGTAGGAATGCCACCAAAGTTTTTTTTTGCACATTAACACTTAAAAGGACTAACGGTGTTCCAGAAACAACTGTGCAACTGTGCTGTATTCTTTCATATACAGAAGGATTAAAAATAAAACAAATAAACATATTTTCTTCTTTACATTAAAGATTTCAGCCTTCTAGCCATCAAAATCTTAATTTATTTTCAGATTTTTTAAATCAGAATTTTGTTGTTTGAATCCAGAAGCCAATACCCACTCACAATTGTAAAATTTCTTCAAATTACATTGTCCAGCCTTGTGGATCTGAATTTTAGTCCAAAAGATTGGAAAAAAAAAAAACTTATTTTAAGTGAGTAGTGGTATTTTATAATCCCAGATTATGTCATTTTATCCAAGTATGCCCATCAGCCTTCAACCAATGTTTTTGTTTTATTCATATTGACTATTTATCATTAGTTCTGCCATTGTATGAGATTCTGTACTTTTCCAGAGAACATGTCTTAATTTTTTTCTTTGTTAAGATGTTTTTTTTCTATTGTAGTGGATGGTAGTTTGTAATTTTCACCATACACTTGGCAGATTTCCTTATTCCTCATAAAGATCACATCAACACCGGCAATGAATATCAATGGTAACAAAGTCTCTTTTCAGTCTCTTTCCTAGGCTGATACATCTGGCCTCCTTGAATGGCATTAGAGCCCAGGCACCAAGATAATAAAACATCAAAGCCAATGATGTCAGCCTTTCACTTTTTGACCAATTACCTACTGGACATTGTTCAAACAAATAAAAACACCCTGAATAAGTTTACTCATCTTTAGAAGTTATAAAAGTACATGAGAATCTACAAATAAGATTTCAGAGCTCCTTTTTAGATGATGGAAAGAGAAACTCGTTTTCTCTACATACAGTAGCATTTTCATATATCAGCACAGAGAATAATAGTTTTCTATAGTGATTCAAAGTGATAATGCATAGAATATTGAAAACCCAGGCCACATATTTATATCCACAACTCTAAGATAAACCTATGGTAATTAAAGTCCTGAACTATAGAAAAAGTGGATTAAGAAAATTTTCTGAATTATTATATCAGTCAAAGTTATCATGTCATTTTAACAATGAATTGCTACATTACTCAGGTGCATAATTCTGTCAAGAATGATATGAAAAATAAAAGAGAGTGGTATGACATTCATGTAGGAAAGGTAATTAGTACATTTTCAGACTCGAGAAACATAGTATAAATGGTGACTGGGGAAAAACACAGTACAGGTTCGGAGTTTTCAGAAACACTGCAAAACCAGATTGAAGATGAATAAAAGCGTTACAGAGATTATAAATTTGTGGAAAACCCCCGTAGTTCCCCCATCGAATCATAAGCTACACACTTTGAAAGAAACAATTTCCTGTATTGACAGATATACAAACATGCCATTATTTACACATGTTAGTGCATATATATAGACATAGATACAAGCATATATATATATCTCCTTCATTTAAAGATTAGCACAGCTGTAAATGATTTTATGTCAAACTTCATAATTTTGATTAACTGATATTTTGCTAATTATAACTTTATTTCAATTGGCATTTCAGAAGATATAAAGTACTAGTATGTTTAAAAATAACTGTAAACTAGCTTAATGATTAAGAGAACGGATTTTGGAGTTAGTGCTTGGAAACCAATGAAAGATAATTCTTTAGTAAATACAATAGTGTTTAACCAGAATATTCCATTTTTAACAATACTAGATAATGGAGAGTTAATATATTTACTTTAGTTATACATTTGCTTATGTTCACTGACATCTGCCTTCCATCTCAAGAGATGGACTTTTAAAAATGTCATTTCTGTATTTGTGTCTTTAAATATAAACTAAGGTCTTATCTCAAAGGTAAATTTAACACAAGATCTCCTCTAGGTTGTGCTAATTTAGATACTATTCTCTTAGTTGTTATAACTCAATTAAGCTGTATATTCAAAGCCACAAGCAAGAGATGACCAAGTAGGTTTACTCATGAGCTTCTCATGTACTGAATAAGGAATGATCTTCTTAACTACGAGGCTGGTAATTATGAATCAGTAAGTCACTCTCCAATATTGATAAAAACAGTTTAACTCTGATCAAATGTATTAAACGTCTAAAGAAGAAAAAATGCTTCCTAGAGAGACATCAAATCAAACCAATCAAACAAAAAAAATTTATAGAACTTAAAGTACATTGAATACAATTTGGCTATATCTCTCTAGACTACAGGCAAAAGTGAAGTTTGTTTCCAAAACATCAATTTCTCAGCTGGGTACCATATTAGGGAAATGGAAATTAAAGTTTATACAAGTGTTTGGAGAGTTATTTTCTTTTGGCCACAAAAATATGTAGACTTGGTGATTAAAAAAATATATATTAAAAACAAAACAAAAAACCCCACCAAAAACCACCTTTTTTTTTTCTAGTTTGAAAAGAAAAATACAGATGTAATTAAAGAATTAAAGTAATGAATATTCGAAGGAATTGGAAATTTAAAAAACCACATTTTTTTGATAGATAAAAGCCTTTGCATTTGCCTTATCTTATCTATTCTATCACCTGGACTACTAGAAGAGCCAAAGCAGTTGGAGAAAGTTGGAAGCAGTTACTTGGAAGCTAAGACTGGATAGTGCCCAACGCACAAGTTAAAGGTGTTTCTCAAATATGAAAAGAAAAACTTACACCAGAAAAGCACTCCAGGAAAGTTTACTATGGGAATGCTAATGAATAGATAAATCTTGGACATTTAACTTGGTTCACAGTCCTCTAAATATCAGAAAAGTACTCTATAAGCTGCTGGAAAACAGTGTCTGGGTTTCATAATGCTTCTTTGTTGGAGTTGCTCGCTCTTCCCTGCACTGCCAGAGTTACTTCTGTATGTGGGCTTAATAGGTGGAAAGACCTCTGTATCCTCTAACTCGAAGGCTGCTGACCATTCACTAAAGATACGTATTCATCATATGCCTGTCCCACTGACCAATAGACATAAGACAATTTCATTAGGGTTACTCATTAATAATTATGACATAGAGAATCATAGACTATTAGAGCCAGAAAGATGATCTGGTCAAACCCCCTCCCTGTACAAATCAGAATATATGGTCCAAGAAGTAAGGTGATTAGTCCACATTTTTTTCAGTTAGTTTATGATTACCTTGAATCAACAAGTAATGAGCAGGGATCTCGGGTGTAGGAGTTTCTGAGAGATATTAATGCAAGAGGTTTTATAAGGGCTCTAGGATCCTATAATAGCTAAAAGGGTGGCCTCAAAGAAGAATCACCTACCTCTCATCCATTATACTACCATATAAAGGTAGTGTGTATATATACACACACACACACACACACACATGTATGTATGTATAGTATGTATGTATATATACATATATATGTATATATATACATACACACATACACATATATGTAATTTAGCATGTTGTAACCAATATTAATAATTATACATCTACATAATCCTTTTAAATGACTTCATTACTAATTCATGGAATAGACAACCATGATTTATTAGCCAATCCTATTATTTAACACTTAGGTCAAACCTTATTTTTTACCTCTACATATGACACCAGTAAATTTTCAACAAATAATAGCTTTACATACATCTTTGGTTGTATCCTAAGAATATAGTTTTGCATATGGTGTCACTTAAGTTAAAGCTGTCTATTATTGTGATGCAATATAATAGCATTCCTTTCTGAAAATACAAATATATTTACTACAAGCTCCACACTTTAGAAACACTGTTCTCAGTGGTTGATAACTACTTTAATGCACAGCCATTCCCCAGTAACAGGACGGCATGCTCAGGCTCCCGCATGTCCCTCTTGCACTGTTTCTGTTTGAGCTTCTTTTTCTGGAAAGCCTGGGTCATTTGAAGTAGAAATCGGACAGGATCAGAGGAAAACAGAATAGAGAATAGAAGGGAAGCAATAACCATAGAAACAATCCTTCATTTAATCAGTTCTGGAATCAAAGCAAACCCTAATTATAAAGAAAAAAGAAAGAGATGTGGTGGGAGGTCGTATATTGCAGGATCACCAGCTAATCAGAGCATTTACAATAATACCCACCATAACTACCAGAAAAATACAATTTTTACTGGGAGAGAAAATGAGAGGAAGAGAGGGCTGTGATGGTTGCTGACTGGGTATTTCCCACTGCCTTTCTGGATATCAGCCCCTTTCCTTTGAGAAGAGTAAGCTCTCTTTAAAGCTGAACTAAGCCATGGCTCGAAAGTAACATTTAAACGACTTTCACTGTGTCTTGAGTCACAAGCGAAAGTGAATTTATCAATTTTTTCAGCCATGCCGTTCTCGGGAAGTGTTTGCTTTTTTAATTGCTGCGGTAGGGTTCATTGGACATAATTGAACAGCTACCTGATTAGAGGGCACAGGCTAAGAATGGCAGGAGCTAGCTGTCAGGAGTCTCCTGCACTTTGAGTGGGCTCCTTTGCCTGCTTTCCCCCTGCTGGGAAATGGAGCTGAATCTTTCACTAATGCTACCTTGACTGGGGAGGAGGACAGGAAGTCCCTTTGACTCAACCAGCCAGCCAGCAGCAGGAAAATAGCTTGCCAAGAGTTTCTCTTTCAAGACCAGATGTTAAGTGAAAGCCTCAAATTTCAGGGATTTCATTAAATGTGAGAATCACACCTTCTTCTCATCACCTGCAAAGAAAGAGCTATATCCTCCCTGAGGGAGAAAGGCGGCTCCAGTGGCTGAGTGCTTCTTTCCTGACTCCCTGCTGACATCTTTGCATAGGGCTGATGCCAGTGAAAAGAGATCTTGTTTCTATTCTTGAGAGGCCTCTGGACAGGAAGCATTCATATGGAAGGAAAAAGAACTCTTTCGGTGAGCATTCATCTTTGCCATTGCCACGGTTACACTTCTAGCAACTAAAGTTCATCAGCTCCTGAAATACAATCATTTTGCAATGGAAACAGATGCTCCAACATAATTTCACAGACAGTTTTCAAAACATTACAGGTAGAAACTTTATTGGTACCTCTCACAATGGCTAAAGAACATCTCTCATAATTATCCATAATTTCTCCTATATATATGCTTATATCCTAAAATGATAGAACTTTAGAATCGGTAGGAGTGAAGTTTTTGGAATAGCCTTACTTTCATGGAATTTATTTATTTATGATAGCAATAATAAAAGTATAACTTCATGTGATTTAAGATGCATAGAATAAAGCTAATTGAGCATAGGTTGTATTTGATTTAACAAATTATTCTTTTAACTTCTATCCAGCAACATAAAGTTGGTGGATGCTGATGGCCAGAAAGGGCAAAAATCTAACCACAGTCTGAGGCTCAGGTTGGCAGTAGCATTGCTTTCCTACAAGTGGGATATATTTCGGCATGTAAAGACAGCATAGCATCTTGTTTCTGCAAATGTTTGGTGAAACATGGCCCATAGAGCACCCAAACAGGAAGCATTTGCCCACTGCTTCCCATGGGAAGATTTCTTTTTGTAACATCTTGAGAAATTAAATTGTGGAAGGGAAATTTCTCCTCCAAAGATTAAACCTATCTGTTCCTCTGAGAGCACCCTTACTTTATTACTATACTCAGAACAAGATAGTAATTTGCAAGGACCTAGTGTAAAATAAAAAATATAAGTCCCCTTGTTCAAAATTATTAAGAATTTGAAGACAGTGACAACAGAGTCATAAACCAAGCACAGGGTCCTTCCAAGGAAAGGGTGCTTTGTGGCTACACATGTCTTACATCAAGGAAATTGGCCTTGACTATACTAGGTCCTTTTCTGTTCAGTCCCCTAAGGCATAGCACTCCTGGTCAATTTAAATTGTACAACTTATTGTCACAAGAGTGGAAAGGGGTTTCAGATGACAATTTATATAGAGTTAACATGATTTAAAAGTGTAATTTCATGACACTCTATTAGTTTGGCATAGGCTTAATTCATTAGATGAGCCCTCTTGGTTTTCATTCCTCTTTTTGCTGCAGGTATCATCTCTAACCATATGTTTCTGGAAGTACTGGTTTGACTTGCTAGTCAACCCTACTTACGCTTCCTCACCTAAAAGGGATTTTGTATTTTCACTCTTTAGAAAAACAATGTTATTTTTCCTCTGATGCCAGGTTCACCCTTTTTCAATTTTAATTGGGCTTTTTGAATTTAATTACTCTTCCTCTTTTTTCAATTTTCTTTAGCATGCTCTCTAAAACAGTGTTTCTCAAACACTTATTTTTCTTCATTTTCCCCCTGCAGAGCATTTTTAGACATTTCCCCCCCTAACTGCAACTTCCGTAAAATTTTAGTACTAAGATATACTGCCTATCGGTTGTTGGGGAGGAAGAAATTTTTCTCTACTCATCTAGGTTCTTTTGGCTGGTCTCATAATTAAATCAACATAAGACATTAACAAGAGAAAATAACCACATTTAATTACGTAAATATGAATGGGAACCCCGCATGGGAGAGTCGGAGACCCTGCATACATGAGAGGTTCAGAAACAGAAAGGTAAAATAAGGTATATATGACAGCCAAGGGATGAGGTAAGGTGTCTTAGGGCTTCAGCGGGGAAATGGACAATTCATAGAATGATACGAAGAACATATGTTCAGTAATTAGAAATTTGCCCTGACCTATGGCTAGGTTATACAAAGTCATTTTTGATAATAATTCTAATCATGGGAAGGGCCCCAATTTAACTTCTTTAAGGGAGAGGCAAAAGGGCCTCAATTAACTTTACCTCAAAATAGTCTACGTGCCAAAATAGTACAACTCGGGGGGCTTGTTCTGGACTCCTTCACTGTTTATGTTCTCTTCCAAAACACCAACAAACTGAATAAACTCAACAAAATAAAAAGTCCAAAATACTAGCTTTCACGTTCCTAAACCTCTTGACAGAGCCCAGTTTCACATCACCATCTGAGAAATTAGTTGACAAATATTTGTATACTATGGCAAGGGTGTGTGTGCTGTGAATCTATCTGCATTTTAATTACAACCTTTTTTATTTATTTATTTTTGGATTTCTGAAGCCAATTCTATTCATATGAAGAGGACACTTTTAGGGACAAATATTAACACAAAGATAGTGATGGGGTTCAGAACACACAACTCCAAAATATAGTACTTGGCATATTGAATATTTTAAGGTGGCAAAGTCTGAGGAAACAGCCTAAGCAGGAAGGTCATTCTGACATTCCCTCTACCTTCTCCTCTGAAACAGGTCATAAAGTCTCATGCAAGAGGTGCCAGAGGAAAGGAGCATCCTTATCTCCAAAGACAAAGTGATACCAAGAAGATTCTGTACAAACAGCCTTACTATTACCCTAGTTTGCTACACTTACCTCATATACTTTGACCTAATATACTTCTCTGTGACTATTCACTCTTCATCAAGCATAGCATAAGAATACTAAGAATTAAGCAGTTATTCAGGTCTTCTTTTTCTTATTAAGGGTTCTGTATCACATAAAACTTACATTAAATAAACGTGTATGCTTTTCTCCTATTAATCTGTCTTTGTCAATTTAATTTTCAGACTTAGCCAGGGGCCCTAGGAAGGTCAAGAAAAATATACTTTCTTTACAATAACAAATTATTCCCTGCAATTATGAAAGGGTGATAATATTATGCAAGCCCTAGTAGGGTGAGTTTACTTCCAGCTTGTCAGTTTCAAGAGAAATAGACTGACATTCTCTGGACACATAGGGGCATATCATAAAGGCAGATTCTAACACAGAATGTCTTCCCCCCCCCTCAATAAATCTGGCAAAGAATGCTACTGTTGCAGCTCATCCCTGGATGATGGGAGCATTGCCATTGACCTGGAGAAAGAGTGGATGGAAAGTTACTCGAAGGAAAGAAAAGAGCACAGATAAAGGATTCCAGAACTTCTAGTCAGATCTCAGATGAGGAAAGAATAATCTAAAAGTAGTTGTGAAATACTAACATAAAGTATCATTTTTCCTCAAGATAAAATTTTCCCAGATCTTTTTCAATGATATGATTCCATTCCTTAATAAATTATCTCTTCTACTGCATGAAGACATGACAAGAAAATAAAAGTAACTACAAAGAATTTACTTCCATATAGCAACTAGCTAACCATGGAATGAAGTTTAACTCAGCTTGAAACAGACAGCATAATTTAAAGCAATTTACTCTCTTGGAATTACATTGCTTGGACCACCTGGAAATTATATTGCTAACGCAGGACTGCCAAAAAAATAAAAATCAGTGAAATCATCAGCCCTCTCCCCCAACCCCCAATATTATCTTGTATTATTAATCTCCTTCATGTCTAAACCTGCCATAACAGCTTCTGAAAGAAAAAGATATACACGTCTTCTTTTTCCATCTAAGGAGGAGCTATGTAGTAAACAATAAAACCACCAAATTTGAAAGGGTGCAAGAGAAACTGAAAATAGAGTTTATCAAGAACAAATACTGCCTGGATGGACTATCAGGAAATAATAATCCCCAGTGTAGAACCCCATGACGGTCATTGCTTATTCGTGCTTTTGTCTTCATTCAACAAACAGTCATTGAGCACCTATGTACAAATGATTATGCTGGATGTTCTATGAGATTGGATTTAAGATTCTTCTTCTAACACTGCCTTCTAAAATATTTGTATATATTTGCAAGGTTTATCTCTATTGCAATTAAAGGCTCACTCCATTCCCCAACCTCCTACCCTCCACAGATACCTCTAAGACTCTTTTATAATTAGGTGCAAATGGCTGTGAATAAGGTACGTCCAAGAATTTATAATGACTAACCTTCACAGGTCTATAAAATATTCAGTAGTTCAGTATTATTTCTCCTAGTTATATTAATCTAAGTGTGTAGTGAGAGGGAAAGCAGGGAAGATGAAATTGGACTTTTTAAAAGAAAAGCATATTTTTCTAGAAGAGAATCATGCCCTCCAGCTCATAATTCTTTTCGTTGGTATAATATCTGTGATCTGCTTCATCATTTGGAATACAAGTAAGCTTACTTCTATTTTTTCCAATTAATTATTTAAACAACACCTCCTGTTATTACTAAGAGGATATATAGCGCCTGCCTCTTAACTTATATCATCTATAAATAATCCAATCTTCAATAGATTTCCTTAGAGTACAGGATAATATTTCTGATTTTGTCAGTTGAAGAAAGAATGAGTCTCATCAACCCTAGAAGCCACAAGTTTTGGGCCTTCCTGACCATCCTAATTAAAGTAGCTTTTTTTTTTTTTTAATAATATTTATTTTTTCGATTACAGTTGGTATACAATTTATGTTAGTTTCAGGTGTACGACATAGTGAGTAGACATTTAGATAATTTACAGAGTGATCACCCAGATAAATCTAGTACCTGTCACCATAGTTACTACTATATTACTGACTATATTCCTTATGCTGTACTTTACATCCCAACGACAATTTTGTAACTACCAATTTGTACCCTTAATCTCTTCCCCTTTTTATCCATCCCTCCCAAATCCCCTCCACATGGTAAACATCAAATTGTTCTCTGTATCTAGGAGTTTGTTTCTGTTTCATTTATTTTGTTTTTTAGGTTCCACATAAAAGTGAACTCATGTGACATTTGTCTTTGTCTGACTTTCTTCATTCAGCACAAAACCCTCTAAGTCCATCCATGTTTTTCCACATGGCAAGATTTTATTATTTTTCATGGCTGAATAATAATTCATTGCACACACACACACACACACCCCACCTCTTCTTTATGTATTCATCCATCGATGGACACCCAGGTTGACTCCATATCTTGAATACTGCAAATAAGGCTTCAATGAACATGTAGATTTTCATGTTCCTTCAAAGCAGTGTTTTAGATTTGTTCTGGTAATTACACAGAAGTGAAGTGACTGGATCCTTCTTTGTCTGTTGCTATAGCACTGGTCTTAAAGTCTATTTTGTCTGGTATAGGTATTGCCACCCCAGCTCTTTTTGTTTGTTTCCATTTTCATGAAATATATTTTTTCATCTCTTTACTTTCAGCCTGTGTTCCTTTCAATATGAAGTGAATCTCCTGTAGGCAGCATATACAAGGATCTGTTTTCTTATCCATTCAGTTACCCTATCATTTCATTCGAACATTTAATCCATTTACATATAATCATTGATAAGTATGTAGTTATTGCAATTTTATTATTCATATTTTAGATTTTTTTTTCTTCTTCTTAAAGAAGTTCCTCTAACAACATTTCTTTTAATATTGGTTTGGTGTTAATGAATTCCTTTAGCTTTTTCTTGTCTGAGAAACTTAAAGTAACTTTCTTGAAGGGTGAAACCATCTTCCTCCAAACAGTTTACTGTCTACTTAATGGGTTGGCAAACTATGGATTGTTGGCCATATCCAGCCTGTGGCCTGTTTTTATATGACTCATGAGCAAAAAAATGCTTTTCCAATAGCTATTATTTTAAAACAATTTTAAACAAAAGTAAAAATAAAAACAAAAAAGAATATATGACAGATTACTTACATAGCCCTCAAAGTTTAAAATATTTGCTACCTTATTTTTATAGAAAAGAATTGTTAACCACTGGTCTATAGTAACATAACTTTACTGTTATATTGTCATCATTACAACAACTTTACTATTCCAGGAGACTCTTGTCCAGGAGAAGAAGTTGCAAATAACTTTATTATTCATTACAAGAACTTCCAGAAAGACTTATCTACTTTTTAATAGAAAGCATCTACAAGAAGTTTACATCCCAAGACCCCTGAACCCCTTGCCTCAAACCCTTCCTCTGGCTATGTCCACAAACTTAAACTACTACAGTACAACCCTTACCCAATACTAATCAATACCACCATCCTCTATTGAAAGACCTGTCTTAAACCAGACCTCAAAATCTCAACAGATCAGACCTTATCCTTTCTCATCCAAGACCAGATGAGATTCTGTTGTCATTCTTGATGTTATAAACAATCGACTCAGCTTTGTCTTGCCAACATATTTTTCAGAAGCTATTTGGAGATTGTAAAAAAAAAAGTTATTCTGACACTTGTTAAAATGGTAATGAAGACTTCATTCAGTACTATTACAATAGGAGTCAAGACTATCACAATAAGGGAGTGAGACCAGGCTAAACTCTAACTATAGCAAAGACAGCTGGGGATTTATAACCAGTGAACAGAATGAAGGGATCAGTACATAAATCATTGCTAAGAGAAGAAAAATCAAGGGTAGAGAGAAATTTTTGCTAACCTAACACCAGAATTTTTGCTGAAGATAGGCTAGGGTGATTAGATATCAAGAGTAGGGCATGAGGAATCTGATCATATATCCAAAGTGATCCAATATTAGGGGTGGAGGATCATCACTAAAATGACATAGCAGGATTCTTGCTAAGACTGGTAGTTGCCGGTCTGGCAAGTATGGGGGCTAACGTCAAGGCCCAGTTAAGAGGAGGTCTCAGAGGAGCCTAACTAAGCAGAGAGTCAGTCTCAAGCCAGCACTCTCCACATAACTAATTCTGCTTTATTTTCCTTGTTGTAGTTATCCTATTTTAAACAATCTAATTTCTTTAGTTGTTTGTTTATTTTATGTCTCTGCTACCAGAATTTAAGTTCCTTAAAGGCAGAGATTATATCTATTTTGTTTGCTGCTGTATCCTCAGTGCCTGGATGAAATCTCATTACACTGTAGTCACTCAATAAATATTTATTAAATAAATATTTGAATTGCCTTAAACAAGGCCATAAGATGTCACTAGTGAAAACAAGTCTCATCCAGTTCTAAGCATCCTTGCCCACTGCTGCGTTGCTTTTATTAGTTCGATTCCCTGTACATCTGCAGTGATGCTGAATACTTAAGCTTGCTACGTAACAGACATTTTTATTTCTTAATCATATTCTCAACTATTGCTCTCATAAGGAAGAAAAAAAAAAACATTTTCCTTCTACCCTTTTAAATTCTTGCCTGGGGCCCCAATAACAAAAGAAAGATGAACAAGAGAAAACATGCATAACTTATCTTGTGTATAACCCTTCAGTTCCCATGAAAAGCCTGGGTTATTAGGCCAGTTTCCTATTTCTGTCCTGCTAAGTTCTCCTCTAACATTCTTGCCAGCCCATTCCGGCCAGCAGACCTAATTAGGAACATCTCTCTAGACAGAAGAGGTCTCCTTACAGTAATAAGTAATAACAAAAGAGGTCAGCATCTACCTTTTCCTTCCAGGATGGACTTTAGCACATTTATCCATTGACTAAGTGACCAGTTTTGCATACCAAAGTGTATTTGGAAAAGAAGGCTTCCAGGTCACAAAAGGTCCTCTTGCCCATCCTCCTGGGCAGTGGATTGACTATTAAACTTATATTTACATAACTAAAAGAGATTACTCAAGGAATGCTCTCTAAACAAAGATTTGCTCCAAGGTGAATTTTTGTGTTCCTCTAAACCTAGGTGATATACCCTGTGATGTATGGCTCATCTAGAATCCCCTTCAGGAATGAAGAATTGCTACAGGCAACCGGCCCTCAGGAGTCAGCTCTCTATGTGGTTTGCTTCTAGTGGAGAGACAAGGTCATAGCCCTTTCTGGGGAACTGCTCACATTAATGATTAATCTATGTGGGAGGAGAAAGGACTGGCCTTCTCAAACCAACTAAGAATACTTCTGCAGCTTCAGAATTCTCTGTAGCATTGGTTGTCGCTTCCATTAAAAATATATTGCAGTTCACCTTCTCCCTCTGACCAATCCTGTTTCCTACCCTTTTCTTCCAAGGCTGTAATTCCTAAGAGTCATCTCAAATAACACTTTTGCATAGGAATACAATGTGAGATAGCCTAGTAGTAGCTGCTATTTTTATTGTTGAAAAATTCTCTCCTTTATAATGGGAAATAATCTCTGACAATTTACTTATAACTTATTTATAGTTTGAGAATAAGAATCTAAAGTTTCAATAGTGGGTCTAAGCAATATCTAAGGTTTTATTGGAATAAAATAAAATTTTTAAAAGATAAGGAGAAAAAGATGGAAGTCAGAGAATAATTCAAAGGACTAGAGAGTAGATGAAATTAAGGTTGAAATGTTATTAATGAAAGAGGCAAATAGCTTGCCCCAGATTTTGCATGCATTGCTGACTGTTGATCTAAATAGAAATTCACGTTTACATTTTGTTTGACAGTTTATAAAGAATTTTACATACATTGAGTTATTCTGACATCTCAATAGATCTGGAAAGAAGTTAAAAAAAACATAGATTTGTGAGAATCAGTGAAAGTCCTGAAATACACTCTTTCTGCAATGTAAGAATATGCCTTAGATTTATTGTATATAGGAGTTATGTGAGAATATAGTGAAATATTATTTGTAAAATATTTAACATAGTGCTCAAATATAGTAGATGTCTCATCAATGTTATTGCCCATCACCCTCCCAGTTCCTTTATAACATTCTTCCTGAAGATAGCGGGTAGAACTTTGTGGTTCATTATTGATTTTCATGTCCTACCAATATTGGAACTATGACTCTAGAAAGGCAAAAGCTCTACTCAAGATAAATGAGATAGTAAGTGTCACAGGCAACACTAAAATCTGGGTCTTTTTAGTCTCTGTCCACAGCCTGTTTCAAGAACTTTCAAAATGAGTTTGAACTATACATCACACCTCAGAGAATCTGATTCTTTCCAGTTGGTAGATATCAAAATTGAGAAAATGTGATAAGATATAATCTCAGTTAGATTTTAAGACAAAATCTGCAAGGAATTTTTGCTCACTGGGTACTCAATCAAATCTATCCTATAGCAATGGTGAAAATAAACACCAGGCATTATGCTTCAACAGGGCGGGGGTTACCTTGGTTGATTAAGATCTGGGATCTGCAATAAAAACATAAATAAAGTTCTTAATGTAAGTTGACACATACTCTCAACTCCTCTATGCCCACACCCTTGTGCAGACCCTCTTACTCTCCCCATTTCTCTCCCTTCCCTCTGTTATAAAACAAAATATGTTTTCTTAATGCCACAGAGATGCTGTTCCAGTTGATTATTTTTATTTACTTACCTATTCAGAATGAAAGTTAACTGAGGAGATTTACACAGGCTTGCGAAGAACTTTGGGTATTGGCAAGACATTAATTCTGGGATCCTTTACTCTGCTTCAATATCACAATACCTGGAGTGAAGTGTTTGCAGCAAAGAGACTCTCTTATATCATTTGAAATACATATCTCATATTCTGCACTGCTTCAGAAATCCAAACCTGCCATGTGGCAAGTTCTTACTACTTTATTTACTCTTTCATTTCCTAAATTTTTATTTTTATCTTAACAGATAAAACTTCTAAGTCTCCACTTCTAAGTAGCGACTACTCAGGACAAAGTTGAAGAGCTATTGAGTTGTTTTGTAACTTTATATCTCTCAAGAAACAAAAGCAACAATGACAAACCTCCTAGTACCCAATTCTCTGAATGAGGACAGGGACAAAGCTGAAGTGTTACAGGATTTTCTACTGTGGTCGTGCTTTGTGGTTCCAAAGAATACCAGCTTTAATAAAACTGCGGCATAACTGGAACCCACATTTCTCTCCTCATTTTGTAGAAATGGATGTCAGGGTAAGTAGTATTGAAGAAGAAAAAAATAAAGTCCTTACTCAGATGTAGTACTAAGGAAGAATCACTGAATGGTTTGAACCTAAAATATGGAAGATACTTGGAAATCATTACATTTATTTTCCTTCTCCTGATTTAGCATTTCTGCAAAATTAGACACAACACACAGGGAAGTTTTTTTATTTACTTGGTGAAATGGTTTCCCTGAGGATTATTAGCGAAAATCAGGGATTGAAACCAGAGGGGGCATCATGAGGAGAATCTATGTCATAACCTTCAGCATTGCTAAATCTATTTTTTCTTGATGACACTCATTTCTTTGTCATGTTAATACCTCATCCTGCCCCTCAGCTTCCAATCCTGAGATTCTGAGAGGTCTCTTAGTAATTGTCCCGTATGCAGTTTTAAATTTTAAAGTTTCTCACAAAACAACAATAACAACAACAAAGGTCAAATAGGTATGTTCAAATTTTATAGAAAAATTAAATATTTATTCCCCGAGGCCAAAGAACTTTATGTAGTGTTTACACCAAGAATCAATTTTGGAGACAAATTGTAAAAACCTCTAAGGCAAATTTCTAAAATGGAAATGTTGAAAAAGTCCCTGTAACAAAATTACCTCAGGAAAAAGAGCCAGCCTTTGAAAAGACTATTTTCCTTCTCTCAGATCTTTGCTCAGAACTGGAATTGCTCCTTTGCCAGTACTAAGAGGGACAGTTTTGGAATCTTTTGTTGAAAAGAGAGCCCACGGCTAACATAAACTAAGAATCTGTCAAGTGAAAGGACAGGAAAGTATAGAGAGTTTATTTTCTTTTTTAATTTTTGTTTTATATGCAATAAAAAAAAAACTGCAACATTTTATTAATGAAAAATTTTAAATACACAGAGAAGTCAAAAGAATATAGGGTGAACACCCAAAAACTGTCCCTAGATTTTATAATTAGTCTTTTACTCTACTTAATTTATCTAATAGTATCCACCAACCCATCTCTCTAACCCTCTATCAGACCATCTTACTGGTTGACATATTTCGTATTAAGATATAGATTCAAGTAATTTATACCACTACATACGTTACTTATGTGTCATTAGTCTGTGTGTTTTTGTTCATAGCACACATATTAGAAAAGCATATTCTTTAGTTTAAAGCAAGTAGTTCAGAATGGAACCAAATAATAATTGAAGTTATCTGTCCATTCCCCAATTAATAGCCCCACTTCCTAGGGATAAATTATTTCAGTTGCTTCTATTTAAACTTAGGTAGGTGATTTGAAAGATGGAAGTTCATTTCAGAATACTGAATTAATATAAAAAGCCCAATGACTAAGGTTAAAAAAAATTTAAAATCCAATTATTTTCTCAACTAGATTAAAAGGTCACTAATATATTTTGCTTGATTGAACTATCAGAAATATGAGAAATAAATACAACAGAAAAAATGCTATCTTCTAGTTTATTGGTCATATTTTAAACATGCTGTCATGTTCTTTATTTTCTTATCTATCCATGGATCTGTTTTTAAAAAATTATGTATTGAGTTCTTACTAAAGGTGAGTCCTAAATAGACTCTGTCCAGAACAGGCACAGAACTCAGTAACTAATGCCATTGTGTATGTGTGAAAATGAGGAGGTGCTTGGAAGAAAAGAAACCTGGTCTAGACTGCGAATCAGAAAAAGCTGGTCTCAGAAAGTGGTAACTGAGTAGAAGTCAGAGTGATTATGAATTTATTCAATAACAAAGAGAGGAAGAGTATGTAGACATAGGGAACTATGTGTGTCAAGTTTCTGTTACAAGAGAGAACATGGCACATTGAAGGAATTTTAGAAGCGCTAGTTTGGCAAGGATCCAGAGAATGAGACAAAGAATACGTAGACAGAGGCTTCAGAGATCAGGACCTCAACCAAATACTCCCATAAGAAATGACTGTTTTCCTTATTCTTAGATCAATGGGAAACACTGAAGAGTTTTAGATAGGAACGGGATTGCGGGAATACAATTATATTTATATTTTGAGATAATCAATTTAGTGTTATTTTAGAAAATAAATTATAGATTTAAAGGATTAGAAATATACTATTATAGGGCTCCAGGTAAGAGAGCATGGCAGCTTGAGCTAGGCTAGTGACCATGAAGATAAAATGAAAGACCAGAATTTGAAATATGTTTACAGTAAAAAGGCTTATAATGGATCTTGGCAATGAATGAAAAATGTCAGTTGATGAAGAGAGAGAGTTGAGATTGCCCCAAGGTTTTTGTTTATGTAATTGGCTGAATGATGATGCTATTCTACTAAGGAGAAAAGCACTGGGGGAAAAAAAAAAGAAAAAAAAAGCAGATGTTTTCCCCCTGTACATAGACAGTGAATCATGAAATCAGTTTTGATTATGGTGTATGTAAAGTATATTTGAAGAATTCAGATAGGGGTACTGAATAGGCAATTATATACATGGGTCGACAGCTCATAAGAGAAGCCAGGGCTGAAGGTCATTGGCATGTTAATGCCACTTAAAAGCATGTGATCAGATAAAAATCTCTATAAGTGTAATTGTATTCCTGCAATCCTATTCCTAAACAGTAGAGTAGAGTGAAAAGAAGGTGAGATTCTGAACTTTACGATGACAAATTATTTAATGCCTGTGTGGAAGTGGAAGAATTTTCTAAGATGTTTAGAGTGACCAGAGAGGCAAGGATTAAACTAGGATAAGGTGTTCCAGAGGCCAATGGAAAAGCATTATAAGGAGGAAGTGGTTAACTGTCAAATGCTGCTGAGATGTCAAGTACATGAATTTCATTCAGGATTCCAGTATTATCTTTTTCAATGTAGCGGTTGGAAAAGACACTAGATTTTACATTTTTTCTGAGTAATAGGTTTAGAAATGGACTCTGAAAAATTAAGAGTTTTTCAGTGAAAGAGAGGAAATGGAGGGGATGAACCTTGAAAGGTTTTGGGGTTCAGGGAATGTTTTTATTAATGTGGGAGATACTTTACATGTTTAAATATCAGAGAAAATGTTTGAAGAAGAAATTAAATAAACAGAATGAGACATTATCAATACTTAGAGTTTTTAAGAAGTGGTGAACAAGTAGAATCTAATGAATAGGTAGATAAACTGGCCACAGGTAATTAGGAAGCATAGTGTCATTTTTTTTTTTTTTTTAGAGAAAAGGATTGAATAGGCAAAACTAAGCAATTTGATATTTGTTATAAAGATTGTTGTCTGGTTGCTTCTATTGTTCTGGGAAACTGGAAACAATTATCATATCACAGTAAGAGGAGAAGAAAAGATGGGCTGGAATTTTAAAAACAGTGAAGAAATTATAAAATGATTGTTGCAGGAAATGGGAGAATGAGTCAACTAGAGACATACTGAGAGCACTTTGAAGCTGATAAATATAAGTGTTTATGGAATCAATTTGTCTTTTTGCTCCAAATAGTGCTAGACTGCTGGGAGCTGTCATGGAGAAAGAAGATAAGAGGTTTTTCCCATTGATATTTTGTTGAAAAGAATGATTAAAAAAAACAAAAACAAAAACAAAAAAACAGAGAAGCAAAAGCTATTGCCAAAATAGACCATAGAAGCCAAATTGGAAAAGTAGAGAACTAGAGATCTAGAAGAATATGAAGTTTAATGTATAAAGAAAACTAGATGAGCTGAAGGGCTTGTAGCAGGATTAAAAACAAAACAAAACAAAACAAAAAAACAAAAACAAAAACAAAAAACAAGCTAGAAGAAAGAAATGTTGTAGTTATAGGTTCATACTATTGAATTTATAATTTTTGACAGGGAGCAAGTTCAGGTATTGGCCAGGTCTGGGCTGTTTCTGTGGAAGCAGGTAACTAAAGTGGAGTGGGAAAAAAAGTCATTGGATATGAAACAACAGAAGACTCATAGGCTAGGCTATACAGTGATGTTGAAGTCACCCTGGGTGGTTTAGAACCTAGGGTAGGATGGAGAATTATAGTCAGTTAATAAAATATTCAGTAAATGGGCCTGTGTAGCTTGTAGGTTGTTGTGTGTAGGTGGAGGATAAGTGGAATAAAATAATAACACAGGCCCTGAAATACCAGAGCTTTCAAGATAGTGGCAGAGCTATGCACATTAAACCCTTACCTGCAATAAATGTGACAAATGCTTCAGTAATGATCCAAAGCACAGTGGTCCTCATAAAACACAGGATACTCTCTTGGGAGATGAGTCTAAAGATGATCTCCAAAATGACATAAAATTTTAGCTATTACTACTAAATTACTGTTAATATATTAATTATGATTCAAAACCTAATTCCTGTATTAAGAAGTATGTTTTTGTACTGTTTAAACATAATTTTTGTATCTTTAAATGTACTTTCTGTAACAAGAAGACTTTATTCTCTCCAAATACATGTCCTCTCTTTTGCCCTAAACTGTTTTAAATAAACAATATCCTTAATTAGACTGCACCACTTCCAGTGGTTTAAGTCTTAGAATTTCCATGGTCAGTGCATTATTTCCAATGCCATCAAGTGAGATGACAAAGTCACCAGAATATTCAAAGTCCCTTAGGGGATTGATTAGGGATCAGATGGGGGCATTGTCCTAGGTATGCCTGTCAGGGGAATAACTCTGTCTTCATAATTATACTGCTCTCCTATGAAAGTTATTTTCAATGCCTTGTCTTCATTGTATGCACATGGTTAATGAGGAAATGCTTTGTTTGCTGCATTATTTCTGACATACTTATGGTTTCTGGCAAGTAATTTATCTAGTCACTGTGTTGTTTCTGAGTATTATAGTCTTCTTTACTCACTCTTAATGTGTAAAGTGCTTTAAAGACCTTGCAATCATCAAAGTAAAAGATGCAGCACAGTGCCTCATTCTCCAGCATTGCTGCAAGGCTCAATAATCTATAGATCATGTAATAATTTCATTTAGCAGCACAATAAAAGTCAAATTAGTTTCCATGAGACAGTTATGTATGATAATCTGGATTACTGTGGCCTCCTACTGACAGTATTAGCATTGTAATGTTATTTCTGCTTCTGGGATTCTGATGGAATTTTTTCTTTCAACTTATATTTATTGAATAATTATGAAAACTGAATTCTTAAAGTCTCAAAGAAATGGATTTATACTAAAGAAAATTAATGTGTAGTGATAACAATCTTAACTTCCAATGTATCACTTTTTTCCTTCAAAGAAGTTACTTTAACTGCCACAGTTCCAAAGTAGTTGAAAATGTGCCTCAACCAGTTTGCAGATGAAAACAGCTAAAGCCTGTGTCTCTACCTGTTAGTGCCAGCATTTGCCAGAGGCCTTCAAGGCAGTGAGTGTGTCAACATAAGTTAGAGTTTATGTAAAACTTAAGTAGTATGAAACTTATGTACCCACGGGGAATTTATATGGCTCCTAAAGCCAGGACTTTTCAGTGCAAATCCCAAATAAATTCTAGTGGACTCTGCCATAGAAATTGACAAGCTTCATATTTACATGAAAATGCAAAAGACCTAAAATACCAAAGGAATTTTTAAAAAGGATAACAAAGTTGGAGTTCTGATTCTACTTGATTTAAATACTTAACATTAAGCTACAATAAATAAGACAGTTTGGTTTTGGTGAAAAGATAGAAATATAGATCAATAGAACAATAGATAGTCCAGAAATATACACAAACATATATGGTCAACATATGTCAACATATTTTTTATAAATTGCAAAGACAATTCAGTGGGAGAAAGCAAAGTCTTTTCAAATGTACTGGATCAACTGGATTTCTATATTGAAAAAAATTCAATCCTTATACCACATCATACACAAAAATTTATTTTAAATGGATTGTAGGCCTAAATGTAAAA
The DNA here is from genome assembly GCA_003508835.1 of Eonycteris spelaea. Classification (NCBI taxonomy): domain Eukaryota; kingdom Metazoa; phylum Chordata; class Mammalia; order Chiroptera; family Pteropodidae; genus Eonycteris; species Eonycteris spelaea. The sequence goes on along the minus strand of PUFA01000043.1, from coordinate 8,863,182 downwards.
TCCAAAACTATAAAACTACTAGAAGAAAACAAATAAGAAAAATATTTGTGGCCTTGTGGTAGAAAGAAAAGCCACAGGCTGTGAAAAAACATGTGACATACATATGTCAGCTAAAGGAGATAAATATGTATGTATATATATTTTATAATTAAAAATACTTTTAATTCAATAATAGATAAATGAACCTATATTAAAAAAAAGCAAAAAATTTGAATAGATACAAACCAAATAAGATACACAAATGACTAATAATTACATGAAAGGTGCTCAACATATTTAGTTATCAAAAAAATGTGAACTGAAACATAATAATATTCTACTACACACCTATTTTAATGACTAAAATTAAAAAGACTGAGACCATCGAACACTGGCAAAGATATAACACAATTGGAATTCTCAAATACTACTTGTGAGAAAATAAAATGGTTAACCACTTTGGAAAACAGATTGACTGTTTTGTTAAAAGTTATACACAACCTGTCATATGATCCAGATATTTCACTCTTAAATATTTACCTGAGAGAGATGAAAACATTTGTTCACTAAAAACAAAACAAAACAAAAATAACTTGTATTCAAATGCTTATAGCAGCTTTATTTGTAGCCAAAAACTGAAATGGATAAACCAATTGTGACTATTCATACAGCAGGATATTAAGTCACCAAGAAAAAGGAACAAATTAAGGAGATGCAAAGAAAACAGATGGCTCTCAAAATTTATGTTCAGTAAAAAATGAAGTAGAAAAAGACTACTCACTACGTTTTTCCATTCATATAATATTCTTTAAAATGAAAATGGCTTCATTATTACAAAAAGGTCAGTGATTACCTAAACCCAGTGGTGGAAAATGGACTCAATCACAAATAGCAGGAGGAAACTTTGGGGGGATACAGAAGTGTTTAATTTGTTTGTGGTGATTGATAGTTTCATGGGTATATACATATATTAAAACTCATCATGTCATACACTTTATTTTATGTATTTTCTTTATACGTCAATAAAATTGTAAAAACAGAAGAAGAAGTAGGAGAAAGGAAGAGAGAGAAAAAGAGAGACTAGATCCTGGGCACAACTTAAAAACAGTTCTAAGAAAATTTTAGTCAAAATGACCATATAAAGAGTAGGTGCAAACTGGAAAAGCACACACTTTCTCAGTAAAACACAGAATAATAATTCCCCTCATAGTGTTGTGAGGGTACAAAACATGATTTATGTAATGTGCTGGATATAAAATGGTACTTCGATAAAATAAATTCTACTTCTTTTTGCCTTTGTTGATAATTACTAAGCAAGGGCTTATCCCTCCCTGAGGACTGTCCTTTCAGTGATATAGGCTAAAGAACAAACCTAAGTTGAAAGATTATACAATTCGTAAACACTGAATGAAATTTGAAAATATTTCATATAAGACAAAGCAGTAGAATTCCAGTGTTTTCAATCTTTTTTTTCCTTTTTTATTATCATTCCCTTAAAGAGGCTTTGTAATTTTTTTCCAATCTCCTTCCACAGACCTGCACTATTCATTAAGGGTCACATGCCATTGTGATATTTAGGATTTTTTCATCTGATCTCAGAATTTTTTACATTCACTAAACTAAGTCTAAGTGGCTACACTTTATAGAAGTGCTTTAGTTGGCAAATAAAATAAAAAATAAAATAAAATAAAATAAAATAAAATAATAAAATAGGCAAACACTTGGTGGCAATACAATTTATAATCCAACCAAAGATCTCTTTTGAGAAAGGTGCTGCTATTAAGAATTATACAGGGCATCGGTATAAACTCAGACTATCTCAGGCTAGAAATTATGGTCATGGTATAAAATATATTTAAGGTTTGTATTCTATCATTATTAGCATATACTGATCTCCTCTAGTTAGGTATCTTGTATTTATAATCTGAAAATTGAAATGCAATTTTCAGTGTGAGACTGAATAATTGGCTGAATTTTGCATTGGGTTTCTATATCTCAACCTCACTGTTCTCTCTGGCCAGAACTTTTATCCTTATACAAAATATATTTTTGACCTTTGTTAATAAACAATTACATGCACCCTGAGTTTGATTTGTATGCAATAATGTTTTACAAATATTTGGAGTAATATGTAGTGGCATTAAATCTACTACTTACTTTAAAATTAGTAGTTAAAGGAAAATAATTAAATTTTTATCTCATATTTTCATCAGGAAATATATTAGAGAAAATTAAATTAACCATAGCTGTTGAGGAAAAATTCTACTTAAAAAAAAGGATGCTTAGTATGTAGAAAGCATAGTAGAAATGCATGCTTTCTCCTCACCACAGCTAATATTATTGGCGTGGCACATTACCAGTTTCTCCATCTAGTTCACATAATCTCTCCTGCCTAAATCACTCTTCTCTATTTTTAAGTCCTTCAATGTTCAACTCCCTATATACCTCCTAAATGGTGTTTCCAGCAGGTGGCGCCCTAAGTGAACGCTGTTGTTACTGAAATTTTTCAGCAATGATGATCTTTATCTTTGTGTTTGCAGTCGGGTCTTCCCACCCAATACAGGCAATGCCAGGGTTAGAGATGATAATCCTCCACAGATGAAAATCTGTAAATAATTTTTGATTCCCCAGAAACTTAACTACTAATAGCCTACTATTCACAGAAAGCCTTACTGATAACATACAGTCAATTAACACATTTTTTAGTATATCATATACTGTATTCTTACAATACACTAAGCTAAAGAAAAGAAAATATTAAGAAAATCATAAGAGAAATATTTACAGTATTTATTTAAAAAAAAAAAATCTGTGTATGCTTGTATCCGTGCAGTTCAAGCCAGTGTTGTTCAACAGTCAACTGGAATCAATATCTAAAAATGCAGAAATCATATAGATATGCATTTATATCTTCAGTGACTTGCACACTGTGTGCATATAAATATTTTGTTGATGATAAAAAGTATATTCATATGCAAAAAGCATAGTAGAAATAGAAAATCATTTCTCAACCATAATAGAATTTTTGATTTGGATAAGGATTCTCATTTGGTATTAAAATCATTTGGTAAATTTTTGATGGAGAATTGTATGATTGTATGGGGTGGGTGAAATATCACCATTGCATCACTCGTTGGTTATAAAGGGGAAAAACATAGGAATGATAGAGGAATCCAGCTGTCATATCTCTAATCCAGTGGTCAAAATTCACATTGCTAATGATGAGACATTTAGTTACTTTGTCTCTTCTGATATGATGCCGTATGTGGTAGACAATATCACCTCTAAATGTTCTAATTATAAATGCTTAATCATAACTCAAGATGGTACAGCTAATTTCCAATGTATTGAGGGAACTTATTCAAACTCTTTTGCTTTAAAAAGCAAATCAACATATAACATATGCTATCATGTTCCAAATCTCACCTTCTCCTCTGTCCTTAGACAGGACACAAGTTCATTGGCTGTCCTTAGTTCCATGTACTTTCTTGTCCCTACAAACCTGTCCTCCAAGTATATTGCAATGGAGAGTCCATCATTCTGTCTACAATTTCAGAGCACTTGGGCATAATTCCCAATTTTCTATATATATTTATCTATCCATATGTATGTCTATCTATCATCTGTCTATTATCTATCTATCTATCTATCTATCTATCTATCTATCTATCTATCTAAGGGTCAGGCACAAACTGGTGTATTCTACATGACAAAAAAAATAATAATAAAAAAGTAGCCTTCAAAGTGTTAGTCAGATGATTCTCACTGTTTGCAAAGTATTGTAGTTCATACTTTTTATTAAGTCAGTTGGGTAATACAGTTAGCTATCTTTCAAATTGCCCTAATTTTTCAAGATTGGCACTTTATGGTGATCGTGGTATGGTTGTAGAGATTGACAATTAGGGGAACATTTCACCTTAAAAAAATCAATCCTGTGGAGTTTCAGTATCAGCTACTACAGACTCAAATTCAGCCCAAATTTAGTTTTTAATTTCGAAATACCAGGCCATTCTCTCTGTTCCAGCTGTTACCTAGGAGCTCCTGCTATGCCAGATTGCTCATCTCCATGCTTCGGTACATTTTTAAAGTGTTTTTTCACACTTCGTACTTGCAGCTGTCTCACTTCAGTTCACAACACAGCATCGTCTAAGTATTCTGTTATCTTAGTGCTGCTGTGTGTGTCCAACTCAGCAAGGCTATGTACCATAGAACATCATTTCAGGGCTCTGAGACTGGACTCTATAGCAAGAGCCCACTGACAATGATCCTTTTGGAGCATTTTTCATTAGGCATAGAGGAAAAAAAAAAAAAAAAAGAAGTAAAATATGCACTGTGTTTGTTACTCAAAATATATTTATCTTAGGGAATGAAAGAATGTAGAATGTGATTAAAGGAAGGAAGAGAAGAAAGGAAGTAAGGGAATTAGATTGGGGAAAGAAGAAAAGGAAAGGAAATAAGATAGAACATTTTCAGGAAGAAACTTTATTTAAGTTAAGTCCTTTAAGAATTTGCCTTCCAGAAAGAATGCAAAACAGCATTTAACAATGCCCAATCACTGTTCTATAATGTAACATTTTTGTTCTATGTTCTGCTTAGTTATTTATTAGGTCTATCCATTCCAATATAATTATTCCCACCCCCGCTTTAATCTCCCCTCCCCACTTCCACTCCGATCTATGGATGTTACTGTCTCTCCTTAAAAACTGGATCTCTAAAGGTGGGGCATCTCCTCCCACACACTCCCAGGGAGCACAGGGGCCTGGCACCCCTGGGGTATCGTCTGTGGCTCCACCTGGGGTGGGAGCCCAGGACCTTCTGTGTGTAAAACAGACGTGGTAACCACCACACTATGGAGCCAACCCCAATATAATTATTTTTTAAATGTTTCTTTTATTCAAAATGTATATAGGTAACAAAATTAATTAGAAAAAAATTATTGAAAAATCATGAAATTAATAATATGACTAACTTAAATGTGTATAGAGAGGAAGTGAAGGCAAATTGTATATAGTGTGCAATATTGAGTCAAATCTTGCCTACTAAGAACATGGTAAATCTACAGAAAGGGGCATCTCTTTGCTTTAGTACAATCCAGACCTTATTCGAGTTCTATGCCATCTGTTAATTATCTGTGCTATCCTTGGTCTTTGCCAAAATGGGCTATTCCCATGATGTGGTTTTAAAAATAAATGCAGAAAATTCTCAGTCATCTTTCTGCAATTGCAAAAAAAAAAAAAAAAATCAGAATTTTAAGATAGAGTTTATTCATTAATTGTAAATCCATAGCCCTATTTATCTCTGTCTTGATTTCCTACTAGGTTAGAAGCCTCATTTTTTTCAGAGCCTTAACTACAAAACAATTGTTACTAGTTGCCCTCAAATGACAACTTTCTCTGCTCCAATTTTGATGTGGTGGTTGAAGAGATTACACAAACTTCCCTCTTTTTTTTTTTTTTTTTTTTTTTGTAGAAAGAAAACATTTCAACTTGAATATTAAGTGAAAAAATCTACCCCATTAGCAGAGGCCAAAGACTTTATGCAACTTGCCCTGTTATATTATAAATTAATTCTTCTCCTTCCTCTTTAAATATTTCCTCTCCACCTTCAGCAAGGAGCTCTGTGACACCACTCATTTTTTTCTGTTTAGAATTTTCATCCAAAGTCAGGGCTATATTGTCACGGGACAATAGTTATTCCATGTGTAAGGCATGATGTCAGGTGCAATTCCATTGATATTTTAGGGGAAAGTTAGTTACACAGAAGTCATAAAATGTGGCATTAATTATAATTAAAGACAATGAACAATGGGTTCTGGAGATTTTGAGAATCTATGCAACAGATACTTGGAATTTAAAGAGTATTATTTGTGGTTGTTCTTCCAGATGAACCAAATTTGGTGTTCCTTATTTAAAAAATAAAAATGCAGCTTGGGTCATGATAGTCTCTTAAAATAATATGCTAAAACAGAGCTAATTAGCATAGTGATTACAGAAAAAAATTAATTTATCTGTTTTAGATCAATATAAAGTCACATTTTTAATATTCTATCTGATTATCCAGAATTTTTAAAAGATACACACTTTTGATAGGAAAATATTCTATTCCCAGGAGAAATTTGAGATATCAAAATTGGGTTGTTCTAACCCAACATGTAGTATCATCTAGTATCTGAAAAAAAACACATATTTCTGAGATTCCACTTAAAGAGATTCTCAGTCGATATGTCCAGAGTTGAGCACAAGAATCTGCATGTTGAAAAGGTTGTACAGAATACTGAGGCAAATGCCTCATAGTTTGCCTAAGGTTACACAACTCATTAAGAACAGAATTTGGATGAGAAATGAGTTAAAATATATTTCAATAATATTTCTATTATGCCATCTAAGCAAAAAAAATAATATAGTAATTTTTCTTGTGTTGTCATAATCTGAGTATGAGACACGTAGGGCAAAGACCAATGCACAAGGCAAGACGATCTGGATTTGGGCAGCTTTTCAAGTGAAAGGATCTAATTGGTACAATCTGTGGTCACTGGTGAATTGAATGAATTTGGGAAAGGATGAAACTACAGGTGGAATAGTGAGAGCGGCAAATGTCAGAGTAGCAGAAATAGGAAACATTTTAGAAGAGTGCTGAAGCAGCAAGTATCATCACAGGCCTACTGAGAACAATAAACAGATGGTAAACATCCAGGGAGGGTAGACACAGAGGTGGAAGTCAAGACAACGGAGACACAAAATGCTACAGGGAGCCTCAAAGAGTTTAGAAAACCAAAGTCTGTAAGCAATGGCATTATGACAAAAAAATCCATAGAATGCGTATTATTGCTCTACTTGGGCTTTGCATGTGCTTCTTGGCCAAGGCAGGCCTCCCATTTCCCACTCTCACCCTTACTCTTTAAGGGGATTGAAACAATTCCTGACATCAGTTTGAAAGACTGTTGTAGGACTAGTATATTAAGGAAATTTTCACACATCTAAAATCACATTTGATCTCTCTTGACTTATAATTAAACAATATTAAGAGGAAAAAATTGGAACATGTGAAGAAACTAATATTAGCATCATATGGGAAGGCATAAAATGTTATGTGAGATAATTCTAAAATCAGTGCCTTCATTTGAACACATGCTACTTTTAAGAAATGGTGAATTTCACCAATAGCCAAAAGTAATTTGTAAAAGGCCTAGAAATCAATGATTAATGGAAATGAAATGAGAGAGCGAATGTCAGTGAGTAGTACTAAACCAAACTGCAAACTCAAACCCACTAACTATATTAATATGTAGTGACCTGACATGTCAAAAAGCTATTTTTATTGCACTAAAATTACCTCACAGAACCAACAATCATGAACTGAACCATTCTGAAAAGGGACTAAACCTGCGGTTTATTTATTAAATAAATTTTTAATTAGAGAAAAACTAAGTGAAAGGGTCTCTGATTTTATTTTTACTTGTTATTGAATACAGAATGAAAAAGACAGCGAAAGCTATTATACCAAATTCAACTTAATATATACTTAAATGTATATCTACTATGTGCGAATCACTCTGTCAGACACTCGAGAACACACACATAAAAAAGCCCATCTATTCGTTCACAATCTCAGGAGCTTCTCCGGTATAATCTGAAATTGGTCCCCTAACATGGAGGGCAAGGAGAAGCCTAAGAAAGAGGCAGACCACCCAGAACGGTGGGCAGCAGATTTATTAAGTAAGAGAACTTACCTATGAGGCTTGTCTTGGTTGCTGCAAGATGACACCTCCACAACCTCCCTCCAGAATCCTAAAGTTTAGAGGCTTTAACGGGCTTCCGTCGCGTACGTCATCCAGACACCTCCCTTATACGCTTTGCTCTCTCAAGGCTGTGTCCTTGTGAATGTCTCCGGCTGTGGGAACGATAGCCGGAACCTACATTCCAAGTACCGGGAAGGAGTGGGGAGTCTATGATTGCCGTGGTCCAGCCCAAGGGTCAACCGGAAGTCTCGTTCTCTGGATAACCTCCTCCAGCACCATCCCTGCTTTGAGGAGGTCACAATCTAAAAAGGAGAGAAAATGAGTAAATGATAGTTACATAACATCATACCTCATTTTATTGCTCTTCGCTTTATTGACCTTTACAAATATTTCATGTTTTGGAGCCTGAAGGCAAGACCCTCCACCGGCAAAAAATTTAAGGCTTGATTTATTGCGATACTGGCATTATTGCAGTGCACTGGAACCCAACCTGCAGTATCTCTAAGGTATTCCTGCAATGTAAAAACTGGCAGAATAGAAGACCCACCATGATAGAAATAATTTAATGATGTCCAGGGAAAAGAAGTGAGCAGAGGAGTCCACAGAGTGAAGTCCACATTGGAGGCCTTGGGGGATAAAGCAGTTTCTCCAGGTGAGCCCAGGGAAAGAGGGAAGAAGTGGAAAATCTCAGGCTCGGGGCCCAAAACAGAGTGTGCACACATCCTGGATAGCAGGTAATCTAGTCCAGCGACAATGTGGCGTGCATGGGGTTAAAAAGGGAGCCTCAGACCACTGTCAGTGGTTCTTAATACTGAGTTTGGCCCTGAAGGCATGTCATGGGGCAGACAGGAGATTCAGTGTTACAGGATTTGGATCTGCATCCTGTCTCTCCAATTTAATAACAGTGTATTTTTTTTAAAAGCTACTGCACCAGTAATTCATGCCTCAGTTTTCTCATCTATGAGTTGGGAATGATAGAAACGATTCTGACCTCATGGTATGGTTTTAAGGATCACATGAAGTAATATATATATATATATATATATATATATATATATATATATATATATAGAACTTAGAACAGTGCCTGTCACATAGAAGTATATAATGTGAATAAAGTAAATAATGTTAATATTATGTATAAATATGTATAATTAATATGTTAACATGTATAACTATATTAATGTGCATAAATAACATTAATAATACATATAAATGTTAATAATGAAGAACTCAGAAAGGAATGTGAAATGACAATTAGTAGTATGGAAGACAGAGAGTTGAGGGAATTACTTATCTGTACCTGTAAATTGAAGACAGCAATTGTGAGCTATCAGAACCAAGATGGAAAACACTTGCATAGCCTTGCCATATAGCAAGTGCTCAGTGAACTTATCTATTCTTTTAGAGCTATTAAAGAGGAGGTGAGAGTTATAAATTTGTATGGGTTAGGAGGGAAATGAGATTTATTTACCCCAAGAAAGCAAAAATGAAAGTAAAATATAAATAGTTAATTTTGGCCTAATGTGCCCAGGTGGTGGTGGAGGTGGTGGTGGTAGTGGGGTGTGTGTGTGTGTGTGTGTGTGTGTGTGTGTGTGTGTGTGTGTGTTTGTGTTTCCTTTGAAAATATGGCTTTTAACTGTTTTCAAAAGTGATAGGCATTTGTGGCATTCGCTTGGCCGATACACTGGCTTCTAGCCCTTACATTCTTTTGCATGTAATTGCTATGATCATATGAAGCCAAAAATCTATCTCAATGTAGTCAGTAGCAAGACTCTCAATTCTGAGCATTAAAAATGTATTTAGCTTATGAGGCTGTTTGGCTTGAAGATGATTAGAAATGGCAAAAAACCATGGTGTGCTAGGGGACAAGAGACAACATTATGAGGGAGCTGCACCCGAAAACTATTTAGAATAACACAGGCATTCTAAGTCATTTACTTATTTATTGGTTAAAAGGCACTTTTTAAAATAATATATTTTAACTGTCACAAAACATTTTTGGTTATGATGATTCTGTTGTTTTCCAGATGAGAAAAAGAGGTTTCAGATATGTTAATGAATTGACCCAACATTTCACAATAAAGAAATAGTGGAGCCTCTTTGGTGTCTGGGTTTTCCACATTCTAAAGCATCTTACTATATGTAAAATGTGTCTCTGGGGTTTTTGAGCAGAGGACGAGCTGACTACGAGAAAGATGAAACATTACGTTCTCTAGAGGAAAACTAAAACGCATCATTCCACTTTCCTGGTCACAATATTCATTTAAATGGTTAACTCCAATTCTACTTCAGAGAAGTCCTTATAGAAGATCTTTCAGTTGATATGTACATTTCTCCTAAAAAATTCAATAAGCTATTAATCACTTCTCAAAATTGAAAAAACAAAGGTAAGCTATGGACTAGTGCAGATGAAGTTAACACTATCACGTTCTTCTTTTGTCTCATGATCATACAATGTCTGTGGAGAAGTGAGGATTGCACTTATGTTCTCAGACACTTAGAAGCACCATGCCCTGCTATTCTCGAATTATTTCTGTTCTTAAATTTGCCTTGACGTTTTGGATCCTATTGGCAAGACTCATTCAATGTTTGATACATAAAATTCTCTAACTCTTTAAATAATTATGCTAGAAAACATAAAATAGTACAACAGGTTTTTGAGTTATATATTTGCCTAGGGAGGTGGCCAGGTGAGGCAGGAGTCAGTGAAAAGCAATATGGAATTGCACACCTACTTCACTTTTTCAGCTCCATTTCAGATTATTCTTCTTTCCTTTCCAGAACTAATAGCTCTGAAACACTAGGGTTAGAGAAGTCAGCATTTTGGTGGATGGGGAGAAACAAGGAGCTATAAGGAAAGAAATAGGAAAGTCATTCATTCTGCTTGCCTATATTTTCAACCTTAAATTTTGTTTCTGGTCTGTAAATATCCTTGTGTAATCATGTATTAGTCCAAGTGCCCCAAACCCTTTAGCCTTAAGCAACTTTGGCTTTGATATTCGAATTAGTTGGTTAGTTTGGCTTCTCTTGCCATCTGTGGTGGGAAACTTGGGATCTCCTTTTCCTCTGGGAATCCAAATATTCTTTGGGGGCTTATGTCTTTTATTCATCTTTTCCTTTCATCTCCTGTTTCTGATAAATTCTTGTTAAAATTTGACTCACTCACTCACTGCCACGCCCCTTAGTTCTTCTTTAAGCCACATTTTGGGTACAGATACTGTTTTTTTAACTTTAAAAATGCCTCTCACATAAGGCAGTTGTGTGTGGCGACTTTTTTGATGAAGATCAAGTGTACTAAATAAGACTGCACAGAATCACAGTAGAGTCAGTACTTAACCTTGAACATTAGCCTGCCTCATCTCATAAATCCTTGGGTGTCCTCACCACCACCTCCTGGCTGCTTTATCTCTTCAGATACCTGGTCTCCTGTTGTAGGACCATCCCTGACTTCCTGTCATTGATTTTCCAGTATTCCCTTTTTTCTATCTCTGAGTCCTCCCATCTTGCTTTCCAGACCATACCCAGAAACACCATTGTTTTCTTTATTTTACTAAACATAGCAATTTGGCTTTCTCTTTTGTGTTACTCCTTCTGTCTATTCCTTGAAATCTAAAAAAAAAATAAATAAAAAATAAAAAAATAAAAATAAATAAAAAAGCAGGGGGAGGGGAAGGGAGAGACTCTTTTCTCTAACTATTTTTTTCTGTCTTAAATAGCAAAGCCTTATGGTGACATTCACAGCCTCCCCTTCCCCTTGTTTTTAGAGGGAAGGGAATAATGCATTAGATATAGATCAGTTACCAATGAGCTGGCTTAAGCAAGGTATAATAAATATTACCTGTTTTATTTTTTAAATAGTGTAAATCCAAAAGCATTGCAATCTACCAGGGAAACCTATTTAAAAGTGTTTCACTTTTGTTCTAAGAACCGAAGTTTCAAAGGTGCTTCTAAACTTCATGTGTTTTTGAAAGTTGGTATCAAGTGCCTCTTGTTTAATTCAAAATTTCCTTAGAGTTTAGATGTGGCATTAAAAAGATTTGTAGCTACATTTATATAAATATGTAAGAAATACATAACCAAAAAAAAAAAAAAAGAAGAAGAAGAAGAAGAAAGAAAACAGGTGAATAAGTGGCACTGAGTATATATTCAATGAAGAGCAACCCCCTATGGTGCTGAGAACGTCCATTCTGGCCCAGAAAAGAAGGATCTCAACCAGTTACTGGAAAAAGTTCAGTGATAGGGAATGTGGATGTATCCAAGGATGTCAATTCTTATAGTCAACTAAGTAAATCAGAAAGAATGAGTTTTTATATGTCCTAAAAATATTCTAGAACTTACTCTGCCTGTCTGCTTACCACCCACAGACATCGTGACTCAGAGTCTTGTTTTGTGGTGCACTTTCCTTCCAGAAGACTTTGGTTAGTTAGAAGAGCAATTCTTCCGAAGCTCACTTCAACAGCTCAAGAAATCTTGCTATGCTGAGCATGAATTCCCCTATAACCTAATGTTTTTATTGAATTTATAGACTGATATTATGAATAAATGTTGGGTAGACAGGCACACGGCTGGGTTAAGGGTTCCTTCAACTATTGATCTCAGCACAATAAAGAGTAAGTGGTGCCACTGGAAATTTGATTTGTATGTGATGGAAATGTGCTGAATCATCAATTATAGTTATACCCCATGTGTTTCAGGGACGTTTATAAAGCTGTGGGGCTAAATCAAATCAGATTTGGAGAATGTAGGGAAATATATGCCAAAAACATGAAGGGGGTCATCGAAAATAAGACTTGAAAGAACGTTTAGGGTCTTTCTGGAATAATGCTGTGCATACTGCAGAAATGTTTAATACCCCTTTGCCTGTGTTTGCATTAATTGAATTCCTAGAAATCAAATGCAAAATAAATAATTTTAGTATGTAATGTGTAAGAAGGGCACAAAAGAGCTTACATGCTACAATTGCTATGAATAACTTTAAAAACTCTAAACACCAGGCAAATAAAATATGTCCCTTATTTTTAACATCTTGTATTATACTTGGGATGGTGGAAAATAACTTGATGGTTTATGAACAAGTAGATTTTTTAAAATGCTTGCTACAACATTACATTAAGCAAGAAACTGGCAGATGAATGCTAAGGTATGGAGATCTATAAATGCATAAAATTCTTAAGTGATTGATGATAAATGTTAGGCTATAGAGCTAGAAATGAAGAACTTACTTAGGGGGAATCAGATATTGATGATGTTAACCTAATTGAGACCTCAGATTTTATTTGGAAAACCCTCAGGAAGAAATCTGCCTTTGTAGTGAATGTTCTGTTATTAACTGTTTCTGATCTGTTGAAGGAAACATGATGACAATAGCATTCAGGCTCTTTGAAGGTATGTAACATATTTGCAAAACTTAGTCTTCCTGTGTGCTTTGTATCCATATTTTTAGGCAAGATGTTTCCTTTCTGAATCTTCTCACCTTATCAAGTAACATAAAAAATCCCTGTGAACTGGCCATTACTGGAGTGTAAGGTATTAGACTTTGAACCAAGAAATCCATAGTTTAGATTTCACTTTCCCATAACTAGATTTATGACCTTGGGCAAGCTGTTTAATTTCCCTGGGCACTTAGACTAAATAGTATTAATAATTCCAGTTTATTATATGTCAATACTCTGTTAAATATATTTTCTTATCTTATTAATGACCCTTCCAAGTAAATATACTTTCCATTGACAGAGAAAAAACTGAGGTTTAGAAACGTAAGAAAATTACCCAATGTTGCCAAGCAATAAAGAGTAGATATAGGATTGTAAGGACCTATGTCCTTAATCACAATGCTATCCCTACTTCCTAAAGAAGTATGCATCTTCCTAGTTAGCTTGGTCACATATGGTTAAGAGAATAGATCGGGACCCAGAAAACCTGAATTTAAATCTTGCTCATTGACACTTAACTAGCTTTGTGACTTTCGGTAAGCTGCTATCCTCTGTGTGTCTCGATGTTTTCATCTGTAAAAGGTGGGATAATAATAGTGTGTTAAGGTTGTTGTAAAATATAAGTAACCCATTTAGAAGATTGTCTGATGCATGATAAGTACAATATTAACATTAACTATTATTTTCTCTGGCATAAAACGTATAAATATGCATCAAGAAAATGTGAAAAATACAATTGCATCATGAAAAAATATTTATTAGTATCTTAATATATTTTATAAACCTGTGCCAGTATATTTAAGATATTTTATAAACCTGTGCCAGGTATTTTTAAGAAACAACATAAAACAGATTTACACAGTCCTTGTTCTAAATAGCAGTCTTTCCACAGAGCAAACTTCTACCTTCCTGAAACTTCCCTTAAAGTATTAGAGGCCATAAGGAATTAAAACTCGAGTGGAGAAAGTAGTCTCCACAGAGTGTTCTCTACTCAGAAATGCTGATCACTATTTAATTACACACCCTTGTGCCTTTTATCATGTATGAATGTGATATGACGTGTGTGTGTGTATATGTGTGTGGTGTGTGTGTGTGTGTGTGTATTTTTAAATTTTGTTGGGGGGTAAACAGTAAATGATGTATTGTTGGTAACTTAGTTTTCTGATTGTTGCTTTTTAAATATATTATTTCATTACAGATTTAAAGATACTGTGAGTCTCTTTGTTATGACTTTTTTTTCTTATGGCCTGGAGATGATATATTAATATTTCATGAGAACTTATTTATATTTATACATTTGTTTTAAAAAAATGAAACTTCAGAGCCAAATATTTTGAATTTGGAACTCATATGTTGTAACAATTGATACCTGAAAAGCTGGATGTTAATTGTTCTTCTTTAATATGAAGTAATTTTTACTTAAAACCAACAAATAAGTAATTTAACAGGTGCTGTTTTTCTTATAATTATTGCTGAGATCTGATTAGAGGCTAAAATTTAGAATATTTGGAACAACTCACATAATAAATATCATATGATCTCAAAGTGTTCTCTACTATGTACTGTGTCTGAGATCTGTAACTTAACTGCAAGATAAAATGAAGAGAAGCTTTTTTGAACCTGCCTAAGGTCACAAAGTAAACCAGAGATAGAATCTGGAAATCCCAACTCAATCAAAGTCTAATACATCTCTAAAATGCAACTGGGTCTCACACATTGTATATACTGTGAGAGTAGAAAAATCAATTCAATAATTCAACAAATATTTACTGAGTGACAATGTACATTTACTGAATACCAATGTATGCCAACCATGTTCCTTCTCAATTGTCACAAAGCAATCTCAGAGCTCTGCAGGATATCACCACTTTTAATTTGAGGAAAATGAACCCTAATGGGATTTGGATTTAGCAAATAGTGACTCTTCTACCCCTCCCTGTGAGTGAAGTATACTTTCATTGATGATGGGCTTGACTGTGAACTTAACTTGGCCCAAAGGTGTAATAAGACATGATCCAAGCAAAGACTTGATGTACTTCTATATTAGAGACAGCTTTCTTGTGTTTCTGCCATTGCTATGAAAACAATGTGACTGGCTCCTTGCTTGTCTCAGAAAAATGGAAAATATGTTGAGTTGCGCTACCCTATGTGACTTTCCCGTGCAACACTGGCTACTGAGTCAAGCCAGCCAAGCTGTAGACACAGCCACCCCAGTTTACTCAAAGAAATGTGAGCATAATGATGTTGTTTCATGCCACTGAGCTTTAGGCTTGTTTGTTATACAGCAATACCTGATTGATAACAATTACTTTGGCCAAAGTCAGGTAGTTGATAATTAGGAAAAAAATTATTTTCATATTATTACAATCTTTCGGGAAGAGAAGATAAATCCTGAGTCATAAACATGATTGATAACCTATATTGTATAGTTTAGATCATATGATCTCATAAATTTCTATAAAGTGAGAGTTGAAATGTAGATATAAGATTTAAAATTGTAAAGTAACCTAATGTTCTACTGAGAGCATATTAAGTGTTACTTTAGCATATGTTAGTTAAGCAGCTCTAGGTTAAGGATGGACGAATATGTGACACAATTGCCTTCACTGCAAAATCTTGACCCAATAATATGGATCCCAAATCAATTATGATATTCTTTTCTGCAGTGCTTTAAAGAAGTCTTGAAGCTCTTCTCAGTGTCATTGCAGGGAGTGACAGCCAATTGAGTAGAGTTGACACATGGGCTCAAATCTGTGTCTCCCTTCATCTTGGCAGAGAAATCTATTGAAATATATTAATTACTTCCCTTTAAAAGCAAATATTCTCAGGAAAGCTGTTAGCAAAATATTTTATATTAGCCAGAGATATGGGATATCATTAGTTTTGCTGAAAGGGAGATATTGTACTTTTGTAATAGAGCAAGATGCCTCATCTGGACAGATTTAATTAATCAATCAATCAATTAATTAATTAATTAAGTGAACATTTGCTGAGAACCTCTACTTGCTAAACACCGAAAACCAAAAAGTAAATGCTACACAACCTCTGCCTTTGAGATGCTTAAAGTTTAAAAGCAGTTGAATAAAACAAAAGAAAAAAAAAGAAAAAAACTTTATCGTGATGTGATTATAATAAAATAAGAGTATTCAGGGAAAGCAAGTGAAAACGAAGGGGTGGGCCATCTTTCAGCAGTTTCTGGGCTTCATAGAAGTCATAAGACATGTTTGGTGGCCTTCCCGGCAGGAAACAACCAAGCATGCTATACATAGAATCTGGCAGGGGACCAGTTCAGTAGTATGACTATGCTATGGAAGTTGGATTCAGAAGATTGCACAAAATAATAGCCCTATAGGCAATGCTTCAGGAAGTTCTCACAAGTTATTTGTGATGAACTGAAGCAATGTCTTAGCATCTTCAGCCTTTTTTTTTTTTTTTAAACCTTTCAAGAATTTCTGGCTCAAAAAGAAACCGGGTTCTCCTTTGAAGTTGTATTTTCCTGTAGTCTTACTAAACAGAGTTAATCAGTCTTCCACTCAACAGTTGTTTTAAGATCAGAACTGTGGTCTGTATAATCCTGGGTCATTATTCTTTGAAACCATCACCCGTCTATTTCATTTCAGGAAGTCATATTCCATTGAGTCTCACGCAATCACCTGTTGAATCTTCTAGTGCTATTGTATTCCTCATTGTTATCATTTGCTATCTCGGCCATTAAGAATTTAGTTCCTGGCTCAATGATTCCCTCTCCACGCCATGTCTTGCTGTCATCCCAGGAAATCAAATGTCTCACAAACTTGAAATTGCTAAGCTTTACATCTCAAATATGCTTCTCTTTCCTCTTTAGTCTTGCTCTCTTCCTAGTCATTTTCTATGTTCTTTTCAGAGTGAACTTTTTAACAAGGGTATGATAATTTTGCTTTCCCAGCTTTAAAGCCTTCCATGGTTTTCCATTGCTCTTGGCAAGTAACCCATACTTCTCAGATTTCTCCCACCTATCTCTATAGTCTCTTATCAAGCTCTAGGCACTATAACATTCTATGCTCTTCTTTTAGATTTTCAAATGTGCTATATGTTTGCTTCTAAGGACATTAAACATTGTTTTTTTTTTTTCTTCCTAAAGTTCTAATGCTTCTCTCTCTTCCCAGTTTCTCAAGCCAGCTTCAACCTAATCATCACTGTCCTCAGGGTGCTGGTAATAATCCACTAGATGAAGGAGGCCGCCCTTTTAATTTTCACAATAATCCTTTATATACTCATTACATAGTATTTATCATAATTTATTATCATTAATTGTTCAGTTGTGTTTCAGTTCGACCAGATTGAGAGTTCACATAGTAGCTATCACAGGTGTCTCATTCATATGTGTGTCTCCAGTGCTTGGCATAATACTTGAACATGATGGGACAAACATAAATTCATCAAATTAAAAAATTACACTATTATAGTCTTGGTTAGTTGCAGTGCAGTGGACCCAGTGGGTCAATATCATCTAGGACAGGTTAGACTGATGCATTTTTTGTCATAGGGTCTATAGGACATGTCAGTAGTGAGGAAGTTAGGAAGATAATTTGAGGGTAAATAGTTGAGGAACTTGATCCTACAGTAGTTGCTACAGGCAATAAAGATGATACCCCTCAGAGTGCACCTTTTTCGAAATACTTTCACCTAAGCGCCCTTGTCTAATTTATTGTTGACTTTCTAGCGAGATAAGTAAGGATAGCTAGCAATTGCTTCTGCTAAATCATGTTTGATTTTCTGGCATGTAGACACAAGGTATCATCTGCAATTATACTGGCAGCCAAATGGCAACAACTGAGGAAAGATTTGTTGTAAATAGAACAAAGAACCTCTGATCTTTACTGAGACTGCATATTCTATTGCGCTGAAAATGAAAGCATTCATTACTATCAAACTCAAAGCAGGTGGCAGAAATTTAGGTTGAAAGTGAAAGGTTAGAATGTTATGGGCTGCTAATGTCAGTCACTAATACCTTTGTGATAATAGACAATGTGCTTACTAAAGGAGTACCAACATGTATATCTCAGAGCTTAAGAAAGTGCTAGAGAATAAAGAATTTCTTGTATTATTCTGGTTTCAAATTAAATATGTAGTATTTTGATACCTAAATACATGAAGAAATGCTCACAAAATCTGATTTTTTTTTAATGAAGTTGATCTTGAAAAAAGACATTCAACCTTAATGATTTAATTAAATCTCTCTGTGGTTAAATAGAAGGAAATGACCTGGAGGAGAGAATTTATTGATTCATATACCAAAGGACTTGTTTTAAATAGCTTTTTTTTTTGTAAGGAATGTTGTTTTTTTTTAAAAAAACACACAAATAAATATTTGCTGTATCACAATGAGTTTCCCCATTGTTACTAAGCTCTAGTTACCAATAGTGTAGAGAAAAAAAAGCAAAATATAGATTGCATTTAGAGAACAATTGTATAGACATCTTGGATGTTATTAAGATCAATTTTCCATGCAGCATATTTATGGTTTGTATAAATACTGCTCCCACCAGGACTAAGAACTCTATATAGCTGATTTAACAAAAGAACTAAGAATTCATTCAGCTGTCTTTTAAAAGTGGAGAGATTTTTGTTGTTATATTTAGTGATGGTCCTACTGATGTAGTTATTTTTCACCCACACAAATATAAATAAAAAGACCAATGAGTGACCAAAAACTGTGTGTGAGAGATAGAGACAGAGATGAGGGGGGTGGGGAGGGAGGGAGGGAGGTGTGAGAGAGGGAGGAAGGGAGGGGAGTGAGAGAGAGACAGAGACAGAGACAGAGAGAGACAGAGAGACAGAGAGAGAGTTTGTTTGTACAAAACTCTAATACTCTGATGCTCAGAGACTTTTCCCAGTGGGTTCCCTATATCTCATGATCTTTCAAACAAGCCCTCTTTTAATACATTTCTTTAAAATTTCCCTTTAACAAGTCTCTTTCCTTTTTGTTCATTCTCAATACTATATATATATATTTCTTCTCAACCTCACAACAGTAGCCATCTGCAAAGAGGAAATAGATCTAGCCTATGCCAGGTTATCCCCAAATGAGGTCTTAGAATCCTGTTCTTCATAAATAATAGACTGGAGTGTTTACTATAAGTACATTTCCCTAGGTCTTATCATAGGTTTAATATGAAAAAATCTCTAGGGACACATCCCTAGAATGTGCATTTTAAACAATCCCCCATGTGATTCTGATGTACACTACAACTTGAGGGTGCTGTAGTTAGATAACTAACGACAGAGTAGAGATAGGTTGGGCCTTAGCTGAGACTGGGTCTGTCACCTGGGGAAGATCTAGATTAATCATGAGTGAGGCTTAAATTGCCAATATAATAATAGTAGCTAACAGCATTTATTGAGTGCTTAACATATGCCAGACACTGCTAAATATACTTATACATGTTTCATTTATTCTTTATAATATGACTATTAGACAGGTGCTATTATCATTCCTACTTGATAAATGGGAACACATTCAGGGTTGAAGCTGTTAAATAACTTGAGTAAAGTCACACAACTACTGAAATCTAACTCTTGAAACTTTCTTATGTAACTCCTTTGCTGTACTGTCTACCAGAAAGAAATAAGTAAAGATTTAGTATCTATCAGTCAAGTCTTATACAGACCAATAAGATTACATAGTCCCAGACTTTGTTAAATCGTATAGAAAAGACAAGGTTGACACTGTCTGTCAAAGGTAATTGTAGTCTACTTACTTTTAGATCATCCTTTCACCTTAGGTCTGATTCTTAAATGCTCTAAGGTAAATACTATAGATCAAACTTTTCTTGTTTAAAAATATCTTCTTTCTCTGTAATAATGTTCTTTCTATTTTTCCCCTATGGTAGTTCCTTTTGACAATTAATTTATAGAAAGGATCTATGTACCCATAGTGAATGTCCACTACACGTCAGGCACTATTTCTAAGGATAGTGATGAACAACAATTTTACTTCAAAACTTAAATAAATAAAAACACTACCATATGATGCTAAGTGCTAATAAGGAAACACATGAAAGGCTGAGATTAAAAAAAAAAAATCCCTGGAGGGACCAATTTTAATTAAGATGATCGAGGAAATCTTTTTTGAGGAGGTGACATTTAGGCTGAGACCTACAAAAGAATAATAGAGGGAAATCATCCCATAGAGAAAGAACAGCAGCTTCTAAAGTTCTGAAGTGACAAAGACTTTGCATACCAGAGACCTTAAAAAAGATCTGTGGGGCTGACATTCAGTGTGAAATGGGGATAGTGGTTCAGTTCTGAGATAGTATATTTTAGGGATGGATAAAGAAATTCTGAGTTGAAAGAGAAGCCAGTGAGGGTTTTGTTCAGGAGAACGACATTAATTTACCCCTTAAAAGGATCACTTTTGCTAATATGTGAGAGGGAGATGGAAGGGAGGGAGAGTCACTGAGAGACAAGTAGTAGTCTGTTACAGTATTTCAGATAAGAGATGATCCAGGTGGTCTGACGAAGGAGATGATTTTGGAATTAGAGGAAGTGGATGACTCTAAAATATAACTTACACACATAAGTAACAGGAAATGAAAATGGACTGAATGGATAACAAAGGGAAAGAAAAGAATCAAGGATTATTCTTTAGTTTCTGAATGTAGCACCTTTGATAATGCTTAGACATAAAAATTAAAATGGAGGATATTTCTGGGGACAAGTGGGAAGAATAGGAAAAGAAAAATGATTATAATTAAACTTTGTTTTAATAAAATTTGAGGCGTTCATGAGAAAATCAAGTGTAAATGGCCATTGGATATGTGATCTGAAAATGCAAAAGAGTAGTATATATCAGAAATGTAAAATTGAGAATAATCAACATAAATATGTTAAATTTAAGTCCATGGAAGTGAATTAGATCATTTAGAACAAAGCAGGGTTTGGGATGGAGCACTCAGAGGCTCCTAACATTTAGAGGTCAGATTGAAGATATCAAAGAAATTTTAGAAAGAATAGTCCTACAGGTAAGGAAAAAAACAAAAAACAAATAGAGAATGTTGTCATGGAAGCCAAGATAGGAGTGTTTTAGGGAAAAAAAAAAAAGATATGAATACAGGTCAAGTAAAATAAAGACAAATAATTTGTACAGTTGATTTAACACTATGGTTATCATTGGTGACCTTGACAAAAGCAGTTTCAGTGAAGTAAGAGAGTGTAAACTAGATTATAGAGGGTCAAATAGTGATGGAAACAAAGCATGTTTTCAGAAAACTACCATATTCCAATGCACAGAGTCCAAAATTTTCAGTAGTATAAATTGTAGTGCCATTATTTCAAGGTTAATAAAATGACCTGTGTAACTGTCATGTTGGTAGTTCCAAAGGTCTAACTGTGTGATCCACATTTGTCCAAGTCCTAGATGCAGTTTGCCACCACATAGCAGTTATCCACTCCTGTTCAAATATAGGCGGGAATAATTCTGCATTCTATGGTTGTCTGGGACTCCCAGAACACCTGCAGTGATTGCGATGTTCCTGATAATAGAACTGATTTAAATTGTGCTGGGAATTTGGTGCCAAAGCTCCACCATCTTAATTAAAATCCTATGATTTCCCAGTCTGGACACTCCTCCCATTCTCCATACAAAGTAAAGAACTTTAGTCCATGCCTTCTTGCAGATATTGGCTGGTCAGAGAACAAGATGAAGTTGTTTCTACAGAAATTTGAGTCTTTTTTTTATTATTGTATATAAAACTACTTGCTACAAAGGGTGATAGCTAAAGTGGAGTCAAGAACAGAGTTTTTTTCGTTTCTTTGTTTCTTCTGTTTTGTTTTAAAAAAATGGAGCTAGTGTAGCATGTAAGATCTAGTGGAAATAATCCACTATATGGTCCTTCATAGGAACAGAAAACTGCTGACAGTAAGATAGGCAGCAAGGACTGGCTCCATATGTCAACATCACAGC
Organism: Eonycteris spelaea; assembly: GCA_003508835.1. NCBI lineage: Eukaryota > Metazoa > Chordata > Mammalia > Chiroptera > Pteropodidae > Eonycteris > Eonycteris spelaea. The sequence continues at coordinate 8,841,086 of PUFA01000043.1, read as the reverse complement.
TTACTTGTCTGAATTTAGTGCAGACTATCTGATTCTGAAAGCACAGAATGAGAAGGATATAAAATCCATGACACAAGAAAATGTGGGAGTCCTGCACAAAACTGGAATAACAGCTTGGGCTCAGAAAAGAGAAACAGAAATCAGTTACTAGAAGTGGGATGAAAAACAAAGATTTGTTTTAAGAAATAGCAGAAGTTCAGAGGCAACAGATTAGAGCAAAATCAGCAAAAGTCTAGCTCAATATTAAACTTTTGGGGCTATGAACCATGATTCCTGGTTAGAAGGCAACTTGAGAGACCTGGGCAACAGTGGGACACTGGAGCAAGGTCATAATGGCTATCCTTGGCTATATAACTCCTAATTTAATATCTCGACTTTTTTATCTCGACATTTCTGATATATACTACTCTTTTGCATTTTCAGATCGCATATCCAATGGCCAAGATCTCGACGTTTTTATCTGTCCTGCTGTGTCTCTTCCACTTAATGAGATGTCCCTCCATCACATTATGTGTAACATATTTAAAATCTTGCTTATCATTTCCTAATTTAAAAAAGAAAAAGGCTTTCCTGTTTCTCTTTTAGTCATTAAGGCTCAAAATATCACTGAAAAATTGTCTATCAACTTTACTTTTCTTTTAGATTAATTTTCAAACATTTTCCAAGTTTTTTCATGTTTGATTTTATAATACAAACTTCATTTATTTCTCTCTTTTTACTTTTCTATTACCAAAGGTATGCTACACTGTAGGAGAATAAATGTTTTATAATCCTACACACCCAGGTTCAGATCTTTAGTCGACTACTTACTACATTTGTGATCTCTTAACAACTTAAGTCAAATATCCATTGTTTATATTAAACTAGTGATAAAAATTGATACATTTAAATTTTTTTCTCTACATAAAATTAATATTGTATATAAAATATTTAATGTAATCTAATCATACTACATACCCAATAAATATTAATTTCTTCCTCTTTTCAGTTTATTGGACACATTTTAGTGAAATAAAGGTTGAAATTCTCCAGTTCTGTCTATATCCTTTGCCTGCTTTATTCTTTTTTGAATGACTTTGAGAAAGTTCACATCCCCAAAATATCCTTAGTCAAATGTTTAATAAATCCTCTTGTCAATAGGATAATTCCTAAATTTAGACCTTCCATGATCTCTCATGTCAATTCTCAAATCCAGGCAGACTTGCCCTTAAAAATATGTTCTTTCAGACCTGTGTTTCTCACTGCTTCTCCTGCTTAGAATGTTCTTCCTCATTTTCTCAATCTAGCAAAATCCATCTGTCAATGCTTAGCCTTTCATTCACAAAACCATCTGATTTCTCTCCACTCTGTGAATATTTCTTCTCTAAGATTAATACTTATTATTTTTATTCCTCATTTGTCAATTAATCATATATAGGGAGCCCTATTTGCAGTACTTCTCAACAGTGTTATTTCTTGTCTCATTCAGGGTTAGATAACAGAATGCTGCTCTCCTTTGCAAGACTTCATTATGCTTTCTGAGCCTGGGTAAGACAGTGGGGCACCACCACTTGCTGCACTTCATTTATTCCCTTCAAGTACATGGAGAGTCTGTACAATCCCACAAACATCTGGCCACCTGCCCAGATATAAAGGATTATCATGACCTTTCTCACACTCCTAACACATACATTTTTTGACTTTCCCCATTAAAAGAGAGTTATTTTCCCCTTTAAGGAAGGTGTTTTTGATATTGAGGAAGAAGAGGAAAAAAGGAACAAAGGAAAGGAAAGAAAACTTTCGTTGTTCACACATACATAATACAAGTAATGAACCATCAAATATTTTCACACTTCTATGTTTTTGTTAAAAATTATCCAATTTTAAGTTTAGCTGTAAGGTCAATAAAATGATTTTGAAAACCTTTGCATATTATAGGAGGTTTCATGGAGGAAAAAAATCAAAAGAAAACAAGATAGTTAAACTTTTTCTGGACAGTGTTCATAGGAGGAAGATACTTTTGACATTTATGCATCAATTCAGTGTATATTTATTGATAATTATCTAGGTATCAGAGAACTTTGCTACAGTCTAGATACAAGATTAATAAACCCTTTGCACAATATATTTCTAAGGGATTGAAATATATCAACTCAAATGGGTTTTGGAAATCTAAAGAGAGGGCTTTGCTAGATACATAAATTAATGAACTATCTGCATTTAGTGATACGTTTAACTATGATTTTGAATAAAATTCCCAAAGAGAAGACTAGGAAAGAGTCTTGAAAAACTCCAGTGTTTAATGTCTCATAGATGAACATAAGTAAACAAGGGAAGAGAATGGAGTTGCCAAAAATATTGAAGGAAAAACAGGATACAGCTGGCCCACAAAAACTAAGGAAAAATCATGTTTCAAGATGGACAAAGTAGACATCAATACCTAATACTACCAGGAAGTCAAGTAAGATGAGGATTGAAAAATATCTGGTGATTATAGTGACATGGCAGCCTATGGTGTCATTAGTAAGAGTTCTTTCAGTGGAATGATGGATTAGATTCCATCTTTAATGTGTGGAAGTGGGAGAGAAAGGTGAGAGCAGGAGAATAAGAATCTTCTTTTTTAAAGAAATTTAACTAAACTGGAGGAGATAGGTAGAGAAGAGTGAAAAAGTGGGAGCTTACAGTGAGTGATAAGGATATGACTATGTATGCTTTCCATTTCAAAAAGACAAATGCTTAAATGCTTGAAATAACACTACTCATATTAACAACAAAAACATTGGAAAGAATCTATTTGAGATTGAGAGGCTGAGTGTACAACAGAGAAGCAATATTAACAGTGAATTTTTCTTGAGATGTTAATTTGAGGGATTAACCTTCCATAGAAGAGTGACAGATAAGGTAGATTTACTTGTTTGATATCTTAAAAATGAAAAAGTTCCTATCTAATGGATTATATTTTATTAGCAAAATAGGAAGCAAAAGTAAATGGAGTTTAAAGAAGTACAGAAGGTGTGAAATAGTCTTCGACTATTTATTGAGTAAGTTGGAGTAAGTTGACAGGAGAGATATGGAATGGCTTTTGAATAGTGTTGAAAAATCATGTGAAGTTACATCACCGATTTACAATGAAAGTCATCTTTTGTGTTATTCATGTTTTGCCAATACAAGTGCTCAGCTCTTCAGAGATAAGCATGGAGAGAAGGAATAATTGGTATATTAGCTAGATTAGGTACAACTGTGAGTAACCAAAATCAAACCAAAACAAAATGAACCCACAATAACAATAACAGTAGCTTAATCCAGAAAGAAATTTTCTTTCTCTCAACTTTCAATTAGTTTAGGGACGGTCCATTTATGACTGTTACTGTGCTTCTCAGTGTCCTATCTAATTCATCAGCTGTATGTGGCTTCCTTTCTCAAGGTCACTGTATGAGACAAAAGGCTTTCTGCATCTCTAGCCATTATGTCTACTTTTTAACAAGTCGGAAAGAGGAATGAACAAACAAGACATGTATTCTTCCTCTAAATCCACTACCTGAAATTGCAATGAGTAGTCACATAGTCACCACTAGCTAAGGGAGAAGTTGAAAAATTTGATATTTATTTCAGGTGTTCATGTGCAAAGATAACATTCATGTTTTGTTACTGAGAAAAGGGGAACCCTAGATATTAGAGGGAAACTAGATGTCTTTCTCAGAGTTAAAGCAATCCAGGAAGAGAATTTTTCAAAGTAGTTGGTAGTTGCCAAAGAAGCAAACTGTATAAAGAACAAGGCTCTGGTTTAAATGACATATTTAAACTGAAGTTTGTGGGTGGAGCAGTAATGAATAATGAAATTGCCAAGGCATGGGGGAGAATGTCCTTGGAAATGAGGTGGGGAACTGAGAGCCAAGTTTGGATGAGTCAGGGAAATGAATGCTAATGTTGTTTTGAATGAACACAGTGCTTAGAGTAGGGTGTGTGTGTGTGTGGGGGGGGTTGTCCCAGGTACCAAAGTGTTTGATGAATGAGAAGGAGTTATCAGAGGCATGATAAATGATAATAGTACAAAGTCAAAGAGGATAATATAACTGAATGTCATGAGCCTCAAAGGGATAGGCTTTTATAATTATATTGGTAAGATACTGATCTGAAAGCAGCAAAGGGTAGCACAGATTAGTCTAGATCCATCTCTAGTTCAGAGATATAAGATATGAGAAAATAGACTGCCATCCCCTCAGGGATATAGAGAAAGTAGAACCTTCAAAATATTGGCAGGTGTCAGTAAGATAATGAGAAAAGTTTAAAGATTGAAAAAAGTCAGTCAATGAGGTATAGTTTTATAGAGGGAGAGTTTGGGAGGTTTGGGGAGGGGTAGAGGATAAGATTGGGGTGGACTTCAAAGAAATATGGAGATGATCATTGGGGAAAAAATAATGGGAATATCTTCTAGAAAGGAAGATACATGTTAGTTTTGCAGTCACCTTGATGTGAATAGGCACTGGGCTTAGTGGCCAGTGCACTTCTCGTTCTGACAGGGTGATGGCAGATCCAGAAGTCAGAGACTCCATATGCTGCATAGACTGGATGAGGGTGGATTCAGGACTGAAGGCTCACTGGTTGTTTGGTTTTGGTATGGTGGTTCCAGAAACTTGGAGGCATCATTCACTATCAGTTCACTAATATTAGACTCATTAAAAAAACCCTTACAAACATACTTATTTTTTAAATAAAAAAATCTAAAATGTTTTATCTCATTACTAAAGTAATATGGAGTTATTATATAAAATATGGACATGCATCAAGATGAAATTTTAAATCAATGGTATTTTAATTTTTCTGAACAAATCCCTTTTGATTTCAAGAACAAGGCAAATGCTTTATATTAAAAATATATGTTAAAATTAACACTTTTTATGAGGACAAGTAAATTTATTCAAAGTTTATACTTTTTACATTATTTTTTGATCTTTTGTAAAGTCTGTGAATACTGCCCATTTACATCTCAGTTACTGGACTCCAAATAAAAGTTTACTACCTTAAACAATTACCAAGATTTAGAGTTGGCATTTGCCAGCTGGTTCATCATAGCCATGATTTATTTAATACAGAATTAATGGTGAGGAATGCAGCATCAATGGTTCCATTTTCTTTACAGTTTGACTTTATGATGTGGCTTCATAAAGTCATAAAAAGACTAAGTTAAAGGTAAAGTTAGAAATCATTGCCTAAATTTCTATCATTGAACATATGAGAAAACTGACTTATAGAGAAGAGCACGCTATCCTGTCACTGAGCTAGTTTGTGGTATGAATAAAACTGGAATAGTGGTCTCCTGTCCACAAAGACAATACCCTTCTCCCAAGTTTCTTGCTTCTGTAGCACTTTTTATTACCTGCTGAGTGTGTACTGCTCTGAGGGTCTGTTCTGGAAGATGGGAGGCAGCAACCTTCTGTACTGCTTTGTACATCTGTTGTGTTTCATGTAACCATCCACATGTATAGGGTTTTCTTTCCTTTTACACTTCATCTGCAGTGTAGGTCATTATGGGCAGATCTAACTTGGTGCCCCACCACACCCCGTCTTTCCTCAGCACCAAACGCCCTGTTCCAGACAAAGTGGACTTTCAGTAATGTATGCTAAGTAACCAACTATATAAATCAACTCTCCTTCTTTCGTTAGGAGGAGATTGGGCTCTTAAAAAGTAATAACTGTATTATTTGATTTGGCAGAGAGGTAAATAAAGAACATCTCAGTAGGGAGCAGTGCTGCTCAACCAAGGCACAAAATGACCACCCTAAACAGTGGCAAACCCAAGGAAGAAGGTAGTTTAGAGGATTTGTGCAGTGGACGCAGCCGCCTTGTGAGGTTGAGGCCAGTTTAGGGATGACTCATGTCATTTATACAGAGATGAGAACACTCAGGTTAGTCTGACATATCTCTGTAAACCAAAGTTCTGAAGTATGTCAGGACTTAAAGCCAGCCTTTTGCTATGAATAATGAACTTAAATGAGCCCTTCGTGTTGATTATCTGATGATTCATTCTAATATAGCAGTCACTTTGGACTGTGCTGAGGAAAAAAAATATAGGATGTGTTCACGTGGCATTTTTGATTCATGGCCTTTCTTTATGATTTATTATTCCGATATATTCAATTTGAAAAGCAAATAGTTTGATACTAAATGATAGATTATTTTTCTTTAGTGTGAAGAAAGCCATGTTGACAAGCTTAGAAGAGGCACTAACAACAGTGAGAGGGAGAGCTTTCTTTCCTTATGATTCATCAGAAAGTGAGATTGACTCTAAAAATGAGAGACTTTTTGGATAAAAGAACTATTTGTTGGAGCCTTTTGTTCCTTGAATAAACTATTTTGAATGCCAGCCTAACTAATGTCAAGCCCTTTACTAAACCCAGTGGAGGAATTCCAAAGTAGAGAGTTGGCTTAGGGAGACAAAACATGTTACAGGAAACAACTAAAGAATATGCAACTAATGATCAATGAAATGGTCTCATAACAATTGCAAACTGAAGTCTAGTGACAATATGCATAGAAGGGAACAAGAGGGAAAATGTGATCATAGTGGGATAACATTTACCAGGGAAGACTTCAGAAGAAAACAATAGAGCATGGACTTAAACTGAATTGACGAATTTGCAGAAAGCTGGATTCTGGGAGATCAGATGTGTAGATGTGGCTGCAGAATCTCTGGTGTCTTGAAGTTACTTTCAGAATTCTAAAGAGAAGCAAGGAAAGGAGTAGGGAAAGGAGAATTATAAAACTGTATTAAGAGATATTCAAAGAGATGTAAATAAATGGAAATACGTGTATAATTTTCGTGGAGAAGAATATTGTGATAATGTAAATTCTAACCAAGTTTACCAATGTATTAGATCAAATTATAAATAATTCCCCAAAACATTTTATAGACTTGATATAGACAAGATAATATGGTTGTAAAATTTATCTGGAAGAGCAAAAGACCAAGAATAGCCAAGAACTTCTGAAGAAGTGGGAATGGTTCTTGCCTTATCAGACATCAGGACTATTTATAAAGCTTTTGTAGTGAAGAAAGATTGTGAATTTAGGGGTAAACACTTGAGCAGAGGAATAGAGTAAAGGGCTGAGAGTAAATCCACATCTTCATGGTTCCATTAAGAAATAGAAAGGTAAGGTTTGATTCAGGACAAACCCTGATTTCAAACAGCAATTAAAAAAAACATTGTAAGCACTTGCTAGAACAAAAATGTACTTACTTCATAATGGGTTCTACTTTCTAGTGATTGCCACAAACATAAATCACTTTAGTCAACTTTTCTAAATAATATTTTTAATTTTTAAAAATTGAAATATTTTCCTATTATTTTATTTTAAGTATATAATTTAAATTTAAAGAAAGTGTGAATGACCTTACCTGGACATCTTTAAATGTCATCTCCCTAGTGAAGCCTCTCCTGACTCCCTGAGGCAAAATAACCACTGTGTCCTCTGAGTCCTTAGCGTATCTGCAAGTGCTCATCATAATGTGTTTCTTTCTTTCTTTTTTTCTTTGTATCTGTCTTCTTTTTCAGAAAGTGACCCATCCAGAGAAGAGACACTGTCTTCTAATCTTTGTGTTGCCAGGGCTGGACAGGGTATTTGGCCTGTGGTAAGCATTCAATAAATATTTACTAAATGAAAGCAAAAACGAATGGATATCTCTTATGGTTTAGATGAAGCTTTCTGAATTCAGGGATGGGGTCTGGAATGCTATGTAGGGAATTATTTTCCAGCACTCTGCTATAATTCACTGATAAAATAAGAGTAGGGGATATTAAAAATCATACAAGTAAAAACAAATAAAAATTCAGTTCATCCAGAAAATATTCCTTTCAATTGCAGGCATTTTAAGTATACATCTTTAATTCTCAGTACTAAGCTGGTAATTTCAGAACAGCAAGAAAAAATGTTATTTTTTGGTGGTGTTGTTGCTGCTTAGCACAAAAGACATTAATTATATTTGAGCAGGAAAAAAGGTATCTTGAAAATTCCAAACAAAGTGGTTTCTCAGTGACAAGAGGTGAACCAATTAAAATCAGATACTGGAAAGAAAAGTTTGGCAACTGCTTTGTGATAGACATTTTTGAGAGAGCTTCAGGGAAAATGATGCATCACATCATTTGTTTCAGCCTAAATAAGACTAGTAGAAAAAGAGAGCTGACAAACTGCATGAATTACCTAAATGCATGGGTTTAATATACTTGTGTTATTTCCAAAAGAAACTCCCCTATCCTCTTTACATAACTAATTATCGATTCAGTCATTTGTCCATATATATTCCTCTCTACCCTACTGTATGTTATTAAGGGAATATCATAAAAACATTTGTCATGTTTTCATCCTGTTTTAAGGCTCTATTTTCCTTTATTAGAAACTTCTATTTGCCATGACTTTATTTTTTTGCCAAGTTAGTTGCTGATTTTTATCATTCATAACTGTGAACTCTAGATATACCTTTTAAATCATTAATTTAGGTAAGTGGTATGGTTTGGGTGCTAATTCCATTATAAAGAAATTTAAAAATTGTAATTCTCATTTGGTATGTTTTACTTTTCAATAAGCTAAAACGTCCATTATCAGGACATACTGTTTCATGACCTTTCTGGATATCATAGAGTTCAAAAGCAAAAGTAGCACTGTGTAGTGGACATGAACAGAAACTTTGGAGGCAGACTACCGGGGTTTGAATTCTAGCTCAGTCACTCACCAGCTTCTTGAACTTGGGCCCATTACTAAACCCCTCTGCTCTGCTATTTCCTCATCTATAAAATGGCAATGATGATAATAAAAGTAATTACTCATAAAGTTATTTTAAGGTTTGAATGATTTATTCTATATTAAAGCATTTAGCATAGAGCCTAGCATACAGAAAATGTTGTAGGTACAGTTGAGCCTTGAACAACATGGGTTTGAAATGTGTGGGCTCACTTATATATAAATTTTTTTTCAACAAATACCTGCACATTTTCAATCCAAGATTGGGAGTCCTCAGATGCGGAAGGCGGACTATGTGCATTGATCTATGTCATATAGGGAATTTGAGCACCTGTGGATTTTGGTATCCATGGGGATCCTGGAACTAATCTCCTGTGAATACTGAGGAACAAGTACATTTGGGGGCAGCCAAAAGTTATGTGCAGACTTTTGACTGTGTGGGAGGTTGGTGCCCTAAACTCTGAGTTGTTTAATTGTCAATTGTATTTCTTTGTTGTTGTTGTTGTTGTTGTTATTAATTATTATTATTATTTTTATAGGCTTCTTAAGGATACCATATTGTTATACTGTAACATCTTACAACATACTCATTACTTAATATATTACTCATTACTTAATATGTCCAGTTTGGGAAAGTAGAGACCTATGGTGTTTGAAAGATGAAAATAAAGCAAATGTTGTATAGGGGTTATAGAAGTATATATTAGAAAGTGATATAGGAGAGAAGGGATAGGAAACTACTGCCTATCCCTTCTTAGCACCGCGAACCCTACATACAATAGAGGAAGTTTACATATTCTACTTTTGCAGGTCAGCAAACTTTTTCCATGAAAGTCAAGAGATTATTTATGTTTTCCTTTGTTGGCCATATGGTCACTGTTGCAGCTACTCATCTGGAGATGTATCATGAAAACAGCCAAAAACAATATGTGAAACAAATAGGCATGACAGTGTTCCAATAAAACTTTACAAAAATATGCATGGGCTGGACTTAGTCCATGGGCTATAGTTTGATGACACCTGAGTTACAGAGGTATTGATTACAGTTTTCACCTGTTCTGTTGACTGTGCTTGTTATGATTTGGAGCAGAGTGAATGGACACTGATATCAGTCTTTGCATTTTCTCCCTTTTCTTTAAGTTCCTTGGATCCTACTCATGGTCGATTAATTATGAATCTCAACAATGGATTTGATTTGTGTTGGCTCCCTTCCTTTTGCCTCTCCAGATCTACTACCCACACTTCTGTCGGCTTGTTGGGTTGCCATGGTGATAGTGGCAGGGATGGATGTGAGCTGTAGGGACTACATGAGTGGATTTCCATGTCCTCTGGCTTTCAAGTACGTTCAGCCAATGAGGATCCTATTTAGAGATCAAAGGAGGGAGTGAGAGGAATTTTCACTCAAAAGGCTAATCAGCTCTTTGTTCTGCTTCTGTAAAGATGTTTGCTGTATAGGCTGTACTCAAAACTAACTAAAGACTCATCTTCCCTTTTGCTTGTTTTGTCTAAGCAACAAATGTAACTGCCTATACCCCCTAGCAACTTCTGTGCTTTGTAACTCTTTGTAACTGCCTGCAACCCATAGAAACTCTTGTGTTTTGTAACCATCTGAAGACAAATTAACCAATCAGCTCATGCCAAATAAGTTCTATATAAGGAATGTTGCAACTGAGCTCTGGGTGCAGATCTTCAAAGCTGGCTCCTCTGGGACTGCCAGCACCAGAGTAATAAACCTGAGTGAGTTCTCCAACTCTCCCACTGCTGCTTAGTTTCTCGCAGGTCTGATTTTCACAACTTTTCTGCAACAGGAGGAGGGTGAGGTCAGGGTATTTCTTCCCTTAACTTCCTTCCTGCAATCACCCCTGTGAGTAAGGATAGACAGCTACATTCTTCCATGGAAGTACTATTCTCTCAAGGTAGACAACAATATCACACCACTTTTCTAGTTTCAGGAACTACTTGTTTACCTTATACCTTTGTGCTTATGAGAGATAAGCCCTGAATTACTAAATTTCACCTTGTGATTTTATCTTCCTCCATACCATTGGAAGGAGTGCTCTGATAATGAATTCTTCCTGAAATATCCTAATTTCAGTGTGCCGTAAATTTCCTGTTGGGACTGTGACTGACAAAGACTCAGTCTTCCAGAATCAATCCCATGGAAGCACAACTGACAGCAGCAGTCTCAACCCCAACATGTTGTGCAGCTTAGCATTTAATTTGTTGCTAATCATCCTTCAACTTGGTATTGGAGTTTATTCATCAAGAATAGTCAATGTTGACTGTCTAGGTCTATGAGTCACATGGCATTAAATGCTGAGAAAGATTCTTTTCAAAGATTAGCAAGGAGAGAAGTTAATGGAAACCTTGTATAAGTGTAGAGAAATGAGAGCAGAAATAAAGTTCTTTGGAGATACAAATGATAATCCAATTCCCAACTCAGAAAGATCAATTTCAACTTCAGTGTTAGGCCAGGCATCCACATAAAGAGGGATCAGTTAATCAGTTGGACAGAGAAGCGTACAGTGTTGGTGCTGGGACACAGGTACAGGTATTTCAGACCCAACGTCAGGTGTCTATTGTGGCTGGGTCTATAAGTCATCCCACAGGTCTGTACTTCTACCTTACCTTGGAGTTGGTACTAAAATAGACACACATGGAATTATCTTCTTGAAATTCCTTCTAGACTACTGGAAGCAATTCTAGACCAGTCTATAGGATCTACCAGGTATATGGCAATTCTCTCTAGCTCCCTACCTCACCATGTTCAATCTTAATTCTTTACATCTCCAACTACTTGTTAGAGTCTTACCAAATTCTGGTATTTAAGAACTAAAATGCAAGAATACCTGTTTTGCAAATTCTTTCCTTCTACCTGAGATCTATTGTTTTTATGCCTTTTTGTCCAAATTGTGTCTTCTGGAATACACCCATTGTCTTGGATTTTCTAGCTTTCTTGCCTAGACCAATTTCACAAATTAATAACCTGGCTATTAGTTTTCCCAAGCCTACATCTCAGAACTCAAAAAGAAGGGGACTCTGACCAACAGGTTTCATCTTGATTCACTGTTTGCTGCCCATCCTAAATGCTTTTCTACTCTAAATTTCTTCTGCCTTAAAGTTGATCTATCTGAAAATGCACTGTGATTCTTGACCTTGAAAAATCCATACACACACAAAATGTAAAATACATTTTGATTTCTAACTGCATTTTGTTAGAAACAACAAAATGGATGTGTGAAGTAGTGAGGAATCAGAATAACATCTACTGAGAGTCAGAATGCAGAACTAGTCATAGTTTTAATCTTTACAAGAAAAAAAGCAAGGCCAAAGTGGTATATGAAGAGTGAGAAAAGTGCAAACTAATGGGTGGTTGGTTAAATTCATCTTCAATAATTCATTTAGAAATGAGTAGCAGAATAAAACCAGAGAAATCTGAAAATGTCAAAAAGAGGGACCTATTTAATGATTTTTCCAGCCATTACCCAAGGTCAGGAGAAATATTAGCCCAAAACCCTGAAAGTCCTGGCTCCCAATTTTAAATTTTAACAACTAGATGATATGCCTTGTTTTTCAAGGTATAGTCCCCATTCTTAGAGGAACCAAAAGGAAACAAACCCAGAGAAAACAAATTTAATCCAGATTATTCTGGCCTCATCTGTTAAAAGGCATTGGTTTTAGTAGAAGTGGCATTGGGTGTGAATTATTCAATGTTCATATCCTTCCCAACTTTAGGGATTTTTTTTAAAGCTAGGTATCAAGAGCATTAATAATTGATAAAGCATTTGTAAACCCTTAGCAAATGAACAGTCAAGGGACACATTAATAAAACATCTTTAAAAGTCTCTGTCCCTGGGCTGATTCTCATCATGCTGTCCCAAAACAGAGTAAATGGGGCTGCTCAACCTCCAGCTCAAAGTAGGGCATAGAATGTCTGAAAGGTGAGACCTAGAGGGTGGAGAGAAGTGCTTTTTAGGAAACCAAGGTCATCTTTTATAGTTATTCAAACCTCTCCAATTGATTCCAAGTTTTCAACTATTCCCCAAATACATTCTTAGCCAAAATTTTTCTGCTGGGTCACTCAATGTAAATTTACATATAGACCTTTTGACATTTCTATTTGCAAAGCAAACATTCAAGATCCTGGGTGAATCGAAGATTAGGCATTTAGGAAGAACCAATGAAAATCTTCACCTCGAGGTCACTGCAGGGTCATTTCAGGCTGAAGGAGCAGTCAGGGTTATGGAATGCCACAGCTTTAAAGCAGTTAAGTGGCTTGGCTCATCTTATTCTTAATGGGTAATGCAAAGAAATAAAATTGTCTTTTACTGACAGAGCCACTTTCTTCTTTGGAATAAATAGTAGTGCATGCACAAGAAAGAACCAGCTATTAGCATATCAACCTGTTTCTGCCCTTGGGCAGAGAAGGGATGACAAAAAATCTCCATGTAAATAAGATCAATGGGCAGGGTCAGAATTCCTGAGCTGGAGGGCACTTGCTTCAATTCCATGGAAAGAACTTCCATGCTGGGTGGGATTTGAGATTACCCAGTAAGGATTTCTTTATCAGGTAACTTCCTCATGAAAACCATGTCCAGGCAGTGGTCATTTTAGGGGTGGGAAGCAATTTTGTCATTAGTAGCACCACCAAACATTAATTGAACAATTGTATGTATGACCTGTAGGTACTGAGGGTGTAAAGATATTATAAGACCCAGTCTGTGCTTTCCTGAATATTTCACTTAATTTATGGAGGTAAAATTCATAAGTAAACACAGAATTGATTTTTCAAGGTGGCACAAAATTTCAAGGTATCAAGGTAGAACAAGATACTTCAGTACTGGAGTGCTGAGGTGAGTATATCAAGGGTCTACAACTGATGTGATTAGGGACATTATAGGATAATGAGACATAGACTCTCCTCATTCCTGTACTTTCTGGCCTAATTCATTCAATACTATTTCTTTCTAGATTCCCTTTTTCTGATTTAGTTCTGCTCAACCACAAAGATGGAGGAGCACTTCTTATTTGGAAGAATGTTAGTTGAGACATGGAGTTTGCTTTTCTGCTCCATCGAGTTCCAGAGTCTTTGGTCCATTTTTAAAAATGTACAAGTTTATTAAGTCTATATGAAAATGCTTAAAGGAGAATAAGGCTTTTTCCCAGTATAATTTCCTCTGTTCATCCCTTTAGTTTATGTTAGGGTTAGGGTTAGGGTAAGGGTTAGAGGTAGTGTTGCCTCACATTTTCCTGATTTATAAAAGGTTTCCAAAATGGAAAGATATCCTCATTCCATTAAACTTTCCTTTTTATTTCATTTACTTAGTCACTCATTTATTTATTCGTCAACTAAGCCTGGTCCAAGCCTCATCCACTCTCACCTGGACTAATGCCGTATTCTCATGACTGATCTTCCACCTGACTTTCCGGCTCCCTTATGGTCCTCCTCTACACAGCATCTGGAATGATATTTAACAATGGAAATTGAGCTGTGTCATCCCTCTGCTTAAGAGCATCCTTTTCATAGCCCTCAAGGATTTACATCACCTAATGATGCCTAGCCACACACATTTTTTTTATTTTCTTTGTTGTGCATTTCAAGCTCATGATTATCTAAAGGGGTTGCTCTTTCTGTTTCTTTCCCTAAAAACACCTGATCCCAGATATTGGCACCCTCTGTCCTTTTTTTTACTCAGGCCTCAGCTTGAACATCAAAGTGGACTTCCCATACTATTCAATCTACATACTGCCTACTTTCTCTGCCATAAAACACCTCCTCCTCAGGTTATTCTCTTTCATACCACTGTTTGTTTGTTTGTTTGTTTGTTTGTTTATCAGACAATATTACTGTGTACTAATATGTTTATTCTTTATTTTTCTACCTTCCCCATGCCCACCTCCAATTAGAAAGAAGTTCCATGAGATCAGGACTTAGTTCGATAAATGTTGAATTTATATGACAATGCACATATTCTTAAAAACTATATGTACTAAAGAAAATATAGAGTACACCAAAATAGTTATTAAAGGCAATGTGTAAAAAGTATTTTGAGTGAGATTGAGCCACGGATTGTAGGAGTTTGAGGAAAGGTGACTTCTAGCTAGAATGAATAAGCAAAACTGTGTGATGCAGGTGAGCTTTTGGTAAAACAATGAAAGGTGTGAGCTCTGGGGGCAATTTTAGAGGAATATCCTCCTCAGGGTAAAACATAAGCAAATATCGTCAAGACACGTGGATGATAAGTCCCAGAATATAATCATATGAATGAGGGAAGTGATACCAGAGAAGGCAGCCATGGGCCTTCTGAGGATTTCATTATTTGTTTCATGATTTGGAAAAAATATTCCCCATTATTCAAATGAAGAAATGTGAGACACCTTTTCTTAGAGATTTCAAAACAGTAAATAAATAACTTATTTTAAATAATTGTTTTTTGAAAAAGATAAGTACACATAGCTTATATATATATATATATCATTGGCTACCTGTGATAAGCCATGATTTAACTTCCTAGGAACAAGAGATCATCTCTTAAATAATATTAGAAATAATTTCAAAGAATCCTAAATCTGATATTTCTTCCTCTTACCTATTTGCTGTCCAATATCAACATAAGCACTCTTTTTAAAAGAAATAAACTAAATTAAAGAAACAATATATGTGACTATAGATAGAAAAGACCTGGAAATTTGTTGCACATAAAGTTAAAAAAAAGTGCTCTCTTCTCAGATGACATTTACGCCCTTCCAGTATCCCAATCACTTACTCCGTTTTCCTCACCAAGATGTTTCCTTTTGTAATCTTGTTCTTCTTGTACCAACACAATTCTCTCCAACAGCTTCTGTATTCTTGTAGGCAATGGACTGTGTCCATCCCTATCAGCACGAAGAATACGATGAAAGAAATCTGGAGGTCTAGCATTTAGTGCAGAGCCAGGGAGAGAGGTTTTGGAAATGACATAGATAGCCCTAATTACTTATGAGCACTGTCAGATAAACCACCCAATTAGACCCTTGCTGCCGCTTTGCTTCTGTGTGGTTGTATTCTGGTCTTTTCCAGAGTCCACCCAGCCATTAAAATAAATAAGGAGGCTAATACTATCTTTCATTTGCTTTGCAGAAGACTGTTAACTTCAACACACACACACACACACACACACACACACACACACACACACACACACACACCCAAACCAGTAGTACTGAAGATTTCATCATCTGTCTGACAAGAAGATATTTAATTAACTCTCATACCTGTCTCTCCCTGCATGAGACAAACAAATCAAGGAGCTTTGGAAGAATAATTAATTCGAGATGTAAAACCAGCATCGGATTAAAAATACCAAAACCAAAAAACAAAAAAAATTTAAAAATACAGAAGCAATAGGAACCTGGAGTGTTTAATTATCAAGGAGAGGGAGCCTCAGGACCCTTGCTAAGTTTAGAGCTTTACCACCAAGCATTCTTCTGTGATCAGAACCCACATAGTACTGATTCAGCAAAATATACAAGTAAACGCAGGGTCCTAATATAGGGCCTCTTCAGAAGACAAAAAAACATGCCTTTAAAAAATGCTCCTGTAGTATGAAGGTAGCTCTATTGTCTCACCTTGGAAGTGTGTATATGGTGAGTTATCTTCCCAATGGTGATAATGGGTTTGCAGCATTAGAGAAAAGCGTTTTCCCATCATTGATTTATGCATGCAGAGAAGGCCTAGCCTTTTCCCCCATCTTTAATCAGCCTGAACATGGAAACAGAAGTAACATATTTGATTGGTGAATTTGGAAGCTGTACCTGAATGTGCTCAGTTCCAATCTAGGAATGTGCTCAGTTCCTGCTCTCCATTTTGGGACTGAGCCCAGCAGGAAGCTTCCATTTTCTGTTAGACCCAAAAAAGGAAGCTTTTGATTTTCCTATTTCTCCTGTGATGGTGATGAAACATTAAGAAGATCATTGTGTCACAGATATTAAACTACGTTCAATCATATTCTCCAATCCAGGTTTTTTGTTAGTTTTGCTTTTTTTTTTCTTTTTAAATTAAAACTGCTGTTTTGTGCTGTCTATGCCTTTCTTTCAATTATTTTGGAATTTAGGCAAGGAGGCTGAATGTACTTATTGGTACCTCAAACACCTCTTTCACCTAGTGGGAGGAATTCTTGCATGCCATAATGATAATTTCAGCAATGCCCTGTTTTCCTTTGTTACATTAATGAACTTTTAAGATCTTTTTTGACTTAAGGGAAACAAGGATAAAGTTAAAAGGAACAGTTACACAGCCAGAAATTATTCTTTTTAATATGCATCAATTTGAAATTGTAAAAATTGGAGCATTGTCTTAAGGGAGAATTCTCAAATAGAGCAACTTGGGTCAAGAAGCCCCAGATGCATTTACGAGAAATGTCAGACTGAGAACAAGTTATCATTTTACCTCCTGTAGCTTCTGTCTATTACATTTCCATAAATAATAGTTTGGGGAAGTTAATTTTTTTCAAAAAATAAAAACAAAAACCACACACAGACTTGCCAGGCTTTCTGCAAGGAGAGTCATTTACTTCCCTTTTGACAAGTTTAATAGTGTGTTCTCCATTCCCTGTAAAGGACGCCACTCATGGTGGCCTCAAACTCTTTTTCTCTGACTCTGATTTTTCTCTCTTGAAGCATCTTGATTCAGCTGACTGCAGATTCTTTATGTTGAGTTGAGTCCTCCTCTTTCTCCCCAATAGACAGTGCTTTCGATCATCTCCTAATTTGCAAGCTCTTTAAATCTAGGACATTTCTTCTTTTTCCTCTTTATACACCTGCCATGCATAGTCAATAATAGTTTCCTTCTGGAATGTAGCTCAGGTCAGGGTTTAGGCCCTTAGGAGGGTTAATGATTTTTACAATGCAGCAGAAACTTTAAAATATTATAATAAGGCCAATAATACAAAAATACATAACAAGGTACTAATTGCAGCATTTTTTATAAATGCAAAATATTGGAAATAAACCCAATACCCATGCATAAGAAAGGAAATGAAAAAACTATGATTTATCCTTTCAATAGAGAGCTAAGCAGGTATCACTAAGAATGAGAAAGATCTCTGTGAAGTGATGGAAATTTCTTGGATATATTGTTAAGCAACAACCCCGCCCCCGCCCCGCCCCAAAAGCACATATGAGTACTATGGTATACTATTTTTATGTAAGAAAAAGGATATAAAATATACATGTATCTGATTATTTGTGTAAAAATAAGTACAGGAAGGATAAACCAGAAACAAATGAGATTGGTTACCTAAAAGGAGAAAGTAGGATTGGGGCGAAAAGAATGGGAGACTGGAAATGGGATAAAAAAAATGAAGGGGGAAACATTCTTCTCTGAGTGTAGCATTTACTGTAGTTCTGATCTTTAAAGCAGACCTAAAAATGATTGAATGAGTAAAATCAACCTAATTGCCAAGGTTACCCAAAATGGAATACAAACAGATGAATCCAACTGTATTACAAATAAATGATATAAGTACATTGAAATAAGTAAGAGAAGAAAATAACTAAATAATTTTGGAAAATAGAATTTTGATATATAAGGCCAAAGACAAAAAGAAATTATACCCAAATATTGTCCTCTATTTTGTAAATTTGGTTTTCAGAGAAGTATGGTGTAGCAATCCTGAAACAACTTTGTGTGTATGCAAGGATTGAACAAATAAGTAAATGTATTGTGACTAATGAGGGCCACACTTCTCATTGTTGGAAAGAAAGGAGCTATAAATTAGAAAAGGAGAAATGTTAGATTGAACTCTGTGGTACTGGATTGGAATCCTTTAGAGGATAACAGGAATCAGTATGAATTTGCATTTTTTAAGAAATATGTAAAGATGGATAGGCATAAAAATTTAGATTTGGAAATATATATATATAAAGTCTCTGAATTATCATATTAATGTTAATGTATGATCTTGATCATTATTCTATGGTTATATAAGGTGCTAACATAAGAAGAAGCAGAATGAAGGAACACTGTCATTTTTACAACTCTATTAAGTCTAATATTATTTCAAAATAAAATTTTATAAAATGTTATAGTTAATCTTCTTGTTAACATTATCATATAGGTATTATTACTTCAACTTTATAAATGAAGAAAATGAGACCCAATTAGAAAGTGCATATGTTAATATTAATGAATAAATGAGATATTAGACCCAAGTCTCTGACTAATAGGAACAAGTTTTCCCAATAAACTAAACTACTAAATCTTCCTATGGTTGATGAATTCTAAAATTGAATGAGATAAGCATTATTTTTGCCTTTTACTCATAGATTAACATGTAACAGTTAATAATAATAACATCCTCCTTCTTTAGGAGACAACAGAGAGCAGGAATATTTGTATAATGTTATACCATAATGGATAATGATTGAGGAAATAAATGCTTCTGAATTTACCTAGGATCAAAATTCACTAAATAAATAAATCAGAGAAAACTAATATATTCTGGAATCTTTATACTATACATTACTAAGGTAGTAATTTTTTAGTGCAAGGGAAGTGGCTTATCTACCTAATTAGAAGAGCTAATATTTTTTAGGGGTCCACTATGTGCTAGACCCTCTGCTTAAAGCCTTATATACAGTAAGTAGTGTATTTCATCCTCACAGTCCTCTATGGATTAGTAACTGGTATAATCTCCATTTATCACAGGAGGACATGTGATGGGATAGGTAACACACAATGAGAAATTTGAATCCAGACTTTCCATCTGACTTGCTCTTATTAACTAGCCAAAATGTTCATTATAAATGGAGGATACGTGCATTTGACTGTAATATGCTGTTCTTGTCTCTTCTTTCTTTAGTCTCTTTGGAAACTCAGTGTGCTTCTAGTACATAATCATGACTACTGATTTCTTGAAAAGGTCAAGCAGTGCCCCTCAAGGTGCATTTTTCCATCACATACCATATAAGCATCTCTCCTCAAGCTTTGTCATTTGTTGCTATAGATTTCCTATATTTTCAATTATGTTCTTTTTTGAGAAGGTTAAATCAAATTTGAGGGCAATGAAGGGTTAATGAAATGATCTTGGTGTAATTCTTCATTATAAAACATCTCCCATTTAGTTGTGGCCTTTTATCATTTTATTTGGGAATTTAAAAAAAAAAAAGAATCTCCTGGGGCACCATCAACAGAACAAGCTGATAAAGGAAAGGAGAGCTGTCTATTATTTAGTGATTTTGATCAAAAGTGGAAAAGCATGTTACTTGTCAAAGATGCTATTAGGAAACAAACTGAGATATGAAAAAAGTGGAACCAAAAAACAAAAAACAAAAAACCCAACCTGCTTTGCTTTTTGTCTTTTCCATTGCTCAAGAATAATTGTATTTGTTTGTTTAAGTGGCACTTTGAAATGTAAGACAGAAAATGCCTGGGTGACATTAGAGTTTGTTTTCTGCTCTATGCTTCTTATATATGGGGATCCAGACTCCCCAACTCTTGCCATCCTTTCCTCTCCTCCTCTTCAATGTGACTTGATAATGACGTGATTAAAACTCTCAAAACTCAAAGTTATATCTCAATTAAAAGAAAAAAAGTAAAGCAGAAGGAATATGGCATAATAAATATCTGAGGTTGTCTTTTACCTTAGATAAGGATTTGCTCTATTCTTAATCTTTATTACATAGCCATTTCGTGGAAGGTGTTCTGGTTGATGCTTTGCTTTTCTGAAGCAGACAACATTTATGTAACTCAAGCTGTTAAAATCCTGGATAGGAGGGGCAAGTTTGTGTGTGTGTGTTTGTGTGTGTGTGTGTTTTGCTAGTGTAGAGGTTCACCATCCTGAGCCCTAAATCACCACATCCCCTTTTCTACTATTGAATTGTTGCTAAATAACTGGATAAAAGCAAAGATGATGGTAGACTCTCTCAAATGATCTGTCTGCGAGATAGTTGAGTTAGCTTATGTGAAACCACCAAAGCGTGGATAGTAGAAAAACACTAGTCTCTAGTTTTGTACCTATGCCCTTGACTAGCTTGGACTCTTGCGAAGTCTCTGACCACCAGTTTCATTGCATTCGAGTGTTTTCTCTTCACAGGTCCTATAGTTGTCTTCACAAAGATCAAAACAATTTATGATACTTTCTTGTGTAAAAGCATCTTTTAATTGCTATCCAAAGAATGCAATTAGAATTCTTTAGATAGACGTATAAAGCCTTTTATAACTATTTTACAAAGTCCTTTGAAAAGACTGTCACCCAAACGGCCTCACTTAGGATTGTCCCACCTATTTTCTTTTCCTGAGAGACAGCCTTTGAAAGGTGTAATAGCCTGGCCAGTAGCCTGTGACATAGCTTGGTAGAAAAATATTGCCCAGGGGTCAATGATGATTATTAGGTAAGCCAATGTGATTCCCTTACTGGAGTGTTTGCTAGACTATATGGGGAAAACGGGATCAGCAAATTGTTAACAAAAATGTAAGTGGATAGAGTTGAATTAATGATGGAGAGCTACAGTGAAAACTCAGAACTTCTGCTGCCAAGATTCCTAGAGCAACTCTGCGTTCCAATGACCTGCTTGGTCCAAGCTCGGGCCTTCATTCTACTGTTGTTCCTGCTCCTCCTCAGACTGGATGTTTTTTGCCTGGGTTATTGTGGGTTTGGCCATATGACTGAGATCCTTCTTTACTCATTCCCAAGTGTATCCTTAAAATAAACTTGCCATAAGTTAAGGTCACTATACTGGGCTTATCGTCATCCAAACATCACTATCACTGCCAACTCTGTTTCCACCACAACAATAGAACAGTAATTTAACATTAAACTTACTTCACCTTGCAAATACCTTTTCTTAAAGTTCTAGATCAAATCAAATCCTTTGAATAACCACATTGGTCCCAAACAGCATTTGGTTCAACTTTATTTCCCTGTGTATTTGGCTCATGTCCCTATAATAGAGCATCTGTTGGTTTCCTAGGGCTGTTACAACAAATTTAAACGTCTTGGTGACTTGAAACAACAGAAATTTATTCTAGCATAGTTTTGGAGACCTGAAGTCCAAAATCAAGGTGTTGGTAGAGTCATGCTCCTTTGAAGTCTACAGGGGAGGATCCTTCATTGTCTCTTCCAGCTTTCAGTGGCTCCTGGCTTTCTTGGCTTGCAAAGTATAACACCAGTCTCTTCCTCTGTCTTCACATAGACTTCTTCCCTGTATCTTCATGTATCTTCTTTTCTGTCTTTTATAGGGATATTCATCATTGAATTTAGAGTCCACCTAAATCAGGATGATCTCATATAGAGATCCTGCATTAATTATGCTGCAAACACTCTTATTACAAAAGAAGTCACATTCTGAGAAATCAGATTAGACATATCTTTGGGGGTGCTACAATTCAATGTACTATAGGGCAGTTATCACATTATATTATAATTTAGTTGTTGTCTTAACTTTCTCCTAGACTAGAACTCCTCATATATAAGACTCATGCCTTAATCATTTTGTATTCTGGTATATAGCAGTCTATTGAAACTCAATAAATAACATGCGAATGAAAAAATTTTGAACACTTCTGTTTATATTTCCAGGCTTCAATTTCCCAATCTTTAAAGTGAAAAGCTTATTTTAGTTGATTTACTTTGGTCCCTTTTAACATTTAATGAATAGAATAAATAGGCAGAACACTAAAATCTGGTACTCTCAATTGCTTAGCAAAATTTTCCCCAGTGTCCCTTTTATTTATTGATAATTAAAAAAAAAATAGATCTGAAAAAGGAAGTGATCTTTTTCTTTTTTCAATGTGTTCTGCATAATACTTGCCTTGGATGTAAACCTGTGTAGCAGTATACACTCGATGCCCTTATGGTGACATTTTTTTTTATGAATGAAAAACTGGGACATAAGATCTGACAGAAAAGAATGTGTCTATGGAGATAAAGTAATAGAATTTTAAGTCAAGTGCAGTTGATGGCATCTCTAAAGCCCATATTTTCCTTTCCCAACTGAGACAAACATTCCCCCTAATTGATGGGAGTGTTGGCAGATGACAATTCTCAGTTGAGTCACTTTTAGGAAATGCCCTTAGAGGAAGATAACATTCTTGCCTAAGTTATGGACCTTACTGGGGACAAACCTTAATCAATGATAGGTCAAAGTAGTGGGGAACAGTAGGGGATATAAAGGCCCATCCCCCTTTCCTCAAGGCAGGACACCTTTGAAGGGCCATCTTGGCACTGGAGCTCTGGTGGGATCAGCACTGCAATCCAACTCCTCTCTAGCTAATCATATTTCTTTCATTTCAGGTCAGGTGTTAAGCTTGAGGGCACCCTCCAATATACACTCTGTGTGCAAATTGTGGTCCCTTATGACTAAATCTAAGACCCCAAGTCTGTTCTAAGAAATCATTCAGTATATCTCTTGCGTAGCCTTACTCTTTAGAGCTGCACTGCTCAGTGTGGTAATGACTAGGCATATACGACTGTATACATTTAAATCGGATAAAATTGAATCAGACAAAAAAATTCTGTTCTTCAGTTACACTAGCCACATTTCAAGTGTTTAATAGCCACATGTGACTAGTGCCTATAATATTGAACAGCATTGATATAGAACATTTTCATCATCCCATAGACTGAGTGGCTTAAAGAACAGATATTTATTTATCGCAGTTCTGGAGGCTGAGGAGTCCAAGATTAAGGTGCCAGCATCATTGGGTTCTTGTGAAGATTCTCTTCCTGGCTTACAAATGGCCACCTTGTAATGTCTATACGTGAATGAAAAAGGAAAAAAAGTAAGCTCTGCGTCTCTTCTTATAAGGGCACTAATCCTATCATGAGGACCCCACTCTCATGACCTCATTTAAACCTAATTACCTCTCAAAGACCGCATCTCCAAATACCATCACTGGAGGTGGGGTGGGGGGAGAATTTCAACATATGAATTCTGGAGAGACACAGTTTTGTTTGTAACACAATGATGCTTTAGGGCACAGAAGAACTCCAGTTATATTTCTCAGCCTCTGTTCTATTCCTAACTCAGCCTGGAACTATCTCTACAGTCTTCAGTTCCTTCTTCTCCAGCTTTTTAGTTATTTTCCAAGACCCTGAATAACTACCTCCAAGATAGCTAAGTAGTTTATTAGTTTACTAATAGTCATTATTTTATTGAAGAGGGATCCATTATATACCCAAATGGGTTTATCTTTCATTTTACCCATGATACCTAGCATTTTCTTTCTTTTTTTCTTTTGAAAAGGGTGTGTAATAGAAGGGAAAACAGATTTCAGAGACAAGATAATCTTTGTTACTTATGCAAATAGTTTTCTGTGGGTCTCCTTCAAATGCCTTGCAGAAAGTAATGCTGACGTCTGTGTTCTGACAGGAGATTCACAGCCTCAGCCTTCTATGCTGGGCATCTTTTTCCAGATTAACTTTTATGGGCATTCTTCTCAATTCTTCATAGTGTGGCATCTGTGGAAAGCAAACGGTATGACTTTAGAAAGCTCTGAGAAAATAAAAAGAGTAAAGAAGCTAATTGGAAGAACGACAGTTAGAGAGATATATATGGAAAATGGGATGGAGATAAGAAAGAAATAGCACACCAAGCTTCTCATCTTTTTCTGAGGAAACTGAAAGTTTGGATTTGAATCTCAGCCCTTTCACTTACAGTTTCTCTGATCTTATGTGATTTTATTAGTCCTTTTAGCCTTACTACTTTATCTATAAAATAGAGCTAAAATATATTTTGAAAATTAAATGAGAAATGTAAGTTTCATCTAACATCGTACTGAGTGCAATGTAAGGTGGTTCTACTTTTCTGTTCTCTAAAGCTGCATCATATTCTATTTATTAGGACATGAATTTCATAGCCATTCTTCTTGGTACTTCTTTAGCATGCTTTATCCAAATGTATAGATGTTGAATCATGTATTATCAGGATACTAAACTGAACTGGAACAATGCAGTACAAAAAAGATGTTTTTGAATATGGTCTCTAATGTCAGATATAGCTTTGAATCTTGGCTCCATACCTTACTTTATATATGACCTTCAGCTAGTTAAACTTAAACTTTCTGTCTCAGTTTCTGTATCTGTAAAGAGGATAGTAATTGTATGATTCTCTTTAGGCTGTTGCTAGAATGAAATCAAATAATGTGTATACAGATGCTCCTGACTTCTAATGTTTTAACTTACTATTTTTTGACTTTATGATGTGGTAAAGCAATATACATTCAGTAGAAAGTGTACTTCGAATTTTGAATTTTCATCTAGTGATACACTGTGATACCATACTCTCTGTGATGCTGGGCAGTGGCAGTGAACCACAGTCACATTGTTTGGTAGGTTAGGTGTATTAAATACATTTTTGACTTAATGATATTTTTAACTTTGATAGGTTTATCAAGACATAACCCTTCAAGACATAAGTCTAGAAGTATAGTGCTTAACTCAGTGCCTGGAAATTCCTAAGCTTTCAATCAATGTTAGCTGGTGTGAAGAAGGAGGAAGGTGGCGAGGGAGAACAGGAGAAAAGCCACAGGAAATTTTATAGTAAAATTATGTTCATAACTTCAAGGTCCTTACATCTGCAACTACCCTATTTCTAAATAAAGTTACATTATGAGGTCCTAGGGGTCCTAGAGACTTAAATATATATTTTTGGGAGGACAAAATTCAACCCATAATAGGAGTCAGAATCCCTGGGTACAAATTTGAATCCTTACTGTCTTCACCACTGTCTAACTGTGGGCAAGTAGGCAAGTCATTTTTACTGTCTGTCTTCCTTCTTCTTTAAATTGAGAATTGTGACATCCATTTTAAAAGAGCAAATGAAAGACATTATTTAGCAAGACAGTATATAGCAGGCATTCAACAATTTTGATGAGCACAGCATTAATACAAGTAATTATCCCCACCCCCTTTTTTAATCAGTATACAAAAGGAGAACATAACTATCATGAATTAAGGACCAACAATGTACCAGTGTACTCTTTAAAAAACTATTTACATGTTATGTCACTTATTAAAATGTAAAAAGAGATAAATATGGCTACCAATTTATACTCTCCCCAAATCAATTTTCAAATATCTAATATCCATGTGGTATATACACATACACACACATACCATTCACACACAAACATTATATATGTCTGTTTATTTACATATCCTGATTATATTATATATAATTGGAAATACTGGAATGAAAGTGCTATTCTAGTTGTGTTCTAAGTGAATCATTTTAGAAATTATATAAATTTCGTTCATTTGTTTCACTAAGACATGAAAAACAAAGAAACAAAACCTCAAAACTTTTGTTTGGTTCATGGTTCAGTGGAAGAATAAACCAAAAAAGAATTCTATGAGCTCATTTTTGCATTTAGAATATTAATGCTGTTTGTTTTGATTTTTAGTTCACAATTTCATTTCACTTAAGTCCCCCATAATTATTATAACCTTTTTCGTTGATGTTAAGGATAGGTGGTTTTCCTGTTATAGAATGATTATTTATTTCTTCTGTTACTTAGAGAGGCTTGTGGTGTAGCAGTAAATTGAAATAAAAATCATAATTTAAAATGTCCTTTCTGTTGTTGATACATCTTCAACTTTCAATGGACTGTGACAAGCGCTGCAAACCCATTTGTGCCTCCTATACTTGTATATGTCCTCACAAGAGATACATGCCCTCCCTCCCCCAATCTGGATGGTTATAAATTGGATCTTTGTATCATTTGTAAGTGAGAAGGTAGGGACACAATAAAGCTTAAGAAAACAGCAGATTTGTACTAGATGCCTGAATGAAGCTAGAACAGTAAAAGCCTTGTCCTGTTTTCAAGATGTGTGTCCATTATACATACATAGAACATTTTTTTGACACAAGATCATTTATGAAATTCACTGCATTGCAGAAAGTAAATAGCACAATTGAAGAAAAACAAACCTTCCCGAAGTACTAATATCTATTTAGCTCCTTTGGGGCACAAAAAGAATGGTAATGCAGCTCAGTTTTAGATCAATGAGATCTTGGCCTCTATGCTAATTTTATAACTAACCAAAATGTTAAGAATGATAATTTTTAAAAAGATTCAAGAATTATTTTTTCCCTCACATTCTCCTATTGTTATGCCATGTGAGTCAATTCAAAATATTATAAATAGTATATTTTTCACTGGGCTTTCTCACTCCTTTGTTTACATTCACTGGTGCTCTGTGGCTATTCAAATACTGTTCAACAATTCTCCTTTGACTTTTTAGGTTCATTGGTACTTTACTTTTGTAATTTCATATTCATTATTTCTATAAATTTCTCCTGCTATAGAGAACATTCTTTTTCCTTATCCCTTTCTAGTTTGTTATTACTACTTGAATCCCTGATAATTTTTCATATTTATTACTATACATATAATATTCGATTTTCAGTCTTTCTCCCTTTTCTCCTTCTTCTCAGGGCTCCCTGAAATTTCATCAAATGCTCATTGGTGAGTCCATATCACTAAAAATAAGTTAGGATCACCATAAATGCCTATTTGCATGTAATAAAAGAAGTATTGTGAGAGATCATTGGGGCTTCTGGCTAATTTTATTCTTTTCCAGGACAAACACATAAATTATTTGGTAAGAAAAATAGTCTAAACAGTCTCATTAGTCTCTCACACACTAGGGGAAATTCTTAAGAAAAGGGAGAAAAAGGGAGACAGAGGTGTTAAGTTCCTTAGATGAAGAAGTGCATGGTGTATCGAGACCCATAGCTGAGGGGAGTAGCATAAGTTAAGGCTATACAGGTGAGGGAGTATATCTTGCATGTCCTTTCAGGCTATTAGAAGATGTTTTGAATGTATTTGGGTATAGTAGAAAGTTATCGAAAGGAGTTAGGTAGGAGAATGGCATTACTCAATTCATTACATTTTCAAAAGATTCTTCCGAGTGTCATGAAGAGAATGGATGTATAAAGATGACAACTATAGAAGCAAAAAGGCAGATGGTCAAAGAAAGTTCAAGTTTGTTTTAGCAAGATGAAAGGAGATTGTGTATATGAGTATTTGTGAACATTTTACAGTCCAATACATAATACAATACAATAACTTCTTTAAACTGGAAAGCAAAGATATAAGATTGATATTTCCAGATCTTCCCTTCCCTTCCCTTCCCTTTTCTTTTTTTTTCTTTTCTTAGGAACTGCTATTTTGGAGGGAGGAAACTGCAGAAAAATCAGCAAGATATAATGGTTGTGATACTAAGGATGTCTCTTTCATATTCCCTAAATCCTGGTGTCCTGTCGTAACTTTAGGATTTTGCTCACCTAACTTCATCTAGATATTGATTCCAGGACCTAGCTACTTTATTAACTTCTGTCTTTGTATCTTAGATTTCAACACAGTTTCATTTTCATATTTGCTTTGATCAAATGTGGCAATTTTTGCTGTGCTCAGGCCTTTTCCTCAGCCTCCATCTCTCTCTGCTGCAGCCCACAGGCACCATTACCTCTCCTTCTCTGGCTTCCAATGCCAGTCCTATCCCTAGTCTGATTTAACACATCCCATCTTAATTCTAACAACAATTAGTGACCTTTTCCTCTGTATTGTTGCAATTCTGTCTTCCTGGAAATATTGGTCCAAACCATCTGATATAGGTTTGAAAAAAAAGATCAAACACAGAAAATAGAAAACCAGTCACAAAGTAGCAGATGTTTGAGGTGCTTTATCCATGAATATAGTTAAGCTGACATACTCTGGCAGAAGGTAAATAATTTTCTGTGTTCATACAAACCATTCAATTCCAGACAGGTGCTCACTCATTTCTCATCTCTTCTGTTTAGCATGTCTCCTGCTATGATTTCCTTTTATCCTTATTATTTTTTCCATGTTCACCAACCATAGTTCTTTATGAACACCAAAGATAACTATTTATAAATTCCTTCTCCAGTGACATTATTTCTTTTAAAATTTCTATGAGATACTAATTTACACTCACTCGTGTCCTTCATGGTTCTTCTGTACCAATGTTTTTTCTCTTGCTTACTAGATCTTGGTTAACTTAAGGAGACATCAAAGATAAAGGTTCACAGAGATTTTTGTTGTTGTTTTTTGTCTCAGCTTCCTAATCTGTGGTACTTAGGACTTTTCCAGAGTACATTCTAGGTCTTCTCTGTAAGATTGAAAATTCAATATAGAGAGAGTGTGCATGTGTGTGTGTGTGTGTGTGTGTGTGTGTGTGTGGTGTATACTTTTTATTAGAAGAACGACAGGTATATATCTTGAGTTTCATCATCGTTGATGCTGCCATTTCTGTCCATCTGTCTAATTGCTATTGACCACGGAAAGTAGTTTTTGATTGAGGCGCAACATAAAGTAATATTGATTACAGTAAATGAACTTTTCTTCAGTCACCAAGTCAATTAAGGAAAAAATTTCTAGAGTTCATCTCATGTAAGAAAATACCATTTTCATGTCACTGATTCATAGCCCTGGTTCCTTGACCTAGTCCTGGATGTTTGAAATAAATCCCTTCTTTTGTTTAATATCAAAATCCCATTGCCCTGAGCAGTAGGATAGTAAAAAATAAGTCTGTATTCCTGCTGTTCAAATAGAACAGAAGGAAATTAGAACAAAAACAGATTTTACTTTTAATCTGTCAAATAAGAAGCTTTCCACATGCATTTTTTATCAAAGCAATATACATTTTGTTCTAGGTTAACAATCAAGAAATCCATATCAAGAGGATATCAGCGGTTTGCAGCTGCTGTCACACTGGCAGGAGGCTCAACTCTGATTTTGCTGAGATGACTGATAATGATAACATTGTAGGTGGATGAAGCACCTTTTACCCTAAAATGCTTTATAGAAATCACTCCTACCAGCTGTGACTACTGATGCTTAGGCCTCTAAGGACTTAGATGCAGTGACAAAAATACCACATGGAGGGGGAATGGAGAGAAAAAAAGCACAAGGCCAGAAGGCAGATATAACCTATGGCTAGAGACCCATTCAGGAGCAGGGAAGAATTCTTCAGTTATACAGTACTCTTGAAATTTGAACATCGAGGTATGAAGGCTTACAGTCTTGAGATCTGCTATGATAACCTATCTATAGAAATTCACATTGGCATTTGATCCCAGGGCCTTAGTGTCTTTGGGGTATAAAAGGAGAAAGTCAGCAGGTTAAATATATTACTAATATATATTTTATTCTATTTAATCTTATTGGAATTTCATAGCAATTTGTGCTTTGAAAACAAAAAAATAAGGAGTGACTTAGAGTATGATTTTGTATTTGGATATCCAATGCCTAACAAATCTGTGTATAATTATTACCAAAAATGCATAGCTCACTTTTAACCATGCATTGTACTTATAATATTATATCATGCATTTTTTTTTTATTTTATTTGAGTTCCCAACTGTTGTATGTTATGGCAAGGCTCACTGCTGTTCTTATTGTTATTTTGTCTCTGTGTTATAGAAGGAAAAACTAAAGCTTGTGGAATTTAATCAACTTGTATAAAACTATGCAGGCAGCAATTGATTTTTTTAATGTCAGACTCAGAGATGCCTCTCTCTAGAAAATGTTACTAAATGATGATTGAGGCTAGTTACATTTTTGCTTATCTATTATCTCCAAAATATTTACCATAGAAATCTTTCACTCCTATGCCAAAGAGTCTCAATCTAATAATCCACTAAATATCTCCTCCTTTTGAACATGGATTTTCTTAGTAATAAGTATCCTATAACTATTGTAATTTCATTTGTTTTAGAGTTTTAATTTTAGAGTTCACATTGCATGATTTGAGTGATTCATACGGCTTTAATAAAGAATCCTATGCCATAATTAGCCAGGGAAGCTTTTAGAAAAAAATATACTCTCTAATATGTTTATTTCATAGATCACTCAATGAATTTCAGCCCTCTAGTTCCCAAGCACGAAGTACTGAACATCTTCATTACAGCCTTTGATTGCTACTAATTTATTATAAGACAATAATTAGTGTAATTATATTATCTTACTGAATAATTCAACCATTATTCCCTTCCCGCCTTTCTGCAGATATAATACTTGCACAGTTCTAATATTAGAGGATCAAGTCTTTTGCCAAGGTAATACATCATGTAATCTTGAGCACTGGGGGAAATTGGTTTAAATAAAAACTTCCCACTCACCCCCATTAGCTCTGCAACTCTCTTATGAAAATTAAATTATAGTCATAATATAGGGCTGTGTATTTTGTGCTTTACCCCTCAGTGGCTGCCTCCTGTGGACAGTTGAGCAGGTTGTGCGCTATACAACCCTACCTAATAACCTTGCACCCACACTGATGACAACAATTATTTCATTAAAACATTGAGTGTCCATTATGTATCTTTAATAAAAAATAGGAACGTAATTAAACTAGATGATCTAGGTGTCTGTTTTTATAGGTGTCTGGTATTTTAGTGTGTGTTTGAGGAGATGTAAATAAATAACCAAGAAAATATATTCGATGAGCTATCACCTCACACCTGCTAGAATACTAAATTGTCAGTTTCTCTCTTCAGTTCTTTAAGGCTTCATGCTTTTTGATGCTTTGTTATTAGATACATGCACGTTTATAATTATTCTGTTTTTCTGATGGATTAATACAGTTATGTGATTAAAATAAAATAGGGCTATGTAAGAGTGACTTGAGGACTTTTTTAGACCAAAGGAAGAGAAAGGGCATCTCTGAAGATGTCCCATTTAAGCTAAGATATGAATGATAAAAATTATTCAGCAAGAAATGATCTGGAGAAGGAAGAAGTCCAAAAACTCTATAAAGAGAAAAGATTTGGCGAGAGTTTAGTAAGCAAGATAAATTTAAAGAACTAAAGGGAGGAGGAGCAGATTATGTAGGTATTAACAGACAAGAAAAAGCAGGATTTCATTTTAAATGCAGCATGAAGGGACTGGAATGTTTTGTGCAATCACCCAGAAGCAAGTGAGAGCCTAACTTATTATAAGAGTGCAAATTCACCATTTTTTTTCAGCATAAGTAATGTATTTGAGTGAGGTCTTGGACATTATGCTGTTTAAATTTTCTTTGAAACTGGGAATCAGAAGGAATTACAATCTTATTTCTCTTTTTGAAAGAATTATCTAGAGAATAGATTAGAGAGGGATAACACTGGAGACTAGTTAACCATTGTATTGATTTTCTATTAATACTTTTAAAATTACCACAAATGTGGTGGCTTAAACAAAAACTCATTTATTTACTCACAGTTTTGTGGGTGAAAAGTCTGAATGTGCTTGAATGGGTTTGTAGTGTAGGACCTCACAAGTCTGCAAGCAACAGTTGGCTAAGATGTGCTTTTGTCTGGATGCTCTGGGACATACCCAAGGCTGTGCTTCCTTATGGAGCATTATCAGAAACTTAACACTGAAAGAGAGAAATATATGTCAATAATGCAATCTACATAGTAACTAAGGAATAAGCAAGCAGATAACAATAACAAGCCCTGGACAGGGGCGTAGTACACAGAGTTGCTACAAAGTCTTACCTAAAATGTCCAGTTTCCAACAACAGCAATAAAATGATTATATATACAACCCCCCCCAAAAAAAAACACAAAAAAACAAAACAGGAAAGTATGACCCATATACCAAGAAATAAAAAAAAAAAGCATGCAACAGAAACTGCCTAGAAAAGTTATTAGATGTTGAATTTAAGAGAAAAGGATTTCAAAGTAGCTGTTATAAATGTTTAAAAACTAAAGAAAGACATAATTACAGAAGTAAAGGAAGGTCTATGGGTGGGAACAAAGTTGTGCCAGGCTAAGGAAATGACTCCAGATAGTAATTTGAATTTATCAGAAAAAATTTAAAAAGCCATCAAAAACTGTGACCATGTATTTGTTTCCTTTATTATCTCAGCTGTTTTTTAAAAAAGAAAATTATGTATAGAAATAATTATAACAACATATATTTGGTTTTGTAACATTACTAGATGTAATATGTATAATACTTATACTACAAAGGGGAGAAACAAATAGAGCTATACAGGAGAAACATTTATATATCCTACTGGAATTATGGTAGTATAAAACTAAGGCCGATTATGATTAGTTAAAATGTAAGCTAAAAAAATACTAAATAAAACTGAAAAAAATTATTCAATCATTCAAGAAATTTAAAATTTTATTAGAAAATATTTTCTTAATGTAAAAGAATACAATAAGGAAGAAGAGAGGAACAAAATATACATGAGACATATAAAGAAAAAAGTAAAATAACAATATAAATCCAACTATGTAAAAAATAACACTAAGTATATATGAATTAAACAAAATCCATTCAAAGGCAGAGTGTGTCAGACTGGATTTAAAAAAAAAAAAGGCAAGATACAACTACATGCTGTCTACATGAGTCACACTTTATAGATTCTAAGATAAAAGCAGATTAAATGTAAAAGGATAGAAAAATTTCATGATGCAAATAGTAACCATAGAAAGATGGAGTAGCTATAGTAATATGAAACAAAATAGGCTTTAAAACAAAGAATGTAACTCAAGATAAAGAAGGGATATATATAGTGATAAAATTAATAATAATAAAAGAAGCAATCACCAAAAAGGTAAAACAATAATAAACATGTACACAACTAATAACAAAGCATTAAAATACTTGAAGCCAAAACTTTATAGAAACAAGGGGAGAAATTGATAATTTACCATTCTAAAAGGTATGAGGCAATATCTAATTATGGTTTTGATTTATATTTCCTTAATGATTAGTGATGTTGAACATCTTTTCACATACCTGTTGGCCATTTGTATGTCCTTGGAAAAATGTCTACTCAGATAATCCGCCCATTTTTTAATCAGATTTTTTTTCTATTGAGTTGTATGAAGGTATACATATATTAATATCATATATATGAAATTAACCTATTATCAGATATATGATTTGGAAATATTTATCTCCCATTCTTAATAAAGGTAAATCAAATGGCATATGAATTATTTCTGGAAGCTGTTAAAAATATTTTTTAAAAAATGGAAGTTATTATATTTCCATGCATGTTTAGTTCTAAGATTATACAGAAATGTATTCTTAAAAATAACAATCCTTAAAAATGGCACAACTCTTTCTCATACATGATGCTTTGAACCTGCCCACTATTCTGATCTTCAATTTTAAATGACCTTCAAATTATCACTATAAAAATTTGGTGCCTCCAAAATGAACATAATGGTCAGAGTAGAATAGATCTCTCTCTTTTCCTTGACAGTCTCCTTTTAAATATACAAGCTAAAATCTCCTTAAATCTCTGCTTCCCTTTCTAAATGCCTACAAAACAAACTTTCATTGGTTAGTTCTAAACTATGGACTAGGTAGGATATGTATCAAACTCACTTTTATTAATTTAAATAAATTTACCTTCTTCCACTTCTTGAAAATTGCATCAAAAACCCTTTCCTAATCTTCATGCATCTCAAAGTCCCCTCATCGTATTTTAAGGATTTCAGAACCTCAACTTCATTTAGAATATCAGTTGTTGTTTTTTTTATTAGCTTTTTACTTCTTTTAAAAACTTTAATTTCCTCCTATCATTGTTTGTTCTCTGTTATCTATCTATTTAATCTATCTATCAATCATCTATCCATTCATCCATTTATTTATTTATTTAGCTTGAAGCTCATTTTCTTTGAAAATTAAAGAGGAGATGATGAATTTGTCTTTATAGCTTTCATTCATTATCATTGTGTAATCAATGTCAAGCTGAAGGTTTATCTTTGTTTTATTTTTATCTTTCAGAAAATGACTTTGAAAGCTCCCTCGATGTTGAATTTAACTTAAAATATAAGCTCATGTGGTATCTTCTCTATACCATTTTAAAATTAGACAGTCATGTGTCATTTAAAGACAAGGATACCTTTTTGAGAAATACTTCATTAGGTGATTTCATCCTTGAGTAAACATCACACACAGGGTGCACTTACAGAAACCTGGGTGGTATAACCTACTAACAGCTAGGCTGTATGGTATAGCCTGTTGCTCCTAGCTTACAAACCTATACAACATGTTACTGTACTGAATACTGTAAGCAGTTATAACAAAACATAAATATTTGTGCATCTAAACATTTCTTAACATAGAAAAGGCGCACTAAAAATATGATATAAAAGATTAAAACTGGTACACCTGTATAGGGCACTTGCTGTGAATGGATCTTGCAGGACTAGAAATTACTCTGGGTGAGTCACTGAGTGAATGTGAAAACCTAGGACATTATTTATACTGCTGTAGACTATATAAACACTGTACACCTAGGCTATGCTAAATTAATAAAAAATGTTTTTCTTTCACTAATAATAAATCAACCTTAGCTTACTGTAACTCCTTTACTTTATAAACTTATAAATTTATAAATTTTAAAAGTTTAAATTTTTTAAAATTTTGACTTTTATATAATAACAGCTTAAAACACATATTGTACAGCGGTACAAAAACATTTTTTATTTCTTTATATCTTTATAAGCTTTTTTTCTATTAAGGTTTTGTTTTGCTTTTTAAACTTCTTTTGTTTTTAAAAACTAAGAAACACACACATTAGCCTAGGCCTATACAGGGTCAGGATCAATATCACTGTCTTCTACTTCCACATCTTGTAGCACTGGAAGATCTTCAGGGGTAATAACATGCCTGGAGCTGTCATCCCCTATGATAATAATGCCTTCTTCTGGACTATCTCTTCAAGGACCTACCCAAGGCTATAGAAGAGGTATCACTCTTTACAAAAATATGTCCATGGTGGTTTGCTTGGTTTTGTTTTGTTTTGTTTTGTTTTGTTTTGTTTTGTTTTGTTTTGTTTTGTTTCATCATAGATCCACTTGCAAGCAAAACTCTGTGCCAAGATGCTCCACAGACACCACAGTAAACTCACAGGAGCACTATAGGATATTTAAAATTTTAAGGTAAACACAGTCATAGTTGGCATTTATTGGACACTGTGTTAACTACTACCTGGAGGTAGTTCAATTTCAATAGTAAATCATACTACCTTCCTTTCAGTGGCATATATCATATAACTTTTATTTTTGCAGTTGTGAGAAAAAGCAAATGTAGTCTGAAAATTGACATGAAACAGGAAATGAGGATGGCAGTATGTAATCTGATTCCAAGGTTTGTGAACCTGTGCAGTACCTAATAAGTACCTACAGCCCGTTAGTCAATATTGAAGTTAAGAATGAAATAAGCATATCTTTTTATTATTCATCTTATGTGGACTGTCTTTTCACAAAGGTAACAATTTATTAAGACATAAATATTTTCCAAGTGTTTGGACCTATTTTCTTAATAAACTGAAGTGTTAAGTGTTTTTTGTTTGTTTTCTTTTGTTCTTTATTGTTTTTGGTTTTTGCCCAAGAGTGCCATGTAAAATTACTGAGACATTAAGGGCACTGAGAACCAAGAAAGATCGGGAGCCTCTGGCCTAATGCAATAAAGTACATTTTGCTTTTTCAAGTAGCTATGTACTCTACAGCTGCTTCTTTTTTAATGTTAATTCATTTATTATCCTATGAAGGTTTCAAGAGGTTGTTTTTATACAGTCTATGTAAATACAATAAAATATTTTAAGTGCGTTCCTCATAAAACATTTGTGGCGGGGGTTCTGATGTGCTAGTGTCAGCTTTGCATTAAGATAGTCATATCACTACTGATGGCCTTAATCTCCCCTTCTGAAATAAGAGGACGATTTGATGGCTCAGTCCATTTCTAATTCAACATTCTGTGATGCTATAAATCTGGAAGATTCTTGAAATATAATGAGAAGGTCATCCAGATTACCCCATTATTTAGGTAGGAGAGAATAAGTCTTATGTCTAGAAGCAATGGGCTACAGTCATGTGTGTGGAGGTTGCACTGATGCAGGTATGTCCAAAATAAAGGCTATTGGTGGGAGGCCCTGATTAAGTAGGTGTTGATGCCTGGGTACTTGAGACTAGGGTTACCTGGACGTTGTGGAGCAGTCAATTCATTTTTTATTTTATAATTTTGCTTGGGTCTTGTAGTTGGAAGAGGGGTACAGTGGAAGAAAATCTCCACATTCTTGAAAACCATATACTTAGAACTCAATCCTGGTCTTCCAGATGTCCTGAAATTTGTCACATGTATAAAGAAAAAAATTAAAAAACCATTTTCCTTTGATATTTCAATGCAAAATCCCAGGATACTTCTTTAAGAGAGGCAGATAAAAGCTAAATTGTGCATGCAGATAGTCAGAGTTGGCTCTCTAGATATTTACAGAGATATGTGTCCCTCACTTTTCTAATATTGCAGTTGCTGCTTTTATGCACGAATAAACTCTTAATTACAATTCTGAAAATACTTTTATCATCCTGTCAGTGCTATTTAAAGCAATATTGAATGCTTTCTCGGATTTTTTTTTTTATTTGAAAAAGAGCTCTGCCTATGTGTAGCATGCATTTCCTTTCATGCTTGTGCCTGTCACCTACCTTCGCTCTTTTATGCTTTGAATAGTTCTCTCATGCCTTCTGTGTATTGTATTAATATCTGTCACTTACTGCCTCTTTTATTCTTTTTATCTCCATCTTCTCAGTTCCTCTGTGGGCTGAACTTTAAATTATTTTCCCTCTTTTATTTTCCTCACTCTGCAGTTTCTCTCTGATGTTTTCCTCTCACGGTACTGTAATGTATTGTTCCTTGCAGAACCCTTCTTGTTGCCATGTTCATTTATTTTCCAATAATCTTTATTAGATCTTTTACTTTGTAATTTTTTCCAATTCTTTTTAATCCTTTTTAATGCAAATTCTTATTTAACACTCTTAGTTTGTCTCCTCTCTGATCTTCCTTTGACAATTTTATTACTATTCTCTCTCATCATCTTTCCTTTTTTTTAATGTGTCTGAAATATGATCTCCCCACTTTCTTTTTAATGTTTCCACGATTCTTCCCCTTTGCCCCATCCCGCATTCTTGACTTTAGAGTTTTAAGTAATTTATTCTCTCAGGTAATCTCTTTGCCTCTCTTACCTTCCTTTGTAATTATTCCCTCCAAAGGAATTGGCTACCCAGAATGACTCTCTTAGCTATTTAAAGGAGGGTACAATTGATATTCCGTAGCACGTAAAACAAACTAGGACTGAGAGTTGATAAATTGAGAGGCAGGGCTGGAGGCCACCGATATGGGTTCAAAGAAGAAGTTCAGTTCACATTAAGCTGCATGATTTCATAGGTCATTTGTATTGTATACATTCAATGGTTTTCTATATTGGTCCAAGAAAATTCAATTGCCTGATGTGACCTGGCAATGTTTATGTTCTTTCTTTTCATTAGAAACTAAAGTCCAAGTTTCTGACTCAGATATAAGGCTTATACTTAAAGTAAAGACAGTCTTTTCTCTGATCTCTGTATAAAGTAATGGAATAAGAGAGGTGGGATGATATAGGAATAAACAGATTGTTACATTCTATTTTTTTAAGGCTTGGCTTCTAATTCTGTGTGTAGTGAAATAAATATTAAGCTGATTCATCTGTTCTTGTAATATAATGGGCCCTGAATAATTCATAATTATTTAATAGTAGCTGATTAGTGAGTATTCTCCCAGTGAGTCATTTACCATTTTATTCACTGCTTTTAGGTGCAAAGTATCAATGTTCTTTTGGATAACATGCCCAGAAAAAAGTACTTCCTTGGGTCCTGGACTCCAGGAAGCTGAACTAGCTGTTGTTGGATATGAGTTTTGAGTAGGAAGGACAGGAAATCTGTGCTGTTAGTCTCAGGGTAACTGCTGCTGAGCCTCCTCTTAGAGCACATGGCACTTGGGGCAGAACACCCTATTATGAGACCGTTAACCTGAGTTTCTGCCTGAGTTATGGAACTTGGGTTTTTGGGTGACACCTGTCATTTCCCTCTCTCCTTCTAAGTTTTCTCATCCATAAGATGAATTGGTTGCACTCATTGAAATTTAAAATCCCTTTCAGCAACTTCTCCCCTGTCGTAATGCTTCAAATTCAACCATTAAACATTGATTTCTTTTGGTTTTTAAGGCTTGTAGGTTTTCAAGGACTGTCATTAAAATGCACACCTTAAGGGAAGAATAACACTTTAGAATGTTTTTAATCCATATATTTGAGGTGATTTGATTGATACCCTGAAGGGCAGGTCTTTTGGGAATAATCTGCGGGTTGATCAACCAGGAGAAAGGGGGCCACTAGGATCAGGAGAAACACAGATGGCATAACAGAGGAGTCAACAGCACACAAAAAGAATCAATGCTAGTTTCTTTCATATATATTTTCTCAATTCTTACAGAGAATCTTGGGAGCAGTTATTATCATTCTCACTTTTCATATGACAAAACTGAAGTTCAAAGATATTAAATGATTCACCTATAGTCACCTGGCAAGAGTGAGCATGGGAACCAAGGTTGTAGGATACCAGAGTTTATGTTCACATTTTTTCCACTGCAGCGTGTTGCTTTTTGCTTTTGTTTATTCTTCCTTCCTTTCTTTCTCTTTCTTTCTTTCTTTCTTTCTTTCTTTCTTTCTTTCTTTCTTTCTTTCTTTCTTTCTTTCTTTCTTCTTTCTTTCTTTCTTCTTTCTTTCTCATCTATTTATATTTATTTATTTACCAATTTTTACAATGTTACATAGAGTGAATTCTGAAGAAATGAAGTACTTCACATGAATTATCACATTCAGTCCTCAGGACATCTCAAAGGAAGTGAATAATAGGCTGTGATGAAGTCAACTGAGCAAAGAATAGGGGAAATTCCACCAGATAGAGAAAAGAACAGTCACAGAGGCCTAGAAATGAAAAAGACCATGTGAGGAAGTAAAAAAGAGAGATAGAGAGAGAGAGAGAGAGAGAGAGAGAGAGAGAGAGACCAGATTGGCCAAAGTATAGATTTTGAAAGAATGTATGTGTGAGGGCTAATGGGGAGGCGAATCTGGAAAGTCAAGTGTCAGACCATGAAGACCCTTTTAGCTTATTTATGAGTTTTTAATTTTGTCTTTAGACAATGAGAAGGCAATGAAAGTGTTAAATAAGAGATTGATATGATCACATTTGTAATTCAAGAAGATACTTTCAATAGAAGAGCAGAGAAACCAGTGTGACATGAAGATTTTGCATCTACAGCTGTTTTCCTTTAAACCTCTGTCCCTTAGTGGTGTCATTGAACAATTTGTCTCATGCATTTTAACCTTAGATAATGTTAAAAAAAATTACCATGTTCACCAACCAGTAACCAACAGAGATAAAGACAGCTGGCTGATTTCATGCAGCTGGATTCTACCCCACCAATATTTGTTCTAGCTTGAGATAATATAGTATATTTATATACTCAAAAACATGAACAAAATTTGGAATTAGAATATTCAAGTTTAAATCCCAGCTCTGCCTTGCACTGTCAGAATTGTTTAACTTTTTGAAGTCTCCTACAGCTTATGTATCAGATGAAGCTAATAAGTATACCTATCTTTACAAGATAATTGTACGACTTTAAAATATGATAAATTACCTAATGAAACACAAAACTCTGGTTAAAAACATTATCTTAATTGTCATCTTGTACATGCACAAGGTATTTGCATCAAATAATCACCTTATTAAATGGAAGCTTTTGCTGTTGGAAGGGTATTTAGTGCTGTTACACAAGGGTGTCTTGCATTCCTCTCAAGTGGGGAATCCAAGCAGAGTGATGCTACCTGAACAAAGAGATTTTAAATTTCCACTTTTCATCATGGGAGACACTGCAAACATTGACCCTACAGATGAAATGTGACTTCCCCGGGGAACACAGAGAAAGACACCAAGTATTCCAGTTATGAATTGAAGAGCTCCCAGTATTTTTGTGGTTATATTAGAAACAGGTATTTCCTTCCACTTAAATCCCGTGAAAAAGAGTTGGATCTTAAGGAATTCATCTGGAATAAATACATAAATCTCATTGTCAGGGACTTTGGTACAAGAAATTTGACTTCCTGATATAGGCAATGAGAAAAAAAGGCATAAAGAAAGATCTACAGATAAAGATTTAGACTTTTGCAGTCCTGACTAAGTAGTTCTTGGTTTCCTGATGAGAAGAATCTGGAGAACGGCCAAAAAAAACAAACAAAGAAACCAAAAAAATAGGATTATGTTTATATTACTCCCTTTTATATTACCATTGCAGAATATGGAATTATGCATTTCTCAAAACATTTTATCAACTTTATAAAATCATATGGTTAAGAATCTTTCCAGGAGGAGAAACTAGAGAACCACTAGGGTAATAGAAACATATATTTTATGAGTGTGGTATATACAGGTATATACATATGTAAATATTAATGAAGCTGCACATTTAAGATTTGTATATTTCATACAACTTGAGAAAAATTTTAAAACAAGATCACTCCTTCTAGGTATTAAATGTGTAGATTGTTAGTTTAATGCATTAGAACTTACCTATTAGAGTTAAGATTAAGGTGCTCAGATGAGCTAAAACAAAAAAAAGACAGTTCTCCCCTGCAACATCCAGGGATCTTGCTATAGGAGCCTATTTCTGTTTGTGTCCATATCTATGGGAAAAAAGCCACGATATAACTTCGAAAGTTCCTCTTTCCATCTGCATTTGCCCAGCCTTTCAGCATTTATTGAGAGCTGAAAGTAGCCTTTTTCAGCATCTCATAATGCTGCCTCCTTTTTCCAATTGCCAGCTTTTTTCTTCTCTGTTGATCTTGGCCCTTATGAGAGTCTGCACACATGTGCTTGTGTTTAAGTCACTGCT
This sequence comes from Eonycteris spelaea, assembly GCA_003508835.1. Taxonomy (NCBI): domain Eukaryota; kingdom Metazoa; phylum Chordata; class Mammalia; order Chiroptera; family Pteropodidae; genus Eonycteris; species Eonycteris spelaea. Next base: position 8,799,652 of record PUFA01000043.1, on the reverse strand, counting down.
ACACAAACTTTCAAGTACCAGAAAGCATAGACAGCCTCTCTAGGGCCCTTGAGTCCTAGTGCAAAGTCCTTCACACTCCATGACAGGGCTCCCTGTTTTCCAGCAGTTCTTATTCTTTCTTTGGCTCTACTGAGGCCAACTCAAGGCTACAACACTGTGTGTGTTAATGACAGATTGGGTGGTGAGAGAAGCTGAGGAGGAAGGGAGAAGATGAACTAAGTTCCAAAACAGTGACTTTAATTGCTTTTGCCTGTCAAAATAGAGCTGTGTGGAAGGACAGCTAGGATAAAAATGAACAAAGCACTATATATTACTGAACCCAGCCCAGCAGCCACTAATAATGGAATTTTCATGATGTGAATTATTTCAGATTCTTCCATAAGCTCCCCAAATTATAACTTTACATTGCTTAAATGTTTTTGAGGTTTTATCCTAGCAACTAACATTTATATTGTACATACAACACCAATGAATTTTTAGGCACTTTCAGAATGAAACATAAACTGAGATATATAAACTAATTAGAGAAAACTCCTCTCCCCCAACTAGATCTAAAGAAGGAATAAAATGTACAGTAAATGTGTTAATATAGTTGGCAAGGAAGGCATAAATACAAAATAACACCAATATTCATAATAGGGAAAAGACTTGAAAAAATTGTAGTGCTCTCTCTCTTTAGATAATAATGAACTTTTGGGGATTGTCTGGTGGCAGATGTAGAAGTTACTGCAGAGGAAGCACTTGAGGTGTCTTGGAGTTGGGTAACAGAGTTGTTTCTGGTCCTTTTTCTGCTAAGCAGCCAGTAAATGGCCTTAAAGCAGAGGGCAAAGTGTGGGCTTTGGATTTAGATGGACTTAGCTGGCTGCTTTTTTTTTTTAGCCTCACTCTTGTCTAGACCACTGGATTAAGAAATATTACCTAACTCTTTCGCTTCCAGTTTTCCCATCTCTAAAATGGATTCAATAACTCCTGTTTTTAAAGGTTGTATGGAAATTCTGTAAGTGGTCAATAATTAGCAGTTTTATTCTCACTCTTCCTTTCTAACCTTTATGCCAAGTCCATAGCACCCCAAATACACTTTTATAGAACTCATGTGTTCTTTTAATTTTATGTCTGTCTTTCATATTAAATTTTGAGCTTTTTAAGAATAAGGACTTTGTTTTATTCATGATTGTATCCTCTCTGGCTAGTGCAGTAAGTAATTGGAAAATGTTGAAAAAAGAAAATTATTTAAGGCTTAATTGCTTTAAATAAGTTACTCATTTAGTTAATTAGTCATTTTTCAAAGGCAAAGGAATTAAAGTAAGAGAATATTTAAGTTACTGGGATTTATTATAAGAATTGATGGGGATATAAGAAGCTTGATTGGAAATCTACCCATTTGGATGATAAAATAGCAGGGCCTTAGAGAGAATGGGAATACTGTTAAGAGTACCACACAGCTCTGATGATCGGCCATCCTGTCATTCCCGCAGGAGATTCTGTTCCTCCTGTCTTTGGAGATGGCAAGAAGTTGGAGAGCTCCATCCAGAAACGCAGACCATGTGATGTCAAGACAGTTATTTTCAAGTTCTATCCAACCTAAACAGAGCCTGCCTCCACTAGTGCTAACAATTGGACAGTAGAATTGATCATATATCAGATATTGTACTAGGGATTTCCATTTGCCTTATCTCATGATAGCCTCCACAAAATTCCATGATATGGATATTACTTTTCACATTTTATGAATAGAAAATAGGCCCAGGAATAAATTTCCTAAACCCACATAGCCAGTAAGTTACAAAACTATAATTCAAATCCAGGTTTGACAGATGCCAAAGCTCATGTATGCTTTTTTCTTGATATCTTATTGCTGTCTCAGGGTAAATCCTGGTAGATGGAAGTTTATAAAGGGTAATACTTTCTGTAGAATAAAATACTTCTAAGATGAGTATAAAATCTCATCCACCAAATAATAGAATGCAACTTTATTTTAATGTAATATAATTTAATTTACATTTACTGAGCTCCTGTGCTACCAAATGATGAAAACTAAGTCTCAATTATTTCAAAGCCCCACTTGGTTCAACACCTGCCCCATTCTGATCTCTGAGATAGCAAGTAAGTTTTAGTGGGTGTGAGTTGGTACCAGGGAGATTACAGAAAAGGCTTGGTATGGGAGATGCAGCATCTGGTTCTGTGTTATTATTTATCCATGGTTTGCACTGAGATGAGATTCTTCATATTTTATTTCTCAACATCAATACACAGAAATCATTCCTGGGGATGCCTTTATACCCAACACAAGATATTCTGAGTCTACCTCTTCCTCACTTTCTTTTGTGTCTTCTTGAGCTCATGGGAAATTTGAGTTCTTCTTACATTTCACTGAGATTAGGGAACTCTAAGAAATTTCAGGTTTATTTTCCTAGACACCGTCTCCCACACACTCACCTCTAATCTATTGATCTTTCACTATGCTGAGCCTAAAGAACTCTATGGGAATTACTACAACTCAAGGGGCTATCTAAGGGCAAAGGTATGAGTCATTTCTTCACTTGGTTCTCCAAATCTTCCAGGATTTCTGTTATTTCCCCTTTACCAGTGTGGACATGACAAGTAGCAAAAGACAAAGATGGCAGGTATAGAGTAAAGTAGATAATATGGGCTTTTCTGTGTATGGCTATATTGAGTCAATCTAGATATAGAAAAGAGAGGGCTATGATGTAGTTTAGACACTGGTGGCAAATAACATAAGGGCCTCGATATTCTCCTCCTCCGATTCCCCCCACATCCTCTCTCACACACACATGCATGAAGATTCGTGATCTCCTAAAACACTGGTTCCCAAGCAAGAATACTACATTTTGAATACCTTGAATCTGGTGTGGGACAGGGGAAACATGGAGCTGTGCTTATTCCCTGAATATGGATTATACCTTCCACTTCATGGCTGACACTGACATCCAGAGCCTCATCGGAATGTATAAAATTCTTCAAAATAACTGAGAAATGGAATGAGACTTGGGGGAGAGACTGATAATTCCCTTTAAGTATGGTGGTTTGAGCTATTATTGGTACCATCTTTCTTCCCTTTCCTGATGGGAGCATGAGTTGGGATTGGGGGGAGGTGTTCAATTCTTATAATAAAGCTATCCATTTCAGAGAATCCAAGGAGAGGGAGAGGTAGACTACACTACCACATCCTAAAAAATATATCTGTATCTTCCCATCTGAGACCAAAAGGCTGGAGCATTTCATTATACTTTTGAAGAAACAGGATTGATGACCAAACTTGGCAATGGCCATTTCATGTCAAATGCACCCATCTACTGTTGTTCTAAGCAGGCCTGAAGTGAGGGGGATTACCTTTCTTCTTTCCTTCTCAAATCATAAACCTGTAAGTTTTCATTTTCAGGATTGTATGTACAAGTCATTTATTCATTCATTCCACAAACATTCATTGAACTTTTTTGTTTCTATTCTAGGTGCTAGAAATAGAGTGATAAAAATAAAAGATAATATTCCTGCTCTTGTAAAACATATATAGTGGGAATAAGGAAATAGATATTAAACAAATAAATAAATATAAGCAAGATAATTTTAAATAATATAAATGTTATAAAAAATAAACCTAGGGACTGGGATAAAAAAAATGAAGTAGATGATGGTATACATTTTCATAAGGGTAGTTTGGGAAGACTTAAACATTCACAGTCTATACTCATGAATTTTCAGTGAATGATATAGTCACCTTCCAGAAGTCTTATGGAAATTTTATGGAAACATCAATAGTTTTTACTTCTCCCTGGACTCATTTTCTTTATTTATAAAACACTATCAAATGTTGGTAACTCATCTATGATTCATTTCCTGACATTTAATTATTGTTACTAAGTCATTTACCTGTATAAAGGGAGATATAATATAAAGGATTTTTAGAAAGATTTTCTCATGATATAATTATTTTATTGGTAATAACACAAAGTCTCTCAGTAAATAAAAGAAATTGGAAAATACACTTGAAAATGAGAATAATGAATATGATAAAAACAATAATAATTACAGCTACAATTTATTGATTACCTACTAAAGTCAAGCATTACTTGGGTTTGACATTTTTTTATGAGTTTTACAATAACCTTGCAAAGGATGCATTATCCACATTTCATAGATGAGGACCTTGAGGTTCATAGCAGTTTATAGTTTTCTCAGATTCGCTCAGTAGGTATTTGAGAGGTTTTTATCCTCCCTGACATCAAATGCGTGATATCTTTTCCAACACCAACAACCAGTTCTCCAGTTCCCTAACATCAACTGGGTGTTCAACAATTCAATTTTGATATTAACTATTTAGACCTCTCCATCCTACAAGATAGGATGGAGAGGTAAGGTATCAGTCCCACTTCAGGTACCAACTACAAATGAAGTACCCATGTTACCCACAATTCTGTTTAGCTAACTACAAGTTTGGAGTTTTTCATAACAACTCCCTCAAGTTCAATAATTTGATAGAATGACTCACAAAACTCAGGAAAGCACTTTAATTATTATTATTTGTTTATTATACAGCATATACTACAACTCAAAAGAAAAGCCTAATGGAAGAAATGCATAGGGCAAGATGGGGGAGCACTGTGGGAGGTGAGCTTCCATGTCCTTTCTGCCTGTGCCAGCACCCCAATATGTTCACTAACCTGAACAATTGAACCTTGTCATTTTTGGAGTTTTATGAAGGTTTCACTAAGTGGGCATAATTAATGAAATTATTGGCCATTGGTGATTGAACTCAACCTCCAGCTCACCTCTCTCCTCAGAGATCAGGACATGGGGCTGAAAGTTCTAATCAAGGCTTGGTCCTTCTGGAGACCAGTCCATCTTGAAGCTGTCTTGGGACCCTGATGAGAGTTACCTCATTAACTTACTATGGTATGGTAGAAAGGTGCTTGTTATGAATACCAAAAGATGTTCCTATCACTCAGATCACTCAGGAAATTCTAAGATATTTTAGGATTCGGAGCTGTTTGCCAGGAATCTGAGAAGAAGACCAAATACATGCTTCCCATGTACCACAGTGGTGCAGGTAAGAACCAAAGCCAAATTTTCTTCTTCACTCTCTCTCCTTAGCAAATGCATTGTGGAAGGCTGAAACAAACAAACAAACAAACAAACAAACATTTCATACGTAACTATTGTATTGTGCCTATTTCAACTACTGAAAAGAGATTTACAAACTAATTGGAAGAAGCTCATTAATCACATAAAGCAAGATCTAAACAAGAAACAAATTATTCTGAAACAGTGGCTTAAAACAAGAGCATTTATTTTCTCACTTTTTCTATAGATCAGGACTCCAACATAGTTAGGTGGGTCCTCTGTTCAGGGACTCCTACAGCTGTGACCAAGGTGACATCTGGGGCCACAGTCATCTCAAGGGTCAACTGGGTAGTATTTTTTTTTCATGCTCATTCACATGATTGTCTCTGTTGGGCTAAGTCCTCACTTTTCACTGGCTGTTGCCTGGAGTCTACTCTCAAGTTCTTGCCACGTGGGCCTCTCCATAAGGCAGCTCACAACATGGCAGCTTTCTTCTTAAGAACAAGCAAAGAGAGTCAGAGAGAGTGTGTAAGCAAATGGAAGTCAATGTTTTACAATCTCTGAAGTGACTTTTGCCACTTTTGTTTTACTGTATTTTTTAGAAGAAAGTTATTAGTTACATCCCACACTCACTATCAGGAAGCAGAGGTCATTGGGAGTCATCTTAGAAGTCTGCCTACTGCATCCATCAACTTATCACCAGTAATTCTGTAGAGCTTGATGTACCACTCTCATTTTCAGATATGAAGGCAAAGGCCACTGAGAGAAAGTTTGGGAAGTGTAAAATCAGTAAGACAGACCTCAGGATGCAATGTGCAGTTTCTGCTTTCACACATACTGCCTCCTTAGAACAAAAGATGCCCAGAAATGCCAACCTGATTACATTTGAAAATTTTTCTTTTTTTTTCAGTTGAATTCAAATAAGCAAAAACTTCCAAGAAATCCTCCAAGTGCCTTCCGTAGTACTTGAATTTTCCTCAAAAATTACCATTTATATGGCCATTTTAAAAGATTGTATGCTTTTGCATTTTATCTAATATATGCTTGCACTATACTGAATTTTGAGATTTTAACAAGAAATTCATATCAAGCCTTTGCCATTCCACTACCCTTTTCAAGGAGTCAACTGAATTCTCTCACTGCCACTGCCTGGGCAACAGGAACAGTTTCCAGTTGTCAATGGATACCCTACACCTCCCCAGGTTAGCAAACGAAAAGACAGGAGCTTTCCATTACATTCACAAAATGAAATGTCCCCCAGCTGAAGTAACACACCCTTCTCTGTCTGACTTTGACCTTTGTCTTTCCCTTGTTCCCATCCTGGGTCCTGAAAGAAAAACAAAACTGATGTAGATACCATTTTAGTATGTTGAGAAACAATTCTACACAGTTCTAAGCTGGTCTCATTTCTTCTTTAGCAATGTAGCATAGTAATTGCATCTAGATATCTAATAAGAGGTAAAGAAAAGGGAAATTATGGAGTGACAATATCCTGGAGGGGTTGTAAATTAATTGTCATTTATTTCTCAAAAGTCTCATAAGATTTTTAAAAAACAGTTGTCCCTAACCAAATTTGTAAAGCAATCTAAAGGGAAAGAAATTCCTAAAAGACCATTATTCATTAATTCATTCTTCAAGTTTTTCAGGTCCCTGAAACAGGCTGTTCAATACTCTCCTGGGCATTAGTATTGAATGTTGAACAGGACAAATTCCTGAAGTTTAGGAGCTTCATAACAGTGGGGGAGAGTTTGGAGAACAATAAAAAAAGTCCTAGTAAAATGTCTTGTCCCAGGTATTAAAAATATGGCCAAATGATTGATTTTATATATTCATATATACATATGTACATATTCATATATCTGCAATGCTGTACATTCCATTATCTTGTTTCACCTTCACTCAAACCTGATTAATCAGCACTCTTATTACTAAGAATTTAAAGATAAGAAAAGTAAAGACTTTGAGTAGCTTATCATAACCACTTAATAAATTAAAGAAACATCTTAAGATACTTTAACCCCACCTTTCTACTTCCAAATCTTTTCCTCCATAGCATGATTTAAAAATTCTGAGGGATAGATTGCAATAAAAAATTGAAGTTATTAAAAAAAAAAAAGACCAAAAAGAAAAAAAAAAGGAACAGAAAGTCAGACAATGGCAAACAGAAACAAGAACAATTCCCTCTTTGTGCTCTCTATTCACAAAAATAATTATGTTGTCTCACCTATTTTTTTCCTAATCATGTAATCTATTTTCTTACCCGCAAAATAACTTGTAAAACTTATCTCTAGAATTTTATTTTATACACACACACACACACACACACACACACACACACACATATATGACAGTCAGCTATTAGAATAAGTGAAGAACTTGTCTGTGAGTGAAGAGGAAAGGGGGAGCACACATCTCTCTTCCTTAGCATTCTTGGTTAGCTGCTTGTATTTGCAGTGACCACTCAGAGATGGTATGGATTTAATAATGTAAGAAGGCAATGGAGAAATATCCTGTACAAAGTGAGCAGAAAACATTTTCCTTGAAGAAAGTATCCTCCTGGATCAACCCAGTGAGAAAAGTTCCCATCTTTCCAACCCTGACAAGCTAAATGTCTTTGAAGCCATAAGAGTGTACAAGGTGCACTCATTCTCCGAAGACCCATGCTGGAGACTATTTGCTACGTGAAGATTCCCTTCCATTCCACTAAATCATCTCTTTTCTTTGGCCACTGGTTGGCTGGCAGATCTGAATATGACAGCAATGCAAAATTCTAAGTAATGGCTCCCAGTGGTTGAAACTTACAACAGCCAGAAGCAAAATAGAACACCAGGAGAGTTTCTAAATCACTCTCTGAGTGATACTGATATAAGCATGAGAAGCATAGATGGTATATTAACTGCTGTCACATGTAAGATGGTTTGAGCGATGTGTGACTTTAGCCTAGCAAAACATAAAAAAAACATTGCTTTGTTACTGATGTTTCTGGAAGCAGCTAGGCCTCAAAGCCAGACAGTAGGCCCAGGAGGCCGCAGAATCAATTTTACATATTGACTCATAGAATAACTGTATTATATAGAGATCTTTGAGATCATATGGTGATCTTTTTTTAAGTGATAAAATTCTTTCTTGACTTTTAGAGATTTAGCAAATATTAATTGAACATTTAGTTTGTGTAGAGGAGAGGCACTATTTTAAATGCTTAAGATATAGCAATCGGAAAAAGTAGACAGAGAAACATTTCATTATTATTAAGCATTTATATTCTGTTGAAGATATGTGGGTTCTAAAAAAAATGTAAAAAAAAGGAATGATGGATAAAGAAAAAAATAGTGTGAGATAAGAGGGAAAGGACATGATGGAGCAGGCCATGGGTTGAGTTTTAAATTAATTGGTCAAGTAGTTCTCATTTAAAAAATAAAATGTCAGGGAAGAAAATGTTAGCGAAAACTTTTTTTTAAGTTATATAGAATATATCATTGTTTATTGTGATATCATAGAAATGCCAAAAATAAAAGTAAAAAAAGTTTCTAAGTAGTACATAATAATTCCAGGATTCTACAAAAGAGGTGACATGTTCATCATTTGCTATGGGAAGAACAGTCCAGGAAGTGAAAAGGTTCTGAGGCAGGACACATTTAACCTTGTTAAACGAATAGCACAGAGGCCAGTATGGCAGCAGGATTGAGTGATGGATGAAAGAATTGTGAGATAAGGGACCACTGGAAGTGTTGAACAAAGGAATGGGATAAATTGACTTACATTTTACAAGTATTTATCTAGCTTCTGTGAGAAGAATGGACTAAAGAGGTCAAAGGTAAAATCAGGGAAGGGAGATATTTCTGTGATCCAGGTGACAGACTATGGTGGCAGCCTTCATGGAGATGATGAGACTGGTATGATTCTGGATGTATTTTGAAGATATAGACAACATGATATGCTAAAAAATCTGATGTGAGTTGTGAGTAAGTAAAAGAAAGGAATCATGGCAACTTCTCAGGTTTTTTATCTGAGTAATTCTACATATGGAGTTGCCATCAGCTGGGATACAGAAGGCTGTGGATGGAGCAGATTTGGGGTAAAGGTGAATTTGGTCTTGGTTTTGATTATCTTTTAGACATCTATGTAGAGTTCTTTTTTCTCCCAAAGAAGTTGTGTGAAAACAATAATTAGAGATATGAAAGAGAAACAACTAGGGTGGAAGTGAGAAGATGCATGGAGAAAAGTGGAGAAATGCTCTCATTCATACCTTCATCGCAACTCTGTACCATCTCAGCAATCTTTATATCAGACCTCAAAAAAAAAAAAAAAAAAAAGATCTACGATCTGCTTCAGCATCCTGATGTATAAATGTAGAAAGATGGGTTCCCCATAGTTACATGAAGCAATTTGCGGATGATTACATATTCAATTGGTGACAGAAATCAGACTTAAATTCCGGCCTCTCACATCTTAGTCCATAGTTCTTCTAGTAGCTATCAACAGTTGTGTATTGTGTTTTTGAGAATTCTCTTGTTCCTAGGTTTCAGGTTTTGTAGATAAAATTTTAAAAATTCTTATAAGTTCCACAAGAATATTACTTAATTCTAATTTGTTCACCTAAAAAATTTTAAAAAATAAAAACAACAAAAACAAAATAAAAATTAAAACCAAAGAATAAAGCTACAATATTCAAAGAACACACAACTACTGTCACCATTATTTCTTGTGAACCGGGAAATATTAATAGGAAGAACTCAGAAAGAATTTATCTCAGAATAAAGAATATTCCTTCCTTAGAAAGGACAGTTAGCAACTTGATTGGTTCTTCTACATACATATCTATCACTGTGTTTGTATGTCTATTTTTCTTAATGTCCTTATTTCTGCAATGTCAAAAATTTTCTCACAGAAAATGTTGCCTGCAGATTTTCTAAGTCATGGATTTCTACTACAGGGCATGTGAAATAAGTCAAATTGATAGGAAATATCTTGCTCTACTCAGGGATGTTTTCTTTTTCATTTTGCCCACCTACCTACTTTTTTTGGAAGATACATATCACTTTCACTTTGAAGAGGGAGTAGCTGTGCCTCTCTTGACAGTCAAGGTGGCTGTGAAGGACAGAATGTTTGCCCTGGAGGAGAGAACCAGTGAAGGCATGTTGCCATCATTCTCCAGTCTTTAAGAGGTCTTTTACTCTTTTATACTCAATAATTATGATATCTGTTACTATTTTGTTCAATTTAATTCAATTGGATTCAGAAAAATTTAATCATCATTTATTGCACGATAGTTATATGTCAGACACCATACATGACACCAAAGGTTTAAACATCTATTTACAGTAAATCATGCAATGTACTAAAAGAGACTAGAGTATATATGAAGTGTTTTAAGAGCACAGAAATAAAATAACTAGTATTGGTGTGGGGTAATGGGAAGCATAATATCAGATAAAGTTACAGTGGGGGAAGGTATAGCTGAGTTGGAGTTTGAAAGGTAAGTCAGTGTTTACTTGAAAAATACTGTCAGGAGAAAGAACAAGCATGAGAAAAGGTGAAGAGACATGAAATGGCACATGTGGGAGAAAAGAATCTGGTTTGTCATGAAATAACTAGAAAGGACTATGGCTTCTGGTTGTAAAGGTATGTCCATATCATGGAAAAGAATTTGAGTCTCAACTTTGAGGGTTTTTAAGCAGGAAAGTAATGAAACTTGATTATTTTAGGAAATTTACTCTGGTAGCATAGAACATGCTGAATTTGGGATAAGACAGGCTGGAGGCAGAAAAAAGCAGCTCGAATGCTGTTAAAATAATATAAGTGAGGGATGTGAGGGTTCTGAGCTAGGCAGTGTGGATAGAGAAGAGAGCGGAGATTCAAGATGTGTGATCTAACCAGCACAGAGCAGCTATAAAGGTCAATGATCCTGCCCCTCTGGCACAACCTCCATTCATTTGAAAATAGCAGTATTAATTTTGGTAAAGAAAAATGTAAAATATGGGTAACCACCTCAGGCTGCATGCTAGAATCACTGTGATGGGCAGTAAAAGCTGTCCTCAGCTAGGTGCTAAGTCAAACTCCATAGAAATTCTTAACCGCAATAATAAAAATAATACAGCACTCTAGAAAGCTAGAAATGTATTTGGACACACAGATTTTTATTAGTCCTACAAACTTTCCATTCAGGCTTCCCACCTCTAATTTGTCAAAGCAGTGATGTGATATGTCAATAAGAGAGAGTCATCAAGATGAGGAAGTGGGGTCTGGGGCTCTGTTTTACCCTGAGGTTTACTGGCTGAGATCTTCCTATTTATCTCAAACACCCTAGCTTTTGTCTTGAATAGAATTTGACTTAGTTGATTTTATCTAAAATTTCAGTTTTGGAAATAACAGAAATGCAATCTAAATCTTAAACTAATTTTCATGCTTTCATTGTATCTATGAATATGAGATGCCATGATCTACCAAAGTCTCATGCCAGATCAGAGGCAGCTGTCCTGACTCTGAATCTAGTGGGTTTTTTTTTTTTTTCACTCTACCCTGATATCTTTTCAAGGAATTCCTCCTAAGAATTGAAGATTCCAACTCTTAGGTATCACTCAATGATTTAGATCCTGATGTACTAATTAGATTTTCCATTTTTTCTTCTTCACTTAGAACTGTCTCCTGCAAATTCTTGCTTTAATTTACTTACACTGCCTTAGGTTACCATTATTTTTTCTTGGCCTTATCCTCTCTCACCTTTATACACACACACACACACACACACACACACACACACACACACACTTGATATATTGAATAAAGAGGACCTGCTTTCTTCTTTAGCTCAGAAGCACTTTCATTGTATAGTGTTTACTACTTTACAAGCACAGATCAGAGAAAGCACTTTCGTACACTCCTAGTTTAATGAGTCAATCCCTTGTGAGGAATCTCTCTTCAGCCTTGCATTACCCAAAAGTTTTATGTCACACTAGTCATTCCCTGTTCTCCTCTTCTACAGATTTTTCATAGTCAGACATTCTGATCCTAACAAAACTACCTGGAGAATTCAATATTTCACTTTCTCTGTAAATTGAAAATATATCTCATTCATTCATTCCAATAAATGAGCACCTACTATATATCAAGCATTGTTCTAAGTTAATATGTAACTGGCCAAAATAGATGTGAAGTTTATTTGCTAAAGAATTGAACAAATAATGACACAAATAACAACAAATTGAGAAAAGTATTATGATATATAATCAACATGCGTGATAGAATAACTTATTTATTTTTCCATATGGGATGCAGGACAGAGAGGAAAGGTCAAGAGAAAGGTTTATAAGGAAGTAACACTTAAGCAGAGACCAAAGGAATGATCCAAGTAAAGAATAAAGAGGCAAGCAAAAACATTGTAGGCCAAGGGGTAGTGTTTGCGAAGACCCTGGCTAAAGCATCATCTGGTTCCGTTTGAAGAACTCTAAGGCCAGTGTGGCTGGAACTGAGCACAAGGTGATACTGTAAAAACAGGTAGGACTTAGATGACACAGGGCCTTGGTCAATGTGGGGAAGCCTTGAGATTTTATTCCAAGTTCAACAGAATGTCTTCCTAAGGGTTATAAGCAGAAAAACAACTAGATCAAACTTTCATTTTAGGAAAATTACTTGTAACTTTTCATGGAGAATGGATTAGGGAGTGAGAAAGTTAAGTGGAATAGTTGGAAGAACAGTTAGTATGCTATTTTCCAAGTCTATCAAGATAAATTGGTGGCTCTGCCAAGGAAGAATATGGTTCAGGGCCTTCTCACTGCAGAATGGCAGAGACACTGTTCTTATAGTTGTCTGTACAAGTGGTGCCCACTGGAACTTTGCACTAAGATGGCCCATTTCTTTTTCCCTTCTTCTCTTTGTTTTCCTTTCTTTCCTCCTTTTTTAATACTGTAAAATGATTCCTTTTAGGCTTCAAGCTTATTGTAATTATACAACTTGAAACAACACATATGATACTTAATACTCTGGATGCAATATAGCTTTCGACAATTATGCATGTGATAGTGGCAATATTCCTTGGAATAAGTGTGTATTTAGTGTCTTGTGTTAATCTAGTTCTCCTTATTTGATCCACAATCTGAATTTAATTTTTTTTTTTTTGCTTTACCATTAGGAATCCATACTTTTCTTCATAAAAATAAAGCAAGTGGACAAATCCACAAAAAATTGTGGAGGTTTTAGAGATGTCATGTAGTGCAACACCTTATTTCTAAAGATGAGGAAACTGAAGTTCAGAAAAGAGGACTGACTTGACTCAAATCACACAACCAGAAATAGCAAAGTCTATGGTAAATATAGTATGGGCAAGTAATTATGTAACTATAATTCATTTGTTTTTACTATGATTTCTTCCTTTTTTTCTTTTCAAATCTCTACCTTCTACCCTAACTGTAACTGCCTTTCAGCCGTTGTGATTCCCACTGCATAATCCAATAAGATAAACAATGAAATCTCCAAATGACTGGCTAATGTTTTAAAGTAATAGATTTTCTCATTATTAATTGAATTGAACAATAATTTTTTTACTCTAAGCCCGGTATTGTATTTGTACAGCCATATTTGCCCATAAAGATTTATTCCACTGATTATGATCAGCTTATAAATTCTGTCATGTGATTATTTACATCAAAGGAAAAGGACCTCCAGTTTCTTGTCCCCTCTTCTTATTGCATGAGCTGATATAAATATTATTATTGTAGTCAATAAGAATTCAACTAAACCAATTTAAAGACTTATATTAACAACTTAATGAACTATTTTCTCTCTCGTTCTGGAAACTCGGCTCATTTACCACAGAATAATTTAATGTATTTTTTGATATTTGACAAGTGGCCTTTGTTCTACCCTTTAAACTCTACCCTTTCACCATGTATTCCCAATCTACACTTTTCTATTTAATCATAGAAATGCTTCAAGGCAAATCTTTATTATTAGGCTACATTGCAAGTTTTCTTTTTTCATTAGCAGTGTGCCAAAAACAAACTACAAAGATTCATATATTGTTGATCTGGGGTCCTTGTTCTTAGAAATGGGGAGGGTGAATTACCAGCGGCATCAGTTGGGGCTGCATGCATATTGCTGTGGTACAAGCCAACCAATAGCTATAGGCAGTTCACGTGTTACCCCTGCATATGAGCTAAGAAGAGGAAGCTAAGAATCATGCCTACTGCTCAGTCTTAGCAGTGAAATGTGTTCATTGTCACAGCTGTAGAATGGTAAACATTCATACAGGTAATTTTCTGGTGTGTGTCCCAGGAAGCCTAGGTTGCGACTGAATTCCTAGGCTCTAAGAATTCCAGTAAACCAATCCTAACTGTACATTTATTCTACTGTTGGCTTAGGTTTAAATTAAAAAAAAAAAATTCAATATATTTAGCCTAGGAGTTCAGAATTATTTTTCTGAGAAAATACATACAATTGCTAATCAGTGAAACAGCCATCAAAATTTAAGAAGATATGATTGGGACTTTGGACTGCAGGTTTAGGGTTTTACACAAAGATAATGGAATCGATGACAAATAACCCTCTCAGATAGTGTCTTAGTTCCCTGTTGATGTCTGCTGCAGTACTAGAGAGGCATTCTAAACACAAGTCATATTGATTAGCAACAATGAAGCCTCACCAACCCTGATTCTCGTCCTATCTAACCAGTGCCAGTTCTCTGACGATAACAGTAAAGGAGAGAAGGCAAGTTTTTTTGGAGCAAAAAAAAAAATGCATCTATGTCTGTACATATGAGGATATAGTAAAGTGAGGGAGAATAATTGCTTTCTTATGTCCATAGATATATGTATTTACTATAGTTATTTTTAACCCATTTCCCATTTGCCCCAAAGAATGCTTGCCAGCAGCACTTACAGCTTCCAACGTGTACCTTGAGATAATACATGGATTACAGTCCTAACCTTACCTCCATAGTCTGCCATGAAATATCTCACTTTTATTATTATTTTTGCAATCACCCTAGTATATTGATAGTCTTTGGAAACAATGACATCATTCTTTTTATAGCATTCTGTTTTTAGTAGTGGTATTTCTACTTACAAAATATAGTAATTCTCGATTGCCAAAAATGTCAAATCCTATGAAACGTAGCATTCCTACGCATAATGTTAAATAAATATTGGCAGCGAGCTGCACTTTTTTTTTTTTTTCTAAACAGGAGAAGGGTTTAAAATGTAATTGAGTAAACTAATTTCCTCACTGGTTATTCTCAAATCCTTTTAAACTCACAAAATGTCCACTCCTCATAATTATAACTGACAGAATACGTCTGGAGATATCTGTGCTAATGGTGTGGACTCACCTCTTCTTTAATTCCATATGTATTTTTTTGCTTCTGTATGTCTTAGATTCAGGGTCTGCAATATATGGCCTTTGTCCATATCATTTTTAAAGAAATAAAATGTTTCAAATCATGAGGACACCTATCCTCCCTTCTCTTTTTAAAAAGTAGAGTGAAGTTGAATTAGAAAAATAAAACTGCTATGACTGAAAAGAAGTAGGAAAACAACATATAGGAATAACTAATTTTCTTTTCCAAAAAGTTAAATCAAGAAGGATACCATGGAAAAAAAAACTTTTAAAAACTGAGTGTAATTCCCGGATCAAATACAAAAAATAATCCTTTTTCTCAAACTGTTACAGTTTATTTATAATTTGTTCAAGTCTTAAGAAGCTTTTAACATCTAAAACCAATGGGGCTACTTTCCCTCAGGGACAGATCTTTCTTAATGTGATCTTGGTCTCCATTGCAATCGATTTCTCTGTTTCTGAGATTGCTATCAATCTGAAGCATTTGAAAATAAAAAGACAGAATATTATTTCCATCTATTTCCATTCTTGCCTTATCATAAGATTCCACCAACTGAGTGGATAAACAGATGAATCAGATTTAGATATTACAGATTTGGGTAAGCAGCATGGTTTTTGAAGCTGTTTATCTATTTTTCTTCCCTTACTTGTGGGAAATGTATTCAATATTAAATAATATCTCAGGTGTTTTGCATCCAGGACTAAGGAATTGGAAAGAAAAAAAACCTATATAGTACAATAATACGTTGTTTCCCATTTATAAATGTTGTTGCTTTCCTCTGAGGCAATATCTATAAGCAATTCAATATCACTTTGAAAGTTAAAAAAAAAATTGAGTAATGGAAAATCACAAAGATGCCCACATTGTTTATGCTCAGTCTTAATGTCCATTTTCATTGAAACCCAGATTTTTGCAAACCACTTAGTTCTTGTGTTTTTCACCTAACCAATATTATTCCTAAAGCTGTAGAACATGTATTGGATTGCTTTTCAATCATTTGACAGTATTTCCATAGTGACAATGCTAGGAAACACTCTCAAATGATTGCCAATTTTGAAGCAATTTATTGAGAAAATCCAGCTTTCGTTGTCAATTAAAAAAACTTAAATTTAATTAGCTCCTACTAGGACTCACTTTGTGCTAAGGTAATAATTTTTCAAGTGAGGTTTTATTATTTTTTTAACCTTCACAGCAAAAGGTATAAGTATATTTTTTATATTGTAAGATAAAAAGGATGGTGAGGAAAATACACCATCAGCCAATAATTAAGTGGAGGATTGTGGATTTTGTGGGAAACAGAGGTTGTTTATTAGCATTCTTCTCTCTCTCTCTCTCTCTCTCTCTCTCTCTTTTGTGCGCTTAAAATTTTTTCTAAGATAACTGTGTACTAAGTTAAAGATAAAAGCATATTCACTTTTTTTTTTTTAACTTGGTGCCTATTTTACACATTTTTCCTTAGTGGTGATGATGTCAAAATTAGAGATCCAGTATCTTTAAGTATTGAGTGAGATACAGGGTATTTTCACTCTGAAATTTGTCAATGAGAAAACTATTACAATAATAAACAAATCTTTTTTCTCCTTCATTCAACCTCCCCCTTTCTTTCTTCCTCTTCTCCTTTCCTTCTCCTGACCCCCTCCTTCCTGCCTGCTGCTTGCCCCCCTTCCTTTCTTCCTTTCTTTTTCCTTTCTTTCATTTTTTTTTCTGTCATCAAAATCTCACCATTGCCAAGATTCAAACTCTGTTCAAAATTGGGCAAGTCCAATATGAGGAAAAGATGATAATGTTTCTATTTAAATGAGATAACAAAAACTCAACTCAGAATAAATATTATTACAATAATTATGTAAAAGGAAACACAAATCAAATTAATGTGGCGCTATGTCATATCACACAAATTTAGAATAGAAGAGGTGGTGGTGTTTTGCCATGCAACGACTATTGAAATTGAATGCTTAATTACCCCATAGTCAGGATTAGAGAGAATATTATTGAAATATAAACAACAATTTGATATCATTGTTTAAAATATTTTTTAACTGTTTAATAGGGCTGAGAAAGTAAGGATAGACAATTTTGCTGTGTAATTACCAAATAATACTGAAGATTAAATGTGCGAAAAGGCTTGCGAAACTCTCAGAGGGGCACATTTGCATGGGGGAAATAACTTTATATTTAAACTATGATTTGCTTTCTTTATAGAGTAATTTTCTTTAATTTTTCTGTAGATGATATTGGCTAAAAAGATTAAAAGAAATAATTTAAAGCTATACAACTTTCAGCTGAGATTTTTCACATAATTTTAACCACAGTTAATGTGACTCCAAATATTGTAATGTTCTGTATTATCTTCTTTTCTATATTTTGAAAAGCATTTAAAATTCTTAATCAATTAAGCACCTAATTATCTTTGATTAATGCAGTAGCAGGAGTCATTGCATTAGATTTGGTTTGTTGACTTTTGATAAACTGAATTTTTCAATATTGGGTGAGTTCCCTAGAGTCACTGGGAAACCTTAACCTAAATTTATGATTCATATTGTGTGCTCCTTTCCTGTATTTAGGACAATTTCTAAGGTATGCTGAAAGTTTCTTGTCCAAGAAGATTCCATTGAAAGCTAAAATTAAAGGCTTTATGCTTCACTTTTCTAAAGAAACATCTTTTCTTCACTAACATTTTCTAACATTGATCATGGCCTTGCATCAGAAAATCACCAACTCTTAGGTTAGGTATAGAAAGGAACTTTCATGAAACTGTAAACTGAAACTATATGCTATCTCAAAAATTAAATATGGTTTTGTTCCATTTGTTTTATTCTACAGTTAGAAAGATAGAGTCTTGATATATCTTACCAAATGTCATGTTTCTAATCAGCAAAGCTGAGCCTAGAATACCTCTTCTATTTAGCTCTCTCTGTCTTCCTTTTTTCCCTTTTTGCTTCCCGTTTCCTGTCCATTATTCATCAGCAATCACTTCCTTCTTTTATCCTGTGAAAGCTACCATTTTATTCCATCTACAGTCCAGTTTTAGTTATTAGATACCTAGAGGTGCTCAGCCCTCAGATAGAGGCTTGTCTGTAATCGTCATTTGTAGCTTTGTTTTTAATCTGAGATTGGTGGCAGACAAAATCCTATTAGAGTTCACAGTGGGTCTCTTGAAGACATATGGTATACTATAGTAAAATAATTAACACTATTACTTCTGTGGTCACCTAGAATGAAGTTTCCATTGACAATAAGACTCATGTCAGGGATGGAGGTTATAAATGTACTTCCTCTTGTCAGTTCTGACCTGGCTCTTGATACAGCGGAGCTCCTAATGTGCCACCGGCAGTGACTAACCTTGAGCCTGTTTGTGGTACCAAACTTTCAGAGAACAGTTAGGTCCCTGGTGGCAGGGACTGGTACTTACCTTCACCCCTTTGATCACAGAGAGGGCACCATTTGTCCTCACAGAATAGGTGTTAATTCTATATTTGAATTTTTTTTTTTTCAATCACTCATCTTCCAGCACAATTATATGAGAGAAACTGGATGCTGATGGAATCTCATATTATACTTAGTCTTACTAACTGACTTAATTTACAGTGAAAGAAGGTAGGCAGTAAATGGTGCTTATGGGATTCACTGATCATACCTAATATATTATCGCCCAGAAGCAGCTGGTCTTGTAGATTGGTGGAATCGCCTATTAAAGACACCATTATGGCGCCAGCTGGAAGACAATACCTGTGAGTTTGTGGCATTATCTTTAGCATGTACCTAATATCTGAAAATACCTCCAACATACACTGCTGTTTTCACCACAGCCCATATACAAGGTCAGGGGAAAAAAACCAGAGAAATGGTGTGGGATCACTCACAATTATTCCTACAATAGCGAAAAAATAAAAATAAAATATTTGCTTCCCATCTCAGTGACCATGGGCTAATGATTAGAATTTTCAGAACCAAGTGAAGGAATGCTATCATCGGAAAATATCACAGTGGTTCAAATGAAATAGGGATGGCACTGCAGTTTAAACCTCCTCATATCACTGATAGAAAGAGACATGAGTATATAGTCATGCCACCCTGAACATGTACGATCTCATCTGATCTCAGAAGCTAAGCAGAATCAGGCCTGGTTAATACTTGGATGGGAGACCATGTAGGAATACCAGGTGCTGTAGGCAGAAAAAAAAAGACATGAAAGAGTTGTTGGTAGGTTGTATAGGTTCAATCTGACTACCAAAAGGAAGTAGTGTGGACCACTCAATTATGCAGAAGACAGTGTGAATTGAACCCAGGGGATCACCAGCAATGTTTCGTGTTATTTCATGCAAGGGCAAAAGTGCATGGGACTCTTCTATAAGCTCAAACTGGCCAGAACACCAAGGCTTAAATTCCTTCAGGAATAAAAGTTTGGGCTACTCCACCAGGTAAAACAAAACAAAACAAAACAAAACAGACCCTCTGAGATCAAATGAAGGTAAATATATAATAGAGAAGGGATGTAATAGATGTCATCAACTGCCTTGGATCCAGGTGCAGAATTGAGGACTATAGTCACTCTCTGTGAACTGCATAGAAATCAGAGGAAACAGCAGCATGTGGCAGGCATAGATGGGATCTAGAGGCAGGCAGGATGCCTGGATTGCAGACTGGTTTACTAACTTGTTAAAAGATTAACCTCCTAATCTTTCTGTGCCTCAGTTTTGTCCCTTTAAATTGTGGATAATAATGACACCTACCCCTTAAAATTACTACTAATATTACATGGGATTGTGTAGAAACAAGCACAAATTAATTACTTAGTAAATTTTATTTATTAACTAATAGTAGCTATTATATTGTTTATTGCAATTTCTCTTTCCTCCTTGTAATGTCATATATCTATTTATGTAGTATGACAAAGCTCACTTATTTATCTATCCCTTTCTCTACTATTTAAAATAAGGTTTGTTGGTTCTATTTAGTTAAGATCGCTAAATATTGATGAGATAATACCAAAATTAGTAGAGAAATGGGCACCTCGAGATTCCAGACTTGAAGCTATAGATAGTAAGTGGTGTATGAAGCTATCTACTGTAAAATTTTGGATTGTCTCCTTTTAGGGAGGAGGTATTATCATTAATTAGAGTAAGTGAATTTGAGAACTTTATATACTTCAATATTTTCAGAAGTGCAAGTGTAGAAGAGAGGAAGCGTGGATTTTGGCATTCAAGTATTGATCGTTGTGGATGTTTGCCTTATTCGATCCCCAGAATTCCATTCTAATTCCTTTTAGAGGAGTTTCTTCTGTGAGTATGTCGAGTGAGCCACATGGAAGTCTATGGTGTCTGAGAGTTCCTCTCATTTTCCTCAGCAAAGGGTGCTACTGTGACCTAGGTTTGGATATTTAGTTACTCAGACCTGGAACTTTGACTTTTTGAAAGTACTATAGACAAAGGGTTTATAATCTTTTACTGATTGTAGCAAGTACCTACCCACGCTATGACCTACTTCTTATCACTCTTTCCCTTCAGGCAACTGGGGAAAGACATGGGAATAAACATGGAAAGGCTAAAACCAATGGAAGATTCCAGCCTCCAGTGACTAAAAGAGCAAAGTGGATGAGTGCGCCTTGTGACTACATAGGTTAATGAATGAATTAATATCCTCACAGGAGAAATAAATAAATAGCCAGAGAAAGTGTGAGGAGAGGAGCAAAGTGAAAGTTACATAACATTTTCATCATTTAAAACCTGTCAACCTTTCACAATTTCTCCAAAAATGACTAAGGTCTAAGAAAACAAGAAAATGCAAAGATAAATTTTTTTTTTTCTTAAGAAACATTTAAAGGCCACTAGAGGAGGAGAAAGTCATCTTCAAAAACACTACCAAAGAGAAGAGATGAAAGCCTCATCATGAAAAGTACTTCACCTCTCCCTAGCATTACTTCAGAAAATACATTGGTCCATCAGGGAGCTAGGTGTGAAAAACATTTGACACTCTTGGAAAGGACTTTACTCCTAGAGAAAATCAGAAGAGGCCAAGTGCTTTTTGTCAAAATTAATCCAACAGGTAATTGTTTCCATGTTTAATAGCTAATTTAGTGTTTAGCTTTTAACAAAGCAGCAGATACTACGCACATACTAGTTTGGATAGATGGCATATATAAGCAGTTGGATTCTAGTTCTGCTTTCAGGTTGTTTGTTCATTTTCTCTAGTCCCCAATTTTTCAATATGTAAAATGAGCGGAAAATCTGTGTTCTACCTATATAGTAGAATAGTAAATAATTAAGTGACAGAAGTGCATATATATTTTAAGCCATATAGAACAAAATGGTGATTCTGTTATTAAGTTTTAAATATGAAACTCTCAAACCTGACTTAAGCAGAAGAACTTATATATATGGAATGATCACTGCACAGCCTGGGAGACATATATACCCTGTGGAGCTTTGCTGGAATGATCATAATCTAATCTCAGGAATAAGGGTCTAAACCTGTTAGAAATGATTTTTAAAATGATCTTTTTATTCATATTCTCACTCATCTGTACAGACTTGAGGAAAATCTTTTATACTAGTTATTCTAGGCATTTCTCATGACTGGAGTTGGGCATGGGCTGGTCTGTAGTTTAGAAATGGAAAACTTAAAAACAGGTCAGGTATTAGCATTACCTCTGGTTTTAGCCAATACCAACCTGAGCAGGCTTAGCACTTCACTACTCTGCCACAAGTCCACAAAGCATTGTAAAAACAAAACAAAACAATTGTTTAACTAAGAACCTCATTGGGAGGGGGCAAAAAACCAGCAAACAACTAAATTCTCTTTAAACATTGCTATTATTTCCCAAAGACCCCTCATCCACCAATACTTTGATTTAATCCAAGAGTGTCAGTGCCCCCGGTTGCTCGCGCTTGAGCTCTCCCTCCCTTCTTCTCTTCCTCTCTCTCTCTCTCTCCGCTGATCACCAGTGGTTCCACAAGCCCTGGAGCCCCAGTTCCAGATCTTATCCAAGTATTAATCTCGCACTATCAGGGATCATCCCATGGAGAATTCTGCTGTTAGGAAAAATAAACTTTTTCTCAAAGAGCTATTTCAGCCATTGTAGTTCTACAACTGCTCCATCCAGCACTTGGGCATGGCATTGCAAATTCCCTTTGACCTACTTTGAACCTCTGTGGGAATCAGGCACCTAGAAGAGTTAAATTTCTGGCTAATTTTGGTTTGGTAAAGCCAAACCAAATGAGCTTTGAACAGAAGTGATATACCTGTTAACTGAGCATTTACTTGCTGGTGTTCCTACTCTTCAGAGTTCTATTTTCCCCTTTGCCATAGCAATGGTCCAGCTAAAGAATGAGTTATGAATTGTTCTATCAATCTAGATTCTAGGGTTATGGAATGTGACCACAGCCCCCAGCTGACAATTGGTGAACATGTAGCATAGAATTAAAAAAGCAAACAAAACAGACAAAAAATAACTTTAAAAACTTTGGTGGTCTTATAAGCCATTAACGGTCTGAGAGTTGTTTATTATAAAGTATAGCCTCTTTTATATGATTGTACAATCTTCAATTCTAGAAAGTCTAAGTCCATCTATAACAGCTTTTTAGTTGTCCCTATTTGTTGCTGATTTTAGAGGCAATTGCCCTCCCAGACCCAAAATTCCTCCCTCAAGCCCTATGACCCTTTGAAAATACTATTTTCTCCCAAAAATGTGTTGAAAGACAGAACAAAAAATATTATAAAACTCATTTTTTAATTTGTTAAATTTTTATCTCAAAGAAAATCCTTTTGTTCCTGTGTTTTTCATGTTCTAATAAAAAGAGATATTTTCTAAAGGACAAAAATATTTCTAGGAAAAATCTTCTGAGTTAAAATTCATGGAAAATTATTGTTTGTTGGTAACCTGTACTGTTTGATTCCTCAGGAAGTACAGAGGGTAAAAGTCTGAGTTTTTAATTAGTAAGAAATGAGTCTGAATTTCTGGTTAATAAATTACAAGAGGATGAATTTGAACAAGTTATATAACATGTCTGAGTTTTGATTTCTTCTGTAAAATGTGGACAATTGTAAAACTCTCAAAGGTATTGTGAGGATTAAATTAGGTAATGCACTTTAAATCTTATTTATAGTATCTGTCAAATAGTAAATGTTCAACAAATAGTAGCTATTATTATTATCTTGTAGTTTGGAAGATAGCCTGAAATAGTCATATGTTCACTGCCAAAGAAACATTTATGGCAGAAAAAACCTTTATATTTACCTAGGAAAAGTTTATGCACTTTTTATTATATATATACACACAGAGATATATACATATACATATGTATGTATATAACAAATAGCATTGTTCTTATCACAATACTCTGAATGAATGATACCATTATAAATATGCATGTTTCAAATTCAGCCCTCATGAAGTTATAATAGCAACATTCTAAGAGTTTCTATGGTTAAAACAAAAAATATGGCATTGTGAGCTGTAAAAGTAATTTTGTTGTACAACTCATATACAAATGAAGGACAATGTATATGAATTTTTAGGAAATTCACCTTTTATAGATTAAAGAAAGTATACAAATGAAATTAAGAAGCCAGCTCTATTTGATGGGGCACACGTGTGGAAAGGTGGCTAAACAGTCTTTTTTTGTCAACTTATTTTTTTAAAATTGCTCTTTCTACATCCATTAAATCTTTTTCCTCATTTCCTTTCCCCTGTCTCCCATAACCACAAAATCACATAAAGATACTTATAGAAAAAATGCAAAGCAAGGGAGAAAGAGAGAGAAAGCACAACTGAATGAGCATCCATTGAGAAGCAATATCTCATGATTTTTCTAGGTACTTTCCATTTGTTAGTTTATTTTATATTCACAATTATTCTCTGAAACATGTATATTCTCCCTTTTGAATAGATAAGGACTCTGAAGTCTAAAGGGAGGTAAAAGTTCCCAGTAAAATTCCTGGGATCTTATATCTGTTCTGAACTATTGTTTGCATGGAAGCCTAGGTTGACATGAAGGCCATTTCACACTGCTAGTGTTCATTATCTAAGGTTAGTGATGAAGATCTTGAGGTCACAATAAACCACTCTCTTCTCAACTATGCCTGCCATCTTTGCCTTGGGACCAGATCCATGGAAAACAGTTATTTTCCAAAATGAAAAAACAGGATTTGGCAAACTTTTGTGCTGTCATGATATGGCAACCATCATTAGATTCTCTAAGCAGAGTGAAGTCTTCTTTGGTTTTGATCCTAAAAGCCATATTTCTGTGTCCCATGTTTAAATGAGAGTTTACCAAAAGTAAGTACATATTTGGCCTTCTCACTTAACTAAGTCATTGCTAATTGGTCATGTAATATGCAACACTAACAGAGAACCCTTTCTAACCCCCCTTTAAAACAAGCTCATCTTGCTATGTATGTATTTTTAAAGGTCTGTTCCCCCTTTTATCATCAAAGCTAAAACATCTTTATTTTTTCTTTTATCTGGCACCAAATTAATTATAAAGTCTGTATGTTAATATTAATATTTCTTCAGTATAGTTTAACGGCTTTTATTACCTTTGAATCAAACATTTCCATTTTATGACAAAACTTCACAGTACAATTCAGAAAATCCAAGCTGATAAATTTAGGTAAAGATTTAAGTGGAAGTGTTTTATCTTTTAATCATTCAACCAAGCTCCAGTTCAGTAGCATAATCTGCTTAAACTGTACGAGTCCTCACATCCACAGGAATCAAATGAAAGCAAGGTTTATGACATTTTTCAGTCATTTTCACCAGTAATTCTCTTTGATGGATTGCTGGGATTCACAGGGCTGGGAGGAATTACAGCCTACCAGCCATTCAGCCAAATCTAGAATGCTTTAGTGCAATTCCAATATTACCCCTTCCTTCATGGTTGCATGACCGCTAGTACAGAAGTTTTCTGTGAATCCATCATATTGTTCTCCCAGAAGCAGAAAAAGAGAAAAAAAATACTATATAAGATAAATGCAATCTGATGTGCACTTTACCTAGTTTCAAGAGGAGTAATATTTGATTAAATACTCCAACACAGATTTCCTGTACAGTCTTAGCTTAAGGAATGTTAGAGAGAACTGGCTGTGCTGAGGCTACTTCCGTTTTTGGCACCAAACTCTCTTAACAGGGATGGACATGAATCTGGAATTTCTAGACTTTCTTCCTGACCAGTGTTACTTTAGAGAAGAGCTGCAGCAGAGGTATGGAAGTGACCCCGCTTGGTGGAACCACTTCTTCCTCAGTCTACTGCTTTTCATAGGCAGGTCTGCATGCAGTAGGTAAAGGATCACACGAGAGGGTCTTTATTATGAACCTCTTTTGGTGCAAAGCAAAGCAAAAGAATTGCCTCTTGAGAATTGGTTAGGTAAAGTTTGGTATTGACTTGGCTTAGGACTTTAGGGTGGGCCCAAACTAAGACTGATTTAAGGTCTGATTACATGATTACAGGTATGGAATGTCTGTGGGTCATGAAAAGATTAAGCAGGCACTAAACTTCTATAGTCTTCTTTTATCCTCTTTACTTTTTTTTTTTTTTACTTTTCTCTCCTTGCATTTATTTCTTTCTATTTATTTTTTACCCTTTTATTTTCCCTTTTATTTTCATTTTTCTCTATCCTTTTTAGCTACCACATGGAAGTCTTATTAAAAATTGCTTTCCATTATAATGCTACTGATGTTATTTTGGTTTCTTTCTTTTGACTGTGGCAAAGAGTGCAGGTGGTACAAAGAGCCTGTATCTCACTGAAGATCACATGGCTACAAACATTTTTTTAAAGGAAACAAATTTGAGAATTGCTGCTCTTGTCTTAGTTATTGCAAACCCAGTCTTTTTACTTGTTCCTAAAAGCTTAAGGCTTTGAAAACTGGGCAGATTTATGTTTAAACAGTGAATCTGTCACTTTAAACAATAAAAACAACAATAGATGCATAATTGCCAAGAGGCTAACCCTTGATTGAGCCTCTTTTGTAAGAGTTCAGTTAGATTTCACATGAAATAGTACTAAACAAGTTTTCCTGGTGAACATATCCTTGTTCATAAGTTTCAAACCTTTCTTATGAAGATAATATTTGCGTACTATTCTGTGAGAGAGAAAAAAAAGATATGCTCTGGGATATAGACATTCTACTATTTTGGAAAAAGAATGCTAAGAAAGGAAGTATATTCTTAATATGCCAAAGTGAACTTCCAGCTCTCATTTATAAAACTATTTTATTCATTTAAATGACAGATTTGCCATTAACTAATTTGGGGAAAGACAGTTCATCTCTTTGGGCCTCAATTCTCTCATTCTTGAAAGGAAGTGATCAGACTAAGTCATCATTTATATTCCTTCAAGCTCTAGCACTCTGATTCTAAGGGCAAATTGGTGGGAACCCCAAATACAATATCATAACTTTGTTACTCTTTAAAAGTACCAGATGGCATAGACTTTGACTAATCAAACTATTTTATCTAACATTTTTACTTTTCATTAACACTAATGTTAATACTGGTTTTTATTCAGTTGCCTTCCATCTTGCTTGGGCCACGTTCTGGGCATAGAGGTAAAGGGGAGTAACCAAAGGAAGAATAAAAATGAGAAATTTTGAGTGTTCACTCTGAGTCACATTCTGGCTAGACAAAAGTGCATAAATTTCACAATAGTTTGTTGGTATAGCATTCTTAAATCGAATATATCCATGAAAAACTGAGAGTCAAGAGTCAGCTAACTTTTTCAAGGTCACGATGTAATTGAGTAATATAACCAAGATTTGAAACAAGGCTGATTGATTTCAGCACCCTGGCTATACTACCTCCTGTTGCATGGTTATTACATACCTCTACTGCGGCCTCTGGGGTCCTTCTGGGCTCTTTTCCAGATTGAGATTTGTTCTACATGTCTTTAGAGACACGGAATGAAGACTTAAGCCCTATGTAGGATAGGCCATTTCTCCTGTCAAAGGGCAGAATTGCAAAAATGAAATAAAGAACATCCCACACTTCTACTTTAAGCTGATGTGTTTGTCACCTCCACCTATATTTATTGGTCAAAGTCACATAGGTAAGTCCAAAGTCAATGGCACCTGGATATATATTTTATCTGCTGAGAAAGCATGGCAGTCTCATGACAAATAGATTGGATTAAATATTCTACTGGAAGCAAGGAATAGCTGGGGAAAAATTATGTATCCATTTTGTGAAACCAAGGAATAGGTTGATGAAGAAGGTTTGCAAACTCTTTTCTTAGAGATCATCAAGAACAGGAAGAATGAACAGCTTAATTTCCATTTTTGAAATTCTATCTGAAAACAGGGCTATATAATCACTATACCACAATCATAAAATGAATGTCATTTCCTGTAATTTGAAAAAGTAAATATTAAGTAAACATTAATGTTCTTCCTGAGATGTATTTATAATTCCCACTTAATCTACCCATTTACCCAATGGATCACATCTCTTTATGAAATAAACACATTATTTTAATGATTACATCTTGGATTTTGTGTTATGTGTTTTCCACGCTCCCAAAAGGCAAGACACTGTTGATGTTACAGAAAACCAAATTCTCATTGTTCATAAGTCTCGCCATGAGAAAATTTCATTTTTAGGAGGAGATATTCTAAATCCAAATAAACCATACCTTGTTCTTTCTTAAATTTTTCCAGAATGTTATTCTCTCTCTCAATCTCTCTCTCTCTCTCTCTCTTTCTCTCTCTCTCTCTCTCTCTCTCTCTCTCTCTCTCTCTCTCTCTCTTCTCTCTCTCTCTCTGTGCGTGTGTGTGTGTAAAGAAACTATGTTGGAATCTTGACTGTTGATTTCTAGTGAGCTAACCTCACATGGTAAGGTGACAACAATGTTCAACTTTAAACTTCCCCACTCTTGTTTCACTTCAGGTTCTACTCCCTTTCATCCAACTGCAAAGACAACAAAAACTGCTCCTAGCTTCCAGGGAGGCTGTTCACATTAAGGGTTTGCAGAGCTGAGTTTGTATATCTGCCACACAAAAATATTTGTCTCTCAGCAACAAATGAAAGCCACCATATTGAGGTCACTCTAATTACTCAATTGTATCCAAACATAGTCTTCTAAATTGAACCCTTTCCACTCCTCTTTTAATTACAATTTGTTCTTTAACATTAAGAGATTAAATTGAACGAGCCAAGTCTAGGTAGAGAAATGACAGCTTTAAAGTGCATTGAGCCAGTGCTTAAACAAACACAATGATAGTTTTAATTTTTTTTTTTTACCATGACTTAAAGTGAGGTAAGAATTTACAGAGATATTAGTTCCATTTTTTTAAAGGTTAGTTTAAAATCATAGCTGCTTCTTATGTCAGTCACCAAGCATACCGAAAAAGGGAGAAAACAGACTTACTTTATAGATTATGAAAGGCAACTAAAACAGGTTGCATTAAATTTAAAATGGTATATAGTGAATTCCAGGGAGACTGGTGTTCAAAATCAAATCACCACTGTGAAATACTAATACTTATTATCAATGGTAAAATTACTTCATACATACAAAGTTTTATAGTTGTAAAGCTTCTTAAATTACATTATTGCCTTTGATCCTCTTTGAAATCTGAAAGATAGAACAATAGCCTTTTTTCCAAATAAAGATACTACAAACACTTCTCACACATTAGTTGACTTCCAATGTCTAATATTTGTAAGATTCTGTAACAATTTCATATGAAAATCGATATTTGTGACAATTTAAACAGATTTGTTTAAAGTTTAAGTTTTCTCTTTTTAAGGATAAATATATGTATTTCCTTCCAAAGAAAGTTGTATAAATAAGACTGATAAGAGAATGGTTAAATTACTTAATAAAACACTATTTAACTAGTGTTTTAAAATACTTAAAAACACTCATCGCCTATATAAAAATTGATAGACCAATTAAAAGTCATATTAATTAACTCACCAAACTAATTTCCTTTGATATTTCTATTAAGATACAATCTGTGTGGATATTCTTCTACTGCTTGGACATTTTAGAAATTCTATTCAAATTTAACATTATTTGCTTAGATATCAGTTAGAGATAGCTTTGCATACATAATGTTAGGCCAAAGAATTATTTCCTTGAGTACCAAGAGCCCACAAAAAGTAAAAATTAGCTGCACTCCTTATTTATATAAACACCACTAACTCAAACCATCAGATTATTTCTTTTTGTTTGATTGACTGTTATGAGACATGTTTAGTGTGTCTTTATAACAAATAAATAAACAAAACAAAATTCCATTTTGTGCACAAACTCCTACTCTTCTCCTTCTCCTTTCCCTTCTCCTCCTCCTCTTCCTCCTTCTCCTCCACTTCTTTCCCCTTTCCCCTTCTCCTCCTTCCCCTAACTTTTTTTTTCTTGGTACAGAGATTTCCCACATGCACTCTGCCAGCATACATCATAGCCTCTCCCATTTTAAACAATTCCCACCAGAGTGGCGCATTTGTTACAATTGATGATACTACATTGACACATCATTATCACCCCCAACTTGTAAAACTATATGGTATCACAAGCAGGATATTGACATCGATAGAATCAAAATACAGAATACTTCTGTCATCATAAGAATATCTCATGTTATCCTTTTATAACAACATTCACTTTTCTCCTTCCTCCTGTCTTTCCTTAATCCTTAATTTCTACAAATTTGTTATTTAAAGAATAAAATATACATGGAATCATACAGTATGCAAATCACACAGTATGCAAATTCAAAATGAGATTCATCTAATTCACTATAATTCTCTGGAGTTGTATACAGGTTGTTATATGTATCAATAGTTTATTGCACAATAGTATTTCATAACATTAATGTACCACAGTTTAATCATAACTTACATTGAAGGACGTCTGGCTTGTTTTGATTTTTTGACAATTATGAATAAAAATACTATATACATCTGTAAATAAGTCTTTTCTGTGTGTGTGAACATGTTAATATTTCGTTTAAAAAGAATTTTGGTTACATTCTTGAAAGAAAGATATTGGTCTGTAATTTTAGCTTTTGTACCCTCTTTTTCTAGTTTTATTATAAAGGTAGTACTAGCTTCATAAAATGAATTGGGAAAGTTTCCTTTTCTTCTATTTTCTGGAAAGGATTGTGTAGAATTAGTGTTACTTAATCTTTAAATATTGAATATAATTCTCCAATGACATCATTAGGGGCTAGAAGTTTTTTTTTTTCTTTGAGTTTTAAATTTCAGAATTTAATTTCTTTAGTAGTTATAGGGCAATTCTAGTTATCTTTTTTTTAAATTACATGAGTTGCAGAAGTTTGTGTTTTTTGAGGCATTGATCCATCTCTGCTAAGTTGTCAAGTTAATGTATGTAGAATTGTTTGTAGTATTCCTTTATTATCCTATTGATGCAATTATATCATCTGTTTAAGTACAGGTATTAAAATTTTTGTCTTTTTTTTTCGTTGACAGTTTTACTAGAGAGATTTCAATTTATTAATCTTTTCAATAACTCAGCTTTTATTTCATTGATTTTCTCTTATTTTTATGTTGTCAATTTTATTGATTTTTTCTCTGATATTTATTCTTCTTTATGCTTGTTTTATTTAGGCTTATTTCTTCTTTTTCTAAATTCTTGAGGTAGGAACTTAGAATACTTATTTAAGACTCCTAAAAATACATGCATTAAGTAGTATAAATTTTCCTCCAACACTGCTTTGGCTATATCACACAAAATTCGATATGTTTAATTTAATTTTTATTCAGTTCAGTGTACTTTTAAAAATTTCTTATGAGACTTTCCATTTAACTATTTTTTGTCATCAATTATGTAAAAAAATTTTCCAAGTGTCTAAAGATTTTTCTGTTGTTTTCCTTTATTAATTCCACTGTAGTCAGAAAATACATTCTTTGTGATTTCAATTATTTTAACTTTTGGATATTTTCTTTAATGCCTAGTTATGATCTATCTTGGTATATATACTTTGGACATTTGAAAAGAATGTGTATTCTGTTGTTGCTATTGGGTGGCATGTTCTATAAAATTCAGTTGGATTGTTTTGTTTAATGATAACATTGAATTATTCTATATCTTTGATTTTTTTGTCTGCTTGTTTTATCAACTGTTGAGGGAGGTGTTGAAATCTGCAACTCTAATGGTAACAATGACAGCAGACCTTTGTTGGGGCTTTTTTAGTAGGTGTGCATTGGTATTTCTGAGTTTCCAGGTTTTTCAGTTCCAAGTCTGAGTGATATGGACAAAAGAAAACTCAAGGAGCTCGCCACCCTGTGGTTCTTCGTGTCCTGAGGTCCCTAGCTGTCTGCTTTCTCTCTCTTGTTCACTGCCTTCTTACACTTGTGTTCAGAGTTTTTAGTTGTACTTAACAAAGAGAATAGGGGAAATATGTCTACTCTAGCTTCTTAAAAGCAGAAGTCCTGTCCACAATCTTTTACTCTTAATTTAATTGAAAAATTTGAACCTATATAGAAAATTGTTTTTTCTTGCTAATGTTGCTTTATTACTTTTTTAAATAACTAATTTCCTTCATTTGTAGTGAAATATTTCTTCATTTTTCAAGAATTAGCTAATAGTTTTCAGCCACTTTAATAACTTTCTATTATTTTGTGTTATATTCAAAAGAATAATTTTAAATGCTTTGCTGTTATGAAATCTTCAAATAGAAATGTAACACATAAACATTTTTTATCTCCCTAGATGCCCTGTGTGATGTGAAATGATTTAATATTAGATTTATTTTGTTTTGTTTTTGCAAAGCCAGCTCTATAGCATAGCAAAGGCTATTATGGTTTGAATTAAATATAAGCCACAAAAGCTAATGTGAGATACTGCTTAAGGTGTACACACTTGTGATCAGATATTAAGTGTTTTTAATAAGCTCTAAAACATTATTGTTAATTAATTCAACAACTTTTTTTCTCTAACTTTTGAAAATATATATGTACTTAAGCCATGAATCTAAGTGGTTCTTTTTGGGCCTCTTTGATTTTACGTGACAAGTTCATTACTAAAGAATTAGAATTATTAACTCACAGAGTATTAGAGCTGGAAAGTCACTCATAGATTTACTCCTCAAATTGTGACACATGACAGTATACCTGGATTACATGGAATCACACTATTGACACAACATATTTTACATTGTTAACCTATAAATAAAAAGACAAAGTGAGAGACAACAAGCATTTATTTGAATAGCTGTTTAGGAAGCACTGATTCAGGCAGAAACCCTATAGTATTCCAATTAGGAGGCAAAGGCAATGCATATGTATTTATGAGAAAGGGAAAGGGAATAGTTACAAAATGAAGGGAAACAATGACATCAACAGAAGAGCGGTATTGTATAAATGCAGAAAGCTAACATAGTGATGCTGATTCTAAAGAATGTTTTGAATTGTCAGTCCTATGGCCAGCAGTCCAGTAGTCATAATGTTTGCTTCAGTTTGGGGAGGGATACAGAGCTGCTTTAGGCCCAGTCCAAAGGTTATTTTGCCTGATTTTAACATTCAAACATTTTGAGGCATAAGATGTGTAAGGTAGTTCTTTGGGGATGGCAGCTCTTTACTCCATTTAAAAGTGACTCTGTTTTTATGCAGCACAAATTATGTTAGAAAATATGGAGAATAATCTTTTAAACTTTGATGTTTTTAAAAGTTGATGATGCTGTGTATGAGGAAATCATGAATTTTTTTTCTATTTTTTCTTGTCTTATTCTTTAAAAAAAGACTCAGAAAATTGAGCTATTATATGTAACTTGAGCTTTTATGATAATTTGATATTTTGTTATTTTGTTGCTGTATAAGATAACCTAGTGTTGTTAGTACCCCAGCCTGTGCAAAGCGAATAGGATTGATATTGAAGTGAGAGTTCATTTGTCGATACCATTCAAAAATATTATTTGTGACCTTATATACATGAGCTTATATATATTTTTAAATGCTGTGTCAGTTTATGAACTAATGTTTATTTACTTTGGGTTGCTTAAAGAATTATCTTCTTCCCTTTTGCCCCTCTGATCTCCCTTTTTTTCCCCCTTCTGGGTTCTCTTTTTTGGTTATCTCTTACTGCCTTTTTGCCCTTTTGGCCATTTTAGCCCCTTTGTGTTGTTACAGTGCTGGGACCATGTGCCTCCTTTGGGCATACTTTGTTTTTCTCTATGAGCCTCCTTGGGGCATTCTTTGTTTCTCTAAAATATATTTTTAATAAAACTATTAAATCTCAAAAAAATGATATTCCTCAAATTATTATACCACGAGCACATCATTTTTTTTTTTTGGCATCATACCTTCATAAATATTTACTTAATGCCCATTTGGAATCAGGAAAGTGCTAGGAAATGGAGCAGAGTGGTAAACAAGAATTACAAGATTCTGTTCTTTTTAAACTTGCACTCTGGAAGGAAGAAAAAGAAATAAATAGAAATATAAAGTAGGATATAAGTTATGGGAATTTACAGTGAAAATTTGGCTTCATAACATGTAAGTAGAGAAAAATTTGTTGAATGATTGGTAAAATCTTTGGATATGCATAACTATAGTTACAGTGTTTTTCATCATTCATATTTTTCAATTGTATCAATTTCAAAATATGTATTTCCACAGAAATATTTTTCTATATAAATAAAAAATTAGAAATACAAAAATTAAATCAATAAAAATAATAATGAAAAATATTTTAGAACAATATGAAGACGAGTAGTAGAACAGAAGTTTTTCCCTAAGACTAAAAGCAATAAATCTTACAATGGAGGTTATATGACTCATATGTTGACAAATAGCTGTAGTTAGACTAATAATTGTAGATTATGATTATATTTAAAGATTTATATAAGAAAATTATTTTTTATTAATCTGAAAATCAGCCTAAGCTTCTTTTGTGAATAAACCCTAAGTAATAACTCCATGAGACCATGACACTTGCAAACATTTAAAAAAGAATAGAAGTGATAGAAGAAAATTACCAGCTTTTTGCAAATAAAAAAGCTTTATCTAGGTATAGCATAATGAAAAGAAAAATCAAATGTGAAGCGAAAGCACATTCAATTCCTTCAAGACTTTTCAGGATTGCCTATAGGAAGTGAAGCTTAGGTAATTGGAGAAAATTAGCGTTGCCTTTAACTATAGATACCTAAATCTATTTTTGGATTAAGAGAAAAAGGGAGAGAGCAGGAGTGAGAGAGAGTGAACATCATGTTCCCACCCCCAAAATGTACTTCTAAAGAATCAGAGCTAAAATAACTTTTTATTATGGCTAAAAAATTATTTAGATAAAAGGTTATTTTTATCTTTAAGTGGCAAAAATAGGGTTCACCAGGATATTTGGAAATTACCATGAAAAATTATTTGGGTAATTTTTTTGGTCTTTGTTTACTCTGTCCATAGATTCCATAGTATTATTTATGGAATGTGTTAATTGCGAAATATAGAATAGAAAAACTAGTAGTAAATAATTTTTTGTCAAGAAAAGGGCATGGGCTTGTGCAGAGGTGAAGCCAAGTTTGTAACAGATATATCGTCAAGTTTTCCATAAAGCAATAGTAAATTCTGAATGCACAAACACCAAATTCTCCAAGATTGTCTTTTCTTACAGAGCTTTTCTCTTACTGTTATTGAAGCTCAATATGGCAATGAAAATGATAAATTTCTTAATGTGACCCATTTGTCAAATGTCTGTGTGGTCTCTATGAAAAAAAGTTACCATGCTGGTCTTTCTCCATTTGCTACCCTAAATCCACTCACCATATTTCCCTTCTTGCTCTGAACCTGGGTAAGTAATCCCGGTATCTCTGAAGCTACCTTTTCACTTGTTTTGGGTGGCTTTGGTCTGTTGTGGGAAATCATATGTGCTGTCTCTCTGTTTTATACACTAAAACCCTGACACGGCGGTGGTCCTCTGCACCTACAGCCCCAGCCAGGCAGTCCCTCCTCCAGGGGTCCAGCAACGGCCTTCAGTAATACTCTGTCCTACATGTGCTCCTAAAATCATAGAAGTGGTTAAGGCTGCTGCTGTTACTAGTCTCAGGTACCCTTCTTCTTTCCCATAAAATTACTGTCTTCATGCAAGTCTCTCCATTTCAACAGTGAATAGAATTCTGTTTTCTTGCTGGGTTGCTTACTCATATTTAACTTTCTTAATTATATTTGGAGAAAATTGTTCACTGAAAAAAGAAAAGTTTTTAACCTTTCCTGCAGGAGAAAAAGAATCCGATCATAGAGTCAGTGACCACATAATCATAGTAGTCAACATTCATGGAATGTTTACTATATACCAAGAACTACTCTAAGCACTTCACATGAATTCAATTCTTTTTTTTTTTTTCAGAAAGTCATCTATGATGGATTCTATTATAATTCTTAATTTACAAGAAGGAAACTGAAGCATCAAGAGTTTTAATAATTTGGCAAGGATGATAAACTTCTAGTGGGCTAGATGAAGCAATCTAGAACCAGGCTCTTAATTGTTGTGCTATATTGCTTTCAACACAAGTTAGCTCAGCTCTTGGTAAGATGATTTACTAATCTAAATGTCTACCAACAAAAGACTCAAGGTACTGTTTCCCATTGCTTTAGCTGCACCTTCCTCAGTGCTTACTCAGATGTAGAGATAAAATTGTTATCTGAATTGACATGTGTCCTGTAATGCACCCTCTAGCATTATGCACGTTGGGGACCAGAATATTTAGACTATTTATTATCCTTGCATGCTTAATTTTTCCCTCCTCCATTATACTTGCACTCTACAGGAATTCTCTAGGTATTATATTCAGTATTGTATTCTTAGTGCTTTGCAAAGTATGTGGCACATATTTTAGGCACTAAATTGATACATATTAAGTGACTTAAAGAAAAATATATTACTGTACATCACTGCATTCTCACAATATCATAATTACAAAAAAAGTAGAAAAATTTCAGGGTTGCTGATCCTCATAGGAAGTGCTACAACTTTTAGAGTTTTAGCTCAGTTTTTCCAAAGTTAATAGATATTAATATAAGAGCATCTTTCCCATGAATTTCATGTAGAAAACTTTGTTTATCATGGTTAATAATTTTTAGCATTTGTTATGTATTAAAAATAAGTCTTATGCAAGTATAGTATAATGCATAACTTTTTAAAATACTTTATTAGGAAAAAAATTTTAAACATATAAAAGTTAAAATAATTATACAGAAAATATTATGAACAATTTAATTCTACAATTAACATTATGCTGTATTTCCTTCATTACAAAACTCTCCTTCCTTTTACCTTCTCTCTCTGTTTCTCTGTCTCTCTTTCTGGATACATGTACTAGGAAGATTGCTAAGATCAATGCATGGTACCCTAACTACTTTGGGGTATTATCCTTAACTAGAGTTCAATATATGTTTAAATTTTTTAAGTAAAATTTATATGAAGTAAAATGTACAGATATCAAGTATCTCATTTAACGAGTTTTGACAAACACATACAACTATGTAACCAAGCTGTCAATTAAAGATGCAGCACATTATCATCATTCCAGAAATTTCCCCATGACCCATCTCAGGCAATCTTCACCTCTATCCATTTTCAGATTGATTGATTTTTTTTCCACTGGAGATTAATTGAGCTTATCCTAGAACTGCCTCAATAACCATTTTCAGTATTTCCAAATCAGACTATAACTTTTTCCAAGGGTGATTTTACATGTATTGAAACAATGTGAAGCCTTTATTGACTTCTGTTTTTCATACAGTCTCTTTGCTGCCAATCATTCTAATAGCAGTTCAGGAGTGTCCTAATAATTTCAGACATTTATTTCCCAATTAGTATGTAATTTGAAGTTTATAGTGTCTTCTGTATCCTAGTTATTCAGTATATATATATAAGTTTGTATGGTTTTATTTGCTCACCTTGTTGATCTGTGGTTTGTGGGGGATGTCTGAAGAGACTGGAGTTTAGATAGTAGCCATTATCCAACAGAAATCATCCAGTACATTTTTTCATGACCTATGCTATTTCCTGAAAATAAACATGTTACATAATTAATAGTTTTACTAAGGTAAGGGTCTCCATAGTGGAATACTCATATCTCAGAAGAAATGAGACATAAATATTAAAATTTCTATGTTTTTCTTTCTTAATCAAAAATATAAGGAAGAGATTAAGCTTTAGTAAGTGAATCAGCAATTATATATACATATGAATTATTTAAAAACTTGCATTTTATTGATATATTTGTATAAAAATGGAAGATAGTTGCATGAGAGTATTATAAAAAGTTCTATTCAGGATTTATTTTTATTTTGAATAACATCTACTATTAAATCAGCTTTTTGATGCATTGGTCTTTCATGCTGTTTGCATTTTCTTTATGCAAACATATCCTACTTTTCTACAGTTGAGGCTTGTTAGATAAGTGTTTCAAAATAAACAACTTGACCATATAAACAACACTGACCATGCATACTTAAGAATGAATATCAACCAAAGCAGAATGGGTACATAGTGTATTAACATTTCTTTTTCTTTGTGTCATAAATCACCGCTAATTAACATTTTCTGAGATCATTTCTATTGGCATGAAATGACCATAATATATTTGCTTATTTTGACTAGTTTAATCACTGATCTGTATCTTTACACTGGATGGTTTGATTGTGTTGACTCCACAATGATACGGGAAGTAGTATTACTTAAGTAAATTGACATTTTAAACCTTGTTTAATGGCCTGATTTGTAGACAAACTAGTTAAATGTACTAGTTAAAGATTAGTTATTAGTTATAGACTACTAGGTGGTTTAGTGAAAGGGTAGCAGGATTAAGTAAGACAGAAAGGAGAATGGGACCTAGTAATGGTGAGTGTAGAACAAAAGTATTTAAGGTTGTCATGGAAAAAATTGTTATTTTATTTCTTTATGTAGCAATGCTTAAAAATAGGCAACTAAGCTTAGATATGTCTTGGTTAGCCATAACAGTAACACTTTATTTCAGTAGAGATTCAAAAGAAAGTACAACATAGAGATGGAAATTACATGCCACGGTACTCTCCATGCTTAATGAAAGATATTTTTGTTCATCAAAACACTCTCTAACTTTGAGCCCTGACAAGCCTTCTTATCATGGTGTTTTAAGTTACTAGTTGACATAAACCTTTTGCTTTTACTAAAAGAATGAATTAAGG
Source organism: Eonycteris spelaea (assembly GCA_003508835.1). NCBI lineage: Eukaryota > Metazoa > Chordata > Mammalia > Chiroptera > Pteropodidae > Eonycteris > Eonycteris spelaea. The sequence continues at coordinate 8,761,126 of PUFA01000043.1, read as the reverse complement.
GTTACTTGAAAATCATGGTTTTATAAACAAAGGTCAACTTTGGCCAAAACCTTTAGAAAAATTGAGGTTAAAACCATAGGAATAGAATTAGGAAGATCACAGTACAGTCACTGTGAAGAATGAGCATCAAACATGATATTATCTTGATTCCAAAGCACCTAGAAGTTTATGTGGTATGAGCAAAGATCAAGTAAGAAATACTATAATTTAAATACTGGAGCTAGAACCTGTGACGATATGAGAGCTGGCTCTTAATTTTTATGTTTTAACAGAAACCATAAGTATAGCAAACTTTAAAGACCCCAGAGTTTTAGGGGCCATTTTAATGATTTTTCTATATCAGTACGCATCGTTCTCTAATCTCCAAGAACTCTTGAGATTATCTGGGCAGGACAGCAACATTTATGTGACCACAGCTGGGTGACTCAGCTGGGGCAACAGAATATTCCCTGGGCTGTGTGAAAGGCAGTCTCTCAGAGCCAGTGGTTCCATCTGGTAGGAGACCTTTTTCTGGACCACCACCATATACCTCCACAATTCCTTTCATTACCTTTAAAAAGCCTGGGTTGGGGAATAAAGAGATACCACTTTTTTGATACTTAATGCTCTGTGGATGCTTTAATTAAATTCTAGTCAATTTAAACAAAACTTGACATGATTTCCAGCCTGTGATGAGCATAGCACCAGAGTCATGCTCCCAGTTTAGTTGCTTAAAAATATATTTGATGATAGGTAGATACTCTTTCATTACTGCAATTTTTAATGAAACTAGTTATTTTCCACTTGGCTAATTTCACAAGTGATACCTCTCTTTAGACAAATTCTAGCTGCGACCAGCAGTCAGAAACACAGAAATACTATAATTTTACATATTTCTTTCCTGACCTCTTTACCCCACCATGCATCCACTTCTCATTTTTTTTTCTGTTGGACATAAAACAATTACTTCCTAAATTGATAAACATAGAAAAAGCGGGGGATAAAATTTTAATCTGGTTAGTAATAAGTAGCTTTCATACCTCAACATTAACAGAGAGTAAAAGGGGATTATTGCCATCAAGGTTTAAATGAACTGGTGTGTGTGTGTGTGTGTGTGTGTGTGTGTGTGTGTGCGCGCGTGCGCGCGTGCATGTGCATGCTTGTGTGTGCATGCATGTGTGTAAATGTATACATCTGAGTTACTTTAAACAGTGTTTTAATTTATTTCAAAGTGATAAGTTATATATGGTTCATAAGAAGTGAAAATTCTTTCCATAAGCAAATTTAGTAATTGGAAACAAATTTTATAGTTTACTTGGGATCACTGTCATGAATTTTCATATTTAAAAAAAAGTTAATTAAGAACATTCTTAGTAGAAACAGGTGGATTAAGAATGATGTTTGTGCGCTTCCTTTAGTTGCAGTCAATATAATCTTCTCACTTACTCAACAACAAGTCTACAACTGTTAACATTTTGGTTTCCAATTAATTCAAATGTGCTTTTTTCTAAAATAAAAAATGTTTCTTCCAATCACTGCCTTTCAAATATTTAATAAAATTTCTATGGATAAGCAAATTTAAATGGAATGGAATAGAGTGAAGAGAGTCTGCGAAAAAGTCACAAAATACCATGAGTTGAAATTGAGACTAAAAAATACACTCATTATAGTTAGAGTGGCTTATTCCACACAATAGTTTTCATGACATAAAATTTCCTAATTGTAGACATTCATGTTTACAAAAATGAGCTGATGTGGAGGTGTTAGAAAATTAGCAAGTTGGTATTTAATTTATGGACAATTTTGGAAAAATTGTTTTATATATTTTTGGCTTGCAATTACTTAATTTACATATCATTTTAATTCTCATTCCATCAATTCTCATGTTATACTAAAAATGACAGTATGGAGGAAATAAAATATACTGGGCTAAGACTTGAGAAGTGTGAGTTCTAGAGCCACGTGTGACATCAACAGTCTATGGGGCAATCACTTAGGAAGCTTGAATCTAAGATATTTTTAAACTTGGGCATCATGAAAGTTGGATTTGATAACCTCTAAAGTCATTAAAAATTTTTGATTCGTTGGCTCCAAGAGTGTATCAGGAATTTGTATTATTATTATTTTTTAAAATTTCCTCTAAATTACCTCAAGAAACCACACCAGAAACCGAGGTCAGCTGTCTCCAGTGTGAGTCTTGGCGCTGCTCAGCAAGGAGCACCAGATTCACCGAGGACACACCTGGATATGGCTTGGGTGGGGCCACAAGTTGGAGGCGGCAGAGTTTCAGGGACTCCTCTGGGCAGAGCAACCTCTGTTATCCGGTTTGATTTTATCTCAGCTATGGCAGCACTGAGTCTGCACACTGGGAAGGGGAGGACTCAACAGAGGAACAATGGATACCACTGGCAGTTCTGCCCAGGAGACAGCCTCACCTCCAGCCCTCACTCCAATAATTCAATATCTCCCTGTAAGTCCCTGGTGCCCCCTATGCAGGCAACCTGGTTGGTGCTGATGCTCAGAGTGAACAAGTCTGTTACATGAAAGTCTGCTTTTAGGCAAAGCCCTTTAAGATGCATCTGCAGCTGCTGCTGACACTTCCGTAACCTCTGTCCCACTTGGCCACTTGGAACCAGACAACCATGTGTCTTCACCCCCTTCTACCTTCTACCCTTGCAGGTCGATTAATTATTTCTCTTCCTAGTTGTAGTGTTTCTGTTCATCTAGATTCTAGGCGACTTTCCTTGTTGTTTGCTCTGTGTTTCTGTCACAACTTTGATTTGGCGCAAGAGGAATGAACAAAGCCTCTATTATCTACACCATTTTCTCTCATCTCCTGTATTTCTATTATGTAATACCATATAATAATTTTAAAGGAATGTTGTAGAACTATGTCTGTGGACAAATGTGATTTTGCTATGATACCAACATCTTTTTTACAACTACAGTGACACATATCTTTATCTAAGTAAGAAGAAAACATGGAAGAAGTGGTTTTAGAAGTAACCTGAGATAGTTTTGGGTGACAGTGAAGAAAGGAGAGGAGATTAGAAGATAAGCAAATATGAAAACAAAGATATAAAGACTACATTAAAAAGAAATGTAGGTTTTTAAAATTTATTGTTTGGATGAGCACATTTCAAAAAAATTAAAAGAAATCATCTATAAACCTGTAAGCTTATTCATGAAACAGTGTTTAGAGAAAAAAATAGAGGCTGTTAATTTGGGAGGAAATTAGTAGAAATGATTTGTTTTATCTTTATACATTTTGCATCATTTGTTATGTTATAGTATTCAGGACATGCCACCCCAAATATATGGAATATATGATACCTTGGCGTATTACATATCTTAAGCTGAAGGAGTTTGAGAAGAGAGCAGAAACAGGGAGGTCAATGACCTATGTCCCTCGCTCTCTTCCCCTGAAACAAGTCATAAAACTCTTATGTGAAATGCACCCTACCTGTACCAGGAGGAAGAAGATCTTCTTATCACCAAAGACAGGAAATTTAGGCCCCAGAAGACTATATAAACAAATCACTTTAAAGTAACTTTTATCTTCCTAGTTACTTATTCCTTTACTACCCCTGGTCTAAACTCCTTTGTTTTGTCAATTTTTCACATATTTATTGTTTCTTTATTTAAAAGGTATAAAAGCTTACCTGCTCTGGTCACTTCTTCAGGTCTTCATACTCTTGTGAAAGCTCCCACATATATGTAAAAATTCAATTAAATGTGTATGCTTTTCTCCTGTTAATCCTTCTTTATCAGTTTAATTTTGAGACCAAGCCAAAGACCCTAAGAGCATCAAGAAAAGCTTTTCCATGCTCTACATTATATATGTATTAAAATTAAAATGATTAGGAAAAACATCTCAAAATATAATTAATATGATTACATAAAACATTTTAAATTATACAAATTTTCAAAAAAGCAGTCAAAATGCAAATAAATTATTTGCTGTAAATAAGACAACAATTTTAAATTCTTAATATTTAAGGAATCATATTCAACCAAAGAGACAGCAATAGATAAATGAGGAAAAAATCCATGGATAATGCAGAAAAGAAGAAATATCTAAATAAATGTTTTAATTTACTAAAAATCAGAGTAATAAATATTATAATTGCAGAGTTATTACTTGCTACCTTTCTAGTTAGCAAAGATTCACTTAAAATATTAGTGAGAGCACAACATGAAAACACTACAATATTCTGCTGATAGGAGTGTACATTAGTAGATGTTTTTGGAAGACATTTGACAATTCATTTAAAGTAATATAAAATATTAATATGCTATGAGCAAATAATTCTAACTTTAAAAATATATCTTAGAAAGAAAAGTAAGATGCAAAAAAAGTGTGCAGTTGTTGAAGGATGATATAGCCCTTATGTATAATTATAAAACAAAATTTTAATACTAAGTTAATGGAAAGGAAATAATTTGTATTCAATAATAGAAAAATATGCAACATTGAAAGTAGTACTTTACCAGTTTTAATGAAATGAAAAGATCCTTGTTGTAAAATTATTAATATATAAAATAAGGTAAAAATTTGTGTATTTTGAGTATAGTTATAAAGTATTGATTGCTGAAATAAAGACAATATCATTGGAGTTACAGATGGAATATTCTGTTTTATAAACTTTTATATATTCTGTTTCTTATTATGAAAATTTATTGATTTTATAATCTAATATAAAATAATTTACAAAAGTAATGGAAAATAACTGCTTAGATAGATATTTGCTTTTTAAGGTGTTTACATATATTAATGTCATATTTGAAATAACCCTAATACATTGATAAAATTATTGTTATTTTATGAGTTGAATAATTTATAATATATATGGGATGCAACTGCACCCAAATCTCACAGGTCAAAGTTCATGTTCTATTTTTCTCTCACAATTCTTTATGTGTTGTTTGGGAAAGGGACTGACGCCTTGTATATGTATTTTTTGCAATTAAAATCTTTATTTTGACATACTTATCTTCTTGTGATTATAGAATTACTACTCCTGAGAGTTACAAGCAGAATTGCTCTTGAAAGACGAAGACATTCACAATATCATTCATCCATGAATGAGGTAAGTTTTTTAAAAAAGTTTTTGCTAGTTTAATGAAGAACTGATGAATTGTTTTATAGTAGGGAAACATGGACATTAGGTGTCATTATAAATAAGAATTCAGAATTGTTCAACCTCAAAACAACTTTTTATGACTTTAGAAATTATTGGATCTTAAGTCAAGGGGCACTACACTAAATATAAATACAGAATGTGTCTTTAAATAGATAAGCTGTATAGCATGTGAATTATACTTTTTCAGAACAAAATGTGTAATTGTTTACCAGGTTAAAGAAACTTGACCTGGAAATAGAAATAAAGAAAAGAAGTAAAAAGAAAGATAAAAAATATGATGACATAAATAAATTCTAATATAGCAGCCAGTGCAATAACATAAATGAAATCAATTAAATGCAATATTTTTCAGACTAAATTTAAAAATTTAGTAATATGTTTTTTATAAAAAAAATATACTTTAAAAACAAAGTATGAGACCAATGTTGTGGGGAGCAACATGTTAGAAATCTTACATTCCATCAAAATAAAATTAAGAACCAAAAATATCACATGTGGCAATGAATGATGCAATGTACAGGTCAAAAAGAAATATACCACTGCAAACATAACCTCCCCACATGGCTCAAAATATATTGAGCAATTGATAGAACTACAGAAAAATATGTAGATCAGTATGTTTAGCTGAAAACCTTAATGTATCTTTGCCAGAAGCTGGTAGAAACAAGAAAAATAAAAGTAAGCACAGAGGAGACTTCTGGATTTCTCTCCAACATGTAAAAAACTTGGAAATTGTCACTGCCATTCTCACAAGAAAAAGCTGAACAAACTAAAAATCAATGACTTTTCTGAGACCCGTTAGAAAACTGAGGTTGGAAGGTAAACTGTCACCACAAAATCTGGATAGGCAAATCCAGGAGTCACAGCTGAGATTAATTTACATGATACAGAAACTTCTGGAGCTGTAAACTAGTAGGAACACTTAAATGTTAATTTCAATAAATTGCTGGAGGCACAGTGTAGATTAGCATTAGAGTTGGAAACTCCTAGAAGGGTCCCAACATTTTAGAGGGTCTTCCCTCCATACATGTTACCAGATTTTCACATTGAGATATCAAGAAAGATTCTTTTCGCTCTGGCAGGGGAGAGCTGAGTCTGGCTGGGCAAGAGATTCCATAACAGAGGTACAATTCTCCATATGGAAAAGATTTAACAGCCTTATCCTATCAGGGAAGGAGTATTCCTAATATTCAAATTCCCTATAACCTCTTGTCTCACACTAAGGGGAGGGAAGCCAGACCAGTGAAAAAACATGACTGAAAGTCATAGATCCAAGACAAATGTCCACTAAAAGACTGAGATTTTGTCATAAGATTTTATGATAAGATTATCATGTCTCTATTTTTGCACCAATACAGCACAATTTTGATTACTTTAGTTGATTACTATAGTTGTGATTACTAAATTAGTCAACTTCCTACAGTTGAATAATAGGAAGGCTTGAAATCTGGCAGTCCTATGTTTTCTTCGGTATTGTCTTGGATATTCTAGATCTTTTTTGCCTTTCCATTTTAACTTTAGAATTAGTTTGTCAAAGCTACAAAATAAACAGCATTTTAATTGAGATTGTTTTAATCTATAGATAAGATTGGTAGAATTGTTAACAACATTGAGTCTCCCTATCCATGAAAAAAAATACAGCTCTGTTTATTTAACACTAATTTCTTTCATTGGAGTTTTGTAGTTTTCCACATATAAATCCTGTATATATTTTGTTAAATTTATAGTGAAATTTTCGTTTTTGGGGTGCTTTTGCTAATGATATTTCTATTTTAAGTTACATTTGTTTTGAATGCAAGTATGTAGGAAAGCAATTAACTTTTGCATTTTAACCTAGTATCCTGTGAGTTTTCAATGCTCAGTTATTAGTTCAAGTAGTTTTTTGTTGATTCTTTAGAATTTTCTACGTGGACAATCATGTGATCTGTGAATAAAGACAGTTTTATTTCTTCCTTTTCAACTCAAACATATTTTTTCCTTTACTTGTATTTTTACACTAGTTAGGATTTCTACTAAGATTTGTGTAGGAGTGATAAAAAAAAGAATACCCCTGTTCATCTCTTAAGGCAAAGCATTCAGTTTCTCACCATTGAGTTTAATGTTGGTTGTAGATTTTTTGTAGATGTTCCTTATTAAATTAAGAAATTGCCTGTCAATTCCTAGTTTGATGAGAATTTTTATCATGAATGGGTATTTGATTTTATCAAATTTATTTACATCTATTGATATGATCATAATTTATTTTTCTATAGTCTGTTGATATGGTGAGTTACATTGATTTTCTAATGTTGAGTTAGCCTTGCATACCTGGAATAAATCTCACTTGACGGTGGCATACAATTATTTTTATATGTAGTTGGATTCATCTTGCTAGTATTTTGTTGAGGATTTTCGCAACTGTGTTTTTAAACATAGATGAGATATAACTACAAACTATTAAAATGATTAAAAATTTTTTAAATGGCAATACAAATTGCTGGCATGGATACAGTCCACAGGAGCTCTCATTCATTGTTGATAGGATTGCAAATAATGGAAATGAAAAATGGTACAGCCACTTTGAAAGTTAGTTTAACTTTCTTACAAAGCTAAACATTGTCTTTTCACATGATCCAATAATCCCTCTCTACGTATTTACGTAATTGATTTAAAAATATATAGCCACACAAATCCTGTACACTAATGTTTATAGCAACTATATTTATAATTGCCTAGAATCAACCAAGATGTGCTTCAATAGGTGAATGAATAAAAAAAACTGTGGTCCATTCACACAAAACAATAGTATTCAGTGATAAAAAGAAGTTACAGAATAGTCACGGGGATGTAAAGTATAACATAGAGAATATAGTCAATAATATTGTAAAAACTATGTATGATGTCAGATAGGTATTAGATTTATCAGGGTGTCACTTTGAAGTCTAATCACTGTGCTATACACCTACAACTAAGATACTATTGTTTGTCAACTATAATTGAAAAAAAAAATTAAAAAGTTGGCTATCACACTACCAAATCAAAAACCATTAATGAATATAAACTACAAATTGTTTCTGTTCCATAAAGGAAGACTTGAATAAAGTTAATAGACAAATAACAGTATATATTATATATGAAACCAATGAAAGGGATGAAGAAATTCTGCAAATCAACATAAAAAAAGGCACTTCAATCAAATAATTAGACAATATATACAAATATACAAAGAAACAATTTATATAAGAGGATACCTAAATGGCCAACATGTTAATGAAATATCCAATGTCATAACAATAAGAAAGTGTAAGTGAAACCAACAATATATTATTTATATTAGAAAGCTTAATAATCTTCAGAGTTGGCAGTGATGCGTGACTATCAGAACTCTTTTACACTGCCGGTGGGAATGTGGACTGCTTCCTACATTAGACGATATGGGGAAATATTCCTGGTGATATTCACTGAGCTAAATACACACAGAACTAGCAAGCCAGTAATTCAACTCCTGTAGAATTCTATTCCTCTGTAAGTCTTATGGAATTTTTTCATAGATAATATGAATAAAAAGTTTGAGGATTTTATAACAATGTTATTTGTGTGGCAAACATTTGGAAGAGGAAACCTAGATATCCATCCTTGGGAGTATGTGTGTAAAATGTAGTAGATGCATACCAGAATACTATGCAACAGTTAGAAGCAATATAAAACAAGAGATTCAGAAACATGAGTAGATCTTAAAAACCAACTGTTGAGTGAGAAAAAGTAAGAAACAGAGTACCATTATAAGATTTCATACACACAAAATAATTTATAGTTTGCAAGAATGTATAATTCGTACTATTTCATTTTGAGAATCTTGCACAACAGGTCCAGAGCAAGTTGTAAGTGCTGATCTTTTATTGAAAGGTACAATCTCAGAGAAAACAGAAGGGAGGCAAAGAAGAATGGGATGCTAAAGCTGAGTGATACATTGCTGTTTGGCTACTGCTTTATGATGAGTTATAAAAAGACACGGTTTGTCTCTCATGTGTCTTGTGCATATGCTTAGCCATGTGAGATATTGCTGGTCAGATGACATGGAAAATTGCATTTTAGAAGAGTCAATAGGTCAGAATGTTAAGAGAAGGTATTTTGCTCATCTCCTGATTCCTTTGATCAGAATTCTCCCCACAAGGAAATAACTCTAATTCGCTTAAAAATGAGGAGCAAGTCAGCCCCTCAGAAAGTCAGACCCCATGTCTCATGCTGGCACTTTGTGGTGTGGTGGGTGAATTGAAAAATTTCAAGCCTCAGGTGGAGGATACATATGGGTACACACAGACTCAGTGCTGCAGCAATGACTCAGGTGGAACAGGTGGGCAAGATTCAAGAAATAAGTGATTGAGAAGAGATATGTGTCATATCTGGCACACATACAAACAGAAATAGACATGTTAAACATATTAAAATGTTTGTCTATGCTAAGGGAAAAAACAAAGAGTGGGAAATGTGGATAATAAATAAAAACACAAGGGAGTGCTGGAAACAAGGATAATATAGTTCATAAACCAGAGTATAATTAACTTTACCATCTTCACATAAATTCAGAAATAAAGAGAAGTAAAATATATCTAGCAGATTATGTCACAGTCATCAGCAAATAAATGGAATATGAAATCTCAAATGAAAAGACTCTTTACTTGTTAAATTATTGAACAAGCACAAGATCGTGTATTGTGGAAAAGATTTTTTTTCCTTTTTAACACAGAAAACTAAATATTGGTTTTGTTTCATTAAAAATATGAAGAAAATTATGTGATAAAAGTAACATTTCCTATATTCAAATATTATCAAGAGTACTGGGAAGTCCAGGCAGGCTTAATAAGAGTCATGAATCTAAATAGAGAAAGATTATATACTAATGCATTGCCAAAGGTGTTTAATTTAGAAAGGTATTGCTTATAAACCATAAATCTCTGAGTTCTTGAATTAGCAGAAAAGCTGTTTCTGTAAAAGAGAAATGCTTAATATTTGAGGGGATTGAATATTTACATCCTCTCAAAATTCCTATGTTGAAGTCCTAACTCACAATGTGATTGTATTAGAAAATGGGGCCTTTGTGAGGTTATTAGGTTTAGATGAGGTCATGAAGAGCCCCCACTATGCGATTAGTGCTCTTTGAAGAAAAGAGACACCAGAGCTTCCTCTCTCTGCAGTGTGAGGATACAGTGAGAAGAAGGCCATCCACAGGCCAGAAAGAGGGTCTCTCCAAGAACCAGATGAGCATTGATCTTGAACTACTCAGCCTCCAAAACTATGAGAAACAAATTCCTGTTCTTTAAGCCACCCAGTCTGTGGTATATTGTTGTGACAGCCAGATCAGACCAAGACAATTTGTTAGGTCTCTTTTACCTGCAAATTAAGGAAACTCAACTCAAATAAGCTTTAGTTTAACAAAAAAAAAATAGACAAGAGACATTTACTTACTTTGTAAGACATTTACAGGGCAGTTAGTCTCATATGCAAATCCATAATCTTAAACAATATCAAGAATTTTGGGCCTGTCTTCATTTTTTTTTTTTTTTTTAATTTTCTTGTCACAGCTTCTGTCATTGTTTTGATCTCTCTCTCCAGCTTTTCTTTATGGCCAGTGGCCATGAGTTTTTGTACACTCTATAGCATAACAAAAAAACAAATCAAAAGACAAAATTATACCCTGGTCTCAAGTTCAGGAAATTCCAGAGAAAAACTCTTAAGTGTCCAAACCTGGATCTCAGCTTTGTAGCCAGGGATTTTAGGCATATTAGAACAACATGAAATGGGTGAGGAGCGGAAAAGCAAATTTTGAAATGAAACTATCAGGACATAGAAAGAGAAGCTGGTTAGGTATAAAAAAATTAAAATTTCCTCATGTGTTAATTAACAAGTTTTAATCTGGGGGATTTTAGAATAAAAAAAGCAAAATTCCAGGGATTTCTTGAGATATCTCCAAAATCATGTTATTCTATAATGTTGTAACATTATATGTGTGTGTGTGTGTGTGTGTGTGTGTATGTCTTTAAAGAATGAATAATCATAATACAGAATGAATCATTTTTAATGTGATGAAAAGTTTGTGTAATAGAAAGTTTTATTTTTTCTATTTAAATACACAATATGAAAAAATACATGATTTATTTTTTGTTAATAACAAATATATTTTGACAAGATTAAGAATTTCAATATCATGTATGAGTAATCAGTACCTGATGCAGATATTGCATAATAGAATATTTTGAAAGAAAGGAATATAATTATAAAATGCCCACTAAAAATCATTTTACAAATTGAAAAATAATACCATGAGAACACCATAAAAATTCACCATTCTTAAAATGAAATTTTAAAACTTTTAAAGCATTTATTGCCATATCCTTGTGCTTTGAAAAAAATTATAGGTGTAATAAAATGCCTTCTAGTTTACAATGAAATTGAGTGTCTAAAACACCTTCGTGCCAGGTGTTAGGATACAGGTTGTTTCATAGAAGCCTTTTTTAATTTAATGGTTAAAATATTTTGTCTGCTTGCCTTGATTTTGGCCTTGGCTTTAGTATTGATATTATTTTTGCCAATTCAGATTTTAGATCAGTTTTTATTTTGTGTACACATCTTTCCTTTGCATCTCTTCTGCTAATGCATTTGAAAAGAAGAAAAATCTACAGCAAATATTCAAAACTACTGAATGCCAGTGAACATTTTTGTGTGGTATTTAAATAATACAACAGTAATATGTTTTTAGCAAGGATAACATCATTCATTACACATAATCATGTGTCAAAATTGACAATTTAAAGTTTATTTTGCTTCCAAACTTGTTATTTCTTAGAACACTGTGTATAGGCTTAATATAAAGTATACTATGAATATGAACTTATTAATATGTATTTTATTTGCAAGAAGAAATGCACCAGTTAGCAGACAGGGCCACAATATATACTTATAATATGCCAATGGCTTAAGTGAGAGTGAGTGATTACATTGTGACCACTTCTCTCCTACCAGCTCCTGTCCTGATTTTCAGAAATGTTGGCCATAACCTCTACTTCTCTTGCTAGCAATTTTCAAACTCTGTTTTCAACTTGACATGAAGACTTTCAAAGCATTAACATTTCTATGTTGATAGTTTAGCTTTAATTCTCACAGGAGAATTCTAATATATTTTCTGATTTTCTGATTGACTTTTCTCAGAATTCAGGATTAGGGAAAACATATAATTTTCCCACAAAATGCAGAGAAGTGATCCCCAGATGGATATACTAAATTCTTCTGAATCCCTTAAATACCTCATCTCAAATAAAAAGCTTGATTCTGAAACGTGGAATAACTTTTGACATTTTGTGAAATTGTGTTCACAAAACAAACTAATAGTTGTTTCATTTTTCTTCATCTTCTCCTAGTAACCTATTTCCTTCAATCCAGTTTCACTGAGGGAAAGAGGTGGTATTTAAGGTAGCTTAGGCTCAACAAAGATATATAACAATGTATATCTTTGATATTAATCTCTATTCAAAATTACCACTGACAAAATTATGTAAATTTGATAACTAATTTCTTCAAGATATAAACTACAAGAGAAATAGAACCAAAGCACATTTAAAAGTTATAAAATATCTATTAATGTCACCTTGTATTTTTTCTTCCTCTTTTTTTTAAATATTGGAAGTTGCCAGACCATAAATGCCTTGACTAAAACAATTCTAACAGCCTGTTATGATATTACTTAATTTTTTTTTTTTTTTTTTTTTTAGTTATTTAAATCAGTCCTACCTTCAAGCAGTAATTTCCATTTTAGGAAAACTTTTGTTCAGCTCTTTGGCTATTGTGACTTCTATGTTTGATTCCTGTCTGGCCTACCAAATGACGCATATTCTGTGATAACCTCCTTACAAGTAAAAACCAAATAAAATTTTTTTAAAGGAACTCTTTCTTCTTTCTAAACTCAGATCTGGAGATCTACAAGACAAAATCAGGATGGTTTCCTGGGTAACTAGGATTCTACAGAGAAAATTTTCTTGCTTTTATGTTCTTGATTTTCTTTCTTGATCTATAGTTAATTACTTAAAAAATATTTTTTTGGAGCATGGACATTCCCGATAGCTTAAATATTTTGCAATTTTTATTTCATAGGTTAACCTCTATCCTTTCCTCTCATTGAGTTAAATTGTGTCCAGGACACAGGCTGAAGGCATACAATGCTACAGCAGAGTTAAAGGTGATATAATTAATCAACAAGCTATTGGGAAAGGTCAGTAATATTACAATTATTAAAAAGTAAATTTTCTTTAGGGAACAGAAATAAAGATCCTCAATGAAAAACTAATGAGCTGAAGTTTGCACTTGTCTGCTTACACAATCCAGGTGATGCCTGACCTTCAGAAAGTGCATATTATAACAGATCCTGCATAGCAATTTTAATTTCATTGAATTATAGTGGAGCTGTATTGCTGATTTGTGTACATACATTTATTAAAGTTCAGTATTTTGAGCATATTTTTTCCTTCTGGTTCTGAAAATTTCAGGTGATCATAAATAATATTTAAAAAATAAACAAAAAATAAAATGTTGAATTTAATTCTTGATCTCTTTTTTCTATAATTGTTATCTCAAACTAGTCACAAATAGCTGGAAAGGTGCACTATCATATGAGCCCAAAGTTGAAGAATAACTTATCTCTATCATCCTGAGATACAGAGATTTTGGAGACTGAGTGCAAGGCATTGGAAAAGTGAATGGCATATTTCTGCATTATTATCCTTTGCTGTTTGTTTGGACCATATATTACAAAATTTTATATCAGCATTTACAGTGTGAAATACAATTTTTTCAAATATTACAATAAACTTTAATTTAAAATAAAATACTATAAAGTGAAAGTTTGGAATATATGTGAATGCTCAATATAATCATACTGATAAGCATTTTATACACAAAACTGGATGAGATATTGTTCTATCTCACCAATTCAGAGAGGACATTTTTCAATAAATTGTTTCTAGAGGTAGTACAGAATATTTAAAGACATGTTCTGTAAAAGACAAGATAAAATAGAGGAAAACACTTTCGTAATCACACTAGTAGTAGTAGAGAAATCAATCATTTTGAGCACAGGTCCCTCCCTGTGTAAAACAACATAATGAATCTACATTTTTTCCTAAATTATAGGGTTTTATTAGAACCACTGAAAAACAGTGATCTCATAGAGATGCAGGGTGGGGGCGGGGAAATGAAGCCTATGACTGAAAGTTGCAGGCTGTAGCACAGAAGGGGAAACCTTAGAATCCAGTGGATTCCTTAAGTTGAGGGGACAAAGTTAAAAATCTAGTGAGAAAAAAAATGCAGTTCACAGGACAAAGTACCAGAGAAGAAAGAGCTACACAGACAGAAAACTATATAGAGTACTCTTGGGTATTGAACAAAATATTAATCAGCCATTTTAGGAGTGTGGCAAAATATTGATCAGTACATATGCCATATATGTGAGGAAAATATCAAGGTCAAGCAAGGAACCACCCTAAAGGATTAGAGATCAGTACTTGTTGCTCAGAAGGTTCCCACCAGCCAGATTGGAAAATGTAAAATTTATGGGACACTAGGTCAAACACTCAGAAGCATATTTGATTTAGTAATAGGAAAAACTGAAATAGTAGTGATGTCTAAAAATCAGACATGAAAGGAAAGATTTTTTTTTCTAAGTAATTTTAGAGCAAAGATTAAAAACAATTAAAAGAATACAAAAAGTTCCAGCACCCAAGAAGATAAAATCCACAAAGTATGGCATTAATAAAAAAATTACTAGGCATGCAAAGAAATAGGAAAATACACTTATTGAAGAGAAAAAAAAAGTTGTCAGAATTGACCCAGAACTCATGCATATTCTAGAAATAGCAGAAAATATATTAAAACAACTATTGTAACTACACCTATATGTTCAAAAATTAAATAGAGACACAGAAGACATTTTAGAAAGATCCAAATTGAAGTTGATTAGTGAAAACTAAAATGTGTGAGGTGAAAAATATACCAAATGAAATTAATGGACAATAATATGGTATAGAATAAAAAAAATAATAAATCTGAAAACACAGCAATATAAACTGTCCAAGATGAAACAGAGAAAGAAAAGAAATTTAAAAATGAAAAAAATATCAGTGACATCTGGGACAACCTTACATACATTAATTCACATGTTATTGAAATGACTATGGAGGATAGTCAAAAAAATATTTGAAAAATAATTGACAGTTTCCCCAAATTTGTAAAAATTATATCAGCAGATTGAAGGAGTTCAGTAATCCCTTAGCACATTGAAAATACTAAACATCAGTAAAATAAATTTTAAAGTGTCTAATAAAAATTGAGACATTTTTTTCTCTTGGCTTGGAACAATTGATATTATATAATTTCTCCTCAAATTGATCTGTAGATTTAATATAATCCCAATCAAAATCTCAATAGAATTTTTATTATAAATTGACATAATTATTCTAAAATTCATATAAAAAGTCAAAGGACTAAGAATAACTAAAGTAATATTCAAGAAAAAGAGCAAAGTTGGAGGACTAACATTACCTGATTTCAAAACTTATTTTAAAGTTACAGTAAAAGAAAAGTTTGTATTGGTTTAGTGATAGAGATTAATGAAATGGAAAAGAGAATCCAGATATAGACACACACCTACATTGACAACCGATTTTTTAAAATTAAGTTTATTGGAGTAACATTGATTAGTACAATATATAATTTTCAGATGTACATTATCATTTGACATCTGTATATTCTACTCTGTGTTTACCACCCAAAGCCCAGTTTCCTTCAGCTACCATATATTTGATCCCCTTTACCCACTTCACCCTACCTCTACCCCTCTATATTTGACTCCCTTTAACCATCTACCTACCCCCGCCTCCCATGTCCATGAATCCCTGTTTGTTTGTCCTGTTTATTTGATGCTTTTAATTTACATCCACATATAAGTGATATGATGTGATTTTCAGCTTTTTCTGTCTGGTTTATTTCGCTTAGCATGATTATCTCGCGGTCCATCCATGTTGTTGCAAATGGTAGTATTTCATCTCTTCTTATGGCTGAGTAATATTTCATTGTATGTATGCACCACAGCTTCTTTAGCCAATCATCTATTGTAGGACACTTCGGTTGCTTCCATGTCCTGGCCACTGTGAATAATGTTCTATGAACATCAGTGTGCAAATATCTTTTTAGATATGACAACAGATTTTTGAGGAAAGTACAAATGCAATTATCTGGAGAAAAGATAGTCTATTTTAACAAATGGTGCTAGAATAATTGAAAAACCATATGCAAATTACTAAACTTCAAACCAAAATTTATACTACATACAAAAAACAACTCAAATTCAGCATTTATCTAATAGAAGTTCTAGAATATGCAAACTGAAGAAATGCCAGTGAAGAGATAATATTGAGAACTCTTCAGAATTCAATACATGAAAGCACAAAAACAAACAAAGACAACAACAAAGAAACCATCCAGATCAAGCTGGATAAGTAAAAACAAGTCCAATCCTGTTTTTAAAAAAACAAGATTCATCATTGCAAAATAGAGAACATCAATAGAGAGAAGACAACTTAAAGAAAAGATAGAAACAGAGTAAAGGACACAAGCCACAGACTAACAGAAGATGTCTTCTCAGGAACAAGACTTCAGAAGAAAATGAAGTGATATTTTCAGAGTTATGTGAGAAATAAGCTATAATGAGCTGAAATATCTTTCAGGAGATGGTGACAAAAACATTTTCAGATATATAAATAATAAGAGAAAAGTCAGAAGAAATCTAAACAAGAAGGAAGGTGAGGCATTCAAGAAACAGCAGTGAATATGGAAATCAATACATTGTTGACAAATTTAATCATCAGTTGTTAAATAACAAATTTATGTGTTTACAATAAAAATCATAGAACCAAACTCCAATAACATTAAAGAGATGGAAGCCTTTGGTTTAATGGCTAACTCATGCTAATATCATTATTATATCTTTGAAAGGAGAAAAAGAAGTTCTGAGTAATTTTAGTTAGAAAATTTAGATTAAAATTTATATTGAAATTTCAAGAATAGCATTAAAAGAATAAAAATCAACCAATAATTTTCTTTGCTATAGAGTAAAATAAAGAAAATTATTTTTTTTTCAATTAGTACTAGTTCATGTGAATATGAGGGGAAAATAACAGTAATTTATGAAAAATATAGCTTAATTTTGCTATCTAAAGTAGATTTAAGTGCAGTCAGTAGAAACTTAGTACTTGGTGTCTTCATGATTATGTTTGACCTTTCTAGCCCAGGGTTTCTTCTTTAAGCTCGTATCAATATCTATGATGGCTGCTTTGGGTTTGAGGCCAGAAGAAGAAAAGGTAAATGTCAAGCAAACACTTTTCCAGACAAGTCAGCTTTATTTAAGTTTATGTACAAGCCTCATACAACATTTCTGGTTATATATCATTGTCCAGAACTTGGCAATGCTCACTCATGTTTGCAAAGGAGGCAAGAAAATGTAATATTTAATTCTGGGTGAGTAACAAAATGTGCAGCTAACAATTGGTGAAACAGGAGTGTGGCTTTATGGACTCCAAGAAGTCAAGGTCAGTCGATTACGTAAACCTGATCTCTCAAATGAAAAATTTTTTATACTTAAAAAAAAATTTATTTTATTATGTTTCAAGTATACAGTACATTGGATAGACATTTATATACTTTATAAAATGATTTTTCCCCCTAATTGCTTTTTCTCTCCTCTGGCTCTCCACCGAGCCATTACTTTAGCATTAACTGCATTCCCTATACTGTGTCCTCCATCCCTGTGACCATCTATCAACTACTAATTTGTACTTCTTTAACTCTTCATCCATTTCTCCCAGCCCCTCAATCTCCCTCCCCTCTGGCCATCATCAGATTGTCCTCTATACTTGTGAGTCTGTTTTTGATTAGTTTGCTATTTTTATTCCTTAGATTCTGAACATAAGGGAAATCACATGGTATTTATCTTTCTTTGTTTGACTTATTTCACTCAGCATAATAATCTCTGGGTCCATCCATGTTGTGCGAATGGTAAGATTTCATTTTTTTAATAGCTAAGTAATATTCCATTGTATAAATGAACCATAACTTCTTTATTTAATTGTCTATTGATGGGCATTTAGGTTGCTTCCATATCTTGGCTATCGTAAATAGAGCTGCAGTGAACAGAAGCATGTATAGATATTCACAAACTATTGTTTTGGTTGTCTTTGGAGAAATACCTAGAAGTGCAATTTCTGGGTTAAAAAGTATATCCATTTTTAATTTTTTGAGACTAAAATTCTTAATGTTCTTCTTCTGGGTATATATTCTAAATTTGGGTCAAAATTGAAAGGTAATATGGAATGAAAAAGAAGTCAAAGATTTTTCCTTTTGGATTAGAGAAAAAAATGCTTTACATTATCAGTTATTCACCAATAATAGGCATTCAGTTAATATTTGATGAATGATTTCCCATATAATATATTCTTATTGAGCACTGAGAATTTCATTAGTGTCAATTATGATAGGCATGCTATTGTGCAAAGCCCTTCCCTTAGGACACTCTAACATGGTTGCAAGAGATTTGGAAGATACAAAATGTTTTTTTGGTAAATAAAGTTTTTCTATTTGAAACAATTCAAAGGAAACTAGTATAGTTGGTTAAATGAAAAATACCATATTTACATTTCTCATTCTCTCTCTACTTTGAAAGCAAAATGATATGCAAATTCAGTTTGAAAAGTATTAATTCAGCTACAATGTGCCATTTCCCTGATAAACTTAAACGGGTGCAGAGAACATAAAATCCACAAGATATGTTTTAAAAAATCTAATAGTATTCTTTATTCCTTGGTTTGCAAATCTTCCTTAGAAGTGGTACCTCTCACAATTCCCCAGACCCTACAGACAAATCTTAGGAATTTAGTTCAGAAGGAATACAGTCTAGTACATATATTTTCCTTTCAACCAGAGGATTTCTGAGCAAGTCTCAGAGGGATTTGTTGTAATACACTGTTCCTCTTGGGTAGATCAGTTGTGTAAAAAATATTTCAAAGGAGCTACAGTAAACAGTTGAGAATACATGAGCAGCAAAGACTTCAGTGATAGAAGTCTATCCAATAAATAAGAATTACTTAAGTGTAAAAAATATATATATTACAAAATCTATTGAACTGGCCCATTGACAACTTAAAGATTATTCAATAAAAGTCATCTAAAATGACTTTTTATTAATTTTTTTTATTTCTAAGAGTTTTCTAAGAAAATCAGTGTTTTTATCTGTCTTTACTAATACATACATCTTGATATTTCAAAAGCAAACAGGGATAATTTTGAACATCACTAAAATATTACAAGATACCCACATATTTTAAGTGATTTCTTTTGCTCATTTCACATTTCTGATTTGGTGTAGTTTATAAAAGAGAAGTCAGCATTTGGACCTAAAAGGATGTGAGACTGTGTCAGTAATTAAGATACTATTTTCAGTTTCGAACTCACTCTTGGTGATGCTGAGTCTAGGACTCTCCCATCCACATTTCAGTTTCTCCAGCTGCTGTCTTTTAGGTCCTGCCAATAAGGAGCCCTAGAGAGAGTCTTGAAAGCACAAAGACAGAGGATAAACTTTTCCTCATCCGCTACCTTTTGCTTTTTTTAAATTTGTTTATTTTATTTTGGTCTTTGGCTGATTTTTTTGTTTTGTTATAGTGTCATTTCAGCAATATTTTACTCTAACAGGGACAATTCATTCATAGCAGCAATTAATTCCAGTTCGTATATATATAACATATATATGTGTGTGTGTGTGTGTGTGTATATATATATATATATGTATATATATATATATATATATATAAAAGTATATATATACTTTTTTGCTTTTAACAATAATTGTAGAACCAGCCTCATGACACTGCCAGCAAATCAGCAGCCTCCAACTGATGCCTCTCCTCAGAGATCTGTCCCCTCACCTCTGTGACTCCTCTCTGAGCTAAGAAACACCAGAACCTGCTATGTAGAACCTATTCCTTAAAGTGTTTTACCTGTCAGGAATTCTCCACCAAGTTTCTAAATTTTAATAATTCCAACATACTTCCTGTTCCTCCAGTACTTCCTGCAGTTAATTATATGAAAACTTAGTGTTTCTTTTTGAATTTTCAGTTTTTCAATGCCTAGTCAACAATTATTTATCTTAAATTCTCTCTTAAAACAACTGGTGTGATTTCTTTATTATGATTATACTCTAGTTAATACACTTTGTGATACTGATACTTAGAATAATTGCAATATTTATGGGAGCAGGATCTTTTCATTTAGATATTAAGGTGATGTCTAAGACTAGTTCGTTGTCTAAGACACTTATTTGGTATCTACTAGATGTAAATATGTTGTGCTAAGAACTGCAAGGATTATTACTTATAACTTCACCTGCAAGTATTTAGGCGATTTTAGATTATGGAACCTGAATATGTATATAATACTTATAACACATTAAAGAATTTGTATTATGCAGAATGAGCTTTACAAAAGCTAGGAGGAAGGAAATCAATGTCTTTGGAAATCAGAAGACATCTGAAGAATTTTAATAGAGGATAAATGATAATAGCTGGAACTTAATAGGTATATTTATATTGAGAATATGATTGATGGAGATTTGGAAAGATGAAAGAAAAGAACATATATAGGGCAGAATATCAGAAGAGTTCAGAGCATGCATGCATCAATATTTAGCACGAATATATGGTTTGTAAAATATAGCAGTGGTAGGTAAAACTCACAGGGAAGACTGGGATGAGATAGTAGAAAATCTTCAATGACTAAGGATTTGAAGTTTTCTTATCCAGGTGACAAAGAACAATTAAATTTCTGAAGATAACTGGTGGCTAAAGAATACTAACCTAAGACATGTTCAGAACTGATTCGAGTGAAGACTAACCTAAGACATGTTCAGAACTGATTTGAGAGAAGACTATAAAGAATGGAAAAGCATTTATTAATATGAATATGTAGCCTAATATTTCTTTCTCAAACTGAAAAACCCATATCATAGTTCTCGGGACTTATTAATGAATTATATGGTCTGAACACACAATTGAGAATGAAAGTAATATTTACTGGAATGGGAATACATGAAGAATGAATGTATACATATCAGAAGAATCAAGGGCTCATTTTTGAACCTGAATTGTCTGTTTAACATCCAAGTAGAATTGTTGAACACATGGTTGTACAAAAGAATATGGAGTTCAGATAAGCAGGTAAAGATAGAAATATACACTTTTGAACCATCCTCAGACAAATGGTACTTAAGACCGTTAGGCTAAATAAGAACACTTAGAAAATAAGTGTACATGGAGAAATGAGACCTGAGGACTGAACCCAAGTACACTCAAACATTTAGAGACTAAGAAGAAGAGGATTTCCAAAGAAGACTAAGAATGAGCTGCCAATGAATTAACAAACCTAAGAAAGTGTGATATTCTAGAGTCGACATGAAATTTTTTTTCAGAAACTATAAACTGTGTCAAATGACATTGAGACCAACCCAGATGTGAACTGTAAAATGATGATAAGTTCAATGTAATTAATGTATTAAAGAAATGCCTTTATCCTGAAGAAAATACCAGATAAAAGTAGTTAATTCTCATTATGCAGAGATTCCATATTTGTGAATTCATCTGCTCACTATCATTTACTTTGCCACCCCAATACCAACATTCATGCCACTTTAGCAGTCATTCATGGACATGTACAGAATGACAAAAAAAATTGAGTTACCTAATGTACACTTTTCCAGCTGAGGTTACAAGATGATGCACTGATTTCATTTCAGATCTCATTTCAGAGTGTACTTTTGAATTTTGAAGTCTTTTTAATGCCACATTTTTTACATAATTTAGCTGTTTAAAGTGGCCACCCAAAATAATCCTGAAATGCTCTCTAATGTTCGGAAGCACAGAAGGCTGTGATGTGCCTTATAGAGAAAAATGCATGTGTTACATAAGCTTTATTCAGGCATGAGAATTAATGTTGTATGCTGTGAGTTCAATATTAACAAATCACTGATATATATTAAATAAGATGTCTTTGCATAGCAACACACATACAACAAGGTGATATAGTGATCAATTGATGGAAATGTTGTGGCCAGAGGTACACAGGAAACTAAACCTATATTTCCACTAGGAAAAATGACTCAATATTTGTGAAGTTAGTTTTGATGGCAATTTTATAGAAAATAACTATCATGAATAATAATAATTAACTATCTGTATATACACAGGGCATGATGAATGCCAGGAAAGGTAGATATGTGGTTATTTTCAAAAACATTTTCTTCATCTTTAAATATTAGGAAATAATTGACTATTTAAAGCAAAAATAGAAACATTATATCATGGAGTTTATAGCATAAGTAAAGTAAAATACATAATAACAATGGAACAATGACCAAGAGGGGGAAGTGGAAATATAACATTTGTAAAGTTTGCATGCCATAGATATAGTAGAATAACAATATTTGAAGGTAGATTGTGATAAATTGAAGCCATCATTAAAAAAATTAGTAAACGAAATGGTAGGACTAATAAACCTATAATAGAGGTAGGTAAAAATGAAAACATGAAATTTATTGATCCAAAAAAGGAACTAAAATTAAAGAGATCAAAGAACATGTGGGACTAATAGAAAAATAACAATATGAAAGATTTTAATTCAACTCTAACAATAAATATATTAAGTTAAATTAAATTGAATTAAAAGACAAAATTGATCATACTGATCAATTATATACTGTCAACAAGAATCCAACTTTAATTATAAAGTTGCAGATAGATTTAAAGGAAAAGGACAAATAAAAGGATATACCATACTTATAATTACTAAGTAAAATTAAAGTGGCTATTTTAATATCAGAAAAAGTGGATTTCAGAACAAAGACTTTTCCAAAGAATAAAGAGGATTATTTTATAATAAATAAAGGTTTGATTCATAAAGAGAATATAATGATCTTAAATGTTTATGCAGCTAATAACGTAGATTCAATATATATAAAATGCAAAACCTGCTAGAGCACCAAGGAGAAATATATGAATATGCAACATCTTTTTCTCAATAATTTATAGAATACTATCAAACAAGTTGGCCTAACTGATATTAATGGAACACTTAACCCCCAAACAGCACGAATACATTTTTCAGGGTACATGGAATATTTACCAAAATAGACTATATTTAAAGATATAAAACATGTTCTTATAAATTTAAAATGATTAAAATCACAGAAAGTATATTTTCAGAGTGTAAAAATTAAAAATGAATAACACAAAGATATACAGAAAACCTTTAGATGTTTGGAAATTTTAAACACATTTTCAAATAATCTGTGCATCGAAGATAAATCATAAAGAAAATTGGAAAGTATTTTGAACTGTTGGGAAATTAAAACATGGAATATCAAACATTTTGTGATGCAATTAAAGCAATAGTTAGAGAGAACCTTACATTATTAAATACATATGATAAAAGTAGAACTATTTAGAAGAAATTATGTAAATACTCTTTCTAAGAAAAAATAAAAAATAAAAAGTAAACAGAAGAAAATAATGATTGTAAAGACCGAACTCAATGAATGAAAAGAAGTCAATAGAATAAATCAGTAAAACTAAAAGATGGTTATTTGAGATCAATAGTATTAATAAACCGTATGAGACTCTTCAGGCAAAAAAGAGAAAAAAATAAAAATTACTGATATAGTGAATAAGACACATGATATAGCTATGAATTTTATAAATACTAAACACCATTTTATACTAACAAAATTAGTATAAAATAATTTTATACTAATAAATTTGACAAATTAAATAGAATGTACAAAATTCTTCCAAGACACATATCACTTAAGAGGAATTAGAAAACCTGAATAGCCTGTATAATTAAAGAAATAGAATTTGCAATTAAAAATCTCTCTACAAAGAAATCTCCATCCTCAAAAGTCTTTACTAGAGAATTCTACTAAACATGTAATAATAAAATAATAGGAAATTTTAATAAAGTTTTTAAGAAAATTAAAGAAGGAGTATTTCTCATTTTATGAGGCTAACATTATGTTGATATCAAAACCAGGGAAAGACTTTGCATTTCAATTTACAGAATAATAACCTTTATGAACATAGACCCAGAAATTCTTAATAAAATTTTAGCAAACCAAACAGATTGTAAAAAGAAACATACAATACGACCAGTGGAATTTGTCACAGTAATACAAGTTTGGTTTAACAATCTAAAGTCTATCAATGTAAACATGTTATCAAAGTAAAAAAACTTTATCATCATCGTAATTAAGATGCTGAAGAAAAATATCACTAAATTTAGTGTTTATTGTATAAATAGAAGGGAACTTCCTCAACATTATGAAGGCCATTTTGAAAATTCTACAGCTAACATCATATCTCCTGTTGAAAATACAAATACTTCCCGTCAATATTAAAGGCAAATCAAAGATGTTTGCTCTCACTACCTTTATTCAACATTGAATTAATGATTTTAAGCAGTGTAATACTGTAAGAAAAATAAAACATATGCAGATTGAAACATGAATGTATTTACAGGAAATTTGATCATTTGAGCAAATATAAATTACTTCAGCTTTATCAGTAAAAGGGCAAGAGTTTTCTCATTGCAATTGGATGGAATGAATGAGTTTCAGGAAGTACAACTGTAAAAAATGAAAAGACTGTCAAAAATGATAACATTTTACAATTATAAGGATTTAGACAAATGCTACTCAAACAAATGAGTTTAGAAAAGTTTAAGAATACAAGATAAATGTACAAAAATATATTGTATTTCTCTTAGTTAGAAATAATCAGAAGTTGAAATAAAAAGAACTAATACTTTTTATAATAATACCATAAAATATGAACTATCTACACAGTATTTACATTGTATTATGTATTGTAAATAATTGAAAGATAATTTAAAGTGTATAGGAAGATGTATGTAGGTTATATACAAATACTATGTCATTTTATAAGGGACTTGAGCATCTGAGGATGGTATGTTTGGACTTCCTGGAACCAATAAATATATTATGGATATTGTATAAAATATAGCTATATTATATGCATTATATTTTATATAGTATATAAGGTATACTTATATACCTTATATATATATATATTTCACATTATATATATTTCACATAGTATGTTATAAATACACATTATATGTAAGCATTATATAATATATGTCATACATTATGTATATGTATATATGTGATGCCTTTGAGGTCTGTTATGAATGCAATTATTAGATTGCATTAGATGGCATTGTGAAAGTTGTTTTATACCATACGTTTTTATACAAACAGAAAGTGGTACTAGTCTGACCTTTACTTCTGTGTTCTTTAAATCTATATTAATCAATAATATATTCTAAGAATATAGCTAAATATATGAAGGTGGTTGTCAAGTTTTATCATTTTTTGATTGTTCTTTTGCTTTTTATGATCTTGCTGCTTGAATCTCATTCATTCTGTCCAACTACAATGGGACAACTCTTGCACGATCACTGATACAGCTGAAGTAATTCATATTTCTGTGGATATATTTCAGTTGACTTTCTGATGGACCATTCTGATAGTCAGTTTCCATCTGTTTTATCTGTTCTTACAATACCACCCTTTTTATTACTTTCTTCCAACCACAGCTCTTCTATTCTTTATTTCTAACACCCTCTTTCTCCTAAGAACTTTTCTTCCCTCCTTGTCACCCATTTCCCATGTGCCCTTATTTCCTGGTGTGTGTGTGAGTGTGTTTTTTTGGTTTGTTGGTCTACTAAAATCTTTTATTTTTCTATTATAATTGAGGGAAAATGTTTAAGCTTTAGTGTACAATTAGATAATTTACCTTTAAGGAAGGTATTAAATGCTTATATTTATGATCAGAAGACCACAAAGCAACTTCCCTCTCTCCTGGAACAATCAAATTTACACCAGAGTTTTTATCCAGTACAGCTCCTGAGAAAAGGAAAATGACAAGGCATTGCATTTGATGACACACTGCCAGTTGTCTTCTGTCAACAAGAACGGCTGTCCCCACTTAAGCCTCTTGCTGTCCTCAGCATCAAAAAGCTTTTATTTTTCTACATTTGGAGGTTTTACATTTGTCAGTTGTAAGAGTTCATGACCTGACTCCTCTCTCCTCTGATTATTATTGGCAGGCCACTCATCTCTAGTGGTTGCTCTGCCAACCAGTGAAAAACAATAGATTAACAGCTTTCCAGGAATATCTCTCAGACATAATTAATTCCTGCATTTGGTTTTTACACCTCATGTATCAGTGACCTCTCTTCCTACTAAATTTCTGTTCGAACAGGCTTGGAAGGAACCCTAGATTCACCTCCCTGTTTCAGTACAACTAAATTATGTACTTCTCTCTGCAATCGGAGGTGGGGGGTTTGTGTTACATTTTTTTCTCAAAAGAATTTTTTGAATAAAGGAAAAGGGAGAAAGAGAATGAGAGAGAGAGAGATACAGAGATAGAGACAGAGACAGAGACAGAGACAGAGAGAAACCCATAAGCACTATTTGGATTTCAATGTGTCATCGTTCAGATTTTATTAACTCATTGTCTATCACAGGAAAGCCATTTCAATAAATCAAGAAGTAACAATCTGAATAAGAGAGAAAACTAAATCTTCTCTTGTGAGAATAATTCATAGATATAAATACTTTTAGGTTTGATATCTGTATTGGCTGAGAGTTTGCCAAACTTCTGTAATAAATAACCCTAAAAACCTTAGTGGTTTAATAAAAAAAAAAAAATCTGACTCAAAGTGCAGTGCAGATGTTTGTGCTTGAGGGGATCTCCTGGAAGATTCTTCTCTAAGTGAGGAGAATCTAGAATCCAGGCTTTCTTCCACCTTGGCACAACCTTTCAAGATCTCGTCTGTATTCTCTGTATTTGATTAGCTAATTAACAATAAAAGGAAAATGGAGAATCTCAAGGGTGATATAGTGTAGATCTCAAGTGCCATTCAAACCTTTCCTCACATTCCATGGACACTAACTAGTTACCAGCTCAAATGACATAAGGAGGCTAGGAAACCTGTCTTCTTGCATGTCCATAGCATTTATGGGCATTGTCTCTGCCACAGTTGCATTTCATTTCTCATCACTATGTACATGCCATCATTGCTTCATGTGTAAAGACCAGGTTTCTAGTTTCCCTATTTCATTAACTACCTGGGAGAAAGTTAAGTCTTTAGAGTTTTCTGGGTCCCATTTCCTTTAAGGACCTGAAATAAAAATAACAATCTTAAAGAGGGATTGTGTGAATCAAATATAAGGATAAGTAAGGAAATACTTCACATGGAAGCATTATTGATGTAATAGATTGGTATTAATGTGCATTACAAGTTCATCAATTTGTGTGGAGGGGAATAACAAATCAAATAATGTCTCAACACTCATGAAGAAGCCAGTCACCTTCTGATCAAAATATTAGTGTTTCCACTATATCCCCTACAATAACTCTAAAAGCCATGCATTATAAAATATCTAATATATACTAAAGGTAAGAAGGCAGCAAGAAGTCATTAGATTAATTTAAGAAAGGAATTGATCTTCCATGCCTTTCCTTTTATAATTCTACCATATATTTCTTCAAAGGCTCTTAATAGAACAGTGTACAAATATGGGATACTTCTAATTTTTTAAAATAAATATCATCAGCTGAGTTTTGTCAATTCTCCACCTTTCCATACTCTAGGGCAAAAGATACGGGATAGAGGGAAGAAACAAAAGAAAAGATTATTAGTGTTGCCCATATTAGTGTTTGCTTTCTCTAAGATTTTCAGTGCAGTCCAGTGATTTGTGGTCCAATCCATTTTAATGCTACATAACTTGAGGCTCATTAATCTAATTCATTTATATCTTAGCTTTCATTACAATCAGTTCTGGAAATTCTAAACATTTAATGTACCCGTGTGAATTCCCGGTTGGCAGACGGGTATATAACTGACTTTCTCTCCCTTTCTCTTCTCCTTCCCATATCCTGCAAAAGCTAAAGCCCCGGTGAGACATGGAATTTCTCTCTTACAAGACTGATCACCCTTGTGATAGTGAATTTCTTAGCCCACCATCTCTTGGTTATCTTATCACTCCTGATCTAACTCTTTAGATTCTGCACAAGTGGTGGAGGGCCTAGAGAACACCTGGAGCATATGTGGCCTGTGCACCTTTCTAGGCCGCTGGAATGACCATGAAAATTTTGAGCAGATTGCTGCTGGGCTCTGAGCTGGCAGCGTTATGCATATTTTCCTCAGATGCACTCATTGTTTTGTCTCAAAAGGCAGCAGTATATACACACCTGACCAGTATTCATTACTTAGCTATCATCTACTTGTTAAAGCTATAACTCATGGCCTGTGGAAACTCATCAATACACTTCTCAACCATGTAGGTACTTAAGGATAGGTAAACTGGTAGATTTTACTCATTCTCTTCTAGCAGCACAGCCATGCAATTTCTCTCTAAAGTCTTTCCCCTACATTCCAGTATAGTTGATGCCAATATGACTATGATGCTCAAGTATCAGAGGTAAAATGCCTAATCCCTTACAACTTCATGCATGGAACTAATCAGAACAGACTGAAGTAAACAAAGACTAAAAGCAGAAATCCTGAAAAGAGAGTATTAAAATTGCCTATAGGGGAAAAAAAGTAGTAATTTGGATTAGGGTTCTGTCAGCAAGAATAGAGAAGTCCAGTGTGGGACTTACTCATTTGAATGACATTTAGTGAGCACTTAGTATTCACCAGGCACTATGCTGGGTTCTAGAAATATAGCGATTAGAAGTTGAACACTGACCTTGCATACCATATAGTCTACTGGCAGAAACAGATTTTAAATAAACATTTATTGTAAAATACAAAATAACATATAATGAAATGAAAGTACAAGGCTGATAAAAAATATATCATGGAAAACAGGATAGTTAGGAACTTGGAATGAAAATAGAGAAGAAGAAGAAGAATGAGATGATGATGATGATGATGATGATGATAGCTTACATTAAATTCTATATAAGATTTTGCTTTCAATTATTGAAATTCATTTAGTGTGCACCTAGAATGTATATAAAATCATCTTAAAATCTTATTAAAATGCGAATTCTGAAACAGTGTAATATGGGGGTGGATCTATCACTGGTACTGGTCTGGGATAACTTATTTAATAGGAACAGAATAGCTTATTCATAGAAATTCACTAATGTTGGTGTTATTAATATCTCTATTTTAAAGGTAGAGAAACAAAGAGAGGTCAAAGCTGTACCACTGGGCACATAGCTGATAAATGGGGGTGCGGAAGGCAAGCCAGTTAGTCGAGCTCTGAAGTTCACCTTTGCAGTTTTTTGAGTGTCACCTTCAATTTGGATTGAAAGATGAGAAAGAATTAGCTGAGTGTGAGTGTGTGTGAGAGATTGTGTGGGAACATGGGATGAGAACAGTTTTCCAAGAGGGAAGATAGAATATACATGGAGGGTCAACAGGAGAGAGAGGGAAAACTTCAAGAAACATACATATTTGGAAGTGTTTTGGAAGTGGAATCAATAGCATATTAGATATGAGTATAGGAGTGGAGGGAGAAAGAGGCGGCCCCAAAGGAAGACTCTTAAGATTTCAAGTTTAATAGGATAGGATAATAAAACCACCAATTAAGGTGGAAAAGACTAGAGAAGGCTGAAATTGGGAGTCAGGTAGAGTAAAGAGAAAGTAGGAGCACACACAGTTCCAGATAAAAAGAAGGGGTTTACAGGCTAACCGCCCTTGGTGTAGATGTGGCTGCTTTCCAGGCACGTGTAAGAGGCAATTGAGCTGCATACTGAGTGCCATTTGGGACTTCCTGGAGATGCAATCGAATATCATCTCTTAAGCGAATGGTGAGAGGTTGAAGCACACAGTTTGGAAAAATGTGTCCCCTTAGGATTTCGACAGATCTACTATTATGTCACATGTTTGTTTAACTTTACTAATATTGAAATCACTGCACTATTCAAAGGAAAAGGAGACTGAAGCAAAATGTTGAGGTGTGGGAGAGGAAGATGAATTTTTATCTTCACCAAGAAAATGAGCTCAGTCTTTCTTTTATATTCCATCCTCAGGCTGTGCTCTATAGGGCCTTTAGTCCAAGATTTAATCACTGTTAAGTGCAGCCTTACAATCTGCCTCTAACATGCAAGCCGTGAAGGCCCATATTAATTCAAGACACCTTTCCCTGCCTCCACCCAAATGCACACACACATGGGGATTCAGGCATCTGCTCACTTTATTATTTTTCTTTTTTCTCCTTTGTGGAAACTCAGTGATAAACTACCCAAGCAATTGTTCTTTCCTGCAACCATAAGTACATAAAACTCTTACTTTCTCGCCTTAGAAATCGATTTCTCCTGCTTCCTATTAAATCCCCCAATTTGTTTCATGTTTTAAAGACAGAGAAATGAAAATTCTGTGTGATTTACCAAATCAAAGAACATATAAAGTATAATTACACAGTTATTCCAGCACTGAGAGAGAAAATCGGGAATCAAATGCCTACTGAACAGAAAGATGATTATGGAATGTTAGTCAAACTCATTAAACCCAGGACTGAGAAGGACATCTCAGAATCTGCTCACTCATGTCCAATTACTACAAAAAATAAAAATATTTTAAGCAAATGCTGAACCTAGAATATTGAGAATAATTGAGACACCTCTTTCCTATGCTCCCCTCCACCCCACGCACAGTTTGGAAGTAGAGGAATTGTGCGAATTATTCAGACACAGCTATGCATTTAAAAATAATCCTTTTTTGAAATTTGTTTGTCAAAACATCCATCTAAGTACCGGCTGCAAATCCAGGGTTTCTGAAGACATGTTATTCATTCAAAAAGCCTGAACCTTGTCCCCTAGTAGTTTGGTTAAAGTATGTGTCTATGCAGTAATGATTAAAACATAGGCATTCCATGTATGAACACACTTAAAATAAACAGGAAAAAGCTGGCCATTGCTGACAATAAAAGCAATACATCTGTAAATTTATTGCATAATTTTTCCCTAGTAACAACAATGCACAACAATGACGAGCAAGGCTGCTTTTCACAAACAAATTTATTTCTTCTGGTTGCTCTTCTGTTGCTTTCAATAGGAAATGCCAGAATAACTGTGATTTAAAAATGTTGTCAGCTGATTTGAATGCTCATAGATTCAGTGCATTATAATAAAACTTGCCTCTAAGTGTTGTACCTAGTAGAAAACACTGTATGAACTTAAATCCTCTGCTTTGGCTGCACATTTCTGCCAATATATTTACAGCAGACCACTGGAAGTCATTTGGTTTCTTATCTGCATATTCATAAGGCTGTCAAACAGCTTGGAAAGAGTTTTTACTTAGTTATCCCACATTAAATATTAGGACTTGCTAATGTTCAGTTTATGCAAATCTCGAGCTGAGTTCACATCATTCCTCCAATGTTGTGGGTCATAATTCCTGTACAATGCAGGCAGAGACTACACAACAGCTGGACCCTGGGGCTCTGTGCTGTACATCACAATTCTTCTAGCCATTTAGAAATTGGGGATCAGATCCTCGTCCAAGGAAGCGAGGCCATGCCTCAACCACAACCCTATTTCACTGAGGAATCAGAAAACATAGGGAGCAACTCCAGACTGTTAAGGCAGGTAGTACAGCTGAGCTCCTTTCTCATATGCATCTTCAGACAGAATTTCTGTAATGACACACAATTTATTTTAATTATGGAGAGAGAGAAAGAGAGAGTATGTGTGAATGTGTGTGTGTACATGTGTGTTGTTATAGTAGCTTCTCAATTGGGTTCTACTAAGAAATTGTCATACTCTATTTTGAAAGCCATATTCTGTCTTTCTAATTTGAATTTATTGTTCATTTCATAATTTGTACTATGGTGCGAACCACAGTATTTGATAAATTTCTAATTGGGAAAAATAATCTTCATCTCTGGTTACTTCTAGTTGGCCAAAGATTCCCAGGGTCATAGGATAATAATTCAGGGTTTGGAACTGATAAGTCAGTTTGGATCACAATTAGGGACAATGACTAAAATATTGATTACTCATATGAACCACTATTTTAAGGTATCCAGGTAAAAGGCAGTTTGGTTTATGTGTGTGTTTACCTGCTGAGGCTTTTGGTTTTCAATGATGAATGCTATCTGACCCCCCCTTAAGCTTCATATTTCATGTCAGTACTCCTGAAATCTTTCCCTAACTCCTATGGTCTTGCATCATCCAAAAAGAATAATGTGTATTAGTTAAGTATGAGTTATGTGTGATCGACACCATCTCTTCCCCAGAAATCATTCTTTTAAATTAATATTTTTATTAACTTGATTATAATTTTTCAGAGTGCAAAATTGGCTCTTCAAAGAGAAAAACAACATGAGAAGTGTTCAGAAAGAAATAGACATCTATTTGTTGGGATTTTGAAGTGGAATTTTATGCATAAGCATAGAATGTGGTAAAATGATGTTTGATGACCCTACAAATTTTGGGTACTACTAAGATTACAACTAGTTGAAGATATATAGGTGAAAGAATTTTAGGGGATAAATAAATATAATAGACAAGATTTTTATTTCATTCAATGAGCCCAAAATAATAACCTTTTTTTTCTACTTATGAATGGGTTAAATGTCCAAATGAGTACAAAATTTATAGTGTAAAAATGCTCTTATTTACACAAACAAAAATTATTTTAATTGAAATTTTCTTTTAGGTCTACTTGGTATTACTATGGAGAATTTACTGTTACTGAGCATAAGACTTGCACAGAATAAAGGTTTCCAGGGGCTGAGCTAGATCCATATACTTAAAGGGTGGGAGAAAGACAGTATAGACAGACACAGCATCCAAGGAATGGTTGAACAGGGAGATAAAGGCATAAAGCAGAAGAAATAGTGCTGTGTATAAAGTACTATTTCACAATGATAGGTGACTAATGGAAGATAAACCTCAAGTCAGAAGTAAAGAAGAATAGAAAAACAATAGAAAATATGCTGCAAGAGGAATTAGTCAAAGTGGTTCAATATTAGGATCATAAAAAGTATGTTGCACATTCACATAATAGGACATCAGATTTGCAGTGGAGGAGAAAAAGCTCAGAAACCCAGAACTCTTCAACACTGACATCCAAAAAAAAAAAAGAGAATTATTTCCCCAATGTACCACTATTTAACTTAATTTCTATAAAAAATCTCAATACATTAAATATTTCCCATAAAAACAGTTCCAATGAGTAAATTATTACTTATAAGATTATTTGTCATCTGTCAACACCCAACTTTATGATACCAAAATGACACGATTATCCTTTTTGACAAAAGTATGTTGTTACATGACTCAATTAGATCTGGCAGCTAAGAGAAAAGGTTATACACTGATTTACTAGCTGCCACAGTCCTTTCAAGAAAGATTTCAGGCATTTATGAATTAAAGTTACTCTCATTGCTGTTTTAATGGACATACAACTGAAGTGGAGCCTGAAGGTGATAAGTACATGAGTGTTTTAAAAACATTAACTGACCCTTTGGATAATTACAAATTCTAAAGGTCTAGGAGCTATAGTGAGATGTCACTCGAGAACTCAAATATAAAGAAAAGAGTGTTTTTCTTAGCTATTTGGGTTATATTATCTACTGATAATGGATCAAAGGAGAGATAAACAGTCACCTTAAAGCGACCTTGACCTGATACTAAATGTGACACTCTAGATAGCTATAACAAGATGGAGAATTTTATTTACCAGATTGCATCCCTGAGAATTCTGTAATAGAATTTATCCTGAGAAAACCAGGCCAAGTGTGAGACATAATGCACTCCCAAGGCGCTCTGTGAACTTTGCTTGTTGCAGATTGAGGGAGACTGAGGCATGGAGAGCTGCTGGTGTCTCCCATCTTCTAAAAGCAAGTTGGCACAGCTGGAGAGAAGGACTATAAATGTAAACAGCCACTCCCAGGGAGGGGGTTATTACAGAATGCTAGGGAAGGAGAAAAGCCAACATTCTACATAGGCAAAATGTTGTGGGCTACCTCATGGAGAGAGCTGAAAGTAACAAGATAATGGGAGGCTTAAAGCACCTGCAGTTTGTGAAAGAATGAAGAGAAGAAAAGGAATTCTTTTTGTGGATTCCTGCTGTGGGTTAAGAATTGGATCTTCATTAATGTTCATTGAAATCTGCAAATAGAGGCTAGAATTGTTGTTAATGACTCACGCTAGACTGTGGTATCTTTAAAGTGTTGCCATGTAAGAATTCGGCCATATGGAATCCCTGCTATTGTTGTGCTACATTAAGAATAAATAAGTTTAACCATAAAATCATGGAAAAGGAAGAAATACTTGGGCAAATATTGGCAGTGCTCGTCTGAGCACTGTCTGGTAGACAGGCCTAAGAACTCTGCACACCTGAAGTATTGATATCCAGAATCTTGACTTAATGTCAATAAAAATTTTAATTACCTGTTACTTTGATCTGATTCCATGCAATCTCCTCATTATGCTGCTTCTCATCTTGCATGTCCACAAAAATAATTCATTGGATGAAGATGTCAGGTTTCCAGTTTCCTTAGCATTCTCAATTCTCATTGCACATTAGTAAACAGATTTTTGGATTTTGTGCCTCAGTGTCTGTGACCTTGGTTAATGTGAGTTTATCTCAGATTAAATAATGCATGCCCTGAGGTTTCTGAGTTTATAAGACTAAGAAATTTATAATTTACCTTGGAAAATTTAAAATTGGCCCCATGAGGGCTCTTAAGATGCTTCCAGAGTTCTTAATGCCATTGTGACTTATTTGCCTTTCCTATTCAAACTACCTTAAATGGCCATGTCAGTCATGTCTGTTTGTCTGTTTAGGGAAGAAAGTGCGCATGTGCACACACACACCACACACACACACACACACACATACACACACACAGAAATTCACAAAATAAGGGGGAAAATGGAGGGGGACAACAGAAGGCATTATGACCCAATCATCACATAGCACATTCTCATTGTCTGCTCTGTCCTAACACAGAAAATTCTTCTCCTTGGCATTATTCAAGCAAAACTGGATGGTCCCCTTCTGTGATGCTACTTTACTTCTATGAATTCTGTTTTTAGCATTTCTTTTTAAGACTGAAATGGAAACAATGGACACAAATTCTTTTGCACAATGATTAACATGTAAGCATTCACTAAGCACTTAATTGTTATTCTTGCTATTATTTTGATGTTATAGGAGAGAATCAAGTCTAAGATTTATGGTTATAATGGGTAACGCGAATATCTTTTTCACCCATAATATTCTAATATTCTGTGAGGATGAATGAAATTTTAATAATGCACATGTGAACTAATTTATAGGCCTTAAAGAATAGTATCAGAGTGTCAACAGTTTGTGCTGTATTTTTTGCTACAGCTTCACCCAGGTTCTTACCTGGCTTACAAATTCCTACAGAGTTCATAAAATGGACTTTCTAACTTCATATTCTACCACTCTCCCACTAACTTACTCTCTTCAGACATTAGCTTCCTGCTGCATGCTTCTGCTGCAGGGCCTGTGCAGTTATCCCCCATCCCCACTCCTGTCTACCTCCATGGCCTGTTCACCCTTGTCTTCTAGTTTGGGTTCAAATGTTATCTTATCAGGGAGGCCTTTGTAACATTCTTGTATTTAAAAAATTACCTTTTCATGATTATTTTTCTCTTTACCTTTCTTTGTTTTGCTTCATAATCCTTTTCAAACTATTGCATAGCATCTTATTATGTTATATGACATATCTGTCTATATCTGTTCCCCGTATTGGAGTGTAAATTCCATGGGAGCAGGAAATATGCTTTCATCACTATTGTAGTCCCACTACCTAGAACAATGCCAGGCATATAGTAGGCACTCAGTAAATAGTGGTTAATCTCCCAGCTATTTTTTGTGGTATCATTTTGCCTGGAATCCCTTTCTCTACCCCTTACAAAGCACATTGCTGACAAATAATAGTTGATGAATAAATAAATGAGTGAATAGTGTACAATGATCAAAAATGTTTCTTTTCTAATTTGTGGAGTTGCTGTGCTGAAGTATATCTTGTAGATAGGGAAAAGTCAAGATGTAGAAAATAGACTGTTCCTAGGAGATAGGGATTTGGCTTTAGCAATAATGCAAAATATTATCAGGGGTAGACCATAAGGTTAGAGCTTGCCAAGCAACAAATAAATTCACTGAAGCCACTGATGCGTTAGTTTAGAATTTCTTAAATGCCTGTGGAGGTCAGATTGGCTCCTGAGCCTTAAGGAAACAAAATATAGAGTCAAACGGCATGGGCCCAAATTCTAGCTTAATCATTAATCATGACCTTGTAACATTTCTTAAAGTTACTTGATCAATTTGTGTTTCGGTTTCCTTATTTATGCAATGAAATAATAGCACCTATCTTTGATAATCCTTGTGATGATTAAATGAATTATTCTATATGAAGAGCTTTACATATCCTCTCTCAGATAAATGTTGTAAAATTGCTAGTTGTAAGTATGTTTAGCACACAGTTGAAGAGCAAGTGACCCTAGTTCTTCATGGAATGAAGCAAGTTTCTAATTTCTACAATTCACTACTGTCTCTGAACCACAACCTAAAAATCAGTACTCTAGTTCAGCCTGGAAAATAAGTGGATTCTTTACATCCATGAATAATCATGATTTTGCTGAAGATAATATACATTCAAATCTGAGAGTTTCTATT
Source organism: Eonycteris spelaea (assembly GCA_003508835.1). NCBI lineage: Eukaryota > Metazoa > Chordata > Mammalia > Chiroptera > Pteropodidae > Eonycteris > Eonycteris spelaea. Next base: position 8,724,182 of record PUFA01000043.1, on the reverse strand, counting down.
TCAAAAGTTTAATGATTTGGAGTAATTAAAGCAATAGAATTATTTTATGAATTTTTTTGTAAAATTCTACCCATCTTCCACTTTCCTTTGACTATGGACACTGTGTCACAGTGATCTGAGGTGAGTTCCCAAAATATCCATGGACCCACAAACGTCAGAGAAGTGCTTCCAGAGTTTAGTTAAAGCTTGGGTCCTGAGGTTGCTAGGCAACAAGACATGTACCCGGCATGGTAGTTAGTTTCTCAGAAACATTAGCACAAGCAACGCAGACGTGCTTAACTCTGCAGATGTGTACTGGTTAAGCTTCTATGTTATTTCCTGACATTAGAGCAAATTCTAATATGAATCTTCAGAACACACAGCCTATCAGTCTTCATAGCAGCAATGTGTTGGGTGAATTAAACAAAACACTTTAAGAAAATAAATAGCAATTACTGCTAAGAAATCAGCTGTCCTTTTCTATGTTGCTTCTGACCACTGTGTATCAGCTCTTTTTCTTTTCCACTTTCCAAAATCAATCAACCAATTGATCAACCATCAAGTCTTATAATTAAACTATGACAAGAATATTTTTATTAGGTGTTTATAGTTTAAAGGGTGTGTATGCAGTATGGTTCCTATATTCTAAAGATTTGAGAAAATCAAATAAGGATTCTGAAAACTTCTTTTTACTCCCATGTCCATAAAAATATGTTGCTAGGTGTTTGAGGAATAAAAGGTTAAGTAAGTGAAACACAATTGGATTTTTAGTGCAGTGAAATTTTCTGTATGATACTGTAATGGTGGATACGTTATTATACATTTGTCAAAATCCACAGAACATACACCACCAATAGAGAAACCTTAGACTATAACATTATCTTTTTGATGTAAGTTCACTGATTTTAACAGTTGTACTGCTCTGGTTTGGGACATTGGTAGTGGGAAGAACTATGGAGCATGGAATAGGTTGTTTATGGGAACTCTCTTACTTTCTGTTCAATTTTGCTGTGATCTTAAAATACTCTAAAAATAAAGTTTATTTAAAAAGAATAAACATTGATATTAATATCTATAGCTAGGAAGAAAAGCAAAGTAAGATAAGAAGTACTGAGAATGTCATTGCTATTTCAGAGAAGATGATTAGAGAAAGTGTCTGTGAAGGGAGGCCACATGAGCAGAAACCTAAAGGAAGTGAGTGAGCAAACCATGTGAATATCTGAGAGAAGAATATCCCAGGCAGAGAGAATAGCAAGTGCAATCACAAAAGAAAATTGGCAAGGAAAATAGTGCATTTCTATTGAAGGCTATTAACAAAGTAGTAGATGTAGTAATATCAGGTAATAACACAGGTTAGAAAAATACAGTTTCAAATCTCAAATGCTTTTAAAGGAACCAGCCATTTAATCAATATTTTATTCATTTACTTTGTCAATGGGTAGCTTTTGGAGTCAGTCGTTTACTTTAAAGTTACAGTTGATATATTTATTCAATTAATATTTATGTACCAACTCCCATGTACCAGTCACTGCTTTCCCTGTTTAAGCATTTATCATCACTTGCCAAGACTATTACCGTAGCTTTCTTCATGGTCTCATGGACTTTAGTCTCACTTATACTCATACAATCTCTCTTGATCTACAGTAAATTTTCCTGGGGGAAAGATCAGTCTCATAATGCTAACATTTATGCTATAAATAACTGTTAACTACCAAAATGAACCAAATTTATGAATGAATGGTAGATTCTATAAAACAAATATGTATTCAAACTATTCTAAATTTGAAAATAAAGCAAAACATTAACTGTAAAAGTTCGATATCATGATGGAGCAGTGTCCAACATTTTACCTATGTGCCAATTAACTCTCTTGGAGATTATATGTTTGACATAATATTTATTATCAATTATGGCCGAGAAATTTTATAACTCTACAAAGCTTGAGGTTAACTTTTAGAACAATGATAAAACAAGGTGACTTTATTTTTTTTGTAACTAGGAAAGATAACTTGAACTCTGTTATTGCAATGTAAGATATGAACCAGTTTATTTTAAACCAAATGTAAGACTCTTAAATCAACATTACTTTTTTATTTCATTGACTATATAAAATTTCATTTCTTTTATGTATTTTTTCAATCAGTTTTTCCAAATTGTTGTTCCATCACTAATGAATTAAATTAAAATAGGACAAATGATCACTATTTATTTACATAAGAATTATGTTTTTCAACATTTTGAGAATTATACTTTGATACTCGATTGATTTCTTATCAGATTCAACTATCTAAGATCAAAATTAAATGTGCTTTTCTTATGCAAATTCTGAATATTACTTTTGTGTGAAAGTTTTCCATATATGTATTCAAATACATCGCTAATCAAACTTGCAAAATATACATTTGGGAATTATAAATGCTTTGGAAATCAATTTTGATTTCTTTAATTTAGGACTTTTCAAGCAAATATAAATTTTAAATAGGATTTTTAAAGATTGAAAAGATTGATTTAGAACATTTTTATACAGGTAACATTTCTCTGTAATATTTCGACTGTTGTATAAAAGCTCAGCCAAGAGCCTGAGCAATGAGCACATTCAGATATTATGGAACTAACAGATAAATTTTTTTAATCATTGTCACTTAAAATGAAATCTCAAGCATGGGGAAGTTGGCAGTAAAGTTGTGCTCTTGAAGTGAGCAAAGTTATGGTCAAAGCCAATTGTAGAAAATAGTTTCAGACACTCCAGAAGTAACAAATCTTCAAGTTTATTAAAAAGACTTTAAAATTCCTTGAAAGCAAAAACCTTTATCGTTATATACTGTAGCATGATTCTACTCACATTTTAAGTGCTCAGAAAATCTTTGAAGTTATTTATGGTGAATTGGCACCAGCATAAATTAGGGATTTGCTGGTAGAACTTAAAAGATAAGAATAAATCAAGAGGGCAGCATATATTATGTAAATAGCAAAACTGCACCAATAAACTAGGCTGAGAACAGCATAGTATTAAGTATGAATACTAGAGCTAGACAGCCTGGGTTCAAATTCTAGCTGACTCTGATATAGACTTAGAATAAATTACTTAAGCTGTCTCTGACTCATTTTCCTCATGTGTAAAATGAGGTTATTAATTATACCAATTGTATAGAGTTGTTGTAAAGATTTAATTAGTTAATAAATACAAATGATTTTAGCACAAAATGTGTGCCATGTTAGTCATTACAAGTATAAATTGTACACAGGAGACAAAAGAGAGGGAGATGAAGTAACTTTAGGAACCTCAGGGGTCAGATGATGTTACTTCTAGAAAATGGGACAGAATTTAGTAAAATGAAGCTTAGGAAATACTCAAAGCTTTCCTGTTCAGTGACAATAGGATTTTACTAAGGAGTTGTTCACTGGGTTTTTGTCTGATAAATGTTTTTAACACATTTAATCTGGATTTATAGACTTGTTGCAAGTCAAGATAAAAAAGATATAGTCTTTGGGTTTTTGTCACTATCACTACTATATTGTTTAAAAATACAGACACCTGGTGTGTACCAGTTTTATCGGGGGGGATCACTTAATTATCTAAATGTCTAACCACTGTGCTGTACACCCAAAACTAATATAATTGAATGTCAACTGTAATTGAAAAATAAAAAGAAACTTTTAAAAATACAGACACCTGGGTAATCTCTAAAGTCCACTGAATCAGATGTTAGAGGAATACCTTTTAAAGATTATTCTGATGCAAGTAAAATTTGAAAAATACTAATCTAGTCCAATTACCTTCTTTTACACATTGGAAAACTGAGGTCCAGAGACATGAAATGGCTTAGGCAAGTTCACATTCTTCCAGACACCTTTGGGTTCAGAACCTTGACCTCTTGTGTCCAGATTGGCGCCCGTGTCTCATCTCAATAGAGCGCAGAACAGTAGAAAACAGTGGCCCAAACACCACACTCTGATGAGCAGAGGTCTGATGCCTCCACATGGGTTCTGACTGAGCAGGCATATACCTTCCTATTCACCTACATCTTGAAAGGAAATGTCATATCTGTTGCTTAGCAATGGTATTTTGTATTGTTCCAGAGTTTTAGGATTTCAGCAAAGAAAAAAAGGAGAAGTCAATTGTTAAATAAGCTCCATGTATGTCATTTTCATGTTTCTTCCAAATGAGTGTTCTATTTCCAACCTTCCTGCCAATGAGGAGAAGGCATGGGCTTGGCAAAGACAACAATGACACAATGCCATCTTTTATTTGCTAAAGATTATTCCTTTTGTGAGTCTAGGGGTAGAAGAGATGACTGATGTGTCAGAATTCACACTGATCTTTTCTTTTTTCTTTTTCTTATCAGAAGAATAAGACGTAGCCTAGAAAATTGCTGCCTTTAAGAGCTATTTCTTGCCATTGCCTTTGTTTTCACTGCACTTGAATTTTTTCTTTTTTTGCAGGGAATTCCACTCTAGGTTCAAGAAGACATCTGGCAATACTGAAGAATGAGATCTGCCTTGTGGACCGTTATTAGAAAGATGTGATAATTCCATTTTCTGTCAAACAGCTGAATGCATATTGTTAAATGTCAAATATTTCTACAAACAGCTGGAAAAATGAAGCCACAGAAAGTCTTGTTTATTATCCTACAGCTTCTTATTCTATACAGGAAACATAACTTTGTTTGAACACGTGGTTGAGAATATTAATAGCATCTCTATTCTAGATAGATTTATTCTCTCTTCTTATAATAAATATGTCCATTTTTCTTCCCATCAGTTTGACTCAGAGACATCTGAGGTGGATTTGTCAAATCAACTTTGAAAATGAGAAAAAGAGAGTCCTTCTACAGTTAATTCAAACCTACAGTAAACTGTAAGTTATATGAGAATTGATGGCATTGTGTAACAAGATCATAAAATGTGAATAGAGTCATCATGAGAATGAGAATTTAATCATTATTATAATAATATGAGCATTTTCTAAATATCAGGAATCAAACTTTTATGATCATTTCTTGAGATATCAGCATATAAGCTCTTTCAGTTCTTTGTTAATGTTCTACCCAATCTGACAATCAGCCAGTAATTTCTGGGTATTATCACTGAAAAAACCTGAATTCTCTTTTATGGATGCTATTTTTATTTGAGGAAAAACATTTCTAGAAACCAAAGCATCATATTAAAAAAGATCATATAATCAAATCTCTTTTATAAAGTATGAAATTGAGGCTAAACTAAGTTACTTTAATATAAGTTATAATATCAGAGTTGATAGAACTACTGTGGTCTTCTGTTTCCTGTCAATTCAATTAAACAAATATGGTGAAATAGTAAGTTTATTTAGCAGGTACTGTACTAGGCACTAGGCCAAAGTGAGCAAGAGTGCAAAGAAAAGGCAATAAAGTTCAATGAGCTGTGCTAGAAGACCCAAGGGGAGGGTTGGCAGTGGAGTGGGGATCAGACATGACTTCTTGGAGTGCGTATAAGCAAAAGTGGGACCTGAATATGAGTTCACATTTCTTTATTCCTGCTTTTTCTTGTCTGAAACAATAGAAGAATGAAGCATGGAGTTGAGAGAGAGGCAGAGAAGTGTGTGTGTGTGTGTGTGTGTGTGTGGTGTGTGTGTGTGTGGTGTGTGTGTGTGTGTGTGAGAGAGAGAGAGAGAGAGAGAGAGAGACAGAGACAGAGAGACAGAGAGAGAGAGACAGAGAGAGAGAGACAGGGAGAGAGAGAGAGAGAATGAGGGAGAGAGAGAAGGCAGTGCAAAGAAATTAATTCATTATGTTTGGGATGGCTGGAGAACAGAGTGAGAGGGTAAGAAGGGTAACAAGTCATATCATGCTAAGGATTTGGATGTTATTTTAATAACAGTTGGAGTTGTTGACAAGCTTTTAATGGAGTAGTTTAGTGCTCATTCCATCATACCACATAAAAATTTTGGTTTGAAGCTACTGAAGCATGGCAAAAGGCAGCACACAAGACACACCTAGAGCACACTGAATAATTTGAGGGGTGTTAAAATGAGGTCCTCTGTCCTCAAATGTATCTCCTGTCCACTTGTTAATTGTTCTCAAAGTTCCAAACTTTATCCTTTCAGCATACTGAGTTTGATGTCTAGTCCCTGATATGGGCCTGATGTGGGGTAAGGTGTGGAGAAACACTTGAGCAACCAAAAAGGGGTCAGGGGGAAGATACCCACAAATATGAAGTGAGAAAATGTCTTAATGGGGACCAAGGTGGAGATAATATTCATAGTTCTTATTTGGCAGTATTTAGTTCAATTGTCTTCTCATTCATAATAAATTCATGCTAAGAGAAATTTAAAAATATTATTAACCTCACTACAGTGATCCAGAGAAGATAAGTGACTTGCAGTTGTTATATAGCCAGAAAATAGCAACAATTGCACTTAACTTAAGGTTTTTGGCTTCTAATCCAATAGTCTTTCCACTGTACCATAGCTGTTTTTGAGAATGAAGTTCACTCCTTCCAACTCTTACCAAGCACTGACCCTGGCACCACAATCACGACTTTTATTTCTCATGAACGCATCAAGTATTTGTGTCAACCACTTGCTCCGCAAGACCTGAGTGAAACCACTGCCTGCCATCCCTTCATAAGTTTTAATAGTCCAGATAAAGAAGTCAAGTTCATCCCTTTGGGAAAATGTAGAAAAGCCAAATATAGAGATTAAAAAAAAAAAACAAAACATTTTGTGATTAGATGCTGTTGGTAACCTCTGGGAACATCTTTCTACTCATTTAAGATGCCTGCTTTAGAAATCTTTATTTACATATTGTTGGCCAAAGCTTAATTTCCCTGCTGTTCTCTGGGATGCGATTTAGAATCCCTTCCTTCACTTTCTTCTTTTTTGGCTCAGTCACCACTTCATCCAGTAAAATAAAGTTAATGCTAAAATCCTCACTTGCCAGATGCATGGCACAATCCTACCACTGCTACTAATTTGCAAAGAAAAAATAATTCACCTACTTAGGTGCCAAATAAAACAAATCAGCTTCAACCAACATTTTAGCTTAATCAGATAGATAAAATGGATTTTATTAAGTCCCCCCCCCTTTCCCTTAGAGCAAATGTTTTTGCTGGCTCTTTGAATATTCCATCAACATAAATAAATGCAATATTTTAAAGCCTTTCATTTCTAATTCCATTCTCTTCCCCATCCCACCCCCTCAAAGAAATATTCGTTCTACCCTGAGTCTAGCTATACTCTGGGCAGCTCTTTCCTGTGCTCCCAGTTTTCAACATTTGGCCCAAAAAGCATTTAACATGGAATTTGGCACTAAGTGAGGATCTAGTAAATGTTAGCTAAAACTAAATTCTTTCCTGTTCTATTTCCAGAAAAAAATTTTAAAAAATAGAGTTGTTCAAGACCTCTAAGTAGGTATCCAGGGTGACCGATGCTAATCACAAATTAGGACAAGGCAGGCTGTCACTGTTAAGAGCACTCACCATTCATAAAATGGCAAGAATGCCAGGGACTGCTGCATAGTGATGAGCGACACAGGCTTCATAAAGATCAAATTTGTTTTGCTTTTCTTGAGATATTGCACAAAAAGACAGCTTCCCGCTGTCCATTTCAGACTTGAATTTCCTATGAGCCAGCTCTGGGTTCCGGCCAATGAGCTGCTGATTGGTTTGGAAAGAAAAGTCTTTATTATAAGTACAAAAAGAGAGAATAAACTTAAAATCTTTCCTCTGGGTGTTTTGTGTTTTCTTTCTCCCAGAGATAATCAGGGGGAAAGCTTAGCCAGGATTTAAAACCTGTGTTTTACTTGGAGATGCTAATCAGTAGAATGTCTTTGGAGACTTTATCTGCTGATCAGTTATTCATGAGGGAGAAATCATCATGCTTTTTGTTAAAGGCAAAAAAAAAAAAAATTCTAACATGTAGTGGAGATGATCACCCTTTGAAAAAGCAATGCTTAATTAGAGTGAAAATTCAAGGGCAGAGCAGTGGCTTTTTTATTTTCTTTAAGACTAAAGGTTTATGAAATTTGAAATTTAAAATTTAAGAACTCAAGTCTCAAGATTTTACTGTAAATTACCCAGTTACTAAGTATTTGTCTGGTGTTCAGGTCAAGAGTAGAGTGGACACTATAATTTATAAGTAATGTTAGAAGAAAATGATACCTGCTAGATTCAAATCTCTTCATCAGTTCCCAAACACCCATGAATTTTACTAGGGAATGTTAACCACTGAAGGTGAACAGCAACCCAAAGAAAAAACAGGTCTGGACAGAGCTCAGAGACAGTGAAGCTCAAAACTCTAATCTGAATTTAGCTATCTGCTCTTCTGCTCTGGTCATGCCCGTGGAGGGGCGGATTCTCCATTTTACTTAGGTTTCACTATAGTAATAAACAGCTGTAAAAATAGGTTTCCACTTATGAGAAATAAAATCATTATATGACACGATTGATTTCTAAACCCAAAATTGTGAAAGGACAGAAACAAAAGCAAAAACGGACAGACTAAGATAAAACAGGAACACAGAATACAGCATGTGTTCTTGTTCAACAGAGATGTACGCCTCATTTTCAGCATCTCTCAGATCTCTCCCCACCACCCCACTCTGTCCCAGCACACTGTCCTTGCTATTTCTTATATCTTTGCACTAGCTGTTCCTTCTGCAGGGGTGCTCTTTCCTCAAGTCCACTGTTTAAATTTGCAAACTGCCCCATTCCACAACTTTTATCTACTTTTCTAATTTTAAAATATTTCTATAACACATCATCTTCCAATATACTGCATAATTAGTTTACTTATTATAATCATCTTTTACTTTCTGTCTTATCTTACCCTTGCTAAAATGAAAGCTCTGAGGGAAAGGGTCTTTCTTGTCTTTTTCATGAATGTATCCCAGGAGTGCCTTGGAGGTACTCAATGAAAGGTGCTCAATACAATTTTGTTGAGTGAATGAATGGATAAATGGATAACAAAGCAGAATAAAATCTTGCTAGGTTAAAATTTATGAGATTTAAGTGAAAATCATTTTCATCGGTTCATTCTAACTTCTTTTCACCCATTGCTGATGAAATTCTCTAAATCAGTTTGAAAATTAATATCATATTCTTCTCATCACATACAATAGCCAAAAGTCAACTAATATATTAATCTAAAATTAAGAGCATGGCTTTGAAGCCAGACAGATCTACACTTGAAATTTAGCTCTGCCATTTGCTAGCAGTAATTAGAGGTAACTTATTTTATCCTGTTAACAATAAATTTCTCATTAAAATGGGGATAAAAATACCCACTTCACAAAGTCATTGTGAGCATTAATCATGTTTGTAAAATGCTTACTTAATACAGTGCCATGTAGAAACTCTATAAGTGCAGTTATTACTATTAGATTATCCTTAAGCACCTCCCTGCCACAAATGTATACCTCTGCATAATTGAATTAAATCAAAGATGGTACTGAGTGATTTGGAAAATTTCCAGAGTGTACGGCTAGAATATATATGTATCATCAGGAATGAATTATTACATCTCACTGAGCCTCAGTTGCTCTTTCAGTTTTCTCTCTTAGAAGGAGAATTTCAGTTAGCATCTGTGTGCTTAATATCAAATATCAAATGTTACATTTAATAACTGGGAAATAAACCCCTACATTCTGATAAGATGAATTATGTAAAACTTGTAAGTACTTTTGGGAGAAAATAAGGTATTATTGATCTACTGTACAGACATACCTCATTTTATTGTGCTTCCCTTTGTTGCATTTTGCAGATATTGTATTTTACAAATCGAAAACTTATGTCAGCCTCACATCAAGCGAGTCTGTTGGTGCTATTTTTCTTACAACATATGCATATTTTGTGTCTTTGTGTCACATTTTGGTAATTCTCACAGTATTTTATTTACTTTATTTTAAAAAATCTTTTTATTAAGTTTATTGGGGTAACATTGGTTAATACAATTATATAATTTTCAGGTGTGCATTATCATTTGACATCTGTATATTTCCATTGTGTGTTTACCATCCAAGTCCAGTTTCATTTAGCTACCATATATTTGATCCTTTTTACCCATTTTGTACTCCCCCTGTACCCCTATATTAGATCCCCTTTACCCTGTCTACTTCCCTCCTCCCCTCCCCACTAGTAACCACTAGTCTATAGTTAGTTCTCTGGTAACCACTAGTCTATAGTCCATGTCCACGGGTCTGTTTGTTTGTACTGCTCATTTGTTGCTTTTATGTTTATATCCCACATGTAAGTGATATCATGTGATTTTCAACTTTTTTGTCTGGCTCATTTTGCTTACATGATTATCTAGAGGTCCATCTATGTTGTCTCAAATGGCAGTATTTCATCTCTTCTTATGGCTGAGTAATATTCCATTGTATATATGTACCACAGCTTCTTTATCCAGTCATCTATCATAGGACACCAGTTGCTTCCATGTCCTGGCCACTGTGAATAATGCTGCCATGAACATCGGTATGCAAATATCTTTTCGGATATGGGTTATCAAGTCTTTGGGGTAAATACCCAGTAGAGGGATTGCTGGATCATATGGTATCTCACAGTACTTTAAATATATTTATTATTACTATATTTGTTATGGTGATCTGTGATCAGTGTTCTTGATGTTACTATTGTAATTGTTTCAGGGTGCCACAAACCGTGCCCATGTAAGATGGAAAACTTAGTTTTGTGTTGTATATGTTCTGACTGCTCCATCAATGGGCCATAGGCCCTCTCTTACCCTGTCCTTGTGCTTCCCTAATCCCTGACACATAATGATATTGAAATTAGGCCAATTAATAATCTTTACAATGGCCCCTAAGTGTTGAGTAAAAGGAAGAGTCAGTCCATACAGCAAACTTTACTATTGTCTTGCTTTAAGAAATTGCCACAGCCACTCCAGCTTCAGCAGCCACCACCCTGATCAGTCAGCAGCCATTAACAAGGAAGCAAAGACTGTCCACCAGCAAAAAGGTTAGGACTCACTGAAGGCTTAGATGATAGCATTTTTAGCAATAATTAGTTTTTAATAAGCTATGTACATTGACTTCTTTAGATATAACGTTATTGCACACTTGATAGACTATAGTATAGTGTAAACATAACTTTTATATACATTGGGAACCAAAATATTTTATGTGATTTACTATATATTTGCTTCGTTGTGGTGGTCTGCAACAAAACTTGCAATATCTCCAAGGTATGCCTGTATATTCCTTTGCAAGCATGTACACATCTGCACATGCATGCACTCACACACATACACACACATTCCTATAGAGAAGTCTTTTTAATTTAGCCCAGACTAATTCAGAACTCAAGAATCAACTATTTTAATAAATATATGGCAATGATGTAAACTTTGGAAGTTGTGTCTAGAGGGGTAAAAAATACCAGCATAAAAAACACAGAGTCACTCACTTTAAGAAGTGTATACCTATGAAACTTTCTATTGGAGAAAATTGAATAAAATAAATGTAAAAATAGATGTATAAAATATCTGTGTTGCCAGAAAAGATCGTATTTGTAAATGGCAGGCTCAGAGAAGGCTTAGTTAAATAGTTAACTCCTGAGTTAAGTCTTGAATGAAAAAATAAAGATTTTTGGTATATATGTGAAGGAGTATCTCAGTAATATAGAATAAGGAAAATTCTAGAATATGTGCAAAATTGGGAAGGTTGAAAGTGCCTGCCCAGTCCAGAAATGTAAGTGATCAGCTGTGAATGAAATGAAAGGATGAAAGGAGATGCTAGAGGATGATGAAGTTAGGAAGATTGGTTGTGGCCATCACATGGAGGACTTTGAACATTAGGTAAAATGTTTAGACTTCATTGTTCAAATTTTGAGGTTGTAAGTATTTGGTTAGGAAAAATAACATGAGCTGATTTGTTCATATTATAACTCTGACAACTATGAAGGATGAATTGAAAAACTTTTACCATTTGAGAAACAAATAGAGCAATTAAATAAGCTCATCAATATGAGCAGAAGCAATAGGAATGGAAAAAGAGAAAATTAACATAAGAAGCATGAGGAGATGGAGAATTTAGAGTTGTTTTTTCTATCATTGTGAGTCCCTCCTACTTTGGCTTCTGCAACAGAGAGCAAAGACAAAGTGAAATGATAGATCAAGGCAAAAAAGTTTAGGAACTGGTCTGTAATAGAAGCTAAGTCCTTGAAAAACTTAAAGCAATTAACAAGTCTTCCTGCCTTAAGTCAACTTTTATCAATGCATCATCTATAAGGTTGTTAGAATGGCCTTTGTAAAAAATAATTGTGATTATGTCAGTCCCTCACTTAACCCTTTTGATAAAAATCCTAACTTTTTATCATGGGATGGTTTTTCATGATTTGGCACTTAACTTTTGATAAAAATCCTAACTTTTTATCATGGGATGTTTTTTCATGATTTGGCGCTTACTAATTTCTCCCTTCTCATTTTCTCGTTGCTTGACACTCCCTGCCTGCAAACTTGGACCGTTTAAAGTTGAACTATGTCAGTTCCCTAAACACACTATTCTCTCCCACTCCTACATGCTTCCCTAAATGCAGTTAATCTGCCTGTATTGCCTTATTTGAACCAACTCATTAAGATCCTTCAAAATACATCTGAAACATCTCTTTTTGAGAAGTTTTTCTTTACCACACAGTCAGCCTGCCAACCTCCTTTTGGGTTACCATGAAGTATTCCTTTCTTACAGTGCTTAAGCTGCATGGTGCACAGCTCATTTATCCAACAGTATTTCATGTTATGTAATTTACATTACAATACGTTATGTTTGTTATGTTATACTGTTATATTAATATTTCTTGAGAACATGGATTTGCTTTCATATTTGTCACAGTGCTGTAAACAACAGAAATGATCAATACACATTAGTTGAACAATTAATGAATTATTAAAATAACAGTGAATGATTGGATATGAAGTAAATAAAAGCTGAGATTACATGTTTCTGAGGTTTACAGTTGGCTGATTGGGAGAATAATTAAATGACCTGAAATGCAGTCTGATCCAATCCATTCTCAACATGTTCACTGTCTGTACACAATCAGCTGAAGATGGATGGAGAAAAATATGTATCATATTAATTGGATTTATTTTAATTTCATTACCTCAAATTGCAAATGGTTCCTCAGCGCTGCCTTGAAATCCCACCATGTTTTCCTAAATAATTCATTCTCTCACATTCCCAGATCACTATTGCATCTCTTATTCCCTAGTTCAAATTTTAAACACGCCCTCCGCTGATAATGTTGCTTCTTATTTCACTGAGAATAGACATTCAAAAGAAAATGTCTATTTTTTTCTCCACACTTTTCTCTCACTCTTTATTTTCTTCCATAGTACTTATAAATGCTAACATAACACAAAATTTGTTATTTTATTTTGACTTTGACCAATTTCTCCCCATCCTACTAGAATGTAAGCTCTAGGAAGGCAGAATTGCTACTGTTGTTTTTATTTTCCACTTCTGAATCCCAAACTATTAGAATAGTGCCTGACACATAGAAATCAATCAGTAAATATTTATAGAATGAAATAATTAACTCTCTCACAAATAAATCTACCCATTTCTCTGTAACTGTACTAATTCACTGTATAGTACATTCTATTTTAATGAATGAACTCTTATTTCTCCTAAGGCCAACTTTCATTCCCATAATCTGGACACAGGGCCACCATGGACAATCATGTAATTTACTCACTGTACAACAGTGGTTGGCTAAAAGTACAAGTGATAGCTGAAAATCATTTGTCTAGAGGGTGGTCTTTTATTTTCGAAATAATTATATGGAATAGTAATATTCCTAATTAAATTTTATAACATTTCGCCTATTTAAGTACTTTTACACAAAAATGTCATAATAATTTGCATAATAAAAAAAATCCTTGATTCTACACTCTTTTTTCTTCTATCCATTATAAAAAAATTCCTGAAATCACTATATCGCTAGAGATAGACCAGGTTATGCTATCGTGACAAGAAACTCCCAAATCTCGGTGTCGTAGCACAGAGAATTTATTTTTAATTCGTATAAAATCTACTGTGTAGTAGACAACAAAACAGTGCAGCCGTCCTCCAAATGTTGACCAAGAAGTAAAGATGTTCTTATTTATTTCACCTTTAGACCAGCATGTGCTTCCACTTTCATCAAGGAAGAAGTGAATCAATTGAAGTTTAAGAATCTGCATTTGGTTTATTGGCCAAACATTTTATACGGTTATGCTAAGTCCAAGGAGACAAGGAAGTTCAGTCTTCATTTGTGCTCAGGAGAGAAGAAAACCAAGTACCAATTAAATGTCACAATTATATTCACTGTCTTTCTCTCCTGTCATTCTATTTTTAACTCATTCTAATCATGCTTTTATTTTTACAACAGCACTGAATCTCCTGTCAATGTTACCATTACAAAATCCTGTGTAAAAAATTTTTAAGAGCTGTAATAAGGTATAATTGGAATAAATAAACTGTACATAATTAAAGTTCACAGTCTGACACATTTTAATATATATATATATTTGTGTGTATATATATGTCTCTGTGTGTGTGTATATATATATGACTGAAATGATCACCATAATCAATATATCGAACATATTCATTATGCTCTGAAGTATCCTGTGCCTTCTGTAATCCTTATCATACCCTCCCTGTGCCCCCTTCTCCCAAGCAACCACATATTTAATTCCTATAGGCTAGTTAGAATTTTCTAGACTAGTTAGAATATCTAGAATTTTAAATGAATTGAGTCATGTAATTTTCATATAATTATATAATATAATTTTTACTCCACATAATTATCTTAAAATCCATCCATACTGTTGTATATGTCAAGCTCATTGCCTTTTATTGCTGAGTAAAACCCACAAGAAACATAATTAGTTTATTTTTTCAAATACTGATGGATATTTTTGTTTCCATTTTGGAACTATTACAAATAACACTGCTTTGAACATTCATGTACAGTTCTTTGAATGAGCATGAGCTTTGCTTTTCAAGGTAAAAATCTAAAATTATAATGGTTAGGTCTTTTGGTAGACACATGCTTAACTTTTTGAGACACTGTCAAAGTTTCCAAAGTTGTCATTTAACATCCCCACCATCCATGTATGAGAATTTAAGTCCCTCCAGATTCTCTCCAACACTTGCTATGGTCAATCTTTTTATTAAGTCATTCTAATATGTGTGTGGCAGTATTTTATTTTGGTTTTAGTTTGTATTTTCCCGTTGACTAATGATTTTGATCATCTTTCCGTATGCTTATTTGCCATCTTTGAATTCTGGAAATTATGTACTCAAGATATTGGCTCATTATTTTATTGAACTATTGAATTTTGATTTCTTAAGTTTGAAACTTAATATATTTTAGATACAACTCTTATCAGATAAAAGCTCTAAAGTGATTTTCTCTGTTTGTGACTTGCTTTTTCATTCTCTAAACATTGTCTTTTAAAAAGCAGAAGTTCTTCATTTTAATGATATCCAAGGTATACAGTTTCTTTTCTCTTATGGACTGTGTTTTTGCTGATAATGTCTTATCTAAGAAATTTGTGCTTAACCCAAGGTTGAAAATATTTGTTCATGTTTTCTTCTAGAAGGTTGTAGTTTTAGGTTTTGCATTTAGGTTTTACATTATAATTCCTTTTGAGTTAAATTATGAATATAGTAAAAACTTTCAGATGATCTGCATATTTTTTTCAGTCACTTTTTTATCTTGACCTCACTTTTGATTATTTCTATTCTATGTATTTAAGTTCACTAATATTTTCCTTTGCAATGTCTAATCCACCATCAGTTATGTTCAGTGCATCATCACTCTTGGACATTGTAGATTGATCTTTTTATATCTTGCTTTTAAGCTTTATAAGGTAGGATGAGAGAAGTACTTTGTCTAGGGCTATTATTTGCTCCTTTTTGAGGCAAGAACACTCTGAGTACCCTCCCCAATGCCCTGAAAATACGGGCTTTTCCAATCTGGTTGGCAGGAACAGAAACTATCTCTGTTCTAGTAAGCCCCAAAGATTGTTTCCTCTAATCATTTCATGTGGTTCTTATCTGGCCTATAGTTCCACACATCCGTGCACCAACCAATACTCAACTGGAAGAATTTCTGCAGGTATCTCCAAAATTATCTCTATCCCATATATCCATGAAATTCTCAATCTCTAGTATTCTGTGAGGTTGACCTCTTCTATATCAAGTGGGTGTCTGGCACTGCCGAGACTATTCAAAAAACAATTGCGCCATGTTTTATCAATCCAATGTATAACTGCTGCCCAGCAAGTTAGTCTGCCAAGAGAAAATATTTTTTATCTCACAGAAATATACCTACTAAGGTAAAATGTGTCTCACATGTTGCAGAAAAAGACAAAGATATTGCTCATTGTCAGATCCACAGAAGTCCTCCAAGGTGTCCATATTTCTTCTCTTTGTACTTCTCTTTGGATCCATGTGACTCCCATCAAGTCATACCTCTAGCCTTAATCTGGCAGTAGTTACTGTTTTCTACCTCTGCTTACAGTTAACAACTCTCCCCTCCACGACGCTTCAAAGACAAGCCTATTCCCAAATGGGACATTCTAGTTCTTTGTAGGAGAGTTGGCACTTTCATTGTAGTATGATTTGTTGAGTACTGTTGGGCTTCGAGGAAGTAAAGTACCACCTAGTATTTCAGACAACTAGGGTATGCATGCAAGAGTTGAACAAAAAAAAAACAAAAACAAAAAAAAACCCTAAAAATCAGTTGAAATATCAGATTTGGATGAAATCTTAGATTGGAAGATATGCTTTTACTGAGTGATCATAACACAACTTTCTATAAAACACAACTTTCTAACACAACTTTGGTAATAAACATGACCTCCAAATTTCTTGCAACTCATAAATAAGTACCATCTCACATGGCAGAAAATAAACAAATACTCTTTCTCCAAAAAATAAGAAAGTCTAAAAAAGTATCTAGGAGAAGCTTAGTTATACACGTTAGTTTCTTCTCCAAAATTCCTTCAAAAAAAAAAAATAGCGCTCCTCTTTTTCTTTGTCAAGGACACAGAGTGATGGGATTGGGTAAGAGGGCAGGCATGTTATAAAGTGGAATTCACTCCACATGGGGATGTAAGTTGGGAAAATGGAGATTGAGAAAGTAAGACACTTAAAAAGAGAGAATAGTTTTATCACTGTTTTACAATTCTTTTTT
Organism: Eonycteris spelaea; assembly: GCA_003508835.1. Classification (NCBI taxonomy): domain Eukaryota; kingdom Metazoa; phylum Chordata; class Mammalia; order Chiroptera; family Pteropodidae; genus Eonycteris; species Eonycteris spelaea. The sequence continues at coordinate 8,707,025 of PUFA01000043.1, read as the reverse complement.
AACCAAAACAAGAAAATAGTGAACACATTTCCTAGTGTTTAGCATGCTGTATACCTGATACAATTTTTCAATTTGATAGACCTTTAAAAATGATGACAAATATATAAAATGAACACTATTTAATTTTAAATTTTATGTTGTTTACTAACGAAAATATGTGCTCTTACTTTTTTATAATATAAAAATTATAATTACAACTGTGATATACTTTGAATATCTGATTTTAACATTTGATTAATTCAGTTCTGGGTTGTTGTGTTAACTTTATTGAGATAAATTCACAAAATATACAAATCACCCATTAAGGTGAACAATTAAAAATTATTATTATCATTATTATTATTATTATTGTATTCACAGATTTGTACAACCATCATTACAATCAATTTTAGAATATTTGTCCTCCCTAAAAGAAACCTCAATTGCCTCATTTATGCCTTCAGTCTCAGGCAAACACTAATCTACTTTCGTCTCCATAGATTTGCCTGATACAGACATTTAATATAAGTAGGATCACACCAGCCTTTTGTGTTTGGCTTATTTTGCCTAAAATAAATGCATTTAAGGTTCATTCATGTTGTAGTATGTGTCAATAGATCATGCTTTTTTACTTCTCAGTGATATTCCATTGGTTGCTGTGTTTTATTTGTTATTCATCAGTTTATGGACATATGCATTGCTTCCACTTTTTGGCTATTTTGAATAATGCTGTTATAAACATTCTTGTACAGGTTTTTGTGTGGAAATATATTTTTCTCTTTTATGTATATATAGGTGATAGATGATAGATAGATAGATAGATAGATAGATAGATAGATAGATAGATAGATTTAGCTGAGAATTTCTGGGTCATGTAATAACTTCATATTCAACATTTTGAGGAACTACCAGAGTGTTTTACAAAGTGGCTTTACCATTGTACATTAACACCCAGTGCATGACGATTCCAATTTTTCTACCTCCTTGTCCACATTTGTTATCTATCTTTTGATTATAGCTTCCTAGTGAGTGTGAAGTAGTATCTCTTGTTGACCATCTTTTCATGTACCTATTAGCCATTATTTGTATATCTTCTTTAAAGAAATATCTATCCAAACAAATTGCCCATTTTTAATTTGGCTATTTGTCTTTTAATTATTGAATCATAAGAGTTATTGTATATTTTGGATACAAATGTTTTTATCAGATATATAATTTGCCAACTTTTTTTTCTATTCTGTGGTTTATTTTTGGATTTGAAAACATTTTTCTCCTATTCTATGATATTTCTTTGCACTTTATTTGATGGTATTATTTGCAGCACAAAAGTTTTTTTAATTCTGATAAACCCAACTTATCTTTTGTCCTTTTGTCACCTGTTTTTTTGGTGTTATATCTAATTAACAATTGCTTAACCGAGTTGCAAGATTTGCTTGTATATTTTCATCTAAAATTTTTAAATTTTTTGCTCTTCAATTTGGGTCTGTGACTTTTTCTGAGTTAATTTTTGTGTATATCAAATTGTAGAGGTTCAACTTTATTCTTTGCATGTGAGTGTCAAGTTGTCCCAAATATCTATTTGTTCGAAGGATTATTATTTGCCATTCAATGGTAATGGCATGCTTATTGAAAATCAGTTCAACATAAATGAAAGAGCTTATTACTGGATTATTAATTCTATTCATTGATCTATATGTCTATCCTTACACTGTTTTGATTACTCTATCTGTGTAATACATTTTGAAATCAGGTTATGTGAGTCTTCCAATTTTTTTCTGGCTACTCTGGGTCCTTTAAATTTCTGTATGAATTTGGGGAACAGCTTGTTAATGTCAAGCAAAAAGAGTCAGCTGAGATTTTGTTAGAGTTTGTGCTAAATAATTCTTGGTCTTAATGGATTTTATAAAATAAGTTAACTGACAGACACATGAAACCAAATTTTAAAATTGAATCATTAGTTGTACTTAGTGAATCAAACACTATTTTCCAGTCTCATTGACAAATTATGATTCTAAACACAATGAACTTTTTCATTGAGATTTATAAATTTGTTTAAAAACTCTGCTTTCAACTGTTTTTGACACATTTACATCTTTTCAATGACTAAGTCATTTAATTATGAAAACACACTTCCAATTTATTTAAAAAATGCCTCTATAGAAGGTCTTATTTTTGAAAATATTATTATTATTTATTATTATTATTTGCTCATTGTGAAAAATCTTAGCATTTTCTTGACAAGACTTGTGAGTGCGTGTATGTCTCTGTCTGTGTGTGAATAACTCCTAGATGTCATATCGCCACTCCTGCATTTTTTTTAGTTTGGTTTTTGCAAAAGATAACTCTTTTAAAGTTTTTATTGTTTTGCCTTGAAATAAGCAAGCGACCTATGTATGCTACCAAATATTCCTCACTTGATTGTAAATTATTGCCAAGATTCTAAAACCTAAAATGTATATCCTGCTTAAATCTGTCTAAGTGAGCATGCTTAAATTAAGCTACTTATTAATATGCAAAAAAGGACTTAATAAGATTAGCACCACTAACCATCAGTATGGAGTACCACCCCACTCTTTCCTCAGGACACTCCTAATCTTACACGATATATTAAACTGATGAGAGCACTGATTAAATCTAAATAGTTACTTTTTATACGCTTAATTTTTTAAATATAAAAGTAAACTCATATTAAAGTTTTATGTGTTTTTCTGTACTCATGTATAATCTTGAACACTGCTTCGGTTATATGGGTCCTACTTTGTAGACCTCTGATCTACGGCATCAAATGCTGCCAAGAAATCAAGTTGATCCATGAAGAAAATAGTGCAAAAATTTTGCCAACTAATTATTTTTTAATTTGATTAATTTATTACGATGTAGGAGCAAAGGTGAAATCTTAAGAAATAAATACAAGATAATAAAGTGCTTCAGAAAGGACAGAACAGTCAACTATGTTAAATGATGAGAACAAATGGGATGAAGCAATGACAGAGAACCACACACTGGTATCTGAAAATGGAAACTGTAGGTGATGGCTAGAAGGACAGTTTCAATGAAATAGAAACAGTTCTGGACAGAATTGCTTCCCCAGAAAATTCGTATGTTGAAACCACACTCCGCAATGTGACTATATTTGGAGATTGGGCCTTTATGGTGGTTATTATGGTTAATTGAAGTAATAAGGATGAGACCCTAATCCAATAGAATTGATGTCCTTATAAAAAGAGGAAGGGACACAAGGTCATGTGTGCTTTCTCTCTGTGTGTGTTCCCTCTCTCTCTCTCTCTTTCTCTCTCTCTCTGTCTTTTACATACATACATACATACATACATACATACATACATACATACACACACACACAGAGAGAGAGAGAGAGAGAGAGAGAGAGAGAGAGAGAGAGGAAAGACAAGAGGACATACATAGCAAGAAGGTGACCATTTACCAAAAACCAAATTCACTGGCAACTTGATCATGGACTTAAGCTTCTAGAACTGTGAAGACATAAATATCTGCCCTTTACACTCCCTAGTCTGTGGTAGTTTGTTATGGGAGTCCCCAAAGACTAATACAAGTGGTAAGGACAGAAGTATCATTAGAGCAGGTTGAGGAAACAGTGGGTGGTAAGCAAGTGATGACATAAAGTTAGACAGTTCTTCCTAATTTTGCTAAGTAAAGGAGCAGAGAATTTGAATGGTGCTAGGCAGGTATATAGGACAAAGGAAAACATTGTTTTCTTAATATAAATTTTATTTTCATAATTTTATGCTTTGAAGAATGATCCAATAGACAGAAAGAAATGTTAATGCAGCAAAAAGAGAGATAATTTTTGTGTTGATTGTCTTATGCAAGCGAACCTAGGACCCAAAGCAAAAGTGGAGGAGTCACATGAGATAGGAGAAGGCAGCATGCATGGATATATAAGCCTATAAACTTGATGGTGTGAGAATGACACAACACTCTTCTGAGGCAGTTTTTCATGGAGTTTAGAAGTGAAAGAAATATAAGGTGAAAAGTCATAGATTCATGAAAAATGTGTTTTTTTTTAATTTTTAGTGAAATATTCTTGAGTAAGTTTGTCGATAATAAGGAGTAGCCATGCTCACAGTTTAACACCTCAAAACTTAATAAAGAAGGGGAATAATTGAAGAGTACTAATTAAACTTTTAGTTAAGGAAGGGGTATCTAACTTCTAGCTCAAGTTTAGGGGAAAAAGATAGAAAAGAATGAATCAAGATGCAGAAAGGAAAACTTGCAGTTGCATTCACAATAGCCAAGATATGGGAACAACCTAAGTATCCATCAAAAAATGAATAGATAAAAAAGATGATCTATATATGTATATATATAATATTATATTATACACAATACGTATATATACATATGTAATGGAATATTATTCAATCATGATAAAGAAGGAAATCCTGCCGTTTGTGACAGCATGGATGGAACTAGAAGACATTTATGCTAAATAAAATGAGCCAGACAGAAAAGAACACATACTGCATGATGTAGAATCTAAAAATTAAAACAAAACAAAACAAAACAAAACAAAAACAAGAAAGTGTTTTCCAGGGGCTGGGAGGTAGGGGAAATAGAGAGAGGTTGGTAAAAGGACACAAACTTTCATTTATAGGATGAATAAGGTCTGATATCTAATGTACAATGTGGTATTTTATAATTGAAAAGTGCTAATAGAGTAGAACTTAAATTTTCTCTCATACACACAAAAATAAATATATGAGGTGATAAATGTGTTAATTAGCTAGACAGGAGAATCCTTTCACAACATATACATATATAACATCACCACAATATATACTTTAAATATCTTATAATATTATATGTCAATTTTACCTCAACAAAACTGAAATTAAAAAAATAAAAAGATCTGGAGAAGGCAGAGATAATGAGAAATCCAATATTTAGCCTAACTTATTTTATAGTCTCAATGTGAAAAGGGAAGAGTTGTCTTATCACTTTGAAGGGTCAGAGGAAATTATGTAGTATCTAAGCAATGAGGTAGAGGAACGAATTAGAAAAGGCTTAAAAATGTTAAGTCATGGACCAACTTAAAGACTAAAGGCATATTGAAAGGAACTAGGAGAGAGATTGGCAAGAAGAAAATGGTCAAAACAATTTATTGTACATGGGTTGCGGATGAGAGAGGAAACGAGTGTGGAATGTATATAAGACAGGAACTTGCTCTTCTAATAGTGATTGTGAATTATGCAAAGTAGAGGCATAGAATTTAAAATGTCTTATTTCCTACAACTTTTCTGAGTTCTTGAAGGACATAATTATAAGCCAATTTTTTAACATTAGCCCTTTTAGTAAGGATAGTATTGGAAATACGTTAATAGGTTATGATATGTTTCACGTGTTTCAGGCTATTGTCATAAATAATGTGCAATAAAACATAAGGAAAGGCATGAATGGAAATGTCAAATTCATTAAGAAGGAACAGAGAGAATCATCAAATTATGAGTTGTAGATACACCTAACTTCTTTACTGTATTATAATTTCTATAACTATTCTTATTACAAATTAACTAATCTTTCAACATCCCAGAGAGAATTTCTGAGTAGCTTTAAGAATATTTATAAGCTTGAATTTGGATATTTTTTAATATTAAAATAAAATGAAATCCTCACCATGAAATTGAGCTAATTTACTATGCAGCAAACATACTCAGTTAATACATTCTGTGTTCCATAAATACAATATGAAAAGTGCCTATGTAATATGAATTCATTTCATGGTTTTCATCTCTCTCTCCTTATTTGAGAACATTGACAACACAATAGCCTCCTGTATGGCTCATATAAGCTATGTCCTTGGCAAAATGAACACATTACTTTAACCTCCAAATGGTTGGTTTTGTAATATGAAGGATCTTCCTGAGCTTGGCAATGAGTACAACGTGTTTATAGTAAGAGTTCACTATTCAACCAGCTAAATCCTTTCATCACACAGGTGTGCCCAGGGAAGGGAGATTGGAATATTTGTGAAGTTACACCCTTTTGATACTGCAGTTTAGAGCCTGAAAGATAAAAAATGACTCCAACACTCCCCAAATTTCACCTAAAATGCTTGCAGTTTTACTGCTTCATAATATGGCCATAAAGCCCTACTATTTAAAAAAGATCTCTCACTCCCTTTTCACTCTATCACGTGATGTTTACTGTCTTTGATCACTTTAGATAGAAGAGTTGGCATGCTGCCAGACGCAGAGAACTAAGAGGTTTTTGTCCTCTTCTAGCTATTAAAACATTCTTAGGCATAAAAGGAAAAAAGAACAACGCCCCAAACAAGGTACTTCTGTACCACGTAAAAATGTTGTGATTTAATTTGCTAATCTTCAAATTTCCCATGGAAAATAAAAGACTACCTGTAAACTGTCAGCCTGGAAATAAACCTTTGTTGGCATGCAAGCCTGTTAGCACACGTTTTAAGATTAGATTTGCTCATTACATGTGAATATGTCCACTGCATATTCCATGAGCAAAGAAAATAAGAACATGGTTTTGAAGAGCAGTGATCCAGCATGATTCCCATGTGCAAAGATCATCTAACAGGGTTATTTTCTTAAAAACTAATCAGAACCTCTTGTTTGCTTAAGGAGTTGAATCTTTCATGATCGTCACTAAAAAAGGTCAGTAATACCAGAAGCAGCTTTCTGAAAATGGACATGGTTGGAATGGGTATAGGCTCCCACTTTTGTAAAGTAAGCAGATTGTGTTTAGGGGCTCAGCAAATGTTACCTTTGAGTAGGAAAAAAATAGCAAGTTTTTAGTTTTTGCCTTCTAGCTCCAAGGCTAATACCTAGACCCACTTTAGCAAGGTCATCCGTAGGTAATAGAAAACAAATTATGAGTGTCCCCACTAAAATATATTTCGAAGCAAAGTGGGTTACAAATAACATTTAAAGTGCATTTTAAATTATTTTATCATTTCCATTAGTTTTGAAAGTTCATGAGTAAGATGATAATAACTGATACTGCTCCTGTGATTTTTTCATATATCCTACTGTGCCAACAAACTTGAAACATCTCCATACCCACAGGCATTTGTCCTTATACTATTTACATTTGCCAACAAGAACTTATCATCACTTGATTCAGCTCAATGATGTAATCATCATCATCATCATCCTCCAACATTTCTTGAGTGCTTTCAACTTTTATGGCACTCTTAACTCACTTAAGAATTAAGTGGAACACCACTTAGAGTCATCATCCTACCTATCCAGTCCACAGATTCTAAGGATAAAGGATAAGTATAAAATATGAATTTGTGTGTGTGTGACAACACAGTTTGGCTGACTTGATTGAGGCGGAGACACTGCTAGAAAGGCAACTCTTCTAATCATTCTACAATAAATATCTGTTTATATTAATATGCATGAAGGGGAGAAGGGTTACATTTCTGAAATTATAATGAACTAGATCTCCATAAGGAATTTCTTAGGAGTAAACATTAAAAGGCTTGATAAACATCACAGCATATTTTACAATAGAATGAATAGTTAGCTAAATAAAGGTAAAGCATCTGAGGACAGAAATCCTGAAAAAGTGAAACTACTGATAGGTAAATGCACTATGAAGCAAAGATTCACACTGGGACGTTTGCCGATCATGGAGGCTAGAGCTTAATCTTGATGGACTGCAGGAAAAAAATGCAGGAATAAAATCAGGGCATGAGCTAGAAGGGAGGTTAGATTAGAGACTCTCAGATAAGGCTAAAATATCCTCCATTTCATCCCACCAAGAAAAATAAGAAACTTTTTAACATTGTGATAAGTAACAATGACAGAAACTCTTCCTGCAAAGGGAGACAAAAAACAACATTGGCTGGCAGTCTTGATTTTAGGGGAAGCTGGTGATTAGAAGGGAGAAAAGAAAAAGTAGTTTTCTATAAGAATTTCTGACACAAACTCACCCATAATTATTTTGGGGGATAAAATTCATTCCATCCATTCACTCCCACCAACACCAAAATAAAATAGCATTCAATTTAATGTTTAGTCCAATATGGTCTTCGGTTGCTGGTGCCCTCGGGCACCAGACAGAAGCAAATTCAAATCATCTTTTAAGGAACATACTTTAGATATAGAAACTCAGTTAAAAGAGAAAGGTACAGGGAAAATAATCTTGTAAAATACTAATAATCACAGCATGTACAAGGTAACAATCTACTACTAAGAACAGAAAAAAAGATTTCAGAATCAGACCTTCAAAAAGTTGTTAAAATTTAACTGTGAAATATGAAGGTCTGATATATTTAAGAAAAAAAAATTCGAGGCTTACGGAAATATAGAAAGAAAATTAAAAATGACCAAGAAAACAATTTTAATGTAGTAAAGCTTTAGAAGTAGATAATACGATGATTTAAGTAGTAGAATAGGCATGTGTAAAGAAATATTTCGTGAAATGGGAGATGGGAAGAAACGATCAAGGTGGAGGGAGAACAAAACAAATGACACTCTCCAGCACCTCCGACACCAGTGAGAGTTCCAGCAGCGCCCCTCCCGTTCGGCGGATGTACTACTGTTAGTAAATGGGTTTCCTTTCTGTGAAATCTAGGTGCCCTTTAAACCACAAATTTTTATGCTGTGCCCCAGCACCAGCGAATCCGGGTGCAGGCACTTCAGGGATACCCTCCTATGCAGGATGGTGTTTTTTGGTCATGAGATTCTCATAATACTATGTCTTCATCTCTTCTGCCCATTTCTGTGTTGTTTCTAGTTTGTTGTGCAGAAGCTGTTCAGTCAGGTCTCAGTTCTTCTTCAGGGCGAATTGCTCTGTTTGTAGATGTAAATTCAATGTGTTCATGGGAGAAGATGAGTGTAGAGGCTTCCTGTGCCACTGTCTTGGACCAGAAGCCCTGGATTTCATTTTTAAATTAGAAATAATACAGTACTCTCAAACCCCTGACTTGTAAGCTTACCTGTTACACTCTTAGTCTATGGCCTTCTGATCTGGCACATTAGATTTTTCCAGAAGCCACTTGGTTTTCTTAGATTTCGACACATTCTCATTTAATTGTTTATTCATTGACACAGAGTCAATAGCTTCGCCATGTCCTCAATGTTCCTGTGGCTGAGACATTACAGACAAGTTTAATTGCATAAAATAGCTGCAACTAGAAATTCACTCACAAACACAGACTAATGGTGGGAAATGTTTCTGTAATGATGATTTCAACAAAATGCCTTGACATTTGTTTATGTCCTTCCTATTAAGTCATTCCAAGTTGGTTCCTTTATTTCAGTTTTCCTAAAACTGAAACACTTATATATAGTTAACCTGCTTTCCAGGCATATTTCACAGACTTTTATTATATTTTAAAATTAACTTCTTTCATTTTTGAATGGATAGAAAAGCAAAAAGCAACATTCGTCAGATGAGGTCATCTCAGCAGGAAGTCCAATTAACTCAAAATAAAGTCTCAAATGGTACATGAACCAGAACTCTAATAAGCCTCCCCCGGGGTACCATGACCAATTTGTGCATTAAAATGTTTTAATGTGATCTTTTCTGGACAGAGACATCCACTTTTGTCCCTTTACAAAGTAAAGATTACTGGCCTTTTTTTTTTTTAATTTGTCATTTTACAGTTATTTACTGAGATATTGGCAGAGTGGGTAGAGGAGGACAAGTGAGGAAAGAGAGAGGGAGAGAGAAAGAGGGAAAGAAAAAGGGACAGAGAGAGAGATAGAAGGGTGGGTGGGGGGGTGAGAGAGAGAGAGAGAGAGAGAGAGAGAGAGAGTGAGAGAGAGTGTCTCATTATGCAGCAGATGTTGGGAGTGGTATTTATTCACCAAAACCACATGGGTCATTCATTAAAATCTCAGTTTTAATTAGCAAACACCTGTTTTCTGTTTGATTTTACACTGATATCTACTGTCTGCAGTTTGCCTTCTTCAGTACAAGCAATTAGATAGCCCTGACAGTAACAGTTAATCTAATTAGTCCGGAGGTGCCCTGGGAGGCAACTATTGACTTGAAGAAATTTCAGATAAAGCAATCACAGCTTCACTCACCTGATTGGATAAAATTTGCAAAGCTATTGTTAGGTGTCACCTTTACCCTTGGCCTTTCTTTTTAAACTTGGATTTAAGAGAAAGAGTGAACTGATAATGATTTTTGAGTGTTTCCTATAGACCAGTCACCATACTAGGTTCAGAAAGTAGAAACCTAAAGAAGGTTATAATCTAATGAAAGAGACAGATGCGTAATAGATTATTGTGTATGTAAAGGGCTTAGGAGCCCATAGAAGCTGAGATGAAACCAAGTACTTATAAGCAAGAATCAAGATACTTCTCTAATAAACTTTGGTTGCTATTAAAAGAGCAGGGTAATGCCATTGGCTTTTTTCCAACAGAGAAAGTTGTGTTTGTTTTCAAATTGGTAGAAGTTTGTTTGTAAGTGTGTCATATGAGTGACTCTACTTGCATCTAATCATGAAACAATGAAGCCATGTGATGTCTCTCTTTATATAGATTATGGTACACAAATTGTTCTCTACTAATTATAAAGTTTAGTTAAAGTAAGTCGTCACTGGGTCCTAAAGCAAAGTCAGTTATTAATCCAAATTCCATCTGCACATTTCAAATAATGAAGTTAAATGATTTAGAGAGACTATGACCACAAGTAAAGCAAAGATCAAAACCTAGTGCTGATAGAAATGTCTGACCAAGCTTCTCTTTCTCCGCTTCCTTAAACAACATTAGTTTGAACTGCATGTTTTTCAATTAACATATTGGGTATTTTTTTGAACTTCACAACAATTCAAAAAAACTCACAGCTTTGTAATATCAAAAAAAAAAAAAGAAAAAGTTATGTCATGAATGCATATAATATACGTAGATACTGGTATATTTTGTCATTTACTATCATAAAATATACACAAAACTATTTTAAAAAGTTAAAGTTTACCAAAATTTGTATGCACAAACATTTATAGACCATACATGTCACATTTTGCAGTCAAGAGAAATAAAACCAATGTAAAGATACAGTAATAATTTTGTAGCCACCTCCTGTTGCTCTTATGATGAGCTAAAGTGTTGCAAGTCTCTGTTTAAGATGCCACATGACACTAATCATTTCCACGTGAGCCATTCCTCTATCCGGTAAACTGCTATCACAATAAAAAGTGATCTCTCACAGTTCTCGCCTATTTTTCATATTTAGTGCAATACTGTAAACCTTGAATAACATCATGGAACCCATACAAACGGCCACTAGTGATTCTGGAAGTGCTCCCAAGAAGCAGAGAAAAGTCATGACATTACAGGAAAAAGTTGAATTGCTTGCTATGTACCATAGATTGACGTCTGCCATTCCCTACCATTTCAAAATAAATGAATCCAGCATAAAAACCATATTTTAAAGAGGGAATTTATGAAGCCCTTGCTGCAGCTATGGAGCAAGTATGAAAACCTTGCTTTTTTTTTTTTTTTTTGCAAATACTTTTTTATCTTATTGAAAATGCAGCTTTTTGTGGGTACAGGATTGCTATAAGAAAGGTATTCCTATAGAGGCTAATATAATTGGAGAAAAAGCAAAATTATTATATGATGACTTAAAGCAAAAAGAAGGTGTAGGATCTAAAACTGGAGAACTTAGTGCCAGGAAAGGATGGTTTAATAATTTTAAAAAAAGGTTTGGCTTTAAAAATATCAAGATAACAGGAGAAGCAGCTTCTATCAATTAAGAGGCAACAGACAAGTTCTCAGCTGTTCTTAAGAAAATCATTGAGGAGAAAAGATATCTGCCCAAATAGATTTTTAATGCAGATCAAAGTGCCTATTCTGGAAAAAGAAATGCCACAAAGGGTGTTTATTAGTACGGAAGAGAAGTGAGCACCAGGACTTAAGGCCAGAAAGGATAGACTAACTCTACTGTTTGGTGTAAATGCAGTGGGTTTATGATCAGGCCTGCCTTTATCTATAAAGCTGCTTGCTAACTTTCAAGCCTTGAAGGGAAAAGATAAACAGCAGGTACCACTTTTGACTGTATAACAATAAGTCTGGACAGAAACTCTTTTTCTGGATTTGTTCCATTGATGCTTTGTCCCTGAAGTCAGGAAGTACCTTGACAGTAAGGGACTGACTTTTTAAGTTCTTTTGATATTGGACAATGCCCCTGGCCACCAAGAACCTCATGAGTCCAACATCAAAGGCACCAAAGTGATTGCCTTGCCCCCAAATACAATGTCTTTAATTCAGCCTCTAGATAAGGGGGTTATAAGGACCTTTAAGCCTCATTAAAAACTGAATATTGTGTACAAGACTTGTATGGAAGTGAATACCCTGTCCTTACTTAACTGCGAGTGATATTGTATATAAAATTAATAATGTGTTAATTTTCTTATTGTTTTATAACTTACAGTATGCCTCTTTCTCTCGTAATTGGAGAAACTGCATTATCAGTCTATCATCACAGGTAGGGGTTTTTTTTTTAATGTAACAATATTTCCAATACTGTTTGTATTATGACTATAACTATAATATTACATGCCATAAAGAGTTTATAACAATTCATTCATTACTGTATGGGCTAGGCTACCATGAAGCAATTGTATCAATTATACTAGTTTACCATAATCAACCATAGTTCTGCTTCTTCATTATCAATACATCAATTGTTAGTATTAGTATTAGTAAAACATAGAACATCGACAGTGTTCATACCATATAAGAAAATATTGGTGTAGATATGAACAGATATACGATTCATCTTATAAAGAGACAATATAAAATTATAGTATTGATAAATACAGTAAAGTACTGAAAATGTATTTTCTCTTATGATTTTAATATTTTTTCTCTAGCTACTTTATTATAAGAATATAGTTTATAAAACCAATAACATATGTGTCAATTGACTGTTTATATTATCGATAATTCTTCCAGTCTACAGTAAGCTATTAGTAGTTAAGTTTTTGGGGAATCAAAAAATTATAGAGATTTTTGACTGCAAGGGGGGTTTGGAACCTCTAACCTCCTGCATTGTTCAAGGGTCAACTGTACTTTTTTTGAAAAGATGAGAGTGCCAGACTTTACTTGACTCAATTCATAAATTGGACCCAGAAGGAAAAACACAATGTAAATCTCAAGTGCACACAGATTGATGTCCCAGCCAGTTTAAGGAGACATCTATGCAATACAAAAACTTAATGGAAGTATCCTATGACTGTGAGCATCACATTATGCTAAATGTTGTGAAAGAGGTTTGGCATGGGACTTGTAACCACAGTCCTACAAGAATTAAGTTATGTTCTGCCTAAAACTTCCCGAAGGCTTTTGCTGGAAGACAGTTGTCTGCTGATGCATTAATAGTGGTAATTAATTGACTGGAACTTTGTTTCTTCTTTGTAGAAAAGAATACATCTAAAGTGGGCTGGATTTGGACCTTCTCTAAGAGATTAGTTATCGATATGTTGAAAGATTATCACTTTGAAAAGCTTCTAGTTCATAGAAATTGCAGCTGTAATGACAAGGGTAATCATTATGATTGAAAGACTCCTGAGATTCACATCATTAGGTAGTTTTGTCTTACAAAGTTTCTATTACATAGGAAACCAGGGAGGGGAATTAACTTTGCTTTCTACATGGCAGCAAAGGTGATGGTTAGGAGCTTCATATGTAATATATCATTGTAATTCTCATGTTAATCCTATGAGCTAAATTTTACATATTTATAAATTACTGTGGAAACAGGATCAAAATGGTTGCATGACTTTCTTAAAGGTTACAGTTAAGAAGTAACAAATCATTATTTTAACCAAGATCCCTCTGATTCTTTACACTATATGACTGTCTCCAAATGACATCTAATGAAATGAATATTCAAATCATGCTCTGTGTTTTTCAGCATGCTTTAAAAATTATATATAAACTCTACCTAGGAGAGTGAATGGCATTTGATTCTATCATTTGATTCTCACAATAATCTCCAGACATTGTTGGAACATGTAATATTTCCATTCTATTAGAGGTGAAGAAATCAGAAAGTAGCAAGTCTAGAAACCATTGGGACAGACCTAAACACTAATAAATGAAGATAAATCTTACTCCTTTTTACCTGTAAGGAACTCACTATGTTATGGAAAAGACAAACATAGTGAATAGGTTATTACCCATAATAAGAGATTCAACAGAGCCTCATACAGATTTGGGGGAATATAAAATAACAATTTGCCCCTCAAAGCTATAGTACACATTGTCAATTCTAAATAACCCATGACCCATTCAATATTTACCTTTCCTGTGTTGCCTTTTCTCAGAATAAAAAGCCAGCTAGAGTGTCTATGGCAGCTTATAAGCATCTTAGTTATGATCAGCTATAGTCAACGGTATACCGGTAAATATTTAACAACTGGTATTCTGGGCAAAAGAAAAAAAAACATTATTTCTAGCATTTGCCAAGTTTCATGATGTAAATACCTTCACAATTTCAAATACTATCTTGATGTAACAATGAAAAATTACGAAGAGATCATCACAATAAGCTTGCAGAAGTCTCTAGGAGCTATCCTTATCACACCACTGGTGTAGTTAGTTAATACTGGAGTGTGAAATGTGTTTCCCTAGTGGCCCCAACTCCTTTGCAGCATTAATTCCTTCTTCTGTGACTCCTAATCCTCATCCACATAGATATACTGGTGCCCTCCCATACTTTCTTGGGGACAACATTTCCATCAGGAAAAAAGATTAATTCCACTATTCACCTCTTCTGGAGACCTTTGTGCTTTACTAATTAGGAGATAATGATGGCAAGAATAAGGAGGTATGAAATGTGTTTTCCTTTCTTCCTTACAATTCATGCAATCACAAAAATTAAGTGGTTGCCAGCATTAGTGATACTTGAAAGGAAAACCTAGTTTGTCTCTTACAGGGAAGGCACGTTTTTTAGCAGTATTTTAGTAGAATCAATGTACTGACACAAAGAAGCAACTATAACGCAAGAAACCAGGTGAATGAGATTATAGAGATAAATAAATCCTTGTGTTGTCACTCTCCTTATAGGGTACTGATGCTGCAAGATACTGGAAGAGTCTTGCAAGGAGTAAGTTGGTTGTTTTCATAATTGTTTCCCCTTTGTTATTTTACTGTTGAACCTTCAGCTCAGTAAAATTTCCATTTCTATCTTTCTCTTCATCCCAGACCACTTCGTTTATTTCTAAACATTGACCAGATGCAGAACTCACATACTCAGTTTTGCCGTTCTGCTGAGGGATATTGGGGAGGGCATATAATGGACTCTTTAAGTTTCTTCTCAGCGAGGAGAGCTGTGATAAGTTATGCTATCTTTTTTCCCCCTCTAATCTTTGTTTGCCAGACAGAAAAACAACTCTGACTACTTTCTCATTCATATTCAATGGCTTGATTTGAGTATTGTTTTAATACTTCATCAGAAAAATTATCATTCTCTTTTTCCTTTATGCATGTAATTTTTAAAGGTTTGCTGAATTTTAAAATGTCTTTTTGTCATATCTCCAGGCTTTTATTTTTTCATGAAAAAATACACCTCCAATGTGACAATAGATGTCACAGAGGGATTTGTTTTGAAATGTACTCTTCGGCTGATTATTTATTTAATAATAACAGCAAATACATATAGTACTTGCTATGTAAATAATTCCACAGAACACTTTACATATGGTAACTCAATTATTTCTCATAAGAACCTACTGGTAGGTACTACTATTTCAACAATTTTACCCATGAAGAAGTTGAGGCACAGAAAGTCATACAAATAGCAAATGGTGGAGCTGACATTAGAGCCCAGAGCAGCTGGCCCTAGAACATTTAATTTTTTTTTACTTCTACCCTATATTTTGACTAAAAATGAAAATCATGATCTATGATTTGGCCTGTCAAACTGGGAGCACAAGAGACATTAAAAGATTTTCAATATTTATGATCAGCTACTGCAGTTCTCCTAATGAAGAAGGCATAACATATTTAGCTAATAGTACAAAACCTCTTTCATTCTATTCTTAGAAAAGAATATTTCTTATCAGAAGAAAACCTCAGAAAGCATGGTAATATCTGTGGAAGATAGGAGATTCAAATTTTAGAAAAATTAGAATCTTTGTGAAATGCTTGCATTGTATCTTGACTCCTTTTATAATAGTGCACATGCTTCCCTAATACCAGGAGAAGAGCTACCTATTGTACTAGGCACATCTCAAAATTAGTAGTACCTCAAAGAACCAGACTCATAGTGTTTTGTAGATGTTTGTTGAGTGAGTAAAATGGATATAAGTGGTATATAGGTTGACGATCTTTATCGAGCCTTGATATCCTACAATTAGAACCAGAAAGCGGTTTCTCTGAGTTGCAGAATAGATGATCGCATATTAAGATATAAAATTCTTTAGGAGGGTTAATGCATTGTATTACTTTCTTTAGCATGAATGCATATATTGATGGCAGTTGATATATATGTGAAATATATATATTTTAATGAATATATACATATATACATGCATATATATACTTTATGGAATATATATACACATATAGACAGGTATGTATACATACCTTATAAATATATATATATGGAGATATATATAAATACATATATATTCATAAGATTCTTCTAGAGTGAATAGATTCTTAGTGAAACATGCTGCCAAGTTATAAGATTGGGAGTATGACTTAGATGGAAATCAAACATACATCTTATAGAAATAAATTCTGAGAACCAAATAAATGAATTTTGGGATAAAGTAGAGTTCTGCATAAGCTTAGTTTTGGAAAAAAAAAAAAAAGGACTCAAGCAAATTACTAAGATAGATGAAAGAAGGGAAGGATAGAAGTTATCTAGAAAACTGCTTGATCCCAGGAAGTCAGTGTAAAAGGATAGGCAGTGAAGTCAAAAATTTAACCCATGGTTGAAAGTTACAGATGAATAAAGATGGTGTGTGGGAAAGAGCAAGCTCCCCAAAATAGAGACCTCATGAGCAGGCTCAGAGAGTTGGTAATGTTTGAGAAACACTGTGAGGCAATGAAGTAAGGTAAACTACCTCAGGTCAGCTTGTGTTTTATCTGACAAACACCTGTGTGGGACAGCTGTGAACTTCTGTCTGCTTCATTTTTTAAATGATAAAATGTTGGTTTGAATACTTAATTTAGTCTATGGATAAAGCGGGATATCATCTGACAGCTCACTAAATTAGCTGAAAATAATGTTATATATTATTAACCTCCTAGAAAGGCTTGTTAAAAAATAAAATGTTTGGTAAATTATTGGAAGGTATTGCTAAAAAGCAGCCAACATCATACCATCAGTAAAATATTGTTATTGAGAGTTATTAAAAGATATTTGGGTGTGTGTGTGTGTGTGTGTGAGAGAGAGAGAGAGAGAGAGAGAGGATCTATTGAATGTGCGGGTTGTAGAGAAGAAATGTTCCAGTCTTGTTCCAATGGGCATAATTATACATGTAAAATAAAATTTAGGGCCCTCCATAGCCTTCAGAAGTTCTTTGGAAAGAAACATGAAGTGTATTTAATATAAAGTCCATGTTCTTAGTCACTACAGTATGCTGGTAGTTGACATAATAATTTTTAAGGATCTCTGTCTGGCCACTTTTCTTTCTCTCATTTTCTCCTGTAAAATGATTGCATTTGAGCAGAAGTCTTCTCTTCCTGCATATGCAGTAATCTGTATGAATCAAAAATTTAAATATCCCACGTTGAGCATGAATGAGACTGTAGGGTTGTGCCAAATCAGAGACTTAACTCTGATTTAACAACCCACATAAGAAGGTCTCATTGGAATTATTTTTTTCTGGAACATTGGTTTTATTACTTTTTCTAGGGTATCTTCACTGTGACTCTGCTCTTTTAGAGGGGTGACTGATTCTTCAACTCAAAGCGTTAACTTTTAGCCTGTTATAATCCTGGTTATAGTTTATTTCTATATCATGCCTGAGTCTCTGTTAAAATATTAGAAGAAATGATAATTGTTTAAAAAAAGCATATTTGTATTACATATGTAATTTCTCTAGTGAGAACCATAGAAGCTGAAATGAGCTTATTTTGTTATTCAACAGATAACACTCCAATTTCTGATTGGTTTATAGAAAGAGAGTGATAGATAATTGGGGCATAGAGCCTATGTCTAAATAATGTACCCTCAGCTCTAAAATACATGGGACGTTTCTGATCAAATTTTTAATAATTCTAGCCTGCATTTCTTTCAGTGCCATGTTGTGGTGTGCTATGTACTATTGAATATGAACATGGACTTTTGAGTCAGACAGTCCTGTAGTCTTTTTTGTTTTTTTTCACCTCTTTCACAACTATCTTTTGGCCTTGGGCATGTTACTTAACATTTTAAACATTTATTGTTTATAAAATGAGAATAATACTATGTATCTCATAGAATTGGTGTAATTAGTCTAGCATAGGACCTGGCACATATGTAAATGCTCCATAAATATTAGCATATATTATCGATTGCATGTACTTAATTTTCCTCTATGTCCAGTTCTTTCTGAACCCATTGAGCTGCCATATCTGGCCTGGTGGCATAGAAGTAGCAGCATGTATAAATTAAATATCAGGCCTGAATCTCATAGTTTTAGCTAAGTTTAGTATAATGTTTTGTCTTTAGTATTGTGCTATGCATTAAACATTTTCCAATACCCCTGACCTTGGAACATATTTCTAATTCTCCCATTTTCCATGTTGATTTCATAATGTATACTCAAATTCCTTTTACAGCTATAATAATAATAGTGACCAAAGTCAAGTAGTGGCTAATTGGCAGAGCCAGGATCTTGACACACACACAGTCTCAAACAGATCTGCTATGTTGACTATTACCCTTATTACTAGGATATCAACTCCATTTTAAATGTTATTTATATTATCGGGCACATTTACTCAGGTTACCTTAGTTGAACATTCCCTTATATTCTGCTTTGGACCCTAGATACCATTTTTGCCAAATGCAAAGGGCTTTGAATGTCAAGTGCACCTAACTAGCAAAGAAAGAGCTTGAAGCCATTACTGAGGTGTTGGGGCAAAGGTGCGCTTTGGCAAAAAGAAGGCATGGATCACACAGTTGTTGGGCACAGGATGAAAATATAATCCTGCAGCTATAGTCACTGACTTAAACTCCATCAGTCCCTCTGATGCTTGTGACAGAATGTTCCTCGGGTTTCTTGTTCAAAATACTTGGTAAATCAAATCTCCTGCTTTCTTGGAGGCAGAGATAGGGGAGTTTTTGGTAACCTGACTAATGGAGGAGACAAAATGCATCTTCCCTTATATGCAGTCATTCAGCCCCTTCCAAAAGGCTTTCTACCAATATTACAGTGATTTGCAATGTCAGTGTACGTTGGTGGTCAACCACTGTGCTACAGGATTTCAGTTGTTAGTGTAAGGATTTTTCTGGAATAGTGGCATTCTTCTCACCTAACTCCAGGAAGGGTTTGCTTATCTTTTTTATTTCTAAAAGGGTAAATGAGTTGCCCTAATGCTCGTATTCATAAAAGCAGGTCCTGAGCACCCCATGCCACTCATGCTTTCAGTTAAGAATTGCCTCCTGCCCTAACTTTTCTGTGTTGTATTATTTGTCTGAATTCTTGTTCTTTCATATATGTCTTCACTCCAAAGACCTGAAACTTGACACTGTTTTCCTGGCAATGATTACAGCTGTTCTTTGTGATCGAGATTCAGATTTTACTCCCTGGCTATGCAATCTCAGATAATTTCAGATAAACATTCAGTCTAATGTGATTCAATCTCTTGGTTCAACACAGTTTCCTAACCTCATTCAAGTTCAGCCCATCTTCACAAAGTGAGAATTCTCCGTAGCATCCATGCTTCTCTTACTCTTTCTTCCTATTACTTCTAGCATTCGAATTTGGTCCTTGCATGTTCCAAACACAGACAGAGGGAGCTCTGTAAAACTACAGCTTGTTCACCTGATAATTTTTGTGTTACACATGCAGTAGTTAATGGAAAGGGGAGACTAGGTAGAAGATGTTGGCTACATTTGCCAGTTTCATAACCCAAAGGCATAATTTCTCCCTGAGCAGCAACAGAAGAATGTTTAGAAATCAAGGCTTCTGCTAATTAAGTTGTGTAGCCTAGGAAAGTTGAGCACCACAATTAATCTTGCCTTCTTACAGGACCAGAGGAGAGTCCTTTCCTGGTCCTCTGGGTGGGATTTGATGAAAGAGAATTAAGTGACTCCAGTTTTCCTCACTCTAAAGCAGATGAAATAGAACCTGATTGAGCAGAGCAATGAAATCCACCGAAGACCCAGTGCCCAATGTGATTAAGATACTTGTCTTCGCCTGGCAGAAGCTTTGGATTAATGCACGTTGAAGTCTGGAGCATAGATAATACAGATCAGAGGCTCTAAGATCATTTTCAAAACAGTCCCCAAATATTGCACTCTCCTCTGCTATATCAGTGGGCAACCTTTGAAATCAGAGCTGCTAAAGAAAATCCTTGAAAATATATTCATTTATTTAACAATTATTTAGAGAGTGCCTACGATGTAACAAGTACAATTCCAGGTTACAGGAATACATTAGTGAATAAAATAGACAAAGTCTTGCTTTCATGGGGCTTA
The DNA here is from genome assembly GCA_003508835.1 of Eonycteris spelaea. Lineage (NCBI taxonomy): Eukaryota > Metazoa > Chordata > Mammalia > Chiroptera > Pteropodidae > Eonycteris > Eonycteris spelaea. The sequence continues at coordinate 8,686,439 of PUFA01000043.1, read as the reverse complement.
TAGTTCAATGGTGGAAGATGGCAGTTAAGATAAATAGGTAAATCATAAGAGAGTCAGAGACCAAAAGGGAAAATAAGGTATGTGTGATATTCTGAGCTAAAGATGAGGTAAGGCACCTTGAGGCTTCAGAGGAGAGGAAGATCATTTGCAGGTTGATAAAAAGAGCAGATGTTCATTAACTAGTAGTTTGTGCTGCCCTATAGATAGGTCTAAAGGGTTATCTCTGATAATCACTTATTATGGGCAAGGCCCCTAATTTAAATTATTCTAAGTAGATAAAAGGGGGAGAGAAGTTTCTATTGAGCCCTCAGGGACTTTGTTACCTTTAGCTCAAAATGATCCACATACCACAGAGGCAGGTCTTGGAGTGATTTGTTCAGAACCCTTATAGTGCCACGATTTGCTGGGATGTTATCAGTCATTATATTGGTCTTTTTGACATCTGTTTTTCTTTTTTAAATTCTTACATAGGCTTCATGTTTATTATTTGAATAATAATTTCTAGGTAGGAATTTTATGATTGTGACTGTATTATAAAAAAATTTACACATCCAATGTGAATAATATAGTCTAAGAGAATAAATTACATACTTGTTATTTATAGTTGTATGTAAAAATAGCTCTGTATTCAAGTAAAAATTAAACTTTTATTTATTTAGCACCATTTTAGATGGTTTTAAATGTCATATATTCAAGACATGAAGTAAAAGTACCTGATGTAATTTGTTCTTTTCTCATTAATCTCAACTTTCAATATTGCCTATGATATTCTGAAATAGGAAAAAAAAATTTTATTTTATTTTATTCAATTTTTTATTTCCAAAAGACTCACGTCTAGCTTTGATACCAGAATTGCCTGGCACCAAAAGCCCTTTCAATCATTTTTAGTGGCCTACATTTTTATAACTTAAAATAAAAAAATTTAAGCTTTTAAAAAAATTTTTGGCTTCTCTTATTTTCTTCCTTACTCATATTCATCTCTGCTTCTTCACTCTTAGTGTACAAGGAAAGTAAGTACTTTATTAATTTTATTTTATTTTTTAAATGTTATTTAAAGCTAAAAGAAGAAAATTTTTTTTTCCCCACATGGATGGGGGACTGAATGGTTGCCACTATTGATGTTCTATAATTAGAAGAGTCATTTATATCATGACCCCTTCATTATTTAACTAACTTATAACTAATTGCATTATTTATATATACTTTCATCTTTATTGGATACTAATGAATGTTCTTGGCACTGAATGACCAAACTTTATTAGTTTTGACTATTTGAAGCTCATGTTTAGGAATATCTGATCAGACCACAGAAAGTATACAATTTTAATATTGAAAAACAGTTATCTAAATAGGTGCCATGCATAATTGTTATTAAAGAAATTTTATATCAAATTTCTCTTTTATGCACAACTATGGTTCTATAAAGACAGAGTAGTCTTCCTAATTGACAGATAAAATATACCAAAATTCAGAGATTTTGTCACTTTTATAAGGTAAACTGAGTCTGTGACAGAGTTAAGACTAGAATTCTGACTCTTAACCCCTTTCATAACAATAAATTTGACTGGGCGGCAGGGGAGACATTCTCATAGATAATAAAGAAGTACCCTATATGAAAAAAGTTGTGATGTGTGTGATGTGTGATATAGGTTTAGTAAGCATTTGAAGAGTGCTCGCTATTTCTCAGGCACTGAACAAGAATGCCCAGTGGGAACCACCTCTGTGTCCTAGGCACCTACTCTGTGATGTGTAGCCCTTTAAAAAGCAGGAAATGGTCTTCTCATCATTTCGAGATTATAAAATAAAGGTTGCCTATATGCCTTTATCTGCTATTCAATGCAGTTACCACACACAAATAAAAGAATAGAAGAGTGGCAATTAGTAAGGGGGTGTTCTACATTCACCTCATCTGTTAACCTAATGGGCCCGTGAGGAGCACTGTTTCATGCTTGGTTGATTTCTGCTTTTAGGCTCTGCCTAGAAGATTAGGACTGTCCTAGGATTTGAACAAAGAAACTATTTAAAGGGCACGAGGCCACATAAGCTCCAGAAAGACTTGTATTGTCTTTCTATTGGTAAAGTCTTCCTTATTAAATGGTAGAGTCCCTCTCATTAAATCCATTTTTGAGAGGTTGCTCAAAAATTTAAGTGTATTTTAAACAGCTATTCTACTACTTTGCTAAAGAAAACTTCATAATATAATGAAAATAGAACTCATAATTAAAACTTATATCAGCTCTAGTTGTAACTTCCTCCTTATTTTGATGTCTTTGGCACAATATTTGGAGAGACTAACTTTCCACTTGTTAATCATTAGAGAAGTCCTAGGAGATATTGAGAAAAACAAATAAGATAGAATCTTGAGCTAATAAATAGTAGCCCACTCAACTTATATGTACAACCTTCAAATGTTTCATAAAAATACTAAAGAACAAATATGAAAAGGAAATTGAGCAGAACTGTAAACTAAAAATGGGAGGAATTCAAATGATAAGGTCCAGAGAAACTCCCAACTGTTAAGAAGTACTTTTGTTTTACTCTGCAGTTGTTATGACTTCTGAACTGGAATAGCATATTGCTATGAAAACAGTAGGGATATAATTTTCCTCTCTTTAAAATTAGTTCTGAAATCTCAGATGCACATGCTACACTAACCAAAAAAAAAAAAAAAAAAAAAAGAAAGAAAGAAAGAAAGAAAAGAAAAGAAAAGCAGCTGATCTACCAGCTGTCAAAGAGTTTCTGAGCAAAGCAAACCATAGCTATTGCTTCTTTCCCCACATATCCCGGTTATCATTAACATTAGACTGCTACTTTTACTGTGATACAATGACTCACAAGACTCAATAAAGCAAGTAGAGTTGGACTTGAAGTCTACTGGGTCATCTAAATCTTGAAATTCCTGTCAGAAAAAAATTTTGTATACAGAAAAAGTGATAGAAAAAAAAAAATCAAAAGGAGCAGATCATGCTGGTATATTGTAGGACACCATGCAGACAGATGTAAGTGCAAACAGACATCAGAGAAAAATATATAAATAATTGTGGAAAACAATTTTTCCACAAATGTTAATGGATAAAGTTATTAAGAGTGTGGGAAACTGATATCATAAATTCTGAGAAGGATTATTGATTGATAGGGCTTTAGGAAGACATTTTGAAAATATCTATGAAAATTAGTGATTCACTTATATTCAGTACTAGAGATTTTTTTCCAGATGTTTGCTCTGGGGAAGAAAAAAATTCAATATGTGAATTAGGAGAAAGTATCAAATTAATAGTTTTCAAATAATAATGATAAATCAGTGATCTAGAGGACAAGCTTGAGAAATACCACAATAATTCAGAAGGAAAGCACAAAAAAATTAATATGTTAAAAGAAATATATAATACTTAAGATAAGTGAGTGGAAATTCCATTCCAGAATTACAGATTTTTTTTTTTTGTGGAGGAAAAAGTAATAGGAACAGAAGTAATAACAAAGATATGATTAAAAAATTTTGATAAACTAGAAATAGGATTCAAGTTTATTGTTTTGTTTTCTTGTTTTGCTTTTGACTTGTTTTGTTTTGCTTTTTTATTCTTTAATCAAAAGAGCTTAAAATATTCAGAATCTTATTACTCACATTGCTGAGGACAGCCTAGTTACATTGAAGTCAAAAATAGATCCCTAAATTTAAGTAGTTTAAAACAACAAAGGGTCGTTTCCTACTCAAGCTATATAGCTATGGTGGATGCTGGAGTCTTCATCACTGCACTTTTATGACTCACAAGGCAGAAAAAGGAAACACTGTAAATCATACACTGATTCTTAGGACTTCTGCCAGGAAAAGTTACATAATATATTGGTTCATATCTAATTGGTCAAAGTAAGACACGTGGCTGCACTGAAATTCAAGAAATCAGAGAAGATTAATTCTATCATATATTCTAATGCATATTTGATAAGAAATATTAAAAATTACCCATGGGAATGATTTTTTAAATACTTAGATATTTTTCTCTTGGTGAAATTTTAAAATTTTACTGGGAAGAAAAGAATTTTCTAAGCATCCAGGAAGGAAAAAATTGATTACTCAGAAACAAATATCATACTGACAACAAACTACATCATCAAGGGAAGACAAAAAGAAGACTCATGTGGAAAAGTTGTGATAAAAAGAATGAATTTTTATTTTTCTAAACATTGATAAGAGAAAGGGGACCAGCTGAAGGAATATAACAGCAAGACAATGGCTAGAAAGTAGGAACAGAGATTTTGGAGAGAAATGGAAGAACTTGTAGGATGAAGCCATTGTTAAAAAAAGAGAAACTGAAGACAGGATAAGAAGCTCAAAAGGGGGGTATTTAAGCAGATTTATTACATGAAGTGCAAGTATAATCAAGTCTTCCATCTCTATAAAATATTGGTTATTAACTACATATATTAATTATATATATGTGTATATATACATATGTATGTGCATATATTGTTGATGTATATATAAACTTTTTTATTTAAAAAGATTTTTATAAATTTCTGAGATTTAGAATCTTGAACAGGATAACCTATTAAATCCAATTCTATGTAAAGACGTCCAGATGTGTCTAACCACCTCCACCTATCCCAGTGGGGTCTAGTACCTCTCCTCTTGTCTGACAGTTTTCCAATAAGAAGCTGTTTCTGTGCCCTTCCTGGAGCCTCAGGCATAGCAGTGAGATCTTGTCCCTTAAATTATCCACAGAACTAAAAGAAGTGAATAAAATAGTTAACATAAGCCAGTCTGACTAAGGGATCTGCAGCCAACTTGTTTGTCCTTCTCCTTTTGACTGACACCCAAAAAGTGGGTAAGAGACTTTTGCCTACACAAATATATCTTTAAGAAGTCCGGTGACTTAGAAATTTTCACTATCCCAGCTGTGGTTTTCTAAAAATACTGGGCTTGTGGCATTAAGCCTAAACACACTACCTCATCCAAAAATCCGTCCTTAATTTCCCAATAGAGTTATGGTCTTTTTTTCTATGCTCTATTTTAATTATTTAAAATTTTACAACTTTATTGATTTCAATTAAAGTGAAACAAATTGCACACAGGTGAAAGGTCAGTTTTATGTGTTTTGACTTATTAGAATGCGAAACCATTACCACAATAAAGACAATGAACATTACCATTGTCCCTAATTTTTTTAGGGTACTCTATAATTATTTCTTCATTTTCCCTCAACCCTGGACAAAGGTGGCACACATTCTGCCACAGTATATACTTTTCTTAAATCAGGATCATTTCACATGGCATAAATATTTTGACATTCATTTATATTTTTGTAAGTATAGATGTTTTATTTTTCCTTTCTATTGCTGAGAGTATTCCTTTGAAGTATGGCTATAGTACAATTTGTTTATCTATTATTTACTTGTTGATGGACATTTGGATAGTTTCTATTTGGAGGCTACTATAAATAAAGCTGCTAAGAACATTTATGCACAAGTCTTTGTGTTGACATATGCATTCATTTCTCTTGGGCAGGTACCTAAAAGTGGCATGAGTGAGTTAATTAATAAGCATTTAACATTTTAAGAGACTGCCAAACTATTTTTTGAAGTAGTTATAGCCATTTAACATTTTCACAAGAGTTGTACAACGTTTCTATTTGCTTGAGATTCTCACCAACACTTGGTGGTCATTCGTTTTAATTTTATTCTTCATGTTGTTTTACTTTGGTTATAATTTGGTGCTAACAATAATGAGCATCATTTTAGGCGCTTATTGAGCTTTTTTCATGAGATATCTGATCATTTCTTTTACTCATTTTCTTATTATATTGTTTCTTTTCTTATTTTGAGTCATAAAGTTTCTTTTATATATTCTGATTGAAAGTTCTTTGTCTGATATATGTTATAAATATTATTTTTCCCCAAACTGTGGCTTGTTTTTGTTTTCTTAATAATGTCCTTCAAATAGCAAAGTTTTTTTTTTTTAATTTTGATGACATCCATATATTTTTCTTTATGGTCATGCTTTTGTGTTCTAAGAATCTATTGCCCAGCCCAAAGTTGCAAAAATTGTCTCCTGTGTTTTCTCTAAGATAGTATGATTTATTTTAAGTATGTTTTTAAGTATGCAGTTAAGTAAATTAAACAATGTTAATTTTTTTTCTTTATGGTTATTCAATTGATCCAGCAACTATTGTTGAAAAGACATTCATTTTCCCACTGAATTACCTTGCTGTCTTTGTTGAAAATCAAAAATCTATATGTGTCTAAATCTATTTCATCACTCATTACTCAGTTCCATTGATGCATGTGCTTGATGTTTTACTAATATTAAACTATTTTGATTACTGTCTTGAAATCAGGTAGAGTAAATCCTCCATTTGTTCTTGTTTTTAAATTTTTTACTGGTTATTCTAATTTCTTTGCATTTCCCTGTTAATAATCTTATCAATTTCTATTAAAAGGAAGTACTGCTGGAGTTTTTATTGGATTATTTCGAATCCATAGATCAACTTTGGGAAAATTGCTTTCTTAACAATAGCTGATCTTCCAGTCCCTGAGCACAGTATATCTTTTAATTTATTTTTAAAATTATTCTCATTTTTTCAGTGTAGAGATCTTGGACACATTTTATTATGTTAAATACTAAGTATTTTATAGTTTTGGAGCTACTATCAGTGCGATTATTTTTAAATAATCGCACTGATAGTAGCTAATCTATGAGAATACATTTGGCACTTCAATATAATTCTTGTACTCAAACCTTGTTAAATTTATATTAGTTCTAGTAGTTTTGTAGGTTTCTTGGGATTTTCTACATAAGAAATATATCATCTAGAAACAGTAAATATTTATTTTTTTTTCTGCAATTTATTCTTTTTATTTCATCTTACTGCTTATTACAATGGCTAGGACCTATAGTACAATGCTGAATAGAAGTAGTAAAAGTGGTCTACACTACCTTGTTTTTAATATTTGGGGGAAAGCAATGTAGTCTTTCATTCGTTAACTGTTAAAATTTGTTATGGTGACTTTTTCGTATGAAGAATTTTCTCACTACTTCTAGTTTGTTGAGCATTTTAAATATTCTGTATTGAATCATTTCCAATTCTTTTTCCAAATCTATTGGAGTGACTGTATGCTTTTTCTCCTACATTCTGTTAAGAGCATAATTTACATTCATTACTTTTTTTCGCATATAATATTAAATTTGTATTACTCGAATAATACTTAGCCATACTTAGCCATACTTAGCCATAATGTAATATCCTTTTTCCACATTGTTAAATTTGGCTTATTATTTTTAAGATATTTACATCTATATCCCTGAGAAATATTGGTATGTAATTTTCATTTTTGAGTTGTTTTCTAGGATTTTGAAATTAGAGTTATGTAAGCCTAATAACATGATTATTTGAGTAGTATTTCTTCTAATTTCTGCAAAATGTTTCTGTAGGATTGGAGTTACTTCTTTATTAAATATTTGATAGAATTCTCTAGCTAAGCCATTTGGGCCTAGAGTTTTCTTTTGTGCAAGATATTTGATATAAATTCTAATTATTTAATAGAAACAAAGATATTCAGGTTTATTTTGATTTTACTTTTTTTCCTTGTGCCAAGCTGACAACTTATGTTTTCCCAGAGTTGGTTCATTTCATCTGTTATGTTTGTTTACATAAAGCTGTTCATGGTGTTATTATTCTTTTAATACCTGTAAGATCTGTAGTGATAATTTCTTTTCCATTCTGGTCAATGGTGGTTTATGTTCTTTCTCTTTATTTTTAGAAAATCTAGCTAGGTACTGTGTTTTATTGATCTTAGGAAAGATCTTATCAATGGCTAATTATAGCTATTATAATTTTAACTTTTCTATTTTATTTATTTTTTCTCTTGGTTTTATTATTTCTTCTATTCTCTTTACTTTGATTATATTTTGTTTTTTTTTTTAATCCCCTTTCTTTTCAAGTTGGAAACCTAAGTCATTGATTTTAGACCTATCCTCTAATTTTCACACTTAGAGCTATAAATTTGTCTCTTAGTTTACAATTTTTATATTTTCTCGATGAATTATCTGAGCTTGTATGCTAGTCTATTCTAACAAATTTTAAGGGCCAAAGATAGATAGTTGTTATCCTGTGGCTCCACTACCCATAGAATATGTCCTCTGTCTTCTATGTAATTCCAGATGGCTCAACAATATATCCATATTTCAAACAGACGGAAGAGGAAACAGATGAAGAGTCGAGCATGTTCCTTTCTTTTTAGGGCATGCAGAAAGTTGCCACATTGCTTATATTCATATCTTATTTTCCAGAGCAACACATATCAGCTGCAAGAGAAAGCATAGCAGATATTTTGAGCAATCATGTGGTCACTAAAAACAGTCCTCTATTATTTGGGGGGAAGAAAATAATATATTTTGGAATAATATAATAATTATCTTTTTCCTTTATAAAAAGTTAAGTAATCTAATTAAGATTTAGAAAGATGTTATGTGAATGCATATTCCAAACTTTATTATATGTCAGTTTCTTATCATTCCTTTCAAGTTTTGTGATGCAGAGATTATGTAAATGTTTTCCTTTATATTATTCTAAAATTGAATAAGTGGGATCTTAAAAGGTTAGAAACATATTTTTGATGTTTTTTGTGTGTTTTTGATATCCTGTAAATCTCTAGAAACTCACATGACATCAGGCACATACAAAATTCTCAATATGTATCTAGTGAATAACAGAATGGATAAATTGGTGAACAAGGAGCTACTCTATATTTAGTTGAGATTTTTTTTCTCTCTAATAGACTGATTTTAATACGATCAATGTGGAGATACTAAATTATTTTAGTTCATTCATTCATTAATTCCACAAACATTTGTTGAAAACTAGTTTCCAAGTAGATACCAGACAGACATGGTCACTGCACTTATGTTAATCATAATCTGCTGGAAAATATTTACAGAAGAGGAATAGTTAGAAGCTAGGTGGTTATGAAAAAAGGAAAGCATTTGGTGCTATTGTAGGTAAAAATATTTGAATATTAACTTTTGCAAATGTGAAATTCATCAGCCAGTGCTGAATTTTCTGTGCTCTTTAAGTGAAACAGGTAATATTCACTAAAATAATCTTGATTTGGTTGACTGACTAATAAGAAGTTTAAGAAAAATTAATACTTCCTAGAATTTACTGCATATTTCTAGTATTTTATGTTCCACTTACATTTAACCCCTTCCTCAAAAAAATGTATATACATATATACATATGTGTGTGTGTGTATTATGTGTGTGTGTATATGTATATATATATATATATATCCTGAGGAATGTTCAAACATTCGTTAAGTCCCCAGTGCTTAATAAAACCTCAAGTGTCACTTTATAGCAGCTTCTATTCCTTAATCAAGAATACCTGACCTCCTAGGTATATTAATATTTTCAAGATAGTCTGCAACACCTTTTTTTCCTCAATAAGATTCTAATATTGGCTTCCAAAATCTATTTTTCAAAGAATAGTTTCTGATTAATGTTGGAAAAGAAAAAGAAAATCTGACTATTAAGGTAGAATATGAAGTCAGAAACCATTTCCTAGATAAGGCTTATAAACTAGAAGCAAGATTAATAGTCAACCTCATTCTAAAGCTTTACATACCTATGAGTAGTTAAGCTACTTTATACCAGCAAATTATAAACAGCATTTGGCTCTAGGGAAACCTAAATATCCAAAAAGCAAAAATTCCATGTTATTTTTTTCTTTGAAAATCTCTATACCCAAAAGCCTTAAAACTCTTGACACAAGGAATGATTACCTACCTTGAAACCATTGCCTTCATATAAAGGACTCTGGTCTGTAGTACGTAAACCATTCATGTAACACTTCGAGGATGACTTTATTGTCAATCCAGAGTCAGGCTTGAATGAGTTGCCCTTAGACTTTATCAACATGAATACTTCTGCAATGTACAGTTTTAGGGTTGTAGAATGAATATTCTCCTAAGTTGGCATAATGCATTTTAGATAAAGCATCAAATAGTGCATAATACCTTTATGAAGTCAATTGAACATTTTCAGAATGGCCACAAAGTAACACAAAACATGATCAATAATTTATAACATAAATTGGCTCTGAAAAACTAAAAATACAAATATTCTGAGAAATATTTTCATAAAATTAATTATAACTCTTTTTCCTACCTCAGGGACATGACACTATCATAGATCTCATTAGTTTTCTCATACAAAACAAGTCACTTTATTCTCAGTACCTACCAGAGCTGAGGTAGCCGTCATTGTTCTGCAGGAAATCTTCAGGTTTCATATGAAATTAAATTATTTTAAATGTTGGACCCTAATTTTCTTTTGTATATTGTAGACCTCATCTGAAGTTCTCTAAACCAGAGTCACATATACATTGCTAATTATCTAAAAATCTAAGAACAAAAGCACATATCTCATAGGACTTAAGATAATTCCTAAAATGCTATACTTCATAATAGGAAGATATGAATCACCTTGCAGTTCCCTGCCATGTTCTGCTACATCACCCTAGTCTCTGTTACTACCTTAGATTTCATATTCTTTTTATGAAACTTTTATTCCTAGAACTTTCCACTGTCCATAGCTGTCCTCCAAGTGCTTGAGTCATTGAACAGTCCATTGAAAGAGAATGGGAGACAAATTTAGAAGCTGGGTCCTGTTTCCCATTGGTCAAAAGTTTGTTCTATGGGATAGTAATTCCCTCACACTTTCTGACTGCACATGCATTGGTGCAGAGCAGCCTTGTGACATCACATGCTTTATCATCAACACTGATGGACTGGTGTGGCTGGAGGTAAAAGGTACAGATAAGCAGCAAAGGGCTTTTGGATTGTGCCCACACGGTATTGTTTGGAGTCCACATAAAGTAGATCATCACAATGTTGCCTGGAGTTAGTAAAGATGGCCAAAGGGTTTAAGGTATGTGACGAGAAGATTTAAAACAAAGTGTAAATAATGTCTGCTATGACAAGTGAGTTTCATCATGTGAGATGCTCTTGCTCACTCCAGTTCACTATGGCTACTTCTGGAGACTGAGACCAATCTAGACACTTGCTAATCAGTTTCAGTGGCTCAAATAATTGAGCATTCTGCACCTGTATAACTCTCCCTGCATGGTGGTTTGTTATCAATGTTACTGCATTTCTGAGGGAAGGAAAAAAATATACAAAGAAGTGTATCAGTAAAGATTATACGTATCTAAAGCACTCCCAGGTGAGAGAGAAATGCAAGCTGTGGATCAAATAAAATGCAGCAGCAATCACACTATGACTGTTCAGCAGAATTAATCGAACCACGGAAAATGGTTGCCAATGCCTAGCTCCCCTCCACTGTTCTCAACCTTCGCTCTCTCCCTTCAGCTTTGTAATTGCTCTCTCAAAAAGTCTCCCTGTTGCTTATCTTACTGACATTGTTACCCATCTATTCTACCAAATTCTTAGAATGTTCTTTTACATTGACTTACTTAACATTCCCGTACCCACTTCATAACGTTCCCTCCCCACTCTCTTTCCTCCATCTTGCACTGAATTGTCAATATTAACCAGCTGAAGCTAGAGTGTGGAAAACTATACTAAAAATGAGCCAGCATATTATGTTCATGTTTGGTTGCATTTGTTGTTTCTTCTGCCATTACAAATGAAGGTACAAAATCTAAAGCTGTCACATGTGGCTATTTATGTTCAAATGTGAGTAGTATAATAGCTCATGTATGTGCTATGGTGTCTTTCCAAGATCTCCTTTTCTTAAAATTCTGGGATAGTTAGCATCATTTCTGCATATTTTCTTTGAATCGAATATTTAAATAGGGTAAATATGGCCATTCTTTTCCTCCACTTGGAGCTGGCAGAACAAATAAGACCCTCCAAATTTATATGCCCAATTACTTTTAGGTTAACAAGCTCTGAAGTGCTGTGGAAATGCTCCCCTAGAGTTTCATCGTGGGTTAATGGAGAATCACCGCCTTTCTTCAGGACTATTAGAATAATAAACACCAGGCAGTTCAATCAATTAGATATTTCAACAGGACCATCATTCAAGTGGACACGTAATTGAGATCATTCCCCAAGGAAATTTGGGCTCAATGATCTCTGCTTTTGCCAAAACCTGGATGAGAGAAAGTTAAGAATGATTCTTCCAAGGATACAAGTAGAAGCCTCTGGGAGAGGCTCTCACAGTGCTTGTCTTGGGGAAATTGTGTAAGAAGTACCAGGAGCAAGAGCCTGATGCTGACAATGGGGAAGTCTACCCTTTTTTTTCTCATAGACAAAGTCATAATGAACACAGACTTCTTTCTCTGAAGAGGAAGAGAATACAGTTAAACTTTGCTGTTTAAGAGTGAGTGTGCATAGATGTATATGGACGGGCAGATCCCAATTTAAATATGCAAACAAAAACCTTGAACTTTAGAATATTTTTAAGGCAGTTTTGTAGCTTCAAATGCACATCGTAGATGGAAATAAAGAAGCAAATTGTATTCTAATAGAGTTCTTTAGATATCCTGTTTTTTCACACACACATAAGGATGATTTATAGGTACTATGTCAATTAAATTATTTATAAATGATTCTTCTCAACTGCTAGAAGGCTCTCAAAACAATTGTTTAAGTGTTTTAAATATCTTTCCAGCACATTTATTTATACCATGAGTTATTTAGAAAATATTTTCTCTATTGTTAGCATAAAGACAAAATTCAGTCCAGTTCTAATCAAATTTATCACAAATTTTTATTGATGCTGTCTGGTATTATTTGGTGCTGGATGACTACTATTCTGCAAACTTAGTTGCCATTATAACAAAAGAGTTTCTTTCATAGTAATGATTTTCTTATTTCTGAAGGACAGAAATAGCAAAAACCATCCAAAACAGAATGGAGTGTTCTGACATTTCCAATCTTAAAACAGAGATTTTTTTTTTTTTCCCAAATGCTTATTGTAAGGTCACACTTTAAAATAAAGACCAACTGGTATGTGTGTGTGTGTGCGTGCATAGACAGGCCAACTGTTTTTCTGGTTCTTCTTATAACTAACAAGGTTATTGGCAATTGTGCATTTGTACATGAGCTAAACTTCATAAATGAGGGTAGTAGTGATACAGCAGATCCGAGTTTTTAATATTTTACTAACATTTCTATTGACCTAGCTTGATGTTTTGATATGTATGAATATACACGTACCTACACACACACACACACACACACACACACACGCACGCACACTTTTTCAACATTTCAATACCGAAAGAGATCAAATAAGACAAAGCATGTTTTCCCTTGGGATGGAGAGTAAGATAATATTCTCATTTTACTAAAGAAAAAAAGGATTTAGAAAGATTGCGCATTGCTAAGGTATTGTGCTTTTAGACAAGAATTCCAAAATAAAAAGAGAATGTTACTAAGCCTCCAGAAAGCAATGAGACCATTATTTATTTTTTTCCTTAACAGTTATTTGTTAAGCACTTACCACGTGCCTGTTTTTTAGATGCTGAGGATATATCAGTGGAGAAAATAATGTCCTTGCCATTATGACGCTCATGTTTAAGTACCTATTTAACCTTTCATGACCTTTTAACTTCCTACTTATGATAACATATTATGTTTACATACCTCTTTGTAGTTTGCAATACATTCTCGCGTGCATGGTTTCTTTTTGATCATCCTAAGAATCATATGAATTAGACATCACCTTGCTAGCTCTAATATATAGGTAGCAAACTGAGGCTCCATGAGGTTAAATGATTTAACTGCAATGTTGCGCAGTTAGTTCTGAGAGCCAGGACTCCCCCCAGGACTTCTGATTCCACATTTGGGATCTTCCAACTACACAAAAGAACATTGCTATCTCTTCACAGAGTGAAGAGAAACACAATTGATGGTTATTTATTTTTTAATCTCACCTCATCCTGTAATGAATTTTGCACTTGAACGTGCCAGCTTCTATTCTACATCTAGCAATGCATTTGCGTTTCTGAAACTACCACCTTCCAGTCTTCTATCCAAAATTTTAAAAATGGGACAGCTTTCTAAGTCCTTTTTCTATCTAGGCCCAATTTTTCCACCATAATTATTTCCTCTTGAATGAGTACTTATCCATACAGAAATGCCTTAAGTTCTCAATTATTCAAGAGATACCTCTCTCACACTAGGATGTCAGCAAACATTCTTCCTATCAAAACTCAAGGGTCCCAAATGGTGACATTATGTTTCCATGTTAAAAGGGACTTAAAATAATGTCTAAAGAGATTCTTTTGAGAAGCAACCTTGGTGCTTGTATTTTAAAGCTAGCATTTCCACAGTAACACTGACATTATGAATACAGGATGGAAGTCTCACTTTATTGCTTAAGGCTGTTATTTGAAGCTATCCCAGATTTAATATATCTGGAATCCATTTTATCTCTCTGGCTTTATTATTTCCACACACTAAACCTTAGCATTTATTTGGGTGGCAGGTAGCATTATTCTTGCTAAGAACTAGATCCCATTCTCAAGGGTTGTGGCAGCCAAGATGACTTAAATAGTGCATTTTGGGAGCTTCTGACTTTCCTTAGCTTCTGATCCATGGATGAAAAATTAGATATGTAATAATAACTTATATTTAAAACCGTCAGTACAATTTTGTCAAAATGGGGACGTGTTGATAAGTAGAAGCTTTAAAAAAAAGTATTTTTAGAAGAAAATATAGTGAAAATTTACCTTTGTCCCTTTGGAGCATGTTCTGTGTTTTCTTCTTTTAAAACTTAGTAGCAATTTTCTTAGGGTCCCGAAATGAGACCCAAGAGTGACACAGTTGAACAGCCCCCACTTGATTACAGCATGTTCTTTTTATGTTAAATGGCTGACAATGCCACTAAGCATTGTGCCTTGTGTTATGACACAGCTGGATCTGCAGCTAAAATGTTGGTGTCCCTGGGCAGCCGGCTAATTTCATCCTAAACCCAGGCAACTAAACAATAACTAATAATGTGGCCATGGTTTGATCTGCCTTGAATAAAAGACCGGGGTTGTTTACTTTACAATGGAACACGCAGCAAGATTCTAATACTCTTTCTTAACCAAATCCTCCCCTCCAGCTTTCCCAACTGTGGAAAAAAAACAAGGGCAAAGCTTTTGTCCACAGGAGAGTGGTCTGGAAATAATTTTGAATTTTTAACTGTCCTACGATTAGGAAAGGGAGGTGACACAAATTATCCGTCTACCAGAGTATGTTTGTATATTTTATATTTTAATTTTTTTGTGACTTAAGAATTTCTATAACCCCATGACATATTCTCTAGGAATAATGAGTGGACAAGGCTATCTGGAAATAATGTATTTTCAAGGGCTCTCACTTCAGGAGGCAAAAAGTTTAACTTAGAATGCTTGATAGCAACACTTTTATAGCAAATCATTTATCAGGCTCTAAGAATCAGATGACAAAATAGGACCTATTCATACATTGCTTTCTTCCAGTATCCAGTTAGATCCTCCTAACAAATTTTTTTCATAGAGTCTCACCTTTGACAGAGACCTAAAATTTGGAAGTTTATCACTGTCATGAGAACTGTAAGGAAGCATATATAAATCTGAAAGTTACAGAATTGGGTAGCAGATACAATAATATTTCCATTATATATAAAGCAGTCGTATAATGGATAGGGCATGGGATAAGGCTTAGGCACCGTGCTCTACGGCTTATAGCTATGTCATATAAGCAAGTTACATTAACTCCACTGTGCTCCAGTTTCCCCATTTGTATAGTGAGGATAAAAAGGATAATTAAATCATAAGGCATTGTGAATATTAAATGTATTACTCTCTATAAAGGATTTTGAATTGTTTGTGGCATACAGCAAGCATCATTTCAGTGTTTGCTCTTGTGGTGACTGTGGCTGTAGTTATATGATGATTTTTTTCTGACTTTGAGTATTGTGTTTTGTGTTTTAAAAAATCTTAACTTAGTGTCTCCTTTCTGGTGTTGTTTTTTCTTTATCCCTCTCTTCTTTGATGGTTTTAGGAATTGTGATTAAAGGAGAAATAGTAAGGTTTAAGAAACTGCTGAAGTAATATTGTTGGAAAAATAACCAATAACTACATTTAAAAAAATTCTCTGCTGCATATTGCCAAGATTTCCACTCAAGATGAACCTGTTATATCTGATAGTAATGTACAGATGTCCTTGTATGGCAACTGGACAGCTCTCTGTTGCTGGCAGTCTTCTAAGATGGAACCAGGGAAACAGAGTCCTATGACCTCCAAGGAGGAATGTACATGCCACATTATCCTGGACTGTGTCTCCCCTATCCCTATAATAAAACCCTTACCTCTCTTTCTCTTTCAATCTCTCTTTCCCTACCAGCATGTTATTCTACCCCCACTACCCCCAATTACCCAAATGCTTGCTATACAACATGCACTTTCTCTGAGCTTATAGGAAATTTCAAATGTTACCATGTGACATTTGGGTGCAGTAGGAAACTCAGGGCTGTGAGTGGGCATCCTACATTTCTAATGCCTTTCATAGGAATTTATTACATTTCTTGAAATGATCAGTATCACACAGTTTTTCTCATTTCTCATATGCCTCAACTTCAAAGGAAGAGTTCTGTTAATGCATCAGCCTCATCTCCCAGCTTAGTCCTTGAATAAGATTGGGGAGGACCACAAAGGCAGACTGGTGGTTAAGTGATTCAGATTCTTCCAGTTTCACTCTCTCTTTTTCCCTCACTTGAAGAGCTCTAGTGTCTAGGGGCTTGGAGAAAGGAATGGAGAAATGATTTTCTGTAACATCTAAATCTTTTCTTTCTCTCATATAGCTTAATCTTTAGCTCTTAAATTTAGAAATTAGAATCTTTATTCTCCAGCATGGGTCTGACAAATTTTTCTGAAGTTAACATTAGCTCGTGTTATATAGCCAGCATATGGGTGATTGGAGGCAGTGGGGGTGGAATAACATGCTGGTTAGTGAGTCAAATTTTATTGTCACAAAGTAATTGATGAAATTAACATAAAATAGAGTAGGAAAGAATTGGCAAACTTACTTTCTTAGCTGTGGCACAAATATTTCTAACAACTGTACTAGGCCCCCAGAAATATCTATCTTAATAATAATTCAAAGATCTTTGAAAAGTTATATCCAACTTTAAAGTCCCAGTATACATATTCATCATTATGGATAGAATGTAATTTAAAAGTAATAATACCAACAAAAGGGATAATTGTGACAAGTTTTTGAGCATTGTCTCTGCAGCCCTATTTGCAGGCACTAATATTTCCATTTTACTGATGAAGGAGGGAGCTCAACGGTGTTAGATATTTTGTACAAGTTTCCATAGCTAATGAGAAGAAGAGCCGGAATTTGAACAAAGGTCTGCTTGATTCCAAAAGCTCTTTCTAATAACACACACTGCCTCATTAGAAAAGCCGAACTCTTTACCCTTAGTCAGAGGATGAGAGAAATTATTTACTCTGACTTTGCTCTACCTAGGTCAAAACCATTTCCTGTGGATTATTCCACGTTAGGAATAATTAATTTACTTGCTTTCTGCATTCAAAATTCCTGTTTATAAAGAGCTTTCAGAAGGTACAAGTTATTGGAAGAGTAGAAAGCAGGGAAGTCAACAATTATTTTGACTTTTCTGTAAACCTTTCTCACATTTTGAGTATCTTGAGCAGGTCTGTGAAGGAAGTGAGTTTTAAATTAATTTTCTCCTGGCAGCTTGTATCTGTGATAAATGGAAGAACTCCACAAAATCATCCACATAGCTAGGTGTTTAATAGCTCAGTCACTTCAATGCTCCATTGGGGTCACTTTAGGTTTTTTTTTTTTTGTCTTCCCTTCCATCCAGAATAACATGGAGTCTTAACAAGACTTGGAAGCAATTTTGATATCAAAAACTAAGAGACAGCTCTACTTTTAATAAGCTTTAATATCAGGTATCAGCAGAACCGTTGGTACTATGGCCGGAAATGACAGTTTTATTATCCTTTCTTTGAAACTGATAAATTGGTTCAGGATAAGGTCAGCTTTTTAACACACACACACACACACACACACACACACACACACAGCAAGAAAAAAGAAACTGACTGTCATCAGAGTTATTCAGAGCTCTAGAGTAAATTCTGAAAGACAGGAGATTTCATATGGTTGTCACTGAGTTCTAAGTTCTGGGTGTTTGCCAAATGCAAAAGGGTGTGTGTGTGTGTGTGTGTGTGTGTGTGTGTGTGTGTGTGTGTGTAATTGATTGAGAAGTGGGGAGGACTAAGAGAATATTTAGGTTTGGGCTCACTTTTGACTTTGCTTTCACTTATTGAAGTCTATGTTAGCATTTAACAATGTCACACTATTAACAATGTAGACCCAAATTTAATATCTTCACCTCTTAGGGAATTAATCAATAGATTTTGATTCACTTTTGCTCAAAAAGGCTGGGATCTCTTAAGTGCAAGCTTCATAATTCTATCTCTGATATGCTTTGATGGTGAGTGAAAATACTCTAATTTCAGAAGAAAAACCTATAGTCTCATGAGTATTTAGCATGGCACCTCTAGATACATAGGTGTGACTATCACAATTATGGAGCTCATGTGTACTGGCACTTATGCTTCCTGAGTTCAATATTGGAGAATTACTTCCAAAAGATCTCTGTCAGTTTTCTAGACAGAAAGCCATGTAGTTCCAGAAAATCAAATTTCTGGGCATAGTCTTTTTTTTTTCAGACCATACTACCTAATCGGAGGACTAGAAGAGGGGTATGATAATTTTTTTCTTCTCTAAAATGGGGCACTCAATTTTACCTTGTCGTCATTGCAAATTGTTTGTTGATTTTTTTCCAGGTATCATAATTTCACTTTTAATTGGAAATTTTAGAACTGAAAAGACCTTAAAATTATCTAGTTTATTTAATTACAGAAAGAGAGCTAAGGCCTGGAAAGATAAAATTGCAAATATGGGAAAAAAATTGGTTTAAGATCCAGAATTAGATTTTAGTTCTCTTGAACCACTTGATGCTTTTCTCACTATACTATAGTGCATGCCCTGGTTAATTAGGAAATTTTATTAGTTAGCTTTTTTTTTTCTTTTTCTTTTTTTTTTTTAATAAAAGAGAACAGCATCAATATGCTGACAAGGAATCCTCTGCATTGTCCCAAGTGCCACCACCATCTACACAATTGGTTCCCTACCTATAACACTAGCCTGTCTCAACCTGGCAATTTTAGTATATAGTTACTGAATTTGCATAGCTTACTACTCAGAGCACTGTAATGATCTATACTATCAAGATTTCAGTTGTAATTTTTGCTCAGGAGACGAATTTAGGTAATTTTTGCAACACTGTAGAGTTTTCACCAACCAGTGGAAGCCGTATTCTGTTGAAACCACCAAAATTTTTAAGGTGCTCTATAACACCACGAATAATAGAATTTTCAGGACTGTAATCTCAACAGATAGAATTCCATCATAACGTGATGATAACAGAGCACTCCTTTTTTTTCTTTCACAGAATAATGATGAGGAAGGCTGGATAGAATAGTGGCTATGAGTAAAGGCTTTGGAGTAAACAGGTACAACTTTAAATACAGTCTCCACTATTTTTAATGAAACTCTGGACTTGTTTCCATATATGTACAACAAAAAATAATACTACATTGCAAAGAATAAATAAGATATTTTAGTTAAACAACACAGAAGCCAGCACATATAATAATTAAAAGTGGATTTGATATTATCATCATTATTATTAATTTCATACAGTTCTTAGACCAATCACTAAACAAGTATTTATGAAGCACCATCATGTTGAACTGATTGTATGACTTCTAGATATAATAAGTAAAGACAAATTCTTCCTCTCCTTCAGGTTTATAACATCTGTCTTTGTACTGGTAAGTTTTATAAAGTTGATGAAATTATGCCAAGGGGAAAAAATTTCTTTATCAACTATATGAAATGCCTAGTCATTTTTATGGGTATCTCTTATTAAAATATCATTATTAGTTCTATTCAGGTGCATATTTTGATATGGAAGTATGAAAAAATTATGAACTTTGAAGCCTGACATACCTGGGTTAGACTTCCTGTTTCATAACTCTCTGTGGTCTTGAAAAAAATAATTCATCTACTTGCACATATTTCCTCAACTAGGTTAGGGTTGTCACCACTTCAGTGCAAAGTGTTGTTCTTCTACCCCCAGTCTCCTAAAGATTCATGACCAAAGTGTGTCAGTCATCTTTTTTCCTGCTCCTCAATCTTTATTTCATTTTATCATCTTGGGAGGGTCTGTTTCATATCTGAAGCCTTGTGTTAACAATGTGGGGAGCAGGGGAAGCGAGGAGAAAGAAATAACCACATGTAATATCACTATGCCCATGCCATGTCACTATGCCCTACTGACTACCTGTACTCTGGGGCTGCCTGCTTGCTCCCAGAGAAGTACTTGCCTGGTCAGGCTCACTCTATCAGGAGGCCCTCATCTCAGCTCTGACTGGTCCCTCCTTACTGGGATGCTGTTGTCACTGTTTAAGTCAAAGCAAACATTATTAAGCATGTGGGCCCATCTGATGTTCCCGAACAAAAGCTGGAAATCAATAATGTATTTACAGAAATTTTCCATTTCATCTTTTTTGTTTGAATGGAACAAAATTTATTGCAGATAAATATTTAGAGGTGGAACAACGTACTAAGAAGAGATCTTCAAATACAGAAAACAAATATTTGTCTCTTCTAATATCTTTTTTTATTGAATTTTTTTAAAACCGAGAATGATTAAACAAGAACAACTACTCTGCAATATAAATGAGTTGGAAACTCTAGTAGTTTTGTTTGTTTTTTTGAAATCACAATTGTCACTAATGGTGATGGACTTGAGGCATTCTATGGACCTAACTTGGTTTAATTTAGTAAATTTGTATTCATGTCTGGCTGAATGTAATATGTAAACTAAGCATCTGCAACAGCATTGCAGGAGGACCAAGTTGTGCCAAACACTACGTGTTCCAGTCTGCAAATATTTGACACTTTGGTTGTGAAGGTTGACATAGCATTGCAATCAATTAAACAAACAAGCTACAAGGGCACTATTGATTGGGAGCACAATGCTTCAGCAAATCTGGGCATTGGAATGCATGTGTTAAAAAAAAAATCCATCATGCTTTTTCTCAGCCATTTATGTATTCAAAATAAGAGCTCAGTATAGTGTCTAATACACTACGATGTTCTATTGGCCAAATGGATCCTTACTTTAAAGGATTTCTCCTAACACTACACTGCAACAGACACTTAGCCTCACCACATGTATTAGTTCTTTTGTTTATTTAAGTGATTTTCTTTCTTTATCCATATGTATGTATTCTTTTTTTTTCTTGCCAAAGGCAATGAATTTAACAATCTTTTTTTTTTTTTCATCTTATTGGACATGATGACATCATCGATGATGTCAGTAAGTCTTGGGAATAGAACTTTTGTGGGTAAACAGGAGAAGGTTCTTAGTTTCCTATATCTTACTCCTTCTGCTTCTGCAGAAAATAATGTAGACCTCTAAAATAGCATCCTGACCATGTACATCATACATTTTTAAAATTCTCACAAAATCTTACATTTTAATTACAACCTAATGCCATGTGTCTTTCAAAACAATATTATCTGAAAACCAACTTGGGGCCAGAGGGGAATTTGTAATGATAGATTTTATATTTAAGTTTTACTCAATGTTTTTATGTTCTAGAAATGCAGCTGATTGTGTCTCACTTTGACCAATAGAATGTGGCAAAAATATCACATGACTTTTGAACGTAAGCCACAAAAAGTGTTGCAACTTCAATCTCAATATTTAGAACACTCAATCTTGGGAAAATCCTGCAGAAATCCACCACACTGTTAGGTAGCCACAGAGAGATGTTATGAATAAGGTTCTGGTCCACAGCATCAGCCAAGCCTGCAGCCATCAGTCAGCGTCAACTACATTATTGCAAGTGAGCCATCTGGCATGTCCAGTCCAGTCAAGAATTCAGATGAAAGTAGCCCCAGCTGATCTCTGACTGCAAGCTACGAGGGATCTCAACAGGGAACCACTATTGAATCCAGTCAACAAATTCTACTCTAAGAGATAATAACATTTTAAGCCACTAAGTTGTATATAAGAATAGATAACTGAAATGTGTATTTCAGTTGATAGGAATTTGTTTGACCAAAGGAAGTCTTTACTAAGGAAGTTCTATTTAATCTAAATCTTCTTAAAAATAAAGAGCAACTCTATTTATCATTCTTTTTCATTTTATCACTCCACTGCACTTAATCTTATCACACATGCCACCACTAATGCTGATCTTCTGAAAGGTTATTTATCACTTCCTAATTGTCGATTGCATCCTATGATCTTATTCTATCCCTGCTCCTTGTGGCTTTTCTATTGCATTTGTTATGCCTTCAGTCTTAAAACTCTGTTATTCTTACATTTTACTGCATAATAATTTTTCATAGTCCTCTTCCTAAACTGGAAGAAATATGAGAAATAGTACTTCTTCCCAAGTGAAGAAATAACTGTGTGCTTGTATTACCAAAGCAGAAGGGAGGAGAAGAAGAGCAGACAACGATATCCAGAAAGGAAAAATAAATGTACAAAGGATAAACTAAAGAGCAAGATGTTATTTCTTTTGAATAGATTATTATACTTTTGTCCCAACTCTATGCCCTTAATTAATATGCAGAGGTCAAGAAATGGGGTTGCAAGGAATTAAAAAAGCCTTGTTATTTTTCTAGAAGTTAGAATGTGAAGCCAATATTTTCTTAAAATGCTATTTTATGTCAAAGTGTTTCTTTGACTGTCTTGTCCTCAGTTATAGTATGAGCTCCTATTATATCTGTATTAAGTATTTGGATAACAATTTCAACAAAGTAAATATTCTTCTTAATGTTTGAATCAATGAGTCAAGAAAATTGTCATCATCTCTATTAGAAACAATGATGTGTTATCACTCACTTGTGGCATAGGATTGGAAGAATTTAATGGACTTAGATCAGAAAGTGAGGTGGAGTTCAAGTCTGCTTCCCAGTGACTAATCACATTGATTAGAACCTTTTTTCTTTTTCCTTCTTAGCCCTTCCTTTTTTTTTCTTTTCTTCTTCTTTAATCTCCTTTTTAATCTTTCTATTTCTGCTTTATATGTTTACCTGGTTCCTTAAATATGTGAAGTAGGTTTTTAAAAAGCTAATTTTCACTTGATATTGAGAACATTCATAAGCAGAACCACTGCAGCACCAATCTGTGGTTGAACAGTGCAAAAATAAAAAAACTGAGACATCGATTTATGTTCACCTGTTTTATAACACAGACTCTAGTAAGAAAAACAACTCTTTTGTTTGAACATCTATCAGTTTCATGGCTTCTAATCAAATAGGGGTCCTAAGGAGATGGTTTGTCGTTGCACCATTGCTGTCTCTATGATCTCATTAGTCCCTGAGCCATCTTGATACCAGTTATTGTCATGGCTACTTCAGAGACCTAAAATACACAGTTCTCTTACCTGAAACCCTTATGGCAAGAAAGATAATTTTTTTTCAGCACCAGAGGGAGTATGATTATTGGAACTAATGGATTTCAGTCCTGGTTCTGTGGGATCTTGATAAAATAAATTTACCTTGCTGGGTTTTGTTCTATTTATTTATAAAGTAGAGAAATTAGCATATAGAAGAAATATATGTTAAATCTTAAAGAACACCAGAAAACATCAAGGATTTGCAATGAGTATATAATTTTTGATGAGTTATTATTCAAAGAGTCAAAAGCTTGGTCTTCAAGTGATATAGAAAAGCTGACTCAAGATACTGAATTATTTGCACTGTTACTTTTTTTTTTGAGAAAATATACCTTGATACCTCCCCCCACTTTAATTATGTGATCTCTTACACAGAAATATCTTTTCTTATTTCTACTTCACATAACAAAGAAAGGCTGAGGTTTTTCAAAGTATCAAGGGAGAATAAAAATGATGATGGAATCAAAAGTACTAACATTATAAAAACATATGATATATATACACATATGTTTCTAATACTTCCTTCAGTGAATTGTACCCAGGGATGGAGGGACCTGTTCTTTGGATGGGAACAATGGATATACAACTACACACAAACACACAGGAGTCTCAAAGAATTGATACAAATTATGGATATTTTTGTTAGCTTTTAGGCTGTCTGCATATTTCAGGAGCGATTATTGACTCCACAATACAAAAACTATTTTTTAGGTATCTTGGCTCCTTTGTTCAAGCTTAAGAATGAGTATCTTAATCTTCCTCCTACCTATAACTATATTTAGTTTTGGGATCACAACTGAGAGGAGGACTTTTTCTCTATACAGAAAAATGACTTTTTTTCTTTAAATAAGGTCCTATCACCTGATTACAGAGAACAATCTTTTCCCAGTATAGGTCCAATACATAAAAAAAGGAAACATGAAAATCGAAGGGTAAATATTTCACATCTAGTGTAAATGGGATGCTATTCTAACAAGGGACAACTTTGACTTTGCAAAGTTCACAGGGTGGCTGTGAAAGTTGAATACAATAGCATATAGAAAGATGTTCAGTAAACTATGAAGCAATATAAGAAGTCAGTTTAAATTTGAAAAAAAAAAACAGTTTTATTTTATGGGAAAGAAATTTCATTCAGGAGCTGGATGAGGTCTGTTTATCTTTAGGCACTTGTTTATATTCAGGGACTGGATGCTCACTTTGCTCTCTGATTTGTTTCTTTTCTGGATTTTTTACTTCATACTCATATCTACTCCTGAGGGGTATTCAAAATATTTAACAATATACAGGAAAAAGGTATTTATCAATCAAAATGGATGCTACCTGTAAACATCTCCTATTATTGGAACACATGGGTTGAACATCAGACCAGCTACATCAGAGAATAAAGAGTGGAAGGAAGGCAATGACTCCATTTTTATCCTAATTCCTTCGTTATTTGATTTTATATCTAATAAAAGAATATAGTTTGAATATTAGCTAACATGATATTTAGAGATATGCTTAGTTTCCTGTTTGGTGGGTGTGAGGAGTGGGAAAAGAGAAAGACACGAGTGATGCATAGATAGAGAGAGGTAAGCTTCAATTCTCCTTCAGTAATTTTATTTGTACTCACCCATTATATCCCAAGCATGGCATTTAGCATAGTCTTGTTGACTTATCACAGCATCCTTATTATCAATGTATTTTCATTTAATTTTATATAAAAGAAAGGAGAGGCTTGTAAAGATCAAGAACTCTCCTACATTGTGATCCCTGGTACTAGGAAGAGCTATAAGTGTTCTCAATGTTGACATCTGCTCTTCCTTCCTGGAGTGGTGAATATGGTGAATTGAGACACAACTATTTTTTTGTGCTTTCCTTAACTTTAAGATAAATAAAGCAAAAACCTTTATCTCCCAGGTTTCCCTGAAAGTAGTTTGCAAAATATGATTTATGTTTGGCCCATTTGGTGACTTTTATGAGTTCTGGAGGGTGGAAGCAAAAGTTTCATTGTTGCTGCTTCTGACTTTCTGCTGGTAGCCATCAAAGAGCAATTAGGTTTACTTGAATTGATATTAGCAGAGATGTTGGTATCCATCTAGTCACTAGCTTCATAGGTGTCTGAAGGAAGGGTGAAGTATGTAATTTCTGCAAGTATGACTCATAGAAAGTGCAGCCTGGTTCTTGAGCTTTCTGATAAGTTTCATGGTTGTGGTTACTTCTTGATCAGAGCATTTTCTAGACATCAATGGCTTCCTTGTGGTGGTGATAGTAGTGTGAATTAGTTGCGAGGTTCTGCAGTATGTCTTTTGGTGTTAGTCCTGAACATTCAATTAGAACCCATTTTTTTCATCCCTACCAACAATTCTAGAAGCTGTTTCCTGAAATGTAAGGAGACATATATTGCTCCAACTAGCTATTGCAGATTCTGTTTTCTAAAACTAAACCCTGATGGATATTATAATTGAAACCAGCAGGGGTTGTAGGCAGAAGACTAAAAGATGTGGAAATTTGATTGTGGGTATTCAAACCAGTTAAGTGTGAATGTACAAATAATCTTGTTAGTTCAGCAATCCAAAGAGGCAATGGTAGACAGCATACTTAATTACACAAAGGGTGATGGAAAGCAAAGATTTAGTGGACAAGTGGCTGTCTGCCACTGAGGATCATTATTAAACAAATGAAGAATATAAGAAATGGAATATAATGAAGGGTTTAAAGAAAGCAAATGGTAAACTCATGATCTTGAATCCTCAACTGAAGCCATGGACAGGAGCCCAGGGAAGCTTCTATGATTACCCCAAATACTTTCTTATTGCTTCTCATTTTAGGGCAGACATATATTTAAATCAGAAGCTGAGTCTGATTCTGAGTGCGGTTGAGAAATAGCAAATTTGAATGCATAGACTGACCAGTCCTTCTAAATGATAGTTCGGGGACATAGAGGAAAGAGTTTCTCTTTAAGCATTTAAGAACTTTCAAATAGATTTGAGTAATCTGAAGTACCCCAGCCCTGGAACACTACTGAGATGTCCCCTATTCCCTTCTGGTGAGCCTGGCTTAACCCTAAATTTACTTCACCTAAAGAAATGCCTCGTAAGAGAAAGCCATTTATCCTGTTACCTCGCCTCCATTGCCACCTCTCAGACCCACAGCTCAGCACACTCCAGGGGAACAAGAATAAAGTTTGACCTTCAAGGGTAGTTATACACAAAAAATTGCAAGAATTTGCTAATTTTATCAGCAGAAACCTGAAATATATGTGAAGTTGAATTTTTTGGTTTTATAGAAGGGTGGAAGAAACAGAATTTTATATTGAGCTAAATTGAGAAAAACTTTATCTGAAATTTTATATTCAAAAGATTAATTTATGTAGCTGAGAGTGGTTATAATAGCTGTCAGCTGGTGGGCTGAAATCTGGTCTCAGGGCAGACTATGTTAAATGAAGTTGAAATGTCAGAAACTTCTGGGTATAATATAAAGAGAAGAATCTAAATATTTAGAGAGAAAGCAAGACACACATATCCTGTGTAACTGACACATTAAGCTCATACATATACCCCTTGAAAGATCTAGAGGAAAACTCCTTCACTAAGACTTAAGAAATACATGAGTAAAGAGAGAACCGGTATTATATAAACAAACAAACAAACAAACAACAAACAAATAATCAAGCAATCAGTCAGTCTAATGTGGCTATGTTCTAGAAACAAGGATAAAGTTAGAAAATGCTTCACTTAACAGTATTCCCCAATTTTGGTGAAGATGACCAGATCCCAGAATTCCAGAAGCTACATGGCAGCACTTTTAACCAGAGTTCAGGAGAATACACTTAATTTGAGTGACCCAGAGCCTAGATTTGACTTAGTTCACAGACAAAGAACTTTTTGCATGAAAGAGAGCCTGTAAAACTTTTGGCAACTGTTCTGTGATAGAACAGAAGTTATGACTGCAAATCTTTCTCATAGCTATCTCCAAAGGGACTTGTAAACATTTTTCAGGGAATCTGTGCATATTGAAAGTAAATCCTCAACCTTTTGTAGCTCTGAGCAAGTGGTAATCTCTACGGATCAAGAAATTCACTTTGGTCTGCTTATCAGAGGCAAGGTTGTAAGGTTGAGGTGAGAAATAACTTATTTTACCAAGTCCATAAACTATGGGTTCACAAAGTCTGCAAAACCAAGCTCTTGTTATTTCTTTGATCGCTGAATACATAGTTGAAGTAAGCTGCTAGAAGACACATGGGCTCCTGAACCCCTGTATGAGTGATAGATAATATGGTATCAAGGAGCAAACGGACCCCCCCTGAAATAATGCACACAAATCAATACTATGTTCTGAGTGAAATAACAAAGAGTAGAGCCATCATTTAATCACTGAAAGATTTAGGTTTGTGATTCTTATCACAATTCCATTTAATTGTTGCCTTTTTTTTTTTGGTTTTATTTTTTGATTATATGTAAGACAGATAAAATGAAAAAGGACAATGGATTTCACAAATTTTCTCAGGTGGTAAACAAATTGCAATTGCTATTCTATTTGTTGTCTCTCTATTAGAGTTAGCAGTACATGCCATACCTCTGGAATGCAGATATCAAGCTGATTTCCCCCTCCCCTCACCTGTGCAATTATCAGAGAATGGTAGAAAAGTTTCCATTCACCAGACAGAGATAGAACACTATTAATGTCTTATCTCAAGACTTTGCCAACTCTCTGGCTCTCTTTCATGATTTAATCTCCAAGAATTTAGATTATCTTGCCATATCACAGAACACCCCCATGGACTACTATATCGATGGCATGATGCCGGTGAAAAGGAATAAATAGATACCTCTATGCTTGACAGAAGGCTGGAAAAAAACTATTATTAAAGTATTCAAAATTCTGCTTTGTGTGTGGCATTCTTGGGAATGGAGGAAATCAGTGGTTTATAGCATTTTGGTAGAAGACCACCAGAATGAAAGAAAAACTGCTATACCTTATTATATTTGACATCATAAAGAAGACACACTCCTCAAAGGGATCTCTTTGGATTTTGAAGGCCAATGTATCACATCAACCCATTTTCCAAGTACATTATAAAGCACTAGCTGTAGATGGGAACCTGATCCAGCTCTGAGTGAAGCTCTTGACTTACCTGTAAAGCAAGCAGTTTTACTATTTCACTATGCATCAAATAGTGCTGGAAATTATTTGTGGCATATTAGGCAGAGGCACTGAATGAAGTCTGTGACAATCACTCACGGGAAAAACACAGTCCAAGCTCCTAGAGTTTTAAAACAGTGTCCTCTTTGGCAGATAATTGTCTTTGAGAGAAACTTCTGCCTGTCACTAGATGGGCAAGGCAATTGGAGAGAAGAGAAGCATTTCACGTAGCGGGGCTATCACCAGCAAAGAAGGCAAAGTGTGTATGGAGTGCTCTGGACGCTGTAAACATACTCGTTAGTCTGGAGCTGAGAGTTTCTGTATATGAGTTGATTTATTGACTGGTGGAAAAGTTCTTGTGATATTGTAGAAAATGTGTCCAAACGAATTTAAACTTGTCTGATTCACTCCTGGTTTTAAAATCCTGTAGCCAACAATGCTTGGTAGAAGATATTTTTCACTTTGGTCTCAGGACAAAGTATTCTATCCTGAACCATGCTTGGGTACTAGGAGATTCAGTACACAGCATGACACAGCTGGAAATCACTCTGTGCTGAAATCAACGCAGTGTCCTGCAGTGGCTTAGCAAACAATATACAGTACAGAACATTTCAGCTCATCATAAACTGACAGTTCTCTTAAAACAGGCTTCGTACAAAGAAGCTGCCTTTGAATTTGGAATATATGTATTTTTATATGAATTTTAACACTAACAATTGAACATTTTAATAAATGTTATATTGCTACAGACCAAACACTATATGGCTATAATAACTGTATTTAGGTATGCTATATCATTTGGGATTTCAGTTCTTGGCAGGTGAAATATAAAATATTCATTTTCTTATTCACTGTTTTTCTGGTTCTGGCAATAAAACTTTCAGTAATGGATTTTGTTTTATTCACCAACCTAAGCTCACAGTAGGAAAAGAAAAAGTTTCTCTAAGTATTTCTCTTACTTTGGGGGACAAAATGTTATAATGGATGAGCTGACTGTAAGCTCAGACTACATTAGTCAATGGTGGATAGGTAAGCTTCAGGTGACCAACTTCATGGGTATTTTTTTTTAAGTACCCAAAATAATATATATAATACAGCTTATGTGTTATATGTATTATCTGTACATATGTGTACATATATGTATATACATATATATATATATGTATAATATAATCTTTATGATTTGGTGTCATAAAACTCAATGCATCCTTTAAAAAGAATTGTTTTGTTCCATTTTTTTAATCATGTTTTACCTTCTATGGAAAATAATCATGTAACCATTGAGACACAAGAAATAAAAATATGCTGAGTATGTCACTGCCAGACATGGCTTCTTAAATCTTTGGACCATCCACATAGCCCAGCACCACACTTTACCCATACACATATTCAGATTGATGTTTTTCACTATTTTTAATTTTTTAAATTTTTTTTAAGTTTTCTTTTTTATCTGTGAAAGAATAAAAGTACCAAGTTTTTCTTCTTCTGGCTTGGTTTGATGCATCGTGAAAGTAAAATATAGTTAAGAAAATATATTTTTTCTTCTGATCTTAATTCTTCTTCAGAGAGGTGTGGGTGGGGAGAAACGTTCTTTTCAAAAGATTGATACCCTGTATCAAACAGCAATTGGCCCAAGGTTGGCATTTAAAGACTCCTCAGTAGTCCAACTCGAATTCCCAGCACTATTACCAGAAATGTGCTGATCATGCAGCACATTTACGTTTGAACAATAAGGAGGCTGATTCAGACTCGCTTTTGAAAACTGCCACTTTTATCATATAGTTAACCCTTTTCCCACTTAGAAAAAAAAAATGTAGTTCACTGCTAGTGTCAATTTAACATCACATGTAGGAATGCTACATTTTCTAGGATTCGACATTTTCAGCCATCGAGAATTACTATATTTTATAAATGGAGATACCACTACTAAAAACTATGAATAGAATGATGTCATTTGCTTCCAAAAACTATTGATATACTAGATTGATGTGAAAATAATAATAAAAGAGAGATATTTCATGGCAAACTTTGAGGCTAAGGTTAGGACTGTAATCAGCGAGTTATCTGAAGTAAAAGGGCCGCCACTAACACTACGGCAAGTATTCTTGAGACAAAGAGGAAATGGGTTAAATACATACAGCAACGTTCACAAAGGTAAGGTTTAGATAGCAGTAAAGTCAATATAGAATACTGATGATTCCAAAGAAAGGCGAAGTAAATATTTAATGGAAAGGGAGAGACTTAAGAAACAATGTTGGTAAAACTCCCTGAATCTCAATATTTTAACAGTAAAAATATTACTACACAAGGCAGCCATGCACTCTAACCTGGAGAGAACTTCTTGAGAAGATCTTATTTGGAATATATAGCTACAATTCTTGTCAGTGTGCTTAGAAATTCCCAAAGAGATCAACATTGCTGTTTTCTGATTCTAAGTTTAATTTTATATTTTAATTTTAAAGACAATTTTGAAATGTGAGCGAAAACTGAGTAAAACTTTTATAAACTGTTATTCCTCTTATTTAAACAATTTCTGGATAGGTGTCAATATTTCACCAGTCTAGTGCATTCAGTGCTCAAACACATTCTATTCTTTCATTACTTTCTAATTCATAATTTGATTTTGTTTGATACTCGTGTGTGTGTTTAAATAAATATAGACTCACAAGAAGATTTAAAAATAGTAGGGTGGTCCCATGTACCCTTCATTCAATGTTTCCCAGTGATAATATTCTAAATTATTATAATATAGTATCAAAACTAGGAAATTGACATTGGTATGACCTACAGATCCTATTCAGATGTCATGGGCACTTATTTGTGTATGTATGCTTCTACATGTACTCATTTGACTGTTTGTTTATACATGTGGAATTCAGTGCAGTTTTGTCACATCTGTTAAATTTGTGAACCAAATCACCACAATCAAGATACAAAACTCTTCACCACAAAGGAATCCCTTCCTCCAGCTTCCTGTTTATAGTCGCATTACACTCTGCTTCACCTCCTGCTATTTCTAATTCCTGACAACGATTGATCTGATCTTCATCTCTATTATATTTTTTCATTTTGGGGCAATGTTATAGAAATGGAATCATATAGTATATAGCCTTTTGAGATTGGCATTTTTCACTCAGCGTAATGCCCTGTTGGTCTCATCGTGCATGTACATTCAGTTTGATGAGAAACAACCAAACCCTTTTCCAGATTGACTGTAACCTTTGTACATTCCTACCAGCAGTGTATGAAAGATCTTTTTTTTTACATCCTTGCCAGCATCTGATATTGCTAGTTTTTATTTTAACTCTTCTGATAGATAATTAATAATAGCTCATGGTGTTTTTAATTCTTGTCTTCTCTAATGGCTAATAATGTTTAACATATTTTCATGTACTTATTTGCTATTTGTATTTCCTCTTTAGTGAAAGTCTGAGTTTTTTTTCTAATTACTTAATTAGATTGTTCTGTTTGTTTCGTGTGTGTATTTTTTTTATTTTGAGACTTTGTAATATAGTCTAGATACAAATTCTTTGTTATATACATTTGCAAATATTTTCAGTCTAAACTTGACTGTTTATATTTGTTATGGGAATATTTATTTATCAAGACTTTATCAAGTCATTAATTTTGTATTCTACAATGTTGATACTGTGTTTTACTAATTTTAATTTGGGTTTTAATTATGATATTACATTGAATTCCTTACATTTTTTTTTGCAAGGAATCCACTTTAATGTGTATTCAATTACTTAATTTTTTTAAATCCAAGTTTCCTTTGGTTTTACTTAGCGTGCAAAATCAGTTTCATCATATTATCTCCTATTTTAAAAAACATAAATTTAGTGAAATATATGATCTTGTAACTTCCTCATTTAATAAGATAATTGTGCCAAAAAAATTATAACAAGGAAAACACACACAATTACTTGGAGCACAAGAATGATATTGAAAATACTACCAATTTCAAATTCACAGGTTGGTTTGGAAATAAACAGAAGAGATGAACAAATTTATCTCTGGAGTCCTTAGAAAAGTAGAGATTGTGTCAGTCTTAACTTAGGGAGATCACAGGAAACATCATCTAAGTTTCAGCACCAAAAGAAGAAGGTATACCCTAGTAAGGAAATGGTGAAAACAAGTGTTTCTCTAGGTAGAGCAAAGCATTGGATTTAAGACATTTAAAAAATGTTTTGGAAAATATGTAGAATGAGAAGTAACAGTTGAATAAGTCACTCATTATATGAGAGAAGGAGGCATCTTAAAAGATGTAATACCCCTTGGAGTCTTGGTGGTAAAAGAAAAGAAGAAAATAGCTTTAAAAGGGGGTTTATTAAATTATGATATAAATTAATAATCAGAAGATAACAGTACTCTCTCCAAAAGTTCCCATTTATTAAAATAAGTGCATTTTACTGTACGGAATAAAGAAGGCACTCTTGAAGAAACCAAAATCTTCCTTCTCAATGAGAAAATGCTGATGATGATAGTGATTAAAATAATGACAAGATAGCTATGAACATCTATAGATGCAATTGCTCTACATATTATCATGAACAGAAAAAAATGGTACAGCATCCCTAGAAAGCTACTATAATAAAGAGAAAATAATTATCAAAACATCCTGACAAAAAAGAACTGAAGCACAACTCCAAAACATTAATTAAACATGCAAAAAAGATATGAAAGAACAACAGAAATCAGACATTTCAAAACTCAAATATAAAAAGACACAAAAATAAAACATAAGAGAAATTGAAAAAAGTAAAATAACCTCAAAGATAGAAACTAAATTGCAAGATATTTAAGACAGAACAGACATAATTTCAAGTACAATAAATAATATGGAAGAGAGAAATAATTGGGACCAAGAATAGGATAAAGAAATGGGCAAAAGAAAAAAAAAGGTATAGAACACAGGCAAAAGTGATATAACATATGTATAAAAGGAGCCACTAAAAAAATTCGGAATGGACTGAATTATATACACTCCAAGAAAATATATTTTAAGTAACAGAACGCCTGGTTTCACATACTAAAAATGTTAACTGAAAACCTGAGAGCAGTTAAATCTAAAACATGTCAATTAAACTTATTTTACTTTAAAAAATAAGGAAAAACTTTCCTAGGGAATTTAGAAAATATCAGTCACTTATAAATCAAAGAAAATGCTCTTCAAAATGAGAAATGAAAAAATATATTAGAGAGAAATGGAAAAGTAAAGTAAGTTTTTTTGAGTCTGCATAGGTAATAAATAGGAGTTAAAGCTACCTATCTTTTAAGGTATAAAGCAAAATAGTAGAAGTATGAACAAGGAAACAAAATGAAGAGCTGTTTATAAAGGTATTACTTTTATGATGTTTACTAAAACAAACTATTAAGTATCCAATAAAGGAAAATAAAAATACTAAAGAATAAAAGCCACATTGTAATATAAGAACATTAAATATAGAAAAAATATGCTAGATCTAAGATCAAACATATTAGTTTTAACAGTAAATATAAATAAGATTTAATAATCTATTAATGGAAAGACATTGTAAGAACTATTCACAAAACAAAACCATATATAAAACAAGGTGATTTAGTAAGACTAAGAATAAAAGATGAGCAAAATAGAACAGGTGAGTGCAAACATAAAAAGTAGATATGGCAATCTTTATAATTGACAAAATATAATTCAATCCTAAAATCATGAAATTTTTAAAAAGGCTATTTTATGATGCTCAAGAATATCATTCACAATAACAGTATAACAGTTATGAGTACCTATGCAGCACATATCAAATCAAACACTTTAATAAAGCTTAAAATATAAATTGACAAAATCACACTAGTCATATGAAACTTTAATATATAAATCTTGGTTTAAGGTGGTTTGAGTGGACAAAAAATAATATAGAGAACCTAAACAACAATAAAAAAGATAAGCCTCAAGAATACATAGCAATTACTTCCTTTTTATAGTGGATTTATTTTCCATTCGAGCAAAAGAAGCATTGTCAAAAACTGACCATAAATTACATCACAGATAAAACTTCAGTCAGTTTCATAAAATGTAAATAATATAAATGATATTTTTATTAAACAGAAATTATGCACAAATTAAAAAGAGATTCCTCCTTGATATTATAATTCTCTTTCACATAACTCTTGGGTTTCACATAACTCTTGGCATCTATATGCCAAGATGTCAGAATTTCTTTAAAAAAATAATACTCATATTGATAATAGAAGTACTACATATCAAAATTTGTGAGGTACAATTAAAGCAATGATAAGAGAAAATTTCAAAATCATAAGTTTGTGTATTAGTAAAATTAAATAGTGTCTTAACTAGAAAAAATGACTCATATAAAGCAGAAAAAATTATGAGTAAGAGGAAAAATAAATGTTAGAAAATAGAATAAGACATGATGATGATTTTTTTTATTATTATTATTACTATTTATGCCTACAGCATTTGGTCTTCCTAGGTGGTCTCCCATTCAATTACTAACCAGGCCCAATCCTGCTTAGCTTCTGAGATCAGACATGGGGCTTGTTCATGGTGACATGGCCATAGACCATGGACTGTGGCTACACTGGGACATGAACCGAGGACCTTCTGCATGTAAAGCAGACATGCTAACTGCTGCATTACAGAACCACATTCAAAAAATGATGACAATTCTAAAACACTAGTTAACCTCATTTTCTAAATGAAAAAAAAGAACAATTATGTAAAAAGGAAATGAAAGAGGAGATATAAAAGTATCATAAGACACTATTGGCATAACTCTATGCAAAGAAATTTGAAAACCTACAAAAAATGATTAGTTTTCCGAGAAATATAACATACCAAATATCCTCAGTCTACCTAGAATGTTTAAAACAACCAAATGCCAGATGAAAACATAGTAAGTTTTCAATGAGCTATTCATAAGAATAACAGGCCTTGATTATTTCAGTAGAAAACTCTATCAGAGCTTCAGAGACCCTATTATTCTAATATTCTTAGACTGTTCCAGAAAACTGGATGGAAAATATCTTCTTAAAAATGCTTAATAAAAATTGCACCAAAAATCTCCTTATTGAGTACACTTATGAATATGGTTAGAAATATCCTAAATAAAATATTGAATAGAATTCAGCAACACATTACAAAATAATACATCATGACCAAATGGGACTTATTTCACAAATGTAAGGGTGGTTCAATTTTAAGAAATTCACTAATGATCTACATTAATAAACATAAAAAGAATTTAAAAAACCTTCGATTACCTGCATATATGCTGAAGAAGCCTTTAACAAGAATAGACATCTTTTTCTGATCCAAACAAAATTATTAGCTAAGTAATCATTGATATTTGCTTAACAGGATAAAACATGTACTTCATTCCAAAAGTCAGTGTCCTCTTAGTGGAGAAATACTAGAGGCCTGCTTGCTAAAAAAAGAAAAGAGTGCTTCTATTTCTACTTGTTTGTAATGTTGCATTGAAAATATTGGACTTTGTAGTCAGAAGGAAGAAAACAATTACAGGCATTAAAATTGAAATGGAAAGTTTTTAAATATCTCACTGAAGGTGATATAATTTTATGTCTGCAAACCCCAGGAGTTTTAATGCTAAAACCACAGGAGGTTTAATGCAAATAGTAAGAAAATTTAGTCATGTAGAAGGACATAAAACTAATATATAAAAATCAATAATATTTGTATATACAGACACTAATAATTAAAAAATATAAAGAGATGACTTCATTTAAAATTGCAAGGAAAGATGAAATACTTAGAAATAAACCTAAGAAGAAATGTACAAAACTTGCATGTGGATAACTTTAAGAAACTCTTGAAAAGTCACACAAACACCTTTGAGCAAATCGAAAGACATCTTTGGGATAAGAAAACCCAACATTATAAAAATGTCAATTTTCCCAAAGTTAATAAATAAATTTGTCACAAACTCAATAAAAATATCCACCAGTACTTTTTAATCTGAAGCTAGCAATCTGATTCTAAAATTTATATGAAAAAAAAATAGATAAGCAATAATGGTTAGGAAAATCCTGTAAAAGAAAAGGTAACAAAGGAGATATGGCTATACCAAATATAAAATATGCTATACTGAACCACACTTTACTGTACTAATGCTATGCTACGCTATGCTATGCTACGCTATGCTATGCTATGCTATGCTATGCTATGCTATGCTATGCTATGCTATGCTATGCTATGCTATACTTAAAACCAAGTGATATTAGCATATGAATAAACAGACAAATGCAGTAAAATAAAAAATCCAGAGTAGATTGTAGTACAAAGAAGGATTTACCATCATTTCGAACAACTGAGGAAAATATGGAATTTTTAATAAATGAAATATGCACAATTAGATAGCCATTTGGAAAAAGATCACTTGCAACTACACATCAGAATTCCTTCTAGGCACATAGGTTTCTCAGTTTCGGAAGAGGTGTGGGAGCAGTGTTGCAGACCAGGGTTCACATTTCCTTTACCTGTGCTCTGAAATGGATGCCAGTTTTTGTACATTTTCTGGATTGGTGAAGGTTCTCATTGCTTCATTTCCAGGTTTCAGGAAATAGAGAGGATAGAAAATAAGCTAAACTACTTTTAGGAAACAGACCGATATAATTGTGGAGTAGTCTAAAAGTCATCTGAGACTATGCCGAATGTCAATGTCATAAACAAAGAAGGGCAATTGTTCTAAATTAAAGAAAAAAAAAAAGGACTAAAACCTAATGTTTTATGTTAACCATGATTAGATCTTTATGTAAACATAAAAAAAAAAACTTTAAAAATTTGGGGGATCATTTCAAATTTCTTAGATGAAATAATGGTGTTGTGGTTACATAGGAAAATGTCTTATTTCTTAGGAGATGATTATGGACATGATGTTTAAAATTTACTTTCAAGTGATTTAGTTATATGTATAAACAAATATGACATATTTTAATGATTATTAAACAATA
The DNA here is from genome assembly GCA_003508835.1 of Eonycteris spelaea. Taxonomy (NCBI): domain Eukaryota; kingdom Metazoa; phylum Chordata; class Mammalia; order Chiroptera; family Pteropodidae; genus Eonycteris; species Eonycteris spelaea. Next base: position 8,648,832 of record PUFA01000043.1, on the reverse strand, counting down.
ATTATACAATTCTGTTAGCCTTTCTAAATGGTTAAAAATTTCGATAATAAAAAGTTAGGAGAAATGTGACCCTCCTTACATTATTTAATAATGTCTATTATTTTTTAGTTGCATAGTCTTTATATGGCTCTTTGTTTTGTTTGTTTGTTGTTTTTCTATTTTGTTGTCATATTTACATCTTTTTGAGATGAAAAAAGACATATCTCCCAAGGCCTGGAATTGGCTCACAAATAATAAGATATCATTTTCTTTGGTTACCTTCACAGTGTTCAAGGCCATTATTAAATTACCCTCATAATTTAAATTATAGCCTTTGGATGGACCATGGAGGGAATTGTGCTGAGTGGAGTAAGTCAGGAAGAGAAAGATAGATGTAATATGTGGAATCTAGAGGACAAGATAAATAAACAAAAATAAGCTCATAGATACAGAGAGCATTTTGATGGTTGTCAGATAGGGGGGTGGGGAGGTTTGGTGAAGCAGGGAAGGGATTAAGAAGTACAAATTGGTAGTCATGAAATAGTCGTGGGGATGTAGAGTATAGCATGGGGAATAACTATGTATGGCAGCATTGTAATAACTATCTATGGTATCAGATAGGTACTAGATTTATCTGGGTGATCACTTCATAAGTTTCATAAAATATCTAATCACTGTGTTGTACACCTGAAGCTAATATAATATTGTATGTTAAGTATAATTGGAAAAATTAAATATACAAATTAAAAAAAATTGTAAAGCTAGCTGAGATAAAATAATTATTTCAAAAGTCCAGTTGTACAAAGGGAATGAGAGTAATGAAAGATATTTAAAAATTCAATTCTATGCCTTTTTTTTTTTTTTTTGGTGCCTTTCTTCTTCCTTGATTGATTCGGTTTCTCTAACTTTTAGTACTGAGTATTTTTACTTGCTAAACTTTAACAGTATTTTCTTACAGGGGAATTATGCTTTTTTTTTTTTAATCTTTCTACTATTTCCTTCTATATAGAAGAAGCTCCTGTAATACTTCTTGAGTGAGTTTGGAAGGAGAAAGTGGACATATGCAATTCATCTTCTTTCTCTACCTTTTTCTTGCAAGTGACATGCATTATGCTGTGTTCTTCATGCTGTAAGTTGAATTTATAGGGAAAGAAGACCTGAATCATAGATGAAAAGTTAAATTAAAAGTTTATATTTTGTTGCATGAACCCAGAATACTGATAAATAAACAGGAAGCAAAATTTTGAGGAAAAACATACGTGAAATGTTTGTGGCTTCTGAGGTGATTGGAGAAAATGAGACTTCTTAAAAATTAAATCCAAACATATGTGGTCACTAATTTATAAAAAAAGAAGCCAAGAATATACAATGGGGAAAGGATAGTCTCTTCAATAAATGTTGTTGGGAAAACTGGACAGCCACATGCAAAATTATGAAACTGGACCCCTATCTTATATGATGCACAAAAGTAATACAAAAATGGGTTAAAGACCTGAAACTATAAAACTCCTACAAGAAAATATAGGCAGTAAACTTGATAGTAGTGTTGCCAATGATATATTTATTTTTTTGGACTTTACAACAAAAGCACAGCAACAAAGCAAAAATTAATAACTGGGGATACATCAAACTAAAAAAAACCTTCTGAACATCAAAGAAAACTATTGACAAAATAAAAAGTCAACCAACAGACAGGAATAAATATTTGCAAATCGTGTATCTGATAAGGAGCTAATATCCAAAATCTATAAAGAACTCATACAACTCAATAGAAAAAAAAAATTAAAAATGGAGAAAGGAACTGAATTTTTCCAAAGAAAAGAAACAAATGACCAACAGGTACATGAAGGGGTGCTCAACATCACTAATCATTAGAGAAATGTGAATCAAAGCACACTGAGATATTACCCTACACCTGTTAGAATGGCTATTATCAAAAAGACAAGAGCTAACAAGCACTGGCAAGGGTATAGAGAAAAGGAAACCCTTGTGCACTATCGGTAAAAATGTCAATTGGTGCAGCCACTATGGAAAGCAGTACGGAGGTTCCTTAAAAATTTAAAAATAGAACTACCATGTGATTCAGCAAGGAAATGAAGTCACTATCTCAAAAAGATGTTTGTACCCCATGTTCATTGCAACATTATTTATAATAGCCAAACATGGAAACAATCTGGGCATCCACTGAGTATCTAATGGATAAAGTAAATGTGAAACACAGAGAGAGAAAGGGAGAGAGAGAGAGAGAGAGAGAAGAGAGAGAGAGGAGAGAAGAAGAAAGAAGAAGAAGAAGAAGAAGAAGAGAAGAAGAAGAAGAAGAAGAAGAAGAAGAAGAAGAAGAAGAAGAGAAGAAGAAGAAGAAGAAGAAGAAGAAGAAGAAGAAGAAGAAGAAGAAGAAGAAGAAGAAGAAGAAGAAGAAGAAGAAGAAGAAGAAGAAGAAGAAGAAGAAGAAGAAAAGAAGAAGAAGAAGAAGAAGAAGAAGAAGAAGAAGAAGAAGAAGAAGAAGAAGAAGAGAAGAAAGAAAAAGAAAAGAAACATTATTCAGCTGTGAGAAAGAAGGAAAGTCTGCCATTTGTGACAGCCCGGATGGAACTTGAGGGCATTATGCTAAGTAAAATAAGTCATAGAAGGACAAATATTGTATGATCTCAACTTATATGTAGAATCCGAAAAAAACAAAACCTCATAGGTACAGAGAATAGACTGGTGGCTGTCAGAGGCAGCAGGGAGTGGGTGGGGGAAATGAATTAAAGGGGTCAAAAGTAAAAACTTCCAGTTATAAGATAAATAAATTCAAGGGGTATAATATACAGCATGATTACTATATATATATTTTTTTATTTTCAAAGAGAAAGAATTAATGTGCTTTACATCTTGCTGACTTTTAGACATCATATTGAATCACATAACCTCTTCTTATAGACAGGCATTTGGCCTTTAACTGTTGTAACTTGGCCATGTACATTAGCTTTAGTGTTTGCCTCTGTAGGATTTCTTTTTGGTGAGTAATTGATATTTCTATTGGCTTTATCCCAGGTGTGTGACTATTTTTTTTTATAAAGGCAAGGCATCTGAGCTTGGACCTTAAGTTATCTTTTATAGTCAAAAGTGCCTCAAGCCAGGCAGAGTCTGTGAGCTTCAGGAGAATTAAGGATGTGTCATTTCAGAGGTGTAGGCTGAGGGCCTCAACAGAAAGGGCTTTCTTCAGTAGTGGCGCAGACTCTAGGGATCCTGATCAGATGTTAATTAATGTGCACGTGACTTTTCCAGATGCTGGATAGGGTGGGGTAGTTTGGCCATACTGCTTCAGCAAAGGTAAAAGTGTCAATGAAGAAGTAGAGCCAAATAGCCGGTGCTTTAAGATATGTTATTGCAGCTTGATCTTGAATTCAAAGGCATTGGCCAGAGCATATGTTCATGGGCCTTGCAAAAACCTGAGTGGATGCTGGCAGGCTACAGGTGCACAAAAATCTTAGTCAGCAAAGATGGTTGAAGCAAATATTTATTAAAGAACAAGGTAGTCTTTCCATAATCAGGCCTTTTAGGCATTGATGAGCAGAATAATATTTGCTACTGTTAAACATTTAATTCCTGAGCAACAGAGTACTACTGAGTCCCCAGCTTTAAATCACTGATGCCCAGCATAATTTACTGCAATGAGTCAGCTGTCCGAAATTATATTCTTTAGTTAGGCTCAGGAAAGGAATTGTAGAGATATTACTTTTGCTGAAAGATCATGTCCATGTAATTTTTGGATTTCAGAATCTTGGAAACAAAAAGCAATATAAGCCATATCAAACATAAGCTGAGAAGGATGAGGATAATAAACAATCAAATTAAATGCTGTTTAAATGTTGAATAATGAGAGGTAACCTCCTAGGTAGAAATATCTGATTATAGAAGGAAAAGATTTGTTTGAGTGGTGACTGGATAGACCCAGAAGTCATTGATTTGGAATTGTTCATATCTATTGTAGAGCCCTCTGCAGGCAAAATCTCAAATTCCAAAAAGTGGTCTTAAGAGGGTACCTTAGATACTGTGATTAGTTCCCTTAACAAGGTAAAAACAAATTTGTCCTGTTGCATTGTCGATCTCCTCCCCATGGCCGTGCGTGACCATAGACTCAGCCCAATTTAAGAGAGCAAAAAGGCTGGAGAAGGTAGCAGGAGGTGGGAGAGCAGAGAATACTTCTTCATTACTAACTTTTTCTTCCAGGTAGAGGTAGTACCAGGGATGTAATACACTTTCTTCTCTCCATTTTTTTACTCTCTTCTCCACAGAGGAAGAGAAAGTTTATTGGATTGGTAATTTGGGAAAAGTACCCAAAGGACACATGCGGCTCATGTTTCCTGCCCTTTCTCTTGAGAGTAAGCTGTCCACTTACATCATGTATTTGACTCTTTCCTTTTTCTGAAATTTTGCCAGGGTCAGTTTCTTCCCACATGCGAGTTCTGCACCAGCCCAGAGCTCTTGGTGATAGATGGATGACTATCCATAATTGGGACTTGGTATTAGGACCTGCTCACAGTGAAGGCACCCTCTCCATGTCAATTCGAAAAGGAGTAAAGCATAACAGTCAAGAACAAGGAGCCTGGTTCCAGACTGCCAGGGTTCAGGTCTGGGTTCTGCAAGTTACTAGCAGTTGACCTTGGTCAAATGATTGAATATCTCATTGGTTCAGTTTTGTTTATATGTAAAATAAGATAACAATATTGTCTTTCATAGGGCTTTAATGAGGATGAAATGAGTTAATTTATGTACATCACTTGGAACAGTACTTTGACCATGGAAACAATATGTTTGAGCAGTTATTATAAGCTTTATTAGTTACAAATAATATTTTTGATTTCACAGGCTTTTTCTTTTGTCTTTTTTCTGTTTTTTCTCAAGTCAAGTGGGAAAGAAAGGTACTGTTATGTTATGTCCCTAAAACTCACATACCATGTATAAACTATAAATGTGCCCAGCTTCTTCCTGCTTGCTTTGTAGCTATAAAGGCCCAAGTTCTCTGTGGCCATTTAGGTCTGTATAACATAGAACATGCATGAGAATTTTGGGAACCATTAATGTCAAACCTTTCAAATGCTGCTGAAATGATCTCATAGTGACCTCCTCATCTGACTCATGTAATGAACTTGATGACAGAACCAGTCAATACCTTTCTAATTAGATCATGCTTGCAATTATAAAAGAATCTTGCCTACTCCCTTTTTAATAATTAAATAATGAACTATAGTGATACTATTCAATTAGGTGTAGTTTTGCTCAATCTGAGTCTACATTGTGTCAGGGTCTTCTTAATATACTTCTTGAATATGCTGACTATTTCTCAAGAGGGAAAATGTGCATTGACCTTCAGTATCATACTTTAGTCTGTTTCCATCATCACTATATTTATCAAAAAGAATATAAAGTTTTTGTCAAATATATATCACCATTGATGAGTTTTTAGCTCTTATAGAATCTCCTACTTTATATACAGATCTTTCTAGTGGAATCTGAGATACTCATAATTTTATTTTAAAAAACCTTTAGGTCTATACTTAATTAACCAAATGCTTAATACTTATTTTGAACCTAATTTGCTAGGTTCTATGTGGTCTGTACAAAGACATAGAGTTGCCTGCAGCCCTCAAGTAGAACATTTTAGGTATAATTAAAGTGACACAACATAGAGACATTTGAGAAGGTAATGAGGAATAAAAGAGTATAAATGCCACTGCATCACAAACATTTAAACTTGAGACCATATAAATCTGGCAATTATAAAAAATACTTTTCAATTTAAATATAAAATGCCCCTTCCCCATAAAAATTGGCTGTCCACAGTTATATAAGCATTCTCTTTACTTAGATATCCACTGGGAAATTATTAAAATGACAGTAGATAAATATAATTTAAATACTTTAAGATACCCCAAAGACATCAAGTTCTCTTCCCTTCCATTGCATTAATTCTATATGTAGTATTCTGCCATGATAACATACAATCTTGTTTGTAAATATGTTCTGTGAGATCTCAGGATTATAAAAAGAAACTCGGTCTTATTTTGCTGGTGGCTCAATTTATTGACAATAGTTTTAGTCTGAACCTACTTCTCTCTACTTTCCAATTATTGTCATTAATTTTTACTCTTGCAATCACATGAAATATGTTTAATGTATCCTTCATATGACAACCTCTCAAATATTTCAAATCACCTATAATTAAGTCTTCTTTTCTCCAGGCAAAAAATTTCCAGTTTCTCTTTAGTCTTTATAGATATAGATATAGATATAGATATAGATATAGATATAGACATAGACATAGATACCTATGTATGTATGTGTGTGTGTGTATATATAGATATAGATATAGATGTAGATATAGATATAGATATAGATATAGATATATAGATATATACATATACATATACATATATATAGATATATATATAGATATATATAGATATATACACACACACACATACATACATACATACATACATGTGTGTGTGTGTGTGTGTGTGTGTGTGTGTATAGCATTAAATCCGCTTACCGTCTTAGTTTAGTCCCTCTTTAGGGACATGTTCTAATCCTCTGATATACTTTTTAAAATATGTACCCAACATATATACAATGGAATATTACACAGCCATAAGAAGAGATGAAATACTACCATTTGCAACAACGTGGATGGAGCTCGAGATAATCATGCTAAGCGAAATAAGCCAGACAGAAAAAATTAAAATCACATATCACTTATATGTGGGATATAAACCTAAAAGCAACAAATGAATGGGACAAACAAACAGAGACTCATGGACATGGACAATAGACTAGTGTTTACCAGAGTAGAAGGAAGAGGTAGATGGGGTTAAAGGGGTCAAATATGTGGTGACAGAAAGAAATAGAACTCTGGGAGGTAAACACACAATGTAAAAAAATATATATCTATGCCTTACTGTTAAAATGTACAGTTGAAACTTATCAGATTTCATTAACCAATGTCACCATATAATTAATTAATTAATTAATTAATTAATTAATTAATTAAAAAGAGGATAAAGAAAGCCAGGCAGACCTACCTTGGCTGTCCAGAGACTCTATGCATCCACTCCCATCCTACAGAGATGACCATCTCCATAAATGAGGCCCCTCACTCTAGGAGAAGAGAGGGGATGACTTAAAAAGAAATTTAAAAAATAAGTCTATCGCCATGCTACCCTGAACAAGTCAATCCTGTTTGATTTTGGAAGCTAAGCAGCGTCAGGCCTGGTTTAGTACTTGTATGGGAGACCACCTAGGAAGACCAGGTGCTGTAGGCATAAAAAATAATTTTAAAAAATAAGGGATTGTAAGCTAACAAGGTCCTTGCAATCTGTGAGGTCAACCAAAGGTTACCTCACCAAATAGATAGATAGATACATACATACATAATAAAATAAAATAAACTATGTACCCAACAAATGATGAGGACAAATAAGTAAAAAATTGAGAAAATTCTCTTTTCTTATTCAGGACATCATGTACATACTGATCCACCATAAGTTAAATTTAGCTTTGGGGAAACAATGCCACAATTTGACTTAGAATTACTTTAATGTCAACTTAAATTCCAAGCCCATATTACTCTTCTTCTATACTTTTGTAACTGGTTTGAGTCCTCAAATAAGCAAAACAGTCAAAGTTAGATAGGGAATTAAGAGAATACTGAGGAGAATTTCCTTGATTTATAAAGTAGAAGGTTCAGGATCAGAGGTTACATGACTTGGCAAGATTTTATAACTATTATCATAAAATTTAATTATCCATCTCAGGTTATTTAATTTTCGTTGGCTCTTCTACTTGGTTTCTTTGAAAAATCATCATCCGATTATTTGGTTATTGATAATCTTCTCAGATGGTTTAGCCTAAAAGTTTTTTCTTATGTGATTCATATTTTAGTGTTATAGTCCAGAAAACAAGTTTGAAAATACTTATGTCTTAAGAATTATTTCTGATAACAATCCAATAATAGCTAAGCCCTCTGGATATTTAATTTTATCTTTAAATGTTGTTATTGTCCATTTTTTTCTTTAGTTGTACTGGATACCTTGAATATCTCTTTAAAAATCTTTAAAGTAGCATTATCCCTCAAGTTATAACACACTTATAGGCTTCAACCCTGAATAAAACAAACCAAATCAATCTACAGCAAATAATGTTTTTTTCTAGTAAATTGACCCCACATAGCCCATATTAATTTTGGCATTGTTTCATATAGTAATGACAGTCAGCCTGCTATGCTATCTATAGCTAACAGAGAAGAGAACAAGACCAGATAATGACAGGGAATTGTCAAAATCTATATGCTATATAGAGAAAAACTGGAGAAAGAGAAACCGATTGAGATTACTTAAAGAAATTTTGTATGATGCTAAGCACATCACAGACACAAGATGTATGCAGTATGTGGTTCACAGCTTTTCTGTTTCAGTGGTATAGGTAGTATCACTTGTCAGCAGGGTAAATAGTACAGTCATGGCAGCAGGCTGTACCGAATACTACAATCTCAGTTGAACTCACAAGCACTACCATTGGAATGAATGAAAGGTTTTTCCTAGACTAAAAATAGTGCTTGATTGATAATGAAAACTAGAGAGGTGGAAAAGGCAAGTCTTTGTGCATTTGCCAGTATTTATTTACTCACATTGAAAGCTTTCAGATCAGTGAGACATACATAGTGGTTCAATGTCTCCGTATCAGAACAGTCCTTCCTTCATAGGAAACAGTGCTGATTTTTTTCCAAACGTACAGATTTTGAAATGTTTCATAATTTAACTTTTGCAAAAAAACCCATATTATTTCATTTTTGTTATATTTCATATGCATTATATTTTAAAACTTTCTCCCCTGTGCAAATTTGTTTTTTTTTTTCTCATATTTTAATGGTCAGTCTCATGCCCCAACAATTTATTTCTAACACCATTTAGCATCTAGGTGTTGATCACTAACTACAGATTCTGAAGAAGAAACTAAATGTTGTATATTACTTTATTTTTTCCCCCACCTTTCCTATTCCCTCTTCCTTTCTAATTCTTACATCAGATCACTACTATAAAACACTATTCCATTTAGAATCCTCTGTTCAAAATGGCCAGAGAATATGACTAAATATAATCTTCCTTCTATGATAATGTAGGGTCTTCAAAAGACACGAATCTCAGTTATCCCCTCCTAAATTTGTTCTTATCTTTATTTTGCTCAGAGTTAAGCCTGAGAAATCAATACTACTCTCAGAGTCATGTAAGCTCATTATGAAAAAAGGCTCAGAAATGATTTATTATAATTTCCAAGCACACTGAGGTCACGTCAGCTACCTATTTGATACCTGGTTACCAGGTTCTGTTAGACTCCCTTGCAGTGACAAGCAGTGAGTTTTACAACATATGCCGAGTGGCATTTATTACTATAAGAAGATTCTTTCTTCTCTTGAGCTCATAACTTCATTTTCATCTATTGCTCTTTTTCTGTCCTCTAGAATATCATAGAAGATATCCTTCTCTTTTCCAAAGGATGAAATCTAAAAGAGTTTGCATAGTCAGTTCTCTGGCAGTATATTAGTAAAAGAAAATAATCTATCATGTCTAACATTACATGAGGATAATAGTGGTGAGGAGCATGGTTTTCTAAACCTAATTTGTAAAAAGAGGTATGAGTTGTCTGGTTCAATTTTTATTTTCTTAAGAAAAAGAAAATTCCCGTATTGAAAATACATGCATTTATCTGTGTAGATTATGCTTTAAAATCCTATCAGTGCTCTCTACATTTTGTGATTTGCACAACTAGCTATGTTTATATTTGTATTTACATGAATCTTATTATGGAAATAACTTCTAGTTTGAAATTGCATTTACCATACCAGAGCTTTTACATTTTCTTATTCAAACTTTATCTCGCTTTCTATCTTTTATTTTTACTTTCTTTTCATCTTAACCCAGAAAGTGGCCTACTTTCTTGCTCAATAGATAAGGATTTACATACTGCATGTTTAATAGGAAAGTTTTTAAGCTATTTTATTATTATTATCATGATTTAGTTGACATAGGCTTTGAGTAATATATATTTACCATTAGTTTCCTGTCCCTAGGGAGCTATACGTAAATAATTTGATATGAGGATATGATTAAAAGAAAACACAGTTTATGGGTAAAATGACTGTTTATTGATCGTAATTTTTTTACCTACTATATGGAATTTTCTAGCATATTTGTCAGCAATGAGTATAGTATCAGAGGGTGCGCAAATATATGGGCTTATATAGCACAGGCAGATTTCAACTGAAAGATAAACTAAGAAAAAATGTACTTGTAACAAGGGCAAAGACTTTCATTATGAACCAATTTAGCTGATCAAAGAAGAGCATGTGTCCTGAAAACAGAGGTACTTAAATCTTCTAGGTATCAGGAAATTCGGGTCATGAAACTATGATTCGAGAATTCTTAACCCAGTTGTAGCCTCTGTCATCCTTTGTTCTCTAAACTGACAGTCAAAAGTATTTTGTTTTCCTTAAGCCTTTAAAGAAAAATCAAGTATTTTATCCTTTCTTTTAGTATGAGCTCTTTCACCTAATATTTCCAATAAGAAGGAAGCCTAGCAATTAAACAGAGTTAATGTTGAAACAGAAAAAAAAAAAAAAAAAAAGAAGAAGAAGAAGAAGCAAGATACAGCAAATGTAAATCCTTTCTATAATTGACTATGGAAAGGGGAGTTCATGAAGGTAAACAATGTGAATGAGAAATTATTAAATTTGAAGGGCAATAAAGTCCTCCATATACTTGCAAAGGACAAAGAAATCCAAAGATAATGAACATTTACATTTTTCTAAAGATTGTGTTACTCATTTTATTAATCAATTTATCTTATACTCACAAAAATCCCATGAAGTAGCTTTTAATGTATAAACTAAGGCTTGGTAAAATTAATTGACTTATCCCAGCTCATACAGAAAAATGGCAGATATGATATGATAGGACCAGGATATGATCTTGTGTCTAATATAGAATCCATACTGAGAGGTTCTTATTCAAATGTAAATATTATTAGTAGAACAAATATCTGGCACGTATGTAAAAATTCACTGGGAAATGTCTGTGCTCATTGGAAATACGATCGGTTAAGGAGAAAAAAATATGTGAAGGCTAGTTGCTGAGATAAAAACAGGCCAAGGTGGCAGAATCATCAGAAGGACCGACATGGGGCATTAGCATGTAAGAAGCAGCATGACAATTCAAACTGAGAGACCCCAAAGAAAGATTTCATCAACTTCATAATTTAGGGGGCTGTCCTACTAAGAAAATGTAAGGAATTTACTTTTTATGTTTTAAAATTATTTTATTATATTTAACATATTTTGAGTATTCAATAGACAAAAAAAAATCTGTCATTATATCAACATAAGGAAGGGTATAGAAATCAAATACTGAAGAGCTTAGAGGGCAAATTTTATTATCCAGTGTGAAATAAGTGTCATACTCTCTTTTCAAAAGAGAGTGATTGATGACTGAAAGCTGTCATTTAGGCAACATATTCCATGTTAAGAATTAAGTCATGAGATTGTAGGTAAAACTATGCAGATTGGGTTAAAAGGGGGAGATATGAAAAATTCTGTCAAATATTTTGTTTCTAACCTCGAAGAATATTCTCTTTCAAAGGGACATTTTGAAAACCCAATTTGTGAGTAGAAATCCAGCAAAAAATTTTAACTTCATAGCTATTGAATTGATAATTAGACATAATACTAAAATGCAATTAATGATTCTTTTTAATTTTAAAGAGTGAAGTAAAATTGTGAAGTGCATCAGGCAACAGCTATGTTTCTTAAAGCAACTGAATTGACTTTAGTTGTCAAAGCAGTTAAGAAGTGGCAAGCAGAGCTGTCCCTATCTAATTCAACTGTCACATAAATGGTAAAAATGGAAGGAAAAAAACCTCCATAATTATAATAGAAAAAAAAAACTACTTAGCACTGAATTAAGTACTAATCAAAAACACTTGAGATCCATGTCACTAAGGTGAACTCCAGAAAAGAAAAAAAAAATGGAGTAAGACATATTGGATCTTGGCACAAAAAGTTAATGGATTATAGAAGAATCACCTTGATTGAGAAGGCTCAAGGATAAAGAAAATAACATCTATATAGTACAGGTAAAAATTTAAGTGAACATAGGTTCTCATTTTTAATTTGGACACAAATACAACCAGACATTCATGGCAAGGCTTTAGAAATTCTAAACAATAGGCAATTCTTCTTACCTTTTATTTGAAGGCATTGATTATTCCAGGAATATGTCCATATCAGGAAAAATCCTATCAAGCATGTGCCCTGGGAAGGGTAAAAGACATGAGCTTTCTCAGATATTAAATTGGGACCCAGCCCCAGAAGAAAAAACTAGGTTTCCAAGTAGGAAATTGATTAGACATAAGAAACATGTATGAGTATGGACTCCATGTCTCCTCAGGCTGTTTGCCTTTCAGATTCAAAGTCTAATAGGCAACAAAGGAAACAATGCTAGATTTAACATTTGTAACATGACAGCTTACATTCAGGACTGGGATAATTACTTCATTTCAAGCTATCTCACAACTCAGTAGTAGGGATGGAGGTTATGATAAAGGGTAACAAGCTAGTTAACTGAAAAACTAGAATGAGTGAAACTTACAGATGAGGATGATCAGTGAATCCATCTGGGAATAAAAGAGAAAGGAGCTGAAAGAAATTGGAGAAAGATATGGGTAGCTATTTTATTGCTTTAATACAAAAATAAAGAATGGGAATTACTCCAAGGACAAAGTCCTATTTGAATGTTTCCTTTTTCAATTAAAAAAATTGCTATGAGACATGAAATATGGAGATCTGGTATACTCAGAGTGGTCTCTCCTAACAGGTGTCACAATCTACCTGGTGACACCTTACAAAATTTTAGTTACCATTTATTTTCTCCTCAAGATACACTTACTAGCTATATATTTAGAACTAGGGTTATGACTGCGAAAAAAAAAACCCAAAAGACATTTCTGCCCTCTTACAGCTTGTGTTCTGTAGTAAGGGACAAAAACAAATAAGCAGTAGATAATATAATATTAGGTAGTAAAATTAAAAGTTATTAAAGAAGAGTAAATAGATGGAGAGAGACAGAAGTTTTTTATTATAGGTAAGAGGGTTATGAAATGCTTCTATGAAGAAGTGACAATTAAGCAGAAACTTGAATGCAGCAAAAGCCATTATCACACCTAATCACACATTATCACACACACGAAAATAATGTTCCATGCAGCAGAAACAGAAATAACAGTGATCCGAAGGCCAGAGGATGCATGACTGCATAAAAAACAGCAAGGAGATCAGTGTGACTATGGTGACATGAGTAAGAGGAAAGTGGCTAGTTAGAGATGGGCTTAAAAAGAAAACAAGAGCTTTGTAAGACTTTTTATTTTCTCCAAAATGTAAATAGAAACCGTTTTATGTTTAAGCAGCCGAGTAGCATCATCTGTCATGTGTTAAAGGGAAATTCTGAATTATATATAAAGAATAAGTTTTAGAGTGGGCAAAAAACAAAGCAGGGAGACAAGTTAAAATACTGGCAGAGTTCTATGCATTAAAGTAGAACCACCATATGACCCAGCAATTCCACTTCTGGATATTTAACTGAAAGAAAATGAAAACTCTATTTTGAAAAAATATATGCATCCCTATGTTCATTGTGGCATTGTTTACAATAGCCAAGATGGGAATGTAACCAAGGTCTTCATCAATAGATGATTGGATAAAGAAGATGTGGTACATATATGCAATAGAATATTATTCAGACATAGGAAAAATGAAATGTTGCCATTTGCAACAATATAGATTGACCTAGAGGGTATTATACTAAGTGAAATAAGTTAGACTGAGAAAGACAATATAATATAATTTCACTTATGTGTGGAATCTAAGAAAGAAAACAAAATAAAAGAACAAACAAACAAAAACAGGAACAAATAGATACAGAGAATAAACTGATGGTTACCAGATGGGAAGAGGGTGAAGGGATAGACAAAAAAAAAAGACGAAAAAGATTAAGAAGTAGAAACTGCTTAAGATTTAGAAGTACAAACTGATTAAGAAGTAAAAAATAGTCACAGGGATATAAAGTACAGCATAGGAAATATAGTCAATAATAGTGTAACTATGTATGCTGCCAGTTGTGTACTAGACTTATTGTGGTGATCACTCCATAGGTATATATCAATGTCAAATTACTATGTTGTACACTAAAACTAATTTAACATTGTATGCCAGTGATAATTTAGAGACACTTTTAAAAACAACCAGTTACAAAAAAGAGACTATGACAGAGTTCTATGTAGATGACGAGGCGATTGAAATTATAGTGGTGAGAAATAGCTGGATTCAGGACATATCTGAAAAGTAAAATACCCAAGAGTTTCTGATTACTCGAATGTGAAATATTAAAGAAAGAGAGTCAAGGATGACTCCAAGGTTTAACCTTAGCAACTGGAGAATGGTGGTCATTTTTTTGTAATGAACTTGAGCTAAAGTAGGTTTTGATGACAAAGCATGGATTTGGTTTTTGACAAGTTAAGGTGAAAAGTCTAATTAACACCAAAATAATAGAGTTGTGTTTAAGGCCTTGAAACTGTGAGACAAACCAGAGAATGAGAATACACAGAAATGCGGAGAAGCTAGAGGTCTCATCCCATATTTAGGAGTTTGGAAAAAGACATAGATTCAAGAAGGAGACTAAGAAAGGGCAATCGGTGTGGTAATAGTAAAACAAAACAGTGTCACTAAGCCCAGGTGTCATTATGTGTTATACAGTGTCACTAAGTGTCATACTGTATCACTAGCCAAGTTTGGGAAAAAATGTTGCAAGACAGTTGTGGGCTTCTACTTCCATTCGTGAAGTATTAACTATAATAGAACTCTCTCTCCCTTCAAAAACAAATGGAAAATCAGACAAAATATACAAAATAACCCTTTTAGACATTAGAGAATGATAGTGCAGGCCCACAATTCCTGAAAAAGAGGACGCAAATGAGATGATCACTTGATAGCCCTGGTTACTCCCTGGAGGTAATTGCCAAACTGCAGAGAAGTGAGAGTACACTAAATATTTCCCAGTGATTTTGCTGAGATGAGGAGAAAGAGATCAGAATTCAGAGATGTCAGTTTAATTAGAATTTGCAGAGATGACTTCCAGAGAGGAGAGAACCAAGCTGAGTAAGAGTTCATAAGCGTACATGAAGTTCTCGACTACCAATGTATACGTGAGTAAAGCATCACTATGCTGGCCAAGAAGAAATAAAACTACTGAGAAATCTATGGCCATGCCACCTTGAACGTGCCTGATCTTGTCTGTCTCAGAAGCTAAGCAGTATTGGGCCTGGTTAGCACTTGGATGGGAGGCCACCCTGGAAAACCAGGTGCTGAAGGCATTTAAGACAAAACAAAACAAAACAAAACAAAAAAACTACTGAAGAAAGACTAATAACCACAGAGCTATAAGAAGAAAAATTTTCAGTGCTTACACAGAGCAAAGAATCATTTGATTTTCCTTCAGATAAAATGGAAAGGTCTTGTTGAATAAGCATTCAGTAGATAAAACAGAAGTGCAAGATGAAGAAATGAGATTAAATTAGTCCTTCAATAAAGGTACTCTAGATATTTTATGAAAAAAAGATTAAAATAAAACCTCAGAAAAATTAGTCCTTCTAGTCCTTAACTACTTGACTAGAAAACAGTAACAACAACAACATGGAACCCATATATGAATAACCCAGAGAAGAAGCAGTCTGTAGACACAGACTCAGAAATGATGAATGTGATGAAATGATAAATGTGATGAAATTAGTAACATGTTCCTAATGCTCAAAAAGGTAAAAAATAAAATAAAATAAAAAATTAATGTCTCTGTGTGGATAAGAGCACAGGAAAAGAGAACAAGATTACCATCATCTCAGCAAGGAAGACATTGAGCGCATGTCCAAGAAGCTGAGAAATACAAGGCTGAAGATGAGAAGAAGCAGGATAAGATATCTTTGAAGAATTCACTTGAATCTTATGCATTGAACATGAAAGCAACTGTTAAAGATGAAAAACTTCAAGGCAAGATTAATGATGAAGACAAACAGAAGATTCTTGACAAGTGCAATAAAATCATCAACTGGCTTGATAAGAACCAGACTGCAGAGAAGCAAGAATTTGAACATCAGCAGAAAGAGCTGGAAAAAGCATGCAGCCCCATCATTTTTTTTTTTTTTTGCGTTTTACAAATATACATACACCACGATAAGAAAATCAAAAACAGTAAATATAAATGTTGGTGAGAATGTGGAAAAATTATAACTCCTATGCATTATTGGTGGGAATGTAAAATGGTGCAGCCACTGTGGAAAATAGTGTGGATGTTCCTCAAAAACATTAAAAATAGAGTTATTCACCAATTCTATTTTTGGTATTATCTAAAAGAATCAAAAACAGGATCTCAAAGAGAGATATATTTCAGGTCTATGTTCATTACAGCGTTATTCCTAGTAGCCACCAAGTGGAAACAATCAAACTGTCTATTGACAAATGAATAGATAAAGAAAATGTGGCATATACAACAGTGGTATATTATATACACTTTTAAAAGAAGAGAATTCTAGCATATGCTACACATGGATGAATCCTGAGGACATTATACTAAGTGAGATAAGCAAGATAGGCAAGATAGCTATTGCATGCTTCCATTTACATGAAATATCCGCAGCTGTAAAACTCACAGAAGCAGATAGTAGTTGTCAGGTGCTAGGGGTAAAGGGAAATAGGGAGTTGCTGTGTAACAAGTAAAGAGTTTCAGTAACGCAAAATGCAAGATGTGCTGTACGACATGTATGCATATGCATAGAGTTAACACTACTACTATACACTGAAAATTGTTATGTAGATCTTATGTTATATGTTTTCTTTTTAACCATAATTTTACAAAAGGGGCATAAGGGATCTTCTTAAGGTGTGGATATGTTAAAAAATGGGTTGCAGTGATGGTAGCACAACTATGTCACTTACAAAAAAAAATCATTGTATGTTTAAAATTAGTACACTTAAAATGAGAGATGAATGGTATTCTATAACAATAAAGCTATTTAAAAAGTGTCAACTGTAAAAATTAATATTTAAAATTAATAAAACATTTTAAATCTATAAGTCAGAAATCATAAAGAAATTTGAAAATATTTTGAATTAAATTAAAATAAAATTACAACATAGCTTAACATTGGTGAAAAGCAACTAAAGCAGCTTTTAGATGAAAGTTTTGAGTATTAGACATTTTCTTAGAATAAAATAACCCAACTCAAATCAATGACTGGTCCTCCATCATAATAAGTTTGGAAAAGAATAAATTAAAACCAAACATAGCAGAAGAAAAAAATAAAATAAAAAACTGAAATGAATAAAATATAGACTAGAAAAACAGTGGAGAAAATCAATTAAACCAAAAGTTGATTTTTTGAAAATAATCAACAACATTAATAAACTTTTACTCAGACAGATCAAGAAAAAAATTAAAAAAGGAATAAAAACAGGAAAATCACAAATTGTCAATATCAGGAATTTGAGGGAAAAAATTACAACAAACACTAAAGTTATTAAAAGAATTATAAAAGTTTTTGAGTATTAAAAATAGCTTAATGAAAATAAATTTGACCACTCAGTGAAATAGACACATTCTTAAAAGACAGAAACAACCAAAGCTCACTCAAAAGAAATATTAACTTAAAGAGTCTGATCGTAGTCTTTTAAATTAATAGATTTTATAGTTAAAAATGATAAAACTCCAGTTGACATTACTTAATTTAACTCTACCAAATATCTAAGGAATAAATAATGCCTATTATAAAACATTTTATCAACAAATAAAAAAGGCAGAAATACTCTCAGCTCACTTCATGAGGCTAATATTACCCTGATACACAAAACACACAAAATGATACCATTGACAAACATCCTTCATGAATATAGCTTTAAAAATTCTTAACATGGTATTAACAAAATGAAACTAGTAAAGTACATAATGACCAAGGGAAGTTTCTTTCAGGAATATTAGGTTGGTTTAACATTCATGACACAATTATCACATTAGCCAACTAACCAACCGAATAAATAAAACAAAAAGAGGAAAAGAAATGACATATAATCATAATTGATGCAGAAAAAGTAATAGATTTAACTCACCACCTATTTATGATAGTAACAGCCATCAACCTGGGAAGAGAACTAAAATACTTCAAAGTGAATATTTGTGAAAAACTGAACTAATATCAGTATTTATGGTGAATGCATGATTGTTTCTTTCTAGGTTCTTGAAGAAGACAAAAATGTCTTATTTTGCCACTAATAAAGAATGTAGTAGAGTTCCTATTAAATGCAGCATGGCAAGAAAGAAAAAGACATTCAAATTGGAAAAGAAGTAAAATTCTTTATTTGAAAATGGCAAGTTTGTCTATATAGAATTTTTTTGGAATCTTAAAAATAATGATGAGAGCTAATAAGTTGGTTTAGCAAACTTCAGGATATAGAGTAAATAAACCAAAACAATTATACTTATATATTAGCAACTAATAAAATAATTCAAATGAAGAAAATCAGTACCATTTATCATCAAAACCATAAAATATTTGATGACAAATTTAGTAAAATACCTATAGGAATTTTACACTAAAAAGTACAAAATATCATTAAGTAAAATTTTTAATTTCCTAAATAGATGGAAGATATACCATATTCATGTATCAGAGTATTCACTATTATAATAGTTGAATGTCAGTATTTCCCAAAGTTACCTACAGATCTAATGCAATCTCAATCAAAATCCCAGCAGACTTTCTTTGGAGTAAAGAGAGGGCTAGAATTTGATAAGTTTATATTAATGTTTATGTTGAAATGCAAAGGTATAGAATACCAATATAATTTTGAAGGAATATAGTTTTAAAAACTTAAATTTCTTGATTAAAAAATTACTATAAAGCTATAATACCAATATATTGTGATGTTGGGCTAAAGGTTAGACATATAGTTAGATGTGCAGAACAAAAGAGAGAGTCCAGAAATAGATGTAAACAGTTCCCATATAAAGAACCACCTGATCTTGACAAAAATGCCAAGGAAATTCAATGGATTAAGAATAGTTTCTATAACTTTTTTGCTTTAA
This sequence comes from Eonycteris spelaea, assembly GCA_003508835.1. Lineage (NCBI taxonomy): Eukaryota > Metazoa > Chordata > Mammalia > Chiroptera > Pteropodidae > Eonycteris > Eonycteris spelaea. The sequence continues at coordinate 8,629,636 of PUFA01000043.1, read as the reverse complement.
ATATTTGCTGTTCCTATGAGAGGAAAAGATAAATAAACTTGATCTTTACTTCGCAGTACACACCAAATTAAATCAAAATGAATTATAAACCTAAATTTAAGAATTGAAGTCTATAAAGGTTCTAGAGGAAGTATAAGAGAAAATCATTTTGGCATTGAGTTAGGCAAAGAGTTCCTATACAGAGCATGAAAATATAGACTGCAAAAGAATAAATTGATAATTTGAACTTCATCAAAATTATTATTTTTTTTTCTTTGCAAAAAGAAAGTTATAAGGAAAGCTACAATCTGGAATGAAACATTTTCAAAACTCATGACTAATAAAGGTTTCTGACAAATCAGTAATAAGTCAACCTAATTTTTAAAAATGAAAAGGTACCAAAAAAAGTACAAAAGTTACAAAAGGTACATGATAAGGTCTTTAACTTCACTATTTATTAGTGAAATGCAAATTAAAACAATTAGATACTACTATACACTCACTAAAATGGCTAAAATTAGATTTCAAATGTTGATGAGGTAGTAGAGAAACTATAAGATTTTTTTGTGGGAATATGACCTAGTACAGCCACTTTGGAAAGTTTTTGCAGTTGCTTCTAAAGTTAAAAACACACCTACCATATAACTCAGAATTCAATTCCTCTGTAGAAATGAGAACAGCTGTCCATATGAAAACTGTCCACATGAAAATTTGACCTTATAGGTATAAATATGCATTGTATTCATTCATAATAGTCCCCAAAATGGACACAATCCAAATGTCCACCAGTAGAAGAATATTTTTTTAAATGATACATCCAAAGCAAAAAAAAAAAAAAAAAAAAAAAAAAATGCTATTCAGGAATAACTTAGAGAATGAACTATTAATACGGACAAAATAAATGAATCTTTAAAAAATGTTATGCAGAATGAACACAAGTAGGTGCAAAAAAGTACATACTGTATGATCCCATTTATATGAAAATCTAAAAGTCTTTTAATATACAGTGAGAGAAAACAGATAAATGATTGCCTAAAGCTGAAAGTAGGACAAAATTGACTGAGATGGGGTACAGGGAACATTTTAGTATGTCTATATCTTGATTGTGTTGGTGGTTGCACAGATTATATATGTGGACGTATCCGTTTATAAAATTCATCAAACTGCACATTTAAATAAGATGCATTTAGAGTGAACAAATTATATCTTAATACATTTGATTTTTTTTTTAAAAAAAAGAAAGACGAGGTTCTTATCAACTTCCAGGGAAATGGGACATAAAGTAAAAATAATGAGTAAAGAAAACTCTTTTTTTCTTCTGTAAAGACAAGTGAAAGAATTGGTGGCAGCTGATGGGTTTGGTTTTGTCTGTTTTTAAAGCTGGGAGTAACCTAGCACATATGTTTGTGGTAATAATGAGGTAAAGAAGGAAAAACGGATGGAGCAGGAAAATGAAGGGATTACAGACAGATTTTTGAACAGATAAAGGTAAAAAGTTTAGATTTAAAACAGGTCATCACAAAAGGAGAGAAAGTCAAGTTTAAGGAAACAAAACGTGAAGGTAGGTAGGAATGTAATAAATAATCTCTGAGAGTAGGACATAAAGTAAGAGTGCTTGGCACTCTTTTAATGAAAACTAATTTACATTTATAGATCCAAAAAAATTTGTTCTACACATATCTCTTGAGCACTGAATACACTAGTGACTGGGGATACAGTGGTGTGCAGAATAGAGATTCATGTTTTTTGGTCTCGTGGAGCTTGTATAATAGAGAGCAGGACAAATAATATATCAGTAAATAATCAATAAACAGATAATATTTTATAAACTGATAAATACTATGAAGAAAATGAAGTAGTATAATGGGCTAGAGAGCTCCTGGGAGATTGAATGAAGTTTATTATAGATAAGGTGTTCAGAGAAGACCTCTCTGACATGATTTCGAGAAAAAATCTGAATGAACAAAAGCCTAAGGTAAGTTAACTGGCTACCAGGGAGTAAAAATTGTGAATTCAAGAGAAATAATAAAGCAAAAGATAAGGGTAGTTATTGTAAAGACTCACAAGCTACACTTCATTCCTGGCTCTATATAACCTTATTCCCTACCTGACCCCAATCCTACTTCTCTAACAGAGCCCCCACTTCGTGAGCAATGCAGTTTTAAATCCAGAAGAGAAAAGCGCAGTGGTAGGAAAAACATAACAATACACAGGCTCTGTTAATTTTCCACCTTCCCCTAGGGTCCTGAGCCTCATTCTGTTCTATTTCCTAACAGCTGGCAAGCTTTTGTTCTTTCCCTTTATAACTGTTTCTCAGCAGGTAAAGCTCCATTTGGCATCCAGGGCATATGATTCTTATAAGCAGTGTCCCCATGACATTTCATTAAGCTGGTCTTTTTACACTTACCATCAGACTACCGGAGCCTTGTTAGAAGCACTTAATTGCATCCTATTTTTGAAGCCTTAGTTGTACATCAAGATTCTGCTCTCATGTTAATTTCTTTTTAGTTTCTCCTAAGATCCTCCTGCTGATTAGTTTTAACAAAGACTTTCTCCTTCTCTACTTGCCCTTCTTTAGCTTTGTCTTTTTCCTTGCTTCTCTATAATTTGAGATAATACCGTCTGCTCTAATAGGCATTGCTCTTTTTTACCAATGTGATTTGTGTTTGCCTGAGTGTCAAGAATCTCCAAGTCCTCGAAGTCAGGAAATGGAGATGATGCCCACTGGACAATCTTCTCAGGGTATTGATCTCCTCCCCGCTCATTGAATGAATAAACTTTTTCAATATAACAACAAAAAAAAAATGGCTGTTTTTAAAAATGTACTGCTTCAATGTTTAATTGCTTCTTTTGGAATTTCATGTCCATTAAAACAAAACAAAACAAACAAAAACAAGCAAAACAGATTATCTCAATGTTTTGGGGTAAAGAGGATTCCTATCAAACTATCTTTAAGATTGATAACATCTACCCTTGCTTCTAACAACGGATTCTTTTTGAGCCTTTAAGATATTCCAGGCTCTCTTCTCAGCATTTTATACACATTATTTAACTTAATCCTCACATCAGTCTCACATTTTATGAGAGGTATTAGGGCGATTCCCACTTTACAGATGAGCAATGCAAAGCACAGAAAGATTATGTAACTTCTCCAAGTTGCCCAATTCAAAAATTGTGGAAATGATTTCCAGCCTCTATATTCTGAGTCAAGAGCCCAGTCTTAAATTTGCGTATTTCCAGTGAAGGTGGGCCATCTTTTTCACAGGATGAGGTCTTTCACCTGAGGGACACGTGTTTCTCCTCTCTTTTATAAGACACTTTGTGTTCTCCCATGTTGTTATATATTTCTTCACCTTAACTCAGAGTATTCCAACCGGACTTTGAAATTCCAAGTTGAATTGGACACAGTTTGGGGGATATATTTAAACTGCCTCAATGCCATCTTTCCTGTATCTGTGTTCAGCCTCTTTTATAGGACACCATAGCTGCCTGAACTGTCCTTGCTTCCAGAGACATCTTCACTATCCTCTACCAGGTCCCAGTGAATATTCTAACACAAAATTCTGATGATGCTTCTCTTGCTCCCATCCCTTCACTGATGGCCCATCGCTAAAGGATATAGTTCAGATTGTTTGACCATGGGTTAATTTACTATCTTGGCTCCATTTACCATACAAGCCACATTTTATAACAACTTCCACCCCTTTCTACATCATATCCTATGCTTAGTCACACCAATCTACTCATTTCTCTTAAAAAAAAATCATTGTTTATGCTATTTCTATCCCAAGGAATGCCTTTTTTTCTACCTAGCAAAATTGTGTCCTTTGAAACCCAGCTCATGAGTCACCTCTTGCAAGATGGATTTTGTAATCTTCTCCCTGCTTCCAAACAGAACAAATGAATATGATTCCTCCTTTATGTCTATAATGCTTTGTGCATGTAGTCAGTGAAACAATTGCTATCCGTTTTTTTATTAGAGTTACCCACATTTTTACTTTTCACAACAGATTGTGAGATCCTCAAGGGTAAGAATGATGTCTTATACACACAGTAGGTGCTCATAAATTACTGTCGCATGAACGAATGCTTGAATAAACATTATTGCTGTACCACAAACCAGATAGATTAATCTAGCAGGCAACATCGCATAGACCACAATGGTAGCAATTACTGAGATTCTGGTCTCATTAGACTGGGTTTATGGCTTTTTTTTTTTTTTAAAGCTACTCTCTAGCATAGATCCAAGAGTGATTACTAATGCCTCTTTTCTTGGAATAAGGAAAATCACACATAATAAATTATGGTGGGGTTCTTTGTGAAGGAAAGAGGAACAGATGCCTTGGATGGGAAGTACAAAGCCAGTTGGGGAACCTTCTGTACCAAGTGCTGATAATGCTTCTTCCTTACTTTCTTGCATCATCTTTGCTCTCCTTACAGTCTAGAGATTTTTCTCTCTCATTACATCTTATAAATGAGCCAGTTTGTCTTTCACTGCCTCTATGAGCTCCCTGCCTCTCCTACTGCTTTTCAGCCTTTGACCCATCTCACTCTTTTCCTCTGCTTCAATTAAATGACTTCCTGAGGCTTCATTAAGTTATTCTTCCAAAAGATGGACTAGTGCCTAGGGGTACTGTGGAATAAAAACACCAAAAAGGACAGCCTAGTTATGTTCTATGGAAAGTAGTCACTATACAACACACAGAGCACATTGAGAGGGAGGAAGAGAGAGGAATTTTAAGGATTACAAAGCTTGCATGTTTTATTTAACTGCTCTTTCCACCTGTATAAACACAATATGTCAAGCAGTTTTAAAGGGTGTCATCGTCCACTTCTGCATATTAAGGACTGTGCATGTGTTTGAGAGCCTGAAAGGAAACATTAAAAGCTCAGAGTAGGAGCTGGACAGTGGGCTATGCATGACTCCCTAGAAATAGAATCTTCAAGTTGCTCTGTGTAACAGTCACATGCCTCACAAAACCTGTTATCAAAAATTATTTCTGCCTGAAAACCCAGAGAAGGAGGGATCTTCACTGCACTTTCTAGAGTCAAGGTAAAAAATTAGAAATAGTTAAAATGTGTTTTTTATGCTTTGCTATCCTCTCTTTTCTACCCCTCCTACTGTACCTAGATGTCCCATCTTTCCTCCCTCACCCTAGGAATATTCTAAGCTAGAATATGCATGGTGCCTCTGGTTTCTTAAAGCCGGTAGCATGACTTAGGATATAATAGTTTGAATACCAACTCTTGGAAATTCTTGGATTTTAAAAATACATAGAGCAGTGTCTCTGTATGTATTTCATTCCTGTTTCCTTATTGGAGAAACAGGACCATTATTTTAAATTAGCACACACAGAATTTGAAGAACTAAATGCTGACTCACTGCTTAAAATCTTCAAAGTGAACTTCAATTTTATCTCAGATGTTATTACTGGAAACACACACACACACACACACACACACACACACACACACACACACACACACACATATATCCAGAAAATATAGAAAAGTTTCCTGGCACCTTATCAGATTGCTTGTGTGAACAATTACCTGATACATAGATCTTAGTCATGTTGGTTCTTCTGGCTTCTTTTCAAATAAGAATTGGTGGAAATCATTCATCTTCCATTTTGTTTGTTTTGTCCATCTACCCAAGCCTCAAGTAAACAAATAACAAATAAAATAGTACCTATCTGTCATAATAGGAAGCCAATCTAATGTAAATCCTTCAAAAAAAAAATCAATGATATGATTCAACTTCTACTTTTTCTAAAGAAATGAGCCTAAACCTCTCACTTTGGAATTCATATTCTTCCAGCATGTTATAAATAGATTAAATTCCAGTACAACCATTTTGGCATCAGTATAAGTGTCCTCTTATCTCAAATTTGCTTCTAAGGGTGGCAACATGGAAAACTCAGCTATTTCAGAGATGGATCCAATCCAGGAAATGACGTGGCAGGAAGTAGGTAAAGAAAAAAAAGCCCATTTTTTGAAATGAGCATTGACAAGAAGAAAGATTTCTTCAGCAACCTCCTTTTGTAGGAGCCCAAAGAGGTCTGGTTGTAAAGCTGCATTGCACTCTTTCAAGACGGAGGCTGAGTAAACGGCTAGGGCAGAGTTGAGAGGGCTCCCCACAACCTTCGTTTCAGCACTTCCAGTTTGGCGTGTACGTAGCAAGCCCTGAGCTATAGTGCTCGAATGCTGTTCAATGTAATTCCATGTGGCTTTATGTTTATCTTGGGCATCTTTTTATCTTTATACAATTTTAATTAATCCATTATGAACTATAGTGAGAGAAATGCCAAGCAGCTGAATTCCCACTGTTCCTGGACACGGTTCATGACCATTAAATTGTCTTCTAATTATGGTGGGACCCTCATCTGGCCTATATTATGTCTTCTTCAATTAAAAGCACCACAACAGCATGCACTTACTCTTTTAACAGCACAGCTGTTTCTTTGGACCAGGCCCAATTGTTTGTGTAGGAGAGAGTTGGGGGAGTCTTAAATCCCCAGGTTATTTCTTCTCTCCCAACTGCAGTCTCAATATTTTCTACTTTCCCCCATAGCCTGGACAACTGTGAGATTCTGAATTTCAGCCAATGCCCAGCATCTACATGTAAAATTTTCTCTCAGGAATGCCCTCTGGAGCTCTTTGGAGAACAGACAGCTAAAGTCTTGGAGAAGGCTGCCTATATGTCACAGACACTGTTGTAAAATGCTTTCTTATGTACTTTAAGAACATACAGAGACTGGCTATATGACACAGCACTTCTCTCTTCCCCATCCTCCCTCACCTTTTATCATAATCTCTGCAGTTTGCTTTAATCTTGATTTAGACTACCTTAAATTTTATTTTAACTGGACACTTTTTCTGAGTAACTGTATTCAAGGGAAAGACTGCAAAACCATGGGATAGTCAAATGACATGTAAACAACCTCTCATTCAGGAGTGCTTGATGCTATGCCCATGAAGTAAGGAGATACTATTAACTTGTGATAGCTAGGATTGTGCCAAACCACAAATCCCACCTGACGTGAAGGAATTTTGCTGCAAAGCCTAAGAGAAAGAGCCAATGCTAATTGAGATCAGTGTCTCTCAAGATTGTTTCATGACTTCATTTAACATTATTCAGAATGTGAAGTGAATTCTGGGTGGCAAAGACAAATTAGAGAAATCTTACCAACTTTTTCAAAATCAACCTGACTCTCCTTTTAGATTTTAATATCCTCCCCTAATCTCTCTTTGACACGCATATCAAACCACTGAGAACCACTTGCTTATTTTGTTTCCTTGTTTGCTGAAGACTTTAAGTTTCTGCTTTTGATAAGTTTTCTCTTTCATAGGAGAAATCATCTCCCTAATTTTCTGTTTACTTTTATCTCTTTCAGAATATACAAAGATTACCATATGCAGATTTAGGAAAATATATGTGTTTGTAAATGTAGGTTCATGGTGTGCAAATGATTGACACAAACCAGAGAGGAAAATGCCCATAGTGAAAATAATTGATTTAGTTACATAACAAAGAAATGAAAGCAGTGAGAAAACTAATCCACAGCAGGGAAACAGCAGAGAGATTTTAAGACAACTAAACTGACTAGGCAGGAAATAAGCAGGTATTAAAGTTAGTGTGAAGATTGCCAAAGAGGTAGCTATAAACTGATAGGGAAAGAGATACCAAAGAAATTTGAGTGGAAGAGTGAAATGATCAGATGTATGTGGTATAAAAGTCTCATTGATGGTAGGGTGAGGAGAGAGTTCAGAGGGAACCTGAAATTGTTGAGGAGTTTCCTGTCCAGGGGAGAGGTGATGGAGGTCTGCCTTGGATGGTAGTTATGCAAATGCAAAAGAGAAGATAAATGAGAAACTAGAAATAGAATTAGTGTGACTTTGGAGTAGACGTGAAAAGTAAGGGAGCTTCAGCAATTAAGGGTGCATCTTAAGTTTGTGATAAATAACTGGTTTCTATTTGAAAAGACAGGAAATCTCGAAGAATTGTTTGGATATTATAGAGTTGAGGTGTGATGGCAGTAGATTTCAATAAGGAGAGTGGGTTGCAGTACATAACAGCACTGACTTTATGCAAAATCTACATAGGTAAGAGCCCTGAAAGAGAACATGATAAAAAACAGCAAATGAAGAGGAATGAAAACTGAAACATCTTCTTAATAACAACTAGATGGCCTTTGCTTAATTTTGCTAAGCTTGTGAGCATAAGGTTGGCTGCAGTTGTTTGACAAGAGAATTTGAGGTGAGGAAATGAAGACAGTTACAAGGGAAGGAAGGGACAACATGGAAACGTAGACAGTTATGAGCAGCTAGTTCCACCTTCTTTGGAGCAGTCTCCATACATAGATGTCCAGGCAATAGCCCACTGTTTTCTTGAGAGGAGAAGTAGAGAGAAATTAAGAATAAGAATCTGGTATCTTTGAGTGCCAAATAAGATGATGGCTTAATGATGGAAAGTGCTGAACTTCAAATTATCTCACTTATCACTAATTTGCCAATGTTAATGTAGTGTATACTTCAAAATTCTATCCATTCTGGTAAAGACCTGAATAACTTGCTGAGTGGATTGATATTTTTGATGAGCCTATAAATAAAGTGATATTGAAGGGCTCTCTTCCTAAAGCTAAAATCTAAAGAAAAGTAGATCTAGCCATCTGTTCAATTATTGGCAGCACTAAAAAAAAATTAGAATGTAAAGAAAAATGTCTCTAACATCAATTACAGATCTGGAACTGTATCAGTGATTTTTAATGTGAATTCATATGGGTAGATATAGAAATGGATGTAAGAGTGTGTGTGTTTCTATACATGTATTTCCTGGATCTGTCGCTGAGAGGCCCAATGAGCAATGACATTTCAGTACTAATAATGGGCTTGATTTCTAAATGTCTTTCTTTAAGAAAGGGAACCAGGGACCCTTGGAAAAATTGTTGATGCCTGAGCTTAGGCAAGGCAAGTATAAGAAGTAGCTGGAAAAACTGTGGTAACAGAAATAAGAGATTTCTCAAAAATTATGGAAACATGCAAAATGACACAAAGCCAAGTTAAAGAAACACCCAATGGTCAACACTGGAACAATTTCAGTAACATGGTAAATAATAATAGTAATAGATTATTATCTATACAATAAATTAAAATCCATGTGTTATATAAATATAAATAAATATTTAAATAAATAAGCAAGTGGAAGTAACAAAGATCTTCACTGTAGAAGTTTTATTAATAAATATAAAATAAATTATGGAAATATAAAATATTATTTGACTAACACCAATATAAAAATTCTTTCAGAAAATGCTAAAACTAGTCTTAAACTTGCACAGTCTTAAACTATCTTCCCAGAAGATATTCATTGATAACAAAGGGGGAAAAATGCCAATTTCGCAGTGAATAAACCTGAAGAAAACTGCCTTAAACAATGATTGAAGTTAACATCATTATTAATTTGTTAAATCAGCATCATGTGCTTCTTGATACAGTTCACTAAAAAGGATACAATGTCATATCTTCTGTGGAATTCTGTAAAGATGCAGACCTGATTTTCATCATAAGAAATTATTAGGCAAACAATTAAAATACATCCTATAAAATTACTGGTCAGATGTTTTGAAATTGTTGAAGTCATGAAAGGAAGAGAAAGCCTAGGGAATATTCACAGATTGAAAGGAGTAAGGAAGCAGGACAACTAAATGCAGTGTGAGATACTAGAATATATCTCAGGACAGAAAATGTACATTAGTGGGACAAGTGGAAAAATTCAAATGAAGTCTCCAGATTGGTTAATAATATTTTATCAGTGTTAATTTACTATGGTTATGTTAACAAGGAAAACAGGCAAAGGATATATAAGAAATGTTGCAGAGTACAATGAGTTCCAGTTATGCAACATTTTTGTAAGACTAATATTATTTCAAAGTAAAAAAATTAAGAAATAAAGGAAAAAATGTTTTATTTAAAAATATTCTTTTCGTCATCATATAATTTAGTCTTTATTTCTAACTTCATTTTATATTTTTCTCATCTTTCTTTTCTGAGTTTAAAGAATTCTCATTTATTTTCTTTTTGTTTTTTATTTCTGTCTTTAATTCTTTAATTTCAATTTTTGATTCAAGTTTGTATATATGTGTGTATACATATATGTATATGTATTTGAAATGCTTCTTTAAGGATCTGTAATTCAATCTGAAGTATTATATTACAGTTCTCTTTTGCTTCTTGATTATTTGAAGGGAGGATTTTATCAGCTGTTTGACAATTTGTTTTGTTTTCTTTGTTTAATAGCTTCTGTGAACAGGATTAGTGTGTTGGAGTGTTCCTGTCTGTTGTGTAGCAAAATAAAGTTTGATTCATGGATGGCTCCTTTGAGAGGTGAGGGAGGTGTTATATTCAACTATTTTGATTTTATTTGGTCTTACAGGGTCTTAAAATTTCCCCTCTTGCTTTAGCTCCTATTTAATTTACTTATTTTTCTCATTTATCTCATTCTCCAAAGGGAGACTCAATTTTCTTTTATTCTTCTTCCCCAGTAACATTGCTTTTCCAATACTCTCATTTCTCAGTTCTGTGAACTTGTATTTCACTTCCGTACCGTCACTGTCTTGACCAACCAGTGCCCTTTTACAGATATCCTCTTTTCTTTTTCATTATATTTTTTCTCTATACCCACTACTCTCAACAAAAGCTTTCAATGGGAGCTCTGCTGAAAAAAATTTTTTTGTATTTATATATATTTTAATATACAGGTAATTTTAAGTTAAATTTTATATCTTTTACATTTGCCTAAGGTGTGGATTTGTGTGTTATTTGTTGTTCTTGTTACCTTATTTGGTTTATTGGAGAAGGAGTAGAGAAATTTGGAATTGGGTGACCACCATTACCTTACTATGAGATCTTTTGTTTTAAACCTTATTTTTTCCTAATATAATATTTAAGCTACAAGCTTTAAATTACCTTTTAAACATTGCTTTAGCTACATTTCATACAGTTTTATATCATATTTTCAATATCATTTGGCTTCAAATATTTCCTAATTTCCCTCATTATAGTGGTAAATTTTCATGCCACATCCTTGGCCATCCCTCTCTAACTGGTGTAACATCCTTCCTTCAGCACTCTGCCCTAAAAGTTCTAGCTACTTCACTTGAAGCTCTGAGCTTCAAACTCTGCCTCCTCAGCATAGTGAGAAGTTTACCCTTGGTTTCATCATTCCATAACAGGAAGCATACCCCAGGGAATCATGCCTAAATAAATATGAGACTCAGAATCTATATGTCCCGTATCTAAAGGGTCACATTTCTGCACTGCCTATCATTGTATGAAAACAATTGCTTCAAATACTTTGTCAAGTTCTCCATTTGTTTATGATGGAAAGCACTTCTGCAATCTATGACTAGCTGTTCCTAAGACGTTTTGGTGAATAATATTTTTCCCACATGATTACATATATATCAAGTGAAAGATAAATAGTCAATTTTTAAAAATATATACACACATACACAAAAATATTTTATAAAATTGAAATCTGGAGTAATAATAAATCTTTGGGAAATATTTTAAATTATTTTGATGTCTGTATTTTACCTTCCAGACTATTCTTCTTTAAGATAGAATTTTTTTTTTTTTTAATCTTGTCCTCCTTGGAACTCAATGAGTGTGACCGTCTATAAAAGACAGCATTGTAACTGTTACTGAGGAAGTGTGTGTTGGGGGATGGGGGACTTATAAATGACAGGACTTATAAATGATGGAAAACAGGGGCCATTATCAACTCCCTAAATTCTATCCAATATAATGCATGTGATTGGAACATTTCTAGGGATTTCCACTACAGGCAGCTCCCTGGGGAGGTATCCCACAGCAAGGAACCAAAAAGGAAAAAAACAGATAGCCTTAAAATCAATCAGTTCTTTACCAAGAACCAAAGACACATGGAGATGCTTTGACAAGCCTCCTTTTAAAGAGACTCCACATGCATCAGCTTTGTCTACTGTGTATTGAATAAAGCAGTGGCTGGTACTCTGAAATCTATCCAACACCTTGTGTTGGTAACTACTTGCCAAGTAAATTCAAGAGATAGCAGCTGCCTGGAGCAATAGTGTGGCTGCCACCTCCTTGGACCAAAAAGCAAGAATTGGAAACCATCATGATTCTGTTTCAGTGAGCAGAAGGATCTGAATAGGAAGAGAGCTGTCCAGAGTCAGAAAATATTTGCCAGCTGAGAAACTGGATCATTGCTCTTAGAGCTTCTTTTCTAGCCCATCAAAATCTTTGGGGGTTGCCTCCCTAGGATTCACAGATTGCCAAACAAAATTTGAATTGGGCACAGAATAAGGGAAAACTCAGATGGTTTATTTTGCTTCCAGGCAAACATATGCCTATTTAAAATTTAGTTTCGTTTGTGAATTTATTTTAAAGAATGTTATAAATTCAGTTGCTTTTCAAAGGAGAATGAAATCTTTGCTCCATACCAGGATTTTGCCATATTTTAGATAAAGAGAGCATTACATTTGCAGACTAACAGCCCTTCATTAAGAAAGTCATTAGGACAAACAGTATAACATGCAGCCCTTTTCTGCATGAACAATGAGACATTCGGTTTTATGTTGCAAATTTACACTCAGGCTACCTAGGTAATAGCTCAATCTCCTAGGGTCAGGTCCCAAAGGGGGCCCATGTCCCTTCACCCAGAATGATTCTCAGCTCCAGGGAGAATTTTGAGACTGGGTTTGCTATTCAGTGAATTACTTTCCCTCTCTTTGGTACCTGAGGTGAGCTCTATGAGGTTCATAAATTTTACCTCTGCTGATGGGGTACTTAATTCTCCAGCCACCGTGTGAGAAGTTAAAGATTTATGGGAAAGAAACTCTACCAGATGCTTTTCTGTAGATTGGTCAGGGGTTTCTTTTAAATCATTACTGGTTGAGAGAATTGGGAGATGAGTATGAACAAAACCCCAAAATTCTTTCTTCAAAATTTAATACATAAGGAAGTATTTCCTGCTTTTCAGAATTCTGAATCATCGTAGTAGGTTAGGGGTCACATGCCATTCTGTGAAGCATTTGTGGGTCTAGGGTTATCTTTGCAATTTCTAGAGCTTCCTTTAAATCATTACAGGTTGAGAGAATTGGGAGAATCTTTAGGATTTAGTGATATGATTCAAGAATCCCTTGGATTTGGTGCTTTGCTTAACATTCACCTTAGTCCAGATAAGTTAAGGAAAGGGGAAAAAAGAAGGGAGAAAGGAAGGAAGGAAGGAAGGAAGGAAGGAAGGAAGGAAGGAAGGAAGGACGGACGGAGGGAAGGAAGAAAGGTAGGGAGAGTGGAAGGGAGGGAGAGGAAATAAAGAAAAAGGGAAACTAGCTGACTAAGGGCTTAAAGAAATTCTGCAACCAGCTGCATAGGTGAAACTTGATTTTGTCCTTTTGCAAGTGGTGCACAAGTTGAGCCCACCTGTCTTTGAATAAACACACAGGAAGATAAACCACAACTGCTTAGGAAAGACTCCGGCCCAAGGGTCCTCTCTGGACACAGACTCTAAAATGAGAAGGTCTCAACAGCTCCCCAGCTTCTGGCTTGTGAGAAAGATGTCCCCTGCTGCCTTGTAACTGAAATGTATTGATTTTTTTGTCAAGTTGGCAGGATTGCTGTAGCTTTGTGGTAACTTGCTCTTTGAGTTTCTGTGAGAACAGCAGAGAGCTAGGCACAACAATGAAACTGCTATGTTTGATTAATGCACAAGATACTGCACCATGCTTCTGCCAAAACCTCATTTCAAGACTCATCATTGTACTTTTGTAGGGAGCAAATATTCAGTACAGCTATTCCCTTTGTAACTTGTCATACAAAAGAATCAACGAATTTCATGACTGTCAGGAAGGCTGTAAGCGAAGATAATTGCTCTCCTTTGCACCTGCCTAAGCCCCTCTCATCATTGTAAAGTAGAAAGGTCTAAATATTTTGATTTACTCATGTGGCTGTATGTCTTTTTAAAATGATTCCCTTTCATACTCACCTGAAAGCTTGAAAATTTCAGCAATGGCTAAGGAGTACTAAAAACAGAAGCACAAGACCTTCATGCCACTGAAGTCCTATCATCAATGACAGGTACCTGAAACTATGAAATGTCCCTCATAGAGAGTCTTAGTTTAATACCATGACACTAAGTCAAGCATTTGTATTCTATCTGTTTTCCTGAAAGAAGGAGAAAAGTTAGGCAAGCTGCTGAGGTACACCCGAGTCTGAGAGAAAACGATAGTTCCACTCACAGTCATAAATCTGGAGGAGGACAGAATAGGTCAAAGTAACCCATCTAGTTTGGACATAATATTTAAGGATAAAATAAAGTATGTGGAAGTTGAAGTTACCTAGGTTGAATTTACCTAGGGATCACCAGGAGAGTGTGCCCAAAAAGACAAAGGGATAATGTATTAGAGGCAGCTGAATATATAATAGAAATGAACTGAATGTAGGTGTTAGAAATTACTGGTTCTGATTCCTTGTCCATAAACCATTTTTGAGGACCATGGGGTTCCTATCTATGTCCTTTCAGAGTGGAAATTCGAGGCCCTTCCAGGGTTGTTGCCAGATACCAAGTTCCAATTCTGACGTCCAACATATGTTTTCAAGGGACTCAAAAAGCCTAGAGTTCCCTTCCCTGTCCATACATTCAAAATAGGAGATTAAAGTGCTTTTCAGAAGCTGCCCAGATATTCAGTCCTTGTACTTATGTTGCTGACTTATATTCTAAAAATACACAGACACCCAGGAAACAGAGGTTTTTCCTCTTACCCTCTGTTTTCCAAATTGGGATTTGTAGAGTCCGCAATCTAAACAGGATCGCTAAACAATAAATATCAATAATCTCAGTCATGTCTAGTGTACCATGAAAATGAACACCCTGCCATAAATACATACATACATACATACATACATACATACATACATACATACATAAACAAGCAAGCAAATGAACAAATAACTACTCAAACTTCTATGTCTAAGACAGAAAAATTAATTAAGCAATTAGAATGTATTAAATGTGTCGAGAATGTGAGGACTTCTCTATTCCAACACCCTGGTCCGAGGTGCCTGCTGGCTTCTGAGCATGCAGTGTGTTAAGTACAGTCTACTCTTGACTGTGAGGTAGTTGCCTGGCAGTTTATTAACTCCATGGGGTGTTCATGAGCACTGGTTTCTTTGGCCTGTGTAAGATGTGGAATTTCCTATTACGACTTTACTGTTTTTTGTTCTTTGATTGGCCAGTAAATATGATAATATGGGTCATTTAAATTATTTTGACTTTATTCTGATGAAAATAAGAAATATTGAGGAATCTTAGGCTGTGATGTGAAATAACCTATATTATATCTTAAATATTTTTTAGCTACTGTGTTTTACAGTAAGTTTTAGGTAGATGAACTAAGAAGGTAGAAATCACTTTGAAGACTATCGTGATAATTCAGGTGAGAATGGTAGAAACAGGAAGGTGATGATGTATGTGTTGATAAGAGGTCAGTTTCTGGATACATACATATTTGAGGAAGTGATCACAGGATTTGCTGACAGATTCTATGTGAATGTCAGGAAAAAATGAAAGCAAGAGTGACTATGTTTTATGGCTTATGTACCTATAATAATTGAGATGCTATTAGACAAAATGGGAAAGAATACAGGTGATTTAAGTTTAAGAGAAAAGCTGAATGTGTGGCTTTAGGCACATTAAATTTGAGATATTTATTAGGCATTGAAATTGAGGTATCTATAAGTAATAGAACATGCTAGTCTGCAATTCAGAGGAGAGATCCATAAGACAAAAATTTAGGAGTCATTGGAGTATACATTGGATAGGTCACCAAAGTAGAAAGAAAGAAAAAGTGACTCAAGATCTGAAACCTGGGAGCACATTTAGAATTTAGAGAAATTCAGGTAATCAGCAAAAGAGATTGAGTAATTATTTTGTATTAGGAGAAGACTGGGAGAGTTGTGTTTGGAAGCCAAGTGCAGAAAGTTTTCCCGGGGAAGGGAGCAATGCAGTTTGTCAACCTGCCAATAGTCAGGTTGATAAGGGCAGATCAAGTAGGGCACTGGGGATGAAAGTCTAACTGGTGTATGTTCCAGAGGAGAGTAGAAGAGGAAGAATTGCAGACAGTGAGGTTAGATAACTCTTGTGAGCTGTTTTGCTGTAAGGACAGAAGAGAAAAGGGGCAGTAGCTGAAGGGGCCATGTCAAGATTGTATTTTTGTTTTTAATATGAGGGAAAGACAATATGCTTATACATCAATAAAAGAGATGCAGAAGACAGAGAGTAAAAGACAATGCAAGAGAGAGAGGCAGAATTACAGGCATAGAGCCAATGTCCTTTAGTTAAAGAGATGGTATGACATTTAGTGCACACTTGTTCTAAATGTGAATGGCTAACAAATGAGTCATCGAGAGCTACCACAATGAGATTAGGAAATAGTAGCAGGTGAGTATCTTTGTCTTCAATGTGTATAGGCCATTCACAGATGAATAATAGTTAGATATTGTAATATATTTCATCCCCTCAAAAAGTTAGTATCATACTAAAATATGCATTGCTGTATGTGATTGCAAAGGATTATATGGCTATTTGCTTTCTTCCATGCCAGAAGGGGAACATTTTTTATGATACTTCACCTTCTTTTAAAGGATCCTCTGATCAGGTCTGGCCCAACCAGAATAATCCCTTTTTGATTAACTTAGGCCACCTGATTAGCTGCTAATCATAGGAGTAATATTTTATCATATTCACAGGTCTCACACTCACTCAAGGGGAGGGGTTTACAGAGGGTGTGTACATAAGGGAGTGGGAATTGGAGATGGGGGTGGCATCTTAGAATCCTATCTACCACAGAGAATAAATTTCTCAATGGAAACATGCATGAAAACACCTCACTAATTTTTTTTTTTTCTTTATCTTGTTGGGAAGGAGAATAAAGATAGAGGTTTAGGAAGAGTATTACATGATGAACAAGTCCCAGTTGTAGGGAGAAACTATGCTGTCTAACATTAGCATGTAGTCATGTGAAAGGAGAAGCTACCACTCTTTTGTATATATTGTTCTATGCTCGGCCTTTCATTGACCCCAGCTTCATTATGTATATAATTAAATACTGATATGCAGGCAAACAATATTTCTTTTAATTAATATTTGGTGGTTTGGTTTGTGCTTTTACGTGCCTGTAGAATTAAAGGTTTAATAAGGTTATGTCGATACGAGTAATGTGTAAGGATTCTAAAAGATGCGTCAGAAGGACTGGCAGGTAGAGTGGTATAAGGGTGGAAAGCAGGACAGCCAGCAATTCCCAGAGGCTGAAAAAGGAATAAGGAAGCTAGCCATGAGGCTGGGAAGTCTATCCAGATGGTCATCAGAGAGCATCTCAAGCCATAATGATGACAGGATGAAGGAAGCCAAGTTATTTTTCATTGTGGGCTCATAGAACCCACAGAACTCAGAGAGCTCACCATTTTCATATTTGCACCAATTACCTGGCTGCATAACAACCACTACCACTAAACAAACTACAGTGAGCATCTTAAGACTGAATATACCTAAGTCAAGGTAGGCAAAGTACTTTTTCTACCCAAACTCTAAAACAGTAAGACCTGGAAAACATATAATTACTTAGAAAACAAAAAAAATATTCAGGTCCTGGTGGCCTTGTTTGTAAGAGCTAACTGTTAAAATTTCAGGAATTTTTGCAATCTGGTAGTTAAACACGGTCATTATTAAAATTTAGATTATAAAAGCTGATATTTAAGAAACTGACATTAAAGGGAAAGATAATGAATATTTGAAATTCATTACTCCCTAATTTCTACATTTTACTATTACCTATGATGTTCAGTTAATTTAAATCTATTGTATCTGTAGAGTGGAAGTACTACATAACGCTGATTCACCGTGCATCTCTCCCAAGTCTGTGTTAAGTAAAGTCACATTAGTGGCTTGAATTTGTCCATGGAATATTTGCACCATCAAAATTAGGAAACTCAACAGATCAGGGATTGATTTCATGCTGAAGATGAAAGTTTTTGATTTAACTAACATAATTTACATGACAGTGAGAAATAGTTTTACAGAATATCACACCTTAGATTGAATGACAATAAATTTATTAGGAAAGGACAAGTACATTAAGAGGAAACACCTATTTGTCAAATCACGTTTGAATTGCAGCTGTATGTGGCCTCAAATACAAAAATCTGGCAGAGACCAACAAAAGCATTCTGTGGGAATCAACTGACTACAGGAATTTTCAATAATGACTAATATATATTTGTATTATTATTTTTAAATTGTTAAACATCCTTTATATCATCCTTAAACATCCATTATATACAATTTGGTTATATATAATCAAATTTGTGTTATGTATCATGTAAATATAGATATAAATATGATGTTTATGATATATTATATATATTCATATATACAAATATATATCAGAGTATTAAATATTCACCAGGACACCACTGGTTCTAGGCCAAACACATAACTGCATAAAAAAAACTTGGGATCAGGTCCTGACTCAGCCACTGGTTTATGAGATTTGGAAAATCACTTAACTTCTTGACTTCATGTTACCCTTCTGTAAAGTGAAGATACCAGTCTGATATTCCTGCCTCGTAGGATTGCAGTGAGGAACAAGTAAAGTAATGGATGTTAGCGGACAGGAAAGCCAAAGTCCTTGCCTTCATGTGGCTTACATTTCCATGCATTTGATGAAGATCCCTGGAGTGTGTGAGCAGGAGGCCATCCAGAGATCACCTGGCCCAAGACCTTCACTTTACAAATAAGCCCACTGAATTAAAGTGCTGAGTTTAATGTGTGTGAGTGTGGGCAGGGGGTATGTATGTATATATCCAACAGGGCATTTTTCCCTTGTTAGCTTCAGTAACTTCCAGGGCCAACTCAATAATATAAAATCACTAAGAGAAAATAGAATATTCCAGCATACTGTTCAACATATGAACCAGAAATAGCAATCCAGCACATTACAGGCTGAGTGATATATTTAGCTACAAGCATTTAAGAAATAGCTCCTCTAAAGCTGCTTCTTGGAAGTTATTGAATAGGGTTGCTCTTTCACAATCCTTGACACTAAGAAGATTTAATATTTAAATTATAAGAAACAAAGTGCACATAAGAGTTATTTGATTCAAGGTAAATATCTCTTCCCAATTCCAGTATGAATATTAAAATATCTTTCAATGTTAGGATTCAAACTCATAGTAAGTCAGTTTGTGTGATTCAAAAGATTTTTCTTTGCTTTTGCTTTGTAAACATCTTTTATGCTTTACAATTTTGCAAATGGCCATTAATTCGTAGGTGCATTCCTGATAGGGAGAAAGTCAACATCAACCAGCTGATATGGCTCTGGACCTGATATATCCTGGATTTTGCTGCAATTTTTTTTAAAACACTTAGACTATGAGGTTACTCGATCTCAATGAAACATAGACACATGGATCCATACTTCAAAGAGACTGCATTATCTCTGGGTAAGCTCTGATCGATTAGTGAATTAAATGTGTATGAATGAGAATGAGATAACTGATAATATAAAAGAACTTCCTACTGCTTTTGCGCGGTCCATTTCAATAGCTCCACAAAAAAAAAAAGGGGGGGGGATGAATTTCTGAGTTGCTACTGGGGGCTTTCTTCTGCCCAAAGTCACCAGCTCCTGAGATTCTTATTCTAGAAGATGAAAGTCTGTCTATAGCCTAAATTATTTTAGATGTTATTTAAAGGTGATTTTCATAAGATACCCCTTGCTTGAAAGAAGAATTGCCCCTATAATTTCCCCAAAATGAAAACCACATCTAGTGTTATTTCCTACTTACTTAATTTCTTTTGCTTATTTGGAGCTAAGAGCCTATGTTATTGCATTAAGATGCTGGTAGCTGATTGCACTTCAGGCTTTCTTCTCCTCTAATGACTTCAGGTAATATAGAGGTAGAAGAGAATATGATTAATGACAGAGAATCATTTCAACACTTCAGAGTTTATTAATCAAGAGTTTGATACACTGGGGCTCTAACTGGAATGCCAAATTGCAGGTGCTCATGTGCCATTTCTAAATGAATCTTAACACATGTAAATCTGCTGTATGTGAAGATGTAATTATAAAATGATGATAGAATGACTCAGGGCCAATTTGAGGTCTGCTCATTGGCTGTTAGAGTTTATTCTTGATTCACTTGGACTCCACTCATCACTGGAGCACTGGGAAAGAGCTACTCCGTGTTTAAACTCCTGTAAACCTTCTCGTTTTGTTTTTGTTTTTCCCTTTTAACCTAAGTCACTAGGGAATGCTGGTACTCAAACCAAACCCAATACAAAACAAGCAGTGAGGGTAATTGAAAATAAGCCAAATGGATGTGAATATGATTAAACATTTTGCCTTTTTGCTGGTAAGCCTGGTCTGGCCCTGCTCTTCTCAGTAAGAAAAGGTTATAAATCAGTGACAGTCCCATCATTCATGCCCCAAAGATGCTCATGTAAAAAGGTCTTTCCAAAGGGATTTCCCCATCTTTCTCCCAACCAAGCTATTTTTAGATTACGTGATTTTGTGGTGATCAGGGTAGATAAACTCAAATCTCTTTTTATTTCATGTCACAGAAAAACAATTTTGAATTTCCGTTGATTTTTCCAGTTGTAGGAATAAAAATATCACGAAGCCCAAGTTTTCCTGAGTCTTGACTGATCTAACCCTGGAGTCACTGCTGGCTTTCACTTTAGAAGAAACCAAGTTAAAGAATGCAGATCTCAGAGCAAAAATCAATTTTCACTCTAAGACTATCCTACACTAATACATTTTCCTGGATTTCTGTAGTCATCAGAATTTTCTTTAATTTCTTTTGTTTGGAGGAAGGGGCAGTTAACAGATTTATACCCAAATATTTTTTTCCCCAAAAAAAGCAAAATTATGCCTAGACCTGAAGTTCATAATAAAATGCCCCATTACTTTACATCCTTTGCAGAAATACATTACTAATGAAACAGACTTTGATGTCATTCCAGCATTTTACCTGTAGACATATTTAGCTTTTGTGCAGAGAACTGGTTATTCAGAAAATGCTTTCCCCCATGTGGACCATTGTGCATCTGTCTTTCCATCACATACAGTGATAGAAATCCTACAGAGCCCTGGAATACGGCATTGCTGATTCCCGGGGTTGCAATTCCATATGTGGGTTGAGAGTGTCCAAAGAGGTGACAACTTCATAAGGCAGAGGAAAAACCATTGATATCAACTGTTTACTTACAACTTGAAAAGAGCTACCCTAGCTCTCAGCATCCCTTCTCTGTACCATTTCCATCCCCTGAGTAACCCCAGGAAACCATGTTCTTCTTAAGCTGTTACAAAAGGGTCTTTCCTAGGCAGATGTCTGCAAAGAGATCTTCTATCTGTACAATTTCTCAAGAAAAAACTCAGGCCAACTCCCAAGTATTTGCCTTCCAATTTCTACTGCACTGTCAGGCACAGTCAAAATACAATTAAGCTTTTCCCCAGAGTTTCCTGAATCTTTCTTGTAAAAAGATCCCTGATGAATCTCTAAGTCCTTAGAATAATGGTATTCAAATTTGTTATTATAAATTCTTAATTGCAAAAAATGTTTAAGCATTCAGTATATGCATATGTGCACATATGTGTATATATATAACATGTACATAGGTTTATATATGCATTTTCTTTTTTCTAAGTGATATAAATGTACTATTGAATAGATATATTGAAAATAAACTCTAAGGTAGGACTCTAAGTACATTGAAGAAGGAAGTTGTAGTGTTCCCCTTGTTCCCCTTCATCACAGGTGGAACATCGGGTGTGGCGCTGGGCGACTGTGCTGCCATGGATACCACGGGTGCGACTCCCTCAACACAGCTTACCATCTTAAGCAGAGTGAGCAGCTAAAATAGGAGCAGGCCAAGGCCACTGTAAGAAAGGCATCCCCTTTTGTTAATGTCAGGGTTTGTTCATTTAGAAATATGACTATCCTTTTCTGTATATACTTCATTTCTTGAGTGTACTTTTCTTCCTAGATGATCTGTTTCCCTTATCTTTATTCCTTTCAAACTGACACCTAGTGACGATACTAAGATTCCCTTACCTTGTAAAACCAACTTTTTCTTAGTCTCTTTATTTTTGTATCACGAGGCTTGGGGGCTGTGTTTCCTTTTCGGTGGACTTTACAATATAAACGCCCCTTTAATTCATATTGCCCTCCTGTAGGAGGTGATTAAAAGGAAGGTGTGCAACAGCTGCCTGGGCTTCCCTGCCAAACACCATGAGCAGCTGTTGCAGCAGATCTGGAAGAACTGCTTCTGACGAAAGTGCCGTGAATAGTTTTTCTGTAGTTCCTTAGAGACTCTAGAGGTGGTGACTGGAATCAGTGATTCTACAGCTGAATTATTCAGTTTGAGAATTATTCAATCTCATGACCCCTTTCCCCACTGTTGAGTCTTTAATGTTACATTTAATCCCTTCACCACCATGTGGTCCGGGGCTGGGAAACACAATCCTAATCAGCCAATGTGACTGCTGCACTCGTCCTGCCTTAGGATGCTCCCAGTATGTGCAAAGCTCTGTGCGAAATTATACGCTTAGTTTCACTAATAAAAATATTAAGTAGAAATAACCACAAACATGTATGATGCATACTTAGGCTGCATTAATAAGTGTGCTTATGAAAAAACAACTCTTCCCATACAACAGAACTAAGAAAACCACTTTAAAAGAGACTTAACTTTGTTGATTTCAGTGGATGGAGAGATTTACTTCAAACCATGTAACTTTCTTAAAACCTTTTTTGATCTATAAGCAGATCCCTTGGTCACTTCCAGACCTGCAGCCTCCATTCTCCTGCCCAGGCCTCTTTTCCTTCTCTCCTCTTTTTCTTCTCCCTGTCAGCAACAAAACCACATGCCCCTCATTTCCTTCTTAAGAGCAAGTTTTTAATTTTTTTTTTTTTTTTTTACCATTTGACTCCAGACTTAAGTAGCTGATGTCTCTGTTAAAGTTTTGCAATTTTGATTTGGAAAGCCCCACCAAGCTGTTGCCTGAGGGATCTCAGAGTTCTGCTGGTTTATTTTCATATCTCCCCCACGTCACCATTTCTCACATGCCCGCACCAGAGAAGATTCTGAGAGTTCTCTGCCAAGGGCAGTTCAAAGGCCACAAGGTGTAGCTTTTGATCAATCTTCTTTTTAAAGGATCAACAAGCGGTAATGTTCTCTTTTGCTTCACCTCATTTTACCTTACCCACGACCCAAGTGCTGAGTTTACTGTAGTATATATGCTCATATGATCTGAATCCTTTCGGTGAGAATCCATTTATTCTGTTCTGCCTTTTTCACATATTCCTCTGACCACTTTCCTAATTCGAGGTGAGACAAAAGGATATGTGAATGATTCAAGTTAAACCTCTGGTGTTTTGCTGAAAGGTGTTTCGGGATGATGGCACCACACACGTTTAAGTGGCTAAACTTTAGACTTTTCCAAATAGGTTCATATAGATTAATCGTGTATACAATAATCCCATGAGATAGAAATTATTTTTTCCCAATCTACTGGGATCGAGAAATTTAAGCTACTAACATATCATGGAATTAACAAATAATTATGCCAGGGCCCGAGCCCACATTTCTTCACTTTATCCATTAATATTATACTATGCTGGAAAACTAAACATGATCTTTAACTCACATTTCTTCCTTAAGCTAATTCACTTCAGTTTTAAATACCACCCCCAACTTTGGAAAGAAAGAAGAAGGAATTTTCAAGTCAGGTGTAAGTTGAACCTTGGAATTAACACCTCAAAATTCATGAACCATAAAGCCTGCTCCTTTGGAGTGCTTTGAACCAACACTGGCATGGAAAAGGCTTAGACTAATGAGGGCTCACGCTTAGCTGGGATCTATTCCTTAAGCTATAGATCTGTTTCAGACTTGGAAACTAGTGTAATAGAACTTGTGTTCTACAGAACTTGTGTGTTCATGTGAAGAAACAATTGTCTGAGTGGGGGACAAGCAAACTGAAGCCTGTCCCTATAGAAGCATGAAGTTATGGCATCTCCTGATGGCAGCCCTCCAGTCTTACACCAACCCTATAGAGGAGTTTTGATTACATAGGGGTGCCCTGCCAGTCACCAGATCTTGGTAGCAACCACACAGGCATCTTTTTAAAGGTGTGCAAATTTCCAGGAGGAAGTCAGAGCAGTTGGTTAGTGTACAGAAAGAACTGAGAGAAATGGAAAGGATGTTTGTCAGAACTCAGAAATTCTTCAAATTCTTTTTTTTAAGCCAGAGTGAGGAACAGACTGAAGCACGAATCAATGCTGCACTGTTAATTCACACCCAGACTCTAAATTGAGATGTGTGTGGTAGGGAAGTAGGTGAGTCTGGTTTCATTTCTGCTCTTTTTTGATGTCCTCATCTGACAAGGAAGATCACTACTGACCTCATCCTCACTCCCATTTCCAGGTGTTCAGAAGATCAGATCAACGGTTATAAACATATGAGTGAGCTCATGCTGGGAAACAACCTTCTTAAAAGAATAGACATTAGCTTTTGGCTGAAATTTCTTCATGTTCTCCAGAATTTGCGAAATTACTTTAAAAAATTGATTTGCATTATTCTAAAATCCTGGAACCTTTTATAAGCTAGTTACTCTGAGTGACTCATTCTCTATTTGGTCTCTGAGTTACCCAGATACCAGTGGGCTTCAACCCAATCTCAAAAATTAAAGTGGGTGGGGTATAGGACTATGTGTTCTGACAACTCATTGATGTTTTAACGAAATATCTTTTAGGACAAGGAAAAGATAATGCAATAATTTTCAAGTGAATAGTTAATCTCTCCTAAAAGTTGGCGTAGTTCAAAAAGGAAGTAGATTCAAGATGCTTTGGCTCAATGGTTTTCAAACTCTTTTTTATAGTCCTCAGTTTTCTTGAAAATGTCTTTGGGACTTCCTCAAATGTGGTAAAAGAGATTAAGAAGTCAGGAATTCTAAGCCCATTTCAAAATAAGTAAGTTGTTTTTACCTATCTATGGATATGGGTCTTTTGAAAGATTTCTGTTGACAAAAAGAGTTTCAGAGCTTAACCAAGTTTGAAAACACCAGTGTAGCTGAACTCCATGATAAACAGCTTCACAAAAAGGTAAATGGAAGTTAACTCATTTTTTGTAATCACTTTCTGATACAAAACCTTTAACAGTTCTGTATTGCCTAATTAATTAGGTTCAGGTCTCTAATTAAAGCATTCAAACTTCTTCATTATCTTTTAAATTTTATCTTCCATATTCTCCTACCCTGATGTTCCAACCAAACTTGACTTCTTGCTATTTATTTCTCACCTACCCGCCTTCCTCATGCTGTTTCCTCAGATTGTAATGAACTCTGATGCAGCTGCCTCCACCTGTCACCATTCTGCTTGTGTGTTATTCCCTTTATGTCCAGTTGGCATGGCATGTTACTTCTGCATCATACGTGCCTACATCTTCCTGCAAGCTACATTCCGTCCTCCCTCTAAACCTTCTCAGTACTCTTTATGTCTTCAATGGCATCTCATATTCTGTTTTACTACTCTTTTATTATCTTATTTTTTTTGTTTTCTTGTATTTATGTTTTACTTCATTTCAGAATTAATCTCTGATTCATTTTATGTCTTTCAGAGCCTTGTACACAATTGGTGCTCAATTTAGGTTGAAATTAAGACATAGTATTGGTTTGAGTGGATCATTTGTGGGATTGAATTTTGATTTTTTTTTCTGTCACTGAAAGAACTTAATATTTCCAGATTATGTGGCCGCTTTTTAGTTTTCTTAATAGGATAAATGTTCTCTTTCTACTTTCACTGGAATTGCAATTTCCCTCATATAGGAGCTAGAAATAATCATTATCTATAAATATGTCCTTGTCGCCTACTATTTTCAGCTACCCTCACTCTTCTGGACACACTGGCTTCATTGCTATTCCTTGAACAGAAACACACATTTATTTTTGCCTCAGGGCCTTTGCAATTTTCTTCTCTGTGTGGTTTGTTTTTCACCCTCAGTTTAGCCAAATCACTGCTCTTTTTCTAAGACTATCTTAAAGAACACCTTGTTGTTATCCATCCCCATTATCCTGATTTATTTTACTGAACCTTATATGTTATCTTACATTTAAATTGATTTATTGGTCAACTTAGCTGGAACTTAAGTTCCATGAAGGCAAGAACTTAGTCTTGTTTAATGAGATAATTCCAGTACTAATAGCATCTGGCATTTAAACAAACAACAACAAAAAAGAGCTCAAGAAATCTTTATTAAATAAATAAATAAATAAATAAATAAATAAATAAATAAATAAATAAATAAATAAATTGGCATATGCAGACCATGAGACGGATAGTGTGTGTGTGTGTGTGTGTGTGTGTGTGTGTGTGTGTATGTTTTCAGAAATAACCTTAGATTGGAAGATAGAAGATCTAAACTCTAGTCCCTGTTCTGTCCTTAACTAAAAAGTGAACTGAATTAATGCTCCAATCTCAATACTTTTTTCTTTCTTTTGCAAACAGAATATTAGTCAAAAAATACAAAAACTTAAAAATCTACCTTGTTATGAATTTTTAAAAATCAATAGCTGTTTCTTCAGTTAGATTTGTGATATCTTCTTATACAGTGAAGACTTGTAGGCTGCTGGCATACATGGGAGGAAGTCAGCTTTCAGAATTATGACATAGACAAGAAGTGACCAGAATTCACCCTGGAGCTGTTGATATGTGTGGAGCAGCTTAATGAAATGACAGCTCTTGTTTTGTAAAGCAGCTAATGGACTCGACAAGAATCACAGTTTCCATGCAAGGACACTAGCAGTCCAAATAATGAGTCTTTAACTCACTCACCAGGACTATCATATCCTGAAAAAACATTTGTTAGGAGCTATTTTGGGCCAAATGCTTAATAAATTCAATAATCTTTTACTAAGTGCATTAGCATTGCCCAGCTACAATCTTGTTGAATTATATTAATTGCATTTAAACAATTAGAAATAGGGCAGTTGTTCTAAGGAAGTAGGGAGGAGTGGAAAACTAGAACTAATTGGTTCCTTTTCTAAACTGGGATGGGTAGCAAAGCTAACTGGGATGCAAAGGCAATTACAAAATCCATTTAAGTGTAACAAATGAAGGTCTGAAAGACTAAACCACTAATTAAGGGCTGGACCATTAAAATGAAAAAGGTGACCACTTAGCCTTAGACCAATGATGCATATCTCTTGCCAAATAAATTGGTAATAGAATTTTGGGAAGACCTTGCTAGAACTCTGAAGTGCTAACATGAGGCTAAAGCAGGAAGTGTGAAATCAAGGAGTCCAATTTTCAGTGGCCTCTGGACTTCCTGTTTGACTCTCAGAATGTGGAATTTCTTACTGTGCAAGTTGCTACTGGCTTCTAGGTCAAGGGCTTGAAAAACAGCAAACTTCAAGCTTGACAGAATTAAATAAAAACTGGAATATAGACTCAAAGCTAAAGCTCTTTGTTTTAGGCTATCAGGGTTTTATTAGTACACAGAACCATTTCAAGATACAATTTTTAAATACGGCTATCTCTACAGTCCATTTTTCCTTCCTGTGAACGTCTGTTGTTACTCAGCACATATTGTTCTGCTGTTGTCTATTCCAGTTCCTTGGCACTCAGAGATATAACATATCTCTAGGGAGCCCAGGGTTGTACTGTACAGCATCTTACTACCCTCCCAAACAACAGACTCTTCTTTCATCCTTCCCCTGCTTTAACCTCACCATGATTACTTGCCCATTCTCTTCCATTGCTCAAGAGGCAGCTCTTGCTATGTGATAGTAAGAGACTAATATGTAGATATTAGTCCTGCTAATTTTGTAAGAGGCCAATATATTATCTTTCCAGAAAAACAAAAAGCCTTAATACAAATAACATCAAACACACATTGAATTTTATAGCAAGAGTACAATTTGAAGATTTTTCATTCTAAAACCTTTCTTCTTACCCACAATGAGACTGAATTCCAAGAATCTGGCTATTCTGACCATTGTGACACAGTGCTCTGTTCAGTAACCCAACTGACACCTTACCAAGACATGATGTTAGAATATTAGATGTTTAGAATATTAGATTTTTAGGCTTCCCAGCAGAATTGAGGAACAGACAAGATTTTTGGGGCCTCTTATATCATTCCAAATCCTCTGTTTACTTATAGGTACTAGCAACTTTATTGCTAGCAGACAGAAGCATAAGATATTGGCAACATTTATATATCATAAAAAAGCATAGTCTTCTTAAGGAATTACTATTCTTCAAGTCATTCCATATATCTAGCAAGAAAGCAGCCTGTTGAAAAGCATGGCTTTGGGGATCAGCTAGCCCGAGTTTATATGCTGGCCTCATCATTTTTGTGAACAGCTCTTTACCCTCATTTCACTACAATATCTTTATCTATAGAGATAATAATACCTATATTTCAGTGATATTGTGAGAAATAAAAATAGTATGTATACATTTGTATACTTATGTACACACATATTTGGCAAAAATTCTGGCATTCTGTAAGTAGTCAAGAAGTAGTTATTGTTTTTTTTTTTTTAAAATATAAGTAGAGTGATTTCTTAATTATAGTGATGGTGAATTGCTTGAATAGCCACCAAACTACAAATGACTGCCTTTCCTGGTCACATACTTCTTCTATGTCAAAGTTATCAAATTTGGACCTGCCAGAAAAGATAGTAACACTCTGAACTGAATGGTATTTGTCTAAAATCAGTGCCCTTTCCAATACACACACACACACACACACACACACACACACACACACACAGACACACACAGAGAGAGAGAGAGAGAGAGAGAGAGAGAGAGAGAGAGAGAGAGAGAGAGAGAGAGAGAGAGTTAGTTAGTTAGTTTATTTTTAAGTACATATAGTTGGGGAAACAACCCCCACTCTTCCGCCAGCTACAAGGGGAACCTTACTACAGTGGACCCTCCCAAATGATTCTCCAGGAAACTTCGCCCCTTTCTCACCCAGCTTAACAGCCAAGTGATCACTGCTGCTGGTCAGCACTTGGGAGGCTCGTTGGACACAGTTTCTCATGAGCATTCCTTTCATGAGTGCAATACCACAGGTTAATGTAGGAGTTTTATTTCCCAAAACATAATCATACAAAGCTATATGTGCATTATTTTATTGAAGGATTTGGATAATTTGGATAAACTGTAATTAAGGGAAAAAAGTCAAACTCAGTGCTAACCATTGCTTTCCCATAGTTCTGGGGAAGCCCCGGAAAAGCTAATCCCTTGCCCAGATGTTCTTTTCCTTAACTTTGTCCCCCTGACCTACTTCTGAGATCATTTCCTTCTTCTAATACGAGCTGTGTTAGTTGATATCCTTTTTTCTTTCTTTCTTTCTTTCTTTCTTTCTTTCTTTCTTTCTTTCTTTCTTTCTTTCTTTCTTTCTTTCTTTCTTTCTTTTTTAAATTCCACCCCTTATCCTGATGTTAATGGTGGATTCCGCAGGTGCAGGTTGATAAATGAAAGTAATGAACAGGAAGAAGGTGAGCCCCATGTTTTTCCATAGCTGGTCACTGATACCTCAAGCTTCAGGAACAGCTCAAAGGAGGGCTTTGCCCTGTTAGGTGAAACTGCACACTCTATACCTGACATGGAAACAGAGTCAAGTCCTCCTTTGAGATCTCTTCACCTGTGTCAGTTATGGTGCATGTATTCATCCTCCTAATTGTCCAGTGAGTAGCTGTTAAGTCAAGTACAAATGCATGCCAACACAAACCCATGCAGTTTCTCAGAATAGTAACGATCAGTGACTGTGAAGCAAGCCTAAGCCCATCAAAGGGAAGAGAATATATCTTTCGAACTGTCTCATAAATTTCCAGGTGCTTCTTCACACAACGGTGTGAATATTGCACATATTTTTGTATGAATAATTATCTCCTGCTTTCAAATGTTGCCCTCTGGGGCCTTTCCACTTTATTTATCTTACTGGTCACTCCTGTGGGTACAAAAGACCTGGTCGAAGATTTGAAATTATTCCTTGATAGGACAATGGTAAGTTCTTTGCCATGAACACCCATGCTCCTCAATTTCTATTTTGGATGGGGATTTATATTTTTCAGTTGGAGGAATATTTAAAGAAATTTTCTTCTACAAAGTCCATTACATGGCTTTTTTCTCTCTAGGTTGACTTCTTATAGGAGTTTCACTAGAAAATTGCCCTTTCCAGATCTAGTTTAAACTCAATCTATGCCTAATCTAAAGTGCCCTTTCCTTTATATGTTATTAATGTGCACATTGGAATAAGCTAGAGCAAAAAATATATGGCAAATAGTCTTTGTTGTGTAATGGGCCAAGCCTTTAGTCAAAGACTGAAGGAAATAAAGGTATTTCCTGGCTTCTCCAAACAAGTTTTACAATATCTAGCCTGGTACTCCGATGCCTTCCAAATCTCCTTTGAGTGCTTTTTAAATCCCTGCTAACATGGAACAGCAAACCAGGGACTTGTACATCTTTTTCCACCCATGTGTTTGTTTGGCATTGAGCACTGGATATCCCACGTACTATTAGAGTTGAAGCTGTTAGAGGAGGACAGCCATCTGAGCAGGCAGTAAAGAGGGTGGGGAAAACATCTAACCTAATGCTGACTCCTTAGACTTGAAGCACTGATGTCTGTAGTTAACAAGATGTGTGTTTGTATTGAGCAAGGAGGAGAAAGCTTTCCATTTCAGTTAAATGTCTATTTCCACAACATATATAATTGAATTACATATCTGATTAAATCAGAAAATGGGAAAATCTTTGAGTATGCAGTGCCCTGTGCTGACTACCTTAACGTGAGCTCACTTGCTACCTCACTGCCAGCTTTAATATGGCAATTAGTGCTGGCAAATCTCTATTTGCTTACAGACCTAATTAGAGATCAAGAGAGTGGCTCACTTTTGATAATTGCATGGCTGTGGCCCATCTATCAGCCATTGTTAAATTGTTGTTATATTAATGTAAAGCTTATAATCACTGCTGTTCCAAATTGAATAAAATGTTCTTGCCAATTCTCCAATGCAATTAATTTACATAAAAGCCTCTGGAACCAAAATTAAAATGATATACATCTTTGCAAAGTCTTCAGTTAAAACAAAGCTAAGTAATAAGGAACTCATACATCTTTTCTCTCTGCATTTTTATGTTTACTGGCATTAATGGCCAAACAATCATTAAAATGTGCCTAAAACTAATTAAAATTGTTATGCTCATACCTCATTTACTATGTACTCTAATTTATTATTCAAAGCATTAATATTTTAAATTTCCTGTTTCAGAGTCCAGAGAGATTCCAGGCAGTGAAACAGGAGGTCAGCCGTTCCCCTTCCTTCTAGAATCTGCATATAAATCACATTAATCTCACTGAGGTATTTGATATTGGCTCAGAAGAACTGATGGTATAGGTAGGCTTGTCTGTTTTGTTTCTTCTGCTTAAACTAAATAAATAAAACAAAACACAGTCACGCATCGTCAGAAGATCTGCACAAGATTGCAAGCAAAGAATAATACATGATAGGTGCCACATTTATATCAACTCTAAAATAGAGAAAAACAAAAATTTGTTATATGCTGTGTGCCAGGCACCTCCCTACTAAGACTAGCAGAGACAGATATACCAGTGTGGTATTAAGAATCTTCAGAGTTTATCATAACTATATAATTGATGTGACCATTTATAGCAGAGCCAGGTGAGAGAATCGTCTGTGTCTGACATTAGAAGTCATATTAATAATGTAATGTATTTATATTATTAGTCTACTTACGTTGTTACTCAATTACTAGTATCTACCATTTACTTAGTGACTACTGTGAGGCAGTGTCTCTTACATAATTTATCCAATTTAATCTATACAACAATACTATTATTGCTGCCATTTTAATGTTTGATGAGGAACCAAAGCTCAGAAATGTAAAATAACTTGCCCAAGGTCACAACTGTAGATGACAGAGCAGGAAATTAAACTCATGTGTGTTTCTATTGATATTCCATGATATTTCTATTAGACTTTGCTGATAACTCCAAATAATTTTGATTCTTCTGGAGCTAATAGGTAAGTATTTCCTCTACACACATCTCCTACACAATTCACCTTCACAGTCTTTATTCTTTTTTTTTTCTTATTATCTTTTTACCACCATATTACCATAATGCAGATCTAAAATTGGCACCTTGAAAAGATTAGATGTGAATAGAATCTTCCACTATGAAAATAGCTGCTAGGAACCTAAGCCTGTTTAAAGCAGAATATTGGGTAAATCCTTGACTTACCTTGAGTCACATCAGGAGACTGAGGAATATTTCAGACCAGCTTCAGGTAAAAGAAAATATTGGTTATTTTGGCAAGATGTAGTATAAAAATGTGCATTTTTCTTGAAACCCATTTCTCATTTTTGATCTTTGACTTTTGTACTAGCAGTATGAATCTGAACAATTCAGTCCCTCTTAGGGCCTATTTTCTTCATCATCTGTAAAAACAGAATGCTGTACAGGAAGTTCAAAAGGCCTCCTTGCAGCTCTATTATCTATGATTTTATTTAGAAGAGCTTGAGCATAGACAACGACCATAACTTGGAGCTCATAAAGTTGAAGAAAGAATTATAAATGTGCTCTGGAGTGTTTCAAAAGGAAATTAAAAGTTGAAAATTTTTACACTAATGAGTGGTTATGTATTCAATTGTTTAAAATGTCTTTAAGAATAACATTGTTTTGTCAAAGAAAAGATGTCCGTGTGTGTAAACTAGTGCCTGACATGTGTATGAATGTATAATCTTAATATATTAAATAAATTAACTAGAAATTGTGGGGTTAGGATAGTGGATGTGGAACGGCTTTAGGAATTTCTTTCTCTATAACAAGATACTCTGCAAAACCCTAGGTCTGTGAAGACCACAGCTTAAAAACAACTTCAATGGCAAATTATTCCAATGAGAGCAAGAGAGTGAGTGAAAGAGAGGGAAAGAGAGAGGGAAAGAGAGAGAGGGAGAGAAAGGAAGTCACTAGAAAAAAATAGAAATATATGAAACTCCTGAGGGAGCTCTCTCTAAATTTAGGTTGCAAAAAAAAAAAAAAAAAAAAAAAAAAAAAAGGAGAAGAAAGAAATAAAAAGAGTCATTAAAACATTAAAAAAGAAATCAAATCAAGGAGAAATAGCAACAAGTGGTATATTACTGTAACAACAGCGCCAAACCTAAAGTACATCAAGGCTAAAGACAGCATAACTATCTTTATAAACAGTGCTCAGAGTGAGAATTAAAAGGGATATCTCACTGCTGCTGAGGAATGGGCACTTCGAAGTAATGTTGCAGTTATTCAGAGGGAGAAAGTTACTTCCAGCTGTAGCAAATCTGTGAGGAAAATCAGAATAAAGCCAAGAAATCTAGTTGAAAAAGCATTGAAAAGTAGCAATAGATGATGTAACCTTTTTGAAGAATATGAAGAGTTTATGAAATTTGGCCTTTCAGAGATTTAGGGAAAGGATGAAAGATGTTCTAGGCAAAAGGTAAGGCTGCTAAATGAAGGAAAGGAAGAAGAAGACTGTGTGTCTGGGAATGGCATATCTATGTTTTTCAAGATTGGAGACTGAAAAGTTGGAAAGGTACATTTATTTATTCAATAGTAATTATTGAATATCTACTATGTGTTTTAGGTTCCGAGGGTACAGTTGTGAACAAAATAGACAAAAATACTTGACATCATTCTATGAGATGATAGATACCAT
Organism: Eonycteris spelaea; assembly: GCA_003508835.1. Lineage (NCBI taxonomy): Eukaryota > Metazoa > Chordata > Mammalia > Chiroptera > Pteropodidae > Eonycteris > Eonycteris spelaea. Next base: position 8,595,833 of record PUFA01000043.1, on the reverse strand, counting down.
GTAAGATACTACATAAGATAAAAAATATGTATTATAGTAAAAAATTATCTGAAGAAAAATTGAATGGGAGACGTCATTGGCAGGGTGAATTTTGAACCAAAACCTGAACTAGTCATATGGATGTGTGAGTAAAAAGCATCCTCATCAGAGAAAATACCACCTGTGCCAAGGTCCTGAAATAGGAGCAAGCCAGAAACATGAAGGTAATACGATTGGATAGTGAGTAAAAGTTAACTTAGTATGAGATGAGGGACCAGTTCATGCAGGGCCTATAGAAGATAGTGCGTTGATTTTTAGTCTGAGACAATTAAGAAGCCATTGGAGGGTTTTAATCCGAAGAGGGGCTTGATTCCATCTGTATTTTTAAATGATAAACCTATCCACTGTGTTGAGAAAAGATTGGAGGAGGCAAGAACAGAAACAGAGATTGGTTAGAAGGCTAGACCAATATATATCCAAAGGAGGGATGATGGTGATAGGCCAAGATGATGGTGGGAGTAAATGGTTGGATTCTGGATACATGTTCAAGGCAAGATGTGCTAAAGAAAGAGAGGTATCAAAATCAAATACAACTTCTAGGTGTTTATCCTCAGCAACTAAAAGAAAAATGGACAACTGAATGGGAAGCCTGAGAAAGGAGTTACATTTTGTTTCATATAGTTTTTTTTTTTTTAATGGGAAAATATCAGGAACTCAATTTGGGACATTAATTTTGATATGGATATGAAACACCAAGTGGAGGTGTTAATCAGGCAGTTGGATATATCAGACTGAAGTTTAAAAGAAAAGTTTAGACTTGAGATATAAATATAGTATAAATGGTATGTAAAACCGTGAAACTATATAAGATCTTCTAAAGAATACGTGTAGGTGGGAAAAAAAGTTGGACAAAGACTCAGCCTTGGAGCTCTCCAACATTTGAGAGCTGGAGACATAAAGAAACATCAGTGAAAATAATCTAAGAAAGGGAGAACAGAAAAGTGGAAGACAGATCAGGAGAGTGTAGAAGCCAAGAGAAGAAAGTGTTCCAAGAAGGAGAAAGGAATCGACTATATCAAATGCTTTTGACAGATCAAGTTAAATGAACATTGAAAAATGACTATGGCATCTAGCAACAACACAGAAGTTACAAACTTGAGGAAAGCAAGGTGATATGGTCAGGGCAAAATCTGATTGGAGTGTGGTCAAGAGAGTGTGTAAAGAGAAAAAAGGGAGATGATGAGTACAGACCCTTTTAAGAGGGTCTGGACTAAAGAGGAGAAATGAAGCAGTTGCTAGTGGAGGAAGTGGGAACCAGATATAATTTTTCTTTCTTTTACTTTTTTTTTTAAGATGAAAAAAAAATATAAGCATGTTTGTGCGGCAGTGAGAATCATCCAATCAAAGTAAGATTGGAAGGAGAAGCTAAAACCAGTTCAATAAGACATTAAGTACTAGGTTAATAATAAATTTGAGTCTTGTCTCATAGGCAATGAGGACACACTGAAATCAGTAGGTATAACATGTAAAATTGACAGAAAATCAGTATTGTTAATAATGCAGGCTAGTGGTATCATGGCCTAAATTAAAGTCATAGTAGAAGGCATGCAGCGAGGGAAGGTGATTTAAGTAGTTTCAGAAACAGAATCTAGCATACATAACAAATAATGTGGGAGTGGAAGAGAGTGAGAAGGCCAAGTGAAGTGTAAATTTTCACTTATGGGTGACTAAGAGAGTAATGGTAGTATTTATTAAAATAAGGAAATTGGGCAAGTAAGGGGTGTGGATCAGGTTAACTGGTTGAGATAAGCAAATGTTTATCTGTGTTCCCAGGACATCTACATGGTACATTCTGACAGGCAGTGGAAAATAATCAGTTGAAGAGAATCAACTTAAGAAAATTCTTAGGCTGTTCTGGATGTTTAAGAATCATAAAACATTAGGAAACCAAATTAAAATAAAAATATAGCCAATGTTTTTGGGTTCATTTCCCTTTAATGTAATTTTGAAGGCAATAAATAATTAGCATGAACAGTTATGCAAGAATTCCTTAATACTGTCTTAACAAGCTAAGTTATATAAAAAATAAAATAGTACTTTGTTAACAAGTCACATTATTATTTAAGTAAAAAGTGATATGCACTAATTGGAAATGTAAGAGAATTTATGTCTTGACATTTTGATCCCAATAGATATAGCTAGTTTTATGGTGTCTGAGATATGAAGAAGCTAAATATGAGAGAGTGATAAATAATATTTGAAACCTTGAGAATTCTCAAATAATAGGTATAAATAATCACAAGCAATCACTGCTCAAGTATCATTCCTAATTGCCTTCACATCAGCCCTAATTTCTACATCTGACCTATGGCTCTTTTCTACCATTTGTACTGTTTTGCCCAGACTTTGTTGTTAATCCTTAGTTTTCTGACACATCCCACACTATCATCCTTCTCTTACACTTAACACTTCAGTCTTATGCTCAACCCTGAGCACCTCCCTCCCTCCACCCCAACTGCTTTTTCCCTTAGTCTTTCTTAGCCTGGTCCTGAAATAGAAGATAGAAGGTATTTAATTAAAGGATTCAAGAAAAGCTTCTAATCCAGCTATCAACAACCTTGATAGCCTCGAGATACAAAAACAGATCAGCTATGCCCGTTGTATCTCAAGGCGTGAGCAGATAAGAAAAGGAGTAGAAGAGAAAAAGGAGAGAAGAAAAATGAAACACACACAGAAGCAGAAAGAGAGGGTAGATATATCCTGGTCTGGGTACTTGTAGCATAGGTCATAATATTCCAAAAGCCAATCCAAGGACTGGTGCAATCCATAATTAATTTTTCAAATGTGTGTGGCATGAGAAAATAAGGTCAGTTTAATGAATTTTTCATAATTCAAATTTGTTCAATTTATAGCTCTGTCTTTTATTGAGAATATATCTTTCCTATGTTTTGTATTAAAATGATCTATTAAAATGATAAAATCAAATGATACTGTTTGCTTATTTTGAATTCCCGACAAAATTAAAAGTGGACAATTATGTGTATAAGTGCGCCTGTGTGTATAAGTATGTGTAGTTTATATAATATTTACTATGAAAAATCCCCAAATCTGGCAACTCCTGTCTAAATTAGTTAAATTTGTCTAAATTGGTGAGTTTAGTTACTGTTGTCTTTATTTAAATGGATCAATGAAGCAAAAATAAAACAAGTTCTATCCTAAAGAGGTAAAGAATAAGGAAGGTAAAGCATCAAAAAGAGTCATTATTTCATCAGCTTCTCTAACATCTGTAAATCTGGGTACCAATCTAACTGGTAATCTTTAACCTCATAGAGGAATAGTTTTATATGAATTTAGGCAGTACCCTGTATTTTACTTTTTTTATATCTATGAATGTGCTTGTTCAGATTTGTGTGTTCCTTCATCTTGTTCAGGCTGAACTTAAATGTTTCCTGTGACTGAAATAGTTCTTGCTTGGTTGTCTCTTGTGTATAATTCTCCCTATTTTTTTTTTTTTCCTCTGCTATCTACTTACCTTTCTAGGCGGAAATTCTAGGGAGCTTAATTTTGTTTGCCTAAGTGTGACTGACCCCAGTTTTCATATAACAGGACCTCCTAATGTTCACTCATTTTTTTTTCCTCCTGCCTCTAAATCATTATTCTGAGCAACCTTTGCTTTAACTTTCCTCTCCTATTATAGTCTTATCCTAGAAGACAGCAGCGTCAGCACTCAAAGTGTCAGCCCACAGTTCAATAACATGCATCAACTTATATTCTAGCTCAATCTTTTTTTGCCTATATAAATACAAATGAAAAAGTAATGCATCTACCTCTCCTTATTATGCTTACTTCTGAAGATTCACGTTTTCACAAGAAGTCAACATTTGCAAAGGCAATAGTGCAAAAGGGGGAAAAAATAGGGAGAGAAGAGAGGAAGTGAAATCTAGCATTTTCACTGTGCCAGAGAAGTATATTTACTCACAGCAACAGCTGACCTTTCTCAGGAAGGACATCTTTAGACAGGTGGTATTCCTGTTAATCATGAATTATCATTCTGCTCCTAGCTTCCGGGCCTGCTTTTCTCACAAACACCAGAGATAACGCAGTAAAAGAGGGGCATGCCAATTCTCTTAGAATCATTAAATGCTAGCAACTGAAAAAGCATTTAGATGTCATCAGGTTCATGAAGGTATTCCTTTCAATAACAAATATGACTTGAGAACTTTCATATGTATGTGAGGGGCGGGGGAGGAGGGGCGGGGTGCAGTCTGCCAGGCAATATACTAGGTGATGGGAATGCACAGATGAAAAACACAGTTCTGTTCTCTTGAGTAAATACTAGCCAGAGAAGTTTAAGTGCCTTAGCCGAGGTTGTGTTTAGTGGCTGTGCTATGATCCCTAGTATTACACACCCTTCACCCTTCTTTCTTCAAGGCATGTTTATTCGTTCTCCCAATTCCAAAGATATTAATATCTTTCCTCATGTTCCTACTAATTTATCATTGCATCATTGTCATTCATCCTTGTGTCTGTCACTAGCTAGTGGAGTGTCTTGAACATGGCACATACTTACGTTTCTTGTTAAATGTATGTATGTTTCCCTAGTGTGTAGACACAACTATTACCTATGTTGATGGAATTGTGTGTAAGGCAGCAGTGGGCATGGAGAAAATATGCAATTATGGAGGATCAGTCTGCTGTTCCCAGTGATTTCATGGTTCAGTGATTTGAAGGTCGATGGAAAGGTTAGAACTGAGTCATTACACACCAATAAAAGACAGTCTTTTCAAACTTGCTTGATCCTTGTCTGCCTTGTGACTTTTAATCAGTTGAGAATCTAACTAATTATTTGCATAGCTTCTCAAGCCATATAGAAATGAAAATAAAGCTTGTCAAGCACTGTTTTCTTGGCCCACAGATTATAATTCATGACACTGGCAGATAAAAAGAGATTTTTAGGCTCCTTATTATAAACATTTTTAAGGTCCTATGTACATGTATTTATGGAAAATTAAAGTGTAGCAAAAACAGCTCGCCAAAGATAATCAGAAATTGTTTAGACCATGAACATGGATAATTTCAATAGATAAAAATTCCACTTAACTTTTAAGACACAGTTTTGCATCAGAAAGAGTTTCGTGAAAGTATAATAAATGATTTTATTTTCTATAAATGAGACAATTACAGCTTAAAGAATGTGTCAGAGTATTCACCACAAATCAAACTAGTTTTCAGGAAGCATAAATTGGTAATAAAAATAGAAGAGTAACTTACTAGAAATGGAAAAATACAAAGTTTAGAAGATTTTTTTTACAGAAAAAAAAGATTCGAAATGAAATCCTCAGAATGATATCTCACTATTTAAAATGTAAACCAACTCTATTTGCTTATTGTGATAGCTAAAACAAACAGAAACTGAGTATAATGGAACTTTGTTGTTTTGTGCTATCTAAGATTTACTTGTCATTTTAAAAGTATATATAACATTCCACTCTTAATTTAATTATCCATCCTTCCCCCAGGAAGTCTATATTCTTCAACACTAAATAACTTTGATAGTTCCCCTTCCTGGTTTAGAGATCTGCATATAACCTAAACTGGCTCAATGCAATGGGAATCCAGGCCTTCTGTGGAAATACTTTCTCTTTGCTGCTCAATACAGTCAAGGAGCAAGTTCCTGTGTAGCCATTCAAAGACAACCATATTTTTAAATTGGATTTTTTTTTTATTGTTGAGTTGTATGAGTTATTTGTATATTTTTGATATTTGGCTGTTACGAGAGGAGTTGTTTGCAAATATCTTCTCCCATTTGTATAGTTGCCCTTTATCTTGTTGATGGTTTCTTTAAAACTGAAAACAACAAACAAACGTGACAAACAGAGCTCAGGGACTCAGGCAGAGAATTAGTGGTTACTGGAGAGAATAGGAGGAGGGGGAGGTAGATAAGGATAAAGGAGGTCAAATATATGGTGATGGAAGGAAATTTAACTTTTGGTGGTGAATACATAATGCAATATACATATGATGGATTATTGAATCATATATTTGAAACCTATATGACTTTATTAACCAATGTCACTCTAATAATTTAATTAAAAATAAATAAATACATAAATAAAGACACCCATGGGGAAAAGCTGATGAAATGGTATAAACTCCTGAGAAAACTGGAGAAAGAAAAATCAAGTTTGGGTCAGTTTGTGAAGAAGCCACATCAAGCTTCCCCTAAAGTCAGACCTAACTCTTCAGTTTTAGGTATATGAGTCCAAAATTATTTCTTGTTGTCTACATCAGACAGAGATTTATTTATTGGTTCTTGCCTAAGTATCATTACCAATACTTAGGGTCACCACAGTCCAAGATCTATCTGCCTTTTGGTATGTCTAAAATTTGGTTTTATCCTTGTACCTAGAAATGATCAAATCCTTGGAGAGTAACTCATGCTAAATAAATTAATAAAAGAAAATTTAACTAGAATCACAATTAATTATTTTCCAATAATAATTGTCAAAAGAAGTAGGTTTTCATTTCTCTGGTAATTACTTTTCCTCCTTGTGCAGAATCTACATAAGAAGCTAAATTTTGTCTAAAGATATTCATGGTGGTCTTGAATTTAGAATAAAGCAATTATTTCTATAACTCTAATAAAGGATTTTCTGAAGTATATATGATACAAGTTCTGATGAATATTAATAATTATATGAAAAACGGGTTCTCAAAGTCAAACTGATTTAGAAATCACAGGTTAAACAATTTAAAGTGCTTTTACTACAAGACTTCTAAGAACCTTTCCTAAATGAATGTGCTTTGTAGCTATCAAAAGGAAGATGTACTATGGGTTATGCAGATTCTATTTTCTTTTTTTCTGTAGACTATCTGTCACAAGATACAACCATGTGGGATCAATTATTCTTCTTGGACTGCAAATTGTTGCTTTAAAATATATTCTGAGTCCAATTGCTCTCACAAGTTTCGTGACTTACACTATGGGCCGGGTCATTCACCATCTTTTCACCTGAACTATTGCAATAGCCTCCTGACTGGTCTCACTCTTTTTACCCTTCACCTTGAACTATTTATTCTCGACAGAACAACCAGAGTGATTCTATCAAAACTGAACTCAGATCATATCACTCAGCTACATAAAACTGTTGGAGGTAATGGATATGTTTATGACATTGATTGTGGTGTTGGTTTCATAGATGTATACTTTTCTCCAAGCTCATCAATTTGTATACATTAAATATAAACAGCATTTGGTATGTTAAAAAATTTAATAAAAGGAAAAAAGGTATTTCTGTCTGGGAGTGCTAAAAATAAACAAATAGAAAAACCAAACTAACAAAAACCCAAAGGCTTCCCGTGAACTAGAATAATTTAAAATTATACCATGACCTAAAAAACCCTTTTGTATCTGCCCTCTTCCTCAGTGCCTTCTTCTGCCACCATTCTCCCCTATTCATTCTGTTCTCACCACATGTGCATGTTTCCACCTGCCTTAGAGCCTATGCCTTTTCTGCTATGTTCGTCTACATGCTCTTTGCCCAAGTATTATTCTGACCCATGCTCTTAATTTAGTATCTTTTCTCAAATACCACCTTCTTAAGCCATCGCGTCAAAAACAGCATCCTCTATCATTTTGTTTCTTTACCTGTTTTATGTTTCTTCAAAGCACTTCTCACTATAAGATATTATATACTTATTAGTTAATTTATTTTCTGTTACTATCCCTAAAATGCATGTTTGACGAGGATGGAGATTCTGTCTTAGTTAACAGCTCTTTAACTGTGGCTTTCATAGGATAAATATAGATAAGTATAGAGAGCACTCAAAGTGCCCTCTCTCAGAAGAGCAGGGAAATACTGACGAGTTCTTTTTTTAGATGCTATGAGGATCATTCTTTAGTCTATTAGCAAAATTTAACAAAATATTTCTTCAGAGTTTCTTCTTCCTAATTACAACAATATTCCAATCATGTCTTGATTAAACATTTTCCCCCCTTAAAGCATCTTTAACTCCACAGGTTAATTTTAGAATGGGTTATTTTTTCAGAAATATAATTTCACTCATTAGATGACTTTTTAATATAATTTATTTTCTGAGCTTATTTTCAACTAATGTTGTGGCTACTTTGCTGATAGCTCCATGTACAGACCATACTTATTCACTGAATACATTAAAATTTTTTGTGTGTGTGTATTCTTAGCTCATAGGCAGTAGATACCTTGTCTGATGTTAAGCTTTATAATTAAGAACTGGCATTTTTGTGGGCAGAACTGGAGTCAAGCCCTATCTCACATGTTATTTCAACTGTTTCTGTCTTAGATTTTCATTTATAAATTATAAATAACTAAAAAAGTTATCTTACAGTCCTGTTAAGGAGACTAAATAAAATAAGGCATTCCAAGTGTTTAGCGCAGTTCTTGATACATGATAAACTTTAAAGTTTTCACTATTAGTATTATTGTTGAGCTTGTTTATTATGCACCCATGCTTAATCGGAGATTTTTGATAACAAAAGTCTGTGTTGGTTCCATGTGATTGTTTATGGTCTATGAAGAAAAGCATTGGTTCTAACATAAATGAACTAAACATACAGCCATAGCAACAACCCACAGATAAAAACAGAGCATAGCAACTGCACTCCTACAGATTCTAAAATCAAAAATACTTCTCAAAGTCAAACGTCTAAATTGGGCTGATAATTATTCTTAGAGGCACTACGAATATTCTTAGTTTCTGTTTCTGGTTATAAAAACAACTGAAAGTCATGAAGAAAAGACAATACTGAAAATGACAGTGTTTTTTTATGCATCTAGGATGTTGTATTTTGCAGAAGACTTTCTTACAAATAAAAGACAGCATTGGAGCATAGTAGTTAAGCGTGAAGACGCAAGACCAAATATCTGGTTTCAAATCCAAACCCTACAGCTCTTAATGTATGTGACTTCAGGAAATTTCTTCACCTTTGTCTCCCATTTCTTTTATCTATAAAGTGGAGAAAACATTAGTATCTATATCATCAGAATGATATGAAACTTAAATGAGTTATTCCTTATAAAGCATTTATAGTAAGCCCAGCATGTATTAAACATTATTAACAATTATTTTCTTAATAATTATTTAAAATACCAAGACAAATAATAATCCACATTTTGTAGAGAAAGAAACTGACTTTAGAGAGACTAAGTGCCTTGACTAACATTACAATATTTTTTTATGATGGTGCTGGGATTATAGTATAAACTTTAGTGCTGAGATTATAGTATACACTTTCAAATTCCTGATATTAATGCAATAATATTATTAATGCAATAATATTATCTTCCCTATTGAGGTAAAAAAAAAAATAGTACAGAGAACAGAACTAATGGGCAGATAACATATTCAGGAGATCCCAAGGTAGATATTCACTACCATGTATCAGTGTGCCGTACCCATTATTGAAATAATAAAATGCTTTCATTCTGATTGATAAATAGTCTACTGCCCTGAGCCCTTCAGGTGCCCTTTCCCAATCCTACCCCTCATCAACATCTGTGCTTATCTAGTCCTTTCTTTCATAACACTTGAACTTTCGCATTTAGCAACCAAGGAATTAATGCCACTACAGGAACCTTTAGTTGCTGTTTTATTACCTCCTCTGTTCTGATTATTTGGTGCAAGTATAGTTTCTGTTTTTAATACTTTAAAAATCATCACTGTTTGCTAAAGACCTCATAGGAATATTATGAGGACCAAAGGAAGTTATGTCTATTATAGTAATGGTAAATTAGGAAATGCTAGATATAAAGACCAGCTCTCTTGATCTACTCTAGGCACAGAGTTATATTCCCATGAGACAGTCTGAGCATCTCTAAGGGTATCCTAGTATTAACTACTAATCTTTATATTACAATACAGTTAGGTTATTTTCAGAGATCACCAAAAGTTATTAACGAACTTGAAATCAATTGAGGATAAAAATATTACTCTATAATTTTTGTTAATATTATCTATCTATCATCTATCTATCTAGTCAGTTTCATTTCCAGCCAAAGTGTCCAGCAAAGGCAACCCGGTGACAGTGCAACAAACAAAAACCTGCCTGAAAGAGAAGATGAAGGCAGGTGGCTTCAAGTTAGAAATAACGTGTTATTGTCAAGGTGCTTAAAAGAAGTGGGTTGGTGTAAGAAGGTAGAGGAAGGGAACAAACTACTATCCTTTTTGAAGACCAAGACAGAGTTGGAAGATTTATAGTTTAATTTAATGCATTTGGTTTTGAAGAGGTTCTCCTCAGGAATCATCATGTGGAATTGTCTGAGTTAAATTTCTAGGCAATTATCTCGATAGAAATAAATTTGAAACACCAACAGAGAACATTTTGTATAGAGTCAAATGATATTTCTTCTTTTTCCAAAGCTCCAAATTTTGTTTTGGTTATTTATGTTTCTAATTTCCAGTTCCCGTTTTAACATGTTTAACCACATGACAACTTTGCCTCACTAAAGGATAAAGTAAAATGTAGAAAATATATTGTAGTACTGTAAGAAAATGCACATTTCTCGTAACTAAGAAAATAGGCCACTTAAAATGTAATTCATATGCAATATCCTAGTTAGGTGCACTTTGGATGTCAGCTGTAATGTGTGTACAGCAGTTCATCCATACCCATTAAAGTTTGTTTACATCTAACCATCATTGCTTTAAAAATAATTATTGTTCTACTTTAGAAGAAAACAACATAAACATTTTGAAAACTGTCTTTTGTCATAATTTTTAAGATATTAATGTGAGAAGCTGTGCTTCGAGATGGAGTAAGAAAACAGATTAAAATAATTGTGAAGAGTAGAGAAGAAAATTTAAATTTATATAAAGCTGCATACCTCAATATAGCTTTCCACAGCCTTCTGTTCTATATTTATTCATTATACATAATAAAATTAATTTATCTTAGGCTATGCTGACATAACACTAATACCACTAGCTCAATAGTAAGTGTTATTGGGATATTTCCATGTACATATAACTGGTTTGATTAAATTTATTGAATTAACTAGTTACTTTAGTGTTGTGTAGACAAAAACTTTATGGCACAGAAATCTAGACACGATTTTTAGCTGATGTTAGTGGTGTTTGGTGTCAAGTAGTAGAGGAAAAATTCAAAAACTTGCTATTATCTCCACACCCAATTATCAGTTTCTCATGGCATAATCTATTTTCCACTAGTGTAATAAGGCATGAGGATACTATGACCAGAAATCAGCAGCATCTATTTATACTATCCATAGGACTACACTTAAGTCCATGTATGCTGTTTGTAGTCCTTTGGGGGAAATGATTAGTGGAGCAAACAGACTATATACCGCTGAAAGCACAATCCATTATCACCCAAGGTTCTCTTAAAATGACAAAATTTGAAAACATCAGAACAACCTCTTTAGAAAGAAACAGGTATTACTGCGTAATGTGGTCAACAGGTAAACACAGCACAATAAACTAATCATACTGTTTCATCTCTTCCCTTTGTAGAATCATTTGAAATAGAAGCAAGAGAAAAGCCATTTCTGGTGTTTGTAGATGACACCCCAATGCTCACAAATATCATGCTGCTAAATCTGTGCTAGGCTTCTTTAGAGGCCACTGTGTTTGCAAACTCACTTCCTTCCCAGTTCTGACTTCACAGTAGGATGTGCAATTTTTGTATACAATGCAGGATTCATTGCAACTATAATTTAGAAAATTTTCAAAATGGGGCACAGTGTCATCTTTTTCAGATGATTTCTTTTTAAAAAGCAAATCCTATTCTTTCAGTAATTTATCCATGTTTCCTTTTCTTCTTGAGTAAATGAAAATGTTAGAAATAAAGCACATTATCTTCCCATCCACCTCAACCCTATCAATCTTGCCATCCGCTACAATTACTTTTCACACCACCCGGCATGAACCAGAGGGACAGCCATTAAGACACTACCACACATCAGAAGCCAAAGCCGCTCCAACCCACAGCTGAACTTAATAAAACCGTTAATGTCAGAGCCTGCCGGCTAGCTTCCCAGGAATGCCACTTGCTCAAAATCCTTCCATTCCAGCCATGCATGTGGCATTTCATCCTTCTCCCCATGCAGAACCATGCCATCTGCTATGAGACACAGATATACCACATGCCAGGTGACATTTTCCTTTAAATCCATTTTTTAATTTACTAGGAGATACACTCAACAGGCAATAGCAAGAAGAAATTTGTGCTCTACCTAGGACTGTTTTTTCAGTTTCTTAATATTTATTATATTCTGGCTCTGCATTTGAACGATTGGTGAGTAATTTATGGGCAGACATCCTTAGAAATAAGTCTGTAGATATGTAATAAAAAGCTCTGAGCACTGGCACTCTAATAAACCAAAGAGTAACTGCGGAGTAGAACGAAAAAAAAAGGAAGAGGAAAGAGTCATTAAGTCAATAATACTGAGGTCTGATGGTGTTGTGCAAAGTCAATAACATCATAAACTTTTATACGGACTTTGGCATGGGAATTTGCTATTATCTGTGGCAAGTGATGGCAAAAGACTTTAGATCTGATTCATTTGAACTAGCAGAAAAAGAGATGGAGAGTTTTTGGAGATGCTCCTGCTTTTATCCATTTTTGGATAATGGTTGAATTTTACATGTATAAATGGCAATGCATTTAAAGTCACTCAGAGACTGTGGTGGGGTCAAAGAAAAATCTGGGAGAGTCTATTTTAAAGAATAGAGATTAATTTTTATCTCCATTTTCAATTCTAATTGCAAATATAATATATCCTTCCCAACAGTGACATCTATAAAAGTCTTAAGCTATAGATTTGCAGTGTTTGTATATAACAGAAGTAAACTATAAGATTTCTATGTAAGACTGCATAGCCTCCCCCACAGGAGGAAGCATGTTCACTTATGTACCAGAAGCAGTCTTAAAAGCCAGGTCAGTTAAATTATGACCCATTATACTTGGGATATAGCAAAAGACTATCTTGATTATTATTTAGCTAATCATGTATGCTGGTAGTAGGACACCTAGAAAACTTTAGATTAAAGTATATGCAATATAGTAAACAAGCCTAAATATAATCAGAATTCATTTTATCCATATTAATTACTTGGTCAATTGTTTAAACATAATGTGAATTACTTCACAGTTTACTACTCCTGAAATTGACTAATAAATAATAGATTTATATTTAATAGATTCTTAATTACTTTCCTCCATGTGCTATGTTCTTTTATTAACTATTAATTCCCTCCTTGACTTCATATATTCAAATATTTATCCACCTCACTTCTCTAAAACTCACCCTGAAGTTATTGATGACCTCCCCCTGCCTAAACTTCATAACGTCCACTTTGGCAAGCAGATTGATTCCTTGAAAACATCGATCTGGTCATGTCAATTCTTACTGACTTCTGCTTTCTTCCATCCTTTCTCTCCCGGCCTTGAGAAAATACTTAAATGCTCATGTCTTATGATTCTTGCTTCTGGTCCACACACACTTTCCAGCTCAGCTCACATGAGTCCATCCTGCTCAGCACTGTAGTCACACTAGCCTTCCTTTATTTCCTTTCATTTGTCCCTCCAGCCTGTGCACATGTTACTCCTTTCCTGCATGCTCTTCCATTTCTCCTCTTTAAAAGATGCTTTCCTGATACCTCTTCTCAGTTACAGCATTTATTACAATTTCAAATTTATATGAATTCTTTGATTATTTCAGAAGCTTGCTTTTCTGAACTAGTTTGTATACTACCTGAAGACGGGAGAAAAATGTTTCTCTGAGCTATGAATCTCTAGTATGTAGAACTCCACTTGGCACTGACTGAGAGCATGGAATAAAAATCCATTCCCTTAATGAATGAGGAAGTATTATTTCTGCTATGCTTCTTCGGGATTCTTATTCCACTACTGTTCACTAAGTACAAGGAAGTTTACAGAATGAACTTGAGCTCAGGATGCAAAAAGTTAGCTATTAATTCATTCATAAAATATACATCGTGTCTTTTCCAAAAAGAGATTAACAAGACAGTTATGATCACTATATTCAAGGAATTTATATTCTAATGTGATGATAGGCAAAAGTAAAGAAAACACCAAAGAAACAAAATTACAGCTTGTAATAAGTTCTAAAAAGGAAATACATAAGGGAACGATATAAAGGTGACCAGGAGTATCATTGGGGTGATCACAAAAAGCATCTCTGAGAAGAGAAAGGTGAAACACCCAGAAAGAAAATAAATGAGCTATACAGAGAATGAAGGGGAAGAATATTCCAAGTAGAGAGACCAGCACACACAAAGTCCCTAATGTGAGAATTGACCTGGCGTGTTTCAAAAAATAGAAAACAGTTTAGTGAACTTAGCATACAATGGCAAGGGATGACATAGAAGATGATTAGGGCTTTACAGACCAACATAAGAGTTTAGATTTTATTTAAAATGTAGTCATGGGGGTCTATGACTGTGTTACCTTCAAAAAGCCCGATCCCATCTGATCTCGAAAGCTAAGCAGGGTCAGGCCTGGTTAGTACTTGGATGGGAGACCACCTAGGAAGACCAGGTGCTGTAGGCGTAAAAAATTAAAAAAAAGAAATAAGGAATTGTAAGCTGACAAGGTCCTTGCAATCTGTGAAGTCAACCAATGGTTACCTCACCTAAAAAAATAAAATAAAAAAAAATGCAGTCATGGCCATTGTCTGATTTACATTTGAGCAAGGTTATTACTGCTTAGGCATGAAGAATGGGTTCAAGTGGGCAATTGCAGAAGGAAACAGGCCAACCAGGAGATTTGGGACCTGCAGAAATAACATAGTGTGGAAAACAAGGTGGTAGTGGAAATGGAGTAATGTAAACAGGTTTGAAATATATTTTGAAGGTAGAAATGAAAGAACTTCCTAATAGCTATGGGTTTTGAGGGGCAGGGCAAAACAATTTATGATAACTCTGGGTTTCCAGCCTCAACATAGGTAGATGATAGTGGCATTTGTTGAAATGAAAAGCATGGGGTTGGGGGTGGGTGAAAGTGGACAAGAGGAATGAGCAAGATAGATGAAAGTGGAAGTTTGGGGATCAGCCTTTTTTTGGCCCAAACATTTTTCCTTTCTGTTTATAGACATCTCCATAAAGCTGTCCACTATGAATTTTTATTATCCAGTTAACATTACAAATCTTTATTTATACAATAATGGTCACTGAAAAATGGGATTTTACCTTTCTCAATAATGTCGATTATATAACCAATAGAGTCTAAACCTGATATGAATACTAGATTCAGCAAAATTCTTTCAATATATAAGGTCAGTCTCACTGGCGACAACCTCACTTTAACAGGCCCACTGGAGTGAAGCGTGGAAAGCTAGGATGGTAGAGGACTGGAGGTGTCTTCTACTAATTAAAAGAAAAAGTTCATTTAGTAATGGAGCAGAGAAATGAGCTCCAGCTGATCAAAACTTGTAGCATCAGAAGAGAATCTAAAATGTCTGTAAGCTAAACAGAGACTGTGATAGCATCTAGTCAATATAATTCAATTAAAGAAAATGGACTCCAACAGGGTAGCAGCACATAAAGATCACTGGTGTAAATTTTGAAAAGATAAAATCAATGACAAATCTAGAAGTCTAGAAACGCAGTGCCCCTTGTAAGAGATGTCAGAAAAAGCGCCCTTTAAAAAGTGCAAAATAAAGACATCACATCTCCGCAGGTGTAGTTCGCAACACGATGCAGGAGAGGAGACCTTGCAAGACTTGAACCTTCTGCTTTACCGGAGGGCTCCTCACTCTCTCCAGTCAAAATAAAGGCCCATGGGTAATTACAGGCCATGACATAATAGATTTTAGACATGAATTACTCCTTTAAGACCAATTGTTCTTGATTTTTATGGCACAGAACCCTTTTAAGAGTGATAAAATTAGAGACTCTCTTCTAAAGAGAAAAGTATTTAGAATTACACACATTCATTTACATACAATTTCCGGTGTTCGCAGCAGCACTCCTTCCCCTCCCCCAAACCAATGTCTCAGGAATCTAGGATATCAGGTCAAGAGCTCCTTTTGTTTTAGCTTAAATGGAAAGGATCCATTAATAAAAATCTGGTCTGGGGATCAGCCTGGTAATCAATCTATAGGTGCCATTTGTTGAGGAGGCAGCTGAGGCACACCCACCTTACCTCGTCCTCTATGGCTATAGGTGGCAAATTGTTTTCTCAGGTCCCTTTCAGTCTCTGTGCCTCCCAATATTTCAAGAGCTTTTGATGTTACTGTAGATGAAGTTTGGTCTAAAAAGCCATTGTGCTGTGCTTCCAAGTATAATAACTAACATTTATCATACACTCCTTATGATGAGACGTACTCACACCAACCTATGAAGTAAATATTACTATTAGCTCCATCTTCCATTTGAAGAAACTTTAATAAAGGAAATCTCCTAGTGTTAACCATTCATTTCCCCCCCCGAACATGGAAGACTGCAATTTACAGTGTCTTTGCATGCAACTTAGGCCATATAGTTATATACAATGGAATGAGAATGAAAATAATGTTCTTCCCTTGCTCCAAAATGCTTTGTGTGATGTTTTATGGTTTGCTACACACTCACCAGCTAGATGAATGCGTATATTCAGCAGAGTACCTAAGGGATGCCAGAAGTCACTAAATGGAAGAGGCATGGGTCTTGTAATTGCCATCTGGAGTAGAGCCACCCAGAAAAGCCACCCAATCAGGAATATCTGAACTGAATTTTATGAGAGCTAGAAATAAATACTTTTATTGTGTTTAGCCACTGAAATTGTAAGGTAGCTTTCTCTAGCAGTGTGTATTAACACCCCTGATTAAGACAATTATACACAATCGTTTGATAGAATGAGATTGAAACCCAAGTTTTCTTTCTTCAAAACACTCAAGTTTAACGGCAACACTACGCAACTCCCTGTTTAAGTGCTCAGCACTTATCCTTTTGCTAAAGATACAATCATTGATTAGTTGCTGAGAACCACAGATTTTTAAGGAGAGCTAAGAGGGTCTGTCCCAGGGAATTTGTGAGTAGAATAAAATAATGGAATATATGGACAGTATGTGTTAGATGCAAAAGAATAGAGAATGCTTTGAGAGTGTTTGCCTAGCCCCTGTCTTAATTATACGATGTTCTGGCTTTAATATCCTTTTCATAGTCACCCAGAAAACTGTGAACAAAACAACATGAAAGCTTAAAAAGAAATCACAATCATTTGCACAGAATGGGTGTCTGAACCTTTAGGATAAAAAGCTTTCTGTGGGAATTAAGATAATTACTGAAGGAAGATTGACAGAAATTGTTACACCAGCACAAGTGAAATCTGATGCCGTATTAATGAGAACTGGGACATGGGAAGATAGGGAAGAAAATCTTGATGGTATGTAAGAGAAATAAGTGGCTATCACTTTAGATGGAATGCTATTAGGTTCTGGACTCTTCCAGGAGTTAAATTTTTTAAAAAATGTTTTGTTTTGTTTTGTTTTTTAATAGAAATTGTTTGAATTAAAGGAAAAAAGGGGAAAAAATAGAGGATCTGGGATTGAACTCTACTTTGTATCCCAGGAAACGGAAAATGAACAGATGGTCATAAAAAATGCAGAGTTTTACAAATGTGGGAAAAAAACAAAGAATTTTATGACTGTAAAAGTGGACCGAGATGACTCTTCCCATTGAGAGTTGTTAAAACAGAATGATGCAAGAGTGGTTGGCAGTTGAAAGAATAGTAGGTAACCTCTTTATTAATACATTACATCTAGTTCCAAATGACTAAATGCTTTCTGGTTTTCTCATTAGATCAGTGGAATATATTAGAGTGATTCTTTGTACGTAGGAGAAAAAAAGAATGAGGCAACGATATTATACTCCTTTTTGCAGAGGAGGTGAAGGAATTTCTACCAACAATGGGCTCTACTCTTACCTTAGAAACTGGTTGACACATGGAAAGAAGAGACCAAAAGACCTCCAATACTGTCTTCTGCCATTACTCTCTGCTCCATGTTGGCTTTGAGAGTGAAGCAGTGCTATCATGTATTACTTGCTATCTCTTTCTTTGGAGATGGATCTCTTGTGAAACTGTGATGGTCAAAAAAGCATAGCTAATTCCCTAAAAAGATGTCACTTCTCTCCATTTTGATCTTTAGGTTCGATGCCATCCTAATCAAAATAAAACAGTTCTTGTTGTTGCTATTGTTCACCTTGACACACTATTTTAAAATTTACATGGAAATTCATGTAAATGCATTCAGACTTCCCTCCAGATATAAAAATAACATATACAAACCAATAAGGAAAAAAATGCATAGTAAAATGAGCAAAGGAGTAAAACTGGCATTTGCAAGAGTACATATTCAGGTTACCATTGCATATTTGAAAAACTGCTCAACTCCATCAATAATCACAGAAATGTTAATTAAAAACAAAATGAGATAATACTACAGAAACTCTAATACCAAGTATTGCTGAGTATATGGAGAACTAAATCTCTCATACACCGCTGGTGAAAGTGGAATTTGTATAATCACTTCACTTAGGAAAATACTTAACATTATCTATCACAGTGGACATGTGCACATGCTGTTCTTACATACATATATCTAATTGCTGGAACCCAAAGTCACACCATAAAGCCCAGCTACAAGGGTACTAGTAAAAGGAAATTTTTGCCTTTCCAGAAAAAATTCTGTAATCAAGAAAAAAACAAATAAAAATAAGTAGGATGGATGATGTTCAAGCCAGTCCACTATATCTACCAAAAATTGCCAAGGCCTATGGCATGAGAAAAAGGAAAAAGGACTGAGAGAAGGCAGCATGACTAGTATGAAGAAAATTAAGGGAAACAGTACAAGAGAAGCTCTTGGTAAAATATAGGATCTGCACTACAAAGGGTTATTAAGACTACATTAGGAATTCTATTCTTTATTCAAAGAGCAAAGGAAGTCAATCGAATTATTTGGACTTTGTCTATCATAGAGCAATTATAATACATTCGAAAGACGTCACTCTGGGTTTCAATATGAAAAATAGATCATGGCAAAAGCAGTTATTCCAATGTTGAACTAGCTCAGTGGTTACTCTCAGGAGTCATTATTGAGAAAACCCAATTCTACTCCTTCAACCCTCTAATGATGCCCTAAGCACCTGCTTCTAATTCCTGGTATTAAACCCACTCTGCCTAAAAAGTCCCTTGTACTGTTTCCCCTAGTTTCCTTCACGCTAATCATGCTGTCTTTTCTCACCTGCTTGTATTTCAAGGAAATGAGATCTAGATGTCATTAGAAAATAGGATATTGATGACTCAAGAGATACAGCATCAAAAGAGTTACTATAATTGTTTCCTATGGTACTATCACCTGGAAGGAAGTGCCTATTAAAGGAAGCTTTAGCATATCAAGGAATTGTTGCAATAGACTGCTGTGTGAGAATTCAGTAAAAAAGGAATGTGCTTTTAATTTACATTTAACTTATAATGCATTTAATTTGCATTATAAGTTAAAATCCTGAAATTCTTAGTTTAAGCCATAGTTAAAGCACCACTGAACCATAAAAGACTTTCTTCTCTTTAATACCTAAAGGCTAACATAGTAAAAAATAAGATTTAAAATCTGACCACTGTATTGCTGAATTACAGAGTAAGTTGGGTTCAGTCTCACAGGCTCTATTATCTAAACAGAGCAGTAATTGCCAAACATTACAATCCTGAGACTTGGCTGGGGTTATTTGGTTAAATTCAGAAGACTGGATCACTTGAAACCTATGAAATTGTAATACCCAAGGAGCATTTCTTGCCAACAGAACTAATTCTTATTCTTTCTCCTGACTTGTTGGAAGACCTTTACATAAACTCATGTGAGTCAAGAGTATGTTAATTGTCCTAAAGCCCCACCCCTATCAACTCTATGTGTAAGTCAAGTCACGTCTTTAGTTGGAAAATGCCTGATAGAAAGTTCTTTATAAAATCATATAGATACAGTTGGTTGACATCCAATAGAAACTCTTTTAGGCATTTAAAATTTTTTTAAGTCACTCATTCATCTAAGACATATTACTGAGTGCTTGCTATGTGCCAGGCAGTGTTCTAAATACTTAGTATAGAGTAGTGAAAGCAATGAACACAATCTGTGCTCTCATGAAGGTCCTGGGGTAGAAATTAACTTTGCCCTATTAGGAAGGCCAATTTGTCTGAAGCGTAATAGACCTGACTGAAAGTAATAGGAGATGGAACCAGAGAAGTAGGTAAGATTCCAGGCCAAGTAGGACTTTGTGGGCCAGAGTAGAGACTGGATTTTGTACAGTCATAACGTGGTGACATTGGTCATTGATTATCTGAGAGTATGCTCTAGAATTTCACAATTAAAATTTTAAAATGTGCCATCTGGGACTCTATCTGTAATAAGTAAAAGGAAACAATTCAAGCCTGCTTAACCATTAATATTTATTTGTTCACAAAACAGAATACTCCAAAAGTTGTCCAATTATGTAGAGCTCAACTGAGGCTTAAAGGATATAACTAAAAATTCATGTTTCTATATTCAGTTC
This sequence comes from Eonycteris spelaea, assembly GCA_003508835.1. Taxonomy (NCBI): domain Eukaryota; kingdom Metazoa; phylum Chordata; class Mammalia; order Chiroptera; family Pteropodidae; genus Eonycteris; species Eonycteris spelaea. The sequence goes on along the minus strand of PUFA01000043.1, from coordinate 8,575,313 downwards.
CATGGCCACATCCTCAGACAAACTTTTTTCCTCATGGTAACACAAAAATTGTCCAGAGCACCCAGAGCTCTGCCATTCACTGGGCAGGTCCAAAAAAAAAAACAACAATGTCTTTTTTATAACACCATGGGAAAAGGAAGCTTTTCTAACCTGGAAAATTATAAATATTTCACTGCATATTGCTGACTCTGGTAATTTTAAATGCTTATTCCAATATACAGAAAGATGAGCTATGATTACATAAACCAGAACAAACAACTTGGCTAGGGATGAAGAATTGATTAGTTCTCAAAAGTAGAGTCTTCTTATTGAAAAAAAGGGTGTCCTCAAAAAAGAATGTTGTGAAGGATAACAGCAAATGTGTACCAGAACAATTTTGGAGTAGCCAATTTTATTTGCTTGGACTGCCATAACAAAGTACCACAGACTGGATTGCTTAAACAACAGACATTTATTTTCTCATAGTTTCAGAGACTAGAAGTCTTAAGATCAAGGTTATTGGCAAGACTGGATTCTTCTGAGGCCTCTCTCTTTGACTTATAGATGGCCATCTTCTCCCTATGTCTTCACATGGCCCTCCCTCTGTACATTCTGTGTCTATATTTCCTCTTCCTCTAAGGACACCAGTCATATTGGATTAAGGCCCAATTTAATTATTTATTTAACCACCCTTTTTAAAAATATAGTTGCATTCTGAGGCACTGGGAATTATGACTTCAACATATGAATTTGGGAAGGGACATGTTTCACCAAATAACACCATTAAAAATATTTTTTTTCGTGATTAGTTTATTTACACCTGTAAACAGAATTAAAAATATTTCATGTTTGTAACAGCTAACATTTATTGAGTGTTACTGTGTACCAGATATTGTGCTAAGTGCTTCACGTGTATTATCTCATTTAATCCTCACATTAAATCTGGTGTTTTTCCAACTAAGAAGGAAAAGGAGAAGGAGAAAGAGGAGAAGAGGAACAAGAAGGAAAGAAAGGGGAGGGGGGAGAAAAGGAAGGAGGAGAAGGAGAAGGAGAAGAACCTTTTATAGTCTCTAGACCCTAAATTAAGAAAAGAAATTTGGGTTAATAGAGGATAAAGCTTAAACTATGGATTTTAACAGCAGCAACAGAACTTTTCTCTGTGTAATCCAAATTTTAGGGTTTGCTTATATCTGTTGAGTGAAAATTGTTATATGGACTCTAGCAGTGAGTTAATCCCGTGAAGAAGTAGGAAACTGAACTAGGTCGCACAGGGCTAGAAAGATGACCTTTGTGTCACTATGAGTTCTTCATATGTAAAATGTTGCACCAAAAAAACACATTTAAGTAACACCCTATAAAGCAGTGGTTTTCAACCCTGGTTACATACCCCAGAATCTCTAAACTTCACTCCAAAATCTCTAGGTGTAAGACCTGACCATTAGCACATTTGGTAAGCTCTGCAGGTAATTCTAATATGCAGCTATAGTTGAGAAATATTTCATAGAGAAAATATGTTAAAGTACCTGAAGAATATCTTTGCCAAAGAAGGAACAGCTTCTGATTTCCATTCCTGACCTAGACACTAATACACTGATTCAGTCTCTCTCTGAGATTGTTTCTGTCACCTTACCTATGCACACTACTGCAACATTGCCTTGTTCATGTTGAAATAATAACTAATGAGTCCCTCCCCCTAGCAATTAGTTCCTAGGGTTTCTAAAATATTTATAAAGCATATATCATTCCTTGTTGTTATACATATTATAATATTTGCCTTAAAGGCAAATATTCCAAAACAGATAAATTTAAGAATAAGCTCAGAACTCTTGGGAAATATTTTCATTATTTATTAGAATTACAAAGTTTTATTTTTCTACACATAGCTTTGGGCTAGTTATCTATTCTCTCTCTTGGTGAGAGGATGGACAAACCATCCTGGAAAACTGGGCTGACTTCAAGTGACCTGTTGTAATTTGGATCTACTTGCCTTTCTTGTTTCTTTTTTTTTTTTTTCCTGGATTATTACCTAAACATCATCACTGAACTATTATTTTAATTGACTTGAAGGAGCAGAACTTTAAACAATAACTTAACTTTCATGACTCTGAAATCCTCAGGCATTAGAAATGAAAGTAATGACACAATCAGAAATACGGAAGAGATTATGGTTTGAGTACAGTGAGGGAAGAGCCTACAATGAGACTGATAATAAAGGCAAGGACTTAATCATTTAGACTAGACTAGAAAGTTTGAACTCTTCTATAGATTAGAGACCATTAAAGTATTTTAAGCTTAGGGCTGCCATAATTACACTTGCATTTTAGAAAGATCACTCTTGGGGCTCTAGGATTGGAAGAACGATTGAAACAGGACATAGGGAGACCATTAGGAGATAAAAGATAAGCCTAACTAAAGATAGCATGAGCAGGACATTAGACATATTCAAGGCATATTAGGGTGTAAGTGCAAAAAGGTTTCATTTTTTGTAATTAATTGAGGGACAAGGGGAAGTCTTGGATTATCACTAGGTGTGTGGTTTATGAGACTAGGGGCTACATTTACCATTATTTTTAAAAGAAAAATAGATGAGAAGCATCAGATATGAGGGGGCATAGTAAATTGAACCTCAAATATGTACCCCTGTGGTGTCTAGGTGGCACGTTCCAGTAAGCAAATGGAAATGACTACTATTATTAAAAACCTATCAGACACAAAGCATTACCCTATTGTAAACCTTACCTAATTTATATCTTATAATTAATCATCATAATAATTATTCCCTTGGGGCCAATGCTCTTGAGATTTTAGTTAAGATTAATGCAAAAATAATATTGAATGTCAAAGTCACAATAAGAACTCAGATCTATCTGAATCAAAATCCTGTATTTCTACTCCTTTGCAGTGCCTCACTGAAACTTAGGAGACAGAACAAGGCTGAAAATATTGATTTGGGAGTAATTCAGCTATCAGCAGTAGTTGGAGCAGTAGGAATAAAAAGAGTTCATGCAGGAGAGCCTGTATAGTGACACTAGTGATTATTAGCCCCTTGTAAGAACAAAATGTTTGTGACATTGCCCTCCTCACTTTTTCATGGTCTCTCACATTTTGGTATTGTTCTTTCTCTCTTAATCTTTTCTCACTGCTACTAGATTATTTTTTTCTAAAGCACAGTCCAAATTATGCCACATATTGGCTTAAGCATCCATTTTCAACAGATTTTTGAATGTATGTTGTAGGCCTTCCAAATAAAAAGTCAAAATCTCTGCCCTAAAAAGAGGTCACAGTCTATTAGTATTAGGGAAAGCATTTAAGTAAGAGGTAATTTATTTTTTTTTTTTAAAAATAGTACAATTGTCAAAACAGAGGTAAGCCCTGTTCTGCAGCAGGCATGGAGAAGTATCTACACTACACTGTCATTGTAAGGGTAGACATGTAAAATAAAGATGTTTCAGGAGCTCCATTTAGAAAGGTAAAAAGAATACATAAAAACAGTATCAAGAGGCTTTTTGGCAGAGGGGTCCTTATTGCAAAGCGGAAAACACAATGCTTTTAAGAAACTTAAGAAGCTGACAGATTAGGTAGGTATAAACGAAATGAGCTGTAGAAGAAATCAGGTGACATATCATGAATGGCCTTTGTGCTTAGCTTAGTTGTTTGGATTTTATCCTGAAAGAAATGAGAAACGGAGAAAGGTATAGAACAGAGTGATTTGAACAGATTTACAATTCGGGAAAATGCTTTCACTCTGATGGATGGGTGAGTGTTAGATGAGCCTGAGAACAGGAACATCAGTTCGGAGGCTATGGGAACAGTCCAGGTAGAAACGGATTAACTATCTAAATGAATCATTTTGCCTAGCATTCAATGTACCCCACATTCTGACTCTAAGCTACCTTCTCAACCCTCTTTCCAATAGACTATTCTTTCATCAAAAACTATCTTGTTGTGTTAGAAGTATTACTCTCATATTTTGTGTTCCTAACTCAAGACTCTGAGTCAAACTATCTTTTATGGCCTAGCACACTGTAAAGCAGGTAGTGAATGTTCAATACAAATTGAGAGAATTAAAGAAAAACAGATACTTTTAAAATTGGTTTTGGATATTTTATAGTCAAAGTAACATTTGAATTCTTGCCCAAATCTTTCCAGAATCCTTTTCTAAATGCTAAAATTGTTTGAGAATTTAATCTCTATGTTTAATCTTTTAAAATTTATCTCAATGAGCTAGTGGTACTATAGCTGCTATCGGATAAATTTCAATTCCTACTAATTGATAGAATTGTCAAAAATGACTCAATTCTAGCACATCAGATTTCTACTGCTTACTGTCAGACTACTGTCTCAGCTCTTACTACTACAGGATTATTATTTTCTAATTTCTTGTTAGATACCAATATGATTTAAGAAACTCCAGCAATTAGTCCAGCCATTGGCCTTTTAAAGTGCTCTGTGAGATCCAAGGAGGTTTAAAAGAACTTAAAACCATGGGTGTAAATTCAGTGACGAGAAAATGGTTTAGAAATGTTTTATGCCAAATGGTAGTAGAAAGAGACAGAAAGAGAGACAGAGAGAGAGAGGCAGAGACAGAGACACAGACACAGAAAGAGAGAGAGAGAGAGAGAAAGAGAAGAGAGAGAGAGAGAAAGAAAGAAAGACAGACAAAAGGGAGAAAGAAACCTTCCAAGACCAAACTTTTTTTGGTTATAGAATTATAGTGTAGCTAATAAAAGGAGGGTGTCATATACTTACTACAATATTGCACAAATCATGAATTATACAACAGGCAAAAATGAGAAACGGCAATGGAATCAAACCTATATGGAAATAAATAAAACATACAAGCAAAATAGCAATCATGTCAGTTCTGTTAATAAAATGTGCATGCACAGGGGGTCCCTCAGAAAATGAATGCAATATGTTAATAGTAATTATTATTTTAGAACTTCAATGTAACCATGAAATAGTTGGTAATTAACAAGTAATTAGTGCTGCAAATTCTTTGGAAATAGCAGTGGTTTGAAAAATACTCATATACATTGAATAGGGTCTCTGTGAAAGTGATAATCAGTCGTAATAGACATTTTTTTGGATTGGATATACTGGAGCTTAGAATTTCCCTTTTCTCAGAATTCTTAATAATTGAAAATTCTTGTGTTTTGTTTTGGTTTTGTACATTTGTGCAGCTGTTTATATTAATGGGGGAGAATGATGGCATGTGATTTTGTGGTTTATATTAATATATATTTGTTCAGAGTCCCTAAAACCTGCAATTTCCTAAGTGATAAGAGCTATAAAGGTGTCTTGTCACTCATAAAAGCCTCTTTCGACCACTCTTGAGTTTATGTTAATGAGGTGACTTTTAGAAGCCCTTAAGTATAGGTGTTGGATGCCAAAGGACCCAACCATATGCCTAAAGGGTTGGAACTTTTAGCCCCACTTCCCAGACCTCCTAGGAGGAGAGAGGGTCTTGAAATTGAGTTCAGTCTTCAATGGCCAATGATTTAGTCAATCATGCCTATATAATGAAACCTCAAAGAAAACCGAAAAGGATGGGTTCAGAGAGCTTCTGCATTGGTGACATACATGGACTAGAAGGGTGGTATACCATAGACCGGGAAGCACCTTTCCCATACCTTGCTCTATTCATCTTTTACATCGGGCATTCCTGAGTTATATCGTTTTATAATAAACTTGTAACCTAGTAAGTAAACTGTTTCTCTGAGTTCCATGAGAAGCATTAGTAAATTAATTGAACCCAAGAAGGAGGTCAAGGAAGCCTTCAATATATAGCCCACCTATGGTCATAAACATAGGTGACCACCTGGACTTGGGTTTGGTATCTGAAGCAGGGGAGTCTTGTAGGACTGAGCACTTTACCTTTGGGATCTGATGCTATCTCCAGGTAGCTAGTGTCAGAATTGAGTTAAACTTAAGACACCCAGTTGTTGTCACTGAATTGCTTGGTATGGAGGAACACACACACATTTGGTGACCAGAAGTGTCAGAAGTATTGAGTGTGAGTAACAAAGGAGACACAGGAGGGCATGAATTAGAAATGTTAAAATCTTTTTCCCCTCCTAGGGAAATTAGACAAAATTTATTTGATCTTATCTTCCATCTTTATTGAGTGTCAGTTTATGAGGAAGATTGTTTTATGTAATGAATAACTTTGACTTATATTAATATCTGAACTCATGTTCAGGGTTCTTAATAAGCAATGCAAAGAATTTGCTTTATATGAAGCCACATGTCATGCTACTTGATAAACTATATGCCTTTCATTTCTCCCACACTATTCTTCCATGGCCCAACCATCCTGCCCAACCAAAAAAAAATCACCGTTAGGGTTGGATATTAAAAATAATTCAATGAAAACATTTAAAAAGTGGAGGCATTTACTGGAATCTGGAGAGACAGGAGTTATGAAACCCTCCTGTGCTATATTCAGGAGTCTATCCCTGATGGGCCATATAGTGCAGCCAAATTTTATCTCTATGATTTCCCTAGTGGTTAGAGTATTTCAATGGCTTCTGAAAGAATCAATGCACCACTTATGTAACTCACTTTTCACCTTTATTAATCTGTCCACACGCAAGGGCAGAGTTGGGCTGAAGGTACTTATTACATTTATTGGTCAGAATTAAATTATTCACTCAGACTTTTAAAAAGGTCACAAGTACTGTGTGATCCATGGTGATCAGAGTAGACTCCTCTAAGCTGAGAGAGTCAGATTTCAGTTTTTAAAAATATTAACTGATTATCTGAAAAAAAAGAGATCAAGAAAGGTACTTTGTCCAAGGGATTCTTAGAAATATGGAGTTTATTTCTCAGATCACTTAGACTTAAGATCCTCTTGTCTAAGACCCAACAGTGGGCATAAAGTAATTTTCGGAGTTCCATCAGTTTAGTTAGATGTAAACCAGAAAGCAATGTCAGTGCTGTCCCATTGTTTAATAAATACAATATTTATATACACACACACACACACACACACACACACAACACACACATAACATCACATTTTTCTCATGGTACTTTGTAAACAATATAAAAAATTGCTTGCAAATTTCTTAAAAAGATCTACTTAAAATGTCCAACTCAATGATTAATTAGAAGATAGCTATCTATATCTTTAATATAGACATAAATTCCAAACAATCTACTTAATAAATCTAGAAATCTATCTGACATTTTCAGCAGACCTGCTAAAACTAAGATCATCCCTCAAACAATAATATTGCCTTTATACCATCCTGGGCTCTAACACTATTTAATAGGCATAGTTAGAGTTTATTAAGCAAAGCTTGATATTTAATAAGAAAATATTTTATTGAAATATAATACTCTAAGTCATAAGTGTACATTTCAATAAATTTCCCTTGAGTTAACGTAATGGTGTATGCAAAACAAAGATCCCAAAAGAGAAGTTTATGTTCTTTTCCCAGGGGCTAAGCACCTTAAGATAATATTTTGACTTAAATCATCATGAAGTAGCTTTGCCTGTTTTTGAATTTTGTATATAGTAAACCATATTGTACATTTTTTGTGTGTCTGTAACTTTTTCTGTTATACTTGTAGGATTCATTCATGATGATGTATGTAGTTGTATCCCATTCATCCTTATTACTATACAATATTTTATTGTATAAATATACAGTAACAATAGTTAATAATTCTACTGATGATAAATATTTGGGTTTTGTCAGGTTGAGGAAATTGAAAACAGTATGATTGTGCACATTGACATGTCTTTTTGTTCATATATGACTGTGTTTCTAAGGTACATACTTAGGAGTAGAATTGTTGGGCATTATGTTTTGGGTATATTTAGCTTTAGCAGACACTGACAGTTTTCCAAAGTGATTGTATCAATTTACACTCTAGCTAGGGTGTTCTTTTTTTGGTGTAATTTTTATCATCTAACTATAGTGTTTAGTTCGTTTGTATTCAATATAATTACTGATATATGTGATATATATCTCTTATCTTCCTTTTTGTTTTTGTTTCCCTTTGCTCTCTGTTCTTGCTTTCTTTTGGGTTAATCATTTTTTCAATTACTCAATTTTTCCTCTATATCAGCTTCTTAATTATATGTCTTTTATCTATAAGAGTTGGAAACATGCATATTTGATTTGTTGCAGCCAGCACATAAATTAAAATTTGTATTACTTCCTAGACAATGGTAGAATCTTGGAATATTTTAACTCTCTTTATGATTCTTCATCTTTTTGTATTACTGTTAAATTCATTTTAATTCTACATACATTTCAAACCCCACAAGACATATCATTATTGGCTGTACTCTTAATACTTATAGATATATCTGGAATCATTTACATGTATCCTCATATTTCCATTGTTCTTTATTCCTTGCATTTTTCTAGTTTCAAATCAGGTCATTTCTTTTCTACCTATGTAAATCCCTTTATTATTTTTCTTGGTGTGGCTTTTCCAGCAATGAATTTATTCAGATTTCTTTTTTAATGTCTTTGCTTTCAATTACACAAGATATTTTCACTGTATATATATAGATATGTAGGTCAGTGATTAGTTTATTTCAGTACTTTAAAGATATCACTCTATTGTCTTCCGCTTTCCATGGTTTGATGAGAAATCATTTGTCAGTCTTTTAATTACCCTCTGAAGATAATATGTATATTTTTCTGACTGCTTTAATTTTTTTTTCTTTGTCATTGGTCTTAATCAGTTTTACTCTGATGTGCCAAAATGTGATGTGCTTTGCATATATCTAGCTTGGGGATATTGGTGCTTTTAGTCTATTTTGAAGTTTCTCATCAATTTCAGAAAAGTATAGGCTATTATCTCCTCAAATATTTCTTATTATTTTTCTTTGCTCTTTTTTTACTTTAATTTCACATATATTTGATGATTTCATCATGTTTAATATAGTGTATATATATATATACATATATACACAGACACACACATATATGGAGAGATATATGTGTGTATATTTGATGATATATATATATATATACATTATATATATCCGTAGTATTTTCCTTTTAGGAGGAAATGGGGTCCCTGTACTTCATCCTGGGTGTTCCCAACTAACAATCAATCCATTTTATTAATTTTCCTTTCACTCTGTCTAATTTGCTTTTAAGTTCATGCATTTAATTCATAATTTTAGCTATTTATTAGATCTGTGATATTGATTGTATTCTTTCTTATAGATTCTATTTTCCAGTGAAAGTTACCATCTTCCCATTTGTTTGGTTAATATATTAATCAAAGTTATTTTAAGGTCAATGTCTCATAAAACCAAAAACTGCTACATTGTAAATATTACCATTGTCTATTTTTTACTGATAAGCTTAGTGATTTTTGATTCAGAGTCAGGTATTTAGTAAGAATTTTTGCAGAGGCTACAGATAGGGCCTACCCTACCCAATGCTGGGTAGTCAGACTGGAAGCTGTGCTGCCTAAATTTTACCTGGGACTGGGCTTATTTGAAGCAGGGTTTCAGGTTTTAAAATGTTCACTCCATTTTCATCTGAATCACTCACATTCCTGGTCTTCTGCCTTTTTGGGAGTTCCTAACTGAGGCTCTCTCTGATTGTTTACTAAGGCCCTGTCTTCTTGCTTTTAAACAGTTTTCTGCTTAAATTCTCAACCTCTCACACTGTGAAGCTTAAGATGTGGGCAAGATATTTGACAGTTTGGCAAAAACAACAACAAAAAAATGTTGCCTTTGAGAATTTGTCCATATCTTATTTACCTGTTGCCTCACTGACATTTTTGGGTGGTATCATCAAATAGCAAGTTTTCAACAACTTTCAGTATACTTATAACTCCTAAATTTAAATATCTAGTCCCAATCTCTTCAGCTCTCTACTCACCCCCAAAAAAGATCATTTCCACTTGAATATTCTGTAAGATATTTGAATTTATTGTAGCTAAAATTAAACTCAGTCTTCTCTAAATGACATTCTTCCCCTATTTTCATAATTCATCAAATTATACAAAAATAATATACCAGTTGTCCATCTATATCACCAAATCTTGTTCATTCCAAATTTAGTTATATATTTATCTCATCATGTTCCTTCTATTTCTACTCTGTTGTACTAAATAAAGGAATATAAAAAGGTTATATATTATTTTACAGATATTTTATAATATCTGATTAGAAATTTTAGCAGCAACTGCAGTTTCTCCTTGAAATAATTAGGTATTATTCTGATTATGTACAGGCTCTGAAATTTTGTGAATAATGAATTCTTTGAATTTGTTGTTTATTTGACCTTATACTAGATTAGAGTTTCTTTTGACTTATTTCCAAAGACACTAATTCCCCATTGTGGAAAGCATATTGGTATCCTTTGTTCCTTTGGATAGATACTATTTTATAGGAGATAGAAGCATGAAGAATAAATACACTATATTATCTGTAGAAACAACTTACACTCAGATTTCAACACACTGTGATTGCTGGAGAACCCAAGACGCTTGGTCCTCCTGAGGTCTTTAAGGAAAGCATGGAGAGTGCATGCTGGGTTATGGGATGAGGAGCTCTGGGGCATTCATTCTGCAGTGGGCTTTTTTCTTTCTGTTCCCTGCATTTGAGAAGCATTGTCCCACTAATAATCTTACCTCTTCTTCCCACCCTTATTTGCTTTCTCTTTTTTACCTCTTCTTCTTTCTCCTAATCTCAATCATATTCTTTCTTCTTTTTGTCTCAAAGTAAAAGTTCTCAAAAATATTTTCCCCTTGAATAGATAGTAGAAGATATAGGTTGAGGGTATAATAAAATATGGAGAAAGAGGAGAGCATTATAAAAGAATATCTTATGCTATGAGAGTAAAGGCAGAGGAAAATTGTTCTAAGGCAATATCGGTCAGTTTTGAATCGTTAACAAACAAGCCACAAATATCATTATCTTAGAACAACAAAAGTTTACTTTATCCATAGTGTTTTGGTTGCATCTCTCCTATCATTTGTCTTCATTCTGGAAACCAGGCTAAAAGAACATTCCCTACCTGTGATATGCTGCTTGGGTTGTGGCAGAGGGACAAGTAAAGCTTTCTCAGATGCAGCATGCACTTCCTTTTACTGACTTTTTATTGACTAATTGAGTCATGTTCCACTGGCAAATCACATGACTATCCTAGATACAAATAAGTTTAACATGCGTCTTCCCACAGGGTGGAGCAGAGAATAGTTGAGAAAAATAACACAAATTCCTATATACAAATAAATAGATGATAGATAGATAGATAGATAGATAGATAGATAGATAAATATATAGATTGATAGATGATAGATAGGTAAATAAAATGGCAGGAACTACATACCTATCAATAATCACTTTAAGTGTAAATGGGTCAAGCTTCAATCCAAAGACATAAGGTACCTGAATGGATAAGAAAACATGACTTATACATATGCTGTCTACAAGAGACTCACTTCAGATCAAAAGTGACAAATAGACTGAAGTTAAAGGGATGGGAAAAGATATATCATGCAAATGGAAATGAAAAAAAAAGCTGGAGTAACAATACTTATACTAGACAAAATAGACTTTAAAGCAAAAGCTATAACATAAGACAAAGGAGGATATTTCATAATGATAAAGAAGTCAATTCAACAAGAAGGTATAATTCTTGTAAACATTCGTGAACTCAACACAGGAGCACCTAAATATATAAAGCAAACATTGACAGACATAAAAGGAGAGATCAACAGTAATATAGTCATACTAAGGGGATTTTAATACCCCATTATCATCAATGGGTAGATCTTCCAGACACAAACTCAACAAGGAAACAGAGGCCTTAAATGACATGTTAGACTAGATGGATTTAATTAATATTTTTAGAGCATTTTACCTCAAAGCAGCAGCATACACATGGAACCAACATTATGTAAAATAGCCAAGATATGGAAGCAACCTGAGTACCTGTCAACAGATGATTGGTTAAAGAAGATGTGGTACATATATACAATGGAATATTATTAGGCCAAAAAAAAGTCTTACCATTTGTGACAGACAACATAGATAGACCTAGAGGGTGTTATGTTAAGTGATATAAGTTAGACAGAGAAAGACAAATACCACATGATTTCCCTTATATGTGGACTCTAAGGAACAACATAAACAAATAAACCAAACAGAAACAGACTCATAGTACAGAGAACAAACTTTTGGTTGCTAGATGGGAGAAGAGAGTGAAGAGCTGAGTGAAAAAGGTGAAGAGTTTAAGAAGTACAAATTGGTAGTTACAAAATAGTCACAGGGATGTAAGTACAGCATAGAGAAAATAGTTAATAATATTGTAATAATTATGTATGGTCCCATGTGGGTACCAGATCTATAGGGGAGATCACTTTGTAAATTATATAAATGTCTAACCCCTATGCTGTACACCTGAAACTAATATAAAGTAATTTGAATGTCAACTGTAATTGAAAATTGAAAGAAAGAGAAAGGAAAGAAAGAAAGAAAGAAAAAAGAAAGAAAGAGAAAGAAAAGAAGAAAGAAAGAAGAAAGAAAGAAAGTCATCATTCTTGGCAACAAGTATTTGCTTTCCTCCCTTCTACTCCAGTAATGCACTTAACACCTCCCCAAATAAATAACATCCAGCACCATTTGGAGGTAGCTCTGCTCTTTGTCTTCTTTATTCTGTGTCTGAGGCTGGGGGAGAAAGCCCTCTATGGTACATGCTGCTCTTGTGAGAGTGAAGAGAGTAATGGCAGAATAATGCTTATGACTTTCAAATTTCCACTCACACATGGCATGGGTCATTCTTTTTACATTTTATTGACTAGTGCAAGTTGTATCACTGCACCTGCTATTAGTAGTGAGATGATATCATCTCCTTGATTACCAAGCAGAGCAACAGATACTTAGAAACAATAATTAACCTTTCGAGAAGGGGAAAGAAAAAATGGCAAGATAGAAAGAAAAGTTTTGTAATAGAGACTGGTAGACAGAAGAACATGGTGTGATCCTATGAGCCATGGAAGCAAGAGATTTTTTTAATCAAGTGCTCAAAGCTTTGGTTTCAGGTGAAAAGGGATTGGTAAAGGCATCAAGCTGCCTCACATAGCATGTGAGTTTAACATGAAATTTCTGTCTTAACATCCTAGACATAGGAATAGGTACACCTTAAATCAGTATTGTTTGTATGGTGCTTACGATTCACAAGCTACTTTTCTTCATAAGATTACACAGGTATTTGTGACTATTATCTCATTTATTCATCCAAATTTATTTAAAATGATATGTGGAGATAATTGATAAATTCTAACATCCTTGATCAAAAAAACCCCTCCACAAACTCTAAGAATAAGAGGATACCTTTTAAACATTATAAAGAACATACAATTTTATGTTAGCTATTTTATAATAAAAATATTAAAAATAAGGGGACATGTATTTTAAGTCCACAGTGAACATAACAACAAAGAATGAGTATGAGTATTAAAAACTTGTTATAAATGACATAAAGTACTTGAATTAATTAGGAATATTGTATTACCTATATAAATATTTTCCGAATTTTTCCATTGTATTATAAGATTTGACTGACACAGTTTTGAAATGTGTTCAAAACAAGATTTGAAATAAATATTGAAAAAACAAGGCTCATGTGATAGGCTATACCAGACTAATATTTAAAAATCAATAGTTTCTCATATATCTACATTTAAAAGATGTAATTAGAAAATATATTTTATATGCAAAAGCATCATAGAATTTAAAGATAGACATTAACATTAAATGTGTTGTCAAATGGAACTGAATTTATATCACAGTTCTGCCATTTACTGTGTGTCTCTTATCAAATTGTCTAGCTTTCTAAGTTTCAGTTTCTTTCACCTGTAAAATGTAGATAACAACAGAACTTATCTCATAAGACTGTTGCAGAGAATAAATAATGAGTAAAATTTTAGAGTGCTTGCTATATGTATAGTATAATTCTGAAGAATGTATGTTATCTCCATGCATCATGACAATGACTCTATTAGGTAGATAACATCATTTACCCCCTTTTCTTTTTTTCAGATAAGTAATATGAGACACAAAATGCCAACGAGATTGCACAGGGTCATTTGGCTATTAAAATCAATGATATTTTAATTCAGGTTGTGTGACTCCAGAACCCACACTCCTAATAACTGTATACCAACCAATGATATTTTTGAAGAGTTAGTAAGTTCTTGGAATATATCAATGAACAAAATAAAGATCTGTGACCTCAAGGAGTTTACATTTTAGCCAGTGGAAGGAGATAGATATAAATATCAGTAATAAATAGGTTATATAGTATGCTAGAAGTCATTAGTGCTATAAAATAAATTAAAGCATCAGAGTAAGGAGAAAGTGCTAGGAAATGTGGAATAAGCCTAACTGAGAGATAAGTAAAGACTTGAACAATATGGGGAGTTAGCAAAGCAAGCATTGAGGGAAAAGCATTCTAGGCAAAGGTGCTAAAGCAAAGAGCCTATGGAAGGGTCATATCTAAGTAAGGACAACAAGGAAAAATGTGGCAAGCATGGATTGAGCAACTGCTACAGTACTAGGAGATGGAACCACAAGAGGAACCAGTTCTTTATTTATAAGCTTTTATATGTATTTTGACTTTTGCTCTAAAATGGAAAGATTTGCAGTATTTTGAACAGCAATGACAAAAATCTAACATATTTTACATTTTCACTCCAGTTATTGTGTTGAGAATGGATTGAAGGGAAGCAAGAGCAAAGTAAGGGAGGCTAGCTTAGAGCTATTGCTGTAATCCAGAGAGAAGTTATTGTATTGTCCTATCAAGGTAGTAGTAGGAGAGGTGGCAAAAGATGCTCTTATTCTAGGTATAGAAAATAGATCTAACAATAAAATGGATTGAATGTGAAATATGAGAGAGATGGAGTTGCCAAAGATATCAAGTTTTTCTTTCATTTTTTTAAACCTGAATTGACCTGAGAAGGATGGAGTTGCCACCAAATGAGGTAGAAAAGCTGCAAAAGAAACATGTTTGCTAAGAAAGACCAGGGGTTAATTTGAAACATGTTGAATATGAGATATCTCTCAGTGGTCCAAGTGTAGACATGGAACCAGCAATTGGATACATAAATAAAGAGTTTAGGAGAAAGTCTATACTAGAAATGTAAAACTGAAACTAGATAAGATCAAGAAGGATGCAAGTATGAATAAAGAGATGAGAGCCCTCTCATCTCAAGAATGGAGCCCTGGAGATCTCCAATATTAGGACACTTTGAAAAGAGAGGGATCCAACCAAGAGACTGAGAAAAAGCAACTAGACAAGTCATAGGAAAACCAAGAAAGTCTGTGTGTCCTGGAGGCCAAGTGAAGAAAGTTTGCCAAAGAGAAAAAAAGACAGTGTGCTAAATGCTACTGGGTCGAATGCTTCTGATAAATCAGATAAGATGAAATTTAGCAAATATGTGAAAATCCAAATTATAATATTTGTTGGCACAATGGGGACAAAACTCTGATTCAAGTGAGTTTAAGAGGAAATAGGGTGAATTTTATGCTGAGAGAGAGAGAGAGAGAGAATTGGAAAGGGTATCTTATCAAAGGAATGTTGCTACAGAAGTAGGCAAATGAATAGTATGAAAACTGGCAAGAAGGTGAGACCACAAATTTTCTTTTTTTTCTCTCTTTTCAAAGATGGAAATATACTTTTGTGTGATGGGTATGATAGAGAGTAAACATTTGATAATATAAGACAAAGTGAAAAAAAATGTCTGCACCAATGTCTTCAAGTAGGTAAGAGTGACAGGAAAATTTGCACGTGTTGATGTTGACTCTAGCTAGGAGCACAGATCTCTCATTACTGACTGGTAAAGATAAGGTGGCAGGGTATATGGTACAGATAGGTAGATGAGATGACAGGGGTCTATGGCACATCTCTTCTGTTTATTACAATTTTTCAGTAAAGTAAGAGACAAGGTTATTAGTTGAAAAGGAGGAATGCAGAAGAGGTATTGTGAGTTTTGAAAACAGTAGAGAAGGGCTGAAATGGTCACCTAAAAGTATAGAAATGTAAAAGGATGAGGACATATAACTAATTGTGTAGCATCACTTCGAGCCCAGTTGAGGTCTGTGTATCACACTACAGGAAGGCTATGTAAAGTTCTAAGCACAGTGTCTAGCAAAGAGTAAATATTCAGAATGTTTTGCCTATCATTTGTTCATTTAGCCCTTCAGCACATATTATTGCATGTCATTGGTCCACTAAGCACAATCCTAAGCACTGAAGATGCAACATGAATAAGAAAAGATATCGCTGCCCATATGTACTGTACATTCTAGAGGGAGGAATTAAACTGTACATATGCAAAATAACCAGTGAGCTATCAGTTCAGAAAATAAAAAGTGCTATAAAGAAAAAGCATTAGAGTAGCAATATGTGGTGTCCAGGAAGTTGTTTCTTAGGAAGTGATATTTGCATTAAAGCATAATTTTTTTAAAAAGTGGGAAGCCCAAAAGTTCTAAGAAAATAGTATATTTAAAAACAAAACAAAACAAAACAAAACAAAACAAATCAAATCCTCTTAATCAGAATGAAATGTGTTGTGTTTGTGGCAAGAAAAAGGCTAGTGTGGCTGGGTTTGGATAAGGTGAAGCCTAAGAAACCTTATCAGCTCTGGTCAAGGAGTTTGATTGCTTCCTCAATGCAAAGCGTAGCTCTCTGAGGGTTGGCTAAAAGCTCTGACTCTCACTGTTGTTTGAAGTAAATGGTGGAGGTTAAAAAAAAAAAAAAAGTGGGTTATAAGAAGGCCACTTAGGGAGGAGCTGCTGCTATGATCTAGGCAAGAAATGAAGGTGGTTAAGACAGAGGTTATAGCAACAGAGATGACAAGAAGTGGTAGGGTCTCAGGCATGTTTTAGAGGACAATGGAGTAAATGGGGTATGAAAAGAATGTATATGAAAGCAGTATAACAATTAGAATATTTGAACTCAGAAGGATACTGATAAAATTAACTAAAATAAGAAAAAGAGGAAAACAGAAGACTTGGGAAAGGTCAGAGGACAAGTGAAATCAAGATCTTTTATGAACATTCTGTTTTTAGATGCTTAATAGACTTCTACAGAGAATTGTTGAGGAGGGAATTGGGTATTCAGTCTGAAAGGCAGGAGAAATATTAAGGTTAAAGATAAAAGTTTGTGAATAGGCTTTCCAGATTTAGCAAATTAAAAACAACAACAACAAAAAGCAAGATGTCCAGTTAACTGAATTTTAGATAAACAATGAATATTTTCTTAGTAAAAGTGTCTCATGCAATATCTGGGACATACTTATACTAAAAAAATTGTTTATCTGAAATTGAAATTTAATAAGATGTTTTTTATTTAATCTGACAAACTGTGAGCCACCAGTATATATTCATCTAATATTATTATACTTGTTTTTACTTGTCTTAAAACAACTTCAAACTAAATGTATAAAACCTATAAGTTCAGAAAAAATTAATAAAAGATGCTAATTTAAAAATAATAAAATTTTAAAAAATTGAAAATTTTCAAAAAGATCATTTTTGCCCATTAAAATGTTAATAGCTATCAAAAAGTATTATTTATTGCCATCAAGGGACTGAAGAGATGAAAACTTGTATATCTGGTTAGTATAACCAAATTAAATATACTTAAGAGAAATTTGGCAACCTGTATCAAAATCAGTTGAAAGATGTCAGGAATTCCAGAATGATTTATTGCAAACCAAAATTTTCTCTGACATACAAAGACTTGATCTGCCAACATTATTTAATGTTAAGGTGCAAGTACCCTTGGGAAGGGCACTATATCAGTTGTTAGTCATAAAGACTTGGTCATATTAGAACCATTTTTCAAGATAACTAGTTGGTAACAACGTCCTGTAGGTAAAACACATGATGCATAAGTATTAATAGAGGAACCAGCTTTGAGAACTATTTGGAGAGAGAATCCTGCTCGGAGTCAAGAGGATGCTTGTAACTAAAAAGTGCAATCAGAACCAGCACATGCAGATATATGGGCTCATGACAAGGGATAGAACAACAACAACAACAACAAAAAAACAAAAACAAAAAAATGGGCAGGGCACTTCTAAACATAGATGGCACTGCATTTTTGGCTTTGAAGGAAAATTATAAAGAAAATACATTACAAAAGAAGAGAGCATGACTGAGATCACCAAAGTGATGTGGAAAAGGTTTTTCATCTCTGCCCCTTTGGATTTTATGAGTCCAGCCTCAATACCAACCATAGAATTATGAAAACATAGGTAGTGCTGATGTTCAGCAGAACTCAGTAGCAGATGCAATCAAGGAAGGGACCCAGGGAAGAACTCACCTAGGGCCTTGTGTTCTCACATTTGTTAATATGATAAATGAGCTTTTGGTGCCAGTACCTTCTTTTCCCTTCACACTGCACACCACTTCCAGAAGAACTTCTTAATTGCCTCTGTACATTAAACCTTTCTAATGATAACAGCTTAACTCAGGCTCACTTTTATTTTGGGCCAAAGTGTCGTCATTGTACAACATGGAATTAATTAAAATGTAGCCAGGAAAAGCTGCTGTGAATGACAGAGGCAGGGTTTGATTCTAAAAACCTGTGGGAATCGACAGTGAGACGTGAAGAGCAGCCAGCAGTCTTGCTCCAGAGCCCTGGCTGGTATCTCACACGCTCTTCATCAGGAAGGGCATGGTGGGCTAGCGGAAGAGGACAGTGAAGATGGAGGAAACATGAGTAAGAAATTGAGATAACAGCTTTAAAAACAAGCTTGGGCTGTTCAAGTTGGGAGCATCATTTGGTGTAATTGCATATGTTCAGCATTTAATATCTCTAGAGAGATTTAGCTTTAGTTGCGACTTCTTACATTTAATGAAGCGAAACTCTCCCAGGGTACTGCAAGACATATCTAAGGATGAAAACCAGTAATTTACAGCTTTAGTGACCTTATTACAGTGTACTTTGTGCTTGGCTGCTCTTCACTCTTATCTGGGCCATTATCAGAGGCTCCATGGAATATTGGCCATTAGCTACACGCAGACCACGGGGCTTTGTCTTCAAAGGCTATGGGGGGGGGGGTGAGAAAGATATTGAATATTTTATCTTAACTCCTAGAAAAATCAAAATAGCAGCATGCTCTTTGAAACACTAATATGCATGTGAATGGCCGTGATGAGGCAAAGTCTCCAAAAACAAACAAGCCTTGGTGCAAAGGCTTCTAAAAGATGAGCTAATTACACTGAAAGCCCAAATAACAATGAATATTCTCCACCAGCTGATGAATAGCTCCTGATTTTGAGATGCCTAACCTACATCTGTGCTATGGAGATGGAAATAACAACAGGACAGAAAACACCGTCATATTTGCCAGATGCCAATGGCTCGCAGTGGGAGGACAAGGAGCTCAGGTTCTCTCATTCGGATGGATCTTATTGCCAGAAATTAACTCCATAGATGTAGACCCACTTGAAAACACATGCATGCATGCATATATTCATTCAGCAAATATGTGGAACTCCTACCATATGATGGACAAATCTCTAGGCCAGGTGTCAGGAAACTTTGCCTATAAGGGACCAGGTAGCAAATATATTAGGCTTTGTTGGCCACATACAGTCTCTGTCACATATTTTTCTTCATTGTTTTTAACAACCCTTTACAAATGTAAAAACAATCCTAGTTTGGGAGGTCATGCAAAAACAAACTGCAATGATTTGCTGCCCCTTGTTCCAAGCACTTGACCAAAATTTTGAACCAAAATAAAAGGGCGAAAAATAACCCTGCCATCAGGAATGTAGGAGAGGAAATGCCATAGAAAATACATCATTAATATCATTAAAAAGATATGGAAAGGTGATTAGTGCTAGGGCAAAGAGAAAAAGGGAGATCTATGAATGATGGGAAGATAACATTAAAAAAAGAGAAATATTTGGAAGGAAAAGACTTTCTTTGAGATTTCATTATCTGAGATTATGATGAGGAAGGCACCTCTTTGGTCTGAGTTTTAGTGTTTCAGAGGAGTGACGTGGTTCATTTTAGAGCCAACACACTTGAACTTGTATGGCCAGGAGAAAGTGGCTGAACTTTTCATTTCCACACCTGCAAAATGGAGATCTTTACATATGTCCTGCCATCCTGCAAGTCTGTGAGGCTCACTGAGTTGATCTACATGACAGTACTTTGTAAGTGGTAGAGCAAAGACAGATTTTCATAACATCCTCATCAGAGCTGTAGCTACTAGAAAGGTGGGGTATTGTTGTTTAGCTTATAAATTTGTAAAAATGGATGGTTAGTTTGAAACAAATGATAAGAATATGGTTTTATGTTTCTGTGATAGAGCAAGGGTATAAGGGAAGAACAGTTGTGAATCAATAGAAAAGGCATTCTCCTATGTATAATGAATGATTTGAGGAACAATATCCAAAGTCTCATTTAACATAAAATATTCTCTTACAAAGACTTAAAATGCCTACAATTTGAGTGTTAGTCTCACTCTCTTGACTGAGTTCTGTGCCATGATGAAGGCTCCCATAAATGTGAAGAATTTGGCTTGTGACAATTAATGCTAGGTATTGTAACCTGTTGTCAGGGAACAGTCAACTTTTAACTGAAGCAGAGCTGGCCTCCTGGATGAAGAGCTACCCAGAGCACAAAACATTAGGTCAGAAGGGACATCAATAGAAGCTATGCACAAGGTATGAGAATCACCACGGCAGCAAACTAAGCAGGATGGGCAAGCAGAAGTTCACTGGACTAGCGATTGAGCCAGAAGGTAGACACCAAAAGGAAAGCAGATAGACCCCATGTATGGCTCCGGTCTTGTTGCTTTTTTCATATAAGGCCAATCTTGGGAACCTAGCAGAAAATAATGTATGAATTGAAGAAAAACTTGTCAGACTTCATGGAATTTTGTTAGCTCTTAATCATCCGCATACCCCTTAAAACTGAAAAATAAAGAGATGTTATACCCACCCCATTCCTTCCACTTAGCAGGTACTTCAAAGTTTCCCAGTGTAGAATCTGGTAGTTTTAGTCTAAAATATTAACAAAACTTGTTTCTAAAAGATAAAATGTTTTAGAGTCATTTTGCTTGAGGGGGTTGCTATGAAGGACTCAACAGTCCATTTGAAGGGGAGAAAATTATATCACAAAATTCATAAATGACGAGCATTCCTTATAAATGCCGGGGCCTGAAGTGGCACCCATAATGTGAGGGCATGTTAAAAGGAGCGCTTCCCTGAAATGGCACTAAAAGAGCATACCTGAGACTGAGCCCATAATGAATCCATTAACTAAATATCTTTTCTTTGTAGTTAATCAAAGAGGCCTCTCCTGTACTCCCCTGCCTCTCTCTCTCTCTTTCTTCCTCCCTCCCTCCTTCACTCCTCTTCTCCCTGTGTCCCTCTCTCTGTCTTTCACACATGCAGTAAGAAAAAAATATATACTTAGTTAACTATATACTTAGCTATCTTTTTTCGAAGCAATAAAAATAAGGTTTACTTTCCAGGACTTTGTCTGACAACCTGTTACAAACTATTCCTTTTAACTCAGCCTGAAGCCATTTCACTTCTAAAGATTTCCTTTTGTATAATTAAAGAACCACTGCCACACTCTGGTAAGCTTTACCAAATGTACTTAAAAAAAGAAAAAGAAAAAAACAACTTTTAACTCATTTTTAACTTGAATTTGCCTATGTTTCATCTCTTGTCATCACTGATTAGCAGTATATTTCTATGTAAACAGAAGCTGTCTATGTTCTAATCAGCCTGCACTACTCCCTCTGGTGACTCACTAAGATATGCCAGTACCAGGAATCCTTGTCCCAGGCTCTGCTGAGGCCACAGCTGTGGAGCTGAGTTGTTTAGGGAGGGGACTTTTGAGGGCAGGTCCTAGGCATCATCTTTGAGTTACCTGGCAAACAGCTATGGCACAGGATGACAGACTTTACACTTAGTATTATTTTTGAAAATACAGAATTCATATGAAAAAGCTATTCTTATCCACTTTTAAGTGCTCATACAATTTCCGACAAATAGAAAGAATGCAATAAATGTTTATTGAATAAATATAAAATAGTTTTTTCCTCCTGATATAGAAACTCAGTTTCGGCAAGGTTAACTGACTTGATATCAGATGAAAATATAGATCTGAGCATTTTTATCTCACCAAACTTGTATCATAGACTCCGCATCGTGGAAGACTTCAGTTTATAAAGCAAAAATGATTTGTTAAATACATTGACTTGCCATATTTTAGGTATCAGAGAGATAAATCTGCCAAAGGAATCTAAATAAAATAATCTGCTTTCCACTTGGAATTGATATAATTGTTTCAGTCAAAACAGGAAATCTAAGATTTATTTGGCTTGTGCAGCTTATCGTGGCATTCGAATATTTAAAATAATTAGAAAAGCTCACAAGCCCAAATTGCTAGGAGTATTCAGACAACTTGGATGGAGTCTCAGTAACTAAATAAAATTCTTATAAATCTGTCAGTTGCCATTGTGAACAAAAACCTCCCAATGAATGCCCAGCTTCGTGGTGAGGCTCTAGCGTGTGAGAGAAAACATCGAGTAAAAAGTCAGAGTGAGTCAGAAGATAAATTACACACACACACACATACACGCCTTACTGTTAAAGTGTATAGCTGAAAATTATTGGATTTCATTAACCAATGTCACCATTAAAAAAATAAATGAATAAATTAGATTTCTAATTTAAACTTGACTGCTAACTAGACGTAAACTTAGGCAGGTCACCTAGTAACTGAGATGGTTTCTCTTGTTTTCCCCTGCAAATAGGTGTGGCTGTTCTTAACTATCTAAAGTTACGTCTATGAAATTATGTTTCAGCTATAAAAGACATTAGCTTACAAGCTGTAATATACTGTAGTTATTTAGTAAAAATCTGGGGGGAAAGGCTGCATTTTATTATAAACTTCATCTATCACACTTGTCAAGTTAGCCTGCTAGAAAACCAAGCACCCAAGAGGAGAAGGTCAATGGCATTGAAATGTTCCTTGCTGCGATTAAATCATCTGCATAAATATTTGATGAACCACGAATAAATGGCAATGGAGAAAATGGGAAATATTGATTGATTCCCAATTTTAAAAGGAACAAAAATATTTGATTGCCATTACATTTGATAGCCTCTGGTGAAAGGTACTACAGTATATTGATTATTCTTTTCATCATGAGGCTTAATCTCAGCACTGGCAGCTGAAGGATGAAGAAAGGAAAAACGTGATTAACAAACATTTCTTAAGTGACCATTGTGTGGCTGAATTCCAGGCAAGGAAGGCAAAGAAATGAACGCAGAAAAAATAAAAGGGCATATTTTTTCAAATAATCTGGAAAAAAATGTTCTCTGATTAAGAAAAATGTATCACATTTAATTTTTAAGTAATTTCTTAGTTTCCCAGATATGTAAAAAACATTCTGCTTCCTCGTCCTTCTGGATTCACTCTGTCATTTAAAATATGAATACTCCGTCCAGATGTCCAGATTGGGATTCACCACAATTTCTCCCTCTCCCTCCTCCCTTCCTTCAGTTGTGTTACACAATCTAGTTTATTATGCCTCTGCATTATGTCTTGATTCTAGACCCTCCTTTTGTCAACAAAGCATTAGGTAAGGTCTTCATTATGTACAACAACCTCCAGGTTGTTCCCCTTTTATTCATCTTCCATGTAAAATTTTTCTTCAATGACTTATCATAAAGCTGATTTCTGAATACAAAATTTTTTTATCAGGTCAGTTCCCTGCTCATAGCTATAAATGATTTGTCATTGCCTGAAGGATAAAAGTAACACTCGATAGATAAGCGTTGGCCTCATACAATTTTCTGTTGCTTCTACCCAGGTTTCCATGCCCTGCCTTGTTTCTGTATGCCACTGATAACTAACTAACGGAGTGCCTCTGTTAATAAATAGGTAGGTGCTTCGCAAGTATAGTGCTTTGTAAATCCAAACTGAAATTATGCAAGATGATAAATGATAGATCTCCAACATCCAAATATATGTAATGCAGAATTTAAAATTATTTTAAAATTTAAAATATGATAACATAACGTACTAGAATCTATATGTTACATATAGTGGATTTTTAAAAATGTCCTTATATGGTTGTATCCTAATGCTTTTTCTTCCTATGTTTTTGGATGTTGTCACTGCTTTTGTCCTTACATGATATAATAAGGTTAATAATATTCATTTAAAATTTCTGTATTTTAAAAAAGCCTGAGTTCTACTTAAAATGCAGAAAGCTGAAATAAAATTAAAAAAAAAAAAAAGCCGGATAACCTATAGAATCCCAACTTTTCTAGACTAAATCTGAAAGCTGCTTTACAGGGCAACCAACTAGCCTGAACTCTATTAACAATAAAATACCTAATACAAAAATATATGGTGCTTCAGTAGATGGTTGTTGCTATTATTCTTTAAAAATGAAATTCGTGCCCCCTTGCCAGTGAAGGCTCTAATTTACTCATTTGTTAGCTTGCAGCTAGCCTTTCAGTTCTTCGATTAAAGCAATGTGTCCTTATGTTAAAAGAATTGAAAATTCAGTGCATTCAAAGACAAAGCAAATAAAGAGAAAGAAGGAGCAGTAGGGATCAGCAAGGAATGTGGAGCCTTGGGAGCACATGCCCTTTTAAAGGCTTGTGTTGCTTTGTTCAGTAGGGACTGGGAGCCAAGTGTTCATTCCTCTGATTTCTCAAAAGGAACTGGAAATTCCTCATTTTGGGTGAAATCTCCCAATTTGAAACATGATAACTACTTACTTTTCCCAACCCTTATAAAAACCAAAATCTGATCTCTGTTCTAAAGTTTACTTATTTTATTTAAAACAATGACTAAAACCAGAGATTTGAGGTATAGTTGTACTTTGCACAATGTATGTTTCCCAAAAGGGAGCCTGTAGATCAAATGTATTTAAAACTATAATCAAATTCAAAGTGCATCAAAGGTACTTGTGATTTAAAAGAAGCCCATAATAAATCCTTTTGTCTTATAGATAATTATTTCCAAATGTGGTTTGATAAATTACTACAGAAGGAATGGAAAGTGACTGCAGAAAGAGTAAAAACCAAAGGCAATGGAATTATAGGAATAGTACCATACACTTGTTTTGCCACACATGGTGGCAAAATAGATATAGATGTAGACCATCTATCTATATCTCTGCTTCCACCTTACATATTTTTTTTGTAAAAATTAAACCAGATAATATTTATATAGTTTTAGTGAAAATTAAATGAGATAAGATATTTAAGCTCTTAGAGAAATGCTTGATTAAAGTAGTAGATATTGCTAATAAAGAGGATTTCAGATTTGTATAAGAAATATTTCATATAAAGATTAATAAGTTTCAATTTTAGAAAAGATATGCTCATAAAAGATATGCACATGTATCATTACCTTTTTTAGGTAGTGAAAGATGTATGAAGTTAACAGTTTACTTCAATTTAAGTCTATTCCTTTCCTTAAGCTTGGTCTTGCTGAGGCTATAGGACGATTGTCAGAGTTTAGTCAAACATAAGTAATATCCTTGATCTAAAGGTTATAAAATACCATAGCAAGTCATCACTATCTCAAGAGACCTTTAAAAACTGAATAGACAATTTTGTCTTGTAGGAATTAGGTGTGACTGACCAGGACAGGACAAGCTAGTTGTCCTCCTGTGATTTCTTTCTTCTGCTGATTTCGATTGACTGCTATACAATCTCAGGACAAAAACACCTGACACTTCTATGACTTCATCTTGCTGCTAGCAGCAAAGACAGAATGATAATAACCTCCCACTTCTAACCTTATAGGAATTATGAGACAGAAGTTGAGACATTAAATGACTTCATGAGAGACCCTAGAGCACTCTGAAGCTGAGTACCTTGGCAACATAGTGTCATCCAATCCACATTAATTGTTGGCATGAAATCACAGGATTCTGGCTACTGTTACTAAAAACTTAGTCTGTGGTACTACAGATGAAAAAAGTCTTCTCTTAGCTTTTAAAAAAATCACAGCATTTTTAAAAATTTACATGTTTATGTGTTGTCTTGACTGTGTTTACTAAGTAGTATGTGTACATTCAGGGTCATAAAATATATTCACAGTTTTAAAAAATATTCTTATAACAAAGACATGCTTATTCATTCAAGTAACTATAACTAAAATCAGTCAATAAGAGAAAAAGAACTGACTTAGTATGTCCTAAATAAAAAATAATCATCAGACTTATGTTTCTCTATTGAATGAAAAAAAAAAAATCGCAAGCAAATGTGCTACAAACCAGATAAGCTACAAAAACCATAGATGTTTGGAACCCATTAGAAAGCTGAGAATGCAATCATCAGGGAAATACAAAACAAAAGCACAATGAGGTATCACCTCACACCTGTTAGAATGACTATTAATGGCAAGGACATGGAGAAAAGGGAAACCATGTGCACTGTTGATGGGAATTTAAATTGGTGCAGCCACTGTGAAAACAGTATGGATGTTCCCCTCCCCCCCCCAATTCAAAATAGAACTACCATATCATCCACTTCTGGATCTATATCCAAAGAAAATAAAATCTGTATTTCAAAGAGATGTCTGCACCTCCATATTCATTGCAGTATTATTCACAATAGCCAAGACATGGAAACAATCTAAGTGTCCATTGATGGATGAATGAATAAAAATAAAGAAAATGTGTTGTGTATGTTTACAATGGATTATTAGCCATTAAAAAAGGGGAAATCTTGCATCCATGACAACATAGGGGCATTACACTAAGTGAAATAAGTCAAACAGAGAAAGACAAATACAGTATGATTTCACTTACATGTAAAATCTAAAAAAGCCAAACTTATAGAAATACAGTAAAATGGCAGTTGTCAGGAGTTGGGGAATGGAGGAAATGGAAAAATGTTGGTCAAGGGTTACAAACTTTCAGTTATAAGATGAGTAAGTTCTGGGGCTTTACTATAGAGCATTGTAGTTAGCAATATTGCACTATATACTTGAAAGTTGCTAAGAGAATAGATCTTAAATATTCTCACCATAAAAAGAAAAACCAAATATACACTATAATTATGTGACGTGATAGATATGCTAACTTTATTGTGGGAATCATTTTGCAACACATGTATATCACTTGAAGGATTGGACCTGGTTAGCACTTAGAAGGGAGACCACCTAGGAAGACCTGGTGTTGTAGGCTTAAAAAATACAAAATAAGGAATTGTAAGCTGACGATGAGGTCCTTGCAATCTGTGAGGTCAACTAAGGGTTGTCTTGCCAAACACAAACAAACAAATAAAGTGCACTTGACACAGCCAAGGAATGTATTAATGAACTTAAATAAATTTCAGTAGAAATTAATCAATCACATAAGAAGAAGAAAGAGTAAATCAGGAGAGAGCATAAGAAATCATGAGACAATGACAAATGATCTAATATATGTATAATTTGTATATCAGAAAGAGAGAAAAGAGAGAATGGAGCGCTAGTGATATGTGAAGAGAAAATGGCTGAGAATTTTCCAAAATTGTTAAAATGCATCAGTCCACAAAGTGAGATAAGTGAAAGAAACAGGACAAACACAAAGAAAAGGATATTTAGGCACATTATAGTCAAATTGTAAAATATATATATATATATATATAAGGAAATTTGAAAAAAGACAGACAAAAAGGAACATTATACCCAGTGAACAAAGGTATGTACAACTGGAGACTACTTTTCATTTATAGTGGAGGACAAAAGAAAAATAAATGACAACTCTATAGTACTAGAGAATTTATGTAACCCCAAATTCTACATACAGTAAAAAAATGTTTCAAAAATTAAAACTAAATGAAAATGTATTCAGAAAGACAACAGCAGAGAGATTTGTCTCCGGTAGACTTGTATTACAAGAAATGCTAAAAGATCAAGAAATCCAAGATCAAGGAAAGTAATAACAGATGGATATTTGAATCTGTGGGAAGTAATGAAGAGAACTAGTATACAAGTGGCAAACAGAGAATACTTTTCTTTCTCTCTATATATGGATAGAGAGATGATAGATAGAGGATAGGTAGGTAGGTAGATACATACATACATATACATACATACATATATGCATACATATGTAGATACATAGACACATTAATATCATAATAGTTACATAGATGCATAGAGACATACCTACACTCAAATTTATTTAAAACATTTACTCTTTAAAGCAAAAATAATAACAACATAAAATGTTAATTTCAGATATGTAGAAATAACATCTAGGACAACAAAAGTATAAGTGGCCAAGAAATTTATACTATAGAAGAGATAAATGGAATAAGAAAATTTATTTCACCAAAAAAGATAAAAGGAAAGGTGTCACAGAGAAAGAAAGAAACAGATAATGCAAATACAAAACAAATATTGAGATTGTAGACTAAAGTTTAACTGTGTCAAAAACTATGTTACTATTAAGGCACTAATCACTTTTATTAAAAGTCAGACTAATAGACAATAAAAAAGCAATAATCAATTATATGTTATTTATAGAAGGCATTTTTTATGTATGAAGACAGACTGAAAATAATAGGGTGGACCAATATGTGCAATGCAAGTGCTAAGTGAAACAAATCATCGAGACATAAAAAGAGACTTTCTGTAATGGTAAAAGGGAATAGTCATCAAGAAGACATAGAAATCATAATTTTTGATGCAACACAAAATAGAGCTTTAAAATTGATAAAGCAAAACTGACAAGGCTAAAGAGATAAATGAATCCACAACTTTACTTAGAAAATTTTAACATTATTCTTTGAGTAATTGATAAAACAAGTAGACATGCACATAATAGTAAAAATTTAGAATTTGAAAAGCACTGTCAACTAATTAGATGTAATTGATATTTGTAGAAGACCACACCCATTAAATTTAGACTAATCATTTAATGCATGTGGATCATTAACCACGATATGCTAGACCATAGAGAAATCTCAGTATTTTTCAAAGAATCGTGTTTATACAGAAAATGTTCTCAAGTGACAAATTAAATTTCAAATCTGTAACAGAAACTTATCAGATAATTCTCAAATATTTGGAAATTAATCAAAAATACTTTTAAATAATCCAGTGATTAAAAAATCACAATTAAAATATATTTCGAACTGAAAGAAATGAAAACAAAACATTAAAGTTTGTACATAGTAGCTGAAAGAGCTCCTAGAAGAAATTTTTACCTTCAAGACATATGTTATAAAAGAAGAATGGTAGAAAAATCATACAAATGTGCCTTTACTCTTAAAAAAAAAAAACAACTAGAAATAAACACCAAATTAAAACCATAGTGAGAAATGAAAAAAATGTGAGTGGAAATAATTGAAGTAGAAAATATACAAACAGTAGAAAAATCAACAAAGTAAAAACTGGCTCTTCAAACAGATTAAGAATGTTGACAAACCCCTAACAAAACTGATCAATAAAAAAGAAAGAAAATGAAAACTGAGTTATCAGGAATTTAAGAGAGTTCAGCACACAAAATAATGCAAATATTAAATTTATGATATGGAGATTTATAGACAACTTCTTGTCAATCAATTTGACTACCTAAATAAAATGGACAAATACCATAGAAAATTTATTTGCAACTAAAACAAAACAAAAAAATCTTATGAATCTTATATATATACACATAATGTTAAGTTTCAAAATATATATATAATAATATATAAATATATATACAAAATATATAAAATTAGTCTATGGCCATGGCACCTTGAACAAGCCCGATCCCATCTGATCTCGGAAGCTAAAAAGGGTCGGGCCTGGTTAGTACTTGGATGGGAGACCATCTAGGAAGACCAAGTGCTGTAGGCATAAAAACAAATATGAAATATATATGAAATTAAATTTATAATAAAGAAAACTCTGGATGTCTTCACTGGTTGAATTCTAGAAAACATTTGAGTGAGAAATAATGCTAATATTATACAAATTTAGAAAAGAGAGATTGAGGATCCAGTTCTTACCTTATTTAACAAGCGAAGCATAACTCTAATACCATTAGAAGGAAGAAAATTGTAGGTAAATGTTCCTGATTAAATAATAGAAAATAAATTCCAACAATTATTAAAAAACTAATACATTATGATCAGTGAGATGTATCATAGTAATGCTTATTTGATTTAACATTTGAATATTAATCAGTGTTAATCACTACACTAAAAGAATATATTTTAAAAAGAACATGATCTTCAGAAGTGATGGAGAAAAGAATTTGTCTAAATTCAATTATTATTCATGAAAAAGGAAAAAGCTAAGTAAAGGTAGAAGAGAATTTCTTTGATCTTATATGTTGTGTCTATGAGAAACTTACAGTTAATACCATTGTTAACAGTAAAACTATTAACAATTTTTCTTTAAGATTGAGAGTAAGAATGTGTCCTCTGTCTCCATTTAACCTTGTACTACAAGTCCTAGCCAGTGCAAAAAAGAAAAGTTGCAAAATAAAGATTGAAAAGAAGTGAAATTATCTTTAAGCTCAGATGAAATCATTGTACACATGCAAAACATTATGGAATTTAATTACAAAAACATTTCCTAGCACTATATAAAAATTTAGCACATAAACAAGATACAAAGACCATATTAAAAAAAAATTGTATTTCTATATTATTGAAAAAAAACAAATGAAAGTAAAATTTTAAAATAATACTGCTTGTAATATCAACAAAGAACATTAAACACCTTGGATTAAAATATAATAATGTTTAATTTTATTTAATAATTAAATGGCTTCTACACTGAAAACTGTAAAACATTACTACCAGAAAATAAAGAAGACTTAACATGAAAAAGAAATATATAATTTCATGTTAGAAGACTCATATGACTCATATTGTCAAAATGTTCATTCTTCTCAAACTGATCTTTAGATTCAATGCAATTTCAATTAAAATTCTACATTAGTCAATAAAATGTCAAAAAAGATCAGAGTTGAAGGACTTTTAATACCCAATTTCATGACTTACTAATGAAGTTATAGTAATCAAACAGTGTTTATCAGTATATTTTAGATGAATTAAAGAAAAACAAAAGAGAGTCCAGATAGACCAACGATATATTATTAATTGATTCCAACCAAAAATACCAAGTCAGTTCGGTGGAGACAGGATAGTCCTTTCAACAAATAGTGCTAGAACAATGGAATATTCATTATGAAAAAAGTAGACTTGAAATGTATTTCAAACACATTAGGTATAATTAATTTTAATGGATTATAGATCTAAACATACAAGCTAGAACCACACACCATCCAGAAGAACAAAGGAGAATGACTTTGTGACTCAGGCTGGGGAAAAAATATTCTGTAGATAAGTCACAAAATAATACACACACACACAACACACAACACACACACACACACATCATTTAGATTTCTCCAAAATTAAAAATTTCCGCTTTACCAAGAGACATTGTTAAAAAATGAGCAAGCCTAGAAAAAGGGAGAAATTATTTACAGTACACATATCCACCAAAGAATTTGCATCAAGAATATGTAAAGCATTCCACAGATCAACAAAAAGACATAATTCATTTAAAAATGGGGCAACAATTTAAACAGACACTTCTCAAAAGAAGAGGAAGAATGGACAATAAACACATGCAAGCATGAAAGGTGCTCAACATCGTTAATCATCAAGGGAATACAAAGTAAAATCAATAAAATACAATTTTATACTGTTAGAATGGCATTAATCAAAAAGGAAAAATATGAATGTTGGTTTGCAAACTGGCCCCATACACAGAAGCAAGGGAACTTACCTATGATGCTTGTCTTGGGCAACTACAAGGTGAACAGATGTCTGCACCTGTCCACCAGAGTTTTTAGAGTTTATATAGAGGTCTTATCAGAGTTCAGTCATGTATACCAAACAGATGGTCTCGATGACATATTGGTCTCTCAAGGCTGTGTCCCTGAAAGTGGCTCCCACTGTGGGAACAGTGGGTGGAATACACATTCCAAGGACAAGGGAGGGTGTGAGGAACTCTCATTGCCTTGGTCCAGCACTCCAGTTCACTAGTGGTCATGTGTTCCTGATCTCCAAAAGTGAAAATGAACAAATAAACAAAAAACAAGAAATCTCAACTCTCATTGCTAGTGCGAGGACAGAATCATACTAACACTTGAAAACTGTTCAGCAGCTTCTCATAAACAAAGAGCTACCATATGACCTAGGAATTCAAGTCCCAGGTAAACATAGAGAAATGAAAACATGTGTTTTGTATAAAACATCTTGTACATAAACTTTCTTCATAATAGTGCCAAACTATAACAACCTAAATGTCCACTGATAAAGAAATGAATTGTCAAGTTGCTGTATAATCATAGAATGAAATACTTAGCAAAAAAAGAAAAAGAAAAAGAAACGTAACTGCTTATGAATCAATATGAAAATGTTATGTTGAGCAACAAAACCCTAACACGAAAGAGCATATATTGTATGAACCAGTTTATTTAATGACCAAGAGCAGGCAAAATAATTCATGGCAAAATCAAAAAATGGTTTCCTCTGGCCTGGAAGAATAGAAAGAGAGGGACAAATGTTAGGCAAAATAACTGAAAATGGGCACAAAGTGTCTTTCTGTAATGATGGAGATATTCTATAGCTTGTTTGGTGTAGTCATTTCATGGTTGTATGTATACTTTATGATATATACAGTTGTCAAAATCACCCAACTGAACATTTTATTGTATGGCAATTATATCTCAACAAATGCAAATAAATAAACATGAAACATAAAAGAATTAATTATCAACTTGAAGAAATTCGAGAGTAGCAAGACCCTCAGATAATAGTATTCATACCATCCTGTTGAAAAGTGAACTCTCACATATAAACATTCATCTGCTCTGTGGGAGGCTTGCCGTGGAAGAGCATATTGTGTAGACAGCCTTGCAAGCGGCTGTGTTTATTTTCAGTTTAAGACAATGAGACAATAACAGGCTGTGAATTTGAGATGAGGAAAATGGTTGTGAGAAGATCTGTTAGGTATATGAGAAATGGCATGTGGGATGGGCTTCAGAAAAGGACAGTCAGAGTGTTTCCTCGCATGGCTAAGCTTATAAGAGGATAGGAGTCAGATGGTCTTTTGTGAATATATCTGTTTGCACAATTCTCATTTTCAAGCACCATCCTCTCGATAAGCTTAAACAACACTTGGGCCAAATTTAATCTACAAGGTAAAGAAAAATCTCCCTGGGACATAGATCTAACTTCCTTTTATGGAGGTGTCAGCTCTTGACAGCCAAATTGGTATTCACATCATTATAAGTATATTTTGCAGTTACTAGCTGGACCAATTAGCAATTTGGGGAACAATTGAGATTCAAGCATTTTGTAAATCTAAGCAAACCAAGCAGTAAGTGAACTGTGGCCAACTTGGTTTGATGAAAACCAGTGTCAAACAAAAGAATTCATCAGTGATTTAGAAAGCTAACGCTGGAGCCTTCCTCCACCTTTTATGGAAAGAAAGGACATCAACAATCAATTATACTACTTTAAAACGTTTTAATGTTTGTATATTACCCCAGTTTTCTTATCCCAAATCTCTGAGTAGTACAGGGAGTTTTTTGTTGTTGTTGGGTTTTTTGTTTGTTTGCTTGTTTGTTTTTAATGCCTAGAGCACCTGGTATTCCTAGGTGGTCTCCCATCCAAGTATTAATCAGGCCTGACCCTATTTCACCTTCCAAGATCAGACCAGATCAGTATGTTCGGAGTGGCATGGTTGTCGACTCAAATATAAAGAGTTTTAACCTGGGTTTTAACATAGATTTCCTTCCCTACGAATGTAGGCAAATGACTTGCCCAGCTCACATATTGACCTATGAAGCTCTAAACTGTACAACTTTCAATTACTATATCTCCATGATTGATATAATTTCGTTCTTATCTGTTTCTGGATCTTTTACAGCACTGCAGCCCCAAGAGTACAAGGTAAACTCTTAGCATCAATACTAGTAGTAAAGACATTGGTTAGGAAGGATTTCCTGTTATTTCACTAAAAATTGTATGTAAGCAGAGATTTAAGATGCAGCCTGAGATTTCAGAAAATCCATCAAAAAGAAAAAAAAAAAGTAGCATGTTTTAGGGGAAAGCAGAAATTGAAAGAAGTATAATTCACTGAGTGAGCTTTAGGACTTGGTTTCAGGAAGTTACCTAGGCCACATTTTAGATGGTGTTTGCATCCATTTGTGATGTCATCAGGCTGCATTTGATCCTAACATTGCTTTCTCTCATTCTCCTCTGGCTGTACCTAATATATTAACTCTTCTGGTTATTTATTTTTTTTTTGGATTTATTTAGGATTATTCTTACTTGAAAAATCCTTTAGAGCATGCCTCCATGAAAGGTCATAAAGAACTCAGAAAACAGCTATTTTTTACATAGCAGAGGCTTCCTAGGACTTAGAGCAAGACAGTGCAGGTAGGGAAGTACATGACAAGAAGTAGGGAACACAAGACCATTTGGATAGGGTATGTCCAGGTGGAGTATCCAGTGAAAGACTGTGGACAGCCCAAAGTCAACACAAAGGGGTGCGTACCTGCGGTAGAAACCTGCATGGAGTGCCGTGGAAAGGGGAGAGCTAGGCAGTCCAGGAAGATAATTTCAGGTGAAGAACCAATGTTTAACACATGAATTCTGCAATATTTATTGAGAATATACTATTTGCCAGACATAAGACCAGTGCTGGGGAAGCGATTGTAAAGAAGACTAAAATGTGCAAATTACCACATTTGACTCCATAATTTGAGAGATAAATGGCCATGTTGGGAGTGTGGAGAAAATTTAGAAACATGGAGGCAGAGCGGATATTTTTTCCCTCTTTTTTTCTCTGTTCTGCTTTTTTGTTTGGTTTGTTTTTAATTTCAGCAGCTTTGAATGACTCTATTGAAATTCTATTTTGAAAATCCGTATCACCTGTCCCTAATTTCCGAGCACCGTCAATTTGTTTCTTTAAGAATCATGAGAAAATTAGTTTAATTATATGGTGTTTTCTTCAGCAATTTCCTTTAGGAGTACATAAGATGAGAACTATTTTTTCCTGCTGCTCTGCTGCTTTCTTCATACGACTGTACCCGCCTCACGTCCGGAGCCCCATCTCATTAGATGTTACAGCTCTGCGTGCAGAGTTGGCATTATTATGATTGGAACATTATTTATTCCTATTAAACAAAAGGTGGTTTTATGTAAGTGTTAAAACATTATTGCTTTTTGACTCCCTGGATCTATCAAATACCAGCTTGTGCTGTACAGTCTGGCAGAAAGTAATCTTGTATGTTAACATTCAGCCCTGATGTACACGAAAAATGAAACTCATATTGGTTGTATTTAAATGTTAGAAACGTGCTCCCTTCTGATGGCTGTTCTCTCCCAGAACACCAGCTAGGAGGAAGCACACAAATGGCTTTCCTAAACCTTGCGTATAAGAGGAAGGTAGACAAAAAGCTGTCAGAAACCTAAGCCTCACTCTCCAGCCCTGCGCCAGTAGGTCAGGTGACAGAAACTGGGGACTTTACAAAGGCTTTGGGAACTCTAAGAAAGAAGATGCTGAATTATTGGTAGGACACGGCCAGAGAAAAGTGGAGGAGTTCTGCCTATAATCTCTAGATAAGCAAACTGGTCAGCTTTCCCTGGCCCAAAAGATATTCTTAAAAGAGGAGAAGGTAAATTTTTATCCTCATTTTTGTCTTGGATTTTCTGACCCTTAAATGCAATTTGAAAACCAAGCATTAATGTTCATGGTCTTTTTATTATTTGCATATGTTCATGCCATTGTGATGAATAACTAACACTATTATAAACTGTGGAAAGCAGCCTCAGGTGATGGATCCTTGGGGTGATAGGAGACTGGGATCCTAGTTGCTGTGCCACTGAATGACTGTGTGTGACATTAGGTTGGTGTTTTGCAACATGTGGCCCCTAGCCAGCAACTCGAAAGATGGAGTCCAATTTGTGTTTAACAATTTGCACTCTAGATATTCCGCTTAAAGCTAAAGTATGAGAATCACCATTTTAGGTAATAGGAGTTTTCTGTAACTAAGTTTCCTCATCTACCAAATGAGGGAATTTATCTCGATGACATTTTATATGTATCTTACTCTAATATATATTGATTTTGTAATATTTTAAAATGGAAAAAGTACCTTTATTGGTCTGTGCCCCTGGGCAACATAGTCCCTGGCACTAGTAGGTGCTCATGGAATGAGACAGTGTATTAGACAATCACTGCCCTGATCTGAAAAAACTCACTGGTCAATAGGCAAATATTTCAACATAATTATCATTCATTTGTATGAATTGAATCTACCAAAGTCAGACACTTTGCTTCTAAGGACTAGGAAAGTGTCAAGAAGGGAAAGTACATTTCACATGGTTCTTAAGAGTGTGTTCATTAAAGAGTGAGAGAATGTGGAGGAATACAGAAAATAGAAG
Source organism: Eonycteris spelaea (assembly GCA_003508835.1). Taxonomy (NCBI): domain Eukaryota; kingdom Metazoa; phylum Chordata; class Mammalia; order Chiroptera; family Pteropodidae; genus Eonycteris; species Eonycteris spelaea. Next base: position 8,538,880 of record PUFA01000043.1, on the reverse strand, counting down.
GGAATTAGGTATAGAAGAGCATTGTGTTTGGGGGTCTGGAAAAGAGTATGTAGTAAGGCAAAAAAATGACGATGTCCACTCGGAATTTTGTTAAGAAGGATTGTATATGTTTTTCAGACTTCTGAAGTTTTATAAATTAGCAATTGCAAATTTAGATATGGGAAACATCACATTTTTCTCCCTTTAAAGCAAGTCATATTCGACTCCAAGCTTCCATTCTTCTAGACTGGCAAAGATTCAGTAAACTTGCTCCTCTACACACCTGTCTCCTTCGCCCAAGGTTGGGCAAAGATTCAAAAAATATTGGGCCCGACTGAGTATTCTTAAAAAAAAAAAAAAAAAAAAAAAAATTCCAGGTTATTTCTTTCAACTTTGATGACTTCCTGGTTTCTATGCTCCCTAGAGCAGAAGAATCTTTGCCAGGACTGGGAAAGGCAGTACCTAAGGATCCATCTCCTGCAGCTGCCAGGGACTTGCCGGAAAGTAAATTGTATGTTTCTTCTGACCTAGTGGAGTGATAATCTCCCCGTGAAAATCTAAAGAAGTATTTCGTCTCACTCTCTTGCCGCCTTTCAAAATGCTTGCCTCTCTCTGGAGCACCCTACATAATTTCAAATACAGATGAAAGGCTAACTGTGAGCAGTCTCTGTGATAGGCAGCTTCAGAAAAAGATGGAAAGAAAAATTCACAGCAAAACAAAGTACAAATGAATGCAGTCATATTTTGTAAACAAAATCAGTGAGACTGAGTTCTTTTTGATATTTGGAGTGCGTAATTGTATTCCACAAAATTAAACTAAGATAGGGACACATATCCCAAAGGACTGTAGCTTTCATAATTCAAAGAGGAATCTGAGAGATAGAAAGTGTCCCCTATTTGTTCATGGTTTTGTAATAAATGAAAATGTTGCACCGGCAAGAGCCCCACAATTGAATTTACCTAACCTAACTCAAACCTCCTTTAAGGCACTAGAAACTAAAATACCCTAGGAAATGAGGAGCTAACTAAGTTTTCTCCTGACACCCATAGAACCTATGCTATACTTTGGAGATGCAGGCTTATTTTCTGATAGTTTAAAGAAACTCTGGCAAGCTATAGAAGGATTGTTTTTGGAAGAAATGTCTGCTCTGTGTGATGTTTATGAGTTTTGTGAAAAGGAGATTCATGACATTAGATGTGAATCACAGGGTTTGCCAAGCACTAAGATCTCACATTCAAGCTGCTTTATATTTCCTGGTCCTTCCTCTTTAGAAAATTTAAAAGGGACAGACATTTTTATTAACTTTAGTTTTACAACGACTGCAAATTTTCTCTTTTAGGTTAAAAAATAAAAAAGTGTTTCTATCTGTATCTCTCCATCCTACCCCCATGTGCCCCAGAAAATTAGTCCTAGACATGACAATTCAGGAAAAAGAGCATACGTCACTCAGGAAATCTTCCAATGTTTCTCTAAAGAATCACTGTAAGCCCAATCTTACTTTCTGATTTCTAATCACTGTTTGAATAAATTTCTCCAGGTTGCTGTTTTTTTTTTTTTAAGTAGTGTTTTCTTCAGTTTTCAAAGAAGTGTACATATTAATTATAAAATGTTGAGAAAATTCAGAAAAGTAGGCTCTCTAATATATACATATAAAAAATAGCCATAATTTAAAAATTATCTCTCAGAATTGACCAGTGCTAACATTTTGGTGTTTATTCTACCAGACTTTTTCCCTACAAATGCACACAAAATCACCCATTATATGATCATGTAATCACCTTAACCTCTGTTAAAATTATAAATGCATTTTACATACGATAATACAACTCTACATGCATATATACACTTTACAAAATTGAAAACATACTCAAGATACTAAGTTGTTACTTACCTTTTCCCACAAAATATCATGAACACATTCTTAAGCCCTTAAGAGTTTCCTTAAGTTAAATGTTGTAAACAGAATGAAATTTATTTATTCTCCTGTTGTTTTCAGTTTTTCCCTATTATTAATAACACTGTGATTAACATTCTTCAGACTCGTATAACTTATTCCTTAGGATGAAATCCAGAAGTTGGAGTGCTAATTTAGCTAGCATTTTATTTAAATGTATTTGACCAAAAATATATTCTGATTATAATTTATATATTTTTAAAAAGTCAGTATGCCATTTTTTTCACTTTCACAAGCACAAGGTAATTTCTTTCTCTTTTACTCTTGAATAATTAATAGTTGAAAATGGATATAATTGTTGTTTAAATTGCATTTTAAAAATTACTAGTGAGATTGAGTTTGTCAACCTTTTTCATAGTTAATCTGTATTTCTTCTTTTATGAATTGCTTCTTCACATCTCTTCAATTTGATACACATCTCCTTTATTTTTCTATGGTTGATTTAAGTAAACTAAGAAATTATTGGCAGAAATAAATATAGCTCTATAAGATATGGTAGTTAATGGACCTCTTAGGAGCTTACTTTCTACCTGTGAATGTGGGACTTGGATCCCCTCTGGCTACTTAGTATCATATATGGGTAAAAAGAAACACGTTTTATTTAAAGTTTATATTAGAGAAAAATCCTTTAGGACATTCTATTTTATTACCTTAAATTAAGTAAATTTTCTTGTGTTTCTGTTAGAGTGTAACGCTCTAATATCTTCTCCAGAAAATAAGCAAACATGACCTAGAAACTCTTGGAAAATGCTACTAGAAATCTCAATTCCTGAGCTCTGTTGGTTTCAAGATGTTTACTTAACATTTGTATATTGCTTCTATAACTCCTTTTCCTTTTAAGTCTGTGTGCTCATAGATTATTTTACCAGGGAAAAATAGCAGAAGAGGAACAAAAGTGATTTTTTTTTTCCTTGTATGAGGCTACTTCTAATTCTCATTCTTGAATTATGGTGCAATTTAGCCATGAGAAGTGATTTTTGGTTGCATTTTTTTTTCTGGGATTTCTTTGTCGCAAGACTACGATATCAAATATTTAAGGTCCTGTATGTTCCATGAATAATAGCACAGTCGATGAGATACAGTGACCTTTTCAATATTCTGTATTGTGACTAGCTATAGTCAATCCATTCATTTTGCTCTTTTATGGCCTCCCTGAGCTTGAGAGCAAAGAGTGAAATGACCATCCGAATCAAAATATGATGTGCCAAAAGGTCAAAATAGTAAAGTACACTAGTATATTTCATAGAATATATTAAGGCATTAAAATCCTAATATCTTGCCCTGGTGCCAGAATTCATAATGGGAAAAGAAAATGACAGTTTAGAAATTTGCCCTTGTGAGAACTGGAAAGAATTCAAATGGGTAAATGACTATTTCTCATCTTAATTACAGTGAAATTTTATTTCCCAAATTCTTAAGTCTATTTACAGTGTTATATTTTTTAAAAGCATACTTGTTGGGGTTTGTCGACACATATAATCTCACTATTGAAGGTGAGAGAAGTTGCTTCCTCTAAAGCTCTTGCCATCTGCTACATTATTTCCTATAGTTTCCTTAATCTTTCTAATTTCTTCTGACTCAAAAAATGCATGTTTATATGTATGTCTGGAGGTAGATATAAAGAGATAGACAGGTAGATAGAAAGATAGATGACACTATTACCTTTCTAATTTTTTTCTTTGCTTATTACCTGTGATAAAAATGTTTAAAATTAATTTCACTATTATATCTGATACAATGCCATAAAGTCAGAATACCAGCTCAAGGGTGTTATTGTTTTTATTTCTTTCTTTCCTAATCTTATAAAAACTGAAATCTTAGCATGTTTTTATCTATGAGTATTTCAACCAAAAAATGTGTCAAGTGTTGAGCCAATCCTACAATGGTTTAAGAAAAGATTACCTTTCAATTAGACATTATAAAATTAATTTAGAACAAAAATTGCTATCAGCTCCATATTAAAATTTATATTAGATCAGGAGAGTGTGGTAGCTAGATTTTTTGCATATTTTATTCCCTCCAACAAAATTAAAAAAATAGCTATGTCATCTATATCTATATCTATATCTATATAATTGATTAGAAGAAACACACTTGTTTTGATTATTACTTTTTCTTTACAGAATCCAATGTTCATAAACTAAATTTTATTTGAAATAACAAATGAAATGAAGACCAGGGAAAGAGACTCAAAATTAATTAAAAATACTTATGAAAATACTAATTAATAAAAAATACTTACTAAAGTTTTCTTACCAAGACAAAGTTCAATATCCTGTTTTAAATAATTTATAATTAAAGGAGTATGCCTGGTTTCAACTTCTAATTCTAAAGTTTCATCAACTTAGATACTACTCAAGGAAATACTAATCTGAACCAATATTATGGCAAACAATATATAAATGATATTTTAACACATTTACTATAGAACTTGTTTATTAAATATAATTTTAAAACCCCAGAGTAGCTTTTGTTATGTATATACATAAGAATTGAAGAAAAACAAGCATCTTTAGCTTGTTAAGATAATCGAGATTATAAATTTTCTTTTTTATCCCATTTAAAATTATTTTGATAAATAGCAGACATTTGTTATCACTAATGACAATATCAAATTATCCAGCTGGCCTGAGCTTTCTCAACTTTTCTTTGGATTCTCTTCTGACTCTCAGTTGTATAGTTAATTAGTCATTTTCTACCATCATCCTTGTCACTGACCACTTAGTCCCTTGCAAATTGCACAATGAAAAAGGAAAAGGAAAACATGTTTTTCAGTTTTGTTATTTTTCCCAGCATATACCATGAAAGGCCAGCGGCAGCAGCAGTGAGAGGAGGGAGAGGAGGGGGAGGAGGGAAGAAAATAAATATGAAATACCATCACTGAATGGGAATATAGGAGTTTAAAACATCTGGCCAACTCAACAATGCCCTGAAAACAGGATCCTCTTGGTTTATAGTGCCACCTTACATATGTATTTTGTACTGTGATGTAATAGGATAAAAAACATTTTTCAGATAACTGATGAAAACTCCTTGATTACCACACTTTAAAAAAAAATCAATCATCCTGCATGAAAATCATCAGAGAAATGAACTCCACCTTCTTATTTTTTTAAGCAAATTATTCTGTGAATAATTATTTTTTAAAAATGTTAAGTGGTCACTGTGAACATGAGGTCAGGCAATAATACCTTTGGGACTGCATAAAAGTAATTCCAGACTGCTGTATTTTGAGTTTCTCATACTTGAGATACTATGTTCTATCTACACTCATTATAGGGAAAGTTCTTTTTCGCCATATGGTGGATTTCTCACATATATCTTTACTTCATAGGTCTTGGATCTCTGCCAGTGGTTGAGTCTCTGACCTACAGATATGTGAAGAATTACTGTATAGACCAAACTCCCAGGCAGGCACATAATTTAACATATCTTAAAATATGTTTTTTAAACATTTGTTCAATATTTATTTAGATGGCAGCCTGAATGATGCGTTAGAGAAGGACAGAGAAAGAGCATGCATGATAGCAGAACCTGCCCTTTCTTCTGTTGTTCTCACTTATTCCATTTGTCCCCCAGTACTTTTACCTCATTTAGCAATTTTTATTTTTTACTGACTGTCATAGAAAAGTAGGGTAAATCAAATGTCCAGATATCAATTATTTACATTTAACAACTGCTAATGTTTTGCCATATTTTCATCATCTATTTTACTTGCTGATGTATTTTAAATTACAGACAATAAATCATTTCAGTACTACATATTTCAATATATCCTCATAAAATATGGAAAATGTCCTATGTGAACACATCATTATAACACCCAAGATGATTAAAAATATTTTTAAATGTCATCGAACAGCTATACTTAACCAGATTTTTTAAATGGTGGCTTAGAGATGGAGCATCTATTATTACTCAAGCCTGCATTTTGGAGTGTTACTCTAACGATAATGCCAATTCAAACCTTTCAAAATTGTCCTCCCAACCACGCGGAGTGCTCCTTCTGAGAACAGTTCTGGTAATGAGATTGTCTGCATTATATTACACTCTCAGTAATATTTTAACATAGCAGCAAATCATGAGCACCATGCTTTTTTTTGTTATTCCAGGCTTTGAAAACTTTAAGAGGTACCTAATTTTGTTTTGAAATGAGTAATCATCAGAACTCAGCTTCACAACTGGAGGCTAAGAAATGAAGCAGGGACAAAGACCTATGCCGTGGTTACCCTTTTAAAGTGGGAAGAAAGCTAAACCATTGAACATTTGTGAAACTGATGCCTGCACATGAAATTCTAAGCTTTATATTCAGATGCTTAAATAAACCACAATATGATTCTTAATTTTTTTGTGGTCCAAATGAGTCTAGAAGCTTCTCTCATTTGAGCAGCTAGCTCTACCATTCTACCTCTTTGCAGTAGTTTCAGTGTTTTAACTGGAGTTGAAACCTTGTGCACCAAGTGGTAACAATAGGCATTAACAGCAGACATTAATCAAGGCTAAGACAGAACGGATCTTCAGGGCTCTGAGCCCTAATGTGGTGGGAATAAAAATTGTGATTATTATACACATTTATTCCTGAAGGGAATCTGAATTTGGAAGAGCAAAAACTACCACCAAGACTCCTAAGTAGAAGATAAAATGTCCTTTTTCATCTACTGACAAAAGCTGATGTTCAAACTAAAGATTTCCAAGACATATGCTGATTATAATAACTGTAGAACTGTAAGCATATGTAGTGGTGATATAAAAGTCTATGTTTTACTGATGACAAATAGGATATATTTTCCCCAGAGAACTAAATACTCTGCAGTAGTTATTCTTAACCACTAAGTAATGTTACCTACTAAAGGATCAGTGTAAATGAAATTATGGGGAAGGGGCGAATACATCTAAATGATGGAATATTAACCATAATTTGCAAACTGACTTAGTGCAGAAACCAAATGAATGAAAAGAATTACCATTATGATGAGGATGAATGCTCTTACGAACAGTGTCCCATGAGAAAAGCCAAGATGCAAAAAATATTGTGTGTTATACTATAGATATTCAGAGATGATCAGCATTGCCTTAATTGTGTTCAAGATTCAGTCTTGTGGCTTACTAGTTGTGTAATATTGAATAAGTTACTAAAGCACTCTAAAATCTTAGCTCATTTATCTGTGAAATGGAGAATCTACCCAAAAAGTGATCATGGGATTAATTTAGTAAATGTAAGAAAAAGTCTTATCTTAGCTGTTATCCATATGGTTTCTTTGGGGAAGGGGTGCCAGTTTAATATTTTGTCACTATAACAAATACATTTGAATGCCTTACTGCAGCAGCCAGGCTCCAAGATGACCCCAGTGATTTTTGTTTTCTGTAGCCACTTACACAGTGAATGAAGTCAGCCTGTATAACCATTAGGATATTGTAGAAATGATAATGTATGATTTCAAAGTTTAGGTCATAAAAGACATCATGGTTTCTGCCTTGCTCTCTAATGGATCACTCTAGAGAAAGCCATGTACCATATTGTGAGGATGCTCAAGCAGCCCTATGGAGAGAGCCATGTGGCAGAAAACTGAAATCTTCTGTAAATAATCATTGAGTAAGTCATCTTGGAAATGAATCCTTCAATCCTAGGCAAACCTTCTGATGACTGCTAAACTCTGGGCCAAATCTTCAGTACAATCTCATGAAAGACTCTGAGGCAGAATCACACAGCTAAGCCACTCCTGAGACCCTGACCGAAAAAAAAATATGCACCATAATAAATGTTTGTTTGTTTAAATCAATAAATTGGAAGGTTTTTTTTTAAAGTAGAAATAAATAATTGGTGTACCTCCCATCTTATGCTGAACTGGATATAAACAAGATTGATATGATGCAAATAAAATTGTATACAAGATGTTTTCAGGTTGATTGAAAACATCCCAATTTCATCAAAGGAGTTTGTTAGTAATACGTGGCGATGCTCTTTTAGGAATAAACTATCTAATTTAAAGACTATGATAAGAAGTAAAAAGATTGGAAACTAGGAGAGTAAGTGCGTTGAAAGCAATTGAAACTGCAAGAGTAATGCAGGAAAAATCAAGAAAACAACTTATAAGTAGGAATTCTGCTGACAAGATTTCTTCATACTAAAGCCTATGTCATATGTAGGCCAGCCAGTCAAAATCACCTATTTAACAAAATTTGGTGAGATATTGTTTCCCAAAGAATAATCCAGGGTTTATATGTGGCTTGGTGATGTGACAGTCCTCATTGCCTGTTGATCCTTTTGGAACATATTAGGTGGTTCTGAAACTCTGACTGGGTTCTAGATGGGGTAGTAGGCTCAACCCACTACTGATACTGAAAAAGGCATCATATGTATCCTCTGTGGGCATTCTCATATGTCATTACTCTGTCAGGCAAAAGACCAGGATTGATATTCATTCTTTACCCATGAATCAAGAAATCTGAAGAGTCATATGAATCTAAGTGGAACAGGTACCAGTTAGTTGTATGGTATCTTTCTAAAGACTTTTTTTTTTCAAGACTTTATCTTTTAGAGAAGTTTTATATTCACAGAAAAATTGAGAGGAAGGTCAAAGATTTCCCAAATATCCCCTGCCCCTACACATACATAGCCTCCCCGCCATTATCAACATCCCCCACCAGAGTGGTACAGTATTGGTCATTATCATTGTTTCTTATTTTGGCCATTCTAATAGGTGTGTAGTGGTATCACTGTTGTTTTAATTTGCATATCCCTTATGGCAGGTGATTTCAAGCATCTTTTCATATGGTTATTTGCCAGCTATATATCTTCTTTGATGAGATGTCTAGTAAAATATTTTTAAATTGGGTTGTTTGCTTTGCTATTGTTGTTGGTTTTTTTATATTTTTAATAGCAATCTTTATCAGATGTGGTTTTTGCAAATATTTTCTCTGAGTCTGTTGCTCGTCTTTTCATTCTCTTGACATTGTCTTTTGCAGAGCATTTTTCTTTTTAGCTTAATGAAGCCCAGCTAATCAGTTAATTTTTTTCATAGATTGTCTTTGGTGTTGTATCTAAAAATCATCATATCCAAGATCATCTCAGCTTTCTCATATGTTATTTTCTAGGAGATTTACAGTTTTGAGTTGCATGTTTAGGTCTATGGTCCATTTTGAGTTAATGTTTTTTGTGACGGATATAAGGTCTTATTTTAGATTTTTTTTTTTTGCATGTGGTTGTCCAGTTGTTCCACCATTTGTTGAAGAGATTATTTGTGCTCCATAATATTTCCTTTGCCCCTTTATCAAATATCAGTTTACTATATTTATGTGGGTCTATCTCTGAGCTCTCTATTCTGTTCTATTAATCTATGTTTCTGTTATTTTGCCAATACCATACTTTCCTGATTACTGTAGCTTTATAGTAATCTTGAATTTATGTAGCATCGGTACTCCAATTTTGTTTTTTTCCTACAATATTGTGTTAGATATTCTGAGTCTTTTGCCTCTCCATATCAATTTTACAATCAGTTTGTCAATATCCACAAAATAACTTTCTGAGATTTTGATTGGGATTGAATTGAATCTATTGATCAAGTTGGGAAGAACTGACACTTGACAATATTCTGGCAAACCTTATTTTGTCATTAAGTCTTGGTCAAATATTCTCCTGCAAGGGCAGTCCTTATTAAGAGAAACAATGTTCTGGGCATATTTCAAATGGTTAACTTTTCCTTCCTCATGCCAGAAGCACAAGAGAATTTTTGTCCCTGTCTTCCCTATGAGAACCTGGAAGGGCTCCTGGAGGTAAAAGTCATGGAAATGTGGGGCTTTCACTAAAATTGGGCTTCCATAGATTTTTTAAAGTCGCCATCCTGTTCATAGTAAGCCTAAAGCAACTCATCAATTACAGTTATAATTCCTGTCCCAGTGCTAATTCCAGCGGTAGTTTCTGCTCCTGGGTTACTGTTCAAGAAGCTATGATTCTCTATCTGCATCTGTTTGTCTCTCCGGTTTTGAGAGCAACAGTTTGCCCTGTGATCTCAATTTTCTGATGGATCTAAGAAAAGTTGTCGATTATTTTAAGTTTGTTCACTGTTTCTTGTTATTTTTTTTTGCTGTTCTTATACAATTAGAGTGATTGATGCCTTTTAAGCTTTTTACATGGTGGACTGAAAACCTGAAGTCCTGAAGAGTTTTGAATTGAACTATGGAGGGAGATAGCATATCCAACAGAGACTTCACATATATAAGATCTAGTTATAGCCATCATTATACACTTGGCCCATATAATTAATATTCTCTACTTGTGAGAATTTATAAACTCTCAGAAATCAGTTAGTAAGAAAGATAGATTTCAGGGTACATAAAACCAAATGTCTAAGAACTGCAGCATATAAATGTCTTCTGAAATCTTTTTTCTGGAATCAGGTGACAAAGAAAGTAGGGACCAAGGGCTGGGCTTTGCCAGGACATAAATTTCTAAGAGTGAGCACTAAATTTTGAGTTGTCATGGGGTTATACTAACAGGAGATCATTACCCATTGAGCAGGGAAAATGTGTAGAAAATGTGCCAAGAAATGAAGCAAAAGAATTCATGCCTTGTAGACTGGTCCAAGACTATATCAACCTAGCAGAGTTGAAGAATAAATTGAGGGTTAGAAAAAGGGTGGCCAGAGTAAATATGAATAGAGAAAGATATTAGAGTAGTTCAGAAAATAATTCTATAAACATAGTCTGTCTGCCTTAATGTCCGTCTCTTGTCCGGCTCAGTCTGTTTCAAAAGACTATGGTCATATCTAATATGAAACAGTTGTCAATGGCCTCTCTCATGTCTCAAGAAAAGTCTTAAAGGCTGCTCACCATTCCACTTCAAAACTCTCTCTACTCAGATGCAATGGGGTCTAAAATTCTACCTCTATTAAGGAATTCTTAAGGTTTCTTCCTACTGTGAAGCTTTAAAAACATAAATACTTCTAAAAAGACAAAAATATTTATTTTACCATATTTTTATAATTTATCAATGTTGCACTCTTCATAGAGGAACTGGATTATGGAAACTAGGTAGTCAGGAAGAGAAAGGAAGAAAAGGAGAAAAGTTGGTTTTTGAAAGTTGTTGATGCCTTACAAGTAAAGGAAGTTGGAAGATAATCTAGTTTTGCACGCATGTGTATATTTATGCACATACATACACATACCCAGAAGTGGTCTCATAGGCCTCAGACTCCCATAATATTTGATTGGAACCCTTTATATACTTATTAGTTACAAGTATTTATAGCACATGAAGCCTGTGTTTTGTTATTCCTAATAAACCTTTAACACCTTAAGATAAAAACTTGGATCGTATTGAATTATGGGTAAATGAAACCATCAATTAGTCACTTAGATATATTTATTTAGCCATTTTTGTATGCAAGATGTACCAAGTACTAGACCTAACTTAGAGAGTTAACCAATAATACTTTATGCTAACACTTCATTGGTAGACAATTGCTGAAAGAACAAAAAACTTTTCATATACATGACTTAGAAAAACTGCAACAAAAGGAAGTAGACTTGAGGACCAAGTTGCCTCATAAAATTAGAAAATGCCCTTGCAAGCCTTTTCAGTCTTCTTTAGGTACTTACTTAAAGGCAAGTTCAGTGCATAGTAAAAGATTCTTAATACTTCAGTACAGTTTGCTAAATTTCATTAGGTCTTGCTGGTAATAAATCACATATGCGTTACCTTGTAACTGGTATCAACTGAAATTAGAGAAGGGATGTGCAAAAATACTCTGTGGCTCTTGGAACTTTAGAGACTCATAAACAATTCGCCTGCTTATCTGTGGCTGATTTATAAAAGAATAGCATCTCAACTATTTTTATCAATTCAGTTTTAACCAAACACGAGCAAATAAATTTAACAGCCCACAAGGTTTAAATATCTGCCTTATATCTAGTATTAAAGTGGTATCTTTGCAGTTTTGTTTTTGTAAACACAGTATATGAAAAAAACATTGCCTTTAATTTAAATAATTACGTCGACATGCTTGCCATGATAACTCCATAATACTATAATATGACTTGCTCCTTGCCTCTTCCCTCTTTTTCCCTGCTCTCTTTTTCTTTCTCCACTATGTTGAGGTTTATTATATTTAAATATGATGATAATAGATCAACTTACTATTAGCAGAATTATGATTCTAGACCAAATTTGCACTAGCTCCCAAAACACAGTGAAAGTAAGTAAGCAGATAATAGGTAGACAGGTAGGTAGGTATATAAGTAGGTAGGTAGGCAGACAAACAGATAAATAGAGAGATAAAAACAAACTAAATAAGTCTTTTCATCTCCACCCCAAGATAAGAGTTTCTTTGGACAACTAGACACTATTATCTCACACAAATGAGAACCAGATGGAGAGAGTGTATCTTGGATCCCCTTCCCTTAGACTGGCTTATTTTACCTAGGACTCTTTGAGTCCCATGATATTGACTAATTTAACATTACCATTGCATAGCACCATTACTTCAGTATCTTCCCAATTTTCCTAAAGATAAAACGAATCTTGGTTATTTGTTATAAACATAAATTATGGTCACCAAGCAGAATCTACTGAATCAGATTCTCTTAGAGTAAATTTTGTAATCTGTATGTTTAGCAGAAACTCCAGATAATTCTTATTATCAGGAAAGATTAGGAAATGTTGACTGTTTCATTTTGTTTAAAATGCATCTGAGAAACTATTTGAAGTAAGAGTTATGAGATAGAAAACATCCCAATTATTACAAATGGTTAAACTGACACTTAGAGATTTTAAATGACTTGGTGGAGGCCACACAGTTAAAAAGTGGCAGGGCTAGATCTTAAACCCATTTTTAAAAATACTTCTCCATCAAATGTTCAATTGCTTCCTACACTACTGACCACATGATTGTTAATCAAGATAAAAGCTCCAGATAAAATTGGAAAGTAAAAAATAACCTTCTCATAACTCACTGAGTTTCTCTGCTGCCTCCTGATACCTCAATTCCTTGCAGATTTTTGACACCTCTGGTTTTCTGAAGCTTTCCTTTACAATCTCCTACTGTAACCACCTTGCCTTCTTGAAGGGGCCAGGCTTAAATATTATATTCTCTTGCTCAGCCTCCTTCTATCCCAACACGTATCCCTCCAGCAACTATGGTCAGAGTCTTCCCATGGACAGCAAACTAGTAATCCAAGGCTGAAATATAGGATGTAAAAATCCCTAGATTGGCAATGGCCTGAGGCAAAACAGTTCACATCATGAGTCTCTCATGTAAATTACTTTTAAAATGATCAGATTCTAGAGCTAGAAGAACTTAGGCCATCTGACCAAGCTCCTTATTTTAGCAGAAAGGAAATTAAAATGCTAAAAGATAATTAGTAATTCAAATAAAATTGTGAAACTAAAATCTGTAAAGTAATATGTTTGAGGATATAATGCTTTTCTCTGTCCCTTGCCTAAGATGGACAATCTTTTTTCTAGCCTATGCAGACCAGGACGTAACTCATTTTTTTTTATTTGTATGACTACTCTATGCCAAACTTTGCACTAAATACTTTATATAAATTATATTTTACTGAACCTCAAAACAACTTTTCAAAGCAAATATTGCAATTCTAATATTGCAATTGATTTATGATGAAACTGACTCAAAAGTTAAAAGCCTGTTCCTTTTTGCAAAAACAAGAAAATGCTGGGGGAAAAAATTCACGCAGATTTTAAAAATTTCTTCTTAATAGTTGTCATCTTTACAACTGCACTTTTCAAAATGGATACGTGCTTTTTAAAAACATTTGAAGCAGATGTATGCTAGAAAACAGAATTAATAGGAAAAGTCATTGATAAAGGGTAAGAGATTTATATATAAAGACAGCTCAATGGTCCAGAACAATAACCAAAATCAACAGGGTGAGATGTTAACCTATAGTAACAAGTCTATATTCAGGTAGTTGCACAGCAGATGCAAAATATGAGAAGTGCTAGCGTGACTTCATGTCATTCAAAAAGTCTTAATAATTTATGACTTGTTAGGTGCATTTATAGGCCCTGGACTTACAGCACCTAATATTTACGGAAACTTATATGTCAGGGGAGTATGGGCCTTGAAAAATGTCATAAACACATAGAACAAAAAACAAATAAACTAATTTCAGGAATTGATTAGGTAAATAAAAAGATAAAATAGGGTAATGTGATAACAAGTGACTGACAGGATTCCTTTAACTAGAGTGATCACGGAAGGTCTTTGATGAGGAGATAGTATTTGCATTGAATCCTAAATAAAAAGCAGACAACTGTGTAAAAATATGGAGAGAAGAAGGTGGGTCAAGCAGAAGAACTGCAAGTATAAAGGCTCCGAGATGGAGAAGACCTTGGTATGTACAAGGAACAGAAAGTATGTCAATGTGGACATTGTATTGTAAACAACTGAGAAAATGAATTTGGACATATATATAGAGGCCAGATCATATCGGGCCTTGTAGGTCACAGTAAGATTTTATTCTAAACAATGAAAAGTCATTTCAAGGTTTTATGCCGAGTAAGGACATTCATTGATTTACTTTTGCAAATATCACTGTGACTGTTTAGTGGAAATGGTCTATAGAGAGATGAGAGTAGAGCAGAGAGATATAAAAGAAGGCTCCTGCTAGAGTTCCATAAGCATGATGATTTCTGGGATGATATATTGCAATATGGATGAGAAGTTGTTGAATTTTAGTTATTTTTTGGCAGAAGAGCTAGAAGAACTTAACTAATAAACTGGGATAGTGTGGACTAAGGTAGAGAATTATGATTGATAGTTCCACTTTGACCATGTTCAATTTGAGGTGCCTATTAAATATCCTACTGATTATTTGGCTATATTAATTGACTGTATTACACTTGAGCACTAAAGAGATGTTTGGATGGAAAGATTTTTAAAATCCACAGAATATAAATAGTATTAGAGAAAATGGGATTGGTTGCAATCACATAGTGAGAAAGTATAGATAAAGAGTATCAGAAGGATGAGGACTGAGGCCAGCATCCTAGGGCATTCTATCAGTGAGATTGATAGATAGGGATGTCATAGGCAACATGAAGCTATGAAAGAAGATTGAAAAAAAAATACAGTTAGTGAACTAAAAGGAAAACTAGGAGAGTATAGTGTCCTGGAAACAAAAGAAAAATGTATTTAGGTATGGATGGGATAATTGATCATGTTAAAAACTGTAAAGAGCTCCGGCAATATGATAGAAAATTAACCATTAGCCATGGGAAGACATAGATTAATTATGACCTTGCTAGAAACTCTTTATATAGAATGATGAAGTCCATAGTCCAATTGGAATGGGTAAGAAACAAAATGTGAGGTGAATAAATGGAGAACACAAATATGAGGAACTACTTTCATGATTTTTTTTCACATGAATAGAAGGAGAAAAATAGTATTATAACTACAAGGCTATATGAGGAAAGGGACAATATTTTTTAAAGAGGTTTTGAAAGAACAGTAAAGAGTGGAAATTTGATGATTCAGGAGAAAAAGTGTTTATTTGCAGAAATTAAAACCTTAGGATAGTAGATGGTACTTGTGGTACAAATTAACTTGGCCTTAAGTAAGAACATCATTTTTACTATAAGGAAAACTACAATAAGGAAAACTACAAGGGAAACAATACAATAGGGTGATGAAATTTTTGGTCAAGATGAATAAATTTTCATCTAATTCTGTCATGTGTAAGGTCATTAGTTAAGACAAAGTGTGGGGAATGGGTATCTTAAATCTTTAATAAAGATTTAAGAAGTCATGAAATTGTCACTTCAGAAAGTAGTTAAGTAAATTGAATAGGAAAGTTTAGCAAGATTGTCTGTTAGTGTTGATATTTCTTTTGATGCTGTGGACATAAGTTTAAAATAAATCCAATTAGTGAATTTCCTCTGATTATTTTTGTACCTCTTAGGTGCAAAGTAAACATGATAGTTGAAGTAATTGGGTTGGGGTTGGGAATATTCCAGGGAATAAAATGTCAGACAAAAGGAAATTGAAGGCTTACCAGATTTGCTAAAAAACACAGGGCTGAAATTAAAAAAAAAAAATTTAGGTTTCTGGGGAGAGGGAGGACCTGGAGTAATTGAAGGTAGTGAAAGGCATTTGGATAAATGGATTGCAGATTTTCATAACTTAGAAGAATTGTTAGAATAAAAATATTAGAGGGAGTTGTAAGAAGAGAAGTGATAATTGGAGATAGTAGAAATGTTTGAAAATAACATTTTGGGAGTAGCATAGGTATAGATAATATTTTATTGGGTAGCCAAGCGTGCTTGGAGGAAATGGTGTGGAAAACAAGTAGATGAAGGTTCTAAGAATGTAGAAGCTGGATGTATCGTCTATTTGAATGAGGAAATCTGAAAAAATTATAGCTATGAAGGAGACAAGAGCGCTATGAATGGGGACAGCAAACAAGTGTCAGTGGATGACAGTAACAAAAGTAAGAGCTTAAAAAGTCTGATGAATTGAACCTGGAAAAGGCTAATCTTTTTAAGGAGGAAAGAGAGTAGTTTTTAAGTAGCAAGAGGGAATAGAAAAGACACTTAAGTTATGTGGAGTGTAGAAGAAAAAACAGTCTCCATTCAAGGGGTTACAGAGATGTAATGTCTTCAGTTGTAGCCACATTTCTGTTAAGCAAGAGATAAAGGGGCCATTCAAAGAAAGGGCTGAGAATAGAATGGAGTATGCTTGTGATTCTGCTTCCAAAAGATACTGAAGGATTTGAGCAGGTAGGAGGATCAGATCACTGTGTGTAATACAAGGGGATAATCATTTGTATTATTATGTTTGGTACTAAAACCTGGATTTCTGTTGACATCCGAGGATGTAGGTACAATAGATTAATTCTGGAAATCAGAAGAGGGATTTAAGACTTTGAAGCAGCTGCTCGTGGCCCTTGGGATAAAGGTAAGTTCAATAAAACATGGGATAACTACACATTGAGAAGTTGGCTTTGTCCTGAGTAAAGGGGATGATTCACAGATGCAAAGAGGTGATTGAATGGTACAATTTTATTTGAAAATTTGCGAAAGATGTGAAGGTTTTAACTGACTACCAGATCAATAAAAGCTGAAAACACAACTTCACTAAAGGGGGGAGTAGTATTTGGCTGCATCATTAAAAATTAACTGTCCCCCCCCCCAAAAAAAAATGAAAATGCCCACTAGAAGGAGAATATATCCGGAGCATCAAGGCATCAAGGATAATTCTGGGCCTTGTCCTTAAAGAATAACATTGGCAAGTGAAAGTATATCCCAGATTCATCCCAAAGGTGTGATGAAAAGAAGTCATGTGAGCATGTTGAATGTTGAATGTTAAAGAGATTGTCAGGGCTTTGAACAAGCCATGTATCAATAAATAGCATTACTTCAATGGATGCTGGTATACAGGTCCCTTTGTGTGGAATAGGGCCCTTTAAGAGTATAAAGTACAGATTCCTTAGAAAATCTGATCTCTCCTTTTCAAATGATCATTTTAAATATAACCTATGGGCCTCATGTTTCAGAATAATATGGGAAGTTTATTAAAAGTATATGTTCCTGGGTCTCATGCCAGACCATTTAATCAAAATCACTGAGAATGAACCTAGAAATTCATATGTTTTAACATGCTGTATATCACAATCTTTTCCCCAATTTAATCATAGAAAGATTCAATCAGATCATTAATATGCTAATAGGAGACTCTTGACAGCCAGTAGGTCTGATACCCTATCTGCATTGATTAAGAGCTAGGCTTATATTTTCCCACTGATATCCATGGCCCAAATAGTGCCTGGCACAGAGTGGGTGCTCAATAAATATTTTGAATTAATGACTGAAAGAATGAACATTATCTCTAATCTTGATTTAGCCCTCTGTCCTCTCAACTCCAATTTGGGATATGATTATTGATTGAACTCTTCTGTTTCTCAGTTTCTACACAGAGACTTCTTCCAGCCAAATACATCTGTTCTAGAAAGGAGTTACTCTAGGACTTCTTAACCTTTTCTCAATCCACTCTTATCTTTGATTTTTGACTTCTTATTCTAACCTGAATAAGAAAGGGTCAGTTCTTTTATTTGGTTATCCAAACTTTATGCTTATACATATATACAAATCATCAGGCTGGATTTTAATTATTTGGTTAAAAAAGTCTCACTTGGCCTGAGAAAATCTCAGGGCTTCAATCAAATCTATTATGGTAAAACATGGCCATGTCATGGCCACTTCTAGCAAAAGTAATTTTTTTTCTGTAATTTGCCAATGTTTAATGGGGTTTTTCATTTCAAATAGTTGAAGAATTAACCCATGAGAAAATAAATAGTTATTTTGAGTTTTTCAAAGGACAGATTTAAGACTAGTGAGAATAATTCACAGAAAGAAAATTTTGATTAAAAATAAAGAACAATCTAAAATTAATCTATGTTAGCATCAACATTTAACTGTCTTAAAGTAGCCAACTTCCTCTCACTAAGATAATTCAAATAGGAACAAAATAATAATTTATATAAAATAGAATCATAAACCTTGAAGGAACTTTAGAGATCAATTTAATATACTATTCCAAGTTCTTCTTTTTATAAGTGTGGAATCTGAGGTATAGAAAAATTGAAATCTTGTTAAATCTAGATAGCTTATTAAAGCCAGCAGTAGGAACATAATCTGGCCTAAGGGCTTTGTTCATGTATCTCCTCAAATTATGGAAGTGATACCTGCTTTTGTTTATATAATTCTAAGCTTAACAACTCTGTATTTTGAACTCATCTCTTTCTTTTTTGTTTATATTCAGAATTTTAAGTTAATTAATTTTACATGGAAATGAAGTGAATCAAGACTCAATTTGCATATTTGCAAATGGAAAAAAAAATAAAAAACAAATCTGCCTGAAAATAGCTTATGACAACCTGTTATTTACTGACAAAGAAGTAGCTCTCTTTTTTGGCAGATGAAACAAATTAAATGGCATCCACCTTCTTGTTGTATGTAACAGTATCTATCCCCCTTGGGCCTGAGAATACGATTTTGCCAGTGGCAGAGAAAGGAAATAACATTTACAGAATGTCTGCTTGGTAGGTGTTTTATATTTGTAATCACATCCAATTTTATTTAATCCACACACCATCTCTGTGAAATGACTATTATAGCCATTTTACAGATGAAGAAATTGTATCTCAGAATGGTTTAGTGCCGTGTTCAATGCCCTATAGGTAATATACGGTAGAACAGGATTTGAAATTAGGTCTTAGTTAGGAAGACCAACGGTTCCAATTTACTCAGGACATGGGACTTCTAGTGTTAAAGCTGGGAAAGTTCCAGGCATACAAAGATGGTTGTTCTCTCTAATTAGTCCAAAATTCACAGGAAAGAGAGACAGTTCTTTCCCAAGATCACCATATGCCAGTGATTCAGTTGGGAATAGGGTGAGAGAAGTAGGGGTTGTGATACAGATTAAGATATACAGATTTCTGGACCTAGTCTCTGTGATTTTGATTGACTGGGTCTGGAACACTAAATTATTCTTATACACAGATCCATAGATCACACATTTTGAAATAACATCTTAGTAGGAGAAATTAGACTTCCCAAGCAGTATGTCCTTTATATTCTTAAAGTTCTTGCTATGTCCAGAGGAGCCTAGACATCTGTATTTGCTGGCATCATCAATTACATTTGATTTAAAGGTCATCATCATCATGGAAGCCTCTGTTACAGCTACATTTGACAATAAGTGGGTAAATACAGTCTTCTTCCTAGGAAAAAATGGTAAGTCATTCTACGATCTTTGCAGCCAAAGGCACCAGATAGGCACAAAAACCATTAATCAGGTAGCTGAATGACCTTTTTAAGTCAGCAGTGCTCAAACTCCATGTGAATAAGAAGCGTTCTAGGGATAAAATAGAGCATGCACATGCTTGTGTTCTATGTTCTAAGAGTGTGATTTAATTGGTCGAGGGTAAGGCCCAGTGTGATGGTTAATTTTATGGGCCATACTGACTGCGCTCCAAGGTTCTGGGTATTTCTGCTAGAGTATTTCCATAATGAGATTAGCATTTGAATCAGTGGACTGAGTAAAGTAGATTGCCCTCTCCAATGTGGATGAGAATTATCCACTCTATTAAGAACCTGAATAGAACAAAAAGGCAGAGGAAGGAAAAATTCACTCTCTCTGCTGGCTGTATGAATTTAGACATCAGTCTTCTGCCCTTGCACTGGGCTTACACTTACACCATTGGTCCTCCTGATTCTCAGGACTTTGGACATTAGTTTTCCTGGGTCTCTAGTATGCAGCCAGCAGATCATGAGACTTCCAGCCTCCATAATAACATGAACCAATTCCTTATAACAAATCTCGTTCTCCCTATATATAAATTATATATAAGTATTCTATATAAATTATATAATTAATATGGAATATTTTCATATATCCTACATCAATTATTAGTTCTATAATTTACATAATTGTATATATGTATATATGTATATGTGTATGCATGGGTGTGTGTGTGTGTGTGTGTGTGTGTGTGTATCCTATTAGTTCTATTCCCCTGGAGAACCTTGATTCCTTGATTATTATATTAAGGAATATACATCTTGTGTGTCCCTTACCCAATTAGTTGATTTTGATGCTTACTTGATTGCCTGATCTAAACTATAACCTTATATTTACTCTCTGCTTATTCTGTGCCTAATATGATACTAGACACTGGCTCGGGGAGAGGGTTTGAAAAATACCAAATTTTATAAAAGCAGATCGTAAACTAGTTAAATAAATTTTTAACCTAGATGACAGTAAATTCAATCATATGCCTGTTGTTGTTGTTGTTGTTGTTTTATTGTTTTGTTGTTATTGTTTTGGTGGTAAAATCCATTTTGAAACTAGCCCCCCCTCCCCAAAAGCATCTGGATGGGAAGAGATTTTAGATTAAGCATTTTACTGATTTCTTCTCCTTGTCATTCATATTTCAATGCTAATTTTCTAAAGTCTTTTACGCAAAACAGTTTTAAATTCTACACAAGGCAAATTGGGCAAATTCCATTTCAGAATTGCAGTCATGTTGACACACGGTAATCTTATTAGCAATAAAAGGATATTACCTATAATTGAATAGCTTCGCAATTAGCAAATTTCAGAGCCAGAGAACACCATCATTCTTCAGTTTTACATTTGTTTTACCCACAGCAGGAAATGTTTGAATTACCAACAAAACTATTAGCATGTTCTTGCTCTACTAAATGAAAAAATATCTTAATAAAAACTGCTTCACCCAGAATAAATATTAACTACAGTTCACGCAGATAAGCTTAACTTTACAATTAGGACTCGTACTTTGATAAATAATGTGTTCATTTAATTCAAGCAAAATTACATCTGTGTCACCTCAAAACCTGAATAGGTAAAATTCTGTGTTGATAATAAAGGCTGGGCTTTCATTTATTTAAACAAATATATCTGTGGGAAAAATAATTTCAGTATTCATCTGGGGAAGTTACGTTTGGTGTCTTCATGATAGCTGTATAATTGGGTCATTCTAACATTATAATGCAGGCATGCAGACACACACATACAAACACACACACACACACATGCAACTATTTCTTTCAAAATGGATTTAGTTATGTTCCAGGGCTCAACATCACCCATGGAACAAATTACATTAAAATTACAATTAACTTCCGCTCAACTGTCAGCAGAAATCGATATTCCTGTATACATACTGCCTCTTCCCAGTTTTATTAAGCTCCTTTCAATTATGAGGAAACATAAATTAGAAGGATGCCTCTGTGTCATGTACGAATTAAGATGCACAAGAACACTGACCCTGGCCTCTAGAGATTATGTGAAAAGCCATTTATATGCGCAGCTGTACAAATTGCCTGAGTTTAATGCTAAATTCCTTGGAAAATCATCTTTCCTGCTCTGCATCAGGAAAAAGACAAAGTTTAAATATTTAAAATGTTCTCTTACCACGCAAGCCCAGTCAGCAGTGAATTACTGAACTGGCCACACAGAGAGCTCCTTTTGGGAGTGACAGAGGTTGCCTTTAAATGCAAGGAGTGATCTAAGTTCAAACTAAGCTAGCCAGGAGAAGAGCCAGCTGAGTTAGTCCACCTTGCCCCCACTGTATTGTCTTTTATAAAACTATTCCTAGATCTATCACTCAAATCCTGTCTTCAATACGTTCTTGAGTGTTGGCCACAACAGCTTCTCTTTGCTTCTTTTGTGTATCAAACTGTTCTCCATAGACATGTACCAGTCTTAAAAATATATTTTGGACATATTAGAAGAGCACCACTTCATACTGAAGAAAAAAAATAGAAAGGAAGAAAACTCAAGTGAACCTGGCCATGGATGGAAATCTTGGGTCAAACTGTACCCATGGGAGTGATTGCAATAGTTAAATTCCACTTGATCATTTACTGGCTGACTGTCAATTTATTTATCTTCCATGTGCCTCAGATTTCTCATCTATGAAAATTAGGAAAATAAGCTTTTTCTTTAAAAAGTGGAGATATTCATAACATCTCCACAGTATTGTTTTGAAGTAAAAGGCCTAGTAAGTGAAATGTAGTAAGTATTAAAAAAAAAAAAATCGACTGTTTTCAAGAGATATTCTAACTTATGTTGTGAATTGTTTTTAAATTACCACAATGATCTTCTTTATATTGAGCTGAGAGCTGTGTCTTCATCACTTTTATGTCATATCTTATTGAAGAGTTATTGAAGATAAAATTAGATGCCCAGGAGCTGGTGAGCTTCTCATCATAAGTTTTCAAACAGGTCAACTTCTAACTGAAGAATAGAAGAAGATAAGAAAAATGGAGGGCAGTCTGAAAGTACAAGACATGTTTCAGAATCACCATGGAATGTTTTCAAGATGTCTGTGTTAAGGCCTCATCTCGGGGAACAGAGACAAGAGTAAAGGGGTTAAAAGAAACTAGCCCTCTTCTTCAACTCTGGTTAGAAAGTTACTAGACCAATGGTAATTTTGAATTACTCAGGCTGAATGACATCTTGAGACAGGACTGGAGACATTTATCAAGATTGGTGAGCCTCACCCCTGTACACATTAAAGTCACCTGGGGAGCTTTACAAAAGTACTAATGATTAGGCCTCACCCTAGATCAGTTAAATCAAAATTTCTGGGAGATGGTCCAGGGCATTGAAGCTTTTAGAAAGCTCCCCAGGTAATTCCAGTGTGCAGCCACATTTGAGAGCCAATGATCTATAGAAACTTACCTAGATAACTTTGTGTTCTTTTTTTTTATTCTAGAAATCTGTGACCTGCAGCATTTCAAAACCTCCAAATATATATACACATTTCCAAAGTAACAGTTATCATATACATGAGGATATATATGTGTGTATATATATGCATCCTAATAATAATAATATCAGTTTTCACTTGTATAGTGAATAAGCTAATTCAACTCTCTAAATAACAGTAGCTGTGTTTTTAGGAAGTTTAACTGACTTGAGCAAAATTCCATAGTTGATTAGAAGTCAAGATGAGACTCAAGTTCAGTTCTCTACATTCTTGAATTAGTTTTGTTTTCACTCTATCACCATCAGCTAGTTTCCCAGAATTAGTGCCTAATTTTGTTTGCATTAATAGTCATACTCCATCTCTTTTAAATTATTTTATGTATATTTAGCTATTAGTTATGACTCTAAACCAATTTCTACCTTCTAACAGGTACTTCCAAACCAAACACCCTTTATGTTTGCTTTTGTTGACAAATTGTGATCTTAGGAGACTGGTCACTAGTTGAAATTCAGTGAATCAAGGTTTTGATTACCATTATAGTAACTTCACATGCAATAATTCTTAATGCAATAAAATAATCAAATTATCTTTTGTTTTAAAAAAGGTAACATTGTTTCTTACTCCAGCACACATATCAGATATTTTTTTAAAATGTAGAGAGTGATGAGAATTTTAATACCAAGTCATGGTGCTAAAATTGAGTTTGACATTTTTTAGTTAATTGCATCAACAATGAAAGTGATTACAACCCTTAAAAACATATCTAACTTCCACTTCGAGGAAGATGCAATAGATGCCCTTTCCTTATTCCTTTCACTAGTACAACTAAAATCTTTGTTTATATGTATAAGAAAAAGAGAAGACTGAAAAGTAAAGAGGATAAACAAGACCAGCTAGAGGACTCGAGACCTGAGGAATAACACAGTGGTGAATTCCTGAGTTTTCTTTTTGCCTCATATATCCCAGCTTGAAGCTAAAGAATCCAGCAGCTGAAAACGTCAACAGGCACAGACCAAAGAGACAAAACAAAGACTAATTCTTAAGCCAGTGAACAGGAAATAGGCAGCCAAGCAAGACAAAAATAGTTCCTCTACTCCAGCCTAATACCACAAGAAACAAAGCTGTGACCCTAGTTCCACCCATACCAAGAAAGGCCAAGTGGCGAGCCTAAACTTCCACCCTTGCCAAATTGTAATGAAGCACCCCAAATCTCCTGCCCGATCAGATGCTATCAAAAAGGCCAAATAAGGAAGTGAGAATTTGATCTCCCCTAGATGACCCACCACTGCAGTGTCAGTGGAGACCATGTGGAGAGCCTGAACATTCATCCTCACATGGCAGTAACAAGATGAGCCTCACTTCTTTTCTCGGTTGTCAGAGGAAACCCACTGGTAACAAGTCCACACCTCCCCATCATTTCAGAGGAGGCCATGTAGAGAGCAGACTCTCCTATCCTCAGACAGCTACCAGTGTAGGGCTCCTGGAAAGGAGGCACCCCTACACTACCATAACAAGAAGATGACTTCAGATGTCAACAGAGACCAATTTAAAAAGATTAACTTTTACCTCTACCTGTCAGTGAAAAGTCATCCTCCCTGTTCCCTGCTAGGACATTGTCAGTGGAAGCCAACTGTAAAAGAAGTATTAGGTAAGATCCAGAGCCTTGTAATATAGAAGTAATAATAATGATGATGATGATGATGATGATGATGATAATAATAATGTCCAGGTTTCTCACTATATCAAGACCCAAGAAGATCACAAATTGAATTTAAAAGGACAATCAATAGTACTGTATTAGTTTGCTAGGGCTTCCATAGCGAATATCACAGTCTGGGTTGATTAAGCAACAGGTATTTATTTCCTCTCAGTTCTGAAGGCTGAAAGTCCAAAATTAAGATTTTAGTAAGGGTCTGTTTCATTCTGAGGCTTTTTTCCTTGGCTTGTATATGGCTGTTCTGGGGGTTGAGGAGGACACAATTCAGTTCACAATAGATGCCATTTCTGACATGACAAAAATGTTAGAATTATCTGACAAAGATTTTAAAGCAGCTACCATAAAAATGCTTTGATAAACAATTTAAAAGATACTTGAACAGGAAAATAGAAACTCTCACAAAAATAGGAAAGGGATAAGAAAAAACAAACAGAAATTTTAGAACTGAAAAAATAGAATAGCTAAAATTAAAAATGTAGTGGATAGTATCCTCAGCAGAATAGAGAAGGCAGTTATGTAGATTTAAAAGGAAAAATTACAATGGTCTCTATTTGCAGATGAGATGATTGTCTCTGTAGGAAATCCCAAAGAATTTAGCAAAACAGCAACAACAGTGATAACAAACAAAAAAACCAACCAACCAACCAAACAAAAAAACCTCTAGAATTAATAAGAGAAAGTTACAGAATACAAGATAAGCATCAAAACCAATTGTATTGTTTTATATTAGCATGTGCATTTGTGCACTGAAATTGAAAATATAACATTACTTAGAATCATTTAAAAATACTTAGGTATAAATCTAGTAAAACATGTATATCACTTATATGCTAAAACTACAAAATACTGATGAAAAAATCAAAGAATATCTAAATAGAGAGATATAGTGTAGTCATGAGTTGGAAGATTCAAAATAATAAAATATCACTTTTTTCCCAAGTCGACATACAAGTTTAACAAAATTCATGTCGAAATCCCAGAAAGATTTTTTTGTAAATATAAAGATTATTTTAAAATTTATAGGAAAAAATCAAAGGAAATAGAATAGCTAAAACAATTTTGGAAAAGAAACAAAATTAGAGAAATCAGTTAATTCAATTTCAAGACTTATACAGCTCTGGTAATAAAATGTGTTCTTGGTTGAAGACATAGACACATAGAGTAACAACACTTGAAATAAAGCCACATAAATACACCCCACTGATTTTCAACACAAATGCAAAGAAATTCAATGAAGGAAAAACAACCTTGTCAGAAAATAGTGTTGGAGCAATTGGACATCCATAGGCAAAAATATAACCTTAAGCCTCATAACATACAAAAATTAACTCCAAGTGAATTATGGACTCAAATGTAAAATGTCATACTATCAAATTTTTAGGAAAAGGGCACAGGAGAAATTTTTGTGATCTGCAACAAGGAGAAGAGTTCTTAAATTTTACATCATAAGTATGATTCATAAAAAAAATTGATATTAGATTTCATAAAAATTAAAAACTTTGTTCGCTAAAGACCATGTTAAAGGATAAAAAGACAAGATACTCTGGAATAAAGTATTTGCAAGCCACATCTCCAACAAAGACCAGCATCTGGAATACATAAAACTGTCAAAACTCAACAGTAAAAAAAAAAAAATCTCATTAGACTATGTGGGAAAGATATGAACAGATACTTCACGAAAAAGATATACAGCATCCATGGCAGATAATTGCATGAAAAGATGCTCATTATTATTATTCACGAGGAAAATGCAAATTATAATTTTTTATGATGAGTTATCACTACACAGTTATCGAAATAGCTAAAATAGAAAATGGTGCCCATACTAAATTCTGATGAGAATTTGGAGAAACTGGATCACTCATACATTGCTAATGGGAATGTAATACGTACAGCCAGTCTGGAAAACAGTTTGGCAGTTTTTTAAAAGCGCAACTATGCTATGAAACAGCAATTGCAATCCTGGGCATTTTTCCAGATAAAAACTAATGTTCACACAAAAACCTGTATATGAAAGTTCATAATATCTGTATTTGTAATCCCTCCAAACTGGAAACAACTGAGATATCCTATAAGTGATGAATGGTTAAACGGACTGTATTACATTCTGTTGCGGAATACCACTCAGTAATAAAAAGGAACAAGCTTTGATACACACAACCTGGATGAAACTCCAGAGAATTATGAGTAAAAAAAAAAAAAAAAAAAAAATCCTAAAAGATTGCACATTGTATGACTCCATTATATAATATTCTCCAAAATACGTAATTATAAAAATGAAGCACAGATTAGTGATTGCTGTGGGTTTAAGAAGGTGGTGTGGGGTAGGATAAAAGTGAGTGTGGCTTACAAAGCAACAGGAAGGATCTTTGTGGTGATGTAAATGTTCTGAATCTTGATAGTATCAATATCAATATCCTGGTGTTCTATTGTGCTATATAGTTTTATGAGATACCATTGAGGAAATTTCTTCAAGAGCACGATATCGCTCTATATTATTCCTTACAACTGCACATGAACCAACAATGATCTCAAAATAAATAGCTTAATTGAATGATATATTCCCTTCCTCAATTTGAGCTTCATGTTGAATTAGTGAAATTTTTATTTGTAATTCATTTGTATAATATTTTAGAACTGATCAAGATATACTATTTACTGCATTTTCCCAATATCTGACAACCTAGAATGAAATGTCTCCATGTTCAGTGCATCTTGGAACACTACAAGAAATATTTAACACTACTCAAAACTGGAGTGTGGCGGGGTGGTGGTGGGGGGAACCTACTCAGGCCACAGCCTTTTTTTTCCCTAGTGAGAACTTTTATACTTTTCCTCCAAGTTCTGCATCTTATAATAACAGATTGCAAAAGGGCTAAATATTAACAATGATATTTATTGTGTTCATATAATAATCATAATTGGTTCTGTAATCTTGGAAAGAAAGATCACATAAAGATTCTTTCAGAACCAACATGGAATCAATGAAATTTTCCAGGCTAGTATAACATTCAGAATTTTATTTCCATATTTTCTCTTTTTTGTAAATATAGAAATTGTATGAGTAAATATTTGTTGAGATATTTCTGTATGTCAAGTACTAGTTTAATTGCTTTATATGTATTAATCATTCAATCTCACAATAACTCTAAAAATGGAACTATCTTTATAAACATTTTTACAGTTAATGAAACTGCCATAAAGGGGTTACTTTACTTGCCTAAGATCACATAGCTACTAAATTTAAAAGCTTAATTATAATCCAAGGCTGTCTGGTTTCAAAAAGTACACTATTAACAATTAATATTATATAATATCTATCAAATCATGGTATAATATAGGCTTTTTGATATATTTGACATATGCAGGAATTAAAAAGAATCTTGAAAGATCATTATTAGCTGTTCTAGTGATATCACTCGTCATCTGTTGCATACATTTTACCATCTTAAATCACAGTCACACTAGTGAAGGATATTAGAACTTTAGAATAAAAGAAGCAAAATGACCCTTAGTTCTGTCTTTGGTAATATGAGTTAATAGAAATGTATATTCCAAGCTCTGAGTGGTTAATGGCTTGGAAAATTAGTGGCCAAACTGGAACTTAATATGGGTCTTCTGTGTCCCTAATCTGTTTCTGTTAATCTAATATTCTCTTAGGAAAGGAAATGTGAGGTAGCGAAATGACTGCTCTTATGACATCTGCCACAGGACATCCCAACTTGTCCCTTAAAGCCGTAGGCATCACTAGGGAAAGGAATATTCCTTTTTGTGATGCTATGTTCAAGGTGCCTCTGGATAGTGCATTTGTGCCCCAATGTGATACAAAGATTAGAAAAATGTTATTTAATTCCTCTTACAAACTGTGTCTATTCCTAATACCATGACGTGTCCAGGGAATAAGGCAAACAATGACGGCTTCTTTCTTCCCCCAGGTGATTTCGTCCCACAGGCTTTTAAGGCCTTATGCAAATGAGCTTCTGCAAAGCCTCCTCCTTCAGTGGCATGATGTGGCCAGACAGTACTTATTATTAGATGAAGCCACATGATGTTATTGTCATGTTGTAAATTTAAAAGATGAACATGTACAGTGCACCACGTAAAGGCTATTATCTATGTTTTGCCCTCTATCTACAAAACTAAAAGTTCTAACATTTTGATTTACAGACTTCTGAATTATTATGAACCTTATAAAAATCTACAGAAAAAAAAAAACAAGACAAACATATTCAGTTTATATACATATGCAGGCATATATCTATGACATAGGTTTAATTTTCTTTCAAGCACATTTCACTTATTTTCTAAATATTAATAAGTTGAACTTACCATTATTTGTTAAAGGTCAAGAACTCAGTGATCCAAGCAAAATTCATAATGAGATTTTACATAATGGAATGATATGTGACTCCAAGAGACAGTGATTTGCAGATATAGAGTATGATGCATCTTATCCTGTGGATATTTTTCTTTTATTCATTGGTCTATGTACAGGCAGATATAAATTCATTGTTCTGCATATCAGATATGAGCATCTTGTAGGATGCATTTTGATGAAAATGAAGTGTTGAACTGACAGTAAATGAGCTGCCCAAATTATCTTCACCAGTTTCTCCTAGAATATAGGACTTCTGTTTGGTCAGTGCCTAACCTATTGACTGAACAATAAAGATCAATTTTATTTTTCACAGCCTTTCTTAGAAGGAGGTCCATATACCACCTTTAGCTCTGTGATGACATGTTTGTTGCCCAGTGTTGATAGAGCCATGGAAGAAGGGCCCCTGATTAAGATCTGTTTTGAGTCGGCATGACTGTGGTGGTCAGTATCAAGTCTAAATGACAAATGCAAAGATTGGATTGGCCATACGACAGGCTTGGTTATTAATCAAACATAAATGAAGTACCACAGTTCAATCTGAACCATAAAACTGTTCAAATTTTGCCATGCTTGTCTCTGATCTTAGCTCTCTACAAAGGCTGGAACAGCTAACAAAAGGTTGTGACCATCAGATGTTGAATAGTCACTGTCCAGGACAAGATGAGACTGTTTTGACATCAGAGTGACTAGGTGGTTTCCTTTGACACTGAGAATTTATGCCATATTCTAAAATTCTAGAGCAGTTATTTAATTAAATGCAATTATAAAAAAGAACCAGGGAACCCACAGAAAGAAACACTTCTCAGAATAATATTGTCAGTACACACCTCGTTCCAATTATAATTTAATCATATTCTAAAACATTTCTTTTTAATTTGTACACCTAGAGATACAATATATAAAACAAATAACTCAGAGCTGAGTACAATATTACAAACCCAATGTAATTTATACAGAAGGCTGGATATTTATTACTGATGCTAGAGGTTATTAAGTTATCTGAAATGTATAGACTTCATTTCTGTTTTCAAGAAATAGAGATTTATATTGCTTATTTATTCCCAGCTGTTGAATATCTGAGTTGTGCTCAGAAAAGAGATTAAAAATATTTGATAATATCAGTGGCCAACATAGCAGCAACCTGGGGAATTTCACCCAATTTTTATCCAGATAGGTTTCTGAGTAAGTGTATGTGTCTGATTGTGAGTGTCAGACCCAATAAAAGACACATGTGTTGGCAGCCTATCATGAAATATTCTATTGGTTTATTCTTTTTTAAAATGTGAAAACTCAGTTCTTTAAGATATTTTCCTGATTTAGGTTTTTTCCATTGGAATAGTATAAATCTTCATAGGAACCCTGACCACTAGACCAAGTCCCTGAGCCCAGATGCCATTGTAGTTTTGCTATAAACAATCTATGTGTCCTCAAGTGAGCCATTTAACCTTTGTTATCTATATTTTCTCATTTGCAAAAAGAAGTTGGAATTTCAGAACTTCATTAGCCTATGTTCATAAACAGAGCTATAATGATTTGTAATTCCTGGATAGCCTACCTTTTAGACATAGAGAAGATAGATCTAAATTGTTGATACCCAGTTACCCAGTCCATGTAACAGATTTCCTATTAATACATACAATTTCCCATTTCACAGAATTTTGAATGCAAGACCTATTAAGGGTGCTTGTTGTAGTGCCAATTCAGTTTCAGAAATCACAAGCTTTGGCAATGACTAAAATCAGAAGACAGTTTTGCAACATGTATTTATTCTTGAAATGGAAAGAGCTCCAGGCCATATATCAATCTTTTCAACCACTTGGGTAGTAAAATGCTAGCATGGAATTGTGGAAAACAATGATATATACTAGAAGGAAAGATCATTGTTTGTAGATAAAAACATGCACCCATATTTCTGTACAAAACTTTACTAGAGCATGCTTAAAGTGGTTTGGAAATACCTGAGAGTATGAGCACACGTTCAGAAATCTTGTTAGACATTTAATCTTGCCTGTATGATTTGTGTTGTGACTGCAGATGGGCTACATCCTCATTTATACTGTCCATAACCAAAAAAACGAAAGTGCCTTGGTGGGAAGTACGTGGTGGAAGAACCCATGGCCAAGAGCCAGAGGCATTGAGCTCTAGTCTCAAATCTAATACTAACAAGCTCTGTGTTAAAGATCAAGTCATTTTAATTTATTTGGTCATAGAATTAGGAGAAAATTTACAGTAGTCTTCCCTTATCCATGGGGAAAATGTTCCAAGACCCCAAGTAGATGCCTGAAATTAAAGGTAATACTAAACATTATATAGGTTTTTCTTATATACACTTACCTATGATAAAATGGAATAAAATATTAAAATACTGAAAGGAAATAATTTTTTAACTTAGAATATTATATTCAGCAAAGATATTCTTTCAAAATGAAAGCAAAACAAAGTCAATTTATGATTAACAAAAACTGAGGTGTTTTGTCACCAATAGACTCTCATTACAAGAAATGTTAAAGAAACTTTAAACTGAAGAATTCTGAGTAATTTAGGTTGAAACTCTAACATCCAGGAAATGGCGCTTAATACTCCCTCCCAAGTTTGAGTGGGCTGTGCTAAGTGGCTTTCTTTCAAAGAGTAATGTATTGACAGAAGGTAATAATACATTCACAGTGAAGAAACCCAGCGAACATCACTTGGCTAAGTGATGAAAGTTAGTTAATAGTGGCATACCAATGTTTGTTTCTTACTTGTGACAAATTTATAATAGTCAGATAAGAGATTAGCAATAGGGACAACTAAGTGATGAGTATACAAAAAACCATATGAACTATATCTTTGCAACTTTTTTGTAAATCTAAATGTATTTACAGAGGGGAAGAGAGAGAGAGAGAGAGAGAGAGAGAGAGAGAGAGAGAGAAAGAGAGAGAGAGAAAAGCAAGAGAGGAGAGAAGGAGAGAGAGAAAAAATGGCTTACTCCTTATTCTTATAATAATTACAGGAGGTTTGGGTAAGGGAAGCACTCCCCACCTTTGTCCTGGTGATTAAGAGAGTATGAGTAAAATGGGATTTAAGAGACACTTGGATTTAGAATTTGGTTTGGTTTGTGTCAACTGGCAGAATAATCTCTTTTTGCTCTGATAGGCTTCTAACTTCAGACACTTCCCAGCCTTCTCTCTGCCTAACCAAAGGTAATAACTTTTATTAATCAGTTATGCCCTTATACAGGGAAGCAGCCCTGAGTTTTCAAATAGAGTTGCTGGAGGGGTTATGGAGGGGATCCTAGAGGAACTTTATCCTAACACTCACACGCATGGGTAAATATGAATGTACACACACAAACTTGTACAGCATACATGTACTGATAGAGGAACATTCTATAACACTGAGTATCAAAAGCAGCAATTATTTTCCCAGCTACCAGATCCCCACCCCAACTCCAACAGCATCTCCTAAGAGGAAAACAACTTTGTAAATATAGCAATTTTTTTTTCCTTTTCCTAGCATACATGGAGCTAGGTGGATTGATGTTAATTTATGAGGGCATGGAAAAGGTAGGATATGATCATGTAATAAGCATCCAAACTTTTTCAACGAACTATCCTGTGGTTTTAGCCTTTGGTCATTCATAGCCTCCTAGCTCCCAGCCCCGCCCCTGTAATGTGTACCTTCCCTATAAAATAATCATAACTTTCCATTTCCAGAATATCCTTATTGATAAAGGTGTTAGTTTCTGTAGTATTCAGTAATCTTAGGTAAAGACAAGAATGGCTCCTCTGATACCTTAGGTGAGAGGCAGCATTTTCAAATAACATCTGACTCTTTTACCAGCTCTTAATCTTGCATTGTATTTAGAAGCAGAAGGAAATAGTGAAAAGTTTGGGCTCTAAAAATAAACAAGATTTCAAATCTCTTTTGAAAACTGTGTAAACTATGTAACTATGGACAAGTTACAAAATATCTTTGGGTTTTAATAATTTTTATTTGTAAGATACAGACAATAACCTCTGTCTACCTTATAAAGATGTTTAGAGATTCTGAAGAGTTTATGTACAAGAAAATTTTCATAATCTTCTAAGAGATATAAATTTTTGATAGATCAAGAGGCACAAATATTATGACAATAATACCACATGATTGGGCATAGCATTGTCATTGCCATTGTCATTGTCATTGCCATTGTCATTGCCATTTGACAGATATTAGGTTCTCATCCCTGCTTATTATTTAGAATACGTCTGAATCTGCTCTATTTAGATAGCATAATTGTTCTGACTGAATATTTCATGCTATATTTCCTGCTCCTGTTGAAATAAATATAAATGAAGTAAAAAAATGAAGTAAACAAACAAACAAACAAACAAACCTGTAGCTATGGGAGGGATTTCTCTTCCCCCCTCCCCAAATTTCTTATTTTTCTTTTTTTTCTTTTAAATTGTCACTTATTTACACTAAGATCTGACTCTCCTGTGGTGTCTACTGAGATAAAGCTCAAAAAGATCAAGAGAAATGCAAAAATGATTCACAAAAGTGAAATCAGCAAAATATTCACAGCAGTAAAAAGAAAGCTGATGGGAAGAAAGGAGGGAAAATAAATACAATTGCATTAGGTAGATAGTGAACTGTCTCCCATTAACCCTACCTTCATGAATTCTGTTCAATAAATGAATAGATGCATGGAAAGGTAAGTATGTAAATGATGTTCAATAAACATACTTTAAACTCATATATAAATAAATTTGAAACTTACATTATGGAAAAAGTTGTTTGTATATGTAATCTTCTGCAACTGTGAATTAGAGGAGTAAAATTTTTTTTTTTTACAGTATGACTCAAAACAACAAAAATAGTTAGCTCAGGGATTTGAAGCAATTCTGTTTTGTGATTATTAATGCTGTGGCTTGTTTATACCATACTATGGTTTATGACTATTTTATTTTAATTATCTAGGCAGCTTCCCAGATATTTTGGAAAAGCTCATAAATAAGTGAATCTATTTGCCATTTTAGCCTTAAACAATGAGACTCAATCTACAAGGTCATCTAACATTCTTCTACCATTCCTTGCCCCCTAAAATACACCATATGTTTAATGTCTTTTATTCTATCACATTGAAGATATAGATGGCATTTTGCTGGGTCACAGAAATGATGTCCCTATTATATTCTCTCATCAGATCACTGACACCATAAACTGTAATGGCTTCTTCAGCACTATTAACGTATCTGGCATCAGCCTATATTGGGGAAGTCTTTAATCCTGCAAATGGTTGTTAATAACTTACATTCACACAGAGGATTTTCATCTCAATCTTAAAGTAATATATATACAGAAAGTGGGAATCCATCCACTGCTGCAAAGACAGCCATTTATAAAATGGAATGCAACAGCTAGATAGCTACTACTCTGTCACAGGGCCAGAGATGAACATTGTATTTAATATATGCTGAATTAGGCTTCTGAAATTTCCTCTCACTTTTAAGTGAAGATTAAAACAGGTCACCGTGATCAATATTTCTTTATTTGTAAAAGGTAAAGCTACTGAATTTGATATTTCCCATTTTTCTGGGTCCTTTCTTGGTCCTGAAGTGACATTAGAAGACATATTGGATCTGACACCAAGAGTTTTTATCTAGAGGAAAAAAAAAAAAAAAAGAAAGAAAGAAAAAAGAAAGAAAAAGAGAGTAAAAGCTTAGAAAAAAGCCAGAATGTGAAACTATAGAATAGTACCAACAATAAGGAGGACAGAGCAGACAAGAGTCAAGCCAAAGCCAGGAAGAGAAACAAATCAGAAAGTTTTATTGGCAGTAGGTCAAGGCAAAGAGTTTAGGATGCTAGCAATGAACAAGAGAGCATGAGTATGGAAGACTCTATCGGTAGCTTACACTATGGTGCTTGAGTACAACAGTGCCCATTCTGTGACCTGTACTCAAGAATAATTGAAATATTCACCTGGATGAAAATACCATATTGATCAATGATTATTATTTTTTATTTTAACATGGAATCACCTCTGTGGTAAAAGTACACTGATTTCAATGTATCCTAGCAATCAATCCATATGAACTATGAACAAAGTACTTTTAAATTAATTTTTTGGTGGTTATTCTAGTCTCTCCTGTGAGTGTAGAGAAAACGTTAGGCCTCTGGTTAAAATTAAACAAGCACAAACACACACTGAGTTTTCTAATTGCAACTAAACCAGAACATTGCTCTTCTGAAAAGAACATTGGACTTAGAAGCAAAAGATTTGATTTTGAATTTGAGCTCTGTCATTTCACAGCTCCGTGATTTAGACAACGATTTGAGGCCTGAACATTCTCATATGAAAAGTGAAGACAGCACTACCTAGCTCAGGTTATTATATCAAGACTTGAATTAATGCATATAAAAGATCTTTGGAAAAATTAAGCTCTACCGTATAAATATGAGAGATTACTAATGGCTTGACTAGTGACATATTTGTTTATCTAACCTCAGATTGCTAATCTGTATGACCTTAAATACTGACTATAACCTGAAATAGAATTGTAAATATACTGAGATGAGTTGTTTCTGAAATATCAGAAAAAATTTTCTTGAATATGCTTTTTAATGGTGAGATCTTTTAATATTTATGCCTTTATTCTTGGAAGATTAAATTACTGATATATACCACATAAAATTTTAGAGTGGAAATACATGAGACCTCTTGACCTTTAAAAGATTTACATGAATGCTAATGAGAATATATGAAATATATAACAGTCTATTAGAAAATCATTTGATCTATCTTCATGTCTGATTCATCAAGCAAATGTTGATTAAAAAAGGGTCAAGATCAAGGGATATTATTCTGATTAACAATAAAAAGGTACTTAAAGATTTATTATTTAGAAAGCTCTAGGACAAAATTGTATAAACAATGAAAATTTCTAACATCAAGAACTCTTACGATACAGTGAGCTTCTCTCTTCCTACTTGATTGTATTTCTTTGCATAATCCTTTTATGTTGGAGACTCTCCGTTCATCTAACATAACTTAATGGGGTTATAGCCTGAGGAGCGAGTGCAGCTGAAGCACTAACTTCATTAGTTTCTTGATGCTACCTGTCAGAATTCTGGCTCCAGACCAATTCAAGGTAAATTTAGACTGAAAAATAAGGTTACAAATAAGATTGTAAATGAACATGTTTGGAGAAGAGACTGGTGACTAAACCTCTTTTATATGAAAATGCGATAATACATGGTTGTTTTGAGGGCTTAAGTGCTCATAAAATTCTTAATAAACTATATATATCCAAACTAGATTGGAGATTGCTTTGGGAGAGAAAGTAAATAAGTTTTTCTTTTTATTACCAAAAATACAGAGGTCAGCAGGAATAAATAACCTCTTACCCCATCCACAACGCACAAACCCTTTATTAACATTCTAGTTAATTAAATACATTATAATATCAACCGTGGAAGCTACACAAGAGCCAATTCTAATATTTTCTATATTTTTACTACCAGAATGACACTTATATGGCACATTTAAATTTTTTCTTGATAAAAAAAATTATTATGACTTGAAACTCTTTCTTAGCTGATAAGTATTATCTATTATGCTCCATAGTACATTATTTCGAATACAAAAACACATGAACTCTATGCACGCAAATCAAGAAATGGTGTATAGTTGAATGATCACTGCAAGGGCAACAGGCATAAACCGGGGTTGTGTGGACACCTAGGGAAGTCAGTGTCAGTGTCTGCAGTGCTGAAAAGTTCAGCCCCAGATTTATGTGCATTTAAAAAATATTTTATTGTACAACTAGTAGCTATCTCTATCTCAATCTATCTCTATCTCTATCACCTATCTATGCATATCAACAAGGCAATTCAAAGATTTTTATAAAGTATACCATGTCTAATGAAACACACCCT
This sequence comes from Eonycteris spelaea, assembly GCA_003508835.1. Classification (NCBI taxonomy): domain Eukaryota; kingdom Metazoa; phylum Chordata; class Mammalia; order Chiroptera; family Pteropodidae; genus Eonycteris; species Eonycteris spelaea. The sequence goes on along the minus strand of PUFA01000043.1, from coordinate 8,501,694 downwards.
AGCTGTTAAACTCATTACAAAAAATAACACACATCAATTTTTATCACACTATATTGAGAAGAACAAGCCATATGGTCAAGCTTAAACTTAAATAGGCAGAGAAGTTTGATCCTGCTATATGAAGAAATAAAAAAAAAAAAAGCACATTTGTGAATCGCCCTACAAACTCTCATAGTTTTCCCTCCTTGTCTCTAAATATTTGATTCACTCTTCTTATACACAAAATAAACTCACCTATTTCCCAAGGAAGGCAACCCCAAAGTCCTCCTTGTCAAAGAATCAAGTTAAAGGATAATGTGAAAAGCCTTTATATCAGGTCCAGATATGACTCTGCTTGATCCAGACAACTATGAAGTACAAAGACAAGTTATTTTTCCATGTCCTCACCTCCTCCCATCACATATACAACATAAAATTGTAGGCCATAAATAGGATAACCTTAACATTCCCCCTCAGAAAGAGGTAGAATGGAGTATAGAGACATCCTGCTATCACTAGCTCATAGCAATTCTAAATCCCACTGGGCAGATGTTGGATGAACCCCTTTCCCTGACAAAGATAATATTCCTGGATTATACCTCAACTTTGATCCATGGAAAAGACAACACAATCCTATTTCTATGACACTCGGTGCTGCCTTCTAGAGAGATCCTCTTTGTTTTTCAGCCTCTTTGACAACATCTGAAGAGGACATTGGAGAACAAGCCCTCTTGGGATGCAGAGCAGCTGCTTCAGCTTGCTTCCTGCTCATAGAAGGCTAGGATTCCAAAATTATTTTTTCCTAAGTCTCAGAGTCAGAAACTACTTTTATTATTGTTTCATGGTTTACCAGACAGTGTAATTCTCCGGAAAATCACCTATTTTCTAATTGTTCTAATAAGATTCATGTCTAATACTGAAGATTGAAGACTTTTTTTTTTTTTTCCAAAGCATGCCTCTTTCTCTGGACTTATTATTATTAAGTACTTTGAGCTTATCAAACTCAATGGTGAGAAACACACTATTAACCTTTATTCTCCGAGACATATTTTCTAACTGGGTACTACATTAACCTATTTTTTTCTTCAGGTTTTAACACCGATGGCTAAAAGTCTTGATTTTATTTTTACTAGCAAGGCTGAGTTTTATTAGCCTTTCAGCTTTGTCACTCAAGAGGATTCTCAGACTTATATTTTGCCTATTAGAGAAAGAAGTACTCTTGTTATTCTATAAGTTCCTTCTCTATTTTCATTCTTTTTGCAAAATAGTTAGTCCATTCTGACATTGTAATATCTTTTCAAGTGCAATAAACAGTAAGCAGCATGTAGTATTAATAATAAGATTCTTTACTCGCCATTACCTGGCCTTTCAGGCAATGATACACAGTTTAGATATGAACATTCTAGGTACTAATTTTTTGCATCAATTAAGATGAGTTACATTATCTCATGGTAGCAAATCTCTCCAATCACAAGGACTCATGCTATCTGTCCATCAAGGGTTGTTTGGGGGCACTGTGCTCTACTTCATTCTATTTAATGATTCAGGCATCTGGAGCAGACCCTATCTAGTCCTATGGCAGGGGAAAAGAGTCATTGGCCTAACTTCATTTGCATAGAGAAAGTAACCCTCTTGTGTATCTGACAGGAGAGAATAGCCCTAAGAACTTTACAGCTACTCATGCCCAAGTTCTTCTTCCAACTCATTGAAGGGATTACATCTCTACTCCCTGGGAATAATGAATGAATGAATGAATGAATGAATGAATGGGGTTTAGAGAAATACACAGTGCTATGCTAATGAAGCCTCATCCTAAGGAAGCCCCAGGCCTGGGATAAAAATATTCTTCCCCAATTTCCTCCAAATAATTTAACAATTTTCCTTGTAACCCATTTATTTTAACCATTCAACTCCTAATCAACTAAGATTTGGCTCTTCCTCTCCAGAGAGATCAGTGTTCTATCAGGACAGACCTGCTCTTAGTTTCATGAAGCTCCTTCCCAAAGCAAAGCAAGTACAGATTATTTGGGTATTTTCCTGAGGCCACTGGTGTGCAGAGTATATTTTTTTTTCAAAGGTTCCTAAATAGGTCACAAACATACATTTATTAAATCAATACCAGACTCAAACCTGAAAATATAATTTCTATTTTATTTAATGTTCCCAAATTTTGTCCAATTGCATTGACCAATAGAGAACAGCAGAGAAAACACAGTATTTCATGTTTCTTCCTTCCTTCATTCAGTATATTCTAATTTTAATTTCTCCTCTAAGCACCATTGTTTTGCCAACCCATTGGACTCTCTCTAATGACAGATTTAAATATTGCTTGTAAATGGTCATTTTCTCACTTTGTCAGATGTACTTAACCTATGGACATCAAACTTCAGACAATGTGGATAAGCCATATAAATCCAAGTGTACTGGCCCTGAATGCTAAAAGCAACTTGAGACATAAGACTAGTACCACCTACCTAGGCATGGCATTAAAATATATAAAAGTTGAGAAAATCATAAAATTAACTTTTATCTATCAATTTTCTTGCTTTGACAATTATAAATATTTTTTCCTAATCTAATTTCATCAATCCTGACTCCCTACTTCTGTTGCTGCTACTGTTGCTGTTGCATATTTGAAAAGAAAACAAAACAAAAACCTTGTCATTTCACCCATAGACACTTCAGTTGGCATTAACAGCTGGGACCTCACTGGAGCTCTGTAGAAGCTGGTTATTTTACAGTTTAAAAACAGCAAAAATTGTTCTACCTTCTTCTTTTCCATCTCATTGAAAACTTGTGTGTCTGAGCCTGCCTATCAAAGCCACTGTGAATAACAGATCACATTTCCCACAAAACCAAGTGGACTCAGACTGCACTCAAGCCACCTGTACATGTAACTGACTAGGTCTTTGCTCATATAGTCAGGGCCAGCTGGTGTTTGGGTAATTCTCCTAAGGCCTATTGCTTGAATTTTGGCTGAGGTCTACACTCCTATCTTTACTGAGTCTCGACCTTTTGCTGAGGCTTACTCTCTCTTCAGTATGGAAAAACCTTTGATAATGCCATTGCTCTTACTGAGGTCTGTGTTTTTGCTGCAGTCTGTGAACTTTGTTCAAGAGCAAATCCTACCCATCACCTACTGAATATTCAATGTATTTTAATGAAGTTATCTCCAAAACTCAGTTGCATAAAAAGCCTCGGTCACTTCTCATATGTTTGTCTTCTACATTTCATTCACGGTCTCTTTTCCAAACCCAGCAATTCATGCAACAGATGTTGGAGTGTTTTGGGAGGTTCAATAAATAGCATCCTTCCTGTCTACCTCAGTTCTAAACTATCTGGAAAATAAAACAAATGGAGTGATGAAAGTGGGCTTGGGCAGAAGACAAAATCTCACCTTTATTTACTGAAAAAGCAGGTATTGGAGAATGTTGCTCATATGTATAGTCAACTGTGCTTCATAATGTTAAAAACAAAACTAAACAGATCGGTCTCAGGCATCTTCCCACATTTGGGCAGGTCCCTGTAAATTGCATAATATGGAAGAACAGAAGACAATGTAGAATCTGTAAGAGCATGGTTGCTTCTAAGAGGAAGGAATGAGGAAAAGACTAGGCTATGCATGCCTCATTTATCTTTCCAAACACAATCATCTGATTAAGTTACTTAGAAAGGAGTAAGTGAAGACACAATGAGGGACCTTAAGTGTCATACTAATGAACCTCCATTTACATGGAAGAAAATATCTGAAAGGAAAAGGAATTGATTTGGTTGTGGTTGCTTCATTTTATTGTAGGTATCAATCATGCCTGACTATAAACAAACTTACATTAAAAAAAAATTCCTAGGCCATGCAACGTAGACACAAACAGAATGAGGTTTCTTAATGTGCAGCAAAAATATGGAAAAAGAGATTTCACAAGATTGGCACATTAAGAAAATTCAGGCCCTATTACCAGGACATTAGGCCAGGGGGACATAGAGAACTTAGTGCAAATTTATTGTCTTACTGGTAGAACTGTATCTGAGCATTGGTATGGCTCTTCTGCAGAGAAGAGGATAAAAATCAAGATGCTTTTTGGAGGGCTTCTTAGGTGTGTAGATTCCTAATGTCAACCAGGGTGCTGATGGAGGGTTCACCCTGAATAAGTTCTTATAAAGAATATAAATTCTCCTAAAGCCTGGGAGAAAGACTTCTTTATGTGTATACTTTGTTTATGCTGTACTCATGTATTTATTTATTTGATTGTAGTAAAATATACATAACATAAAATTTACTACTTTAACCATTTTTAAATGGACAATTCAGTAGCCTCAAGTGTATTGACAATGTTGTTTGACCATCATCACTGTCCTTTCCCAGAATTGGTTTTTTTTTTTTTTGATGCTTAATAATCCTTATGCATTAAACTGAGCAGAGCCCTTGATATAGGGTACAATATCTTCAAACTCAATCTCAACTTCCTTGGATCTGTGACAAAGAATATTATCAGCATCATGGTCATTATCATAACCATTGTCATCCAAAGTCAGCCCATAAATGACAGAACTGGGTATAGAGTCGAGGCCTTATGATTCTTAAACCTTTGGTCTCACAACAGCTCCTTCCTTACTGCTTGCAAGAGATGCTTTAAATTCAGTTGTGAGATAAGTAATTCGAAGCCTGACCAATTGCTTTAGTTCCCGGAGCACTTTTTAAAATAAATATTCTTTTATGAGACAAATACTGAGAAAAAAAGAAGAAACAAAAGGGACTTTAATCATTTAGTCTTTTGGTTTTTATCTGAAGAGGCAAATACATTTAAATGGTGAATAGTAGACAAAATGTAATTCCAGAAAGAAATATTGGGCAACTTTTACGTAAAGACATGTGTATAAACAATGGAATACATTATCTACTACTTCTTGGTCTCTTTCTGTGAAAACGGTACTATTTAAATCCAGACATGTTACTTTACAGCTAATGCGTGGGTGCCGAAAAGGATCTGCACTGTTTAATATTAGCAGTGCAGGCTTGTAGTTCAAATAGTTCGTGTGTTTCATGACTCCTCTCCTGTTTTTATTTCTAATATCTTTTCTCATCCCCCTTCATCTAACTCCAGGACTTTGCAAAAATCTGAGTAAAGAAAGGTTGATTCATTTTTAAAAATCAGTTGTAGAAAAAAGAAAAGCATTTTTCAATGTTTCAGACAAATTAATGAGAGTTTAGTGCAAATATGAACACCTAATCTGTATCACTTTAAAATAGACTCATTTTATCTCTTTTTTAATTTACAGGTCGTTAAATTCACCTTTTTTGCCGTAGAGTTCTGAGCTTTTACGCATGTGTGGACTTGTGTGACCGCCTCAGACAGGAAGCGGAGCTTTTCTGGCCCCGCAGCTCGTTAGGTCCCACCTCTATGCAGAGCCTCCTCCAGCTCTTAATCCGTGGCAACCACGGATTTGCTCACTCTTCCTGTATCCTTTTCCCAAATGTAAGTGGACTTATTTTTAATTAAAAATTCAATATTTCAATTTAGTAAAATGTTTGTTTCACTAAAAGGATAATACTGTTTACAAACTTTTACCAAAGGATCTGTAATATAACTGGCTCAATAAGTGATACTTATGGTCAAATGCTAAATCTAGTTTCTTTGTCTACTCTATATTAAATTTAAAAGACCCATAATTATAGGACTTTGGAATGGAAATAAGTTTTTGGTGTTTCTGACAGATATTTCTGAATATTTCGCTTTAAAAGGGCCTGAAATTTCAAAGTAGTTTCTCCTCCATTAAGTCCATTTTTAGTGCTCTATCAGATGGTAAAATCACAAGCGTTTATATCCAAAAGATAGAATTTTGAATGTTTTAAGCTGGGAGGAAACTGAAAAGTGATCTCTACTATATCACTGATATAATTTCTTTTTTTTTTAATGATTAAATAAAATCATCAATTTGGGGGAAAGTCTCAATTCTCAGTAATTCGCACAATGAATCAATCTTACATTTTTACATGTTGCCTCGAAGTTAAATATTTACATTATTGTGCCTATGAAAGATATATTCAGATAATTCAAGATCTAAATGTATCACCACTTGGCTAAACCACCTGAAATAATAAAAATATTATTTATTGGACATTCAGACTTAATAGATATTTTGAATCCCCTCTCAATTTTTAATATATGTGTAATCATCATTCCCTAGATGGTCAGTATGACAAAACTGTAATATGCTTCTTCATATATGACAAAAGCATTAACTCTGAACATCTAAGAAGTGTTCGTATTCTCAATGGTCAGTGTTTGTGTCAACACTAAAAATACATTGGAAAGTGTATCATTGACCACCACATATTTTTTCCTACAACAATATTTATATTCTCAGCAATATCTTCCTGACCACACACAGAAGGGGTATACAACCTACAATTATGCTGAGCATCATGGGCCTGTAGTCTATATCATGATTTATAAAATAATCATAAAGTAAACCTAAAATATTATACTCTATATGTTATGCTTTTCAATGAGAAAATTAACATTAAGTTGCCGAGCATCTCTCTTTTATATATGTATCTCTCAAAACATGCAGCTGATTCATCTTTTGACTTTAGATATTTTACCCAAATATAAGGCCACATTTCTACTCTATTGGGAGAAAGATATATGTTGATAATTGGATTTCTACACCATATGGCATTGCCACTATAAATATTCATTAATGTCTCTTAGATAAGGGTCAGAGCATAATATTTGTTAGTAACTTTCAGCTGAATTTTACAAGCTTCTCTGTTTAGAAGTGAGTTAAACCTCACTTTTGTTAGGAAAAGTGCAATTTTGCATGATACCTCTATGGCACCAATTTTTATTTGAAAGCATCATTTTGCCCTTGTTAAAGAAAAAGTCATTTGGATTACATAAGAAATACTTTGTTTAAAAATGACATGAAAGACTCAATAAATTTTAGACTGCCATTTGACAAAATTTCTTATAGCAAATAAATCAGTCCAAATTCTTAAGTATTTGTATTTATACTTTCGATTTCACCTCTTTTGGGGAGTTACATATTACACACCCAGACTCATTTGTCTTAGTACATAAAAAAATTACATTCCATGTTTGCACTGAAATTTTCTTAAATATTTATATTAATGATATTTTTGAAGATGTAACATTTTCATCAAAATTATCATTTTACTACTTTTTTCAATAATCCATTGATGTATTTGTATGAGTGAGGATATAAGGAAAACAAAAGTAGCAAAAGAGAGAACTTTAGCAAATACACATAACACACAATTTTATGGAATTATGGTTGAGATGAATGAAATGTTACTGACTATGAGCTGAGTATTCTGATTATCTATTATTGTATTGCGAACTACCCCCAATATTTCAAAAACGACCTCTCAATCATATGTCACTATTTCACGGGTCAGGAACAAAGAAGAGCAGATAACTTTCCATTTCCATGTAGTGTTGACAGAAGTCGTCAGTATTCAGCTGGCAGAGGCATGGTTTGGAAGGTCAAGACAACTTCACTCTCGTATCTGGAGCCATGTCAGGAGTGGCTGAAAGGCTGGGCTCATTTGGGACTATTTATCAGAGTATTTACAAGTGGCTTCTCCTAAATGACAGTCTCATGGAAACCAGAGTTCTTACATGGTAGGTGGCTCAAGATTCCCAGAGAGTGTTCTTAAGGGACAGAAAGTGGGAACTGATAGCCTCTTAAGGCCTGGTCCCAGAAACTGGCTGAATGTCACTTCTGTCATATTCTGTTAGTCATAATATTCACCAAAGTCAGTCCTGTTTCAAGGGGAAGTAAAAATCCACTTCTCAATGAGAAATGTGACAAAGAATTTGTGATCATCTTCCATCTATCACATCAAGGCTAACTGATCAAGACAATCTTGGTGGGACACAGGCAACTTTTTATAATAACAATTATTATAAGCACTGTAAGACTTCTTGGTAATGCTCACCACTGGTTATGTATTTTACATTTGTACAATGGATATAGTAAAGTTACTTAAGTTCTTTTTTCTTTGAAACTGTCAAACAATTTATGGTTTGATAAAACACTAGGGACCATCACTTTTCACTAGACCACAATATGAGAAGCAAAGTTGTATTACATTCCATTTTTTCTAGCACTTAGAAAATATTCAACATGCTCAAGGATACTTAATTTTTTCATTACACAAATATAGTTTCCAAAATTAAGGAAATTGTTAATTCGTTTAGGTAGATTAACAATCTATGGCATGGGATTTAGGAACTTAATGTAAAATTACCTTGAATTTGTATGATAGTCAACAACTTAAAAAGACTTTTATTTCTATTATTATTCTATTATTTGTATTTTATAGTAGCCTTATAGTATTGAAGGATTGTAATTAGTATTAACATTTTCTTTTTGTAGATTATACTTGACAGTTCAGAAGAAATAAATAATTTTCCCCAAACTCACAGTAGGGGTAAAGTTGACTTTTAAAATTTAATTTAGTATTGGTTTATTCAATATTGATTTATTCAATATTTACAGAACACCTGTATATTTCACTAGGTTGCCGGATTACATGAAATAATGTATGTAATTGCCTAGTCCTAACAAATATTATTTCTTCTCTGTTTTCTTTCTCATTTAATATTTATCTCAGTAAAATAACTGATTACACCCTGGTGTAAATGATTAATAAGACTTACTAGGACATCAGTTTTGAGATATATGTTTGTCAACCTATGATGAATTTCTCTAAATTAAAAGATTATTTCTTTAGGTACCTAATTTCAGGAATAAGAGAGTTGGTGAGCAAAGGACAATCTGAGGTAGAAAGGTTCATATGTTCCATAAATCACATCTCATAGACAAAAATCATATTATACCTACATTTACTAGAGAATCTAACTGTCTTGGAATCTGAAATCTCAGCAAACCCTGGGGCTGTTTTGAGAACAGCTCCAAGCATTGTTTTTGGTTTGTGGATCTGCATGAATGAAAAGGCAGGTGCTGCACTATTTGGCCAGTCCTGTTCCAAAGAATCTTCTCAGAATTGAGCTTGGGGTGAATAGAATAAAGATATATCCAAAGTCATCTTGCTCATTCAGAGTTATGCTTTATAGTAGCCTGGTTCTATCCTACGGGGTTTTTCAGTTGCTTATATCTTTATACTTGATTATTGGCTGACTTGTGATTAGTAAAGCTAAAAATAAAGAAATGGGATGCTCTATGTAGCAATCTCTTTGTGGTACTCACATGAATTCATGGTAGGACATTTAGATATGGGAACTATCTAATCTCAATCAATAAATAAACTCTTCACAGCTATGTATTTCCAGAAATACCTTGCCTATCATATATAAATTTCAAATTTCAAATAGACAATCCGATTTGACATAATGTCTAGCGAAATGTTAACTCTTAATTCCCTTGAGCAGAATGGTTTCCCTATGATTCCTTGTACTGCTTTGTTAATGACCATCTTATGGATTTTCTAGAAAATTATTTAATTAAAATCATTTATTAAATTTTTGCCTGGTAGTATGCAAACATACAGAGGTCAGGGAGTATCTTTCTCATTATTATGTCTTCAAATTGTAAAAGTTGACAAATTTTTGAATGAAAGAATGCCAAATCTAAATTAAGTTGATGCTGTCACAGAGTAGTGTAGTTAACTGAATTGCTAAAATTATGCGTAGATTGTCCCAGGCCAAAAGAGACAAGAATGACCCAAGAAATCATAGCAGTACCTTCAGATCCAGGAAAGAGAGGAGATAAAGGTCTTATTTGTTCTGGAAAAGCTCACTGCAGTCCAACTCAAGCAAAGCACACAGCACAGTTCTGAATTCCATAGACTGAATGTTTGTGGATTTAGATCAATTGAGATTATAAGAAACAAACATGTGCTGTTTCCTTCGATTTTTAAAGAACAAGAGAGCAGAGCAGCAACTCTATCTGTTGGGAGAAAATCTGAAATGAACGTGCTTACTCCTTGAAAGATGTCTCCCTCAACTCTACTGAAATATTAAAATGTACCAAAATGTTTCAAAACACTTTTTTAAATTAGAACATTTTTGTTAGTAGTCACTTTTAAATAAATTGTTTTCTTTTCTATTATAATATAAATAAATGTTTTTTAAAGTTCTCTTTCTCTTCTATGGCCATGCCACTCTGAACACGCCCAATCTCGTCTGATCTTGGAAGCTAAGAAGGATCAGTCCCAGTTAGTACTTGAATGGGAGACCACCTAGAAAGACCGGGTGCTATAGGTGTAAATAATACAATACAATACAATACAATACATAAAATACAATAAAATAAAATAAATAAAATAAAATAAAATAAAATAAAATAAAATAAAATAAAATAAAATAAATAAAATAAATAAAATAAAATAAAAATAAAATAAATTCTCTTTCTCTCCATTTTTATAAGGAATTTTTATAATAGACTTTATTGCATGGTAGTTAAGTATTCCAATGCCAAATATTCAATTTAAAACCTGGGAAACTGACTAATGGGTATTGTGGAGAAATATATGTTGTTATTATCTTGAATTCAAAAAGTTTTCATCATCACCAAAGAACAGATTCTGTTCACTGTCCCCTTCTGCTATGTTTTTCTCTGTTTTTTTTTTGGGGGGAAACATCTCTATGCATAACTTATGGAATGTTTGAAAAATTTTCAGGAGGAAAAAAGATAAATTTGCAATATTATTTTGGAGAGGAGGAATGGGTAAAACTGGCTCCGAAGCACTTTCCAGATTAACATAGTTGACTCTTTTTTACCCCTGCCTGTTCACATGCTGAAAACCTTTATGATTCAAGATTTCATCTGCATTCTTCTACATCCTTCATTGTCGTTTGTAATGAAGAGTTTGCCGTAATTTTTTAGGAGGACCACTTTGTTAATTGATTTTTAAAGCAGAATGGAATCTAAATCAGCTATGCCCAGCTACCTGGATATTCAGAGGCTATAACTGCTCAAGCCAGTAAAAAAAAAAAAAAAAAAAAAAAGATATACAGAGAGAAGTTATCTCTGAATGAGATGTGAGATGGAATCATTTTGACTAAATTTTTTCTTCTTGACAATGAAGGGGGAATTTTTCCTTGGAATTAATTCACACTAATAAAAAAAGTTTATTTTTATATTCATAATTTTGAAATATGTCTATATTTAAACTACCAAAAGAACTGACACTGTTTTATTCTTAGCTTAGTTTGCCTTTCAGAATGAAAGACAGGTTTTATTACACAGAATGAAAAAAGGATCCCATCTTTAAACAAAATTTAAAAGAGCTGAACTCAATGCCTTCACAGGGGTGGCTGAGCCCTCATAACTTTATTTCTTAGCAATGTTTTCATAGGTTGACTACATCTTCAGTTTTGTAGCAGAGATCTAAACAGGCAAGACTTTGAATTCAGAATGAACACTCTCTGAGATGGGGCTGCTCACAGGGGTTCAGTGACCCTGAAAACTAATTCCTCAGCAACAAACCTTTCAAAAGGAAGCTTGTGATTAAATTGATAGAATGGCAATTGGTAGTTTGATTAAAGTGGGAGGAAAGGGAACCAAAAACACCCTTACCTTTGAAAACAGAGAAAAATTCTCTGATGCTAATTGACCCAGGTTTTGCTCTAAAGTGGAGCACTTTATTCTCTATTGAAGAGGCTGAGATTTGCTGACAGAGAACCAATCACTTGCCTCTCCCACCCATAACAAAAGGGTAGAAAGAGCAGAAAAGGTTTAAAGGGTTTTCTCATTGGCTTTCTTGGAAATTTTTAAAAGACATCAACACAAAAAGAAAGAAGTTACTACTTCTTCTCTCATCTATGGCTTCCTTTAAAGTTATCTGTAATTTTAGTTCAGTGAATCTCAACTCTAGCTACACATTTGAACTATCTGAGAAGCATTTTAAAATTCCACAGCCCAAACTTCACACCCAGAGATTTTGTTCTAATTGTCCTGGGATGATAAGAGGTATCTCTGTGTGTGTATTTGTAAAGGTGCACACATGCATGTGTATGTATAGGATCCCCATTTAAAAAAATATGCAGTTAAATTTGAGATTCAATGTGCTTAGTTCAACCCTTATTATACCTATATGCTAAAAATAAGAGATAATTATGTCTTGGTTAATACTACCACCTGTGAGTTTTTTGAAGTCTACTGTGTCTTTTTACATCAAAGTATCCCTCACAATATCTTATCCAGAAGCTTACAAATCTTTTTAATAAATAGAAATGTTTCATCATCTTCAATAGATCAAATAACTCCTTAATAATGGATTTACATTAGACAAAAATGCCTAGCCCGGTTTGGAATTTTTTAGTGGGAATTCTTTCCGAAATGTACCATACTATTTGTTTTCTATTTAAACCATTGATTATTGTATTTACTATTTTAATTTTTTTTAAGTGGCTTTGGAGAATACAAAGGCTGCCAGCAGATCTGTTGTTGATAAGAATTATCTGGAAGCAGTAACACATCTTATCTTCATTCCATCAACTTCAATGACTTTGCAAGGTGCTTTTATTCAATGCAGAGAGCAAGTAGACTATAAAACCAACACAGGAAATCCATATACACATTCTCAGTTTCACTTCTACTTGTGGGCCACACTGTTACCTCTCTTCTCTCTTCTGTGACAATGGACTTAAGCTTTCCTTCCATAAAGAAGACCTCAACTCCCTGAGCAGATACCATGCCCTACAAACTTTATTACAAAATAATAACAGTAATCCTCATTATCATAACATTAACCCTTGGTTTTCATACTGGAATAAAATCGTGTGTCTACTTTTCTACTTGAGAATGACCCTCAAACAACAATCATAACAGATAAAGAATAAAAACTTTCTATTTAAAAATATTCAGTGAACTAGGGGATATCTTTAACTCCAAAGCTCAATAAATGAAAATGGAAAGCTGCTAGTAAGGGATAATTAGTTAGTTATCAGGGCAAATGATTATTAAACACATAAATATGAAGATAAACAAGCAGGCTTTTCCTCACAAATTTTTCCCCAATGCTGAGAAGCTAGAGACACTGAGATCACTAAAGGAGGCAGTCATGGTGGGGTATTATAAAAGCATATGAAAGACTACAGTAAAACAGTTGAAAACTAAGCTTCCTAACATCTCTTGTACAGATAGACAACAACTTTTTCACTATCTTCATAGAAAACAGGGAGGGTTATTTTGTGGAAAAAATTAGACCAGAGAGACTCCAGCGTTTGGTTTACAGGAAGAGGCAGTACAGGTGAGATGTTAGCCTGAAGATAGAACAATTAAGTAAAATTTGTATATTTGATAGTGAGAACTGCAGCTTTCTTTTCCCCAACAAGTCCAGGAGATCTACAGTCTGGTTTAAATCTCCCCTCTTCCACCCCACCCAAGACAGAAGATTAGAAAATTCATCTGGAAAAACTAAATCACAATTCTTATTAGACCCAAGAAAGTCGAATCTAAACCAACAGTTGGGAATGCCTCCTAACCAGTCATTTTATACTTGCAAGCCCTAATAAGACTGAGAAATTGAGGCCTGGGTATCTCAGATTGTGAGAGTGCAATAATGAAGAAAATGGGAAAGTTAGTTGAAGGTATATCAGAAGCAGTTGATACCCCAGAATCCGCCCCCACACTATTATAAACAGATTGCAACAAGGGGTTCCCCGATTCCCATTCTCTGGGAAATGCCCTGTACAACTTCCTCCTCTTGAGTTTGGGAATAATTTGTAAATATAATGAAATATTATTCCTTTGATTCAGTTTTTTATATGGCAAAGGTGATGAGATCATTACTCCATAATTATATTATATAATTTAAAACTCTAAGATTGTAGACTGGAGAGAGATCTATGCTGGCTTTGAAGAAGTAGCTACCATGTTATGAGAGGGCCATGTGCTAGGACCTGAGGGCAGCCTCTAGGAGCCAAGAGTGACCCTCTAGGAGCCAGCCACAACCAACAGACAGCAAGAAAACAAGGACTTCGGGTCTATAAGGAGTTAAATTCTGCCAACAACCTGAATGAGCTTGAATACAAGCTCTAGATGAGAGCAAGGTCTTCTGGCACCTTGATTTCAACCTTATAAGCCCCTGAGCAGTGGAACTAGCGATGGCAAGCCCAAACTTCTGACCTACAGAACTGTGAGATAATACGTAGGTGACTTTTAAGCTGCTATGATTGTGTTACTCAACAATACAAATCTAATATAACAACCAAAACAAGATTGTCAGTACAGGGTGAGAATCTTACAAAGACTTTGTATTTGGAGACACCAGGGTTAGCTGAAAGTGAGTATACTGTAGGGAAAATTAGATGGATTATCAGGAAATTGGCAATAAAAAAAAAAGCAGAACATCAAAACTGGGTAATTAAGGAGATTTTAATAAAATGTGTGGACATTAGAAAAATGAACAAAGTCAGGGTGGTATTCCAGGACTAGCAGTATCAGAGAGCCATGACCACTCCTGGCACAGAAGGGAGGGGGTACATACCTGAACTCTGAGAGTAGCTGCAAAGAAAGGGTTCTCTGGCAGGAACCTTTGCCTTCAGTGGAGGCATGCAGCGACCTGAGATAAGCCAGCATGAAAGAAACTAGAGAATAGAAACTCAGACCACCTCCTCTCTCCCTCTAATCTCCTGATAGCATCTGCCACAGAGTGAACCAAATAAGGAACTAGAGCTTAAAGATGTTTATTGGTGTATTACATACATGCTAGCCTTCCAGGAGAGTTGTCAGAGGAAAAGGTTGAATGGTATTTGAAGAGACAGACAAAAAATATCCAGCAAAATCTACAATATGTGCCCCTTCGCATCTTTGTCCCTTGTCCAGATAACAGTTATGCTTTCCTTATATAGGAGAGAGACAAAGTCCCAATAGCTTCTGTTATCACAGAGTGATATAAATTTGAACACAGTCCCAATATTGCATTCTTAAATAAATCAGTAGCAGAAAAGGAGAGAAAGAAACAATTAAAAAACATAAAACATAGCTGTATAAGTCCCATTCTAGAGCCAGTCACAAGGTCTAAGTTGGAAATCATAGCTACTTTTCTCACCACCAATTTCACCCTGTCCAAGCAAGAACCTAGCAGAGGATAATGAGAACATTACCAGAACGTAAGTGTGTGGCTCACCCATTTGAAAGAAGGCTATTAAATACAGACTTTAATCTAGGTAGCCATGTGCTTAGCTAAAATTTGAAGGCTGTGTTGCTAAGAAAGAGAGATTAAGTGCATATCTTTTCTAAAATAAACATTGATTTAATGCAGTTACCTTTGGACTCCCAACAAGATATTGGTCTATTATTTATTTGGTTTTGTTCTTGTCTTTTGGTTTGAATTGGATTTTTAAAAAATTATCTTAAAGATTTTTAGGGGAGGATGCATACCCAAGGTAAGTGAAGTAAACTGTTGAAAAGAAAAGAGTGAAGGGAATGTCATCTCATTCGATATCAGGACATAGGATAGGCCCATTAAGATAATGTAACTATAATATTGATAGAAGCATAGAAAATGTATCAATAGAACAGAACAGAAAATCCAAAAGTAGGTCCCACTATATCTTTTAAATTTATATGATAAAAGTTATAGTTTAATATAGATGTTTAAGGGTATATTATTTAATAAATGTTATTTGTACAACTGGCTACGCAATTATAGAAGATGTATTTGAATCTTTATTTTCCATCAAATGTTAAAATAAACTCCAGAAAGGATTATGAAATAAAATGCAAAATAAAATGTGATGAGCAATTAGAAAGCTGCATGAACAATCTACATGCATAAGAGACCTCCTTAATAAAGACTAGAAACCCAGAATAGAAAGAAATAAGTAAGAAAAGTTATGCTCAACTGCATAAAAAAAATTGTAATATTCATCAGAAAGCAGGTCAATAAAAAATTGATAGATTGGAAGACTACATGT
Source organism: Eonycteris spelaea (assembly GCA_003508835.1). Classification (NCBI taxonomy): domain Eukaryota; kingdom Metazoa; phylum Chordata; class Mammalia; order Chiroptera; family Pteropodidae; genus Eonycteris; species Eonycteris spelaea. The sequence goes on along the minus strand of PUFA01000043.1, from coordinate 8,485,801 downwards.
GTAACATGACATAGAATTAGTATCTATAATAAAGAACATTTTACACATTGATAACAAATCCAACCAATTTGATAGAATAATATGAAAACTTACCAAAAAGCAAATTTAAATGGCTTTAAGGATGGAGGAGGGGGTTGTAAGCCAGGAAATGTGGATGTCCTCCATAAACTGGAGAAGACAAGGAAACAGATTCCCCAGTAAAGACTTTAGAAGAAACAGCCCTACTGACACTTTAATTTTAGACAGGAAGACCCATTTCAGACTTCTGAACCACAGAACTGTAAGAAAATCAATTTGTGTTGTTTTGAACCACTAAGTTTGTGGTAATTTGTTACAGCACCAATAGGGAACTTATGCAATAGGCATTACTCATTCAAAATTTACAAGAAACCTAGAAGATATATACAACTGTGGACCCCAGTTTACAAATGAAGAAGCCACAGCTTAGAAGACCTTTTTAAGGTAACACAGCTGGTTTAAGTCCTGGGGACAGGACTTGAATTACTCACTTCGTGGGAATCCAGAGCATGGGCTTCTCGCCACTATTTTGTGTCCTCTAACCTGTAACCCCAGTGCACGGGGCTCAGGGGTTGGGCACCAGCAGATGTTAGTTTAATATCAGGTGAGTCAGTAAGACCACATTTGGGGTCAGACAAATCTTCATTTGCATACAATTACTAGCCATGTGGCAAAAATTACACAATTTAAGCCTGTTTTCTCATCTGTAAAATAGGAGAAATAATTTCTATCTTGCAGGGTAAGACAAAGCATTCAATGAAATGACATGAAAAATGTCCAAATGAAGACCCTTGTATAGACTGTTTTCAATAAATATTAGTTATTGATTGTGAGAACTATTACTTTGTTATGATGACTCTGGAAAGCCTGTTTTTCCTCTACATGAGGTTTTGGGTTTTATTCATACCTTTTCCGTATCTGTCAGAGCCTGATTCAGAGTTGGTGGTTAGCACCTGTGGCATAGAGTGAATTAAAACTACAAACTAGGGAACTGCTGAGTACGAGTGTAGAGGAAGTGGATTTCAGTGGTGTGAGCACCAACGATCTATACTATGAGTCCAGTCAGTAGCAAAAATGTACTATTAATAATATAGATTTATCTCATGAGAGCATATCACAGAGGAACAAAAGAAAAAAAATTATCTGAAAATTTTTTCTAAACTTAAACTGGGTAAGTATGCTATAGGAACCTAAAAAAGGGAGCATCTCTATCAGAATCCAGATTGTGTTGAACTTCTGTTTTCTGACCGTGGGACCTCAGACTGAGTTTTCTCTGAATATCATTTGTCTCTCATTCAATAAACAGATTCTTTTGGCCTGAAGACTTCACAAACTTCAAAAATCCTCTTGAAAAATTCCCTTTGGACTCTCAGTTCTTTACCACTAGGCCTTTTTTTTTCCCCCTAAAAATTTTCAAACTTTTTGATATATTTTTATTTCTGATTTTTTTTTTTTGAGATAATTCTTATTCTCTACAGAAGATCATTCAAACTTCTTTTAAAGGATCCCTATAGTTCTGGCTTGTCCGGTGCCTCATACAATGTATGACACATAACGCATAACATACACTCAGTCTGCATCCACTAAGTGAGTGAACTACCAAATGAGCTATGAGGCTGGGGCAACAGTTGTGGTCACAGTAACTCATTCACGTAAATTGATCCCTTCTTCCATTTAAAAAGGAAGTGAGTGAATGAACCTTCCTAAGGGACCCAGTGATCCAAAAGTTCAGACCATCTTGGCCATTTATATGTGTCCCTTGGGCCTTATAAGAGAAAACTGAGGAAGAAGAAAAACAACAACAAAAAAAACTCTTTGGGAATTAATTTTGTTCCGGAAAAGCTCAAAAGTAATAGAGTATTTGCATTGCTAATGGCTTTTTCAAAATGTGTTGACACCCCAGTGGGTTAGGGAGAATAGTTTTTACATGTGAAAAATAACATTATGACTTAGGTAATATGATTCTGGGTTTTCCTGTAAAGTTCTTGTAGTGTCCTTCATTCAAATAATCTTTGTCCTGTGTCTTGTTTCGGATTATATGAACTAGCTGCAGAGGCAATGAGAGCAGCAGGATAACTGAGCAGAATGGAACATTTATAGCAATAACAATTTATTAAGATCATCATTATTAACCATGACATGGGGTTTTCTTAATCACATCTATAATTGCTATAACTCCTAATGTACTGTATGATTTGTACTGTAACATTCTAGAGTGCTTACTATGTGTTACAAAGCTATTAAAAGAGATCTGCAGAACCATTGATAAAATATTCCTAATCATTTTATTGTTCAAGCTACATTGACCAACATTTTAAAATCTATACAAAATGTATAAATGAGCATAGAATCATAACTTTGAAGAAAGCTTCCAAAAAGTTATTTTATCCAGTCCACTGCCTTAAATATTAAATACCCAAACCATATGTCAAAAACATATGGTCGCGATCCCCATTTAAAAAGCCACAAGGCACGAAGTCTTCACAACACTTCATATAGATTGTTTTGTTTACTATTTGGTCATCGAGTTTTGCTATAAATTAACTAAGTTAGAGCAAATTACACACACACACACACACACACACACACACACGTATTCCTTGGTGGAATTAAAAAATTTTATACTTCCTTTATCACACTGAAGCCACCTAATAGAATTTACTTTTCAAGACAACTCAACTGTTTTAGCCCTTTCTTACAATTAATATTATTACTGACTTTAATCCCTTTGGAAGTTTTTGCTTGCTTAATATAAATTTTGCTATTTGAATTTAAGAGCAATGGCAACAAATCAGGCAGGGGGAAGAAAAACAGAAATGCAAAGCTCAGCCCACATCTTTAGTTTAGTTATATTGATTCATAAACACTAACCAAACATGAATATTGACTACTTAAATTTAAAAACAGTCCATATGCAAAATCTTGAACTGGAAGATGAGCTCCTAATTAACCTGTGGGCTATCAACCTTTAATGTTTTTATAACTGAAAGTTCATTGGCAGAATAATGTTTCACAAAGAAACCTGAAACAGCCTGAGACATTTAGCTAAACTCATGAGAAATACACATAACTACAGAAACAGGAAAAATAAAAAAATAAACAATACAGTCAAAACTGAATTGATCAAACCTCATGGAGGACTGAGATTATCATCTCTCCAGTTACAACGGTAGCACTGATAACTTAACAGTAACTCTACTTGAGCATTATGTCTATGAAAATACTGGTTTACATTATTCTTATTCAAGAGGCTGCTCCTTACATGTGACTCGTGTCTCCTTATCTTTTTTTCTCTTTTTATTGTAATTTTCTCTTTACTTCTCCAGTGTCACCATGACTACTTTCAACATTTTCTCCTGCTCTTCTCTGGCTCTTATATTAAAAATTTTGTAAAGAAGATTGAATCCAGTAGTCACTATCTAGTAAAGAAGAATACTATAGGTTAAGATTCTCATGCCACATCACTTCACAGATAGCTGACCCAGCCTTTCAATGTGCCCCAGACTCCTTGTCCAAAAATCTGTGGTTAATCTAACAGAATCACATGACAGACATGATATCATAGGTGCAAGAAAGTGATCATGACCACACTGGTCTCAAATGAGGATGTGAGTGTGACAAAGCACTTTATGCAAATACCTGATAAACATGAAAAAACGCCTTATCAATCTAAATAAAAATTTTCAAGACTAGTGACTAAAATTATTGTTTATGTGGTCCTATGTGATATACCACAGGGAATGTCATGCATTGGTTTATTTGCAATGCTTTGGTATTTTATATTGTGTTTTCTATAGAGGTTCACCAGAGAACCTTTTTTTTCCAATAATCTCAGAGATGACCTATAAAGAACACTGTGCTGAGTCCTGCATGAAAGGGCTGGTGAGAAGGATATCGTAAAAAAACAAGGAATAAATCATGATATTTGACCTCATCATAAAAAAAAAAAAATCTCATCTCATAGTAAGTTAGACACAAGAAGTATGCAAATATAAATGATGCCAGGGAGAGAATAGCATTGGAGAAGGAAAGAAGTACAGACTCTTTCTGGCAACTCTCAAACTTCCACTGTATTGATGTTCAACTTGGAGCTGTTGGGAAGTGAGGGTGGAGGCAGTAAATGCCACTGTATAATTGAAAGCCAGTCCCAGCTTCAAAGGGAAAAACCTTCTCAGAGCTGAAGTCTGACAAGTGGAGTTTTGATCCTGCTGCCAAACGGACCAGATAAGCATGAGGAGCTGGTCTTCAATCACCTTCTGGGGCTCTCCTTGCTGGTTTAGTGTCCTTTTGGTTCTGAGAACAAAAAATTGGGCCAAGTGAAAGGACAGTTTTAATGTACATTAAACCATCACACTTTCAAGATATGGAAGTTTTTAGTGGTTTAGCTGTTTATTAATATATTTACTCATTCAACCAATTTTAATTGCAGATCCAATATATGTGAGTATATAAAAGTAAATCACATATAATTCTTAGCCTACAAGACATATAAAGAGATAATGCCAGCACATTTTATTATATATTTATATATAGAAATATAATAAAATTTAATTCAAAATTTTACGGAAACTCAAAGGAGGAAACTACATAAACTGGGTAATGATGTCAGGTAAAATAAGTTAACCTTCAAGGATGAATAAGTTTACTCCAGATGAGAGGTAATGGATAGTTTATTGGAGGAAGGAACAGACTGTAGAAATGTGCACGTGTGAAAGAAATGGTGGTTTCAAGATTACTGAGTTTTTCTACGGGATCAAAGTCAAGTTTGTGGGTAATCTGGCAGAAACATGGCTAGACAAATTATGTGAATCAATAATCACTACATAATACACTAAGTAAAGTTCCTATAAGCAAATTATTTGAGATTATATTTATCTCAAAACATGTCTTGATAATTGTATTTTTAATATGACTGTTCTTCCAAAAATAGATTTTTTTTTTTATTGCAATCAAACTAAAGTAGTGTGTAGGATTACTTGATAGTAACACTTTTGAAGGAAGTTGGATATCACAGACATTTCAGCCTTGCCATCTACTATCTGGGTGATATTAACAAGTAGCTTAACCTTTCTAAGCCTGTTTCATATATAAGGAGGTGATAACAAGACTATATAAGGCTGTTGTGAAGATTAAATTATCTGTCATGTGATGAATACTCAATCAGTATAGCTATAATAAAATTTCTAGGGTAGTTGTTTCCAAATGTGGTTTAGCCAGAAAATATTTTTTCAAACATCAGAAGCCCCTTTATACAAAATGGGTTAATTCTGAGCTGCTGTTTGAAGAAGTGGGGTACCAAAGCCTGAATGTCCCCCTCTCTCCCAATCTCACTTCCACCCAGGTAACCTCTAAAGGACTCTGCAGATCACAACTTGAAAAATACTGTACTATCATCCGCTGCCTTTCTTCAAAATGAATTATTGAAGAAACAGGTAAATTGATCTTTATCCAGAGTTTTTTCTCTAGAAGTTTACTTTTTATCAGTGCTTTTTGGCATCAACATTTAGAACACTCTTCTCTCTTTAATATCGGCACAGTATGCCACTTAAATCCTATGGTGAGTTTCAACCTCTCCTACTTTATGTTCCTTAAGTTAGTAATTATGATGAGATATCATTTAAAAGTTTTTGACCTCATATATATGTGTGATACTTTCAAACATATCAGAAAAGCTTTCCTTATGTATAGACTTCCTCTTAGTAGAAAATTTTCCATGACAATATGGCTTGGCAAGCCAATGGTATTTAATGCAGATTAGAAAAAGCCAGGCCTTTCTTTGCCAAACCCAGACTTGAGCTATGCATAGCTTGGAGGGTTGAGCAATGGCTAGATTTCAGCCCTCACCTGGCCCTGAGGCTGGAGCTTTGATTTAGTAAACTCCTCATATGATGATTCCTGAAAGCCTTATTTATATATTATTATTTTTAGCTTTAAGTCTAATTCATCAAGAAATATTTTTGAAACAAAAATGGATTCAAATTTATTCTAGATCCTGTTCAAAGTTTCACTTTTTAGAGAATTCTAAGCATAGGCAATATTTTAAAGCTATTTTTGTGCCATTGATGATCATAATGGAGGTTTTCCTTGTATATCAAATTTTCCACTAAAATGTCCCCCGTGGTATCATTTCACATTCCAGACAATGGCTTGGTTCAAAAGCTGAAGCAATGAGGCACCATTGGCAAGCAGAAGGAGAAAAAAAAGAAGAAGAAGAAATACATTTTCTGGTGCTAACTTTATAGGAATAAGTTTTATAATTGTTGAGCATTATCTATCTCCAGGCAAGCCTGTAGGCAACATATCCCAATACCTAGGAACACACACGTGAGAAAAATAGTCACCCTATGCATAACCAATGAATATGAAACCTTTGATAGTGGAGAGCTTTAGAATTATATTTTCAAGAGGTGTGAGCCTGAAGCATTAGAATAGGAAAGGGAGTTTAGAGTGGTTAGGAGCACTCACTAGGCATGGTCAAGATTTGGGCTTGAAAACACAGGTTATACCAACGTTTGCCATCTGAATTCAAACTTTCTGGGCCTTGGTATCTTCATTTATAAAATGAAGATAATATTTCCCTCACATAATTGTTATAGAGAATAAATAAGATAACCTATATGACAGTGCCTACAGTTGAAGAGATATTACTTTGTTCTAAATAACTTATTATTTAGAATAATTTAATCTCAATTTCATCTTTATTCACTCTGAAGCACCTGATATGGAACTTTCTGCCGTCATGGGAATATTCTAGGTTTGCGCTATCTCATACTGCAGGCACTAGCTGCATGCGGCTATTGAGCAGGCAAATTGTGGTCAGTGTGACGAGGAACTGAGCTTTTTATTGCTTTATTTTAATTAATTGAAATTGAAATTCAAATAGACACAAGTAGTTAATAGCTGTCGTATGGTACAGCGCAGTGCCAGAAAAGGATTTCACCTCAATAGGACAGCCTCTCTCTATATAAGTATTTTTCAGCAATAAGTTTGTAAGAAAGACATTCTTTTCTGAAACTTTTTTAAGGCAGGAAATTCTTAATCTCAAATCAATAGGCTACATAAACATGTCAGGTTATATATAATAATAATGTTAAATTTAAAGTATATTTTTCTGGGGAGAGCAATACCATTGGATTAAGAAAGAGGACTATGTCCCACAAAATAACTAACAAAATAACTAACAAAATAAGCAAACAAACAAACAAACAAATAAATAGAATACACCTAAGTTTCTTAACTTTCTCTAAGTTTAAAATGCCCAAACTAATGTTCAGAAGGTAAAGACACCCAAGCTATTTCATGCTCTCATATAATTACAACTAATTGTTTCTATTAATACTAAAATATAAGCCAAGATTTCAGTAAAAATATCTAAAATATAAAATTCAAAGAAGTGTCCAGTTGCTCCATTTTGATCAAAACTAGTAAATACATGTTTAACATATTTAATTACATTTGAATTAAATATTTAACTTTGTTAATTTCCTCTTAAATATTAAATAGTATGGAATAGTATAGAAATGTTCAAACTAGAAAGTGCAATTCTCTCCCACTCTTACCCTGCTTCTACTCACCTTCCCTGGGGATAACTATGTCAATACTTTGTTATATATTCCTCCAGACCTTTTTCATGCACTCATACATATTTACATGTGCACGTGTGTATGTTTTTGTGTGTATAAATATTGATTTCTGTTACACTATTTGTGGTAGGCTGAATAATGACCCCGAAAATGTCCACATCCTAATCACTAGAACCTATAACTATATTACCTTATGTGCCAACAGATCTTTGCAGGTTTGATTAAGGATCTTGAGATGGAGAGATTATCGTGGATGATCAGGGTGGACAGTATATAATTACAAAGATTAATAGAAAAAGAAAGCAAAGGGATCAGAGTTAGTAGTAGGAAAAGTTACGACAGAAGCAAGAAGTTGAAGTGATTCAAGGAAGAGAACACAAACCAGGGAATGCAGGCAGCCTCTAGAAATGGAAGAAGGCAGGAATTGATTCTGAAACTGATCTTGAAGCTTCCAGAAGGAACACAGCTCTGCTGACACCTTGATTTTGACCTCTGACCTCCAGAATTGTAAGAGAATAAATATGTGTTGTTTTAAGCCACTCAGTTTGTGGTAATTTGTTTCAGAAGCCATAGGAAACTAGATCTTTAACGTGTTTTTTAATAGCATAATCCACACATCCTTCCTTGCAATTATATTAGTCCATGCAGTGTTACTACTTTCTTTATAGCTATTGCATGGTATATCAGTTTGGTTCTTTTTTATAGTATTATGCATAAGGTTTCAGTGTACATCCATGGACATATATCTTTAAGCATTTGTCTAGATGGTTTTGAAGAATGGGTGACTTCAGAGAAGAGGTACTTAGTGAAAAAGTAAATGTACACATGGTGAACCTATTGTTACCCAGAACATTTGATGCTGTTCCTACAGAGTGTCTCATTCAGGCAGATTATGCTTTCTGCTCCAAGGACAACAGGCTTGGTCATGTGACTTGCTCTGGCCAATAAAATGTCAGCAGAAGGAATATGGGCCCCTGTGTGTGAGTAAGCACTTTAGAAGCTAGGGTGTGTTTGTTCTTTTTTCTCCTGCCACAAGATGTCTTATATAAAGGCTGTTTCATCAACCTGGGTGATACTTGAAGCACAATGGATTTGCAGAGAGACAAAAAATAAGCCTTTTTGGTTGTCAGTGGCTGCAGTTTGGGGGTTCTTAGATACAAGAACATAACAGACTAAACTGCCTGATATAGTATGTAAAAATGTTCATAATTACTAACAAATTTCCTTCTAAAGAGCTGTACATGTATACCTACATTGTTTAAAGTGCCTTTTTCCCACACCTTGCTCAAGTACATAGCATCAGCTTTTGTCTTTCTCATGGGGAGAAAAGGAGCATCTCATTGTTTTAACCTGGATTTTTCTCATTTCATATAAGGTTCTCTCATATATTTATTATTTAATTGTATTTATTCTTTTATAAAGGTTTACATGGCCATTGTCCATTTTATCCAGAGTTATTTGTCATTTTCACATATATTTTCTAAAGTACTTTTATAGCACGGCTGTTACTGTTTGCTTTGTCTATATTTTTAATGCTTTATTTGATTCTTTATTTTATGATGGCTTTCACCACACAGAAGTAGTTAATATATTATAAACTAGTTTCTTTTGAATTGAAATATAAGTCAGGCCTAATTAGTCACTGCAGAGATTATGAACTAGTAAGAATGGCCCACTTAGAAATCCAGATGAGAAATGCTGATTCAATATCTAATTCTGAGTCAAAGCACTCACCAAGAGAGTCCAAGAAAGATATATAATGGATCACAAAAACAGAAAGAAGAAAAAGAACAAGGCCAACAAAGACCGAAGGATGAAAACATTAAAGGATGAAGCAAGGATCAAAGTAAATGCAGAAATTATAAATTTATATAATCATAATAAAGGTAATAATAATAATCATTATTATTGATAATATTTATCAACAGTCATGAGAATATTTATAACTAGTGCACATACTGCAGGAGTTTTTTTCCCATTTAAACAATTTATTTTAGCTACAGTCTTAAGGGTAGGATTTTTGAATTGAGGTTGGTCATAGTAGCACTACTAAAAGCAGTAAGAACACGGATGTAACTAAGACATAGACATTATTATAGTCATAATTAGATAATTAGGTTGAGTAAAATCTGACATATCAATAGATTGGAATATAATGAAGGTGTTAAAAATTAATCTGCATAATGATATGGAATCCTGAGCATTCAATCTGAATGCCATTTTTTATAAAGCTTCTTCTCTCTTGTTCAGGTTTTTTCTCCTCTACGTTTTTATGTTTTTATGTTTCTCTATTCTAACATTTGTCAAGATGCAAAGTATCTGTTGTTTCTTTCTCTGGGCTTCAAGGTCTCTAGAGCTGGATATATGTCTTTTCTTTTTCAATATACAATTCATGTTTTCTAAAAATGTATTTATCCATTTCTTCGAGAAAAAATAGAAAATAAAATTGCACATAGACACAAATATAATTATAAAAATTATATAAATATGTTAATATGTTATTATAGAAAGGAACAAAAAATGAAAATAATTCTTATAGCGCAAGTGGAACTTTACAAGTTTTGTTTCAAAAAATTTTTATAAGAAAGTGGTTTTTATTGAAATATGATATAAAGAAAAATTGACATGATCTATATTTCTTCCACTCAGAAAAATTATTAATATTGTGGCCTATTCTTTTAAAACTTTTTTATGCCTTTTTTTGTACATTATTGAGTCATTACACCTATACAAATGTTTTACTCTACTTTTCCCCACATTTTCCCTTTAAACTTGCTTTTTTACAATTTATGACCAAAGCCACGTAAATATTCTGACCTAAGTGATCTGTAGCACTCCAAGGAAGAGGGCAAGGCAAATCAAAGCTCTGACACATGCACATAGACAGAATGATTGCAAACAAATTGCCAGATAGGAAATGAGAAGTTTTAGAAAGGATTCCTGAAAGACCACTCTTAGAAAGAGAGGTAGTGAAACACATTGTGGTGTTTATAGTGCCATCTAGTCTGATTTGACCTCGCTATAGTGTATTTTGTACTTGAGATTTATAGAGGGAAATATGATCATGTTCCTAATCTTTATCTTATTTCTTAACAAAGTCTGAGAGCTTTGATTTGCTTTGCTCTCTTCCTTGGAGTACTGCAGATCACTTAGGTCAGATAATTTATGCGGCTCATAAAGACCTCGATTCAATGTGAAGACATGGTGATCCTTCAGATGGTAACAAGGGAAGTTTTCAACTGGATGAAGTCAGTTGTCGGCTTTAAGGACATAAAGACCAGAATATTCTATCTGGGGTCAGTCTACCTTAAGTTCTGAATGTCTGCTAGTGCTGTTCAATAGATTTTCTGCATTGAGGGATTAATCTATACCTGTTCCATCTAATACAATAGCTACTAGCCACTTATGCCTATTGAGAGCTTTAAATGAGGCTAGTGTGATTCAGGAACTGAATTTTTAATTTTATTTACATTTAATTGTTGAAAATTAAATTTAAATAGCCACATGGGGCTAGCAGCTACCATATTGGAAAGCACAATTGTAAGTAGTGCCTTTGTGTTTATCACTTAAGCCATGGCTTTCCCTGATCTAAATCAAAGTGTTCCAGACACTGCTTCAATCAAATTCCATTCCATAATAATGGCCTTTATAGAGTCTTACTCACCGCTGCCCCTGATGAGGCTTGCATGCATGAAAAGCATAATGATTGTGCCTGACATAAGTAGGCATCCTGATGCCAAAATGCCGGAATGCGTCAACTCTGTGCATAGCTTTTGTGTTAAAAATTAGAAATCCTAGAGCTATAGTACTTTTCCCCAATTTCCCTTTGCTAGATTGGGTATATGTTCACCAGTACTACAGATGTTTTCAAACTATTTTGGTGTTTGACTCTTATAGTTCCATATAGCTAGTGAGAGAAAAAAATTAAATATATATGTGCATATGAATTTTATATCTGAAAAGGGAAATTGTAGTCTTAAGTCAGGTCTGATTTATTAACCACAAGCAAATAACCAGGTGACCTGGGAACAAATATTCTGAGCACAGCCGTATCCCCAAGACTACTTTTTTTCTTATCTGTCAGCTCTAGCTGATCAGATCTTTTAAACAGCCGCTCATGATGAGCCACAGTATTTGCTTTCTACTTGTCTTTCTTCCTTTTGCTTCACCATCAGAGCAAATGGAATGAAAGATTCAGGGTGATGAAATCAGTGAGATGAAACTAAAATGTACTACTGAGCTGCTAAGTAGAAGGGATGAACTTCAGGAAAACCCTTGAATGGATGAGAAATTAAGAAGGTCGAATTAAGCTCAGTGAAAGATGTGTCTGCGGAGACATTACTTCCATGTTTCTTAATGGCTTGCTCTAATGAAATTCAGCTCAGGATTCTTTTTCTTCCTTTGGCTTCTTGCTGTCTGCCTTCTAACAGGACTAGCTCTACTCAGGGCTACAGAAGCTTTTGTGGATGAAAGTGAGGTTTTGGAAGGCTAGATTTTTTTTTTAAATGTGGTTTTCTTAGAAGTTGAACCAATTAGGGTACGAGTAAATGAGAGACAAACTGCTGCAGGGCTCTGAATAGGAAATGATCTGTGAGTAAATTGAACAAGCTGGGAGACAGTAAATAGGCAATTAACATTCGTTTTGGCAAATCTGCACCTGTTGGAGCTGAAACTACAAAGAGAAACATGAAGGGAGATGAATGACAGAGAAGGCCTATCAAAGATTGTCGTACCCAAAGATTTTAAATCTTGAGCTTCATGAAATCATGATTGTGAATTACATGAAGCTGCAATTTTGGCTGAGCATCAAGATACGATCCACAGTGAAATGTTTTTGCCATCTTTTCTTCACTTAAATGTGCCTGGGGAGTTACAGTAGATTCAGTTCAGCTAATGGTACTATTTTAGATGATTGTTGCCCTCAGGGATTCAGGAAATCTTGATAGATCTTGGTAGGGGCAGTATTGTTCACAAAAAAAATTATTTAGGGGCTCCTTTCATTCTTCTCTCTATCTGCTGTCACTTTTTCATTTTGGAGAACCCCCTCACCATCCCATGAAGACACACTGCGTGTAAGAAGCCCTTTGGAGATGTTAGGAACATGCTTTAGAACTTCACTAACTCTTCTCTTCTGGGAAGTAGGCAGTGTTCCACATCTTTATGTCCTTTTTCTTAAGATCCCTTTTCTACCATCTAAATCCTAAATGTCTCTGATAAATCCAATCCGTGGATTTAAAACTGCTCTTTGCAAATCTTGGCTTCATTTTAACCAAGGCTTCTAGAGATAATCCCTTAAGACAAACATAAAATAAATGTTTTGAAGTCTAGGCTCCATGGCTGGCCTTTGGAAAATATAGTCTAATGCAGGTGGACATTTAACTTTTGTTAATTGCATGGATTAGAGAAGCCATGAGGGAGTCCACTTGACAGAAGGCATCCTAAATATAAAGAACCCAAGATAATAAGATGGTTTATAAGGAATTGTCTCCTCTAAACAATTTAGACAGTTGAACATGTATCTAATTCTGAAATTGTGTATATATACTCATTCAAGAGTCAGAAGAATGAACTGAAATTATCTTCTAAGACTATAATTTAATATCACATATTCCAAGCTATACTTAATAGAATATTGGTATCCTGAGAGATGCTAACACATATTCTCCATAATCAATTAACTGTTAGGAAATTGTATCGACTTATGCTATTCTTGAAAAAGTGTAATTATATCCTTGAATGATATAATTAATAGTATATAACCCGATGAAATACACACACACACAACACATTTCTTCTCAACACCATTAACTTCCCATTGTTCCACAGAGCACAGTTTGCATAATTTTGATTTAATTCATACTTTGGGGCATAGTTTTATCCACTCTCTGACTGGTGAATCATATTGATATTTTGTCTGCCAAAGGGGCAACTAAAGATTTAGCCCAAATTTTGACTGCTCTAAGTACTATCTTTCAGCCCTAATTCTTTTAACCCAATAAGCAACACTATTTCCAGTCTGAGCATAGTGATACAGACCCAGTAGCCTGGTTTTCTGGCAAGATTAGTTTTCTTCAGCATCTTTACTCCTTTGGAAGTAAAGCATTAGTCAGTGCTTACACATATTTGTCCAGAGATTTTTCACCTCACCATACAGGTGCACAGTGTAGGTCCAGCAGTAAGGAAAAGATTAGAGAAAACAAGGCTAGACCCTCATCAGTGCTTATTTCCACAGTTTCTAGCAAACAGGCTTGCAGAGAAAGAGTTGTTTCTCCTACCTTAATTTTTAATTCTCCTCAATTATTTCTATAGGCCAGCTTGAGTTATTTGTTTCCTAACGTCTAATAGATCCGAAAGCTTCAGAGTTCTCTTTTTATGTGTGTTTATGTGTGGTCTCCTAGTTATAAGGGTCAAGTTTGTCACGGTTTTTCTACAGTGAGGAAGTTCAGGGCTCCAAAGAATTAAATCCAGCAGCATTTTGTTGCAGAGCTGCCCAAAGAGCACTCTACTTGATGACACCCCACTGGAAAGCAGAAAGCTAGAGCTGGGGTCCAATGTGAGAAACCCCTAGAAGCAAAAGCAGAGTCAGGACAACAGATGAGACTCTAATTTGTTCCTAACTGGTTCCTACTTTCAGTTTTTATCCTCTCTACTCCACGTCCCACATGAAAACCAGAGTTATCTTCTTTTCTTTCTTTTTCCTTTTTCATTTTGTACTATATTTGTAAATTTAAAATTCTTTCTCTGGAAAATTTCCAGGTGCATAAAGCTTACTCCTAAATTCCTTCAGTTGATCCTTTTTTTTTTGACTTTTTTTAAAGGCTAAATCAGAATCCCTCTTCAACCTGAATTAGTTTGCTAAGGCTGCAGTGACAAAGTACCACAAACTAAGTGGCTTGAAACAATAGAAATGTATTCTCTCACAGTTCTGGAGACTACATGTCTGAAATCAGGATACCAGAAACACTTGGCCTTCCTTGGCTTGTAGTCACATCACTTCAGTCTCAGTCTCCACCTTTACATGGTGTTTTCTCTATGTCTTTGTGTCTTCATATGGCTGACTTCTTATAAAGGCAGCAATCTTACTAGATTAGAGACCTGCCCTTCTCCAGTATGACCTCATCAAATTATTACATCTGCAACAACCCAACCCTATTTCTAACTAAGGTCACATTCTGACCTACTGGGAGTTGGAATTTCAACATGTCTTTTTTGGCAATACAATTCAACATCTCCTAGTCAAGACTCTTCAATGGTTCCTATTCCATTTAGTATAAAATCCAAATTCCTTTGTCCCTTTCTGTCTCTCCAGCCTTATCTCTCACCCACACTCCCAATTCCGGTTATGAAAAACTTCCTACTATTTCCCTGTATATATTTATTCTCTCTCGCTTTGTCACATGCTGTAATATGGATAATTGACATTTATACCGTACTGCCGTGTGTCAGATTAATACAATGTCAATGTTAATATAATAACTTTTACAACAACATCATAAAGTAGGTAATTCTATTTACTCCTCTATTTTTTAGAGGTGGAAATTAAACCCAGAGAAATTAAGCAAATTACCAAAGGCCACAGGACTGGTACGTAGTGGAGACAAGATGAGAATACAGTTAACATGGGGCCAAAGTCTTCGTTCTTAGAACTGTATTATGTGGTCTTACAGGTGGAAGGTTGGGGGAGAGGCCATCAAAAAAACACCCTACTCATCCTTCAGGAGTCAGTTCATTAGTTCTTTATTTTGAATGTTTCTTCTCATTCTAAAATCCCTATGTTTCAGTCTGACTTTGGTACCTCTATCTTATGTTCCCCTATCACATTACATAGTGTGTAACCTGAGCACTTCGTAGGTCCCCCGCGTTATTTAGTCTCAGAATGGAGTATCAGTTAAAAAAAAAATACAGCAACTGAAAGTAATTAAAAACCAACTCCATTTTTTATTTGTAACTTGTGAAGGACACGAAAGCACATCCAATTAATAATCCACAATTCCTCAAAGCCTCCATCCTGAGCAATCTTGCCTCTCATTCCCCAAGCTGCTACAGGCCACTTGTTTAATTCTCCAATCAAATAAATAAATAAATAAAATCTCAGCTCCTAGACCACATGACTCCTCTCTCTCTTTGTCCACCAGATTTTATCTTTACTCATATTTTATCTTACAAATTTTCTGGTGCTTGTTTAGGTTTCTGCTGAAGACAAGAATGTTTCAAGGGATCAGTGTCATGTTAATAAATCCTGTTCGCATCACACCCCTCTTAAAACACTTACTACATATGTATTGTCACTCCCTACTCAAGCATACTTTATTTCAATACTTTCTCTCATGTAGGAAAACTTAAATGACCATTAACTCTCTTCATCATTAATTTTAAAACTGTACTATTTCAATCAATGCAGACCTAAGCCCAAGCATCAAGTTAGTAATATTGATAATCTGCACTTATAATTACATATTTCAGTTAACTATAAAATCTTTTATTACACTAATAAAATGTGTAAAACTCTTTAACCAGCCAGGAACTTGGGGCAGCTGCAACATCAGCACTTGCCATTTCACAGTTGTTTAGAGATTGTGTAAATTAACATGTAAAAGGAGTAACACAAAGAGCTGGGAAGCTTTTTTTTTTTTTTTTTTTTTTTTTTTGCATAAAATCACAGTATATTTTTAGACTAAACACTAAATTTCCATGCAAGGCCTTGGGATACAAGAACAAAACAAGTAGAGATCTACATACCAAATCAATGTTTAGATCAAAAGCATAGTGGGAGTGTTGAAGTCATTCTGCCTGATAGTAGCCTGCTTGTAAGCTCTTAATAGGTGCTACTCATTGGCAAAATATGTTCAAATAGAAAAACTGGGTGCAATGTTCCATGTTGTGTAAAAAGTGAAGTTTATAAGGACAGTACTCCTTTAGAGGAGAAGATAGGTGTCCTGTATCATTGGTTAAAGGGCATGAGACAAAGTACTCACTATGTGATAGCATCGCTGTGTTTGTAGAATGAATAAGGTCTATGCAAGAGAAACTGAAAGAGATCCAAGGAACTACAAAGGAGGAAACAGAAGCAAGACCAGTGCTAGAGAAAGGCCTTACTTAATACAGGAGGAAGACATGAGTGTGGACAGGAGCTGGTTGAATGTCTTATTCCCCAGGTTGTGCTGACAGGTGGGGAGGGGAAGCGGAACTGAAGCTCTGAGTAATGTTCTTTCCCTGTGTAGTCTTCTCTGGCTCCATTTGTGAGCCGAGTGGACCAAATAGGATGATGGTTTCAAGGTTAGTGTTGTCCTGAGCTTTAGTCCCTCTTGAGCCATTCAGAGACCCCCTGTGCTTCCACATACCTCCCACTGAGCTCATGAGTGCTCTTCATTCCATTATTTATTCCTTGCTCACTCTTTTCTGAGAGCCTTTCATGCTGGATTTTTCATTCCCCCCACCACCTTGTATTCCCTGATTCTGACTTTTCTTCTACCCTTTCTTATTATCCATCTGTATAAATTTCTTACTTATTACAGATTACCAATTATGTAGAACATACATGTAGCAATTTTTTACAATTTGCATGCAAAATGGTTGCATTTTATTTGAGAGATGGAATCCTAAAAGCTGCACTTAAATTGAAATATGCACTTGTAAAACTAATTCTGTCAAATGATAGTAGATATCTCTGTTTACCAGTTGACGTGACACTGCCATGTGGAAGCCACAATGTCAACACAGCTCATTTAGGCTGCCAACTTTGTAATTCTGTGATTCTTGAAAATTTTTTCAGTTCAAGGTATTTGCATAATCTTATGTTTATGAAAGTCATACTTTATTTATATTTTAAGTGCATGACTTTAGATTTAACATTTTTCACAACATATTCATATGACTATATATTACATGGTGATAGGGCTATTTATTTTAGAGGTAAATTAAAGGAATAAAATGGAGTCTTGGAAGGAACTTAAGAAGCCCTAAGAAAGGTGAGATAAACAGCTACTGTCTAGGTACCAGAGATGTGCAAGTTATTTTTTTAGGCAGAGGACTGTCGAGAATCAGTGACATGATTCTGGGAGTGATTCAGAAAAAAAAAAAAAAAAAAAGTGAGAAACCAGGACCAAAAAATCTGCAGGATGACATCTAGGAGGCAGTAGTCAGTATAACTCCTGAGAGAAACAATTCCTATTTTTATGTAAAGCAGTAGAAATTCTCTCCAGTTCTAAAATTTCCAGAGCTTAAAAATCAACAACAACAACAACAAAAATTCCTTTCAGACACAAATAAGGCTTAACACTAAAGCTCTCGAAATAAGTAAACCAAGTAAACCGCTGCTATCCTGTCCTGGCTTAAAGAAAAAAAAAAAAAGTCAAAAGTCAAACAAAACAGTAGTCTATAATCTCATAATCATCCCATTTTTCTGTAAAGAATAAAAAATTGTTCCATTACTTTTTAAATTCTCCAAAATAATCAACGCTCATCACAATTAAACTTATAAGACTTATAAGAACAAAGGAGTCTTTTTTCTCTCTCTTCTATTATAAAAGGAAAAGGCTACACTAACAATATTGATCTTCTCTTAACCCTCTAATCATTACTGATTTTTATGCAAACTATTTTTATAGGTGCTATGGGTATTCAAAAATAAACAGGACATTCCTTGGTCCTGAAATAACTTATACAACCACAAATAACTGTAGTACACAACTAAGTTCCTCTATTTTAAGATAATACTTTGTACCACTCATCTCATTCACTATAGAAAAGTTTAAGTGGGAGGTATGTGAATATGAGAAATCTAAGAAGGAACCCTAGAAACTTTGGAAGTAAACTTTAGAAATCTGGACCAGATATTTGCATTATAGCATATACTTTATAAAACCCAGTTTTACATCATTACCTCAAATTCGTTTTTTTCTATAACCCTGTGAGGAAAAATAGAACGTTTGCATTTTACATTTTAACTGTAAAATAGGAAGTGACTTTACCAAACTCATGGAACTAGAAAAGAACAGAATTTAGATTCAAATCCAAGGCTGAACTCCAAAATTTATTCTCTTTTCATTATACTGCACTGTCTTTTTAGGACAACAGCTATGTGGGAGCAAGGAAGTAGAAAGAAATTAGGGACTGTTTGATGGAAAAAACTGAATTACCAAGGGCATGGTGATTTCTAACACATGGGGAGTTGGGAGAGTTGAAGTTGCTGAAGGTGAGTCTGGAAAGATGGTAATGACTAAGACACAGGTGTGTATTAAACTTTATTTGGCTAAAGTAGTAGTGGGGGAATTTTGACAGAGAAGAGATACTTTACATTTGCATTTTCTTTTAAAATCTATTCCTAAATTTTCGTGCCTTCCAGATTCTCTAGTAATAGCTCTAATGGCCTGACCCTACATTTTGAAGGAAGAGATAGTTCAAGTAGGTAGCAAATTAAAGTACAGTGTCTTATTCTGTTGTTATTGTTTTTATTTGTTTTGTTTTAGTTCGAGAAGAGCATTGTTTCTTTATTGTTGAGACTAGAAAGAACTGGTATTTGTTGATAGAAAAGAAGGATGTTTGAAGAATGGACTGCTCATTATTAAAGAGTGGATAATTGGTGCATTGAGGCCAGCAGGAGAGCAAGCTGAAAGGAATGAAATTAAATGTCTGGGGAAGGGTGTCTAACTTTGAAGAGAGTAAGCAGGAGGAAAACAAGAAAGATGTGGTGATAATGAAAGATCTTGATGCGGAGAAGAAAATCAAAGGAACACATGTGAAGAAACCTTGATCTCAGTCATGTGAGTCAAGACCAACTGTGAAGAGATAGGGTAAGAATAAGGAGCCAGAACTTGAGGTCCTCAGAAAAGGTTTAAAACAATCACTGAAGTGAGAACAGAGTAGCATAGAGGACCCTTAGAAGAGAGTTCAATTGAGACTGATTGCACTCTACAGGTGAAGTAAAAGAAATAAAGAATCAACATGCCATGCACTGAATTTCAAATTTTGTTATTTATTTTGTCGTGAGTTTTTCTCTCCCCAGAACCTTCAGGGACCTATTCCTCTAAAGTCCATACCAGACTTCCAACACAAAGCCCAACAGAATGCTCTTGCATCTATACTGAAAATTTCTGTGTCCCTATAAGACTCAGAGACGCAATGGTATTAGTTTGTCAAACTTCCTGTAGTTTCTATTGCTGTATAACAAATTACCACAAATTTAACAGCTAAAACAACACATATTTATCATCTTACGATTTCTGTGGTTTAGGAATCCAGTCACACCTTGACTGGGTAGTTGGCTTCAGGCTCTCTCAGACAGCTGCAATCGAGGTGTCAACTATGGCTAAGATTTTATCTGAGGTTCAGCTGGGGAAGAGTACATTTCTCAGTTCATAAGATTTTGGAAAGGATTCAGTTCCTGGCTGATTATGCCTCAGCTCATTGGTAGCTGTTAGGCAGAGGCCACCCTCAATTTATTTTGGTGTGAGCCCCTCCATATGGCAGATTACGTCATTAAAGTCAGCAAGGGAGTCAATAGAGAGAGTCTGCTAACAAGATGGAAGTTAAACTGTTATATAACATAATCACATAAACGACATCCCATCACCTTTGCTGTATTCTACTGATAGATGCAAGTCATGGGTCTCATACACACAGAGGACTGGATTACACAAAAGTGTGACTCTCAAGAGGTAGGAATAGTTATGAGCCATCTTAGCATATGTCCACCTTAGCTCCTCTATCTTAAAAGAGTAGCATTCTCTATGTGGCAGCAAAATGACCTAAAGAACCATAAAGAAAAAGAAATTAGAGTGATATAGGGATTTGAATTATGAATTAATACAGTTCACATCCCTGGAAAACAAAGTGAGTGAAAAGTGCACATGAGGAAAGCAATTGGTTTTATTTCAAATATTTGTATATTGACAGAAATTTAATCAATAAGGTTTATTCTGTGCCTGGACATCAGTTTATGAGTTGTTCAAATTTAGGAAATGCTAAGTTTTACCATTTATACCTATCTAGCCTTCATGAGGAACAAATATCTGTCCTTTAAGCAAAAGAAATGTGATGATGGGTAATTATACGAAGAACCAAATTTTAAAATGTAATACCTTACCATTTGTCTAGCATAAAATTTATCCATTGAATCCAATTGGAAATCTGCATTTAGATGCTGGATGAAAATACAAACCAAAACATAGAAGTAAGCAAAGAACATATTAGATGTCAGCAGTTTTACATATGTACCCATTTAATCCTTAAAGCTTATATTCCATAATTTTTTTCAGATCTTACCCAGTGCTATCTATTTTTTCTAAACTACAAGGATAGCTATCTCTATAGATTGACACTATAAGAGAACAATATAAATTGTTTCTCTCCTAAACCCCGACTCCTACCACCTTTTTTCTAGTATATCACAGTCAAAAAAAGTCTTAGGTAAATACTTTTGGCCAAAGAGAAAAAAAACTTTAGATATAGATTATATATATTTACATGTGTGTATATGTGTATGTGTGTGTGTGTGTGTGTGTGTGTGTGTGTGTGTGTGGAGAGAGAGAAAGCGCGCGCGCGCGAGCGAGAGAGAGAAAGCACTCTCTACAAATCAATTAACAAAAGAAACAAGAGGAAAAAACTAGTAAAGAATACAAATAGGAATTTTAAAGGAAAAAAAAGACTATTGAAGCAAAAAAAAAAAAAAACCACTCAAAAAGGGGGATGGCTCTATAGTGTAGTGGTTAGCACGTCTGCTTTACACACATAAATTCCTGGGTTCACGCCTGAGGTGGAGCCATGGACCATACCCCAGGTGCACCAGGCCCCGGGTGCGGCAATGCCTTGCCTTCAGAAATCCAGTTCTTAAGGGGAGATGGTAACATTCGTAGGTCAGGGTTAGAAGGGGAGCAGGAATTAAAAGAAGGGAAAAAGAAAAAAAAAACATTCAAAAAGATATTTAATCTCAATAGTACTTAGTGATATAAATGACAAGAAGCAGCATTTTTCAACTACAGTAGTAAATATATTTATCATATCCAGTATTGGCATGTAGGTGCAAAAAAGATATTTTTCTATACTATGGTAGAGCAATTTGGTAAAGTTTTAATGTTAAAGCCTAATTGACACAGCTATTTTACTTCTTGAAGTCTATCTATTTCAAATAAACACATACACACACACACATTTTATTGCATTTCTTCTTAAAATTAAAATCTGGAAACCACTAAAGTATTCTTCAATAATAAAATATTACACAAATTATTGTATGACTAAAAATGGAATGCAATATAGCATTTCAAGAGAACGAGGAACACTCTCCATGTATATAATGACAGAAATATTCCAAAATATATTATTAAAGAAGTCACAAAACAATATACGTACTGTGTACAGTAAAGTATTACTTATTTTTAAAAATGGAACTATATATGTATGTATGATTGTATATAATATATAACAATAAACATATGTAAATGTATAGAAAAAGTATGGAAAGAGAAACATTGGATGCTAATATGGCTAATTATCCTAATGAAGTTGATTCTGGGACAGTTGGGGTAACTGGAGAGGAGGATGAGCTGAAAGTATAATTTATTGTTCTGTATATATCAGACCGCTTGAATTTTTAACAGGCAGATACCCATGTATGACATATAATATTTAAGAAAATTGTGTTTTAAAGAACAATTTGACAGCGACATGCAGAGAACTGAGACTTGAACATTTTTCAGATGAGTAACCAGTTCTGTACTTGCTGACTTAGAGTAAGCAAATCTCCACCCTTGCTGATTTGCTCAATTAGAACAGGAGGCAACAGCAAGAGGAAGGGAGGTTTACTCTCTACATGTATCACATAGTAGGAATTATTGTTTGTAGGCACCAACAAAGAGAATGGAACTGAATCTTAAGAGGTGCATGAGGCTGGATATGTATGATTTATTATTCAGTTAAAACCTCTAAAGAGGGAAATAAGACCTTGTTGTCAACTCTGATTTATATTCTCTCATTTTGCAATTCAATGAGCGAGTCAGGTGGGTATTGCCGAAAACTGGTTATAGATTTCACCCAAAGACATATAATTGTATTTGTATTCAAAGTTTCAGTTTCATTCGCTTTGTATGATTTTATTTTTAGCTATTTTCGTTTATTTAATTTTATTTATGTATTTTCTTCACCTACTAGACCAGAATGACAGGAGGTAGTTGCTTAATATTTAAGCCATTTTTCATGCATCCCCTGGGTTCAATTCAGGGCTTCTCCTGCGCTGCTTTAGAAATAGGTGAGCTGCTTGCAATTCCCCCCGCCTCCAAAACACCAAATCTATGCTGAGCCGCTAAGCCACTGTCAGTCTCATCCAGAAGGTAAATTTTACTCTCTACATCTGGAAACAATGGAGATAAAATTCAGAACAAATTTGTTTTAGCTGTAATTTAGGCTTTGCTTTTATTTAGGAAGTGGGATGATGATTCAGAGCTCTATTGAAATTATGCTGGCTGTAGGAAGATAGAAATGTCATCAACTTCAGTATCACCACCAGTGTTCTGTATCTTTGGTGTATTGGAGTATTGATGGCAGGACCTGGAGACTAGAAAGTGGGAATTTAGAAGGGTGCATTGATAAAACCTAAACATCTATGTCTTCTCAAGAAATAGGCCCCGCATAAGGTATTTAACCATGTGAATATTCATATTCTTTACCAGTAATTCTATTTTATAAATACCCTTGAAAGAAAACAAAATATGTGAAGGTATTACGCACTACCATGACTATCGGGCACTATTTATAATAATTTTAAAAAACCCTGAAAACCACTAAACTTTCCAGTAGTAGAATTATGATTTCATAAAATGTCTATATTTAGTTTTATAGTGCTACGGAGAGATTAAAATGAGTGGTAATGAAAAAGACTTAGCAACATGAAAAATACTTATATCATTAGTGAGAAAAGAGGATGCAAATTAGTATATACACTGTGGTTAAAGCACTCAAAAAAATGCATGGGAAATAGACCAAGAGGAATTAAAATTATATGCTAGGAGGAAAAAAAAAACATAATCCAATTTTTCAAATTTTTATAATATGCCTACACTTTCTGATTAAAAGTATTTATAAACTAATAAGGCATATTTAAAAAGATATATTTAGTTATTTTTAAGCAAGAAGGAAGCTGGAATAAGGATCATGTATTTTTATATCAAATTTATAAAATTCTCTACATCTTCATATTCCCTTCTCCTTGCTCTTATCCCCACACACACACACACACACACACACACACACACACACACACACACACATACACACACACACTCCTCCACAAACAATAAGATAGTTGTCTCTTTCTAGTCAATGGTGCATTTCTGACAGGTGGACATGGGATTGCGAGAGCTCCCTCCCTCATACTCCTTTCGTTAGAAACAATCATCTCTCATTGCATTATTCTTCCTGGCACAATTCAGCATTATAACCATCTGAGGGGTCATTATCTATATATGTTTACAATCCAAAATAATAGCAAAATGAGACCAACCCAGGCACTTTCTTGCCAGCAGATCTTGAATAATTTATTAAAAAGCATGAGATTAAAGATTAATCCACTGTTTTTAAGGATTCTCAAATGCTCACAAAGGTGACCACTTGCCTTTTTACCTCTTTAGTGAGGAAGATGCTATGCTCCACCCAACCCACACACACATACATGCACTCTCCATTCAAAGTGTTCTGAATACCTAGAACAATTGAACGACTATGAGAGGCTTAGAGAGTCTCCCAAGCTTTTAATTAAAAATAAAAGCAGTAACAACAACTGAAAACGCAAAATTTACTACTGTGACAAGTAGTATACTAAAAATTTACCTGTCTTTATCTTCCTCAATCTTCATATCAATTATATGAATGAAGAACTATTTTATAAACCTGATTTTACTGGCAAGAAAACTGAAATTTAGAAACCATTGCTGCAAGGTCCCAGAGCTGTGAAATGGAATATGTGTGATTCATATGAATCCACAGCTCAGAATCTTTACCACTGCCCTGTCTCTCACTCCGTTAAGTTATGCTCTTTATTAGAGCCACAATGTATAGTTAGGCAGGTTGCACACCGCACAAGTTTAGGAAGCACTGTTTACTTTATAATCTATCAGAATGACACTCCTGAAAGTTGAACAGCACCCAATCTACAAGACCTTATGTGGTACCTACATAACCCCCTGGATGTTTCCTTCCATTATCACTTATCAGGTCAGCCCATCAATTTCAAAGACTTTTCTCCAACTACTCCAGTGCATACCATGCTTTTCTTCCAAGAGATCAATTGATAGATACAATAAAAGGCAGTCTGGCCGAGATCTCAAAACTAGCACAAAGCAATTTTTAGTCCTTGGTCAGCAGAGATTCTCTTATTTATTTATTTATTATTTATTTATTTATTTATTATTTATTTATTTATTTTTAGCAGCATCTCAAGTACCAAGCCCAGTATTAGGCACAGAACGGGAAATCGAAATTGATAAGTACCCATTAACTGATTATATAATTTTCTAGAAAAACAATAGTAAATCATATAAAAGATCTTTAAGAGGATATTGGGAAATATAATTGATGTTAAACATATTTGAGACTATAAATTAGAATGCAGAATAGTAGGTGGCTGCTCTGCAAATGATCAAGGGCTTCTACCTATATCTGTGCTGATGAAAATTTAAAGTTCCTTTGTTCCAGGTCTATAGCGAAGCAGAAAGGAAATGGTTTGCACCAGTATGAATATTCAATTTTGCGACCTCCTGACCCAATCATGATGCAAATTACTGAATTTTAGAAATAATTTCAGGGTATGATTATCAAAATTCCTAGAATAGATCAAATACAGTAGTGAGAATAAAAATAAGACTGAGAATCCTGCGGGCTGTTTTCATATAGTCACTTATTATTTGCAGACCTCTGCCCATTTCAGTGCACCTGCAAATTTGATTTCCCATATACAGGTGACAAAACTGTAAAGCAAAAAGAGGTGATTTGTTCAAGGGGGAAATGGGGAAAACACTGTAATTCAGTCTTTTATAAATCTTAAATAGATTTTTTTTAAAAGAAGAAATGAAAGAGTGTTACATATCTGGGCTCTTGAGTTTCATCCTAGCTCAGTGGCCTATGCTGAGCCAGTTTCAAGAAGAGCAGAATATACTGAGTGGCTAATAACAACTGCAGAGAAGTGAAAAATCCTTTGTTGCATATATTCACACATACATACACATATAAACACAAACACAGGCACACACTCACACTCAAACTCATTAAAACTAAAGCAAAATAGTTAAGATTTATCTGCCAATAAATACAGCCTTCCAACTAGTTCCTGATTCCACTTAAGAAAATAAATGGATGTAAAACCAAGCATTCATCTCCAGGACATGAGCACTACATTCCAGACATTATATGCCACACTAGATGCCAAGAAGAGGAGGCAGGGCAGAGACAGAAGACCTGGCCATGGTTCTACAGAATTCACCTCCCTGTAGCAAACTAAAGCTTTTAAAGAGCTGTGCGGCCAGTTTTTTCTTTGTAGGAGGAGATAGTGAGCAAAGCCTGCTTCCTCAGTTTCCCTAACTTTCCTGCTGCTCAGAACAGTAAGGCTGTTAACAGAAGAAAGAACTATTTCCTGGAATTAGTGTGAATAACTTCTTTGGATATAGTGTAACTACCAGTAATTTTCAGATCAATTTACATGATATTTCACTTATTTTATGCAGCTCTTCATTGCTCATCCACTTGGCTGCATTAATAACATGGGTCCATTTAATTTAAAAATCTGCATCTTCTCAGAGCTGATATTTCCAATGGATTTATATTGAGACATCTTGTGGAGTCCATTCTTAACCATTCTCTTACCACAGTTAAGAGTCTCTCATCTGAGAGTCTTCACCTCAGAGCAGACATAAGATATGGATGGAAACACACCTAGTCTTTTCTTGCTGCCTTGTGTTCATCTCCACATTCCCCACCTAATCGACATTTCTTCCATAAAGCTCTGCCTCAGCCTTGTCACACAGGCAGGAAAGGCAGTGACTAATACCATTGAATTCTAAGTAAGGAAGCCTTTTGCAGCCTTCTCTTTTTGAAACAGCCATGGAAATGCAGGCCAGCGCATCAGCAGAAAATTTATTTTACCGCCTGTAACTGAGTTCATGAACTTACTTATTCATTGAGTAGACATGAAGAATATTTTATTGGGTTCTATGTTAACTTCTAAGGATGAGGGGAAAAAGACACTGTGCTCTCCCTCATGAAGGGATCACGTAAAGGAGACATGACCTACGATCAAGATTAAGACAAGAAGTGTTCAAGAATAAACAATGCAGTGGCCATGGGCAAATGCAGCATTGTTTATGGAAACCTACTGTTCTGTTCCAATTGTCTTTTCAATAGCATTTATTCTTCAAAATTGTATATATATATATATAGATATAATCTCTATGTTATACACAGGCAACAAAAATAAATTTTCTACAAGTGTACATCTAATGCCAGAAATGGGGTCTAAATATGAAAATACTGTACTCTAACACCATTATAATTTCCATGATTTTGTGCTGTCCTCCATTTTAAGTAACATTTACTTACTCTTCACCCTTTCTTCCCTGACACACCATCATACTCTTTTGGTTATTTACTGAAGGTTTTCTAGTTAAGTTAGTTTTGATTAAGGCTAGAGGGTGGGGCATAGTGAGGAGAGGTAAAGGAGTGAAGTATAGACTTAAAATTAATCCTGAGCTTTCAGTGTCCATTTTTAATCAGTTCCAGATCGCTACTCTCACAATGAAAAAGATACTTACTTTTACATGTCTTCTTTAGCATGTGCTCATCCATCTTATATTTGTGCTCTTTTGGGAATATATCAGCTATCTATTGCCACAAACCTCTCCAAAACTTAGAGGCTTAAAATGATCAGCAGTTACTTAAGTTAACCTTTTTGGATCAGTGATTTCCCCTGGACTCAGCTGGTCTCCCCCACATGTTCAGATTTTGCAGCATCAGCTGGCATAAGATGACTTCATCTAGAATATTGGGAATGACTTGGTTCAGTTCTTTGTGACTCATCCTTTAACAATGTGACTGATATGGTCTCCTGGCTCAGGTAGAGGAGCAAAGGAAAAGAGGAAAAGTGCAAGCACTTTCCCAAGGCCCTGTTTGCACTGCAACTGTTAACACCATGTTGTTCAAAGCAAGTCACGTGGCCAAAATGGGAATGAAGAAGTGCAAAAAAACTTTGCTCTTTATAGAAGAAACTATAGTCACATTGCAGAGGGCATGGATGCACAGAAGAGAGAATTGGGACCATTAAAACAATCCATCTACCCTTGGGGAAAACAGGTGACCTTCTGACTAGAAGCGTGCACTTTTCTAAGTTTCATTTACTGGTGTAACTGAGCAAACATTCTTTTCTGGAGCTTAAACAGAACAGGTTAAAAAGAAACTTAAGGAAAATAAAGTGTACTATGTCATTCTATGGATTATCTTCTCGTTTAAGTTTCCTAACAAAGTTCAGATTTACTACCATAAAACCTTCTTTAAACACAATGTCATTTACAGAATAACATAATTATAAATAAATAATACTATAGATAAGTATAATAAATACAATTTACAATATAAATTAATATTATTAATATAATTATTTATTAAATAATTATTATAATTTATTAAATCATTACAACATGCCAATCTCTACATTAAGTTACATTTTCTCATTTATTGAGGTATACATTATCACCCCAATTTTATAGATGAAGAATTGAGACCTAAAGCTAAGTTTGAACTCAAGTCTAATTGTAAAGTATTTCTTCTAAACAATGTGCTTTCTTTTTTCTCGACTCCACCAAATTTCCTCACATTAAGATTTAGCACTGTCATCCTGTTTTTCTTCTTTTTGCTTTTCTCTCTTCTAATGCAACTCACATAACAACTCCCAGACTGACATGAGACAAGTCCTATTTCTGATGATTACTCTCCTGCATTCGATCCAAGAACAGTTCCCTTATGGCTCAGTTCTAAACTTAACAAGGCATTTTGGTTTCCTCTGAAAAGAAGATATCTTATCTACCAATCTCTCCTGTCCCTATGCTCCAAACTGAACAATATCTATTATGATTTTATTTTACTCCATACCGCCCAGCATTCAATCAGGATTTTTATTAAATTTCCCTCTGCCCACATTCTTTTTCTGTGAAGGATCCATCCTCTAGCAATGTCTCACCCATCTTTCATGGTATATTATACAAAGAATATTATGATCCATTTTTATGGCATAGACGTGCCTTCTTTCATAGAAATCAGTTTGAACCTTGGTTAGAAGCACTCACTGAGTATTGATAAATAGTCCAGGTTAAGAATATTTTAGCTCATGTATGAAACAATACTATCCCTCTACGAAGTGTAAAAAAAACGAAGAAAGAAACAAAAGTTCTATGAATCATCTCCGTATAAGTAATAGAATTTAGCAAAACAGTGTTTTATTTTTTCTTTAAACTGTCTCTTTATTCAAACATATAGGGCCCAGCAGTCTGTCACCCTTTTCCAAAAGTGAGTTGACAGGAAAGAGAAGAGTCAAAGGAAGTCTCTAATGGGGTACTAAATTAGCACATGGGAAAAAACAAACATGTCTCGCTCATTGTGAATTGTTAATGGCCTGTTTACTGCTGAAGCTGTCACAGAAAACAAGAGAGTCTAGAAAGTCAATAATTTATTTCAGACTGTGGAATTAATTAGGAAGACAATTAAATAATTGTAGGAAAGCAAAAAAAAATGACTTGGACATTTTGTTTTTAGAACTCAGTGGTGGTTTAGATGGGATTTGGATACTGCATGAGATGGGGGAAAGCTGGAGACTGAAAGAAAGTAAGCTTTCTAGGTGTTTCTTCATTATAAGATGTCATAAAGAAATTTCTTCAAGGAAATTTCAGTCAAACAGCAGGCAGCAGTAAGCTGCATTAATTCCTAAGAATATTTGAACACTTTTACATTTCATGTGAGATCTCGTGGGCAAATATGCTGTGGCCTAGATTTATTTTTGCTCCATTTTGAGATTATACAATGAATAAGTGATCTTTGACTTTCACATCTGCCATGTGAGTATCAACAGTGGATCCAAATAAAAAGTAATACTATTATAAGTATATTTTAAAGTAACTGTCTTGATAGACTTTAAATCACTTCATAAACTTTTTAAGAAATAATGAGATTTAAGCAGAAATAAAAATCCATAAAATAGCATTTTTTATGCTGAAATTATAACTGTCATGTCTGTTTCAATGAAGCTTTTTCTATGCCTTAGTACTCACCTGCATTAGTAAAGAAAATGTTTGGTGATCTGGTTACAGAAAATAATTCTTTATAACAAGCAGTGCTATTGAGAGTGGACTTGGTTATGCTCTGTACTGACAATAATACAAGTCTGCTAGGCAAACTTTCTAGTACATCTACTACTAGAAAAAAAAATCATCATTCTGAAAAAAGCTTTTTTAAAAAAATCTGAATCTTGGAAGGGGAATGAAAAAGATGGATTGCATGATGGACACTTTTTTTTTTTTTTTTTTTTTTTGGTAAAATCACTACAGAGAAATCTACAGGCACAAGAAACAAAAACCTGAAAGATTACATTCTTATTCTAGAAATCTGAACAACCTATCACGAGATTTCTTCTCCCTTCTGGAAAAGATTCTTCGCTCTGGCGTCTCACTCTTCTGTTCTGTCTTATGACAAAGAATCCAGAAAAAGAAGTCAAACCAAAAAAGCAATATGATGATAAAAATTTTGCATTTTTTAAATCTGTGGATGAACACCCAGCTAACTCAATCAGTAGAGCATGAGACTTAATCTATAGAAGCATCCAAATCATGTCTCATCATCATCACCATTATCTTAGAAGAAAATCTTAGGCTTTCCTATTGCTGCTTTTATTAGTCATAGACCAGACCCAAGATGAGAAAAGGGCCTTACTCTATGGTATGGTGACTCACAAGATGAACTCAGGACTTGAGTCCTAGAGAAATACTGAGGAAACAGTCAAGTTACCAGAAGAGAAACTCAGCTCTTCAAATTGATTTTGCACTTCTTACCTATTTCTGAAGCACATGGTGGGGATGAGACTGGCAGGGAGGGAAACTGGAGCTTAAGAACAAGGCAGGAGACAATTTCTGAATGAATCTAGGTTTGGACTATTTCATGAGCAGAAGCTGGCAACTGGGAAGTTGAGAACTAAGTCTACTACTGATAGGGATCCAGAAACCCCAGCTGTGAGGAGGAGGAAGGGTGCAGAGACTAGGAACCCACAAGTTTGGAGAGGGTACCTGGCTCATCCTGAAATTTTAGCATGCACTTTTGGACCACTTCCTCTTTTTTATACACACACATACACACAGTGTAATTACAGATACAAATCTTCCTCATTTGGCTGAGAGAATAATGTATCTCATAAATTACTATTGGATTACTCCCATTATTATCTATATAATTTGAAGAAACAAATATTTTCTGAAAAGAAGTCAACAGTGAGAAAGAGACACTCAGAAGCTGTTTTCTGAGTTCTGTTCTTTCTTTGTCAGGCTTCCATGGGGAAATAGGATGGAGATGAAAAGTTTCCACTAGGCCAGCTGGCTGGCGAGGGCTTTCTCTAAGCACTGGAAACATCAGGGCACTCAAGAGGGATCAGATGAACTGGAAGCCACCCAACAATGCATGATTTAGAATTTCACTTGCCTGAAGTTACTGGACTGGATGATCTTTCAAATTCTCTTTAAGCTTTGCTTCTATAGTCATCAAAATTGGCTAGTTTAGAATCCAACATGTCCTTAGGACTTGCCTATCTTTACAGAAGCTGTGTCAATTCAGCAAAGCTTATAGCTGTAGTTTTCTAAGCTGGGAGCTTTTGAAAGTTTGCCAGTAGCTGGATGATGGTCTGAGACTTAAGTTAGCATCAGTGTTTTCTGAGAAGGCTAACCATTCTTTTTGGTTATTTCTTTCTTTCTAATTTTTGCATTGAAAAGTTCTTTCTTTTATTAAAAACATATTGTGATAAAATACTCTAATATATT
This sequence comes from Eonycteris spelaea, assembly GCA_003508835.1. Classification (NCBI taxonomy): domain Eukaryota; kingdom Metazoa; phylum Chordata; class Mammalia; order Chiroptera; family Pteropodidae; genus Eonycteris; species Eonycteris spelaea. The sequence continues at coordinate 8,454,150 of PUFA01000043.1, read as the reverse complement.
CATTGTTATTTTCAAAAGTCATATTTAACAATTATAAAAAGGCAGCACTATTCTAGCACCCCTATCTTTTTTTTTTCTTTAATACATTTGGTCTGCAAAATTTTAAAGACTAGGAGTCACTCGGCAGGAAGATCTCTTTGGTTACTCAGACTCATAAATGGAGCAGATATTTTCATCTATACATTTATTCAACAAAAGTTTATTGATCATTGGTTATGTGCCAAGCACTCTTCTAGACTTTGAGATCCATCATTTGCCAAAATATCAGATAAAAATACCTGTTGTCACGGAGCTTATCTTTTTCTTGAGAAGAGAACAAATATAATAAATAATTAGGTTGTACAGTACAGGTATACAGGTCTTGAACAAAAAGCTATTGTACCTGAATTCAATTCATTTCAAAATCAGCATATTCCTATGTCATACTCTGTAATTTAAGGGCAAATAAAGCAAAACTCAATTCTTCAAAATTTTTATTTTATAAAATAGAGGATGAAATAAGATTATACTCCCCTTCTTAGATTATCAGTGCTTGTATTATAAGAACTAATAAATGGATGTTTTAAAACTCTGTAAACTCCATGAAATAGGTAGGATCTTAGTTGTTAAAACTGTTGAAATGCGCTTGTTTTACAATCTCTGCACTTATAGTATCCATATTTCCTTTTCTCTTATTCCTGACCACGAAAAGCTTAGCCCCATACTTAGAACTTAGTCTTCTCATCTCACAATTCAAGCAGCTGATTTACCACAAAAGTATAGTGGCACGGGCACTGGTATCATGTGAACCTGACAGCACACTAACTAGCACATTGCAACGTGGGCACCATCAAGCTGCTCAGTGTAGTTCACAAGTGTAAACATTTCAAAGCTTCACTTGGTTTTCAGAGACAGCGAATGGGCTCTGGGTATGTTTATCAAAAACCCAGTTTGAAGGCTAAGTGAGGAATGTTTAGAAAATAAATGAGCTCTCCTTGGATCAGATTCTGTTACTAAGTCAAGTTTTAGTAGGTACATAAATGGTTATGTTTTCCCCCCAAATTGCTGCACAGGTGGGAGATCACAGAGAGATGATGCAAATAAGCTGGCAGTTTAGAACAAATTAAAAAACAGTGTCAGATATTAACATGCAAAATGCCAATACTGCATATATACAACAATAAATGGAATATTGAATGGGATTTTTATTTTTATTTTACTGCCAACTATGTCAGTGGGTATTTCACAAGCTAGGACAAGGGAAGAGAACATGAAGATGCTATTCCAATTCTTGAACTCATAGACCCCGTCAGTTTTCTGCTTTCTGTGAAGGCAGATTATAGGTTAGAAAAAAAAAAAAAAGTGACAAAACTGAAGGAGACCTTAACAAATGAAACTGTGTGAGAGCCAGATTTTGCATGCAAGAGGTGCTTTGGGGAATAAAGCCTTCTGGCAGTTCGGTTGTGTTTATCCCAAAATGTTTGCAGGGAAAACAGAGTTCATTTGCATTTTGTAAGCAAATGATGATAATAATAGGTTTCTGAAAGATATAAATCAGGAAGATTCAATAAAAACAGAAAATTTTGAATATGCATGTTTTAACACACCCCCACCCTCACAAACAGAGGCTCCCAGATTTTTTGAGTTTGTGAATTCTATATAGGGAATGACCAAGGACCCTACTACACATTGACAGTTTAGGGTTCTAGTTGGTAAACACAGCTTCCACCACCAACTCAAAGAACAGAGTTTACTAGTCAATAAACTTCAGCTAGCTCTCAAACATGGTATAGATAAAATAATTACTCTATACCAATTTGATTAAATAAAGCTTCCAATATCCTAGTCAATCTGTTGATCAAATTTAATCAAAAAGACATATAGGCACTTCTTTGACATAGATAAAGTGACATAAAGGAAAATGTTTGTAAAAATTGGTTTGTTTCACTGACTTCTTAATTCTACAGGTATTTATTAAATGTACAGTGCTACCCAGGTGAACAATCTCTTTTTTTCCTCTTCTACGGTGGTTGTAATTATTCAAAGCTGCTTGAAAATAGTCCATTTCCCGAAATAAATCTACTAGATTCAAACATTATTCTCTGATCTACTAGAGTTTTATTCACAGATAATCTTCTCCCCACACCTACATTAATAGTTACCAGACACATTGAGATTATATCAGATAATCATTATACATGAGTCTCAGAACTTGCCACTGGGGTCAATATAAACAATAAGTTTCCCTCAGTAGAAATAGAAGGAATTCATGAATGTGTCACTGCTCAAATTTCTCTTCTTAAAATTTAAAAAAAAATAATTTTCTGGCATTTTTCTCAGAGGAATATATAAATACAGTTTGAAAAATAAAATAATAATGAATGTAAGCGTAATGAAAATCAACAATCCATTGCCACTATGTTTCCCCATTATGAGTCCTGCTCCCCAGTGAGAAGCATTTTATCTATTCCTGCATTTTAAAAAAATTTCTGGTGTTAACCTACATGTACCTAAATAATATGTCCAGACTGCTCTTTTCATTCATTTACTCATTCGGTTTAGACATAATTGTTTATTGTGTGCCAGCACTTTTTCTAGACACATACACATACATTAAAAAATATTTTAAAATTCATCTATTTGAATTATTCTTGCAAATGTGTTGCAACCTTTTATCTATTAATAAACTTCTGCTCATTTTCTTTGTTATTATGAATTTATGCCTTTGTATAAATATACAATTAGTCTTTAAGACTAATATAATTTTAAGGGGCTTTGCGAAAAGAGAGATAAGCATTACATTCAGTTTACTACTTCCAACAGAAATGTCCTGATCTTCTCTTTATGGAAACTCTTTGGATGCATAAGAACCTGGAAAAAAAAATGAGGTCTCTTTAACAAGCAAGAAAACAGGGCAGAGTTGCCTCAACTGTGTTAAAGGGAACATGAGAAAAGCAATGATCTGGGAGCTTGGATGCCTAGGCCACATGCATCATCATGTCGATAACTGCCAGTATTCACAGTGCTTGGCGAGTAGAGTGAGCTAACATGGTTATTTATTACTATCTTTAATGTAATTAACATTTATTTACCTCATACTATTTGCCAAGCATTGTGAATGTTAGATTGATTTTTTTCATTTAAATTCTACTAACGTTATCCCATTTTTCAGATGAGAGAACTAAGGCCTAGAGACATAATATAATTTTTCCAAGGTTTTGGACAGAACTAGAATTTAAATCTAAATTTCTAATAAGCTAATTTCTAGAACCCACATTTATTTTGTTCTCCCCTTTTAGTTAAGTCAATTAAATAAACATTAGTTGGAGTTCCAATGCTTTCCAGGCACTATGTTCTGCTAACAGATTCTAGACAAGATTAATAAGGCATGACATATCAAATATTTATGGGGAGGGACTCTGTGTACATCCTCATGGCCTCACCTCTGACTCTAGCCACATCTGGTGGAGAGTTGCAGGTGGGCTTCAATTCCTAATTCACCACACGCTGACAGCTTCACTCCTCAAGCATGTGTTCTGTTCCCTGACACTACATGCCACCAGGAATTATACCGGAATTGGTATAATCCTTGCTCAGATGAGGTGGGGAGGTACGGGAATTACTGTGCAGGAGGATAGCTCTCAATAGCTAGAGGGTGGAAGCTGGTGCATATATAGCAGACAATTCTAGGAGACAGTCTGTAGGCTTCTCAGGAGATTCCTGGAGAATCAGGCCCCCACTGTCCACAGTGGCAACCTACAAGAAAGTATGTTTTTGTATTGGTTTCTTCTCCTTCCCTGTTTTACTCTTCTCAGCTCCTCACTTCTACTCCTCCTGGGATCACCCTTGTCTTAAGGATTGCTTTCAAGAAAACCCACGTCAAGATGTATGTTAAGGGTATAATCCAATATATTTTGGTAAGTAAGATAGGAGGTGATGCGGAAACATAGAGTGAGGGCTACTCAGCCCAATGAAGATAGGTGGGAGTCAGAGAAAGCCATCTGGAGTAGCCGATACCAAAAAATAAAAAATATTATCTGTTTTTCTTCAGGTAGAACAAAATGAGCAAAAAAAGAACAAAGAGTGAAATAGGCATTTAGTCATCTCCTTATTCTTTCATAATTACTCATTGGGTTACATAGTTACTAGGGCTACAGCATCAAAAAAAACAACAACAACAAAAACAAAAATCAATCAATGGCTTTGCCCTTGTGGGGCTGACAGGAAAAGAATGCATAAATCCATGAGCAAAAATTGACATAAAGAAAGAGAAGACAAGTGCTATAAAGGAATGAAAGCAAGATAAGGGGACTATCATTCTGACTACCAATTCCCAATGTGTAGGGGGGTTCCATCACCTCCAACAATTCTCTGCCATTAGCTGGGTGTCCTACAAGTACTGACTCTACCTGGAAATGGCATCAGGTTCCCACATGTTAAAGCTTCAGTCCACAAGGTCGTCCCCACTTCAGGGTAAAATGCTGTTTAGAGAGGCCTGGTCTAAAATTAGTGTCTCAAAGTAAGAATACTTGATTTAAGAGCTGAATGAAGTAAGGTCACCGTAAGTATGTCAGAGAAGAGTTTGGGCCACACAGGAAAATGAGAATGTGTTCAGAAAACACAGCAAGCTCGAAGCACTGTCAGTACAAGGAGATTAAGTAGAAAGTTAGCAAAAAACTAGACAGGGTCTTGAAGGCCAGCTGAGGACCCTGTCTATTGCTAAGTAATTTAACTTAATATTTTGTCACTTTTTCTGGGATTCTGTTCCCTCATCAAATGAGAAAGTTTATAAGTCCACAAGATCCTTTATAGTTCTAACCCTTCATTTAAGCCATTGAAAACTAGGTCCTAACCTCATGGCAGCCCTGCCTCACAATACTTCTTGGAAAGATGGTTCATGAGAAGGAACATTTCTTAGCCAAAAAAAAAAAGGTATTTGAAAATGCTGTATTTTCCTTCAAACTCTAATTCCTACATCCTAAATATATAGGAAGTAAAAACGTAACTTACTTTGGCATGGCCTGGCCTTGTTGGGACTCTGGACAATGACCCCAGCACACGGTGCTCCTCAGTGGCTTGTCCCTGTTGCTACAAGTAGAAGCTCAGATTCCTCTCCTATTTTTATAAATCTAGTTACAGGTGAGGACAGAGAGACTCATCCCAAGCCCTAGGTTTGAAGAAACAAGTTCCACTTACCACACAGAGCTCAAACCCACCTCTTACTACAGACATGCAGCAGCCAGCTTTGTGAATAAAACATCTTCAACAGTGGGCTGTGGCAGAGCCTTTCTGGAAAGTGTCTGAGTAGTATGGCAACGCTGCTGACTGAGTCCACTAAATAATGATCACAAAATAAGGGTTACTTCCTTCCAAGTTTAGAAAGGACAAATTGAATCAAAGCCAATTTGGCAAAACGGAAATGAACACAATTTTTAATAACAGCTAAGCTGACTCCTGGATCTTCCATTTCTTGGCTATACCAGAACGTGTTACACCATCTTGGATATCAGGTCAATCATCTGTTACATCTTAATAATTATGTTTACCTTATATAACTCTTTTAAGTATCACAAAAAAAATACATGTGAAAATGTCTGTCCCTTAAAATGGCATATTCTGCTATAATTATCATCACTAATGAAATTAATACTGTCTCTTTTATGGATAAAGAAAACATTCTAGACCCTTAGAAAAACTTCATCTTTGAGCTCTGCCTTCCTGTGACACAGCTCATGACAATCTGGGTTTCTATTGTGGTTGTACATTCTTTTTCCTTTGGCTTGAAGTTTTAAGTTGCTTACAACATGTGGAATTCAAAGCTTCAGGCACACGATGGTCAAAACTGTCAGGAAGATGAACAACAGGTTATTTGAAAAGAAAACGGTAGGCAGTTAAGGAGCTGTTCTTGATTTATGATTTATGAAGGTTTTCATGACAAGACCATGGTTTGATGAGAAAACAGTATACATTTCATGAAACTCAACTACATGGGTGTTTTGATAAACAAGTTCCTTTTGACCAGCTATTCATGACCTAAAGCATCCTTGAGAATAAACAATCAAGGAAAAACCTGAGTGATATAGAGATACCCTCAAAGTCCACTCAGACAATAAACTTTTTGTGTTTCCCCATTTTATTTGTCATCTGAACCACAGGTGATCATTTATACTTTACAGAGGTATCAATTTATCAGCCCTCAAGCCATGCCTTGAAAAAAGGTACTCAGTTATTTTATTAAGTGTGGCTGTAAAATAATTGATATATTAAAGGTTAAAAAATACTCATAAAACTGTATTTAATACATGAAGGCACAAGAAAAAGAAAGGTTAGAGTTCTAGTCCACCATGATAATCTTAAGAATTATTCAGTCATTAAAAGGTTTAGTGTCACAGGAGTCTTCCTAAAACATATTTCATATGACAATGAACTGGTGCCACTAAGGAAGAAAAATATACATAAGTATGTAATATTCACGGTATTTTGATTCATTCAGGTAGTAATTGTTTACAACTTCTTTACTCTTTCATTTTAAAATTTATTTGATTTGAGCTCTGTATTTTTGTTTGTTGTGTATGTGTATGTGTTTCATTTGTTTTTCTGAGAGGCTTTTAGGTAATCAGCCAACTTGAACCAATTTTGGGATAGGGTGTTGTGGCAAGGGGTTTATCAATCACTCTTCTCCACTGTATGGCATTTCCATATCCATCAAGAAAACCTTACCTCAGCCTAAGGCTTCAGCTGTCCTCTGGTTCTGCATGTTATTCATTTGCTGTCTTCCAGTTCAGAGAAGCAGTTACAGCATAAACCAGGTGGCACCTGCTGGAAAACTTGATTGAGATGATTATATCTAAACAAGGATCAGCTATTAGTTTCATCAAGCCACATTTTTTGCTTTGCTATTTCGTAGAAACAGCAGGCGGGTTAGACCGGTTGCTTGCTAAAGAAAAAACACATTTAAGAGAAGGCTTAAACCTCAACGCAAGCATGGATATAGAAGTGTCGTTGGTGATAAAAATCTAACCCGTAGGACATTTCTAGCAGCTATAATCTGGATGATTGAAATGAACATTACTATTTTAGGTTTAACACAGAAGGATTTCGTGCCTCAAGGGGCACTTTTGGAAATCCTCGAGACAGTACCCGCTGTACGCAACCACTGAGAAAATGTCTCTACACATTATGTAACTACAATGGAATCCGATGAAAATATTTAGAACATACGTCTTCAGCAATGGGTTCTGGGCTGCTACAAATATATTCAAAATGACTATATACTTGGGCAAAATGGGAGAATGTAAGGGAGTGACAGTTTAAAGAAGATAAAGAAAACAACCAACTTTGAGGGAAAGATTAAAATGAGAGAGCCAAGAGACGATCATTTATAAAAGGAAGGATGTATAATTCTTTTTACAACGGTAGCTTGAGTTTTCGCTTTCCCTGGCATTTGCTTGCTTTAATGAAACTGTTATTCCTGAAGGACGAGAGCCCTTTTTTAACATGAACAAAGCAGTACTGGGGTTGGCAAATTGTTAGTCTTTGGCCTCAGGAGACCATCTCTGAAGGCCTAATTAGGTTACAAACATGTGAAATGAGTTTAGTAATCTCTTGTGTGAGATTTCAGGGTGGCTGATTTCTGAATGCTGGGACTCAGAACATTCTTTGTCAAGTCTGTGAATCACTACTTTTTGCCTTTCATATAACAACTGAGTTGTCATCAAAGGCTCATTTTAATCAGATGACCTTTACTACAGTGAAAAAATTAAAGATATCCTGGGGTTTTCATTGACTTTCTTTATGATAGAGTTACTGACAAAGCTTGAACATTTCCTGTTGTTTTTTTTATTTTAACTTTTCTGTCAAATAGAATAATGGGTCTGATTTATGTTTTTTAAATCAGTCATTCCAAGGAATTAAAGAGCAAACTATTTAATAACTTAATAAAGTGATATTTTGAGCTTTAAGAACCAAAACTTTGCTTGCTAGCAGCCTTTAATGGTGAACTGAGGACAACCCATTATTAGCTCGGTGAAGTGAGTCACAGGGGAGTAAGCCACTCAGACTTTCCGAGCATTTTCTCAGCTGTGCAATGAAAATAATAACATGCATCTCATATTGTAGTTTCTCTAATTAAATGACATAAGAGAGTATTTTGTCAAAGAGAAAGTATTGCACAAGTAGAAGATATTTTCATGTGTACAGAGCCATACAAATTCTCCTCTGGCCAGTACACGTATTATTAGCAATTAAATAAATCATTGAAGTATTGGCTAATGAGATCATAGATTTTATTACAACTGGGTCAATTATAGACACAAAGAGAGTACTTAATATTGGCCACCCAGGTTAGAATGCAAGTCATTATGCATCAAAATGCTTGTCTTTATTCACCAGAAAATGAGAGTAGTAGCCATTACTAGAAACCCCTTTAGTAAAAGATGTGTGGTCTCCTCATTATAGGTGTAACATTGCAGCCCAGTTAGTCAGATGACTCAGTTTTACAAGTAAAAGAAATGTTATTTCAGAGTTGGTGTCTGTATGGACACACAAGTAAACTAGACTCTTTTGCTCACTATCTACTCAATAGCTTGGACAATTTCTTACACATAGTATTGACTGAATACATATATGTTGCTTATGACAGTAAAGAAAAAAAGATTGAAATCATCCAGTAAGTCAGATTGAATCTCAAGTTTCCAGAACTTTGAAAGCACAGCAGACTTCAATAAAGCAGCTCAGTGGTGCCCAGGACACTAACCAGGGCTGGTAACCCACACTGAGTTCATCCTTTCTTTGATAGGATTGGCTGGAGGTCATAATGGGAGAGTTCCTGTTCTGTGCAGTATTCTAGTCAGTTCTCTCAGAGGGGGCTCTGTCCTCCTCTGCCAGCACATATATATTTACATTCCACTCAAGAAACACCCCATCTATTCTGTCATGGTGCAGTTGATCATGGACTGTATGTCTCCAGCCAAGCTCACTTCTGAACAAGAATGAAACATTCTATGAGGCAAACACACTTGACAAAGTAAACTTTCTTTAAAAGACAGTTGGTACCTAGTATGCACTAAAGTTTTAAAATCTATTCAATAGATTACATCAAAAGGAAGATTAATCAAAAAACTTATGAGGTACCAACTGAGTACAAGACACTTCATTGGACCCTGTGTATTCAAATAGAAGATATAATTCCTGCATTTAAAGGAGCTTAAAACTCTCATTGGGTAGGTATAATCTAGACAGATGGCATTTCCTGACAATAGATAGACTATGTCAGGCTCAGTTTGTCAGGTAGGACTTGAAGGAAGAAATGGGATTTCAGCTGTTCCTGAAGAGGAATGGAAGGTACATTCTTGAAAAGGAGAATATAATAAGTAGAGACAAAAAGGTGGCAACGAACAAAACACATTTGGTAAGATATGAGAACAATCACTGGAATAAGGGAGTGTAAAAAAGCTTAGCAGGAGATAGGCTGAAAAATATCATTTAAATTAACATCCTTTTAACTTGAAGTCATAAGCAGAAGACATCCAGAGGCCAGGCAAGGACACGAACCTCTGAATAAGGGGAAAAACCAGGGAGTGGCAACCTGCAAGGAATTGGACAGGGCACTTTGAAATTGTAGCATTGAAAATATATGTTCAGGAGGAGGAAAGAGGTAAACAGGGTAAAGGGTATCAAATATCAAGGTAAAGGGAGGGTGAAGTGGGCAAAGGAGACCAAATAAATGATAGCTGAAGGAAACTGGACTTCAGGTGGTAAACACACAATAGAATATAGAGAGGTCAAATTATAATGTACACCCAAAAATTATATAATTGTGTTAACCGGTTACCCCAATAAACTTAATTAAAAATAAATAAATAAATAAAAATAAAAGAATATATATATATTCCTATATTATATATATATTCCTATATTATATATATATTCCTATATTATATATATATTCAAAGTGCTCTATTGACCCCCTCTAAAAAATAGGTCTTTCTGGCAGCCACCATTTTACAACCTGTACTAAAGAACAAGCAAAATAAATAAAAGTGAGCAAAGTTTTAAACATACTGAATAAAAATATTCAGTAATAATTAGAGTTGATGTGTATACATATTTACACATACAAACTCAAAGACTCTCTATTACCAGAGAAAGAAACTATAAATCAATTTTTTAAAACAAAGTTATTGTTTTTGGTAGATGATTTTAGGTCCCCCAAAATTTTAGTGTGCTAGAGGGCAGTGGTTTTCGAACTTCAGCATACACCAAAATCGCCAGGAGAGCATATTGAAACAGAATGCTAAAAACCACCCCCAGAGTTTCTGATTCAGTAAATCTAGGGCAGGGCTTGAGAATTTGGATTTGTAACAAGTTTCCAAGTGATGCTGATGCTTCTGGTCTGGAGATTACACTTGGAGAAGTAACGCTTTCAAGCAACCTACATCATCCAGGCACCACTGCTGCTATAATTGGCTTTGTAAGGGACATTAGCAAATAACATTTCTCAAACCTAAGTGTTTTCTGGATGGCTTATAGATATTGTTCTATTTTGGTTGAGATATAACTCTGGCTACACATTTTTATGTATGAAGATTGAAAATGCTTTCTGTGGAGAACATAGGACTTGGCAAATGGAAGTTGAGAGCCTTTTCTCCCAGTGCACATCTTTATTAAGTCTCTCCATTTTCACAATATAAAAATCTTACACCCAGCTTGGCTGCTCTTAAAATATATTGTTTAGATTTAATTGGCAATGTTTCACAGCTACATTCTAGGTATCTGCCAGGTAGTTCTGTCTTAACTTCACCCAATATCTATTTTTTTGGAAGCTGAAAGAAATTATATTTGTCAAGCATTGTCTGAAGGATATGCAGTCCACACATTCCTCTCTAGGTAATTTGTACAAATTGGTGACATAATAGTATGTTGCTGTCAGTTGCGGAATATATTGGAAGCTATTCATTACTAATGAGAATTAAAAGAGTGAAATTTGCAAATGATTTATTTAAAACAAATAATTAGAGCAGATGTAGGGTTATTCCTCTGACATCATTCTGGCTAATTGGCATTCAGAAATGTTTTTTCATTGGAGAGGGAAAGCCGAAGAATTTTTGAAGCCTATCTTATATACACTTTTAATAGTGTATCAGTAATGAATGCATCATTTGTCAAGTTAATTTTTAAAAAATTATGACTATCATTTAGGTGCTCTTCAATCTGTCCCTCACCAGAATCACCTGGCATGCTCATTAAAATGCGTGTTCCTAGGTTCCATTCCAGACATTGACTAAGACTCTCCCAGTTAGGTGGAGCTTGAGTATCCACACATTACTAGCTACTCAGTTGCTTCTAATGTCCATTAAAGTTTGAGAACACTCCTTCTTGGAACCCCAATTTTGGGCCTCTACAAAGCTACACAAGTGACATCCTTGTTCTATGTTGCAGGCCTTTTAAAGAAATACCTAGTCGATATACCTCCGTATCTACTCTAAAGATGCTGAGGGAATTTTTTGTTATATTATATATCATCTCAGTTATGATGACTCTCAAAAAATGTCTCTTTTAAATATTAATAATTATTATTTTCTTGCTTTGCTTTTGGTTAATCATTATAAACCATATTACGAAGGATCCTCTTTACGGAAGATTATAAGAAAGCCAATCTTGTGCTCCACCCTTAGTGACAAGAACGCTGGTGGATATTTTTGTATGAATTTCATTCTTACCTCTATTTCATGTCCCTCAACTTATCTTTTGTTAGTTTCTTTCCCTCTTTCATCTTCTACTTTCTGTTATACCTTTTTAATTCTATATATCTTTTCTAGGCAGTCTTAAATATTTGGTGGTTATAAGTCCATGCAAATGTTCGTATATTGGAATTTGGCAAAGGGCATATTTCTCTTAAGAAAACTTTATATATATATATATATATATTATATATAATATATATATATATATATATATATATATATATATAAGTTACTGATGTTGAGAAACTCGGTAGCCAAAGAAGTAATCCAATTCTAAAAATGTTAAAGGAAAAATAAAATTTTCTGGAAATATAGTGTGTCTTCATAAAACCAGTACGAAATCTCTGAACTTGACCTTCTTTTTTAATGCCTACCCGTATGAATACGCACATAAGATATTGCAAGAAAAACTTAACTATTGTGGCTAAGTTTCCTGTTGCCTTAACCCAAAGAAATTGATTTGAGAAACTATATTTCTAGGAATTGGTGGAGGGCCAGTTCTACAGAAAATAGGCTAAAGTCCTAAACTTGCCTTGACCCTTGGACCAGAGAAAAGATAAAATTCCAAGAAGGAAACTCTTTTATCTAGAAAAATGTTTAAATAAAGAAGTTGAAGAAGCCAAGAGGATTTAAGAATAAAGCTTGTGGTAGGGGGAAGTAGGACAAACAGGGTGCCTGCTTCAGGGGTGGGTTAGGATGTGAAGACAGAATTAGTTGACAGGAGAACTGATTTTCAAAAATCTACTTTCCAGTAGCATAATCTCACATGTGAACAGTTTAGAGGTGGTTTTACTGAAGGCTCTTAGCTTGTAAGATGGTATAGTAAATAGTGGGTTCTTTTTTCAGACTCAGTGATCTGATCCTAAAATATCCTTCCACATCGAGATAAACTATTATTAGAAGACACTGTATGCCCAAACTATCCTTATTCTTAGGAACTTTCAAACTTCTGTCACTCTTTGACTATAAAAGAAAGTAGTCATGAAATTTAGATTTGACCAATGTAAAATTTGAGAGTGGAACAAAAAAGATGATGTCTTTTAAATTATAAAGGCATGAATATGGTAATCAAAAAGTTATCAACAATTAGGCTAAAAAGAAATAATGCAGATACATATGATTAGAGTTTTTACATAGTTTAGGTAGATAGATAATTGGAAGAGTTTGTCCAAGTTTTTTGACTGTGAAGATTAAAATTAAAATATCCTTTAAATTGAAATTATATATTGATTTGGCTTAGTAGTAATTGCTAAGTTCCCTACTTCAGTTGACTTCATACAATTTATGATCACTACCTCTGTCTCAAATTTCTTCCTAATGAGGTGAGAGCAATAATTTATGTCACATGCCTTTAGTGTTGCTCCTAGCTGTGTGATCACATGTATTTCAAGCATAGGTACATGATTCTATGTGATTCATGAATACATTTCTTACTGTTAATATGTCAAATCTGCATATTATTTACCTATGTATTTGTAGTTTCTACTCCCCTTCCATGAACACAAGATCAGAGATTTTAACCATCTTGTTTAACTACTAAATCACCAGTGTGTAGAATAGTACCTGGGCTTTAAAAATATTCCATAAATATGTCTTGAATAAATTAATAAGAAGCTGGCAGAACATATAAATCAGATTGTACTTCCATGGTCAATGATTGAAATCTTGAAAATAAAGAACAAAAAAGTGTGTGTGTGTGTGTGTGTGTGTGTGTGTGTGTGTGTGTGTGTGACCTGAATAAGCTGAGGAAGGGATCAAAAGAAACAAATGCTATCGAAATCTTATTACTCTATCAGGACTTAATTTCTTATTAACTAAGAATTACCAATATGTCTAAGAATATTGTTTCTGTCTTGATTTTTGAATTTCACACTAAGAAACAGACCAATAAAATTGATTGCTCATGTGCATCCCTAATATATCTTCTCAAATTATGTCCCCCCAACTCTCTTCTTGACCCTGACATGTCATTATTGGCATTTAGTTTTATTTCTGTCTCGTATTTTACCAGGTTTTTCTATCTCTGACTGTCACTTCTACTGAATGAGAAGCACAGGGAAGAGCACTCTCTGAGGAGCCACTTATCAGAACTGTTCGTTTGGACATCAGTTCTGAAGTCAGAAAGCAAACACAGAAGGAAAATGCTAACAAAACGTGTAAGATAATAAGGCTCAGTTTTCTCAGTCTCAAATCTAAATCAATGCTGTCTATGAGCTGTCTTTCAAATCAAATATTGGACTTTAATTGTTTAAGACTTTAAGAAATATTTTTAGAAGATTTTCTGGAACTCAAGGTAACTTCTAGATCCCCTTCTTTTCACCCCTCCTTTGGAGCTTCCCTTGAACCCATACATTTTTCTTTATTAATCCTTACATTAATCAGTAATTATAACCAGAATAAATAACACAGTAGATAAAAAGCACCATTTCCCCATAGTTCCAGTATGCAAAATAAGAGTTAAATCTGTGCCATATGTTAAACTTCATTTAATCATTCTCTATTATTTAGTGAAGTTACAAAAGCAAAGAGATCTATGGCCATGATTATTAAACTGATCAAATGACCAAAATAATTAAATTAAATGAAAGTTAAAATGATATGTATTTTTCTAGCATATACACTCTAAAAACTACCTATCGTAACTCAATATAATGTAAATTTTTAAAAATCCGGGGCATATTCTGCATGAAAAAGAGAATTAGAATGAAGCTCCTACCCTATATCAGCAGGGGTCATGAGGAAGTTCTGAACTCAGAGTGAGACCTTCCCATGGGCCCCTAAGCCTTCTTGAGGATGAGGGAGGAGGAAACAATTTATCTTCCCCTTTTACCACCAAAACTCAGAGTCTCAGTATCTACCTGCTTTGAGTCACTAGGATTAATCTCATTATACTCTATTTGCAGTTTAGGCCAGAGACCTTAGAAGCTTAAGAATCCTAGGTCCCCACTCACCCCCTTTACTCTAATCCTCTTATGACTCCATGCACCCTACATTCTGTCTTCAGCTCCAAGCCCTTCCTCCTCCTGAAACCCTTTCTTCTAGAACCCATGATAGTTCAGTCAGAAAAAACTGCAGACTCAAATTCTTCTCTAAATATTCCTTTTATCTTCTTGCTCTAATAGAAGACAAATTCTCTCCTGAGAACACTGCTTCTCAAAGCCCTCTGAATTAGTAGAACTCTAGCTCCAGTGCCTTACCATCAATTATACTACTCATATTTTCTCTTGTTAGCCATCAATCAACCCTTGAGTCACTCATTCTCATTGTTTTAGTCCAAGCTGGGTGTAACACTGTCCAACATCACTTCTGTCAGATATTAAGGGAATTTCAATACCCATTTAATGATTCTTCCCATATCCTAGCCTCACAGTTTCTTGAATTCTCTCTTCTCCCATGGTTTATCTTCAGGCAACTTCTCCATTTAGACATGAAATTACATTCTACCTCCCCTGCGTAAAGACATGTCTCCAGCAAAAATCTCTCTTTCTAGCCTGGATCAGTATTTCCCTCTTTACTAGAAGATTCCCATCAACATATAAACATCAAACTTCCTAAAAATCCATTCTTGACTTCAATTTTCTTTCCATCTGACCCTAGTCCTCTAATTTATAACAAAACTTATATTGAGTTGTCCGCACCTGAAATTTTAAAATTTCCCCATTTTCTCCTTTATTTAATCCAAATAAATGTGCCTTGTTAAAGTCATCAGTGACCTTCATGCTGTTAATTTCAATGGTCAAAATTTATTTCTGATCTTATTACACTTCTACAACATTGACCTAAGTGATCATTCACTCATCCTTGGACACTTTCTTCTTGTTTTCCTCTTATCTGATTGGTCATGTCTACAGTCAGTTTGCTGGCTCTCCTCATAGTTCTGGACTTTTGTTTGACTTTCACTCAATCCCTAAACCTTTTCTCTTCTTCATTTTTCCTCTCTCCTTTGGTGATTTCTGTCATGAATTAGAGAGTCATCAGAGTTGATGACTCTGATAACTCTCTAATAATAACACCTTGAGTAGAGACTTCACTAAACTTCTGAACTCCAGATTCTAACAGCCTACTCAATAATTTCAATAGGATACCTATGAAAGAGATCAGACAAGTGCAAAAGTGAAAATTAATCCCTGGCCTTGTTCACTAGGTTTTTTGTTGTTGTTTGTTTGTTTTGTTTTGTTTTGTTTTGTTTTTTGCAGCATCTACCAGTCTACTTTTCCGTTCATGTCTATTACTTGTAATTAATTCTCCTAGCTGTTTGGACCTAAAATCTTGGCACTCTCTTGGCCTCCTGTCTTTCTCTCATACCTTATATCAAATCTGTCAGTAAATTCTCTTGCATCTACTTTCAAGATATATTCCTAATCTGACCTTTCTATATTATCCTATCAGCTACTACTTTCCTGACCCAATCCATCATCTCTTGCCTGGAATATTGCAATAGCTTTCTAATTAGTCTCCTTGCTTCCATTTTCTTCTTCTTTATGGTTTATTTTTATACAAAAGCAGAGTATCATTTAAAAACTTTGAATTAGCAGTCATTCCTCCATTCTAAACCTTCTAATGCTTTGCTTTTGTCACTCAGGTGAAGAAAAGGTACAGTGTTCAGCTCTATCTGTACTCTAGCTCTCTAGCTATCCTGTCTTCATTTTCTACTACTCTGCCCATCTGTCATGCTATTCCAGCCACTGGCCTTCTTATGTTCTTCAAACAGGCCTACCATTATCCTACCTCAGTTACATCTGGCTGGAACACTCTTTGCTAAGAGATTTCCTCTCAGATCATAATCTCCAGTGGGTCCTTTCTTGACCACTCTACTTAAAATTACCTTCATATCCCCACCCCTCCTCTTATTTTTCTTTCCTGCTTTATTTGTCTGTATTTACTTACAACCTTCTAATATACAATAGAACTTGTACATAATCTTTCTTGCTGTTTGTCTTTTCTCCTTAGAAAGAAGGCAGGGATTTGGTCTTTCTCTTTTCTTTATCACAGTTCAAAGGGAGTGCTTAGCACATAGCAAATAATCGATATTTGTTAAAAGTATGCATAAATGA
This sequence comes from Eonycteris spelaea, assembly GCA_003508835.1. Taxonomy (NCBI): domain Eukaryota; kingdom Metazoa; phylum Chordata; class Mammalia; order Chiroptera; family Pteropodidae; genus Eonycteris; species Eonycteris spelaea. Next base: position 8,437,373 of record PUFA01000043.1, on the reverse strand, counting down.
ATAAGTGAATACATAAATAAGTGAATGGATATTATTTGGCAGTTTAAACTCAGGAGCCACAATATAAATGATGATTGATGTCAACGCATATTATGAGAGAGTCCATAAAGCAAAAATCTCAAAGTAGAATCCCAAAATCAATAGGGCAACTTATAAACATAAAATGAATAAAAGTTTTTGGAGATGTCAGTAGTCATAAGAAGGATTTTTGGAGGATTGGGAGTAGTGTCTCCTTAATCTAATAGAGAAGTGGGAGGAGGGAAGAGTGTTAGAGTTGTCAACAAACAAGCAGGACTGAGAAAGTAGCAGTCAGATAAGAAAAGTGCAAAACCAAGTCTAAGGACAGTAAGTTTAATGTTTCCAATAGGAGCCTCTGTAAAGCTATGAAACATCCATGGGAAGGTTAGTACTAAATAACTGACAGACCCCAACCATAACACAAGAAAAAACATTCCTTTCTCACTTACCTCTCTTCTTTTCCTGACAGTAACCTTGATGGGGTCCTAAACAATAGTCAGCAAGATGAAGAAGGACAAACATTGTGTGGACAAAGAGAGGGAAAAAACACATAGATATCCTCAAGGCAATGGTAGAACCCATAGCATGATGCAAATAAAGAGGAAAAAAGATAAAATGTAAGATCAAGTTCAGAGTTTGAGTTTTCTTTGGGTCCATAAAAATAAATTTACCAATTAAAGCTGTTTTAAAATTTGTGGCAATAATATTTTAAGAAAGGGACCAGAAAAGTCATGGGTACATGATTTATATTCTTTCAGAGTGTGAGGCTAGAAATAGATCAATCTTACTTATTTAGCAGTTTTAAAAATATAGTAGGGAACAAAAATAAATTTCTCTTAATGATTAGACATGGCTTATTCAAAATTTATTACAAGAGGATTTATATCTGCAATCAGAACATCTACTTCTGTACAGGATTGTCCTTGAATATAGCAAATTGTCACCTTCCAACCTTAGCCTCCTAACAGTCCTGAACTTTCATATCTCATTATCATTCTGAAAATAATAAATTCATTAAGAATACCAGTTTAGCTCCATAATTCAGAAATATCACTGTTCTCTGAATTATGTATTTATACTTTGATTATAATTTATATTTTAATATGAGAATAAGAAATTAACTTGTATAATCTATTTTTTATAAAATAATTTTAAAATAATTAACTAATGGGATAAATAGTAAACAAATAGTGAGATAGTATACTTAAATTTAAATATATCACAATTAAATAAATATAACTGAAATATATGTTCCAATTAAAAGAATGATTGTAAGATTAGGATAAAAAAAACTAAAGGCATCTTACAAGAAACAGGCCTTATACATAAGTATAGAAAATGATTGAAAATAAAAGGATGTAAAGATTCAAATTATGCAAACACTAACCAAAAGAAAATAAGAAGCATGTCTAGAGTTAAAGAGGGATACTCTATAATAATAAGAGGAAAAGAAAACCTCTTTAAGTTTATATGTCCCTGAATATATAGCCTCAGAATACAAAAAGCAAAAATTGGCAGAAGTACAAATAGATAAATACATGATCATAATGGGAGATTTACTACACCTCTCTCAATAATTGATAGCTCAAGCTAATAACCAACCACTAAGAATACAAAAATATTTAAGCAACCTAACTGATAAATACTTTTTTGGATAAACGGACAATTGTTTGACAAAATTGACCAAATAGTTCTGAAATTCATGTATTCATGCATGAAACAATCTATTACGGCAAAGATGATCATAACGGAGTACAAAATTAGAGTACTTAAAAAAGCTTATATCAAGATTGTTATAAAATATATTTAAGACAGTGTAACATTATCACAAGTTTGAACAAATTGAGCATTCAAAAACCAAGGGACCAGAAAAAATTCACATGTTTGGTCATCTGACTTAAGAAAAAAATGGCATTGTGCAGCAGTGAAAAAAGGGCAGTATTTTCAGTAAGTAATACTAAATCAATTTGTTAGCCACATGGAAAAAAAACAATCTTAATTCTTACCCCACTCCATATACAAAATTAATTCCAGGTAGATTTCAAATTTTAATATGAAAGGTAAAACAATTAACTTGCTAAACTGTAACAAAGGATATCTTAACCTCTTTCAAGTAGAAAAAGATTTCCTAAAGAGGGCACAGAAAATATTAGTGATGAAGCAAATTATTGATACATAAAACTACATTAAAATAAGGAAATTTTGTTTTACAAAAAACCTCACTAGAGAGAAAAAATAGTCACATAGTGGAAGAAGACATTTGTAATATATACCTGACATAGGATTTATAGTCAGAATATATAAAGAATATATAATGAATCAATATGAGAAAGGTACATAAAATTTTCTAAAATGGCAAAATAAATGATCAAGCCCTTCAAAAAAGAGGATAAAATGATTAGTAACTGTTAAAAGATGTTCAGTTCCAATGATGATTAAGAAAATGTAAATTACAGTATTTATTAAATGCTTAATAAAGTAGGTATAGAAGGAAAGTACCTAAACATAATAAAGGCCATATATGACAAACCCTCAGCTTATATTATACTTAATGGTAAAAAACTAAAAATACTTCCTCTAAGATCAGGAGCAAGCCAAGGATGTCTGTTATCACTGCTGTTATTCAATTAATATTGTAGGTCATAGCAAGTGTAATCGAGCAAAAGAAAGAAATAAAAGGCATTCAAATAGGAAATAAAGACGTCAAACTGTCACTATTTGCAGATGACATGATTCTCCTTATAAAAACCCTAAAGACTTCACAAGAACACTACTAGAAATAATAAACAAATGCAGTAAAGTTTCAAGATACAAAATCAATGTTCAAAAATCCATAGCATTCCTATACTCTAATAATGAATTGTCAGAAAAAGAAATTAAAAAATAATAATAATTCCTTTTGCGATTGAAACCAAGAGAATAAAATACCTAGGAATAAACCTAATGAAACATGTAAATGATCTATACAACAAAACTATAAGACTTCACTTAAAAAAATTGAAGACACAAAGAAATAAAAAGATATTTCATGTTCTTGGATTAGAAGAATCAAAATAGTTAAAATGACTTTATTACCTAAAGCATTATACAGATTTGATGCAATCCCCATCAAAAATCCCAACAGCATGTTTTAAAGAAATGAATAAAAAATTATCAGATTTGTAAGGAAGCACAAAAGACCTCTAATAACCAGAGCAATCCTGAGAAAAAAGAACAAGTCTGGACCTATCATTCTGCCCAACTTGAAATTATACTACAAAGCAACAATAATTGAATGGTATGGTATTGGCAAAAAATAAAACAAAACAAACAAAAAACAAACAAACAAACAAAAACAGACACACAGATCAGTGGAAGAGAATTGAGAGTGCAGAAGTAAACCCCCAATTATACGGGCAAATAATTTTCGGCAAAGGAACCAAAAACATACAATAAAGGAAAGCCTCTTCAATAAATGGTGCTGGTAAAACTGGTAAGCCACCTGCAAAAGAATGAAACTAGACTGTCGTCTATCACCACACACCAAAATTAACTCAAAATGGATTAAGGAGCTGAATATAAGACATGAAACAATAAATTGCATAGAAGAAACATGGGTACTAAACTCAAGGAGCTGGACTTAAAGAGGATTTTATGAATTTGACTTGAAAGGCAAGGGAAGTAAAAGCAAAAATAAATGAATGGGACTATTTCACACTAAAAAGCTTCTGCGCAGCAAAGGAAACCATCAACAAGACAAAAGAGGCAACCATCTGAATGGGAGAATATATTTGCAAACAACACCTCCGATAAGGGCCTAATATCCAAAATATACAAAGAACTTATGCAACTCAGTAACAACAACCAAAAATCCAATTTAAAAATGGGCTGTACAGACACTTCTCCAAGAAGATATACAATGGTCAAAAAACATATGAAAGGATGCTCAACCTCACCAGCTATTAGGGAAACGCAAATCAACTACAATCAGATACCATCTCACACCTATTAGAATGGCTATCATCAGCAGGACAAATAATAACAAGTGTTGGAAGGGATATGGAGAAAAAGGAACCCTCATACACTGCTGGTGGGACTGCAAATTGGTACAGCCACTATGGAAAACAGTATGGAGTTTCCTGAAAAAACTAAGAATTGATCTACCATATGATCCAATAATCTTTCTACTGGGTATTTATCCCCAAAAAGCTTGAAAACATTTATCTGAAAAGATATATTCACACCAATGTTCTTAGCAGCATTATACAAGGTGGCCAGGACATGGAAGCAACTGAAGTGTCCTATAATAGATGATTGGCTAAAGAAGCTGTGGTACATATATGCAATGGAATATTACTCAATTATAAGAAGAGATGAAATATTGCTAAGAGTATAAATCAGATGGGAAAAGTTGAAAACCACATGATATCATTCGTATGTGGAATATAAATCTAAAAGCAACAAACAAACATGGAAAACAAACAGAGATTCATGGACATGGACAGTAGACTAGTGGTTACCAGAGGGAAGGGGGGTGGGTGGTGGGTGGTAGATGGAGTAAAAGGGATTAAATATGTAGTGACAGAAAGAAATCTAATTATGGGCAGTGAACACACAATGCAATATACATATGACTTACTGTTGTTGAATTGTACTCTTAAAACTTATTGGATTTTGTTGGTCAACGTCACCCCCACAATTTTTAATAATAGAGCAAATTAAACTAAAAAGAAAAAAATAAAAGAATTGTAAGTAAAACCAAACAATAGCCTACTAAGTACTCTACAGCAGGGGTCCCCAACCCCCGGGGCTACGTAGCAGCACAGGTCTGTGGCCTGTTAGGAACCAGGCCGCACAGCAGGAGGTGAACAGTGGGCAAATGACATAGGAGCACTGGTCTGTGGTGCCAAAAAGTTTGGGGACCAGTGCCCTATAGAAAAGCTTAAAAAGTAAACAATCTGCCTGTAAAAATTAATGAGAGAATATGAAGCACCTGGAAACTTCAGCAGTAGTGAGAGTATAAATTGGTAAATTACTTTAAAAATTATTTGGAAGCATCCACTGAAGTACAGCATATGCGGACCCTATTTACCTAGGTATATACTCAAGGGAAGTGTATACATATGAGTCCCAAAAAACAAGATCAAGAATGATCATAGCATCATAATTTGCAAATGCCAAAAAATTGAAAACACCTAAACTGTTCATTCATTGTAGTAGCATGGATAACAAATTGTTGCTACATAAAATGTGAGTGGATCTTACAAACATAATTTTGATAAAAAGAAGTCAGACACGAAATAATGAATTTAGATGATTCCATTAATATAAATTTCAAATGTATTGTGTTAGAAATCAGGATTAAGTTTTCTTGTGTGTGAGGTGTTAGGTAATGACTGATAGGATGCATGAAGGGGGTTTCCTTAATGCTAGTAATGTTCAATCTCTTTTGATTAGAAGTTATAGAGCATGTTCATTTGCATGAAATTCCATATATATACATATACATGTATATGCATATGATTTGTGGGATTTTTTTGTATTCATATTTGAATTGTTATTTAATTTAAAATATTTATATTCTATGTATTTAATGTAAAATATTACTACAAAACAGAAACTCAAATAGTAAATGTAATAATCAAGAGACAAGAGAATGTATAACTGTTGCCATACTAAACATTTGAACTTGCCTGGCTTACTTCTTTATGTTTTGTTTCATTATTTTTTAATCAGAAGAAAAATCCTTTGAGCTGTCCTTCCATGTTTAATGCTCCATAAGTTTATGGTCTGACAGAGATTGTCATACAAATATGATTTGGCTTGGTATTATCTACAACTATCTGGAACATGTTTTTTTCCAGTACTTAAATTTAAGCTTACCATAGATAGGAGACATAATCTCAGGTTCTATGATTTGCAACTGATATCTAGTCAATAAAAGAAAAACATCTGTCTTAAGAAATGTTTATCAGAGCTTAAAGCATTCCAAGTTTTTTAGATTCCAAAAAAGTGCCATCAGTGATATCATTGTTTTAAAAATTACTTACTCTTGTAAGTATTCTTTTGTTTTTTAAAAAAGTTAATTTAAATTATACATTTCCTCTCATAAATTTAAACACTTTATGAGTTGGTAAAGCAAATTATCCTATTTCGGAATATATATATTCAAAAACTCAGTTTTAAATTTATTTTAGTTTTTGCCTTTATTTATTTTCATATAGAGGTTCTACTGGAGTCAAGGCATGGTTCTATAACTTGTTTTTTTGTCACTCAGTAACATGCCTTGGAGATTATCCTGGTCAGTACACAACTCTACCACATTCTTTCTATTGTTCCAAATTCCATAGACACGCTGGACCATAATTTAACTGTAATTTAGAATTTAGGATGCTTTTAATTTTCATTAATACAGTTTTGAATAAACATTCTTATGCATATATCTTCAAACATTTGTGCAAATATATCTGTAGGATAGATTTATAAAGAGAGATTTCAGAATTTTTAGTTCAGGGTTTGTGCCTTTTAAGCTTTAGTAGATAACACAAAACTGCTCTCTGAAACAAATTCCAGTAGAACTATTTTCCAGATTAAGAGAGCCTCTAAAATGACTCTCAATCTCTATATTCTGATATTCACACATCTGTGTAACTCTCTCCACCTTGAGTGTGAGCTGGATTTATTGACTTACTTTTAACCATAACCATGTGATTGAGCTCAGAAGTGAATCCCTCAGTTAAGTCAAGTCCAGATGGCTGCAACCCCAGGCAACAATTTGACTGCAACCTCATGAAAGACTTTGAGCCAGAAAGTCAAGCACCACCCAGATTCCTAAATGCAGAAACTATGAGGTAATAAATGTTTGCTGTTTTAAATTGCTATGTTTGAGGATAATTTGTTACACAGTAAGCTGTAACTATAACACTTTGGCAGCCCTTGATTATCACTCATTTAGTTTTTTGCCAACCTAATAATGTGAATACTAGTAATGATTTGTGTGTATGAGTATATGTGTATATGAATTGCTTTCGTCAAGTCCTTTGCTCATTTTTATATTGAACTATTAATCTTTTCTTATTGATTTGTAGGATTTTAATGTATTTAATGATTCATGTTTTGTTTTTCATAGATGGTATATATATTTTTCTATGTTTATAAGATATAATTTATAATTCATGTGCAATTGAATATACACATTATTTTCCTTTTCATTTGTATGTGTGTACATATGTATTATTATTATTAGAAAGTAATTACAATTCTAATATTTTCAATGTTTTCATGTATTTTCTTTTAAAAGCTTTAGGGACCTGCTCTTTATTTACCTCTTGAAACCACTTGTAAGTTAAGTTTTAATAAGGTTATGGAAAAAGCTAAATAAAATTTTCCAAATGGATAATCAGTTGTCAAAATATCAATGTAATGTATACCAAATTTTTTTATCCCCCATTTCATATATCAAAGTTTTGATTAGCTGAATTCTCATAAAAACATACGGTTATTGTTTCCTGCAACAATCAAACTGTTTAAATTACTGTAATTCTATAATATGTTTTGATATTTGGTAGGACCACTCCCCACTAGGTCTTTCTTTCAAATAGTCTTAACTTTTGTGCAAAGTTTTCTTCATAATAAATTTAAAATAATCATAGATTTTAACTTTCAGATTAATCTGAATATGAAGAATGATATCAAATACTAAAACCTTAACAAGGAACATAAAGTAACTTTTCCCCTTTTTCAGGGCTTGCTTTATGACCTTCAGTAAGTAACTTCTAATAAATAGGTTTATAAGCTTCTAGTCACAACTAATTATAAATATTTAATAAGCTCTGTGGCTACTCTAAATGAGACCCATTTTTCTATTATGTTTAAAATTTGTCATTGCTAGTATAAAAGGAAACTATTGATTTTGGGTATTGATTTTTTATCTAGCTACTTTCTTGGACTCTTACTAATTTTGATAATTTTTCCATTGATTCTCAATGATTTCTGTTAGTAGGCAATCAGTGTGTCTTTGCCGTATATACAGATATATAGATCTGTCTATATATTTATATCTATATTATATCATCTATATCTATCTATATCTATATCTATATATACAGACATATATAGTGTGTATACACTCAGACATATATTCTTTTAATTTCATTATATTGCATGGTCTAGTAACTCCAATAAATATCAATATTAACATAATAATTGATTCTTTTCTTATTTCTAATTTATTACAGATTCTTTTTGTATTAGTTTTCTTGGTGCTACTATAGAAATTATCACCAAATTTGTGACTTAAAAACATAAACTTTTTTTTTTTTTATAGTTCTGGAGGTCAGATTCTAAAGGTGTATTATGGGGCTATAATCAAGGTACTGGCAGAGCTGGTTCCTTCTCGAGGCTCCAAGGGACAATCTGTTTCTTGCCTCTACCAGCGGTATGGGCCACCTGCATTCTCTGATCAAGGTTCCTTCTTCACCTTACTCTAAGCTCTTGCCTTTTCTCACTAACTTTCTGTCGTCTAGATAATCCAGGATATCTATCTCAAGATAATCCATCTTGGATTATCTCAGGATAATTCATCTCAAAACCCTTAACTGAATCACATCTGCAGAGTCTCTTTTACCATGTAAGGTAACATACTCTCAGATTGTAGGGATTAAGATTTTCTTTTGGGAGGAGGTACATTATTCAACCTACCACACTTAAAATAATTCACCATTATTTATGATGTTTTCTTAAGGCATCTAGTAGATTTTTAAAGCCAAACTTTAAAAGTTTATTTCTATAAGTAGCTTACTAAGGATTTCTTTTTTAGAATCAATAACAAATATTATAATAAATCAAATGATTTATTCATCCATATTGAGATGTTATTTATTTTTCTCCTTTAATTTGTTAATGTACTAATTACATTAATGCAACATGTTTCTTAATCTGAAATATTTTTTGTTCTCAGCATATACTTTTGATTGTAATATATTAGTAGTCTGCTAAACTACTGAAATTAATTTGGTACAAGTTTATGTATAATTTTCAAATCTGGTTTATAAGTTTTCTTTTATGTGCTATTTTTTTGGTTTTGATATCAGAGTTATATCCATAGAATGCTTTGAGAAAGATTCTATTCCTTTATGTCAATTAAAAAAAAAAACATATTACAAGGGAATTATTTCTCTTTCAGAGGTGCAGTTAGCTTCATCCATAAAATACTCTAACCCTCTTTTCACCTTGTTATGGCAAATAAGCTTCCAATATTTTCCCCATATATTATCAACATTTTCTGCCATTCCTTAGGTGGACTTTGGTAATTTGTGTCACTAGAAAATGATTTTTATTAAGGTGCTCAATTTTTAACATAAACTACATTTAAATTGAAACTATAGAATGCTATTTATTTTAGAATTCCTAGTGATTTTTGTTTGTGTATCTGTTGGTGAAAGTTAACCAAGTTTGTCCATTTTCTTGATAATTTTAAAGGGTTTGTGTTTAGCTTTGTTAACGCCTCTACTTTTATTCCTATTGTCCATTTAGTTAGTTTCTAGCTTTTTCTCTAATTCTTTTTATTTTCTTTAGCTTTGCTTTGGTTCATTTTTTTTCTTGCTTATTTTTGTCCACATATTTTATTAGTATTAAATTTTCATTTTAAAATATGCACATTTTTAGGCTCTCATTTTTCAGCTCAGTACAACTTTGGACAGATACTCCAGCTTTTGATATGTGCGATGCTTAATGTATTTTAGCACCAAAACAGTTATTAATTTCTGTTTAGACTTTGTCTTTATTTCACAATTTATTTAGAAGACTATTTTTAAAGTTTTACCTGCATAGATATTTTAAGCTTCTAATTTTATTGTATTATATTTAGAGAATATGGACTGTATTATTTCTGCTTTAGGAATTTAATTGGAATTTCTTTTAAGGCATAATTCTTGGCCTATTCTTATATGTCCTATTTGTTCCTGTAAGGGCTATTTGTTCACTCTTTCTTCAGTGCCAAGTTCCTTTCTTTCATTGTATTTATTATATTGGGCATATTTACTTGCGTGCATAAATTCTAATAGAAATCCTAGAGCTTCTATTTAAATAAAAAGCTCTAATGTCATATAAAAATGCATATTGTTTTCAAGAAATGCTGAGTTAAAAGGAAGTGGGAAAGATATGCCAGAGAGAGTGAAAATAGAATGTGCAATATTAATACCAAACATGTTAGAATTAAGTTTAAAAAATAAATAGGTTTAGAATGCCTTATTTTATTGAGAGAAAATAATTTCACATTAAGATATAAATTTTACAAATATCTGTGCACCATATAGTACATCACTTAAATATATGTCAAAATGTTGTCTGTATAAGGAAAGTTAATGGAAGTACAATTGAATTAGGAGAGCTTATAACATTTTCCTTAATTCTTGAAAAAAACATGAAATTAATAAACTACAAAATATTTATTTAGCAAACTCCAACACCTCTTCAAAACAAGCATACCAACTATGAGAAGAAAAATGTTTCTCAACATGCTAAATAGAATATTTTAAAACTCTATAGCTAAAATCATATTTAATGTTGGAAAAAAATGAATGCCCAAGATTGGAAGCAAGGTACGGATATCTACGCTCATTACCTTTCTTCAATATTGTATTAAAAGTTCCTATTAAATGCAATAAGATGAGAAAAACAAAGTCACAAAGTTTGAAGAAAGGAAGAAAGAAAGAGAGAGAGAGAGAGGAGGAAGGAAGGAAGGAAGGAAGGAAGGAAGGAAGGAAGGAAGGAAGGAAGGAAGGAAGGAAGGAAGGAAGGAAGAAAGAAAGAAAGAAAGAAAGAAAGAAAGAAAGAAAGAAAGAAAGAAAGAAAGAAAGAAAGAAAGAAAAGAAAGAAGAAAGAAAGAAAGAAGAAAAGAAAGGTAAAAAGGAAGAAAGAAAGAACAAAGGAAGGAAGGATGGAGGGAGGAGGAATGAGAGAAAGAGGAAGAACATTTTTACTTGCACTTGACATGATTGTCTATGTGAAAAATCTAAGAATTTACAAAAAAAATCTACTGAAAATAAAAAATAAATTCATCAGTGTAAAACTACCAATACACAAAAATCACTATGTAACAAAATAAAATTTAAAATGACATTTAAAAGAACACTCAAAAGAGCAAAACATAAAATGAAATGCTTAGGAATAAATTTGATTAAATTATGCAACATCTCTAAACTGAAAACTATAAAATATCACTGAGAAATTAAAGGATGTATAAGTAAATGGATGAAAATATCATTTTCATAAATTGTAAAACAATATTAAGATATTTATTCTCTCAAAACCGATTTATAGATTAACCATAATAACAATCCAAATCCCAGAAAGTTTTTTTTTATATATTGACAAGCTGATAACATCACAGAGTAGCAAACAGTTTAGAAAATAAGAAAGTTTAAAGGTTTTATTTATTACTTGATTTTAAGACATAATAAAGTTCTCATAATCAAGTAATGTAATACTGGTCTAAAATAGACTTCTAAATCAACATGAAAAAAGGGAGACTCTAGAATACACCACACATATGTGGTGAATGACTTCAACAAAGGCATCACCATAATTAATTCTTTCAATAATCTTCAAATAACTTTTTCAATAAATGATGTTGGAAAGAAGGGATATCCATGTGCAAGAAAATGAACCTTGAATCCAATTTCACATCATACATAAAAATTAATTAGAACAAAGGAGAAAATGTTTGTAACCTTTGTGTAGAGAAAGATTTCTTAGACTGGGGTTAAAGAAATAGCACTAACTAAGAAAAAAAAAGAATATATTGGAATTTCATAATAGTAATATATTCTACTCTTCTACAGACACTGTTAAACCCATACATTTATGCTCCATTGATTTTTGACAAGGGCTAAGCAGTAACAAGGCACCAACCAACACATCACTGGCATTATCACTGAGGGAACCAAGAGAGAAGCTGGAACTTTCAACATCATGTAGAAGAAATATCTATCCCCTCAAAACTTGGTGCAAGGGAGACTACTTAGGGAATAGTAATGAAGCACCCTTTCTCATCCTTTCCAAGGATGTATTAGGATGGTGGGGAGCCTGAAGCCACCATTGCCCAGCAGAAGAAGCAAGGCACTCCTCTGTACTGTGAGGGGTCGAAAGAAGTCTACTAGGAAATTTGGACTTCTGCTCTCACCTGGCACTAATAATGTGGTACCTCCCTTTGCCCCACCAGCATGATATTATAAGAAACATGCTAAAACAAAAGATTTAAATAATATCTAAGATCTTACGATACCCCAAATTTCCAGAATATGACCAAAAAGCACCCATCCTTCCAAGAACCAGGATAATCTCAACTTAAATGAGAAAAGATGCCAACACCAAGAGTATACAAATTTTGCAGTCATAGAACAAAGATTTGAATATATCCATCATAAAAAATGCTTCAGCAAGCAAATTAATTACAAACATACTTAAAAAATATGAAAAAGTAGATAGTCTTAGCAAAGAAACAGAAGATATAAAGAAGAACCAAATGTTCAGGTCTTCTGCCCATTTTTTAATTGGATTGTTTGTTTTTGTTGTTGTTGAGTTGTATAAATTCTTTATATATTTTGGATATTAACCCCTTATCAGGTGTATCATTAGCAAATATCTTCTCCCAAACAGTCAGTTGTCTCTTTGTTTTGTTGATGGTTTTTTTGTTGTTGTTGTTTTGTTTTTTTTGGTTTTTTTTGCTGAAGACCTGAGCAGATACTTCTCCAAAGAAGAAATACAGATGGCTAATAAACATATAAAAAGATGCTCAAATTTGCTAACTATCAGATAAATGCAAATTAAAACCACAATGAGATATCACCTCACACCTGTCAGAATGGCTATCATCAATAAATCAAAAAACAAGTGTTGGCGAGGATGCAGAGAAAAGGGAACCCTCATACATTATTGGTAGGATTGCAAATTGGTACAGTCACTATGGAAAACAGTATGGAGGTTTCTCAAAAAATTAAAAATGGATATACCTTTTGATCCAGTGATTGCACTTCTGGGTATTTATCCAAAGAAAACCAAAGCAATAATTCATAAAGATCTATGCACTTCAATAGTCATGGCAGCACAGTTTACAATAGCCAAGATATGGAAGCAACCTAAATGCCCAACAACAGACTATTGGATAAAGAAATTATGGTTCATATATACAATGGAATATTACTCAGCCATTAAAAAAAATGAAATATTACCATTTGCAACAATGTGGATGGACCTAGAGGATATTATGCTGAGTGAAATAAGTTAGAGAAAGATAAATACCATATGATTTCACTTACATGCGGAATCTAAGGAACAAAAAGAACTAATCAAAAACAGACTCACAAATACAGTGGACAATTTGGTGACAGACAAAGGGGAGGGGATTGGGAGGCTAGGAGGATGGAGTGAAGGTTAAAGAAGTACAAATTAGTAGTTGATAGTTGGTCACAGGGATGGGGACAACAACAGACGGAATGCAGTTAGCATTAATATGACGTGTAGATGAGGGCCGGGGGAGGAAGGGAGCAACTGGGGGAATCATTTTTTGAACTATGTATATGTCTAACCGATGTACTGTATACTTGAAACTAATTTAAATAAACGATTTTTTTAAAAGTGCCTGGGGTTATGTTTTGCAATTTACAGAGAAACTCACTGTTTCATTTCCTATTTAAAAGTCACTTGATTTTTCTTTCTTTCTTTCTTTTTTTTTTTTTTTTTTTAACTTTTAGGAAAGATGGGACCAGGGTCTTAGATCCAGTCAGGTGATTCAGAGATGTAGTAAGTCCCTGAGACATGTGACTACACAGCTGCTAACTTCAGACACCTCTTCTAAGTGGATATATTCTAAAAAGATTTTCAAAAAGATTAAGAGGAATTATATGAAGGGCAACTAAATCCTCTTCCTTCCCTTATGCCCCTCCCCCAATAATGGCACCACCACCAACCTAGCTGTCCTAGACAAAATTCTGGTTTTTCAATCGAGTTCTATTGGTTCTACTCCTGGTGCTTCTTTCCCAATACTGTTTCCACTTCAATATTCTCACTTAAAATACAGCTCACTGTGACCTCCACACTTGTTCATTACCTAACTTCAATCCAGTCTTCTCTGCAACCAGAGTCATCTTTCCAAAACACTCTAGTGAAAATCCTCCAAAGCTTCCCTTTGTCAAAAATAGAAAGTCCAAACTTGTGTATGCCTTTTGAAAATTATTTTTCTAAAGATGAAAAGAAAATAAGCTTTTATCCAAAATTTTACATATGTAGAAAAAACAGACTGTAATTTCATACTCATTTAACCTAATCAAAGCCACTGACATCATGAGGTGCTCTATTCACAGCTACTTAGATAAATACACTCCAGGTCACAAAGAAACAAATCATATTGTTCTGTGTGATTTGAAAACATAAGCTAAATCCTCTTTCAACCTTCATTAGGGGTCAGATCTTCCATACTCTACATACATCTTTTTTTTCATTTGAAAGACTAAGCTACCCAGACCTCAGATATTGCAACATCCTTAAATTATATAGTGACAGAAATACCTGCCTAAAATCTCACTCTTCATTGTGTTTAGTTTTCACAATGTGTTTATTACAGCCAAAAATTTTACATAGCAAGTTATGCAATTGTGAATAAGTTTTGCGATTGTGAACAAGTTTATGCCACACCATCTATAAGCTGGCTTGTTCCTCTTTAAGTAATTGCAATTCAACAAGTAGAATATTTATTTTTATTAATTATGAAAAATAAAACAAAAAAGAAAACTATTTTTAAATTTCTACAGCATAAAATTGTTGCTATTATGTGCAATTCTAAACATATTCCCAGGGCTCCAGTTAAGAAAAAAAAAGAAAAAAAAACTCTCAGTACAGGGGTGGAAGAATTTGTAAATACTTGCAACTATTATCTAGGTGGGAGCTTCTCACTTTATAATTCAATTTTTTTCTGTTCAAAAATAACAGTATTCACTGATACATATCTTACTTCCAAAGCACATGACATCCTATTCAAGAAATAAGACAAGTAAATTCTTCCAAATATTTGATGAGTAGACAGAAGGAAACCCCTTTTTTTTCTCCTGGTCAGTAAACAAACCCAAGGAGAATATCTTTCCAGTATGTTGAAGATGCTCTGGCAGATCATTAATCCCCCCAAAAATCTCTCCAAATTTACTGATGCGTGGATTCCATTTTCAAATTTCTCATTAGTTCCTCTTTATGGATTAAATGCTGATGTTCACGAGTGAATGCACACAGCTTCAGCTGATGGATGTAATTGGGTTGTAATGGATTTTAGCTGCTGTTCCTTGTGATCTAGCCAATTTGAAATGCAGTTTCAATGTATTCTCCCCATCTCTC
The DNA here is from genome assembly GCA_003508835.1 of Eonycteris spelaea. NCBI lineage: Eukaryota > Metazoa > Chordata > Mammalia > Chiroptera > Pteropodidae > Eonycteris > Eonycteris spelaea. The sequence continues at coordinate 8,421,992 of PUFA01000043.1, read as the reverse complement.
GGTAGGGAATGAGAAATTGAAACCTACAAGATGAAATTTATCAACTTTCATAAAGTCAGCTTCAACCATCATAAAATTGTTAAACTTCTCATTATCATTCTACTGCAGTTATTTCTTGAACTCTGGTCTGGCAGTCAAAATATTAAAGTGTATTTGGAATAAGTAGAGTTGATCCTTCAATATTCTGTATGTCCTCAACACTGATTTAAGTGCTGTAAATATTACCGAGTGAAGATGACATTAACACAGCAAAATTTAACACCAGAAACATAAAATGACAAGAAAAGATTTAAAGGTTGCAAAACCTTCTGCAATTTTATATTTAAAAACATGATTTGCAGCTACACTAGGTTCAATAACAAAGATTACATGTTTCAAAGTCTCGAAAATTGCTACTGAGCTGTTCTTCTGGTGTCAGAGTCCTGTGTCTCTTGGCTCTAAAACATCGTAGTGATGAATGAGAGACACAGGTTGGGGAGAACCCAAGTTGTTAGCTGTCACAGTCACCCTTCATTTTCTACAGTTAAAAATGTATGTGTGTTTTCACATCCCAACCAGTATTTTTCTGTAGTTGTATATTCACGAGCACTATAACACCGAGGTCAGTATTTAATTGAGCTCAAAGAGACTGAACTTGACTTTTATCACTAAGAGTTTACCATCTAAGTATTAACCAGGCCCGACGCTGCTTAGCTTCCAGAATCAGATGAGATTGGCTGCATTCAGGGTAGTATGGCCATACACTATCACTAATAGTTTAAAACAGAATATCATTAATAGTTTAAAATGAAACAGTTACTCCATTAAAAATTTTAAGTAAAGACTATCTTGGAAAAACAATTCTCTTTTCCTACCTTTCTTAAATCTTCCTTTTAAATTAATGCAGAAATTTCAGGTTCTCATACAATTCTAAAGTTTACTTAAATAATGCAGAGAACACTGTAAAACACCACTAGACATTTACACACCATTTCTATTTTATCCTACAGAGACAACTTAACATTGATAAAACTAGAGAACATAGGCTATATAGAGAGGTAAAGATATTATCTAGTTTTTATCAGTTGTGTCTTTGAATTGAAACGTTTTCTTTATATTGTGAATTTTCTAAAACTACAAAAATGCAACTCTCCTTTGGGTTCATAAAAGTTAGCCAGCTAAAGTGATATGCCTGTGAGGAAATAAAAACCATTACTGTTTATTTGCTTTTCATAAATAATACTAATTAGCACATACATTTCACTTAGCATCTTCAAAACACTTGACAAACATTATGAAATTAATTAATTAAAGAGAAGACCATGATGAGCTTAATTGGAATCCCCCCAAGGACACTCAATACTTCTTGGTTCAAACAGGTTTTGAAATAACAAGAATAACCTTTCTTGTGATATTTGACTGCCGGTTCAAGCCCGGAAAGTACCTGGGTGCGTGACAATTAGATGTTTTTAAAAAGGTCAATTGGATTTTGTGTAACCTCCAAAATGAGAGGTTAAATTTTCTTCTGATTTTTCTGTCTCTCTGTCTCCTCTTTCTCTTTCCCCTCGACACCTCTCCCTCCTTACACACATACATACACACATACATGCACACATGAATGCGTACACAAGCACACCCAACTGGCTTAATCTACCAAATACAAATACTCCCTCCCACTCAAAAGACTATGTCCAGAACAAAATTAATGATTAATGATGTATTAACATCCAACCAAATCTACATAGAAAGACATAATTAAAAAAAAAAACTTGATTCATTTCTATAAGTTAATATTAAAATAAGTGGTTATTATCTATGAAGATGATCCCTTCCTTTTCTCATTCATGGAAAAAAGTTTACTCAGAGCAGTAATTTGTTTTTCTGCAAAAGAAATGACTCTGATTGTCAACAATAAAATTAAATTTCTTAATCATTTATTGTTTTTTTTTTTTTATTTTTACCTGACTTAAAGGTTTAAAAGAAGATCATCTTTCTTTTAGGAAGAACTTCATTTCAAACAAATAAAAGCTCAGATTAAAAATGGTATATGAATTTTCAGAGCCATTCTAGAATGCTTACGATGCTGAACAGCCTTGGTATCTCAGAAGCTCCTCAAGGGGACTCACTGGCACAGTGGAACAAGAAACATGAACCCAGCAACACTGTCTTCTCTTCATTCTAGAATCTTCTCTCTTATCAACAAAAGACTTTCAAAGAAAGAGAGCAGAGTAAGTGTGTGATGCATTTAACAAATATTCTTCAATACAACAGTAATTCAAACAACATTTGAAATTGCCTTTGTAGGCGACATTTGTACTACTAAAAAAATCCAATAATACTAAATTTTCACAAATTATTTTTGATTAAAAAAATAATATTAGCTAGTCTGACCTCCTATCCTATCCTATTATTTATACTTGTCAAAATAGTTTTGGGCGATTTCTGAAAATCAACTTCCTTGCTCAGAAGGTGAAGGTGGACTATAATTAAGTTGAAAATTGAAAGAAATATGTGCCCAGTGCTCTGAGAACAATTCCAAAAGATTTCAAAAAATATATACTATAGATGTATCTAAGTATGCTTATATTTTGGTAATTTATTTAAAATGACTCTAAATCAATTGGGGAAGTTTTATAAACACTATAATGGTATTATCTTTTCTCAAAAAAAGTCATATAATTTTACCTCCATTTGATAATCTACAGTTGGCAGATGTTTACCATCATTCATGACTCCCTATTTCACCTCAGAGATATCGAGACTTGTTTCACACAACTGGCTCATATACAATGCTGTAGGCCAAGTAAAGGATCACTTACCTTGAATCTCATCATTGCAATGCCTATGCCATTTAGATGAAGTGAGGGGAGGCCCAATACCTTTTGACTGGAACTTGAAAAACAAAGCTAGTTTATTAATATTATGTAAAAAATAAAACTCAAAAATTATTTTTCTATATTTAAAAATAGATCGGGGTGGTTTGTTTTGAATTCCAGGGTGCTTTCTATACCCTTTAAAATTAGCAATGCAAAAAAGATGACTTCTTTCAGTAGGATGTCCACCTCTGCAGTGTACCTGAGGAGAGACTATAAAGCTGAGATGAATAAAGTGAGGGATAAAGGTGGTGGTGAGACAGCAGGGATCATAGGGTCAAAATATAATATAGACTTTCATAATTTTTTCACCAGATGATTTGAACTTGAAGTGGTCAATGTTATTATGGTAAGTTATTAAGAAAATTATGCAAGAGTATGAAGAGCCAAGGAAAAGAACAGAAGGGAAGATCTGACAAACCTGGATATATTTTTGTTATTGTTTGTGTTTTATCTGTCAAATCTCCTTTAAGCATAAACATATAAGATTATTTAAAGAATAAACCAAGGGTAAAGATGGATGAATATAAGCTATTACATACTGTTTTTCTGTCTTCTAAAGGTAGATTGTTTCATGTTAGATAAATTCCTCTGTTTTATAACCTTTCTTTCTGTACTAATCAAGACCAGCCAGTCTCTGAACAATGGTGTTAGTATTTCCTAGAATTCCAGTGAATAGTCATCAGTTTGTATAATTTAAATTATTTTTATAGATTTATACAAATTAAATTATTAGCTTTGTTGTTGGGAATCAGGTTCTCATTTTATTTTCTATCCCAAAACAACTAATTTAAAAAATCCTGAACTAATTATTCACTTTTAGCCAATACAGAGTCTAAATTTCATAGCTTTATCTTTATTATAAAGCTCTTTAGTCCCACTTCAAAGGCAGTTAAAAGATTAGCATCAACACTAAATTGTACAGCAAGGACACTTCACATTAAACTCTTTTGATGCTCCTTAGCACCAGACCTGATTTTCTTATCTGTCCAGATTATGCAAAATGAATCAATTCTCTGAAATAGCAGTAAGATATTGCTTCCTTCTGTTAAGAAGAATGATTCAAAGGAATCGAACTGATCTTTCAGCATACTTATAGAGTAAAAATGTAGGGACAATTCAGAGGGATAACAGAATCCTTCATTTACTTCATACTGCCTGTCTATTTGATTTATGGATACTCTCTAGGTTTTTCTGGTGGGGAAAAAAAGGAAACCTTTTACAGGAAGGAATGAACAGAAGAATCCTTTTAGCTTCCAAGAAACTCCTCAAAATAATATAGCACCAATACTGAGAATACCACTCGGTAACTACGTTGGACAATTCAGTTGCTCATACCATATTTGCCACTACATATTTAGCTTGTCCAATAAATATATCATACATTTTATTATCATTTGACCAAATCCAACCTCTCACATTCTTTTCAATGAATACCTCCACTCCTGATGTCTCTCCCTTTCTCTCTTAACACACATTTGTACATTCACACTCACACATGTAATTCCATTATCTTTCATATTCAACCATGACCCCAAATATATATATAGAACTTTTCAGGATGATGGAAGTGTTCTGTATATGCATTATCTAATATATAAGTCAATAGCCGCATGAAATGTGACTGATTGACTAAGAAACTACACTTAAATTTTTATTTAATGTATTAATTTTAATTTTAATAGTCACACATGATACTAGTGGTTACTATATTAAAAACTCTGGTCTGAAAGAAAAGATAAGCTTAGGAACATTCAAGACTATATTTAAAATGACAAAACTCATATCAATGCAAGCAAGAAGTAGTACAAACAGGAGTTTAACTGAAGTCTTCATGAACTAAGTGGCATTTGAACAGGTATTTAGAAATATGTAGCCTGTGGTAGGCTTTCTAACCTGTCTTGCAAAACCAAAACAGAAATAACAAAAACTGAACTAGGGATCCTTTATAATGTAATTCTGTCTTTAGCAATAAAACTTTATAACTGGGAAGTGTTTTATACTTAGAGCTATTTGGGAGACGCTTCTATTTTCAAAATTACTATGGTACAATGGAAAAATTACAGGCTTTAGGACTAGGAAGAACAGATTTAAAGCTTTGCTCTGCATCTTATCACATGAGTTTAGACAAGTCCCTTTACCATCTGAGTAGCAGTTTTCTTTTCTTTAAAATGGAGAAGTTTTTTGGGTTCATTTGTAAAAATTAAAGATGATTCAATTATAGTGCTTAAGATAATGCTAAGAATTTAGGATTCAATTCTGAGTTATTAATTATTTTTATGTTATAAATATTATTTCAATCAATTTTCACAACTCTGCGTGTAAGAAAGTGTAGGCATTATCTTCCCCATTTTGTTATAGGAGAGTTATTTCTGTATGACATGTGAAGTTATATTGCTTAAGACCACATAGCTCATGAACAGTAGAATAAAGTGGGAAAGCTCAACACCTTTGATATCTATCCCAGTGCCTTTTTAACTGCCTAAATTAACTCTTTATCAAGACAGATTAATTAAATTCTTGGTACATCAGTTCTAGAGTGAATTTGTCATTTTAGTGGGTTATAAGAAATAGGCTGATGAGGTTTCATCCAACCAAGTCTCCAATGTTTACTATTCAAATTTCCTGTTTTGACATGAAATCTGTACAGACTTCATTCATTATTTAAACAACTTTTACAAGATATCTCCTTATGTATAATCATTAATTAGTGCCACAGTCTAGAGCAATGAATCTTGATACTTAGAAGCATCGTGTAATACAAGCCAAACATGTTAATATCTTAAGCCTTCCTTGACATGGACTTGTGCTAAGTCCTGTGCCTTCTAACAGCTTATATTTAATTTATGTTTTCAAAGTGAAGCAAAAAAATTGCTTAAAATACAAGGAATTTTATTTCATGCTATCTCTAAACCCACCATGCTAACTCTCATAAACACAGCCACTGAACCACAAAACAGTCTCTTAACATCTTCGAACAAGAAAGTAATAAAATGACATAGGTCAGTGTAAGCATGTATTCTCTTTCCTTATATCAAAGCAGAACTCAGATTAATAACAGAAGCACTGTAGAAAATGCATATGTTGCGAAGCAGAAAGTTTTTGTGTTTGCCTTATCCCACCCCCTCATTCTATTCATTTTTAAAATCTCCTTTGTCAAATAGGATTCTCCAACTTCGACTTATCCTTGTCTAGTGCATCCCTCTGGGTGAATGTGGAAGGAAACTCACTGGAACAAATGTATATATGTTCTACTGAAATGATGATATCACAATCAGAAGGGAATACTCATTTAGGAATGAAACCAATTGGATTGTTCTTCTCTTTCCAAACAGAACACCAAAAGCCATCCATTTCTTCCTTGTAACCAGATAAGGTATCGGGAAAATATTCCTGCATCTGTCTGATAGCAGTTCAATATGTCTTCATGGGATTTGAGGTTAGGAACCAACCCACCATGACATTGGAGGGAAGACTGACAAGGGGAAGAAGAAAGAACAAAAGGAGGATATCAATTTCTTAGTTCCTTAGTAGATATTTGCACTATTCCTTTGAACTAGACATCTTTTATGTGTTCTCAAAGTAACTTGAACCTGCAATAAGCTGGCACATTCAAAATTATTGTAGCATATATAGCGCTTTTTTTCTACTCACTTCAAAAAGAATTTTAAAAATGTAGAACAGAAAAAGAACATGGGCATGTTGTGAATTGTTTATTTATTTACTTTCTTTATTCAATTTATTCATTCATTACAGATGGCCAAATTGTGTTCCAGAGAGGTAAAGTTTCTTATCAAGAGTTCTATACTAGTTAAGAGCAAAATTGAGTTTTGCACCCATGTCTTAAAACTTCAACACAGTACTTATTCTATTGCACACACTGCTCCTTTTATATATAGGCATTTTGTAATAAACCATAACTTTGTTTGTTTCTTTTTTATTTTTAAGAAAGAAGTTCTAGGATCTTTTTGCAGATTTCTCTTCCTACAAGAAAGTTACATGTTTTAGAAAATTAAACATAGAGATTTCATAAATTTCACAGTATAATGAAATGACAAAATGTTTGTTGCCTTGGCAACTTCCCAAACACCACCCTTCTCTTTCACAAATTTAACTTTGTCAGCTGTTCCTAGCCCAATTCCATAAAGACTTCCCTGAAGAGTCCATCCTCCATTGATCTCCCCTTATACGTGGTCCTACATGTTTTAGCCTTAAATGTTGCATTCATGTTGCACATATCAATCAATGATAAGCTTCCACTATATGGTATTCAACATTCACCTAGAAAGGGGATGAGTTCATGACACAGCTTCTTCTGGTGCCATGTAAGGTATAACTTCTAAATTATACATAAATTTGAAAAACTGAATTAATATTTTGATGGCTTTAAAGAGTGGTTGTGACTTCCTAAATTACTCTGAAATACTCCTTGTGCATGGTTAATTAATTAGGTGGATGAGCCTCAAAGTTTACCCTAAGTTTGAATGCTATTACTTCATTAGTATTCTTGTCTCCAAAAGACCTTGATACATTTAGCTGAGCCAACAGTCTTATAAACATTGATGTTTCATGAACATCATAGTTTAATAGGCTTTGTTTCTCTTTTAATATCTGAGAATAAAACTTTAAAGGAAAACATCTCCACAGGAAGTCTAGCATTGCTCAGGAATGAATAATCTGTGGCTGCCAGAAAACATTACTTGATTATCAGTTTGAATTTTCTTTTGTTCCTTAGTTTCATCCCATTAAGCATTTCTTTCATTCTTTTGGACCACTCCAGACAGTTCTCCCTCCTGGCTGTCTCTATATCTTTCAAATATTTGGCAAGCTTAAGCCTTTGATTGATCCCCCCCTTTCTTCCCCCACCTCCTCAAGTGCTAACTTCTATCTTTAATAGATTTCTGTCTATTGTTCTTTAAGATCAAATCAATAAATATTACAAAAGCTAAAGAATTCTTTAACAAGATCTTTTGCCCATCTTTACCTTCTGACAAAGGTGTTTTTTTTTTCCATCTTATCATTTCCTTTCCAAAAGTATCATATACCTTAATTAAATTATTACAATTCTTTTGAGGATTATGAATAAATCTTCATTTGTTTTCTTTATTAGTGTTCGATCTACTTCTGTTAATTGTGTAAATGTTCCCTGTAGGCAGAAAAGCAATATAACTCAAATGAAGCAGGGATTTTGTTAAGGATAGTCAATTTGATTAACATCACCGTCAATATGATGAATGAAAGTATTTTAGAACAAGTTGCCCAGTAACTTAAAATTGACAATATAATGTGTGTGTCATTAGGACTAGAACAATAAATTTAACAATGTATCATAGCATTGATCTAGATTACTCCTTAGTTTTGGATAAAATAATGATTCTGAGCATTTACATAATATTATTCATTCTTGGATTCAATGTTTATAAATAGTCTTTATCGTCTTGATGCTTAAATGACATGGAAGCAAGTGAACATCAGAGCTGAAGGAAGTAAAATGGTAATTTAGAGATCTGGATTTAGAGCTTAGAGTGATAGAAATTGATCACCCCTGTATGGCTAACATGATGTAGTTAATAAGAAGGATTTACAGCAAGTGTAAGTAAATGTTTATAGGAACCACTTAAAATGCAAACCAAGATATTGCAAACTTCCAACTATAGACTTCCTCTGTGTTGACCAAATGCTTACCAATATACCACAGTGGATAATGTCTAATTAACAAATTTTCTTGTGAAAAAGGAGAGGTAAATGGAAGAAAATGTACCTAAGGATTGGATTGAATGCTATAAAAATAAGTTTTCTTCTAAGAGGCTAATTATTATTAATGAATCCATCATATCTTCATGAAACTAAGGTTCTAGGGCTTAGAAAAGTAAAAAATAAAAAACATAATTTTGGTTTTATTTGTTTTTTGTGTTTTTTGTGTATTGCTTTTTTTTTTTTTTTGAGCAAAGTGGAACATGATTACATTTTTTTACTAGGGAAGAGAAGGTAATTTATAAAGATAGAACTCCATCAAACTCCAAAGGAAGAGAGACAGAGCAGAGTCTGTTGTAAATCATTTGCTTACCAGATAGATAAATAAAATCACTATAACCATGAAACAGAAAAAGCGGTAACTAAATCTGTTTTATATGAAAAAAAATTAAAGAAATATATAAAGACTTCATATACAAAATCTAACTACTTCTTTCCTGGTCTTTCTACAAAGGAGATAGCTGTTTCTTAAAATTAACAAGTTTATACAAATCTACATCAAACTATTATCAAACAATAGCTGTCCTTCATCCAAACCCTGTCAGTTTCATCAATTGTTAAGCTATCTGGATTTCTTAATTTTCATTTTAATTTCACTACATTGTATTTGTGTCCTCTAGGACTTACTGTTTAGACTCTTTGAAGAAACTACTATGTGTTTCTATTTTAATAAACTGACGTGCGAATGAATCATAAAAAACTTACTTTTTAAGAGACTCCGAATGAAATTTTAAAAAAAAAGAAATCTGTTATAAACTAAAAAGTTGATCCCTGGTTATAAATTATTGGAGGTAAATGAAGCTTTTTCTATTAAGATAAATGATGTACATATGCAGAATAAGCATCAAGCATCTTTGCAGGGGTCGAGGAAAGAGAAGTTTGAAAGTACTTTGTGGGGAAAAATGAGTAAAACAACCAAAGTCAAAATCTAACAATCTTTCTCTTCATCACAATTTCCCCCAACAGTTACTTTATTTTCCCTCTATTTCTTCAATGGAGTATAAAAGATGCAAAGAATAAGAATATGAGAAAAGTCAGTGGATTTCTTTCTACTTTAGAATATGTCAGGCCTATCTTGTTAGTGAAAGAAAAGAAAAGCCTATCAAGGAAGAAAAACAATAGTTTTGAATTATAGGCAAGGAAGAGGGCAATCTTGAAATGGATGAATAAGACTGAAAGCAAATTAGATGATGATAGCCAACTTAAGTCAAGAAAGAAACAGTGAAATGATTTGAAACATATTAACATTGATGTATCTATGGTCTGAGATAAATATATTTCTTTAAATCTTGTTCTAAATCACATATAATAAGAAAGTGGAAACAGCCAATGTATTTTTACGCTATTTTTTAAATGTTGCCTTTTTTTTTTTTTGTCTACTTACTTGTTTAACACATTCTTCCAGGATTTTCTTTTGTTTTAATTTGAAAAAAATAAAGGTGGAAAGGTGTATGTGCTTTTATGATTTCCTTAACACTATATATGGAAGGCATGCATGTTCCAATGATGAAATCAAGAAATTGTTTATCTGCTAGCATTGTTTTTTATTTTATATTAAGGAACCTGAAGGAAAATAAAGGCTGTGATTTGATAGGTTTGAGATTGAAAGTGCATCTTTGTCGAGGTTAATGCCGCGGACTGCATCCGGATTTCTTTTGACACTGTTGCAATGTTTTCATGTTTCTGGAGTAAACCTTGAGCATTATCACTTTTGTCCACTGCACACATTTACTATCATCCTTGTTTGGAGTATTTAGATCCTCTAAGAACAAAACACAAATGAGCTATTCCTGAAAAGAGAGAAAGAAGGGAGCATTAGGCGAGACTTATATATGTCTTTGTATTATACATAATCTTTCTGCCTTGGCAATAATCTTTTCCCTCAGGTAAGTGAAGAGACCCAATGCCAAATTCACCTATTTTGTCATCCCATCTTCCTTCTGGGTCCTGTCCCTTCACCCTGAACTTCCACCCTGAGGAAAGATTTTAGGCCAGTGACCTTCCCTTTTTTTTCTTTTTCAGAAGCTACTTGCTGTCAGCACACTTGCTCATCTCTTTAATCCAATGTGCCCTCTTACAAAATGTCTGCTGACCCTGACCTTTGAAAAGGGCAAAAGGGTTTTTAGCTTAGTGCTAAAAGGGAGGAGATAAAAAGCTTGACAGTCTCCCTGGACCCCGAGGACACTAAAATTTCTTAAGGTGCATCTCCTCTCTCAGTTTGCCAAATGATTGTGTTTCTCAAACGACTAGAGCTAGTAACTCTGCAGCAGAGCTTAAAAAAATTAAAGGAAAATAGTTTTCAAAGTGGAAATTATAGCCCATAAAGAGGGAAGGAAATCTTGTCATCTTTCAACTGAACTTTCCTTAGCAGAAGTAACCGTTAAGAATTCCCTTTAAACAAGTGCTTGATTTCTGGCAGGCTTCTGGAGATGCACTTCCCTCAGGTCAGGAATAATTATTTAAACTTCCCAGTTTAGCCTCACAACATAGTTTTCAGGAAAGTTTTTCATTTTCCACGTTCTTTCTTCTTATTTCAAAACAAAGTTTTCTTCACACCACAACATCACTTTTAAGGATCTGAACAGCATCCAATATTGTATTTATGACTGCCTTAATGTCTAAGTTATTTGTTTATCTCTCTCACACACACATAGCCATATATAAATGAAAGAATGTGTTTAATCACATCTTTTCTTTCCAGATCAGTGCATGACTTTTGATCCAATATTTAATTAGCATCAATATAGCAGAATGTAGCTGACTTTTAGAAACTAGAAACTCACATACAGGCAGAGCTCTCTCTCCTCTCATTATCTTTTGTGTATGTATTTTTAATTAAATATTCCCCATTCTTGGTGATACTACAGATGCTTAACACAATAGCCATTTATTAGAAATCTTTATACTTATCACATCTTAAGATGGACTTATTAGCTCTTTCTTTCAACCACATGTCTCAGATTAATATGCATTGTGAGAGAATATATTTGACAGGTTCAGAAGGGTCGAGCAGCAAGGAGATGACATTATGATTCCCAGAAGAGTTACTAGAAAACGGCAGAGTGGTTGCATTAAGTCATAGTCAATAGTTCAGTTTGAATGAATACATGTGCTATCATCATAGGCACATAAAAGGAGAGGGGAAAAGATAAGACAGCTATATTCTCCACCTGTTGGCACATCTATGGATTTGTTCTAATCCCTATATCTCTCCATGTCCTTCAAGAGAGCATAATCATTTAGCTCCTGTGGGCCCATTGAGCTTGGGTATCTTAGACCACTGCTAAGGACATAGTAAACCTCTCATTTTGAGATTCATAACAACCTAGTCCACCAAATATCATAGATGCCTCACTTCACTCTTACCGAACGGGTGGCAAACCACTTTTCCCTCAGGTCTGTGTTGTCTTTGTCACTTGATAACTCCATCTGCCTGTGCTATAGAGCTGCCTGGATTACAGCAGGATCACCACGTAAAGCAGTGAGGTAGACAGGCTTCCACCCAACCACTGCCACCCCATGTGCACTGGCACACTCACTCCCCTCTTACTCACAAGCTGTATGTAGAAGTCTCCTGAGTCTACTTCCTCCCAGATCACCTCCCCACTACTCCTACTTTAAGCACCTATGCTATGCTCAGGTGTGTTCAGAGACATCAGAAGAATGGTTGAGTCAACACTGTAAGAATAAAGCAGATAATAATGACAGCTTTGGTCAGTGACATCTAGCGCCACCTATCATCACTTGCAATGTTTTATTTTCCTCCAAAGCCATTTTCCATTGATGCCTGCCAAAGAGACATGCCCTTTTGTTTTGTTTCATTTCTAAAAGAAATTCAAGGTAAAAGCAGAAATGTTTATTGGAACAGGAAATGCGATACACTTGGCCCTGGGGAAAGAAGAACATTGTTCACTTGCTACATATACTAGAACTAACCTTTTTGATGAATTTGTTTTGGTTTTAAAGGGTTGATGTTCTCTCTTGATTTCTACACATTAGTCCTTTTCCTAGATTGTGACCTCCACTTTTAATTTCCTCCATATTCTGCTTTTTTCTCATTAAGGATAGCTATTTTTATATAAATAAGGGAACTCAAAAATGTACTTTTTGTCGAGATGCTAAGAATGATGCACATGAGAAGGTAGAAAAGGGGTGGGCAGATGCCTTCTATAAAACACTTCAAATGAGAAGTATTTTATTTTCTCCCGCTAGTTTTTGGTTTAAGTTAGACTTTTTACCTGACATGTACACTACCAATCATGATGTACTTGCATTGTAAATACAAATATTGTTCTTGACTTAGAGGGTTCCAGAAGCTAGCAGAGGACAAGTGTGTGAAACTCAATGCAGTGTGTGATCATTAGATCGATTCTAAGTGCACTGGAAGATCTGGCTTTAAAAAATAAAAAAATGAATAGCTCATCATAATAAGTATGGATGCTACTCAAGGCAGCAAAAGAGTGCGAATTAATATTCAGAAGTGGAAACGAACACGATTCATCTAAAGAAAAGACGGAACCAAATCAAACATTGCAGGAATAGATGGGCACTGAGATGTAGAAGTCAAGTGTCTCATGATATGTTGAGGCCAGGTATGAAAACTTCTTGTGGTCCATGCTGCATCACTTTTATATTATCCTAAAGAACACAAGATCTTTGGAGGTAAAGGTGTTGTGTGTGTCCTGGAAGATATCAAGTCATAACCATGGTTTGAACCCTCAGTGGAAACTTGCATTCAAGTTGGAGGAACACAAGTAGAGTCATTCTCTGCCTTCTTGAATGCCATGGAAACCCACAGGCCTGAGCTGATGAGAAAGTTGTGGCATCAGAAACTGTCAGGGAAGGGGAAAGAGAGGAGTCACAGAAAATGAGAAAGTACTAGGTATCCAAAGGACAAATAATCCCCTTTCGGAACATCAGAGTGGTCTGGAAGGGGAGCATGGGTATCTTGGGCCCACCCCACCTATGTTGAAATCCTTTTTGCTTTCTTCTCATTTAGCTGACTTTCTTTGGGTAGCATCTTTAATGGCTTCTCATCGTCACTATTACACAGTCACTCTGTGAGCTGGAGCAGTGGGTAAGTGTTACATATAGTAGGTAGAAGCAGAGTCGGTGCTTCAATGACAGGTAAGAAGTAAAGAATTAAGTATGTGGAGAATTGCCAGTTAGTGATGAAAGCCGTGGGAAGCTTTCCTTAAATTAAAATATAAACGTTTCAATGGGATAAATTCCTATGTTGGTGATAACTTATCTTGAATTAAAAGAAAGATAACATCTACTTTGCCCCTTTATTTTTATTTTGAAAATAAACGTGACACCCCTAGTGGCTGCAAAATACCCAGATGATTTCTTCAGGTCAGTTTGAAGCCTTCGGATCATGGGAAAAGAGGAAAGTTAACCGGAGAGTTGGGGAAACTGTTACCAAAAGATCCACAGGGGAAGAATTTATCCAGCAAAGATAGGCTGTGTGAAGATGATGTGAGATTGTCAGACACTTTTATGGTCCCTTCCTTCAGTTTGGCTTATGTACCTTTTGAAGGAGCACATGACTTGATAGGGAGGCAGCCTTAAATCAATTGACAGAGCTGAGAAAACATTAATAGCATCTGCACCCACAGGACATTGCTACAGTGAGTTTTTTTGTAGGACAGAAATGACAGCTATAATAACAACATCTTATTGATATGGGCTTCCTGAGCATGGATTAAAAAAAAAAAAAGTATGGATACTCTGGCAGAAAGTATTTGCTACATAAGTTAGAAGCTGGGCTACGATAAAGTAGTACAAGAGGGAAAATGGAGATGCTGCTGCACTGGAGATCATGGAGCAATTAGCATACCTTGGAGTATTGCACCTCAACTCTATGTTTAGCAATGGAATAGCTGTAACACACTGATCACAACTGAGACTTCCTGTTTTCCCATTGAAGCCTCAAAAGATGTTTAATGCTAGAATGACTTTACAGAGATATGATAATAACAGATTAAAGTGAGATGCATCTATCAGATGGCACAGGTGGAATTCATAAAATCAAACACTGTACTTAAATTCACGCTGCTTATAATAAGTTTTATATTATATTAAAAAATCAATTTCAAAATTACCGTCATAATTCATTGATTTATTATTTTTGAATACACAGGCTGATTTTCATTTGAGTTGCTTTGTTTATTTTAAACTTCAAGTTCACAGATCCTGAAATATTGATTTGGTTGTTTTAAAAGGATAAACTTTATATGGCACTATCAGGTCAAACTGTGGAAATCAATGCATGATATTTTTCCATCACGTTACAATCACCGTTCAGAGTAGCCTTGATCTGATGCATTACTACATATGTATGTATAGTAATATGTATATACATACATATATAGTCTCGAGAGACAGTTTGGATGATAATCCACACTTTGCAAGGCAGGAAATGAGGTGTCTGGTCTGGTAAAAAAGAGTTGTTCATCAGAGTTACAGTTCTTCCTGATTGGGGACGTAAATGGAAACATCTAAATTGTTTAAGAAAGCTGATCTTATGGTATCCCTGGAAAAGTTGTCACAACACTAGCATAAAATCATTTACTCTCTACTTCCCAGGACCTAAGTACCTCAAGCTTGGTGATGTACATAAATAAGCTCTAGTTTTATGAAAAGATGTAAAATATTAATGTTTCTTTCATTCTAATTCCCAATTCCAATTCTTAGTAATGCCTGTGTATGTGGAGAGAGGGGAAGAACCCCATTAGGAGAAAAGGAAGCATTTCCATTTCTTACCTTACTATTCTTTCTCTAATATGAAGGAGGATTCCCCCCCCTTTCTGAATGCAGTTATATCCCATTTGGACAGTTCTGAAGGATGTTGCCAGGTTTAATATGTGACATCACGCTTACCATTAAATCTTGTCCCCTGCAACCAGGATAATTCTAAACACTATAGGAGACAAAAAGAATTGAAACTCAATTGCCTGTCTTCAAACAACTTACCCTATTCCATTGTATATATGAACCATAACTTCTTTATCCAATCGTCTGTTGATGGGCATTTAGGTTGCTTCCATATCCTGTGCTGTCATGAACAGAGGGGTGCATAGATTTTTATGAATTATCGTTTTAGTTTTCTTTGGATAAATACCCAGAAGTGCAATTACTACACCATTTTAAAAAATGAAATCCTACCATTCCCAATGATATGAATGGATTTAGAGGTTATTATGCTGAGTGAAATAAATCAGACAAAGATAAATACCATATGATCGTGCTTATGCGCAGAATCTAAGAAACAAAAGGAACAAACTAATCAAAAACAGACTCAAATATAGAGGATATATGGTGATGTTAGAGGGGAAGGGAGTTGGGGAGCTGGAATAATGGGGTGAAAGGTTAAAGAAGTGCAAGTTAGTAGTTGATAAATGGTCACGGGGATTGGAAGCACAGCATCAGGAATGCAGTTAGTATTAATGTAATGGTTAGATGGAGAGCCAGAGGAGAGAAAGAGCAATTAAGAGGATCATTTTATAAACTGTATAAATGTATAACCAATGTACTACTGTATTTGAAACTAATAAAACAAAATTTTAAAAAACCTACCCAAAAGTTAAAGAGAAAGCATGTATCATTTTTAATCAGTTATTTTAGGGATTTGGTATAAAAAGATAAATGTACAATGTACATCATAGGGTTTTCATGAATACCAAATTAGTAAATGTGTGGTACCTACAGAGATACACCCATTAAGTGTCATTATTCATTTAAGCAAATATGTGCTGAGTACCAGTTTGTGCTAGATAGACAGAAATGACTAAGATAAGTTCAAATCCCTCATAAAACATGTTCTAGAGGAGGGACACAAACTTGGTAAATATATATGAATGAGGAAGTGTCCCAGGGTTGGTGCTATGATAAAGACAGGATAATGAGATAGCAAATAGGTTGGAAGAGGACTGGCCTTAGGTCAGTCATGGGACGAGGCCTCTCTGAGGAGAAATTATTTAGACTAAAACCCAAGTGACTCAAAGAAACCAGCCAGACATGTGATCCATATGTAAGCTACATAACTTAAAAGAAGGGAAACCATGAGCCCTGGCCTGATTGGATGGGCTTTCATGGAGGCAGTGGGTTTCAGGAGGATGTTTAAATTAGTTGAGGAGAGAAGGGTCACACAGACAAAGAAGTTGTAACAAATGCAAAGGCCCAGAAGTGAGAAATTCAAGGCAAGGGGTATGCTAAGTGGGTTGTAAGACATCTGTCTGTCCGTAACAAATGGTGTATATAAAAGAGTAGGAGACATGGTGAGGGGATAAACTGAAATTAGATTGCAGAGGACGTTCAACCTCGGGATCTTCTTTAAGTGTTATATAGATTTCTTGTACAAAAATGAAGTTATTGATAGTTTATGAGATGGAGAACTAAATCATTTGACTACGGTTAAACTGGTCCCCATCTCGATGTCTGCCTTCTTGGGGTTGGTAGGATGGTGCTCTTGGTAAACACTTATTAACTCGGTAATAAATTTTGAGTTAGTGGTTGATTTTTCATTTATTACGCAAGCCCTGAAAAATTAAATGCTGAACAAATTTTTAGGAAAGAAAAAAAGGGAGGGATAATGAACAATATAAGTGGTAATGACTGTGAAATTTGGAGGTGAGAAAATATGAAAAATCAAAAATATTATGTTAATGTGAAAGGCATCAAAGAGAAACAAATTAAAGATGAATGAGATGTCCAACTGAAATGACAAGTACACAATAACAGGAAAACACCAAGGGAGACTTGGTTTAAAGGCAAAAACGTAAGGAGATCCATTTTAGATGTACACACATCTAAAACATGCATGTGTTTTGGGATGTACACTGTGATGGAAATTCTGTGATGATCAAACAGAAGTGTCCCTAAAAAATCATGGCAACATAGAGCTAAGGTGAGCAGCAAAGCCAAAATATATGTTTTTTTTAAATCAAAGAAGTGATTATTCACCCTTCTTTATTTATTTCATTCTTATAGATATATTATCATCATAATTTTTAAAAAGATTGAGCCAGCTGAAGTTGACAAATATTGTTTGAACCATGATTGGACACTAGGCTAAGATGAATGAAAATACTTCCTGCACCTCTTCTAGAGTGGATACAAAGAAAAGAGAACCAGCACCCCCACCTTTGCCCCCACCACACACACACACACACACATGAATGATAGTTGGTTAAAAAGGATCCAGGACAAACTGATACATGAGAGTGTAAATTTTCAAGAGTTTGCTCAATTATTTAGCAATATAGATTCTGTTGAGAATAAAAGTTAAGGAACTGCCTCTAGATTTTTCAGTTAGGAGATCATCATTGCTCTGAGAAGGGGCAGTTTTAGTAGAATGCTGGGAATGTACTTTTTATAAATGCTAGAAATAAATGATGAGGCCAGATTCCATTTAAAAAAAAAAATAAGACAATCAGAAGCATTTAGAAGACAAACAGTTAAAGTGTCACTTCCCTTAAAATAAAATGTCACCAAAATAAAATGTTTAAATTTATATAATAATGCATAATTAAAGTTATGACAATTGCATTTTCTGATATCTCATGCCAGATATCATCTCCAAAAAATAGAAAGAGTAAATAGAATAAATTTTTTTAAAGATAATTTTTTCTTTATCTTAAAAGACAAATTTAATAAGAAATAAGAAAAGGACTAGGGTTTTGAAGGTCAAGTTAAGCATTTTTCTTAAAAAGGTTATTTTGACATTACTGAATGGAACAGCCACAGAACTTTAAGCAGCCCTATTAGATTAATGATAGCATCAATAGCAAGAACAAGCACTATTTATTAAGCATTTTTTTTCCCTCAATGCTTTCATTCTGCTTGGGATGAAGAAAATGAAGATGAAAAGAAGGCCCAAATCTAATCCTGGTCACTATATATATATATTTTTTTCCTCTTTTTAATTTTTTTCAATTCATTGAGAAAGAATCAACAGCAAAAAATAGTTTTTTTCCAGACAGCACCAAAAAATCAATAATCAATCTTGACAGAAGAAATTCAACAACATTTACAGTATTATTACAGATTAGACAGCCCGTATTGATAATAAAAATCCCTATGTCCAGTTTTTTATATACTCTGAAAGGAAGTACCTTTATTATTGCATAAAGTCTCTTGACCTTCTCACACCCTCAGCCAAAAATAATCTCTTTCTCTCTGACCTCTTCAGAATTTTACATTTCAAATAGAAAATGAGAACTTCTGGTTAAACAGAGCGGATTGAGTACATGATAGATTTTTTCTGCTTCTTTCAGAAATTTTATTCAAATGAGAGCAAAGATAAACCCATAACACAAAAAGAAAAGGAGGGAGCTATCAGGGCATAAAAAGATGTCAACAAATGACCGGAAGGTGAATGAAACCAATGAGAAGCCAGCCAAATCATGTAGGCTAGAAGTACAGGAGCTTCAAAAGGCTCATATATTGAGATTGTAGATACCAGAAAGGCTAGGGTGAAGCATAGGACTTGGTAGATAAAGGTAAAGGGGGTCAAATATAAAGTGACAAAAGGAAATTTAACTTTGGATGGTGAACACACAATACAATATACACAGAAGTATTAGCGAATTGTACACTTAAAATCTATATAATTTTATTAACCAGTTACCCCCACAAATTTAATCTAAAAGGAAAAGAAAAATAAAAGTCTACCTGAAAGTTGTCATGGGAAGTGTTTAAATAATTGGCCTTTTCCCAGAAACTGATGCTTCATTTTGTAGAAAAATTGAATGAGAGAGTGCCCAGATTTTAGCACACCTAGCTCAAAGGAAAGGTAAGGCACCATTCCAGAGTGTTACTACTTGATGAGGCTCTGAAACCTTTTTAATTCCACTCCACTGAAAGAATGTCCTTTGTTTAGCCAATAACCTTACACATGAGTTTGAAATAGTCTTCCCAGAAAAATCTCTACGGCTCTCATAAAAGACTTATAAATACTGACCTTTGATCTCTGAAGGAAAAAGCTGGGTCCCCCCGATATTTCTACAGTGAAATCTACTGGTCTGTAAGACCTATCCACATATACAGAAAATTAGAAGGTCAATCAGGAGATCTATACTTTCTGCATGTTAGTCTGCATCTCATAGTTTGCTTCCCAAGGAACTAAATCTGGGGTACAATGATTCAAGAAAATTTTCAGAAAAACAACAATATTATTTTCCAGATCAAAAGTGCTTGCTAAATTCCAGTATAATGAATGATAAATTACATAAGTCACATCAACATGCAAATTCATAAAGCAAGGAAAAAGAAAGGTATAAAAAACTTCCAGAAAACAAATAAATCAGATAACATAAAAAGCATCAAGAAACATAAAGGCATTGGACTTTTCAGCAAGAACACACAAATCTAAAAGATGATAGAAAATTCCCTCAAAATGCAGAGGATAAATGATTTTAAAACTATAATTGTAAATGTTTCCAAATTGTCAATTAAGCATGAAAGCAGAATAAAACATTATTCATACAAGTTTGAAAAAAAAGAAGTCCCTTCCTACTTTTTTCAAGAAGCTTCTGTTAAGTATGTGCTACCAAAACAAGAGAGTAAATGAAGCAAAAGGAAGACATCGGATTCAGGAAATAGGGGACCCAACAAAGAGTAGGGTGAAATGAAATCTCAAAACAAGGGCTATGCATTAGGTTCTAGCATGATTTTAACACGGAACAGTAGAAGAGGGTTTTCTGAGAGGTTTCCTGGACAATGGTGGAACTGTCACAATATCTGAAGTGTTTTCTTGTTCATAAAGGATGTATTAGTTTACTGGGCCTGCCTTCACAAATAACCACAGACTGGATAGGTTAAATGACAAAAATGTATTTTCTTACAGTTCTGGAGGCTAGAAGTACAAGATTAAGATGTCATCAAAATTGGTTTCTCCTGAGGCCTCTGTCCTTGACATGTTGATGGCCACTTTCTTGCCGCCTTTCTACATAGCTGTCCCTCAGTACACATTACCCATGATGTCTCTCTTCTTATAAGGACACCAGTAATACCAGTAATATTAGATTAGAGCCCCATCCTAATGACCTCACTTTAACTCAGTCACCTCTTTAAAGATGTCATCTCCAAATACTGTTACATTTTGAGGTGCTGGGGGGCTGAGATTTCAATATATGAACTTTAGGGGGACATGACTCAGTCCATAAGAGAGGAGTTATGTTTCCATTGGGAAATATAGAAAAGAAATGTAATCAAGGTGTAATACATCAACCAGTTACAATAACATAAAACTTGAATATCAATTGAACCAAAATTGTCATATAACTGTAAAGGGGAAATAGATGAGGAGATTTGGGAAATAAATAGTTTGTGGAAGAATATTATGATTAAGAGGAGTGGGTCAGAGAAATGTTGTTATTTTGTAATTAGCTTTGTAGTAGTATTTGATTATTAAATTATTAAATTTTATTTTATTAAAATAAATTTAGTATTAAATTTATTATTAAATTTTGGCAAAATATATTTTGATAAAATGTTACAACATTTTATAAAGAAAGTGATGTGTCACAAAAGAGGGGCAGATTATTAGTTGTATAAACATTTCAGCTTTACTATTAGGTCATAAGGTCCATGAGTGCAGTTTCCATGTCTTATTCATTTGGATCTCATTGTATTCTTCATATGCTATATAACAGAACTCCTGACTAGAATATACTGTCACTCAAGAAAAGTTTCTGGAACTAAAGCATATAATTATTTATTTATCATAGCACCCAATTATTAATTAAAAATCAATTATTATAAATTGAATATATTCAAGAAATGTTGGATACATAGACAAATTCATCAGAAGAATGTGAAGGGATTTTGATAAAATGTTGTAAAAATTGTTGCACCTTTAGGTAACCTCGAATAGAAAATAATTTAATGAATGAAAGAGTGAGTGCAGGGGGGAGAGAAGAGAGAAATCAGTGAGTTTATTTAGCAATTATACAAGTAACCTAATGCTATAGACTGTGTCCCCCCAAAATTATGTTGAAACCTAATCCCCAGTGTGATGGTAGCTGGAGATGGGAACTTTGGGAGGGATTCACCCTCCTAAATGGGATCAATGTCCTTAAAAAAGGGACTCCAAATTTCAACATGTGAGGACACAGCAAGAAGACAGCTATGAACTAGGAAGCAGACTCTCACCAGACACCGAATCCGCTGGCACCTTGATCTTGAACTTATTGGCCTCCAGAGCTGTGAGAAATAAATGTATGTTATTTATAAGCCACTCAGTCTATGGTATTTTGTTATAGCAGCGCAAATGGACTAAGACAACAGATCAAACTTTATCAAGCTAAATCAATTCTCCATCCTTTGCTGTTCTAATCACCTTTTCCAGATCACTTCTCTAGAAAATCAGAAGGTTTTTTTAAATTTATTTTTTATTTTTATTTTTTTGCTAATAACTTTGAAATGGTATAAAGAATAGTTTTGATCAATTTTCAACTGGATATAAAATAGATTTATTTCTGGTTGCTCTTTAACTGTACCCCTGCTGAAGAAACTAAAACAATAATTGTGCACACATCAACCTAAGAATAGCCAGTGCTGTACATCTTTCTCTCCTTGTGAATTTAAGAGTCTTAACAAGCCAGTCGCTCATTACAAATAGGAGAGTGGCGGTAGAGATGAACTGGGAAAGTATTCACAAGCTGGAGACACCTGCTTTGTGGCTATGGAGTAAGGGCAGCAGCGTGAATAATAAAATAGGAGACACCTGTCTTCATGCAGGAAAGAAGAGAGAGCTAGGGACAGAGGAAGGAGGGAGGGAAGAGAGAAGAAGGAAAGAAATCATGTCAATGAAGCAAACGTCTAATAATTCGAAACGGGGTGCTACTGAGAGTTACACTAGCCACATGAAGATGGCCTGGTGTGGGTTCAGAGGGTTTTTCTATTGAGCAGGAAAGAGCTGGCTCTGGCAATAGAGCAAGATGAGCAGCAGAGGCTAGTCAACAGGCAGGATTTATCATCACAAAGTTGGATTGTTAACCCCCAACATTTTTTAGAAACTAGCAGGAAACTAAATTAACTTTTATTCTGAAAGAAATTTAAAAAAAAAAAAAGCCTCCTATTTTAGAGAAATACTGAAACATGGAAAGGCCATAGAATTCATCAAAATGAGAAATACATATTATTAATCAAAATATATTTAGAAAGAAAAACAGTATATAGGAGAAGCCAATTACATATATATATATAAAATGGGTATTTAAAAGATATAGAACCAAAGTCATTCTCTAATAGTGGGTGTCAAATTAGTTTTTGCCATTGTTATTAGCCTAAGTGTTTCAATTCATCTACAAAATGAAGGGATATTTTCCCCCAAGTAACCTCAAGTCAATCTTCCTTCCATAAATTGATTATACAACTCGAAATGACTTAGCAGTGATCTCATCATAACTAAATCTATTCCAATATATGGCATGCATGGACATTAGAAGACTTATATATTCATTAAAATGCAGAGAATTAATTTTTTAATATTTATTTAAATAGAAAAAAACCCCTTACTGGCACAAATGTAAATTAATTGAAATAGGAAATTATGTATAAAAATGCAATACACATTTTTGCCATAGATATCAGATCAAAGATTTAGACTGAAACACAACTTATTTTCTTTGTCAGAAATTACAAAATGTGCATGCTTTAGCAAATGCTGATTATAGCAATGGGATTTGTCCAAACTACTGTCATCTGGGATGTGGTTAATTCTTACTACTTGAGCACATCCATTCCATCTCTGAAGCGTAACTAAAAAAGTATATAATAAACCTTATTTCCTCTTTTACGTGAAGTGAATACGTGGGACTATTAGCTCCATCAGTACCTATTAAGGACAGACTATGTTACATTGCACTATTCTAGACAGTGTGGGTGGTCTCCATGTGATTGGGAAAAATTTTTCAAATATTCATGAAACAATTTAAGAGTAAGGAAACAGATAATGACAGAATGCCATTTTTTGTAACCTCTATTGACAATCAGAGAATGAGGAAGTACTAAGTACCAGCTGTATTACAACAAATACAAAACACTGAAAATGAGTCAGAGAATAGAGAGATGAAGGACTGCAAGGCTTAATGCACAAGGTTTAATAAACATTAAGAAAACCCAAGAGTGCTTTCTGTGCTCAGCAACCTCTACGTACTTATCTGGGACCACGTAGCCTTCAACAATAGTGATGACACCATAGATTTATATTACATTTTATACCTTTCAAAGAACTTTCAAATATGACTGACACATCAGGGCATGTATTATTGTCACCATTGTCCATGTACAGGAACAAGGCTAAGTAACATCAGGTGACTTTCTTAACACCACACAAAAACAAAGAGAAAGGGTTCCTAGGTTCTAGGAACCTAGGCCCAGACACTACTACATCAAGATGTGTGGACTAATAAGAGAGCACGTGAGCTCTCTTATTAGAGAAAGGAGGAAGGCAACAGAGGATGATTTTACAGCAACTATGTGTCCAATGAGCTCTTAAGATAACGGTTAAAATCATTTTAAAGAAATTATCCATCACTTGTTCCTCTGAGTTACAGGAAAGTAAGAGAAAAGAATCACATGATCAGTGTGATTATCAGAGAATTCCCTTTCTGGTTTAGTGGAAGTGACCTGTTTTAAATGGCACGCTTTTTCCTAGGCAGGTGCCCACGTGTGTGTGGAGTGGATAGGGAACCCCTCACCCCCACTCCATGTATAAAATGAAAAGTTGTAAACAAAAATTGTCAATTGAGGTGTTAACAACTTGCTTGTATTTATAGGGAAAATATGAAAAGCCAGTTGCCACTTAGGGAATGGTCCAGCTGTGCAGAGAAAAACGTATTGTGGATATACTTCACAGAACAGTCGCATGTAAGTAGACTGATCCCTCTAGACCAGACTTTTGTCCTAAGTAAAACTGTAAAATAATTTGCATTTATCTTCTTTGTAGGAGGAAGACAGCCAAGCTCATAAGGGAAAATGTTCCTTTATAAATGAATAAAATCCTCATTCCAAGGGAGACGTTCATTTTTAAAATTTAGTCAATATGGTGGGCCTCTGGGCATCTCCTTTGCCCTAAATTGTCTTGTTTACCCTTTCTTCTGCCTTCCATTTGCTACCAAACAGGGCAAATCCATAAAGAATGTGGATCTGCTGGGAAGAATACACTACAGCTCTCTCTCATGTAGTTTTATTGGATCTGTGGACCCTAATGGGAAATGTTATGTATTTTTCTGTCAGTAAATGTCATCAAAAATGACTTGAAGATGCACAGGGAACTAATACCCATGGTTAGAAGATAACATATTTATTTAGTCACTTTCTGACCACAACTAAGTTTTTTAAGAGAAGGAAAAGCCTGGAAAACACAAGGATACAACTAGAGGTTATAGAATTCACTCATTAGAATACACGACATGTCTTTTAAGCACTGCTTGCTGCACTCCACAGTAGCAATGCTTTCCCTTCCACTGAACAGATCCATCTCTGGAGCCCTCTTGGAACTGTCAATATGGTCATTATCAATTATGTAATGCAAGAGGGAGCAGAGATTAATAATTTAGAGCTAAGACATCACCGTGATTTATAATCTTGCATGTAACTGTCTACAGCTAGCATTGGGAATCTGTCATTAAAAGGCATTAACTTGAGAAAATTAGAGTTCTGTATTGATCACCAAACACATATAGTTTATTGTGAAGTGATGCTTTAATTTATATTCTAAGCAAGGCTCTAGGTGAATATTATTTGCGTAGGGAGGATGGCATCCTGAAGCCATCTGGTTCCACAACATGCCAGTAGCTGCAGATAAGCATTCTTTCTAAATAATTCTAAATGCATTCCAGTCATAGTGGGCTGAGATTGAACCCAACACTGCTTGTGCAGGGCAGCATGTGATTAAGGCACAATTATTTAACCAAAGAGCTAAGATGTTTGGTCCTGGATGTGCAGAACTTGGAGTAGTCAATGACTTGATGGATGATATAAAGGGAATATTACCTTTTGACATTCCTATCTTTGGGTAAATGAACTGCCTCTCTGCTCTTTTGCTTTCTATACCTCCCTAGCAATTTTCCTTCCTTAATAAAATTAGAGGGAAATAATTAAGTTACTTAACCCAAGCCCTTAGTTTCTGCTCATGAATACAAGAGCATTGTGACTGTGTGGTGTGATCTCTAGAAGAATTGGATGTGAGGGTGCATTAGCTCAGGAAATCAGACTGTCAGCACCAACCTTTAGAGAAAGCATTGAGAGTACTGAGCTGAACTTCAAAGAACACAAAAGGGCTTTTACAAACACTGCCTAATAGTAAGTTAGGCAGAAATCTCACAGCATCCAGGTAACAATGGGTTAACAATGGTTTTTCAAACTTTAGCTGAATATTATAATTATCTGGGGAGATTTTCTATTAAGTGCTGATGTCTGAGCTTCATCCAAAGATTCTAATTTAATTGGTCTGGGATGGGGAACCAGGCGGTGGAAATTTTTTTTAGTTCCCTAAGTGATTCCAATGTGCAGCCAATTTTAAGAAGCACAGGTTTGTGAAGTGTTCAAGTAGATGTGAGTAAATTTAAGAGAGAAAGAATGGGACATGTTAGAATAGCTAAGATTTGGTATAAACATAAAAATAGTAAATATGAAGAAATTGAGCAGTAACTAGCAAATTAGTATATAACACAAAAACTTGGTGCAAAATTTTGTTTGGGATTTTGCATCAATCTTGGCAGACTGGCAGAAGTCTTAGAGGGAACATGGAAGTATGAGATCGTTCCCGTATGCTTCCTCTACTTGTACCTTACTTTGGCACCCAACAGCAGAGGTGTGTGGTGGAAATTAGCTGCAGTTTGTGGAAGTTAATATCTCTTCCTGGCTATGAAACATAGGGAGGGATATGGAATAAATATAAGATTAGAAAATCAGATTTTGCACTTTTAGGTTAAAACTGGAAAATTATTCATCTTAGAGAAGCCAGTGGATGTCCAATGTGTGTTTCACAGGGGCTGCTCAGAAAATGTTCACTATGTCCCATCCACCTTTTTTCTGTACACTGAGACCTGGATGTAAACAAAAAAGAGAGGCTGATACTAGGAGAGCCTGTAGTCAGATACAATGCAATGAGATAAAGAGAGATTAAAAGTGTTTTTAAAGCCTTAAAACCTCAAAGATAAGCAACTGACAAAGAGCATTCAAGGCAATGAACAATAGATTAGAGAGGTAGCTTTGATAAGTTTTCATGCTGAGGAAACAAGAAGAATAAAGAAATGAACCATCTAGAAGGAGCTCAAAGATCTCTATGCTTATGCATTATTAATAGCTAAAGAGGAATAAAAAATAATTAATCTTGACAAATATAATGATGATGGCTTTGATGTTTCTGTGCTAGTCAAGGATGAAGAATACATTTTCTATATAAAAAGATATGCATAAGTTGGGATAAAATTATATTATGCAGGGCATTTTTTTATCTTTAGATTTAAATGAAGCCCAGTTGAAATGTTAGTAAACAATTTCAGGTGGGTTTCAGGATGCCTCTAAGCACTCTTTGTGGTTTAGGGCTTACTATCCTACAGACTTGTCCCCAAATAATAAAAGACCCCGAAGATTTCCAGTCTGATAGAATCTATCAGAATCTGGGTTGCAGTTGAATTTTTCACTTTCCAGTCCCATGTTCAACTCATAGAACTTCTAGCACTTGTTCAGCCATGGAAAGCAAACAGGTAGCAAACTTTTCTTCACCTCCTCCTTTGCGATAGCAATAATATGTTTTTTAATCCAGAGCCTATGGTGCCTTATTATCTGGGGGAAAATGTAATGGAAGAAAAGACATGCCAACATGGCCCCATCAAATAAAGTATTGGCATCATTTCTTGTGATTAGATTAAAGAAATCTCAGGGCGCCTCAAAGCAATTTATAGAAAAACACATTCCTATTTACCAGGGGAGAAGCAACTCAGGGTACAACTCCCAGATTCTAGTCTTACTGCCTTAAATTTGATTAATGGGGCATATTGCCTGGTATTAAGTTGCATCAAGCTAGGATGTAATGAGATGTGATATTGACAGGGACTTTTCTATTTCGGCAGGTCAGTTCAGAGGAGAGCACTTGTCTGAAAGGAAATGTACTTGGTTTGAATTTCCCTCTAATCTCTATCCTTGGAACCAGGGTTCATATTCTTACACTTTACCTTCATTTTCCGTGTACTTTCTTTTGTCTTCATTATCAATCAACAATCTAAGTGGGCACCAATACATCATTTCAGAAGAGAGGAAGATCTCGGTCTGTATTCTATTATCATTTTGAAGAGCTCTCTCCAAAATCTTAAACTACTTTTTCTTTTAAACAACAATCCCTAAACCTTAGCACTTCCACTCCTGACAAAATAATAGCTAATATTAATTAAACATTATGTATCTGGAAAAAAAAAAAAGCTTTTTGTGTTCACCCCTCCCTTTTTTTTTTTTTTTTTTTTTTTTTTTTTTTTACTCATGAGACCCCTATGATAGGGGATGATAAGTATTTCTATTATACAAATGATAAAACAGAGGCCTGAGGAGTTAAATTATCTTGCCCAAGGCCATACAGCTATTGAATAACAGAGAGAGTATTCAACTCTTTCATTCAACACATATTTGTTCAGGAACTACTTTGGGCCAAGAAACACTACATCAGGAGTAAAAAATAAAGCAATGAGAACTATCTGAATGTACCCTTGTGGAGATTATGTTATAATGGGGAGAAGGACATAGGGAAAAAGTTAAACACAAAGAAAATATTGACAAATTGTGATGTCATAGATTAAGAATGAGAGGAAGTCCTTTTCCAGAGAAAGTGGTCAGGAAAGGCTTTCAACAGAGGTGACGTATATCCTGAGTCCTGAACAATAGCCAGGTAGCTGTAGTAAGAATAAGGGAGGGGCAGAGGTAGAACCAGAACTCAGGACTCAGGGAAGGTGTGCCTTGAGCCTGTATTCCTGATCACTGTACTATAACATCTATTCTTTTCCATAGTAATGTGAGGCATTCATTTTTCTCAACTTATTCTAACCAATCCTCTAGCCCCCACCCCACATTTAAATGTTGCCATCTCTTTTACTCACATTTACTTCTCTTTAGTTTATGGAAAAGAGGAATCACTTGCCACCTTCCAGTTTGTCTCTCTAGGAGTCCACTTAGTGTCACACCCTGTGACTCCCCGGGGGCCTTGCTCTTTTGGCTGCTTTTTATCATCTATATCTCATTCTCTCCTTTCCTCCCATTTTCTTCCTGATAGCCTACATACATGTGCAAGTTTCTCATACCTGAAAATAGCTCTCAAACAAGCACCTTCTCTCCAGCTACTACTTTTGAAAATAATAATGTATAATCTCTCCCTTACTCAATTCTCATTCATTCCATGGCCTCTGTGAATTGGTTCAGCTTCCTTTACTCCACTGAACAAAAGAGACAGTAAAATGAAGAGAATAAACTTTGGATTCAGACAGAAATGGATGAGACACCCAAGTCCCAGTCTTTAGCAATGTGACTTCAGGAAAGATATTTTACTTCTCTAAACTTGAATTTGTGCTCTATAAAATAGGAACAATGAAAAATAATTCCTATACCAGGCTTACAGGTTATAGGAAGTACTAAAAGAGACAATATATACAAAGAAAGAACAGAACAGAACAGAACAGAACAGAACTTCATGCAAGATAAGAGTACCAACGCTAAATCTATTTAAACTCCACGAGGCAACGGTGCTAGTAACCAAGTGTTTGCAGACCTGGTCTTTTTATAACTTCCTTTTGATGTCTGACATTATTGAGCACTCCTCTCATCTTAAAAATCTCTATTGCCTTGACCTTCATAACACCACTTTATCCTGGTTCTCATTCTCTTTAACTCATTGTCAGTCTCATCCCATTACTATTCCTTCTTGGTATGCTGTGCTAATTCTTCTTCCTTTATTTTCTCTGAATCCTTTGGAACACATCTTTCTTATTTTAGGCCTCCCTTCTTATCACTCACATGACCTCATTTGCCATCTATATGTTAGTGACTCTCAACTAATTTTCTACTGAAAATTAGTAAAGCAGCTGCCTATAGGATTTCTTCACCTCCATGTCCTGTAGAAATGTCGATGTCAACATTGAGACAATTCTTTTTATTCCTTTGGCTCCTACTTCATTTTGTTTCCCAGATCTACCAGATTTCCCAAGGGGGGGGGGAATATTGGCAATATCTTAGGCTGCTTGCCTGGCAGATCCTGGACAAAAACTTGAATCTCTTATCTCCAAACCCAGCACTTTTTGACTCATCATGCTGATTAGCAGTTTACAGCATGTTCTTTTACTAAATTTGTAATAGGTTGATAATATTACCTGGTGATAGTTAATTTTATGTGTCAACTTGGCTAGATAGATCATGGCACCCAGTTTTTGGTTAAACACCTATGTAGATGTCGCCGTGCAGGTATATTTTCAGATATGATTAACACTTAAATCATTAATTTTGAGTAAAACCAATTGCCCCTCTTAGTGTAGGTGGATTTCATCTACTCAGCTGAAAACATGGGTTCCCCCAACAAAGAAGGAATTCTGCCTCCAGACAGCCTTCAGACTCAAGCTACAACATCAAGTCTTCCCTAGGTCTCCACCTGGACAACTTGCTTTGCAGACTTCAAACTTGCCAGCCCCACAACGGTGGGAGCCAGTTCCTTAAATCAATTTCTCTCTTTCTTTCTCCTTTTGGTTCTGTTTCTCTGGTGGAACCCTAACAAATACTGTGTATGTTTTTCCTCTGTCATTAGAAACATATTAGAATTCTGCCAGCTTAACTTTCCTTTTGCACAATTTTACTACTACTACTACAACTACTACTACAACAACAACAACAACAACAACAACTACTACTACTACTACTACTACTACTACTACTACTACTACTACTACTACTACTATTATTATTTTGCACAAATAGATGTCTTGGACACAATTGGTAACCTACTCTATTTAGATAAATGGTGTCCGAGAATATGTTTAATCATGTGTATGGTGATTTCTTCAGTCTTTGGAGAAAAAAGCACCTTTCCTCTTTTCTCTCTCTCACTCGTTTTTCTTCATCAGCCTCCTACCGCACTCCCCACCACCCTCTTATCTAGCCCATAAACGAATATCGACCTTCTCACTCACCCTAGTCCTTTTGCAATCCAAGTATTTTGGACTCCTTAAATAGGAAAACAAACTTAATTGCTATCTTGAGATCCAGGTGATAGGAAAACTTAAAAACTAATAGATCACAACTTGGGGGGGGGTTGGTTTCCTTCTCATATTTCTACTTGATTATGTTCTAGCCTGATTAATTTGCCATCTATCATTGATTTCAAGTTATAACTTGAGGATTGCAAAAGCTTTACATGTCACTGGCAACTCAGCTTTGCAAAAACAGGGAACAAAAGTCTGATTTGGAGAGAGTCTCTGAAGAATTAATTAATTCAGCAAAGACATTTACAGCACTTGGTAAAGGTTGGATAATGGACTGAGAGTTAAGTCTATTCCCTATGTGCTGCTGACTAAAAAACGTAATTGATCTAGTATAATAAATAAATATTCAAGATGTAAAGAGAAGACAAAAGTGTTTGTTTGTTTTTACCTTGCAACCAAAATCACAGCTCCTCTTATTCCATCTGGAAAAGGTCACATCTAAGAAGTGCTTTCCAAGGAGCGGGTTAGTGTTCATGCTCAGCTTGGCGCCTTAAGATGCTATTCAATAATTCTATTCGCATTTGCTGAACTCCCAGAATCCCAGAATGTTCAATAAACACATGTGCTTTGGACTTCCGGTTTCTGCTTTTTGGGACTACAGTTTTTAGGTTAGCCAGCCTTCTTCTATCTGTGCAACTTATTTATTCAAATAACCTATCTCAGGAGCTTCAAACTTTTCCCTATATTTCAGGCCCTACTCCTTTGAATGTCTGGTTGTGGAAAATGATTTTCAGAGCAGGGTAGAATAAATTTTTCATGTAAAAAAGGTAAATAATATGATATCTCTCATATATCTGGGGAGAGAAATGTAAACTTGGCCTCCACAGAGGTTACTTCTTTCCAATCTATTTATGTGTGCTATTTTTAAAAGAAGCTTCCTTTAGTTATGCATTTGATAAATTACAAATATTTATTTTATTTTACCTCCCCATTTTGCTCCTTCAATAATATTTTTATTTTGACAAACAGCAGAATATCAAGATAAAACATGAGAATAAAATAAAATCTTAATACTTCTCACAAATGATTGAATGAAATGTCCATTACTATAGTGCACACATTGGCATGGAGACTTGTTTTGCATGAAAGGTTCACTTATTTTTACTGGTGAAGTAGAGTTCTAATTGAAAATATGCATTTAACATGCATAACATCTTTACAAATAATATGCATTGTTAAAGGAAACAAAAAACAAGTAGATGTATTGGCAGGGGGCTTTAAAATCTACTTGGGATGATTTAGATGTGGTTTATTCTAAAGCCAGAGGAATGCATAAAATAAACTTTTAATTTACCCTTCTTGTTCTAAAATTGTAAGACAGAAGAAAATATATTCTGATCACAGAAATGGCATTTTCTTGAACAGAATACTTGCCACAGGAAAGAAAGACACCTTCTGATGTTGTTGCAGTAAAATTAACCTGTTTTGCTTTAAATTTAAGATCCTAACAGATATTTCATTAGAATTATAATTTAATTATTCATTAGATATAATACACTTAACATTTCAATAATTAACTGCTCAAGCAATAGGAGAGAAAATCTGATTTATTTGTTTATTTCCACCCTTTAAAATATCTAATTGCTCTTGTCATCATCTCCATCTACTTCATAATATCCCAATGACTAGAAAACATCAGAAATTATTTAAGATCTGGGTCCAAAGATGAAGATTTCCTCTTTTTTCCTTTAAATTGGCCCTTCTAAGTCCAGCAAGAATTATATTTTGATTAATTCTCTGTCTTCATGTCTCTCTTTCTGTCTTTCTCCTTCCCTCCCTCTTCTCTTCCCTTTCCATCCCTTCTGCTCTCTCCAAAGAGTATATAGGCCTTTAAAAGATTAAATAGTATAATAATGCAAAACACTTATAATAAAACATCTGTAAATTTTCCCAATAGTTTTTATATACATTAAAAGTTGGAAAATTCATACATACACACACACACAGTTTATGTCATCAAGTAATGCTACCTCAACAACTACAAAAAATTCTCTGATCCAATAAAAAGCTATTTTTTAATATATAAAGTCTTCTGTGTATTTCTATAGCATACCAGCCTTCAAGTGGAGCTCTCCACAGTAAATATGATTCAAAAGCTCAATCATTAATTCTATTTAGGCTTAATGTGTCATAAAGCTCAGGAAAGCAGGGCCATTTTCCTCTCTGCTGGGGCACAAAAAGTATATTAACTATTCCAACCAGTACTGTGAATGATTTATTAATTCAATTTTGGAAAGTGAGACTGTCAGATCATATAAGCACATATTATAAACAGATGATCTCTCTGAAGATTCTTATTATTTCTCTTAGCTAAATGACTGACAATGCACTTCACTGCTGAGATGTTTTCTTTTTCTTCTTTTTCTCTTTCTCTTTACCCCTCCTGGCCCCCAAACATACACACACACTATTCAGATAATCTAGGGATGGTCAAAAATATTCTCTCATAGTAGAGTCAGTAGAACTAACTGTAATGATGAATTTGAAGCACCTGGAATGAAATGAAGGAATTCTTCCAAACACATATCTAAAAATTACTGAGCCTACTATAGTGTGGTGAAAAGAACTTTAGTGTGGGACTCCAGTGAGCTGGATTCTAAACCAGGATTCTCCATGAAGCAGAAATGACCTTGGGCAAGTAACTTCACCTGGGTCCTTATCTACACAGAGGAAGACTAAGTGATCCCTATCATCTCTAACTTACTGTGAACATATGTTGTGACATGAGTAAAACATGATGACATAATGGCAGTCTAGGATGAACTCAGCAGTACAATTGTCTCTATGATTCTCCTCCATGAGAGTCAACATAGTACCAGAAAGAAGCTTAATGCTCATCCCATTATCCTCCTGAATAACACAACATAGGATAAATTTATATCATCAGACCTTAGAATTCTGATATTGGGGCAACTTGTGAGAGAGAGAGAGAGAGAGAGAGAGACAGAGACAGAGACAGAGACAGAGACAGAGACAGAGACAGAGACAGAGAGACAGAGAGGAGTCTTTCCTTAGGTTAAATTCCTAGTATCTCCTAACCTTCCAGCAACAATTTTTAAGCAAGGCTCTTTATTTATAGAATATTTCTAGCATTTTTGGATTCTGAAACCACATATATTACTACCTTCTGTAAGACTTTCAACCCCTTCTGCAATTCCTTTTTACATGCAGAGAAACTTGGTTTTATTCTCATGGGAATAAAATTAAAATATAGACATTATTTTAATCATGTGATGGTGATTCATTTCCTAAGATATTCAATGTGTGATAAATATGGGTAAAATCAAGGGATAATTTTCAAGATCAGACAGTTGTTTGAAATTTTGCATCATGCTGAAAATACACTCACCTGTTTCCTAACCAAATTATGCTCAATGAGAAATGTTTATTACTTATTCCTGACTAACAACTTCTATAGGAAATATGCCCTTTTCTGTCTCAGACAAAAACATCAAGTATTAAGCAGTTAAAGATAAGATCAGGAAGGAGTGATGCAAGGGAAGGGGCAGAACCAAACCTGATTTTATAAAAGTAGAAAAAGAACACAAATGGTTTAATGTAAAAAGTTGTCATTTATTCTCAGTAAAGCTGCACCATGTTGCTTTATATACAAAAGATGTTTCAACTGTAAAATTATGTTCCGTAATATCTATTAACACTTTCTTGTCTGGGGGACTCTTCATAGATATTGTCTTTAAAAGTCCTCACAAATATGTCCCAAATATTACAAATGCAAATAAGATGGTCAGTTTCAATATGACTATGGCCTCCTTCAAATATGACATAGAAGCAACATTGGAATTTAGTTTTCTAAATATAAATGCAAGATTTTTTTACTGTATTTTGTTCTTTACCTTTTTAAATAAAGGCTATATTTAAATGAATTATTATATTCATGCTTGTTAGGGGTTAAATTGCATCTTCCTCCAAATTTATATGTTGAGGTTCTAACTGTCAAAACCTGTGCATGTGGCCTCATTTGGAAATGGGACTTCACAGATGATAAAGTTAAGGTGAGGTCATTAGAGTGGGCTCTAATCCAGTATGACTGTGTCCCTATATAAGCAGAAATGTGGACACAGAGACAGATATACATGCAGAGAACTCCATGTGAGGAAGGTGGAGGTGAAGTCATACATCTACAAGCAAGAAACACCAAAGATAATCAGCAAAGCACCAGAAGCCAGGAAAGGTGTTTGGGAAAGATTCTCCCTCACAGCTCTCAGAAGGAACCAACCCTGCTGACACCTCCATGTCAGACTTCTAGTCTCCATCACTGAGAGACAGTACATTTCTGTTGTTTAAGCCTCCCAGTTGACTTTGTTTATGGCAGCCCTAGGAAACTAGTACAAGGCCCATATTAATATTTGCATGTGTGTTTGTTTTTAACTCAAACATGAGGAAGCTTCAGGTGTTCAAAATAAGGAACATGGTTTGGAGAGACCAACTTCCCTAACTGGCTGCACTTCCGCTGAGATGGAGGTATGCTTGCTCCCTTTGTGGTCTACATGTTTTGCTATTGGCCCTGCTGCTTTAGGATCAGCCCATGAAATAGTGGCGATAGCATTGTGTCCATAGACTTTAACCATAAAATTTGGATTAACTGTCAATTAGAGAATAAATAGATCCCTCCCCACCCATTTTCTTTTCCTTCTTTTTCTCCTCCTCTACTTTCTTTCCTTTTTGCGGTTTACCTACCCTTCAAATTTCTTTCTGCACTAATAAGATTTTGGCCTTTTGCTCCAGAAGAAATTCACCCCAATGTTTGCCAGGCAGCTGGTCAGTATCTCAAACTTGCTGCCACTCTTTCTAAGACTTGTGTGAAGAATGCAGAATGAGGTGAGCAGAAGGGTAGTAGGCGGCTATGAATCAATGTCAATTCTTTATTTAAGTCTTTTAAAATATGGAGGATGGGCTTCCCCAATCCCTTGAATCCCCCTTTAGATTTCCTATTTCATAGAGTGTAAGATAATGAGCCCCCCAGGCACCTGTGTTCCATTCTCTGTCATTTCCTCAGAGACCTGATGAGTGATTCATTAATAACACTATTGTGGACACTTCTTTAGTCCCCCAGACAGAAAATAGATAATTAAATGCATATTTCTGTCATTATTCCCTATTTATATGGCATTATAAATAGTGAATTAATACCTCCAAAGATCCTACTCATAATAAAGAAAAACTGGATAAGAATTGATTTGCATCTACTCCTATTGTGCTTAAATCACTATGTTTCCTATTTGCTTTTCACTCTCAGATAGCAGTAGTCCAGTAAAAGCAAATAAAATATTTGAAAATATGAAGATTTCCCCCCCCCCGTCCCCAATGTTTTTGCTTCCAGGACATTGATACAACATTATGACAGATTTTGATGGCTTTTCGGAACCTCCTTCATAATCTGTTTACTGTCCCCTAAAGAAAGAAAAATCTCACAAACTAATAATACATTTTTGATTCTCATCTAAACCTACTTGATCAGCAAAACTGAACTGTAAATTTCCCTACAACTGCTTCTTGGGAAATTCCCAGTGTTTCTGAATGGGCCAGAAATCAGAGAAAATGGCCTCTCTCTTGCCATATTTTGGCATATGGGCTACAAGAAAGAGAAACGGGTATAGATTTATATGGAGCTTTTACCACCATTTTTCCTCATGCTGCACTGGGCCTCAGCACTTGATTCCATGGAGACGCTGGGACGTGGCCTGCTGCTTCAGAAACCACCAGGGACCTCTGGGAGCCGGGTCCCACCTCCCAGGGTTTTCCTAACAGTGGCCAGCATGGCAGGTGTGGCATTATCTCACTTCCCAGAAAGCGGGACCCATCTAGCTCCTCTGAAAGTAACTGTAAACTTGACTTCCTAAGGAGAAAACCTAGAAGCACAGATTATTGTGCCTTTTGTAAGATTTTTCAGCTCTTAGAAAACTGCTGGAATCACTTTACTACAAATGAATAAATAATAATCGTGAATTGCCCACTAATATTTACTCTCAAAGAAATTGATTATGGGAATGGGATAGGAGGGGGGATGATGTTATTATAACACATCTTTGCAGAAGAGCTCTCTCTAGGGTACGTGCATAAATTTTTTTTTGAGAAGCCTCTGTCTACATAAAGATTTTTGAGTCACCCCAATTTACCACGTCAGCACATTTGTGATGGCCCAAATTCCTGAGAAAAAAATTAGGCAACTGCAGCAAGAATGATGGGCTGTCCAGGCCGCCCTCCAGGAAGTGGCATCTGGTTGTGGGAAAAGGATGGGCGAAGGACTCCCCTCCACACACAACAGGAGTTTGAGCTCATGGTAGCTTGCCTGGAAGATACTGCTGCCCTGACAGTTGGATGCTCAGCAAGGACACTTAGAGAATTTCCAGGTAAGTGCTCCAAAGAGCAGAAAGAAGTGGGGAACCCCATGCACAGCCCGCTATCTGTCCTACTTCCCCTCATCTGACAGGGATACTGCTTTGGGCTAACCTATCGAAGTGATGTGATTTAAATGTGTGATGCCCAAAAGAGAATCTTACACATAGTGTTTGATTGATATTTAATCAGTGTCACATAACAGTGAAAAAGGGGAAATCACTTATGTTTGATTAAAATATGTTATCCTACTGTTCAAATATTTAAACAGCCATGCTTTTGTACACACTCATATACTGTTCTATTGTTTGAGAAAATAACTACTTGCATAAATGACTATGTATGATTAGACTATTTGCAATGTGTTTTAAAATGGAGAGATGAAATGCCTGAATCATATCAAATATTTGAACAACATATGTTGATGTGTAAAGTGTTGTTGGAAAATGGGCTATTTTTACAAAGTTCAAAAATGTTGTAATGATTGTGTTGCTACAGTTTCAAAATTGTTTTTTTAATGTTACGTGGTAAATTTTGGTCTTCATATAAACTTCTTTACTTGTCCATTTTTAAAAAGAGAAAGCAAGTGTACATTTTTAGCACTATGGCCCATCAATATAAAACATGTAAAAGACTGGAAAATATGATAGATACCTTTAAAATATGTATTCAAGGAATAAGGACATCTTAGAAGCCAAATAAAGAAGATACTGAAAACCAAACTATAATCAGGAGCCTGGTAATTCTGCTGGGGTGGCGGAGAGGCCAATAGCAATTTCAGGATCAAAAAGACTTGGGTTTTAGTGACCAACAGTATCAAGAAAAAATGTCTTGAGATTAGGCAAGGCAAAGTGAGAACCTGAAACTCCCCTCCCTATAAAACCAGAACTGAAGGGCTATATTCTCAATGAAAAGGTGAACAATAAAAAAGTATACATATTTGATTAGCACAGGAAACAATAAATGGATTTCCTGTCTCGGCCGGATCACTGGGGGTAAAAACAAAATGAAAAAATTAGCCCAAGTATCTATAATGACAGTTCTGGTCTTGCATGAGTGTGGGGTTTGAGTGGTCCTCATTGCTCCTTCCAAACCATCCTTTCTTTCTCCTCCCTTAAAGCTTCCTAACTAATCTCAAGTCATTAGACTACACCAATGCATGCCTTCCTTCTCCAGTCATATACATGCCCTGTATTTTTTCATGATGCCTTAAAGATTTTAACTACTGGCTCACTTTTACTCTCTCCAACACTGTCAACACTGCCTCAGTCGTAATCTTTGGTGATATCAAATAGAACATATATTTTTTTTTCTCTGCAATGCCTGCACAACAATATAATTCCTTGGTTTGCTATCCTTTAAATAATCTTTTTCTTCCACCCTACCTCAACCACAAACTCCCATATTCTTGCTATTTACCATCTCATTAGTGAATGAATATAGGAACAAATACTCCAGAATGAATACAAAGAATTTTAAATGTAACTGCTATAGTCTAAATGTTTGTGTCCTCCCAAAATTCATATATTGAAACCTAACCCCCATATGATGGCATTTGGATAGAGGTCCTTTGGGAGGTAATTAATTCATTAGCTCCCCTGTGTGGGATTAGTGCCCTTATTGAAGAGGCAAGTGTGTTCCCTCACCCCTTCCACCAGGTAAGAATGTGGCAAGAAGACCAGTGTGGATGAGCCAGGAAGTGGGCTCTCATCGACATTAAATCTACCAGCACCTGACCTTGGATTTCCCAGGCTCCAGAAGTACGAGAAAAAAAGAGAATTTCTGTTATTTGTAAGCCACCCAGTCCATAGTATTTTTCTTATAGCAGCACAAATGGACTAAGACACAAATTGGTAATGGAAGTGGAGTGCTACTGTACCAAATACCTAAAAATGTGAAAGTAGCTTTGGAACTGGGTAATAGATACAGGCTGAAAGGGTTCTGAGATTCATGCTAAAAAAAAAAAAAAAAAAAAGTCTGCTTTGGTGTGACAGACCATTAAAAGTAATTCTGGTCAGAGCTCAGAAAGAAAAAGAACTTTGGAGAAAGTCTCAATCTTTTTAGAAAACACCTAAGTAATTGACAGGTAGGTAAATACATAGATATGAACCGGAAGGGGAGGGACAATGAAGGGTTAAGGAGATCCCTAGACCACCCAGCAGAACAATATAGGCAACAAGATGCCACAATTAAACATTATATCCAAACTAGAGGAGAGGCAGGTACCTGGCGCCTTCCTTCTCTGCACTCCCCCTCCCCTGCCACCCTTGCTGCCCTGCTGCACACCCCAAGCTCCCCTCATGGTCAGTTAACTGCAATGACCGTTATATGACCTCACTCTGGGGACGCTTGATTGCTTGGGCAAAGTTAGTTAACAGCATACACCTACACTCAAAGTCCCCATGGCACAGGTGTATGACTTCTCATCTACAGCACACACTGCAAATGCCAGGGCCAGAAGCAGGAAATGTAGAAGGAGAAGCTGGGAATTTGCACCATTTGAGGTAGAAAGGACAAAGGAAAACAAAGGAAACTATGATCTAAAAAACTCAGAACCCCAATTTCTCTGTGGCCTTCATTTTTTTTTTATTATGGTGACATTGGTTAACAAAATCTAATAAATTTCAGGTGTACATTTTAACATAAGGCATATGTGTACGTGGGTGTATATATACATACGTGTGTGAGTGTGTGTGTGTGTATATATATAAAACACGTTTTATATATATGTGTGTGTGTGTATATATGTATATATAAAACATATGTATATGTGTGTGTATACACACCACACACACACACACACACCACACACACACACATATATATACGTGTATATATATATGCATATATGTATATAAAACATTGTGTGTTCACTGCCCATAGTTAAATTTCTGTCCACATATTTGAACCTTTTTACCCCATCTACTTCCCTTCTCCACTCCCCCTACCCTCTGGTAACCACTAGTTTATGGTCCATGTCCATGAGTCTCTGTTTGTTGCTTTTAGGTTTATATTCCATATATAAGTAGAAACATGTGGTTTTCAACTTTTTCTGTCTGGCTTATTTTGCTTAGCATGATTATCTCAAGGTATATCCATGTTGTTGTAAATGGCAGTATTTCATCTCTTCTTATGACTGAGTAATATTCCATTGTATATGTGTACCACAGCTTCTTTAGCCAATCATCTGTTATAGGACACTTCAGTTGTTTCCATGTACTGGCCACCATGAATAATGCTGCTATGAACATCAGTGTGCAAATATCTTTTCAGATATAGGTTTTCTAGTCTTTAGGGTAAATACCCAGTAGAAGGATTGCTGAATCATATGGTGGATCAATTCTTATTTTTTTGAGGAACCTCCACACTGTTTTCCATAATGGCTGTACCAATTTGCAGTCCCATCAGCACTTGATTTTTATTGAGCTGCCCGCTTGGACTTTCTTCCAAGTGTACTTTGCTTTGCTCTGCTTAATAAAAAACTTTCATTTGCAATTCTTTGGCTGCTGTCTTTCCTCTCAGAGTGGTGGAGTCCTCACAAATCT
The DNA here is from genome assembly GCA_003508835.1 of Eonycteris spelaea. Classification (NCBI taxonomy): domain Eukaryota; kingdom Metazoa; phylum Chordata; class Mammalia; order Chiroptera; family Pteropodidae; genus Eonycteris; species Eonycteris spelaea. The sequence goes on along the minus strand of PUFA01000043.1, from coordinate 8,381,237 downwards.
TTCATACGGGATCTAAGGACCCAACCTCTGACCCCCACAAAGCAGACACCTGACTTTCTGTAACATAATCTTAAACAGAATGTTGGTAAAAATATGGATGGCAAAGACATTTTGATGAAGTCTCAGATGGAAATAAAGAACATGTTATTGGACACTAAAGGAAAGGCCATTCCTGTCACAATATGGCAGAACTTGACAGAATTGTGCTTGTGTTCTAGGGTTTTGTGAAAGGTAGAACTTGTGAGTAATAATATATATTTAGCTGAGACTATTTCTAAACAAAGTGTTGAAAGTATGATGCAGCTTTTGCCAACTGCTTATAGTAAAAAGTGGGAAGAGAGAATCAATTTAAAGAGTGAATTACTAATTAAAAGTGAAGCAGAAATTAAAAGATTTGGAAAATTATCAGCCTATCCTTATGGTGAAGAAGAGAAAGCCTGTTCTGGAAAGGAGACTAAGGAGCCAAATGAGAAGGAGTTAAGCATGGATCAGCCATCTCTACAGAATACAGGAGTTATTCTCCAAAACGATGAAAGAATAACCTGAAGCCAGTTCAGAGATCTTCAGGACTTCCCTTCCCATCATAAGTCCAGAGTACAAGGCCTGGGACACAGCAATTTCAAAGGAGGAGCCCCTGGTGCCTACAGGGCCTTGGAGCCTCTGCCAGCACCATCTCACATCATAGGCTGCACTCCCTGCACTCTTGTCATGCTTCTCAGATGCCCCAGGTTCAGCTCTGGCAGGGCTCCTTGCAGCACAAGCCACCATGTCTACCTTTCTGGAGGACACAGGCAGCAAACTTTGGTGAATTCCATGCAATGCTGACTCCACAGGGTGGCCATGCCCTGGGGGCTTGACTATTTCCACCTAGATTTTAAAGGATAAGATCAAAAGAGCCATGAGACAGGTCCCAGGAACAGAACTCCCACAAGAACTGGCCACCCAAAGCTGTGGAGATAGGCCTGCCTAGAGCCTTAGGAGCTCAATCACTGCTTGCAAAGCTGCAGAGGTAGGGCTGCTGCCCCATTGGGTTAAGGAGCACAACCTTTGTCCCAATGTGTTCGGAAAGCAAGACACCTGCTGAAGTATGTCTGGAAGGTGGGCCTGGAGGGCAGAGCATTGAGACAAAGAAGATTATTCTGGAATGCAAGGGTTTAACATTATTTGCCCTATTGGTTTTTGGTTTTGCTCTAGACCTCTCACTCATTTCTTCTTTCCTATTTCTCCCTCTTGAAGTGGAAATATAATATTCTACACCTGTCCCACCATTGTATTTGGAAGCACATAACTTATTTAATTTCACAGATTCACAGCTAGAGAACAATTTGCCTCAGGACGAATCATATCTTGAGTCTCATTCATATCTGATTTGGATGATATTTAGATGAGATTTTGGACTCCATAAGTTTCCATATACTGACCCAAATCTACCTCTCCAATACTCACTTACTTGTAAATCAAGCTATTGGGAATACAACTGGGAGTCACTCTCCAAACATGCTTTTCATCCCCTATTTCTACTCCATTGCTTGTGACAAATATTCTACCCAAAATTCTCTTCCCAATTTCCACTTGCAGAAATACCTCTAGATCTTCAAGGTCAGTCAGATTGCATGGAGTCTGATTAGGTATCTGAATTACTTTCTCCTCCTAACTCTCATAGATCCATGTTCATACTTACTTTATGTTACTTCCATATTACACAGAGTAAGATGATATGTAAATATCCCATCTAGAGATAAGTTCTTCCAAGTAATGACCTGTGACTTTATATACCGTGTAGCCCCTGCTAACGAATAAAGCTCACTACTTTATTCGTTGTGATTGCTCTATAAATATCTGAAGAAATAAATAAAATACATGTAGTTGGATAAACTATCATTATCACCTATTTACTTGATGAATAATACTATATTAGATGGTACGGAAAGAGAATGAAGAATACAGAAAAAATAAATTGCTTACTATCTTCGTATATCATTGATATATGAATTGCTTTATATATAAATTGCTTTATATATATTTTGCTTTATGTATCATTGATAATCTCTTTTGATTGAAAAAAAGTCAATTTTAAATTAACTATTAATATTATTCATAGTTGTCAATGTCATTTATTTCCAGTATGGAAATAAGAAGACATATGAAAATAAATTGAAGTAAGTTTTCATATAAATAAAAGGTAAAATGCAATTTAAGGCTAGTATAATAGCAAGGGATAAATAATGTAAAGTTTCTAGTAGGTTCTTACTTAGGCAGTCTTCATGCCACATATTAACACAAAAGAATCTCAGTATATTATAAGCACACTAGTTTTAGTTAGTTAGAGCATGTACTATCTATTTTATTGTTATTTTAATTTAAAATTCAGAGAGAGTGCTTTGAGTGGTAAATCCTTAGCTTTTTTTTTTCCATTTTACAAGTAATCAATGTTTATAGTAGAAAAACTAGAAAATGTGAACAAAGTTCAAGGAAAGAAAGGCATTATTATGCCATTACACAAAGAACATTGCTGGGAACACACTATATACATGGTTTTGAAAACTATTTTTCTCCCAAAATATAGACATTTTCCCATTGATAAATACATATTGACATTATAATTTCAATGGATAAAAATGTTCTTACTCGATACTTTTTGTGCACTTAAAAGGCTCACAGTTTTTAACTATTATAAATAACAATGCAATGAACATCCTTGACATGCATCTTTGCTCATTTGTTCAAATATTTTCCTAAGAAAAACAACTCAATGTGGAATTGTTGAATATACAATGAACGGTTTAACGATATTTGAAGCAGTGTTAGAGCTCTCTGGGAAGTTTGCACTAATTTAACACCAGCAAAAAGGTATAAACTGATGGTGGATATTAAATTTAATATGTGCTTGTTGAAAGAAGAAAATAATCACTCAGAGCTATTTTAATTTTGGCACAGTTGTCCAGCCATATTAATATCACGAGTGCTTTTAATTATGAGGAACAAGACCTGAGTTAGAGCTTTCTGCTCCCAAGTAGTAGCAACTATTGCCAAGTGGCATTTTTATACTTTAACCCAGACTTTTAATTAACCCTACTAGAAAAAATGCCTTATTTTAAAAAAATCAAATAGCAACAACAAAACCAAGCTAGAATTGGAGGCTTGCCTCACAGTCGATCTCATTTCAATGAGATGAGCATGGACACCTTTTCTCAGTCTTTCTCTGTGTTCTTACACCTTTGTACTTCTGAGGTTTCTTGTTTTACATGAGTCTGATCCTTGGAACTTGCTCGGTTGGAGGGAGGGTTATGATTCAAAAAAACCTGCCCCCTCCATCTTGTTGGCTGTGTACCTTTCCTGATGATGTCTCTCTACCTGCTTTAATGATCTGCTCTCAGCAGGGGGGAGAGGGCAAGGATAAGCCCTGCTACTGTGGAATTCATGGAACAGGATCTGTCAATATAATTGGCACCCTATCTGTCAGAGCATCTTTTAGGAACTGACAAGTAAGAGACACATAATTACTGGGCACAATTTTCTCCTTGAAAGTAAAATAGAACTTAATAAACATTATGTCCACAGGCGCACAGACAAAAGCAGTTCTCCTGGTGCCCTTCTGAGTATTTCACTGCCACTTGCCATCCCATGCACCTTGTAATAAAGGGACCGCTCAACAAGGATGAATGATTTATTACACTTTTCAAGTTGTTGGAGTGTAGAGTGGCCCTTTGTTCCTACTGATGAGTGGCAAGCTGAAGTCTAACTTTGGGGAAAGCTAACTCTGCCCTCAGACTTTGTATCTTTTCCTTGTGCTTCAGGCTTTCTCTGGACTTGAACTTACCCTTAAACATCCTAAAACTCTAAAAAAGAAAAAAAAGAATGGAAGTGCTTTATGCAAGAAAGAAAGTGGGCACCGACACACCCTAGCAACGTCCACTGTTAGAAAGAAAGAAAGAAAAAAGAAAGAAAGAAAGAAAGAAAGAAAAGAAAGAAAAAGAAAGAAAGAAAGAAGAAAAAAAAAAAAAAAAAAGAGAAAGAAAGAAAGAAAGAAAGAAAAACATAGAAAAATAAAAATCGAAACATGCAAAGAATTGGAAATTGAAAGGCAAACAGGACTAAATTACTGCTATATGAAGCCAGATCTAAGTTTCACTTCTTACCTGTGCAATTTCGGAAAAGTTTGTTTTTACAATGCAATTTCCTCATTTGCTAAAAACAGATAGACAAAGATCAAATAAGAAACTAGATGGGGGAAAAACTGAATAATTTATGACATTCTGTAGTCACATAGTGAGCTTATCTTTGGCTTGTGATGGCTGATTCTGTTTTCTCTTTAATATCATTTTTTCCCATAGGTTATACATTCTCATGGTACAAAATGCAAAGGCACAAAAGGAAGAGCATGTAATGAAAATTATCTCTCCTGTCCTAAACTACAAACACCGGTTTCCCTCCTCTGAATTAACAAACTTTATCACTTTCTTTTATATTGCTTCAAAGGTATTTTATGTATATACAAGGAATTAACTCTCTGAATATACATGCATATGTACATTTAATCTTTTTACCCCATAGTATATAAATATTAGGATACCAATACAGCTGTTTGTACCTTGATTTTTTCACAGTTAATATGAAGGTCTTTCTGTATTAGGACATAAAAGTAATTATCTCATTGTGGTTATAATTTGCACTTCTCTGATGATTAGTGACATTGAGCATCTTTTCATATGTCTTTTAACTATCTGTATGTTCTCTTTGGAGAAAAGTCTAGTCAGATACTCTGTCCATTTTTTAATTGTATTTTCAGTTTTCTTGGTGTTGTTACATGAGTTCTTAATAAATTTTGGATATTAACCCCTTATCAGATGTATCATTGGTGAATATATTCTCCTATTCAGTAGGTTGTCTTACCACATTGTTAGTTTTCTTTGCTGTACAAAAAAAACTTTTTAGTTTGATGTAGTCCCAATTGTTGATATTTTTTTTGTTTTCCTGGCTCAAGGAGATAGATCAGAAAAAAATATTACTAAGAGCAATGTCAGAGAGTCTATTGCCCATGTTTTCTTCAAGGAGTTTCATGGTTTTGCATCTTACATTTAAGTCTTTAATCCATTTTTAGTTTATTCTCATATACGGAATAAGAAGGTGGTCTAATTTGATTCTTTTTTTTGCATCTATCTATCCAGTTTCCCCCAAAACATTTATTGAATAGATTTTCTTCCCATTGTATATTCTTGCCTCCTTTGTCATAGATTAATTGACCATATAGGTGTGGGTTTATTTCTGGACTTTCTATTCTGTTCCATTGTCTATGAGTCTGTTTTTATGCCAGTATTATGATGCTTTGAATACTATAATCTTCTAATATAGTTTAATATCAGGTAGTATGCTGTCTCCAACTTTGTTCTTCTTTCTCAAGATTGACAGAACGGTTTGGGTCTTTTATGATTCCATATAAATTTTAAGATTATTTGTTCTAGTTCTGTGAAAAATACCATTGGTATTTTGATAGAGATTTTGTAGATTGGTATTTTGTAGATTTTTTGAGGTAGTATGGACATTGGAAGAATATTAATTCTTCTTGATAGCTTTTTAAAAAATTGCTCCCCCTGTAGAAAGTATAACAATTTACATTCCTACTCAACCCATCTGAAAGTGCCAGTTCCTCCAATCTCTTGTCAAGTGATATATATGTCAAACTCATATGCAAAATTGGTATCTCAGTATAGTTTTGATTTGTGTTTTTCATATGTAAATCAATGAGGTTGGGCATCTTTTCATATATTTGAACCATAAAAATTCTTTTCTGTAAACTGTATTTTGATAATTTTTTTTGTTATTGGAATATTGGAGTTTGTTATTAGAAAACCAATCTTAGAAAAACTAGTCCTTGCAAGTATGTTTTCTTGATTTGTCATTGGCCTTTTGACTTTTGCTTAATGTGGGTTTTGCACATAGATGATGGTGATGATGATGATCTAAATTGAGTTTATCAATCTTTTTCCTTATGAATTAGGGTTTTATTTTTCATATATAAATGTTCGCATATATAACAGTTACACACACATGTATGTAATTATTCCATGGTAACTTCTAAAAATTAGATTTCAGTTTTTTACATTAAATCTATGATTAATTTGTAACTTTTGGTGTACATTGTAAAGTTGGGATTCAATTTCATTTTATTTTCCTAGTGATTACTCAAATAACATAATATCATGAATTGAATCCTGATTTAGTCTAAGGGTCATTTCCTATTTAATACTAATACACATAGTTTGAATCTGGAAGTTTATATGAAATAGATGAAAAACAAAAAATGTTGGAAAAAGCAATTGGTTGATGGTCCCGAGGCCCAGGAACCAGGCTTAAATTTATCTCTGATTTTATTAATTAATCAAAAGTTTTTTTCTCTGTTTCTAGTATCACCCTCTTCCAATAAATATATATTACACTGCTGCCAGATTAATAAAAGACAAATATGGTTGTTTTCATACTTAAAATTGCTCAATAGTTTCACAACACATATGGGATAAAGTCTAGATTTGTAATATGGTATTCTTCTTATTGCACAAATGTTCTAGCCACCTGTTTGTTAGATTATCTCTCTCATATTGCCTTTTCAGTTTAAATTTTAGCAAATTTAATTATGTACCATATCTCTCCAAGAAGATTATATATATATGCTGTGAGAGGAAGGACCAAGGTCTCATCCACTACATTTGAATATATAGTGATAAACATAAGTTATTAAACTAAAGTTAGTTCACTTTTAACAACTATCTAATGCCTTTCTGTGCAACTCTTTTAGCAAATGTCTCTAAGCATCAGTTTTATACCTGCAGAAAGGATTGGGTAATTATGTCTGCCTCCACCTAATTTATAAGGAAGAATACTGGCTAAAATATTTATAAATAGTTTTGCAGTGTTAAGGCAACTATAAGAAATTCTGGAATCATACATAGAGATTAAAATGGAAAGACTAGTTCCTTAGATTTAGACTTTTAATATCTCATACATATAGAGTAATGATATTTCTCAGTCTCCTAGTATTGCATAACACTGACAAAAAGAATCAGTTCAGATAAGATGAATATGCAAATATCCTCAAATAAACACTGTCAGTAGCCTCATGGGTTACAAAATAACCACGGAAATGTAGCAACCACAGATAAGACATTCTGAACGTGAAATCTGCATTAACTCCAGATTGCAGCTTCCGGGATCTCTTAGAAGGATGGCACATTGGATCCTGTCCTCAGGTCACCCAGATATCATTCTTTCTTTAGGTGAAGAGGTAGGAAATGCTGAAACATTTCATCCTTTTGCTTGATCTGTGAGAGGTTTTAACTGAATGATAGGATACCACAGAAACCCATTGCTCTAGGACAGAGGGCCACACTCCGTCTGCCAGCATGGCTGAGAGCACGTTATTGCCAAGGAAGACAGGCTGCAGGGTAAGTTTGTGAGCTGTTATTCCAGGGACTTTTGCTCAAAAGGCTATAACCTTTTTAGTCTACATCTGGATTTCCATTCAAATCACAGCTGCCAATTAATGAATAACTCCACAATGCATCAAATTCACTTTGTATCCACCACCCCCAGGCAGATAGAAAATGCTGCAATGATTGAACTAATACACTGTGTTTATTGTAATCAGCACTTGGCATCAAAGTCAAAGACATATATATGCAGGAAAACCACCAGGCCAGAGGGGTTCCACGCAGGCTTGATTTTTGCCATAACAGAAACATTAAGCCAAATCGTGGGCTCTCTAGAGGGAAAAGGAGAAGTGGAAGAAAAAAAAAAATCTTCATAATTACTACTGATCTTTTATATTTAAAAAATATAGTGAAATACAAAATTTAATTCTTAGTTCTTAGACTTTAGCTTTTCAGTTTTATCAGATTGAATTACATCCCTAATTAAAACTCATCTAAGATTTTCCATTGATACTGAATAAAATGCAGAATCCTTGACATGACTGTATTTCCCTAGGCAGTCTGCCTCTTCCTATTTTCTGTATGCCAGCACCACTGGTTTTCTTTCTTTTGCTTGAATATTCTAAGATAACTCAATGTTCCCTCTGCTTCCAGAACTTGCTTCTTGCACACCCTCTAAATTTTTCTTTCGATTAAGGACTCACTCAAATTCGTTTTTGATTACCCTGTCTAAAACAGCCATCTCCTTCATGTCCCTTCTTGCTCTCTATCTCATTTTCCATGTTTCATGTCCCTAATAGCATGTCACTAACACACACATGCACACACAACACACACACATGCAAACCACACACACACACACACACACACACACATGGAATACCAACAGACACAAAGTGGACACTCATTCATGTTAAATCAATGAAATCAGTGTATCTGTGACAAATATTTTTAATATCATGGTGAAATAAACATACATTTCCAAGAAATGAAATGGATAAGCACAGAGTACTGATGTGTTTGAAAGGAAAGGAGGGCTCCTTAAACGAATGTTGAATTTAATGGTTTGAGTCAAGGTGGCCACTGCCGAAGAGCTCGCTTCCCTTTTGTCCTTTTTCAGCTTTCTCTTTTGGAAAGCTCATAACCAAAAGAAGCTGGTGAGAAACAAAATGCAATAATTAGATTATAAAATTTATTCTTGAGATAATCTAGTAGTTTAAAAAAAGGTTATTGCTCTAAAAAAAAAAGTGTATGTAAAAACAACCTGTAGTTTCAAAAATCCAGAGATATTTCTATTCTGATAATGTGTTTTCACTGGAAAGCATTTCAAACCATAACCAGTATTTTTAGTTCCAAAGGTGAAAATAAAGTTCTGCCCTTTCTAATAATGTTCTTGGTCTTCATGATTTGAAAAGTGGATGCGTTTTTTTTTTTTTTTCAAATTAAATGTAGCTGCTCAATGAGCCTATAATGTAGCCTTTTAGATGCCAGAAAGAAAATAGAAATGGACATGTTATTAATGGCTGGAAATTAGTTCATTCTGTCTGTCTGGGGAAACTCCTCTCCTGCTTTAAACACTGAAATTCATATTCATATCAGGATGATAAATCACAGGCTGATCACTGAAAACATGAGGAAGCATCATATCAATAAACAATTCATTGAGGAAAAAGGAGCCATATCCTCAGTGAGTTCTGGTTGACTTTCCTCCAGAATGCTGATAGTTTTATATGTTACAACATGTCTTCTTTCCTTTCATATGGGTGCATAAGGGAAGACCGTGATCCCTTTGTACACACATGAGCAGAGACTCTTAAAGAGGTGGCAGAGTAAATCAGAAAAAGACTCCTAGATGTGAAATCAGGCACCATAGGTTCAAACGCTGGCTCTACACAGTACTAGGTGAGTGGCCTAGAGCAAGTAATTTAACTTCTCTGAAAACCAGTTTATTTCTACAGCTACATATCATGAAGGGATACAAAGAGAATAAAACAAGACAATGAGAAAATACCTAACATGCAGTCAAGAAAATAGATTTTCAGTGAAAGATTTCTTTCTTCTTTTCTCTTTCCTTTTTCCATTTCTACTTCAAAACAATGATTCTGTATAGTTAATGTAAAATTTGAAATTTTAAAACACGTAGAAAAATCAATAGAAATAGGTGGGGCTGCACCTCCTATAATTAAAAATGATCTGCTAGCATCTAAGTAGGAAATAAATGTCATTCCTTAAAATCATTGTTCTTTTTTCCCTTGTTTTAGCCATATTCATTATCTTATAGTGTTTCCAATGTGTAAAATTGTAGATTTTTCTAAAACTGTGATAATATTAATTTATGATCCCAATATTACTTTCTCATCATATTCTTTCAGCAAATATTTAAAGAACATGACTACATGTCCCAGGCTGTATCACAGGCTGGAAACGATAGGTCCTTATTCTAAAGGATATCCTAGTCTAGCAGTGAGAAGCATACAGAAATCAATTGCATTACAGTAAGGTAAATATTATAAATAAAGGTGTGGAAAAGGTGACGTTGAAGCACAGAGGGGAGCTTATAACTTTGGCTGGACAAGTATAGAGGAGAAGGATTTAGAAAAACTTTCTCGGATGAAAAGACCTTTGAGCCAGGGTTGGAAGGAAGCAGATGGACATATGTGTCTGAAGCTCAGAAAAAAAGAAGTTTGCAATATACATTTACAGTTCTAAATGTTTTAATAGTGAGAGTAAGATAAGATTGTTCAAAGTCAGTGTGTAGAATGAAAATAAAAACAGCCTACTATTAGATTATTCTTTTATTAGTCAGCTTTTCCTATCATAACAAATAACCTTGGTAAATCAATAACTTACAGAAAAAGGCACTATTTCTTGCTCACTCACCTTGTAATGAGAGCTGTAATTGACCTCAGCTCTGCTGGTCATCACTGAGCTGACCTGAGCTTGACTGAGCTCCACACACACACACACACACACACACACACACACACACACACACAATAATAAAATAAAATAAAATAAAATAAAATAAATAAAATAAAATAAAAGTCAGAAAAATGAGCCTATCCAATTTAAAGATATTATATTATACAGCTACAGTAACTAAGACTGTGTGTTATTGGCAGAGGGATAGACACACAGATTAACTGAACCCAGGAACAGACCCATACAAATAAGCCAAACTGAATTCTTGACAAAGATGCAAAAACCATTCAGTGGAGAAAACATAAGCTTTTCAGCAAATGATGCTTGAACATTGGACCTGTATTGGTTTAAAAAAAATGAACATCAACCCAAGTCTCAATATTACACAAAACTTAACTTATATGAAAGTTAATTCAAAATGTGTCACAGACTTAAATGTAAAATGAAAAATTATAAAATTTATGGAAACTATTGGAGAAAATTATTGAGATTTATAGTAGGCAAAAGTTCTTACACTTGACAACAAAAGCATGACTCGTAAAATGAAAAATGAATATATTAGAGTTTATCAAAATTCAGTTAGGAAGACATAATAAGTTCAGTGTATAATAGTAGAGCATTTATAGCAGTTGACTCCTTAATATCCAGAAATAACTCATTTCAACAAATATTGAGAAAAAACCATATATTCAGACCATGTTTTTTATAAAAGTTAAAAACCAATAATTAAATATCAAATTAACCTTTTTCTCAAATTTGGAAATTAAGAGAAAAATTCCAAAAATCTTATGTATCAAGAAGAAATCAGTATAAATTATAAAATATTTAGTATTATGTGACAGTGAAAATAAAAATACATATATAATCTTGTGAATTCAGAAAATACAAGTTAGAAAGAAATTTATATTCCTAAATACATATACTAGAAGGGAAGAAAGATTTAAAACTTAAATGTGAACATTCAAAAAGTTAATGAGAGCAATTAATAAATAAAAATAAAGTATAAGAACTAAAAATAATAAGAGCAAAAATTAATAAGATACAAAATAGTTTAAAAGGTCATGCTCTGTGGTCCAGAAAACCAGCACTGACCAGAAAGCCATATGTTGGTTGCACTTGTAGTAGTTACAAGCACAGTCTCTGGAGCCAGATTGCCTGGGTATAAACATTATTTTAATCATTTTAATCATTTGCTAGCTGTGTGACTTTGAGCAAGTCATTTATGTTCTCTATATTTTACTTTTCTCTTCTATAAAATATGGATAATGATAATAACCACACTTAGGGTTGTTTTAAAGATCAAATGCACCATACATGGAGAATGCCTAGAATATTTTCTGGCGCATTTTTTAATGGCTACAATTAGCCATGTCCCTATTCCCCTGCCCCTACAAAGTGATGGTACAACAACTGTCATTAAGAGATGGATCTCATTCCCCACCCCTGGAATCTGGCCTGGCTTGGCCTCTTGCTGTAACAGGCAGAAAATATGTCATGCCAATTTCGTGCTTAGGCCTCAAGAGGCTGTGCATGCTTCCACCCTCTCAGACCTTCCTTTTGTTATGGGAATAAGCTACAGGTAACCTGCAGGAAGACAGGAGTCCACACAGACCATAGTCAAGTCTACCAGTCAAAGGTTTCTGTGGAACCAGAAAAGGTTAGCAAAGCTAACCATAGGTGCATGAAGGAGCCCTGCAAAGACTACAAGAGTCTCCCAGCTGAATGCCATCTAAATTATTAACTGCATAATAGTGAACTAAACGGATCGTTCTTGTTTTAAATTTTGCAGTGATTTGCTTTGCAACAATAGCAAACTGACATAGCTATTATTCCTATAAATGAATTTTGATAGCACCCCCAAATCCTTTGATATTCTAATCAAAAAGAGTCTATGTTCCTTTCTCTTGAATCTAGAGAGGTTTATGACTGCTCTGACCAGTAGAATGCAGAAAAAGTGATGTCATATGACTTCTGAGGCTAGGTGAGAAAAGGTCAGGTCATATCCACCTGATTCTCTTAGACCATGGACTCTGGGAGAAGCCAAGGATGAAGTGAGATGCCTGACTATACTGAGACTATCATGTTATAGAGGCTACAGGTAAGTGCTCTAGTCAACAGCCTCTGCTGAGCTCCCAGCAGCAGCCAGTGTCAACTGCTAGTTGAACCACCTTGTAGGTTCAACCTAGTCAACACTTCAGATGACGCTAGCCCCAACTGACATCTAAAGGCAATGGTGTGGAAGCCCCAAGTGAAAATTACCCTGTCAAGCCCTTCTTGAATTCCTGATCCACAAATTGTGAGCAAAATTAAATAAATGTTTTAAGCTGCTCAGTTTAGAATACGTAGTTACACAGCAATAATAGTATGCAGAATACCACTATGTGTGACTGAGTCATAGTAGAAAAATTCAGCAGTGTTTGTAGGGGGTCTGATTCCCCATTAGAAAATTCTGAAATTAAAATAACACCCTAAAATACATAGGAACTGATGCAGGGTTATCAACTTGATACGAAGGTGGGAAATTGCCTGGCCCCTTACCCACAAGCCCACCATTCCCCAATGACAGTCTCTCTTGCTTCTAAGAAAGCTAGTTTTAATAGAATAATGTACCTTCTTTTGGAAGAAGGCCAAGATTTAGAGTTATGCAGACTCTTTTTCAAGGTTAACTTGGAGCTGAAGACCCTAGAGTAAAAAAGAATCTGGGTCTTTAGTCTCCTCTGATTTGTGCTTATCTTTAAAGTTCTTATATAGCAACCAATGTATTTGGGTCCCACAAGCTAAAGTGGAAGTGTTTTGTTTTGTTTTGTTTTTTTAATTCACACTTTTAAAGTATTTAGCTCATATTTCCATAAAAATTGTCTAAGGAGTTCTCTTGGGATACAAGAATCCATGGAATAGAAAAGAAAATACTAAATATCATGCAGAGGCATACTGGTGTTTGCATTTTAAACTTTACCCGACTGAATGAATTTCCAAGAGTTTATATTTTTAGGCCACTTTCCCATGACCCAGAACTATTGGTGACTGAATGTCAGAGCTCGATGGCAAAGAACTGGAGTCATTTGATATTCCCCTGCTGCTTTTTCTTGTGGTGCTAAGTTCCCAAATCCCTCACTAGGGAAGAAATGTCTAAAAGCACTTCACTAGAATGACAGGTACATGCTAAATATTCTTTGTGGCAGGCTATGTTTTTGCACATTTTCCCACTAATGGAAGTAACTTTAGAACAGGACATGTCATTTAGGTTTGGACCTATTAGTTTGAGGTACATGGTACAGAGCATCTATTTTGAGGTCAAGTAGAGCTGAGCTCTATCAATGGCTCTAACATTAACTGGCTATGGGATTTTGGACAAGTCATCTAATTATTTTATGCCCCAGTTTCCTCATCTGTAAAATATGAAATGATAATATTTATCTCAAGACAGTATATGTAAAGGCATTTAGTACAGTTTTGACAGAAAGTAATTGTCCACTAAGCATCAGAGCTTGCATTTAAAACCAATGCCCCAATTTCACATCGATCTAGTTACCTGTGCAATCCTGGATAAACTCTCCCCCATGCCATAGTGTATCCAACAACAACTATATATATATATATATATATATATATATAGTACCCTTCAAAAGGAAAGAATTTATATATATATATAGTATATATATAATACAGTATATATATATATATATAGTACCCTTCAAAAGGAAAGAATTTATATATATATATATATATATATATATATATTTATCTCAAGACAGTATATGTAAAGGCATTTAGTACAGTTTTGACAGAAAGTAATTGTCCACTATATATATATATAGTACCCTTCAAAAAAAAGGAGGATAATGGTGATTATGATCATAACTGTGAAAATTAATAATAATAGTATTTATTTGGGGATTATTGAGATTCTTCTACAGGAGTTTAGCAAGCTTCTCAAACGTTCTTTTGAAGGATGCTTTTAGATGTTATTACTAAAAAAAAGTCAAAGTCAGAATGACTCTGAACAAGAATAAAGAGGTAAAGTTTACATTACAAACACATCCTCAACACATGGACTTGCAGGTATCCTGAATAACAAACATAATTCCTGTTTTGCTCTTTTTACCCTTTTTTCACCATGCCATTCTGTACCCACACAAGCTCTCTTGTACCCAAATTTCACATCCTGTTCTTTTATCTGATTACACTTGAGTGAAAATTAATTTGTTCCATAGTGTAGCGGTCAGCACATCTACTTTATAGGCAGAAGGTCCTAGGTTCGCCTCCCAGTGGCATTTAATTAACGACCATGCCAGCCTGAACAACCCCAATGTCTGATCTCAGAAGCTAAGAGGGTCGGGTCTGGTTAGTACTTAGATGGGTGACCACCTAGGAAGATCAGGTGCTATAGGCATAAATAATAATAAATAATAAAATAAAGAAAAGAAAGTTAATTTGTGAATTTCTAAGTGCCACTTTGGTATAATGTGAAATGTGTAAGCAGAAGATGCCCAAACTCACTCATTGGCTGGGGAATGAACTGGGAGAAAGGTGGCAGGAAGTAGGATGACATTTTGAAAGGTTTAGATAGGGAGGAGACTGGAGAGTAACTAAATAGATTCCCATTTCCCACAAAGTAACCCAAACGTTCATTCTGCTTTAGGTGTTCTGTGACCAGTGATAGCAGAACCTTGAACCCCTTTCAAGATTATTTCACTTTCTGAGACTCTACTTGCTTATCTATAAAATAGAAATAATTATAATAGTAGTGTGCTAGTCAATGTTTAAAAGTCAACTCAGTAAGAAAAAGCCTGATTTGTAACACTTGCCAAATTCTGTGGTATAAATAGACTTACAACAGCCAATTTCAAGCTTCCAATGTGACTTTATTGAATGAAGAATTGGGAAGAGGTGTTCCACAGAACAAGATTATATAGTATTTCCACTATACGTAAACAATCTGGAGAATATAGATAATAGTCAAATGTAGTAAAATAATTAGAAAGTAATTAATGTGAATTTTTAGCATTGTTTTTAATATAATTTCAATTTTTCTCTGATTTTAATAATGTCTATGTTTTACAAACTGTTCTTAAAATTCTGAGAAATGTAACAATCAATTCTTGATAGTGTGGACCAACTCTACCTCATCTATTATGATTATATTTGCTTAAAAGACTTTTTTGAGAATTATCATACCACATTTTTAATTTAAGTCTTAAAGAAACAGTGTTTAAAGGTATTACTTTATACCTTTCATATTTAGCGATCCCAAATAACCTTATCAGTAACTTTGGATGTTGAAAAAATTGATTCAATAAATGAATGAGATAAACAAACAGAGACTCATGGACACAGACAATAATTTAGTGGTTACCAGAAGGAAAAGGAGGAGGTGAGAGGTAGATAAGGGTAAAGGGCATCAAATATAAGGTAACTAAAGGAAACTTAACTTGGTTGATGAACACACCATGCAATATGCAGATGATTATTGAACTGTACATTTGAAACCCCAATAAATTAAAAAAGAAAAAGGTAAAAAAAAAGAAATTGACGTTACTCAGATTTTAATTGCATTGTTCCTATAGCTCGGTTTAAACACCTGCCATCTTATCAGAGATAATGGTAGAAACTTTAGCAACTGTCGAGGTGACTGGAAAGTGTGACAGAGATGACATCAACAACAGCAAGGATCTAGAGAAGAAATGGATTTGAGACATAATTTGATAATGAAAAAGAATATGTAAGAAGGGGAAAGGGGGGAAAGAAAGTTGGAGAGAGAGAAAGAAAGAGAGGGGGAAATATTGGGATTTTTTTAGCTTCTATTCTGAGGCTAAAATCAGGTAAAGTTAATTAAATAGAAGGAATCAGGTTTACAGGAAAATTTTCAGAATTAAATTATTTTACACGAGCAATACCTTTTTATCAGAGTGAAAAAGAATAAGCAATAACAAAGATCCAAAGATGAGAAACAATGAAAGATCTTTAGTAAATTTAAGAGGTTTCTTTCATTTTTTACTATTAGTACTAATAGAGAAGGTATTTCATTGGGCAGGCAGAAATAACATTTCAATTTTTATTTTTTAAGAAATGGACTGAGCATTTTAAGACAAAAGTCAAAAGCTGTGACACATGTTGTAACCACTTGCTTAACAAAGAGTATGTGTTGAGTGTTAATGTCAGTTGATTTCTTTTTCTTAACATCCATACACTTTCCCAATTCCTGGAAAAAAACATAGCCCCTAGGGTGATGGGGATAGAAATACCTCCAGCTAAGTTAACCTGGCAGAGCTGCTTCATTCAGGCAACTGGAAGGCAGATGGAGAAGATTCTGAAGTTCAGTCAGAGCATTGACTAGCATAAAATGTGTACAAACGAGCCTAAAGGTTTCGATACATCTGAAAGACAGATAAAGATTGAAAAGAGTGAGAAACAGGAGGTCCACAAGCAAAAAAATTAGAAAGAAAAGGAAATGATGTTCTAGACTATGTTCGAGATGACTGCTTGTAATATTGTGTGTGTGTCTGCCCACATGCACATACATCCACACACACTCAAAATGTAGTGGTTCAAATCATTATTAGTTCGGATTGGACAATATTTTTTTCTTTTAGGTAATAAAAAGAGAAGGATTTCTTCATTTCTTTAAAATACAAAAAGAAAACATCCTCATGTGTCATTAGAATTCAAGTAGAAGTCATCACAATTGCTAAATATGGAAAACTGGTAGAAGCTGAGTTTGCTGTTATCATTAATTATTCTAAGATGTAGTCTAAGAACATCTGCTTTCAAAAATCAGTTTTCTTTTGAAATATTAAAAAAATAATTCATGCAATAATTAACCCCATATACATGCTGAGATTGATGGAAAAATCCATAACTACAAAAAGAACCGTATTATGATGGAGAAGTGCATATGATAATGAAAAAACAAAATCATTTCTCAAGTATGTTAAAGGTACAGTGTCTCCACCTACTGTAGAGTAAGAGGATGCAAACCCTCAGTGTCTTGATGTTTGTCCATTTTCTATGGTCTTTGTTTTTCCCCATTCTCCACATTATGCTTCAGAGGAAGATGTACTTGTTTATGGTCCTGGAGGCCCCTTGCTTTTCTTTCATTTGGGAACAGACATCATCCGTGAAGCGAGAGTGAGGTTATTATTTCCAGGACCACCCCCCCGCCCCGCCTCCATACACACACACACACACACACACACACACACACACACACACACACACACACATCTCCACCATCAGCAAGTTTATTTCTAAACAATTGTCCTCTGTTTATTCTACATTGTTTCCCCTTAAATTCTCCTGTTTTTACTTTGGAAATTTGTAATTTGGTCCCAGGTTTACTACATTGGTGAATATCCTGGCAAGGACGAAGAATCCTTGATTTGCTGCTTGATTCTGGGTTTAGCATATAATCCCTTCACAGGGGAGATAGTAGAAATGATGTGTTTCCTTTAGATCACAGGAAAACCAAACCTAGAAAATAATGTCTCCAAGAAAGTATATTCAGTCAACTCTAAGTTGGATACACTAATTATTGGAGTGTAGCCCTGCCATGACCCAGCTTGTTAATTCATACAGTTAAATAAATGCTGCAGGGCAAGTCTTCCAACATACGAGAGCTAATTTATACACCAACCAGAGTCTATATGACTTTCTTTTAGCTCTGTCTTTTGCCTAATACACACAATGTGTTTGCTGCTGTCCAGGCAAGAATGTCATATGGTTCTAGGAATTTATAAGAATCCTAAAGGCAAGCCTCACCAGACTTGGAACTTGAATACAGCAAATTACTTCAAGGGCGGATTCCCATCAGATTCTTCCTCCTGAGTCTGACATGCCATCTTCCCTACAGAAAAGCCACTCTCCTGTACTGTCAGAGGAAAGAAATCTATGCGAATAGTTCCAATATGCTGAATAAAGCTGATGGCTCCCATGAGAAAGCCCATTTGATGCTGGGTATTCTTTAACCATTCCTGTCTCAATGGACCACAATCTAGAGAAGGAGTCATGTCTAATAGCTTTCTGAATTGAGCTGGGGCATTGTGGGGATAAGCGAACTCAGAATATATCAGAATGATTTTAAAGAAGCCTGAATTTTTAAAAGAGCCAGGAATGTGGAGTTGGCTGACCCTGGTTTGAATCACAATCCTACCACTCAGAAATTAATTGTATAACCTTGAGCAAATAAGGTATTTTTTTCTGAACCTCAGCTTTCTTAGCCATAGAATAGGAAGGATGTTTCCTACCTCGCAGAGTTATTTCAAGGACTGAGATGAATCTAGGAAACAATTCACAATTTGCAAAGCACTTTCTACTCCTATTGCTATCAACAGTGTTTGAGAAAAACTGCTATATTATCCCTGTCAAACATATTTCTTGATTTAGAGCAATGAGTAGAGCAACAAATTCTCAGATGACATTGTAGCCATTGTAGCCTGCCTCAAACAAACAAACAAACAAACAAACAAACAAAAGTTCATCAGAGTAGCATGGCTAATTTTCACACCATCAGAAGAATAACTACTTTTGCCTTCGTTGTGCTTAGACTGGTACCTGTAGTTTAGCAGTAATAGTGAAAGATCAAAACCTTTAGCCAATGCTATTACCTAGGGGTGCTTGTAGGTTATTAATCATTTACAGTTTAACTTGAGAGGATTTCAGACTCTGTACCAGAAGGACATGTGGCTGATAGATGTGCAATTGCGTATTAGGAGAAGACCCCTATCTGAGGTGTAATGAGAAGAAAGTATCCACCAGGCCCAAAGAAGTGTCTTCCTCAGACACACAGCTCTTGTCCCAGAGGATGATAGCTGGTGGCAAAACGCAGGCATGGATACTTGCCAATGCAACTCAGTCACTGTGATGGTTAATTTCATATGTCAACTTAACTGTGCCATATAGGCACTAGATGAAACATGATCTCTGGTATTTCTGTGAGAATGTTTCCGGCTGGAATTAGCATTTGAATTGGTGGACTCAGTAAAGTAGATCACCTTTGTCAGTGTGGGTGGGCATCATCCAAGTCTGTTGATGGCCTGAATAGAACAAAAATCAGAGAAAGGAAAAGTCCCTCCTTTTCCTTTCTGCCTGCATGCTAAAACTGGGCATCCTTCTTCTCCTTGAACTGGAATTTATACCATTGGCTCCCCTCATTCTCAAGCCTTTGGACTAGGACTGAAATTACAATGCTGGCTCTCCTGGGTCTCCAGTATGAGACGGCAGACCATAGGACTTCCCAGCCTCCACAATCGCATGAGCTGGTTTCTCATAATGAATCTCTTTATACATATAGATACACACATATGTATACACACATGTATATATACACACATATGTATATATACACACACATATATACATATGTGTGTATACAATATTTTCTATATAATTGTATGTATATGTATATATGTATATATAATTTTATATTAGCTATACATTATATATGTATATACAATATATATGTGTGTGTTTGTGTACACACACATATACATATGTATTCACACATATACATATCTCCTGTTGGTTCTATTTCTCTGGAGAAGCCTGACTAATACAATCACCTTCCAAATTCAGAGGTGACAGGGGCATTTCTCCCAAAGGTCATGCCAGGTGATAGAACAGGAAGTTTCCCTATGGTAAGAATGGTGCCATCTCTTGGGGAGGGCAAGGACAGCCAGTTAAACTCAAACAATGTTCCCGCCACACACAGGGCCAAGTGAGAAGCCTCAGGCCTCCATTCCTCTCACTCCCTGGTTGCTTGTCCCAGCCACGCTCCAGAGTGACAGCCCCGTTCTCAGCCTTGCTTTGAGACAGGAATTAACATGCCATATTGCTGCCCTTTCTTCTAACGACACGGAGGCGGCAAAGTAAGAATCAAAGTATCACTTGAAAGTACACCTTATTTCAAAAACTGTACATGTAAATTTTTTCTAACGCCTGCTAGACGAAGGAGATCTGATAATGCATGCGCGGCCACATCTCTTACTGTGTTAATTCCCTCCTCTCAGCAGCAAGGAGGCCTAATGCAACAATTCAAGTTTCCTCCAAAGGAGATTCTAAGCTCAGTTCAGTAGTTGATATGATGTTGTTAATGTGTCTAAACTATGTAATTCCTTGTAGAAACAAGGAATTACATAGTTTCTCCTCTTCTGTTTTTTTTTTCCTTATGCTCCTTTTTTTTTTTTTTTTTTCTTTTCAATTCCTCTCCCTGCATCTCCAAGAGTCTAATTTGTGAAGAGGCAGAAAGTACACGTTGTACTGGTCTCGGGCACTTGAGCTGCCAGATCTGATTTCCCTGGTAGATGTGGTAGATTGAGGAAAGAACAACTGTGGTTTAAGATTAGATTTATTTTTCTCCATGTGTTCCAACCCTTGACACATTACGCATCAGTCCACTGTCTTCAGCAGAACTGGGAGAATTTTATTGGCTCCCGGAGTGGGGAGACAGAATTTCTCAGAGTCAGGTCAGACCCTCCCTGCTGGCTTGTCAGTTCTTTCAGTATCACTCACAACAAGTCCTGTACATCCTTAAAGAAAACACTAAGAAGAAGGCAGCAGAATATCTTCAGGAGGCAGAATGTGCTAGAAGGGACATGTAAGAACTACAATTAAATGTTACATTGTTTTTCTCTAACTCTTGACTCCATCATCCTAGATTCCTGTGGCCAAACTTTTAAGTGTCATTGTAACAGTTGAGTGTGATTTCAAAAGTAACAGCTTTCGAAAGGTACCCTCCCCACTCTCCATCCTTACCACTTTGCTCTTTAAGAATAATTATGTTTTGGGCAGTCGTCAACACCTTAGTGTGAGGTGCCATAAAATTTCTTTGGGGATGGAAGGAAAGCAAAATATGGAATGTACAGAAGCAAGGGCACATTTTGCGCCAAGAGAAGTGGAAAGGGAGAGAGAGAACCAGCTGTGTTGCTGTTCACTCTGCGATAGGCATTGCAACAGGGGAGAGGGGCAAGGGGTGGCACATTATGAAATAAATTTAAAAATTTTAAACAGCATCCCTCCTCAGGGCAGACTGAATGTCAAACACAATTTTTAAAAAAAGAAAAAGAAAAGAAAGAAAATGAGCAAAAAAAAAAAAAAAAAGCAAAAATCAATGGAAGTAAAATAAACTCGAGATAGTCTCTGCTATATGAATATAGTATAGGGTCCCCTTTTATTTGCTTCTGGTTCTTGATACAAGTCTCTTGTTAAAATCATCTTATATTTCAGTTTGTTTATCCTCAGATCTTATGACACCTTAGTTTTTTAAAAAACCTGAATTGAGCCCAGGAGCCACAGTCCACCTTTCCCTTTCTTTCCTTGCTCGTTCCAGCTGAAGGTATAGCTTGGCTCACAAGGAATCTCCTTCGATGCCCATTGTTGCCTCTGAATTGGAAGTAGCTTTGCCTTCTGCCAAAGTTAAATAGATTTTGTATCCAGACACAGGATCTGAGAACCTGAACACCAACTCCACAGCCCACATTTATCTGACCTGATGCGGATCCAAAGACTATGGGCTGGAAAAAAAAGGACACTCTCCAGAATCGTTATCACCAACTCCCATAGTCTGTAATGGACAAGAGTTGATTTCAATTTCTCATTTTATAAGGTGAACACACTTTCCCAGAAGACACAGTCTTTTTATATTCTTTTCCACTATTTTATGCATCAGACTCTTCTGAAACCTGATTTGAGATGCCCAAATTCCTATTATGTTTCCATCTTTAAAAATCAAATACCCATTAGAGAACGCTGCTGTTGCTCTCAGAGAGACTAGAATGGAAATGAATAAATGAACTTTAAAAGATAATTGGCATCCAAAATGCCCTCCTGTCTATTTCTTGACAAGTCCTCTGGGAATCGCATGGTAAAACAACTTGAGATTCTTTGGGTGCCTGGTGTGTGGCAGAGCTAGTCGATGGAAATGAATGTCTTAGAAATGAGGTGGCCTGCCACTCGGCAGCTGCATGTTGGTGGAAATTTACTAGCACTGCTCAAAGGCCCGCTTCTGATCTTATCCTGCTGGCTTCTTCTCATCCACGTTCTGCTGCTCTCTGCTCTAGCCACTCATTCATATATGGTTCAAAATATGTATTTAGATTCTTCAAATCAAAAGATTTTTTCTGTAGTTTAATTAGCCTAGGGTATATTTTCTCACATATTTCTGTTTAAGGTGATCAAGTGAATTGCTCACAGACTGTTTTCAGAAAATTCTCAGGACACTTAGTCACTTAACAAATACTTGTTGATCACGCCTTATTGAGGCATTAGTCTGGTTGCTGAGGACACAGCAGTGAAAAAGCAAATAACACCCTTGCCGTGAAAGGGCTTGTGTTCTAGCAGAGGGAGTCAGAAAATAGTCAAGGAAATAAGCAATAATAATTTCAAATTATTCCAAGTGCCAGGACTAAAATGATCAGGTTCTATGCTACAAAGTGACTGGTAGAGAGAAGTGCTTTCTGTAAGAGAGAGTAACAGCACATTCCAACTTTAGATCTGGTAGTGAAAGGAGGCTGTTCTGCAAAGGTAAATGTTTAACTGAAATATAAAGACTAGAAATCAATGAGCCATGCAAAGGCTGGGAGAAGAGGCCTTTAGGCAAATGATACAACAAATGCAAAGGACGTATGGATTGAGGTAAGAAAGGTTAATAGTATTAGGGCAGAAAGTAGGCTGCTCTGGCTGGAATCTTGTAAGCCATGAGGATGGAAAGGTAGGCAGGGACTAGATCCTATAGGACTTCATTTGTAAATGAAGAGTTTGGATGTTATTCTAAATATAATAGGAAAATATTTTAGTAGGTAGATAACCACCAGCACACATCCATGATTAGCTGAAAGCAAGATCTTGAATATACGTGCCAAAAGCCAGGCCCAAAGGAGCTCCCATCACACAGTTCTGGCTTCATCTCCACCTGCAGAACTCCCACCGAAATCAACACAAGAGGCATCAGAAGGAGTGGGGTTGTGAGATGTATGAATGAACATCTGTATTTGCATTGTTTCCATTTAGCCTGTTCAATCAGCTCATACAATACATGGCCAAACATCCCTAAAACAACATAATTTTTTAGTTCTGAATATCATAGAACATTCTCTTAAATTTGACCAGTTTGGGCTGCTTTAGAGTATGTGTTATTAGATAATTTTGTCAAGGGTAATAAAAAAAAAGTTATGTTTAATAAGTAGGAAAGAGGCCAATATTTGCAGTAAGATGATAAAGGAATCCAATAAAGGTCCATGATGACCATAATAGGAGATGGTTCTCCCTGCATTGCTGTTGGTAAGCTGCCAGGGAACCACTGAGCAAGAGGGAACACACCTCTGCTGGACACCTGCAACAAGGGCCAACTACAAAAGAAAGAGAAATAGAGAAAACTCATAGTATCAACACTTTAAATTTTTATTGTACTTTCTACCAGCAGATACATCCCCGATGGAGAGAGTGAACTACAGAAACTGAGTAGCATGGAAGTTGAGTTTGGACTTTGGAGTCAGACAGAACCAGGTTTACACCCTTACTTTCTCCACACTTGGTAGCAATGGGGTCTTCTCGCCTTGTGCTGTTCCTCATCTCAGCAAATTGTACCTCCATACTTCAGGTGATTAGAACCATCCTTGACTCCTCTCTTTACATCCCATAACCAATCTGCCAGCCAATGCTATTAGATTGTATCTTCAGTACATATCCAGAACCCAGCTACATCCCAGCACCTCCATTGCTGCTACCCTTGTCCAAGTCATCAGCATCTCTTGCTAGATTTATGAAATATTTTCCTAATTGATCCCAGGCTTTTCTCAGCACCACAGCAGGACAACCTCTTTAAGAGGTTAGGAAAGTATAAATCAATTCACCTTCCTTTGAGTGTGGGCTGGATTTAGTGACCCACTTCCAAAAGATAAAGTAAGGAAAGAGACAAACCACAACTTACAGAAGAGAAACTAAGCAGACACCACCTTAACCAAGTAAACAAAGCTCATATCACCAGTGGTTAAGTCATGTGAAACGTCACCTACCTTCTGATATGTTGTGATGAGAAGAGCACTTCACCTCTGTGGCAATCTTACCCTAAACAATAAGCCCAGACAAATCATGCATAAACATTAGACAATCCCAAGTTGAGGGACACTCTAGAAAATATATGACCAGTACTCTTCAAAACTCTCAATGTTAGGAGAAACAAAACAAAACTGAGAAAATGTCAGATTAGGGAAAACTAAGGAGACATTATGACTAAATACAGCATAGTATCTTGGAATGAGTTGGAATAGAAAAACATTAGTTTAAAAAAAATTGGTTAAAATCTTTAGGTAATAGCAATGTGTCAATGTTAGTGTCTTAGTCTTGCAATGGTACCATTGTGTGTAAGACATTAATATTGGTGGAAATGAGGTCAATAATACGTTAGTGGTGGAACAATGTGTACTATCTTTGCAATTCTTCACTAAATTTAAAATTATTCTGAAATTAAAAAAAAAAGTACATTTAAAAAAAGAAAAGTAAGCCAGATCATTTATTCTGCTCAAAACTCTCAAAAGGCTTCCTATCTTACCGATTGTGTGATCTGGCTCTCAATGACCTCTCTGACCCCCTGAGTTCATTCTCATCATGCTGGTCCCTCGATATGCCTCAAACATTCCTGACATACTCCCACTTAGAGACTTTGAATTTGCTTTATCCACTTCCTGAAATGCTCTTTCTTCAAATGTCTGTAAGGCTGGTTCCCTTAGTTTCTTTAGAACCCTGTTCAAATGTCACTTTCATAGCTAAGCTTTCCTTGATCACCCACCTAAAATTACTGTCTCCTTCTAGCACTGTCTAACACTCATATCTGCATTATATTTCTCCTTAACACTTATTACTATCATACTATATGTTTTATTTATTTTATTTATCATTTGCCTCTTCTACTAAAATGTAAGATCCAAGGGACAGAGATTTCTGGCTGCTATAGTCACTGCTATGTGAACAATTCTTAGGGCAGTACTGGTACTTCATAAATATTTTTCTAAGAATTAAAATGACCTTGGGTATTGACTTAATTTCTGACTCTGCTTTCACATATGTAAAATGAGGACAATAAGAAAATAATTACCTATATCACAAGTTTCTCATAAAGTTTAAATGTGATGAGAATATAGTGTTTTTGCAAGTGTTTAGCATGAAAAATATTTAAGAACTTATATTATTATATTTTCATTACTATTATTACTTCTATCACTAATTACTCTTTACATTATTGATTATTCACAAGTAGCTACAGATTTTGCAGTGAGTTAGAACTGAAATGGAAGACTTGTAATCTGTGATTAACCCCTAATACACACAGGTCTCTACCTTTGAGAAAATCCATAGCTCCTTTCTCTCATTAGAATAAGTGATTTTCTATCTACTTCTCAGCCAAAGAAGTGTCCTTTTCCTGTTTTTTGTTTTTTTTTTTGCTTATTAGTTTTTTTTTGTTTTTGTTTTTGTTTTTTTACTGTTGAATCAGAATACTGAGAAACACAAGCTTAAAGCCAAAATAGGTCTTATTTCTGAGTCCAAAAAGAATTTGAGTCATTCTTCACAGGGTCTTCTCCGCTAGGAAATCACTGAGCTCCTCTGCAAAATGGCAATAATAATACCTGCTCTGATTTCTGAAAATGAGCTCAAACTAGTTTGTGTCGTTCCATTCCTACCTCATGCATAACTGTATATTAGGCACTCTCTGGCTTAGAGTGGCTTATAATCTAGTTTAGGTGCATATATGGATGAAAAAGAAAATAAATTTCTTGTTATCATACAAACAAGATATGACATGAACTATATGCCTTTGTTTTGAGAAAAGACAAAAGAAGGAAAATAGCGCTGTGAGACTCAGAAAAACTTCATGTTTATGAATTGCTTTTAGGTCCTTGAAAACAGTTGTGTGTGTAATAATGCATTTCATCTCTCTTCTTGGTCCTTGATAATAATGATAATTTTAAAAAATTATTATTAATATTCTTATTATAAAAGACCAGAAGTATAGAGAAAATGTATTATTATATAATATTTATTATGAGTCATAAAATTATTATTCTATTATTATTTTGTTATTAAAAACTACATATAGGGCCCCGCATTAAGCACATTGCATGCCATGCTTTCATTTAATACTTGCAATGAGGTTGTGAGAGAGGTACTACTTTATCTTTGTTTTTAAGGAAAGGAGATTGAAGTTTGGCAAGGGGAAGTATGTGCCCAGAGGGAGCTGCTAGGAGATAGGAGAGATGGAACTCAAACCTGAATCTACTAGGCTCCAAAATCTGCACTCTATCCCTCCCCTGTGTTTGGAGGGTCTGAAGTTGACACTGGCTGCTTGGAGCACAATTGTTTATACATGCTAATTGGGATTAGGTTTACATTTGTTCTGTTGAGGTCACAAATCTCATTGTCCAGGTACACGTGTCAAGTCTGATTAGGAACAACTGGAGCTTGGAATTGAATTTCCTGTGCTCTTTGCCCCCAACAGCTTGCAGGTTAAAGCTAAACGTATGTGTTATCCATCTCTGCACTGGGCTCCAGAAACATTTATTGGCCAAAAAGTTAAATAGCTCAGGAGACATTCTTGTCCAAAGCAGACTCTTTTGTCTTCTTTAGTCAGACTCATGGTGCCATTCGGAGGAACTATGCCACAAACAAAGTGAAGGTGTCTTTCCAGAGATCTTCTTTGAGAAGGAAGAATGGAGTCCCTAGAAAGAAGTATGATCTTATAAATCTTTTGTAGTCTCTTTCCCTTTCTGAAAGAAGAAATTGAGAAACAAGTTGAAACTAAACTCTTGATAGACATCAGACACACCAGATTTGTGTTGCATAAATGAATATGGGTCAGGAGTTCTCTGCTCTCCCCAGCAGAATGGGAATGTTGGTCCACAGCAAAAAGCGCTGGGTGATTGATAGCATGGACCAAGAGAGGCCTTGGGCAGGGTCAAGAGTGAGTTACAGCAGTAGTTCTGTGAGTGTGCTCAGCACCGTTGCTGGTCAGCTCTGGCACACATTCGTCCCTACATGTTGTGAATACTGATTTTGCACCGGTTGATTTTAGCTTTGTTGGTCTAAAGAGAGGATGATAATGTAGAAGAAACCATAATAATGAGAACTGTAGATATTATCAGGGCATTTAACACACTATATTATATGTGGTAAGGATAACAGAGAGAAGATGAGACTACTCCTAATTGACTTCTATCTTCTTTATCAAGGTTGTTTAAAAACTGTAAAGGCTGAGAAAAGAAAACTAGATTGAGAAAGAATTACACCCCAAGCTAGAATAATGCCTCATAACATGATGTAAGTTGATTTCCTGTCCCAGAGGAAATTCCTTGGATTTAGATGAGGTCGCAGAAATGTTGTTGGATAAATCTGTTGATAGTGAACTCCAGCATCTTTCTTATGTTGCATGATTATTCACATAAGTTTTGTCCCAAATATCAATGTGAAGAATACAGAACCTAGAAATGTTACTTTTTTACTCCATTTCCAGAAATAATGTGGCATGTATTAATAAACAAGTAAAATGTGAGAACAGAAGGTGCCTATGCTGTTTTCCAGTAATCGTCACTTATTTTTTTCATAATCAGGCCCAGTCTTCCTCTTTTGCATGGTTGTGGTGGAGCTATTAGAAAATGGTGGTAGGGACGCTATATATAGATACTGTCAAAACCCTGGCTGAGATCAAGAGGCATGTAGTCTCTCAAAATGTTTTTCATGAAAAGAGAGAAAGGCATTTGTGAATGATAAATCACTAAGTTAAATTTATTAACAGACAAATGTCAGTCTGGAGGTGGGTCCCAGAACTGCCAAGATTCTGACCTTTGCCTTATTGGGTTTGATGTTTTTTGCTTTGCACTCAAAAAAAAAAAAAAATCAATGGTTTTGAAAAAGGAATCTTTTGCCTAATTTGAAGATGAGACAGAGTTGAAAGTCAAACTAATATGAAGTATTGAGAAATAGTATTCAAATGGTCTGGCATGTGTAAAGTAAAATCATGAATTAAAAAACAAATATCAAGCTAAGAAAAATATTTATGAGAAACATGGTAGGAAAAAGATGGTATTCTTAACACATAATGTTTTCCCACAAGTTAACAAGAAAAATATTAAAACTTCAATAAGCATAAATGCATAATACACAAAGGTCCCTGAACTTTTTAAAAATATATGTTTACCCACACCAACAAAATAGCGAAAACAAAAATATACTATATTACCTATTACAATATAAAATTTCAAGGAATGTTAATGTTTAATTTTAGGAATGAACTTATTATAAAGAAATTTAGCAAGCTCTGTCAGTAGCACTTCACTCCTATCCTTTGACACATATTCCACTTCCATGACTCTTTCCTAAAGATATAAAAATTCAGGTCATGATTCGCCTGCCAAGGTGTTCATCTCAGCATTAATGTGTAAGCAAAGAGGAGAGGAGGAGGAGGGGGGAGATGGAATTGGAGACAGAGAGGAAGTAGAAGAGGATATGGAAAAGGGAGAGGGAGAGGAAGGAAAAGGGAGAAAGAAGAGAGACAGGAGAGAGGATAAAGGAAAAGAAGAAAACAACATTCAAATTTAGAAGAATGATTAATTAACTATTATATTTATTAAAGGGAACTTTAATTGACCACAAACCCGATGCTTTGATACATGTTAAATGACATGAGAAAATGCTATGATAGAGTGTTATCTAAATCCTAGTGACAAATTTCTCATTAATCTTTATTAAACATCAACTGTATAATATCAGTTAGAAAAGTTGTAATTTAACAAAGATTTATAGTAAGTACCCATAAATAATTTATTCCCTCTACTAGACTGTGAGCAACTTTCCAAGTAAGTGCCACAGCTTTTCAGCACATTACGTGGAATACATGGGAAGTATGAGTAAATGTTTGCAGAATAAATGATTACAGAATCAGTATGGTATTTATACCAAGTTCCCTAGAAAGAGCTCAAGACAAGATTATATGCTACTGCTTCTATGTCAATACTACACTAGCAAGAGGAAGAAAATTGGATGTGCAACGGGAAAAGAGGTTGTGCATATCATGATGACCGTATTCACAAGAGAACTTTGCTGATTGTTCCTCACAGAATGTTTCCTATGGCAGTTTGGACTGAATATATCTTAGAAAATCCATAAGGAGAAAGGGAAAAAAATACTGGTTTCTTTCTAACTCTGTCATTGACCAAACTTTGCTTCATGAGCTGTTAATGTCCTCATTGTTTATCTGTATCACTTGAGCCTATGAGCAGCTATTGGAAAAGCCATATCTCACAACCCCTGGCACTTCATTTTGAGTACTTAGGAGGTGAGTTGAACCCGAGAATCTGTTGCTCCGAGTGGGATGAGTTGAGTACTAGAGGCACTGGGCCATCCGCCCTGGTGGGAACAAGGAAAGTGGTGCTGGAGACCAGCCTAACCTGGGGTGGCAGGGATGGCTAGCAATGGCCTGTGATGAGTCAGTTACATCAACATTCTATAGAGCAAGTGGCAGAGAGGCCAGGAAGCAAGTAAAGCAAGAAAAATTGGAAAGGTATGTAATTTGGGTAAGATATAATTTGTGTCAGTACTTTGTATCACAAATCTGATAGATTTAAATGTACCAGTAGAAATTCTGTTTCCCAGAAAAATCTCATAATCATCCCTCTGTGACTCACTAAAGTCAATTCATAGATGGAGCACTGTGTTTGTTCTAATTGTCTTATAATAAGGGAAACAATAAGCATAAGACAAGAACAAGAAAGATAAAGATAGCCATATGACAGAGTCTGGAAAACGGTATTTGAGGAACCGTTGAAGGCACTGTGATTATGTGTCAAGAAAGGAGAGGGTAGACAGAGGAGGAGGAGGGTAATTAATTATCTCTAAATTCTTTATCATCTCTTATATTACAAATCATACAGACATTCAACTGAAAATTATAGAACTATGGACACAGTAGTCCTGTCTTAAGCAAAAGATATAAAATTCAGAGTGACCTAAAAGAGGAAGAATGGTTTGAAATATGGGGATAGCAAAAAGACCTCAGCCTCAAGAAGGAGAAAACTACAGTAATTACTGCTTCGTGCTGAGCTTGCAGGCAGTGATATCTTTGTCCTTAGATTAAGTGGGAGAACCTCAAATCATTTATTTCAGTACCGACTTCTCAGGCTCTGGGCTATAATGCCCATGTTGAATTCCAATGAGTCATTTGTTTCTAATGGACATCAGTCATTTCTGATGGGACAATTTCTACAAACCCCTTGAGTAATTTCATGCAATTTTATCCAGGTGCTAGTCATCCTTCCACCCAAACCATTTTTCTGACCCTGTCAAGATTGGGTTGCTCTTCTTTCCTTGACTGATCTTTACAGCTTAGCATTTATTCATCTCTTGTCCAATGCTTTGGGAGAAACTTCAAATCCACTTTACCTGATATCCATGAGGTGGCACATTAGCCAGCCCAGTCAATTACTTTGCTTCTTCTTCTCCCTCTCCTCCTCCCCTTTCCTCTCCCCCTGTACCAACTTCTGTTTGAACAAAAGTCCCTTCTCTTTCTACTATGCCATGCTGCCTCCTATGGGAATTTTAAAAAAACCCTAAATTTTAAAATTCTAAACCTACCATTGGCCACCAATCTTTTGGTGACCCAAGTCAAAGCACTTACGTCACTGAGCCTCAGTTTCCTGAGTTCTAAAATAAAGGAAGCTAATCTAGACCAATAGTTTTTAAATTTTTTTGAACATTATCCACAGTAAGAAATAATACTTTACCACCCTTATAAATATAGATACCATATACATTCACATGCATATGTCAAATACATATTTAACATGTATGTATACAAACATAATTTACATTCATCAATATGTTAGCATAATATTTTTTATTCTATTTTATTTTACTTTTTTAAAGATGCTTCAATACATTTCAATTAAGCGGTGATTCAGCTAGAAACCGGTCTTACTTAGGGTAGAAGACTCCTGAAATCTCTTTTTTTTTCTGTACAACATAAGGCTCTGACTCTCAGCTGGGTGAGAGCTGCAGGATGGAATCCAAACCCCTGGTCTTAGTCTGCCTTCACCTACCAATAAAAATACAGGTCAGCTACCGAACACAGCCTTGGGCCATGAGCTTTTATACAAGTTCAGCCATTGACATATCCTGTGAAGTAGGGCATACCACCAGCATCTAAGCTTTCACCTATAAATTGAAAAGAATGAAAACCCTCACTGACCTTGTGGAATTGCCACAGGGAAAACTCAAATTTCCTGCAAGTCCCTTTGGAAATACCAGATGACCCTTTGGAAATGCCTCTATGAGGCAAGAAATGTTCTATAGCAGATATCATTATTAAAATTATAAAGAAAATACACTGTCTGCAGCTCATCAGTTTCTGAGCTCTGGGACTTTGACAAAATCTGGGTAAATGTTTTCACAGTATACCTGTCTTCAAAAATACATGATCTCTTTATACTAAATGACAAGGAAAGGTGGAGAGATGAGAAAAAGTTATTTCAGAAACCATGAATGGAATTTGATAAAAATACATTGTTAAATCTATTATAGATTTTGAAGATCTTTTCAATAGTCCACAGAAAAACAGAATTTCCTAAAGGTAAAGTAATATCTTTATTTAATTCAGTTTATTAGTTTCAGTGGAAGGGGTAAAAATTGAAGTTAGAGTACTCTATTGCAAAGAGTTCTCAAGCAACAGGTGAGTAACCATTTAGTTTACATGTATTAAAGAGTATTGAAGCATAAAATGGGGAAGGGCTAAGTGTCCTCTAAGGGCACAGATTTATTTGGCAAAAATGTATTTAGCATCATCTATCTTATGCCAAATACAAAGATGGTCCAACTATTCCCCTTCTTATACTCATGCCCCTTACCATGGGACTTTGTATATCTTCCCATCAAAAAGTAAAGTCTTCTACTTCCCACCTTCTTGAAATTGTATTGATCTTGTGACTTACTTTTGCCAATAGGATATGGTAGATACAACCTTGGACAGGTTCTGAGCTTAAGCTTCCAAAATCTTTATTCTCCTGCCCTGCAACCCTGACCAGCTATCTCGAGAAAAAGCCTAGACCAACCTGCTGGATTTTGAGTAATAATATCCCCCCATCACATTAGCCAATTGGCACCCAACCGTAAGATATGCAAGTGAGTCCATTCAAGACCAGTCAGTCAGTCACCTTCTGATAGTTAGCTGACAACAGACACATGAATAAGACTCACTGATATCAGCAGATCCTTACCTAGATCAGTGAAACTCAAAGACCATAGGTTCATGCACACTAATAAATACTTACTGTTTTAAGCCACTAAGTTTGGGGGAGTTTTGATATATAACAATAACTACCCAACCAGATGCTGGGCTAGGCAGCATTGTACAAAATAAAACAACACTAAAAGTCCTTTCCTACCCTATGAGTAAGTGATTTTTATAAAATCCTAGGACATATCATATTTTTGAGCAATTATCACCAATATGTATATATTTATAACTTTAAAGTTTTTTAAATGAGTTAAAAATTAACTATAAACATGTACTCTTCCTGCAGGCCAATAAGAATGAGCAACTGTTGCAGAGATGACTGCTCTAGATTGCTTCAGAACTTTTGTGTTTCTACAAATGGCACTGTGATCCCAGTACCCAGGGAAGGCATGGCTGCCATCCCCTTTTATTCCTTCCACCAGACATCTGGGCTGGGTACCACTGGCTCCACAGAGCAACTTTATGTTGTTACCAGGTGTTCCTCCTCCTCCTATGGTGCTGGGTTGTGTCAAGCTTTACCTCCACCTAAAAAACATTGGTGCATGTCCATGCTGCCCTGAGAGAAACCGAGGCCTGGGAGAGGCAGATCAGCTGTTAACAGACAGACTATTGCATTTAAACCTTGTCTGAGCCCAAGATGATGTACACTTGACTTTGAATGGTATAATTAAGAAAACGGTTTAGGTTGCTATATCTTCTAAATCAAACTAGAAATTACCTTTAAAAAATTCTGTATTATGCTTCCTATCTTCTGGCCCAGCCCAAAACATAAGAGCATTTCTGAAAATGCATTCTGTGCTATAGTAACAGAGATAGAGCAGTCACTGGGAGACAGAGATGTATTTCATGTTGCCTTGAGGTCTCCTGTTCCAGGTACACTGAAACAGCTCTGGGGCTGCTCAGGCATCCCTTTTTCTTCTTGTTTCACCTGGTCGCTAGCCTCCCAGCATATCATCCTGACACTTTCCAAAACTGACTTTTTATGAAATGATGAGGAATTAGATCAAGCCTCACTCAGATATAGAAATCGCATCTATTGGTGAATATCTCTGCTATGTCTAAATATAAAGAAGTACTATTTTTCAGGTAGGGAGAAAGAAGAAAAAAATTGACAGGATGGACAAATAAACTTTGCAGCTTAAATGAATTCGAATCCACTTGACATTTCTTGTATGTTCTGCCAAAGACAAAGCTTGTATAATAAACTTGTTACCAGCCACCTTCCTGCTACTGCTTTTCAGAGGTTTGAAAATCAGTCTATAATGGTATTTTAAGTGTTGAAAAATCAGTTGCATGCAGTATTTTACAAGCTAGATAGTTCTAAGCTCTTGAATAAAGGAAGTCAAAAACGATCGAAAAGACTATTTGTTCACTCATTCAACAGTTATTGAGCATTAATCACATATAATTATGCTGTAGGGGTTGTTCACTACAGAAAACAAAGCTCTAGAAAGTGAAAGAAAAGACCCACTCATCCTCCATTCTCTACTCCAGGATGAGCATTCTTGGGCAAGGAATATTTTTGATATAACTCAGGACAAGAGCGGAAATATTTCATTGACTTAATAAAATGAGTCTTAGTTTAGAGGTAAAAATATTAATAATAGCCATGGTAAATATCTATATTGTATAATTACATGATAGGCACTGCTCTCAAAAGCTCTATTTTTATTAATTAGATATCAGACCTAGTTCTAAATACATTTGGTGGATCACACATATGAGCATCACAATGATTGTATGAGAGACCTTTTGATAACATATATACATTATATACAAGAAATAGAGGCATGGAAAGGTTAGTAAATTTACCATGCTTACTTTGTTTTTTGGTGAAGTCATGAATTTAGCCCAGGCTACCTGACTCCAGAGCTCACATTCTACATTCTAACAGCTATAACATACTACCTCCATTTCAGATCTATTTGACATAAATTAAAGTCAAAAACATAGTAATAGGAGAAATATTATTTTTCTATACATTATAAAGAGGGAGTTTCAGGAGGAAATGAATCTTCTTAATCATCCTACTAGAGAAATGTGTTGGATTTTAAAGAGTCTAGTAAAAAACTGGCAGTAGCTGAGAGAAACAGACACTTTTGATTCACAAAACCAGAGCTAATCCCTTTCTTACCTTCCCCTTTGCACACTTCAAGGAGCTGATGGGGAGAATGAGTAGAAACAGTCACTGTGAGGAGGAGAAAAATCACTGACATTTGTAACAGGTGTAATATTTCGAAAAAACAATTTATTTTTTTTCCAAGATCCAGTTAGTATGTGGTAAAGCTAGAAATTCTCAGGAGCTCATTACACTTCATTATTCTGTCTCTCTAAAGTAAAAGTACATTAACACTTGAACCGATTTCCTGGACACACTTCCAACGTCTGTGTGTGTGTGTGTGTGTGTGTGTGTGTGTGTGTGTGTGTGTGTAGGCTTCTCCACACCAACAAGCAATTTTGGACACCAGCAGTGTGTCCGAGAATTCAACTCAATTTTGACACTATCTATCAAGAGACAGAATCAGATTCCACAGGTAAAGGGCTCAGTTTATAAGACTGCCCTCCACTTAGGATGCCAGTTATAAGTCCAGATTGCTACCTGTGCTTCTGACAGAATAACTACAAATTAGAGATTGCATAGACCCCAACTGAGGATATTAATCAGACATTCAGATTATTGGGGGAGGTGGGAGGGGAAAAAATAAATACAATTTTGAAAAAAAAAATTTTTTTAATTAAAATTAAGATTTATAAAAAAGGATAAAAGAAGAAATTCAGATTATTACCTATACTTCTGACAGACTAACTATAAATCAGGAGTTTCCATAACCCCCTTTTTGGGTTTGATTAGTTTGTTAGAAGGTCTCACAGAAAAACCCATGAATACGGTGGTTAGTAGCTGATTTGGGTTGCACTCACTCTGATTTCTGGGTAAGCTGACTTCTGGCTGATTAAGGCTGGGCTGGGCTGGATAACTAATTGCCTCAGCTCTGCTCCATGAATCGCTCATCTTCCAGCAGGCATATTCTCACAGTGGTGGCAGAGGCACACTAGAGGAAGAGGAAACATGGATGGCCTCTCGAAGGCCTCGGCTCAGAACTGACATAATATTATTTGCTGCTCATTTTGAAATGAAGGAAAGAAACTGCACTTACAAATTTTCATCACAAGTCACAAAATTAGGTCAGATTTGGGCAGAAACGGGGCCTGAGGAATAGACACCACCTCTTTAGTGAGAGCAACAGCAAAGTCAATGTCAAAAGACATAGACAAAAGATAGAGTAAGAAATTGGAGCTATCATTGCAATCTACCACAGGCAGCTTTCTAGTTTGCCCAAGCTAGAGCTGTATGACAATTATAGACAGACCCTAAGGGATCTGTAATTCCAGTGAGAGCTAAGTTGATCCCTGGATAGCCAAGAGCGACCAACCAGACTGTGATTTATACCAAACATGGACTCCAATCATGAATCGCAGCAGGGCAAACAGCATCTAGCAGACAAGGGACATGAGTCCATAATTCACTAAAGCTAGAAGATGCTTCTTCAAGAACCCAAGCTCTCTAGTCCTTCCGATATTTGCATAAACCTTATTTCTTCCCCATATTTTTAGATACTTTCTCACTGTGAGGGGTTCAGGAAACCTAGAAACAAAATATTTATTTTCTAGAGAGAATTGGCATTACCTTGGGAAGATTTAAATGATTAGTACAGACAAGATCATGCCAAAATTAATTTTTGTCCTCATTCACAGTGTGGTGTTCAGATAAGACCTGAATAAGCAAAATGAAAAAGGTACATTTTCTCTGCATATCAGAGTTATACTGTATGTAAATTTGTGACAATCTGTTGATACATTCAGCACTAAAAATGGTGACTTTTTCAAGAAGTCTAAAATGTTCGAAGACCTCATCCACAAGGCTCTCTATCATATTTCCCCCATCTCTGGCCTAGAAGACAATATTGGAGAATGATAACAACATTTTCTCCATCTGTCTGATTGGACATATTCTCTCTAAACTTTCAGGCCTGCTCTAATTTGTAGTGTTATCTCTATTTTATTTTTCAAATGAAATTACTTTATAAATACTTCACAGGCTATTGTGAGAATCAAATTATATAGCAGATTTGAAAGTGTTTTGAATAGTTCAAAATGTTAAAGAAATATGAAGTTATTTGACATGTTATTACAGTAATAACAACCTAAGTGTGCTAATAGGCACTGCTTTCTCATTATCGAGGTGAACTGGTACGGTAGAAATAGCACTAGACTGAGTTAGGAATCTCATGTTCAGATTCCAACTCTGTCACTTCCTAACCGGTATGACCCTAGGCAAGACCCTCGCCCACTCCAGACCTCGATATTCTCATTAGTATAGTAAGGAGGTGGATCTAGAGGATTTCGAAGGTCGTTTTGAAATCTAAATAACATTTCTTGTTGACACTTTTGCACACAATTTTTCAATTATTTGAGATAGAAAATAGATTAATTATATATGGAAGTCTCTTTAGAAGTCTACTTTTAAAACAATAACAAAATAATCCTTATCTTAGAGTTAACTTCGTACCAGCCACTTCGAATCTATTTGCAGCCATCTAGGTATGTCTCTTTGGTCTGTCTGGCCTGCAGCAATCACCAGCCCCGTCACCTCCTCTGTGAAGCCTTCCATAATTGTTCTTATTCTGGTTTTCAGCTTCTTCCTCAATATTCCCAATATTCCTCAATATTGCCTTTTGTGCTGCTCTGCCATCAGGCCCACATCATCATTGTGGAATGGGCACTCTATACTAGGCAACATGTTATAGAAGTGAATGCAATATCTCTAAGATACCTCTCTGCATGGCAGGTTTATTTAACAGATTAATAAACTGAGCCCCAGAGAAGTTAAATATATTGCCCAAATTGACACAAATCAGAAAGAGGTAAAAACAAATGTTACACACTGATGTGCCTAACTTCATAATACTTATTACTCACTAAGTCACAGTGCCTCTGGCCTCTATAATACCAGAAATCTTTGTACAATAAAAAATTATTTGTCTTTTTTCTAGATTATCATCTCCTTGGTGATTGAGAATATTTTTATATGTTCCTAATACATAACACTACCTATAAGTAGAAAATATTCAATAAATGTTTGCTGATTGAATAACATATTCCAGATACATGGCCACTTCTCTCAAGTATTATATTTAATGTGCAGCCTTATGATTCCCTATAATAATGCATCATTTTATAGTAGCACTTTTAACTCAAGTCTTTATGTCTATGAGTTAAGTAGGATGAAGTTTCTTAAAGGCTGCAGGTATTCTAAAAGTATTCTAAATTTTTCAAAATAAATCATTTAAAGTCTCAAACTCATCATATGTTCCTGATTATGCAGCAATATCTTTAAATAGCTAAATACTTCATCATATCATGTCCAGATAAAAATAACTAGTACAAAGGACTATTTTGTATATGTCATGGGACTTATGGTCCCCATCTTCAGATTGCTTAATTGCCAATCTAGCCTCTTTCTCAAACTCTGGTCATATTTTTTCATATGTCTTCTGGACATTTTTATTTGCTATTCCAAAAATTATTTTTAAATTTACATGTTAAAGTAAATCTGAACATCCTCCTACAGGAGTAGTTTGGACAGATGCTTTTTATGCTTCCATAGTGCTTGCCAGAGAAGAGTTTAACAGATATCTGGTTGAATTAAACAACAAATAATAGTACTCATTCTGCCATTGATTTTTCACCTGAATTACATCACTTAGAAATGAAAAATAATATGATTTATGTTTACGGGTTACTTTCAGGACTTACCTAAGAAAATTTAAAAGGGTTAAATCAATGTAGATCTTTTTACTCAGTTGCATCCTACTTATCAATCTGAGTATTTACTAAGTGTGTACTATGTGCTTAGCACTGCCAAAGACTGTAGCAAATACAAAAAGCAGAAGACATGGTCCCTGCTCTTGAGACAAGAAAGACAAAAGTTATACAGAAAAACAAATAATTAGAGAACAATGCAAGGCAGAATATAATCAAGTACTAACTTGTTTAGAACAGATAATTATGCTGTAACACTTCAAAAGAGGAAGAAATTACATTGTCACTCTTGGAGCCCATGAACACATAGGAAAACAATGAGGTAATTCTTAGGCTAACGCTTCCTGCTGAAGGCCTCTTTGATAGTAAACTATTCTGAATCCCTCGGCATAGCACCTGGTATTATTGTGTTTTTCATAGATACCTCCTTCTCTTTATATCTCCAAAATGAAGGAATTCCCAAAGCTTAGCTTCCAGAACTTTATTTTTATTCCCCTTTGGGGAACTATTCTAATCACAGCTTGATGAATTTGGTGCCGAATCAGTGTCTACACGTTGACAATCTAACTTCTTTCTCAAGCTCTATTCACATTTTCCCAAATAATTTTTGGACATTTTCATTCACTCTTTCAAGAGTTGTTTCTAAATTAGTAGTGTAAAATCAACCTCAACATCTTACTCTCTACAGAGTTCTTTTTTCCTCACCTTAATATTTTTATCAGCCAGATAATCTGAGGTTTTTCTTTTTCTTTTTTTCGTCTCATCCATACAACCTCTATCTATAGTTTTCATATATTTCCTCTCCTTCCTATTATTTTGGCCATTACAATCCTTCTTCACTCAGAAATTACTCTTAACTACTCTCCCTACTTTTTCCAGATTTTTTTTATCTCTCTCATCCATGCCTTTCCTTAGCCCTCTGACTTTCACCAGGAACTCATCATCTGTGATATGCACAGAGGAAGGCAGTTGGCTAGAACAGAAAGAGCACATGTCCCTGCCTTGAAATCAGAATTAGGTTCAAATCTCAGCCCCAGCATTATTTATGTCCTATAAAATCTGAGTTTCTCTGTTCTCACATTAGATGTTCCCACATCTCAATGGGGAATAATACTACCAATCTAGAAATAGTGTAAGAATTTAAATGAGATAATGTATAAAAATAAGAGCTAAGAACTAGCAATTCATATAATAAACATTATTATTCTTATTACAAGATGGAGTAGAATATTCAAAATTACTAATGAAATAGCTTTAATTTATATTTTTTGGACTGCTCCATCACATAAACCAAGCATGTCTACCTTCATATTTCTGCATATACTGTTTACCACAAATAAAATCTCTTCCCCTTAAGGGATTCTTTAAGATGCTATTCCTGTCACTGACATCCTCAGTGTAGTTTCCATACTCACACCAGTCCAAAGTGAGCCCTCCCACCGAATTACCACATCATCTCATATATTTGTTTTCTGTATTAGCCTTTGAATTTAAACACATGCTGACTTGGTACATATCTTTTTTTTTTTTTTTTACTCATATTAAATGTCACTATTTTGGCTTCTCGATTAGAATGTAAAGCTCATGAGTGTAGGAAATACTATTTGTGCCCATAAGCCCAGTGTTATTTTTCAGAGTAGGCACATGATAAATATTTGTTGAATTGATAAATAAATAAAGGGCTGTATTAATAAAACAGAGAAGCAGGAGTTGGCACAAAAATTAATGAAAGTTAGAGACATATTTTGGTGGGAGCTGAATACTAAAAAAAGGCAGTGGCATGATTAAAGTGGAAACTAGAGAAGTCTGATATATCAATGCTGCCTACAATAGATTATGGCTGAGGAGTTAAGCAGTAGAGAGATTAACCAGGAGTTGTTATTAAGAATGAGAGAGAAGAAAAGCAGTTTGGAATAATAAAAACACAATAATTTGATATTTCGGTGTGCATTTTAAGGAACAAAATATAAGACAAGGTGAATGAATAAATACATCTTAGAGCATAAGCAAAAAAAATTAGAGAATCAGCATTTCAAGACCTGAGAAATGTGACTTTGTGAAAGAAATGGGGGCACTCTAAAAAAAATCTGTAGGGAATGAGAACTCATTTTTGGCTGCACTGAGAAGATTGTTAAACATGCAAATATGGATGTCAAATGGACAAGCTTTGCAGCTAAAATAAGAAAACTCCTTATAAACTGTCAGTGATAAAACCCCAAAAAGACAGACTACTGCCTATCTTTCTAATATTGCTTTAGAGAATTGCATGACCTTTATACTTGTTCAGCTACAAGGAAAGAAAGAACCTCATAATCTTACTTTTTGGGCTACCCAGTTCAGACCCTCTTTTCGTGCAGCTAGCATAGAGAACTTTAGAGGACAGAATATGAATAAGATAGTATTATTGTTAAAAGAAGTTCTCTTGTTTTCTCTTTCCTATTGTACCAAAGTTACAAATTGTTGGGGGAAGTGGAAGGAAAGAAAGTTACCTAGGCTGCTGCTTCTGGCTAAAATGAAACACTAAGGATTCCCACCTAAAACAACCAAAAACAAACAAAATATGTGAAACAACAGTTTTCAAGCTCTAAACTTCAAGCAATAAGGGTAGTGATTTCCAAGAAAAGGGAAACTGATATGAGCCTCACAATTGGTCAAAAGTATTACTTTTAAAAAGTTTCCAGTCTATAACACAAGGAGAGGGAACCCAGACAAAGCTTGGCACAGCCCCTGAGTAGAGGAGCCAGAATTGAGAGTCTTAGGACATCAAGCGATTATGAGATAAGATAGCTACACACAGAGAAAATGTCAGAGATCTACAGAGCTTAATCCTGACCAGTGAATATGTATAAATAAACTTCTCAGGGCTGAGAAAAGAACCACCCAGGAGGATTTTAGAAAACAGTGCCTGGGTTCAAACTAGGTCAAAGAATAGTGTGCTCCCACTATCCAGACTGAAAAACAAGCTGATTCACAGGGCATTGAGCAGAATACCCAGAAAGGTCTTGTCAAGACAGAGGAGAATAATTATTTCTAGGCCAAGCACTGCTTCGGACCCACCTGACAAATCTTTGAAGTGAGAACCAAAAGGATCACACTATTTCCAAGTAATTTAATTGCATTCCAGAACAAAGCCCAAAATATGTGTAAAACTACAAAAACAGCCAGCACTCAAAAGTAAAATTAATAACATTGGGAATGCAAAGAAGCAAGAAAATATGATCCTGGGTGAGGAGCAAAATTAATCAATCAAAACAAACCCAGAATGGACACAGATGTTGGAATTATCAGGCAAGGACATTAAAAGAGCTATTATGACTGTCATCCATATGTTGAAATGTTAAGTAAAGACATGGAAGATATAAAAAGCACCCAAATAGAACTTGTAAGGTGACAACTGCAATATGTGAGATGAAAACTACTCTGTATGGGATTAATGGCAGATTAGGTATTACAGGAGAGAAGAGTAGTGTACTTGAAGACACAGCAATAAAAACTAACAAAATGAGACACAGAAAAATACTTTTGAAAATAATAAAAAGTGTCAGTGAGCTTTTCAAGAGGCTTAATATGTAGATAATTAGAGATCATAAAATGAAAGAAAAAATATGTTTGAAGAAATAATGGTTAACAATTTTCCAAATTTGATGAAAATTATAAACATACAGTTCCAAGAAGGGAGATAAAATGCAAGAACAAGAAACATGGACAAAATCATGTAAAAGCATATTTCGATCAAATTCTTTAAAACCAGGAATAAAGAAAAAAATCTTATCAAAATTCCAGCAGGATTTTAATAGATATAGATAAACTATTCCAATGTTTATATGGAAAGCAAAGGAACTACAATAGCCAAAGCAATTTTGTAAAAGAAAATACAATGGGAGAGATCACTCTACCTCAAACCACTTACTATATAATAATAGAAATCAAGAACAGCACAAATACCCACCTGATTTCTGACACATGCCTCAAAAGCAGTTCAATGGAGGAAAAATAGTTTTCTTAATTAATGATGCTGGAACAACTGATATATGTTGGTAAAAAGATGAATATCAATCTAGACCTCATATCACATACAAAAATTTTTTGAAGTAGATCATGGATTTAAAAGTTAAAATGTAAAACTGTAAAACTTTTAGAAAAAGTTTTAGAAAAAGTTTTTAGAAGTAACACAGGAAGAAATCTTTGGGGTGTAGGACTAGGAAAAGTATTTTTAGACATGATATCAACAGAATGATCCATAAAAGAAAAAAATAGTTGATAAACTGAACTTCATCAAAATTAAAACACTTAATGTCATGAAAAATCCTATTAAGAGGATGAAAAGTCAAGGTACAGATTTGTAGAATATATTCACAAATCACATATTTGACAAAGGTCTTCTATTCAAATGTACAATAAAAAATAATCTGATTATAAAATAAGATTGTATATAAATATAAATAAGATTTATATACAGTAAATCTTCATATCAGATTTGTATAAGTCTTGTATATAAACCTTGTATATAAATAAAACTTGTATATAAGTCTTCATAGTGGCTCTCTTTGTAATACTCCCAAACTGAAAACAACTTAAATATCCATCAAAATATGAGTAGATAAACTGTTATATCCATGCAATGGAATATTACACAGTAATAAAAAGGAATGAACTATTGATACACAAGACCACAGGGATGAATCCCAAAATGATTATGCTGACATACTACATAATCCCATTTATGTGTCTATAATGAAACAAAGAATGTCCATGGCTGCATGCAAATCAAAGTGGGAAGGGTGAAAGAAATACAAAAGGGGATGAAGAAACTGTTGGGACCGATGGATAAGTTCATTATGTTGATTGTGATGATGGTTTCATGAAGGTATACATATGTCAGAACTTATTAAATTGTACATGTAAATATGTGTTGCTTATATGTCAACTATGCCTTAAGAAAGCTGTTAATAAAAAAGTTACATAATCTCTTTGTAATACCATTATGATGATGCCTCAGAAGCTTCTAATTCTAACTCATATCTGTTGCTTGAACTAAAGGACTATATACTTATCTGCTTACTCAACATCTCCTTGTGGATATCTAACTGATGCCTTAAACTCAAACTGTACAAACT
Organism: Eonycteris spelaea; assembly: GCA_003508835.1. Lineage (NCBI taxonomy): Eukaryota > Metazoa > Chordata > Mammalia > Chiroptera > Pteropodidae > Eonycteris > Eonycteris spelaea. The sequence goes on along the minus strand of PUFA01000043.1, from coordinate 8,337,687 downwards.
GAACTATTTATATCCCTTCCAAATATATTTCACTCAAGGTTATCCCATTTCAGTAACTAGCAATTTCAATTTTCAAACTGTTGGCCAAATTATCCTTTTCTCTTGCCTTTTTTTTTTTTAAGAAAATCCATATCCAATCCATCAACAAATCTGCTTACTCTCCCTTCAAAACATACTCCAAGTCTACCCACTTATTATCACTGATATCATCTACCTAACTAGTGTCCTTGTTTCAACCTTTGCCCTCTTATACTTATTCTCATCATAGCAGTGAACTTTGTACTAGATGTCCGATTTTCACACTCTCTTTTCAAAATAACTCCAGTGGATTTCTGTTTTACCAAAATTGGAAAATTAAAGGCCTTACAATGTCCTATAAGGTTCTGCATGATCTTCCCAGTGCCCATTATTCCTTTAAGGTCTCATCCCCAAATCATTTTACCAAATTGGCCTTCTTGGCTATTCATCAAAAAAACAAGGCATGCTTCCACCTGAAGGGCTTTGCTCTAATGATTTCCTGTGCCTGGAATGCTTTTCCCTTAAATATCCATTGAGTGCCAAGTGGTCAGGCAATCCCTAAACAGCAGCAGAGATGCTAGGCTGACTCACCAGATGCCCATAAATTTGGCCAGTAAGGAAACAAGCTCAAATGGATATAGACAGTTTATCACTCATAACACAGCAGAGACTATATACGTGAAGCTGGCATCAGTTCTCTTGTCACCAGAGTCTGATGAGGGTGATAAGAGCATCCTCAGGTAGATGCTGTGCACAAACATCTATGTCACAGTTGAGGAACACTCAACTCGGGAGATTCTTAGTCTTATAAGGGGACTGCTACAGAATCTATTCACCCTCTCTCAGAGAAGGATACTACCTTATTATCCTGAAATGTAAGCAAATCCTCTCTGGAGAGAGAAGGGAGATTTTACCATCCTACAATGACTCTGGGGAGGGAGATGTCCATCTTTATCATATAGGTAAGGACATTAATCTACCTGACCTAAGTAGACACAATATTTCTAGCTCCAAAGATGTTTGCTAATCTGACATCCTTGATTGTCCAAGTTGTGTAGAAACATACAGAATTTTCTCCCAGCATATGGCTTCCTTTTCCTTTGAGTCTTTATTCAAATAGCAGCTTCTCAGTGAAACCTACCTAAAACATTCTATTTATTCTTGTAATACACCCTTGGCACTCTACATCCCCCTGTGTTATTTCATTCCAGAGCACTTATCAACTACTACTTCAAAACACACACAGATTTATGGCTTGCCTCCTCCCACTTGGAGAAAGTACATTCCATGAGGGCAGGAATTTCATGTTTTATTCATGCATACTCAGCATCTCTTCAGATAGCTCTTAATGAGCACTTCATAAATTATTTTTAAATCGGACTCAGAGGCTATAGTATTAAGAACATTACTCTTCTTTGCAATACTTTTCAAAGAATTCCAGCCTTCCGAAGAACTGGATCTCCAACAAAGGTTACAACAGGTTTTAAGAGAAAACAATCATTAGGTTACCAAAGTCTGAATGTCTCATCTCGCTTCTAGAGAAAATACTGCAGGGAAAGCAGATTGACAGTAGCCAGCACCACATCTCTGAATTCATTGTGGTGTTCACAGCAGCCATACTTCCCCTGGGTTGCTCCACACAAATCAGTGAGCATAATGGTGGACTAGAACTGGGCAATTCCTACCCAATGTAAGATTGCTCTGATGGGTAAATTTGGTTCAGGGACCCCCTCCCCCATTGGTCTAGAAAAGGCCTTTATATAACTACCCTGCAGTGTGAAGCTTTCTATGAACTCCTTCCTTCCCTCCTGTTTTCACAGGTGTCACACCTGCATTGTGATCTGTGCATTCCCCTTGACCTTTCCTGTCCCCTTAGCCTTTATCCTTCACAGACATTTCCCAGAAGAAAGCTCTTGTACCTCTAATCCATTTTTCACAGCTGCTTTTGGAAGATCTGAATTAACCCACCAAAGGTATAATAAGTATATCCGTGGTGGGAAAAGATCAGTTTCTTCACATGGTTATCCTAAAATGAAAGGCTCATCACATGATTACAGATATTAGGGTTGCAAAAGTCAAGCTAGGTACTCACAACTTTTCTAATAGCTTCCTTGGACATCCCTTTGGTTTCAGGACTCCCAGAATCTATATAAATCTAAATCGTTGTTACCCCTCTGTAGTCTTATTCTCAGCAATCTCTTCTTTGATCTTTCTATTAAGAGTGGTTAATGCGCTCAACCTACTGAGCAATACTAAATTCATCATCTAATACTACCAAGGCCTTACCATGTTGTGCAGTATACCAAAAGGGTTAAAACGGAGAAGTGTTTTAAAACAAATTGTTGCAGTTGTCATTTTTATATTGTATTCCTCTGAAATATGCGTGTGGGGCTGGGAGAGAGGCAGGTATTTCTCAATGCAGATTCCTCTCTGAATCCTAGTGATGCTCATGTGTACAGGCAACAAAACCAGAAACCCCTGAATTCAGCCCTCAAACATTCTGACCCCACCAGCAGATACTCTCATTGTATTAGTCCCAAATGAGCACTCAAGCTGCATTTTCTCTTGAACATACTAGCAGAACTCAGTATGAGGCCTTCAGAACCATTGTATACGAGCCTTTGTTTGAACAGGCTGTCTTTTTCCCTGGTTCAGTCTGCAGTACACTGTCGAAGTGAATCCTGCTGTTGCTAGACAGGGGTCCCAAGAGAGGACATGTTGGGTTCTGTATGTTTAACTTTTTATCCTTTGTGTCAACCAGTTATGTTTCTAAAACATTTTCAATCCCCTAGCTTTGCAGAAAATAAATAACTCTGCACAACCCCCTCTTCCTCTATTCCTCATAAATAATCACCAAGAAGGAGGACAGCCACAGAGACAGAGCCTGAATGCTGAAGAGAATGGTGCAGCCAACTTCGGCTTTACCTCAGAGAATCATTTTGCAGCTGGGCCATGAAGGACAGTAATGAATTCCAAACTTTTCTAGTGTGATAGGAACTGAGTACTGCCTGCCGGGCATGGCAGCAATACTCCTTCAAGTCAAAATTCTGACTAGGTCATGGGAAGAGCTCAGGGCTTAAAGTCCTGGTCCAAACTTGGTGAAGTATTTCATGCATGGTTTAGACAAGCTAAGATGATTATCTCTGAGCCTCGGCATCTTTATCTGCTATGAATCACGATGTGATAGTTAAATATGTGGTTTTGCAAGTCAGATTTCTTAGTTTTAAATCTGAGCGTTGCCACTTTGTAACCATGTAACCTTGGATAAATTAAAGTTTCTGTGTTAGACAGCTTATACTTGCTTATGTTGTATATAACAAATGATCCCCACCCCCTAAAAAAAAGCTTAGTGGCTTAGCGCAATAAATATTTTTTCCTCACTTCTGTTGCATTATGGCTTTGGATCAACTGTAGCTCTGAGGATCTATTCCACAAACCTTCCTCTAACTCATCAAGGGATGTCATCTGAGATGGAGCCTGTGTCTTGGCTAGCCATGGCATGGCTTTTAAAGTGAATGACTGAAACAGGCCTACTGTCTCTTCCACTCATATATCATTGGTCTAAGTGATTATACCATTGTCAAAGAAATATATTCCTACCACAGGAAGGATAAACAAGTCAAATAGTAAAGGGCAAGGGCCCATGACCCTCTTACATAAAGGGGGTAAATAATTGTGTACAAAACACTGTCTCATTTTCTTCATCTGTAAAATAAATTGATAATAATAGCATATTACTTTATAAGGTTGTTAGAAAGATTAAATGAGTTTTCATATGAAAAACATTTAAAATGGTATCTAGACTTTAAAACCCCTCATGAAATGTTAGTTATTATTATCTGTCCAATAGAAATAATATAACTTTTTCTACCTCGCAAAGATGTTTTGTGAGGCCTATTAGTGTATTTGTTATAGATGCTATGTGAAATGAAATAAATCATATTAAATACCATGCGAAAGTCAGAAATTGTATCACATCAATTGCAACCAATAATGTGGATTGTGCCCTCCACTCATCTCCATGGAGATGTTCATTGAGAAAGTTTCAGAGGATTATTAACAGCACAATATCCTTAGAGATATATCATCATCATCAATAACAAAATATGTCATTTATGGAGCCCCTATTATACATGAAGGATTACACTCTGTATAAGAGAAGCAAAGATGAATAAGATCTAGCTCTCCCTGTGCGTATAGCCCAGCTAAAGAGACCTTCTTTATTTATGTGAATTAACTAAATGAAGTACACCAAATAAGGGCTACCTGCATGGTGCTGCAGGTCAGGATGCTATGTGAGGTCAGAGGGGGAGTGGCCCTGAGGGCTGCAGATGGGACAGACTTCTCAGAGGACAGGATACTTGGACCGCTCTTTAAGAAAAGTGGGATTTGGATAACTAGACCAGAGAAGGAAAGGAAAAGGAGAAAAATAAAATAGAAGATAGAGACAGTTTCCCCATCTTCAGGAAAATTTGAAACCCTAAGAATGTGCAAAAGATGTCGATTGAAAAAGTACAAAACAAGGAGAAAAGGAACAAACTTAGGTTCCTTGGCTCCTGGTACTGAGTAGGTTTCATCTTTTGCAAATTTATTTAATCTCTGTTTTTCAAGATCCCATCTTTCTTTTTATATCTGTTTTTTTTTTAAATAAAATTATGTAGCATACAAAATGCATTTTAATTTGGTTGCTTTGATACTATTTATCAGAATCAACATCTATTATATATCTTTTATAAACACATAATAATCCTCATAATACCCAGGGAATTGTCTATGATTCTCAAAGTAACCTTCTAAGGGGCCAAGCCAGTACTTAGACCCAGGTATTTCAGTCAGAGCTTGTGCTCTTTTTCATAATACTCTACTCTCTCTCATTAAAACAGAATGCTCTGTGTGTATGCGTCTGTGTCGGTATGTGTATGTCTGTGTGTATATGTGTGCATGTGTGTGTAGACACATAAGCATGTGATGGCACGTGTAGACATGAATTTTCACATTCGCCTGCTTCGGCATGGCACAGTGCCACAAGGAAATGCCTTCGGCTGACCGCATGATTCTTCCCACTTGGTAAATGTCAGTGCATCTGCCCTAGTTCTTAATGCTATTGACTAATTACAAGTCAGTTGCTGACTCTGAAAAATACTGGGAACTATAAGAGTAATTTCCTTGTTAGTTTATTTCAAAGCAACTGATGATTGTGCACCATGGTCACATTTCAGAAGATAATGAACCTAAGTGATGTAGGCAAGGGCAGTAAATTGTAGGGAGCCTGCTTAGAAGGCAGAGAGAATTTTTAAGCCTCAGATGTCTCATCAGAGATAACAGTGAATACTCCAATCATATGTGTGTCAGTGGTTCAATCTCTCTAGTGAGAGCAATTTAGTAACAGCCAAGTAATTCTTGCTGTCACACAGCTGCCCTGTGCTCATACCTGGCCTTTTAATATGAACTCAAGATCAGTTGGGAGAAGACCTGAAAGTCATTTTTAATATGATGCCTTTAGTCCCCGTCCCCTCACCAAGTTCTCAGTACACATGAGCATGTGCACATATACACACGCATACACAAACACGGTATTCCATAGATTTCTTCATTGTATCAAGACCTCAAGGTCACTAAGATCATGACTTTGTATTCCCTAGATCTTGTCATGTAGCGCCTGACTTCTAACTGGGACTTAATGAAAATTTGTGTAGGGGAGAAAGCAAAGAGGAAAAAAAAAAACACTATAGAATTTGAGGGAAAAAATTTAGAACTCAGTGACTGAGCAAAACCCTGACCCAGCAGGTATCAGGGTATAGCGTCCATCCAGTCTGGACCGTCTGACTGGGCCCAGGCCTTATTCTTTGTTCCTGTGTTTGTGTTGAGTGGGGACATGTGGGAAAGGGACCTGAGCTTACTGCCACACTTAACATCTCTGGTAACTTGCATATGAAACCAGAGCAGGACTTTAATCCATCAATACAGGCACGTCATAGCTTCACCCATGAGGACCTGGGAAAAGCAAAGTCAGAAAATGAGGTGGTGGCTGACATTTTTCTTTCACTGAACTCTGTTACCAGTCTGTTCTTAAGATTGTTCTGCCTTGAAGGTTTTCCTTCTCTACCTTTGATTCCAGTGTTCCACCTGGAGTGACTTTCACTGCTGCCCGTGCAGCTGTGTTGCAGGACAGTGTTTGCCCTTCTCTCGCTCTCTTCCTCAGGCAACTCCTTTCAAGGACCAGCAGAAAACCCCTTCTCTCCTCTTGTTTCAAAGCATCCCATCTGTTTTGCCTGCCCACTGAGTTCCTATGCCCTGTTTGGGGATGTCCTTCCTAGAGCAGAGATGACAGATAATCAAGGAAAATTATCTGTCACCAAAGGCTTTACCCCAGCTCTGTTTATCACCAACTTCCTAGGCTCTTTGTGAAAATTCATCACTCACAGGCATCTCTCTGCTTCTTTCTGACTACCATGTCCCTTCCGCATCATGCTTCCTCGCTTGTACAATATTAGAATTACATATGCAAAAATACAGCCATTCCCAGCAAATGGAACAGAAGGGCATTCTCTTCCAGGCCCCCAAAAAAGTGAGTTATGAGTAGGGACACCAAAGTATCTTTTCTTAGATTGGCCTTCCAAGAATCCTTTAGGTTTTCTTGTTGCACAATTAATGATCTCTTCAAAATATCAGTCTCAGTCCAAGGAATCACAAACATAATAGGTTTTATCTTATTTTCTATTTTTCTAGGCTTCCCAGCTCTGGGGACTTCCATCTTCACTTAAATCCAGACTTTTGGCATTGCCTACTGGGTCATATGACCTTTCAGTGCCTAGTCCTCAACCCATCAGAGTAAATGCCTTTTGATAGCAGCAAGAATCACTTTTGGAGGCTCTCTCAAGCTTAACTTTGAAAGTTCACTTTTCTTGTAGTTTTTGTAGTCATTATACCAAAAAGACAAGCTGCTCTTTAGGTATCAGCCTCCACACCGTGAAAGCCAAAGACTTCCAAGTTTGAGGTATGTCAGTCAGGGGTCACTCAGAAATCCAACTTAACAAGATTGCTTCCCTCTGTGTGAGCTATTTAATTCAGTTTTTAGCCCTGCTCTGCAGACAGACTTGTTTCAAGGTTACTTCTGAAGGGCTATACGTACCATGTGCAGTGTGTTTGCTGGAAAACACATGTAGCAGAATTATGGTTTAGGACTTTATTTTTATCCAAGCAAATATGAAAAATACACATACCTGTGTTTTTCTTTTTTTAATTTGGCATCATTTGTTTTTGTATATTCCATATATCTATTAATTAGTTACTTTGGTCTTATTCTGGTTCCTTTTCTCTACCTGTACCTAAATATTAGTTTTCCAAGTCATTCTTGTTTTGCTTCCTGTCACCTTATAAGTTTCCATATACCCCTCTTTAAGTACCACAATATCTGATAACTTCAGATCACAATCTCCTATCAGATCTCTCCCCTGAGCTGTTTAACAGTACCTACCTTCTCACCCAAATGCTGTAATGTGTTATGTCTCAAACAAAACCCATTTACCAAGTGCAGTGTACTTATCACTTTTGCATGCTGCCCCATCACTCCACATATGAACCTCTAAGACCTCTCCCATCACTGTTGTCACCATCTCATCAACCTGCTTCTCGCATTCCTCATATGATGGTGAACATTACTCATGGTCACCAGTATCTAGTTCTCTTTAGTTCCATATGCATGTAGTTCTTGTAGTCACACTTGCCTATCCATTAATGATAAGTATGACTGTGTTACGAATTTGACCAATAATAACTTATGAGGAGATTAATGTGTGTCTGTCACTTCCATGCAATCAGATTCAGGAGCTGGTGCATAACTTTTTATGTTCTGTCCCTCTGGCTTAATATATGGAGGGAAATGTTGAAATGGTGGCATCATAGCAACCTCATTCAAACTGGGTCTTTGATCGATTATGAGGCAAAAATCTCCCAGCCCAACTGCCTGAACAAGAAACAAACATTTAATGTTTTAAGCCTCCATGATTTTGGGCTGTTTTTTAGCATATTATGACCCAGACTTTGCTGACTGGTACACCTTTTCTAGTTAATGGGACCCACTTAACTAAGCAATCAAAGCATCAAGTAATGGTTTCCTTCCTTAATTTTCTATATCCAGATGGTCAATAAGCCCTGGTAGTTCTCCTTTTAAAAATCTCTTAAGTCATTTTGCCTTTCCATGCTAACTGCCACTATTCCTTTTGCAATCACTCATATTTTTACAAAAATTCTAAATGGGTTTCCTGCATCACCCAGCTGCACCTCTGCACAAATAGCCTTCACATGTCTCCCAGTGTTGTGAAATAAAAATCTGATTTTTTCTTCACTTACTTATTTCAAATTCCAAGAAAATCTTTACTTCAAGTTCTTTTGAACATAGTCACCTGTTTTAAGGAGTAAGGCTTTGAGAATATTAGCATTATTTTGTGAACAAGACATGCGTCCTTAGAAATCAAATTTCTAAAAGCAGATCCAAGGCAAGAAACATCATTGGAGAAGAGCGACTCTTCTCTTAACAATACGTTGTGAGGTTTAACTGCTCATCCCTAGAGTTGGTTCTGTCAAGAGAGAAATGGGGGTGAGAGGAGAAGGAAAAGGGAAAGCAGGATGAGCAGATATCAGAGCAGAAAACTACATGCCTTCCCAATTCTTTCAGTATCTAGAATTTATTTTCCAGAGTAAGTCTAAAAACCAGTCCCTAGACCCAACCAGACGCTTACTCACTATTTTTCTCATCATTCTTCCACCCCTGTAGTTAACCACTCACTGTGAAAGCAGCAAGCCAATGCTATTATCCCTGATTTTTAAGGGGAAAAAAGGTTTTAAAAAATGAGACAGAGAATGACCATTTAACTAGACCAATTCTGCACATTTGTAGCCCAGCAAGATTGCTTCCCAGGGATTCTGGTTAGCAGCTAATTTCTTCTCACACAGGGACTGACTCCTGCTGCTTGCCATTTTCTTGTGGTATGGACCTGTAAGTTTAGAGAAAAGTACTGCCAAAAAAAATATTACTAAGCATTATTTTTTATTAGTTCTCCTTTTATCCCTATGAGAGCTTCTCTACAGAGGCCAATGTTATTTTGGAAGGCAGTAACGTCAAATATGCAAAAAAAGAAATGTGAGTGGTGGTTGTATATTCTCCTAGTTTCTAAGCCCCAAAGGTCTCACCTGAAGCTGTATTTAAACTCACATATTTAAACCTAGAGGATAATTTCTAATGCTTGGTGCCCTATGGGGTCTACTGACTATTATTTCCGCCTTAGATATAAATAACCAAGTGCAGGCAAAAGAAGGAAATTAGCACCAATACAGCCTCTTAAAAACTCTAGAAATTGCTAAAAATTGCTGAGGTTATATTTTCCTAATGGAAAGTTTTGATAATAATAAAATCATATTAATAGTTGATTATTGTTTTAAGGCAAATTCTCCAAAGATTGAAACACATTCAGATGCTTTAGGATTACTTTTTCATCCTTATAATCTAATTTTTGAATATTTATTTAAAGATTTCTAAAATTGGTAGCAAAGAGGATTATATAAAATTTTTTAGAGTAAATATTAAGAACATAGTTTTAAAATATAGAAGTCCCACTGAAAATTTCCTTAAGAAAAAAGTTTTTTTCTCTCAAGTTTCTCCTCCCTCAGCACTTCTCCATCTTTCCAATCAGTTCTCCACAGGATCTTATATCTCAGTATGGGAGGAAGTGATTGGGGCAAGTATTGTGGGGTAGGGTGAGAGGAAGCGTGGAGAGAGAATTAAAAAAGATTAAGAGAAAATACATCAGGAAAATGCCCTCTAGAAAGTTCTCCTCAGATGTGCCTCATTCCTCTGGAATAAGCAGAGCTATTGGAGGTCACCTGGAAGGCCTCTGCTGAAGTCTTGTCCCAGGAGGTGCTGCTGCCAGGGTCCCAGACTCTGGTGCAGAGTATCAAAGGGCTTTGGCCGTGCAAACACAGCTCTACACAACCTTAAGTGCCACCAGTGACATGCTGTGCTTTAGTATCCTTTGTCATTTGCTTGTATGACAGGATACTGTCTGAGTGATGAATTGGGGACAAGCTCATATTACTGCTAGGAGAAATAAAATAGAACTTGTGTCCCGCTAACGTGTCTCCCTTTTGCCTGTGAGCACTTCGAAAGTTATTACGACGACATCGAGGCTGCCTTCCACGTGCAACAGAAATTGCACTCGCGGCCCCCACCTTGCATCCGCAATCCACCACTAAGTGCTTCTGTCTGAACACGTAAGTGCCATTTTATGTCCAGCGTTGGCTCTAGTTGCTACTTTGGTGTCTTTTTTTTTTTTTTTTTTATCATAGTGTTGTTTCAACCTTGGTTGTTTTTTCATGTATATCTTGGATGAAATACTAAGGAAAAATAAGCCGAAACTGGTAGCGGACAGAAGATAGAGCTGTTTAGAAAATCCGGGTATGAAACATTCAGAAATAATGAAGAAAATGGAGCAGAGGTAAGAGATGACATGGAGAGAAGCACGAATATCAAAGATCTTGGGAATCCCAAAGGAGATAAAGCCTGAATGCTGAGCGTGCTACTGCTGCAACCCAAGCAGCCCCTTCCTCTGTGCCCAGCCTCTGCTCTGGTCACAACACCCCCTCTTATTAACCGAATTTAGGCCACACTGTATTTCTCTTGGTTTTCCCAGGTATGGCGACTCTGCCTCGCCTCGGTGTCTTTGCAAACATATAATGTTCTCTGCAGCTGAAATGCCCTTGTCCCCACACTTATTTCATCTTCCACCAGTCTTTTGAGTCTCAAATTAAGAGCCACTCATCTGAGAGGCCTTTCCTGATCCCCCAGTCTAAACAAGATCACCTATTTACATCCTCTCAAGGGCTCCTGCATGTTTTCACACTTATCACAGCTTAAAATGATATGTGTGTTGCTTCACCCACGAACACACAATTATGTTTGTAATTTCTGCCTCCTAACTCGTTTCTCAGCTTCATAAGGTGTAGAGAATTTGTTTGTTTTGCTAATGAATAGGGCTCTATAAAAGCACAGTGCTCACTTGGCACATGTTAGGGTGAGTCATGATCAATCAATGAAGAAGGAAGAACACTGAAGGGAAGAACTAGCAAACCGATGAAGGAGATTATATTGGTGAGAAAGAGTTAGTAGGCAAAGATTATTTAAATGATAGCTATAATAATAATCTTAGTTATGTGTTTACTCTCTTATACTTCTCAACAAATTTAACTTTTTTTCATGAGGCCCTGCTAGAGGAGAAGCATAGTTAATGAATGCATGAGAGGCAGTTGGCAGCTTATTGACCAAACTCTAGAGATGCGTGTTGTGTTTGTGGTAAGAAGTTATTTTTAGTAGGAAGGAAGGAAGGAAGGAAGGAAGGAAGGAAGGAAGGAAGGAAGAAGAAGAAAGGAGGGAAGGAGGAAGGAGGGAAGGAAGGAAGGAAGAAAGGAGGGAAGGAAGGAAGGAGGGAAGGAAGGAAAGAAGGAAGGAGAAGGAAGGAAGGAAGGGAAGGAAGGAAGGAGGAAGGAAGGAAGGAAAGGAAGGAAGGAGGGAAGGAAGGAAGGAGGGAAGGAAAGGAAGGAGGAAAGGAAGGAAGGAAGGAGGAAGGAAGGAAGGAAGGAAGGAAAGGAAGGAAGGAAGGAAGGAGGGAAGGAAGGAGGAAGGAGGAAGGAAGGAAGGAAGGAGGAAGGAAGGAAGGAAGGAGGAAGGAAGGAAGGAGGAAGGAAGGAAGAAGGAAGGAAGGAAGGAAGGAAGGAAGGAGAAGGAAAGAGGGAGGGAGATGGGAGGGGGGGAGAGAGAGAGAGAGAGAAAGAAAGAAAGAAAGAAAGAAAGAAAGAAAGAAAGAAAGAAAGAAGAAGAAAGAAAAGAAGAAAGGAAGGAAGGAAAGGAAGGAAGGAAGGAAGGAAGGAAGGAAGGAAGGAAGGAAGGAAGGAGAAGACCTTGCATTTTTGTCACATATCAGGCTTTCCTAATTGCTTTTTTATGACCTCTTCTAGAACACCACACCTGAGATAGTTCCTGTTCTGCTTGCAGCTGGATTTTCAATGTTTTAGCAATAAGTTTTGCAGACTCTTCCAAAATTAATATTCATTAGGCACCGAATCTTGTTTGCATGTTAGTTGGATCACTCAAATTTTGTCATTTCTATCTTATCAATATTTAAAATTTTTAAAATCCGAAACAATTAAAACAATTTACCCCAAATGAAGTAAAAAGTAGTCACATGCATATCTTATTACACTAAAGTAAAACATAGATTTGATTCTGCTGTGATTCCCAATCTCACCTCACTAAAGAACAGCTTGGTCATGGTCTTATGTGGCATCAATCTAGACTGAGATTCCATAATTACCTACATCTATTTTTTTTATTCAACTCTAATATTTCTAGTACCCTGTGGAAAAGGTCAGTGCAGATGACCATGGCATTTAAGTCCCATTCGTTATATTTAAGACTTTCTGTTTTAACTGCTGCTGCTATTGCTGCAATTATTACTCTTTTCCTTTTTCATCTACATCTGTCTCTTTGCCCTCACACATCCATCATTGTATTACATCATTGCAGAGAAAAGTAGTCTGTCCAATCTGGAAAACCGCCACACTAATTTTTATCTGATGGACTGTGTGCACTTGGCACACAGTGTTATTCTGTACTGGGCTCAGTTTTCTGGCCCGACAGTAACTGCTGAGGTATACCAACCTGTGCTTCCTTCAGAGGGTTTATCGAAGCCTTAAGAAGCAGATAATTCTTGCTGTCTTGTTAGACAACACAGCTGACTAGCCAGAAAGTATAGTTGTACTGTCTGTCTTGACTTCACACTGTCACTCTCTCTGGTCTATAAAAGTTCTTAGATTTAATTGATCACTCTAGTTTGGTTGATCCTGAGTCCCAAAGATTTTTATGATCTGATTTAGAGTAAGAAGGAACTCATAAGAAAGGCACACTAGGAAGAAAAAAGAATGACTCTTTTTTTGTGTATTGTTTATATACCTTTTATCAATGTGTAAAAATTCTGGATTATACTCAAATTGCTGCTTTCATAGGAAAAAAAAAGTCCTTAATTTTTCTTTTCATTTTAACACTTTCTTGAAATGATCTATAATTGCATTTTTCAATGAGGTTAACATTTTTTATATTTATATTTATCCTATGTTTTAAGCAAGGAAGCTACTGTTAATATTTTTCAGATAATAACATTGAACTCAGGATATTTTAAGTGCCAGTGGTCACACATCTGTCAATAGAACCAAGACACTTCTGATCGTGAGCTCAGTGTCTTCTTGACGACATTATATAATCATTGCAGTTAGAAATAAAATTATTTTCTTATAAATGATTTTCTGTGCATTTCTTCATGTACCCACATATTTCTTAGGCTTTGGGGATATGATTTGGTATGTGCAAGTAGGAAGAAATTGTGAAGAGCAAGTAGTGAAATATTAATAAAAAGTCAAGAGAAGCAAATGGGAGGATGGTGGTCCAAAAACTTTGCATAGACTTAGAATTAGAGAAGTGGTTTTAGACCTTCAAAAAGAAAAAAGAAAAAGAATGTGATTGCTGTTTCTTCTCAAATACATACAGTACACACATATTCCAGTAGCATAAGCATTTTACTGGTAGACGTTTCTTGGCATCTCGAGAACTGATAAAGTTGGAATGTACTAATGAGCTGAAAATAGTGCATGGCATTCCCATCCTTACTCTGTCACTAGTCACGTCTTCCCATTCTCAGATTTTCTATTTATAACAAAAAGAAAGACAATTTTTCCTCCTCAGGAAATTGAGACATTAACAAAATGTTTTGAGCTAAGCCAGCGAGTCTTTAACATCGCTGTTATATCAATGACTTACAACTAAGCCCAACAGCCATGAAACCATAAAATTATTCAACCTATCTTGTGTTCATCTCAGGAGAACTTATCACACACAAAGCCTGCGCTTTTGAAGAGCTTTTCTGTTGAAGTGGGTTGTACCAATTATCTACTACTTTTCTCTTTCAAGGCAATTTCTTAGCAAGAGAAAAAGAATGGCAGTGAGAAAAGTTTTCATTCGTTTGTTGTTGTTGTTGTGTTTTACTGTTTTGAGTTATTAAAATGATAGCTATTACAGAAAAGGTGAGAGAAGATAGATGAGAGAGTAAAATAAAATTTTAAAAAACTAACATAAGACTGAAGCCGCAATCATCTTTATTAAAATGTTTTTCAAGAGCACTCAAGAGGAGGACTGATTGAGCATTAGCAAAGATCAAAGGTAGCCATCATCTTCTCTCTCAAGAACACTTTAAAAATAATCCTTAGGGTGTGTCACAAAGTCAGTAAACAGGTATTCACAGATGGGAATGGTACAATCGGTGTTTCTGATACTTCACATTTGGGGTCAGGTGCAGGCCAGCAGGTGCAGGTAGTCAGAGCCATTCACTGGAAGAAACCACCTTGGACATAGTTTCTTTTGATGAGTTTTACTTTAGAGTTTCTATTGTCCTGTGTTGGCCATAGGTTGGGTAGTGCTGTTGTCAGTTTGGTGTGTAACTCTAAGCAAAAGAAGGGTTTATTTGGGATTTATTAATGCTAGTTCCATGTGGGTGAGAGAGAGCCAAGAGGAGGTGTCAACTCAAGTTTGTGTCTGTTCCATGACTGGATAAATGTATGTTACTTTCTATTTACAGAAAACAGCACTTGTCTTGCTCTTGTTGTACCAAAATGGATGAGGATGAACAGTGCAGACAGTTCTGTCAACTGTACTTTAAAATGTCTAAATGGTTTCTACAAATTCCCACCTATATGGACAAGGTCAAAGCATTGAGGAGGTGCTACCTCATTAGACTGAAATACACCTGGCTCCAAGCCCCATGCAACAATGCTTGATGCTAAAATTAGTTCTATAGAAGCCCGAGAATGTCATTCCATCTCACATTTGATTCTATTAAGCACAGAGGACAGTTAATAAAGAAAGAAAAATTAGTCTAACCAAATTAATTGAGCTCTAGTAGGAAGGAGGGTGTACATTACTACTCAGTCTATTTCTGAAAGAACAATGGAGCTTTTATTGTCCATAATACTGAGTGCTTGTATTCTTATTTAATTCTTTTCTTAGGCTTCAGGTGCACTATAACTCCAGGGGAAGAAGTTCAAAAGTGTGTCTCTGCTTCAATTTCTTTCAGAGAAAAGAGTGCTCCGTATACCCAAACAAAAGAAAACAAACACGCACACATACAACTCAATCACATAAATAGAGTCAAGATGACTAATGGTTCATGAAATGATATTCTTGAATCTTGCACAGTGCTTTTTTTCCTGTATTTTCTATAACCATAATTTCCATAATTCAGTAGAGATAAGATTCACCTAAGATCTTTAATATAAATTCTAGATTTTAAAAAAGATCTAAAATCTCATCCCCAGATATTCTAATGTATTAATTGATGCCAAAAAAAAAATCTAGCTTAAAATCTATTTTTAACAAGTCCATGAATGATAGCAATGCAAATGATTCTCACCCACAGACATGTAAATTGTGTCCAGAGTGAACAGTTTCTTATTGCCTGTGAATATTTACCAATTTAGCCATTATACATGTGTGTGATTCTTTCAATTTTCCTTTGAAGCAGCTATAACATCTTACTAGTCTTTTCATTAAATAATGAATTAAATTTTAAGAATCTTTAACAAAGCCAATGAAAGAAATTGATCTGCATAAGAAAGTAGAAAAAAAATTAGTGCCTTCAGGTGGACTTTAAAATAAAGGGTTATAGGAAGAAAAGAGTGGGAGCTGTAAGCATCAGTAAATCATGACAAGGCAATGAAGCTTATATGGAGGAGGGACAAGTGAACTGACCCAATGGCATGGATAACCTACAGACTTCTAGAATGGACGGGCTCACATTTTTTATTAGCTCGCCCACCACCCCACGTACTCCCAAACCTTTAACACATGTCTTACTCACACAGCATGTGTCCTAGTCAGTGCAATATAATAAGGAACAGAGCAGGCAGGTGGAGAGGGCAGAGCTGAGGTTGGCAATGCAGTAAGACCAGAGGTTAAAGCCAGAAGAGTCTAGGAAAGACAAGAGAATGTTCTGAATCCTGCAAGGTATCTAGAGGGATGCTAGACTAACCAATGTATGATGAATGTATGATCCAACTAATATTTATTAAATTTTTTAATTAATAAAAATTTTAGATCAGTCTTAGACTCAGAAAAATTGAAAAGAGAGTATAGAGAGTCCCCAGATACCCTTGCTCACACATATAACTTCCCAAGACCTGGGCATCCTGCACCAGGTGATACATTTGTTAAATTAATGACCTACATTGACACATCTTTATCACCCCAAACCCACAGTGTGTATTAGGGCTCATTCTCGGTGTTCACATTCTACAGGTTTTGACAAATGTAAAATGGCATATATCTACCACTGTAGAATTTTATGTTAAATTTTAAAGGATGAGTTAATACCAGCTGAATGACTTAGCCATATCCCAGTGCCTAAAACCTTGTGTGCCACTTTCCACATCTTTTAATCGACCAGATAAGATAGGTCTTATTAACTCTATTTTAGCTGAAGTTCAGGGAAGTAAACTGACTTCTTCAAGTTCAAATAGCTAGTAAATGATGGAGCTGTATAAATTGAACTGACTCCAACATCTCTACTCTTGCCATTATTTTGTGCCACCTCCTAAAGTATTTGTACTTGTGGAAATAGTACGAGATGAAATATTTTGTTTGCTTTTATTGAGGTACTAAATAAGCAAAGCTCTACCAAAACATTGGCAACATCAAGAGGACCAAAAAGAAAACACCACAAGTAGGTTTAAACCTCAGTCAAAAAAGTTGAGCCTGTAGTGATACTGAGGGTTAGTACACAGGCACATTTTAAACACTTTTTGGAGCATCTCAAGAAAAAGAAATGAGTATATAATTGTAGTGTTCAGGTTCTGAGTTCCTTAAATACAAAGGATTAAGTCCTCACACCTTTCAGGATTAATAAAAATTTACCAGTAAAGAGGGATATATTAGACCTGTCGTAGGCAGATTTTGTAATAATCAGAGCTGCATTTGCAAGAGAATCAAGGTTCCACATTGTCAGTTTCAGCTTTTCCAGTTAAATTAACTTCTTCTCCAATAATACATCCTTCTGGGAGGAAATGAAGGAAGGGTGGCGGGGAAGATATATTCAGATGAAGGAAAATATGCTACTAAATTTATCTGGCTTATTTGTTATGAGTTAGGAAAAAACAGTGAGATCAAAACACATCTGCACATATTCGAGAATCCAAGCTCCTCTCTGTATTTCTTTTGTAAATTGCTCTCACTTGTCTACCTCTCTTGTGCAATAACATGGCCCAGGAACTGTCACCCTCTTCTCTTTCAAAAGCAGCCTCTTATTCTCCTTTCTGTTCTTCTTCCCTCCCCCCTCCCCAGAGTATCTGCTTCAACTACAGCTGCCACATTCTCAAAGAAATCTCCCTGATCACTCTAGCTTAACATTGACCTTCACTTTGTTTCCTCAGCCACTTTTCTTCAGTTGTTCTCCGACTCCTTCCTTATCCCTCTTTATTTTTCTTCAAAGTACTTATCACTAACTAAAATTATATTTCATCTCGACATGTCTCTGTATTGTCTATTCTCCACCCACTCAACCACAAAACGTAAGTGCCATGAGAACAGGGACGTTTTCTGATTGTTCATTGATATATTCCCAGCACCTAGAATAGTTTCTGGGGCATAGATAATGCTCCATAAATATTTGTTGAATCAACGAATGAATAAACTATTAATGAGATGGCTAGGGAAGCAGAAGCCACATGCAGAGCTGTCTACATTTTTTTCTGTTTTCCCAGCCCAGTCTTTCTGAACTAAGGAGGCAGTCTAGGGCCTGCCATCACCACACCAGCCCCAGAGGGAACTATGAAGTTTGTGTTTGTAATGTCCTCTCATGCTGACCGAGGCTTGAAACAATGTATTTGGCAAAGTTAGTCTTCAACTAAAGAAAGAAGTGATAAGGGTATCCTATCCCAAAGCTAGATACAAGCTTGAACATAGACTAAACTTAGAGTCACCTAGGCCCACAGGCCTCTCGCTGTCCCATCCAGAATGATGTTGCATTTTTACCAAGGCCCCTCAGGGGTTAAGAGTCTCTATTCCATGAGAAAGCCGTAGAAATTTGTAGAATGCTATAAGAATGTGAATTATTTATTTTCTCATGGACTGAAGGCTTGTAATTGCCTTTTCCTCATTAAATGTTGATGGAGATTATTTCTTTTTAACTTAGATGCTATATATTCTTAGAGAAGTTAATGTTCTTGTTTTTTCCTCTAGTTTCCAGTAGATGAAATGGAGATAATCTTCCAAATCATCCAATAAGTTTAAATGCTCCCTCATATCACAGATCTTAATCTCTCTCTTGGGTTCCAGATCAAGTTTTCCAACTTTTTTCCACACATTTCTAAAATTCTGTTTTAGTAAACCTAAATGCATCATCCCTTCTTTGTAACCTGTTTCTCTGCTAAACTTCTCTGGCTTCGCCATTATATCCTAATTACATCTGCAAATTTTGGAATTATCTTCACCAACTTTCTCTTCCTGATTTGCCACATACAGGAACCAAAAAATACTCAGAATTCTGTTTTTTGCAATACTTCTGATCTTGACTGTATTTTTGGTTTGTTTGTTTTTGTTTCACCATAGATTAAACCAATAGCTTTCCAACTAGCTTCAAAAACTCTAAATATTTGCCTCATCATATTCTCATCTTTTATCAACAAATATATAAATCAGTTCATTCCCCTCCTCAAAAACTGTATGGTTTCCTCATTGCCTCTAGAATAAAATCCCCAATTCTTATCATAGATTTTTAAATATCCAGTTGCAAATTATCGTTCAAGTGGCATTCCTCTCTGCATAATGCTGTGTGCCCAATGTCCTAATCAATTAAAAAATGCACTCTGAACTGTGTGTCTTGATGTTTTTGCTCCTGCTGCTCCTTCAATTCTAAAGCTTTATTAAAATCCTCCTCATCCTTAAAGACCCAGTTCAGCTGCTATTATGCCTTTGGAATATCTAACCCCTGTCAAAAAAATGCATCTTCGTTTGGATGCCTGTAGTTTATTTGTACATTTACTTAGCAGTAATTTCATCCTCCTATGCTATCTAAAAGGCAACATAAAAGATGAGAGAGCACGCAAATGACTTTAGGAAAACATGGGTTACAATTGTAGCTTTATTTCTTTACTAGCTGTGTGACCTTGGCAATATACTTAGTTTAAGTCATCTCACCTCTTTTCATTATCTCAAAAATAAGAATAATAATATCTACTCCACATAATTATTATGAAGATTAGAGAAATCCTATGCTTATAAATATCTATTATAATTTAATAATAAGTGTCAGGAAAAATAAACTCCTCTGATATTTTCCCACTAGAGAAATAAAAGCAGCAACTTAGAAAATCTGAGATAACTGCTCAACAACAAACAATGATCTGAATTTTGTTGATGAGTTATATAAATTCCACAGACGTTTTTGTCCTTCACTTACCAGGAAGGACACAAGAAACACAGAGGAAAGAATGCAATATATCCTCCAGTAGAGACTGGTATAATATTACAATATTGTTGATATGTCTGTTTACTTATCCCCATTCCTGCACCCTCAACGGTACGCTCCTTGAGGATATGAATCTCTTGCTCATTCCTGGATAACCTTAGTGCCTAAGTGGAGTATATTGAAGTTAATAATGTTGAATTGAGTTGAACTGAATTTAACTGACTTGAAGTTGATCAAATCTATGCTAACTAAATGTGTGCATCAAAAAGAAGTAACTGTGCTATTGATATCGTTTTCTTCCTGCTTTGTTCTATCTCCTTGACCTGCTGTTCTTTGTTTATATTAGAACAAGAAGCCTCTCACAGACTGCCTCTTCCTTTTCTTCTACTAGCTTCCATCTGTTGTTGCTGTATTTCATCCTTCCTGGGAAGAGTTGCTTTCCCTAATTACTTCACTTTGGTTTCTTCTCCCTTTTCATGATAGACATGTTATTTGTACAATCTGTGGAGTGTTTCATTAGCAAAGATGTGTACACTAGGAAGGGGGCGTGTTTATTATTCATATTTGTCATTATGCTGGAACCGCAATTGCTTTTCTCATTTTGGCTTTTCTGTGCCTACTCAATTTATCTTGCTTTTGCTCATTCCCTTGAAAACCAGCCTGACTCTAGTTATAATTGTTTGGATTTGTAACAGATTAGTTGGGCCTTCTGATGTCTGTGTAACTTCACAAGAAAAGGAAAATATGCACTAAGACTTCTCAGCCAGCGGGCTTTCGATTGTTTTCCTCTGCTCCCATCACCAGATAACACCAGGCACTTCCCAAAATGAGTCCACAGCATGTTTGCTGACCTATTACCCATCTCTTGAAAGCAATCATTGAATCATCCATCTGCTCTGTCAGTACACATTTCTCTTCTTCCCCCAGTGAAATTAAAAAGATTGAAACCAAGGGTAATTGTAATCTTGTTATCAATAACAGCTCTTTCATAACATATTAAAGTCAAAGTTTTATTTCTATCAGCCTGAAAGTTGGTAGTTAATAGGTTTTTTTAAAAGCCTTTCTCTTAAATCAGTGTCTAATAAGCATACAAAATTCTGATTACCACACCTCCTGCCCCCAGAAATTCTGATTCAGTCGGTCTGAAATGGGGCCAGGAATCTGCATTTAAAAAAATTCTTCAGGTGATCTTAAGGCAGATAGTCTGCATACAATATATTGAGTACTATTTTTTAGAAGCGTGATATATATATACCAGATATCAAAACAATCATAAAATTGAGGGAAGAAAGAAGGAAATTTATCCCAATGGCCATTATGGGCTAAGGCAGAGGTGAAAATGAATGGGTTTCAGCTAGTTTTTGTTAGATTGTGAAGACTAGAGTCAGAGCATAAAGTTCAAGATTGCATGAGTGTCTGAGACAAACTTCATTTCTGCATTTTGATGCTTCATCCACAACCAGTAATAAACAATAGCTCCAGTATGAATATCTATTACTGGGTAACAAATTAACCTAAAATTTAGAGGTTTAAAAAAACAGTTATTTTACAGTTTCTATGAGTCAGGAATTCAAAAAGATTAGGGTGACAAACCATTCTTGTTTGCCTGGGATTTAGGGTATTCCTGGGACATGGGACTTTTAGTGCTAAAACTAGTGAAGTTCTAGGCAAACCAGGATGACTCAATCACCTTAAACTTAGCTGAGTGGTTCTGGCATAAGGTGTCTCAGGTGGTTGTACTCAGGATGTCAGTAGGGTTTATTGTCACCTGATGGCTTGACTGGGCGCTTAAGGATCTGCTTCCAAGATGACACACTTACATGGCTATTGGCCAGATGCCTCCATTCCTTGCTGGCTATTAGCAGGAGACTTGAGTTTCTTGCTATACAGCTCTCTCCATGAGTGGACACAGGGTGTCCTCACAGTATTGAATCTAACTTAACCTAGATTGAGCAATACAAAAGGGGGACTGGGGAAGAACCTATAGTGCTTTCTATGACCTAGTCTCCAAAGTCACACATCACTACTTCTGCTTTATCTTATTCATTAGAAGACAGTCACTAAGTCCAGCTTATGAGGAAGGACAATTAGTCTCCATCTCTTGAAGGAAGAAATGTCAAAGAACTTATGGATATATTTTAAAGTATCACAGCTCTCAATGTTGTCTGTAAATCCAAAACCTTAGGAGATGATTTAGTAGCTACTTCTGTCTTCTAACACTGAAAGGACTTCAACTTAGAATAAAATAATCTCCCTCTGACTTTTCCTTTGGTAACTGCACTATAGCTGACCTCTCTGACTTTTAGGAGTTATGTTCTTATTGCTTTAATAAAAAAAGAACAAAGTTTAATGGTATTTTACTCAAAGAAAGCTCTTTTTCTAAGGTGGAAACCTGGCACAAGTTTGTAATTAATCAGATCAATGTGAACTGAGCTTATTTCCTTCAAACTTATTGAATCTGGAAGGGTAGAACATATATGGTGTAAAAGTTCATCCCATCAAGGAGCTAGTATAATATTGCAGTCACTGTTTAAGAGTAATACAAATACCTAAGAAATAATACAAATATCTGATGACCTGGATAAGTAACACATCATCAAAACACATGGCTCTAGAAACATGTCACTCAAAAAGCAGACCATCTTTGAAAACAAAAGGTTCCTGAGAACTGTGTCACTTTCACATATGCTAGAAATCGTCCTGGCTATTGAAATCCTGAAGGCTACAGAAAAGCATGCAATGTGTAGTCCCCTTTGTTCATTACCCACTTTCCATGCTGCATATTACAAACTAATATATCATACTATCAGCTCAATTCCTTAATCGAATTCCCTCTGCATCATCCAAGAAAGTCATAATCTTAACAACAAGCAGTAACAGCCTTACATATTATTTAAATTTTTTCTTCCTTATTTATTTGCTTTCTCTTTTGTGTTTATAAAATTTAATTAATTTAGTATAGTTTAATATAGTTATTTGGTTTTCTTTTTTTCCTATAGATTATTTCCCTAAAAAATGTAATGACTTTTCTCTAATGTAAAAAAAAAAAACTTTCATACATATAATGATCAATAAATAGTTCAAAAATAGAATCTTAAAATCATTAAATAAAAATTTCAGTATTTATAATAGGAAATCATTACATTTTAACAACTCCACTTATTTCACAAAATATTTTTCCACACATTGCTTTATTTAATTCTTGCAACAAATATGAAACTGATGGGAAATTTTTTTAATTTTTATTTACAAATTAAGAAATTGGCTGAAAGAATTTTGACATCTCCAAGGTCATACTATCTAGAGTTAAAAAAAATATGGGCACTTATTCTATACCCAGACTAGAATATGTAGCTCTTCTGTATCTTGAGTTTCTCTCAAAATATTAGGTATTTATATCTCACTTTTAGACACAATTCTTTATAAAAACAGGAGAACATAAATTCTCTTACCACAGATAGAGAACAAACAACTCTGAGAGAACTGTTATCAGGCAGAGTAACATAAGTCAACAGTTAATGACAAAACATGGCATATTCTTTTATCTAATATACAACAAAGAATGTTCAGAGGAGTCTAATGTAAGCACTGTCCAAGTTGTGAAATGTTCCTAGATTTGAATCCTTCCCTACTGCGTAACATCCTTGGCAGTACACTGTGGCCCAACTCTTGTGCCTTCACCACAGACTAACTCAACATGCTAATATCAGTTCTCTTCAGCATATGGCACACACACAGGTGCCATATGGCACAAGTACAATGTAATGACATTTAACTTATGCAAATTTAAATATACAAGGTCATATAAAAGAATATTTTTTAAAAAAACAGGTTTAGACCACATGGTTCTAAACACAAGCCAACCACTTCATCTGGTACAAAAGCCAATGAAACAGAAATTTCTTTCAACATGGAAGGAAAAACTGGCTGTGCAGCATGCATAGATTCAGAGAGTATGTTCCTTGTGGGGAATTTGAGAGATTCTTCTAGAGCAATTGTGACCATATGCAAGTTTGTCATAAATCATTACTTGGAGCCTAACTACAGAGGAAGAGAATAAATGGGAAGTAAGCAAAGATATATTCAAGAACAGTGTCTGTCTAACCTTACCTTGTAAATGACATAGAGGGAACCCAGGTATCCCAGATAGGTGATGGTGTCCATAATCCCATTTGGATGGATTATCATAAAGACTTGACCTGTACTAACCATCCATACAAACAGATGTGTCTTCTGACACTGAAACTGATGCAATACTACAGCCAGCTAGTCTCCTCCTCTTTATTAGATAGAGTATGAGTGAGGAACATACTGAATTACACAGGAGAGCTCCAAAAACACTGAAAGATCAAGGAATCATGTTGTCAGAGAGTTTCCAATAAATAACTTGCAGTCTCTTCTCTTCTCTGCACCCTCACCTCCATCATATTCCCTTTACTTGTTTAAAAAGACAATCATTGCGTTAAGTAATTATGTGCTTCCTTTCCTCTGACTCATACTTCAGAAAATCAAAGCATGAATTTCAATTAGCTTTTCTTCTCGTGTAAAGGGGAAGAAAAAAAAGAAAGAAAGAAAAAGAAGACTAGGAGGATAGGATTTTGGGGAAGCATTTTCAATGTTTCTGTGCCATTTTTTTCACTGGAGCAAAACTACAGAGAATGGACCCAAGATTCAAATGCTCCTTAAATGAGCAATTGCTATATTAATTCCTTGTTTGACCCTTCTGTCAAACTGGATAAACATGCTACATGGGAAAATTATTTGTGGTAAGAAACCTTATTTCCAAGTTACAGTTATGTGGCTACTAGCTGTGAAACATTGGATACATTGCAAAAAAAATTAAACCCTGTTTCCTCATCTACAAAATGAAAAAAAAAAAAAAAAAACTAACACCTGCATCACAAGCCTGGCTATGAGGATTACATGAAATTGTATACATGTAACTGCTTTGTAAACTATAAAACACTATGTATGAAAGACAATAATGCCCAGTGGTAAAGCCTGAGGACTCTAGAGTCGGGCCGCCTGGGTGATAAATGTGGTTCCACCACTTCCTGGCTATGATTCTTGACCTCTTGACACCTCAATTTCCCTTCTATAAAATGCAGATTTCATGATGCCTGGCACATTGAAGGCACAACTTGAACTTCAGCTACTATTACTATGTAACTATTATTGCTGTTTTTGTTGAGTAATACTAATGACAGCAATGTGAATAAAATGAGAAGAAGTAAGCACTAGAAAGAAAATGATGGTGCTACCCAAAGTAAAGTCTCTCTTAAGGAAGGAAATAATAATGTGTGTTAACGATCCTGCAGACTCAGAATTTGAAAAGTAAGGCCCAATTACTTATAAGAACTGCTTTGCAAGAAGGAGGGAGGGAATGTTCTCCAGTTAGAACACACCTAGTTTCTTAACACTAAAATGGTTCCACATCTTTTTCCCAGGAGAACGTCTCAGTACTTGGTTTGAGAATTGTCTTTTGTCACTAGGGGAGAAAGGACCATATAACACCTAGGTTGGGTTGATGAGATCACTAAACAGGTAAATGTGCCTCATGATACTTAAGAAGGGATGGGAGGACTGGTCCTTTATTCATGAGTTAGCAATCACCAAGCAAAACACTACCCAAAAGAGTAAAGCCAACATACATATATGTAAATGTCCCCACAGTATTTGTTCAGTAAACACTTCAGACCTATGAACTAGTCACAATGTTTGCCTTAGAAAATGAAGAATTTAACCTTCTCTCACTAGTGAAAGTAGTGCTGAGAAGATGATTGCACTATTAACTCCTCTTCTGCCTTTTGGAAACTTTCATTTAATATTAATCTTAACTCCAAAGGAAGAGAAAAGCTCCCGGGGGATCAGGACAATAGCTATAACAATAATAGTTGTAATGTTGTCATCTATTATGCTCCTGCCATGTGCCTCCGCTGTGATAAGTATTTTTTACGTGCATAATCTCATTTAATCCTCCTAAGTATTTTATGTAAACAGGACTACAGGAGGAAACGAAAGTTTTTCAAAAGAAGCAACTTGTCCAAGGTCATACAGCTAGAAAATATTAAATCTGGTACACAAGCCCAGTTCTACCTGACTTTAGAAAAAGTCCCTTATGCCTATATCCATAGATAAACCATATACCCATATGTCATATCAATGTTAGGAAAGTCCTTATTTCTCACACACACACACAAAAGATGTTTTATAGGGATTGTTCTGGTCAGTGAATCAATAATATCTGTTTTGTAACCACTGTCCATACTCGAATTTGTTGAATGTGTGAGTATATATGGGAATCTGCTCTTATCGTTGTTGCTGGTATTATTTTCAAATGGATAACATTAAAAAAAAATCATAAATAGGAAAAACAAGCCCCTTTTCTGAAATAGTTTAAAACCCAAAATTACAAACTAAATATTCAAGGAAAAGAAGCCACATGGAAAGAAAAGCTGAGGCTCTGCTTGCTGCAGGCAGGAGTGGTCCAAAATTGGTGGTTGATCCCCAGCAGCACAAGAGTCAGACACTCGGGTCCCTTTAGCAGTGGCCAAGGCACAAACCACGTGGCGAGGCTGTTGATGTTGCTTTCTCCTGCAATCTGTCAGAATGCAGAGAGAAAGTGTCATTAATAACCATTAGCTCACGGCTTACAGGTGCTACAGCAGATGTTGCCTGGCAGAAAAATTGGCAACATATGAGAACACAAACCAGGAGGTAATTTTCATCATGGGACAACTCTAAGAAGATGACCAGGCTAATTCAAACTGTGTTCGCTTTTCTAGCCTTCATGTGTGTGATGGGTCTTCACCTATTCTGACTCTCCCAGGAGTTAGATTCCCCATACCCCATGACTTACCCCATCGAAACTTCTATTCCACTGTATTATATTTGTTTATTTGTGTATTTGTTTACTTGTACTCTTCTGTCAGTTTTTTGAGGACAGGAGGCATGTTTTATTCATTTTTGTATCTCTAGCACCCAGCATATGATAGTTGCTTAGTTGTTATTAAATAAGTGAGTAAATAAAAGAGTGAATGAACCAACAGATGGATGGATGGATGGATGGATGGATGAGTAGGTGGAAAAGGTAGCCTTCAAAAATAATTTTTCAATCAACTTTCACCTTCAGAACAAATACCCTCCAAAATTACCTTGGGAGACATCTACCTTCACAAGAATATCACCTTACCTTCAAAAAGCATTTTATTATTTTATAATGTATTTGTATAATTACAAGTCAATATAACCTCTAACACAGTCTTTTATGACATACAGGGGGGAAATGTGACTCACTCATTTCAAAAATGAGGGATACAGCTCACAAAGGATAAGTGACTTTTTGAATGTCAAGCACCAAGTATGCAGCAGTACACAATTATATTTCTTTAAAAAAAAAAAACAGTTCTTGACATGCTTCTAGGCCCTTATAGAGATGGAATACTTAACCATGAAATAACAAGTAATTGTGTAGCTAACATAAGCTGGATCTCTGACCCATCAAGTAACAAAGTCAAACTGACCCAAAGACAATTCAAAGAGACTGAGCACCAGGAGGAACAAAAAGCACAGACAAGCATCCCATGTCATCCATCATGGTATGCCAACACATCTTTCTCAGTTCTCACAGATGGCCACATGGGAAGTCCTATAAGAAGAGCTGAAGAAAGAAAAAAAAAACCCAAGCCTGATTTACGAAGGGATAAACTTCGTAGGAGAGCGCATGTCAAAAATGGATGAGAGCAGCATTAGAGTCTCACTAGCGGTAGCCTCAACAGAACCTGAAGAGAAAATATCTTCCCCACGGATTGTTAGGGCAATGCATTGATCATCTACTTTTTATGGAAGAAAAGAGGCCAGAGGTTAATATACATATGAATTCATGGGCAATGAATGGAAAATGTGTTGGATACTGGTCAGGTCCTAGAAGGTAAAAAATGAATGAAACAAGGAGCTCTGAGGTAGAAGCAAGTATATGACAATATGACAAGTATGAAATGTGATGATATTTGCATTACCCTTCAACACTCATCAGAATGCATACACCACAGAAGAGGCAGTAAATTACCAATTAGATAAATTGAATCAGTTCGTTGATATTAGCCAGGCTTTGTCAGCTGTCATCCCAAGTTCTAAAAAAAACAGGCATATGAACGACGTGGTAGAGATAGAGTTATGCATGGGACAAACAGCGGAGACTTCCATTTACCAAGGTTGATCCAACCACTGTTACCTCTGAATGTCTAACCTGCAAGCAAAAGAGACTAAAAGTGGATTGACACCCTTCCCTGAGGAGATCAATGGGTCACACAGTAGTAAATTGTTATGGTGGGCCCCCTTCAACCTAGAAGAGTCCAAGATACATTTTTCACAAAAACAGATACTTATTCTGTATACTAGTTTGTCTTTCCTGCTGGCAGATCCTCAGCCAGCACCACCATCCAGGAGTACCTGATTTACAGTCACAGAATCGCACACAACATAGCATTTAACTAAAGGACCCACTTAATTGAAGGAGGTGCTGGGGTATGCCCATGACTATGGGATCCCCTCGTGTCACCTATCAAGCCATCCAGGAGCAGGTGGCTTGACACTGTATTGCATTGTTTTGCTTTCCCTCCTCCTCTCTCCCTGGTTATAAGCTTGACATAATGCAGGGAGGAGGCAAGAGAATTAAAAATGTTAATCAAGCCACATTCAGAGACTGCAATGTGCTGATCAGCCCTGCAGCCAGGCCAGGAGGACACCTGCAGAACAAAGGAAGGTTTCTACTGGGATTGCCACAACCCATTCCCCACACCTGTGAAGAGAAAAAGGGATCAAGTGTCATTCCCTATGGCTAAAAACATGGGGGAACCTAAGGATTAAAGGCTGGGAAGTGCCGGCCATCAGGCTTTTAGCAATATATACTCTTCCCTTTCCTCACTTTACATCCATATCAAAAGAAATATGAATGACATATAAACCGAATTACCTGAACACTTGGGGTCCCTCTCAGTGCCTTTACTGTCTCTCTCTCTCTCTCTCTCTCTCTCTCTCTCTCTCTCTCACTGTCCCTCTTATTGTCCCTTTCACTCTCTGCCTCTCTGCCTCTGAGGGGAGACCACACTCAGTCTGTGGGGTGCTACCCCTTTTCTAATAAACGTTCCTTTGACTCTAACTTTGGTGTGTGTGTTCAATTCTTTCTACACTCTCTGGCAAAGAATCTTCTTCTCTATGTGCAGGGCTTGGTCTCCCCTCTAATCAGGGAAATGTGCCTTGTGCTGCATCAATATGATAGCAGGAAAGCTTTGAATGAGATATAAGAATAAAGTTTAAAATGAATAGTCTTTTAATAACTAATAGTATCTGGGAAATTATGGAATCTGACCAAAATGAATTAAGGGATCTGCTCCCCAGGGAGAAGGGAGATTTGATATAGAATGGTTGGGGGCAGTAATTGAAAAGAAAATCATTTTATGTTTATACCTTTCTTAATTGAAAGTGCTTAATGAACTGGTTGCATTTGTTGTTTTCTACTCATTCCCTGCAAGGCCCATTCTGGGGGGGAGATGCAGATGTTGCACCCATACTGTACAATTTGGCATCTATGTACTGACATCCTCCAGAGGTTTCCTTTTCTCTAATGGATGCTAAATTATTCACATCCCCAAGTGCTTTCTGAGCCTGTACTGTAATTATTAAGAGTCCTTTCTGCAGCGCCCATCCTCTCTCCCTTCATAAAAGAACCTTCTTCCCTATTGTCTTCCTCATTTGCAATTCATTCTCCTAATCATCGCAGCTTTGTCTGGACTAAAGAGCACCCTGGACACTTTCTATATAATTCTCTCTCCCTTCAATTATGGGAGAGAGAAGCAGCAGCTGACTCACTTCAAAGATTCACTCTTAAAAAAAAAAATCATTGTTTCCTGATTAGAAACACTTTAAATAAAGTGTCCTAAATATACTTAACTGCTCTCTCATTTTAATTTAATACTTAGTGGTACAGAAAAAAAAAAAACTAATTGAGCTTTAACAATATGTCTTTGAAAGGCTGGAAATTTTTAAGTGTCTTTATATTGCTAGAGAGTTTGAAAATCTCACTGAATGAGAATTCATATGTTTTTGTTTTCCACCCTACAGAGAATATTACTATATATGTATGTATATGTGTGCATGTGTGTATATATACACATATATATCCCAAATGAATGATCTTTGCATTGTACTATAAATTCATAGACATGTATATTTGTAATATGCATCTATATATTACTTATATAATATACATTATATACATATATAATCACTTGAAATGAACAGTTTTTGAGCAATCTTTGACCAAGGAAGCTTAGAAAAGTCAGTGCATAGATATCTTGACTTTCTTCCAGTTACTGTGAATAAAGTGATTGTGGTTCTGCCTAGGGCCAGTCCCTCTACATTTGCACAAGATCCCATCTCCCTTCTCCTATAAGAACATACAACCTGTCTCTCTCATGCATCATCCATTTTTCATCTCTACTGTATATTTCCTATCAGCATGAAGCACCTTATTACCTCTCCAACTTAGGAGAAAAGAATAATAATTAACCTTTTCTTCATCCCTCTTTCGAACCTTCCAGCGGCTGTCCCATTTTTCTACCCCCTTTCCACTAAAACTCCTTGAAAGAGTTATCTCTATCTTGAATTTCTCTCACTCCATTCTTTCTTGAACTCATCTACTTAGGCTTTTGCCACCAAAGCTGCTCTTGTCAAAGTCACCAGTGACCTCCATATTGCTAAATCATAGATCAGTTATTAGTTCTCATGTTAATTGATTTACCGCAGTTGTTTCTCTTAGATGCAGTTTTTGGGTTTGTTTGTTTGTTTGTTTTTCACTTTTCCTCCAGGGTACCACAAACATGTGATTTATTCTCTAAGCTCTGAGCACATTTTCTTAACATTCTTTATAAATTCCTGTTCTTTTTCCCTGACTTAAGGCCTGAAGGGTTTAGTCCTTGAAGTCCTTCTCTTCTTGATATTCTCCAATAGCTTGGCTTTAAGTTCCATTCAGATGCCGATTGCTCCCAACAATTTTTAAAATCTCCACTTGTTCATTTCCTCTCAACTCCATACCCTATACTCAGATACCTACTAGGCAAATGCCTACCAAACATCTCAAATATGTCTAGAATTGAAGTCCTGATCTTCCCCACAAAAACCTGCTCCATTAGCTCTCTCACCAGCTCAGGTTATGGCAATGGCAATCCCAACCTTCCATTTACCTGATATCGTCTCTGATTCCTCCCTTTCAAATTCCATTGACTCTACAGCTACCTCCCTGGTCTCCAAACACCATAATGACTGGCCGAGATTATTACAATGGCCTCCTAACCAGTTTTCCTGCTTCAAACCTTTTCCTTTCTATAGTCTGCACTCAACACAGCAGCCATAGTGGTCCTTTAAGGACTAAGAAAGATCACTGATGCTCACTCAATACCTCCAGTGACTTTTCATTTCATTGTAGTAAAAGACAAATCCTTACAGTCCTATGAAATGTACACCTCCCAATTTTCTGACGCATCTCCTACTACTCTCCTGCTGGCTTATTCTGCTCCAGTCACAGTGGCCTACTAACCTCACAAGAGGTTAGGCATGCTTCCACCTCAGGGCCTTTTCATTGCCTAGCATACTTGTCCCAACAGGTCCGCATGGCTAATTCCTTCAGTCTTTCAAGTCTTTGCTCAAATGTCATAATCTTATTGAGCCCCACTCTCAATTTCCCTTACCCTTTATCCTACCTTACTTTCTTTTAGCAATTACTACTTTTAATACATGAAATAAGTAATTTATTAATTATGTTCTTTTCTTTCTAATAAAATATAAGTTCTGTGAGAACAAGAAATTTGTTGTTTGGTTTTATTTGTTGTTGTTGCTTTTCTAATATTCTAACTCCAATGCCTAGAAAAGCATCTATCGCATAAGTGTTTTCTGAAAATCTGTTGAATAAATTAAAGATTTGGTTCAACCATCCTTTACTGAGCACTTACTTCATGAAAAGCACATGCCAGGCACTAAGGAGATGATATTGGGAGAAATAGAACAAGATCCTTGCTCTCAAAAAGTTTATTCTAGTAAGGTGTGAATAGAGTCAGCCATGCAAAGAGCACTCATGAGGCATGATTGCCAGAAGACTAAAGAGGTTTATTTTTCCCCAATTTACCTCATGTACAAATTCATCAATGCTTGAAATTCCATAATTAAAGAATAACTACTGCAGTTCTATGACCTAAAGCAAATTACTTAACATTTCTAAGTCTCAGATCTTTTTTTTTTATCTATAAAATGGGATAATAGTGCCCATATCATAGAATTGTTGTGAGGACTAAATGAGGTAATCCTTGTAAAAAGGCTGACCACAGTCTCTAATGTATAATAAACATAAAGGATGTTAGCTATAAAAATCCTGGTTTTATTAAAGAGCCAACACTTTTTAATGAAAGTACTGGATAGTTCTGAAAACCAAATAAAGTATTTGATGAAAACATGATGTAGAGCAGTCTTTTAGGCAAGAAGAGGGAGAAATAATCATATTAATCATGTACATCACCATCTAAAAAAGGAAGGATTTTTTTTCATGACTAAATTCCATATCAAGGAATTGACCAAGGATCAGAAAAGGTGAAAGAAATAATCAAAGCACCCCATATAGAAGCAGTGGCTATTTTGTATACGACTTCAGTGAGGTATTTCCTACTTCTCTTTTTAAAATTAAGATTAAACAGAAGTAAGTAAATACAATGAACATTATATTACTAAATAGAAGAAAGATTCTAAAAACAGTTTTTGAGTCACTAATATGTGTTAGCTCCTTTCACATATTTTATATAATTTCATTCTCAGAATACCTCTGAGAGTTATATATTATCTTTATTTTATAGCCAAGGAAAGTGACTATAGTCAAGTAAAGGCTCAGTGATGTTAAATAGTCCAAAATCATAAAGTTAGTAACTAAATCATAAAGTATTCAAAGCTAAGCTTCTCAGTCTAAACCTTAACACCACTCTATCTTATTTCTAGCAAATCAGAGAGCTACAAAGAAACAAATGCAAAATCCATGCTGGACAAATCCTCAGAAAGGGCCAGGAACAGAACCATTGTGGCTTGCAGAAGCTGATTGTACACATACCTTCCCAACTCCATGTTCAGTGCCATTATATTGAAATCAGCCATCGTAAAAACAGTTACACCACTGAACTCAGCAAAAGCTACATATCAGGGTTTTCTTTACTCAGAGACACAATTTATCAGCACACACAGCAGAGCCCTTAGGCACCTATCCTTGGAATCCAAGAATGCCTGATACCACTGTCTGAGAGCCAGTTACAGATTTTAAATAATCAAACAGATCCACCCAATCAGCATTCAAGGTGTGTCAGCCTCCTATTCTCCAGTGAAGATTCCCGCCATCAATACCACATCAAGAACAAATCTGTCATATCCCTTCCTGAGATCTGGTCTCACTGGGGAGAGGAGAAAGAGAACAGAGGACCCTGGCTATTGACAGAATGAATGAAGAAAGACTCACGTCCACAGCAAAAAATCTTTAAAAAGGACCCTGGGGACTCTGAAGACCTACTTCTCCTGCCTCGATGTTGCTTATAGCTGGCTCCGGCAACACAAGAAGTATTATAGATAGTTTGCGAGGGAGCACAAGGGTTCATGTCATGTACCATGCCTTCATCCAATTATGCTTTTTAATCATATCTTTTTGTGTGTGTTTTATCAATAGAAACACCTAAGCAGGAGTAGGCTTATTCACCGAGGCCATACAGATGGAGGTTTAGTTTGAAAATCTGATGTGCTATCCCAAAAAGTTTGAAGCTTTTGGCAAAATAGGGCCCCTTTCTCTCCTAGTAAATTGACAAAATGCGCCTCCCCAACCTGGCAGGAACTTTCTGGCTTTTGCTGGATACATGAAGGGAGACTCTTTCCAGAGAAGCTCTCCAACTCAGACTGAAATATAAATGGGACTCGGAGAGGGACAGGGTCATAGTTTTCCAAGTTGCTGCTTCTTGCTGCATTGAGGGGCGAGTATCAAAAGAGTTCGGCTGTTTAAAACAGGCTAGGGACATATTTCTTCCTGACACCTAGTATTATTCAAATGACAGCAGATATGACTGAAAGTATTTATCACTCAGTGACTCACTTTAATCCCCCACAAAGGGAAGCTGTGCTCAGTGCACTGGGCAGGGGGGATAATGAGGCAGCCAACCAGCTGCCAGAGTGGGACATTGATTTTCGGTGCCAAAAATAGAACCTGCTACAGTTTCCAGCCGCCTGCCCTATGTCTAGAAGTGGATTATCAGCTGAACAGCATGAGCATGGGAAGAGGTTCCAGGCAATCAGATTGGCTTATACACAGGGCATTAATTCTCGAGAAATATGCCATGTTGACCAATCAAAACAGCTTCCTTTTTAAATAAAGCCTATGGTCTCTAAGGCAGCATTCACAGTCTCAAATAGCAATAATGACCCTGCTTGCAGGGCATGTTCCAGGAATTAGTACCTAGCTTGGGTTAATGATATAAAGTACAGCTTCTTCTAACTGGTCATTAATCCCAAGTAAATACCCAGCAACTCAATTTCCGTGGCTTTAGGATAAACCTGAAATCAAATGGACTAGTCAGACCAAGCAGATTTAAAGCAGGAAAAGCTAATGACCACAATAGCTTCCCCTCTGGGTACAGTAAAGGAGAAGCTAATCTAAAAAGCATTTTTTCTTTTCATGATGCTCGAAATGCTGATTTCCAAGTAAGAGCTTGCCTCCCTGACTAAATAGGAACATGTCACCGACCCACAGTCAGCAAAGGATGAGCTAGGAGCTATTTTTCTAGTTAACACTGATGGGTGTTAAACGGATTCATTTACATCCTCTGACCTCTCCCCACTCTCCCCTCCCCACTCTATGAGTAAATAACATGTCTACAGGGCAGCTAGTTCTGTTTATGCTGCTGTCTGACTAGGCAGTCAAACAAGTTAACCAGGGATGGAAGGCCTGGCTAGGCTTTGCCCTGTGCTAATGAGGCCAGCATAGCTACCTGACTGAAGCTCAAACAGAGATGTCCGATCGTTATAAAATGCATTTCTTTTAGCTCTATAATTCTCTGCAATCACCATGTCTAATAATTGTTAGGCTGTTTTCTGTGAACTTTAGGGTTTCAGAGTGCTACATTATGGACTTCGGAGGGGTGTGGAGACAGTTTGGGGAGGAGCGTCCAGTGATCTGACTCTGGGTTTATGGTACAATGAATCTATTTTTTTACCTGTTTTTTAGATTGAAGGTCTTTGTAAAATTTTATTAATAAAAATAGTTCTGCTATTTAAATTACAATTCAAAAATATCCGATTCTAGTCAGCTTTCTCATCTTACAGAAGAGGAAATGGCTTCCCCACACTGCATAGTTTTGGCAGTCCTCCAAGCATATAAAACTCAGTCATGCCCCTTCCCTTTATTCTGACAACTTTTATTACCTGTTCTCTCTTGCAAATTTACAGCACTGCCTTATTTTGCAAATTACCATTTTCCCAAAAAAAGTTGTATCCTCCTCAAGGGCAGGATAATAACAAACATTTCTTACCCTTTTTAGCACCTAGCACAATATTTTATACAGAATAAACATCGATTTCTTGGGGAAATGATCAATGGCAACAGTATAGAAGGCTTTGGTCAAAGAAATATAAGATTTAGCTAACAGTAGTTTAAATAGTTTGATTTTCAGTTCTTGTTGGTTTGAGGATTTGTTCTTTTTTCCCCCTTTTCAAGAAGTATTGAGATAGTAAATGGCTGACATTCATTGAATGAGGTCAAAATTTATCTTTATCTAATGATCTCAAGGTAGCTACCACTGCTCCAGACTTCACATCTAGGTTTGTAATAGAAAAGTGAAAAGTTGTGCCAAAAGCTGACCCTTTAAAAACAAAGTTAATATTTTTTGGAAGAAACTTCTTAGAATAACTTCTTGCAAATCTCTGTGAAGAAGTGTGAAGAGTCTCAGAATTTACCCTACTTGCAAGCCTATCACATTAGCCTATCATAGGTTTATGGATGTTGGCAGAAAACATGAGACTTCTGGGGCTGATAAAGAATTTTATTACCCCTGGTTAAGCAAGCAGCATGATCGTCAGACCCTCTTGCTCCAACTCCCACAAGGGTGACATCAATGAGCCCAGATAGATGCCTGCACAGACTGAGTTGCATTATAAGAGAGGAACCTTGAGTTTAAGGAACCCTGATCTTCTATAATGGGCAATAGGTATGTCTGCCATTTGCTCAGAAGGAAATGCTGTGTCTATCTTCCAAAGTTGGTCACTATATATTCCTGAAAACACAATCTAGAAAAAGGGATATTCAATACCTCTTCCTAAGAAATGCAGAAACCCACAAAGAATTGTCTCTTAACAAGTCTCGTGAGGACCTATGGCTATACCTGTCTGTATTTAAACTTGATGATAAAATAATGATCCTTTGATGACATAGGTGCAATGATATTACACCCAAAAGTAACAAATACCATCTTAGTTCACTAGATGGCTCTGAAATAAGTAATGTTTGCATAGTTGTGAAAATGTAAATTCTGTTTTGTTTTCAGCCTTTAAGGTTAACCCATAGAAAAATCACAGAAACTTTATTTTGATTACTGGAAAGATAAATAAATATCATCAACCAACATAATTTTGGAATACTATACTAAATTGATGTGTATGTATATGTATATACACCGTCACTTCTTCAAACAAATTGAGAAAGTTGAATAAAATATAACAAGTTTTTAGAAACTTACCAAATTTGACATCAAGAAAGAAAAATCCCAAGGTTCTAGAAATGAAAGGAGATGAAAGTCACAAATATGAATATGAACTGAAACCAAAACACCTCATAGTATTTTGGAAACTAAAATGGGCCTTAAAAACTAGGAAATGGGACACTCCTTGACATCTAAAGAGAAAGGAGTCAAGGCCATTACCTTGAAGAACATAGAGCTTCAGAGCTGCACTACATGCATAAAGCTAAGAGTCACAGAGACTTAGCTTGTCTGTGAAGGGAGTAGAACCCTACTTGACAATGAGGAATGTGACAAGGAAGAGTTCCATTCCTTCAGGTCTATGTTTAGAAAAAGGGTCTGAATCCAGGCCAACGCCATTTGTAGGAGTGGGATCTGAACTCATAAACTCAAAGGATATATACATTCCAAGCCAAGAATCTCACATTAAAAACTAATCCAGACTTCATTAGAGGCCAGTACAAAACTGCGTTGTAAGGATGTTTCTATAGATAAGAGTTATAACTATGACTTCCATGGAAAATGACCATCACCGAATCTGGATTCATAACCAAATATTATAAATAGGATGAGGAAATGAATTACATTTAGAAGCAATTAGAAAATGCAAGTAGATAGAAAAACATGCAGTCTAAAAATTAAAAATAGTAAACCAATAATAAGGAAGGTTTGAAAGTATTACATTTAAAACATTCGAAGAGATAGAAACCTAAGGCAAGTATAAGACAGTATGAAAATTTGGCAGTTTTAAGAATCAAAGGGAATTCCATAAATAATCAATGGGGCCAGTGAAATTAAAATATCATAGAAAGTTTTGACAGTACAGACAAAAATAAAATTAATGAATTAGAAGAAAAACTGCGAAAACCATGCATAATTCAGCACATAAAAAAGAGATGGAAAGTGATCAAGATAATTAAGAGACATGCAGGATAAAGAAAAATAAAAGGTGCAGCGCACATCAAATAAGTATTCCTAATGAGGGGGGAGAGAGAGAGAGAAAGGGAGAATTGTTATTCAAAAAGGATTTTCCAGAACTTAAGACAGACAGATTAGAAGTGCACCAAATCCTCTGTAGAATAAATAAAAATAAACCCACATCTGGCCATACTACAGTTAACCTGTAAAACGTCAAACACAAAGAAAAAGTAATGAAAACAGTTGTTTTGGTATAGGCTTAAATACTAAATAAAAAATTTTTTTAATGCAACAACTTCAAAAAATTGGAGTTCATTTTCCTATGTAGTGGTCTAAAGCACCTCTGTCCAAAAGAAGCAAAATGCAAGCCACCTATATAATTTTAAATATTCAAATAACACATTTCAAAAATTTTAAAGATTATATTAACTTTAATATTTTACTTTATTTAATACAATACACTTGCATATTATTTCAATATGTAATTAACATAAAATTAATAGATATTTTACTTTTTTAACTAAAACTTTGTATTATAGCATATCTCAATTTAGACACTACATTTTTATTGGAATACTTGATCTGTATTTAGATTTTACAAAATTTACTGTTGAAAAAGTATAAACACATATTCAAATTGTTCTAAACATTTAAAAATGTTTTCAAGTCCTAAGTCAAATGCCAATGTTTAAATTTGTTAAAATTCAATAAAATTTAAAATGTGTTTCCTTATATGCACTGGCCATGTTTCAAGTACTTGTAGCCTCATGTACCTAGTGAATATCATCTTGGACAGCAGAGCTCCACAGGCAAGTCTTCTAGAATTAGTTGCAAATCTGGTTCAGGACATCTTCTGTAATTCTTCACATCCCTGCAAGTGAGGAAGGGGAAAGGCTAGAAATCCATGTAGACTTCTTAAGAATCCCCACTGAAAAAGGTGTACTTACATCCCTTTGGCCATTCCCTAGAAGAGTGTCTGACACATAGTAGGTGCTCAAATATTTGTCCAAAAAAAAAAATCTATATTGGAATCTTGTTACCTACCACTAAATTATAATCAGATTTCAAAATTCTATTTTCTTATCTATAAAAGTACAGAATCTACTGATTATCTCATACATAGTAGGTAGGGTTAGACAATTTCCTTCTCTGTTCAAAACCTGTAATGGGTCCCTTAGGTAAGCAGATAAAGTTCAAATTCCTTAACATATCTTTTAATACTATCAACGATACACCTAGTATTTTTGTATCAGGAAAGAGCCTGAAGTCAGAATTGCTGATATCTTTTGGGAAAACATTTATTTAAAGGGGTAGAAAAATGCCCTCCTTTAGTAAGAGAATTCCGAAAAGTAGTTGCACATGTAGACTTTTTATATTAAATGTTGTCAGTAGCATAAGCATAATGCAGTATATAATCAACATAAAAAATTATTTGATTCCTATGGGAGTCAAAATTTCATACAAACAATTCCAAGTAGCTCTGTTGGGTATTATAGATTTGATTTTTAGATGAACACTGCATAACCAATTGTGCCAACTCAAATCCATGCATAAATCTTGTTATAGACACTGAATAGCAGTTTTTATCTAACTAAAAATAGAATATAAAACAACAGGAAAATTTTCATAATACTTTTTATTTTCCCTCCATTCACTTCCTTCTCCACTGGTCACAAACCCTTCTCCTGCAGTGGTAAATGGGATCTACTCTATACTACATGACACTATTTTATGCATATTTTTATAACTTGTTTTTTTCTCATAGTTTGTAATTTCTGTCTTAGTCTCTAGGTTATAAATTCTAAGAGTGCAGGGGTTATTTCTTAATAGTTCCTATGCCTAAAGTGCAGATAATAATTCCTATATTATTTGCACCCTAAGAAAGTGATAAGGATCAAAAAGCCACATAGATTTAAGTGTGTTTTAGAAACTGCAAAGTGTTCTAAAATTGTGGATTAGGTTTATTATTAATATAATGCGGAGGATAAATTAGATGCACCAGAATTTCCCTTATGAAGTGAATTTACAGCATCTTAGAACAATGCTGAGTGTGCAAGGTACTAATCCAAGAGGATCTGAGGAGAAAATTGATCTAGGCAAAATGGAGGGGAAGAAATTGTTGGTGACAGGAGTAGGAGGGGAGAGGAAGAGAGGAGGGAGTGGATTTTGTGCGATGTCGGAAAGCTTCATATTTCTTCCTATGATCCCTCCTTGTGACCCTCTCTCCCTTCACCAGCTGTCATACTTTCAAAAG
Source organism: Eonycteris spelaea (assembly GCA_003508835.1). Taxonomy (NCBI): domain Eukaryota; kingdom Metazoa; phylum Chordata; class Mammalia; order Chiroptera; family Pteropodidae; genus Eonycteris; species Eonycteris spelaea. The sequence continues at coordinate 8,298,136 of PUFA01000043.1, read as the reverse complement.
AAAATGCTAAGCCAATAAAGATTGGAAGTGAGATAATAGAGACAAGGATTGAATCCAAAGTAATGAAATATTTTGCCCAGATCTGAGGGGCAAGGGGACTCCTATAGGATTCTTTGATTGCCTTAACATTGGTTTTAATAGTGGTCATGATGACAGTATTATCTACCCAGATACTAGCTCATGGCTATTTACATAATAGACTCATATTTTATTAAATAAGGAATAGTCATTCAACTGGAGATATGGAGAAATTCCTGAACAAACTGGTTTCACTAATGTAGTCATTTCCCAATCTTTTTAGCAGTAAAATTCTTTAAAAATAAAATCTCTGCTGGTCCCCATTATTAAAAAGTTACAAACAGTGAACAATTACCTCAGAGGGACTAGAAGGTAAATAGTGAAGTTTCAAATAAAGCATCACTATGAGAGGTATCAGATTCCAGGCACGAATATGGGACAACAGCCACGTGCAAAATTTATAAGGGATGATTGAGACCAGGTTCCATAAATATTAGACCCTTTAGAAGGAGCAAGGCTATAAACAGGGTCAGAAAGTGGAGAAAGAAAAAGGATTTGAGATATTTTCTTTAGAGAGAGCTATTGAACTGCTGAGTCCTCTCCTACGAAGAATGAGAAAGGTTGCTGTCAAAAAAGATGTTAACATTTAACCCAAGAGGTAAGATGGAGCTTTACAAGAGCTTTCTGTGTGTTCCATGAAACCTGATAAAGCTAAAGTAACCATTCTGTGGCAGCAAAAAAAGGGTGGCTTCATTGGGTCCCCCTATATCTTTGAGGTCTTTCAAGAAAAAAAGTCACAAAAGTGTCCTTTAACCAAATATGGACTATTCACAAGAAATTTGGGTCACAGCCCTTTGAAATCCTTCCCCAAAAGTTTCAGTATTAACATAAGAGAATAGCAGTTGGGGTAAACCACCAGAGAATTAAGTGCTGTGGGGTATGTGGCAGCTTGAGAAATAAAATATACCACCAGTGTTCTAGGAGTTGCCAAAAACTGGAAGCTCTGAAGATTCCACTAAAGTACTAAGAGAGAGTCAACTCTAACCGTTGGCCAAGCCCAGAGAGCTCGAAGGAGCCCTGCTAAGTAAAGCCTGCCTTGTTCCTTTACCTCTCAGTAGCCTAGTCACCCAACCAGGGGCCAAAAATGTCATAAGTTACTAGCATGTGAAGGAGGTGAGTGAAAGATAAAAGAAAGCACCCTAAAGTTAGATTGCAATCGACTACCTACCCAAGGAAAGGAAAAAAAGGATTTCAAGTAGATAACTGAAGAAAATTGATTAATATCTTAGATTGGATGGATTCCCATTACCAAGAAAAAGCAATGTTGATGCTTTGTAAATCATGATCATTTGACTGTCAGATGCCTAAGAATGAGCAAAAAAATTATGGAATATATCAAATTTTCCATGTAGGGACAAAGAAAAATAGCTCATCCCTGGAAAAAAATGTTAATGGGTCAGGGTTGCTAAAAAATAGAATTATATTTTGATTATATCTGAGGAGTTCCATATTCGCTATATCAAAGACCTAGAGCATTCCTTGGAAGCCCCTAGAAGATTAGAATCCAGAATATCAAAGTTTCAATTGAAGCCATTCAATAGTCATCCTTTATCCAATAACCATTTAAGAGTGCCTACTTTGAACCACACATATTATGTTCTTTATCTTCATGGCAAGGCACACTCTCCAGTGATGTAAGAGGCCAAGGCCTTCTTATATACTCAGTCTTGCTTAATCTCATCAAATACACTGCAATGCAGTCATGGCAGGGCTGTTCTGCTCATTTTTTCTCCACGGAAGAGGAGTTAGACAACTTACCAAGGACCACAGCATTGGTGAAGGCTGGAGCTACTCCTCCATATGAGGGCCCCGGATTCTCTTGGGCTCTGTGCAAGACAAGCATATTCCATTTTGTCGTCCGCCACTTCACATGCTCTTTGCAAATAGTCTGTGTAATATACGTTTATAACTGACTGCATTCGTTTCATTCTACCTTGATAAATCTTCATTTATATTTCATCCCTCATTCTCTTTCTCTTTTTGGCCTATTAGCTTAGCACTAGTGCAAAAGTTTAGGCTCTTGTCTGCAAAGTAATTGTGATAAAAAGAAAAGTTTGAAAATTTGAAGACTATATTTTCTTTTTGTTTGGTTATAGAAATGTTTCCTTTGTTTTTTTTTTTCCTAACCCATATTTGGATATTAATTATTTCAAAAGACTCCCTTAAAAGGAAGTAGGCATCTAACATAATGCAAATTTTTAGAGCGTAATCATTTCAATTCTAGGATGTGTCAGTTACTTTTGAGCCAGTAAACTCTTCATTCTTGCATTTTCCAGCTTATTGTCTAAAATGGGTAATGTATTAGTCTGCTTGGGCTGCTATAAAAGAAGGCTTAAACATTAGAAATTTATTTCTCACAGTTTTGAAGGCTCGAAGTATAAGATCAAGGTGTCACTGTCATGGTTGGATTTTAGAGAGGCCTCTTTAAAGGTAGATGTCTTCTCTATGTCCTCTTGTGGCTTTTCTTCTGTGCATATGCACAGATGGAAGAGAGAGAGAGAGAGAGAGAGAGAGAGAGAGAGAGAGAGAGAGAGAGAGAAAGAGAGAGAGAGAGCGAGAGAGAGAGAGAGAGAGAGAGAGCCCTTTTATGTCTCTCCCTCTTCTTACAAGGACACCAGTCTTATCAGATTAAGATCCTATGTTTATGACCTCTTTATAGGCCCAGATACAGTTGTTTGGAGAGTTAGACTTTAATATACAAATTTGGCAGGGAAACAATTCAGTTCATAACAGGTAGCAACCAACTCCCGTTGCTGACCCCAGAATAGGATAAATCCAAGCAAATGTCACAAATACCAGGGTAATATTTAGAGGGGAAATAGCTGATCAAGGAGAGGAGAGAGGGTCTTGTTTTTAGATATGAGAGAGCAAAAGAAGACTCAAGTTGTGCAGATACAGTCTCACTGTAATTCTATAATACATCAAATCCCTTCTGCTACTTTCACTAAAGCAAAAATAGTCAGGAAGAGTCCTTCTCCCTTTTGAACCTCTTAGACCAAAAGAGCCTTCATTGGGAGACTATATGGCCCCATAGATAAGCAAGTATACTCTGGACACAGACTTATTATCTTTAAGTTCCAGTCTACCATTTACTAACTGCATAAATGAGACTAGTCACTTTGTCTCTCAGTCTCAGTTTTTACCTCTTAATGGGGATTATCAAGGATGTTTATTTAACAGAACTGCTATGCAGATTGAGTCAGCGTGATTTCCTCTAACCATCTTTTCCACCTTGCCCAGAAACGGTCCCAAGAATCGAGTACTCCTACAATCACTCCACTCTAGGACTTGGTTGACCTGCATGGTGACTATTCTGAAATAACACTCTACAAATTCATTTATACTAAGATGTTGACTCTGAAAATAGTAAGAGAGGGGGGTGATTCTTTATGTATATCACTCACTCTTCTGCTTTGCAGAATACAAAAAGCCAGGAGTTCCTTTCCAATTATGATTACTTTGCTTCATAATTAAAAAAATGGATAACTACATTCTGCAAAGGGCAAGGACTCTCCATATCTGTGCTTCGTGCCTATCACAGATCAGAAATATGTTAAAGAAAATTTTGTTAAAGAAAGAAAGGAGAGAGGAAGGGAGAAAGGGAAAGGAGAAGGAGAGAGGTTGGAAAGGGAGGGAGGAAGAAAAAGATGGGAATCTTTTTATTTTAGGTACTTGATATCTAAGGTTAAAATCAAATGAAACCCTTTCACTGTGAGTCCCTCATCTAGTTTCCTATAGATGTTGTGGTTCTTTTACCAAAGAAATGACTAACTCTTTTAAAAATATTTTTAAATAAAACTTTTTTTTTTTTCATCAAACTAGAGCCATTTTACAAACTAAAGTCAGACTTCTAATTTCTGGCCCAACCTCTATAAAGAGCTTGGAAGTTGTCACTCTTATTCTCCCAACATAGAAAGTTCAGAACAAACTGAAAGTCAACAACTCTTCTTCAATTTATTAGAAAATTGAGGTCTCAGGGAACTCTGCTACCCCCAAAATTAGAGAATCACAGCTTAACAAAGCAGAAGCCCAAGGGCAGAAGTCGCAGTAGAAACCACTATTGGTAGGAACACTTTGAAGTGTAATTGACAAATTACTAGAGGCTTAGTATAAACTACAGATGGTCCCTGACTTACGATTTCTCAATTTTACAATGGTGTAAAAGCAATACACATACATTAGAAACCGTACTTCTAATTTTTATCTTTTCTGAGCTAGCAGTTTGCTACATGATATTTTCTTATGATGCTGGACTCTGAGTCAAAGCTCTCTGTCACGTGATCATGAGGAAAAAAAAAACAATACTCTACAGTGTACTGAGTTCCAGCATTCTTTGGATACTGTGTTTTGTGTTTTTACATCCCATCATATCTACCAAACACCATGCATGTCTCCTGCTTCTGGTGAGAAGAGGAAGGCAATTACTTTTCAGATAAAACTCAAGATAATTGCCAAAATGTAGGCTAATGTAAGTGTTCTGAGGTAGGCTAAGCTAAGCTATAATATTCATTAAGTTAGGTGTATTAAATACATTTTCAACTTATGATATTTTCAAATTGCAATGGGTTTATTGGGATGGCAACCCTTCGTGAGTCAAGAAGCATTTGTACTTTGAGAGTTAGAAACTCCAGGGGATGGTGGGGGTGGGACTCAGTGAGAGGAGTTCCCAGCCTTTTTGTGAGCTTTACCTCCAGGAGCTCTACCAGGTATTCAGTGTTTATAGTGTCTGGATAAGGGAAATGGATGACAGAGTGTTATGACAGGAGGGACATGCTAAGAAAAGAAAGAAAATGGAACCCTGTCAAGTGCTTGACAAAATCAAGGGGAAAAGAATGGAAAGAAAAAAAGAAACAGAAATCAAAAACAACAAATGGAACACAGTTACAAATATGGTGGATATTAAGCCAACTATATCAATAGCCACTTTAAATGTGAATAGACTAGCCACATCAATTAAAAGACAAACTGCTAGAATAAATTTTTAAAAAAGATTTTAAAATTATCTAATATTATCTAATTTACTTTAATTTATTTTAATCAATTTACTTTAATCAATTTACTTTGATTGAAAGTAAAGAGATGGAGAAATATGTTATTTTAACACTAATCAAAAGAAAGCTAGAATAAGTATATTAATTCCATGCAAAAATAAGGTAATATGAGTAAAGACCTTCACCAGCTCCTACTGGATTATGTTACAGACCTACTTAGAAGACAGAATATTTAGAATTCTAATCATAAAAATATTTCTAGAGAATTTTATGTTAAGATTGCTCTCTTACCTCTACCTTGCCCTAATGTCTTTTTTTCCCCCCTGCGCACATAAAGGTAGTTTTTTTAGATTCAGAGTGTCAAATCAGAGATCCTGGATAATCTGTACTGATTCTTCAGTATGTATATCATGGCTCAATTTCCAAACCAGTCAGGGTTATGATTTCCAGAAATTTTCCAAAATATTCTGTTCTCCTCTCTGGTAAATAGCTAATCCAGAATCGACAAAAAGGACTATAGAGCATGCTGCCACCAGGTTGTAGCTCACACACTGGCTGGAGTCCCCTTCCCCAGATATGAAGTCTGCTCAGAATTTTTAACTTCATGCTACCACTAGACACCTCAGTCAATCACACGTAGCTGATGATAAGACATGTCGATCTGACTACCAAAAACTCAGATCAAGGGCAGATCCAGGTGATGTGGGACCTGAACTTTCTATAACTTCGAATGCTCCTTTGAAAATAAAACAGAATTTAGAGTACAGAGTTAGAATACACAAATAAATGAGAAAAGAAATCATAATGTCCCCGCTGGGGTGAGGTGAAATCTGGTGTCATCTTAGTGGCATGGGGGAGGAGGAGGATGGTGGTGGATAGTGGAGTCTGGTGGATGGTGGCATTGTGTGTTGTTCCTTGGTTCTTCCCCACCAATGCAGTAAAGAATTACAGGTCAGTGAGACTGAGAAAAAGTAATATTTATTGAAAGTACATTTCAGAAGTGGATGGGCTGTGCTAAGGAAGGCTGCAGCCCTGTGGAATTTGGGAGGTGAAGAGATAAGATACTAGACCCCAAAGGCAGGGCCAGGTTTCTAGCCAGGAAAGCTGTAACATGCAGAGATGGGAAGACCTGTTTGTATTTGGGCCCTGATGGGAGGTCCTATATGATCCCTGTGTGAGGTCATCTTGACAGTTGGCAGCTATATTACTTTGTGCCTACTGCGCATGTGCTTACCCAGAATTCATTCTGTTATAATTAGATTTATGAACTTGCAGGCATAGTCATGAGATTATAATAATGGTATGATGAGTTGAAGTCATGGGCAGTACTTTCTGCACATACATTTGTAGCTCATTTAGGCCAGTGGCTTTTATGGTCTTTGTGTTCTAGAATTTGGGATAATTTATAACCCTAAAGGGAGTATTTCTGAGAGGTGCTTAAGGAAGGTCTTCAAGGGAAGTTTCTATGGTTACAGAGCTGGGCCTGGGCTCCTGTCGCTCATGCCTGACTAACTACCCAATAATAAATTACAAATTTTGAAAAGCTGAAAGATGCCAGAGCATCACAAAAATCCAGAAAATAACAATATTTTCATTAATTAAACTTTTGACACACATCTATAATATATCCCCATAATTTTAACTGTTTACTTTTTTATCATGCCTTCTGATGATAATAATGTTATAAAATAATTTTTTAGAAAAAGAACAGGAAAAATATTTTAATCTTTTATATAGCTCAAAATTTCTATTTATTATCAATAATTTAGAAAAATTTTAGTGTCACAACTCAGTATTAGTGACGTTTGCATATTTTTTAGATTGCCAACTATGGAAAAACCTCATTCAAACTTATTTCATATTGATTTTGTAAGATTTCAGGACATTTTAAGTTTTCTTAGGTAGTGAATAACTTAAATCTTTTAAGTGACAGTCCATTAATTAAACAGTCTGCCCTGAAGGCGGTACAGTCAGTGGCAGTATTTCTAGAAGCTGAGCCTACACTAGGATGACTGACAATTACTTAACTGCCTTGAAGAATCAGATAAGCACATAAATGTAGCTCATTAAACCCAACTAAATATGTCCTCAACTCAACTTCCCTTAGGGACATCCTTAAAATGCCTGAGGGTCATTGGGGGAAAAGGGTCACTGGGAAAGTAGCAATAGAAAAAGACCAATTGCAGTTTTAAATACCTTGCTTTGCAAATTTTACAGGACTTGTAACCATGTGAAAACATTGCTGGGACCTCTCTCAGGGCCTTGGATAGGCTTTATTAGTTTCGTGGTATATCCTCCTCTAGGTCAGAATTCAGGCTAATGTTTTTATGGAGACAGAATGATGTGGGTGTGTTTCTGTGTAGCCAAAGGGCTGAAGATGGGGTCAAGGATGTCTTTATTCTTGATCCACTTACAAGAGAATATTTTTATATCCTTTAAAATATCCAGGTCTACGCTTTCTTTTTCCCTATTCATAGTCTCTCCCAAACTCTTCCTTGTGTTGAGTCTAGAAGTCCTTCCTTACTCTGCTTTACCTTTAATAGAGTAGAGTAATTGTTTTAAAATGCAGATTGTTGATTTCCAACTGAGAGGGGAGGAAAGTAAAAACAATGAAAATAAAAGGTCAAAGAATCCCTCAGGTGAGTCACAAAGATATTAAGGTATTTTTTAAACATCATGTCTAAGAACTGGCTGGAAAGTGACAATTCAGAAAATGATTAGTGGGAGGGAATGAAAAGTCGCAATTCTGTGACATAGATTCGGCTCCACACCCTGCCTATCTATGGTTTGCAGCATTAGATAGCAACCCCGAGAGGGAGAAATTAGCAAATCCTGGAACTGAAAAAAGGGCAAGATTGCAGTCGTGGTGGGAAATGACAAATGGGACCAGTGAGGCAGAAGGATTTGCAGGAACAATTACAGATCATGGCCCCACAAGTGTGGCCACTGGACGGATCGTGGATGAACTGCAGGGGAAAAGAGGGAGAAGGAGGCCGAGTTGGAACCCTCCATGGTGTAAAATTCCTGTCAGGAGAACAAGCAGATTGTACCCTGACTTCTATGTGGGAATAATGCTTTAGGAAAAGGGAGGCAGCAAAGAAAAAAGCAACCTCCTTTTAAGAGTGATGCTATTAACATTCTGACACAAGAACAAGAAACAAAAACTAAAATCAAACAAACAAAAAATGTCCATCTTTCATTATTATATTCTTCCCAGTTTTGGTAAATAAACTTACCTCCCCCGGCTTGTGTTTTAATAAATGCTTAATATCCTTAAGGATGTCTGAACTTATAATTAGTAGAGGCTCCTTAGAGATATACAATGTATAATTTAGAAAATATATCTTAATTGTTAGAAAAGCAAGATTTAAATGTAGTGGCAGTAAATGATTTTTTATCTTCCTGCCAAGCTTTGCTGGAAGTATGGAGATTCATGTTGTAAACAGAAACTTGTTCATGGGATAATTTTCAGGGTTTTAACATGAGAGATGAAATTACTTAAAGAGCCTGATTTCAGCATAGTTAAAATCTGATAGGGAAGACAGTTCATTTCCCAGTCACCAAACACCATGCTGACCCAGATTCAGAGCCAAGTGAGCCCTTAAGTGTCACCAGGCAGTTTGAATGCTGATTGAACAGGGATTCTATTTTAATTTTTTAAAACTGCCATTTCTTTTTAAAAGCCCCAGGGCATGCAAAGAGTAAAATATACCAATCATTAAAATATTTAAATTCACCAGCAGCAGTGATTAATAAAACATCCAAATGAAACAGTTTATAAAAAGTGGTTTTAACTTGTCTAGTCTAAAATAGCACACTCAACGATGCCAGCTCATTTTTCTCAACCCCTTTCAGTCCTCACCCTCCACAAGTTTCCTGCAATTCAACAAAAACATACGAAGCACCTATTCTAGAAAAGGCACTCTACAATTAGAAAGATGATCACATGTCGTTCTTACTCTCAATATATCTATAATTAATGACATTGTATTCTGACTTGTGTCATTTATTTGTCCTAGAAATCTGTTAGGGCAGGGTCATACTAAGGTAGGGCCATTGGCCAAACATAGACTTCAGGCAGATTTTTGTTATAGTCCAGTTTTTTCAAAAATATTTGAACTATTTGCCAAAATTTTTAAAAAACCAAGCGATTGCAGGCACACATTCTCTATCCCTCCCTCCCCCTCTCTCTCTCTCTCTTCCTCTCTCTCTCTCTCTCTCTCTTTCTCACACACACACACACACACACACAACACACACACACACACACACTGGTTGGGCTGGTTTCTGCGCAGCAGTGTGCCCAGAATTAGTACCGACCATCTATTAGATGAGGAGCTCAAGGATTCACCACAGTCTTCATAGTTCCCCTTTTTTACACTGGGCCTCTTTATATAGAGTACCAGGCTGCCTCACGCACATATTTGAGTTTGCAGTTTCTGGTATAATGATGCAACGAAGTGCAGCGGGAGTGCGCAGAATAAACAGGCAGCTGGCAAGCCACATGGGAAGCGCAGCATAGAGTCAGATGTGGACCTATCAGCAAAATAGTGCGGGTGGAAATGGAGGAAAAGGGCATTCCTAAAGGAATGAACCATATCATTCACATTGACAAGGGTAGGAATGGGGAAAGAATAGATCTGGTAGTCCAGTATGACTGTGTGACTCATATACATTGGGAAATAAAAAGACTGGAAGGGTGAGTCTCAGCCACAGTTGGGAATCCTAAATTTTTGGAGTAGAGAATCTATAAAATCAGAACTGTGCTTTTTGGATAACTTTCCCATTAAACTGTAAAAAACCTAAAAGAATCCCAGGAGTTACTGTTTTACTTGACGACTATCAAACAGCAGAATCCTTGTCCTTAATTGTGTTCTATGTCTCTTCTCTGTAGTATAAATTCATTCAATAACATCACATTCAACCGGCAGTCTAGATCGCCAAGAAACCACTTCTCTCCAGGGTACAGATGGAATATGGATGTCATGGTGGGGATATTGAACTTCCTGTCAGAAGACTGGGCTGTCTTATCAAAGCTCCACCACTTACTATGTGCTCTTGAGCAAGCAGCTGACCTTTGTGGTATTTCCTATAAAATGTTGATGATAACCTTCTTCATAAGGTTGTTCTTCAAATTAAATGAAACAAACAGTGTAGTGTTTGAGAATATTTGCAGACAACACAATGTAGTGCAAACAAAAGTTACATTATTATTATCATAAATATTGGGTGGCTCAGATCCCAGTCTTGTCTTAGAGGAGTTCTTTGCCTTTTGTGCTCCCAAGAAGACTGCCAGTCTTTTATACTTTCAGTCAAAGCCTTGGCCCTTTTATTTTATTAATGTAGTCTTTGAAGGGTCATGATAAGTTGGTCTACTTGATGACATCCCAGGTGTAGACCTAACTGCTGGTCTCAGCTGGTTTCCAGTAATCCAAGCCCACTGTCCCTCCTCCCAGTGACCTACATATCTACTCAAATTCATGCTTCATAAGCTTCTAGTCTAATTTAAAATGCAAAGCTCTCCTCTTCTTGATTCTGCCTTTATCAAGATAACTCTCATTCTTGTTAATAATACTCAAATTTTTTTAACTTATTTTCAGATACCTAAGGTAAAGCATTGGATGAAAATTATTCAAATAAGTAAATAAATAAAAACACAAGGGAGATACCTCAGGCCAATTTTTGGGAAAGAGGCAGTAAGCAGAGAAATGAAGTGCTGCATTTACCTGGAGGGCAGTTGCTGTTACCACAAACTCTGTGCCAAAGTAGATAGTGCCAGCCACATGTAGCTAGAGATTTAGGGCTCAAGGGGGTTTGAGGGAGACAAGCCTCATACACAGCTGGGGCCCCAGGTTGCACTCTAGCAAGTCGAAGGTAAAGATCTAAATAGTTTCTCTTCTTCCCTCAAACCATGGAAAACCAGTGAGGGCTGCCACAGTAGCAGGTCTGAAAAGGAGAAAAAAAGTAAAAGGCAAAAGAAAACAAAGCCATCCTGGTAGCTGCCAATGGCCCTCAGGAAGCAAAGGCTGATCTTGGGCATTCTCTGAATCTGGAGGTGCCTATCAATGCCTGGCAGGAACAAACACAAAGCTGCTCTATTCCCACAAATAATTTTTTGAGAATAATAAGCAGCAAGCATTTATATATTACTATCCATATAAGAAAACAAGACTGCACGGTAAGAACAAAACCACAGACAGAAGAAACAGGCCTAACAACAATGCCATCTATTTGAACTATCAGTCTAGCAGGGGAGGATGTGCAGGAACATAACTAAAACTAAAAATAGGGCAACTTTCAATTTAAGAGAAATATAGCATGTCACATAGGATGGAAGAATATTGTCTTATCTGTAGTGAGGCTTTGCATCATAATTACTGCTCTACCATCTGCATTGTTCCTGAGCAGAAGATGCTAAGAGGTTAAGTGACAATAGAGAGAAAAAGAACATTGAATCAGGTGAAGCCAAAGGAAAAGGTTACATATACCCTCCCATTTCCTTGTGCTATTAATATTTCTAAGTCTCAGTCTCCTCATCTGTAAAAGAAACAATGACTATTTTAGGGGTATTTTGAAAAATAAATGAGTTGGCTTATATAAAAGTTTGACATATTACTAGTTCTTAACAATGTCAGCTGTTTTCATTAGATTTTTTAGGCAAGAATAAAATCACATATCTTACTGCTATTATATAGAGTGATATTTTAGAAAGTAGGGTGAAATAAATCTTCCTACTCTACCCATAAAATCCCACCCAATTCCTGGAATCTGAAAAAGAACAAACTCAAATTGGCAAACAAGTTATGTGCAAAACCACCAAAGAATACATTTAAAGCTCATAAATTCAAATCTCAGGAACTATGAATAAACCCATTTCCTGCTGGGTAGCTTTACACCTGAAGGAAATGCCTGCAGTAAGAACAACCAGCAGAATCCCAGAAAGACTTTTGCAATTTTAAGTGGCCAGGACTGTGCTCGAGCTCTGGCAGAAGAGTAATCCAAACTGATTAGCTCAGTGGCCTTTGTTCCCTTGAGGCCAAGACTTCATCCTGATGGCAGTGACCAGTCAAGTGAGCACAGACCCATGGTGATTGCAGGGTTTCCTCCACCTGTGATCACTGTTACCTCTGCATGAGGAGAAAGAGTGAGCTGCAATCAAGATAACGCAGCCTGAGTCACTTCTAGCTGGTGCCCTTATAAATATGCTTCAGTTGTCCAGAATAATTGTTTCCGATAAAGGCCAAATGTACAGTTCTGACAGGGATGTCCTTATGAATTTGTGCTGCTTGTAAACCTGTCAGGATAGATGCCTCCTTGTATTTCCATCTTTTAAATCAAGCTAACAAGTCAGGTTATTTTTCAGAAAATCATTCCATGTGTTCCATTCAAAGCCAAGTTTGAAAGCTTGATAAGCTCCCAGGGACTTATAGTTTTAATTAATCTAGCTTCACGTTTTCCTTCAATAAGGTAGAAATTTAGTGCCTCCACCACTTTCTCTCACCCAAGCCTCTTCCTCCTCTTGTAGTCCCTATCTTGGTAAAAGCTAACTCTACGTATCTGGTAATGCTGGAACCTCTTAGTCATCCTCTAATATTCCCTTTCTGAAACACCCACAACTAACTGACTACCTCTCCTAACAACACTAGATTCTAGAGATCTCTAAGCTCTGACTATTTGTCCATTTGCATGGCCACTGCCCATTCAAGCACATTTAACCTGGGTTAAATACAAAAATCTCCTCACCAGTGTCCCACCCTTTAGTCTTACCTCTTTAGAACCTCCTTCTCCCAACAGGCTGATCACTAGAAAATAGAGATTTGACCAAATTGTTTTATTTAGTCATTCACTGGATCCCATCACTTTTAAGAAAAAAATCCAAGCTCTTCAGAATTTTACACAAGATCTTTCACTCTGTCATTTTGTCCTTGTACCACCTCTGCCCATATAGATACTACATGTGCTTTGGCTGTATGGATCTACTTGCCAATCGATCATGATGCCAGAATCTGTCACTCTCCAAGTCTGTGTGGTCCCTCTCTCTGGAGAATTTTCCCACATAGCCACCCTCTCATTCTGCACTAATTCATCTGGTTAACTTCTACTTATCTTTCATGGCTCAACCAAAGCATCAAATCATTGGGATGCTTTTTGCCACTTTCCCTTTACACTCTTGTAGAATTTGTTTGAAAACTGGATGAGCTTCCAGGGACATGTGATTTCAGTTAGTCTGGCTTTATGTTTTTGTCATGCCTCAGCCTCAGTGCTATTGACATTTTAGGCTGACTAATTCTTTGCTGTGGGGACTGTAGGATGTTTAGCAGCATCCCTGGCTTCTACTAACTAGATACCAGTGACCACCTCCCGCAACTTGCAGCAACCAAAATATCTCCAGAAATTGCCAAATGTTCCCTAGGGGGAAAAATTTGTTCTGTTGAGAGCCACTGCTACAGTATTATATAGACATCATTCCACGGCTCTATTGGAAGTGTAGCTTGTTTGACCTACTAAGAAGGACCTACTTATTGATGAAAACTATCTTTTTGTCTTGAGTGTAACCTCAGTGCCTATAACAGTGTCCGTCAGATAATAGGTGCTTGATAAATACTGTTGAACAAATGAAAACAAATGAATAAGCAAATGTTAAGTAATCATCAGATGGTACCGCTCTACACTGTCAGAAATACTTTCCCCCAATTCCCATATGTAAAGCCTACAATCATGAGCCAAGAAAATAGTTCTGTCACTGAGAATTCTGAGCTTAGAATCACAGATGAATTGAAAGTGAATAGAGGTCAGTTAGATTAGAGGCTAGCCCCACCAATATCTTTGGTTTGAAAAAACAGAGGCACAAACAGATAAAGTAGCTCTGTGTATGCCACATAGGGTGTATGCAACAGAAACCATCCTTGGCAAAGCTACTTGCTTTTCTGTACACATAAATGGGAGAACTTGTCACACAAACTTCATCTTGCCAATGTATATAAATCATATTTTAGCAAGGCTTTTTGCATCTATCCTGATAGGGTAGCTGAGACTTCACTTTCTGAGATAGTTTTGAGATATATTTGAAACCTTGGGCAAAACTTTGGCTGCATAGGGTCCTATTCCTTTGCATTGGTAACCGTATAAACTATTCATGATATTCCCGTTTCAAAATATCTTATTCTGAGTCCTTCACCCCAACAGGATCCTGAAGATGAGAGGCAAGCACTGAGTCTGACATTTCTCAAGACACTAATGCTCAGCTGGAGGAATATAAAGCAATCTAAACAAAGCTGTATTTCCACTCCCACATCCATAACAAAGATATTCTGCCTTGAGCAGCTCACTCATCCCCACAAGCTGTGAGAGCAGCTCAGTTTCCGCTCTTCCAGTACCCGATACTGCAGACCAAAGCCAAGTCGTAAGAGTGATATACTGTCAAACCTAAAATGAACAGGTAGCACTATTAGGCATTTTCAAGGCCATACAATTCATATTCTGGTGGCCATGGGGAGGAGGTAACCTTAGAAATTGCTGAGAACATAGCTGCTTAACCAAGAGATAGGTCTACGGAACAGTGACCTCTTTTATTTTATCTTCTCTGGTATAAAAGGTTCCTCTTGTGTGTGCTAGCAGAAAAGACAGAGATTGTCTTTCATTTTTGCTTATACGAGCTCCTTGAAATGGGAGGAGAAAGGTTTTCATTACCTAGAAGACTTGACTGAGATGACATAATATATTTCCTCTTCTTCATTTCTGGGAGAAAGAAAAGAAAATTACAAGATTGTGGCTATAGAATCCTGAGTGCTTTCTAAAAGAAGATAACATAAAGAAATGTGGAACTAAAGGAAACTTCCAGACTCTGCATTGTTTAGTGATGATGAAGATGAAAGTAGGTGAAGCAGAACACCTCAGATGCCTGGGTTTTGTATAAGTCCTGGAATTCTGACTGAGGCAAGGCCACCTCACTCAGAATTCCAAAAAATGTCTGAAAAGAATTCACTAATTTCCATTGCAATTACCAAGATAGAGTAAAACTGACCTTGGAAACATTCATGGTGTCACTATTTCTGAAACACCTTTTTTTAAAAAAACATCTGCCATCCTTCTAACATTAATTTTTGCAGTTCTAGATCTGGCTCTGGTTAAAAGAGGAGCCACACCTATGATGTATTAGCACATGATACATTTTCATAATCTTCTATTTGGAAACTTTGGAACTGCCTGGCATTACAGTTAATCTTACTGAAGCAGGAAATTAACACCCTAAGAAAATGTAAACTGAAATAGTCCCATTGCCAGATAGATAGATGATGATAGATGATAGATAGATAGATAGATAGATAGATAGATAGATAGATGATAGGTGATAGAGAGATAGATGATATAATGATGATGATAACGATGAGGATGATGACAGATGATAGATGATAGATAGATAGATAGATAGATAGATAGATAGATAGATAGACAGACTGACAGATAGACCTGTTAGAAGTTTATTTTCCTTCTTTGGATTTGTCCTATATTCATCATTAAGTTTTCAGCTCTTTTTTGGTTCCTTGATGGACTTTCCTTGATACTGTTATTCTCGCTCAAATGAGGACAAATAAATTGAGATGTGTGCTTGCTGTATGATAGATTATACAAGATTCCTCAGTAGTGTGGCTGATTTAAACTCAGACTTTAAGTAATTACAAAGCTCAGGTAATTACATCTTATGATACCTGTGAGATAGGAGTTACTAACCTGGTTCTAAGGTTTGAGATCTAAAGAGTAGCAATTATTTATGTGCATGCTTGTGAGATTTTTATTATTTATGTCCTAATATTGTATATATAGTTGTAATTATAACTTTCCTGTTATCTTCAGCAACATTATTTCATTTTTTCCAAGGTGATTCTAAGCATTATTTCAGTAGATTGGAGTTTATATTATCAACATCTCTAAATGCTATTTACGATATTAACTTATCATGGATACTTTACACCTTAATTTATTTATATCCAAGGTAATGGTCTCCTTGCCTTTCAGAATTTTCTATTATAGGACATAGCTATCTTTGCTTTAAAATAAAATTTAAAATCAGTGCAGATGCGGGCAGAAGGAATGAAGTTTTGAGAAAAGGTAAGATCAGAAGTTCAATTTAACATTAAGTGCCTCCTTCCTCAACTTTGCTTCCTTATTTAGCCCTCTTCTCTTCCAGCTCCACACATTCCCAGGACCTCAGTTGTTATCTGTATACAGACAAATGCCAAATGTGTCTCTCTTGCTTTTATATACATACTACTCCATCCCACTTCATAACCAATGGGCACCTCAAACATAATAGTGTAAAACTAGTGTAAACCCTTTTGGCCTCCAAACTGCCCATGCTCTATACCTCAGTGAATGACATATTAATCCACCTACCTGTCCAAAGCAGAAAAATAGGAGTCACCTTTGACTCATTCTTCTCCCTAACCTTACATCCAACCAATCACAAGTCTTGTCAATTCTTCCTCTTTGAAGTATCTCAAATCTGTCCTCTCTATTTTTGCTGTCATTAAGTTCATCCCACCATCACTTCTGGCACTGTCTGCTAATTGGTTTCTCTTCCTTCACCCTGACCAATTCCAGCAGCCTTCATAGTACAACTAGGGTAACCTCCTAAAAAGTAAATTGAATGTGTCCATTCTGCTCTGAGCTCTCCTGCTACCTCCATTGCTCTCTGGATAAAATCCCTTAACAATTCAACCCCTGCTTTCGCTCCCTGATGCAAGCATCATCACTCTTCACTTATAACTCCATGCCTTAAACATATTGTACCACTTGTAGTTCACCAAAAGGCCATACTTTTTTCTTTTCTTAGGATCTATGGACAGCTGCTCCCTATATTTAGAAAACGTTCTCTTGCCACACTCTCCCTTATCTAGGTAACTAAAGATCATTCCTCAGGTGCCAGCTCAAGCATAACCTCTTTTTAAAAAGACATTTCTGAAAAAAATAAAAATAAAATAAATAAATAAAAATAAGAAGACATTTCAAACCACCAATTGTCCCTGACTCTCTCACTTCCAAAGCCAGACTATTTGGCCCTTCTGTGAGGCCTACTCCATCATATAATTTTTTTACTCTCTAATAATAACTTATGAATATCTCAGACATTTTACTAAATGCCTACATGAGTTATATTAGAGATTCTAGCTAAAGGTTTAAGGACCAAAACTTAACAAATAGGTATTTTGTTTGAATTAACAGGACTTAATATTTTATTAATTAAATATAAATATTTTTCTTAAATGAGGATACTCCAAATGAAAAATCTAGATTTATAGCTTCCTTTGAAAAATTATTAAATGTGGCAAAACTGGATCCACATTTCTGAGCATGACAACAATAAACCATACTTGAATTATGGCTATGCTCCTTAATGGCTGTATTAGTCTGGTAGGGCTGCCATCACTAAATATCACAGACTAGGTGGCTTAAATAACAAAAATTATTTTCTCACAGTTCTAAAGACTAAAAATCCAAGATCAAGATGTCAGGTGTGGTTTCTTCTGAGACCTCCCTCCTTGGCTTGCAGATAGCCACCTTCTTGTTACATCTTCACAAAGCCTTTTCCCTGTGCATATGCATCACCAGTGATTCCCTGCATGTCTATATTTTCTCTTCTTATGAGGACACCAGTTAGATTGGATTATGGCCCACTCTAACAGCCTCACAAATATAGTCACAGTCTAAGGTTCTGAGAGTTAAAACTTCAACATATGAACTGAGTGGGAAACACAATTCAGCCCCTAACAATGGCCTTATATTCTCAGTTGTACACAGTCCCCACCACACTCTACTGTCAATCAGACACTCCAGTTCACTCATTTGAGATCATCTTCCCTGCCCCTATAGTTATTTGAATTCATGAGCTTATGTTATTCTCTCACTCTTTTTTGTAAATTTTTTTCTGAAATTAATCTTCTCACTTTTTGTGAAATTGTTTTCTAACTCCAGGTCCCCAGTTCTTAGCTAATCTATTACGTTACCTTTCATCATGCAATACTAATGCATTTTCTCCTCTAGATATGAGTATCTTAAAAGAGGTTCTTGTTTTTGTTCACCACAAGGTAGCTTAGTGATAAAGAAAGCAAACTCTGGAGCCAGGGTGTTGAAGTTTGAATCATAACTCCTCCATCCTGTCTGTGTGACTCTGGACAACTTATTTAATTTTCTTGTATTTCATCTGAAAAATGGAGTTAGTAATAGTGCCTATTATTAAAGTACTCAAAGTGCTACCTGACACATAGTAGTTTCCCAATAAATATTGGCAATATTATTAGTGTTACAAGGGCTTTTTATAGTATCTGCATTCATTGATTCAATAAATATTTATTGAGCACATATTATATACCAAGTATTTTACTGAGCATAAAATTATTTTTTAAAAAAATGAGAGAGAGACTATTAAACATGAACTCTGAACTCAACAGACTCTAATTACAGTTTTGAGTTCAAAATCATTAAATTTTAATATCCAATGAAGCTCTTAAAAGTTATTTTTCATATACCAAATGGTCTTTAAAACATATTCCATTATGCAGTCAGTATAATCCTGGCATTTTTCTTTTCCATGGCTGTACCAAATGTACAGCTACAATTTTCTCTGTGGGAAAACCAGAAACTAGTTGAGTGACTGAGAAAAACACTCACATTCAAATGAGCAAGAAAGCTAAAACATACTGTCACCATAAACCCATCCCTAGCACAGTGCCACAGAATTGGAAGGGAACTCCCAAATCCCAACTTCTCAATGAGGAGTAAAAACTTTGGACCATGCAACTTAGTGCCCCAACTTTTAAAGCTGCCACTGAGACACATGGGCTCCTAAGTGATAAGCTGCACTGAGACATGGGCTCCTAAGTCATTAGCTCTTTAGACAAAGAGCTTCCATTCATGAGTCCCATGAAACTATAGCAAACAAAAAAGCAATTTTTAAATGGGTTTAGGAGCACCACCACCATCACTCGCCCTTGCCTTGACCCCTACAAGCTATACACCTTGACTCAGCATAGAGGAAGAAGCAAAAATGCTCATCTTCAGTTTTTCCCCAGATGGAGTAAGACTGTGTACTTTTCCAATTGCTGCCTGAGGGTTCGGCTTCTAATCTTTCTTTATTCTAGGTTCTAACTGCAATCTTCCCCAGAGCCCAAAGAGTCTACAGGCATTTCCCCTGCTTTCTCCCTCTAGATCACTCCAACAATAAACCAAGTTGTCAGCATCTCCCTGGAAGGGGCTTGTCCGTACATCTATTGCCCCAGCATTTTCATTGCCACCAAAGTAATGGTCCCTCAAATTACCTATGTCCAATAGCTAACAGGGCTCATCCTAAACAAACAAAAAGCAGTTTTCAAATAGATGTGCAAGAACTTCCTGCAGCTTTCCTCCCCAGGCTCAGCAGAGATGAAGCAGTCAAAAACACCTACCTCCCATTTTCCCCCTAGGAAGAATTTGACTGTATATTTTCTCATCTGCTGCCTGATGTTCCCTCTTCTAATAAGCTTGCATATGGAAGTTGACTAAGACCCCCCTGGGAGATAGATAGAGCTGTGGTCACATTCCCCACTGTCTCTCCTGAGCTCACTACAACAGTAAAACCAAGTTTCCATTTTCTTCCTGGAAGAAACTTGTCAACACATCTAGCACCCTAACTGCTATAACTATCACCCAAGGGACTGGCTCCCAAATCATCTAGCTCTGGAAGCTGACAGAGCTTGGCAATCATGAGTCTCCCAGGACCACACAAAACAAAGAAACAATCCTATTTGGGTGTACAAGCACTCCCAGTGATTATTCAATCTAGCTCAGCACAGAGTGAGAAAGGAAAAAAAAAAAAAAACTAACAAACAAAACAGCTCTTGATTTGTTTCTGATAGAGGCTAGACTGCAAATATAGTAATCCAACTTTTCCAGCTGCAGCCTGAAAGCTGGGCTTCTAATTAGCCTGTATTAGGGATGTTAAGTGGCATGCAATTACTAGTCCTCTAAGACCCTGAAGAGTGACATAGGAGCATTTCCCATGCTTTTGGGACAATATTACATCTTGGAATACCTTCAACTACTGGGAGTCACTAAGAACAGAGATGGTATCTTAGATAATCACAAAGGTTTGAGAGGCAACCAGGAGCTTAAGTTAGGCTGATTGAGGAGGTTCACATCCTCCACAAAACCTATCTCTCAATATTGAGAGAGGTGGCTCTTTAATGTGCAGAAACTAATGCAGGGAGTCAAGAAAAATAAACAGGTATTTTCCACACAAAAGAATAAGACATATCTCTGAAACTAATCTTAACAAAGCAGAGATAAGTGATTTATTTAATAGAGGGTTCAAAATAACAATCATAAAGATGCTCACTAATATAAAAACAGAACTGGAAAAAAATCTATAGAGGGTTAACAGCAGATTAGACTAGATCAAGTAGAATAAAGGGTTAACAAATTTGAAGACAGAAAAGTGGAATTTATTCAATCAGAGGGGGGAAAATGTATGAAAAAGAGTAAAGATAGTTTAAGGGACTTATGGGACACCCAAGAAGACCAATGTATGCATTATAGGGATCCCAGAAGTTAAAAATAGAAAGGGGCAGAAAGCTTATTCAAAGAAATAATGTTAGAAAATGTCCTTAATTTGGGGAAAGAAACAGACATCCAGATCCAGTAAACCCAAAATGAACCAAATAAGATAAATTCAAAGAAAACTACAGTGAGACACATTATAATTAAATTTCAAAAATGGAAGACAATGAGTAAATCTTAAAAGAAGCAAGAGAAAAACAACTTGTTAAGTACAAGGAAACCCCCATAAAACCGGCAAAAAAATTTTTCAGCAGAAATTTTGCAGTCCAGAAGGGCCAGCAAAGTCATCCTTTGGAATTAAAAAAAATAGTTTCCCTCTCAAACACAAGCTGAAGGAGTTCATCACCAGTACCCTGGCCTTATAAGAAAGGTTAAAGGGCATTCTTCAAGCTGAAATTAAAGGTTGCTAATTAATAACATGAAAACATATAAAAGTATAAAACTCACTGGCAAGGTAAATATATTCTCTATTTTTGTAATGGTGTTTGGTAAGTCACTAGTAACTTTAGTATAAAGGTTAAAAGACAAAAGTATTAACAATAACTATAACTACAATAATTTGTTAATGGATATATGTATAAAAGATGTACGTTGTGACATCAGAAACATAAAATGTGACGGAGTGTAAAAATGTAGAGTTTTTATATGTGTTCAAAGTTAAGTGTTATCTTGTTAAAATTGAATTTATAAGATGTTTCATGAAAGCCTCATGGTAACTACAAAGCAAAAGCATACAGTAAATATACAAAAGATGAAGAGAAAGGAATCAAAACATATCACCACAGAAATCATCAAATCACAAAAGAAGAAAGCAAGAGAGGAGAAAAGGAAAAAAGAACTATAAAACAGACTGAAAATAATGAATAAAATGTCAATAGTAAGTCTACACTTATCAATAATTATTTGAAATGTGAATGGACTGATTTCTCATATTAAGACAAGGCTTTATCTAAATTAACTAAGGAAAAAAAAAAGGCTCAAATAGGTAAAATCAGAAATCAAAGAAAGGACATTACAACAAATAACACAGATTTGAGGATGATAAGAAACTACTATAAAGAATTATATGCCCCCAAAATGGACAACCCAGAAGAAATGATAAATTCCTAGAAACAACAATTACTGAGACTGAGTTATGAAGAAATAGATCACCTTAACAGACCAACTACTACTAAGGAGTTTAAATACATGATCAATTACTTCCCAACAAAGAAAGGCCCAGTAGTAGATGGCTTTACTGTGGTCTTCTACCAAATATTTAAGGAAGAATTAATACAAATCTTCAAACTTTTCCAAAAATAGAAGAGAAAGGAATATTTCTAAACTCATTTTCTTGGCTAACATTATCTTTATACCAAAGCCAGACAAGGACACTACAAGAAAATTATAGGTAAATATCTCTGATGAACATAGGTAAAAAAAAATCCTCAACAAAATATTGGCAAGCTAAATTCAACAATACGTTAATTCATACACCATGATTAAATGTGATTTATTTGAAGGATGCAAGGATGGTTCAACATCCACAAATCAATGTGATATACCACATTAATATAAAGAAGGATCGATATCATATGATCATCTAAACATATGCAGAAAAATTTAGCAAAATTTGACACCCAGTCATGATTTTAAAAATCTCTCAGCAAATTATGTATGTATAGATGGAATGTACCTCGATATAATAAACAGCAGTATGATAAGCTCACAGCTAATATTATACTCAACGGTGAAAAGCTGAAAGCTTTTCCTCTAAGATCAGGAACAAGACAAGGATGCCAACTCTCACTACTCCTATTTAACATAGTACTGGAATTCATAGCCAGAGCAATTAAGAAATAAACAAATAACAGACATCCAAATCAGAAAGAAAGGTGTAAAACTGCTTGTGTTTACAGATGGTATGACATTATATATAGGAAAGTGTAAAGACTACACCAAAAAAAAAAAATTGTTAGAAACAATAAATGAATACAGTAAAGTTGCTGCATACCAAAGCAATATGCAAAAAAAAAAAAATTGCATTTCTATACACTAACAACAAACTATCAGAAAGAAATTAAGAAAACATTCTCATTTACAATAGCATCAAAAAGAATAAAATACTTTGGAATACATTTAACAAAGGGGGTGAAATATCTGTACACTGAAAACTATAAAACACTGATGAAAGTAATTGAAGACCCACATAAATGGAAAGATATTCTATGTTAATGGTTTGAAAGAATTAATGTTGTTGGAATGTCCATATTATCCAAAGTAATATACAGATTCAGTGTAAGTTCTATCAAATTTTCAATGGTTCTTTTCACTGAAATAGGAAAAACAATCTTAAAATTTATATAGTACAAAAAAAGAACCCAAATAACCAAAGCAATCTTGAGAAAAAAGAAAAAACTGGAGACATTCTATTTACTGATTTCAAACTGTATTATAAAGCTATAGTAATCAACAGTATCACATTGACATAAAAACTGGCATATAGATCAATAGAACAGAATAGAGAGCCAAGAATTAAGCCCATCCATATAAGGCCAATTAATTTTCGACAAATGAGCCAAAAATACATAATTAAGAGAGTGTATTCTTTTCAATAAATGATGTTGGGGAAACTGGATATCCACATACAAAAGAATCAGACTGGACCCCTATATTACACTATACACAAAAATCAATTCAAAATGGATTAAATATTTGAATATAAGACCTGAAACCATAAAATTCCTAGAAGAAAGCATAAGCAGTACACTAATTGACATCAGTCTTGGCAATGATTTTATGGCTATTACACCAAAAGCAAAAGCAACAGAGCAAAAATAAACAAGTGGGACTATATCAAACTAAAAAGCTTCTGCACAGCAAAGGAAATCATCAACAAAATGGAAAAGTAACCTATAGAATGGGAGAAAACATTTGCAAATTATATTTAATAAGGAATTAATATCCAAAATATAACAAGGAACTCATATACCTCAGTAGCAAAACCAACAAACAAACAAACAAACAAACCGAAAAACAAATAACCCAGTTTAAAAATGTGCACAAAACCTGAATGGATATATTTCTAAGGAAGACACACAAACGGCCAAAAGATGCAGGAAAAAG
The DNA here is from genome assembly GCA_003508835.1 of Eonycteris spelaea. Taxonomy (NCBI): domain Eukaryota; kingdom Metazoa; phylum Chordata; class Mammalia; order Chiroptera; family Pteropodidae; genus Eonycteris; species Eonycteris spelaea. The sequence continues at coordinate 8,274,371 of PUFA01000043.1, read as the reverse complement.
TGATCACCATTTTTAATCATCTGGGAAATGCAAATCAAAACTGCAGAGATCTTACACCTGTTAGGATGCCTATTATCAAAAAGAAAAGAGATCACAAATGCTGGTGAGGTTGTGGATAAAAGGAATATCTTTTATCTAGTTGTAGGAATGTAAACTTGTGCAGCCACAATGGAAAACACTATAAAGTTTCCTCAGGAATTTAAAAATAGAACAACCATATGACTCAGCAATCCTACTCTGGGAATATATCCAAAGGATCATTATCTCAAAGAAATATATGCACTCCCAGGTTCATTGCACCATTATTCACAATAGCATCGAAACTTAAGTGTCCACGGAAAGATGAATAAGTGGTGATATATGTTGAAATATTACACAGTCTTTAAAAAGAAGAAAATCCTACCATTTGAAATAACATGGATAAAACTGAAGAATATTATGCTAAGTGAAATGAGTCAGACAGGAAAGACAAGTACTGCACAGTATCACCTATATGCGTAATCTATTTTTAAAAAGTCAACTCATAGTAACACAAAGTAGAATGGTGGTTGCCAGGGGCTGAGGAGTGAGAGAAATAGAGAAAGGTTGCTAAAAGGGTACAAACTTCCATGCATAAGATAAATGAGGTCTGAAGATGTAATGTGTAGCGTGGTGACTATTGTTGGTAACACTTATTGTATAATTTAAATTTGCTACGAGAGCAGAACTTAAGTGTTATCTTCAACACACACATACACACACACACACATGCACACACGCACAGGTAATTGTGTGAGATGATAAGATGTGTTAATTAACTCAATGGTGGGAATCCTCTCACAAGGTATATGTATGGCAAATTATCATATGTGTACTTTAAATATGTTACGATTTTATTTGTCAATCATACTTCAGTAAAGCTTGAAAAAAGAAAAAAAGAAGTAGGCAAATTTGTTCTCCAAATAAACTCCACACTAGGATGTTCTATTACTTTATGAATGATTTCTTCATTTATGTTTCTTGAATTGTTAAACCAACAATATTTTGATGTCAATTTTCTTCTCTTTGGTCTATTTCTAAACAAGGATTATCAGCTCTCTTTCATATAAGTTATTTGCCTTCTGTCTGTGCAGTTTTTTTTTTTTTTTATATCAGGAGAGACAAAACAAAAGGCTATGTCCAAAATAAAAGTTGTAAGTGTTTTCCACCATTATCTATGCCTTATTCTTAATCCTAGTTTATAAATCCTGTTTATTTCTACCAAACTAGTAATGCCTGCTTGGGACTAAGTTGCCGAACTCTGAACTGTGACTTCAGCTAACAATCAGATTTTATCTGGACTATGTGCTCAGTTGGTCAGAGCATGCTGATGAATGAAAGGCCAGTTCCTGTGGGAACCAGAGTTTCACCCAGAGAAATCCCTTTGCACAGTCACAGATGGCATCTTATCCCTAGCCAGTGTTCTCATAAAATCTTGTCCCTGCTATTAGAAATGAGATCAGTGTCAGAGTGAAGCACAACTCCCATAAAAGAAAAAAAAGCACTATTCGTGTGCTCTCAGTCAAGAAAAATTGTAAGAGCTGTCACTTACTGCAAGCTCACTTTGTTCTAGATACTGTACTGCTTTTCATGTATTATTTCATACTATCTTCACAATTCTATGAAGTATATCCCAAATTAACCTTAAGAAAAGCAAAACAAATAATTCACCCAGAGTCAGAGTGGCAGAGCTCAGTTGACCCCATATCTGACTTGAGACTCCAGAGTCCTTGTGATTCACTCATAATATATGTTTTACAGTATTAACACCACAGCGGTAGCAGGAAACAATGAGATTGAGGACCTTGTTGTTTTGTCTCAGACTTTCTTGAGACCTTGGAAAAGCTTTCTCCATTCAGTCCTGGGTGCCACAAATGGATCCCACTGGAAAACACATGAGAATCCCACTCCTTTTGGCATTTGCGCAGATCACTTTTAGTCTTGATGCCTCTGATCTCATCTTCTCTAATTCCACATTTAGGTCCTAAATATTCTCTTAGACATTCCTCTGCTTGAAGAACCAACTGGATGTGTTTCTACTTCAATCTGATGTTTACCTTTTATCTTCACTTCCACCTAATCCTGGTTTCCAGCATATCTCACAATCTTATCCTGAGAAAAAATTGGACAAGTCAATTTCTCTAAGTCTCAGTTAACTCATCCACTGAATAAGGGATTTGGACTAGATTATCTGTAATGCACTTTTGAGCTCCCAGGTGTTATCATTAATAAAATGATCACTAGCATTGTTACCGGGGAAGTCTTTCCTTTACTGGAGAGAAGCATTATGCAGTTCCACCCTAACCCCCAGATCTTACTTGATGACAGGAGATGTGTATATGCCTACCCAACCGTTAAGGACATAGTGAACATGAAATTCCAAAAAAAGAAGAAGAATTACATTTTAACCCAGCAGGAATATCTTTTCTTTTTTCACTCAAATTTTAAAAACAAATCTAATTGTTATACTTTAAGAGGAGGACTTCTGCCCTAAATGAATACTCCCCAGGAACATACAATGGAATAAAAAATAATGAGGAGAAGGAAATTAATTTAGAGCAATTCTGTTTTTATATGATTGCATTTAATCAATTTTTATACTCATTATTACACATTCAATTCAAAGGTTTTCATGGCCAAAAAGGGGGAAATGCTAGAAGGAATTAATTTCCCCGTGTTCTGCTAATGGAACAATTTTCCACTTGTCATTTGGGAAGTCTCCAGAGAGGTAGCATTTTTCAACCACAATCAAGGTGAAGTAGAATTGATTGGGGTCTGGGGAGAGAGCACAGTGCACAACGTCCACTGTCTCCGCCTTCCATGTCACTTGAACCTGCAAGTACATTCTGAAGTCTCATATCTACAAAAGGCACCTGAGAGATCTAGGGGCCCCTTGAGAACTTCCTCACAGATTCCTGGAGACTGGACCTGTACCTGCTCCTCTAAAACCTCTTTGAATACGAGTAGCAGAAAAGCAGTGACTTTAAAGACCCTATCTCTGTCACTGGCCAGCTGCATGAACTTATCCAAGTGATATAATGTTTCTGAACCCAAATGTGTGTCTTTAGAACAGGAGCAATAACAATAATTGTCTCACAGGGCTAATATGAGAATTAAACAGCTAATGCTACTGAAAGTGCTTTGCAGGCAGAAAGGCACAATGGTCAATTGTCTGGGTTCTTAAATATACTTCCTAAATTTGATTCCCACTCAGTCTTTATAAACTATGTATATAACCTTAAACAATTTACTCAAACTCTTTAATCCATTTGATGTAAATAATACTTGCACTTATCACATAGGTAGCTGGGAAGATTAAATAACATAATGCCATCAGTGCCTAGTGTACAGTGAAAGTCAGTAAGTGTGGTCATTATTAATACCGGCATGAATTGGGAAATGAGCACTTGGGACTTGATGGGTCAGCAGGATTCTGCAGGTATTTGCACATCCTTAGTATATATATTAAGTGGTAAAGGGGAGAGAAAAGAGGGAGGAAGAGAAAATAAACATATCCCTAGATGGGGCAAAGAGGGAAAATTCCCAGCATAAGTTGCCCTTAATTGATGAGGCCATGGACAAATATAACAAAATGCTTCCTAGATTTAATAAGGCTCAAGTAGCCACCTCTTGCCATTCATCTCTCCCTAGCCTCAGTTCTGTCTCTCTTAGCTCAGTAGACTTCATTTGTGTATCATTTTTGAAAACAATCAACTGAAGAAATTTAGATGGAATCTCTGTGAGTTTTTAAGAGTGCATCAGGATCATAAAAACAGAGTGGTTCTATCTATATGGAAATGTAGAATTCAAATATATCCATTCTAATAATCAAATTATAAGGGAAATGGCCCTCTAATAGGGAGCTAATAAAAGTTGATTCTTAAGGCTGCCTGGAGCTGTAAGCAAGAAGGAACAGATTTATAATGTTAAGATTTTCTGTTTTCTTCTTCTCGGTTCTCCCCACCCCAACTATTTTTATGATTCATGCCAATAACTACATGACCCAACCTTAGATTAGAAGAAAATAGATTAAGCAATCAGAGTTCTCATTTTACTGAACCTGCCCCACCACCCATACTCTCTCTCTCTCTCTCTCTCTCTCTCTCTCTCTCTCTCTCTCTCTCTCTCTCTCTTTCTCTCTCGTAAAGATTTACCTAAAAATGCTAAATTGACTGAAATTTCTCCCTTCTGTACAATGTAGAAATGCTCCCTGTGGTACTATTGATTAGCCATTGAGACCGTGCTTTGGATAATGAGGAGACTGTTAACAGGGCACAGGAAAGCAAATTTGGCCTAACCAGCTTTTATGTAATACATGAGAAGGGAAAGGCACAGTTGTTTTTTTTTAACCTCTTAATTTTCTAGATGCGGTCCCTGAAAATGTAGCATCTTAGTCCTAAATTAGCTTAAGGAGTTGTGTGTTGGTTACTGCAGAAAAAGCAGGCTTGAGAGAAGAAAAGAGATGAAAATAGATCTCTGTCTCGAGGGTTATAACAAATTGTTTCCCAGATGAGGAAATAGAATAACCAGCCACACACCTCTGGCTGTGACCAAACACAGATTTTTCTCACTAGTTTATTGTCACGCTGATAGAAAGTCACAACAGCCTGAGTGGCTGTACGTAGCTAGGACAGGCAAATTTGGGCAATAATTCAGCTTTTCCATCCAGCTTTTTAAACTAAATGACTAGGAAAGAACTGCACAGGACCATGTGGATAAAGTCTCTTCAGCCAGAGAAAAAGACCTTTCTCACTCCTGCTTGTCATGACACTGAAACCCCTCATTACAACCAAGGAAAAAAATATCGTAGAAGGAAACGCCTATAGGATCATCTCCAGATTCTGTATGATAACACATGGTAATAAGAGTGATACTTTAATCACAAATTTATACAATAATGCCCCAGAAGGTAGGGATGGAATAATGGTGTGGCATAAGAACATTATGAAGACATTATTATTAGTGCATTCAGGTGCAATGCAGACAAAAGCATACTATTTGAGTTATTTTGGAGATAAATACTGTCCAATAAATATTCTGGACTGGTACAGAGTTTTTCTTTTGGGTTTTGTTTTCAATTTTGAATTTAATCAGGGACTACATTCTCCAAATTTCCTGGAGAGCCAACGATTTCTTTTATCTTTCACCTGGCCAGATTCATGCATATCTTTTTAACTATCTCTTCCTTTAAGAATTTGAGACACTGAAATTAAGAGATAGGCTACACTGGGTACTTTTTAAAGTACATTTAAGAGAACTGTACCTTCCACTGAAAGTCACTGATAAAAGAATTAGGATTAAAGGCTGCTTTCAGTAAGTACATAAGTAAAGATGAAGACTGAATCATTAAAGCTAGAAGCAAGAAGTCGTGAGACATCTACAGAGGAACGTCCAGGCCTCCAAAAAGTAGCCACTCACCACATGTGGCTCAGCAGCACTTGAAATGTGGTGCAAAAATAAACGCACCTCAGATTTTGAAGATTTAGTATTAAAAATGTAAAATATCTTATGAATAACATTTATACTGATTACATGCTAAAATGACAATGGGCATATTGGGCTAAATATATTATTAAAATTAATTTTGCCAACTTATTTTTATTTTTACTGTGACTACTAAAAAAGTTAAAGTTGCATTTGTGGCTCATGTCCAGTTTCTGTGGACAGCAAGTCTAGAGAAAACCATAACCGTTCCTCTTGGTGCACAGATTCATTAGTGCTTTTTGGAATTTCCTTAGTGACGAGGAACCAGAGACCAATATATAAAAAAAAAAAAACACTCTGTGGCTTGCAGCTTTTAATATGTGTGTGTGGTAAATCACATAGAGTAATCATTATACAGAATGGGTTCAGGCATTCTTAAAGGGTTTGTTTTTTTTAATTCTCTGTAGTCAGTATATGTAGATCCTTTGATTGGATGAACTCTACTGGGCTAATTAATTAGTAATAATTACGGAATCTTAACTAATGAAGCTCATTCAATCATTATAGAATATAGACCACCCTTATTTCTGTGGGTTCTCTGGACATTGACCTGGGAAAAGACCCGGCCCTTGAAATGCCCCCATGACCACTCTGCAAAGTAGCTTTGATAAAAGGGAAAAAACACGGGAACTTCCTGTCTGAAAATGGAGGTTTGCCTTCTGGCTTTATATTACTAACACTGTGGCCCAAGAGACTTTAGTTAACCACTCTGAGACTCAGTCCCTTCAAGTATAATAAAATTGAGATGGTAATGTCTATTTCATCAGGTTTTAATGAGGATTCCAGGGGATAAAGTATGTGAAGGTATTTTGTTGACTGTACAGTTTTCTCTAAAAGCTTGGTGCTATTAACCTGAGTTGGACATTTTCATCCCACCTTCCTCACGAATGGAGCTCAAAGCTCGTCTGCGATCACAGTCCTGTCTGTTGATGGTACTCCTTTGCAAGTTGCATTTACTCTGGCAGCCAGTCAGCAAGACAATGTGCACAACCAAACAAAACCTGCTTGAAAGTTTGAAAATGCTGAAAGGTAACCAGTTGTTCTGTCTTCAGTGTCAGACAACTGATGAGATTAGATCTTCATTGAACTGGATAATTTTTGAGGGGTTGTCCAGATTCTGTTGGTTGTTTTTACTTCTATCAGGAAGCCTGCTTGTTCCCTTTCAGGGCACCAGTGATTTGTCTCAAAGTCAGACACCACAGAGCATGCACTGCATACTTTTCTCTCTTGCCTGCTTCCAATCATTTAAGCTTTGAATACTCCCTTTCTCTCTCCCTGTGTTCTAGTCTCTTCCATTATAAAAACAAACAAACAACAACAAAAAAACCATCTACGGATAATTCCAAATTGGTCCTTCCCAGCTTCTTCACTACAAACGATTGTCCCCTGAGACAGTATTCATCTCTCAAAGGAGTACTAGTGATTTTAAAAACAAGGTTCGTATAACATAACATTTATGTGGGTGCTTCTTGTCATTTCCTTTGAATCTATTGGTTATAACAAGTAATATTTTACTCATATTTTCTTAAATTAGCGAATTTATTGTTAACTGCTTTATACGAAGCATTCTGAGAGTCCATATAAATCATAAGAAAGAAACATAAAGCAAGTCCCTTAATTCTCCCTTATAGCCCTGGTATGAGTTTCTTTCTCCCTTCTCTATTTTCATGACCCTCAACTCTTCAAACATATCATTTTGACCCCTTGAGAAGAGACAACTTACCTCCTATCCACAAATTTGCCCAGTTACTAAGTTTCATGTATACAAAGATTTGCTGATATGCCCAGTGGATGTCTTCTTTCCTGGAAGTTTTTCCTGAGCCTTGCAAGAAGCTGGATATCCTTTTACAAGTTACTTAACCTCTCTGTGTCCTCAGATTCTTTGTGAAATAGAGATAGCAGTAGCATCTACTTCAAAAACTTGTTGTGAGAATTAAACATTTCCTAGTACATTATAAGCACTCAATAAACATTAGACTCTCGTGATATCAATGAAATATACCTTAAAACTCCATTAGATAGCCCTTCTCTACAATTATACTATTTATTTCTAACATAGCAATACTAACTCTACTGTAATAAACTGTATACTTGTCTACCAAATTAAATATATTGATTGAGTTTGCTATGTATCCTGAGTATTCACTTAATTCTTGCCCAACCTTACGTATACTAAGTATCTATTTCATTCTTACTCAACCCTGTAATTATTTTTATTTTTCAGCTGAAAGAAGTAAGACTTAGGTAAAGTCATAAACCAAAGGGTGCACACTTAGTAAACTAGAGAAACAGGCATGAACTCAGTGCCCATGTTCTCAATCACTCACCCAATTCGACAGGCTCCCCTGAGGGCCCAGTCTACCCTCTCCATGTGCCCCTGTGTGCCTGACATGTCAGTTTACATTAATTCTTTGATTCATTAATATAACACCTTTCCAAGAAAAGACATAAATATTTTTGTGTTCCAACCAAATATGTTAAGATACACAAAAATGATACGACTGTCACATGAGTAGCTTTTTAAAGGGTTAAGCTGACCGAGCTTTCTCATTTTAGAAGTGTTGCCATATCCTTTTCAGGAAGGGAAAGACATAACAGGAATAAATTGTAGGCAGATGTCTCATTTCTCCAATTTATTATTCTGGGGTGAAAATATTGAGTGACATAATGCATCACAGGACTGTCATGACTAAGTATGGAACAATACATCAAACAGGCATGGCTCTTGGAAAAAACCCGACCAAACAGGCCTTAGTTAATGATGGATTAAGTTATTGGGATGTTTTAAGGTTATTAACATTACGGGGGATGCGAGAAATGTTTTAGGGAAAACGGTATATTTCTAATCAGAAGATAATATGTGTTTCAAATCAGATTTAATGTAGGATCCCTGAAAAATCACAGAATAAAGATATCCTTCAATAACATAGGTAATCTATTGGAGGTTCTTTCAACAAATAATTCCTGAACTAAGGATCTCAGGGTTTATGGAAAAAAACAGGGAGTGATAGAAAAATGGGTCCATGGGCCAGGCAAGAAAAGATGTTTAAAGGACCTTGCACAGTACATCAAGGAATTTGGCCTTCATCCAACAGACAGCAAAGTGTCATGTCAGCTTTTGTGAGGAAAGAATGACATTAAGGTGACACATAACCTTAGACAAAATAAGGGGAATTGGAAAAAGAACTTTAGAGGCACTAAGAATATAAAGGAATGAGCAGATTTAAGGAGGTAGTCAGGAGGAAGAATCAACAGGACTTAAGGGTATATTACATGAGAGAGGAGAGGAGAACAAGACAGCAGATCGAAGGAAGACAGGAAGGGAAACAGAAGCACATTTGAGAGCAAAGAGAAGATAATGACATATTGGGGTGGAGATGGAGGATAAGCTGTGGGAGGATAGATGGAGGGAGTGAGGCAACTGGTTACTAGTCCCTAAATATGGTACCTTCTCCATGCTTAGATTGAGGAGAAAAGATAACCCCTTCAGTCTTTGACATAGTAAGTTATTCTTGCCATGTCCATAGCCAGCCCAATAAATATTTGTTGCTGGTGTATGTAGGAGATATTAGTGGCAATGAAGACTTAGAAACTAATCACATATTACCTGTTTGTATTATTTGTACCTTTGTGTTATGTGGTTATTATCTTTTTACTTGTCTAGGACTTGCTCCTGCCTATAAAGTAAACTCCTATAGGAATCATTGCCAGGGACTCTATCCAGGCCTTTTTGTATCCCCTAGAGAAAAGGGCATAGTTTCTGCCAGATGCTCTGAAAATAACTGTTATTTAATTGATTACTTGTTTGACTAACCTTCCTTCTGAGACTCTCACCTCTGCAAATTTTCTATCACAAAAGTCTCTTCTTTGTTCCTAGATGCCTTTCCTTGAGCCAAGCAAAATTAGTAAATGTCTCCAACTAAATTGTTTTTAATCCTAATTGTGGTTGTTGTTCTTATTATTACTATTTAAAATGTTGTTCTATTGTCATACTTCCTACAATATTGAAGAAAACATATTTGGCATTCCAAGTTGGCCCACTATTTTCTTCTGTACACCAACCTATAGGCTACATGACCTCTCCAGACCATTACTTTGGCACCAACATCAGCTCTCTTCAAAGTAAAAGTGAACTGCAAAGTACAAGAATAACTAAACATAAAAATAGTCTGCCCTGCTCTAAATTTGGAGTGAGAGGAGGCAGGGAGGCTGAACAAAACATGGCTGAAGGCAGTTGAGGAAGAGACTTTCCAAATGATCTTAATACTGCCTAAATACTAATAAAGGTTTTATCAGACTTGAAGCAATTAGATGCTTTATTCATTCCTCACTGAAATAAAACATAGTCTGTCCTCTTTAGCCTTTTCTTTGAACTTACTTAACACATGTCCAAAGGATTTAAAAAAAAAAAAAAAAAAGAGGCCTGGTAAGCTGTTCCCACTGCTGGGAGGCTGTGAGATTTAATGTAATGCTTCAAAAAGGCTGATTCAAATCTCAGTATCTATCAGTGAGGTTTGTGTGAACCAGAGCATGATCTTGAACTGCTCTGAACTTCAGTATTCTACCAGTTAAAATAGAGATAATATCCTTTACCTTCAGAGTTGAGAACCTACCAGCATGATATCTGATATGTAGCAAACACTTAAGAATTTATAACTATGGGAGTGGTTTCCATAGAGTAGTTGTTAGCACATCTGCTTTACACGCAGAAGGTCCTGAGTTCGAGCTCCAGCAGAGCCGCAGCTCATACCTGGGGTGCATCAGCCCCCACCTTCAGCTTCCCCCCAGCCAGGTGTGCCCCACCTTCAGAGATCCAGTTCTTAAGGGGAGATGGCAACACCTTTAGGTCAGGGGTAGAAGGGGAAGGGATTAAAAAAGTAAAAAATTTAAAAAAATAAAAAATTTATAACTATGATTTATATTATCTGGAAGATATCTGAGCAATGATAAACCAATATTACCTCCCCCCCCAAGCAAATAAACAAGCAAACAACAGCAAAAAAAAAAAAAATGCAGACCTGAAGTCAAGAGTCAAGAAAAGCGTGGTCTCTCTCATTCCCTCTCTCTCCCTCTCCACCACCCCTTCCCGAGCTCTGTGCTGAATAAATAACCCAGTAGAAATATAGCTGCGCAATATGACTAAAAAGCATAAGGCAGAAAATCGGCTTTGCATGGGAGAGAGAGCTACGTCCCCTCTCTCCTTGGGCTTTCTCACTGAAACTCAAATTATCAAAGGTCACGAGGCTCTACTCTAAGAAAAACTATTCCTCACGAGTTATCTTCTTTTGTTTTTCTTTTTTTTTCTTTTTGTTCTTCTATTAGCTATAGAGTCGAATGTTCCACTCTGGTCATGCCAGCTAGACAACTGCTGTCTACAGCCTTTCAACACCTAGTTACCTGTACAGTCCTAGGTGGTTAAACTGGAGTCAATTCCAGCCTCCATAACTCCACACCTAAACTGTCTCATATATCAAGATCTTTTCTTAAAATAATACAATAGATGAGCTGTTTGACAGATATTACCAGTAACAATTACAATGCTCTGTGTCAGAACTATTGCTGTCTACCTCTTGTTCATAAGGAACTAGAGACATTAAAAGAGTGATAACACGGGGTTGAAGAGTTACAGAGTTGAGCAGTAGGGAGCTGAGATAGGAGTGCTGTCCCACTGCAAGGATCACGTGGTTTCCCCTTGCAGAAACTGCACACTGGCAGCCACAGATGTGTTTGGTAGCCTGTACAATCCTGGCCTAGTGGTGTTTTCTTTTTGTTTGTTTGTTTCATGTTTGAGTTTTTTTGTTTTGTCTATTTTAAATGTATATTAATTTTTGATTAAGTTTATTGGGGTAACATTGGTCAATACAATTATATAATTTTCAGGTGTACATTATCATTTGACACCCGTGTATTCTATTGCATTTACCACCCAAAACTAGTGGTGTTTCTTAAAAATATATGTGTTTCCAACATTAAAAAAAAAAAAAGGTAGATTTATTTTAAAATCCAATTTTTTACTCTTTCATTGAAGAAATATCAGAAGAACTGGCAACCCTGGGCTTGTTTTTCTCTGAGCAGTTAGAACTGCGGAGCAGTGGCTCCCTTCAGACGGACAGGATATGTGGCTTCCAGCTGACCACAGTACCCTCAACTCCCTCATTCTTTCCCACATCTTGCTCTCCTCACTCTTTATTACCTGCCTGGCTCCTGTTAAGTCCTGTTCCTAGAGGAGAATATGTCTTCCTCTCAAGTATGGTTTCAGTCTCTGTACCTGCACCCTAGGCCTTCTTTTCTGCTGTGATATCTTCCAGGTTTTGTCTGCTGATTCTGACTTCTGACCCAAGCCTGGCTTTAACATGCCATCATTGAGATGTGCTAAGCCTCTTCTTTGCCTGCAGTCAGGTTCTAATTCTCTCCCTATGTTAGATTGAAGTCCAATCTGTATTACTAGGTTCACTCTCTCATTCAACTTTGACTTCTCCCATTCTATCAGCCCCATCCAAGACTTTGTAATCCCAATCTACTCCATCCTGTGGGCCCCACCCTTCAAGCCAGAGGTACTTTCCTTCTATTTGTCATCCCTTTGCTCCCCTCCCCCATAATTTTGAGCTCTGTCCTCACAGCACAGTCCAGAAGAGAGACTTAAAGACAAGAAAAAGATTGATTAGTAGTCCCCAAATAGTACAAAACAAGGGAATTTTTAAAAGCCCTCTGGACTTCATGCATCAAGGATATTTCATAGAGAACTTGACAAAGGCTTGTAAAATACATTTCATATAAGAAGAAGTTGAAAAGGGCAAAAAAAAAAAAATGCTGCAAGTTTGACAAGAAGAAAAAGAAAAAGGTGTATACCAAAATATTGGGACTAAAAACCCTATTGAGAACAAAGCTGGCTCTGACCTTTGTGCCTCCCCAAATGAAAAGCATGCTTCTCTCTTCCTCCTCCCTCATCCCTGAGTTTGTCAAGCATGATTGATGACCCAGCTTTTGCTAAGGACACTGCTGAAACGTTTCCACATAGAAAACGAGCTCACATAACACTTATCTACAGAAGAAAAGGCAGGCCACTGTAAAAGACAGAGGCCTGGTAATTAAAAAGAAAAAAGTGAAAGGGAACACAGTTCCTGGCAGGATGACATACCACCTAACTGATGCTCCCCGTCACACTTCACTTTGATGGTCCCTGTCTTGAAACTTTCTAAGGCAAGAATCAAAGACATAAGAACACAGTCCTTACCACTCCCCAAGTAAACTATCCAGTTTAACAGAAAGAGGCCAGTTGTCTCTCTTTCTAACTCTTTCCAGTATGTGTATTTGAGGTCTCAGGCCTATATCCCCTTCCCAGATTACAACTGACCCCTCATGTTTTCCTGCCTACATCCTACCCATCTTTTAAGGCCTGACCTGAATCCGATGCCATGTTTAAACTATGTCCTTCGCCTTCTCTAAAGTTTATAACAAATTTAACCTGTGCCACATTCATCAACAAGACTGTAAACACCTCAGAATCAAAGCAAATACTTATCATTTTATGCCTACTATAATAACTAACATTTAGTGGGTGCTCAGTAAATATTGAAACGAATACGGCACTATATTGAATTCTTAATTACTTATTTCATTTCATATATATTTCTTTTAACACCAATAAAATGATAAATTCCTTGAGGCCAAGGATCATAACTTATATTTATTTGGCAGCATAGTGGTACTGAACCTAGAGTAGGAAATAAATATTTACTTGATAAAAGTGGTTGATTAACTAAAAGAATTTGAAGCTTTCAAACAAGTGACCAGTTGCACTGCCAGACATTCCTTAATCTAAAGGAAATATCACTTTCTGGCTGGAACAAAATTATGCAGGCTATTGAGAGCCCTAAGGTTGTTCAATGCCTCGATTTTACTCAGCTTCAGGGTAAAACCCCAAGTTTACCTCTGAGATTTTCAAATATCACCTCATAATGAATGACTAGCATCTGAACAGCCATCCTGTGGATTCTACTCCAGAGTTCTCCTAGCTTATCCTAGAAGAGAAGGGCATATCACACTTAATCCGTTTTTGTGTCAAAAGAGTTTTGGTTTTTAAATGCCTTTACTATGAGTTACACCTGGGATTTGCATATCCATATGAGATCTTGATTTGCACATTATTTTGAATGCAAAACTCTCTGATGAGAGCTCAGCTGTCAATAGGAAGCGAAGCAGGATGTCAGCCTGTTCCTCCTTGCTTGCCCTCTCCTCTGGGGATCTTCTGAGCAGATTCAGGGAGAAAGCAGTGAAGATAATCAGATAGAACTTGTAGGCCTGGGATAAGAGTGCATGTAAGAACAGAAAGACTGTCTTTAGGTCGTTTTCCTGTTTGTAAGGCTCTAAGACTATCAGCCTTAAGTAATAAGTTTTTGAAAAACTAAAAATTATAGACACAATTTTGCATAAGTAAATTATTAGTGTGCACAATACTACATTTTCTCATGCAAGCAGCATTTCCACGTGCAAATTGGGCTTTAGAGTCTGAGCTAATTTAGCGGCGGAATTCGATGCTTTTCGCAAGCGCGAATGGGAAGTAATGATACTGGTATAGCTACTGAGAATGTTGGAGAGTGGCTGGCAGTCAACAGTATCCTTTGCCTACAAATGGGTGGCTCAGTTTCATTGGAATGCTGTAACTCTCTTAAGAGGCGAAGTGGACAGTCTGAAGTGAATGTAGTTCCAGCAAGTTCCTGGTTAATTGACTACTGTCAACTGATCTCTGCATCAACTAGGTGTGGGGCTAAAAAGAATTAATACTTTTCCTCCTATCTTCTAAGTTCTTCTAGCTGGGCTAATAATCAAATTAATAAAGACACTGAAAGGAGAAAATCCAATTTTAACACATGTGCATGGAGAACTCACAAAAGCATGAAAATTCCAAAGACAGTGAGGCAACGTTGGATATATAAGATATTTTGGACCAAGGAGAAAAGGGGAAAATGGGGTATTAGATTTCAGAAGTGAGAATGGGCTTATTTATGGATAGTTGAGGAAGAGTTAAACATAGATGGCAGGAAAATTCTTGCTAGGTGACTCAGAAACAATGGAATACAGGGAGTTCCTAGCTAACAGGCTTGGAGTCTCCCTGACTAATGCTTGGGTGAAAATTCTTAAGGTAATCAAGCCAAGGTTCCTTTCCTAAAGCAGGTTTTTCTGTCTGAATCTCTTGGGGAGGAAAATGGGGGAGGCTCAAAGATTCTTTCTGAGTCTTTGGTTTCTTAATAAACAGCTTAAAATCAATATCTCAAAAAAGTAGTTTCAGGGTTGCAAAATTTTAGTTCCCTTTATAGGCTTACTCCAGGCTCAAACTCACAGATGCCACCTCAGTTAATACTTTGGCATGGCTCAGAAGAAATGGTCCAATGGCTGCTCTGTCAGATACACTTAACTGCCCTGAGCCCCTCTGCCATTCTATAATCTGCATTAAACTACAAATCGACAGCTCACTAAAGTTGGGTACTTGAGAAGAGTGTAATAAAGGCATGATTTCCAAAGAAGTGTGTGAGGGTTAAGAAAAGCAACAAGGATTTGTACAGTACCTCAGGACTAGTAAGTGTTGCAGTCTCTAGTCCTGAAGGGGCAAGGGAGTAGGTCAGTTATAGAACCTGAGGAAATAGCTATAAAAAGAAGAACACCCAACAGTATTTGTGTCCTTCAATTGATAAAGGCAGCCAATCCATCATGACCCTATTGGAGAAAGTCAGAAGGGTCAATACTCTGACTTCATTCTTCTCTCTCCCTCTGGTATCTTGCCAGCATCTCCCATGACCAGCACCAGCTGGAAGGCAGAAAGCCAAGGCATCTCTTGATTTCATCTGTATTAGTCAACCTCCCCGGCACAGGGCAGAGTTTAGAATAATGGAGGTAGAGGGACAAACCAAACATATTCTGCACAAATTTTCTGGAGCCAAGGATTCTGCAGCAATCAGATACTTTCCTTTATTTCATATTTCAGTATTTCTAGGCCTTTGGATCCAGAACTTCTCTGAGAGTCAAATCATAATTATACCTTCCCCAACACTACTCCCCAGGCTCAGTGGAAATCTTCATAATTAAAAATAGCTTTCTTAAACCCATAGGAATCATTCCTAAAACCTCAATAATTTTTAGTGTATATGCTAACATGAAAATGGTTATGGGTTCATCAGTGGTTATGAAGTTTATCAGCTGAGTTTACTTCCAAAGCCATTGCCTGTGTATAACGTAAGCCAATATGAGCAGAGAGCTCTTCTTCTAATTCATCTTATTTGTACATAGTATGATGTTTTCCAAACTATTCTTGTTCTCATTAGTCTTACTCTCTTTAAATACCTATTTGTATTTAAAATAATCACTGTTAACACAGTTCAGATTTACTTGAGTAGTTATTTAATGTGTGCTATTTTTTTCTCCCTACGTAAAGTACAAGCTACCTAAAGGTGCATGACATGTATTGATATTTATTCAGATATCTATTAGAGTTCTCAATAAGTACTTCTCTATTGATTAATTCCCTAGGAATTTATAAAAACCTGGTAACCAGCATTTATAGACAGTTTCTAATGCACCCAGAACTCTGACAAATTGTAGACTACTTGCTAGCAAAACCCAAGTATGCTTTATCTGAGGATCTTCGACAGCACAGAGCACATAGCCTTTTTACATAGTAGTGATTACTCTTTGAAGGTTACAGGAAGGAAGAGAGAAGAGTGGAAGGAAGGGAGAAAAAAGGGATAGATAAATGTGCTCTTGTGCAGTTGTTAGATACAAAAATCAACAGAGTTGCTGGAAAATAACTTGATCTATAACCCACATAGTGTTGCCTAGATTGCTATGAAGATTTGTCCTCCTGGTGTTTAGAAAATGGTATGTCTTTCCTTTTATAGATGGCTTATACATCTATACATTTTATTTATATAATCCACCTTGATGTGGATGATGCCATGATTTCAGATATGTGTGTGCTAGGAGTCATAAAGAGATATCAAATATATCAATAAACACTTTCTAGAGTTTGTACAATAAAGAAAACTTCCTAACAAATTAGTCACAGCCTCAGGAATACAAAGCCATTAATAGGCCAGCTCACTGTTCTCGCCTACAAAACACAGGGCTAAACGGTGTTAGATCGAAATGAATCAATAGAACACCAATAATCAGAAAAGTGTAAGAGAAAAATTTTTCTTAAGGCTATATATTTTAAAATATTTATTTATTATTTTATTTTTTATTATTTATTTTCTTTAGGCAATATTATTTTAAAATATTTATTTATTATTTTTATTTTATTATTAATTTTAATTTCATTGTTTTATTTATGAATTTATTAGAATGATAATTATTGAATTTATTAAATTATTAAATTATATCATATTTTATTAAGACATAGCTGCATCTGTCCATTTCATTTTTGGCCTTGATAAACACAATCACTGAACTGAGCTGCAGTGCTGAGAGCCTGCTTTTCTTTAGCCATGAGATTTGTCAACATAGGCAATGTACTTCAAAGCAAACTACATTTGAAGACAAAAGGTTTCAAGCAGAGGTAGCAAAGATCTATTCCTATGAGGATCATTCAGCCAGTCACGCAACTGTATTCATTTCAAGATATTCCATCAATCGTACAGCTAAATGTGGTTTATATATATACCTTAGCAAGGCTTAATGAAAAAAAAAGTACCTGTAAATTAGCAAACATTTTAGTCAGACCATGTGTCAGAAGTAGTTATTACAATTATAGAAGGCCCAAGCACTTGAATGGGACACATACACCACCATTTCTCACAATTTAAAAAATTACAATGGGATCTTGCCCAGTAAGAAGAAATGATTTAAGTCTGGGGAATGCAAGAGTTAACAAAACACCAAGGAGCTCTGGAAAAGTTCTTTCCAATTCATATAGAGCGCTCTGTCTTTTCACATGACAAGGTTAACAGATCCAGGTAGACTCATTCATCTCTGCTTTTTCTACCAGAACCACAAACACTTGGTACCTCCAGTTACTATCCAAATCCAGACATGGGTCCCCTCTTGCTGCCCACCCTGACAATTCAGTATCATTCAGTGTTAGAGCCTCCATCCTGCTCAGTCTTACCTGAGATCTGCCAGACCTACTGCCACATGTCTCTTGCTGCCCTTTCTGGGCAAGTATGCTGTTTATTGTTGTGGACTGGAAGGCTGTTATTTCTGTTGTATCTTTTGTTTTTGTCATTGTTTGGAGCAGAGAGGTGTGAGGATCAGTGTGACAGGTAAGGCAAAGCAAGAAAAGTAAATCATAATAGCAGTACTGTCTACTATGGTAGCTTCTAGCAACATATGACTATTTTAATTTAAACATAAATGAAAATTAAGTGAAATTAAAAATCAGTTCTTCAATTACACCAGCCACATTTCTAGTTCTCAGTAGCCACATGTAGCTAGCTAGTGGCTGTCATTGGACAGCATAGATATAGAGCACTTCTATTATCGTAGAAAGTTCCTTTAGCTGTGCTATACTATAGTATGTACAAACCATTCTGGCAATCTATCCTCCTTGGCTCAAATTTTTTTACCATTTATATAGATAACAGTTTATATTCTGCCTAGATCTTTTTCCTTCATGGGTGTCTCAAAAGACTATCATGTTTATGAGAAGCTAATGCTTTTACACATTTTCTGTATGAAGCTTGTTCTTAATATTACCTTGGATACTAATTAAGTGGATTTGAAAGTGAGAACATATTGGCACTGTTAAGGTTAATGGTTTAATCTTTAGACAGGAGACAACTTCAAGAGCTTGTTTGAAAGATTTTTATTGATGCATAGGGAATGCTCCGTTTCATTATCCATGAGCATTGCCTATTTTGCTCTCCCTTAGGAACTCTGCTATGTATATGTCCTTCCGGTAACTAATACTTAGAAATGTTTCCAGTCTTAGCATTTTTTATCAGAAAAGTAAACTGCTAATAAAATAGAGTTATTTTTTCAGATAATTCTAGAATCACAAGATCCAGACTTGGTATTTAATTTGTTTCTTAGAAATTGACTTGGAGTAAAACAGTTTATTTTTCATTTAGGAACAATACAGGTAAACTAAAAATAAAAACAGTTGATGGTGTATCACAAAACAACTTCACTGGCTGCCAGGGACTGGGCAGTAGGGAAAATGGCCACAGCTTGGTAACCCATACAAACTTCCAGTTATAAGATGAATAAGGCCTGAGGACCTAATGTATAACATGGTGACTATAGTTGATAACCTTGTACTGTATAATTGAAATTTGCTAAGAGATTAGAACTTAAATAGTCTCTCTCACACCAATACACACAAAAAGGATTGAAACTATCTCAGTAATTGATTTTGGGTCACATAGTAAAATGATATATTTTAGTATGTTGGTTAAAAAAATGTTATTGATTTAAAAAATAATAACTTCAACAACTTGATTGTTAGAGTAATTTTAATTTTGTGTTTACATGATTGAAACATTTCCAAACAACGATTTAAAGACACAAGGGGGCAGGGAATGTTGAATCAATAGTTTGGAAATGAAAAGAGCTGGGTTTTGGTTGTTTTTTGATGTCTTCTCTTATTTTTTATTTTCTTTTCAAAACTTTGCTTACATGTGGAATTCATGGGATAGGTTAATCATAGTACAGATGAGTGAAATGGTCTAGATTCAGACAATAGGGAGAAGAGAAGACTGAGGAAGGTTGAAAGGTGCACATCTCCACCAAACAAACCTAAGTTTGATGCACTGGGCTGCCAATTTGTAACCCAACATCCCACAGCATCCATTCATTGCTCTGTACATCTTAGTTTTGTTCTGCAATTAATTTAAACCATTACTTGAGAATAAATATCTTGTCTTATCCATCTTCTAATCCTTCATAGATTGTCTGGCGCAGAGATAGAAACAGGCAAATGTTCACCAAGGATTGTTTAATTGTTGGTTAATGTATAGGCAGAATAACATCCCTCCCCAAAGATGTTTACATCCTAAACTCCAGACCTGTAGATATATTGTGTGACATAGCAAAGGAGAATTAAAGTGCTAATGGAATTAAGATGACTGATCAGCTGACTTTAAAATAGTAGATTCTCCTGGATTAATCTCAGTGTATCCAAAGTGATCACAAGGGTCTTTGAAAGGGGAAGAGAGAAGGTAGAGAGGAGCAGGTCAGAAAAGGAGATGTAAAGATGGAAACCAGGGGTCTGCCCCACTGTCACTGGCTTTTGAAGTCTGAGTAAGAGGACGCACAAGCCAAAGAATTCAGATGTTCTCTTAGAAGCTGAAAAGGAAGGAAATTGGATCCTCTCCTAGAGGCTCTAGAGGAGACTAAGATCCCTGCCAACAATAATTTTAGCCAAGTTAAGCCCAGGTGGCCTTCTAAGCTATAGATTTATAGGACAATACAAATCATACTATATCACTAAGTTTGTGATCATTTTTTACAGCAGCCATAGAAAATCAATACACTTAAGATGCTTCTTTCTCTTATGATTTTCTTTTTAAAATTATTTATTTATGTTATGGTGACATCTATTCTTGAAATCCAATAAGTTTCAGCTGTACACTTTAACAACAAGGCATATATATATTTACATTGTGTATTCACCTACCATAGTTAGATTTCTTTCTCTCAGCACATATTGACCCTTAGCCCTCCTTTTCTCAGGATGGCTTTGGCATTTTGGGGTCTTTTGTGCTTCCATACAAATTTGATAACTTTTTGTTCTATATTACTTTAAAAATTGCAATGGGATTTTGATGGGGATGCATTAAATCTGTATAATGCTTTAGATAATAGGGTCATTATAACTATGTTGATTCTTCCAATCCAAGACACACGAAATATCTTTCCATTTCTTGTATCTTGTTCGATTTCTTTAATAAGGTCTTGTAGTTTTCATTATAAAGGTCGTTCACATGTTTTGTAGATTTATCCTTAGGTATTTTATTTCTTTTTTGTTGCAATTGCAAAAGGAATTATTTTTCCACGTCTGTTTCTGACACTTCATTATTAGAGTATAGGAATGCTACAGATTTTTGAAACATTGATTTTGTATCAAGGAACTTTACTGTATTTGCTTATTGTTTCTAGTAGTGTTCTGTAGAGTCTTTAGGGTTTTCTATACAAAGAATCATCTCATCTGCAAATAGTGACAGTTTTGACTTCTTTGTTTTCTTATTTGGATTGCCTGTTATATCTTTCTCTTGCCTTATTGCACTTGCGTAGGACCTCCAATGTTATTTTGAATAACAGTGGCAATAGCGGACACCGCCTTGTTCCTGAATCTTAGAGGGTAAGGTTTTTAGTTTTTCAGCCATTCAATATAATGTTCACTGAGGGTTTGTCATAGATGGACTTTTATTATGTTAAAGTTACTTTCCTTCTATATCGATTTGTTTAAGTGTTTTGATCATAAATGGATGCTGTATCTTGTCAAAGGCATTTTTGCTGCTCTATTGATGATCATGTGATTATTATATTTTAATTTGTTTATGTGGTGTATCACATGAAATCGATTTGCATATGTTGAACCATCCTGTGCCTCTGGAATGAAGCCCAACTGGTCGTGGCATATATTTTTTAATAGTTGCTGTATTAGGTTCACTGGTATCTTATTTAGGATTTTTGCCTGTTGTGTTCATGAGAGATATTGGTCTGTAGTTTCTTTTTTGTGTTATCCTTAACTAGGTTTCGGTATTCAGAGAATATTAGTCTCATAAATAAGTGAGAAGTATTGCCTCCTATTTGATTTTTTGGAAGAGTTTGAGGAGAAACAGGTATTAAATCTTTGAATGTTTTGGTAGAATTCACTGGTAAGCCATCGGGTCTGGACATTTACTTTTTGGCAGGTTTTTGATAATGTTTCAATTTCCATATTGCTGATTGGTGTATTTAGATTTTCCAGTTCTTGATTCAGTTTAAGGTTGTATTTCTCTAAGTATTTGGTCCATTTCTTCTAGGTTATTAAATTTGGTGTTATAAAATTTTTCATAGTATTGTGTATTATCCTTGGTTTTCTGTGGTATCTATTGTAATTTCTCCTCTTTTCACCTGAAATTCTGTTTACTTGTGTCCTTTCTCTTTTTCTTAAGAGGTCTAGCCAGGGGTTTGTCAATTTTCTATCTTGTCAAAGAACAGCTCTTCGTTGCATTTATTTTTTCCATTTTTTTTAATATTCATTTATTTCTGCTCTAATTTTGATTACTTCTTTCCTTCTGACTGAATTTAGGCTTCATTTGTTCTTCCTTTTCTCATTTTTTAAGATGAAACATTTAGGTTGTTTATTTTGGGCTCATTCTTGTTTTGGTGAGGTAAGCTATAATGATATGAACTTTCCTCTTATGATCACTTTGTCATGTCCCAAAAGTTTTGATATGTTGTTACTTCATTATCATACATTTCTATGTATTTCTTGATCTCTCTTTTTATTTCTTCTTTGACCCAGTTATTCTTCAGTAGGCATGTTGTTTAATCTCCATGTATTTGTGGATCTTTCTGGGGGTTTTTTTTGGCAGTTGATCCTCTGGTTTTCAAAGTATTTATGATCAGAGAGTATGCTTGGTATGATTTCAACCCTCTTATATTTATTGAGACTACCTTTGTGTCCCAATATATGGTCAGTCCTTGAGAATGTTCCATGTACACTACAGAAGAATGTATTAAGCAGTTGTTTTGGGATGGAAGGCTCCATTAAATGTTCAATTATGTCCAGTTGGTCTAATGTGTCATTTAAGGACATCATTTCCTTATTGATTTTCTGTTTTGGATGATCTGTTCATATCCGACAGTGGGGTATTTGGTCCCATACTATTAGTTCTGTTAGTAATTGCTTCACATATTTTGGGTCTCCCTGATTGGGAGCATAGATATTATATAAGTTATTATGTCTTCTTGGCGCATGATTCCCTTTATCATTATGAAGTGTCTCTCAGTATCTTTCTTTACCTTTTAATTTGAAGTCTAGTTCATCTGATATTAATACCACTACTCTCCTTTTCTCTGAATGCCATTTGCTTGAAATATTTTCCACCCTTTCACTTTGAGTCTATATTTGTCTTTGGAACTGAGATGTGTCTCCTGGAGGCAGCATATGGTTGGGTTTTTGCTTTTGATCCATTCTGCAACTCTGCACCTTTTTATTGGTGAGTTTAGTCCATTTATATTTAGGGTGATTACTGAAATACGAGGTCTTCTTATAGCCATTTTATCTTTTGCTTTCTGGTAGCTCAGTGTTTCCATTGCTTTCTTGTCCTTGTGCTTCTGTTTTTATTATTATTATTTATTATTATTTATTATTATATTATTATTAATTATTTGAGTTGGCTTCTGAGGTTTTTCCCACTAATCCTTCTCATTTTATGTTATATACTTCAGTTCTGAAGCTTTGGTGTGTGGTTACCATTATGAATATGTAAAGGATAGTTATATAAATACAGTCGTCCGTTTTCTTCTGCACATGCCTTATCTCCATTCCACTTTGTGAGTTTGGATCTTTGAATCCTCCCCTTTTCAATCATTTGTTATCTCAATTTGTCCCTATGTATGCTGAACATTCATTATTATCTTCCTATAGCAATTCTCTTTATTATTTAAGCTTATAATGCCCTGTTCTTAGTAAGGATTACACTCCTCTGCTTCTATTTGATACTCACTTTACTCCTAATTATGTTTTTTTTTTTTTCATTTTGTTTTAGGTGAGCTGACCCCTTTCAGTATTTCCTGTAGCAGGCCCTGTAGTGGAGAATTCCTCAATTTTTGTATGTCTGGAAAGGTCTTAATTTCTCCTTCATATCTAAAGAAGAGTTTAACTGATAATTATTCTAGGCTGGTAGTTCCTTTCACTTAATAGTTTAAATATTTGATTCCATTCCTTTCTGTTTGTAAGGTCTGCATGAGAAGTCTGAGGATAATCTAATGGTTTTCCTTTATAAGTTACCATTTTTCTTCTCCCTGGCTGCCCTGAGAATTCTGTCTTTGTCATTGATTTTTGATAACTTTAATACAATGTGTCTTGGTGAAGGCCTTTTTGGGTTGAGATAATTGGGTGTTCTGTTGACTTCTTGAATTCCAAGCTCCAGCTCATTCCTTAGATTTGGGAAATTCTCATCAACTATTTGTCTGAAAATGCTTTCTAGTCCCTGCTCCTTTTCCTCGCCTTTGATAATGCCCATTATTCTTATGTTCTCTCCTGATGGTATCAGCTAGTTCTTGTATTTCTCTTTTATTATTTTTTATTCTTCAGTTTCTCTCTTCTTCCTTCTGATTTATTTCTAGATTTCTGTCTTGATATCACTGATCCTTTCCTCCATTTGTCGACTCTATTTCCCAAGCTTGCTATTTCATTTTTCAACTCTTGCAGTGTGTTTTTTATCTCCAGAAGTTCTATTTGGTTCTTTTTGAGGGTTTCAATTTCCTTGCGCTGCTCATCTAGTGTTTTTTTCAATTCCTGAAATTGTTGATATGACTTATTTTGGAACTCACTGAGTTTTTTCAGAGGTACATCTTCAATTCTCTGTCATTTAAGTTGCATATTTCTATGTCCGTAACTTTATTTTCTGGAGATTTTTCTCTTTCTTTCTGAGATGCCTTGTCACGTTGGTTGTTCATGGTATTTAATGGACTATTTCTCCGCCTGGGCACTAATGGAAGTGTATTGAGGTTTTTTCCAGAAAGAAGATTTATTATATAAAGGTCTCTCTGTAGGCTGTTGAAAAGAAGGAGCTTTTCTTTTGGTTTCCAGTAGGTGGCGTCTAAGCCTCCTGGAGTCCTGCTTTATATAAAGCCTTAATAATGTTTTTCTTTTTTTAATCTTATAAATGTTTAACCGCGCTCATTGCTCTGTGTCAGTCCCTGTCAGTGTTAGTGACAGTTTCGGTAGCATTTGCTCAGATAAATCTGGGGCTCCACGATATTTGGTCTTGGAAAGTATGAGAGGAGGGGCCCTATGGGTTGGAGGTTAGAAGCTGCAGCTCAGCCTTGGTTTTGCAACTGCAGCTGGTAAAAATCAACTGTTCATTTCTCTTCCATCTCGCTTCTCTGCTCTCTGCCCTGATGACTGGGCCCTGCCTCCGGCCACGTGGAGCTCACAGTACTCCCAAGCAGGGCTGTTCAGGGAACTCGCCGCACCTTTTCCACTCCCCTCCTCCTACAGGAAGCTGCAGTGGCTGCGAGAGGCAGGTGCTTTATTTCTCTCAGTTCACCACCCAACACCCAGGGTTCTGACCTTTGGTACTCATGTGCCGATCCCACACTCAGATGCTCTGGTGTGCAGTTTGAGTGGTTTTTGTTACGTTTTTAAATGTTCAGCTTATAGTTGTTTCAAGGGGAGAGATCTGGGAACATCTCTCACTCCACCATATTTCTCTAAAATCTCTCTATGATTTTTGAAAGAGATCTGTCAATTCATGATACTTACTACTTCTAATCAACACGAAATATTCACTTGTCTATGGAGAATACAACACTGACAAAAGTATATGCCAAGGAAGGAAACCTAACTATGGGTGGTGAAGACACAACGCAATACATTTATAACATACTGTTGAATTGTACACTTGAAACTTACTGGATTTTGTTAATCAATATTGTTCCAATAATTTGAAAATAATAATAAAAAAAGAAAAATTTGGAATTTCACTCAAATAGAAAGCTTCTCTATCATTTTAAAATAGTATCCTCATCCTACATTAATGGTTTGCTTATTTAAGAAAATAGATTGTCCACTTAAAATTTCCTTGTGGGTGAGATCTTGGTGCCATGTAAACATGTAAACATTTGTTTGCTGCCATCTTCCTCTCAGGTTTGCACATGGAATTACTTAGTCGATAATTCTTAAATAAAATTAAAAGAGCCACTATTCGTTGGTTGATTGTTAATCAGTAGTTCTATTGTATTTGTCTCCAGTGCAACCTTCTCCTCTGCTCTTGGTCAAGGAAATCAGACTTTCCTTTTTGTATAATCAGAAATTCTTGAAGTGTTTCCGCAGAGTCCAAAAAAATCACTCACTGGTATAATCATTTTCACTTGAAAGCTGGAATGTGATGCTTTAGCCACATTTTCAGGCAAGAGAGTTTGGCAGACCTGGTTCTACTGCATTATTTTCTTAGCTTCCCTGGAGAGAAAAAGGAACTGATAAACAAGTAGAACTGGTTACCGAAGATAGCTATTTATCAGAGAAAGAAAAACCTGATAATCAAAACAGACTGGTTAAATTCAATATTGAGAGAGGAATTTCTTCATCAGGTGGCATATTGTACTAGATGATGCCAAAGATGTCTTGTAGCAGAATTCTTAGACTATCTCCAATCATCAGAAGATCATGCATTTCATGACATTGTTCTGGGAGCTCATGCCTCACCTCTACCTCCTCCCTTCCCCTACAGCTGCAGCTCTCACCCCATACCTCATCACTCAAGGCTCAGACTGCTTCACGTTACTGCTAGATTGAGTATTTTCTTAATTCCATTTATCTCTGCTCACACTTCTAAATATCATCCCTTCTTTTGATAAAGTGAACCAAACATGTGACTGATAAAAATTTCTAACCTACACTCAGGGAATTAGTATAATAAGTGATTAGCCTGTCCCCTATCCTTCCCCCTCTGTAGGTATCCATAGATTTCCTATGGATAACTTCCTTCAACCTAACCCAATCATAAGCCAGAGGCAAAGGAGCTGGGTAATTCAAGCCATAGAAGTCAGCCACCTATGGCAAATAGCAAGGCAGAAAAGTAAAGAATGGATTCAAGAAGGTGAAAATTAGACAGAAAATAGCTTGCATGGGGTCTCTTTGTGAGGGAAGCCGAGAGTTATAAATTTCCCCTTCGGTTTTTATTGAAACCCTAACTCATTAGTTAAATTCCTTTTGGGCTTGGGGCGCATTTTTCTTTGAAATGACAATTATCCCCTTCTTTTTTTGTTTTTTTTGTTTTGTTTTTCAAGGTCTTATGGAATGGCTACTTTTTGGATTTCTTAAGTCTTTATTTCTACTACATAAATAATGCCTTCCTTTACCTATTTAATAGATTCTCTGTTGCATCCTTAATGTCTATTCAACATTGACAAGTAGCTTTGGCAAATGGTAAGCATACAATAAACACTAGCTATGTTTTTTAATTTCTTTTTTAGCCATGCATGTCTGATTAAATAAGGAAAATCTTTAGGGAGAACAAGGACATTTATAGATTAAAAACACATATCTGTTTAATCTATTAAGACTCTACATTTAAGTTCCAGTTTAAGAAACAGGAGACATAGAGACAAGTTAAACAACATCACAAAAAGAAATCAGACAAATCAAGAATGTGGGTCACTTTACAGGAAAACTGCCTAGTTTCTTTAGCAAGTCAATGTGTTGTAAAAAGGGAATGGAGGGAACTTTCTCTATCAGGATTCAGCAACCTTTTCTGCAAAAAGCCAGATAGTAATATTTTAAGTTTTGTGGGCCATATTATGTCTATCATAATGACTTTACTCCAAAAACAATAGATAATACTTAAGTAGATGGGATGGCTATGTTTTGATAACAGTTATCTACAAAATGGGCTGCAGACTAGATTTGGCTTCTGCTGACCCTTATTTTACATTTAAAGAGCTTAAGAAACATAACCATTTAACAACAAGGTTATTAAATGAGCACTATTAATTCAAAGGGTTTTAACAAGTTATGGGAATGGAGGAAAAAAAAAATGGAGGGAAGTCAGAGGTTCAGGGACCTGGGGAAGGCAGCAGAGCAATGAGGTCCATGCAAGACACTGTTAGATGAAGAACTCACACACAAAATGCCACCATCTATTAACTACATTCTTCCATGTGTCTAGTGGCCCTGCTTTTACATTACTTCCTCTAACATCTTTTTATAATGGCTCTCAAACCAGTAATAACAGTGTCTGTCTTTTACATAGTTGTTAAAAATGTAACAATTTGGACAATTAACTGAAGGGAGCCATCGCTTTTCCCAATCCATATCTCCCAACCACCCCACCCCAGGCAACAGTGCTTGGATGGTGAGCTGTAATCTGTTTATATCCTCTTAATTAATCTTCAATATTATCTCAACTCTTTTTTATAGCATCAAAAAAAGTCACTTAAGACTGACTTTTTTCAGGAAAGCAGTAAGTTATGGAATCCATTGAACTCATAGTTCGATTGAAAAGAGCAAGATGAAGATCCCAAATGGTGGCATTTTCTCTCTCGTTCCTGAATAACGTTAACCAAAACTGTTCACACCTCTGGGTGTCCTAGACAGTTCAGGCTGCCATAACGAATTCCATAGATGAGGTGGCTTCAACAATAAACATTGATTTCTCACAGTTCTGGAGACTGGAAGCCTGAGATCGGATCACTGTAGTTCCCATGTCTGGTAGCAGCCATTTCCAGATGGCCATCTGCTCATTCATTGTATCTTCACATGGCAGAAGGCAGAGAGAGGAGGCAAGAACTTTGTTTATTTTCTTATAAGGCACTCATTATGACTGAATTATTCTCAAAGACCCCATCTCCAAATACCATCATATTGGGGATTTAGAATTTCAACATACAAATTTTGGAAGGATACAAACATTCAATCCATAGCACTGGGTCCAACTTTTTCACTGATAAAAGGAAGAGTTTGGACTAGAATATACTGCCAACATTCTTACATTGACCAGACACCTTCAACTTTCTATAATTATAAAAACTCACTCTCTCAGCAATACTTAAAGACTGCACTATTTGTATCAAGATATTCATGGAATATTCCTGTATGATAAATAAGGAAATTCAAATTTCTTCAGTTATTTAGAGAAACATGAAAAAAATCAAAAGACATAAAATGAAAACAAGAGCTGTGAGTCAGGGCTTAGAAAAAAATTTTATCAGTGATTTCAGAACTGAAGATGCAACAAAATAGAAAGATGCTCCCAAAACAAAGTCAGTTTTCAGTCAGTTGAGAAAATAATTCAGTAACATGAGCAATCAGCTTTGGAGGAAATATCCTTCGCTCATTCTAGACTTAGGATGAAAGAAAAAATAAGAAAGGAAAAAACAGAAATCATTCTATCAAAGGAAAATGGAGTCAAAATAGTAGAGGAAAATATATTATAAATTGTCTTTAGTCCAGCTTTCTGTACACCAAACTCACCACTTCTGCATCGCCTCTTTTATCATAACTATATTTTAATTATTGGTGGTTTTTTAATGAAATTTTCAAAGTGAATCATGCTTCTAAAGTTGACTGTATAGCTTCCATTGTTTAGAAGAAAATGCTATGCAAATCTAGATTTAAATAAATATCATCAGTGATGCCATCTGTAAATTTTAAAATTGCAAATTAATGCTATTATCCACTGAGTAAGCTACCACTTCTCTCTAGGAGACATGCAGTGATTCAGAAACGATTTATTCATTCTTCCTTTCTTTCTACATGTTAGCGTCAATCCAGGTCTAAAAGTTGGCTGAGTACACACACACACACACACACACACACACACACACACACACACACACACACATACACACACACATTTTAGTTAAATGAAAGCTTATTTTTATTAGGCACAAAGTGTATGATATGGCTTATACACCTGTGTTTACTTTTTATTTCTATGGTTCTTACCTACTCACTAATTCAGGTCCTCTCTTACTTTCACTGCAATTTTCCCATAGCCCTCAACCTCTCATTGCACTCTGCAGGGCTTTACTAGATCTTAGTAGTCATCAGATAATTTCACTGCCATTGTAGCCATCATTCCCCATATCACCTTCAATGACATTCCCCTCCACCAGGACACCTTCTAACATCGCACCAGTGAAATTATTTGTGATTGGGCCAGAACTTGGTCTAGGGGCATCCTTGCCTAACTTACCACTCAGGATAGTGTTTGCTTTGCCCACCAAGAAGTTAGTTAGCCAATCTCAACCCTTCAGTTGTACCACCTACTTTCTCAGATGACTCTCACTACCACTTACATTAGTTTGGATCTTCTGAGAAGCAAGTGTCAAGATTAGATCAGAAGTGGAAGAGATATATTAGAGAAGGAACAGGATAAGATGGGAGAATGCAGGTCTGAAGCTTTGGAAGGAAAAAGATAAAGGATGGTTGGGCCAGAAGAGCCTTCAACTGCAGCACAATTTCAAAAAAGGGTCAGACAGCCTGTTGGAATGTCTAAAGCCAAAGTCCTCTGCTGGAGAAGTCTTAAAATACTTCCAGAATGAACTTG
Organism: Eonycteris spelaea; assembly: GCA_003508835.1. Lineage (NCBI taxonomy): Eukaryota > Metazoa > Chordata > Mammalia > Chiroptera > Pteropodidae > Eonycteris > Eonycteris spelaea. The sequence goes on along the minus strand of PUFA01000043.1, from coordinate 8,244,669 downwards.
CCTTAAAATTCTTGCCATGCTCACTCAGTAGCTGGGAGCAGCCCACAGAAATATGGGTTTGGCATGAATGTGGAAATAAATAGATAAAGAGTGATGGCATCTCGTGCCAACATTATGTTGCACACAACAAAAGATCTATGTGGCATATTTTCACCTTTTTCCTCTAATTCTCCTCTCAAGACTATCAATGTCACCAAAATGCACAGCAAATTTTAGAGGTAAAACAGATGAAGAAAGTTTCAGTGATGTGGTATTTTGGAGGTAACTGAAAGACCTTCTTGCACTCATTCAAAAGTTCCTAATCATCTATTTGCCTCATAGAATTCCATTAATCTAAAATAAAAATAGGCCTACTTCCACATGAATAGTGTTGTGAATGTACAGTTAATTGCTCAAGGATATTTACATTTCATGGCCAATCTCTCAAGGAACTAAGGGATGTTAATGAAGAGAAAAGATCTTTTGAAAATAATGACTATAAAACTAGGCTCTGTTTTTGCATAACCACAAACATACTAACCAACCTTTGAGGAAATTAAGTAAAATCTGTGGAACTCATCAGGGGGTTCAGTGTTGACCTCACAAAACTAAGTTACTGACCCTGTGCTCATTTAGCGGGGTAGAGTCCCTGACCTTTAGGAGTTCAGTCACATCCCTAGTCATTAAAATTAAAAATGTCTTCAGGCATTGTTAAATGTGCCCTGGGGGTCAAATCACTCCACCACTTCCTTGTGAACCATTTGTCTTACAGGGAGAGAATTATGGAATATAGAACTTAAAAGGCCTTTAGAAAGTATTCAATTATGCAATCTAACTTTGAAAAATAGGAATTATGTGACCTACCCAAGTTTAACTAATTAATGACATGGTCAACAACTACATACAACTCTATCATCTCCCTGGACCACTAGAATAGACCATTTAAAAAATAAATATTTCTTCTACGAGTGTTAATTAGTTTTAAGAGCTCCATTTACATATACAGACAACTCATATAAAGCACTGCAGGCTGACCCAGTTTTCTTATCCTTCTATGTTTTTTAATGTTTCATTCTTCAGAACTTTTGTGGATGAAATTGCTTCTAATAGTGAAGTCAGAAAAGCATGGTGACATGACAGACATATGGAGCCAAGTCAGTAACACCCACAACACCAATCTTTCTCCTTTTTCCTGAGCTGGAAATGCCTTGTTACTCTTGGGATTGGGGGCGTGGAGAGAAGGGAAGTGGGGCGGGGAGGGAGGGGAGAGAAATGAGAAGTTCTTCCTTTCCAGTCAAAAGGTTATTTTTTGAACTTCCTCAGAAATTTGATCATCAATAAGCCATCAGTTGTCAAGAGTTGGTTAGTTTTGTTAATTTGCAGTTCCGTTTTTACTGAATAGAAAAGTAACATCAATAGCAGTTATGGAGATTTCTAGGTTACTCCATACTCAAGTCTTACTTGTATGTAAAGGCATAACAATGTCAGTAGAATTAATTAAATTGCTGTCACTGTTTCTGTCTTGTACATCACTCACTCACACATACCCCGTGTTAACACACATTGAGATCAACAGAATACACATTTTCATATGCACTACCTACACATGAAGTAAAATATGCTAATTTTTTTCATTGGTACTTTTTATCTGTGGTTTTGGATCACTTTTAAAGTGTATTTGAAGAATAGAGGGATTGAATTTCTCAAAATGCTAAATATCAAGTCCCCTGGGGAGTTTACTTCAGTTCTGCAAACACATGAGGGTTTTCTAAATGATTAATCGACAAGCTAATCAAATTTTGATCTGTAATTCAAGAAAAAGAGGATGCCATATCCTCTTCTAGCCTAACACCAGGAAGGGAATTTCATCCCTAGGGAGGGACAGCACCACCCAGTGGTAGGGCTGGGTTCCTGTTTGACTTAGCATTCTAGACCTACCTACTGTATGGCATCTGGCAAGTCTCTTCCTATTAAACCGGGCTGAGTTGCTATTGGGAGACATAAGCATTCACATGTAGTAAGTGCTTGTTGTCTACAAGCTGCCAAATAATAATTTCCTTGCTCCCTGCTGCATTCCAGAGATGGTAGACCCAACCGACAGGGTAATGTTTGTGTCTGAGATACAACAGGTTTCTTCACAAAATTATCAAAACTCCTTTGATTATAGCCCCATAATAAAACCTGGCACCCAGTTTTTAATATAAAACGATCTCAAATTGCGCCCCACTGGGGCTTCTCCAGCTCTCCACGCTTACTACAGATACTGGCAGGGAGCCTAGGCATTTCCTTTTGTACATAACTAGTTTTCAGAGAGAGAGCTCTGGGCTCTGCTTTAACAACAATAATATACCAAGTCAAGTATCACACCCTTGACCTCACAAGTTTGTCACCAACTACCTCTGAATGGCAGAGATTCACCCAGGAGTAGGATCTTCTGTGGCCTCAAATGGTAAGGCATCCTTTTCTTTATGTGACTAAAATCCAGGACAGCCAATAGCACAGACTCTGCGAAGAATACGACTGATACCATAACTTAAAATTATCTTTTGCCTTCTACCTCTGTGAGGTACAATGATAATCATATCTAATATATACCAATCATTGATAAATGGCTGCCATTATGGTGTCTTTTAAAGTTTTTATCATTTGATGTTAACAGGTTTCCTGTGAGGTAACTACTATCATACGTTCTGAGAGAAAGCATAACATTTTTAAAAAGAGAAAGTAGTCTACATTTGCCTGAAGGTTGACAGGTTTCCCCAGTTTCTTTACTTTAATCACCAGAAAGAGTAGGAGTATCAGAATCAAAAATCTTTTTATGAAACAGAAAGGAAATGTCGTGGTTAAGTAACCAACACCACTCTAGCCTCTTTTTATGCTGTAGGAAATGAGGTCCAAATTGTTGGAATGTCTTCTGCATGTCTAGAGAGCTAGAAAGAGCTAGTAAGGCAGTTTCCAATTGCTACCTGACCCAGTGCTGTTTCTACTATGCCATGCTGTCAATTTATAGTGGACATTAGCTCATCATTCTATCTTTAGTCTTCATGCCATTCCCATGTGGCAACTATGTTCCCAGAATTATTGGAATGAGTGTGGCTTAGGGAATGGTGGAACGGGCAGGGAGTTCTTTTGAATCTTCTGCTGGGTGGTAACAAGGAGTAGAAGACTTGAGTTCAGAGAGATTGAAAGGAGCTTTGAAAAAAAATCTATGCAAATGATGTTATTTTTAACCCATGGGAACTTCAAGTGTCCCACAGGTTTATCCGGGACACAATGACTTGATAACTCAAATTTGGAACATTCCTATGTACACTTAGCAAATATAACTGGTCCCCAGATCCTCTTTCAATATAAAGACCAAGGATTAGTACTGGAAATATCCCTTCCTCCTTATGTCCTTTTCTGTCTTTTATGGTTGGACAACTGGGCTTTCATCTCCAGCAAATTGGGGAGAGACCCAAACACTCCCTTAGTGGGAACAAAAGCCACTAAAGGACAAATAATGAAACTGCCTTTCATTCTACAAGCTTCGCATTTCACTTTTCTTTCCCCTTTCTCCACGCTTTGCTTCATTTGAGGAGAAAACCTATTTTTAAAAGCACCAAACCCCCTTTCTGTCAGAGAGCTTGGCAGGATTGATAAATAAGGGGAGACATCTTAATGGGGGTGCTGTCAGCAAACTCCTTCTTTTAAACAAATAAATGTGAGAAATGAGAACATTCCAGAGGCCCCTGTGTTCTGTAAGACAAAAGAAACTGAAGAATCATTTCTACAGCAATATTGGACTGGACGTGGCCGAAAGGAACTGAATGCTCCCCTTCATTATTGGAAAGGATTGTTAATTAGCATATCAGAACTAATCTGATCCCTTCTCCCATAATGCTAAGGGAATGGTTTTTACAAACTCCTATAGCATTCCTGGCTTTATACCATTCTTAGTTCTCCCTGGGTCCTATCTGTTTTCTGTTGGGCTCCAGGTGTTGCTGACTGCTCAAACACATGTCTGGTTCTCACAAACTTTCTGGGCTTAAATAAGAATCAGACTGCTCTCATTTATCTCCATGTAGACAGTGCAATTTGTCAAGTTCAAAAATGCCCATCAGTATAAAAGATTTAGAGAAAGTGGAGGATCAAGTGAGAAACAAGAGACTGGTGTAGCCGATGAGCCTCTCTGAAGAAACCCAGTTTGATCAGTCAACTGCAAAATGTGGCTGGTGTACTTCTCTACCTCTAAAAACAGTCCAGAGGCTGCCTCACGCACCTTTCCTCCACACAGAAAGGGCAGGCCACTGAACCTCATCTAGACAAAGGCAGAAGCCACTCAATATCAAGGAGAAACTTTTGCATTCACTTCCAAACCGAACGCCCTGATCTCCCAGAGCCTGACTATACATGAACGGATCCCTGGCTCCATTCTGAGTCTAACATGCTAAAATTGGGGTCATAGCTCCATGGGGTGCCACCAGGATAACCGATGTGTGCCGTACTACCACATACTATTTGCCACATGATGCTCTTTAACAATCCAGTGACTTGGCTTGTACTTTCGTTGTTCTTTAAGAAAGTCTGACCCCTTGAACTGTGTGCTACAACATAGCTCTTAAGGAGATCAAGTTGCTTTAGGCTGTGTGAGAAAATTCAGTTAAATGCTCATCAAACTTGTTTCTTTTTTCCAGGTTCACCATTAAACTACATTTTCAAACTTCTCTCACAATTAGAAGGGGCCATGTGACAAGTCTAGCCAAAGAAACATGTACAGAAGTCCTTCTCACCACATCCAAGCCTTGCTCATAACTATCCCATACAATCCTCCTTATTTCTCTCTTCCTTTGCCTGTCAGCCTGATGCAAGATCTGAGGGGGACTTTTTAAGGCGCTTGGGGATACTTCAGTCCCTAGAAAGAAACTTGGGTCCATGAATGCTACTATGTGGAACAGAGCCACCATCCTGCACTAGAACAGAATAAGAGAAAAAAACAAAAACAAAAATAACAAACCTTTATTAAGTTAATTCACTGAGATTTGAAGTTGCTTGTTATACACTTAGGCTACCTGCTGAATACAAATTAAGAGGAGAAATATCTATGTTAGCTGCACTGCACTGCGATTAGCTTGAAGGAGGCCAAACCTTAAGTCAGTTTAATATTCCCAGCCTATGTTGGAAAGCACACCATGTACTATTTGGAAAAGATAAAAGGCAACAGGGTAACGGAAAAACAACCATAAAATATGGAAATATATGTTAATACATGGCATATGGCAAAATTAAATTAGCTCTATGGTCTAGATAAATGTGCAGTGAAAGAGGAGCACATAGAACAATTGCTTATGATTGGGAGACTGGAAAGTCTTCATGGAGGAAGAAGAAAAGGTAAGTAGGCTTTCCAGTTAGAGAAGTTAGAGGAAACTCTGCTAGCTATGCAAACCACTTTTAAATTCTGTGGCTGTTCTGAGAATGACAAGTGGTCAGCTAGAGGAACAAAAGTTTTTAAAAGTGTCACGATCTTTATCAGAGTTTTAGAAAACCAGTTCTGTCAATAGTAAGAAAGATGGATTTGAGACGCAGAGACTGGAGTTAGAAACTTTCTAAGAGGCTACTGCCACAAGGAATGATGAAGGGTCCTCCCAGAGACCCCAAGACTCTGAATGTCCTTAGTGGTAGGAAATTAGACAAACGAAGACATTTGGATTAGCCAAGACTAGTCATAGAGTACTAGGCATGATAAAAACCACCATGCAAATGTAAATAAAACTTAATTGTAGTTGGGGAAATTTTAATATTGAACCATGACTATATATTTCGATTTATCATGAAAAATTTTCGTGGGTGGCCACTGTATATTATAATACCAGAGAAAATTTGACTTACTGTTTTTGTTAATTTAATCTTCTATACCAGTTGACAGTGATCAATGAGAGAATACACAGGACTAGATTATCTACCATAGTATCAGTAATGCTGAGAATGCAGCAAATTAATGGAAGACTTTAGCTAGATCAGGGTAATGTAGTCCTATAAGACACTTTCTAGCTTTAAACCTTCCCAGGGCTTCCTAGCACCTACAGCAATGCTTCTCAGATGGTGATTCTTGGATCCTCTGCATTTGAATCACCTGAAACACTAAAAAGTCATATTCTCACTTAAGTCTCACTCATGATTTACTCCATTGTCATCTCAGTAGTAGATAAAATTTAGGAACTTGCATTTTAAACACTACCTACTCCTCTCCCCTACTCTCACCCCATAATCCTTAATCACACCAAAGTTCAAGAACCACTACCCTAAAATATAAATTTATGTTTCTCAGCATGGTGGTTATGAACACCTTTATGAACTTACCCCAAATGTCTTTCATCCTGCATCTTTCTCTCCCACCAATCCTATGTTCTAGCATACAGGATGAATAACCATTTATGAACATACTAACTTTCCCCCCAACCTCAAAACCCAATACATATTGTTCACACCTCCCTAATCATGTCATGAAATTCCATTTGCCTCAATAAATAGTGGATACTATATTACCCTTTGAAAAATATTTAGAAATTATTACCTGACGCTTTAATTGGATCTTTGCTGTGAGCTTGTGATTATGCCTCAGTAAACTGCATATCCAATGGGTAAAAAGGGCATATGACTTTGTCAGGCCTGGGTCTCCTACAGTGAAGTGGACTCAACTGACACTGAAAACTCACCTCGCCCAGGAAGGGTGGGCTCGATGGCATATGATGGGTTTTCATAAATTTTTTTTCCATGAAAATCTCATGAAATATTTTAATGAATGCTTAAACTAACATAATTGTCTCGACCCCTCATTTCATTTTGGTTGATTTAAATAGGCCTAATACAAGAATATAAGCCTGGCCTCCTGTCTTTGCTGACCAGCCAATGCAGGTTCAGTTCAGAGCTATGGACAATTCCAAACAGGCTTGGATTATTTATACAGGTGGAACCTAGCCCATCATACCACAGCCCAGGAAAGCAGGTGAAACCACAGGGAAAACACCACGTGCACCTGTCTCCATGGTTATGCCACAGCCCTGAACCAGCAAAATGTGAAGAGGCCAAGAGTTAAGGAATTCTGTACTTTCTCAGAGGATGCTATCCTAGGGCAAATTTTCTATAGCACAAAGGCCGCTGCTGGCACCACAGTCTTTTAGACATAATTGCAAAATAGAAAAATGTGTCTTTGCCACACTTCCCTTATTCTTCCCTCTGGCCACGGCTTTCACAATAATCACAGACTACCCACGATGCTCTGCTTTCACCTAACACTATCTAATATCCAAAATTACTTTTGACTTTTACCCATCAGTGAAAATAACATATTCTTTCAAACACATAGATCTTAGGACACAATGTGATTAGGATATTGGTAATGTAAGGCTTTTCCACACTTGGTCCTCCCTACTCACATTGCTCTCTCCCTCTTGCTTGTATATATCCTTCTCGACCCTCCTCAGCATAAACATCAGCTTCTCAGTGACCCTCCCCTGACCACTTCATCTAAGGAGGTCGCATTCTTCCTCTCCTCTACCACGTCACGCTGTTTACTTCATTGCACATCTACCATTGCTCAAGTGTTTGTTTACTTATTTATTGCTTAAATCTTTCAGCATATTGTAAGCTCCGTGGGGAAAGGAACTATGTGCTATGTACTGCTCTATTCACAACTGATAATATAAATGCCTGGCACATAGAAGGCACTTAGCACACATTTGTTGAGTGAGTGGCTAATTGAAAGAGCTAGTTCAGGAAGAATTTATATTTTTGGAAGAGTAACTCCTTAACACCCAGACCAAGTAACAGTTAATGGGAAAAAGAAACAACTCCCTTTACACCTTTTCTTTTGCTATTGTACCCATTCTCAACATTTGTATAGTCTGATTTTGTGCCGTTCATGGCCATGGACATACATATACACAGAGACAGAGCAAGAGCTGATGTCAGTTGTGTTATGTAACCCTCTAGAACAAAGTTCATATGGCAGGCAGAGGCTATGTCTACCCAGTCGGCACTTGGATAGGGCCACGGCTGATCCTTTATTTCCTTTGTTTTCCTCCCTTATCCTGATTGCCTGGGCCAGATTAATCATGCAGGGATCCGAATGGATGGTAGAGCTGGCTGAAATGACTGATTTGGCCACATGCACATCACATAAGTAGACATACAAACAAATGGGTAAAGGAAAATAATCCCTTCTTTACATACTCAGTATTCTGCCTATTAGTGTTTACTATCATTCAACCCCGAGAATGCAGAAGTAAAACATTAATGCACGCACTTAACACTAATGTCCATAATAATAGTGAACATCTTTGTAGCTGACTTAGTTCCAAGAAAACAGAATGTTATAAGCGTAATTTCTTAGTTTTGTTTTATGATAATTGGTAGCAGTTGGCATTAAATCGTAACTATCCAGCTTCAAGACAGCTTCAAAAAGCACTAGCCCTCAATGAGAGTTGTCCTAAGGGTAAATATATGCTAGAGTCACGTGATAAAAAGCCCACTAAATAAGACAAACCTGTTTTCCCCACCCCTCCCCATGTACATACACACACAGTTCAGGAAACAGACAACAAAGCGTGTTAAGAAAATATAAAACCATGCTTAACAATGACAAGTCCCAGAGCTATCGTCTTCTGCGTAGCTAGAAATCACCACACTGTGGGGGAATAAACAGTCGCATTGCACACACAAATGAAGAGCCTATGTGAGGCAAATAGCTCAGAAAAAAATAAAGAGAAAAAAGGGGGAGAATAGGGAACAGTGGCAATGTTTATCTCCAGTGAACAAAATGAGCTTCTTAAAGATGGCTTCTTTTTTCTCTCAGGGGAAGAAAAAAAAGAGAAAGCTTCTGCCACCAGCCAGAAAAAGAGAACACACACAGCATTTTTCCAGGCCAGTCCCTGCAAAGCCCCCACAGCCTTGCTCAGTGCCCTCTAGGTGTCAGCAGGGTTTGTTACTGGCCCAGAATGGGCTGATTATCCCTCAATTGTCACTGAGCAGTGACATTGGAAGTGTGGTTTCCAGACCAGCAGCAGCAGAGGCAGCAGCATCCCCAGGGAAATTGCTTGAAATGCAGTTTCTCAGTCTCTACCCCAGATTTACCAAATCAGAAACTCCAATGGGCAATTTCTTTCAGCAAGACCCCTAAGTGAGTCTATGCACACATGCTCACATGGAAGAAGCCCTGCTCTGCACAAAGGGTCAGGAGGGCTGCTTCTCCTGTACACAACTCCAAGGGCCATGTCAGCCCTCAACATTGCAGATGGCCTTTGTTATGGGCTGAATTGTGGACCCCAAAATTTATATTTTGGAGAGCTAGCTCCTGGTACCTCAGAATATGACTATATTTAAAGATAACTTTGAACGAGGTAATTAAATTAAAATGAGGTCATTAGTTTGGGCCCTAGCTCAATATGACTGGTGTCCTTAAGAAAGACGAGATTAAAACACAGGAGAGACACCAGGTGTACAGCCATCTGCAAGTCAAGGAGGGTGGCCTCAGGAGAAAAAACAAACAAACAAACAAACAAAAACCAAAAAAAAAAACCTGCCAAAACCTTGATCTTCGACTTTCAGCCTCCAGAACTATGAGAATATAAATTTCTGTTGTTTCACCACAAAGCCTACGATATTTTGTTATGCCAGCCTGAGCAAACTGATACGGCTCTCTTCCCTTCATATCCTCCCAGCTCAGGAGCGATCTCATCTCCGTGTTCTCACAGGTTGCTCTGAGGTTTGCTGTCACTATGCTTATTATGTTGTGTGACTGAAACTTCAATTTAGCTCTCTTTTGATTCCCTAGTATACAGGGCATGCCTAGCTCAGAGAAACCACTCAATTAATACAAGAAGAAATAATAATGGCTTCATGATCTATCCATGTATTTTAGTTTATACAATAGAGTTATCTGTGACAGTAAAATTTATAGAGCTGCAAAGTATCTTTGAGATTGAAAGGTCAAAGCAATCTTTGCTTATGTTTGACCATATTAAAAAGACTAGGAGGAAATTCAGTTGGACCTAGATCTAAAGCTCCACTTTACAACTTATCAATCATGGAACCTAGAACACAGTTCTAAAACACTTTTAGTCACAGTTTCTGCATAGGTAAAATAGGGATGTAAACAACACCTACTTCTCAGGTGAGCATAGGGAGGATTAAGCGAGATAATTTTGCCAATGATTTAATGCTATTACCTTCACAAAACCAATATTTACTGTGTGCTTATTATTAATGAAAAAGTTCCTTTGAGAAAAGAATAATTTACCTGAAACCCAAGAGATCTCACATAATTTCTTATCTGAAAGACTATGAGTTTCACACGGTCACTAATTTATCTATTTGTCATCTTCTCATTTCCTTCCTGTTCCTCTCAAGTTGTGCCACTTCTGTATTCTTTGCTCCCTTACTTTCTTCCCAATAATATTGTGCATTGGTCTGCCAATTTCCCAATTTTTATCATATTTATCTATGTAAGAAAACTAACTTGCCAGTGATGTACTATAATTTGAATGAGATATTTTAATTCTAAAATAACAGGAAAAATTTTAATTCAACTGCCCAAGATTGATTCAGTTCTCATTACTTATGAGTATAAGACCAATGCCAGCACAATGAAATAATTAAGACAACATACTAGAAAAAAATATTAAGCTAAGAGTTAAGAGCCTGTCATATATACCTGGCTCTTTTACTAATTGATTCTACAACTAAATGATCGGTTACCTCTTTAACCTTCAGTTTCATTACCTCTAAATGGCATAGTGGACTTTTTCTTGAAAAATAGAATTTAAAAAATGTTTTTCCTAATATCTTACAATCAAGTTAGGAGCCCGAAGAGCTAGTGAGTAGATAGAAAGGGGTGGGGAAAACTATGAGACTATGAAAACTGAGATACTCATATGGTTTCTGATAAGAGGAACAGAAAGGGGGTGGGAGACAGAAATATATCAGAAAGAAACACAAGGATGGCTTTTAGAGTTACTAGGTAAGGCACCATGACCTATTTACATATCAAAATCCATCTCTAGTGTACCTGTGCAGGTTAGCACCATAGAACTGTGAGTAATCATCAAGGCAGGCAAGTCACTGCAATTCGGGTTTTCAGAAAGAGGAATCTGAAATGAAATTTAACTAAATCAGGAATGCTCAACTTCCTCTACATTATCAGATGCTTTTATTCTAAGTATATCTGTACAATCATCAACTTCACATCTTTAGGCTTATACAATCATTGGGTCTTATTCATAATGATTACCATCTTTGTAGTTTTCTCCAGTCAGGGAAATTATCATTCTCTCATGAACTGTAAATGCTAAATTGCTAATAACTTCCCTGGGGTTTTCTTCACATGATGATGCCTTCAATGATTTCATCATAGTTTAGCATATTAAAATAGCACAATTTATACTCTTAAGCATAATAATTTCCCTAAGGTTTGATCTAAACATGGTAGGTATACTTTTAAGTAACTCAGTGAAATCTTGGATAAATACTAATCAGGTGACCAGTCCTCTTTTTTTCTTTTTCAGGAATTAATATCACAAGCAGAAACTAATAATTCTTAAAGAATTCAGAACTTTGCGACAACAACAACAATCAACAAAAAAAAAAACTGAATGCCTGAATTCTCAGACCAAAAAAAATGCAAATTACAAAAGTCATTTTAAAAGAACTTGTATATGTTAATTATAGTCAGCAAGGGCCATAAAGTATAAAATTTCACACTTTGTCAGACTAGTTCTAGGTAGAGAGCACCACAGAATCTAATGTTTATTCCATTGGAAAAGTAAGAAAACTATTGCAATAAACCAGTGGAAATAGCTTCCCTTTTTTCTCTACCATTTTATGGACTCTAGGGAACCCAGATACACAGAAGGAGGTAGTAGTGAACAAAAAGCAAATTATAGCACATGAGCAGGGAATATAGGAATTTGCCTACAGTTTCAAAAACACAACTCAGCTATGTTTGAAATTCCTGTGAGATCAAACTTCTAACTACATTCTAGTTTAGAGGAAAACTTTGGAAAAATCAAGATTAAAGATTGCCAAAATAACTTATATAAAGCTAGGATTCTAAGAAGGGTCACAGAGAAAACTCTGTCATTTCCATATTTTTAACTAAGTGGGGAAAATGTGTGTGTGAGTCTAAGGGCATACGAAAACCTTGGGAGTGAGGCAAGCAGATGGTCAGTGCAGGGCCCTGGGGCATCATCCCCTAGGGATCAGTGCCCTCGAACACAGGAGGCCTGCCAATGAGTGGGGAGAGAGAGCATGGAGGAGCTCTTGCAGAGTGTTACACTCTAAGCCTGGAGTTTAAGCACTCTAAGCATTACATCATTTAGCCTACACACAGTGGAAAGAACTCAGTCATCTGGTCTCATCTGACTGCAGAAGTGTGATATTATGATTCATATTATATATATATAATATATTATATATTATTATATATAATCTTTATCCTGTTCCTGGCAGGAAGCTACTAAAACCCTTGGAATCTCCTGTGATGAGAATGATAAAGCTGACTTCTGGAAAGCACCTGAGGATAGAAAATGGCTGCTAGTGGAGCCAACATCTTGGTTAGAGGGTTGGAACTTTCAGTCCCATCTCCAACTTCTATGGAGGGGCTAAAGATGGAGCTTAATCATCACTGGCCAATGATTTAATCAATTGTGCTTCTATCATGAAGCCTCAAAAAAATCCAAAAGGACAGAGTTCAGGTAACTTCCTACACATAGAGATGCTGGGAGAGTGGTATGTCCAGGGAGAGTATGGGAGCTCCATACCCTTTTCACCATACCTTACCTTATGCATCTTTTCTATCAGGCTGTTCCTGAATTATTATTATTTTTTTTTACAATAAACCAGTAATCTATTAACTGAAATGTTTCTCTGAGTTCTGTGAGAGAACCACTCTAGCAAATTAACTAAACCTGAGGAGTATGTCATTGGACCTTCTAACATAGCCAGTTGGTCAGTAGCACAGGTGACAAGCTGGACTTCCATTTAGCATTTGAAGTGGAGGTGGGAAGGCAGTCTTATAGAACTAAGCCCTTAACCTGTGGGATCTGACACTTTCCATGTAGACAATGTAAGACACCCAGCTGGTGTAAAAGAATTGCTTGGTGTGGGGAACTGATATCAGAATGGAAAAAAAGAGACTGACTCATTTCTTTTGATGAGATAGTGAAATAGAAGGACAGTTAGTATGGAAGAATGAGAATTTAGTTGAATAGTAAAGACTTTAAAGGAGCAGAGATTATACCACAAAGTGTATAAGCTGTGGCAATGGGAAATAAAGGGGAAATCCTTGAAAAGTATACCCTTACCAAAAAAAATCATCTCAGGAGCTTTCAAGATTACCTATTATCTGTATGGAGGCAATAAATAGAAGTTGAAGCCTAGATTCTAATATAAAAAATTCCTAGGATCAAATCCCGCTTTGCCTCTTCCTATCTATATAACACTGGAGAAGTTATTTAACCTCTCAAAGTTGTTGTTTTGCTTAAGTGAGATTAGCAGTGAATAGAATAAGAGTGCCAGCATATAATAGGCACCTAGTAAATGTTTGCTATTATTAACTACAATACTACTAAAGACTGCTTGGTCTTTTGATAATAAAAGATGTAAATTTGTTCTATGCCAATTAAGTAGAAATTTCTACTAATGAGAAAACCCTATTCCAAGATTCTTTTAAGTTTTCCCGCATATGTTATAAGCTAAAATAATCCTCTTCTGATTTAACCACCCTAGAGGAGATTATAATATACTGCAACAAAATGCTGTCCCTGGGATGCTCTGAGAATTAGGAGGAGCTAGACACAGAGCATATCAAATAAACATGGGCCAAGAGCAGTGCAAGGCCCTAGCTCCTGACCTACACAAGAGAGGCACAGACTGTCCACATGAAACATATTCCCAAATTCTGCAGCAAAATTCCCTTCCCATTCCCGAGAAGCACCAATATCTTAGGGTGAATCAATTTCTAGGAGCGAGTCAAGGTTCAAGGTACGCTTCAGGAGCCCAGGCAGCAACATTAGAGTCAGTCTCAAGTCCTTAGCCAGGCAAACGAGCTTGAACTCAAACAAGGAAGATGAGCAGCAAGAGAATTTCCATGAGAAGGGATTGGCAGGGGACCAAAAATAGGACAGACCCAGCTCACTTGGGAGGAGGAAGATAGAGATGAAAAGTGATGAGTTAGACTACTCTGGGAACCTCCCAAAAGTAGCACCACCAAACAAGTATGCCAACCATGCCCTACGTAAAGGAGCTCCCAAGTGAAGCTCTGAGTGTTCAGAAAGAGCTAAATGATAGGGTGACCTATCATCCTCCATTGCCTGGGACTATCTAGAATTGTAGCTGGGCTTTGAAAAACTCCTAATGTACTCTGAGACTATGCAGCCTTGTGATACTTTTTGTAATTATAACTTGATTTTGAATAGGCATAGAAGTCTCTGCATGTTGGCATATGGACTGCTGAGGTCTACCTGGCAGAAAATTTTTTTTCTAAAAGTGGTGAGTAAAGGGAAGTGAGACTCATCTGAAAGATAATCTGAGCCCTTGGTAGGCATCTATTATATATGCCACGTTTAATTTCTTCCTAAACTATCTGCTTGCTGTCAGAAAGACAGAGCCTTCATCTGGTTCACTGAGTCTATCTCTTGGCCCAATATTCTATGCTGTTATTAAACTACCTTTAATACCATCATATGTCCAGGTTGCCTAAAGTCACACAATTATCCTCACTACTGTGACATTTTATTGGAATAATTCTAATAATTATGTAATGTTGAACACCATTCAATTCCTGAAATTGAGAGAAAAGACTTTTTAATTCAAAATGTTAGCCTTGTCCCTGGAACACCCAAATCGAGGCATCAAGTCAATAATAAAATATGTAATCCATGCTTGTTAAAGACCTGCACTGTACAAAGAACTAGAGTTTCAGTCCTCAAGAAACTTACCTTTTAAAACAAAAAAAGTACAAAGGTAACTGGAATGCAGTATTAATATGAATGATAATCTATTCCATTGATTATCTTTTCTGAAGAAATAAGGTGCTATACTGTAGATTTCATAATCATGACTTTTGGGACCCAGTAAGTTAAATGGTCTACAAGTAAAACTCATGTTTTTTCTTGTGCTTTGTTTTTTTCACTAACTACTAGATAAGAGATCATTTTAAGCTAAAGCATATTAATAGTAAATATTGATCTACCATTAAATTTTTAATAACTAAACATGTACAAAATCTGATTAAAGTAATGCAGCCTCTTTAAAGAAACATATCAGAACATTGGCATCTAATGAATATTTTTCCCTTTAAATTGATGATTATGAGTGTACTTATTCTAGTAATGCTGTCATTGCTCAAAACATTTTTAAAATATTGTTTTAAAACTGGCTTTAGAGAATCAGTCTTATTCTTTCAAAAAACCCTCAATGGTTGAAAACTTCACGTGGTGACAATTGGTTTTTGGAAGTTTTCATAAGATGTGATGATGAATAACTTTTATGGAAGGTAAGTAATCAGAATCAAAGTATGGCTATAATAGAAAAAGATTAAATTTTTTGTAGTTCATGAAACAATGACAAATGATAGGTAGAAAAGTGGTGTCTTAATAAGTTAACAAACTTTAGACACAGAACTATTCAGAAGGGAAAATAAACCACCATGGGCTCTCCTAGAACTTAGCCTTAAGAAGCTATAGACTACTGAGTCTTCTCAAAAAGAGAGCATAAATCTTTTAATTTTGAATGCCTATTGCCCAACATGGTGAATAATGTATAGTAATCACTCAACAAATGTTTGAAGAATTAATTAAACTATAACAGGTTAGTTCTATTATCTTACTGAAAGATAATAATTATGACTTCAAATATATAAAAGTGATGCAGATAATAATTATGACTTCAAATATAATAAAAGCGATGCAGATAGCATTTGCCTGTTGTACCATGGTGTCATTTTTTTGCCATCCTTTGATGCAAATTCTCAATTTTTAATTTAGATATTGTAATAATTTTAAAATACAAAAAATACAAGGAATAGTAGAATAATCACCAATATATTCATCAGCCAGATTTAACAAGTGTTATACTGTCTATCCATTTTTTAGGACTAAAACACACACGCAAAAAATATAGCTGATATTCACTAATGTTGCAATAGACAGGATAAGGAAAAGGTGCCAAAGTCAATTTAGAAAATAGTGTCCTTTCCTATCTGGCCACCTTGGTAACTTTCTCTCTCTCTCTCTCTCTCTCTCTCTTCTCTCTCTTATTTGTATATTTTCCTGACTTCAAATTACACTTTTAAAACTTTGCTTTTACTTTATGCCTCTGCCTGGCTCTTGGAAAGACTTTTGTAATTTGGTGTTAATGGCGTATTTTGGACTGTAATCTCCATTTCACTTATTTGGAGTACATTTTTCTCTCAAATTTTTCTTCCTTTCCATTCAGCCCAAGCTGCAAATAATAATAATTTCCTCCAAACACCCACCTTGATGGCTCTTTTATACACTCCATCTTACTTCCAGCTATGTCCCCCAACCAGACCGTTAGAATAAAAACAACAAAAAGCCTCTCATTTTAAGAGAGAATCAAGCCATTATGCTATGTTATTTTACTGTATTTAGGTACTATGTTTATCATGCTCTAATGTTCCATGTTTTTTGGCATCAAAGAACATTGCTTTATTGTGACATTTTCAAATGAAAACTACATGACAGTAACAGTTTCCAAAGAACTCTCATTTACCTTGGCAACATTTATGAGTGGTGGGGGAAAAATACATAAAACCACCGCTTTGAGCAAAATGCTACAATGATTATTTAGCAAACAAGCTCACATATTAGAACGACAGAGGGAAGATTGCTTCTACAGACTAAATTACACTTCACACACAGGCACTGCTGAATGGCTTTCTACAGAGGTTATGTTTAAATTACAGCTCTTGCTAAGCAAACATCTCGTGGTTTGTGTGTGAATTTGAATTATGCATCTAACGGGCAGCACATTCATAGAAAAAAAAGTCAAGTCGATAGGTTGCTAAATTGCTACAACATTTGTAAGGGACGAAAATAGCTGTGGTGTCAGACAATGAAGAAGCTTGAAGAGAGGTCCCACTTACTCTCCAGTAAGAAAAGCGCTGGGAATTCTGGACCACAGTGAGTGATAAATTTCTGACTTCATTTAGAAGCGTCCGAAATTTGCTTTAGTGCTTCCTCTTTAGAAATATAATTTGCTTGGAGATCCTGAATCTGGAAAAAGTACATGTATGACTTTCAATTTTATTTTTAATTCTAGAAATAAGGCAAATCTAGATGAGCTATCCTAATGCAGGAGAAACATGCTTGCTATTAGGTGGTTAAAAGAGGCAAATCAGGTAAATGGACAACATTAGGGGAAAACAATTAAGTCAATGACATTCAACCTTTTCAGAACCTGCCAAGCTCCCAAGTACATCTTAGAGAACAATGGCACATACTGCAGCAGAATGTGTCTTACCCTGTCTCTGTATGAGAACATCCTTCATAAAGATGAGAGGAAGGACAAAATGGCCTTCATGTTCTCGTGTGACGCTAAGATTGTCTGATTCTACTACTGCTACATTATGCTTTTTTTTTTTTTTATCAAAAGCTCTTGGGAATTTTGTGATCTTTCATTTCTTAAGATTTGCAATTCTTGGACATGTTGGAAACCCAGGTCAAGTTTCTGCTGCAGTAAGTGCTGCCACCATGAAGCAGTAGGGTAGCAACAAGTGTCAGTCTACTCACCAGAAAACAACCATTTCTTATGGTCTCCAATCTTCCCTGAGAAAAGAAAATGAGCAAGAAAAAAATGTTGTCTGACATCCCATATAAGGCCAACAAAGAGCCCTGAAGGAAACAACTGGGAAAAATCAAACTATAAAACTTCTGACATGACTCATCTAGAAAATTCATAGGCGCATCTAACTACACTTCAATATATATGCGTGTGAGCGCAAAAATTTATGTTTTAAAGTGGCCTGTATGATTTCATTAACATAATATTCTTAAAATGACGAAAACACAGACATGGAGAACAGATGATTCATATTCCAAGAATTTACTGGGTTAAAGAGAAGAAAAGGGAAAGTGTCTATAGCTATAAAAGGATCTTTGTGGTGATGAAACTTTTTATCTTGAGTGTGATGATCATCACATAAATCTTCACGTGTGATAAAATTGCATAGCACTTCTTCTGGGTGGAATTGTGTCCCCCCCCCCCCAAAAAAGGCTATGTCCTAACTGCTAGTGGTGCAGAATGTGACCTGACCTAGAAATAGGGTTGACACAGATGTAATTATTAAGAGATAGTCATTACTAGAGCAGAATCAACCCCTAACTCGATATGACTGGCATTCTTATAAGGGAGAAATTTGAACACACATGCACAAAGGGAAAATAATGTGAAGACACACAGGGAGAAGAGAAGCGTGTGACAACAGAGGCATGGATTGGAGTTGTGTTGACACAAACCAAGAAATGCCTGGGGCTACTAGAAGCTGGGAGAGACAAGGAGGATCATCCCCTGGATGTGCTGAAGGGACAATGGCTCTGTCAACACTTTGATTTTGGACATCTAGTCTCCAGAACTAGAGGAGAATAAATTCTTGTTGTTTTAAGTCACCAAATTTGTGGCAGTTATAACCCTGGAAAATTAAAACATAACCGAATACACATGCATACAGAAAAGAATGTATTTAAAATTGGTGAAATCTGATAAGGTCAGTAGATTGTATCACTGCTAGTTTCACAATTGTGACATTGTACTACAGTTGTGCAAGAATTACAATTGTGGGAAGTGAAGATATATATGATCTCTCTATATTATTTCATGTGAATCTACAATTGTCTCAAAATAAAAGTATAAAAAAGTGCTGCTATGACTTCAAGTACATTGGCTCCTCAATACATGCTCAGGAAGTAGACCAGAAAGCTAAACCAATCCCAGTTTTAAAATGAGAAAATTGGGACTCAGAGAAATTAAATTTCCAAAATTCATAGGATACTAGAAATTCAGCTCTTGAATCTATAATTTATAAATAGTAGTTCATCTTGTTTTGTTATGCTATGACTTGCATGTGCATAATTCAATTGTTTTAATTCATTCAGGATGACAAAGATTTAGATTAAGGAGGAATTTTATAAGGCCACAGAACCAATATTGATTGTAGAAGATGGAAGAGAAAGAAAAACTTTGGTAAGAGGTATAGCATACCCTGGCTTTTTTCTCAGGAAATGGAGAGTTGAGATATACATATATATATATATATATTAAAAGTAGGAATGCTGAGGATAAACTGGTTCCAAGGCTGGTCATTGAGAAGAGGCATCATATCCACCTGGCCAATGTCCTAGTGAAAATGAAGGAAAAGTTGACTGCCATAGGGAGAAGTTATGTAAAGATCCCTCAGAAAAGCTGGCCAGAAAAAGCAGGAAGCTGTAAAATAAATAAATAAATAAAATAAGTGAGACGAATCAAGGCATCTACAGTTTATTTACCACCAAACCCCAGAGCACTAGCAGTACTCACACAAGCTATCACTTCTTAATTGCATTCAAAAGTGTCAGAAACAGGAAGTGATTTGTCAGCCTTATTACCTGTGCTAGGCAGCTACTGTGCAAGCCTCTCAGGGAAGCTGGTTGGTTTATGCGGAGTGTGGGAGACACAGAGAACCTCAGCAGCTGGACCGTAATTCCGGAGATAAATGACTCAACCTACTTCTTGCCTGGGTTTAATAGGAAAACAGGAAGAAAATGCAGCAAACTGTGTTTAGATTCATGAGTAGATCAGAAGTAACAAAAAAAAAGACTACAGCAATCCTGGTTATCTTGAATTGACATGAATCTTTCTCTCCAAGAAGTCTGATGGATCTGGAAAGCCCAGATTAGATGTCTTAGAGCAAATGAGTCATGAAGAAGGAAATGGTAAAAACATTTCTCCTAAAATGGAAAAGAACAACAGGATTACAAATTTCCATAAACCAGTTTGAGAATATCTTTTTGGTTCCTTGGGTTTCGGTAGCCATAATCAAACTACTCTTTTTGAAATAGTGATTTTGTGGGATGACAATTCAGTTCAGCTGTTCAGTTCTCTACTCCAGGCAGAGCAGAGAAGCTAAAATGCAGTATGCAAATGCTGAGCTGACAGAGGAAATCCAGAACAGATTTCTGTGGACACTTGTTTTCTCCCTTTAAGGAAGTCCTTTTATTTTTCTGTAATTGTATCTGAGGAGAGGAAATACCAAAGTAAATGGAGCAAAAGCCAATATGAATCTTTGCTTGCAGACTTATTGTTTATTGACTCATAGGTTAACTGCCTTGAGACAAATATAATTATGGAGCAATTATCCTATGTCCCTTAGGAAAAGAAAAAAGGTCCGGGGATGTATTATGTCCTGCTGTTTAAGTTTACAAAGACTGTAAATTCAGATAATCATAGCTGCAGCATTAAGAAGCTGGGACAATTATATGTGTTTCACTGAGAACTCAATTGTCATTTTGTCTTGTCTATCAGTATTTCTCAAAATTTAATGGGCAAGTAGATCAACTGGAGATCTTGTTAAAGTGCAAATTCTGATTCAGAAGGTATAGGGGTAGGGCCTAAAGTTCTGAGTTTCTTTTTATCATTTAAGTTTTATTCTCTTATTTTTAAATAAGAAATAGTTAAAGTTTTATTGAGAGATAATTCACATATCAACATATATTTAACATGTACAACTAGATGTTGAGTTTTTCTGCATTTTTTTAATGTTTTTATTATTGCTATATAATTTTCACACAATGAAATGGATGGACTTCAAGTGTATAGTTAAGGAGTTTTGACAAATTAGTACAACCATGTAAGCACTACTGAAATCAAGATATTTTTCCATTTCCATCATGTCAACTAGTTCCCATCTGCTCCTTTCTGGTCAGTATCTCCCACTAAAGACCACTTCATTTCTATCACCTTAGATTATGCTCACCTGTTCTAGAAGATCATAAAAATAGAATCAAAGTATGTATGTTTTTACGCGTAGCTTCCTTCACTCAGCATGTTTTCCTTGATCCCTCCGTTTTGCTATGTGTATTCAGAGTTTATTTCTTTTCTATAGCTCACTTCGTATTCCACTATGTGAATATACCACAATTTTGCCATTGTGCTGATAACACGATGACATTTGAATTGTTTTTAATGTTTGGATATTCTGAGTAAAATTGCTTTGAATACTTTATTATATATATATTTTTAGGGTATAATTGACATATAACATTATATTAGTTTCAAGAGTACAACATAATGTTTTGATATTTATATATATGTGAAATGATCACCAAAGTAAGTCCAGTTAGCATCTGTTACCATACGTAGTTACAAAAATTTTTGCAACTTGATATTTTAATACATATACAGTGAAATTATCACCACAATCAAGCTAATTAATATATCCATAGCTTCCACATAGTTACCATTTTTTTTTTTTTGCAGTGAGAAGACTTAAGATCTACCCTCTTCCCAAATTTCGAGTATATAGTACTGTATTATTAACTTACTCACATGTTATACATTAAATATCCAAAACTTAACATCTTGAATAAATGAAACTTTGTACCCTTTGACCAAGATTACCCCATTTCTCTCTCCCCATCCTCAAAGTCCCTGACAAACACTATACTGTTCTGTTTCCATAAATTTGACTATTTTAGATTCTACATATAAGTGAGATCATTTTGTCTTTTTGAGTTGGACATTTTACTTAGCATAAGTTTCATCATGTTATTGCAAATAGCAAGATGTTCTTGTTTTTTAAGGCTGAATAATGTGTGTGTGTGTGTGTGTGTTGTGTGTGTGTGTGTACTGGGGGGGCTGAGGGAGGGGAAAAAAGACAAAGGAGAGAGAGAGGAGAGCAAGATGGCAAAATGTTAACAGTTCTTGACTCTAGTAATATACACACTCCATCACCTTTATTCATTCATCCACTGACAGACATTTGGGTTGTTCCCATATTTTGGCTATGGCGAATAGTGCCACAATAAATGTTGCTGCTGAATCTCAGACCACATTTTGGGTAATAATGCTCTAGTGTACTGTTTCTGAGATATTCAAGTATACGGTAACTGTTTACAAGAGGGCTATGTAAGTTTGATTTCTTTCTCAGCTAAGCCTTTTTGTTTCCTCAATTTTATTATGAACATGAAACATACACAAAAGTTGGAAGACTAACGTAATTAACCTGTATATCCACCAACTAGAATCAAAAACTGTCAACATTTTGACATATTTGTTCTCTCCTCTCTGCCTCTCCCTTTCTCCTCCTCACATATATACATATACCTATATAGAGATATGTGGTCTCCAACCATATGAAGTTGCATATATCATGACACTTCACCTGTAAATTACTTCACCATGCATCTCCTTAGAAAATAACTTCAATGCAATTATTCCTCTTCAGGAAATAAACAATAATTCCAATCTGATAACGTTGACTAATAACCAGGCCATTTTCAAAAGTGTTCAGTTGTTCCCAGAATGCCTTTTATTACCATTTAAAACAAACAAACAAACAAATAAAACTAACAAACAGAAAACAAAGATCCAATCAAGGTTAAGACATTGCTATGTTAGCATAGAACAGTCTCTCAACTTTCTCTTTCCTTTCCTTTTTTTTTTTTTTTTAACTTTTCCATGACATTGACTTTTTGAAAAGTTCAAACCAGTTGTCTTTGAGGATTACTTGTATTCTATATTTGTGTAATTTTTTCATTATAGTTATTGAATTTTGCCTTTAATTGAAAAATATGCTGAAACACTCAAAGAATTCATTAAGTTAAATATTTGTAAAAAATAATAACAATAAATATTTTTGGCAAGTATACCTGATAAGTGTCGCATACTTCATATTGTATCACATTAAGAAGTTCACAAAATCAGGTCATCTCACTATTAGTAATACTGACTTCATTCATTCAGTTGCAGTGATAACCCAGATCTCTCAATCTTAAAGGTTCGATTTTCCTTTTGTAATTTGGCAGTCAATAATTAATCTGTGAGGTGATAGTTTAGCCATTTGTGGATATCCTGCTTCCAGACAACATTTCATCTAATGGCTTTAGCATTGATTACTCACTCATGCTTGCTTGAATCAGTGAATCATTTATCTCATTGGGGATTGAAAATGGTGATTTTCTAATTCTGTCATTATTTCTACATTTATTAACTAGCATTCCCTACCCCTCTTCACTTCCTACCCCACAGCTCCAACACAAACTCATGACATTTTGTTTGTTTAATGAATTGTTATGAGTCACAGTCATTATTTTTTAGGTTCAAATTGTCCCAAATTTACCCAGTGAAAGCCCCTTCAAGGTGACTTCTGTGTCCCTCGGCATAATCTTTTCATCTTTGTTTTCATATTTTTGGCACAAGATTTATTAGGCCCACCTTGTTCTTTCTCAGCCCAGACATGGAACCGGCCACGTCTCCAAGGGGCCCTGGTTGCCTTTAATGGAGAATGACATTTAGAATTATGATCTAGACACTTGACGTGCTCATTGCTACTCAAGTGTCATTGTTCTCAGTTGTTGGAAACATATTTTTTATTGAAAGTTCACATTGGTATTTCTAATTTGAATTTAAATTACAGACTTTTTTTAAATTTAACATTTATTCTCTTATAAAAGCCTTAATATATTCACTTACTTGTTTTATCCCACAATATATTTTGAAACTTTTTAAATTACAATTGTTACTGCTAACAGTAACTATTATGTGAAGTTTAAGATTTCTTTACAGTCTTTTTTTTTAATTGTAAAATATGTTCTATTAATAGTGTGCAAAGTAGTGGATACAAAAGTTACTTGAAGTAATTATTTTCCCTATCAGTTTGACATAGATTTGTATTTTTCTATTTATGCTCAATTTTAGTTATGTTTTGAATACGTGGCTTAAAAGTCAAAACTGGATTCTCAGAGAAGTCTCAGCCTATTTCTATCCCCTCCATCCCATTCCCTACCCCCTATTGGTACTATTTTCATTAGTTGCCAGTTTATCCTTTCTGTGGTTTTTTTTTGGGGGGGGGGATAGTAAATTTATCTATTTATTCTTATTTTCTATACTTTCTTACACGAAAGGTAGCATACTACATACTCCACTCTATGACTTGCTTTTTTCCTCTTGATAGGATATCATAGAAATCACCAGATGTCAGTTTGTAAAGCTCTTCTTCATTTCTGTCTCAACAACTGCATAGCACTCCATGTTGGTGACATCTCAGAGTTTATTCAAACAGGTCTCTGTTGAAGGACATTTGAGTAGTTTCCAGTTTTTCGCTATCACAAAAAAATGCTGCAATGAATGACTTTCTGCATAGATTCTTTATATTTGTTGAGGAGTATCATCAGGATAGATTCATAGACTCAGATCAAAGAATAAATATATATGAAATTTTATCAGATATTGCAAAATTCTTCACCATAAGAGTTGTACCTTTTCAGGTTACTATTGGCCACTGTTTCACCAAAACATTGTTTGCAAATGTTTGAATATTTTAAAGTATGATAGATGAGAAATGATATCTCAATGGAATTTTTATTTGCATTACTCTTATGAGTGAGGGTAAGATCTTTTTATATGTTTAAAGCAATTTGCTTTGCTTTATCTATAAAATGTTTGTTTATGTATTTTGTAATTTTTTCTATCATAGTTTATTTTTTTCTTCTAGTTACTATTGCTATATGGATGACAAACAATATAGACTTTATGACAAAAAAAGAGCAAAACGAATATTTCTTAATGGCTGCTGGTCTATTTTACCTTGGAAAATGCAATAATTCTAAATTGCATTCATATAATAATATAACTTAAAAATAGATAAAGCAAAAAACTGAATGAGGTAAACACAGCAATAATTTGAGTGGGAAATTTTAATACACTTTTCTCTGTAAGTGAAAAAGTTAGAGGAAAAAGTTACCAAAAATGTGAAAGGTTTAAATGTTAGTACTACTACTACACATGATCTAATAGATAAAACACTACATCTAGACAATTGTAGAACATACATTTTTATAATAAATAATGGAAAATTTCCAAAAGATTATATACAACATCATACTCTTCAAATAAAGTATAGAACCACTAAAAGAATTTTAAGTATAGTTATAGATACAATAAGACTGTATTTTTTTAAAGAAAGAAAGATGTGGGATTTTGAATAATGTTTACTTCAAGTACAGGGAGAAAGTAAGATAAGATAAAGAAGCCATATGGTTAGATGAAGAGAGTCAAGGTCCTGGTTTTTATTTTGGATACTAGTTTTTGTAAAAGTGCTTTACATTAAATAAGTAATCAGACAAACAAATGCGAGTTGATGGTATGTCATGAGCCAAAGATTATAATTAATTATTTTTTGCATCTGAGATCTAGGAAAAACAAACAGAAAACAAATAAACTTCAATCTATGAAACCTAATAAAAGAACAATATCCAAAGAAAAGAGAAGGAGCAAGATTAAGAAAGATAAAAATAGACATTAATGAAATAAAATAATAACAAAATGAAAGCAATAGAAATGATCAATGGGAAAGAAAAACTTGTTCTCTGAAAAGATCAATAATAAAGACAAACCTTTGGAGAATATGATCAAGAAAATAAGAAAAAAGAGTCAATGATGTGCCAGGATATGTATAAAATATGCATTAAGTCAGAATTTGTCTTATAAAAATAGTATTCAAACTTTGTGGTCTACTGAACACTATGGTAGAAAAAGCCAAAAAAGAAAAAGTAGCTATCTTTCTGAAGTCAAAAATCATAATTCTGACTCCATGGCTCAATAGCCATTTTTTAAGTGATTTGTAAACACTTTGCATATCTTCATATGTGTATTGTTCTTTATTTTTTGGTTTTTAAATCCGCCTGTATGCCATCGTAGTAACCTGAGAGATTATGTGCCAACTCTGAGTTCCCGAGCATTTGATTTGCTCTCAGAGGGAATGAGGGAAGAAGTCTGGGAATTTATCAGAGGATTTCTGAGTATTCCTTGTTACTACATTTCCTTTTTCTTGTTTATAATGCCAACAGGAAGTTAAAATCATAATTGTTTTAACTCTGCCCATTACAATATGTTATTAAAAATCATCTAATGAATTGGTATTACTATCTGGTGGTGACTGTTCTGACCTCCTGTCTAACAGCTTCATTTATGTCTTGTTTGATGAAAGTTCTCTGCATCTGCAAAGCAAAAGGGCAAACTGATTTATGAACAAGACTTATTGTCACAGCAGCAGATTTGTATAATGAGAAATATATTAAATCTAATGAAGGGAGAGCGTGTCTACGAAGGCAGTAAGTCTGTGTTGTGATTAAGTGATTCAATATCCCTCAATAGATTAATTTAGACAGTGCACCGGGGTATGTAGCCACTGCCAGACCCCTTTGCTCTAATGACAAATGCTAAGCAATGCTGCATATTCGTGCATATGTATTGCATTTTTAAAGTGTGATGATAAAGTAAGGTGTCACCCTCAGACTTCTACATTAACAAAATGAATTCCAAAGATGCAGACATCCTACTGATAGGGAACGAGGAAGATCTATCAACAATGTCATCTTTTAATATCTGCTTACAATAAAGCATTTACTAAAAAATAGAAACGTTCTTTTACCTTTTCAACTAAGACCAGCTTACTATATCTGCAGTCCATGTTAATTCCCTCTCTAGTCCTCAACAAGGTCCAAGTCAGACACAGGACAATCACAGGCTCTGGTTTTCAAACAGAAGAATTCTAGCTATTATTTAATTGTCTACTTTTATATACCCCATACAAGTGATGTCATTTACAAGATCTGAAAGCAATAGTGAACCTGTCAGGACCCAGGAGCCACCTTTCTACAGTTTGAAACAAGTCCAGTTTCCAGTTGTTTCCCGCCATTGTGACTACATGAAACAAAACCTTGTAACCTTCACTTATAGAAAGCACAGAGGCAATTGAATTCTGCATTAAAAATAGCATGATTTCAACACAATGCTATTGGAATACACAAGTAGGCTCAACCCACATCATATAGAGAAAAATGAGCTGTCTTAGTTCCTCAGTGCCACATGGAAAAAATATTTGGCACTCTACGAGTCTACAGGTAATAAACAAAAAATTTTAACATTTTTCCTACCCCTTTATTTTCCTCCAAGAGAAAAGTATCTCAGGAGTAGCAGCACCAGAATTAAGAAACTAGAAGAAAATAGCTACTTACTTCGGGTACAGCCCTTAATAAAAAGTAGAATTTCCTTTGCCTTGGGCATCTATTCCAATGACAAAGGAACAGAGGGAAGTATAACTCTAGGTTCCTCTCTTCATAAAAACTCAAAGAAAGAAAGAAAATATGACTTCCACATGAGGCAGATAGTAGAAAAAAAGCTGTCACACACACCAAAAAACAAGAGTAGGTTTTGGATTTTGCTTTTGGTTTCCCCTAGACTATGGATTCCTCTAGGCCTAATGAAACCATCTGAATTGTTTGATGTGGGAAATATAAACAACTTAGATCTGGGGACAAGCAAGCTAAAACTGGAGTTTTTTCTGCAACATATAATCTATATGACCCTGACTGTGCGCTCTTCTCTTTAAGGAATTATCACTACTAATGATTTCATCATTTATGAAGTGCTTACCCTAATGTAATAAAGCCAAAAAAAAAAAAAAAAACTTATTTGTTAATTCTTCAGTGAGCTTTAACGAGTGTGGCTTGTTACTAAAGAAGCCTTTTTTTGGTGAGGAATGTAGTAGAGGAGGACATGCAAATGAGGAAATAGAAGCAGGAAAAGAGAAAATTGCTCCTCATAAGAGAGTTGTGATAGATTGAGAGGCCTTGGGGAGGATCATGTAAAGTATACCTTGCAACTTCAGCAGTTGAGTGTTAAGGCCGATAAGGAAATAGGAAAGAGACTTCACAAAGAGGCAACTTATAGCTGGGCTACACCATGAATACCACCATGTAGGTTTGTAAATAGAAGGGTGGTAGGAGCATGAAGCCCTATAGAACAACTAGCAGGTATTGTATGATCCACTCTGGCAAGATTCTTCTTAGGGGGCAGACTGCTTACCTAGAAAAGCTATTGTTCTTGAGAGAATATGACTTGATATAAACAGAAAATTTTACTTTCAAATATAAGGATTTTGGCTTCCAAGTCTGTGCTCTTAAATACTAGACTATGCTACCTTTTAATATCTATATTAATATGGATAGAAAGAGAAATAGGTAACAATACAAATTCAAACAGATATATACATAGATAAGGTTAAAATTTAGATATAGAAATACAGAGATAGAAACAGATATAGACATAGATACAGAAATGTAGACAGACCTCAGTGGGCCACTAGAGAAAAAATATATACAAATCAGCATCAGCAGATTGTCTCTCTTGCTGGAAACAACTAGAAAATTGGATATAACATGTAAAACAAGATGTTCCAGACATCAGACAATAAGCAGCACAGAATGCTGATCCTCAGCAGAATAAAAATGAAGTAAGTCCTAAATCAACCCAGATTTCTCTAAAGAGGCACTTTCCAGTCTGTAACTCAGGGAAGGAAAGCCTACACAAAGCACAGCAGTCTCATGGAACTGAAAAAATGGAGATGGGCATCTGGGTACAATGAGAAAGCTGAAATTTGTGGGACCAAGCACTAACAATCAGGAAGCTGTACAAAGAAACTGATCAAGGAAATTGTGTAGAAATTCACGTCTGTTTCTGAGAATTAAGCTGTACAGGTATATGAGACAGAGCAAAGAGCTATCATTCAAGTTCTCATCAGCTAGAACATAGAGGCCACTAGGATATTCAGGAGAGATCTCAGTCAGGTCTTAGTAGTAGGGTTACACTAACCATAGAGTAAACACCACACTTCAGCCTTTAACAACACTTATAAACAAGTATAAAAAGTACTAAGTTGGTCCTCAAATAATTTGCTTACCTGCCCAAAGGTTAGTTATTTAAAGGAAGACTCCCCCCCAGAAAAAATCCAGATGCTCAACAACGTAAAAATTTCCAACATCCATTCAAAAATTATGATACATGCAACAACAACAAAAAAAAAAATGAAGAAAGAAAAGAAAATTTGACCCATAACCAGAAGAAAAACTGAAGTAGACAGAAATGACAATTGTAATGGAAATTAGCAGACAAGAATTTGAAATTGTTATTAGAAATATGATCAAACATAGGGAGAAAAACATGAACATAAGTAGAAAAAGTATTATATTTTTAAATAAAACTTCTATAGCTGAAAAATACAATGTCTAAAACGACAAATTTATTTGAACGAGATTTATAGCAGATTAGACACTGCAGAAGATACAAACAATAAGCCTAAAAATATAACAATAAAAACTATCAAATTAACAAGAGAAAAAGAACAAAATTAACAACCACGCAATAAAATAAAAAAGAGCTCCAGTGACCATAGGACAATATTAAGTGTGTAACACATATGTAATTGCCTCTTTAAAAGATAGGAGAGAGAAAAGAAGTGGGGGAAAAAAATTAAAGATAAGATCCAAATATTTTCCAAATTTGAGGAAAACTATGTGTGATGAAAACTTTCCAAGTTAAACTCCAAGCAAGATAAACACAAAGAAAACCATACCAACACACAATCAAGTGACTAAACCCACTAATAAAGGATAAAAGCTTGAAATCAGAGAGTAAAAATAAATAGGTTGAAATAAAATAAGAATTACCATGCAATTCCTGTTAGGAAAAATTTAAGTCAAAAAATAGAATGATATCCTTAAAGTGCAAAAAAACTAGCAATTGAATATATCCAACAAAAACATACTTTCAAAAAAAAATAAAGAGTTTTCAGACAACCAAAGCTGAGAAAAGTTTGCTATCTGTAGACCTGCACTATAAGAAGTGCAAAAAAATTTTTTCAGGCTACAGGAAAATGATTCTAAACATGGATCTATACAAAGAAATGTATAACACTAAAAATGGTAAATATTGGGATAAATATAAAGTTACTTTTTCCATTTTTAAAATACCTTTAAAACAATCTAAAAGCAAAAGTTATGACAATTTGTTGTGTGGTATGAATATGTGTAGAAGAAAAACATACAACAAGGTTTTGAGCAACAACCAGCCCAACAATTCCACTTCTGGGTATTTATCCAAAGAAATCCAAACAATAATTTGAAAAGATATATGTACCCTTATGTTTCCTGCAGTGCTATTCCCAGTAGCCAAGATATGAAAGCAACCTAAGCGCCCAACAGTAGATGGTTGGATAAAGATGATGTCGTACACATATACAATGGAACATGATTCGGCAATAAAAAAGAGAGAGAGAGAGAGAGGAATCTTACCATCTGTGACAAGATGTATAAACCTAGAGTATTACACTAAGTGAAATAAGTCAGACAGAGAAAGACAAATACCATATGATCTCACTTATATGTGAAATCTAAAGAACAAAATAAATGAAAAAACAAAACAGAAACAGACTCATAGACATAGAGAACAAACAGATGTTTGCCGCATGGGAGAGAGTTGGGGGATGGGGAAAAGGGGGAAATGATTAAAAAATACAAATTTTTAGTTACAAAATAGTCATTAGGATGCAAAATATACCATAGGAAATACAGTCAATAATATTGTAATGATTATGTGTGGTGCCAAATGGATACTAGACTAATTGGGGGGATCACTTTGTAAATTACATAATTATCTATTCACTATGATATACACTCTAAACCAACAAAATAATATTGAATATCAGCTGTAATTGAAAAATAAAAAATCAAATTTAAAGAATTTTAAAAATATAGCCTAAAAGCTGTATTAATAGAAATTCCATATGAACTTCATACGGTGGAATACTAAAGATAAAAAAGAAAAGCTATTGTTACATGTAACAACATGTAAAATTTCAAAAGCATTATGTTGAGCAAAAGAAGCCAATACAAAAGAGTGTGTGTGTGTATGTATATATGTGTGTGTGTGTATATATATATATATATGTACACATGTACAAAATTTTATAATAGACTAAACTAATTTATAATGACAGAAAACAAATCAGAGGTTGTCTTGGGTCAAGACTAGCATGGCGCTAACTGCAAAGTAGCCCTAGGGAACATTTCAGAGGCAATGAAAATGTTTTATATTGATTTGAGTGGTGGCTATATAAATGTACACATTTATCAAAATATATTGAACTATATACTTAAAATGGGTTCAATTTATTATATGTAAATAACTCAATAATTCGATTTTTTTTCTAAGTACCTAAAAAGTCCTTACTGCCTCTCCTCATCCCATTTTTCAGTAGGGAAGCTAAAGACCAGATAGATGGAATGACTTAATAAATGTCACAATGTCTCTTTAAGCATCTCTGAGAGTGGTACCTAAAACCTTAATATAGAGCACATTGCTTTTTATAGCCAGGCATGGAACAACAGAAAAAGGGTAAAATGGATCAATTATCCTAGAAAATGATTTTTTTGCAAAAAGAAACAAAAATATTGAAAAAAGCCTTGGGTTCTGTTTGTTGAGTTGGCAAAAAAGGGTTTGGTTTGTTGGTTTGTTTGTTGATTAAGATTGGAGAAGATTGTCAGACCAGTTTGATACAAATTGTCATCATCAATTAATTCTTCATGTTGCTTCTTCCTGAGTTCCCACCCCGCCAAAAAAACCCATTCCTGTTCAGAGTCATTTTTTTTATTTTGAAGTTCATTTCAAAACAGGCCTTCTCGTCTGCTAAACAAAATATTTCAGTACAGCATAAAGATGTTTTCAATTTTCTTTAAAATGATTCGGTAAAAACAAATACACATATATTTATACACATATTTATACATATGTGGAGAGAGAGAGAAAAAGAGATTGCTAAAAATGGTAAAACAGTAACAATCTGTAGATCTGAAGATTGTTTTAAATAAAATATTAGAAGTGGCCAAGGTCAGAGCAGGAAGAGATGAACCAGCAGAAGAGAATTTATTTATTAGAGACCTAAGCTTATTGCAAAAGAAGGAGTATAAGGAGTAGGAGGGGAAGGAAAACAAGGGAGAGGAGTTAGAACAAAAAGGGGGAAGACAGGAAGAAAACCAGGGAGGGAGGCAGGCATGCTTCCCACAGAACTGAAAAGCTCTCATTCTTCTTATAAGCATTTGCATTCTGCCACAATTCTTCCTAAAAATAGTGGCCACAGACACCAGTGATTAGATAAAATTGTCTGTTTTCCTGGAGGAGACCGGCCTGTCAACTTCTAAATTGCAGAATCATAGGTCATTTCTGTGCTCTTATTGAAGGTAACTAAATAAATGCTTTGGTGCTTTCCCAAGTGGATTTAGAAAACACTCCGTTCCATGACTCAGAGAAGTGTACCATTTTTTGTTGTCTTCAGCTCTGAGAAGTCTGCAGTGCTACCTGTTAGACCCTCACCACTGGTGTCTGTCAGCCCATCTTGGAAGGGGTGACAGTCAGACTCACTGTGAACGGGTGGCCTTGCAGATCATCCCTGAGCTTGTCCTGGCCCCAGCCCAGCCCCTTTCTGGGAAACAAAATAAAACAAAAGAAAAGTCTTCTTAAACAATAGGGCTGTTTGGAGAGAGTCTAGAGAATGAAAGCTAGAGAAGCCAAACATTGATAAACTTAATTAAATTTCTAATGAAAACAGAAGCAGCCTGTAGTGATCACTCTCTGTAACGGAGACTAATATTCCAATTAGGCTAATTCATCCCCTGATGCTCTAAACATGGTTATAGGCTTAATCCATATTTCTTCATCTGTCAACAATAGCTTTCCATCATTTTGGAAGTTCTAGTTTCAGAGTAAAAAACAAGGGCTCTGGTCTCCTCAGTGATTCATGCATGGCAGAAGTCGCCTGGCGCCTTCATTACAGCATGGTTGATTTTCTCTCTCCTCCCTTCTCTGAGGTACCAGGATTTCTCTGCACCTCTCTCAAAAGCCCTGTTTCAGATACCATTGATCTTGTTTTTGCTTCTCACTGCCAAGTTATTTCTCCTCCAAAATTTAAAAATAAAATAAATGCAGCAGAGAAATGTTTCATTCTTTTTACTGCCCTGAAGTTTAGGCACAGCAATAAACTATGGCTGATTATTAACACAATAGAGCCAGTTGTACTCAACAGAAGGCACAGTGCCCTCACAGGGTGCCCAAGGCACAGGTCACCCTGGTAGCCACCAAAAAGACTTGGGGAGCTGAGGTGCGAGGGATAGGTGTGGGACCAGGAAGTCTGAGTTTGCATCTCAGCTCCCCCACTTACTACCAGCAGAAGTATTCAATATTTCTGAGCCTATAGTTCCTCATGTATAAAGAATAAGAATTTTCTCAGATTCTGTTGTATGGATTAAATGAGACAAAAGAGGTACTTTTTATTGCTTGTTCCTAGATATCTAGGATAGTGAAAAGCACTTTACATATATTATTTCATTTAATCCTCTCAAAATCTCTTTGAGAAAAGGAAATTACAGTTTACAGAAAGAAAAAAACTGTGCCCAAGTTCACAGGCAGAGCCAAGATGAGAACTTGAGTCTGTCGGATTCCCAGGTCTGCTGTCCCTTCGACCAACACTTTCTTGATATGGTCCACTACAGAAAGGCCAAAACTGCAGACTTTTTTGAAAAGCAATTTCATTATCTTCAATTTCACACATTTACTTGAACTAATCATTCTTTAAAACTTTTCAAACAGGAACCTTTCTCGATATGCTTTCATGAACACATAAAAGTCATTTGTAATGAGCACATTGTTTATATGGCAATGGTATTAGGAAGTGCTTGAAAATAGTTTGTTTTCTTAATTAGATTAAACAGGCTTCCTGCAATCATCCTTACTTTATTGATTTACTTAATGAACCTTTTTTTTCATAGATAGTACAAATGTAAATTTCAGCTTGGCCTGTGAACAAATTATCTTAAAGTCTGAATCAGTGAGGCCTGGATTAATGAGGCTTTACTCTATATTACTAGTGAGGCACCGAGATTTATTATGTGAAAATAGTCATAATGAGAACAATTCTCCACATGTTGCTAAGGAAGATGGCCTTGCTCTGGTCACTAGAATAGAAATTGCTTTCCTCCTACTCCCACTCAGGTTACCTGAGGTGGCTGCCATATTGTCAAGTACAGGCCCAGCTAGAAGCAAAATGGAGGAGCTAGGAATTAAGGAAAACAAGGAATAAGCCAGTCCTTTTGAGAAGGAAGGGTTAAAGACAGGGGAGCCAGCAGGAGCTAAAAGCTGTGTCTGGGTCTGAGCAACAGGAAGAGGAACACAGCCCGGAGATCGGTGGTTCTGGCCACAGTCTTTAAGCCCTAAAGTTAAAGCCAGATGTCACAGGTGGGATCTGCAGGTGCCCAGAGCCAAGTAGCAAGGCAAGCAATAACGTCACTAGAATTTTTATTGAGGGTAACTGAAATAGTCTCAGTAACGCCATAGAAAAAAAGGTGGACATATGAAGACAGCGGTGCTCCCCGAGCTTGCTGGGGTGGCCCAGTTGCAGCAGCTCTCAAGAGCAGCCAGCTGAGGTTTCTGTGGTTCTAAATTATTAGCCTCAGGCATGACCACCTTCTTGGGAACTTTAGAGGCACCTGGTGCAGATCCAAATGATCTGGACACCCCAGGCCTCATTTGCCCACTTCTTCTCACCTCTAGGACATTGTCTAAGGACTAAGCAAGACCACTGGCCTGACACCAGCACTAAGAATCTAGTTGCTCAGAGAAATAAAAGTTATGTAAAAAGGCAGGCATTAATTAATACTAGTTAACCATTCGCTGGCTGTTGTCTTTGTGCCTGGTAGTGTGCTAAGCATTTTACAAGTATCATGCTCAATCCTCACAACCAACCAAATGTATAAAGTACTACTGGATCATTTTAGGTGTGAAGATGCTAAAGCTTACAACTTTATAACTTATCACACTACCAGTAAGTGGAAAAGCTAGAGTGAGAGGCTGGCACCAGAGCGCAACACTGAAGCATGCTGCTGAGAAGAGATGAAGGATCTAGAAGTCAAATAACCCCAACCACAGTTAAGGAGCCAGCAAATAACTGAGCAGACATGGCAAACTTCAGAAATTTGAGCATAAAGGAAAATTGAGAGCATAAAGGGAAGATTTGTTTTGCCCTCAGACAGCTGTGTCAGGGAATCATAAATGGCAAGCCATTGGTATGACCCAAAGTCGAATGTATGACCTAATTTGACAAAGCATTGTTTATCTCAAGGCAGGACCCTTGTCCACATGAAGACAGGCCTAGACTCCGTAGTTGAAGGACTGAAATGATACCTGTGTCCAACTTGTCCTACTGATGCCAACTAGGACAAAATGGGGTATAAGAAATCCCAACTGGTGATGCCAGAAAGCCTCTTCCTCTTCCTACATGTGGAAAATAAGCTGCCGCCACCATAATCTACAAAAATGTCATCATCCCTTGGGGTAATAAAATGCTTTATGAAAGGTAGAGTGATGGTAGAGAACTTGAGTTCCATTGTCTCTCAGACCTAGGCTCAAATCCATGTTGTGCCAGTTAGTCATTAGTTACATGACATTAGACAAGTAACTTAACCTCTTAAAGCTCTGTTTTCCATCTGTAAAATAGGGTACTCAAAATAGTACTTGACTTTATAAAGGTGTCATAAAGATTAAAATAAATCCATGTATAATCAAAATTGCTTTTAGCTAGGTGTCTGGTACACAGTGCTCATAAATGCTAGCTGCTATTATTATTTATGCTTTTAACAACTCTTTTACATTCACAGTTTCATTTAAATTGGCAAAACCTGGTATTAGACTCAGCATACAAATATGAGGGCATGTATAAGATATCAAAATTGTCTTGCTTGTTTCTGTTCTGTTTTTCCAGTAACTGATATTTCCAAACAGAGCTGGAAGGCCAAAAAGAGCATGTCAGCGACTATTTATGGTTTCCTTTGCCCAGGTGGAAAAGGACAATCATGAAAACATCATTCACTGAACTTTTGAAAATTTTCAACAACTAAGGACAATAACCTTATATTCTGAATTGTCTCTGGATAGAGATGCTGAATCAACTCAAGGGAGAAAACTCAAGTTGGCCTTCAGAATTTCTGAGTCCTTACTTCTCAGTACTTATAGCTTAGCGAAATTTAGAACAGGTCCCTTAGGCATGTCAGTTGACAGAAATAACTGACTTATGTTGCTACTATTTTAAGGTAATCATGAACTGTCTCCCTAACATCTTGTAAACTATTCGAGGGCTAAAACTTTGACTTATACTCTCTTCACTTTCCCTAGAGCATCTCGAATAGTGCTGTATGCATAAGAAGTGCCCAATAAATATGTATTGATTCATTAAGAGAGGGACTCAATATTCAGAAAACATATGCAACTTCGTCAGGGTGGAGGGGTCCTGTGAACCTTTTGTTTACCCATTCCTAAGAGCTCTGAGTAATTTGGAAGTGTAATTAAGAACTTTATGAGCATAAGCATAAATAATTAGTGTGCTTTTCCAATTCCTAACTCAACTGTACTAGAGAATAATGTACAGGATGCCTAGCCAACATGGAACTATATAGCCCTCTGGGCCTAAAGCGTCTAGGTCCCAACTCATATACAGCAATTTCTCTGCACCTCAGAGAAACCACCATCATGGATAAGAAGAAAGAAAATGGTATCCTTAAGTACTTACCAAACAACAGCTCCAGGCATCTCTGAGTATGAGATGTAACTGTCGCAATGAGTAACTCAAAAGGCAATAGAATCTCTTTGCCTGCATGTAGGTTTAGAACAACTGGCACAGTGTAAAAGAATAGGTGAGTATTGGGGACCCTTTCCAAATCCACGATTTTATATTTTCCCATTTACTGTAGACTACAGAAGAGAGTCTGGCACCAAAAGCAAAGTATCAAATAAAATCAAGCACCTGCGAGTTGATATTTTAAAAAGAACCATTTGGCAACTTCTATTACTTGCTTGTTGACAGTATAAACTTTGCTTGGCAAGTTGAAAAGCTATACCAAACAAACCCTATCTCTGGCAATTAGAAGCACTTAAATAAGCTAATATAATCAATTATGTCTTTTAATTTGCCAGACAGCATTTACAGGTTTTAATTTTCTGCTGTTACACCTTCCAAATTATCTTCAGGTGGTATTTAAAATCTAATATGAAAACGTATGCAGTTGCATTGATATTATCTATGCCAAATTCCTCATACCCGCTCCCCACCAGACCAACATCCCTGTATCCTGTACCTATAGATGAGATGATTATATAGTCAAAAAAGAAAAGTCATAGGTGTTTACTTAATTTTCTTATTTCACAACTTTCATATCACCCTCTTGCCAGTTTTCCCACAAAGTTATCTAAAAATCAGTTGTAATAATGATAGAATCCAAATACAGAAAAATATTATTTAAAGGAAACACCTAATGCAAGAATAGAAAGAAAGAAGAAAGAAAGAGAGAAAGAGAGGAAGAAAGGAAGGAAGGAAGGAAGGAAGGAAGGAAGGAAGGAAGGAAGGAAGGAAGGAAGGAAGGAAGGAAAGAAGGAAGAAAGCAAGCAAGCAAGCAAGCAAGAAGCAAGAAGAAGCAGAGAAGAAAGAAAGAAAGAAAGAAAGAAAGAAAGAAAGAAAGAAAGAAAGAAAGAAAGAAAGAAATTAGAAGACTGAATCTCTTATCATGGCCTGATAACACTTGAAAAGAAAGTTTCCTAGTAGGAAAAAAAGTTAGATGTAGGATTTTAGTCAGCATAAAACAGATATGCTGACCTATTTGATGCCTTTGAGCAAAGCTTCAAAGTGCTAATACTAATTAGATTAAAATATCTTAATGGTTCAGGAGATAATGGAGGGTGTGAATAAAGGACAACTGTCCCCCACAAAAGAGAAACTACTCCTTAACTGAGGGATGAAGTCCACAAATAATTCTCTTCTAATGTCTGAAAAGTACTAGAGTCCACATATAATAAACAGTAGTGTTTTCCCATGTGACATCAGAATTAAGTAATCATACAAATGTAAAGAGCAGCCAACTGCTTAGAAAACTGCAGCCGGATGAATGACAGAAGTCCCTGGTAAAATGGAAAATCTTAAATAACGGAAAGAGAGAATTCATCAGTATTTTTCCAGGTCTTTTCATGGAATGGAAAGCACCAATATGTTTGGCTTATATGATATCTAAGTCCACTCGACAGATATTTTATTGAATAAGTTACAATACTCAAAGGCCCATAGCTGTCAGTCTGTATTACCCCCAGAAGATTGTCAACTGTTTTTGCTCATTACGAAGTAGCCACTAAAAAGGTAGCTTTTTCAGCTTTATGTATAATTGACAAAGCTTAGAAACAATCAAGATTTCCTTCAGTAGGTGAATAGATTAAAACAAAAAAACTGTGGTACATCCAGACAATAGAATATTATCCAGTGCTAAAAGGAAATGAGCTATCAAGCCATAAAAAGACATAAAAGAACCTTAAATGCATATTACTAAGTGAAAGAAGCCAATCTGGAAATGTTACGTACTGTATGATTCCAAGTACATGACATTCTGGGGAAGGCAAAACTATGAGAAAGTAAAAAGATCAGTGCTCGCCAGGGAGTGGGGATGGGAGCTGAAATGAATAGGCAGAGCACTGAAGGTATTTGGGGCAACAAAAATGTTCCACATGATATTATAATGATAGGAACATGTCATTATACATTTATCCAAACCTATGGAATCTACACCATCAAGAGTGAACCCTAATGTAAACTATGGACTTTGGGCAATTACAATGTATCAATACAAGTCCATCTACTATAAAAAATATACCACTCTGGTGAGAAATGTTGATAATGGGAGAGGCTATTTGTATGTAGGGGCAAGGAGTATATGGAAAACCTCCATACCTTCCTCTGAATTTTGCCGTGAACCTAAAACTGCTCTTTAAAAAAAAATTAAATCTTAATTTTTTTAAAAAAAGGTAGGGTGTAAACTTAAATTGCCCAGCATCTTGCTTGGAAGAAGAGAGTGTCCTAGAGAAAAAAAAAAAAAAAAAATCTCAGAACTCAATTAAAAACACTTGAAAGAGAAGGAAAGTCTGAAGTTTCAGAATCTGAGTTCTAATGTAATTTTGCCATTCCTAGCCAGGTGACCTTAGAAAGTTACTCTAATCATCATGGAGTTTGTTGTTATTAAGGGCCCTTGTAGCTCATATTTTCAATGAGGAGTCAATAGGATTCTGATCACTGAAAAGCAATAATCTATTTTCCATATTACTTGGTTTTATTTTAATTTAAAGCAGTCTTTTTTAAGTTTGATTAGTGA
Source organism: Eonycteris spelaea (assembly GCA_003508835.1). Classification (NCBI taxonomy): domain Eukaryota; kingdom Metazoa; phylum Chordata; class Mammalia; order Chiroptera; family Pteropodidae; genus Eonycteris; species Eonycteris spelaea. The sequence continues at coordinate 8,205,373 of PUFA01000043.1, read as the reverse complement.
GAACCCATCTCCCAGAGTCATGTCACCTTCTGAATGCACTGATGAAATCAAGTTTTTGAACCTAATGAAGAACACTGGACAGCTATCACGAAGTCAGGCTGGAGGAATTTACTAGAAACCTCAACAGGAAACAAAAAGAGCAGCCTTGGGAAACCTCCTGAATTAAGCAGGAAAATGTAGGAAATGTTTAACATAAATTATATGTTATGCAACATATGTGTGTGTATGCATATATATGTATATATATGTATATATGTGTGTGTGTATAATTATGTGTGTGTGTGTCTGTGTGTGTGTGTGTGTGTGTGTATAATTCTGTAGTCTGAATATTTGTGTCCCCTCAGAATTCCTATGTTGAAATCTTAATTCCCCAAAATGATAGTGTTAGGAGATGGGCTTTTGGGAGGTGCTTAAGTCATGAGGGTGGAGCTCCAATGAATAGAATTAGCATTTTAAAACAGAGCTCCAGAGTGCTCCCTAGCCCCTTCCACCATATGAGGACACGGCGAGAAAGAGCCAGTTATGAGCCAAAAAGAAAGCTCTCATAACACGACTATGCTGGAACCTTGGTTTTGGACTTCTCAGCCTCCAGAACTGTGAAAAATAAATTTCCGTTGTTTAAGCTACACAGTCTACAATATTCTGTTATAGCAGCTCAAACTGACTAAGATATATAACATACAGTATATATAACATTTTGGAAGATAATCATAATATATATGAAATCTGAAAATTGAGGGAAAAAATATAAATAAATAATCACTATTAACATTTCATTACATATCCATAGTCTTTTTTATGTGTATGTACATTTTTAAATATTTTTTATTAAAATATAGCTAACTTACAATATTATATTAGTTTCAGGTGTACACTAACATGTGCTTTTTAAAAAACACATTGGGATCCGTTCTATTGACTTTTTGACTTTTTTCTTTTTCTCTTAACAAAATATTATAAGCACTTTCCCAGAGCATTAAAAAATTCTTTGAGATCATTATTTTTAATGATCACACAGTATTCTGGATATAGATGCACCATAATTTATTTAACCAACCCCCTGCTGTTTGACATTTAGGTTGTTTCCACTGTTTGCTATCATAAAAAATGCTGTGATTAATATCAATGTACATAAATCTTTGGGTATATCTCTTATCGTTGCCTTAAGAGAAATTCCCAGACATGGAATTACTGGGTCAAAGGCTACTAATGTGTTTAAGGCCTTTGGTACATATTGCCAAATTACTTTTCAAGAAGCTTGTTGAAGGTTACAGGCCCACCAGCCATGTAGAAAAGCACCAAAGAATTTTAATTAATGCTTGGTATGGTTAAAGGACTCCCAACACCTATTAGAGAGGAAATGCATTAATTTAAAAGGCATGCAACCCATACAGCCTATTTTATTCACACATGGAATTAATTCCAGGGGAACCTGGTTTCAGGTACTTTATTTTAGTAGGTGGCTTATTTTAAATATTGATACTAATGGATTATCAAATCCACCATGTGAGATATGTGAGATTTTGAAAGCACTCTGGCTATGACATGATTTTATGACTTGATTTTTTCCCTCCATGAACGCATTTTGCTTTTATAAAGAAAATTGATAGGAAAATATTTTTAATTGGCTGAAAATATTCCATAGTTAAATTTATAGAACTGAATTCTGTCCAGAAAATGAGATACATCCGTTTTCATTTAAAAAGCCAAAGTCAGAGCAATGCCTTGCAACTCATATACTCTCTTGACTCTTGTAGATGACAGAAATGAATCCAATGGTAATATTACTGTTTTCCAAGTAGAGAAACTGAAAACCAAAGATATCAATGGACTTTGCTAAAATCACAGGAGATAGTGGAACCACCACAAAACTCCAATTTCTTATTGTATTATTGTATTGTCATATATTCTATCACACTTTTGAAAAATCAAAACCCAAGATAGAGCAATATCTGTGTTATACACATTCAGTGAAGGAAGATCTTTTCCAAGATAATGGACAACTGGCAGAAGCAGATGGCCAGGAGGGGAATGCTCCAGCCAGGGACTCTGAAGGACAGATGGGTCACAATGCCCTGAGTCGTTGACCACATGCTCAGCGGTCCACGGGCTTTAGGAGCCTTGAAGAGGCTGCTACTGTCTGTCAACTAGCCTGGTGTTTTCAACTGTAGAGCCACACAGACCTCAAATGCAGAAATCAGAAATTGGGTGTCTAAATGGAAATGGGACTGGTGCTCTAGCAAGATCCAAAGAGAATAATTAAATTAGCGGTTGACACAACTTTGAACACAATGCTGCCTTTGCATAAGCTTCCTGCCACCTATTTCTGCATGTCAAAATTCTAGCCAGTTCTTCATGTTCACCTCAAATATTGTCTCTTCCCAGATTTCCCAGGCAGAAGCAATCCCTCCCACCCCTGGTCTCTCAAAGTCCTTCACCTCTATCTGTCATTACACTTAGTATTTCTTACCTTGTATTAAAATTACTTATACACATGCCAAGCCCTGGCCTCAACGAGTGGCAATCTAGCTGAGGAGATCGTTGCCTCTTTTAATTCACATGCTCTATAGCATTTTGCATAGTGTATCTGAGGAGAAGCTGTTCGATAAATATTCTTAGAATAACTGAATGAATGAAAATGTATTATGTAGCCATTTCCTGCGGTTCTATTAAGTAGCTCAGATACTAATCAACAAATCTCTTGAACTTTTAAAAGTTGCCTCATGAAACCAGAGGTGAATTATCATCTCAACATAAATTTCCCCTAAAACACAAAACTTAATTAGTCCAGCTTTAAATTTTCGTTTTCATAAATTTTTTAAAAAAAAGGGATACCAAGGGAAAGATGAGAAATGATTGATAGCATATTACACTAAAAAATTCATCATTCTGGGAAGTTTTCCCATCTGGTTTAAAAACAGTCAGGCTCTCAGCATTATAAATATTAAGTTTCCCATACTTGTCCAAGAGTGTGATAGCTCAGAGACGGTATCAATGGTGAAAATAAAGATACTGCTTATGTCAAAATTATGTTTCTTCTAGAAAATTATTAATATCCATTCCTTCTTTTAATAGGACTAGCTTACCAATGGCTTAACAAAGCTTTATCTCTTCTGCAGGAGACAGGGAGCTCAGAGTGGATATCTCGAAAGAGTTAAACAAAGCAATATATCATATTTAATTTATAGGACCTTTCTGAATAATCTTCAAGTAAGAACATTTTTAATTTATTATATCAGATGGAATGTGTTTATAAAGGTAAACACTCAGTGCCTATTAAACACCTGGTCAAGCACACAACTATAGGAGTATGCAGACAGGACTGGCAAAGAAACAGACCCCATAATGCATTCAAAAGCATTCAATGTGTTAGAAGAAACACACATGTAGTGCAAAACCTGTGGGATCATGGGACCAGAGCTACTGGAATAATAGTATTCAGGAGACGTCAGCACAGAGCTGGGAGGACGAGTTTAGTATGGGCAAAAAACTGAGCAGAGGCTTTTCGTAGGGAAGAAGTTGTATTTGCAGCTCTCCTTTGTAACAATAATCTGACGTGAGCAAGGTAGTTATGCAATACAGAATAGACCGATCAAACACATTTTATATGATGGGCACTCATAAAGCTGAGTATGAAGATTATGGAAAATTGCTAAAGCCACAGGAGCACTGGTCAGAAAACCAGTAAAATATCACATTTCTAATAACATTAAGTCAAAGGAAAAGCCATTTTATATCCACGATCCTTATGTGTGCTGAGGAAAAGTAATACAGCTTAAAGAAGTAAAGGACTAGAATTCAAGAGCATGGATTCAATTCCTAGTCCCGTTCCCAACCACCAAGAATATGTCCTCATCTATTAAAGTGGCTCTTTGAGTTATGAGTATGTTACAGGAGATCAGAAAACCTTGATGAATGTACCAGCTAGTTCCTTAAGAACTCAAATGCACTGCAACCTAAAGTATTATTACTGAAATCATCTTTGAGAGATGATTTATGATTCCAGGTTTTCCTTAGTTCCTTTGCTATAAAATGGTAAAACTAGTTATAACTAACAGTTGTCCAGACAACTGTAATCAGAACAATGTTTTCTCCAAAATAACAATGGGAAAAGTTTTTTATATTAAAAGGAAATCCATTTCTGTTGCCAGTCTAATAATACAGCTCTAGTTTCTTAATCCAGAGGTTTTCAAACTCTGCTCATGAAACTTCATGGTTTTCAAGAATCTTGCCAAAATTAAAGGGTAGAAACTTCTAGAAATTGCTGATTTTTTTATACAATCTATTACGTGAAGGTATATGATCAATTTTAAAAATACTATATAGATGTGAATAGATTTTTGCTTGTGTAAGTGTGTATGTGAACACTTTTATTTATATTTTAAAAACCCAGTGTAATTTTAGCTTTTTTACTTGTAGCACTTCTCATGGGATAAGAGCAATGTATTAGAGATCCCTACTGTTAGAATATCTGTCAGTTTCTCATCTATGTACTGCAATTTTAGCCTTAAATATTTTGACACTGTATTCGTTGGCAAAAAGTTTAATAAGTTTTTCCCAATGTGATGTACACCTTTTACTAACATAAACTATTTGCTTTGGTTTCATGTAATGCTTTTTGATTTGAATTCACTCTTTTCTAATATAATAGGACACTGGCTTTTGACACTGTTGTTAGTTTTTGGTTCAGGAGATTTTTCTCTGTTTTTTATATGCGTGTATTCACCTGCTTGATTTAGCTTTGCATATTGATTGATATTTGATTGATTGGAGTTATGTTATTTTAAATGTGCCCCTGTTATATAATCTGAGACATTTTGTTTTAAGTGAATTTATTCCATTTATACTCACTTTTACAGTAAACATGTTGAGTCAATTTTTCATCTTATTTTATGTTACTGCTTCTGGTTTTGTACTTCTATTTGTTATCTTTCTCTTGTAGTCTATATTATCTTAGTGTCAATTTTTTTGCTCCATTTTGATAATGTTTCTTCATGTCTTGTCCTAGGCAGAGGACGTCAGTTTTGGACACTATCCTCCGTAGACCAGCCATTCCTGTTCTTATGGAGAGTTCATAATTCACCCCTCAACCTTAATTTAAAAGTTTCTAATTCATTTACAATGCAATTTTCAAAATGAGTTTGGGATGTGATACTTAATAACTAAAATGCCTTATCAAACTGTCCCCACTTAGAACCTAGACTCTACGCTGGGATTTGAGAGAGCCAAGCTCAGACACCGCAGGGCAGTATCTCCAGCTCTGACATCAAAATAATACTGACACTACAGTCTTGAGCAGCACTTCACAGTTTACGAAACACATCCATATGCTTCGTTTCACTTCATCTGGCAACACCTTTAGAAAGGACCTGCATCTGCCTGTAATTAATGAGAACCATGGGCTGCTGTTCTCCCATCTCACCTTGGAGGTGGCAGCATCAGTCTATCGCAGACCGAGGCCTCTGGCCATAGATTGTACATTATGCAGCACTAATGATGCAATTAATTCCTACATTAGCTGACACATCATTCCTTAAAGTAAAAATGTCCAAGTTGAAACCTTGAAAAAAAAGTCGAAAAGGCAAAACTGAGGGCCCTCTCAAAAGGACTGCACAAGGAGTCTTAATTCAGTCCCAGCTTCTGCCTATTATATTGACAAACACACTGCTTTAATCTCTCCCTACCAGCCCTCGTACACAGTGGTCAAGAGGCCACTTTATTAGAGTTTTTTTTTTTTTTTTCCGTCAGTTGGTTGTGAAAAAGGTTATGGGTACAAATACCTCACAGCCAGTATTAAAAGGACATACTGGCAGGAAAAAAAATTATATAGTCAGTCTTGCTAAATTAGTTTACCTAAAATTGTATGTGTGAGTGATTTTAATCAAAATCTAATTTCCCCTCTTTTTAGAGTAACTGAAATGAGATTTTTCTAATTTACTTTTTGCGGTTCAAGTTTCTCATAATTCTTCTATGGTCGTGACAGCACCGTGAACGCGTCTGCTGCTACAAAGCATTAAAAAAAAATTAGATTTTCAAATTGATGTGCTAAATTAAAAATGTTTAATGTTTCTCATCAAAAGGCATAGGAATATGCAAGGGGCCTTCAGTATAGTTAAAGGCACAATATTTTTTTCATCTGTTTCTTTAATTCACAACCCAGGGCAACTGTACTATGAAAATTAACAAGCTATAAGTACAGGAATTCTTGTAAACTGTATCCTCCAAGAAGCTTTCTTTTAATTTTCTTCCATCTCTTGACATGATGACCTCAAGGATGTCATAATAAAAATGGATGATGGTGCCTTGGGTTTGTTTTTTGTTCATTTGCTTGCTGCTGCATATGGTGTGACTTTTTGTTTTGTTTTTGTTTTTGTTTTTTCCCTTCTGCCCCAGTTGGAGTTTGCCAGATGTTATTAGGGCTTTTGAGCCTCTGAGTAATTGTAACTCTCAGGCTTGGCTAGCTAATTCCAATGATTTAGAAAATCATATCACTTCGTAAATTGGCTCCGTTGTTATATTAAAATCCAAGCTTCTGCCCTTAGTAGATGTCTCCAGCCTAGCTTGGGGCATGACTGAACATAGCCCATCAGCCAAGTATACACACTCTGGAAGATGACTCAGCAGGTGAAGAGTCTGGAGAAGGGTTTTGAGTATGCAGACTGGTACTCAACTTTTGCATGTATTAGATTCTCCCCAGGTAGCATGTGAGAGTTCAGGACCACGTCAAGCTGTGAAATTGAAGTTTATTTATTTTTTAAATAATGATGGGTAAGATCCAGTAAGATCTCAAATATTACAACCTTCTCCACTTTTATAAAATATAGGTATAAGTCTTAACTAGCAACAAGGCAGTTACTTCTATATGGCTCCTCTTTTCATCACCACTGGCATGGATAGTTAAAGAAACTGGGTCTCCAAAAAAAAAGGAATGGGTTTTCCTAAGGCCACACAATAACTCCCAGAAGAGTCAGGCTGAGGATCTCGCTAGCCTGGTATCAGTCCAGTGCTCTCTCTACCCAATGGAAATATTCTCTTGCCCCCACAAAGAAAAGAGTCTATTGGGGCCTGGTTTCATTCACAGTAAAAACATCAGTCCCAACCCCACAAGCAAGCATACACATGCTTATTACCATTTGATGTTGAGTGGCTTCAGTCATCCCTCTTGATCAGGAAAGGAAAGAAAAGAAAAGGCAGAAACCATGGCTCCTCCAGCCCCTGGATGACCAAAGCCTTCAACACATTGTTCTAAAGCCACTGAGACTTTTGAGCAACCCTAGTTCATCTTTCTCTCCTTTTTGCCAGATCACTTCTCTCACTTAGGTGAAACTGAATCTTAATGGGATCTCCAGATAAGCAAAGCCCTGCTGTATAGAAGCTAGGCGAGACATTAACTTTCTAGGTAATAAGGTCTTAATCCATCTAAAGAGTAAATGACTCCAGAAAACAAACTCAAGTAGTGGGGATCTTGGTTGCTATAGTCTGGGGGAAGAACTATGAGAAGTCATGCTGGCCTTGAGCTGCCTTGATCATACCACACAGGGTCTGGCTTTGCTTCTCTGTCAACAGGTAAAGCAAAGGGTCATAAATTTTTGTGTTACCACTTTCTAACAGCATTGGAAGCAATGAAGTTATATGGAGAGGTCAGCACAGACTCTGTCTTCATGACTGTTGTCAGGCATCCTAGTTCATTAGTTATCCTCCCTTTATGTGGTCTATCAGTTAATGTTGCCCTGAGCCAGATCCTCTACCTCCCCAAGCCACTCCCAACAACTGTTTAATTTTTATTTCAAAAAATCCCATTATTCTTTCTCTCTACTTGTAGGATTTTCATTATATTGTTATGCAGTTTTGTGTTTTCTAATAAGTTTGTAAATTGTTTGCTTTGTGGAAGCTCCAATTCAGCCAAGTAATACTGTTTTAAGGTCATTTCTCCCTTGGCATAGTTTAAGCCTAATGAAAAGTTTGTGCCTTTTGCTGTCACCAGTGCTGAGGTAGTCTCTGCAGAATGTGGTAGATATTGGAGCCTGAGAACAAAGGAAAAATCAATTTCCCTAGACAATAGAAATATAATTATGAAGGAATTAGCTTCCTCTACTGGGTTGCAAGCAAACTCCTAAAAGTAGGGCTATGTCTTATTCATCTTTATTCAGTTCCTGTAATTTATCCATGGTAGGTATTTGTAAATAGTTAATGACCTAATGAAGAATTCAAAGGCCTGGTTGTCAGTGACCATCAGTTATGTCCTAAGGTGCAATGTTTTGCCCCACGGAGATTGTCTTGAGAAACTCTGGAGTTGAGAAGTTCTATGGGACAAGATAACAAGGGGCCTAAGGGTCTAGTAGGTACTGAGATAGGTAGGACCCTGAGGGTAAGGGTGCAGGAGTTGGAGGGATGGCCAATGATTCACTGAATAATAGAGGTTCAACTTCAAAGAATCACTTGGAGTTTTCCACATAAGCTTGTACTTTAAGCTGAAGCAGACAAGGAAGCAAAACTTCTGAATCAATGACATGAACATAAAGACAAATTCTGCAGAGACTTCAGGATTCCAGGGCTGAGTAATGATGCTTACATAGAAGAAATATGTATCCAGGAAAATCGTGTAAATACCAACTCATCATTGTTCAAAACACCATAAATATCACTTCTCTTTAAGTGTTGAGAAAAATATGAGTTCAGTTTTACCTTTGTACTAACAAATTTTACATAGAGTATTATATAAATAAAAGTCTGATGACAAAGGTATTTACGACACTGCTGTGGGGAACAAACTGTTTTTAAGCATTTTAAAAGCTTGCACTGATGTATAAACAATAAAAGTTAATTACATATCATTGTGATACATTCACACAAAGATCTATATTTGGCAAAACATCCTGGCAACATTTTGTTAGCCTAGCATATTTACTGTGCCCATTTGAAAGTAATAAAAATGGCATTTCTGAAAAAGTATCCCATAATTCAAACTATTCACTGCCCCCTCTGTGAACACAAACCAGGCAGATTTTACTATAAATCTTGAAAAATTCTCTGCCTTATAAAGTGCTCCTCACTGATGCCTTAGATAACTTAAATACAGGAGTTGGGAAGCATTAACTAGTCCCAGGGTTTTAGACTATTAGAACTAAATAAGCAAACTGTGATCACTCACTCTACCCCCATGATACTGATAAAGAAATTATCTCAAAGAAGTCCTAATTTGTCTCAAAGTCAAACAAACAATAAGTTGTAGAGTTGGGACTTGTAGCCCTGTGCCTCCTACCTCCGAAACTACTAATTCAGATTACATTTCTAGGGCTTTACACTGCTCTTTTAATCTGTAACAAATAACTCTGGAATAACAGAAGCTTGCTGTGAAACAGAGATTCCCACTGATTGCAGTATACTAAGTGCCACAATAATATTGTCTGCCCCTGTTCTATTTGTCCACAGAACAGCTAGACATAGTGTATTCCTCCTTTTCTAAAGTATAGAATGTGTTTCTATACTCACTACAAGCCTGTTGTGGATGCATCCAATCATACAGAGGAAACTTCCTTTCTTGCTTGATAGTTACATGGGGAGATAATTTATTTTTTTTTCGACCTAGCCCCAAAGCAATCAGTTGACAAGTCCAGAATAGACCTCTGCGGTGAAGTGAAATATAAAGACTCTCTGGGTAGCAGGTGTTTCCCTTTTAATGACAGCTTCACTGGTGAAGTGTTGAACAGAGCACTGTCATTTCTTCCTGCTGTTTGCGTTGGGCTGGGAGCCAGCACAAACCTGCCTCGGTGACATTTCAGGTCAGACCATTCTGCCAGGAATTTCCCACACAGCCTGTGGAGGGAGGGCAGGCTACAGCCTGCACACTTGTAACTCGACTAAGAAAAGGAGGAATCTGAAGAAAGGAGGGCACTCTCGGGGCTGTGGTCCAATGAGGAAGTCTGTAAGACAGCAGAAGAGAAAAATAGTGGAGGCTTTGTCTGAAAAATTGGCCCATCTACATGTGTAGGGTTAAAGAAAAAGAAAGTTCTACAGTAGGGTGATGGGATGAATGGAGAACACTTGGAACGCGCTTAAGGCTGTAGTGGCTCTTCATCTTGTCATCCCTTCCTTCAATAGATTTATGTCATTAAGCTCCTTCAAGTGGCAAAGTACCTGCTAGGAAGTGAACGAGAATCTAAAAACTAATACCCCTTAGCACTGCCTCCAGGAAATTTATAATCTAACAGAGAACTAAAGGTATATACAAATAACTTCTATGCACAGTAAAATATAATCTAAAAACAAGGTCATTTTTTTAAATTTAAAGGCAGCAAAGGATATTTTTCTGATTGTGTCTAGGAAAGACTTAAAGAAAAAAATAGTGACTTTAAGATGTGAAAATTCTATAGATTAGAGGAATTAAAAGTCTTTTAAATTTTAACAACCAGAATAAACTGAAGATTAGCACATGCCATGGTATACTAGGAGAGGAGAACACTGCTCTAACTAAAACATGGCTCATTGTAGGAGAATCATAAAAGTTAACTCTGAAAACAGAGGCCAAGATGTAATGCTTCTTATATCTAAATGAGAAGTATTTGCTTTCATTGAGAGATTCTGAAGATTTTGGTTGAAAAAGTGAGGCATTGTTGTAATTTCTACCTAAGACAAATAGAAGAGAAAGGAAGGAATAAGACAGAAAGGAAGGATATAGTAAAGAAGAAGAGACAAGGGAAAAGGGAGATTTAGGAGGGTTAGATTCATGATGAAAAAAAAAGAGGAACAGATAGGAGAGGTAGAAAAGATGATAATGATGTAGAGTTAACTTGGATTAACAGGAACATAAATAAAAGCATAGAGGAATGACATCTCATAAAAAGACAGCTTAAGAATCAAGATATGCTCCAAAACATTTAAATCCAAAGGAAACAGTCAGCTAAAGATACATATGTCATATTAAACCAAAGTCTAGAGTGGCCAAGCAGGATAAAATAGTTGGGACTCAAAATGGCCAACAGAAGGACCAGGAGAAGTACTCTAGAGAAGAATAAGAGAAAACAAGGGCTGCTGGTTAAGAGCCTGTTGCCTTCAGTATGGTGTGACAGACTCCAGTTAAAGTATCTGATGACGGATTGAAAACAGAAGAGATTAGTTAGGCACATTGAAAACAGAAGAGAAAAAAATAGAAAAGGAGAGTAAATTTAATGAGCTTAATTCACCAACTCCTTAGTATCTAGAAGAGAAGAAATGGAAGCTTAAACCAGCCAGCAATAATAATGGAAGATAAGCAGCCATGGAAAAAAAGGTCCTCACGTAACTTGTTTGGTGTAGGAAAAATGGGAACAGGAAGACTATAGTCTGGAATGGCTGACATGATGCTGATTTCATTGATTTAAAACAAGCAGATAACCAGAGAGGGGTGGAGAAGGAAGGGGAGAGGTAGACAAAGTAAAGAGGATCAAATATGTGGTGACAGAAAGAAATCTAACTATGAGAGGTGAACATACAGTGTAAATGAATATATATATATATATATATATATATATCAGCTGAAACATCAGATTTTATTAATCAATGTCGCCACAAAAATAAATAAATAAATAGATAGATGCTAGATAGGTAGGTAGATAGATAGATAGATAGATAGATAGATAGATAGAAACAAGCAGATAAACAATAAGAGCTAGTTTAAAGATGAAAATGACAAATTTGGTCTATTGAGTTTGAGAGGTTAACACAAAGTTCAGATGGTGACATCTGTCAACTGGAATTCATGAATTTAGCTCAGGAGAGAAAATGTGTTGTACAAAAGATTTAGACTTAAAAAGCATTCATACATTGGTTATGGTTGAAATCGGAAGTTTTGGAGAGAGACAAAAAAAAGTTAGTAATCACACAAATTCAAAGAATATCTGTTCTAAGTCAGTCTAAGGGCACCACAGTGAGGTGACCTAAAGATCTGAGAAATAAGGCTGTCCTTAGGTTATACCATCCATCGGCACAGAATAGATGAAGGAAGAGATATTTTGAAATTGTGAAAGGATAGAATGAATCCTAATGTGGGCTATAGGCCCTACTTCTAGAATAGTCTTGGTACATAATGGATATAAACAAATTTTTGGTTGTTGAAGATAAGAATTGATTATAATTCAATTGAAGAGCCGTGCCTAAGGAAAGAAGATATCACTGAGAAGTTGAAGTGTTCAGGGGTAGTGCAATGAAAAGGTAGATGTTAAAGCTGCCCATCCAGATGATTGATCCTTCTCTGTGTGCCCTGGGCAGACTGACGCATACTGTGCAAATGAACAAATGAGGCCGTTTCAGACACAAACTGCCAGGACTTAGCTTTATGATGAAGAGTTTAAAGGCTTTAGGCTATTAAAAGCAGGGAACCTTCTACTTATGCGTCTAGGCATACCTGGAAACCCCTGATTATAATTTGGTTCCCATGCAGTTCTTCTACAAGGAGAAGATACACTGTCAAATAAAAACAAGAATTTGTTCTTTTTGGTCATTATTTTTCTCATTGGAAATTAATAAATTGCCATTATACGTAACAACATATCAATGTTCTTAAAAGCTTTGTATCCTGAGTCTTCCAGCAACAGGTAAAGTTCATTCATTTCTGGGACACCAAAAAGATCAAGTTCCTATGTTTGCAGGACTGAGAACAGGACTCCAGACGATGGGGAAGCCAGCAAGTTCACAGCGTTCTGGAAGACCGTTCAGGGGCCAGCCTACACACATCCTTTAATTAGCTCACAGGGATGTCCTACGCTGAACCACATTGTACATTTTTGGAAAATTAAATTGAAATTTAATACATTTTAGCCAACTTTTCAAGATAAAAAATAGATGAACTTTCAAACTGGCAGTGCGAGTATTAAAAACCATTCTTTCCTGTATTGACTTAAAGAAGATCATTGCACAGCATGATAGAAAAAGCATGTGTTCTGGAGTTTCAGTTCAGCTCTGCCACTTACTGGCTGTGCAAACCTGAGACGGTAACTTGTCTCTTGCAGTTATAGTAAAACTGATAAGATTTTTATTTATTATTAAATCTGTTAAATTATTATTAAATTATTTTATTATTAAATTTTATTACTACTAGTTATCATAACATAAATAATAGTACTTATTTTACAGAGTTAAGTTAGTATTTGTAAACATTTCAAATAGCAGATGCTAAAATTTTTTTTTTTAACTGATAGTACTATGCTGACAAGGAGACAGAGCAACTGGAACTCTCTCATACGTGGCAAAGCAAAATGGTGCAGCACCTTTGGGAAACACTTTGGTAGCTTCTTATAAAGTTAATATCAACAATATGACCCAGCAGTCTCATTCTTAGCTATTTACATAAGAGAAATAAATATTTATGTTCCCATAAAAATCCATATGCAAATGTCTATAGCTGCTTTATTCGAAACTGCTAAAAACTGAAAGCAACTCAAATGTTCTTCAGCTGGTGAATAGATAAACACATTATAGTACAGCCATGCAACCGAATATTAGTCAGCAATAAAAAAGAACAATCAACCGGTCTTGCAACAACATGAATCTCAAATACATTCTGCTAAGTGAAAGAAGCCAGACTCTGAAGGTTACATACCACATGGTCACCATTACATGACATTCTGGAAAATGCAAAAGGGGCAGAAACCAGATCAGCAGCTTCCAGAAACTAGAGGCTTGGGTGCATAGGGATTCACCACAAAGGTGTATAAGAACGTCTGTGTAAAGAGGGCTGATGAAACTGTTCTGTCTCCTCGTGGTGATGGTTACATTACTATGTGTGTTTAATAAAACCAATAGACCGTACACCAAAAATAGTAAATTTTACCTCAGGAAAAATATATATAAAAGACTGGGAGGCAGGCAGACAGAGGAGATTGTGCCTGGCATAAAGTAATATGGTTGCTATAAAAATGTTTGTTAAATGAAAAAAATTAAACTTTCTTTCTTTGACATGTTCCATGCAATAATACAACTCTTTCATCTAAAAGATATTGGTAGAATTCTTATTTTCTAAGTTCTTACAAGGATAATAACTAGGTGGATTATTATATAAGTAATTCATGTTCCTTACAGGAAAAAAAAAAAGTAGAAGAGAGACATAGGTAAAAGGCAAAGCGATCATCCATAATTCCACCATCTAAACACAGCCACAGTTGAAACCTAATTCATAGCCTGCCAGATTTTTTGCTATAGATGAAAAAATATATATTTTTAAATTAGAAAATAGTTTTATACCATAAGTTTTGTTTTGAAATTACTTTTTCACTTAGCAATATATTCTGAAAAAAATATAAACCTGTTCATCACTATTTTTTTATTTCATCACTTTTAATTACTGATTTATATTATCAAATCTCTGTTGCTGAACGTTTAATTTGACTCTAATTTTCGGACTATCCTTGGTATATTCAACACATCTTTATGCACACATTATTTTTTCATTGTAAATTCCTAGAAGTACTGTATTTTAAAAATGTACATCATATAATTTTTAATTTATATTGCCAGATTGCTCTTCAGATTATATAATTTACTCACAGCAGCTGTGAATGAGAATTGTGGCTTTCTTTGAATTGTCCTTTTTCTTCAAGATGTGACAGATCTTTTTACTTAACAACTTCATAGATTATATTTATTTTTTAATTAAAAATTATTAAGTCAACCTTTAACACTATAAAAATGTGCTATAATGTTATTGAATATTTAGTGATATAAAGCATAGCTAGGAAGTAAATCAGCTGACTATCAAAAGTTTCTTTTGGATTATTTGGGGGTATACCTACACTACTCTTGGCTACCTTACCAGGTAGTTTGAGAGAAGTGACTTCATTTTGTAAATAAGGACACTTCCTAGAAAAATGGTAGTATTCTATTATAGTGTCTCTAGAACAATCAATCATACCACTTTTCAATCTTATTTTACTGGTTAGCAAATTTATAAATGGTTTTGAGTTACTCATTATGGTGATCTTTCACTTTGAAGCAGGGCCCTACATCAATGATAACTACTTTTTTCTAAGATAGACAAATGAATATTGTCGGCATTTCCTTGTTCTCTTTAAATCAAATCTTTTTGGAAGCCAATGAAGAAACATCATCCACTATAATATTGCTGAAGCTACAAACAAATAAACCAAAATCTAGATTTCACTCTGCACAAAGGCCTCCTTTACTTTGTAAAACACATATCTTGTTTCCATACTCCGGTACCTTACGTCAATCCACACATAGTTTTGCAAGTCACCTCTAAGCTTTTTTCAAGTAAGTATTAGTCAAGAGAAGAGAAAGACACTTACATTTTTGACAACATTAAAAATCAAAAAAGGTAAGTAAACGTGAATTTATATTTAGCTCCTACAGGAAAACTGGGTCACTTCAGGGATGTGACCTGTACAACTGCCAGCCTGCAATTTTCTAAGACTATATTACTTATAAGACCATGAGTTATTTTTCTTATAAATCTGAACTTTCTAAATAATTAGATTCTAATTCATCTTACGCTGATATAATTCAGAAGATTTACTTGTTAATTACCATACTGAGATGGAAATAGTAACCTGATAAGAATGTTTGTGCAATATATTCATTAATTACATATCGTAATTAGGACTGTTTTTCAATGATGTATGTTAACATCCAAGGATGTGCTGAGCATTGTTGTTAGTGATGTGAAAACATACATGCTCCTGCTGTGACTGGACTGAACAGATTGAGTACCTGTCTTTCTTGGCTGGTGACTTGGCCCTGTAGTACCTAGGCTTATTGAAACATTTTAAGTTCATGTGTTCTGGAAAACTGACTTGAGCTAAAATATTTCAGTTGTTTTGAAAGCCGTGGTGCCAGTATAATTGTAATCATAATAGTAGACATTGCTCAAATAAACCAGTGATTTATCTTAATTGCTCAACTCTCTCCTGAGATGAAGGTAGTCTGGATGACATTTGAGAGGGCCAGTTACCTATGAGAGTACCTAAAAATTCCAACACTGGAACGTCCTTCTTTGGGCCTTGAAAATCTGTCAGTCCTCATTTCTACTATGAAAAGTTCTGGAGGAGAAGCAGTGCCTTAAACTGCCGTCAGCTCTATCTTCCTTAGGATCAGTTGAGAAAGCTGAAAGCAGTGCCCTTGGGATTGAAATAAGGATAATAAACTGGCAGGGGCGGGGCAGGGAGGAGAGAGGGGGGAGAGAGGACCAAGTTTAAGGGAAAAAAAATCATTGCTTCACAATTACCTTTTCCAATAGTTTAATGTTTCATCAAAGCCTTCTGTTTACTTTCCATCACAGTATTTCTTTCCAATATATTTATTCATAGCATATCTGTCTTAAGACTCATGAAGTCTTAGAGCTAAAAGGTGTCTTGGAGCTCACACAAACTAAATCCTTCATTTTACTGAGGTGTTTCCTGGCCTGCCTGAAGCACATGGCCAGTTACTGAGAGAAATGGGCTGCCCTCAGTCTCCTGAACCCCCACCTGGGCTCTTCTAACAGCACACATGACTTCTTTTTCACTGTTCCCCACTTTCAAATCTGATGTTACTTGTAAAGCCTTAAGGAACTATACCTTAACTCCTTCAAAAAGTATTACCTATATCTAATTATATAATCTTAGATCTCTTGTTAACATTATTCAGAAGTCACCTTCAAATTCCTATGCTGAATCTTCAATTTCAATTAAAAATTAAGTTGTTAATAGTCATCAATATAATAACCAGAAAATACTTTTAGGGTAAAATGGACAATTTTTTGGTCAAAATATCACACGAAAAATGGTAGGATCAGCACTCATAATGTACAGTCATTTAGATAGCTTGAAAATGCTTAAACTTAAAAAAAGATACCTAGAGGTACATTCATTCTAGTTTTAATTGCATTGTGAAGTTTAATACATATCTTAGAATAATCCAAAGATGTGTAAATTATGGTACTTGCTCCCACAAATTTTTAAGTCAATAAATACATGTGTATAAAAATGCAGAGCAAATAGGTCTAGGATTTCCAAGGTTCTCTTTACTGGGGTGAAAAGAAAATGCTTCCTGGCATATGTAGCATTTATGCTGGGCTTTAAAGTATAAGATTTGAGTAGAAGACACACTGATGGATAGGTTGTTTCCAAAAAGGGAAGAGCCTGGTAACAGGAAATTACAGAGTTTGCTTAACAAAAGATGAGTTTTCAAGATGACTGAATTGTATGATACATACATGCACAGTGGAAGAAAAGACTCTAGTTAATATTAAGACACTTCATGGAGGGTGTTAAAAGTCAAACTTTGGAGTTCCTTTGTTTTTCTTAATTAAGTGGGTATTTCAGGCTTCAGGAAGGTTAGAATACATTTATAGAACCATTCGATCCATTTATAAAGTCTTCCCCCAGTAGGGTTTGCTTCCTGTTTGTAGCTTCCTGGTTTTATCAATTAGCTAACAACTACCTCATTATGTTTGGGTAGACAAGAATCAAGGAGTCTGCATTCTATTTTGGTGTAGTTGAAAGTTAATCAAACACTTCTGTGGTTTCCAGTTATAAATATCCAGAAGCTTAGCTAGCAGGGAGGTTTGGTCATCCTTACATGGACAAAAAGATTTGGGAGTTAATAGATTGGGTTTCATCATTTAATCGAGCTTCCTTTTTATAACCTCCCAAATATTGTTGTGGTTGTCACTTTCACCATTTTAAATAATTTCAATAAAATGTTCCAAATCCAGGATACCTAGAACCTCGGCCTACAGTCTTATAAGGAACTAACTGTCCTTTCCACTCAATGCCTGAAGACTTCTATGACCTTAATGGAGAGACAGACTTTTCTGAAGATTTTCTTGGATCCCAGGGCTTTACCTGTTCTCCAGGGAGCTGAATGTCAAGGAGCAATCCTTTGTGTGGGTGGTAGAGGACTGGAAATTACATCTGCATTTTCTCATCTTTTCTCGGTCACTGATGAAATCCCTGGATCAGCTCACCTCAGTTATTGGCACTGCATTATCTCCATACTAACCCACTGGAAATTCACCCACATACTTTTCTTCTACATTCAGCTTCCTATCAATCTTAGCTCTACTTCAACATGGGCAGAAATGACTATGTTCTTCTTTAGAATAGGTCTTAGACTGTAAGCCCCTTTGCTGACAGGGGAGTACATTAGGGTTTTCCCCATTTCATGGCAATTCTACTCACTCCTCTTCCTCCTAAATCAGTCTCTTAGCTCACCAATATATTGTTCTGACAATGGAGCTAAAACATCTGGGGGGGGGGGGGCGGAGGACTCCCTGTGCAAATCATAGTCTACCTACTTGCTAAAGAAGCCTTTGGCCAACTCAGGTTCAGATAGAATAAAACTACTTAAGCTATACCTTCAAAAGAGCAGCATTTTCTACCATGTTCTAATTGTTCTTAATGAAAGTCCATTCCTCAGCATAGATGTCTGCTTTCATTTGCTTGGTTTTATATAATTTAATTTAAATGTTGGCTATTACAGAATAACAGATAGTATGCTTAAATCCTTCCTGTACCAATTGCATTACATATTAAATATCTCAAGTATCAATTAATACAATGCCCAAAACTGAGCAAGTTACAAACTAAATGGAGATGACTTTTGTATCATAACCTACAGTGAAGAGTGTATATTGTTTCTTCCCTAACCCAATGCTAGAATAATCTAGCCAGTTATTTTCACCTCCAGGGTGCAAAGCAATAACAGTACTTTTTATGGGTATGTGATGTAAACTGTTGGCAAAATTACCCTGTAATTACTGTGTGGAGTCAAGGTAATTACATAGCAATTGTCCTATAATTATTGGATTTTGTATCTGATTTATAAAACTGCAGTATGAATTACATGGTAATATATACCAGGTCTTCCTGTTATAATTTAGTTATTATTCATTAGTTTGTTAGTTAAACCAGCATTCACACAGTATCATTGTGTTTCAATAATAGCAATCAGAATTTAAACTGCTAAGACTTGGGAATCAGGCTCGATTATTATATAATTCAAAAAACTGTGTATATGTAGTTATACATGATTTGCAAAATTAACCAAAGAAGTGCTTCAAACACGATCCTAATCTCAAAGTATAATATTTAAAAATGCATACCCATACCCACCTCATACATATATGTATTAGTTTATATTTATATTTATTTCTGTAAACTACCATCAGTTCTACATATATTCCATAAAGCTAAGCTAATGAATGTGGAGCATTGCTTACTACAAAAGCCAATGAGTGAAAAAATCCTATCAAACACCATTCTAAATGTTTTCATACAGTTGTCTTCAACCTTGATCACACGTTGTAGCCATTTGCAGAGCTTTAAAATACTGATATTTGGATCCACCCCCAGAAAGCCCAATTTAATTGGTCTGGGGTAGAGCTGGGGCACTAGGAGCTTTAAAGGCTCCTTAGGTGACTACAGTGTATAACCCAGCTGATTTTCATTTGCAGTCCAGGCTGAGTGTCATTGACTTTGAAATATCACTGGACACAAGAACTTCTCTTTATGACTTTTCAACCCACAGTGAATGCTTTAGTGCAAGATTTTTTCATTAATCATGAGTACTTAGTAAGTCCTTCATACATGAAAACTCACATTTTTCAGTTCTGAGAATTGTATTAAATGATTTCCTTGATATACAGTCCTAATTTTCTTTTTGTCATTCTAAAACTTCTATCTTTGAAATCAGGGCTCTCAAATTGATCCCCTAATTTTTCATCATTTTGTCATTTTATACATCCTGGGAGATTTCTTCACTTTGTCTTCTAACTCTTTTCTCTTTTTTTTTCATTTCTGCTGTTATATTTCTACAAGAAATATTCTCTTATGTTGTTTTTCTGGTTTGTTGTTGTTGATTTTAGTAAGGCTATCTTATTTTTGTTTTATAGATATAATATCTGCTTTGATGTATCTGAAAATATAGACTATAGCTATATTTGATGTTTTGCATATTTTTAATTTTTAAATTTTCTTTTACTCTCTGCATTGTTTCTGTGTTCTCAAATTAACTTTATTCCCTTTGGTTGATTTTTATCACTGTTTTTCATGTTTGAAGCTTTACTGAAATGCATGATGATAACTTAGTTTAATGGAATATTTAGTATTGAGGCACCGAGAAGCTAAATGAAACTTCTGTGTATGAAGGTGGATTGTCGATAAATGGGCTCCACTATCAACTGTCGAGGCCTGACATTTTCACTGGGGTCATTCAGATGTCAGTGTCTATGGATCTTTTTTCTAGGGTTGGCCAACTTCTGCAGAGAAGAATGCCCCCAATCTTCTACCCTGCCAAGGAAGAGACACTATGTACCTGGCTACAGAATTCTTGGAACTGTGAGATCTGGGAGATGGACAAGAGGAATGTCAGTTCTGACATTTTAGTTACATAAACTTTCACTTCGTTCTCCCTGTTACCGTTAAGGCAAATTGCTCCTCCTTGTTATCATGCCAATTGCCCCCAAATCAAGATTCTCATAAGTTCAGTTTCTCTAGAAAAATCTCCTGTCTTCAGCAAGAGTTTGAAAGGTATTTTGGGGATCTAACTGCCCCTCGTGCAGCCTTTAGGCACACCTCTTTTCACCTCATCTTTTACCTTTGCTCTCAGGTACCTGGTACCTAGATTTCCTGTGACTTTCTGTGTAGTCCTAAAGTAGGAACTGGCCTGTTTCTCATAGACTTACCCATCTTCAAACTTTTAATTTCTGATTTTTCTGCCTTATTCAGATTTCTGCGTTTCCATCTATAAAGATAGAAAATGTTTCATCTTTCAAAAATATTGTTTGATTGTTATCTCTCACATTATTTCTGTTTATATGCATTTAAAACCATTTTTACCCCTAAAAGTGAATTTCCAGAGGCATTAACAGACATTCAGTATGCCACATTTAATAGAAAGACTTTAGAATTTGAGTCCAGGTCCTGGCAGGGAACAGAAGACAATCTCAAGCTGGATAACTGAGGAGAGTTTAATGAAGTGTCTACTTAGAAAGATACGCTTGAAAGCAGCTTAGTACTCTGCTAATGACAACATGGAGCCATTACCACACCCTAAGAATAATGAATAAAAAGAGAGAGAAGTTACTAGAACCAAAAGAAAAGCTACATGGAGAGAGCTGTTGCACAAGAGATGTGACCCTATGCTAGATCATCGAAATGGCCACAATCTTTTACTTCTTTCCATATCCATGTCATTCGCAGTTTTGTAGTTCTTTTTACTGAAAGTCAGAGTCTACTTCCCCCACCTCTTGAAAATGGGCTGACCATCTGGTTTATTTGCCAAAAGAATGTAGCAAAACTGAAGATGAGAAAGTTTCAAATAAAGATGAAGCCTCAAGATACCTGGTTGTTTCTGCTCGCTCTTTTGAAACCCAGCCCAGCTTCCCTGAGAATAACCTTGAGCTAGACTGCTGAATGATAAAACACAAATGTCTCTATCTCCCGTATTTTCCCACTGACAACTGCCAAAATTTGAAGTGAGGCCATCTTAGGCCAGCCAGTACCCAGTCAACCTAAAAACTGACTGCAGATTCAAAAACGAACTGGCTAAGCCAGGTCCAGACCAGAACTAGCCAACTGTGCCCAGTATAATTGTCCACCCCACAGAATTATGAGCCAGACGAATGGTTTTTGAAATCACTAAGTTGGGGGAAAGTTTTAAATGCAGCTATAGCAGACCATTTTAAGCTTTTAATCAAGAGAAGCACCCAACATGTAATGATAAGGTAGGAAGAAAGTCATAAGTATCCTGACCTTACTCTTCCTGTCTATTAGATCACCTGAGAGTGTCTCCTATTCATCCAACTGGAGACTGAGAATCCGTTCATACATTTCATATGGGTCAGCCTTTCAGTGCTCAGGGTAGGATAAAGAAAGTTAGAGGGTGAACCTAGAAGAACAAAATAAAAGAAATTCAGTAAACCCACTCATATATTTTTCAATTCAAAGGATATCTGGAAATGTCTGCAATTACATCGGAGACTTCAAAAAGAATCACAAAACAAGATTTGGGGACAAAGAGGTTTTAGCTAATAGTGATAGGATATGGATGGGAAGGAGTTTATTCCAAGTACTTATATTAACATCAGTACTACTTTCTTGTGTAGACCCAGGCCAAAGATTAATATCTTGTACTGCCTTCTCGACACATTTATAATAAATTATAAATTATACACCCAAGGTAGGATCTATTTAAAATACTATGTGAGGCCTCAATTAAACAAAAATCCAGCTAACCTAAACAAAATTCAAATAAACAGAACAGCAGCCAAACTTAGTGTTTAAAGAGAAAAAAAAGTGTGAAAATATTAATCAGTTTGGCTTACATGTGCTGCAAGCAATAAAAACACCTAAAATAACATGACTTAAATCAAATAGAAGTTTGTTTCTTCCTCTCATAAATGAAAGTCCAGAGGTAAGCTGTTCAGAGCTGGGTCGCCTCTCCACCCAGGCTCATCCCATCTGGTTGCTTTGACATTCTCAACACATGGTTTCTACACTGTGATCCCAATGCCTGTACCATTCATTGCATGTGAACTCTAGGCAGGAGAAAGAGGAGGAGGAAATAAAGGAAGAACATATCCGCCTCCTATGGACACTTCTGTTAAGCTATATTTCTCTTCTTAATTCCAGCACTTCATAACCTGATGGCCTCTAGCTATGAAGTTAGAAGTGCAAACTTTATTCCACAAGGTCATGTGCTCAGTTGAAAACTTGGAACTCAATATAAGGGAGAAAAAAGAAAAGAGAAAATAGAGAACAATCAGTAAGTAGTCTCTGCCTCAACCTTTATTAACTAATGTTAATCATTCACCCAAAACCTAATTTCCAAGGTCATATTATAACCAATACATAGTCTATTTTGTAGCCTATGTATACTGACTCTTTAGAAGAATATTCACTGATGATCAGATTGATGATTCTAAACCTGTGAACATCCTCAGTTATCAAAGATTTAATCTTTTGTATGACATTGAATTTCCTAAGGCAGGAATGTGGACAAGAATGATTTAGTGTTGCTTTGTTTTGGTAAGAATGGTTCAACGGGGTCTTCTATTTAACCCACTATAAACATCAGAGATAATTTTGGCTACAGGCTATAGAATTAGGGCTTAACCTTTATAGAAATTTATTTCTCTCACACACACAAAAAACTAGCAGTATATAGTCCAGGATGCAAGAGTGACTTTATAAAGACATCACGAACTCAGGGATCCTTTTTTCTTTTTGTCCGCTATCCTCATCCTGTGGCTTCCACCTATGGTGCAAGATATTTACTCAAGTTTCATCTGTCACAGACATATTCAGCTGGCAGGAAATAATAAGGGATGAGGACAGGTGCACGCCTCCTCCTTTAGTGTCATTTCATGGCCAATGGAGGGTGGCGAGCGTGGGTAGAGGAGGGGGAATATGATTCACCAAGTGTCAATAACTATTAAAGCTGGGTAATAAGTACAAGGAGATTTATTGGTCTCTCTACTTTTGCTAAAAATTTGAAATTTTCCACAATAAAAAAGATAAAGTTAATAAAATAAAATGTAAAACATCAGAAGGGTACCCTAGAAGCCGCACATGACTTCTCTTTACATACAAGAGCTAAACTTATCACATACCCACATCTAGCTGCAGGAAGGCCAGACAATGTAGTCATTGAGTACATGTGCCAGTTACAAATAGCTTTATTTTATTACATAGAAAGGGAGCATCATCATATTGTGTACCACTGACAGCTTCCATTCTCCTCACAAATGAAAGATTATGGACCCAAAGTTTATAATAAACACTATGTCTCTTAATACCCTCTATAAAATGAAGATGGTGATAATGTCTAGCATGTATATAAAATAATGTCACAACAGCAAAAAGGGCCGAAGCACCTGACTAATAGTAAATGCTTGATATACATTAACTTCCTTTCCCTACTGCTTTTGAAGACCAAATGTCTTTTATGTAAAGATGCATAAGCACACTTTGATAATACAAATTATTTCACAAGTATAAAATAATACTTATGTCTACGGCCATGCCATCCTGAACACGCCCAATCTCGTCTGATTTTGGAAGCTAAGCAGGGTCAGGCCTGGTTAGTACTTGGATGGAAGACCACCTAGGAATACTGGGTGCTGTAGGCTTTAAAAATTAAAATTAAATTAAAACAAAATAAAATAGTATTCATCCTCAGTGAATTAAACACCTTTAGTCAAGAGCAGTCCCGTGCATCAGGGAGTTAATTAGAGCTTAGCTTTCACTCACCTTTGGCAGTTCTCAAACATCGGTGTGCATGAGAAACTTCTAGGTGCTTTTACAAGGAGATTCTTTGCTCCTATACTACATCTACTAAACCAGAACTTTCCCAGGGGATACCAGGAATCTGTATTTTCACAAGTAACTTTAACAAGGAATTCTGAGGCCGTTGGTCTGGGTGGGATGCATGTGTCTTGAGGTACTACAAAGATGCTGGTAAAATTAGATTCATTGATCTTCAAGTTTGTATTCTTAGGAACGTACAAACTTTTTTAAACTATATGTTTATTTATTTCCAGGGAAATTCTAGCACAGCCTTGGGAGAGCAAGTGCAAACACATTACATTGCCCCTGGAATGCCATCACCCTCTGCTGAAGCACTGGTCTCCAGACCTCACTTTAAGAAACACTGCTTGAAAAACAAAGCACAGCGAAGTTGTTTAACCTGATCTTATTGAAAACTTGCTGTGAAAAATCTCACCATTGACAGTGGCTTACTGATTTCCTAATTTTCGCAGAGAATGTGTTGTGAGTGGTAAAACCCTGTGATAAAGGTGGGGGGGTGTAAAGTCACAAGAAGACGGAAGAGGTAAAATCGTAATTTAAATATGACTTTTGAGCACAAGGAAGAGTCCTTAAGCTAATCGTTTTTGAAATCAAGCCATTAAAGTTCTTCTTCAAACCCTTCTCTGCGATGCCAGGTATCATTACACCCCAAGGAGCATCTGGCTCAGCATGCCCAGCAGCCACACCTGCTTCCTTTCCATTTGTGTTTTCATCACTTTCTCTGGAGGAAGAAAACTCTCTAACCTGGTGACTCTGGATGGGGCATTTGGCAAATAGCATTTTGCTTCACATCAAGTGACTTCTTCCTAAGAAATTATCACTGTTATAATAGGAAGACAATTAGGGAAGCGGTGAGAAAGATTTGATTAATATTGCTTCCAATTTTTCCCATCTAATGAAAATCTGGGTTTCTATGTCAGAACAGTCAAGAGGTTTAGATCTCTAATGGGTGTGGTAGTGGTGGTGCCTTCTAATACGTGTGCTGTATTTGTATGTGTGTGTGTACATTTTAATTGCTTATTGTAAATCAAAAGTAATTGGGTGTATACTTATGCATAGTTTCCTCACTATTTTGCAGATCTGTGGGAAAGTTTTTGCAAATGGGCATTACCTGCATATACGAAAAGAAGCTGCCCAAAGAGTTGGCTTACTACTAAAGCCTCGATGACTTGGAAAACTTCTTAGTTATGAAAATTTGTTTTGAAAAACACACATACATTAACATGTACACACATTAGAATGTTTTAAATAAGGCTTTACAAATATAATTCTACTTGTGAATATCTTTTAATATGTTGTTTTTTTCCTATTCATTGGGAAAGTTTATTTTTTCTATGTTCCTTATAGTTAAAAAAAAAAAAACAGAATACTATAGGACCATCTATGGGGGTGGGGCGGTAATTTGGCATCAAATAAGATTATTTGCCACAATGTAAATATGTATATGTATGTGTATGTATTTGAGTGTATGTATATGTGTCTTACTGTTAAAATGTACAGCTGAAACTTTTTAAAAAGATCATTTGCTTTTTCAACATCTTTTTTTCTTTATGCCTTCAGCACTATGTATTCAATTTGCTAAGAATTTCAAAGAATACAAACACGAAACAAGAAGAAACCTAGAAATGAATCCCCTGGAATACCAATGTTTTTATTAGTCTGACTTTTAATTATGAGCCAGTGCTTATATGCACATGTAGACTTGTTTAATCGTTAGGTTTTGAACTCAGAAATTAACATGTTTCTACCACCATGCTGTTTAGCACATGACCACTCACCAAGAACCATTTCTATTTAACTAACTCCCTCTAATCATTTCCCTGATATCTATACTCGCCTCATTCTCTCTGAATGTGCAGTATGCAACAGACACATGCGTATGTACACCCATATGTCTTTTCTAGTTTCCCAATGACACATATTCTTCCACCCAGTCTTTATGATCTGTAGTCACCTTTAATTATACAATATATGCACATAGAGTCCTGAATGATGAGACAATTTTGAGTGTGCTTTTGGAAAGCAGTCTTATTTCTATACAGTCATTTTAAATTTTTTTCAGATTTATTACGATATAATTGATATAACACTATACATTTAAGGCACGATGTGATGATTTGATATACATATATATTACAAAATGATTACCAGTTAGCACCTTCATCACCTCACAGAATTTCTTTTGTGTGTACGTGGTGAATACACTTAAGATCTACTCTCCTAAAACCTTTCAAGTACATAATACAGTATTGTTTCCTGTAGTCACTATGTTATACA
This sequence comes from Eonycteris spelaea, assembly GCA_003508835.1. NCBI lineage: Eukaryota > Metazoa > Chordata > Mammalia > Chiroptera > Pteropodidae > Eonycteris > Eonycteris spelaea. The sequence goes on along the minus strand of PUFA01000043.1, from coordinate 8,178,818 downwards.
TTAAATCTCCAGAATTTATTCATCTTATAACTGGAAGTTTGCACCCTTAGTCCAACATCTCCCCATTTCCCAACCCCAGCCCCTGGCGACCACCACTCTATTCTCACCTATAGAGTCGTATTTTAATATTTTAATGTATATGTGCAGGTATATTTATATATCTACACATAACAATTTTTGTGAAATATCATAAACATAATCACCCTCAATCATATGCAAAAAATGAATATAATATGAAAAAATATAAAATCCTAGACTGTTTTAGTTATCTATTGCTGTGCAACAAAACACCCCAAATTTACTGCTTTAAAAATAAAAGTGACGTTATTTTCATGACACTATAAACTGACTGGGTGGTTCTTCTAGTCCTTTCTCCCTGGACTACCCATGTGGCTACATTCAGCTGGCGGGACAGCTCACAACAGGGCTTAGCTGAGGCACCTGGAATGGCTCAGCCTCTCTCTCTTCATGGCCTTTCATTCTGGGGTTTAACATGGCAACAGCTCAAGGCGACATTCCAAGAGGGAAGTCGTAATACACAAGTGCTTGACAAGGCCCTATTTAGGTCACAGTTGTGATATCCCATTGGCCAAGCAAGCAGGGGCCAAGTTCAGAGTCCAATTGGAGGAGTACATAAGTGCTTGAATACTGGAAGGCATGACTCGTTAGAAATCATTATTTTAACAATCTACTACACGGTCCAATATCATACAGTTGCCCAAAGGTACTGAATATTGTCCCTTTATACAATGGATGAAGTATCTGAAAATAGGCAATCTAAAAACCTTTTTATTGTATGTTCTGTAGGGCATATTTTACCTTGAAGACAGGCTTAACAAATGAAAAACACTCCTGGGTTATTAAAAGCAATCGATAGCTTCTTTACCACAAGATACACCTATTTCCTGCTGTGAACTAAAATGAGAAAGAGAATGAACAAGAAAAATGTGAAGAAGACACTTCAGGGTGGATTCATTTTCTTTGTCAGACAGCTTTTTTTGTTTGTATGTTCTCCCTGTTACCTTGGGCCAACTGCTGTGACTCTGTTCAGATTGCTATGAGATTTCCAGGTGTCCTACTCCAGCTTCTCTTCTCTATCCAGTGTCCTTGCCCTAGAGTGTGGAACAAGTTGTTAATGAGAAAAAGAACCTCTGAGGATGAGAAAAACAGGCTAATGAGGCTCCAGTTTTACAGGAAAGAGGAAACTAAGAAATCCTAAGAGAGTCAAGCAATCAAGCGGTTTCTGGGGAGAGCTCAAGGAGGGCGAGTAGGCATCTTATTGGATGACTCTCTGCTTGAGTTATTCCTCAAGAGATGGCCATGATTGCTCTCTCTCCTTAGCTGTTCCCTAAGGACCATTTTCTAATAAGTTACTTGAATTCAATCCAAAGAATTAAACTTCATGAACCAAACACCTTCATTTTGAAGCACATGTGCACATTATTTATAAAATTGTTATTAATAACCCCAGAAGGAGAGGTTTATCTTGGTTAAATTTGAAGTTACCTCATACAAATACTCCTTACCATGACCTTTTTTGCAATCTCATCTGAAACACAACACAAGAGATGTGACACCAAGGAGAATTGTCATAAATGTATGGAAGTCACTTCCTGGAAACATCCTGTAAGAACGAAACTTCCTTTTGTGCCAAATCTTAGATCCCAAATGTAAGCAGCTGGAGCCAGAAGCTTGGGTTCCAAACCTGTTTTAATGAACTGGGCCATCAAATCCCTTAATCAGATACTATTCACTATCAATTATTAAATAACAGTTAGGCTCTTTAGAGGCATGAACATCTGCTGTAGTATTAGACTAAATTTATATATTAATAGAAAACCATAATTGAATGGAATATACTCAGGTGATCTGGATCACCAAGGAGGTGAGGCTTGACATTAAAGGAGCTAGGGTGAATCAATTAAGACAAATATTTTAGCCTTGCAATACCAATATATGGTTTATAGAGCCAACTCTAGATAAAGCTCTGAATTAAAATTTAAACTACTCTTAAGCCTTATGATATTTGGATCTTGGGTCCATGCTGTCAGTTCACTCCTGTCCCAGCCATATCAAAATATAGCTGCTAAAGACTGAAATATGAATCTATTTTGCAGTACCATCTGGGCTCAGAAACAGCACCAACCCATGCCATAGGTCTTTATTCTTACTTTCTAATCCTTTGTAAACCCACTCTAATCTGGCTTCTGCCCCTATCATTTCCCTCCACAGTTCTGCATAAGTGTACCAGTGATTACATCACAACATTCAGAGATTATATTCGGTTTTCATTTTATTAGACTTCTCTGTTGACCTCCTTCTCCATCTCTCTCTCTCTCTCTCTCTCTCTCTCTCTCTCTCTCTCTCATTTTATAATCTGTTTTTTTCTTTTTAATTTTTTTTTTTCATATCTATATGGTTACTCTCATATAGTCTCATAGTGCTTATCTTTTCTGATTCCATTCTCCAAAAATTCTTTAAACATTTATGCATAGTGTGATAGACAGAAAATGCACCCACCTCCCATGATGTCTTCATTCTAATTCCCCAAAACTGACTTGGTAAAAGGAACTTTCCAGGTATGATTAAGGATGTTGAGATGGAAAGATTATTCTGGATCATCCGAGTGAGCCAATGAAATCACAAGGTCTGTATAAGAAGAAAGCAAGAGAAAAAGTCAGATAAAAGAGATGAGACAATGGAGCCAGAAGTTGGAGTGAGATACTTTGAAGATGAAGGAAGGGCTGTGAGCCAAGAAATGCGGGCAGCCTCTAGAAGTTGGAAAAGGGGAAGAAATATACTCTCCCTGACGCCTCCAAAGGGAACACATTCTAGCCAACACCTTGATTTTAGATTTCTGAAGTCTAGAACTGTTGGAGAGTAAATGTGTGTTATTTTAACACACTAAGTTTGTGCTTATATGTTACAGCAGCAATAGAAAACTGATACACACAGTCATCTTATAACCATAGATACTAGTTCCATCATCTAAAATCCTTAATGAATTAAATCTATTGTTTCTCTCTCTCAGGATAATTTGTGAGCTGGTAGCTATGAAATAGTCATGGGAATGTAAAGCATAAGAAATATAGTCAATATTGTGATAATAACTATGTATAGTACCAGGTGAGTACTAGACTAGTCAGCGGATCACTTTGTAAATTATGTAAATGTTTAACTCTATGCTATACACCTGAAACTAATATAAAATAATATTGAATGCCAACTATAATTGAAAAATCAAAACTGTGGGGGAGGTGAAGGGAAATAAGAGTTTAAACTTTCAGGTGTAAAACAAATGTCTTGTGGATGTGGTGTACAGCATAGGAAATATAGTCCATAGTGTTGTGATAGCATTGTATGGTGTCAGACAGTCGCTGGACATATCATGGTGATTATTTCTTTAGATATATAAATGTTGAATAACTATGATGTAAACCTGAACCTAGTATAATATTGTATGTTAGCTATATTTTAATAAAAATCATTTTTTAAAAAGGGAAACTACATTCCTGAAGAGACTATTTGTTTTTCTTCTACTATCTGGGCTTGCTTCAGTTTATTCCCAGTCTCACAGGTTGAAATCTGAAAGTCTTGAGTTCAACTCCCTCATTTTGTCACCTACCCAAAAGTCTATTCATCTGTCCTCAGAGAAACAAGGCTACCAAGGACATTTTATTTGGAAGATTGAGCGTATTGAATGTCTTTTTCTTTTACTTGATATAAACTAATAAAATAAAGATTGTTTATTTTATTATTTCAATAAATACTTATTGAGTACATATTGTAAGCCAAGCACTTTTCTAAGAATCAAGTATACAGCAGTGAACATTAAAAAAAAAAATTAAGAAAATAAAATAAAATTTCCCACTTTCACTCTAGTGGGTGGAATTGGGCAATAAAATAAGAATACAACACATCACATATTCATATACATATACATGTAATATTTTAATATGATTAAGGGCAAGAAGAAAAATAAAGCACAAATGGAGAATGGAAAATATTGGTGTGGGAATTGAGATTTAGGCCACCCAAGCTCATTCAATTACTCCAAATATCTCCTAAGAGTGCAATATTCCAGCCTCATTTTCTGCCTATCCAGGAAATCTGTAAGCTAACAAATGTATTGATTAACTCACTTTGTGCTTAAACCAGCTAGGACAGATTCTGGTTTTTACACTAAGAAGCCTGACTTATAAAGTAATTTATAACGGAAAAGGTTTCAGGCAACGAGGAAATGAGAATCTGGAATCAGTTACCTAAACTGGTAGGGTTCTCAAACTAGTAAATATCTATTTAGTCTTAGAGGATGAGATAGTGCCATTCTATGGCACACAATGACAAAAGCAATTATTGAAATTATTACCTGCGCTCACCTGAGTTAAGTACCTAGTGAAGCCAAAACTTTAAAGGACAGAAGAGTAGGTCCTATCAACCATGATGAATACCATGAGAAGTACAGGGACTGAGCAGGGAAAAGGAAAGAAGGAAGGAAGGGAGGGAGGGAGGAAAGAAGAAAATGATGCAATAGAAATTTTTATTTCTCATTTCAAAGTATAGTCAAAAAACCTGTACCTTCTACGCCCTAAATGTATATCGTATCTTCTGATATCAACTAAAATCAAATTCATATTTTGACTCCACATATGCCAGCTACTCCCGTTAAATTTCAGTATGAACACATCTCTTATGTGAAAGACTGGGAAAGACTAGAAATGCTGAGAATTTAAATTGAAGATATTTGGCAGGATTTAATGACTTCTTTTCCCCTAAATTCCAAAGGTTGATGGGCCCTGTTAACAGAGTAGAAACAGTGATCTCTCCCTGTTTGATGAGATTGGTCATGCCTTGCTCAAGTATTAACATTGCCTGTGAAAGTTACCTAAAAAATAAGTGACACTCTTCCTTATTCTCCACTCCTATCACACGTATGTTTCAGTTGATTGAAATATAGACCCAGCATGGGTTACATGAAATAACATTAGGATGCTGGAAATTCCTGGATATGATAGAGAGGAAGGACATAGAAGTATGGGAATGGACTTAAAATATATGATGTGACTGTTTATTTTATGTGCCAATTTGATTGGGCCATGGGGTGCCCAGATTAAACATTATTTTGGGGTATGCCTCTGAGGGTGTTCCCCATGAGATTAGAATTTGAATCAGTGGGCTCAGTAAAGTAGATTGCCTCCCCAATCCAAGGGGGGATTGGTATCATCCAATCTGCAGAGGGCCTAAATAGAATAAAAAGCAGTGGAAGGGAGAATTTGTTACTTCCTGCCATCTTGTTTGAACTGAAACATGTCTTCTCCTTCCCTTGGGCTTTGATTGATGCTATCAGCTCCCTTGGCTCTCAGACTTTAAACTTGGACAAGAATTATACTACTTCTAGACCTCCAGCTTGCAGACAGCAGATTGTGGGGCTTCTCAGCCTTCATAATCACATGAGCCAATTTCTCATAATAAATCTCTCTATATGTGGAGCAAGGTTTGGAGATAATCAGAATAGCTTGACACATGATATTTTGGGCAGTGCATAACTGCCAATGAGATCTCTAAAATCAAAATTAATAGACTACACTCTAAGATTCTAATTGATTACTATAAGTGAATAAAACCTCTAGAGCTAACAAATAAAGCCCGAATTTGGGGCCTCATCTAATTCCAGAGCTGATCACTTAATAGAGGCTCATGAATAAAGAGAAGACTGCACCACTGAGAAAGGCTCATTCAATATGTGACCACTTCCTAGAATTACTATGCCCAAAAATAAAGAAAATAATCAGATCTTTCAGGAATTTTTGGACACTGGCTCTGAGCTCACTTTTATCATCTGAGAATATCCTGAGATCTACCAGAGCTTTTTTGGGTGTGATAATAAATTTTGGCCCCAATCTATTTTATAATGTATTTGGTTCATCTGAAAACCCAACCTGTGATTATGTCTCCCAGAATAGTCAAATATATAGTTGAAATAGATGTGCTCAGCAATAAGCAAAACACCTACATTGGTTCCTTGGCCTATGGTGTGAGGACTAGAGTATAGGAAGCTCCTAAAGGAGACCTGTAGAGCCTCACCCCTCCTCCACAATGATAAACCTGAACCAATACCATATCCCCTGGATGCTGCAGGTATTGGTGTCATTATCAAAAACTTGAAAGATTCAAAAGTGTTGGTGCCACTATTAAAAGATCGAAAGATTCAAAAAGGATCATTCTTAGCACCCTCATCTAACTCTCTGGTTTGGATTGTGCAGAAGACAGATGGGACTTGAAGAAGGACAGTAAATTATCATAAACTTAATTATAAAATTAATCTGCTATTCCATATGTGGTCTCTTTACTGGAGCAAATTAACACATACCAAAATTAATACAATGCCTGTATGTAGCATTGAAGCATGAAGCAAAAATCACCAGAAGTCGTTGACTTTCACTTTTTGAACAATAGTATAATTGCACTCTCTTGCTTCAGGACCACATGAAGTATCCAAGTATAATTTTGTTCACAGGGACTTTGTCTCATCATTTCACAGATCATCACACTGGCTCACTTTAGTGATGACATTATATAAACAGAACGTGGTGAACAAGAATTAGCTGGAACCTTAAATACCTTAGTAAGACGTAGCTGTGACAGCAGATGGGCAATGAACTCCAAGATGATCAACTCAATGAACTTCCTGGAAAACCAGTGGTCTAGATCGGACATCTTCCAAAGTGAAAGACAAGTTTCTCCACCTTCCATCCTCCAAAAGAGGCCCCATACTTGGGTGAGACTTTTAAAATCAACACATGACACATTATGTGTGTTGCTATGACTCATTTTCCAAGGGTAGGATGTTTTACTGGAATCCAGAACAAGAAAAGTTTCCAGCTGATCCAGGCTACAGTACCGCAGCTCTGGCACTGAGTCCCTTTGGCCCCGAAAATTCAATAACACTTATAATACCTATGGCAAATTGGAATCCTGTGATTAATATTATTTTGTAAAATGTTCTACAATGATTTTTGAGGAGAAATGATATTAATATCTTTTGGGGAACTTAAATATATTTCATTACAATGATAAAATCAAAGTCCATTTCATTCACATCAGCAGATCTCTTTTGTAAACTCAGTCACAATATACATAGTTTAATATTTTTAAATTATTTTAAACCACTCACGACAGATTTTAATCATGCACGTGTGCCATAGATTTAGGATCCAGTCTAGGTCTAGTCCTAGAAATGTTTATTGTATAACATGGCTTATTATGGCTTCTTGGATAGCACTAAGACACACAAAACCAGTGACACAAAAGTGTACGTAAAAAAGTGATGTATAAGCTATCAAAAAACACATTGATTTCTTCCATTTAAACGATATTCTCTAATTCTCATTCTATGATTCTAAGAGGTTTTCCCCGCTCCCCTCTTTTGCATTCTGGGGAATTAAGGAGTACAAACAGCCCAAAGCAAAGTCAGAAAAAATCTCAGGGTTTGGAGATGGCCTTCTAAGAAAAAGACAACGAAAAAGAAATGTACTGGGAGATATAATACCTATAATACCTCTGTAAAGCTTTCTTTGCCACAGGTGGAAATAAAATGACTTGTCTGAAGACCAAGATTTAGTAGTCACAATAAAATTATTTGTGTGTTTCTGAACACTGGTAATCTTAAATTCATCTCTTCTAGCTTCCTAACTCAAATCAAGTTTCAAATACGGATTGGCATCCCTAAATACAATCTGTTTTATTAAAACAACCAGAAGAAAGAGTTTTCTACAGTTTTAGAAGATATGATTTACATCATAATAACAGTAAAATAATAAAAACAAAAGAAAATTAATTTTAATACTGGTAGTGAGTTCGGCAAGATTTTTCTCCTCCTAATGCCTAACAAACATTAAGGCATTAATGGAGATTTCAAGAGCACATCGGATGGGCCTGATGAAACTACTGGTAATGGTAAGGTTTAAATTAAGGAATAATAAGTACATTAATAATGATAATTCACAAGGTTATTTTGAGGATTAAAGAGTGTGTAGTCTTTCCTTCTTATCGCATCAATTAAATTTATAGTATTACATCTGGCAACTCTCAATTGATCTTATATTCAGGAAATATTGAAAGGTATGTAGGTAGGAGAGAAAAAATATTCAAAATTATTTTGCTCTTTTCACATTTGTCAGTTTCTCTGTTCCGGGAATATTTCTTGCATATTGCAAAGACCAGAATTAGTCCTTTGTACTAAGTCTCTACTTTTTTTGTCATTTTGACTTTAGTGAAATATACATATACATACATGATGATGGCACGTGGTGGAGGAAAAAGAACCCCGAACTCAGCAGCCAAGAAACTTGGATTTGAGCCTTAGCTCTACCACAGTCTTAAAGTGAGGTATTGAGTAAATTTCAACTCTAACTAATAACATTGTAGTTTGTGTTCACTCTTTGGTAGTTGTTTTCCCTAGTTTCTGAGCACTTGTTAGAAGGCTGAAAGTTAATTCCAGAACTCCAGATTAAAGTGTGCTTCAGTTTCTCTTCTCTTACAACCAACTTCTATCTTCCTCATACACCAGCTATGCTCAGTACCAATCTGGTTGGCTTTCTATCTTGGCTTTTCTCTATATATATTTTTTTAATTTTGCAATTTTGAATATGATAGTCTGATACTAGACTACTTACCAAGCTTCTAACACCATCTTTCATGATAATAATAATAATAATAGCAACAAACATTTATTGAGTCCAATACAAGTAGTAGGCATTGTGTTAAGTGCTTTACAAACATCATTTCATTTAATTTCAACTAAAGCTCTATGAGAGAGGCATGTTTAATATCCCCATTACATAGATGAAGAAATTAAGGCTTAGAAAGAATAAGTAAGTTTATTCTGGGAATAGACTTCTAATTAGCAATAGCAAAGCTAGTGTTTTTGTTTGGCTTTTACAGTCTGCCTGTTTGAATCATGTTCTAGATGAAACCCACCCTTTCCAATTGGTTGCTATGTCTCTTAGTTCTTTAGTCACTTTTAATTTGTTAGTGCCCCTACTTTTCTTCTTCTTTTTCCTTGCAAATTATTTGTTAAAGAAACCAGATCATTTGTCTTTTACAATTTCCAATAATCTGGATTCACTAATTATGTCTGCATGGTGCTGAGGATGCAGACTTATGTTGTGATTACTTTAATTACATAAATCAGTTCAATAGCACCAAAATTTTCAAGATTAATGAAATTTCACCTGTTTTTCTAAGAAACAAAATTAATCCATTCAAAAATGCCAAGATTCGAAAAAGCCATTGATTGTTTTTCCAACAAAGAATAAGCCCCAATCTTCTCTTCCTACTCAGTGCAGTTTGACTTCTAAAAACATCTAATAATAAATTCAAGGACCTGACACCTTCCCTGCCACCTCCTTAATTCTATTAATAAAGTAAAGCAACATGGTGTTTTTAAATTTATTAAGTAGAGTCATATTGTTTTGAACCAATTTACTCTCTACCGGAAGTAGAGAAGAGATCCTCTCCTGTTTCTCCCTATTCTCGCAAATGTTTGGTAGAGAGAGACCTTTTACTAACTTTTGCCAGTCTGGTAGATATGAAATAAAGTCTCATAGTGATTTCAATTTGCATTTCACTGAATACTAATAAGGTTGAGCATCTTTTCATATGTTTATGGGTCATAGGTTCCCTCTTCCCTGAAATTTATAGTCATGTCTTTTGCTCATTTTTAAATTTAGTTTTTTTCCTTTTGCTTAATGATTCATAGGGGGGTCTTTATATGTTTAGCATATTAAATCTTTGTCAGTTACATTTGTTGCAAATATCTTTTCTGTTTCAGATTTGTGTCTTTACAGTGTCTTTTAATGAACAGAAGTTCTCGGTTTTAAAGTAGTCGAATTTATCAACTTTTTCCTTTACATTGGTGCTTTTTTATTAATCTTGTGAAAGAAGTTATTCACAGCCAGAGCTGATAAAGATATTCTTTTATGGTTTCTCTTCAAATATTTATAGTTTTGACTTTCTTAACTTTCATATTTATCTTTAATTCAGTAGGCATGTATTATCGCACATGGTTTGAAGTAGAGATCCAATTTTATTTTTGTCCATATGGATAATGGTTTGCTAGATAGTTCAATTTTCTTTCTTGTGGTCTGCAGTGCAGTTTCTGCTATATATCCAGTTCTCATATAACCATGGGTCTGTTTCTGGCCTAACTATCTTGTTCCATAGGTCTACTTGTCAATCTCTGCACCACTGCCACACTGTCCTAATTGCTGTAACTTATTAACAAAATTTGACGTCTTTTAGGGAGAGGCTCCCATCTCCACACATATACTTTTATACCATTTTTTTAGAGGTGTCTTGGCTATTTTTCACGCTTTGTTACTTTTTATAAATTTTAGAATCATATTTTCAAACTCCATGAAAATACTTACTGAAATGTTCATTAAAATTTACTGAATCTATACAAATTTATTTCAACCTGGAAATCAAATTTAATTCATTCTGGGAATAACTGACATCTTTACATTAAATTTTTCCATCCAAGAACATTATTATATAGAATTAGAAAACACTAAAAGTACCTTCTTTAGTACCTATTCATACATATATACTAATTAAAAGTACAAAGAAAAAAATTGAAAGTATAAAGAATAGCCAGGGAATGATTCAATCAACATCCATGGTCACCTGTGAGAGGGAAGGAGCATTGTGGGTGTGTCTAAGGGGCACAAAGTGAACTCTAAGGTAAGAGTTTATTTCTTAACCTGGATCATGGCTATATGGATGTTTATTCTAGTACAACTTTTTAAACTGAATATATACATTTTACAGACCTTTTTGTATACATGGCATGTTTCACAAGACCAACTTTAATACATGCAATAAAGCAGATATTCACCAAACCAATTGATTTAGGACAAAAGTATTAAAACTTTGATTTTTTTCCTTCACATTTTGTAAACCTACTAGTAATGAATTGTTAGTCCAGCATTTTTAAAAATAGTTATGCCCTTCTATGTACCATGAGTAAAAATCTTTCTTTTTTTTAAATTATTTTTTTACATTTAAATTCAACTACCAGCATTTTAGAGGGTACTATCTCTGTATGAATTTGAGTCACTCCTTTTCTTCTACATGCAATCTAGTACAGTTCAAATTGAGTTGGGTATACATTCGTTCATTCATTTGCAAAATGTATGCCTAGTGCTTTGTGCTAGGAAATTCAAAATATAAGAAGATAAATATGAATAATCCTGCATATAAAAGGAATATATAAAGTAAAATTAAATAAGGCAAGTGCTCAAATAACTATAGTGTTTGATTGAAGAAGAAGTAATAATAATAATAATAATAATAATAAACACAAAATTGCAAGAATTCAAAGGAGAATGAGTTGACATCTAACTGAAGGAAATAGGGTTATGGGATGGTCACAAATCATTAATCATTGGCTTAAAAAATGCAAGAAGATGTGTATATATTTCAGCCCTTTTACTCATATTTCAAGTTTCTGCCTGTTTAAAAGAGGCCAAGAACAGGATTCATGATTCCTGGGCCTGTTGTCTTCTGGTTCCAAATTGTGTTAGTTTAGGATTTTCAAATTAAAAAGAACTTCATTTCCATTCCAACCCCACAATACAGAAAACTAAACATCCTTAAGAATTGCAAATATAGCACATTTGGGGAGGACAAAAAGGCTACTTTCTTGCAAAGGTTTCACCTGCCAAAAGCCTGTGTAGCCAACCTCCCATAACTTATATGCCTCTGAGAACAAGCCTAAAAAGAAGCCAGGGCTAATTGATCAAATAGACCATGTCAGCTGGCTGCTTTGGTTTCACAGAAACCTGCTCACACATTCAATAAATTCACTGGGAGAAATAAATAAAAAAACTGATTATCTGATATTGTGTTGCCTGTTCCCTGCTGTCCACTGCTCCCAAGCGCACTTGCCTGGACTCTAAATGGTTGTCTGACCAATTTTTCTGTTTTCAATTAGTTTCACTTGTTCTCTATTTATATAACCTGTGAATATCCTATGGTCAGTAGAAAGTGTGTCGCCAGAGGAGCTTAAAATATTTCTAAGACATATAGACATGATGACAGAAAAAGAATATGTGCTATTCAAGTGGGTCTACAAAGCTAATATCATTTTTCTCACTTTACATCCCAAAGCCAAAGACAGCCATGGGACACACTCAGCAATCACTGACATTTCCAAAATGGCAACACTAGTGATATGAAGAGTCCTTCTCTTCTGAAAGTGCTACTGATTTTTAAGATTGGGCACAGATTGAAGGCTGTACTGTTGGCCCAGTAGAGCTCCATTTGCACTTATTAATGAAAGAGTTCGTAATAATTAAATTCAGGACCAGTAGCAACTGCTGCCATGAGAAACTAGTCTCCCAAATGTGTACAAAAGGAGAGTCCAATTGCCCATTGAAAGGATTAGTAGATCCACATACTATCCTGAATCCTAGGCACTGTTTCAACCTTCCCCAAATTATATGAATCTTTAATAAAGAATGGTCTGAAATGTTGGCAGAGTAGGCAAGAGACGGGAAAACAAGAGCAGATGAAAATTTATCTTGCCACTTTGAAATGATTCTTTCTTTAGAATGTTTTTAAGATCACAATTTGTGGGGTCACATCACTCTCCTGTGCACCAGGTGCATTTTTAAGAAATTATTTTCTAGGGATTTTAATATGGACTGTAGACATGGAGCTAAGCCTCTACCATGCCCTCATGATAATTAATTTTATGTGTCAACTTGCCACATAGTTTCCAGATATTTGGTTAAACATTATGCTGGGTGTCTATGAGGCTGTTTCTGGATGAGAAATAGATTGCCCTGCCTAACGTGAGCGGTCTCATCTATTGAAGGCTTGAATAGAACAAAAAGGCAGAGTAAGTGCTTGTCTGACTGTCTTCAAGCTGAACAGTAATTTCTTTTTTCTCTGGACTTGACTCATAATGGAACTTACACCTCCACTCTCATGATTCTCAGGCCCCTTAGATTTGGACCGGAACTATATACCATCAGCTCTCCTAGGTCTCCAGCTTGCTGACTATTAAGCTGAGGCCTTCATGTTACAGGAGCCATTTTTTTTTTCTCTCTCTGTATCTCTCTGTCTCTCTGTCTCTCTGTCTCCCTCTCTCTCTTATTCTCCCCTATTGGTTGTTTCTCTGGAGAGCCCAAACTAATACTGCTCACAGTCATACAAGTACTGAAAGAGGACTGCATTTCCAATAGTGTAGACTTCTGCATGTCCCTTCAGCAACTGAAAATCATACCCATCAAACTCTAAGCAATCACAGATTTCTTTTCTGTTCAGAAGAAATATTCTTGCTTTGAAAACTGTTACTGAATAGCATATATCACTCAAGTACAAAGGACCTAAAATAACTTCATTCAGCTTCCCTGCTTCACAGCATCACTGACTCAGACAAAGCAGGTAACCCTCAAACTTATAAAATCAAATTCCTCAAGTGTTTGATTCTTTTTATTTTTCATTTTCATTTTCTGATTTAATTTGTGCAAGCCTTAACCTTGCCCAGTTCGACCCACATCTACAAATCATGAAGCAATGAAATGTATAGTCACCAAGAAACAGGGGTTAAGCCTTACCACTGAGCTTACACCAAGGATACTTTAAATAGTGGTAAATCAACGTCCTGATGGATAAGATTATTATGAAACTAAAAAAAAAAAAGGAAACTTTAAATTCTAAAGAGAAGTACTGTTTAAATCAAAGTTGACTTGATAGAGATGACTCTAAATATATAAAGTAGTATTGCTAACATGTCCTTCTCTCCTCAAATGAAGATATATGTGCACATGACATATTCATGTACATTTAAAATGTTTTGCCATAGAAACTTTTAAAAATAAAATCTTTCTAAGCAGGTAAAAACTAACCTACTTTATCAAGTTAATGGGCTTCGTTTGTTCTTCTTGTTGCCTTGCCCTTGCCTCAAATGCTTCCCGGTGCACCCTTGCTATCCCTGGGAGCTCTTTATTTGTTATACTCAAATGTCATCTCTGGAATACATAACCAAAAACATAAGTAACAAGGGAAAACATAGATGCATTGGACTTCTTCAACATTAAAAACTCTTGTGCTGCAAAAAACACCATGAAAAATCAAACTTTATAATGGGAGAAAATATTTTTGAGTGTTATATATAAGGGATCTGTATCCAGAAGACATAAAGAATTCTTAAAACTCAGTAATAAAATGGTAAATAACAGTTTTTAAATGGGCAAAAAAGCAGAATAAACATATCTCAAAAGAAGACATATGAATAACAAATAATCATATGAAAAGATGCTCAACATCATTAGTCATTAGAGAAATGTAAATCAAAACCACACTGAAATGTCACTTCATGCCTACTATGACTCCAACAAAAAAGACAGATAACAAGCATTGGTGAGGATATGAAGGAATTGGACCTCTCACACATTGCTGATGAGAGTGTAAGTAGTGCAGCCACTTTGGAAAACAGTTTGGCAGTTCCTCAAATGGTGAAACATAGAGTTACTATGTAACCCAGCAAATTCTATTCCTTGGTGTGTACCCAAGAGAAATGAAAACATATGTCCACACAAAAACTTATACGCAAATATTCATAGCAGCATTATTCATAATAGCCAACAAGTAGAAGAGACTCAAATGTTCACCAACTGATGGATAGATAAGTAAATTATGGCATGTTCATAAAATGGAATATTATTTGGCAACAAAAAGAATGAAGTACTGATACGTGCTCCAACATGGATAAACCTTGAAAGTGTTATGCTAAATGAAAGAAGTCAGTCACAAGGGACTGCATATGATACGATTCCATTTATACAAAATGCCCAGAATAGACAAATTTAGAGACAGAAAGTAAATTAGCAATTGCCAGGAACTGAGGAGTAACTGCTAATGGATATGGGGTTTCTTTTGAGAGTGATGAAAATATTCTAAAATTGATGTGGTGATGGTTACTCAACTCTGGGAGTATAATAAAAACATTGACCTGTACATTTTAAGTAGGCAGGTTGCATAGTATCTAAATTATGTCTCGATAAATCTGTTTTAAAATGGTCATCTCAGGAGCAAGGGTCTATTATTCTGTGGGTACTCATTTGAATTCTGAGTTGGGGAAACACTGCAGGAGAAGGTTATTTTATATCAGCATTTGTAGAAATTTGGAACAGTACACTTCTGAAGTCTCCTGATATCGCTAACCCACATTTCTTCCTTACCACTTGGAAAAGTTTAGAATCACTTATACAATAGCAGAGATAGGGAGCTGTCCAAAAGTACCTGAGAGTTACTTAATTTAAGACACAGCCAGACCTAGGAAAGAAAACCTTTGTGCTATGTGACTGTGAATCCCCTGAGTGCAGGCTGCAATCTACCCACAGCTCTGGAGCAGTTAAAGCCACCCCAGCATCCCATGACTTTGACAGATGCGCTCTCTCAGCATGATGCTTCCTCCCTGGTGTCTGACATGCAACTGCTGATACTCTCTTGTCCTCAAAACAGAAATGTTCACTGGCTAAGTTTCTGAGAAAATATTATACGAATATCTTTTCCATTGATTTACTACTCCCGGTTCTCACCGAAAGTCAGAATTAAAATATGTCTGCATTACTTGAAGCCATCCTAAGTTTTAAAGTAAGTATTTAAAAAGGTATATTAACCCCAGTGACCTTCAAATGTCAATGCACTTGCCCCGAGGATCAAGAATCCTAGGATCTCTTGCGGTTGTCCCCACAAACTCCATTTAATTTTCAGTAGGCATTGTCCTACCTCCTTTGTACCTTACGAGGATTCCTATTGAGAAAATAAATTGAATAATCATTTTAATATAGAATATTGAACACTTTTGCAAAGCGTGAGTGAAATTATTGCAAGACTAGGTCCTTTCAAAAATATTTAGATGGGGGAAAGAATTTAATTTTCCTGTCTAGTCAGCAACATTTGATTTTCAGGAAATACATTTGTATCTGAAATACTTCTCTATCTGAAATATTCACACATAAGATAGATAGATGATAGCTACCCAAGAAGCCTTTCTCTCCACCTCCTTTCCCCAGATCTGCGTACCGGCTGAAGTAAATAGTCCCAGAAAGACTTTACCATCTGAAGTGTAGGTGTACCCTGAGAGCCAGAGAAAGGCACCGTGGCCTCCAGAGAAATAGACTTCAGATAAAAGCAGCTTTCAGAAATGAGACGGGACAGACAAAGGAAACCAAGTACTGAGGGTCTTGCTGACAAATTTTGGGGAGGCAGAGCAATTGCTAGCAACAACAGGCTCAAACGAGAGTTAATAAAACACAGAATATACACTGCCCATTTACATTTATTGCACATGAAACTTCCTTGCATACAAAAGATAATGACAGATGCAGAATGAGTGCTGAGTACTGCAGGTCCGTCAGGGAATGAGTGGGATGTAGCTCCCCATAATAAACCAAGAAGGCAACTCCACCCAGGGTCAGCGGGACTGGGGAGGGCGGGGATCCAGGGCTTCTGCGGCTGCATCGAGATTGCCATTTTCCTAAACCAGGAAGTTAAACCTACCACAACAAGTCTGCAGTGGAGAACGAGGAATGCAGTGCAAGCCACGTAGTCCTAAAAATGGATGTGAGATGGTCCATGTCGCTTGATATGGCATTTTATGGAACATCTTCTGCAAAATCTTCATTCTAGGCCAGGTCATCTATTAGGTGCAAATTTTCTTGAAACCAAAAAAGGAAAGCTGTAGGGCTGTACTCAAGGGTAGGGGCCATTGAGAGTCCACCCAAGTGGTTTACATTCCAGGCAGCCCAGCCTGCTCCACGGAGAGTCCCCTGTTACTAGGTTTTTCATGTAACTCTTTTGTGACACCTCTCAGTTCCCACCTAGGAAGTGTTGTTGACTGAATGACCTCTTGACAGCTCAGAAGCCCGTAGGCAAACTTCCTCAAGCTCTCTCACCAATATCCCAGCTCATCTATTCTGAAGAAACATTTAATCTTCACAACAGAACACATACACTCCAGATGCATTTGTGATGTTGGGCTGATGGAAGAGTAGGCGCTATCGAGCCCCTCTGAACTCTTTGCTCTTTTCTCCAACTTTAAGCCCCCACAGCGCTGTCCAAAATGCCCATGCTCTGGAGCAGCAGGTGCCAGGACAAGAGGGGAAAAATGTAAACGTCCTCAGGCAAACCTTTTGGCTCTCTCTCTGGGGAAGAGCACCTGTGCAGGTATGAGCAGGGGAGCCCCTTAATTCAGTCTCGCTTATTCATCCAGGGGTTCCACTTTCCTTCCCTGGTGCAACGCCTGCTGGAGTCACAGTGCCTGGTCTGACACTCTTAGATCTTTGCAAGCTTCTGCACAGCTGGGAGCAGAGCTGCAGCCTCCTAACCACAGCTGAAGAGAACAAAAGCTTCCAGGGACTGGAAGATAATGAACTCCCCATCCCTTCCACCCCCATCCTCACCAGTCCCTCCCCCTTTCCTCTGACAAGTGGAAAATCACCCAGAAGCTTCTCTCACCACGAGGGGGGGGGGGGCTTTATTTCTTTCTTTCTTTCTTTATTTATTTATTTCCTAACGGGGTGATGGCGTTGCTTCCTTTGCTTTTCAGGAGCTAAAATGCTTTGGCAGCCAAGAATGAAAGTGTTTGTCTTAATTCTGCCCTCTCGGCATGAGTCCTTGCAGAAAATGGCTTGCAGTTTCCTCCGCGGCTGCTGCCGAGGCTGTTGTGGTGGCAAAGATAAACAGCCCATCAATGCAGAGCTGAAAAGAAATATAGAAAAGGGGATGGGAGTAGTTTAATTACTTTGAATGGCTTTTTGTGTTCTGTGTGATTGCTTCCTATGATACAGTAGTTTCTCATTCTCCATGCAAGCTCCATGTTTCTATTCATAAGAATAAGATTGAAGCAGGAAATTGGCTTTCAAGAGTAGAAGAGAGAGAAAGGGCTAAGAGGCCAGTCGTTTCTGTCAGAGGAAAGCCAGTGTTGGAGAGTTCTCACAATGGCTGAACTGAACCAGGAGCTGGGCCAGCTCAGAAACATTCGTGTCCAATTCCTTGCTTTGCCCTAGAGAATGGGGATGACTTAGTCACAGGGACAGTCACCCACTGGGGCAAAGAGAAAGTCTCACGGAGCTCAGGGTAAGTCAGAGAAGGGTTGAAGAAAGTCCACAAGCAAAGCCAGGATCATTCAGGGGCTGCAGGCCAATCCCATGCTCTCTTCCTACCTGAAAAAGTAGAGGGCATAGGCAGGGGAGGGAGGGAGGGGCAGAGAGAGACTCCAGTTGCCTTTTAAGTTATGTCCCACAGGAGAGATCTTAGGCTCCAGGCTGAAACCTGGAAGAACACTGCGCCTTCCTTCTATGCTACGTGCTTTACATACTTTCCGTTTCCATAAATTGAGAGCTTGTGGTTCATAATAATAACAAATAGAGTCACTTTTATATCTGACACATATATATGATCAAAAGAGATACCCACCAGGCCATGAGTCACTGACTAAGAATCAAGTGTTCTTATTCTCAGCAATCGATACGACCCTTATTCAAATCCATCTATTTTTCTGCAAAAATTAAATTGCCTTATAAAATCTAAATAACTTCAACACACTAAAGGAGTATGCTATTAGAGTAAGTCTTGTGATAAATCCTTTTGTAATACAAATAATATGTTTCTATAGAGTCTAGTTTTTATGTATTGAATTTTCTTAAACTATAGTAAATCTGTACTAGAAACATTTGAGTTTGAGGTTAACAAGCCCATCTAGAAAACTGTGGGGCCATCGTGTACAGAGCATTCTTCTACAAAGGGGTAAAGTTTAGAAAGGAGGAATTAATGGCTCTTCATCCATGAGTTTACAGCTATCAGAGGGGTAACTGTCAGGTATCTGGAACCTTTACACAGGCAGACAGGTCAACCAGCTCCACGAGGCAAACCCTGCAGATACACTTTGCAATCTTCAAAGTAATATACAGATGATAACATCTATCATTGTTATTACAAGATGCTCATAAATGTGGAGATAAGAAGTTTGGGAAATAAATTCTTTTGGCTCAAACACTCCCAATAAAAAGAGCAGAAACACTAAGCCCTGAAATATTATTTTATAGACTCTGAATGCAAAAGGAGTAAATGTTTGCTTCAAATTCAGAATCCCAAACAGTATAGGCGAATATGAAGAACATCTAAGGCCAGCTAAAATAGAATTGGTGGAGAATTGGAGAGAGTTCACCAGAGGAATCTTCTCTGGGACAATGTAACACAAAAAAAAATTGCTCAGTTCAAGAAGAAATGTGCCTAAGAGGGTATTGCAGGAAGTAGAAAAGGAGAAACATAGAAAAGAGATTAAAAACTATAAAACAAAACAGAATGAGAAAAACCTAGACCAGAAGTTGTGGGTGGAGAGATGTTATCAAAAAAAAAAAAAAAAAATGAACAATAGACTACAGTGAGGTAATAGGAAAATGGGCCTTCCGTGGTCTTCTCCTCCTCTCTCGTCTACATCCGCCCCTCTCTTGAGTGCCCTTGCCTTTATTTGCCTTCTTCCTGATGCCCTCACACTATTGCTATTTCCAGTTGAGTTCTATGTCTAGTCATGCCAATGGTCATTTTCAAACTCTACACATTCCTCTGGGAGGAAAGAGCCTGAAAAGGGAAGAGGATCAAAATGATGGGGCTGTAGCCTCTATGCAAAAGGTGGGTTCAGAATCATATATGAAGGACCAGCGCAGCCCAGGCCAACACCTAAAAGCAATAGACAGTGGGAACAAAACCCTCTGCCTCAAATCATCTTCCCCATTGGACGGTCGTGATTTCCAAAGCTCCACAATATTCATTCTTTGCGTAATTATAAATAAGAGAAAGAGAGAAGGGGGAAAGTACACAAATGTGAAGTCCTGAGAAGCTCAGCTGGAAACAGTGCATCCAATTCGAGTGTTATCCTCATATTCTCAGGGCACAGAATGGTACCAGACTAGGAATTGTTGATGCAAGGGCCACATAGCAGGCTGATGAACTGGAACTGAGAAACGGAGCCAGCAGCAGAAAAGGTCAAATGGGGACTGCAAAAAGTACAGTACAGCCCATTAGGTCACATTGGTGGTCCGAGCTAAATAGAAAGTAATATAAAGACATAGGGTTTGGCAAACACAACCAGGAACAGAATGAGAGACATGAGAGGTAATGAACAGCACTGAAGACAAGAATAGCCTGCTTTACAATTTTACCCTTGATACTTTTTGACCATGAACTTTTGATTGCATGTGGATAACAACACACAAAAAAATCAACGGTTTTCCTTTTGTCCTTAAGCAAGACCTTGAAAAGGTCTGAGGGTACATTTCTAATCCAGTTCTCTCTTGAACTTAATAATGTGACCTTGGGAAAGTCACCCTACTACTTTAGTCTATACTTTCTTCATTCTACAATAAGAGCAGCCTCTAATATTCTCAGATTCCATAATTGCTGTCACCCTTCATGTTAAGTTATTCTAGACTAGTTGAATTTAGTCTAGCGAAGGAAACAAATTCACAGAGCTAAGACCTAAGTAAATAAATAACCCAAATTTTGCTCTCCTAGTGGGACAGCCTGAAGAGATGTTTCACAAACCAAATGCAAGGCCAAGGTCTTGGGGCATCAGTTGCCTAGAAATGTGAAGGACAGAGAGGGAACATTGTCTTAAATTATGAAATCTTCAATAACAGATTTATTGAAGATTTAATAAATAAATCTGTGAAAAAAGATATATTTGTCAAATCTCAAAATATCAGTATGAGGGGACACCCACTGAAATTTTATAGAGGAAGTTGTTCACCCAAAGGATAATAAACTTACCAAATGCATTATACCAGCAGGTGGTACAGGGAGGAAAAAATGTATAAATGGCTTTAAACACAGTTTGGGAAAGTTTTAAAAATGTCCTAGTCATTACAGAGTAGAACAGATGACTGGCAACACTTAAAGTTGACATCGGGAATACGATAAAGCTCTTCCTGATTCCTCAGGACCTTCTAAGTCATATTAGAAAAAAATCAGTTCAATGTCCTGCTGCTGAAAGTGCAGCAAATCTTTCTTTTAGTAAATGAAAAAATAAAATTAAAATAAATAAAGGGAAGAAGATGCTCTGAATGAAGGACAACCAAAGATAGCTCTGAGTCATGAAGCGGCACTGACGCTCCACGCTTGGTCCAGCAATGTCATCATGCGCTTGGCTTATGTCTTTGAGGGCAAAGTGGCATGTGCTAAATTCTAAGCTGGGTAATATCGATCCAGATTTTATTCAATGTTGGCTCTAATAAAGAGATTTTAAGAGGAAAATACTCATGTTAGTCCAAAATGATTTATTTTAGTTGTTGCTGTGAACTACAGTTTCTCTTCACAAACTGGGATTCATCAAATCTTTGCTGCCACAGGAGCCATCACTCCACAACCACTTGTAGATAGATAGGACTTTAACATAATTCTGCACTACTGGAAAACAAAGAACTCAATCTTCATTTTCTGAAATGTGTTACAGTCTCAATCCAGGTCTCTACCAGTAGATGTTCTGAGGTTGAAAACATGTTAATGGGTGCTCTGCCTAGGTAAGGATTTTTGAAATGGGCCCTGACTGCATTTATTTTTCTCCCTGCATTTGTAATCAGCCTGTCATTTCATTATCTACATTCTGTGTTGGCTGTTTGGGATCATTAGGCAAAAACCTAGCTATCGCTGCATATTACTCAGTACGTTTGCTCTAATAAGCTTTCGTAAATAAAACCCGAAGAGACGAAAAAGGCCAGTGTCTGATTACATGCAACCAATTTGGTCTCATTAGGTTCTTATAAGGAGAAAAAGTAAATATAATCTTTATAAATCATACAGCTATAACAGAGATGCCTGGCAAAATTCATTAGCTAAGGTAATAAGAGTGAAGACCATTTAAACATGTATAACAGTTTGGTTTATGAAGCTGTTAAGTACTATTTCATCCATTATAAACTTTTACAAAACTCAAAGATGTAATCAGGCAGAGGAAATCATATATTTTACAAGATTCCCTAAGGTTCTGGCTTAATAAATTGCTATTAAAACAATGATAAAAACAAATGCTTGTCTTGAATCTTCCACTCGAAGACCCCTGAGTAGCTCATAAAACATTCATTTATTCTCCCTACATGTTTAAGGGCTGGACAAAGTTTATTCAACCTGTTTTACAGAGGGTACCATTGAGGCTCAAACAGATAAAAATCATTTTTTAAAAACTGCAGCAAAATTGAAAGTGAACAGAGAATATGCCCTAAATTTATTGCTTCTTAAGTCAATGTAACTCAGGAATTTTCATTTAAAAATAAATAAATAAATAAATAAAAATAAAAGACTACTAGTGCCCTTTTTATTACTTTGCCCTAAGCATAATATCTTGATTTGATTCTTGGGTGGCAAGTAGGGCAAATGTTGATGAGTTAGACTTGAATACTGCTTCCCAACTGACAAATCTGTTCAGGATAAAAATTAATACAACTACCTAGTGAAGGCAGAACTAGAGATGAGACAACCCAGGTTTAGGAACTGACTTTGTCTCTAACTCTGTGACCTTGAGCAAGTCACTGAATGGACCCAGGATCTTCCTAGTGAATTACAGATAACAATGTCTGAGGAGGAAATGAGATTAATAATACCAGGGAGGAAAAAGTCTTCGCAAACTTTATAATGCTGCCCGTGTGACCTATTTTCCTTGTTTTTTTTCCTTCTTGTTCATGATCAGTTTTTATGCTTTGAGAATTAGTTCCCATCTCTCAAAACTCCTGTCATTTTTTTTTATATATAAAATTCCTTTAAGACTGCCCTCAAGGATTTGCCTAATGAGTCAGTAGAGTGTCCCATCTCAGCACGGTGGAAACTGAGGCAATCTTAATGAGTGAGCTCTTCCCCCACGTCAACATCGCTACCTCTAGATGTCAAAATGTAATTTTCACAGTTGGCCCAAACCTGCCAGCCAGGAAAACAAACAGGTGTTCTAGAGTGCCACAAAGAGTGGGATGGAAGAAGTGGCTTCCCTTTCACATTTCAGTCAGGTTGCCATCTTCCCTGTCACACCACTGCCAAGCTGCAACTTTCAGCCCTAACTCCCTCAAGTAACCAGTGCCTCTTCAGGGTCCAAAACAGCAGTGCCCAACCCTTTTTGGCGCCAGAGACTGGTGCTCCTATGAGATTCTAATGCCTGATGATCTGAGGTGAGCTGAGACAGTGATGCTAGCACTGGGGGCGTGGCTGCAAATACAGATGAAGCTTGCTTGCCTGCCACTCACTTCCTACACTTCCTACTGTGTAGCCCAGTCAGGAACAGGGAATGGGCTAGTACCGGCAGGGGTGGGAGGGGGCGGTGGTTCCAGAATCCTGGGTCCAAGGGACAGACTACCCCAACACTTACTTCTTTCACCTGTTTGTTTTCCTGGCTGGCAGGTTTGGGCCAACTGTGAAAATTACATTTTGACATCTAGAGGTAGTGATGTTTATGCCCATCACACAGAGAGTGTGAATGTTAGCAGCAGCGTAGAAGGGAAGAATTGGGAGGGTTGGGGCCGGGAGAGTTAAATGTGGATAGGCAAGTAATATCTTGGGTAGTTAAGCTCTCAAATAAATTACCCCAGTGCTTGACATGTGCATATGTGCATACAAGCAAAGGAACTAAGAGAATCACAGGTTTTAAATAGCTTATATGAGGTTAGACCACATATAAAGTCCATTGAGCAGCATGGAAGAGCTGTACCTAGGTTGAGTGGGTTGTAATGTTAGAAGATGGGAGTGGCAGAAAGGAGCAGTTATATATATATATTTTTTTTTTCTTTCTTTCTTTTTTTCCCGCCTCCATCTTAAATGGCTGCGATCTATCTAGCCAAAGTACAGCGCTTCTTAGAATAGATACAACAGTGCCACCTAGCGGCCAAAAAGCAATTGTCCTTCCAGCCAGGGAGAGGCCAGGACTAAAACTGATTGTCCCTGTGCCCTGCCAATGCCTTAAAGAAACGTCCTCTGTCGGAGCTTGAGGGTTGCTTCACCAGCAGTGTGCAGAGAAGATTTGGAAGAACTCCTTGCAACGCCAAGGATACGGGCTGTCTTTCCTGACATCAGGCAACACGCTGCAGCTCCTCTTGAGTGTATTTCCAAAACATAGAAGAAGAAAGGACCTTCTGGATTCCAGTTCCCAAGCTTCCCCTCCCCCATCAAAATGCAAATTTCCTTGAGTTTTTTTCTTTCTGCGTCCTATTCTATGCATGTTAAGATAATTCATGCAAATGTATGCATTTTGCTCAGAGGCATCTAATTAGACAGATTAGTTCGCAGACTCAGTAACCTTCTATTTTATTCTTCCGGAAAAAAAGGTTATGTCAGTTAGGAACCTCTCACTTTTCATAGGCATCAGGCAGAGTGTGTTCATGAATGAGCAAGAGCACAGGTCTGTGTGTGTAGAGTACATAAACAACTGCATTTTGTGTGTTTATCATGTGTGTTTACATTTGGGGCATTTGCATGCCTCCACGTCCAAAGTCCAGCATAAGCACACGGCCACCACCAGTGCTTTCACAGTCACTTCTTCATGAGAAAAAGGAAAATGAAAGGTTAGCTCACAAAGGTCCAAGAAGTATGAACATCCAATTGGCATAACAGCTGAACAAAGGAAACAAACGGAGGAAAAAACATACGCATTTTTCTTTTGTTCTGAAAATGCATTTCAATTCTTATGGCATGCTGCCAATCTGCATTCCAGAAGAAAAGAAAACTCACTTATCAGGGAAAGATAAACCAGAGACGTGATGCTAACAAGCTCTCAAATTGACAAAAGTGTTGTGAGTTGCCATGGCAAGAGATCTTTTAAACCGTGAGGGTCATTATCCTCTGCCTCTAAAAATCCACCAGGTATGCCAGCCAAGGATCTAATCAGACAAACAAGATTCCTCATGAGCAGCAACCGGGATGACTTTCTGACACTTTTCCTCCCTTGAAGAATCTGCCAGTTCCCAAGAGTCATCCAGATGTGTGTTTCAGTCAATCACTATATAATGCTCCCTGACCCAGACATCAGCTCTCCCAGCATGCAGCAGTCTGTAAAGCTTTTTTAGGTCAGAGGATGCAAACTCAAATACCTGCCTATGCCATTTGATTGTAGCAGTTAGCCAGGGATGGTGGCAAGCTGAAGAACTCTACTTTCCTGTCTAAAAAAGCTATTACTCAATTCCAGCCAGTTGTCTCCTTGAGGAAATGCAGGCACATTATTGCTAGATTGTTTTCAAAAGAAGCCCGAAACCTGACTGTGTTATGTGAAATCTCTTGATTTTTAAATGTTGGCAGCAACTCAAAAATCGTTAAAACCTTGTGCTGAGCCAAACAAAACTTGGCCAAAGCCTGAACTGACCTGGAAAATGCCAGTGTAACCCTTGCCTTAGGTCATTCACAGCTCTTGAAAATCTGTATTCAAACCACACCCAACCATTATGCCTCCACTGCCTATATAGGGCAGAAACGTTCACACTTTCATGCCTTTGTTTATCATGTTTCACCAGCCTGAGCTAGTCTTTCCTCCAGTCTCTGCTTGTCAAAATTCAATATCAAGGGCCAACTCAAATTCAATTTGTTTGTGAAGTCTGCCAGAATCACTGTAGTCAAAATTAATCATTCCAGTAACACTTGGTTTCTGTCTTTGTTCTTGCACTTAGCAGAATCTGTCTCATGATGTGATGGGTAAGCGTGTTGGTGTGAGTCCTTGAAACCTAGTAATGTAGCCAATACATCCTTTCTCTCTCTCTCTCTCTCTCTCTCTCTCTCTCTCTCTCTCTCTCTCTCTCTCTCTCCAGTGCTCAGCACAGAGTCTGTGGTGATAGCCGGTTTGAATTTACATTGGGTAAATTACTAAATGAAAGCAATGCATGCTGTTCGTTGACTAAAAAACTCAGAGCACCTCAAGACAATAAATTCAATCCCAGCCTTGCATTAAATATGCCAGGTGATCAGATGACAATGCTCAGGTACATCTGAAATCAGTACTACATAATGATGATTAAATCAACAGCTTTTTGAATAAGGTACATTACCTGTTGGCCCCCAGGGATGTTACTATAATCATGCTAGATTATGACTTCCCGGAGGGCATGGGTTTTTGTTTTTGTTTGTTTTGTTTTGTCTTATCCTGTGCATCTACCACACTTTCTGTCACAGAGAAGAAACTGAGTAAAATATTTGTGGAGTTTAATAATCATCCTAATATGTCTATAATGAGTGCCTACTGCATGCAAAGAACAACACACCCTGTGGTAGGGTGTGGCGCAATGCCCTGGGACAGCTACATTCTGATTGGAAAGCAAAATATATTTATATATATATAAAAAAATAGTTGCACCACCAATATATGGTAAACACTGGAAGGTACTGAGCTCCAGCCATGTGACATGCCTCTTGCTAACTGCTGGCGATTCAAAAAGAAGCAGTGCCCACCCTCGTGGAGACCTGGTATTGAATAGGGGACTGAGAAATAAAAATAAAAATAAAATAAATAAATCATTGCAAGCTGAGCAGTCAGAAAAAGTGTGTTTTGAAATCACAGGAAGCAAGAACTTAGTAGTTCTAGATGGAATGATGGCCCAGTGTTTTAACATTAGGATGTTAACGCTGGAGGTGGGGGTGGGGGGAGCGTCCAATAAAGTGAAGAGTCGCCAAAGGGAAAATATTCTAAAATAATGCTACTTCTCCATCCCAGCGGCCTTTCTGGGATCTGAGGAAGTAACTCTCAACCTTGGGATCACACCCCCCAGGAACTATGCTGAACCTCCATGGAAGTTGTGAGTCAGGAGCTGTGAGGTCTGAGAGTTAGGACAGCTCTGCCTGGTGCCGGCAGCTGCCTCTGCCCCTACCACTCTAGGTCACAGACATGAAGGGAAAGAGCACAGTGAGACCAACCCGCTGTTCTACCTAAGAGTCCTCAGGCTCTTGCCGGTCCTATCTCCAAAACATGACTCACCGTGTGTCGTCGTTTGTTCAGGCTGCTGTAACAAAAATGCAATAACAAAAATGCAATAAACTAGGTAGCTTATAAATGATAGAAATTTATTTCTCACTGTTTGCAGTCCGAGAAGCTAAAGATCCAGGAACCAGCAGAGTTGGCGTTCGGCGAGGCATTCTTCCTCGTCGGTGGCTGCCTTTTCACTGTGCTTTCACATGGTGGGAGGGACAAGCTAGCTTTCTGGGGCCTCTTTTTACAAGAGCGCCAACTCCCATCATGAAAGCTCCACCCTCGTAATCTAATCACTTCCCAAAGTCGGATCTCCTAAGGTCATCGCCTTAGGGAGTAGAATTTCAACACAGGCTCTGGGGAGAGATGCAAACATTCAGCCCACAGCAGTACAGAAAATGCCCAGTGCTCTTCCAGGTCACCTCTGTCTGTCCACAAACTTCACGATCCATGTGTACAGCTTCCCTGTTGTGCTTAGGGAAAGGGTAATAGCCGTGATCATTGTTTACCCTTTCTTGTGCCCAATCGAATTTAGTCATTGGGTCTGGGAAACAAAGTAGTGTCAAAAGGAAGAAGGGTAGTCCTGGTTTCATAAGCCCTTCTCTTCTAAGTGGGGAAATTGATGTCATGAAATCTAGTTGTGACTCCCTAGTCCACCAAGCAGAACAATTCATCCATGATACGTGAGAGTGTATAGCTTAGAATTGCCCCCATAAAATGGGGGAAAATCTAAGGAAGGCAATAGGAAGAAAAGGAAAGAGGGAAAAAGAAATAAGGAGAGAGGAGATCAGCATGACAGGTAACAATTAAAATAAGGATTTACTGAGAGACTCTGAGGTGAACCTGGAGCTCAAGATCAAGGTTTGCTGGAAATAAACATAAGAACATATGGAAAAGGAGAGAATTAAATAGCTTCAAATTCCTGCTTCGAAAGCCCATGTCTACCAATAATTTATTCTAAGAGGGGAAAAAAAAAAAAAAAACAGAAGGAGATCAGAAGATGGAAGAAAAATAATCAACATAAAAGTGGAGGTGTCGACCTGAACAGATTTTAAACTGAAACAAAGAGTTTATATGATTAGCCGCAACTGCAATTACATGGAAATGTATCAACATCTCGGGCAAATGGTACCAGGCGAAACTCTAGGCTTCATGGTGCCTTATGTGTAGTTTAGTCTTTTGATATTTAACTTACATTCTGCCAGCAAAATCGTTGTCATATCTGATATGTTTTGCCAAGTCCTTTATTTGGGATGCTTCCTGATTTCAATATTTTTAGCTGCAGTGGTTTTTTAATCATGAGGGTATTGTTTCAAAAGCAATTATTTTATGTACAACCAAAAGCAAAATCAAAGCCCAATCTAAATTCATCTGAGATCATCCTATTTGCGAGGGGCAGTAGGGAAAAAGGCAGAAAACTGCCCTTGAGAACTGTTCTATGAAGGCATCTCAGATTTCTCTTCTAAACATGGTTCATGGGTGACCTGTGCTGATTTCCCCTGATGTTGTTGATTGAAAAGGGCAAATTGTAACTTCATCTGGTTTCATCAGTAAATAATGCCCATTGACTCCTCCCACCCTAAAATCAAGCCTCTTTGCAATCAGCCAGCCTTCAAGTGGCCTGCAATTTGGATGAGAGGAGCGAGAATGGGTGACTTTCTAGAAAGAAATGTCTTGTCCAGTAATTGTCTTGCCCTGTAATTGTCTTTCTGATGAAGCACTACCATTCCTGGTTTGGGATTGGAGGCCGAGAACAGGCACCTGGAATGAAAAAGAGCCTGTTGATCTAGTGGGTGGGCCTTTTCCTCCAAACCCACTCCGCAGGGGCAGCAGCATGTCCCTATGATCCCTGAGAGAGCCGCTATTGGTTTTCCGGTTGCCGCTTAGCCCTGCAATCCTTTGCCTCACAAATTATGAAAAAAGACAGGGTCAAGTTCTTCATGGCAAAGCAGATGTAAACACAACATAGAGAAATGGCCCCTCAGGTCTTGGCTTCAGGGACACTTTGATTTTTCAAGCCCACACAGGCATCGGGTTGCTTCTTTCACAAAGTCCTTCATTCCTCATATACTTAAGTTGATCCAATAAAGGCATTGTTCAGAGAGGGAACGTGTAGTACAACCAACACAGTCATTTTACAGCAAATGAATTATAGGCTCGAAGAACAATGCAAAGTCTCTTTTCCACCTGTTCACAGGAGTGTGTTCATTCCAAGCCATTACAGCCTGTGTCTATCAGAGGGAATCTCTGCATCAGGCTATACTAAGGCACATTAACTTTCTTTCTGCAACGGAGTGTTCTGTGGCCTTGTTCTATGACAGCTCCCAGACTGTGTGTGGTTCACTTCAGATCCAGCTCTCTTTTTTCTAGAAAGTCCGTAGCCAACTAGGCTACAGTTATTACGGCAGGTCTTAAAACCACAGGCAAGAAAGGAGAGGGGAAGTCAAGCTAGAAAGAATTCTCTCAGGAAAAGCCCCTACTTCAGGGTGTAGACAGGAGCTGCTGCCTGTAGCGCTGGGAGGGGAGTTCCTGACAGCTGCTGGTTGCTGCCTCAAGCAAAGCATTTAAACCAAGGAATGCTGGCAACACCATAAAAGGGGGATGAAGCGAGGAAGCCTGAGGTCCAATCCAGCACTAATCCTGCCAGCATTTCTTTTGTCTCTCTGCCTCACAGTCTACCTCAAACACAGATATTGGTTAGTTCTCTCATTATGTCACCTTCTTGCCCAAAATCTCTCCGTGATTTTTACTGCCTTCAGAATCAAGTCCAAATCTCTAAACCCAGGTCTCAAGAACTCGCACCAGCAAGCCCTTCCCTGCATACTCTGTGCCAGATATCTTCTGTCTGCATTTCCAGATCCACATTCTGCCTGAAAGAGACATCATCCAGTTCCCAAGGATGGTGGTTTCCTGGTTGGGCTTGGCCAATAGAAAGAGGGGGCAGAGCCAGGTGGGAGGTCCAAGGGATATAGCAGAGAGAAGGTATTCATTGCTCTGGCTCCATCCTCCCCTATTGGGTCCTTCATCTCAAGGGCATTGCTCACTGTGCATACTGGTTTCTAGTGACCATCCTTTCCCCTCAATTCTGGAGGTCTGAGGATAATATTCCCTCCTCTCCCCTCTCCAGCGCTGCTCCAGGTTACTGCACTATTACTTATAAATAAACCATCCACCTCTTTTCTATTTAGAGTATTCCATCTCTTTCCTGTTGGAACCCTGACTGAAACTCTTTCTCTTCTCCAACCTCCTTACAGATAAGAAGCTGAGCCTCCGGAGGTTAAATTGTTAAGTTTCTTGACTTAAATATAATCAATAATAGAACAGGACTTGAACCAAAGCAGTGTAGATCCAGAACCTTCTCTCGTAGCCCTTGAGCTCTATACTGCCTCACTAACACACGAGGCTAGAGTTGCATTGTCGCTTTTCTCCCATCTCGATCCTACCTACCTCCTGAGGTAAGAGTCAAGCTGCCTCTACTCCAAGACATTTTTCTTATCCCTCAAGTTCCATTAAACAGAGGGTCTCCCTTGCATTACCTAATCACATACTGCTTTGCCACATCCTTTCAGGATTCTTTGCATATTCTTATTTATCCAGTGGGTGGAAAACCTCTAGGAGGACAGAAATATGTGACTTCCATGTAATTCTTATTGTCCACAGTAAATACAGTAGCCTATATTAGTTAGTTGAATAATGAATGAGAAGGGATTTCCATGGTCATTTATATCAGCTATCAAAATGAATAATTACCCAATTCATGGGTTCTTAAATTAAATTATTTTTTGAATTGAACAGTAGAAGAGAAAGGCGACAAACTCTAAATAAGTAACAGTCACTTGGAAGCCACTGTAACATTTCCTTTACCAGTAAAACTTGCTCAAAATTCCTGTAAAAGTCTCATAGTGTATTAAGTGCCACTAAAAAGCCATTATAACTTGGTGGCTACAAAAGAAGTTTCTGGGGCTCGACTGCTGGGGTTCAAATCCTGGTTCTACTATTTGTTAGCTGTAAGTCTTAACAAACTTAGTGATTTAACCTCTCCACAGGTCAGTTTCTCATCTAAAAGATGGGGGGTAATAGTAGTACTTACCTACCGAATGTTGAGAGGATTAAATGAATTAATACACATAAGCACCTAGAACAGGACCTGATACATTGTGTTCAACATGGGTCAGTTATTATTGCTGAATATGCAATAATCACGTGATTGTTGTCAGGACTCTTCCTAAGATTTCCTAATACCTGGAAGTTTTCAAGAAAGGCAAGGTAATACTCTCTAGTGTTTATTTACAAAGACTCTACTTTAAGGAGTTAATACAGTCCACAGAATCACATTCTAATGACTAACATGCTGATGAAGTATTTTCATGTATAGTTGGAGAAATTTTAGAGGAATACAGGGAGGATAGTTTTAGTGTAACATACTATTTTATGACTAAGGAAACTGAGGCGTCAAAGACATAGGTGAGGCTCATTAATTTACAAATGAATCTTTACTTGGCATCTATTAGGTACCCAGTTGTGTCCTCAAAGTGATGGAGGCTACAACTAAACTGTACACCACGTGTGTAAAGTGACCCGATACAGCAACATAGAACCCAAGATTCTGACCCAATTTGCTGCCACACCAGATAGCACCCAAAGACCAAGAAGCAGCTCTGCTTTTGGAGCAATAGCTATTGATCAAATCTCTTGAGAGGTAGATGGGAGGGTTTCCATCCAAAAACTAGACAGCATTGGGGACACTGCAGATGCACTTAATAATTCATCTCTCCCTCATTTTCTCTTCTGTTCTATGCCTGCCTTTCAGCCAGTCACTCTTATGTGCTGAAATGCAGTGCAAGGAAAGAGAATTCTTTCCTTGATAGGCCTCTTTCTTCTTTATAATGCTACCTTTTTATTACCTTTATTAAGCATGGCATGCACAGAGGGCCTAAAAAAAGAAAGAAAAAAACAATTTGAGGGTAGGTTTTACAGCAGCTCTCCCTCCCTTGAGAACTGAGCTCATACACATAGTTTATTACCTTCTCATGCTCCTGAACACTGCTTAAAGCTATATAATATCTTCTGGTGGGTAAATGAGTAGCAGTTTTCTCTAGTCTGTCAATCAATTTCATTTCCCCTTGAATAAAGGAAGTTAACATCTTACCCCCTCTGACAGTTGAGGAAAGTGAATTTCTTCTTGCTCTCTGTCAGGGACGTTAGGGAAGGAGGAGCAAGGAGAGAGTGCATCTTGGCAGCTCCATGGTGCCTTGGGTCTGGGCCGCTGCTACAGACAACAGTCTGTATACATTCCCACAGTGGCAATAGCTAGACTTTGGCTGCTGAATAGAAACATCACAGCAACTCCATATTTCATCCTTATCCAGAGCTTGACCCAGGAAAAAATGGTGGTATTTAATTGGAGTGATTAAGACAGAACCCATAATGCAATGGGTTGAAGAGCGAGAGGAGAGTGAAGGAGCAAAGAAAAAAAACGGAGACATATCAAGGATGAAAAAACCTATCTCCTTTCTGGGAAAAGCCACCCCACTCCATGCTGAAGAAACATTCGGTCACCTTTACTTTGTATCAAGAAATGCTTATTAAGCCACTACTATATAAAGTAGAAGAGACGAGATGCATAGATGAAAGAGTGCTTGCCCTCTCTCCATGGTGACATCTGGGCTTTACCTCCTTTGGTTCCTGGCTCAGAGCTCACCTCATCAATGAGGTCCACACTGACCACCTTTTTAACACTGCAACTGCCCCCACCCTGACACTCCCGGTACTGCCTGTCCAACTTCAGGCTTTTCTTCCACAGCACATATCTCCTTTTGACACACTTTGTATTTGCGTACATTATTATACTTATAACTGTTGTCAGTTTCCACACGCAACCTACCCCCAGGACAGGAATCTTTGTGAATTTTATTCCCTGGTGTACTTTAAGTGCCTTGAACAGTGCCTGGGACATAGTAAACATTCAATAAATAGTTGTTGAGTGAAAAGGGTATTATTTCTCCAAGAGCCCAAATACATTCTTTACTAGCTTCCAAAGAATCTTCTGGAATCGCTGAGAACTTATAAAACTAGTGCCTTCTCCATTGAACTCCCCCAGGAGTGAGGGCAGTGTAAGGGTTTTGGTGAATGAGTAGATGCATCCTTACAGCTCACTGATCTCACTGTGCAACCGATCTTTTGCAAAACACTATCCATGGTTTTCCTTCACAGATTACCTCTCAATCACTGTGAAGCTGGGTTGTTCATCAACTTGGTTCAGATATTTCACTGAGACTGATAGAATTGTTTTTTTGTGTGTGTATAAGTACACTCATAGTATGATGCAGAGGATTTATGCATTCAGGAAACATATTAAGGAAGTTTCATCAATTCTGCTACATGCCTATGAGCACATATTTCAAAGGTATGTAATAACCTTCAACATATTACAGAGTTTAATCATTAACAGATTCCTAGACTGTACCTGCATGCCATAAATATCCGCCCCTCCCCCAGGCCCACCAACTGGGTTCCGAACAAGAACTAGCTCCCATAACAGCACAAACGCTCTCATTGATTAGCACAGACTCCAAATGGCTCATACCCAACACTCCTCCCACAGGCAACTCTCTTAACTGGCATAACCCAGGCTGACAACAAGTTCTAGAACGTTCATCCAGAAACTGTGGCAGGTAGAAGGTATTCATGTTTTATGATAAATAATCTGAAGTTCCTGGATATGAAAAGGCTCACCGAGGTCACAAAATTGGTTAAAGGCGGTGAGATCAGATCATATTTCCTGTATCGCTAGATTTCACAAGTGACCACACAACTTGATGCCGCACCAACCTTTGATTTTCCCTTATTCTTCTCCCCAGGCTCCTCTTACATTTGTTCTGGGATTACCCCTAAAATGGCCATCTCCACGGGAAATAGCAGCCCTGTTTGGCTGATGCCCCTTATTCCCTACTCTCTAACTTCTCAAAAAAAAAAAAAAAATGGAACTCTGTAATCTTTATCCCTAACTTACTAGAAAAAAAAAAAAACTATACAATTCTCTTGCTAATATGATCTGCCATGCTTAGGTCCTAAAATCACATCTGCTCTGCAGACATGCCTTGCTATTTCCAACAGAGAAAGGGTACCAGGAGAACTAGAAAGCACTAATTCTCTGCATTGAAGAAGCCTCATTAAAGGCCAAGAATATCTTGGCCCGGCAGGGATAACATTACCCCTTGGGCTTGACCTAGCTGTTGGAACTATGAAATTTTACACAGCGTCTGCTAAAGCCAACAAAAATCCCTTTCTCTCACTATTTCACTTCTGCTTTCTCTTTTCTCACATATGTTCCAGTTAGCTTTGGCCATGAATAAACCATTCCAAACTTGTAGGCTTAAAACAATAGCCACTGAGGTCATGATTCTGCAGATCAACATTTCGAACTGGTTCTGCCAGGCAGCTCTTCTGGGACAGGCTCAGCGGCTCTCGCCTGGGAACGCTTTTGTGTCTGAAGTCGGCAACTCAGCTTCTAAGTCTTGGGCTTACTGCAAATAGGGGCACTGGTAACTGAGCCACATGCCTCTTATTAGGCTGCAGAATAACCATGTCTTGCTCACTTGAGAGTTCAGGGTTTTAAGAGCAGGAGGGCTTCATTGTGCAAGCATTTTCCAAGTCTGAGTATTTCATGTTATTGTCCAATGACCAAAGCAAGTCACAAGAGTTGAGAAAGATTTACTTTTTGAAAGAAGCTACAAAGTCATATTGCAAGGAGATGCACATGGGGAGGGAAAGAAATTGTGCAGCTACTTTTTGCCATTTTTCATTAAGCTATGAACGGAGGGGGTTGTGAGATATATAAGTGCTGATAAAAGGAGACCGGGGATTTTGTGATTACTGAATTATCTAGTCACATCTGATGTCCTCAAGAGACTATTGGTTTAAGACATCTTACTAATTCATTCATTTATTCAACAAATATTTATTGAGCATCTACTATGTGCCAACCCCTATTCTAGGAACTGGTGATAGAAACAGACAATGTCCCTTCTCTTCCTAAGATTACGAACTTGGGTGGTAAGGAGAGACAGATGGACAATAAATAAATAAATGTATAATAGATCTGACTCTATGTGCTATAAAGAAAACTGAAAAAAATGACTAAAAGTGTAGGGTGTTATTTTATTTAGGGTAATTGTGGATGGTCTCACTGACAATATCTTGAACGAATACTTGAAGAAAGTGAGGGAACAATCCATATGGATGGCTGCAAAGCATTCCAGGCAGAGGAAAGAGTAAATGGGAATCTCGAAGGCAGGATCATCTCTGCTTCTTTGAGTAACAGCAAAGAGGCTAATATAGCTGGTGTGAAGAGGGTGAGAGGAGAGAGAGATAGGATACGAGAGAAGTGTTAGTGAGCCAAATTATATTGGGAAGGGTAAGCTATGATAAGAAGTTTGGATTTTATTCTGATTGAGATGGGAGTCCTTGGCCAACTGAGAACAGAAATGTGGTATGACCTAACTGAAGTTCTAAGAGGATCACTCTATGCAAAATACGACCTGGTAGGAAACCAGCTGCAAGGCTGTAGTTTGGGTTACACTGGGTTCCTGGGCTCCACAGATCACAGTTAATAAATAAATCTCTCAGTTCTATTTATGATCCCCTGTGCTGGATTACGCCCGAATTTGGCCAGGAGAGAGAAATCCTTACTCACAAAAGGAGACATGAGCTTCTTAATACCACCTGAGGGACTCAGGGATACAGAAAGGGAGGGGGAGGAGGAACAAAGCCACCTGAGAGTCCAGCTGTCCAGCTGCTTTAGAATCCATCTCTGTCTCTTTCGTTCACTGAGTGGATCATGTGAACGATGGTGGCTCATGAACTGGTGAGAGGAAATGGATAGGATTAAGAAAAAGTAACCACTATGTGAACAAATGCCAAAGCAAGACAGATGGCTCAACATCAATGACATTTATCACAGGGCAGAGCCCAGGTCCAGTCTTTCAAGGAACAGAGCTCCAATGAATAAAACAAGAGTGGAGTACACCTCAGGAGAAGTGACCACAGGACCAGAGGAGGGAGCTGTTATCTGTAGCCTGCTTTCTGTTCGGGAGCTGGATTTTACCAAAAGACATGTATAAGCGCACACACACACACACACACACACACACACACACACACACACAGAGCTTAATTCTTCAAAGTTCAAATCTTTCATCCTTCCCTATCCATCTCTCCCACCCCTCAACATCCCATTGCTCTCAGAGTCCCTTTACTTAATGGTTAAAGTCAAGTGAAATTCAATGGGAAACTGAGGAATTTCCATTCTCTTGTCAATGGGGTCCAAGCTAATGGCTTTCTTTCTATCTTCTCAGACCCATCATTCTCTAAAAGCCCAACTCTGCTTCCTTCTCCCCTCTATTGTCTTCCTTTCTAACAAAGGGGGCTCGAAAGCCAATTGCATTTTCCAAATATGTCACTAATAGGAGCATAAGACCCATCTTTTACATCCCACCCCTGTCCTAGGCAGCTGTGGGAAGTTCAGATTTCAAAAGGCAGAATTACTTTTGCAAGAAGCAGTCAAGAATATGGGCCTAGAAGTCAGTCTTACCATAAGCCCTGCCTGGACCACTTATTAACCGTAAACCTTAGACAAATGATTTAACCTCACCAAGTCTCTGTGTTACATTCACGAAATAGTATTAATACTACTTATCCTATAGGGTTTTCATGTGGAGTAAATGAGAAATTATATATAAAGTGCTTTTGGCATAGTATCTGAAACATTATAAGAAATGGGAGATAATATTATATTATCATCAATTTTATTTTATTAAGAAGGGTGGCTAGTATCCAGCTGCCTCCACACAGAATGCCAATAAATGAGTGTTTTGCACAGCCTGGGAATACTAACTGGCAGGTACAATCAGTACTCAGAGTAGGTTTGCTGGCATAGGGTTAGTGAGTAAAGCTTTTCTTCACTGTTATGTTCATTTAAAAATAATATAAAAGCACATTTAGTGATGTGGTGGTAAGTATGATCCCAATAATCAGAACCTTCCTCTGGCTGCCCTACAGACAGCCACGTACCCATAATAGGTTGGGCTGGCAGGTGGCAGAGGGAGGGGTTTCCCCCTCCCTCTTGGTTACAGTGCAGTAACCAAGGCTTTCTCATCCACTTGTCTTCCATTCTTCTCTGATTCTCTCCAGATGGGCAACAATGTGACTACTCATTAAAGCAAATGTCTCAAGATCTTTTGAAGAGATGGCTCCAAAATTATCCCCTAGGATTTACTTCTGATGGTGAAATTAGTGAGTTGGAAGCTTAAATGAAACAGCTAAAAGACCCTGCAGGCAGAGAACTAGAGAAATAAAGAAGTCATAATACTGAGTTATGAGACATATGCTTTCCTAAGGCCTCCTTAACAGAATCCAGGCTATTGGAGAGAACACTGTTGAAAGCCATCAGGCAGACGTGGTTCCATAGTGTAGCAGTTAGCACGTCTGCTTTACATGCAGAAGGTCCTGGGTTCACTCCCCAGTGAAGCCACGGTTCATGATCTTCGGCCATGCTATGGTGAACAAGCCCGATGTCTGATCTCAGAAGCTAAGCAGGGTTGGGCCTGGTTAGGATTTGGATGGGAGACCACCTAGGAAGACCAGATGCTGTAGGCATTAAAAAATAATAATAATAAAATAAAGCCATCAAGCTGCCTAACTCCCAGGCCCCACACTGCCCCTATGATACTGGGTGGCTGTGAGCCTCATATTCTCTCAACTTTAAAAATGAAAAGATTCTCTGGGTCAATGGTTTTCAAGTAAGACACTTAATTCATAATTTGTTTGAAAATACAGAATACTGAGCCCACTAGAGACCATTAGAGTCCAAGCAGATAGATATCAGGAATCTGTATTTGTCACAGTCCCTTTGAAGAGGAATTTTCACTCAAAAAGCTAATCAGCTCTTTGTTCTGCTTCTGCATAGGCTGCATAGGCTGTACTGGCAATTAACTAAAGACTCAACTTCCCTTTTGCTTGTTCTGTCTAAGCAACAAATGCAACTACCTGTACCCCCTAACAACTGCCACGCTTTGTAACTCTTTGTCTGCAACCCATAGCAACTCCCAAGCGCTTTTAACCATCTGCGGACAAATTAACCAATCAGCCCATGCCAAATAAGTCCTATACAAAGAATGTTGCAACTGAGCTCTGGGCCCAGATCTTCAGAGCACTAGCTCCTCTGGGACTGTGTAATAAACCTGAGTTCTCCAACTCTCCAAGTGCTGCTTGATTTCTCACAGGTCTGATTTTTGCAACTTTTCTGCAACACCTTCTTAGTCAAGTTTGAGAACCACTAGCCTACAAGAGATCTCTGAGACACACAATTGCTAGTTATGACTAACTCTCTGCAACTCACTCAGAGGAAGGCTCTAACAAGATTTGTTTCTTCTCTCAGGGCATTTGCAATCTGCAAGAGGTAAAGAGAATGGTGAGTATAACGATAAAATAGCTAACATCCAAGGTATCGTGGCAAGCTGCAGCTCTCTCTGCCCTGCTGTTCCTTCCCAGCCAGGACCACCCTTGGTCGCAGAAGCTGACTAGCTCTCGCAGCCACTGTTACTACATAACTCAAGTCCAGCTCTTAATAAATGAAAACCACATTTACGCACACACACACATGGGCACAAAGCAAAGGTTTATAGAGTAGTCATCTTGTATCTGTCTCTTACAGGTATTACTTTATTAATTATCAAATCAATCCTTGGAGGTAGGTGTCACTTTGTCCCCATTTTAACCATGACAACACTGCAATACAAGGTTCAGTAATGTGTCCGCAAACACCCAGCTAAGAAGTAGAGAAGCAAGGATTTGAACCCAGGTAATAAGATGCCAGCATGAGTGCTTTTATATTCCTATACATAACTTAATCTCCAAGGTAGAATTTCAGACATCAATTTGAAGGGAGACTCTAAAAAAGGTCACACGTCCCTACACCCCATCAATGAAATAAAGAAATTTGAAGGCATAGATCTCCACTATTTTTACAACCTTAAAAGTCAATTAAACTAAACAAAGTTTGGCAACCCCTTTGCCTAGGCCAACAGATCTTTATGCAAGGAGGGCAATCTAGAAAGTGCAGGAACATTTTAGGTTGTCATGATGACAGGGACCTAATAGCATATAGAACCTGCAGCTGCTGAATGGTCTGCAGCATTGAAGGCAGGTCCACATAAAGGATATTTGCCTTCCCAGTACAATGAGGAGACCCATGGAGAAACTCCCATAGACAATGGAGATATGGTGTCCAGTTAAAGAGTTCTAATAGTACTCCCCCAAGACAAGGAGGAACACTGAGCGGTCTCCTCAGGCCCTCTGTAACTCAACTTCAACAGTCTGACCATTCTTGTTGAAGAATTCTGTTTATGAAAACTTTGACAATTTCAGATAAGGTGGTCTCTATCAGGAAGAAAAAAAATCATACTGGCATTTGGGTGTCATCCCATCACCTACCTGAATTATATTGATCGTGTTTTTGGCGATTATATAGAGAATTTAGGTCAAAGCAAAGTTTGTCTGCAGTTGTGCATGTGCCCTGTCAGTAACGGGAACATAAAAGATTGCAACAGCATAAACAAAGGCAGGATAAAAATATGCTCCTTCTATGAGTCTGTACCAGTAATGGCTATATTAATCACCATTATCATTATAGTTACCCTCCTCGGCATCATCAGAATCAATTCAGCAACTGTTTCTCTTGGTGACGTCTCCTTATTACCACATGGTATTAATTGCATCCGAGTTGATTTTCTGCTCCTACTGCTTAACAGCTGTGTGGGAGTAAATATCCCTCAGTGAAACACCAGTTCAGGCTGCTAGGACTCAGGAAATCAATCCAGATGTTGAGCAGCAGGATCAGTGGGCAGCTGCAGAATAGAATACACCGATGTCTGTGCTAAACTTAGTGATCAGGGTCTGGTGCTGGGGATTCTGAGACTTCCTTTAGAATACAATGAGCCATCAAAGAGTTAGCAGTTTGAGTTTTGCTTTCTGTTGATTTAATCTAGGTCAGAAACATTCATCTTAAGGAACTTTTGTCTGGCTCCTTCTTTAAAAAATATATACAGACACCACCAAGAGAAAAGCCACACTGATTCCCTAAACATCTGATTAAAAACTATAACTATCCCAAATTTCTATTGTGGTTCTTGGGGAACAAAGCTGTCTCAGCACTTTGATTTCTTTTAAGTACATTTCAGAGCACTTTGGTTTGTGATTCTGTAAATTAGAGCTCTCACACTTTTTTCCCTAGATAGACCCAGGCAATTACATTCCAAAGCAACATCTATTTCTGTCCCTCCCTTTAGTTTCCAACTGGCTGGCGAAAGCGCCAGAAGACCTGTTGATTTGTATCTCTTTTGTTGCTTTTTATCAGTTCCATTGCCTCTGGGCATCACAAACTATGTTTATTTTACTTTATTGTGTTTTAAGGATCTAGCACTGAGTTAAAATGCAAGTCACTTACCTACATCTCTTAACTGCTTGTTTGTCCCAGTTCTCTAGTGAGGTTACCTGGGGCGCTGTTTCTTCATCTATTAAAAGTAGAAATAATATGCTGTTCTTCCCTCGGCTTGCAACGTGAGCAGTGGTGAGGTATAGAGAAGAGAACATGGGACCAAGAGCAGTGCAACAAGCTCTCCGAAGTCCTCTAGGAAAGTATGTTACAACAGGGGAAAAGCTTCTAAGAAATCATCTGCAGGCAGGGATCTCACAACCTACCTTTGGCCTTACTATACTCTCCTTCTAAGAAGCTGTCTTTATTAAGGCCATAATGATGGGCTCACAGATTTTTACATATGAATGTAGTTTGCTTCAATATTTACAACAAGAAGTTGCAATCAATCTAAATATCAACAGTATAAGGTTAGTTAAGTAAATAATGTTATATCCATGCAATTAAATATAATGTAGCCATTAAATTAAGGTTTTCAAGAATTTTGTTATGCCATTGGAAAAATTTCAAACAAGGTTTCAAAAAGATTAAAAATCATTCAAAAGTTTTTTTCAAAAATTGGCATATCTACATATATAAGTTCTTGGTTTGTATAACATGTACATGTATGTAAAGGAGGAAGGGAAAGCAACTAAGAGAGATGTAACAAAAATATTAGTAATTGTTTATCACTTGGTGGGCTCTGATGTCACTTATATTCTTCATGTTTCAAATTTTCTAAAATTTCTAATATTTGCCACTTTATCATCAAGAAAAATGAATATTTTTAAAGCTAATTTGTATGTGAAATTACTAAAATTATATTTTAAAATGGTTTTAAGATGTGGGAAAATGCCTAAACAAAAAACATATCAAGATAACTTCTTATTTCACTTAGAAATATGCATTTAAGTTTCCTCTATGTCTTCATGGAGGATAAATGATTAGGATTGCAACTCTGTCCAAAGTTATAGGTGAAAATTAAAGTAAGTACATTAAAATATTAATACTGTTTATTTCTGAATGACAGGATGGGGTGATCTTAACATTTTTTCTTAAATTTTTCTGAATTAGAACGCAACAAACATAAATTTTTTTTGAGAGCTAAAAAAATAGAAGTGCTGATATTGGTACTTAGGCATGAATGGGCATTAAACTTTCCATTTTTATAAATTTAATATTTAAAATAATAAAAATAATTTGTAAACTCTTTTGTGTATCCAGTTATATGAATTCACTCCTCAAAGATATAATACGTATATTCTAATACATAAGTGGGGAGGGACTTTCCTTATTCTGAACCTAGCATGATGTGGCTAAGTAAAATATCTCTAGATCTCCAGAAGACAACCACACCCATTGCTCAACACCCATCCTGCCATCCAGCCTAGACTTGGAGACACCATTCCCATCTCTGCCAGTGAAGCTGTAGGCTGCTGTTCCTCTCAACGTCAAGACTGAGAGAGACAGGTTGAAGATGACACGTAAGAAGTGGAGTGTTCAGAAGCTTCATATCGAGATCTAGCATCAGCTATTCGCAAGCCCGTTTCTAGTAGCCTCTTAATATTGCCTCATGCTAACGGTGTGGAAAATCAAGCTGTGATTAATTAAGCATATGATTCAGAGT
Source organism: Eonycteris spelaea (assembly GCA_003508835.1). Taxonomy (NCBI): domain Eukaryota; kingdom Metazoa; phylum Chordata; class Mammalia; order Chiroptera; family Pteropodidae; genus Eonycteris; species Eonycteris spelaea. The sequence goes on along the minus strand of PUFA01000043.1, from coordinate 8,136,725 downwards.
GAGCCAAAGATCACTTCCTGGCTTTGAGAAATGTTGCAGAATGGAACTGTCATTTAAAAAAATACATCAAAAAATAATAATAATAATTGAGTCCTGAAGGCATATGTTATTTCCCATACACTATAAAATGTGCTAGTCCTTCCAATCCATAATGTATGGATATATATATGTATATATATATATATATATACACACATACATTTGTACTAAATTGCAAAATTTAGACAAATGGGTTTAACTTATTAATCTCTGTCAAATGTGTATTTTTTTTTGAAAGGAGAAGGGAATAACAAATTCTACTAAAATTATTGAATTGAATTGTAACTTTAATGAGCATTTTTGTATCCAAAATGTGTTTATTTGCATGGTTCCTCTGTCATCTTGATTCAGGGCTCTTCTAGTGCTGCTTCCTTCTGAAGGAACACCTTCTCTGTCAGCCTTGCTTTTCCCCTTGCAGGCTGACAGAGGGCAGTGGAGCAGCCAACATACAGAACTACCCTTAGTGCACGGCTGAAGACAGTGGTGATTTTATAGCATCCTAGAGCTCCAGAAGATAGCTGCACCAACACATTTCACATCCATGAAGTGGGAGTTGGGGCTCTGCACCAGGAGCTTCTTCCTGTGTTTCCACTTCTTTTCTGGAGAGGGATGAAGGAGGAGGTCCTTTGCGAGAGGCGTTCTCGTGGGGAGATCGTCACTGCCAGAAAGGTTAATACGCGTTTTTGAGGTTTTTTTTTTTTTTTTCCTGTACAGAGATGTGAGGAATTAAAAAAAGAAAAAGTCTTTGGTTTTTCCGCCATTGTCTTGCCTGTTACAAAGGACTTGTACTCACTCATTTCCTGTCTCCTAACCCTAGCTCGGCCTTTGCCTGGCTCTTGTGGTCTTCAGTCTCCATCTTCTGAGCGCAAAGAGAACTGATCACTCCATATGTGACTGGAGATCCTGTCTACCCAAAGCATATGTGTTTAATCAACTTTAATACCCCTGCAGTCCGGAAGAAGTGCAATGCTCAGGACTGGGAATAATTATCATTTCCATGACATAAGCGAGGTTTTCTGCTGTGCCGGAGGGGCGGGGCTCACCCCATCACTCCACTAACGCTGGCCAGCAGCTTAGGAAAGAGCAGTCAGCGACTGTTCGGCCCGTAATGCACACATACCAGACCTCTTCCTTCTCATGCTCACAGTTGTCCTCCCTCAATTTTCTCTGTCACCTTGGAGTCACAGAGTGTACTGTGATTATTGAGTGAAGTGGCTGATCTTTCTCATTTTCCACAACGTGTCCTTGATACTACTCTTCATTAAGAAGGGAAATCAAAAGCCGTGGCATTTTCAAGACAGTGAAATATTAGTGGGCTCCTAGACAGGCCAAATAAGGAAGCTCCAGGGAGCATCAGGAATCCCATCAGATGCACCAGCCCCTGCAGAGCCATGCTGGAATCCCCAGCTCCACACCACTTCTCAGACCAGGAGTCCTGGGGATCCTGGTTCCCATGCAGTTATCTCTAAGGGAAACATTTGGGGGTGCAGAGAGGACCAAAGGAGACACAGAGGACTTGAGTTCTTTGCTGATCTCTTGCTAACCATGCAAATGGTGTGAGCTAATGTACTTCTCTGAATTTTGATCTTCTTTTTATTTAGAGTGAGAAGGAAAATATTTCTTTTTCCTACTCTTGGAACTGTTATAAAGATCGAAGGAGATAACACGTGTGAAGTCTCTTTTTACACCATGAAGCACAAGGGTAATAACTAAGAAGTGGCTTAAAGGAATATTAAAGTTGTCCCCCAAAAAGAGATATAGATATAGATGGAGATATATATAGACTATAGATCTAGATATAGGTGATATAGATATAAATGAAGATAGAGATAGAGATAGATAAATATAGATATCACTAATCTTGGCAAGGTGGGGGGAAATGCACTCTTTCTTACACTGCAGGAATAAAGATGAACAGGTAGAAATTTTACAATTTATCGATATACATCAAAAGCATTAAAAATGGGCATACCCTTGGACCTAAAAATCTACTGTATTGCTCTGAAATTTCAGTTTTAGCACATCAGAGTGACATGTGAATTTGTAGCATACGCAGGAATTAATTTGGCTAAAGCCTTTCTCTGTTCTTCAAACTTAGAAATATTACCCAAAACAAAACTTGTTAGAGCAATTCTAGTACTGGGGATGTTGTCAAAAACATTTGCATCCCAGTAACTTCACATAGAAATAAAATACTTTACACAATTTTTAAAATTATTTATGACTTTTCATTCACCTATGAGCAGTAAAATGATCATATGTAAATGTGTGCACATATATATACAAAAGAGTTCAGAAATATAATAGCAAGAAATTAGAGGTTAGATGTGGGAGGTAGAATGAAGGATTTTTTTTAAATTTGAATAGCTGTAGTTTTGAATTAGTTTTATAGTTAATACATTTGCTTTTGCATATTCAAAAGTCACTTTTAGTTTAGAACACAACATAAATCAATATGTGATTAATAATTCATATAACACTAATAATAACTGCCATAAGAATGCAGAAAAGGAAAATCAGCAAGAGAACCAGCTGGAAGAGTGGGTATGATTTAGTAGTGACAGAGAAAGGGGATTTTAGTCCAAAGGAACAGTAGAAGTTCAATTTCAGAGTTAAAAAAGAGAATAACATGTACATGATACAAAAGAAGAAAAATTCTGGTAAGAAAGTTTGGATAATAACATCTGATACAGAGGATATAGGTTAAATAGAAAACATTAAATTTTATTCTATCAGCAGTGGAGGCCATTGGCTATTCTTGATCCTGAATGTTCAATTTTGAAATATATATTTCAAATATATACATATTTATATTTATATATTTAAGATACAGGCACATCTATTTTGGATGTTAAAGTAAGATTCTGAGCATCCAAACCTGGGGACTTCTAATGCAACTGATTCCTGCCCAACCACTTTGTCTCTGGCACAGGAGCGCTCCTCTCTTCCTCAGCATCATCATCATAGCTGCAGTTTCCTCCCCGTTAGCTCTAAACTTCCATAGAGAGGCAGCACCTCTGGAGAAAGCTGTATTACTTCAAGCATCGGTGAAACAAGGAAAAACGGTCACCACAAAATCTCAGTTCTTCAATAAAGAAAGCCACTGCCGTGATCATTGGCCCTTTGCGAGTGGACAAAGAAAAGCAATACAAGGTTCCAGGAGGCTTTGAGGAAGTCACCGGCTTAAAATTTGAAAATGGGTAGCCCACCCCTGAGGCACTTCACAATTTCTGTTGGATCCCCCTCCAAAATTCCAGAGTTGTCCCACATGTCTGCTTTCAAGTACAATAATCACACAAGTAAAAAGGTAAATAAAGGCTAACTATTTGTCCTAGACCGGAATTCATTACTGTCATGTTTTAAACAAATATTTTTACTCGTCATCTTTTAAACAAATATATTTGAACAAAGATACTTCCAAATGAAACAAGAAAGCCTTTTCAGAATATGTACATTTCACATTTCTGCCATGCCATGAAGAAATGACAATTTAAGGTAAAGATCACAAACTGGCCTGTTGAAGGTTGGCTGTCGTCGTCGAACGTGCTTTGTTTGATAATCATAGGCTTTTCAAAAATTGTGCTAACATCTTAAAATGCCACATAAAAATCCAGACTGCTGGTGTCTCCTGCAAAGCCAGGAGACCTGGAATCCTGGAGCTCACATCCGAAGGCCACAGTCATCTGAGCTGAACAGACTTTTTCTCCATTAAATGTGGCAATCTGCCACCTTCCTCGCCCCACCACATGGCCTTGTTCTAGACCAGTTAACTCCTTGGCCCCTAAGGCATCTAATTCTGCCTCGCGTGCTAAGCAATGACATCTCTGTAGAAATGAATACACAAGAAGACTGAGAACATGCTCTGAGAGAACAAAACAATATGAGTGTGTTGAGACTATAGGAAGTGTTAGAGCAGAAAAGAAACTAAGGTCATTGAAAAGACAGCAGGGACTAACGGTCACGAGACCAGTAGCTGAAAGATCTGGGTTCTTAGCTCAGATCCGCTGCTCAGCTGAGAGATGCCACCACATCACTGAATGTCTCTGTGCTACTGGGTCCTCATCTGTGACCCGCAGGGAGCAAACGGATGCCTTAGCATCTTGTAGATCTAAGACTATGCTTGGCAAACTATGGACCTCAGGTCCAGTGCAGCCAGATGTCTATTTCTGAACAGCTCACTAGATAACAATGGCGCTTATGTTTTTCAATGGTTGGGAAAAAGTAAAATGAAAAGTAGTATTTTGTGGTACAGACAAAGTATATAAAATCTTTATATGAGCAGCCATAAATAAAGTCGCACTGGAACACTGCCATGCTGATTCATTAACATACGGTCTGTGACTGCTTTCAAGATACAACAGCAGAGCTGTGGAGTTGCAACAGAGACTGTGGCCCACAAAGCCTCAAATATTTACTACTTGGCTCTTTACAGAAAAAGTTTGCCGACCCTGATCTAAGACATCATTCTAAGCTGCTCCATTAAAATATGAAACACTACCAGAGAATTCCTCTTTTGTTTTTATATAAAGTATTCTTTCTAAAAGAATTTGAAGGTTCCAGGTGATTATGTCAGTAGCAGGTGTTTTAAGTATAACCAAGGGCCTGTTAACATGGGCCATTTTTCCATGGAAATAATAATAACAGTGGCTATACTTTATTGAACCACACTATGTTCTAGGCATTTCATAGGTGTTATTGCATTAAAAGTCTCTGCCATCCCTTCAGGTAGCTTTCATCATCCCCCTTTTTAGGTGTGCTAACAAAGCTTAGGAAATAATATTCCCAAGTTCAACAGCTAATAAATGACCAAGTGAAAATTCAAACCTCAGCCTGTCTACCAAACCCAGTTTATTATAAACATATTCATTATAAATGCATTTATGAATTGAATGCCCATCCCCAGGGAGGTGAGGCCTAGAGACAAACTGGTACTTAACGCCATACTCTGCAACAGCCAAAATTTCTTTCTCATCAACCCTACCCCATCCCTAATTCTAAAACCCTACACATAGTAGATTCCCCTGACTTGCTGTCCCCTTAAACCTCATCTTACTCCATCAGCAACATTGCTGTGGAAGCTGAGGATACCCAATGTTCCTCAACTTGATGATGGGATGCTGAGTCCTCATGAAAATAAAACCCCGTCAACCACTGATGTGCTGGGCCAGTGGAGGGCTCATCCATGCTGTATTAATATGACCTTTGAAGCCAACCTATTCACTGCATGCTTGCCATTCTTGATGGCTGTTCATTTCTCTTAATACTCCCACTTTCATACTATAAGTTTTTTTTTTCACTGTTTCAGTTAAAGCAAGTGCTGTAGAATGGAGAGAAACTCTTCAAGCAGTACATTTGCAAGCGATAGATCAGTCCTAAATGAAAGAAAGGGGGAAGCAGAAAAAAAGAGTTGAGATAGAGCAGTGGTGAAGGGAGGCTGACAAGAGTAAAAAGAGATGAGAAATGGAATAGTGAGACAGAAAGATGGATAGAAGAAAGGAAGGAAAAAAAGATGGCTAGTGGAAGAGACATAAAGACGAGAGCTCTGAGAGAACAAAGAGAGAATAAAAGATGATTTTCCCTAGAAGAGAAGAGAAGGAAAATATCCAACCGCCCTACTTACCTCATCTCCCCCACCCCCACCCCCACCCCCACACCTCAGCCCTCACCCCCATCCATCTGCAATCATTTCAATTTGAAGGCAAATAATGTCTGAGATTTGGGATTCACTAGTAAACTAGCTCTGATTCCCTAATCCCAGCACCGGATGTTTGGGGGTGTAGGGATTCAGAGTTAATTAATTCAGCCACCTGTAACATTCCTTCAGATGTTGCTACCTTTCATCTTGGTGCAAAGTTATTTGCAGATGCTGAGCAATTGCTTTCCCACCCCCTTACTGCCACAGATCTGAAGAGCTGTGTCTCAATCTTCCTAAGCAAGCTCGTTAGCCCCATGCTCCTTTATTTCCAAACTCAGATTTTGAACTTGAGGTAGGGAACCCAGAGAGAATTTACAGTTTTCTATACTCTTTTAATTTGTTTCTTTGTGACCTCTTGATTGTGCTATGGAAAACAGAAAGAAAAACCTATATTAGGTAAAGAGTCTGGTTTTAGTTTCTCAGACGTAAGTGCTCAATACCTTTGAGATAAAAAAGATGCAAAATAACTTCACAAAGAGAATTTGAGGTCAGCCTAATGGCATTCCCCCAGCTTGCCATCACACAGACTTAGAAGCCTGCAATTCAAGAAACTGACTTTGTTAGGTGTTTCCTCAGATTTTTGCTGTCGTAGAGTGTTTATAGGTACTCACCCTACAAATAGTGATGATAGTCATCAGGGATTTTTAAAATACTAAACTCCTTACCTCTCAGTATTAACTGAAAGTTTTAATAGGTGTAACATATAGGGAGGTTTGTCTGAAGACCATCAGTTAATATCATTGCTGAGAATATTTGCTTAGCAAATGCTAGCACCTGCTCTGCCCAGGCTAAAACATGGAGTCTTTGTGAGCCAGGTAAGATATCCAAGTGCTCTACCATTTTAATCCCATTAGTAGTCCCCTCCAAACCTTTTATTTTATATGTCCCCTACTTATTTTATAGTTAGGGGAACTGAGACTGAAACAAAATGTGGAAGAATTGGAATTAAAACTCATGTTCCCTGACTTCAAGCCCACTCTTCTTCCCACTATATCACACTCCTCCCACCTTTAGAAGTAAAATAATTTCTTCTAAGAACACAGATGCCTCTAGTTTGTAATGTGTTTGTCTGACCAACAAACAGCTTAAGAATCTCAATAGATCTCCTCCCAACTTTGAAAAACAAGGCTGTAGTGTAAACAATGTGATCAAACAGAATTTGTAAAATCCGTTAGAAGTTGAAGGACATTAAAAATGGTGGCTGCTAATAAGCTTGCTGGGATTCTTATCTGCATTTCAAAGAATCACTTTAGAGAAGGGAAAAAGCTGGTCTAGCACAATTATCTTGTAGAGCAGTTAAAATTTTTAACTACTCCAGGATGTTGATGGTGAGATTTAATCTTAGTGTAAGGATACCTTTATCAACCACTGGGATTTATCATGCACACAAAGCAATTTAGACTCGTGTGTTTCCTGCCTTTAAGGATCTTTCTAAAATGGAATTCCTCTCCATGGATACTCATTTGTATTGGAGAAATTTCTTGCTAAGAAAACAAAGCATCTTTGAAAATCCCAGGTTGTTACCAACTTGTCACACTGGAAAGATAATACAATATCAGTTGAATATTCCCTCTCCAGTCAAAAGTTAATGAGATAATGAGCTCAGTTTAATTTCCTGGTAAGGACACCATTTTCAAATCCCAAGGCCCCCTGACAATTCTAGCATTTCTCACCATCTTCATTTCTGGTGCCTTCGTTTCGGTGCCCTTCATTTTCAAAGAAAATTAAAAAGTGCAAGTTCTAGTTTTAGCACGACTTTTCCCTAATTCAAATTTTATCTTAGCTGATATTTTATTCATATCTGGTGACCGTACATATATATGTATATGGATAAGACAATGGACAAGACATTTTGCTAGGAACTGTGAATGCATAACTGAATAATATTCTTAGGGCATTCAGCCTAGTATAGAAAACTTACTGAACTATCCAATGCATTCTGTGCTGGGAAAGGGCGCAGTGTTGTGGGAACACCATGGAGGGGGTATTTAATCCTGTTTGGAGGAATCAGAAAAGGCTTCTTAGCAGAGATATACTGGAGCTGAGTCTTCGAGAATGAATAAGAATACCCAAGGTGAAGGAAGGAAGGTACAAATGCTCCCTAAACCCTTTAAATGTATCAGGAACTTGGCATGTATGGCAGGAAAGTGGAAGTGGATGAATATATTGTGACTTGATGAGAAGCTTGAATCTTACTAAAGCTTTGTACTTTATCTACGGTCCAAAACGGTGACCATGGAGTTTTCAGCAAGGAAGTGACAGTTTCAAATTTGTATTTGAGGAAGAAAAAAAAAGTGGCAATGGAGGTTAGAGTAAAAAACTTTAAAAAATAGAAGTGAAGTCAGAGAAACATGGCAAGGGAAATTCAAAGACAGAATAAGAGATGGGGAGAACCTAAACCAGAATATTGGGGTTGGAAAGGAGAGAAAGGGTTATATTAGTCACTTTCCTTCTACCTAGTAGTGCAAGCCCAGCTCTTGTAAGCTTTCTGTTCTCTAGTCCTCTGCCCTTTAAACTCTAAACAGTTTCCCAACTCTCACACACACTTCGGCTGAGAGCTAAAAACAAGGATTCCTGCATTCATTTGAATTTCTTTTTATTTTTGAAAATGAAGACTGGCAGATAATAATATCTCATCAGCTGAATCCCCAAAACACCAGCTGGTGGCCTCTTCAGGGTGACCTGGAACAAGCAACAGAGAGCGTGGATGACTGTGTTTGCTGCTGATTAAGTCTAACTCCAGGTTCTGTAGGCTGCAACAGCCAGCTGGATCGCTGTTACCTACCAGCAGATACCTCATGTCTATCTTCATTTGTACTGAAAGACAGAAGCTCTTACCTTTCATCAGAATAATGAGCAAAGACGCCCACAATAATGAAATCTGCAAGTCTCTTTGTGGTAGCATCTCCTCCTAATCTTTCCGTCTGTATCCGTTATTCATTCTGTCTCTCTGTCATGTCAGAAAGGGCTCAGTGGAATGAACACCCTTCCTCCTGTGGATTTCTCCCAAATAGGAGTTTGAATTAATTTTCTGTGTTTAGCTCAGCGAAGTCTTCAGGATATTTTAGGGCAAGGGTCTCCAAGCAATATAAGAGGCATAGCTCAGTCTTGTTTAACCATCTTCCCTGGTTTCTGGGGATTTCTCTGGAGAGGTGAGCATAGCCTGATTTGGGAACCACTACTCTGCCCTCTTACACACTAAGCTCTTAACATTTTTTTTCACCACATCTTTATTAAGATATAATTCACATACCATAAAATTGACCTTTAAACACGTACAATTCAATTGTCTTTAGTATATTCACAGAATTATGAAACCATCATCACTATCTAATTTTAGAACATTTTTATCACACCAAAAAAGGAAAGTCCATATTCATAAGCAATTACTCCTCATTCCCCGCTCCCTTCAGCCCCTGGCAATGACTAATCTACTTTCTATCTCTTTGGTCTTACCCATTCTGAACATTTTCTATAAATGAAATCACACAATATGTGGCCTTTTGTGTTAGGCTTCTTTCACTTAACATAATGTTTCCACGGTTCACCCATGTTATACCACATACCAGTATTTCATTCCTTTTTATTGCCAAATAATATTTCATTTTATGGATATATCAGATATTATTAATTCATTCATTTGATGGTCTTTTGGGTTGTTTCCACTTGGGGGCTATTATAAATAATGGTGCTACAAACAGTTGTGTAAAAGTTTTTGTATGGATGTATGTTTTTATTTCTCTTGGGTATGTGCCTAGGAGTAGAATTGCTGGGTCATATGGCAACTCTATATTTAACATCTTGAGGAATTGCCAAACTGTTTTCCAAAGTGACTGCACCATTTTATATTTTCACCAGCTATGTGTGAAGATTCAAATTTCTGCACATCCTCACCAACACTTGTTATTATCTGTCATCTACATTATAGCAATTCTACTGGATGTGAAGTGGTATCTCATAAGTCTGATTTACATTTCCCTAATGACTAATGATATTGAGCACCTTTTTAAGTGCTTATTGGATCTTTGTATATCTTTGGAGAAATATCTATTCAAATCTTTACTCATTCTTTTTTAATTAGGTTATTTGTTTTTTATTATTGAGTGGTAACAATTCTTCACATATTCTAGATATAAGTTCCCTATCAAATATATGATTTGCAAATATTTTCTCCAATTCTGTGGGCTGATGGTTTGATTTTCTGATATCATTGGCAGCAAAAAGCTTTTAATTTTGATGAAGTCCTATCTATTTATTGTTTCTTTTGTTACTTGTGCTTTTGGTATCATGTCTAAGAAACCATTGCTGAATCCAAGGTCACAATAATTTATTCCTATATTTTCTTATAAGAATTTTATAGCTTTCTATTTCTTTTGAGCTACTTTTTGCATATGATTGTGAGGTAGAAGCCAGGACCTTAACTCTTAACTATTAATACATAAACTCTTCCTTTCTCCCACCACCATGACACCAATACACATACATACACATTTATATTCTATCTATCATCTTTAATCTATCATCTATAATCTATCTATCTCTATCTCCGTCTCTATCTCTAGTTTTATTCCCCTCCCCGCAATACACACTTCCCTTGAAGGTAGCATCCTTCAATTGAAATACAAGCTCCAATTCTTAAAATCTGAGCAAATTGCTAGAGCATTCTGGGCCTCAGTTTTCTATCTATAAAAAAAGAATAAACTTAAAATTCTACGGCTCATAGAATTGCCAGACGATTAAATGCAAAGGACCTTTCTATTTTATATCAAAAATTTTATCATAGTTCTTCCTCACAGAAACTTTCAGGGACTATTATTCTAAACCAGCAGTTATCAAACTTGATAATACATCACAATCAGTGGGCAAGCTTGCAGATCTTAACCGAGAGAGAGAAAGAAGAGAGAGAGAGAGAGGTTCAGAAGATCTGGGGTGAGGCTTAATAATTTTCATTTGTAACATTTCTTAGTGATCCTGATGCTGCTGGTCCAGAGCCCATACTTTGAAAATCATTAGAAATATGAAATGGATGTGTGTGATAGAGAGGGTACCACTTGAGAGCAATATGGAATATGGAATTTTCTTTGATAAACCACAAGGCCAGTGGGAATATTAATAAAAATCATTTTATAAATTTAAATTGTATGTTTTATGTCTTTACTGATGGAAAACACCAGGAACTGACTAAGAAAATCATATTTCACAAATCCTTAGATAATGTATGTAACTTAATGAATCTTTATCTGGATTTTGTAAGTAAAAGTATAGAGTACTCATGATATTATTCTTTAAATAAATAAGGTAGATTTAGAATACTTGACCCAGACCAAGCCAGTGTTGTCCCTGCCTGAGCGAGGATATTCTGGCCAGGTAAGAATCTGTCCAGCATGGGGCCTAGTACAGACTAACACACACCCTAAGGCAACTGTTCAACCCAGAGCCTCCCCTCCCCTTACCTGGTCTACCCCATACTTGCCAGAATCACATCTTTGAATTCTTACCTAACCTCTAAAACCCTGCCGTTGCTCCTACTTCTGACTCTCAAGACTCAGGGTTTTTCCTGTCCTTCTTCACATTTGAAACATTTTCATTTCCTGTGGACTCTTACTTGCCTCCTCCCTCTGGCACCAAGCATCCCACACCTTCTCAATTTGGAACCCTTTGGGTTGTCATTGTAAGATATTATGATATGTTTAAAAGCAGATTATGTAACATATGTGTAATATGACCTATATTCTAAAATAAGTGTATATACACATAGATATTGGTGTAAAACTTATATATCAAATTTGGGGTATTTTTACTAGGGTGATCTTTCATTTTGGTTTTCTTTTTTTCTTTTTTTTTTTTTTTTTGCATTTCTTTTCTCTCTTCTTTTTTTTGTATTGAACACATGCTAGTTGTGTAATTAAGATACTTAAGATAATGAAATACCATAACAAGCACCTAAATATCAAATCAACATTGCCAGTTGAAAATGGCAAAGATTTAATAATTCACAGAAAAGGAAATATAAATGACCCTTAAACATTTGGAAATATGCTCACTTCATTCATCATAAGAAAATTGAAAAAAATTACCAAAATCTTGATAATATACTCTATTGGCAAAAGTTCTGAGGCAACATATACTTTGATACCATGCTAAAGAACTATGAATTTGTTCAACCACTGTAGAGGGCAGTTGGCAAGAACTACCAAAAAATATATATAATATATGCATTTATCTTTTGACCCAGCATGCTCATTTCTGGAATGGATCCTAGATATATTTGCATATACAGTGAATGGTGCGTGTTCAAATTTTCTCCAGCATTGTCATTAACTGCAACAAGTTAAAACAACCAGAGGTCGTTCACTTGGAGACTCTTTAAGTAATTTATGGTACAGTTGTGTAATAGATCTAAGGAGTGTAACATGCAATGAAGAAGCTTTCTATACACTACTATAAAAAGACTTCCAAAATACATTGTTGAGTTAAAAAAAAAAAGGTAAGGTCCAAGTCTGTATATAGTATGCTATCTTTTGTGTAAAATGTGGGGGGATAAAAATATATGTTTCCATTTTCAGAAGATGGAAACTGGTAACAAAGGCATGGGTAGAATCAAGATTGTCCAACATGCACTTTTTATGTTGTTTGATCTATTCCATCTTGGTGTATTACTATTAAAATATGTTTTTTAAAAAAATAAGTGTGAAAATCATAGACTTTCTATAGATAGGAAAGAGCCTAAATCTCCCTTTCTTTTAACAGAACCCTCTCTCCATAAGATTCTTTTTGTCTGTATAGATTAATGTGTACATATCATTCCTCATACGTGGAGAAAAAGGCTTGAAGACAAGCATAAGCTTTCTGTTAAATTTGCTGATGGAATGAAAACCCCAACACTATCCAGAAGTTCTTAGGCATTTGAAAAAGCTGGGGACTGATTTTTTTTTTATGCTATTGTTTCCCCATGACTCTCCCAAGTTCATGTGGCCTAAGGAAATACTTGCTAAAACTACTAAATATAATAATAGGAGTCAAGAAGAGAATTGACTTACTTCCTGAAGTACTATGGGTGGTATAAAAAAAAGAATCTGATATCAGAAGGCCATGACTTACTGGCTATATAACCTGTTCCAATTTCTGCTTCTACTTTTGTAAAATGGGGGAAATGATAATACCAGCACTATCCACTCACAGGAATATTGTCAGGATCAAAGTATTAAGTATGTGACAGTCTTTTGTAAACTGTACACTAATAACAAGCACAGTGGTTATTTTTTAAAACGACTTCTGATAACTAGACCCTATCAGGGTCATAATTTCACAGAAAACTAAATATATATCATTTTCTTTGCCCTTTTCTTCACTGTTATCAAGAAGCTGTAGATCTGAAGAAAGAAAAGCATGGTACTAGCTGCATGACACATGCCACTATTTTAAAAATCTTTACATCAAAAGCTAGTATTTTAGAGGCAGGCCACTGTTATGAGATGAATTGTATCCCACAAAAGATATGTTGATGTTCCAGCCCCAGTATCTCAGAATGTGACTTTTTTTTTTAATAGGGTCATTGCAAATGAAATTAGTTATGATGGCATTACTAATATAATGTGGGTCCTTATTTCTAGAAACCAGAGGCACCGATGATATATGTCCTAGTCAAAGAACAGGACTGAGGTTTCAGGTCATGCAATTAGGAAGAGAGAGTGAAGTCTCCTCTCCTTTCTTTTTGCCTGTTCAGTCCCTCAATGGATTGGATGATGCCCATGTTGGGGAAGGCAATCTACTTTACTGATTCAAATGCTAGTCTCATCCAAAACACCCTCATAGACACACCCAGAAATAATGTTTAATATGGGCTCCCATGTCCCAGTAAAACTGACATATAAAATTAATCATCACAATCACCATCTCCATAGAAGACATTATTTGTATCAATTCTTGTGCTCTGATAAAAAGAAGAAAATCGAACAGGTTACTGATGTGTTCTCCATACTCCTCACGCTTTTCAGTGTGTGTGTGTGTGTGTGTGTGTGTGTGTGTGTGTGTGTAATAAACTTAATAATATAGGTAAAGTCCTTGGACTTATCTAAAATGAAAGTATTGTACTACTTGATGGTAATGTTATTTTGGACCATCCTGATTCTGACATTTTTAAAATTTGTTTTAAAAGACTATACTCATTTAAAACAACAAATGAAAATGCAATTAAAATATTTCTCAATAATGCTGAGTTAAAAAATCAGGTTACACACAATATTCTTATAATCATATCTCTATTTTTAAAGATAGATAGGTATTTTTCTGTGAATAGAGAGATTGTAAGAATACAAAATAACCTATTACTAAGATTTTAACAATTCTTATCTCTGGGTGGTGGAATCGTGAAGAGTTATTGTTTCCTTTTTGTTTGTCTATATTTTCTAAATTATACAAAAAGAACATGGTTGATTTTTTTAAAGATTTTTTAAAATATAGAATGTCTCAACTCCTTAAATAATTGTACTAGGTTTTTTTAAATCTGTACCTATATTTGTTGTCAACCTTCAGATTTTACCAAATGCAACAACTAAATAAGATATTCTCAGGAAGTTAGTAGGAAATATTCCCTCAAGTACATGGAATAAACCAAGAAAGATGTATTTGGGTCCAGGCAACAGTAAATTCAACCCAGGAGTGTAATGAAAGGAAACAGGGAGACTGACGGGGGTTAGCGTCAGGAGACCAAAGTATGAAGGAATGTCATTGAGAGATGTGTTACAATCTTTAGTTTGAAAGTTTTAAAAAATAGGACTTGAACTAAATGTACTGTAAAAATTATGGTTACAGAATAGAATGTAAATGTTATAAATACTTACACAGTAAAAAGTAGTTGGGAGGTTGAGAGGGGAGGCAAATGACTCCTTGTCTAAAATGGAAGCATAGAATTATAAAACACACACAAATTTCAATTTTCCTTAAATTTTTCCTTGTCTTTTCTTGTAACCTTAAAAAGATCTTTAAAACTTAAACCTCTTGAGGTGAGAAAACATTTACGTAAGTTCAGCAATTCTTAAAATTAACAGTTTCTTTTCTTTCTGTTGATTTCATATAAAAGTAAAGTTAGTATGTTGTGAAAAGCAACATATAGATCTGATTCTATTTTATGAAATTATTCTTTTATCTCCATCTACATATATAGTGTATATGAATAGAATGATGAACACTTAATGTTACTGTTGAAAAGATCTGAGTTGTAGAATTGAGGTGCAAAACATTTTGTTCTTTTCTTTGCTTCCATAATTTTGCAAAAAAGTAAATTTCATCAAAAACAAGAAGTATAGATATACTCAATCAATTTGATTCTTCATTGATAAGGTTGAAGGTTGATTTAAGAGCATTTGCTGTATAGTGTTCACTTAAGTAGAAGGAGAGTTTTGAGTAGTGTCATCCTCCTCATTAAAGAATCATTATTTGTATGGCAACAAATATGAGATATGGAAGCTTTTTCCTAGCATGTTGCATATTGGCCAATGGGTGTAGAGTAATCAGTCTCCCTAAAGATCTGGTAGAGAATTGATTGTCCTATCAAGTTTAGAGTTTTAAAACAGCCTTTGTTATTCACAGCTTCATGGAATTTGATGGCTGATTAAATTATGATTAAAAGATGGACAATCAGGAATAAGAAAAATGAGCAATCATAGAAAAGCAAAGAATGAAGCTTATTACAGAAATAAAGCATTTGAAACCAACTTAAATGCCAATGTAAATGAGTACATCACATCAATCAGTATCATGGAAAGAAAATGTATTATGTTACTGGAAAGCAATACAATTATTGTTTTTTCCTTTTATTGCAGGTAGTTCAGTTCTTAAGCTAACAACAAAGATGGCTATCTTCTTTCTAAAATCCCAGAAGAAAAAATATTTCCATAAATCTCTCGACAAACCTTGCCACCTTTCCAAATTCTGATGGTCAGAGATTTTGATTAAACAATTCCAGGAAAGCCATTTCTGTCTTCACATAGAACATTCTAAAGTGAGTTCTCAGAATTTTCTCCTCTATACCAGCAATTCCTTTTAATCATTTTTGCAAAAGTTTTATTTTTCATATATCCAAACACTCACACAGTGAAGTAGCATCGTCCAGTACATGAATATTCAACAAATTCACTTTCTAATTCGGCAACTGAATAAGAACTTGTAGGTGGCTGCAAGAGCAAATTTGGTATGTGACTGTTATCCCCCAATCTACTGCTAGGTGTATCAAGTGTTGTAATTTTAAAATAGGGACCAATATAAAGGCATCTCCTCAAAGCGTTCGTTTGAGAACCACCCCTCCAGGTCATTGACTTAAGCAGTACTACTTATATTTGTTAAATGTTTGATATTCCCATGTGAAATTAAGAGTTTCTGTCCCTAGTCTCTTGAAATATGATAGTGAAGAATATTCAGTGAGTTTAAAATGCTGTGAATGGTTTATAGGTATCTGGGAAATACGAGAGTCTGAACAATTAATCATTAAATACCACAGAATCACCAAGGGGAAACAGCCCTAGATTTAAGAGTCACATAGCCTTGCATTCTTATTTCCCCTCTGCCAGTATCTGTGCTGTTAGCCAAATTGCCTCATTTTTCTGAGTCCACATTTTCATATTTGTAAAACTAAGTCCTTAATGTGCCTTCCAACTCTAACTTAAAATTCTGACCCAACTAAACCAAGCCAGTAAAGCACATGAAGAGATTTCTAGTAGAAAGGCAGCCAGATATGGGGAGGGCACTAGGATGGAAGGTCCAGAGAGAGAACAAATCAGTGCCTGTTGTTGCTGAGTCGGCATCCAACAGGCACAAAAGCCACAGAAGGAAACCACATAGAACGTGAAGCATCCCAGTGAAATGAGGATCCCTGATTAATCCTTCTGGTTCGCATTAGCACCCAAAACAAATATTTTCCTGTAGGCTTTATGAATAAAGCAGTCAGCTCAGGGTTGGAGGACAGCTCTTATTCATCTGAAAAAGACTCCGACTTCTTCAGAATAGGTGATAGAATTCATTCGCAGCTGGAGCTCTGCCCTCAGTGCCCTCTGTGGGAAGTGAGATGAGGAGGAACATGGACTGAATCCAAGTTTCAGCGAAATCTAGAACCACGAAACTAATTTTTTTAATTGTCCTTGTTTAGTTGAAAAGAATAAAATCATTTCCTAAAGTAGGCATTTTCTCATCCTATACCCATAATACCTCTATATTCCTCATCTCTATTCAGAAACCCATGCACAACGTGTGGGCACACACAAACTCACATGCACACACACTACCAGTCTCTCCTATCTTTTGAAGATGGATATTCACCTTCTCAAAATATCATGCATTATGTTCTATCATATACCCAGGAAAATCCATTTGACTTTCAGACAAGCACTGCTCCCTCATTCACTGTTGTCATCAAGTCAACTGGAAAAATAAACAGTGGACATGGAAATATTAGAATAAAATGATCCAGCCTAACCAGTTAACCAGAATCTCCTCACCAGAATCTCCAACAGAGAGACACACATAGGAATTTATAGACAATGACAAAGAGCATCCACATATACCACTTGTAATATGACCAACGGAATGCCAGCAGTCAACTCCCAAATGTGTATCTGGATTAGGTAGCAAAAGATAACTAGCAGAACTTTTTCAGAAAGAAAACTAAAGCCCTATGCCTTTCTTAAAACATAATTTATAGAGTTCAAAGTATTCATAGTTTATATTATTCCTGTTTTGGGGACTTCAAAGATAAAGTAGCTCAGAGTGAAACAAGTAGGAATGATTATATTAAACTTCACATTAGCCTGAAGCGTTTTCTTTCCTTATTAATTATTTATTTGTATTTGGCTTCATTCCAAAAAAAAAAAATATGCTGCTGAATGAGAAAATTTACACAGAACCAGTCAATCTCGTGTCACACAAGGCCCTGGTCCTTTAAGCTGACATTGAGTGCTGCAGACACCCACAGCAGATAGTAAGCCACACAGACCTAGGAATCACCTCATTTTTTGCTCTGATCTCTTATTTAAACTCTTGGATCTATAAGATCCAAGGTACTCCCTCCAGTCCTAGGATTTCGTGTTTGTCCCTAACATCCACAGGGTTCAGATTTCTCCTTCTAGGTCTCAGCATCTCATAATTCTTCAGCTAGAACATTCTATCTAACTCTAACTCCACAGAATGCAACACCTAAAAGAGTCTCTTGGCTTCTGCCCCTTTTGAACCAACTCCACTCACTCAAATAATAGACTATGGAGGCCAAACTGGGTTTGTTGGCATCAAAAAAGCTACTTCTAGGCTCAGTTGGACTCACCTCCAAAATTCATTCTCTCTCTCTCTCTCTCTCAGACTTTGGCCCTAGCCCAGGCTCTTCAGTTCCTTATCTACAAAATGGAAATTATAGTATCTACTCTGCCTACACCAAGTTTGTTGTATTGATCAAATCTGATGAAGTGATGAATGTGAATGTACTTTAAAAATTTAAAAGAGAAAACAAATGTAAAAAAATATGATAATTGCAAAACTTGGACTTTATTTTGGTTAATTTTAAATTTGTAACTGTGCATAACAGAAAAAAAAATTCTTTTGGAAAAAACTGACTTTGAACCTGTTCTTTCTCTAATCCTTGTTCTCTCATCACAATTTGGATAAGTTCCTTGACTCATCCAAACCTTGGTGTCATCATCGTGGTGCTAGTGCTCTTTTCTTTGCAAGTAATAGAAGCTGTCTTTGATTTGAGAAAAAGAAGGTGTGACATATGAGAAAACCAGGCTATTTTACAGAATCCAAGCACAGGAAGTGCAGTCAGGCCTCATGAGCAAAGAGGACCAGGAAGCACAAGCCCTTAGGAACTCAGGCAATCTGTCATTTCCCCTTCTTTTGATCTCATGAGTTATGAGTTATCATGTGTGTTGCTATACACTGTTTTTGTTTGTTTGTTTGTTTGTTTGATTGTCTGTTTGTTTAAAAGAGACTCTTAGATGTGAAAGTTCTTACTTCAAACTTTTGATATATAGTATAAAATTGCTCTCCAGATTTTTGTGATCATTTTACCTTCTAATTCACAGTATATTGTTTCTCAAGATCATTACCAATCCCAAATATTGTTATTCTGTTAAATAGCTGTCATTCTAACAAGTGAAAAAATGGTATTTTAATCTAATTTCCATTTCTTTTATTGCTGATAGGACTGAGGATCCTTATCTGTTTGTCTTGGTCTTTCTTTTCTTTATCTCATTTTATTTTTTATTGAGATATAATTGACATACAACATTATATTAGTTTCAGCTATACAATATAGTGATTTCATATTTGCAAGTATTGCAATATGATCAACACAATAAATTTAGTTAACATCCGTTCCACACATAGTTACAAATATTTTTTTTCTTGTAAAGAGAACTTTGATGATCTACTCTCTTAGCAACTTTCAAATGCACAAACAATATTATTAGCTACAGTCACCATGCTGTACAGACTCCCTTTCTAACATCTTCATGCAGATGGCATAAAATGAATGCCAACACTCCAACCAACTATACCCAGTGTGTCAGTCCCTGGGAAAGAACTGCTAATTGGCCCAACTTGGGTTCAGGGTCTACCCCAGAACATTCGCCTAAGGTCAGGAAAACAATGCCATAATAAAATATGGCCACTGGGGTCTGCAACTACATGTGAGAAGTGGTTTTCGGAGACGAAGGGCACGGATTCAATGGAGATCACAAACGTGTTGCGGAAAATGTGGTGCTACGCCACTCAGATCCTCTTCGGCACTGAATGACTCACTTCCTCAGTGCCTGTGGGTGCAGCCTGCAGGCAGCCCTCAGCTAACATCCCTCTTGGGAACTTCAAGAAAGAGAGCCACCTCCCTTGCCCCAAGGACACCTCCCTTCCCAGAGGCAGCACGCAGTCAGCCACAGCTCGATGAGATTGCAAAAGCCTAGGCACCTCACCCAACATGGGATTCCTCTGAAAGGCCATCCCAGCTCTAGAACACCGCATGGGATTGCTGAGGCCTTTGTAGTGGCTACACTACAGCCCGGCTTCTCCATCTGCCCAACGTCTGTTTCCTTCCTTTGTCCCACAGGCGTTAAAGCCAGGAACTCTCCCTCACAAGTTTCCTACCTGCCAGTCTTCATCTCAGAGCCTGCTTCCCAGAGAAGCCAACCTGCAACAACTGAGTACTAGGTGTGGCACACAGAGAAGCAATTTTTAGCATGATAATGACTTTCACACAATGCCTGTAAAAGGCACTTATTGAATGTTAGGGTTTTTTACTTCTCTCAGCTTTCCCAGAGGCAATTTCACAGCAAACCTGTTACTAAACTCTCCAGGATCAGGGCCCTTTTCTGCGTGACTCTGATTTGAGGCCAGAAACTGTGATCAAGCCCAGGATCAGCTTCTATCTATCAGAAGGCAAGGGTCAAGCAGAGCATCGCAGCTGGGCCAAAAACAGAAGCCAGGAGATGTTGCCTGTCAGCAGCCTCAGGCCCTTCTCCTCCAGTACCATCTACACTGTCCCCCCAGGACTCTGGAGCATGGAAATCCTTACACACATCGTTTTTGGAAGGGCAATCAGCAACAGGGCATCGAGTGCCCACTATGTACCAGACTCACATCTTAAGTGGACAAATGAGGTTTGCATTGATAAAAACATAATCAGCAATACAAGATACTGTAATGATGGATGAGTGACCAAGATTGGAATAGATCAAAAAGAGAGGCATTTAGAAAAGGACAATATCATGTCTTGCTGAGAAGATAAGGGTAAGTTTTATGGGAAGATGCTATCTGGGACTTGATGAACAGAAGGGATTAGTGGATTTAGAGCTATTGATAGCCAGAAAAGATGGGGATGTCCCTGGAGCAGGCAGTTGTGCCTCCAGAAAAGACAAGGTCCAGGCCACCTGGTGTTTAACTCATGTGTCCTGGAACTCCTAGAGTACAGTATAGAGCAAGGTCCCTGAAGTTGTTTAGGCCGCAGCCCAGAACAAAGCATATTTGAGGAAAAGCGAATGGTGGGTGGTGCTTATGATTTAAGTAATGGGATGGGAGAGGAGGGTTGTGACAAGAAAAAATGCTCTTGGCCCCTAGACTGTCCTTGGTTCTTCTTCATAAAGAACTGTGTAGCTTGGCGCCAGAATTTGAGTTCTGCATCTTAAACTATATTAGCCACATCATTTTCCTCAAGCATCTTAAAAAGGAAAGAAATAGAGAAAGTATATTTGCTCCATAGACCCAAGAGAACTCTTCTCAAAGATCATCTTCGTTCAGAAGATGAGATAAATGGTTTGGGCAACACACTGGGCTAGGCAATGAGCTAAGTGCTTCATAAACCAAGCAGAACCGGAAGGCAGGGGGGAGGTAGGAGGAGGGGTGTGTGAAAGCAGGCACATTAGCTCCATCAACTTTGTGAAGCTGGAATAAAGAAAAACATTCAAATGAGACAGGAATGAGTAATTGACGATCATAACTGTGATTATAAGGCATAATTACAATTAGCTGCACAAGAGTGTTAATCATGAAAATAATTACATGTCAGCTTTCCTCCTGAAGAAGAGAGAGAATATAATTAAGTGGCCCAAAGGGGGCGAGAAAAACATGTCTCTGGGTGATAGAGGTATGGGGTGAAGGGCTGATGTTTTAAGAGGTAAGGCCTTTTCCGTGTTTGAAATGAATCAACCAATTTCTTCCACCAAAATATAGACAAGTAGGTAAGAACAAAGTGTGGCTTGAGGCTTTTCTTCCAGGCAAAGCGAACCCAAACTTCAGATATAAAGCAGAACGATGTAGTGACTACAGCCAGACAGACTTGAATTCAACTTCTTTTCATTTTGGTTACCAGCTCCATGACATTAGGCAAGTTATTTAACCTTTCTCCAAGCCTCAGCTTCCTCGATAATAAAATAATCATCATAGATGCCTCCGAATTGCGAGTAAATAAAGCTTGCAAAACTTTTATATCAACGCCTTAAACATAACAAGTTCTAATAAATGTCTGTTGTTGTTATATAACAAAGAAAGAAAAAAAAGAAAGAAAGATAGGAGTGAGAAAAGTCCAACCCTGTCTGGCTGAGTTTTTCAGCTTTGGTGCCTATCTGACTTCAAAGAGAACCTGACTTCTAACATTTCTTGTCTTGTACTTCAGGGGTTTCTTGTACTTTCCTGAAGAGGCCTTACTTTTGATTTCCTTGAAGTCTTATGATTTTAAGGTGTGAGATCAAGTGTGGACTTATAACCTATGTTTCTCAGGGATGTGTGGGATGAGTGGTTTAGAGAGGCCAGGTCAGGTTGGAGCCACTTACCTCCCGACCCAGTAGGCATTTGCCTCCTGAGATGCTTGCTGTCAAACTGCCCCCCTCCCATTCATCTACTCATCCACTGATTCATGGATTTACTTCATTTTTTACAATAAAGACAATGGCATGAGTTTCAGGACAACTGTGTATAACCATGTGTAAGATAAACATACATATATATGTTTATTGTATGTTAATATAAAATTCTTCCTGTTTATGTTTCAACTGAGCCTGGAAGCTAAGAGATGCCACATTCTTAAGTGAACGTCTAGTAGAAATTTCAAAGAAAGTGAGACAAATGTCTTGCATAAATGACCCCAATATTACACCCCCCCTTATTTCCAAAAACCATGCCATGCAGTTCCCTCACACTCTGACCTGGGACTTCTGGATATGGCTAAGTGACCTGTTTCAGTAACTGAAACATTAGAAAACATGATACAAGCATGACACGAGCATGCCTCTGCTTAGAAAGCACCTGCATAATTGGACTTGCTCACACTCTTGCCCCTCTGTCATTGCCATGAGGACACGCCTAAGCAGGAAAGGCCCGTTGACCCCCAAACATGTGAGCAATGTCAGACCGGTATAACCCAAGCTGACCACCCCAAATACACATACAATAAATATGCACATTGTCATACAGCATGGAGGTTTTACAGTTGTTTGTTACACAGAATCATTGTGGCAATGATTAGCTGATAAGTTTTATCATACTCTGTTAGGTAACTCTGAAGCCCATCACCCATACCATAGGAATAACAGTGGAGAAAGAGGGGACAGACTTATGAGGAAGATGTCTCTGAAAAGAGTTGTACTATGAGCCCCATCCCCAAGCCAAGGAAAAAGGATTTCAGTGGGACCACACAGAGAAGTGTAGTTTGGGGGATATGGCAAGAGATGCACTGCTAGCTTTGACAGGTAAGCTGAGAGCGACAGACTGCAATGATACTCACCTGCAAGCCCAGAACTTGTCAGAGCAAAGAATGTGAAGTGTTTCTTTGTACTAGAGTTGGATTGCTCAACCTCCACACTATGGACATTTAGGAAGATGATTCTTTGTTGTGTGGAGCTGTTTTATGCATTGTAGGGTGTTTAGTAGCATCCCTGGCTACTAGATGCCAATAGTACTTCCCGTGGTGACAAACAGAAATGTCTCCAGATATCGCCCAATGTGTCCTGGAAGAAAAATCTCCCCCACTGAGAACCACAGTAGTAAAGAGATGCTAGCTGAAGGTATTGCTAAATTCCCAAGGCTGTGGAAGGAGTAAGTGACCGGTCAGACCACAGACACCTCTGGCTGTGACAAGAAAAAGGCTGGTGAGAAACCCCTGGCAACTGGGAGGCGAGAAGTGTCCAAAGACCCAATCAGCATAGCATAAAGGAGGAAGATATTATTTTAGATATCTGCCCAGCTTAGAATGCTTGAAGCCACCTTCCGACAGTGGCCATTAAATAATATTCTGCTTGGTCCTTTTCATCTCTAACGTGATGAAGGGTCAGAAGGGGTCAGAAATAACAAGTTTCACATGGAAGTAGGAAATGGAGGCAAAGCTGCCCACACCTGTCTCTCTTTGCTGCAGGCTTCCCTCTTGCACCTGGCTGGAACTGGAGTCAGCTGGAGAAGTCTTAGCCGTAAGTCAGAATTGACTTACTGCTTGTTGTAAGGTGGTAGACATTCTATTTTCTGAAACTAGATTGTCTGTTATTTAAAGTAATCGTGGGGTTTCATACTACCTAAGAGTGACCAGAAAAGCTGGGGAGAATGCCTGAGTTGTTATTTAATGGCAGGAAAACCAGCTGCTATGGATAGGTGTAAAGGAGCATTGAGGGGTGAGGGTGCTGCTTTATGGTTAATTCCATTAATCTCCATTATTCAAAGGACCGGTAACACATGCCAACTCACAGAATCCCTTATCCCCGCAAGATCATGCTCTAGTCTCCATTTCTGGCAAACCCCATTATTTCTAGCTTATACCCGGTATTCACTTCTCCCTTACAAAATAACCCTACAGCCTCAACACATACACAACAGCTCCAACCAACACGACCACCAAAATAAAAAAGGTATAGAAAGACCACCACCAACAAAGCAAGACGTTGGCCATCTAGACATTTTGGGTGTTTGTTTGAGTCGTGCCAGTTCCCTCAGAATGCTGAATAGTGATATTGGGCTTAACCTGACAGTGGTTTTAAGACTGCCCCTCTTCGGGCCGTGCTCCAGCCAGTCCTGCAGGCAGTGGTTTTACTGAAATTCCTCCCTGGCCCTGGTCCTTGAGCAGCAGCCTTGTGGCGAGGTCAGCAGGCCTCAAGTCATCAGTCAGCAAGGCAGGACCTTTCCCTACCTCAGGCTCCCAGCGGGCAAGAGCCATAAATCACAGAAGTGTCCTCTCAGAGCCAGAGTGACAAGGTCCTGTAATTTATCTCACATAAAATGAGCTGGATTATTTGAATAGGCTGGAGGAAAGCAGTCCATTAATTTTCAGAGATAGCTCTTGGCTCAAGGGTTTTATTCTGCACCCACATGACGGACACTCAGCCTCTGTCTCCTTTCCTGTACCCTACTGACATGCTGAGGGCTCAACTTGCACTCCCCCGGTCGCTTAATACTAAAACAAGGCATAAGAGTACCTTTAATTCAGGGAGAACAAAAGGGCCACTTGGCCTCTTAGTGTCTGGTGATTGACCCCTTGTTCTTTCCATATCACTGCTCCCAGCCAACTCCCACCCTAAGGTAAAGACCATTTTATTTGACACCAAAATCACAATCCATAAAAGGAAGTTATGATCAATTGAACTTCATTAAAATAAAAACCTTTAACTTAAAAAAAAAAAAACTGTGAAGAGGATGACAAGAGAAGCTTCGGAATAGAGAAAATGTTTGCAAACTACATATTCAACAAGGCATATCTAAAATACATAAAAAACTCAAAACTCAACAATAAAAAAACAAAACAAACATTCAAAGTAGAAAATGAGCATAATATATGAATAGACATTTCACTGAAAAGGATATACAGATGGCAAATAAGCACATGAAAACACGTTCAACATCATTAGCTGTTAGGGAAATGCAAATTAAAACCACAATGACATATCATTATACACCTATCAGAATTAATAAAATGAAAAATAATGATAATGCCAAGTGATGGTAAAAATTCAAAAAACTGGATCACTCACACATTGCTGGTTGGAATGTAAAAATTGTCTAGCCACTCTGAAAAAGTTTACAATTTCTTTAAAAAAGCATGTACTTACTATAGTACCCAACATTTTACTCCAGGGCATTTATCCAAGAGAGATAAAAACTTATGTACAAAAAAAAAAAGAAACTGTACATGAAGGTTCATGAAAGATTTATTTAAAAAGCCAAAAACTGGAAAAACCAAATGTCTTTTAGTACGTGAATGGTTAAACAAACAGGTATATCCACACCATGGAACGCTACACAGTAAGAAGGAATGAATTATTGATACATGTAGCAATTTGGATGGGTCTCAAGGCTAAATACTGTATGATTATCTAAGTAGAATAAGCCATACAAAAAAGTTGAAAATCACGTGGTATCACTTATATGTAGGATAAAAACTTAAAAGCAGCAAACGAACAGGACAAACAGAGACTAATGGACATGGATAATGGACTAGTGGTTACCAGGGAGAGGGGGAGGGAGGAGGGGGGTAGATGGCGGGAGGGGAAGAGAAATTTAAATCATTTCTTCCATTTAATTAATTAATTAATTAGTTTTAAAAATAAAAATAAAATAAATACTGTATGATTACATTTAATAACAGTCTTGAAATGATGATATTGTAGAGACAGAGACAAGAGTGGTTGCTAGGAGTCAAGGATGAGGGCTGGGAGGGGACATGGGTGTAGCTATGAAGGAGCAACACACGGAGCCTGGAGGTGATGGAACTGTTTATCTTGATTGTAGTAGTGGTTACACAAATGTACACATGTGATAAAATTGCACAGAACTATGCAGACATATATGGTCACAAATGAGTGTATGTAAAACTAGTGAAATTTAAACAGGCTTTGTGGATTATACCAATGTCCATTTCCTGGTTTTCATATTGTACTATAGCTATACAAGGGGAAAATAGGTCTTCTCTGTACATTTCCTTTTTTTTTTTCCCCAACTTCCTATGAATCTGTAATGTCTTACAAAGAAAGTTTCTAAGGAAACATAAATTCTTATTTTTAAAAAGATGCTTTCATTTCTAAACACATTAAAGACATTTTCAAAGATAATTCCATTTAGATTTGTTTATTATTTTCAAGTTATAATTTGGATTTGGTTATATAACTTCCTTCCCTAGAAACTAATTTCCTTATTCTTCCGCTGTCTTTGAGCATTCTGGTCTCTTGGGGTAAATTATACAGGGACGGGCCTTGGAAACCAGGAGGTGAGCATTATTAGTATTATTTGTTGCTTCTTCCTTGTGCGGTATCTGAAGCATGAGCGGCCTCATCTGTAAGAAGACATAGCGTCTCTGTGCTGAGTCACAGAGAACTAAATTATTGTTATTACATATACAAATTCTGCTTTCTTTCCAAAAGAAGAAGAAAAAGTGCTTCCCTCACCATGACAGGCCCAGCATCAGAAAAGAAGACTGTGATAGAAAAAGGGCTACTGAGATGAAGCTAGCTCTAGAATTTATCTGCACAGGCTTAAACCCCAGTTTGCCACATTCCAGCTTTGTGTCTGTGAGCATGGTAGTCAGTATCTCTGTGCTTCTGTCTCAACATCTTTAAAATAGAAATAACCCCCCCCCATTACATATGTTTGTCATAAGGATTGACGGCATATACTTGTAAGGACATACAGGAGGCAGGCACATAAGATATGCTCTCTAAATGCTGGTTCAACAATAGGGTTCTAAGCCTCCTACAGCAAAAATATTAAAATGTCAAGTGAAAAATTTGGGCCACGCCTAACTATGAATTCCCTGTTACTTTGGACCCTGCCCTAATTCCCCCACTGTGACCCCAAGAGTCACCCGCTCCAGACTTTTCCTTTCCTTTTTCTTTTCAAACACTTACTCTTCATAGGGGCCTATTTCTTAATATCACTGGATGGTAACTGAGAAGCAAACCTCAAACAGGTGTGTGCAGTGTGATGGGGCTCAGATCATCAGAGACAGTTTCAGTTCTGACTCTTCCGGGCATGTCCATATGACCTGGGGCAGGTCCCCCTACACCCTAGGATAGTTTCTTCACAGGAAATGAGAAATCAGAGGACAGGGCAGATCAGAAATCTGCAAACTTGTTCTGTAATGAGCCAGAAAGCAAACATTTTAGGCTTTGTGGGCTACATGGTCTCTGTTGCAACTTCTCAACTCTGCCATCACAGCAGGAAAGCAGCCACCGAGGATACAATGAGTGAGTCTGAGATCTAATAAATTTCTACTTACAAAAAAACTTTGACATGCCAGCTCTCATTTGTTGACTCCTGATTGAGATCAATGGTTCCAAATTATTTTTGACCAGGAATCTCTTTTATTAGTCATCCTTTTAAGTTATAGTTAGAAAAATTTCATCTATCAAACCCACTTCATTAAGTATGAATAGAATTAGGTCTCCAGCTTAATTATAAATATATACTATGTGAAATATATATTTCATATATAAATAGTATCTATATAATAAGTTCTGATTTTACATGTAATATATATATAATGCCAATTAGAGCTTTTTAATTGCATTCAATAATCAGTGTTCACACTAGGTTAATATATTTCTAACCAAAATAATAAAACCTGACATTTCAATTAACTTATTTGACCTTAACATGGGTAAATATAAGTACATTAAACCACTACAAATCCTCTAATAAAACCTTTAAGGCACCCTAGAGCTCTGGGGGTCCCACTGAAATAGACCTTTTATCTCACCTTCTTTAATGTGAAAACATTGGTTTGTGACTGGTGGTATGGCTCTGAATAGGTCTCATGCAATTTCTGGGTCCTTCTTTCTGCCTCATGAAGAGGAGGAGGTTGGATGATCTCTATGGCCTTTCTGGCCCTAACATTTTATAATTCTAAGACACTAGTCCTTCCAATGTGTTTGCTGTTTAGGAGACAGCTCCCCCAGATAACGGTATCATAAATAACAGCAAAACTTAGGTTTCCTTCCTAAGGACTCTTCAGTATAACACCAGAAGCCCATTAGGTATCAACCATCCAGTTTCACATTAAACCAAAATGCAACCATATCCCACTTGCTCACATCTTCCCTTCTTCTACCATCCTGGTTGAGAAGATCCCAATATACAACTTTTTCTCATCATCAGGGAAGGACAGGTAGAGAGACCAAGAACAAAAGGAAGGCCTCGAGCAGCCAACAACTTGACGGCAAACAAGAAGCATGCCACAGTGAAAAATACACAACAGGAAAATTGGGGTTGCAAGTCAAACCCCACCACCCCATACATATCCCCAGTCCTTTTATTTGCCAACTGTAAGACAGTTTGAAAAATTCCTTTTCTTGTTTGTTTAGTTACCCTGTTCTTCTGATTTTTATGTTTGCCTCTAATAGAAGTCAGGAAACTTTTTCTGTAAAGAGCCAGAGAATGAATATTTTAAGCATTGTGGGATATTTGGTATTTGTCACAATTACTCACCTCTGCTACTGTGGCATGCAAGCAGCCATAGAAAATACAAAATGATGGGTGTGTCTGAGTTCCAATTAAAATTTATTTAGAAAAATAGGTGGCAGGTTGGGTTTGGCCAATAGGCTATAGTTTGTGGACCCCCGCTCTATAATAATATTTAATGTTATTCTTCCCCCAGAATAAGCCTATGCAGGAAGTATCTTTATTATCCCAATTTGACAGTTAAGGAATCCCAGGACATGTCACACAGGTGGTGAGTGCCAACACTGAGGTTGTCCACCACCTAAGCCAAAAACACAATCCCATGACCTTCTACCTGGGCAATGCCTCACAGCTGCAGTTAGTCTGCCCTGAAGGCTCTCCAACCTCTTCTGGGGAGTTGTGCCACAGGGCAGTCGGGCCATGCTACTGTCTCTGTTCAGAACTGCCCCTAACCTATCCCAGCCAGATGAAGAAGAGCTATGTATAATGAGCTCTAGGTCATCTCGAGGGAAGGCCCCGTAGTCAAAAATAATAAATCAATGGTTTCACCTCTAGAGTAGGAGCTTCATTGGCTAATGTCCTCCCCTTCAGCAACAGGTTAGCAAATAATCCAGAAGCAAGAAGTCATAACCCAGCATGCCTTGTGGATGCTGTGACTGTTCATCGCAGACTGGGGTCATCTCTCTTTCTCCTCCAGGTTCAATTTAATTCATTTGACAGTAATGTTTTTCTCCATCATTGATATGACCACTTTTTAAAACATCTTTTACATGGGTTTAGCTTGAAAGAATCAGAAACTTGTTCATTCTTAAAGGTATTTCATTCAGTATAACACTGCACTCTGTGGCTAGTTATATCTAGTACCACAGCTTCCTCTAGTTATCAATAAAGTATCAGCTGCCCAATGAACTGCTGTTTGAAAATATCCCTCCTAAGCTATCATTTGAAGATCCCTGGCTTGGAGCTAGCTCAGCAGGGTTTCTTTTAACTGCCGCAACCCCCTCTGTGAATCTTTTAACTGTACAGTCTGTCTTCTGGCATCACTCTGATGCATTTCCCTGAGGCTCTAGCTTTGTTATCCCCTGGCTCCATCCATACATCAACACTATGATTTTTTAATTAGCTCTGTGAAAGATAAACTTAAAATCAAATCCCCTCCAAAAACTGGGACTTATGGTATAAGGTAACCTGGTGTAGGCATGGACTGAACCCTGATTTC
The DNA here is from genome assembly GCA_003508835.1 of Eonycteris spelaea. Lineage (NCBI taxonomy): Eukaryota > Metazoa > Chordata > Mammalia > Chiroptera > Pteropodidae > Eonycteris > Eonycteris spelaea. Next base: position 8,106,873 of record PUFA01000043.1, on the reverse strand, counting down.
TGAAATAATCACAAGCAGACAACCAGGAACATCTTCTGCCACCAGCATCTGCCTATATTTCCACAGGCCCTAGAAGCTGCTGTTTGGAAGGTGGCCTTTCCATTCCCAGCATGCTGCTTTCCTCTTGAGTTAAGAGGAACACAGAGTGGACCACCTGACCAAGCCTGACTGAGTTTAGATAACCAGACCTTTGGGGATGAGTATACCAGTTATGGTAGCCCCAGCAATCCCATGTGGGATTTCCAAGGCCCTCTCAAGACTCATAGCCAACATCTCCTGAGAGCCCTGAGTGCCTGTGACAGGGCTAAATATATCTGTACAACTCAAGTTCAGCCCAAGACCACAGATAGGTTCTGCAGCAACCCACTCAAGGAAGAATCACTTTAAGCTGAATCTGCTTTCTACTCCAAACATAGCCCCCTCCACACAAGTCCTCACTAACAATAACTCTGGAAACACCTCTTGCCCCATATCCCTAAAGCTGCAAAATAATGTAAAAATCTCAGAAAGACACCAATGGAGGTCTTTCAAGGGCAATCTTTATTCCATAAATGCTGCCAGTTTCTGAAGACACATATATTGATGGGTAGATGGATAGATGATAGATGTGGATAGATAGATGATAGATGGGTGATAGATGATGATAGATAGGTAGACAGATAGACAGATAGATGATAGACAGACAGACAGAGACTCAGACAGACACAGAGATGGATATAATCTTTGAATTTCCTGAAGCAATGTACAAATGTTTTTAGCTCAAACAGAAAGATGGAAAAACATGGTATTAACTCCTAGTTCCCATGGGGACCGAGAAAAAGCTAAATAGTCTCTTTCCATATCTTAAATGCGCAGTTACAACAAATTCAATGCAACCTTCATCAATTAAGCTCCTTCCATGTACCTGGCACAATGCTAAGAGGTAAATGCACATATTGCCTATCTTAAAGATTTCCCAATTTAGCAAAGAAGAAAGACATGCTAACAAATATCCACAATATATGGCAGACTATAATAAGTGCTGTAATAAAGATACAAAAGTGCAGAAAAATAATAGGGTTGTTTTCTTTGTGTTTTCAAGGACCACAAATTTTAAAAATTTACCAAGGCATCCAGTGAGGGCAAGGGCTAATTGGCAATCTTCAGAGCTTAGCAACAACAAATGAAATGAAAACAAGATTTCTCATTCCTCAAAAATAAAAATACTGAATTATGGCCAAATACCTTCTCAGTCCTCCTAGAGATCTAAACATCTCTCCTTCATCTATGACCTGAACTATTGTAATAATAGGTCAAAGTCTGGAGAAGAGACCAAAATGAAAGATCACCATCTTTTAACTCATCATTCTTTTATCTCTGCATCAGCCTCCCAGGTTATTAAAAGCTGCATTACTTGATTTCTACAACAGAAACACTTTTGTCTATGGGCCAACCTGAAACAGCTCAGAATAACAGCCTTCTGAAAATACTCAAAAGTGTTTACTTCTCACATCTATTCACTCCACAAATATGTATTAAGCATTGCCATGTGCCTTACACTGTGTCAGACTCTGAGATCAACAGAAAAACAAGACTTGGCCGCTATCCTCAGTGAGCTCACAGTCTAGTGTTGAAGGGACAGGAAAAGGGAAAAATGATTTAACAAATAAGGACATTTGAAAATGATAAATGTCCTAATGGTTTTATGTCTGAGGTATTATGTGAGCATCCAAATACTCTTTCTTTTGCACAAGGCTAAAGAGAGAAGCCAGAAGGTCGCCAAATATTTTGAAATGAATCGAGTATTCTAGCAGTTAGGGTTTGGTTTTCTATTTGGCCTCTTACCTCTAGTCTCTTTTCTAATTTATCTTTCATCCTGCCACTAGTTAATACTCCCAAGGTTTAATTCTAATTGTATTAATCCCCTGATCAAAGACCTGAAATGCCTCACCTCTTGATTATCAAGTGAAGTCCAGACTCTTTAGCATGACACCCAAGCATTTCAAAATCTAGCCTCAACCTGCTGTTCCAGCATTGCTTATTTATTCAGTAAGTATCTATTGTCAGGCACTGTTCTGGGCATAGGTGGTACCAGGGAAAATAAAACAGCCAAGACTACCAATTTCATAATAGAATAGCAGAAGGGAGATAGCTTAAGCAAGCACAACAAAAATTTCAAATGGTAATAAGTACAATGAAGAAAAAGGAAATAGAGTGATGGGAGAGATAAGGGAGCTCCTTCAGAATGGGCGCTTGAGAAAAGCATCTGAGCAAGTGACTTTTAGGCCAGGACCTTAAAAACAAGGTGCAAGCCACCCGATTCTCTAGGAGTGAATGTGTCAAACAAAGGAACTAGTCAAGACAAAGGGGTGGTAGAACCACGAAGAAGGCCAGGCAGGGGAGACCAGCTGGGTCATGGGGGAGAGGGTATAAGTTGGGGGGGGGCAGGACCTGGACCACATAGGTCTTGTAGGAAAGGTGAGAAATTTGTTTTTTTTATTCCATGTCTGATATAGCAGATTTTAAGCAAAGAAGTGAACTAATGTGATCTTCAGCTTACACGGGTGAGTTTGGCTACTCTGAGGACAATAGATTGAACTGGGGCAAAAGATAATCTTGGGAGCCCAGCTGGAAGCACTCACAGAGGTCAAGTGGAGATGATGGCAGGTAACTTGGACCAGAGTGGGAGCAAGAGAGATGGAGGGAGATGGACTGGATTATGAGATGTGGGGATATAAACTGACAAAATGTACTCTTGTGCCACACATGGGAGGCAAAGAAAAAAGAATGAAAGACATCAGAGATGGCTTCGAAGTCCTTGGCTTGAGCAAGTAGCCAGACAGTAGCACCATGTACATAGTTCCCACTGTGTTCCCTTCTTTGTCCCTCAAGCCCCCAAATACTCTAGAGTTAAACTAGATAATGTGCCACCTCTTGAGCACAACCTATCCTTTTCTAATGTGTTTCATTGTCCATTTCTTTGATTTCTGCTTTTTTATAACCCTGAACATAATTCAAGACTCAAATGTTGTATTTCCTGAACTTGTCTGCTGAAATACTTCTATTCACAATGCTTTTTTTATACCTTAATTATCAGATGTATCCCATTCTACCTTATACTAATAGTATTAATATTAACATTATTACATTAATGGTATATGGTAATATTATATACTATAATATTAATATTAACATTATTACATTAATAGTATATATTAATATTGTTTCTATGTATACCACCTCTGCCCATAAACCAGAAACCCCATCTGTGACTAGATTTTTTGCATCTTTGCATCCTTCATGAATCTCTGCATCTACAAATATTTCTTAAAGAAGGTAGAGACAATGCAGATTATATTGTCATCCGACCTTGTTTGTTTGTCAGCCCTAGAGGAACTAAATTGTTAAGAAGCATTCTTAAGGAGATTTTGGGTTTATGATAAATCTTAAGGTGGTTTGAGGATTATCCCATCTCCAGACGAGTTGTTCCATTTTGAATAACTCACCTAAGTGACACAAGGGTGACAGAATTAGAGTTCATACCTTCAGAGTCTAACAATGTTCTAGAGAGCCACATGGGTTACAGACATTCTCTCTTCAGCACCCTAAAGCAAGCCTGCACAGCACCTTATTTCATGAAGCCAAAATGTCAGTTTTAAGACCCAGTATTATATTGTGGGACACTAAAAAGAAAACATGAAGTTAATTAAACCTTGACACATGTTCAAATACCATCCATTATAAGGACATCTTGATTTCAGAAATGTTAAAATATGAGGGGGTGGGGGGAGTGTGTCTTAAAGCTCTCCATTTTATAAGTGGGTAACAAAAGCTTAGCAGGTGTAAGCACTGGCCCATCAGACACCACGTAGGTGACAGAGTTTGAAGGCAAACTCAGATTTCTTGGTGCCAAGAACTGTAGTCTTCCCACATGAGTGTGTCTCTCAGACTTTCCAAAAGAGGCATAACCACAACAGGTGAACAGAAATAAATAAACATCTTAAAGATCAAATGTGGAGTTCAGGCTGAATCTGTGTTCTACACTAATGCCCTCACCCAAAGTCCACAATTTTTTGGCCTTTATCGAAATTATGGGGAAATGTCTGGCTGAGCTCGTTCTCTGTGGGAGGCACTGTCCAGAATTGTCAGGGATAATGGTAATTTATGTTTTCTTCCACACCTGCTCTTTTCCCTGCTTTAGTCGACTGCTAACACAGCTTCTCCCCAGGGGAAGATGAGGGAGGGGCAGAAATGAGGGAAAGAAAACAGGTCTTGTTCATCTCAGCTCAGCTAAATTGCATTTGCCCTCTTTTGCATAGAGCAATAAAGTGTTATAGAAAATGCAGCATGGATTTTTAATTTTCTCCTTGTCACTGGGTGCTGTAATCACATAATTAACCTAGTGGTAGAAATAGTCATTTATAGCAAATGGGCAAAACAATCACAGGGGTTAGCCACCCAGGGACCAAAAAGGTTGCATTTGCCTCTCAAAAAGGCATGTGTGGACAGACAGCTTCACCATCCCGGGCTATCTGGGACCTGACACCTAAAGAACGCAGCGTTAGAGTAAGGCAAGGGCACCGAGTTTGTCCTTTACATGAATTGTTACTGGCTCAGTTGTTTGGAAGGCCCTGAAATGTGTGGGGTGGGGACGGGAACCCAGAGCCAGAGGCCAGCAGCTCTATACCCGCTCCAGCACTGCTCTCCATCATACAGGTCGCATGTGCCTTTGCTCCTCCCTCTGCCCAGAATGCCCTTCCTGTTGGCTGGACTCCTGGTATCCTTTCAAGTACAGCCGAGATGTTTACTTTGGGAAACCTTTTCTTTCCTCCACTGTCAACCGCCTCACCTGTGGCCTTCAGCCCCATTTCTACCATGAGTATAGCATTTCTCACAGCCTATCTTGGAAACAAATAACACAACAACAAATTATATTATGTAATGTATAAATACATGATATATATTTGATATGTAATTTATATGCAGCTATTATATATATGTAAATAATATATAATATATATAATTATACACACACACTACAATCACAAGAAAGGGTCTTACTTACCTGCCTTCTGTGACAGAGAAGTCCCTCCCCTGATGAGCATGGCAATTGCAAAGATGATGCAAATACTCACTTTCTAGGACCCAGGGATAAGAAACAAAGAAGTGATTTTAAGGAAGGTTTTGTCTATCACCAGAAAGCTCTCCTGTCCATTATTATCCCGTTAATTTTGTCATGGAAGCCTGAAATTCCAGGTGTGGGTATTAAACCTTGCCTTCTCCACAGAATGTTGCATTTTAAAATGTAACACCCATGGCAAACGTAGCATTCGACTTATTGTGCCCCAAACCTCAATGTAAATTAGCAGATCTTATGCTTTCTTCCCTAAAATATAGGGCCAGACAGCAGAAACCACTTCTTACCTGAGTAGGAAGAGATGGTCAGGCAGGGGGAATTGGCGAGAAGGAAGTGGGAAGGAAGTGGGAAGGAAGTGGGAAGGAGGGGGAAGGAGGGGGGAAGGAGGTGCTAAATGGTATCCTAAGTAATAATACTGATGGAGCAGACACTTCAGATGAGGAACTATTCATTCTTCTGCTCCAGCCTTGGAAAATAGTATATTATTATTATTATTATTATTTTATTATTTCATACATGACAAAGAAAGGTTAAGTAATTTGCCCAAAGTCTAAGTGGTGTTGCTAGAATTCAACTTTGGGCCTGTCTGAAGCAAAACCCATGCCTTTCTTTACACAAAGAATGCAAAGTACAGAACCGTTTTCTCTTTTCACCCTCCTCGACCCACCTCACTCCAGGACCTCGACTGGCCTTTATGCTCTTGCTTCTTAGAGATGAAATGAGAGGCAGACAGCTCAGGGAGAAAATCACACAAAATTATGGAGAAATATTCTTAAGTCTCTTTGAAAAGAGTGTCAGACATTGGAAAGTGAGGGAAGGTTTAAGGTCCAACGTGTGTTTTCAGCATGTTGGAGAAAGGGCGAAGTGGAGGGGGTGACAGGGACAGAGAAGCCCGTCCAGGACACCAGAAATCACCCCTTTCTCAGTGGCCAATCTCAGTGACAAAAAGGATTTGAATCCTCAGAACCAGTGATAAAGAATGTCTAAGAGGGACCTAATCATCTTTCTCAACTTTCTTAACTCCATGAAGGAGAAAAAATATTTGTTTTTTTCTACCCTTCTAAATTCTCAATGGAGGCCCCTGGAACAAAAGACAGAGATTAGCAAGAGAAAAGAATACAAATTTATTTCATATAAGTTTTATGTGATACAAGAACCTTCATAAGGAAATGAAGACTCAAAGAAATGTTTAAATCTGAGCATTTTTCTGCTAGATTTGATGAAGAGTGAAGCGCCCTGGAAACGAATAGGACAAAAAGGGAGATGAGCTAAGAGTAGTAAACTGGCGGAAACATAGCAAGGCCTGTTCGTTCAGATTCCTGTCGGTGCCCCTCCACCTTCAGAGATAAGGCTGCTCTTTTCTCTGGGTATGTATAGGAGGGCATCTCTTACCTGAGGATCTTATGACCTGCTTCAGGGGAAGGTCAGGAAAATCCTTCCTGCATCTGGTTTCTCAAATCCCTGCAGCTTAAAAGAGCCAATGTGCCAAGGGGCACATTGGGAGCTTGTTCTGAACCCATCACCTGCAACCCCTTCTGATAAACATAGAATCTCATAGCCCCTAAGGAGAGGAAACCTAAGGCCTTCCTGTTGAGTATTCCTACCAGCCAAAAAGAATTAGTGGAGCCTGAACAGCACATATAGTTTTGTCTTCCAAATAAAAATTGCAGTCAAATATTAAATATGTCCCTTCACCCCTGATAATTCTGATTGACTCTATTTGTTCTAAGACCCTATTCCTCCTTCTGGAATCTTTTAACACTTCTGCCCTCTCAGGAAGACAGTGTGAGGCTCCATCTCAGTTCATGTTTGTGGTAGGAGAAGTTGCCTTATAGAACTTGGAGCAGAGTGGTGAGGACACAAAAGCATGTGAACCTTCTGTAGGTGCCTGGAGCTTGCTTTCCTTGGGTGAGCATCAGGCAAAAAGCACAGAGACGTGGTGCTCTTCCCGCTAACAAGAAGCTCCTCCCACACAGAGGCATCCACCTCAGGAGTGTGACAGACACAATGAAGTCCTGGCCTGAGAACTGGCCACTACCTGTTGCTCCTGTGCTTCAGAGCAAAGAAGAAAAGCCTTAATGCTGACTGCACTCCTATCTACCAGGCTGTTTATTTCAGTTATTTTATTTCACCCACAAAGCAATTTTATCGAAAATCTGCACTTACCCATTTTCTTTTATTTAGGGTTTGTATCATTAGCTAAAGTTGTAATGCCTATTTACTGGTTTATGTGTATACATCTGCCCCCACCCATTAAAATATAAATTCCATGAGACAGACTGTATCCTCTGCCCTTCTCTGTAATCCCAAATGCTAGAAAGTCGTGCTTAATGCACATATGTTGAATAAGTAAAGTTTGTAGGTACAAAATTAAAGCTCAGATAAGTTAGATAACATGTTCAAAGTTAAATAAATACAAGAGCTAAGAATTAAGTGGATGCAGGCCTGATTAGCTCTACAGATATGCATGATCTTTCTGTGAAAAAAGACAGGAAGTTCAACCCAAATCCCCTCCTTGCGCACTACTGTTTAAAAGGAGCTCAATTCCTCTTCCCCAGAGCCTTATGGATAGAAGTATCACTGCCACTGACAGTGGGAACATGTTAGCTCAGATGCCCTGAGCAGAAAACATTACCTCTTGTGCTGGTACACTTAAGCTCCATGAAATGTGGGATAATGCAAATTAGGAAAATTCAAGAATGCATAACTTTGAAGGTCAATACATGAGAAAGTTTAGGAATAGCTGGTTGAGAGCAGTGGTTCTCAAAATATGGTCCCCAGACCAACAGCATCAGCATCATCTGGTAACTTGTCAGAAAAGCATATCCTTGGGCCCTACCCTGGTTCTACTGAATCAGAAACCCTGGGGTGGGGTCTGGCCGTCTGTGTTTTAATAAACCTTCTATGTGATTCTGATACTCACCAAATTTGGAAAATACCTATGCAGTAGACTGAGGGAAAAAAGTAACGGCAAGTGCCATCATTTTTCAATAGCTGTTTCCTTCCATTGAGACTCCAAATATAATTAAGGCAAGGAGAGAGTCATGCAGATGTAGAACAGCAGCCAGACAAAGGCTCCCTTTCTGGCACCCTAAGCCACAGTTCAGAGGCCCTGGTGAAATGAAATGCAGGCAATTCAAACATGCCTTTGACTATCCTGCATTTTAATTTCTCAGGCATGTCTTTCATGCCAGCTTCTCCTAGAAAGAGCTCAGAGTCTCCCTAAAAAGAGAGAAAAGAAAGCTATTGCTTGCTTTCTACCCCACCCCTTGCCTTGAAATTGTTTTCTTCCATTCTAGCCCGCTGGCTTTAATTAGGAGGAGTGAAGGCAGCGTGCAAACTGAGACAGCAGGTGGTCTTAGCACAAAAATGTGTTCAATAAACAACTTTGGATAATCAGAGGTCACCATATCTCTGTATAGGCATTCTCCTCTTCTTCCTGGCTTCTCCTTCCCCATACTGTTTGTCTTATCATTTACACCTTGTTAGTTATAAGGAAGCCACCAACTCAGAGTCCTGTTGCTATGGGCTTAGGAGGGGGTCCATCTTCACAAGAGGTTGAGGGCTGGGAGAGGGAAGTCAGAATAAAGAAATCATATGTGCACAATTGGCTACAATTAGGCACATTATAAATACCTATTATACAAATGCATTATAATGACAAAATCTGGCATTTTAAATGCATTTATATTCTGGGCAACAGAGGGTAATTTTTTAGACCTGAGAGAAATCTGCTATATTAAAGAGCATTAATTATCACTAAATGAAAGATGCCAATCTGAAAAGGCTACATAATGTATGTTTCCAACTCTATGACATTCTGGAAAAGGCAAAACAATGGAGACAGTAAAAAGATTAGTGTTTTTCAGGGGTTGGGGAAAGGGAGAATGAATAGGCGAAACGGAGGATTTTTAGGGCAGTGAAACTATTCTGTGTGACATTATAATGATAGATACACATCACTAATTCACTTATCCAGACTCATGGAATGTACCACACCAAGAGTGAATCCTTATGTAAACTATGAACTTTGGGGAATTATGATGTAAGTATCAGTGTAGGTTCATCAGCTACTCTGGTCAAGGGAGGTTGTATGTGGGGTAGGACATGGAGTATAGGGAACTCTCTGAATTTTTTGCTCAAATTTGCTATGAACCTAAAACTGCTCTAAAAAAATAAAATTTATTAATTTTTAAAATAGCATTAAACTTAGACTGAAAAGATATGAACTCTGTCATGGTCTCAGTCACATGCTGGCTGTGCAAACTTGGCCAAGTTACTTGGCTTCTCTGGGCCTCCATGACACCATCTATAAAATGAGAATGCTAGTATCTGCCAGACAGAAACATTGCGATGGTTAAAACAAATACAGCCAATGTTTATTTTGTTAATAATAATAGGAAAATAACATGTAGAATTTGGGGCGGAGACTAAGGACTAGGATTCTAGATTGCTGCTCTGAAGCACACAGGCCTCGCCCGGACAGCACCACCTATATCACTACCTGACTTGAGATACGTTTCTTTTTCTACCATTGAAAAATGTCTGCCCCACTGAACTGCTAGAAACTAGAGAGTTGAACAGCAACTCCTGGGAGTAGCACATTTGATTTTTAGAACCAAATTATATTGTACTGTAAACACCTCAAAGGGAAAAAAATGAATAATAGCATCTTAGCATAGATTAATGAGTTATATTAACTACTTAAAAGCAAAGTCCTAAGAGAACAGAACACAGAATATGTAAGTTTTGATAAAGGGGATTGGTAGAAAATCTGAAAATATCTAGAAGCTCAAGGCACTGCCTGAAAAGGTAGATTTAATTTAGAAGGTCAGAGTGAGCGGTCAGAGGAGAGTTTTTAAAGCAGGGGCACCAAACGAAGAGAAGAAATCCATCAAAACACAAGCAACAAATATACTTAGTACCATACTCCGCCAGCCATTGTTCCAGGAATTTGGACTACGCCGCTAACCAAAGCAGAAATTCATGGAACTTACATTCTGGTGAAAGGGACAGGCAAAGATAAGTAAATAAACATAATAATTAAATTTATACAGTATAGTAAAAGATAATATATTCTATAGAAACAAGAAAAGGTAAAGCATCGTTGGGAAAATAATGAGGAGATTTCATTTGAAATAGAATGGTCAGGAAAATTTTAATTGAGATGACATTCGAGTAAAGAGATGAAAGAAGTGAGATTAGCCACGCAGATCTCAATGGAAAGGAACTTTCTAGATTTTGCTCAAGCGAAGGACCAAGGGGAGCTTTCTGGTCTGTTCCAGGACTAATGAAACCAGTATGGGTGGAGCTGAGTGAACAAGGAGAAAATAAGGGAAAGGAGGTGAGAAAGTTGAAGGGAGCAAATAACTTATGGCCTTGCATGCCGCTGTAAGAACTTCAATTTCAATCTTGAAATAAGGAGCTATTGCCAGGTTGTGCGCCAAAGGAGGGGCATGATCTGGAATAATGTTCTCGACAAGTCACTTGGCTGATGTGCTAAGAGCAGATTCAAGTAGATGGGGACAAAGGTAGAAGCAGGTGAGCTTCTAGGGGGCCCTTACATGAAGTTTAACTTGTCAGGCAAGTATTGACATAGTCGAATCAGGGTAAAGGCAGCGAAGATGTGTAGAGTCCTAGATCCTGTCTACACGCTGAGAGCAAAACCAGGACCCTCTGGAGGAGTGATGTACAAGATTTGGCACTGAGCTCTGGGAAGGATGAAGTTGCCATCAAATAGGATAGGTTTGGGGAAGATCAGGCCTCTAGAAAAAGTGGCAAGAGGAGGAGTGGGCATAGAGGAGACACTGAAAGCATGAACCTCACATCTCCCACATTTCCCTGTAGCTCAGTCTGGGTATAAGATGGAGCAAATAATTTATCAATGCCATGAGCCTTCAGACCGTGGTCAGCAAGAATCATTCCGAAGCATTTCCTACACCCTCAGTTTCCCCAATGCAATGGAACAAACATATAATAATTTTTTAAAAACAGTTTAAAGGAAGTATAAGTGTGTTTGGTGATCTTCTATGTGAGCATTCCCCACCCCCCCCACCCCAACCACCTCTGCCATCACTCCAAGAGAATAGCCAAAAGTCCCAAGTCACATTCCATTAGATTGTGAATTATCTCACCAGTGGCCCTAGAGAGCAATGCTAGTTATCTCCTACACTCACTTTCTTGCCCCTCAAAATATGTCCACAGAAAAGATCTAATTAACCAACTATTAGGTAACAATAAGTAAAACACACACACACACACACACACACACACCACACAACACACACACACACCCCTGAAAATACTCCCTTCCCTAAGGATATTGGAATTTTGAAGTAGCCAACATCCTAAACCAAGGGACAAAGTAATGAAATATCAGTCATCAGATTAAGGGAATGTAAGGGTCAGGGGTCTTGGACTCACATTATTCTGTAGCCACCTCCTGAGAAAACAAAGCCACAAGCATGACTCAGAGTGGCTTCCTTAACTGTTCTGGTCCCACCCATTCCAAAAGGAGGAAATAAGGCCCTTAGGGGTAAATGCACTTCATACTTGCCCACATATTATTTCCTTGTGTGGAACTCCTTCCCTCCCTGCCTGCCAGTCCCTGCACACATAGACTCTATTCAAACAGATAGCTAACTGGTCTCATTTCCTTTGCCCTTCCACTGCTAGACTCCAATAGGTGCAATGTGTATGTGTTCCATGTGCATGTGTGCGTTGCCTGCACATCAACTTCCAGAGTTTTTAAACTATCTGGCCGCAGAGGGATCTGCTAAGTAACAGCAGTCCAGTGAAGTGAGAAGGAAGTCTTCTTGCCTTGAGCCAGCAGGAGCTCCCAGGGGTATTTCAGGCACCACTCACTCACTCAGCATGAAGCTGACAGAGACCTCCAGCAACAATTACAGCTCCTCCATGTTTTTCAAAGGCTGTAATGTTAAATCAATCAATCAGGTGTGCCACTCGCAGAAGCTTCGCTGAGACTCACTTATGGGGCTCGAGGGCAGCAATCATCCCGTAAGCGCCTTCTCCTTGCAGTTTTATTTGAGGTCAGTCCACTTTGTGAAGCCATTACATAATAGTCCTTTTGAAAGTTTTTCCTCTCTCGGTGGCTTTGCACTGCACTTGACAAATCAGTAACTCCTGGACAAGCCCCAAATATTCTGAAATGCACCCACACAGAAATACACTGCCCAGGGAGGCAAAGAGAGTCCTCCCCAAGACATACGAAAGACACACACAGCGGGAGCACCGAACCAGCCAGGTCACATGGCTTAGATTCCAATGAAAAACCTGAGAAAACACAATGTCAGAAGAGAAGAAAAGATCAATCACCAACATCCCGTCTTGCAAGCATGCTGGCCACACTAGACAAAAGGATAATGGTTTTGTTTGTTTTTGTTTTGTTTTTGATAAAAAAAAAAGAAAAGAAAAGAAAAAAGAAAGAAAGAAACAACAGGAAACCACAATAGTCCAGTGTCCCACTGTTTCAGGCTGCATCTACCCACTAAGTGACTTTCTTCATTTTAGCCTCACTTTCATTATGCCTTTTTAGAGTTAACTAATCTTGATTTTTATGTTTCCTCCCCACAAACCCACTTTAATTTTCTATTTTCACTCACCTAACTGTTCCACCTACCCAATACATATGCACTTAAAACAGAGTTCAGCATCCTTCTGGAGAGTCCAGAGAATACTATGCCTTGTAAAATTATCTTGATTAATTTCATTGAGGCACTAGGGGTATATAATAAAAATCAGTTATAAACAAAAAGAAGGAAATCCAGGGGGAAAAATGCACACCCAGAAACTCTTCACTCCCAAAAATTACCTTTATGAGATATTTAAATAAGAATTGAGACATGAAAACACATATCTTGGGAACTCCACACAGATAGGCTATATGTACACATTTATGCCTCAAAATAAAATCCCCAGCACCTCACTCCGTGCAATGAGCTCCACCCCATGCCTGAAAACAGGAAATGGCATCTTTGGGATTCTAGCTTCCAAGTTTAAATTGTTACCATGCAAGACATTACAGGCATCACTTTGAACTGTAGACATCAATATGATTTAAATGGCTGCCACTTAATATGGTGAAGAGGAATCAATTGTGCCCTGAAAACAGGAGACAGGTACGTCATCCCGTCGGTTTCCCAGGAAATAATGAGCCCTATTAATAGTTGTTAACGTGAATCAACAAATCACTCCTCTGTCAGCGGCTGTTGGGCTGGGGCCCGAGTCAATCAGTGAAGAGGCAGAAAACTGACAATTTAGGAAGAGTCTCAGCAAGGGAAAGGGGAAGGACATCGGTCCCTCTCCAAACTTGGGTCAGCTAGAGCCTCTGAGGAAGGAGAAGAGGATTCAGCATTACAAGGAGGCCCCGAAGAGATGCTCACCAGTTAGACACATAAATGTCAACCAGACAGCCTTCATGTGGCCTTGTAGTCAAAAGAGAAGCCTTCAAGGGCAGGGCTCCTCCTCCCCTAAGAACTTAAAGCTGCTAAGGAAATGGTCAGTGAAGATGGTTGAGCAGGACTAACAGGTTTTGTTTGGGGTACAGCTTAGGTGATGATGGTATGCCCTCCACTACCAGGCATGTGACTGTTTTTCCTCTCCATTTCAATCCATTTAAAATAGACTCATACAAAACATTTTGCCACATATATGTCAAAAGATAAATAGCCTAAATAATTAATGATCTTATAAGCTCATACAAATCAAAAAGAATAAAAAGATCTCATTAATAACTAATATTTATTAATACCTTACTATATGCCAGGCACAAGCTAAGAGCTTTATCTAAATTATCTCCTGTAACTCTCTCAGAAACTTTAGGAGGTAAATAATGTTAGAACAACTCAAAAGGTGAAAAAACCAAGGCTCAGATGATTTCAGTTACTTGCTCAAGATCATGCAACTAACAGATGATGAAACAGTGATTCAGAACCAGATCCATCTGTCAAAAGTCTACACTTTTACACTATGTTGTATCAATTTCTCACAGGCAGCCCACAAAGGAAGAAATACAAGTGACCAGTAAACATTTAAAAAATATCTAATTGTGATGGTAACCAAAAAAGTCAAAACCAAAAGAATAATTATTTATTCCTTTGCTTATCAAGTAGATGAAGATTATGAAGACTGTCAAAGCCTACTGTTAACAAGTTTATGAAAACACAGTTGCAATGCAGTATTGTTGAGAATGTAAGTTATAAAACCATTCTGGAAGGCAGTTTTTTGAAATATATAAAAAGTATAATTTATACATACTCTTTGAAACTCTCCTCCTAAGAATTACCTTTATGAGATATTTAAATAAGTAAGATAAGATAAAAAGGCATTAACCACTGCTTTTAAGAGGTAAATATTATAAACAACATGTGTCCATTTATGAGTTGCTTAAGTAAATTATGAAACATCCATACAATAGAATATGACTTCGTCACCTAACAAAATGGAGTTGAACCATATTTATGACATAAAGATCTCTATGAAAAATCATCCACTCAAAAAAGCAATTATAGAAGCATATATAAAATATAAATATTTATTATACATACACACAAAGCAAATTTTCTGGAAAGATGGTGAAAATTATATCAGTGCTGATTTTAGGTGATGAAATTTCTGAGAGCTTTGACTTTCTTCTGTGTGTTTTTATGTATTGTTTGAATCTCTTCGAATAAGAGCTATTATTTTTACAACAATGAATTTCCTTCCAAAAGAAAATAAATCCACATATTCTATTTTCTAATTTAACTTTTTGGAAGACAGTGCTGGACCTGGGGACATTTTTAAATGATGAAACATAATATAATGGAAAAAACTTGAATTTAGAGTGTGACCTCAGGTACAATCTTGGCTTTTACTAGCTTTGTGACTATATTAGCTTTCTATTGCTGCCATAATAAATTATCACAAATTTAGTAGTTTAAACACAAATTTATTATCTTACAGTACTGTCAGTGAGACCTACAAACTCACTGGGTTAAAATCAAGGTGTTGGAAGAATGTGTTCCTTTCCAGAAGTTTTAGGGAAGGGTCCATTTCTTGCTCATTTCAGTGGCTGGCAGAGTTCAGTGCCTTGTGCTTATGGGCCCGAGATCCCTGTTTCCTTGTTGTCTATAGTTAAGGGCTCTTCACAGCTTCTAGACGCAGCTACATTTCTTAACTTGTGATTCCTTTTCCCCACCTTCAAAGCCACAATTTGGAGTCGAATCTTCATTCACTTCTACCCACTAACTACTTCCCTCATCCACTTTTAAAGATTTATGTGATTAGATTGGGTCCACCCAAATAATTCATTATTATTCTCCCTTTAAACACATCTGCAAATTCCCTCATTGCCTGTAAAGTAACATATTTACAACTTCCAGAGATTGGGACATAGACATCTTTAGAGAGCAATTATTGTTATACCTTTGGAGAATAATTTTCAGCAAATTACCTGAGTAATCCTCAACTCTAATATGGCAGGATGCTTATAGAATTACTACTTTTATGTTTTCTTCTGTTATTGTTGCATTTTAGTATTCTCATTCTAAGAAGGTAGCCAGGCCTCCCTCACCTCAGGGTGATTTATGATGACTGAAGACAGCTTTTCTTCTTTGCTTTTGTTTTCAGAAACCTAAGCTGGCAGGATCCCTAAGAGAACATGATACAGTAGAAGGCATGGTTGGATGGTTTCACAGGAAGTTGACAAGGATGCCTTTAAAAATCCAGGCAGACTTGAACAATGAGCAAATGAGCTGAGATCAGCATGGACAGGATACCAAAGGTTTTTTCCAAAGCTTCTTTTTTAGGTAAGACCTTTGTATTATCCCAAGGGAGGGAGTGGTAAAATAATCCAAATAATGACAGATTGAATTTCCCACCACTCCAATAAGATAAGGATACATAAATTCAAATCAATTGAATTTATAGAAAATAATATAACATCTTCAACACCCTTAGCTGACATAATAAACATATCTATCCACTACATGGGAATAATCACTACCATGTGGGAATTTGGGCAGGACAAATATGTGAAAAGCCTTGGCACATGATAAACAGGCTCAATAAAATTAATATTGATATATGATGGTATAACAATGAAGATGGCTCAAAAGCATGTAAACACTATTCTCTAAAGAACTAAAAACAAATAAAGAAATGCTACATGTATTTTTTGGTGTTTTGAGCCACATCCAGAAGTCTGATAAAAGACTCATCACACCATGTTTAGTATAAAATACTCTTAAAACATTAAAAAAGAGAAAGGAATCACTCACTCCACATAGAAACTTTGGAGTTATCTCCTTCACTTTCTTTTTTTTATCCCCTATATCCAATTGGCCACTACCTATATCTTTTCATTTCAACCCTAGAAATAGCACCTGTAGAACCTCTTCCTGCTTCTCATCCCCACTGTCAATGACATGGATCCAGGCCCCCATTATCAATCTCCAAGACTGTATGACAAGACCTTGCCAATGGGTTTCTTCACCTCTTACCTCAGCCCCATCCAATCCATCCCTCACTTCCCTGCTTAACTTTTTAAAATGAGTAACCCTTTGGGCCACAATCTTGCCCAATGTCCCATTACTTCAAGATGCTCATTCTCACCTTCCTCCCTGACTTTACACAAGCTGGTACTTCTTTCTAGGATCACCACCACTTCCCTTCTCTCCCTACTCAAACATCAAGAGACAAATCAAATATTAATTCCTCTGTTGGACTACTCCAACTCCCCCAATTCATCAGTGCTCTCTTCTTCAGTCTTGTCAGAGTATAGTGTACAATGCCCTTTCCACATTGTTTGGTTACTCTATTCACATATTTCTCCTAATAAGCCAAGAACTTCTCAAGTGCAGACACTGTGCCTTGTTCAATTTTGGATCCTTAGAACTAACCCATTGCTCAGCATGTAAGAGGCACTCCCAAGCATTTCGTTAAATAGAAAACAGAGAGGGTGATGCTGTGAGGCTCTTGGCAGCAACGAAATGGAAAGGCAGAACTACGCCCAGACTCCTCAGGGACAAAAACCCTTTTTATTTTCGTCTCTCCCTCTCATGGCAAAACGACAAAAGGGCACTTTTGAAAAAGAAATGGCAGTGAGGAAATCAAAATGAGGAGATAGTGAGCGGTCAGAATTCAACTCAGCAAACATTTCCTGAGCGCCAGTGCTCTGCCAGGATTTAGCAATTCCACTTTCAAAAAGTTGAAAGTAGGGACCCAAACAAATATTTGTGCACCAATGTTCACAGCAGCATTATTCATAATAGCCAAAAGATGAAAACAACCCAAGTCTTCATCAACAAATGAATGGATAAAACAAACGTACACTGGAATATTATTCAGGACTTAAAAAGGAGGAAATTCTGATACGTACTACAACATGGATGACCTTGAAGACATTATGCTAAGTGAAATAAACCAGAAGCAAAAAGACAAATATTGTAGAGTTCCACTTATATGAGGTACCTAGGATAGGCAAATTCATAGAGACAGAAAATAATGGAGGTTACCAGGGGCCAGAGGGAGGGAGAAAAGGGACTTTACTACTTAACAGGTACAAAGTTTCCGTTTGAGATGATGAAAAAATTCTCCAGAGGGATGGGGGGATAGTCACACACCAGTGCAAATGTACTTAATGCCACTGAACTGTAGACTTAAAAATGGTTAAGATGGTCCTTTTCCTATTATGTGTATTTTACCACAATTAAAGGAACAATGAAAGAAAATTTTTATTCTCCAAAAATGGAATTCAGGAGGGCACTGATAACAAAAGGTACTGAGAAGTCACGATGTGTGAACTGGGCCCAGAGAAGTGACTAGGAGTTTGCTGGACAGTGAGTCAGAATTCTGACTTTAATGTTGGCACTGCCACTTACTTTTATGAGGTTCTTTTTTCTAATCTATAAAAGCGTAAAAAGATCTACCACACACCTGTGGTGAGGATCTCATGAGATAACATGTCTGAAATTGTTTTATAAACTACAAGAGGATTCTCTGATATAAATTCACTGACAACAAATAATATAAAGTGGAATTATGGTAGAGAAGACCTTCATGTTTATATTATATCAGTAGTGACCATCCCAGGATATTTTCTAAAGTCTAAACATGATAAGTTCTCCTTTCTGTCCATGCAGGATGAAATCTAAAAAGATGTGAGGTCAGAGAAAAAATAAAGACTAAAGAGCAAGGTTTTAAAAGTATGTTCTTATTTTAATATATGAATATTATCTTGCCAATAAAATTGAGAAACAGGAAGATAAAAAGAAGAAATATGAGAGGGCGTTTAGTATTCTGCTTCCTTCACCTAATATATTATAAATTACAACTCTGATTTACAACTGTGTAAGTATACAGACACAAGAACAAGAGCAAGAACTAGAAGTCAATATGCAAAAGTGAAAATAGTTGCCAAGCAGAGATAGGGAGACTATAGGTCATATATTTCTGTTTTAATTTTATTTTATGTTGTTTTATTATTTTGCAATAACAAATAAAAACAACAAAAAAGGTATTATAGTCCTTTTATATAGCTGCATATATTATATTAGCTTCAGGTATACAACAGTGATTTGACAATTATATGTCTTACAGTGTGATTACCACACTACGTTTAGTACCATATGTCCCTTTTTAAACAGTTATCAACTGGCTCCTTTCCTGACTACTTACCCACAATCCTTGTCCCCACTAGCTTCTGAGATGTTTGAAGGCCTTGTATGTTTCATCCCTGGGGGCCTAGAGGGTAACATTTGCTTCTAGCAATGACAGAAGCTTGCACAGAACAACTGGAGGATGCTCCAAGGCCCCTTCGGGGTAAAGAGCTGCCACCTTCTAGAGATTTGTGACTCAAGGCTCCAGGAGACACTAATGGCAGGGAAGAATCATCAAATTCTGTTTGGCCTTGGGCTGTGATTCAAAGACTGCAGCTTCCTTGCCCTTCCCATTTCGAAAGACCAGATACTGACTCCAGATGCTTGCCACCCTCATTTTGATTTGCTCAGATGCAGGCTGAATTAGTGCAAGGCATTATTTTTCAGAGCAGGGTTCCCCCAACAGCGTCTCCAGACAAGAGCGGGCCATAAACTATTTCAGTGGCTGAGCTCATAACTAGATCAAGGAGAGAAACTAGAAATGGCAGGTTGATTTTACGCCTTAGCACTATCTCTCTAGTCTATCACCTGTAGAACCAATAAGTTTAGCACCCCTGACATTCATCAGAAGCCATGGCCTATAAACAGGAGAAACAGAATCAGAGAGATATCTCAATTTCACTGTGCAAATAGAAGGCCATTCTCCCTGATAGAGAAAGCTTAACCCTGGAGGACAGGGGCTGTTCCCTTCAGTCAAAGCCTTTGATTCTTCCAGCCTCAGGGCCCTTATTCCCAAGGTGGAGGCACCAACAGTGATTGTGCAGGGTGTGTGTGCACAAGGGTGCCCGGCTGGGCAGGCCAGCAGAGCTGACCCCTAGCACAACGTGCACTCACCCAGTCATGTCCCCAACACTGGGGCAGCTGACTGCAGGAAGGAGTGTCTTTCTCACAAACCTGTGATCTGCTCCCAAGCCACACTGCCAGTGGCTGAGCCTTTTTCTAACTCACACAAAGCACCGTAGGCTCCAGCAGTGGCCCTACCTGGGGAAAGAGAGAAAGCCATTCTGCACTTGTCTGTGAGTCCTGTATCTGAATCCCTCAAAAATCTGACAAAACACTGTACATCAACTACTAGGCAGAGAAGCCTAGTATTTTATTTTATTTTATTACGGAGGTTCTTTAGACTCCCACAGACTATGCTAGGCTTCATTTAACGTTCAGAGCCAATTTCCCTTTTAGTTCCCATAGTCACCAGTGCTTCCCTTTGTGAACTATCCAGTAGTTTTTCCTTACAGTTTCCACTGTGTTAGACCCTTGACAAATGCCAGCCCTGGCTTCTTTGTCCCTGACTCTACCTTTCAGATCCTGCTTCTTCTCTCAGAGCCTCATTTTCCTTGCTTAGCACTTTCCTCTAGCCTCAATGACCCTTTGAGAATAATGTCGTCACGAGTCTTAACCAGGCTTTCTGTCTGAAGTCACAGTTTTAGAACTACAATATGGAGCCCTGAAATTACATGATAATTCGGGAATTAAAAATGATTAATCCTGTAGAATTAAAAATCTAGTTCCTGGAAGGGGCGTAGACATCACCTGATGCAATTTTATCTTTTAAAAGAAAATGAAGCAACCAAAGCTAGAAATTTTGAGTGACTTATCTAAAATCACACACACAAGTATTTGTTGCAAAAATAAGAATAGAGTGCAGCCTATTTATTCATCTACCAAAGAGAGACCAATCTTCTACATAGAGAAATTGTCTCTGATATTATCAAGAAAGGCAACATCCAAAAGACTGTGAAAAGGAGGATATTGTGCTTTCGTGTATGACTGTGAGTGCACAGCCTTCAAGGGACCTCGCTAGAGAATATAGTAAGGAAAGAGGTATTGAATGTGGACTTAAGAGTCCAGTGACTAGTTTCAAATCCTTCCTCTGCCATTTCCTAGCTTTGTGATCTTGGGCAAGTGCTTTAGTTTCATGATCTGTAAAACGAATGCAATAACGGTCTGACCTCAGAGTGTTGAGGTGAAGATTAAACGAGATCATTTATGGAAGAAGTGCTTAACACGGTACTGACATATAACTTAAAAGAGATTTGCCACCTGCTAATAACCTCCCAAAACATATCAATTTTAGACACATGCCATGTCCAGGTGGGTTATACTAACGTGAGAATCTAGGATTTTGTCTAATTTTCATGGCTCCTGGCATCATATAGTACAATTGCAAATGTTCCAGAAGGGAAACATTACTGGGCACAGCCAATAAATAAAAAAATTACTAAGTCAGGCTCATTTAAAAGCCACATGGTAATTCCCTAGTAATTCTGGGTTAATTGCATATTAATTACTTTCTTGTTATAGCATCAATGAGCCATACATTTGATGTGGGAACCTGCAGCAGAGATTAAATGCTAAAATGGATTTTCTTCAACTGTTACAGAAAATGATCACTGATCACTCGCTATTGCCAAAGCTTTTCAGAAAAACATCCTATGTATGTTACTGCTTCTTTAAAGAGCTCAGTAATTATCTAAAGCATCCTCCAACTAATGTTTCTTCTAGTTTAGGTATATGAAGAGTAGCCAGTAACATCTACCATCAGTGACCAACTGTTTCCCCATATTAATTAGATCAAAGTCTTTTGAGATAACAAGCCCCATCTCTTCTGGGGTGATGGTTTAATTGGGGGCAAGTGTCTTGGGATGTTCCCAAGGTCTTTGCCTCCACCTCCTTCCTGGGCCTTCAGAAGTTGACTTTTCCATGTTCCCTGCATTGAAATAAGATCCCCCAAAATAAGTCGTATGAGCCCAGCTGAATGTCTTGGTAAAGAAATTATGTATAACAAGACGATTGGCAAGGTTATATCACTCCATGAAAGCTGTAATTTCCCTGCAATTGATTTCCTAAAGATAACTCGCTGTTTACGTGCAGTGAAAGCTAATTTAACAAGAAAGATGAGTCTCTTCAGAACACCTTGATTGGCAATTGTGATAAATTCCTATAATTACTATTGACTCAGAGAAGGATTTTCATTTGTTAAGATGTTGCTGAAATGACAGCCCGGTGATGGTTTTAAAAAGAGGAAATGGAATTACTACATGCTGCTCCCATCTTCAAAAAAGAAACTTGAGGGATCAACAGGGTTACAGACATTTCAGAGAGTCCATGAAGGCCTTCTTGAATCTCAGAGAGACCTGTGCATCTTACCTGGCATTTCTGTATTGACTGAAAATTCTCACAGGAACCATAGTTCTTAGACCCAAAGAGTCTGGCTCATTCTCCTAACAATGAAACAAAGCTGGATCTGGATCAGTAGTTTCACAGCAGAGGCAACAAAATTTAGTGTTAATGTTAAAAATTGAATAATATTATAAAGTCCAACATTAGGCAAGTGGTAAAATCAATCAGTATAAATCCAAATGATATATTACAGCCATTAATGTGATTATATGGAGAATTAAAGACATAGAAAAATGACCACTATATATTTTAAAGTATAAAAAGTAGGATGCAAAATTACAATTTGAGCTCAGCTATATAAAAAATACACTTAAAAAGAACGGGAAGGAAATATGTCCCAGAATGTTAACAGTGATAGCTGCTAGATCTCGGAGTGATGGGATAAATAAAACCAATAAGAAAAACGAAAAAAAAAAAAATCTGCTTTCTAAAAAGTCTACACTATAATTAGGGGTTTTTCCTGATATTCATTTGGGTTGGCTTACTTATCAGAGCCAAACTACAGATGTATCTATTTCCTAAGTAAAAACTGTCCTTTGCCATTTGGGAGCTTTATCCATGTCTATCTCACCTACCATTGTCAGCACCACCAAAAAGCTTCCCATAAACTTGCTGTTTCTGTTTCTACATGACACATACAAAAACTAAACAAGAACTTGTCTTCCAGGTGTGAACTAAGATAGTCTACTCTGACATAATGTATAGACTTTCTATGGAATTTGTCATATAAATGTAAGGCATTACATTTATTGATCATAATTTTATAATTATAATCATTAACATTCCTAAGTGCTCTCATTTAATCCATTCAGTAATTCCAGGAGACAAAAAAGATTATCATCCTTAATAAAGATGACAAAACAATGCCTCAGAGAGCTGGAGTAGTTTGCATGAGGTCACAGAACAAAGTAATTATTTAAATCCAAGTCTTCTGTTTCAAAGCCTAGGACTCTTTCTACTGTACCATATTTATAGTAAAATTCTATAAACGAGAGGTGCTTAGCAAATTAGCATTTTGTGCCTATATCAAATTTTTTCTATTCCATTGAGAAACTGTTGGCCAAATGTCCATAGATTCAAAGCAATCCTTATCAAAATTGCAATGGTATTCATTTTTTCCAAAATAGAACAATCTTAAAATTCATAAGGAATCTCAAGGGACTCTGAATAGTTAAAAGAATCTTGAAAAAAAAAGAACAAAGTTGGATATATCATACTTCTTGATTTCAAAACATGCTACAAAGCTACAGTAATTAAGACAGTATGGTACTGGCATAAAGTCAGACATGTAGACCAATGAAATAGAACAATGAGCTCAGAAATAAACCCTTACATTTATAGCCAAATGATTTTCAACAAGGGTCCAATACTACACAATGGCAGAAGAACAGTCTCTTCAACAAGTGATGCTCAGAAAACTGGACAGCCACATGCTAATGAATGGAGCTGGACCCTTGTCCTACACTATATACAAAAATTAACTCAAAATGAATTAAAGACCTAAACATGAGACCTAAAACTATAAAGCTAGAAGAAAACATAGAGAGGAAGCCTCAGGACATCAAATTTGGCAATTCCTTGGTTATGACAACAAAAGCACAGGGGACAAAAGCTAAAAGAGACAAATGAGACTACGTCAAACCTTAAAACTTCTTCACATCAAAGGAAACAGTCAAGAGTAAAAAGGCAACCTAAGGAATGGGAGAAAAAATTTGCAAATCATATATTTAATGGGGTTTAATATTCAAAATATGTAAGAAACTTCTATAATTCAACAATAAAAACATTTTTTTAATGGGCAAAGGACTTAAATAGACAATTCTCCAAAGAAGATATATGGATGGCCAACAAGCATAGGAAAAGATGTTCAACATCACCAATCATAAGAGAAATATTAATCAAAACCACAATGAAATATTACCTCACATCCATTAGGATGTTCACTCTCAAAAGAACAGAAAATAACAAATGTTGACAAAGATGTGGAAAACCTATTGTGGAAATATAAGATGGTGCAACCATTATGGAAAACAGTTTGGGGGTTCCTCAATAAATTAAGAATAGACTTGCCATATGATCCAGAAATCCTATTTCTGGATATATATCCAAAAAAATTCAAAGCAGGACCTCAAAGAGGTATCTACACATTCATGTTCATCTCAGTATTATTCACAGTCGTGAAAAGGTGGAAGCAACCCAAATGTCAATCAATGGAAGAATGGATAAAGAAAATGTGATATATATGCATACAATGGAATATTATGCAGCCTTAAAAAATGGAAATTCTGTCACATGCTATGTATGAATAAACTTCGAGGATATTTTGCTAAGCAAAATAAGCCAGTCACAAAAGGACAAATGCTGAATGATTTCATTTATTAGAAGTATCTAAAGTGGTCAAAATCACAGAAAGAGAAAGTAGAAAGGTAGTTGCCAAAGGCTTGGAGGTGGGGGGAGTAAAATTAGTGTTTAGCATGTATAGAGTTTTGGTATTGCAAGATGAAAAAGTTATAGGTGTTTGTTATACTACAATGTGAATATACTTAACACTACTAAAAGTACACTTAAAAATGGTTAAAATGGTAAATTTACTATCATGCATTTTTTGCCATGATAAAAAAAAGTTTGCATATTAGTAATTGTCTTTATCAAGGGTTTTTGGCATTTCAAAAAGATATATACTTTTATAATTCATTGTTAGGAACACTAAAAAATACAAGCAAACATGTACTTGCTTGCTCGTCTAACAAATATGATTTTAATGTGCTAAGAGCCTCAAATGAAATTTTAATTAACTACAAACTGAATTCATTACATGATGACAGATTATGATTTTTTTTGTTTGTTTCTCTTGGACAGGCTTATGTTTTAAATGTTAATTGTGGTTTTAAAAAACATAAAATTTACCATCTTAACCATTTTTGAATGTACAGTTTAGTAGTGTTAAGTATATTCACATTGATGTACAACAGATCTCCAGAAAGTTTTTATCTTGCAAAACTAAAATTCTATGCCATTAAACAACTTCTCATTTCTCCCTTCCCCAGCTCGTGACTACCACCATTCTACATTCTATTTCTGTGAATGCGACTACTCTAGAAATCTCATAGGAGTGGAATCACAATATTTGCATAAATGACAAAATACATTTTTTTAAATATGTGAAATGTTGCTTTGTATCAACTTTTAAGGAACTCACATATGTAGCATTTTAAGGGATATCAAACCAAAAAAAAAAAATCAGAGACCAAAAAGTAACTAAGCTTATTATATCCTGAAAATTTTCTAGTGGTTAATCTCTCTGTGCCTCAATTTCCTCATTTATAAAATGAGGATAATAATAATACATTTCTCAGAGCAGTGTGATGCGAATTACATGTGCTATACATGTAAAGCATTTTGAACTGTGGCTGGCACATAGTGTGCACTCAATAAATATTAAATATCATTATTTTTGCATGCATTTATGTGGCTCCCTGGTAGTCTAGTGACTCAGATTTACATGTATCTTATCAGTATTGAGAACACACCATATTTAAAGCAAGATGGCCACTCTCAAGGAGCTCATAATCGAAGGTCTCAATGTTCAGCACAAAACTCAGAACATAATAGAAACTTACTAATTATTATTGTTTAATAAAGTATTATTCAATAATAACAGAAGCAAGAAAATAAAATATATAAAAGAATAACTTCTACTGCTGAAAATGAGTAACTGTAGTCTAACATAGTGAATATTTCAAGACTGTAATCTCATCAAGATATAGCCACTAATATTCTTTTGTAAATATAGTTAAAAATAGTAAATCTATTTTCACTGTGGGCAAGAATTTAACAAATCCTAACCTCTGATTTTGAAATAGCCACCCAGGAATTTATAAGAATGCTACAGTATTTGCCTGCTCTAGAGACATATTGAAATTTTAAAATGATTGTAATAGCAATAAGAGTGGTCTTTCTCTTCTTAATGAAATTCTAAAGAGCTACAGTCTCCTGTAATGCAAACAAGCATTTCTGCCTTGGCAGATTCATTACACAAACTCAGCCAACCATAGCTGAGCAGGATTGTAGCCAGCAATGCTGCCACCTGCTGTATAAAAGTGAAATCGCTTTTCTTGGAGGGAAACAAAAAAATCGATGGCATGACAAATTGGTGCTGCGGGTTTAGGTAAATAGCTCGACTATGCGGGTAGCTCAGCACATTATTGAAGTCGATTACTCTTCTATCTATCTAAGCTCACCTGGCTGTTGGCTAACTTACCCCTCTACTTCCATTGTTGACTAACTGCCCTGTTATACAGCAATTTGGCTTTCTGATTTTTTTCATTTACTCAAAATGAATTACTTAATGTTGAAATACTGTTTGTAGTGTCGAATTTACAATGACAAGCCCCATAGCCTCATGTCTTAAGATAGCCTATGTATACGGGAGCCAGATAACAAGTGCCTAGCAAATCTCCTCTTCTACTAGGACCATAAATATACACGCACCACATATCTCTCTCAAGCTTTATATATGTGCACACTCAGGCATACCGTCTAGGAGACTATGTTTTTAATGTAGACACACAAAAAAAATTTATTAAATATAAACATTCCCAGACCCTCTTTGCACCCCAAAATTATACACAATGGCCCAAGTACAATTAACCAAAAGAGAGGTGAAGTCAGATTTCAGAAAATGTATGACAAAAGCAAAGTTGATCTTTAGCAATCTGTTCACTTTTTAGAGATGTATTTTCCCTTTGCTCTTGCTTTCCATGCACACAACCTTTTGATGACCCTTTAGATGTCCAAGTTATCCTTTTGAGACACTCGAGGAAGCATATTGCAAAACCTGAGACCTCCCAAAATCAAGACCTTTCCTGATTTCTCTTGTACCACCACTCACAACCACTGCATTAAAACTTACTATTCCAGTTTTCTACTCCTGAATGATCTAGTTAATTATTTCTGGTAAATCACATAAACTGAGAGCCAAGTTACTGTGGCTAATTATTTAATACATTAACTACCCTCAAATGTTTGCATGTTGACAAAGGCTTGTGTCAACCCATAAGTTAATTAAAATCATGGAGAACTGGCAGGATTTTAGGCACCATGAATATTGATCAAGCCAGTAATATTTAGATGGGTCAAATGAGGAAAAACTTTCTGTGTCAGCCTTTAAATAATAGTATGCAGATAGCAGCCAGCAGCTCTACCTACATCTAGGGGTTCCTAAGCATATGCACGTGCATGCACACGCACACACACACACAAACATACACACACACACACCTTTTTCTCTGTATACCCATATAGATACATGCTTACACCTCTACAATGTAAAGACCTCCCTACCATCCCAACCCCCAATCCCCGCCACCAAGGAGAGAAAATGCTATCCACCTGTGAACACAAACATCCTAAATGCCTCTAGACACCATTCACCCAACAGAAGCAGTTCCAGGTCCAGACTTCACATGCTCTTTTTAGGACACCACAGTCACCTTACACCCACACAGTGGCTCAGGTAGTGAAGTGGGCAGACTTAGGGGAAAACATAAATCACTCTTGGTGTGAAACATTAGGTAAGTGCCTTCATCATTTTCAATTAACGTTCCATAACTTTTTCTCTGAGGTCCCATGCTAAAAGCAGGAGGTTGTCCCGATATGTCAGCACATCTCCTTTAGAAGACTTATCCCATCCAGCTGAAGCAACCCCTACAAGAAAGAAATCCAAACTTAAATGGAAAAACTATGTAGAAGATCTCTTGCCAGAAAGTTTTTCTTAACAGCTATGGCAGAAGTCAATTAAATGGTATCTCATCAAAATCATATATAGTGCGTAATTTCAGAATTTGCTTTTCTAAACTCGGAGATTGATATTATTGGCATGTTAGTGCTTAATATTTTCCCCCAGTAAGTAACATTTGCTCAACAACTTGGGATAGGGTTCCTATAGGGCTGGTTATATGGTTAAAATAAAATCGTGTGCTCTGAGCTTTAACCATGGAGTCTCCAGCGACATAGAAGAAAGCATCACTCTGCAGATGGAAATACTTCAGACAGCAACAGCACGAACAAGAAAAATGTAAATCCAAGGTGTGGATCTGGGCAATAATCTGTTAACATGATTAGTCACATTCTCTTTGGTTTTGCTGCTGAGTTCAGTGAGAGCAGGAGAAGTTAGCAATACGTATATGGCCTTTATTATATATCTGCATTTCATGCCGGGAACACAAAGAAAAAGGAGTGGAATCCTTACTTCAAAACACTTAGACTTGGTGTGGTTACCTAATTCCCCATCCTCCATCAGATTAACACGAAAAGTTCCTGATTCATACCTCACATTCATGGTAAATGGCTGACTCATAGCACCCACCAGAGAAATAACAGCCCACTGATAACGTTTCTCCTTCAGGGCTGCCCCATATGTTTAAACTCAGTCTTGACTACAAAAGTAAAGTAAAGCCAAAGGCTACAAAACTTAATAGCAGTATAATGCGAACCCTTCAGAAGAATTGGAAGATTGTTAAAGGGCAGCTTTGAGAAGACAGATTATTCAACCAGACATTTCATCTTGTTAGATTTGAGGAAAAGCTTACTGAATATTCACATACAACATATCATAGTCTGTATCTTGTCAACATGAAGTTGAGTTTCTAAAAATGTTTGCTAAGAATGGTAAAGAACTTTCCTGTCAGATTGACAGTTTTAAGAGTCCCAAGGACTACTGATTCACAATTCTGATACCATGAATATTTGTGATAGGAAACTACATTTGTTAAATTGTTTGCTGTAGTAAACTGTTAAATCACTAAGGTTGTAAACTATTTTTTCACAGAAGGCTTATTTCAGCAATTTACTCAATTTCTATGATCTCATGCTTTTATTACTTCATTAATGTGTAAGTAAATTGGCATCCCTGTTACTCAAAAAAATCATCTTTTTTTTTTTTCAGGCTATCCCCCACAGTCCTCTTTGAACAAATTTTGTATTCTAAAAGTTTTCTCTCTAAAATATAATGTAAATTATTTCTATTTTTCATTTTTAAGTTTTAGTATTAGTTTTTTCATCATAGCCTATAATTACTGCTTTGGTAATAATCTCTTTAGTCTTTAAACTAATGATAAGATACCACTCATCTGAAAAGACTAGATAAATCAAGAAGTACTTGTTGAGTTCTGAGAATATACTGTCTGAATATTTGTACTAATAAAAATTAATAATTTTTAAAATTTAGACACCACATGTCAAGAGTTAATTTATTCATACTCTTCAGTTCATGGCACATTATCATAATTATCTATAAAAAGCCCCCCATTTATTTCCTCTCTTAGCTTTATAGTCGGCTTCATTGACAGTTTTCCTGTGGTCATTTCTGGCAATCTCAGGATAGTACCTAACCTATAGTTCCTATGTAAATCCTGGGATTAGCTATGATTTGACTAACTTGAGATTACTGAATCGTCACTGCGGCAAGAGAACGAAGTCTGCGAATTCGCCAGCACTAAGTCACATGTTCTCACTGACCAATCACTGGACGAAGGGATGACTCTCAAGCCTTAGTTACACATCCTACCGCTGATCTGAAGGGATCCCACCCAAACTATGTGGCCTAAGAAACAGAGGTTTGTATTTCTGAAACTAGAAAAGGAAATTTAAAATATTATTGCCATTTAAGCGGGGGAGGAGGGGTGATTTAAGACATCTGAACCAAACGAAACAATTATCCACAGAAATTGAGTAGTAAGGAGGAAAATGAAATTTCTCTTAAGTAGAATAATGCCATTCAAAGCCAGTTAGACAATCATCATGAAGTCTCTGGGATTAATGCTTTATTTTAATATTCTAATAATTATTATTTTAGCAATTACTATAATGATATAGAATAGATTATTTGGTGATATATTGTCTCATTTTACATCTTGACAATTCATTTTTATTTTAAACTTTGTAATACACTACTTTTTGGTCCCTCGCAAAAGCTGACAATTGTAATCTTCTTTTTGGCTCAAAATTAGAAAAAAAAATCTGAATCACTTCTAACTCCATAATCAAAAGTGTATTTTGAGTATTTAAACCTCACTATGAAAGTCAGTAAAAGATATGTGGCAAAAATAATTTGGGGTGAGAATGACATTTAAATAAAATCTTTTTTTATTATACCAAAAAGATTTGTTTTCAATAAAGTGCATCATGAGCAAAATTTGCAGATAGAGAAAAGATTGAGAGACAGTATTTGCAATATCCAAAACTGACAAAGGAATATTTTCTAGAATATACAAAGAACTACAACTCAACAAGAAAACATAAACACTAATAAAATAAATGGGAAAATATGAAAATGCAGTTCACAAAAGAGGAAACTCTGAAAGGCCAACAAGTGTATAAAGAGACATTAATAATCAGAGACATGCAATTTAGAATGTACCACTTTGACACCATCAGACTAACAAGAACCTGGAAGCTGTGATGTCACGTGTAGGTGGTCACGTGGGATGCAAGTGCCACTGCACCCTGCTGGTGAAGGTATAGGCAGGTGTGGCTACTCAAAAAGAGCAGTACTTAGTTAAGTTAAATATTTATCCTCTGATCTAGCAAATCTCTTTTTGGGAATATATGTCCCCCAAAATTTCAAGTCCATAAAGGGACATGTATGAAGACAGTTTTGCACCATTGTTTGGGAAGGCGGCATTTCAGTCGGGGTCCAGACAGGAGAGAGAAACCATACAATAATTTGAGCAAGAAAATGGAATATAAAGAATGATTGGTTATGACAGGTATTGGAGGAATGTGGTACTGGTTACTGAGAAGTAATGAGAACTCTAAAACATTTAGGAATAGCAAGTGTGAGGCTTGGCCATGCCTCTAGCAGAGACTGAGTGCCCTAGGAACAGCCTTGCCCTCCTCCAGGGTTAGGACCCAGACCTTGTTGGAGAGGGCACGGCTGTGGCTCATTGGATGACAGAGAAGTCTCTGTGGTGCCACGCCTGTGTAACTTGCTAGGAGTCCTTCCTTTAGAGTTTGCCAGAAATTCGCCGTCTAGGGTGCTGGGGAAAGTTGTTCGTTCACAGAGGGTGTTTCACTAGAAACACTTCACTACAAAACTGCATGAATGCGGGTGCTAATGAATATTACTGGGTGCTACTGGCTTCTGTTCACTACAGGAGCAGAAGGCCTGCTGCTGCAAAACTATCTAACTAATGGCAGGGGCAGCAGTCCTGGGGAGTGCTGCTGGCCTCTGGGTGCCACCGACTGCCAGGCACTGTAGGAGCCAGGCACCTGAGCAGCTGCCTGTGCTCAGAAGCCTGATGAAAGGTCACATCAGAGCCAGAAAAGAAACCCTCTCCCCCAAACATTTCTCCACCTTCCTCTACTGACAGAGCTTAACATTATGTCAGCTGATCAAAAAGAAACAAACAAAACAAAAAACTATAAAAAGGGCCTATATTCATTAATTTCAGAGTAGGCAATAAATTGATAACAGACACTGATTGGGAATTGAAAATATCTGAGTATCGCTGTGGAAGTGAGTAAAAACTCCACATGAAGCCTGCTGATGGAGTGACTATAAAGCTAAGAGATGGGAGAACTGATTTTTAATGACATTGCCTAAAGTTGGCTTTACTCTGGATTTTTCAGCCAAATGAGCTAATAATGTCTCTCTTTTACTTAAGTCAGTTTGAGATGGGTTTTGTGTTGTCTACAACCTAACTTACTACATAGAAGCAAGTTAGAGATCTAATTGACCAGTCTTTCCAAATGCATTATTTCATACTGAGAAGTGATCCAGCAGTGAGGAAGGGACTGAGCCCTCTCCCCCTGGTGTGAATTCTAACCTCTATCATGACCGTTCCTACCTTCGTTTCACCATCCATCAGTCCAGGGCAGTGTTTTCCCAGACTTGGATTTGGGAGGATCTAAGCGCATCACCTTGGAGAAAAGCTAAACATTCATTTTAAAGTATTTCTTAGTTTCTAAACTTCTCTTCCTGTTATCAATCTCTCCTCCTTTGTTTGATAACAGTGACAGACCACTACTAAGAAGGACATTAAACAAAAGGAGACAGGAAAAAAAAAGAGGGAAATCAAAGGGAGAAATTTAGTGCAACCAGCAAAAGCTTCATTAGGCTCACAACAAACACAAGCTCAATTTCTTTCTCTCTGACATTAACGAGTTTGATGTCAGTCCAACATAAAAGCCAGGCAAATCTGCTCACTCTAACTGGGGTCCCAGGATCTCTGCAGCTGCTTGCAAATTGCTTAATTCCACTAAAGGTCATCTTTCTTGATTGGTTTTCATTCCTTTCTATGTCCAACCAATCAACTACTGGCCAAGCAGATGGCTCCAAGCGAGTCCTGGTGGCCAGGTCAGCAGCTGCAGCCTCACCCTGGAACTGATCCTCCCTCCCCATCCTGAAAATCCTTCTTCCAGCAGTGGCTCTTTAACTAGAAACCATAGGGGTCCAATTGATATTTCTGGAATAAATAAATGTAACTGAATAAAGTCTGTGCATAGCACTAGAAAGGGGCTGAGAGTGAAAGAAATGTAACTCAAGGAATAAAACAAAATAGTCTACACAATTTATAAAAATAATAAAGTCAATAGCAGGACTGATATTTAAACTCTCATCTTTATATCCAGAGTTCTTTATTCAATTAACATGATGCCTGTCCAGGATAGAAAAGGGCCAAGAAAAAAATGAATGAAACAAAGAGATAGATAGAAAGAAAGAGAGAATGGGAAGGGAGAATTAAGCATAGGATAATTTGTTGGTTTCTTCCATGTGGCAAGATCTCTCATGTTTTATCTTACTTCTTATGACAATCTAAAAGGTAGCCATTATTGACTCTATGTTTATTGATAAGGATTTCAAAATTCAAAGACCTTAAACAATTTTTCTAAGCTTAGAAGTCTTAGAAGTTGCAGAACTAGAATTAGAATATTTCCAACCACTTTCAAAGTTCATACCCTATCAATGCTGGATAAGACTGTCTCTTTTCCCTCTCAAGAGGAAACACCAGAGACCTAGGTGTTGCATTTGTTTTCCAATAAAGACCTGACATTGTGCCGTTCTCTACTGCATCATTTTAAATTTTAGAAATGTTCATGTCAATGTGATTTAATCATCGATAAATCGATATTTATTTAGGATCTATTTTATTCCGGACATACATTCAGTAATTCAACAAACATTTACTAAGAGCCAGGTGTTCTATCAGTTCTTAAAGATTCAAAGGCAATTAGGATATGGTCCGTTCCCTCAGGGAGCTTGGAGACTGCTGGAGAAAGTAGAGATAAGACAATTACAAAAGAGTGAGTTTACTGCCCTTTAGTTAGAAGTCCATACAGGCTGCCTAAGGAGCTCGGAGGGAGGGGAATTAGCATATACTGGGTGAAGCAGAGGTCAGGAAGTATTTCTTGGAGGAGGTGATGTATGAACTGAGTCCAGATGAAGTATAGATCGGGGAGTGGGGGAAGTGGAGACAGTATTCCAGGCAGAGGGAACAGTGAGTACTGAAGGTCAGTGAGAATATGCTGCATGCCAGAGAAGTTAGCATTCAGGATAGTTTAGGCATAGGCTATTTATAGGGCATTATCAAGGGATTGAGGGCTGGGATTATGTGACAGTTGAGGGCTTTAGGGTTTCTTTTGAATTATATAAGAAACCATTGAAAGTGTTAATCAGGGAAGAAGCAGAGTCAGATTTGCACTTAAGATACCACTCTGAGATCTCTCAACTGTGAAGAAGAGCCTGGAGGAGCCATACCTGAAAGTGAGCATGGTTTAGGGATTGATTCATTTCCTATCTCTGCCACAGCTAGCCATAGGAGTTTAAGAAATTTACTTAGTCTTTCTGGGCCTGTTTCCTCCATGTGGGGATAGAAATACAATAGAGTTGTGGAGATCCCACCTGTATTAAATATAGTACATGGAAATTCCTAGTGCAGAATCTGACACACAAATGAAAGCTATTCTTGTTCATTTGACCTTTGCCACATTTTGTCAGATTAATAAACGAACCCTATATCATTTGTTTCTGTCTTGTTACTTTGTTCAATTCCCCTTGGCTGAGATCAATATGTTATTTCAGGACCCATGTCAATGGAGAAGCTCCTGAGACATGCTACAGGCTCATGGCAGAGAGCAGAGTACAAGAAGGTGATCACATGTCAAGCAATAGTATTTAAAGCTTCTGTTTGGCACATGTTTCATCTACACACACTCCGCTGACCAACTCAAGTCATAGAACAAAAGCCAGTCAAGTGGGCAAGTGAACTCTGCTCAGGAAAACACAGCAAAGGTAGAGAAAGAATAATAATTTGAAAAAATAATACATTCTATCACCTATCATACTTATCTGAGCTGTTTAGAGTAAAGCTCTAATTGAAGACAAAAGTCAGAGATCACTGAAGGCAAATTGACCTCACCAAGATGGTAAAGGTTTTTCCGATTCTGAAAACTTAGCTCCTTTTGCCACATCCACATGTTTGTTATCTTTGACTGGTTCCTGCAATGGTCCATGTATTGGTTTGCTGAGGCAACTATACCAAAGTCCCACAAACTGGGTGGCTTAAACAACAGAAGTGTATCATCTCACAGTTCTGGAGGCTAGAAGCCCAAAATCACGGTGTCGGCAGGGGTGGTTCCTTCTGAGACTGAGGGAAGGACCTGCTCTAGGCTTCCTTCGTCGGCATGTAGATGGCCACCTCACGTTCACATAAGTTCTCTCTTGTGCGTGTCTGTGTCCAAATTTCCTTTTTATTAGGACTTAATAAAAAGTGAACTCCCTACTCCATTACGATGGCATCTTAACTAATTATATCTGCCACAACCCTATTTTCAATAAGGTCCCATTCTGAGGTACTAGAGGTTGGACTTCAATATATGAATTTAAGAGAATAGCATTCAACTCGTAAGAGGCAAAAATAAAACCCTTAAAAGACCTGGGCTGTCAAGAAACAAGAAGGGATTAAAGAGTTGCTATCCCACCCTACAATCTTTCTTGTCTACATAAAAAACTGCAAGTCATGAATTTTAGGAGCAGACAAAGGAGAGCCATGAACTGAGTCCCCTTAGGACACTGAACCAGAAACTGACATTCCTTGCCCACTGATAAGACCAGTGCACAGAGCGCTATTCAAACGGACAAGTTCTGTAAAGACACAAACTCAAAAAGTCTATAGGGATTCTTGGTCAAGCTGAATCCATTGTCTAAGCTGAGTACTTGTAATTTACCTAAACTCATTCACACACAGACCAAATAGAATTTGTGCCACATATTTCTGACTAAACATGTACTAGGCTGGCTAGCCACCATGAAGAGGCTGGGTGGGAAAGGCCAATTGGGTTACAGTGCTGTACAGCCTGTTCTCACTCGTGGTGGCTGCAGAAGGGGTCAGCAGTCAATAAGTAAGGCCTCTTCTTCAGGGCACCGGAACGATTTCACTAAAACTCTGCCTGCTCTCAACACCTGTCTTCCTTCCACCTTTCTTATTTTAATAAAAGCCACATTCTATCTGGCACTGCAAAGAACAATGCCTCTTCTTCCTCTTCCCTGTGTGAATCCCTTGCTCTGTAGAAAGGTTACTCCTTTCATAGTCAGACAATGTTAGCTGTCAGCTGACACCTGCTGCCCTTTCCTAAAGTAAATTATCACTGTTCACTTTGATAGGATTAACTGTTTCCCTAGCTCTTTCTCTGTCTCGCTCTCACCCTTTTGATTTCTTTTATTTTCTTTTCTCTCACCCCACCACCACTCTGCCTTCTTCCTACACACACACACACACACACACACACACACACACACACACACACAACACAATCTCTTCCACATAAAACTTCAATTTGGCAGCTCAGGAAAGAAGATGCTGCTGCTTACAGCTTTTGTGTTCCCATTCAAAGTTATAAACTGATTGTAATAAACACCATTGGACCATTCCAAGCCATGCAGTGCTGGAGTACAGATACTTTCTCCCACCAAACCCTTTCTCATTATCACAAGACCCCACGATTCAGCTCCAGCTCCAGGCACGAGTGGAATCTGCACGGGTTGGTCCTGCACTGAAGGGGTTAACAGGGAATGATCACAGGTTCTACTCAAGTTCTTTGCAGCTAAGCTCCTGGCCCAATGATACTCATTGGTATCCACGACCTAGTACAATATTGGAAAGCACCTCTAACAAAACCTCAGTCAGAGGCTGGACTGTGCTGTATAGACAGCAAAACCTGGAAACTGCCTCATGCACCAGAGGTGAGGGACTGACCTAGAACCCATACTAATGTAATACGAGAGGGAAGGATGGAAGCGAGACTATGATGGGCCCACCTGCATTCCTGGGGCCCTCATCTGTATCAACCTCCAGGTTGAATCAAGACAAAGTTCCTTTCCAGTGCTATCCCTGGACAAAATCTGGAATGAGGTGAATATTGTCTTTGGTACTCCCCTCACAACTTTTGCTCAAAATCATCTTACAGGCCTACAACACTCCTAAACGCCAGGCAGACATGAACAACTGCCAGCCGGGCCTGTCCATTTCAGTGTCCTATGGAATCACAAGCAGCATTTGTTCAAAACTAAACTCCCAGCCCCCAATGCCATCACACCAGCTTCCACCCATCCAGCTGCAAGCTCCTGCTCTGGCCCCCTCACACCTCCTAAATGCTTTGGACTGTGTCCCTTCTCCATCCCACCACCTTTTTCAGGCCTTCCTTGTTACCCATTTAGTTAGGATCACCATGAGTCAGCAGGGCAGGCATTTGAAGTAGGGAGACCTGAGCTCTGATCTGAGTGCCTCCACTAACCTGGACCGTGGTTTGGAACAAGGCTATCAACTTGTTAGCCTTAGTTTCCTATCATCTAAAATAGGATCTAATACCACCTTTGCAAGACCGTGGGAGGATTTAATGAGGCAATCTTTGTAAAGAAATGTCGATCTTTTACTTCTGAATTCAGTTCTGGTGCTCTTCACATCAAATGCCATGTGAATAGCGCTCCCTGGAGGACAGCGACCCTGTGGCTCTGTCCCTGAAACAATATTATGAAACCTCGAACTTTAAGATTTATTAAAATTATTTCACCATTTTACTTAATCTATGACATTTAAGTTATTTTATGTAAGAAGAATATTATTTTAACTATATATCTTGAAAGGTTGTATTATAAAATTTACTTTAATATAATTTAATATGTACATTCATTTATTCAATACATATGGATTGAAGGAATAATGTTTACCTGGTACTATGCTAATTCAAAAAGGCACATCTTAACTTATTTTCAGTTAGCAAACAATACGTTGTTTAATTTATCTTAAATTATCTTCGTATAAAAATATTTTTCTTGTCAAAAATTCTAACTGACATCATATCACACTGAACACTGAATTTATTTCAAAACATATTTTCAAATCAATCCTATGTTAAGCCAGCAAATCCAGAGCAAAAAAAAGTCTTTACTACCTAGACCAAAATTCATTCTTTTTTCATTAAAATATGAAGCAGTTTAGTATTTGTATGTATTATTTTTAATTGACAAGGTGAGAGACGGTGATATTTACAAGTATTTCTCTGCAAATAACACATTTTTGGTATGGATAGTATTACTCCCATTTAATGAAGAGGAAAACTAATATATAACCACCACTATATTGCCTCTTTCTAACCTATATTTTAGGCTAGAAACATTTGATGTGTCACTAAAACATTTGATCAGCGGAAGATAACTCAAACCGATGATAAAGATCTACTTAAAGGGAATGTGAAGAAATATTTTTCAATTTCTACTCCTAATTTGTTATTTAAAATCTGTGTTCCTTACACTTCCTTTCTTCAGTCAAGAGCACATTATAAGTATATATTAGTCTAAAGCTATGCTTCCCTGAACAAGTTGGATTCTATCTGATCTCAGAAGTTAAGCAGGTTCAGGCCTGGTAAATACTTGGATGGGAGACCAACTTAGGAAGACCAGGTGCCATAGGTGTAAAAAATTTTAAAAGTTTTTAAAAAAGAGATTGTAAGTTGACAAGATCCTTGCAATCTGTCAGGTTAACCAAGGGCTGCCTCGCCTAAAATAAATAAATAAATATTTAAAATAAATAAATAAAAATAAAGAATATATTAAACAATGATCAATAGAGAGTAAAAATTCAAAGTATGCAAAAATCAAAGATCGCCATGGTAGCTACTGGTATTCAGCTGAGTGGTAACCCATCTGCCAAATGGGAGAATCACAAGCTTCTCATTTAAAACAGAAGATCTCATGTTGTTCTCTTTTGAAAGGGCAAAAAAATCCTAGCATGTGAATTTGTTCACAGAAGTTAAGATCCACTACTGCTGCCTTTAGTGATGTGGTCACCCTGGAACACCTTTGCAAACAAGCAACTATGAGCACTTAGTAGGTGGTAGGTTCTACTCTTTCCTCTCAGCCATTCAATAAATGTTTGAGCACATCCCGTTTCCTAAATGTGATACTATTGCTCCTGCCTACAACCTTTCATTAGCTCTTCAGAAATTTGAAGATGAAATCTAAATCCCTTTACAAGAAATACACAACACACCTCACAATCTAAGTGCAGCCATTCAATCCATGCTTTTTGTAGATACTGTGCTCTTGTACATGTCCCTACTTTATCTGGGGTGTGTCTTCCACTCTCTGCTTTTCCACTTAGCTAACACCTTCATATCCTTCTAAAAGTTCAAAATTCATTCTTCCCAGGAACCTCCCTGACCAAAATGGCTGCCTTTTCTCCACTCTCATACATGCTTCATTTTCTGAAAATTTATTCACAACACCACTGTAATTCTTGCCTTAACACTTAAGGTAACTGAGATATGATAAGGAATGCCTCCTTTCTCACCTTCCACTCACCCCCACTTAATTATAGAGCTATGTGGGAATGACCAAACCCAGAATTTCAAAGGCTGAGAACCACAGAGAATGTTCTTCCTACTTGTCAATAGACAGTCAGCTACGGCTTCACTCATTTACTCTAGTCTAGGCCAAAAAAAAAAAAAAAAATCCCTATCTGGGTCTTACATATCCCTTGGCAGAAGGAGAGAAGCAGGAAAGCTGGAGAAACATTCCAATGGTTCCTAAAACTTCTACTAGGAATGACACCTTACTCTTGCCAATCAGATTGGCCAAATTAAATCATATGGCTAACCCTGATATAGGTGAGGTTGGGAAGTTCCCTCCTAAGGCAGGCACAAATCTCATGACAACAGGCAAAGGTGTATCCTCTTCTTACAAGGAAGGAGAGAGAAAATTATCAGTAACAATAATGCCATCTGCTACAAGCAAATAGCTTTCCTCTTCCATCTTCACCAATACGAATTAAGTCTGTGTATGGTTGTGCCGTGTGATGAGG
The DNA here is from genome assembly GCA_003508835.1 of Eonycteris spelaea. Lineage (NCBI taxonomy): Eukaryota > Metazoa > Chordata > Mammalia > Chiroptera > Pteropodidae > Eonycteris > Eonycteris spelaea. The sequence continues at coordinate 8,067,562 of PUFA01000043.1, read as the reverse complement.
CAGAGCCCATGTCTCAGTAATCAGTAGCTTTGGAGTTCCCATTGTTTTGTATCGAGCACCAAAAACTTACATATTTTTTTCCCACTCCCTCTTCAAAACTTGCAGTTCAATTTTATTTCATAGGATTCTATTCCCTACTTCTCTCAACTCATTATGTAAAAGATTCATTGTTCTCTTCTAGCTCCTTCTTTATAGTCTTTACCAAAACAAACACTCCTGTTCTCCTATTCTTCTCCATCTCCTATTCTTGCTAAGCATGAAAATAAACAGCAGTGACACAAATGGCTAGCAGTGACAAAATGGCCAACAGTGGGAAAGCACTGAGGCTCAATGAGCCCCCAAAAGTTCCCACAGTCATAACCTGACTTCCTTTCTTAACAGATAATTTGGAAGCTCCGAAATACTTTGTAAAGATGGATTCTCCCGCCTTCTTCAATCTGTAACTTCACCTATCTTTTGTCCAAAGGCTTAAAACATAAAAATAGTGAGATTTAGTGTAAAGTTGATAAAACATAAGCTTCAGAGTTGGATTAATTTCCTGTAACAAATTACCAGAAACCTGGTAGTTTAAGACAACATATATTTATTCTCTCACAGTTCTGGAGACCACAGGTCTGAAATCAGTATCCTTGGTCCCAAATCAGGACATCTGCAGGACTCCACTCCCTCTGGAGGCTCTAGGGGACATGTGTTCTTTGCCTCTCCAAGTTTCTGGTAGCTCCCAGGATTTCTGATTTACAGTCATATCACTTTAGTCTCTGCCTCCAGGGTCACACTGCCTCATCCTCTTCTGCCTATGTCAAATCTTCCTTTGCCTCTCTTTTATGAAGATATATGTGATTGCATTTAAGGTCCACCCTTAAATTCAGATAATCTCTGAATCTCAAAATTCCACTTGAAAGACTAGAGGGTATCACAGTTTCACATACTCATGACTACTTCCTTTCCCCAAACCCAATGTCATGAAGATAAAATAGAAATAATAAGTAAATAAACAAATATCGGTCACCAGAGAGAAAACACTGACTCTTTCCACCTTTAGAGTTACTTTTCACACTCAGGATGACAACTTTGAGCAAATGCCAGCAAGTGTCAAGTTAAAGGAAGGAAAAATGCAGTCTGGTGCTTTCAGACTTTCTCCGCCAGGTGGCGTGTACTGAGCCTATGGAAACACAAAAATCAAAAAAGATTTTGGTAAGTGACTTGTATTTCCTTCCAAGTATACATAGAAACTTTGCTTTCTAGGAATAAGAGGTTAAGCCCAATGAAATTGAATTCAGATGCAAGATTATAAAAGAATTTTTTTAGCCAGACTTCTGTCTTCTATTTTCTCTCTGAAACTCTCACTGCTGAAGGGGAAGCGGATTCTCTCAGGCCTTTCCTGATAAATAAATGGTTGTTAAACTTTTTGGTAATAAGTAACCCGTTTTTCTTCATGCCCTGAAATATGGTTTGGGGGAACTGCTGATGACTCTTAAAAGGTAAAAGTTTACTTTTCTTATGAATCTGGAATATTCATGCTTGAAACAAAGTCTTGCCCCAAACCTCAACCTATACCTTGCCATGTAAATATAGCATTAAGGTTGCCTCGTATTATAAAGTAGTTAACAATTTACAAAATAAGAAAGGACTTTGGATTCAGAAATCCTGGAATTTCCATTGTGGCTCTAACTCTTAAAACTGTGAAACTTTGGTCAAGCCACAACATATAGGAGTATAAGAGCCTGTTTCAATATCCACAAAAGGATGAAACTATTGATAAATGTTTGGGAAGCCAAGTGAGAAAATGTGTGTGAAATCTTAAAGCCTGAGATACTCGACATCACTAATCATTAAGGACATGCAAATCAAAATCACAATGAGATAACCACTTGACACCCATTAGAAAAGCTATGATATAAATAAATAAATAAATAAATAAATAAATAAATAAATAACAAATGTTAATGAGGATATGGAAAATTTGAAAACTTTCTACATTGCTGGTGGAAATGTAAAATCATGCAGCTTCTGTGGAAAACACTTTAGCAGTTCCTCAAAAAGCTTAACACAGAATTATCTTAATCCAGCAATTCCACTCATAGGTACTGAAAGCAGGGATTCAAACAAATATTTGTATACCAATGTCTGTGGCAGCATTATTTACAATAGCCAAAAGGTGTAAACAACACAAGTATCCATGAGCAGAAGAATGAATAAACAAAATGTAGTCTATACAGTGGAATATTATGCAGTCATAAAAAGGAATAAAGTTCTGACATATGTTACAAGATAAATGAATTTTGAAATCATCATGCTAAGTAAAATAAGCCAGTCACAAGAAGATAACAATTGTATGATTCCATTACATGAGGTACCTAGAATAGGAAAATTCAGAGACAGAAAATAGATTAGAGGTTACCTGAGGCTGAGAGAAAGGGAAATGGGAAGTTACTGCTTAATGGTTAAAGATTTCTGTTTGTAATAATGAAAAAATTTTAGAAGTAGGTACTGGTGATGATAGCAAAGCATAGAATGTAATTAATTCCACTAAATTTTAGACTTCGAAATGGTTAAAATTGTACATTTTATGTTGTGTGTATTTTACCACAATAAAGAAGTACAAAAAAAAATAATGATAGCTGGGTGGTTTTAGATCCATTTAGCATTCAAAATCAAGAACAGACTAAGGAAGGGTATTTTTCTAAGTGACTGTATTTGGTGATTAACTTTTCTTTCCCCCCCACCCACACACACACACACACACACACAAAGAAATTTCAAGGCCTGACACATAACTCATTCAAAGCACATTTCTATTCAACTCACATGTGTTGAGTTTCTTCCAGCCCATTTGATCCTCCAAGAAATTCTGCAAGGAACCCCAAGAACCATGGCCAAAACACCCGCTGTCCCTGCACAATATTATTTCAGTCTCTTCTAGGTGCAGACTATTGATTAGCCTCAGGCAGAGAGGACAGTAGCAGAAAGAACACAGTGAAGAGAAAGAATTTAGAAGAGGTCATCTGGTGAGTGAATGCTCTGTATGCCAAGTAGTTTACGTGTGTTCGCGATCCCTCCTTGAAGCCACGTTCTGTGTTCTTCCCAGATTCCTCAATCAAAATGAATTTCTCTATCTCTATTAGTTTCGAGTCTCTTTAAGACATTTCCGCCATCTGCCCTCATGTAAGGGTTATATTTTCATGCGTCTCAGTGGGCATCCTATGAAGACCTAGAAGGCAAGGTCTTTCTCTTTCCCCTCCCTTCCTCCTCCTGTCATCCCACCTTCATTCCCACTATCTGCAATAGTCTTAGGAGATGTTTGCCATGCCCACTGCCCAAGCTCACTCCAATCTGACAGCAGAGTAGCCTTACCAAGTATTTTTCTCCATAAAAATTGCTTTTCATCTGGTTTATTTACAGTAATCTCAGCTGTTATCAACTCCTTTCCCTCCCTCAGGATACCCATGATCACCACCACAAAACCTCAAACACAGGCACACACTTATAATCCTGAAAATGATAAGAAGTAAAGGGCACTGGCAGGGAGACTATCTGAAGGAAGGCACTGTGAAAAAGCTTGGATTCAGGCTTCAATTCAACATAACGTCAGACTATGTTCCACATATAAAAATGATTAATAACACCCAGTTGCTGTTCTTCAAGGAGCTAGCAATTGTCTTTGTACATGAATCTTTCACTGAAAAGAGCAATATCATCCCCCATTGCACAAGATAAAGTCAGGAACAAGCTGTTGTTGATATAATTTTCACATATTATCTCATTTAAATTTTACATCAGCCTAGTGAAGTCCTTCTCAATCTGGTTTCTGCTTACCCCTCTAACCCCTCTCACTGACTCTACCTAGCACTCTAGTCCCCAGACAGGCAGCACTACCTTCAGTCCGTTATCTGAAGGTACCAATTATCTCTTGTCTCCAATCCTCTACAAATGATGTTTCTCTGCCTAGATCCTCTGCCCTGTCACCACCACCACCCCCAACATTCTTCTAGCCAATGTCTACTCATTTTTCAGGTCTTATCTCAGAAGTCCCTTCCTCCTGAAAACCCTCCATGCCACCTCTACACTCCCAAGACTGAGTTTGCTACCTGTTCTTCAAAATCCCATAGGGCCCAATTATTATATCGAAGGTAGCACGAATCAGGCTCTTAAAATGAAAGTTGGTGTTCACATGCTTGTTTTCTCCACTAAGCTGAGTGGCCATAAATATAGATACCATTCGTATACCAAGAATCTCACTCATTACGTGGCACATGATAATCACTATACATGATAAGCACTCGGTAAATATCTGTTCAATGGCTGTGATAGGTAATATTTTCTTATATTTTATAGATAAAAAGCTGGAGCTAAGGAGGTTTAAAAATGCATCCAGGGCCATGAAGCTTGCAAGCAAAACAGCTAGATTTGAGCCCCAGTTCCTCCAGCTCACTAGCCCACACCATAAGCAAATCCCTCCACTAAAGTGAGAATTTGAATTAATCAAGACCTATTGAAAAGTTCCCATTGGAGTCCTCAGTTCTTTTTCTATTTTACCATATTCTCCATCAAAAATCCCTTCAACATCCAGTGAAAATCCTTATAGCTCGCACTTAGAAACATAAATCAAAGACTATGGGCTGAATTTATGAAGTGGGGGGGCATAAGTTGAAAAAAAATTGGCATCTTCTTTTCATGATAGTTTGTTTTCTCTTTAAATTGTAGATGTTTTCAGGGCTCTGATGTTGAATAATAAAGCTTAAGAACTTTACTGGAAACCTTCCCTTTTTCCTGATCTAAAAAACAGTTAATATAATGGACTGAGTTGCCCACCTAATTACTCCATTCCTGGAGCTATTTAGGGCCTTTGGGAAATCTATAAAAGCCAGTTACATTTCAGGATAAAGGCATTCTCATAAGAACTGGAAGAATTTTCAGGTTTTGAGATTTCTCAGCAGTGCCCAGCAGAAAGCAGCCATGGTTCAAGGTCAGGAGCCCAAAGTGATCTGAGCCCACTGTGCAGTTAGTTATCTATTGCCATGCGACACACTGCTCCAAAATTCAAAGCTTAAAACAAATACTTATTATCTCACAGTTTCTGTGGGTCAGGAATTCAGAAGTGACTTAGCTGGATGCCTCTGGCATGGGGGTCTCTCATGACATTACAGTCAGGATGTTGGCTGGGGCTGCCATTATCTAAAGGTTTGAATGGGGCTGGAGGATTCACTTCTTAGATGGCTCACTCACCTGGCTGTTATCATAGGTTGCTAGAGTATCTCCATTATATTGGTAGTATCTGACACCAATTCCACTGTTTGGGTTTTTCTCCATACCAAGAAATTCTCTTACACCAGCTGGGTGTCTTACAATTCTGACACTATCTACCTGGAGATGGCATCAGATTCCACAGGTTAAAGGGTAAGTCCCACAGACTATCTCCACTTCAGACACCAATCATAAATCTAGGTTGTTATCTATACTTTGGACTGTCTACCTATTAATCAGAGGTTCCACTCAAAGGATATTAAAGGATATGAATCAATAGCTAGTAAAAGAGACACACGGGGTGAGGTATGTGGGAAGGGGAGCAGAGCTTCCATGCTCTCTCCAAGTGTGCCACTCTCCCAGCAGCTCCACATGTTCCCCATCTGGAAGCTCTCTAAACTCTGAACTTCGGGAGCTTTGCTGAGGCTTCATAACATAGACATTATTGATTAAATCATTGGCTGTTGGTCATAGAATTCAATTTGGTGACTTGTTGAATAAGGTCGATGAAGGAAAGGAACCAAGGGAGCCTGAGGAGATCAGGCTTCAAGATTAGGCAACTGGAAGAAAGGGAGTGCATCCCTAATGAAATAGGAAGTAGGACAAGAGTGGGGAGAAGAAAGAAATCAGTTTGGTTGGAGGACATTGGGTTTTAGTGCTTGCAGGAGACGTACTGACACAAAAGCCCCTCATTAGTTTGGGCTCACTGGACAGAGCCTAATTTGAATTAATAGAAAACTACATGATAGACTTTATGTGAAAAATTATGATTCTGTTGTATTTTTTGTTTTACTTTGCTTTGTTTTATTTTCCTTTTTTTTTATTTTGATTTGTGGTTTTTTTACTGTCTCCTATTTGACCTGCCTTATTGAATACTCTTTTGCAAACATATATAACAATATTATTATTGTTTAGATTGAAATGATTATTTTAAAATTCTTAGAGATACCAGAATACTTCTTTTCCTGCATATTTTTAAATATCTCTTTGTGATTATTTATCCAATGATGCATTGCACAATGAAATACTTGCAACCAGTTAAAATGCTTGTACTTAAAATATTTAATGAAAGAAGAAATAGTCATGAAATACTCCTAAGTGAAAAAGAGAAGATTACAAAATAGTATGTACAATATGATTCTAATTTTCATAAAAATATTGATTATCTTTACTCAGGGAAAAAAGGGAAAGCAAAACAGCAAAATATCATTCTACCTCTGAGTATTGGGATATGGGAATAATTTTTTATTTCCTTATTGTGCCTTTATGCATTTGCCAAATTCAAAATAATGGATATTTAACATACTAGAAACATTTTTAAAAATTAACATTGTTTCTAAATGTTTTGTCTTATAAACTTATTCTATACTTATCTTAAAACCAAAAATAAATTCACCAAATCAGCAAAGTTTATTTTGGGATCATGAGAATAAAAATAAACTGTTTCCTTTAAGGTTGTTTTTTTTTTCCTCATTTTTTCCCTTAATGGAAATGTTTATAATTAGAAACAGGCATTTAGAAGGAAATAGATTTATTTCCTTTCTCTGTCTCATAAAAGTTAGCTGTCAGGAAAGAACCTCCTATTAGTCATTTTCACCTCAGTATGAATTTGACACCTCTCCCTTAGAGGTATTTATGTTCACATTATGCTCTCTAATTAGGAGGATATCTGAGGTCTATAAAGTTCAGAGGTCATGTGTCTCAGCCCACCTACTGCTCCACCAGACTTTGATAAATAACATCGTTTTGTTCTCAAAAGAATCTCTTCTTCATAACAAATAGCTCTGGTTACATGGTTTCCTCCTTTGAACATGTTTCCTTCATATTTTGGCTCTTCAGTGTTCAGCGTGAGATTCCTTGGCTAGTAAAGCATGTTGGCTTCAAGGAGCTACTTATAAGAAAAACCAGAGCAGCCTCCAGTGGCTGGAGAGGTGAATTCCTCCTAGGTCTCTTTTTCTTTCTCCCAAGCCCTTTCTTTCTGCTTTTTTTCTCCTAGTTCATTTACCCCTACAAGTCCCAGATTTTCTGAGATAGTTCAATTCCAAATATCGTGTCCCATGGTGTCCTTATGTACACTCAAGCTTTTGTCACGTCACGCATTCTGATTCTTGGTTCAGAAAACGCGGTCTCTATAAGATGAACTTTTTGAATTATCCCTAACACTTCCCTCACTTCATCTGTACCTACTCAAAAGAGAGACTAAAGCAATACATTATATACACATACATACATATGAAAAAGGAATAAAGGAATGAATGAACAGTCTTTATGGGGGAGGGGTTAGTGTATGCTTTGCTAGCAGTGAAGTAATAATAATGGCTATTTACTGAGTGCTTACTAGGAACTGGTGCTGTGTAAGTGACTTACATGTAACTCTTTTAAACCATAGTATATATGAGCAAATTGAGATTTAAGAGGTTTTAAGTAACTTGTCCAAATCTCTAGGGAAGAAAGCCAGGAGTCCGGGAAAGGCTTCCTGAGCCTCACCACTCAACTTGAAAATAACCCTTTCAATTTGCATTGTCTTTATAAGGGTGTGTGTGTTGTGTGGTGTGTGTGTGTGTGTGTGTGTGCATGCTCGCGATCTATAAGGCTCACAACAGCCCTGTGATGTCAACAGGGTCAGGTAGAGATTCATTCCCCATCTACAGGTGAGGAATTAAGGCTCAGTAAAATTAAGTAATTTGCCACAAGCAGTGAAAAAAGGCCTAGAGCCAATACTCAAACACTGTGTGCCTTTATTTACTCCTGCTTTCCTGTGCTCTGAAGTTCCCTTACTATATACAAAACTTTTCATTCCATCATTAGGAAGAAGCCCTAGATACCTGCTGAACTTGAAGGAAATGACTCATTGTGAACAGTTGAGTTTTCTAGATAGCTAAGGGCTTATTTTCCTATCACTCACTTCTACTCCTTCCTCCTTTCCTTATCCCCCTTCCTCTCCTTTGTCCCCCTCAGCTGCTTTTAAACCATCTGGAATAATCTACATATGGCTGCCTTCAAATGTGGGCTACAGTGCCCACTCCAACCACATGGTTGCTACAGCCCCTGGGGCAAGTTCCCTAGCAGAACACACTACTAAGTTACAACAAGCAGGTTGACAGGGGCTAAGGGGTGGGCACTGAGTCTCCAACTCAAGAGCACACAGGAGGGACTGAGGTTTCATTAACCTTCAACAGTTCATCCAGCATAATATATTACAAAGTTTCTTTCCTTCCTAGAAATAAAAGAGTTAAATTTACCCTTTGTATGACAAGAATATCATGATAAACCTAATAGCTAATAGGTATTTAGTGCTTACCATGTGACAGATACTGTTCTAATTGCTTCACATATATAACTTCCTTCATCAAAATCAACTCATTTATTCAATAATTTTGCAATACTGTAAAGAAGCCATGCCTGAGGGGCTATTGAAGTATTTGGGGACTATTAATTAGCCTCTACATTTTTTATTTCCTGGATTTTCCTCTTTTCCTGCACCTCCCATTGTTATTAAATTGCTAAATATCACCACTCTAGATTTTTAATTTGTTTCCTTTAATTTCCTACAGCTTTAGATGGATAAACAAATCATGCTGGAATTATACCCAGAGAGAGGTAAATATGCTTTAATGAGAACATATAAGTAAATATATTTACAATATGCATCTATTTACAATATATCTATAGATATTTACAATATATCTATTTCATTCATTTTAGGCACCAGATCCTTCATTTTTAACTTTTTTTTATGTTGAAATAATTTCAATTGACAAAGTTGCAAGAATAGTACAAAAATCTTCCATATACTCCTCACCAACCTTTCACAAATTCTAGTTGCAAATATCCCAATGAGGTCACAGAATATAATTTCTCAGGATCACTGGTAAAGAATGCGGTCATTTTAGGCATTGTTTAGTCTGTCATACATTTAATCTCCTAACCTTTCCTCTCCCCAAAGATAATTGAGATTTGGCTTACCTCTTTTGGACCTGAAATCAAAAGTATGGAAAAGCTCTAAAGATGTCACTGAGGTCATTGACCCAGTATACTATAGAAGTTAACTTAAACCATTTCAGGTTGAAGAAAATAAATCCTGGCTTGATGCCATACTGTTTATTTATTACAAATCTTTATTGCTAGGAATATTTTGTAACTGATATAACACTGTTAGAAGTCCTTTTCATCTACTCCTACTCTCTAATAATGGAGACACATCGGACCTCATCAAGGATAGATGATACTCTATTTCTTTATTTTAAATCTCATTTTTCTCTAATCTTTCATTCTTCAGCCAAATTAAAGGTCATTTAAGTTTTTTCTCAGTTATTGTATTTTCTAATCTCTAGAATCTATATTACTAAAAGGAAAAAAGAAGAAACAGGTAAGGATTGTGTCTTACACACAATAGACTTTTAGTACTTAAGCTAATGTCGAATTAAATACCAGGCTGACTTGAATTAAATGTTAAATTAAACATGGGGGCAGAGGCGACTTGGTGAGAAAAAACTCAGGATGTTCTTTATCATGGTATCTCTAGAGCAGTGGTCCCCAACCTTTTTGGCACCAGGGACAAGAGCTTCTATGAGAATCTAATGCCCAATGATCTGAGGTGGAGCTGAGGCAGTGATGCTAGCGCTGGAGAGTGGCTGCAAATACAAATGAAGCTTCACTCGCTCACCTGCCACTCAAATCCTGTTGGGCGGCCTGGTTCCTAACAGGCCACAGACCTGTACTGGTCTGCATCCCTGGGGTTGGAACCCTGCTCTAGACTGTGCTTTCTTTCACTGGGTTTAACTGAACTGAAGGTCCCAAGTTGAAAGACCCATCTTGAACCATGCTTTAAAATCTCCATTAATCTGACCTTCCCCTTACCCTTGAGAGACCCTCAGACTCTATCCAGGCAGCATTCTCCCTTATCATGGTTAAGCAATAAATCCAGCCTCATCTTACCTACAGACTGTTTAGTGATATTTATAACCTGGCATTTGATAGTCTTGGAGGCTCCACTGAGATCTAGTCAAGTCCAAAAAGTCTTTTCCACTATGGTCCAAGGTCTTGGACTTGGAAACAGGGCGTCCCCTGAGCCTCCTGCTGGAAGGCCTTCTGACTACAACAGTTGAGTAAGGGGCTTCACACTGCGTAGAACTCTGATTTCTTTTTGTTGAGCTCCCAAATTCTGAGTTTTTGTCTCCTGAGAGTAAGAAACCATTTGAAGGAATCTTTTGGTTATATGAGCAAATTTGGAAAACTTTTATTTTGGTAGAAATCTGCTTTGTTACTTTACAATACTAGTATTTTTCTCTGTCATTATTTTGTTGTGCATCTATTAGAGGAAAGTTCACAGGGAAAGGATGGCCACAGGTACCCAAAAGACTCATTCATCAAACTAACCCTGGAGACTAGTTGTTTAGAAAGTTTCTCCTCAGACCAGTAATCTGTGGACAAACTTTGTTCTGAGTCACCCATCAAACCCTTTTGAGAACTTTCCTCAATCTTGTCGTGTTTCATCCATCAGGGTCTAGTTCTGGAAAATATTTCCTCTCTAAACTTATCTGCTTTCCTGGCACCACAAACCTTGTCAGGATGGCCAGCTAATAGGTTGGCACCCTGAAATATGAGGTGCAAAAGCAATACCATGTACCTACTGCCCTGGACTCTGACAGGCTTGTCTCAGTCTAAATTTAAGTGTGCATTTCCTCTGGGCCAGATTTCTGCTACTTTCATACACGTGTGTGTGTGTCCATGTGTGCACATGTGCTTAACACTTATCTTTTTAAATGGCATAATTTCAGAAAAGATAATTTAGAATTACAATATCCACTCTGATATGAACAAAATTGATTATTTAAGAGGCACATTAGAATTTGTAAAAAATCAAACATCTAATGGTCTACATTTTTTCATTGGTATAAAGAAGTGCTTAAAATTAATTCAGATCCCAAAATTGCTGCCTTAAGAGATTCCTCAACCAAGGCCAAAAAAAAAAAAAAAAAGTGAAAAACTCAAAATAATCTCTCTTTTTAGATCCCACTAAATCACAACTTCTCTGCTCCTGAACTTCTCCATGCCTCCAACTCTTCCTCTAATCTGTTCCCCTTCACTCCTGACTGGCCAGAAACCCTCAAGGCTCAATACTCCTGGAAATTAAACTTCTCTTTGAACAAGGAAAAGTTCTTCTTATGGTTGATTTTAAGTTCTTATCTTGCTCTTACTAAAAACCGTTGTCAAAAATTTAGAAAGCCTAGACAAGATTGAGACAAATTTGCAGTGGGAAAAAAAATATTACTCAATATCAGGTGTTTCCAATGTAGAGAATTCCAACCTATCTCTCTAGTGACAGAGACATTCATTTTATTGAGACCGTTATTAGACTGTTATGAAAGTGCTTTGCCAAGCCCTGCCACACTCATACCTCATTGTTCATATCACCCAATAGTCAGGAAAGATAAAAAGAAAAAATGGAATTCTAAGACTCAAATTAGCAAAATTCTTGGAGACTCAAACTTCCATGGCCTCGTGTATTGCCATTGGCTTTATGATAATGAGATCAGCTACTTCTGGTTCATGAAATTAGACTGGCTGTGGACAGAATGAAACTGCTTTAGACTGGATACTGGTTTCTCATGATGGAATAGGTACTCTTTTAGGGAAGAATGTTGTACTTACGTCACTACAGACCTCTTTGAAATATTTAATGTTACCAAAAAAGATCTAAAAAGCAAATAAAGAAATCAGAAAATTAGATCATTTGACTAATAATATCTAACCTAATTTGGGGGATCTTCGTATTAGGGATGTGACCTATTGTCTCATTTATGTGGGCACTCTTGGCTCTCTATGAGAAGTGGCTGCAAACTCTGAACATGATCCTTCCTTCTCTTAGCATATTTACCAGTGTTGCAATGTTCTGATGGGTGGTCTCCAGAGTCCTAAATGCTAAAGAACAACAGCTATCTCATCAAATGAGTCAACAAATAATTATCTAACAAAAAAAGCAAGAATATCTGATACTTATGGAGGTTGAAACAAATACCCTCAGAATCTTGGAGTTTAAACCAACCATCCTTAAAAACTTGATATATGATTGTAATACCTCAAATAGCAGAGAAGATCTAGATTGATCACATACCCAGATACCAACAACCTATCTTCAGCCCAGGCTGAAAAATGACGACAAGGGTAGACAATGAAAACAGCTTGCTGTCTTCATTAACATGACTTTCTTTACTATCGTATTATCTTCATTAGCATCACTTTACTATGCCAGGACTTGTCCAGAAGGTGAAAGTTGCAAATAATGTTACAGTTCATCATAGGAACTTATCAAAAGACCCAGCAACTCAAGAAAGCATCAACATATAGTTCATATTCCAAGACTTTTTAAACATCTCATCTCAAAATCCTCACTGTTTCCACAGATCCTAAACTTTTATGTCATGATAATCACCCAATTCCAATTGAGCCCCTGGATTGAAAGACCCACCTTAAACCAGACTTCAAAATCTCAATAACTTAGGCCTTGAAGTTTCTTCTCTGGGATGCTATATGTCAATTTAGCATTCTCCCATATTGTAATAAGCCATAAATTCAGGTTTGTGTTACCAAGAGGTGATTCAAGTACTATTTGAGAAGCTGGCAGTCTACAAATACAAAGAGAAAATTCTAAAAGACAACAAAGAAAAAAGGCAGATTACAATAAAATAATGTCAAGAACACTGGGGAAAAAAGACTTCTCATCAGCAAAAATAAATGCTGGAAGACAATGAAGTAATATCTTTTATGTGCTGAGGAAACATAATTGGGAATCTAAATTTCTAAAGTCAGGCAAAAATATAATTTACAAGTCAAAGTAAATTGGAATTTTTTAGACATGCAAGCACTTAGACATTTACTACTAATAGTCCCTTACAAGAAGAACTACCAAATAAGAAGGAAAAAAAAATGAACCTAGAAGGAATGAATAGGATAAAGAATCAAGAGTATGCAAAAAAATTGTTAAAAGACGCTGATATGTCTAAATAAATATCCAGTGTAAAAACTTAAAATATCAGTCACTTTTTGTGCGTTTTGAAAATCCAGCTGGCAATCCAGTTAAAGATCGCATATTAAAAATGAGCATTTAATTCCGCTTCTTCCTGAAGCCCCACAAAAATGACAGCCAAAAGATTTTTTTAAAACATCAAACCCACCAGAATGAAAAGAACAGGAAATATTTCAATAGCAACAAAATACTGGATGCTAAAAAGCAGAAGGCAAGTCAGTTGAAGAATATTGAGGATCTTCTGATTTAATACCACAGAGCCTCCAAAAGGCCAGGGCCCTAGCAACAGTAGGTATCTCTGGAAGTGTGAAGGTGGACTGAAAACACAGGTTTGATTGAACGCTATTTAAGTAAACTCCACAGACCTCCCATCACTGCACAATCAGGCAACTACTTCCCTCCCCAGCATAAGGTTGAAAGCTTAATCTCTGAAGAAACAGAGGGTCTCTTGATCGGGGTGCTGGGGGTAGATATTAGGCATATTTGAGCGTGATGGAATCATACTAAAAACAGAGGATGCCCAGGACACAGGGCTTCCAAAGGAAAAAGGAATTCCCAGTATGGGAGTAAAAGGAGCCCCAGGGTAATAGCTTTGTACTAGCGTAGAGATTCACAGTCCAGATAGGATAAAGCAAAAGGCTCCTGAATAGACTTATTGGAGGGGGGGATGATAATGAGAAAATAACTAACATGTTTATTGAGAGGAGATTTAGCCAATTGGGGAAAAGTGTAGGGTTAAATAAGTGAGACATCCGTTGAAAATTAAGCAACTAAACAATAAAAATAATAATTATTAACTGAAGGGAAAACAGAAAAGCATGTAAGAAAGGAAAAGTTCATAGTGAACAACATGGTTCAATTGTGAATAAGAATTATATGGTTGTAATATCTTAAACACTGAATAGTTACATAACAAAATTATGACATAGCTGTATAAGAAAAATGTATAGAGAGGTGATATTTACATATATCTTGTCAAGATGGAATCACAGGGAAATAAATTTTCAAAGTTTATAGTGAGAAATGAATAGATAATGCCTAAAACTGTTAATCAAAAGAAAAGCACTATAAACATCACCGAGAGATACAAAAATTTAAAAGTACCTGAAATTGTTCAATATGTTTGCTTGGGACATGGATGAAGGACAGTAGTGGAGGGTTGATATTTTTTTTATAAGAATTTCAGAATGCACTGATTCTTTAAACCATGTGTGTTATGTGATGATGACTATTAAAACAAAAAATTTTAAAGCCTACTTCAAAGTATTAGGTGATAATAATAATAAAGAAGAAGATGGGAAAGAAAGTATTTTTGAAGGAAATTAAATAAAAATTCTTGTCTTATTTAAGGAGAGTATAAAAGTACCAATTAAATGTAGCCTTTGTTTAACTTTCAAATCAATACAGCTTTATAAAGTGAATAAAAAAACACCAAATAAATCCAACCGCAGAAAGGAAAATAGAAAGAAAGAAAGAAAGAAAAGAAAGAAAGAAAGAAAGAAAAGAAAGAAAGAAAGAAAGAAAGAAAGAAAGAAAGAAAGACAAAGAAAAAGCATGACAAATAGAAAACACAAAACAGAATGGTGAAACTGAGGGTCCTTATGACTTTGATTAAATTTAGTTTTAAATCCCAGCTCTAAAAATCCTATCTCTTTCTCTGCCTATACCCTTCAGAGACCCAGCCTTTCCCTGGAATAACCAGGAAGCCGGAGGCAGCAGAAGACAGTAGCCAGGATCTGACTACTGGTCACATGGTCTGGACCTCTGGGAGGCTAAAGATAACATCTTAACTTATGTTTCAGTTCCTGAGCCCTAAGTAGAACGACCCCCTCTACTTTCCCATGAAACCTGATAGATGGACTTCAGAAAAGATCTCAGAAATGTCCTCAAGACCTGAAGAAATAATTTATTACCCTTATCTCACCTTGGACCAATCACCTCCCAGCATGACCACAACTCCTAATAAGCTGTCTTGTGATTTTATTCTATACAGCCTGTAACCTACACACTATCAGGGAGTCATGTCTTTAGATTATTCGCTCCCAGGGAGATAATATTGAATTTGCCAATTCGATATTAAACTTTTTTTTCTATACTGCAAACCCTTGCTTGTGCATTTCTTTGAGCCAGTGCTCACAGACAGGCTAACTCAAAGAGACACATGGGGTTCTGGTAACAATGGCAGAAATCATTTTCAAAAACCAGTAATCATGATAAATATGAAAAGAAACTCACTCATTAACATACAAATTAATTTTTTAATTCTAGCTATAAACAATTTATAAGCATGACAATTAAAATAGAAGATATATATATAGATATATATATATCAGGGAAAAGATTTTTTTAAAAAAAGAGTCTTAGACTGCCTGTTGACTAATAAAATAATGCTAATAATAATAAAAAACAGAAACCTGTGAATTTTACATAAAATAGACTGGTACTATTCTAAACAAAAAGTTATAGAATTAGAAGGAGAAAGTAATAAGCCCACAAACATGTAAGAGATTTTAATTTCTCTCTCAAAAGCTGCTAAAACAAGACCAAACAATTAAGAATTTAGAATATTTTAAAGCTTTATATAAAAGGAACATATAAATATTTGCATCCCAAAACAGAGATTAAATTTTCTCTTCAAACATGTGTGGGACATTTACTAAAATTGGCCACATAGGAAACCATTAAGGAGGTCTCAATCAATTTGATAGAACTAACATTTATAATTATTCATACTGATTATAGAAAATCTGGGAAAAGTGGAGAGTTTAAAGCACAAGATAAAAGAATTATACATAATCCTACTGACTGAAGTTTACCTCTTTAAATATCTGGCATATTTCCTTTCAGTCTTTTTCAAAACATATATTTATACATGTTTTTATTTTTTCTCGTTTTGTAATACTGAGATTTACTGTATATTCCCTTTGTATCCTGTTTCATTTGTAAATAATAATCCTGGTTTATTTCTCCTACAGGGGCACTAGTCTCTCTAGAATTTATTTTCATTACAAAGTCAGGCTAATGGAAAGAATATCTGCTCCCTGTGATAATGTGTGGTTCTTAGAAAAACATTAATAATCACAGTGGTAAGATGTGTTCACCCCTCAGTAAATCAGAGAGAAAGTAGTTACCAAATGCATTGGTGGAGAGGTAGAGAAGGAAGGTATCAAAGCTGAAGCAAAAATGAGATTCTCACTCTAAGCGAAGAACCCATTTGCCTTCCTCCCTGTTCCGAGCCAGCAGGAGCCCAAGAAAGGGACATCCCCCTTAACACCTGCCTGAGAGGACTGGCACACAAATCACCAGGGCCTAGGGAAGAGGAAGTGCTAAATAGGGACCAAGAAAGGAACCAAAGAAAAACAAGGACTGGAGGGATGAGGATTTAGAAGGGTAAGTCAGTGTCACCACCAGGCACCTCAAATGACATCGGGTCTTTCTCTGCTCCCCCTACCCTCACCACACTCCCATTGCTAAATAAAGCCATGGCCCTTAGTTCTCTGCTTGCACCCTTAGCGAAAGAGCTGTTTAAACCCGAAACAGAGTAGGGTGGACCAGCACAGGAAAGATGGGCGTGGTGGTACTTAGGGCATGGTTGGGAGGAAGCCAGGTTCCACTCTGTCTGCATTACTCTATAAGTGAGAAAGGATTATAGAGCAGCAGGAGACACTCCAGGGGACTAAAAGGCCGCATCTGCCAAACTTCAGCACTCCCTCCCAGATCCTGCCACTGGGGAGCCATGTTCCCTAAGAAAAGGGCCGGGAGTATTCTTGTGAGGAATTCACATCATTTCTGCTAAATGCCTGGCATACGGTAGGGCTTGATACATTTAAACCATTACTATTATTTGTTATCACAGTGGTTGGAAGCACAGGCTTTGGTTTAAAACAGTGCTAGGTCTAAATCCATGCTCAAGTCCTACTTATTAGCTGTTTGGCTGCTGCAGAGCTGATTACCACCATTCTAACCCTGTTTCCTCAACTGTAAAGTGATATTAATAATACTGACTTTATGGGATTAAATTATCTACTATATGTTGATAAAGACTAACTGGAACTTTAAGCAAACATAATCAGTCAGGAGGGTCTATGGCCAGAGCTAGGACCTATGGAAGTCCTCTAAGTAATTAAGAGAACACTACAGGAAGAACTCTATAATTATAATAAAATTCTATGATTCTAACTTCTTCTTCCCTTTTCTTCCTTTTCCCTGCTGTAAATACCCCTCCATCTTGGCACATGGGCCAGAGTTATGCAGTAGGCTTACCATGTCTGCATGCACTGGGTTGCAACCCTTTTCTTTTTCCCCAAATAAATCTTCGTTATGACAAAAACACCAAATTGATATTATTTTCCAGTCGATAATGTAAAAACACTTAATAGTGCCAAGTCTATAGTTAAACGGTAACTATTAGAATTACCATTTAACATATATTTGTTGGTCTCTCTTGCCCCTCCCCTTACTTACTAAACTTCTCTCCCGATTTTTTTTGGGGGGTAGGGAGTTCTTTTGAGATCATTTGGACATCTATTTGTATCTACCAGTAGCCTCATTTTTCCATCTCTGTTCTGTTTATCCCAATGTAATATGCATGACTTCCAGTATTGGGAACAGATTTAAATATAGAAATAAGTGAAGTAAAATATAGTTCATAGGTCCTTTGACAGGACTCTATATGAGCACAAAAAGGAAATGGACAAATCAAGTGGATCCAGTACAGCTTTATAGAGGAAATGACTCTTCAGCCTCATCTTGAAATACAGAAGTTTGGAATCAGATACCCCTGGGTTTAGACCCATGCTCTGTCACTTACTAGCTATGGATGAGTTAAGTGATCTAGCCAAGTGTCAGTCTCCTTGAGTATTCACTGAAGATAATAATGCCCATCTAAAAGGTATGAGATTAAATGAGCTGATCAATATGAAACCCCAATGAATTGACAGATAATAAATTATCAATACATGCCATTTATACTTTCTCCCTCCCCTTTTCTGTCCTACCTTCTCCATTATCTTCTCTATGCTAACTCTTTCCTGTATCATCCCTCCTCCTCTCCATTCTTATTTTAGTTTCATGTCACCTAGAAGCAAACTTCCCAGTTAAAAAAATACACACACACACACACACACACACACACACACACACGAGTTGTAGACCCCTGGAAATGCTCCTCATGAAGATATTAATTTATTGATTTATGGACAATTTCTATGGTTACCCATAAACACCTGCCCATATTATCCACAGTATGCTTTAAAGCATATTTTCCCAGCTTTTGATAAAAGTACAATGCAAGGTCGAAGCACAAGTCTTGCTAAAGATTGAGATCAACATCTACATCTTTTCAATCTACCAACCCTAAAGACTGTCATTTAAAATGAGGTTAGTGTGATATGTACCCTTTCGCAATTTGATTTGTGACCATTTTTAATCTAGGCTTTCCTGGGTCTACAAATTAAAATCTCAAATTTCCTAGGTCAATTCTTCGTTTTAAATTATGAGAATTCCATTTCTTCATTTAAACTGCCATACCAAGAAGGCACAAGAAAAATGGAAAGGAATTGAGTTTGCTTCTGTGGGCTAAAACTAATACTTTTCCTCTCACCTTCTAACTTCTTTTGGCTGGGATGATAATCAAATTAACAGAGACGGATTGACAGGGAAAATCAAACTTTAATGTGTGCACAGGGAATTTACATAAGCATGTCACTTTAGCCAGTTTTTTTCTCTGACCCAGAGACCGAAATCTGATCGACCGCCTGCACTGGGAATGTAGCCAATCCTGATTTCAGCTATAGCTGATACATTTTCTCATCCTATACTAGGTCCAGGCTGACCTTCCAGGTCCCTGCCTCCCTCCTGCGAGACAGTTCTCCTGGAGTCCAAGGCTGCTTGGTTCTCAACAGCATCATCTGCTAACATTCATTATCTCCCCTTCCTTCCCCATCACACAAGCTAGGCACTAGGGAGTGCAACGTAGTCCTTGCCTTCCAAGTGTTTACAATCTCGGAGGTGACAAGGTGCTTACAGTAGAAAAGCAAGTGAAGGTAAACATCACCAAAAGGCAGCACAGGCGAAGAGATATGGACATGAATTTCTTCAGAAGTCCCAGGGGAGGTGGAGTTCACTGTGAGCTGAGCTAGTGGAAATGGCTTCCTGATTGGAATCCACGGTACCTTCTCCACTGTGCGGAGGCATTGGTTTAGAAAGCTTTAGAAAGCCATTAAGGACATGAATTTGGGAGCCAGACTGCCAGGATTTAAAGCTCAGCTCTGGCAATGCCCTGGGCAAATTACTTAGCTTCTCTGTACCTCAGTTGCCTCCTCCCTAAAATGGGGACAATAATAATACTACCTACTTCATAGACTTGTGGTGAGCATAAAATGAGTTAAAATATGTGAAATACATGGTATATTGTCAATATTTATAGAGTTGTTGACTATTATTTATGAGTGGTGTTCTTGAGAAGGAGGAAGGTACAAGTGAGTGTCTATGTAATTAATTAATGCTGTCTGGGGAGGAGCGTGTGTGTTTAAGACACCGTTTAAGACGACTTGCATAATGTCATCTTTAAGCAAAATGCCTTGTAATTGGCGCAGCTCCGAAAATACACATGCACATGAGCATGCACGCGGGGCGGAGCTGCTCTAGCTGCGTGGTCTGTGTCTGGTCTGTAAATTCGCCGGCCCGGGAGGGGGCGGGTGAGCTCACGCCGCATGTTGCTTCCGACCACTGGATACGAGACTGTTCCTGTGTGTCGCCAACACACACTGATAGAGCCCTGCTTCGACGTGCGTGTCATGGCTTAAAAATAGATGCTCATCCGTCAAGCGGTCTGGCAGTGGAAACCACGGCAGCGGCGACAGCAGGAGAGTCATGGCCGAGGTGCTGCGGGCTCCTTCCACCTGCCTCCGGGACTGAGACCCCCGCCGCGCACAGAGGTAGAGGGGCTGCGGCGGGGGGTCGCCTTCCCGGACAAGGATGTGGGAGAGGGAGGGGACAGGAGACGGGGCCTGGGAGCCCAGCAAGCTGTGCCCTCCCAGGCTCCCTCCCTCCACCGTCAGCGCCAGGCTGTCTGGGTTGGCGAAGGCTGGGCGAGGCCATGGACCTGTTACAACCGCGATAGCAGACCGAGGGAGGAGGGGGGGGACCAGGGCCCCTGGAACTCCGCAGATGGGACTGGAGGATGCCGAGGGGTGTGTCCTGGGACAGAATGGGGCTTCTCCACATCCCCAGGAGAAATAGAGTCCCCGGAGGGGCTTCCCACACCTGGTCTCCTTCCCGCTCCCTTTTGTCATTCACCATCCCACAGGCAGCAGAATCTGCTTCCAGAAAAGGTTGTTTTGAAAGAAGTGATGGGGTCTTTAGGCCTGAGGAGACAAGGCAGAGGATGATGATGATGATGATGATGATGATGATGATGATGATGATGGCTATGGGGCTGTATTTCTGTGCTCTTTCTGACCCAGATATTGAAAAAATATTTCTTCTTAAGCACCCTAAAATTCGTCTTCCCTGACCAGTCCTGATCCTAGTACCCCTGGCTCCTCATGCCCTGTAAGTGCTTGTTCTCTCTTGGCCTGGGGGAGCAATGTGAGCAGTGTGGGGTGTAGATGCAGAGTGTGGGCGGGACAAAGATGGCCTTTCACTGCTGCACTTTGGTTGAGGGCTCTGGAGCTTAAGACAGGGAAGGGAGCGGGAGAGGGATTCTTTCTGCCAGCCCTTCCTGCCTTTCCAGACATTCAGGACCGCGGTGTGAAGGCGGAGGCTCTTGCCACAGTCTCCCCTCTGCCTGAAGGTGCCAGGGCAAGTCTCAAAGGCTGGCCCTTGTCAACTCTGCAGTTCAGCACATGGTCTCACTTTTGGAAGAGCTAGCTGTCCAGACAGAGCCACAGGCACACCTGCTAGGCCCATGGGCTTCCAACTATCACTTAACTCCCACAGCAACACAGATAGGAATTCCAGTCCCTGAGCCCCTGGGCCTGGCAGGATCCCTCATCCTTCATTTTCTACCCCCTCTTCAGCCCCCCATCCAACACAAGCGCGTGCACGGCCGCGCACGACACACACACACACACACACACACACACACACGACAGTACCCTAGCCCTGCTTCAACTCAGAAATTCTCACATTAGAGATGAGGTTTAATAGATCTTTTCTTTATGCTGATCTAAGGAGGGTGGTGGTTTGCTTGTTGTGCACATAGACTGGCGCCTTCTCCTGTTAGCTCATGCATTCAGCAAGTGTTTTTCAAAAACTTATACTTCCTTTTTAGTGCTATTCCCACTCATCTCATCCCCCAACATACACTTCCCATGACAGGCTTAGCTCTGAGGCGGTAGGACAGGTAGGAATAGGTTAAAGCAGCCCGTCTTTCTGGCACTGAGGAGGCAAGACTGGCATATGTCATGGCCCCAGCTGTCTTCCTGCTAATTCTCTCTGGATGGAGAAAGCCACCCCCAACCCCCATCCTAACTCCCTAGCCTCTCTGGCTGTAGCCCCAGGCAGATGAGACCCAGATTCAGGCTGGCAAGAGCTCCAGCAGTGGGCACTGCCACCCAAACACCAAATGTTTGTGTGTGTGTGTGTTTATGTGTGTGTGGTGGGAGTGGGGGTGGGGTGCTGGAGCAGAAACCCAGCAGCTGGGCAGCTCCCTCTCCTCGTAAACAAGGACACGTGACTCTCCCACCTCTTTGCGTGGCAGAACCAAAAAGCAGAGAGAAAGGAGCCGCCGCAGCTGAAGAAAAAAATAACCCTGGAGACCCCACCAGGGACAGACTTACCCTCCCTCCCTCGAGAATCTTCTTTCCAGGACCCAGCCCAGTTGGCAGGAAAGGAAGCAGCTGCTCTGGACTCATTCAGGTGTGTCTCACGTTCCTTCCTCTTCCAGCAACAGCTACCTGGAGACTGGCCCATCATCACTGCAGCCAATCCAGCAGCTGCCACGGTTTCTGCCGCCTCTAAGATGTGCCCTGGTAACTGGCTCTGGGCCTCCATGACTTTTATGGCCCGCTTCTCCCGGAGTAGCTCAAGGTCTCCTGTTCGCACTAGAGGGGCCCTGGAGGAGCTGCCAGCTGTTCAACATCCCTTCCTCAATGTCTTTGAGTTGGAGAGGCTTCTCTACACAGGCAAGACAGCCTGTAACCACGCCGATGAGGTCTGGCCAGGCCTCTATCTCGGAGATCAGTATGTACCTGCAGACCAGTATGTACTCAGCCATGGCTGAGTGTGTGTGTGTGTGTGTGTGTGTGTGTGTGCGCGCGCGCACGTGCGTATGCAAGAAAGGAGAAGGGGGCCAGAGAGGCACTGAGTTGTGTTGTTGGTTCCAGGTTGAGGGCTGAGGGGATGGGGGTGCATGGGCAGAGAGTGGAGGATGGAGGGTTTGAGAGGGTTGGGCAGGATTATTGATCTACTCGACTCTGGACAGAAAAACTCTGTTCGAGTAATAATGTCATTTATTTAGCAAAACTTATTACTGAATGCTATGTATCAGACATAACAGATGACTTATCTGACCTTCCGTCTATTGTGCTATGGCTCTGGAAAAAAGACAGTCGTTGGGAGCCAGGAACAGTGGATAGGAAGGAGAAGGGATGACCAAGCAAAGCTGCAGTGAATGCAGACGTTCTGCAAGGTGGGGGGCTACGGAGAGAAGAGCCTCAGAGAAAGTATAGTCCCCGCTTCTCTCTCGCAAGGGCTCTATAGTATACGAGGAGTTTTTCACATGCGTTTTCTCTCTTAATCTTCACAACAGCCTTGTGAGGTAGGTACCACTATCCCCAGGTTACAGATGAGGAAACTGAAGCTCAGAGAAGTTGTGACTGGCCCAAGGTCACACGGGTCGTAAGTAGCAGAGCCAGGACTTGGAGGTTCAAGTTCAGTGCTCTTTGCATTTGAAGAGTTTGCACTGGACAGAGCGCTTGTCCTGAAATATGACCATGTTGCCTGAAAGCTGTCTATCACTAAACTGAAAGGTATAGGCCACATGAACACTGAAGGTGATGTCATGAAGTGGGGTAACTGTGAGCATGGAATAACTGGCAAAACACAAAGAGATTCTGGTGTCTGAGCATAAAGTAACAAGGGAGTTAGGTATGGGAGCAAGGGTTAGAATGAAATAATTTCAAGGAAGGCAGAGACATTAGTTGTGAGCCGGTACAAACTAATGTCCCATCTGATGTCCAAACCCCATTGTTGCATCCATACCCACATGTTGACCTCCTTTTTCTGTTTGAATTGAATATCCTGGTGACAGGAAAATCACTCTCTCCCGAGATGCTCCCATCTTTCTCAGCTAGATTCCACTGTTAGTATATATTTCCTGCCATGAAGTACAGATCCAAGAAATTCTTCCTATAGATCATCAACCCTCGCAGTCTCAGAGTACTCTCTCAATGTTCTATTATGGCTATTGGTCACCCACCCTTTAGTCTTCTCTTCTCCAGGCAAAACCTCCTCAGTACCCTCAACCCTTGCTCCAGGACAAGACTCCAGGTCATTTCTCCTCTTGATTCTTCCCTCTGGGTCATCACTAAGCAAAGGGGAGACCAGGAGCCAAAGACATGAGTTCAGCAGTGGACAGGGCACAGACAGGGACTCTTGCCACACAGCCTTGCTTCCCTTCCCTCTAACCTCTACTCAATGCAGGGACATAGCTAACAACCACCGTGAGCTCCGGCGTCTGGGCATCACCCACGTCCTCAATGCCTCACACAGCAGGTGGCGAGGCACGCCTGAGGCCTACGAGGGGCTGGGCATCCGCTACCTGGGTGTCGAGGCCCATGACTCGCCAGCCTTTGACATGAGCATCCACTTCCAGACCGCTGCCGACTTCATCCACCGGGCCCTGAGCCAGCCAGGAGGTAGGAGAAAGAGAGGAGCAAGGAAGGAATAGTAGACATTGAATTAGGGGAAAAGCTGAGGGTTCGGGTGTGGGAGAGAGATTTCAATGATGTGACGAAATGCTCAGGATATAATGTTAAGGAGAGAAAAACATTCTCTCAACGTACATGAAATACACAAAAGACATAAAAGATGAGAAGGAAATAATCCAAAATGTTAAGAGAGTGGCAAGTTGCACTTGGGTGCTAAGATTACAGGTGATGTATTTCAATGTTTTGCTGTATTACATAATTCTGTGCTTTCCAATTTTTTCTACTTTGAGCTTGTCTTGCTTCAGTGATCAGGAAAAAAAGTATTTATAAATATAAGCAATATAAACATCCTCTCTGAAAAATGGTTGATAGAAATAGAAAGATGGACAGGTGGGCAAGACTGCGGAAGGGCCAAATTAGACACAGGGTGTTTTCCATTGATGTACTCACGAAATATCAGCTGAAGTCCTACTCTGTGCAGAGCTCAGTTTTGCATTACTTTTGAGTCTCTACCTTTGAGTCCTCTTTAAGTTCATAGGTGCTGAGTTGCTGCATGTTCTCCATCTCATTCTGTCTAGAGAACTTGCCAGGGGCCTACATTCTTACCACCACTGATCTGCACCCATCACCCTGTCTCCATGCACCCCTACTCATATGTTTTCCTCCTCACCATCTACACAGCCCTCTCCCTAGTTTCCTCCAACCCACCACAAACAGTCCCACAGCGCCTCTTGTGTTTGTCCTCACAGGGAAGATCCTGGTGCACTGTGCCGTAGGAGTCAGCCGATCTGCCACCCTGGTGCTGGCCTACCTCATGCTGTACCACCACCTCACCCTTGTGGAGGCCATCAAGAAAGTCAAGGACCACCGAGGCATCATCCCCAACAGGGGCTTCTTGAGACAGCTCCTGGCCCTGGACCGCAGGCTGCGGCAGGGTCTGGAGGCATGAAGGAGGGGGAAGGGAGTTGGTCGGCCAGGTGTGTGGGTCCCTGGCTCCCAGCTGGAGAGAGGAGGCCCAGGTGGCAGGTAGCAGGAGGCCTAGAAAACCCATCCCCTCCTGTAAGCAGGAGTGTGAGAGGGCTGGGGCGTGGCCCAAGCCACCATTGCTATTTGTCAGGAGGAGATAGAGAGTGAGGATGGGGAGCACCCAGGAGGGAGCTGACCAGGGAAAGAAGAAATTAGCCTGTAAGTAGAAGTTAGTCCTGGAATTTGGACACCGCTGGACTGCAACCAGTGATTCAGAGCCCCTTCCCCTGTTTGTGCCCAAACTGTTCCCCTCTCTCACTTATCAAAACAAAAGGGTCATCTCTGTCCTGTGCCTGTGCAGGGAGTCAGGGATGCAGCAAACATAAATGTGATGGTGGAGAGCTGTGTGGAGATGATAGTATAGAGACAGACGGTGAAGAGATGGTGTGAAAGCTGTGAAACCCGAAGGAGAAACCTACAGACTTGTTACTCCAAGCACAGGAAGAGGAGGTGTGGGAGGGTTGGCACTGTGCCCATGGGTGCATGACTGGGAGTCTTTAGATGATCACTCACTCACTGGATCCAGGTGTCTCGAGGAAAAATAAAGATGGTGGACAAGAAGAAAGCCTCTTGAAGTCATTGATGGGTTGCGTGAGTTCCACACTTTTCCCCTGAGAACCCGAGCCCTGCTGGGTCAGCAACGGTTTCTGACTCCCTCATATTAGGCATAAGCCTCCACCGGCCTTTAAGCTCGGCCACCAATTCTGGGGGAGGTTTCTGCCAAGCACAATTCACGCTCCCCGCAAGTGAAATTTAGAACTGTCATTCCCAGCTATGTCCACACTGGGGCAGCAGAGGACCGAAACCTTCAGGTTTGCAACCACTTTTGTGTAAGGGCTCAGAAGGCACACCCTTCATCCCCTAAGATTAAAAAAGGTTCACAAGCTCGAATGTGTAAAAAATAACTTTATTTTCAAAAGGTCAGCTTGATTTCTATATCAAATTCCCACACCAATGGTAGCAGAATAAATCCTACCTTCAGGAGTTTGAGTTTTCTGGGTGCCGAAGGAACTGGCGGGAGGGAAGGAGAGGTTATTCAACTGCTTCCTCTTCTAATCATTCCAGGTTTCCACAAAGGAGTGTAACACAATCTCCTTAGTAAACTTGGTCAAACATTAGGTCCAACAATCACAGACAATAGTGTGGTCTTTCTGTTCTCCTAAATGCCAAACTGCCAGCTACCACATCCCTCCTTTTAAAAAGACATGTTCCCAGAACAGATTATCTGCCCGAATGGGAGAAGAGGATGGGATGGAAGAGGAAGTGAAAATAGAAAAACAATCACAATATATCTAAAGTGTATATCTTACCCCAGAGTATAGAAACTCAGAATCTCAAAGCTTGGACAGTGCCTTCATATGTGTTCCATTTCCACTCTGCAACAACACATAAATCATCTTTTCAATATTTTTTATGATGATCATCAAGCATTTGAACATATTTGATGGTAAGAAACAACTATGTCATTCTGACATCATTTTATTGGCTCTAAATATTAGAAAGCTCTAATATAGCATGCTCATCATGCAACCATGTTACAGAAGTGTGAGATGAGGCTGAAAGATTTGAGAGCTACCAAATATAGCACATGGCATTTGGAGGAGTTGCATGTCACTCTACCTCTTCCAAACCTAGTTACATGCAGTAGTTCTGTCTACTTCCACGGGTTGTAATTGGACATTTAATTAGATATGAGACACAAAGCTCTGAGCAGTCAGTATCTATTAAGTGTTCTTTCTCTTACTCCCTTTGTCATGATAGCCCTTTCCAGGATTTGAAGCCAGTTCTCATGGCTCTCCTGTGTCCTCCCAGTTATAGCCTAATGGCTCTGATTGTTTCCAAGAGTCTACCTTTGTAATGTTTGGAGTTTCCTCCCCAGCTTGCCAATGTTGGCATCTCTTTCTAATTGTGGCAACCAGAACTAGTTGCAATGCTTCAAGCTAGACCTATAGGATGCGAGGCCAGCTGGAACCTCAAATTTTGGTTATTGTTAAGGGACAAATTCATCTAAGGGACAGAGTGAGGCCTTCATTAAGAATGTTGATTTAATTAAAGTGTGTTGATTCTCTGTCCAAACCATCAGTGAGAGAACTTAAGTATAACTGAAAAGAACCCCAACATAATCCAGGTTGTTAGGGAGAATGACTCTTACTATGATCTGACCAGCACAGAATACAGTAGAACTGTTACCTCCTTTGTTCTAGTCTAGTAAGTATATTACTATTAATGTAAACTACAGCCACAATCATATTTGTGCTGTCTGAATATGCCTCAGCTAAATCCCCTAGGTTTATTTCAAGTTGAATAACTTGAGATTTTAATTCTAACTTCAAGAAGAGAAGTATAGCTACTAAAGCATATATGGCCAAAGAATAAGCTTCCAGACTATTTTCACAGAGCAGATTATACATGTTTATTATTTAACAAAGCCATGTTACGGCTATGCCCAGGCACCTTCTGAATTTACAGATATTATTA
This sequence comes from Eonycteris spelaea, assembly GCA_003508835.1. Lineage (NCBI taxonomy): Eukaryota > Metazoa > Chordata > Mammalia > Chiroptera > Pteropodidae > Eonycteris > Eonycteris spelaea. The sequence continues at coordinate 8,039,911 of PUFA01000043.1, read as the reverse complement.
AACTCACTTAATCCTTACAAAAACCATGTAAAGTAGATGTAATTGTCACTGCTTAGGAACAAGGAAATTGAAATAAACTCATTTTCCCCAGGACACACACATCATAAGAGGAAGAGCTAGAATTCAAGCCTAGGTGCTCTGACTCCAGAATCTGTGTGTGTGTGTAACCAACCTGCAGCAATACTTGCACCTACAAGATTCAAGGGAAAGAAGAGGGTCTCCACAGAGGGTCATCACACAAATAGAGTTAGTCTTACCCTCCAAGAGAGCTGAGGGTGATACCTGTCACAGGTGGGTCTCACTCATCCTGCTGAAACTGAGGCTGAATGTCAGTCTTCCACACCATGTTCTTGGGGGGCAGTTGGCTGTTTGAGTCTAAGCAAAGGACTTGGAAAATGAAAAGGAATAAATGTGCTCTTGTTGGATTTGGCCTGTGCTTCCAGCCGGCTGAGCTGTGTGCTCAGGAGCTGCCACCCAAGTCAGTCTTGTCATCCTGCCCTGCTTCCAGCCTCGCCACTGTGATGTTGACTCTGATCTTTGCGGCAGGCCCCCAGGAGCCTGTGCTGCCTCTGGGGAGAGGGAGATGGTTTTGCCCAGTCCTTCACCCCTGTAATGAATCTCAGCTGAGTAGTTCCACAGGGAGAGGCAGCCAAGAGAAAACTTCTGCTCCCGAGCCCCAAGGCAGCAGACGGAGCTGGAACCAGATAGGCAGCGAAGAGTTACTGGTATGAGAGGGCTGGGCATGGCTGCACTGAAGGGCACTCCCTAGAAACAATCCCTTAAAGAAAAGGAAACCTGAGCAGAGGAGGAGTGGTCCAGGTTATGAGAAAGAAAACCCCTGTTATCATCGGTTTGTGTCTTATGATAGAAGGAGCAAAAGATCCAAAAGTTGAGGGAAAAGCCCTGTTCATATCCTAATCCCTAGAACCTGTAAATACATTACCTCATGTGTCAAAAGGTACTTTGCAGATGTCATTAAACTACAACCATGAGATGAGGAGAATACACTGAATTTTCTGGTGGGTCCAATCATGGGAATCCTTACAAGGAGAGAACCTTTTCAAACTGCTGGCTTTGAAAGACTGGAAGAGAGCCATGAACTAAGGAATGCAGGCAGCTTCTAGACGCTGGAAAAGGCAAGAAAACGCATTCTCCCCTAGGTCCTCCAGAATGGAACGCAGTCCCGCTGACAGGGCTTGATTTTGCCCAGTGAGAACTATGTCAGACCTCTGATCTACAAAAGTGTAAGATAATAAATTTGCGCTGTTTAAACCACTAAGTTGGTGGTGATTTGTTACGACAGCAATAGGAAATGAATATAAGCCCCTTGACTCCCATGAAGACCTTTCTCCTGTGAACATCTAGCAACTGGTTAAAATGCCAGAACTAATCTCTAACTTGGCTTTTAGAATTGAGAACTGGTGACGCACATATAGAGAGAAACGGTCATTTGAGTCAGAGAGAGCTTTACATCAGGAGAGCAAATGAGCACCATGAGCAAAACCCGTCAGCAGAGAGTGCTTCATTTTCTGTGCAACCTTTTAATCAATGTGAAACGTTACACAAAATTTGGTTTCCAGGAACTGGTGTGCTGGCTGGAAAAATTATTGCTTGGCTATCACCATGGGAACATAGGCTATTACCTATGGGAATATAACATTCTAACAATAAGCTTTCTGCTTCTGTACCCCTTCTTGCACACCTGACCTGTGGGTCGGCAGGTAATGAATAGAAGAAAAATAGACCTTTGTGTTCAGACAGAATGAAGAATGGGACTTTGGGCTTAAAAACCCTGTACATCTACATTTCGGGGCTGCTAATTTGGGGTCTGCATACCCCTGGCAGACCCAGCTGGCCGAATGAAGAATGTGTTCCCTATAACTCACTGAGTTTTGGTGGTCCGTGTGTCTTTCGGGGGCTGGCGGCTACAACACTGGCACAAAGTTGAAAGGGACAGTGAGCCCACATTTCTACAAAACAGTCTCAGTAGAGTAAGGTAAACGCTTGACACGCCGAGAGGAGTTTTAAAAGCAAGCCCTTATTGGGAGAGCGCTCCCGGGCAAGGTTCTCTGGTCCAGAGAGAAGAGGGGCCAGAGAAGTCGCACCCTGGGGCGAAAGGGCGTAGTTTTTATGGGGTTATGTGGGAGTAGGGTATAGAATGGGGAATGTCATTTGAGCATCCGGATTAGGGCGGTGGCACCGGGGCTTTAGGGTGGGCCCTTGTCCGGATTCCAATGTTAAACTGGGAGGCCTCCAGGCAGGCCCCGCAGACCTAACAAGCAGTAAGCAGTGGCTATCCCATTTAGATAGCGTAATGCCTGCTCTCCTGTTCATCACTGCCCACTATTATCTATTTTCTTATACTGAACCTGCTTCACTCCTTCAGATCATTTGCTACCAATCCTAGGGTCAATCAACCCCCCATTTTAATGTCTTACCCAGCAATTTAAGATATTCCTCATCCTAAGAAGCCCAGAGTAGTCCACCTTCCCTCATCTTCTCTCAATCCCCAGATATTCTAGAATGTTGTGTAGTGGGCAGTGACCACTGACATTCAAAATGGCCATGATTTTTTCCATGATTTGGCAGACACATAAGCCCTCTGCCAAATTCCCATTTAGCACCTGGAGCTGGCTTGGGAGAAATTGGCTGGCAGAGGGCTTATGTGTCTGCCAAATCATGGTCTGCCAGTCTCTTAGGAAGAAATCTTGGAGGCAAGTGGAAGAGGCAGCCATAATTATCCTCAGGAAACACTTGCGGGAGGGAGGGAAAGGGAATGTTCACCAGTGCAGGAGTGGTTTCTGATGGTCTGCAGACTAAAGAAAGAAACCACCTTCCCCCTGGGCAACTTCCCCTGAGGCAGTTTTTATTCTTGAGAATTCTGAGATTAATTGGGGTAGGAAAAAACCAGAGGAGAGAGCCCTCCCTCTACTGGTCTCCAGAGTTCCCTCACAAACTGGATCCGGGCTGGGCAAGTCCACACTCCCCATCTATAACCTTGACAGATCCTGAGATCCTAATCACAGTTGAGGCCAATGACAGCTCAGAAGAGAACAAGGCAAGAGGGATGGTAAAAATATTAACCTGGGAAAGAAGATGGTCTGCTCCAAAAAACTCCATGTCCCCACCCGAGGATCTGAGCATGAGGCTAAGTTGTGCTGGCAACTCAAGACTCCTTCCTGGCTCCACAATGGCAGCTTGGCCCCAGTCTAGACAGGGGGATACTCACTTGCATTAGGATAAAGGAGAGATATGTCACAAGATCAGGAGAGGAGTAAAAAGAAGTGAGATGAGGCTGGACACCCAGGGCAAAGGCTCACTCTGTTTTCCACTGCCAGGGCATAGCAAGTACCACAGGCTCTCAGCTGCCAAGCAAGACAAGGCTGTGACCCAGCACAGCTCAGGGCACACAGGTGAATGATCACAACCTCAAAAATATTAGAACTGGAGGAAATCCGGGGGGAACTTCTCATTTGGTGATTTTCTGATTGTGCTTCACAGGGCTCTAGTATTTCAAATAGTTTTCCATGGAGCCACCAGTGTGGAAAGTGGACAGGGAGAGAAACCCCACCAGGATTCAAACAGAGCAGCTCTATTTTTATGTCTTTTAAACATGCAGTTTCTGTTTTTAAATATTGTTTGATTAAAAAAAAAAAAGATTCTGCTACCAAAAAAAAAAAGTTTGAAAACAACAAATCTGCTCCAATTCTTCACTTTATAAATGAGAAACTTGAGCCCTGGAGAGGTGAATAACTGGAAGTCACAGAAAGGTGCCAACAGCAAGACAAGACGTGGGGATGGGGAGAGTGCTCGAAGTCTACCAGATTCCATTACCATTCTTCCTGTTATTCACAGAACTGTCCTGAGTTTCAACCAAACCGATGGCTCTATTCGCCAGCCTCCTTTGCAGAGAGGTGTGACCATGTGACCAAGTCCTCACCAATGGAATGGAAACAAAAGTAATGCTCAAATTCTTACAAAGAAAATCTCTCCTTCCACTCTATCATAATCTCTCTTGGGGTTGGAACATAAGAGACGTTAGAACATAAGAAACTGGTGAGCCAGCTTCCACCATGTGAAAAAGGGATACATCTTAGTACAGTGGCAAGCAGCAACGGAAAAGAAGCCGGGTCTCTGATGGCTTTGTGAAGCAGAACCACCCTCTGTGTTTAGAATATTCATGAACACAAATAAACTAGATTTTCTGAGCTTCTGTACTTTTTTATGTTTCCTTGCTACAGTAGCTATATCATTTACCTATTGCTAAACAGCATTACCTCCAAACTCAGTTTAAAACAACAAACACTGGTAGTTTCATAGTTTCTATGGGTCAGGAATTCAGGAGCGCTTCACTGTGTGGTTTTGGGTCAGGATCTCTCATGAGGTTGCATCCAGGGCCTGCAGTCATTCAAGGATTAACTGAAGCCAGAATATCCACCTCTGAACTCATTCACATGACTGTTATCAGAGACCTTTGTTCCTCACCATGTGGCTTCTCCATAGCTGAGTGTCGGTGTGACATGGCTCCCAGCTTCCCCAGAGCAAGTGATTGGAAAGAGAGAGGGGCTAAGAAGGAAAGTACAGTGCATTTTTATGACCCAGTCTCATTCTACTTGTTAGAAGAGTCCGTAAGTCCAGCCCAGTCTCAAGAACTAAACTCCATCTCTTGAAGGGAGTATCAAAGAATTCATGAACATATTTTCAGAATCACTACAGAAGCTTAGCCTGCATCCTAATTAATACACTAGAAGTACTGGCTCCTGGTCCAGTGCTGCCTCGGAGCCATGATGCTTCATGATGTGATTTGATGATAATAATGATGAACATTTACTAGGGACTTCTTACGTGCCAGACACATGCCAAATATTTTTCAGACATTTTGTTCTTATGACCCTCTGTGGTAAAATCTACCACTGGCATTAATTTTCCAAGGAGAAAACAGGTTTAACCTAGTTCATACCATGCTAGAGTCCAGAGGTTTTATTCTCAGACACTGTCCTAGTGCTGGGGAAAGAGCATGTTTCATGGAGGGAGACTGTGGTTGAAATTCTGTCACCAATACTTAAGAGTTTCACCATTTTCAAGACTTAACCTTCTTGGGCTTCCATTTTATCTTATAGGAAAGTAGAAAATAATAATACCCATTGGGTTATGGTGAGGAATAAGTGAAAATGTGTAAAGCACTGAGCAAAAGGCTTGGTGTGCAGTGTGTGTGTGTGTGTGTGTCGGGGGAGGGGTGCCAATGAAAGGTGCCTCTCTCCTCTCCTCTGCTTTATTCTTGAACTTCCACCTTCACACATGGGATGGTTTGGCTCCGGTTTACAGTATTGGTTTCATTCCAGAAATCTAAAGACATAGCAGGTCTATGCAGAATCCCTGAGAAACCAGGTTAGCCAGAATCCTGTGGCTTCTGTTTCCTCCAAGCCTCCCCTCGTACAGAGTAAGAGCATCGAGGGATGCATGAGACACTTGGGGAAAACCCCAGGCATAATTCCAGAGCTGACTAAGCCTCTGGAGAGAGAAGAGAAGATCAGCCTCCTCGGGCACACCAATGCCTTTTTCTCCTGTTGAACTTCCAATATAGGTTGGGAGCTGGGGAAGAGGGCAGGGAAATTGCTGCTTCACTTTCCTGGAGAACCATAGGCCAGGATCTGGGGGCACTGTGGGGTAGATTATGAATACCTTTGGCCAATGATTGCATCAGTCTCCTAAAAGCATGCTGGTACTGAATCCTCTCAGGTATCTGGAAAGAGGAAGACCAGATCTTTTAAGAATAAAATGAGTGAAAGGCCTCATTTGCCCAAATATACAATGAACAATCTTAAACTCCTTCAGAGAATTGTATGTTCCCCTCATGAGTACTGTTCTCTTAAGAAATAAAAATGTTTGGGACAATGTTGTGACAATTTGTCTTATTTTGAAAAATGACATGTTTATTTGTAGTTAATTATCACTTTTTATGACTGACCATGGTTAGCATACTCTTCCACATTTAAGGCTGGATTTGGAAGCCATGGAAGAAAGAGCCTCTTACTAAAGGTAAAATGGTACGATTACAGTTCCTGGTGCCATGCTCCTCCACAGAATTAGCTGTCTCTCTCCAAAGTGTATCTCTAGTGTTTCTCATTTTAAGGCTTATAAGGCTTTAAAATGAGGGGGCTTATGTGCTATATAAGAGGATATTGGAGTGGGCCAGTGAAAAAGAATAGAACCCCTGACTTCTTAAAAGTTTAGTTTAGTTTTGTTTTGTTTGTTTGTTTGTTTTTCTTGGAGGCTTAGTATTACTTTTCCCTCTTTCCATGGAAGATTTAGAAACACAGTTCTACTTCAGATTTCTCAGGTGGCTTTGAATATATAATCCATCATATTTTTTACTGTTTCTGTTTCTTCCTCATAAAATAACCAGACTTGCCTTCCTGATTCACAAGAAGCTGGGCCTGTGAAACATTATTTAGTTGGAGTAGGGTGGGGTGAGTTATCAAAATGGTATTGACATGGCGTGAGCAATCAAGTTGTCTTTCTTTGATCAGACCTTTCAGTCCAGGAAAATGCTGGGACTAAACCAACCTTTTCAAAAATGTCCAAGATCAAAGCCCTTCCTTCAACCTACATCTACCAGTCTACACTATCATCTGAGGAACAGCCTCTTGGCCACAATGGCTAGAGGTATGAGAGTGGGAGACTGGGAATGAATGTATCTGTTTTTTTCTTTTTTCCCCTCCCCTCTTTAATCCCCCCTGCTTCCACCCCTGACCTATGGATGTTGGACCTTCTACATGTAAAACAGACTTGCTAACCACTACACTATGGAGCCACCCCGCACCTGGTTTTCTAAATCAGAGTCCTTAAATGCTTCAGAAGGCCTTACTGAATGTTAAAATGCCAGGATTGAAATATAAATTTTTATATGACAGTCTGATGACTGTAGTCATGGTCCATGTAGGTGCCACCCAAGATATTCACTGTCCCGCTTGACAACCTCCAATTCCATGAGAATTTTCACTGCTCCTACCTTCAAGGTGTCTTCCCACTTCAGCTCTTTAGTCTAAAGTGGGGAGGAGAAATTCCTGCTTCCAGACAATTTTCCTTTCAAAGGCTCTCCTTTCACAGTTGTGCCCTATAGATACATAGCAGGAACTCTAATGCAATTAGGGTCACCTACAGATACGTTTCCCCTGAGCCAAAGACTATAAAGAACTATTGGATAAGTAACAATTATGTGTTTTTAAATCCTCTACATTGTACCTAGAACCAGCTTCAGTTGTATGGTGATGTATACACAAGCATGCCTTATACATCCATTCCAAAAATATATATTGAATCAGATACCGGAACCCCCATAAAAATAGTTCACACCCTTGGAATGTCTCTTTTGAGGAAGGCTAATAAAGGGTTCAAATTTAGGAAATCATATAATTATTTCTATAATTTCATAACATACTACATTGTACATGAAAAGTATTGAAAGAGATACAGAGAGGGAAAAGATGATAATGATGGGCCATGGAAGAGGTGAATTTTTATCTGTATTACAAAATGTCTGGCGCAGGATGCAAAATGGCATTCCAAACACAAGTCATACCATGTAAAAAATCACAGTGAAGAAAGAACGTACTGTGTTCAAGGAACAACAAAACTTTCATGGCTGATGAATAGTGTGTAGGAAAGGAGAGTGCATTTGGCATCAGGAAGACAGGCAAAGGCCAGACTGAAATGATTTGAATGCCGTGCTCTAGAGTTCGACTTTATCCTGTAAACACCAGAGACCAACAAAAGTTATTAAGCAAAAGAAGTAAATGATTAGATTTGTTTTAGAATGATAACTCTAGGGCCAACAGAAAGGATGAATATGAGAGTTAAATCAAGCATTATTTCTCTCAGCATAAATGCATAAGATTTTGGGGGACAAGGGTTGTGAAATGAACATTTCTGGGGCCTACTCTTGAACTATTGAATCAGAATCTCTAGACTCCAGGCCTGGGAGCCTGCATATGTAACATCTCTAACATAACAGTGATTCTTGAGGGCTCTAAAGTCTAAGCCATAGAGTTAGAGAGGCCAGTTAGAAAGCTTTTGCAATTGTCCAATTAGGAGATGAAATAAGTTAAATCTGTCCATGAAGCCCTTCCAGACTAGTTCATAAAGAATAAAAAACAATTTTAAGACAATAATGTAATTAAGTGCTAAACGATTTGTTGCAGACCGCTATGTGATCTTGGTCAAGTCATTTGATATCTTAACATAATGCCTTTAAATGACAAAACACTAATGTGCAAATCTTATTTGAGTGCAAATTTCCAAGAGATAGGTGAAATGTCTATCATCTTCAATTTACAGATAAAGTTCAGTAGGTTGATTAGATTAAGTCATTCTTATTTGCTTGCTTGTTTACTGTCTGTGTCCTCACAGGTGAGTAGAATCCTATGAAAGTAGAAATTTTGCTGACATTGGTGGGTCTCAGGTAAAACTGTGCTTGGCACAAAGTGGGGTCATGATAAATACATTCTGAATAAATGAAAGAGAAAAATGAACAAAAAGAAAAATAAAGAAACACTGCAATGTCAGGTTTTAAAAAATCGTATTAGATAGGGAGTTAAGAGATTCAGTCTTTCTTCCAAGTGCTATTCACGCAACAGCCTCGTGGTGCTGGATGCTGAACACACTACCCCTAAGGTATTGCCAATATCCATTCCTGGGTTTTATTCCATTAGTCAGGATCATAGAACCCTGACAAGTCTACTTGTGGACCAAAAAAAAAAAAAAAAAAGGGGCGTGCTGTAATAAAGTAAATACCTAACTGGGCAGGTCACGGTGGTAGTCACACCACAGGCATATAACTTTTAATAAAAGGTTTAATCTTTGCCGTGAGTAAGCCCTGCCATTGTTTCTGTGCATCAGGGTCAACACATCTTTGAAATGCCTCTTCAGATCTCTCCTTCTTAGGCATAACTACCTTCAAGAGAGCATATAATCTTAAATATCCTATAATCCAACCCCTGCCTTGCTTTCCCACTTTCATGTAGTCTTCCGCTGACCCCTTCTTAAGTTCAAATGCATAAGAGAAACTGAAAACTGTTATTCTCCAGAGCATTTTACATCTTGCTTCCTGGCAATTGTCATCAGTTTTGGCTCAAATGAACTCATAAAAATTCTCTACAGGTCTGGATGTTTCTTAAATGGACATTAAGCTTAAACTTCTTCAAGTCTTAGTTTTTTAGTAAAATGAGAGGCTGGCCAAAAACGAGATGACAACTAAAGTTCTTTCCAGATCTCACTTTTGTAACTCATCTTATTTACCTTCTTGCTTCAGTTCTCCTCTTTTGCAGTGAGCAAAGGAAGGTGCTAGCCCGCCAGTCAGGACCGAATCCTGGCCCACCGAGCAGTAATACAACCACGCCCTAGAACTCGTTTCTCAGTGAGCTATAGAAATGCTAAACAGTAACAGATCTGGAGGCGTTGAACGATGTACCGCACGAATTGTTCAACTTCCTCCCAGTCCCGGGGAAGAAGGCTGGTCCCACCAGCTTGGACCATCTCACGGCGCAGCGCGCTTCTCTCTTTAGAGAAATTTTCCCAGGACTGGTAAGTAAAGAGATAGCTGCCCCGGCAGGGGGGCAGGGCAGGCCGGCAAATCGTACCCCGGGCCAGGAGGAAGGCTCCCATTGGCCGGAGGGCGGGTGACCGGCTGGAGGCGGAGTTTCCCAGGGGCATATAAGACAGGGGGGTGTGCTCTGCCAGTGTCAGTTTCCGAGTCTCTAGCTGCCCGTTTTGCTTTCTGGGACCTGAGCGGCGTCTCCAGATAAGGCTTTTTCCCTCTGCGGGCCGAGAGCCTCCGCTGGCTGGTACCTCCACCCTGTTCTGCGGCGCCCCACATCTCGCCCAGCGCCGGCCCTATTTCTGCATTTTCTCAGCGGTGCTTTGATCCGGGGCACGTTGTTTTCATCTTTCCTTTTCGTTGCTCTAAAACCGGCCTCGCCGAATCCCCCTATTGCGGAGCGAGTTCGACTTCTCGAGAAAGGCGCGGCTGCCACGGACGGCGCGGGCCTCTCCTGCGGACTCGCAAGCCGGTGCGCCCACCCCGCCTGCCTCGCCCGCTGCCTGCGTTCGTTCCCCGGGGGAAGCCAGCCACCAGTTTATTGATGCACCCATTCCAGTGGTGTAACGGTGAGTCCCTGGGGCCGGAGGGCCGGAGGGCTGGAGGGTGCTGCGTTGGCCGGAGACCAGGAGGGGGTGCGCAAGGCTTAAGATCAGAGGCTCCTTCTCCCTCTGGAGCCAAGTTTCTCTTGAAATGGGATTGGCGAGAAGGCGTCCTGGCGCCCAACTCTGTTCTGCACAACGTGGAGTTTGGGGGGAAAAAAAAAATCCAGCTTTAGCTCGAGGGCTGGTAAGGGTCTCTGAACCGGCGGTGGGCGGGAGGCGTGGGAGCCGAGGGGTTCGCGGCCTTTGTGTGGCGGCTTCGCTCTTCTACCCCCTTCCCTTGTCTTTGTGCGCTCAAACTCTGTTCTTTGTTGTGGTTGACGGAGAATTAAATCCGCGCTCGGGCTAGGATCTTCTAGAGGGAGCTCAAGTTCTCGGCCCGAAACTTTGCAGGCTATTTTAAATATGTATACAATGCAGCGTGCGGGACGGGCCTGGGGGTGGCTTTCTCTGTGTCTTTGTTGGATTCGCACTGGCTGCTAAGGGGCTTTGTGCCTGTGGAAGACGCCGGATTAAAGAGCATGGCTTCATTGAGTTAGCAAAGCCTTGCAGATATCTCGGCGCCCTGCGACCCTTGTTGGGTGCGGGGTTAGTCTGGCGGGAACTGTGTTCTCTGGCCCCAAGGCCCGACTGCGGTATTAGCTACGAGCCTGCATACCCAACCACCCCTCCCATCCCATTCCCCACTCTCCCTCCCACCTCCCCACACCTCCCAGGCCTGGGTGATGCTAAATTTATCTCACCTGAGGCTTTTTTGGTTCAAGTAACAACAGGTTGGCTTGGGTCAGATTCCTCACTCGAACTACCTTTCTAAGCAGGTCAGTTCAAAACATTGGATACTAATACTCTCTCATGGCCCTAGGGTCTTGACCGCCTAGTTCTAACGCTAGAACAGTTGGGGTGGGGGTGGGGGAGCAACTAGCCTTATCTCTGAGTATGGCTGGCTGGTTAGTTAGGAAAAATTCATTCTTGAGAGCAGACTCCTGCCAGATCTTGGATTAATTACTTCAGGAGCCTTTTGTTTTAAGGCAAGGTTTGGGCAGCATATGTATGAGTGTCCCCCATCCCCCTCTTCCTCCTGCTAGTAGGATCTAATTTCCTGAAAATGAACCAAGCTGTGTGTGATAGGCGGGCATTGTCAGAGAGGGGGAGGAGGATGGGGGTGAAGAAGGTCCATGCATCCCAGCATCTGGGAAAGATTCCCTTGGCTGGGAAGGAGAAGCATTTCCCAGATCCACTGAGCTTTCTTGGCTGGCTGGCCCTTCTCTTACGTCATTCCTGCTCCCAGCCTGCTGACTAAGATGAGATGAAACATTCTGATGTCAAAGCTTCCATAGGTGGGCTGAGACAATGGAACAGAGACTTCGGGAGAAAGAACCAGGGTGTTGTCAGTCACCGTGGCCTTTCTTCTGGGGAGCTCTCTTTCATGAGGTTTTTAGACCAGCAAGGACTTGCTTTATCTTTTTATTTCTTGAAGTGACTGAGAGATCCTGTTTTTTGACTGTAATGAGGAAGCAATCCCTCTCTCCACATTTTTGTGAAAACATCTGGAGCCCCTCTTTCCTAGGGTTGGTATTCTGTCCTTACAAGTTTTGGGGGGGGGGGGGAAACTATTTCACTGTCAGTTTTTAATCTCTCTATATTTTCCATTTCTTTTTTATTGTAAAACAAGCACAAATGCACCATCTCCTGGCTATGAAGCTCTCCTCACCCACACCTCTATCATATAAAGTCCTAAGCTCATTTACTCAATCATGAAGCCCCAGGAAAAGCCTTTATCAGACAAGATGGTCCTGATAAAATGGTGAAAGAACTGTTGAGGGCAGAGTGCCTGCAGGGTACACACACATCCCCTCTGCAATGGCTACTGTCACCACTCTGCGGGGCTCAGAATAGGAAACTAAATGAGGTTCTTTGGGTCTCTAAGGATACTGGGATCCAACTCATAAAAAGTACATGGAGAGCCAAGGCAGATTGGGAGTTAGATCCTCATGGTATCAAATATTGCTGGTTGCGAGTGAGATGTGCCTGGTGAGGAGGAAGGTCTCACTGGCAGTGAGGACACAGTTTCCTGAAGCGAAGTCCTAAATTTCTTTTCCAGAGAAGACTGAGTTCACCATGATGTCTTCATGAAAAATTAATTTCCTTTGGCCCACAGAGAGCAAATATCTGAGTGGAGGGTGGAGGGATGATGAAAACTTTCTAACCCCTACTGGAGCCTAGAAGTAAAGGCTTCCTGTTGAGCATAGCAAAGTTTAGTAGCTAATTATTTGTTTTCAGCTTAAAAGATCAAAACAACTACTTTTACTTTGTTTTCACACAATGTCTAGGTCAATGCATAAATCAGGCTCTCAACAATACTTGTTGATTGACTCACTGCTATCCATTAGCTGAGGCAGTTTCTGGGCAATTTTCCCAAATGTCAATCTGCTTTGAAGTGGGAGCTTTTGCCAAGGTTACCAGATTGTTTTGAGAAAATTGGAAGTTATTTATCTGTTAACTAGATATCAAACACCAGGCTGGGCACCAGGGAATATACAATAGTTCACATCCCTGTCCTCAGACCCAGGAGCATTCGGGCTTTTTAGTACTCCCTCCTCTCGGGGTTATAGTTGCACCTCTGCTGTGATGCTTCACTTGGGTGAAAGCTTTTGAGTCTGTCTTCTTCCCTAGAAAGTAAAACCATCTCAAAATTCTTCCTTGCTTTTTTATCTTCAATGTCTATCATGGTACTTGTCATATAATCAGTGCTTAATGCATGTTTGAGTCAAGGTGATTTTAGAAACAATTGGGCAATGTAAAACAGTTACTGAGTATTTAAGAGCCAGAATCTGATAAGGCTGTGAGCACTGTAGACTTAAGGGAAGAGAGGGGTCCCTGGACTATCACAAAGACCAGGCTTGGTGAACTTTGGGGAGGAAAGGGAGTTTCCAGCAGGGAAAGACATATGGAGCAGTGAGTACAAGGTTGGGCAAGAAATAGTGAGACAGGCCCACATAGGGTGGTGCTGAAGGATGTGGGGGTGGCGTGGAGAGAGGACCCAGAGCACACAAGTTTAGACAGACTTGAAGCCAGTCATAAGTTTGGGAAATACATGACATGTGGGCCAAATTAGAGGAGGGACTAGACATCAATTAGGTGTTTGGAATAGGGACTTGGAATAGAAATGGGACTAAAATCTGTTTGGAAAAGGGACTTGGCAGTAGATTTGGGCACAAAATTAGAAAGAGGTTTGGAGGAAGGCTCATTATATGGTCACTAGATTGATCTAGGAGATGAGAGGTATGAGAAATATTATGTCAAAGATGACTTAGTCTTTCAAGCCAGACTCCTGAATTGTGGTAGCACTGGTAATTATAATGTAGAATTCTCAAGTATATTAATGGGTTCTGGCTGCTAACCAAGATGTCAGGAAAGTTCTTAAAACCCATGTTGAAGGCTTGAGTACAGAAGCCTTTGGAGCCAGGCCTTATTAACCATTTGACTACAGTTTAATTATTGAATTGTTAAGATTAAATCAGTAACTTGAGAATGTGCTCGGATTATAGCAAGTAGATGGTAAATTGTAGTGTTCTTGACTCGCTACTTTCTGAAATCCAAGAAATTGATGCTTACCTTTTAGAACACTGTGTTATATTTGCCCGCAAGCAGGGGTAAACATTCAACTGGCTTATTGTTTACATATATCCTATCTTTTTTTTTTTCCTTATGGTTACATATTACAGAAAATTCACTTACTCTCAGAACAAATAGTCCAAAGAGAGGCTGACTGCAGGATTAGTTAATCTAGCACCTGAACTGACATCATCTTTCCTCTTTTCTCCTCTTTCCCTGTTATCTCTACCACCGGCTTTATATTGAGCTGTTCTTTTACCACTATGACTTGCCTGCCACCATTCTGGAGAGATGTGACACACACACACAAAATCTTCCCTTTCCCAGCAGACATTCTTTGTTTCTTTTGCCAGAACTGTCACATACCTACCTCAGCACCAAACTCCGGCAAGGGGAAGGTGACTACCGCGATTGGTAGACCAATCAGGATTCACCCTGAGTCATGTGAGAAGGGGAATGCATCTAGTAGCTAGCCATGCTTCCCATGCTGAATGCATAGGAATCTGCTGAAGGCTCTGTTAAAATGTAGATTCTGATTTACTACATTTGGGGTGGGCTTGAGATTCTGCATTTCAAAACAAACTTCCAGGGAAAGTCCTTGCTGCTAGGCGATTGCACAATGAGGTTTCCAGTAGAAAGGGGCATGGTGGCAGTAAAAGTAAGCTGCAACCTACCCACCCCCACCACCACCACTTTCCAGAACGCTGGCCCAGCCTTGGAGTGGACAATTTCTATTCTGGTCCTGGTGCAGCTTGTCTCTTGGAGCAGGTGTCTTAATGACAAATGACCTTTGCAATTTATAAGACATATTTCTTACGCCAATTTTGATCCTCTCTGTATTTCACTTGTTTTCATATGACAAAGTGAAGCTTTGAGAAGTAACTTTGTAAAGGTATCAGCTAGGGGAGGTGGAGTTGGAACCCCAGTGTCTTCTCACCTAAGGTTTTCTTTGCTACTGTACCATATGTACCATGTGGGCTCTACCCGATAGAAGTATTTCCATTTTCTGCCCATTGCCTGAAGCCTCCTTGATCCCCTAGATGGGAATGCTGTTTCAAGTACTATGTGTACTAGTCCATTTCATAGATTGCTTAAATAATTTACCCACGATCACATAGCTAGTAAGTGTTAGAGATACGATATATACTTAAGCCTTTCATCAGAGGTTTAGGAGCCCAAAACCTGCCAGTTCTCTCTCTGTCCTTGCTAACACAGAGTGCCATCAGCCCCAGTGGTAAATTTATATCTGTAATATTTTTCTTCCTCCTTTCTTTGCAGGGTGTTTCTGCGGCCTGGGACTGGTTAGTACTAACAAGTCCTGCTCAATGCCACCCATCAGTTTCCAAGACCTTCCCCTCAACATCTACATGGTCATCTTTGGCACAGGCATCTTTGTCTTCATGCTTAGCCTCATCTTCTGCTGCTATTTCATCAGGTGGGTGGCTCACTGTCTGACCTAGGGGGGGAGTCAAGGAGGAGGCGTCCAGGGGTAGGATGAGCCGAGTGAGGCTCCGCAACAGTCACTAGCCTCCTGCTGAGGCCCCTGCTTTTGGGTACTGGGCTTAGACTTCCCTTCACTGAGCCCCTGAGGCCTGGCATTTCTATTTACTTCAGCCTATCAAGCTAGTTGTCCCAGAGCATACAAAGTCACCATGGGTTGGGCTTCATTCCACCTTTTAGCCAGTTATTCTAAGACTGCCTAGAATTTCTGTTTGACCAATACCATGGTGGTCCCTGACTGCCTCTACTCCCCACTCACACCCTTTGGGTCTTGGGGATAAGTGGGCATGTTACACCAGTGGCATGTACCTCTGCCCATAGGAGTCTTGTTATGTACCAAATGCTGCTATTAGCAAGCTGATATCTGGAGAGCTGCTTGTTTATTGTATCCCGTAAGCTCTTACTTTTGAGAGTGAAAAAAGTAAAAATGTCACTCTTATTGTGTAGAGATTCAAGGAAGGACTAGAGCTTGGCAGGGCTAGCCAAGCTCCAGAAACTGTTTCTTCTTCTGTTGTTGACACATGGGAACTGATGGCTGTTTTCTACCAAAAATTGGGGCATGATTGGTATTTAGACTGGAAATTAAAGTAGTGCTTCTGACCAGGGTGTGCATTGTACTGACTGTCCTATACATTGGGGAGTGTTGAGAGCATCCCTGACCAGCAGAGCGTGCTAGTGGTCCTTAGAGTCACTGAAATAATTACCAAATGCCCAGAGTAGACGGGCTGGGGTCTAGGCTACTGCCTGATCAAATCATTTCAGATTAAATTAAGATACAGGAAAAATGGAGTAGTGGCTCCTTACTGAGATGTCCTAGTGGGTTTCAGTGTTTCACCTGGAAAGAGGTTAGACACTTGTTCCTGTTATTAAGGTGGAGGAGCACCCTCTAAGAAGAGGAAGTACCCTCAGGCCCTGTTCCCCAGTTCTAAGTCAGTTACTGTGAGCCTCTTCCTTCTCAGAACTTTTAAAAAGTCCCTAGGACTAGAATTTTCCACTCAAGGCACGATCTTCTCTGCAAAATCTTATTTTCTCTCTTGTATAATTAAGTGGGGGTGAGTGTAAATTTCCCGTATCTCCCCACTCCTTCCCCTTTCCCCAAGCTTGTTTTCTTCCTCAAACTCTTATGTCTTCCTGACCACCAGCTACCCCCATCTCCCCACATCAAGCAATTTATGAAATGCCCCAGAGACTGAAGGTGTAGATGTTCCAAATACCAAAGATTTGTGTGTGATGCTGGGAGGAGTCTATAAACCAACTTATTTGGTCCCTATGCACACGCAGGCTCACTCAGGCTCACACGGGCTCACACATGGCAAGTTGTAAAGGTGGTCAAGTAAAGAAAATCCAGAAAATCACTCTGGGCCACTAAGTGGTGACCAGGGACCATTTCTTAATTCTGCCACTAGTAGATGTGGCTTCAATTTTAGCTATTCTTCAGTAAGTGCCACCTGCATGCCAGGCATCGTGGTTGGCATTTTATAAAATATTTGGTTTAGTCCTCAGAGCATCCCTCCAGTTTGGGTTATTAGCCCTCTTTATAAATGAGGAAATTTATGCTCAGGCAGTTAAGGATTTTCTCAAGGTCATATACAGTGGAATAAAAAGAGATGGACTAGTCTAGTGACAATTAACTAGAATCTTCAGATTCTATACGTTTGCCTTTTCTGAATGGAAGATAGAGGGCAGCTGTGGCATCTATGGCCACCCCTTACAGCTAGAGATTAGGGTCCTGCAGAACAGTCTGGGATCTGGGAATGGCGATTCATTTTTGTTGGCTGGACTGAAAGAACAGAGCAACAGAACCACATGATACCAAAAGCTTTCTCCACGGCAGGGCTGCTCAGTACCACCTGTCCCTTCTGCAGTAATCTGTCCCTTCCCCCCCCGCCCACCTCTGCTCTGCAGCCTGCCCAAAGCCAGTTGATCCTGCAGTTTCATGGTTCCAGAGGCTCACTGGTGTGTGGCAGCCTGTGGGTGTCTATATATAGAAGACACAAGCACAGAAGCCACTTCCTCTCCCTGCTTCTGGTTTTCTCAACAAAATAGGCCCATGACCCTGCTTGTGACCTGGTGAGCTCATAGGCCAAGGCGAGCCTCTACTGCCAGCTCCTTCATCCCCCACTGCCAAGGCTACTTCTGCCTACACAGGGATGGAGGGGCCAGTGAAGTACAAATAGACAGGAAAAGAACAATTATTTCAGGATCTGGCTTATTGTTTGTTCCAAAGGAAGAAAAAGGGAGAGCCCACTGGCAGTAGCTAGAAATGGTGTATTGAAATTATATTTTTAGTTGCTTTGCTCACCCAACAGCTGAGAAGGCACCTGTCCAAAGTTGTTGGCATATATCCCCTGCTGGGTGGCCAGAATCTTTGCTTTTTGTTCTGTTTCCTTTGCCAACCTTTTTGGCCCATTTCATCACAATCTGTACGTTCATGATCCATAAATCTGCATGAGGGTGAAGTGCAGCTCTGAAGCCTTTACTGTTCCTGAGCATCCTGGCTTCTGGATTCCTTGGGTAAGACAATTAAAGGGAGGACAGCAAGACAGAAGGACGAGGGTGGAGGGGGCACCAGGATCCTGGATACAGCAGGCGAAGGCACGCACAACTACATTAATTATAGCCATGTTGCTTGAGGCTCACAGGATGTGTGGCATCCTCTTATTTGAGTTAAGACGCAGACTCTTCACCACTTCCTTATTTACTCTGCACAGTGTCTCGCTTAGTGGCTGTGGGCACAATAAGAACACTCTTACTCAGCTTAACTCAATGTCAGTCAGGTAACAGTTCATGTAAGTTTGGATGCATCCCTCCCTGCCCTTCTCACTTGGAAGTGGGGACGACACGTGTGAGTGTATATGAAAGTGCAAATGAAGGATGGGAACAGTGGGAGCCCTGATTAGCCTTTAGCCCAATCCTCCAAGACCAGAAACCTTTAATAAGGAAGAGAAAGGGGGCAGTGATGTACTGCCCCAGGCCTCAGCCTTGTGGCAGGAGTCACTTGGACTGGAGTTCCCAAGAGGCTCCAGCACAGATGCCTCACCAGGTCCCTGACTTCCTGTTAGGAATGATGGAGTAGACTGGCAGCCTGATCTCATCTGTTCCTAACTGCTTGGGCATGGTTCTGTCTCACCTTTGCATCTTCCACCACTCTGGTAGCAGTTTCAGTTTTTCTGCCATGCCCATGGGGCATCTTATCTCATGCCCTTTGGACTTATAGTTTGAGATCTCTTCCTTTAACTCAAGTCAGCAATCTCTGCAAAAGGTCAGCTGTTCGAGGCTTTCCAGATCATATGGTCTCTATCTCTGTGGTGCAAGCAGCCACAGGCAATACGTAAACTGAGCATAGCTGTATTCAAGTAATATTTTATGGACACTGAAATTGAGTTTTATAATTATCGCATAATACAAAACATTCTGTTGATTTCTGCTTTTAACGTTTAAGGATAAAAACCATTCTTAGTTTATTGGCCTTGTAAAACAATGGTCAGCTGGATTTGACCCTCGGGCCAGTTTGCCACACCTACTCTAACTTGGTGTGTTTCTGATGCTTCCTTCCGATAACTTAGACCCTATGATAGAAATGATCAGTGGGAGAGCAAGTACCATATGGTTCCCACACATAGGCCATAGCTGCTGAAGAATTAGAAGGTTTCCCACACTGGAAATTAAATGGCAAAAATATAGAGATGCATAATGATGGTCCCAGACATTTTGCACAGTAAGCTAAGAGTATAGGCTTGTTGACTGAAGCGTGTTTCTCAAGACCAGATCATATTCTCAGGACTTAATTGTGAAACAGGCCACATTTTTGTTTGCTCGGGCTATAATCAGACTTTGATTCAAATTCGGACTCTGCACCACTAGCGCTGAAGTTTGGTCAAGTTACTTAACTTCCATGGACTTTAGCTTTTCCTGATCTATAAAAAGGAAAGTCTCCCTCTAAAGTTTGGAATCGATGAGCACATATACCAATGTTAGTGTAGGAATCAATGTATAGCAGTCCTCAATAATGATTATGCTATTGCCATTAGTAAACTGCCAGGTTTAGCTATTGAGAGTTAGCTGCATGCAGGCCACCAGCTGAAATGAAAAGAACACAAAGAAGGGTCTGCCTGTGTTTGCCTGGCTTTGTGAAGGAAGAGTGTGCTTTGGTTCCAATACTTGTGTTCACCGGGTGGAAAATTCCCCAGGGTCAACAGAGACTTATTTATCCTGTCCCCTCCCCCTGTCCCTCCCCCCAGCTCAATGGAAATATCCTGTTTAAGAATACCTAGTTTCTATATACTCAGTAAGCAGTTGTTGATCTATGTAGTTTGGGAGCCTGCAGGACTTTACCCACTGGGGAGTGGCAGGGAGAGGAATGAACTATTCAGGGTCCTCTTCCAGGAATTATCAACCTGTGTGACCTGGCAGTAAATTTTGAGGATGAACCTAAGGAAGAGTCTGAGACCTTAATCTACTCTGGGTGACCTGATAAGCCAAGCTTGTGGGGAACACCCTCCCCATCCCAGAATAATGCCAAGCAGCCAGCCCGCCTCTCCTACTCTGAATGGCTGTTCAAAGGCATAGTAACCTCTTCTCTGCCCTTCTTTCTCCCTCAGCAAACTCCGGAACAGGCACAGAGTGAGCGATATGGATACAAGGAGGTAAAGTACCCATCATTCCCTGAGACTTCCTCTGCTACTTGTCCTGCTAGAGACAGGGGGAGAACAAGCTTAACTGTCCTGGCCTAGAATGCCCTTTGGCCTCCCCTGGGCCCTCTCTGGCACTGACTCCCTCTACTGTCCTCAAGTCTGGGGGCCCAGGCAGTGCCCAGAGTCCTCCCCTTTGTGGGAAGAGGGAGGGGGGCAGAGGGTGCCACTCCTGTGCAGGCCAGGGATTCCCGTATTGGTTGTTACCACCTGGCCTCTGGTTGGTTTCTTCTGATACCATATGCCCCCCTTTTCTTCCCAGGTGGTGCTAAAGGTGATGCCAAGAAGTTAGAATTATATGGGGTGAGTGTGCCGGGCACGCATGTGGGTGGGCCCCAGTGGGTAAAGCAGACAGCTCCTTCTTCACCTTCCAGCCCGGACCTTTCAGGGACCTTGTTAGTCCTTGCCTTCATATCTCCTTGGGCCAAAGAAAAGTCGCTCATCCCAGATGGTAATAAATAGAATTCATTATGTCTAGAACCACTGCGGGTAGAAACAAAGGGATCACAAAAAGGGTTCAGATAAAGAGTGACACATGGCCTCAGGAAGCCTGCGCGGCATGATTTTTAAGGGAGGGTGGTCGCACAACTCCATGCCAGATTTCAGCTAACATTTCCCATGATCAGACCCCAGGTCTTGGTTTTTCACTAAAGAAAAGAAGGTCCTTCAACCTTTGTATATACACGCTGTCCAGACAGACTGGATCTGAGTAGCGTATCCATCCCTGTGGTTTTCCCATCCTCCAGTACTCTACCCATCCCCCACACCAGTTCCTTGGGTTCCCCTCCACACTGACTCCTTAGGAATAGACCTTTTTCCTATTCCTTTACCCCTATGTCTTTGAGGTCACCTAACACATTTCCCAAGGCTTCCTTCCGTCACCATGGACACTCCTGTACAGTGTTTGTGCTTTCTGGAGCAGGGAGGATCATATGAGGCTACCTAGAAATGGCCACATTTTGCCCCTGTTTTCGATATGTTATTACATCTCAGCAGGTTCAGATGTTTCCTAAGCTCTCCTCTAGAAGAGTAATTCAATTGAGATTGAAGGAGGTTAATATATAGAGATGCAAGGCTGGATTTAAAAGATGTGACCGACCACATACACCATCCCCTCCTTTTTACCTCTCACCGCTGCATGTCCCCTTGCCAAATGAACTAGGCTGGAAAGGGTCAAAGAATTCTAGAGCAGCGTTTCCCAACGGGAGCTGCGATTACAGGGGTGTCCCCGACCTGCACCATCAAGTGTGGGAGCTGCTTGCCACGTGGTGGGCGTTGAGCACTTGAAATGCAGCTAGTGTGAGTGAAACTGAATTTTTAATTCCATCTTACTTTGGTTAATTGAAACAGTCACATGTGGTAGTAGCAACCGTAATGTCTGTGTAGTTTTATAGAATGACAAAACTTTTCTCTAGATGATAAGGAAACTGTGCTAGGACTTAGGTTTCTGAGATGGGGTTAAGATAATGTGTTTTCAGGACAGATGAGTGAGGTTCTTCCCTGATCTCCTCTCACACTGCCCCCTTTCTTTCCACAGCAGACCTGTGCAGTCTGTCTGGAAGACTTCAAGGGGAAAGATGAGTTAGGTGTGCTCCCGTGCCAACATGCTTTTCATCGGAAGTAAGTGGGATGTGTATCCAGGGTACCTTTTAACAGAAATGGGCAGAATGCATGTTCTAGAACCTCCAGTCTCTACTATCCCCCGTCCCACCTATCCCTTGCCGGGGATGCCCTACGTCCTGCCTGAACAGCAGGCAACCCGGAGGGGTTATATTGAGGCAAGGATGGAAATAGTCTTGTTCTGAGAAGCAGCTGGGCTCTATGAGTGACAGACAGCCAGAGAAGGTCAAGGTATCTCAGGTCTTCTTTTGCCCACAGGTGTCTGGTGAAGTGGCTGGAAGTACGCTGTGTCTGCCCTATGTGTAACAAGCCCATCACTGGTCCCTCAGAGGCCACTCAGAGCATCGGGATCCTATTGGATGAGCTGGTGTGAGTATTGCCTCTACACCAAGGCCTGGAGAAGACATCTTGCCTCGTGGATGCCTGCTCCCTCTACAGTGAACAATGACTATTGGGTGGTTATGGTTAACTGAAGGGGAGGTCGTGCAGGGCTGATCTCCCACTATCAGTAAGACCAGACTTGCGCCACCTTCCTGCCTCCTGAAGTCTCCGTCCCTGCTTCTCAGTACTGATTGTATCACCCATCAAGACCAATGTATCCCGGTACTGGAGTATTTTCCTGCCTCATCCCTGCTCTGGGAAAAGAAATCCACCCCTATCTGCCCAAGAACTTGGAGCAAACCCCTGAGGTTTCCCCTTTGCAGGACAAATTGCCATAGAAGGGGTGAGATGGGCTCTGCCCTGCCTCCTACCCACTCTCTCCAAAGGAGCTAAAAGGAAAGGAAGGAAGGAAAGATCAAGGAACCAAGTGCCTCAAGTGTAAGTAAAGGAGGCTCTGTAGGAAATCAGGAAGAGCAGGGACATATAAAAAGGCAAAGTCAATGTTTACATGGGACCTATGGAAAAAAGGGCTGGCTGGCCAGCCTGCTGTCTACAGGGTAATAGAGGGCCAGTCCCCTCCCCCTGCTAGGATCTGAGGTGCTATCCATTCGTTCTCTTCCTCAGTTAATCTCAGAGCTTCCTATTCCATGTTGGGGTTTGAGTGCCCCTCCAGAGGAAGGTCTTACTCTACATGCAAATGGATTTCCAGGGGCTTTTTTTAAAGGAGCAGAAGGGGCCTGGGGATGGGGGTGTCTGAAGGTTAAGGTAGCGACAGATACCCTCTTTCCCCTTTGTAAATAGTATTTTTATACTTCATTCTTACCATCTCAGGCTTTATATATGAAATTCCCCCAGATGGAGGGGGTGGGGGTTTCCCTTCCTCCCTGGAGTGGGTAAGGGTGGGAGAAGGTATGTATTTAAAAAAAATTAAATTTAATAATGAGTTTCTCTAATAATCTTTTGCCTGTGGTTGTGGCCTGTGTCTCCTGCTGGCCCTTTTCTGCCAACAGAGGGAACAAAATTCTCTAACCCTTTTTTCACTTCCCCATGCTCAAATTGAACACACGCACACACACAAGTTCCTAATCCTTAAAAAAAAAAATTGGTATTAGATTATTACCTGTACAACATAAGTTAGGACTAACATCAATGTACTTTAATACCTGACTAAGCCAAGCTCATTGATTAGATTTCTAGAATATTTTAAAGAAAGTTGATGTATGCTACCACAATGTTCCATCGACTAAGATTAATAGAATTCTACTTGTAATGCAAGCGTTTGTGCTTGTAACACAACTAAAGGTCTAGGTTTCTACCATAGATGTTTGCTCTCTTTTCCCTTATACTTCTTACCCTTATACCATCCCACCTTCCTGCCCCATCTAGACGTGGGTCTTAACATTTTATGCCTCTGAGCGCACTCAGGTCTTGCACTCATGTCTTCCTTTGTTCTGTCAGTGTCCAAGGGAGTGCTGAATCAATAATGGGTTGAAAGTGCCAGAAACAATTTTCTTGGCCAGCATAAGCGTGGAGCAGCTGGGCTGTGGTCATCCCCTTCTTGGTGGAAGAGGGCCGTGCCAATGGCCATTCTAGGGGGCAAGCCCTAAGTGCTGTGCAGAGGAGCATTGATGGGGAAGTATAGTCTAGTGTAGGGAAGTATAGTATAGTACCCAGAGGAGCCAGGCCCAGGGGTAGGGGATGCCCTCCACCCCTGCAGTTGTGCCATGGAGGCTGTCAGCACAGTTGGTACTCAGGCTAGGGACCCCAAGGTGCACCTGGGCACCTGTCTTGGTGGGGTCCCTCACCTGAGGGTGTGCCTATTTTTGCCACCTCCTCCTTTACACTTTACCTACTTTTCCTCAAAGGTGTAACCCGTACTGCTGCTGCAAACCCTATAGGGCCTGATCATTTCTTTACTGGGGGTACTGCTTTGTCCTCTAGTGCTAAGCTTGCTTTCGTGTGGAAGATAAAATGCAATTCCTAACCCAAAGAGTCCTCCCATGTAGCTCCTGCTACGGCCCCTTGGTGAATGCATTACTGGGATGATGTGAGGAAACCGGTAGTCTACAAGTTGGCTCCATCATCTACATGCTCTTCCCTCACCATCTCCCCTTCCTCTCAAGGAAAATTCATCAGTGTTGGCATATTCTCATTAAAATCTTGGCACTAAAATGTCTGTTTGCAAATTCGAATAGCACTGTCCTAAAGTCAATGACAGGGTAAAAATGCCTTATATTACTTTCAGTGCTTCAATACAACTAGGTAGAATGATACTATAGAGCGCAAAGAAGGGAAAACTGGATACTTTTTGGCTGACCAGATGTGAATTGGCAGTAGCCAATCACAAGTTAGTCACAAGTCCCAAATTTGTAGTTATTAGTGTGGTATTACTCAGGTCGGCTTCCTAGAACACTTATCACCTGGGCCAGGCACTGGAATCTTTGCCTTGGGAAAGGGTGTCAGCACACTAATTTGGGTGAGCAGCCTCGTCATGCAGGGAGACCCTTAGTTCAACTGGCATGGAAGTGACAGCAGGGGTGCCTGCGGGAGATGACGCCTGAGCTAAGTCTTAAGAGTAACATGGACAAAATAACTCCAGGGTTAATCGGCCTGTTGAATACCAGAGTGCGACAATTCTGTTGAAGTTGAGTGGGGAAAAGCTAGAGTGAGGCAGTCCTGTGTGCTGCCAGGAACCTGGGATGGTAGAGGGAGAATCTGAAATTTTTTTAGGTTTTTAAAAGATTTGACACTATTTGGAGCTAAGCCAATGCTTTATTTTCTATGCATGAAAATGGGTACTTCATTTTTTGAAAATTTGCACTCTAAAAACATTTTTAAAGGGGAAAAGTGAGGAATGCTGCTGGAATCATATGTATGGTCCAAATCATTTGTCTCAAAGATAATAAATTTTACCACCAAGTTCTTAAACAAAATACAATTTCCTTTCTGTATATACCTCTCTGAGTTTGGGATTAGGAGAAGTGTTGAGAAAAGCAAATAGCTTACTCATAATCACACAGATAAGGACTGAGGCAGACTGTACAGATCTAAGTTCATTGTTGGCATTGCTGACCACAATAGCTTTGGAGGCAGATTCTGCTGTGAAGATACTTAAAGTAGCAGCTGCTATTGGGCTGATGCAGTCATGGAAGATAAAAACCCAGATAACTTAATGGTTTGTGTGCTTGCTGTTATCTAAGACAATGGATTTTTAAAAATCCACAGTGGATTTTTTCTTTAAATACATTTATGTAGATCCACCATTTACAAAATGGGTATTTGAAGTGGAGGTGAGAAACTCAATCACTGATAGGTTGGGACCATAGGTGCCCTGAAGAATTGTGCCCTCTCCTTCCCTCTCTCAATTTTCCATTCCAGCTCAAAGTCACCCATGCTCACTAGGGCTGTTCCCATTCTTACTAGGGCCTGATATACTTCCCCAGTTCTGCCATTATTTACCCCCTAAGTCTAACCCAACCTCTGCCCTCCATTCTAACAACCCTCTTCTGAGTGTTATATCATCTTGTGTACCCTCGACCACATCACCCACAGGTGAATCTTCTGTTAAAACCATATGCACAGATTCAGAGCAACAGATATTATCAAATTGGAACAAGTTAAAATTGACAACCAGTTGTGCAGGCTTATACACAAATGCCATTCATGGGGAAAAAAAAAACAAGCTGTTCACTATGCCCCATATCATCAATAGCGTTGGACTCTAACTGATGTGTTTTGTTTTTTTTTTTTTAAAAATCATCCCATTTAATTCCTCTTTTGATAAACTGGCGTTCCATATAGACAGGGAGTACGTGACCAATGTTGCCTTTGTGCCCTGGCATGGCTCCTGGTTCTGGCCCCTGTCCTATGGGACAGTCTCAACAACAAATGAGGGCATGTGGTCTGGAGTTGAAGGGGAAACTTGACAGAACCAGGAGTCAAAAGAGCATTTTGGATGGCTCCCGAGCACTCTTCAGTCTTCATCAGCTCTTCACCAGTGCAGCACGTTATCTATCTTCTCTCATTCCTTTTTTCTCCCTCTTCCTTTCTTTACCCTTTTTTGCTTCATCCCAACCTACTTAATATTACTGAGCACTAAAGCCATTGCAGAACCTTCCTGAAGCTCCATGATTGTCATGAATAGTTCAAGAGTCACCAATTACTAAGGGTTATATACAAAAACAATGGTGCGAGCTTCCTCAGGGACCAATTCTGAGTTTCTAAATGTTTAATTATGCTCATTAAGTCTCGAAAAGTGGCTGGTGACAACTTGATACATTAAAGACACTAACCACTGAGCAGTCGGTTTTCTGGGCCCCTAAAGGCTCTGCAGCCTGCCCAGTTTGGAGTGTGGGAAGCTTACTGAGGTTTCAAGGGCCCAGCTTATTCCACTGACACCTTCTCAGAACGCTACCTGGGAGCTAAGGTACTAACTTTGGGACCTGCAATCTTTATTCTTTTCAGGTTGAAGAGTTGTAGAGTGAACCACCTACATTCTACAATAAACATTTTGCTATGTCCATTGTATCTCATATCTATCCATGTAGATTTAATCAATGTATTTTTCAATACATTTCAAAGCAAGTTTCAGATACCAGTATATGCTTATATTAAATTTTACAGCTAAGGTCTCTTTTGCAAGTGAACTGAAAATGACCAGAAATCTGCCTCAAATAGGAAGATGAGAAGTATTTTCTGATAACTTGCTGGTAAATTTTGAAGAGTAGCTCTGACTGACTTCAGGGTGGTTTTAAATGCAACTCAGATATGAAATCATTTTACATTTAAATGTGGTGATGGTGGTAAAGGGTTCTTTACTGCCTCCAGGAACTTTTCACTTTGCAAAATTGTAAGTTATGGGAGGAGAGAGAGGAGAGAGAGAGAGAGAGGAGAGAGGAGAGAGGAGAAAGAGATATGCATCAAGAGCATAGGACATCCTACCCTTACTGAACATATTAACATTTCTTACACAATTAACCATGGAATTTTCTTGTTTTGGACTTTTTCCATACCCTAAATTTAGCAAGCTAGAATTATCTTCTAGGAACTACTTTAAGCAACCTTCGTGAAAAGAAAAATGCCTGCAGAAGAAAACCTGCATTTCTTTGTGGTTAAAATGCAATGTCCTCAATTGAATTATTCTGCAAAGAAGCAAATTCTTCCTTTATTGTATGTTAAGGTTATAGCAAAGACAGTAACCCAGCAAATCCATCACAGGTTTGTAAGATTGAAAACATATTTAGATTGAGAAACCGGCCATGCATTATAGGCACCCCTGCTTTATGTGTTCTGGCAGTTGTGCACGTTGAATTGTATAATTACTTCAGATATGCCAGGTGGATTTCATTATTTAAAAGAATTCAATGTTGAGTCTTTTTATGACTAGAAGTTTTTAAAATGAGATCTAAGGACTTCTTCACGTTTTAAACACTAAGATCTTCACATAAAATCAATTTTAAAGTGAGATATACCTAGAGAATACAACAGAAGTAATTTCTTTAAAGTCTAGTTTGCAAAGTGAAACTCAAGCTAGCACAGATGAAAAGCAGTTTTGAACAAATGATTTTTGTTCGTAGCTATTTTATAAACGGGAAAAGCTCAGTATTTGAGGACAGGTTCACTGTCAAGAGTCAGATGAACTGTGAGTACTTTTCCTTCTGCTCATTTTGAGGTTAATTTATGTAGTGAAATAAACAAAACTAACACTGGAATCCCAAGAATGGGTTTTAAGCCCAGCTCTGCCTTTAATTAGCTGGGAGAGCCTGGCCTTGTTCCTTAATCTCTCCAAGCCTCACTTTTCTGCTCTGTAAAATGGAGATAGTGACTGCCTCTGAGTATGGTTAAAAGAGTACATAAAAATATTAAAAAGACTCAAAGTGATATTCAAATATAAGCTTTTTGTTTGTTTGTTTCTAAAGTCAGGGATTTATTCCTTCCCCAAATAAGGGGGCTAAATGAAAAGTCTATAAGGAATAAGAAAGCTTGCTTATCTCCCCTAATCATCCTAATTAATACAATATTCTTTATTGAACATACATTGTCACAGGTGCTACACTCAGGATTTGCTTTACTTCATTTGGCATAGCTGACATCCATTAAATATGCCTTTTGTAGAGAAGTCTGATAAGATAATTGTACTTAGAGTCAATTATTGATGAACGCATACTTCAAACTTTTCATATTTATTCAACAGCTGACATGTATTGATTGAGCGAGCGCCTGCTATATGCCAGACACTGTGCCAATGAACAAAATCCAAAATGGTCCCTACTCCCAAGATGTTTATAGTCTAATGGGAAAGAGATATACTAAACAGACAACATATAAATGTGCCAACCTGGAAAAAGTATGCAGTGCCACCTAAATTAAACTTGAG
Organism: Eonycteris spelaea; assembly: GCA_003508835.1. Lineage (NCBI taxonomy): Eukaryota > Metazoa > Chordata > Mammalia > Chiroptera > Pteropodidae > Eonycteris > Eonycteris spelaea. The sequence goes on along the minus strand of PUFA01000043.1, from coordinate 8,011,531 downwards.
GGGACAGGATATAGGCAAGAAAGACCTTTCTGAGAATGAGGTATTTAATCTGAAATTAGAATGATAAAATTTGGGGAAAGACCAGATAGACGAGCATATGTGGGATCTTTGAGGCAAAATAGAGTTTGGATTGTTGGAGAGCAGATTCAGTGTGGCTGGAGCTTAGTGAGAGATGAGGATGTGAGGGATAAGATGAAGTGACCCAGTGATCAGATCCTGTGGGGCCTACTAGCTACAGTAAGGATTTATGATTTATGATAATGGGATTTAAGCAGAGAAGTAATAAACATATGAGTCACGTTTTTAATGGAGATGGGATGGTGGACAAAAATGGAAGCAAATGCCAATTGGAAAGCTATTGGATTAGTTCAGAAGAAGTGGATTCGGACTGCGATGGTGGCAGTAAAGAAAAACTGATGACTACAAGAAACAATTTTGGAGAGATAATCAATAGGACTTGTTAACAGGTTGTGTGTGGGGAGGGAGGGAACAGCAAAGATGACAAGTCAGGTTTCTGACTAAATGAGTTGGTAGATGGAATACAGTAAGAATGATTATTCAATAAGAATGAAATTATAGAGAAGCTTTGGAAACTTATGGAAGATTCAACTTTCAGTTCAGAAATTTAAATTTATTCATGAAACGTCCAAAAGGAGATACTAGATAAGAATTTGAATGTAGGATTCTGAAACTCAGTGATAGGGCTGGAGGTCCACAGTGGGGTTGAACACATAGATGGTATTAAGGCCGCGGGAAACTTGAGATCACAATCCAAGGCTGGCAATGACAAAAGGATCCATGACAAGTCATGAGGAACTACAACTTTTCAAGAGCAGGAGAAAGCAGGGGGTATAGGAAAATGTGACACGGAGGTGAAAGGAGAACGAAGAGAAGTGGGCTCACCACAAGCAAGAGAAGGTTTGAAGGAGGAAGAGAGCAAGAGTCAGATGCCCATTAGAGATCAAGTAAGAGAAATGAAAGTGTCCATTGAATTTAGCAGTGAGGGGGCTGTTGGTGGCCTGAATAAGAGCAGTTTTGCTGATTGGCAGAATTGAGTGTTGAAAGTGAATGAGAAGAAAGAAAGAAGCTATTCCTAAAGACTGAAAAAAAAAAAAAACAAGTGAATCTAACTGTATATCAAGTTGGTCACATAGCCATAAAGAAAAATATTTTATTTCCTAGTGACCCGAAACATAGCATTTGATTGTAATTATTTACTAGGTGTATCCTAAAGATGAAAAAGAACAGCAAAGAAATACTAAATTGTGTTCAATAACCTTATGTTTACTAATAACACTTGCTATTTTAATATCTTTATGTGTATATTTAGGATAAAGCAAATAACTATTAATGTTATTAGGAAATAAGATTTTCGTTGAACAAGAAGATAAATAAATATGTCTCATATTTAAAAAGTAGAAAACCTGGAATGGTCCATTTGAATTGTAACTGTCAATATAAATTCATAATTTCATTTCCAAAGAACTTATTTCTTAGATGTGTCTGCTGAGCTTAGGAGCCTAAAATTAATAAAACAAAACAAAACAAAAAACAACAACAACAAAAAACCTCAGGAGCAATGGTATCCCACTGTTTGGACTATAGGCTTTAAATAGCATTTCCCCTTAGAAGGAACCAGGGCTCTTTGGAAAAATAATTGATTCAATCTTGCCATTCTAGAAAGCAAGGAAGAAATCCAAGCCTACTGTGTCATGTCAAAAAGACACAGGGGCCAAAATGAAAAGACTCCCATTGGGCTATGCAGGTGTCAGGGCAGGACATATATGGGAAACCTCTGTACCTTTGCTCAGTTTTGCTGTAAATCTAAAACTGTTCTAAAAATAAACTATTTTTGGACAAAAATTTTAGACTCTTTCTGCAAAAGACAGGACAACTCAAGTGTGAAAAGAATAATGACAATGAAATAAAACATCAAATCTGTAAAATTCCTTGAGATCTAAAAACAACAACAAAATATCAAGCGTTCATTGAAGGCTGCTAGGGCTCATTATTCTAAAAATTAGCAAATAAAAGGGATGGATCAAGTATTTACTCTGCTTTTCCTATGCAAACTGTATTTTTGAATAATCAAATAACTAGTTGAGGTAAAGTTATATTTAAAGCAGGTAAAAAAATACAAAGGGAATAATAGAATTAGAAAATTGCCATTTTGTAACCCTTAATGAACTAATAGAATTAAACAATGATCATCTATGGGTGCTAATGTCACATGTGGAAAAATTGATGGGTAACTTTATATCAGATCTCTCTTATCACCAATAAAAGTGGGACATCACTTGCCTCCTATGATATAGTCAGAAGTGCACAGCCTTCTGCCCCAAGATGAATCCTGAATTTAAATCCTCCTTCTAGATCTAACTATTTATAGGAAATAGAAGAGATAGAGAAAATAAATAAGATGACATCAAGTAGAAGCAACTTGACAAATCTAGAGTTTCGGTCCCTTTACAAAATGGTCTTGTTTTTTTTCAATGGTATTTTTAAAAAGGAAAGTGAGGCTATTACAAAGTTTTTAAAAACTTATTGAGATAGAACCAGGTGCAAACTTCCCATTTAAAAAAAAATGGATGATTGATAGGTTGGGAATCAGGGACATGAGAGAGTTTGTTGTTTTTTGTTTTAAGACATTTTGCTGAGCAGCAGAGAAATAGGGTGTTTGCTGAAGAACAATATGGCATAAAAACATTTTCACAATGGAATAGAGTGAGCATTTTGGAGCACTAAGGGAATGGTTGAGTAGAGAGCATAAAAAGGAAATGAATGCTATTGGAAAGAGGTCCTCAAGGAAAAACGGGAGCGGATCTACACACCCTGTGGAAGTAACAGCCCTTGGGTAAGATGTTTGTAGATCACATACTGCCTTACTAAAAAATACTTGTAGAAATTTTAAACCAATGGCACAGACATGAAAAGGAAACTAAATGAACTTAGAAATTTTTAGGAGGGATGAAAGTATGTTGGAGATGTAACTGAGAACTTACATACCACCAGCTGTGAAGAAACTCAATATAGTCCATATAAATTTGTATATGTATTTCCATGTTTTATGAGATTTATCTTGTTTGTAACTCTCTTTACACTGTTTCAAAGGATTTTGGCTCATTAAGAGCCATTTGGTGCTTGTTCTACACATTTTATAAACATGTGAATCTTCAAAATAATTAGTATGCTTTTTAGCCCAAACTGGTCTTAATCATAATCAATGTTAAAAATATTGTCACCTCATATACAAAAGAATATAGTGGTTGCTGCATTCCCCACAGGCATTCAAGGGCTGTAAATATTGTACTGTCATTTTTCCATTTGGCCCGCAATCAGAAAAGTAGCTCTGCTGCAAGCAGTAATTATCTTAGTGTTTTTCAAAATCCTATTATTAACCACGTTTAGACCATATGAACCTTGAAAGACGTAGTTGACATACTGTCTTGCTGTATTCACATCAGTTGTTAATCTTATTAGAATAAGAGAGAGAGACACTTCTTTTTTACCTTCTGTCACTTTCGTTTTTCCTTATGAAGAGGTTTTCAACCCATATTGTTAACCATATGGTCTTTGGAAAACTGAGAGGCATTGTGCTAAATGTTTAACCACAAAATCTCTGGAATTTATTGCATTCTTCCATTTCTCCTTAAAGGAAATACTTTACAATTTAATCTCTTTATACATAACCACACTTATATATAATTTTACATAAGTACTTATAGACAATCACATTTTTGCTTTGTAAAAAAAAAAAAAAGGTCACTTTTTTCCTTCCATTTTTTTTGTTTTGCTTGGTTCCTCCATCTTATTCTCCTCCTCCTTTTCCCCACATCAGCACCACCCAAGGTCATCTCTGCTGAGAACCTGTGATGTATCCTCCCATATTTTCTCCTTACTCAGGTATTCTTAGATCTGCATGTGTGTATGTATCTGCATATACAGGCATTTATTTTCTGAAGCATTGTCTTATAAATGGAATCATAGCATGTCTTGCATCTCACATTCACCAATGAACACCTTGTGGAAAGTCCTCCTAACCTTCTGTTTAGCTCCACTTCATTCTTTTAATAAATGGCTGGAAAATTCCCCAGTGTTGGTGTGCTATTGAAGAGCCTTCACTTTATTTTCAGGTTTTTGCCCTATGAACAATGATACAATGAACCTACTTGTCTCTTAGGGGTCCTTATCCTTGCATATGGTTATTCATGTTTGATAAAGTCTCAGGAGTACAGCCGCCGCCAAATTCATTTGTTCTTTTAAGAGATGTCTGATTGCTTTCCGAAAACTGGAGGCAGAGAAAGTCAAGGAGAGGAAGATGAACGTGGATAAAATGCCTCCTCTCTGAATTTAAATTGTGTAGATTGAATGAGGGGACAGTACAGTGTAAATACTAATCCAGTTGATGGTACTATTAATTCTAAAAATTGCAGGCCCTCTAGGTCACTGCCTGTGCCCCGTGGGGGTGGGGCATTCACCAGTTACACAGTGTGAGTGACATTCTGGGATTGTGTACCTGGAGAGATGAGAAAGGAAAAGCAGAAAGGAGAAGAGCACAGGTTTTGAGAGTCTAAGAGTCTAGCTTTATCATTTGCAGCTTTATCATTTTCTGCTGTGAAATCTTGGGCAAGTTCCTTAAGTACTCAGAACTTCAGTTTCCTCATGTGCAGTATGGAGATAATGAGGCCAGCCTGAGGGGTAGCTGTGAGTAGGAAACATATTTAAGACCTTGAGCAGAGTGCCTGGCACTCATTAAAAGTGACAGATTATTTCTCAGATGCCTACATTATAACTTTTCCCACAACTACCTGTCACTGTGTCCCCCAGTAGATGAAAACCTGCTGAAGATGGGAACTGTATCGAATTCATCTTTACATTTATATATCCAATCTCTAATTTGGTTTTCACTCCTACTAACTACGTCAAGGTCTTTTGCTTAAACCAGCATTGATTAAAAATAAGAGAAATAACAATGATCTGTTATTATTGAATGTTTCAGGCTTGTACTAAAATAGAAAGAGTAATATGAGGAACACCCATGATCCACTACCCGGTTTCAACACTGTCAACATGTTGATAATCTTTTCTCATCCATTTCTCGATCACTCCTTCCCACCACTCCTCCCATGGAGTAATTTAAAGTGAATCCCAGGTATCATGTCAATTGTTAATACTCATGTATATTTCTAATAGCAATTCTCAAAGTGTGAGCTGGAAATCCCCAAGGGATTCCGAGACCCTATCAGGAGGTCTGCCAGATCAAAACTAGTTTTATAAAAATATTAGTAAATTGCTTGTCTTTTTTGCGCTCATTCTCTCATGGATGTACAATGGAGTTTTCCAACATAGATTGAATGCTACAGCAGATCTGAGAATCCAGCTGTCTGTCTCCTAATAAACCAGAAATAAGAGATGCAAATTTTTACAAATCCATTTACAAATATGTAAAACAATGCCACTTCCCTCTTTTTTTTTGTCTTGGAAAATATAGTTATTTTTCATAAAAATAAGTACTTAACATGTAATGAGTTTATTGTTTGCTATTTTTAAAAGAATTACATGGATATATAAAAGTTTGTTAGTTTTTATTTCCAATGTAGAAAAAAATCTAAATATCTCTCTCACATAAAGCAAAGCTCTTTGGGATCTTCAATGCTTTCTTAAACTAGTTTTCAAATTGAGATTTGACATACTGTAGGATTTATAATTTTAAAGTGTATAATTCAGTAATATAATGCCAGAACATTCATATCATTCTAAAAGGCAAGCCTATACTCTTTAACGGTCACTCTCAATTCTCCTTGGTCCGCATGCACTGACGACTAATCTACTTCTGACTCTGCTAATTTGTCTATTCTGGACATTTCATATAATAAATCTTCTGCGTCTAACATTTCATTTCACGTGTCTTTATGTTCATCCATATTGTAGCACGTTTCAGAACCTTATTCCTTTTTATGGATGAGCAACAGTCCATTGTACCTATGTACCACATTTTCTTTATCCATTCATCAGTTGACAGATTTGTATGTTGTTTCCACTATGGGCTATTATGAATAATGCTGTTATGAACATCTGTGTCCAAGTTTTTGTATGAATACATGGTTTTAGTTCTCTTGGCTATATCCCTAGGAATAGAATTACTGGGTCATATGTTTAATTCTCTATGTTTAACTTTTTGAGAAACCTTCAAACTATTTCCCACAGCAGCTGCACCATTTTGCATTGAACTACCAGCAATGTATATATAAGCGTTCCAATGCCTCCACATTCCTGCCAAAATTTATTTTGTGTTCTTTAGCCATCCTTGTGAGCATGATTCAATCATTTTTAAGAGTGTAAAAGATTCCGAGACTAAAATGTGCGAGAGTTGTTTTTCTAACAAATAGCTTTAAAAACATTTTTATAAAAGCAAACCCATAGATATAGAGGACAGACTGATTAGTGGTTGGCAGAGGCAGGAGGTGAGGGGTGGGCAAAATGGGTGAAGGGAAGTAGTGGGGAGCAGGCAAAATGGGTAGTCAAAAGGTACAAATTACCAGTTATAAAATACATCCTGGGGATATAATGTACAGCATGGTGCATATAGTTAACATGGTATTAGATATTCGAAAGTTGCTAAGAGAGTAGATTTTAAAAGTTCTCATCACACACAAACATTTGTAATTGTGTGATAATGTTTATTAACTAGATTTACTGTGGTGATCATTTCACAATATATACATTTATTTTATCATTATGTTGTACCCCTGAAATACCCCCATAAACATAATAACATTATCAAATTAACTATAATTCCACAAAGTTGTGTAATACCAGGGTAATCAATTGTCTGGAACAGACCCAGTTTACACCTCTGTATTTCCATAACTATTTTGTTGTCTTTGATTCTCAATACATTCTGTTTAGATGACAAATTATATAAACACCCTAATTACGAATCTAGGTTCAGATTTCCCCAACTGTTTTAAATACATCTTTTCACAATTTATTGAAAATGAGATCCAACACTGCTTTCAATTGAGGTGTCTTTAAAAACTTTGTCTATATCAGTTCTCCCTCTACTCCATTTCTTTCATGCTATTTATTGGAGACACTTGATAAGTTGTGGAATTTACCACATCCTTAACTTAGCTGATTATACTGTCTTGATATCTTTTAATCTGTTTCTTTGTCCTCCATATTTCCTGCCATTTGGTAATTAGATCTAGAAGTCCGATTACATTTAGGGTCAATTTTTGTGCAAGAACATTTCATATATGGTGTGTATTTCCTATTACACTGCATCAGGAGGTTCGCAGAACCTCACTTTTAGTGATGTTAAATCGTTGGGTTCAGTTTTCCTTAGTTCCATCCAGCCATCATAAAGTTTCCCATCAACATTCCACCTCATAATTTTAATAGCCATGGATGATTGTTGCCTACTCTTAGTGCTTCACTTGAAGTTGTGAATACTCTTACAAACAAACTATCTGGGTCCCCTGAAATATATAGCAGAATAAATGCTTGACTATTTCCTCATATTTACCAGTTTTCAAAATAATTGGTTCCTTAGATGATCCAAGGGTGAATGATGGATTTTTTTAAAGTATTATTATGAACTCATGGATTTGTATATTTTGACACATCATTATTAGTCATTATTCTTTTTTTAAGTCCACATTGTTCCATCTTTGGCCAAAAGGAGCCCCTTCATCTTTGCTCCTGGGTTCTTCTGATATACCCTTAGTAGTACTTGACAGCTACCTTGCTTTCTGGCATAATAAAATGCCATATTTATTAGTTTGTAACTTATACTTCCATTGCTTCTTTAAAATGTAAGCAAATGCATATATCCTTCTTAGAAGAAAGGCACCATATACATGGTCTCTGCCTTGCTTTTTTCACTCAATAGGTACTATGGCCATCCACAGAAATGGTCTTCGATCCTTTGTAGAGCTGCACAGAACTGTATTGTGTGGAGGTATTGTGGTTCATTCAGCTGAACCTCTGTGGATGGACATGTGGGTTCAACAAACATTTATTGAATGACTAAATTGTGCCAGGCACCAAAGATAAAGTCATGGTCTCTGGCCTCAAGCAACTGGGAATGTAGAGGGGGAGAACTGTACAATACAAGTACTTTCCTCATAAGGGAATGAGATCTTGGATCCACTTAGCACAAAGGGCTCGTGAAACAGGGAAGACAGGCTCCCACACAGGAGGCATACAGTAACTGTCTGTGGACTGGCATCTTGCTACCACACAGACCTTAGTATGAGAATCCCCTTAGGAGGACATGGTTTTTATCCATGTTTGACATTGCTTAGAAAATTATGAGTGCCACCAATTGGAAGGCTAGGCCAAATGAAAGAAGTAGGCAGGAAGGTGGCGACCACAAAATTCCCCTAAAAAGAGGAAATGTCAGTTAATACAGAAGCTGTGGTTTAACAATAAGGGCTAACACCTGTATCGAATTTACCACTGATCAGAGATTGCTCTAAGCAGTTTACGTAGATAGTAACTCCTTTATTTCTCATATCAAGCCTAAGAACTAGGGACTATTATTACCAGTATCTTACTTTTAAAGATATTAAGGCGCAGAGAGGTTACCGAACTTTTGCCCAAGGTCACAGAGTGAGTGAGCAAGGAAGGAATCGTAGATGATCCTTGCAAGCAGTGTCCTCTCCAAGACGGAGACTACAGCACCATAAGCCTCTCCCACACCATAACCACTCCCTGGGGAGAACCTTCTTTTCACAACTCACCCTCTACACACACACAGGAACACTCCGCAGGGCTTTCTCTGGACTCTTGGGGGTTCGGAGGCCAAAGGAATGCCGAAGCCAGGAGGCGACCTGCCACGACACGGTGGAAGCTGTATGAAGTCACCCACGAACTCCCGAGGATAACCAGGTACTGTTTCTGACCCCTGTGGGTCACAGCTCCACCCTCAGGGAACCCGCAGCGAGGGGAATAAGCAATGAGACGGGCTAGGACAAAGGAGTCGCACAGCATCAGGGCTCCCCTCTGCAGTCGAAACCGAACCGAAGACCTGCAGGGCGCAGCTTTCCCAGCATTCGCTCTCGGGCTGGCGAAAGGCGCCGCCTGCCGCCCAGCTCCAGCACCGCCCGCGGCTGCCCGCGCGCAGAGGGCCGGGCTGGCGTCGGTCCCCGACACATTTCCAACTCCGGATCTGACACTAGCGGTGGTTCCTTAAGAGCCTACTACGGCTTCACACTTGAAGAAGCTACACAGAACAAGGTAAACCGAAAAGACACCTTAAAAGCAAAACCGAAAAGTCGCAGCACACACCCACGCAGGAAGAAAAGGTGCTCGTTCCACGTAATTATTAACTAAAGAAACACAAAAACAAGCTCTTCCACGAATTGAGAAATTAAAAGGATCCTCAAAGTTCACGTCAGACGGGTCATGTGCCAGACGTCGTAACAAGGTTTGAGGGCGGCACATCTCACACAAATGCGTGAACACCCAATCATCACGCTCATGAACTACAAAAGGATCAGGAAAATGAGGCGGTTAAGGATTCTTGAGTATGGCCCACTAACTTTACAGGAAGGGTGACAGATAAAGTTCACATATATTCCACTTTGACGCATTATATACAGTATATTTTTAAAATATCACGGATATTGCGTGACGTTCCTCTTTTTTCTAGCTTAGTAAGTGAAAACAAACAAAATTAGCGAGCGGATCACACTCCATGCAAATTTTTCTCCCTTTTGAGAAACCTGGCTTTTATTGCTTTACGACAGTAAGTCGTGAAATGACGAATAGTCGATGCAGTATTGGCGGAAGCTCGCCTTGCGCTTTGCGGCAATGACGTTACTAGTCGGAATCCTGATTTGCACAGATGTGCGGGAAGGGCTGCGTGTATAGGTTGCCGTGTTTGTGTAACAACTCTTTTAGGGCTTCCTTTTCCTCCTGTCCGTCCGTCCGTGCATCCGTCTGTCTTTTCTTTTTTTGAGTCTTCAGAAGGCAAGAGTAATTTCTCCACTTCGTTGTCGGGAGTCTGAGATTCCGTTACTGCCAAAGAGGTGTCTTTCTCTTCCCTGTATCTTTTCCTTACACACACTTTACTCTTATGCAGGTTAAACTCGCCCTCTCTCCTCCAAGATATCTCGCGTTTTTATTTGGTTTTAGTTCTGTTCTTTGGGAGAGCACCACCAGCCTCCGGGTGATCATTCCTTACCTCATTAGCGAATCTCCTCCCGCCTTCATCCTCGTCCTCTGGGGGAGACCAGCCCGTTACTGCTGCAGTCTGAGGAATGGAGCACGACAGCTCTCAGGATTTTCCACCGCGAGAGGGCTCTTCCTTGCCTGGAGAGGGGCCTTCTGCCCTCAGACAGGCCTTCACCCAGATCTTGCACCGTCTTACCGGCCAGGAGTCCAGACGGGGCAAGGCCAGAGATGTGGCTCTTCAGGACCTCGGTGCTCTCATAGAAGCCACAGAATATGATAAATTGTTTGAGGGGAGTGGCACATCCCTCCACGGAATGCCCAAGATGCTGGGGCAGGTGGCCGAAACCCTGGAGAAGTATGCAGCCCCACCCAAGGAACAGGAAGGTAGAAGTGATGGTTACTCTGCAGTGACCGAGAAAGCGGCAGCAGTTGGATTACTATTTCTTATGTTATTGAGGAAAGTTGAGGCTGCCAAGAGTTCCTTGGTTTGCCCTGCATGGAAGACAGGCCTACCTCACTTGGCAGGACCCATCTATATTTTTGCCATCACGCACAGCTTGAAGCAACCATGGACCAGCCCACGATCTCAGGACGTTGCTGGAGAGGTGCTCACCTTACTGCTTCAGGTTACTGAGTGTGGTTCTGTGGCAGGATTCCTTCACGGAGAAAATGAAGATGAAAAAGGGAGGTTTACTGTGATAATGGGGCTTCTCAAGCCTGATTTGCATAAGTGAGTACTGTGGAAAGGGCCACCAACTCGAGCTTCAGCCTGTTTAGAATATTAGAGCTCAAGGAAACCTTAGATTCTTCACTGGTGAGATACATGTGTTGAAATAGCAGATCTCTTAAGGCCCAGAAAGGTTATAATTTGCTATAAATGACAACTAGATAGTGGCAAATTTGACATTAGCATTCAGGTCTTCTGACGGTGCTTTGAATTTAAACTTAGGGATATTGAAACTCATCGGTAGTAGATAAGGATAGTGATTTGATATGGAAGCCCTGTTTGGGATTAAAAAAGCTTTAGATTGGTGTTAGCTGAAGTATTTTTTTTGTGTTTCCACTTGCTACTTTGTAAGAATTTGTGATTAGCAGACATTTGTTCCTGTTCAAACAACCATGGAGACATCTGTTGCACACCAAAAGTTCCTTGAAATTTGGTCCTGTCCAAAACATCCATGAAGACATTTGGTCCATGCCAGCCCATCTGCCTAACCCCATGACCAACACGGCTGGGGGTCCCCAACCCTGTTAGGAACTGGGATGCACAGCAGGATTTGGGTGGCAGGTGAGCGCGCGAAGCTTCATTTGTGTTTGCACCTGCTTCCCAGCGCTAGCAGCACCACGTCAGCTCCATCTCAGATCCAGCTCCACCTCAGAACCTCAGGCATTTAGGCTCTCATAAGAGCACCGGTCTCTGGTGCCGAAAAGGTTAGGGACTGCTGCTAGGCTACCAAGTGAAAAAGGGTTTTTGGCAATACAGCCACAACACAATTATTGGACCAATAAAACTTAGTATTTTCTGTATTAATCCTATAAGTTTATAGGATTAGTATAAGTAAATATTATGGGCTGTTTGAACCCAGGGATGTTTCCTAAGTGTGGACGTTTTTGACAAGACCAAATGTCAAGGACTGCGGCATGGATCAAATATGCTCATGGATATTTTGGACAGGACTAAATTTCAAGGACGTTTGGTATAGACCAGTTGTCTCTATCCATGTTTTGGATAGTACCAAATGTCCTGCAAGGGTTCTGTAACAGTGTGGTAATGAGAAAAAAAAAATGTGTACATAACTGTTATTTTACCGGAATGTGGAGAGTTAAAAGGCTTAGTTTTGAGGCATATGGTGCTGCTTTTTATCACTTCTTAGTAGGACCAAATTACACAACCTCTTTGAATCTGTTTCATTATTTGTAATATAAAGATAATATTACCTGTTACATGGTTATTTTGAAGATTAGTTGAGTAATGTGTGTAAATTCGCTTTATAAGCTATAAATTGTTAAATATCCATTTGCTCCCTTAAATTAATAGTAATAATAATAATGTCATTTCCTTTATTCCTCTCTTCCTTCTCAACACATCATTGTAAAAACCATCACTACAGGTTTTTTTTACATAGTTATGGTTATAAATGACTCTTATTGGATAAACTTTAGACCTAGAGCCCTGGGTGATTGTTAAATGTACTTAGTGTAAATTCTATGAGTTATTACAAACTAGCTCTTAAAACATATAATATTAACAGTTACTTTATGAAGGTTGTAGTTCTCAAGGACAAGAAAATACTCTCTTGAACTGGGTAATTTTCTTTGCTGGTTAATGTCATGCCACTTTCTTTAATGTGGTCTCATATTTCCATTTAGGGAATCCTGGAAGAATAACCCTGCCACCAAACATGTTTTCTCATGGACTCTGCAGCAGGTCACTCGACCCTGGCTGAATCAACATCTAGAAAGGATACTTCCCCCATCATTGCTCATCTCAGATGACTATCAAACTGAGAACAAAATCCTGGGTGTAGACTGCCTCCATCACATTGTGCTTAATGTGGTAAGCAGCCTCCACTCTGCCATTTGTGTTCATCAGATAGACTGAGTCATGGCTGGTTCTCGTTCATGATACCACCATTTTATTGTTGCCTGTGTTTACATTATTTATTAATGCTGTTATGTGACTAAGTTCACTTATTTGTATCTTTTCTCTCTATATTTTTCCTCTGTCAACCTAGTAGAGGTTGTATCTCGTAGGTAATATATATATATAAGAAACATGGACCATTATCATGGACATAAGACATGGGTCATCGTCAAACTGAATAACCAGACCTTGAGTTATTAAAAGTTGACTTTCAAGGAACAAAAAAGTCAAACAATGGGATTATGCCCACATGTGCCAGCTATCACTCTTTTTTTTTTTTTTTTTTGGCAACTGTGTATTACTACACTTTATTATGTTAACTGTGTATTATGCAGCTTTAAAATATCCACAGGAGTAGAGAATGGTATCATGAACCCTATGCACACATAATCCAATTTCAGAAATTATCAACGTTTTGCCAACCTTGAAAAACTTCTCTTTTAATTGGATAATTTGTCTGATTGCAGCCAGCTGCTGATTTGCTCCAGTATAACAGGGCCCAGGTCCTATACCATGCCCTTTTCAACCACCTGTATACACCAGAGCACCACCTCATTCAGGTAATTGTAAGATTTATTCATAACTGTGAGTCAGAGTTCTCATATTTGAGTAGGAGGTAGCATTATGTGAATTATAAATAGTTGGAAAGTGAAGCTGATACCCAAGGCCATTGCCAAGTTGAAAATACGGAGGTAGCAATGACTAATGAAAATATCTCAATACTAGACAGGCATCCGCATTCCTGAGTCTCCACAAAAAAGCCAGTGTTTTGTCTTATTCTGGGTCAATTATATATCATTTGGGGGTAGCTTTATGTCTGAAAAAGTGCAACATTTATTAATTTAAATGTTGTTTTTCCTGCACTGTTTTATGTCACTACACACTTGAAACTCCTTGTATGTTGGATATTTTACTGTCATGATTCTTTCAGTAGTTTTTGAGTACCACCTGTGTGCCAGCAACCAGTGTAGGTCCCAAGAGTGAATGAATCAGGGCTTCTGGCTTTAAGAAACCCTTTGGGAGACATATATAAGAAATATATGAAATTTATACATATGACTATAATACAGTATGATAAAACTATGAAAAGAGATTTGTATAAAGTGCAGTTGGTATTCAGCAATAGGCAACTAACGAGGTTTGGTGGTTTGATGGTTTTAGGGAGATTCCAGAAGGAGGTGATTTTTGCTTACGAAGGATGAATAGGAGTTTCTTAGAAGGGGGAAGAACATTTTCAGAACAGAAAAAACAAATTATATTAAAATAAGAGGTAGAAATAACCTTGTTTCTTAATTTATGCCTACCCACCCTCTTACCCCTGACCCTGTCACCTTTCTTTTTTAAATCTTATTTTAGATATCGAGAATCCAGGTACTCTCAGCCAGAAAGATTAGGGTTCCTGAGATGGTTTCAAAAACAAAAATAAAAACTGAAAAACCAAGAGAAAAACCAAGAATCCTAGGAGAGCTAGAAGGAATTGTGTAGACACTGAAACTTCAGATAGGGTAGTCAAATTGGACACAACTGAGGACCATCTTAGATTCTATTTAGGAGCATGTTTATTTTAAGTACATGTAAATATCATTTAGACTTAGTGACTAAGTGACAATAGACCCAGACTCCTAAAATTTGGGTTTAAGTCTCAGCTCTGCCTTTCTTACCATTTTATAGCTTACCAAAGAATAATCTTGAGACGGTATTATTTGAGATTGTCAAATGGAGATAATGTAAAAAAAAGTTTGAAAATGTAAAGTAATATGAACTTAATGCATTATTACTAGTATATTATAGAATTCTATGACATGTATTCCTATCCCAGGAATAGATTAATAAAGATGCTAGGAACATCTGTGAATTCAAGTGGATGAACTATAGTTCCTTTCCATTGCTTTCTCCTAGGCTGTGCTCCTGTGTATGCTGGATTTATTCCCCGTCCTGGAGAAAGCCCTGCACTGGAAGGGAGATGCAGCCCGACCCACCACACAATGTGATGAGGTACTGCAGTTGATCCTTACCCATATGGAGCCAGAGCACCGCCTTCTCTTACGCAGGACCTATGCAAGAAATCTACCAGCTTTTGTGAAGAGGTGAGTGCCTGGGCTGCAGGTCTGGCCATACTCCCGGACTTATCTCTTTGGTGTCATATTTTCTCTTTTGTTTGTAGGTTGGGGATCCTAACTGTCCGGCACTTGAAGAGGCTCGAGCGAGTCATCCTTGGTTATCTGGAGGTTTATGATGGACCAGAGGAAGAGGCTAGATTGAAAATATTGGAAACCCTAAAACTTCTCATGCAGTATACTTGGCCCAGGTATAACAGCCAGTAGACAGGTGTGCTAAGGGGCAAAACTCAGGCAATTTCCTCTTCAGAACTAGCCTAGATGCACATGCAGTACAGAAATTAAGTACATGCCATATATATGAATACCTCCCATTTTTACACACCTATTGGATTTTGAACTGAGAAAATGGCATTTAAAAGATAAATTACACCCATCGTTGCTTCAGGTGTACATCTCTCTAAATTTATAATGCACATTAAATTTTAAAAGGCCATTCAGAAGTGCTACAATAAAGACATGCCTAACTTTGTTCACCCTAATGTTTTTAAATCCAGTTGATACAAGAGCATTTCATATCACATTGTTGAACACCTCCAAGGGCAGTGATCAGGAAAGTACTAATTTAGGATATGACTGCTCAGGAAGCATTCCAACTTTGGCTTGAGGTTGGTGTCAGGAACAATAAACTGGAACCTAAACATGTGAGTCAACAAGAAGCTTTCTTGCATGGAATGGCAATTCAGTTAGAGTCCAATGCCTCAACAACACATATCTATTCTGAACCATTCTCTTCTTTCCTTACAGTGTACCCAAAAAGCCTTCCCTTAGTTACATTTGTAACTGTTTGCATTTGTGTACATCTCCCCTTCTGAATGATAAGCTCTAGGAGGATGGAAGACCACTTTGGTACACTGAGCATACCAAAGTTTACTTAGTACCTGGTATTAAGTACACAAATATTTGAAGAATGAGTGGACTAGAATTGAGTAGATGGATGAATGAAAATGAATCAGATTAATACTACCAGGCCTTTAGAGAGCAGAGACCAAGATTCCAAGTAGGAGACTGATAAGCAAATAAGAGGTTAGAAAATGAATGTCAAGTATGTGTGGAGGGGTGGGGCCTGGGAAACAACAAATTATATATTGAATGATGACAGATGAAGGGCTGAGCAATACACGGAGTAGAGGAAACCACTTATTTAGATGAAGGTAAAGGATGCAAACTTTTCTTCTAGTCATATTTCTGTCCAGAAATGTGGTTTATTATGCATATGTTCACACAAGTTAAATTACATTTCAGCTTCCATTAGGCTTTTTAGTTTTTATTGCAGTAAAAAAAAAATGTAAAATTTGCTTTTATACAGTTCAGTAGCACTAAGTATATTCACAATTTTGTGCAACCATCACCAGTATCCATTCCCAGAACTTTTTTTTTTTTTTAAATCAAGATAAAACCTTTTAGAAAGGCTAATAAGTAGAATAGGCTGGGCTTAACTGATAACCAGGATCTGGAATTAAATGACAGAAAATTCAAATTAACACAAGTTCCAGAAGCCAAGCTTATTGCCATCATTTTATTTTTAACCTCCAGGCTTAAGACTGCCTAAAATTTAAAGGACTGTGGGTCATCTCCTGTTCTCTGGCCATAAGTATAGGCCCATGGTAAGGGGAGATCCCAGTTCTCTTTTCAGGAGGGGCTATTCCTTAGAACCAAGCTGCAGTTGGGGCACAAGGTATTCTTAGGCCAGTGTGTTTATGTGGGTGGTATGCTGCTGGAAAAAATAGGGTTTGAAGAATCTGGAATCTAGTCTGTAGTTCTAGCTCTGTGGTCTGAGTCATTTGACTTTAGTTCCTTCATTTATGAAATGAGGGCTTTATACTAGTTGGCCTTTGAAGTTTTTCAGTTTAATATCCTGATTTAGAGTATAAACATAGTTTTTCTTCTTGATTCCAGGGTTTCCTGTAGACTTGTGGTCTTATTAAAGGCTCTCTTGAAACTGATATGTGATGTAGCAAGGGATTCAAACCTTACACCTGAGACTGTTAAGACAGCCTTGTTAGAAGAGGCTACAGAGTGCCTGATTCTCTTGGACCACTGTTCTCAAGGTCAAGTAAAGGTAAGGGAGAGTCTGCTACTTGGTTTCATTTAGGCCTCGTTGTCCTTACTTAATTCCTATGATTATAATTTACTGTTCATATGCCTGGTCAAGTCTGTAAATTAACATGAGGGTTCAGGTCTCCACCTCTGGAGCCCTCCAGCCTTCAGTAGTGTTTGAGCAATACCTTATTCTTTAAAGTATTCAGAATCATTCAGACTAAAAGGAAAGAGGAACAGCAAATGTCTCTTGGATGAGGACAGGGAATAGACAAAAGGGTCATGATCAAGATTTTGTAAAATTTAAGTTCTGTTCCTGTCATTGAATTAAAAAAAAAAAAAGAAAGAAGAAAATTAACTAATGGACTATAAGTCACCAAGAAGTAATAATGTACAGTAATTCAGATATCAGAAATGTTTCCAATTTTTCGGGGACTACTGTGTTTTTCCATATTATTTGTTCACATAGGAATTCTTTCTTTGGTCTCATATTACACAAAAGTTAACTTTTGAAAGCCACAGCATGTAATAGTTATGTATTTACATATATTTAATAAACAATTTCCTTATTATTCCATTGAGAAATCTTCAATTGAAGGATATAAGACAGCATGAAAAGAAATTCATATCCTAAAAATATTTAGAGATAGTATAGTTTGTTATTGTTTTATTCGTTATTTAAATACTTCATCTTGGCTCTTTAACCTCAGGCAGTTTTCAAGCCCTAGATCCAATCTAATTCATCTTGGCTGGTATTAAATGAGCCAGCAGGACATTTCCAAGCATGCCAACAGTTTATACAGTCATACTTGTTCTGTGAACTGTCTGCTAGCGTCATCCATTCTTTCCTTAAGTATGGCACCAAGACAGAAGAACCAAGGTAAAAGGGGGGAAAAAATCAAAGTGTGTTTGATTTCATGTTTCAGGGTCTCCTGGCCAAAATTCTCCAAAGCTGTGAAGACAGCAAGGTGGTCAACTGTATCAGAAAAGTGCAGCACGTTTCCGAAGGCACTCCCTATGGTGAAACTTAAGATTTGTATTACTTAAATATATTTGTATTACATGTATATATATATTATGTATTTTTGTATGAATGGAATTATTTAAGGGAAAAAGTATTTCTGTACTGAACGTTATATTTTAGATTCTTTTCCTTCTTTTCTTTTGCTCTCATAGATGTAGGGAAAAGAGAACAAGAAAAAATTGAAGTCTGGACATTTCTAAATTAAGTTAGCGGGGGTGGGGCACCAAGGAAACTGTGTAGCATTTAAAATTCGGAAATATTTGCAACCACAGACTCATCTGTTAAGCTTCTTGGACTCAAGCTGTCACTTCAGTACATATGCCAAAGCTATAAAAATACTGTTTACAACTTAAGGATTTCCTCCACTCCCTCCCAGATTTCTTGCCCCACAGAAGTGACCTAAATATCAAAAACACAAATATTGTGTAAAATACAACACAAAGAGCAAAAACTGGAGGTATTTTTGTGTTGAGCATAAAAGAAAGTTCAAAAAGTTCAGTTCTGTTTATGAATGCCTGAAAGGAAATCATGTGGTTTTGGCTTTGGTCACAGGCTCTGTCTCCTGCTCATATTCTATCTCCACATATGCTCGTTTTCTCTGCACAGGTCCTTTCAAGGGTATTTTGCCTTTGTGTTTGGCATCAAGGGCCTTTTCTTCTTCCTCACTGGAGGATTTATCATCCTGGTCTTCATCACTGCTGGCATCCAATTTATCCATATCCTAATATGGGGAAAAAAGACACTAGATTCATTGCCCAAACTCCACTGTCCTTTCAATTTAGAACAAACTAGAGAATTTATCTGCCTCTGTGTGTTTGAAATCCCCTCCTTTCCCCCCATCTGAAGACCAGCACACAATTTACCTATAAATCTTGCCTCACCTCAAAATCACTTATGTCACTGTCATCCACTTCATCATCTTCCACAAACTCTCTTTTTCCCACATCCTAAAATAAAAAACAAATGTTAGATTCAAAATACATAATGAAAATTCAGCTTAAATATCTAGATTGATTCTTTGATAAATGCATGCATAAGTAACAGTAAGAATCTACTTACCAGGAAACCAACTTATTTCCAAGTTTAATACTTCTGAAATCAGTATTTAGGATTTACAAACAATTCTTTGTATAGTCAACTATTAACTTCAAATATCAAAAAAGTTTAATAGGTAAAATATGCCAATGTACCTATGAGTATACCATGTGAGTAAGTATCTACTTCCTAAATCCGCCCTTTTCCTAAACATACTATCACTCAAGTACCTCTCTTATGTTAACAGCAAGATCAAACCCTCTCTGTAAATTTCAGTAGGTTCCTTAATGGTATACTCTATTAGCTAAGGAAGGTTCTTCATTTGTCACCTTGTAGGAAAAATTTTAGAATGCCAATCAGTAAGATTAAAATTGTCAATGCATAGTCTGTTGGCTGAATTTAGAGAACAAAGTGGCCACTGCTAGACCTGAATTAATCTCATGATAGAAAAATATGGTCAAATAATTATTTAGGGGACTGAAAATAATATTCTGTCTCTCAATTACATTAAAATAGATCTAGTCCTATAGATTTCTGCTTGACAAAGCAAAAACACAAACCAGGCTTACTTCTTCATCATCTTCATCATCTTTTTCCTCAGCATCAGAAGAGTCACTCTCTGCCTCCTGTTGTTCCAGGGCCTTGTCGAAGGCATGAATAGGGAAGTTGTAGATGTCGCCATACTGAAGAACACAAACAGATGGGCTTTAACTGTGTTTGGGTCTTACACTTAAAGTCCACTGTCCGACAAGCATATTACTTTTTCCTTAGAAAAATGAGAATACCTAATTTGATAAGTAATATTTCTCTACTGTTTTCAAGCCCAAGGCCAGCAGTGTCTTTAAAAAGCCATTTTTTTTGTCATTTAAATAATCAGTGGTTAATACCAAACTGACAACTTTTATGAAGAATAGAAGCAGATCATTAAAGCTTAATAGTCTATAAAACCCACAGATTAGAACAAATGTAATTTTCCTGACAGAGAAGGAATAATGAAAAAAAATTATCCATGTTGTCTCTAAATCACACTAAATCTTAAAAAGAGAATAAAAGTTCATTTTAAAGAACCTTAAAAGAGGAAGATAAAAGGCAGGAAGATCAAAACTGTACAGGTTTTATACAAAGACTTGGAATTGTTGCATATGGGAATAGGAATAAGGAATAAAGGGAAAACGTCTCTTATGACTATAGTATCAAGGATAAAACCAAAGAATTTTATATGCTTGCATCACTGAACTAAAATGAGGAAGCCAGGATTACATGATACATATTCCAGGAATAAAATCAAGTTAAACATCTTTCTGGCATCTTTAAAAATAAAACACATTTTCCACTATTCCCACATTTCCTAGCATATTACCAATTAAAAAATGAAATGTGTACCCCAAAGCTCCTAGCTTTCTTACCGTATCTTGTTTAAGTCTCTCCAGCAATTCCTTTTCAATGGCATTGTCCAGCTGAGCAGCTATTAATGCCTTTTCCTGTAAGAGAAAAGGAACAAATCCATTTATTTCACTAGTACTCATTTTTTAGCCCGTAGAAGACACTATCAAGTTTTTATAGGAAAGAACATATAATCACTTTTCCCTCTCACTATTGCTGGGGCTTCTGCCTCTCTAACCAGATGTATTTCTTCTTCTTTACCTCTCCAACTTTACCTCTCAAACTTAACCTTTCAATTTAAAGAACTCCTACAGTTTTTATAAATAGCATTCAAGTTCTAACAAAGCATTTGATATACAAAGCAGGTAGGTCTACATACATTTAAGTGTCTCAGAAAATTAGCAACCCTTAAGCAGAAAAGAAAAGGGAACAGAGACTCACTTATTTGTTTTCTAAAACCATGTTAGTTTCCAAGTGATTGAAAAATAGTTAAAAAATCTCTTCAATGATCTCTCATAGGAAACGGTACATGACATTGACCTGTACCACCCACAATCAAAACATAAAAATTTAACCTCAATCTATCTTTCTAGCCTAAGACTGTGCATTAATTTGATAGTGAAAATCAGAGGATTTTAAAGTGTTACATACTGAAGCTATGTTAGAATGAAGAACAGTGTGTGTGATCAATCACAATGCAGGAAGACTGGAGCACATGGATCAGTTAAAAGGCTACTGTGATGTTCTATGTTATTCTCTAAAGTGGGTGCTTACACCTCAAGGGTGATCCACTGAGATGTAGGAAAACTCACTAACTGGATCTGGATAAAAACCTCTGTATAAAGGGTAGAGAATGAAAAATAAAGAGCAAGTACTTAATGCAAACAATAAACAATGCATTTCTCTAAATATGTCTGACTTATCAGTTATGAGACTCCTTAAAGGCAAATTTATACTCAGCTAAGAACCAGACCATCACAAACTATTACATAAAAATATACCTAAGAGTGAAAGTACATGTGCATAACAACATTTATAAATGATATATTGGGGAGCATATGTTCAAAAATTTTATTGATGGGGTGAGTGACCAAAAAAGTTTGGAGACAATGATAAACTAGATTTGAGATACAGAACTCTACGTGATTAATGGAAACAAAAGCATCAAGATTATTAAAGCTATTTCTTGACAGGATATGATAAACGATCAGGTAAATGTCTGCTGCTGGAAGTGAGGTAAGCAAAGCAAATTCCCAGAATGACTGAAAATCTGAGCTTGTCAGAAAAAGAGAAATCCTGGGTCTTGAAAAGCATTAGAAAATTCAGCTTGAATGAGATACCAGTGAGATAGAGAGACAGACTGCTCTCTGACAAAAAGGCTGGAATTTCCTGGCTAGATTTTCCATGGATAGCACAATATTACCATTGCTATTCATTAGTTTCATAACAAAGCTGACTAGTTCACTTCAAAGGAACAAATAATCTCAATTCCTACTAGTAATTTCAAAACAAAAACAAAAAACAAAACTCAATTTAGTGGCTTAATATGACCCAAACTGACATGATGCTCTTAAAGATTTTTTAAAAACTGCATCTAGAGTGAACATTCTTATATTTCACTGCAGAACTACTAGTGTGTTTGGTTAGAATGATCAAACCCTAAGGGTAGTATGTAAATGTAAGATCAGAAACAAACCAAAATTTTGAATTCTGAAACACCTGACCTCAAGAATTTCTGAAAAGGAGTTGTGGATCTCTATTTAAGGTGTGTTTTTCTGTTTCTCCATTACATGTATCTCCAAAACGCCCATATTTTAACCTGCTCTGAAAGATATAATCTTAAGATATGCAATATCAGCCATCTTATGCAACTAATACTCTTATCCACTAGTAAACCATCATCCAGGGCTGGAACAGTACACAAACAGTGGTGACAATCTTGCTCATGTGTCCTATCTACACAGCCCTACCCTCAATAAAAAAATACAGACACTATGAATATCAGAACAGTAAGTTACCTCTCTTCTTTTTTCCCTCCGCTCCACTTTTTTACTTAAAGGAACAAGTTTCCTCCTATGGGAAAGAAAACACATTACCAGAAAACCCATGTACATGTGCTATATGTTCTTTTAAAAAACTGAAAAGATAACAAGGATTAGAATTGATTTTGTAGGGTTCAGTTCAATACAAAGATTATATATTAAAATTTTCTAGATATGTAATGCTGTAAAAAGGCATTTTTACATATATTTTAATATGACTTTGTTTTCTTTAGGCATTCTGAGACTTCCAAGGGCACTCACTATGCTAACATTAATGTTTCAGGGAACTGAGAAAAAGGACTTTTTGTAGACTGACATCTTTAGTATTCTCTGCAGGTCACAATGAAGAAGTATTAGGGCCCATAACTCCTTAAGAAGGTACTCAATTCTGTGGATATTCATATCACTTTTTAAAATTAGCTTTCATTGAACTGAGATTAAATTCTTACATTGTTATTAATATTTTTTAGGTCATTTTCGAATCCCTAATTTTAAGATTCCCTCAGGGAGTTACAAATAAAATTTTCTGAAGCTGATTTTCAGACAGGGAGGGGATAATCAAGTTGTACTATACTGTTTTTAAAATTCTGCAAAATGAAGGGCACAACTTTAATGTAAAGTTATTTCTTATATCACAAAAGACTACTCAAAGTTGAAATGAATAGAAAGCATTACTATAGGTTTCATAAAATGATCCAGGAAAAACAGGTTTAAAAATAAATGATCTACATACTTACTGTCGCTTTAGTGTAAGTTTTCGAATTCGTATTAGGTACTGGGTGATCTTGGTGAATCTCTGCTTACATTTGTGTCGAATGAAACGGGGCCAGTAAATCAGATTTTCATCTATTTGCTCCAGTGCTTTCTCATAGTTTTTATGAAGCCGGACCTATCAAGCAGAAAAAGGAAGCTTGAAGGGCAAGAATAAATAAGTAGGTCTGCACTGTTAACACCTATGAGACCTAATGAGGATGGCTTCAAAAGTTTAATCTAAATATGTTCAAGAAAGAGAAAAAAGCATGTGGCATTTTTGCTCTTGATCAATAGTTATTGCAATTTTATGTTCTGAGTCTTACCCGTTCCCAGAGACGTCTAGGAAAAGCTGCTCGCTCTATAACCTTCATATACAAGTAACACTGTCCTGCAGGATAGATAACATTTAAAATTATTTAGAGAGACTAAAGAACATCCTTTCAAAGGCTGTTGAGTAGTTCTCATGGAACCCAAAACTGGGGAGTTACCTTTCTCTTTTGATAGTGGCATACTGACTGTTTGCCAGGGGACAGGATGACCGATTACACAGTCCAGTCAGGCTATATTCATTTCTGCAGAAGCTCTGTGTCTTAGTTCTAGAATGGGAAGGAAAGGAGTAAGAATTAAAAGCTGGGTTACCAAGATAGCAACTAAAGGAAACTTTGTCCAAGTTGCAAATCTAGACTCACCTTATTTTAAAGGAACAAAATTGCTTGTTGCCTAGTGTATCCCAGATAACCTATAAGACAAAATATAAACCCATTTCAATTGCTCTGACCCAACAGATGACATGTTAATCCAAGAAACAATGCTCTAGGCAGTGCCTTGCTTTATTGAGGAAAATAGTCTTTGAGGAATGAGGAAAAAATGCTGTGTAAAGCAGTCTGACTTATTTACTCTACACAAATAATAGATTCTTAAAGAAAGAGTAAACACAAATTAGCAATAACCATAATCCCATTACCCAGAGATAAAATTTCATTAGTATTTTGTAAATATTTTCAAGTTTTTCTATACGTATATACATTCCAAAAACTAATGTGCTATTTGTATGTTATCAACAAAATGAGATCACATTATGTATTTTTTAACTTCCCTTTTCTACTTAAAATGTTCATTTCTCATTGTAAAAGGTTGCACAGTACTAGATTTTTGGATATACGTACCATAATTTTATCTCATTAACGGCAAGGAAGATCATCTTTTGCTATCTTCCACTAACTAATGTACTCCTTATAATGCAGCATTTACTGTATACTTAACTTATGTTAAGTCCTGTTGAATTAAGGAAGGTATAGTCCTTAAAGAGTGTTATCCGTCTATAGTTAGGGAGAAAATTTGTAAATAAAGCATCACAAAGCACAGTATACAACAGAGGTGTATAAGAATATGAGCCTTTGAGTGAACTGCCCTGAGGAACCAGTAAAGACTTTAAAATAGTTAAAAGGAAAAGCATAAAGAAATGTAAAAGAATGGAACAACATTTTTATAGGATGTGTTTGGCAGGGGATGGTAGGAAAGGGCAGAGGAAATGAAAGGATAAGTAGGAGTTCAGTCTGGCTACTGGCTTTAAACATCTGTAAGTTAATAACTCCCAAATTGTCATTTCCTGGTCAGACTTCTTTCCTGAGCAACAGATCTGTATATATACCCAGCTGCCTACTTGACATCTCTACATAGATTCTTTAGTAAAAGGTGAAAGATTTATACGATCTGAAGAAAAACCAAAGCATCCATGTGGATTCTAAAAGGCATCATACCCATTAACATGTCCAAATGGTGTTCTCAGTTCCACACCTCTCAAAATGCCATGTTCCTTCCCTAGCTTTCCCCATCTCCATAAATAAAACCACGACTGAACTATTTGTTCAAGCCCCCAAATCCTTGATTTTTTTCTTTTTCATTTAACACATCACGAAGTCGTGTCGATTTTACTGACATAACATCTCAATTCATCCACTTTTCATGTCCACCATGACCTTAGTTGAAGTTACTTTCATCATAATTCCTTGCTTTCATTTTCTTTCCTTCTAAAACCTTTCACACAACTAGAGAACTTTTCATAAATGTAAATCAGATGGCATTTCCCACTAAAATCCCTAAAACCACTTCCTGAAAACACTACATGATCTTGCCTTGGCAAGCATACCCAACTTTGTTACATCTCTCTTCCCTTGATTCCTATACCAGTCACATTAGTGTCCTTTAATATAGTCCTTCTCTCTTATCTCCAGATTTTTGTACTTTACTGTTCCTACTGCCTGGATTGCTTGCTTTACCCTCAGTCCCTCAGTGACAGTTCATTCTCATCCTTTAGATCTCAGCTCGAATGTCTTCTATTCAGAGACACCTTCCCTGATCAGCCCTATCTGAACTGGTCTCTCCTAATTACTCTCTACTAATCACCTCTGGTCTTTCATAGTACTATTATTACACAGTGCAATTGTTTTTATTTGTTCACTTGTTCACTGTGTCACCCACCAGAGTGCTCCAAAAAAGCAGAGGTTCTTTCGTCTAGCTTGCTGACAACCAACTCTCCATTAATTATTACTAGGCCTAGCACACTAGAAGCTCTTACGTATTTCTCCTACAAATGAATGAATCTAGGATGCTTCCAAAATTATGATTCAGGCAGACAGTGAAACAAATATAAAGAAAAACCTAAACATAGAAAAAGCATATTGAAAATGTGCACATGGATGATCTTTACGTTTGATTTCTAAACTTAGCGGTATTGCACCCCAGGCCCCTGCTCGCCTCCCAAGTCCCCAAGGACAATACGCAAAGTCCGTTACTGCAGGACACCAAGGACCACCAACCTTGTGGATTAAGGTGTTGGTGGTCTAGCTCCTTAACCCCACTGGGGCAGCGGGTTTGGGGTCCAAGGCAGACATGTGAAAACCGCACGCCCTGAAATCAGGGCTCTGGAAGCCTCGCTGCCGGAGCCATAGAGGGTAATTGGGCCAGCTAGGTATGCAGATTCTGAGTCGCTTAAAGCGAGTGAGACACCCTCCATAAACCCCGGGTTCGGGCGCAACAAGAGACTCACATCATCTGACTGCATGGTGTCAGCGGTACAGCGTGCGTCTCTGGCCAAATCCGGGAAGCAGCCATGCTTCTTCCGGTATGTCACTTCCGGTACCCCTAGTCTCACCTATCGCGAGAGTTCTGATTTCTTGGCCTTGCACGGAGCGCCCCTTAGCGATCTAACTTACGCGTACACCTGTACGTGCGCCGCTGCGCGGGGACAGTTACCGCGCGATCACGCAGGGTGGGCTTTGTCTCGGGCTCACCCAGACTGCAAACGCAGTTAACTGTGCATCTCCGCGCAGTAGTTGACCAAATCCCGGAATGCAGAGGCTGAGAGCGTCCGATGTGCCCTTGTCCGAAGCGCAGTTTGTGACTGCCTAGCTCTCCAGGCCTCCATTCTGCCTATCATTAGGCTTGGGAAAGGCGCGTACCGCCGCCTGCCGGGCCTTAGCACCAACCATCAGGGCTGCGGTGTTACTACTCCATCACTTAAGGAGTGGATCGCAAACTTGGTCCTTTTTAACCTGAGACTCTCACTGATGCATTTACTCCTCCCTCACCCCGCAGATACTTTTGGTGCGTCATTGAGTCTTGACTTTTGAAGTACGTGGGTCAGATAGTATTTCTTTCGTTCTTTCTTTCTTTCTTTCTTTCTTTCTTTCTTTCTTTCTTTCTTTTTTCTTTGAAGAAATAACAACTCTTTTCTACTTTTTATTTTGTCGGGGTGGGGGGAGGAAACCTTTACTAGCTCATACCGTTTTTTCGAAACAAGGTCATTTTAATACCAAAAGAGAAAGAAAGGCGTAACCTCAGAATAAGAATGAGCCCTTAATTTGTATATAATATTATAAAGTAATAAAGTACGTCATAAATAATGTAATTTTGCTGCATGCAAAATTAGAACCACCCTGTTGGAAAGCATTGATTTAGCACTGGTTTTTGGACCGAAACTTAGGTTCTGAAAACCAACTGCCACTAAATATCTTTGGGCAAGTTACTTAACCTTTATCAAACTGTTTTCAATTTGAATTATGGGGGTACGTGACCACTACAAGTATGTTAAATGCATAGTTTACATCGATTCATGAAATATCGTGATTGTTCTCACTAGCCTACTACCGTAGAAAAGGCTGGTCTAGAGACCTAAGGCCCTACATAGGCAAGCCCTTCTGTGTTAGTAAATCACGTTTAAAACAACGTGGAAGAAATTAAAAGGGGACAACACTTAACCATCTCTTAACCATCTGCACTACACTATACTCCCTGAATTGTTTTTGGTATACTCCTTCCCTGACCACCACCAAGAGGTGAGTCCTGTGAATAATCTTTTTTTTTTTTTTTTTCAATTGGGGTATAACTAACTTTATGTTAGCTTTGGGTATACAACATAATGATACTATTATAGTTTGGTATATTGTAAAAGGTTCACCACGATAAGTGTTACAACCATCATCATACATAGTTATCTATAAATTTTTTTCTTGTGATGTGGTGAGCTTTGAAGATTTACACTCTCGGCGATTTTCCAATAAGCAATACAGTATTAACTACAGTCACCATGCTGCACTTTACATTTCCATGATTTATTTATTCTATAATGGAATTTGTACCTTTTGACCCACCTTTACCTATTTTGTGCATGCTTCCCCATCAAGCTGTTTTCTATATTTTGAGCCGTTGTTTTTTGTTGTAGTTTGTTTCTTTTTTAGATATCATATGTAAGTGAAATTGTATGGTATTTGTCTTTCTCCGACTTATTTCATGTAGAATTTCATTATTCTACATGCCCTCAAGGTCCACCCATGTTGTCACGAATGGCAAGAATTCGTTCTTTTTTAATGACTAATATTCCATTGTGTGTGTGAGTGTGTATATACACACACACACATACATTCACAGAAATGTATAGCTACAGATATACTGCACGTTCTTTATCCAGTCATCCAGAGAAGCTTGGGAGCCCAGAAGTGTTTTTGCAATTAGAACAATTTTAATCCTTTCTAGTCCAAGTTGGGAGCATTTTCACCGCATATAATTTTAAATCTTTGTGAGCTTTCTGTGTGGAATCTGATTTAGGTTCACTCCATTAGGCAAAAGCCATTCACATAATTTCTTTGAGGCAAACTCCTTTTTATAACCATAATCACGGATACTTTGGGTTGCCATGCTTTTTTATGATTCTTACTGGCTCTTTTATTTGGATGAAAGGATTTACTAGGTGCCATCTTAACTATTTTAATTTTTTTTTAAAACACCTATAGCACCTGGTATTCCCAGGTGGTCTCCCTTCCAAGGTGTAATCAGGCCTGACCCTGCTTAGCTTTCAGGATCAGATGAAATCTGGCACATTCAAGGTGGCAAGACTATAGGATACCTTAGCTCTTTCAGAGGTCTTAACTAAAGATCTGCCAGCCTGATCTTAAAGATCTTTTACTGGTTGAGGAGTCTGGAGGTGAGAACCAGTTTTAGTTTCCAATCTCCTAAATTTTGATTCTTCTACATTCCCCCTAATTTCTGCCTATAAAGTGGTCTTCCCCCCCCCCCTTTAATTTATTTCTTTCTGGCAGTACCATATAATATGCAGCAAAATGTAGAAACTGACACTTTTAGCATTTTTCCTAGAAATCGTTTTATCCAGATATGCAAATTAATTACATTTCAACTTTTCCAAATTACTGTAGGTAATACTTTTACCAAACATTTTGTTACTACAGAAAATGTGTCATCGTTTTTCCAGTTTGCTATAGTAGCTTTCTTACTGCTTTTTCAGTCTTTGCCTACCACCTGATCCCAAGGCCACTGCTACATATTTTAGATTTTTTTTTTTTAGAGCAGCAGCCCACTTCTAGATATTAATTTCTGTATCAGTTGACTATAGTTGAAACTCAGTGGCTTAAAAGGGTAAGTACTTATTGCTTTTGTTTCTTCAAGTCAGATGGATAGTTCTGCTGGGCCAGAACAGACTTGGTTGAGTGACCTGGGCTTGCCCATGTGCCTGCAGTTAGCTGCAATCGGCTTGTGACTGACTTGTCTAGGATGGCCTCACTCACATATCTTACAGCTGACTGGCTATTGTCTGGGGCAACAGGGTTGACTGAGTCATTGTCCCTCATTGCCTGGAAGGCCATCATGGGATTATTCTGTTGCTACCTAGGCAGGGTTCCAATGAAAGGAATGGAAGTATGCATAGTCTTTTGAGGCCTGGGCCCAGCACTGTACCCTATCTGTCACTCCGGACACACTCTTTGGCCAAAGCAGGTTACAATGGCAACCAATATTCAGGAGTAGGGAAATAAACGTCAATTCCTGATTGAGAGCTTCAGAGTCACATTGCAAAGGCAGTGGATACAGAAGGGATGGAGAATTAGGACCATTTCTTTAATCAATATATATAATTAGAGGAACCACTTACTATATAGTTTGAGTCTTTGCTTATAACTAAGTCCCTTTGTTGAATCATAGATTATCAGTTAGGGAACACTTAGGAATTATCAGGTTCTATCTCATCTTGTATATCAATGAATTTCACAACATCCACAATAAGTAGCAGTCCAGCTTCTGATAAGAAAATTCTAGTGTCGGGGAAACTATTATTCTCGTCTTCTATCTTCACACGTTAATTCAGCTGACTATACAGCTATACATGGAGCAGTTCTCTCTGAGGGAAATCCAGAAACTGTTAAAGTGTCTTCGAAAGTGTATGTATTGTCAGTTTATAAATCTATAGCCATTTTGGTGTGTGTGTAGTAGTATATCATTATCTTATTAATTTGCATTTCTCTGATGACTAAAGAAGTTAAGCATCTTTTCACATACTTATTGGCTATTTAGATTCCTCGGTGAAGTGCTGTGTAAGTCTTTGGCCCCTTCCCTTCCCCTTTTTATGTTTTTTTTTTTAATTTTTTATTGCATTGTAGGACTTCTTAATATATTCTGGATATGAATTCTTTGTTAGAGAAACCTATTGCAAATATCTTCTGCTTGGTGGATTGTTTTCATTCCCTCAAGTGTTTTTGATGAACAGAATTACTTTAATGATATCCAATTTACCAATGTTTTCTTTGTGTGTGTTTGGGGTTTTCTAGAACTTGCTACCACTATTATCAACCCACTTTTATAGAGAGGCCAGTTGAGGCACTTGGCACTGGAGGACCAGGACCAGGCTAGAGTGAGGCAGGCAACGGTCACCCTCAGGTTCCTGCAAGTGTGCCTAGCGCTCGCTCACATGAGTCCTGGAGCTTCTGTCTCCTCAAACTTTGAGCCCTAGACACCTCACTTGCCCTTATTCTAGTCCTAACCCTACCAAGGTCTTGAATTATTTCCCTAGGTTTATCACCTTCTGTCTAAGGCAAAATAATTTTTATTGGGGTATCTGAATTTGGAATTCAGTACTTTGAAGTAAGTTAAACAACTTTGCCAGTAAAAAAAAAAAAAAGTAACAACAACAACAACAAAAACAAACCCTAAATCATTCTACAAGGTCTACCAAACACTGGTACCTGACTAAAGGTATCCAGGCCTCTGCTTTGCTCAGAAGGTTCTCAATTTTCTTGAATAGGTGACTTTGAATGTGCTCTAGTCTTAGGTGAGTTTGAGAAGCAGAAAGTGCCCAGTGACTTGTTTTAGAAAAGGGTCTCAGGAGTCTTGCAAGAATTTTCAAAAAGGGTTGTGCTGAGCGGAACCACGGTCCCACTTGCTTTCAAATGGGGGGCATCAATGAAAACCTGGATGCAGGATCTCTGGGCCTGGATGCGCTGTTATCCCGCCTTTCCCAAATCTCCTGTCCGAGTCTTTGCCTGAGCTCCCGGGGCGCAAACTGAAAGTGAAAAACCCGGGCTGCAATGGGCAGAGTGAGCCTCCTTCCCTGAGAAGAGGTGAGTGTGCATCACGGGGTCTGCTTGAGTGTTACTTTGGTGGGGGCAGGCTGTTGGTGCTAAGAAACAAAAAGACTTTTCTGGTGCCTCTGGAAGCTGGGACGCCGCCCGCGGGACTCACAGCAGAAGGAAACCTCTTTGTGCCCAGAGGGAGTGTATGTAAGAGAAAGACGGAGTTGAGTGCTGAAAAAGAAACCATGTCTGTTTGGGGAAACCTTGGGCAGTGCTTTCCAGATACACTCCTGAGATTTAAACCTATCTGGCTGCTGAAAAGCCCCAGTGAGAGGCAGGTGACGCGCAGGAGCCCCCACTGGAGCCCGGGAGGCGCGCAGTTCCCTGCGTATGAGAATGAAGGTTTTCTCGTACTTCCCGGTATCCCACGATCTTGCCAGCCCCGCCGACTGGAGAACCTAACTCTGCCATTGTGCTGTGAACGGCTTCCTTCTTCTCCACGTCTTTACCGAGAATCACTTGTTGCTAGAATTGTGTGCTGAAGTAGCGATTCTGACCCGCTGTAAAGAGCATTGCGCATTTAAGGGAGAGCATGCCCAGGGAGAGCCCCCAGAACCTCAGGCTTTGCTTATCTTTATGCGCAAGCCATTTCCTAGGTGATTTTGTATGCCATTAGCGCCCTCGGCATAGAACTCATTTTGTGTAAGAAACAGAAATAACATTGGTGTGATTTTAAGACATTTTCTGGGGATCTTTAAATGATTTTTCAATGTATAACGAATACCATGCAAAATGTCTTTTTCTTAACACCACAACTCCAGCAGACTGCTCCCTGCTCACTGCCATAGCTCCCTGAAATAGTTGAGCAGAGTGCTATGCAAGTTGTGACTTGAATTGTTAATTTCTGTGGAATTCATTAAATACACTCTGGCTGCTCACAGTTTTGAATAGGGCAACTTGGTCTTCAGGGTCTCATTCCCTTATACTTCCTTCCTCCTCTGGAGGTGAGATACCTCTGAAGCTCTTGACCAATCTTGGGCTTGCTAGTGATGTCACACTACAACTAGGGCCTTTTTTCCCCTCATGGTCCACTATGGTCTCTCGAATGGAGGACTTTCAGGTGGGGCCAGGCCATCTGCACTGAATAAGCAGCCCAGGTCTTTGCACACTAATGGCAGAGCTGCCAGTCTAGACAGCCCCCTAAACCTTAGTTTTGGAACTTTCTCATTCTTCCGCCTGCAAGCCAGAGGCAGTGTTGTAGCATCAGAGCATCTTTAAGGTCTCTTCCATTTTTGAAATTGCTGTAATAACTTTATTTGCTGCCTTCCTGCTAGATGGCACTGTGTAACGGTGAATTAAATACACAATCCCAACTGCCACTGTTTTTATGGCTCATCTTTTATTGTTCAATTAAAAAAAAAAGTAAGTTTTCAAGTTCTGTCTTACAAACATTTTTGAAAACAATATTCAAACTAGGGTTAAATTTAGGAAATAAAAACATAGTTTGGACAAACAATAATGTTATTTATATATTGTTCACTATACAGACATCTCCAACCCATATTTAAATGCTTTCTAAATTTTAGAATATAAGAGTTGATTTCAATAAGTAAAATAATATCTAATTCAATCATTGGCATTCTGAATATGGGTTTTTAAAAATTAAAAAAAAACCCTTTATCTTTCTCTACAATATTTTTCAGATATTTATTTGAGGATAAAATTTGTTTTCAAAAATTAATGTTGAATTACTAAAAAGGGGAATGAAGATCAAGTAATCCTAAACTTGTTCCATAGAAATATTTCTTGTTTTATAATTCCAGGATTCTTTATATTGACACAAATCGTCTTAATTACTGTCTCTTGGTTAATCTTTATTCTATGGAGAGTTTTGCGCCTGGAAACCATTTATGGGATCAGAGAACTTAATTTTGGGAATGAAACCTCAGACAATCATCTGAGCTAGCCCTTTTCTTTAGGTATGTGAAATATTACCCACATTTTGTCAGTGTTATTTAACCAGTTCCTCATTTATGATTACATAAATGATAAAAGCAAATGAAGGATTTTAATTCTGATCTGCAAGGTAGGAAAATGGTTACAGAGTAATCAATTAGCCCTTCTTAGAGTAACTAAAAAGACCTTACAGGGAAAAAGATGAGAAAGAGTTCTGCTCTTGAGCTGGCTCAGTTCTTAGTGTGATACATAATCTTCAGTCTTATGCCCTCACCTTATTTAAATCACCTATCCCTTATGAATACTTCTTTTATATCATATATAATATATAAAATTTTTTTTTGGTCTGGGTATATATTTTTATTGAGTTTATGCATTAAGTAGATCCACTAAGTGAGAGTATGTTAATACTGCATAATTTGAGTGCTTCACTGCGTGTCTAGAATTTAAGAATGGCATCACCTTCAGTTCTGCCACAGAAATGTGAAGGTGTTTGGGCTACAGCTTCTGTCTCCCCATTAATCACCTGTCTTGATTCACATGACTGCCAGTATCTCTTCTCTCTCATTACTCTTTATTTATCTTGCCTGAAATGTATGCTTGGCTGAAGAGGATGACCTTCCCAGGTAGAAATCTGCAACCCACAGCACTCTTTACATAAATATGAAGTCCATTTCAAAAAGAGTGAGGAACACATTAACACACACACAAATGTTAATAAAGAAAAACTGGGTGAAGGTGGAAATGGTGGAACCATCACACACGTTTGTCAGCTGCCCAAGGGACAGTCATGGAGGAAGTCTTCTGCAAATTAACAAAATAGGTTAATTTTTAATGTTCAACTATTGTGTATACACCCAATAAATCAGCTTGAGAAAGTTTCCTGAAACCCCCCAGCTTTCTGCATCCTGTCCATTACTGTAATAGAAACAAGTACACAGTGATATGGATCTAGATCTCTGGACTTGGCATTGGGGAGGAGAAAGGCTTCCCAAAGCAGGTAGTCTCGAAAGTCTTGGAGAATGGCTAGGACAGCAGAGAGATATGGATGCTATAGACCAGAGCACAGAATGGGAAACTACATTCCAAGAACAGCAGAAACAAAGGTATGTGTGGTGGAGAGAGAGGGAAGAAAGCTGGAGAAGTAGAATGGGGTCCAAGTGGAGCTGTTTTTTAAGCTGATGAGTTTAATCTGTCTCTTGGAATCTTTGGGAAGCCATTAAAGGATTTTAATCAGAGGAGAGAGAGCTAATCTACATTTCAGAAACAACTCTACATGCTAAGTGCAGAATACAAAGGATCAGAGTGGTAGGAACATGTTATCAGGTTTTGAGAGTAACCAAATAGGAATAGAGGAGAAATATCGATGAGGACAAGTAGGGTTGAGGGGCAGTAGTAGTTAAAAAAATGCCTTGAGAGTTGTCCCAAAGGCTCTTAGGCCTTCCCATCAAGCCTGTCACATCATCTGTCTTTCCCAGTACAGCCATCATTTGACGGGTGTTCTGAGGATTTATATATTATAATGAAAATATATTGTGGGAGTGTCAAACCTATTTGAGAAATTATGCTTTAGTGTGAATAATTTAAGTTTGGCAATTAGGTACATTTCTTCCCAAGATTCTCCTAGAATCTTATGTTCAGGTAAGATAGTGGCTTATTAACCCAACTGATTCACCAGTGACTAGAGGAGAGAGATCCAGGAGTCTTCCCAGAGCTCCCTGGCTTCCTGTTCTCTGCCCTGTTTCTTTCCCAGCCACTGGGGAGAGGGATGGAAAGGTAGAGACAAACAAACTGTCAGGGTCAGAAAACCCTGTGTACCACCTAAGGTTGGTTTCTCATTTTTCACTTAGGTGCACAGCAGAAATTATCTCTTGGTTTCATTTCTGAGACCCTTAACCTACTCCTTGGAGTGGCCCTGCATGGCTGAAATTTGAAGCTGGCATATTCAGGCTGCTGATTCACTTTAAGATATTCAGTCTCTCTTCTGTCCATTTTAATTCAAAATAAAGTGGAGAAATATGAAATTATTTTAGGGCGAAAGTGGTGATTTTGATGGAATAGCACTTGCACGAATATGAGGTAGTCACTCACGCTCAGCTCCAAAACCCTCTGCGGGCAGCAGATGGCCAGCCCTGAGCAGTGCATGCCAGCGCCACAATGCATTTTAGGAGCTCAGCTCCAGGGTCAAAAGAGTTGGTTAGTGAGACTCTATTTCACATGTTATCTACCATGGTTGTCTGAAGAAACACACATTGCTCCATCCCAGAGCAATCAAGACATCCCAGAAAGGAGTCTTCTTGGGGGCACCTCTTGGAGGACTAAGATTGATCCTGCAAGCGGTGATGAAGCAGAAGGGAGTTTTCCTCCTGGAGTCCATTGCATTAGAGCTTGTTGCCTTCACAGTGCTCTCTGCAGAGTTCATCTGTCCCACTAGTTGGGCAACTGCTGACTTGATGATAAGCTCCCGGGTAATTATGACCATATATTAGATTAATGTGCCCAGAGGCCTGGTTTATGGCTCTGCGCTATCAATCATAATACCATCCACACTAGCTGCTCTATTTAGTGGTGAGAATTTAACCACAGCTTGGTCCCTGAGACCCCACCATACTTCTGATTTTGGGAATATAACCTGAATTGAGATTCTTTGGATGGAAGAGGAGTTGTTAATTAAATTCTACTGTCATAGTTTATACAGCCACGTAAAGACTAAAAAAGGCTCTAGGACAGGCCTGAGCTATGTCATGGCTATAAAATATCCCAAAGACTACTCACATTCTCTTTTATTTTCCTGTGTCCCTGACTCTTTGGTACTTTTAACAATCTGTCACTGTTTTCCCCATTTCTTTTCTGTCCACTGATCTTGGAGTCAGGTGACCTGATTTCTAGACCCACTTCAACCTTTAAAATCTATAATCTCGGACAAATCACTTAAACTTGCTGAGGCTAAGTTTCCTTATTTATAGGAACTGAGAATATTAATACCTACCTTGCCCACTTTACAAAATGGCTGTCGATAAGATTGATAGCTCTAAAAATATTTTTAAAATGATATAGTTTAAAACAAAAGATATATGCGGTGTAGGTGATATAAGGTTTATGGTAATATGATTTTATTACCTAATCTGGTTTACATTAATCATAGCTATAATGGCTTTTGCATATAAAATGATAATTCAATAATCTTTCTATTATGCAAGGGAAATACTGATGGTTAACATTTATTGTTTACTATGTCCAAATTTATGTTAGTATAAATGACAAAGCCAGGGTTGGAACCCTAAGTGCTAGCCCCACACTATGTAGTTAATAGCTACTAGAGTCTGCTGAGTAGAAGGAAAGGTGCTTTTCAGGTTCTTACAGATTTTTCTTACTTTTTCCTCTGCTTTACCAGCTGAAAGAGCTATTCTACACAGTTGTTTTTTTTTTTTCTTTTTTTCTTTCTGTGATTCAGACAGATAACCTGAGTGTTAACATTATCTAGTGGGAATTTTATAGTCTTGGTGTTAAATATAAAAGAATGCATGAACTTCAAAGCTTGACTAGTTTCTGGTTCTAATACTTATCAAAATGATTGTCTTGGGCAAGTTATTCACTTCCTTCAAATTCAGTGTTCTTATCCATAGAAGTGGGGATATTAATTGCTGCTTCATGGGGTCATTGGGAGGACTGAATGAGATGCCTGCTGGGTACTTAGGATGAGCCTCATAATAGGTCACTCAGCAAATGTTAGTGGTCTCCTTTTCTTTGGCAGAGTATTTCTCCTTTTTACATTCCAATTGCTAGGGTGTGCTTTAGATGAATTCAACTTCATTTTCCTCTTAAAGGTATAATAAAAATTATAGTATTTAAAAATTAGATAGCAAATAGTTATTGGACATATATGTGCCAGACTCTGAAATAAGTGTTTTATCAATCTTATCTCATATAATTCTCACAGTAACTCTCTAATTAGGTACCATTATTATCTGCATTTTGGAGATTCAGTAATGCACAGGAGGGGTTAAACCAGCTGGAGAGTTGAGATTTGAATTCCGGCAGACTGACGCTAGAGTTCATTCTCTTAGTCACTGGATTACGAGAATTCCATGGGTGAAAGAAGAAAAATGAGCTTTTGGCAATTTCTGAGACCAAGTGTCATATTGTTGATGAAGGAAAAAAAATATTCTGG
Source organism: Eonycteris spelaea (assembly GCA_003508835.1). NCBI lineage: Eukaryota > Metazoa > Chordata > Mammalia > Chiroptera > Pteropodidae > Eonycteris > Eonycteris spelaea. The sequence continues at coordinate 7,974,328 of PUFA01000043.1, read as the reverse complement.
ACCTAAAAGTAAATCAGGGTAGATACAGGAGAGAGGAGCATACCTTTAAGACCAAGATTTTAACTAGAATTCTACATCATCTTTATGATTATAATTGTATCATTAATTCTGTATCTGAGAGATATGGAATCAGATTTTAGAATGAGATCTTTGGAGTGTTTTAAAGCAATACTCTACATTCTAGAGGAAGGTTGATCCTTGCTCTGTTCTGAACTCCACAATGTCATTTGCCCAAGACCCTTGACATCATAGAACCCTGAGAACAAAAGGCATTCTATGGGACTGAGTTCATTTTCAAAACATTTTGAAAAGATTATCTATTTCAGATAGATGAAAATCTTATTTCAAAACTTCCAGAGACTCATATTACCCACATAATCCACTGCTTTATTACACTTGTCATAAAAGATGAAACAAATCAGTAATTAGAATTCTTTATGTTGTGGCTGAAGTTGTATTCCTTCAGATGGGGTGAGGCCAGCTGATCATTATCTATTTTTGACCAAAGCCTGAACCTTTTATTTATTTATTTCTTAATTTTTACAAGAGTGGATGGATAGTCCTTGTAATTTCTGCTCTACTTCTCTCCTCTTTTGAAGCCTAGATAGAAGAAAGTGTAAATGACTTCTGGAATTCAATCTGGCTGCAGAGAAAATTAAGTGGAAACAGAATTTTAGACTCAAGACCTGATTATAGACCTGTCATTCTCCTCCCGTAGGCTGTATGACCTTAAGCAAGTCACTTCACCTCTCTGGGTTTGGTTTCCTTATTTATGGCTGAGGTATTTGGACTGCATGATCTCAATGGTTCCTTTTGGTTTAGAGTTTTGGGTTTCTACATGATGACTCTGAAAGACTACATTGTTTAAAATCTGCACTATGGCTAAAAGATTATTCGTTTGTTACAGTTTTATTTTATTTTGCTTTACTTTATTTTATTTTTTATATCTTCTGGTCTGAAGATCTCCAGCTGCTCTGATGATAGCTTAAGAAGACTGCATGCTGTTCCCTCTTGATGCCAAGCCAGGTCCACTCAGAACCTCGGATCTCAGTCCTTCATGGAGACCAGGTCCCAGCAGGAATGGCGGTAGAGGAAATTGGCACCCAGATGGTTCCTCCACATGAGATTGTCTTAGCCTATGGGCCGACTGGAGAACACCGGGTAACCAGGCCAGCCCTCTGTCAGTCACCCACGGCTGGGCAGCATGGTTCGGATTCAGAGGAGGAAGTTTTTGGCATCTTGCCTGTGCATCACAGCTACCATCTTTTTGCTTGTCACACTCCAGGTACCAAGAATTTGGGCTTTGCAGTGTTGATTCCTGGGTCTTTGCCACCACTCCTGCCCCACCCTATTCTCTCCAAATACTTTACTTTTTGCTTTATCTCTCAGGATCAGGGGTTTTCTGCCTAAGGCAGTAGAAATATTTTACTTTTTAACAGATGAAACAGACTTAGTGAGTAGGTCTGTCAAGTAGAAACAAAATCAATGAGGGGGATCAGTTTGTGACTTTCTTAGGGTCCTGGTTTTAGAGGAAAGTAGAGCACTTTCTTACTGGATTAAAATTTGATGGCTTCCTTGAAGTCCCCTATCGTGATCACTCCTGAAAGAGGGCATTCTTGAAGAAGCAGTGCGTATTCTGAAAACACAATAGTTGTTCTGCAGAACACAAACATCTGCATTTATAAGTTTGTCATTCTTGATGTATGCTACCGGACCAAGGACTGTTTCAGGGTGAATGAACTAAAACATTTCTTTAGTCGTCCCATTTATTTTTAGTCAGTTATTCTGAACTTCATTTGCTGGTTTCAATTTAAAGTAAAATTACACAGTGAGAATAAAAGTACAGATATGAATTAATATTTATTTAGCACCCATTCAAGTACCAGCTGACCATTTCAAAATCCAAAGGACTTTCAAAGATAATTTGTGGACGTGAGTAGTTCAGGTGTGGGACTGATAGAGACAAAGATGTTTTCTGACCTTTTTTTCACTTAGACAATCCCCTTTCTTAATTAGGATTGAATGAGATAATGCTTATAAGAGCGCTTTGGCAGACAGTCTGGCGCTCTTCTGCCACCTGCTGCTGTCAGATGAGAATGCTGGTCAAAAGAAACACTTGACTCCCTTCTTGTCTGTCTTGGAGGTACTGGGACCTGCTTGAGCAGGAGGGGCTGGAGAGTTCTGTTTCTTTCTATGGGAAGTTATGAGAGAGCTTTGGCCTAATTAGATATTTACTTCAGCACTTTTCATAGTTATGAGGAATGCCTATGTCCAAGCTAAGAGCTTTCCTTTTGATGTCAGAGTAAATCGACATGTTTTGGGTGTGCATGCCATTTCTTATTTGCCAGAGTATGACAGGAGGTATGATTACTGGAGCTGAACCTTTGTCTGGATCTTGACTTCATTTTGCCACCAGTGGTATGATTTGAGCTGTTCCCCAGTCCTAATTGACACATTGAATGCTTCAATGTTCAGAGTTGGGGCAATACTATTTTTTTCTAAACACTATAAGTGAAAATTTATAGTGCCAATATATACCACATAAGGACCATTTCTGATTTTACTGGTTTGTAGGTTAGGCAGATGAAATAATTTGCCATATAAGTAGGGTAAAGGAAGGATATATTTTTTAAAAATCATGTCACGGATCCTGTATTAATTTGCTAGGGATGCCATGATAAAGTACCACTCTGTGGCTTAAACAACAGAAATTTATTTTCTCACAGTTGTGGAGGCTAGAAGTCGAAGATCAAGGTGTTAGCAAGCAGGGTTGTTTCTTCTGAGGCCTTTCTCCTCAGCTTGTGGATGGCCATCTTCCCTCTGTATCTTCACATGGTCTTCTTTCTGTTCTTGTCTGTGTGCTGATCTCCTCTTTTTATAAGGATACTAGTCATATTGGATTAGGGCATACCCTAATGACTTCATTTTAACTTAATTGCCTCTTTGAAGAACCTATGTCCTAACTCAGTCACATTCTAAGTCATGAAGGGTTAGGGCTTCAACATATGAATTTGGAGGGAACACAATTCAGCCCATAACAGACCTTAAAACATAATTAATAAATAATCTAAGCCTGAAAATGTTATGCTGACCTACAGTTAAGCTAAACATTGTGGTTCTCTGGAGGAAGTCATTCATCTGAGGCATTATTTTTCACTCACATTTAACTATATTTTGTATATACTATGAACATTCTTCAGATGGATATATATATATATATATATATCTTTATTTTTTGAAGTTTACTTACTTTTTTTGCCCAAGTAATTCATGAATACATTTGGAGTATTTTAAAACAAATCTAGGACATCATACATTTTACCTGGAATTACTTTAGTATGATTCTCTAACAGTAGGAACTTAAACAAATTTAGTGTAACCATATTATTGTCACACCCAACAAAATGACTATAATTACTTGTACCATCTGTATCCCAGGCTTTGTTAAATAATTCCTGATTATCTTTTAAAAAGTCTTTTATAATGGGTTGGTTGGAATCTGGAAAAAAACAAATTCCACATATTGCATTTAGTTGGTATGTCTCAAGTTTTGTAGGTTTTTTGCTTTTGATTTTTTTTCACTATAAAAGTTTCTTCTGCCTTAACTTTTATTCCGTGTCATGGATTTGTTGAAGAAGTTGGGTTATTTGTCCTTTTGAATTTCCCAGAGTTTAGATCTGGCTGATTTTATCCTTATGGTTTTCTGTGATATGTTCCTCTATTGCCCATATTTCCTACTACCTGGTAGTGATATCTGAGGCTAAATATTTTTTTAAAAAAAGCTGTTTGGCTGAAAATCTGTCCTATGGCAGTCCTTATTATTTGGAAAGAAACTTGAACCTCATGTAATAGCCATTGATGAGCGAAATTTGTCTTTGAAGTTACATCCATGGCTTTCTAAGAGCTTTTCTTTGAAGTTGTTGGTCGTACATTTGCAGAAAAGGTTGGGTGAAAAGATAGAGGGTGTTTGGCTACAAGTCGACTCCATTCCATCAAGCTGCTGGGGAAGAGCCACATTATTATGTGGTCACAAAAATGCTGAGAAAGCTATTGGCAAGGGTTAGTTGGCTTTGAGTTTTCAGTGATTATTTTACTGTTCTAACACTGACTTTGGTGTCACAGGTGATCCATGATTTTTAAAGCTAAAATCATTCTTTATTCCTCTTGGAATATTACTTGGTTTATATATATATATATATAAACCAAGTAATATTCCAAGAGGAATCTTATATATCTATATATCTATATATCTATATATCTATCTATATATCTATATATCTATATATAGATATATATAGATATATATATAGATATATAGATATATATAGAGAGAGAGAGAGAGAGAGAGAATCCAGCAAGTTGCAGACCCTCCCCAGGGAGTTACGGGCTCTATACCGTATCAGTAAGCAGTGGTCCTATTCTCACACCAGGAGTAGCAAACACATAAAGAAAGCAGGCCTTTGACTGCTGACAGGAGGCAACACAGGTCATGTTCTCTGTTGACTGGTAGAGGAGTTAATACATAAAAATGTGCCTTTAACTGCTTTAATTGTTGCATAGTCTGACTACTACTTTTAAGTTGTATGTGGAACAGAGCAGCCTCTACTTTTATACTGCTTTCACTAACACATTTTTATAACACCTTATCAATATCAAACCTTAAAGTCTGATGAAAAGGCACTTTTGGAGAACAACTGCCCCTCTTATTCCACTCTGCCCACCCTGCCCCTCAGATTATTGTTACCGCTGGCCTAACTGTCCAGTGACCAACTATCTTGAAATAAATAAAAATATAGGAGGGAGCCCAGTATTCACAGTCTTCTTCACCATCTTGATGCCACAGAGGATATTATTAGAAATTTAAGACCCATGTTATGACTTCTTTAATTCTAATAAAAAGAAACCACTTGATAATTTATAGCTCATCTTCCCTAGAATGTAATCTCTAATGATAGCCAGGTAATAGCCCTGACTCTCATAGGTTTCATTAGAAGACAAAACTATTTCTGGGCCTATGAGCCTATGAAATGAAGGAGAACTGTATCTGTTATGTGTTTAGTACAATTAAGCATCCGCGTTGGTACATATTTTAGGGGCTGTATTCATGCCTTAATCACTAGAACCTAAATATGTTACCTTACATTGCTAAAGGGACTTTTTAGATGCGATGAAGGTGACACATTTTGACATGAAATTGTCCTGAATTATCTGTGTGGTCCCGTTGAGAACCTTGCCTGCCTGTGGTCAGAGAAAGATGTGATGACAGAAGGATCAGAGAGATGCAACGTTGCTGGCTTTGAAGATGGAGGAAGGGGGCCACGAGTCTACAATTGTGGTTGGCTGTAGAAGATAGAAAAGCAAGAAAATGATTCCCCTGTTACTCCTGCCCCCAGAGTTCCCGGAAAGGAATGTAGTAATGCTGACATCTTGATTTTAGCCCAGTGAGACCTGTTTCAGATTTCTGACCTCTAGAACTATATGATAATAAATGTGTATTGTTTTAAATCTCCAAGTTTGTGGTAATTTGTTACAGCAGCAATAGAAACCTAATAAGAGGCTAAATCATTAAGATGAATGGGAGGTGTGTGAAAGGAAATTAAATAGTCTGCCTTTGGGAGTAATTGTCTTTTTTTTTTTTTTTTTTCTAGGTAGTGGTTGAGCTGGGAAAATTTGAAAGGAAGAAGCTTAAAAATTCTGATTTGCAAGATGGACATGCAAAAATTGAGGAAGAGCCTACACATCTCTATCCATTCCCTAAGAAAGAAGCATTGACCCTGAATAGGAAAGAAAATTTGGAAACTGATAGCTACCCCATTATGCTCTGGTGGTCCCCACTGACTGGAGAAACTGGAAGGCTGGGCCAGTGTGGAGTAGATGCCTGTTTCTTCACCATCAACCGGACCTACCTACATCATCACATGACCAAAGCTTTCCTCTTCTATGGTAAGTAGGGTGTTTGCCTTTCTCCCTCTGTTTGCTGACATCGTTCTCTAAAGCCGAGTTACTGCTTACCTCCCAAGGAAAAGATGGTGGATCTCCCCTTGAAAACACTTTGGCATGCCTGATTTCCTTTGCATTTGGTCTGTGGAAGGCCTAAGCATTTAGCAAATATGATAAATAAATAAGCTTGACCTAGGTAGAAGTGGGCCACTGGTATTTATGGAGGAGAAGATGTATTTCTTCTCATTTTTTCAGATTTGGGTCCTGTGCTTACTGAATTTGGTATTGAGGGAATTGTGTATTCGTTATATTGCTGATATCAATAAAGAATATCACATGATAACTGCCAGGAGGTTTTGCGTACCATAACAGATATTTAACTGGGCATAAGCTAAACACAATGATCTTTATATCATCAGTCAGATTAATCAGAAATTAAAATAAAAAGATTGTTCAGCGTCAGCTTTGAAGAGCAAGTTGGTATTCATCACTTTTTGGTGCCGATTACATGTCACACTGGGACCGAAGGGCAGCCAGACTCAGCTAGGTAGGTAGAGTTAGTAAGATGCCAGCAGCCATTAGAAATACAGTGTTTCTGGGTGATGAGTGGTGGGGAGAAGGGAAGGGAGTACACATTAGCAAACTTGACCAAATGTAGGCAAGGTTAATCACGTAAGTTAGGAAGTCAATGAAAGGAAATCTGATATGAGTGTGTGTGTGTGTGTGTGTGTGTGTGTGTAAGTGTGTAAGTGTACTGTACTGTTGGCTTTGGAGAGGCAGAACTTAACCTGGGATGCAGAGCTGAGTCATTCTTAGTGTTCTGCCTAACAACAACTTAAACAAAATAGTAAATAGGTTCAGCAGGAATCGGGAGTCTGGTGGTGTGTAGGCCCTGCAGCTGGTCAGGGTTACAGAGCATGGGCCCCAGTGCCTGGTACAGGTAAAGAGCCAGGGAAATTTCAGGTACTTAAAAATTAGGTATAACAGGGTCCAGTCCTCACCATCCACTTGTTTTCCATCCCTACTTTTAAAAGGGAATCAGCACACGTTGGAGGGCTGATTACATAGGGCCAGGCTGATGGCTAATTTGTCCTGCGGGGAGAACAACTATCTGAGTAGTGTCAGATGTTCTGAATTCTGGAACATAAAATTCTGAGAGTTTGTATAAGAGATTGTAATTCTCTGATTGTGTTTTGAGATGAAACAAAATTAAATATAATGAGTTTAGTTACCCAAATTTTAACTAAAGCCCCTAGGAATATTTTGGTGTAGTATGATATGTTACCTGTTTTTTCTCTTACATGGTTTTTGAGGTTTATTAATGTCAGTTGCTTATAGCTCTCATTTATCCATTTTCACTGTTGTATAGTATTCCACTATATTTATATCACACTTCATTTAAACATTTTCCTGACATTGGACATGTAGATTATTTTAAAAACCTTACTTATGACAATCAGTGCTACAAGAAACAATCTGTGTACATGTGAGAGATTTTGTGCAGTTTCATATCCAACAGTGGAATTATTTGGTATAAATTTATGTTTACTAGCTAATGCCAAACCAATATTTAAAGTAATTGTATCACCATCACTGTCTTTTAAACATTAAAAACATTTTAATATGTTATATGTGCACATATAGCTCCTGTAAGTACAAATAAAGTACTTAGTTACTTTTTGATTTTTCAGTTTTAGACATTATATATTGATTCTTACTATGGAAAACGAATATTTAACTGTCCTTTCTCACTCCTGCCCCCTTCCCACATGCTCAATTTCTCATCTCCGTATCCTTTCCAAAAGATCATATCATTTTAGATTAATATTCAATGTTTAATATCATTATATAGTCATAGTGAGCCGAGATTACTTGCAGTACGCTAAGATTATTTTTCCTGCACAATTTGTTGTTTGCCCTGGAGTAGTATCAGATGTTCTTAACGAAAAGCATCCTGGAGGTCTCTGACTTGTTCCATTCTAGAACAGTCATCCTCTTTGGCCCTCAGCCGCCGACCTGGCTCCCCACCCTGGGGTTTCCTTGCGACGCCCTCTCGTGTTGAATTTTCTGTTTCCTTTATGCCTTGTCTTCCTCTTTCTTCGTTTATGTCTCTATTTCTCTGTGTTCTTAGAAAGGTTCGGGGAAGGTAAGTTTTAGAGACTTTTTATTTGTGAAAATGTGTTCATTTTAGCATTACTCTCATTGATGATTTGTCTCAAAATAGAATTCTAGTTTGGAAATTCTTTTCTTTCTGGATTTAAAGATATTTCCCCACTGTCTTCTAGCTCCCAGTGAGGAATCCAAAGCTATTCTAATTCTTGATATTTTGTGTGTCGTGTGCTTCTTTGGTTCTCCTCTCCTTTTCTGGAAAAAATATAGACACTTCTCTTTTTCACTGGTTTGGAAATTCAGTAATGATTGCTTTGGTGTGGGTCTACTTCCTTTTATTAAGGTAAATACTTAAATATCTGGTTGCCGGGTTGTCTACAAAGCACTATTTAGCTTAATGACTTTTCCAGGAACCACAGTTCTACAGGTTCACACACTTAATTTTATTAGCACAATAAGACTCGATTTTTCTCTTGCCTTGAACGAAATCCCCAGAAGACTGATGTGTCAACCAGAATGCTTCTGGTTTGATTTTCATATCTCGGATTTTGTTATTCTCCAGTTTCTTACCACCAATGACTCTCATCAGAACTGCATTTTATTGCCCTGGCAACCAAAGCTCTGTGTAGCCTGACTCAACCTACCTCCTAAACTTAACTCCCATGATTCTATCAACTAAACCCTATGTTTAAAAGTCAGACTGGAACAGTCATAATTTTAGGCATAAGCCACAAAGGTTCCTAACTTGGCACCATTGTTTATTCAGTTTCTATGTCATAGTGCTCTATTTTTTAAAATTTGTCCTGTCAAAATAATCTACTGAATACCTACCATGTTTGGCAATGTGGATGAATAATATAGTATTTTATGTCACAGATTATTACCTTGAGACAAAGATATTACCCAGCTGTAATGCAGGGCTAACTGACATAGATACCTAAGAGAAATGTCAACAAATCTTGTGGGATTTCAAAGAAGGGAGAGAACACACATGATTGGAGGGATCTGGAAAGGCTTCATAAGACCTCCTTCATAAAAAGGAGAAATTGGAAGTGGGCCTTGAGGTTGGGTTAAGCTGGGATTGGAGAACATTTCAGTATGAAGAACAGCATGAATGGGGCCCTAAAGGTAGAAAATTATGGGCAATATATGAGGTACAGCAAGTATTATGAGCAAAACAACAGAAATTAGCGTTATAGTAAACTCTGTGGCCTAACATGTCAATGAACAATGTGTTCTGGTTTTAAAAAGGCCTACCGAGTGATAAAGATGCACGCCATCTATGGATTACCAATGTTCAGAGATCTGAAATGAAATACATTTAGAACAAATAATAGCAAACACTGTAGACACTTTCTTTGTTTCAGAGGACAGTTTGAGATTTCTCAGTGTCTTAGTGTGAACATGTGTAATTAAGAAGAGAGGGATGTACTAGTGGGAGCTAGGTGTTCGGACAGGGCCTCTCAAGGGTCATTCCTCTGGTAGATCTTCATCCTCAATGTCTAGTCAGATTTTCCGCTCACTGAGCATTAGTTAGACTAATGAACTAAATGGTATTGATCTAAATAGGAGATTTATGCTAATACCAAAAAGCCGATTTATTAGTGTATCCTCTCAGTAACATGAGTGCTGCTGCTCATTACTCAGGATACTTCCTACCAAAGGAATCGTAAGGTTGCTTAGTGAGCTTAGAATTGCAGTAAGCATTTTGATGGTCCTGAGGGACAGAGGAGATAGCCTGAGGAGCTTTCTCTACCCCTAACAGAGTGTGGTGATAATCACGGTAATTATCGGTACCTACTCTGTGTTAGGCACCAAAGAGACATTCACTCACCATGTATTCGTATTTAAACTCATCATAACACTGTGTATTACCCTAGGTATTATTGTCATTTTAGAGATAAGAAAACAGGCCCAGGGAATGTAAGTGATTTGCCTAAGGTCATATAGACCCTAAGCGCCTGAGCATGTACCCAAACCTGAATATCTGATTCTACAGCTCATGGTCTGTTTGTTAATATTTATCACACTGTCTGTACCAGAGGCTATAAGCATGCTTGCTAGATCCAGCATCTTCCTTCTTTGGAAATGCTAAATAAACAGTGAATCCTGTTTCCATTCATCTCTCCTTCCAGGTTTCATGCAAGCATTTACTCTTTTATTTACTCATTCTCTTTAAGATATTTTATTTGTTCGTTCATTCATTCATTCATGACTTGTATGATGAGCAGACATGATGTACTGAATGAGATAAACACACAGAGATTTGAAAACAAAACAAAATAAATTTTCAAGAAAGAAAATATAACCATAACACATTAGTTTGGTGTAGCAGTAAATAATATTTGTACTTACAATACTGAAAGCACTAGATATACACTTAAAAATAGATGAGGTGGGAAGACAAACATTTGGGGGAAAGGGAGATGGAAGAGAATTAAATCTACATTTTCCATAGCAGCAAGATGAGAGGTATTATCTATTATATATATATATATGAAGTGCATATACAGGAAAAACACCTGAAAGAATTGGAGTAGTGACTTCTGGCATGAGGAAATAGGGACTCGGATTGGGTTAGGACACTGTTATCTTGTGTGTTATTGGCCAGATAAAACTATTTCACTTCTTAAGCTGTAGGTAGTATTAATTTGATATAAATAAAAATTTAATTAACAAAGACATTTTGTCTTAAGAGATAGTTAAGTACAAAGACAGTAAGAACAGTTATTAATAAGTTATCCAGTTCCTAGACTTTTTTGCTTTACTGAGATCCCTTTTGGGAAGAGTGTTAATTATGCAAAAATATTAATATTTATTTTAGCTAAGGTACTCGTTTCCTTCTATGAGAAAATTGCATATTAATATTACTTGATTTTAAATCTATCCAGCTAAAAAATAAGTCAACTGAATTTTGCTAGATTTAGTTTGCTAGATTTAGTTTGATATAACAACAAAGTAAGCCTCATAATGTTTAGTTTTATTCTTTTGTTTTTTCTTTCCGGTTTTTCTTTATAAAAAATTTTTTTTTCTCTTTTTTGTTCTCTCTTTCTTTTCCTTTTCTATTTTTTTCCTGGGTTTTTAAATTATTTTTTTCTTTTTTTGTCGTTGTTGTTTTTTACATAATATTTAGTTCTAAGGGTTGTTCAGTCAGGGCTAGGAATTTCCTGAGCTTTGTTTTTGACTCAGCACCTCCCATCCTTTCTAACCTTTTCTGTTCTTCAATAGCATATGATAATGCAAAAGATAAGAAAGTGCAAAAGTGGCTGAAAGCATTTCTCAGGTTAACCTTAAAAATATGAAAGGAAGTGTAGAAGTTACTAGTGCTAAAAGTCAAGCATTTTCATTCTGGTTGGCATCAGGAGGCAGCGGAAAGATTTCATTATTGTAGTTTCAGCGATTTGGGCCAAGGGACATGCTGGCATCGATCCAGTTCTCAGCAGATCCTCTGACACCCAGAAATCCTCTGAGACAAACTGGCAGCTCTATTCTTCAGAACAGACAACCTGATCTCTCATAGGCACACAAAATGAAACTATGCAGCTTTAATTGATGCGTTTCTTTTTGTTCTTAAAAATTAAAAGACAAAACAAAATAAAGAAAACTGAGGAGTAAGTACAGCAGGCCCTTTGTTTTTACAGATTTTACATTCACCCCATCTAGATAGTTCTGGGGCATGGACTGGAGTCTCCTGACCTTGAGAGATGGGGCTGCTCTGGAGAGTCAGCCAGCGTCCCTCCCTCAACTGGCGTTGCGTTGGAGACTTGTTTTGTATTCTGGAAAGCTCTTGAAATATTAAAAATTTCGTTTATTAGTGAAAAAGTAAACTCTCTGTCGAGAGTAAACTCTTAGTGCTTATACTGGAAATGAAGACAAAATGAAGCAGTTTAAGAAAATGTTTATTAGGGAGAAGATAGCTATTTAAATAGATTGGAGAGTAGAACATTGGACTAATAACTAGTGGTTTGGATCTGTGTGAAATAGTCCACATAGCTTCACGTTTTTAGAAAATTATGGGCTGCAATATTTGTGATTTGAGAGAATCTGAGAATGTCTCAGGATTCATTTATATAACTGGCATCCAAGAAACACTTGGTGTATGTGTAGCCGTGAACTTGGTGCTGGGCTATAGTGGTAAACACAACAGTCTCTGCCCCCATGGAGGTTATGAAATATGTCAATAGGATGCTACCAGATAGGAATAAGCATTTTGGCTTTCGACAGAGTGACCAGGAAGGCCTCTTTGAAGATGTAACATTTAAGGCTGAGACTCCTGAGATGGAGGATACTGTCCTGTGAAGATAGAAGGAATTAATTCGAGGTATAGGGAACAGCTGATGCAAATAAGAGTGGAAAAGAGTTTGGTGTATTGGAGGTTTAGGAAGAAGGTCAGTGTGGCAGGAACACCTTGGATGCAGAGGAAGACAGGATGAGTTGAGATCTGAATGGGAGACAGGGGCCAGCTAATAAAAGGCTCCATAAGACAGGATAAGAGGTTTTGACATATCCTAAGTGAAGTGGGAAAATATCAGAAGGTCTTAAGCAGGGATGTTAGCATTTGATTTATATTTTGTTCTGTCCTGATTTATGTTTTAAAAAGATCCCTCTGGGTCGTCCATGGAGAATGAATTGGAATGTGAAAATGGAAGCAAGACACAGTTTCTACTAAATAAGTGGAAAGACGTATCCTGGATTAGGGTGAGAATCTATGGAGGAAGAAAGAAATGGGTAGATTCGAGGTACGATTCGAAGATAGAATTGATGTCTTGATGTCTTAGTGGTATTCATTTTCATAGATGCTGCTGTCCAAAGAGAAAAATTAACTGTGCGTATTCATTTAACTTCTTGGCCTCTCAGACACTTTATTCAAGCTCACGTTATCAACTTACCACAACAGTGATGCATAAAAAACATAAATGCAGCTATTCATTTCCTTCCTGACGGATGAAGAAAATATGTCAGTAAATTATTGATCACTAAATATTTTGCTTCCACAGGCATATAAATATTTAATCCTTCAGGTTATTGACATCTGCACATTTTACCTTCCTGAGTACAGACATCTAAATCTGATATCCAAATCATCAGTAACTCTATATTTCACTTGCATGTGAGGAGCAGTGATTGAAATCTAAGCGTGCAACTGGTAGTCATATAATTAATTCACTGCCAAAAATGTTAACAGCTAAAAATGTAAACAGAAATTCATCAGACACTTTCCTTTTCTGATGAAACCATTGGCATTTAATCAGTAAATCTAGGAGAAGAATAGCCAGTGTAATTTATATGGTTCCCCACTGCCCCCTCTCCAAAGAGTCTTTTGAAAGCAGACAGTCCTGTGTTTTTCTTTTTAAATTGAATCTCCTTACTTTGTGGTGTAATTGTCACTGATAACTGAGAGTTCACTCTTTGACTTAGCTGGGATTCCCTAGGGCTAGAGCTTTATTAGCAATACAGTCCCAGGGAAGCAAGAGTGAAGGGAAGAGGGAAGTGATACCGGGAAAGAAGTGAAGAAATACAGGATGGTACCATTTCGCTGGGAAACACAGCTATGAGAAATCTTTGGAGAGGCCAAGTGGAAACTTATGACATGGAACTGGGAGGAAGGAGGAAGAATTTATTTATCAGTTCCTGCTCGTCTCCTTCTTGTCTTTCATTGATCAGAGTTTGTTCCTGGCACTTTGGATTACTTATTTGGTCCCTTAGGCAGCCCTTGGAAAAACTAGCTCCAGTGATAGCATCTGTAGCACTAGCCATGAGGCTCATGCTTTAGTAAGTATGCTGAGCAAGCGAGCTTGGCGTCTGGCACTTGAACAATGACAGAGCCTCAGGGAGGAGGCGAAGGCCCTGTCCAGTTATGCATAAGCCCTAGGGGAGCCAGGAGCAGTTGTGCAGTGGTCCTGTTGGCCTAGCAGGAGGAGTGGAAGGTGGTGATGGAGATCAGTGAGCCTCCACTGATCTAAGGAATGCCAGGACCTCCTCTCTTGGCCTGTGAGAATGTGCTGATACCAGGGCATGATTTAGGTTTTTTTGGAGGACTTGGTTATTGGACTAATACAGCATGATGATATCTGACAGTGTCAGAACCAGGGGCCTCCACTTAGAATGTGGTTCTTATTACTTAGCTGATGCTGAGAAAAAGTATGGATTCAGAAGGGATGAGATAGAAATTCTTCTGTACTGTCTCCACCCAGAAGTGCACAGACCCAGAATGCACATTTTCCAGAGGGAATTGCACATGTCGCCATAACAGCATAAACCTATTGAGCCTGCAGGGGGCTTCGAGGTCATTTGACTTAGCTGTCTGCCACAGTGCACCGGTTCCTAGCTTCCTTTAAAACAATTCCTTTAAATTCCCCTATTATCAATGACTGTAAAGTTTCCAGTGTCAGAGAGACTCATTGGCTAGAGTGGCCCATATTCTCTTTGTTCTTAAGGCAACTAAATTCTAGGTTTTATTTTCATACATGACATTAAGCAATTTGCAAGCTTCCTAGTTAAGTTGTCCCATTGTTTTAAGTGAAGGCAAATGCTCACACTCTAATTTCCTAAGCTGCCTACTTTAGCTTCTAAATTAAGTGTTCCAAATACCCTCTGGCTGCGTCACCAATATACGAAGAAGAATTGAAGGCATGAAGATGAAATGAGCATATTCGTTTATCATGGCAATCAAGTGACTTCTGCCTTTGTTCACCTGTAACTTTGATCCTCTTAACCAGTGCTCTACCTTCAGGGGTACTTTTGACATTTGGTACCAGGACACCATTATGCTCACACAAGTAGTTGATTTTCTCAGTCAGTCAGTACATGAAATAGTGGTTGGTAATGGTATTGGTGGTGTAGGGGGTGTTGAGTTTTGGCACTTGGGGAAGTTCTGCTTGGTTTAAATATGAACTGGATTATTTCTTTTCTTTTTAATTAAGATCATGTGTTTCTTCTTATTGCCTATACTCATACACCCTCTGCTATCATTGTCTCCTTCTCCTCAATTGCTTCATGAATTATAGAAAGAATATAGCTTCATTGTAACACCCTGTCCTCCCCTATTATATATCACATTATTCCTTGGAAGAACGAAGCTGAAAGCTGTTTTACATTAGCCAAATTATTGTTAAATACTCAGACTGATGTAAAGAACTTTTCTTTTGATGAACAAAGGCAGGTCTAATTTTATACTCTTCCACGTATACTTTACTGAGAGAATGGTGGCATTTTTTGGTAGAGAGAGATTTAGGTGAAATTACCACGACAAAGCTATATGCCCCGAATACTTGAGAAACTCTGTGATATAACAGGATGAGAGTCAGTAAGAGCAGGGTTGACTTCCTCTCCACCACGTGTTAGATCTGTGATGTTTAATCTCCACACATTTTGGACTTTTCTGGTTACCTTTCTGTTCTTGATTTCTAGTTCAATTCCATTGTGGTCAAGAGCTAATATCATATGATATCTATTCTTTTAAGTTTGTTTATGTGTGTTTATGGCCAGACTATGGTCTATCTTGGTGAGTATTTCAGGGGAGCTTGAGAAAAATGTGTATTCTATCATTGTTGGATAAAGTAGTGTATAGATGTCAATTACATCCAGGTGATTGATGGTGTTATTGAGTTCAACTATGTCTTTACTGATTTTCTGCTCAATGGATCTGTCCGTTTCCTATAGAGGGCTGTTGAAGTCTCCAGCTATAATTGTGGATTCATCTATTTCTTCTTGCAGTGTATCAATTTTTGCTCATGTAGTTTGACAGTCTTTTGATAGGTTTATATATGTTAGGGTTGTTATCGTGTTTATAGATGAGGTAATATAAAGTTAAAGAGCAAGGGTAATAGGATTATAAGAGATTCAAAAACTTAACTATTAGAGATTTGGGGGGGGTAAAAAGATTTCTTTCCTTTTGAGTAGCTTGCTGTTTCCCTTGCTGGTCCAGGGCACGCATCTGTTCTGGGGGAGAATAGGACTGTTACAGAAGAAAATTTCCACTTTGACATTCACAATGGGATATTTCCTGTAAGACAAGAACAGCTTTCAAAGGTCCAACTGCTCTCTTGAAAGGATTTTCTAAATTTCTTCAGCTCCTGCTTTAACATAATATGAATTGAATACTCAATGCATGGATTTCTCCTGTTGAGAAGAAGATATTCCTCTGGCTGTGACATTTTGATCACAAGCTTTGCTGCTCCACGGTAGAAGGAAGGAAGTGAGCCTCTTGCTCTCTTATCCGAAGTGTTGGTGGGAAAAGAGCCAAAAGAGAGAAGAAGAGGAGGCAGGTAGAGGCAGGTGTTTTGCATTTTCTCTTGCCAACCCCAAATCCTGCCTGGGGGTCAAATTTTGAAAAAGGAAACAGAAATATCTTGATGTTTGGGCAGACCACGAAGACAGGCAGGTCCTGAGCTAAAGTGTCGGGTCTGGTGTAGTTAATTGGTCAGACCGGCATGGCTAGGCAGGGGCTTTTGGTCTGTTCCCCAAGGTTCTGTGTTCTCTTGTTGGATGTGTGTGCTTGATGTGAAAGTGCAAAGTGTCCATCGGCAAAGGCCGAGTGTGGATGCCTGGCCAAGTCCGGTAGGATTTGTGGTAGAGACCTAGATACAGGGTGATTGTACCCTTTAGTTTGTCCAGGACAGCCCTGGTTTCACCTGCACTCCAGCATCCTCTCCGGTTAATGCCCTCTGTCACTCTTTAAAGTATCCCAATTAAGTGACGTGGTTATCCTCAGAGAGCTGTTCTCCCAGTGAGCAGGGAGGGAGACTGAGTCATCAATGGAGCATGCCCAGGCTCTGACAGAGCCCCTCGGGACCAGGTCACCAGTTACACCAGTTACTGATTTTAGCTGCAAAAGCAGCAGGATGTCCACTCTGAGGTCAGAGAAATCAGAGAATGCTACACAGGTTCTAGGGCACCTTTTCTGCTGATAGACGGATCACAAAGAAGAGGTAGAGAGGGAGGAAGAATCTGAGAAATCTGACAGACATTTTTACCTAGAGAAAATGACTAAAGCCATAGGCTTAAGATCATTGATGAGCTTTATGCGTGAATTTCTATATAGTATTTTTTAATGGCCTTCTTTCTGTCTGAGACAACAGGTGAGTTAGAGCAGTCGCTTCTACTCCCTTACCTGTTTGCCTGCTTACAGGGAGGTAGAACGTGAGGGATTAATTCAGAACTCACTAAAGTGAACTTAATTTCATAAAATTCAGTAAGGGGAATTTCATGGGCTCTCTAGAATGTTGCATACAGTGAGAGGGAGACCGGTCTTGAACTCAGCTCCAACTCCAGATGCTGCACACGATCCCACCTTCTTCCTCTTTCTCTCTTGCAAATTTCAACCATCCTAAGCTCCCCTGAGTGGAGGGGGCCCACATAATTAGTTTCCACTGGAGAAACAAAGGTCATATTAGCAAATATATGTATATGAGTCTTTCCCTTAAACAAATATAACAAAAACAAAACAAAACCACAACCTCCTACTCATCTCCTATCACCTTCTATTATTCTCCTTTATAACCTAAATTCTCTAAGAAGCATATTGTAATCATCTCCATCTTCTCACCCTACCCCTTACTCCTCAACTCTCTGCTCTGGCCCTATCACTCCACCGAAATAGCTCCTGCTAAATTATCAGTGACATCCTCCAGGTTGCTAAATGAGATGGAGACATTTTCTAGTTCACATCCTCTTTGACTTCTCAGTAACATCTGCCATTGTTAACTTGTGTATTTTTTCCCTAAATGGTCTCTTTTCTTTGCTTCTCCAGCAAACGTGAGTGAGCTGGTTTTTCGCCTCCTTTGTCTACCCTTGTAAGGCCATTTCCAGCTGGCCATTAAGTGTTGGAATCCACCAAGGCTCCTTCCAAAGCCTCCTCTTTTTCCTTCTCACTCTAGATTCTCTCCCAGATGCCCCCTTCTTATAACAACGTGTAGTTAAAAAGCATATAATGTCTTATGTATACTATAAAGGAAAATAATTTATACTTAATAGGCATTTCCATATACGTGTGCTTGACCATTCAGAAGGCATAATGAAATAGCCAAATGCTGTGCCTGTATTTAGAATCATTGATTGTGAATGTGGGTATTCTTTATGTAGAATCTACACTGCAGACCGACAGAAGAATGTTGTCCTGGTGCTCAGCTACCACGGGCAGCGATGCAATTTTCTTTTTTTTCTTTTTTCTTTTTTTAAATTAATTTTAGCTAGTGATGCAATTGTAATGGTAAGTAGCTCTGGGTAATTACTAAACAACAGTCCACTTTTCCCTTAATTTACATTCCTGGAAGTTTTAATATAAATTGAAATTTTTGAGCAAGAAATAAAAGCCTTGATTTTCCTGTGGAAGATAAAGTTTGATTCCAGGCTCAGATCATTTAAAACAGCTTTTTAACTTTCATGTGGGCCATGAGATATTTCTTTTCTGTGAACTGTGCTGTGCCTTGCAAGGTGTCTAGCATCCTGCCCCCCCACCCTGCCCCCTACACACACACATACTGCATGGCAGTAGCAATCCCTAATCACTGTAAGATACCTGTCCCCGTTACTCTACTTCTACAAAAGTCCCGAAATCCCCCTGGGGTCCTACTCAGTAGTGAGAACTACTCTTCTGGGCAGTATCCTCCTTGACAGGCTTCAGCCCATATGCAGATAACACACACACATATTTTTATTCCAGACCTCTCTTCTGACCTCCATATCTGAATAAACTATTGTCTGCGTGGCATCCAATTTATGGATCACATAGTCACCTCCAAACTCAGATAATGGCTGCAGTGTCCATTTGTTATGCAGGTCAGGAAACTAGGTGTCTTCTTGGAACTCTCCTCCCCCTTACCCTATATAGATATCCAATCCATCACAAAATTCTTTGGATTACATTTCCTAAATACTGAACATATTTCCTAAATGTTTTTCAAATCTCTTCATTCTCTGGGGCTTTATCTTAACACTTTATTATTATTTATTATTATTTTACGCCTACAGCACGTGGTCTTCTAGATGGTCTCCCATCCAAGTACTAACCGGGCCCAACCCTGCTTAGCTTCTGAAATCAGAAGAGATCGGTTCTGTTCAGGGTGGCATGTCCGAAGACTCTACCTTACCATTTTAAACTACCATAACCTCTTACACGGGCCTCTATACTGGCCTGTAGCTCACCTCGCAGCACCTGCTCAGCCTCTCCTGTGCCTGCCCTTCCACTCTCGTCTTCCTCTGGCTACATGGATTTTCCTGCGTTCCCTTGTAGTTACCATGCTCCCTCCTGGCACAGACTTTGTAGCACATGCTGTCTCTCGTCAGGAATGTTCCCCTCCCTCTTCGTTCTGTTTATTCCACTCCTTCATTCTCAGCATGCATCCTACTCTAAGAAGCCTTCCGCAGCCTCTCTGACAAGGTCAAATCCCTTATTATAGGCTTTCGTTGCATTTCATTACACGTTTAAGTTCTGGCATTATGTTTACTTATGTTAGTTGATTAATGCCTGTCCTTTCCACTGTACTGGAATCACCATGAGAACAGGGGTGTTTTCTGATTTTGCCCACTATTGTGTCTCCAATACCTAGCACAATGCCTGGCACATAGTAGGCCCTCAATAAATGCTGAGCATTCCCGAAACCCGATATGAGATTTTTGTGCTTGGAGCAATTGACCTGTTCCGTTTTACGACAAGTGGGGGCAGCAGAGAGCTGCCAGAGGAGCAGCCTCTGGTGGTCTTTCAGGTTAGAGAATCCAATTTATCAGGCTGTTTAATCTGGAGTAGGGAAAGGGAGGGAGAAATGTCAAATGGAAACTGAGTAACTGGAGTTAAGTAGAGGAGGCTGCAAAGGGATCTTCAATGTGACGGACAACAGCTTGTGGCCTGGCATATTGTTTCTGACCAGCCCTCCCTAGGGTTAGAATCCTGCCCTGGTATATCGGAAAGCCATAATGATGCAGATGGGATAGTAAAGGAAGGGGAGAAGCCAGTTTCTTCTTGCTGGCCGCAGCTTTGTTTTGGAAGCGTATAGCACGGTCAGGTGCTGGTAGTTCTATACGACACTGACAGGCAGAGCTTGGGACACTGGAAGAAGAGGAGGACACTAACACACCCTCTGTGTTACAGGCACAAAATGGTCCTGTAAGGTCAGTAATTTCCTCATTTGAAGGATGATGCTATGGCTCAGAGTTATAATAATATGCTCCAAGTCACATCCATATGGATAAACTGAGTTTTTAGCCCTAACTCCCTGGGCTCAAAAACCCATGTTTTTACTCAGATGCTCTGGTGACTTCTTCAAGATTTTAATAATGGATGTTTCTTACTTGTTGTAGCTAAAGAGAAATATGTCCATTTTAATTATGTGCATATTGGTAGATTCAACATTTATCCTAGCAACTGTTATCCTCGTTTATGGAATTATTGGCTCTTGGGAAATGAAATATGCCATAAATATAAAATATTTGCAATTTAATCTGCAGTTTATAATCTCTAATTGCTAACAAAGACTCAGAATTTGAAATGTCCAAGTTCTATATGGCATGTTTGTGAGGGTCAAAAATTGCCAAGAATTGTCATCCTGGTTTTGTATGAAAGGATGCTAACTAATTATGAGGTTTTCTTAGTCAAAGTGTTAATTAAGTGAATACTAATTTTAGGAAGTAGGATCTCTGCTCACAGATCATGAGCCAAAATAAGAATGACCTTAAAGTGAGTTAAACAATTCTTGACCTTGAATATAACTACCAGAGAAGGAACATTCTTGTGAAACCCTTTAAGAGAGCAATCCTCGAGAGAACACAGTCCATGCTGTTGTAGGTATTGACTCTAGCTTGACTTGAACACCCAAGTCCAAGCTCGTCTCTTGGTGATTAGCAAAGCCAGTGTGGGATAGGAGGCTTCAGGCCTCCGGGTGGTGGAGAAACAGAAACCTGTGAAGTTAGAGGAAGCACAAGCCTCTCTCCCTGTTATCTAATAGCAGAGGAAAAAACCTTGGAAAATTTTGGCAGGGAGAAATGTGAAATTTTATCAAATAGTAAATAGTGCTTAGGAAGAAAATACATTCTTCTCATTGCAAAGAAAGTTGTGTGGTGAAAGAAGCTTTTTTTGTTTTGTTTTGTTTTATTTTTTCTTTTCAGAAGGGGAGAAAGCATCAGGATGGACCTGTAATCACTTCATCTCTTTAAGCTTTTAGCAATTTACTCTTTCCATTTTCTCCTCCAGGGATGATTTAAATTGTATCATCTGTATTGCCTTGTTCATACTTGTTAAATATTTGGTTTAAGCAATTATTTATGACAACAATTATCATTTTTCTATATGATAGTTCATGACTTAAAAGGATACTTCAGATTGCCCTCAAATAGCAAAAGCAATTCTGAAATCAGTCACTTGCCAGACTCAATGTTTTTTGAACATCTGTCTACCTGTCAAACTTCTATTTAGCGCTATATATTTGATTCCATAGGCTTATACTCTCAAGGAATCAAGGAAATGGAAAACAAATGGATTATTTGCCCCTGTTGAATAAACTCTTGTTTAGAACTCAGAACATATTTCTCTATTAATCATGACCAGGTTCCAAGGCCCTCCCATCAAAACCTTTTGAAATCATAATGAAGCTATATTATAAAAGTAACATACTGATCCTGAATTTTGGTCCTAGAAATAGGAGGCTGATTACTGGAGAGAATAGATCCAAGACAAAGAGGAAATGTGACATTTCAATATAGAAGTAATTTTTAGGGAAAATTTAAGATGAAGTGACACTAGAGGGCAGTATGTACGGTCAAAACTCATCATGGAACAGGCTACTGAAATTCTTATCATTTAGTTATGCTGTTTATTCATGTTCACACATCACCCCCTAATTCTTTTCATTTCATTACATAAAGGGGAAAAGATGTGGAAATACATGTAACAAAAAATATCTTAAAAGGATTAAGAAGAACTTTGTTCATTTTATTTTTTAGCAAAATAATAAACTTAATTTAAAAAATCACATAGTATTAAAAGTTTTTTTATTATAAAAACCAATTCTCTTCTCCTCTGCTCTATACCTCGCTTTTCTGTAGCTTTTGGAATTTATGTTTATGTTTCTAAATACTATGTGCATACTTATGTTTCTTGAGACAAGTAATTATTTGGTTTATGAAAGAATTTCCCCAGACACTCATATTTATGCTCCCCCCAAATCTATCTAATATAGTCAAATTTTACTAGATCAGAAATAATTGTTTGCTATATAACAGTTATAATTTTAAGTTTTCATTATGGTACTTTCACCCAGCTTCAACAACTATAAATCTTCTCATTTGTGTTTGATTATCTCCGCATTTCTTTTACCTCTCTTAATTATTTTAAACAATCACATGACTATGAAATATTGCCCAACACAGAGCAAGTGATTACTTTCTTTTTTTGATATTTACTGAGAGCTAATAGTTGACATTTAAAAATTGCTTAGCTTTAAAAACTTATCATTAATTTTATTTTAATAGTATTCCATTAGATATATCGAATACCAATAAATGTATGTAGAATTTTTATGTGTATAAATAACTTCTAGGTACAGAAATAAAATTTAAACAAGTGGCCTGCTATATCAGATAATTTATCAATTTCATTTCTTCCCAGGAAACATGTGTTCTGCAGCCTCCCCTCCTGCTTTAAACTGGACTTGTCGCTCTCTAATCCTGCAGAATGCTCTCATCCTGGAATTTCAGATATCCTGAGGAATTCTTTTTTTCCCCCTTTGTGATGGATTTCCTAGTTCTTAAGTCTATTTTCCACTTCTCTGATTTACTCCCCTGCATGGCTGCAGCCCATTTCCTAATTGTTTCCTAAGAAGAGTTATAAGAGAAGTTTGGACTTCAAGGCTGGACATCGTCTTCCTTCAGAATTTTGAAGGGTTTGCTTCTCTGTCTTCTAGAAGTTTGATATCATTCTGATTTGTTTTCCTTTGTGAGTGAACTTTGTGACCAGTCACAGGCCCATTTAATTAATGGACATTAGATTGCTGATTTTAATTACTGACTGTACAGCTTTATGTCTTTGAAGGGAAGGTATCATAAATATTAACTAAAGAATTAACTAGTATCTGGAATTAGGTTCATCTTTATATCAGGTGATTACTCTTTGTGTCTTCCCATTCTTCTACAAATAACCGGTTTTCTAAAAATTCTCTATCTGATGATGGAGCAAAGGTATAGTGGCCACCAAAATGAGAAGGTGTCTTGAGACCAAAAAACGAGGCAGACAACTCCATAGAGCATAACAGTATTTATTGTAGGGTAAGTCACAGATATAGGAATTGGAGCAGAAGGCGATCCAGAGGTCTAGGCTGTGAAGATAATCTCTGCTATCAAACTGTTGTCACCATAAATGTTTTATGTGTAGCGTAGGCACTAATTAATGACTGACAAGACAAAGGGACAAAGCCTGCAGTATGCACCAGGAACCATATTCTGATGGTCTTATGATGGATAATTGTTAGAACTGACACTAACACCAGTTTGATATTTATCTCAGTTGACATGCCATTCTGGCCATTCCTAACGAGAATCTTTGTGGTTACCTTGTGTAAGCTTACAGAACACAGATAATCGTTAACTGTAAGGCTTGGGAATGCTGGCCAAGAATGGTTAGGTTAGTTGGAGTTCACAACATGAAAAATTTAAACAAAAAGAAATCTGAGGCACAAAGATTAAGTCAGTCTTGTTCATATCTACGTGTATACATTCTTGGTTCATCATGTGGCTTGTGGGGTTATTTCTTTCATTGGGATGGGCTTAGCAACCTTTTAGTTTGGGGGCTGTCATTAAGCTCTAAAAATGTATCTCATACTATTAATCATGTCATCTTTTCTGATCTCTATTTTTGAAACACTATTAAGTGGATATTGGATCTCCTAGATTGATTTTCTACATGTTTTTTTTTCTCTTTTCTATCACTTTTTTATTTTGCTTTTATAAGATTTATGTTTTATTTTCTAACTCTTCTGTTACCATTATAACTTTTGTTATATTGCTTTTAACTTTTTTTCTTTTACCTTTTTTGTTTGGTGGATGAAATAACGTAACATCTCTTTGGTTAAATGAAAATCATGCCTTATATATTATTTTCTGCATTTCTCATATTTTTAGGCTTAATTTTTGTTTATTTAATTCTCTCTGGTTTGTATTAGAGGTTTATCATACATTGTCTGATGATCTTTGTTTTTATTTTTGAGTCCAGCATGAAAAAGCTGACTGGAAACTTTGAGACGGAGGTGCTTCTAAGACATGAGGGTTTTGTAGGCGGCTGGTAAACCTGCTTTTCCCCTTTGGGCGTCCACTAAGTGTTAGGTGCAGTGAACCTGGAGCTGCTCAGTTTCTGAGGGAAGTGTTTGAGGAGCATAAACCTGGCTGTAAACATTCTGGGAGCTGGTAAGCATAGGTCCTGGGGTTTGACACCCCCTGCTTTCCTCTTATCCTGGTATTTATAGCTTTGAATGCTACCCTGTCCTCTATTGTACTCAATGCAGCTAAGTGTGGACACTTGTTTTAAAGAACAAACTCTGTCACTGGCTACCTATAGAGGGAGGAGACCCGGGGTTTAACTGTTCCGTAATTAGATTTTTTATTGATCCTAATCTTTTCATCCCTCAGCCCTGCCTTCCACAGTCGTGTAACTGCCTCGTCCTGGGTTTCACGGTCCTGGGTTCATCAGCTCTTCCTCCAGAGCACCTTCCTCAATTGAGTCCACTGCTCTACATCTTTAAAAAACGCTTTAAACTCTTCCTGTAACTCAACCTTTTCTCCAATTTTTGTCCTTGTGGGTTTTATTTTATTTATTTTTTCTTTATGAATGTTTTAGTGGAGTTTAAAGATGAGGAAGTGATGAACTTGTGTTTAACTAGGAAGAAGTCAAGGAAAGCGTCCCACAATGAGCCGGGCACTGAGTTCGGAGTTTCACTTGCTCTGTCTGTGGGTGGAGGCGTTGCTGAAGAAAAGGTTATTCATGATACTTGCTAAAGACAAGACTGTAAGGAAGACTTTACTCAAGGGAGGACCATGGAGATAGATGTAGGGGCCATGGCAATGGGTCTTGCAGTGAGGAGAGAGATTGGGGAGACAGCATGGCCAAGTGGGAATTTATAGCTGAGTAGCAGAGTGCGGGCTAATGGATGGAAAATTACTAAGAGGAAGCATTAAGGGGGGGGGGTGGGATTCTGATTAAACCTACCTAACAGGATTCTTGCTAAAGGCTGGCCAAGGTGATCAAATATAACCTGGGAGTAGAGGTGGGGTCGAATGGAGAATGCGGAACCTATTCAGATATTAAGGGTGATAGATATATGGAGGTGGCAGATTTTGGCTAAACTGATTTAGGATTCTTGCTACAATTGGACAATGAGAAACAAACACAGAAACTCAAAAGTCAGGGCCTAGTTTAAAAAGAGCTCAGGGCAACTTGCTTTGAGTTTGGTCAAGGAGAGAATTTTTGTCAGCTTCCAAGTCAACTTATGGGGATTAAAAAAAATAGAGAAGGAAATAAGGTAATGCATGGTTTGAGAATAAAAGATGGGAGAATATAGCTAAATTAAGGAAGATTTGTTTATTAGATTTTAGTTATTTACTACAGAGAGTATGCCCTTTGAAGGAAAGATACTAAATATGTCAAGTTATTCTATTTAGGTTTTCTGTGGTTGTTATAACCTTAGAACCTGCTTATCCTGGCAGAGTATACTAATGCTTTTGTACAGCATCACTGTGACACTGTTCACTTAAATTCTCCCTGACTTATTTAATGCAGTTAGTACTTTTGCCTGAGTGGCTAGAGGACAGAGATGAAGAAGAGAGACATTTGATTGTTTTCTAGGATCTGAATGCTGATACTTTATTTTTTCAAAAATAACTATCAATGAGTAAACAAACAAATAAATAACACAAAACTATCATAGTCTTACATACCTAAGAAGTGATATGTTTTTTGTTTGTGCTTTTCTGTGCCCTAGCATGGATCCCTTACTCCAATGCTTTGGTGCCCAGGGTGTCCTAAGAGATATGATGAGTGATATGAGAGAAATTTTTTACTTGAGTAGAGAATACTTCCCAGTGGTTAGCTTGATGGGCTCCGGGCCAGTAGGTCTATCTAGCTCAGACTGAGCAAAAATAATGGCCAGGCCTAAGCTCGCTGTGCTATGCTGCTGCAGCCAGGCTGCTGCCCGTGAATGACATGCCCTGGATTCTCAGCTTGTCCTGCATGGCTCTGTAGTTGAATGGAGTGGATCAAATTGCAGTTCTGGTTATAGAGTCATTGCTGAGTGTCAGTTTTTGAGGCCTTTTAGTTTTCACACTGGCTTACTATTTATTACCAGGGCTTCACTTTTGTTTTCCTTGGCTGTGTATTTAATGCCTTTGAAGACATTCTTGAGGCCTTATTCAAAGTAAGTCAGTAAATAATGTTGATTTCAAAGGCTGTGAGTTTCTTTACTATTGAGGATTTCACTGTCCCAGTTCTATAGACTAAAGATATAAAAATGTATATTCATTAAGATGGGTTTTAAACATAGTGCATTATTATTTAATCCATGCTTAAATGTTAACTGCATCGGAATGGTTTGTGTTGCCTGTGTGATGTTCATGAGGAGATGTGACTCCTGATGTCCAGGTAGCAAATGAGAACTTGGAGTTGTCACATGCCTATTCTGAGCTGTGGATGGTGAATGCCTTGGTACATACAACGAAGAGCTTTTGCGTTTCAGAGTTCTGGTGTTGCCCAGTAGAATTCACATGTACTTTATTATATTCAGAGCTGGCCCTAAAATGGTGTTCCTGATTACTCCCGCTCAGTTTGGTATATTGTTTTAAATCCAAAATGAAGACTTTTAAAAGATTCTTTTTCTTATTAACTGATGGTACTATGTAAATTTTCATTTTGAGACAGAGCCATTCAGTAAAGTTGAAACCAGAAACGTCTTCTTCAGCATATCTGCTAGGGAACAGATTAATAGAAAATAAAAATACTACTCTCTGGTTCATGTTGGCCTACTTCCAGCAGTGCTGTAGATTTAAACTACTTCAGCATTTCCCTGTCTTGCTCCTTCATCCAGATTCTTTGTTATTCTGTCTTAATTTTCTTATGTACCCTTGGATCAGTGAATGTGCTATTTTTCTCATAACGTCATTCACCAGTTCTAATCCTCTAATTCCTTTCATGCAAACTCAAAGATCTCTGTGGTGCCGTTATTTTTCCTGAAGACTAACTTTAAGTTACTGGGGGAGGATTTGTTTTCAAGGCTTGGCATCTAAATGGCCTGGACCATAACACCCAACAGCTATCCACTGCTCATTATTAGACAGAAGGGACTTGACGATATGGTAGAAACCCGAGAGAAACGGCTGTTAGGTGGTCATCATTAAGAGGAGGCTCTCCTGAAGGATCTGGCTCGAGCAGACGGCGCTGCATCAGGACCCCCACATGCCAGCTCAGCTCTCGGGTTGCAGCGGATGGAATTGGCTCTGATGTTTCACTGGGCCAGGATCTCAGTTGTGTACTGGACCTCATTACATACCATCAGATGGGAGAATCAACCCGATAACTTCCCATTTCCCAGTAGGGAACTAATTCTGGGAAGATGTTTGGCTCTATTGGTGCAGTGCAAAGAGCCACTTTACTGGCTAACAGGAACCAGCAGACATTTGGCACATGGTAATGTGTACACATGCACACATCCAAAGGCTCATGAGTCCTGTCCCTTGCCAAATATGGGAGACTCTGGTTTTTCACTTGAGATATTTCCAGTGCAAGTTCATGGATGTTTCCTTACAGGCCTCCCACCCACTGTGCCCCTTCTCCCCACTCCAAAACAAAACAAAACAAAACAAAAAACAAAAAAAATGAGAGCAGTCTATTAAAAGGGCTTCTCCACAGGCAGAGCAACGGCCACTCCACAGGCAGCATGACATTTATTTTATCTAGGATTTTTAAAGGTTGGACTGCTTTCTTCTCCCACAGTCACCACCAGTAGGCAACACCTCCCCTCCTGTGGGTGCTACACTCCTACCTCAGGGCTGCTTTGCAACAAAACAGATTCCATCAATTCCCGTCTCAGATGCCAACTATTTGCAGTGCGTACCAACCCTCTGGGCAGTGTTAAAAATCATGGAAGAGAATGGTTTCCTTGGATCAGGGCAAAAGAACACACTCAAAATCAAATATTTTTATTTTCCTGTACAAGGGTAACTTGATGATGCCTTGAAGGACATCTTCCTTCCTGGAATTCTATGCCTCTATTCCCTAGTATCTAGCCCACTCTCAGATATTACTTACCCTGAGTAAGTAAATAAGGCATCAAGGTCACAATGGAGACCACCTCCTGAACCAAAGCTACTTCATACATTTTTATTAGATTAGGTTCCCACAGCTGGGATTATCTCTGTAGTAGAAGCTGTTTATGTTGGGCTGCTCTACTGCATTATTTAGAAGCACTGAAATCTACACCACCTTCCTTTCTATTGTGCCTCTGGTTTTCTAGTCTTTTGATGAATTCATAGTTATAACAGCAACAAAACATAAAATGGTTTTCTTTTGATATTTCCAGAGAAGGAACCTGTACAATGTCCTCTGATGGACTGCACAAATTGTGAGTGAATCTTGAATTTGTTTCACATAAGACATGGGGTAATGTGCTGCTGCCTTGGAATGCTGTGAGTGTAGAGTTGGAAGTAACCATAGCTCTTTGATCTGTGCCCAAGTCTCGTGAATCTCTCCACTAGCAACCCCTGAATCTTTCTGGTGATGGAAGCCCTCACTTTTCTTTTTAAAACAACTCTTGAAAAGTGAAGTTCACATATAACAGATGCACACATTTTAAGTCAGCAGTTGGTGAAAATTTATCAGTCGGGATATAGAGCATTTACCCACTCCAGAAAGTTCGTTGTCCCCCTTTGTAAGTCAGTCTCCCCTTACTTCACGTTCTCTGCCCCAACCCCAGAAAACCACTGATCTGATTTCTATCACGGTAGGTTAGTTTTGCTTGTTTAGAGACTTCATATACATTATTTCATATAATTGACTTGTACAGATGTACACTTTTTTGTCTGGCCTCTGTTGCACAGCATGTTTCTGAGATTCCTGTATTTTCTGATCAAGAGGAGATGAAACTGATTTTTAGCTGATATTGTAAACTTATGTGACCAGGAATAAAAATTGGCTGAGCATAACTCATGCCTCTTCTGCCCATACTGAAGTTATTGAGGGCCTGGACATTTTTTTCTTTGATGGGCATGTGGTCTGGGGAGGGACTGACTGTCCTGAGTTGCCCAGGACTCAGTTGCTACTTACTATTACAATCGCATCACTGCTTGTTTGCATCATGTACCTGATTTCGACTGAGGTTTCTTTAAAACATTTTTTAAATACATAGTTTGGTTCCTATTTTATTAAGGACATTGTGTTTTATTACTTTTCTTCTTTCCAGAATACTCTTTTAAGAGGTCTTCATTGCGAACATTTAATACTTTCAAATGTAATCAAGATCGTGAAGTACATATTTGAAAGCACTAAGATTAACAAATTAAAGTAATAATTATTATTTCAAGGCATTTGGCTTGATAGGCTCCAGCTTGATTATTTTGATGTGTTTAATTTTAGAAATCTAACCAATTTTTTAAACCAAATTACAAGGCATTGTTCTAACCTGGCTTCTTTGCAGATGCATGCTAATCTCTCATTTACAGCTGAAATTATTCATTAGCTGCATGTTAGCAGAACATATTCACCTGTTGATGTTCAAGTAATCTATAATCTGCCAGGTTCCTTTTGGAGCATATGAAATCTCTGGCAGTTAATTGTGCCAAGTAATTTCCACATAAATTCTGAAATATGATATTGTTATAAATATGACATTATGCAAGCTTCCAAGCGTATTATTTCCTAAGTAGCACTGGGGATGATACAGCAATTTTGGAGTATATCTGTGAGCCCTTACTTATTATACAAAGTTTGTGAGATTTTATTATGCTTCTCTTCAGAGATGTTTCTTTTTTAATTTTTTGATTTTTTTGGTTTTATGTATTTATTTGTTTTTAATTGAAGAAATGATTTCAATTTCTTTTCCCCACGTCAATCTCCCCCCTTCCCCTCCCCCTTACCCTCTGATAATCTCTAGTCTATTGTCCATATCTTTGAGTCTCTGTTTGTCCTGTTTGTTGCTTTTAGGTTTATATCCCACATATAGGTGATATCATGTGATTTTCAACTTTTTCAGTCTGGCTTATTTTGCTCAGCATGATTATCTCAAGGTTCATCCACGTTGTCGCAAATAATTTTTTGATATTTGAAAAGCATAAAGGTAATGCATGAATATATAACCAAGGCCAAATTTAAACAATAAAAATGTTTAGCTAGCTAAAAAGGAAATTTCATCTTTACTTTCTCAATCCCTGTCCCAATCAGAATAATGGCTATCTTTCCAGAATTTTTATGTGTAATTGAATTCAACTTGTAGTTTTGTCTGAGTTTTTCTTAAATAATATCATAGATATAAATTGGTTTTTCCATTTAAACATATGTTTTAAAGATTTTTTTTTAGGTTACACTATATAAACTTCATTTATAAAACAATGGTGATTCAACAGTATGGAGATGCCTGTATTTATTCCCCCATCAATGATTATTTAGGTTATTGCTGTTTTTTTTTGTTACCATGAGCATACTTATATGTCTCTGCTCATATGTGTTATTATTTCTCTAGTTGTCTGAGTATGGTGTTGCTGTGTCAATAAATAAATTAATTAACATTTTGGTACATACTGCCAAATTGGCCTTGAATAGGCCATACCAACTTCTCAAAGTTTGAATTCTTTTAACATGTGAAAAATTTGAAACAGAATAAAAATGGATAATTAAATTTTGCAAGCTCAAACAACAAATTAGGAATTTGCTCTGCTTTTAGTAAATCTTTTTTTATTGCTTACTTATTCGATTTATGTAAAATTTCTCAGAAAAATTTAACACACTTGGCTTATTAATTTATTTACTGGTTATAATTTTATAGACTTCACATGATCTCAGAATTAGAATTAATTTTAAAGTTTTTCCATGACTGACTGCTAAGATGTTTCCATATAATAAACACTAATGAAAATGTGGTCAGCATGGAATAGTCAAGAAACTTCCTCTAACTAAAAATCTTCTATACCAAAGCTCAAGTTAAGAATCTAATTCTTTAGCATTTTCTTAATATCCTATTTTCTATTTTTATAACTCACTAATTCTCAAATCATTGTCAAAAAAATTTTTTTGCAAAGAATTAATGACTGTATTAATAAATGCCACAGTATTCCTAAGACTTCATTATTTTTTTTATGAGGTGGTTGTATTACTATTTTACAAGGAAGTATTATTATAAGTAATTAAAATAAAACTGCTATACCTTCCAGAATAAATGAGGCAGCAGAAAGTGCTTAAGATGAGGTAGTGATTTTCTCATCAATTCATTTCTCCATTTCTCCCTGACTTAATATATCCAGTTATGTTTACACAGAAACCTGTTGACCTCATTGGATGGAGATGCAAGACATGAAATCAAACAGCCAGGAATGTGAACTGAAATGCCTGTTTGCTTTTGACGGGACTGATAAATTGCAGATGACACTTGTATAAAGGGCTTTCAATGCTTTGACTTAATTTTAGGACTTTTTAAGAAATGCTAGTAGTTTGCATTTGAGCTTTATCCTGTTGGACAGATAATTGGTGTTAGCAATTAATTTCTACTTTTACTTTTTGCTCTTTCTTTACTTCTTATTGCCAAAGTAAACTAAGGCTTGTCTTTTGCAAAATAACATCTAAAAATGCATTTATTTATTCTCCAAATATCTACCTACTATACACCAGATGCTATGTTAGGTTCTGTAGGCAAAGATTCACAAGACATGAGTTCTCGAAGGGCTTCCTGTCTGGTTGGGGGACTAGGCAAGTTCACACAAAATTGCAGTTGAGTACGATAAATGCTATACTTCTGGTCCATACAAAAAGCCACAAGATAATTAAATAGAGAATAACCAATATGAGGAGCTGGGCAACTTGAAAATCTCCTAGAAATTCATTGGTAGTAGCAATTTAGCCTGTTTTAGAAAAAAATCGGAAAGGTCAGGTCTCATCTAAATTACTGTTTCTAAATATTGCAATATGCAGACTTCTCAAACATTAGGCCACAGACTAATGCCATTATCATTCAGATGCATTAGGCTGCAGGTATGAAAAACCTGACCAAAATTGGTTGAGTCATCTGGGCATTTATTTGTCAAATCAGCCAGAAGTCTGGCTTAGGCAGACCTGTTTTATTCAGCAGTTCAAGGCATTTAAGACATCCTTCTGTACTGTCGCTTCTTCACATGGTCATCTGCTGGCTAACAGTGTGAATGGCACAGAGCAAAATATTGTATTCAGAAACATTGACATCAAAGGTACAAGACGATTCAGAAGAGTTAGACTCTGAACGTGAAGACATTTTAGATACTCCAACCAATCTAACATATCTTTTTCTAAGCATTCACAAGAAATAAATGATAAAAATCTATAAGCAGATCTAAAAGAACTCTTTCGATAAGTGTAAATAAAAATTCTAAGAAAGCATTGTGAAATAGTTTAATTGGAAATAATTGTTTAATGACACAAAAAATAGTGGTGTATTTTACAATTTATCTTCCCTATATTCAATTAAATGTGATTTCCTTCTTGCCTTCCTCCTCCCTCCCTTTTTCATTCCTCTCTTCCCTTGTTCTTTCCATCCTTCCATCTTTTTTTTTTTTCAATGCAGAATGTAATAAACTGTTAACAGAGGAGAAGGCCTGGGGTTCTGGTGCATGGGAAAGGGAGACATTTTTCCTATATAATCTTCTGTTCACTTATTTTTATTTTTATCAAAGATATACATACTCCAAGTTTAAATGACAAATAGTTATCTCCTGAGTTGCAGGAATTTTATTTGATCTTTTGTTTGTTACCAGCAGATCTCTAAGTAAATGGCGATATTACTATTTCATGATTTTTCCATACTGAGCATTATCTATTGACTCAATCTTGGAAGACGAGGATTTTACTTGCATACCCTATCCTGTTCAACACACACTCAACCTTCCTGTATCCCACTTTCCACTTATGTTACATTTAATAGATAAATATTCACTCCATGATTATGACTATGCAAATGATACTCATAAAGGAACCAGACAGTTATTTCCTGATTGCTTTCCTTGTTTGCCCCGAGTTAATAATTAGGTCATAATCTATTTTCTAGTAGGTCATATCTGTTTGCTTGATTTTTTAAATGTATTTAACAGAAATTCAGCCCCAAACTCTTTGGCTAGTCAGAAATAATGATTCCTTTCTTTTACCTGCCAGGACTATTTGTATTTGTTTTATTCTACTTTGAATTTCAGCTAATGGTTTAGCATTTACATTCATAATCATAAGCTTCCTGGGGATTTATTTTATTCATCTTTAAAGCTGTAGAGTTCCCAGCGTAATGCTTTTTCAAGTATAGTAGGACTCAGTAAACCTTGCTTTTTAGCAGTGGCTGTAATTATCCAAGTTAGTGGTGGTGTATCCAGCTTCCAGGTCTGGTGGCTGCAACAGAGAGAATGTGAGAGAGATAAAGAAACACCGTAATGTGGCTTCTGATAACAAACAACGAATTCTTCACATGCTTTGAGAATTACCACAAACCCTAACCCAGAGCTGTGGAGCCTTGCCATGAAAGTTTTAGGTCAGAGTTCAGCAGAACATTCTAGGACTCTGAAGTGGCTTTGCCACAAGCCCTTGGTGACATCAGCTCTAGTCTCCTTGCAGGAGGGCAGTGCCTTAGGCTGTTATTCCTGCTCTGGTTTCTTCTTGGTCTTCACAACATTTAATTCTCACTTTTTCTAATAATTACTGTGGAAGCAACTGAATTTCTTTTGTGTTTAGATTTAGATACTGTCAGAAGTACTTTAATATGCTGTTCAGCTTATTGCAGACAGTTATAGCAGGAAGGTAGCACTTGTAATAGTTATCTTGAACACGGGAAGTTGTTTGAGCTTTATGAAACAAATGATTTAATCCAAGGCAGGAAATGAGAACTAACTCGGTGAGGTCACTGTGAGTTTAGCTATGGCTGAGGTGATTAACAATAGGTGTGATTTATGAACTATTGTGTCTCCTACAATTGTGTTTTGCCCATTGTTTCGTAAGCTTTAACATCTTTTGGCTGTAGAAGTTTTCATTTCCGATGGATAAAAGCTCTATAGTAAAATCTTTTAGCAACAAAAAAACCTTTATCTCTTTTTACAATGTCAAGAAACACAGCGGAGAGAATTTGTAATTTGTGATAAAACTTAGAATGTGGTCAAATACGGTTTTACTGAAGACATTCACCTCCATCTCATTATTCTTTGTAGCTACCTGGGTCATCAGTATTCTGTGTATTTTAATTAGCAGCTCAAAGAAGGAATTTATAACACAGTACATGAATGAGGAATGTGCTATTGGTTTTAATAAATGTGAAGGTTCCTTTCTTAATGGGAGTCTTATTTTCTGATTTTATATTTTCCCTTCTTAAGTAGGAGACTTGCATTTTTTCTGCTTCTACATTTTTAGCAGATGGACTAAAAGAGAAATAAATGGAAAGGTGATTCTCTGAGGGGAAAATAGGAACCTGGGATGGTGGTCACAGGGGAGAAGAATCATGAAGAAACAGTATTTTTAGAAAAATCCAGGAGCAAGAGAGCAGGAAAAAAACTTTCAACACAACTTGGAATAATAAGTTGCAATCAGATGGAAGTCCCAAGTTTTGAAATGGACTTATGTATCAATCATAGTCTGATAGGAAAATAAATTATTCTAGATATTTCAAACTGTGGGAATTTATTATGGGACTTGATTACAAAGGTGTTAAAGGGTTAGTGGAGCAAACGAGGGAGGGGGAAGGTTATGCAGAATAAATAACAGGAAACCAATACCACCCCTAGGCTGGAAATCACTGCACCCAAAGTGCGGGTTAGCTGGTCTCTAAGGCTCTACCATTGGAGGTGAACAGAAACCCATGTGCCAGCACTGCCAGGTCACTGCCATTGCCACTGTGGCTGTCACCACTGTCCACATGACCGGTGTCTCCACTAGAGCAGATGTGGTCACAGTCCCCTGTGCTGCTGCTTCCTTTATCACGTGGGAGGGCTTTAGGAAGCTGTTCTTTCTTTTCCTCCCACCTTCCGGTTTCCTTAAAGCACTCCCATTGGTGGGACCTAATTGCAGGCTATTCCCGAGAAATGATGTCAACAGGGTCTCAGCCTCATATAAAACAGAGCATAACGTACAAAAATTCAGAATTTGTGCCCTTGGTTTTAGGAATCATAAAAGGTGTATTAGACCCTTATTTAGTATAGAACGTGAATTCTAGTCATCAAGTAACCATGCTTGGGGGATGGATGGCATCTTAAATTTGAGCAGTGGTACCTTTAGACTTGGCCAAGAGGGGTCTGTCTACTCTGGCCTTCTTCCAGCTGTGAGGAATTCATGGTCCACAGTCACATGCCCACCTGTGGCCACGGAGCCCATGCTCACCCCCCATCCTCAACTAACATGCCACACTCCAAGTTCTAGGGCCCCAGAATTCCTGGCTACAAAGGTCAAAGTGGAACCCACTTCCAGAGCCTGCACTGGCTGCTTCCCTGTTTTATCTTCCCAAGGGCAAATTGGACTTGAAGGTTGGTGATGGGTGACTGCAAAGGTGTGAACAGTAAAAAAAAATGTTGCACTGGAAACTTGTTAAAAATGGCAAGATGGATTTTATATAAGCTACTGTAATAGAGGAGAGAGACCAGTATATAGCGCTGACCTCAACTCTGAATACAGCGGAGACAGCTGGGGATTTATAGCCGACAGGTAGAGTGATAGGAAATTACTGAGAATATCTAGGGTGGGAGAATTCTTGCTAAAGGCAGGTCAAGGACTTAAACATCAAGGATGAGGAACTTGATCAGATATCAAGGGTGGGAGA
The DNA here is from genome assembly GCA_003508835.1 of Eonycteris spelaea. Taxonomy (NCBI): domain Eukaryota; kingdom Metazoa; phylum Chordata; class Mammalia; order Chiroptera; family Pteropodidae; genus Eonycteris; species Eonycteris spelaea. The sequence continues at coordinate 7,938,293 of PUFA01000043.1, read as the reverse complement.
ACTCTTGCTCAACCAACATAGCAGAATTCTTTGCTGAAACTGGGTTCTGCAGGCCAAGGGCAGAGTGTCAGGCCAAGGTTGAGGTGTAGTAAGAAGAGAGATCAGAAGAGCCTGACTAAAATTTGGTCAAAGAGGGAGTCTTTCAGGATGGAACTTGGCTTTGAAGATTGAAGGACCATAAACACAGGGTCCCTCACAGTGGGGACAGAGCCAAGGGTGGAAGGAAAATGGGACCAGGCACCACTTCATTCTAGCTTGAAGCTCTGAGGAACTGAGAGTTTTAAATTTGAACATGGCCTTCTAGCCACAGGTTCCTCTCAGGGACTTGAAGGGCTGATGCCAGCAGGGATGGGGTAGAGATTGTCTGGTGGGGGACCCTTTCAGCTGAGGAGGAGCCCGAGAGACAACACACTCAGGTGCTTCATGAGGCACCTGCACAGTGGGGGCAGGCAGACCATGAGTGAACTTCAGCCTCACCCTGAAGAGGAAGAGAAGATGGATGTTTCATGTGTGGTCATCCTGAGTGAATAAAAGGGGAAGTTTGAAGGGTTAAGTGAGGGTGAGTCAGCAAGCCAGGAAGAATCATCCCCATCTCTTCACTCCCTGCCAACCCCCCAGAGAATTATGAACTGTGGCAGGAAATGATGTTAATTTTTAACTTATGCTGTCCTTATTTAGTGTGAACTGTGGCTTTGCACATTTTTTAAAAATCATGAATGTGTATATGTTAAGGTAGAAGGATAAAACATTTAACAGCTTGTTCAATTGATTTATAGCTTTTAAATGTTTAGGTGTGTGGTACATGGGACTCTATTTGTACTCTTGCCTCAGGCCCTGTCCTGTTAGGGTAGGGACTGCAAAGTTATTGGCTGGCCTACTGCACAGAGTCAATAAGGAGAGGAGAAATTTCTAGGCCCTGGGGTAGACTGGACAAATGCCTAATTGAACATGTATAATTGAGGGTGGGCCATAGCGTGCATAATTGAGAGAAAGCTCTGTGGCATAGAATTGATTAAAGGGCAGGTGAAAAGACTCATTAAGAGATGATGGGAAAAAAGGGAAGAAGAACATGGGCTAGAAGTTAGTTATGAGGGCATTTTGAGTCAAGCGCCCTGCCAAAGTCTCTCTGAATTGGCTAGAGGTAGGCCAGCCTCAGGGGCACACGTGTGGCACAAAATTCTAGTACTTTTGGTTAGAATTTAGCCTGAGGTAATAGGAGCCTTTCTTTCACATTTTGTTAACCGTCAAACCTTAGAGAAAATAAATGACCTGATTGGATTATGTGGGTAAGTTGAGAAAATTCATGTGAAATGTCTTTAAAATTAGCAGTGCACTATGCAAATGCTAGATGGCTTAAAGTGTTCTTTCTCAAAAGTTTTAATTTCCTCTATGGGGTGTTTTTTGTGGGACCACGTTTTATGAGACAGTTTTATGGTAGTTTAAAACCAGAAATTACCTTTGGAGGACATTTTGTGGGAGCACTTCCCCCCCCACCCTGAATTAAGGCATGCCATCTTCCCAAGTGGACTGGGTTTAAGCTGAGTAATATTTTTGCGGATGCACTTTGGGGTGCCAAGAGTAAGTTAGTTATTCAACAGAATCAATGTGGTAGCAGGGCCAGTGATCTCTCTTGTCCGTTACCATTGGCCAGTCTGACAATTCCGGTCCCCATCAGGGGTTGTTAGCTCCAGATAATGGCTCGAAGTTTGTTCGTCAAGCAGGGTTAATGACTTTTCTTGCCTTCTGTTTTCACCAAGTTTGTGTAGGAATTGCAAAAGAATAGTATATGCCCCTGGAGAGGAGAAGGAGTGTCATAAAGCGTTGATGCTCTTCTGCCTGACAGCTGTTTCAAACCCAGTCTCCACAATCGGCAATCTGGGATCATTTGCCAGCATTAATTTTATTCTATTTGTATTCCAAGTCGCAATTTCTTTTACAGTGCACTTTAAGTGCTTAAGTTCTATTCGTCAACTGTTATTTAAAGGAACAAATAAATCTGTCAGTATTCAGTAAACACAAAATAACCCAGAGAAATGAAAGTTTAAATCTCAAGTTGTTAGATGCCTAGCGAACCAATCACATGCAAGTCCGTCTTTTTTTTTTTTTTTTTTTTTTTGGATTTACCGTAGGTCAGTTGGCAATTATTTCTTTAAAAACCCTGGTTCCAATTCTTGTTATAATAGGCAGTGCCCTGGAGTCAGAGAGAGCTAAATAACTCAGCTGTTTCCTGAGGCACATGTCATACTTTTAGAAACTGCTTAATACTGATACTCATATTCCATGTTATCTTCAGTGAAGTCTTCTGTGTCTGTTACGGATTAATTTCAGTATTCTTGAGAGTTTGCCCCCTGAAACTCTAGAGTTAGAGAGGAACTCACTGGGAACAATGACTTTAAAAAAAAGAATTTTAGTTTGTAAAGATATAGAAAACCTATTTTAATGTGTATGTCTGTGTGTTGTATGTATATATATTAGGAAAATAACTAGGAAGTACTTTTTTTCCATGCTAAAAATCTGAGCTTAATAAAAGACATCAAAGTCACATGCAATATGAATCTCATAGTGTTTACAGTGCACCATTATGGATGAGAATACCACTGAAGAAATTTATCACAAATCATTATCAATGGTCATCCCTGGGTGATGGAACTATGGTTTCGATTACTTTATTCTATCAGTTCAGGGATGTCCTTTTTAAGATGGTAAATAATGGAAAATGTTTCTGGAAAGTTAGGTCCTTTTAACTTTCTGCTCTATGAAAGAGGCCTTCTCCCACTATTAAAGATATAAGGCCCACTCCTAAAAATTAAACAAAATTCAGATGAATGGATGAGAACTTCACGCTCTCATATTTAAAAAGCTGTGTTGCTTTTCAGTACGTGAATATAAGTAAATGTTACTTGCTTAGGTGCTGCAGACGTTTTTGTTATTGCTGATTGCATATGCGGGAGACCCAAAGTTTTTCTCTTGTCCTTCCAACATTAAAGTTCAAATAGCAACTTGACTAAAGGTACAAAGAGCTTGTAAGCCCTCTTCTCCTAGTTATAATGAATGTAAGGCTCATTATAACTGGTACCTGTTTCAAGTCCCATTCTCATTACCAACCAACCTGAGTGGTTCTAGAGAGCGGCTGCCAAAGGTCTAGACACAGCCATGTTTAGTTTGTGTCGTACTTTACTCATATAGACAAGCAGAGAGGAAACTCAGGCCCTCTCTGTTCCCTGAAGCACTGGAGGCAGGCCTTGTGTCTTTCTGCTTCCCTCCTCTGCATATTGGAACTTTGCTGTGACACTTAGGGGGTGAGCCAGATTATAAATCGCAGGTGTGCCATATAACAAGTAGCAGACAGCTACTTTTGTTTGAGTCACTCACTCAGGACACCTATATCCGGTCCCCCAGTTTATTCTATACCCACTTTTGTTTAAACCATATCCCCTTCTAGTGTCTAATCTTACAGTTTGATCCTTGCCTCTGACTCCCAGGGATTGGACTGTAGTTCCTCTCCTAGGCAAATGGCCTTGATTCTCTGTTATGCCTTCAGTGGACACTTTATGTTTTAAGTATGGGTTCCAGTTCTCTTCATTAGCCACTTGACCAGCCTAGTGCCTTTTGAACCACAACTGCTTCAATACATTGCCTTTCTTCTAAAATTCTTTTCTTTCATGTCCTCATGTTTCTCTCTTAACCTTTGCTGACCATCCAACTCTATAAGCCATTAAATTTCAAGTGTGTATTCTTTTTGATGTAAAGGTCAAATATAGCAAATGCCAAGTAAACGAATATATAACCATTTTTAGATGTTAGTCTTTTATTCCTGATTATTGAGAATAAAGGCGTGTTATCAAGACAGTAGTACTTTCTTCAGCATTTTCTCTGTGCTTAGTATATGTCCTCCAACATAATCTTATTTGGTCCTTAATTGTTTAAAAGCCTTTCTTGGTTAATTGATTTCTCATTGATGTACTGTTGGCACTAAAGAGTATATATTTATTTGAGAGTGTGAATTGGCGTTAAATAATTATTTTTTATGAATTCTACTAGAGAATATGTTTTATTCTGCTAGAAGCATTTATTTGGTGCTTTTTCTCCACTGGGTGCTAAAAGATTTTTTTGTTTGTTTTTTATTTTTGTTTTTGCCATTTTCTTACATTTAAAAAAACTCAAATCAGGGGCCACAAAATCATCAGTGTCAGAAACACTTTAGACATTCTGTATTATATGTTGTGATAGTGTCTTAATTCTTTTTTCTCAGTTATAGAAATAAATTCTTCCTGACTGGGTCTCCACCCATGCAGTCAGGAAACAATTGCTTACCACATTCATCACTTTTGTCTGCACATTACCATCTTTCAAAGGTCTCCCAATTAATCCTGTGGAAACTAGAATCATTCATAATTGTAATTCTGTTATGCCTTCTTTATTTCTTGATGTGCTTGTTAATTCATGTCCATCCTGCAGCGGTCTGTAACATAGTGCTATTATCAGCTATTTCGTGTTTAAAAGCTTTTTGTCTACCATTTTGACTAAGATTGATTAACTGCACTTTGTCGAAATCGATCATTTGGATTAAAAAAATCTATCCTGTATATTTGTTCTGGCTACTTTTGCATGATTTCCCGTTTTTTTCATTTAATCAATCTGCCGAGCTGAATGCTTTTCCCTTTTTGGCTTCCTTTCTCTTGTCTTTTATTTTTTAAGAACTGTCCATCTATTGCTCGTGTCCTCTCTTAGGCAACACCTCTAGGAAAAACAGCCAATTGCAGGAGGCAGCAGAAGAAATTCTCCCTTTAGAACCCAGCTAGACACTACTCCCATTTCCCTTTCCATTACATGAGAAAGAGGGCCCCTCTCCTTGGTGATTCTCTCCAGGAGCATTTTCCAAGGTGAAAGCCTCTGTCTCCCCTGTGTTCTAATCTTACCATGTGGACTCAAATCCAAATACCAATATTTTACTAATATTGGACACACTAATATTTTATTTTCTTCTCCTAGGTACTGACTTTAACATAGATAGCTTACCTCTGCCTCGGAAAGCCCATCATGACTGGGCCCTTTTCCACGAAGAATCTCCAAAAAACAATTATAAGCTCTTTCACAAGCCAGTCATCACCTTATTCAACTACACTGCCACATTCAGCCGGCATTCCCACTTGCCACTAACTACCCAGTACTTGGAGGGCATAGAAGTCCTCAAGTCACACCGATACCTGGTCCCTTTGCAGTCCAAAAACAACCTTCGAAAAAGACTCGCTCCGCTGGTGTATGTACAGTCAGACTGCGACCCACCATCGGATAGGGACAGCTATGTTCGAGAGCTTATGACCTACATAGAGGTTGATTCCTATGGTGAGTGTTTACGAAACAGAGACCTCCCTCAGCAGCTGAGAAACCCGGCCTCCATGGATGCCGATGGCTTTTATAGCATCATTGCACAGTATAAGTTTATCCTTGCTTTTGAGAATGCGTGTGTGTGACGACTACATCACTGAGAAGTTCTGGAGACCTCTAAAACTGGGGGTAGTCCCTGTATACTATGGTTCCCCTAGCATCACAGACTGGCTTCCGAGTAACAGAAGTGCCATTATCGTATCAGAATTTTCCCACCCTAGAGAACTGGCAAGTTACATCAAACAACTGGATTATGATGACAGACTGTATGAGGCCTACATAAAGTGGAAGCTGAAGGGTGAGATCTCTAACCAGCGACTTCTCGCAGCCCTCAGGGAACGGAAATGGGGAGTGCAAGACATTAGCCAAGACAACTACATCGATGCATTTGAGTGTATGGTGTGCAACAAGGTGTGGGATAATATTAGGCTTCAGGAACAGGTAAGTGGATGGATCTAGGTTTGGCAAGAGGTGCCAGGATGGCCATCTTGACAGTCTCTGCTGGTCCTCATCCTTCTGTTGCAGCTCATGGGTGCTCCTCATTCCTATCTGAGAGCCAGGCTCTGCAGGAAGGTTAAATATTTCATTACTCTTCTTTGAGGACTGCCATGAAGTGTACTGACATGTCCTTCTTCCGGAAGGCCTTAAATTCTCTTTTACTGTTTCTTCTGGAGGACACCATGCTTCAGGTGCTGGGTGGTGACACAAGGAGGCTGCAGAGGGAGGGAACGAGGCTGAAAAATAAAAAAATTTTGAAGCTCCCAATCTCAATCTCATCCACGTGGCCAAACCTTTAACTTTCCCATCGATGCTGTGGTTTCTGCCAGACCGTTTATGCTTATACCCCACAGGCTGCTATTCGGAAACTTGTTTTTATTTCACATTCATTATCAATTAACCTTTCTCTTTCTTTGATCCTTGCTCTTTCTCTTCCTGGCACACACACACGTTTATTAATGTATAGAGAATATTCAAATAATGATGAGGATAATCCTTAAAAGACTTCTTTTTCTTAAATTGTTATAAATAAAGTTCTTACTAGTGTCTTCAAATTTCTAGATGCTTTTAACATTTATTTGCTTACTTTATTCATTTATATCAGGAATGGTCTCACTTTATACATAACTGAATTTTTTAAGAGGTAATTTGTTAAAAGAAAAAGAAAGATTAGTTTCAACTCCCTTTGAAAAAATTTAAAAATAAGATAGCCTTACATATCAGTCGGCTATCACTCATTATTCCTTTGCCTAACTCCCATATGGACGTAATTTATCTAAATTCTCTCAAGGCAAACAATTCTTGTTAAATATTTTGGCTAGCATATTAGTTTCAGGTCAAAAATAAATGTAAACTGTGTGGGATTATTTTTATGTATTGTATGTATATTATATAAGGCTTTTATATACTAAATATGCATATTTAGACAAATTTAAAATATTCAAAATGTTATTTTACTAGTGTTTAATTATTATGAAAATTTAAATTCTTTTATCTGGTTTTCTATAACAAATTTTTGCTCATAGAATCAGTTATCTTAAGCTGAGTGTCTTGGTCAGCAACAGGAGCACTAAATATTATATCACTTCTCAGTGAATTCTCCCAATTCTAATGACTTCCTTTATGACCTAATTTATAGGGCCACATTACAGCAAAAAACAAAGTATACATATAACTGCAAAAACACGTGCGAAAGTAGAGACCATATTAATTGTCCATGCCATACCAATTTTTTATTTTCAGACTATCTCAAGGCATACAACAGAACTTCTAAGAGTGATGGTCTGCCTGCTCTGTATATCCTAATCCTTTCAAAGCTTGGGCATTATATTCACAGGAAACTGAAAGAACCACATAAACCCCAGCTGCTCCTGCACCTCACAGAAGCCCTTTTGGAATGATTACTGGGGACTGGAAAAGAGGGTATAGCAACAGGGTATATCTTTTGAAAGATTTAGGAGAATATATACATTCCTGCATTTCCAACAGAAACTGCTAACTGATCATGGTGTTGCAGAGTGCCTGAAGGTGGTATAATTGAATGTCCTTCTCTTTGGAGTCTGAGGAAACATGCATAGAGCAGGCTTTCCTCTGCTGTGCTCTCCTTCTTCCCAGAAATGTGGTCAGTGAAGATGATTACGGGGCTTCACTTGCATTTCAATGAACTTATTACAAACCTCTAATGCTAATGTGCTCGTCACTGGAAAAGCAGAACAAAATATACCATGAAAGTAAATTAAAGGGTATTAGACCATTTTCATTTGCATTTATTTTACAAGGTTTGTTACAGCATTTATATGACATGCCTTAAAGTAGGCTACTTAAGTATGTTTTTTTCACTTTTTCTCTTCAGCTCCCCCTTCCTCCCAAAAAGCTGAAAGAAATCGTTTGATTTCTTCTGTGATTAGTTTTTACCTTGCAATTGAAAATAGATAAATCACTTGAATTTAGAAAGTAGCGTTAGACTATCAAATGCATTGCCCTTTATTCTGCCTCTCTCTTCCTCTCCCTCTTATAATCATACAAACCTAGCGTGTTATCTATTGCTGTGTAAAAACAATGTTATCACAAACGTAATGGCTTAAAACAACATAGATTTGTTATATAACAGTTTCTGTGATCAGGGTTCTGGTCATGCCTTGGTTGGGTACCCTGGAAGGCTGCAATCAAAGTGTCACTCAGGGCTAGGTTCTCATATGGAGGCTCAAATGGGGACAGGACTGCTTTTCAACTCACACACTTGCTGACAGATTCAGGTTTTTTGAGGTTATAGGACTCAGGGCTTTAATATTTTGGGCTATTCGTAGGCTGGAGCTGCCTTCAGCTTCTAGAGGTCACGCACAGTTTTCTTGTCATGTGGGCTTCCCAACATGGCTTCTTCCTCAGAGCCAGCCAGGTACTGAGAGATTCAGTATTGAAGAAGCTATGCATGAATTTTAGTCAGTTAAGCACATTTATTGATAAATACTCCTGACCTCATAGAAGCTAAAAAATATATAATCATCAGAAATATAATTTCATGGAATTGGGACAATCTTTTTAAAAAATTACTTTATTGAGGTATAATTGGCATACAATAAACTGCATATATTTAAAGTGTACAATTTGATTAGTTACGACATATGCGTACACCTGTCAAATTATCACAGTTGAGGCAACAATCATTTCTATCATCTCTCAAAAATGTCTTCATCTATGTAATCCATCTCCTCTCCACCCCTTTCCTCAGGTACCTATCTGCTTTTTGTCACTTTTGACAAAAGAAGCTTAAGCAGTTTTTTAGAATTTTATATAAATGAGAATTAGAAACTGTGTACTCTTTTGTGTCTGTCCTCTTTTACTCTGCGTGATAGTATTTACATTCATCCACAATGTTGATACACATATCAGTAGACATAACAAAATTGCTTATCCATCCACCTGTTGATGGACATTTGAGTTGTTTCCTTATTTGGCTGTTACAAATAAGGCTGCTTTGAACATTTATGTACACATCTCTGTATAAACATGTGCTTTCATTTCTTCTGCAAATACCTAGGAGTGGAATGGCTTAGTCATATCATAGATGTATGTTTAACATTTTGAGAAACTACCAAACTGTTTTCCAAAGTTATTCTATCTTACATTCCCACCAGCACTGTATGAGTTGCATTCATTAACATTTGGTGATAGGTGTACAGTGGTTTCTCACAGGGTTTAATTTACATTTCTCTAGTAATTAATAATTTTAAGTATCTATTAATGGGCTCATTTGGCCATCAATTTCTTCTTTGGTGAAATGTCTCTTCAAATCTTTTACTCATTTTTTGAAAATTGGGTTGTTTGTTTAATCTTGAGTTATAAGAATTCTTTATATATTTTCTATACAAGTCACTTGTCAATTGTGTAATTAACAAAAGTTATCTTTTCATTTTCTTAATAGTGTCTTGAAGTGTTAAGTTTCTAATTTTGATTAGAAATATTCATCAATGTTTTCTTTTTATAGTTCATGCTTTTCATGTGCTGTTTAAAAATCTTTGTCCCTAAGATTTGCTTCTGTTTTTTTCTAGAAATATTATAGTTTAAAATTTTACCTTTAGGTCTATAGTCCACTTAGAGTTAATTTTTATAGTGTAGTATGATGTAAGAGTTGAGGCTTGTTTACTTGGATATCCAATTATATCCACACCATTTATTGGAAAGATTACTCTTTCCTGATTGAATTACTTTGGTTTCTTTTTCAAATATCAATTGACCAATATATGTATTATCTAATCAATATGTCTATATTTGAGTACTGTCACTTTATAATAAGCCTTGAAATGAGGTAGTGTCAGTCTTCCAAATTTGTTCTTTTTTCAAAAGACAAGGTGATTAGTAGAGTCAGTGTGGTGATCACATTGTAAGGTGTCTATGTGTCTAATCTTTATATTGTATTCCTGAAACTAATATAATATTGTATACCAACTATACTTAAATAATAATGAAAAACATAAAAAGAGAGCAGTCTTTTACTTTTCCCTTTTCCCCTATCCCAGAAGCAACCACTTACCTCCACAGTTAGCTAGTTATTTTGGTATTTACTCAATGTATCTAAATAACATGCTTATACTGATGATTTTTAAAATATTCAGTGTTTATGTGATTATGACTATGTAACTCTTATTTAGACATGAATCATGTAGTATACATGATTTGTTTCCTTGCTTCTACAGCTTTTTGTTTACCTCTAGTTAGTAATTGTCTTTTTATTTCTCTTAAGTAGTTACTAATTCAATCCTTGTTGATTGTTTAAATCTCCTTTGAACATATTCAAATATCCAGGGATCCAATTAAATTCATCTTGTTGAAGAAATCTCTTCCAGAGCATTCTGACCTCCAGTACATGCAATGGCTGCCCTCTATGTTTAGTATAGAGCTTCTGCCTGAGATCTCCCTTCCCCACCATCGTGGGAATTTCCTTTCTTGTCTTTTCCTCATGTTTTGACATCTCTATTTCCAATATGCTTTTCTCCCTTTTCTTAGTTTGCTTTCATGTTTCGGTTGATCATACCCTCATATAACTTCCTGAGAAGGCTGTATGGGGGATATTTGAAATGTCTCCCTTCTACTGTAACATTTAAGCAATAGTTTAGCTGACTGTAAGATATTAAAGTGGACATCACTTTCTCTCAGAATTTTGAAGGTGTTTTGTCATTGCCTTTTTAAAACTTTTGATTTTGAAATGAGTTTAAATCGAGAAGAGTTACACATACAGTACAGAGTGCCTGTATCCTCTTCACCTGGCTTCCTCTAATATCAACATTTTCAGAACCACGGCACATTTTTCAACGCCAAGAAATCAATATTGGTACACTGCTATTAACTGAACTACAGATTTTAGTCATATTTCACCAACTTTTCCACTAATATCCTTCGTCTATCCCAGGAGCAAATCTAGGAAAGCAGATTGTAGTTAGTCATCATGTCTCCTTAGTCTCCTTCCGTCTGTGATGGATGTTCATTCTTTCCTCATTTTTAATAACTTTGACCCTTGTGATGAATTCTGGTTTGTGTTTTGTGGAATATCTCTCCATATGGTTTGTCTGATGTTTTCATTGTGTTATGACTTGGGTTTTGGATTTGGGGGTATAAGAGTTCTATGCAGAGACATAAGGACCCTTCTCTTTCTATCGTATTGGGGATGCCTGAGATCAATATGACATGTTCCTGGTGATGTTTTAACTCTGATCACTTGGTTAAGGTGTTATCTTTTAGGTTTTTCCACTATGAGGTTATAATTTTTTCTTTCTGTGAAGCAAGTCACTAAGTCCAGCCCACACTCAAAGGGAAGGGAATTAGCTTTGCCTTCTTGAGGGAAGGATACCAAATAATTCGTGAATATAGGTTAAAACCACCACAATAATTAATAAATTTGGGGGGTGGGTGGGAGATATTTTTAGGTTATACAAATATCTTTTTTTCTCCTTAAAGCCTTACTCATTAATGTTATAACCTTCATCAATATGTCTTATAATTGCTTTTTGACTCTTCCACTATTGCTATCGAGAAATCCAAAACCATCCTCACAGCTGATCCTCACAACTGGACTTTTCCTCTGGTTGTAAAATCTCTTCTTTCTTCCTTGTGTCCTGAAATTTCATAGAAACGTACTTTGACAAGAGGCTGTTTGTGTTGTGCCAAGTTTCTAGTGGGCCTTGTCTCTCTGAAACTGAGGTCTTTCAATTTGGGGATAATTCATAACTTTTTAAAACTATTTCCTTGGATATTTATTTCTTTCCCTCTGTAACTCTCAATATTTGTATATTGTTCCTCTGAGACTTGTTCTCTAGCATTAAAGAACCAATTCAAGTGGTCCAATATTCAAATGCTTTTTAAAATTTCTTTGTCTTTTAATTTATGTAATATATCTCAACCTTGTTTTAACCCTTCTATTAATTGTTTCTCTTCTGCTATTATATATCTAATTTCTAAGATCTCATTTCTTTTGGTTCTCTTAATATTTCCTTTTCCGGTATCTGATTTTTTTTTTAAATTAATCTTTTTCTCTCTTTCTCTCTCTTATTCTCTGTCAAGTTTTCTAAAATTTTCTTGCCTTATCTGTTTTCCATGTTGTTAGTTTTTCTCAGATAATTTGTCATCTTGATAACCTGCTCATATTAGGGTGGTTTGATTGGCAGTTCTGAGTACGAGTGGGGCATATTGGCTGTGAGCTTCATTGTAGGGGAATCTGCCAGATTTTTTCTTAGGGAATATCTGACATACATCCTTCTGGACATATCACATTCTCTTGAGAAGGATAGTTGATTTTCCTGTCTGGACTGTAAGGTCTGTCTACCAGCATTATAGGAATGGATTATAGGAAGAGAACAAGAAGGTCTCAATATCGCATATTCATATGCTCACTGAATCCTTCTATTTATAATACCACAGCACTGCCCTCAAATTTGTTCTCCAGGTCAAAGATCTTGTGTTTTCTTTCTGCAGGGAATGAACCTCTGGTCTTTTGTCAGGTAAGAGAGAGGGACACACCTGGTCACAAGGAAAGGAGGAAGGAATCTGAGTAGTTGATTGCTTCATAAGCAGACTTTCTTAGAACTCTTCTTAATTTATTGCCCTCTCTCCCACTTCCAGGAATATCTGGTGCCTCCTGAGCCTTAAGGCTCTGCAGGGTAAAACAGACTGCTGCCCAGTTCATCTCCCTGCTGCCTTGTGATACTTTATTATTATTATTTTTTTAATCTGTTAAGTGATTTACTACTTTTCCATCTGCCTTCCAGTCTCAAACATCTTGTTATTCTTTTGCTCTCTTCCATTCTCTTAGTTTTTACGTGTTAGTATCTTTTTAGAATAATTATCTGAATCTCATTTTAATGGTATTTCAGGAGGGAATGAAATTAGATGGTGTGTTCAATCTGCCATTCTAGAGTTAGTCTCTCTGTCTTCCTCTTTTTGTTGTTGTTCTCTCTCTTATTTCTTTCCTTTCTCTCTTCCTTCCTCCATTTCATAGAAAATTATTAGAGGGCCAAATCCTGAATGGGTCTTATAGATCCTAGTAAGGACTTTGACTTTGTCTTGCAATGCAGATAGCTGCTAAGTGTAGCCAGCAGTAGATTAAGAGTGGAATCGGGAAGACTATTTAGGAGACCATGGAAACAAACCAAGATGGAGCTTGGACCAAATTCATTTTGGTATAGGCCCATGTAAAAGCATTTGAAAGCTGGAAGGTCTCATGCAAATGCCAGGTATTATTGTTTTGTGCAAACATCTTTGTGCAGGGGACAGCTGAGTGCAGTGGAAATGCATTAAAAACAAGGGATTAAATTATACATGGGGCAACATGAATACATGTAAAAACAATGTCTGACGAAAAAGTAACAAACAGAATGAGATATGTAATATAATAATATATAAGTAAATGAAAAATAAGTGTCCAGAAAATGAAAATACATTTTCTAAAAAGACATTTAAATACAAAGAATCGTATTAAATGCACTAAAATGTTTGGAGAGGAGGGTATGGCAGTGGGAATAAGGGAAAAGGAAATAAATCACCAAACAAATAACAAGAAGGCGGGGAAAGCTTTAGAACCTGGAGAGAACTAGGTTCAATCGTAGGTATATATTGTTTGAAACAATTAATGTAACACTTTGGAGCCTTAGTTCCCAACTTTGTAAAATATGTTTGCCGTAAAAATTAAATGAGGTAATCTGTGGTCAGTGCCTAGCAAAGTATAATGCACAGAACATTCTCAATAAATGTTAGATATTTTCTCTCTTTCAACTATTCAACAGTATAACTCTTGAGACTTTATGGAGCAAAGATACTTGCTTTGGGGAAAGTGTGTGCTAGGTTCTATTATTGAACTTCCTTAACATGTTTTTAATTCTTGTTTCTCCTTCTCTCAATGCAGGGCTTAACACCCAAAAGATGGATGGCAGAAGTTACCCACCTGAGTTGCCCAGAGCCTACTGCGTTTGCTTTCTCACCTCTAGCTCAACGTTGGAGCTCTTTGCGAGAGATGTGGATACCCAGTTTCAAACAATCCAAGAAAGAAGCCCAGGCACTAAGGTGGCTGGTGGATAGGAATCAAAACTTTTCAGCTCAAGAGTTTTGGGCCTTAGTATTCAAGGACTAACTTAAGAAAGTATCAGGATGATAAAGACTAGAGACTTTGGAGGTTTATTTTCTAGGTTGCCTTAATATTTGAATAATAATAGCTACTTGTTATTAGGATTAAGAATTGCTGCAGTACTCATAAACAGCCCTATGAAATAACAGATATTAATTACCCATAGGAGTCACCTCTATTTTTTTTATACTAAAAAGTAAATGTAGTCATTCCCCCTTATCTGTGGTTTCACTTTCCATGGTTTAAGTTACCTGAGGTCCACTGCGGTCCGAAAATATTAAACAAAAAATCCAGAAATAAACAATTCGTAAGTTTTAAACCGCATGCTGTTCTGAGTAGCATGATGAAATCTCGCGAGTCCGGCTCCGCCCGCCCAGGACGTGAATCATCCCTTTTTCCAGCGTCTCTGCGCGCGGGAGACGCTCGCTGTCTTCCCGCGGGTTAGTCGCATAGCGGCCATCTCAGTTGTCAGTTCGGCTGTTTCGGTTTTGCAGGTTGAACACAGTTTTATTTCAAGTCACCCATATTTTATTTACTTATGGCCCCAAAGCGCAAGAGTGGCGATGCCGGCGATTCAGATATGCCAAAGAGAATCCATAAAGTGCTTCCTTTAAGTGAAAAGGTGAAAGTTCTCGACATGAGACATTCATCATATCACATCTCAAGAAGGTGAGTGAGTATAGTACAATAAGCTACTTTGAGAGAGAGACAACATTCACGTAACTTTTATTGCAGTTGTAGTGTTATAATTGTCCTATTTTCTTCTCAATTATCGTTAATCTCTTATGGTGCCTAATTTATAAATTAAACTTTAGCATAGGTGTGTATGTGCGGGAAAAAGCATATATAAAGGTTTCAGTACTGTCTGTGGTTTCAAGCATACACTGGTGGTTTTGGAATGTTCCACGATGGACTGTTGTATTTCTCATGGACACTGGTCACCTTTGGTTTACACGTCTGGACCCATGTACCTGCTGGACCCTGTACTCACCTAATATAGAGGTCTTTCCCTTCTCTAAGGGAGGCAGAGGGTATAGCTGTGGATTCTTGATGCTCACCTCACTATTTGCAGTTTATTGGTGTTTGGCAAACCCAGTGTCCTGATGCTGAGCAGGAATATGAAATGCGTTAGAACTTGGCAATGAAAGCTTCCATCTGTTGGTTACCAGGGATGTAAGAGTAAAAAAAGCTGTGTGAAGTTTATTCGCTGTTATTTAAGTCAAAAGAACATAGGCCCAACTCTACCTTCTCCATATTCTTATCCACTTCTTCAACCTTTCTTATTTTCATTTAGCCCTGTGTACTGCCTCATTATTCCCCTCCTACCCCCAAAATAGAATGTCTTGTGAAGAAGTGCCTCCTCCTTGTATGTTTTGATCAGTGAGATGTTCCCAATTGTCCCTTGTACTGCTGAGCAGAATAACAATCGTATGATTTGGGCTGGACAGCCTGTATATTTTGATCAATGTAAAGGGTGGAAGTGAATGCCCCCAGGAACTCCAATTGTGTTCAAGATGATTTGTCTTTTCTTAGGATGGTGGACAGCCTGCAGTGGTGGGCAGCCCCACAGGTTTGCGAGCACTCCCTGAATTTTTTGATCATGTCACAGACAAGGTTTAGCTGCTTTGTCTGGAGCAGCTGCTGGATCTCTGTGAAAGACAAGGAGAAAACACTGGCTCACATTTTTTTTCCCATTCAAGGGAAGCTTCTAGATGTTTCTAAAGCCTGGTGCCACCGGGTGTGTCATGGCTTTGGTGTTCTTTATCATGCAAAGATGTAAGCTCAGAGGACAGGAAGAGTACCTGATACTCATGTTCCTGACGTGGCATAAGGGGGGAAACTTAGGTGAGCTCTGCCGTTCTGGTTCCCTTGTTATCACAGGCCAGTGACTTTCTGTGCCCGCCGTGGACAATCTTTTTCTTAAGTAGTTCTATCTCTGTCTGGGCCAGAGAAATGAGGACTGAAACCAGTATATTAATTTAGAAGTAAGACGGATCACATTGCTTTTGCTCTAAGACTGGGCTCTTTCTCAATCCCCACTCTGCTGTTAACTAAATACGATTTTGTCCAAATCTCTTAGCCTCCCTGGGCTTTAGTTTTTGTACCTAATAAGAAGTGATTGGTCTGGTCTTTGAAGGTCTACTCTATGTAACATTCTTTAATTAATTATCAAAATTTAAAAAGTTTAATTTCATAGGCTTTTTTTTTTTTTTTTTTTAAGCATCTACAGCATCTGGTATTTCTAGGTGGTCTCCCATCCAAGTACTAACAAGACTCGACCCTGCTTAGCTTCCGAGATCAGACAAAATCGGGCACGTTCAGGGTGGCATGCCCATACTTGTAGCATTTTTATTAAGTCACTAACAAATGATTTCAGAGCTGCTGTATGTTTTTCAAGGGAAGCATTCTTTTCTTTGGAGGAAGAAGCATATTTATTGCGTAGTATTGGGGATGGAAACGAATTGATCTCTGCCATTTTCTCTGACAAAACCTAAGGAGAAAGGATTGGCAAGGGAGATTGTTTAAGACCAGAGTTTAAATCGTATATTAAAAATGTATTAAATAAGGTGGGTTTTTTTGGGGGGGGTGGAGGTTGTTTTTGTACTCTTAAGGGAAAGCCCAACATACGATTTATGCCTCTGGTAAGATGTTATCAGGTAGCTTCAGTTCTCTCCATAATTGTCTTAAACATATACCTAGTGCTTACATGCTGCTGTGTGTGTCTTAAACCTCACCCAACCTCGCCCCCCACAAAAAAATTTGCACGTAGTTTTTTTCTACCTTAGTTCTTCATTAAGAATTCGTAAAGTTCTCTTTAACACTTTCCATGTATATAGCCCGAACAAATTTAATGAAATAAAATCATGGATCGTTTAATGTGGCTTAAAATTTTTGTGGGGGAAGAGGCTGTAGGGGAGGGAATTTCATGAGTTTGAAATTGAGGTGTTTTTCAAAAAAAGAAAATACATGAAGAGTTCTGTGGTACTCTGAATACCCATAGATTGGGACAATGCAGTAGGGGTTTTAAAAACCGACTCTGACAGTTGCTGTCATGCAGTGAGAGGTGTCCCACTGTGGCAGGATTTGTATCTATAAAATGGGAGCTATGCTTTTTGAGATCCATGTAAAGCCTCTCCGTATATTTTATCTTTGTTGATTTCATCATACCACCTGTTTCTATTTACTTTATTGTCTCCATTTTTGAATATGACTAAGCAAGTATCCTGCCTCACAGGGCTGCTGTGAGGAATGACTCATGGCTGTGAAGCACTTTGTGCAATGTGGCATTCTGTTTATCATTGGTATTTTCTACTCAGCTTGTTCTTAAAGACTGATTTTCAAGGCATTATGACAAGGTGGACAGAAACCTTTTCAGGAATGTTGAAGAAAATAATTACTAATGCTGGTTAATAGTCTTCACTTCTTCACCTGAATATGGAGGCAACTATGACTATTGATCATGTAGCAAATATAATATTTCAGAACCTGAACATTGACTGGCTTGTTTGTTGCTATTAAGGACCAGATTCTAATAACTAGAATATCAGCTGAGGTCATTATCATTATTAGTTACAGATTGCATGCATACAGTGTTCTATGTACTACTCAGAAATAAAAGACATCAGCAAAAATGACATCGTTCCTTCAGAGTTACACCTTGTGTATTTCCACATAGAAAAACAAGCTCAGTATCTACAGAACACTGTATGAATCTAAGTACAGACCAGTGTAATATTATACATTGAAAAAAATCCTTAGTATCACATAATTCCTGCTAAAGATGACAGTTTATTAGGGGAATCCAGTGTAGAGTTAATTTTCAATGAATGATGTTGATTATCCAGACCAAGATGAATACAACTCTGCACAAGTGACATATATCTTTCTTGGAATCTTCAAAAGTATACAATAGAGAAGAAGTTCACAGGCCAAGAAAAATGGTAGTCAGCTTGTGTTTCAAGTGCTTTTGCAATCCTGAATATTTTATAAAAAATTTTGTCACCCCTCTTTAGGAAGTTTCTTTCCTTTGTTTTCATTTTTGTTGTCATTAGCGCTAATATCTTTACTTCATAACTTTAATACCAATATATATCTTTATTTTCTTCTGATAACAGAAATAAACGCTTGAAAAATGAGAGGGAATAGAGAATAATGAGCTATGACTTCATAGTAAGAAAGCCCCGGTTTTAGTTCCCACTCTCCAGTATACCATCTTTACAATCTTGATCAAGGTTTTGGCCTTTCTAAGCTTAAGTTTACTCATCTGTCAAATGGATATTATAATATCCAAACTCCCCGTGAGGTTATTGTGATGATTAAGTAAGCTAAGGTTTCATATTTATACTTAACTCAGCAAATGCTAGCTATAGTTGTTTCAGCTATATGTGGCCATAACACTTTTTATTGTGAAGACCTGGTTTGAGATTTGTTCAGTAAAAAGGGATTAGTTATGATAGTACCAGGGATGGAACCCTTTTGTTCTTCATTTAGTTACTTCATCAAATTTATTGTTATTAGATAGGCATTGTACTAAGCTCTATAGCAGATATAAATAAGACATGAGAGAGAGTTGTGACAGATTCTGGGTAAGACATTGTGATATTATTATGCTGGTATTAAAACCTGGAACTGAGGGATGCTTATCCATGAGATTTCTGGTGGAGTTGTATACAAAGCTCCCAACAGCATAGTGAGAAACAACCTCTTTGTAGAAGCTGTGCAAACCCTAATATACCCAGGGCAATGACTTCTGGTAAAAGCTATATTTGAACATACAATTTAGATTTGAAGCCTAAGTAGGATCTTTTACTGCTTTTTCATTTCCCAATTCTGAATCTTGGGACCAGCCTGTTCAGTGTGCCTGTATCAGGAGAGAAGAGAAAAGATGACCAGGTCTGTAGGTTCTGATTCTGCTTACTCATTAACCAAAGATCCAAAAAGGAAGAAAAAGAGGAGGAACCTGATCAGGTCTTCTTTCAGCCTTGTTAGCTCTTCAGATGTTATGGATGCAAGAATATGGGTACAATGCACGGGAGCTCACTTTTAAGTCATAGTAATCTCTCTGACTAATAAAATGTGGCCCCATCAGTATCCTGGACTCAACCCATTGAATTAGTGACTCCATTGGTGCTGATGGTGAGAATTATAAGGAGATGGGCAAGAGCCAAAGGTGTGGGCATAGCAGAAGTACCCTCCATTATTTTTGTCTTTTCAATGGATTGGGCTTGACAGCCAAGCCTGTGGTAAGTCAGAGGCATGGCTGTATACCTAAGAAGGTAAGACTAGTCATGACTGACAGACTTCCTTTTACCTTCCTGTGGTTTCTTCCCTCAGGTCTACTCTTGTATCCCCCTGGAACCAGAGACGTGAGCAGCGTAACTATTGTCTCTGAAGCTTCTGAAATGAGTCAGAACTGGACATTGATTAATGCCTCCAAGGGCATTTTGAGCATTAGGTCAAAACTTTATTCCCTGTTTTATTTCTTATTCAAACCATGCCCACATCATCCAACATCGCTCACCAGAGGAGAGTATACACCCGGTCCAAATAGGCCAATATAAATAATTTACTATCATGAATGCCTTAATTAAAAAAAAAAAACACACTAACTGAGGAGGTAATTAAAGAAATTTACAAATTGTCAGTAGAGACAGGGGGTGATATTAATGGTTTTGAGGCGGGGGCATTATCCGAGGGGCCTTTAGAATGCGCCCAAGTTGTTTCTTCCATATACAGAGTCAACATAACTGTGAAGACTCATACGGTGAGTCATACTCACAGAAAAATAAAGCCAGTTTTACTTAAGAATGCCCTTAATGAAGCAATAAAAATGACTAATTTTATTACCCCTTGACCTTTGAGTACATGCCAACCTTTTTCATGTTCTGTGTGACAAAATGGGGAGCAGACATAAAGCGCTTCTGCTGCAAACCAAAACACATGGGAATCTGAAGGAAAAGCACATGCGGTTGTTTAAGCTGTGAGCTAAAAAGCTGTTTTTCCATGAAATGCCATTTTTACTTAAAAGAACGCCGGGCGAACTGGTGGTTCAGTCTTAGTTTTTTGTCAGCCATCTTTATGAAAACAAAGTGAGCCTGCCACTTTAAGAGAACTGATAGAATTTGTTGCCAATGGTGAAATTTCAGCTTTTAAGTGAAAATTTTAGTAACAAATTTCCACCACGTTGAGCTCGATAGCTTCCTGATACTTAGAGACTTTTTTTGATGATATTGGTGGTGAAATGGTGCTTTTGACATTGAATGAAAGCAGAGATGATGACATGTAAGGATGTTTTTAGTTTGTTTTTACAATCCTAAGGAAGGAAAAGATAGTATCTACTGGAGAGGCACAATTATTTTAAATATATATATTTTAGTCAATGAGTTTCATAAGTAAAAATGTGACCTCCGATGGAAGATTTAAAAAATTGATTCCTTGAAAATTACTTGAAAAAGATAAAAGTAATCAGAGCTTTTGATAGGAAAAACAAGACTTTTGGTTTTTTTAAATTGGGAAATAAAAGTATTAAGGAACAAGAAAAATATTTTAAAAATATATTAGAATTTCTCATTATTTGGGTTACTTAGAGTATCAGTCTGTCTGGAATTTATTAATCATTCAGTAAGTTTTAATTGAGCACTTACTATGTGCCAGGCATTATTTTGGGCCACAGGAATACAGCAGTGAATGGAGCCAACACAACCTCTGCTACCATAGAGCTTCCATTCTAGTTCTAGAAGGGGAACAAAAATGGAAATGCCTCAGGAAAAATACAAACTCTTTCAGGAAGCTTTTATTTTTCTGGTTTGTAAGAGCTCCAAGAAGTAGAATTCACATCCTGAATCCCTACCATTACGCTATTAAAAACATGAAATGCGATATAAATGGGTTATATTGATAGTGTATTACATATGCTATATCGACACTTGTATTAAAAGTACTAAGAGTTCAAAATTGAAGTTGGCAAATCCATTCTCCGTTCTTTTCATCCTTTACTCCATCATTTTATTGCTGTCCCCAGAAAAAGAGGCATTTCTTCTGTCAACATGGGGTGATTTCTGGCAGGTAGTGACACCCCCCTGGGCAAGCAGTTCTCCTGTGGCTAAATTCCATCAGTTCACTCTAAGTACAGGCTCTGGGACGAGTCAGTATATACTGAGTCGTAGTGCTTGCAAAAGTTTTATCTTACAAGCTTCATTCGGTCATTGTGTATGTAGTTCACACACCATTAATAAGACTCATTTCACTGCTAAAATAATAATATCTGCAATCTGAGAACACAGGTCACTTAGATGAACATTTTTAAGTAGCAGAGTGTGATCACAGATACCTTCTATTTTCTGTCTCCGTGGTCTAAAATCGCAAATTCAGTTATCCTGGAGGTAATGGAGCAGAAACAATGAAAATGAAACTTGATGCCCCTCCGTATTTGTTTGTTTGTTTTTGCTGTAGCTCTAGGGATTCTCTTGAAAACACATTTTGGCAATGCTTATTCAGAAAGAGGATGTCACATTCTGTGCTTTTTAGCAGGGTATGTTTTCTGGAAACACTGTAACAGCAAGTAAGGATAACCTTATAATTTCTCATCCAAAGTGGGACACTTTTGAGAGCGAAAGCTGTTAATAAGCTCCACTGTGTTCCAAAACAGTCTCTGAGCACCGGGTACTCCAGGATGTCATGTCTAATGGCACTTAGTTGCCACAAAAACCATTTGAGGTAAATAGTTATCCCCCCCTTCTGCATACACACACACACACACACACACACACACACACGCACAACCTCAATTTAACCATGGTGGGGTGAAATTTTAAACTTTTTTTTCTTTTAATTGAGAGATTTGCCAGTGGAGGCTGCTTTCAGTCTCCAAGTCTCCTGGGTGGAGATGACCTCCTTTTGATCAATCCCTTTACATATGGCAATGTAAGGCCATTGGGCTCCCCTTATTCTGGAAGAGGGAAGGAGCTTTTTTGTGTTTGGAAAGGGTGGCGCCTTCACCAAGCACCTTATTTATGGAAAAGTCAAAAACCTATTATAGGAAATAGTAGAAATTCAAGTAGAATAGATCCTGTAGGCTCTCTTCGGAACAAAATTATTGAGACTTAGAGACCTTTCTTTCTCACATTACAGAACCTGTTTTCCCACTTATCTTACTTTGAAAAAGTTTCAGAACTGCAAAAAAGTGGTAAAAGTAATATAATTAACACTTAGCGGTTCTCTAGTGAAATTCGCCAATGTATGACATTTTGGCACATTTGCTTTATCTTTTTCTTTTCTTTTCTTTTCTTTTCTTTTTCTTTTTTTTGCCATTTGAAAATACATTGCAGACGTTAAGGTACTTTACCCCTCTATGTTCTATGAAGGACCTAAATAACCACAATACCGTGATCACACCCGTGAAATCAAACAATGATACATATTATTAATACACAGCTCATCTTCCCATTCTGAGAGCCAGTGCAGCAAAACTCATGACCAAGAAGGAATGATGATATATTTGTGTGAGCAAGAAAAACTCAGAAAAAAAAAACAATGTTGGGATCTTTGAAGTGACACTATAGTAAACCATGATAGCAGTTTTGGAAAACCAGATTTCAAGTTCAAAGAAAATAGTATCTGATGTCATTTCCTAAGCTATACATATTATGACCATTCCCCCTGTCCCATACAAGTCCCAGGTCTAAGGAACAATACCATTAATCAAGTCTGTGATTCTTTCTAATTTGATGCTTACATAAACTTTCCTCCATTTTTGCAATTATAGAGGATATTATGGCTCCTTAAGATCCATATTCTGCCTCATCCTTTCATCCTTTGAAAAAGCAACACCCCCAAATAAACTTTATAATAAGAGGGATGACAATGACATTGTTCATAACACAAGGTTATGAACAATGAAGAAAAATAATGAAAAATGCACTTTCTGAGGAGATATAAAATATCGTTAAGTTGATGAGGCCAAATTGTACAGTGAAGCTGATGCACACAGTCATAGTTCCAGAGAAGAAGTCTTTCTACAGGGATCTTTACAGAGGCCAACATCTCAGCTTCAGTTTCGGAAAATCCCCAAACAGGAAATTAGATGTTGCAAGTGTTGGGCTTTGGGACAGACTCGAGAGATAAATTTCAAAAACCTAAAAAATACTTGGTGACTGTATGCCTCTGAGGACATGTAGCCGAGCCAGTGTGAAGCCACCCTTCCTCTGTCTGCAGCTGGCTCAAGTACACAGAGTCTTCCCGCTTATCACCCCAGAACCAGTGTTTCAGAAATACAGCCCGATTCCTCACCCTGAACATGACCTCTGTTTTGCACAATCCTTTAGCAAACTGGAGGGTCATTCATAAAGGGCACGGAAAACAAGAAGAAACAACCTCTAATCTTATGGAATAGAAAAAATCTGGTTTGGTAGGGGTGGGAGAAGGCCTGCTGTAGAACTCAGAGTTTCAACAGTCTGATAGCACTGGCAGCTTTCGGGATGGCCTTGGAAAAGAACTTGTGTCATCTGGATTGGAACCTCCAGACAAAACATGTGAGTCTAACCAAACATTTGAATGTTTCCAACAGTTTCCTATTGATCAACACAGTCTTCATTATGCTGGGCTTCCATTTGACTCTCAAAAAAGCTGTTGAGAAGGAGTCCTTCCCCACCGCTATTCCTCCTTCTCCACACCCCCTCACACAAATTATAGGGAATATTGGACAATGCACATATGTTGAGCTCTCATACGATTCACACATTACCTAGAATACAGTAGACTTGGATTTAGGTTAATTTGAAGGTGACCGGAAAATGACTCCAGAGACTAGGAACCCGAATGTCTCTACCAGGATTTACAAATCTTTTAAAATGTTGTTCTCATTGGCTGCTGCTTCCCAATTAAACAGGGAACTTGGTCTCAGGCTGTGCATGGCTTCTCTCATGTTTACATGTGTCACATATTTCTTCAGGGCACTGCCCACTGGGATAATTGATTAATCTGAGGTAGTCATTAATTGTTTGATGTCTGTTATATAGGAGAATAGGGTGGTCTCAGGATAAATATAATTTGAGAATAGCCAGGGGTGAATGACAGCATAACGTTCTCTCACCTCCCACTGACTCCAGAGAGTCAAAGTGAGCTTGGCAATTATCTAACTAAAAAAGAAAGGAGCGACATGTGGTTTTTCCCAGTAGGGGATTTCATTGTCCATTTGGGTCCCTTTGTTTACTGTATCTCAAAGAAACCATGACAACCATATTTGTCTCTATTTCCTCTCCCCTAGATGCTTCTGGTTCCATCTGTTCAGTATTCACCAGTGAAGTCAACTTTTTGTCTCTTTTCTCATTATAAATGGGAGTACACTTATGTGCACTTATTTATTTCTAAAAAAAGTGAAAGAAAACAAAAATAAAAATTGTGCTTGCTTAACAAATTGTAAGAGACCTTCTCTACGTTTTTTTCTTATAGTTCACTGGCATGTGATACGTGTATTGCTTCAATTTGTCAGAAAGTGCCTGTGCAATGTGCACAGAAAAAAAACCTGCTTTGTAAGTGTGTCTTTGTGTGATGAAAAATGATCCTCTATTTCAGTCATAGTGGTACACATCTAGATCTAACCTTATCCCTTTCTATTTCCCAAATCTCAGGTAATGGCAGCTGGTAGCACCTCTCTCATATGATGGTTTTGTCTTTTAAGGCTTTTTACAAACTCATATGGTCATGTGGCTCTGATGAACACTGCACACAGAAAATAACTAAGAAAGGAATAAATAGCTCAGCTCCA
Organism: Eonycteris spelaea; assembly: GCA_003508835.1. Taxonomy (NCBI): domain Eukaryota; kingdom Metazoa; phylum Chordata; class Mammalia; order Chiroptera; family Pteropodidae; genus Eonycteris; species Eonycteris spelaea. The sequence goes on along the minus strand of PUFA01000043.1, from coordinate 7,913,532 downwards.
GTGAGATACCAGTGTTTTTTTGTTTGTTGTTGTTGTTGTTGTTGTTGTTGTTGTTTTTTAATTAGGGTGTCCTCTTATAGCTAAGTCCTACTGGTAGAGTACTTCAAAACAACCATCCCAGGACCAGGAGTCCTGGCTTGTATCTAGTTTGCCTTTGCTATTAACTTTTTGTGACCTTGAGCAAAGCATTTTACCTTGATATGAACCTCAGTTTCTTCATATGTAAAACTAGATGACATATAAGCCCTCAAAGAGCTTTAAAATGATATTACTGTGTCATGGCTAAGCACTAAACACTGGCTAATGATTTTGCTAGTTTTCCTCACCTATCCTTTATACACAGTTCTAGCCTCAATCTCTTTCATATCTCCCACTATAACCGTGCTCATTTATCTTGTCCACATTTTCAACTGTCATTAATATACTTATGACTTAAAACATTTAAAAAATAACTGTAGTTACATAAAATGTAATACAGCCATTTCAAGTTCAATGAGTTCTTTCAAATGTATACAGCTATGTATCCACCACTACAATCAAAATATAGAGCATTTATATCACCCAACGTTCCCCTTTGCATTCAGTACTCTCTAGTACTGACCCTAGACAATCACTAATCTGCTCTTTGACACTAAATGTTTTTTTTTCTCCTCAAAGCATGATTCTAATCATGATAAACTACCCACTGGGAAATTTGATGTAGATGCATCATAGCTCCTTGACCTTAACAAAATGGAAATCAAAATCTTTCTCCATAAATCTGTCTACTCACCAAAACTGCACATTTGAGATTCATCTATATTCCTTCTTTGCCTTCTCTTTCCATATTAATCCATCCCATTTAGTAATCTACCTCCTTAATGTATTCACACCTGTCCCTTTCTTCTGCCACTGTTTACAATCTAGTCTCACCAAGTTAAGGCGCTCCATGATCTCTCCCAAGTCATACTCCATATCCTTCTACTTCCCAGCTTCGATGACCTTTGCATAGTTTTTCCCCAATATATTTATATGGTGTAAACGATATATTTACATTCTACTGACTTCAGGGCCTTTCAATAAAACCTTTCTCTTGTAAATCAAATACTTCCTAGTTTAATATTTAATAGCCATGCATCCCTTTTAGGATAAAGACTTTTGATGGAACCCTTACTGGACTTTCCAGGCTCACCTCTTTCTTCTCTATTAGTATACCCATGTGTTCTGCTTTTGAAAGTTTTCTCTAACAACCTACCTCATGATGACCCTTTGCTGGTTTTGAGTAACTATAACATTTATGTCTATAGTTTCTATGTTTCTATAATGTACATCTATATGATGCCTTCGGATATTCCCACGTTTTAGCTCACTTACTAGATTATCTTGTCCTGGGATTCATGTTTTTGCATTCTTTATAGCTCAGTATATATCTACTATGTTCCAAATATTTTAAGCATAACTATGATATGATTTGAATCTTGAAACAACTTTGTAAAATGAAAACATTCTGATTTTTGTAGATGGGAAAACAGATACAGAGTGTCAAGTAACTTATCCAAATTTACACAGCAAATTAGTGGCAGAGTCCAGATTTAGATCAAAGTTAATAATATTTAGATCTGCAATATAATTTTTAAAGAAATACAATTATAAAGGATGTACTTAGTGTTTCTTTAGCTGACACGATAAAATGGACAGCAGCACTTTTTTGGGGTCATGGAATTGATAGATTTTTCATGTCATTCGAATATTATGTCTGTTCCATGTTGGTCATTCATGGAGTGTGTAATCCAAGGTTCTGCTTTTAATTGGTGCTTAATAGAGATAGGTTTGTTGGCTGACAGTGTGAACCAAACCCTCAGATGATAGAAGGTGATGTGTATTCATCAATCTAGTTATCCAGAAGAATGAAGTACTCCAGAAAGGAAATTTAGCTCACAATTAGAAAATTTGGGTGCCTCTCACAGTTTTCTTTTTTCCTTTCTTCTGCACTGACTGATGGGCTGTTATTTAAAAATGTAATAAATACTAAGTTCTTTAATTGCCTCATTACTATCATCTTTCCTCTTTCTACTCCCCACTGTTCCCCTGCCATTATGATGACACCTCCTTCAGGCACTCACAAATTTCATTCCTTGAAATTGAAGTATAAAAACATATTAAAATATACCACACACAGTGATTAATTATCAGAAGAAAAATCACCTAGAATCTTGATCTTAGACCGATCTTTTAAATGATATATATCTAATTTACCTCACTCTCAAGCTTCTTTGAATTTTAGTGTCTCAATCACTCTTTTCTTCAGGGTAATTTAAGAAAAAGATGAAATTACTCTGTATACATTTTTAATTGCATCTCTTTAGATAAAATAGGTTGATGTCAGAGAATCTTCTTTCTTGAATGAACTGCAAATGGGTTTTTAATACAAACTATGTTAATCTATAAGAAATCTACTGGAGCAACAGAAAGCTCACGAAAAATATGTCCTGTTGGCTAAATCATGAGTCCCAATTGCATTAGATAATTTCACATTAAAACTTTATTTTGATACCTGTTATTATTCAGCTGTATTTATTCCTGGGGCCCATATGAGGTGTCACAGTTATAAAAATGTCACAAAACTGGGCCATTAATAAAATTATCCTTAGGTACAAAGTAACTTATCCATGTATGAAGGTAAATTGTACTGCTCATTTTTACTGAGCAAGGGATTTGCAGATTGTCTGTGACATAAATTGGTAACTGCTATCTTGGTTGTTTTCTGTCCTTTTTGATGTGTGTCTATAGTTTTTAAAACACCTTATATTTTAGCTGAAACATTCACTCTTGTGGCTCTGAAGCAGAGCTAATTTGCTTTTTCTGCATCACAACATTCATCTGTGTTTTTGTTTTGCCTCAGCAAGTGAAGGGAAAAGATCAGGGCATTAATCTCTCACTCCATTAGAAGGATCCATTTCCGTTTTCATCCAATTAGCTGTTGTAATTTGAAGCTTTCGGTGCCTGCCGATAAGGCGGGAGGCTGGCAGCAATAGGGGCCATGGAAGCATTCAGAAGGTGTACTGTGAGCTGTTTTATGAGTTTCACTCAAAGATCAAGTGTCAGGCTTGCTCACCCCAGCCTGATCCTCAAATTCTTATATATTCATTAACCATTGATATGTGGTGACTCGGGGAGGTTACAGTGAGCCTTCAGATAGAGGTTTCATAAGGTTTCAGGCTTTGTTTCATCAGTAAAATAAAAAGGTTAGATACTTGGAAATTGCTAATATCTCTCATTTTAGTATTTTATGTTTGGTGAGGCAGCATAATTCAATTTAGGATTGGAAAATATTAAGCTTATATATACCATTCTTGCTGGTTTACTCATGGCAGATAACTCTAATTAATTGTGAAAACTTCCTGCTGACTTTGGAATTCCAAGGCCTTAGAATCCTTCTCACCACAGAATTTCAAGCAGCCACTATCCATGAGATGAAAACAAAGCTTAAGTCCCATTTCAGATATAATGAACAAAGATGTATTGTCAAGACAGAGGACTGGACAGAGATCTGGTCCTGCATCTCCTTTTACACTTCTGTGTAACCCTTGAGAAGTCAAATACTTAAAAATTAAATTTGATATAGATTTTTGTATGGAAATAGGTTTTCATTTCTCTGCAATAATGCCCAGCAGTGCAATTGCTGGGTTATATGGTAGTTGCATATTAAGTTTTTTTCCCCCTTTGGTCAGTGGAAATGACTGGCATTTAAAATATATTTTAATGAGAACACTTTCTCATTAAATAAAATGATTTGCACTTTTTAATCTGAAACTACTCTGGCATTAGGACTTAATTGCATCCTGGTCCACAGTGCTTAGATGTTACAGGACTACTCATTTCCCAGAGCTCTTGAGGCTCATATGGGCTATGCCCTCCTCTGCTGGAAGTCCTTGGTGCAACCTCAGGGACTTGATTCTTATCAAATGTCTAATCACTTTCAGTTTTGCATTCACTGAAGGGATGTTCTTATGAATTTAAGGAGTCTGTGCTTTTTCTAATCCAAGCATCTTTATTATATCGTTTCCCCAGTATGGACATTTTTTTTTTTTTGTACTTTTTATTCTGGTAACAATACACAAATTATAAGGATGCTGAGGATCCCCACCATATCTTTCATGATATGCAGGTGAAGGCTGAAACACTTTATCTGGAATTCTTGACTTGGTAAATTTGTGATGAATCCAATCTGTGCAGAGGAGAGACTCCATACCTTTTGTTACAGTTTGTGGTCTGCCTGGGGACCTCTGAACTATTGAGCACAAAATCCTCACTGTGAGCGTCATGACTGTTTTCTGTAAAGGTAGCAATTGCTATATTTTGGCATATTAAGTTTTTCAAGAAATTGGCAAACTCTTTTCCAGAGTGGCCATAACATTCCCACTGAATATGTATATGTGATCCAGTTTTTCTGCATCTCCACCAGAGTTTAGTGTTCTCACTATTTTTAATTTTAACCATCTTGATAGGTGTGTAATGATAGCTCATGGTAGTTATAATTTGCATTTCTATAATGTCAATAATGTTGAACATCTTTCCATGGGCTTATCAGTCATCCATATGTCTTTGGAGAAGTGTCTGTTCAACTCCTTTTCCATTTTAAAATTGGGTTGCTTGCTTTTTGTTGAGTTGTTAGAGTTCTTTATATATTCTGGATATCAATCCCTTACCAGATACATTATTTTGCAAACATTTTCTCTTATGGATTGCCTTTTCATTCTGTTAATAGTGACCTTTGGTGCACAAAGGTTTTTTTTAATTTTGATGAAGTTCAACTTATCTATTTTTTCTTTTGTTTTTCTTTTGGGATCATATCCAATAAGTCATTGCAAAATCCAAGTTATAAAACTGCCCCCTTGTTTTATTCTAGGAGTTTTGTAGTTTTAACTCTTACATTTTGTCTTTAATCCACTTCAAATTTATTTTTATATATAGTGCAAGTGCCTAACTTCATTCTTATTAGTTTTGATATTATTATAAATAGGATTTTTAAAAATTTCCTTTTTAGATTGTTCATTGTTAGTGTAAATACATGCAACTAATTTTGCATGATGATTTGTATCTTGTGACTTTACTGAATTTATTACTGAATTCTAAGTTGTTGTTTTTTATTTGTAAATATTTAGAGTTTTCTATGTACATTTCTTTAAACAGACGTAATGTTACTTCTTCCTTCTTAACTTGAATGCCTTTTATTTCTTTTTTTTTAGCATAATTGCTCTGAATAAAACAGATTAGAATTTCCATTATTATATTGAACAGAAGAGGTAAAAGTGGGCATCCTTGTCTTGTTCCTGATCTTAGAGGAAAAGCTTTCAGTTTTTCACCATTAAGTGTGATGTTAGCTATGGATTTTTTTTTTTTTAATATATGGGTTTATATTGAGGTGATTTCCTTCTATTCTTAGTTTGTTGACATTTTATTTTATTTTTTAACGATGAGAAGGTATTGAATTCCGTCAAATGCTTTTTCTGCCTAAATTGTGATCCCTCCCCCCCACAATTCTGTTAATGTATTGTGTTACTTTGATTGATATTCCTATGTGACCCATCTTTGCATTCCAGAAATAAACCACCTTGGTCTTGGTATTTAATCCTTTTAATGTACTATTGTATTCTGTTTGCTGGTATCTTGTTGCAGATTTTTTAAATCAATATTCATGTGGGATATTGGCCTTTAGTTTTATTTCTTGTGTCTTTGTCTGGTTTGGTATCAGGGTAAGGCTAGCCAGATAGAATAAATTTTGAAGTCTTCTCTTCCGTTTTTGGAGGAATTCAATAAATATTGGTGTTAACTTTATATGTTTAGTAGAATTCACCAGTGAAACCATAAGGCTTTTCTTTTCTTCATGGGAAGTTTTGATTACAGATTCAATCTCTTTATTTGTTATGGGCAGTTGTGGAGTGAATTGTGTCCCTCCAAAAGTCATATGTTGCGACCCCAACCCCCAACACCTGAGAATGTTACTTTATTTGGACATAGGGCCTTTAAACTAGTAATTAAGTTAAAAGGGGGGTTTTAGGGTTGGCCCTAGTACAATAGAACTGTTGTCTTTTTAAGAAGAGATCAGGACACATACAGAGACACCACATAAAGAAAAGACCGCGTGTGGACACAGCAAGAAGGTAACCATCTGCAAGCCAGGAGAGATACCTCAGGAAAGAACAAAACCTGCTAACACCTTGATCTTGGACGTGAAAAAATTTCTGTTGTTTAAGCCACCCAGTCTATGATAAGGCCCTATTTCCAAATAAAGTAACATTTTCAGGTGTTGGGGGTTGGGGTCTCAACATATGACTTTTGGAGGGGCACAATGGCAGCCCTAGCAAATCAATAGGTAGGTCTGCCTGGATTTCCTATTTCTTCATGATTCAATGTTGGTAGGTTGTCTGTTTCTGGGACTTCATTTATTTCATCTAGTTATTTTATTTGTTGGTATAAAATTTTTCATAGTACTTTTTACTCCATTTTATTTTTGTAAAATCAGTAGTAATAGTCCCTATTTCCTTTCTGATTTTGGTTTCTGTGGTTTTTAACTAGAGTAGAAAGGTTATTGTTTAACAGTTTTCTGTCTTGCTAGGCTGTCCCTTTCCTGATACTTCAATACATTGTAGTTGCCTGCTTCTTTAGCTCCAAGTTTTATGTATATTAAAAAAAAAGAAAAAGAACCCCATGGAACTCTTCATGTGAGTTCTCTAGCAAGTCTGCTTTCTTTTCATCTTTCAGGGTCTTTGTGTGTGTTTTATCTACAGTGTGAAGGGGTTTTAGTTGTACTTTTTCAGAAAGAATATGGAAAAGTACTTCTATCCCATCTTTCCGGATGCAAAAAATCTCAATTTTTATAGTTATTTGTGAAATATAGTTAGTTGCGGGGACTAGACTAGATTATCTCTATAATTCCTCCTTGGTCTATTATTGATCTTTGAATAGATTTTTCTGATTTTAAGATCTCTAAATCTTAATTAAGCAAACATAGCCACTCTTCCTTTTAGGTTAGGGGTAAATAGATTAGACTGCTTGCTTACATTAAACCAAAGGCAGAAGCTACATCATCCTACTCTCCCTTTTAGAGGAAATTTAGATTTCTCCAACACTTTCTATGGTTGGGGGTGGAGTTCAGGGGTTAATTTCCCCCCTTTCTTTCTCTTTCTCACTGCTGGTGAGCATCCTCTGTGGGCTGAATATTTTTGGTGGCCTTTTCTAACATTCTGGTGACCCTATTGTCCAACAGGGGCCTAACTGAAAACATCGGGGGTCCTGGAGAGAGCGCCTGCACCAGTCTTCCCTTCCCACCCTCATTTCCCTTTCGGCAGCTTTGTCATCGCCTCAGCTTCTGCCTTGTCCCTTCGATGTTCCTGCTAAAGTACACTGGTGGGTAGGACAACTTGTTCCTTTCTATTCCACTGTGATCCTTTGACTTCATCCACCAGTTGTTGACCTGGTCAAGAACTGCATAGGTCTCAATCCCTAGGTTCTCTGAAACCCTTTCTATGTTGTTCTCAAGCCTCCCCATCCCAACGGGGGCTGGAGGTGGCTGTAGCAAGTGAGCCAAATATTAATAGTTTAGAAATGTTGTGAGTTGATTATTGAAAACAGCTACTATTAAAATTAAATTATGTAAATTTACAATGAAAATTATTTAAAACAAAGATTAAAACATTCAAAAATTTATCATTTTCTAATTACTTTACTACAGTTTTCTATTTCCTATGCCCTTGAGATAATTTATATCTACTGTATCAGTATGCTAGAAATACAGAAAGATGTGCTACTCTACATCTTCCCAAATTCACAGTCAATGAGGCCATGTTGGTAGCTTGAAACTGGTCATGGTAACATGGAAGTTGGAAAGTACCACAAGTCAGGGCTGGATTAATTGCTTTGTTGACTATCTAGACTTAAGAAAATGATGGGAAAATGTTATTAATGCAGATTACACTCAAAATTGTGTTATGTCTGTAGCCGTTACATTATGCATAGTCCCAAAATTGAAGAAATAGTCTTTTAGTGTTCAAAACTATTATCCAGTTCCACAAAGAAGTCATTCCATTGTTACTGATGAATGGGTGAAGTCCTAACATGTTTGTGTTGTTTTACTGTTGTCTTATTCATTAATGTAAGCAGATATATCAACCAACAATTATGTCAGGACTACCTTCATGCCATTAATAACACGAACTGCTTTTTGTTAAATTGCATACTAATCAAGCATTTTTAATAGGCTGTTTATGTCAAAACATGGTCGAATTGCAATTATAGGTTAGCAACCCACACAAGTTTGGCAAAAATGAGCAAAAGGAATCTGTGAGAATCAATTTCTGTATAGAATTTACAATGAAACATGTGTGCACTTTATTAGTATTTATTTCAGTAAAATTTATAACATATAAGTATGTGTTCGCTCGTGTGTGTTTTTTTCCTGGCAAGCTGGTTGTTAAACATTTACCAGCATACCACTGCTCGGACCCTAATGCTTATCAAAGTAATTCCAGACCCATGATTTTAAAATGTTCTTTTCCCAACCAGAAGATGTACTTAAGGCAAAGTTACAAATGTGGACATTTGCTCACTTGGCTTAATTTTTCTCAGAGCCTTTTTATAGAAATGTGTTAAAATGTAATCCATCAAATTACCAGCAGGTGTCACTGTGGTGTAGGGTCACAGTCAGAAGGGCTCCAGATTCAGGCTTCCTAGAGGAGTGTTAGAGTTGAATCACTTCCAATTTAGTTACACTGAACTTCTAGTGTCTTTAAGGCAAGACATGTCACATCCAGGTCCTCTGAAAACAGGCAGCACAATAGCAGAGGCATAAGCTGCTGGTTCTGTTGGTTTGCTTGTTTTGTATTTTTAACTCTGTTTTTATGTACATGTTTAGAAAGCCAGAAATACCTTAGGTTTAGCTTTAGACCTGTGTGGCTTTGCTATATAAAGTGTGGTTCATGGACCAGCATCATACGCATTACCTGGGAGCATGTTAGAAATGCAGGATCTCAGGCTCTGCCCTTGACTTACTGAATAGGAATTTGCATTTTAATAAGGTCATCAGGAAATCTTCATGCACGTGAAGTGAGTGTGAAAAGCACTAGTGTGAGTGGCCCTTATGTTGGCAGTTACCATGAAGCTAAGAACAAGGTGGAAAAATAACTTGAGCCTCATTGGTCAAGAGAATGATGTTACTGTGTTACTGGGAAAGAGAAAGACACTGCTTTTTTTTTTTTTTTTTTTTTTTACGCTTTCTACATTTCTTGAGAGAGCTATCTGCTAGTTTCCTTCATGCATGTTAGATTGTCTATCCTTCTTTCATTCCTGTTTTTTTTTTTTTTTCCTGGAATGAAGATGCTTTCTAGACCTTTTCCTCCATAGCCAGGCCCCAGCTAATTTCTCTCCTGTTACTTCTTTCCACCTCCCTTCTACACTCTGTATTTCAGCCATACTAAGTCATTACCAAAGTGACTTTCTTAAAACTCCAATCTGGTTATATCACTCCACTGCTTAAAGTGGCTTTCACTTGCTCCTAGGACATGCACCAAAATCTCTGTCATGCTTCACAAGGGCTTCTAAGATCCAGTCCTCTCCCACTTCACAGTTTCCCTCCTCAGTGCCTCTCTCCTCCTTAAACTCAATGTTCAACTCCACTGGACATTTTGCCCTCATAGGCATTCCGCTCTCTCTCGATTCTGGGCCTTGGCTTGTCTGCTTCCTCTCCCTGGAGTGCTCTGCTCCCTGCCCCAACTCCTGTATTGCCAGACAGATGCTTTCCTTTAAGAACTTGGGAAGACTTTTCTAAACCCTTTAACTTCTCTAAAGTCCTTCATTATGTGATTCTCAAATACTTACATTTTCATGTCATAGTGCTTATCATGTTTGCAATAACTCCTTTTTGGATATCTCTTTTCCCTAGTAGACTATTTCTCCATGAAGAAAGGGAGTATGTCTGCCTTGCTTATCCAAAGACTCTATTATGGCCTTCAACACCTTATGTTTTTCTGCCCCTCCCCACCTTCCCTTCCCTTGCTCTCTCTGCTTTCACCTCCTCTTTGCCACTCTTACCTCCTCCCCTTCCCTTGTTCTCTTTGCTGTTCCCCAAACATACCTAGTTCCTACTGCCGCGGGTCTTTGTACTAGTTGCTCTTTCTGCTTGGGCCTTTACTACACTTTTTTCAGATCTTTAAGTCTTCTGGCCCAAGTCCAGCTGTTATTCTGAAGGCAGACCTACTGGGAGGTTTGGCGAGTTGTCTTGGTTTAGGTCTTGTGCTACATCTGCCTTTCAGTGGATGCTGTTGCCTACTAATGAATAGAAAATAGCTGATCTTCTTGTATACGTTTTACGAAGATGTGACTCTGGGCAAAAGTCCCTTCTTCCTGAACATCAGGTTGTTAAGGTTTGCTTCTACACAAGCTCAGACCTAAGATGAAGTGGAAGAAAAGAGAGAAGAGGTCCCTGTTGTCTGTGGGAAATAGCAAGCTGGGGCTGAGAAGACTTGGAAAATGGAGGAATTTAATAGTATTGAGAGGTTTTGTTTGTTAGTTTGTTATTTTTTGTCCTATCGAAGTCTGAGAAATGGCTACACCCCTTCCTTCCTCATTACAAGTTTACAAAAATAATGTTATTGATGCAGCAACGATGTTAACATGAAACCAGACAATCCAAGTTGTGCTTTTACTTAGCATCAAAACAGTCGTTGCTTAGAGAACAAATGTATGTCTTTACTCTTTTTTTTATTCAGCTGCCTGTTTATAGAGCACCCACACTATGCAATCTCTTATGTTTTCTTAAGCCAGCTACCACACTTAAACACACCAAACCTTTATCCCCTGAGGAATTTATATTTCAAAGCTTGCTAGTTAAACTGTCTGCTCCTATGGGAAAACGTCTATGATCCATTCCCTGTGAAGAATTCTTTACTCCTTGTCTACTTTGATGTGTATGATTTTATTCACATTATTTAGTTTAACACAGTTAATTCAATTGAAAAAGTGTCTCCCTTATTCCAGGCTCGAATTATAAAAATGAAAACCACTGTATCTTCTCCAAAGGGTTCACAAGTAGTTTAGGAAGTCCACTATAGATGGACAATATAGAACGAAAATCACAGACTTGGAGATCTGAAGCATCACAATGTGTCTCGGAAGCAGCCTCTGGTTTGGTCCGACTGTAGCATATGTTTTAAGGAAGGGAGGAAGAAGGAGCATGGTGGGAGATGAAGGGAAAGGCAGGCAACGACAGCAATATTAATTTTAACTACTACTGCATTTATTTGCCACTGCACAAATACTATAAGCAAAGCATTTCACAGTGACGCAGAGATGTTAAGTAACCTGTGCAACAACACACAGCTTGTTAGTGTTAGAGCTAGAATTTGACCCAGGTATAGTGTGGTGTAAGAATTTTATATTATATTATAGGTAAGTCATCAGGCCAACAAGCACTTAATAGACACCTTCAATTCATGAGACACTCTTCTAGTTAATGTGTATGTTTGTCTTCCCTACTAGTTTGTGATTTCTTTGAAGGATGGAAATCTTTTTATGTTTGTCTTTGTCAGTGCCATATCTAGGAGAGTACTTGGAATGAAGCAACTATTTAAGAAATTGTAGTTTCTTTTCCCTTTTACTATCCTTGCCTTCCTTAAAGCAATGCCCTTCTATCTAAGGATTAGAGCTCCTTCTACTCACAAAACCCAGCATTTTCTTCTCATATCTTCCTTTCAGTGTTAAGTATTTGCTGGTGAGGTTATTTAGAAGGTAATAAGGATTGTTATTCTTTTATTCTCCCTTAGGTTATGCTTTTGCTTAAGTGAACCTTTGGACGGAAAGCAACTAAAATGTTTTGAAGAGGAAAGACCCATTTATAAGAAATGCCAAGAGGCTAGTGTTATACCGATGGCAGACTAGAAACATATCAAATCTTATAAGAACACCTCGTTATGGACACTCATAATTCTTAGCTGCCCACATTTACTTAAGAGTGAAATGAAAATGAGGGATGTTGGCTTTTGCTTCTCTGTGGCATTGCTTGTAACATTGGAGACATCAAGTCATATCATGTGAGGAATAGGATAATCAGCCTCATGTTCCCTTTGCAGTATCAATAATTTGTGTCATAGAAGTAATCATTATTGGTCCAGTAGCAGAGTGAGAATAAGTATTAAGGAAAAGGAAATTCCAGCTTCCAGCTCTTACATAAAGATAACCACCTTTCTTTTAATAGACTTTATGAGAATTAGATTTTGTCTAAGAAAATTGTGTTGTTGCTTTGCTTTCTGAAAACATACTTGAATATAATAATTTATTTTTAGACCTTCTAAATATCCTGTATTTCAAAATTTCCCATGGATAAGTATGACTAATAGTGATACATTTCCCCCATCTTTTTTCATTCTGAAATACGTATTTATTTTAAAAATTTTTTCTATGTGATTCCTAGAGGTGAGAAAGGAAAGAAGTTGATTGAGAAAGACAAGATGCTTGACACAAAAATTTAACATATGGTACATTGCTGGGAAAGCACAGAAAGTAGCCAGTGTGTGCAATTCCTGACAGTCTTTAGAAAAAATATATTTAATATTATATCCAATAGATTTTCTAGGCTTTCCATAAAGTACCAAAATGTTAGGTGAAATTCAAAATTATCTTAGGTAATATGTTAATGAGTGAGTGTAAGACTGTAAATACAAAAGTGCATAGGCTCTCTGGTGATGTATAGATGCCTGGCCGGCATCTCTTCCTCAGGGGAATATCCTCTCTTTTGTTTCCCATGTGTCTGTGGGTTTCCCTCTGCAGCTGACTGGTTGCTTCTTTCCCTTCATGATGTGGGTATCAGTACACAATACAGAGTGGCCGACTGCTGCTCTAGGTCACCATGACCATGATAATGGGTTCACGGTTAGGCAAACAACTCATCAGGGACAAAACGTTGTGGCTTCTATTTCTCTGCCAAGGAGGGCTTTGGAATGGGGGTAGATAAAGTACCAAAATGTTAGGTAAAATATCAAAATTATCTTAGGTAATATGTTAATGAGTGAGTGTTAAGACTATAAATTTAAAAAGTGCGTAGGGCTCTCTGTTGATCTATATAGATGCCTGGCCAGCATCTCTTCCTCAGGGGAATATCCTCTTTTGTTTCCCATGTGTCTGCGGGTTTCCCTCTGCAGCTGACTGGTTGCTTCTTTCCCTTCATGAGGTGGGTATCAGTACACAATACAGAGTGGCCGACTGGTGCTCTAGGTCACCGTGACCATGATAATGGGTTCATGGTTAGGCAAACAACTCATCAGGGACAAAACATTGTGGCTTCTATTTCTCTGCCAAGGAGGGTTTTGGAATAGGGATAGATTTTCATATTAGATCTTTCACAATGTAGAGAAGGGAACAAGACAGGCAGGTACCTCTGCTGAGGGGATATTGACTCATGAAATGCTTCCCTGAAGAAAAGCAGTGCCCAGAGACCACTCTCCATCCTACTGTCCAGAGTTTCCCTATGGAACCACCCACATGTGGAAGACTGGCCACACATGCAGGCTTCTGCTGTCATCTCTTTTCCTTTCCAGCCCTATTCTGAGATTTCTGAATAAGTGAGCTGCTTTTTGTACTTACAGACAAAGTGGAAGGAAAATCTCCCTGGATAATATCTCAGGTTCCAACCACTCTATGTTTTCATAGATGAGTTAAACGTGGACACAGTCAGGGCTTGGAGGAAACCTCGTACGAACTTTGAATTACTGGGTTCGTCAGCCGTCAGACGGCACTGAGGGTGTTGTGCCTTCTCCAGCCGCCAGCCCTGGAAACTCTGCCTCACCCAGAAACATTTAAGCTGTCTTGAATGAGTTTATCAGCTTTTGGATCCACTTGAGAGATAAGAGAACAAAACCGTTACTTTTCCCGGAAAAGAATAAAAGGCTAAATGAGAAGAGTTATTTATACTTCTTGCTGTCACCTTGAGCGGGCAGTTAAGATTGCCCTATTGAGTGGCCTCTGCTTATTAATAGAAGGAATGAAGAAAGAAAAATGGAGTTAATGTTGCAATGAAGACATGACAGAGCCTCTGGTTTCCAGGATCGGCCTGAAATGAATTAAAGCGAAATTATACCAACAAATCTGTCATGCTGCCCTGAAAACAGGAAGTCTAGGCTGGGCCAACAGGAATTAGTCACGGCACACACTGGCAAACCGTACCAGACCAGGGAAAGAAAAATGTGCTTCATCTGCAAAAATTAACTTTTGGAATTTGTGCAGTGTTTTCCATTACCCATTTTCTTTTCTCCAAAGGCCAGTCATCAAATATACTTGGCTTACTCCTGCTTCTGCTGCACCATTAAGTGTATGAATTTGTATGTGAAATGGAATCTCAACTTGCTGTGTGCCCTTGAATAAATGACCTCATCTTTCTGGGCCTGAATTTTCTCTTTTGAAAAATGAGGTTGGCATATCATGGTCCTGGGACTATTGCTTTTATGGGGATTAAGAAATGATGTATCAGATATTTATTGCGTACCCACAAAGTGCGCAGTGCCATGCTGAGAAACGGTGAAAGAAGATGAAGTCTTTTAAAGAATTTCCAGTGCTCGCAGGGAGATCACATTTAGAAAAATATAGTAAGAATGATAAGTCCAACGGAAGTGTTCATATATATCAGGCACTTAACAATGTGTCAAATGGTTTTTTCCTGCCCAGAATTGTAGCCAAGGCCCAAAGCTGGAGAAAGGCCCTGAGTACAGCAGAAGAAACTCTTGAAACAAATGAAGCCAGCACTTCTTCCCTAAGGCTTATTCGGAGGGGCCGAGCCATGCTGGCCCCTCCTCTACCTGCCTCCTGGTGAAAAACGAGGATAGGAAGGTGGGGACTCTTGGCTGAGTGAGCAGCACGGTGTTCTAGGTAAGAGACTATCGCCAATTCAAGGTTCGTCTAAGAGAATTTCTTGTTAGATGGGAAGTGACTCTAAGATGTGGAGATTGGCATCTCATTCCATAACTTGGTGTGTGCTGAGTTGTCAACCTCCCAGGAACACTCTGATGCTCGTGCATACAGTGGATGTTTTAAGGGTTATTGGAGGAGTGTGCTAAAATCCTAGGACAGAGCCTCCGATTTCCTTTTCAGTCTCACAACCTCACACGTGCCTCAAGGTTTAGGGAGATACTTGAACCAAGAGAGCTCCAGTCTAGAGATTTCTGAGGATAAAAGGCCCACTGGTGTAGGCCATGCTGACAAGCTAGGCTGGACTGTAGTATAAAGTGGGGGAAAAGATGGGACAAGCTGCATCTTATCCTAGTTCTATTAGGCCTTAGAGGGTGTAGTATAGGACTGCAGCAGCCCTGGCTTCTCTACGTGAAGACTACCAGGTTTAATTGAGAAGCAGCAACTGTGGGCTTTCCTAGTGGACACTGCAGCAAACAACACACTGCTGCACATAGAGATACTGATGTGGTGTGTAGAGATGGTAGCACCCTTCAGGAGCGGTCCTCAGTTACAGAGAGTGCTGGGTTAAAGCCAACCTCTAATGCAGAAGCCACAGCGTTGGCTAACACTGCACTGAATCTGAGTCCAGGGAGAAGCACTTACAATGCAAGGAGACTCTTCTTCCACTCTCCTAGGAGTTGCATAGAGGAAAGAGGCTCCACTTACTTTAGGAAATATCCTAATGGATAAGTGATAGAAGCATGAATAAAATGCTAGGGGCAAATGGAGACAGGCTAGATAAATTCTGGGCATTTAATTATGTGACACCCCCAGCCTCTTTGGCAGCGAGGTGCCCCTGCTTTCTAGCCATACTTGTGTAAGCAGAAGTGACATGGCCATAGTCCATACAGCCTCTCACATGTGCTTTTCCATGCCCTTTTCCCTCTGGCTGATTGAGGTGAGACCTCCAAGGAGACTAACTGTATGTTGCTGACAAAGCCTCCGTCAACCTGGGTCTCTGAATAACTGTAGGGTGGAGCATTCCTCCCATTGCCACTAACACTGATGGCTTGGAATTGCCCTGGCTATTATACTTACTTGTCTATTGCCCTGGCAAGAAATACATGTCAATTGTACTTGAATCATTACATATTCCTGAGTCTACTAGTTGCAGCAATTATCTACCCTAACTGCAGCAGAGAAACCTGAAAAAAGACAGAAGCATTACAGAGGGATGAGAACTGATCTCTGCAGTTGCATCTTATGTAGAATGAATATTTCCTTCAGAAGGAAATATATACTTAAGTTAGATTTGTGGAATAAGTCAATAAAGTGACTTCATTTGTTATAATATTTATAAGGTGAAGATCCAAATCTTGGAGTGACCTTTTTTTAAAAAAATAGCTATTCCCCAAAACCCCTCTTTAAACTTCTGATTTGGTCCACTGTAGCTCTTGAATTAGAGCAAGTCTAGAGTGAAACTCCTATCACATGCTGCAGGGATAAAGCTCATGGCTTATTAGAGTCATCTGACTTGCACATGCTCTGCTCTGTACAATATATCAGAGTCCCCTCTCTTTGCAGGCACAGCACAAAGTGAAGGTCAATCAGTGCATAATTGCAGGAACATTGCTGTGTTGAAAGCAGACTTCATTACCCTTTGTGAGTGCTACCTGATATTGACTGAGGCATCATAAGAAGAAAAGAGCCTAATGCATCCTGCATATTTTGCAATACAGTGTACTGTGATTACTGTGGAGGATATATTAGAACTTTGGTTGAAAATGAAGTACCTTTCCAATAGCACTTTGCACAGAAGTATTGTAATGGGATTTGCAGACACAAAGCATACTGTCCAAGACATGAGGACACACATTTCAGATATTTTCTAGGACCAGCTGCTAAGTCATGATTCAGACACAAGCCTTTCTGCAAATTCCAGCTCAAGCCACCTGCAACTTTCAGCTCTGTGAATACATATGTGTGTGTGCAGGAGCACTCTGCTGTGAGACCCACAGAATTTAGACAGGGAAATGAAATGCTCAAAGGGGCCACTAAATAAGCTGCACACACTTGTAAAATTAGCATCCTCAGGATTAAGACATTAGTTTGGGTAGCAAAATACTTGTCATTTGAATGAAACAAAGCTCCACACATCTGGAAAACCCATTTTGGAAACAAAATCTAATTCATGATGATATCCAAAGGAGAAAAGAAGGAATCATCATCAAGGATATCTGAGAGACAGCCAGTCTCGTAAATTTCACATCAACTTAGTTTGGCCTCTAAACCAAATCTACCTTAATGCTATTTGTAGATATAGATTGCTGTCTTTTTCATTATCGTTATCAAATGATGTATTTGCAGCTCAGCTCTGAGCTCCTTGACCCATTAAGTGGATTAGATTGCCTGTTGCCTCTTTTCTTTTGGCTTTCGCTTTATCCCCAAATATTCTACCCTTCTATACTATGTGTGTAATATACATGTATTATTATGTATGGCATGTACACATACACACGCCTGCAATCCTAATTAGCCCAATGACCCCAGCCCTTATGGTTTTTAAAAGGACTGTGTTCAAATCTCTTTTCAGAGTCATCAATCCTTCCCTGTAGCAGCAGCGGCTGCTGAAATCCTCTGAGATATGACATGTCACAAGCCCAGCTCAGGGCTCCTTGTAGAGCTACACTCAGCAAATTGAAGATCATGCTCCCTATTAAGTTACTGGCTGGTACATCATGGTAGCTTTATTTTCAGGAGCAGCTTATGCCCGCACCCTGTCTCAGTCTTGTGCATGGTAATCACTACTCCAGCTCACAAGATCTGCAGCTAAAAAAAAATAGCTCAGGACAAGTCTTAATGGTGTTATTAACTTGAAAATATCTCTTGTATGTTTGGGGAAAATCTAAAGGGGGATAAAAAGAGGAAAACAAAGACCAAGGATTCAGTCATGACTCTTGAAGCCAAAGGATTGCTCCAGCAGGGTTTACTGTAGACACTATCAGCCTCCATGGTTGGCTAAATATTTATTGAGGGTCACTGTGGTATACTATGCTGGGTATGGGGATGCAGTGTGAACAAGACAGGTATCCTCAGCAGCAGCTAGTGAAGAGGACACATAATTAAACAAGTAATCTTCGTAGGATAGTAGTGAGTGCTACGATATGTGCACTTATTAAGTGAGCATTTATAACGTGTTCTAGGATAAAGAGGGTTCTGGACCAAATTCCAATGTCTGTGTATTTGAGGGGTTTTTGCACATATCGCCAAGCAATTCTTGGACACCAGTTGCCTGTCCTACAGTTTAACTCAATGTTGACACTATCTACAGGGAAATAGCATCAGATCCCAAAGGTTAAGGGCTCAGTTCCACAGACTGCGCTGCCTCCCTGTAGATGCCATTTGCAAGTGCAGGTTGTCACCTGTGCTTCTGATTGATAGGCTATAGACTGGGGGTTCCAACACTGCCCTCTTTGGGTTCAATTAACTTGCCAGAGTAGTTAAGGGAACTCAGGTAAACATTTTACTTATTAGGTCATTGGTTTATTATAAAAGGCTATAGCTCAGGAACAGCCAGATGGAAGAGATGCATAGGGCAAGGTACTGGGAAAAGGCGTGGAGCTTCCATTTTCCCCCCACATTTCCATGTGTTCACCAACCTAGAAATTCTCTGCTCCCTATCCTTTGAGGTTTTTATAGAGGTTTCATCACATAGGCACGATTGATTAAATCATTGGCCATTAGTATTGATTCAACCTCCAGCCTCTCTCCTCTCCTTGGAATTTAGGAGGGTAGGACTGAAAGTTCCAAACTTCTAATCACCTGGTTGGCTGTTCTGGCAACCAGTCCCCATCCTTAGGTGTGCTCCAAAAATCTCTTCATTAACATAACAAAAGATACCTTCTCTTTCTCTCTTTCATATACACACACACACACACACACCAGGAAATCTCAAGGGTTTTAAGAGTTCTGTGTCATAAGTGGGATCAAAACTAAGTATATAGGTCTTTATAAATAACAATATCACATGGTGGGGGCGGGGGGCACGGGCAAAGAAAGCTATGTTGAGGAAGTGACATTTAGGCTGAGGTGTGGCAGTGTGGTGGAATAACTCTAGGAGAGCTCTATGTTTTTGGTAGGTAATGAGGGATACTTGTAACTTGTCTCCAGGATGGCTGCTACTGATTTCTTTCCTGTTCACAGGCAGGCCATTCTTCCATTAAGTAGAGTCTATTTCTTTCCCCTTGAATCTTGGCTGGTCTTAGTAAATTAGCTTGATAATATAACATGACAGAAGTGACATTCTGAGACTTTCAAGAACATCTTTGGGGAAATCTAGTGACAAAGTAGAGTCCAGCTTTTTACTTCTGTGAGAAGCCAAAGTCATGTAAAGATATGCCATTGAGACAAAGAGATGGAGAAAGACAAAGTAAGACAGAGACATCAGGCAGCGCCATAGCCCCAGATATGTGAGTGAAGAAGCCATCTTGGCAGTGATCCACTAGCCTCAGCTACTCCAGCTGAAGCCAAACATACAAGAGCGTCTTGTTCCTGTCCTTATATAGCCCCTCTCCTCAGATCTAGGTTGGTTCTGTGACTTACTATTGGCCAATAAAATGTAGCAGAACTGACACAATATAATGTTTGAGCCTAGAAGCCTTGCAGCTTTTGTCTGGGCCTCTTGGAATGCTTATTTGTCTGGCTCTCCCTCTTGAAATCCAGCTACCATGTTATAGAAGGCTCCGGGTCTTTGGAGGGCCAGTGGTTTAAAGTTCCAGGTGAGCTTCCAGGCTATAGCCAGAATCAACTGCCAGCCACATGAGTGAGCATTTTGGTCTTTAGCCCAGCCAAGTTTCAGATGGCTACTCACCAATCTTATATAAGAGGTCCCAAATGAGAGTCACCTAGCTTGGCCCAATTAACCCCAGAGCTGTTAAAGGTAATAATTAATTGTTTTTTTAAACTATTAAGTTTGGGGGTGGTTAATTGCATAGCACTAGATAATTGGAAAAGAAATCTTCGCAACTAGTGTTTAATTGGGAAGAATTCATTATGAAACCTAACATACTAGAAGAATTTAGTGGGTCTACCCAAAAAACATTTGAAAATTTAAATGTAGTATGCAAAGTACTGAAAGGCAAACTACTTTAGGCTAGCATGGAATTATTTGCAAATTATCTTATTTTCATTGATCATGATCTTATTTTGATATATTTCACTCTGGATTATATTCTCCTCCTAAGTTTTTTTGAGAAGTTGAATGTAGTGGAAGGAAAGGTATAAATCTACCTCTAGATACAAAAATGTATATCAGATGCCTCTTTTCCATATGCTAGCAATCAAAGCATCAGTCAATCCACCAAGAGATGATCCCCTATATAGATCAAATATATGGCATAGTCCCTGTTCTTAGGTACCCTAGGCATTTTCCAATACAGTCTTTCTAGGCAGTGGCTGGGAAAATACTGAGCAGGAGGAAACTGCAATCCATCACAGTGTCTGGCACACGATAGCCCCTTAGTAACTCTATTGGATGAATCATGTGAGAATTCAGTAACAAGTACTGGCTACCATCTCAAGACCAGGTGCACCTATGTCTTCTGAAGCTCTTAAAAAATAACATATACCTCAGGGGTCTGTCTGTAAATCTGAAAGTTCTTCAATCAGTGTCAAAATCAGAGATGCCAGACTGAGATGTTTGAGATATATGCACATATATACATCTATATGTTTGCATATGTAAATTTATATATGTATAAAATCTTACCTCCTTCTTGTTCTCCTTACATTTTGTGCAAGATAGCATGTTAGAAATTGCAGGGTTTATATAAATTTCTCTTCCTAGCCTGAGCTCTTAAGAATGCCCAAGATTCTGTATTACTCAGTCTCCCCTTTTTAAAATGTTGACAGAAATAGTATATTATGCAGTAGTTAAAACTTCAGAAGGAAAGATTCTCAATAAATATAAAACAGCATGAAATAAAATAAGCACTTTATTGCACTAAAGAATTCTTATGTGGAAACTCAAATATAGGGATGTAGTTACTGCCCCCAAAGCATGGTAACAGGTTATTTATGCCCAGAGCCTCAAAAGATCCACTTCCTCAACTCATCTCATACTTTGCCTGGTATTCCACCATAAAGGGAATTTCTTTGGGATTGGCATTTTATTCTTAAGACATTTGTCAATGTATTGTAAAAAAGAAGTAATTTAATCACCGGAAAATCAACAGAGAACAAGATCATGAGTACATGGGAGGCCATTGAGGTAGGAATCAAGAATAGAGCTGAGGATGGGAACATCTGGGTCCCTGTTGGGGGAAATAAAGACTCGGGCTAGGAGCTCCAGACTGGGGCTCTGGGCACTGAGGGCAGCAATTGGAAGGAGGAAGAAGTCATTGAACACCTATACATACATTTGCTCAAAAGTTACCTTCTACTAGAGAATCAGACAGAATAATTATAGTGAATCCCTCAGGATAAGAACATGGGACAGTAAAGATACAATGGTGGAAAAAAATAGAAAGAACAAGGATTCATTGCTATACTTTAATCTGTGTCACTTTTTCTCATATTCACAAGCATGCCTACTTTTTGCCATAATAAAACAGGTTTTAAGAAATGGTGGACCTTTCTAAATGATTAACTATTACCTCAAGGAAGAGATGCTTCCTCTTAGTAGCTGTGATCTCTCTGTGCTTACCAAGGCAAAGGAGAAAACTAGTCATGCATAGGAAATATTAGGAAACTCTCCCGACCTCGTGGTTGCCACCAGCTTCATAGGAGTAGGCAAAACAACTCTTCAAGCTCAAGCCAAAAGGTTATTCATCCCTAAAGAACCTCTCTGATCCTTATAATAACCCATATCACACAATAAATTGTAGGTTGGTGACAGGAGATAAGAGGATAAAAAAGCCTGTACTCCTAACATCACTTCCCAATTAGCACCGCTATGCTTCCAGGTAGATCTGGGTGTTCTTGACATTCGACAGCAAAGATAATCACCTCTGCACAACTAGACACTATCAGAAAAAGCCAAGATCACATGCTAATGAGGAACCTCATCTCTAACTATAAAATGTATATTACTTTAAAGGAGATGTCCCTGAACTTAAATGAACCTCCATAGAGGCAGTATCAAAGGAAAGAAACATATTCATTAGGATTTTTTAAATTTGCAGTGACAGGTTCCTAATTAACATAATGAAAAAAAGGGAACTCATTCTTCAGATGTCGGGTTTCTCATGGAATCCACAGTCAGAATTGCATCTGGGTTCCAGGAACAGCCGAACAAGCAATAAAACTCATCACAACCATCTCTGCTTCATTTTTCGTTTGTTTCAGTTTCTCATTTTTCTTCCTTCAAATTGGCTGCCTCCACTTCTCCTGAAGTCAAGGCAGGAAACATAGTCACGGAGTGCCCTGAGCTAAAACGTATATTCTGGGCATGGAAAGATGCTGGCTTTAAGGTCTGACTTCAAGTCCAACAGCAGTAGAAAGTCACTCTGATTGGCTTACCTCAGATCAAGGATCAAGGTGGGACCCATCAAACTGGGTTCCAAGTCACACAGTGTAAACTGGCTGCTCGTGAGGGAACTGTATGAATGATGACTGTGGGAGTGGGGTTGAGGAAATGGGGATTATAGCTCCAGAAAGACCAATAAGCTAGGCAGGCAAACAGTGTAAAAAAAAAAAAAAGAAAAGAAAAGAAAGAAAGAAAAACGAAAAAGAAACTCAGACTAAAATAAATGGCGATGTTAACAGGACTACAGAGAGACCTTTTCTCCAAAAACGTGCCCCTAAATCCTGTTTAAGTGTCCCTCTATTGAAAGCTTCCTCCAAGTGACCCTTGTTTAATCATGATTGAGACTTTGCCTAAATCCTTGGTGGCAGCACTGAAGGGTTTCCCCACCAGACCTTTCTCTCTTCCACACCATGCTTCACAGTTTCAATGGCTCTCAGAATGACATCTGAGGAGGGAATAAGAACATTGTCCCCCTCACCTTCAGGCCTCTTTGTGACCGTCATTGTTCTCTTGACTTCTCATTCAGCCTTCCCTGGGATGGAGGGGAGGGGTATGGGAGTAGTGGCACAAAGAACTACTTTTGTTATTAGCAAATGCTGCAGATTTTCTCTGATGTTTAATCACCCATGGAAACCATTTGTTTCAGCAATTAAGAATTTGGATATAGGGCATTTCTAGGGATTAATGACCAGATGGTAAAAACCGACTGCTTACAGCCCTGTCAAGGGCTGTTTATCAGCAGGAAATAACCTGCTTCAAGGTGACGGATGGTATTTACTCGGAAAATTAGATGAATAAAAGCACATATTCATTTTGAGTGATTCAAGGATGACAGTATAGTAAAAGGATTTCTTGGACAAGACTAGTTTCTGAGTTAGATGCTAGAAGCATTTTGCCCTTGGTTTGAAACATTTAAAGTAATTCTTTTTTCACGTGTACCATAAAGGGCTGAAATTATGAAACGAGAAAAATACCTGCATCACTTTTGTGCAAATATCAAATCCTCAGGTTCAGCAGGAATATGAGGTGATATGATGCAAGAGAAAGAATAATAGATCAAAAGTTAGGACCAGGGCTCTAGATGTGACTTTGTCATTTCTTACCTTTTTGACATGGACAAGTCACTTTATTTATAAGTTTATTCATGTATAAAATGAGGCATGTGTAAAGAATGATTCTGAAGATACTTTTAGCTCTGTCTTTTTACAAGTATAGCTGTAGACCGTTATTGTCAGATTATTTCTTTATCGATTTTTGGTTTGGATGATCTGTCCATATCTGACAGTGGGGTGTTTAGGTCCCCTATTGCGATAGTGTTTTGGTCTCTTTCCCTTCAGTTCTGTTAGTAATTGCTTTACATATCTCGGGGCTCCCTGATTGGGAGCATAGATATTAATAAGTGTTATGTCTTCTTGGTGCATGATTCCCTTTATCATTATGAAGTGTCCCTCAGTATCTTTCTTTACCTTTTTTTTTTTTGAAGTCTATTTCATTCAATAATAGTATTGCCACTCCCACTTTTCTCTGAATGCTATTTGCTTGAAATATCATTTTCCACCCTTTCACTTTGAATCTGTATTTGTCTTTGGAGCTGAGATGTGTCTCCTGGAGGCAGCATATGGTTGGGTTTTGTTTTTTGATTCATTGTGCAACTCTGTGCCTTTTTATTGGTGAACTCAGTCCATTTACATTTAGGGGGATTATTGAATGATGAGATCTTCTTATAGCCATTTTATCTTTTGCTTTCTGGTAGCTCGGTGTTTCCATTGCTTCCTTGCCTTGTGTTTCTGTTTTCTTTATTTTGGTTGGCTTTTGTAGGCTTCCCTCTGGTTCTTCTTGTTTTATGTTATATACTTCAGTTCTGAATCTTTGGTGTGTAATGGTAACCACACACACACACACACACACACACACACACACTCATCCATTTTCCTCTGAGAGCATCATCTCCATTCCCCTTTGCAAATTTGGATCATGAATTCTGCCCTTTATAGTCATTCTTATCTCAATTTGTCCCTATATATGCTGAACCTTCATTACTATCTTGCTACAACAATTTTCTTATTATTTAGGCTTATATTGCCCTGTTCTTAGTAAGGTTTGCACTCCTCTGCTTCTGTTTGCCTGATAGGCACACCTTCTCCCCTCCTGCTCCTCCTACAGGGAACTCCGGTGGCTGCAAGAGGCAGCTTATTTATTTCTCCCAGTCCACTGCCTGACACCCGGAGTTCTGACCTGTGGTAGCTCTTAAGTGCAGATCCCACGCTCAGATGTGCTAGTGTGAAGTTTGAGTGTTTTTTTTGTTGAGTTTTAGATGTTCAGCTTATTGTTGTTTCAAGGGGAGAGATCTGAGGATGTCTCTTACTCTTCCATGTTTCCAAATATCAGCTGTGCCCACCGCCTTGAGGCCCTTCCACTGATCTTGTCTACAGAAAGCTCTTGCTATAACAAATCTGAAAGAGTAACCCATGAGCCAATAATTTTGAGAAAGTTTTACTTCATGGTTACCAGATTCAGAAGAGGTTTTTAAATAATAGATGGGCTGTTGGCAAAAAGAGGCAACCTGGATGAGGATATCATAGTGTGGAGCCCTGGAAAGCTCATGGGAAAGATAACCTGTGACTAGGTTATAGTGAAGCCTGGATGGCCATGATGAGAGAATTGGCCCTTTGTTAGAAAAGGCAAGTCACGAGTCAAGCTCTCTTCATTGCATTAGGATGATGAAATTATCTTCTTCAAAAAATGATCTCCCTCAACCAATGGTGTACACTGAATTTTGTGCATCCAAAGCATTAAAATTAACAGGAATTTTCTGGAACACTATGACCACTTAACTCACCTGGATCTCACAACAGCTCTGTGAAGAAAGAATTATTATCTCTTTTCGGCAGATGAGAAAGTTGAGGCTTACCTAGAATAAGGAATGTTGCCAATGGATTTCAGATACTATTCCTTGTCTGTGTAACTCCGAACCTCCAACGTCACACTGTTTCTCCTGGAGAAAGCCCAGGACACATAATCTGCCTCCAAATAATTGGGAGTGAACTATGAATTATGGATTTAATTTTAGCCTCAAATAGAAGCTGACACCTACATGGTGTTTGCTGTGTGCCAGTTACTGTCCCAAGCGCTCCCCACGTGGAACTCTAATGAGTACAATGTGCCTTAGACATAGCTACTGTTATTAACTCCATTTAATGGAGAGGAAAGAGAGTCACAGAGCAGTCGAGTAAATTATCTAAGATTCCACTACCAGCAATTAGTGAATTTAAACCTTTATGACAGTGATAATAAACTGTATCTTAATGCCTCTTTTGATGATTTGTCCCTGTTGATTTTGGAAGGTAAAGAATAAAAAAGGACACCTTGGAGTTGGGTGTAAGGAGAGTTTTAATCTTCATACCACATAATTAATTTTCACAAGGGGGAGCAGGGCAGTGAGAATATGAATTTTTTTTTGTGATGCCACCCCCAGCTGGAGAGGCTGCAGGGCAGGCACACAGCCCACTCTCTCTTGGAAACAGTAGGATTCACCTCTGGCAAGGAAAGCAAAGGACAGAAACATAAGCTGCCATCAATTGATTTCTTTTTAAACCTTAGATGAGAAAAAATAGGCAGATGATAACTCAGCACTTTAAAGCTTTGCAGATGAGGATGGTGTTAATCAAATCTCTAGGATAAAGCAGGTAGAGTTAGAGGAAGCAAAAGAGGATATCTAGAGGTCATTACATGCTGTGTGTCCTGAATGCCACACCTACTGCCCTAACTGGTTTGTTTAATTTTTCTCAAAGATAATGGAATCAAGAATGAGGACATATACAGAGTAGAAAGACCCTGGGGCTAAAAATTTCTTAGCAATCTTACTGACTCTATGAGTCAACAGTGCAATATGGTTACCAAAAAAAATAAAAAATGGACACAATCATATTTACACCATCAAATATAAAAAACACAGAATAAAGAATGTTAGAGGTGATGGTCCCATTTTATTCTGTGTTGGTTAGAGCCTACCTGGAATAGGGTGTCTATTATGGGAAGCATATTCAGAGAAAGTATAGGCGAAGCAGAGCCACCAGAATGCTTGCAACTATTAGCCCCCAAAAGAAGGAAGTTTTATGACTGAGGAAGGGCCAAGGTTGGAAAGAAGCCATTCCAAGGAGTAGAGAGGAAAAGTGTGGAACTGGGGCACCAGGGAATGGTACTTCCTAGAAAATCAAAACAAAAAACCTACTGCCATTCTGAACAACAAATAGAGTTTATTCAACCAAGTAATCTTGGTAGTTGCATTTTTCCATAATAACCAGAAGTTGGTTTTTCCTGACTACCCTTTTAAAATTTTGGTTTCATCTGACCCTTTTCTCTATTCCATCTCTAATGGATTTTCCTCTATAATCCTTAGTGTATTCATTGTGCATTTTCCTCCTACTATATTTCCAGTGCCTAAAATTGTACCTGACACAGAGTTGGTGTTCGGTAGATATTAACTGGATGGATGAATGAATGGATAAATAGATGGATGGATGGATGGATGGGTGGATGAGATAGCAGCAGCAGAAGTAGTGAGATGCTGAGGAGACAGGGTGATATATATGTCTCACTGCCTAGAGGCACAGATGACCTCAAGCATGGGAGATTGTGAACATTTTTGTTAGGTGAGGTTAAGTTAGATAATCATTTATACACTAGTAATTTTATGAAACTTCAAGGAGATAGAGGGAAAGGATGGAAAAACTTTCTGAGAATTTGATGTGAGATCTGGCTCTGAGCTATTACCACAAACTGAACAGATTAACTCTAAAATGAAACTTAAAGGTTTTTCATTATGGAGGAGCTAACATTCTGAATGGGAAAGGAGCTCTCCAGACTCTTACGAACTTTCTTAGTTTTGGCAGTCTTTCATACCAAGAGAGATTTTGAAAAACTTTATTTGGAACTTAAAAACCATATAGCGGTTAGTAGAACTAACCCATCACAGCCGGAGGCTAAAGGTAAAGAAAGGCAGGGGTGTGGAAGAGGATGAGGCTCTCTCTGAAGGCTCTTGGGAGCTTCTTCCTGGCTTCTGGTGGTTGCTTGCAATCCATGGCATTCCTTGGCTTGGAGATATATCACTCCAGTCTCTGCCTCTGTGTCACATAGCATTCTCCCATGTGTCTTCTGTCTCTGAGTCCAAATTTCTCACTTCTTAGAAGGACACTTGTCATTGAATCAGGGCCCACCCTGATCTAGTATGATCTCATTCTACAAAGACCCTACTTTGAAATAAGTTCACATTCATAGGTTCTGGGAGTAGGACATAAACATGTCTTTTGGCGGTAGCACAATTATGCTTACTACAAAAATATATAATAAACACAAGATTGGGCATTTGAGGCCTAAATGAACCAATTTTTCTTGGAAAATTAAACTTTGTCTCCCATCTTAACTCCCACCCCGAAAAGGGCCTCCCACCATTTGGGGATCATGTGTGTAGTAGAAGGAATAAGGACCCTCCTACTCACTCCCTTTCATTTTCAGAAATTGCAGGAGAGTACACTCTCCCAAACTTTGATCTTGTAAAAATAATAAACATAAATGAAAAAAAAAACTTTTGCCAGTGATTGGTTTAGGCTCCAGCCGTTTGGGGCCAATATGATTTATTTATTCTTCATTCATTCAACAAATATCTATTGAGTTTCTATTACATACTGGAAACCACTAAAGTGTGGCTAAAAATGTTCTATGTATAAGATCGTGACCTCCGTTACTGATTTTTAAAGTTTATTGATGGTTTAAAAAAACATGTCTAAAAGAACATGGAGAAAAATGTCAGTTTTTCCAGAAAATGGGAATGTGCAGGTTACTTTCAACTGGCATGCACGACGTTCATGGCTACTCTGAATATACTGAGGATTTATGAGCAGGGGTATTTGCTGTTGCAGTTGCTGACTGTGAGGGTACCACCCCTAAGAAGCTAATGTTTTGTTCAACAGAGCAGAGAGAGAGAAAGAGCTTGAGTCTCTGGTGACGTTATTGAATAACTGAACTAACCAAAGCTCGTGTTAGAACATTCTTTTAATGAAAAAATAAATTTTGAAAATAAACATTGAATTGAGTTTGGATTGAGTTTTGATTTCTGGCTTGCTAAAGCATATAACTGACACAGACATTATTTCTTTGCCTTTCCTAAGTTCTGCGCAGTCAGAAAGCCACGAAAGGATAAAGGGGCGTGGCAACCCTCTACTTGCCTGAATGGGTTGTTGCAGGAGATTTAAGTGTTGTGTTTTGAAAAAGGAGACATTTGGTGAGAGGAGAACATATCTGAGGATAGGGAGGCCATGGTAGAACCTGAATTATGCCTTCAAGGGGACCACATGTCAAATGCTTATCTTTTTTGTTTTGAGCTTTTCCTGTAAAGCACACAATTTAAAAGCACCTGCCCTCTTTTATAGTAATCCCTTTCAGTTGCCTTCAACTTTTAAAATCGCAACAGCCTTGAGCCACGTGTTGGAATCCTGGGGCGTAGAAGGAGAAGGCTGTAAGAAGTGTGGCCTGTTCACAGTCATCACTGGCTGGTGCACATGAGGAGACACCACACCGGGAAGGCTGGACATCCAGGAACTCATACCAGTGACCAGAGGCTGATGGTCACCAAGTAAATGACCATTCAGCCATGGAGACCCACGAGGGAGCAGAGTATTGTGGAGAAGCCACTGCAGCCTAGACTAACTTAGAAGAAAACATGAAATAAACTCACCTTTCCCAAAATATACTAGATAGTATTCACCTTTGGGGATAAGAAGAATGCTGGCATTTGCATTATATAAACCAAGAGTTTAAATAAGAAAATCAATTATATTTTACACATCTTAAATTATTAAAATACAAATATCCTTATTAATTTGCATTTACCATTCTCATTCTCTGGGCACTTTTCAGGATCTTCCTTTCCAGCAGTTAACTTAGATTGCGTGCAGATATGCACTGCTTCGTGGAACGTGCAAGAGGCACCTGTGCATTTATGTGAGTGTGAGTGTATAGCCATATAATCAAATATGCAAAATTTTTAGGAATTTATATCTTGAGAAATTTACTCCTGCCTTCTTTCTCACCTTCCATCTGCCTCTTTAAAACAACCTCAGATCCTTTCCCTCGGG
Organism: Eonycteris spelaea; assembly: GCA_003508835.1. Taxonomy (NCBI): domain Eukaryota; kingdom Metazoa; phylum Chordata; class Mammalia; order Chiroptera; family Pteropodidae; genus Eonycteris; species Eonycteris spelaea. Next base: position 7,883,961 of record PUFA01000043.1, on the reverse strand, counting down.
AGTTGTCACCAGTGTGTGCTTCCGGATTTGGGATACACTTTCCCTTGTCTTCTTTATTTTTGTCAAGTTTAATTGTAAATGTTTTCACTCCTCTGCCATCTGCTTTTTCTCCCCTCTTTTTCACTCACATCTCCTCATTCCTTATTTTTCTATTTATCGCTAATAAGAATGATATATTTTAAGTAATAGACTTAACCTAGCATTGACAGGTTTTTTTGTTTTTGTTTTTGTTTTTGTTTTTTTTGCTATTGCCAAAATTCCCACAGATTAGAATTTCCCATTAGGAGAATCTGTTGTTGGAGAGGGATTATTGTAACACAGAAAGAAATAATGTGTGGGCCTGCTTTTCTAAATTAATTAATTAAATAATTATTTTTCAAACCTTTATTCTCTGTCTTCTCTCTAGTGTTTTCTTGCTTCTTGTTTCAGGTTTTGTAGTTCTTCCAGATCTTATCCTATGTCTATTATTACCAAGATACTTTCTCAAAACATGTAGCTATTGCACTAGTTTGCTAGAACTGCTGTAACAAAGTATTATAAACAAGATGACTTAAGCAACAGAAATTTATTATTCCACAGTTTTGGAGATCAGAATTCCAAGATAAAGTTGTTGGTAGGGTTGGTTCCTTTCTGGAACAGGGAGAATCTGTTCCATGCCTCTCTCCTAGCTTCTGTGAGTTTTGCTGTTAATCTTTGGTGATGCGTGACTTGTAGATGCATCACCCAAATCTCTGCCTTCGTCTTCACATGGTGTTTTTCCTGTGTGCATGTCTGTGTCCAAATTTCCCTTTTTTATAAGGACATCAATTATATTGGATTAGGGCCTACCTTGATGACCTCATTTTAACCTGATTATCTGTAATGACCCTATTTTTAAATAAAGTCACATTCACAGGTACTAGAGGTTAGGATACCACCATCTTCTGAAGGGACACAATTCAAATCATAGCAAGAACTTTAAGACTGGTTATATGACCAGTTTTCTGTAGGGACCCAAACACTCCTGAATGTTGTGATTTCTTCTGTACGTGTCAGTAATACACTAGGGATCTCTTAGGGACTATCAAACTAAAGAATTTATGATTCTATTTGTCAGAGGGAGAACTTAGATCAAGTCTGGAACCTGGTCAGTAGATCCACATGAAATTAGTGTTTCTTAAGTTGTCACAGAATTATAGTTTTGGGTTAAAACCCCTCCCATCATTTCCTATTTTTAATCCATTTGAGCATAGAGAAGACATTAACAATGAGAACATAAATCATATGTATGGTGGGGATTGGTAATTAAGCAGGAGAATTAGGTCTTAAAGACTTCTCTCAATAGTCAGAATTATTTGTGAGTGATCACGGTGATGTAAAGAAGGAAGTATTGCTTTAGATTACCACATACACCCATCCCTCAATTTACACAGATTATCTGTTCCACATGTTTTTTTTAATATGGAAGAAAACTGCATAAAGAATCAACCAAAAAAAAGATACTAAAGAAATAGGCCAATATAAGTCATAAAAATATTTATTTCACCTATTTTTACACAAAAAAATTCTAATGAAAATTTGGAAAAACCGAAATAAATTTTGTTGGCTCTGTGTTTGTACTGTAACCTAAAACAATCAACCTTCTCTTTGTAATTGGCACAGAATCACCATCTTCATTTCTAGAAATATTTGGAAGTTCTACTTCAGGTTCATTATTTATGTTTATGTTTTTGGGTGATCTTTTTCCAACCCCATCTTTTGCTAAGTTTTCATAAATTCTTTGATATTCACTGCAACATTTAAAAAATCTATTAAAAATTTTAAGACTCATTGGGTGTTTGGATCAATATCTAGAATTACAGTTTCCAGTTTTGTGGCCAATTTAAGAGCTTCGTAAATATTTTCTGCAGTGAATGAAACTGGTTCAAAGTCACTGCCATATTCATCGACAGGATGGGCTTTAGATATTAAGTGAATTAATTCATTATCAATTATTCATGATCAACCAGGAATTTGTTAATATCATCTACATTCAAATTGTCAGAGCTTTCTTCTTGAAATTTAATAAGTAATGCCAATTAATCCCTCCTCAGTTGGAACCATATTCCCTGGTACAACACCTCTGGCCATATTGCTTTCCAGCAAGCACTTAAAGTTGATGGCTTTATATCACTTAAAGCTAAAGTAATAGTCTTAATACAACTTAGAATTGTGTATTTATTCCGGCTTCCATAACTGTGATTCATTATTTTCAAGTTTATTAAAAATATCATTAAAACTCCATTTAATAAAATTAATCTTAAAGGTAGAAATAAAGCTTTGAGCTAAGGTTGGATTAAGGAAGTTTTATTTGGTGGCAAATATACAACTTTTATACTTGGATGTTCTAAATTGTGTGGATGACCAGGTGCATTATCTAATAGTAAAAGGACTTTAAAAGGAAGACATTTTTCCTTTATGTAATTTTCAGCTTCTACAGCAAACATTTGCAAAACCAATCCCCCAGAAAACATCAGTAGTCACTAATGTTTTTTTATTTGCCATCAATGAATAATATCATTAATAATTTGTGTTAGTGAGTATTCTTTGTATGTTAAGCTATTGTTTTTTAGAAAGAGTAATTGCCAATAAAGGAAATGAAAAAGAAAGATCCACATAAAATAAGATCATGTAAATGGAAACCATGTATAAAAAGTCTGTGTAAACAGGGAGAATATTTACTGTGTATAAAAAATCTCACATAAAAAAATACTGCATAAATCGAGGGATGGGTGTACTTCAATTTTCCCCTGACATGTAGCTGGCTGGCTTCATTTACAAGTGAGACTCAACTGAAATGTTTTTATCCATAATGAACTAAAGGCTAATATAATTTCAAAGCTGTGATCAGAGTTCATGAGACATATTTTAATTTATTTCTACTGAGTACTGACTAAAAGCCTGGGAACAATTGAAGATGATACTTAGAATAAGAAATTGAAATGTTAGAAGGACAAGGACCTGAGGATTCATTAGATCACTTGACAGATGAGTATTTCGAAATGTAGAGGCCTGCGATTACTGGGCTTGTCAGCAGAAGAGAATTGAACCCAGGTCCCTTGACTCCCAGTCCAATCTTACTTCCAGAGAAAAGTTCTAATGGGAGTTTCTTTCAGCTTTTCGCACCTCTGAAACAAGCCCTCATTTCTAAGATCTCAGGTAATGTTCCGGTAAGAGATCAGATGCTCCAGAATGTTAGGGCTCAGGGGAGCCTTAAAGATCATCTAGTGACTAGACCAGACTAGTCCAAATACTTCACTTTATAAACAAGGAAACTGGGATCTAAAGAGAGAGAAGCTAAAACAACAACAACAACAACAACAACAACAACAACAACAACAACAACAACACCACCACCACACCAAAGAGATAAAGACAGGGAAGCTGACTGGGTTCTTATCATTAGCCAGACACAGAGCTGGGACTGGAACAAAGGTCTTGTAGAGCTCAGGACTCTCCTTCCTGTCTTCTTTTAGACTGAGTGATTCTTAATGATTCCGTGTATCTCCTTTGTTTGCTTTTTAGCTATAACTCTTTGTTTTCCTCTGTTATTTAGTCATTTCTTTAAGATTTGTAGTATATATCTTTATCTTATCACAATCTATAGTCAAACAATATTATGCTACCACTTCATACACAGTGTAAGAACTTTTCTCTCTTCCCAGGTTTTATGCTATTTTTGCCATACATTTTACTTATGCATATGCTATAAATATGAAAACACATTGCTATTATTTTTGTTTAGTTAGTCTGTTATATTTTAAAGAGACTAATTAATAAAAGGCGTATTTACCCATATGCTTAACCGTTTCTTGTGCTTTTCATTTCTTTGCATAGACGCATATTTGCATCTGGTATCATTTTCCTATGCCGATTTTTTTTTTTTGGCTTTTATAAATCAGAAAAAAATCATTTAATCTTCATTTTTGAAGGAAGGCTATTTTTGTAGGGATAAAATTCTAGGTCGACAAACTCTGGCTGTACCAGTCTCTCTAATCTCTCAGGTTTGTCTTTCAGTTTAGGGAGTCTGCTGGGCTCCCCCTGGGTTCCTCTCCCGGAGCTGCAGCTTGAAAACTCCTTAAAGGCAGTAAGTTGGGACAATCATAGGGCACGTCTCTTTTGTTTCCTATTTCTCAGGGATCACTGACCTTTATTACCTGAGTCTTAAAAACTGTTATTTCATATCATTTTTTGGGGGTTGTTTCAGGAGAAAGGTAAATTAGGTTTCTGTTACTTCATCTAGGCTCAGTGCAGAAGGCTGGAATGATAGAAATGTAATCTTAGTAATTTTGAAGGATTTCCTACTGCTCTAGGGTTTTGCCAAGGGTCAGGGCACCTCATGTAGTATTGAGACATGGGCTGGCAGGAGGAGCCCATTGGGTCCTTAGCCACTGGTCTGTGCAGGTGGCTGCCGAGACATCCTTTGTCCCCATGATCCTTCAGCTCTGGCAGCTGTTTTGCTGCTTCTGGGTTATGCTGGATATCCAGGAGTCTTGGTGAGAGTCTGTTTGGCCTCATTATCTCTAGACCCAGTGCCATGTAACCATTCTCTATTTTTCTGTGATCTGTCATCTTACCAGCCCTTTTCTGGAGAAGATGTACAGGTTCTTCTTCTGGAACACACTGATTTCTTGGCTATTACTCTCTCCCTTGCTCTCTCTCTCTCCATCTCTCTCCCCTTATACCCCGCTAGCTTTGGAAACACCTTTTCCTTATCTGGGATGGGAATGGATATTGGATAAGTAAATTCGTTAAATTCTTCCAAGGGCTTGGGACTTTGAGAACACAGAAGGCAGAGCCTCTCAGTCCCTGCTTTCTGCCTGTCACACCCTTCCCCCAGAGGCATTGTAGAGAATGCTGATTATTTGCCTGAAGAGTGGAGGCAGGAAAAGGAGAAATGCCATGATAAAAAAACAAAAACAAAAACAAAAACAAACAAACAAAAACTTTTCCAAAGCTGTTATATCACAGTAATAAGTATTCTTCATCTTGCTGGGAAATTTACCTTTTGAACTTATTCCATTTATGGCTATTAAAAATAGCAAAATATTCTTTAGGGTGGGTGTGCTGAACAGAGCCTTAACATTTTAAATTTTATTTTAGTAATCCTATATTTGTATGGGAAGTATAAGCTAGATTTGGGATATATAATTACTTGGCTGTATTCAACAGTAATGTTCAAGATGGTACACAAAGTCATTATTTTTAGCATTCTGAATAAAGATATTTTCCCTTCTTAAACTCTAGTCTCCACTGCCACATCCACCCAAATTAACCTTGATACATTCATTATTGATGTATCCTCAATACTGTTTCTATACGGAATTCTTAACCAGTAAAATTTAAAAAAGATTTAAGATGCATAATTGCATAGTCGTGGAACTCTGATATATTCAGCATGGCCTAGCTTCCAGACTCTGTAATCCTCCTTTCCAATAGCTGTGGCTGCAGGACACCGCAGACAATCCTATGCTGGTCTCTACAATCAATTCTAACCTCAAAATAGGTAGAACTACGTTTCATATGTCCACCCTGTGAGATGAATTTCCAGGTGGCTCTTAGGTTGCCCCTGACCTTATGGCCCAGATTTGTACACTGGACTTTCGTTCTACCTCTAAAGCACAAACCCACTCTGTGTCCCAGATTTGGTTCTCAAACCCCTCTCTCAACGACGGATCTAGTATTGCTGTTCTCCCAGGATTCAGTCATTGCGTTCTGGCAGACGGAACGCAATCATCAGTCTTCTCCAGGTTTAATCATATGACCACACACCTAGATTTCTCTGTGTCTCCTATTCCCAGGTCCCCCAGTTAAAAGCTCTGCCTGTGTGTTGGACATTATTCTCATCTGATACCTTTTCTAGTATCCTTGCCCCTATTACATATATCATTTAAAATGACATTTTTTCCCCCTTAAGAACTCCTATTATGGCTTGTGTGTCAAATCCTTTGTGTTAGTAAGTGAACCTGTGTAAGCATTACCCAGTACCAGATATTCCAGCTGTTTGAGATATGTGTCTTCCAGCATCCCCTAGAAGGCACAACCAAGAGTTAGATGTTAGACATATGTACATATGTATATTGCATATATACACACATATGCATATTATGTCTTACTCTGATGAGTATTTAATGTCTCTCAGTTTCACGAGTTCCAGTGTTATTCCAGCAATAGTCACCTCTTGACTTACAACCCTCACCACTTCATCTTTCTATATAATAGCTGATATCACCACCGCATCCCTGCTAACAGCTAGAATAGTGACCACCATCCTTTGTCAGAGAAGACAATGAAGGGCTGGTGGAGGAGAATCTAGGGCCACTTTCTTTTGCTTACTCATTCATTCAATCTTTCCACAAGTATCTATTAAGCACACACTATGTGCTTGGTACTCCCTAGGCATTCTCCATAAGCAAAGTTTCTTTTCTTTTCTTTTCTTTTCTTTTTTTTATGGAGTTTACATTCTAGTGGAGGGAGCAGACAAAAACCAAACAAATGAAAGTTTGAGATGTCAGATTTAGAACAATATGATAAAAAGAAAATAAAGCAGGATAAAGTTTTAGAAGAGAAAGGTGTGTGTGTGTGTGTGTGTGTGTGTGTGTGTGTGCGCGCGCGCGCGCGCGCTAGATACAATATTTGATACAGAGGTCAGATGCTTTAGCTAATACAATTTCATTTAAACAGCAACCTGCCTATGCATATCTTGGGGAAGAATACTCCTGTTGAATTTTGTTGAATGTTTTTTTTTTTTTTTTTTTTTTTTTGCATCTATCGGGAGGACCATGTGCTTTTTCTTGGTGCCAGTTTTGTTTCAGAGATCACCAGTCCTTTTGCATGAGAAGAGTGCACTATTTTTCAAGGGGCTCTGTGTCACAAGCTTGAAGAGAGCCTGAGGTCAGACGTCGTGAAACTCCACAATCTGAAGTCATATGTTGGATTCTTTTAGAATTCTTGCTTGTCCAGGCCTCTGGAGATTCTCTACTTTGGGAGGATATGTTTGCTTCTCTTTTAAAAGATATAGGGGACATCCGGAATGACAAAAGCAAAATCCTTTCCTGGGACACTTTGACATTAAAGTTTAAAAGAGAATAAACTTTAGAGCTAGAACATTCTGGACTTAATTCTGTATTTTCTTCATAGAAGACAATTCTCAGCCTCAGATTTCCAATCTGTATAAGGATGTTTTATTTTTTAATTTTTTTTACTTTTCAGTTACAGTTGTTGTTCAATAGTATATTAGCTTCAGGTGTATAGTATAGTGGTTAGACATCTATATAACTAGTGAAATGATCCCCTTATAAGTGTAGTACCCACCTGACCCCGCAATTTATTACAATATTACTGAGTATGTTCTCTATGCTAAACTTTGGATCCCTGTGATATTTCGTAGCTGCCAAGTTGTACTTAATCCCATCACCTTTTTCACCCATTACCCTGAACCCCCTCCTATCTGGCAATCATCAGTTTCTTCTTATCTATGAGTTGTTTTTTTTTCTATTTTAATTATTTATTTATTTTTTTAGATTCCACACATAAGTGAGATCATATGGCATTTGTCTTTCTCTGTTTGACTTATTTCACTTAGCATAATATCCTCTGGGTCCATCCAGGTTGTTACAAATGGTAAGATTTCATTGTTTTATTTAGCTGATTAATATTCCATTGTATATATGTACCAACATCTTTATCTAGTTGGCTATTGATGCACATTTAGCTTGCTTCCATATCTTGGCTATTGCATATAAAATGTCCTTATTTGTCTCTTTATGAGGACTTTTGTTGACTGAAGTGTTTGTTTTGCAAGAGGTTCTACTATACAGTTCCAGGTATGTGTGAGATCCCTCAGCAATGTTCTTACCATACTCTATCCTTTGGACAAATTTTATAAATGCTTATTCTAGAATTTTAAGGTGATGTTGATTTATGTGAAGAAAAATATTAGATTTAAAACAGATAGATTTATAGATTTTTACTTTCTACTAACTCTGGAATATTTTAGAAATATATCTCTGAACAGAGTAATATTAACAGACCTACATTGTTTCTTGGTTTCTTTGTGGCTGCTTATGTTACAGAAGTTATTCTATATAGAGTGAAATTATAAGTTCTGTTACCCCTCTGAGGCAAGGAACTATAGTTGTGGATGCTAGAGATGCAGAAAAAAATTATATCTTCTATAGACATTAAGTTTTGAGACAACACTAGCATTAAGAACTTCTTTTCCACAAAATCAGTCAAATTAGGGCAAAGTATATTAAATTACATCAGGGATACACAGAACGTGAACCTCAGCGCTCTCATCTTCACTTTAACTTGCATAAGCGTATTATTCAGATTCCCGAACCCTCATAATAAAGTGAATTTTTTTTTCTAAATTGTTGGTAATATTCTTTGTTATTTGGAAGTTTGGGTGTTATGCGGAGGAGTAACAGGGTCCAAGCAGATAGAAACTTTTGCTTCTTTCAGTCAAGTCTAAACTATAAAACAGAGACAACAATTTGAGTAAGCGTGACAGGTTTGGATTATTATCATTCTGTTACTTTTCAGAAAATATGTTACTTTATACTCATGAAATTGTCTGAGATGTCACAGTCACAATGATAAGAGAATAAAAAGGTATAGACACAATCTGAAAATTCGTTTGACTGAGGTGACATCTTCCTGCCTTTTCCAGAGTCAGCAATGATTTTCGTGAATAATACTTTAATTCAAAATAGACAAGAAGCAAAAAAAAAAAAAAAAAAAAAAAAAAAAAAAAAAAAAAAAAAGAAGAAGAAGAAGAAGAAAAGAAAAAGAGTATATATCATATTTGCTTGTAATTACATAAGGAAATACTGGCAAAATACATTAAAAACTAATAAAAGTTGTCATCTCTAGAGAGAATAGGTAGATGAGGTCAGGAATTGAATGAGACCTCTCAATGTTTACCTTTTTACACAATTTTGAATTTAAACCCATGGGAAAATATATAAATAAAATTTTATCTATGTTATAGCTTTATCTATGTTAAAACTTTATCTGTGTTGTATAGTGGGCCTGGGCTATTGAGGGCAACCCTGAGATGTAGACATGGAGTCTCCCTGCTCTCTGATGTATTGAGATCCTTTAGAGAATTGCATTCCTTTGAAGCCTCTGTTCCCTCAGCTGAGAAAAGGAGAATTATAGCTGCCCTGTCATGGGTATTATGTCCCTATTTAGAGAGGGACCACCACATGCTATCGTCACCCACAGTGCACCACCCAAGTAGTAACATCACGCCTCTCAAGATAAGCATGAATCCTGTGGCTGAAGGAGACTTTCTCACCATCTGTGTTCAAGCTGCCATCTTCCAACTGTCATTATAGATTACAGAATGCCGGACTAAAGGTACAGAGCCATTAACACTGGAATATCAGACTTAAATTCATTGAGATACTAGCTTTGCAACGTAAAGGCTGACTATTCATGAGCAAGTTATCAAACTAATCCATGCATCATTTTTCTTTGTACATAAATGGATATAGTTATAATTCCAACTTTATAAGGTTGTTATGTGCATAAATGAGATTATAAATGTAAAGGATTTAGCAGAGTGACTGGCACATTGTAAATGTTCTTGAAAAAATGAGTTGTTGTTGTTATGTCCCTAAGAGACAAAACATTTAGTAACTGAACAAAGGATGGTAATAGCCCTTATTCATTATTTCACTGTTAGAATACCTATGTGGTGCCTTATTCCAGGATTCAGTGGTTTTTTACTTAGATTTTTTGTTCCCCTTAAAGACACGATTTTCTCAGAACAGTGTATGTTTGGTTTTCAAGGTGCCCTGTTTTAGGGATTGAATCATGCCACTAAAAATTTTCTCCACAGCTAGTGAAACATCACACACAGTCAGACTATGTCTTGCTGAACCATCGCTCTTGCTGAAGGCATTCTAAGAGTGGCACTCCTCCCAGGCAAATAGGATAGCTTTAGAACATGGCTCACATTTTTGAAAAGCTTCAGGGTGGAAGTTAAAGAAAATCATAAAATAACTTAGTCCAGAGAAACCATTTGTATGTCATGGAACTGTTTCATATATTTAGCTCTTATGAGTTGAGAGTTTAATATGTATCAGGCATTGTACTAGTTGTTGGGTGTACAGAGGTGAATGAAATAGACTTGGTGTTTGCTCTTCAGGGAACTCACTGTTAGGGGGGTGTGGGAAATGGAGACATGTAGGCTAATAAGGAGGTAAACAGATCCATAAATACAAAATTACAAAATGAGAGCAACCAATAAAAGAAAGCAACAGCTAGCTATTATAAAGAATGATGGAGACAGAGATCAGAGAAGGCTTGTTTAAATTAGTAATATTTAAGATGCAACTTCAAGGATAAGAAGACATCCATTACAGAATATTCCAGACACAGAAAATCGCAAAACAGTGCCTCTAAGGCAATGGTAATCTCAGCTATTTCAAGGTATTAAAAAGAGGCAGTTTGGTTAGAGTGTAGTGAGGGGGGAAGAGTGAATCAAATAGGCAGAAGATATAAGCAGTGAGCAAGGTCAAGAATTTGAGCATTAACAAAAAGGAAATGGAGAATGAATTAAAGGAAAACCAAAGAGAAAAATTTCTTCCCTCCCTCCCCTAATTATTTAATTAGTGTTTACTATGTACCGGTATTTCTAGTCACTGGAGATGCTGAGCTAAACAAAAGAGATAGAAAGTTAGCTGTGGTGTTCCTAACATTCTCATCAGGAGACAGTCGCTGCAGTCCAGTGTGGAAGGGCAATGACCTGAGGGAGCAGCAGTGAAGACAGAGAGAAATTGAAGAATTTTGTATCCTCTTCTCATCCTCTAGAAACTGACGCATCAACTTCCAATACTTCCACCATCGATATTTCACCTGGCTCCTGACATTGGTATCACAGGAAATCATTCCTTTAGCTCTCCTTCCTGACCTCTCCCTTACCCAGCTGTCATCTGATGCCATGTCTCACTTACAGAAAATGATGATGATGAGAAAAGTAAGAGAAAGAGATTGAAAGTACAAATCAATACATGAATAAGACCATTAATCAAAAAAAAGGAAAGAAACATTTGGGAAGAATGAGCATGGCAGAATGCCAGCATCAACGTGCCCACTGAAAGAAGAAATGAATGATGCCTTAGAAAAAAGATGGATTAGCCTGGTCCACTTGCAGAAATTAGACATAGGATTATATAAACTCAAATTTCCCATTAATTTTCTGTTCCTGAGAAAATTTCGACACTAATAGCGGGCTGAATCTTGGGACCTCTACCTTATCTTTAAAGGAAATGGTGTGTATTGTAGGCAGCCATTATAACCTAGGATGTAGGGTCTAGAAAGACAAAAAGGGAGCACTTTCCCGTAGGGTTCCTCTGTTGTAGCCACTAGTTGCATGTGGCTCTTGGGCACTTAATATGTCTAGTCTGGATTGAGATGTACTATAAGTGTAAAATGCTCACTGGATTTTAATACTTTGTACAAAGACAAAAATATAAAAATTATTGTTAATGATTTGTATATTGATTACGTATTGAAATAATATTTTGGTTATTTGGGTAAATAAAATATATTATTAAAATTAACTTTACTTATTTCTAAATTTTCTAACTTTACTTATTTCTACCATTTCTAAATATGACCACTAAAATTTTAAGTTAAGGGTATGGCTCTCATTATGTTTCCATTGGTTAGCACTTCTCTCGATAATAATAGTAACATACTTATTGAGCATCCAATGTGTTCCAGACACTGTTGTAAATGTTTTACATGTAACTTTTAATTCTCACAACAAATTTCAAGGTACATACTAAGATAGTTCCATTTTTACAAATAAAGAAATCAGGGTAGGGATTAAGTAACTTGTCTAAGTTCATACAATTGGTTAGTGGGAGAGCTGGGGTTCAAACCCAGCCAGGCTGGTTCCAGAACTCACATTCATTCACCTCATTTCCCTAGCTCTTGGTGTTGAGAATTGCTTCAGCATCTTATACAGAGTGAGACAGGTGTAAGGAAGTCAATACAACTATGTATTCATTAGTAGTTTTAGGTTGTAAGAAACAAAGATACGCTCAGGTTGCCCAAGTTAATGGAGATTTATTATAAGGATAGAGAAGTAACGAATGAGTTTTATCAATGTCAACATCAGGTTTTTTGGAAAAGCTGGAAACTTACTCAGAATACCACAATAATTCCAGTGTAAGACAGAACTCCTAGGCTACCATTCTTGGGTCTTGGCTTCTCTCCACCTCTGTCTGAATCAATTATTGATTAATTGCCTCATGGCTTCTACTTACTTAAGACTTTTACTAACTGCCTTCTCTCAGCATTTAGCTTCCACACATCTTTGTTGTCTGTAAGATTTGTATTCTGATTTATAATTCATAGTCAACTGGATTGGCTGGATTGGACACTCTTAAATACAGACTGGTCTATTAGCAGAATTTTCTTCCCGATTCCCTCCTAAGTCACTGTCTTTCCTTATGTTTCGCTGTTTTGGGAACAGCATCCACTACTGGTTGGCTGCTACAGACAAGTATTATAAGATCATATGACTAATATAATGATAAAATAGCAAGATTTGTTTATGTCACAAATGCTTTTACCTACAGTCATTCCTTCACAAATATTCACTGGTTATCTGCTATGAGCCAGACACTGTTCTTGGCATTTGGAATTCATCTGTGGAAAAAAAAAAAAAAGACAAAGATCCCTGCTCTCATGGAATTTCCATTCTAGCTGAGGGAGGCAGACAACAACTAAGAAGTGTAATATGTATAACATTTGTTAGAAGGTGATAAGGGACATGGAGAAGAAAGTAAAGGGATTGAGAGTGTTGCTAGGGTGGGGAAATAGCTTGTAGTTTTACTAGTGTGATTAATGTCAGCCTCATCAAAAATATGAGATTTGTGCAAAAGCCATAAAGGAGTAGAGGGAATTAGCTGAGGAGCTGGAGGTAGAGCACTCAGGCAAGTGGAACAGCTAGAGCAAAAGCCCTAAGCTTGGCGTGTTTGAGGAACAAGAGGATTAGAATGGCTGGAGCAGAATGAAGAAGAGCATGGAAGCAGGGGGTCCTGTTAGCAGGCTATTGCAATGCTCCAAACAAGACATGATGGTTATTTGTGCCTGAGTGATAGGAGTAGAGGTGGTGAAAAGTGGCTTATTCTGGATATATCTTAAAGTTAAAACCAAAAAGGTTTTGCTCACAGATTGGATGTATGGAATGAAAAAAAAAAAAGAGTAAAATCAAAGATATCTCACAAATATTTTGGCCTGAGAAATTGGTAGGATGGAGTTATCATTGACAATGATGAGGAATGCTATAGATGTAACAGATGTGGGAGTTTAGGGAAGATCAACTTCAATTTTGGCCGCATTGAGTTTGGTATGAATATAGACATTCAAGTGGACATGCTTAGTCAGTTGGATATATGAGTTTGGCATTTGCAAGGGAATTTTGGGTTTAGAATATATATTTGAGAGCTATCAGCATGTAGATAGTATTTAAAGCCATGAGACTCAATGAGATCATCAACATAGTAAAGGTAGAGAAGAGAGCCAAGGACTGAACCCTGGGGCATTCTAACATTAAGGACTCATGTAGGAGAACAAAATCCAGCAAAGCAGAGAAGTCATGGTGATCTAGAAGAGAAATACAGAAAGTGTGGTGCCCTGGCAGCTGAAGAAGGAAACAGTGAGAAAGTGTATGAAATTCTGGTAATAGGTCAAGTAAAAAGAGGATTGACAATTGACCATTAGATTAACAATATGGAGGTCATTGGTGACTTTGATGAGAGCAGTTTTGATGGAGTTGGGTTGTGGTGGTAGATGCTGACTGGAGTGGTTTTAAGAGATAATGAGAAGAGAGGAATGAGAGATGGAGAGGATAGATAACTCCTTTAAGGAGATTTGCTACAAAGGGAAGCAAAGGAATCAGATGTAAATTGGTGGGGGAAGTAGAGTCTAGAGAAGGTTTTATTTTTTCTTTTCTCCCTGACCTAAAAAACTAATATCTTCTCTCTCGTACATGTGGAAAGAGAAAAATGGATCATATAGAAGAGAAAAGAGAATTCAAGAGTGAGATTCTGGAGCAGATAAAGTAGATGGGATCTGGTATCCATGTGAAGGGCATGTTTTTAAACAGGAACATGAAAATTGATCTATTAATAAGCAGAACGGTGGGAGATATGCTGTGGACATCTGTGGAAGATCTGAGTGAAGTAGGAAGTAATGTCATTAGCTGGTAGGGAGGGAAGTAAGTATAGTGATGGAGTTGTGGATTTCAGTAAATAGAAGATTTGGAATAATCTTTTGGGAAAATGGGAAAGTGAATGGATTCTAGACAGTGATGGGATTCCACAGGCAGCAAAGTCAGAAACTTTAAGGACAAAGAGTGCCTATTTCCCTTTTTTTTTTTTTAATGAGATGAAATTTGCCCCCTACTTGTTTGAAATGAGTCTAATGCTTGTCAGTTGAGACAAAGGAGAAGGAAGGAGATAGTTTTTCAAAAGCTGAGCCAGAGCTAGGCATCAATGATTAAAAGGGGCTAGTAATTTATCTCCTTTATTATAATTCTAGTGAATACTTAAGTAGGCGGGGGGGGGGGGGAGAGAGAGAGAGAGAGAGAGAGAGAGAGAGAGAGAGAGAGAATGAGAATATGGTACGTAGCCATATTAGAATTTGGAGACCCGACAATATGTCATTCTGCAGAACTTAGCGTCCTGGCTGAGGCCTGGTGGATTATAGAAATAGATGAGCAGCTCCCTAACTGATCACAGTGTGAAATGAAAAAGCTCTCCAAATGTTCCGCCTGCAGATCTGTCGTATTAAAATTTATTTCCAAGTTTGGAACCTCTGTAGCCTCTAAATAAAAGAGAAAAAAATTAAAAAGAAAAAAGAGCCAGGGTGAAAAATGATGATGACAGCATGATGAGGATAGGATATTTGCTCAATGTCTACCTTTCTTGGCAGTAAACTTGATAAACCAGAACCTCTCTATTATGATTTCCAGAGGGCTTGACTATGAATATATGATATAAGTAATGTCAGAGGACTGGATGTTATCAGGGAAAAACAAACAAACAAACAAAAAACACTCTAATTCTCTCCAGAGAAAATAGGAGTGATTCTCAAGTTCCATGTACTTTTAGGACTTAGTGAAGTCATATTAACAGGCTTCTGTAATGTATAAATTTTAGCACATTTATAAACCTCAATGCATCTTTATATATTTCACACCTTGGTCTTATAGATTTTTAAAACTCCTTTAGGTTAAAATGAATGAAAATGAATGCCTTGGGCAAGAATTCTTTAGTCTCTTCACACCTGCTCCTATAATCTTGTATTCAGCAAAGATCTGGGGAGGGCAACCCTCTGGACTGTGAGACCTATCACCTGGGTCTGACAGCCTGGCTCACAATCTGTGGACGGGCTCGTGGTACATCTTGCTCTATACTGCTTAGAAAAATATCTGTTTTTCTTCTTCTAGAGCAAAAATGCAAGCCAATCTCTACAGAATTGAGACTTCATCTTTGTGATCTATCTGTTTTAAATCAAAAGTATGGAGACTGTCAGCTAATCAACAGCTAGAATATCTACCAGTTGTAACATGTTAGTGACCTTGGATTTGACCTGCCATTACACTGTACCTATTGAAAGCTTACTGAAACCAGGGATAAACAAGAAGAACATTCTATTTTATAAGCATTCATTACTTTGCTGAGATTTATCAAGAACCCAAATTAGAAAGAAGGAGACTTAGGAAGGCATAGTTTCCTGACTATTTTTTCCCCAAGAATCCACCTTGCAACTCAATGAATATTTACTGAGTACAGTAGGTACCAGTTTTATAGTATTTCTTCAGTTTGACCTGTGCTTAGATAAGGGGTAGTGGGAGGACTATCTATTTAATGAAGTTAGGTATAATTTGGTTTAGAAGATTGTCTTTTAGGACTGGAAAGAGATTGATATTCATACAGTGATTAGGATTCCCTATTCATAAATGCAATAGGTGGTCATTAATGGATGACAGAAAAAAAAATTCCCCCAAATTATTTAGCTGGTGGCTAAAATTTTCATTAAAAAAAACCCCAAAAAACCCATGTACTTGAGCTAGTGCACTGACTGTCCGTGAATCCTTCAAAAGTATAAACGTCTTTGAGAGAACAGGTAAGTCTTTTTTAACTATTTGGACTTTGGTGATAGATAACTTCCTCAGATAATCAGTTATTGTTCTGGAAAGCAAAAAGAAAGATCATGAAGGGATGAAACATCTACCTGGCAACTTTTTTGTGGGGCACCATGGGTTGATCAAGGGGTAACGTCACCACAGAGGGTTGGGGAAGCCACCTGTCTGCACTGTTTGTTTAGGTTAAAAAAAAAAAGCCATGTGGAAGCAATATGGAAGAGGTGTATGGATGGACTGATTTTTATATGCGCCGAAGATCAACTTTTGATTACTTAACAATTTGACCTAGGACTTCTTGTCCTGATTCAGCTTGGTTCTTCCTATACTGATAATGCTCAGCTTGGCATTATATAAAGCTTAGAGGGTTAAGGGCTGGGAATCAGTGTTGAGTTCAAGCCTTGACTTCACTATTTGACTACCCTCATGCAAATCATTAATCTCTTGGAGCCTCAGTTCCCCATCTATGAAAACAGGTAGTACGATAGATCCTTGACATGAAGCGGGATCCTTCATGAAGACCTTATAAATCCTCAAATTTAGAAATACTGTTCTATTGTAAAATCTCTGATTTTAATAACTTGGAATAATAAAATGTTCAATGGACATATTTTTAATATTTATTTGACATAGAATATAATTTGGTAAGTTTCACGTACATACATACCTGTGGAATCATCACCACCGCAATCAGATAATGAACATATCCATTATCTCTCAAAGTTTTCTTATAGCCCTTTGTAATCCCTTCCTCCCAACTGCCCCCAGCCCACTCCACCCATCTACATATCATTAAAATTTAAGTTACCTTTCAGATTATAATTAGCCCATTTCAGCAACAAGTAGACGACAAGATCATCAGAATGTGGGAGTTGACCAATTGGTCAAATTCACTTCATTTTTAAGAGCTTCTTTGCCACACTATATTGTCATAGTATAAACACTGTAAAAATATAACTCAGAAAAATTCAAAATTAAACTATGCTATGTATCTTCAATGTTGCTTGTGATTATCTAGTTACAACTAACTAAATCTAGATATGCTGATGATCTATTTCATATTGTTTTCAGGATGAATATAATAATATATGTGAAAGTTTCTCATAAACTATAATGAGCTGTACTAACAAAAGGTATAATTTTTATTGTGTAGTCACTACTTTTCCTATACAGCCCTAGTGCTGCATGCACATGATCTTCAGAAGCACACACAGCTTCCTGAGTGCAGTGCTCATCATTAATTAGACAACCTTGTAAGAGCTCCACAACATTTATTGACATGATGGACCATTTTGCAGAGACTTTGAGAAAACAAAACTGAAATTGCCATGGGCTCATCTTTTAGGGCTTTTGAGATATAGAGTATAGTATGAATAAGTCATAATTTAAACAATACTTGGCCTAATAATATCGGAATAGGATATGTGGTAAACAAAGCCAACCATGAACATTTCTCTATTTTATTCTGTCTCTCTTAATCATCAGGTAGCACATTCAGAATTTAAAAAGCCCCTTTCTCTATGTACTTGTGTGGAGATAGTTGTGAGTCAGGGGCCATTACTGGAACAGAGTACATAAAGGTACCATGAATGTTTATCAGCTTCAGTTAAATTTAATCCAGGGAGCTGCCAGAGTCTGCACTGTCATAGAGAGAGGTATTTTCTATTTTAAAGGTAAGACAAAGTCCACTACAACATTAATTGTATTTCAAGGCTTTCTCCCTGACCTAAAAAGCTAATATATACAAAGTACAGAAATTCCTTCTCAATCATTAGAATTTGGATTCTGAAAACTCTTATAGTAAAATAATTTGTGGTTGAAGAATTCATGGGAAAAAGATTAGGGGATTGAAAATTCCCCTGAGGCCAAGTGTATTTTCAAAAGTCCTTATTAATATATATTTAAATATACAGATCAATAAAAAATACTAGATAAGAGAATGTCAAAAACCTTAATACAGTCATAAAGTTGTTCTTAAAACAGTAATAATGAATACTGTACAATACATTTCAATTTAGTTTTCATGCATGACTTCTGAGAAGATCCACAGGGGAGATAAGGGAAGTGGATGGGTTGTAGCTGGAAAGAGGAATCATCGGCTCCCTCCTCTCCACCTCCTGGGTGTTCACACTCTGAGGTCTGTTCTGGAAGGTGAATTTTGTGCATGTGGCTTTAGCAGGAGTTCAGGCTTCTCAACAGCAGGAATAATGCTGCATGAAGGGCTTAAGGCTCCTGAGTGAGTTTCTCCTTTGTAAATAAAATAAGTTGAGCAGGCTAAGTAGTTTAAAGAGCTCTTTGTTCTCTTCATCTGTTGTAGTCAGTCCTTTAGACTCAATCCTTTTTGGGTTTTGCTCTTAACATGTGTTCAAAGTGGAGTCTTTAAGTTCTAAGTTTTAATCAATTGATGTTTTGGAAGGTTTTTTTTTTGCCTGCCTGGGTGATGGGCAGATGCTTCCCTAACATGAAGGTCTCCACAAGCACCATTTCTGGATTGTTACCATAGTGAGCAGGTTCAGGTGACAGAGGAAGCAATTTAAATTCCCTTTTCCGGAGAGGTCAAATCTGTGGTGACAAAAAAAGACTAGACTTTGGTGATGAGTGCACAATAGAGTATACAGATGTTGTATTGTAAAGTTGTACACCTGAAATTTATATAATGTTATTAACCAATCTTACCCCAATGAATTAAATTTAAAAAGAGACTCCTTAAAAAATGATAATAATTTTAAAATTCCCTTTTTCAGAATGAGTCACTTCTAGCACTTATAAAATAATATATTTTTTTCCAGTATTTACTCTGTACCAAGCCCTCTTCTAAATGCTTTTATGCATCATCTCTTTTAATACTCATATTTGCTGAGAGAGGTGGCTGTTGCTATTATCTCAGTTTTACATGTGAGGAAAGGAGATTGTACAGAGGAAAAGTAACTTGCTCGGGATCATTTGTTAAGTGGCAAAGTAGGGCTATGTATACAGCATTCTGAGTCCAGGCCCTCCATTCTTAACCCCTCTGTAAGGCTGCCTCATTGTGTCTCATTATTCAACGCCTCTCTTTGTCTCCATCATGAACCCCATTCCCATTTTACTCTCAAGCTTTCCCAGGACCAGCATCTTGTGAAGCTACCAGAGCACCCCGGAGTGAGTATTACAGAGTTATCTGCACTCACGAAAGGGCACAAAGTGAATCCTGGGTCTAGGGAGAAGCACACGGAAGGATGAGAGTAGAGGTGAGAGCCCCATAGAATTCTTTGGTTTCACAGGATTCTTTCATGAGACACCTATATATTGATTAAAAGTGACTTTTGTGTGACAATGCATAATCCAAGTGGAATAAGCATGCAAAAGCAAATCTGCAAAAAATTCTAAATTCCCTTAAGAGAACTTGTAGACTATTTCCTTTATTTGTTACGTTTAGGGCCTGCCTACGTTAGTAATTGTTGATTATTTTTAGAGGAAGAACACCAGTTGAATGACCTAATCAAGGATCTGCTAACTTTTTGCAGTTGACCTTAGACCTACTTGGCCCTGTCCCAGGTCATAGAGCAATAATAAGAATGGATTTATCCCTGGCTTCACATAACATGTCTTCGTTTTAGTTCTTCTTTTGTCTCACTTTTTTTTCTTAATAATCCTGTCATACTTTAAATACTGTACTAGGCCTCTGGAATCCATTCCTTCACAAGGTGAGAAAAGAAATACATTTTCTGTTTTATAGCTCTTTTGGAGAATAAATAAGATAATAAGAAAGCAGTTTTGAAATGGTAAAATGCTATATAAATGCAGTTTATCATCATTATTCCCTCCTTGAATGCCATTTGCTCCAATTTCTGCCTACAAAGTTTTCAATCTTTTTTTCCAAATATTCTATATTTGTTTGGGTTCTAGCTACCACCACTTTTCTGTGCATAAATATTGCTTGTTCTAGGACTTAAATTGTTTTGATTGTATGGGTTCGTGTGCACATTTTCTTAACCTCTCCTATTTTTATAATATTTTTTCTGGGAGTTCTTTCTTTAATCCCTCATCCTAGCTTCACTTTCTGGCGTTATCTAAGTTATCTTCCAATCTTTCTCATTTTGCTTTCATAAAAAGAGAAAGATCAGAGCTGTTTGATGACATTTTAACCATTTTATCTCCATTCACTTATAGATAAGGAACCATTACTTATTTTCTGTGATCAAAATATAATCAGGTTTTCACCCTTTGGTAATTCAATATTGTCGGAAAATTGTTCTGTTTGTGAGTTCTTCACAGGAGAATGGATCTCAGTCAGTGCAATTTTTTTGATAAAAGAACCTCGAAAGACAATATAGGTTGAGAAAGTACACTCACCAGAACACTTTGTACTTTATCATTCATGATTTCCAAGGGTGAAGTGATATATTGTGTCACTTAAGTCTCAAAGGAAATGAACAGAAGGGCCATTTCTCATACAGGCTAGGAAATCAAGATAACTCTATTATTCCTTTATGGTAAAATGTTTTAAAAATGATGAAGATTTTTATAATTTTATTTTGTATCCTCTTAATAAACATGAGGATACTTCTTAAACAGTATTATAAGAACCTGAATGTGGATATAGATACAATTAAGTAATAATAAAACACACTATTAATTAAATTAAATATAATTAAATTTAGTAAGAAAATCAAACTGAAGAGTTCCCAAATAAAATTGTAAAACCTATCAAGTCATGAATTCATTCTTCTGTAATGATTCAAACATGATAAGAAGACAGGGAAGCAGGAGAGAGCAATGCTGGGAAGATATTCAAAGCCGTAACCATGAATGCTCTCTAAAGGTAATAGCGCTGACTTATTAGTTGACAATTTTGAGACTGTGTCTGTGCCTTTCTCACAAGGCCACAGTCAATGTTGGCATAAATCTCTTTTTAATGTGATAGAAATCCGGTTCTCAAGAGTTTAAGAGGATTCACTTTTATCATATGTTCATATTCACCTAGGTTAATTAATGTTTAGACAAAAGCTAATCTCATTAATAGAATTGTTCAACCTTTTGTAAAATGAGGACACTGAAACTTATAAAGTAGAACGTTTTTTAGTTTAAACAACCCCTGGCCTTTCTAGAAAGTCTTACTTTGGGGGATGTTTATTATAGAAAGGAGTTCTTGCTCCATCTTACCTCTCACTCATGTCCTTCTCTGTCCCTTGAGACGGTGAGTGGGGAGAGTCGCAGGCAGGGTGTGAGTACACATCCATCACCAGTGGACGAAAGACAGTGCCTGCCACACTTGCCTGTACTCTTAGGATGTCAGGGAGATGACATCCACAATGGAAACGCTGGGCATTGGGCTAATTTCATGCTGCCCTGATTTGATGGGTAAGACTTGGTATGAGCAGAGAGGAAAATAGGATTATTACTGAGAGCACAGACTGAGATTGTAAGCCCTCCCTCCCACTTGGTTTGTGACTCTTTAAGTGATTGATATTTAGATTTTCATTTCCTCATCTATAAAATGCAGATACTAATAGAACCAACTCCTAGGATTGTGGTAAGGAGTAAATGAAGAAATTAAATAATACCCTAGGAAATTGCCTGGTGTTCAGTAAAAATTCACAAATGAAAGTTATTATTATTATGTAATTTGACCATTCTGTCTCTTTTGCTTCTTTTGTGTAAGTTCATAAGCTTTACTAATAGAATCCTGTGCTGTTCAGTTAAAGATGGATAGAAAAGGCTCTTCCCTGGGAAATAATATAGTTCATAGCACCAGAATTTTATAGACCTTTTAAAAAGTATACACATCCACATACATACATATATGTGTATGTTTGTATATATGTTCTTATATATCATATATATTTAATATTCTTCCTCTTAATCTATCTACCTATCATCTATCATCTAATTTTTTCCTAGTAGTGAAATATCTGGGCCTGGTGTTTTTAACTATAAGCTTGAAGAGATGCTACGTTGGAAGAAAATGAACCATAGGGCTAGGATACAGATGTAGACACTTGAGGGGCCCTAGCTTGTCTATGTATCATCATTTATGATAGCTTTTGCCTCCAACTGCCCCTGTCCTAATGTGAGAAGCCTAGAAAAAGGGAGCTAGTTCAGGTGTTTATCTAGGGTAAAACAGGTGAGTCATGAGAAAAAACCGTCAGGATCTGAGAGGATGCTACTTAGGGTGGAACAACAGCTGGGGCAGATGATTCCAAACTGCCTGTTTCCTCAGGGAGCTGGGCTTGGTATGTGAGGACGGCAGATTCACCAGAGTAGACCAGGTGATGAAAAGTGTGCCCCAAGGAGACCGACTGTGCCTCCTGGGGTGTGTGAGTCTAAGAGGGAGAAAAGGCAGATTGTGGAATCATAGATTGGAAATGATTCTAGTCGGAATGAAGGACACACTTTCTTAGGAGTGGGAGCCAAAGAAGCTCCTAGACTTCAAAGGCCCTCGGTGTTGGGAGAATCAGTCATGCAGAGTACTCTGTGCCCCTGGTTGGGGCTTGAAAACGACTCACAGAGGATGGGGCTCTTCTTGCTCAGAGATAGGAGCCTCTAGTGGGTTTCTCTGCAAGAACACAAGCACCATTTCCTCCTCCCTCTCCCCTTACCCAAAGCTCTTTACCTTATTATATACTATAAACATTATATTCATATTAGGTCTTTTACTTGTGAGACTATGCTATTGTACATATTATAATAATAACAAATCTGGCTTACATTTATTATGCCTGCAGGGTACCTAATGACTTAGTAAATTCTTCCTCTTCTATTGTGCTTTCTGTTTTGTTCTTCCCTAATTTTTGAAGCAAGGTGGCTATGTAATGGACTCCTGAGTTAGTTAGAAATTTAATTTTCTTTAAGCATTCAGAGGATTACAGCTGATGACATTTTGTGAATTTTTTTTCTCCTGAAAATAAATATTATCCATGGAATTGAGCAATAGATAACCACTGAGCTATTCATGTTAAGTGCAGTATAACCCTTAGGCGGGGAAGGGGGCGTCTAACTGAATTAGTGATTTCTCCTCTGCTCACTGCCTCCCTTAACGTTCCTTATTTTGTAAAACATGAACCTGACTCCTAAGAAATCGATTGGAACAGGAGTGGGCCCCTGAGCTGGGACTCAGATTCAGTCTCTCCAGGGACTTGCTCATGAGCCAGCCTTACTCAGGTGAGAGCAGAGGTGTGATGGAAAAGCAAAGGAAGCTGGTGGGAAGAGAGCAAATGACAGTGACATAAAAACCAAAGCCCAGAGGAGGGAATAAAGAGTCAAGACGACTTTCTAGTTTAGAGTTTTCAACCTTTTCTAAGGCCGCAGCATTCAAATCTGCCCTGAGGTTCTGTGATACATCACTGAATTCAAATAACCAATTCTGTTTTTTTTCTTTTTGCTTAAACTAGCTTGAATTATTAATATTATTTCTGTTATTTGCTACCGAGGCAACCTTAATAAATTGAGTAAATACTCCTCGTAAAAGGGTCATTACCACTGGTGTTTGCTTTGGTGGGAGAGAGGACGGGGTGGAGTGGGGACTCATTCTCTGCTGTCTCATTTCATGTGGTTTCACTTACCTTACACTTTGTGCTTAAAAGCGTCTTCCCTTGAAGAGGCTCTTAAGAAAATGCTGTGACCTTGAGTTCCCATAAGAATTGGTCCTGAGATATTTGAAATCTAAGAAAAACAATAGCTTTCTCTTCAAAATGTTAATGTTCCTTGTGTTGTTAGAGCTGGAGACTTAATTGTGCCTTTGGGGGTCAACAGTACTTTTGTTTTGGAAAAACGGCTCTATAGAATTTTGCAAAGTTAAAGCCCAGATCTTACATTGGAAGGGAGACAAGGAGAAGCTGAATTGCTTTATGTAGTTAGGTCAAAGGTTGTTTTCCTCATGGGTAAAATAGCATCTCTGAGATTATGTGTGAAAAGATGCTGGCCTGTGATGACAGGGCAAGGAAAAAGACTTGCTTTACTTTTTTTGTGTGTATTTTCCCACTCTGGTTAGTGGTAAAGCCAGGGCCCCTGATGCCAACCAATCTGCATTTGAATCTCAGCTCTGCCACTGTATCAGGACCCAGTCAATGGATAGAACCACAGCGGCTACTTGAACAAGAGAATTTAATAGAAAGAATTATTAATTAGGCAAAAAGTTGTTAACTAGGTGACTGACAAGATTTCACAGAGGTAAGAAGCAACTATCACTTCTAGGCTCAGGAAACAGAGAAGAGGTTAGAATAGTTAAGATTTAAATTGTTGAAGGAGGAACCCTATGGAGATGAAACTCAGGCCACTGATTGGCTGGTACCAGGGTCTCTGAGTTGGAAGGAGGGGCCATGGACTCAGGTCTCCTGAGTGTTACGGAAAAATCCGACTGGTGAGAAAACAAGTATCACTTGGAGAGTTGGAGAACTCAGGATGGATTATAATTCTCTATGCCTTCTCCCATCTTTCAGTCAGAGCATTTTGTATGGTATGTGACAACCTGATCTCAGCTCTGCTTTGGGAGTTTGAACTCATGTGCCTGCTTGAATAACACATGACAGAGTTAGAAAGTCACCTAAGATGGCCGGTTCTGAGATCTTTGGAGGCAAACTGCGGGGTACTGCAGCTGAGAGCCAGTTCCACGTACAGACCGTGCAGACAGGAGACGAAAAGGATCCGTTAGTGAACATAAAAGCATGCTGCAGGGACTCCCAGAGATATACTGCAGAGAAGAACTGGGCCAAATGGAACTGGGTGGGGGGTACTTAGACTTTTGTTTTTATTAAATAACTCATTCGTTGATGAGGGAGTCAGGAAGACATTATGACCACTTTGAAGAACATTAAGAAACTAGGGTATTTATGCTCAATTTAACAAGAAAATATTAGGGTCAGATTGTAGAGTTAAATATAAATCTGTTTAATGTCAAGCAAACTATAAATCATTGGTATTATCTCTTCTAACAGACAGTAATTATTTGCATTTTCTAAACAATAAAATCAAAAGTTAAGTAATGGTACTAAGTCTGGAAATTTTAATTTACAGTAAAAAATGAAATGAGCTAAATATATTATAGGCAATCCTGAGTGTCCTTTGCCTCCATAACACATCGAGAGGATATGTCACCTCTCTTTTATCTTAATTTTAAGCTTAGAATAAATTTCCCAACATTACTTAGGCATAAAAGGAGATATGACCTTAAAGGCTTCTCTGGAGGTCTCACGTAAATCTGCAAGGCAGCTGTATTGGAAGACACCTAAGGCTGCATTCTGTCCAGAGTTCTCGGCCACCTTCTCTTGCCCACTGTGTTACTCGTGGACTTTTCTAGTTGCGTGGAGTCCACTAGGCCACCAGCACGTGGTCCCTGCTTTACATCTGGACTGCTTGATTAACTTGATGAGGACTAATTATCCTGGCTTTGACCTTAAATAAACTGATAGGTAATGACTTAAAATTGCTGCCTTTGGTCATTATTTACTTCCTAAACCACTGTTTCATTTATTATCTGTAAGTACAATATGTATGATATACATATTAACATGTTATCTGTGAATATAGTATATAAATAAATAAGTTATATATTATATGAAACACACATATGTGTGTATATATATGTATGTGTGTGTGTGTGTATATATATATATATATATATATATACATATAAGTTAGACCAATATATAAAAATTTAGTTTCTAGTCACTAACATAAGATCTAAAACAATACAGCAGAAAATGTCACTAGATGAATCTAACAGCCATCCCAGTACCATTTCCCTCACTGTCCCCAACTATTTTCATATTGATGCTGACTGCTTGGCTCCTAAGCCCTTTTCTTTAATCCTTATGGAGATTCCATGAGCTCCTTTTAATAAATTCAATTAACAAATATCCTTTGATAAATTCCCTGCCAAATGAGCTAGAATGATTTTTATTTTTTAATCAAGAATGCCGATTGCTATAAAAGATAACCAAAGGACTTGGTTTTGTGACTGTATAGGCACTCTTAGTGGCTCTTTGAGGAAATTAAGAAGCAGGATCTACATGGCCAGGAGAATAAAGACAAACAAAAGGAAGACAGAGAAAGATTTCACAAGTCATACACAAGAGAGGAAACTTCTACAACAGGATATTAAATAAATGGGTTGTAGCACTTAGAAAAAAAAGTGGTCATCTCAATGAGCCCCTAAGGGTTCTTTAAGAAGTTAAATCAAATGAGTCTTCATGCTTTTAATTATGTATTTTTAACAGTGATTCCTTACTGGTCACATTGTTTCTTTATTATTTACTTAAATAAAAACTATGTATGAGGGCTTAATCAGAGTACTTAACAAGTTGATCATAATGGAAATAAATACTCTTTATATTTTCTCTGATGGTACCTTTGTACATAAGGTAGAAGAAACTAGACTACATAATAGTTGCAATTAAGAGATTTCAATAGCCACTTTTATTTAATTTAATTTGTAATTGTGACTCGAAGCCACAGTGAAAGATGTCTACAGCAATATAGGACTGGAGAAGGAGGAAAGAGCATAACACTGATACTACTGTTTTGACTGTACATTAATTTGAGCTATTAATAATGACAAATTAGAAGCAAGTTTGCCAATGATATGAGAAAATGCTGACATAATGTTGTGCAAAAAATAAGGACACGTGAAATTGCTTATATAGTATGATGTCAACTGGGTAAAAAAATTACTCAGAAGAAAACTTGGGTGCATATATTTAAATGTTAAAACCATTAACTTTGGGTTGCAGGATTATATCTGTAATAAATATATTATTTTTATTATTAGAATTAAAGTAAAAAATACGGAAAAAAGGTTTGGGACATTCTGATAGCAGGGGAAATATAAAACATTTTACCATATTACTGCTATAATAAGTTTGAGGAAGAGGAGGCAGTTTTTCTGCAATTAAACTATGAGAATTGTTAATGTGAAATTTCATAACAAGGAAATAAATATCATCTCCAGTGCCTCATGTCATGTACAGATTTATACTTATATCAGAGGTAGAATAATTGTTGGTATTAGAATAGTTAGAATTAAAATAATTTATGTTATTGTTTCTTATAATGGCCTTTTAAGAAACCAAGGACATAATATTTAAAGCAAAGTCAGTGAAGATTAACTCTAGGAGGAACTATACTGCAATAATAGGTAGATTTTGAGTGGCTGAACTGGTCCAAGAATAGATCCTAGAAAATAATTGACTTGACCAAGGAAACCAAGGTCATAGAATATGTTAATGGCAGAGCCAGAATTGGACCTTACGACTTGACTTTTTAGCCTGACAATGCTACCCAACCCCTGCCTAGCCCAAAGGAATAAATGTGTATTCCATTTCAGTTCCTATGATACCATCCATCATTGGCTTGCATCCCTTACCCCAAAATGTTCTGCAGATGTATTCTCTCCCACTTTTTCTCCCCTTGCATCAAATCACTTTTTGATTTCAAACTCTATCTTTCTTTGGATGAGTATGTGTATATATGTGTGTATACTTGCATGTTTGTGTATTTGTGTCTTAAATTGAAAAGGCTTGAAGAGAGTAAGACTTATTCTATATTCAGATTTCAGTCATAATAGGCCAAACTACAAACACTTGTCCTTCAATAATTAATGGAGAAAGATCGCAGTATAACTGATGAGAAATTTACAAGATGTTTTTAATATAATTAAAAATAATATCTCTATTGGCTTTTAACTCTTCTTTAAGCCTAGTATTAGCTTCTTTCCAGAACTAACACATTTTATCCAGTAACTGGAGAATACATTTTAAGAAAAAGAAAAAAACTTTCCATCTTTGAATTTATATTTGATTGACCAGAGTGTAGTTTGCAAAATTTAATATGAGGTTACTGTATTATGATGGAATCATTGGGTTTTTCCTAGTAATATTTTCATAAAATCATGGAATATTTTTAGAGAGGAAAGAAACACGTAGGTTTATCTAAATTTGTCCATTTTACAGATTAAGACACTGCATCCAGGGGAGGTTACACCATAGCTAACCACTAATCCTGTGACTTTCCCTTATTTTCTCCATTCTTTCATGTGAAAATAAAATTTGAGCCCCATTATGTGTCAGATTGTGTGGTAGCTCTTAGTTAAAAATCAAAAGCTTTAATTCATAGGTTACGAAATAAACTAGGGGAGGTGCAGCATTTATTAATAAACATTAATCTATCATAGCATATGTTGCATTGTATTATAATTTGTTCCTAGAGTTACAAAAATAATAGTAAAACTTGCCTGGGTAGTCAGGAAGGCTTTTGTAGAATGGATGATGTTGTATGTGGACCTTGAAAAATGAGCAGACTACACCAGCTTTAGAAACAAGGGAAGGGTATTCAAAGCAGAGGGAAATGAGAGGCACAGAATAGAGACATACAGGTTTGTGTTTATTTGAGGGATACCAAGAATGGCTTCATCTTTAAGGAGTGATTGAAGTTAAAATTAAATACGTAATCTCTGACATAATTGGGAAAGGCTTTATAGAGCCAGCTAAGTTATATACTCTTTATTCTACAGGTAATGGAAAGCTATAGCATAACGTTAAGCAAGGAAATGACATTTTACACTTTCACGTGGGTCCATATTTGAGAGAAAGTACTGGTAGTGCTGTGGAGGATGGACTAGAGGATGGACAAGAGGGAGGCAAATTCAGATGATGAGGTAATAAACTAGACAATGAGGTTGTGCATTACAAAAGAGAAGATACTGATGAAGTTAGAATTAGCAGGATCTTATGATGACTGGGATAAGAGACAGAGAGCAAAGGAGGAAAATAAAGTTTCTGGTTTCAAATATAACTCATGGTGATGCCATATAACTATGCTATGGAATATATGAAAAGGTGGGTGGGTAGGAAAAATTTTGCATGTAGTAATAGAGATATTCAGATTAATGATAAAGTGAATGCATCTGCTCATGTAACAAAAATAACAAAAAAATTCCAGAGATAAGTAGAGCCGAGAAGAGGTGTTTTAGTCACAAATTCAGCTCCATTTCTTTCTAATTCTCTCAGAAATTCCCTCATCTGCGTGTTGGGTCTATCCCTAGACTGCTGGAAAATTGGCTATATCAGTTCTGGACTTCTCATTAATGTACAACCAAGGCTGTTCTTCTAGTGGTTCTATCTCAAAAGTAAGGAAACTTCTCTCCAATTCCTATCAATCTTGCTCTTCCATTTTATTAGCTTGATATGTCAATTCTTGAATCAATCTCTCAGGCCAGTAGAATTCAATATGCTGGTTGTATTAGGTTTGGGTTTCTGGACTGATCACTAGCATACAAAGTAGAGATGGGGTTTATCTCTGTGTGAGGGGGGGGGGACTCATTGATTCCTCTTTCATCTCACAAAATGCAAGGCTGCTAACCAAAGAGTGTGTGGTAGAATGGGTGTTAGGCAGGGGGATGTATATTATGAAAGTCAAGGGAAGAGAGAGTTTAACAATAAAGGAGTGGTCATTCATATCAAAAATTATAGATGAAGTAGGATGAGTATAATAAAGAGATCATTAAATCTGTCAATTATGTGACCATTGGTGAACTTTCTGAGAAGTACTGGAGCAACTATTGCAGAATACTCTTTGGAGTATGGCAGCAAAAAGGAGAGATATTGGGAATGTTATATCTATTGCAATTCAATGAAGCATACAATTTGTTTGAAAATATTATTTTATTGATAAGTTTGTACCAACTCACTCCTTCCTAGGCTGAAAGAAGGAGGAAAATTAACCCTACAATGTGAAAAGTGTGTGACAACTTTGTGAACAAAAGGAAGAGGAGATAAACAAAAAGAGAGTGATAAACAAATTATGGCATGGTAAATATTGGTCACTAAAAATATGAGAGGTGAGGTTTCCCTTAACATTTCATTGGAATCAAACTTCTGCTGTTTTTGGTATGTTTTGTTTAGTTTCTTTGCTGTAATGAAAAAATGTATATGTTTAATTTACGTGATCAGTCTTAGCAATATTATATGCACTTTGTAATTGTACTGTAATTACACTAAAAGGAGGAGATAATTTTATACCAGTGTGGCCAATTACTCAGAAGATTACTATAGGAAAGCAATAGTGCACATTTGGTCAATGTCAGGCCATAGAGTTTCTAGATTTCCAATGCTCGGTCAAAGCACAAAACAAATTTTCAAACTGTAAGATCAACAAGAATTTAATGTTATTAATTCTGTGATAATAATAATATGAAAGGTATCCTTATGTGGCTGATAGGTATCTTTCAGTTTCAGGAGAAAAGTAATTTCAGTAATGGTCTCTATTTCATTTTCATTTGTATAACACTTTTCACAATTCATTCAATTTCTCTCCAAGTTGTAATAATACTATGAATTAAGAATAGGTGATATCTTTATCTCAAATGAGAAAACAGAGTCCTAGAAGGGTTAGTTGCTAAGAGATAAGCTGAAAGTTAACAGTTATCCTTAATAATGGCTTAGTATCTGGGTTGCAGCTGTTTGCTCCACAGTGAATGAGGAGATATCAATATATGAACAATGGGACTCAAAAAATGCCATTTTAGGACCATGACAAAACTGGGAGAGGTGAAGTCTTGGGTAGACTTTTACTCAGAGTGGAACAAAGGGACTGAGGTAAGGTGAGACTTTCAAAGTGAATAGCTGGACTAATAATGGTTGACCCGGCTCAGGTCAAGGATGAAAATGTGCAGAAGTTCATTTCATAGGGTGCCAAATATGATAAAGTTTTTCAAAAAACATTCTAATACACTCTCTCCTTTAATTATGAGGATGTGAAGGTACAGAGAATGATTATCTGGGGAAAAGGAAAATTCTCCCTTATTAGGCCAGTGATCCACCACTACCCTAAATCAAAATTTGGAGTCTTCAAGAGAAGACACACAAACCCGAAAGAGAAGCAAGTACAAAAGAGGAGTGATGTAGTTCAGAGGCTCATCTCTCATCACAGTTCAGAGGATATGGGAAGAGCTATTTTCTAAGGCTAAGGGAATAAGAGGTTGGTCTAATAATAATGTGAAGGGTCCTAAAGTAGGGCAAAAGAGATTCAAAGCTAGAAGGGGGAATTTTCAAAGTGTTGCTATAAAACTAGGCAGTGGGACATATTCTACATTCTCTGCAAAGATACAGAAATATTTGGAAATTTTCTGTAGTGCTGATATAATTTGTCTTGATTTTGGAAGAGGCAGTCAAATTTTTTAAATTGCAGATATTTTCCAGTAATAGATAACTCTCTTTGGGGGTTTGGGGTGGAGCAGGAAATAAATCAGCAACTTCTGGCTGATTTATTTTCCTTAGAGCAAGAAGCGAATAGCCTTGTTTATTATTAGTCATAGATATTACACTATTCATAATCTGTTTTCCCATGAGAATTGTATTGCAATGATAAATGACAACATATATATAGAACAAAATGAATTTATTGCAGGATGCATTACCAGTGACATGAACAAGAAATTAGGTCTACAATATGTTCAAGCTGTGTTGGTAACTCCAATTCTGCCCAAGAACTCACCTTTGAAGGGTAAAGATGAGCAGACATATTCTTAACTGATATTAGATTACAAGCTCTCTTAAAGACAAGGCCATGTCTTAATTTTTAATTGCTCAGAACCCTATTCATATTGCACAATGAAGTAAATGTAGAGTAGAATATGCTGAAATGAATGTGACTTTTTTACTATGATTCCCCTCTCCCGTCACAATTATTAACATATATTGAATGCTTTCTCTGTGTTAGAAGCTGTTCTAAGGGCTTTACAGGTTTCAATTCACTCAATCCTCATAACAAACCTGTAAGGTATATATTATTATCACCCCCTGTGTATACAAGGAAAACTAGGCATGAAGAGATGGTATAATTTGCAAGATTAAATAACAGAGCTAAATAAATTGCAGATCTGGGCTTTAATCCCAAGCATGTTGGCTATAGGTGCTGCTGCCTTAATCATTACACTGTCCTGCTTTGTGTGTGTGTTGTGGGTAGTGTATGTGTATGTGTGTGTATTTTCCTCCAAATTGCTAGTAATTTATGCCACTATAATTTATTTTATTATCCTCCCTTTCCTCATTGAATTATATTTCAAATATTAAATTCTTACTTTTATATTTATTTCATTGATGTCTACCTATCCTTATGTCAGAACCATGCCATAACTCCATAAAAATATTTTTTAAAGTCTAATTTTACCTTTTATTTCATAATTCTACATTTGTTTTCTTGCATATTTCATTTACATATATTATTTAACATTAGCTGGTCTATTTGATTAATATTACATAACGTCACATTTTCAATTTAAGTAGGATCAAATAAAATTCTGTTTACACTGTATTATTTTTATAATTTATACATTAAGTATGTTACATTTATTTATCATTTATTTTTTAAACTTAAAATCTTTTTAAAAATTTTATTATGGTGACATTGGTTAATAAAATCCAGTAAGTTTCAGGTGTACAATTCAACAGCAAGGCATATATATATTGCATTATGTGTTCACCGCCCATAGTTAGATTTCTTTCTGTCACCACCTAAAAATCTTACAATATTTGCTTATCCAATCTCTCATTTATTTTATTTTTTTGAGATGTTTATGATCTCTCCACATTATTTTATCTTTCCTTTTTTGTTGTTGTTTGTTTGTTTGTTTGTTTGTTTGTAATGTGAAAAAAACTTCTTCCAGAGTATGGAGACCTCAGGCCAGGAACATTTCTTTAAAATGATGCAGGAACGACAGAGTTCAAGATGGTTGCTGAAGCAGATGGAAAATAACCTCAGGATGGGGATAGAGATGTAGGATGTTAAGTATATATGATGAGCTAGGGTCTAGTTTAGCCCTACTCAGTTGTATGTGTGTGTGTGTATGTGTGTATGTGTGTGTATACACTTATGTGTGTACATATATACATACATATACACATGTATGCACACACATATTTTTTTCTGGGCTTCAGTTGACATCTATATGCAGGAAGGTAAAGAATATAGGAAAGCCATTATTTTAGTTTACAAAATAGTTACTCTGGGTTGAGGGAACCTGATTGTTCGCAAGGCCAATGTGCCCTCAGAAGGATGGTAGCAAATATGGAAAGGCCAATGGAATGGTAGAAAAATGATTCAGTGTTTCAGTTGTCTTTCTTATTAGGTAATACTTAGTGGTACTTAGTAAAGTACCACTTTGGAGACTGGGGGTGGGAAAATTTGGTTTGTGGGAAGGGAGGTGGGAGTTTTTCTGTTCTGATGATAATAACCACAATTTATCTATGCTTACTATGTGCTAGGTGATATTCTAAGAGTTCTATATACTTTATCTTTTGTGTTTACCCAATTCTATAAAGTAGGTGATGCCATCCTCTATTTACAGATGAGGAAGCAGAGGATCAGATCAGTTGGGTGACAAAATTCATCAGAATAACACAACTGGTCACTCAGACCTGGGTTAAAATCTAAGATCTTTAAGGTCCTCCATAATCTGGCCTTTGCCTACCTATCAGCCTTATTTCATGCCACCTACATTCAGTCCACACGATTTTTTTCCAGTTCCTTAAATGTCTTGTTTGCTGTGGCAGAGGCACTGCTATGTGTCCTACAAAAGATCTCCTTTTTTTTCCAAGCACAGAAAACTTTCTTTCTTGGCCTTCCCCTGGATTTTGGTGGGACCATACAACTAATGAGGTGGGAGTGAAAGTGCTGTACAACCTTCCCAGACCTGATCTCTAAAGCATTTGACATCCTTGAATATGTTTTGTTTCCCATCTTCACAGCTGGATGGCAGAACTCAAAAGAGCTCCCACTTCGACTTGGACAAGAGCTACCCATGTCAGCTGCTCAAATAGCTGTATTGGATAAGTATCTGAGATTTTGGGATGGTTTGTTACAGCACCTAGTATTACTAACCGTAACTAAATCACTTGCACAAGAGGTTGGCAGACTTTTTGTAAAAGGTCAGATAGTAAATATTTTAGATTTTACAGGCCACAGTCTCTATGTAACTACTCATCCCTGGCATTGTAGCATGAGAATGGCTTTAAATCATAGGTAAGTGAATAGGCGTGACTGGTTTCCAATAAAACATTTACAAAAACAAGCACTAGGCTTAGTTGGTCTGAGGACCACAGCATATTGCGGATCCCCGTACTATACTAAAGGTAGATTAGCATGCTATTCTGTTTCAATCTTTTTGTTTTTTTCCATCACTCACACACTTAACCCACCCTTTGCCTGGCTAAATTCTTATGCTCTTACACCTCAGCTGAAACTTCATTTCCATTTGAGGATGCTTCCTCTCTCCCCCGTCTCTCTTCCTCTCTATTCCAATGAGAACACATTATATGTTCCCATAGCAACCACTTGTACTTCCTTTTCCCAAGCCTTCCATTTATAATGATTTGTTCAATCTTTCTTCTTTACTATACTGAGAGCTTTGTGAGAAAAAGAAGCTATGTCTACTTCATTCACTGTTTTCTCTCTAGAACCTAGCACAGGATCTGGCACAAAGTAGATGCTATAAATTCTTATTGAGTCAATGGGTAACTCAGGCATATATTATTAACCACTGCCTTCAATATAGAGAATCTGTGGAAACTCATTCTTCCTTCCCCCTCCTCTTCCTCCTTGTCCTTCAGTCTTTGGGCTCAATATAGCCCAAAGGAAACCAAACCCACAATTATGGTATTATAGTCACACTCTTGAATGGAAAAAAATACCACAGAGCAGATATCTACCCTCAGGCATATGTCTTTGCAGTGAATATTGACCTTGTCCTCACCTCAGTCAGTATTTTTTTCTTCAGGCCCATAAATCATAGAATATCTTCTCATAAAAGCTGATATCGGTCATCGCTCTGAAAGCTAATTCCATCTTGAGCCCAGTAATTGGGAAGAGGCTATTTCTGAAGTCATATTGCTCTAACACCTATAAATCTGAAAAGCTTTTCAACTTCTCTCAATTTTGTAGATATTAGGTTAGTGGACCATTCTAAATGGTCAAATATAGTTCCACTATATACAAAAAAAAAAAAGAAGAAGATGGGAGAAAGGTATTCTATTTTCAGGATAAAGAGCACAGATGAGAAATAACAGTAGCTCAGAATAGCATAAAAGCAAAAAGATATATAAGGACTCTAACACAGCAGCCAACAAAGTCAGAAAGTATTAATATGAACTTGTAGTTCTGTTAAGTGGTTTGATCTGGTAAAATCTGGGGTTTGGAGAATTCAAACACAGTCATGAGCAAATACACAACACAGCTAAATTTACTGGGGCTGCAAGCTGAATGTTGAGTAGTAGCTTTGAGTTGCCCATGGGTTCCCAATGGCATCTGTGAACCTAAGGCAGGAAAGACAAGTCAGCCAATTGGGGAAAATTCCAAAGGCGTTTTACTCAAAAGGCCTCTTCCTTGTGTGGTAGTGGAGAGTCAGCAGGAGTTTGCGCAGGGCCAGTGAAAAAGGGCTTGGAATGGGCAGTGTCAACTCCTCAGGAAGTTTTCCAGGGCTTGTAGCCATTTTCATTTTAGATGTAGTTTAAGAAGTACCTTAAATATAATATCCTTTGGGGAATAAAACTTAATTGCTAATATTTTTCATATAGGAAAACCTTGTAGGTCCTAGATTGGGAATTCATAAAAGAATATCTGGCCCCAATTCATTTACAGAAATGAATTGTCCATCCCTCCCAAAAAAAATCTGTGTGTGTTTTTTTTTAATAGCAGCTGGAATCTTTACCTCTGACATAGAAGATAAAACTTTGTAACTATATTGTCATTCTGTCCCTAGAAGTCAGCTCATTTTATGTACCATAAATATCGGAGAAGTTGTGAATGAATGAATGAATGAATGAATGATGTGACTGGCTGACTGAATGGATGAATGAATGAATGAAAGAGAGTGAAGAGAGATCAATTAACATTTGGCCCTAAGTCCATCCTTTTATCTTTTTCTGATACTGTTTCTCACTTCTATAATGATCTTTGTCAAGTGGCTTTGTAGTAATAACACAACTAACACATATGCTGACCTTTTACATACCTTATTTTAAGTAATATAAAACATTTGGTTTCAGTTTTCTGGATGCATTTCATGTGCTTATATTAACTTAGGTGTCAATTAACAAGAAATCATTACCTTCATTTTCATGTGAATAGGACACCTATGTGATCAGTGTTCTGCTCAGCACTCAACAGATGAAACATTATCATTCTGAACATAGGTAACTGAATAAAGAGACCTTGGTTGGTCAGTTACATTTAAAATGCAAAGCTTCACATTATGCCTTCTGATGGAATTCAGCATGATCGTTAGGATAAATGAGCACATCAGGAATTCCATATAAATGGGGAGCCAAATGTAATGAAGGGAAAAAGGAAACTTTTGTCTCCACTGTGTCATTTTGTTTTGCACTCTAAATGTTACTGTGTGTTATAACTCTTCAGAATAACACTTTTTCAGCTAAAACATTGTATCAGTCATATTTCAAGCTAGTTATTTGGCATTATTAGATCATATTCTATTCTCTAGTAGCTTTGCAACAATAGCTTTTTCAGGAGGGCATCAGTGATTTCCAAAGATTAAAAAAAAGTGACAAATTATCTGGCTGGGTTGCCTGGGCTCACTGCTATATGGGGCTGAGGCTCGGCTTTGGGAAAGTCATCTTATGCCTTGTTGCTTAGATGCCGGGTTCTTCTGAAAATTAAATGCCATACAATTTTCTTTTTTACTTTTTTAAAACAAAGTTTATTATTTTTCTATTATGGAATATTTAAATAACATAAAACAGTAACTATAAGAACTAAAAAGTCATCTTTTCTCTTCCTATCACCATTCATCAGTAAATATTTATTGAGTACTGCTATGTGTCAGTACTGTTCTAGGCCTGATGTTTTCATGTGTTTCTAAATACCCATTTCTAACAAATTCAGAGGCTTTGTGTATAAATGTCCTTTAATGAAGGTGTAACTAGATGAAGCTTGTTTTTAGTTTTCTGTCCCTTGATTCTTTGCCTCAGTCCTTCCATAACTCCCACCTTTTCCTGCTTTCAGAAATGCCCACATTAGGACTTTGGAGTCCTTTCTTCTTTATGCTGACATTGCTTTTAAGAATGGTTCTGATAAGCATTCATGACACACTAAAAATGACACTTGGTAGTGTCTAGCAGTCAGGGAGTCCTGGACTGCTTGGGCTCAAGAGACAATTTTTCCATCCAAAGACAAAAAACAGTATATGTTTACCGAGGCTAATGCTGCATGAGTAAACAATGCAGAAGACTTGCTTGGAATTTTTATTAGTCTCTGATGTATAAAAGGAGAAGTTATTATTACTCAAGTTTGATAAACAAAATCGTTGAAAACAATGTAACCAAGTGGTAAAAATAAAAGGTCTTTATTGGTGAAGTTTTCAGCACAGAACTGAAAGCATATGTGGTGGAGCCCGATAGGCAGGTTTCACTGCTGACGGGTATTGCTGGCCTTACTCAAACATTTCATAGTTTCCATAGCAGTGATAAGGGAGAGCAAGCTGACCGGGCAAGGGTGATTGTTAGTGACTTGCTTTCCTGGACACTGTGCCTAGTCCTCTGACAAGATGGAAACTGGCCCAACTTGCTTAATGGGTGTCATCTCATCCTGGAGAAAGCTGACCAGAAAGGGTGCCTATTCTATAGCTCAAGAGCCTTCTGTGCTTTGGGTGTTGAAATCTTGAGCTGCTCAGAGATCAAAGAGAAGAACTCTTCCTCCAGATTATGAATATGATAATTTTTCTCTATAGAGATTTTTCTTTTAGGCTTCTCTGGGCTGCTATTAATTTGCAACTCAAGTGAGTGGGTTAAAAATGTCTTTTGATCACATACCAACATGTGGTCATCAGAACACTGGTGACATTCAACCACAAAGGAAAACCAGGGAGTAAGGGATCTCAAAGTGACCTTGAGACAAAAGGGGCTTCCGCAGTGAAGCATGTATCTCAGGCGAGGGTATCACACACACAATGAGCAAACTGTGACCAGCTGACATTTCATCAGTGACTCGTTGCTCAACTATTTGGAGAGGATGCATTGATCCCACTCTCCTGGAAACTCCCAAAACTCTCATAAAATGCCTGCTTTCATTTAGCTTTTGTTAAAACAACTAAAATATCCTTCTCATAATCGTTGGGACATCTCAACAACATAGTTCTTTCTTTCTCAGCTTGCAACTCAAACAAATATTGTTTCATTTATTTCTTGAGGGTTCCCCAACCTCAAACCAAAGTAAATAATTTTTTACAGTGAAAGGCACTTCCCAGGACTGAGGGTGGCAGTATTGTTCACAAGTCAGTGACTAGTACATATAAATTAGGTACTTGCTAGGAAAATGATTTAAGGAGCATGGCTTTACACTATCAAAATGAACAAAGTATATGATGAGGATGAGGATTCATTTGGGCCCTCAATATAACTAATTTCACAGAGCCATACTCTTCAAGATGCATATGGAGTGCAAAAATAAAAGATGAAAGCTAAAATGCTGGTGTCAACAGAAATATATGGATAAAAGTGACTTAATTCCAGTTAAGTTGAGCTTTCCACCCACAATGCCTTACAGTCTGTGAGTTATCCACAGACAGCTGACTGGGCACATTTAGGTGATGTTGCTTCACCAGGATTTTTCCAGGAGGAGACAAGATGCTGTTGCTCTCATTCAATTTAACTCTTCAAGAATTTTTGTTCCATATTCTATTGTTCTTTGAGTGAAGTCTTTTCAAGGTCGTGTAGCAAGACTGCTCTAACAA
This sequence comes from Eonycteris spelaea, assembly GCA_003508835.1. Lineage (NCBI taxonomy): Eukaryota > Metazoa > Chordata > Mammalia > Chiroptera > Pteropodidae > Eonycteris > Eonycteris spelaea. The sequence goes on along the minus strand of PUFA01000043.1, from coordinate 7,845,055 downwards.
GATATTTCATACTTCTGCTGATGTGAAGAAAACTTCTCAGACTGATCCAATGTGAAATTTAGTGGTATTTTAAATGAGAAAAAAAAATCATTATCTATATTATTGATTGGAAAGGGGACATCCATTTCTAGGCACAGTCAAGATCAATCACTGCCTGTAATGATAATGCCTGTGATGGTGTTTGGGCACACCTAGTGATGACATCATAGTGTCACTTAGGAACTTGGTAAATGATTGATGTCAGATCCTGAGTGGAAATTTCAAAGTGATACATCAATAATAGATGAAAGGGTAAAGTTGCAGTTTAGTTTCTACGAACAGGTCAAGGATGTGAGGAAAGCCCCTGGGTGTGGAAAGCTGGGAATATCCAGGTCTTCCCAGAAGACTTCAGCCTGAGAGAGTTCCCAGACTCTAGTTGAGTCACTTCTACCTTTTTCTGTGTGTAGGGTCATTGGGGTTTTCCAGGTTTCTAGAACTCTGAGAGAGGGGAGGCACAGATAATTCTATTTGTATTTAATCGACTAAAATGAGGCAACTTAACTTTTCCAATTTGCATTGCTTGATATAGCAGTGAATTGCCTGATATTGTAAAAAAAAAAAAAAAAAGGACAAAACAACTTGATACTAAGTACTGTTAAAAGATAAACTGATGCATACTAAAATTTAAGTGTTAATTTGACCAAAGATCAATTTGAATCTGGCAGCATCCAATTTGCAGTTAAAAAGGAGCTCAGAGAGCTGTACAAAAAGAACATTTATAGGCAGAAGAGAGTGAGAAGAAAGAAGTTATATCAGCCTTCCCTCACCAAAAAAAAAAAAGATTGGTTATTGCAAAGTTACTTTATTTTAGGGAATGGTGTGGCGGGGGGTGGTCTATCAGGCAGATTACCTAACAGTACTTATCAGATAATTCCTGACTGACTAGTTTAAGATTCTATTTCCTGGAGAGCTGAAATTGTAATTAAGTTAAGTCTCAAATTAGTGATGTGGGACTTAGCGTAAGTGACTCCATGTTGGATCTGTTGTTCTGTTTTTAATAATACAGTACAATGCTTTTCACACTGTACTCCAATTGAATTGGAGTTCTCCAGACTACACTTTTAAAATTAATTCATGTACTCTTTTATCAATTCACAGAATAAATTAAATTGATAAGATTTTCTTGGGAATTAACTCATTTTTTCCCTAATATATTTACATCTGATGCCACCCTTCAATAGTGCTCAACTTACCAAGTACTATATATATCTATATCGATATCGATATCGATATCGATATATAGTAAAGCAGCATGACTTCTAAGTACTTTTCCCCAAAACAATTTTATAAACCTGCCATTCAATGTACTAGGTATCCCTCTCCTTTTTATATAGTTCATGCATCTGGTCAAAATGGTACCATTCGTTACTGATTAAACTGCTGAAAAGACCTCCCCAGTACAGGTAAAATGCATTAATTTTTACTCTTTTGGCAAGGTCATTCTGTGAGTGGGAGTTTACCCTCAGTCTCTCTCTTTAGACATTTCTATTCCTTCTATAAGGACATCATGAAAGACCTTGTCAAGGCTTTTCTGCAATTCAGATTCATCTGAAGCATTTGTTTCATCAACTAATCTAGAGGACACCTGTGTGTGTGCGTGCGTGCGTGCGTGTGTGTGTGTGTGTGTGTGTGTATCAGTTGGGCACTATTTGTTCTTGACAGGTCCTGTGGTTTCTTCTAGTGTTCCCTTGTATGTGCTCCACGTTCCCTTGTATGTGCTCCCAATTCAACTTACTAACATTCTATCCCAGAAACTTGTCTGGATTTGATGTCAAGCTCACTAGTCGATAAATGACAAGCTCCATCTGCATCTTTGTTTAGATAAGTCGGAACACATTTATCCAGTCTCCATAATTCCACAAAATACTGCACATTCTTGAAGAACACTACACATGATATATATTTTTATAGACAGGGACCCTAAACACTTCAGAGATGCCAGGTGCTATTTTATTATATCTTACTCATCTATCAATATTTTTTCTACACATTTCAGAATAAAAATCATGCTTGCTGACAAAGCAGACCAATGCAAAAGCCAAATTGAGTTCCTTTCTATCTCTTTGTCATCTGTCAACGCTACAACAGTAGGCCAGGCAGCTGATAACTACATTTTTTGTTATTCTATTTACTTTCAACAAAACAAAGAATGTGTGTTTACTCTCTTAGCATGCTTGACATTTCTCAGCTATTTGAGAATCTTAGATATTTTAATATCATTCTTAGAGATTCAAGCCAATTCTTTTTCTTTTTCTATTTTTTTTGTGTGCCATCTTCCCCCACCCCTTCTTTTGCATATGCCTCCTGAAATTTGCATATTCAAGGACACTAGCTTTAGCTATGTTTTTCTTTTTTTTTTTCTTTTTTTTTTTTTTTACTGACAGCATTTGTAATTTTATTCCCAGGATACAATTTTTAAAAGATTTGCCAGAACTCATGAATCATGTTCATGTTTATCATGTCAGGCATGACTTAAGGTGAAGCAGGGAACTTCGAGGTGTTTTCTTTATCTAGCTTGTTTTCTCAGATGCATGGGTGATGAGGGTAATGAAGAGCACATATCTTTTCAGAAAAAAAATGAAAAATTAGTAGAAATCGAGCTTTACAGTCCTCTCACAATTTCACTAGTTGATTAAAAATAACTAATGGCATTTAAATTCAGTTTTAAAGAAAACCTTTTGAAAAAAATCAGATTTCAGAAACCACTTGGTTTTATGATATTAGTCCCTACCTGCCCCAACCCTGCTTTGCTGCCAGAGGTAATAACCTGCTCCCTTCTGGCTCAGTTCTTCCTAGATCCAAAAACAGTTGTAACCCCAGTTCAGCAACTAATTGTCCACTAGTGAGTGAGTGGCAATTATTTTTCTGCTTCCATTTTTGATGTTGAGTCTTGTTGGGGAAATTATCACTATCATTTGGGCATTATCATCATTTGGGCCATTTCACTTGTCTACCTGGTCCTTATACTTTTTTTTTTCTTAAATTTTTGATTCTCACTTCAGTAAATTATTGGGGCTACAGCAGTCCCTGATCTCAGACAGTCACGGGAGCCATGATACTCCTCACGTAATTCCTGAAATTTCCTTTCTGAACTGGATCTACTTTCTAGCATCTCTCATATTGAACCAAGAGTTTTGCTTCCTTTACAGCTCAGACATGCATCTGATAGAAACATCAGTGGCTTGAAGTCCTGCCTCCTGTCCCATCACAGTTATGGATATTGACCTCAATCTAGATTTGTCTATACTGTAGTCAAAGATGGTGAATGTTCCAATGCTAGCCTGCTTCTGACTTGTTGAGTTCTCAGAATGCATGGAGTTTCATAAAGAGGCAAAACTTACTCTCCTTTGGAATCAACATAAAATCAAATCTCTAAAGAAGTTTAAAAGAAATTAATGACTATATTCAGATCCTAGACATTTAGCAGAATTTTCAGTTTTTCACAACCCACTGAATTTATGAATATTTTTGAAATGGGAAGTGTATGCTTGGCTACATGCAAAGGAACATAGTAAAATAATATAAATGCCCTCTTCGATATATTGACATATCAAATATAGAGTTTGGGTGAGATTTTAGTCTTCTTGAAAAATACTTCTATCAGTAAAACTGATTTCCCAATACAATTTAAATGTCCCAGGAACTATGCTTATATTTTAAAATTTCTCAACAACCATTTTATTTCCATTTCAGAGGGAGGAAACTGAAGAGAAGTAATTGAAATGAGGTCTTTCAGCTGGTCATTTACAGAATTGAGACCAGACAACTCAGTTTCTCTAGATTGCCTAGAATTTAGCACCAAAGTCTGGGGTCCTTGAGAAACCCATCATGCAAACCAGGACAAGTGGTCACACTACAAGTGAGCCCAAATCTGTAAAATTCTGAAGCCTGTGTTTTCTTGCTTTAATTGCCTGGCTTTTATTGAGTCTCCTCAGCTCTGCAATATTCCTATAAAACACTTCAGTTGAAGAACTATTAAAATACTGATAATCGTCTATTGAAAAGAGGAATAGTGACTAGACTTTCAGTCCCTTCAAGGTTTACCAATTAATTTTATGACCATTTGCTTTTGATGTACCAGGACTTTTTCATAACTCACTACTACTTTCTTCTTTGTCTAATTTCCAACTGAGTCAAAACATTTAATCTCCCTAAAAAATCATGTTTAATATTAGTGACCTTATACTGATAAGACTTGCTTTCTTGATAAGACCTTGCTTAAATTTAACTCATAAATACAGCATTAATGTTAGCAAGCTGAACAGAGGCAAAAAGGATGGTGTTAACGTTATCAGGACAAAAAAGTGGTCCTCTGCCTGTGCGTATCTAAGCCAAAGAAGAGGTATGTGCAGGTTTTGCAGTAAATGTAAGGTTTATTAGAGACTTGCAAGACCCAGAGACATAGGCAAGCTATTGCTCAAAGGCCTGGCTCCCGAGGTATCTTGGGAGTACAGATTATATAGTGAAAAATCAGTGATCATGGAAACTAAGGGATTTGGGGTTGTGAGTGCTACTGATTGGACAGTTGGAGAGAGATGAGGTAATTGATGTTGTGTCCAGTTCTGGAATCAGCAATAGCATTTTCCCATCTGGTCCCGTGGCCTGTTCCCGAGGCCAGTGGAGTTGTTGTTCTGCCTCCATGGGCCTGAAACACATCTAAAACCAAGATGTTATCCTTAATCTAAACCTATTGTCCTCAGGATTATAGACCTGAGGCAGGTCAATCTTATGTCCTGAGGTTTAATGGTTAAAGGAGCAGACACACAGAAGATAAGAGCAAAAAGAAGCAAGTGAACCACAGTGTCATTTTCTAGGCAAAACCACCTTGAATCAGAGGGAAAAATCTGCATTAGAGAAAAAAGTTTGTGTGCAATGGTTACATTGATTCCTATGACAAAATTTTCAAGTGTCTTAGCAATATTTTTGTTTTTGGTGGAACAAAGTTTGATGAGAGGAATTTATTTTTTTAGTTATAAAATTACTAAGTCCTGGGAGTGTAATGCACAGCATGGTGACTATAGTTAATACTACAATATTGTATATTTAAAAGTTGCTAAGAGACTAGATCTTAAAAGTTATCAGTACAAGAAAAACATTTTGTAGCTATGTGTGGTGATGAAAGTTAATGAAAAATTTTTTTTGATTCCTCAATGCAGATTTTGATAGTTTCACATTTCATTAACATGAAAGACAGGAAGAAACCTTTCCTTATTAGATTCTTAAATCATTAGCTAAAATTTTTACTATAAAATTTTAATGAATTCAGGAGAAAATGGTACATTTCCAAGTATAAGATAAGAATTTTCCACTTCAATATGAAAAATCTGGGGAGAGTGATGGTCACATGGAGAATGTAGTTTAGTGGTTACGTTAAATCTTCCCAACCTATTTCAGCTAGTAAAGAATGTTTCCATCTTCGCTCAGCATAGAGACATTCAGATTTAGTAGTGCCAGTTGTTTTAGTATCAGGCTTCACATCACATTGCGGATCCTCTCAGATGTGTTTCTGCTTCCAAAATGCTATGCTGTTCTGTGTTTGCTGCTTAAACCCCGCAGCATGCCAAACAGAATCAACTATAGCAGAGGGTAGTTAAAAAATCATTTTATTTCTTTGGTAAATAATTTTATAGCTCCTCCTTTCTCTCACCTGGCATTGCTGGAGAAATATCCATGAAGAGGTTGCCAAATTCAGGCATCTCTGGGAAGATTATTTTAAAGATGCATTCAATTTTTAATACATTCTTATTGGGTGTTTTTGTTTGTTTGTTTGTTTGTTTGTTTGTTTGTTTCTAGGGACTGGATGAGAGTGGTGAACAATACAGCCCTTCTCTCCTGCCATGGACCTTCTACACTAGAGAGAGAGAGCTCTCTGATTCTCTCTATGCTAGAAGGTCAGTGCTAAGGTCAGTACTAATACAGCAAAGGGTTATTGGAACCCCTACCAGGTGCCAGACACTTTACTAGGCATTGTAGATACAGAGGTGCAGTAAGTCCTCACTTAACATCTTCGATAGGTTCTGAAACTTTAAACAAAATGTTGTATAACAAAACCAGTTTTACCATAGGCTAACTGATATAAACAAGAGTTAAGTTCCTATGGCATCTCATCAACATTATAAACGAAATGAGAAATGGAAGGCCATCATTCCGAGACCTGCTTTTCATATTAAAAGATCATTGTCTCAAGGAATACTTAAAGCATAATGATGAGAACTAGCATAATATATAGATAATTACTAGAAAGTGTGATAAGTGTTCATATAGGGGAGGAGGAGAGTGCTTATAGAAGACAAAAAGAAGGGAGTCGTGATTTGGACAATTATATTTCACATGGGGTGAGATCAGAAAAGAGAGTTGAAAGTGAGAAAGGAGGTTGGGAAGAGGTTAAGTGGTTTTCTAGGGCCAAGACCTGCTCTGGCCACCTTGACCTGGGCTCAGCATGAGGCCACAGGGAAGACGGCTGCCTTGGGCAGGCCTTGCTTCTGTAGTCACTGCCTTACAGTGTGTTCCATGCACTTCTCAGCTGTCCGTGATTGGTTTCTGCCCCCACTGGACTGAGAAATGAGTTTTAGGGCCAAGTTCCCTGTCAAAAATTCATTATTCCCATCCAGTGGCTGCTTACATTTTTTCAGTCCTTTCCCCCAGAGCAAGAATACCTGCAGTTTGTTCAGCTGTCACTGTCTATTCTTCTGTCTAATCTGCTCCCAGCAGGGATTCTCTGCTTTGTCTAGGGCCTTGTCAGAAGTTGCATGAACTCCATAGGCATTCTGAAAAGCTCGAAGCCAGGACTTCTTATGTGAGGAAAGCTCCCCTCGCACATTTCACATTAGAGAAGCTAAGATAAAGGCTAGTGCACAAATGATAACTGTGCCTTGCCTTTTTGCTTTACCAGAGAAGAAAGAACTGCTATGATGGTGATAGGGAGGGCTGTGATAAACTATTAAGCTTTTTGAGATACGAAATGATTTGAAGTAAAAAAAAAAATTGTGCAAAGCACATTAATTTGCATCCTCCTTATATTGAATGCTTTTTCATATAGGCATTCTCCATGTTCATTTCAAGATGACAAAAATAGCTAAAAATTGACCTGTTACAAATGCCTTCTTAAACAATGAAAGGAATGCAAATCCCACATTCACCAGTTTTATCAACAGAGAGTTATATTAACATGTTCCAATGATCTGAGGACATAGATTTTCCATTAGCCCTCCACAATAATGTCACGTGAACTGGGGTCATCAGAAGGCAGGGAATCTAGGAGTGTTTCTATTTGGGTGTCTGAGTTACTAAGGGAGACAACACTGCCATCAGAATGCTCAGAATCTCAAAAGAATTAAAAATAAGCAAGGACATATGGAAGCAACAGCAGGACTTGTGCTCAGACTCCGAATCAGTGCAGACCACGGGGTGTCTGAAGTCAGGTGCCTCTCTCAGCTCTGCCAGACTTCCATCTCCTCTCGCTGCTGCTATTCCCACCAAAGGCAGGGGGAGGTGGGAGGACTCTGCAGTGTCATTGAATCGGAATGGCAAAGGCTGTTGTTTTTCAAAAATCATTTAGTTATAGAATAGCTTTAAACAAAAAAAAAAATCTGATGAATCCCACTATTCTAACAACAAATGCTTTTATTTCTTCACGTTTAATCCACAGCTTTATTCCCATATGTACTCTTTTTAATGCTGTTGCCATATTGCATATGTAATTTTATTGCTTTTAGGAAAGGAAAACTTCAGTAACATTATTTCAGGGACATTTTCCATGTTGTTTCAAAGGTTTCATGTTATCTTGTTTAATGATTGAATAATACTCCATTGGCTGGACAGTTCATAATTTATATACCAATTCCCTTGATGTTTGGACATTAGGAAGGCTATTGTTTTTGGCAGACTTCTGCATCTGCAGAACTCCCAGCTGTGTGGGCTGAGATGGAAAAGAAAAGATCAATCCAGGGCAAGCCAAGATTGGATGCTGGGGAGCATGTGGACAGGACACCAGAATGTAGTACATGGAGCAGAAGTGGAGTTGGGAGCAAATCAGGGTTGGATTCCAGGCTAATACAGAAGGAGCCTATTTCCCTACTCTCTCTCTATTTTATTTATTTATTCCCTTTTAGCTTTATTACCCAATCTGATTCCTCTCACTTTTCCATAAATAACTATTCCAAAGTGTTTTCCAGAAGCAGCTACCCAGAGGTTATTTGTAATTCCAGTAAGGGTCCTTGGGGCAGGCTTTCTGCTGGTTTCCTGCCGGCATGCAGGATGCAGAGTGGGAAGAGCATGGGGAAGCCCTGACCAGAGGTGCGGGGCTGATACACGCTGGAATTTACCTATGCAAAGATAAAAGTCAGCTTTCTCATTAGTTAAGGTAGGCTAAACTATAGTAATAGAAGACACCAAACATTTAGTTACCAAAAGACAAGTAGTTTATTTCTTTGCCGGAAGTACAAGGCTGGCGTGCAGGTCAGTGGGATGGCACTCCTCCATGCAGTTATTCTACTTTCCTTTCTTTGATAAGTGGCTGCTAGGCTCTCTCTGGATGTCTCCATTCTTGCCCACTAGAAGGGCAAAAGAGAATGAAGGAGCATGAGTAGGGGGTCGTATAGGCCCAGTCTCAGAACCTCCTTGAAGAGACACTATTATTTTCCCACATTACATTCTAGGAAAGCTGTGGCTTATTAGGTTAACGAGCTTCCCTGGGGTTACATGGAAAATCAGGGGCAGATATGGATTAAGAAGCCAGTGCCATTAATATCCAAGTTTAAGCATACACCATTATGCTCTGCCGCCTTTCGGACCACAGAGCATGTGCAGTCACCCTATTCTCAAGGTACAATATGCATACCTTTATTCTTTTTCTTTTTTTAAATAAAAATATTGTCTTTATTTTAAAATCTTCCTTTCCATGCCCCTAAAATAAAACACAATTATATATATCTCAGAGTGTCTTCTGAGGTACTTGCTGCTCCAGGTGTTTAAGATGAAGAAGCTCGTGACTTGAGCAAGACACCTATACTTTTCAAATCTGGAAAAGGGGTCACCTACTTTATGGAGGTCTTTTGTATTTATAAGAGCTATCTTATAAAGAAGCCACTTTGTAAATTAAATACTTAAGTGCAAATTATTGTTGATATTGCTATGTGAACAAGCCTGGAAGCATATAAATGAGTTACAAAATATTTTATGATGGAAAAACAAGCATTTTGGTGAGGAAATGCTTCCAAAACCTTGTAGGCCTGCCCCTGTTTTTTCCTGATTGCTTCGTTTGTTTATTAATGTGTTGTTAACTTTTTTTTCATGAGAATTCCCTGTCCACTCGCTCTCATGTTAGTCTCCGAGATTGAGGACAATGAATTTCAGTAGACAATCAGCAATAAAATTTTGTAGTTTGGGGGTGGGATGTAAATGATCTGCAAATGAAAAACTGCTAATTGGCTAGCAGGAAGTTAGATAAGTCTTATTTTTTTTATTAAGGTTTAACTCTTTAAGCTGCCTGCATTGTATCCTTAGTCTGAAATAGATCACTCCTCTTTAACACAATAGAGTGGGATAAAACTAATACACTCATCTTATGATCTGAAGTGTTTTATTCCAGTAATTTTAAATAAAATTTTAAAAGTTTAAGAACCCTTTAGGTCCTGGTAAGGATGTGTGGATCATATATATTCTAAAAGGGTCAAAAAGAAGCCACTTATTAAATGTCATTATTAACAAAGCAATTTTGATGAGTATTTAGATCTACTGAGCAAAAGGTGTGCTGGTTTTTCTCAAAAATAAAATAACTGAACATTGTTAGAAACAACTGTGAGGTTGAGAAATCACAGCTCCCTGTGTCTCCAAACTCTTCCAGGTCCCCATGCCTACACACAAATGAGAAGTGACAGTTTTCTCTTACACAGAGCAAACTACATTCCTTAGTCTGGCCCCAAAGTCATACTTACAGGCAAAAGGAATAGCCAAATCAGTGAACAGGGATATCTTTCTGGGGCTCTTAGTTTTCTGTCTTCCCCTGGGAATTGGTTTCCAAAGAGGGTAACTGCCTCCCTTCCACTTTCTCTAGCTGGACATTGGCATGTGAGATGTTATATGTAAGCTTTAGCCATACCTCAGCCTCCAGCCAAATCTGGCAACATGCCCACAGAGACTGTTGCCTGAGCAGTGTGAATTGAATCATCTAGTCATCTCAGAACATGCTGTGCTCCTGTCGTTGTGAGCCTGGTGGTCTATACCAGGCCCAGCATGACCATGATTGGTGCCATCATTAGTTTTCTATGGCCAGCAGGACCTTGTAATTGCCATTTCACTGACTGCCTGTAATACTGCAACAGCCCCTTAACTGGGTTCCCCGATTCCATTTCTGTTGCTCTATAATCCATTTTTTTCACTCAGCAGCCAGAGATTCTTCACAAACAGAAATCCAATAATGTAAAATGGTGCAGCCAATATGGAAAACAGTATGGTAGTTCCTCAAAAAATTTAACATAGAATTATTGCCGTATGGAAATGACATACAGTCATATTACTCTCAAGGGGCATTTCTGAGCCACTCTATCTACAGTACTCCCTTTTCCCTATGTTTTTTCCTTCATAGCATTTATCACTCTCCTATATTATTTTTTATGTGTATTTGTTTATTTATTACTCCCCAACTAGAATGTCAACTCAATGAGATCGAGAATGTTGTCTGTCCTATTTATTACTGTGTCTTCAGTGCCTAGTCCCAATGAATATTTTTGGAATGAACAGTGAATGAATGAATAAATGAATGAGCGAACCAATGTCCCGAGGAGGATACATTAATAGTATTGAAGGGTCTAAAGCAGAGGGCAGGTGACTGAGTCCAGCAGCTACAGAAGTGACTGGTGGCTGTGATTCCTGTACGACTAGTTCCCTCCAGCTTAAGCCTATTCTGGGCATTTGGGGAGGCTGAGGAGAGTGGGACTATTATCACCTTCTCTTGTTGCCTGTATTGCCTGACATTCCCCAGTTTACCCTTTCCCCTTTGTATCCCCTTGTCTGATCTCTGTCTCTCAACTTCGGTTTCAAAGAATTAAAAGCTGAGCCTGCCATCTACACATTTTTGACAAAGGCAGGCCCAGGGCTTATAGGTGATGTAATTACCACACTACCTTTAGCAGAGACTAGCCACTTTATTGAATTTTATCTACAAAAAGGAGGAGAATGCTTATCTATTCTTTCCACTTTAGGTCCAGGATTAAATAGACTGTCTCTTCTGTCTTGAATTTTTTGAGGCCAAGCATGTTCTTAATTTAGACCTTAACCTTGGCTTTGACCCTTCACCTTTTCCTCCCAAGCCCAAGTGACTCTTCATGTGCAGCTGGACTATTTTTTAATACCTATTTAATAGAGCAGAGCTATTCCTACAGTAATAGTCACTATCACCTAGGGTAATCTGCCTGTATCCTTACCAGAACAGCTGTGATGACCTGTCAAGTATCCCAGGGGTCACTTTAACTTTGTTTAGGTTGCAACATGGGATAGAGCCTGGGAGTCCTCCTTGGGAGGCAGGCTGATATGTAGCCCAGATATATTTGCATTTGGAAAGCCAATCACACACACATGGCTGAGTGGTTCCGCCCTCATCCTCCCCCTACCCCCATTCTTTTGTTCTACCAGTTAGAGCCAAAGTCAAGGCTGGGCTGTATTTTTCAGGCTCTTACTAAAATGTAATAAGGGAATTATCAGATGTATAAACTGGAAATCCATAAAATTCTGTTTCTAAACTTGAAGGTCACCAGGGCCTATTTTGGCCAAACTGGTATAGCTCCCTAGAGGAAACTATGTTTAAGGTGACACCAGAGGAGGAGTAGGTCTCATCTGAACAAAAGATGAGGGAGGAAGGAGCGTCATGCAGAAGGAAAACAAGGTGGGTTTAAGAAACTTCAAGCAGCACACCAGAGTTCGCATCTGGCAGTGCGGCAGGATTTATGGGGAGGGTTGAGAGAGAGAGCATATATATACCAGGGTAGAAGGGCTTGATGACCCATGGTGAGCATTTAGGATGGTATTCTGAAGGCAGCAGGGAACAACAGAAGTATTTAAAACGAAAGAGAATATAATTATTTTTATATTTAAAAAATCTCATTGCGACATGAACTATGAATCAGAGGGGACATTTACAGGCAGAGAGGAGGTTATAGTAATACAAAGGCAAAAGATGAAGGTATGAACAAAAGGATGGAAATTGCAGTGGAGAAAAATAGATTTTTTAATAGACCTTATTTCTTTATTATCTTATTTATCAATCATTTGAAAAAAAAAAACTCCATTTTTAGAGTAGTTTCAGCTTTACAGAAGGATTGTGCAGAGTTCCATATATCACCTCCTCCCTCCCCAGCCTTTTCTGTGCACACTTTCTCCTATTATTAACATTTTACCATTAGCGTGATACATTCGTTAGAAATGATAAATTATTATTAATAAATGACTATTACCTCAAGTTTGCATTCGGGTTCACTCCTTGTGTTGTATAGTTCTGTAGGTGTTGATGTCATAATGTCACACACTTACCATTACTATACTACATAGAATAGTTTCACCACCGTAAAAATTCCCTGTGCTCCTCCTGTTTCTCCCTCCTTCCTCCTCCCCATGAAACCCTGGCAAACAATGATCTTCATACTGTCTTATAGTTTTGCCTTTCCAGAATGTGATATAGTTGGATTCATACAGTACATACAGTTTTTTCAACTGGCTGCTTTCACTTAGCAATATGTGCTTACATTTCTCCTATATCTTTTTGTGGCTTGATAGCTCTATTTTTTTTTTTTTTAAATCACTGAATAATATTGCATTGTCTGGATGTACCACAGTTTGTTTATCTATTCACCCACTGAAGAACATCTTGGTTTCTTCTAATTTGTAGAGATTATGAATAGAACTGATATAAATATACATGTGTAGGTGTTTGTGTGGACATAAGTTTTCGATTCCTTTGGGTAAATACCAAGAAGTGTGATTGCTGGATCGTATGGTAATAGTATGTTTAGTTGTTTTAAGAAACTAGCAAACTGCCTTCCAAAGTGGCTGTGTCATTTTTCGCTTCCACCAGTAATGAATGAGAGTTTTTGTTCCTCCAAATCCTTGCCAGCATTTGGTGTTATCAATGTTTTAGATTTTAGCCGTTCTAGCTTTGTAGTGGTATCTCATTGTATCAATATGTAATTCCTAATGACATATGACATTGAACAGCTTGTCATATACATATTTGCCATCTGTATAACTTCTTTGGTCAGGTACTTGTTCAGATATTTTGCCCACTTAAAATTGGGTTGTATTGTTGAAAGTTGAGTTCTTTTGATATTGGATTCTAGTACATCACCAGATATGTATTTAAAAAAAAATTTTCTCTCAGACTTTGGGTTATATTTTTATCCTCTTGACAGTATCTTTTTCAGAGCAGAAAAATTTAAATTTAATAAAGTTCAGCTAGTCTGTTTTTTTTGTTAATAATCATGCTTTTGGTTCTTTGTCTACAAAGTCAACACCATGCCCAAAGTCACCGAGAATTTCTCCTATTTTACGTTTTACAAGTTTTACAGTTTTGCATTTTATATTTAGGTCATTGATCCTCTTTGGGTTAATTTTTGTGAAAGATGTATGGTCTTATCTAGATTTATTTTCTTGCATGTGAATGTCTTTTAACCTTTACATAGAGGTTAGCTGTAGGTTTTTCGAGATTTTTAAAGATTAAGTTGAGAAAATTCCCTTTTATTCAGTTTGCTCAAAGTTTTTATCATGAATGGGTGTTGGATTTTCTCAAATGCTTTTTCTTTATCTATTGCTACCATCATATGATATGATTTTTTCTTCTTTATCCTGTTGCTGTGATGGATTACATTAAATGATTTTGAAATACTGAATCAGTCTTGCATATCTGGAATAAATCCCCCTTAGTCCTGCTGTATAATCTTTTTACACAGTGCTGTATTTGATTTGCTAATATTTTCTTAAGAATTTTTTTTTTTTGTCTATGTTCATGAGAGGTACTGGTCTATAATTTTCCTTTATTATAATGTCTCTGTTCGTTTTTGGTATTATAGTAACATTGGCCCCGTAAAATAAGTTAGAAAGCATTTCCTCTGTTCCTACTCTCTGGAACCAATTGCAGAGAATTAATATTAGTTTCTTGAAGACTTTGGTAGAATTCTATACTGAAATCATTTTTGGCCTGGTGCTTTCTATTTTGGAAGGTTATTTCTTGTTGATTGAATTTCTGTAATGGATATAGACCTATTCAGCTTATCTATTTTTCTTGTGGGGAGGTTGGTAGACTGTTTCTTTCAAGGACTTGGTCCATTTCATTTAAGTTATCAAATTTGTGGCAATAAAATTATACATAATATTCTTTTATTGCCTTTTTAATGTCTATGGATCAGTAGTGATGTCCCCTCTCCCACTTCTGGTAATAGTAATTTGTGTCTTCTATCTTTCATTTCTAGTTAGCCTAGTTAGAGATCTATCAATTTTGTTAATCTTTTTAAAGGAAGAGCTTTTAGTTTTATTGATTTCCTCTATTAGTTTCCTGTTTCCAACCTCATTGATGTCTGCTTAATTTTTAAAATTTTAAAATTCTGATTAATTTGGATTTAATTTGCTCTTCTTTTTGTAGTATCCCAAGATATAAGCTTAGATTATTGAGTTTAGATTTGTCTTCTTTTCTAAGATATGAATTCAATGCTATACATTTTCCTCTAAGCACTGCTTTTGCTGTATTCCACAAATTTTGATGTTTTATTTTCATCTTCAATTAATTCAAAATAGTTAAAAATTTCTCTTGAGAACTTTTCTTTGACCCATGTGTTATTTAAAAGCATGTTGTTTAATTTCCAAATATTTTGAAGTTTTCCAGACATCTTTTCATATTGAATTTTAGTTTAACTCCAGTGTAGCCTGAGAACATATTTGAATAATTTCTATTCTTCTAACTTTGTTAAGGTGTGTTTTATAGCCTAAATGTGGTCTACCTTGGTAAAGTTCCATTCAAGCTTGAGAAGGAGAATATGTATTCTACTGTTGTTGGATAAAATATTCTCAAAATGTCAATTAGATTCAGTTGATCGATGATACTGTTAAGCTCAATTGTATCCTTATTGATTTTCTGCCTGCTAGCTCTGTTAATTACTTACAGAAATGGGATAGGTTTTTAAAAATATATGGTCCTTTAGTAGGTGCATAGTGGCAAATTGTTGTTGTTTTAGTTTTATTTATTCATTTAAATTTTATTTTATTATTAGTTTCAAGTATATAGTACATTGGTTAGACATTTATATAGTTTATAAATGATCCCCTAATTGCTCTTTCTCTCCTCTGTCTCTATACCTCTCCATAACATTCATGCTAACTGCATTCCTTATGCCATGCTTCCCATTCTCGTGACCATCTATCAACTACTAATTTGTACTTCTTTAACCCTTCATCCCTTTCTCCCAGCCCCTAACCCTTCTCCCCTCTGGCTATCACCAGATTGTCCTCTATATTTGTGAGTCTGTTTTTTGATTAATTTGTTCTTTTTGGTCCTTAGATTCCATATATAATAAGTGAAATCATATGTTATTTATCTTTTAATTTATTTATTTTTTAATTGATTTAATTTTTTCCCCCTCATCTACCTCTCCCTTCCTCTTACCTCAACCCTCTGGTAACCACTAGTCCATTGTCCATGGCCCCGAGTCTCTATTTGTTTTTCTTGTTCATTCGTTGCTTTAGGTTTATATCTCACATTTAAGTGATATCATATGATTTTCAACTTTTTCTATCTGGCTTATTTCACTTAGTATGATTATTTCAAGGTCCATCAATGTTGTTGTAAATGGGAGTATTTCTTCTCTTCTTATGGCTGAGTAATATTCCATTGTATATATGTATCACAACTTCTTTAGCCAATCATCTATTGTAGGACACTTCGGGTTCTTCCATGTCCTGGCCATTGTGAATAATGCTGCTATGGACATCAGTGTGCAAATATCTTTTTGGATATGGGTTTTCAAATCTTTGGCGTAAATACCCAGTAGAGAGATTGCTGGATCATATGGTAGATCAATTCTTAGTTTTTTGAGAAACCTCCATACTGTTTTCCATAGTGGCTGTATCTCATTGTGGTTTTGATTTGCATTTCCCTAATAGCTAGTGATGTTGAGCATCTTTTCATATATTCGTTGGCCATTTGTATGTCCTCTAGGGAGAAGTGTTCTTGTAGAGTCTTTAGGGTTTTCTATACAGAGAATCTTGTCATTCGTAAATAGAGACAGTTTGACTTCTTTGTTTCCTATTTGGATATCTTTTATATCTTTTTCTTGCCTGATTGTACTCGCTAGGACCTCCAATGTTATTTTGAATAACAATGGTGATAGTGGACAGACTTGCCTTGTTCCTGATCTTAGAGGGAAGGTTTTTAGTTTTTCATTATTAAGTGTAATGTTCTCTGAGGGCTTGTCATATATGGCTTTTATTATGTATATTGTCAGGGAAGTCCAAAGAAGGAAGTCAACTGAGTTGACTTCCAACAGGTCTGGTAAGAAGGAGGGAAGCATGCCTCCTGGATTGATCAATGAAATGATTAATAATCTCATAGTAGTTCAAGTAGATAGGAGTGGTGATGGTGGGGACAGTTGATTAAAAAAGTCCGAGCTGACGTTTCAGCTTAGAAAGTGTAGAAAGAAAGTGTAGTAGAAAAAATTGTCTATGGAGCAGAAAAGAGTCTAAGTAAGTGGGAGGTAGATGGTTAAGGTAGATGAGAAAATTATGCAAGTTTAAATATAGATGGGAGATGTTAAAGACCCAGGGAAAAGGGGAATTAAATATTCAAAGCTCTGATGAAGCTAGATGTTAGTCATTTTCATCACCTGGAAAACTTAAAAAATGCAGGATTCTCGGATGCCAAATCTGGAGATTGTGTTCCTGTAGGTCTGGACTGAGGCATCTGTAACTTGTCAAGCTCTGTAACTAGGTGATATTAAGCTGGTGTTTCACAGATGATATTTTGAGAAAAAAAAGAAGGAAAAGGGGTGCAGGGAACCATGGTAGGATTCTCTGGGGACAGAAAAAGGGGTAATTTGTCCACTATATCAGGAGCAGATATAGACACATGTGTTGTTTAGAGATAGAAAGTTTAGGGGTTTTGTGTTCTATTTTCTTTATGAAATAGGAGACGAATTTTCCCCTGAAAGTGAGGGGTCAAGATATTTGAAGAGAGTGGCAAAGACTGGAAATAGTTACAGTGGTGAATGTGAGATAGCGTGAGCTCTGCGAAAATCGTTGGTTGGACTGCTCTAAGGTTTGTGATTTTTTTTAGGTATGAAAGATATAAAGATAATGAAGAAAGGAGCTGCATTTTGTGCCAAGAAAATTGTTGAGATAATGAAATAAAAATAAATAAGAAAAGTAAAAGCAGGAAGGTGCTAATGAGGCAAAGAGAGATGAATCAAGAAGTTTCAGTGAAGTCCAGAGTGGAACAAGAGTTTCGTGGTCATTGGGGGAAGAAGTATTTAGTTAGAAATTTTCAGAGTTTTAAGAGTTCTGGGTGAAACAAAACTGTAGGATGTGGTCATGGAAGTGGAATAATAGAGTTGAGGTGAAGGTCACTGAAGATGAAACATGTCAAGAAACATAGATGCCAGGGCCTTTGGTGGGCTGTCTCCAATAGCTTTACATCTCTAGCACACGAGAAACGGGAAATGCTTACTTATGCTTGTATGGGTATTTTTTTCTCCAAATGTGAATTGAAATCGTGCATTACTTCTGTAGAGAAAGAGCTTATTCAATGTGAACTTTAATTACAAAATGACTTTGTCACCTCAAGGAACCCAGAGGCCCTGAAATCAGATCACTCAGGTTACTTTGCTTTGCTTAAGGTAAGAACAGTTTAGATAAAGGTATTAATTACAGTGTCATTCTTTTCCTTATTTTGAGTAACTTGAAAATTGCTCTATAATAGTGTTTTCATAGGTATAGTCTTCAGACCTCCTGCATAAAATCACTTGGGGTGATAGTTAAAAATGCATACTACTGGAGTCAACCCCAGACCCATTAATAAAGCTGAGAGAATGGGGGCTGAGTTGATGGAGCAAGAATCTGTGTTTTAACTAGATCTTCAAAAGATTCCTGTGCACCTACTATATACACAGACATGTACTTTTCGTGTGAGAAACATGTTAGTCTATGTTTAGGCTTCATGAACAGACCCACGTTCTTTGAAATTTGCCCTTTCTGTACTTCTTTGAAGCACATTTTTATTCTAGCTACTCTAACTCCCTTTCTTACAGAAATGTTAATACAGGTGATACAGAGAACAATAAAGTGACTTCATGCTTATTATTCCGAGGGAAAGGTAATATTCTCCAGGGGATTTAAAACAAATATTTCTACAGATTTTACCTTTAGTTGAATGACAGAGCTTGATTCCATGATACTTACCCCAGTGAGGGCATAATCTTTGAGCTCTAAAAAGTAAATATTACCTTCACTACTTTTTTTTTTTTAAATAAAGGAGTATATTAATCAACAGTAAACTGGTGAAGAATTTCAGTTTTCCAAATGTCAAAAAAGGGACAACACTGTAGCCTATTATAAGAAGAAACAAAATGTTCTAATTCACATTTTTATCTTTGACATTTCCTGACTGCCTTTATATGTCCTGGAGCAATTACTGTAGTTTAACTTTTAAAAATAAAAATCCAATATTTATTGTTACCCCCATTTATAGTTCAAGTAATCCCACATAGTTCATCCGCTTTGTTCATTTACATTGCTAATGCCACTCTCGGAAGGCAATCGATCATGCTTACAATAGTTTGGTCTGTTTAGTTTACTGCTATAACCATCTGAGATAAAAGTACCAGTTATTCTGCTCCACTAACGAACTCAGTAAATTTTTGTCCTTGGGGTTAATGTATTCTCTTATTTCAGTTTTCTTCTTCTCTTCCTCTTCATTTCCAAAAAATATAACTTTTATTCATATGCTTCATTTCCTATTCAGCCTTTGGATGTAGCCATTGACATCTATCAGGTTCTCAAACTTATTTGAAGGTTCTCCAGCTCCCCCTGCACCTGCTACTTTTAAAAGGATTCAAAGAAAAACCTGAAAAGATGAAGTATGGCAAGTTTACATTTTGCAGCTGGTTTGGATTACATAGAGCACGTAGAGATGTGACATTAAAAGAAAAAGAAGGTGGAGAAAATAAAATGATTATTTATTGAGCAATAATTTATGCTAGCATATGTGTTAAATGTGCTATATTTTACTTCGTTTCACTTAATTCTCATTAAAATTTGGCAGTTAGGATTTAAGTGACTATTTTTAAAGATTAAGAAATAGGCAAGGCTCCAAGATATTTTCAATATCTGTATCTTTCTCAACTCCTTTCCTTTACTAGATAAACATGTTAAAAAATCTCAGGACCTAAAAAACAAATCTTCCCTTGACTCTAATTCTGTATCACTGTTTTCCTCACAGCTGTGTTAAGGGTGCATTATAGATGTATTCCTTGTTTTTTGCTTCTTCACTTCTCCTAGTTCACTCTTAACCTATAATAGTCTGACCTCAACTGCACCCTTCTAATAGCTAAGCATTTGATGAGCACAAAACCATAGGCCACTCTGGAGCTCACTTGGCATATGGCATTCAGTGCTGAGCATGTCTTCATTAAAGAGCTTAACTCACTACATTGTCATCCAAATTAAAAGATTTCATTCAAAAAGTTCAGAAGTGTTCATGCACATAGGAACATACGTTAACATACACACATATATAAATTTTCTGCATATTATGCTATTTAAACATAAATAAACACTCTTTCTGTCTAGGGGGAGACTGCCCCTCCTGAGCTAGCCAGTTTTATGTGTAACGAGGGCCCAGTTGGGAGCACGGCCTTGATATGTAAACTAACCAATCCGAGAGCCCTACCTTCTCTATCTGGACCTGCACCCTGGGAGACACTATTCCTCTGCTTTAATTATCCCAAAGCCAGGTGCCAGTCAATCAGAGTCCATTCCTATAGCCCAAAGCCCATTGAGTGATTCAAACCAGCCAATCCTAAACTGTTTACCTGCCCTTCTTTGCCTTTATTGCGGAAACCCCAGTAAAGGCCATGGCCTAAGTATTCCCGCCTTCCTGTCTTCTGTCTCCTGACTTCCCACGTGTTTTTCCATGTGGCCCTGGGTGGTATGCTATGTCTCCTGCCTCTCAGACCTGTGAATGCAACAAACTTTGTTTTCCTGAGCTTCTCTACCTCTTCTCTTGTCACACCTGACTGACCATCTTATAAAGAAATACAACAGAAACCCATAAGATGAGTGGTGGTGATTGTTAATTCTAGACTTCTATTAACACAATGATCAGGGTCTCTATCCTTTTTAATCTGGAAAACTTCACAAATTATACTCTTTTAGTTTTGTTTACTAGTTTTTGTTCTAATTATTGCTCTTGGACTCATGTAAGAACATCCTTTTCTCTGGGCCTCATCTTCATATTAAAAAATTTGGTTATATTGATACATATACACATAAATAACATTCATTAATTATCAGGGTACAGTTTGATAAGGTTTGACAGATATATATATAGAGTTATGTCACCACTATCATAATCAGATATAGGACACTTCATCACCCCCCAAATGTCCCTGTGCTTCTTTGAAGTCAATCTTCTCCCCTTACTCTTAGTCCTTGGCAACCATGAACCTTCTTTCTGATATCATAGTTTTGTCTTTTCTAAATCAGTGTGTAAATGGAAACTATACAGTATTTAGTCTTGTGCCTATCTTTTATCACTCAGCATCATGGTTTCGAGATTCATCTACATTGTTCCGTATCAATAATTTTTTTAATAGCTGAGTCATATATGGTTATTATCAAAACACTAGGCAATGGACATTTGTATTGTTTCCAGTTTTGAGCTATACGAATAAAACTGCTATAGAAATTTGAATACATGACCTTGTGTAAACATATGTTTTATTTTTCTGGAGTAAATATCTACAAGTGGGATATTTGGATCTTATGGTGAATAGATGTTTATAAGAAAATGCTAAACTGTTTACCAAAGTGTTATACCATTTTGTATTCTCAAGCAATCTATGATTGTAGTTCCCATATCTCCACAATCTTGCCAGCGCTTAGTAGGTAGTCTTTTTTATTTTACCCTTTCTAGTGGATGTATAGTGGTAACTCTTTGTGGTTTAATTTGCACTTCTCTGATGACTAGTGAAGTTGAGCAGCCTTTCATGTGCATATTTGTGATTCTTTGATGACTCATTTGTGTGTTCAAATCTTTTGTCCATTTAAAAATTGGTTTGTTTTCTTTGTGTTATTGATTTGTAAGAATTCTTAAACACGTACAAGATTTTCTTCTACATTTTCCTCTAGAAATTTTGTAGTTTTAGTTAACATTAGTCTCTGATTCACTTCAGTGGCAGTTAAGGACCAAGGTTATCTATCTATCTATCTATCTATCTATCTATCTATCTATCTATCTATTATCTACCTATTTATTTATTGATATATGGATAACCAACTGTTCCAGCTCCACCTCATAAAATGTGTACCTTTCCTAATTGAATTACCTTGGAAATTTTGTCAAAAATCAATCGACCAAAAATATGAGGGTTTATTTCTGGCCTCTCTTTGTTTCATTAAATTATCTCTTTCTAGTTTTAAAAAATGGAGTCTTAGATCATAGATTTGACATATATTCTTTCCTAATATAAACACTTAATGATAAAAATTCTCTGTAAATGTTGCTTTAGCTGTATCTGATAAATTTTTATATATTGTATTTGAATTTTCTTTCAATATAAAATATTTTCTAGTTTCCTTTGTGATTTTTTTTCTTGATCCATGTGTTATTTAGAGACATGTTACTTAATTCTGTGTTATTCTGAGGATTTTCCAGATATCTTTTTGTTAGTTGTTTTTGGTTTCTGTGAAGGTCAGAGAATATGCTTTGTATGATTTTAATCCTTTTAAATTTTTTGAGACTTGTTTATAACTTAGCATATGGATTTTGTTTTTGGCAAATGTTCCAACTTCACTGTAAAAGAATGTATATTCTGCTGCTATGTGTAGTATTTTATAAATGTCAATTAGATCAAGATGGTTAAAATAATTATTCAGGTATTTTATATTCTTGCTGATTTTC
Organism: Eonycteris spelaea; assembly: GCA_003508835.1. NCBI lineage: Eukaryota > Metazoa > Chordata > Mammalia > Chiroptera > Pteropodidae > Eonycteris > Eonycteris spelaea. Next base: position 7,822,866 of record PUFA01000043.1, on the reverse strand, counting down.
CATCTACGTGTCTACCAATTACTGATAGAAGAATGTCACAATCTGCTATCATAATTGTGATATTGTTTATTTCCCTTTTCAATTTTATTATTATGGATTTATTTGTTTTCTTTAGTGTACTAAATTTGTGTTATGTATTTTGAAGCTCTGTTATAAGGTGCATGAGGTCCAGGATTGTTATGTCCTCATGGTGAACTAGTGCCTTTATTATTATAAAATGTTTCTTTTTATTTTTTGTTTTGAAATCTTTGTCTGATATTAATATAGCTACTCTAGCTTTTCATTGATTAGTGTTTTTATGATATATCTTTAAAGTCAATTATTTTTCAAAGAGATTAAAAATGAGAAAAATATATTTAACATTTGCCCACACATTTATTATTTCTGGCATTCTCTATTTCTTTGTGTAGTTTTAAATTATCATCTGGTATCATTTTCCTATGACTGAAGAACTTCCTTTAACATTATTCATAATTCAAGTCTTCTGTTGGAGGTAGTGGAATAAATTTGATCCCTGTTACTCCCTTATGGTCAGAGGGAAAATCAGGGATTTCAGTCCCACTCCTCAGAGAATCGTGCTCTGGCCCTCTTCTGGCTATACCTTGCACGCATGTGAGGATTCTGTGCAGCCAAGAGGATGTGCTCACTCAGGCTTTATATTCTCCTTCCACCTAGACCATATTCAGGATTTGCAGGACCTAGGAACTTCCTATTTAAACAGTATAAGATGATTCAGTCTCTATCTCTTCCTCTGGATCATCCTCTTGATGGACCCAGGAGTGGCTATTTGCTGCACTGGTGTGGACAGGTCAAATATGACGTTAGAGTAACTGCTTCTATGCTTGAGAGATCCCTTGTGGTATAGAATGAATCAAGGGGGAGAAAAGAAGGAAGACGGGCATCAGGAGCCAGCTCCTCCCCAAGGCATGCACTGGCATGAGATTTGGAGTCTAAGAATTCAGAAATCAACCTGGCATTCTAGAATTATGATAATATATTTTTCAAGGTAGGAGGATAAAGTGCAGTTTATTTAGCATTGTGTTGGCTTAATTTATGACTTTCAAGTATTAGATATATAGAATGTAGGCCTTTATTTGTACTCTTGCCCTAGGCCTGGCAAATGTTAGGTATGGGTCAACTTTTTCTCTTTACTACCCTTTAAATAAATGTTTCTTGTATTTGCTCTTTATTGTCTTCCCTTGTCATTTTATAGACTGGATGACAATCTCTATTCCTAAAATTTCCACTAACAGTTATAGGACAGTATAGGTATGCACTAAGAATAGTCCCTAGAGAACTAGTGGGGACAAATTGGGAGAGAAGTCTCATAATAGCCCTCTGGGACGGGGAGAGGAAGAGAGTATATGCCATTCAGCAATAGTGTATTAAGCTAAGTACCAGAGAAGTTCATGAAGAGTCAGAAAGGGCTGAGCAGTGTAATGAATAAATTCATTCTTGAAAACCAGGTTGCCTGGAATCAAATTCTGCCCCTGCCCTTTACTAGCTGTGAAACCTTGGTAAGTTTCCTAATCCATTTGTGCCTCAGTTTCCTCATCTACACAATAGGTATGACAATAGTGACCGCCTCATAGGTTATTTTAAGGACCAATGGTTTAATAATTAAAAACAATTGAAAATATGCCTGGCAAATAGTGAATTCTCAATTCGTTTTAGCTAATAGATTAATCATGAACATTTTCAGGGCTCAGGATGGGATTTTCATATATCTCTGTTATATATTTTAAAATTGGATAATCTTTACTTGCCAATATAGGATAATATGTGGTTTAGCTACATTTACTCCAAACTGGCTAGAGGCTAACCAATCCTATTTTCTCTTCCTGGGCACATGCAAAGACTTTATTTCCTAGCTTTCTTTGTCATTTGGTTGGGGCTATGTGATTGAGTTCTAGAAAAATAAGTGTATACAGAATTTATGTATATCACTTTTAGCCATGGTCATAAATCCTCTGAGTCACATTTCTCTGTCACCTCCCCCATCTGCTGACTGGATTATTTTAGGATTACCTTGAACTTGTAAAATGGCAAAGCCATAAAATAAAAGTACTTGATTAATAAGTCACAGCTTGCAGGAGGACCACTCAAGAGAACCACCAAACCAGGAATATTCGATTGGATTTGAATTGAAAAAAAATTTTATTACATTAAACCAATAAGATTTGGGGTTGTTTGCAGCAGCAGTTAGCCTATTCAAATACAGATGTTTATATGTTAAAGTAGGGTTCTTTCATAATGAAAATTTGAAATATATGTTATTGGCTTAGCAATTGGCTATGGTCAGTAAAGAAACTGAAGCTGTCAGCTGGAAAAATTGTAATCTTGTTATGCAGTGGCAAGACATTGGGTGAAGGGTTTTTTTTTTTTTTCTGTGAACATTTGGAAGGTGGAACATGTGTCTATTAAAATTGAACTCTAGGAGAAGAAATGAGAAACATAACTCTAGTGGTGTGTGGTTTTTATTGGTCGTGTTGGCCAAGAAAAAGCTCAAGAAAGAAATAGCTAGTTTGCAGCATAAATGAGAGAATAGAGTCTGGAAATCTAGTTTCACAGAGGTGAAAAAGTCAGCTGTTTGTAGGATTTAAATAGTGAGAAATGGAATTAAAAAAAACTTTAAGCACTAATAGCCTAGTAAATTTTTTCAGTGAATAAAGTGATTAAAGAAATAAACAGATTAGTTTGAGGACAGGGTACTTTCCATTAAAAAATAAGAGCTTCAATCTGTTAAAAAACTGAGAGAGATTAGATTAGTAGGGTGACAAGGAAGCAGAGAGATAAAACATTTGAGAATTATGTCTAGGAAAGATCTTTGAACGTGGTTTCTGGCACATACAACTGCCGGGAAGCAAATTTGTCAAAAATCTATTAAGTTTTTGAGAAATTGTTATTTCCAAATAAACCACAACTAAACAAACAAACAAAAAACGAGTTTTGATCACTTCAGACTTCAAAGGACCATGAGAACTCCAAATTTTCATAAGCGTGAGGCTGACTTCCCAGGCTCCCAAAGGGCACGTTCCTCTCTCCCATGTGGCCAAAGAGAATAATGGACAACGTGGAGCTCACAGAGAATGGAACCAGGGCCACAGAGGAGGATGGATGGATGTTATCCTTTGGAGGACATTAGAAAAACCTTATTAAGCAAGATTTCCTACTACTATTTCAAGGTCTTTTACATTTTCTGCTGAAAGGGATTTTAGTATTGTTTTAAACCTTTGACTTCTAGGCTTTTGTGCTTGTTCCCTCTGTAAACAGGAGCATTTATTACTGTTATCATGCTCTGTTTCACCATTGCTTATTGGCTATGTGTGTGGTGGTGTTGGTGGGCAGATAACTTATCTTTTAATTCATAGGTTATCAGAAAACAAAACTATAATTAGCCCTAATGGGAGGACTATGCAATGTCTGGAGATCCTGAATCTGAACTAGATGTAATGATTGGGTGTGACTTTGGTTTGCCTTCATTGGTGAGGCACGAGTGTACTTTGTATGTAGGAGGAACAGAGAGCTGAGAATTTGGTGGCCAGAGGTAAGTCTAGGGCAGAGACTGATTAGATACTCAGTGATCGTGTTTCCTCTTCTTGAGCATACAAGAATAATACATTTCCTACACTTCCCTTTGAAGTTATAAGAAAATCATGTGACCAAAATTTGGTCAATGGTATGTTTTGGAAGCTTTGCATGCTGTTTCTAGGACTGGTCACCACAAAACCCATTGTAGAAATCCCCATTCTCTTTCCCTTTATCTGCTGGATAAAGATGTCAGGGCTACACTGAAGCCACAAGATGGGAAGCTTCCTGGGTTTCTGAGGTGCTGCTTTGGAGGAGAGCTGCCCAGGAGAACCACCTGACCAGGAATATCTACCTTGGAATCTATATTACCAAAAAAACACTTTGATAATTTTTGGTTACTGTGATTTTGGGATGTTTATTCAGCAGTTAGCATGTCCTGAATAATACACCATACCATGTATTGTGATGATGTAGGGCAACTACTTAAAATGACAATTTTATTGCTAAGAGATGGAATAAACAGTTATTTGATCTTTAGAATGACTTCATACCCAATGGATTCAAAATATTGAATCAGATGTTTAAAAGGAGGCTTAATGCTGGTGGTGTTTTGGGAGTTTTTACCTTAGTGATAGAGTCCTCTGGAATTTAAAGGGGGATATCTGAAGAAGCATGAACATAAAAATAAATTAATGAGTTTAGCACCCTTTAGTGTTTTTGAAAAATTAAATATTATCAAGAGGAGGAAAGGAAGAGTATGATATATGTCAGAATAATGAGGTATCAAGGATACCCCTCTCTTTCCAAGGTTCATAAGACTTCTTTCTTGAGGGCCTGAACTCTGAAGTTTGTTTAGTATATATATTGACAAGTGACCATGAAAAGGTGTGTGTGTGTGTGTGTGTGTGTGTGTGTGTGTGTGTGTGTGCGCGTGTGTGTGTTTAGGGTATGGTGATTTCATTGCAGGGATATCTTGAATTTTGGCTAGAGTAGTCCATGGAATGTTGCAAGTCTAGCATTGAGAAAGCAAAGGCAACTGATGAAGAGCTTTATGAAGCAAATCTTTGTTGAGTATATGTTTTAGGGGCTATTTTCTTTTCATCACTGTACAATATTGCTAAAGGCCCAGGTAATAGTTTGGGGGATGTGAAGCCCATTTAAAATCTTTATATCACACACAAGATTGTTAATTATTTGGAGTCAAAAAGATCTTCAGCCATGAACAGATTCTGAAGATAACATTAGAGGAGTTTTGCTTAAAGAATCAGTGACTTAAGAATACATGCATCATGTCAGTCTGTTTCAATAAATTAGATAAATTTTGATGAGATATTTTTCTGGAAACCTCAATAAAATAGCAAGAATTAATTCTTTAATGTAGCTGACTTGAGATAGAAAGATAAATTCTCCCATTTTATCTTGATCTTATTGCAATTAGACTTTTATATCTACCTCTCCACTGAAATGACTCAAAATGTCACTAATGATACCATATTGCTAACCCAATGGTTACTTCTCAGTCATCTTATTTGTTCTTTCAATGGTATTTGACAGACAATTTACTACCTTTCCTTAGAATAGCTTCTCCATTTGGATTTCAGAATATCTCACTCACCTGGGTTTTTTTTAATCTCTCTTGTTTTAAGTTCTTACTGTCCCTTGCTAACTTCTCTTTATCGCCCTGACATCTACATAAATGATGCTCTCATTTATTCTTTAGATCTTTTTTTCTTTTCTATCTACACTCATACATTTGGTGACTTCATCTACCCTCTTGATTTTAAGTAGCATCCACATGTTCATGGTTTCCAAATTTGTATCTCCAGACTGTACCTCTTCCTTGAACTTCACACTCATAAACTAAAATGCCTACTGAAAACTTCTCTTAATTTTTTAGCAGCCATCTCAAAATTTCCTCCTAATATTCCCCTGCCAACCTTTCCTCTCATGTGCCCTTTCCATATCCGTAAATTATAATCAGTCCTTCCAGTATCTCAGGCAAAAGGCTTTAGTATAGCTCTTAATTCATCTTTCATACTCCAGTTCATAAGAAAGAGCAAGTCTTTTGTTTTCACTTCCAATGTGTATCCAGAATAAAACTACTTTTCACCTCTTAGACTTCTGATTTTGGCTATGATGAAATAACCTTTAGCCAAACAACCCTTCTTAAGAGAACAACTAAAAAACCCAGATAAAACACAGAAGAAAATCAATTTGAAGCCATCAGAGTGCTATTGATACAACCAGAACATGAGTGGCTGAGATCTCAGAGAGAAAAATATACTGAGGCAGGTTCAATATTTTATGCCATTATTTCTCTTATTTGTTGATTCATAAATTGCATGGTATAAAATGCTAAGAAGCTTAGCAGAGAGTAGTAGGCAAAAGCCAAAGAAGCTAATTAGAGATTTTCTCAGTCTCATGGGGCAGAAAGATATATATTGGTGTTGAGAGATTACAAAGAGTTGATGACCCAAGACTGCAGAGTAAAGAGAAATACAGGAGAATGAGTCTGATTTTCTGCACTGTTTATTCCCACCAAAACATTTGTCTATTCATAAGAAGTCAAGGATTGAGAGACCACAAAACTAAGCAGATTTTTTTTACAGCCACATAGTACTAGGAAGACAATATTTAGAGTTCAGGACCCTTATAAACATATCAAGCTTTTAGTTAAAACTCTTGTATCCTAGGAGTAATGGAAAAGCCAAAATGGATAAGATTTTTAAAGATTGAAATCCAGCTTTGAATAAGTTCAGTTCCTGGCAGATTAAGATGAGTTGTTCCTACTCTAACTTTTTGCCCAAACTTAACATAAATTCTCTTTGGAAGAAGATAACACTCTCCACAATCTCGACATTTTTTTAGTGACACAATGTCATTCAACAAAATGCAGATGATATATCCATTCAATAAAAAAATTACTTAGAAAACCAAGAGGTGATTAAAATCAAAACATATACACAGACCCACAGTTGATCCAGTTATTAGAGTTATCAGATATGAGTGTAAAACAACTTGATTAATATGTTCAAGAATATAGATGATAAAATGGAGAATTTCAACATAGACTAGGAATCAATAAAAAATAAACCGATACATATATACGATGAAATATTACTCAGCCATAAAAAATGAAATCTTACCATTTGCAATGACCAAGGCTCAGTGAAATAAGTCAGACAGAGAATGATAAATACCATATGCTTTTGCTTATGTGTGAAATCTAAGGAATAAAAGAAATGAACAAACTAAATGAAAACAAACTTACAGATACAGAGAACAAGCTTGTGATTGTCAGAGGGGAGGGGAGTTGAGGGCTGGGTGCAAAAGGCGAAGGGATGAAGAATTACAAATTAGTAGTTACAACAGTCACAGGGATGTAGAATATAGCATAGGGAATATAGTCAATATTATTACTGTGTGTAATGTCAGACCGGTCATAATCACGGGGATTACTTTGTAAATTATACAAATGTCTAACCATTGTACTGTATACCTAAACTAATATAAAATAATAATAAAAATACATAAAAATAAACCAATAGTTTAAATTAAATCAAAAAATACTTCACTAGAAGCTAGGGACTTTATAAATGAGTTTAATATTGGGTTAGATAGGGCTAAAGAATGAGTTGGCAAACTGGAAAAAAGGTCAGAAGAAAAATATCCAGACTAAAGCATAGAGAAAACAAACACTGAGAATTTCAAAAAGTGTCTAAACTATACACAGGACAGACAATAAAACAGCCTAACATATGTATAGTTAGAGTCATGGGTGAGGATGAAAAGAATAAAACAGAAGCATTATGTAAAGAGATCATGGCTGAGGATTTCCTAAAACTGATGAAAGAAATCAGGCCATTGATTCGGGACGTATTCTGAACCACACACACAGGATAAATACTAGAAAACTACAAAGAGGTACATCATAATAATGCCAATGAAACAAGGACAAAGAGAAAAATTTTAAAGCATCTAGAGAAAAAAATGACCCTTTAAAAGAATCAATAGTTAGCCTTTCAGCTGATATCTCAAAAGAAATGATACAGGCCAGATTTGAAAAACAATGAGTGCATCTTTAAAATGCTGAAAGGGACTTAGAGTCTATCATGTAACAAGTACCCAAGTAAGAATAAAGCAATAGGGAAGGCCAAATCATAACCAGTCAGCTGTGTCCCAAAGAAAATAATGTGGAGACAGTGTGATGTGAGATTTTGGTAAACATCAGACTTATTGTGACTACCCTGAAGAAAACACCAGAGAGAGTTGTAATCTCCTTACAAGCATGAACTAATTACAAGCAGAGATAGTGATAAAATCTTGTTCTCATCTCAATCTCCTCCCCTATCCTTTAGGAAGATTTAAAAAGCTTCTTTATCAGACTGCATAGTATGAGGGAAATGAATGATGTGAATTTTCTCAGCAGAATAAAGATGCAAATGTGAATGAGGCAGGTGTGAGGAGCTGTCAATCTAGTTAGCAGCTAACCATGGGAATCCAATAATCCTGGAACTTGGGCCCTACATCACTGAATCTAGAATGGCCACTTAAGATAATTATTTTGATGGAAGTTGGAGAGGCCAAAGAGTTAAAGAGGAGCCAGATATGACTGAATTATGATACATCTGGACAATGGGGAACGATTTTACCTTCGGGAATGCCAGCTGGCATGGAGCAGAGTACGGCAACCTAGGGAGGATTGTGAAGAACAGATGGGAAGTTTGGGAAGAAATTACTTTATTTAATGTACTAAGCTTAATTATTTTTTGTTGTATTGTCTTTACTGGGAACATTTTTTACTTATTACTTAGGGAGAGTGGTCCAAAGGAAATTGTAAATGAATGTCTGGGGGCAAAAGAGTGTGCAAGAGTGTGCTGAAGCCAGCTTCCACCGGCTGGTGTGAGCCAACTGTACATGTCTCTTCTCAATTTCATGTTCAGTGATGTGTTTGATAACTTGAAATCTGCCATAGTGGGATTTTTACAACACAAAAATTTGGCAATTGCTACAAATCTGTCCCCCCGCCCCAGCAACCAATTGATATGCCTGTAGACCATTGGAGTCATGTCATACGACAAAATTCCACAGCATGATTTCTTTGAATGATCTGAATAGTTTAAAACATTACAGCTTTTAAATGCTGATATTTCTCATTGTGTAATTCAAACTCAGACTTTCCTCTTAAGATCCAGTTCCATTTTTCTCTTCTGGATCTTACCCTTGATTTTACAATAAGCACTTCAAATTTAACTTATCTGAAATTTATTATCTTCTCTTCCAAACCAGTTTTTCTTCTGGCATTCTTACTGTATTTCTTGACAACGACTTAACCCAGGGACCCAAATCAGAAACTTAGATACCTCTCTGGTAATTCTTCTCCAAAGTTTACTAGGTCCTGGCAGACATCCGAATTAACATATTTATTTCTTCATTTTTTCTATTAATCCTATTGTCCTGGTTCAGACCCTTAGACTCTTTTGACTCAACCAATTTCCTCACACACTTAATAATTAGAATCACATGAACACTAGCTAAAATAAAGACTTCCAGGCTCGTTTTCTAGAGATTTGGGCTCAGTTATGAGAAAAGAACTGGAATCTATATTTTTAACAGATGATCCAAATAAATCAAATTCTTTGCTAAGGTTAGAAAATACTCAGATTAAAATAAAAATCAAAGTATCTAACCTTGGAATCAGAAAATGGTTTGTATCCAATCTTAATCTGTCTTCTACTTGTTTCTTTAGTTTTATTGCTCACTACTTTCCAACACATCTTTTACACCTTATATTTTTTCACCAATATTATTAGTGCTCCAGCTATATGTTAGGTCCTGTCTTAGGTGCTGGGAATGACAGTGGCAAAATCAGACAAGTTATTTGTTCTCACAGAATTTGTATAAATAAGCCAAACTTCAGTGTTTTGGGGTGACTAGACATATTTTTCCTAGGCATGTCTTTAAACTTTTGTTCTTTATGTTCCTTTGATCTGGAGTTTCTTTTCATTTAGCTACCTTCTCTGATTACCTTCTTGTTTGTGCTACCATTGTTCTTAGTTTATTCTTCTATTATACGAGGTTGATTTTCTTATCTATCTCTCCTCCTAGATGACTGCTGGCTCCTGATGGTTAGAGTTTTCAATCTCTAGTATCTAGGCCAATAACTGACATGAAATAGTTCTCAAACATATATTGCATGAATTTTATTCAACTAGTAACTGGTACAGTAGGGATTTGAATTTAAAAATATCTGACTTCTAAGTCACATTCTTTTAACTATACTACACTCCCTCAATAAGGTATGATTCACTTTGTCAGAGGAGCCATTCTTTAATCATTCAAGGAGAATCAAATGATAGTTGCAGACAGAGCTACTACCTGTCCAAAGGGAGATGTGCCAATTAACCACTTTATTTGATCAATATCTAGTCCAGATTGGAAAATTCATGCCAAATAGTATTTTTTTTTGAGTTTTATTAAACTAACAAAAAGAGAAGACAAATATCTTGTTTGTCTTGGCCCAATAAAGACAGAACTTTACCATGCAGATACATGTTCTTTAACTAGGGAAAGTGACAGGCTAAGACTTGGTAATGATATTCCTAATATTAATCTAACCAATTAATCTTAAACTCATGTTTAGATTTAAGTCAAGCACAGGGCTTGGCACACAAAATTTCTCTGAAGTATTTCAGAAATATTAGATTAGAAGAAGAGGTTTATATGGTTTGGCAAAGAAATGAACATAACTCTCGATCAATTTAAGCAATCGTTTTATTGAGAAAGTTAATGCAATGCATGATTTTTATTCTTTAGCATAAAAAATTTGGGCAGCAAAAGCTAATGGATAAAATTTAGAGTGTCTATTCTGTCATCTGATTTGGGAAATGTGTGCTGACTTTGCTACTTCTATTAAAAATGCTGTCCATAAAATATACTTGGACTAGTTTGGCACAAGTTATTTTAGAACTCTAAGAAAGGCCATTATTAATAAAAACTTCCTTCCCCTTCTAATTAATTCATGGCATTGCTACCAGAGTGTTCTTCATATATCATAAATTTGATTATGTCACCCCTCTGCTGAAAAAACTTTTGATGACTCCACATTTTCTTCTAGAAAATTCCTTGGCTTTAACATTAAGTTTTCTAGGACCACCTGTCTTTCAGTACAATTAATTTCACTCTTCTCTCTATTCCAAATACACATTGCATTTTTAAATTACACTAGGTTGCTCATCCATCAATGCCTCTCGATCTTCCACCTCTTTGTCCTCGATAGAGTTGCTTGATTTGCCTTCATGCCTTTCCTCCTTGTTTCATGGCAAACTCCTACTATCACTGTTGTTGGTGTTCTCATTTGTAATTGCCCCTCAAGAATTAGTCATTGTTTTCTCATCTATGTTCACGCATAACTTATACATATATGTACAAATTAAACCCTAGACACATAGACAGACAAGCACAGGTATAATGGAACAGAATATCAAAATGATTCTAGAAAATTTGGGGTATACGGTCACCATAATTATGACATTTATCATTATTACCTCAAGCCAAGCACTGTACTATAGGAATGCATGAATAATAATGTGCCCATCATTAATGAATTAACTAATTAATTAATTAAATAAATATTGTTGAGGGCCTATTCTATGTTATGCACTCTCATAGGTGATGGAGATATAAAAGAGAAAAGGAGAAGTCTGTGTTTTCATGGAGGTTATATTCTATTGAAAGAGGCAGTGAAGAAATAATTAACAAAATAATGGTGGTAATTACTGTAGAGGAAATTAAAAAGGTTAGTATGATACAGAGTGACTTGAAAGGTGATAGTATACAATATTGGGTACAAGAAAATTTCTGAAATGTATAGGTTTCTTATAGAATGACAAGAAAAAAACAAATAATAAAATAGAAAAATGCAGAGAGGATTTGAATTAAAAAATTTTTAGTAAACAAACCCAATGGTTAACAAATGCATAAAAAGATGCCCAAATTTATGGGTAGTAAGGGAAATTCAAATGAAAGATCACTTTATGTCCATGACTTGGCAACATTTAAAAAGAGCTATAAAACTCATGCCGATGGAGATAAGAGACAAGGGTTCACTTGTACATTGTGGGACTGAAAAGATTTGTAGCTTTTTTAGAAGGTAACATAGCAACATCTGTTAAAACCTAAAATACATTGCCCCTTCAACTCAGAAATTCCACTCTTGATAATCTACCCAATAGAAACAAATGTGCCCATTTTGTGAGTTTATATGTCACAGGATATTTGTTGTACTATTTTTTTGTAGTGGCCAAAGAAACTTTAGCTAAGCAACCAAAAAGAACACTTTTCAATATGAAAATGGCTGACAAAATTGCAACACGTCTACATCATGGATTATTATGTGACCAAGAAAAGGAAAGAAATTCAGCTCTCCCAGATGATTTCAAGGGATTTCCAAAATTTGATGTCTTCATGATGGGTTTCATACTTTTATTAACATATTGATTGAGAAAATATATGATGACTAAAAGACATATTGTATTCTATTAGGTTTTAAACAAATTCATATTTCATTTACCCCAACATTATTTATACATAGTTGAAATATGGTAGCACATGTGTATGAGACATTTATTCAGCCTACATGCAATATTTAGTAAACATATAAATCTATGAAAAATTGACTCTGTGGCCCCCTCAAGAGTCAATAGTTCTCATGTTTGGAATGAACGAGCTGGACCATACAAAGAAATACATCTTATCACACAGAGTTGAGCGGCAGCTAATATCTTAACTCTCCAATGGTGTTTGCGTTCTAAGACATGACACTTATTCATATGATTACACCTTTGGTTTCTTTTCAGGCAGTGTGGCCGATGATTATGGTTAGTGTGAGAGGAATGAAAGTCTTCTCCGTGGTACTGTTCATCACAATACATGTAAAAGTCTGTCCCTGGATTCCAGAGTGCAAAACTTTACTGATTATATTTACTATTTTCTCTCTCAAACTACCTGTAAAAGTAAATTCAGGAAAAAACCCTTAGATGAAGTTTTTATAAGAAAATATATAAACATAACGGAAAATGGAGAAAAATATAACAAATACCTATATACCTGACACTGAGAACAAACAATGGTGTGTAGGATCTATCACACTTTCTCACAGGCACTTGAATAGCAAGAACAAAGCCATTATACTTCAAAGCAAGGATGGATCGTTATGATGCATTTTTTTAGTCCCTCTTACAGAGAAGAAAGGAACCTTCTTTGCTCAAATCAAAGGACAACGTTATGCATTTTACTTTGTAGAGTAGCACAAAGCAAAGTAACTTGTGATATGTAGATATTGCAGCATTTCCATTAGTATTACACATCTGGGCCTTTTTGTTTTTATGCTCTTAGTAAATAAGGGAAAGAATAAATCAAATACCTTAGTCAGACCAGGTCTACATTACATCAACACAGCCAGCTGAAATGTTGAATGTTTATTTAATCAGATGGTTGGCAAATTATTCAGGTGGCCTTCAAAATCATTTTATTATGGAAAAATTTAAATGTATACAAAAACATGGGGAATGGTATAATAAACTCTCTTATACCATTATTCAGCTTCAGTGATTATTAAATCATGGACAATCTTCTTTTCTCTCTAACCGTACCAAGTCCACTCTACTAACTCTACCCTACCACTGTGTTATTATAAAGCGAATATCAAATATCATTCACCCATATGTATATCAGTATGAACCTTTAGAGAATAGAAACTTTGAAAAAATATAATCACAAAAACTTTATCACCCTTCAAATGTTAATATTTTCTTAATATTAACCAATATCAAGTAATATTCACATTTTTCCGATTCTCTCATATTTTTTAGTCTATTTGCTTTAATCAGGAAATAAATATAGCTCATGTCTTTCAGTTGGTCAATATATTTCTTACAATCTCTTTCACTCTATAGTTTCATCTCAATCTCTCCCTTTTTATCTTTGCTGTTTGTTGTTCAGGAAATGAGATCTTTTGTCCAGTGATGATTCCCACACTCAGATTTTGTTTATTGTATCTTTGTAGATTCCTTTAATATGTTCTTCAGTTCCCTGTATTTCCTGTAATTTGGAAGTGAAATCTAGAGCCTTGAATAGATTCAGGTTCAATTTATTATTTTGTTTCTGAATTAGATTTGGCTGATTTTAAAAGTGACACTGATGAAATCAGTGTATACATAAGCAATGAGAGTTGAGGGGAGAGGGAGAGGAGAATTTTATAAAGAAAAAAATCTCATTTTCTTTAAAATTATGGTCTTAGATTTAAGTCCTGTTTAACATCTCTCAAATTGATTAGATATTTTTATATTTAGGACATGACAGTGAGACATAATCAAGGATACAGTTGCCTTTGTGATGGATGTGAGAATGTGACTGAACTTGGGACAGTCACAATTCCTTATCTTTAAAGCAATGTTCACATTGACAATTCAGTAGACAGTTTGTGTGTTCATTTGGAAAAAATGAACGTGGAATAAGACTATAAATCTGAATGTCATAGTGTTCATGATATTATTTCCTTATCTAATGTAGAGGTAAATCTGGGATGGTCCTTTCCATCAGTGATCAAATACTGGGATGAGATATCAATGTGACAAAGTCAGATACAGAAGAGAATGGAAGACAAATACACATATGCAGAATTTAACAAAGAAATTTTGAGTACCTGTTCTTCAACAATGAAATCCCCTTCACTCTAGAAATAAAAAATGGTGAAGAAAGATTTTTGAAGGAGAGGATATCTGTAAAGAGTGATGTGGTGTAAAGTACATCTCTTACCTGATGAAGGAGACATGCAGGCAGCCATCAGGCTGAGAGTCAGAGTGGAGTAGATCTAACTTTCAACCTGAGACATATAGAGGACAAGAAGCAAGAGGCAGACTTCCTGGGTGGTAGAACCAGGAGGAAGTTGTTACATTGAGAAGGACTACCTGCTTCTCAGAATCTGTCCAGACACCTAGAAGAACACCTGCAGGGACAGATAGTCCCTGTGTCAAGAAGTTGGAGATGAATGTGCTATCCTTGGGTGCAGCAAAAAACATTTTGTCACAATCTAGAACTAAAATGGATTTATACAAGCCAAGAAAGGAACCACGAATAAAGATTTCTAGGAAAGCAAACTTTTGTAGAATTCAGGAAAGGATTTACAAGAGAAGTAATTAATTTTAGGCACCTATCATGTCTACAGGGCATACTGAAAATCACCTGGTGAGCAGATATAATGGGAGTTAGTCATTTCTGAAGTTAAAAATGTCAAAGTAAAGGAAGTATATCTTTAGCATTCTTCTCTTAACTCCCCAGTATTATTATCCTTTACATTTTGAATACTTCACAGTTTCTATACACACAGAGAGAGAGAGACACCAACACAGACACAGACACACACATACATTTATTTTTGGTAGTTATCCTGGCCAATAGTCTGGTAAGAGTAGACTTTTTTTTTCCTCCACTTTATACGTGAGAAAAATGAGACACAGAAGGATTAAATGCTACCCAAAGCTTCTTGTCTTTGAAGCAGTAAAGCTGAAATTAGAATAATGCAGGTCTTCTCACTTCTAGTCTAATATTCCTTCTTCTAGGTTTTGCCACTTCACTTGGTTTGGTTGTTTAATTACAACATTCTCACTCCTTTTAGTGTTCTGATCTCACTTGAGCACTCCCTTCATAGAGGGTTATGTAGAAGAAATATTAGAAGTTTAAAAATCTGATTCAGGCTATTGCTCAGGGATTGCTGCCAAATTTTTGCAAAGCGCTTTTCAATAATTCATAATTCCTTAAGCATGGAAACCCACTGCCTAAATATAGTATGAGAAAATGTGCTCTGCTGCTTAGTTAAGCCAAAAGTTGTGTATTTAAATACATTGAATTTCTCCTTCCCCTCATACAAATACATCCAATATCACTCATTTGTTTGTACAGAATGCTTTAAAATAACCCTTATTGAAATATGCAGGTACTTAATATGCCATTCTGTGAGCTTATCATATTTGTGTTGCTTTAGAGTTTTAAATTTTCAGTACCTGCCTTCTTTTCCTTTAGTTTGACAAGACTCTATCAAGTGCCCTATTGTCAGAACCTCTGCCCAAGATGCTAGAGTCAAAGGAGAAAGTTAATGGTGGACTTCAATGAAAGACTGATGAGAAAGAGTCCACAGAACTGGAAAACCAACTTTTCTCAGACTAGAGGGAACTTAAGTTCCCCAGCTAAGCTCCACATCTGCAGAAGGCATGTAATACTCCTGGCCAGTTTGGGTTCTGAGGGCCTCTGGGTGAATGAGGACAGGGCTTTTGATAGCTGGTAGCAACATGTTAATATATTTGGTCTCTTTAAGGTCAAGGAGAGACTATCTTGGGATGGTGTCTTTGGAGAAAAACCAAAGACTTGTCATTGTTTCAAGTTTCTGATCAAGCAAAATCTCACTGAATCTGAAACTGGAGTTGGCCTCCTACCCTGCCTTAGAGCCTCTACTTGATTTCTGTCTGAAAACCCAGCCCTGAATGACCTAGATTCCCGATCCCTATCTTGATTCCTATTCATGATAAAGAAAGGCTTTCCCTGCTCAACCTTCAGGGACAAAATACTGGCCAGTTTCATACCCCCTAGAAGTAATCATTCTTGCCCTATCTATATCTTTTCTGCATGCTTCATTTCATTCTCAGGTCTCAGTTTAAGTAGTTCTTCTGCAGAGCATTTTCCTGACCACTCTAAACTAGTTGCCCTTCTTATTATCTCATAGATACCTATTTTTTTTCTTTCTTTGCACTCATCGAAGTTTACATTTATTGGTTTGTTTGTTGTTACTTAATCTGTCTCCTTCTACCCTCACTAAGCTGTACACTCCATTAAATCAGGGGCCAGGCCTATCTTACCTACTGCTATAGCCCTATTACTTAGTACAATGCATGGCCCATGGGAGGTTCAAAGAACATATTTGTTGAATGAATGATTGAATGAATTAATTCTAAGTCTAACCTGTTTGTCAATCTTCTATTGAATCCCATCTAACTGACCTTATGACAAAATGTAGTAACTACTCCTTTAAATATATGTATGTTGGATGTAAGAACATGGCTCATGGTGAATTCTCAACAAATGTTGAGTGAATAAAAGAGCAGACTATACTTTAGCTGATTGGAATAGCAGAATTTTATTTTATATACACTATCTCTTTTATTAAAGTAGTTGAACTTAACAATAGTAACCAAGTTATCAGGTCATTTTTTTTTTTAATGAAAACACATTAGTTTTATTTGACAGACGACCAAGGCAACTGGAAAATGGCTGAGGCAGACTTAGAAGGCATTTTAACTTAGAATAATTTCTCTGTCCACTTTCATTCACACCATATAGCCACCTTCTTTAAGAAGGTAAGTTTTTAGAGGCATTTTAAATAATACAACTTTTTCCTTATAAATTAATTATAAATCATAGATTGGAATTAAAATATTTTCCTGCTTGGTTTTTAAACTTTGGATTTGCATAACATCAATACCTGGTCTGAACATCACGTCTCCCTCTTCTGATACCAGACATGGATTTATCCTATATGAACTGAGCTATTTAAAGGGAAGGATTTTACTTGATTTTCTAGATCTCTCAGTAAGAAATGCTTGTGTTATTTTCTTTGTGCCTTTGACCCAAGAGTTTCAAATTTCTTACTTTAAAAATGGCACAGGACAAAGAGAATTCCTAATACTGCATGCAAAAGCTCTAAGAGTAATATACACAAAATAAAGTTCATTTATTCAATGAAGATTTATTAAACTGGGAAATATCGTAGGTAGGCAAAGATATTAAAAAATAAACAACACATCAGTCTGAGTTAAGAAAGAAACTTTTGGCCTAGTTGGAAAGACAGGCATATAAACAGTTATAATACAGTGTGATGGATCTTAGGATAAATGAACAAACATGAGACATATTGAGAAGTCAGAGGAAGGAGAGTGGTGTTCTCCTCTGGCATACCTGCACATGCACTTATGATAGCTGTATTAAAAGATGGCACATGTAAATGCACTCCATTTTTGGAGTGCATCTTCAGGCCACACTGTTTTTATCCACTCTATTATACTTCATCCTGGGCTTACTCTTTTCTAGATATACTTGATATCCACTCCGGAACAAGCACCTTGGATTGACCACTAAACATAGCCTTTGTTCTCTAGCTCTGACCTTTATGTCACCTCCAGTTCATAGCATCTTCCTCTACAGCTTCATACACTAACTGGGTAGAGCAGTGGTCGTTAAGCTTGGTTACACAGTAGAATTCCCTAGAGATTTAAAAATATAATGATACTTGGGGTCCCTATAAAGATTCTATTTCAATTGTTTTGGGTTGCAGCTTAAATGTTAGAATTCTTTAAAGTTCCTTTAGTGATTCTAATGTGTAGCCATGATAGAAAGTCACTCTGATGAGAGATGCCACCCTTTCTGCCATCCCAAATCTGTTCTTCTTCTGGAAAACTGGATGAAATTTTGTAGCTGGTCTCCTAGATTCCCATTTATCCCTCACGTTCGAGGTAGGTATACAAGCAATCGCATAGAACTTCATTCTGTTCTGTCAATACAAGGCACAGGCAGTAGACATGTGTGCCGGGTCAAAATCTCTCAAACCTGTAACTATGATTGCTTATGCAAGTGATTTTTTGCTTTCATGAACTATCCAGCCCCCTGGTCTCCGTTAGTGGTACCTAGTTTGGTTTTAGAAAGAATCATTTGAGACTTCGCATGGCTGCACTCAATCAGTCTGGTTTATCAAAATAGTGCACATTAACTTCCTGACAATAGATTTATGCTAGGAAATCACAGGCATATTGGGAAAGTGAGTGGTGAGATTAGCATGAGACAAGGAGGCATCTGGAGCACTGTCTCTTAGGTGCACTATTTTTAGTTGAGTTCTAGTTCGAACTGAAAATGTCCTTCAGTGAACAGTGATGGCTGTTCCTCAGAGCTGTAAATATTTTGATCCTTCCTAGTTTCCTTAATGGGGCAGAATTCTCCTGAGTTAATCCTGTGAGAGCAATGCCAGGTGATTCAACTTGTTTTTGTGGAGACAGATTTCCCAAAACTCCTCTACAGTTTAGGCCAACATCATAAAAATCTAATATTTCTAACTTAATAGATAACCCGTGTGTGTGTGTGTGTGTGTGTGTGTGTGTTCATTCCAGAAAGAAAGAACAGTAGGGACAAAGGCAAGAAAATGGGATGTGAAGGACATACTTGGGAGTCTCAAGTTGTTTATTTATTTTAGGCTGAATGTAAAGAGAACATGGTAGGATTCTAAGATATGAAGTCAGAAAGGTAGGTATGATACCAAAACTTATATACACATAAATATGATATCAAGCTTTCTATAATAAAGTGTTGTGTGTGTAGTGAGAATGCTCAGTGCTCCGGGAGTTTCTAGAGGTTGTTTATGGCTGAGATGATAATGAAAAACACATAGAGTAACTGATGTTTGAACTGAGCCTTAATTCAAGGATATGCAAGATTTTTATATTAGAAATTGAAGAAAAGGGATGGAAGGGGAAGAATTAGCATTCATAGGTGAAAAGTAACCAATATTGAGTATAGCTGGCATTTCAATAAGAAATACCTTTTAATACGTTAACACATTTTTTGGCCTAAAACCAAAACAGTCTGAGCCTCATGCTTTTTTAACCTCTGTAATGTATCATCTGTATCTCTTTAATAGCACCTACAATTTTATTATTTGCATTCCTTATTTATGGAAACACATTATCTCCATTGGCCTTTAGACTCTTTGAAGGCAGGGAATTGGTCTCACTCATCTTTGTATCCTCCAAAAAAGGTAAGCTTGGCCATAGCATGCACACAATAGCAGCCCAATAACTGTCTGTTTGATATATAAATAAAGACAGGGTTTTATTTATTTATAATTAGTGTTTTTATAATTTATAATTAGTTTTCAACTCCATACAAGTATTGATTTTTGATGGAGAGGAAATTGTTGGACTAGGAGCCAGGAGAGCCAAGTCTCAATTCCAGGCTGGCCACTTATTCACTGTGTGAGGTCGAGTTTAAATTTCCTCAACTCTAAAATTAGTCAGTGATCCAGAAAGTTTTTCCCAACACTTTAGCCAACAAGAATTAATTTTGAATCACCTATTCACCAATTTTTAATGTTTACAAAACAGCGACTTCATTTTCACATTAACTGTGTCTGCCAAACTGTCTCTGATGAAAATGGAGTAACTAAGCAGATGTAAAGGACTTATTAAGATCATTGAGAGTAACCTAAGGGCATTTATATATATAAAATTTCCATTGTGCATTTTGAAACATTTAAAATAAATGATAGGACTCTAAGAGTCTTAAATGGATGGTCCCTCATGACTCTAGTCTGAATTTTTTTTTTTTTTGTAGTGATTCCTCTTCTCTTGAATAAGAAGGAATGCATACCACAGGGTGATTTCAGAATACTCTTTTATTTCTCCTAAAAATATGGTAAGACATATATTTAACTATTTTAAATTAAAATATGAAAATAAACATAATCTGCTTTTAAACATTTTGAGGAACTACTGTTTGAGATAATTAGAGACTTCCCTGAATGGTAACGAAGCCAAGGGTAAGAATATTGTTAGCCGCACTTGTCTGAATTGTGTGAAGTCTGTAGAAGAATACTGGATATGAGAGACATTTTTTTTTCAGATTTCTTTTTTTGCTCTTTAAAATTTTAAACAGGAAAGCCAGGCTCGCAAATTGTTTTTAGCTCATTTAGGATCCTTGCTAGTTTCTCCTCAGCATTAGGCTTCTTTTTCATGTCAGTCAATGCCCCTTCTCCCTTCCTTCTGCATTTGGATAATCCCTGAGAGGAAGTTGAGTGTGCTGTTCTTTGTAGTACAAATTTCCACTTCTGTTGGAAGACAAGTAGAGCAAATTGGGTTAGACTAAGAATGACATTAAGGTGTCAGTGGAATAAGTTCTTATTTAGTTTTATTAGCTTCCTAGAAAGTGCAACTTCAGTAACCATATATGTTCTCCTAGGTAACACTAAATCTCTCTTGTGTTTTATTTTTAACCTTGACAAGGAAGCTGTCTTTGCCAATTTGCCTCAAAACTGTTGATGGATGTATTATTTATCCTCAAGGAAAATAGTAGCAAAAGTAACAATACCTGCATTTAGATAGTGCTTTTACATGTTCTATATCATTTGATCTTTGTAGCAACCATGCAAGACAAATTGGCATTGTTCCTCCTAAATGAAGAGCTTGAAGCTCATAGAGGTTGTTTAAAGTCACTCAGTGAGTAAATAGAGAAGTCAGGATTTGAATCCATAGCAATCTGTCACCAGTACCCATGATCTTCCTATCCAGCATGCTTCTTTAAGTTCTGTTATTATTTTTTATGTTATTATTTACTCCAGAGGCAGGAAGGATTCACCTGCACAGCGCACAGGTTAGATGCCCAATACGCATGATGCCTTCCCTGCATGAACATTGAGCCGAAAGGAACTAAGAAAAGTGGTACTGCCTGAAAAGTGTCATCATTTTTAGGGAGTTGACCAAGAAAAAAATAAAATCATTAACTCGATTTTTGAAGAGGCAATAAATAATATTAGTGAAGGCAGAACTGAGGCCAAATCATTGAAGGGGTAGTGTGTATTTAGCAAATACAAATAACCCATATGGAAATTATTCAAACTTAATAGCTTAGAAATGCAAATATAGAAAAGTAAGAGAAATTAATTCTGTCAAAATGGCAAAGATTCTTAAAAAGCGATTAGATGCAGTTTTGTTAAGAATGAAGGTAAATGAACCTCTCACATTTGCTTGTGGGTTTATAAATTGGTACAACTGCCATAAATACAATTTGGCAACATTCACAAAAAAAACCATAGAAGTATGTATTATCACATAATTTCTGTCTTCCTGTGCTAGATATTATGCTAGGTAGTAGAAATATGATGCTAAGCAAAATGTTGTTTCTGCCTTTCTGGCAGGGGAGACAAAAAAATAATTATAATAATGTGATACTTTGATAAAGAGTATATGATAAATTTTCCTATTTTGCCATAATGGTGTATATAAATGTACATGTAAAATATTAAATATACTAAAAGAATAAATACCAAAGTTTAATGGTATTTGTTTTATCTTTGTGTTATAAAATTGTGGGATATTTATTTTCTTTTTATATTTTATTTTTAAAATGCTCCATAATTAATATGAATTACTAGAATGAAAATAATAAATCAAAAATTCCTATCCTCTTTTACTAGCAATGAAAATCAATCAGTTCATGAGTCAATAAGAACCAGGCCTGGTGGCATATTAAAACTCAGAATTTTATAACTGGCATACTTTGGGCAAGCCTCTGTGTACCCATCTGAGATTTATATGACCTTTTCCACAGTTGATTCTGCTTTCCTTACTGTGTTTGTGTGTGTGTCTGATCTGTAGGTATTTGAACCCAATTATCATTATTGGTTTCTAATATAATTTGTCACCGGGACAGGATTCAACCCCAAACCTAAGCTCTACTGGCTAATGCCTTTGCCCTCTTTCTTACCTCTGTCTAAGAATGAAACTGGTTCCCCAGGACTCCAAACTGCAGGCTGAATATTTCTAGAAACAGACCTATGAATACTCGAGGAACTCTCTAGGGCTTGGGATCTAAAACTTTTTCCAATATCCTCTTGTCATGTTCTTTCACTTTCTGCATTAGAGTTAAGTGAGTTCTTGCTTTTAGGCTTGGAGAATTAGAGTTTTAGGTACCTACTTCCCCTTCATGGAAAGTAGCTTAACACACTGAATTAGTTGTTTAATTTTATCACCCAGAACTCTGGGCCATCTCTTCTCCTCCACTGGTTAATTGGGAGACTGCAGAATGCCTTGCAGAGTGTGATTTACCTGAAATTCCCATTTCAATTTCTTTATTTGTCTGTCCACCTGTCCTCTATTTAGCCACAAGCTTTCCCTCAGTAGCACCTCCAGCTTCTTATTAAAACCTACTGATTTTGTACTCAGGCTGCACAGAAACTTAAAATTTATGACAAGTGGCAAACATTTTTTCCCCCAAAAGTTAAATTAAATAATCACGAGACTGTGTAACTCCAAATATACTTTTTAGGAAGTGATGAAATAACCTCATTTAGGACATGAAATAAAAAGTAATCAAAGTATCTTGTAAGTCCTTCTAAAATTTATGTGTTGCTGATAGTTCTATAATTTAAAATATAGGTTATTTCTCTTTTGAATTCACCATCAATAATAGAACTTAATTTTTTAAAAAAATTTGAAGAAGTAAATGACTATAGCAAATATTCATGGATGTTTTTAAAACAAAATACAAAATATACCTTGATATTATTATAACATTAAATAAATTTGAAAATTGATTGTGCATTATTTAATTCTGTTCTCAGGATAGAAACATATTTGCCTTGAATGTCAAAATTCCCCTTAGTTCCCTGATGGGGTACTATCTTTAGTCTCAGAAGGAGACAAATTGTGGCACAATATTAATTATTTGACAGTGCATGGCAGTAATAATTTACCTCTGTTTTGGTGAAGTTCACTTATTGGCATAAAATAATTAAGACTCTTCAAATTATTTATTCTAGAGAGATCAATGACAATATATTCATTGTCCAATATTCCAGTAGTAGAGGATTTGCACTAAGCAAGGTTATATTTGTATTAGGGATTGATGGTTTGGCTGAAAGGGTGCATGATTCTCATGAAACTCAGTGGTATTTAGATTTCCATATTTGCATTTCTATGCCATTAAGCCTGAATAATTTTTATACAGACCATTTAAATTTGCAAATCAAACACATCTCTTCAATTATTTTACCTCGATTTTATTCTTACTAATATAATTTATTGTTCCTTTAAGTCTTAGCCTCTTAGTTAACCTGCCCTTCTATTTTGCCCTCATATCTTAATTTCTGACCATCTCTTCTCTTACTATTTTCTGAGAATACCTGTGACCAATTATGAAAGCAGCAGCAGCAGCAAAAAATGAACAAACAAAACAAACAAACAAACAAAAAAAAAATTGAACTAAGTCTGACTTTCTGTGCTAGAGATCTGAAACTTCTGTTTGTATTTATGTAAGGGTGAGAAAATAACTGCCTATTCAGCATACCTGATACATATTCACAAACATGCAAACAACATAAATGTTAGTTAGCTTCCTTCCCCTTAAGAATCAACTGCCTTCTCAATATATTTGGGAAAGAAATGTGATTTGCTCAACATCCAGCCCTGAATCATCCCTGTTGGGAGAGGCTTGCCCACTGCTGTACTGTAGATTCCTGGTACCAGTGATTACCTTGGATCCTAGGACCCCCTTCTTAGTAGGGTAAGATTTTGGCTCAGTTGGCCTCAGTAGAAGAATGATGTGTGAAAGGCCATGCTTCATTTATTATTATAGTAGATCTTTGTCTCATTCTTGAAACCTCCTTACTATGTTTGGGGAATGACCCACCTTTTGAGGCATAGCCTGTTTTCCACTATGAAAGCGGAAAGTGCTAGATAATCGCATTCCTATTATCCTCTGAAGCTAGGGCTGTATAATATACCCTAGGAATCATCCATCAGCTATGACAGCCTGAATCAGAAGCTACTCCTGTGAAGATGCAGGAATGACTCAGGGGTGACTCTTCCGGGGATCTGTGGAGGCCGTGACAGGTCTGTAGAGGCAGCTCCTGGAGGCAACTGTGGCAGTGATGCTGTGGCAATAGCAGGTGTCCAATGTTTGTGGTGCCACTGTTGGAAGCTGTGGTATTGTGTACAGTGACAGCAGCAGTGATGTCTTAGACCAGTTCTGTGACCTTATTTGGACCTTATGCCTGGGTGCATAGTCCCAGAGCTTGGCTCTCTGGAGATTCTATAAGTAACCCAACATCCTTTTGGTTAATTCTTAAATTTTGATGTAGCCTAAAACCGACGAAATTTATAAGGATATACAAGAAATTCCTATATACTCTGTGTTTAGTTTTTATTTTACCAATTAAAAAATTCTTTGAAATTTTTTTCTTTGAAGTTCTGTGACTTACACAGAAATTGCAAAGGTAGAAAATAGAGATGCTAGATATCCCTCACCCAACTTCTTCCATGATAATAACTTTCAAAACCATTGCATGATTATCAAAGCCAGGACATTGATACAAACAATTAGCCAAACTAATAGACTTTATTTGGATTTCATCAATTCTTGTATGCACGTTTTAAAATATACAGTTATACAAAATTTTAGTTCATGTATAGATTTTTGCAACTGCCACCACAGTCAGAATACCAGACTTCCATTATCCAAAAGCAACTTCCTGAAGCTTCTACTCTGTAGTCACACTCTCCCCCAAACCCAACCCTTGGCCACCATTGATCTAGTCTCCATTACGATTTTGTTTTGGGACTATTATGTGAATGAAATCATGCAGCATATAATCATATGCATCTCCCCAAAGATAAACAATAATCTTTAGAAATAATTCAGCCTTACTCCATAAGAAGGAAGACACATTTTCTAAACACACCATATTCTGCATATATTCCCCTACCTGTTGCCTCCTCTTTGAAAACCATGCTTTATATTATCATGCAAAAGAATCTGTGGTGCCCTCTCCTTTTCCAGATGATGGCAAGATATGAGGCTTCAGGGCTGTTTCATTGATCTGCCAGACACAGATCCTGGTACTCCTGTTGCCATCGTTAGGCAGCTAAATGCCCAAGAGGCTTTGAAATTAACTTTTTTTTTTTTCTCACTTCAGGTCATATTAAATTATTTGGCATGGAATCCTTCTCATTAATTTCCCATTAGTTAATACATGGGGGAAAAGGTGGTGTCAAAATTTATTACCCTGTCAATATTACACCTTGAAGGGTGTGAATATGTCTATGTGTGTTCCTTCAATTAACTACGTACATGAAATAATGAAATTATATTAGTTTATGACATAATGTACCACCTCTCTTTTCACACTGGTAACAGCACACGTCCTCTTTGACAAGGAAATGCTCTCATCATAGATGATTCTGTTTAGTAGAAACAATTTCATATAATTCTCACCTATCACTAGTGTGTCCTTAAGATTTTGTGTTAAGCTTCTCTTGACCTCATTTGACCTTTGGTATCTATGGACTTATGCCTGGCAGTCAGCATAGAATCTGAGCACAGGAAGTCATAAATTCAGTGCAGGTAGGGAATTTAGAAAGACAAGATATGAAAGGTGTTTTATTATTTATCCATATACAATGCTGAGATAATTTTTATTTTTTAAAAACTGCTAGTAATGCTAATTATATGGTGATTTTATTATACAGTATATTTATTATACCTGTAAGCAAGTATAGGACTTTTATATGAGTATGTTTAAAAAGTGCTTCAAAGAAAAACTGACATCTAGACATGATGGGAAAGAGTTTTGTTGTGAAAAACTTTGCAGATAGTCATTTGAAATGATGAGTATTTTTCCTCCCAGAGTGACATATCAGAATTACTTGGATGAATTTTTGAAAACACATAACAGCTTTATTTATAGAGATTTTTTTTTGTTTCAAATCCTCTTGGTTGAGAGTCATCTTTGCAATAATTCTTTCTTACCATAAGGCATGTGCTGTTTCTTGTTGTGTTAAAGCTCAATCAGGAATAAGAATCACTAGGCGAGAGCTTTAACAAACTTAGTTGATAAGATTTAGATAAAACTGGGGATGAGGTCATGCATTGTATTTAGATAAACTTAAAATTGACTTGAAGGCTTTTTTAGTCAGTTGCCCATGATATCTGAGGGAAAAAATGTGGTATCTATGGACTTATGCCTGGTTAAGTTAAGAAATTAACTTTTTATGCTTATGTAGGAGTCAGAACAAAAATTCTGGTGTAAATTAGCTCTGAGATACCCAGAAAGATGAGACTGTCCCTTCAGGGTGGGAAGGGAAGCCAGGATCTGTGAAGTTGTG
The DNA here is from genome assembly GCA_003508835.1 of Eonycteris spelaea. Taxonomy (NCBI): domain Eukaryota; kingdom Metazoa; phylum Chordata; class Mammalia; order Chiroptera; family Pteropodidae; genus Eonycteris; species Eonycteris spelaea. The sequence continues at coordinate 7,796,362 of PUFA01000043.1, read as the reverse complement.
CTGGCTTTTTTTTTTTTTAACTTGAAATATCAGAAACCTCTGCCTTGAATGTGACCATCTTTATTCCTTTGTTATTGTCTTGAATAATTTCTTTTCAATTCTCTTTAGTATTGAATGACATTGTCTTAACATGATTTTCTAGCCTCTGTTAAGTTTAAGTATTTCTGACCATGTTTAGGCAATTGGTGAACTTATGGAAGTTGGCAATCAAACAAGACTTCTAGAGCAGTGCTGTTCAACAGAACTTTCTCTGACAATGGAAGTGTTCTATAGTTGTGCTGTTCAATATAGTAGCCACTAACCACTGGCTAGTTGAGCATTTGAAATATGACTAATGTAACTAAGGAACTAAATTATAAATTTTTGTTTAATTTTAATTTAAATGGCCACAGGTATCTACACTCTGAAACAGCACAGCTCAAGAGGGAAAATAAACTCAAGTGAGAGACTCAGAGCTTATTTAAATTGCAGTTCCTTGTACCTAGAGCTCTTTATAGAGCTCATCACTTCTAAAACCTTGGACAGTTTATAATTTGCTTTATTGAAGAAGGTCATTCATTTATAGGCTCTCTCTGAATTTTTTGCTTCAAGTTTTATAATTAAACATGTAAGACTTCTTTACAAAATGTTCTTTCTCTCAGGAATGTGCCTATTCATTCCCTGCTTGGCTTGATCACATTGCATCCTTCCCCATATTCATGAGACACTCAGGGAGCAAGCACACAGGACATAAGTATAGGCACAGAACATCCTCAGCTTGCAGGAGGCTGGCTTACAAAGGTTTATCTGTGAATTGTGGTTTTGAAATTTAGGATAGGTTTTCCCATTGACTCAGGGCATAGGATGTTGTAAGATATTGTTTTACCTCAAACTGATTTGTCTAACACCAATTTATCTACCTAAACTTATTTAACCCAAAATGTAAGTGAAGTTATATGTGCTATACAAAATAATTAAAAACACTGGAATTGCAATTCTAACACAAATATAAAACTAAAAATAAAATATATTTGATAGTTTTCTATTTAGGGTGAGAGACAAAGAAATAGAGGAAGACAGTTGTGCATAGTTCTTGAGAGTGAGGTCGGGGAAATGTAGTGTGGGTGAAGAAGATACCAGATGAGAGAGTTCAGCAAACCACCTCTGAAGTAGCACCCTCATCACTGGTCAGCCAGGAATATGTATGGGTAGTGGACAACTGTCCAGTGACAGGTACTAAACGTTTCTAAGTTGATTGCTCAAAACTAGTTGTGGGGAGAGTTGGGGGTGGGGCAGGTTGTGGGGAAATAACTATACTCACAGTATCTTTTTCTTTTTAACAAGATTCTCAAAAATACCTGAATAATATAGGAGTTAATTTCTTCTCAATAAACTAGAATTAGTCTTATCAGGCAGCCTTGGCAGGCCCGTTATTCCCATGGGTTTGGGAAGAAGAGAAAAATATGTGAGGAATGGCTTGGTTGTAATCATATCTCCAGCATGTAGCTCAGGGTCTGATAGAGATATTATTGAATATGTGATTGCAATGATAATGGCTGAGTGAATGCTATAGCTCCTGTGCAGACCTCTTTGTCCAGGAAGGAAATGAAGCAGTGGCTCTGTGACCTGTGAATACTTGTTTGTACCCTTCTAGGGGCTTGAAGATCAGTGGTACTTTGCCTCTGGAAACCAAATGTCAATAGAATTTCCTTAGGCTCTTGGGTAGAGATGGAGATAGCCTAGATTTGTGTCTCTGAAGTCAATTACAGTTGAAGTTTATAGAAGCTTTTACTCGTATGGAACCCTACCACTTCACTGAATTTCTTTGGATTGTTAGTACATTCTCCTTTCTGTACTGTGGTCTAATATACACATTTGATAAATGAAATATTCTAGGAGGCTTGCCATAAAATTGACACCTACAATTCATCTCTCTTGGACCTTGTATGGGACTTGGAAAAATGCAGCATTCAGTCAACCATGGGGTGGGCTGCTATTTTTCATGGTCTGACTGAAGTTCTAGTTAGCCCTTGACTGCTTCCTGAAATGCTACTATTATTTTTAGATAGAAAAATTATAGCTTAAGCAAAAACTTAGAAATATTGTTTTGCCTCAAACCAATTTATCTAACACCAATTTATCTAAAATTTAACCTCCTTTGAGATTTTCTACATCCACTCAGGCATCCTTTTTTAATCCCTATATTTTGAGATTTTCTATGATTTTTATCACATATACTGGGCTGACTTCTGCTTTTGAACAACACGGACTAACAAGGATCAGATTTATCTTCCTGACTGAAACAACTGAAAATCAAAAAACACAATATATGAAACAAAGCTGTTCAGACACTGGGCAGCACAAGGCAGTGGTCTCTATAAACTGAGCCTTATGATTGCCCCAGCTTGCTTCCTAGAGAGAGTTTTAGGCCACTATGCAGGAAGGGGGAAGCAAGCAAACTAATTACAGTCAATTTATAGATACTTTGTAATTAATTTGTAAATTTTCCAGCTGAACTTTTGTACTAAAGATATTTCCATGAAGGTTTATGTTCCAGCCATGCCCATATACTTCTTCTGGGGAAAGTACCATTCTTCTTTCTACATGAACTTGCCATGGCATATAGCATGAGTGTGATGATCAGTCAGTGAATCTATCGCTCATTTTCTGGTTTTGACTGATTGGGTGAGGGATCAGTGTTTGTGCTTAGGTAAAAAAAAAAAAAAAAAAAAAAAAAAAAAAAAAAAAAAAAAAAAAGTACTGGTTGGCAAGAATTTTGCCCCCAAATCGTACTCTATATTGGATAGCAACTAATCAAGCAGTCCAGATCTTCTCCCTTGAAAAGCATACCTGGCAACAAAAAAGCAGGGCCCTAGAACTTGGACCGAGCTTTTATTTGGTTTTATATGAGGCCTGATTTATATAAATATACCACAATCCACAGTTACTACCTAGTTGCTGAGATGATTTTCTGTTTTCCCTCACAATAAATCCCAAACATCAAAGGCAATACATTTCTGTTTTTTTTAATGCACTAAAATGGCTTCTTTATTCTTATTAATAATAACAGCTGTGGTTGAGTGCTTACTGTGAACTAAGCTCACATATTACAGTATCTGTCCAAAAGTCTGGTAGGAAAAATATTATTACAATTTGACAGATAATGGATCAAGGTCAAATGGTTAATATATATCAGAGCTGGGATTCAGACACAAATTAAAGTTTATGTGACCATTAGTTTATGCTTCTTTTCTTTCTCTGGTTACATTTGACCAATATTTCTTCCACTTAAGTTCTTAGGTCACCTAAAAAAGATAAACCTCAGGGCATATATTGGACTCAAAACCTGTTTTCAATATTTCTCATTCTTGGATAATTATTACTAAAATTGGATCTTTTTTCCTAGGATGAGTTGTCAGTTAACCACTATTAAAATTCCAATTAGAATGTGTGTGAAGAACAATTTTTCCTAGTAATTAAATAAGAGATTATCTTTCTTTGAGAAAATGTTAGCTGCCAGCAAGCATGATTTTAGCTAATATATTTTAAATTAAACTCATTATAAGTGGCATTTTACTGCTATGTAAAAGAACTGAATTCTTATCAGAAAGATTAATATTTCTATTCAAAGATACATACATACAATTCTTACTTTCAGGTAGAAGCATTTTAAAAAGACTTCTATGTTAGGGAAAGAGAATTGGTTGAATCTATTATCAGAGTGTGGTTTGAAAAGGTGATTTTTCAAGAAGTTTAATCAGAAAAGTTCAATATGGAAAATAGAATTTGTTTTAGAAATTATCAGTATATCAGCACAACTTAAATTAGCAAACTTTAGTCTTTTGGGCCTATGAATTAGATAAAGTTCTGGCATGCTTAGAATATATGGAAAGCTGGAAGATGAGTTGTTAGATTATGCAATCGAAGTAGCTATAATTCATTGATATTTATGACAAAGAACTAATAGTTGCTGTCGATTTTGCAAAAAAATTACAGAAGGAAACTAAGCAATAAAATACTGTAAAAAATTCTTAAACCGTGCTATATTATAACATCCATAATTACAGCAGCCCATATTATACTTTTTCTAAGATTAAAAGAAAATAATAATGTTAGGACTTTGGTACTTTGGGACTGTTGAGTAGAGAATGTTTTAGAATAGTCACTGTAAAAAAACTAAAAAGCTAAAACATTAAAATGTCTCACCATTTTCCTTCCAATTGAACCCTTTTTTTTGAGAATTTGGGTGCATGAATTTGGGTGTCCATTTTTTCTTTGTCATTTTAAGGATTTAAAAAATCTTACTTCTAGACATACTTATTAGTGTCATTATTAGAAAAATATTGCAGGACACAGTGAAAAGTCAAATAATACTAAAATACAGTAATTGAGTCTCCCTCTTAGCCTAGATTCAGAAAACTAATCACCCTCAACAGTTTCTCTGTGTCTTTCCTAAAAATTTTCATTCATAAATACCCCCCCACATTTATATTTATACAATATGAGTGTATTCTACTTCTAGTCTACTATATATTCTGTAATATATGTAAAATATATATTACTCAATAAAATATGTATTACTCGATAGAATATCTTAGTGATATCTTTGTATCAGCATGTACCGATCTACTTCATTCTTTTTAACTGCTGAAAACTATACTTTTATATAGATGTATGTTATTTTAACCAGTCCCCTATTTGTAGACAATTAGAGTTCTTTGAGATCTTTGCTATAGTTATGCTGCAGTGGATAACCCTGTATATGTCTTTGAAAATGGCCAAGTAAACCTGTTGGATAAATCCTTAGAAGGAAAATTGCTAGGCAAGATATCTGCTTATTTAATTTTGATCTTGTCCAATAACCCTCCAAAGAAATTTTTACCAATTATACTCCTATCAAAAGTGAATGAGAGGGACTCCTCATCAACATGGTATAGAGCCAAACTGACCTTTGTTAATCTTATAGTTGAATGAGTATACTTTGTATACTATTGATTTTTAATAAAGCTAAAAAACTTTTCATATTTTCATGATTTTTTCTATAAAATGCATGTTTTGTTTATATTTCTATTAATTTAGATTTTTTCTCAATCATTTGCAAGAATTCTTCATAAATTAAGAAAATTAGTAAAATATACTTTATTATTTTATTTTCTTGATGAAATCTATAAACACCTGGGATTTTTAGATGCTTAAGAACACTGCCACTAATGACTAAGGTGTTCAAGTTTGATTAACCTATGATAAATATTGACATAAAAACGTCATGCTAATTTGATTTAAGTTGAAGATCAAAAGAGGTGATTCATATGCATCATTTGTCAAATCTTAAAGGAATCAATTTAAGTTGTTTTGATTGGTGTTAGCATGGTGTATCTTTTCAATCTTTTGCCTTTTCACTTATTTGTGTTTTTGTATTTAAAGTGTATTTCTTGTAGGCAAAAATACAATTTAGTTGGTTCTTGCTTTTTTATTGAATCCAGCAATCTTCATCTTGGATGCCTAGACTATTTACATTTAGTATGACTATTGATATGGTTGCATTTAAATACATCATCTTGTTATTTCTTCTCTATTTGTCTCACTTGTTATTTGTACCTTTTTCCCTTCTAATTGTGCATGTTTTATGACTCAGTTTTATGTCCTTTGTTTGCTTATTAGCTTTAATCGTTTGTTTTTATAGTGGCTGTTTTAGAGTTTATAAGATGCACGAACTTATCACAACCTACATTTAAGTAACACTATACCATTTAACACGTAGTGTAAGAACCACATATCAGTATACTCACACAACTTTACAAACAGTGTGAGAGCCTCATAGCAGCATATTTCCAATCCTTGCCTTGCCTCTGGGCTCTGTGCTATTGGTATTCCATGTTTTACTCCTACATATTTAATAAACACCACAATATATTATTATTTTTGCTCTAAATAACCCATTATCAATTAAAAAGTATAAAATTTTCAAAATGTTTTTTATATTTACCCACATATTTACCATTTCTAGTGTTCATTTCTTAATGTAGATCCAGATTTCTATATGGTATAATTTTTCTCCTGCCTTGAAGGACTTTGTTCAATATTTGTTATACTACAAGCCTGTCAGTGACAAATTCTTTAGGTGCTTGTATGACTGAGTAAGTCTTCATTTCATTTTCATTTCTGAAAGATACTTGCACTGGAAATCCAAGGTTGATGACGTTTTTCCGTCACTACAATAAAGCTATGGCTCCACTGCCTTTTTATTTGCACTGTTTCCCAACAAGTCTGCTGTCATCCTTGTCTTTGTTCCTAGGTCTATAGCATGTCTTTGTTCTTTGAGTACTTTTAAAATTTTGTCCTTATCACTGCTTTTAAGCAACTTGACTATGTATGTTGGTATAATTTTCTTTATAGTTCTTGTGCTTTGGGTCCATGAGTTATGTTAATTCTGTGAGTTTATAGTGTTTATCTAATTTAAAATATTCTCAGACATTGTTGTTCAAATTCTTTTTCTGTTTCCTGTTCAGTAACGACAGTTACACACATGAGGGTGCTTGAAGTTGTTCTCACTGATGCTCTATTTTTGTAGTCCTTTTTCTCTCTGTGATTCATTTTGAATAGTTTCTATTCTCCTCAGGCTCCTAGTTCTGTCTTCATAGCTGATGGAGACTCATACCTGACTCAGAATTACTTTAAGCATTTCAGCACAATAGCCAGTAAATTCTTTTTGCTTAAGCCATATTGCATAAGGATTTTTATAACTTGCATCGAGAGAGTCCCACCTTTTTGTTGAGCTTCATGAAGTTCTTTCTTATAACATATTTTAACATATACAGTAAGAATTCCAGCACCACGCAGAGTATCTCTACAGGGGTCCATTAAATTAAAGTATAGTTAAGGGGCTTTTGTCTGCTTAATTTAAGAGTAATTTTAGACTACTAGAGGGATGAATAGACTTTCAGGATCCTTCACTTAATCACAACTGCAAAGTCCCTTTTGCCATGTAAAATACATTCATAAATTCCAAGGATTAGGGCATGAATTTCTTTGAAGGACATTTTTCTGCCTACCACACCTACACCTTTCTATAGTAGAGGCCTATGGGCCTCTCAGCCCTTCTTATTTCTTCTGTTACTTAAACCCTGTCTTCAAAGAATGGCTTAGAGAGCATGTGACATTCAGACCTAATGAACAGTATTTCCTGGAATAGTGGCTATTGAGCGTTTTGTAATGACATGCATCATAGTCGATATAGCACGACAGCTAGTTAAAGATAAAAGAAGTTGTCAAAGGATACAAACTCCCAGTTATGAAACAAACAAGTTTGGGGATGTAACGTACAGCATGGTGTTTATAGTTAATAATACAATTGTCTTTTTATTATACATTAGTTTAAAACAATTGGACCTAACAAAATGAAGAATTCTTACAACTGACAGAGTTTCACAGGAAAGAAATCCCTTGCCCATATAAATGTGTCTGCTATGGGAACAGGAGTTTTAAATCTGTGAGGAATTAATATTAAGCGACAAGTTTTCCGGATCATCTCTGTAAATGCAAGACTTTATTTGATTTACGTGAGATTTTTGTCATTTAATCATGTGACTCAGTGAGATGTCTTTATTTTAATCTGAATTTTTTTTTTTTTTTTTAGAAAGCTTGAATCACAAATAGGGATGTTGGCAAGAGATATTTGTTAAACTTATGACACAATTGTTTTAAAGATTAATATTATGCACATAGCATCTGTTGTTCGGATAGCTGATTTTATGGTGTTTGAGTTTACAAAAAAATGAGGGAGTTTCTTTTTAATGCTTTCTTATGACATACTGTCATTTTTTTTTTTAGGAGTGTTATTTGAAAAGCATTAGCATTATTAAAAAGTAAGAGTTACTAGTTATCTATAATTTGTTCAGAGTAAAGGTTGGGCCTATTGTAATCTTCTGAATCAAAAGCAAGTGCATCTGTACCTTGATGGAGAAAAAAGCATTTCCCAGTTTTGAACACTTACTAAAATGATTTTTAGAGACTAAAATGGAATGATTCTTTTATTTCGATGTGTAGTAATTTATCCAATGCATAAAAACACTAAATAATATATATTCCACATTTAACCTTAGATAGTCCAATGAACCCTAAGAGATGTATTGGCTATGTGTGTATTAATGGGGGGGGAGGTAAAGGTATACCCAATATCAGGACAGGTCTTATTTTCAACATTCTCACTGGACTTGTGGGTTTAGCAAGTAGAACATATATGATAGTAGTAATACTAAGATATGTTTGGAATAATTTGAAATCTTCCAACTGGACTAACTTTTGAGTGAATAAATTAGATTTGGATGTTATTAGTTATGATACTAATTGACTCTTTGGTATGACTCAAGTTTTCACTGATGTTATTAATTGCATTTCATTGCTATTACTTTCTGCCTATCTGAAAGGGTGATGTTTGAACATCAGGTAGTAGGGTTTGTAGAGTAACAAGACAGTCATACTAGAAACACCAGATTGTGCTCCTGGTCTTTCCCCTGGATTTAGCTTTACTCTTTATGGTTTTGCCTCTTCCAAAGGGTCAAATCTCTAATAATGATGTGTGAGTTATTAAAACACACAAGACCTTAGAAAAGAGAAAGGAAAAAGCTACTTCCTTATTGTTGAATTAGTTATAAAACAACTTCCTAGGAGTTCAATGAATACAAGTTTTGTGGCCTTCACATTTGGTAATAATGATATGAAAAATATGAAATAGCATTTAACAGTAATGCAACACAGAGAACCATCTAGAAGAATTTGTTTTGGAGAGGAACTGTTTTCTAATCTTAAGTTTCTATTTAGACTTATGACTACTATTTAAACTTGGAAACAATTTATTATTTTTACAATTTTTCTATGGGATTTTTTTCTAATTTATTGTTAATGGTTTTAGAATGTCAGTAAAAAGGCTTACTGGAAGCTGTGCATGATTTTAGTTCTATGGTTATTTAAGGCTTCACAGAAGTATAAAAAATTGAGTTCAAATTAAAAGAGACAGTCTAAGATCTACCATTTTTGATAATTGCAGGTATTCAAATTCCATAATTTAGGTTTACAGGAATATTTTTTCACACTGGGCATATCCATGAGCAAACGCTGTTCAAAGAGATAATCAGGACCCTCTGAGATATTCTCCTGTGGTAGGAAGCTTTACTATTCTAGGATTGGCAGAAATCTCCTCTAAGGACCTCAAAATTTGTCACTGCGTCGCTGCAAATTTGACCAAATATGTTTCAACCAGTCATTGACTGGGTCTCATACAGACCTGTTTTCATAGTTAACTGTGTGCATTGGGCTCTTCCCAATTAGAATTTGACTAATTCCACTTCCAGCAGCTTGGCATCCTGCCTCTTAAGTCTACCATCTGTCAATTCTGTTGCTTTAATAGATAAACACCCAAATCTCAAGCTTAACCCAATAAGAAGTGTATTTCTTGCCCATGTCGTGCTCTAATTGGCAGGCAGCATTTCCCAGGTTGCGATGCTAGGACTTGGCTTCATGGATCTGCAAAATGTGGTTTCCAAGTTGACTGACCTCACACGAAGGGGTAAGAAAATGAAGAATTCATGGAGGAGGTTTTTATGGGTACAGCCTGGAAGTGGAGCACCTCCCCTTTATTAATATAATATTGTCTCCAACTCAGTCACATAGCCAGATATAACTGCAAAGAAGGCTGGGAAATATAGTCTGTCTTTGAACTCAAGAAGGAGAGAAATTGAGTTTGATGAACAGCTAGTCAGTCTCTGACACACATACAATTATTCAACTATTTTAAGAGTATTTAAAAATGTCTTTTTACTTTTACCTTTTTGTGTTGTGATTTCTTAAATTATTCTAATTTGTCTCTAAAATATTTTAATTGAAATTTTATATATGTATCTTTTTATATATAACAGATATAGTATATGGATATATATGTTCATATATACACATGTATGTGCATATACATGCATATGTACATATGCATATAAAACATGTGTGCATGTATCTGTGCTTAATTCAAGATCATATAGGTAGGATCAGTTCCAGAACTTGAAATCAGGATTTATAACTCTGAGTGAACTTAGTTTTCTTCTATTATACTTCAATCTCAAATTAATCGAGAAAACAAAATGTCCATGAGTCAACACTTTGATCATTATTATCTCAACTTTAAATTCTAGTATTGGGTAGTAAATATCTAGAAATATATCTAAATTTGGAGTCACAAGGGCACCAGCTATTGGGATATTTTTATAATTAGCTTTGCCACTTCTAATTTTTTCTTCTAGTATTAACTATTTTTTTAAAATGCGATTGATTCACAGAATTATTATAATTATTATGGCATTTGAGAAGTCAAAAAGAGTCATAGGCATATGGAAAATAGATAGATTGATCAATCAATAATTAATAGATATGGTGGAAAGTTGAACTTTGTAAAAATTATAAAAGTACAATGACCAAACCCACGTCATTTACCTCTTCCTCCCAATATCCAATAAAAGATACATAATAGAAGAACAGTAGGAAAAAACAATGGTATACCTGTCAGTACAAATATTGATCTGGCCTTGAATCAGAAATCTGACTGTAATAAACAAAAGAAGCAGGTTGATCTAGGTGGATATGACAAGCTTTGAACCATAATGATGACACTGGTATCTCTATGCCAATTCCCAGCATGGACATCTGCATCTCATTATAGCTGCCAAGTAGGAGTCCAGGAGAGAGTAGAAAATCCAAATGTTCTAAATAAGAAACAAACTAAAATTCAAATAAACTCAGAAAGGAATTAACTATTCGGTGAAAAACGCTAAAAAGGCAGAACCACCTGGTGTAGGAAAAACTACACTAAAAGGGATTGTCAACATTACAAATAGCAAGAAGAACAGATAGTCTTCCCAAAGTAGAATGAGGGGAGATGTTTTATTGTGGCCCGATAAGGTGAGTAATATGGAAGGATTGTTTCCAGGCAGCTGCTGCCCATTAGATGAAGGTGGTGAGAGACTCCACTGAGAACCCTTCAGACAAAGTTATGTGAAAGAATGCACTCACCAGAAACTCCATTGAAGATATTACATTGATCATACTCCAAGTTTTATTGTGGCTAGAATGTTTTCTGGGCAAAGAGAAAAAGACCAGGCTTGGATTGTCCATATGTCTTAAACACTTAATGAAAAATTATATTAATTCCTATATATCCTCTGTTATTTGTCCAAGAGACTAAATGTGATTCAGATTGTCTTTACAGGCCTCTACTGATTGAAATAGACATTTCTTGGCTTTCCTTTCCTCTTCTAATTCCCTAATTTTAATTTTTTGGGTTTCAACTTTAAACTTATTGAAACAACATTTATTGATTGTTTACTATGTGTCAGACTTTGTCTAAATGTTCCATCTCTTTTAATCCTCATTACTGCCCAGTAGAGAAAATAATTGTAAAATTTACATTTCACAAACGAGGAAGTTGCTTTGCTTAAGGATACAGTAAATCACAGAAGCAAAAAGCGTATTGCATTTCTCAGTACAAAGTTCATGGTTTTCCCTAGATGCGATGTAAGGATCCCTGAGAATGGGTTTGAGCTTGATGGATTTTCTGTTCTTACAATTAATATAGCAGCTTTTTCAACTTTCCTTCAATTTATGCTCTTGGAAGCAATACTGGAGCCCTGGTCACTGTTTTTCTTGCAATCTTGGGCAAGTCACTTCACCTCAGTTTCTTGCCCAAGGACCAGGATGTGCCATCCTCTTGGCTATACTCCTTCCTGGGATAGCTATGAAGAATCTGAGAGCATTTTCTATTGCCAGGTAATGGCTCCATTTGCTTTTTCCCTTATTGTAGATAACTTTTTTATTAAAAGGTATAAGTAGGGAGACTTCCCTGTTTGGCATACACACACAGAAAGTCTGGCACGATGATGAACATCAATTTCCCATTTACCAACCTGAATTCAAGCCCTACCCATCAGCCAGTTCATTCACCTGCAATTATCAGAAAGGTATCTAAGTCATACTAGGAAGACTCATCAATTTTCCAGGGAAAAGAAAGTGTTTTCCTTTTTTTTTTTCTAGACTGGCAGGTTTCTAAAAGTGCTTACCCAAAAGACTATTGCTAAAAGGAATGATATCTAACCATCATTGTAAATCTGGATGTGTATATAGTTACGCCTCTCTTTATCCCTACTGATGCAGTAGGGTGTTTTGTTTTTGTTTTTGTTTTTGTTTTTGTTTTGTGACATTTGTCTCATTATAAGAGCAAATCATAGGTGAGCATGGTAATTTCATTTACCACTTCATGGAAGCAATTCACAAAAATGAAGCAAGAACAGACCTCTTTCTCAACTGTGTTTGTGAACCTTCTTGACTAATGAAGAACATCTTTAGTATAAAACCTCTAAACTTCATGTGAAGTGATCTATTTGCTTGATCATTTATTCAATATAGTTAAGTATCTATTTGATGCATCTAAGAGCAAATTACTTCTCTGATGATACATTTTCTTACCTATAAAGTGGCCAAAAATTATATGAGCTTATAGAGTTATTACATGAAAGAATTAAGAAAATGCATGAAAGTACCTCTTTTTTTCTGTGTAAGGTATTTGTCATTCACTGTGCAGGTTAAAAAATGAAAAAGATAATTTTATATGGAAATAGATCGGGTCCAAGAGTTGCAGTCTGGTAAGAAAAATAAGGTACATTCGTAAGTTAACCAAAGTTAAAGAAGAAAGTGGTATGCATGTGAGAGGAAATATAGTTAAAATGTCATGGAGTTTGGAAGAGAGTACTTCTAGGATTATAAGACAAATGTTTTGCAGGAGTCATTTGAATTCAAGTATTAAGGATAGATAGGGCGTGGATGTATAAAAGTGGAGGAGAGAGAACACCATTACTTTCTGAAGGTACAATAAGAAAATATAACAAAAAAATTGGATGTGAAAGAAGGGTAATCAATGATTTGTTTTTTTTTTAATTTTTAAAAGTTTAAAAAATTGGTTTCAAGTATATAGTATATTGGTTAGACATCTATATAGTTCGTAAAATGGTTTGGCTGGAGTGCATTGTATATGAAAGGAGGAATGGGTAATAAGGTTGAAAATGTAGGAGTGGCCAGATTGAAGATGGGTTTGAATGCTAGTCTAAGTGTGTGTTTTCACCTGGAGACCAGAATTTAGGGTGATATTAATACGAATAGAGAGGCTAGAAGGTAAAGCAGATATGTAATGAAAGAGGGCAGAAAATTCAATGAGGAGCATATTGGATTTGAGATGTACCAAGGGCCTACTTAATGTGTTACTGAGAAGGATTTTGAATTAGTGACACTGGAGAAGTAACATGACATGTTAGATAATTTTCTTCACTGTACGTTATATTAAGCAACTTCCAATATAATTCAATAGAATAGAATAGCTTCGTAAGATTTTTGAAAACACACAACCCTAGCAACTTCATAGCTATTCTTAGTGAGTAGAGGTGATATAAGAAGTGAGAGTGGATGGGAATTTAAAGATAAAATTTAAAATAAATTTATTGAAGCTATTAATAAAAAAGAACAAGAAGTGTTATACTGAATACTTTCTAGATTCAATTTAAAGGGTTCATAATTGTATGAGGTGAAAACTTAATGAGCCCTCAAAACAATTAAGTGAAACAAGTTATTGATAAGAAAAAAATAATAGAGCAAATAATACACCTTAATTACATAAGTCTGAAGAGTAATTGCAAGGTAAAAAATTACTGATATGTGAAAGGCAGTAAAATCCCAAGGAAAAATGAGATGCTAACAAGTTGCTAATTTTTATACTTTAATGTGGTAAGTTGCCATTCACATCAAAGGATTTTCTGACTTGAGGATCAAAGAAAATTTCTGGCAGCAAAAATTATTGAAATAGAATATTCAGGGGAAGTAGTGAAAAACCCCATTACCTCGTCTTTGAGCCTCATATCTAATTTGTTTTCTGCAGCTTGCTCAATTTTGTTGATGGAGACTGGTTACAAAGATTAGGAGCCATAAAGATAAGAGAAGTTGATAGAAAGAAAGGATAACCTGAAGACAGTACTGTAAGATACAGTCAGCATGGTAGAACAATATCATCACACCCTGTAACACTGAAAATATCAAATAAAAGACTTCCTGCCATAAAGTCTCAGGAAAATAACAGTGCAGTAATACTAGGAGGATATTTTTGGAAGTGCCAAATTTCTTCATAGGCTTGGAGAACACTTACTAATATTTCTTATAATTTTGTGTCTAACAGTAGAAAGACTTCCTATAAAATATGAAGGCTTAGGTAATCAGTTACAGTGAACTCTCCACAGGGTCAGAAAATGAAGTCAACCTAATTTATGTTCTCACTGTTTGGGGCCTAAATTCAGGAGAATTGGCTTACGCTGGCCTTTGTGTTGATCATATGAGTAAATAACGGGAGCCAGAGCTAGACAGATTTGGAAACCAGGTTTAAAACTTTCAACTGTCTTCTTCTGAAAGCAATGGGTAGGTATGTGAGGTTTGGAAGGGAGTGGTCAGTAATATGGCCAAATCTGTGTTTTATAAAGAATTATCTGACAGGTGTAGGATGAGGTCAAATGAGTGATCTGAACCAGGAAGAAAATTAAGAAGTTCTTATAAAGCCTGGTCTAGGTTGTGTCAGGGAGGATGGCCCAAGGAATAATTCTGAAGTAAAATGATAAGGTTAGAGGAAAAAGTAAGGAAGAATCTGGAGTGAATGATATCATTGAGAGAAATAAAACAGAATAAAAGAAGAAAATCTATATAAAAAAATAAGTGCTCAACAAGTATATTTTTAATGGAAATTCCTTTATAGATAGCTTTTGACTAAATTTGAGGTGGAAGATAAGAGAGAGTTAATTCATGTTGCCATTTAAAGAATCTTTGTGTTGGTTAGCCAATGGGTCCATGTTGGCTCAAAAGGCTGTAGGACTAGGAAGGACTTTTGAACTGGAGGTCAGAGAACAGGACCAGTAGAGGTGGGTGTGTGGATAAGGTGAAAAGATGTAAAGATTTGGGCACAAATGAGAATTCCAGAAGAATTTAAACAGTGATATACTTGCTTCCTGACACAGGATCCTGTAACCTTTGCAGCTGGAATGTCTTAGCTTTTATATACGGTTTAATTCATGCCCAATCTCTGAGACCAGTCCAGATCTTAAGCCGAGAAGAGTTATTTTAAAAAATATTTTTTTAATTAAAAAAAAAAGCCTCCCTGCTTATTCTTTTCTGTCCAAGTAACTGGTCCACTTCTTGTCCTCTTTGCCTAAGGTACTGACCTAGATACTTGGCTTGTGCTCAGCGTCAATCAGGACTTGAGTCTTTTTATTCTTTATACCTTGCATGGCTTTGCATCCTACTTCTGTACCCTAGTTGCTACAGGGGGACCTTGCTAGTTACGTGAGACATTCCTGACACTGTCTTTCTCATAGTTTGCTTACACACCCTGCTGATTGTTAATTACCACTTGAGTTAACGTTGGGCTAAAGTTGCTATGACAAAGAGACCCCAAAATATGGAGACTTAAAGAAGATAGAACTTTATTTCTCTCTACAGTAACAGTCTAGAGGAGAATGGTTCATGCTGGCAGGACAGCTCTGCTCTATGCACTCATTCAGGGACCTTGGCTTGTTCCATTTATATTAATTAATTAATTAACACCTCCCCAGGTATTGCTTTTGATTGTTGAGTTGAAGTGAAGTTACTGCCATGTTGTCAATCTAACCCATATAAAGGAGAAAGAGTTGTTGAGGACTAGCAATTCTCTTTGAAGCAAGTAATGTGTAAATTGCACATATAATTTTCATTCGCATTCCACTGGAAAGAGATAGAGTTAGTTCTATTATCACAACTCACTATAGGGAGGGTATAAAAAGCAGAGTTGAGCTAGACTATGTCCTGCTGAAATACTATTACTATATAAGGGGAAGCAGACATTGGAGGGTTATTAGTAGTCAGCCACACCCACTATGGCATTGTGAATTGGTTTGGCCTCATACAGCTCATTCTTTAATTAACCAGGCATTAATTGAGAACAACAGTATTCATTTTAAAAATACCACCATTACAGGAAGTCACCCTACAAACACCTGTATATTAAAACGAGTAAATTTGCCGCTCTCTTCTGATTGGTATGTATTTAGTTGAAGCTACTAAAGCTTATAGTTCCTATATATATTGTTTCTAGCATAGTGAGTTCCTTTAGTGATTAATGCTAAAATTGAAGCCTCAGCATGAGAGTAGTAACTTCATGACATATAAGCCACTATTCCTCTGTCTTTGCTCATGGCAGACATTGCTTATGAAAAATCAGACTCTTGCATGCGGTTTCAGGATCATTTTTAACATAGCACTCTAGGGAGTCACTGCTAGTTAATTGGAGTTGGCATGGGAGATTAAAATGACTTGCCATCTCCTAGTGCTTGGAAACCATTTAGGTTTCAGAATCATTGCTAATTCGTTGTTACTTACTAAGTTCTTCCATTGATAGTTATAGACACCATTTTGTTTCTCCTCTTTTGAATTTCAGACATTCCTTTGGCAAACAATGGGAAACTTATTTTTTTAAGAGATACTCCAAATTCTCCAGGATCTCCTTGGCCAACTCAATCTCTGGATGTGACCAACTAGGGAGGATTGGAACACACTGTTGGCAGACAATATTTGTAGTAGGCTTGTTCTCCAGAGTTTTATCAGCAGAAATGCAGCAATGTTAAGAATTCTTTATTCAGAAGGCCCTACAGACATACAGCCAACAGAAATGGTTGGATTTGTGTCAGAAGAAGGGCTCTCACAGATATTCGAGTTTGCAAGGCCTCTGGGTTCCCACAAGAATTCTCCCTAAAGTTGACTGGAAGTCCTCAGCTAACGTAATCAATGTGCATCATATGTTAAATTGGCTCTTGAGATTCTGGACATGTTGGAAAACAAGAAAATAAGGCCTTGAAAACAAAATAAACAAAACAAATCCCTGAAATACTTAACATACTAGTTTGCTATGACTATATTGCTAGCAACAAGTTTCCAGATTTGGGGAGTTTTTCAGGAAAGGGAATAAAATCCATTTCTAAAGCAAAGATGCATTCACTTTTATAGTGGAAAATAACATTGTTTTCAATTTTCATTTGAAAAAAATTAAAGCTCTTCACCCCCAAAATTTTAGGCCTTCTTTACCAATTTAACCTCTAGATATGACCAATCACTAGAGGTTATTCCATTATGTTGGCAATAGTATCAAAAAGAGATTTCTGTTGTTTTTCAAAAGACCACATAAAACAGATGAGTTATTATTTTCTATGATTATAACATCGCCTAGGGACTACCCTGATGATTATTTTTTAAGCTCTGAAAGAGCTTATTTGAATATAAGGAACTCTATGTGAAAGAACAGTTAGTTGGGAGGAGAGGAGGAGTAAAAGCAATTTTTAATATCATTTAGGTTAGGTACCTTCAAATTTCTTAGTCTCTCATATTTAGGAATAGTTGAAAGAAAAAAATTAGTGTAAGATATCTCCTATCTTGCCTATTTCATGTATTTAAGTGAAAAATAAAGAGTAAGGCAAGGACTGACAGCTTGGTAGCAATCTTAAAAGTCTCTCACTAATGATAGTTTTGAGAAGTATGTGAAGCTACTCTTTTATCCTCAGCATGTCATATAGCATTTTCCATGTAGCATGTATTAAATAAATATTTGTTTAACTAATTTCTTCATAACCATGCCAAAGAAAATTGCGGAACCACTCAAAATTATACCTAAGAAAGGAAACAAAAGCCTTATGTAAAAACTTAGAGACTTGCAAGAGCATTGGAAGAATATACCATTTTGGGAGGGGAAAAAAGGGAGGGAAGAATACTGAAGCTATTAACTCAGGTCTGAAACTGCCATATACTATCTCATGAAAGTAATGGAATAGAGCAAACGTGGCCAGGATGTGCTCATTATCATAATGTCTGGGAATGCGAGCTCCACAGAGAAAAGGTTGACAGCAAGAATAGAAATGAGCAGAAAGGAAGAATTAAGAAGGAATTTCTAAAGGGTTTAACATGAAAAAGGGTTTACAAAAGACAAGCTGTGTTCATTGAAGATATATAAGGTCCAGTGAAAAATAGAAACTGACTGAATATCTATACAGAATATCCAAACAAGACATTTACTAAAGTCTGGAGAGATTTAGAAAAGGAGGAAACATCATAATAAGAATTATAATACGTTATATTTGTATAACAAATTGCTTTTTAATGAAGCACTTCTGTGACTTTATCTTATTTAAACTTTACAACCACCTCATGAAGTAGAATGATTATTATTTTGGTTCATGGATAGGAATGTATATTGAGTGGCTTCTTTATGCTAAGAAATTCCACCTGTTTATACAAATCTAATTGCAGTCAGAGTACCTGGTTCGAATCTTAGCTCTCTATAAGGTAGGAGGACTTTGGCAAGTTATTTAATATCTCTAGGTCTAGGTCTTGTGATGGATTTAACAATAGCTCTTATTGAAAGGATTGCTGTGAGGCCTACATGAATTAGGACATTTAAAGTGCTTAAACAGAGCTTGGCACATATTAAGGATGTTTAAAAAGTTATCTATAATAATGATGATGATATTAATCATTATTTTCCTGTCTGAAGAAATTACTGAGATTTTGAGAAGTCATGTGCATGATGAAGATCATGTAATTACTCACATTAAAAACTCAAAGCTTGATTCTCATTCTAAGTCCCATGCTTTTCTAGAATGCATTGTATATTGCTTTGTTCAGTCATTGTGAAGATGTTGAGACATTAGCATAGTAGATGTTAATAACAGAAGAATTTTTGATGTGTGAAATAAAGCTTGAGACTCCGTTGGGAGGAGAGTCCTTGGGGTACAGAGGATACATTAATGAGTGCAGCTAAAGAGTCTGGAAGAGCCGTTTTAGCTTTGTGACTTTGGAGCTTGGCACAATACTTGACACTTCCTAGGTAAAACTCAATTTTTATTTTTTAACCATCTAATAACTATTCCCCAGCTAAAAGCAGGACTCCAAATAGTCTTTGGGAAAACACCCCTAACTCACTCTCAGCCATGTTATTTAGGTGAGAATGACTGCCAACAACCCACTAGTGCCAGGATGGATGGTCATGATTCAATTAATTTCATTAATATCCTATTTCTCTTGTTATGACAAGGTCATAAATGGTCATGCAAGCCAATCTGAGCTAAAGAAAACCAAAAAAAAAAATATTCATCGGGATTTGGCAGGAAAAATTTTATTTCCTCTTGGAACTACCTATAGATGCGCTTACACTTTCCTTGGATAGGGCCCTGTGAGGATGTGAAGGCTGGAATTGCTGCATCCATGTTGCTGTTACTGTCAGGTTCTTAATAATGTTTTGGTCAACAATGGACCACATGTACGGCAGTGGTCTCATATAATTGTAATGCTAAATTTTATTCTCCATTTAAAAAATATGAACAGATGTTAAATATATTTACATAACCTTCCTTTCAGTCTATTGGTTGCCTACTACATACATTTTGTTCTGCCTTGTATTTTTCCTTAATGTATTGAATATATTAAGATATAGAGATAATCTTCATCTCTTTTTTCTAGCTGCTTAGTATTCTATTGAGAAGATGTATTATTCTATTTAACCAGGGAAATAAATAGTCCATAAAATCATTTTTTTCTTTGTATTTGTATTTTGCCAGTATAGCTTTGGGCTAGATTATTAGAACAAAAAAATTTTTATATGTAAATTTGTGATGGCTGAAAATTCCCCCAATTTGGCAGAAGACATAAACATTCAGATTTGAGAAGCCTATGTAGAAAATCCCATAATGCATGAATCCAAAGAAGTCCATGCCAAAACACATCCTAATTGAATTTCTGAAAACTAAAGACAATGAAGACTCTTGAAGGCAGCCATAGAAAAATGACACCTTAATTATAGGGGAAAAAAATTAAAATAAAAGAATATTTGTCAGGCAAAGAACAAAGGTGACTAGGACATTTCAGCCTTATGGAATTGTATGTGCTCAAAAGAGAAAAGTGGGAGAGAAGAGCACATTTGGAGACTGGTAAATGGTTCATTATGAACAACATATATGGTACTCTTGGAAAAAACAGGTCTAATGAATAAACATTGCCATCTCTAGTGATACTCAACGAGAATAAGTTTACTTACCCAATGTGTATGCTGACTTATGTCCTTTCCTTCCAAATACAAATTGTTTCGCTATGATTTCATAATAAAATATTGAGAAGCAGGACACATTTTTTTTTGTTTATTTATTCCTCATGCCACTGACCTTCAATTATCCTTCTTTATTACTCATGTGTACTCAAGATTATAATAGAAGAAAGAGGACAGAGAGGCCAGGTAGAAATTGAGGAGTGCATTTTAAACATTTATTAAATAATGAGCAAAGCTGCCATTAAAAAAAAAATGGAACTACCAAAAAGCATTTTCCTGATGCTTTTTGGATGAAAAATATCTAGAGTGACCATCAGGGATGGATGTACACAAGATGCTGGATCCTAAGCTTTGATAGAGGTTCCCTTCAGAGAGACAGTATGGTATGATAATTCCCTAGATACTGAGTATGCAACCATCAGTAAATTAATACTAATCCCCAATTTTTCTTCTAGTTCCATCTTACATCCAAATGATTGGGAGGACTGACCTATATCTGTAAGAAAAAGAATGAAGCTACTGTTTGCTGTTATGGGTCAAATATTTTATTTATTTATTTACCCACCAATTTGTCATATATTTATTAAGTAATCATTGTATGTCAGGTGTTCTTTTAAACACAGGAGCTTTAAAAAGCTAAATAGCAATGAAAGAAAGCTACAAAAATGTTTGAGAACTTTTACACATAAGAAAAACACAATTAAGATATTCAACAAACTGGGGAAAATGTCAAAAATAGGAAAGACAAATGGTTATATTTTTATAATACAAAAAGCTCATATAATTTTGAAATTAAAATATTGATATAAAACTAAAGTAGATGATTCAGAAAATAAAAATGGTTAATAATTCATCAGTGTAATTCATTCTCGGCATTAATCAAAGAAATACAAATTTAAGAAAAATAGCTTTTATCACAATTAAAGGAGATAAAATATACATATACTGTTGCCAAGGGTGAACAAATATATGAACAAATAAAGTTTAGATTTTTGGAAAGTCTTTTCTTAGTATAAGTCAAGTCTAAAAGTGTTTAATAACTTTGTACTAAAAATGGTACTCTAAGAGGAAATAATAAAAAGAAAGGCAATTAATTATATGTGAATGTTTAGGTATTAGAATAAAAAATTTAAAACAAACCAAATTCCAATGAGGCAGTGATAAATGAGGATATTCACAAATTGGACTATTAATTAGACACCGAAAATCATATTTGAAGACTGACATGATAAAATGCTTAAATTACAAATAAGAAATGAAGTCAGGATATATATGTGTATGAATCTTTTATAATATAATATTATGTACATTTTTGTTTTTTATAATTTTCCATATTTTTAAAACTTTCTGCAATAAACCAACTTTACATCTAAAAATGATAAACCAGCTATAATTTTAATATAATTACATAGTAGTTCATTCAAGAATTACATATTAAAATAATTTTTCTAACTGAATTTTTCAGTAACCGAATATGTGTTTTTCCATAGAAAATTATTAATTCATAATTATTATGTTTATTATCTTAATTATTACAATTATTTGTTTATTAGCTATATTCCTAGTAGAATGTCAATTTCTACCTTTTATTTTGTGGTGCAACTCTATAAAACAGAACTTTCTGTCCTGAAGGAAATTTTCTGTGTTTGTACTGTCTAATATTGTAGCCACAGCCACATGTAGTGATTAAATACTAATAGTGCGGCAAGTGCAACTCAAGAGCTAAATTTTTAATTGTACTTAATTTTCATTAATTTAAATATAAATTTATGTAGCCCTACACTATATTTGTCAGTGTAATTCTAGAGTCCAGAATAGTGCTAGGCAAATAGTAAATATTAAAAAAACACTTATATAGTGTTTGGATAGATAGGTGGAATTATTTGATGATTTGGCATCAATTAATAACATGGAATAAGAACAGAGATAAAATTTAGTATTATCTGACATATAATATTAACATTAAAAATGGATCAGTTTAGAAGTTGTTGGCTCTAGTATCAAAATGAAATGGGAAACGGTGTTTCTAATAATACTAATGAAAGCTGATTAATGTGCTTAATTGCTCTATAAGTATGAAATCATTTAATCATCCCAATGCCAAGAAATAAATAACATCATTTTCCTTTGTTTTACACATATGGAAACTGAGGCACAGAAAAAAGGTAACTCCAGGACACACAATTAGTGCAGCCAGGGTTCAAATCCAGGTAGTCTTGGTTCATCTGTGCTCTTAGCCCTATAATATAATGTCTCAATGAGCAAATGCCTTTTAATGACTGGGATGGTGTTTGATGTTAAAGTTACTGGTCTAACTTTATAGTAGACTGAACTGTATGTAGATGGATTTTCTAAGTTGGGCCTCCTGTATCAGATCACAGTGAACATAGTACATAGTGTCTTCATTTTCTTTTGTTTTCAATGTATAGACATGAACTTTTGAAAGTCATCCAACAGACATGTAACTGTGAAACTAAGTGCCAGACAGATATTGTGTTAGATTCTGGAACTAGAAATATAAAGCAGCTTTTTACTCTCCCTCCAGAAGTTCAGAAATCAGTAAAGGAAAGATACATAAGAAAAGATACATAAGAAAAGCTTATAAAATGTGATAAGTACAAAAATATAAAGTACAAAAATAAAAATATAAAAATGGCATACTGGGAGCCCAGGAAAGAGGGTGAGGTGGGGGTGGAGAGATAGATAGAGAGAGAACATTTGGAAATATCTGCTACTGAGGGGTCGGGGTTCCTATTTATACTCCACACTACTTTCTGCTTTCCAATTTACCCTGGCCCTCATTTATGATGTTAAGACATCCGAGGATCGTGGTCAGAGCTTGAAGATTTGACCCACATTTGCCATTTATTAGTTGGTAACTTTGGGACAAGTTTTTTCTAGGTTTACATTATGGGCTCAAACATCTCTACCATATATATATATATATTTTTTTTAATGAAAGTAAAATGAGATCTTGCATTTTACAGTCCAGTACAAAATGTAAAGCACTACAACAGTGTCAGGAATTTCTCTGATGTGTTAATCTACACCTTCTAAAGATAGTGAGAAAGCAAGCTCTTATCCTAAAAATCTTGGGTGACTAAATGGCAGACTTTTGCATAAATATGAGTGGCGTAGGCTGGGAATGTGTTAGACTTAATATCTGATCTAGCATCCCACAGGATCTCATTTGCAAAAAGTACTGTCCATCACTGTGTTGGCACAGGTGGTGTTGTGTTACAGAAGCACGGTTGGAAGAGGAAAAATAAAGGATAGCAAGCTTGGGTGTGCAAGCACGGTGTTGGAAAGGGCACCACAGGTGTTAGAGTTAGATCTACATTTGACATTAGTGGATCATAAGACAGAGAAAGGCAGAGGATCTAGGGATATTTAAAAAAGAATAGAAATCTGTGAGCTTTGACTTGAAGCTCATCAATTTGACACTAAAAAACCACATTTGTGAAACATGTTACAGCTTTAAAATGTACTCTCAAACAGATTTTCCCTTTTCCTAAAAAAAAAAAAAAAAAAAAAAAAAAAAAAGAATAAATGAAACCCAATACCAAACAGTTTGTGTTAGGCATTATCACCCCCATTTGTAAGATACAAACAACCTAGAGAGGTTAAGTGATTTGCTCAAAGACTCACTGGACAAGCTGTGTTGCCAACATTGTGGACTAGCTTAGATCTATTTATAACCCTTTTAATTTGGATTAACATTCAGAATTTACTCAAGATTTTCAGTGAATTAAACATGAAAATAAACAAAGTAGAGCTTTACCTAGTTGACCTTCAGCCTGATTCAGGGATTTCAGGCAAGGAAGCGATTGTTTGGCCTTTCCACAGGCAAAATCACTTTCCTGGAGCAGCTGTCTGCAACGGCTAGAGGCTATCTTCTTTGCCAGCCATGCTCTGCCTTAAAACAGAAGTTCCTCAGGCCACTCTAGGGAACATGATGTCTCTTGAAGTCTCTTATGAAAGATAACTGTTGCCCACAGCTCTAACTACATTGTAAAAAGCAAGAGAAGACAGTTATAATTATACAAGTGCTTAAAGCAAGAGAAATGTATTTGGCCTTCATTATCTAACTTTTCAGGCAAAAATTTCTTAGAACAGTGCTTCTCAATTTTTATTGTGCAGAGAATCACCTAGGGATCTCGTTAAAATGCAGATTCAGTAGGTTTGGGGTGGGAGTGGAGTTCTGCTGCATTTCTAACAAGCTCCCAGGGGATGCTGACCCTGGTCTGTGGACCACGCATTGGGTAGCATGTTTTAGAGCTTCACTTACCAATAGAATTTGCCTGAGTTCTTTACTACCTATCTTTGGAGAAGAGCGTCTCAAAATTTAGGGCCATTAGAATCACCCAAGGAACTTAGAAAAAATACAATTCAGTTTGGTAGACCTGGGTAGGGCACAGAAATTTGCTTTTCTAACAAGCAATTCAGCTGTTCCCAGGACCATTCCCTAAGAAATCTTGCTTTAGATGAAGCACAGTGGGGATCCAAGGTACCAGGAAATGCACAACTGGGCCAGCACATATCCTTTGGAACCAGTAAGTCTTAGCTAGTGAGACATTTCTTTAATCAGGCGACAATATAAAATCACTGAAAGACATTCAGCCTATAAATTTAGCAAAATAAGGGAAAGCTAACGGAGTGCTCATGTAGACTACTGCATTGCTGGACAGAGAAAAGGAGCCTCAAATCTCTTCTGATTGCACCCTTTGTAATTTTATTCTGAAGAACCTGAGACAACAAAAGTAGGAGCAAACTGAGGGTGATAACTGGCACTCGAAGCCTCAGGAAAAGGGCATTTACAACTGTCACTACAAGGCCAAACACCCCAGCAGAAGTAAAAGGACTCATGTAGCCCTACAGCTAAAATTGAGTAATATTTTTTGTTTTCAGAAACTATTTCTATAGAAACTTACTGGAGAGAACTCTGGGTCTCTATAGGCATAGATCACTTTGAAAGTATATGTATTTTGGTGAATATATATAGCAATATAAAAGTGGGTAAAATTGACCCATGGTGCAAACATTTATGTTCCTCTTTGATCTTCTATTCAGTTTGCTTAGATGACCCCATGGGGAAGAGAACAATGACATGGTTTCGGCTGCCTCTCCTGAACTATAAGAGACCATAGGTGATGGAGATGCACAAGGTGGGGCTGAAAGGGCAGTGAATTAGGACCTGAAAGATTAGTTGCAGTCCTGAGTCAACCACTAAGTGCCTGTGACATCTAGTACCAACACTTCCCTGGGCCTTCGTGTTCTTCATAAGAGGATGCATTAAACTAGATTAAAAATAAAGTCCCATCTAACTTGGGAATTCTGTGTTTTCATAACTGCAGCAATTATTTTTTTCTCACTAGTGCTGTGATGAACTGAGAACATCTGGGGGATAACTCATAAACATTTACTAAAGAATTCATCACATAGCGTGTCTGTGACAGTTGCACGTATAGACTTAATTATCTACTTTTCTAATTTCATTATGGCAAAGTTTTATGTTGTAAAATGCCTTATGCTTGAGAAATTCTGTTTTCTTTCTGACACAGGCATTGCCACAGACTATATCTCTGATTCCCTAAACCACTGAAGTCTCACATCTAAAGTAAACTGATGAAACTTGGCTTCTTTTTACAGTGATTTTAATTAATCTATTGTAGACTTTTTGGGTTTGTTTATTTGGAATATTTACATAATTTTGTGATTTTTTTTCTCAATATTTTATTAGAAGAATGATAATTAAAGATATCTTCCAGCTTGGAGCTTAGGAGTTAGACCACAGAATAGATTTGGACTCCTTTGGATAAATATATCTGAAGCTTAAGCCTCACCTCCTTTGTGAAGGCTGCCTTGATTCCCTTAAATTATAACTAATTATTCTTTCCTCTTTGATCCTATAAATGATTACTCTTTCCTCCATTATCCTTTAGTGTGTTTCTAGGTATAAATGAGCAATCTTAGGAAATATATAATCTAAATTTATACCAAACACTCAAGTGATCGGGTTCACTGAAATATGTACTAAAAACACTTGGAGAATTTGGTAGGGATCTCTTTGTTGGATTTAACAAGTTTCATAGAAAGATAAATGTCTTAGAAAAATCTGAAATCCCTGGGAAATAAGCTAGACAAGTAAAAAGGAGGAATATTTTCCATACTGCATTCCTGAGCAGCATGCATGGATCCAGTTCTAGCTCCGAAATTACCAACTCTGTGAACTTAAGTGAGCTTCTTAACCTCACTGATTTCCAGTTTCCTCAACTACCGAATGGAGATAATACCACCAAGCGTCAAGGGTGGATGTGATACGCATGTAAAATTCAATAGCCTAATTTGAGGTACTTGGTCAATATATGCTAACAATAATGAAAATAATTCTGGATGAGTGCACCAGCCAAGAGTGAGTGAGGGTCGATCTACTGGCAGATGGAACAAATTGTGGAGATGAATTCTAGGTTCAAATTCAGGCAAGAGTGAAGCCTAACTTGGGAATTAAAGGTCATGGGGCATTTTCTAAAGTTGACTTTTTAAATACTTTTAATCCACCCCTCTTTAATTTGTCTTAAAGCCATGAGGTTTAGAAGCTGCTGCCTGATTATTGTGCTTTAAAACACACTCAGTAGAGGAGAGGAAATTCAATAAAAGGGAATAAAATAATTTGTAGTATTTCTTTCTCCAAGGTATAATAAACTGCTTATTTTGAGACACGTAATTATTAAAATTATAATTGGCTACTGGCAGGTAAAAAATTGAAAGCAAAGAAATGAATTGTAAAAGAATGGAAACCCTGTGGATAATTTTTATTCTTCTGAGTAGTTTGCGCTACTTAGTGGCCTTCAGAGAAACAAATCAATAACTATTATTTAGAGCTTCCCCACAGCTTCCAGTGCTTTGGGAGCCTTTTCTCTATCAGCGATCCCCTAATTTTATCAATATGGTATCATTAGCATTCCACAGTTAGCAATTAACCTTTATCCAACAAGCTCAGTTATAGCTTCAGGAAAAAACTGTCAGTCACATGGAATACACTCAGATTTCAGTCGTATAGCTAGTTCTATTTAAGATAGATGAAACAGCTGTTAAAGTTATAGTTAGAGCTAGAGGAAGTATTGATTTGCAAGAACCAATTTCCTGTTTTTAAGGCAATCTGTGGAACCAAGGGGATATCTGTATCAGTCATTTTTAATCTTCATAAGAAATGCAGTGTTCCTGATAGGGACACCATAATATTCTTGTTTCCCACAGAGCTCATTAATAATAGCTCTATTTTAGATTTCAAAGCACATATTAGTATTTCACTAGTAACACTGCTATATTTATAGGGTGCTTTCACATAATTACTTCAAATGATCTTCACAACAATAACACTGAGGTAGTAATATTCTATCCTTTATTCTAATTAGAAATGAAAGTTCACAGAGATTAAGTAATCTGTCCTTTCACCCACAGCTATTAAGTAACAGAAAGCCCTAATCATTTTAACTCAATTTCAAGAGTACTTTTGAGCAAAAATATATTCCTGGATCCTTGACCCTGATCTACCTGTAAATTTCTGGCTGACTTTGAAAGTTGCCTATTTGGTACTTGATGCCCACAACTGTAAAATCAGTTGTAATAATGGGATAGGTTCAATGAATTCTAAGCTCATTTCTAGATATAAGATCTATGATTCCAGGAATCTCCAAATTAACTTTGTATCTTAGCAGGAGTACTTTAGTATTAATTATTGATGAAATTACATCATAATGTCCTAGCCATTGCTTTATGGTATATTTTATAAGAGTGATGATGTTTTTAGTAATATGAGCACCCTGAAAAAAATTTATCTTTCAACTTTTTGTAAAGAATATTTTGATGACTCATTTTCTTAAAATAGTATTCATGACTTACAGATAATACTTGTAATAATAGTAATCATTAATTTTCCCCAAGATCTGAAAAAAATTGCTTTTGACATGTATTACGAGTAACTAGAATGATTTACATAGTCAAAACAAAACAATTAAGAGATGGATGGAGTAGGATTCATTTGTGTTGTTTACATTAATGTGAATTGTCTGGATATAAAATATCATTAGTGAAGCATAAGAAGATTCTGGAGACAGGTCTACAAATAATCTATATATTTGATGAAACATTCCAAGTAGAGGAAGAAATGCCCATTTTAATTTGTCATAGACTAAATTAAAGATAGAAAGAAGAATAAGCTTTTATTAAGAAGATTAAATTTGTTTAAATATAGGGACAGTTGTTGGTCTCAAAGATTAAAATTGAATAAAATCCAGTGGAGAAACAGGTGACTTATTTTAATCCAGATAAACATTTGCAAAGAGAATAAAGAGAAAACAATGTATGAAATAAATTAAAAATCCTGGAGAATGTTCCTTGGGTTGTTTAGCTCTTGATGAAGACCTCTGTAGACCTTTCTCCTTTATCTCACTAGAGTTGAACTCCAAAGGGAATTAAATTCTTTTCAATTTCATGTTCTATTTATACCCATAATATCTAAAAAGGGTTTGTAAAATATATATGTATCTAATGCATATGTATATAATGTATCAACACTTTACGTACATGCATATGCAATTCTTTATTTAACAAAAATCTCTCCACAACCTCAATACAGATCACAGTTAAAAGTAGAACCACTGTAGTTGAATAGGGAGCAAAGAGTCTAGAGCTCCGTCTTCCTTCATTCCCAGTGGAGGTCACTGAGATACGACCAGTTTGAAAATCAATGATGCAGTCCTTGTTGTTTTGTTGTTTCCTCTTTATACATGAGGGAACTGAGGCTCTAACATGTTAAAATAGTTGACCCAGTCCCAGTCACATACTCATCCACCTGGAATTGAGATGCCACCTAAGCCCAGTGATGATGGCAAATGCTTTCTCTTTGAATACACAGAGCCTTGCCTTTTATTTATAACTGTGCTTCTAATTTGGGTCTGTTACCTTGAACAAGTCAGTTGACTTGTTTGAATTGATGCTTTCTTGTCCTAAAACAGAAAATATGATAAGGAATTTTAGAAGAAGGAAAGAAAGAGCAGATCTTCTACAGGACACTTTTATTTCTATAAAATGACTCCAGAAATCATCTAAATTTTCAACTATAGAAAATCAAATGGAATAAAGTAATGCTCCAGAAATCATCTAAATTTTCAACTATAGAAAATCAAATGGAATAAAGTAGTGACAGGAACTTCAAAGAAAACAAACACTAAGACCCACTGTTACTCGGGGAATCTACACATGCATATTTCTTTAATACAGAATAAACATTTGTAGTAGAATAATGTGGGTTTATATTTAGTACTTTTAAAATTTTCCATGGAAATACTTCTAACAGAAGAGAAATGAAAAGGTATTATGCCTCCTCCCTCTACTCCTTATCATTTCACTTTTCAATTTTGCCTCTCTTTTAAAATTTTTATTTAATTTATTGAGATGATATTGTTAATAAAATTATGTAGATTTCAGGTGTACAATTCTGTAATACATCATCTGCATATTGCATTTCTGGGAAGCAAATTCTGATTTGTGATGTTGGCTGATTCCTGTGGAGTAGGAATCTCCTTCTGTCACCATATATTTGACTCTTTTCTATTTCCCTCCCTCACTCACCCTCATTCGCCTGGTAGTCACTAAACTATTGTCTGTATCTATGAGTTTTTGTTTGTTCGTCTTGTTCATTCATTGCTTTCAGTTTTATATTTCACATGTGAGTGAAATCATGATTTTCAGCTTTTTTCATCTGACTTATTTTGTTTAGCATGTGATTCTCAGGATCCATCTATGTTATCACAAATGACAGTATTTTATCTTTTCATATGTTTGAGTAATATTCCATTGTTTATATGTACCACATCTTTATCCAATCATCCATTGGAAGATACTTTGGTTGTTTCCATGTCTGGGCCACTGTGAATAATGCTGCAAGGAACATAGGGGTACATATATCTTTATGAATAACTGTTTTTAATTTTGGGGAGTAGATACCCAGAAGAGAGATTGCTGGGTCATATGGTAATTCTATTCTTAATTTTTTGAGGAACATACTGTTTTCCATAGTGGCTGTACCAATTTTAAGTCCCACCAGCAGTGTATGAGGGTTCCTTTTTCCTCACAACCTCTCCAACACTTGTTATTATTTGACCAGTTGATGATAGCCATTCTAATTGCTATAAGATGATATCTCATTGTGGTTCTGATTTTCATTTCCCAGCAGCTAGTGAAGTTGAGCATTTTTTCATATATCAATCGGCTGTTAGTAGGTCTTCTTGAGAGAAGTGTCTGTTCAGGTCCTCTGCCTATAGGTACTAAACTTATGGACCTTGGTCTTAGAGAGGATTTTATGAATTTGACTTCAAAAGCCATGGAAATAAAAGCAAAAACAAATGAATGGAACTATATCAAACTAAAAAGCTTCTGCACAGCAGAAGAAACCATCAACAAAATGAAGAAGCAACCAACTGAATGGAAGAAGAAATTTGCAAACAACACCTCCAATAAGGGGCTAGTATCCAAAAAAATATAAAGAACTAGAAATAGAAAGAAATTGCTTTAATAAAATAAAGACCATATATAAAAAGCTCATAGCTAGTATTATACTCTGTAGTATAAAACAAAAAGTTTTTCCTTTAAGATCAGAAATAAGGCAAGGATTTTTCACTCTCACTACTTCTAATCAACATAGTACTGGGAGTCCTAACTAGAGTAATTAGTTAAGAAAAAGAAATAAAATTATCCAAATTGGAAAGGAAAAAGTATATTGTTTCTGCTTGCAGATGGCATAATCTTATATATAGAAAACTCTAAAGACTCCATTAAAAAAAACTGTTAGAAGTAAAAAAATGAATTTAGTAAAGTTAAGGATACAAAATCAACAGAAAAATCAGTTCTGTATCTACACACTAACAATGAATTATCTGAAAAGGAAATTAGGAAAATAATCTCATTTACAATAGCACCAAAAAGAACAAAATATTAAAGAATAAACTTAACTAAGGTAGTAAGAGACTTATTTGCTGAAAACTATAAAATACTGATGAAAGAAATTAAGTAAGATACAAACAAATAGAAAGACATCTCGTGTTCATGGATTGTAGCCTTAACATTGTTAAAGTGTCCAGACTTCCCAAAGTGATCTACAGATTTAATACAATTTCTCTTAAAATCTCAATGGCATTTTTTTTTCTACAGAAATAGAAAAATAATTCTAAAAATTATATGAAACCACAAAAGACCAGGAATAGCCAAGTCAATCTTAAGAAAGAACAAAGCTGGAGACATCATACTTCCTGATTTTAAAATTTATTACAAAGTAATCAAAACAGCATGGTACTGGCATAAAGACACACATGTAAACAATTGGAACAGAATAGAAAGCTCATAAATAAATTCATTCATATGTAGTTAATTGGTCTTCAACAAAAACACAGTGGAGAAGATAGTTCCTTCAACAAACGATATTGAGAAACCAGATGCAAGAAAATGAAATTGTGCCCTCATCTTACTCCTCGTGTATAAATTACCCCAAAAGACTTAAGCATGAAATCTGAAACTAAAACTCCTAGGATAAAACAGGGGAAAAGCTTCATGACATTGTCCTGTAAAAATTTCATGGATGTGATAGATATGACAACAAAAGAACAGGCAATAAAAAAAAATAATAAATAGGTGTGACTACATCAAACTAAAAACTGCACTGCAAAGGAAACAATCAATAAAGTAAAAAAGGCAATTTATGAAATGAGAGAAAATATTGGCAAACTATATATCTGATATGGAGTTAATCTATGAAATATTTAACAGCTCTTACAATTTAATATATAAAAAATTAATGATTGTATAAGAAAATTATTGCTTTCTATATATTTATCTTGTACTTTTGCACTGTTTCATAACTATTTTGTAAGCTCTGATTTTATTTGCTAATTCTTTCAGATTTTCTTGGTAAATGCCAAACAATTTATTATATCTTTATCTTGTCTTATTGCATTGTCTTGGGCTTCAAGTACATTAATGAATTAATAGTGATAATAGCAGAAATACTAACCTTGTTACTGAATTTAATTAGAAATAATTACAATGTTTCACCATTTTATATGGGGATTGTAATAGGAGTCTTGCATACAATTTTTATCAAGCTATGGAAACATTCTTTTACTACCTACTAAGACTTCTGTTATCATCACAAATGGGAACTGAATTTTTCAAATGCTTTTTAAGCATCTGTTGAGATAATCTCATATATTTTCCTTTTATAACTTCTGTAGTGGTGAATCACATTAGTAGATAAGCATAAATTTAATCATCTGCATTTCTGAGAAAAGGTCTCCTTTATCATAAAGTATCATTATTAATATACTTCGCTTATTAAAAGAATCATTGAGATTTTGAAAATTTATGGCTGAGTTTGAGCTTTTTATAGGTATTCTGACTCTGATCAAGTCTCTTAGTTTTCATCAATTTTAACTCCCTCAGTGTAATGTGAGTAAATGCCACACTATTCACAAAGTAGCTGTTAGGATCAGATGAAATTGTCAAATTCTTATATAACAACAACAAAAAAGTTATATACGTGTCATTTATTACTTACAATATTCAAGAGAACTGAGAGATTAGACTTATATCCTCCCGATAGTAAGCATGAACTACCTAGTATATTGTTAATGAGGATAAACTGAGTATATTGAATTACCGTATTGTGCAACTCTCCTTTTTTCCAGTGGCATTGGCTGCATTCATTAAATAGAGGAGGAGTCAAATGCACAGAAGATGGCAAGTTAATTTTTCCTAAGACTTCACTAATGTTAAAAATTCCATCATGCCTCTGTCTGAGGGTTTAGTGATACTAA
The DNA here is from genome assembly GCA_003508835.1 of Eonycteris spelaea. NCBI lineage: Eukaryota > Metazoa > Chordata > Mammalia > Chiroptera > Pteropodidae > Eonycteris > Eonycteris spelaea. The sequence goes on along the minus strand of PUFA01000043.1, from coordinate 7,763,326 downwards.
TCTATAATTTTGGTTAGTAGCTTGGTATACTTCTTCAAGAATAATGACTGTATTTTGGTGCGTAGAAAAAAAATGGCCCATGGGATGATATTTTGAAGATTGTCCACTAGATGGCATTATGAGTCCATCGAAATTGTTTTAACTAGGTATTTATTCACCTGCTAAATACTAATTAGTTAAGGAAAGATATGAGTAAATGGAAATTACTGATAGTAGCACTTTCTTTGAGAAAGCTGTTTAGTCCCTTTGTTTGAATATACACTGAAGGTAGCAACAACATAAAATTATCTGGGAACTTGAGGGCTCACTTGAGAGCGATCGCCTCTTAAGGAAAGTAATTAAGATTTAGCACGAACAGGGTATACTCTCAACAAACAAAAAGTCAGTGAAAAATTTTATCACAAAAATTAAACATATTTTTGTTCTTAGTTGAATTGCTTAACCTCTTTTGTGAGATAAGTGGATTCCAAAGGAGTTTACATAAGTATATCAATGACCAGATTAAACATAGATTTGAAAAAAAAAAAAACTGGATAGGATGACAATGCTGAAACAATTTTATGTTTAACTCAGAAAGGGCTACTTATACTGTCATCTCTTTAGAGTTTGCTTTTGGCAACAGAATGTAGATACATGGAATTTCGATCAAATAACTAAAATACTATAATGTTATTATTCTATGTTAATTCTATTTTATTTCTTATGACAAAAAGTAACTGAATTCAGAACCAGGACTTATTCTGATGGGAACACTGAGAGTAGCATTTACCCATCCTAAACAAACATTGCCTTTTATGTTTTATTTTACTCTTTTCCTCTATAATCTAATTTATCTCTCACCTCCAACACACACCTCATCACTCCGTCCACATTCTTTCAGTACTACACTCTACTCACTCATCATAGTATATATAAAGAATAAAAGATTTTTTACCTGGTCTAATCTTTTGAAAAAGAGAACAACTCTTCCAGTTGGTAGCTCAACTGTTCAGAGTAAAATAGAATGTTCTGTGCATTTGGAACATGGGTGATAATTATTGTCTCTAATAGACACGCTTATATGCCATCATTGTGAGCATAGCTCATGTCTGGTCCTCAGTCACATTTCGACATATCTTATTTATCATATGCTTAACCAGCCATGCCTAACACCTTTTCATCAGCATTATGTTTATTATTTTTATACATGCGACATGCCTGATAATGAAGAGACCAATTCCAATGCATGGCAGAGTCTTGGGAAAAAAAGGAAGAAATGCCCCAAAGATGTAATTAATCTCGTTATCTAGAGCCAAGAAAAGATGGAAAAGTTAGATGTCAGATATCATAAGCAACTATGTTTCTCTATACTGTTTTCCTGTGTTAAGATTTTAGCTGTAAACTTTACAGTTTGGGAGAATTCTATCTTCTCAGTTAATCAGTAAATGGTCAACATTTAGGACACGCCTCTCTTCTGAAATCAATCAAAGTTCAAGGAGAACATTCTTAGTCAGGTTGCCTAGTTTTCAAGTGTTGAGTCATGCTGACTAAGGGGCAGTGGTGCAGGGAGGTAAGAGAGAGAATTCGTGCCTCACACAAGTCATGTGAATAACATTAGCTCCATTCTAGAACTGGAGAGCTCTCTAGGTCCCTGTGTCAGAATTCCTAACCAATGAAATAGAGAGTCTCTTGAACTGCCCTTTTTAATTCAGCCGGGGGGGGGGGGGGGAATGTTTGGAATGCCATTTGCGTAACTGTGACCTCAATTTAGCAACATGCCCAGGCAGGTGAGACAGAATCCACCATCTTTTAGGTGGCAGTCTCAAGGGTGTACTTTTAACATTTTAATTACAGAAATTCTTAACATGGGATAGTATTCTCATTTACACAAAGGGAGACTATAATGTGATTAATTTTAAAAATTAGCAATCATAATGAAATATATTGAGTCAAATAAATATTGACTCTTCTCCAAAGTAATCTTGTCTTTTGAGGATAGTTTTGTTTTTTGGAAATAGCCAAGATGTGGGTAGCTTGAAGTCAGTGCTTACAAGAATCACTTAAAAAGCTGAATAATTAGAAAGATTGAAGCTGCAGTGCTCAATCTATTTTTTTTAAATAGGCATTTCTTTTGGTTTTCACTGACTTTCTTTGCCTGTGGTAAAGATAGCTTGAGGTAAAAAACTGGTATTTGTGATATGATAGTGTGTGCATCACTCCCAAATTGGACATTTCATGAGAAAGAATGCAGCAACTTGGATAGTCAACTCAATAGACCTTTAAGACTCAATATGTCATAATTGGATATACTGATTGAGTAATGCCTAGATCTAGAGAACTGAGATTTTGAGTCACATTCCATTGTAAGGACTTCCAAAAATCAGCTAAATTTATACTATTTATTCTGAAATTTTATGAGTTTTTTTTTTGTTGTTTGTAATTTTAATTACCTTTAATGCTCTAGGAGTATGTTTTGGGATTATACTTTATTAAAGTGAAATTTGCCTTATTATTTGCATTTAAGATCATTGTATTTGGCTTATAGGAAACATGAAAGACTTAAAATCAACCTACGCTAGTTAAGGTTCTTAAACAGTGACAGAATCGCATGATTTGAACTAACACTGCAAAATGAGAAAATTGGATTAGGTAAAAAAGAAAATTTTCAGACAAAACTCTCAGCCTCTGCTCTGATGATCTATGAGTTGGAAAAGTATCTATTGCAGCCTATCTAGAGAGTTTTAAATTCAATGCTGCCCATTTTCGAGAGAAATAATGACTTCTCCACTGGCAAGTCACCATGATCACTGTTTGTAAATTTTAAGCAAAGTTTATTATTTATAGAGGCTTGCAACTTGGCAGTCATGTTCAAAATATTAGTAAAAGATACCTGGTGAGAAATAAAGGAAAGCCTTCCCCTTTGATACTTGCAAATTACAGCGAGTCGAGTCATGATTTAGCTTTGAGCTGTATGTTACCTATATAAGCTATATGTACTAAGCTATATAAATCTGACATGTAAATGTACATATGACATATACATATATATGACATACATATGCATAGATATATCACCTGTATAAAAAATATTTGGAAATTTTCTTTTCAAGAAAGTATTTTATAGATTTGGACAAGATTTTCTTCTTCCACAATTTTGTCTTTCTCTTCTTATTCAAAACATTCTTCTGTGTAAGACAAGTGACTAAAATTTCATTGTCTTCCTTATTGAAGGAAATCAGACCATTGATATTATAAACCTCCTTATCTCTGCCATGTCAAACAATATTAGTCTCCCATTTTATCCTAAAGCAAAGAGCCTTCAGGAGCAGGAGTGAAGAGACAATTGCAGAGAGGTGTACTGGAATGAATCCTGAAATGTGCCATTGAGCAGCTGCGTGCCTTTGGGCAAACCACAGGATCTCTGCAGGCTCAGTTTCTGGTCTGTAGAATGTAAAGCCGAGTCAGAGTTTCTAAGGCAGCGGATTTTCACTCAGTCTGCATATTAGAATCACCTGGAAGTTTCAAAGATGAGTTTCTTAAATTAGTGGCATTTTGTTCCCAGAGCCTACCACAGGACCTAATGCTTAGTAAGGCTGCCAGATTTAGCGAATGAAAATAGGATGTTCAGTTAAATTTGGATTTCAGATAATGATGAATAAATTTTTACCATGAATATGTCCCAAGATCTAACCGACAACCCTAGACAAAGTTCGTTTGTGGGATAAATGTATATCATTAAGCCTGTACTGGTGGGAATGTTAGCTAATGTCAGGTGGTAGGGGATATGTGTTTCCACAGCTTTTCAGTCATATTACATAGGGAGTCTCTTACTTTTTTTCAAGTATTATCAGCCTTGATTGGAGTACTCTTTCAGCCTCTAACAAGAACTGTCATATCAATTGGAATGCTTTGGGCTGTAAGTAAAAAATACCTCAATTAAAATAGCTCAAATGGTAAGGAAATTATATATTTACTTAACAAGAAGCCTGGAGCTGAGGAGAAGTCATCAAGGACCCAGGTGTTTTCATCGTCTTTCTGCTGGGACATCCTCGGTGTTTTGTCTTTCACTTTGGGTTTTCCCTATGGTTGTGAAGAGGCTGGTGTGACTCCATGTACATGTCTTCATATAAATATATTCAGAGAGCAGTTAAATATTGTAAATGTCTTTTTAACTGGAGAAAACATTTTGGGGGGGGGAGGGATTCCTACCCACAGAATACTTTCTCTTTATAATCGTTGGCCAGAATTAAGTCACATGTCCATGTACTAAATAAAAGGGAGACTGGAATGCAAATTTCATGTTTTTATTCTTCCTGGTGGGAGGCAGTTTCTGTAAGTGATAAAGGAAATGGTTGGAAATCAATATTATGGAGACAACTGAGTGTCATCCCTAACTATCATATCTAGGATCATTCTTTCCTTTTAAATAGCACCAGCACATGGATGGAGGACCAAACTGAATGAATAGGGAAATTTCACAGCTTTAGAAGGCAGTTCCTTTGAGGCCTTTATGCATTAAACTCTGGCTAAAACCAAAGAGACATCTCCGTTTGTCTCAACATAGCCCTTTAAATATGTTATTGTTTGGCCAGAATGGTTAGAGCTTTAAAAGTATACGGTTGCTTCCCTTTCTGTCCAAAAAAAGAAAATGAAAAATTTGAAGAATCCTTTTTCTTTTTCATTATTCACCTTAGTTTTTCATACCATCTATAAGGCATAAAGTCCCACTGAATACATGCACAAAAATCTTAGAAGAGCTGGCAGAATCCTCATTTCATAAAGGGACTCTTTTTCTGTTGGAACCTGTCCAAATGTACTTTCATTCTTAAGTACACTATTAGAAGGAAAGTAATCCAGATAATAATTTTCTTTTGATGCCCATGACTGCTCAAGATTCTTAAAGTGCTCTGCACACTTGTTTTAACCTCTGATCATCACTTTGATCGGGCAGCGCAGAGCAATATGTTTCAGTGCAGAGAATTCTTAACTAGCCTGAAGACCTACAAAAAGCTTGGCCCTGATTTTCACACAATGTTATATGCTTTTGCTCACCATGTAAATGGGGGGTATAACTGAGGTAAATTCTTTCACAGTGCTCTTAAAACATAAATATTAAAGTGTGTTTTCCTGAAGCTTGTATAAAATTCAAAGTGGTGTACAAAATACATTTAAAATGCGACATCTGGAGAAGAGAGAAGAGAAAGCAAGCTAGTATTTAATGAATAGCTTTGCTATTTCAGACACGTCGCTAAATGTCTGACATCTTTGATTTATTTAATCTTGAAAACAACTTTTTGAGTTATTTTATAGGCTATTGATTCACCCAAGGTCATATAATCTAACGAACATCAGAGACAGAATGAGAATTATTGCCAAAGACTACTCCCACAAAGGAAGATAGGTGGAGTTTTTAAGAATACAGACTTGATTAGGTAGTTTTTTCTTAGTCTATATCTTTGACTGTCTATTAAAATAAAAATTTCTGTTTAATGTTGAATTTCAGAGCAAGCTTTAAACTTAAAACAGCACTCATGATCAGTAGCAGGTTATCCAGCCAGAGATATTTTCTGGAGAAAGATTTGTACATTTTCTCTTGCCCACTGACAAGGATAGGCACATTCTCTGGAATCTACTCCATCACACATTCCAAGCATAGCAAATCAATCATTAATTATTCTCAGGAAGAGTGTTCAAAGTTCTCTTCTTCCTTTGGGTGATATGATAGAAAAGCGAAAAACAAAAGAATCTCGGGTACAGGTAGTTAAGCGGTATCTGATCCAACAACCCAATTGTTTCAAGATTTTCTAATTCTACACTGCTTTATCACAGCCCAAGAATAAACAAGAAGAAAACTATGGATTTTTGTAGCGAGGAAAGAAGTAGCTATTGAAGTTTCCTGACCTAAGTAAATTTGAATTGTAGCACAAAATAGCATAGTCTCAAAATCTTGAGCTAGTTCCTCGAAAAGGCTCTGAGGTATGCATAAGAGTTTGTGGTGACTATTTGAGAAATGGGTTGGACTGTTGAGGAAGCCTGCTTGGGAACACTCTAAAGGAAATTAAGCACTGAACTCTAGTTATCTCTGGGAAAAAGAAGAAAGAATTTAAATGAAAAATTAGTCCAACAAAAATAACACTCCTCAAAGATTCTCTTATGAGGTATACGGGTTTTCTTCTTTCTGTTTCATAGTAATTTGGATATAGTGAGTATTTAGTTCGTTGTTTTGGTAGAAAATTCATTTATTCACAATCATTTGTTCAATAATAATTTATTCAACAATCCTTTGCTGAATATCATCCATGTGTCAGACATTGATATAGGGGCAGAAATAGAACTGGTATATAAGGTAAAAAGTGTTACTGAGGAAATAGCCATGTACCAAAATTCACGAAAAACAATGGGAACAAATTCTAAGGCATTCTTTAGAGCGACCATGAATGCCAGCACAGGTCATTCTTATACTGTCCCACCCACTTATTATATAAACTGAACAGTGAGGCCCAAGGCTCTTGAAAATTCCGCTCACTTAAAAAAAAAAAGTGTCTACATTTTTGTACACTTAACAATGTGCAAAGAGCCTTTGAGAAATGTGTTTTTGAATAGAACTAATAATAACAAGGAGTATTAAAAAGTGTGATGTTGATCCTTTAAAATGGTTTAAGCGGAAGTCTAAGACTACAGTATAGATTTTAACTTTGCTACCCTAAAGAGATGGCTTCAGATTACAGTATTTTAAAAATTTGGTTCACTCTCAGAACTCTAGTTTAATATTAACTTTCACTTAGAGAAATGCCTTTTGGAATCTAACCTGAGCCAAAGGAAAACTTCTGCTGACAATTCCATAGCCGGCGAACCATTCTTTGCCACTCCCAGTGTTCCCGTCTTGACCTTTCACGTGTCTATTACTGATTGTTTCTGAACTCAGAGGGAGTTAGAGCATAATGAAGTTTTACTCTGAAACCCCAGCATCGTCTAGAATTGCAAACCAAGCAGACCCGGGGTAGGTTTGCCTGTACTTGCTGTAAGTGTCAGGTCAGGCTAAGTTGGACAAGAGAAATACTTCTCTGATCTAGAATGGAGATCATTGAAAGTGTGTAAAAACTACCCCAGTTTTTAGGGGCCACCTTGCCTTATGCAACGAAAAGGAAAGGTTTCCTAAAGGCTAACGAAACCAGGGAGAAAGCTGACCCTAAAAATGCTAAACATATGCATAAGAACTGAACACTATATTGCGCCATTATTTAGAAAACTAATGAAAAGATTTTTAATTTTAAGCTTAGTATTAGTTTCTAGAAGAGTCTTAAATAGTACAGGCCTCATCTCTGAATCTTTTTTAAATGAAATTTTAGCCAAACAGGTGGTAAACAGGTTTCCTTGACATCTTTTATAGAACTCCTTATGTCTGTTCAACAAAAATACTAAGGGACCCTTGTGAAAGGGCTTTGAAAGGTCTATTTAGCCCGCTATGTCAATTGCTGTGTCATAGCCCATGAATTAATTTAAATATCTCATTGTCTTTTCAAAGATTCCCTTTGATCTGTCATTTCTCTACTAGTCTAATCTCTTTTGCTGATTTCTTCAAAAGGTGTAAAGATCAATTCTCTCTGCTCTTACAATACTATGCAAATACATAATACTCATAAAATAAAAACAGTGCTGGACTCACTATTATAATAAAGACTTTTGACTTGTCATAAAAAGACTAATTTTAGTCTCTAATTTAAAACAACACACTGAATATCTATTAAGAATTCTGGAAAAGAAGCATTGCCATTTTCATTCATTCTCCCTGAACAGTCTTTAAATCTTGCATTTGTTTTCTCTGTTTTCTTAACCAAAGTATATCCTACTAAATCTGGGAAACAACTATCCTAGGTTCAGATTTTGATTTGTGTTTCTCTCTTTTCTTTTCCAATGCATCTCTCTGGTTGCCCCTATTCACTTGTCATAGCATCTAATATACATATAATGCAAAGAAAGAGTTAATGGATTTATATGTGTATATGGTATGTATCTTGAAAAGTTTCTAATTGCATATAGCTGTGCAGTCAGCTGCTGATTTCTACTGCTTCTAGAAGCCTTGCCAGACCATCTGCAGACCCTCTAATTATACTTTCTGACCAGAGGGCAACTGGCAGGAATTAAATATATTATGATTGTATTCAACATGATCCCAGGATTCCAATGCCTTAGCTCAGAAGCTTTACCAGCTGGCCTTCAGCAGGTGACAGAGGTTAACAAGGACTTATTTCAACTGCAGTGATGCTTCTCTGAGTCAGCAAATAATGTTGACATTTAAGAACTCAGATCTTATACAAATATCAATTATTGGCTGGTTAGCATAATTGAACTGGGTATTTAAACAATAACAAGAAAAATTTTCTAGGTGCTGGTTGTATCTTCTTGGGATTGGGGAATTTTTGTGACTGGCTTTGGGATAATAGCAAATTATTGGATCAAACTAATTCACTGCATTTTAAAGATTCCCCACCAGAAGAAAATACTCGCTAGAATGAAGGAAACAAGCTAGTTTAATTGAATTTCCTCAATAGTCCACCCCAAAGAGGCATGATTTACATATGACCATAGATTAGCAGTTATACTCCTGCAGGCCTTCATTCCTGCCTTTCCAACTCGTCATCACATATAACTACATCACTCGCCTTCCTATATGCTCTCCCCTAACCGCATAAAAGGATGTTTATGGGAAAAGGACAGACATACACCACCATACACACATTGCTGCTGCTGTTGTTTTTGTTGTTGCAGGGAGCGTTTGCATTAGGAGAGATTTTGTGTTAGTTGAAAGAGAACTGCACGCTTTTATTTTATGAGCAGAGCGGCCAAGGGAATGAAATGCAGGGGTATGCACGAGAGAAAGAAAAGAAAAATTGACATATGAGACTGGTGAGAGAATTGATATTATTTAGAAAACTTGAATTCAAATTCTTGAGATTACTAGTTATATGCAGAGACACAGTATTGGACTACCTTTTCTTTCTTTGTTTTAAAATCGACTTTATTGAGATATCATTTATATTTGATATACTGCATTCATTTAAAGTGCACAACTCAGTGTCTACACCTGTAAAACCACTGCCATAGTCATACAGGACATTTCTATCACTCTTTAAAATTTCCTCTTGCCCCTTTTTATGTCCCTTTCACTCTACCCTTGGACCCATTTAACAATGAACTGCTTTTTTAGCACGGTTTTTTTGTCTTTTCTAGACTTTTATAAAAATAGAATCATAGTCTTATGTCTGGCATCTTACACTAGTGTATGTTTTTGACATTCATTGATTTTGTTGTGTATATAAATAGTTTGTTTCTTTTTATTGTTGACTAATATTCTATTGTATGGTTGTATCACTTTTTGTTTATCCATCACCTGTTGGTGAACATCTGGATTGTTTCAATTTTTGGTTATTGTGCATAAAACTGCTATAGATATTTGTGTATAAGTCTTTGTATGGACATATGTTTTCACTTCTTTTGTGTAAATACTTGGGAGTAGAATGTCTGGGTCATATGTTTAACTTTTGAAGAAATTACCACACAGTTTTTTCAAAGTGATTGAACCATATTACATTTCCACTAGGGATGTATGAGAGTTCAAGTTGCTCAACATCCTCATCAACATTTAGTATTGCCAATCTTTTTTAATTATACTCATTCTAATGTATGTATGGTAGTATCTCCATGTAGTATTAATTTCCATTTCCCTGATGACTAATATGGTTTACATCTTTAAATGCTATTTGTTTACTGTCATGAGTGAAGTGTCTGTTCAAATTTTTTGCCCCTTTTTAAAAAAAATTTATCATTCGTCTTCTCATTATTGAGTTGCAAGAGTTTTACACAGTCTGGATCCAAATCCTTTCTTGAATATGTGCTTTGCAAATATTTCCCCCATTCTCTTGGTTGTCTTTTTATTTTCTTAATAATATGTTTTAAAGAGAAAAAATTTTTATTTAATGAAAGCTAATTTGTTGATGTTTTCTTTTATATAGCTCATGTTTTTGTGTCTTATTTAAGAACTTTTTAAAACCCACGGTTGATAGAACTTCTCCATTGTTTTCTTCTAAAAAATTATAGTATTAGGCTTTACACTAGGTCTATAATAATTTCAGTTAATTTTTGTATATAATTTGGGTTGATATTAAAAAAAACTTTTGCAAATGAATATCCTATTGTTCTAATCATTGAATGTCTTTACCACTTTTGTTGAACATAAATTAGCCACATATGTGTGACTCTGTTTCTGGACTTTATTTTGCTTTGTTGTTCCTTATGTCCATCTTTATGTCAATACTATTATCTGGATTTTTGTAGATAGTGTAAGTTCTTACACTATCCAGTTCTATTTTTTGTTCTTCTAAATTGTTTTGGCTATTCTAGAGCCATTAAATTTCCAAATATAATTTAGAGTCAGCTCATCAATTTCAGTAAAAATACCCACTGGAATTTTGACTGGGATTGCTTGGAATCCATAGGTCAATTTGGGTAGAATTGATATCTTAACAATTGAGTTTTTCAATGAACCTACGAATTTCAATAAACTATAAATTAGAGTCTTCCAATAAAATCTACGATCATGGTTTATTTCTCCACTAACGTGATTCTTCCTCAAATTCTTTCAGCAATATTTTGTAGTTTTCAATGAAGAATTTTCACGTCTTTTGTTAAATATATTCCTAAGTATTTTTTGTTTTTAGGTGCTTTTGCAAGTAGATGTTTTAAATTTTAAATTTTCCAATTGTTATTGCCACCATATAAAAATACAATTAACTTTTGGGTATTTGCATACTTCAATCTTGCTAAATTTACATATTAATTCTGATAGTTGTCATATATTTTTTGGGATTTTCAACATAAATACTTATGCCATCTGCAAATAAATTCTAATTTTCTTCTTCCTTTCTGTCTTCATTTGCTTTGATATAATTTTGATTTCATCTGTTTTTTCCCCCTTATTTTCATTTTATTCTTTTGCACTCAATTTTTGCTTTTGTTGCTCACAGGAGATAACCCAATACTACATTAAAACCCTTCTAGTGAAATTTACTATATGTCTAACACTGTTGATCATTGAAAGGCAGGAAAATAGCTGATGGATTAAATTTTTTTAAAAAGGTACTGCGTGCGAAGATATGTATTTAGCTAGAGACAAAGTTGCAGTTTCGGCTTTGTCCTGTGATTGCCGTTGCTGATGGGGTCAGTCACATCACTGATGAGATCCTTTTTAACTGGTTGGAAGGAGAAATGTGTTAAGAGCTATGAATGAAACTGTGTTGGCTGTAACTGGAAACACCGTAGACTTTTGAACTACTTGCGATTTTCAAGTGAGTAGGCCAACGTCATCTATAGGCAAACATGCCAATCAGATCCCAGTTCTCCCTCCTCTGCATGTCCACCACAAGCTGGAGAAGCAGTCTTGGTCTCCATGTCTCATTTTCTGGACCCCTTCTATTTTCTCCAACAGTATCATATTCGCTTGCTAGAGATCCTTTGCTTGTTTCCCTAATGGAACCTCTCAGTAAAGATCTGAACCCTTTTCTGTGATTAAATTCAGCCCTGTCCCCACACCTTGATCATTTTAATATTTTAACAAGCTGTGTCTGAAGATGTCTTATGTCTCAAACAAATGAAACAATAACAATAGCAATAAATATGAAAGGAAGAAAAATAGTTTTTATTGGATATCTACTATACGATGTCCAACAGTTGTTATGTTATTTAATCATAATAAGATCTAAGATAATTTATATCCTCAATATTGATTAAAGGACTGTGGTTTAAAAGGTCAAGCCTTTTTTCAAGGCCATATAAAAATTGAAGGGTAAATTTGAACCTCAGTCTGAGTTTAAAGTATAGGCTTTTTCCATTACACTCTTCTGACTCTTCAATATTACAAACAATTTCATTGTGTAATATGTTTGCTGATTTATCACTGGCTCAATAATACTAGATTGTACCTTTTTTGTTTTCAGGCGTGCATTCACCATTATATTCCTAACCTATAGGATAGGGCATGGCAAGTAGCAGGTATTCAAAGCCAGCTTGTCGAATTGATTTAAATATCAACAGAACCATGTTTCTATTTGCTTTACTTATTCATTCATGAAACGAATACTTCTTTTGTAGTTAGGCACATAGATGTAGAGTGGGAAGTCATAACTAAATAAACAGTTAACTTTATATGGTGATACAAGCTGTGATAGAGGGGTGAATAAAATATTGAGGAAGCACAAAAAAAGATTTACCTAGACTGTTCTTAGGATATCAGCAAAGCCTCCCCGAGCAGGGATATTTTGACATTTAATGTCAAGAATGATATAATGTGAAAGAAAGAAAATATTCCAGGAAGAGGGGACAGTCTCGTGCAAGGTAGGAAGTGAGAGAAAGCATGACACATTCAAGAAAATGTAAGTAGCTCAATATGGTTGGGACATAGAGCGTGAGACATAGAATTATTAAGAGATAAGGGCAGAGAATAAAATAGATGCCAACTATGAGAAGATTATTATGTTCTATTAAGGCTTTATCCCACAGGAGCCACCAAAGATATACAATCGGCAGATGGTAGAATCAAAATTCTATTTAGAAAGAACATCAGGCTTCTTTGTGGGAAATAACTGAAGGGAGGCAGGAGAAATAATTACTGAATTCTAGGTAAAAGATGATTGTGGTCTAAACGAAGGTAAAGAGTATGGGATTGGAGAAAGTGTGTAGATTCAAAAGAGAATAAAAAGTAAATTTAATAGAATATGGAGACTGATTAATCTTGGGAGTAATGGAGAGGGAATTGAGGAGGATGATTCTTGGGTTTTGGGTTTGGGAAAATGGTGAACAGAAGTGTCCTTGAATGAGCTCTTCACCTAGGTGAAGTATATGTCTGCAGAAGAATATTGCCAACAAATATCCCTCCCCCAAAATGTACTACAACCATAAATTTATCATAATTATTGTCATATTATGTTATGTTATATTAAATTCATCATGTTTCACTAAATTATTAACCTTCTCCTCCCTGTTAAATTGCCACATCTTTTTACAACACCATCATTTTCTGGGTCACAAGGGCTGCAAACCTCATGTTCCTCATTGGTTTCCTCCTCCTCACTCCTTCCTTCACTTTCAGTTAGTCATCAAGGCCTGTTAGCCATTGCTTACCAATTTCTTTTGAGTCTGTCCTATTCCTACTGTTGTATCTGTAGTCTGAGCCCTTATCGCTTCATGCCTGAACTATTTCCTAGCTAGAATGGTTTCCTAACTTGTCTCCATACCTCCAGTTGTTTCCCAGTGCAATTTATCTGGCACCCCATGGTCAGATTGATTTTCTTTAAGCACTGCTTTCATCACTTCTCTCAGCTCAAATGTGTTCAGCGCACCCTTCTCCAGACAGATGAGTTACTCATGATCTTCCCAGCATGTCTTACACATTTCTACCTAGGAAAACGCCGCTAGGAATATGGCTTTCTCCTAAAATATTTCTCTGCTTCTCTAAATAGTCTTCATCCTGCTGGGCTCAGTTCCAGTCAAAGCCTCCCTGAGTCTTCTCTGACCATCGACAGCAATCTCTCTGGCCTTGAATTCCTCTGGCACATAATACCTATTTTGTTCATTTTCTTGTGTTCTTCTCTGTGTAAGTCTTATTTCCCTATCTGTGTAGTAGCCTTCTAAAAGTTGAGACAATGGGCCTCCTCGCAAGCCTGTGGTGCATATGCAGTGGAGAAAGAACCAGGTTCTGATCAGATTACAATTGCTGTTATTTCTTGCTGCCACTCACACTTGCAGTTGAAGATAAGTTATGCCAGTTTGATGAGTATTTGTCTACTACTGCTGGGATACCCTTGCTGGCCTAGGTCCCAACAGCAACTTGTATTAGGTGCTAAGATCACAGCCTTTCTGATTCACATTTCCATATCCAGCCATTGCTCCTCAAAAATATTACTAGCTCATTCTGGAGAGTCTTCTACATTACCACTCATGGTGTAGAAATCAGCTCTATTTTAGGAACCTCCAAGAAGCCCAGTTTTCAGCCTTTGTCAGAGCCCAGGTACCTCCTGTCTTCTTGGATAGCTCCCTTTCGGGAGGCATTTAGTCCTTTTTGTAAATTAGTCCATTTCTTCTCAGAGATCACATTTTCACACCAAGGTTTATTTTAGTCCTGTATATTACTGGCAACAGTAAACTTCCTTATTATTCTCCCCTCTACCCAGCAAGAAATACCTATTTACCCTACATTTACACAGCTGATAGAGTGAACATATGTGGCGGGGAAGGGATAGTGAATCACATAAGTGACCCTACACGAAACAAAGTGGTACATCCTGAGGGAACCTGTGGCGGCAATCTTATACAGAGGAGAGGCTTATTTCATTTTTAGGTGTCTGTATCAAAAATTACTCTCTGTTTTCCTTCCCTCATCCTCAGGTCCATCCTCTGTTCTACTCTGTCCTGCTCTGTGCCTAAATAGGCTTCCTTCTATAGATAGCATCACCAGGGCACCCTTGCTCAGTGCTTGCCCTGAGTTTGGGCTAACTAATGGCACCTATAGAAAACTACATTGGGAAGAGGGGCCAAATATTCATTACCTGTGTCCTTCCTGTCTCACTGCAGGTCTGGCAATGGCTCAATTGTCTATGGCAAAAAGGCTAGTGACCTCTTCCATTACTTTAACTCTCCAGGCTGCAGTAACGCCATTCCCTCCCTGTGTCCTTTCAGGCTCAGGGGTGGTGACAGGTTTTTGCTGTTGCTCATCCCCTAGTACTTCAACATCTCTTAATGGTTCCCTTAACCCTGTTTCTTCATTAAACTCTCTTTGCTTGAACTCTTTTTAATGCACCATCTGTCTGCCTCATGGACTCTAATTGATACAATGCCTTCTCAGAGAGCTCTCAGATTAATCTTTGCCTTTATAGGGATGGATCTGGGTACATTGGTCTCTTCCATGGCACTAAACATGGTGGCTCACCACTATAAAATCACTTGTTATTCGGGATTAAGAAAAATATTCATGAGCCAGACTCAGGTTTTCTATGTGAATCTGGGGTTCCCATTGAATAACCATATTGCAAAATTTGACTCTGTTAGTACTGGCATTCTGATTATTGCACAGTGGGCTTGGCCCTTCACTCTTCTGGGTTCCTAAATAATAGTGAAGGATTGAGAACATGTTGTTATTCACTGACAGGGGTAGCATATTGAATAGACTCAACAGCCTGTCCAAAACCCAGTGAAATATCTCTGCCATCTTCTAAACCTGAGACTAAGACATAATGGCTGATATCATTCTTTATGAATTTCACTAGTTAGTTGCTGTCTTAGAGTTTGGCTCTGACAGAAGTTATTCCAGAGGGCTGATACTTCAACACTGCTACCATCATAGTAATTTGGAGGTGATTTGTTTGTTGTTCCCTTTCTGTTTAACAAGGGCAATGCTCATTCTCAGAAGTGGAAGAGCCAGTAGTTATCTAGAATCATCAAAGAGAAACTCTAACCAGATGCCGAGGAGAGTCTGATGCTTTGCTGTTTACTGAAGGCCCCAGCAATTCTTGTTTTAATTATCTTTTCTTCATATACCATATTCCTGAAAGAAATTTCCATATATCACATTCCTGGAAGAAATTGCCAACACTTTTTCAAGTTATTTTAGCTGGCCAATCTTAAAATCAGTGTTTTTTTCTCTTTGCTTAATGGTTCTTCCTAGTGAAGAAAAGGAGAGAGAGAACCTTAGAATCTTTTCCTTCAGTGTGCAGTGTAGCTATCTCCAGAGAAAGGATTTTTTTCATTCAAATGTAAAGTTACAGGGTCCAGAAGGGCCAACAATTGCTAACTTAAAACAAACATTTCCAAAGCAGAAGTCCAGCACCAATGCTGTCACACATGCATAAAACAAATTATCTAATGGGAGCAGTACATAAATCACTCAAAGAAGAGTGCCAAAAAAATTCCATTGCATTCTTTCCAGAATCTAAAACCCAAACATGTTAGAGAGCTGTAAGCGCGTACCTAAAAATTCTGAAGGGAAAATGAGCTGTGAGTAACTACGGAGAAAGTGTAAGCAATTCATCCACCTGATGTGACCACCTGCTAATCAACATTCGCACAGTATTTTGTATCCAGCTATGAATCAGAATTCTTGAGCTAAGTTTATGGCTTAAAAAGCCAAAGATTCCTGTCATCATCATCACTGTTATATACCAGGGATGGAGCCAAATCCTATATGAGTTGTCATGTTTCTTAAAAGATGTTGATCTACATGAGTTGTGTCTGGTTTGTGGGGGGAGCATTGGCTGGTTCCAGATGTTAAAGTCAATGGGTAGTGCAGTAAGGCACAGTCATAGAAAAGAAGGGCCCTGGGGATGGGGTAGAGGGAGTGAGTATTTTAGCTTTTTAACCCACTGCATACTCATACAAGAGAGAACTCTGCTTGTGTTACAAATGTCTAAGAAAAGATACTTCCACACACTTTTTAGGAAGTGTGCTCTTGTACAAACACAGCGTTTTGTGCAAAACTTTTCTAAAAAGCTTTTATCAAGGTAGATAGAGAATAAAACATTTTTATAGCTAAATGTCTGCCCTCCCATGTATAGAGAGTAAGAAAGGCCAAACACAAGGAGTGCCAAAAAATTGGAAAAAGAGAAATGGGTTCAGCTATAAAACCAGTGTCCTGTTATAGATTAGGGGTGTGTGAAGTCTTGCACAGAACTACAAGACTTGATTCAATACATTTATGTATTATGGTAGTTTGCTAGTGTTGCTATAACAGAGAACTACAAACTGGATGTATTAAAGCAATAGAAATTTATTGTCTCAGAGTTGTGGAGGCCAGAAGTATAAAATCAAGATGACAGCAGGGCTGTGCTGTCTCTGAAATGTGCCGGGGAAATGCTTCCTTGGCTTGTCCTAGTTTCTGGTGTTTGCTGGCAATATTTGGCAGTTGTTGACTTACCACTGCGTGAATATAGTCTCTACCTTCATTATTACGTGGCATCCTCCCTGCATTTCTCTTTCTTCACATGACTTTCATAAGGACGCTGGTCGTATTGCATCAGGGGCCCACCCTACTCCATTATGACCTTACTTTAATTATATCTGCAACAACTCTATTTTGAAATAAGGTCACATTCTGAGGTCCTGGTGGTTAGAACTTCAACATATCTTATTTTGAAGGAGGACACAATTCAACATATAACATTTTGCATATTGAAAAATGGCAGAGATAAGATTTTAAAATTATGGGCTTTTTTCTCTGTTTCTTTTTTCTCTTTTTTCTTCCCTCCCTCCTTTCTTTCCTTTCTTTCTTTTTGTCTTTTTGCTTGCCTAGCCATGGAATCTTATAAAGCATAAGTACATAACTAGGAGAAGTTACTCCAGAAAAGGCATGACAATACTCAGTGAAATAAAATTCCAAATGAGAAAGATAGGCTGCCTATGACCAATTTTGTTCACGCTACATAATGAATTGATCTGATGGGGATTTTTCAGCAACAAAAGCACAATAACAAAAGACAGACAGAAGCAAATATTGGCAGGGTCCATTTAAGCACAGCCCAAAGGGGGGAAAAACTTGTTGAATGAATTTTAATATATGGCTCCCCTGGCAAGATGCTCCCTGTAATAGAAAACTATGTCTTATGCTTTTTTGCTGAGAATTACTCCTTAATATCACCCAAGGAAGTCTATCTATTCTGCTTCTCTGCTCACTAAACAAATTTTCACTCTAATTTACTCCTTCAAGGAGGGAATGTATTTAGTTGCATTACAAAAATATTCATATCCAGAGCTTGGTAAACTTTTTCCATAAAGGGCAAGATTACAACTAGTTTAGGCTTTGCAGGCCATAGTGCCACTGTTGTGACTACACAGCTCAGCCACTGTGGCGAACAAGTAGCCCTACATATGTGTAAGCCAGTGGCGCGGCTGTGCTCCCAATGCAACTTCATTCACAAGAACCAGCATTAGGTAGAGCTGGCCCACAAGTTATAGTTTGCTGACCTTGTTCTAGACCAAGAGACAATAATTTTTTTTTTGAATTTTTAGTAAAAGTTTGAATTTCTCTTTCATATATAAATCCCAGTTAGTTTCGTTAATGTACACTGACTTTTGAGAAGAAGTTTCACTTTATGTGCTGACAAATTCAAGCCTCTGAGTAAGACTGAGAATCAGATCTTTGATCACAATTAAATCACAAGCACATTTTTACCTTGTGAAGTATCATGGCAGCAGTGTGCTGTCTCACCCCAATTAAGGATAGGCTCTCATGATGGAATTTCATATCTGGGTTTTTCTGATTGCGTTTTTCCAATGCTGAGTGGGGCCTCAAAGGGCATCAAGACTAACTAGTTTTGCAAAGGAGAATGCAAACCTTTTAGAAATAGGAACCAACTTGTTAAAACTGGCAGCTAAGATAAGCATATCTAGGTTTCCCAACACTAGGTTTGGTTTCCCAACCTTTGAATTTTGCTACTAAAAATGATCACAAAAACTGAGCCCTGGGACATTAGTCATAAGGCAGCTGTAGTATAGTTTTGATGATGAAGATGAGTAAGCAGATGGCTTGATGCAAAAGAGCCAAGAACACTCACAGGCTCTTAGGACTTCTTATAGTTTGCATAATGTTATTTAAAAAAATATTTAATGACATCAAGCATTTATTATCCATGTATTTGTCTAAACCCATCTTGAATCTGTGTATGTTTTGGCTTTACAACTATTTGAGGAAACAAATTTCATGTTTACTTCCCTTCTAGGTAATATGCCCATCTTGTTAATTTAGAGCCTATTTTTATTAACATTGATGGTGAAGTAACTGAGAGATACCCTAGTCTGATTATCCCAGAAAGCTCTTAAGGGGAGAGCATTCTGAGGGGTGCCCTTTGGTAAAAGGGTCTTTGGGTACCAGACATAGCACATTCATTACTCCAAAGTAACAATGTTCCATAGCAGTTTTCCAGCATTTTTAGCCACCAAATCGTACTGAATAAATACTTTCATGCAATCTTAGATAAAATTTGTAACTGATACACTGATCTACTAGTAGACTCTTAGTTTTTCCCGGTAGAATTTAACATTGTATCACACTCTGTCTTTCTTTTGCTATCATTAATTTGACACCCTCACCTAGAATGTAAGTTCCATAAAGGCAGACTTTGTCTATTTATTTCTAGCCACTAAAATGGTCTCTGATGTATAGCAGGCATCCAATAAATACTGTTGAATAAATGTATTAATGTGCGAGGACCCGAAGCCAAGCTGGAGCCCTGGGCTTCCTTCTTTCTCTCATCCAGTGCCAAACTTGAGGGTCCTTTGTGGAGCCCTTTCTAGTCTGAGATGAATTTTGATCGCTGTAGAGCTTTGGTGTAAAGCTCACACACGTTTTATCTTGTTAGGGCCTCTCAACCACCCTGTGAGGTCAGTAGTACACATATTGTTATTTGCAAATTGTAGAGAGAGAGACGCAGAGCAGATAATGGACTTGCTCACAACTATGTTGGTAGAAAATGGTAATCCCATAGAGCTGAGATTTGGCTCCAAACACACTATACTAGTACTTCAAACTGTTTTGGCTGCAACTTATAGGAAAAAATGAATTTTAAATTATGACTCAGAACATACACACATATAAAGGTTTTACAAAATGCTCTTACTAATATACTCTGATATTTTTATTCTATTTAATTTTTAAAAATTCTAATTGCAATTACAGACTGAAAAACAGTTTGTTAACCATCCATATTTTCTCGTATAATTTCCCCTCTCACATCATCTCTTCTCTCTGTTTTGAAAATGAAATAGGAATTGCCTTCCCCTGCAGGGCTTCCTAGTCTCTGCTTGGTCAGCCAGTGTGGAGAGCAGGACAGTGCCTCGGTATTGGAGTCAGAGAACACAAAATGGCCAGGACACCTTCTGAGAGGAAACTGAAAGTTTTAGGAGGCAAAGGGGGGAGAGAAAATTAAATTTGAAAGCCTGGACATTTTGGGTAGGAAACAGTTAAGAGACCACTAGTTGCACTGAGCTGCCAAGACCACCACAATGTTCGTACCAAGATTAGACAGAGAACAGATGTGAAGTAACTAGAGTCCTTCAGAGTAAGATAGCGACGACATAAATTAACCTTGTCTAGGGCCTGACAAAAGGGACCACACGCTTTTTGAAGTCTTAAGAGTGAAGCCATTTTTTACGGAGTCTCCAAGGTTATATACCTTTATCCAGCAGAGCAAGTTCAATTAGAGCCAGTTGTTTACAGGGAAGGGAAGTGAGCCCAGCGGGGGCCATCAGGGTGACTGCACAGAAAACAAACAAATGAGGCTGCAAAACAGCTGAGGTTTCCTTGAGTTCTCTTTAGCTGATAAGATTCCCTTCACCCCTTGAGATTACTTTTGTCTACTTTCCTGAAACTGTAGAAACAAAGAGGTGAAAACATTCCAGACTCCTGATCTTCCTGGTTTGGCAGGATTTTGGTCACAGTCTCCTTCAAAGCTGCTTATTCTGGTGCTGAGGTTATACAACACCCAGCTGCTGGAGAGTGGGCCTCAGGGACCCCTCACCCACGTGGTGTTATCACAGGAGCAGCCACCTAGCATGTGGACGAGCCTTACCACTGGATATTTAACCTGAGGCTTTGAGGAGGACCTGGTGCTACAGTTCCCAGATGATAAATTCTCTACTCAAGGGAGGCCCAGCTGGCGTGGGATTTGAGCTTCTAAGACTGTGTCCTAGAAGAAGATATGGGATTCGGCACACTACTGATAGGGGGCTATGGACACAAGGCCTCTTGGGAAATCCTGATTGAATGTCTGTAAGAATCAGAGAGAGGGCAAGAACCATACCTGGTGGGTAGCAGAAAGGGAGCTAGAGTCCGAATCAGATTTCTCTAAATATCTATGGAATGCCTGATCACCTGAGTAAGGAACTAGAGGATTCAGCAAGGTTGAGGGGTGAGGAATAGTGCGGGTGGGAGTGAGTTGGGTATAGGAAGATGCTTTGATGAGGGAACCGGGCTTGCATGAGTCCCTGGGTGAATGTGCTAGATTCTAGTGCTTGGGAACCGCTCAGGGCACACCTGGGTCCCAGAGCCGTGTTTACCTGGCTTTGGGGCAGCCCTCTCCCATGGCCCCTCTCAGTCTAGCTCTCCAGCTCTTCCTGGAGAGACATAGATGAGTCCAGGGCAGCTCAGGTTCACCATAAACCTGTGGAGGAGATCCAAGAGAGAGAAGACTAACCAGGTAGGAGTGCTGTTTCCTCTTTTAGTTCTCAAGGCCAAGTTTATACATGGGTGGTGGAGCCTGTGTTTAGGTTTTAGACTCTAAGGACCACTGAAATAAATCCCCACCCTGAAACATCCCTTTCAAATACCACCTATAATTTGAGTTAAATATTACTATTTTTTTTAAAGTTTATTCCACAGATTGATTTGAGGTGATTTCAATAATTTACATCTTACTGTTGGCTTTGCTCATTTTCCTCTAACATCAGGCTGAGTCCCTATAGGCAAAGGAAAGAAGATGTTTTGAGGAAGGTTCACAGTTTTAGAGTAAGGGCCTTTTCGGGAAAGACAATTTAAGATAAAGTCAAATGTGGTGTCATTGGTGAGTGTGTGTGTTTGTGGGGGAGGGTGGCCCAGAAATGGATTTCAGGAGAGATGGGACCTAGGAGAATCCACGAAAGGGATGAGGACAGAGTCATACTTTGCTGACTTGGAAATTGCCCCTAATGCTTCTTTTGCCTTCATGCCCCTCTGTGTTTTCCCATGTGAGATTTCTTGGCCAGGGCAAGAGGAGAACCCTTTCTGCTTCCTGATCTTCAGCCTGAGACCAGGTGAGATCCTTGCTTGCAATCCTGAGTGGACTTTACAATGAGTCGTTTCAAGCAGGACCACTTCTGATTCCTGTTTGCATCACCTCCACTCAGCTTAGGAATATAGAAGGCACATAGTAGTGTTTGCCCAAAGACTGAGTCACCTAATGGATGGAGTGTACACATTTCACACCTGTGTGTGGTCCAGGGACTTGGTTTGCACTGTTCCTTCTTCCTGCAGTTATTTCTTTTTCCATACCATTAATAGGTGCCCTCCGCCATCCCTCAATCTCAACTCAAATGCCACATCCTTTTTGTAACCTTTTCTGTCTGTCTTCACGTGATTCCTTCTGTGCGAACACCTAGTAATATATGTGGCACAGTGTATTACCATGGCTGATTTCTTAATCTCACCCTCTTAACTTTTTGAGGTCATTTGCACCTTATTTCCAGCACATAGTACAGTACTTGGCACCTAGTAGGCTCTTAGTAACCTTTTGGTGAATTGCTTGGACCTTAAATAAAATTACTTCCCAGGAACCTCACCAATACTCCCAGCAGTTTTTCGGCGTATGTACGTCCAGATAAGTACCCAGCAGCAGAGAGAAAAACAACACCTGGGGTGAAAAAAGACTGGGCACGAGTAATTGGCTATTCATTTCAGTTTGCCACGAAGAGCTAACTCCCCCTTCATTTCAAGTCAAGTTTCCTTATTTTTCTTTCTAAACACTTTCTGAACTTGGCATCTGAAAAGGCAGGTTATTAATTTGGCATATGAAGAGCTGACATGCATTTCTGGGCCTGCTGAATAGTGAAGGATTTTCAAGAAATAATATAGCCTATACAATGATTGCAAATAGAATCCATAAAATAAGACCCCATCTGGTTGTCCGTGATGAAGCTGTGCAGCTGGGAGGCAGATGTGCCGGGTTTGCCTTTCTAGTGGCACAGAGATCGGCAGAGGGCTAAACGCGTGGGCATAAAACCCCCTACATTCTGTTAACCAGGTTCAATAATTATCAATATTTTGTCCTATTCCTTGTACGCCCTTCAGATCACAGACTTGATCATTTTCTAAGGTCCCTTCTAGCTCTGATAAGAGGAGTTTTTCTTCATCTCGTTTATCTCTGCATTGTTGTTTCTCCATTAGAATAAGTATATGAGGGGGACATGTATACTCAAACTGCAGTAGCAGATCTGAAAGGTGAGTTATATGTTGGTGAGGGATGCTCTTCTTCCTCCAATTTTTATCAATGCCAGCCAAATAAAGATATAATCCAAAGTCAAAGAATATACTTGCTATGCAAATGTATCTTCAAGACAAGCTTCTTGCTGCTCCTTCCATCCAGCAGGAGGAGTGCTCCTAAGTCACTCCTATACAGACATGCTGGTATTGCCACTGATGGTGGGCAATCTCAATGCCCAGCTTCTGGAAAGTCATGTATCACAATGACTTCAGCATCAAGAGCTGACCTCTTACCTTCATTTTCCATTTATCTTATACATTCTCACAAGGTGTCTCTTTAACTGCCTATGCACAAGGCAGACGACTTATCTTTAAAATTCTTTTTTCTTTTCCCATATTCTCATTCTCTCTCTCTCTCTCTCTCTCTCTCTCTCTCTCTCTCTCTCTCTCTCTCTCTTCAAAGCAGCTATTTTCAAACATTTACAACTTTTAAAATTAGGCTAAGCAATGAAAGTTCTCTAATGTATTGGTAGCACTAAAAAACGACTTTGTATTTGGCTTTTGATCTTTCCAGCCATCTATATAGTTAAAATGCCTCTTCCTAAGCAATGCAACATTTTTCATATCATCTTGATAGCTCATAGTTTTTGTAAATAATGTCAATGTTGCTTAGAGAACTTGAAGAAAGGCGGATAGAAGGTAATGGTTGTTTATCTTGTCGGCTGCGGCTATTAGCTTAACCTCCAGATATCAGTATAAATGCCTAACACACATGGATTTGGGATGTGTACACAAAGTGAGAATTTGGCCTGCTGTACATAATAAAGCAAAAGTACTTGGTATTCAGCTCTAAAAAATGTTGGAAGATTTTCCCCTTCTTCTCAAATTAATGTTATTTGGGGAGGTGTATGATGTGCCAATTAATATGTGTACTTTTTCAACAGTTCTGCCTTTTCCCCCTCAGAGCTTTGAGGCAGAATGTCAAATCCTCTGCAGCTAGTCATTTTCCATAATTTTGCAGTTTATTCCAATGAGTGCTATAAACCATGTTCCCATGACAGGTGCATACCAGTGTACCATATGGCAGCCTCCTGTATCAGCCCTGTCTCCAAGCCCTTCAGGAAATTGAGGCACCGTTTTGTTCTCAGGACACAAACAAGCCCATATTCAGACAGAAACTTTTGCTCATTTCTAAATTTTGACAGCCAGACATCAAAGAATTTCACCTAAAAATTAATAGTGGAGAGCATTGGGGAATGTTATAGAGTCTCACATTAGGAACACAGGTCATCATTTATTAATTTATGTCATTAGTGTTAGCTGAGCCCTTACTTTGTGCAAGAAATAATTCCAGGTGATAGGGACATAACACTAAAAAAAATATAAATATTACAATGAAGAAAATAAGCAAGTAAAGAAATGATGCAGATACTTTTGATAGAGCTAGGCAAAGGACTGAAATTAGGTGACATGATGAGAGGCTGAATGGTCACTTTAGAGAATGGGCTGAAAATAACCAAATCTGAGGAAGTTGTATAAAAATTGAAGACTGAATGTCAAGAAGTAACCTAACATGCAAAGTTTAGGAAACAGAGAATTCAAGCTCAGAGCATAGCATGTGTGATGTTCAAAGGCAAGAAGATGTCTGACATGTTTGAAGAACTTAAGGAAGGTAGTGTGTTTGGAAGAGTAATTGAGAGCAAATGTGCAAGTCACGAGACAGATCATGGAGGGCTTTATAAAGCCAAAGTGAGAAGTTTGAATTTTGTTCTCAAAGTAATCAAAAATAATTGGAAGGTATGATGTGAATCATTGTTTACGTTACGGGGTGGGAAGTGGACATTGAGGAAGAGTAGGAGCAAGAAGACACATTAGGCTATAGAATAAGCAAGCCAGATGAGAGAAAAGGGTGAGTTTTGGAAGTAAATTTAAATAACTGTTGCTGATGAGTTTGATGTGTTAGTTAAGGGAAAGGAAGAAATCAAACATAACTTCCAGAGATCTATCTGAGGGCTGGAACCCTCAAATAAAATTATCTTTCTGCTATTTAGAATAGATAGGCATTGAAATAACTCTAGAAAGCATAAAGAAAAACTCACCATTTCTTTAGGAAAGACGAAATGTTCAAAGCCAACTGATTCTGCAACCCATAAGTAAGCTTGAGAGGAATCAAAATAACATCTGAAGGCTAATGGGCTCGTATGCTTCACGAAAGCTACAGGAACACATTTTATATTCTACCACTATTAGCTATTGTTGGCTGCAGAGTATATCACCCCCCAAAACTTAACAGCTTAATGCAACAAGTGTTTATTATCTCACAGTTTCTGTGTGTCAGAAATTCCAGACAAGCTTAGCTTAGGTGATTTTGGTTCAGGGTCTCTGATGGGGTAGCAGACAAAGCGTCAGCCAGGATTGCAGTCATCGGAAGGCTTGATTGGGGCTGGAGGATCTATTTCCAAGATGGCTTCCTCCTTGGGCTGCTGGCAGGAGAGCAAAGTTCTTTGTCGTGGGGTTTCTCCATAAGGTTGCTTGAGAACATGGCACTGATTTTCTCTCAAGTGGGTAATCCAAAAAGAGAACCAAAGCAGGCAACAAAACCTTTATGACCTAATCTTGGAAGTCTAACACCGTCATTTATACCAATTCTATTAATTAGAAATAGCTAAGTTCAGCTCACACTGAAGGTAAGGGTAATTAGGCTCCACTTTTGAAGGAAGGTGTATCTAAGAATTTGCGAACATCTTCTTTCACCACCACGTTAGCTGTCATTAGAAACTGAAAAAATGGGGAGTTCTAACAACAGACAGATTAAAAAGGATTGGTGAGAGAAGATGATTGGTCCACATTAGTCTATCTTAAAAATGACTGCATTTTTGTTACTAACTCCATGTTCAGGAATTGGCTGTCTCCATAATGGTTCAGTGTTGGTTTTACATGAAAATGTTGAAATCTGTCTATATGCCACATATTAAACAGTATTACAAAAAATAAAAAATGTTCCACTGATAGAATATTTATACTCAATATTATTTTGTATGTATATGTGTTTATTAAGCATAAATAAAATTATGGTACAAAAATATAAAAAATCAAAGAAATTGTAATATCCCGGGTATTTAACATGAAGTATTAGGATTGGAAGTTCTAAATTCATGTATTTTTGAGAAAAATTGAGAGCCAGTGTTCATAATAATCTCTGGAAAGAAATAAGATTTGGGAATGAGACTGAAAATGGCTGATTTTGCAGCAGAGAAGACCAATCCCCATCTTCCACTCTGGCAGCAGAAGGAGAAGCAAACTTGCAAAGGGCCATTACTAAGATGAAAAAAAACTATGCTTTCCACCAGACGCAAGCTTATAAGAAAAAGGTCTCTGGCCTGGAGAACTTGCAGTGTCAGACAATATGGGGAATTAGTGGACTGACAAGCCTAAAATATGGTCAACTGTAATAAAAGTTAGCCAGAAGAAGCCCAGAATTTGAACTCTAGCAAATACGCAGTTCTAATCTTTCCCTCCCCCTCTCCTTATGATTGAATACTTGGCAAGAGAAAGGTTATTTGACAATATTTATTAGCTCATTAACTGTAAGTGTCTTTGCTGCCATGGGAAACAGTTTTGTTTTTTGTTCTTTTTTTTTTTTTTTATAACAATTCAATTCTGCTCTACAAGCTATGCTGCAGGTGTCTCTTCATTGTGTAAATGAAATGGTGAGCACTAGTTCTCTCCTAGCATCCAAAATCCATAACTAAATATTACTTTTTTCCCCAGCTGTTAAAAGGAACATGATCAGACTCAGTTAGGCTTGGCTAACTTACATGAGAACAACTAGGCAAATATCTGCCTTGCCTGAACATGGGCAGTACATTCAAGATGATATGCTGGGGCTATCTCATTTCTCCTGTTTAGACCTCCATTCCCAAGGAAAGGGAAAGGGAACAGAATTAACATGCATCAAGTGCCAGATAGGATATTAAGAACTTTATGTACATTATTTAATTTAATTCTCCCAACAGCTCTATTATGTAGGAAAGGAACTGTTGCCACTAATAAACCAGATGAGGAAACTGAGTCTCAGAAAAGTTAATTTGCTTAGTCACACAGCTGTTATGTGGGGAAGATGGAATTCAAATCTAAGTCAATGCTTTTCCAAACACATAATATTCTGTTTAAAAAAATAGTACAGTATTCTCAAACATTGCACAATTTCCCATTTGCTTTCCAGAAAAATCTGGGCTTTGTTGTAGATGATTCAGTAGCAGCAATAAAATAAAATGTAATTGGACTTCTGATGACAAAAGATTTATCTTCTTAGAATTAGGGGCACTGACTCTGTAAATAAACTAAAATGTATTTTTCTAATTGATTGTTTTCAAATATAAATCTGATCACGGTTTAGCTATTATTTATGTTTTGGGGGGGCGGGGAAAGAGGGATCTTTAAACCCACCAGCTCTAATTGGGAGGGACATGATACCCATTGACCAAAAGATACCAAAAATTCATTAATTCATTTATTCATTCACTCATTCATTCCCTGCATTCCCATAGACTCTTATTTTAGTACCCACTGTTGGTTTGACTATTTTCTAATCACTCTCCAAAACTCATCTGAAGTGCCAGTGTTTCTGAGAAAGTTACCTACCATTGTTTTACAACTCACTATGCATTTTTTCTTTAATTTTTTCCCCCAACTGTTACAGTATTAATTCTTTGAGAGTAGGGCTTTTGGCTCACTCACCTCTGTTCTCAGTGCCTAATAGCTGCCATTTAGTGGGATCTCAAGTTAGATGTTGAATGAATGAATGAATAAATGAATCATTAATATGATGAAATAATTATTTATCAGGCACCTATAGTCCGTGACAATTTTTCACATCAAGTCTAACGTTGAGCTCCACTGCTTTGGTGATATTTGAATCCAAAACCCGTGACACAATGACAACAGTAGAACACTGGAATGAACACCTCTCTCTCGCTTGCTCGCTCGCTCGCGCACACACACACACACACACACATTTCTCAGGTCAGGGATCAATAAGGCATACATTGCTTTGCTGCAGGATTAAGGACACTGAGGTTTATTTAACGTAGGTCTCATTTGGAAAGGACATTGTCTCTGTGACATCTATCCATAACCAGGGTCCTGGTAACTTTTAAAAAGAAGTGCTATCTATTGGAAGAGAGATTTCTCAGCATTTAAGAACCTTCCCACAGGACCTGGAACTGAGAGCTCGTATTACAAGGTGAGCAGAAAATGTTTGGTAGGAGAGTGTGATAGACCGTGACAGGTCAATTGGTTAAACTTTTCATCATTTTTGAGCTTCAAAGTTATTCAGTCATTCCAGAATTTGAGAATACAATGTTTAAATAGAATCATTACAGGATGTTAACACAGAAAGTCTTTTCAGAGTTTTGATATAATTTGATTTTATATGATAATTAATTGAGTTCCCTTATTCTATTCCTTTTGATGAGAATGCTGTGAAATCACTTTTTTACAAATGAAAACATTAGGATTATTTATCTAACTTTTTTCCACTAAATAGGGCCTCGGAAAAAGATGCTTTATTCTGTCTTTATGATCAAAAGGGATCTAATGAGTCTAGCGGAACAAAATAGAATATTGCTTGTGATTCAGAATCAGCCCTGAGGTTGGTGGGGATGGTAGTAAAGGGGAGAGGAAATGGGGTGCTAATGATATTAGAGAGAGTGGCTCTTCTGGAGAAAGCATTTATTTTACAGGTTTCAAGAGAATTTATGAGATAATTAACATTGGCAGTAGTGCACATTTTACATAGGTAGTACTTTAAACAGCCACTGACTAGATGCCAACAGATGTGAAAGTAATACTCTTTTGGATTTAAAATGCTGTCTACATTTACATGAGGGAGAATCAGAACAGTTCTTGTTCAGTGTATATTCAGTACCAGCAGCTACAGTTCTATAAATTACCAGCCATTATTTTGTTCCTTAGAATGCCTTTCAGATTTTTTTCTTCCTTTCTGAAGCATTATGCCCTGTAGTCAGAACAACCATATGTCTTAGAATTTTGAGAACAGTTCTGATTTTAAATTATCTATCCTGTCATATACTCCCACATGTTAGATTGTGTGACCAATTTGGGGTTCAGAAAGCATGGTCACCATAGATTCAGCCATTCCAGATGAACACTTACATTCCATCAACCCTCAGACGATTTGATCATCTAGTGCTTGCTTTAGCACCCCCTCCGGCTTGGACCCCATGCACTATTGTTCCCAAGCAAAAGAAATAAGGAGAAAAAGAAAGGCATTGCGCTCTTACACTGTTACAGGAATACTATTTTATACATTTTTTAATGTGCAGACAAAAGTAGGTTTTTTTTGTAATTACACAGTGCATATTGTAGAAAAGTTTAAAAATATATAACCAAGCAAACCAATGGGAAAAAACCTTGATCTTAATAACTACACAGAATCACTAATATTTTAATGTGCATATATTAAAAAAACCAATTTTTGGTATTCCTTTTTTCTTAACAAAAAGTGTGGTTCTCATATCCATGTACAATTTTGTCACCATATTTCTCATTTAGCAATGAATCATGAACATATTTCTACATCATTAAATACATATTTACATCATTCTTTTAATCACTGCTTAGTGCGCTGTAGTAAAGATATGCAATAAATTACTTAAAGCCCTTTGGATGTTGTTATTTTGATGTTCTATTATTATATATGATGCTGAGAAAAGGCACGATTCTCTTCACATAAAGTATTTGGGTGGTGACATGAGACTTTGTCCTGTAGAAGTCTGCAAATCTTCCTGAAAGCTGTAATGTATAATAGTCTAGTCCTTACATGCCTAAACACATCAATGACACACTAATGAATCCCATTTTAATCTTTATTATTATTTGCCATTGGCTTCTCTTGTGTTTCTCAAAGATTCCCTGGTGTCCAGCCCAAATTTCTTGATCATCTCATTGCCATTATTTTTTGGCTGGATGTGGCCAGCATTGTTCTGAGGTCAGTCTATGGTTGAGTCTGTCTGGATCACATTTTCGGGTGGTGCATCACACACCATGTCTGCTCCCTGGCTCCAACCAACAAGACTTTAAAGAGATTTAAAAAAAGGCTCAGAAAGTTTCTTGGATATCAAACAGCTCTTATAAAAATAACATTTTTATGACTTAAAATGTAAATGAATCAGAAACATATGGATTAAATTTCCTTTGAAATACCCAGGGGTTTAAAAACTGAAGAGAAGAGCGTTTGCAAAATGAGTTAAATAGAGTTTTGCCAAAAATAAAACACTTGAAAAATTTTGGGGGATGTTTTGCTGATGCATAGGTGCTCATGCTCATGGGTTCTCCATTCTCTATTTGAAAAATACTTAGGTTTTAAAATTTGGGTCACTCCATAAAATATACTCAGGACTAGTTCAATGGGCATTTGGCTCTGTAGTTAAAGAATTGATATCAGAAAGTCAATTTTAGATATCAAATGCATTTGAAATATACCTTACTTCTTCAGTATGTCCCAGTTTCCTCTAGCTGTGATCATGTCCTGTGTGAAGGGTGCTCCCAGACAACTCAGACTATGTTGGGAAGAGACTGACGCTATCTATCAAACAAGTCTAAATCAGCATTCCTCTTTACATTCCTTTTTCTGTCAGTTACTCCAGTATTTCCCCCATTCTACTGTCTTAGGTCACTATCCATAGAAAGAGAGTACAAGAAAAGGATTCTTGTGTGATTTGTTGATGAAGCACTCTCAGGAGGAATCTGTAAGGAAGTGAAGGAAACAGATAAGGTAGGGCAGGAGCTGAGCAAAGATGTGGTTTTAGCTGAAAAGCAGGATCCTCAGCCTGATCTTACAGAGAGCGCTGAAGCATACATAAATAGCTTCTCCAAATTGTCCCATTTGGAGACATATCCCATGTTAGTTAGTCCTTAGCTGTCAGCTGCCCCTGGAGGGAGGACAGAGCCACCCTGCCAGTTGCAGGTAGGGCAGCTCCAATTTCACTTCCAAAGACAATCCTTGAGGGCATTCCTCCAGACAGGAGTGTAAGTGTGTCTTAACCGACAGTACCCACAGTAGCTGGAGATAGGTACAATGGGCACATAAAAGGGATTTGTGCAGGGCATCAACAGCATCCACTACTTCACTCTTTCTCAGAGCCTTAAAGATGCTTTTAAGTCCTCTTGCTCATGCTTTCCCACAGTCAATCAAATCTTTATATTTTATTTTGCACTTTTGCATTTTTTTTTTTTTGGCCATTATCTTCTTTGAAGATTTCCTACTGCAGTCATGTTAGGCTAGGCTTTATTGTCTAATATCTGGATTACCCCACCCATATCTCAGCTGAATTTCCACTTTAGCTTATTGCACACATTGCTGGGTTACTCCAAACACCATTTTCTAATACTTAAGAATCAGTTATAGTTCTTAAAGATCTATGGAAATATTTTTCAAATTTTTTAAGATGAAGAATATGCTAAAATCATAGTGTTCTTTGGAGCCCCATTAAATGCAAACACAGTAACCTTAAAATAATTTTTTTTTGCTATATCTGATTTTACACTAAAGTAGATTATAATATGGAAAAGTAAAGCTTAAGAAAATTAATTTAAAAATATTGAGAAAACCTATCAATTAGGTAAGCTAAAATTTCAGTTAAATAAAATAATATATAAAACACTTAGACCAGTGCCTGATGAGTAAGTGTTTAACAAATATTGGCTGATATTTTCACTGTTGTTACAATAGTCTCATAACCTGTCTCTCTGGTTATACTTTTGTTATCTTCCAATAGTTGTTTTACACAGAGGCAAGAGTGATCATGTTTAAACCCAAATCTTATTATTACATTATAGCCTTGTTTATATCTCTTCCCAATGTGTTTACAATGAAACCCCATCTTTACCTTGGTCTGTAATACTCAGCACGACCCTGCCCTGCTCATGTTTCCAACTGCAGCTCTAGCTACTGCCCAAAACATACGTTCCAGCACATGGGCTTCTTTAAGTTCCTTATATGTCAATCCTTTTTCTGCCTCAGGGTCTTTGCATCTCCTGTTCCCTCTACTAAGAAAGGTCTCTTCCTTCCACCCTCTTCTTGCACAACTAGATTTATCTTTAGGTCTCTGTTTAAATGTTTCTCTCTCAGAAAGTCTATTCCTGACTACCTCGTTCATTCATTCATTCAACAAGTATTTATTGAGCACCTACTCTATGCCAGGCACTACTGTAGTCCTAAAAGAGAAAGAAAAACAACCATCATGATAAAGAGGCAACAGTCCTTATCTTTATAGAAGCTATACATGAGTAGAGAGACGGAAAAACAAAATACATAAGCAGATTATATGCATGTGCATGTGTGTATGAGAACATAAAGTTGAGAAAGAGATAAGGAGTGCTGAAATAGAATGATTGCTATTTGTAATAGGTCAGAAAAGACCTCTTTAAGCAAGGGATTTGCTTTGAGCAAAGCCCTGAAATATATCCAACAGTCCCATGCCACTCTATATTCTGCATTTCAGTCTCTTGTGTTTTTATCCCCTTAGAGCTACTTATTAAAATTGATAATTATTTATTTATTTTTGGTCATTTTTCACCGCTAGATTGTAAATTAATGGGGACAGAATTGTATCTGTTGTATTCACTTATATTCCCACCATGTAACACTGTATCAACGCATAAAAAGTATCCAGTATATATTTAATCAATAAACATGTGAAGCTGTTTATTATTACTAAACCAAAAATTAGGAATCAGAGTTATCTTGAATGCAACCGATCATATTGGAATGAAATGAAATGCCATGTATGAAAGTACATTACATAGAAGGGCAAAGTGAATTGTAATTGATTGACATGTAAGCTTTCTCATACTTTTAGGATAGAAACGGGCACAATAAATAACTTGCTTACTATCTTAGCACTTCATCATGTTATGACAGAGAGCAAAAGCAGAACCATATTCCACCTATGAACCTCTGATGTCTGTATCTCCCCACCTCCCCTTCCAAATGGAAACAAAAGAAAAGGAACATCCACTAAATCCTCTAGGTCTATCTCGGTTTCTCCAGTGAATGCCTAAGTTACTGAGAAGATTAAGACTAAACTGTGAAGCACATTCAAAATCTAGAAACCTGAGGTAACCCTATCTTTGTATATACTGGCCTGTAGCTAGACTACCAGCCATGACAAGGCTTCTGAGAGTGCTGTACCCAGTACTGGCAGGGTGTGTGGGATGTGTGCCCCACAGAGCTATCATTTCTTATAAACATCTCCAACTTCTCTGAGGTTTGTGTTACAGGCCTTTTTCTTAGACTCCATATTCTCCCCAGAGGCAGAGACTTGGGAATTAGAGAAAATCCAACTAACATCCTAGTGTTATTCTAAGAAAGGCCAAAAAGACAAATTAAAAAGTCCTAGTCCAATAAGTCAAGGGAAGTACAGTGTCTTGTAAATTATTCTAATGGATGTATTCAGAAAGAGTACTTATAAATTAATTTAGATTACTGAGGAAAAATGATCTAGCAAATTGGATTCCAGGTGGAGTGGAGGTTCACATTTTGGTCAGTGCTCTGCTAGAGACTTGAGATATGTGCAATATTGTTTTACTTCATGCTTCTTTGATTACTAAGGATATTAAATATCACATACTTTTATTTACTGATCATGTGTATTTCTTTTTTGTAAATTCTCTGTCCATATTTTTGCCTATTGATATATTGGGGGTTTAGAGTGTTTCTTATTCATTGAAATAAATGTTTTGTTTTTTTTTATAGTTTAATTTTTTTGTATTTTTTAATATGCAGAGGTTTTACATTTTATCAATTTGTAATATAAATTTTAGGGAATTGCGATTTATCTTGTACAAAGTTTGCACATTAATTAAGACAAAAATAATCCTTAGCAAAATTTGGTCTTTTATCCAGGCATGTGCTATATAGTTACATTTCTTTTTTTTCTTTTAAGTAAACTTTTTTATTTTGAGACAATTATAGATGGACATTTAGTTGTAAGAAAGAATATAGAGAGATTGTGTGCACGGTTTACCCAGTTTTTGCCAGTGGTAACATCTTTTAAAACTATAGGACAATATCACAAGCAGAATACTGACCTTGATACGTTCAAGGTGCAGAACATTCCATCACCAGGAACGTCCCTCGGGTTGCCCTTTTATGTCTACAACCACTCTCTCCCACTTATATCCCCTCCCTCACCCCTCACTACCACTAATCTGTTGTTTATTTCTACAATTTTGGCATTTTAAAAATATTACAAATGGAATTACATAGTATATAACCTTTTAAGAC
Source organism: Eonycteris spelaea (assembly GCA_003508835.1). Lineage (NCBI taxonomy): Eukaryota > Metazoa > Chordata > Mammalia > Chiroptera > Pteropodidae > Eonycteris > Eonycteris spelaea. The sequence goes on along the minus strand of PUFA01000043.1, from coordinate 7,729,043 downwards.
TAACTTTCTTCATATAACATAATTTTCTGAAGACTTATTCAAGTTGTTCTGTGTATTAATTTATTCTTTTAAAAAGTTTCTGTGTAGAAAATTATGCATTTTCCTTTTCTACTTATATATCTTTTGTTTCCCATTTTCCTGAACTCAGGAAGAAGGCATTCATTCTTTCACTATCAAGGATAATGTTAGCCATAAGTTTTTTGTATGTGCCCTTTATCAAGTTGAGGAAGTTCGCCTATTTTTTAAAATTTTATTTATTTTAAATTTATTTTTCAATTATAGTTGACACACAATATTATATTAATTTCAGGAGTACAACATAGTGATTAGACATTTATGTATCTTATGAAGTGATTACCTTAATAAATCTAGTACCCATCCGGTACCATACACAGTTATTACAATATTATTGGCTATATTCCCTAGTCTGCACTTTACAACCCATGACTATTTTTTGTAACTAGTAGTTTGTACTTAATCCCTTTGACCTTTTCCTCCCCATCCCCTAATCCGCCTTCCATCTGGTGACCATCTTGTTTGTTTATTTTGTTTTTTAGATTCCACATATACATGAAATATATGGTTTTTGTCTTTCTCTGTCTGCCTTATTGCACTTAACATAATATCTGCTAGGTCCATGCTTCTGTTCTTATTTTTCTGAGAGTTTTTATCATGAATGAGGATTGAATTTTGTTAAATACTTTTTCTGCATTGATTAAAATGATGTTGTTGGGTTCCATATTATTACCGGTTTTTCTGTCCAGTTAGTCTATCAATAGTTGACTGAGGAGTGATGAAGTTTCCAACAATAATGAGTAGGTTTCCATTTATCCTTTTGGGTCTAACAATTTTACCTTACATGTTTTCCAACTCTGTTGTTTGCTGTACACTCATTTATGATTGCTGTGTCTCTTGAGCAAATTGACAGGTTTACCATTATACAATGTCTCTCTTTTTTTTGGTAATTGTCTTTGTTCTGGTTTCCTTAATATTAACATAGCATTTCCTGCTTACTTCTGATTTATGTTTTCATAGTTCTTTTTCCTTCCTTTTACTTTCAACCTGACTATATCATTATCATTGAAGTGAGTTTCTTTTAAACGGTATATAGTGCATCACGGTTTTTTTCATTCATTCTTCCAATCTTTGTCTTTTAAGTGGTTGCTTTAGTTATTGTATGTACACAACTTATCATAGTCTACTGGTATGTCATTTTACCAGATATTTCATGTTCTTTTACTCCCCCTCATTATAATATAATTGTCTCAAATCTTCCTTCTACATGCAATTAGAACCATACCAGACAGTGTATTTATAATTTTTGTTTTGAATCATCAGTCATTCATTTAGAGAACTCAAGAGGAGAAGTTAAACTATTGTATATACCCAAATTTGCATACTATCTTCTTTCTTCTTTACTGAAATTTCAAGACTTCTATTGTCATTTCCTCTCCATCCAGAGAACTTCACTAAGCCATTCTTTTTAGGGTAGGTGTGCTGGTGACAAATTCTTTTTTCTTTCATCTTTGAATGTTTTTATTTTTCCTTTATTCCTGAAGGAAATTTTCATGGGGTATAGAATTCTGTATTGGACAGTTGATTTCTTTCAGCACTTGAAAAATATTGTGCTACTCTTCCTTGTCATCTCCCTGGTTTCTGATGAGAAATCTACTGTCACTCTAATTGTTTTCCTCCAATAGGTACTGTATATTTTTCTCTGGTTGCTGTCCATATTTTTTCTTTTACTTTAGTGTTCAGAAATTTAATTATGATGCATTTTGATGAGAATTTATTTGATATATCCTATTTAGGGTTTGCTCAAATGTCGGTTTAAGTCTCATAAAATGTGATAAATTTTCAGTCATTATTTCTTTGACTACTTTTTCAACTCCTCCTCCTTTTCTCTTCCCTTTCCAGAAATACATTGATATGAATGTGTGATTTTTTATTATAGTTCCAAAGCACAAGGCTCTTCATTTTTCCAGTCTATTTTTACTCTATTGTCCATTGAGTGATTTCTATTGTTCTATTTTCCTGTATACTAATTCTTTTCTGTCTCATTTGTTCTGCCGTTGGGATGAATTTACTGAACTTTGCATTTCAGTTATTGCAGTTTCTTTATTGGTGATTCTTTATAAATTTGTTTCTTTTCTAAGACTTCATACATTTTCATTTGTTTCAAGTATGTTCGTACTAGCTTGTTGTAGATTATTATCATGGCTACTTTAAAATCTTTGTCAGATAGTTCTAACATCTTTGTCATCTCAGCGCTGGTGGCTATCAATTGTCTTTTTTTCATTCAGTTTGAGATCTCTCTCATTCATGACATGACTACCAATTTTGTATTCAATCACAAACACTTTGCTTTATCAGATGCTGATTTTTATTTAAACCTCTATTTTAGCTAACTTTGTTTAATATTACCCTGGTAGTAGAAGATGAGAAACCACCATAGTCCTACAAGGTGGAGATAAAAGTCCAGGATCCCTATTCAGCCGCGTTTGCACCTAAGATGGTTAGGTTCCTTGTTATTGTTGGACAGGCTTCAAGTCCAGCTTCTCCCATTGTCTCCACTGACACTGTGGTGAGGGTGGCCTCATTACTAAAGGGTGATGGTGAATGTCCTGCCTTTCCACTAGACTTATTCTAATACTACTCCTTAAGGAGGGGAAGAAATTCCCCATTAATGATGGATAGGTGTTGAAGCCAGACTTCCTAGGTGGTCTCCCCTAAAGCTGAAGATAGGGCCTCTTTACTTCTCTGTAGGAATGAAAATTGCAGCTTTTTCCTTTGACACTACTTCTGTAAGGATGTTGGGGCACCTTACTCCAACCTCTTGGTGTGGAAGTCTAGACTTTTTATTTGGTATTTATAGACATGGATAGGGCCACTATTTTGTTGTGTTTAGCTGCTCCTTTCCTGAACTTTGTCTATAGACAGTAGAATTTTATTGGGAATGGATTTTTTTGTCTATGCACTTGGCATTCCCTGGTTGCCAGCTTCTTTAGTTCCACAAGTGGGATACAAGAGGCAAAAACCAACCAAACAAAAACCACCACCACCACCACCAACAACAAAACCCTCCTAATGTAACTCCTATTATGCCTCAGGTCCTGAAATCCTTATCCTATCTACCATTTTTATGTCTTTCAGAGTTTTCCTATGTTTGCCTTATATAGAATGTCCAGGATTTTTAGTTATAAGTAGAGGGAGAGACAGAAAGAAGTACATCTAATTCATATTCCCAGAAGTAAAAATCATTGTCTTCTTTTTATTTCTTTCAGTTGGCTTGTAGGTATTTTCCTTTTATTTTATAGGTGCCACATGGTTCTTGTTATGTTCATTCTTAAGTTTATAGTTATGTATATAGTTACTATTTCTAAAGGATCTAGAACTCTTGAAGCCTCTACCAGTTCTCAATTTCTCTGAAATTACAAAGAGAGTCCCTAGAAGCACATATATGTATGAAAATTATTCCAGATAAAATCACACTTTATTACTAACTGGGGCTTTGATTCCATATCCCTTTATAACTGGAGTTCTGGTGAATTGGCTTGAATGTATGTGGATTTTAAAAGTAGTTTGTCTAATCATGGTTTCATTAAGCATAGAGTAGGAACAGAGACCCTGGAATCAGACAACTGGCTCCTCAATTGTATAGCTAGGTGACCATGAGAAAGTCATTGAAGGTCTGAGTGCTTAAAGTTATTCACCTATAAAATGGAGATGTACGAATACTACCGGAAAAGAAATCTGCTGTCATCCAAATTGTTTTTCTCAATAGGTAAGGTGTCAATTTTTTCTGGTTGCTTTTCAGATTTTCATTTTGCCTTTAGTTTTCAGAAGTTTAATTATGATGTGTCTTGGTACGGATGGGATTTTTTTTTTTTTTGTTTATCCTGTTTGGAATTCTCTCAGCTTCTTGACCCTGTAGGTTTAAGTCTACAGTAGGATTGTGTTAACATGTACATAACATTTACAAGAGTGTCTGCCTCATAAGATACAGATAATTGTTAGCCATTAATATTAATATTATTAGTATCTCCTTTCATCAAGATAAAAACTAAAGAAATATGAAGTACGGGCTTTAGTTAATAATAATGTGTCACTAGTAGTTAATTAACTGTAACTAATGTATCATGCTAAAGTAAAATGTCAATAATAGAGAAAAACTGGCTTTGGTGTATATGTGGGAATGCTCTGTATTAACTTTGCAATATTTTTCTGTAAATCTGAAACAAAAAGTTTACTTTAAAAAATGCTTATGGGATAAATAAGTTAATGGAAGGAAACAAAATAGAAAACAAGGATAGAGATAAAAATTTGTGTAATGAAGAGAACTTTGTAGAAAGTAACTTATTTGGTTAGTTTTAAAATATAGACTAGAATTACTTATTCTTTTTTCTTGCAAAAATAGATGCAAAAAGAAGGCAAAAATGTGGGCACTGTGTAACTAAGCCAGCATGTGGCCAATAGTACTGATTTTAATAGCTTAAAATCACAATAATCAGTCCAGGCCAATGAGCCAAGCTATTGGAACGATTTTTCCAATAGAATAATTACCTTAATTCATAACAGGGAAATTCTTTGGCGGGGGGAGGGGGTGGTGGGAGGGAGAGGGACGTGTGTGGTTAGAGTAGTAAATAGACCCACTGAAATTATTAATTAGTTTATACAGCTATGACCAAAAAAGCACAGAAATAACTGGCTCAAATGAGGGAAATGAATGAAAAAAGGCTAAATTTTTCTCAATTGTGTTGATTTAATTACTAAAAGATATTTCTTTTTTTAGTTTATTTTGCTATAGAACTATCATAAAGCAATGAATTTGTCATCTAATTATTAATTGCTTTTCATAATATGGTTAAATAATATCAACTTTTTACATTTGCAAATGTTTCCCAGTAATCTAATGATGACATGCTACTTTGCATTGTTTCTTTTATTTTACAAGACATTTTTACATGCTTAATGATTTGCTTTTGCCAATTGAAATAAATTTATTTTTCTTTCCTTATATTTACTTATTATCAAAATTTTAAAAAATATAGAAGAAAGCTACCCATAATCTAATCATATTAATTTTTAAAATGTATTTCTTAGTAAGCTTATTTATTTTTTATTTTTGAACTATAATTAAGATTATATGTATATTTAATCTGTGTCCTACTTAAGAGTTTATGACAAGCATTTTATACTGTTTAAAATTTTTAATAATCACTATTTTAAGTTCTGTGAAATATTAAATCAGTTGTTATATTATGATTTACTAATTTATTAACCTATTGGATATGTCCAGTTTTTCAGAGATATTTTATTCATCCATATATGTTCCAATTCTGGATGACAAGAATAAACCTATTTTTTTTTTTTGTCTCTGTATGTGATGTTACTAGCAGTCTTATATTTGAAAACCAGGAAAGAAATAGTTGAGGTCCAAATAGTTAAATATGAAGGTCTAAAATATAAAGGTATTTTTTTTAACTGCCACATTTATTCTCAATCCCTTTCATCTCTCCTAGCATTCCAAAGATTAAGCACATATCTGGTTAGCTATACAGTCAGCCCTCTGTATCTACAGGTTCCATATCCACAGATTGAAAATATTAGAAAAAGAAATGTTACATTGCTACTGACATGTACTATGTAGTTAAGCATTTGTACTGAACATGTGCGGACTTTTTTCCTTGTCATTATTCCCTAAAAAATATAGTAAAATAATTATTTATATAACATTTACATGATATTAGGTATTATAAGTAATCTAGAGATGATTTAAAGTATATGGGAGGGTGTATATAGGTTATATACAAATACTAGACCATTTTACATAAGGAACTTGAGCATCCATGGATTTTGTTATCAGTAGGGGCCCTGGAACCAATCTCCTGTGGACACCAAGGAACTACTGTATAATACAGTAGCAAATACACTGCATTCTGGACATTACAAGGCAAATGCTTATAAGACGGCCTCAGACTTCAGCCCCATTTTCTCACAGGATATCATTCCCATTGGGAGAATCATTGTCTGAGCAACCTCTAAGCCATGCTTATAGTCCAGGACTGAGTTTATGACAATATTGGTGGGGCAAGAGCAGGAGTGGTAACAAACTCTAAGTCAGGAAACTAAACCAGTTAGTTTTCTAGCAAGCCAATGGATAACCTTCTCAAAGTTGTGGTTACTTCTGGTAAAGTTACTAAAGATTGTTCTTTCATTGGAAGGCTATAGTTCTTGTCTTAATTTTCCATTATCTAATAGCCACTATGTTGCCATGCAATACTATGGAGATGTTTTCACATACTCTTACCAGATCTCTAGGCCACTTTGGCACATACTTGTACCTCTTGGTGTTGTTACATCAGACATTATAATGGCACACTGCACTTAGAAATAATTGCCATTTCTCAGGCTACCAAATATATGTCTGATGAATTGAATTGAAAAGGTCTACTGTTGATTTCAAACAGTATGACGAACCTCAATAAGCACAACTAGGTACTCCTCAAATTCAAGAGTCAAACAACACTTTGAAAATACAGTTTTACCAGTACTGCCATCACCAAGCAAAACATGTTTAAACAGAACTTGGGTTCTCCTTGGGCAGCCATCATGTTAGTTCTTTCAGAAGTGTCTTTGTTTCTGACTTGGCTGAGCCCAAATCCTTTTTTGTTTGTTTGCTTGTTTGTTTTATATAATCTCAGTGATGAAATGAAAACACTTAAAATGCTTAAAATATCAAATATTGCAGCATAAAAATGCTTTTGAATTAATGTGAAACTGTTTCGAATTAAAAACAGTTCTCTGTGTCTATGTGTTTTCATTTGTCTCGTTCACTCACAGACACAGATAACAGTTCAGTGGCTACCAAAGGGAAAAGGAGGAGGAGAGAGGTGGAGAAAGGTAAAGGGGGTAAACTATAGGGTGATGAAAGGAGATTTGACTTTGGGTGGCAAACATGCAATGCAATATACAGATGATGTATTATCGAATTTTATTAACCAATGTCACCTTGCTAAATTTAATAACAAAAAAGTTCTCCAATTCATAAATGGATACCTAAGGATTGTATTCATTTATTCATAGCATATTTATTCAGAACCTACTATGTGCCAGGCACTATTCTAATTTTTAGTAACAAAGCAGATGATAATTCTTGCATTCATGGAACATCTTTTCTATAGCCTAAGATTGATGCCTTCTGAGATGGAGTTGGTAATGCCTGGAAGATCACTACTACTGGAAAAGGAACCTTGACAGTAGCAGTGAAATTCCTTACATTCCCCTCAGGGTTCACTTCTGCTTAGGCAGAGTGAGCAGATACTGGAATACCAGAGGAGATTCATTAAGAGCTTTTAAAATAAGAGGAGAAATCTATGGAACAGAATCTACTGAGGTAGAGACCTGTGAGCAAGTGCCAAATTTTGTGCATGTTGAGAGCAGGGGAGCTTGAAGGCACGGGGAGCAAGGAAGTTACTTAAAAAAATATGGGAACACAAAAAGGTAAGACTGAGTTGGGTATACTCTACAAAACACACTGCCATGTAAAAAAGAAAGAAACAAGGCTTAATTTTCACTGAGATGGATGCAGACCATAGTTTTAAATTAGAGCAAAAGTAATACCAGAGTAGAAACAAAGTCAGAATATTGTTTTATGACTGGTTTAGAACTGTAAGTCACTCAGGTTTTTTAAATTTTGTTTTAATTTAATTTTTTTTTTTTTTGGTGTGTGTGGGTCACTAATAACCAGTATGTCAGAAACTTAAAAAAATGCCACTGAGAGTGAGGAAGGTTTATGGAAAGCTAAGGGCCCAATACCTTTGAAGGAGATCTTTTAATCCAAATGAGCGATCACTAAATTTCAACAGTTCACATTATGCTTTAGTGCTTCAAGAATTAGAGCCATGGCTTTGTAATTATTGTGAGTCTTGTCTGGATGAGAATAAGGAATTCATTTGGGAGCCAAGCAAACATTGTATGGGGAATTCAAAAGAGAGTCTAGAAGAAAAGAAAATAGATTAATTTTGTTGGAAAAAGACAGAAACCAGAGGAAGAAAAGAACTAGGGTATAGGATAGAGACAGAACATATTAACTTGGAGCCCTTGAAAAGCTAGTCTCTCATCACATACTTGAAGTTGTCACTTGGACCATTTACCACAGTTGTGTTGAAAGAAGACAAGGGAAGAATAGGCTGCAAAAAGGGGCTTGGGAAAGTTAGGAAAATATGGCGCTTCTATATTCTTTTGTCATTAAATATTAGAGTTTGGTTGGAATGAAGCAAGATGAATTGTGAACTTGGTTAAATAAAAGGAAATGAAATGAAGAATGGCTTGCTATTTAGCTGCACGTTTGCCTGTAGGACATGCATTACCAACATAATGCTCTTCTGCCAGAATACAGGAAGAATCTATGAATTTATGCTCACTGCACATGGTTTGGCTTTCTCCCTCTATTATTTATATCTTAACACATCAAGAGATGTTTTTGTTATATGCTAGTGAGTTTTTTGCCCTTTTAGATGGGGACAACTTCAATCAATTTTCCTTAAAATTTGAAGTGAAGAAAAACTATAAGGCATGAATAAATTTATTCTGAGTTATACCAGCTGTCAGTCTTAATGATCTAAATATGCATCCTAAAATTGTGAAGAAGTATTTTGGAAAGGTCTATGCCTGTAAAACATTGAGTTGAACAAAAATCTTTCTGATTTCTCCCCTAAGGAGGCAGCTTTTTAATGGTGATCTCAAACTGGGAAAGAAAGAAATGGTTTCCTGGCTCATCAATATCATGTGGCTTCAAATATTAGCTGGGCATGGAGTGATGTAATCACTAGATATCATCTGAAACAAGAGTTTTTTTCTGGATCCTTACAGCCTCACTATGACCTAAATCTCACACACACACGTGCGCGCACACACAGACACACACACACACACACACACACACACACACACACACACACTTTCCGATGACATCAGTCAAAGCTTCCTGTGAGCAACTGGGAAGGAGACTTGGCCTAGAAGTCCAAGAAACCCAACCTGAGATTTTAAACCATACTCATTCCCAGTGCTTTGCAATTGATTCAATGTCCAATGAAATTATCATTATCCTTGGTTCCAAAAGCAAACTGAAGGGAGAATTCAATTAGGAAGGAGAAACATTTTGTTGAAAAAAAGTGACATGACTCTGTGAGAATATTTCAGAAGGGCCCAAAAGACATGGGATCCAAAGGTGCTATTCCCAAGATCTGTCAGGTTACCTGGAAACAGACGTTCCATATAGCTATAGATAGTGACTGAAAATAAGTAGGAGTCCGGGGATGGAAATGAAGAAATACTAACACATCCTCTTTCCTTTGGTCTCGTTTTTTCCCCTGAAACCAAAGTTTTATTTGCTATTTGGCTCCAGGAGCAGAATAGGACAGAGGAAGTCACAGCACACTTCCATTTCTTGTCGAGTTTCCAGTCCCGTGTCAGTAGAGCTGAACCTTGGATGGCCTAGCAACATCCTACAGAGGTCTGCTTGGCAGAAAGAAGGAAGGAACTTGTGTTGGAGGACAGCCTTCTGTAGCTCTTAGCCCACAAGCTGTCCATCCCTCTGATCCCTGTCAGTACTACAATGGAGAGAACAAGATAAAAAATACTCCCCTCCTCATCAAAAAGATAATTTTATGTACAGCAGGCACTAGACAGTGCCTCCTTGGCCAAAATCCAGGCTGGCTAAAGGAATTTATCTGCAACAAAACAACAAAAATAAGTTGCCTTGTGACTTGAATAGTGGATGGTCTAAGTCTATGTACACAACAGCTTCTCCATGACTGACAGATGTCACAATTAGTACATTATTGGGGCAGTTATATGGAAATATTCTTTAAAGATAAGATGGTTTAGAGTCATCATCACTGACACACCAGAATGCTTGTCTCTACAAGATTTTGAATTGTGTTACAATGTGAAATCATTTAATTGCCAAAATTTATTGACTTTTTGAAAATAGAGTTCTGAATCACAGGGTGCTAAAGAGAATTGCCTGTAGTATAACAAGTTATTCTTAAGAGTAGCCAAGAAGAGAATTCAGATCTCCTGTTGGCTATTCCAGGCTTCATGATTCACCTTTGGTAGATGCAGTGCTTACGTTGGATTGCACACAAGTTGGCATGCAGTCCAGAATAGTTTTGAACAGATTGTCCCGAGGTCATTTATGTTCTCAAGTAAGAATTCAACAGGATGCCTTTTGCTAACAAGTAAGAGATGTATGTGAGGGAAGTTAAGTTCCTCAAGATTATAGAGAAATCTATGAATATTCCTAGGCCTGCTGCCACATTTCAAACAGCCTTGCCTGAAGGCTTTGTTTTTTACTGAGGTAGCTTATAAGTCTTATCTGGGGAAACATCTAAGAAAACCAGCTATTCTGTAGAATTCTGGGGCTTGCAAAGAATATCCACAATGGAATGGAAAGTCTACTTTCCAACTGAACTCCCACAGAACTTCTTGGGTTCTGAGCCTTATTTAAAAGAGCACAAGACAAAAAGAAAAATGTAGACAGTCTCTCTTTTTTAAGGGCTAAGCAACATGAGAAATAAAATGAGGGAAGAGGAACTGTAAAACAATTTTTTAAAATGAAATATTTAAATCTTGGTTCAATGGAACCTATTTAAGTAAAGGACACATAGAATGCAAATCACATGGCACCAGGAGTAGGGAATAAATACAGATGAATGAGATAGCATCACTTAGTGGTTACAACTGCAGATTCTGAGGTCAGACAGACTTGGAATCCCCGTTCTGTCATCCATTAGATGTGTGGTCTTAAGAACATTACTTAAGACCCTTTAACCCAAGTTTTTTATTTATTAAAATAAGAGAATAACAAACCAATCTCATAGATGTCCATGAGGCTTTCCAATAAAATGATGTATGTACATATAGCTAGGTATGAAGCCTGGCACAAGTTAAGTGATCAACAGATGTTGGTGAAAGTTGTCTTAAAACAAAGTAGTCAGAGTTTGTAGAAAAGTTTCTTTCCATTGATCCTTGTTCTCATACCATAAGTTCTGACCCAATTACCACTAAGACCACTCTCCACAGACTTCATTATCTACTTCCTTTGTAGGTTTGTGCTGGAATGTTTTGAAAGTTCTGTCTAGGGATGCTTTAGTGAAAGGAGGAATTAAATTCACCTCAAAAGTGAAAACAAAGCACTTCATTTGATTCCTCTCCTGACTACCTCTGTCACTTCTTCACTAGTTCTTTAACTTCAAGAGCTATATTGCACTGATCATTCCCTGTTCTTCCAAGCTGTCAATGACTTATTTCCATTTCTTTTGCAATTTAGATAAGACCTATGGATCATTACTTTAAACTCTCTCTGTGTATCCTTTAGTTTTTTACCCTCTGTATAAAACCCAGATGAACATTTTCAAGTTCAGGGGGAGAGAGAAAGGAAATGACAGAGGCCACAATTAGTGCATTATTAGGAATATGGAAAAACAATTAGATAGGGGCCATATTAGAAGTAGAAAGTACACCCTAACACTCTCCTATAATCTAGGCAAGAAAGAGAAGAGAAGGTGGTGAGACATAAAGCACAAGAATAAGATTCTAGAGACATCAAGGAGGTGAAATTATAAGACTTTGTTTCTAGTTTTTGCAGCTGGATAGTGGCCAGCCATTTACTACAATCAGTAACAGAGAGAATAGACTTTGGTTAAAAGGATAGGATTCACTTTAGCTAAGAATTTGAAGTCCTTGTGGAGCCCACAAATAAAGCTTTTCATGAGTTCAGTAGAGAGCTGTGGCATACCTCGGTGACTTGGGAGTCATCAGCATGCAAGTAGTAATTGGAGCCATGGGGTTTAATTAACCTGCAAAAGGAAAACGTGTTGAGAAAGAAAAGGGGAGACCCAAGGATCAGAACAGAAGAGTCCATTAAGGAAATATGTCAAGAAGCCAAGGGAAAAGAGAAAATAAAAAACTGAGTAATGAGCAGACCAAATGCTACAGAGAGGTCAAGAAAGATAAGAATAGAAAATGTCTTTTGGATTTAACAATAAAGAGTTTATTATTGACTTGGTGAGAATGTGCAATCACCTTTAGGGGTGAAAACTAGGTATGCAATTGTTTTAAAAGTAAATGTAACATAATAAAATGAGAAATTGTAGAGATTGCTATTCAAAAAGCTTGGCGATAAAAAGAGGACAGTAAGGAGACAGTGTATGGATAAGGAAGTATTTTAAAAGTGGCAATAACTTGAGTATGTTTAGATTTTGATAGGAAAATAAAGATGAGGAGAGATGAAAGATTTAGAAGAAGATGGAGTGAAGACTCTGTGAAGTGAGTGGGAATGGGAGCCGTAGCACAGGCAGATTATTAAAGACCGAAAAATATTTCTCTGTTGCTTTGGAGGTGAAGATTATGGGTAAAAACAGATGTAGACAAGTAGGTTGGTAGGATTTGGATTGGGAGCAAGGAATAGTTAAAATTTCTTCTCAATATCATCTATTTTTAATATCAGTTATTTTAATTCAGTGAAGGGAGAAAGTCAAGGTCAACAGCTAAAAGAGACTAGGGCAGAGGAGAAGGAAAATGAAGATGAGAACCTGGATAAGACTGGCAACTGTAGATGTGTAATTTCAGATTCTCTGCCTTTGAGTATATTATCTGCTTTCATATCTACCTTCATAACAGAATAACAGAATCACCTGGGGGAACTTCAAAAAATACATAGTCCCAGTTTTCAACCAAGAGATGCTGATCTAATTGTTTGGGGCAGAAGTTTTGTTTGTTTGTTTGTTTGTTTGTTTGTTTTTTGAAAGCTCCCTGGATGATTCTAACATGCAGACAGAATTCAGAAAGTTTTGTATTATGATTTTTGCACCTTCAAGTTTCAGTAGTCCAGATATAATTCAGCGAAGGCAGATGGTTGAAGTGACCAGAGTTGGAGTTTTTCTGCACAAGTTCAGAGGAAAGATAATGGAAAGATATTGAAGAGATGGTCTTAGAGTCTAGGCTGAGATGAGAAAATGGAGACATTAGGTAATAAAAAGACTAGAAAATAGAGAAGCTGAGGAGTGGTGAACACATAGAAAGAGTAATGGAGTGATTGATCTGTACACAATAAAGAAGTAACATTCCTTTCCCACTTTTCTGATGACCGAAACACACTTCTTCAGAAACATGCCCTTAAAAATAATTTTTACAGCATATCAGCACAAAACTATAAAAGAAATAGAAACAGTTTATAAAGGAGAACTTGTAACTAGGTCAATGCTTAAAGTGTGAAGGAACAGAAAGTATAGATGGTAGGGAAGAATTCCCCATTAAAAATATATGGTTTCTTACTCCTCATGTATTAGTCTAAGTTTATTAGTAACTAAGAATATTTAGCAACTAAGAAAGTAATTGAAATCTTCAATTTTAGTGCTATTAGGGAATAACATAATTTTGAGATAATTCCTTCTCTGGAAGTAAATATATAAATAATGCTTTTGTCTATAGAGAGAATGTGATTAATAGAATTTAGGGCCTTATTAAATTATTAGAATGATCATAATTCATCTGCGTATACTATAAAATCTTAAATAATGGAGGCCCAGAGTGAGATGAATGATAAACAAAGCAAAATAGACCTCAAGACAAAACCCATTTACTCTTATTTCTGTAAGAGTCTAGGAAAAAAATGAGAAGTGACAATAAGATAGAGAGAAAGCAGCAGAGGCCTTCAGATCCTGCAGCAACACAACATGAAGTCTTGGTAATAGCCAGGGAGAAGAGAAAAAAATAGGAATGCAAAAGACTGAGCGTTATTCATTGGAATTTTTCCCCATTGTTCTCACTCATTAAAACTGGCCCTGTTTTGTCTTCCTCTGAGACTGTTTGACTTGTAGATTCTGATGTCCTTTGAACTTTGTTCTCTGATAAAAGTTGGGCAAAAAACACATGCCACATGCTACTGTGGACCTGAGATTTGAGACTCCTGATAGTTCTGGGGAGAACTTCCTGCTTTGTGCTGAAAAAGGAAGACAACTGTTCAAACTGACCAGGAGGCAAAATATTTCCATAGTTAGTCATTAATATTTACTGAGACATCAATGAACTACAAGCTTTTTAGAGTCAAGAAATTTTGTAACAAATCCTGCACATCACCCCCATTAGGCTGAAGGTGCAGACGGAAACATTCCATAGAATTGATCTCCATCAGCACACTCCCACCAATATGGTTTCTGGAAAAAAGCAGTGTTTCTGTGTGTTCCTCCTCAAAAGATGTTGACTTGTGAATAGCCTGAAAGTAAACACGGCAAACTAGGGAGAATATGGTAGAGGTTTGCTTTTAACAATTTTTTCCACCCTGCATTTCCCTCTGTGACTTTTTTCTTCCTTCTTGCAAATGAGGGACTATAAATGTAGTAATTTATGATTTAGAATTCTCTTTAATTTGAACACTTTTATAATGATGATAGTTTAAAATGATCGAGGTCTGTATTACTTTTTTTCTTCCCAATAGGCAGTTTCTCTGTGTTTTAGTAAGTTTATGGTGCTGCTCTATTCTAACTGGCTGGCTTGTGTTGCATTCACGGGACCCAGATCACTCTTCCTCATAACTGAAATAAATAAAAGCTAAGATATGGTTCAAGAAATTTCAACTGGACCGCATATATTTGAAGGGAATTTTTGAGCACAGAATATAAAGCCTGGTCTTAAGAGTCTGATGAGATAGAAAAACAGATCTGAGGTCAATAATACGTCTCATTTCTAATACTAGACAACTAAGAGAGCTGACTCATGAGCTCAATTTGGGAGGAAGACAGAGGTTGGAACCCAGGTTGATATACCTAACTTCACCCCTGACCCAGGAAGTTACGTAACGATAAGGTAATAGTAGAATGACAGGGAGTGTAATCTGCATAACTAAATCTCCAGAGGGAAGTGAACAGAACTCTCCCTTCTATAGTTATTTTGGTCAAACATTGAGAAATGGTAGGTTGGATTGATCACATGTTAATATACTCAAGAAGCAAACACATATGTAAGAGGATAGTTTGTTTAATTTCTAGATAGCTGTCAGAAACATTTGTCAGTATAATCACCTCTTAAATAGAGTTGCCTATGCTTTTCTCCTGGTACAGCTGTTTTGATGGCAAAACCCCCCCCAAATTTACAATAACTATAGTAGATTACCAAAACTAGAAAATTGATGTAATAATTCACATGCCTTTTTAGAGCTCACCATTTTGATCTGTACACACTTGTGTGTGGGTGGGTGTATGTGGCACATAATCATTTAGAGCAGCTAAAATGAAAAATAGTGACAATATCAAGTGCTGGCAAGGATGTGAAGAAAGTAGATTTCTTATAATTCCTGGTGGGAATGTAAAATTGTACAGCCACTCTGGAAAGTAGTTTGGCAGTTTCTTAAAAAGTTAAACATACATGAACCATATGATTTAGCAGTCACACTCCTGGGTATTTATTTCAGAGAAATGAAAACTTACATCCACCCTAAGACCTATACACAAATGTTTATAGTAGCTTTGTTGGTAATAGGCAAAAATCAGAAATAGCTAAATGTAAGAATGACTAAACAAACTGTGGCATATCCATACCATGGAATGCTACTCTGCAATAAAAAGGAACCAATAACAACACACCCCACAACTTGGATAGATCTCAAGGTAATTGTATTCAATGAAAAAAGCAATCTCAAAAAGTCACATACTGTATAATTCCATTTACATAATAGTCTCAAAATGATAAAACTGTAGAGATTGGGAGCAGATTAGTAATTGCCAGGGCTTAGGGATACAGTGGGATGGGAGAGAGTGTATGTGATTATAAAAGGGTGACCTGAGGAAAACCTTTTGTGATGATTGAACAGTTCTCTGTCTTTACTGTGGTGGCAGCTACATGGACCTACACGTGTGATGAAATAGCATAGAACTGTACACAGATGCACGCACATACAAGTACAGATCAAAATGGTGAGCTCTAAGTAAGGTACATGAATTGCAATGTCAATTTTCTAGGTTTGATGATGCACTATAGTTAATGGAAGACGTCGCCATTGGGAAAAAATTGTTTAAAGTATGTGGGACCTCTCTAATATTTTTGCAACTTTCTGTGAACCTATAGTCATTAAAAAAAAGTTTTTAAAAAATGGTGTATAATATGAAAATGGGGCCACATTTGGAAAACTGTCTGAAAAAACATGACCAGCTTTATTCTGTAGAGATGACAAAGCCAAAGTGACAACTTGTGGATATATGATGGCTATAAAAACAGAAATGATTCCCAAACATAAATTAATTCCTTTGTATGCACAGTCTATTTCATGTTTATGAAAGTTAAATAACCTGATTCAGTGTGTTTGCTGACATTTGCTTCTATTGTGAAATGTCTGTTTTTTTCTAATGAAAAATGTTCCAAGAAACCAAGCAATGACACGTTGGTGTGCAACTTCAAGATGCTGTTCTATTGTTTGCTTTGTATCCTTGCCACATCTACTTTCTAAAGACATGTAGCAGTTGATAACAGCCACTGGGGGTCAGAATTCCACATGGCACCTACAAAATATATGATTTCATTCCTAGTGCAGCTGCAGAAGCCCAGACCTGCAGACTAAGAGGACTCAAACCTTCCTTCCTACTTCTGAGAGCTCACCAAAGCAGACGGAAATATTTATGTTCGTGGTAATTACCCAGCTCAGAACACAAACATATCCAGGGATCGTGGCAGAGATATCAGAGCAGTTTTATATAAATCCTGGTTAAATACATCACAGTTAACGAGGAATTCAGCTGTGAGCTGGTGTTTTCCCTAACCTCTGAATGAGATACAATCTTCCTTCCCGCAGTCTGAACAAGAGGAGCCCTGCCCTGGTCCCCTTGCTTAAAGAGCCCCACACTGGTCCCCGTCCAGCCATGTGCTTCACCATGGGACAAGAATCCCAATGCTTTTTCAAATGGCTTTAAAAAAATTCTAGATTTCTTCACAATAATTAGATATTGCAGCGTGAAATTCTGAGCAATGATAAACAGAAGGTAGTTCTGAAGAAGGTCTTAGCAAAGGGGAAATATCAGCCTCCTAGGACTATGGATGAGGGAATGAATTTTAAAAGGGGATGATTATGAATCACAGAAGATAAAAAGAAAGAGAAATAAACTAGGATTGGTATTGCTGGATTCTAGAAATTGGTTTTGAATTCTTTGAGTTCAAACAACGTATCGCTGAATCTGATTGCTGGAGCATGACACAAAAACACCAATGGCTGAGCTTCTGAAATATGATGCACGGCAAGAGGAGGCTCCAAACACCAACACCATCCATACCGGTTCCCAAAAGATGCTAGTACTCACCAGTGGTGTTGTCACTGCTTCTAGATAGTCCTGTGAAGATAAAGGTGGGCGGGTCACAAGGGGACCTACTGTGTTGCTGCCTTTAGAGAACTAATTACTTGAGGCCCCTCACACAGGAAGAAGAAATTGAATCTTCCCAGGGACTAGAGAAGGGATTCCCAAATGGTCAACTTCACAGATGAACTTCATAATTGGTCTAGGGTCTTTAACGATCGCATCTCTTTTCTCTATATATTTCTAAATAGTGTTCGGACTGTGGGACGTATGTGTAACTGAAATGGTTCCAGAGACTGATACCGCCTCTTCTCATACTTTGAGAGTCTGATTCGATTTGAACCAAGGGATTTCTAAGGTTCCCTAATGTCTTCTTTGCATACCTTCAGATTCTTGTCTTGCAAGGTGAGTTGTGATGTCATCAACTTAAGGATTGAAAAGCACCAAACTAACAAATCAGCGCAAGATTAAAAGAATTTTTCTGAGATCATTGCCTGGAAACCTGAGTGGCAAGATACACAGCTTGCATCAAATGGCAGTAAATATGGTCATACTCTAAGTGAAGCAATAACAATTAAACCCATCAACTTTCACTGAGGTTGAGAAAACAAAAGATATTCCAGTTTACAGTGGCCCCATGCCAGGAGACTGCTGAGACTGAAGGAAAATCAGTCTGCAGACTGAAGAATGCTATCTTCTGAGAAGAATGTGCTAATGAAAAATTTCAAGAACAGCAGCTTTCTTAAGGTTTCTTCCAGAATGTTGATCAGCCAGGACCTCAAAGTGTTACTGGTCAGGTACATAGTATACAGCAGGTGCAAGGAAGAGGAACTCATGAAATCTTCCCTGAACAAATTTAAAGTGAACAAGATCTGATGTTACATGCTGGCTGTTAACTTTTTTCAATAACCATAAATTAGCCTGTTAGTGATGAAGGATTGAAATATCATTTAAACCTTTGAAAATACAGATATAGTTTATGCAGGAGGCAGGGGCAAAAAGAAAGAAAATGTTGCCCTGAAAATGAATTTAGAGTTTTCTGGACCACGACAAGATTAAATAAATGTTCCTTGCCATTGACAAAAAAGTTAATTTCAAGTCTCAGGTTCTATGAGTTAGCATCCATCTCCTCTTAAGCCAATTCTTTTGAGCAAAGTTCCAGCTCTAAATTTCTTTTGAGAAGTCAGGTAAAAGATAATGATTCTCAATAGCATAGTTATCTAGCTATGACTCCAAAAGTTCTGAGGTGCATAATCAGGTAGGATGGAGTCAAACTCACCTGTAGCAGGAAGAGCAAAAAGCCACTTTGTCAAATCCTACTGTATCTGAAGTCAAACACTGAGTTATATAAGACTCAAAGCCTCATTTTTGTACTCCCTTGCCATCAGAGAGGTAAACACCTCAATTTTCACACAAAGTCTACTATCCTATGTTAATATCAATAACTTTGAGGTTGCCAGAGAGTTGCTGGGTTGTGGTAAGATGGTTTAATGTAGTGAATTCAAATGGGGGTTTTACTTTGAGAACTACCCAATTCTTATTCCTGCTGCTGTCACTTAACACCATGCACAGGCTACTCAAACTTTCTGACACTCAGTTCAAATCTGTAAATGAAAAGACTCACACCTGTTCCATAAGGTTGTTATGAGAATCAGGGAAAAAATAAGGCTCACACATAGTAGATGTTCTGTGAATGGTAGCCATTATCCCCTGAGCATACTGAATGAGCACACTTGAAATGTGATGAAACTTGAACATTTATTCTGGGAAATGATGCTGGGGAATGTCTCAGGTCTTAAACTGAATTTACTGGCTTTACTTTGAGAAGCATTTGTAAAACCTCAGAAGAAGTCCTTTGATACTTTATTTTTTTCTTGACAGTGTTCTTACTTGACTCTCTAAGCCAGGAGTATGAGTTTCCTTGTAAGAAGTGCTGTTTTCTCTTCAAGCAGTGACTAGTTCAGAAACATCAGAACACAGGCAGCAAGGGAAAGCTGAAATTGAATTCAATGGAGATTTTTTTTCATGCTACGGCCTTGCAACATTCATTTATTTTTCAACTACACATACATGTTTATTGTAGAGACTGGTTGGTTGTCTTGGTATCTGCCACTTTCTAGCATAACTCTTCTACTCTCCTTCTTACTGTCATGGAAACTAATGTGAAACATTTTGTGCAATTTCTCTTCTAGTTTAGTGTTATGCAGTCTTTGTGGAGAATTAGAGGTAACTCCAATTCATCTTTCATTCCTTACTTTTTGTCCTCCAAACTTGATAACCGTTTCCTTCCTAGGAAAGATAAAATTCCAGAGTCTCTCCTCCCATTGAACTGCAGTCTCCTTTCACTTCTGAACAGTGAACCACCTCATAATTATTATTCTTCACTTGAAACTCTCCCAATAGACTTCCTGTTCTTTTGTTTGTCCTTATTGATAAGAGGATGAAATGTGAGTTAGAAGATAATACCATAAAATTCACTTTCATATGAATGAACGAGGCACCAAAAGAGTTCTAATTAAGGCTTTTGGGGTCAGGGTGGGGAGAAAATGTATATATAAGTATATATGTGTGTGTGTATATATGTGTGTGTGTGTGTGTGTGTGTGTGTGTGTGTATGTGTGTATAAATAGAGAGAGAGAGAGAGGTCGGGGGGCATCTTTAGTAGGGGGCCACAGGATTCTGGCCTTAAACTTGTCTTGTGTAGAGTATTTAAATGGACACAGAGAAGATATCAAATATTCCAATGAGCCCCAAAGTGGAGAGATAATTAAAAATGAAAGAAGAAAAAGCCAAATTATTTCAAATTATTTTAGAGTTATGGACTAATGCCAAGAGAACAGAACTTAATAGAAATGAATGTAAAAACATATATTAATATTAAAAAAGAAGTTGACTATAGTATGAGAAAGTAATAAAGTGTTAAAAAAAAAAAAAAAACCCTACAATGACAGCGACATGTCAAAGGGATATCAGTGCTAACTCAAGGAGCTCCCTATGACCGAAGCTGGAAGGAACTATTTGAGCAACACGATAAATAAGTAGTATTGGATTATAACCTAAAGTTTAGAATAAATATCCATGAGTCATACTAATATAAATAAATGATTGGATAAGTTAATAATAATTTATTAATATAAATTAAATGATAGAAAAGAGAAATTTATGTAGAAAAATTTCATATAATTTATGTAAACACTCTTCTCTCAAGAGGTGGAATATAACTCTCCACTCCTTAAGTGTGGCCTGTGCATATTGATGTACTTCCAAAGAGTCTAGTGTGGAAAGGAGAAAATGAAAGGTAACTTTGCGGAGGAAAAATCTTACACCTCTATCTCAGCCAGGTGATCAAAGTCTGTATCAAGAGTGGTAAGTCATAGCGATAGTATCTTTGAGATGTTTGATGAGGATGGCACATTTCCACTATGATCTTTCTCCTCAAAACACACAACCGCAATCTAATCACTAGAAAACTATCCCAATAGTGACATATATAATCATGATAGTATCATACAGAGTATTTTCACTGCCCTAAAAATCCTCTCTGCTCTGCTGATTCATCCGTCTCCCACACCCCGGCCTTTGGCAATCACTGATCTTCTTACTGTCTCCATAGTTTTGCCTTTTCCAGAATGTTGTATAGTTGGAATTATACAGTCTATAGCCCTTTCAGATTGGCTTATTTCACTTACTAATATGCGTTTAAGTTTCCTTCATGTCTTTTCATGGCTTCGTAGTTTTTCTTTGGTTTTGTTACAGCAGCTTGCATTACCTTAACTATTACAACAAAACCAAATGATCAGTTCCGTGTGAGACGTAGGTCATTATGCCTTTATTCCCATATATTTCTCTACTAAAGTCCTCCTCTTAATTTTATTACCCATTCATCTCCATCTCAATCCTGATATATGCTTGCCTGATATTTTCCTTTTCTCAAAAACTTCCATTCCACTGTGTGCGGGTATTTATTGTTCCTCTGATGTTCATTGTTCACTTGAACCATAGCCACAGAACCTTTATATATAAGTATATGACCAACCAAAATAGATGCTGTATTTTAGTATTCCTTGTAGCTAGATGTAAAAGTCTGATTTGGCTAGGTTCTTAACAACTGGACATAAACAGAAGTTTGTGCAACTTCCAGGAGGTATTCTCTTTCCTAATTACTGGAATGTGGAAGTAATTGCTAGAGGGCATCTTGGACCTTGAGGTGACCTTAGGGATGGAAGCTGTGCATGGCAGAAATACAAGATAAAAAGAGACTGAGATCCTATCACTAAGGATTACCATGTTAGCCATGGATGACTGCCTACGATTTTCTCCCCAAGGGATATCACAGTTATTTTTCTATAATTTAATTTATATATAGCATCACATTCTTCCCAGCAGTGAAAATTTTAATTAATTCAGAGAAAACTAAGTCAAAATAACACATATATTAGTCTGCTTGAAATTGTAATACAGCTCAATGTAATACAGCTCATTGTAATACAGCTCTGTTTATTTTTTTCAGCCTTTTTTCTATCATTTTAAATAGTTTTTATTGCCATGTCTTCTTGCCCATTAATCTTTTCTCCTGTAGTATAGAATCTGCTGTTAATCTCATACAAGTATTGATTTTTTTTCAACCTACACATTGTATTTTTCATTTCTAGAAGCTTTATCAAGGTCTTTTAAAATATTTTATGTTTCTACTTAACGTATTCAAGCATTCCAGTGCTTTGTAGAGTGTAGTTATAACTGCTTTAATGTTCTCATCTACTAATTCTATTATACAGATAATTATAAATCTGTTTCTATTGATATTGCTCCTCATTATGGGTCACACTGTCCTGCTTTTTTGTATGAATGCTAATTTTTTATTGGAGGTCAGACATTGTGAATTTTACTTTCTAAGTACTGGATATTTCCCTATACATGTTGTGCAGTTTTTTTCCTTGAATGTAGTTAAATTACTTGGAAAAGTTTGATCCTTTTCAGGCTTACTTTAATATTTGTATGGTGGGACCAGAGCTTCTTATTATCTAGTGCCAATTCTGCACCACTGCTGAGATCCTTTACTCAATGCCCCATGAATTTACAGCTTTTCTTTTTTTCTGGAGTGAACACAAACTATTCCTGGTCCTGCGTAAGTTCCAGAGATTGTTTTTTTCTCTTTTCAGGTGGTTCTTTCTGCCCCTTGGATACTTTCCTCATACACACTGAACAATGCTCAGCAAAAAATTTGCAGGGAGCTCTGCCTCGGTGCACCTCTCTCCTCTCTCATGAGTTCCCACTGGCTTAGCCTCTCTGGATTCCTAACTCTGCCTCTTAAAGCTGCCAGATCTCTGGGCTCCTCCTGGTTTCCCCTCCGGGGCAGCAGCTGGAAACTCTATTCACATGGTAAGCTGAGACATCTTATTCCTTTCCTTTCTCTCAGGGATGACTGTTTTGTGTTGCTTGGTGTCAATGGCTGAAAATCTTATTATTTCAAATGTTGTGTCTAATTTTTTTTTAGTTGTTTCAGATAGAAAGATAAACCCAGTCCCTATTACATCATTTGCTAGAAGCAGATCTTGGGTTCTTTTTAAATGGGAGAAACAAATTTCTCTGTGTATAGTTTCTCTTGAAAACAAATATCTCTCTCTGTAGCTTCTCTTGACATAATTCTAATAACAAACTTAAGATAATCCTAACTAAATATGTCACTAGATTTCAGTTGGATGTCAATGGTTCTAAGTTACTGTTCAGGAATCAATAAATTTAATGAACATATTTTTCTTGGGTAGAGGAAAATAGCCCATTGTGCATTTCTTGAGATGCAATAAGTTTATGTAATATAGAGCCACTGAGGAAATAGATTTTATTTGAGGACTAGTTAACAAAGATCAGCTCCTCTCCCAGAGCTGTAATTGGCTCTTTAGTAGTTAATAGGTTTAATTAGTGACCTGCTATTTAGATATTAATGTTAACTCCCAAACTCTACCTACATACACAAACACAAAGTAAAAAGCAGAATTGTTTCTTCAGCTGGAGGCGGAACTTTTTGAGCACATAAAGAGAAAAAGCATGCTCATCATTCTGGCTATATGGTCCTATTGTTTTGCTCTAAGTTTCATCTTTACCTTTCTGCAGGCAGTTATGCAGGATGCTTCTCGTGTCTGTCTTTAACATGTCCTATTTTCATATATTTTTTACTCACTATAGTCCAAGTTTCAATGAGGATGTAATAAAAGGTGCATCGAAATCAGACAGATCTGAATTTACCAACCACTTGGCCATTGCACATTACTTATCACTTAGTTTCATTCATATTCATCTCTTAGTCTTAGTTTATTTCATCTATAAAAGGAATATTATGCACATCACAAAGTTGTTGAAAGAACTAAATGAGATAATTTAGTGTATGAGATGCACAAAAGTTTTTAATGGAATATGTGTTAAATGATAGATTTCCTTCTTTTCAATTCAACATTCCCTTTTTCTTTTACCCTGTTTTTTTTTGAAAAGAACCATCTTAATAAAATATTCAAAATGAAGAAAAATTCATCTTAGTACTTGAAAGGGCTACAAAATGAGGTGTTATTTATAAAGATGCTCTAAATGCATTTTTATTACTATCAACCTTTGATTCCAAATGCAAATATCACTCGAATGCAACTATCAGATAAAATAATCCTAGAAAATGCCAGCTTATGAAGTAAAAACTATGCCTCTGAAATAAGCAAGCCAAAGTCCAAGAAATCACTTTATACACACTCTGGCTTCTACTAAATCTCTATCCAGTACTAATATTGGCTTAAATTTAATGCAGGAGGTAATGGGAGGTCATTTGAGTCTCTCAAAGTATCAAAGAACTTTTATTGCTTTTCTCAGAGTAGCGCCAAGGACCTAATCCTCATTTGCAAAATAAAGACATTTGATTAGATAACTTCCAGCTGTAAAAATTGTTGATTAGCTAATTATTTATTAAAGAGATTTAGCTTTTTAAATTTATCTCTTATAAATCAATTTATGTCAATTCAAGCCTGGTGGAACCAAGCCATGAAGAAAAAAGTGTTTTATATTTCAGCTTGGTTTGTACATAATGCACTTTAATAATAATAATAATAATAATAATAATAATAATAATAATAATAATAGAAGATATTTTTATCCTGAAGAGAATTTTAAATTTGAAGCAGTCTATAACTTCCCCTATATGAAATGTGGTTATAAGATATGGAAGGGTGAAGAAAAATATAGAAGAGAAAAGCACCATCTTCTTTCTGCTGGCAATGGTAAATGGAATATTTTTTTCCCCTCTCATGATAGCTCTTTTTTTGTCAGACAAGAACTAACCCCTTATCTTTGGGCTGCATTTTTCCCAGTAATGAGCATTTCCATACCAATGTTCCGTTAAGGGAAAGAAGAAGGAAGAACAGATAAAGAATCTATCTTCTAACATTCTAACACCATTTTTAGAATTTCTTCAACAGTATACTGGACGTAGCTTTCTCTTGAATACCTCCTCAATCGTCAGACCAATTAAAAAACTACTCACCTTTTGACATCTGAAAAAAGAAATAGGATGAAAAACACTAGCAAGAATGTTTTCTCAGCAGTCATTATCTTTCTTTTTTTCTTTTTTCTTTTCCATTACTTTTTCTGGAACAAATTAGCGATGTTGCCATCTTTTCTGATTAGCAGTGCTGTTTTTTACAGCACTCCTGGCAATTTTTAGCACCTGGTATCACTGCAGCCATGCTACACTGAACAGCCACCAGCAGTCAGTTTAACATTTCAAACTCTTAGAACGCAAATGGAAATATGATCCTGACTGAAAATTCAAATAATCTTTTCCTATGGGAAAAGGCTCTCACAGTTTTATCTGAATATATAAAGACCACCCCATAACAATTAATGTAATTATGGGTACAGAAGTTAATACAAATCATGTCCATCTCATCATGACTATTTCCTTGCTAACCAACACACTTTTCAATACTTGGGAAGGATCTTGTAAAGAAAACTGGACAAAATTTAAATATTTCTCAAATATTTGGGGTATACAATTGAATGTGACCATCTTAGCATTAGAATCAATCCATTTTTGTAAAAGTTTGGATTATACAATCAGTCAATTAATAACTTTCATAGCTTCATTTCAGGACTTTCATTTTATCTTGAAGCAAAGTAGGACTCTAAGCAGAACTGTGCTATACACTCCTGGGTAGGTCTGTTGGTTCAAACATGTTTCTACTGGGATTAAAGCATATGATGAAATTGAAGGATGCTTGAATTTACACTGAATTCTTTATAGAACAAATATTTATCAAAGAACTAGTATGTTTCAAAACTGTTCTTAGCATTGATTAGACCATGGTGGAAAATGAACAAAAACAGACAAAATCTTGCCCTCTTAAAATACTTGTAGAGTCTAGTGAGGATGACAGACATTTAGATATTAAAAACCCAAGTATCTATATAATTATTAAAGAATAGGACAAATGTAGTTCTCTAAAAATTGAAATTTCTTGTATGAAATCATGGAGTTGGATCATCCTTGTTCATGGAACCCACGATGAAACACTTCCAATGATTTTCTTGACTGGATAAAATTTGACATTTATAATGGCTAAAAATAAATGCTAGCCAGTAAGACTTGTCCACCTAATTTCACAGAAATGAAAGCAGAAGCTCCTATTTAAGATTATATTGTCAAAATATAGATCTTGCCAACAGGGTAGAAAAAACTTAGGAAATACAGTTACATATGTGTAGATGATTTCAGATGCAAGGAAAGATACACAACTGATATGCTTCCTTGCAAAAGGACCACTATACCATTCAAAATTGATTTTTAAATGCTCAGAGAGTCTATGACACTAAATAATTTTGTTACTTATAAATAAAGCCTAGTAGTTGTATGTACCATGTTCATGTTTCACAGCATTCAGAAACATGCACTGTTTACAGGAGGATGTACATATAATCCAGTCTGTGAAGTTATATCTCAAATCTCTACAAAGGATAGAGATTTCTAGGCTGTATTATATACATAACAATAGAACTGTCTTTTCCTCAATTAAGTTGAAGAATTTGTTGACATTATCTTTATTAACTTCATTAGCCTCTTAGAAGAACATTTTCCAAAGTATACACCATAGAACACCAGATTCAAAGGGCACTAATATATGTTACTTTAGAAGAGAGAGAGCCTTTTTAACAGAGTGTGTGAAAATGTCAAGTTAAACAAAGCAAACAGGGTTATTGCATAACTCTTCAGATCCCTTAAAATACTGATGTTCATTGAAAATATCAAAATAGAGAATTCACTATGTATTATTTTCTGAACGCATTGATCTAAGAAATCCTTTTCCATAGATCATCAATGAAAATAAACATTCTGTGGAATATTCTTTGGAATGCTTCTCTAATGAAAAAGTTCTAATTGAATAAGTGAGGCAGATATCTAGGGATCATCCTACATGGAGTCTTATAAAATATTAGTAAACAAAGTCCTTTGAGTTTATTATTCCAAATGTAACATTTAGAAAAAAATTATACCAATAAAAACTAATAGTGAATATTAATAATATCTTAATAAATTAAGGTTCAGTCCAGCTTAGTACATGCAGACTTAAATGAGGACATATGAGAGAATTACAATATATCAGGATTATCTGTGCTACACTTACTTTTCAGTAATAACAAAATCCAGCCTTTGTTAGGAGCTACTACATTAGCTAATTTGCTGCCACTGTAGTTTTGTGTCACAAGGTCTAAATGGTACATTAACAGATAGCACAACCATGTTAATCAGTCTTGATTGTGTTTCTTCTAATATTAGTAGACAAGAATATGCTCAAACCTTAATATGTATTTGAGAACTATCTGGTATTGATTGGTCAAGTATGCTTTCTTAAAGCTCCCCAAATAAGGAAGAAAGCAATTCCATTTCCAGTTAGTATAGAAGTTTCTAGCAAACCATTGCTCTAATGCAAACAATTAGAAAAATCTAGATAACGTGGGGAGTTATGAATGAAAACGAGTCAAAAGAACTAAATTTCAGAAGAGGAAGTGCCCTCCCTAGTGAGCTTTTCTTCAAATTCCTCTTTCCCCCAGTAGAGAATTGAGGTTGCCATATCTGGGTATGAACAGAGAATTGAGTTTGCCAGAGTTTATAGATTTTTAGAGGGAGAAGAGGAAGCATTATAGCTTTAATAGTTGTCCAGAATGGAAATGGCAGATGGAAATCTGGAGACGCCTTAGCCACATACCCAGTTTTCACCACATGCCCAGTTTCCCCTATAAAACTTTTGTTAGTATTGGGAATCAGAGAGGATGGGGGCTGGTGGAAAAGAGGAAGAAATCTCCTGTAGATACTTAGTCATCAAAGTTCTGCTTGAGGGGAGAGTGCACAATAATTTCAAGACAGGTGCCATTTTTTTGAAACCAAAAAGAAACTAAAATTCACAAAACTGAATCTAGTTCTGATCCAGCTGAAGTCTCATTGGCACAAAGTAATCAACTCCTCAAAGGAAAGAACATATTCTTTTTTGAGTGGAAATAACATGACCTCTCTGACTTAGTATTTTATTATGCATATCGTTTGACATAAAAAAAATATGACACATACTTAAAAGAAAAATTAGCCAATAGAAGCAAGACCCATGAGAACTAGCAGACAAAATCATTACAATACTATTATAAATATGTTAAAGTAAATAGAAGAAGGATGGACAAAAGGAAAAAAAAACCAAAGAATTTCGACAGAGATACTCAATCTTTAAAAAAAGAACTAAATATACAGTCTAGACTTTAGAATATAATATCCAAAATTAAGAAGACATTGGATGGGTATCAAAATAAACTGGAGCCAGTGGAAACTAGGATCAGTAAGTCTGAAAATAGGACAATAGGAATAATGAAATTGAAGTACAGAGTGAAAAAAGACTTTTACAAAAATAACAAGAGCAACAACAACAACAACAGAACAAAGCATAAGAAACATATAGGCATACTATCAGAATAGGAATTCTAGGAGAGGAGAGGAAAGTAGTGCAGAAACAATATTTGAAGAGATAATGGTAAAGGTTTTCCTAAAGTTGATGGAAAATATCAAATTACAGATTTTTGAAGCTCATTGAATCTCAGGTTGAATAAGTGCAAATAAAACCACAAATTATAGACAAAAAGCCAAGGACCAAAGATAAAAGGAAAGCAATCAAAAAATAAAGATACATTAGGTTCAGGGAAACAGCAATAAGAGTTTTAGCTGAATTCTCAATAGAAACTATAGAAACCAGAAGATATTGGGACAACAATAAAATGAAATAATTCTATACTCAGCAAAAATATTCTTCCTAAATGATAGCAAAATACAGATATTTTCACAACAATAAAAGCAAGCAGAATGTAGTGGATACTTAGTTACTATTAATTGGTAAATGTAAGATTTAAATATTTTTTGTGGTTTCTTTGTGAACACAGATTAGATATTTGGGATGTACTTTGTGATGATAATTGTAACTATTTTGTTGCAAAATTTTATTTATTTTTTAAATTTGTGGATCTTTTACAATTAATTTTTTAGAGTCAGGACTTTAAAAAATGGACAATAGAAGAATTGGAAATGACATTAAAGAATAATAAATAGCTGATGTTTGCAAAGTTATATGGGATTGATACTTTCATATACTGTAAGAGGAGGAGTAAACTGGTATGATCTTTTAAAAGGTAATTAACTTGCACTTCAGTATGATTCAGGAAGCTTTACTGTGTAATTCCCCTTCCATGGATATATCACAGGAAAATAATTAATAATGTTTACAAACATTCAGCTATAAAGACACTTGGCACAGTGTTGTTTATAGTGGAACATCAGGAAAAGCAAACTTGTCTGAGTTTGTCTCCTCTTAAAAATCTTTACTGGATGATGACCTACCTGGAAACTTGCACTTACATCTCTCAGGCCTGAACTGAGTCACAAAGGATTTGAAAGGTAAGTTTTAAGTTTTTAAGCTGGATGTAGTGCCACTATGAAAATTAGGTTTCTGTTGAAAGAAAGAAGAAGAGAAATGATATTGGGTAGGTTCCTGCCAGTTTCTGTCCCATGTCAAAGAAAGTTTTATTTATGAGGATTTGAGCTGAGCTTTAAAGATAACATTGGAATTAAGATGTGGAAGAAAACAGGAATTTAAAGTTTACCCAAATCTACAGACAGAAAGTCTCGCTTTATATTAAATGAGAAAATACAATGTATATTGAAAAGAGAAGAATGACTACACCAGCTTTCTGAATGGAGGTGTCATGTAAAGGAACAAGGGAATCACAGGGAAGCTGGGTTGAAGTTACTTAGTGAGAAGCCTTAAATACCAGACTAAGGTTCTTGGATTCTATTCTCAACGCCTAATTGAACTATTGAAGATTTTAAAGCAAAGAATTAACATGATGAATCTGTTACTTGAAGGAGATTAATTTGAGAGGAAGTATAATGAATTGGAAAAGGAAGAGAGTGAAGATAGGGAGAACAGCTCAGAATGTTGAAATACAACCTGTCAGCATCAGGATAGCTCCTAAATTCAAACTGTGGCAGTGAAAATGGGTAAAATGAACAGGGGCAGGGACCACTGATCACTTGGCCATAAAATTTATATTCCATTTTAAGTGACTATAATTCATTCTTTTTTTTTTTTTGTATACTCTAAATCTCCAGATGCAGTCTATACGATTTAAACACTTCTAAAATCTCAACAGAAAAGGTCTCATATTCAGCAACAGTAAATACAATTATATGTCTATAGAGTGACCAGAAGTACAGACCTTTAAAAAATATAATAGAACACAAAAACCTATAGAAATATTTAAAAATTAAAAATGCCTTGATATATATATAATGTTCCAATTTACTTTTTATTAAATTTATTGGGGTGATATTGGTTAATAACATTATATAGGTTTCAAGTATACCACTCTATAATATATCATCCATATATTGCATTGTGTGTTCACCATCTAAAGTCAAATCCTTCTGTCAGCATATATTTGACCCTCTCTCCTGGTAACTACTAAACCGTTGTCCACGTCTGTGAATTTATGTTTGTTTTTCTTATTCATTTGTTGCTTTCAGTTTATATCGCACATATAAATGAAATCATAGTTCTCAGCTTTTTCTGTTTTACTTATTTCACTTAGCATGTTAATCTCAAGATCTGTTCATGTCGTCATAAATGGCAGTGTTTCATCTCTTCTTATGGCTGAGTAATATTCCATTAACTCATCTTCTTTATCCAATCATCTATTGAAAGGCACTTCAGTTGCTTCCATGTCCTGGCCACTATGAATAATGCTGCTATGAACATTGGAGTGCATCTTTCTTTATGAATAAATGTTTTCAATTTGGGGGGATAAATAGAAGAGGGATTGTTGGATCATACAGTAATTCTATACTTAATTCTTTGAGGAACCTCTGTACTGTTTTCCATAGTGGCTGCACCAATTTACATTTCCACTAGCAGTGTATGAGGATACCTTGTCCCCATAACCTCTCCAACACTTGTTATTAATTGTCCTGTTGATGATAGCTATTCTAACAGGGATGAGGTGGTATCTCATTGTGGTTTTGATTTGCATTTACTTAATAGCCAGTGAAGTTGAGCATCTTTTCATTTCTCTTGGTCATCTGTATGTTATCTTGGGAGAAGGTCTGTTCAGGTCCTTTGCCCATTTTAATGGGATCATATTTTTTGTTGTTGTTTGAGTTATATGAGTTCTTTGTATATTTGGAGTATTAGCCCCTTATAGAGGCGTTGTTTGTAAATACCTTCTTTCATTTTCAGTTGGTTGCCTTTTTGTCTTGTTGATGATTTCTTTTGCAGTGAGAAAGCTTTTCAGTTTAATATAGTCCCATTAATTAATTTTTGCTTCTATTTCCTTGCCTTTGAGGTCAAATTCATAAAATCCTCTTTAAGTCCAAGGCCCATGAGTTTAGGATCTATGTTTTCTTCTATGCAATTTATTGTTTCAGGTCTTATATTTAGTTCTTTGATCCATTTTGAGTTAATTTTGGTGTATGGTAACAGATAGCAGTCTAGTTTCATTCTTTCGCCTGTGGCTTTTCAATTTTTCCAGCACTTTTTATTAAAGAGGATTCTCTTTCTCCATTGTAGGGTTTTGGTCCTTTGTCTAAAATTATTTGCCCATTATATGAGGGTTTATTTCTGGACTCTCAATTCTGTTTCTTTGGTCTGTGTGTCTGTTTTTCTGCCAATACCATGCTGTTTTATTATTGTCGCTTTGTAGTTTAATTTGAAGTCAGGCAGAATGATACCTCTGCCCTTGTCCTTTTTTCTTAGAATCACTTTGGCTATTTGGGATCTTTGTGATTCCATACAAATCTGATGTTTTTTTTTTTGTTCTATTTCTTTAAAAAATGCCATTGGGATTTTGATGGGGATTGCACTAAATCTGTATACTGTTTGGGGTAATAAGGTCTATAGTTTGAATTCTAATTTTATCCCAGACTATGTTGCACAAAGAACAAACAACCTATATACTTGCAATTATGAGACTATATTTTGATTTGATTTGATTCTTTAAAAAAGCAGGTTGAAATCCATGACGACATGTTATTTATGGAGAATTTAATATCTTAAAGAAGCATGGTACAGTGGATATTTCATTTAAACTTGAATGCCCTTCTCCCCACCCACAAAATACTACTCCATGAATTTTTTTTCTCCTAAATTATGTTATATGATACTGAAATTATATAGCCTATGATTCAAACGAAAGCTATAGAGTACAAGAATCAGTCAGGTCCTAAGGTTATTGCAGTTTTTAACACATTTGCTAACATTTTCCTTCCGTTGCATGTTTACATTTTCTTCTTTCACAGCCCCTCATTTCAATTTTGAAAGAGCTTGCATTTTCCTTTCTCTCTTTCAAGCTTACGAACAAGGGCAGGATCTGTTTTGAAGGTCCAGGCAGAGTTCTAAATGGATGTGACATGTATCTGATGAAAATATAAGACATGTGCTTAAAAATGATTAATACCTGCTTTTATCAGGCTTCTAGAACTCTTAAGTTCATATATTTAATTCCAAATAGTTAAACAGTAAAAATAATGCAAAAATGTAAGAAAATATTTAGATAATTTCCTTAGAGAGAATAAGCCTTCTGTTAATAAGAGTTCTCCCCCAGATATGTGCCTTTCTTAGCATTTTCAGAATTAATGTAGCTTCATGACATTTTAATATGTGATAATTTCCAAACTATAAGAATCTCCATAGACTTTCAATCGACTCTTTATAATTAACAAGATGTTATTGAGCACTTGCTGTGTGCCTCCCACTGTGCTGAATGCTGTTGGACATGAAGATGTATAAGACATTTACCTTTTGTTAAAGGGATTATGGCCTAGTTAGGGAGACTGACAAGACTACTGCCTGAAAATAATTAGAGAACATTTTCAGATGACTTGTAATGTGTTCAAGAAGAATGATGGTGATAGCTACTATTTGTTGAGTCCTTGTTATGTGGCAGTCCCCTACTTAAGCATTTTAATGTATAATATATGGTTCCAATTACAAGGACTATAGGTACTCAGACAGGGAGAAATCTGTATAGGCAAGATAGAGAGAGCATCACAGTCACAGGTACAGTCTCAGAAATTTTGATGGGACCTTTCTGATAGAACCTGGAGCTTCAGAATGGTAAAGACTGGTATAGAGAGTGATTGCAAAAATGTCCCCAAATTTCACCCTTCTCTATATCCATGCCCTTTGCAATGTCATTTGCAGTCCATCTCATTAAGCGATAGACTCTACTTTTTGTACTATGAATGTAGGTTAGCCTTGTAACTTACCTTGGCCACTGTAAAGTAGTAACGTGACCAGTGTTCCAATTCCAAGCCTAGGCTTCATGATGCCAGTGCATTTCTTTCCTTTCTTTCTTTTATCTCAGGTTCTCTTGGCCCCCTGACTCTTGCTATGAGGACAAGCCTGGGCTAGCCCTGTGAATCATGAGAGACCACATGGAGCAGAGCTGAATCAGACAAGCCTAGGTTACTCTGTACCAGCCAGCCCCCAGCTGATTTGCAGGTTTATGGTGAGCTTAGCCGCAATGGCACCAATAGCTATCAGATATAAATAAAAAGCAATTGGGTGGTGAAAGTAAGACCTGTTTAACAAGGCTTTAGTTAAAAAGGAAAAAAAATCCTCTTCGATATATGTTCTTTACTTCCCTTGCAGAATATCAAACTCTCATTTATTTTTTTCTTGCCTCACTTCTTTTTTCCTTTTCAATTTCCTTTGCTGGTTCCTCCTCTTAATGTTGGAGAGGCCAGAGCTAGTCCTTAGACCTTCTCTCTAGTTATATCCAGTAGCTTATTAGTTTTATCCACCGTTTGGTTTTCAATTCCATCTATGTGCTGAGAACTCCCAATCTTATATCTTTAGCTTATCTCTCTCTCCTGAAGTTCTATAAACTGTTTACTTGACACTTCCACTCAGAAGTCTAATAAGCATCCTGAACTCAGTATCCTTCCAAACCTGCGTTCCGATCATCCGTCTTATTCCTGCTCCTCCACAGCCTTTACTATAAAACTTATTGAGAAGTTGCCACTTCTATCTTTGTCCCCCTGCAGACTATTATCAATTTAGCAGTCATACTTATCCTGTTAAGAAATAGTCAAATCATATCATTTTTTTCAGTTCAAAACCTTGCAATGGCTCCCCATCTCACCTAGAGTGAAAATCAACATGCTTACTGGGGCCTCATGGGCCTTATGTGATCTAGCCCCTGTGACCACCCTCACCTTTGACTTCTCTGTCCAGCCATTTGTCCTCCTTATTTTAACTCAAACATGCCAAACATGACCCTACTTTGGAGCCTTGGCTCAAGCTGTCTCTTCCACCTGGAATCTTTCTGAAACACATACTTCTACCTTAGGACTACTGAATTGTCCCTTACCTGAATACTCTTTCCCTGGATTTCTACTTGTCTGACTCCCCCACTGCATTCAAATCTTTGCTCAGATGAGGCCCAAGAAGACCTAGCTAGAATGAGAACTTTGTGAGTGCAGAGAACACTCTTGACCACTTAGATTTTCCCAGCTCATAGAACACTCCTTGCCTAACTGGCCCTCAAAAAATACTGATTACATAAACAAACATTGATTAACTAACTAAATATTGATTAAATAAGTAAGTATAAGAAGATGCAATAAATATCATTGTTTTGGAAAAGAAAAAAAAAAAACACCACAGGTATTTTAGAGCTCAAATACTGACCCTTCTAATAGGTGGTATGATGTTTTAGACAATGTGTTTCATTTCCTTTTCTATAAAATGGTGATAAACTACTACTTATTTTATAGAGCCATTATGAGGATTTGAAGAGCAAATTTATACAAAGTAATTAGTCATGCCTAGAAGATTATAAATATTAAGTAAATAGTACATTTGATTATTAATAGTACTTACCTCATAGATTTGGTGTAAGGACTGAATAAAATAATATGCATAAAATTCTTAACATAGTAAATGGCCAGTTGATGTTAGCCAATGATTTGGCTTTCTCTCCTCTCCAGAAAGCTGCTGTAAATTGAATTCCACTTTTAGTGTATGATATGTTTTTTGAAATAGTCTTTACGAAAATTCGTAATACTCTCACCTCAACACTATTTATTGATTTAGCTAGGGTCTTCTTCCTAAAAATCTTCCTGGTTATTAGTTGTTGACCACTTTTCTTCTTTCCCTAATCTACTATCCCATCAATATCAGTTTTCTCCTAACAAGCCATCATTTGTTTCTTTAACGAAGGGTTGTGTGTGTGCAACTGTAAAAGTTAACACTGACAAGCAGAGAACTTGCACTTAATAAGTTCTTTAAAAAGAGGTCATTAGTGTCCTTTCTTTATGGACTAATCTTTTGAATTCTGGAAATTAGCTTAAATTGATAGAGGCAGAATAATTGGCATTTTTAAACATTTTTACTTATACTGTTGAGTAAGTACAGTGCCTTAGAATACATATTTGCTAACAAATTTTCTCCTGAGAGAGAAGGAAGGACATTATTATGCTGTTAACATTCATTATTTTAGACATTATGCTGAGACAGAGCAGAGGAGACAGTTGGAAGAACTGCTTTTCTATAGGTCATTGGATCATCTGATTATTGTTCTCTGTTTCATTGATCGGTATGGACTCTATCTTCGTAGATATGTACAATTATGAAATTCAATGAAAATAGGATTAAAAGCCTCACCAAGAACTGGAAAGATGATAATAGAAGATCTCATTTTGCTGGTCCTGGGAAGTTTCCCACTAACTGACTTGTCTCCTCTTTCATCCATTTCCCTCCCCAAATCTACTGTGTGTTCTTTCTTCCCAGAAGAACTGAGTCTATAATATTTCAATTCCTGGAAAAGATACATCAGGCCAGTGTAACATTTACTACCAATGCATGATATTAAAGACATTCATTTTCCCAATTCCCTCATCAGACTAGACAATGCTGATAACCTTTCTAGAAAGCTCACATCACCATACACTAAACCGAATTCACCAAAACAATCCCAATTTTTAAGAAAGGGGAATGTCAGAAATCTATTTTCTACATACAAATATTAGTTTGCTGAGTGTATCTTTAAATGAATATACTAGAATATGTAGAATTACACAGCTGAAGGGAGTTTGAGTTTTCCTTTGGTTAACTCTATCTCTTTCATTAATATCTATATTGAAACCACCACTTCAACCAGAGGAATGTGTGTGTGTGTGTGTGTGTGTGTGTGTGTGTGTGTGTGTTATGGAATATCCCAAGGAAAAAGTCAAACTTCTTTATATACATGTGACAATGAATTTTGAGATGTTTGAATCTTCTGAAGGCTAGTATTTGAGTATGACTTTATCTATTTTTTTTTTCCAGCAGTGAAAACTCAATTCTATTAAAAAATAGGTACATAATCCATTGTGCAGTGAAGAGAGCACTGAGTTAATCAAAAGACATGGGTTTGTGATCTTTTTTATTTTTATTTTTTAATTTACCAAGTGTGTGACCCCCAAGGCAACTCACAGTATCTCTTTGGGATTCATGTTAGGATAATCTCAAAGAGTTCTCTCAATTTAAAATTCTTTAACACCATGATTTTTCCATAGCACTCAGATTTTTGGTTCATGGACTTCTTTCAATGATCACCACAGACAACTTTGTTACCTCCTAAGGAAAAGATTTTGAGAACATTTTTGTTTTATAAATAATTAAATCTGAAATGAAAGTTTAATATATTAGTATTAGGATATACAATATATTGGTATTATGCTGTTAAGCTTAAGTTTTGATTACCCATAATTATACTCAATATCCTGATTTTTTCTACATTCAGCTTTTAGTAGGAATATAAAAAATGAAAAGACTATTCAGATCAATGCGCTTTTCCTGAAATAGCCGTGGCTTGGAGTCAGAACACATTAGATTGGATGTAATCTGCCTTCAA
Organism: Eonycteris spelaea; assembly: GCA_003508835.1. Lineage (NCBI taxonomy): Eukaryota > Metazoa > Chordata > Mammalia > Chiroptera > Pteropodidae > Eonycteris > Eonycteris spelaea. The sequence goes on along the minus strand of PUFA01000043.1, from coordinate 7,692,240 downwards.
CTGCCTCTTCCATCATTCTTTCTGCACGGTGATCACAGATGTTCAGGATGATAACCTCAAGTTACTGCAAGATCTTCAAGAATCAAAATCTAAATTAAATAAACTGTGCTAAAAATACTCTACCTATTAAGGGAGGAAAGTCATTCAATATTAACAAGCACATTCAAGAGAAAAAAAGATTATTTATTGAAGTAATCTATCCACCAGTATTTATTTAGTTTTAAGAAAAAGATTATCTATTGAAGTAATCTATCTACAAGTATTTATTGAGCAGGAACTTTTCTAGGTACTATAAAGCATTCAGAAATTTAAGATATGATCTTATTCTCAAAATATTTTTTCCCTCTTTAATTTCCCACTCTCCACTTCCACCCCTGACATACGGATGTTGCTGCCTCCCCTAAAGAACCAGATCTCTGAAGGCAGGGTGTCTCCTACACTCTCGCGGAGTGCACCAGGGCCTGGGGGCCTGGAGCACCCAGGGCCTGGCGCACCCCAAGTATGGTCCATGGTTCTACCGGGGGCGCGAACTCAGCACCTTCTGCATGTATAGCAGACGTGCTAACTATGGAGCCACCTCAAAATATTTTTTAAAATATTTTTAAAAATAAATTTAAGGATAGTAAATAAAACTAAACAGTAACATGTGTTTATGGTTACTGTGGTGAATTGACACTCATTTATTTTAAATTGCTTATAGTGTGTTTTTCTGTGCTATAGTATATAGAAGTTTAAAAACTACACTTCCCAAACTTCTTTAAAACTAGAGTTCCGGATGTAAATTAGATTCTTCCAATTAGAGGTGTTATATAAGATTTGGAAGGCAGAAGTGAGATAGGCCTTTTGATTGCTGCTTCGCTTGTTTTTCCTAGAAGCCAGGTTGTGGGGATGGGTTTTCCTGCAGTCGCATTGCAGTATTTAGTCACTAACTTTGTGGGTGTGGAAGGCAGTTGCAGAGGTGGTAGCAATACCTTCCAAAAATGTGAATTTCAGCTCTACAGGTAAGTAATGAGCCTAGCAGTTCTCTCGGTGTCCCGTGTTGTGAACGTGGAGGTACTCCTAAATGCTCAGCGTAAAGCCCATTCTGCCAATGCTTGCAACAATTCTATGAGCATCCAGATTCCTGTATTAAACCCCTTTCTACTCAACATAGCTGACCCGATTCCTGTGTCCAGCCAAAATATTTGCTAATTGACAAATATTTGTAGACCAGTGATCCTGCTTGAGTTCAGAGAAGACAGGAATAAGTTATGATGACAAGATTTGTAATGAAGGTCTTACGGACTAGATGACGAATTCCAACCTTGAAGAAAAGAAAAGTGGACATCTGACACTTCTTTGAAAAGTCTAAGATTTACATATAGATTCATACTTGCACTTTATATATGTAGTAATAATTTGGATTTTGCAGCCTGTAGATTATAAGACCACAGAAGGCACTGAGAACCACTGCTTTAGGACACTTTGTTTTACTAACTTCAATTTAAAGAGATTCTTATTTTTCCAGGCTTCAATTCATAGAATGATTCCTCAAAGAGCAGTTGCTGTTACTTTAGCCTCCGTCCTTTAAATTAGAATAATCAAAAATGTGTTCCAGATATTTTATGGATAATGCTAAGCTAGCAAAAGCCAGAAATCTATAGACTTAAGGATAAAAATTCTCCTGAGCCCACCCTCTTGTGCCAAACAAGGTATTATAAGGATTTTAGTTTGGTTTTGTGGCTTTACAGCCTCAAATCATGAAAGGTCAAATTAGGAAGTGGTGCTAGGGAATTCTAGGAATGTCGCTCAAACTTTCAGAAACTTCCATCATGTTAGGAAGCTCCAGTGTGCTTTCATCTTCTTTTCTTGGACTGTTGGAAAATTCCCTTGCTCCCTGAGATTAACTACTCCAAAGCAACCTGGACTTGTACTGACTGGGCCTGGTTCTCTTAGTTATAAGCATGTATCCTTGGTCTCTTCTCCATGAGGGATAAAGTAACAAGCATACCTTCTTTATACTTATACCTTCAAGTGAGCTACCACCTGACCTGACCTATTTAGTGCTGGTCTCCTCTTGACATGAAGCCAAAAAGAACAGCATCTTGGTTATCTGCTTCTGAGAGCAGAGTTTATGGGGAAACTCTACCTCTGAACCTCAGACCAATTACACATTAGCAACCACGGGGCACATCAGCTTAGCTAAGACCAGGACAAGGCTAAAATACCTGATCTTTTCATTTGCTTGGGGCTTGACAGTGGTTAGAGGTACAGAAATGCATTTCTCCAGGAGCCACCAAAGAATCAAAGGATTTTGCTTTGTCTTTCTAGAAAAGGCAAGTTTCTATCCTTTGTCATTGTTGGCTACATGTATTATATTCCTCAATTACTAGAGCCGTTATAATTTTGTAAACGCAGTGCGAAGGCAAAGAAGTCAGAAAGTTATAGTTGCTAACCCCGTGAAATTGCTAATACGAGTCTTCACATTCCTAACTGATCACTCCAGGGGCTTCCAGCTCTAAGTGGAACAGGAATGTGAGAAGCAGATAACGGAGAGATCGTTCTCTTTTTCCAAAATTAAGTTTAGGCTAGCTTTTATAGACCACGATAGGATCACATACTATGTGAAATCAGAAGATACTTCATAGGATATCAGCTTGCAACCAAAAACTTAGGTGTCTTTACTGTACTGGCTGGAGGGTTTATGAATCCTGCCATAACAAGGAAAATTTTCCTGCCTACTTAGTCTCTATCTTTCTCTACTTCTCACTCCCTTCTGCCTTGATCAAATCAATCCATTATAGTAAATAAATGGTTAGACCTCGAACTTTGCCTCTGTGATAAAAAGAAGTCTGGGTATGGGCTGACCTCGTGTATAGGTAGCTTTTATGGTTGCAAGAAAGAGGAATGGGAAAGCTCAATTCTCTGACAAATCACCCCACCTGTGGCTGTACTAGATATTCTCAGAAAAAGTCATTTCTCTGACACAAAGCTTCCCCCCCACCATTAAATACAAAATGGCTTTCCAGATAGTATGCTTTGTGTTGTTATCACTGATACCCCAAGGGTGAAACCAAAATACAATTTTAGGTTTTTGTTGAGGCTTCAGAGAAAGCATAGAGCACTAGGTGCTTACAGCTGAGGGATGGAAAGGGTGCTTTAAGGATGAGTGAGCAGATTGGAGAGGCTGTTTTTAAAGCAAACAAGCAAACAAACAACCTCTCTAAGTTTGTGGAACATAAATTGGCTCAGTCAGCAATATGTTTTAGTGTTTGTTTTGTTTTGTTTTCTGGTGACCTATAAAAAGAATTTTCCATTCTTGAAGAATAACCACTGTTTAATCTTTCCAGATATGCGAGGAACATTCTCTTTGTATGCTCCTTTCTGGAGATTAATCTTCAATGAATGAAATTTCTATTTCTTAATGACAAGGAGAGCGATACTTCAGTAGGAAGAGAAGATGCAAGTAAAAACATCTTCACTGCTACCCACAATAATAGTTTAGGAAACAGAAGGGAGGAAAAAGAATAAAGGGCATCTTAAAGATGAATATACCCAGTGATGCTATGTAACTAGATTAAGGGAAATGAAAGGATTACAAACTGTATATCTTTTTCTAAACTTAAAAAAAATGGTAGCAAACTTGTTTTTAAAGAGTTAAATGGATAACTTGTTTAAAAGAGTTTTTCTACAATATTTGCTCTAACAAACTTATTGCAAATGACAGTTTGCAACAGTGTTTGTTGCTTAGTGATTACAAGTCTTTTCTCATTACTTCAAAGATTTTTATATTGGAAAAAATTTTAGATTTCTAAAACTTACTCGATTTGCCAGAGAAGAAGCTTATCAATTTGGAAATATTGAAGGTAATGCTGATTTTTGTGTGGGGTATGGGAATTCTTTGAGGTGAAATATAAGTACCAGGAAATCTCAGAGAACACCACTGCAGGGGAAAAATATTTCATGCTTATGAAATTAAGAAATAGCATTTGACATTGAGCCTTTCCTCCTTAACTCACAAGCTGCTGAACTAACTCAAATCTGTACTAATTGGGGGTTTTGTTTGGCTCAAAATTATGGGCTCTTTAAAAAAAGCACAAATGTCCATATATTACACGCCATTTCTAATTATAAAATACAAATGACAGTACCAAATTGGCTCAATTTCCCACTCCAGATATCACATATGGTATTAAGTTCAATAAAGACAAAATGTGTTGAAGGTACTGAAAATGTAAAACTTTCATTCATCACATATGCTTCATACATTCCATCTTTGAGTTTCTTATCGTAGGTTTTTATATTGTGAAATAAAGCCAATTTCATATTTATCCTAGGTGACCAGAATGTGACCCCTTTGAGCTTTGTGGACTTTGGAGATTTCGTGACATTGAAATCACAGCCCCTTCCTAGAGAGGTTATTTAACTTGATCAGTATGCCTCTGTTAGGGCTAAGAACTAGGAATTTGGAAGCAATCCTTTACTCTTTAAAGAAAAGTATAAAAGGTACTTCTATCTTCCCTCTGAAGGGGGCTTTGATCACCTACATACAACATCAACTATCCTGCCCTTAATCAACTGGTATAAGCAATTCTCTGTTCTTGCATTCTTGTAATAGGTTGTGAAGACGTAAAGAGAGAATATCAGAATCAATAGTAGGGCTATTTATTCTTAGGGTCCCATGTTCTGATCCGTTGTATGGATTAAAATAAAGATGGGAAAGAATTTCACTGACAGTTATTCACATATGTATCTATACTTCATTCCTCTTTAGAAAATATTAAGGTGCTGTACAGAATACAAAGAAAGAGAGAATACAATAAGACAGAACTGACTGGCATTTAATGATTTCATTTGGAAAAGTCCAAATCAAAAAAGTCAAAGTTTTGGAGCTGTCATCATATTCCTCCTTTTATGAGGAGGAATTCATCACTTTGATTATCATTTACCTCTACCTGAAATCATTTTTAGTTGAGGCTTATCTTCCAAAACTGGTAATGCTGAATTTCTCTTCATGACATGCTTCATGATTTTCTCCCCTTAATCTTGTTAAGACTGTGAGTCCTAGATTTTAAGAGTAAGAAGGGCTATTTGAAAACAGCTAATCCAGGCTCTTCATTGTACACATGAGGAAACGTAGGCTTAAGTGTTCAAAAAACTAGTCTCAGGTTCCGGAGACATCTAGTAACAAAGACAAAGCCAGATTTCTTTTTATTTCTTTAAATTTTTCATATTCAGTTTGTTCCTTTTAGAGATTGGTCTGTATGAATAGATCTTACCATAAAGTGCAGATCCTAATAGAGTCAACTTAAACTTTGTGGGGAACTGAGATATAATCTCAGTATTGTCAGAGACCTCACTCAATTCGATTTTTTTTCTATATCATCTTTTATTATTAGACATCTGTCCTCTGCTTGAATTAGTACAATGTCAGATAATGCCTGAACTTCTGAGACAAGCCACTTCATTACCAAGTAGGACCACTTATATAAAGAATTCTACATTATTTGGAGCAAAATACACCAACCTATAAATTCTCCTAATAAAGTTTGCCTAATAAGGGGGAAAATGGCTCACTTGCCTACACCCCATACAGTAGAAGATTCCCTGAGTCTCAGTACTTAAATCTTTGAATCAAATAAGCATTTCCATCCCAGAGGGCATTCCAAGAGAAATCTCAAACCCAAGACATCCCTTCTGTACCCATGTGGATGACAGTTGCTATGGGAATGAGGAGAAGGAGTGCTGTCCTTAGGCACTCCATGATTTCATCCCAGTCCAGCTCCTGCTGGGACATATGTACCCGCTAAGATTTTTATAGAGGTTGATCAGCTGAGCCTAGCAGAGGAAGTGCTGGATCCCTCTGCATCGCTGCAAGGGAACAAGATTTATTAGTGCTTATGAGTGGCTCTAATGTCCCTGCCTTGCCTCTCTCACAGAAAAGCACAGAAATTCGAATTTTATTACAACTCCAGGCTCCTGTTTTCAGTCGTAATTCTTAGGTGGATTTTAATAGTTTATAACTAAAAGAAGAGAACACTCGAGTAAACCTTTGTCTGATCAAGTACCCACAAATCCAATGCGTGCATCTAAAGTGCAGGTCAGACTCCAAATATTAAGCTCTTGATTTCTCTGTGGCTTATAAGCATGAGGAAGCAGCTCAGAATGGCTTCAAAAGATCTTCAGTGTGACTCACCCGTGTTGGGAATTCCAGCTGAGAATACAGTAAGTGAAGCAGGCTATTTTGCAAACTAATGAGAAACTGACTCTGTCCTTGGAAGGAGACACCACCCAGAAGACAACACAGCTCTGTTTACATAAAGGGGAGACTGGGTGCCTGAAACACAGCCAGGAGCCACCTTATATGAAATCCAAGGCTGGGTTTTGTGTCGATCTTGGAGTGGGGCAGGGAAGAGCATTCTTTGATAATGAAAGCCCCATCTCTGGAGACTGTGAAGCACTCTAGAGAAGCTCCATCCATCTATCATCATTTTTTTTTTTGCCAGAAAATAGAAAAATTGGACTTACAATACGTCCTTTAAAAGGTTTAGCAATACCTTTGCCAGTTTATAGGCAGAACATCAGCTTGCATCGTCAAAGTCAATGTCTTGCTTAGGTACTCTTGATTATACAGATGTGGTCGGGAGGTAGACAACTTCTAAAACACTTTCCAAATACATCCTTAAATAAAAAAGTATCATTCTCTTCCAGAGTGGAAATACTTGGTAGTCTTACTAATTCCCTGGAAATTTACAGTGCCCAGAAAAAAAAAAAGCCATTTTTCTTGACTAATAGGGAGACTTGTAATGCAGGACAGAAATTTCACTATTAGTCTATTGCAGGAAGTCTGTTATATGCTTGTCATATTATAAGTAGGGCCTTTAATATTTATTAGAAATTATTTAAGATACACAGAAAGATATAAAAATAATACAGTGAAATCTCATGATCCATTATCCAGCATAAGACATAAAAAATGACATAAATTTGAAGCCTCTCTCTACTAACCCCAATCTCATCTTCCCAGGCCTCTGAGAGTAATCTCTGTCCTGAATCATATGGTTTTCATTCTAAAGCATTTATTTATAAAATTAGCACATAGTATTGACTTGAAAGGTTATAGACTTCATATGAGATATTTTGTACATCTTTTTCTGTAATTTACTTTTTCTACAACATGTATGAAGATTCATGTTGATAAATATAGCTCTAGTGTATTCATTTTATTTATGATTAATAATTTATTTATTTTTCCATTCTATTGATAGATGTGTGACTGGCTTTTATTTTGGTTCAAAAATGTATACTTCCAACTTTACTAGAGTTTATCAAATTGTTCTTGAAAGTGGTTATACTAATATATACTCAATGAGCAATGTATTAGAGTTCCTATTGTTTCACATCCTCACTAACATCTGCTATTTTCAACTCTTTAAAAATTTTGCAAATCCAACGACATCTCTGATTTCTAGGTTATTTAAAAATTTTGCTAATCCAATGACATCTCTGATTTCTAGATTATTTAATGTTCCCTTTACCCTTGACTTCCAAGCATTATCTTCTTCATATTTAACCGACTGTTTAAAAACATAAATAAGCATATCATTGGCAAGATTTACATCTTTTATACTGAATTTGCCTTCCCAATTTTCTTCTCCATTTCTCACATTAAATATTGCTCTCTCCATCTATATCTCTTTTTTTCTTATATACACACACACGCTCACCCACACACACACACACACACACACACCCCAATACTTTCCACTGGTATATATGATCAGACCCCTATTTAAACAAATACTGTGAGAAAAAATTTTTATTTTATTTCTTATTTGGTGAAAAAACAAGATTCTTATTTTTGTTTCTATTTTAAAATAAAATAAAATAAAATAAAATAAAATAAATTCTTACTTTTTTATTTCTGCAGAGGTGAAAATTTTGGGAACCTTCTAATATGTGAGAACTTTTTGCATAAAAAAAAGAAAAATATCTGGCCCTCTTCACGAGGGTTCTTTGTATTTCTTTACAAGTATAGATGTACACATTGTACATACCTTGATGTTTACTAGAGTTAAATTATTAGCTATATTAGATGTATATGCTTTTAGGAGTTCCCCCCTAATAATGTTTCTATCCATAAAGTATTACTTTTAGATACCACAAAAGGATATTCCAGATATCTATGTCCAATCGCACCTGATTTTCTATACATTTCTTAGTTAAAACCTGGATTTTGTCCAAAGATTAATACTGAAGGGATAAATTTGACTCTATTCCACATAGTCAATTTAATATAGTCATGTAAAGGGAGAAGTTGTTTTTCTACAGAAATTTTAGAAAAAGCATTGGAGTTCAAATTTAATGTGTGGCTTTTCCTTTATGAGGATTAGCTGCTGTTCAAGTCTGAAAAAAATACTAGGGAGAAGTAAAATTATAGATAGAAATAGTATAAAACCAAGGGTGGCTTTTGAGTCCCACTTAATAGGAATATAGAACTCTTTACACTTTCTAAGTTTTCCCCATTCTATTGGGACTGTTAAACAAATAATAATCTCTTTTCCCCTTTAAATAATTCTTGTCCTACTTTTAAAACTACTAGGGGAATACAATAAAACACATGCAAAACTTACCATCAGCATTACTAAAACATATGTGACAGCATGCAGAAACTCCAGACCTTGTAAAAATACATTTAAAAGCACAGAAAAAAAATCACCTAAAATACAGGCAAACATATATTTAAATGAAGAGTATGAGTTTGGACAGAAAACTTAGGATTTACTTTTAGTTTTGTCATTGCCCAGATCTGTGCCTTCTGTAATCATTCTTATATTCCTGAATTTAGTCTCACCCTTCATATAGTTGAGTGATAATTTTCTTTGTCTTTCAGAGATATGAGACTATCCTATTATTTTTAGGCCAAATGAGAGAAGGTGGCTAAATAACTCAAGAGGTATTAATGCTGTGACAAACACTAATGAAATACAAGGCAGTATGGATCTAGTAGAGTCGTAGAACTGGCATTAGATCTAAGTTCTTTTGTAGAACACACAGGTTTAAGATTATCTATCATTCTCCCTGAATCCATGATTCAATGGCCAGATTCCTTTGAGTATCTACATCATTAATCTCTCCTTTACCCTTGACTCTCAAGAATTAGCTTCTCCATACTTAACCAATGGTTTAAAAACAAAAACTTCTATATGCAATGGCTTTCCTTCTATCATAAAATCTAATGAATTCACCTTGCAAGAGTTCAAAGTGGTAGGAAATGTGCTACAAATCAATGGACTTTAAGATTTCTCTCTTCAATACTGAGGTCACTTTCTAAATTCTAATAGTTCCAAGCAGCCAAAAAATCCCTAGTCCTTGACCTCGACTTTTGGGCTTGGGTCCACAATCTTCAGAACTGGGACTCAGCCCAAGTATAATTCTTGTCTAGCTGTAACCCAAATGTTTGGTAGAACTTCTAGCAACAAAATATCTATAAACAAACAAAATTAACTAGTACATCACTTCCACATCATTTTAATTTAAATCAGAGTAATTTCTTTAAAAAATAAAAAAGTTACATAAAAGTATCAAGAGAAATTTCTATTTGTTAAAAGATATTTTTTAGCAATATGATGATTTTTAGAAACACAGTGGGTTAGGTTTTATGGGAAGTTTTGTATGACCTCCTGTTAAACTTGGTTCTGTAACTACCCTTGACAACTACGCTGTGTAAGATTGTGTTCAGGGAAAACATCATGGGCATGTAACCTCTGCAGTCTCATAAAGCCCCATGTTCAGAAAGGCCCTGTGCTTGGTTGAATGCTCTGCTATAGCCTTCTTGAAATTCTTAATAATTTTACCTTTGAATTTGAGATTTTTAAGTAAAGTTTGATGGAACAATGAAACATGATCATGAGAAAAGATACACATTTCCATTGTTTGTCTCCCCATTTGTATACAGTGTTCACCATGAGCCCATAATTCCAGGGGACCTACAATGCATAATTCACTAATACTAAAAGTGAGTGCAAGGTAAGCTTCTTATATACATGACTGAGTAAGTAGGGATGCTGACAACCCCAAGAAGCACTTTCCATTAGAAACAAAACTAGCTTTGAACTCAGGAAGAAGGCAATTCCATCAAAGACATACTAATAACCAAAGAACCCTATTATATCCATTCTCATTTGTGTTACTTCCCTGTATCAGCAACTTATGTTGAAAATGATGACATAGAAAAAATGCTAAGATAACCCAGAGTTCCTTTTCCTGTCAGCCTTTTCTTACTCATCAATAAACAAAATGTAGTGACTGTGTGTATCAAGAAATGAAATAAAAAAATATGAGATAATTTTGTGACGCATTTTTACTGTCCCGGTAAGAACAAAATGCATACGTGTATGCAAACTGCAAAATATATATTGTGTACATTTGGTAATTCCTCATACAAGTTAAATGATCTTATAGTTGTATTTTCAATTTGTATTGCACAATATAAAAATTAATGATAACATTCATGTTAATAATTCAAAATTTTAATTATTTTTTACTTGGAACAACATTAAAAGCAAATTTAAAACTTCATGGTACACCAAAAGAGAAAACAATTTAAAACGAGAAAAAAATGTAGTGCCTTTAACAGTAATTTTTTTCCTATTTTTTGTAAAAATGACTCACATTTTCATTTTGCACTGGACCTATGAATTTTGTAGATAGTTGGCTACGATATGAGTAGCGAAAAAGAAATAAAAGTAGACAATAATGATTAAGGGTATAATGATATCGCTGAGTGTCTCCCTCTCTCAGATAAGGAAAAGAGTGGGGGAGAGTTTAAACCCATTTTGAGTGGAGAGGATGAATACCTAAAGAGCTGGGCTCCATGGCCTGTGTTGGTTCGACTGGCTCCAAAGCAGAGAGCAGGGAGCCTTCAGCAGTGTCTTGATCCTGCTCTAGATAATTGTCCCACTGGCTGGACCATTTGCCATCTTTTGATCCCTAGTCTGTTCAGATTAATATAACAAATATAGAGAAGGCAAAAAGGTGTCTGCAAGCCAGATGCTTAAGCTGTCATCTGTTTCTAAAGCAGAGCCCTTTCAGCTGGGGAGGACTGGGTAAATAGTTTCAGGCTTTGCGCTGAAAGAAATTGTTAGTGTTTACCTCCCCTTCCCCTGTCAAAATAAAAAAAAATTAGATGTCTCATGAAGTTAGGTTTTAGATTATATTTTATTTTATCTAGTAAACTTTTATTGTCACTCATAATCATTCATAGCTTTACATCTATTAATTCTCCCACTTAAGCATAACACGGTTTCATGCCTGGGGCTTTTTCTCCAAAACTTTGCTTTATTCTTATTTTTGAAATTCTAGAGGTCTACTTTCTTCACCTGTGTCAGTTCAGGTCTCCTTCCTGCCCTGTTCTCATCTGGTATCACTTTATGTCTTTCTCCCATGCAGTTGTGACTGACAGAGAGCTATATCTGGCCATCAGGGCATGTTAAGAGGAGCAGGGGAGGAGATCTGAGTACTTTCAACAGATGACAAAAAGGAATGAGTAGATACATTTGTTAGCATTCTTGCCTTTGGGTGGGGCAGCTTTGAGACATGGATGTCATTCAGAGGTCACCTTAGAACTCATTGCTAACGGTGATTGGCTGATTATTAATGCCTTCTATTGCCTTCATTCTCTTCCTTCTGGAATGGCCTCCCAAACAAACTAGAACTCAAATCCAATTCACGATCTGCTTCTGAGGGAACCTAATATAAGGCAATATAAGGGAACCTAATATAAACCTGCGTTAAAAATCTGAACTCTTAAGCACTACGAAACATGAACTCTTAAGCACTTGCTATCCTGCAGTGTCTCTTAAAATATGGCCTGTGGAATATTTGCCTTAGGATTACCTAGTGATAAATGTTAGAAATGAAGATTCCCAAGCAGATGAACTTATACATACTGGAGCTTGAGAATCAACTTTAGTATTTGGGGTGTCAGTTAAGATTTCCAAGTCTAATGAGAATTTTCTTTCCACATATAATAATTATATATAACTTCAAGTTGTTTACACTGGTTCTAAATGATTTTCCACATTCTTATTTTGTGTATGTATGTCTGAATGCTGTTTATGCTATATGCTTATGAGTACATTTCAGTATTTTATAGTAGGTTAGAAGTATTCGATCAGCTAAAATAAGAAAATGTCCTAATCACAGAAAAATAAAGTCCAAGGAGCAGAAAAAAAATGGCTTGTAGCTAAAGATTTTTGATCCTTCATTCTCTACCCACCAATAATTTCCCATGAGGCCTTGAAAGGGCTAGTTAACCTCTTAGTGTCTGTACTTCCTTATGTGTTAAATGGGACTCATAACCCTTATGATGTAAGGGCACTAAGCAGATGAATTATTTAATGTTAGATGATCTATATAATCTGCCACACAATGTTATTTTGAAGATGCTCATACATTATTCATTGCTAAATGCATTTATGTTACATTATTAGAGTATGTAGTCTCTCACAAATTTCAGATATTACACACATTTTTTTAATAGGTGGAAATAAGACACATGCTGTGGGATATTTTTAGCTAAAGTGAGTTAATCTAGATGACCCAGAGTGAAATGTTTTAGGGCTCTATAAAAACAATGAACCTTTATGGTGGATGATAAATATTACTGTATTTATTTGTAGTTAGGTAGACCCTGGGCATTCAAAGATATAATATCACAGTTTCTGTTCTTTGTAAACAACCTCATAGGTTTGTGTCACAGAGTAATCTGTAGTTATACAATGGCATGAGTTTTAACTGTACACACTAAGAGCCTGGTATGTGGTAGCAAGTCAGTCACCATAGCCCTGAGGGAAGCTAGTTGGCTTCTCCTCATATGTGGCTCACCTTAGTCCTGTTCTCTCTCAGAGGCAGTAGGTGTTCTTAAGTGTTAAAACCTTAGTGTATTTGTGAAAAACGGCTCTTCCGGGAGAAATAAACCATTACCAGTGCTGCTGATGAAACTGAAGATATACTTATTCTTAGCCTGAAAAGAGATATTTTTAATAAATTAGAATGTAATGTTGAACTTGGCAGATTTAAGTCCATGATACAATGGAGTCTACCAAATGGGTGTATAAGAACCAGAAAAATCACTTCATCAAGTTATTTCAGTAAGAGTCCTCACCAAATCAAAGTTAATTCATTTATTTTCACATTTTTACTCTTTTATAGAAATGGCTAATTTGAGGGTCAGAAAAGTTTTCAATTTTCAATTTGACTTCATAGCATTTTACAGGAAAGGCTATATGTTATGGTGTTCTTTTTCATTCCTTTTATCAATTTTAATAGTGTTTTTAGTTAATTTTTTTATATTTTGTAGGAAAAGCTCATATAATCACCAAATGAAATATTACCTCTTCATTTTTGACATTTGATCCATTAAACTCTTTATTTTACGTTATAGCAGCCCTTCAGAAATAATGTTAAAAATAGAGTACCTGACATTCTCCTCTTGTTCTTAACTTTAACTGAAATATTTTGAGGGTTTCTCAAAGTGTATTTTATACAACAGTTGCCCTCCTTGAAGAAAGAATTTTATGATAAATTAAGCTTCAGAAATCTCCCGCACTCTGTTCCCAGTTTAGTCGAAGAGCATATTTACCTACTTATTAAATGTGCTGAGCAGTTCTATACTTTAATCTTTTGTATAATCCTGGGATAAACAGTATTCCAGATATTAAAAAATAAATAACAATGTCTAATGTTTTATGAAGGGGACATAACCTTGACATTACAATACAGAAAAAATTACATTGTTTACCAGTTTTTATTGTCACCCTTTAGCAAATTGGCAGATATATCATCATTCATTTTCAGAGCAGTGGCGTGAAGGAAAATCCTGCTGCAATGTCTCTGATGGTCACTATAGAATAGACACAAAGCCCTCAACTATTCAAATAAAGTCACATATAAATCTTCCCAAAGTGAACAATTTTTGTCCTACAGATTTTTGACCATTAAGTTTTGTTGAGTACTGAGACAAAATATGCCTACATTTCCTTTTGTAGACGTCTAGATTAGTTTAGTCTAAAAATTAAAAGACAAAATATATAAAATTCTGATCCATTTGCAACTAGTTTTCCTGTTGAACCATGGTGTTTTCAGTTCTTTACTATGTGGCTGCAATTATGATCCCTAATTCTCCACTTCAGGGTGTCTTGTTCATCGAAGCAACATCATCCATAAAAAAAAAATAATAATAAGACTACATAATAAACTTCATAAAGTCAAACTTACAAAATGCATATATAAATGTAAAAATCCTTTTTCTCTTTCATAACTTGGGGCAGTGTCTGTATAAAAGTTAGTTTTAAAATTTTAAAAATTCTACATTACTTCGATTAGTTGAACCTATGTTCTTCATTAAGATTTGCTTAAAGTTCTCTTTTGCTTGGTACTTGGTCAAGTTTTGACATTATACATCTATTTTTTCCCCTGTATTTTGAGACAGTCTGTATATTTTAATTATTCATCCCCCAAAGATTTAAGTACTTCACCTATAAGTCTCTACTGCAGTAATTTCAGATAAACTTGTAAATATTTTTTTTTCTATTTGAGTCATATTTACTGGTAAATTTAGGTTTTCTATATTCTCTTTAATCAATATTAGTAATGTTATTTTTCCTAAAAGGTATTTTTTTAGATTTAGAAATTCTAAGAAATATCTATTATTCATGGCTATGGTAAAATATACCATATACCACTTTTTCTCTAACCTTTTTCTCATGTTGGAAAGGAAAAAGAGAGAAAGAAGAGAGAGAGACAGTGATGGTAATAAAAGCATATGTGAACCAAAAGAGACCCACTGTGAGAGAATGGAATATAGAAAGCTGCTCTATTATTCCTTTCTACAGACCTCTTTCTTCTCTTTTTCCTTTTTATCGAGGTAACATTGGTTAATAACATAACTTTTAGTTGTACATTATAATTTCATATCTGTATACATTACAGTATGCTCAGCACCAAAAATGTAGTTTCTGTCACCATATAATTGACCCCTGTTACCCATTTGCCCTCCCTTCAAATCCCATCTCCTCTAGTAACCACCAATGTTCTGTCTGTACCTATGAGTTTGTTTCTGTTTTGTTTTGTTTGTTCATTTGTTTCTTTTTTGTTTTATAGTCCACAAATGAGTGAAATCGTACAGTTTTTGTTCTTTTCTGACTGACTAATTTTTAAAGAAAACCTAAGCAAATAATTATGACTTTGTAACTAAAAGAATTAGTACTAAGTGTGAGAAGAATAAATGTGATACTTTGATGAGACAGTTGTTCAAAAGAGTAAAAGATATTGGACTCTAGCCCAACTAACTTATCCTGTGTTCATTAACTTCTCTACATACCCTTCTGTCTAATTCACCACCCATGATCTAGGCGATTTGTGGTTGGTCCTATGGTAATGTCTACTGGAAAAGCTGTTTGATTTTTTTTTTCTTATCTATTTTTTAACATCATTTTATCTGTTGTTATGTTATTGTCCTGGCAGTAAAGTGAGTTTCTACTTCTTGAAAGCCATCACTTTAGACATTCCACAAATATCCCTAAACTTCCTCTTACTGATACACTGCTTCTGTGAGTACTAAAAAGTGTTTTGGTCATTAAGAGCATGAATCAAGGACCAAGGGGGTGGGGAAAAGGGTGTACTTAACTGAAACCCAATGTATTAAGCTCACAGAAATATCATTCTGTAGCTCATTAAAACATCTATAGAAGTGTACTTCTCCAGAGAAAAATAACCAAATGAAATGCCTATTCTCAATGCTATCTATAGGAATCGATTTACATTGCTAGAGAGAGTGTGGAGAAGAGGGAAATGCTAGTGGTACTATAAAACTTTGTGAATTAATCTGCATATCAGATACCCCAACTGGGGATATTACATTAAAAATGACCTTCATGAATTTTGGAGAGTGTATAACAAAGAGGACTATCTCATGAATGTAAAATATTTAGATATGCAGAGGCAACAGAAGCACAGTAATGTCTGCGCTATAGAAGTACAAATTTAATTTTCTCATATCCTTCTTCCTAACCCCTGTCTAACCCAATTTTTTAAGATAAAGTGACCAAGATTGTTCAGCAAAGACCAAGAAAATCAGGTGCACAACTGTAAATAATTTACCTACGTTGAGCCACAGAGAGTTACATGTCACTAGGGAAATTAATATTTGCATAATACTTAATTTACAAGTCACCTTGAACACTGGATCCTTACGTTCTTCTTATACTAGAGGTATTAATTTGATTACTTTTCCACTTTTCAAATAAACAAACTAAGAATCAGAGATAGTAAATGACTGGTTCTTTGCTTTATCGCTAATAAGCACAGAGTTGGGACACAAACCTAGGTGGCCTCGCTTCAAATCCCATGCTTTCTCTGTCTTCAGATTACCAATATTTTAGAGAGTATGACCGACCCATATGAAATAATAGAGAATTAAATGGAACACATAAATGCCCTTACTCTGCTGATAAAGCAGCTGTGGTTCAGGTGATGATTAGTAGTTGACTCTGATAAAATCTGAGACTAGCTTGATTTCTCTATGACCTTATATAGTGGTACACCTATATGAAAAATACTGTTACATGTATCTTAAAAACATATTGATTCACCTACAGGAAATGCTTGCATTTCCATTCCATTTGTAGCTGACATATATAGCCCATTATAGATAAAGATAGTTCAAGCTCCTTTGGTCCTGGTGTTCTCTACCTCAAAATGTGAACAAAATCTTAAGCCCTCTATTTCTCATGTGGTCAACTCATGTATTTTAAAAATCATGATTAAAACGCTTGAAAGTTAGAGCATTCAAAGGAACTCCCTTGTGTGGAGAACTTTACTGAGTGCTCTCTGAGCTTGGGATATAGACTTTCAGAGACAGGCCATTTCTTAAAACCATCATTGTTCTTTCCTGAATTTTCCTGAAAGGTGTAGGAATACATAATAAAACATTCAGATCATCAAAAAAGATGAACAGGATTTCCATGCGACTCCTTCATCCTGTTCCAAATTCCTTTTTAGAGAACATAAGATTCTTCTTTCCCTTCTAATAAATGCCAGTTACTGAATCATTGTTTCTAAACCAAGATTAGAGCTGTTCTGAGAGCTTCATGCCAGTTTCCTTTGGTTTTCTACATTAGCATATAGACATGATTTCTTTCCTCCAAGAAAGCTCTCAGACGACTTTGCTAACAAAAATATGTTTTTCCCTAAGTTGGGAGGTCAATAGCATCTCCATATCCCTGGCCGGGAAGAAGAAATGAGATGCCAAGTATGATGCCCACTCATCATCTACCTTTCAGGACTTGATTGGGTAATTTTCTCTGAGGATGAAGAAGCTGACAGAAATGCTTTCAAGATGAAAAGGGGGCTTGTAAACCTTCCTGACTTATTATTTTCTGCCTGTAAGCAATAAACATCTGTTTTCTTGATAAAGTAACCAGGTTCGCATTTGAGGGAACAAGGCTATTTAGTTGGCTTCCAATTATTGATTCTTGAGAATATTACCTTGAGGGCTCTGTGCGGTGAAACACTAAACATTACCCCAAACCCTCTAGATTCCCTATCCAGTCTGTCAATAGTCTAAATTTCATACCATGAGACATTTTTTCATACTATAAAATGTTGTCCAATCTGTTGAGAACAGAAAGTAGGTAATAGCTGTTCACTTAGATTGAGATATTAGAGCAGGCCAAAGCTTACGGAAGAGAATTTTTCTCATATAACAGTAAATCTCACTCCTGAATAGAAAGAAGTCATTTCTTTGGACTTAGATAAGCAAATCGGTCTCGAAAGAGATGGGAATTTTGTCTTTTGTGTTTGTGTGAATGTTATGTCTGAATCTCATTACCATACTTATAATACTCAGACTCTTGCTTTTTGACTAACAAAAGTTTATTCTGTATCTACCATCTTAAAACTATTATAAAAACTATTTTTATTCATTTATTTATTCAACAAAACCTTTTGAGTTTCTCTATGTGCCAGACAATCTTTAAGGTACTTAAAGATTAGAGGTACTTAGAGTAGAAAACAAAAGACAACAAGCCCCCTTCTCCTGGAAACTTATATTCCAGAAAATAAATAACAAGCATAGTAAATAAGGAAATTGCCAATTGTAGGAAAATGAAAAATGAACAGAGTAATGGAAATCAGAGAAGTCAAAGGGAGGATATGTGTGAAGGACAGTTGCAATTAAAAAAAAATGATCAGGATTAAGACTTGCTGAGAAGGTAACATTTGAGCAAAGGCTTGAAGGAGATGAGAGAGCTATTCATACAGATACCCAAGGAAGAACATTCTAGGGGGAAGGGAAAGTCAGTGCAAAGAGTAGAAGGCAAGAGCATGCCTGAAATGTTCAAGTGGCATCAAGGAAGTCAATATACCTGGAGAGAAGTGATTGAGCAGGAAATTAACTGAATATAATGTTGAGAAGTAAGACTGGAAGGGCAGAAAGGAGGATGGATTATATAGACACTTTTGACTGTATAAGAACTTTGATTTGTACTCAGAGTGAAATGAAGTCTATTATAGGATATTAAGCAATGGAGCCATATGATCTGCCTTGCATTTTAAAAGGTTCACTCTATCTGCTTTGTTAAAAGAGAATACGGATGTCAGGTAGCAAGTATAGAATCAAGGAGTTATTTCAGGAGGCTATTATAAGGGTCCAAGCAAGTCTCAGAAAAGAGTGGTAGCAATACAGGTGGCAAGAAAAGTGAGACTGAATATATTTTGAGGAGCCAATAGAATTTCATGTTATGGTGGATGTGATGTGTGAAAGGAATAGTCAAGGATGACATCAAGATTTTTGACCTGAGCAACTGGACGGCTGGAAGTGGTTCAACTGAGTTGGGAAAAACTGTGGATAAAATAATTTTGGGAAGAAAATAAGTTCAGTCTTTACCATGTTATGTTTGAAATGTCTATGAGATATCCCAATGGAGATATTACATAGGCAGCTGGATTTATGAGTGTGGATTTCACATAAAAGATCAAGTGGAAATATAAATTTAGTGTAAATTTTAAATATCTATGCTATTTAAAGGCACACTGCTGGGGGACATCACTAAAAGAGTAAATATAGATAGAGAACTAATGATTGAGTCCTGAGCATGCCAAAAATGATAGAGATAAGAAGAGCCAGCTAAAAAGAAAAAAACAAAAAACAAACAAACCAAGAATGTGATGTTCTAACCTGTAACAAGGAAGAGACAGTTAATAAATGTATGAAATACCAATAAAAAGTAAGGGGAGACTGGAACTGACCACTGGATTTAGCAATGTACATCTCATTGGCAACCTTGATAAAAGCTAAGAATGAGAAGAATACAGTTGATAGCAACACATGTGGAAAATGTGTAATTTTTTACAAATAAGTACAAAAATTGGAGTGGAAACTGGTGGGGGAATGGAATAAAATAAGGTTTTTGTTTGTTTGTTTCTTAAGAGAAATAATGATGTTTGTATGTCATGCTGATGAAAACAAATCAGGACAGAGGGGGAAAAAAGAAAAGATGCAGTAGAGAGGAAAATATTCCTGAAGGAATGTCCTGGGGTTAACAAGGGTAGATGGAATGTGCCACACTGATTGCATTGGTTTTGAATGGGAGCATGAATATTCCATCTATGGTTACAAGTGGGAAGACAGAGTAGGTGGGGGCAGATGAGGTTAAGTGGGTGGACATGATAATGGGAGTCTTTTGAATGCTTCTGTTTTCTCAGTGAGGTAAGAAGCAAGGTCATCAGATAAAAAATGATGAGGATGGAGAAGAATGTTTGAAGGTTTGAAAAAGGAGAGAGTGGGAAATACTTGTGTATTTCCTTGATACTCAAGTGAGGTCCTCAGACCAGCAGCATTGGTATTTCCAGGAAGGTTGTTAGAAATGCGACACCTCAGGCCTCAGAACTACTGATTCAAAAACTGCATTTGAACAAGATCCCTAAGTGTTTCATATACACATTAAAGTTTGAGAAGCTCTAATCTTGGCAGTACATTATAATGGAAGGAGCATAAAGAGCATGAGCTTTTGAGTCAAATAAGTTGAACTCTAACTCTGCTATTTAGGAAGCATGTGATTTTCAGAACATTACTCAACCTCTGTGCAAAGGTTTCCTCAGCAGTAACTCGGGGAGAACTATTAAATTAACACAGTAGAAATAAAAGTAGTGGTGTTGTTAGTAGTTGTCATAACAATAAGTAATATTCACTGAGTACTCTATCAATCGGGGCCTTGGCAGGAAACAGAATTCACTCAGATTTTAATAAGTGGTTCTCAACTCTGCCTTCATTACCTGCAGATCTTTTAAACAACAGCCCTGCCCAGGCCTCACCCTAGGCCTGATCCATCAGTCTCAGGATAGGGACCCAGGCATTGGTAGTTTTCAAAAGCTCCCTTGGTGATGATAATGTTCAGGAAGAGTTGAGAACCACTGATTTAAGTGAATAGATTTTAATGAAGGGATTAACAAAGATTTGGGTAAAATTATGGAAACAAATATGGGACATTGAAGCACCCATGAACCAGCAACAGAAGGAAGGCATTATCTTTTCTGGGCTGAAGGGACAGAGGAGCAAGCAGTGGAGGAAGCCACCCAGGAGTTTAAGAATGGAGGGACTGGGTAGCTGTCAGAGAAGTAAACAGAAGGGGCAAGAAGAGAATTCCCTGTCCTCTCTTTCTTCCTACTTTCTGGTTCACTGAGGCTTCCTCCCTTTAGCTGGCCCCCAACTGAAGCTGGCTGGCAAGGAAACCTGGGTGGTTAGTCCTCCAGAGAGATCCTCTTTCCTGGGGAGCAAGCAAGAGGGAAAAGATGGGAGAATGAATAGTAGGAGGAAGGGGTGACTGAGGGGTCAAATGGAGAATAATCAGCACAAGCACTTAGGATATGGATGCTCTCTTCCAAGTGCTTTCTTTACATGTATTAGCATTTTAGTAAGTGGTTTCATTCTTTTTCATTAAAATCCAGTACTTTTCTATTGAACCAAGATATGTTCCAGGTCAATTAATTATTGGAGACAGTTAAATATTTCAAAGTTTTCAGATGCACCATCACCAGAAGAATTATTCTTCAATAATAAGGCTAAAAGCCCAGAGCTCAGCATGCACATTCTCCAGGCCAGTTGCGAACACATAGTAGATTCTTGATAATCAGTTGGCTGTAGCAATCCAATCTGGGTGATGAAGCAACTTGCGTTCATCCTGATGACCCAGTTTGCTAATCTGTTTTAGGAAAACATGATATAGAAAGACATAGTGGGCCCCTCGGTTGCAGATCTTGCCTGAATTCTAAGACCCATTACATGAAGTACCTGAAGAAGTCTAAAAGACCAACTATATTTATAAATTCTTTTGTCCTTTGTTATAAGAGATATTTTGATATAATTAATGACAGTTCTGGGAAAACAGGGGGGAAGAATAAGAACAGAGGCAGGAGAGCACAACTGGCTGCAAAGAGGCAGATAAAGAGTCCCAGCCAGTAAAGACAGAGCACAAAAGAAATCTGGGGTACAGTTTAGAGTTACTGATTAAAAGTTAATCAATAACATTTTTAAACATTTCTACTCGGAAGGGGAGGTTTTACTTATCTTGACCCTGAGAGAAGCTGAAATCAAAGCTTTTTGGATTGTCATTCGACTCCGCTGGAACACAGTAGATGAGAAAATGAGCAACACTAGAACAGGCAGTATGTCAGGCGAGGCACATCTGTGGCACCAATCACTCTCCTCTGTAGTGATCCTGTCCACTTATGGATCAAAACGATGCACGAGGGAAAGAAAGGCCTACTCGCTTGATGGGAGCAGAGCTGAACCACTGATCGGAGGGAGCACAAGCACATTTTATAAAGGGCCTTTCTCCAGGTCCTACTCTCCAGCATTTTGCTTCCTCTGACTCCATTCATCATTGCCTTACCAAGGGTTATGTCAACTTATTGTCTTTAAATTTTGTTACAGAGCTTCACTTTTGGAGATTGTGCTTGGAGGAAGAGATCGTACTTTTTAAAAACAACCTCTTCGTATATCTGTCTGACACAGATTCACCAGTTGCCTAATGAGAATTTCATTCCAAGACCTAGTTTTCAGACCACATAGAACAAATCCGCTTAAAGTTGTTAGTTGGAATGCCATTTTGTTAGAAGTTTCTAGAGAAAAGTCTTCTAGACTTACAGACATTCTTTTCTAATACTGGAATTCAAGCTCTGTGACAAGTCTACCCCAAACTGCTTAGACTGCTTTCACATCCAGATACTGTACTAGAGTCAATGAAAACTGTGTCCAGCACTGGTGATATTTATTTAACATGCTCTACAATCCAAGCTGATACTTCTAATGAGTTTATTGCTGCTGTGGAGTTAAAGCTCCTCTACTCAATAAACATAAACTTAAGTGTCAAAAATGAAACATAGTCCTGTTGCTTAAATGGCCTGTATTGATTCTCTACTGCCTAACTGTTGTAGTCTGGTGCCAGTCCTCTAATTTGTGCCCTGAAGTGATGGCCACACTTGATTTAGATGTCAGACTAAGACAGCACATCAGTTTGAGAAATCAAGTGAAACCTTCTAAAGAATTGGTCTGGATATCTTCACCTTGCATTGTAAAAATCATTGCTATCACATAAACAAAGGGCTAAATAATTTTATTCCCATTGACCTTTTTGAGAATGTTTTATCAAAGGAAATGTCCTCAGAGTCAAAGCTTGCTTGCTCTGTTTGTGCTTTATCTGTACAGCAAATTCCATTTAGAGAAATTTAATGCCAAAGCTGTAAGATCTACATTCCTAGAGAATGACTATTTGGGGCATTGTCTTTAAATATGAAGTAAACAAACACTCAGAATATTTGTATGAAGCTCTTTCAATGTCCAAGATATGCTCACTATTCCTAGGAGTCAAAAGGACTCAGACACCTTAAAGATGCTGACTGTGGCATCAACAAAACACCATTGTGTTCATAACTATATTCTCTGCCACAGAGAAATCATCTACCATTTCCAGTAGAGTGAAAGATAGTGGTTAAAGAACTGGAAGCATGGAGGTCAGCCAAATTTCTACTTAATGCTGGCAAAACACAAGAAAAGCTAATTATTTTTGTCAAACTCAAAATTCACATATTTAGAGTTATAATCTAGACTTTAGACACTTTTAAGAGCTAAAAGAGTCTTAGGATAAACTACTCTTTACAATGAGAGACAAAATTCAAAAAAGTGAAGTGACTTGTCCAAGTTAAAGAACTTGCTAAGACATATAGAAAGGACTAGAATTCAAGCCCTAGAATTCCACAAAACCATCTCTCTAGTAGGTTAACTTTTTGCTAGAATGGCGTGGATTTATTTTAATCTTGTAATTTTAGGGAAAGAGTTTTCACTTTCTTTCTGCTGAAGTTTGATATTGTTATAGAGACAGCCTCGATGTTCTGAAAGTCATTAGCTAATATTAGAAAGCACTCTTTCCCAAGTTTCTCAGTCTATGGGTTTCCTTCAATTTTCTTGAGGCATGAGGTATTTTGATAACTGTTCTTTAAGATGTTTGATCATATAAAGTGTCATATAAATGCATAGTGTTAGTTTTATCCACGTTGTTGGTGGTCAGGAAACATGAACCCAGAAACCGGGTGCTGCTGCAACTGCTCTGGTGATTAACAATCAAGGCTTTTCAAAATAAACAATGAGTATTAGAAATGGGGTTTCTTTGGTAAAATAATGGCTAATCAACTAGCATAATAGGTAACAGAAATAAGTTAGTTCTCCATGGTGAAATGAGTGGTTTTTGAGACATGGATAGTCTAAAATATTTTAGTGACACTCTACTCTTACATGAAAAGGATACAAGAATTTAGAAATTTCTTCGAATTTTCCTGAATAGTGGCACCTGAGGCTGTGTTCCTATGTCATTCTGGTCCAGACAATAGTACAGATTATGCCTACAGTTTTCACCTTTAAGCTTAACTGTGTTTTGCTTCAGGGCATCTAAAAGAAGAGAGTGTATCTAGGATGACCAAAGGTCTCGATTTGTTCAGGACTGATGGGTTTTCCAGATTTGGGACTCTAGTGCTAAAATTGGAACAGTCCTAAGCAATTGGTCACTCTACATAATGTGCAGTCTATGATTTGTTATATGCTTGCTTGCTAATAAGTGATGATCTCTTTGTTAGAATTTGGTCTGCCACTTGTTTTAATTTCATAAATTACCTGCTTACAAGATTGTTGTAGAAAAATCTACAGTGCTCACTTATTCCTAATTGTTGGTGCACCAGTATCTGCTTTTTTAAAAACCTAATGGTTCTGTGGCCAAATTTATGTTAAAAAGCACATGAAGGGGGATGAGAAACACATTTTTCCTGTCATACTGGAAAAATATTTGTTTGAATATCTGTGTACCTATGAAGTTATACAAATATAAATCTAAACACTCAAACACAAACAATTACAAATGCAAAAGAAATCATACCATAAATAAAGAATATAAGCAGATGGTACACAAACACTTATCAACCATGAATTATCTTATGCTCTTGTGATTATAGCCATCAAAACCTTAACTTTTTAATGCACATTATAAAAATTTACAAAGCAGGATAATGTCATGATTTCTTTAAGTATGATTTTGAGAGTTGTTCAAAATGACTCAAAATGAAGAATAATGATAATTATAGCTTGATTTCTTATAACACAAAGGTTCTCCCTCTCATATTTAATGTAATGAAAAGATACAATTTGCCTTGCCTTTTCCTTTAAACAGTGATTACTTGCTTGATTTCTGTAACTTCCACAGGAATTATGGAGGAAGACAAAAATAAGCACTAAAGAAAGGATCAATATTTGGAAAAAAAAATAATACTTCTTCTTAGGTTTCATTGGCTGAAATTTGGAGAACTTGTCACTTTACACCCTGGGAAATTTGTGTCCTAATGCAACAGCATCACTTACTAGCAACCTAACCGACTATCTGTGTTCTAATCCATCATGGCCTGACATGATCACTTTGGATGTATTGAAGCTGTTTCCAGTTGTCTAGAGGGTCCTTTTGTTTGCCTTGTCTTTCACTATTTTATTAGTGTAGTATTGAGCATGGAACACTTAGGCCCACTGAAGTTGCAGATATTTCTCTTCAACTCAGTGCTATTAAACTAATTACAGAGAAGATATCATACTAAAGGTTTTATGTATACCAGAAAGCAGAACAGCTATAGTTACTGTCCTTGAAAATTTAAATCCTTGCCGTGAATTTCAACAGATTAGATGAATTTAGTTAATTGTCTCTATAGTTTATTACTGACAGGTCACAAAATTAACACATTTTTGGCATTTTCAAACTTAGGATATCTTTTTAACAGGTACCTGCTGGGGCTAGACTATATTTTCAGACTCTCTTGCTGAATAGGTCATGACAAGGCCTGGATGACCTTCCACCTGATCATGGGGCTTTTTGTCCAGCGATGCTCTGAAAAGCAAACATCCGAGTCATTAATCTATTTGTTTTTAGAATTGTGGGATATAGCCCACACCACCATTCCCAGCCTCAACACAAGATCATGGTCTGAATTATGCACAAGATCATCTCATTCTTCAATTCACTTAGGCTGTTGAGAGTAAGAAAGAGAGAATTCCGTGGGTTTCAGACTCAGTCCCCTGGGGCTCATGATCTTAGAAAAAACAAGTGGGATAGGAAGCGAAATAAAAAATTATCAGTTGGCAATTGTGTTGGTAAGTTCATTTCGAGACAGGAAAAGTCGGTATTCATGGTTTCTCATCCATAGAGCAAGAGTTTGGTGAGTCAGGAAAATAACCCTGGTTTTTGTGGGACTTTTGGGTGGAGATCTGAAGTGACATGCATACAATGGGTGAGAGGAAAATGGCCTTACCACATACTCTGTTCCCTTACCAATTCCCAGCAACGAGGTGGAGCTAGGATTAGCTATTGCACAACACACTACCTCTTCATCCTATACAGTCCTTAAGAGATGAATTTTCTCCTTATCAGCTGCCTGGGTGTCCATTTTAACCAGATTTCGCTCGGTTTTAAATATGAGGTGAGACGTATCACTCAATTGACTTGCTTGGAGCTTCTCAATCCAGCTATGACCCTGTTAGACTTTAGATTTAGCGAGAGAAAAAAGATTGACTCATCCAGCACACATTTCAGAAAGGTTACCTTGTGTTTTATGTTTGCAACTCACTAACACATACCAGGTGGAAAAATGAATCCTCCACCACCAGATAACTGCTTCTTGTTAACTGGGTTAATCAGCTATGGAAGGCATAGCTAAATTGAGAACTATATATAAATAGACTATCATGTGGGAGTTTTGCGATCTATAATGCTCAAATATCTTTTTTGAGTGAGTGGAACGGAAGAAGTCAGGGGTTACTCTTATTTCAAGAATCAATTCTTTTTTAAGGTTGGCAAGAAATACTTTCTCGGGGGTTATGTCCAAAACATTAACAACTCACCAATTACAATGACCTCTACCACACATCAGCAAGGCTGCCAGTTTTTAACAGCCAGTGTGTTGCACAGCACGTCGGCCCGCAAATCAGCCCTGCTGCCTTTGTGGTGGCCTCCCAAGGCCTGGAATTCAGAAAGCCCAACTCAGTTTTCATTCCATAATCTGACTCATTTTAATATGTTTATTGTCTCATACAAGAATTAGAGAACAGTGTCCCATCTCCATCCCAGAGGCCAGGTGGGGCTAGGTCCCACACTAGATGTCCCTTGAGCTGAGTGAGCTTTTATCTGTAAATTGCTACAGATGGTATAGCTTCTTTTAGAGAACTTAGAATAGAACTTTTTTCAGAGGCCACTCAGTCTATTTTAGAGGCTCCCTAAAAGATGGATACAGTGATATAATAATCGTTTCTCCAGAGTTTGAAGAATCATGAACTATGTGACATAGCCCAGGACATTTCTGAGCCTTGTACCAGCTCTAAATATAAAAGCCTTCTTTCTCAGCGACTGCCTTTCTCTGAGTGGTGAGGGACAGAGGACAGGGTAGTTGCACTGACTGTACTAGAACATAAAGCCCATCTACCAAGCTATTGATACTTTTTCTTTTCAGAAGCAGGCTGGTCCCATGGAAGATAAGTAACCAATTCATCTCACGCTCCATCTTTTATTTTTAAAAATCCCAGTCATTGGCATAATTTGATACTCTGCTCTGTGTTTGTATTATTTTTTCTATAAGTATATTAGAAGTGAAAGCTGGGTGTCCCCAGACTCCAATCATGTTGAAAGAAAATTCAATATGCAAAAATTTGACAGATTAGTCAAGGAGTTGTTATTCATTGTTAAAAAGGGTTTCTGTACTTTTTAAGAAAGTCTCTATGTAAGATTATTTTATGTATCCAGCTCCGATAGTGTAATTTTAAAAAAGTTCCACTTCAAAAATTCTATTTCTATGATATATTTAAGAAAAGACACATTATTTATGTTGTGATACAACCGAAATAATCTTTCTCTGAACTTAATGGCTCAACTAAGCAATAGTACGCCAGAATGAAGCAGAAGCAAATTCTTTCTTCATTTCTGAATTCTTTGCTGTCAAGTTAAATGTAACTTTTTCAGCATCAGGGAAGAACACTGATAAACATTGAATAACCAACGGATCAGTAGGCAATGCGACAGAGTCCTTTGAAATCATGTCGTATGGAGCAAAGAGAGAAAATCTCTTTTTAAGTCTCTTTGATCAGTTTGTTCTGGACTCCCAAATACAAGCCTGGGCACATTGATGCCAGAACAATATACATTAACTGAGGAAGTTAAGAGAATAGGAACATATATAATTAGGAAATGGGAGAGTAATTTATGGGCAAAGGCTTAGTGAACTAAAAACTGTCCACATAGGTTACTCAAGCAGGAGGCCATGCTTGGAAGTGACAGCTCAGTAATTGTAGAATGCAGGAAGGAGAAGAATCTTTTAAGGGAGTAGAAAAAAGGTTAAGTAGGGGCAATGGAATGGAATAAAATGCCTTTGTTTATGTATTTAAAAGACCCTCAGAGACAACCTTTTGAATTCCAAATTAGCTGAGTCATCACAATGTTCTCTCAAACTTAAAAAGATCAAAATCCCTCGCCATAAACCCTTAAAATGATTGTGTTGTCAGGTCACAAAGGAAAAAGTAGAGAATAAAAATTCTAGTTAGATGTCAGGAAAATCTTTCCATGTCCAGATGGTGAGAAATATTAGATCATGAAGGAGGGCCCTGAGGGAATTAACAATTGCCGTGAAGCTCTTAAAAGTCGGACTCTCCAAAGCAATAGAAAATGCAGCAGGGAGAGAACTCCTGTGTTAATAAGGAGATGAAAACAGACACAATAATACTCATCAGCTCTCCTGTCCTCCAAACCACTGGTCCTCTCTGTTCCTGTTAGTGGCACCGACATTTCCCCACACACCAGGTTCTTTGATTTCATTCTTACAGGTTCTGCAGTGGCCAGCTCCAGTTTTACAGAGCACATTTTTTTTTTTTTGTCATTCTCCTTCATTATTACCTTTTTCAGATCACCCACTACCTCTCAGAGATAACTCATAAGAATTCTAAATTCTATCTGTCCCCAGTATCTCTCCTTTTGACCCATTTTTTCATATCCGTATCAGATTTATTCTCCTAAAGTATAATTTTGATTATGTCACCTCCTTATTCAAAAAAACCTTTTTCTTAATTGAAGCATTCCAGCTAATAAATCATGAAGGTATGATAGAGTATCACCACTTTGCAATCCTTAATGAAATAATGTACCTAGGCATTGATCATCAACCTAAAATCATTAGATTAAAAGCTGAAAGGGAGCTTAATAATGAAAGTTTCAGACCGACAACATCTGCACCCACTGTTCAATTTAGGATCACAAAAAAGGCAAACAGTACATTCTGATTCAAGTACGCCATTTAACTTAAGAAAAATTCTTGCAAATAAATCAAAACGGAATCTAATCAAGTATCTAGCTGTAACTACGAATTTACAGAAAATATAGGGGACAGATAACTATGTTAAATAAAACCCTAGTGGTACAAATTTGATGAAGGATATAGGTCTTTGTGTTGTTAGATGAAAAACAACACAGAATCCAATCTGTCAGTAGTTTGTGTGCTTGTCTATTTATGAGCTCAAATTAATTAAGAATTTTGTGTCCTCCAAGGAAGAGAAAAGCTCTTTGAGTTCTGGAGAGCAAATTTTTGTGTTTCTGTGTTTACTTTGACTGAAACAATAAGCTCTCTTTCTGTGTGTATATCTATAATTCAGGAAGATCTTTAATTCTTGTTATTGGGTAGCACATATTTTCCTTCCTCCAAAAGGTTTAATTGATTAGATTACATGGTATCTAAAGGGGCTCTGCTCGTATCGATCCATAGAGGTAATATTTCAAAAATACGCAGAAAAAGAGAAAATTGAACTTGTAAAATTTAAAATGTGTTGGACTTTTGAGAAAAATTTACAAGCAATCAGCTCAAAAATATCTTTACATAAGAATAAAAGTTCACACAATTAAGAGAAATTCTTGGTTTAATAATTTGGGTTTAAGAGAGAAAAAAATATCAGCAGTATGTCTTTTCCAAAATTTTATCAGTACAGAATACAAGAGTATATTTTGTTCTTATAAGATTGAGGTTCGTTTCCTCATGAATAAACCAGCTAATCTAAACTTTCTAAATATTTTATATTGGATTATTTATCAAGAAAAAGCTAATGATATTCCTACATAATACTTAAGCCCATAAAAATGTTAAGGTATATTCAATGTATTTCAGTCTTATTTTGACAAAATTTTCAGTCATATTTTAAAGTGTATCAACTTGAGCATAATATCCAAGACCCTTAGGTTACTTAAAACCTTGGACTAAGATTCAGTTGAGTTAGTTAATGAATAATCATTTTATTTATTCTTTCCCCCATTGACATTCATTTAAGTTGTTTCCAATCTTTTGCTTTTTATGGATATATAAACCTTTCTA
Source organism: Eonycteris spelaea (assembly GCA_003508835.1). Classification (NCBI taxonomy): domain Eukaryota; kingdom Metazoa; phylum Chordata; class Mammalia; order Chiroptera; family Pteropodidae; genus Eonycteris; species Eonycteris spelaea. Next base: position 7,662,273 of record PUFA01000043.1, on the reverse strand, counting down.
CAACCTCCTAATATTGCTGAATTGCTGACTAGGAGAGAGATACTGAGATAAATTAAGTAATTTCTCCAGTGTCACAAATGGATACACTATATAATTACTGACCTTAAGGAAATTAGAAAACAAGAGATTTTTATTTGGTAGGTAAAGTGATCAAAATGATTTGAATAACTTTTCAAAATTATATAGCTCTGCCTTTCATATCTACCCCAATCCCTAAACCATATGAGTTGAGATCTTCTCCTAGAAGGTGAGAGAGTTACATTGACAAACTTCATCTGAGCCCTTGGGTTCGATGGTTAGGAAATCTCCCCACTCCTTATATTTGGGAAGTGGCTAAACACAAAGGACCACACTGCCCTTACATAGTCCAAGATAAGACTGTTCTCCATCACGAATCCCATAAGATTTTCTGTTCATCCTTCCTCATCACTTTTTCATTTATTAGCCCCTATAAACCCCAAATTTTTTCGCTCATCTTTGAGACATTCCTCATTAATAAATGCAATCCCTATTGCAAAAGCCTAAATACAATCATCTCCTTAATTTTATAGCACATTGTCTTTCACAATTTGAGTGCCATGCCTTGGACAGGCTTGCCCCCTGCTTTCAGATCCTCATTTGCCCGCCCAGGACAAGAGGCCTTTTGGAGCCCATTGGGCTTCATTCCTGACCATGGTCTAGGGTCCCAGCAGTGAGTCTAACTACTCAGGCCCACTCTCTGCAATCTTGCCCATGGGCAGCTGATAGGGATTTGATTTTGCTTCATCTTCAGTGTTTACTTAGTGTCTGGTTCTGACTTCTTTTGGTTTCAAGGTCTGACCAAATGGATAAATGGTTTATAAAGATCTTTCTCTGGGGTATGAGACAACAGATAATCTGATTCATCAGTCTTTTCTATTTGTTTGTCTATCTATCTATATTGAACTCAAATTAAAGATCATACCCACCATGAAGAGAACAGCTCTTTGAAATGGACCAATGAGTTTTGTAATTAGTTGCTTATGCTTGATTCATGGCTGAAATTTTAGAACTGAAGCTAAAAGGTCTCTCTATGCCTACATGATTATGAATCTGCAATCCAGAGAGGCTTTTACCTCTATTTGTGTGAGCATGTAATATTTCTTTACCTTGAGATGGTATTACTAAATTAGATTATAAAATTTCTTAAAGGAGCTCTATTCTGATAGCTTAACAATAAATTAGCACTTACATAAATTGAATATTCCTACAATTCCCAGAAATTAAGGAAATTGAATCTCAAGTACTTTCAGTGTTCTAGACTAAAAATTACCTTTACAGAAACCAAGTTAGATATGTTTTAGAAATTCAAGTTCACATAATTTAGATAAAGCTTTGATAGCAAGACTGGTTTAATATTTTTGTTTAATAAAAACAACCATGTCCTCTCTGATTTACTGGAGTTAAAAACAATATATACATAGATTTTTAGCCTACTTGGGAATGCACTTCAGAAACTAATACAAGTTTACTGATTAAGCTATACTAGTAATGTTTAAGACTGTTAAAATTTTAAATTATGGAAAGTAAAATTTTGTGTTTAACCAAATAAAAATATTACCCACAACAAACTTTATTTCAGCAATAATTATGTTTTATAGCATGTCAATAGGAAGAGAATTTCTAAGCAATTTAGAAAATTTAAAACCTTAGATTTACACTAAATTGAGTTAATTAATTAGATATTACTTAAATATCTAGGTCATTTCAAAGTAAGATGGAATACTGAAAAATTAATAAATAAACATAATTTTAAGTTTATATATTTTTTGCCTCTGATTTTATATGTTATGAGAGACACTGATTATTTGCATCTGTTAATGAACATATTCATTTTTACCACTTTAAGAAGTTGTGTTATAGGGATGTACATGGCTATAGGAAGCTTTGAGGTGTATATTTACAAACTAGGCTTGTCTGCTAAAATGTATTGGTGTGTGATAGTCCACAATTATCTGCCTCCTAGTTTCTATGTGAAATGGAAGTTGCCAAGGTTAAATAATATGTGTGAGTGAGACTCTACCAGGCCAATTGTAGCAGGGAGGTATAACTTTGTATGCAACATGTATAGGACGTATTTTTGTTAAGAGAGAGAGAGAGAGAGAGAGAGAGAGAGAGAGAGAGAGAGAGAGAGAGAGAGATGATTTTATTCTAAGGTAAAGTGACTAGTAGGACAAATCTTGTAGGACAAAACCTGAATGGATGTAGAAAGCCCATGGAAAAGAAAGTTTATTTTATTTTATTTATTTTTTATTTTTTTGAGTGATGTTAATATTTATTGACACCAATGCAAAAAAAAAAAAAAAAGTGGATGTAGAAAGCCCATGGAAAAGAAATTTTATTTACCATGGTCAAATCTAACTAAGGTTTGAGGGTTTATTTATAAGATTTCCAGGAAGAGCTTGTGTTTACATTTGTCTACTAAAGACTGTAAAAGGTATTTTTTTTTTTTTTTAGCTTTCTGAGTAACCTGATAGAATGAAGAAGAATGTTTTCTTCTTGAACAAAAAAAAAGAACTTGCAATGTTAAACTTTATTGTATTACCCCTTTATATTCTAGGAAGTGGTTAAGCACAAAGAACTACCCAGCCTTGGCATATTCTAAATAAGAATGACCTCTACCCTCTTCTCTAATCCCATAAGACTCCATTTACTTACTTGTCTTTATAAATCCCAGGGTTTCTTCCTCTTCTTTGAGACAATCTTCATTAATGAATGGTCCCCTAGTACAATAGTCTGAATCAAATCATCTCCTTAATCATCCAATGCACTTTGCTCTTCACAGAGCTACAATCCTTAAATTAAGTGACCTTGAAAAATTAATAAATGTAGCAAGCAATGCATGTAAAAAGAAGATGACAAAATGGTTTATGTTGTGATGACTTTTATGGAAATGAGCCTTGGAAAAAGGTGAGGAGGGAAGCAGAAGTTTCACTTACTGGCAGCCCCCAAGAAAAACAAAACTCTTCCATATGCACAGCTCCCAAGGGAGATCCAAAACAGCCAGAAACAAAGAAATTATCACTGAATTTCCAACATCAAATCAGACATTTTTGAAAATAGATGAAAAAATAGCCTCCAATGTAGATCTTCCTACAATGTAACCTGGAATTTTTTTTTTTTTTTTTTTGGCGACAACCATTATTGACCTCACAGATTGCAAGGAGCTTGTCAGTTTACAATCCCTTATTTTTTATTTTTTACACTTACAGCACCTGGTCTTCCTAGGTGGTCTCCCATCCAAGTACTAACCAGGCCCAATCCTGCTTAGCTTCTGAGATCAGACGGGTTCAGGCTTTTCAGGGTGGCATGATCATAGACAAAGCTGGAATTTTTGATAGAGAAAAGGTTTAGTAAGCTCCAAAAGGCTAACATCCAGGGAAGACTCACAGGAGAGCATTTATGTTGAGTAATCATCTAAAGAGCCATTTCCTGCCACCGAGACATGAAAGTTCAACCAAAGTAGAAGAAAAAATCAGGGGGTCAGGAATAACTGGTTGGTGCCATAGAATGAATCCATAGTTGAAAGTGGATTATGTAAACATTGATAGAAACCCTATGTCCTAGAAGAGAAAGCACACTGCCAGGCTTACCAGAGCATAGCCTGGGAAAACGTAGGACTTGGAGAAGAGCGCTAAGTCCAATGGAAGCTGAGGATGGTTTCTGGGAGGCAGGGCATTGCTGTGAGCACCGCAGTGTGGTGTGCAAAAAGTGGCAATGCTGCTTAGAGTTCCCTAGCCTCAAGGAGGTGCACAGGAGTGCCTCTCTGTTGGGCTGAGGTGATGCAGAACATCATTTGTGGTCCAGGCTGGGGTCTCAGATAACTGTAGCAGATGTGGCAGGGCTAGAAACAGTGTCTTAGATTGAGTGAAATAAGCTACACCTACCTCAGTGACTGTCGAAGAGGACCCAGTGTAGAAAGTGGGCCAGATAGCCCTCACCTGGTTCCAGGACAAGAAGTCAGACTAAGTCAGCCACCTTGAAACTTTATAATATTCAGGGACAAAGGCAGCAAAGTAGAAAAACTTCTGGATTGATTCAGTAGGCACAAAAGATACAGTTTTTAAGTGGAAGCGAATTAATGAATTTGAATTGATATGATTAAGTTTTTGCTTACCTGGTAGAAATGGTACTTACAGGTTACATTAAGTTTGGTTTTAAAAAAATCATATCTTTGCATACCTGCATTTGTGAATATAAAATATTATATCTACTATGAATTACAGGTAAGGTGAAATTAGCAAAGTATAGAACGGAGAAACTATTTTTGACTGAAATAAGATTGATTATAGCATAGGAATGACTATCAGAACTTTCTGGAATATAATTCTGGATAAAGTATAAGGACAAAAGAATTTGATTTTAAGAAACAGCATGTTACAATGTTCATAGAACTCTTCTCTAGGAGAGAAAGCATAAAAGAAAAGGGTGATAGATCAGTTTGATCTTATCCTGGTGGAAAGTATTGTTTTTTCTCTGATTCCAGGATCGCCAGGCAGGTCTCTCTATATGGTGTGCTTTTCTGAGTAGGTAAATAACTAAAAGGGTCATCGTAAGTAGAGGATTGACATTTTCCATGTATTCTTCACCAGCAATCTATATGTCTTGACACATAGTTCCAAAGATAGGAGAGTATTTGTAAGGAAAATGTGACAGAATATTTGAAATTCAGTATAATCTTTGAAAATCCAGGCTGTCTGATAACTAGACCCACACAGATAACAGATCACAGCTCTCTGGTCAAACACTCCTCCCCTTAATCATAAGTAAAAGAGTAGTCTGGTTTATAGACTCTCCTGGATCCCTGGTTTATAGAAATTAGTTTACTTAAATTAATCATTTTTATATTTTTGTGTAAATTGGAAAATAGATTGGTTTTGTCTTGTTTTGGAATATCTGAACACACACACACACACACACACACACACACACACACACACACACACACACACACACACCACCCTGTAGTGGCTTCTTCATTTACCTCCAAGCCCTCATATTCTTTGAATTTTGATCTATTATACCTGCTCTTGGAAAAATCCTTCACACTGAAGTGCAAATGCTACCAGTTTGAAATGCATATCTTTTAGGAAAAGAGCAACCCTCAACAACATCAAAATCTGAAACCGAAGGAAGAAATGCTAATAATGACATAGCAGGCTGCATCCAGGTAGATGAGAGAAATACCTGGGGAGAGCCTGCCTGAAATCATACTACCTGACTGGTAACCCCATCCAGGCATAACTTGATCCCGATGGGACCAGCAAACATTTTTCTGGTTAGAAATCAAAGGTAGATTTTGGGGAATGAAGAGAAAGGGGTAGTTTATTGATGGAAGTTGGATATGTATACCACAGGTTATATTCATGCTCATTTCCTAAACAGAAATGGAACCTTAAGAAACAGTCCTTCATGCAAAAAGCAGGATCATTGGAAAGCACAGAGGTTCATGGCGGACAACACGATATAACACGTTTCTAATGGTGCGTCTCTAAAAATCTCTTGATAGACTTTCCATGAGTCAAGTTACTCAGTGCGGTCAATACAGGCTCTTCCAAACATTAAGTTCCATTTCTGTTTTCTTGTCTAATAATGGCTTAGCTACAAGCATATGAACTTCTGTGAGAATTTCTAAGTGAAGAATTTATATTTTACTGACAGAAGAAAAAGATTCTACTGCTTCAGCAAGAACCCTGGTGACATAAGACAGTGAACCCTCATCCTTTCCCAACAGGACAAAAATAAGCAAATTAAAGTTCGTTACACAGTCTCTTAGCGGGAGCTTTCGTGGAATTAGGGAGATGGACCCCGCCCTATCATCAGAACGTAATGCCAGTGCCTGTATTACTTGTGTTTGAGCCTTGTGCCCTTCTTTCTTTTCTTTCTCTTTTGAATCACTTCAGGGGCCTAGTTCCATTAAAATGTACTCAATCTGAGCAGCCTGTGACAAAGATGTATAGGCTCCTCATGCAGGCTAATAATTTAACACCTCAAGCAGACTAATACACTTACCCCTTCAACCTTGTGTTTTTGGATCATTTGTTCACATTATTTGGAGGAGAGTTTGAGAGCTGACTAGAGAAAGAATGGAGAAGGACCCTGATAGCAGGCAGTGGTTCTCAGACTCTCTTCCTGGCCCTGCAAGGACAGTTTTGGCCTTAGGCTTTATATACTTTCAGCCAAGCAAAAAACCTGTGGGCTGACCCTTTTTAGTCAAGAGTTAAATGAACATCTTATGTTTCTGGAGCATAACCCTAAAGGATCTCAAGAACTCTTCTAAGAGGCTTTTGAAGTATTTGTCCTAACATCTCCAGTTCTATCACGTGAGATAAAGGCTCTGCCACATCCTAGCTGTGTGACTTTGGACAGTTATTTAACCTCTCTGTGCCTCACTTTCCCCATCTTTAAAATGGAAGTAATTATAGTACCTACATCATATGGGTGCTATGAGATTTAAAGCAGTCTGTTGTAGATTGGACTGCATATGGGTGTTTGCTATTATTAGGGCATTTGCTGTTATTGGGAAGTGGAATTTGGTAATTTTAATTTTCTCAATCTTTTTTTTTTTTTTTTTTGGCAATGTTCTTTCACCCCAATAATGTTTGTTGCTCCACATAGATTGACATCCTAGGTATCTGCTTGGTTGGGCCATCCATCAGCTGGGCTCTGAGTTTATAATCGATAGCCATGCAGAAGTGTGAAATAAGTAGTTAATCAAGCTAGGCAGGAGATGTCCTGTCTTCTCAGAGCATGGGCACTAAGTTGGATAACCAGTAATCCTTTCACGGGGTATAGGAAGAATTGGGGAGAAAAATTTTGGTGGTGGCAGGTAAGGCAAATGTGGAAGGTCAAGAGACTATTAGGAGAATTTATACCCAAACCTACATATTCAAATAGTGATTTGACATATGCATCTCTATACTCTTCTTCAAGTGTTGCTGCTATATTTTAAAACATTTTTTGGAAATGTGAAAATTTTCAGAAAGCCAAATTAGAAGGTATACATGAAAAGAAATCACTGTTTTATTTTTACCAACCTCTGTTGGGTAGTGGGACTGTCAGCTGTATTTATTAGACTTGGCTTTGGATATCTTTTGGCTATTTCTAAAATGCCAAAGGATGAATGAAGCACTCCACCACTGAAACTATCCAAATCTCAGTTCTGAAAGTGGCAGTAGCATTTGAATAAGGATATTTAATTTGTATTTCGTAATACAGAATTTCAGAAACTTTGTTAAGAAAATTAACTGCATTACTTTGCAGTCATTTTATCAGTCTTGTACATTGTTAAATCATTGTATTTTCTAGGTAAATCACACTCAATGGCTTCAGATCCTGCCTAGAAAAAGCAACAAAATGCAATTAATCATGCATTTATTTCACAACAGCAGTGTAAGTTTTAAAGAGAATATTTGTAAAGTAATTCAAGTTTTTACTGTGTGAATGCAAATCATCAATATTAAAATCAGCAAGTAACACAGCTGCCTGTGATGGAGGCAGTCAAGGTAAGTGCTTTAAGAAAAGTGTTTAAGGAGCTATTTCTATTCTCTTCTTTGTAGGAGCTAATTTACCCTTTGTATTACCTTGACAGGAATGGAAATGCTTTACTCTTGTATTACCTTGACAGGAATGGAAATGCTTTACTCTGGGATTGCTGACTGCATTATGGTTAAGTCATTTGTGACTGCTAAATGGCTTGCTTAGCAGCAGGATTGATAGGTATCAGAACTGCACATTTCCACACATTTCCATCACATAGACTCTGCTCAATGGACTCTTATGTATTTGTCATTATAGTCTTCATCTCTGATGAGGAGTTAACCAGGATTTGCCTTAAAATTCAAACTAGTAAGAGTTTCTGGAAACACAACAAGCAGGTCACATTTATGGAGATGGCTGGCCTTAGGAAAATTTCAAGGAAAATCCACAGCTTCTGATGCCTGAGCCCTAGCCTAACTCTGGAAAGTGTCAAGAGTATGCATGCACCCAGATTGCTGCACAAGCATCTGGTTGACCTCTGGAATGGCTAAACACTAGCCAGAGAAAAGGAGACACTGCACAAACTGATACTTGGCTAATTTTAGACAGTGGCCATTAGCCAGTTTAACTAGGAAATATCACATTATCTCTTTTTTAGTATTTTCTTAAGAAAAAGAAAACTTTTCAATACCACAATCCTTAAACACACAGCCTCATGTTTTGTAAGATTAATAGTCTCAGTAAGGCTCTTCCTTCCCAGAAAACTGGGGAGACCATAACAGACAATAGAAGAATGTTAGTCTTATTCAATTAACAGATGTTACTGAGCATTTACTGTGTACCAGACATGATAACAGCACTAGAGAGACACAAATGAATTAAGACATGGATATCTTGCAGGGCTTACTGTTTCAAAAGAGACTGAAAAATTGCAACCTCACATGTAAAGAAGGCTATACCAACAGTAAGAAGGTCCTCTAGGTTCAAAGATGGTACCCACCTCCCTGGGGGAGTTAAAGAAGTTCACAAAAAATTTGCATATGAGAGGGCCTTAAAGGTTAAAAATTCACTATAAAGAAGTAGGGTAGGTGAAAAACAGGATTTCTTTATGATGAACATGCTGCTAATCTCTGTAAACAGACCATTTTAAAATTCAAGATTAATAACAATTCTATCTCCAATGGGGATAAGTAACTAACACAATCAAATTCTGGTTAATCATGTAAAACTTTTTGATTCTTTGGAGCTAAAGCGATGAACAAAAACTAACTGAGAAACAACCATATACATGTTAAATAAGTAAAACAGTACTGTGTGTATGTGTGTGTGCATGCTTGCTTGCACAATATTGTCATGGCTGGTTCACCATTATGATGTACACTTGATTGACCATTCAGATACAAGACACTTGACAAATCTGTTTCAAAAGACTGACTTACGGAAGCTAAGATTCAAATTCATATAACAGACTGTATTGAATATATGTGCCAATATTTATTTATAAATTTCTCCAAACTTAAAAGTAATTAAGCTTTTAATTGGAGAGGAGGTTTGGAGTGAATGGTGGGAGTCATGTTATATAATATTTTAATTCCACATTATAATTCTGATTATACCATAAACATCTGGGACACCTGTTAATCAAAGTAAGATCTCCTCATTTCTTTAATACGAAGGCCTTTTATAGTCCATTTTTGGCAAAGAGGGAAAAGCACTATTTTTTTTTTGAGTACTTGGTCCAAGATCATGTGCTGAGGCCAGGATGGAGTCAAATTTAAGCCAGACTGACAGAAAGCCTTTTATCTCTCTATGATATAGCACCGCCTTTTCAACTACACATTAATAACATGAAGATATAAACAAAGAGGAGAATTAGTATTGCTTGAGTATCAACTATGTACTAGACACTTTGGCGTGTATTACCCCATTTAATTATCAATTATTATCCAGTTTCTAAGTTTACTCATGCAATATGTGATGGAACCAGAATTATGATCCATGTTTTCTGACTGCAATTTCAGAGTTCTTTCCACTACACAACAGGGGACTACTTTCCCCAGTTCCCCCAAATATCTGAATTTAGCTTTCTCTCTCGGATACAATCTTGTTAATTACTTACACATAATTGTCTTAGATTGGGTTCTCCCAGATATAGACCTTTAATCAAGGATTTGAGTGCATCTAGTTTCTTTAGGAGGTAGTTCTAGCCAGGATCTTTAGGGAAGTGGGGAAATGAAACAGAGAAGGGAAGGAAGCCAATAAGGGGCACACTGATGAGCAGGTTATCACCTGGGGCAACTGGAGCTCAGTCCATGGAGATTTGGGGGATATCACATAGAGCGCATCTCAGTTTGTGGGTTATCTGCCCACAAACTCCCATTAGTTATTAGTTGAAGGCCATTTCTAGGAGCCATAGAATAGGGAACAGTGAGTTCCAAAAGGATAAGGAGGTTGGGAGGGGATGATGGACAGTTTTTTGTGACAATTATTATCCTTATTTTAAAAATGTGGCAACCGAGGACCAGAGTAACTAAATCTTTTTGTCAGTTACACAAGGATTATGAATATGCAAACAGAAGACTCTGCTAGACACTGTTACTTATCCTAAAAGAAAGTGTTTTCAGTGGTAGATAAGGACAAATATATTAACTTCTCTAGGGTGTTTCCTTATTCACACATTTTACTCCAGCTAGTGAGAACTTATTTTCACCTCCTCAAGTTGCTTTCCCTCCAATAGTTAACTCTCAGGTCATCAGCTTTCCCCAACTTGTGAAACAGTTAATGTGGTCTTCAAGGTGCACTCTCTCTGCCTTCTTGTGTATCAACCCTCTTTTGCCTCCCCCCCCCTCCATTTTAACTTAATCATCTCTGTAAAGACCCTATCCCCAAATAAGGCCACACTTAGAGACATTGGGGGTTAGAAGGTCAACATACGAATTTGGGAGTGACATTATTCAATCCATAACAATACATATGTAAAGAAGTAAGTTAGATCCACAGACCTGATCATTTATGTTAGATTTAGGAATAATCTTCATCTTTGGGGGTTTAAAATGATTGTCATATTTAAAAGAATTTGGCATTTTGAAATTCTGAAAGATTAGTCTTACGAGTAAAATGTAAAACATGTAACTGAGTCACTGATTTAGATTTATTTAAAATATGTAGAAATTGAAGTTTAATATGTTTTTAGAGAGTTTAGTCATTGTAAATGGGGCAGAATATTTAGGAGAATGTAAATATATTAATTAAAGTACCCTTGGAAGTGACTGTTAAACATTGCTAGACTTATAACTATAATAATACTATTTTTAGGTTGAACTTAAGCTTAAGGGAAAACTAAGCTCTTTGATTTTTCACTTTAATAAGTTGAGTATTATTTTTAAAAGCAGGCACCAATAGCATTTTCTGTGTACCAGTCTGCCTTAGCACAACAATCTCATTTCAGTATTAAGGATATCATGTGAAAAAGATCTGCCTTTTTAGGTTAAAGTTATATTTTTCTTATTACAAAAGCAACACATACATATTATAAAGATTTGAAACTTTTGAAAACATTTTTAAAGATTTGAAAATATTCATAAGAAAAAGATAATAAAGAAGTATATAATCTAAGATAATTATAACAAATATCCTTATAGTAAACATCTGTGTATGTCAGTGTTTCTCAGCGTGTGGTTCCCAGATCAGGGGCAGCAGCAGCAGCCTGGAACTAGTTATAAAGGCAAACTCTCCCTCTTTCCCCCACCCCCAGGCAAGCGGAGTAAGATTCTGGGAGTGGGCCCAGCAAGCTGGCTGTTAACAGTCCCTCCAGGTGATTCTGTTGTATGCTAAAATTTGAGAACCACTGACACCTGTTATTATTGTTCCCCCAGGATAAGTACTTAGGAATGATAGTGCTTAGTCAAAGGGTTTTTGTTTGTTTGTTTGTTTGTTTTTACTAAACCATAGACTTTGTTTAGATTGCACCAGTTTTTCTACTATTTTCTTTTTCTGTTCTGGAATCCAATCTTTGATCCTATATAACATTTAGTTGTCGTGTCTCTTTTATCTCAAGTCTGTGAAAACATCTTAGGCTTTGCTTGTTTTACAAGACCTTGACCTTTTTGAAGGGTATTTGTGAGGTGTTTTGTTGAATGCCCCTCATTTTGGGTTTGTCTCATGTTTTCTCATGATTATATTGGGGTTATGAGTTTTGAGGGAAAATATCAGAGAAATACGATACCCTTCTCATTGCATCACATTAGAGGGTACATGACAGCATCATGATTTATCACTGGTGATGTTAATGTCGACCGCTTGGTCAGAGTAGTGCCTGTCAGATTTCTCCACTGTAAAGTTACTATTTTTTTCTTTTCCATCTTTCACATTTTGAAAGGAAATTGCAAAGTCCATGAAACACTCAACGGGAGAGACATTAAGCTCCTCCTCCCAAAATGGGTCAATATCTGCATATATTGTTTGGAATTGTGCTAAAGAAAGAATTCTTCTCCCCCACTAATTAATTGATGGATTGATTGATTTCAGTATGGATTCAGGAACTTTTATTTTGTTTTATTTATTATTATTATTATTATTATTATTCATCGAGTTCATTATCTTTCAAAAGGGCTCAGAAGAGGAGAAAGATCACCGAAGCAAAGGTGAAGAAAAGTGAGTTCTAGTCTTGCCTGCACTGCTGAGTGGCTGCGTGATTTGGACCAGGTGCTCCCCTTATGGTACTATGCTAGGCCCTGCCAGAGCCAAAAGAGTGTATTTCAGCTGAGTCAGCTCCCTTTAGGCAGTGTTCCTGAAATACCCATGATTCCCTTCTGTTTGCACATCACTGGCCGGAACTCAGTCTTGTTGTCACACCTAGCTAGCTGTAAGGGGGTGGATGGAAAATGCAATCTTTTAACTGAATTAAATGTGGTTCCTGAGGAAGAAGAGGAAAGGAATGGTGGCTGGCAAGTGGGATCTTTGTTAAGGATGCCTGTGTGCAAAGGACCATCTGTATAAACATAGACCAGGTAGGTCATTTTGCAGATGTATTAATGTAGCTATTTAAGTTTTTTAAATTGAATTTATTTAAATTAATACAAACATCCAAAACAGTTAATTTTATTCTTTGGGTTATGATTAAATAAAATATTAATTTATTTGTTTCTTATGTTCTAGCTTTGGCTAGCTCTTTCAGATTGGCTCCAATTTTTTTCTAGCTTTATTGAGGTATAAAACCAATAAAACTGTAATATATTTAAAGTGTACTACATGATGATTTGACATACATATCCATTGTGAAATTATTCCCACCATCAAGTTAATTAGCACATGCATTGCCTCACATAATTACTTTTTTGTGTGAGAATGTTTAAGACCTATTCTCAAAAAATTTTAATGATATGATATAGTGTAATCAACCATAGTCACCATACCATAAATTAGATCCTCAGACCTTATTCATCTTATTTGTACTCTTTTACTAACCTCTCCTCATTTTCCTCACCCTTCAGCCCTTGACAACCACCAAGCTACTTTCTGTTTCTATGAGTTTGGCTTTTTTCCCCTAGATTCCACATATAAGTGATATCATATAGTATTTGTCTTTCTCTGTCTGGCTCCTATGTTTTTTATTTATCCTTTCATACTTTCTGGCACAATAAGATGCTCCAGGCTTCTTATCTTGTGTTTTCCATTCTCGGCCCTATAATCAATCATTTCTCCAAGGAGCCCTGATTTCTTTAACTGGAGAATTGTATTTAATAACCAAGAACTGGGCACTGAGTAATAGCCTGTTGCTACTAGGGTATTACTAATTCTAGGCCCTCCCCTGAGAACTAAGAAAAATGTATACTTTTAAGGATTCCAATATATGTCGCCAAATTGTCTTCTAACATCTTTTTCTAGTTTACATTATACCACTAATGTATGATAGAGAAAGTTTTCCTATATCTTTGTCAAAACAGAGTTTCATAATTTATTTTAACTTAACAACTTGGTAATTTTTTTAAAAAATGATATACCCAGAACATTTTTATTATGGTGCCAATTAAATAATTTTGTATACTTATTGGGTGTTTTACTTTTTCCTTTTATAAACCTCTCTGTGAAATTCTACTACTGATAATTTTCTTACTATAGTAAAAGAAACTATTTAAACTTATGCTATTCTCATATTAAGATGACAGAAAATGAACATACTAATAGTTGTGTCTAGAAAACCTCATGGCTTAATTATATTTAGAGAATGAAAGAATGGACATTTAGTTATCTTTTTGACCTGAAGCTCACCTGAAAAGACAGTTGTTAGACCACGTCCCAGAGTAAAATAAAATATTGAGACATCTCAGGTTGACCTCCCACTGCACTATTAGGCTAGCAATATTTCATTTATATTGTAGTTACTTTTGTATAAGATATTCAAAGGCAGTTATGTGATTTAGCATGGGCTTGAAAAAAGAGGTTAATGGGCATTTGAAGGACATGACTAGGTCCAGTGACTAGAATAGTATTATAAGGGCCTCAAGCCCTAAAAATCTGGCAATACCTTCTCATTTACTTTTTTTTTTTTTTACCATTCTTTGCTTTAATCACATGGAGCTAATTTCTGTCCCTTGACCATGCCAGGCACACTTTTGCCTTACAGCATTTTCACACACTATTCCCTTTGCCTGGATCATTCTTTTTCCTCATATTCATGTGGCTCCTTCCCTTGCTCTTATAAGTCTGCTCAAATGTTACTTTCTCAATGAGAACTTTCTAACTTTGATGTTAAAGATGACAATCCCTCACTTTCAAATCTCTTTATTAAGACAATACTAGCAGCTATTATAGATAAAACCCTGAATCTCAATGGCTTAAGACAATAAAAGTTTATTCACTCAAAAGTCCAAATGAGAGATTGGTGTGAAGGGATGGATGGCAGCTATTTTCCACACAGTAATTCAAGGAGGCACTGCTATCATTAGCATGTCAATTCCAAGCATGTTCTAGAAGTAAATAGAGAAAGAAAATGATAGTCAAAGAAGGAGCTTTTCATGTGCTGAGAGAATTCATTCAGTATAATTCTACCCACATTTCATTAGCCTGCACTTGTCACATGATTATATGTAACTGTAAGAGAGACTGAGAGATGTAGTTTAGCTGTGTGCACAGAAAGAAAGTCAAAAGTGTTTGCTTAACAACTAGGTAGACTCTTCCACACATACAGTAGGCACTGTGAATATCTGCAGTTAAGACTGAATACAAAAAATATATCAGGACTGTGGGTAATCCTTTCCATTCAAGTTGAGAAGTTTGGGGGGAATCAATGAATAATAAGCATAAGCTGAGATGGTTTCAAGGCATTTGTATTTAAGTGCCCACTTGAAAAATTAGCATACAAAACAATAGATAAGAAATGAACAGCACCTATGAGTACTGAGCTGGTCACAGAAGTTCTTGAGTAAGGTAGGACTCTCTCAAATTGGGTCTTTAAAGAAGGATTAGAATTTTAGTAAGTGGAGAGGTAGGAAAGAATAAGTCAGGTAAGGAGAACACAGAGAACAAGGATGAGGACATGGGAAAACTTTGGGTAGGCAATATATATTATATATATTTCACATGGAGAAGCTCATCAATCAAAATAGGCTACATTATCTCATGGTAAAACAACACCAACATATCAGAGTTTTAAAACAACAAAGGTTTATTTTTGGTTCATATTATGTGTCAGTGAGGGTCAGCGGGGGCCACTCTTCTATTTGCCTGTGTCTGCATCACGACCAAGTTTGACAGATTAGTCACTCTTGGGGACAGTGGCGGTAACGGTGGCTAAAGAAAACACAGAGCTCTGGAGGGTCTTACCAGTTAGTTAACTGTTCTGTTTGAAAATGACTAATTCACTTCCACTTAAACTCATCATCTAGAACTAGTTACATGGCCTATCCCCCTAATGGGAAGAATATGAATATTTCTCAAACAACACTAAAGACCATCACAAAAGGCAGTGGAGAATGAGGTTAGATTGGAGGTACCAGCATTGCCTTCACTATGTACAAACACCACTCGGACAGAAATTAATTAAAACCGCAAAATCCTAATAGCTTCTAAAACTTACCTCTATACCCAGATCACTTTTAAATTCTCCATCTGCTTATGTGACTCCTCATTACAAATCTCCACTCAGATATTTGTGATAGTTTCATTTATAAATTTATTATTCAACAAATATTTGAATACTCATCAGGTGAGGTGCTGGAGACACAGTGATAAATTAAGCAGTGATAGTCCCTGATTTGACTCAATGTGACAAACTGTAGAAACTGCATGAGAAAAAAAAAAAGACCGATGAGAAAACAAAACAAAACAAAACAAAACAAGAATCTTTAGAGGCACAGCCTCACTGCTTACCTGTGCGTGGTGGCCACAGAAGATGAACATGCCATCTATCAGGCAGTGCAGCATCTTACTTATTTCTTCCTCATTCTCTAATGTTCCAAGCATGATGCTACGCAAAAAGTAGATGCTGGTGCTGTCTTGATAACTGTTCCCTCTTGCAACCTTATTTCTCCTCCTCTTTCTCTTTCCCTACTTCTCCACCTCTCTTGTTCTCTTTACTTGCATTGACAGTACCATCTCAAATTCAATTCTTTTCAGTGGAAAGTATTAACCATATCTATAAGAGAAGAAAAGCTGGCAAAGAATAGGGTTTCAGCCTTTTCATTTCCTTAAGTAAGCAGGGGTGATGGATTTACTTAGAAAAGAAAGTGCCAAAGATAAATTTTATGGACAATGAAGTTTTAAAAAGGGCAGGTGGACTTGATTTGAGTTCTGCCAAACACAGGTCTCCCACTGACGTGCCCTCATTCTACAGTTCAGTGCAGAGTGAGCCATTTATCCAGTGTTAGAAGAGTGCCTTTAAAAAAGTCATGACTGGAATTTAGAAACAATTTTGTATATAAAGAAAAAGAACTTGAGCCTTATCTCCTTTACTAAAAAAAAAAAAAAAAGCTACATCTAATTCTTTTTAAAATTTAATGAGAGAACTGGACCTGGCACACAATAGACAATATTACTTGTTGCTCTGAATTTATTTATGTTCTTGTTTCTTTTTTTTTCTTTTTTTTTTTGTAAGAAATATTCCAACTTCAAAAATGGCTTTTGGAATAAAGACGAGAATTATGGAAAACTTGATATATTTCTCCCTGCCCCGATAATTGGTAAGTACTATATAGCAGTCTTTTATTGAAGATTTTTGAAGACTAATATTATGTAATGTGTATTTTGAATTTTAGCCCAAGAGGTTTAGAAAATTACAAACTGAACTTCACAATTTTCCAAGATTCATATTTATTTTCAAGTAATGCTCTGAGTCAGCAACCTTAAGACTGTCATGGTAGATTGCTAGAACATATATTTTGGTATTAATATTGCTCTAATTCTAGGGCACCAGTTCTCCATTATAAGGAGCTAAACGAGAAAACAATAATTCTAAAGAAGACAAAAATACATAGCTTTCTAAATGAAGTCAGTTCTGTGTAGCTTACTTTACATAGCCACATTTAAAAAATAAATCAGAGCATAAATAAACAAATAGACAATCAAGCATAAACCAATTCTTTGCTTAGGTTTGAACAAGAAATTAGGATGTGTGTGGGTTGTTAAGGGGATATACATATATCCCTGAAAAGCCTATAGCAAGATTATCTGTAACATCCCTCTCTAAGGCAGAGATTTTGTCCAACCCAATGATCTCAGCTTTCTTTATTTCCATAAAGGTTTTCTGAGCACTGAGGACTGGAGATTGGATTTATCCAACAGCTGGCATTTTCAGAAGTAGGTGCAATGAAAAAAGAGGTCATGAAACCTATCAAATAAAGAGACAGGAGAAGAAAGAAAGAAGCTTAGTGATGGAAAATGATAGGGACAAGGGATTTGAGAGAATCTGGTGAGGTCCAAATGCTGTGGAAGTGAGGGTTCATTAGCAAGTTAGGAGGAAGGGCACAGATTATACTAGGAAGTGAGCACCGATGAATCATAAGGGGGAATGTGGCTCTGAGCATGGGTAACAAGACGCAAGAGGACAAGAAGATCACCGCTGATGGGAGGTTGAGGAATTTTAGGACAAGATGTTCTGTCTGTGTCATCCACATAGTTGTTAGCAGCAGGAGTTACTATGCAGAGCAAGACTGCACACCTGTGGACTTGGTGTAGAATGACTCAACGGGCAAAGAGAATGTGTTTGGGCAGTGAAAGTAATGAGTGGAAAGTAGAGCAGAGCCAGGAGCGCTGCTTCTGAACATCGCCTCAGGCACACTTCAAAAACGTAATAGCATTTATTGAAAAACTGACAGGAGCTGAACACTCTGCTAAGAGCTTTATATTCATTTTTTTTTCACTATTCATAACAACATAATGCTATTATTTTCCCCAGTTTTACAGACTACAAAAGGGAGTGAAGAATTAATTTATTCAAATACACATAATTGTAAACTCAGGCAATCTATTCCAAATTCCATGTTCTGAACCATTAGGCTATCTTGTTGCTCAGTTGAGAACCTCATCTAGGTGAGACTAATGACCTTGAGTAGGAAACTTTGCCTGGAACTATCTTAAGAAACTACGACAGCCTAACCACTGCTCAAGACCATTTGTTAGATTTCAGAGGAAGGCCCTTAAACTGAGATGGAAACAGAGACTAAAACTCATTATGACAAATAGCTGCGGAGAAAGCAAGACCTATTTCTCACACCCCCAGGCAGTGCCTTCATCAGCCCTGTGAGAGAGCGGTGATGGAGAGCACCATTTTGACCAAGGAGATGGCTTAAGTGGCAGTGTGTTTGCTTATTTGGCAATTTTGTGGATACTCGTCACGTGGTATCCGCAGCCCATAAAAGAGGACTAGAAATTGTGAGGAGGATTCCCAAGCTGCAATATAGTCATTGAAGCAGATGATATTTGCTGCCCTAGGGTATATCTAGATGCTGTGAAAACTGATGAGAACCCTAATTCTAAAGTGTAAGAGAAAACTTTAGAAAGAGCATAAATAGAAACTCTGAAATTACTTCATCCCTAGTCAACAAATTTACTTGGGAAAAATCTTCATTTGTTTGTTTGTTTGTTTTCAACTCAAAAATAAAAGTCAATGTCAGTCAGTGGTCAATGTAGAATCTTCCTATTTCTTACATCCAGATGAAACAAAGTAGGTATCTGGAACATAGCCTGAGAGAAGCCCAAGGAAAGGAGACCCAGAAACACTTTATTAACCCTGTTTCCTTTACCAGAGCAGCTCCCAAATGTCAGCTCCCAACCCAGAGGCAAATGCTGGGTATGACTCTCTTGTGGATCTGTGGAGAGACAAGGGGACAGGAAATACTGCACACTCAAAGGATACTCCCAAATCAGGGAAAGAACTGGTTACAGTGTTCAACAAAGAGAGTAATGTCAGAAGATCTATAAGACGAGAACAAGCTAGATCTAAAGTTAGAGGTGGGTACAGATATGGAGAGCAAGTTCTAGAAATAGGAATGTGCTACCTGGGAACAGGAGGGTTTGTATAGAGAAGTCAAACCAATGGTGCACGGTTGGAATTGTTTAGAGGGCCTGCAAGCATATTGCCAGCCTAATGGTTTCTAGTCACATGCTTTTTATATGCTTCTGCACTTATATATCATTTGATGCTCTAGTTTCCCCCCAAAATTAGCATCCACTATGGACAAATAAAAAGTTATAGGTTAGCAAAAAAAAAAGAAAGAAAGAAAGAAAGAAAGAAAGAAAGAAAGAAAGAAAGAAAGAAAAAAAAAATCAAAAACAAACAAAAAACCATAACATAGCTCCTTAGAAATATTATTAATCTTTGATAGAGTCATCCAGGTTTTTTCACACATATATTTATATATTCAAAAATCAGACTATATTATATGTAATGATCTATACATTGCTTTTCTCCCTTGGTATTATATTATGCCAAAACATCCAGAAAGGGATAATTCTTATGTTACATATGCTATTCTAAAGCATAGAAATTGGTGGACAGGTTCCCAACTATAGGCCAGTGTCACTAACCAACACTATGATACAAAATACTAAAGCATTTACACATTAAAGCCTTAATATACCGTGACCAAGCAGGATTTTCTGAAGAATATAAGAAGGTTCCAACATTGGAAAATTAATTCATGTAATTCACTAGATCGAAATATTAAAGGAGGAAAAAGGCATGACTATCTCAATTATAGATGTCGTCCATTCCTGATTTTTCTTTTACTTAAAATCCCTAGTCACTAGAAACAGAAAGAATATCCTATAGCCTGAATGACTAACAGAAATATCACATTTAGTGATAAAATATTAGAAGCAGTCACAGTGAAGTAAGAGGAGGGAGGAAAAGGAGGAGGATGAGACAGGTGAGAAGATAGAAGAGAGAAGGGTATCCTAAATCAGTGCTGTACTTCAACATTTTTGCATTTTCCTGAAGGTTCTAATTAATGCAAAACACACAAAATAAGAGGAATAAATTTTCTAAAAGAAGAGATATTGTTGCTACTTGCTGACAATATAGTCTATCCAGGACATACAAGGGAAAAATCTCTTCCTACTGCCAAGAAAAAGATTTAAAAATATGAAAGGTTTCATCAAGGTAGCTTATATGCAAGATCAACTTACAAAATCAATTGCTTTCCTGAAAACTATCAATAATTTTAAAATAAAGTAAAAAAAGATCACGGCCAAAATAGTAACCACCACTATAAACCACCTAGTAATAAATGAATGTATATAATGAATAATGAATGTATAGACGTTTATAAAGAAAATAATATATTTATGGAAATATAAGAAGATCTAAGTTATTTAAAAGTTATAAAATATTCTGGTATGGGAAAACTCATTATAAAGATCCTTTACCTTTTAAAATTAAATTATGTTAATGTTTAATGAGGATAATTTAAAAATATATATAATATGTTTTTATTGTTTTCTCACATTTTCCCCTATCATCTATTCATCTAGAGGTCTCCATTGATTTGGGGAAAATTTGTATTTTAAAGCAGAAATGAAAAGAGAAAGAAAGAGGCAATATTTAGAGTTTGACTTCAAAAATATAATTTATGGTTCCATGGTAAAGAAATTGTCTTGAAAACTAAAGTTTGCTGAATGAGAAAAACAGTTCATAAATTTCACAATCTCTCTTTTGTATTTTAAGAGCTAAATCTGAGTGACCTAGATTATAGGATGTTATTATTATCAATAGTGTAGGTAGACTGTAACATGCCATGTAAGGAAAGTCCCCATAAAATAGAAAGAAAAAACATAGAGGTTATCCCCACTCCTCCAACTTGGGAGAAGCGAGATTTAGAAGAAAAATATCAAAGGTAAAGATGCTGTCTGGATTCCTAAAAGGACATAAGGACAGTTACAGTATTAAAAAGAAAATAGAAAGGAAAAAACTGTTATATATACCAATAAGAGAGCAGGTAAGTAACGTATATTCATTATATATAATAATATGTAAACTTTAAAAAAATGAGAAAAGTAAGTTACAGAACTATATGTATAATATAGTCACATTCTTCTCAAGAGTAATAACCATGAACATATTTCCATGGCAGTTAAATCTATGTTATATCTATGTTATGGCATCATTTTTAATGGCTGCATATTTTGCATTGTATGAACATGCCATACTTTCCTATTGCTAGATACTCAGTTTGTCTCATATTATAATTTTTATAAGATAAGAATTTTGGACATATATCTTGGTACCCTTTCTGATGTTTGTTGCCCAGTCATTTCCTTAAGGTAAATTGATAGAGCTAGAATTACCGAGACAAAACGCAGGCAAAATTTTAAGGCTTTTGATACACACTAACAGGTGGTTCTCCAAAATGATTCTGCCTGCTGTGCAGTCAGCCCTGGGCTGATGTTTTAAACAGGGAGGGGAGAGGTAAGTAAACTTGACTGGAAAATAACTGGAAAAATTGTACTGCAAGAAGTAAGGACAGATCCAGACATTCTCAAATAATTCTGTTGATAGGTTTTCTACATAAAGTTTTTATTTCTTTAAATGTACTTAATCATAGTTGCAGAAGTGGTACCAATAAGTCTTATTTCTTTTGCCAGATTGAAAAAAGCTTTCCCAGAGAATTAGCTTAGCACAATAAAAGGTAAGGAGGTGTAGACAAAAGAACACTAAAATTGAGGTAACAGCTGTGAATTCATGTCTGAGCCTTAGTTTATATCTGCAAATTAAAGAAAGTCATTTAATCTCTCTTAATCTTCATTTTCTCACCGTAAAATAAGAATAATATTATCTATGGTTGTTGTAGTAGTAAAATAGTGCATGTCAAAGGACCTGATACAGTGCCTGAAACAAAAGACACCAGCTTCCATCTTAGAGAGCAAAAAGATAAGTGAGTTTTATGTAAATAAAATGAATTAAGTTATTTGTTGGACAGTACACATGATGGATAAAATCCAGGATGGAGACCTGAGTTCTGGAGGAATTTTTCAGGGATACTACTGCTCTGTCACTAATCTTTTATATGATCTTTTTTAAAAAATTGAAGTATAGTTGTCTTACAATATTATATTAGTTTTGGGTATACGACATAGTATTCTATGTTTATATACATTACAAAGTGATCATCATGATAAGTCTAGTCACCATACAAAGTTATTACTGCATTATTGACTATATATTCTTTATGCTCTTTGCTACTCTCCTATTACTTATTTTTCTTATAACTGGAAGTTCATATCCTTTAATCTCCTTCACTTGTTTCACCTACCCCTTATCCCTCTAGCAACCACCACTTTTTTCTCTGTATCTATGAGTCTGTTTCTGTTTTGTTTTTGTTTGCTTGTTTTGTTTTTTAGATTTCACATATACATGAGGTCATTGGTATTTGTCTTTGTCTGACTTATTTCACTTAGAATAATACCCTCCATGTCCATCCGTGTTGTAAATTTCAAGATTTCATTCTTTTTAACGGCTGAGTAATGTTCCATCATATATATGTACCAAATCTTCTTTATCCATTCATATAGCAAATAGCTAGCTCTTTTTAAGATGTATTTTCCTAGCCTATAATGGGGAAATGTGTTCTGAATCAAAAAGTCTCACCCTAGGACTAATTTTGTATGTACGTGCATTTTTCCGGAGGTAAAGGGAAGACATCCAAAGCATTTTTCCATAGATGTCAAAAACTGTTAGAGATCTTGATGCAGTAAAATTATGGTTAGTAATATTCTAGAATCTAAATGGTCTAAAAGTTTATCCATCTAATACTCTCATTCTGATCAAGCTTATAATCAACACTTCCTTTTGGTTCAATATTATTTATTAGTATGTTATGAAACAATATAATATTTTAATGGTGATTTTCTGGCAAATGCTGTAGGCTCTTTCTTGGCCTCCATGTCTCCTTGCAGTTTTCTCACAGCTGCTGGGAAAATGATATGGCACAGGTGTTGCTACACCAAAGGTTCCAATTACCCAAGTGGTTTCCTAGATTTATTATCCTCCTCATTGTTCTTGGTTCATTTAAGAAAAAAAAATTGTTCTCTCTCTTGGCTAATTCACCAGAGTACAGATTTAATTAATAGGTGGCAACATATTGCAGCTCTCACTGCCAAGACACATGATTGAGAGCCTGTAGGCTTCCAGATCTTGTGATTATTTTTATTTCAGTCCTCTTGAAATACACATGATCACATTAAGAACAATGTCAGATTATAGCCTCATCATGATAAATATGAATATCTGTATTAAAAAGCAAACAAGAAAAATACTAAATGTAAATGATTGTGTTAGTAAACAATATATTTACTTACAATAAAAAATGATTGCATCATGATGCTCAAAAAGTAAAATATTCATTCTGCTAGTATTCTTCAAGAGTCAACAGTGTGCTATGCAAGAGGATATAGAGTATTGAACTTGAATTCTTCCTTCAAGAAAATAATTTATTAGCATATGCAAGGATATGACATATGTATGCAAATAACTATAATACAAGGTTGTAAGTGTTAAGTTCCAACTCAATATTGATAAATCAACTGCTAAAGATGTCTTAGTGGTCAGAAATAAAATTTTAAAATGGGGAAAAGAAAGATATCATACAGAAGTTAGTCATTAAGCTGAGTTTTGAGTCACTGGTTGAGTTAAAATATTGTAGACACATTCAGAGGCAATAGCATAGACAGAGCAAAGAGGAGACTGAAGGATATGAGGCCTCTTCAGGATGTGCATTTACTTCAGCCCTTGGTAATATTTCTGTTACCATGACCACAACTAGTCTTCCTAATTCTGGCTCCTCTCTTCAAAACTCATCTTTGATTCTACTACTTCAACAATTTTATTCTAAAACTTAGCACTCCTACCTAAATGAGTTTATTTTCTCTGGGATAAATTCCAGGACCTTTTACATGGTTTTCTAGGTCTTCACAATACAGCCCAATCCAGTTTTCTTTTCTTGTCTTTAGGGATTGTGACCTGACCTCTCCCCAGTCATCAACCCTGAAAAACTCTAGACAAGTAATTCAAGAGTGGTTGTTGACACCACATTAAAATTTGCTGCATTATAGCTATAGAATGTGTTTCATGCTCGTTGAAGTAGCTAATGTTTACTTCAAGAAATGGGAGGAAGGATGATGTTTTTATACTACCTTTAATAGTAGTCAAAAAAAAGTTTGGATTTATTTAAAATTTTAAATTTATTTCTTTAGAGTTGAGGAAGAAGAGATTCTAGACTATAAACCAAGAGCTGTATGTCTATGCAGGAAAAATTTTTAGAAGAGATGTCCTCACAAAGTGACCAAGGTGTCAAGACTACCCAAGAGACAGAGATTTAAAAAAGAAAAAAAAAAGAATGTGTACATCCTACAATTCTCTGTCTCACTGATAAGAGAAAAAGAACTTCTCGGGAAAAATGATGGCAGGTTTTTCATAAGCTAATGGTTATCATGGAGTTCTTAGGAGGAAAGTCATAATTCAAAGAGCTGGAAATCCTCAGCTCCATTTTCAAATTGTAAAGAGCAGAAAAATGGAAAGCAGATTTTCCTCCAAACCAAGGAAGCGTGAGGAAATAAGAGACAACTTGATCCAGAGTTAGGATGCTAAAAGAATAGCCTCTTAGCAAAAGTTTTAAAGCAAGAAAGAGTTAAAAAGAAAGAAAAGAAGGCCTGAAGTGAGGCTAAGAAGGTGGTAAGGCAGCTACTCAAGGGAGGTAAGCAGGCTCATACCCCAGCACGGACTCCCCGAGGATTTCATGAGAGCAGTCTGCAGGAAGAAGAATCATGGAGCTGGTTGGACATGAAGCAGAAGGAGTAGCATTTCTAACCTGAAGGCAAAGCAAAATAGACCTAGATGTGAGAAGGAAAAGAGCCCCCTTCTCCAAGAAATTTAGGAAAGCCATCTTGATCTAAGCCTGGATGGAAATAGTAAAAAGGCAGTTTCCAGAGTGAGACTGAAAATAGCTCCTGGGTCTGAAGAGGCAGGCCATAGGCACACCTCTGTCCATCAGCCTCACAGTGAGACTGTACTTGTGCTCCCCACTCAACCATTCTGATAGGGTCCCATCAGCTCTAATGCCAACAATCGATTTGATGGACAGTGGTGGGGAAGACAGCCAAAGCAGTGGAGAGTATGTCTGAAAACCCAAAGGGCTGAATAAAAGGCATCAACAAGCGTGGAACCCATTCTCCTGGACTGTGACTTACAGACAGGTCACATAAGGGATCCCAGAGCAGGCTCAGCATCACTGAACCCTGATTATACTATTATAATAAAAGAGGTCACCGCTATTCCAGCAGTGGGAAAGAATATATACTGAAATTAGTGAGAAAGGGCAGTTTAGGAAAAGAACAGTGGACTAAGACTACTGAGTTCTACTGCTGGTTATTTTATTAATTTGCTGTGTGTCTGGGCAATGCATATACTCGGGATCTTTGCTTCTTTATCATTAAAATTAAGGGACTGGGCTAGATAACCTAGTTTTTTTTTTTTAGATTCAAAAGATCCATGATTCTAAGAAGGTTAAGCTTTCTTATATCTATAGCTACCTCTATACCACAATGACTGGCCATCTATGTATTTTGTTGGAGGTTAAGAGGAGTAACGTTTCATTTGAGGAACTGTGAGGGAATCATATGCTTATTTAGCAAATATTTATAGAGCACCTACTATGTACCAGGCACTATCTTAGGGACTGGAGATATAGTGGTGAACAAAATAGACCAAGCATGCCTGCTCTAACTGAGCTTAGAGTCAAGCAAAAAGAGGCAGAAAATAAATAAGACATGATATGCAGTATATCACAAGGTGATAAATGCCACCATGCGATAGTGTCTGGAATTGAAGAAGGCTCTGTATGATAAATGTAAGGCAGAGGATTAAACAAGAATTAAGCACCTCGGAACAGAACAAGAACAAAATTTCCTTTTCTGTCCACCTTCCATTTAGCTTCTGGTCTCTGTTCGAACTTCCACATTCCTAATATTAGGCACATTTTCATCATACACACCTCTATGTGCTACTGTGGCCAGACACTGTGGCAATAGTCACAGCGATCCTGTGGTTGTCTGTTTGCTAGATGCTGTGACTTCCAGAAAAACATCCCGTCAAAGACCATTGTGGAACTTGCTTGGTGCTGGCAGCCCCTGCTGAAAGCAGCCTGCTTTTATTTTCTCTTGGCTAGAATTTCTGTTCTTTTTTTTTCCTTTCTTTATTTTTGGCATGAAATTATAGTTTAATGAATATTATTAAATAGTTCTTATTCACCACCTGGTTTTCTTTTTAAATTAATGGTTTCACATTTTTTTTTTCAACTGGGTAAATGTCAGAGTTTAAAACAAACTCTCCTTTTTGCAGGTCTATTTTCTAGGTTAATCTCATTAGTAGGTCTAGATAAGGTGTAATATTTGTGTCAAAGAAAGGAAGTCAGCATGCTCCAGTATCTTAAGAAAATTACATTTTCTGAAAGCAAGTTGGCCTCTATCTAATCACCATAAGACACTTTTTTTTTCTAGACAACCAAACACAAATTGGCTGATCTCTTGAAAAAAAACAAAAAACAAAAAGCTCAAAGGTTAAAGAAGGAGGTTAGAGTTTAAGTAAAATAAAACAACCTGAAAAACACTTAATCACCCAAGTAACCAGTAATCTGAATAGACGGGAAATATACGAACATATCATCTAGACTCAAATAGAAGAACTAAAAGGTCAATATTTAGAAATACATAATTTCTTGGGTAAAAGTCAAAGCTCAAATTCCAAGTCAAATTGCTTTATGCTATTATGGTTCATTATGGATTTGGTGGGAGAATAAAGGGTGGAAGTGCCAATAAAGAACCCCATCTTGATTTCAAGGAACCTTGTGCCACAGAGAGTAAGGAGCAAAGACAATAGATAATGTTGTGATGCTTGGCTGTGGATTTCCCAGTGTTGATTTTTAAGATGCCTGCTGGCTGAGTCAGAATGGAGAGTGACAGCAAACAAGTTGATGAGATTGCGGGGGTGGGGGAGGGGGTGGGGTGGGAGGGGGCATGCAAGCCGAGACTAACAAGAAGGGAAAAGAGGAACTGATTCTAGAACAGGCGTGGGTCTGGATCAGCCTCACAGGATCCAACAGGGTCCTGGCAGCCTTGGTCATTAACCTTCTCTGTGTGGTACAGAGAAGTAGGGCTTTGGTCTTTGTTGCTGTTAGTTTCTTTCCTTCCCTGTGCTTTTAGGAACTTTCCCAGAGGCCTGTGCCACTATGTGTGTTACACCGAAAACTTAGGAGCACTTATACTAATACTTATGAATTATTGTAGTAATAGTAGTAGTTATAATAGTAATAGTAAATACTAATATTGTGTCTACTATTTTTCAGTCACTGTTCTAATTACATAGGTAAATGCATTTAATCTTTACTACTACACTGTGAGGTTGGTCCAATTTTTATCCTCATTTTTCAGATGAGGAAGCCTGAGCCACAGAGCAGTTAAGTGACTCGCTCAAGAGCACCCAACAAGATTCATGGCTGGAGAAGGAAACGGGATCATAGGATGTCTAACCTGTAACTTCTAGACTTTTTGCTCAATTTCCTATCATAGGAATGTGTGTTGGGTTTGGTGGTGCTTGAAGACAAGCTGCATGACTGAGGTGACAAGAGCACTGTCTTGTCACACCCCTGCCCTCGTCTACACTACTACTACTCTGTCCCTAGGGTCAAATGGTGACATCGGGATGGGAAATACCAGGGCTTGGAGAGAGGGGCCATGAGGGTATACCGCACAGGAGAGTTGAAGTGGAGGTTGGGGCCCCCGAGGACAAAGAGAAAACAAGGTCTGTTGAATGGCAAAGAAACGCCACTTAAAAAG
The DNA here is from genome assembly GCA_003508835.1 of Eonycteris spelaea. Lineage (NCBI taxonomy): Eukaryota > Metazoa > Chordata > Mammalia > Chiroptera > Pteropodidae > Eonycteris > Eonycteris spelaea. Next base: position 7,634,454 of record PUFA01000043.1, on the reverse strand, counting down.
TGTTTAATGCTTGAAGAGAAGAATACTAAAATCTAATGCTATTTGTGTGGAGATCATATATTTGTAAGTCTCCAGTCAGGACACATGGTTTGAAATAAAGTTTAAAAATGGAGCAGAATATCTAGAATTGTGACTATCCCAAAAAATCACTAACGTCCCAGATACCGGACCTGTTTTTAAGTCACCTGCTAAATGTTTGCATTTTGCTGAGGAACAAGGACACCTGGTAATGGTGTGTACACACCTGTATAGGTGTGGAACCTTGGCTCCCAAAAGACTCTGCAGGTTTTGAAATAAACAAACACTTGTTGAGAACTGCTAAACAGACCAGAACATGCCTATTACGCAGAGGCCTTTTGTTCGATATCATGCACTATTTGACATCATACATTCAATCATCCCTGCTGTGTCTCTCCATAAGTAGAGTAAATGAACACCAGAACCCAACAAACTTGCCTTGTATTCATGGCACATGTCTCTCTGGTTTTCAGGAACCTTCTGAGGATTCTTTAATTAATTATAACAGAACAATAATCCTGATTGACCTCCTCCCCTACAACTGCCTGAGGCTTCTGCAGGCTGCTTTCTGGACAGCTTTGTCTTCCAATAATGAGACACTTCAAAAGAATGTCCCCTTCTGACATGGAGAAGAGCCAGGGGAAATTCCCTTCAGAACATCTCTCATAAATGCTTCCATTTCCTGAAACAGGAACAAGGGCCCACAAAAATGAACTGTAACATAAGGCATATGGTGGCATTTGTCATGATGCAGTATAATCATTTATTGTGATTTTCTACCTCCCCTACAAGAGATGCTGTTTTAGCCAGAAATTTACACATTGTAAGGCACACAATAGGTAGTCTCTAAATTTTTACAGAAAGAGATGAATGGTTCACAATTTATGATGCAAAAAAAATGAACTTTAAATTCAGGTGAAATACATAAACACACACATGACACAAAACCAAAATAAAATTTTTACTTCGATGATTACAAGGAAATCAAAATACTAAAAATAATAATTTCCACAATTATGATGATATTTCTTTCTACAGCGTCTTTCCCTTTAGTCACCTACAAAAAAAAAATCTAGCTAATACCTTTTAAATTTTCTTTTATGAAATGAAATACTTCCAGGAAACCTACAGTATAACTCTTCTTCCTTAGGGATAGTAAACTTCCAATGGGTGCTTACTGGTAGTGGGCCAATCCCTGTAAGAAAAGGTGTGTTATCCAACAGATGAGAAACCAGGCCTAAGGTAGCTACAACAACTTGCTCTTTATCACACAGATATTAAGGCGCAAGGTTGTGATTCAGACCCTAAGGTCTCGCTTTCATCATTATAAGTAACCCCTTCACCAGTTTCATAACCTTGCCTTTTTAATCTCAGAGAAAAAAAAATTGAGTGTGGATTTAGGGAACTGGAAAGGAAATGAATTAAAGAGTCATCAGGAGCAAGAACACTGTCTGGAAGAAAGTCAGCTTTAATAGGAAACATAGCATATACCTAGACCTCAAGAGCTAGAGGCAATGGATTGTTTATGGAAATGCCAAGGAGTCATTTTAGAAATAGTGAATTTTAAACTTAGCCATAAAAGTAATGATACCAGAATCATTTGCTCTAGCAGAGCGAAGGTGAGATTATAATACAGAGCAGCATAGAGCTCCAGACTTAGTGAACGAGTGAATAGTATATAATGTGAACACATTTAGTAGGACACTGGGACTGAGTGTTGGTCGTAGGACTTAGAAACACAACAACTAATGTCACAAACATTCAGCTCTTTAGAAGGGTAAGGCACATTTGAAAAATCCTCCATGAGGCAGAAAAAGTAACTGAAACAATTGCAAAGGTGCTAGAATATACAAGCTTCAGCTTCTGCGGGCAGCAGTGTCAAATTTAGTGGGTTTGGCCCAATTAATGTTGGACAGGGATGAGGGTACATCTAGGCCTTGTATAATTTTAGGGGAGCCAAATGTTAATCTCCAAAATCTTACCACCCTCAAAGCCTGCTGCAGTATCAGGAAGTGTACCATTAGAATCACTGTGAGTTTAGACATAGTTATGCAGAAAATCCCTATTGCTTTGCAAATTCCCAAGAGTAGAAACACTAAATTGTTCCCAGAATAGCATGTCAGTTCCTAAGCAGAAAGTAAGTTACTGCAGCAACTGGACAAGAGAGGCAATTTCTGAAAGAAGATAAAAAATGTTCAAAGGATAGAGCACACAGCCATGCCCAAGGCAGCAGGAGACCAGAGAGAGGGTGGAGTGGAGGTGGAAGAATGTAAATCATTCATTCAATCAACACATATGGCTGAGAGTCTATGTGCCAATCACTCCTCTATGAACAAAACAGGCAAACATGGCCCTCAACCAGCTTGCGGCCAAAGATAAATATCTATAGACCTTTTTGACTCTGCCATTTCCCTTTGGCTGGACCATCACCATGAGTTGGAAGTCTTTGATAGAGAATACCAATAATAGTAACAAAGTCATAAATAAAATCGATCCCACTTAAGCCAATGGTAGTCTCTTAGCTATGTATTATCCCTGTTTCACCAAAGAGGAAACTGAGGTTGAAGTCCTCTGATGATTACATTATACAGCTGGTGGGGACTGAGCTGGAATTACATCTCAGGGCTTGCTGACTGAAGAGTCAGCCCATCATAGAACATGGACTTTGGAGTCAACAGAACTAGATCTGAATTCTGGCTCTGCTGCTCAGGTGACCTTGGGCAATTTATACATTTTCTACTTTACTCAGTGTCCTGGTGAGCATAGATGGAATAAAACCTACTTCAAAGGGCTGAGATAAAAACATAAAAAACATAAGTGAAATACTGAGAATAATCCCCGGCATGTAGTAGGTGCTCAATGAATGACAGCTAGCAAATAACAAGTAATCCCTTATCCTCTCCTTTTCCATCAACTCACACTTGTCACTTGTATCCACTTGTCACTTGTCATCCACCTAGACTGCATAATCTGCACCCCAACTCCAATCATCTCCTTCTGTTGCTGTAAACTATAGGCCTGTGAAGACTCAAAGAAGCCTCAGCCATGGAAGCTCCCCAGTCCCATCTAAGGCACAAAGAATTATAAACACTAGTCAGTCTGGTGTGCTTTTTGTAGGCCATTTTTGAAAGCTTGTCCCTTCAACACACAGAAGTCAGGAAATGCAAAAATAAGGTTCCCACAGTAACCATAACTCACTCACAATGCACATTGAGGCATAAATTTCACTGGAAGTACAATAACATAAAACACTGAGCATGCTAGAGTGGGAGAAGTTAAGACTGTTGCTAAAGTCATAAATTTGAATTTCCTAACTTTGGTGCATTTTCACTGTCACCCATGATACTGCATTAATATAGCATTCACACTGCAAATTGCAACATAATTCAGAGGTCGTTGTGTCTGTGACTGAAGTGGTTTTCTCTATAGGGATCTCTCCTCAAACATACACAAGAATTTCTAGAAAAGAACCCTGAGAAGAAATATTAGTTTCCTGGGGAATGCAGCTGAATCCACCCAGCATGAAAGGATTTAGCTACATTTATTTTCCAGCAAGCTCTGGAAGCAAGCAACATCTTTCCTTTCAAGGACTACGTCCCTGAAAGAGTGTGGCTTACCCCATCCCTGCTGTTACCTGAATCTTCCACCTGGGCCCTGAGTGAGTACAGGCTATAGATGCCTTGTCTCCTCACCTAGAAGGGAAAGGTCAAATGAGTGGGGGCCAAACAAATCAGTGCAAGCAAGTCGATAACTTGTGTGTTTACAGTGGAAATCAATCCAACATTCCTGCAAGATGTAGAAATCAGAGTGACAACTATACTCACTGCTCCTCGTGGCGTGCAAACTTTGGCAGAGACCCACAGGATCCAGAGACCTAGAGCAAGCCACTGCCTTAGCTCCAGTTCTCCTTCTACCTGGGCCCGGGTGTCTTGTAAAAGGGTTCTGATAATAATAATACTTCACCTTCCAGAGAGAAGAGACTACAGAAACGCCTATGGTCCTACCTGTTCTTTGATCATATACTTTTTGATCGTAAAGTCTAATCTTAACAACTTTTTTACACAGTTATATTCTCCTGTTTCAGAGATGACACACACTTTTTCTCTGGAGAGGAGCCTTTATGAGGATCACTGTCAGTCAAGACAGTCAACAGGATGTTCACTTGATCCTTGTTGTACTTTCCTCATATCTTATTCTTCCTTCTTAGGTTATTGAAAGATTTAAATAAGAAATGTATACAAAGTGCCAGACAGCTAGTAGAGGCTCAATAAATGTCAATTTCATTTAAGTTACCGGTATCGGTTATATAGTCCATCCTTCCTAGGATGCAGCATTCCCTTGCTCCCTCTCCTCTATCTTCCCTTGCCCACACAGAGCATGGACATGGGATTGCCAAACTATGCCTTGCATTTTCTCTGCTCAGAGTACAAGCTTAGAGGACTTATAGAATCTAACTTTGTAACAGCGAATTCAGTCCCTTTTAGACATTTCTTCTTTTATTTTAGTAACAAGAACACAAAATCTAGTCAAGAGGTACTTTTGGTCTTCCTTGCTCTGTACAACACGAGGAATGCACTCTTGGTTTTCATATTCTCCTCCATGGCTATCACACATCTGTGCTTTTTGTGAAATAAAAAGATATTACAATTGAATGCTGGTCTTTTCTCCAAGTTGCATCTGTCTGAGGACTGGGGCTGTTAAGTACATTACAAAGTCAAGGAAAGTTCAATCTCTGAAAAGTCATTCATCACGCATCCCGCATACTACCAAGCTCTGCAATCCTTCCTCTGCAGTTTCTCTGGACCACCCCCTCCTTCCTATTTCCACTGCTCTGCCCTGAAACTAGTCACAAGAGACTTGTACTTGGCTTTTTCCCAATCTTTTCACATACAATGTTGGGACACAAAATGCACTTCTTTAAATCTTTTTTTTTTTTTGTCATGATACAACTCATTCAGAAACTAGAAGAGGCTCTTTATTTCCCTTCATGTCAAATCCTGACTCCTAATCAAATTCTGTGAGGCTCTTCACTAGAGATAGTCTCCTCCCAAGGACTGGGAATTCTTGAAACTAGAGGCAACAAGGTCAATAGTTAATAGTCCTCTTCAAACACTTAGGTACTTCTTATGAGATGGATATGTTCTTGCTCAGAAGACATCAAAAGAAGAAAGTTTAAATAACTATAAGAATGACTTTGGTTAAAAGAAAAGAAAATGTGTCTCGACTCTAGATCTAGGTTATATCTTGCCATCTCCGCTGGGTTTTCTTCGACATCCAGCTCTCCACAGAAACATTTCTTCATTTGACCTCACAGTCCTTTTCTGCACTATTTATTTTAAATTAATCTGCCACTTGGCTTTCTGACAGCTCTTGTATTGTTGCATTGCACATCATTTACCTTGTTCGATATGTATGTCACACCTCTTCCAGGCATGTTATAAATTTTGTCTTATGAAACTTTTCCAAAGCATTTGAACTGCTGCTGACTCCCACCATTTTAATTCCCTTCCATTGAATTCTGTTACTGAGTACTTGCCCAATTGTTCTTATAGCTCTTTTTTAAATTCCTTTTCTTTTTCATTCCTCTACCTATGATTTTTCTTTTCTATTCCTCTACCTACCCCCTAAAAGCTCATGCACATCAAGTATAGTCTCTTATTAGTCTAAATTATTTTCTGATCAAATAAAGTTCAAATTTTAAGGTTGTGAGATTTTTGGAAATCTGTGGACTATTACTAACCATCCATCTAGAGAACTGCACATAAAAATAAAATGTGGCTTCCCAAAAGTTGGGAAAAAGACTCTCTAGGGTGAAATGCATCCTAGGCAATGGATGCTTGCCCTGACCCCACTTTCTAGTTATCTCATTCAAACTACAGTGTGTTGATTCCCAAATTGTCTTTCTTCCAGATCTCTCCCTTGTGCTCCAAACACTCAAACTGATTGATCTACTAAAATATGGTGTTTGACCCCATTCCTAATTAGCAAAAGATTTTATAATTATTCAAGGTTACTCACTGCATCTTCCATATCTTAGCACTATTTCTGTAATTTAGGCCACAGAGAATTAATTTAATCCTTCTTCCACATAGCAGACCTTCCCATACATGAAGGCAGCTATAACAAACTCAGCTGCTTCAGTTTCTCTTCTTAAAATGAGTATCCCCAGAACCCTCATCTTTTTCTGAATGAGTAAATGATTAGTCAGTGTCCCTCTTAAAACTGGAACCTACAACTGATCACAATATTCCAGATAGGTTTTAACAGTGTGAATGAAGTATGGTGTGACTTTATTATCTCTTGTGTTAGACACATGTCTTAAAATTACTCTTGTTTTTCCCATTTGCCATTCATACTGAGATGTCAACTAAAACTCCAAAATATTTTCACAATTATTGCTATTCAACTACATTTCTCACATCCTGTATTTCCAAAATATGATTCTTTAAAAATTATCAAAATTTATCTTGGTGATTTCAACCTAGTCTTCTAACGGCCAGTCATTTTTGAGTTTTTATTCAGTCATCTAACTTAGTTACAAGGATCTGCTACATGATCTTGGAAACATCTTCCATTTTGATGCTAATTCATTGATCTCTCATTACTACCAATGAGCTTTTCTAACTATGCTATGATTAAAACCAATTTATCAACAGAAATACAATGAGAGAATTTTTCAGATAGCTAGAGGAGAAACAGATATACTGGAAGAAAAAACTCTCTTGGTTTATCAGTCAAGAAATTATCTCCACAGAAAGGAGTGTCCCGGCTTGTTCTTAGTATTTTTCTGTTATGGTTGCTTCACATATACTCAAGACATTGATCAACCATTCCTAGAACTTAGCAAGAGATCTGTTACAAGCTCACCAAATAATAGATTTCAGAAATTGCCTCCCACTACTTTTGACAGTTCTAAAATTATTTGTTCATCTGTCAATCTGATTGTTTTTGTTCTGTGTAAATTCTCAAAAATGTGGTCAGTGGTTTTAAAATCCCATCTGCAGACATCAAGAGAGGCTGGCCAAATTGTGCCCAGGACTTCTCAGTACATTTCTTTGTGCCTTTCTGTGAATGTACCATTATTTCAAAGTAAACGTTTTTAAAGTTTCATTTGCAAATTTCTCTCAGTCTCCTAGGATATAAGGTATTTGGACCTAAAGATTTAGATATAGGTAAAAGTTAGATGCTTTTTCAAGTAACTTGCCTACCTTGGCTTCAGTTTTTTATTTACTGTATGTTTGTTTTGTTCTTTATAATATGAAGATGATTTACTTTTTGTTAGAGAAGCATGAACCCTATGGGAGTAGAGCAGCTCAGTATGCCATCCATTCTCAATGTACCATGCCTGCCCTTCCTTGTTCTCTATTATCTGTTCATTACTAATTACTGGCTGTCACATTTTTCAACAAATTTTCTCTCACTCTGGGTTATCCTTTTCATTCTGTTCTTACTCAGTTCCATGTCATTCTTTTATATTTGTTCTTGACTCTGACTTTGATCTACATACTATAAAAATCTAACTTTATCTGAGACCTCCTTGATGCTAAGTACACTGTGATATGCTTTTCAGGTGCTGTGTGACCTGTTCTACCAACATTATTACTATGGAGAAAATTGCTTCTCTTTTATTACCACATTATTACCTCTATGTAAGGGTTTTCTTTTTATCTTTTGAGTTTAAATTACTTATATACTAGGAAATTACTCTGGCTTAAATGGGAGAAAAGGAGGTTTTAATGTTTTGAATGGGCTAAGATTTAAGACCGCTTAGAAATGGTATTTGTTCCCCTGAAACTCCAAACTGCTTTATCTAGACCCTCTCAGAGTCCTCTTCCTCTGAATTAAATGTTTTCATGTGGATATATTTTTGGCTTCATCACTCTCTCTCATTAGGGGACTGTGAAGCCCAGCTGGGACTCTTTCAAATAATTTTCAACTGAAATTGGGTGTAACTTGTTAGAAAAGATTCATCAGCCCTTTCCTCAGCCCCACATGGAATATTCCAGAGACTTCTTTCTCAGCCAGACTTTTCCTACTATGATTTCGGCTGCAGAGTGATCTCTCGCAAACATTCAAGTGAAATCATTGAGCTCCATCCGTGTCCCAGCTGGGATGCCGAATTCCTTATAATGTATACCAAGGAGAGTGTGAATGGAGAGTTTCTGATAGGCCTTTATCTGAACTCCTTAAAGAGCTTGATACTAGAAAAGTACAGATTAACACGTAGCAAGAAAATACATTCGGTCAAATATAATCCCATCTGTACCTGCCAAAACCTTCATTCCATTTTACCAACATCCTTGTAATAACATTGTTAAAGGGTTCTGACACTTCTTAGATAAGCACTTCATTCAACCCTCTGTCTCCTTTTCGAGAGGAAACAGGAAAATTCCAAATAAAGTCAACTCAGTTATCAAGGTCTTATCCAGTGTGTGAAGTACCCAGGCCCTTTGTTTCTCTTCCTCTCCCTCTGACTACCTACATTTGGGATGTATTAGTTCCACTCTGTACCACCATGTCAGGGCACTTCGAGAGAAAAGAGCCATAGGTTGCCAGAAATGTTCTTATTTTACTTTTTATTAGCATGCCTAATAAAGAGCTGGGTGAGGGAGTTCTTTGGAGCAAACTGAAGCTTGATGGTTCCAAGTCAATTTGAAATACTTTTTGAAATACTTAGTTCCAAGATATCCTAACCTGACTTAGCAACAATGATAGCTACCCTAAAAAGGCCCCTACCCGTAGAAATTGTTAGAGTTTCCTTTTCTTTTTGTGCTGAGCTGTTTTCTTTATCAGAGAAGATGAACTATGCATAGTGAAGCAAAATTATTTGTAATAAATAAACTGTGCCATTGATCTCTAAAATCCTTGAAAAGTTGCAATACCTCATTCAGGATGTACACCAAATTTCCATCGATCTCTTACCCTCTTCTAATGAAGGGGGAAAATGATAAACAAACAAACAAAAAAAGAAAGCTTATTAAATCTGATTCCCTTCCACTTCACCATGAGGCCCAGTTTTGTGCGATTATATGACTATTCTCTAGTTTTTACGTAGTAAAGGAGATTTGACCTGCATATAGTTTAAAAGGACTTCGGAGGGTTGTGAGAGCCAGGGAGCCTGACTGTCTATCTCTGTTTCTTTACGGAAAATGTGTTTAGGCTTCCAAAGAAGCGATTCACAGACAAACTTTGGAACACAATTTGTTTATAATGTGGAGCCTACCTAGGCTCCTGGACTTCCCTTCCTGCAGCAGCCTCTGCTAACAGAGAATCTAGGCTCAAGCAGTCCCAGTAGAACTGACTCTGAAACGTTTTAAAGGAAAGTTAGAAATTGATTTCGGCAGTTAGTTCGAGCAAGCAGGCTAGGACATTGCTAGAAGTTGTATTACTTCCTATGACACCTGGGATTTAGTTACTTTAAGTACATAAATCAGTCTTCTGAGAAATATTATTCAGTTTCCTGAGCTTAGTTTAAGCTGAATTACAAGTGACCCTGTAGAATTATTTTATTCCCCCTTTGCCTGAATTCCTGTGGAAAGGATTAAAAAACCACGTTGTCTATTTTTATTGGCATTCTTCCTCTCACCCACCCCATTTTAATAACTTCGGCTCCTTAAATCTATGTTTTCTACACGGTGTTTTATAGAAATTTGCCAAACCTGTAAATGCCCAAAGTTAACCAGGCCTTCACTATATCTACAACAACTGGTGCATATACAGCATATGTGATGGCCCTTTGGGTACCAATAATTTCCCGGGACATAAAAATGAGAATCACTGCTTTTGCCAGATCTCCCAGTGCTTTATGACATCACCAGGCATTTTGTGACACCATCACTTTAACATACAGGCTTTGGCCCTAGACTAGAGGCAAAAGGACATGTTTATTGATGGAGGCAGTGGGGGAATGACTGGAGATTGGAAAGGAAAGACTCCAAAGTTGCCTGGAGAAATTATACTGACGAAAAACAAGATCCAGACATGTCCAAAGGGGAGACAAGGGGGAGGGCCAGGAGGGTTGAGGATTAGGCAACACGGAGTTGGAACCATACATTTTTGAAAATCCCAGTCAAATATCGGTGCTTTGTGGTGGTCTTCGCCAGCGCCCCCGCCTCACCCGCCACTCGTTTAAAGGAAGGATAAACGTGAAAGTTTCTGATGTTCACTCTCTCAGATTCTAAAGCAAGCAATAAAGAAGAGGTGTTAGCAGCAAAATGTCATCATACAACACCAAACTGAATTTGGTTCTTCAATGTGCGCTTCCCCTCCACCATTAGTTCTGAATTTCCTGGCCCAGGAGCTAGGAGCAGCAGATGCTTCCATTGTGGAATTTCTGGACACTAGGGGAACTCTATGGTCCTCATCAGCATAAATGGTTTTTCCTTTATTTCCCTTTATTTCAAACTAAACATAGTTGGAAGTCTCTAAAGGAATATTTACCAAAAAAAAAAAAAAATCAAGAATTTATAAATTACCATTCACATAAAGCAATTGTAAAAAAAAAAAAGGATTTTTTTAAAGTGTTGGTTTCTAATTACGGTTTTTAAAAATATGTATCAAAGATTAAGCGCAACTGGTAACCGCTGAAGGGTGTCAGTGCTGCGGGCCCTTTTCCGCAGCACAATCAAGACTGAGCTGAATGTTAGTCCAGGTTTTCCTCCCCCTTCCTTTTTTTTTTTTTTTTTTTTTTTTTTTTAACCAAAGGGCAGGTTACAGTTAGTGTTGCACCCAGATTTCATGAGAATATCTGTTTCTCCCATCACATTTCAGACAGACGTCCTGATTACGCTACTAAGTGATCCTGGGACCTGCTGCCGCGGAGAGAGCTCTGTGGACTGCGGACACTGGGCATGTGACCGCGGTGGTATTCCTCAGACTTCGTGGGCAATAAAGAAGGAACCCCGAAGTGCCTTGTCAGACTCAGATGTCTGCCATCTCTGAGTTCAAAACTAAAAATAAATAACACAACAGAATGTCTGAAAAAGGATGAAAAATACAATCACCAAAGCGTCCAATACTCATTCACACAGACCCTTTCAAGCCAGTATCATGAGAGAACCCCACATTTTCTTCAGTTCTTGAGCCTCTGAGAAATACGTATTCCCTGCATTTAAATGGCGGATGTGGAGGTCTCTATTTCCCCGTAGTTGTGCACTGACTTCTCTTACTGATTTATCTCTAAGAGATCCAGGATTCTTGGTAGAATATCAATGAACATAAGGAGAAAAATATGCAAATCTTTTTCAGCCAGTGCTATGAAAATTCGTAGTCCCATTGCTTGCTCTACCCTGAAATTAAAATAAACCAGAAAGAGAAAACCAGATAAATTAAGTAAAATGATGATAAGATCTCTCACCTTGGTCAACTACCTTCAGGAAATAATGAACTCCACACTGGAGAATTTTATGATGCACAATTTCCATTTGGGCAAATCTTTAGGAACCTTAGAGCAACCAGTTTACAATTTGTTTAGAGTCCCCCTCCTCCATTTTTTTTTTCTTGAACAGGTGCAGTGCTGGCCTAATGGCAACATTACAAAGCCTTGGAAGATACATAATATCTTAGAACTATGGCAACTAGAAATGGAGGAAACCCATAATATCATTCCCCAGGCGAGGGGAATCAGTGGAGGGGTCTTTCTTAGAATAGATTTTCTAGTTCCTTAACTTGTTGACTTTCAAATGGCTCCGGGGATGGTGTTTCCATCACTTCCTTTATCACATATTTCCTCAGTCTCATAATTCTTGCTGGTATAATGTTTCAGGGTGTTTAGTTCAAACGTTCCTTTTCTGAAAATGACAACTGCTCTCCTTTACTCAAAGTTGTGTCCACCTGCTAAAATGAACACTTCACTTTTTTGAAACTGTAACACTCTCTCTCTCTCTCTCTCTCTCTCTCTCTCTCTCTCTCTCTCTCTCCTCCCTCCCTCCCCCTCCCTCTCTCTCTTCCCTCCCCGCCCCTACTCTCTGCCATTGTACCTGTAGGCTGGTTAGGGAGCATGTACCAGAAATCTTGGCAATTTGCAAATGGAATTTCAGTCCTTTTCAGCCTCGATTTCTCAGAATTGTAACCAGAGCTCCTCTCAGGGTTTCAGGGCGTATGGTGCCAAGCTGATGTCTCCTTTCAGTGCCACATATGGCATGCACACTTCACATTGGCACCCTGGGAATTGTGCAGTGCATAACCTCACCAAGCCTACACAGTGCTATAAAAAATACCCTCTCCCTGTTTTCATTAAAGCCTCATTCGAGTTTAACTTGCATGTAAATGGATGTTGGTGTACACATGACTATACATGTTAAGATTATAAGTATAAAATTCTTATGTTTATTTTACTCATGAAGGTCCTAATAGAGTATAAATAGAGCCAAGAGAAAATTATAAACCCATGTTTTCTAGCCTCTTTAATTAACAGACAGACAGAACTAGAAAAGTGAAAATTTATGAACCTCGAGGTAACACCCGGACAACAAAATCAGAAAAGAATCCAGATATTTCCTCTCAGGCCACTGCTGCTACTCATTTCCTGCTCTGATGACCCATGTATTATGCCTTTGAAGGTGTCTTTTCCTTTCTCTGGACCCCGTTTTTCTAAGTCTGAAACAAAGAAGTTAACCAAATAAGAAGTGGCGAACTGGTACTCACAGAGTGACTTTTCCAGCAGTGTTTACTTTTTTCCTTCAAGTCAATAGATATTTTACTACAACAATCTGGATTTTAAATTCTAACAAAGGTCTCGTAGCCCCCTTCTCGCGTCCATTCTTCCTCCTCCTCCACCTTCTAGCCGCGTAACTCTTACTTTCCATTCTGAAGATGTGTAACTCTGGGTTGCTGGCTCCACCAGCTCCTCCTCTTTGAGCTGATTTTTCATTACTTGCCACTGAAAGCACCCCGAATCACCAGCTTCATTTACAGACAAGAAGATTTGGCCACCCTTAGCCAAAATTCCCTCCTGGCAACAATCAACTGGACTCACAGTGGCTACTCCCTTCCAAGGGGCTGTCTACCATCCAAGCTCAGCCCATTCCTCTCATTTGTCTACTATTTGCTGAGGTAAAGATTTTAGTCTGTGACCCTACAGTAAATGATTACGGGTCACATTATTTTATGTACTTTTAGGATGCATCACACGTGGATGTAGCCCTGGGAGGGCATATTGTGATTCAATTTTCTATTTAATTAGGTCAAATAGCAAGTTTTTACTGATATGACCAGGCTGTACCTTAAACTGACCAGACTAGTGGTTTTGGCATTGTGTGAATGCTGCCTCAGTAAGGCTCTGCTGAACTTCGTGTAGAAATATGTGCCAAATTATATGCAAATTTGTGTTTTTCATGGGAGCTGAGAGTTTTGGCACTTAAATTTTATTTTTGTAAAGCTAAGTATGTAGTGTTGGCCAAGTTCTGCATGTTTAATCCTTTTAATCATTCAACCTAAATCATGCTTTCAGCCCCTTAATCATCCTTGTTATTCTTCTTTGAACTTCCTCCAATTTCCTTACATCCTTCATTGCATTAAAAAAAAAAAAAAAAGGCCTGTTTTACTTCCAAGAATTCATTCTATAATAGAAACAGTGGGGGTTTCAAAGATCTGATGCCATGAGAGACTCGAAGAGAAATTCAAGGCTTGGTCCTTGGACAGTCATAGACATTCGCAGGGACACCTTACCCATCTGTCTGTCACATCTACCCCAAAAATATTTTTTAATATTTTTTTCTCTTAAGCAAAACACAGAGGATTTATATGATGACCCTTGATAACACATTCCGTACTTTTTTCCTGGTATGTCTGTTTATTTGTTAAGTATCTACTATGAGAATAAGAGTTGTTGCTCTTCTCATGTTCAATCTAGGAAGAGAAACAGCTAGTAGGAGAAATCCACTTGTCGCATCTCTGAAGGTCAGAAGCTCCATCTTTCATCAATCAACTGTTTCCCTTTTAATCTGGTTATAGTGGTGATAAAGAATAGTATCTCAGAGAAACTCATCAGGAAAAAAACCCTAGAAAAAGCGATAAAAAGAGAAGTTGATGAAGTGTCTTAACATATATCCACTATTTTTTGTATCTAATTTCTATCTCTACAGGTCCTTCCCTGCCCCCAATAGAATACGAGCTCAAAAAAAAAAAAAAAAAACAAACAAAAAAACACAACTTTTTCAGTCTACTCAAATCTAGAAAGGTCCCTGCCACAGAAAAAGTGCTCAACAAGTGTTTGGAGACTGAGTAAATAATTACCTTCACCTTATCGCTTCATGCTTTGATAGGGAAAATGGAAACTTCTTAATTTTATGCAAAACAGCTTCAAGACCATTATTAAACCCTCCCTTATTCTACAATTATCTCTTAAATTGGATTAGGGGCCAAATATTTTAGAGAAATTTAGAGCCACGTTGCTCAAGACCATTTAGTCCAATTAACACACAAACACCTTTATGAGCCAGCCTGCCATTTATCATTCAGCTTTTGCTTTAATACCTCCAAAACAGAAGGCTCATTTTCTCCCAGAACAGCCATCCTCGTAAAACTGTGACTGTTAGAATGCTCTTGCTTCAATTTAGCTGTCTCCTTTTCTATAGCCTCTACCCATTGTCTTAGTGATCAGAAGCAAATTATTCTCTCTTTCTACTGGACAATCCTTCAGGTATTTTGAGACATTAATACCTCTCTCATAAACTTTTTCCTCTGTATATCAAATGTCTCTTGCTCTTTTCTACACCTAGAAATGTATAGCAGAAGTTCCAGCTTGGGAGACTTGCATATATTCACCTTGAGTATTCAAATGTGAATAATAAGAAGAGACCAGCGGGGTGTCCATTTATGGAAAAAACTAAAGAGTTTCATAGGGAAACCGGTAAGTAACTAGCTAACTACAAGTCATCTTTCAAGAGCCATGAGTTAGCCTGAGAAAGTAGGAAAGCTTCGCAGCACGGGCTCAGCTGATTCTCTGGATCCAGCTTTCTTCCCCCTAGAACTTATGCCAAACTCGGAGAAAGAGAATACGAAAAACAAAGGCCAAGGTCAAAAAAATTTTGGTCAACGCTGTTTCGAAATACAAGATGACATTATTGTGATACTTGGGTGATGTTGCATATCATATTGGATGGAGAAATGGAGGAGAATAGCATATTGTATTAGACTAGACAAGATGACATTAGCTCTACAGCAAGTCAAGAGAGAGGATGGAAGTGTGTTAAAAAAAATCAGAATGGCAGGCAATGTTTAAGAAAGAGCTACAGTAGGAAGGAGAAATGGTGTGCTCGGGGTGGCATCTGAGAGGAAGGGTTCAGCATCTGGCACATGTGAAATTCCTCTGGGTAGGATTTGAGGAGGATGGGAGTTCTTATAAATTTGCTAAGAGAGATGCTGTTTCATTACTGCCTCCCCTGCATCAGGACACGTGATTATAAGTAATAATGATAACAATAGTTTCTATCTATTGAGTCTGTTGTGTGGGCCAGGCTCTATGTTAATGTTGAGGTAACTCATTTAATCCTCATGATGATTCTGTGACGTTGGTACAGTGCTTATTCTCACTTTACAGGTGAGAAAATTAAGACTGAGAGAAACTATCTGATCCAAAATTGCACTCCCATAAATGGCAGAGGTATGGCACAAAACTACTTTTATCTTTCTAAGCCTGACTTCTGAAATGATATAAATTCGTGTTTTAGAATTATTATTATTATTTTTTGTATCACAACCCAAATTTCAATAGTATTTACATTTGAGTTGAATATGTTTGGTACCTTAACCAATGCTTTTCAAAAAAATTGCTGAATCCAAGTGCACATAGCACCGCAAACAAACAAAAAATGTATGAAGCTAGTTGATTTCTACAGAAACTGTTTTTATCAACAGTGACTACAGGATTGTCCTCCCCTGTCACTGAGCTACAGGTAGGTGACCATTAGTCCTCACATCAGTACAGTTCTTTCAGCTGCAAAACTAGTGCTTCACAACGGGTTGTGTCGCTGAAGCAGTGTCTTCCACTCAGTGTCATCAATAATAATGAGGGGTATGACAAGTACTCTCCCATATGGCATGTGTCCATCAGCATCTTTTATGTCCCTCGACACTTCCAGCAACAGAGAACTCTTCATTCTGATCCAGTGAAATCTAAATCATCTCATGAGTAATGCTGTGGCAGTCTGCTTTATAAAACCTTTTACGGGACCACAAAATACCTAGGTGGCCTTAGAGCAGTTGGCCTAACGAACGAGAACAAACTGTTTAGCACTGAGCTGAACAAGCTGAGCAAATTATTCCTCTTAGCTAGGACACCTCCAACCTCCTTGTTGGACTAAATGCTTTTAACAAAAGACAACACTGTCTTAATTGCATGTTCCTCTCTGCATAACGCGGATAATTTAAGAGTCACATCGTTAGCCAGGAACAAGCTGCAGTGAAGAGAGCAAAGCGTTCTAGACATGCTGGTACTTTCTGTGCCCAAGAACATAGCCGTTTACAACCCAGAGGTACTTCACTGCTAATGATCTTTGAAGTTAACAAGGTCTGTGAAAGCTTCTCAGCATTATTATTACTATTTATATTAATAATGTTAGTGATCTTCCTTATTCTTCCAAGACTTAGTACTACTAATTGGCATCACTATAAACAGAGGTATTAATGGTATCACACAATGCAGGCAGAGCCAACGTTGGCAGCTTTGTGGGTTTAATATGGAAATGTTTGCTATCTCATGAGGACACAAAATGTTAATCTGCAGAACAAATTGTATTTATAGAGAAACTAATTATCATATGCAAATGTGACACACATTACTTGCAAAATTCTTGTTGCCTCTGGGCCAGCCCTCTGACCCTTCTGAAGTGCAGTGCTTTGGAGCAGCAACTAATGGTTTCATGCACTGAAGCTGATTGCTTTCATTTTCATACAGAAATGAGCTAAATGGGACCGGCTCTGGCTCCGAAAAATCACAACAGAGCCATCATTTCTGGAGCCAGACTGTACCCTGTGCTCTATTGATTTCTTACCCTTTCTTTTAAAACGCAGAATTCTTCTGCAGTTTTTTTTGATATCTAAAAAACCAGATGTTAGATGATCAGAGTAAAGAATGTTTAACCCCATCAATAAAAGAATTAAGACATTTTATAAATACAGTCCTACTGTTTAAGGGGCATTTTGATATTATTTTAATAATTTTTTTTCTTTCTTTTTCTTTTTTCTTCTTCATTGATTAAGAAACTGAGTACATGGCACAGATAGTTGAATCTAGTGAATATGTTAGCTCTTTTTTTTGGTACTTTTTCCTCTTTTCTTTCAAATACATATGTTCTCTAGTTTGAAGCCTCATAGAGGTATAAAATGTTAGAACTTAAATGACCTTTGAGATCACCCGGTGTGTTCAAACATTTCATTTACAGGTGAAGAAAGTATGGCTCAGAGAGGTAGTGACATGCCCAAAATCACACAGTGAGTTGGTAGAATATACTAAAAGTCAGGTGCTCTTTCTAGGTGCTTAAAAAATAAAAAATAAGCCATCTTTACTTCAGTGATGCTAAGTTTAGAGTTACGTGAATGCTTAACAGCTTTTATAACTCTACATGAAGGTGCCAGCCAGAGCACCTTGGCCGGCTTATGTTGGACATGCAGTTCTCCTAATTCTCATACCGACACTGAGGATCTGACCCAGCATTCTCCAAATGCCTGTGGGGCTCCAAGAATGGAAAAGTGAAAAAAGGGTGACCCTGCTCTCATAGAAACCAGTTTGCTGTGTGACACCAACATACGGACAATTTCAGTGAAACAAGGAAAGTGCATTATCAAAATCTGCTTGAAGTGTATGAGAACACAGAGGAGTCACAAGGACTTCTTGAGGAGGATGCCATAGGGTGGAGTAATATATTCATTTATATTGCTATGACAGATTACCTCAAATTTAGTGGCTTAAAAAACATACATTTGTTATTTCTATAGTTCAGGAGTCCGTGTATGTCTCAGATGGGTCCTCAGCTCAGGGTCTCACAAGTATGAAGTCAAGGTGTAGGTCAAACTTTGTTCCTTTCTGAACTTCAGCCATCTCTCTAAGCTTACCTGGTTGGTGGTAGAAATCAGTCCTTTATGCAGGACTGAAGCATTTGCTTTCTTGCTGGCTGTCACTGGGGGCTGATCTCAGCTCCTGGAGCGCTCCCCACCCCATCCCCAACCAGACACACAAATTCTCTGCCATGTGGCAGCTCACTTTTTCAAAGTCAGTAGGAGAATCACTTTCTTCAGGATGACCCAGTCCCTTCTTTAAGAGCCTTACTGATCAGGCCTACCTAGGATAATCTCCCTCTTGAATAACCCCAAATTATCTGATTTGGACCTTAATTACATCTGTAAAATCTCTTCACCTTGCCAAGTTGTGTAACCTAATTACAGGAATGAAATCCTACCATACTCAGAGGTCCCACAATACTCAAGGTGAAAAGATTATACATGGTGTGTATATCAGAGGGGTAAAAATCTTGGAACCCATCTTAGAATTCTGCCTTCCTCAAGTAGAGAGGAGTACAGTTAGAACAGGTTTCAGAAGATGTAAACTGAATCATAAAAGACAAATAGAGGTCAATATCCAAAATGATGAGCTGTAATTTTATAATTTTTTGAAATTTTCAAGAGGCCTGTGTTTACAAGGTGTAATTTTATTTATTTCAGTTAGATTTGTGTTGAACACAAGAAAAAAGAGGAATGAAATGGAAAATTTACTGACAGTAAAAACAGTGGGGAAAAAAAGCTTTGTTAGAATGAGTGAATGAATGAAAAATGAAGAGCCCTAGATTGGACCTTAGAAAGCAAGATGTTTAATCTATCTGGGCTCCATGTTTTCATTTGAAAATATGATGATTATTTACAATATGTAAGAGGCAAAGAAGTAATATTCCTGACATGCAAAAACTTATAAAATAAGAAAAGAAAAATGACTATAAAAATGAGCTAAACATTGGAACCAACAGTTAAGAAAAGAAAAAAAAGAAATGATTTACAGGCTTATTAAAGTGCTCAAAATTCATTTGTAGTTAATTAATAAATAATGATAATAGCTAAAAATTGAAAAATTTCAAGAATGTGCAAACATTGTTCCGCTTTCTTTACATGCATCACCTCATATAACATGCAACTCTACAGAGTAGGTACTATTTTGGGCTCTATTTTATAGATACAAAGAGGTTAAGTTAGTGGCTAACGGTCACAAGTGGCAAGTGACAGACCCCTCCAGTCTCACCCAGGTAATCTGGCTGTACAATAACCACCCTGCTTCCCGGCCTTGAAGCCACAGTGAGAAGTCAACAATGGTTTGGCAGGACTTGTTGAAATAATATTTAGTATCATGAGGGTTTGGGAAAATAAGAACTTCCTTATGCTGCTGATGAAAATGGAAACAAACAAATAATTCTGCAGAGGTTTTAACAGTATGTCTATAAAATCTCTTAAAAAGTACATAGTCTTTAAGGTAACATTTTTTCACTTTCTTTTATCCCAGTGAAGATAGTATGTATGTATAAACGTTTAGCTCTAAGAATATCTGTCAAGTTATTCATAATAGCAAATAAAAACAAATGTTTTTAAATGGAAGCAACAAAGCAGAGATTCCATCAACTATTTTGAATTTATTCAATGGAATACTATGCAAATGTTATGGCTGTATTTTATATTTTAGAATATTAACAGGAAAAATCAAACTGCACATTAGAAATCAAAACAGGTGGCATAATATCACATTAAAAAAAAAAGCTGTATATGTGAGTACGAAAGAAAAGGGGGAGAGTGGCCTAGAACTATATTTGCCAAACTATTAGGTGCGATATATTTGAAATGTGATAGAATTACAGGAGATTCATATAATTTTTAATTTTTATTTTGAGTACCTTTTTTCAATAAGCATTATATACTAAGAAAAAATAATGTAAGATTTGACTAAATGCTCATGAAAAGTCCTGTCATAATCTAGTCTAGGATCCAAGTTTTGTAAAGTGTTTTGTATATGTAGTCAGTCTCAGATCGTGACATCTACACTGAACTCAAAGTTTAGTGAAATGTTTTCTGTCTTTGGCTCAATTATAAACTAACTGCAGAAAGTTAGAATTTGAAGACATCATAGAAATCAAACGACCCGACACCTTTGTTTTTCAGATAAGAATGAGATGACCACTTGGAAGGTGCCACGCCCAAGACTGACAGCCCTTGTAGGGCAACACAGGACTGGAAGGCAGGTTACTTGTTGGTACCAGTTTGTTTTCACTACACTATCTTTCTGGGTTTACATGTCTTCAGTTGCAAAAGTGGATGCCTGGATCGGCAATTTCTCAGGTCAGAGTGTGTTAGTCATAAACATAGGATTCAGGGTCAAATAGCCCATGTTCAGTGCCAGCTCCTTTGTTTCTGAGAAACCTCAAACAAAAGAATCAACTTTTTTGAGGCTCATTTTTTTTTCTAAACTGCAATTTAGTGACTATAATAATATCCATTTCTTTGGCTATAGAGAGGTTTTAAAAATATACTTATGTATTTTAAATCTTTGGCATAATACCTGGTTTTCTTATGTCTCAAACACAAGCTAGCATCATTTTGTTTCGTATCTTCGGGCAGGGAACCCTATACTGATCCTAGTGCTGCCCTGTCCTCTGGCAGGAAAGTAACTGGGATGATGGCTGGCTGCCATCACCACGGTCCCATTTTCCCATCTTTGCCGATAGTTAAAAGCCTCATATATCTTTCTGAGGAAGGAGGATTTACTTTTTGTCTATTGCCTGCTCTCTGTGGAAATCACTTTTGCACCAGCACCATAGTAATAAGCCATCCAGAGTTACAAGAGAGGAACATAATTTACGAGCTAAGGAAAGTAAGCTCCTCATGTAAATAAGTAATAAGGTTGGGTGGCAAAACAATCGTTCAAGTTGGCTACAGCGGAGGACATAATTGATGCTGGGGTCATTGCATGTGGTACCTGTGCAGGTGAGGATCCCACACACACATAGACCTTCACCCACACGTCACTCCTGGCTGGTGCAAAATCACAGACGTAACTGATGGTCAGAGTTAGGATTATAGTGGGGATAGGAAGAGAAGACAACAAAACAAAACCAACAGGACATCGGTTGGTGGGTGAAAGCCCTGCCCCGCAGTTCTGCCCCTGCTACCACTTTGCTCTGTTGTATGCCCTTGGGCAAGTCTTGTAACTTCCCTAAAATTTAGGAAATGGACCAGATGGTGGGAAAGTATTTTTCAAGTCTGACACCTTATGAAGATGAGATTCAGGGTCCAGAGACCCGTCCTAGGGAACTTAGGTTATACACAATCAAATTAGAAGGTAAAATCTCAGTTCCTATGGAAATGGTGAGGCCGATTCATAGAGAAAAATTCCATTACACAATTGCCCAACCTTTCCTGGCCTGTAATCCAAATATGTTTCCACCACAGAGAAGCCAGTAGAGTTTATCAGGGGTCTTGGACTCTTTAATCCCATTAGCAACCTGCCTAAGGATTTGGCCTCATTCACCCATTGCTCCCTTTCCAATATTTAAATGCAATTCAGTTACATTTGGTTGAATATTGAGAAGCTATTTTAAAATGGTGATAAAAGGAACTCATCACATTTGGCTAAGCCAAGTTGCAAGTATTCCAGCTGTTCATTTGCATCTCTTATTGGTGTTCAGAGAAGCCGTGGGCTCACATAGCCCCTGCAATGCAATCTCTGACATGAGAGGAAGGAAAACATTGCTTTCCCTGTCCATGCAGGGCATTATTACCTGGTGGTGACTTCCAGAAGATTCAGTCTATCAGAGCAATTCCGTATATAATTTTAATGTGCCACAAAAATGCCGTTTTCCATTGTTATTTCAAGTTTATGAGAAGTTGACACCTAAACACTTTCCTTTCTTATCTTTCAGATGGCAGAGAGAATTTATCGATAACACTCATTCCTTCAGCCCTCAGAAAATAGCTACAAATATACCACCACTGAATGGCAACAAGCTTTTAATAGATTCATATGACTTATGACCTTCTACTTGGCTGCAGAAATAAAAAGATCAGTTTTCACATATTATGGAGCAAAGCAAAAAAGAAAATGAGAAGTTACCTGAGAATACTGCTGAAAATGCCAAAATAAAAGCTAAATAATGTCAAGATGCTAGCTAATCTCATATCAGTTCTGTGGTCCAAAATTACAAAGGTTCTAGAAAAAGGCATCAACAAAAGCCATCCTCTCCAGGTGAGGGAAAGCAGAGAAGCCAGGTCTTCAGTCTTGCTTAGCCATCTAAATGTCTAATTAAATAAAACAATTAGAGGTTGGCTTCTGTCCTGCGAGTTATTCCCCCACTGATGAAATCCTAAAGAATGGCAAGGAACCAAAATTGCTCTAGTGACTTCTTGTTTAACTCAGCCATTTAAGTGCTCATCAGGTGTTAAATTTAAATGTGTGTAAAAATTATTACCAAAAACTATCAGGGGAAAAGTGAATATGCATATACAGGGTCTACATATAGGTCAAGGGAGAAATAGTTTTGGAGATATTTAGGATTTAGCTTTTAGCAAAAGTCATTTTTCTTTCTCCAGTAAGCTTGTGGCTTTTAATAGCCACTTTCTATGATTGCCTTCTAGATCATCGTCTGCTGCCAAGTGCCCTTGTATGAGTGCCCAGATGCTAGGTCTTGAAGGGGAAGGAGGATTTGAGAAGATCTTTATACCAGAATTCTGAAAGCTCTCCCAGACTGAATTGACCATGTCACTCTCTGAAATTATGTAATACAGTAAAGCCTCAGGCTCAGATTTCAAAAACCATTCTTTTTAGTTTCAAATATTTTTATATTCTTAGTAAGAAGACATTTGGAAAAATGCCCTCCTCAGAGTTCCTTATGTTTCTGAAAATATTATGATGACTTTGCAAGTAAAATATTTTAGAATATATCATGATATCACCTAGAGAGTGAATTTTAAAATAATTTATTATCTTGAGAGCAAACGATACTAACTTGCTCTTTATTTTCTGATTAGTATTGTTTTGGTAGAAATTATTGACACTTAATTTTTTTTAACAGCTAATTATATAGTTGAACTAGATTTTGTAGAGTGGAGAAAATCAGGCATAGTATTCATTTTAATAGAAAACCAACTGATAAGGAGGCAGAGGACATATTCAAGATCAAAGACCCAGGTGAGTGAATATAGATGCCCAATATTTCCTCCCCTAGTTCCTCCCCAAGGCACACAACTTACCTCATTATTGACCAAGTTAGAAGCCTGGATCTATAGACTTGCTGTCATTTATGCCATTTAGCCTGCCCATGGACTTCCCACCACTCCACACAGCACTCAGAAGCACACTCTATATCAAATAGAGACTCTCTGATGTACCACTGTTACATACTAACCCTGCTTTATTTTTCACTAAGACATTGGGTCTAAAGGAGATTTTTATTCAGCAGTCTGGGTGACACCGACCACTGTGGGGAACTGATAATAATGACCTTTGAAGAGTGAAATATTATTCCTTTTGAAAAACTTGTCCATATTATTTTTTCCATAACCTCTTACATAGTAGAAGTAGTTAACAATTCTGAAAAGGAAGTCGATATCATGGTGTACACCTTAATTGCCAGATTTAGTGAATACTCAGCACTCGAACAGATATTGAGTTTTCTTCCAAACTATATTGAAGACACAGACTTTATCTTGAGCAGAGTTGGGAAATGGGGAATCATCAAAACCTTAACAAGAATGCAACACTACAAATCGATGCTCTATTTTCATTTAGCATATAGTATGTGTCAGGTACTGAGCTGAGTACTTTACATATATGATTTCTAGTTTCTTTAACATTTCTTCACAGCAAGTTATAAAGGCCACTTTATAGATGAGACATTATGCTTAAGAATTGTGATTTTCACTATCACACAGAAATGTCACAATATGTACTTCAAAGTTGATATATATTTCACTATACATCATTGCCTCTAAGCAGACTTTTGTGCATGAGGTTAAGACAGGGTGGGGGAATTCAGTGCACTTCACTGCACACACCTGAGGCTATGTTTCTGTAGTTATCAAAATTCAGAAAAATATGATACTTGATTCCTTGCTTACATAAGATATGGAGCCAAGCTTGCTTCATTTTCTCCTGCCCAATTTCTTTTCAATATTTTTCATTTTCAAAATGGAATTACCTAGGTTGTTGTTATTATTGAAAGTTGTATATTCATCAATTTTCTTTCAAGAACAGGTATAAATTTGCATGTAAATATATATATGTTGAATTTTTAATATTTAGATTTCATAAATTGTTTTGCTTCTTTCAAAATTCTCTAGTCATTGATAGAATAGTTCAATAATAGTACCACAATAATGTAAAATTTAGGGCAAGTAATAAGCTTTTTGTATATATTTAGTTTGTAATGAATTATATCAATAAGACACATAATCAAGTAGATTTTGTGAATTGAGATATAGGTGATTGGGGCGAGAGGTTAAAATCCCAGAAAAGAAGTTGTGGTCATTGTTCACAAAATAATCTGGTGCATATGCCAACAGTATTATGTTTAAAAGGTCACGAGTTATTAATGCTCGAGATATACCTCCAGAAATACACTAAGAGCTTAGGTCACCTCTACCTGGTCTAGTGTCCATTGCCCTTTGAAGCAGGCCAACTCTATATTCTGTTGTATATGTATAAATGAAAATATGAAAATATATATAATGGACCTCTGTCAGAATTTTGGTAAACATCTCCCATGCAAGGTGGGATTAGAAAAATTTGTTTAGAACCAGACTCTTCATTCCTAATTTACTTAATACTTTCCAGAATAATACTTCTTGAGTTTTGATGTTTTTACATGTAGCTGTCTGGACAGAAATGTGGTTAGTTCGAACTCTACTATATGTGTACATTAGCTTCTTTCTTATAAAAGCTTACCAAGGCAGATTTCGCTACAATTGTGCGGCATGGAAAAACATCTCCTAAATCTCAGTTGATAACAACGACCAACACTTTTTCTCACAGTTCTGTGAGTTGGCTATGGTGTCTCTGCTGATTTGTGCCTTCTCACCCTAGTACCAAAGCTGAAGTGGTAGTGCCTTCTTCCAGGGCATGGTATTATTGTGTTGGAGGCTGGAGTGCAAGAAGCCTGGCAGAAACTTTCATGTCTTTTAAAGACTCCCTTTGAACCTGGAACACTTTGAAGCCTTCCTCCCACTTTCCACCATTATAGTAAGTCATACGGCGAAATGGCTAAACTGACATTGTTAGGATTTAATAGTATTCTCTTCTTATGGGAAAAAAAGGAGAAAGTAAATATTTGTTGAATAATAATATAATCTACCACAGTCCATCTGCTTCATCTTAAATATTCATGTACCTTCCCTTTGCAATAAGAATAAACTCATAGCCATCTTGAGGAGAACGCCCCAGAAGACATCAGATTTGAAGTCCAGGATCTCGTACTAGTATCTATGGCAGGTCCAGATATGGTTCCTCTTGATGCAACACCTATGAGATAAAAAGTTATTTTTATCCTCTTTTGACACACACACACACACACACACACACACACACACAATGAAATGAGACCAAGATACAGCAGTAAACAATCCCATTTGGAAAGGTGAAAAATGAAAGGCACCTAGCAGTCACTGGTCCATAACAATTCTGAATTCTCACCAGCAAAATGTCCCCTATGAAAATGCTTCATAAGAAACAATCCCAAATCTCAGAGGTTTGCAACCAGAAACAAATGTGTTTCTGTACATTCTGACCTGGTCTGCAGGTCAACTTTCTCCAGGTAACAAATCAGGTTCAGAACTGCCCCAAATGTCTTCTTACTCAAAGCCCCAGGATGGCAGAGTATAGTGTTTCATTGTGCAAGCAGATTAGTGGAAATGTGTAGTGTCACATGTGCCCATGTTTCATTATGTGAGTCACGTGTCCAAGCCTAACATTACCAGTATACTCTTCCCATGGCAGGAGGAGGGTGAGAGAATATTTCTCATACAATAATTGAATCTACCACAGAAGTTAAGATATGTTTTAGAGAATATTTCCTCTTCCAATAGAGCTCAGTGAAAATAATCTTTCCTAATATTGGAAGAGCCCAGTGAGCAGTTAAATGTTTTCATGTAAATTATTCTGTAAGCACAGAATAAGTTATACTTACCTATTGGATAAACATAAAGGGAAAGTAGATAGAAGTACATAAATTCCACTTTGTACAGAGACCTGAATAATATACAATTCAACAGAGAATTGGAAATCAGTTTGAATTACCAACAAGAAAAGGCAGAATGATACTGATTGTCTTTCACATAAAAACCTTGGCAAATAAATAAGAATCGTCTCAATGTATTCTTTCTTACCTGTACTACCTTAGGAAAAGTAGATATTCTCAGAATTGACTAAGTTTATTTGAGAAGCCAATGTTAGATGCGCACAGAAGAATTTGAGCAGAAAAATTCTGCAGGAAGAATTAAAGAAGTTACAGAATTATAGATTCCATGGTTAGAGGAGTTATATCTATCCCATAACAGTCTGTCTTCCTCAATAAAATTGTCACCATATTTCCAAATAATCAAATACTGTGGTTAACATCGGAACATCAGAATCTCAACTTGGTTAAAACTATACATTAAACAGAGATTGTAATAAATCTCCCAAAGCCTTAGAATAAAGCAGATCATGAAAAGTTAAAACCAGTGTATGTTGTCATCACTTTGAAGGAAGGAAACTTAGGGCTTGTCCAAACATAACCATGTGGGTGTTAGAGTCATATTCTCTGGCATTACAAATTACAGCACCACACCAGTGCATCCACAGAATACAAATGCTCAGCCTCTATGATACGTGCATGTTACAATTATGTTACAAAATCAGATTTTACATAATTTTTGGATTAGTCCATTATTTTTTAAGGCTAATTTTGCTTGATGAATTGCCAACTCTAGCTTATATCCATTTTGATGGGTAATAAGATCTTTCAGAAATCACACATCTGGCTAAATCCTTCTAGAAAATCACTAATAAATATTGATCTATGAAAAATTTATAAAATCTAAACTGGACTGGTAGTTTAGGCTGGGGAGAGAATTTTGAATTTACTCTTTAGGAAACTAGTTATGATTATTTGCATATCTCTGTCAATTTTACGAAGTCCCAAGTTTAACTAAAAAGAGAAGAAGAAGAAACTTAGTTTTCATCAAGGAAAGATATTTGCAATCCTTCTGGTACTGAGTGGCATCAGACCTATAAACAACACATTTTCCACAAAGGTGCCTAAATTAGGCATGCTATGTGCAGACATACAAAGGAAAGCAAAAATGAGAATGGTAAGCTGCTTGCAAAAGATAAAAGACACCTTTTGTATGCTCATTTAATATGTTTATTTAGCAGCCAATAGTGCAAAGTACTGTATTATATGTATGTATACATATATATTATACATAGCAGATACAGTCTTCTCAGGAGCTCACACTTTACAAGTGGAGATAAAACACCTCTCTTGCTCACCCCCCGCCCCAATGACTGTAATACAAGATAAGAAATATGAACATTCAGAAAAAAATTAATCTGTAAAGTACAAGAACCAGAAAAATTAGGTTCCCCCAGCTGAAATGAAACCCAGGATGCTGAAAGGCATTAATACTAAAATAGCCATAATATCCTAAAAAACAGATAAAATTAACTTTTAATGAAAGGTTATCATAGATGACCAAAAAAGAAGAATATTGCTAGTAATGTTAATATAGAAAAATTAGCGTGGCAGGAAAAATATTGGAGAGTATAGAGGAAGAGTTTATTTCAATTATTCAAGTACATGATTATTAAATTAGTGATTATTGCACATTGGCTGAAATAAGTGAGATTATTGGTGTCTGACAATCTTTATATTAGGATCCTTTAGATAACTACAAATGTGATTAGAAACACAATGATAATAGATATTCATGGAAGAGAAAAAATAGTCTAAAAGTGGTTGAAATATGAATGATATAGCATCTTTTGTGTGTATATACACTCAAACAAATACACAAAAATTCATACAAATGCATGTGAATATCCACTTAGGACAGTTTTAGAAGTGAAATTGCAGGAAGATCTTAATAATTATAGATTAGTCCTTTTACCTTTTAAACCTGGAAACTACCTGCACAATTTATCCGCCAGTTTGTAATCACTTCAAAGAGCAACATGGAAGGCAATCCTGGTTTTCTGCATCAGGCTCACTTAAGTGACTTTTAAAATGAAGTGACCTGTCACAGAAATAAGCAAAAAAAGAAGAAGCAAAAAAAGGAGCAAAAAAAAAAAAAAAGTAATTCTATAGTGGCCTAATTAGATTTTAGCTATTGTCTCACACAATACTTCCTTTCAATTTCATTTCATTAGAAGAATATGGATGAAGGTCACTGACCTGCTTAACATATCTAAAGGTACCTTTTGTTGTATGTATGTATGTATGTATGTATGTATGTATGTATTTCTTTTACCTTCTTAGAAAAAATAATGTGATTTTACTTTAATTCTTTTTTGTTAAAAATAAAAACTCTTAAGATAGGCTTTTGCCTATCTTAAAATTAGAGGTACTTATTTGGCTGTATATCAAAGCATTTTTCAATGAACAGCTTTCATTGCTTTTGTATTAGATATAATCATAATTCTACTTATGATTTTTTCTCTTATTTAGGATTTATTTGGGATTGTGGGCTTTTTATTTTTTTTTAAAGATTGGGTTTGGAAAGAATTGTCAACCTGTTTATATTAGTAAAATCTGTTAATTTTAAAATTATATTTTATCAGTAAATATGGCTTGCATAATTTCTGTTTTTCAATATTTTATTTTGGCCCACAATTGAACCTATCCTATAAATGTCTCATGAATGCTTAAAAAGAAGATGAGTTCTTTCTTTGTGTATAGATACATAAACAAAGTTTACCTAAATTATACCAATCTTCTGCTTCTCGTTGTGCATCTCCTATCTAAACATTAAAAATTTAAGGTTAGGCTGAGTTTTTCTCATAAATTTCACCCCCCTCTCCGCCATTCCATCATGATTAATTATGCAGATTAAGAGTCAAGCTGCCTGTTTTAAATCCTGGTTCCGTATTTGCCAGCCATGTCACCTTGGTCAAATTAGTTAATGCCTCTAAATTTTAGTATCCCCATTTAAAATAAAATGAAAATCATAATCCCCTATTTCATAAGAACACTTCAGATAAAAAGATATATAGCACTGGCATGGTGTCTGGCACATATTATGGTCAATAAACTTGAATTTTATTACTATTGATACTCTTATCATCATGTGCAGTTTGTTTTTAACCCTTTTTTAATCTGTTAATTTTTTTTTCCCTTTTATTGCTATGTACTTGCAGAGAGACAGAATGATCAGTCCCGTCCAATCAAAGTGATCAGCGTGCTGCTTTCTCTATAAAGCACAACAGCGTGACGGCCAGTGATTTAAAGCAGTCATTTCTCAGACTAAGCTACCAGACCAATAGATCCAAAGAAAACTCTCTCCTGTGGCATTAAATCCACCGGAAAACTTTAAAAAATGAATCCTGCTCTAGTATTTCTTATTTTGTGTATGAACATTTGGAAACAAGAATTTTAAGCAGCAGAAACAGTGATGGCAGCGGTCCATGGAGACAAGGCAGGTCTAGGAGAGACTTAGAAGTGGCCAAAATCTAACCACAGCTAGCGATGAACCATCCTGTGCTGGTACACATGCATCCAGGTAACGTGGTAGTAACCAGGCCTTAAAAGGAGGAAGGACAGGTATAGAAAAATAGATAAAATTTGGAACAGGCTTAAGTCAGACACTGGACAGCATATTTTCTCTGTTCTAAGATACACACAACCCAAAGTAGTTATGTTACTTGTGACAGGGCTCCTCCACCGAAGTGAGGGAATTACTTCAGGAAGATGATGATTCAGGGAGAGCCTCACAGAGAAGTGATATTTCATCTCTAAAGGATGGGTAGGAGCTCATCATATCAGACAAAGGAGAAAACAGCGGGTACAGAGAAAATAGACAAAGGCTGGAATGGGCCGAAGTCAACAGAGAAAGTAAAAATACCTTAATTTTAAATAGGTGAATAAAGATTCATAGGTCAGTAAGCACGTTGAAAGTATGCATTCCAGATATTTAAAGTTGGGCTAGTTACTTAACCCCTATGTGTCTCTATTTACTCATTTGTTAACTAGGCACAACATGAACCCACCTGACACAGGTGAGAGGAAGAGAGAGGTAATGCACATAAAGCATTTATTTAGTCCATAGCAAATGCTCAAGAAAGATTAGGTTTTACTATTTTTTTTCCTCTGTTGTGTTTTTTTTTATTGTTGTTATTTTAATATTTTAAATTAGATTAGAGAATATAAAATTAGCAAATAACTTCTTAAATGATAATACACAGTGCCAATGAGGGTAGAGTGAAAAGAACACAAGTGTTGCCATTGGACCTGAACTATTCAGGAAAAAAAAAATCAAAGCTACAAACCAAGTGACTTAAAACTTAATATTTTTCCACTTTAACCCACTAATTCCACTTCTGGAATCTATACTATGTAAGTATTCTGAATATGTAGAAAAAATATTTATACACAAAAATCTTCTTTATGATATCATTTATGATAGCCAGAAAACTGGGAACAAAAAGATTTTAATCAAGCAACTATGAAAAATGATGTTTACCAAGCACAACAGTACTACAGAAAATGAATATGAATAAATGAAAACAAAAACAAAATCTGTGTACATTATAATCACAATTCCACAACTCGGAATATCTTCATAAATAAAAAGACAAGAACTGCGTAAACATGTTAATGGCTACTTCGGTGGTAGGATTACGCATAACTGTTCCCTTCTACTTTATGTTTTCAGATTTTCCAAAATGAACGTTTATTGCCTCTATTATAAAAAATATACTTTATCTATGCAGAGATTGAGTAATACTGAGCTTTCGTTGGTTCAGGAAATATCTTGGTAGAAATGTGTCCTGGAGATGATTTGGAATTCCTCTCATCTCTATGCCTTTCAGATGGATTTCCTTATGAATGTTTCTTCTCTACAGCAAGACTGTAAAATGATAGCCATGTGCACACACTCATGACCCTCGGCTGTTTACACAGCAGGTGACAATAACAATTGCAACCTGGAATGTGTCCCAAGCAGTCTTTCAAGCCAGCAGTGATCTTTCACAGGGTAGAGCAGTCTTGTGGAAGGAAAACACTCCCTGCTCCTTTGAAACTTCCTAAATGTGATGATGCGGGCCACCTGCCAGACCTCTCATTTCCACCTCTACTATCTTCTTTACTTGTCACCTGCCATCTTTTTTCCTTTCGGCTCCCATGCATACTTCGCTGGTGCCTTTGTGCAGTTACCCTCATCCCCGACTCGATGGTGACGTTCCCACATTACTTTCTTGTCGGTGCCTCATTCTCCTCCAGGAAACAGAGGCAAAAAAGTCAGTTTATGCTATCGTGAAGTCTAGACTCTGAAAGAGACTGTACAGTGCTGAATTATGAGCCTAAGGTAAACAAAAGCCATGACCATATAGCAGCTTCAAGAACCAACACAACAGATTATTAAATGTAGAGCAATCTTCCTGTTCTAGCCCAAGTTAACAGGGCTACAAACTTTCCATCCCAAACAGTACAATGAATCAGCTTTTCCCATTAACATTCTGGAAGAATGAATGCATAGGGCTGAGAGACACTTTTCTCCTTTCCATCTTTTTCCTTCTTTTCTTTTTAAGTTCATATTATTTTTTTACTTTTTAAATTGAGATGTATTATGTATACCGTATAATTCAAGCATTATAATTTTACAATGCAATGATTTTTAGTAAATTTATGGAGTTGTGCAACCATCACCATAATCCAAGTTTAGAACACTTCTACCACCCCCCAAAAATTTCTTGTAGCATGTTTTCAGTCAGTCTCTGATTCCTCTGTAGTCCCAGGCAACCACTGATCCATTTCTGTCTTTATAAATTTGCCTTTTCTGAATATTTCTTTAAAAGGAAGCATATGATATATAGTCTTTTGTGCCTATTATAATTGTTTTGTATTTCATCCATTTTGTAGTATACATCAGTATTTCATTCCTTTGAATTATCAAATAGTATTTCATTGTATGGATATACCACATTTTGTTTATTCATTCACCAATTTATGAATGTTTGGATTGTTTTCAGTTTTTGACTCCTATGAATAATCCTGCTGTGAACAGCATGTACAAATCTGTATGTGGACATATGTCCTTAGTTTCTTGGGTAGATTCTTAATAATAGAACGGCCGGATCATATGATAAGTTTTTGTGCAACTTTTTAAGAAATTGCCAAAATTTTCCAAAGTTTTATTGCATTTTATGTTTCTACCAGTTTCCCTACATTTTTGCCAACACTTGGTTTTTGACTTTTTGATTATGGTCATTCTAGTATGTGTAAAGTAGTATTCGTTGTGGTTTTAATGTATGTTTCCAGTCTAACTAATGATGTTGAGCACCTTTTCATGCACTTATAGTAACTTGTACGTCTTTGATGAAATGTCTATTCAAGACTTTTGCTTATTTTTTGTTGGGTGATTCTTTCTTCTTATTATTAATTCATAAGAGTTATATTTCATGAATATAAATCCCTTATCAGATAAAAGATCTGAAAATATTTTTCTCATACTGTGTCTTGTCTTCTCACTTTCTTAATGGTATCTTTTGAAATGTAAACATTTTTTATTTTATTTTATTTTATTATAAACAATTTTTTTCTTTCATGGCTCATGGTTATGGCAAGGTCACTAAGATCTTCTTCTATATCTTTTTTTCTAGAAGTGGTATAGTTTTAGCACTTACATTTAGGTGTATAATTTATTTTTAGGTAATTTTTATATGTGTCATATAAGGATCTAAATTAATCTTTTTTCATATAATGTCTAATTATATCATCATTTGTTGAAGACTTTCATTTATTGTCTTTGTACCTTTGTAAAGAACCACGTAAGGATTTATTTCTGAACTCTAAATTTTTTTCTCATTGATCTCTATATTTATCCCTATGATATACCACACTCTCTTGATTATTGCAGCATCATAGTAGGTTTTGAAATTATATAGCATAAGTTTTTAAAGTTTATTTTTTATTCAAGATTGTTTGAGTTATTATAAGTCTTTTGTATTTTCACATATACTTTAGAATCAAATCAATTTTTGAAAAGTTTTGCTGGGATTTCAAAAGGAATTGTATTGGATCTTTGGATCCATTCAGGAGAATGTCATCTTAACAATATCATGTGGTCTAATACATGAATCTGGAATTTCTCTCCATAAAATTAGACCTTCCTAATATTCTCTTAACAATATTTTATAGTTTTGGTACACAGTCTTAGACCTTTTTTGTTAAATTTACTTAGTATTTATTGCTTTTGATGTTATTATGAATAAAATTGTTGTCTTAATTTTATTTTTGGATTGTTCATTGCTAGTATATAGAATTATAAAATTATAATTGATTTTTGCATATTAATCTTATATCATATAGCTCATGATAAACTCATTTGCTAGTTCTCATAGACTTTGAAAAGGGAGTAGTTTCTTAGGATTAACCATCTGATGTTAATTTCTTTTAGCCTGAAAGACTAAGTTATGTGGTAGATCTGTGAGCAATGAATTCTCTTATCTCAGATTGCCTTTATTTCACCTTCATCTTTGAAAAATAATTTTTTTCCGATGTAGAATTCTTGGTTTACAGTTTTTTTCTAAAGGGAACTGTTTTTATGTCATTCTTTAATTTTATTTTTTAGTTTGATATTTTATTCAGCACTTTGAATATGTCATTCTACTGTCTTCTGACCTCTATGGTTTCAAATAAGAATTCAGCTATTAACCATATCATTATTTACCTTTATATGATGAGTCATTTTTCTCTTTCTGATTTCAAGAGTTTTTCCTCTGGCTCTCAATAGTTTGACTATTATAAGTCTAGATACAGCTTTCTGTTTATACTACTTAAGATTCATTGAATTTCTTAGATTTATGAATAAATGCTTTTCATCAAATTGAGTATGTCTCACCATCCTTCCACCACATAGTTTTTCTGACTTTTTGTGTCTTTCCTCTCTCTCTTAGTATTCCCATTATATGTTTCTTGGTATTCCTGATTTTTCACAGGTCTCTGAAGTTCTGTTTTTTTCTATCTTTTCCTCTTTGTTTATTAGATTGAATAATTCCTATTATCCTAAAATTCATTAATTCTTTCTCACTCTATCTGAAATATACAGTTGAATTCATTGTGAATTATTCATTTTTGTTATCGTATATTTCAACTCCAGAATTTCCAATATTTTTTACTTTACTTAGAGATCCTTTATTCATGCGTTACCGTCATCATACTTTCCTTTAATTTTCAAACATAGTTTCCTTTAGCTGTTTGAATATTTTTAACAACACTTTCGAGTCTTTGTACACTAAATTCAACATCTGAGACTCAGAGACAGTTTCTATTGACTGACATTTTTTTCCTTGGTATGGGCCATATTTCTTGTTTCTTTGTATGCTGCATGTATTTTGTTAACTACTGGACATTTTAGATAATACATTGTAATGGTTTTAGATTCCTATTTCCTCCTCTGAGGCGAGGCTTTTGTTGTTTTGATTATTTGTTTAGTACCTTACCTAGATTAAATCTGTGAAGTCTCTCTCCTCCCACATTAGGTAGCTGTTAATGTCTCTGCTCAGTGTATCTATTTTTATTTCTAAGCCTAGCTTCTAGCTTGCTGTTCTACATAGCTTGGTACTAAGCCAAAGATTGGCCAGAGGTTGTTCATTCTTGTTCCAGTAAGGTTTCCACCTCTGCTGATAGATTGGTATGGGAACAGAACACTGTATTCAAAATTCAGGCCATTTTCAGGTCTGCTAAGTTTTTATTTTTCACTGAGGTCTTCTTGCATCTCTTTTGCATATGTACACAAGTTTCATCTGCCAGGGATGCATGGAAGGCTTGGGCCATTCTTGTGTCTGCTGTGCACGTGCATAGCCTCTTGTCAGTTTGGGATATGTGGAGAGCTTATCAAGCCACATATGGCTCTTTCACCTTCTGGAATTCCCTGTCAAATCACTAGCTAAACAAGAACACCACTGGCTCATGCTGTTTTTATTTAAAGTTCAGTAGATTTCATGAATAAATGTTACTTAGTTTTTTGTTTTTGTTTTTGTTTTTGTTTTGTAAGTCTTTGGTCAATTTCTGGAGCACTCAAATGCCTGTTTTTGACAGTTTTATCTAGCTTCACATGGCTTATTGGAGGAAGTATTACTGACTTCCTCCATATTATACTGGAAATGAATCTCCATCTTGTTTATAGTTTTAAAAGGTGAAACTGAGGTTGGTATGAGGATAAGCTAAAATTGAACGCAAGAAATAAGAAAACCAGAGACAATCTGATTGCCTATTCGAGTATTACTGATTTTCCAAGATTTGACAGGCCTGATAAAACTGAAGCCTGCTGAAAGAATTTGCTATTTGCTCTAGCCAACCTTTGAATAGAAGGCCTCTGTCTCCCAGCCTCTAAGATAAGGTAGGCACTTAACTTCAAGAAGTACCAATTCGCAAACCCAGATGGATTTCACATGGACCCACCTCCTTTTCCTCTTTTTATAATTTTTCACTTTCCTGAATCTGTAGAATTCCCATTCACCTCCCTCTTTATACCTTCGTTTTCCCTTTAAAATGCCCATTCACCTTTGTACAAATTGAAATTGAGTTCAATTCATGCAATAGTATGTTACTGATAAAAGCTGTCAACACTTTGACTAGTGTTTGACTTTGCTTATTTTTGACAAGAGTGACCCATGTTTTGGAGATTTTCTAGGTAGAGAAAGAAAAATAGTGACCTGTCATCTCCAAGAATTTTACCCAGTGGTCCGGTTTCATAGAAACAGCAACAGACTTTCAGAAAAATTTGCATAGTTCTTGAAATAAGAATGTGATTGATTATTGGATTAATCAAAGAAATGTTTTTTCAAAAGTATTCTTTTAAGTTAAAAATAGCATATTTTTAATAAAGAAAAAAATAGTTCTAATAGCATCATTACACAAAGAAAATCACTATTTTTATTTTAGAGTATTTTTCTAGATTTTTTTCTCTATATAGTTTACATAATTACAATAAAATTTATATAATTTGCCTATGGTTTTTCATAATACTTTAGCATCAGCATATTTCCGTGTTATTGCAAAAAATATATGACCATATAGTATTTCAATATCTGAAAGGACTATACTTATTTAATAATTTCTTATATTATTACATTTAGATTATTTCTAAACTTTTCCCCATACACAATAATATGAGGAACATCCTTTGGCATAATTTTGTTTTTCTCATATTTAGAATTATTTTGTTAGGATAGAATCCTAAATATGGGTCAAGCATATATGAATAATTGTCAAAGTTGAAACAAATATTTATCGAGCCTAATGTGCACAATGCTAGGTGTTACAAGCTGACATAAATGACATTGCATGGAGGATAAATTATTCATAATAATGGAGACAAATCTCTCAATCACTAGGAAAGATGAGTGGGAGTTTGGGGGACCAGGTGAGTGTGAAGTAAATCACAGTAGTGGCCATAGTTTAGTGTTCATTTTCTGTCATCAGAGATTGTTACATTAACTTGGTATCAAAGAAAGGAGTAAGCCCTTCAATCCTAAAACTTAGAAACTAACACAGATTTATTAGTTAATTCATAATCTAAACAAGTGATGCATGACATAAAACAATCAAACCCAGAAATATCTCTAAAGCGTGTAATTATTTTTGTATCATTCCATCCACACCATGGAGTTCATTAATGTAAAAAGCCAGGACCAGGAAATGATATCATTAGTATGTAGCAGCAATTGCCTTGTTAATGATTCAAAGGTCATTTTTCTCATGCAAGCAAGATTCATGCTGAAGTTCTATTATGTTATTCTATTCCAAGATGGCACGTATATAGAAAGGAAACGTGACGTCCTGCTGCCTTAGGGATGGGAGGCCAGGTCACTCCAAAAACCGGAACCGTCCCACCCGGGTTTCTCCCTCACTCTCATTTCACTCCATGATACTCCTAAATGCCTTGGCTCCCATCGTGGCTTCTCTTCACTGTCTGGACTCTGCTTTATGACCCCCTTTGCGACTTTTTTGTCTAACTCCTAACACCTGCAACAAAAAAGATAACTTGTTTTCTAGAGTGTGAGTCTAAGAAGGCAGAGATAGTGACATAGTAGTATCCATCTTGTTCACAATGCATATCAAATGACTGGAGTAGAAATAGTTCTCCAAACAATGTGACTAAGTTCAACCAAAAAAATATGTGTGATCCTTCAGGAGTTTACTAGCTGATAACTCATACTGAAAAGCTATTCGTGCTTTGGTTATCTCTCCCCGGTAACTATGGCATTTTTCCAAAGCTATCTGTACATTAACCCAAAGGAGTAGAGAAACATGGGAGTTCAAAGTATTATAAAGATGACATTAATAGAGTTGAGAGAGAAAGGGTGAGGAGAGTTATTTGCTGCTTTTGCTCCAGCTTCATGCCCTAAAGATCACATTAGTCCTCTTTTCAAAACACAATGGCATTAGGTTTCTTTAAGAGTCTGTGTGCTGAGACAGGCCTTTAAGGCCACCATCTGTAGCACAGGGATCAAGAAGGCTCCTTGGGGAGAGGATAGCACTGGCTTCAAATCTTAACTTTCCTTACGATCTTACAATTTGGGACAACTCAAGTTTATGGAACTTCAGTCTTATTACAAATGAGCAAAAATACGGATAAGATATCATAAGAATAAGGTGTTCCACATACAGAAGCTCAGGCAGCTTATGGCCCACAGCAGAAGTTTAGTGGATGCTAGAGCTCCTCCCAGTTCCCACTGCTGCCTTTTAATCCCCTCAGCCACGCGGAGTTACCTGCTGTTCTGAAGTTCAACAGTGATTTCTTCCAATCCCATCTATCTGTTCATGTCGCTTCCTTAACTTGAGAGGCTGCTCTTGCTCCTCATTATCTCATTCATTCATTCATTCATTCATTCATTTAACTCCTCTGTTTTGACTGCCTCTGCAAGTCTCTATGCTTTACAGAGTGATGAACAATACAGACAAGAAAGTCTTTGTTCTCATGGAGTTTAGACCATAAGAGAGGATACAAAATTACAAAATGGGAGGAGAAATAGCCTTTCCCAAATTCCACTGGAGCCTCAAACCAACTAGACACGTTCTGACAGGACTGGTTTTTTTTTTTTTTTTTTTCATTGAATTGTTTACTTTTATAATTATAAACGAGTACCCATTCTTTCTAAAAAATTTGAAAAAGCACACATAAAAGTATAATGAAGAAAATAAATATCTATAATTCTGCAGTCTAGGAATACCCATTATGTTTATCCTGAAATATTACCATATTTTTATGCATATATAGAAGATGATAAATATATAACATATACATTTTCTAACATTAAAATATTATATATAAAAAATTTTAATGTATTTTAAACATTTCCTTGTCTCATTAAATTGTTGGTAAACATGTAGGTTAATGATTTTATGATATTTCTTAGTAGCAGTCTTCAGTTGCTAACATATAAGAAATATTTTTACAAGGATTGTATTTTAATAAAACAGAATCATTTTTTGATTTATTACCTGACATGCAGTTAGGTTCTCAAAATTAAACTAAGCATCCTTAAGTTCCCTGCCTCTATTTTCCCATATATATGATGAATCAGTAATTTTTAAGCAGATATTGTCTCTTCATTAATATGTACTCAAAGATAAATTCATTATCACAGGCAGGAAGGTGGTAAAAATTCACTAGATTGAATAATAAGAAAACCTGTACTTGCTTTTCAGAAAACAATTAAGATATTTTAGAATTGTTGATATAAATTTTCAGCCTAGTGATTCTCAGTATTTCTCTTCTTTTAACCAGTGTGCTTGTCAATCTCACTATGATTTAATCCTAATGAGAAGAGAGAAATCATCAGTAAGTAGCTTTAAGTTTTTTTTGTTTTGTTTTGGTTTTTTTTTTGGATCACAAAGCTATTTTCTAGGGTTGCTCAGTAATGTACTTTATTTATTTATTTTAAATTTTTTTTCCTCTTTTTCCTTTTTGACCCATTCTCCTAGTAAATTTTGTTAGCATTACAATGTTTACAGGGACTTTTTCACATATCATCTTATTCTAGCCAATACTATCTAGGGCAGGAAGAGAAGTATACTAAGCCCATTTTTTAGGATATGGGATGTATAGCACAGATCACATGCTTTATCCAAAATAGTAGAGTAACTCCTTAAGTCTTCTAAATCTCAGCCATCGTATCTTCAATGCATTTTTAATTTTTCTTTCTTTGTAATCTTAAAATAAAATGAATTGTATCATTTTAGCTCAGTCTCAAATAAAGCCAGTTTCTTTCAAATCATATAATCGCTGCTTTCAAAAATGTAAACAGTGGATACCTTTACATTAGCAAAGGACTATGCTTACATGGCCAAGTTAGGCTAACTGTAGGTTGTTAGGCATTTCTCTTGGACAGGGTCCCCACAGAAACCCTGAAGAGCCACCCTTCTGGATGGCACAGCACACATTCACTTGCAGATACCCTGGCCATGAGATAGCAGCACAGAGATAGTAACAATAGACAAGTAATGTTTTCTTTTGTCTCTTTGCAATATCTCCAAGTCATCTATCACTCACTTATAATTGTATTGTCCCAGGAGCAGACATTGAGCCATAGATTTAGATACAGTGATTTATTAAGGAAGAGCTCCCAGAAGAAACCAGTAAGGAAATGAGAGAAGTAGATTTAGGATGAAAGAAGCAAACAAGGTGTGATCTTGATGAAATCCTAGCCTCAACCTGCTCTCATAGAGAACTCTAGTGTAAATGACCTTGGAGACTGCTGTTCCACCTTAAAGTAAAGAAGCTGGGGTCTTATGCTCCCATGCCATGCGGTCATTAGCTTTGAACCAACATGCGGTGGGGAGCATGGCTGGATATAAACTCCAGTCACAGAACAATTCTCTAAGGTTTGCAAGTCAAGGCCATCAGCCTTTAGCAATTACCAGCCGAGGCATCAGAGCACAGAGCTGGAAAAAGAGATGGCAAAACCTAGAGTGTCTAACATACATTCTAAACCAGAGACTGCTTGCTACTGCCTGCTGTCCTGTTCTCTTCTGGGAGAGGAAGTTCACTTGGAATCAAAGCTGTACTGTCTCCAAGAGCCACTTCCTTCTACAAGACCAAATTCTGAACTGATGGGAACACTGATCCTCTCCAAGTACTATAGAGATTTCTGTCATTATCTGGTGATGTATCTCTTATTACATGCATATTGGATTGCAGGACATCTTTTTAAAAAATGGTCCCACTTACAACCATTAAATACCTCTGCAGAAGACTTTATAGCTTCTAAATACAAAACCATGGAAGCCTAAACCACCACTCAGTATTGTCACAGTTGCATTCAAAGAAACATTACTCTGGTGCTAAAAAGTAATATAAAAGCGAATTAAGTCTTCATATTAGTTATGCCAAAAAGTAATCGTAGCTTATAATGGATACACACAAAAATCTTACAATTGTTATTTTTTTCATTTTACCCTCTTCCTTTCTTTTATACCTTTGGCTGGGACCCAAATTCTCACTCTTTCTTCATCCCAAACTCCAAAAAACACCTCGTCTTACAAACCCAGATCTAGAAAACTCTCTTACGTCTCTCACCCTTCCTTCTTTCCATACCTGTTCTTTTTCTATGTCTGGTGGCTATTTGCCTTCAGGTAGCTCCTCTAGCTACTGAAGCTTTGCCTCACCTATCATCCTCACACACTGTCAAGGTTCAACAGCTGACAGACAAAAGAGAATGCTCTTTATGCCACAGAAGAGAAAACAGGGCCTTGAGAGGATTCTCGTAACTGTGGGGCAAGGGAGATACCGTGGACACTCCTCCCACCTTGTCACGTCAACCATCGAAATTGTCTTTGATGCATGCCCATGGCCACTATGTAGTGGATACTCTCAAAGACCTAAGGGTCACTCTCAATTATTTCTGTCATTCTTTGTTAAATGGCCCTGAAAATGCCTCTATAAAGTAATCCTTGTGACAGTGCTGCAAGTTCCTCCACTAACACTTGGGTCATATTTACTTTTATGATCTTTAAAGGTAGGTAAGATGGACAACAACAAGATGGTGCGACTTCAGGGGCTCTCTGTAGGGCTCCCAAACCCACAGATTGCATTTGGCCTTTCTTCTAAAAACCTTTGATAGAGTACCCACTCCCCACAACTACTCCCAAAAAACCAACTCTGAAAGGAAGACTGCTTTAAACTCTTTCAGAGAAGAGGCCAAATAGGTGTGGAGTCATAGGAGACAGGAGTTCTCAGTGGGGAAGGGCGCATCAGTTTGGGAAAAAGAAGAAAAGGTATGTTGAGGTGTTCAAGTTAAATTTTCCATATGTCAAAGCTTTACCTAAGAGTTGCTTATTCTTTCCTTTTCTTTACCTTTGTTTCTGTATTGGTATCACAAGGAAAATTCTAGGCAAGTCACATGTTTTGTGAGCATATTTTCTAAGCCGGATTTTGAAACCGTAGTCTGATGGTCAGTTTTTTCTTTCTTTTCTTTCCCTTCCCCAGCTTTATTTGAGATATAATTGACATAAAACATTGTATAAGTTTAAGGTATACAATGTGATGGCTTGACATACATATATATTGTAAAATTATTTCCACAATAATGTTAGTTAATATATCATCTCTTCACATAGTTACCATTTTTGTGTGTGTGGTGAGAACATTTAAGATTTATTTTCTTATCAACTTTCAGTATGTAATACAGTATTATTAACTATAATCACCATCCTGTACATTAATGCTCCAAATGTACTTATAGCTAGAATATTGTTTTATTTAAAAAATGCTTACCATTATATAAATTTGAAAAAAATATAAAACATTAAATATTAATAGCTATAAATATTTCTGTTGACTTTAACATTATTATTATTAATTTCTCCTTACTTGATAAGGTTTTGAAATCAATGTGGCCACTTACTGATGCTTACTTTGGGCATCTCAGTAAGTGCCTCTCCTGGACCTGACAGAGCCATCAGTTCCATAGGGAACATTGCACACTTATTGGTAACATTGAGTGTAAGAGATGCACTTCAGTTTATTTCACAGAACCACTTCCTCCGTGTTATTCTATTAGATAAAAGAAGGAAGAAAAACACAAGTTAGGAAAAGCTAGCGATCCTTGGTACAACTTAGAGACATTGTTTCCCTCTCTGAGCACTGGCATCTCGGTCTTCTAAATTAAGATAATAGTGCTTTTATTTCTGGATGGTGGGGCTGAGGATAAACACTATACTGAATAGCAAAAGAGCTTGGAAGTTATAGGAACAAAAATGAGCATAAATTTACACTATAGCTATAGTTAAAATCTCAACTTAAAATTTAAAGAGAGGATGATTAAATAGGTTTTTAATCATTTCACTTGTTCTTAATTTGTTTTATCTTGCTTATTTGTATTCTTATAAGCTAACTTAATTCCCCGTGGACTAAATTATGGAAAAAAGTAAATAAACTAAATTTTTGAATTAATTTAAGATTCTTCAGTTTGTGAAATAATTTATTTAATGAGAGCATTGTATCGAAAAAAAAAATTCAGTTTAAAAAAGAAAAACCAACTAGCAACGACTTTTCAAGCAGCTATGAGATGTTGCTTCTCTAACACCCTGGACTAGAGATTCATGACCTTGTCAAGCCCCATAGCAGTTATTTCGTTTAGGCTTATACTGGTGATACTAGTGGCCTAGAATCATTTGACAGCTCCCTCACTGGCATGGCCGTCTACCCTGGTACCACTGGTTCATTGGATGCAACCATTTCTCATAAGCCCTCTGTTGAGGACCACTTTGTCCCTCTGCTCTTACATTTCAGGTGCAGACATATCCTAATGATTATCATCTGGACACTGCCACCTCCTATACGTGTTGATTCTTAATGCTTCACTGGGCATCAAAGTCTTCCCCGGGCACTGCTGCTACTCTGCCATCCACTATAACAAATGCTTTGGTGGCACCCCTGTACCAAAAAAGACTTTTAATAAGAAAAGGGGAATTGTTTTCTCTTCCATTTAGAGTTTAGTCTAGCAGATGGATCCTGAAGCTCTGCATTGTACTCTAATGTTTTCAAAGGAAATTAGTGAAGCAGGTTCATTTTTCTCCACCTTTTTACATTTAGACTCCCTGCTCTTTGCAGCACTTAGGCATAAGGCACATATTTATGTCATCCAGCTGGGAGATGGATGTAGATGACAGACACCACACTGTACTCAGACTTCCTTGCTCCTCTGTTGGGTAAGGCTGTCTCCATGGGTCAAACTCTCGTTGCCAAGCAACTACTTTCTTCAGAATGAAACTCTCCCAAGAGGACCCTCAATCCATATGCAAACAAGCTTCTGGCAGCTGCTCCCAATGATTCAATAGACAGGCCCAGGCATGACTGACTCTCTCTCATAGCTAAATTGAGATACCCATTACATTAATTGGAGGCACCACAGATTCTTCTTTCTACCATTTCTTTAGTGAGGTTATTCTCTTTTATGATATATTAGAGACATAATAAAAGAACATTAGGCATGAGTCTATAGGAGCTGAGCAGGGCTGTTGAGGACAGGACATCGTGGACATCACTTATTTATAGAGTCGCCAGGAGTCAGAACTGACTCCATGGCACATACACACACAATAAAAGGACAACATTACAATATTATAATTTGTCTTCATTTATAAAACCATTCACCCTCCTGCACTCCCTCAACCTACACATTCTTTTGCCAAGCATCTTGGGCAAGATTAGTGCAGAGATGAATCTTAAGTGAATTAAAGTACTCTCTTCTGTCGAGAAAGTGTTCCTGTCTACAGTTATGACTGAAGCAGTAACCTGAATGGTATTTATTAAGGACCTTCTAAGTTCCAGGTGCTG
The DNA here is from genome assembly GCA_003508835.1 of Eonycteris spelaea. Taxonomy (NCBI): domain Eukaryota; kingdom Metazoa; phylum Chordata; class Mammalia; order Chiroptera; family Pteropodidae; genus Eonycteris; species Eonycteris spelaea. The sequence continues at coordinate 7,590,432 of PUFA01000043.1, read as the reverse complement.
TGCTAAGCTTTAGAGCTAAAGGTGAATCCAGCTCTTAAACTGTAAGAGTTCACAACTAGTTAGAAGTTAGCCACAAAAGTAAGTCTAATGTGATGTGGTGCCTGCTGCACTTTATAATATGAAAACCAAACAAAACCAGTGATCAATCTTTCTAGAAGAAGGCGCACTGTCTATAGGGAAAAAATATCAAGTTGCTCCTCTGATCCTCGGCCTTGAGATCTGGGACTTTCATTTACAGTTGTCAGGTTTACCTTGTTATGTGTAATAATCACTATATTTTCATAGTCACACAAACTGTTTTCCATTGCTATACTCACATTGAGACCAGATCAGATCCCCTCATTTTCAAAACAGCATGGATATCTGGGTGACCAGAACTTCCCAGCAGCACTCATTCTGCAAACTACCATGTTCCAAGTGAAACAAGCACACCTGAGGCATCTTATCCCACCGTAGGCCAGCCCAGCCCTCCCTGACATGGAAGGTTTGCCACTCTCTGTAAAGACTAATTGAAACTAAAATTTTAATTTTCTGAAAGACTGATGAGGCAGAGCTTAACATAGGTCCTCAAATGTTAAGTTAAAAATGATCTGTAGAATTTTCAGCCATTCCAGAAATAAGAGGGACACATTTATTCCTTTATGAATTGTCAGAATGCAAAAGGAGTAACATTTATCCATGGAAGGCAGTAAGATGAAGAAAAGCAGCAGGCAAGGTTTCCAAGAGCATCCCAACATCTTTAAACAATGAATACAGTACCTGGCAGAGCACAGGGGAGCAGAGAGCATAGGTAGGATGCTATCAATAGGTGATGGGTAAGTGATAAGGGAATGAATGGAAGAATGAATGAATATAGATATGGGGGAGGGTATGAGTTTCATGCCTGGCTTAGCCAAATGTTGCTTCTATAATAAGTAACTTGAAAGAGGAAGACAGTTTTTCTTCAGTCAGAATTTTCTTTCACATGTTAAACCACGGAAAACTATCTGTTACTGTAGAGCGAGATCATCTTCATTTAAGGAGGACAATCCTCTGATGTGGCTTTCCAGTATGACCCCATAAGGTAGACACCTCTGTAAGAGGAGAGGAGAGAGGGAAGTGGTTAGAGCAGGGCTTTGGCATGAGGCAAGTCTTGGTAGCTCCCACATTTGCTGGTTGTATGACTTTACCAAAGATTTTTAACATAACTGATCTTCAGTTTTCTCATTTGTAGTATGAGAATGCTAACACCTGCCTCATAGCATTGTTGGGAAGATTAACTGAGGATATCAATGCAAATGTTAGTACAGCAGAGCACAGAGCTCCTAGCCCACAGCTACAAGCAGGATCTAACTATGCTGATGAATAGAGTGTTGGACTTGACTCGGCCCCTGCCTCTTGGACTTCTGTAAGTGTACGAAGGTGCTTCATCAGACTTTCTCAGAACAGATGTTGGCAACTTTCCCTAAGCCTAAACTCAATGACATCTTTGGATTCTCTCTCGCCTCACACTCCACATCCATTTGGGCATTAAGCCTTTTTTCCTTCACCTCATAAATTCCCTTCCACTCCATATCCTCATCTGCATCTTCCTTGCCACTAACTCAGATTAGGTCCTAATCATCATCATCACTCACCTACAGCATTATCTTCACTTCCTAAATTCTTTCTTTCTTTCTTTCTTTCTTTCTTTCTTTCTTTCTTTCTTTCTTTCTTTCTTTCTTTCTTTCTTTCTTTCTTTCTTTCTTTCTTTCCTTCTTTCTTTCTTTCTTCCTCTCTCTCTCTTTCTTCGTCGTCGTTGTCGCCGTCATCTTCTTCTTCTTCTTTTCTCTCTCTCTCTCTCTCTCTCTCTCTCTCTCTCTCTCTCCCCTCCCCCACCCCCCTCTCTCCTCCACTTCCCTACTTCCCTAGTGCTTAGACTCCAGAATTACTTAATTACTTTGATAACTCCCACTTCTGAACTTTTTAGCCTCCTTCTTAATTACCTCCAGTGCTTATACAATGACCTTATTCTAAAATTTAGTACCAGCTAACCACACCAGCCTTACATTTGAATCCACTTCTGACTCCACCTACCATTTGCACCCTCCATATCAACTTGAAAAGATCCTGCTCATTTGTTTCGTTGGGCATTTTCTTATGAAAATTAATTTGCAGCAATCTTTACCCAGTTCTCTTTACCCACAACTCTTTAAAACCTCCTTGCTAAATTATAACCCTCAGACAGTAGTTCTTTTTTCTGTGCTCTCATAGCACTTTGTGATATCATTATCATAGCAACTTTAAATTCCCCATATAACTACTACTGAGCTGCTGCTCTGTGCCAGATGATAATTTGGATATATATGTGTGTACACACACACACACACACACACACACACACACACACACACACACATACATGTCACCCCAACAATATCCTTTTAAGAGTATCAACTCTTGTAGATAAATAAACTAGGCTCCAAGAGGCTTAGTAATATGCCAAAGTTCACATAGCACCTACGTGACGAGTTGCAGTAAACATTAGAGAAGATCCCAAGTCCTCTTTCTTGTCATAGGAGCATGAGCTCCTCAATCAGTCACACTACAGTTGTTTATGCATTAGTGTCCGAAACCAGAATGTACTCTCTTGTAAGGATTACATGTGTTCACATGATATGTATTTTTATTCTTCTTTATATCACCAGCTCTTAGCCCAGTGTCATGTATATTTATATAGACTCAGTAAATTTTGTTTGAAAGAAGAATAAGCTTTGTGTATATAAATGAGTTTGAATGTGTCTTCTTTGAGGATTGATTCTGGAAGGGATGCAAGACAGTGCTAGAGACTGATTCTCAAGCATCTAAGGGGTGGGTGGTGTGGCTGACGCTGTGAGCAGGAACAGAGTGGCTCGCTTTCCAACCCTGTGAAAGGGATATGGCTGGACCAACTGATCACATCAGTGAGCCTAGTCTCCTAGGCCATCTCTGGCACTGTGTCTTAGGTTACAGCCCTAGTCATTCCCATCTTAAAAGAAAATCTCCATCACATGGCTCCCACCCAACTGGTTATCTCTCTATCTCCTCTTTCTGAAGATAGCAAATGAAATGGAACTAGAGAAAAACTTTGTCCCCACAGAGATGTCTTCCTATCTAGCATTAGCATAGCTGCTAAATTTACTGTGATTTCAGGGCCTTGGTTTGTTTCATGTTTTGAAAAAAAAAATGTGAAGCTTAGTGTCTCCAACAAAGGTAATTAGTATCAGAATTTGTGCACATCTGAAGTCTTTCAAAAACATGAGGTAACTCAGCATCTGCCAGAATATGAAAGAGCATCTCGGTCTTCTGACTTCTCTGCTCAGGCCTCATGCCCCAGAGAAGCTTCCTGCTAACTGAGGTCCCAGCTGCTCTGTTGGGGGCAGACATAGATGATCAAAGTCCCAGATGGCTGGATTTAGCTACTTCCATCAGTGTCTCAAAGTCCAGAATAATTTCAAGGTCAGACAGTGGTTTGCTGATTACTTTACTGTAAGTATATTTTTAAATGTTCTTGTGGATGCAGTTACCAGGTGTCTAGGTGTCTTTTCCCAGGGAAGCTTTCTCAGTCACCTTGCCCGATCCCGTTAGAAAAAAAAAAAAAAAAAAAAAAGACAAGAGTTACTGCATTTTCCATCAGCTGATGAGTCATCCAGCATATCTCATATTAGCTCTGCTTTTGAGGTTGCCTCTGGGCAAATTAAAGCCCATTCTGAAGCACAATTCTGCTGCTGAGTTGTTACAGGAGATCTAATTAAATTAAGCCATAAGGCAGGAGAAAACTGTGCCATAACCTTCATAATCTGTGAAACCTTTAATCGTTTGCCAAGCATCAATTTCCTAAAAATGAGGACTGCAAAGCATCACTGGGAGACGAAATCTGAAAACGGAAATTGTGATTGTTTACAATGTGTGCAGGGATGCTGAGCCACAGCACTGGAGAGGGAGTGCAGCCAGGGCACTGGGCAAAGGAGGAATACACCGTACATAATGGCCTTGAAATCTAAATTAGCTCCTGCTAATTGGATGGAGTGAATTATCATTTCCATTTCTGAATTTGTAAAATTGTTTTCTTCTCAGAGAAAAAGAAACATCTGCTCTGCTGAGCTAACTCAGTTCTGAGTAAGTTTGTCTTCCTGTGTTTTGGTGTAGCTGGGTGAGCAAAGAGGACTCCCTCCCGGCAGCAGAGCCTGGAGCTCAGCTTTCTTGTGACACATATCCTTGACTAAGTTTCCCAGGGGAGTTCTCCAAAGGCAGGCCGGCACAAACCAAAGCTAGCTAGGATGCTGAGATTGGGAACACTGTCTCCCCTTCCCACTGCCATATTTAAGATGTGAATTTAAAGGAAAGATTATAATCATCTAAATGGCTTATTTTGCATCTTATTTTGAACATGGGTTTTATTAGAAAAAGCACTGACCTTGTCTTGGAGCAAGGATATTTTTACCTTGTAGATTTAACCATGTGCAAGCCTCTGAGCTATTCATATTTCAGTATCTCCTTGTCAGTCTGGTGCATTTTAGGTGAGGAATCTATGATGTCAGGAGCAAGGTAATCTCTGTTGTTGTGGTACTGTACCCAGTATTGGCCCCTCCAGGCATCACTGAATAGACAGCAAAAGAAACTAGCTCTAAATCTGACAAACATGGAGTTTTGTAGGAGTGGTAGCTGTGGTAAGCTCAATGTTATGATACCCCCATTGTACTAAAATTTTCAAAAATCTCTGTATTTCCATTCCAACTGTCTTTCCTCTGAAATTTAAAGCTGCATAAATTTTGTGGACCAGCAGGTAGCTATATTCCCTGGCTTGTATGTTAGCTAAAGCTTAAATAACTACATGAGTATAGTCTTTTAATCTTTGGGCGATTAGTTTGGGCTCGGTCTCAGATTCATAAGGCCAAAACAACAAAGGCCTTACTTTTAAAAAGACAACCTGACGATCTCTTTTTAATCAATAAAGAAGATTGTTACTTCTAGACAAGGTAAACTATTGAAAAGAAGTCTTTGTGTGGTAAAAGGTAGATTCTTTACTCTCTCTTGCAACTAAAGTATACTGAACTGTAAAATAGAATCATATAGAAAAATATCACTGAAAACTCAGTCTGCAAATTACCATTCTATCTAGGATGACAAATTATACATTCCACTGACTTATATAGCATGTTGTTTTTCATATGTTTTACTCAAACTGTACATCTAAAAATTTTTTGAAAGCTTGTCATGTACAAGGTTTTCTTAGTACTTTTTCAAAGGATTGGAGACCTAAGATGGCTTTAATACAATGGTTAATGTGGAAGGCTTCTTTTTAAGAATGACCTAGTTGAACAAGACCCAATTAAAAGGCTTTATTTTTAGGATTTTGCAAAGAAGTAGAGAGAAGGAGAATAGATGTGAAGAGTTAATCTTAAACTGTGAGGGAGTCAAAGCCAAACACAAAATATGAGGTATCATGTATTCACTATAAATCTAATCTAAGCTGTGTGACTTCCATTCCTTAGGCTCTGACCTCTGGCATTTTCTACCATGACTAGGCAAACTTCTTTCCACTCTCATATGTTCCTCATTTTGTTTAACAAGTTACAGCCTTACTTTTTCATGATCTTGGCTTATAAAAATGCCTGTGATCACCTTGATTCCTTCATGTGCTTGCCAATCTATGTGAATATCCTGGATCTCTATGTCAGGGTTTATCTCTACATCATTCACATTCTACCTATTATAGGCACTGTGTTGGGCACTGGATTTACATAGAGGACAACATCTCTGCCCTCAAACAGTACATGATCTTGAAGAACTTCAGTTAGCTAGAAGTTTGAGCTAGATGGAAAATACTCTGTAGAGGAATGAGTGGCATGCAATGACACAGCAAAGGAATATCACTTAACTTCTGAGAAAGGTAGAACTTTGTCATAGAAGCATTCTCTGAGAAGGACACCCTCTTTATTTAGAGAAAGGTAAAAGAAGTCTGTCAGAAGGGTAGGTCGAGAAGGAGTTCCTGTAAAATGAATGGTCTGCACAGGTGCAGGGGTATACAACGAGCACAAACTACTGTGGTCGTGTAAGCTGTGTGGGTGACTATGTTGCATCCCAAACTACGTTAAGAGCTAGCAAAATAATATTGAATAAAACTGAACTAACTCCCTCCCAGTCCTGGTTAACTCAAGGAATCAATCTTTCAGTGTTTCCCAAATATATTTCCCATTCCTCTAACACTTGCTGATCTCTCTCTCTCTCTCTCTCTCTCTCTCTCTCTCTCTCTCTCTCTTTTTTGTCAGAGAACAGGTTTCAGCTCAGATACTTTAACAGGCGACAGTATTTGTTATAACTTAATTACATTGTTTCATTTTTATTATATAAATTTTTACAGTTTTATTTTAATTATGGCAATTGATTTCAATTTTCCATTCACATCATTGATACAAAGTTTCACTTGAAATGACTTTATTTTAGTTAAAAATTAGGTCGATTAAAAAAAACAATATGCAAAAATAATACAAGTAGTACACTATGGTAATAATCATGAGGTTGGTCTACCAATCATTAATAAACACTGGTGCGGTATATTTGGGAAATAGAAAATCATAAGATGGAATGAAGGGTGAAAATGGGAGACAAACTGGAGGAATCTGCAGAATCCAGGGCGTGAATAGCATCCTATTTCAGGTTGAGGAGTTAAGCTTCATGAGGAAGCATGGAAGGATTACAACCAGGAGAATGGCATGATAAGTTTTACAGGTTAGAGAGAACCTTCTAGAAGAATGTGAAGGCTGTCCCAGAGGTACTAAAGGGGGAGGCTGATGGGACCAAGTGAGAGAGAATGAGGGTGTGACCAAGGGAGCAAGCAGAGGGCTCTGAAGGGGGAGGGGCTGGTTTGACATGTCAGTGGTACAACCACCGCTATCACCAATTAGTTGTGGAGAAAGAAATCCATAATATTGCTCAGTTCTGGCATGATCAGTGGGTGATATGTGGCTTTCTCAACCATGTGAGGGGATATTTTTCCTCACTTGCTTCTTTGCTTGATAATTGACATAATTTTTTTTTAACCCTGAATGGAGTCCTAAATCTCAATAGCTCTGTGTTAATAGACTAATAGGAAGAATCCAAGGCCCTTCTCTCACACTCCTAGCTAGAGATCTAACTTCTCAGAGAAACAGAGCAGAACTCAACGTGTATGATGGAGTTAGCATCTTTCCACCTTGTGAAAGAGAAGATTTTAGTCAAGCAAATAATGGAAAGCATGTGATGCCATGTGACTGTGCCCTCAAATTTTCTAAAGGGCCCACAACCACAGAATACTTCTAGTTTAATAAAACTACTTTCAATCCTAAACCCCATGATTTCTGACTGAATTTGCTCAAAGTGTGAAATTATATGGTCCCATGTCTTCAGATCTATTGAAAGCAGAGCAATCAAAGAAGGTCAATAAATGAAGGAGTTACTAAGAGAGGTCTTTTTTTTTTTTAAAAAAATAATGTATATATATTCTGAAGGGAGAATGTAATCTTGGCAGGAGATTCTTGTGTGATGGCAGAACCATCTAGTATTTGGAAGAAACCTGGTTCCTGGGAATTGAGGAGCTTGGAATGAGAGGCTCTCACACATGGCATTTCCTCTCTTCCTTACTCTTTATGGTGAAGAGACACTCCAGGATCCAAGGGGAAATTATGTTTGCTACCTTATTGACTGTTGAAGTACACACTGCTGAAGATGAGCAGTTCATTGTAAGCTCAACTGTGAGAACTGGAAAAGATTCTAGAAAACTACCCTAGCCTGAAGTCTATCTGAGCGTCTCACTTAAGAAAAGGGCTCAAAGTCAGGCAAAATAATCACCTAATGAAAGTCACAGACTAGAAGACAAGTGTTAGCTTAACTCACGATGATAATTCATAATTAAAAGGATATAATGTTTACATCTAGATTATTTCTTTAAAAAATAAGAAAACTTCCTTATATGTTACTTTTATGGGGAGCTAGAGTTAGGATTATGTTCAATAAAATACATTTTTATTTAAATAAGTAATGTATGGACAATTATATTAGACTCTTTTGCCATTAATGCTATCTATACCATAAGCCTGGTAGTGGAGATCATGAGACCAAGTCACCCACCACCCTTGATGTAGAATGAAATTTTGAAGGACTGAATCCAAAAAGCTTAAATCTAGACATTATTAATTGCTTCATATCCAAGATGAGAAAAAAATCTGTTTTATGCATGGAGTGAAGAATAAATACAACCTTAAGAATTATTGGTTAGGTAATGGGAATGGGTGAGAAACATCCATAAGCAATGTGGTTTCTTACAGATAGGAGTTAATCTGAGACCGGACTTCCCTAATTTTGTCACAATGCAGACCTTTTCCTGGATCTTTGGATAAGTTTTTAAGGAAATGGAATATGTTCGAACATCCTGGGTGCAAACTAAGGCAAACAGGTGTGCACAGATATCCTATCAATTTTAGATCATTTATTGTTATCAAACTAGATGTTTGCAATGAAGTTTGAAAATTAAACACTCTACAAAGGGTTACTTTTCAGTAAGTTTTCAACATTAATAGAATAAGACATTAAAAATTAGAGTTAATGTAAAACAGTGTGGCTACACAAAAAGCAAACATAAAATACATGAAGAACTTATTTAAACTCTACCTGTAATGCTGTTTAGTGATTATGGTGCTCAACATATAGTAGTTATTAAAAAGGAATTTGCTTGTTGGCAAATATTTGCTTATTAGGTTGGGCAAACGATAAACATTTGATCAGTTTTGATCAGTTTGTGCAATGAGTATGTCACTTGAACTGAGAAACTTAAATTCTAAAACTTAAGAACCTGGAGGGGAAAAAAAACAATGAAGGCAGCATTTGAATATTCACTATGGTGGACACGTTCTAGCTTCCTTACATCTGCTCAAATTGAATCACCACACTAGTCTTGTAAAGTCAGTTGGATTGCCATGTTAAAGATCAGAAAATAAGCTTGGAGAAGGAAATTGTCCAAATTCACAAAGTTGCTAAGTGGCGGGGACAGTGAAGCCCCTCCTCTTTTCACTGCAGAATGCTACCTACATATTGAAATTGTGAACTTATTCCAATGGCCACGCCTCATTTCCTTACAAAGCCACACTTAGAGAAAGGTACATAGAGTCACCAAGCCAAGCAATTTGGGTTCTATAGTAACTCTAAACCAAAGCCAAAGGAGCTCTCAGTCTTTCAAACAGAAATTTGGTTTTGGATGTAACTTGTACTGTACATACAATGAAAGGCTAAAAAGGAAAGGCTTATTTGTGCATGGATCAGGGGAATGGGAGGAGTAAATCAAAAGAAATATGTCATAGTCAGAAAACCTGGTACTAAAATTATCTCTGCAACTCACTAGATGTGTAGCTTCAGCAAAGATTTTAACTTCCCAGAGTCTAAATTTTCCTCATCATTTGGCATATCGACATCTCGTGGGGTTGAGAAAATAAAAAAGATAAAGGATGTTTTAAGCTATAAAATGTTATTTATATTTAATAGGTTATTTCTCTGCATGTGGACAAACTTACACATAAGCTGCTAAAGATGTTTACGTCTATAAATAATTCTCTAGCCTTTCAATATGCTGTTAGGATGTTGTTTCCTCCATCAAATTGCCTCAATAAGCCCGTTTGAAGGGGAAGGGTTAAAAAAGATCCTGAGTGGAACTATTACTCCTGCCCCCTCTTTAGGAATTACTGGTCTCCCTCTCCTACTATGTTTTTAAAGAGATCATGTAGGTCATGATAGTTTCCTCCAGGTAACAAAATCCTTTTCCTATTTCCCTAATGGGTATTATTTTGGATCTCACCGAAGTTCAAAATCAACAGTTCACCAGAGAGAGCCAACAATTGTAGTCTCAGGATGTCAACAGGAGCCCAAAGGTACATACAGGATTGGGCCTGATGACTTTGTCCCAAAACAGCTTTAAAGGTTAGGAATATTGCTGCTTCTTATAGCAGCAAGATGGTCTGTCTCTCATAAACTGAAAGTATTTCTATTTTCTACCCAATTAATCTTTTGGAGTAATATTTTCCATAAATGCATTTCATCTACTTTAGTGAGGGAAAGTCAGAGATAGAGTGCAATGAGATTCCCATGAGAACATCAAAAATTTCCAGCCTTTCCAGCATCCTAAATCTCTAGATTTCATAACTGCCTCACTTAACCCCCATCCCTGACATCAAATCCTTTTGTCATTCATCATCAGGACAAAGAACAAAGAAATCTAATGATGGGGAAGACATTAGGTTGAAAAGACAGATGGTTTGCTAGTTTGCAGATCTGGCTTGGGTTTGACATTCAAGAGTCTACATGGTTGAAGTGGATAATTGTAATAATTATCCAGATATTTGACTTGGCTATCCGTGAATCTTCACTCTCCCTACCACCCTCTATCATACATGCTTCTGCCTCAAATATCAATATATCTTAGGTACCCAATTTTAACCTAAGTTACTAAGACAGCTACTTATAGTTTTTAATTTGGGGGATGGACAAAGCCTCAGCTTAAACTTGAAGACATAGGAAGTACCTTTGTCTTTAATTTTAAAACATTCTGTGCAATCCTTGATTTTCAGAATGTCTGGTTGGTTAGATTGAACAAGCAAAAGAATGCGGTGGCCTCAGATTAGTGTATATTCAGAATCAGTGTTATGTGGATGTATGTGTAAGTAAACCTTTGTTGACACAAATGTGAAGATTCTGAATAGTTTTGAAAATTCAGTAATATAAAGAGTAAAAACTAGCACAGAGATCACTCTTTGAATCTCTTATGCACACAGATTGTTTTGGAGATGACACTAGTAAACTTTTACTAGGTAATAGAAATCATGTGCATGAATGGAAGTGGATGTTGATGGGAAGGAAGGAAGTCTCAGAGTACCCCCAGACTGCAAAGAAGGCCACCGTGTATCCCAAAGGATTGCTGACCTCTACTCCATACCTTATCCTATTTGGAATAATGAGTGAAATGCTTAAAAATTTAAAATAGTATCATACATGCAAATATCTATTTGTTAAAATATGGCTTTGTGTAGCTAATTTCAGTTAGAAAAGTAATATCCTCATTTCTATGACTAAGTCTTAGAATATGAGAAATTTCTCATGCATAGGCCCTTCCCTGAGCAGTAAGATGGGCATTTAGTTTAATTTATTGATAGACAGAGGAGAATGCACCCAACTTAACCTATCTCTTCTTAAAACTGTGAATCAATAAATTATGAACTTGATGGAAAATAAATTTCCTGAAGCTGTAAGAAAGCTTAGTATGGCCAGGTTCTGACTGGCTGCCTTTCAGACTATGATGGCCACCAGACTATTTAAATCATGATAACAGGTTTTCTTTTCATGACTGCATTGAGTTGCCACATTGAAATTTCCCATAGTCTGATCAGGTTTCTTACTACAGAACATGTTAGCAACCAAGATCCAGGCCATCGTGCCCTAAAATGTCCTCTCTGACATGTTACTGTGTGTGTGGAGAGGGGGGAAGAAAACATCATATTGCTTGGTTGTTGCCCCTTAAACGGCGGTAAGCAGAATCAATAGGCAGAGGATGATTCGAGAGTAAGCAGTGTGGCACAAGCAACAGACAGACGAGATGATCATGGCGCCCACTGAACACATTCCTAAGTTAGCACAGCGGTCGCGGCAACACGAAAGGTGCTGGTCGAACAGACTGAAACGCTAGTCTGCTGAGCAACTCCCGGGTCTCCACAGAGTATTTTTATTGCAGAATGTCTTTCATGAAAAATGAACAAACCTTTAAATAAATATTATTACTTATTGCTTAGTATTTTGGATAATAAATTCTTTAGTTTATCAGTACCTCACGGCCTTCAAATGTGCATTCTTCAAATAGTTTCAATTACATATACATTCTTTCTCCTGAACAATAAATTATTCTTTAAAGAAAAAAGGAAAAGGAAAAGATACATTATTTTAAAGCAAAGAAAAACAAAAAATATATATTTGACATTTATCTTAACTTATATGAAAACAACTTTATGTTAGATGCTTAAATATAAATAATAAAGGACATCATTGTTATTTACAATGTTACACAGTAAGTTGAGAGAGTAAAACTCTGACATTAACTCATAAAGACAGTAAGTGATTTAGGAAAATATCCAAGTAATATACAATGTGTATTTACAAAAGAATACATAATAGAACTTGTGATACATGGCCATTTCTTTTCGTCTGCATTTCTCTGCAGTATTTCACGGGTCTTTGTAGATAGAAATACTGTGGCTGGAGGAATGCAGCCAGTACTAAATGATAAAACCAGGCCTTCCTTATTTGCCCTAATGTGAACCATGCACCTTTCAACTTAGGCCAAAAAAAAAAAAAAAAAAAAAAAAAAAAAAAAAGAAAAGAAAGGAAAAAAAAAAAAGAAAGAAAGAAAAAAGGAATAGTTACTGAGCAAGTTACCCTGGATAAACTCCACCTGTATCAAAACAGTCACACTTAAACAAGGAAGACATGGCATATTTGTTTGGAACACGTTCACATACGCACAGGTAGAGTGCTATTTTGTAGAAAGCATGAGCTGTCCAGGTACTCTTGAAGAAAAGTCATACCAGGCAAGAAGGTAGAGTAGGACAGAAAAGGAATCTTGAGTGAGAAAAAGGAGTTTTGCATGTACTATGTTCCGCTGCATATCCTTCAGCAGGATATGATTTCAGGCCTAGGAAACAAAGTTGTTATCGAACTTCTGGGCAATTTCCACTACCCAAAAACTCACAAAATCTTTCCACGTGCTGGGAACATAGGTTTTGCTCCTTTGAATTGCCACAGCACTGCCTGAGTTTCACAACAGGGACAGTTGAGAGTGATGTGGCAATTAAGTGTCACAGAGATATCCCTGTGAACACAAATTTGGTGGCCTCGGTGGGCAGCCCCGAGGAGTCAGCTGTCCTTCCTTATCAAGGGATAAGATGGGAATACTGTCCCAACAAATGCCACCTCTTATCCTAAGTTTTCATGTATTTTTGCAACCTGAAAATTCACAGCAATTTTCATATTGAGGAGAATGTTCATTGCTCTCAACAGACTATTTCGTTTATTCCTGAAATTCTCCAGAATGGGACATTTGAATACTCCAGGGCCTGAAGACTTGGAAACAGAAATTTTAATATTTTTATTACTGATAGGAATTTCTTTATCGAAATATCTAAGAATGACTCAAGCCCTTCAAAGGCAATATTCAAATAATTTAGAGAACCTCTTTGGGTTGACTGTCTCCCCCCTGCCATGAGCTTACTTGTTTCTACAGAACTGAGACACCAGTATGACCTGTGCAGCCTGACAGGGCTCCTCAGTGTAGGTTAACAAGCAAACGAGGACACTGTGGAGCACACAGGAAGCGGATGGGAACAACAAAGGGCAGCTGGGCCTACCAAATACTCAGAGGAACTTCAGGGGCCTGCGACAGGCGTCTCTGCGGATTGTAGAAACACATAGGAGCTTAATGATATGACATGTGTCCAGCCTACAGCTTTCTTCTAAGACCTGCTTGCATGTTATTTCTTCCTTTAACTTAAACATAGATACTTGGTAAAGAAATAGGTTCAGTTTACCTGCGAACAAGAAGTAGTTAACTCTGACTTCGTGCCTGGTATTTTGAATCCCTTGCTAATCTGTTCCCCATTTTGTCCGTGGCTCCTAGAAGGCCATTTAGAACCAGGTACAACTTCAACAATTTGACAGATATCAGGCAGGGCATGAAATAGATCTGGAATTCTTCAAAAATTCTCATATTTTCCTGAATTAGCGGTTATTTCAAAATGTTAATACTTCTAGGCCTTCCTTGGACTTATAATCACAAGAGAACATGCAAAGTTTAGACCCATCTCAGTCCTCTTTTATGACAGTAAAGCAAAAGTAAGAAAGCGGGGGAAATGGGTGATATGGGCTGTAAATTAGAGGTCAGTACACGGAGGGGGTCAGTTCTGCAAGGAAAGGTGCAATCTTTCCAACACTATTGGCATTTCCTGGTGCATCATCATCATTCGTGGACGGTTCTTACTAATCACAAATCACATGCACATTGGCCATTCTTGACAAAAAAATTCATGCATAGTTATGACCTAACGAAGGCAATATCGAAAAATAAGGGGAAAATAATGAGGAGAAAGGAGCGGCCAACAAAACCATTTAAGATTACAACTAAGTCACACAGCTGCTCTTCACCTATGTCTTCTATACACTCACTCCTAGATCTATTTCCCTATGATGACATGTCACCACTATGTACAGCAGGCACGTTTCATTCTAGAAGTATTCCAGGTGAACTGCTGTGCTGTTTAAGCTGCGGTTTTTGTGCCACAGCACGTCTGTTTTGAGCTGAGAAGACACGACCAATCACTAGCTCCCAAATCAGTGAAAAACACGTCAGGAACGATTGCACCTTTTTTTCCAGCCACGGTTTGCTCTTCAATTAGAGGAGCTGCTATGTCATTTCCCCAGAAAGTGAACTTGAGTCCTCTTATAAGGTGTTGGATTTACCCTGGTAGCAAGCCAGAACACATTTTCTACGCTACCCCCAAACTGTTGTTTTTTGTAAAGAAAAATAAATGGAAATAAAATAAATGGTAGCTCCTTTTAGTAAGAGCAAGCTGTCTCCTGATTTATAATATAGTTTTTAAAAAATCACAATATTACTCTCTTTCTAATATTTAACGTTACTTAATGCAGTTTCCTGCTTTAATTAATAGTAGCATGCTGTTGGATCTACTATTATCTCAGAGCCCAGGGAAGCAAACCTTTGGCTGGCAGAGTAGACACAACTCATTTCATACACTGAAAGCAAAAGAAAACTTCATACAAAAGAGAGGAGAACTTGGATGGATGTGCCATTACAAGACGTACTGATTGGGTGCTACTGTAAGCAAACAGAGGAACAGTTGCAAGTCTTGCAAATCATATATCCAGTCAACATCATAATGCAATGCACAAGAAGCCAGCAAAAACTGAATGTATGGGAGGTTTTGCTGAAATACTGTGGAAAAGCAATCACGGTAACGGTACAAAACTTGCTCTCGACATAACATAACATAAAGGCACCATTGATATCTTTCTCATTTTGAAATACTGTAAAAAATTGCTACATATGGCACATAACACATTTTTACATACATATATTTAATTTATAAAAGTTTTTTTTTCCTGTTTTCTATTTGCAGAACTGCTAAAATAAAATAAATTGTTTAATTTAAGGTGGAATACTTTATTATATAAAATAAAGTTTTACAGGTGAATCTATGTGTTTATTTAGGTTTTATACAGCGATAGGGTCTTGGTTAGCGATTACACTAGACAGCCTGGCCTGGCTTCCTGGTAGAGAAGCGGCCTGCTGGGTTTAGTCCTGCTGTCAGCCAGGCGGAAGGCAGGAGCTGCCTCAAGACCGGCTGCCAGGGGGTTCTGTATGCCCAGGAAAGGTGTATCTTCACCTACTCTTTCATCTTCTGTTTCACTCTCTGAGTTACTGCTCTCAGCGCTTGTGTTGCTGTCCATTTCCAACCTGTTGGCAATGTGGCCATTGGGCTTGGTTCTTTTGGCCCGCCGGCTGTTGGTGAGTTTCTTAACAGGCTCTTGGGCTGGCTCGTACTCCTGGGTGGTTTCATACTCCTCGTCCTCCACTATCCTCAAGGGGCTAGGGGGCAGGCTGTTGCTCTCATGCGCAGGGTTGTGGTGGAAGGAGTTGAATTGCTGAGGGTGGTGGTCATGCTTCTCCCGCAGCCTTGGTGGTGTCACCAGAAGCAGAGGTCTCTCTTCTTCCACAAAGGGGCTGACTGCCATGGAGGGCATGGACACCGCCGTGCTGGACACAGGTGGAGACATTTCCGAAGGGGGCGATTTGGGGGAGCTTGGCGTGTGGAAATCTACAGGTGACATACGAGCCGGGGTGGTCATTGCTGACACATACCTGTGTGAGCATAGAATACCCCACATAAGTGTGGTGGAAGAAGTGGCATAGAGTAGGAAGGGTAAGGGGACAGAGTTCAGGATATATAACCAGAGAACAAAGAATTTCTATTCGTTGTATACTTCTTGCTTTTTACACTAGGACATTCAGCACCCTTGGAATCTAAAATTATGCAGCCAAGAGTTTCCTCACAGGAGTGCATGCACAGATCAGCTAAATTGCCTAGCTCATCAAAGCTTTTAAGACTTCCATCTCATCATGATTTTAAATAAAAGCATGAGTCAAAACAAGGGGCACTAGGTCCTGGAACCCTCTCAGTTTATAAGGACTAAGGCTCAGGGATTTGGAAGGGAAAGAAGTATTACTTAAATACTATACCTTCCTAAAGGCCAAAGTGTCTTAGAGAATGAAGCCCAAATGGGGAATGGAAGAAGATCTAAGATGAGTTGCTGAGAGCTGGATCTGCATGCATTTGGATCTGTGTGCCTTGTTTCTCCTTAGCTCAGCTATAAGGTTATGTCTTATGAAAAAAAAAGAGCATAGTAACTTAGATTTATTCCTGAGTGTAACACATTTGTGTGCTGTAAATTTTTCCACCAAATGCTACTTCTTAACATTCAATTTGCGACTATCCATCCAGTGACGAAGACGAGATAAGCCTGAGAGAACCTTATGTCGGCTTCTTGGTCTACCTCCTTCCAAAACTTACAGCTGCATCAATCTTGCCATATCTCTGTGACTGCTTAAGGGTTAGCTGTACCATGTTACCTTATGTCATGTTATGTCTGATAACGCTCAGTGAATCTCACTGACAAGACATTGAGTGCATTGTTTTTACCATATCATGCTTTCTTCCTCCAGAGTTAGTAGACTTTACTCGACACTGAAGATGTGGCTTATTCAGAGTCACATTTCTCAGCTTTTGACAAAAATGTTACCAACGCATAGAACTCAGTGACTCTTTTTTCACATTGGCATTCACAGAATCTAATTTCACTTGACCTGGGATGACACAGGACACCACCATCTGAACATTAGCTAACAGGAACCCATTCACCTTCCTGCTCTTCAGCCATGATTCAGAGTTATATGGATGTGAGATCTGGGTGTATCTAAAATGGGAAAAGTGTCTAGAAACTGAAATATTTGGGGCTTGAGTCTTCAGACTTTTTGTTTGGGGATACTAAAATTAAGCTCTCTGTGAAATGCTAATCCAAATAACGTAAAAGTGCTTTCTTTCCATGGTCTCTGGGTTCAGCTATATTATGCAGTCCTAGAGAATATCTGGGGTATGAAAGGAAGCCTATCACAATAGGGAAATGTCAGCTTTTAAAAATAAATATCACATGTAGTGATAAAAAAGAATTTACCCCCAGCCTCTTTTTCAGGTTTTTGAATTAGGGCAGATAGACTTCATTAATACATAAAGTTATAATTATATAAATTTAGGAGTAATGTTTTAAACTGGTTTTGGACCATGCCTATCTTTTAATAGAGGAACAGTGCAAACATTAATTTCATAAAGCTCTGAAATACCGTTTTGGGATATTTCATATAAAGGCCCTTGAAGAAGTGACTAACAGGCTGTATCTGACTTGAAAGCCCAGAACTGGTCATCCTTTGTTGTAAGCACTTCCCAGTTCATGAGGAAAGAGGCTTATCAAAATTATCTCCACTCATGTAAATATCAAATAACTATGTATTCTACATTGTGTAGACCTTTTAACAAGTGGTCAAAGATTAAACTGAGATGACAATAAAGTAAATAAGCAAACAAACCCCCACAGAATTTGAAAACAAATAATGGCTTACTTATGGGCTGGAAATGCTGGTCGGGTATAACTCTCTCCCAGTTTAGGTGAAAATAAATGAAAAGAATCTATGAATTCAGTATTCCTATTAATTTCAATTTACTTTTCTCTGTTATTTATTTTACCTTTGCTGTAACTCCCGAACCCCAATCCAATATCCCCAGAAGAAAGCCAAAATGTTCTGGAATAAAGGGCCGTATCAAAGGCAATATCTGCTTTGAAAAACCACCTGTGAAGACTGCCAGATGCAGCATACAAATTTATTTATTCATCCTTTCTTGGAATTTCATAAAAGGGATAATCTATGATGGAATGCAAACGGTTGTCCCCCATAACAGTCAGCAGTGACATAGCCCTCCATTTGATTTAACTGAAGCTAGAAGGTAAGAGAGAGTTAGCACATGAGAACATGAGGTCAATTTGACCAGAGTTTGGATATCTGACAAACTGGAATTATAGAAGGGTCCTTATCAATCATTGGTGCCATCTCTCTAAAGTTACAACTGAGGAAACAGATCCCAAGTGGGTCTGAGCCTAAGGTCAGAGCTAGGAACTCCAAGTTTGCTGCACCTTTCCACATCAAATCACTCGAGCTCTTTAAGAGTTTGTTGCCTGTCAGCCACTGGGACGACGTGAGAAGCTCAGAAGAAATGAGTTCAGTCAAACAGAAAGATGACTTCATCAACTAGGAGCATTCCTAGAACAGGTAACTGCTGCCCCTGATTCTCATTAGAGTAGATTTCCTTAGGTGAGACTGCAGGTGCTCACGGGGATTCTCTTACTGGGGTTCTTTCTCCTCTGCAGTAGCTTTGCCCTTCGGTTTTACCTTTCACTATGAGGAGAGTCTCGGTAGGAGTCGGGGGTTTCTCTGGCATGCCTGAGGAAGCTGTTACATTCACGAGGGCCTCCCATGCCATTAAGACGTCCTCTTGGGCCCCCAGCTGGGCTGCTGTGCCTACTGTTTTCTACTGACGACATCATAATTACAGAGTGGCTTTCTGAAATGATGCTCTCAGTGTGTCCATTGCTCCAACTAGAGGGGAAATGTGAGAGGCAAAGATATATATATATATAATATATATATATATATATATATATATATATAATTTTTAAAAGTTATATGCAAAAATGGAAATGAAAGAAAGTAATCTGGCAAATATTTCAAATTATTGGTGCATCAGTAGTTCACTACAACATTAATTGTCTCTGAATACAATTGTTATAAAGATACCTGCTATGTAGAAAGGAACTTGATTTGGGCTGGTTGTGTAAGGATACTGTTTATTAATTTGTTCACTCATTCAATACATATTTATCAAATGCCACTCTGTACTAAGTATTCTCATAATCATTTTGTTCTTGAGTGGCTTAGGTTAAGGGGCATTTGTCCTTTGAGCTACTTTTGGAAGTCTAGTGTTGCCCTTGGTTACCTGGACATTTAAGAATTTAGGGTTCAGTTATTTAACCAATTTCTCATGTCCTTTACCCAGGGCAATTCAATTATTGGAAGAAGTCAACTTCTAAGTATTATAGAGCATTTAAGACTGACTCTTCCTAGCATAGCAATTCAGTGAGTGGTTGGGCATGAGTAAAGACAATCTCTAAAATAGGAAACAACAATCCTTAAGGTAAGTAATATTTTCCCTTTTTGGTGATAAAAAAATTAAGGCTAGAATGTAAACAGCAAGAGCCAGCTGATGTCTAAAGTTTGTTTTTGTTCCAAACTATACATTTAACTATATTTCACTGTCCAATAAGTGTCTTCTGTCCTTCTCTTAGGCAGTGATAGCCAAAGGAAATGTGCAAAAAATTCATTCTTGGAGAAATGCCATGCAATTGTTTTATTCTCATACCTGTGACTAGGAGTCTGGGTGACAGTAGTGGAATGATGAGCTGTCGAGGTATAGTGACTGGTGGAAAAAGATGTCTCCACTTCTCTCTCAACAATATGCTCACTAGAGATGACATTTTTAGATACATATTGCTGGATAAACAAAGAGACACAACTTGAAGATTCATGAAAATCAAAACATTGTTAGACACACAAAAAATCTGTTCTAGTACATATGCTTCATAATATATTCCATTTCTCCAATGGTCAGATGGCAGCAAATCCTACCCTGGCTACTGTGTCTTTTAGATTCGATGAATGGAGTTAATGAATTACTCTCTGGACGTGCATCCAATGTAGGTCCTACGATCATGACTACATATTATAAAAACAGACCTAATTTTTCTATTTCATTTCCAGTTGATAACGTGATGAGAATTCAATATAAATCTCTGCCCAGTATTCATTTTTGTCATGATTATTGCAAGTGAAAGACGAAAAGATATTGAGTCAAACAAAAGCATAGAAATGGTTTGTCTTATTTCAAATGTTGTTAGTAGGAGAATTGTTTTTTAAATCTTTTTTTTTTTTTTGAATCTACCTTTCTCTTGCCATTTCCTAGTGCTCATGTTGCCTTAATGATATCACCAAAATTCTTAACTTATTGTCAGTGGTAAGACTAACAAGGTTGCTGAAAGAGTTGGTTTTACAGCAGTTGCCAAGGTCACACATCTTGACAAAGCACATAATATCTAGCAGTGCAAGTAGATTCTAATTTATTTTCATCACCAGATCACAGTGGCTATTACTGCTTTCTATCAGTGAAAGAGACACATTCTGAAGTTGTGTTTTAAATGCTATTAGTATTTACGCCAGATTGAGTTAAATGAAAAGAGGTATGGAAAGGAATACTCTTAGATAAAATAAGGCCCCTTATAATTTGATGGGCTCTGGGCTCTGATATATCTGTGAAAACCCAAAAATGTACAACTTAAATTATGCTTGAAATTCTAGATGATTCTTTTAATGGAAATGTTATACCATGTGGATCTTTCTGGGATGTACAACTAGACTGCTTTAAAGGAAAGATGGCAATGTCACACACAGCGAGCTATTCCCAACCTCTGCACCATTTCAATCATGCTCCTTGGAAGGCAATGTAAGTTCAGTGAATCTAATGAAAATAATATTTAACAATTATTGAACACTCACTAACTGCCACTGGGCTAAGTGTTGTACATAATTCTCTTATTCAATGCTCACAAGAACTTTTTGAAGTAATTATTTTTATGCCTGTTTTCATAACAAACAAAAAAGGTTTAGAAAGGTTAAAGCCCAAAATCATACAGCTTGAGCAATAATTGGAATCCAGAAAGTCATTCTGCCTTCTATATATTATAGCATTCATAGCGACAGATTACAGGTGTGTCTGCGGTGAATGCATTTATCAACTGTGCATAACATTCTAAGGAACACTGGTGTATGTGTGGGGTGGGAAGCAGCAGAACATTAATATATCAGCACCTTACTCTAATAGTCTCCCAAAGGTCTTTGCTACAAGACTTGTTAGTGATTTAGTAAACATCAACTCTGAACTTGGGTCTATGAGATATTTGCTCCACATAAAATATACCTTTTTCTATAAGATGGAAAATAGTAGTGCAATATAATCTCTGAATTTTGCTTATAAAAAGCTAAACATCAGAGAGAAATGAAGAATCATGGTGGAATAAGAAGAACAATACTTCAAAAGCCAGGAAAACTAAGTCTGGCACTAGCCCTTACCTTTAAAAGGGGAGGTTTGGAAAATGATATCTAAAGATTCTCAGAATCTGATATTCTGTGATTAGTTACATTTAAAAGCTGAATGCTTGGTAAATTTTAAACAAAATATTTGAATGATGAAGGGTATATTTCATCTGGAGAGTTTGACATCATGTAAAAAGAGTTAGGGAATAAAAAAGCATTATATTCTTCCAGTTTTGCTGAGAAGCAAGTTTGATAAGTTACTTGACCTTTCCATGCCCTAATTTCTTCCTTTGTAAGTCAAAATCAGCAGATTGTCAGACACTGTAAAATGCCTCTAATAAAAATCACTCTCAAGTCCTTAGCTCTGTTATCAGTACTAATCAGTTATAGACTAGAGTAGCTTTCATTTCCAAATTATAAAAATAAAACATTTCCTTCTGATTCTTGTATCATTAATTTTATTATTTTTTCGTTTTCCTTTTCTTTCTTCCAGTTATGGCCTCCCTACAGAACAAATCCAAAGTTATTATTCCAGCCCCTTAATGAACACTTTGGAAGAGGAAATATGCTGGTTTTACAGTAACCAAATCCACTTTAAAAAATGTTCCCATTATTTTCTCCTGGCGAAACCTTGGATTCCTGGAAGCCGCAGAGATTAATGGTAGCAGCTAAGAGCCTAAGAGCTTTAGAAAATAAACTTCAAGGTGCCTGAACAGAGGAGAGATGCTTAGCTTTTCCACTGGCCAGAGTCAACATACATTCACCAGCTGGACGTTCTCGGGGGGTGGGTTAGGGTGGTGAGGCCCATTTGCTATGTTCACCATGTTGTTTCGTTCAGACCGAAGACTCTGCCGAAGCCGGTCATGAAGCTTTTTCCGCTGTTTCCTGCATATAAAAAATGGAGCATTTATTTTTTTTCTATTATTTATATTTCTTAGTACAGTAGATTCTTTAATCGACCAACATGTAACTCAGGCAGTAGACTGGTAGTAAGGGAGGGAGTGAGGGTGGGACATTTCATTTCAGAATCTGCCTATGGGGCAGATATGGAACCACACATTATTAGCAAATAGATTTGAGAAGCTGAAATTTAACTGGACTACTGAGAGATTAAGGAAAAAAAGAGACAGGAGAAGACAAGATAAACCAAATTGATTCTTGGCTAAAACCCTAACTTTCCTAGTCAGTCCGTCTTTGCCTAAGTCTTACAGATAGGCATTTATCTTAGGTAAAAATTTGTGCTGTGCAATTGATAAAGCAATTTCATTTATAATTTTTTATGTGTGTCTCTTAAGAAAACGAAGTTAGTTTTGAATCAACATTATACATAGTGTGTGTGCACGTATAGTATATAGCATTGTACATGAGTTAAGATATGTATATATTTTCCCAGTAGATTCTGGCACAATTGTAACACAAGCCTACTCTAGTAACACTTTTATGTATAATTGGTAATGAATATTGAAATATTGAGATTGAATCTATTAAGACTCATAAGGTGGACTCCACGAAGGCTTGTCTTCTATCACTTACTAAATTCTGGCAACACACTGAATCCTGGGGTATTAAGAAAGCATCATCCTTGCCCCTGATTTTATGGTACAAAAGTATATTGTCTTTGTTCCTCAATACTACATTAAGATCATAATAATATTCCCATGACTAGTTTTGGCAAGAATTTCTATGATGAAGCAACAAAACAAAACAAAATTGTTAATATTATTTCAGTCTTGAAGTGCAGGTTATATGTCAGAAAGAAAGTGGAGGGAATTCAGGTCACAAAGTAATTATATTTCTTAATATGGACTCAGTTTAAAAGACCAAACACAGTGAACACAAATCTGCTTTAACATTTCCTGTTGTTCTTTCAAAGTAAGTTTTGCTTGATTTTCCTCCCATAAGGTTCCTTTTGTACATCTCACACTTTGAGAGCACTTGAACTGGAAACTTAATTAGATGAAATTGAAAATAATCAGTACAACGTTCAGAAAACTGCATTTCAAACACTGCCAAGTGTTTCCTTTATCCTTTAAGCACTAGTGTAAATTGGACATGCTCTAAGCAGTGAGTGACATACAAGCACATCTTTGGCTCCTACCACTCTCCTCTCAGGATGTGATGTGTGTACCCACATCCAAACACGTGTGTGTCCCCAACCCTTTCTCCAGTCACGGGGCTGTGGCCACTTATCAGAAATCGTTTGAACATTTTCACACTACTAAGCAAAACTTTCTAATGTGATCAGGAAACGTCCTACGAATAGATTTTTCAGAAGAAAAAGTAAGGGGGAAAGTCTACTTGTGCCCCCTTCTCTTTTCAAGACTGAGCTGTGGAGGCGCCTTTCTGCAAAGCCCTTGCTGGCTATGCCATGTGTTTGCGAAGGAGGGAGAAGGCCAGAGGAGGACGGTTTACTTGGTTTTGCAGTAGGCCACCACACACATGATGCCGACCACTAGCAGGGCGATGCAGATGCCGGTGATGGTCAGCACCCTCTTCTGGTAGAGCTCCTCCGCTTCTGGAAAGGGACGAGAGCAGATGTCACCAAAGGCCCCTTTGTCCTGCCAGGACTTACAAATGAGTAGTTGGCATGCTGCATGGCATTGTCCATGTGCATAAGAAAATTAATGCATGACAATTCATTACTTTTTGCAGATACACTTAACGTACAGCAAATCATAATAATTGGTAAATAATAACTGGCAAATAATAAACATTGACTATAGAATTACTATTTGGTTAAAACTGTAGTTTTTACTTTTAAAAAATCTCTTGCAAACATCTCTTGCAAAGACAACGGGAATCAACAACAATAAAAGCAGCTGGGATCGGCATCACTGGAACCTTCCTCTCCTCCTTTCTGCCTCCACCCCCGGCCTCTTTTGATTTCCCGGCTATTTTATATTCCAGTGGTCTTTACAAAGAGCCATTTCTAACTTAAAAAATAAACTCAAAGACATTTGCAAACATGAGCTTGACTTGTAGTTAGCAACAAAATTGGGGCTGGGTCCCTATGATTTCACAGGTAAAATATGAACATAAGCTGCACAATATGGAGAAGTAAGGCACTGTATCAGAGAAAACCCTATGTGATGGGTGGGATAGTCCTGGTCCAAGGTGTAGTTTTGTTGATTGGAGGAAGTTATTACTTCATCAATTGTACTTAGATACCATATTCATCTGTATCAAAAAACCATTAGCTCAACTAACGACTGATTTGGAATAGATTTTACATTTCTGCATTGACCAATATGGCAGATTAATTAATGTATGTAACACTAAGGAAGTTCGATACCTAGAACTTTGAACTAAAGGTACTACTGTACCCCAAATGTAACCAGTCTCTTACCCATGAAAGCCTTCCTATCTGCAAATCAGTTTTTTTGTTTTTTGTTTTTTGTGTTGTGGGGATAACTTGATTCTACTATGGTAGGCTAGGTTCTTAGCAAGATTTGCTAATTTAGTGGTGAACCTTATCCCTTAGGAACTAAGCTTCCAACCAGTCTAATTACACTTCCCCAAGAGAACTCAACTGGTGCATAATCAGCCACTTAGGCTACGCTTGATAATCTGATTAATAAACTGATCGAGAATTGGGGAATATTGTACAAATGAAGTTCTCTTATCTGGACATCAACATGGGGCCTTACCAAACAATTTCAGATTACATTCTCAGCCTCAGTAACCACACCTTTTTGCTCTGTTGAGAGGGTAATTTGCAGGAAGTTTTCTTGAAATGAAAAGTATGTTTTAGTTTCTATGATACAGTAGACCTTATCATTAAACAAAACATTTCCTACAAGCCAAGCCCATGGTAATCAAATTCCAGTTAACAGGTCAGAAACGTTGTCAAATCAAATTAATATAGCACTGATTATTAACAGGAGGAGGAGAACAGAAGTCAGTAGGTAAAGACTAGAATATCACAGAGATTAGACAAAAACAAACCAAAAGGGTTGGAAGTGGAAAAGAAAAACAAACCAAGAGGACAGACAGACTGACAGAATGACAGAGAGAAGGAGGAAGTCAGGTACCTCAGGTACCAGGGAAAACAAGGTTAAAAGTGAAGGAGCCATCTGAAGTCCCTGGCACAGCATGCCTGATACTAAGGGAGGAAAAATAAAAAAAGGAAACCAGAGGGAGGAAATGCTCAGGTGAGAAGAAAAGGTGGATGCAGAGTTGGAAGGGTTACTCCATACAGCATAACTCCTAACCTCGGCTGGCCATCACATGAAAGCCACAATTAGAAAGCAAAGCGGCTGGTGTACTGCGGTGAAACAATGAGCCAGGAGACATAAGAGTGGTGTCACATATTTTTGTGCTGCAGAAGTCAAGTGAGGACAAGGAATGTGAATGCTTCTATGTTAATTGCAGTGTCTGCTGCCTCCCCTCCCCTCCCCCACAGCCACAGGACAGGAATTACATTTTATAGGATGTTAATCTGTGAGTTGATGCCACTGGAGCTTCTTTGACCTGGCATCTGGATTGGCTTTCAGAATATACATCTAAGAGGCAGAGGCACCCCACAGGTCCTGCTCTGTGGGGTCCAGGATGCAGAGCAGAGCCCCTTTGCCTGTGCCAAGTTGGTGAAGAAATAGGAGTCTAAAAGTATTGTTGCCAAGAAAATGAAGACCCTGCTCTCTGTGTCTTTTTTCGCTGACTCCATTGTCCCTTCTTGTAGAACAGTAAGGGTTTGGTGGCATTGACATCTTAACATTCTATCCTTAGAAAAAAATTGGAAAAAAAATTGCTTCTGCAAAACTTCAAAAAGCGACCTATCTAAGATTAAGTGGGGACAAAAGATCATATACACTCTCAGTAATTCTTTTGACAAGTTTTTTGGTTGTTGTTAATTATTAAAGAATAGATTGACCGGGATTTGTGAACAAATGGTATATGATGACTTACCCATTCTTCCTACGTTATGTAGGAAGGCACACATTTTCCGGTAAAATCAGTCAAGGAAATAAAAAGGCAGCCCAATAAAGGCCAAAGGGTAAAGCAAAAGTGCTGAAATGAAACAATAAAGCCAAGGCCTGTAGAATACAGATGTGGGGTTAGGATTCTGTATTCACATCAGCCTTTACTGAAAGCCTTAAATACCCTCATCTAAATTTGTTTGATTTTCTGGTGGTTTACTAGATCAGGTGATCACACACGATATGAACGTGTTGAAAGAAAAAATGTTTGATGAGAAAAAATATTAACCCCCTCCCCCCCTTCTTTTTTTTACTAGTGTGACAGGGTCATTAGGGCAAGAGTAAATTAGAGGCAGCACTGAAAAAAAAGAAGCCCTCAGTCCAGTTGGCGGATCTGCCTTAATGAGTGGAAATGATTCTGAGACTTCACTCTATGGCTGGATGCATTGAAGAGAATCAGATCAAACATTTTTGTTTTGTTTTGTTTTGTTTTGTTTTTCACTATGCTCTGGCCAGGCCAAGAGACAGAGGCCTTGCCTTTCTCAATTTTAATTGGCCTTTAAGATCTGATTTTCCTTAAGGATGGAATGTTCTGGCCCTGGGACTATAGAGCCCTCTGCAAAGATTGCTTTTAAGAGACATTCAAATGCAAGTACAGTGTGTCTTTACTCACCCTTAAGATCTTACTGAAGGAGAAATGGTATGTCTGAAATATCCTTTACTGTACTTCACTGTTTGGGAATAAAAATAGTAAGTTCTATAGTCGGACCCTAAAGTGATAAAGTGGGGAGGATGCTGTTACTGAGAGGACTGGAGGTGATGGTAGAATGTTTTCTCTCTCTGCAGGAAAGGCCAATAAGTTTTTTTAGAAGTGGGACAATTTTTATCCGGAGGGAAGTAACCCAAATATCTAACTCGCCTCATGCAGACGGCCTGCCACTAGGGTGATGTTGGTAGGCCCTGTTGTGTATCTCATTTTGGGGAGATGTTTGCTGATGTGCAAAGAACCACATATAAATGAGGGGTTTTTTTCTCATCAAGTAAATAGTTTTCTCCTAAAAATTTTTTGGAGGAATGGGCAATTGAGTTTTTATTCCTATAACTGCTATACCCTGCAAGCCTCATTTTCCATAAATAATGGAAGGTGCATTAGGTGAGACTGTGATGTTATCAGCCGAAAGAAAACAGCAACTGTAAGGTGCCCTCCCTGCATGATGTCACTGATACCAGCTGGATGGGGATCAGATATTCTGTTAATTAGGACATTGGTGACCCATGACCATGTCCCAGGGCTGCATGCGGTATTCAGGAGTCTCAGTGCCTGTGCTGTGGAGCCTCTGGGAAGGTAGCCTGGCTTCCCTCCTCCTGAGACTGTTTAGGATGCAGGCCTTCAAAAAAAGCAGGTCTCAAATTCATATGCTTATAGGAGACATATTATGTTTACGGTGTGAAAATTTCTATTTGATTATGGGCCTGGATAATCTTAGTGACTCAAGTTTAATTCCATTAGGACTAGAACTTCCACTTAAAATATCACAAGGCTTATTTCTTTCTGTTTTCTATTTCCTTTTTTATAAGATAATGAAGTTGACTAGAGTTGTGCTTGAATATCTCCAGAAAATCAGAGCAGTTCATGTCTGTTTATATAATATTGTGTTGTAATGTAAAAGCGTTCTATGCTATTATGTTAAATATATAATTTTTACATTGTATGTCAAACTCCCATCAGCCTAAGATGCGGTGTTTTTTAAGGTGACGCATTTTAAAGTTTCTTTGGTTCTCAAGCCCCTGGTTTGGTTCTTCCTTGTAGCCTTCTGCACCACTCCAACTTACCCCTGCTCTGAAATAACAGCATGGCCAGATCCAATCAGTGGGTCAAAGAATGTGGGGTACATGTGAATTTGCAGCAGGTGAGGTGATTTTAAACTCTACGTGAAGTTTGGGAATCTAAAAGCTGCTGCACTCAGTAACACCTCGGTAAACTAATCATAGGTTGAAAGCAGAGATGTCATTGTTATAGCTGTATGATCCCTTCTAAAGAAAAAGGAAATTAGTTAGGAACTGAAAGGTAAGAGTAGGAAGGGAAAAAGATTTCAGCTCATAGGCTCTAAATTCTGCAGGCTAAAAGGAATGATGATTGTCCATACCCATAAATTCAATCCCAAGATGCTCTGCCAATGCAGAAAGTTGACAAAAAAAAGAAAGAAAGGGAAAAAGTTTCAGAAAAGAGCAATACACTGCACTCCAAAACACATTACACATGACTATTACGGCTCTGTGCGTGCACATCGAGCAGGACAAACGGTGGTGGTTAATGAAGCAGTGCTCAGGTACGCCTCCACGAGTCCACACAGGGAACTTCTCTTTTAAAAAGTGTGCAAATACCAGCACACAGTCTCTATTAACCCTTAAAAGACCTTACTGAGGGAGAAGCTGTTTAGCTGAACTATCCTACGCTCCTTCATTGTTTGAGAATAGAAATATCATATTTATAATCAGAAAAAGTATTTGGTATTATTTCATTCCTGTCTTTTCAAAAGGCAGAAGCAAAATTCCAGGGAAGTGAAAAAAAATTTTTTTCTTTCTTTCTTTTTTTTAACCCAAAGACACACAATAGCAGAGCCAAGACTAGAAGCCAAGAGCGTAGTAATTTAGTTTGAAAATTTTATCACGTTGGATTTATATTTTTCATTAGATATGCTCTAATATCTCTCACTGCTTTTTTTTTTTAAAAAAAACTCTTTTCTCCTAAGCTTCTACTTTCTCCAATATTTACCTGGTATTTAACAAACACTTCTTTCCCAAAAGCCGGACAGGGCATTGAGGCATCAGAATCTGCTTCTAGTTTTTTCATATAATTCCTGGTGATGCAGGAAACTCAATGCCTTTTAAAACTTGTAGAAAAGAAAAATATGGGGAAGATACAATTCCTATGATCTTCAGTTAATTTTAATTTATTACTCCCTTAAATAACAGAGAGCCAATTCAATTAGATGATCACTCCGTAGTGCTGAGCTCTGATGCCCTGATGAGAGCTGACAGGCATTCAGAGGACCTGAGGGCAGCCGGGGAAGGCAACTCAGAGGAGTGAACGCACAGCCCCCAGTCCTGGCAGATCTGACTGCACAGGCACCAGGATGGCAGGGATCGCAGGGCTAGTAGAACCTACACAGGCTCAAGTGAGAAATGGGTAAAATTGGGAAAAAAGAAAAAAAAAAACTCTAGAAATGACTGATCCCATTCTTGAAACAAAAAATTGTTAATCAAGTTTCACCAGGTGGGACTTTTTAGGAGTTCCTTATTTAGGCGAGTATGGTGGAGAGGCAAGGGCAGAATGAAAACAGAGGTTCAGAGGTCTACATCTTTTCCCTTGATCACTGATTTGAGAGATACCAAGATGGTCCACAAATAGGACAAGGCATCTCTTAACTTTCAAAATGTGTGGTGGAGGGCAAAAGCATCAGTTTGGGTTTGGACAAAGAGCCTCACAGAAAGAGGGCAGTGTAGAAGGTAAGTGTGCTGGAGACATCCTGGTTTCTGGTCCTGCCTCTGCCATTTACCTGTTCAGTGGCTTGGACAGCATAATTTCTCATTGACAAAATGCTTATGGTACTGACTTGGCTCACAGGGCAACCCTGTGGGATCAAGGAGCCATGAAATTTGCCCGCCAACAGCAGAAGGGTTTAACGGTTGGGAGAACAGACACATCTGGAGATTCACCTTGAGCCAATTACTGCATGTAGGTTTTCTTTTAACTAATTTCATGGTCAGGAAAACTCTGAATGCTTCTGGGATATGTCAAGAATTTATACTTTAAAAACTTGCCAGGAAATGAAGTTTCCCAGATTAATATATATATCAAGTAGTAAATCGAGTAACAATGATAATGAGAGGCACTATTAAAATAGAGAGACCCCTCTGTCTTAGGTCCAGGATAAACCAGAGGATGTAGGGTTATTTTGGTTGTACAATGTTCACAGCAAAATAACAATTTATTCATATCCAAACAAATTTATCTTGCTTCTGTGCAACACTCAATTTGACAAACAGATTTTTTTTCCTATTTGTTTTCTTTATATAAATTTTGGAACACCAAGGAATAAAAATTCATTTTCCGAGAAAGTGATTATAAATTTCCTTACATATTTCCATGAGGGTACAATCAATTTTTCTCCCTAGAACCACCTCCATCTCTCACCTTGTCCTCCTACCCATCAGTAATAATTTAAGGGTTAAAATCAAGAGATATCTACAGAAACTCTTTCCAGAGAATCATTATTCTATGCCTACATGAACACTGCTAATGATATATATTAGTTGCGTAGAAAGCTTGGTTAGGTCTTCAATAAAATTAGTAGCATGCCCATGCATACATATTACTGCATTTACAGTTTTATAGGTAAGTCTGTGAGCCTAACTATAATTTCATTTCATGGGAAGTCATTCATATCAGGCAGCTTCAATTTCAAATAATTCAAAAGGAAATTGGTACTTAAAACTGGAATCTCTTCTGGCCATAAGCCCTAACAAGGAAACAAGCAGAGGAAACATGCATCAGTCCTTCTAGTCCTGGAGCAAATACTGCTCTAATTTATTTTTACTATTGGTGCCTACGTTTCTTTCATTGTGAGTCAAGAAAAGCAGAATACACAAGCACTTTTCATTTTATAAAGAGGTTATTATTTTCTATCTGTTCTATTTAATCTAATGTTGGCTTAGGCTCATTATGTATCATACACTTCCTATTGAACTTCTGCCTAGCCACTACATTTTTCAAATTAAATTAATAATTCAAAAACACAAAGGTTACTGTAAACAATTTAGTTTCCTTTTCTACATGTGATTTCCTGCTGTGCAGAAAGCAATATAAAAAATTAATTTAAATCTCAGAGTCTTCAGAAACTATCAAATATTGACTCACTAATTCTTTGCTTAGGATTTTATAATTGTTTGAAGAAAACTGATTAACCTGTAGGTTCATTTAAATTTTCAATTCCATTAGAGAAAAAAAAAACAATGAAACAACTTTCTTTTTGCAAAATTATATGTACATGCAGTTATGGTTTCTGTTAAAATCTGAAGACATTTAAGACTTTACTCTGTAACATCTTGGGCCTCATCGTGGAAATGGTTTCAAAGACTTATGTGGAGTCTTGCCTTTCCATGCCTCTAAGATTTCTAAAGGCGTTTGGTCAATGTCAGTTCTAAACAGGACAAACTCAGTGTCTGGCATTTAATTTTCAACTTACCTTTACAAATGTAGATATATACATATATATATATATATATATATATATATATATAATATATTTGCCACTGAGCCCTTCGAAATGTAATAGGAGGCCTTTCTCCTGACTCCCGTTTCCATGTACACAAAGCACATTCACAAACACACACACAGTAAAATCTCACTAACACCCAGTTGGAATTTATGATAATTTTGTCATAGATTGAGTATGCCTTTATTCTACTGTCAGCAAGATATACATTTTTGATACATAAATTAATAACTTTAACAGATTTAAAAAAGCATTTAGAAATCAACATAAATAATTTAAGCACTATGATTCAAAGCTACTTTTAAGAACATATGTTATGGTTACTCATTTTGAGATTATGCCTAAAAGTTCTAAAATTGTTCTTATTAAAATATTCTATAATTTGGGCTATTCTATAATTACTTACTATAATATGTTAGTTTATATATGACATACTTGCCCCATACTTCCTCTAGCTATTGAAGCTGTGAATACTTTTTCCCCCTCTCCATAAAATCTATAAATTGATTATAGATTTCCTATACACATACATACATACACACACACCCACACGTATGCACACACACACATTGATGAACACAATCTTTTCAAGTAGGAATTCTGTGGCAATAGGTCAAATTGAAGCTGACTAGCCTTGACAATGTTGTCCTAGAAAGTAATATAAATATGTTTTATTTCAAAACACACAGCTTTCTTCAAGAAAGCCTTATAAAATATACATTTGTTCCTTTCTTTCATATTTAAACCAGTTTTTATAAATCAATACATGCCCCATAGGATACTCTGACCAGAAAAGTTACATCAACTCCTAATAATATAATTTGTGTTAATAAGCATTGTAAAATTACACATTTTTTTTTAGAATGTTATTTTTCAACTGAAAATGTGGTTTGGTAAGTTGAAAAATGTTTCTCTTAAAAGCCGGGAAATATCTTTTAAAAGTTACGTTATGTGTTTCAGACTTTATGAATATAAACAATTGCATTTTAAACATTATCACTGCGGCAACAGTTTTTATTCTTTCTGCAGCTCTCATTGCTACTTGAACTTAAAGTTCTTGGAGCAGCAAAAATTTATTTTCCTGCCTTCTTTGGGGGAGTTTGCAGAAATAAAAACTGAGAATTTAATACATAAAGGTTAGAAAATTAACTCTGGACAACTTTGGAAAGCAGCTTCTGATGGGAAGTCCTTGCTTTTCCAGGCATGAAGCAGTACAGATGCACAGTCATTACAGATTTTGTTCATAAATGTGCTTCCTATCAATCTTTGTTCAATCAGGTTAAATATGAATGCTGCTTTCCTGGATGTCTTCCAAAAGTGCCACTGAAAGCTTACTAAGAATTTAAAGTTATTTAGGAATCACACTCTGATTAAATACATAGTGGCTCTTTTAAAATAAATAATATCTTATGAAAGATAATGTTCTAAAAGAGAAGTTGAGAACATTTTCTCTGGCTACTCTGCCAGATACATCTGCACTATTATTTTGAGAAATATCTTCATTTTTAATGATTTTCTCTATATGGTACCCCACATTGCCTTCAGCGTACAATGAAACTATATAACACCAAAAATTTAAGCATAATGCAAATGTTCAGAATTTTCATTAAATTATACAATATAATTTCATTATATTTATACAGTTACATGAATTTGCTAAATTTATGTTATTTGAACACAAACACACATTTCTAAAAGAAATGGCTTGAACATAGTAAGTTAAATTCTATTATTTCCTTTCTATTTTTACATTCCAGCTACATATTTTACATTTATCAACATATAAAAAATTAATCTAGAGCTATGGACAAAAAATTCTGTCACTAAATGCTTATTATTTAAAGATTTGTGAATAAAATGAAGACTGAATTTGAAAATTTAGTAATGTCGATTTACCAATTTTTCAAAACATAATCTTTGTTATGTAGCCTATATAAATATATAATAAGTACCACTTCACTAAATAAATGATAGAACATTATGTGTCTAATCTCCTCAAAATGCATATGGAATTTATTTTTCATGGAATTTATTCTTCTATGGCTGTTAACATGATCAATAGAATCTTATGCTTTGCATGCATATGAATAAGGGTAAATCTGATTCCATTTGGGATCCCAAATGACCAGCTCGTATCACTGTTTCTTGTGTTACATAAATTTATATGGCAATAAGTTATGTGAAATATTTTTTGGGGTGAGCAACTGACAATCTGAATCAGAGGTTGACAAATCCATCCCACTCACTGCCTGTTTTTGTAAATAAAGTTTAACAGCACACGGCCATGCTCACCAGTTTACACACTGTCTGTGGCTGCTTTTGTGCTACCATGACAGAGTTGAGTAGCTGTGACAGAGATGATATCACCTGCAAAACCTAAAGTATTTACTGTCTGATTCTTTCCAGAAAAAAAGATGTCACCCTTTGATCTTAATGGATAGTTATACGAGATCCTTTTTAAATATGAAGCTTTGAAAGCTCCAGAATTAACGCTATAGTCCTGATTCATAATAGGACAAATTCATAATTTAGTTATCCATGCAATTATATTCAATGTGAATTGGGTCTTTTGGAAATGATATTCAAAACTTTATGAAACCATAGAAATCCATCAAACTTTTGTAGTTCTGCATTTAAAAACATATATCTAGAGGAACTGTTATATTTCGAAATAAATATTAGTTTAAAACAACTATCTTCCCCCTAAAAATCATCATTGAAACTAGCATAAAGAAATCCTAACATAAATAAATGATTGTTTAAACTAGTCCTAAACCACTTGTTTCCTAAGCACCATAAGTTGAAGTTAGGCTATCTCATTTGCTGTGAAATGTTTGTTTTTAATTTTCCTACTCAGTGACTTTTTTTTACCTAAATGCAAACTGCTAGTTAATGAAGAAAAACATCTGAACTCTTTTTATTAAGTTTATTCATTATAAATACACTCTGAACCAAAATGAACTTACCATCGTTTCAAGTGCGTATTGGTTACAACTTAGCAACATCTTTTTCAGGATGTTGTCATTTTATAAAGAAGATGGACTGTTCAGTGGAACGATTTTATTTTATCAATAAAAGTGAGACTTTTAAATGCCTTTATTATAATTGCACTGCTTGATATTGACTATCATTTTGTATCACATTATTCAATATCAATTTCAGAAACATCGGGAGCCTCACACACCTATTAGATTCTCAGAGCCAACTAGGCACGAACAGAGGAAGTAATACAATCGCTTTTGTTAATGTTCTCATGCGACAGGCAGAGGCAGTCAATGTTAGACCTGGTAAAACACATCTAGCTCTAGATGAAATCTGAGGGGAGATGCAGCAACAAGAAAGCAGCACCGACTGAGCATGCTCCTATTCAGGCAGAGACAGAAAGGGAGTGGACGTACTGTAGAAGCTGGCCATTACGTAGTTTTGGCAGCGATCACCAGTAAACTCATTTGGGCACCTGAGAGAAGAAACAAAAAACAATGGTAGAAAAAACAGAGAAAAGAGAAGAGGTGAATATATGCTAGAAAGAAGCTCCTTCAGTGTCTTTTGACTGAACTTGGTGAGTTCACCCTCAGGAACTGAGTCTTTGTCCGAATCATGGCTTTCAGATGCTAGCATTTTCCCCAAAGGGTTAACAATTTGGACAGAATGTGTCCTTGGGTTTACATGACAGAAAGATCCCAGCATTTTAAGTGACTGTTTTCTTTCAAAAGGAGCCACTTAAAATTAAATCTGAGTTTTTGTTCATCTCAGTTTTCCATTTCACAGCTTTGATCAAAATGTTGTGAGGAAACATTTTTTTTTTTTTTTTTTTTTTTGGCTGGCCTGCCTGTCTCAGTTGCAAACATCACTGGCCACCCTGATGGGTCATTCTTTTAAATTTGTGACCCTTGGGGCCCATGTTGAGAGATAGTTAAACAAGGCCATATTGAATGGTTTATGCCCCCAGTGGTTAAACCATAATCAGAACAAAAGGAATCAGTTACGACTGAGCCGTAAAAGCACCAAGTGGTAGCGATTGTTGCTGTAATTTGTGGGAGAAAGCAAATTTCAGATTATTTTAACATACTTTCTTGGTTTTGGACTTTCATGGGCACATTCTCAGTACATCTCGCTCCAGTGAATCCAGGTTGGCACCTAGAGGGCAAAAACGTGATAAGCAATAGAATGCTAAGGACACCGAACTTTCAGACTGGCAATTTTCCGCCTACGGAATACAGGGATTCCCACAAATGACCTGGTGACCGAACATAAAGAAAAGGAAAAGACAAAACATTTAGAAAACCATGTCCCGTGAAAACCGTGAGATACATATTTTTGTTGTTATTTACTTCAGTCTTCATAAGATCAATGAACTGAAATTTAACTAGAGTGAGATTGGAAAGTTGAATAGAGGCGGCAAGGCCTGGGGAGCCAAGCCATTTTCCCTTTGGCATTTCCATATTTGTCACTGATCCCGTTAATTGGGGTGATCACTTTGTAAGGTATAGAAATGTCTAGTCACTATGTTTATACCCATATTCACCAAGTAATATAAGACTATGTATCAACTGTAATTGAAAAGTAAATTTAAAAAAACAAATACTGGTTTTGGTAAGAGCTTACATGGTTTCATCCATAATCTTCAATTCTTTAAACGATTCTGAGCTTTATCTTTTATAGATATTTGATTTTGTACTTATTTCACAAGTAATTTTACGTTATAAGTTAAATCATCAAACTACATAGAAGTCAAGCACTTTTACATTCTAGTGAGTACTGACAAGAAAAACTACATTCCCTGTTTTTTTTTGTTGTTCGTTTCTGTTTTTGTTTTTTTTTTTAAGGATATTACCAATTAGGTCTCATTTTTAATGTTGAAAGAGGCAGATTTATTATTAGAACAAATTTCACTTCATCCAATTACCCCAAATCAAAGACAAATACATAAATACATTTAAAAAATTAAAGTTATTCTATAGTTATACTTGATAGATGTTAATTTGATTTTAAGGTAAAACCATTTTGAAACAGTATAAAATCTACATTTTACTCATATACATTTACCTATCAAAATTCTAGAATCTTGATATAATATTGTTTTGAGGTCATGCAGTAGGGTTGTTGTGCCTAAATAGGGAAGTCCTTTACGACTGCTCTTTCTGAATTGTTACTCCAGTAACTAAAACAATTCAGATGGGATTCACTCTACCCAGTATCATGCTCTAATAAGCTGTGCCATCAAAAGGTTCTAGGAAGCAAATATACTTAAAGATGCTCAAGATCCATAGCTATGACTATTCCTAATAGTTTGTCTATACCATAACTATCATGCAAAGTGCTTACCTAATATAATTTAGTTCTGATAGTAGCACATGCCTCATGATTTACACACAACCCTTTCTTCTCCAGAGTAAATTAGAAATAAACACTACCATTTGGCATTAAAGAGATATGAATAAAACTATTTATTTTTACTAACACAAAGGTGATTTTTTTAAGTTCCCTTAAAGCCAAATTCAATGCCAAAAAGAAGTTATCATGCGATTTGGTACATCTAATTCTCCTATTTCATGAAGACTTGCCTGCAAGATAAAATACTGGAAGTTGCCAATTTTTATTCCCTTGCATACTTGTATAAACTTAAAGTACAAATGATCACTAACAATAATATAAATAAGCTTAACAATAAACATCTTGTATTGGTTGATATAGTCCTTTTGAATACTTCACAATTCTTTTATATAATTGAACTAGTTATTTTTGGTTAGAATATTTTTGCTGCAGTAAATAAAAGATCTACCTAGAGAAATAGAGAAATAAGAACTATAACGTGTGAGGTTGGGTCATTTCTCGTAAAGAGGTCATGCTACATGCTTCAATAAGAATATCTTTATGGATATATAAGAAAAATACATGGAAACCTACCTTCCATATACTTATTTGACATAATAATTTCTGAAGTATTGGAGGTTTTTATTTGTGCAGTTGTTTCTGAACCAGGACTAAAAATCCATATAGACATACCCTATAATTAAGCAGGTAATTCCAGAATTAAAGATATATTCTATATTGACCATTTCATGGTACTTGTTTACCTTCTTGAAAAAAATTCAAATTCTCATATTGATCACACAATCTTCAACTTGTTTCATACACAGAGCATGGTATAAGATGTGAATACTGTATGTTGTATGTGGTGGGGAGGGAAGACGGGGGCAGAGAGAGACAGTGGGAGGCAGGGAGGAAGAGTGCAAGAAAGCTTGGGTGCACGTTTGAGTTCAGAAATGAACTTCTTTAAGGATCATATAATTAACAAATAGTTGAGGAATCATGAATCCTTTAAGAGAAGGATATGTATTTTATTAGAAAATTGTCATTTATACGTCTTAGATGAAAGTTTTGAGATCAGAGGGCGCAGGACAACTAGGTGAAGAGAATCAGAATCTTAACCCATCAATTTTCTAATTAGCATGAACTTCTAAAATGTTGTTTCCTAGAAAAGTAGCATTCGCGTAGTGGTTTATCTCTGTCATAAGATGGTACAGAATATTTGGTGCAGTAACAATAGATCTTTAAGGTATGCCAATTTTGGTGGTGGGGGGGTGTGGGTGGGATTACCAGCTCTCTCTGAATCAAAACTATCCTTTCACTAATGTTGACCTTCACTCACATAAATTTTCTTAGTGGAAAGCCGTATTTTTTATTCAAAATGTGGTCCATGGACCAACAACACCAGCATCTCCTGGGATCTTGTTAGTAGAAATACAGAACCTCAGGCCCTGAAATACTGAATAAGAATCTTCATTTTTAACAAGATCCCCAAGAGATTTGTATGTGCATTAAAGTGTAAGGTGTCACAGACTTTGACCTTGGAAGATGGTGAGTAAGGCCCTTATCCTGGCACCAGAGTACCTTGCTGTTGGGATGTGGTCACCCACTGGGCTTCATCAGGCCTAAGTTTTCCTCAGTGATAAGATGAAGGAATTTAAGTAAGTGATTATCAAAGGTTTCTTTTACCACAAATGTTCCAGGAAATGAAGCTCATCCTAACACATGGAATCAATGTGAGAAGACCCTGACACCATTTCTTCTAAATACATCACCAGTCAGAAAAGACTCAAGAACCCTTTAAAAACATTTTGATTCAAGGCTTTTAAAGACAATCATGGAAGTAAAACAAACAAATATCTATTCCTAAACAATTCAAGTGTTCACCAACATCAGTCATCGTGTAATTTTTGTGGACATCTAGAATTGGTGCCACATCAAGTGGAAAGAAGTGGAAACTGAGATAGTTTCTGCATAAGCAAAGTGCACACTTCATTGAGTGTGTAGAGGAAGCATACGCAAATGAAAACTCATCTGATCTATAAACTGATTAAATTCTATGGAATTACTTCTTAAAGAACAGGGAGACTGTCTGGTTTCTGACATATTTCTACATTAACATTAGATGTTAAGCATCCGATCTATCTATCACTTTATTTGGAGATGAGAGTACGGTAAATTTAATCTGATTTGAACAATCTGCTTCGGCACAAGTCTGAGCAAATTCTAGGAATTTCATTTCTTAGAAGAACCTGTTTGAATAACAATGAAGCCCTTATTGTAGCTTCAAAAAATACATACCACTTGTTTTCATTTTTAGATTAGTATAATTTTTTTTGAAATTTACTATTTGTTCGTAATATGATAAACGATCTTTGTTCTAATTAGTTCTTAATGAAATGAAAACTTCATTTCAACTTCAAAACAATTTTGTCTGAACTTAGGCATCACTTCTTCCAACTAACCCTGACCTGCAGCTCCCTATCTCCCTCCTTCCACGCCCGGGGTGAGGAGTCCCTCTCCGGCTCCTGCATTGCACCCTGCACTTATCCCTTTCACTGCCCTTATCTATCTGCATCGTGATTATCTTTTTGTGAGGACAGTGACCATACTTCGATCATTTTGTATCTCTGTTTAACACAGTGCTCCGCTTGTAAAGGGCTCTCATAAAATGTCTGTTAAATTGAGCCTAAGATAGGATCAGACTGCAGTATCCAATAAAGAACTGTATCAAAGAGACTTTCATACAGTCAATTGATTTGCCAAGTGCAGGTCAATATCGAACTTCTGGCTTTTATTTTCATAGTTTATTATAGACTCTCCTCTGCAGACTCCTTTATAACTTTTTTATAAGAGATCCCAGTAGCCTCTTCATAGACTCCCTCCCTAAATAGAAACTTTTAACATTGTGTTTGAAATCTGAAAACTCTATAACTCTTTAACATTAAGTCTGTTATCTCAAATTTCAGTCCTATTACTGAAATACCAGTTTACCGACGATTCGATAAAGCAGTACAATCTAGTAACCAAGACTTCCACACAGCATCAGTAAAATAAAAACTGTCCATAATAATAACCTTAATACACTGTGAATATCCTGATGTGTTTACTATGTAATTGATCATAAAGTTATGTATTTTGAGAATCAATTTAGTGCTCTGTATATTTTTTATATTCTAATTGAATAAATCATTTCCCATTTTTTGCAGGGGGTGGGGAATGCTAGATATGGTCAAATATAATTACAGACTCCCAAGAAACTTCTGGTTATTTAGGGTTTGCTAATGTTATAAACCATTATAAATGATTTTATCGTTTTATGAATGTATGGTCAATTTATAAACCATCCTTAGACATCTTTTCTCTTCCTTCCTTTATTTCTTGGTTTTATTAATTTTCATCAGGCCTTCCCTTGACCAGACAGGAGAAGGGAAAGAAGGTCCATACCTGATATTTCTTCTTTCTCTAGTCATCACTCTACAATTTTAAAATGTCTTGACTAGAAAAGAAGAATTCCATTTCTCTTTTCATTCTATCTCATTACTAGTGCTGGTATTACCTTCATATTGTACAACATCTGAAACAATTTCTTTGGTGTCTATAAACATCAAATAATGGAAATGCTGATGAATACAAACACTGAGGAATATCAGTGGGTTTAAGTGTTAGACGTTCAGCCTTTGCTCTCGCTCTGTACAAACTAGAGTTGGCAGTGTGTACACTAGCTCAAAGAGTGCTGGTCTGTTTTTCTACAGTATTATGTTACAAACGCTGACTGTTCACACCTTTTCGCCTGCTCAGCATTCTGGCTAGACCTCACTCACTCAATGATTGAGTATCTGTGTTGTAGATTATTCTGTCCCAAATGTATTATTATTATTAGTCTGCATTTTTTCAAGATGACCCTCATTCTGTTATCTACCTTTAAGTGAAACTTCTAGAAGTTTATATATGCTTTTCTAATGTGTGTGTGTGTGTGTGTGTGTGTGTGTGCGCGCGCGCATGTGTGTTTATGCATCACTTGCATAAGACATTTATTTCCTTAAGGGAATGCCTTCTTCAACATCGTTAAAGAAAATATTAAGTATAAAGTGTTCCAAAAGCATTTCCTTCAGATCCAACCCTATACCTCCCCCCATCAACATTCAGCTAGTATGTATCAACCCTTTTCTTTTTAATTATGATCTGGAGACTAATTCTTAATCCACTAGATAACAGGATACATATAGTGGCCACACTGGTCTCATGGGTAAATACTGAGGGAAAAAAAATCTAACCTGTCCTTGCTCTCCACTGTTGTTTTTCAGTGTCTAAGATACAGAATCCCAATAATGAGGATGCCAGCGTTTATGAATTAACTTGTCTGTCTTTAACCTTGGTGCCCTTCCCAAAGCTCTGTTTGTACAGCTTGTTCTGAAATGCTCATCTGCAGACTAAAACCCTTGCCTTGTTTACTCTACATGATGTATCTGTAAGTTTGGGGTCAAACAATTCAATTGGATATTGGATCAATCTACATCCCATACATCTCCACATCATTTGTGGCACAATGACATATTGACTGCTGATTTGTGGTTGGGTTTTCCTCTCTGGAGGATACTCTTCCTGTCTCATCAGAGTAAATTCTGTAAATTTGGAATTTTACAGTTTTATCTATTCTGCCAGCCACATTTTTTGATGAAACATCTAAATATTTCTTTTTACTTAAATCATTCAATTTAAATATTTCAAAATGTGTATTTTATTTTAAATAGACTATATGTCTCTCAAGGCAAGAGCTGGTATTTTTTTTCACAGTCTCTGAGTAAGAGGTCCCACTATACATTCTCTTAGCTCTCTAAATATCTTTCACAGCACTCAGTACACCTATAGTTTATAATTAAATTAATTACTTGAAATATGTTTGTTACTCACAATAGCCTATAGACTCCATGAGGGCAGAGACAGCATGGGTTTTTTCCCACTACATACTGAGCACCAGCACAGAGCCTGTCTCTTA
Source organism: Eonycteris spelaea (assembly GCA_003508835.1). Classification (NCBI taxonomy): domain Eukaryota; kingdom Metazoa; phylum Chordata; class Mammalia; order Chiroptera; family Pteropodidae; genus Eonycteris; species Eonycteris spelaea. The sequence continues at coordinate 7,548,594 of PUFA01000043.1, read as the reverse complement.
GGAGCTCAGTAAATGTAAGAGGCCCCTAGCTGATTTTAGAACAGAGGGAGCAAAGCTATTAAGAATATTTAATCAGTGTACCTGATATTAGGTAAAACTACACTTAAATTGGTTCCCATAAAAGCAAAAGGATTTCTTTCAATCAATCTTAGTAAGTGAAAGTCAAAATGATTTAATAAATACCTAGTAGCATATAACAGGACCCTAGATATATGAGGCACACAAACGAAATAGAGACAAGGTGTTCTGAGGAGCTGATGATCTATAAGCCACAAGAGTCCCACCCACTCTCTTTCACAAATGCTTCCATATCTGTTACATATTATAGCATTTAAAAACAGAGAAGGGCTATAGGCAAGTGTCACATCCACTCTGAAGAAAGTACTCTCCCAAGGCTGGAGTTGGAGTACAATTACCAGTCTGTTCTTTTGCACTGTAAGTTCTAACACAATATATATCCTTTTATCTATTCCAAATTTATCTTTATACAGCCAAGATGATGAGACTGCAGGATACAATCTTGAATTTGAATCGTCATGCTCCTTTTAATTATATTAACCTGGCTGCTAATAAATATTATAAATATTATCATCATCATTAATATTATGCCAAGATCCTATAAAACTTTAACCTCAACCACTGTCTTTGACTTTCTCTCTGCATCTTATATAGTCCCCAGATTTCTCTAGCCTGTACAGAAGTCTCTCTTCTCTAAACATCTACTATGTTTATGGTCTCACTCTTCTGCTCCAGAAGTTACGAGGAGTCCTTAGTAGCCAACTTAGTGTCCAAAGTCCTCTACCTGACCTTCAGAGCTCATAAACTGTCTCTAACATCTAATTCAGTCTTTGTTTGTTTTACTTCTCAGAATGGAGCTGCTGGTCTAGAAATGCATGTCACTGTGTCTCCCAGAAACCATTATTACAACCTCAATGCCTGCCTGCAGTATAGGAAAGACCCCATAAATGATGTTTATAAAGTCTTCTCCCACTATTCCAACCCTTTTTCCTTCTTTAAATTCTCATTACCATAATAATCAGTACGGTACCACTTGGGATATATTCACTCTAATTGATTCACTATTTTAGGTTCTTCATTTTCCTAAACAGACTTAAGTTCCCAGGGAACTTATATCTTCTTATATCTTCTCTGTGTTTTCAAAAAGGCCTGGCATAGGTGTAGCTGTTCTAATCGTTAATTCATCTTTTACTTATCGAGTTTAATTTATTTAACATATTTGTTGTCACCTAATCTTCCAGTTATGCATTTTTCACAACTGTCTCCTGTAAAAATACAATATAGGCCTTTATATATAATACATAGTTTCATAAAAATTAATTATAAAAAATCATAAATTCATGTTTGAAAGTAGTCCCATCTTCCCAAGATTTGTTTCTTTGTTTGTTTTTGCATATACGAAATATATTAATTAGAGATATTAACTGATCTGTCAAATGCAAAGTTATAAAGCTAGCTGGTGGTCCCACTAAACCAAATGAAAGTACTAGTGTTAAATAAGATGAAGAACTGGGGGTTAAACGCGATGACAGTCTATTAAGACAGGTGTATGTATTTTTCCAATGTCTAAAAAAGAAAATGTAATACTACCATTTACTTTTTATTATAAGGAAAAAGAAGTCTTGCCTTGCCAGAGTTAGAAGAGTTAAAAGTACTTTAGCAGAAATGAATTCATTTAATTTCACTGACTTCCCCGCGAAGAGATATGGAGAACATATTAACTATATGTTCAAAATAAAAATATTGTCTAGAGAGTTGAAGTCAAAGGGTTGTTCACCAAAACTGGTGGTAAAAATCTCTAATCCTCTCATGGGGAAGCCCCACATCTGTTCATAGGACAACATAATGGGTTTATAAATATGGTTTGATATAAAATCATTTTTAGATTAAAAAAAATCACATTCACTTCTTCCAAAATAGCTATCTACTAAAACTGTTCAGGAAAACAGATATACAAGAATGAAAGGAAAAGGCAAAGAAAAAAATTGGACAATGTCATGTTCAAATTATCTGATTTCTTTGAACCATTTGACTACATAGTGCATCAGAGGGTAAAAGATGAAATGATTCTTTTCTCATCTTTATCTAATCTGAAATAGTAACTATTTTTTTCTCCCAGGATAAATTTTAAATTACTGTAGAGAGAAGAGAAATATAAAAGATGAGAACTACCGCCGAAATTCCCACACGATCCTCAGGGAGAAGCCAAGTAACCAGCAAACCTCTCCTCAGAGAAGCGTTTAACTGTTATGTGGTTAATTCATTTGGGATACCCTGTTCTAAACCAAGAGACAAAAGAGATTTGCTACAAAGTCTTCTACTTCATCTCCCAAGAAGACATCAGTGGATTAGGTGACCAGAGAGACTACTTGGAAAGTTTCATGCTTGTGGTGTTTCTGAGTCATGTCATTAGTCAGGGATAAAGCTGATTTTCAATGATGTAGCTCATGCTTTAGCAATGTTTTGCTCTAGACAGATAGACCATATGGAAACTATGAACTGGCTTTGTATGCAGGACCATGATGAGCCAATGCAACATTTTAACGTTTTCTCTTTCTATTCAAGTGGTCTAGTGAAAAATATACTATCCTAAGACATGGTATATTGTGTGCCTTTGTTTCAATTCGAAATGGTTTTAAAACAGGATTTTTTTAAAAAAATGCACTTTGTTTAACAAAAAAGACTTGAATTATTTTAGATGGTTAAATATATTCCAATTTTCCCTTTAAGGTACTGGCGGCGATAAAGACATGGTCCAAAAAGGGAGTTATCAAAAATCATAGATGTCGAAGATTTTCTTTCCAACAAGATCCAGTAATAAGCTTTAACATTTTTCTGAAAGATTCTAATTACCAAAAACTAAGAATAAAATAAAATAAAATTATGATGTCAATTTTTTGAGAACTGGAAGACAAGCACAACCCATTAGACAATGAGCTTGGGGGATACAAAGTGTTCATTCACAGTTCGATGACTTACTAATATTAGAGGAATAACAAACATTTCACTACAAGATTAAATATATATATATTTAAATTATATAGATATATATATATAGATAGATAGATAGATAGATAGATAGATAGATAGATAGATTTCTGGATTGGGCTTGAAACAATGAAAAACTGTGTGGGTTAAAAAAAATTGCATTTGTTGGCACAATACCAAAATGGAAAAAATGAACAGCACTTATGCAATTACATGTTTTGTACAAGACGTGGGAGGGCTACAGAATAGCTGAAATTAATATGTGGAAAATAACTGTGCTGGTTCCTTAGAGGTATTTGGAAACTATCATATATACTCACTCAGCTTGTAAATCTTTGCAAAGGCTATGATGAAAAATGATCATGTTTCATTATTATAATTAAAATATAGTGGTCTCAGATGCTTTTCTAAAGAAGTAAAAATATGAGACGTAGATAATATGGGTACAATTGTTTACAAAGGAGAAGAATTTAAGGAACTATAATTTTAAGGTCTTTTAAAGATTTATTAAAACATAATTAGATTGTATGCCCAAAATTAGGACAGAATAACAAGATTTCACCATATAATAAATGAACCTCATATTTTACAGATTATAATTATTAGCTTCTGGTATTTTCTATTTCGATCTGAGAGAATCTGACAGAAAACTACAAGAGTTGTTCATCCCAGTTCACTGTGATAAATATGGTAGCACCATGTTTGTGATTTATTCATAGTAAATTGTCGGAATCAAAGACTAAAACTGACCAGTTTTAATTCTTTGCTCTAGGTATTTAGATCTGAATATACTGGTGATCTAAAAGTGAGTTGCTAAGATTAATTTAAAAACAATGAACATTAATAGTCATGCGAAATAATTTATATCTGAAGAAATAATTTTTTCTACATGTTATTTCATTTTTATCTTGCTTTAAAAATTTAAAAAGACTTTTACATATTAATTTTATCTTGGCTTATAACTATTATCTATCTCTATCAGACAGATGATTAGTAATTGAATATCTCTTGTGATTCCATCTTTTATTCACGCTAACGGACTATATTTACTTTTATAAGTTGTCTGATTGATACAATCAGCTATACAGCCACCAAAACTTGTCTTCTCTTGGAACTGTTTCTACTCTTTTAAAAGAAGAGTTTCTGAGGGCAAAAAAAACAGCTCTGGGAGATACTTGTTCTCAGTCATGAGGTCCCATGAGACACTCTTCAGATGGCCCACATCTATAGTGGCACAGGGAGCAGCAAAATATTTCTTACTAAATGACCTTTTGTTTGGTGTTATGATTTTAAAACATGTGTCTTTTAAGATGCACTTTATTACTTAAAAACAATGAAGGCTTTCTTATAACTGGCACATAAATATTTGTATACTATTTACATGATGTAAAATGGAAATGGCCTTAATTTTTATTTCTTGTGCCTTTTTTTTCATCTTGCTAATTGTTCTTTCTAAGAGCTCAACTCTCTGACAAACTTGCTCTTCTTTGTCAACTTTTAAGTCACAAGCTAATTTTCTCTAGTAGAAGATAATTTTTATGACAACATGCTTTTTTCTCACTTATGACAAGCATTACTACCCAAGAACAGTAGGATACAGTTATTGGTCAACTGGAAAATACATGTATTTTTCATCATTTCTGCAAGACATTAAATATCTTTTACCACACCAAATCATATGAGCTCCTATATCACACATGGCCTAAATATCAAGAGTAGAATTAAAATGCATGGCACAATGAACATGTGCTTTTTAATGAGACCTACTGATTTTAACTACAAGGTTTAAATATTTAATGTACTGATAACATCGTTGCTTTATTCTGCCTATTGAGAGAGAATAACTCTGATACCTCTTCATGGTGCATTAACTCCTTCAAGTGATAGGAAACAGTGTCATTCTAGATATATCTATAAATAACTATGGTGCATGAAAGAACATTCTGCCTTCTACATATGGTGGTGCTACACATACTAAATTCATTTCTAAACACATGCAATTTGCTTTTTTTCACTAGTGAGATCAACCTAAATTTCATTTGAAAAAATATTTATGAAGCAATACGCTAATATCAAATGTAACAGCTGTGTCAGAAAAGAATCTTCTGCCCTCCTTTTTTTTTTTTTTAGTTGTCCTATTCGTTTTGCAGATGATCGCTGGAGTAAAAAGGAACATTATGATACAGTTTAATTCACACATTGGATGGAGAAGTAGATATCAAAAGTTACAAGCCTCTACAATATTTGCACATCTCTTCTAGGTAACAATGAGGAAAACCACGAGGAAAGCAACTTTATAAATATGAAGGCAAAAAAAAAAAAATCAAAAAAAGCAAAAAAAAAAAACCTATTCTGGATATAACAGAAGAGATGACAAATGGTGTGAACTTTGCAAAACACTCTACAAATAAAACAGCATTATTCAACAGAATGCAACAAAATTGGAAAAAGAAGCAACAATACATCATGAGACATGGAATCATCTGAAAGAAGCAGTTAAGGACATAAGCCACACAGAGCATTTCTTTTCTTACTTGCACAAGTATCTTGAGGGGTTTGAAAGGTCTTTCACCATGAAGCACTCGCCTCCATTCACACAGAAAGTTTTCTCCTTCTCTGCGCATTTTACAAGATGGCTTGTCCCGGTTGTAGATGTAGATGTAGCTGGATGAAAGATAAAAAGAGAGAAAGGTTTAGATCTATCTTTCCTACTCCTAAGCAGTCTTTATTCTTAAATTCTCTTAAAAGGAAGAGTTCATTTAACATATGGTGGAATTTACTAAACTTTTAGGCTTAATAAACAAGAGCAAAGAAGTTAAGTGCTTTCTGGGTGCAATTAAATAGAATAAAATTATAAAAGGGTAATTAATTTAATAATAATTAAATAGGAAAAGGACTCAACATTTTTATCACCAATATTTTATCTTCTAAGGAAGTTGGAAAAGAGAAGATTTATTATCATTAAATAAAATACATTTTTAGTAAGGCTCACAGATTATGATATAGAGTCATGTCAGTGCAACTCAATTTAGATATCAAATTTTTAACAGCCAGTAATTGATAAAATCATTTATTTTGGAAGTGACATTTTATGTGTATATTGACTATACTTTCCAGACATAATATACAGCAAAGAAAACAAGGTGTCATATTTGTTCCTAATGAAAAATTATATATTGTTAATTGAATATATATTATCGTACAGACTAGGGGCCATTCTTTCTAAAATTCTACTCTGATTGCTACTCAGAAGAACATTGTTGAAATGTCCAATTGCCATTATACTTTTGAAGAAATGGATAGATAGTCTAAAATTGCAGAAAATGTAGAATAAAGCATCACAAAATTTACCCATTTTGAATTAGGAGTAAAACGTCTTAATTTTGGCTTGTAACATATTCATGTAACAAGCTTGATATTCACTTATGAAACTTCACAGTTATCTGAAGGTGAAGCTGAAAATGATGCCTCCTCCATTAGGTGCATGGATTAAATGAATCCAAAGCTCTCAGTCCTGAGACTATAAGGGCATTAAGTATCAGAACTGCTCCTCACTTACAACACTGGGAATACTGCGGGCAGTGCCCAGTCTCAGCCCAAAGCATTTTGATTTTAAATAATATTATCACAGGTATCATCAGGACAGAAAAAGCAAAACCAATATGGCAAGCGAATGATGATTCTATTTATTCTCTCATAAAAAAAAAATCCATCTTTACACCAAATTCTTTCCTTGTCTACTGACTCATGCTTTGTGATTTTTAATCCCTATCTTCCTTATTATTTTCTGTTCTATCATTTGCATGTGAGATTCAGGTGCCCTTGTTCACTTTCATTTCATATGTCCTTGTCACTTTTCTATTTTCCTTTGCCTTTCTCTTTCATTTCCTTCACATGAACATTTTGCTTTGACTTTTAAACAAATTTTTCTTCTAATTCTGCTTGATTTTTACTCTACTTGATAGAAATACAGAACAACCGATTATTCAGTTTCTGAATCACTCGAGACTTTTCCTGCCTCTCATTGCCTGTTTTAAAATTAGGCATGTTTTTAGACCATTTCACTGTTCTCAGCATGGCTTTTAGGAGTAACAGTAAAGGACAGTCAAAATGACTTGTACTTTGGAGATTTATCTGGCTCAAATCCCATCTCCTACTAGTTTTGTGTCCTTGAGCAAGTCATTTAACCACCCAGATGCTCAATTTTCCCTCTTAGAAAACAGAGGTAATGGCGGTCTTAGAGGATTTTCGTAGAGATCATAAATAATCTAGGTAAAGGAATTGGCACAAAACTGGCACTCGAGGAATAAAGCAGGTATTGTTACTGGGTGAGTAGGGACCACATTCACTAACCAAATAAAAACCTTGACAATGGAAATCTGGGGATTTCAAAGATGCATGCTATTCTTGAATCACTACTTAATTATAGGTAATTAAGGAATGGTTCAATATTTTTATTATTCCAACAAAAAGTCCATTTCCAATGTATTTCAAGGTATCCTTCACAAACAAACAAAAGGTACCAGGGAGAGTGAAGAGAGAGGTGATTTTCCCCTCCATTTTCCGCTATATTTTACCATCTTTATCAGGAAGAGAGGAACATAATTAGCAATATTTGGTCTGTAAATTATAGAGCAGATAACATTTCTATACATCACATAACTCATAATTTAACATAATATTATATTTGCATGTGAAAAACTGTCTACTTGGGTGCTATTTGTTAATAGTTTCATCGACGGCAACTGCTTTTAAAAAATATTAGGATGAAGTTTGCCTTTAATATAAAAGGTTCTGTGCTTAAGGCTTTCAACTGTTGACAGGACTCTATGGATGACAAATTGGGCAGGGTATCCTTGCTGTCCCAGGTGACAGTGCCAAATGGACCACCTGCAGTGTGCTGTCACCATTCATTCCTGCAGAGGAACTCTGAGCCTCAAGCAGACCCCAGTGGTCTCTGACTCTCTGACAGGTTGCTAAGGATTGCCTCTCAGCAAACACTGCACCAGGCTCTTTCAGAACAAATCCTGAGGTTTTTGCTAAAAACATCAAAACCACCATCCCCCCAAAAGCAGACATTCCACTGAAACTGTAAACTAATAATAAAGATTAGCAGTGATATAAGCAGGAGATAAATGCAACATACTCATTCCTTGCACTTTCTGATCTTGTGTTATCAAATAAGTAAGATTAATAAACATGTGTTAAATCTAGAAATAATTTCCATTTTTTTAGGTTTTTAAAAACATTTTCCCCTGAAATGATTTTTTTAAATGCTATCCTGAAGCTTCAAGTTATGACACAGCCATTTGAAAAATTCCTTGATTATTACTTGAAACTAGCAATGCGCTCTTTGATAGGAAAGTCATTCTTGGAGACAATGAAGTAAAACTATTTAATATGGTCATGAGCTATCGTACTTAGCACTTATATCCTTTAGCAGCAGCATGAACAAAAATGATCGTGGAATCGTAAAGCAGCAATGAACTCCCAGGTGATGCAAACTGTGAACTGACTGGGTACAGCTGCTCTGAACCAACAGCCAAACACAGGAATAAGTTGTAACTGTCAGAAGAACCTGGGATGGAGATGGTGATATGTGAACCCTTCAGACTTTTGCCAGGTTTCCTTTTATTTTCTTTACTTGAACACAGTGCACAGTCAGTCCTAAGCAGATCTACCAGTTTTGCAGTGATATCTTTTCTCTTTGGTTTATACTTGCTGTATTGCTAAGGCAGTGTCCATTTGGTGATTCTGCCACAAATTAATGAAACAGACAAAGCAGCTTCTTAAGCCAAACTATGGAAGCAACATTCTTTCTGGGAGAGCTGAGAGTTTATTAGAGGTGAAGCTAAAGGTTTTCATATAGAATGCATTTCAGTATATAAAAGATGACCCTCATAGTTGTTCCTGGAAGTAAATGAAGTAGATTTCACTCATTCAGTACTTAATAAACTCTTTGTGACTAGTTTGTCATAATTTGGGAGTTTGTCATCTTGTAGATGACAGAAATTAGGAACACTATGACATAGAGCTCCATTTTATGTTTGCCACTTATATGAACACTTTCTCCAAACACCCATTCCTTGGAATGTTAGCAAGTATAATATTATAAGGAAGAAAGTACACATAAAGTAGTAATTTGTAACCAGAAAATGTACTTTGAGGTGTTTCATTCTTGACCTGGTCTCTCTTGGAAATATAGGTCAGGACTAAGGCTTTGGAGACTAAGACCGCCATTTCTGGACCCCCAAAATCCTGCACCACACAATAATGCTCCCTCTTTTTTTCTAGGCTGTCTGCCTGCTTTTCTTTCTTTCTTCTTCCTTCCTTCCTTCCTTCTTCCTTCCTTCCTTCCTTCCTCTGTCCTTCCTTCCTTCCTTCCTTCCGTCTGTCCTTCCTTCCTTCCTTCCTTCTTCCTTCCTTCCTTCCTTCCTTCCTTCCTTCCTTCCTTCCTTCTTTCCTTCCTTCCTTCCTTCCTTCCTTTCTTTTTCCAAATTGTTTAATGATACCTATTATGTGCAAGGCATAATGATAACAACTAGTTATCATTTAAGACCGTTAACAAATCTCTCTAAAAGGGAAAACTTTAGAGATAAACTGTACTGAAATGAATATTGTGGTTAGCTGAGAAGAATCAGGACCAGGGCTCATTTTTGCCAATTACTAGCTGTGTGTCTCTTGTCCAGCTAACTTGCCTCAGTAAATTCAGCTGTAAAAATGAGATATCACAGGATTGCTGGGAAGTGTGATAAAACACTTTGTCAGCTGCAACACTGCACACAAATATATGATACTGTTACTATCACTAATGGTATAAATACGAAAGAAGAGAAGTAAAAAATTTTCTGTGCAGGATTGGAAATTCTATATAATCCACCCTCAAATGTTGTTTCTTAGTAAATTATTATTCTACGAAATGTGAAAAGAGATGGTCTAATATGAAAGGGTAACCACTGCATGATTGTAAAGATTAAGTAAATATCAACGATCTACTCTATTTTAACTTTATCACAACCACTCGTCAATAATCTATAACCACTAAAATTGCCTATAAAATAAATTGAAGAAAAATTCCAGTCAAAAGAAAAAAAACTAACATTTTAAATGTGTAATTATTTCCAACTTTCAAAATCCACACAATTCTCTAATACTACTGACCAAACTAACAAGTTACATGAATTAAATTCACTTACAATATTGTTTGTCATTTTAAACAGTTTAAAAATTATAAAATATTTGAAAATAGTGTGACATCTATTGTACATGAGACACAGTATAAACTGTTTATAATTTAACATTTTGAAAATCGTATACTCCTGCACACTTTTAAAAATACGTGGAATACAAACTTAGGGAGTAATTAATTGTTCTCCATTCTATTACTAAATATTTTCCTATGAAATCACACAATATTTCCTGTAGAATGCCAGGCTTTTTCTGCTCCGGTCAGGCTAAAAAGAAAATAATGATGGAAAGGATGGCTTACTTTCTTGCTTGTTTTAAGTGGTGTTTTTCTTATCAGTGAAGTAGACAGAACCAACAGACCAGAGCCATTACACAAATGCAAATTGCTGATAAGAAGTCGCTCTATTCTTCTTTGACAATTAGCAGGAATTAGCATGAGTGTACAGTTTTTACCCCAAGGAGCAATCATTAGATCCTGTCTTCTCTAAGTGAATGAGTCTTTACTAGCAGTTTTTAGGACAATTCTTAAAAATTTACTTGCGAAAAATTAAATAACTACATAGTTTAATCAATGAAACATGCAAATTTAAACAATTTTTTATATTCCAATATGAAACTGTCAACCGCTACAACATTACAGGTGTTTTTAAAAACTTTACCTGTGATATCATCAATGGCTAAAAACTTAGAAATCGGCTTGCTTTCTTGCTCTTTGATCTCCCAGTCAAAAAAAAAAAAAAACCAAGTTATTATTCTTGCTGGGAATACAGCTCTTCTGCAATTATGTACCAAAAGAAGCACTCTGAACTCCTACTGGGGAAAAAAATGCTTATGCAGCTCCTGAAAATGAAGCTCTGGAGCAGAAGCTGAACAGGAAAAGCTGTGCTCTCTAATGTCACTTCATCAGATGCCGAGAGAATGAATGACAGGGGAAGCACTGGTTTTCCAAAGGTACAGTCCAAAGCCTGACTCAGAACTACTGAAACATTGTCATTAAGGGTTAGCATTCTTTCTGCATAGTAGTTCAATCCTATGCTGAATAGGTACTTGAAAAGGTAAAAATGAAACGATTTGGAGTTCTCCAGAGTCAATATTGTGACTTAAAGTAGCATACCATCTCCTTGGCCTCTCCTCTACTGAACTTTGCAAAAGAAACAAAAAGGGAAGCCAGAGAAGAACCATCATGACATCATAAACAGGACAAGAACTTTATAAAGTAGAATTAGGGCATCTTGCCTTATAGATTTAACTAATAAGCTAGATGTACTCAGGTTCATAGACTACTTATAAGGTGACAGTTTGTCCGAAGAACAAGTTGAGACCAAGGGCCAATGAGAGCAACCGGTTTAAATGATAAAAACTTGGGCTTTGCCATCATTTAAACACATGCAGAATGGTGGGCCAGAATGAACCTTAATATATTTTATAGTTGAGCCCATATTTTAAAAATCATTTCAAAAGAATAATTATGTGGTCTTCAGTAAGATACTTCTAGCTAAGAATTCACAAAAATGCACAGGAAGTCATGCAAGGTCAGACAAGTGAATTAGCAAATGCCTGTTTTCTGTTTTGTTAAATGTATATTGGGGCTGAAGTAAGTTAATAAGATTGCCTTTAGATTCCTCTCTCTCTTACAAGCTGTCTGGGCAGATCCTAACATTATTTCTTCCTTCTTCAGCAGAATGAAAAGTGACCTTTGGGTGTTTCTCCTCATAAAACAAAATTATAATTTTTGTTGTAACACTGATCTCATTTGTAGCTAAACAGAAAGCAGATTCTAAGTTCCCAGCAGTTGCTGAGCAAATGATTTGGTGTGATTAGATAGTGTTATCCTTAGAAAAATAAAATTGTCAAGAAAGGTTATTTCTCAAAAATACAAGTTGCTATTTCTTTTCTTTTCTTTTCTTTTTCTTTTTCTTTTTTTTTGACAGCACATTTTACTCACGACATAGTGTAAATCATTGCAGGTTACTACTTCTTAGAGCAGCGTCTAAATGACATAAATTGTAGGATGTCATAGCTCTTCTGAAGAGGGAGAGTCTCTTCTCACAGTGGATCATTGGCTAGGTGGTTATAAGAAAGCTACATTTTCTTCCTTACAAAGCCTTTTCTTAGCTAAAAAGCCAATTTCAGAATATAGTTCTGCTATATATTTTCTACTAATCACTGACAGTTTTATATGAGTATAAAATTTCCATAGCCAGAAGTTGACAAAATTTCAAGCCATCCCTTGAATCTTTTCCCATCAATACCTATTTTAAAGGATTAAAATTCATCTAGCCTGCAAAGCAAATAATAGCAGTCCATTTGACTGGCTGAATTTGATATATTTATAGATCTCATCAGGTTAAATATAGAAAGCACACATTCTTTACTGTACTCTCTCTGCATCTTCTTACTAGTATCAATTTGGTTGGAAGAAGGTCATGTCAATGTTGGAAATGTTAACCTGTCACTTTCCAAATTAGTCAAATGTTTTGAGCACCTAACAAAACAAATCAATACAAGGAGGAATGATCAAGGATTCAGTTGTTCAGCAAGCTGCTAAAATTACCATGTGACATTTAGTGACATACTTTTAAAAATGAAAGTAGATGAAAGATCAAAAGATAGAAACTATGAGGCAAATTCGTATTAAACAAACTTAAAAATTGTGGCATATCAAAAAATAAAAGCCATATGGTCATTTCATAGATATGAAATCAACATTTGATGAGATTAAATATCAATTTTTATAAAACTATTACATATTCTTATCTCCAAAAATCAAACCTAAATTCAATCAAACATCCAGACACAACTACTAATTTACAGGAAGGACATAGGTCAGAGGAACATATTAAAAGACACCTTAGGATGCAATCTACAAAATCCAGACTATTGAGAACTCTACAGGGCAAATAACCTGGTTTCTTTAAAGAAAAAATTAAAGAGACAAAGGGAACTAGAGCCAGAGCCAGACAAACAGGATGAAATAAAAAAGAAAAATCCAAAATATAGATGTTTAAAAGAGAGTTATGAGACATATAAACCAATAACAATGTGTGAAACTTATTTGGATCCTGTTTCAAATAGTTATAAATACGTGATATTTCTAAGAGGAAATGTGATCACTATTAGATAGTTAACATCACTAAGGGGCTATCATTACTTCGTGTTTGTGTCAAATGTATTATAGTTATGTTTAAAAATAGCCCTTATCTTTTAGAGATACATACTAAAATATTTATACACTGAATGATAAGATGTCTGGGATTTGCTTCAAAATGGAAGGGAAGTGAGGGTAATCAAGATGAAGCAAAACTGATAATTGCTGAATTGGATGATGGCTACATGGGGACTCCTTATACTATTTTTTGTACTCTCATATGTTTAATATTCATGTTTAAATTTATATTATAATGTACGTGTTTAAATATATGCTTATATATTTTAAATAAAATGTAAAAAAAATCAATCTCAAGCTTTTCAAAATATGTCTTTATAAAGCAGAATTAGAATGATATTCTATATCATCTAAAAACATGTACTTTTAGCCAACAACCTAAACCATACTTAACATTAAAATTCTAGGAGAGATTTCCATTGTTGTCAACAACAAATCAAGGATGCTGACTACCAATGCTATTATTTAACACTGCTCTGAAAGTTGTAACCAATGCAATAAAGCAGGAATAAAAAAAAATTGTAGTATAACTGTAGGAAATGAAAAATAAAAATAATCATTTAAAAATGATATGACTGAATACCATTAACTTGCAAGAAAACATAATGTAATAAAGGGATTATATTCACAATAGAAACAGGAGATATGAATCAATTAGGCTGGCCAGGTGTGAATCTAATAAAATATATGCAGAGGAAATGTTTTAAAAGGTTGGTATATTAAGAGGAATTACATCTGTGCTTGGAGGAGAAGAGGGCATTCCATTAAAAAGAAAAGCAAATGAATTTGTGGAGGTAGAAAAATGAACGCCCTGTTCAGTGAAAGGCAGCAGTTCAGTTTGACTAGGAGATTGATTACAAACGAAAGGTGAAGTTAATGATGCTGTACAATAAAAATGCATCCATATCAGAGAAAGCCCTTGCTAACCTGGCTGGAATTAATGTTCATCTGCGGGCCATGGAGAAAGTTAGGTTTTTGAGTAGGTCCATAATTAATAAAATTAAAGGTCTATTTTACAGCCTTCAGAAGGGGAGGAAATTGAGATGAGGAGAGCAGTGAAGAAGCTATTACAAATGCACAGGTGAGAGAGGAAGATTGTATACTAATGATGGGAAAGAAAAAGGGGCCATATTCAAAATAACACAACTTTGCATTTATATACATTAAAATTAGTCAGGAGCTAAACCTGGAGTTATTTGTACTGCACACATTGTACTGCAACTCTTTATAAGGCATTCAAAGTGCTTAACACATGGCTTCTCATTATTCTTTACACAATCTAGGGAATATCCATGAACAGACAGAAGGAGGAGACCTCTTCTCAATATTCAATACTCACTGGTAAAGTGAAAATGTCTAAGATACAGCCAAGACTACATGACTTATGATTTCCTAATTTGACTATAACACATGTCTTTTGATATAAAGGAACACACTAGGAATAGACAGTACCATAATTGGCCCAAAATCATAAGTTATGCAGATAATCAAGGCAGCAATGTCCCTAAAAGTTATGGAATCATCTTCGTGACAGGAAATGCTTTCTGATAAATAATTAATCTAAACTTTCAAAGTTTTGCATAATGATGTCTCCATAAAAGTGCAGAAAAATTGGGGTCTAGGTAATACAAACACAATCTTCCAAATGTTTCAGGTTTCGGTTAGGCCTCTTTGATCAGTGTCTCTCTAATTCAAGAAGCCTGAATAATATTCCTTAGACTGTCACCTTCACAGCTCTAAATCACCAAATTGCATGTTGCTACATATCGTTTAGCTAAATTACTGCAATTCTGGGTTTGTGTAATGGTTGTGGACATAAATAGCCAAATTCTGTTTCCATAAGCACAACATTTTCCTCATTGAGGTGAACAGTTGCTGCATATAAAGTAATGAAGTAGTAAAAGCATGTCAGAACATATGAAGCTTGCTCTGCAACACTTGGCTAATTTCAGTCCACATATTTTCCCAGAATTCCCAGGAGATCTTTTTCCCAGGTCCATGATCAGACTAGCAAAACACTCCTCCCTGTAATGTGATGTGTTATTAAATGTGTTTCTGCAGTTGTTAAGTTCCCAACACAAATTCTCCGAAACCAAATAACACATGAAAATCTAATTTATTTTTTAATTCCGTTATTGTCATTTTCATATGACCCAGCAAACAAGAATAAAACAAGCTTTCGGAAAAACTTAATTTTAAATGCTTCACCTCGAGAAAACTTTTTGCCCTGCCGCCAAAGGACTAAGCTGGTCAGATAATGTTTAGTTTATAACAGATCTTGTTTCTCTAAAGAGCATAGACCTTTAAGATTAGAGACGGGGACAGCAGGGGTAGGTAATAATATTACTGGAAAGTCCTGTGCCTTTACAGGAACTGGGACAAAATGATAAATTGGCTTTGACTCAACATTATGCATAATGTGCTTTTCTTAAACCTTTGTTTAGTTGTTTTCGTTGTTCGTTGTTTTCAATTTCTGGGCCTCTAGACTTCTACCTAACAAGCACCTGTTTTTTCTACTGTTGGCATTAAAACATACTGTTCAATGGAAACATACAGGTGCACACTTTGAACTCTTTTCCCAAAGTATACAATATTTTTTAAAAACTGAAGCCATGTGTTTAGTGTCTTACTCTCATCATCTGGTCTGACTGTTTATATCTATATATCATTTGGTTGTTGGAAGAACTCAATGGAAATCATTCCGCTTATAGTTAAAACTGAAAAAGGACATGTTGAATCACATCATTAAAAAAAGGTGGAGTAGAGGTCAGCATCTTATCTAAGCTTGCCTGGCTATTTCCCTGCACTGCCAGAAACAGGGAATATTAAGAAAGGCCATACATAAGATCTGAGTTATAATTTATTAGTTTTTTTCTTGGTGGTGATATATCTATCTGTGTATATGGACTAATAAAACACTTCCATCTCCTGGAGCTATAATAATTCAAACTGGATGAGGTCTTCCCCCTTTTAAAACATAAACCATTTTGTAGACACTGCAAGCATGTGTTTAATACAGATCTTTGTTCTTTACATCCATCACTAAGGTGCTTCAGACCCAAACGCTGATGAAGAAAACAGCGTAAGGGAGGGAATCATGGCTGTTCAGCACACCAGCCGAAACGGAACCACAGTTATACAAAGCCACCTAAAAATCAAAGCAGGCAGAACCAAATTCTAGGCCATGTCTACTCTGCCAACTTAATTCCTCATATTCCCATATAGGAGTCAAATGTCTTCAGTTGAGATTTGTCACTTATTCAAAAGCTTTGCAGTACCAAATGGTATATCTGGTAGGAATCTACACTGCTCCAATACGATAGGCATTGCCAATACCTAGTGAGAGTTTTCCAGTTCAGTAACTGCAGAATCAAGTGATTACCATAACGGTGAAGCATGTGCAGAGTTAGTCACTCTTCTGAACCCCATTGAGGGAGATGTCACAGATGACAGGAAAGTTCTGGTTATTTCTAAGCAGAAAACAAGGCCTTCCTAGGCAAAAGAGATCTGTTAATAAGAAGAAATCAGACCTCTGACCCCATTCTTTAAAAAGTACTGTTTTATTCATAGTTTCCCCCTTAAGAAACCTTCCCTTCTGAAGAATTTTGAAATAAAGAACACTTTTCTTGAAAGAGAGATTTTTCTTGATCATACACCTTTTTGGTGTGTTGGACATTCACTCACAGGGATGTAATTCTCTCTTCATAGCAATCAGCCACAGGCAGAAGACTCTCCCTGCTGAGAGATTCCCTTCACCTTACACATTAATGTCCAATGTTATAAACCGAAAACTCCAATATTTGCATTTTTCTCAAAGTTTGAAGAACTCAGGGAAATGAGTCATTGTTCTACAGAAATGACACAAGTCCCTGGAATTAAATGGTGATAATGAAATATACATATATGTTAATTTACTAGACAGATGGTATAAGAATTCAGTAATCCTTCATTGTCCCTCATACAATTCTTCATTAAAAGATTATCAGAATCTGTCAATGGCTAAATGGATCTAACACAGCCACTGGATTGTGCCTGAGGTTCATGCCTGAAGAGCTAACCCCACTTGCTGGAGCATTCTGCATGTGTGTGTGCCTATGACTGTGGCTTTCCTGTCTCTGGAGAACAAAACTGCATTCTGCCACCCATTGACTAAAAGTCTGCTTTATATTCCTCAGGGTGTTTTTTTTTTTTTTTTTTTTTTTGTAGAAAAATGTCAGGAACTGAAGTATTCATTGGCAAACAAGGAATGTAGAATATTTTGTCCTTAACTAAAGGTCATTACTACTGTAATCAAAGCTCTTTTCCCAGAGCTAGAAACGTGCCCAAGATATTCCAAGATTCTTCCATTTTTGTTTTCTAGACTTTTTGTTTGTTTTCATCTCATCAATTGCTGTTAGTTCATCACAAAGCCAAATATAATTTTAAGTAAACTGAATATAAACAAATTCATTAGTTAACAATACTACTAACAATATATAATTATTTTTAAAAATATTTTTTAAATTCAATTTCATCTTTTGCCACATCCAATCTTCCAAATATCCACTTGGTGATTTTGTTAGTCTGTTTTTTTTTTTGTTTGTATGTTTGCTTTGAGGATTCGAAGACCATTTCATCTGTGAATTGTTTTAGTTGTAAATGACACATTTTCGTTGTTCAAAGGTGAACAAGCAAAACGCATGGATGAACAGATGGAAATGATAAATAAATGCATAGTGTCAAAATATTTCTTCTGAAGTCAGAACTAGGCATTGGCAAACCTATGGTAATATCCACAGAAAGTGCTGGCTGCACATATTTAAAAATAAAAAACAAAAAAACAACTTGTTCAGAATGTCAGAGAGAAAGTTAACACACACACAAAAGTAGCCTGTTGGTGTCTGTATGGGAGAGAATTAGAATGGATGTTGGCTCTGTGAAAACTTAGCATTTCTTGGTACCTAACAGTGAATCTAAAGTTCAGTTCAGTTAGGAAGGTCTAGGATGCTAGTTTTGTGGTGTAAATAAGGCTGAACTATTCTTCAGGGAATAAATTTAGGAAGAAAAACTTGATACTCAAGTGAAAGGTGGTTACTTTCCTCAGTTTACTCCTTCCTGTTAAATGTATCATATTTCTCAGACCGACAGGCTAAAAAATTGCAGTTTATGGTAAATTCTAGCTTCAAATCCTGATATGAAGTTGGAATTTCCCAAGAACTATAGTAATAGTGATAAGGCAGCAAGAAAACTTATAGAAATTGAAAAAGTCTCATGAAATATAATCTGTTAAATGGGTAATGGTGACCAATGTTGTTGGAATCACATTCTGTAGAAGAGACAGGTAAAGTAAGTGTATATACAAAGGTCAAAAGAGAGAAGGTGACTGAGTAGGAAGCAAGTTGTGTCTTCTGACTTGTGGGGGACCAGTGCTCCAGGCTCAAGATGACACTGCTGACCATTTTAGCAACTCTGTGAAAGAAGTCATGAATGATCCAACTCTAGAGATTAGAAATATATCTGATTTATTAAAACGTCTACCCTGTTTTACAAGAAACTCTGTGACTAGGCATAACATGAGGTCAGAACAAAGTTCCAACTGTTCTTAGATCACAGAACCATAGGAGCAGAGGTCCAGACAGATGGAATCCACTACTATCATAAGTAATTACAAGAACTACCAGGGGTGGCACTGAAGTCTTAACTATAACTACCCTAAAAATTATCAGGAGCATTTTCCAATTAAAAGAAAAAACAAAGAGAATGTTCCCTCAGTCCTCAGCTAAACCTGATGACTTAATAAGGTAAAAACGATATGTTTGAAGTCAGATGAGAAATAATCATTTTAATGAGGTTGACACAGATCTGTACTGTTCCAAATATGGAATTTGATATGTACAGCATTTCAAATTCCCCAGGCGTAATTTAAAATAAGAGATAATTTCCTTAAAAAATATTCAAAAGTGTAAGAACATGCACAGTTGCTGCTAACTAGGAAGGGAATGAAGGCCAAATTCCTCCAGCACACTTCTCTCATTTCCTACTCCAACTTTTGTCAAAAAATAATGATAATAATAACAAATAAGCCTGGTTATTAATGTGTATAAGGCTACTAAACTCTCTTTACTGGCAATTTCCACTAAATATATCATCCAAAATAGAAATTAAATTAAAAAATAAAGATTAGAACAATTTAAATTGGATTATCATCTTTACCTGTGATAAAAACTGCCCTTTTCTGTCCCAGAAGCATGGAAGTCACAGAGACTGTCTCGATTCTTCTACTTGCAAAGTATCATTTGGGATATGGTTTCTACTAATTGTAGGACACTGAATCATCAGAGTCATTTTTGGCTCAAAGAGAAAAGCAGAAGGAAAAGGGCCATATCTGGCTTCCTACTTACTCAGGTGAACTCTCTTGTCCCAAATCCAATAGTGTGAAATCTTAAAATTATTGTCATCTTTCTGGGAATACAATAAAACTTGTTGGCTTCCTTGTTATAGAAGAAATAAATGTACCCATTCCTAGTAGTCAAGTTTCTAGAACATGATCCACCATAAAATATATCTTAATGAAGTAGAGTTAAACACCAGAGAGGCCCACTGAATATGCTCACAACGACCATTTCTATTGAACTATTTACCATGTTCTGGCTTTAAGGTGATCTTCAAGGTAAGTCAAGGGGAAAGTATCAAAGAAATGAGAAGCAGAGAGAGAAGATATTTTATATTGCAAAGATGGAAGAGTTTTCTGAATATGATATTTTCTTCTTAATCATCTTAGTCTTTATATCATAAGCATTCTTATTTTCTGTATTAATCTTTTCTTTTGAAGTAAAAATCATATTCACCTAGCCCAGTAGGAATCTGGCACCAATAATATTTGCTGTAAATAAAGGTGGTCTTTGGCTTCTATTCTTTCTGTTTTTTTTTTTTTTTTTTGAAGGCAAAATAAATATCGAAGAAAACTCAAAAGTTATCTGTATGGTAAAAGTAATATAATTCTTAGTAAAGAACAGGAAGACTGATATTCATTAAATATTTACAGTGTGCTAGATATACATTCCATCCTTGTAGTCATCACAATAATACTAAGAAGTAGGTTAACATTTTATCCTTTTCACAGATGAAGAAATTCAGGCTGAAAGAGGTTAAATTACATGCTTTTGTTTTCAGTATAACAAATAATAGGGCAGGAATTCCAAGGCAGGTTGACTGCAGGGCCTACGATATATCCAATTAAAGCATTCTATCTCATGATTCTTTTATTCCAGAGGTACCTTTGTGACCTTGTAGTTAATAAACAAACAACAAAAATTGTCATTCTTTCCACAGGCTATTAGAGAAGCCATATTATTCCATCTTCCAGAAAGTATCAGTTTCTAAATATTTGCCTATGTTTGTAAACTGTATGTCAGAGAATGAGACTTAAAATATTACTTTTAAATTATGCTTCCTTAGCAGAAGACAGGAGGCCAATGTTAGTCAAATTGATGCTATTTTAGTCTTAACGGGAAATGCTCAGTCCATATTATTTAGTGTTCTATTGTCTGTTTCAGATTAAATGGTTATCATTTCACTTAAGCTTTCCTAAGAACTAGAAAACTAAACTGATATTGAGTGGTTTAGTCTAAATTAGAAACGTTGTAATGGATTCTATTTAACCTCCATTCAAATTAGCCTCATTTTGCTCTTACAATTATATTTAGAAAAATAATTTAATTTTATTTATTAATAATCACAAAGTCAGAAAAACTACCTCATTTATTTCTTTAGAAAGCCAAAATAAGAGAAATTATGCAAGTATATATAAATGTACATACAAATACAAATATGCCGGGTTATAGGCATATTATGACAGTAGTAATTATTCCAAATGAAATGCTAAATTTAGTTATGATGCCTGCACAACATTTAATATTTGTATAAAATCGTTGGTGGACCTCAATTCAATTAATGCCACTAGTTCCTTTAAAAACTAATTGCAGTCACCAAAGAGATATGGGGAAGGAAAGAAAAACATGTATTTGTAAGAGATACGAATATATTATATAAAATGAAAAATGATTTCCATTGACATTTGAAATTAGACTCATTTCATTTATATAACTTTCTTTAATCTCATTTTCATATAACTTATAAATCACTCGTAAGGTTTTAAAAAATGGGTCATGTGGTAGCACCCTTAATTCAAAGTTAAATCCTGACAACCAAGTAACTTAAATGACAATCTCTTACAAAAATGAACTATTCTAAACAGCTAACTTAAGACAGTTTTCTTTTGGTTAAGTTACATGTAAGGATCATCTAATCAGACTTGCTCTACATAGTCATCCCTAAAAAAACTAATGCTATAAATCAGAGAGTGGCAGACATAATTAAAGTGTTTACTAATCATAAATGACTATGAAACTGGAATAAGAATGTGTAATATAGAGATATTTGCTTAATTTTCATCAGCCAGTTCTCCATTCAGTAGCTTTTACTAATTTTTTTATTCAGTTGACTGTGTCAAGTCTTATCTTCACTTATTGAAAAATTGAAATATTGTAGGATATAAGTCATAGACTTGTTCAAAATAAGTTAAAGCTGTGGAATAAATTTGAGAAACATAGAATTTTATATTTATTTCTATAGTAATATAAGACAACTGAGGCTTGGAGCAAAAATGGTTGTATAGTTTTTCAAACCATTTAAGTGTAAGAGACATGACTAAAATATTGAACTTTGTAATTTCAAATGCACCATTAACATTTTTATCTTAGCATCCTTTGTTTCCTAAAAATAAGCAGTCAATGTTAAGCAGAAATGTCAAAAAATCAATAAAAGTAATTAGGAAGAGTGTTTCATGTCCTTGAGAAAAGCTTTGAAGGCAGAAAGGGAAGCTTCAGCACAGTGAACAGTCAACATTCTATTTTTTTTTCCTTAATAATAAGAAAAGGCAATATTTAATTACTTTATTAAAAAGTAACCAAATAAATGTCAAATGTTACCCTTGGTAGTACTGCATTTCATGTGGTTGCTTTACATTATAAAATCCAGGATGGGAAGCTAGCTCCCTTATATGCAGTATTAGATGTATCCATGTGTGATAACAAGCAGCAGAGAAAAAAACTCATTTTAACACTGAGTTGCTTTAACTAGTTCTATCATCTCTGAGGAAAGATATTGAGGAAAAGGAAATAATTATTGAGTGACTTTCAATGTGCCTGGGGAAAAAATACACATGACCTCATAAAGCTCTCACAATAATCTATAAATCTGTATTATTTCCTCTACTTATCAGAAAGTAAACAATATATCAGAGAGATTAAAGAGTTTGCCAAAGTCTTACAGATGGAAAATTGCAGTTAAGATTCAAAGTCTGATTATAAAGTCCCTTTGCTTTCCAAGACACTACTGAAGAACTTTAAATAGTGGTTCTTCTTATTATTTTGAGGGCCATATACTCCTTTCAGAGTCTGGGGAATGCTATGGATTTTTGTTCACTTGCAATTTGGGGGTTTCATGGACCCCCCCTCCTCTGAAGACAATTCACAGTTATTGCACAAATCTCCAGTTAAGAATTCTTCATGTGAGGTCAAACTGTAAAAGATCTTTGATTTCTTTAATTCAGAATCCTCAATATCATAATCCCATTAGAGAGAAGAGAAAAAGCTCTTCCCCTCTATTTATTATTTTTACTTGCTTTATTTCAGAGGCCTTTCTTAATAATATGTGTTAACTATATTAAAGGCAAATATAAGAACATTTAAGAATATCTTTAATTATTGTAGATCATAATAATATAAATTAGGAAATGAAAGCTTATTTAAGAGTTTTTCTTTTTTAATTATAAGGAAAATAATACTAATTGATCTTAGATATTCTTATTTTTTAACTTGGATTATTTAATATAGAAAACCAGTTTTCAGAAAGAGAGGTGCAGCAACTTAACAAAAGTCACATTCCTCCTAAAAGAAACAAAACACAAATACCATGATCCTCTTAGTCATGTTTTCATTTATGTGTCTGTTTTGAAGTGCATAGCTTCAAAACACCAGGGGGCTATACTTAAAATTTTTTATAATACAATTTATACTAGGAAATTCAAAGTTGAATTATTTTAACATTTAGTAGAGAAATCCATTGATATAATTCTAAATTGTTGGCCATGAAATATAAATGTGTGTTATTGCCTGAACAGTCAAGGTAACAGTTTATTCTACATTCAATTTAATTGAAACAATCTCTGACTAATTTTTTCTTTCAGAATTGCTATGAAAACGATTTGACTAAGCACTTCGCTATAGTGACTTTTGTTCCTCCTGTCCTTTTCTTAAGAGTAGGACAGAGACTAGAAAAAGGATCTAGCTCTTAAGTCTGTACAATTTTCTTACCCTAGGACATTACTGTTACTGATTTTAGGTAATATTTTTGTTACTACTACTAATCAATATAAATGCAACAATGCATGTTTATTTTATAAAAGTGGAATGGCAATTGTTACATCTGATAATTGATTATGAATTAGTCTAATTAACTGAACTGAAAGTATCATTTATCAAGTAATAAATAAGAAACACATTTAAATACAAAATGAGCATTAAAAGGTATTGTTTTCTCTAAATATGAATTGCTTTTTATTTTTTAGAATATTCAGATAATACTGAAATAAAAAGAAATAAAAAATTTTACAATAGGAATTTGTAAACTTACAAAATAATTGAAATTATATAACTTTGATGATAATTAATAATTTTATAAAGAAACAAACATTTGTTTCTAAATCTTTCTCTCTGTTGAAATCTTATTCTACAGGTAATTTTGACCATGGGTTTTAATGACCAACTGAATTTAATGAAATATAATTTGAGGAAATTTTAAATTCTAATATTCAAATTCAAAATTCAAATTCTTATGACTTCAATATTTAGGTCTTGAGGTATTTTATAACTCTATAATCTTGGGAAATGAAACATACAGACACCTATATATACTCATATACCTTCTTCAAATTCTTAATTTTCAAGTTTAACTTTAAAAAAAGCTAAGTGACCATCACACACATAGAATTTCCCATTTGATTTGCTCTGTAGTATATCACGCAGCGTGTCAGATAAAATAAGAAGGCTATCATTCTTTTTCTTGTCTATACAGAAACTTGTAAGTCCCATTTATCTAGTAATGGAAAGATAAGTGAATGATGACATAAAATATTCAAATACATCTATGCCTATGTGTGATCTATTTGCAAATACAATTAACATTTGAAAAGTTTTCATTCAAGTTGGGCTTCTCTCTGAGAGTTGCAAACCTTTGGTCTTACTCCCTTAGTATCAGCTAGATCCATTAGAGACAGATTTAGTATTTGTGAAACTGGTATATGTATCTAAATCTTGTTTTGGATCAAATTTATCAATCCAGTTTATCTCATTTTGCTAGATCATCTCTCTGCAAGCCAATTGTACTTTACTTGACTATATCCTGTACATTCAAGGGTATCTACTCTGTCCCTGTGCCTTACAATCAGGCCAATCTCCCCCTATCCTGTCTACTACACGCCCCCCACATGTTCGGATTCCTGAAAAAATTCTATTATTTCTTTTCTTTTTGATAATTTACAGCCTAGGGATAAACCTCTTGTCTTTAATGTTAAACTTGATATTCCTGCCTTGGACCACTCTCTTACATGAGATCACCCCTGGCTTCTGGCTCCTTCCACTCCTGGCCACTTGGTAAAACCATGTGTCTGACCCAGCCACAGCCCTTATAAAAGGAAATCCTAGATGCTGACCCTCTGTTTGGCCCCACCCCCTTGGTCCTATGGGTTACAAGAAGGGGTAAGACTCCTTCTGCCATTTAATAATCAAGAGTCTTCATTCCTTAAAAGTTAAAAGAACCCTCTATCAAAGACAGCGTTCAGTTTCCTAGGAGGAGTAAGTTCCATTACTAGATCAAGATTCACTAGCTGCCAAGCCCTCCCCACCTGAAAACAAGACTATCAGATTTAGCAAATAAAAATACAGACACCCAATTAAATGTGCATTTCCTCTAAATAAATACTCATTAGTACTTGTTAGTGTAAGTAGGCCCAAGCAATATTAAAGACATATGTACATTAACAAACTATCTATTGTTCATCAGAAATTCAAATTTAACTGGATGTCTTACAATTATAAGGCAACTCTAACAGTATGTGACATTTTAAGTGTTTCCTTAGCTAAGAGGATGTACAATTACACACACACACACACACTCACGCACATAGAGTCATAAAAACAAATCATGAGGCCGTATTTTCTTCATTCAGTCCCCAAAATGGTTTTATCAAAAAGATTGGAACTACACTACTACATTGCTGCTGTACCTCAGGGATTTCCACTCCATTTCTGTTGTAATTGAACCAAAGAGAGTGGGGGAAGCTTTCAAATGAAACTCACTTCAAGCTAACCAAATCTACTCCCTGTCCATCCCCTTTTCCCCTGCCCTGCCCCCACACACGCATTCTTTGTTGTCTCTTTGCACTTTGGTGGTCTCAGGACTCAGGTCCAATGCAAACACAATTTAGGAGTCGATCACAGTGTCAGTGAAGAGACTTGCTGCTGGGCTCTGAGCAGTCCAGAGACAGGTACTATGCAAATTCTTAAGAGTCAGGTTTCCAACTCTATTCCATGTCTATAGGTCTCACTACATTGTGGAGGTAAAAGCACACTGGAGTCCCCTAAATTAGGCTGTATTTGTGTTAGAACTGCTCTGCCCTCAGCACAAGCATGCAGAGTAGGACAAAATTCTCAAGTTAAAGAGAGCTGAAGAGAAGATGTGGGTTAAAGAGAAGAAGAGACACAGAGACAACTTTTCAAGCACTGCTAGCAAGTTCCCTAAAATGGAGGCCCAAAAGAAGAGGTAGAACAGTTTGGCCATCATATCCCTATTTCATGTAGCTGCCAGGCATGCCACTGACTCTGCCATTATAGGAAATGGCCCCAGAAGAGTAGAAAGAACTTTAGTAAAATGTAAGTTATTCAGAAGACAGAGGCTCAAATGTTACCAAAGGAAGAAGGTAGATGAAACTGGTGTCTGTTGAGAAGAATCTGGAGAAATGGTATTGGTCTTCAAATATATCAAAGTTGGACATATGAAACACTTACATATTTAAGAGGTAGAAACTGGGTTCAATTAACGGAAGCGATAGGAACACCAATTTTCAGTTGAATATATGAACACATTTATAGAGCTAAACAAAGACAAAATGGGTAAGCCTTGATAGGTTGGGCATTTCCTTATAACTAAAGAAAGTGTAGACTAGTTAACACTTGTTCTTCAATGGGATTCATTAACATAGCATAACATAACATAACATAACATAACATAACATAACATAACATAACATAACATAAGGTATAGGATTAGAGCTCAAACCATTCAAGATTTCTTCCAAATTTGAGGTTCTATGATTTTAAAGAGAGCATTATATGATATATCAGTGATGCTAATGGTTTGGGCTAAACTCTACCATTTTCAATTTTAAGCAAGACCTGACTTAATTTTTACATCACAAAAATGCTACATCTTAATCTTAATTTCAAGCATCTGATTGTCACTCATCAGCTTGTAACTTATGCACATTGGGACAAGGAAGAGCAGATTAAAAGAAGATCCCTCTCAAAGTGGAAAAATAACTAATGTCTCTCACAAATTTTCTATTTCTGTAAATGCCTAAAGCAAAAATGTTATTTTATCAAGTAACAACAGTTTTTATCAAATAGAACAGAAGCCAGTTAAAATATGTGATCATTGATCACATGCTGATTGCTATTCTAAAATTTACTAAATATTTTTAAAACTTCATTTGGCTACCTAATAAAATTTTGTGTTTAGAATTTTAAATATATTTAACAAAAGAAATTACTTTACATTTTATTAAGTCAAGCCAATATTTTTAATGACTATAAAAAGCATATCCCAAGATCACAAATCTATAATGACAAGCATTAACTGCATCTCTGTCCCCACAGATTACTAATTTTAGTGATGAGACTTCCTATAGCTTTTATTGGCCATCAGCAGATGAATGGGGGTAGGAGTGACTAAATGCACCAGGGACAATAAAACCTGCCTGTAAATGATAAATGTGAGCTTGTTCATCCTATGACTTAAAGAACACTATATTTTAGTGATCTTTTCTGAGCAGAAATACTTGACCATGTTCCATTAATTTCATGACAGTAGTGGCAAAATAAAGCATGAAATAATCAGACTTGTACCGAAATGCAGGCAATATTTATGCATTGTTCTCAAATCATAAATTGGCTTGAGCTTGGGATATCAAATCTTGCCTTTATTATAGATTTTGAACTACCCATTCGTTTGTTGGTTTTGCTGCTGTCACATCATAAAATATGTGATTACTTGTTTCTAACTTTGTGTGATTCGCAGATTACTCTTCAAGTCTATCATACAAAAGTTCTTTCAGTGTGTCTTCTGCAAAGCTATTTATAATAAATTTTAGGAGATTTAAGCCTGATAAAATCACTGTTCCTCAAATGAAAACATCCAGATTACAAATAGGCCCTTAAAAAAAGGAATGATCATTTTGAAGATTCAATTCTAAATTCCTTTAATACAGCTCAACAAATCACTGTTAAAAGTTCACCAGTCAGTCTGTCACACTTTTTTATTTAATCTGTCCCTCTCTCCCACTTTCACTGCTTCCCCAGAGAGTAATAGGAGAAGGAGACTAGGGAGAAAAAAAATGAGGAAAACATTCTTTTTAGCACACCTTGCATATATCATTGTTCTGCTAAGGTGGCTGGTGGGCAACTGGCAATTTTTTAAATTAACTCATTTCCTCTGTATAATTCTTTGTTATTGAAGGGCCACAGCTCTGTTCTAAAAAGAGCCATTAGTTTATAAGTGCTTGTTCAGCATATTGCATTTTTGCTGATGGTATCTGAAATTACCATGTGCAAAGGAGTCAGAGAGACGGTGATAGTAAGGACCGTCCTTACTAAGAGTCACTACTGTACAGGCCTGGCATTTCTCTAGAGAAGATGTCACTTTTTCAAAGGCCGAATGGGTTGGTAACACCACCTCTTCAATTTTTTTTTTTGAGACTGATATCAGATGTACTATAAATAATACTAAACCAGCACATTTTAATGACCTGTCATTGTGGGCGGAGGGGGAGGGGAGACTAATTTTATTTGATCTTGTTATTGATTTTCTGACTTCCAGTTTGATGTCTTAGATTCACTAGTAGAGGCTGGGAATCAGAATAAGTTGTATCACTTTGTATATAAGAAAATTAACATAGCATTACAGCCCAGGTCATGTGTTTGTGAAATATTAAGAATTTTACAAATCATCAACAGGACAGTTCTATAATATCATGAAACAAAAGAGACCAAAGTGTTCTCAGATCACTTGGGAAACTGAATAGATGGAAGGATGTTTCAAAACTAACAGTATTTATGAGCTTATTCAGCCCCACTATAGGACAATTGAGAAAAAGAAAATTTGAAGATTCCAAAGGGATCAGTGCAGCATTGTTTGTGTTCAGACTCTGATTGTCTTCAAGTCCTGCAGGGCTTCGGGACCAGACAATAAGGCCGGAGAGGTGGGGAAGGGCTCTAGTCTTTCAAATTCAGATAGGAGAGTTTCAATTGAGGGGAGAGTTTCAATTGAGGGGAGTCCCTCCTTTATCAAGGTGCACTGTTCCCATTCTCTTTTTGTTCGAGCAAACAAACGCATGCTGGATAGTTTAGAACACCTTAACTCCATCATGGAAGGAGGCGGGGTAAATATATATAAATAATTCAGAAAGTGTTAATTGGTAAATAATCTATCATTTCTGTCAAGTTTAGCAAAGTGAATCATTTTTTAGCTGAGCACATTTTCTTTAGTTGACAGCTATATCTATTTCAAAATAGGTTTTAGTAAGTGGAGAAATCAGGGGTTTGATGAGACTTGAAAAATCGTAATTACTCAAATGAAAACAACAATTAATATTTAAAAATCACTTTCATGTATCCTAGCCCTTTAGTCTTTATGCCCCTCTATCATTGAATTGTCATTCTTCTGAGAGAAAGATGCTGGTTTTTTAATAGTGCAAAACTGGCCAATTACTGACAAGTTATCATTCTTGGCATTCTTGCCTCTTGATTTAAACACAGAGAATAAATCTCACAGTACTAATGTGTAAAAAAATATAATTCTGTATTTTCAAGAGGAAGTGAGAACTGACTTAATGGAAAGTCTAAAATGTAAATTTTCTAAAAAGATATTGGATCATTAGTATACACACTCAGTGAATACGTGAGCATATGTGTGTGTCGCACTATTAAGCCAGTGCTTTCTAATCTTTGTTATGTATTGGAAAATAAAGGAGATTAGTATAAGATCACGAATGTTACTTACAAAAATCGTAGCGCTCTGAGAACACTAACAGGGACCTGACTACATCTGGAAAGCTGGGAAAGGCTTCCTGGGGGAAGCACCACTGAGCTGAGCTTTGAAGAAAGAGGTTGTCATCTAATTAAGCAAAGGACAGGGTGGTGTGGGAGGTGGGAGGTGGGAGGTGAGAGGACTAGCTTTAGATTTTCAGAGGAGAGGACTTATTTGAAGATCCGAGGCAGGAAGGGGCATGACTGGTTCTAGGAAGTAAGTGCACGTCAATGTGACTAGGGTCTAGAGGGTTGGACTGAGCTTGAAAAGGAGGCAGGGCAAGAGCAGGCAGAATCCTGTACTGTTATTTTAAAACGTATGCAGTGTATTTTCTTATATAAATTGCACGTGCCCTTTGTACTCCATTTACCTAATAAAACAATTTATAGGCCCTTCTATTCATGGCAATAAACTTTATTCAGCTGGTGCAGAATTAAAACCCAAGGTACCAATTAGTACAGGTGAACAGAATAAGGTTTTATTGTATTTGTGGTAAAAAGGAAGTATTTGTTGAATAATTAAAAAGGGATGTAGATTTTTTAAAGGTAGTTCTGATCTGAGTTCTATTTATATGAATACACAATTTATATAATAGTTTGTACATTAGTGGCAAGGTAATTAATTTATTTCTTTCAGAGAATTTAACCTTAATCTACCTAGATAATTGAATTTTCTGCTTTTGTCAATGTTGAATGCTTTTGAGATAAAAGCATTCATTTTAGCTCTTTTATTTCATCCACAACATTGCTAAAATTATTTCAACAGTTACACATATGAAAATATTAAAAAATTAAATGAAAAACATTCTAATAAATTATATATATTTATATACATATGTGAAACCAATTATTTTGAATTAATAAAAATTTACCTACTACAAACGCAAAAGGCAGAGGTAGATAGAGATCTAAACAGGACACCTGCTTCAAAAATAATTTGAATAGTTGAAGAGAGTGAGGAAGAGAAAATGGTGAGTGACTGTCAATGGTATGGGATTTGGAGGTGGTGAAAATGTCCTGGGATTAGAGAGTGATGATGGGGTGCACAATTTTGTGAATACACAAAAGGCAATGAATTGTACACTTTAAAAGGGTGAATCTTATGATACGTCACATATGTTACAATAAAGTTGTTGATAAAAATTACTTTTTTCAATACTTTGAACTAATAAATCCTTAGAAGGGGAGATATGTGCGTTTGAATATTTTCTTAAAAACGTCTTTGTCCTATTGATAACCAAACTGTTGTATTATTGAATAAGGATATACATACTGACACCAGACCAAAGTTGAACCATTAATAATTAATACGTTTCCAGAGAAAGGATGGCTCAAGACAATAATAGGCATGAAATTCTAAAAGAATTATCTCAAAAGGTGCACTAATCACATTCATGTGGTGACATAAAACAAAAAAAATTTTTAAAGAAACCTGAAAATTTTGTTGTCTTACACAAAGTCATATTTCCATTCAAGTCCCAATATTAGAATACGTCTACATCTGGCAAAGTTCGAAGATGGTTGACACAATTGGACAATCGTCATACAACTCCTTCCCACTAAAGATTCTCTTCTCACTTCTCTAGGAAAGCAGATTTCATTCCTCACTACCGCATTAATCACCAACCCAGGCTAGCTGTTTAATCAGAAGCTGGGTCTGACAATTGCTCTAATGTACTGATTCCATTTTTGTGCCACCATGGGCACACCAAGCCCCTCAATCACTGTCAATTACAGAGTAGGAGGAAGTAGACAAGCTTCATTCTTAATAATTATTTAATTAAAGGCAGAGTTACACTTGAAAGGCAGTTTTATCCATGCAAAATTACTGATACATAGTTTGAAACTAATTGACCATGGGACAAACGCACTCATGTGAAGTGGAAACCCAAATACTACTTCACAGGCATGAAAGAGAGAGAGAGATTCAATATTACTTATTTAAGACACTTAAATATACTTGGCAAAACAACTACGGATTAGCTTTAGGGTCTTTATCACTGGAAGCATGTGTAACGGCAGGTGCAGAATTTCTTCCAGGAAGGTTTATGCCTTATTTGTGAATGGATCAGGTAGGTAATGTATTTCCTTGCTCTATCTAGCTGAAGTCCTATCTGAAGGTAGTGATTCAATGCCTGCAGGATATTACTCCCAGCCCTCAGATTTTAATAATATATAAAAAGTCAAACCCAAGTTAATAGCTTTATGTGGTATAGTTTTATCATCTCACTTCCTTGATATATTTGCTCCCAAAAAGACAGACTAGAAATTCTCTAAAACTAGCCTTGGCTAACAGAAGTTTAAGCCATGGATGATGGTAGCCGTTTCTCCCACAAAAGGCATCCTGAATTAAACTGCTCCTTGACCCAGGTCTCTTGCTTACCTCCTCCTATGTCTTTATTTTGTCATTATCCCTTGTTATAGATGCTCAGAATTCTTTCATAAGCCCCTTATTTCCTGAGACCTTTTACCATCTGGGATTTCTCTTCAGTGCAATTGGAGACAAGTCTGGCTGCTACTATAACACCTTAAAGTGTGTTTATGTCTTATAATGCTCTTGCTGGAATGTGGGCACATTATCACGTAGTAACTGAGAGCTAGAAGGTCCTATCTATCTTCATTACTCTCCTGTAATGAACTTTGCCTACAGTTGAATCACCTATGTGTGTTTTTGGTGTTTCACTCCTTTATGTTTCTTCTATTTTCCAGCTGTTCCTTGAACATTATATTTTAAAAAAGCAATTTTATTCTATGTGCTTTACTTATGTGTTTACTCATTGAAAGTTGCTGTTATCTTTTCAGTGCATTTATGTCTAGCAGATTTTTCCATATTGAAGTATCATTGACAGCACTGAAATTTGTTTTTCTAATGCTTAATAAGCCTAAACCATAATTCAGCTGCTATAAAAAGTAACAGAGCCATATTTTCCAGATTTACAAAAATCATATCTGCTTTTACAATTTATTTTTATAATACAGTTTTACTCTAAGTGATTGCCTTGTCTTTTGATTGGTCTCCTATTGCTGTATAGTAACTAGTTCCAGCTCAAGACATATATAGGTTGGATATAGGTCTCTCTTCCGCTCTAAATTTAATCAGCTCTCTCTTTCAGAAAT
The DNA here is from genome assembly GCA_003508835.1 of Eonycteris spelaea. Lineage (NCBI taxonomy): Eukaryota > Metazoa > Chordata > Mammalia > Chiroptera > Pteropodidae > Eonycteris > Eonycteris spelaea. Next base: position 7,515,717 of record PUFA01000043.1, on the reverse strand, counting down.
TCATGTAACTGAGTTGAAATTCTGCTGCAGTGTGAATTTATTCTGGAGGACTATATCATCCCCAGGAAAGAATGTTAACAACTTGAGGGCTGTTCAACGGCATCATATGTTACCTATAGAACAAAGAGGTAAGTTTTCAGCACAAAGCAATTCTTTAATTTGCAAGTCAAAAATGAATGATTAATTTCAGGTATGAAGAAAACCTTTAATAATTAAATTGAGAGTTTCTCTGAATTATCCATGATGAAAATTATAGGTATGGCAAAGCTCAGAGAGATGACAAGTCTAGAACTCTCTTCTCTGGTGTGCCATAGTAATTCTTCAACAGGATATACTGACTCAAGCTCAGCCCACATGCTACTACTTCAATCTTTCTCAATTCACTTCAATGAGAACTTGTTCTTTTAGCCCTAATGTTTAATTTTATAACAAAATCAGTTCCACAGATGGAATTGCAGGCAACATTTATCCAATCCTATAGTTTATAGAACTTTGACTACTAACCTACAACAAATACACAACTCAGACAAGTGAAACAATTTTTAAAGACTGATTATGTTGCATGTTAAGGTATTTGTAAAAGAATCATGAGCTTTTACTATTTCCCATCTTCTATGAACTTGTGAAAAAAAAATTTAAAAACAGCTATGCGTAAAACTGGGAAAAAGTTTGAGGCTGCTTAATATAATCAATATTTTTGAAACAATGATAATTTTCAAGGCTCTTGTGTTCTTCAACACGTGGAACAGCCCAAAGTTTATTAACAGAGTTAAATGTCAATGAAAAGCAGCCTGAGAAATTCAGGACTTGCCATTGAAGAACACTACACTCATTTCACTAAGGAAAATGTAGGTTTCCACCACTTGCATTTTTTTTTTCTGCTAAGGAAATTAAAACAACTTTGAAAGTGAAGAGGATCATGATATTATTCAATATGATCCAACTTATGGGAAAGCACTTCTAAGATATAAGCATTTTTTTTTTCAATTTTCCTGTCTCCTCGAGATTCTTGGGTTTGATGGGAACAGTTTCCTTCACATTATAGTTCAGCAACATAAAGCTCTCTTTTCAAAACTAAACAAACAGAAATCCATCTTCACTTCCACCTGAGGCAGGGGATGAAGAGTGGAAACACAGAAATGGAAACTGGCAAACACTGTTGGAAAGCAGACTCATGCATTCTTTTGAATCAAAATCATATAATTTTGTGGTCTCTTTCATTGACTAGTCAGTCTGATTTTTAACATCCAGACACTGGCTTAAATTACTGTGGACATTCCTTTGCTACACTCTTGAACTGTTTGAGTTGTTTGATCATCTCTTATTCAGATATTGCACTTTAATAAATAATGGGACACACAGTCCCTTGCTTCCTCCAATTATTTAAATACTCCCATTTGTAAGCATCTGATTTTTAGTAGATGGCACTTAATAGTATTAGCAAAAAGGAGTGGTACTTCTGATCACATGGCATTCTATGAATCTGGAGACCCACACATGCCCTGCAGAGTGCCACCACCCAATATAAGATCACAGTGAATGTCTAGTCACCCAATTTTAAACTGGGCCTTCTCAATTTGTGATTTTTGTGATTCTGTTTTATAATCTCACAGAGAACATTTTGCCTGTAACTAATTCTTCCTTAACTGCTTTGTGATATTGCCACTTACCAGATATAGGTGGTATCATTATTTTGCTTTTTATTCAATCTGTACTTCCCATAAAACTGTGATAAAGATACACAGATATTCTTCAGTTTTGTTTAGCAACTCTGGAATTCACAACCTTGCTGTTAAATTTTAGAGTCTCAAGACTGACTTATAGGCTTAAAACTTCTGCTGTCTCATTCTGTATCATTAGCCGTAGACTGCCAGGCAGCACGCCAGGTCTTACTCAGTGTTGGCTTCAAGTAAGAGGGGTGGACTCAGAGCACAGTGGGAGAACTGGGTTCTAGATCCAGCTGACCCTAGCTCTGGGATTTCAGGCAAATCAAGTATTCTCTCTAGGCTTTAAAGTCCTAATCCATATAATGAATACTAGATACACTCCAAAGCTCCTTTCATTTTACTACAATGGCACTGTGTACGACCTGTCTGAGCAAATAGTATCAGCATTGTGGGCTGTGTGAGATCTGTGTGAGATTCTCTCTCTCTCTCCCTCTGCCTCTCTTTCTCTCCTATGTGCCGACACATTTTGCTTGATTCACAGGATAATTTCTTTGGGACATGACCTAATTTCATTAGGTTCAGGATCTTGTCAGTGTGGGTCTTCCTAGTTGCTTTATACAATTAAAATATGAAATATGAGATTGGAGCTCAGACTTTATTATTATTAGTCATGCTCAAAAGAAAAATAAGAAACTAATCTAGTGCAATGATGGGTCAGCAAGGAAAAAAAACCACAAAGAAAAGAGTACTTTAAAAAATGAAGCACCTCATGAGACTAAATATTAGGAATACTGCAATCTCTGAAATGTCAGAATAGTTACATATTGAAAACTCTTGAAAAGAAAACACTTAAATTGGAACGCTCATCTATTGGGAAAAAAAGACAGACATGAAAATATTGGCATAGTTTTAGGATGAACATCTGCAAACTAGGGTTTAAAATTATGACAGTAATTGATACTAGCAAGTGTTGGATATAATTTAGGATATACATATATTTTTTAAATGTCTGTTTTAACCAGATAGATTCTAGGGATGAAAGGGAAAATAGAAGATTAAGTTACCACCCTCTAACCTTAGTGAAAAGACTATACTAGCCTCTAGCTGGTAGAATGCGCTCTATGTACAGCAGTTAAGAAAGCATAGCTGAAACCATGCCAAGAACCTGCTCCCGAGGCTAGACAGGAAGAAACAAAAGGCGAGGGGGAAAGCAACAAGCATAAGATACGAATCATTATGTACAGTATTTTAAAAACGAATCCAAGAAAAAAGTAGGGGGAGTCTGTGCAGCTAAGCTGTTTTTTACACCCTTTAAACAAATATAATGTGTGAATAATAGAACAAACATATTTCTTATCCACAGGAACATCTCTCCCTATTCCACAATGGTTCACAAGATTTTGATTTTACCGTATCCAATAAGAAAATGAACGAAAGTGAGCGTAGATATGCTCAACCACAGTTTCTCCGAGGGGAATCAACATTTTGCAGGTTTTTCAGACCTAGCACCTTACATCTAATGATTTCTGAAACAGAGACTGCTGGCTGACAGGAAAGAGGATGCTGCCTCTGTCTCCTACGCCTGATGCCAGGGCCTAGTGTGCCACGTTAGGAATGAAACTACTTTGAAAACTAAAGTATTCACTTAAAAACGAGTGACCTATAGAGAAGACAAATTAGGCAGTCCTTGAGCCATTAGCTAAAACAATAATCTTTTTGCATAATGTAGTGCTTTTTGCATAATGTGATCTCTTCTAAGATCATGCGTATGTACAAACAGCAGCCCTTACACCATTATCTTCCTTAAAAAAAAAAAAATGACATTTGGTAGTTTACAAACATCAAAACAGCTACCAGCAAAAGCATTTGGTGATAGGGCTCTCCTCCACAAGAACCATGATAATTTGCACGTATTTTAAAAGTCTGGCATGCATGATAATGTCTCCCTTCTAGGTACCTAACTGGACTTGGACCTGCTGATGGAATGATCCCTGACAGAGAAATTCTACACGTGGCAGTCCTGGAGGAGTGGGTGCAGAGGAGTGCTTATCTCACCTCCTACCCAGACGTGGTCTCCTGTCCCATACACTGGCAGATATCCTTAAGAGAAGTCTTTTAAGATATCCTTAAAAGATTTTTCAATACTCAGGTTTATTAGCAAATGAGATTCAGTTTCTTGCAGACGTACCTCGCTTTCTTTATTTTTCTGCAACTTAAAAGAGAAAGAGCAGTTGGGCCTGAAATAAAAGGCAAATGCTGTTGTTCCTTGTATGCATAAATATTATGCAAATATTAAGCCAACTTAATATACAGTGTGACCCACTTTTGAATATAGGTGAATTATATAGTCTGACTAATTTTTCCAGGAAGCTTTAATTTCACTATTTTCCTCCTTAGAGGGGACTTTGATTCCCTAGACCAGCCTTCTGGGGCCAAAGCCCAGTTGGAATCTAGAAATGCAGAAACAGACTGTGCTTGTCACAGCAGTGCCAGGCAAAGACCCTATATGACAGAAAATCGTGTCTGCTGGATAAATTGACTTTGCTAAGAGGCTGAATGAAACTGACTCACTCATGATCCATTAGGCAACTGGCTGGCATCCAACAGGCTAAAAAATAGCTACACAGAATAAATCTTATGTCTGTTGTCAGCAGCCAACTGTGCTAAATTCTCATAGTGTATGTATGTAATAGGTAGTGTTGACCCTGTCTTGAGAACACTTAAAAAAAAAAATCTACCCGACTTTGGAATATATTTAAAGTCATTATGCATATTAGAATTGGGTTTTGGAGGCAAATTAAGTTATGGAAATAAAGTAGGAAGAATAAGGAAATAGATCTCAAAAGTTTATTCATTTGCTTGTCTTAGATTAGAACAGTGTATGTAAACAGTGATGCTCAATATAGATATTTTGCTGCTATCTATGGGGACGATGATGTGATAAAGTCAGAATCATTTTTTCTTCAAGCAAAACAGGACACCTATAAACTGCTTTTAATTATCAAGGCGGAAAACAGCCCAACCATTCATATAAAAAACTAAAAGGACACCGAAGCATCTCCTTCACACCAACCTTGAATACATCTCCGTAACTAGTAGGAAAAAATACAAAATTTACAAATGAATCACACCAACAATTCCCACAACTTCTTTGCTGTTATTCTTATTTTAACTTTTGCTTAATCTTACTCCTTAAAAACTACCTTTTCCCAGTTTTAACCAGTTAAACAAGAGTACATAAACACTTTTTAAGAATTGCTCAACATGTTACAATAAATTTCTTTATTTACTAGTATACCAAAAAAAAAAAACAAAAAAAACAAAAAAAAAAACGGTGGTTGCAATTGGAATTCGCTATTCAGAGAGACCATTTTCAGGTTCTGGGTTTCTTAACAGAGTGTCTAGTGTAATTAGGAGAAATGAAGTCTTAGGCTAGGAGGTATGTTGTGGGTAATGATATCAGTAGGGGACAATGACATGGAACACAAGGCTTAGTTGAATAATGAAGAGAATCTGCATTTCCCCTTTTAACTTGTGTGAAAAGAAAACTGATAGATTGTCCTTTTCTGGGGGGATACAGACATTTATGCTCAATAAATGGTTAATACACACAGAGAGATCGAGGCAGTGAGCAACAAAGTTACTAGATTTCCGTGTAACTTTCAGAAAGATATCCATCAGATGGTAGTCAGACACTCCTACTGGGAATATAAAATAAGATAATAATCACCTTAAATTCCTAATTCCTTCTTTTGTGGTGGCCACCCCAACCTACGTATCAATCAAGAACCCTGACAGAGAGTCATTCTACTCAAGGGTATTATTGTTATTTAAAAGGGGGAAAAGGGGTCATTGTGTTTATTCTTCCATGTTTTCTTTAAAGGTCCATGGAGTTTATCTTCACTGGGAGATCTAGGGGTAGTAATTTTAATTCTTTGGAGCCTCAAGTCTTTAGAGACTATTACTGTCTCAGAGCTTCAGAGCCTAAAGAAAATCAAACAGGGCCTAAAATGTTGGGTTAAGTGAAGCATATCCTCTTGGTAATGCAGCAGGTGGCACTTGGCAATTAGCGATCTCTAGATCCCCATTTTTTTTTTTCACTGCATACATGGCCAGGAAGGTCCAGCCATATTAAACAGGTAAATACAGTAGGTCCAGTCTGGCTGGAATATAGCACGTGTTTTCACATGGTGTTGGGTGAGCTGAGGAGTCATTAAAGCTGACTCAGGGGCTGTTGCAGAAGATAAGTGGAACATAGGGCCAATGGAATTATGGGTTCTTGGGGTCCCATAATTAGTTCAACAAGAGGAAATCGAATTTTCTTGTTTTAAAATAGGATAATATGATTTACCTTGAGAAAACAAAAGATTCAGATGCTTTCAAAAATTTGAAAAGCATGGGATTTAAACCGGTATTGAGTAGCTAGCTGTATTGAAGCTTGATTCATTCAAGATAATACTGTGTCCAGTATCTCAGAGTTGAGGGTGTATCAAAGTTTGGCTCAGAAAGGGCAGTGGCATCTCAGACCATCTTTCCTAAAATAGACCTAAAGTCCTAGACAGACCCCAAAACCAAATCGGCTTCCTATTGGTTCTCCTCTCCTAGACTAGGCCAGACAATGTTATAATTCAAGCTACTAAGATTAGAAAAGAAGCCAAAACATTTTCGGAAGCAGGAGGTAGGAAAAGTTCGACTAGGGCATTATCATGACACACATGAAATTTTACAGTCCTTTAAGGTTTGATACTCATGATTAAGAGTTATATTGTTATATAAAGGAGATGTGGAGCAGTTACTAAGATAATGAAAACATAAATGTGATGTTACTACATCATTTCTTTGTTAATAAAGTATGTAAGGCAAAAGCAGCACTCCCCATAAAAACATATAATTTATCTATTTAAAAAAACAAAACAAAACAAAACATAATTGCAGATACCCCTGCTCCCTGCAAAAATAAAAACCACAAATCTTGTCAGGAATAAAATAGAGACAAAAACCAGAAGAGTTTATTCACACTTGCTACAGTCTAAGTACAGTTCTAGGAGCAATCTTTGTTTACATTGTATTACTTGCAAATATTAGGAAAGAAAGGTAATTTTTATCGGGTCACATTTATGGAGAAACAATACACAGTCCATGAATACTTTCTTTTTTTTTTTTTTTTTTTTTTTTTTTTTTTTTTTTTTACTTCTCTTGCTGTTGCTATAATCCCAGTTTTATCTACAAACTGCCAAACGCCCAAGTCCACACTAGAAAAGCAGATATTATAAGAATCTGTGAAGTGAAAGGTCTTATCATAAAATTTTTTTTGAATTCTACTATTTGATCACGAAAACTCCAACTATACAAATAATAAGCTCACTTTTTCTTGGACAGCTATACAGTTGGCTATACGGTTGCTTTTTTAGTCATATCAACTCCTTTGGGTATTCAAGATAGTATCTTGCTTTTCTTGGCTGCAGCACGCCCTCTTGGAAAACATCTGGGCCACAAGGCACATGTTATGTTTAAGATTATGGTGTGACGACCCTAGGAGGCCAACTAGAGCTTAGACAATACAAGAACAAATGCAATGCAGAGTAATTCAACATTTCAAATGCCTAATAGATGAACCAGCATCAAGCTGTGGTTTCAGAAGTATAATGAAATCAGAAACAAAAAATCACTGAGAATCAAACTGATCTAACAGAAAAGAAAATAGTCACTTATCTTTATTAACAACCTAACACAGCAATTGTTTTAATAACTTAATAAACTATTTAAACAATTGTTGAAAAGCTGTCACTATATTTACACTGGGTCTACTGGGGCTTGGAAAAAGATTTTCTGAGAGTTTTACCAGGGAGTGAAAATCCTTGCATATATAGATTTCAGATTCCATCATAATTCAATAAATATATTTTGTGTACATACTATAACAAAAGGTTGGGACTGGGCACAGGGAGGTAAACACGTGAAGATTAAAATAATAAATGGTAATAATAATATAATTTTCATCTTAAAGAGCTTACAGTATAATAAGGAAGGTAAGGCACATTCAAAAATGACCTTTATGGAAAGCAGCCTTCAGCAAATCCTTGTAGCTGAGAATACAGACAGTTTTGTCCAATGCTTTGCAAGATGAGTATAATGTTAGTTAATAGAAACTGGTTAGAGGGATCGCATTATGGGGTGAGTGGAACAGGTGGAAAAAGCTACACGGTATTTGAAATTATAATGAGCCCTGAAGGACCAAGTATCTTAGCTCTTGTAGCTGTAAATTTTATAAATATTTTAGTCACAATTCTTTCTTTTCTTTTTCTTTCATTGAAAATATCTGTATCCTCATGCCTTGTTCTGCCGTCTCATAGTTTTCCCTCCTATATAACATCAAAGCTAATTCCTATTTTCTTCGTAAGAAAACTAGGCAGGATGTTGGGAAAGCCCATTTCTCCTCTTCTGCTACAGCTGCGTAACCACCCCATATCGATCTTTGCCCACAAGCCTGTGAATATGCTTCTGCAAATGCATACCCACAGGTAGCTCCAAGGATAACAGAAGGAAGTGGTGGAGATAGGGAAATACATGGTTAGGGGTAGTGGTGTTTGCTATGTGCCAGACACTTCCAAAGTGCTTTACATATAACAACTCCTCTAAACATCATGATTTAAATGTTATTTTTATCTCTGCGTTATGAATGAGGAAACAGAGGCCCCAAAACATTAGGTAAATTATTTAGAGCTGCATCGATAATAAAGACGGGGAGGCAAGAATCAAACCTAGGTAGTGTGTGTTCAGCTCACGTTCTTAAACACATTATCATACTGTCTCTGATCAAAATGAGTCAGGGAAAGAGGTGGCAAAAGATATAAAAATACCCTTTATAAAAGCAATGGTACCAGCTCCCCTCCTCTCCAAAATTCTTACAATGCATTCTTTTTAAAATAGTCTTTTGTTGACACATTTTGATCATAAAAATCTAGCACAATTAGCACTGTTGTAAAAAGGGCTTGTTTGTACTCTTAAGTACCTCTGAGCTGCAGGCCGGTTATAGCCAGGAATATCTTAAACTTAACGATTTGCCCCATCTTTCACAATAAAAGTTCGTGGTTTGGACCTACTGATGTTCTCATGACCGTCATGTAAGAAGCAATATTGTTCCTACATGGATTCTGATCGCCTCTCCAGGCACTCGGAGCCCAGCCCTGCCTGAGGAGATTACAGTCTCAGCTAATGGTTTTGAGCTTCTTAGTTTCCACTGGTAATAGATCATCTGTCTAGTTTGACAACTTCCTTAATAGCTCTTCCTCCTCACCATGTGTTTAGGCTCATGCTCAGCTTTGCTAATCCCATATGTGGTTTCCGGTTTTCCCTTTGTTTCTTTTTCCTTTTAGAATAAATTCAAGCGACTTTAGATAATAGTGCTTTGTTATATCATGCAATGCACATAACCACTTTAGCCTCTATCCACCCATCCATTCATTCATCCACCTATCCATCATCCATCTACCTGCTTTCATCTGGAAATAGCTTGTCTAAAATTCTCACAGATGATACCAGAACAATCCTGTTTCACCTTTTACTGTAATGTTGATAATGATATTGCAGATTTTACCAATTCTTTATAGCTTCTCATCTCTTCTTTGCTAACGATCCATCCTGTATTTTCTATTTTATTTCTATTCAGTAGTATGCTGAAGATGGTTGAATGTGGTTTATATATCTTTATAGAAATCAAGATTTTTTTACAAAAATTTTAATAATCTCAAAGATTCCTGAATTTGCACTCATTCACAATCAGGATTATAAGGCTCTTGTATCCACATTCAGACAATGGGTTAATGTAAATCAGTTTTTTACTTCAGAGGTAACTGGCTATACTTCCTGCCCTTTGTGGTATCACTATATCATTAATATCAAATGATTTGTCTCATGTACCACTCTGAACATGCCCATAAATTGAGCACATTTTCCTCTACCTCCTATGAGTCATTACTGGATGCTCTCAAGCACAGAGTGGTCTGCCTTCATAGTCTCTGGGGCTCTCTCACTTAGACCTTCCTCAGTGCATTACTGTAGAGCTGGCAATTTATCTCCTAGGACAGCTGTGTCACTTGCCTTATAGAATTAGAAGATCTTTCTTGAAAGCAAGTTTCTAGGTTTACATCACCTTCCCTTAGATCTTTATGTCTCTTAAGTTGCAATCAAATTATTTGTGTGCCACAAATAATCCTGTTCTGACTAAGGAATTTTGATATCTTCTGAGTTATTTTAACCTGGAGGTTGACACACAGACCAATACTTTTCTCTCCTCATCACTGTGTGCTCCATCTCTCTGATTTGGCTCATTGTAGTGTGAGCCCAAAAATTTCATTTAGTTGTCATTTTTGAGACTATATTATTGCTTCTGGCTTTCCTCAATTTTTCTTTTATGTATCATCTCTGATGGGATATAGAAAACCTTTATTTCCTTTTCTTTTCCTTGTCTCTTTGTTTGGTTTTCAGTTTATACTCATTTCTTTTTCCCCCAACATTCCAATATGAATTAGGTATGTAGTTTGAAACTCTATTTTTTCTCTTTTTTTCCATATGTTTTGCCTCCTTAAGGAAAGAAATAGAGTCATATTGTTAACTTGAATCTGCCATGGTCAAAGAGATAGCACTAACCAGAAGTACAAAACTAAGGAAGTTCAACAGCCTAGATTGGAAAGAAATATTTAAGACAGCAATTATAATGATAAAAACACACTGTGTTTTTCCTTTTATGCAAAAAAAAATTATAATAAATCTGTTTTAAAGAGAAAGCATCAAAGTTATAGAGAAAGCAATCTAGTCCTGAAATTAAAAAACAAACAAATTATAAATTAGGCATCAGACAGTTGTCAAATTATTAAGTTGTTTGAGTCATTTTCTTAGGGTTCTCAATCTAGGTGATTCAGTTTCTGCAGGACCATTCCTCAGTAAGAAATGCACTTCCTCAGACCCCCTTTTTCTAATATCCCTCTTGGAAGAGACCTTCCTCATATACCACTCTGAACTTGGCCCATAGATTGAGCAGATTGTCTCCACTCCGATGAGTCATTGGCTGGATGCTATTCTGCAGGAAGATTTTTTTGCATATTCTTTAGATACTTTTTTCTTAATATTTTGAAGTTGAAAAGTACCTTTGAGATGATTGCAATGAGTTGTTGAAAAACTATACCTACAGCTTACCAGTGATGTATTTAATTGTTTTCATAAGCAAGTTTCATGGAGGATGGGAAATTGAAATCTTAGAAGTCTAGGGGCAAAAAAATCAGAATGTGCATGTGGTAAAGGTGGAGTGGAGGTGGAGGTATGTAAGAAAAGGGATTTGGCTGTGTCTGAGAAACCCCTACAACCCAAAGTTCTGACAAATCTTCATGAAAAAAAGGAGATATTCCTCACATTCTAACTGAGAGTCACTGATTTAGACCAAGTCCCTACAAAAGAATAAATTAAGGAACAAGGAGGCTGCTGACTCCCAAAATGTGATCAAATCAGTTATAGTGGTAGAGCTAAGTACAGAATTCAGGCTTATCGACCCCTAGTCAAGTCATTTTCCCCATAAACCCTGTTGTTAGTTTGTCCAGGTGTAAGAATATTTAGTACTAAAGGATTTAGGGATAGGATTTTCCTCAAAATCTACTTAATTGCTCTTTAATAGCCATATTCCTTGCAGTGATGGAAACGTTCTGTATCTTGACTGAGTCAAGGTTCTCTACTTGTTTGTGATATTGTAATATAGTTCTGGAAGACATTACCACTGGGGGACACAGTCAAGGGTTCATGGAATCTCTCTGTGCTATTCCTTACAACTGTAGGTGGATCTATAAGTATCTCAAATTCAAAAGTAGTTAGTAAAAATCATATTTCATTATCAACTGAATTCACCTTGAACTAGAGTATGTGTATGTTGTTTTTTTTTTTTTCCTGAAAAGGTCAGTAGTGTCAAAACTGTCAAAAATTTATACCACCTCCTAATTACCACTCTGCTCTCATAACTAATTTACTAGATATCTCAGAATAAAATGTTCAAATTAATGAGTTGTCAAAAGAAAAAAATCAATATTAAGCATTGACTAAAGTTGTTCAATTCTGAGAATTAGTTAGGAAGGCTCTCCTCATGCACATGTGAAGAAAATATTATTATGAAAAAATGGTGTTTTAAAATTATTTCCGCAAATAATACCATTCTTTTTTTTAAATAGAAAATATATAAAGAGAGAAAGCAGAAAAATACACATAGAAGATGAGGCCACCTCAGTTTCAATAAAGCGTAAGCTATTTATCAATATGCATAACTTACCAGTACGAATGAAAACGTAAACCTCTGCTAAAATACTCTCTTTCTTACCACTTAATTTAAAAGTGGAGTACTTCTTGGAACAGCAAAAAGAAAATCATTCTTTTTTGATGAGACAAATTAAAAGCAAAAATTGTAGCAATCAAATAGTCTCTTAATAAAATAATTCTTTAAATGTTGGCAATGTGTAAGGAGGTCTGAGTATAGGCATGACAAAAATAGAATCAGGAAGTGCTTTCTGGTTTGTTCTTCTGGTCCCTCTGACCCAGGTATTCTAGTATGCATTTTTATTCATGAAGCAAATTAGAAGAGCTCAAGGTTTTGTAACAAGAATTTAGACCAGGTTCCTGACTATAGCACATGATGAGTCAGGAGGAGACTCTAGCAATATCCAAATGTAAATATAAACACATAACAGCGTTTCATCAGCATAAAGATGCTGGCTTCAGAGAAAGTTTTCCTTCTTACTCTACAACATAGGGAGTGTTGGAAGATTTCCCTATGTAGGAAGGAGGCAGAACATCAAGATAAATTAGAATGAGGCAACACTTCTCCCCAGAGCATTGCAGGCTCCAACAAAACACGGGGATGGCGGAATGTCGAGTCTGAATATCTATTGTGAATGAACAAATGGAATCCTATTTTTGTCTTCACGAAAGTAGTTATGCCTAAAAGGTGCATTCAGCTTGTTTTGTGGTTCCTCACTTTCCATCTCTTTTGTTCTAGAGACTGTAAAGTTGAGGCCAATTTGCATTTACAGTCAATTTCCAAAGACTGATGCTGAAACTTTCTGCAAACGCTTTTCTTAAACGGTGCTGTTCTGCTGTGCTCAGCTTCCCTGACAGTTCTATAGCCTGTGTTTCCTTGCTTTACAGCAATTTACATCAACACAAGCCCTGAATACTGTCAACTGACACAACACACTAAAACAAAGAGTAAATAAACATGGAAATCGACTGTTGGCTTCTGGTCATAAATACAGAGATGGCAAGGTTCTCTCTCAAGTTTGTCTGCACTTAACGAAAGTATGTTTCTTTATGGATCTGATCCAAAATTTTAAAACTCATTTTCAAAAGTCAGAGTTCATGATGTATAAACAACCTCTAAAACCTTTAACCAATAGATGTAAATTAAAGTTGCCTGCTCACACTGGCTATGATATACTACTTATTATTATAAAGATAATAAGATAAATATAAATTATACTAAACGTATAGTGACATTGCTATGAAGCTTTTTTTTTTTTTTGGTTCTAAAGATTATGAATTCCCTTAGACATCTATCAAAATATGTGCTCTATAAATCAGTTTAGATAAGGTACATACTTTTATTCTAAACTAAGTTATGACAAAGGAGATTGCTTAAAGGAGAGCAAGAAGTTTTCCTACATAAATTTTATATAAATTACAGATTTATATAATTACAGCATTTTAATTTTCATAAGCCTTACCATAACTATTTATTATTCTAACATTTTATATATGGGGGGCGGGGAGGAACTATATACTTGGGAAATAACACCTGCTGCCTTCCCCATGGTTAGAAGTATTCCAAGTGGCAGTCTTCCATATAGCTCTGCAGCATATGAGATTTGACTTCTAGAAAGGAATCAAACTATCCTGAAAAGTAAAAGGAGGCATCAGAAGCAGGTGTTATACAACTGATGGTATGTTACAAGATTATTCCACTCATGACTAAATTTGAATAAACTTACTACATCTTTTAAGCATTTTAAAATCTCTTTTTAGTAGTTCATATTGGAAATCAGTCTCACAAAACTACATATCAAAACCCAAAATTTTAATATAGTAACTACAACTTTTACTTTGCTCCAACTTAAGAAAAAAAATACCTTATTCTGCAGGGAACTAATTATCCAATTACTATAATTTTTTAACACAATCAAAGAATAATAAGTATTATTGCTCTCATTACATTGCTAGAAGTATGAAAGCAAAAAGAAGTATATAAGATTTGTATTTTAAGATTCTCCTTTTGGTTTATTCATTAGCGTTTAGTCTAAATTTTGATAAGAACCCTATCTCCAAAAGTAAGTAGGTGTTCAAAGAAAGAAATAAATAAAAACTATTGGCAAACCTTTTGAGAAACATTAGATTTAAAAAGTAAGTAGGTTATTTTAATTTAGGACTTCTCACACTTATATATGCTAAAGTGCTTTGTGAATCTTCAGGAATGGAAAATAATTGCCAAACTCTGCCCACAAAACACTTTTCCTATTTAAAAAATTTTTAATAGTATTCCTATTAACATGTGTTCCACTAAATTCATTTTTTTAAGTCCTGATTTTAAATCCCCAAATTCTGACCTAACAATGAGAACATTCTGCATTGGTTGTAATTTTTAATTTGATTCCTCAAATTAGTGTTCTGCATCAAATATTTACTGCTTGCCTAACTTAAGGACTCAAGGTTTGCTAGAGAATATGAAACTATAATGACAACAACACTGAACTCAAGAGACAGAGCCACTGAGTCCAATGTCAGTTCTTCCACTAACAAGCTCATGGCTTTGAGGAGGTCTTTTAACTCCTGTAGACAGCAGTTTTCTCACCCACTATAAAGAAGTCTGACTAAAATTGTGGCTCTTCCCATGTGACTCTTGAAATAAGCAAAGAGTGTATGGATATCCACGGAGGTATTTATTTATCCAGTCAATATCTGGAAATTAATCAGTGGGTAGAGACTGATAGCATTACCATAGTATCCAGTAATAAAAATACTACAAATAGGATGTTAACTAGCAATATATGATAAGTAAGTTCCAGAGTAAATACTTTCCACAGGTAGTACTTGTAATAACAAATGAATTGGTGACTGGTGATTGGTGTAAAACTTAGGTTTCCCATCTATTTTCAGACCGAGATTATTTTATCAGTATAACCCTAAATAATATCAATCACAGGATTATAATTTTTTTCTAAGATGCATAATGTTCAGTAAGGTTATGAAAGTGTTATAAAAAGAAAGTGGTATTTTCTCACATTACAAAGTAATTTTTTCTTAAGTATACTAGAATATGTTCAAGTCTATGATCTTGGATTGAAAATATCATCATATATAAAGGAGGACAATCAGAGTGTGGTACTACTAGCCAGTTACACAGTAAGAGAATAACATACTGAAAGGAAAAAGAAAAAAAGTCAATTTAATCATTACAAATGTGCTTGCCTCTCATTCATTTGATTCACGGGGGTCAGGATACCTGTGTATGATTCTAGATATAAATTAAACAAGCAAAGGCTATAATGAACTCAAAGGATTCAATGTTCAACAAATTAATGGATGTGATCTGTTAAAATGAGTTAATAATCAACTGAAAACAAACAACAAAAAAGTTACTCTTGGAAAGACTTAAAAAAAGGGGTGGGGGGACAAGTAAAATGGTGCTCCAGATACAAATGTGAGAGAAACGGATCTGCTGTGAGTGGGGTTAAGTTAGGTATTGATGCTATTACTGAAAATAATAGCAGTGTATCTGCTGTTAATCTCCAGCCATGGTAACTAGGGTGTGACCTGTCCAAGCACGGAAGAAACATCTTTTTGTCGGCACGATAGGTTACTATGATATTCCCTATTTCAAAAACCACATTTTTATTCAAAAACACATTTTTGAATTGGTAAAGAAATGATGGGACACTCATAAACATGATCATCTGCCTAAAACTGACTCTTGTAGGAGAGCCATTTGACCATACCTCCCCACCTGGATTTCTCTCTACCATGTCAACATTACAGTTCAAACAGTGATAAATGGAAAAGAAATTCAAGCTAATTTTGGCACAATATCAAATGCTTCCAGTCGCTGACTGGGACTTAATGAATTCAATTCACATTAATGTATTGTATTCTATCTTAGTTCTTTATTTAGGGTGATTGGAAAGAAACCATAGATGCTTAGAAATAAATTATTTTAAAGATAGAAAATAAGTTCTTGTGGATGTCAACGCACTGCATTTTTTTCCATGAAAAGAGATAGTAAGTGGAAAATAACTATTTGCAAGCATATAGTTACTAAAAAATAAAAAGAACAATAAATAGTCTATTCGAATGGGAAATAACTGAAATATATAGTTCTTCTACATGATAAAATGCAGTACAATTATTCAAGTTTTAGGTTAAACATTTTCCTTTGGAGAAAATATATTTATGTTTATATTCTCTAAATATATAATTTTTCTACAATCTGTTCAGTTACTCTTAACATGCTAAATGCTCCAATCTCCCCTGCTAAACATAAAATCACAGTGTCTCTAATACTTATCCAATTAAGTTCTGATTCTTTAACCTAGCATTTCAACTCTTTTATAGTAAGGCCTTAACTATAATTCCAATCTTATCTTTCCTCTATCCCAAATGTGTTCTTCTCTTGAAATTACTTATATTCTTGCTGTGTGAAAAAAATGACTGCAAACTTCTGCCTATGAACCTGGGAATGCTTTTTCTCCTCCACCAATTTTTACTTTTCAAAATTCTAACTTCCACTCAAGGTCTCCCTCGATTTATTTAACCAGACAGGATACTGTGGGCATGGCATTCGTGCTCTCTCTTTTTCTCTTCCCACATTGAACTGTGAAATTCGCAACTACTGAACTACACTGAACTACAAAGAACTGCAGAATTCTTTGCACTGTCTGTCTTAAGTCACTTGAAGTCTATACAGCTCTCTCAAGGCATTAAGTCTAAATTTTATTACACTTCTTTGAATTTTTCTGTAACAGTTTGATGTGGTTAAGCATAGAGACTCTGGAAGCAGATTGCTGGGGATCTACTGCTACTAGATTGAGTAAAGCTATTTCCTCACTTAAAAGAGTAATAGATTAGTAACAGAATATAATTTCTAGGGTGGTTATGAGAACTTATTTAGATAACAAATATGAAACTCTTAGAATTGACTTGAGACATAAATAAATAAGTATTCAAGATCCATTAAATTGAAAAACTATTTTGAAATACTTTATCAAAAGCCCATTTGTTATTTATGGGTTAGATTCAGGTAATCCTTCAATACTACATTTGACTATTTTATGTTCACTGTGCATTTTTGTATATAACTGTAAATTTATTACACATATATTAAATAATGAATGTAGACTGGATTTATGCAAGATAGTAGTACAATTAAATGGTAAGAGAAAAAATAAAACTAAAATAATATAGAAACATTTTGGAAGTGTATTAGAGAACATAGCTTTAAATAGTGAGATGCAATTGCGGCTGTTAGGTGTTTACTTCTTAGAGGTATAAATTTATTGTTTAACTTTCATAAGTTCTATTTTCATATGAATGTAGAGCACTTCATTTTTGTATTTACTAGCCTAATAGTAAGGGCTAAACAGGATGTTATCTTGGGTTTCTTCCAGACCTCTTATATAATTTGACTGAGTAAAACAGATTATACTCCTCATAGCTCTCATGTTCTTGTCTTATTGATGATAGATATAAAACAGGTGAATTTATCCTAATATGCAAATAAGCAAGGCATTGATACTAAAGTGAAAATGCTAAAATTATTTAAGTTAAAGTGCTGAAAATTTAAATATTTATCAATGTTGCTTAATGAGCAGGAACGGGTTTCTCAGTAGAATAAAAATAGCATAATTTCTAAATCACCTTATTACTTACAAAAAGGTATTACATTAATAATTTAGATTACTTTAAAGGCAAACTCTTTTCAGTAATTTTTTTTCACTAACAACACATTTTATCTATAACCGATTTTTTTCAAAATGTAAAATATAACAAATGAGAATACTAACAAATTTAATTATATATAATCGTGATTTTCATTACTACACTCCTGGAATATAGAAACTTGCACACAGTAGGCCCTGACTCAAAGAATGCTATTTACTCTGTGTCATGTTTATGTGTTCTATCTCATTTTTGCATTGAGGATTTGAAATATTTAACATTTAATTTCTGGCAAATATTTTCTGATATCTTTAATGTCCCTATCACATCTGTTTAATGAACCTTAATAAATGTGTCACTGCTTTCATGTTCTATAAACTGAAGTCATATGTGCATTAGTGCCCTATGAATATCCTGAATTTGCCTGAATTACAGCATTTCGATGGTGACAATATACCATGAACTAATTATTAATAAAGCCTTGTGTGCAAAAATTTTCCAAGCAGTTGGGAAACTCTTTTTTGTTTGTTTTGTTTTGTTTAATTACTTTTACATTACTTTGTAAAAGGAAAAGATGTTAGTATAAATATATTCTTCACATTGGTCTATGCTATCTTACTATATAATATTGACACACTATATTATCATTGGTTCCCAGTTAATAAGTAAAAAATAAAGCGATGCAATACATAAGATAAGATGCAGAATAAGGAAGAGGGCACGGACAATTAGTGTTAATATAGAATATTTTAAAGTAGAACCACTTCATTGTGTCTAAAAAAAGTATATTGGTAACAAAATTGAACAGATATAGAATTTTTGCTTTATTTGCTTGACTGTAACATGCATTCTGATTTATCTAAACATACCAGCACCAATTGTAATGTACAATAGTCAATTCTTTTCCACAGCAATTACCTATAAAATCTATTATGCAGGTCATCAATAAAACCTAATCAGTATTCATGACAAGACTGACATGGTGTTCATTTGTATTGCTAATTCTACTTTCCTCCCTGAAAGGAGGGGTCTTCTAAGGAGCAACATTGGCCCCTGTTACTTAATAAAGAGTAATGAAAAGGGAATGGCCTTTGTAACCAGATAGATATTATTTTGCATCTTTAGCTTCATCATTTATTAACTTATGTTCTTATTCTTGTTATACAGCATCTTGGATCTTTGAGTTCCTTATCAGTAAAATAGGGATAACAAATACCATGTGTTTTATTGTATTATTTTGAACAGCAGAAAATACATAGTTCATTCATTCATTAAACACACTTGGTGGATATGAAGATAAATAAAAGGAGGCTTCTATTCTTCTTAAAGAAGCTTAAAGTCTAGTGGATGGAGACAAATAAATAGCGAAGTTTACCACCACTACAATAAACTTTGGTACAGGGCATACTGCGGCGGGGCGATGGGAAGGGAGGGCAGTAAATTCTGCCTTGAGGAAGGATATTAAGAAAGGTTTCAGAGAAAGTTATCTTTGGCTAAGTCTCCAAAAGATTCAGTCCTGTGATTCAATGTTTACCACCCTGTTAACATCATCTTGGGAATCTATACCATCTGTCTCCTTAAGTAAGCAAAATCTTTTATCTTAGTCATCGGTGGCTAAATCTACATGTTCACAGAAATCATGTTCTTATAGGGGCAAATTGGATAATGGCTCCCAAACTGGATCATTTGAATTACATTGTACAGTGGTCTACATAGGTGATGTACTGTACCACTTGCCCGGGACATTACTGGTTTTATCACTAAAAGCCTAGCATCCTCAGCATCCTCAGTCTCACTTTTAAAACATAAAGTCCCATGTGCTCAGAACTCCTGCAGTCCTGGGCAAACGGGGGAAACTGGTCACTCTAGGTCTACGAGCATAGTCAATATGGCTTAAATTAGTGGATTTACCATCCTACTCACAGTGCATTCATTCTGAAAATGTAAAACCGGAGAGAATTTCTAGTCAACCAACCATCAGGCACATTAACAATAACCTTTCACTAAAGATGTGGTAATTATATTAGACCCTGTACCCAATTCAACTCATTACTTTAATTCACAGTTTAAATAATCAAAGGTAAATATGAGGGATTAACAAAAGAGTAAAATGTCACAAGTTAATTTACAAAATGACATCCTCAATGTGTAAAATAATATGATATTTTATTATTCTGAAAGTAATCAAATTTTCCTTATCTTCAAGAGATTAGAAAAAAGCAAGGTAATGACTTTCAGGAGTTAGATACTTAGCTCATAGGAGTAAACATACTTACAAATTCATTAGCAAAAATTCCCTTCATTCTAATCAAAATGGGCATGTTTTCACTCAAGAATATTTGACCTTATTATTTTGTACTCCAGGAAGTGAATATGAGACTAGAGAGGTAGATTGAGCCTGAAATTCAGTCATTACTCACTACTTATAGAATTAAACTGGTTTAACTGACTTGACTGGTCTTCTTAAAGATATATACATATCAAACAACAATAAAAGCAGAAATAAACTCATAGATACAGAGAATATTTTGAGGGCTATTAGATAGGATGGGGGTTGCGGGGGATGAAAAACAAGGCAAAGGGATTAAGAGGTACAAATGGATAGTTGCAGAATAGACATGGAGATGTAGAGTGTAACATAGGGAAGGTGGTTAATAATTTAATAAATATGTAAGGGGAAGAGGGGTACTAGATTAGGGATGATAGCTTTGTGAATATGTGGATCTCTGATCACTATGCTATACAACTGAACCTGGTATATTATTGTATGCCAGCTAAAATCGAAAAAATAACTCATTGAATTAGATGATGTGAACATAAGCAACTAATTGTCTATTATATTTCAATAAAGCTGGAAAATGTGTGTGTGTGTGTGTGTGTTGTGTGAGAGAGAGAGAGAGAGAGAGAGAGAGAGAGAGAGAGAGAGAGAGAGAGAGAGAGAGAGAGAGATTTTGGTAACAAGTGCCTAAGTAGTCAAATTAATTCCGAATAGTAGTGTGGTATCTTTTATATATCATACTACAGTGGCAAGAAGGGGAGAATAATTAATTAAATTTGTCAGTGTATTAGAGTAAAAATTAAAGTGACAGTGTTTTTAAGCTCAATACTTACTTTTTTCAAGAAAGACAACTAAAATTATCACGCTAAGATGATTACTTGGCCATAAAATAAGGGTATGAAGCTATTTTCAATTTTGAAAAGTTACATTTCCTTTAGAACATTATAATACTAGAAAATAGACATATACTACATATATTGTTAAGAATTTACTAAACCATTAATGCATTTAAACTGTTGGCATTTACATTCTGAAAACTATGATGGCTACAAGATATTTCAGCTTTTTTTGTACAAGAATAAACATGAAAATATAAATTAGTCATAATTTGTCCAAAACCGATAGCTTATTATCTAACAGTGTAAATATTTACTTCTTCCTTTTCTATGACATTTAAAAATATACTTTTCAATTTTCATCTTACTCAAGTAGTTGTCTAAATTTAATAGCCAAGTTATACCCAGCTCAATTACCAATGAATTGAAACTTTTAATTTTGAGCAATTAAAATTATGAAAAAATCTTTGCAATAAACAGATTTAAAAGATACTATAATCAGCGTGGGTTAACATTGCACTAGTTTACTGCACATGGGATAATCTCTTTCAAATAAAAGGATGAAAATGGCTATCTTCTTGTCTCTACTGGTAAAGTGATATTAATTAATTTCACCAAAGCCTAGAAGTTTAATTTAATCTCCTTTATTCTTATGTTAATTGCTTTGAAGAAGGTTAAACAATTGATTGAGACAGAAGCCTTTTTCAAAAGCCTTTAATATAATGAGAGCATTTCTGAGCACTCATTAAAGCTGACCACCATATAATGCTAGAGGTGAGCACTTTAAAGAACCTTTAATTGAACTCAGAGTGAAAAAGTCTATAGGAGTCATTTCACACAAGACCAGTAAGAAAATAAAGCATACCTAATGTAGGCTATAGGCGCAATAGCCAAAACGCCTGATACTGACAGTTCTCTTAGACCACAGGAGACATTTACATTATTATTCATCTCTGCTTTCCAAACCTATAGTGCATTCCTTGTGATGGCCTGCCCTTCACCTTTTTAGTAGTCCCCTTCAGATAAGTGACTTAGAGCAGTAGCTGGAAAATATTACAATGAGATTTTCATGATGCACTGTTCTAAAATGTGAATTTATGCTCCATTTGTCTTGAAAAGAATTTAAATATAATTAAATGTATAAAATGGATGTTTTTCTGTTTCATCTCAATAAACAATTAATATCCATGATTTACCTCTACAGAATATAGGGTAGTATTTGTCTATATTTTCTATAATATAATGTGACCAAAGTAGAAAAGATCATGAATTGAGAAGATTTTTGTGAATAGAATCTAAATGGAAAACATGAGGTGACATAGCAGAAGACAGGAAAGTCTATTCCTTTCTTACTGACAGGTGTGCCTAGGTATATTCAACATAGGGAAGTATTTTATCATTAGAGGAAGAAAGTTTCGGTCAGTGTTAGAAATGCACTTACTTTAAATTTCGTAAGAGTAACTATGGGGTGGGGGCCAGGTAAGTTAGGAGGAGAAGGTGATAAATTCTGCTTTAAAGTTATATGGCCTTGATAGCCTACAAAGCAAGTAAAAACTACTTGAGGAAGTACTTTGAAATTATATGTCAGAAATTCCAGAGAATATACATGAGTGAATAGAGTTCTTAAATTTTATTAAGATTTTGAAGGAATCATAACTTATTTTAATAATCACCTGTAATATTCATGCTATATAACCCAAGCAAGTTAATGAAAAGAGTTGGCAAAATATGCAAATATCCTTATTCTTTTGATTCATGGTCAATTGAAAAGAAAATGACTAGAAATTTCTTTTTGCTTAGTGAGTTCAATGAAGCCATATTAACATGAAAAAGTAACTATTGAGTATTTTATAAACAAAAGAGTGTTTGTTTAATTTTAATCAAATAATAAACTACCATACATTAGCATCATATGTTTTCCTTCATTAAAAGCTTCATTATATTTGCCTTTATTGTACTATTTCTCTTTCCCAGACCCACGGAAGCAGGCAGTCTCATCTCTCTAGTCTCTCCTTTTAAGTACTTAATAGTTCTAGAATATAGCTTTTGCTCAATAAAATATTGAATAAATGTATTAGAGCTAAGAAAACATAATAAAATTCAGAAAGCTCAAATTCGAATAAAGTATTTTACTTTAGATCTTTCTGAATACAATCAGTTCCATACTTTGTACAATCTACAGATATTTTTATCTGTAGACATATAAACTACCCTCATTCAAATAGCTATTTCCCCAGAAAAAAAAGAGTCTAGGAAAGATCAGATTGACAAAGGCTTGAATGAGGTCTGAGAACATCCACAAAAATTATTCTCTTAATTAATATGTAAAGGGTCTTTACATTCATTTGCTTTTGTATCAATTGCTCTCAAAAGGGCATCAGAACTTTCAATAAGTTTCCTATAGTCTGAATGAAATTGTCCTAATATTTTTCAGTTGTAGTTTGCCAATTTTGTGGTCTTTAACACAACAAATATGCAATCACTGCTGCCACTGTCTGCCTATAAATTTCCTTAAATGTTCTCTAAAAAAGGGCACAAATTGAAAGAAAGTCTACTCATGGCAAGGGCAGATTCAAGTGAAAACTTTCATGAATTTTCTTGCCTGACTAATAAGCTTCAATTATTCTTTCTTAGATTAAACATTACTTTTTACTTCTGCACATCTTGGACTTTGATTACAAATCTGTTTCATAAAATAAAATGATAGCATTGGTAACCTAAACATATCAAAACGGTAATTTCTTGGTTAAAAAATGAAACTGACCTGCAATGATAAGGCAAATATGCGTATAAAATTATATTTAGTTCCCCTAAAATACTTGAACAAGGTTAGAAATAGAGGTAAATAATAGATGCTCTCATAGAAATACCTTTTCTTACAACTAATACAATTTTATATCAGTATATAAAGTCAGATAGTAAAAAATGTTCAAAGAAGTTAAGATTGCTTTATTCAATTTTCATCATGACACAGTGAATTTCAGCCTCATAAAAGATATAATATTTTTCCCATCCACATAGAGTCTTAGGTTTATAAGTGAAAAATTTCATCTGTACCCTTATGGCAGTAGACAAAGAACATTTTGCTCAAATGTCATTCTGGTTGCAGTGTCAAATAATTTTGAAATAAGACACTTTCAGTTCACTGCATGATTCATAGGTCCTTAGAAATGATGTGGAGCAATGCAAAGGATTTTCATAGTGCAAAGACAGTCACAAATTCACTGCAGCAGTCAACTGAGAGTAGATTTTTTTTTCTTCCTGTAGGTGTCTGACTCACTGTCTCTAATAAGAATAAACTACATGGGAGAAAATACAGGACTGAATTTTTTTTTAATCCATTGTCAGGGAGCCGTAATTCAAGATGGCAATTTACTACTTATTCTTCTAACTCGTGAAAAGGACATGCTGAAAGTGTAACAGTAGAAGACAGTGATTTGTAAGACATAACCATTTTTTTAATTACTTGTTTGTTATGTGCTATCATTGATTACATAAGTATCATTTAATCTATTCAACAGCAGATAAACTAGAAAGCTTTGGATTCTATTATAACCCTACTTAGAGATATCTTACAGGATAAGCTAAAGATAAACTCTATTATCTACCCCTCTTACGATAGTGACACGCCGATTATTATAATAATTAATTTAATTGAAAACTTTATGAAGCTTTGAAAGAGATTTTACTTTATAGACTATGATACATAATCAAATGACATACGCAGTTTCTGCTCAAGTTGTTGAGATCGTCTGGCTGCTTTGTGGTCTGACACTAAATCATTTAAAAATATTTTTTTGTTTTGTTATTTAGTTATATATATATATAAGAACTGTGGTCATACTGGATGTTTCTTCTTAAACACAATTCAATTTTATCTTTTAGTTCAAGTGAGAATAATTTTCCACATTCTTCTTTTGTAAAACAAATAATTATCATTTGCAGCAAGTTAAAAAAGGAAAAAGGAGTTATATTTTTCTACAGTCCTATGAAGAGGGGAAGAAAAGAGCACCAGGAATACTTGAGTACTTTGCCAGCTCTCTTCACTAGCTTCTCTGGGATAATAACCTTAGAAAGCATGATAATCATAATCATCATGATAGCTGTTATGGTTATTATTTTAATGAGTATAATAGAAGAATGGTGATAGGAAGGTCAATATTTCAAGATGTTTTTTGATCTTAAGATGAAAGACACTATGTCAGTGACAGAAACATTGCTTTTTAATTAAAAAATGCACTGGGCCATCCAATATATACTTATGACATATGTGAATTAATTTGGGGAGGCTATATAAATGTCCATTTTATAACATATCATAACTTATTTAACAAATAAATGATGGACATTTGGATTTATTTATAGAATGTTGCTGATAAACAGTAACATAATTGTGGACAATTTGTTTAAACTAGAACATGGAATTCCAAGGCCTCCGATATTTTTTCATATGAGATATTCTCACAATGAAGAAATACAGAGAGGCTAGCAGAGTGATGAGATCAATATAAAGAAACAGAAGAGGTTAGAAGTAGTAAATATAAAATCTTGACAATAAAAAAATGTAGAAGATAAAAATAAGATATTGGAATAGAGATCAGAAAGAAAGAATGGTTCTGGTTTCCAGGCAAGTAGAGGTGGAGTTAATTTTAAAAAAATAAAAAATGACAGGGCACCTCTGTCAAGTACAATTTGGTGCCAAAAGGGAGCTTGGAAAAGTAATACAGAAACCAGTACCTTTTCTTTTTACTTTGAATGTATATGATGACTTTTTAATTACATAAATATGTTTATGTCCTTTAGTTTCCTTTTTATTGAATTAATTAACCAAACTGTTGTTTAGACAAAAGCTTTTTGAACTTATTTATAAAAAAAAATTTCAGTGCAGCCATCTTAAAACACTCATTCTTTAAGAATCCATGAAATTTTGACACTATTAAGTTCTGCTTTTAGGATTTTCTTTACATTTAATCAAAACAAGAAAAAGATCAGAAATCGATAATGTGTGTATATGTGTGTGTATGCTGCTTAATATTTTTAAAGCACTTTAAGATAAAAATCATCTTGCTGATTATGAAAATAAACTAGATTCCATATATTCTATCTGAGCATTGATTAATTAAGGCAAGATTTTCCCTATGATATAGACCAAAAATTATCCCCAGGAACCCCAAATCCACTCCCTCACTTGTTATAAAGACTTTCTGATGCAAGATACCTGAAACAAAGAAGTTCCTAACCAAATCAGGCTTTGCATTTCGGGATACGGCCCCACATAACAATCCTGCTAAAAAGCAGAAGGAATCTTGAAACAGGATTCATTGCAATATGGTGAGGATGGACAAAGGAAGAGGCAAGGGAAAGCAAAATAAACCCTGGCCTTTGTCACTGAGCTCCCTTCCAACATTAAAAACAGTTCAACTAGAACCATTCAAGGAAGATCTTTCTTTTTATTTTCTAAGAATAAAGCAGTATAAAAATAAATCCAAATGCATATAGTGGTCATGAGAAAAGCAGCCATAATTAAATAACAAAAGCTACCTAAGTGTCTTGTCATTGTCAGCCAGTCTCCAGCAACTGGGCTAACATGGAAAGCTAGGCCTACACTGCCCCCTCTCATTGAGAGGTGTATGATTTTAAGAAAACCACAAACTTCTCTGGGCCTCTATTCTCTCATGGGTGTAAAACAGCTTTGGTTAGTGCTCACTCCCTCAGCAGATGCTCTCTGAATCCTCTTTATGTGCTATGAGGTAATTTATGTTAAAGTACTTCAAGATTTTAAAGATGCAACCCATACAATTTTAACTTTACTAAATTCATTGACTTTTCACTTGGCATGCATGCATAACATTTACAACTTCTAATACCTTGATATATTTTCCTGTTTTCAGAGATGCCAAGTTTTGATGGGAGTTGGAGGGTGGAGGTGGAGGTGTGGTGGCAGATAAGAATGGAGTAATTCCAAACATATCACTAACAGCCATTACAGCCATTCTCTTAGGAGTATACAGAGGGGAGGAAAGGCTGAAGAGCTCGCTGAAGAGTCCGAGAAAGTTCTGGATTGTGTTTGAAAGCACTTTTTATTGGCTCAAAATTAAATAAATTTATGGTTTCCAACCCTTCCTCTCTTCTTGGCCCTCAAATTGGAATGCAATTCAACCTCAAAATCCCTTCACTTCAAACCCTAACTATATCTGCACTTGATCGAATGGCCGAAGCAGCTCAGGTTTGTGCGGTAGTCCTGTGGCATGATTAATACAGCGAGGCAGATTGGGAGCTTAAAAAAGGTGTAATTTAAAAAGAAAATCTTTCAAAATCAACAGGAATACTTGGTTTCTAATAAATCAACACAAAAAAGGTCAGATGTTTGAAATTTAATGACATAAAATGCTCATAATATATTAAAATTTTAAAAGCAAGATGTGAAATTTAATATGTAGCTAGTTAACATTTTGGTAAATATAAATAAATCCATTGGATGGGAATAAGAGGCATCAAAAACTATTGTGTCATTTTCTTTCTTTTATAATTTTCACTTTTCTAACCCAATCTCATGAATAGAAGATTAACAAGAACAATAAACAATATTTCTAAATGGTATGCTTAGGGCTCAACCTGGCTAGGAAAATCACACTGCACTATTTTTAACACCTGCAATGAGGCAAATGTATGGATTTTGAATAAGGCCAACTTCAATCATTTCTCCAAAGTAAGTAATAAAATATTTTTAAACCAAATGTCAGATGAACTGCAATATTTTAAAGAAATCCATTAGAAACCACTCTATTAATGCAAATGTCAGTCACTACACAGCAGAGAAAAGCTGCTTAACTCCAAATGCCAGACTCCAATCTGACTTTACTTATCTGATCTACTTCTTTCTGGACACAACCACTGGCTTTTAAACATCCGGAACAATGCAAAATAAATGTAGCTTTCAGCATTCTTGGGTATTTTCTTTTTCTGGGGTCCACATGAAGAGTTGTCTATATTTATAACACATGGGATTTACTAAGATATAGAACTCTTTCGTTATTTCCTTTTGGGCCTGGGGGGAAGAGATGAGAGGATTGGACTGGACCTCAGCAAGAGAGAAGGACAAAAAGATGTATGTCATAGGGATTTAACACCTTGGAGATACTATGAACAAGTCCAAATCAATACAACTGGTAAAAACATCATGGGGTATTCATGCTTTATTCTCTCTTTTGCTTTCTGCCTTTTTCCCCTATATTTTTTACATTGTCTCTTTATCAATCCCATCCTCAACATAAATGAGAAATGAAGAATAAACAACTAGAACAATATAAATTAAGCTGCATCCCAGCAGGGATAGTTTAAGGCTTAAGCAAATACATCAGTATACTCTGCCTTGCAAGCCTTGGAAACTTTATTTCCTTATAAATACCATTATATAATATTCTTTATCAAGGAATATTAAGGAAAGAATTCTATTCAACATAACCCAAAGAAAATTATTATTAAATAAAAGAGGAAAAGAGGGCATTATTGTTGCTAATGGAAGTTGGATCCAAACTAATTATAATCCAAAGAGCGACAGACACCAACAAGTCCTCTCCTTTTTCTATTTCTAAACTAAAGCTGTATATTTGTCCGTCAGAGAAAGTAAATAGATACCTCCTGATTTTTTTTTTTTCAAAACAACAGGAACCTTATAGTATAGAAATTAAACAGAAAACTACTACAAACAAAATACCAGAATAATGTTTGGTATATGTAACTATGCCAAAATATGATCTGGATTTCACCACGTCTCTGGCATGCTTAAAGCAAGAAATGGTCCCAATATACCAGTGAGACAGCTGTGTGGTGAAGCTGCTAATACAGGATTCTCTCTAACAAGAATACTCATTCCAACTATTTCAGTTCCAGTTGGCACATGGCCAAGAAGACCAACACAACCCTGACACTTAAGTCACCTACATTCATACTTCTCTGATTGAGAACCATTAGAGATCTAAACTAGATTATTTCCAGGAACTCACCTGGAGAAAACACTCTGTTGACAACACAAAGCACAATAAATGGTAACAGGAAATCCTGGCTACGACTCTTCCCAGGGATTAAATAGTCGAGGAAGGGTCCTTAATCCAGACGCCCTATTTTAAAGGAGTATCATAGCAGTCCTTTCTCACCATTATCATCGTCTGTGGGAAAATGTCATAAGACCCTTTTTATAAAAATTCAAAGAGGCAAATGCACTTTGGAACTGATAACCTGTTTGACATAGTCTGATGTGTCAGTCAATGAAATCAGTCAGCCAGCTTTAATGATTAAGCATGAGAGAAAAATCTTATAAATGATCAAGCAGGTTAGGAAAAGAAGAAACAAGTATATTCTGTCCTACTCTAGTTAAAAGCATCTTTCTACCCAAGCACATATTACGTCTTCACAAATCCATAGTAATATCGAAGCAGGAAGAGTTCTAACATATGATAAGGAAATTCCATTTTGACAGTATGTTTCCCTAGGAAATTCTGTTTTTTCACCAATTAAATTAAATTAATAATAATAATAATAATAATAATAAATAATGATAATAATAATAAAAGATACCATTGTTTTGATATTCACACCCAGATGAACAAAGATAGACAGAGTAATCATCATCTAGAATTTGAGTGGTATTTCCAGAGCTTCTCCTGCATTCAGTCTGTTCAAGGCAACCAGAAGCAGCCTAACAGGGAAAGGGAACCAGGTTCTCTTTGTTCTTCCCTTGAAAAATATGAAACTGTTGCTTCTATTTGCAAGTTTGAAAACCAAGGAAGAAGTCAGTAGATCTAAATTGAATCCTTTCCTATATTGTTATTAGAGGGGTTTTCACTTGGAGCTACTAATGATTTCAATTTCTTCCTCAAGAATCAGGGCACGAGAGGGTGGACTTTGAAATACTAAAGAACAGTCGGCCTGGAATCTCTGCCCCAAATCACCTGTGATTCTGAAGTCTTTCTGGAAAGGAGTACTCATGTTTGCAAAGTTTACATATTCAATATGTATAAAAGGGAAGTAAGTAGAACTACATTCTAATTTCTAAGCTAAAATGGAGTAGTTATTAAACGACTGCTTTGGACATTAAGGAATTTTGGTGCAAAAGTAAAAGAACTGTTTACAAAAGAAATTCCCTTTCAAGAAATACAAGATCAAGATCAGGCAACAGGCAAGAAGGAATAGAAATTGGAATTTTTGCATCACTGAATGAATTTTAATTCCAATGGGAATGCATCTTTGAATAGAAAATACTAAATATTCTAATCCATTAAAATAGTATACTTGATTTCTTCCTCAAAACTTTTTATACATTGTTTTAATCACAAAGCATTTTCACTATGCTTATTCCTACTCTGATTCTGAAAATAAATTTCTTAATAAAATTAACTTGAAGAATCACTGCTTTAAATAAACAACTAAACAAGGAAATGTTTCTAGCATTAACTATTTACACCAGCAACCATCCTATCTGTATTTGATTCACCTCCAGTATCAATGGCTTGTTTTTGAACAGTGTGAGTAGAAATTATATTGCCTCTTTCCATTTACCAGCTTTGAAAAACTGAATAAATGCACCAACATATTGACTGTCTCTTTAATCTTGAAATACTCCCTTCCCTAGAACATAGTACATATATCACTAAAATTACATAGATGAAAGAGCTGCAAATTGAGAGTGTTATTATTAATAGTCTGCCAAAATCTTATATTAACTGTGGTACTTCAGAGTATTTTGAACAAACTGAATAACTAACTGGAAGAATTTAATGAATATATTACTTTGTTTAAATAGTCCATTAAAAAGAGAAAAATAACAATGATTTTGTAGAAATAATATTTTCTATGTGCTTTTTGTAATAATTTACAATTATAAGCTGAGAAGTCACACATAGCATCATTCACATAAAATAATTTAAAAAAGCTAAATAGTATGCTATGGAGATACTACTCGGAGGCCGTATACTAGAATGGGCTAACTACAACTTCAATATGGAATTCTATTTGTAATTTCCATATCAAAATAAATCTCAGCACACAAGTTATTGGTGCTTATTAAAGAGGATATATACCCCAAAAGGATTCTGTTCACCAGCGTCAATAAAAAATAAAGTAAAAATGCCTTTAAATTCTGTATTCTATCAATTTTAATTTTTATATAATGCCAGGGGAAGAACAATTAATATTATTTAATTGGGTGGCCCCATCATGAAGGAGCAATAAATGCTTCCTGGAAATGGGAGCACAAGTCACTTCCTGCCATAAATCGATTGATTCTGTAAATTAGTAAGTACATAAAGACTTAGTAGAACACAATAAATACACATTGAATAAATACATTATCTCATTATTTAGAAATTCATTAATTTAACAACCACTGAATCATTAATGTATAAAAAATAATTTCCTTCCCTCCTTCACCACATTCAATTAGTCCTGTGGAATTCATTCTTCATTGTCTCTTTTATAGCTACATGTTTCTTCCCACTCTCTTGCACGTTCAGATGATAATTATCATCATCATATTATTTTAATGGTCTAGACCATCAGTTTCTTCTGCTCCATCAGTTTCTCATAAAAGAGGAACAATAATAATACTCGGCTCATGTTTTTGTGTGTGTGTTTGAAGGTAGAATAACATGTAAAACATTGAGCATACAATGCATGCTTAGTAAATGCTAGCTATTGACAAATTCCTCCATAACAATCTAACTGGTCTACTCACTTTGTGGCTAAAATGCCTGTTTCACTCTTGACTCTAGCAATGCCTTTCCTTTCATGTGAAATATATCCATCAGAAATGTTTATATCTTTCAATGCTTACCTTGCATCCTTTATCCCTAAATTAAACTAAGTATCCTCTTTCAAATCTTTCATTCACTGTTACCTTCTTGATTCGGCTTATGCTGATCATTTTATTTAAAATCACCATGCTTCTTTCTTAGTACTTTGACCACCTTACAGTGGCTATTTTCACATGATTTACTTACTTATTATTCTTTTTCTGTTTTCTCCCTTTAGAGATAAACTCCTGGAACAAAGCCTACTGAATAAAGAAAAAGAATTTGGAAAGATGGGAAAACTAAAGTTCTTCCAGGTCTAAAAAATTAACTAATTTATGTAAAGTAGCATAGGATATTGAAAAAAGTACAAAATGAGGTAGTATCCATTCTTTTGACCAGTCTTTGTTTCTTACTACAGAAATACATAAGGCCCGATCATTTCACATTTCTCTATCTTGGTTTCCTTAAGAATAAAGTAAAATATTTTGACCAGCTTATCTATAAGATCTCTTCCATCTTTAGGATGTCAATAGTTCTGCTATGAGACTATTTAATAAAATTCCAATACTTCCAAATCACTGTTATTTCATCATGGAGAGCACTAATCATCCCATTAATTTATTGAGTATATCTATATAATCAATAGATTTCTGCTTTGTGAAAATGATAGTATAATAGAATCCAAAGTTTCTACAATTGTTCTTCAACAAGTAAGGGAAGTTCATTGTCTCCTTATGGACCTGTACACCATTTTATGACAGAAAGGAGTCACAGTTATGACCTTCAGCATGCATGCATATGATTCCAATATCAATAGATGGCATTTGGCTAGTGAGGGTGAGAACAACTTTCTCTCTCAAACCACCTAAAGCATGTAGCTCTATTTCTAGCTGACAGGTGCACTTATGGTTATTCTTCTCAACTCTCTTTATAATTTCTGAGAACAATGCAGATAAGATAGTAACACAAACTATACAAAGGAAACACCACATGAACAAACTAAAACAAAATTGAAATTGTTACACATCCATATCTTTGCCAATATGTCTCTTAGAATTCCTGTCCCTTTCTTCAAGTCTGTTGGGAATAGTGAAATATCCAATTTATAATTTAAGAAAATATGATTAATTTTAAAAACTGCATTGTAATGGTAGCTTATGCTTATATAATGCTTATATGTCAGGAACTATTCCCAATGCTTTATATACATCGACTCATCTGATCCTTTTAAACAACCTCATGAATGAGGTACAATCATTGTCACCATTTCATAGAAAGGAAATTAGGGTACAGGTAACTTGTCTAACTTGTACTGTTACAGAGCCAGGGATGGAGCTTGAATTTGAACCCACACAATCTGGTCCTAAAGTACGTGCTCCTAATCACTACACTACCATGAAATAAATTTTCGTGTAGCCTAAAGTCTCTTATATCTCATAATGTGAATTTTTGAGGAGAATAGATATTCTCCTATCATCTATCTCTATCATTCTATTTATCTATCTATCTATCTATCTATCTATCTATGATATATATGTGACAATGTTATGTAAATAGGCTTTGCAAATCATATATAAAAGGGCCAAGAATCATGTCTCAGGAAAGTTTGTAATGATTGAACTGTATATTTACTTCCTCCAAGTTAAAATTCCAGATTTAATATATGGTTTTAGATCATTTTCTTCCTTCCTATGCTGCCGTAAGCAAATCATTCTTGTTCTACCTCAATTTTTATTCCAAAAATAGGCAAATGGGACACCTAATTTATATAAAATATTTTGCTAGGCATTGCACAGTGTATAACAATGAATCAGCTGTATCTCTAGGCCTCAGGTAAATTTTAGTCTAGCATGAATAATAAACAAGTGTCCAAATAAGGACACCAAAGTGAGAATGTAGGAAGTACCCTGATGAGACACAGAAAATGTGCTATGGGTCTCTAGAGGAAGAAGGGTCCACATCTGTTTTTGAAGCTGAACCTTGAGGCCTGAACAGAATTTGAGAAAATAGAGATTGTGGGAAGAGAAAGTTTTTTGGTAGAAGCAATAGAATGAGCAAGAGAATGGAGGAAAGAAGTAAAATAATATTTCAGGTAGAGTCCCACTTGGTCCATATGGTTTTGGGGGTGGGTGGCAGCTGACTTTAAGCTAGATAGAAAGTCTGGGGTCCTGCTATATCAGAGCTTTGAATAGCAGAGAAGAGTTTGTGAGATAATGTAGGTGTTTTCTAAATATTGGCTATGGTGGACTCAATAAATGAAAATAAAATGAAAGTAATTTCTATTTTATGAATCATGATTTCTCAAATCCAGTTTGTGATAGTTCTAATAAAGCATATTAACTAACTCTGTAGAGTTCATATGTTCAAAAAATAATTTCCTGTCAGGTACTGTGATTGTGGTCAATGTCTAAAGATTTATTACCCCCATTCTACATATTATGAAGGGAGTAACAAATGAATAAAGAAAACAGGGAATTAGACTCAGGCCCTCTAAATAAAAGCACTAAGACAATTAAGTAGTTACTCTTCCTTTTCATCTGTTATTCGCCTCTCATCCTGAACTCCGTGCATCCAGAACACAGGAAGAGTCAGGTTTGATAAGCAAAACATATGTCACTAAAGCTTATGCATTTCCTCAAGGTGAGAACCTTACTCAGAGACAGTTTATCTTTTATATAAATGTTTAACCTGCTTAAAAACTTGATTTACAAACCCATAGAAGATCAGAATTGTATATTAAAAGGAGTGTAAAAAAACAATTTCATTAATATATATTGCTTTCAAAGTGAATTCATAGCTGAAAGCATAGAATACATGAAAATATCATCGAAATTTTCTGGTTATATGTGATCTCTGGCAAGAAGTTTAATACCTTTGAACCTGTTTCTCTGCACTAAAAGAAAATATTGGTTTAAATTATCTCTATGATTCCTTAAAGTTCTGAAATTCTAATCATGATCATGCAATAACCCAATACATTCAAAATATATATGGGTCTGAGGTTAGAATTCATAATATAACTCAATATTTCCTAATGAGATCACAGTATTCAAGAAAATTATAACCTACTGTGTACTCAAGAAATAACAGTACTCAACATTATGAAGATCCTATATTTGATAAATCCTATTTAACAAGTAGCATAGATTACTAAAAGATTTCAATCCAAAATAATAAAATTAAAGTTTCAAGGTGACAAGTCATCAGCAATTTATAAAACTCAGCAATCTAACACAACTAATTTCTCAAGGATTTTGAAAAGCCAAAGATTTACTGTATTGATCCCAATGTTTTTATGTCTAGTTTACTGGACAGGTAGGAATATGTAGCTTGTTGGCTCTGTGTACCTCGGGTTCCAGAGGGCAGATTAGCAAAAATTATAGGATCACAGTCATGTAAAACCGAACTTCCTGGGAAAGAGTAAATTTAGATATCTCCCTGTTGTCACTGCAGTGGAAAGATAAAAATACTGAAATAATTATTTAATATAGTGTCTTTCTTTCTATGTAAACCGTAGTCTTCACAGATTACACTGCATTATTTTTCCTCTTTTCTTGAAAAAATTTTAAGAGTTGTGTGATGGGGAAAAACTGTAAAAATCCAGCTTGCTTTAAGGATTATAGTGAGGAGAGATCAGATTGTAACACCGAATACTGCCATTAATCATTCTTAAGATTTGCTTTGTAAGCAATACTTAGCATCATGTAACAATCAATGGTTACTGATTTCTTTTGCTCCCAGAAGAGCAAGCAATTATGACCCAGGAAGCTCCACCAAGGGATTACAAACAAATGCTAACAAGAGTTCAATTCCACTGTCTTTAGATCATTCCATTTATTTATGGAGCTTTTATTGCATGACACCAACGTATTTCATAAAACAAATACTTCCTGTTACTTAGCAAAGGAAGATGCAACACTGAAAGTCATCGAACTAATCGTGGTCAAGTCTGCGGTTAAGGTCTCACTCATTCTCTCCCCCAACCCATTTGGTGAGAAACCACAGGTCTGGGCCATCCGTCCGCTCCATAACCTCTGATGCTCCCTGACACTGGCTTCAGAAGAGTGCGGATGGATACCGAGAAGGAGCGCGCAGTGATATCACTGGAGAAGAAGCAATGGTGGGGTATGAAATAGCAGAGTAAAGAAAAAAGCAACTGCGGGTAGCTAGTAAGAAAGAAATAAGAGGAGGGAGAAAGGCAGAAAACTAGAGAAATAAAATTACATCAACATCTGACACCCACACAGGTACCAAAGTTAAGACATGGGAATTCTAGTGTCACTTGTTTTCTTTCTAGTGGCAACTGTCATTGTCTTCAGTGTTGCTCTCTTCTTCCTTCCAAATACATATAAATATATAAACATTTGGTTTAATTTTAAATCTAAGTTTTTAAAATATGAGTTATAGAGACTTTTTAGTAGAGGATTATATGAGTATTAAATTTTATACTAAATTTTGCTAAAAATAGAGTTCATAAATTTCCCCTTTGAGTGGGATAACAGCACCTCAAGAAAGGTAGTTCAAACACACAAGTGCATATCACTGAAAATTATAGTAAATCATGTCTCATCTTGTCACACCATATTCTTGATGAAAAATAAAAAATGCATTATCATAGAAAGCTTTCCATTATATTTTATCAAGATTTATTGGTATATCAGCTTATGCTGCATAATTAGGAAAGCCTATATATTCAGGTAAAATCATCCTAGATTGTTATCAAATATTTTCCCCTTAGAAATGGCTGCCTCATTGCTCCAATATTGATTCAGACTTCAATTTCTGCAGTAAATCTATTATACTTGAATTAATAAGACTCTGGATAATGAAAGCATATAAGTTTTCACATATTTCTAATTTTTCAATAAATAATAAATAAAAATACATATTATACTGTTTATGATACATTTTTATAAAGGGAAAGCTGTTACAAAATTATACCTCTATGCAAGAAAAATCATTAAGTACACAACAAAAATCAAAGCCCCTTATAAGTACATATATTCAGAACAGCATTGTTTTTCTTTTCTTTTTGTAAGATTGTGACCAACAATCCAGCTAATAAGATTTTAAGTTCATTGTAAATGAATCTCTAGTATATAGAATATGATTATTTTCTACTTCTATAACAATTTTTTCTCCTTTATTTTTTGTAAACCTCTAACAATTAGATATGGAGCTAGAGTTTTGTTTTTGTTTTCAAACTTATTGATAAACAACCTTTTCCTATACTTTTAATGATTTCGTTTACTTAGCTTTATTTATTAAGTAATCAACAAATTATTTTCCACTTTTATTTAGGGTATTATGTATATGTACTACACACACACACACACACACACACACACACACACATTATGTTTAACCAAATTAAAAGAACTTCTATGTTCAATTTGGCTCATGTAAAATTATTCCGTGTGAATTTCCATGGGTTTTGTGAAAAGTTGAGAATGCTTTAATTCCTTTCTTTTGGAGTCTGGAAATACCAGTTTGAAACAATAAAAAGAGGTGAGTAAAATGTGCATTCAGATGAAGAAGGATACATGACCTCTCCAGCCCACCTCTTCCCATGCACTACGACTAAACGTATGAATTCCTTTTCATTATCCCAATATTCTCATAGATACTTCCTTGACAAACACAATTTTAGTCACCGCCTGTATTTTCCTCTCTTACAAGTAACTCCTTATCATTCTGCCTATAAGAAAGGCCCAAACAGCCCCAACAAATGCATATTACTATTTTCATATGTAAGTAAGGAAACAGATTCAAGGGATGATCTAACTTGCTTGAGGCAATGAAGGATGGCAGGCAGAATTAAAATTCAAGTCTGCCCAACTGGAAAGCTAATGCTTAGGACAAGAGACAGAATCAAAACTGTGAGAGACCTTAGAGGTAAATATATTTAATATTTATCTGCTTGGGACAAATATCTCTCAAAGGTGTCCCCGCCTGAATATTCCATTAAGAAGAAAATAAATTCTTTCCAAATAAGTAGCACTTTTTAGTTGGAATAACTATGATTGTTAAAAAAATTCTCCCATCTATTGTGTTGTTGGGAGAGGGATGTCCAACCTGCACTCTATGGGGATGTCCAATACTGATCAAAACCATACAGGTAAAATTCTCTGTTCTCTAAAGAAGACATTTGCAATGGAATGATGAAAGTTTTACTAATTAGAATTTAAATAATAAACAGGAAACTCAAAATTATTTAAATTAAAAAATATATATACAGTAGTCTTCCCTTATCCACAGGGAAATGTTCCAAGACCCCAGTGGATGCCTGGAACTGTGGATAGTATCGAACCCTGTATGCATTATGGTTTTTCCTGAACATATATGCCTATGATAAAGTTTAATTTATAAATTAGGTGCAATAAAAGATTAACAACAATAATAAAATAGAACAATTATAACAATATACTGTAATGAGTTACGTGAATATGGTCTCTCTCTGATAACTGATCTAATAACTAAGATGTCCACTAATTGACTAACGGGAGGGGAGTGTCTACAGTGCAAATACACTGGACAAAAGGATGATTTAAGTCCCGGGTGAGATGGAGAGAAATTTGATCACACTACTCAGAATAGTGTGCAATTTAAAACTTATGAATTGTTCATTTCTGGAATTTTCCATTTAATTTTTTTTATCATGGTTGACTATGGGTAACTGAAATTGCATAAAGCCAAATGGCAGATAAGGTGGGGACTACTGTATTATTTGAATGTACATACTAAAGACAGTTTGGAGAAGAAAAGCAGAGTGTAACGAATGAAAGGATCATTTTGTTTTACTATCAGCACTGACACTAATTAGCTGTAGAGACCTTGGGCAAGTCACTTCACTTTTCTGAATCTGAATTTCCTCACTTTGGAAGTAAGGCAGATAATCTCTACAAATCTTTAACATGTAAAATTCTATGATTATGGAATGTCAATATATTATTCAGAAATAACCTTCAAATGTTCATGCAAGCACCCACAGTAATTAATTAACTGCACTAGTTTGTAGAAAGGTTTATAATGATTAACTGTACCCACTTCTACTAAATCATTCTTCATGTGAATGATATATAAACCTAAATTTTTATTCAATTTGAGAACTGAATAACTTAATAACAGAATCTAGCCTTTCTCTGGAAAGTGGAACTAAAATTCATTCAGAATATTTTAATTCTCTTGTTCTATAAGCAAAACAATAAATAAAAAACATAAAAATAAAAGCAAAAATATTTGCAGCTATCAGCTTTCTAGAATTTGGAAATAATCTCAGAATCCTTATATGCTCAAATTATGTATATATTTTCCTCTTAAGAAAGTGCTCCTAAAGAACTAGACAGATATTACTTTTCTCAACCACGCCAATGGTTTTTTAAAAATAGTGCTAAATAAGTCAAACATGAATCACCCAAAGTTACCCAACCTGTTGGGGCAGAGGTGGGACTGGTGTCACTTTAAGATGTAGGACATTGCCAGCAAGTCTTCAGTATTTGAAAATACTAGAAGAGGAACATATGAGGTGAGGAAAAGGAGTGGCAGTCAAAATGTGAACAAAATAAAGGCAGAAAGAAGAAAAGTTGAATTTAGAGAGTATATGTACAGGAAAGTAAAGAAATAACTCAAATTGAGTTGTACAACTCATTCTTATGTTCCATTGGAATATAAGCTCTATGAGGGCAAGGACTTTTACTACTTTTCATTGCCATCTAATCAATCTAAAATCATGCCTGGCACATAGTAGGTGCTTAATGTGCATTCATTAAATGAAGAAAATGAGAAAATAAGAGAATCACTGGCATATAACAAAAATACTAAAAATGGAAAATGAGCATAAAAGTAGACATGGTCTTGATTGTGGTTTAATAGAAAGTCCAACAGATTCAAGGGACAAGAGTTATAGTCCTAATTCTTAGGGTTTTATAGCTTAACTAAAGTCATAACTTTTTATGTCTGTTCCCTCAGTTTACAAATTATCTCTTCCTTCCTGCTTTAGAATGATACTATGAGATGTTATTAAAAGGAAAAGGGAAGGAGGAAGAACAAAGACATATGGTTTGGGGCATAGTGATTTTCTGGGAATGCAGAAATGTTGATTTGTACAAACATGTATAAGAGTCAATAGAGAAATTGGCATGAACCATACTAAGGAAAAGAAGAGAGATAAAGAAGAGGAACAAAAATTTGAAGTGACTGTACCAATAACAAACCAGTATATTGTTTGCTGGCCAGAGACTTTTTTTGTATGTATATTCATAATGTATGTAAATACCAATCAGTATTAAAATGCAATGAAATTATATGTGAAAGAAAAGACAGGTGAAGATGCTTTGATCTCTTAGAATGCAATGAAATATTGATATATAAAGCCACAATAGCATAAGAAGAAGAATACGGAAGATTCAAGATTGAGTTGGGAAGCTGCATAGAGAAAGGAAGATAAAAAAACAAAACAAAATGGAACTCGATAAAGGAACAAGGAGAAAGTGGATGTGCAGTAAAGAGGTGAGCCATTTAGCCATCTGGTATATGCCAGGAGAAAGCTCACCCTAGAAAATCCAAGTTGTTTTCAATAGCAAGCTGAACATGGTATGGGTGATCAAATAAAAAGGAAAAAGATCAGCGTTACTAAAAATTTAATAAGAACAAAACAAGAAGGTGAGGAAAAAAATGAATTTTAATAGTATGAACTGCACACGCTTGATTCATGGTCCCACTTGAAATACTTCCCTGTCAGTCAGAGCTACTCAAACTACCAGGGTTAGTCTCCAGATCTAACTCTTTAGAACACGGGAAAAAGATGAGAGAAATAGCAGTGTATGGATTTAAATTCTGGGAGACAAGACACTGCTCTGTTTTCTACTATTTAAGATTTCAGAGTTCTGTAAATTTTAGTAAAATAATTTTACTAAATCTTTCAGAATCTGTATGCCCTCATCAGTAAATTTATAAAATTATTTGGTTCAAATTGAGGCTCTTTCAGTTTCTTTCAATTTTTAATGCTGTGTGCTTTAAACAAGTATGAT
Organism: Eonycteris spelaea; assembly: GCA_003508835.1. Lineage (NCBI taxonomy): Eukaryota > Metazoa > Chordata > Mammalia > Chiroptera > Pteropodidae > Eonycteris > Eonycteris spelaea. Next base: position 7,475,160 of record PUFA01000043.1, on the reverse strand, counting down.
TAAAATAGAGAAAAATTATTTGAAATCACCATTCTGAAATACCTACAAGCACAGTTGCAAGGATCTAGAAGAATCTATTAGGCTTAAAATGAACGCCACTTTTAAATTGAAGGAAAGAAATCCTTTGGTAAATTAAATTAATCATGTTGAGCTTTTGCAAATGATAGTAATTCATATTGTCACCGTGGTAACAATGGTTTGCCATGCAACTCAATACAGAGATTTAAGACAAAGCAAAACAAATTTAGCCTAAGATGAAAACACTAATACATTCTTATACCCAAGAGTCTGTTGTCAAGTAGGCTCTCCCATCCAGAAATACATTTTCTTTCAAGATGGCACCATAGTTGCCTGGCTACAGTTTATTTAATCAGCCCTTTTTTTTTTTTAATAGTAATCTAAGTTTGCAATTCCAGAGTCAGTTCTTTTATATAAATAGAGGGTAAGAAAAATTTAAAAGCCCAGGCAAACAAAACAAAATGAAACAAACAAAAAAAACTACAAATTAGTGGTTCAAGTATTATGTGACTTGATGAAAAATAAAAACTCTATTATCATGGCAATGTAATGAGTATGGTAATGGAAAACCATTAATCACACAAGAAAAAACTTTAGAATTTTATATAGATGAGAGAGAGAGAGAGAGAGAGAGAGAGAGAGAGAGAGAGAGAGAGAGAGAGAGAGAGAGAGAGAGAGAGAGAGATTTTCCAGGCCTGTATAAGATTTCTTAAGCTCTATATGGATATGCAGATTAATATGTTAAACATGAAATTACATTACCTTATTATAGAAATACTCATTTTAGAAAGCCTGGCATAACCACTATACCTATAGGCAATTTAAAATGTTATATTTTGCTTTTTATTATAATAAAGACAAAAGTATTTTAAGAGTCAGAGAGTAATTCTAGTATTTATGGAATAAAATCCTAATACTAGTAGGTAGATTGGTTTGGGAAATAACACAGCAGATACAATTACTAGAATTGTCTCTCTTCTACTCTCTCAGGCTCCAGGATATAGAAGAATCAATTAGTCCTCAACAGACTATGACCTTGAAGGCTATAGCTCTGCATAATATTCTGAACATGCTGAGACAGATAGAAAAGATAGAAAAGAGGGAATAAAGTCCTGAAATAAATGAATAGCATCTTTCAGGTATGATAATATCATTTAAAATATACACTATGATGCTTAGTTCATATCAAAAAACACATAATCAAAGAAAAGTTCTGATTTTTTTTCTCTAAGCAATACTTTCTTAGTGGAAAATTTAAAAAGTGAAAGAGATTACAAAATGACAAAATCTAATTCCAAGCCTTTTTTTTTTTTTTTTTACTTCCCTTTAGTTAATGGTTACAAGCTTTTTAAAAAAACAAAAGCAACCACTCAGAGCGTCTGAAAACAAAGCTTGATGGACCAATCCTTTTCAAAAATCAAGACACAATTTTTTGGATACTAGTGATTTTCTTATTTTCAGGCACTAGTCCAAAAAATTACCACAGAGTTTCCTGCACAGAAAACCCTTATAGGCTGTACTGTCTTAACCAACTGTCTATCCCTAACTTTTCAGGAGAAAACTACGTCCCAGACTGCTTTTCCAGGCTTATTTCCAATGCACTTCAGAAGGCTGCAGCTGTGCATCTGGCCAGAACTGGTCACTGTGATGCTCTGAGGCAGCAGTAAATCTTTTCTACTCAATGCAAATGCCAGAAAATCAATGCCCTGGCTTGGGAAAATTTTTTTTTTTAAAGAAACTATATGGAATGTATAATCTATTAAAACACTTAGAAAAATGAACCATAAAAAATAATTTCTCAAGAAGTCATAACATACTTTTTGACATGGTCCTAGATCAGACAAATGTGCTGGATGTTTCTTTGTTTGCTTGCTTTCCTCAGATGATAAAATTATAGAATTCAGCTGAAGAGTTTTTCAAAGGGTCCTCTTTCTTTTTCTGGACAACTAAGTCACATTTTCATTAAAGACAAGTTTAAAACACTTAAGACAATGAAGTAACCTTGTCCTCATCGTGAATTTTGCTTCTCTTTGCAGGATCTGTACTTGCTTTTTATAGCCTGTCATTTCATCTGGGTATTATTTCCCGGTCACTCTGCCAGGTGGGAAGAGGCGGCGAATGCAGTGATGTCTGTCAGACCTTTAATGATGCTTCAGGGATTTGATAAAGATACAAAGCAGTGTCTGCAGAAAGGAGCTTCTTCCCTAATTATACCTGAAAAACAAGGCTCTCTCTCTCTTTTTAAATCTTTCCCACTGAAACTGGTGTGTATAAAAAAAATCTTGAGTCACAAACACAAATCAAGTTTTTTTTCTGTGTTTCTACAACATGCGGATGGATCTACCTTATACTGAACTTATGTCTGGAAAAGATATTCTTTATTCTCCATTACCATCAAGAGGGAAACAGAAGGGGTATTTCATCACTGACTACTTACCCTGATCTCTCCTTTAACTCTGAGATTTTACATACGTTTTTAAGAATCAAATTCTTGGATCTTTTACTTTTTTTTTAACTAAGGAAATATTCATCAATGGTAAATAGTGATAGAAGATAGAGAAACAAAAGTAAATTAGAAACATGTTTTTAAAAAGCTATAGAAAACTCCTCCTTTCTATATTAACATTTAGAACAATCTGACTAGTCATGGTAGCATCCTTGTCAACTTTCTATTATAGAGCATTGCAACGGTCCAGTACAAACAGCAGCATATTGTTTGTTCTATATGGTTTTAAGAGCATGGGCTCTCTTCACTCGCAGGTTATTAAGCTGGGCTGCTGCAATCTGACCAGCAAATGACACATGTCTGAAAAAACAATGTACCTTACTAATGGATCTTGTACTTTTTAATGACTGCCAAGGAAGCTACTTAAACATTTGATTACAGAAGACAAGACTAATATGGGAAAATCCTTTCATGCAGAATTGTACGGTGTCCTGAATAAAATAAAGCTTTCCTAAGAAGTGCTCAGTAACTGAAACTACAATCTGGGCAGGACAATAATATTTGATGCTGGTGAGAGGTGAGCACTGTAAATATGTAAAGGCTTGATGCAATACCAGGAAGAACCAATTAAATACAAATGTGGGAAGAAGCGGTTAGGAAAATAGGAAGACAAACTGGAGAAAGATAATAGGCAATTTGATATTGTTGGGAGGCAGAGGGTAAAGGGAAGGTGAAGAAAGGTAATAGGAAGTCTACCTGGGAAAAAGAGACACAAAATCATACTCATTGCTATATGGAAGTCACATTACATAAAAAATAAAGGATGGTCTGATATTTTAATTTTAAGAAGTGTCAGAAATAGATTGAGTTCAACTTAAATTCAAGCATGACTTGAAGACACTGAAGTTTTTGGTTCCCCACACCAGATTTAACAATCTGACTAGAGGCAGCTTCAGTTAGAGCACTGATTCAAACCAGCACTTTACAAAATCTTTTTACTCATCTCTTCAATGCCACCCCAATCATCACGTGATATGCTTAAACGAAACCACACAATTAGAATGCAAGCAAGAAATAAAATTGCTACATGCTCTAGAGAACACTTTTTAGGACCTGAAGCCCACCCCTGTCCTTTATTCATCATCACTCTCTCTCTACTTACAAAGTTTAGGAGCAGTTTGGAGATTAGTTTCTGTTGTTTGTGGCTGAGTTGCTGACTTGGGTGTTCTCACCTCAGGGTTCCGAGTGGGTGAAGGGAAAGATGGTGCAGTGGATGGCAGAAAAGAAAAAGCAAAAATACGATTCTTCAAGGTTGGTACCGCTGAAGGTTCAGAGGACACGACAGCATTGTCAACTTGCACTGTAACTTGAACCTCAGTTTCAGATTGAGCCCTAGAGACAGGTGAAGTATATGCCTCAGATGATACCCACACAGCTGAGGCAGCAGTTGGATCCAGAGAAATAATAGGGTCCTGGCCTAACCCTCCAGGGTCAAGGTGAGTAGGAGAGTCATACTCAAATATCTTGTCCACAAATACCCACTTGAGGCCGGCAATGCAGAGGCAGAGGCTGACTAGGCAAGCCAGAATGGGGACAATGCAGATTTTCTCTGAGTTGAGACAACCTCTCAGGCGCTCGGCTTCTAGGCAGACACAGCAGGGGACTGCCAGTCCAGGGGTCCTCCCATCTTCAGTCTGGGTCTCTGGCATGTCTTCTGCTGCCGGAAGCCCAACAAGAGATGGGTCTGCACTCAGCTGAGTGGAGGGGCTGGAGGACCTCTCAGCAGCTACCTCAGACATGTCTGGGGAATAGATCTCCATCGGCTCACCTCCAGAAGGCCTGGCTTCTCTCACGGTCCATTACCATGCAGAGCCCCCCCCAAGCAAATGATACAGCATCTTACAGGGGGAAATCGATAAGTCGTCCAAGTCCAAGGCCATTATCAAAAGCAAGAAGAGTTCAGGAGAAAGGAAGGGGGAAAAAAAAGCCTCTAGCAACTACCAAGTAAAAGTATATCGTAATTCTTTACTGCTGTTTCTGGGCCACTTTTGCAGTTCTTTTAAATGCTTCTCCAAACCATCCCAGCTGGTCAAGAGGATAGGGGCCAAAATAGAAACCAAGCTGATAGTGGGGTCGATTAAGTAAACCAGTAGCCCAAAGTGAAAGGCATGTTTCTCACCTCGAGCATCTGAAGCTGGTGTCTGCTTAGATGAAGAAAACAACTGTCATGCAGTAGAAGTAAGAGCAAAAGCAGGACCAGCGCTGGCGGCGGCGGCGGCAGCAGCGGCGGCGGCAGGAGAGGCAGCAGTGACAGTAGCAACAGCATCCTGTTGTGTTAACGCGACGGCTGAAAGAGGCTGAATCATTACAGAGCAGCAGGTGCCTGCCCTCCGAGCATCACTGCAAACAGTATCATCACAGAGGGATCGGAAGGGAAGAGTGCGGCCAGGAGGGGCGGTAACTCCCCTCCCGCCTTGCCTCCGCCCCCACCCCCAACCACTCCTCTTTGTCCTTCTTGAGCGCTCATTCACTTTCTTCCTCTGCGGGTCTCTCCTTCTTCATAGTCTCTTTCTCTTTCTTCTCCCTCTTCATTCAAAGACGTTTTCCCTCTTTCTCTCTCAATCTCTTTCTTTTTCCATCTTCCTCTCCCAAGCCCCACCCTCTATCCCCACTCTAGAGCTGCGGCTGGTCTGAGTACAATCAGTATACCCAGCAATGCAGGACTGCCAGTGACTTCCTATTTTATCCAATTAGAAGGAATAAAGGCCATCAAATCAAAGAGAAGCAGGCAGGCACCAGTTAAGCTTAGTCCCCATGGCCCCCACCCCTTTTCTGCCTTTTCTCTTTTTCTCTGCAAAAGCAGCCCCAGTCTTCCCCCCCAACCTTGCTTGCTTTCAGTCTTGCTGGCTCTCTTTCCTTCATCCACTGTTGGGTCAGAAAAAGCCAGCGATCGATGCTAGCAATCTAACAAAGCTGGGATGGGGCGGGGGATGTAGGTGGGACCTTATGGGTTGGACCTGAGGCTTGGCAAAGTCTGATATCTGATTCCTCCCTAGAGAGAGGTAAGCTTTTCAACAGCAATTTTCCCTGCCTGCTGCTGAGAGATAGCGTTCCTTCCCCAGCCCTCTAATAAGTTCTGCTCACCAACAGGACTGTTACTACCTGATTTTCAACCAACAGTTAGAACACTTTTTTTCTAACCATGGACAGCTCTGCCTTCGGCCCTTCTCGTGCAATGGTCGTGTAAGACTTTTTAATTCCCAATACGAAGTGCTGAGTGTATGCTGAAGGAGCAGGGAGCTGGGGGGGAGAGAGAGGTTCTTACATCTTTACTCTGGTCCCCTTTAAATTTCCATATCCCTGTAGCACTCACAGCAGCCCTAGACTAATGTCAAGCTAACAAGAAACACCAGTAAGGAACAGAGCTACAAAGGGAGCAAAGGCTACCATTTCACTTTGAAATTAGCCTTCATTGTGACTGCACACTGCGGAGGTTTGAATTCCCTGGGCACTGTAATATATACCACACATCCTCAGCTATAACCACACAGCAAGTATTAAGAAGAGTTTTCTGTACGAGCATGCCTTTTGGGTTAGGTTTCAGTGGCTTTACCTATAGATAGTTTTAATGCTGATTCCCCCCCCCTTTAAAACAGCAGGCGTTTAAAGACCAAAAGAAATGCACTGTCCTTAATAGAGGTAGGTTCCCCTGAACTTCCCTCATTTGCTGCATGTCAGTGTACACTTTATGCATCTGAACCTTTAATCCATGTTTTACTGTGATTGGACGGACACCTGAATGGTTTCCAAGGAACCATTTTGTTTATCTATGTCAATAGGAGTTTTAAAAACTCTCTCTAAATCTATATTATATAACCATCATGAGTCCCAGAAGAATAAAATTTAGGGCTCAAGTCCTGAGGAAATCTGCTTTAAGTACATTATGTTTTGTATAGCGCAATCTCCACTGCTTTGAATGAGTTCTAGCTTTAAGTGGGTATGAAATAAGAATAATATAATTTTTTAAACAAAAGTCCATAATTAGAAATAATTTAAAGAGTATTAGTATCTTAAAATGTGTTTGCAGTATTAATAAAGCAACAAAAGCCTGAACCAATTTGTATACCTGTAATTATCACAATGACAAGCTTATAGGAAAAATTAGTTATTCTTAAATTTACCTCTACAAAACCTGTACTTATATACCGGAAACAGGTATTTAATAATAATTCCTGTGCCTATTTTATAGCTTTAATGATTTGATTTTAAAGAATTGAGAATTTTACTAAAAATTCTAGTAATGGACATGAAATTTCATATCATAGAAAATCTATATTAAAGCATGTACAGTATTCAAGCTGGAAGGTATTAAGATTTTAATTATTAATATTCATGTAAAAATATTCGAAAACAATATAAGCAAGCGAATTTATGCTAAATTAGGGTAATTTATAATTCCTTTAGAGATCACCCGCTTTAAATATGTGGCACTTACCTTCTCAATTCTGCCCCAAACCAATATTACACTTCAGGATGATACACTGGCATTTGTACTAGACTAGTCAGGGGAGGTCACTCTATAAATTATATAAATGTCTAACTACTATGCTGTAAACCTGAAACATATAAAATAAAATTGAATGTCAACTGTAATTGAAAAATCAAAAAAAAAAGGGGGGGTAGAGGGGAAAGCAAAAGGGAATTTGAGGTTCAAATTTCCAGGTATAAACAAATAAATCATGCGGATGTGGTGTACAGCACAGGGATATTGTGATATTGTATGGTGTCAGATGGTTGCGGGTCTCATCATGGTGATCACTTCTTTAGGTATACAAATGTTGAATAACTATGGTGTACACCCAAAACTAATATAATATTGTGTGTTAGTTATGCTTTAATAAAAATCTTTTAAAAAAAAAATACACTGGCATTTCATCCACAGCCAAGGACATCTAAATTTCAAAGACCAAATGGGGTTCAGGTAACCCAAGTCAGGCAAGGAAGAGAGATACCAAGAACAGTAACCCAAAGTGAAGAAAAGTGGTCCTTAACTTGCACCAATAGCAACCACTCATCTCACTTCAATCATTAAGAGTGAACATATTCAACAGGAAACAAATTGCTGGACAGTGCTCTAGTTGTCATATAAAGGATGCCCATCGCTTGCAAAGGAAAACAATATATTGTACAAATGCTGGACAAAACAGAGACAGACCCGTGGGCCGCTGCAGCTGTTCCTTCTCCTGAGCCGCACGAATCAGACCGTGGCCTGTGTGTGTGTCTGTTCTGGAGATGAAGCAGAACCTTGTGGCCCACTGGACCTGAGATCAGCTTGCAGAGAACAAGCATCCTACAAAGTTGTTTCCCACCACTTAGAAGGCGAATGTAATTTAGGAAAAGGAGCAGGACTGGAGGTAAAGAAAAAAAGGAATTTTCCACTAGTTTGACCCTTGAGACTAGGAGCCGAAAGCTGCCTTCGATCCTTTATCAAATTCTCTATTGCAATAATGAAGTGAGGAAGGGTAGTGTATATGGGATTAGGGATTTCCTTTGGAGAAACATGCCCATTTATATGAAGAACTGCCGGATACATCACTTTAACCCTTTAGGCTCCATCCCATCAAAGCCCAGGAATGCCCATATTTCCACATCCCCTTGAAAAATGAACAAGAGACAAAGTTTTCCTACCTTTTGAAAACCACATTATCGCCTCCTTTTTAACAAGAGCTACATTTACTGAGACCGGCTTTTGTACCAAGAACTGTTAGGTTCTTAAAATTTCTGATCTTCACAAATCCTGTACAGTACATATTATCTTGAAAATAAAGAAACAGACTCAGGCAGCTTAGGTAACATAGCCATGGTAACATGGTAACATGGCTATGTTACCTAAGCTGCCTCAGTCTGTTTCTTTATTTAACTATTAAACTGTAGGGCCAATATCTGAGCAAAGGTTTGACTTGTGTTATTTCTCCTGAAAAATACTGCTTCTCTGTTTGAATCAAAGAATGCATCTGATTATGTATTGCTTACCTATCACTTCAATGGGAGAATAAGTGAACCAGAAAATGTAACACTGAAATAGTCATTATTACCTTAATGTAGTTGGTAAACAAACTTGAAGGTCACTAGTTTCCAAAATAAAAGCCTTCTAATTTTTTGCGATAGTGATTTTCAGAAGTTATAGGATTAAGCATAAGCGATTTAAAAATTATCTATTTATAGTTTAAATTGAATGAACAATTCTGCAGTCTCAGTTCCAGAATTTTTTTTTTGAAAATTATCTCAATTGTGTTTTGCTGTTCAACAAACTGCCCTGAAATAGTTCAAAACAATAACTGTTGTATTATCACACTAGTCTGCAGGTTACTGGGTTCAGCTGAGTGGTTCTTCTGCTCCATTCGATGTCAGCTGGGGCTGCAATATCTGAACATGCTTTTGGGCTGAAACATTCAAGATGGCTCACATGCATTACTGGCAGCTAGGAGCTCAGCTGGGACCGTCGGGTGATACACCAACATGTGACCTCTCTCACAGCATGGCAGCTGGGTTCTGAGAGGAAGCATCCCTAAGAGAAGAGGTGCTCCTACTGCAGCCTATCAGTTAAGCGGTCACAGTGCTGCCTGAGATTCAAGGATGGGGCAAATAAATCTTGATGGAGAGTGACAAAGAATTTGTGACCATAATTATTCCACCACAGAAGGTAAGGAAGTGAATGTTAGTAAATCAACATGGGTCAAGAGAGACACAGTAAAATATATAAAGGAATTAGGCATAACAAAGTCAAAATACACTCTTATTTCCGATCCACTTTCATAACATTCCAGTATTCTTCCAAGACAGCTTCAATGAAGAAAAAAATCCTATTTTATCACCAAATAAAAAATACTCAAATTCCTTTTTATCTCAATTCAAATTGGTTCTGCATTAATTTTATTTATTTTATTATTATAAGTATTTAGCATAGTTCCAGCAGATGAAGAGGATGGTAATGCCATTTTGCTTTTGACCATGCTCCCAAACTTATTTTCTCTTATTTTGACCATACTACACTTTTTTTCTGCATTTTGGCTATTTCACTCTGAAAATGCTTACTTCTGAAAAAGTTTATTTTTAACCTCTGAAAAATTTACTCTGCACGTAAATTTTATGACTGAAAAAGCAGAATTTACTTAATGGTATCTGATAACATGATGACAGCAGTCATTTCACTTTTGAATTATAATCTTTGGAGATGACTAATTTATAGATGACTAACTTGAAGATGTATAACATATGATTTATTTATTTGCTAATAAATGATGAAGTCATGATTTTCACAAGAAAGGGCCAAAGGTAACCTCAAAAACTTGCTGCTTCCTGTGAGAGAGAACAAAGGTCTCAAATGGATATGTTTGCCTCTTCCCACCCACGTGAAAATCAGCCTCCAGCTTAAGTCTCAACAACTCCACGGAGTGCTTTTTGCTCCAAGTCACAGACCTAGCATTTCTTAACTGTTCCCTTATTGGGCCATGTCTTCAAAGTTAGTGTTATTTAATTATGTCATGTAGTAGGACTGAAGAATGCAATTCTTTGAAGATTTGGTCTATCAATGACCTGTTGTCCCAAACCTAGAGCTGTGTTATCTATTCAATACATAGTCTGTTTGGTTTTATTTTTAAGACTGAATTACACAGATTATGGCACCTAATAAATTGGCAGACTTCTTTCACATTACCTGTCTATTCAAAACACCCTTTACACTCCCATCCATTTTTTCAGATCTTTTAATGTCCAGTTCATATACATCCTTATCAAAATTTTCTGATTGTTCCCAAATATATTGTTTATGAATTTATCTTGTTTTAGTGAAACTCTGTTACCCGACCACGCTTAATTATAAATCACCACAGATTCTTTCTGTGAATGAAAACTTCACTGAATAAACCAAAATCTAACTTTTTTCCCTGTAATTCTTCTCACAGCTAAACAAAAAGTTCTCTGAGGGCAAACTAAACCTATGTACTGTTCGATGTTCTGGACTGTTCATGATGCTACAGGGGTGAGAGGAAACTCATTTCACCTTACTGGAAGGTATTTTTTCCCTCACTTTGAAGGTGAGTCAAGACTCTGATTACACTTTATTATTTTTACCCAGTCAAAATTTTCTCAGAGAAGACAATTTGACTTAATTTTGTGAGATGCTATATCAAATGTTTGATATTGACTGTGGGTCTGTGTTCTCCTTTTGTACCAAGATGATCAATTTTACTCTGGCACATTTTGTTCTTCATGACTTTAGATCCTTTGTAGCTCAAGATACAGGAAATGATCTCAAAGATGGGGATGTGAGAATTTTATACAGAAAGATAATTTTACTAAATGTGATAGTACATGAGTTTGCTTTACTTTGAGATTACCTATTGATTTCTCACTCCTCATAAGTAAAATCATTAGTTATGTACAGCCACAGTTTATTTTATTTTTAATTTTACAAGTCACTTAAAAAAAATTACACTGGACATGTTTTAGAACCAAATGGAAATGGTGGTAAATGGAGATTGTGATAAATACCAATAAATTGTTCACATTAAAATGGTTAATTGTATGTTATGCAAATTCCAACTTAATAAAAAAAAATTATACTGGACGCTCATCATGGTTTCAGCTTGTCCAATATTTAAATTAAAATGTTTTTGCTAGGTGGACTGCTGTAAAATAATGAGACTTTTTACTATGTAGGCTGCCCTTTCTTCTACAAAATCTAGTTGGGTCACGTAGCATTAAATCTCTGACAATTATTAATTAACTATGAACTCTGAAGATGCAATACTATATCCCAAAAAAACTTAAAAGCACAAATAAAGATGTAATAAATATAATAAAGTGATATGTCATTGAGAGTTTCAATTAAAAAATTTTATGAGAAAATGAGAAAAGTTTATAACGATCTCATTTTATATGCTTAAAATATTAGTTCTCATTGTTTATCTCCATCCATTCCCCTATCTAGAATAGACTAGAGATATGAAAAAAATGATGGATAAAGCGGCAGTTATTCTGAATTATCTGTATTTTCTACAGTGTGATTTCTCAGGAAATGCGTGATAAAGTCACCACAAGAATGTAAGTTGCATTGAACAAGCACTTGTGCCTGTTTCCATGGTTATCTCTACTACCTAGAACATCCCTGGCACACAGAAGGCACTCAGAAGTACGGCTGAATGAATGTATCGATATGGAAACTCTAGTAAAAGAGAATGAGCAAACTATGGAAAAACAGCTTAAAGACATGGGCACTCCAGGTAGAGTTTTACTTGTGTGAATAAATGCAAGTAACATTAAATTACTCTGCATGTGTATATATAAAAAAGAAAAACAAAAGGAGAATTTCCTTTACAATGACTATTCTGATGTTATTTAAATGGATGGTCATTCATAGTGTTTACTAGAGCAATAGACGTTGGATTAGTCACCTTGAACAAATATCTTTGCTTTGTTTCATTAATGTTCACTACTCTAAGTTAGGTACACAGCACAGGGCAGCATAGCTAAAAGAGAAATTCTATTTGTTTTATCCTCAAGTCTTATGCAAATATAACAACAACAAAAAAAAGGAATAATCTGCACTTTTATGTACATTCACATGTATAATCTCACTTAAAGGAAATAATAAAGGCTGTACTTTGGTGCATTAAGAGAAATTAAACATAAAGAAACAATGCATATGATAATCAATGCTAGTTTAATACAAATTCCATAAAGTTTCAAAAATGAAAGTAATTTAACTTGATTTATACTTGGGCACTAGCTATTTGTTTATAGTTCAGTTAGTTGCTTGTCTGCTGACTCTATAAACTGTTCCTGAAATCAATTCAGAAATGCAATGTATAGCACAGCATGTCATTTTTACAAATGCACTAGAAATTTGTTTGACTTTTAAATCTTCTGTTCAGATAGAAACTGTTGAGCATGAGAAGGTAGGTCCACATGTGAAGGCAGTTATGAATTACTTATAACAGAGTACCACCTACTCAAGAGACTGAAACATCATACAAAGCCATGTATAAAATAAACCCTCACAATTTACCTACAATAAAAGAAGCTTGGAATTATGTGAAGTGTTCTACTTTTAAATACAGTCTAAATGTGTAAATCTGAGAAGACTTCAGCCAGAGGAAACATCTTACAATATACATTTTCCTTAGAATCTACACAGTTCTCTCTCCTTGTTGCTGGTCAAAATGAAAATAGAAAATTACACCAAAAACTGGAGGAGTAAATACATATGCAGTTTCCAGCACCGATTTGGCATTCTGAGTGAGCCACCTAACCAGCAATACTATTGTAAAGTCATAGCCTTATGATGTTCATAGAAGTGGAAGTATCCCATTTAAAAATCCAATGTCAGTCTCATGTTTTTCTGCTGCTTCTCAGTCCAGGTGGAAACTTTTTCTGCATTGTTATACTTTTTAGTACTTTAAAAATATGAATTTGAAAATCATAAGATTAAAAAAACTTATGATTTGACCTCCAGTTAAAACTTCCAATCAGGTTTGTTTAAGAATGACTTGTTACTTTTCTTTCTTTTCTATTTCAGAAATTATTTGCAAAGGATTTGGGTTACACTAAAAATAAACTGTAATCTCAAAAAATAATTAGATTTAAAATTTTCGTGACTAAATTTTGGAGCTAGAACAGCCTTACTCATGAATTTTATTTTATATAAAAAGAATAAAGATGCCAGGAGGTAAAAATAATCTGCCTGGAGTCACACAAAATTAATTTCAGAGTCAAGACCAGAATTCAGGTCTACGGTTCCTCCCCCTTTCAACTCATTTCTCTGAAGGAAAGCTCTTTAGTTACAATTCTGCCGCTGGAGATAGAAAAGAACACTACAGTGGACAGTTAGGATTTTCTGCCAATACTGCCATGTGTTATCTCTATAAAAATATCTCGCTTTGACTTTTTACTGTGACTGTGTCTACTTGAAAGTTTATTTAATGCTCGCGTGATCACTTTTGGTCACAACTCTACTGAATACTCAGGCCTTCTTTCTGGAAATTATTCAGAGACCAATATTCATATTTGAACTCAGTTATTCAACACCATTTCATTAACCGAGGGGACACAGAGAATGCAGGCTTTAGAGCCCAATAACTTTCACTGAGAGCCGGTTGGAGATCAGAAATTAGTCAAACAACTGAAACATTATAGTGAGCTTTATGCTTACAAAGGAAGGTATAGAATAAATAGACTCTAGTGGATGGAAAGGAGCTTATCTTCAGAAAATAAACTGTCACCTCAAAATAGGGACCTGCTCAACATTATTGCAATGGTTCAAAACACATACAATATCAAGAATTTGCAATATCTGAGAAGTGATGAGCCAGAGTTACATCTTTTAATTTGGAGAATTAGAAGACTGGCACAGGAGATGGAGTGATTGTCAGGAACAAGAAAAAGAAGGCTGCTGATGACTTAGTTATACTCTGAAATATGATGACTAGAAAATCCCAGGTCCAGATATGATGACTCATTCCAGAGATTATATTCTTAATTATCGGCCTAATTCAGCACCTATGTATTATTTTTAAAAATTTAATAAAACATATATCATACATATATGTTTGATATAGCACTCATATGTGCAATTTGAAGTTGCATCAAAAATAAAAAGAGTTGACTGATAGATAAATGGGTAGATATTTGATAAAGCAGCTATAGCAAAATTTCAAGTGTAAAATCTAGATAGTGGGCTTAAGTTGTTTACTGTACGTTTCTTCCAGATTTTCTGTATGTTTGAAAATTCCATAATAAAATGCTAGAAAACATTTTTAAAAGTTTTTTTGCATGGCAGTTTCTGGCCACCACATGTGACAAAGAACCCATCTTAATCTCCAGTAGTAAGGTTTTTAATTATAAATACTCCTTAGCCAATGCCAAACAAAATAATCTACCAAGTCCACATTCAGTAACCCACATCTTATTACTTCCCTTCCTCATCTGCACGCCCCTCCCCACCCACCTTCACTTACCACTCCTGCTTTAAGAAACTGACTTTTAAGATTAATCTCAAAATTATATCAAGGATTCATATAATTTGAACCATTACCTAATGACAGTGAAGTATCTTCATATGACAAACCATTAGTTGTTGCAGAAAAGCTAAGAGCTTTTCCCGACCCCTCCCCCATACCATTTATTTATTGAGAAGGGGTTTTTTATGCTACACTTTAATCATTAGGGAATTGGAACATCTATGAATAATGTGAATAGGAAAAGTGTAAAGTTCACTCTACTGACAAAATTAGATGGGTTACACATTCTGTTGGGGAAAAAAAATAGAATCTTTTTATTGTTAATGACATTTGCATCCTGAAAATCTTTTTTTCAGTGGTCAACTGGCCAGTGGATACTTATAAGGCCAAAGGCTCCAATGTAGAGGTTAAGCTTCTCCACTGCTGTATTTCCCACCCAGTTATACATACAGATATCTTATAAATCTATTAAATATTTATGATGCAGTACAAAGCTCATCTAAAAGCATCTGTATTTAACTAAATCATGTCACTGGTGGCAAGAGGCATGCAGAGTAATTTAACCTAGCAGGAAAAGTCCTTCTTTTACATATCACTGCAGTGTAGAGAGTTTCAACCATATGCTTCTTACTGTTCCCACATACATCCCATAAGAAGGAAAAGCTTAACTAAAATGGTTCAAAAGGCTTTTAGACAGGCTTCTCAAATGAAATGTAAATCTTTTGAAGTATTTCTCAAAAATTTTTCCTTGAGCCTTTGCCATGACTCTGTCACTAGAGGTCAGACAACCCATTTCAGGTTAAGTCCTCGTAACTCCAGGTTAAATACCTGAATTCAGCCTAATCTTTTCTTCTATCATGACCTCCCAAAGGTTTACTACTATAGTCTACTACTGATGATACCAGTCATTCAAAAGGATTCCCCTCATTCTTTCCTTCACTCACAAAAAGACCCCAGGGAAAAAGTTTTGAATGGATATATCAAAAGTTATTGTTAACCATTCATACCCTTAAAGCCAAAGAATCTATTGCAATAACTATTACTACTTACACAGTTTTACAAGGCACCTAAGCATTTTGAGATGCAAAAGAATAGCAGAGAGGGGTCTCTGAAATTTAAAAAAAGTGCAGTGAGAAGGTAACACATTTTTAGCCATCTCAGGTTCATAGCTAGCTGTACCTCTGGAGACAGGTAGTTTTAAAATAAACTATGACTGGGAAAAAAAGTGAGTTGAATGGGTACAAAATAATTATTTTAGTGATATGTATGCTGTCAAAAAAAATCAAGACTAAATACTTGAGTTGTCTAACTCCAAATAAATGGTATTACTGAAATTCAGCCCAGCATACAGCAACTACTTAAGAAATTTGCTGTTCGGCATTTAAACTAACTTCTACTCACAGTCTGGCGAGTAAAAAAAAAAAAGAAAGAAAGAAAAGAAAACCTAAGGATAACTGGCTTATCAAAATCAGTAGATTTCATATTTAAGGCCACTGTATTTTATATAATAAAAATAGCCACCATTTCTAAAGACCCAAGATGTATGTTAATTTATCTATCCATCCAGTATGCATCCAAAAACATGTTTACTGAGTGGTGACTTATGCCCCAGGCATAGTGCTGGGGCTTACAGGTTTCATAGCAGAAAAATAAAACAAGTTTTATCCTCTAGTCTCTCTTTTCTCTGACGTAGCAAGTGAAGTAATCTGTCAAGAGTGAAGGCATGATTCAAATTTTGAGAGTGGTAAGGTTTGAGGCACCTTGGAAAATAGAAAAGAAGGTGACTGTGAAAAACGGAGCAAGTCACACGTTGTGGCAACTGGAATATATACATCGGTCCTTCCTTATTTATAATCCTCACTATCAGGATCCTTATTTCTCCTCTTGAGAATTATACTTTGAAAGTGTACCAATGGAAGACTTTAAAAACAAACAAACAAAAAAAAGCATCGATAAGATAAGAAATAATTTTTCTGTTGAGCTCTATAGTCATTGTACCTAAGTAAACTGAATTTGGGGGAGAGAGGAGGAAGAGAAGTTATGGTAATGATAATGTATACGTTTACACACACATTACAATTTCCACTTCAAACTTACTTCTCAGATCAGCACACCTTTTTCCTACACTAGAATTTAATCTGTAACTTTTGGTGGTCCACTTAATTCTGCTGTGTGGCTTACCTCTGGCGTAATAAGACCAACCCATTTAAATGATGTTGACAGTAAGTACATGAATCAAAAACCTTTAATTTACTAAATAGTATGATGCCCTTCTGTTGCACATTTCTTCTAATATGAACAAGATGATGGAAAACGACATGTCATTAGCTCAGAGTTTAGCAGGAAAATTCAACTTTTCTCTTTCAATTTTTTTAAAGAAATTAATATTTGAAAACATTGTGCAGTTAAACACATTAAAAATTATTCATGGTAAAGTGAAAAGGGAAAGTTTGGCCTTTAGTTAATGCCTCTTCTGCCACAGATTTCTCATAGTTTTTAAAGCGTGTGCATTTTTTCAGGTTTTTCAGATACATTCTAGGTTGATCTTTTCCCTGTTGACTTTGGTAACTTCACATTCATTCATTCATTCATTCAGTAATTATTCACCAAGTGCCTAATAAATGCCAGGCCCTACATGAGGTAGAGAGAAAAAAGAGACTGTAATGGTTCTTCCTTCCATAATGACACATTCTAATGGAGGGCTTAGTTTTCCTAATGCCAGTCTGGCACAAAAGCAAATACTTCAAAAGTGAGAGTCCATAGTCTTATAATGAATTCTATTTGTGTGGTAGACATTGTGCAGTGATTTTTTTTTTCAAATGAGCCTGTCAGGAAACACTGTTTATTGTACATACATGTCTAAGTATCTGAGACTTCCCTCCCCTCAGGATTCAGTTATGAAAATGTTTTCTTCTGATAGTGTTTTGTTTTGACTAGTGATAAAAGAAGAATGCAGAGATTCAAATCCAGACGGAACTATGTTTAAGCAAGAGGACTTTGGAAGTATTGGGCACTTATAGGCAGAAAAACATATCCTATCTATTTATATTCTCAGTAATAATAAATAATTTTTTTTAAAAAACCCATCAACTAAAACAGATTATGCTAGAGTAGTAATTAGATGCTAGGTTTATTTATTTATTTTTAAGTTGTTGTCTTGATTGTTTTGGTGCGTGGATTAAAATGAATAAGTCAAATAAAATATTAATAAATTTTATTATCTTTATGGTGATTTGAAGACTTATTTACTGTGATGCCAATACACAGTTTTAAAGTTTAGTTAGCCAAATTTCCTGAATTAAGAAAATGTTTTAATTTTATAGAAATTTTGACTTTTCAAAATAGAAAAAACTATTGTATTCAAAATCAAAGAGAAAAAATATTACAGAAAGATCCAGATCTGATGATTTAATTTAAAAATTAGTTGCTTGTAGAAACTAGTTTAATCGATGAGGAAATTCAACATGATTTAAAAAAATAAATATTAATCACTTTGAGTTACATTAGTTCTGGTAACTAATGAGGCTTTGCAAAATGACTGACATGGCAAAAGCTAAAGATGACCAAATAAGTTTTACAATTAAAGTTACAAGCTATCACCTTCATAAATATATGAGCTGCTCATATTTGAACTGATGGTAATTAATCAACAATGAAAAGATCAAAATAAACCCAGTTTATCTGGTTAGAAACATGATCTTTCCTTTTTTCAATTAATTCTGATGAAAGTATACAAGGCTCTAGAGTAACTTACTTCTCATTTAACATCCAGATCATTTGAAATTTTTATCCTTACAACATAATTTTAATGCCAAATACTGTTATTCTGTGAATGTCAAATGATGGCATGTTCAATGAAGAAAAGGATATTTACTAGGATGGAACTATCTTTTTATACTAACATTGTCTGGAGGTCCATTTTAAAGGACATTGCTAAACAATTTTCACTTTTAAAAACTGGTTTCTCTGTTTAAATGCTACTATTTCTGATCCTCGAAAATAAAACATTAACTTTTTTAATTATAAAAGTTTATAAACATGTTTGTATAAAAGTATTATATATATTACTTACTCTGCTATTAACTTACCAACATAGTATTTATTGTCCTCTTCATTTCAAATCCAATAAGGTGTAATGCTATCAAGCTACCTGGGGCATTAGGTATTATCTTTAACAATATCTCATTATTGTTCTAAGGACAAGTGCATGCACACCCAAAAAGTCAATGAATTCTGTGCAATAAAAGACATTTTAAAAATGAAGAGTAAATTAGATCTAATTGTGGGCAATAAAGTTTCAAAAGGTCCTAGATCAACATTACAAGAACTTTCCATGTTGAATTAAGCACGTGGTTTAGTCAGCAGAGATACTCTTTTTACATAACTTGTTTATGTCTACTATAAATATCATAAGCATTCCATTAGCATTAACCTAGTGATTAATGCATATACAATGGAGTCAGTTTCTAATCAATGATAATAACTGCCTACAACTATTTTCTCAACCGTTCATCTCCCAGCTCTTTTACCCTGACTAACAAAGACCTGCGCACCAAAGTCTAAGGGCTCATGTAGTTACAGGAAACCAGATGCATTATTTATAAGGATGCAGAGGCTAGGAAGTTCGGCTATGCCGCTTACCCTAGCAGTAGTAGACTCTAAGCTATTGGCAATAGGAACCTTGCCAGTGCATTAGAAGATGAGATAGAAGGGATGCCTGCCAAATAAAATAGCTAAGTAATAACAAATGTTAAAGAGCCTTGGGGGGTTGGAGGGAGTCCTGAGCTCACTGCTGAAGCACAATTCAGATCACCAAGCTTCTGCAGTCAGTGCCGAAAGAAGAGGTATAACTTCAATTAATTCTTTGTGTCTTATCTTTCTTCAGTGCTTGCTTTTTAATTACAGTTATATGTTCTTTTTTTAATGTTACTTTAGTATCTCTATACAAATGAGAAAACTGCAACTGGTTTAAAATGAACATGGTACAAAGTATCAGACTTCAAATTCAGGTATAATTAATTGTATATTTTTATTGTCTACTCTGTTTAGAAATCCATGTCACTGTTTTAGTGATCCAGGACAAATTGTTATTTCTTTCCTTTGATTTCAAAGAAAAAGAAAACGGCTGGTAAAAAAAAGCCACAATTTCTTATTCTTCATGTGTTCAGAACTGATGTATTGCTACAGACAGATACCTGTCATGGCTTTAAGTAGATTTTGAGATAGTGTCATTCAGGTTTCATTTTCTGTTTAATCATCGTCAGTCACTTGGAATTTACACCACAGTACAACAAAAGGCGGCATGCTTTAAATGTTAACAGCTGCAGGGGATGAGAATGCCATCTTGACTGAAAAAAAAAAAAAGCCTTAAAAACTGACAAAATAAGTCAATCTAAACATAAAAAAGAAACTTACTATAGGAATTGTTAAAACCAAATAACCATCCATATCAATCTGGAATTTAAACAAAAAGCTATGGTTTTTATCTTGCACCTCAAAAATGTTGTGAAAATTACCATCAAAATCAAGAATGAAGTAGTTGAGGCTACATATCATGTCATGTTTATCCTTTTCTTTGAATAACCTGAGTTTCAGATATTTAATGCATACACCTTTTATCTACCATAACATGCTCATCAATCTCCCTCCATCCCAAATGTGTGTGTACTAGATGCTGAAGGGGGAGAAGTTCGTAGTATTCCTTCTAAATTATCCAAGTTCAAAGCAAACATAACTTATACAAATATATAAACTTTCTAGTTGTTACACTTTTTATCATAGTAAATGTGTGTATATATTTCTGTACCTTGTGAAGGAACCTTGATTCGTAGAATAGATTCAGTTCAAGTAATCTCTTTAGAGAAAAAAACCATTTCTAAAAGTAGCTACAATAATCATGTGACCTTTAAAGAGAGTAGTATTACTGAGGTCACAACAAGAGCCCTCTGAGGGTTTTTCTTTCACCCCCTATCACTACTGTCTTGGTTGAATAAAAATACAGGACATGGAGTCAGAGATGGTGGAATGAACCCTGCTTCTATCACCTGCTATATAATGTTGACAAATTTTGAATTGTCTGAGCCCCACAGTTTTCTCATCTGTGTAATGGGACTAAAAATATCTATTCTCAGATGAAAGTACTTGACACATGTTAGTTGCTCATTAAAATATATTATTATTTACTTTTTCATGATGATTATTTTTAATGATAATAAAAGCAAACTCAATCTTAATGCTTAAAGCATTCCCTTACTCCCACAAGTGACTCTTCAGCACCATGGAGAGGAACAGTGACCAGCCAGTGAATATGTGGATTTTCGGCTGTCTAAGGTGAAACAGATTTTTTAAAATCGCCATGTAAACAAGTGATTACCATAAAATGAAAAAAATTCCATATAAAAAGCCAGAAAAAATTTAAAATAGAAGCACAGAGTGTGAAACACTTCTCAAAATGTTAAAAATACTCTAATAAATTTTAAGTCAAAGTTATTTATTTTAACTTTGATTTTAATATTTAAATATCTGCTTTCATGATTTAAGGTTTAGGTAGTTTTCCTATAATAACATATGTATATAACTTTTAAAATTGGTGATATTCTAATTAAAATCATCTCACTGTCAATGTTTATACCCATTTAATAAATACTTTCTGGAAACCAGTATTGTGTTATGTTTGATTTACACAAGTAAACCACATTCCTTCCTTTAAGACCTTACAGGAACTGATGTCACACTTGTGTTCATAATAAGTGGCAAGTTGTTGCTTGAACAAGATCTATTGGGGCACCAAGAGAGTACTGCTGGGGTGGGGGGTGGTGGGAGAAGATAATCTAACATCTTAATACAACAATGAAACAATAAATTTTGCCTTTACTTCTTGATTGGACAATTTTTTTTTATAATTTCAGGGCATTATTTTAATAAAATATACCCAGATCTGCACTTCTCTTTATAAAGGAGTTATGACACTTTGAAAATTAATGAGATTATAGCTGACCCTATTCTTCATGAGGACTCTCTCAGCCAGAAGCTTCTCAGACTCACTTCTCAATGTACGTTTTACCCAAAAGGTCACAGCCAATGTTGTAGAAACTTTAAGAGAAATAAGCAGAACATTTTACTATAATATTTGTTTCTGTGTGTATACATGTAGTGCATGTTATGTTTCATTTATATTTATTTTTTCACTAGGCTGAACAGTTTTAAATCTCGGTCCCCTTTACTGCACTGTAAAAGGGTTTTTAAAGGTTCCAATAAGCGCCTCTGTGCTTTGAGTCACCCGTTTCCTTCCTAAAGCTTATCTTGCTTTCACACACAGTCTCATTTGCACATACATGGTAATTCTCCTGCCTCCATAATCTATTCACCCTAAAACATACCCGAGGACCCTTTGTATGGTTTATTTTTTCACAGATAACATGAGGAAAGTCAGAACAAAGATGCATTTCTGCTTTGGTGTATTAGGGGCGTGCTATTAAGAAGCTGCTATGAGCACAGCAGAGGAAAAAATCTGCATCAACTAAAGAGAGATGTACAATATGTATAAAGAATCTATTATGGCCACTTAATTTTCTCTCAGATATAAGCAAGGCTATTCTTCTTCATATTTCTTTCATTTCACATTTTATCATAAAAATATCCTATCTGAGAAGGGGGGGTTCTTCCTAATGCTTTTTATCAGAGGTGAGGCATGTTAGATTTTACAGGGTTTTGTTGTTTGGGGGAGGTAGGGGTGAGGGGAAATGCAACAACTTACTTCTTAGGCCCTGTGGACAAGGAATTATAACTAACCATAATCTGTTCTAAAGTTATATTATTTGTGAATGACATGGATTTTTATAGGTTGATTAAATAGCTAGATTGCTGGGTTAAAATAGAGAGTGTTTGTATCCAATGTTTATAACATTGGATATATTTTCCCTTGCAGAATTTTTTCTCTTAATATATCTGAATTCCCACATGGAAAATTTATAGTTGAAAATTTGATCAAATGACACAGAAAGTTCTTGTCAATTAATCCCTGCTCTCAAAAAATAAGTTTTTGAGAAAATTGAGAAAAGAATAATTATAAAGAAAACTTTTGTTTTTCAATATTTAATAATTTTAATGGATTAATTTATTTTATTAGACATACATTTTCAAGTCTACCACTTCTCCCAGTCTTGAGTCAATTGAATGATCTTTAGGAAAAAAAAAATCTTAACTGAATGAAAATAAAATTGTTCAAAAATTGCAACTTTTCATATACATTTCAAGGTAACCTAATTAAGTAAGTCTCTCTATGTATCAAGGGTAAGTTTCTGATAAACACCAATTCCATTTACCATACTATGATTATTCTCTAAAAGTTTTACCAGTTAAATTTTTGCATCCTTTAAAAAAATCACTTAAACTACTTTTCTAAACTCTAACTTAGTATGAATTAATTTCTGTACTTTTAATCTTCATTAGTTTTTTTAGTTTTTAACAGTAAATATTATAGATTTCATTGTCTTTTTTTTTTTTAAACGAGAATATAATTTTTAGGATTTCAGATTTGTTTGGTAAAGTTATTGAGCTTTTTAAAAATGTAAAGCAGAAATAGCAATTGGCTACTTAAAAAAAAAAAACAGTAAATAATATATATATATAACCGAAATATATTTCCTTTTAAATCACATACCACAGAATGGATAAATGTATTCCATCTTAAGCAATATTATTTTTTAAAAAACTTGATTTAACAGTCTGTTTTCCATATTCTACTCTGTATTATGATTATGTATCATTATACACAATTAGCCCAATTAACCATAATTAACCTTTCTACTCTACTGCAAATTCTTTCAGTCCAAGGACTATTCTCTATTTATCTCCCTCAGCCATTGCCTCCCTTAAAAAAATACACCATAGTTCCTAGCATCATGCTGGAACATAGTAGAAACTGGATTATTAACTTTTTGTTCATTGAAGAGAGGGAAAATCCTCAATAATCTAAGAATCAAATAGCAAAAATAGGGCCATCAAATTTTAATCCTAAATCTACCACTCACTTTCTTGATTTCTTTAACCTTAGTTGTCACTTAGCTAGTCTCTGTATCTATTTTAGTTTTCTTACTATTAAAATGGAGAAATTAATAGCCCAAAGTCTTTTTAAAAATTAAAAAAAAAAAGACTGATGAAATTTTTTATCATTACAAATAAAAGTTCCTGCAACATTTAACAAAGCCCATCTTAGTCTGGTCCCTCCTTCCCTCTGTCACATTTCTAAAAATGCTTGATATTCACTGAAGCCTCTAAAATACCTGAGCAAAGAACAAAACGATAGCTCGTATTCCATGAACAGTTCAACCTAAACACCAGCCCTCTAAATAAAAGATAGTTATGGGCTTGAATGAAAATGAGCACAGCTTTAGGCTGTAACCCACACTGGCCCATGTAATTGATTATTAAGATTTTGTGACCTCTGGTAGACTGAGAGATAAAATGAAAAGTGCCATTCTAGCAGTTCTTCGATGATTAGTTAAACTATGTATACAGAGCACTTTATTAAAGAAATGAATTAATGCTAGATACATTATAATAAGAGTAGGACAGAGAAAAGGGTGATGACCATAGATGAGGGACAGAGAGATTACCTCTACTAGTTTTCAGAACTGTTGTCTATGAGGCTAATAAAGCCTCAATCAGTGTGATCTCATACTTAAGACCTGTTGAGTTTTCTATGCAATATTAAATGGAATGGGCTAAACATATTTCTTTTTCTTTTCTTACTGAACAACAACAAAAAAGAACCCTAATCAACATGCAATTACTCTGGTAAAAGAAACCTATAATTTTTCAAAATCTACTTAATCATGTATATTTTTTAAAAAGAATCCGGATCAAGTACTCATTGACTTTTGACTCCAAAGTCAGAACATTTTACAGATTCCAAAATGCTTCACATACATTCTAATTTGAAAACTGTAACTCATATTTTTACTTCTTTGTACTTCAGAAAAGCATGAGTTCCTAGATTAAAAAAGAAGGGATTCCTAAGGATGATTATTATGAGCTCAAAGGTATTAATAAACACTTTTAAAAATGATGATTCGATTGTGTTTGTTTTCCACCTCATTATTTAAAAGGATAATCTTGCTTTAATTTTGTCTGCCCAATTAATTTTCAGTAATGTTCATTTAAAATTTTCCTTTAAAAGTCTGTGTGACTGATATCTAGTTCCTGATTCTTCTAAAGTTGACTGCTCCATGAGCTGTAGAGGACCGTGCTGGTTTTGCCCGTCTAGCCACTTTCTCCTTTCTTTTAGGTAAAAAACCCTGCTCTCTGCAGTGAACCTATATCATGCAGTCCCCATGGGGCTGAGCCTATCTGCCTCACTATCCCAAACACAGACAGTGGATGACATCTGACCCATACCTTGCCCAATCAGAGCCATTAATCTCTCTGGATACAGTAATTATTTTAGGTGTAGGCATGTGATGCAAGTAGGGCCAATAAGATTCTTCCTTAAAATTTGCCATTTCGATCAGGGGGAAAACTTCTCTCTCTCTCTCTCTCTCTCTCTCTCTCTCTCTCTCTCTCTCTCTCTCTCTCTTTCTCTCAGATTATGAGATATGGGGATATAGGCTTAAAGATACCAGTAGCTATCTCCCTGTCAGGTAGAGAAATCCCACTAAGAATGAAACTAACATTTGTAGGGAAACAAACCATAAAGACTAAGAAACCATCCTCATTTGAACCACTGGATCAAATTGGGCCAGTTATTGAAACCAATATACTCCCTTTATATTTAAGCTCTTGGAGTTGAATTTCTATCACTTGCAGTTGAAAAACTCCTAATTAAATCACTGCCCAGATTTCTTATTTTGCTGTTTTATCATGTGTTCCTCACTACTTCCTCTATCTTATTCCTTTTTTAGTTTTTGAAGGAGTAGGGGGAGCTGTTTCTTGTAGCATCCAAGGTTTTTTCATTTAAAGGCCTCTATTCCTATCTTCCTATTTCTCAGATTCCTGGATAACTTGAAAAAAAATGAAGAATAAAGAAAGCCACCAAGTTCAGCACAAGTAAAACTATCAAAATCTTTCTCGTTCTGTTCTCCTAGATGTGTTCTTGTTATATACCTCTGTTTCCATTCTCTTGACTCCAATTTATCATTTTAAACAATTAAAAATATTTTATATGTAATGTTTTACTACTCTGTGTATAATGATTAAAAACACTAAAGTGTAAGTACTTCTCTTAAAAGAGAAAAATAAAGATGTCCTCTCAGCTGATACACAAAAAGATGAAAGATATTTAAATATATATAAATGTTAATAATATATATATATATATATATATATTATATAAAACATATATATATATTTATGTTAAAAAGACTATTCCAGTAAAAAACCCTCAAAGAATATGGAAAAATGATTGTTCCAGGTCTGATAAATTTAGATATCATACAGATAATTTCCAGGATATATAATAATATACAACAGATTAAACAGTAGTTAGCTTGGAATAAGGCAATTCATCTCCCCAAACAAACTACCATTGAGGAAGATATCCTTGTTTGACAAAGATCAGATTCTCATGAGTGCAATGGCTCTACAATTATTCCCATCTCTGTAAATAGCATGTTTTGCAATAGACTATATCATTCTCAAAATAATAAACCAAAGAATAAGTCAGCATCCTTCCTTCTATAAAACCCTTGAAATGTGTTGCATGAACTAAGGGCTCTTCTGTCCATTTCATTTACTTACAGATTGTGAACAGTGTACTATTTCAGTAAAAGTTGGCTTTGGGATAAATGCAACAAATGTGATTATATATCCTGGGATCTTTATAAAAACTCCATCGATGTTTAGTTTAGTTTTTTTTTTTTTTTAAAGAAGGCCGGTCCTCAACCTAGCTGTACAGATCCCATAAGACTTTGCAATAAAAGACTGTAAAATTTGAAATCAGAAGATTCAGATTTAAGTTTCTGCTCTACCATCTACTTAGTTTTTGAATTTGAACATGTCAGAAATTTCTGAGCTTCAAGTTGTTCATCTGACAAATGGGTTGAAATCTAGGTCACAGAGTTATTGTGTGAATAAATGACTTCATAAATGATAATATACCTTATAAAATATATAGTATGATACAAATATCAGTTATTTTATATATACATACACACATATATAGTTGTATGTCAAAAGAATCATTTTGTAGAAGGTTAATGTCAACTAAATAAAGTTAACTATGATTTAATTATAAGCTTGATCAAAAGTTTTGAGATTATCTTGTCCAGCAGTGAAATGCAATGAGAGATACTGAATGACTTCAGAAAGGGCAAAGCTAGACCTGATGAATTATATTACAGTTCCAGGTAGTATCATAAGAAAAAAAATTATATATGTGTGTGTGTATATTCACTTACAAAATGAATGAACTAAACAGGAAGGCAATAACTTATCTGAACATATGAATTCCTACTCTTGCTCCAAGTCACTGCATTGTCTTAAAAATCTGTAACTAATTCTAGGCAATCAGAAAAATGGAAGTAATACCAAGTAGGAAATTTCCTTTTCAAATTATTATTTTATTGCTACATGATGCATGGTAATTGGTTGTTCACAATAGACAGAACTACCCACCCCATGAAAATGCCATGTTTATAGAAGTCTGGAAATACAGTTTGCATTCAGTCAAAGTAACTCTCTAAGAGTGACAGGCCAGAGTTCATATATATATTTTTTTTTGCCACAAATAAAGATCTGAAACTAAAATTCAGTTTTTCCACCTGAGAATCATTAAGCAAAGGTCTGAGCAGTTTCCTCTACCATCAAAGCAGGTAAGTTACAGCTGAGGGTGGAATGTAAGAACCATAGCTCTAACTCTCACCAATGAACCAGCAGACCCAGTCCCATCTAATCAATACATATCACTGTGCTATTCCCAAGTGATAATGCTGAAATTCATTATAATAGAAATGTCTCTGCAGACAAAAGACATTTTAATTTTCTTCCTTCAGCTAGATCTGTTAGGTGCCAAATTAAAGATTAAATTGTTCATTCCATTCG
This sequence comes from Eonycteris spelaea, assembly GCA_003508835.1. Lineage (NCBI taxonomy): Eukaryota > Metazoa > Chordata > Mammalia > Chiroptera > Pteropodidae > Eonycteris > Eonycteris spelaea. Next base: position 7,447,638 of record PUFA01000043.1, on the reverse strand, counting down.
GAGATGCCACAGAGGACTTCCTGGATAAGATCCTTTAAAATGCAGCCTTAACTGAGAATATACAATATTTTGAAAAAAAATATAGTGATTTGTTAGCATAAAACTTTCTTTTCAGCAGCATCATTTAGACAAAAAATCATTAAATATTTTCCTTCTCTCAACTATAAAGATATTATCCTAAGTTGTTCAAATAAGATGCAAGGACTCCCCTGATTTCCATTGTCTCTTCAGAGCCACATCACTTCTTTAGGTACTTACTCTCTTTCATATCTAAGGGAGACCACCTAAGCAAAGCTATGCTAGATAAATCACATTCCTTTCCCACATTAAGCTTTACAATATAGGTATGAAATGAATGAATGAGACAAAAAAACTGCGTCTCAGGAAGTTAAGTAATTTACCTAAGATTACACAGTAATTAACAGCACCAATATTTAAACTTAAGAACGAGTCCATCCAAAGTCTGTAATCTTTCAATTTCACCTCACCACTTGTCATGCTCTGATGTATAACATAAAGATTATATGAGCTCAGCTGGTTCCAGGCAATGCAGTTACCTTAATCCACAACACATATTCCCAATCCACTTTGTATCAAAGACTACTTTTCAATCCATTCACAGGATCTCTTTTCTTTGTAATATTAAAGGCTTTTCTTTGAGGTAACTAGACCTCATGCATCAAAAAAAGCTAGTATACTGACTAGATTTGAATCCTGATAAAGTGTGATTTTAGACAGACATATCAGTTGCATCATCTGAAAAATGGAATACATTTTGGTAAGAACCATGAGCTATAATTCACAGAAATCATTTAGCACAGTAGTTGGTGAACAGTAAGCCTTCACTAAACATCTGCTGCTATTATTATTGTATTATTATTATTTGAAACATATTACTACTTAAGACTGTTTTCCAGAAACTTATCTTTACTTTTTCCTATTTCTATTCATTAGGCTTTTCATTTTTGTTCTCCTCATTTATACATTAAATTGAAATGGATGGGGCTTAATTCAATAAAGTGGTTGGTATAACAATTGTATTTTTTATAGCATTCGACAAAATTGTCTACGAAATGGGGTCACTGGCAGCTGGCACTTCAAGAGAAGTCATTAAGGTTTGTTCTAAACAATCCATTTACTTTTTTGCTGATTTCATATAAAGCAGGAACAAGATAGTCCTACTGTTTTGTAAGATTCAAGTTCTAAAACCTGTCATTCATGTGTAATAAGACACTCATTTAGCAAATTATTTATACATTTTAAATCAGAGATGCTTTATTTACAAAATAAAATAAAATAAAGGAAAATAATGTTGATCTTTATCAGGAGATTATTATAAGAAACTTTTTAAAAATTATAATCAATAATTCTAAAAATAGTGAATATACATTGTAAGTTTCTAATTTCAAAAAAGAAGTAGCTAAAATTTTGCCTCATAAAAGGAAGGATGATTAACTTTGATATTCTACCAATATTTATGAAATACCAGAAAAAATAAATACAAAGGGTCACAAATGATTAAGTGTTTGTAAATGAAAACTAAATCCCTTAAAAAGCTCCAATCAAGAATGATTTCTTTATTGTACAGTAATTTTAAAATATATTTAAAATTTTTAGATTTAAAAAAGTATTTTAAAAAATTTCTGATTAGTGTTTAACGACATGGGGAAAATGCTCATGATACATTAAATAGATGAGGGGGAGGATAGACAAGTAGGAAGCCAGAATGAAAAACTCCGAGTAGAGGAAAATATACTAAAATATCAGCAATACTATTCTGGATAGGTAAGTGCACAATTTTTATTTCTCTTTTTTTTTCTTTCTTTTTTTTTTTTTTTTTTTTTTTTCTTTTTTTGCTCTATTTCAACATGAGTTAAAGAAAAGAAAGGAGAACTTTGAGAGCTGAAGGAGTCAGGGAAGGCTTTGGGAGAAACAGGATGTTGGCAGAGAAGACAGACCTGGCATCTCAGCAGGGCACGAAGCAGGGCCAAGGACAGACACCACCACTGCTAAACCCTCTGGAGATTTACTCAGAAGTGAGCAGCTCTCAGAACAGGACAGGCAGGAAGGGGATGTTTCCCTATAAGGATGTGCACATTTCTACCAAAGGAAGTGAAAAGCAATAAAGCTACAGGGCTTTTGTTACACTGACCCAAAAAGCACCCCAAATTGTTATAATACATAACAGGTTTGCTGAATCCATACTAACTTTAGAAAGGCTTTTCAAAATTTACTTTAGAAAACACCAATGTCAATAGTTCAAAGAATGTAGCCCATGCAGATGTGATTACATTATAATAGCATAATTCGTTTTGCACATTCAGGGATTTACCAGTGCCCCCTTTTGGGCTGAAATTGAGTGAAAACAAAACAAAATAAAACAAAGCAAAACAAACAAAACAAAAAAACAACACTATTCTTCATGGCTGATTATTTCTGACCCATGTGAACTCTTTCAAGGCCTTTGACTCTATTATACATTTTGAATTTTTATGTCCAGCTTATTGCTAGTGCTGATTCTTCACGTTTCACCTTCAACCTTTGACAGAGATACATCTATGTCACGCTCTTCTGCTTGATGCTGCCTTTAAATGAGCTGAGTGACTCACGCTGCTTTCATTGTTCTCACTAAGACTGGACTGAGAATTTTGCCACTACTGGTTTCTATTTTCAGATTATAGAGCATATTTTCATGAGATTAAAAAATATTACTAAGAGCCTATCATGAACAGGGGCTGATGTACGAAAATGGCACATGGAATATTTTAACAAAATGGTACGCGAAAACTTTCTTAATCTTAAACCTTTACTAAATGTTGGAAACTAATTCTGCTGAGAGTTAGAGATCAGAGTCAGATTTCAACATTATTTTTCTCTCAACAGTATTGCAATGAATAGAAATGTAAACTGAGAGATTCATTTCAATTCCCTAAAGCTCTGGAAAACCAAAAGAAATATTGCTTCCATTCCAAAATTAATCAGCTATGCTTAAGGACAGCATCCATTGTCCCGTTAATGATAGCATGGAGGGTTCCAATTACAAGAGTTCCAATAACTTTATTCAATGAATCATGCAGAGGAGAAATTATTCCCAGACAAAATGCCGAAAAGAAAAACCTAGTATTTGCTTTTGCATAATAAATACTCAATTATAAAAAACACAGCTTGACATGATTTCTTAATGCTAGTTAGCTAAAATATGTATAATTATACTAATCTTTTTATAAGTAGAATTAAATAACAAATATCCCAAAATCCCTGGAAGGGATTATCATTTTGGGGAATGTAATAAGTGTCCTCAGAATAAGGAGGAAGCCAATTTAGTCCTTCTTAGCATTTCATTTCCTGTTTGATTTTACTAGATTGTTGTCACCAATCCAGTTAAATGACGCGTTATCTAGCTAAAATATAGCCAAAACATCATACTTCATGCCATAAAAAATATGTTTACATCATATCATTATAGTTCTGGTACCTACCACCAAAATGAAGGGAAAGGCTTTAGGTCAAATGGGATCTATTTAAACAGACTGACAAAACACTGAAGTTGCCAAAAGTACAACCTCCTTTTCAAGGGTTTCCTACCACACTGATGGCCAAAGGAAATTGTTCCTTAAACACACTCTCCAGGTTGGGACTGATTATTGAGAACATCTACTTATTTAAGAGCTTATCAAACTTAGCACTAGCTTTAAATAAAGAGCTTAAATATGGGGGAGAAAGATTATAGTTCTAAGTTTTATTTTCAAGGTCTGATAAAGTCCCTTGTTGGATATTAAAATCTAATTCTACGTTAGTCACAATTTATAAGTATGAAAACTATTTTTACTAGTCTTTGCTAATGTCTTAAGTTCCCCTGACATAGCACAAAGCACCAATCAATCTAATGGTCGTAGAACTCCATAAGCACAAAGCACATTTAACATTAAACAGATGAAAACTAATCTGAGATCTTGCCTAGGGACTTGCTTTCAAACATTTTCATAATTAGTCACTTGCTATCAAGTTTGAATTAAGGGCATTTATATATAGTTTCCCTACTCCATCACAGCAGACTTTATATGAGAACTGAGGACCTTTGGAAAAGAGGCCTCAGATAGCTGAGTATCATGCCTCCAAGTAGTTGCTGAAGGCATCAAGACACACTTAAAATGAAAACAATAACAACAACAACAACATAATGCTCTCTATTGCTCATCCAGAACTAGGCCCCAGAGACTATGAAGTTATTTTTCAATATTCAAAGAAACTACATTTTCCTAAAACTAGCACATATGTAGAATCTTTGAAGATCTATATGTATCTTAGGGGATGGGGTATCTAGTTGACCCCAAACCTAGCAGGAGGCCATTTCTATTCCAAAAGGCAAACACCATCCTGCTCCCACACTTCGTACACTGTCCCTCAATAAGAGCAGACAACAGACATGAACGTAATCTTTGGAGGCAGATATTGTCTTGGGTTGAAAACTAGCAAACGGAATATTTAAATATACTTACATGAAGAAGTATTTGCTCCTTCTGTTGTTACTGATATTCTAATGGGAGACTCTATAAAACATAAAAGTGGAATGAGGCTTTATTGAGTCATGTTGCTTGATTCTTAAATTAGAAATTGGCCAGGCTTGGGTATCATCTAGAAAATAGTGCGACAGAAAAGCTGAAGCATTTCAAAATTAAAGGAAGGTGTATACAATATTCAAAGACCACAAAGGAATGTTTCGGTAGTCCAGACCCAAAGACTTTTGAAAGAGATGAAAATGGAATCAGCCCTTCTGTAAAGATATCCCACCTACCAACAGCTGTATGAACTTCCTAGAAAAACACAGAACAGCCATACTACAGGTGAAAGAGAAATTCCTTCTCTTAGGTGTGGTTTTGATTTTAAGAAATATGAAACCAAAGAGAACAATCTCCATATTCAAAAAGAATGAAAGTCAACTTTCATGCGTAGAGAAAATAAAAAATTAGAGAAGGAGAATATTTCCAGGCATCTTAGTCTGCATAAACATCCTGACCCAACATGGTGCTAAATCAAGCCCATGCACAATCTACTAGAGCAATTACATTAGGATCAAACAAAACATGCCAAATAAACATAATACAATCATTGGAAATGTACTGTGGCAAGATTCTTTTAGGTAGCAAGGATAAAGGAAGAAAACCAGTATGTAAGTACAGACAGAGCATAAAATATAACTCATGCAGAAAAAAAGCATGGGACCTAAGGGTTGTTATGAGTAAGAAATAAGAACAACTAAGTATCAAAGAAAGGGTGAAAGTCAGCAGCCAGCAAGTAATAAAGATTTAAGTCATACATCAGAAAATAATAATTACAGTCCAAATTCCCGAGACAAGCACCACATACATTTAAAGCTCGAGTTCCTAACATTTACTGGAGTCAGATAATGAAGTTGCTGCATTAAATGTGTGAATGAAAGGTAAAGAAATCCAGATCACTCTGTAATTTTTTTTGTTTTGGTTTTCTTTTATCTTTCTTTTTCCCTCCTCATCTCCTCTCTCCTCTCTCTTTCTTTTTTTCCTATTACTCAGAAAAGTAAAACTAAGAGTCTTTTGAACTCCAAGATCATCCCACCCTACAACCCACATACTTACGTCTTAATAATGGCACAGCAATATGCCCTAAATATGGCCAAAGCAGTCTAGAATATAGAGAAATTTAGCCTTTATGATTTTGAACAATGGCTTTGAAGGGAAGATAAAAAACTGGTCAAAGTAAAATGGAAAAAGTGAGATTGTGCTGTGTTAGATTATATGCCTCTGTTAGGTTCAATAGGTTCAAGAAGGTACAGAAATGGAAAAAAATCAATGAAAACAAAACTTTAAATATGGGGCGATTAAATGAATCAGACTGAGCTTGAACTATCTGCTCTTCCACTTGCTGAGCTATATGACTTAACATCCCCTAATGCTTCAGTTTCCCCATCTGTAAAATGAAGAAAAATAATGTTTTATTTCATAAATTTGTTGTGATTATAAAATGAGGTGTAAAAATCTTTGTAAACTGAAAGTATCATGAAAACAAGTTATTTGGAGTTTTGAATCTAGGTCTACAAAAACTTGCTCCCAGAATTAAATGTTAATTTTAAGTTTCTGTTAACTATATAATTACAGAAGGTATGAAAAAGTAAAAAATAATTAGAGTAGATTAAATTCACAGCTGCTGGAAAAAAAAACAATGAGTTATGGTTACACATGCATCAGTAGAGTTGGGTTATAAGTATCAAATATCTGCTCAGACTATAATTGCTCACAGCAAATGTTACAGAAAGTGAGAAACAAAGCCAAACAAACTAAAAAAAAAAAAAAAAAAAAAAAAAAGGAACGTTTTAAAACATCAGGCCTAAATAGTGTTTTCTTTTTAAGTTTAGTGACCCAAAACTGATCGTCAGGAGCCCAAAGGTCAGAGATCAGACACTGATATATTAACCAGGAATAAACTCTGACGGATGAAAGAAAGTAGAAGCAGCCAAGAGGAGCACCTATTAAGATATAAAAACTGAATTTATAAATTTAAAACCCAGATGTCTCCTTTACTCATTTAATGTGACTAAATTGTATCTAGATGTAGATTTCTTTTTGTCATTCAGGCCTCTCAGGCCCAAGTTCAGACATACATCAAGAACTGGACTCCTTTAAGTAAAATCCAAAAAGGCAGAAGGAGCTGGAGGAAAATATGGCAGAAAACAAGAACAGCTGAAAGTTGAATGCAGAAGGGGCTCTGTTTAGTAGAAGGAGCAGCCAGCAGTTATGTCTGTCATTCTGGTTAGTAAAATTTGACAAGTGTATTTTCCTTACCTGAAGACACATATGCTGTTTCAGTTGAGGCTGGCATGCCAGTGAAGATCTCTGCAAAAAAAGAAAAGGTGATAGGATATTATGAGGTATAATCAGGAGGCTGGGAACCAGTTCCACAGCCTGCCTTCAACCTAAAAATGAATGTAAAGGAAGGAAGTATTGCAAGGGGGTGATGAAAGTCTAAGCTTTATCCATACAGAGAGTGAAAAATGCCAAAAAAAAAAAAAAAAAAAAAAAAAAAAAACCTTTCTAGATAAGTAGTTCTTCTTTCTTGAGCAAAGAGCATGAGATGAGCTGTATTTGAATAATTAGGAAGAATCACTGCCCCCACTGAGGTCGCAAGGGAGAATTTATGGCAAAGAGGCTGCGGGCTCCTCCTCAGAAAAGAAGGAAGAAACAGTAGAAGAAAATCAAAGCTGTAGGATCAAAGCCATGGTGAGAATTTTTAAATTATAGATCTTTTAAGAATTACATTTCTGTGCAAGAACAAAAGCAAGCAATGTATTTTGCTGAGATTGATGAAAAATATCAAGTTCTGCCACTGGACTCTACATAAAATTGCCAGTGGAAATCAAGACGGGTGCATTATCATAGAATTGACATTTCAGCTACTGTTGTCAGCTCCAATCCCAAGGAAATAAAGAACGAAACTGCACACTTCTGGACACACCATTATCATGGGAATTGTGATAGTCTTGTTCAAACTTTGACTTGGTTTTTACGGCCATTATGATGTATAAAGAATGATTGTGTTGCTGACTAATTAATTCTGTTTTCATTCAGTCCTTCTGAAAAGTGTTTAAATTGTTAAGATGTAAGATTTTCAGTAAGGCAGGCGTAGTTTTATGAAGCTTGGAAAGATGTAGAAATACAATAATGAATATCATTCAACCTTCACTGTGTATATAATTATTGTTAAATAATTTAATAGTATTCTACTGTTTATTATTTACTAACCAGGACAAAAAGATGTTGAATCTGTTGTGATATATAGATAGTAATTTTTGTTATATATATTGCAAAAGTTACTAGGTCCTACCAAAATCCTAAGCAAGTCACATATACTATCATTTTGTGTTTGAATTAAAAACTCATTAATTATAGAGTTAGAAATGTTCATGATCAGGGTAATCATCTTTAAATATAGATATGACTTCTTACGGTTTCCATGATAAGACTAGTCCAATAGTCCAATAGGTAAGAAGAATGAATTTAAGTGGTAGTATTTCTTCAACCTCAGAAGATTCTCTAGGTTTAAAAGGTTTTGTAGAATGTGAAGGTGGGGTGGGAAATGGCATGTGAGTTTCAGAAGAGATGTTGAAAAAAAGAATCAGTTAAAAATGAATGTATAAAGATCAGAAATATATCTTTAGTAAGACCAAATGTGCCTTTTTCATGCAAATTAAGTGTGAAAGGTCCTCTCTAATCAAGCATTAAGAGGACACATCATTCAAGGTGAGAGTGTTATCGAGCCCATTGAAACTGCCTTCATAGTTCTTATACCCTCTAAAAATGGGACAAAGTGAAAAGAATCGGTAATGGTATATGTTATCCTATGGACTTTCTCAAGCAATAGGCATTAAAGGGATATTCTAAGTTGGCAACATAGCAATATCTGTTTCTGAAGTGGCTACCATTAGCTTACTTGATTTTTAATAAATTGAAGCTGGCCTCAAATCTGGCTGTAGAAAATGAAATTGTTCTTCTTTGAGGAAAATTTAATCTGAGAGAAAAGTTTTTATCAAAGAGTCACAGCATTATGAATAACTAGAAGAAGATCTCAAGCAAGAGAGAGATGCTTCTTTATCGTGTCCTTCAGGATCCATCAAAGACATGACAGCCAGACTGAAGGAGTAAGCTCAGAGTCAGGAGGATTGGGCAAACATTCCAATCCCAGTATTAATAAAGAATATTTGCACTTTTTTTTTGACAAAATAAGTAGTTGGTCACCGTGACCTCCCAAGGAAAAAAAGAATCAGTTTTTCTATCACCTGCATAAAAGATCTTGTATTAGAAGAAAGGTTAACCATAACATTTCCTTTTTTAATTGAACGTTAAATAAAAATACCAAAAAGGAGGTTACTATAAAGATGTATATATACAGAGACAACTTAAAATAACCTCCTTTCTATAATTAGATATTTATCCTTGAGACTTTTAAAAATATCTTTTAATGATTATAGTTCCAAATAAAAACCTTCTCAATTATCGTGGGGAAAATACAAGCTCAGAAGTTATATCTTTCTATACTAAAATAATCTTGCTAAGAAGAAAAGTTCATCTTTTTTATTAAAACCAGTCAGCAAGCACTTTTATTTGTATTTTGAGTAGAATTCATAGATTTAGAAAACAATCTTTTGTTATTAGTGTGATTGAAAATAATTTTATCTTAAATTATAGATTTTAAAAAATATTAAGTCCTGCAGTCTCCTTGATGGTTATTTAAGCATCATATTTTCCTGTAGTAATTTGACATATTAAATGTGTTAATCTATAAAAGACATGCCTTTCATTAGTACAAAATAATGAGAATTTGAACACAACTGAGCAACTTATGCTGAGTAGGTAAGTAAACATAAGGAACATGAGTATATTTGCAATGTTTGAATGTTTTTTAAATAAATTGATTGTGGTTTCGAGAGAAAGTTATAGTGTCTGAAAAATAACACCTTTTGGGAAGCAATTTTTCTAATCATTATGTATGCATGACTTATTTGAGATTTCACCATGAGCATAATATACTAAATATAAATATTTGGCAAAATATATGTATACATATATACAAACATATATATGATGTGTCTGTGTATATTTAAACATCTAATTATGTGACTCTGTTATTCTAAATTTACAGGTCATTTCCATGCATAAAAAAATCTGATCAAGTCACTTTTTTTAAAGCTTTAAGATGAGCACATTTATCATCACTGTTAAAGATGACTTCAGGAACATCTTTGAGTGTCTGAATTCTTGCTCATAAAGAGTGCTCACTTTAAAGCAACTGGGAAATTTTTAAATTAATAAATAGTGTAAAGACAGGATGGATACTGTACATTGAAAAGACTACTCTATTCCACTCATACCAGCCTTCATGGGACTCCTGCATAATATGCCATATATGGAGACTACCATACGAATTATAAAACGTGTTTTGCATGCTTCTCATTGTAACTATAGGTTGTTCACCAATGTCACAGAATTTGCAACAGCACTGTCAACTTGGAGACAGAGTGAGGCTAAGCCTGTTACCCCATGAGCTAATTTTTTAAAGGACCAATCAATTTATTAATCAAATTTTGTAGAAACAATGTTTTTCTGCTCATCACAAATAAAACAGCTCTTTTACTGCTATGAGCCCAATTGCTCCTAGGGGATCTTGAATCTTTCTCAAATAATTTTTCTCCTGATTAAAAAAAGAAAACCTAGTAGAAGATATGATTGATTAGTTAGTTCTATGTTCTCCTGTATTAATCTTTTAAAAGGCAGCAGTACTTAATTAATTTGAAAACCAGCTAGGCCTATTATTCTCTTCCCTAATGCCAGGAGTTTTCATTGGGCTTCTTAGCTAAGAATTAATTGCTAAATTAAGGTTTCCTATATAAAAATCAAGCCAAAGAAAATACAAATAAAAATAAACATGTAGTGTATGAGCTTTGTAACCATAGTGTATGTGGCCTTTTAAACTGCCTTATTTGAATTCATAAAAGAAATTCACTTGTAATCCATCATGTAATGATGACTCCCTCTGAGACATTTCTTTATATGAAAACTCAACTGGACTTTGTTAGATTTACATAATCCCAGAAGTAATTAGCAACTTGCATAGGTTTATATCTGTCTACTATATGACAAATTCTTTTTTTACAAATCAGGTAGGAATTGAAAGGCACTGGAAAGGCAGAAAACATATAAATTTCTAAAATACAGTTAACAAAATTGTTGGTTATATGTATATTATTTTCTAAATGCTTGAAAATAATATAAATACAATCATTGTTTCACTCAAGCATAAAATCATTCAAGGAGAATTTCTTAGTTTTTTTTCTAACCATTCCATTTATATTATTTGCTCATCTGAGTAGATCTAAACAATGAGTTTCATTGTAGAAAGTTCTGTATATTAGATGGAAGACTTTTATGATTTAAGAAAATTTTATTCTAATAGTTATGTAGCTGTCTTAATGGGATTAAACATAGTATCACACAGCAAGGTCATCTTACTATATTTTTCACTTTTTTTCTGAGAAAAAAACACTCTCCCTCTCATGTCTTCCCATAACCTCTGCCATCTCACCTAGAATCTTGTACCAAAATATATTCTAAACATATTGGCACAAAGAAGGCAACTGTGTGAAATTTAAGTAAATCACAAGGAATCCTTTACATAGAACAAAATTAGGGTAATCAGCTCACAGCAACATACCCAGACCTTTCATCAAGGCAATCTATAGAGAAATCATCAAGCCATAGTTGTGTACTTATTGGAAAAATATAGGAGAGGTGAATAACACAGAAAATAAACAAAATGACTGATATTTTGTAGAAAACATAAATTAAAAATCTCAAGGGGAGTTCTACATAATATTTTAATAACATGTTCTTACTTTTAAGCCTTTCTTTTTCCTCCTAGGAACCCCACAGAAAAAGAAATTCTTGAGAACTCAACTCTTTTAGCCCAAGTCAATAGTAAATATACATTAGGAAGAAATGGTTTAGTTGTGTGGCAGTTCATGACCACAGCAGAGTGTTCTTTTTCTCTCTGAAACAGTGTTTCTATGCAACCTTTGCCCAGATTCCTAAGGAGACAGGAATGTGACGATGCAAAGATAATGCATCTGAGTCCCACAGAGCTGACTTCTTTGATAACCATCTTTGATCTAAATAGAGCAAATTTATGGATAGCAGTAGAAGAGGGTGAAGGATCAGAATTACACACTTTCCTTTTGGCTGCTCAATAACTTAAGCCCCTGCAGTGGACATCTCCCAATACACACAGTGCACTGGCCTTGTCAATCACGGTAACTGCCAAGTCACGGTCTCTAACGAACAGCACTTTCCACTCACAGCCTCTGAAGAGAGAGGGGTTTCTAGGCAGTCTGTTTCCAGCAGCACCTTTCTGGGTGGAGCTTATGGTGGGCACCTGACCAGAAGGCAGATGATTTGTACGCTCTCTAGGTCTTCAGTGTGGTCTGGTACAACAGGCTCTACCAATTAGATGCTTGCTATGGGGAATTTAATTTGGGAACTAAGGAGTGAAAACTGGCAGAATGCCTCCAGAAGAGCCAGAAAGAAAAATATGGCCAAATGGTGTCATAATCAGGTCAAAGTTGGGAGTCATGAAGAAGCACAGTTGAAAACAGGAGAGGTAAGAAAATAAAAGAAATAGCAGAAGGGTCTAGAAGTACCTGAGGCATATGAAAGAAACAGAGAAGAGCCACAAACTCCGATTGCTTAAATTCTAAGAGATGCTCTGGGTAAAAATTTATCTCCTCGAAACCCAGTTATAATGATGTTCTTTCTTTCCCATGGAAGCCCTCTCTCATTATGCCTCACATCATTCCCTCAGTTTTTATTCTTCACAAACCAGAGAATCTGAATTAAACACTCACAAACACACAGACAGGTATAGAGTGAGCTATACTGGATGAAGAATATAGGAAATTGGTGTCATGCCCCCTTTTGCTACTTAATACCTTTTGACCCTGAATGTATCTGTCTTAAGACACATTCTAAGTCTCCATTTCTTTTAAAACACTATTAGAGGGTTGGATAAAGATGAACTCTTCCTAACGTTCTAAGAAGAATATAAAAACAAGATCATCTTATACTGGAGTTGAGATTCTTCATTCTCTTTCAGAATCTTTAAATAAGCCCAAAAAATCCACTCCTTAAAGAATTTTAGTTGGTTGTTTAATAATGACTTTCTTACAATTTCCATGAACTTCTCTTTATTCTTGTCAAATGAAAAAGATTTGTTATAAAAACATTTCTACTTCCATGTCCCTATACTATAACTGATCTATAGTAGATATTCAAATTCAAAACCAATTCTTGAATGAATTAATATGCAAAAATGACTAGGACGTTTCTCCTATGAGAGAAATGTGAAAAGCCATATTATCAAAATTTTGGCACCTCACAAATTAATAAAAAAAAAAACTACATGGGTTTTTGCTAGGGATATAACAGTGGTAAATAATTCACAGCTTGATCCTATAAATCAGAAAACATAAAATAATCAATATAATACTACTATAAGCACTCAGTGAGACCATGACACTTACTCTAATTTTATTTTCCTGGGACTTTATGGTATGCATAACTACACAAATCTAATCCAAGTGTCAAAATCATAATTCAATAATAGTTACCATGAGGGGACATATTGAACCATGCCAGTGACAAACTGAGAACAAGCTACTAAACATGGTATGATAGAAAGAGAAAATAAGTCCTAAAATTAATTTATAAATTTGTGTTTCAAGTAGAAACCTATAAAACTCCATGTAGGGTAATATACTAGCAAAAATTTGTGGCTTAACCTGTGCTTACTAAAAAGTAAAGTGATGTTATATTTACTCATAAATTTTAAGCACCTTTATATTTTAAACTATAAACACAACTCCTGAAAATAGTAATAAAATGACTTTTCACTGTTGTCTTTCACTCTCTGTGGAGGAAAGCATTTAAAATGAAAGTAATGAACTTTAATTACACTGTAATAAAAGTTTGTGGAAAAGTTCTGAGAAGACTAAGAATTAACCTGAATTTCCCCAACCCTATTCCATATTTTTATCTCACTCTCTTCTCCCTATCTTATGAAGTCAATTGACACAAACTTCATTGGTCTCCCATGGAATTTATCCTTAAAGTTACTCTTATTCTCTCCTGGCTGCTCTAGCATTTTTACCTCATTAGCTGAAGAGATCGGGCCTCTATTGTAGACACTCTTTCTCATCTGCTACCTAGAAGCAGTGCATTTAGGCTTGGTTTTATCACAGACAGCATAGCTTGTGAAGGCAGTAGTTAAGTGCCATATTCAAAAAAAAAAAAAAGCAACAAAGATTATGAAGTACATTTTCTTATTTCAAGAGATTAAGATACGCGCTGCTAGCTCATCATCAGCTTTTACAGATGACCTCAACAGTGGACTATTGGTGTATCACGAACAGAGAGCCACCAGCTGTGGTTCTTTTACTTTCCTTATAACTCAGAGAAGTTATCAGAGGGTAGGTGACAACTGCTACCTGCAAGTCATTCATTTGTTTAACAAATATTTCCGGCATTGTTCTCAGGAAAGCAGAAGGTGAAGCCAATACATAGTGAGAAGTTCTTTGCATCTACTGTCTTAATTTCAGAAGCAACAGGCTTAAAAACAACTTGATAGATCTAACTTTCTATTACCTAGAGCCAAGTATATTAAAAAATGTATGAACATAAAAGTTGCCAAAACTGAGTCAAGAGTGTATTGTTTATCCACATACGCAATGTACATATATTCATATATAACATATGTATGTAAATATATATAATACACATAAATTCTGCATATGCATGTCTTCTGTAATTTATACACACACACACATATATATATAAATATTCTGTTGCTGAAACAGCCATAGACTTGACTGCCTTCCCTGACTAACTTAGAGGGAGGTATACTCATTTCTTTTAGCAACCTGACTATCTCTGTCATTCATGACCTTATCCATCCTATGTATGTTTCAGGTATCATCACATCATGGAGTGAAGAGCTTTATGGAGGACAAAGAACATACTTAAAACACATGTTTTCTTATTTGTTCACAACGAGGTTTAACACACCAATCTATCACAGGTCTTACCATATGTCTTGATTACTTCTCCTACAGAACGAGAAATAGAATGTAGTAGGATATCTCTTACCATTTGAATCCACAATGGTGATATTGGCAGAGGCACTGTCATTTCCTAATTTGCTGAACACTTTGCACATATATTCTCCAGAATCAGCAAGTGATGCTTTGGAAATGAGAAGTTCTGACTTCCTGTAAGATCAGGACCAAGATGGTTTAAGTATATTGCAAGAAATAAAATAATTATCAAAATATATTTCTCTATAGTTTTAGAGTTCTCAAATCCCACTCCCCACTCTAAACATACCATATTAAAACACAACTTACTAGTACATAGATGTATGATTTTACTAAGAGTAAAATAAAATATATCACGTTTAAGCTACCCCATAGATACAGTCTTAATTAAAAGAAGTCTCAAATTTTTCTTCTGATTCCTCTACCACCACCATGAATTATATTATGCCTCAGATTTTTTCTTAACCCAATTGGTAAATTATCTTTTTCTCTCTGTATCTAAATGTCACTAGACACTAGGGCTTAGAAAAGTAAAAAAGTGTAAAATCATTTCTTACAAATCTGGTAAAGACAGACACTTAAGGCTTGAATAGATTAAAATGCTCTGTACTTCTCTCTGCAGAGCAACATCAAAAATTATGTTAATTTTGAATGAAGAGAATTTATCACTTCCAAAAGAAAGGAGATTTGTCTTTCTTTAAGATTCTCATTGCTAGGAGCATAGTACCACACAAATGGTTTTTAATGTTGAGATAAATATTCATGCAACAATAGCATACACTTTTATAAAACTCAGAATATTAGATCAATATTCAGCACTCTTTTTGAACATGGGCAGCATTGTGATTTGCATTTGTCTACGTTTTACTGTCGCACATAACCTGTAATTTAAGCAGCTCTATGATTTAAAAACTCAAAAATACTGGGATTGGCTCAGCATTTACTAAAGCCTTTTGAAAATATCATTGTGTACTCAAGCCTGGTAATAAATGCCTGGGCTCTTCAGAGGAGGACAATGGAAGAAAGAAGGAAGGAAGCAGACAGCAATTCAGATTCAGAATTACATGCAAACCTCCCATAAATTCTATCTTCCTAGTTTTTAGTGAATTTTCTAGTCTTGTCATTTACTATTATTAATCAACTAGAGTAATTGCTCCAAATTTAATTCTTACTATTCTCCAGTTTGTCAAACTGAACCCTCACCCAGTTCCACATGTAAGCCTTAAGGTCTTCCACCTTGGTGCTTTTGCTTACGTCATTTTTTCCTCCTAGAATGGGGGCCCTATACTTCTAACCATCAAGATATTAAGCGACCTTCAAGGACCATTTCAAGTGCTAATACCTTCACTGAGCCTTTCATGATCATATAGTTGGAGCTGCTCTTTCCTGTATCTAAATTCTAATAGCCTTGAGTACCTCTCTCATGATCTTCTTAGTACTTTCTGTATGTCAAGCTAGGACATACACTTTAAAGGGGCATCCATATTTAAATGTCTTGGTATCCTCACAGAACGTACTTCACTGTTTTGTCCTTGGTGCACCCTCAAACATTATTAGATAATGTGTGAATAAATGAAGAAAATATCTGAATGTTCCCACTTAAGCACTCTGCAGGACAGAATGTTCCTACTGTTGGCTATAGAAAAAGATGAAATATTAAGAGGGCAGAGACAGAGGTGGTCCAGATCAAGGGACAGTCAAACCAACATGTGGATAGAAAAATTAACTTCATTAGCTCTGACTCAGAACAATGTCAACCGGTAAACTTGAGAAAACAAAGTAAAACAATGTGTACTATGCTCAAATAAGTCTGGAATACATTAGGTTAAACAAAAACAGGCTTTCTTTCTTTCTTTTTTTAATCCTACAGGATTTCTTGGTCTTTAATATGCTAATGCACTCTGACCCTCCAAGAAAGGAACATATTATTTAGTTTCTCTCAAACTTATTTGACCATGGAATCCCTGTCATCCACACAACTTATCTATTAATATTTCCTGAAAATAATGGTCTGTAGAACAAAGCTTATGAAAAGTGGACCTGATATAACAGCCTTGTTTATCTATATAATGAGGGACCCAAGGACCATTTATACAGGAATAGTCACATATTAATCGGAGAGGTTACTCACAGAAAAGTTTCCCTGGAATATTTCCTTATAAACCAAAATACACCATGGTGAAGGCAAACATCTTGGTGAGTAGATATTAACATTTAATAATAAAATGTAACAACTTTTAAAAATATCAAAAAACAACAATATTAGGATATTTACACCCTGTCAAATTCTGTTAACATTTAGCCTGGTTTGGGGTATTCAAATTTAGTGAGGTTTTTTTTTTAATGGATTATCAGCTATTTATACACTTTTTTCATACATGACAAGTTTCCTTCCTGACAGACACCTATGAAGAATAGTGAGAAACAATGGAATAAAAAGTACAACAAACTTGTCCAGGCCAAAATAGCATACTTAGCTAAAAGAATTTTTATTTATGAACATGAAAGCACTAAAAATAATTGATAGATAAATCATAAAGAATGTCAGGATGGGGAATAATATCCTGGTTTTCAACACAAGATAAAGTGAATTTCTAAAATAATAGTAACTTTTCTTGTTAAGTCCCAAAACTCTGAAGTAAACTTCTTACAACAGCATCCTGAGAATGTACAGCACCCCAAGATGATTATATTGCAAAAAGAACCCTTCTTTCCTATTTATATAAATGAAGGAATAGTCCTTGGTGATATTTAAAGAGTTCTTCCTTGACTCTGTGCCATTAATATTTTAACTACTGAACTGGGTTAAAATATAAGAAATATGATAATCAAATTTACAGTTAATATAATCTTAAGTGGATAGTTTTTAAAATCAAAATTCTCCTAATAAACCTGGGCAGTGTTTCCTGGGATACTAGTTCAAGTGATGTAAATAAAAGTTATGCTTAAAAAAGAGAGAGGAAAAGAAAAAAATTTTCTATGCTCAAGTAAATGTTGCATTACACAAAGTTCCATAGATTTCTTTACAAAAGTATCTTTAAGTTTTTTTTTTTATGTAAATATGTACAGTGAATTTCTAAGGCAGTCATGGCAGTCATCACATGTGACTAAGGAACTCTTTTCTGTAGAAAACATCCTTGGGAATTCTAGCACTGAACATCAATGAGCCAAGACCAAGATTCAGTTTTATCAAGACAAATGTAACACAAATACATTCTGGTTCAAAAATCAGTAGCAGAAATACAGGCAGGGAGAGACATGCCTTGACAACAAAATATACAGAAAAAAAGGATTCAATTAGCCATGCATTTAACATTACTCCATTTTAAACAACTTTTAAAATATGGAAAAGGAAAGGGGGAAAAAAAGAAATGTATGCACTTTTTGGCCAAATTAATATTAAAACAGGGCATAAATCAAATAGGATACAAATCCTGATACACTGCTCACAGGCTAGATTGCATCTAGAATAGTGAATTATGTTTTGAAGTGGTATTTGATGAAAAATGTCAATAACCAGAGGACTTTAGAAGAGGGTGTTCAGAATTGAATTGGGCCTAGAGAAGATTCAGTTATAGAAACAGGTCCCACTGGAAGGCAGCTATGAACAAGATATGAGTAGCTATTTAAAAACATTTCCTGGCTGTCAGCTGAAAAAGGAAATAATTTGTAGAGGCTCTTAAAGGAGAATTACATGGCAAAGGAAAAAGAAGGCACATTTTGGATGATATTATAAGAAGGAACTTTTTGAGCATTCAAAAATGGATAGGGTGTTGCGAAAGAGTTAGGTTTTCTTTTTGGAAAGATTGAAGTCTGTACAACCACCTGTCAAGCATAATCTTAACAAGAATATCTCTATGCAGAGAAAGATTAAATTAGATCAGTGGTTTCAACTATTTTTGCAGAAGAAAAATCCTGTTTTAAAATGAAAGCTTAAATCAGAGCCTCATATTTAAAAATACGTTACAGAGAGAAAGTGTTCATTTAAGTCAAGGTAGTTGGCGACCCTTTTAGAAACTAAATTTAAGATTCTCCAGGGACACAATGAGGAAATCAATGATCTAGGTGATCATTAGGGATTCTTAGATTCTAAAGACACATTTAACTATGAGATTCTTCAATCCTCTTGTCCTATAATAGGAATGGGAAGTGCTGTAGTAGGAGAGTAGAAATAGACAAATCTTTCTTGAAAGTTATACATTGCAAAAATTTGGGGCTTTGATAAATATGGATACAATGGTCTTATTTTATTCTCAACAGGCTTCAGAAAGGAAGTTAACTTGGAAAAATTACTGAGATTCCCTTCCAATGATAAAATTAACTTTTTGCTCTTTATCTGGGAATCTGGGAGGGTTGATGTTTTGGTGGATTTTCACTTTCTGAAGGTATTCGAAGAGTTAATTTATGTAAAGTGCTTATAACAATGCTTGAAATACACTAAGTTCCCAATAAATGTTAGCTGTTACCATAACTACACTCTATATTCCTGCAATACTTAGATTTTTATGAGTATGCGTTATGTTTAAAAGCAGAAAAAATAACAGTGTAAAAATAAATTAATACAAACTGATTTATAAATGAAATTCAAAGAATTAATTTCTTTTTTTAATATCAAAATGCAAACTGTGTTCTTTCAATCAGTGCTCACTGACAAGATGAATTCGAGGTTCCAACAGCTACCTCGTTTTTCTTATTTAGCTTGATACTTTCGCTACAGTTTACAAGCCAAAGTAACTTAAATGCATATTGGGGATCAGTTTACATAATTCCATTCCTCTGATCCCTAAGGAATCATATATGAACTTTGCGTGTGTGTTCAACACAGCTTCAGACATTGTAGAACTGCCAGTAATGAGAAGGAAAGAAAGGGAAGAGGGACTTCACAGGCGACTATTATACTATACAGACCCAGACACTGCACCAAACGCCTCGCATAAAGTATATGAAATAGGCACTGGGTATTTCCATTTTATAGTGAAGGAATTTGAGATTTTCTTACATATAAAGGTAAAATGACCTGCCAGAGCTGCTCACCTAAAAAGAGAATGGAATATGTATAAATGTTTTCTATTATAGAGTCAAAGGGAAAAAAAACTGCAACAATTAACAACAGGAAAAATAATTCTTAAAATTTTTTTTAAAAAAATTCTGACCAAGAAGATACAATTTTAAACAAAACTAAAATATGTAAGAGCAGAAATGAAGAGCTCAGACAAAATTAAAGGCATTCAAAAGTGTGTGCCATACACAAACAGTAGGAAGACAGCCTTTAATAAACAGATATTTAAATAGGGCCAATTTAAAACCCTCAATATGAATCTATCACACACCAAGCTTTTCAACCAGGTTTCTTGATCAGAATCATCCACTAGGCAAAGGAAACAAGAACAAAGGAATAAGCAGACATATAATACCGGGGCAGTTTCCATTTCTTTTAATTGGTCCCACACACTGCTTAGCCAAATAAAACAAACAAAGGCTCAAATGTGAATTCAAAATCATAGGAAGAACATGTAGGAATGTAGTTTATTAGTAGGAGCAGGGGCAGAAGGGAGATAAGACTTCACAAAATAATAGAAATTGCATATTGGTGTGAAAGCTTTTCATAACACTAAGGGATTAAAAGGAAATTCTGGCTGCTATGTACAATCTAGATTATAAAATGTGAAAAAGAAACCCAGACTAAGGATTGGAAAAGAGTCAATGTTTTACTTAAATAAAGAGAATCCAAGGGAAATCCTAAACCTCACACTAAAATTCACCTCTGCTTGGTGATCACGGTCTCAAGATAAGTTTATTGCTTCTCGGCCTTTTGGCTAAGATCAAATGTAGTAAGATAAAGTTTAAGTCAAGTTACCAAGTAACTACTGAAAACCATTAACATTTTGAATATCTTCGTAATGAAAAATTATAAGTATGTAGATGAAACTGGAACATACAGATGTTTTTATTAAAGACTTCATTCTAAGCCTAAATGTGTCCCTCGCCCTGTACTATGACTTCACCGTAGACAGCAAAACCACAAGTGCTGTGAAAAGACATGAGACTTGGAGTCAGACCAATTTCGAACCCAAGTCTCACCATTCATTAACATTAGATCTGCAGGAAGAAGCTTAACTTTCTTCATTCTCGGGATCTTAATTTTAAATGAGTATCATAATAAGAGTTTTTATTCTCGTATTTATAAGGTAACTTGAAATAAAAGAGGACATTGCCAATGTTAATTGCATTTAGATTCAGTTTGGTTCTTTAACCTAAAACAAAGTGACACTACTATTTTTTTTTTTAAAAAAAGATGCAACTTCAGAAATGACCAAATACCTAATTCTGAAATCTGATATGTTGATCGCTCACTTATCAAGTAGCTGTCTACTTTACAGAAAGTGTCTTATTTTCAGAAGATCAAATATGTTAAATGTTTTGCCAAGAGTAATTTACAGTAACATAACTTGAAAAAAAAAAGGGTTTTTTTCCCCCACATTTAATTCTTTCCAGCAAGGCTATTGTTTAAAAGAAATAATTTCTGAATATTAGCCTTCCAGTATAATGGGATTTTATTAAAATGTAGACAGTGCTCTTAGCTGTCTGGACCTATGAAGCCAATATGAAAATGCTTTTCTGAATACTAATGATATTTTATATGTCATCCAAGCCATGTAACAAATTACCTCTTTAAGTATACATGTTCTCTTTCGAAACCGTATTTATTCTGAGCAGCTCACTTCTTTTTTGTTGTTGTTCCTTATTTCCACCTTATCTACCCAACTTCATTTGCCTCTCCCTAGGCAATCTCTGACTGAATATTTGTAGTCTGCAGATGCTTTGTTCTGTTCCTACAGCCTACATAAACCTCTTCTCTTTTCCCTGCTCCTCCCCTTCTTTCTAGGAAGCTGCCATTGTCCCTGACTGGGTCCCATCAGCCATCTGTGTCAGGCTTTTTCTATAGCATCCCATGATTATCACTATTGTACTATTTAAAACTGAGCAGTGTAACTGTTTACATTTTTCTTTACTCTAGATCAAGTCTCTTGGGAGCAGCGAGCATGTCATGTTCACCTCTGTGCCCCAGCATCTAGCCCAGGGCCTGACACACAGAAGCTTGCCCAATAAAAGGCAAATTTTCCCATCTACCCACTCACTGCCCCAATCTATCTAGCCCCTTAACAGGGCTGCTACTGTGATTTCTGCTCTCCTCCGCAATAGCCCACCCAACCTTACCCACCCAGCCAGAGCAGATTCTCTCCCTCCAGCAAGTTCAATCTACCTCCTCATAGCTATTCCTGGAGCTCTTGGGGTCACTCCCTCTTCTCAATATCTACAGCACTTAGTGTCAGCAACCTATAATTTAGCACTTAGTTTTACTGCCTAATACAATGTGCTAGATATTTCATCTTCCTTATTAAATCTTGACATGATAAAATAGAATTTACCTCAATACAACTGATAATTTTCTGAAAGATGCTATTTGTCAATCAATGTGCTCCTTAACGATCTTGAAGTTCCCCTGCCCCACAGGGTTTCAGCACATGATCTGGGGAATTCCTATGTTTTACGGAAGTCTGAACTAGACAATCTCTATACAATCTTCTGACCCGTGGGTATAAAGATAACACCCTATGATTCTTCTATTTCTCCATACTCCTAGCATAAACCCTTTCATGGGTACTTAAATATCATTGATTTCATTTGACAGCTGCATAGAGATAAATGAGACATTACCTTACCTGTTCAGGAAATTTAGTTTCTTACTAACTTGTCAAATTATTAAAAAAACAAAACGGACACTAAAATCTAATAGTATTTTATTCTTGTTAAGCTTCTCTATAAGAATTGTACTTATTTTTTTTCAATTCACTCACTACCTCCTCCTCTCCCCACACGCACACATGTTTTTAAACATGAATGCTTTCCATTTTTAAAGAAAGAAAGAGGCATTAAAGAATGCCAGAAACAGATTTCTGGCCCAGCTTAGCCTTACGAGTTGTGTGACTCAGGCAAGACATAATACTTTTTGACCACTGATTTCTTAATCCGCAAAATTAGTTATCATGTGCAGTTCAACTGCCCTTACTACTTTTGGGAATATTGTAAAAAAAATTATTATAAAAATATAATGTCACTTTATAGTATTATTTTTTGTATCTTTAAAGTACCACCTGCTGCAGAAAGTGATACCCATGCTTTCCCTCATGCTTTATTAAACTTCCAGATCAAGAGAGCTTGCTGACACAGTCAATAATAAGAACAAGCAGTGTAGTTAATAACACTATGCAAACTAGAAACAAGTCCCTAATTATTGTTATTTTAGCAATTAAACAGTTTGGCGAGATTTAACTAAATTTCCATTATAATCACTCTACTTTCTTTTGCTCACAAGGTGTGATAATTTTTGGTAGATGTCCTATAAAAATCAAAGTATGATAAAAATTCTTTCATTGTTGCTTCTGTTATCATCCCTGGGATTTCGCCGGAATCCTCCAAAGTGGGAGCAAAGCAAATGTAATCTTTGAGCTTGGAACCATTATTATACATCCCACATTTATAGGACTGTTTCCAAGCAAAAATCCAAAGTGCTTCTTTCTTCC
Organism: Eonycteris spelaea; assembly: GCA_003508835.1. Lineage (NCBI taxonomy): Eukaryota > Metazoa > Chordata > Mammalia > Chiroptera > Pteropodidae > Eonycteris > Eonycteris spelaea. The sequence goes on along the minus strand of PUFA01000043.1, from coordinate 7,424,382 downwards.
CTAACTTCAAAATGCAGTTTGATATTATAAGAAAAGTGTCCTAAATAAGGAAATAGATGATATGAAGAGTATATAAATAATAAAAGAGCATCACTTTAGAGTAAGTATAGAACACATATACCAAAACATTATAGGAATCACATGAAGCCCTTCCAAAGAAGTGCTGGGAACTTTAAGACGCCCACACCCCAGGGTTACCTGGATTTTAGTTGTGTGATCTAGGGTAAGAGACTTGTCGGTAAAAAGTCTCATTAGAATTTTAGCCCCTTACTTGAAAATACTTCAAATTCAACTGATGACATTCTAACTCTTGCCATAAATCTAAGTATTTATTGAGCTTTAGTTTGAAGTTGGGATTTCGATCATTTAAGGCACTGTTTCTCTAAACAGCATTTGTCTTTTTTGTAATAAATTGAATTTAAGGATCTAACTTATTACTATTACAACAGCTACCGTTAATGTTGTCTTCATGCCTTCTATCTCCACCCACTCCTCCGCCCCCAGTTCTTTCCACATCCATCCTTTCCTTTCCTTGTTCAGAAGTTGTAAAAATCCGAAACTTCAAATTCCTTCCTATATGATGACACAATTTCTAGTCATTATTCAATGAAAAATTGTTTCCTTTAATTGTTTATCACATTTCTTGATAGTACACTTATTTATTAGGCTGTAAGAAACGTTTAGGTTTTATATCATTCTATTGCTAGGCACTGCCTCTGCTGTTATATGCATCAACTTACCCTGGCTTTTTTTGTATCTTGATGTTTTGCGGTTTGTTCTTTCGCTTTAATTCATTCCCATTCTTGAACCATTTGAATCTCAGAGAGGAATACTCAGAGCTGGTCTCACACCGAAGCACTAGTTTAGAGCCTGCGGCAGATTCCTGGCTTTTCATCTCTTTCAATCGTAGGGGCAAGGCTGAAAAATAGAAAGAAAAAAAGTTCTCGTCACCCTGTAATCTTACAAAGGGAAACATTAATTTGGGGCAAGCCAGATTAAGACACCATTCTAAAAGTTTTTACTATGTGAGAAATAAAAATGGGGAGGAGGAGTCAACCAAAATGTATCTCGACTTTGAGAAGAATTAAATGCCCAAATAAAATATATTCAAAGGAAAAAAGAGAACATAGATTATAAAATTATTCTTTAAAAAATATTCTAGATAGTTACTTCCTCAATCTTTACATTCTCTGATATCATTAAAAACCAAGAACAGTGATTATTTCAAAGAACCAACAACTATGCTGCAGAATATGTAATGAGGCCATTCATTATTTCTAAAGCACATTTCACATCCTAGATCACAGCTGATCTTCATCATAGTTCTGAGAATAGGTACAATAGGCGTCATGTACATTTTTTAAGTGGAGAAGTTTAATTTCAGAGACAGGTAAGTGACTTACTTATTCATGGTTATAATTTTCTAGAGAGTCAGGGTTAGATTATCCTATCATCAGAGGTGGCCCCAGGAATAGAACAAACTCATAAATCTTAACAATGTTCCTTTCCTCAAGACAGAAATTCTTGGGTAACATCACTCTTCCATTGGACTTCAGTTGCTGTCCCAGTAGACAATGTATGACCATTCTAGATGACCACCACATTCACATTAAGTATTGGTTAGACTGGATGTAGCTCTTTAAAATCTTCTCAACAGAGACTGGGAGTACTTACATTGCGCACTACTTCACATCGAACTTCACATCAAACACAGATATATATACCATTCTTATTTTAAGCAAGACTGCTTAAAAGAGTATCTATGCTCTACTGAAATATTTATGGACAAAATGATATAATATCTGAAATTTGCTTGAAAATAAAATAGTGGTGGGGAATGAATAGGCATAAAAATGAAAGAAATTTCCTAAAAAGTTGATCATTATAAAGTTAAGCAATAGGTACACATGTTGATTTATTACATAATTTTATATAATATGTCCAATTTTTCATAATAAAAGTTTTTAAAAATAAAAACATAATGAATGGATATTCCTTTGCACACAAAATTTCACTTAATCCACATCACAGAACCTGAGATCTCAACAACTGTTTTCACTGAGCCTTAGAAAAGCCAACTACAGAGTCTACTTCTACTCCAGTTCAGAAATTAACAGCGTTTCCAAAAAAAATCAGGCAAATGAGACTATACCTCCCTGATCCAGTGTGTAATTATTCACTGGATATGGCAATCAAGACTCCAAGGACAGCAATCAGAGCCACATTAGACATGAACAGGAAATGGAGTACCTTTCCTACGTGGGGTATGTTTGTTTTTCTACAATTCTGCCCTTACCGAGTAAATCAAAAACATGTCAGGAATGAGTGAATATAGGCTCTAATAAATTACAGCGAAAACCATTTGAACGTTGTGATTCTCAGCAGTGCTCCTACAATTACATGTTCCCCTTTTTATTTATTTGGAGGTTGGGAGATGAGATGGAGAAGCAGGCATTTCATATGAAGACACACTGGCAAGTTAGAAAACTTATTTCGGCTGTTCTCAGCCTTTGCTACCTGATGGTTTTGTCTGACAGCTTGAAAATAAGATTTACTTCATGAACAGCTTTCATAGGCATCTTCGTTTTAAGATGTTCATGAATCTCTGTTTTGGAGGTTTTTAAAATCAGACTGAATTCTCATCAATCTGGAATAGAGTCTGTATATTCCTAACTCTTTTAATTTCACTTTCAACTTTGTAAGCCCAGTGAAGGGTTTTAAAGAAACAAATCTGGGGGTGCTAAGTGGCACCAAAGAAACTGGTTTACATATACTAAGAAAAATAAGTTGCCTCATTATTTTACATATAGACTAAAGGAACTATTTTGAATTTGTGTTTTGTTTTCACTGAATTTTACATTTAACTTGGCACACAACCTAAACTCAAGGTTTATTTCTTTGTCTCCAAGCAAAATGTTCTAACCATAATATTTCAGATACCCTTAACTTTCAATAAGCAGCATGTTCCCTCACCTGCCACATGTGCTTATAAATATTATCTGAATACAAATCTACTAGATTTTGTTCTCTTTAATTTGAATAAACAATTTGCATTCTGTTTGCATATCTTTTGCCTTCCTTTTCTCTCATTCCCTATCCCACCCCCGCCCCCCAACCCTCCTGTCTTCATTTACTTATTTATTTCCTTACTAAGAATCTTGATTTCAAATGCGAGGGAGGAAACATTTGGGCAAATTCAAATTGAGAGATATTCTACAAAACAAGTGATCTAGGCTTCAAAAATGTCAATGTTATGAATGACAAAAGATTGCAAAACTGATCTAGATTAAGGAGAATAAAGAGACACAACAAATACAATGTGTAGTTACTGACTGGATTTGCTTAGTGGAAAAAAAATAGTTATAAAGGACATTATTGGGACTACTGAAAAATCTGAATAAAGGTATTGAATCAAAATTCAATTTCTCAAGTGTGTGATTACTGCTTTGTGGTTACACAGAAGAATGTCCTATTCTCTGGTGGTATCTGCTGAAGTACTTAGGAGCGAAATGTCATGATGTCCACAACAAAATTACAAATGATTCAGCAAATAAGGAAATATTGCATACATATACACACAAATGCATACAAAAAGAAGAAAAAAAAAGTCTTGGTTTATCTTTTTTTTTTTCCTGCCATTTTTATCTGATCTTTCTGGTTTCAAATAAAAGGCTTACATTAATTACTTCTAAAGTCTTGGTAAAGTTTGCAGGCATGGAAGAGATTCTGGGGATATTTGTATTATAGCTTACAAAAGTAGCTCTTAAGGCTATATCTCCATTTAAATTTCTGAGTGGTATTTGAGTGTCACTGAAATCCTCACATGGTTAAACATCATTAACCATGACTCCGAGGTCCAATTCTACTAGGCCCTTTGGAAAAAAAAAAAAGGAAAAAAGAAAGGAAAAAAAAAATCACTCATCTGGCAGGTCGGTCTACCCTTTCTTTTGGAGGTTGTTCATGTGCAAAGATGAGCACATTCATTGTCCTTAAGAGATGAATCTGTGATGTCAGGAGGCAGAGACCTTCAGATTCAAAGTCTTTCTTAGCTAAAATATCCACCCTTAACTGACTCTGATGAATAAACATTTCTTGATGTTTGGGTTTGAAGTATACCTCCCCTGACTAGCCTGAGTTTCTCTCTTGCACATAGTCTCGAGGCTGTCAGAAGAGCAGAAGCTCCCAGCCAATTTGACTTTGTATCCTTAGAAGTCTACTTGTAATAATGTCCCTGCTGTGTTCTGTGGGGGAAACCATCTATGACATGAGGGTATCCAGCTTTTTGGAGAACAGCTCTTTTAAAATGTTAACTCAAAATCTTACATGGCATAAACACAAAAATCTTACATGGCTCTGTCTGTGTACCACCAAAAGAGCCACACGACTGTATCCTTGGCCCATGGGTGTTGTGCGTCAGTAAAGCCTTCTAAAGAAGTATCATACAAAAAGTTCTTCACGCATTCTTAGTAGAGCCCCAATTTAAGGATCCCAGAGAGCTGGCAATAACATAACTTCTTTGTCTTCCTACATAACCACACTAATAAAATAGCCATGGATATTTCACAGATTCTTGAAGAAAATACAAATTAATATTGAGCACATATGGTTTGTATGGTTTTTCTCCTCCATAATGAGACAATTTTCAACAGAGTATATTTTCTCCCATTAGATCAAAAAATAATAATTATATGTTAATAGAAAATATTTTAAAAGTATATATGTTTCTCAGATATATGGTTTACTCATATAAAATCATCTCACTTATTTCATGGGGAAAAAAAAAATCTAACTACTCTACCAAGTACTTTCTAATTCTCAGGTATAACTTTAGTAGGCTGGGGTTGTTCCTAAATTTGGGGTCAATTTTTTAACTGAGTAGTTGGATTTTAGAAATGCAAAAAATTTTTACCTGCCATTCAATTCTCATCTAAAAAAAGTATGTGGTCTATTAACTAAAAATTGGTTGAAGGCAAATGTAATATGAAGTGAATGTTCAATTGCAATAAGTTGGCATGGCTTAATTGTACTTGGTCTACCACAGTTCATAACTGTGTTTTTGACATGTTTCTAGAGAGGCAGTAGCCATACACCCTGAAACAATATAGTGATAGAGTGAGGGTTAAGCAGGCTTTGCCAAAAACTATTTCAAACTCGCTTGACATTAAGATGAACACATCCACACCCTCAGAAATGCATCAACACAGACAGACAGGGAAGTGCAAAAAGAGCATTCTTTTAAAATAGAAACTCGAAAGCCTGAGAGAGCAATGCCACACATATTACAGGCTCTTCTGTTTACAAGCTTTAAGTTCTTTAAGCTTTTAAAAGATCACAAACATACTCTCTGACTCTAACATTATGCAAGTAGATATATTAGGTATACTTATAAAGTCTGTTTTTGCACTTCTTTCTTATTTAACATGTCACACAACGTGGGACAAAATCATGACAGTAATCCAAAAATATTTTTTTTACATTCCGATCATACAAAAATCTAAGGCAATATGTTAATTTATTTTAATAATTTAATGTATAAATAAATATTTGTGTTAAAGGTGAAGTAAATATATAAAAAGAACTATTCATCTAAGCTATCTCATTTTAATCATCTACTGTGCACTTTTTTAAATATCAAATATTGTACTATATTGTTAAGAACAGGAAACAAATTTTAGCATGCGTATGCCGCCAAGATATGCTGATAGCATGTGACACTAGATAAATTGTGGTTTCTGTTCTTTAAAGGATCTAACAATGCAAAGTTAGCTCATATCATTACTCTTCATGCGACTGTGCAGCTAATCTGAAGAGTCTCAACACACTGAACAAATTAAACAGGAAACCTGCAAAATATTATCAAATAACAATGAGCTTTCAGCTGTGATACCAGTGAAGTCTTCACTGCATAAAATCTTTTAAAAGCCTGACATTACACACGTGCGGATCTCACAGTGAAAATTGGTGACTGACATTATGTCAGTTAATGAAAGCCACTCAGATATCATTAATCAGTTCTCTGTGAAGAAGGATGTCTTTTTTTTTATAGTCATGTTAGAGATAAATAAATTACTGAGGAAAATCTCCAAAACTCCTTTACAGATCATATTTCTCCCTCATCGAATTATCTTATGCAGAGGATTATAGTAACACACAGAGTGGATAAAGTTTATGCTTTGCCATCTGGTTTTCTCTTCTGAGCTGCACTCACAAATTTGACTCTACAAGGAAAAATTCAGCTTCTCAGATTAAAATTTGTAAATATAGCTGTGTAAAAAACAGCAGGTCCTAATGACGATGGTATTTCAGAATACAACTCAGTTTAAAATCACTGCTACTGGTGCAGTGAGTTACCTTAAGAGCCATTCAACAAAGTCACCATTTCTTGCCACATGTGGTGACTTGGTGCTCCCCCTGCCCCATGAATGAAAACAGAATTGCTATTTATAAATGTGTATTCAGCAAGGATATTTTCAGAATGAGATAAAATATGTGGGTGCCTTTATTTGAAAGAAAGTCACTATACAATTTAGGGTTTTATTATAAAATATTCTCTGTATCATTGACAGCAAACTAAACCCGACAGGTAAAAACATTGGAAATATGCTTCAAAATGTGGTTAAAAGAGCTGGACTCCAGAAGCATCCATGTCCAACTCCCTTTATAATGTAAGGAAGTGTATGTATACTACTGAATAATCCCTTTATGATCAAACTGAACAATCCTTGTAACATATGCTAGAACATGACATTACAGAACATAAAACAATAAAATCAGAAGTGCTATGTCAGCATTTTACCTGTAACATTCACGATGGTAGTGCCCCTATGGGAGGTGAACACACAGTGCAAAATATATATATGCCTTACTGTTAAAGTATACAGCTGAAATTTATTGGATTTCGTTAACCCATGTCACCATGAAAAAAAAAAAAACAAAAACGTTTTCTTACTAGTTGTTAACTTTGATTCCCCAAACTGATCAGCTTCCATTGGTGGGGATTTTTACACTTGGACATGCTCATAGTTTCACTTCTCACAGTTAAGTGCTACAAAAGTTGACCAAAACAGCATGATTTAAATGCTCTGTTTGAGGGTACGAGCTGCAATCAGCCCAGACAGCAACCATGTTTAAAACTATGCTATTCTAAGGCCATAGAAAATGACTAATCACATTCCACATCTGAACAGGTTGTAGTGAAAAAGTACATGTGCAAAAAGAGGGCCATTTAAGGAATTTATCCCTACCAACTCAAGGCAGGATAAGAGCAGTTGTTAGTAGGTGGTCACAGTCCCTCTTTGGAGGCTTAGGTGATGGTGGTAGAGGTGGTGGTGGTGTGTGTCCTTGATTTGCACTACATTCGAACAACCAAATGTCTAAATGTATTAGATGGATGATATATAGAATCCTAGGGGTCTACCACAAAGTAGTTACCTCAAGTTTTGGCCGAAAGAATAAATAGGAGGAAGTATTTAGAGGTACTGACAAAATAAAGAAAACACTCAGGTCCAAAAATTATTCTGGAGGCCACACCTACCTTCTCAAAAGACTTTCCTTTATTTGAGACCAAATGGCTCCAGTTAGATTTACATTTCCTTTTCATTGGTGTTATCTGTATGGTGGCACCAGCACCTGGACCCAGGAAGTCTGACTCCAGAGCTCTTGTCTTGACTACTAAGCAGTAAATGAATTCTTTGCTATGTTAAATATGTTTACAGTTCAAATGTAAGATTTAATTCATTGACATATCATTAGTGACCATATTTTCCTGATAAAATGTGAGATACACTACATGACAGATCATTTCTACACATATTCCAAGTGCAAAAAACAGTCTAAGAGAGAAAGTAGATATAAAATTATTGAATTTCCTGAGCTACTTTGATGATTTATGGAGAAATAAAACGAGATAGAATACTTAAAATGGTATTATACCAAAACAAAGAAAAAAGTTTTTGAACTGTAGTTGTCTGTCATCTGCCAAATGCCACGAGAAACTCTGCCATACATAGCTCATTCCCGTGTTCACTGAAATGCAATAGCCCCGTGTGAGGATATGGCAACAGAGGGGCTTAACAGATTAACGTTTTTCTTTCAAGGCAAAAAGGCAACATACCGTGACAGTGGATGCTGGAGTAAATCACAGAACAGTTGCCAGCAGCTTTCAGGTAAATGTTCAATGGGTCTGACTAATTAATGCTGTCACCATAGCTGCCCCAACTGTAAGAACATTTCACTCATGAACAGAAAGATGTCCTGCAAGCTTCATTTAAGGCCATCAATACCTAGAGTTAAAATGGATCTATTACAGTTTGACCTAATTGATAATGTCATTTGACATAAGTATATAAACCTGATCTTTTCTGTTGTCAAAAAATAGGGTATTTTTTATGCACTTGTCATGTAGACCTTCCGCATTCACCTCCAATTTCACTGAAACAGAGAAATGGAGAAATATCTAGTTACTGAATTTTGATATATTTATTTTCTTATTGCAATGGGGGTTTCCTCTTCCAATATGTTATTACTCAAGTAAATTTAACACATTAGCATGACCTTGATGCGTTAATAATATTTGTATCATACCCATTATTTTTTTGTTCAAATGAATTATAATCATTTAATTACCTCATGTCAGTAAAATCCTCTTTTTCATTTGAAAGGAGGACTTTATTTTGATGTTCTGAACTGGATAAAATTTCCAGGTAAGATGGGTTAGCACTTATAATTAGATTTAAACAATGATAGCTACATAAATACTTTTAAGCATTGCGTATAAATGAAAACAAACAAACAACCCTGAATAATCAATCTACCAACATTGGTTCCTCATGATCTATTTGTTGCACAGCCATTTAAAACTTATTCCTTCTTTGAAGGAGAAAAGTTAGCCGAGCTAATCACAAAATAAATGGGTCCTTTTCGGGCTTCTAAAATCAGTTTCTTTGATATTTAGACAAGTCAATTTTCCTATACCATGGTTTTCTAATTTTTCTTTTTTATTCACAGATAACATATTAAACTGAATGACACTAAAAGGCACATGCCAGGATTGAAAGGAGGCTTCTCAACTCTCTGAGGCCTGCCAGATCAGTTAAACTTCTCTGCTATTTACCACAGTTTTAAATATCCTTGTACCCCTTATTAAGTAGGGTCCAAATTCATTAAGTAGGGTCCAAGTTTGACCTCCTGAGTATCTTTTTAAAGCTTGTGTAGTTCTTTGAATTTTAAAGCAGGTCCACAGACAACCTAACGATCAAATCCTTATCCTTTTACTTCTAGCTCAAGGAAGAAAAGTTTCCTATCTTAAGGTTTCCAGTATTATGAGTTTGTTGAAGAGGTGGAAAATAACCAGTCAAATGAAATAGCTTGTTTGTAGTAAAACAATCTATGTCCCATCACTGCTCATCTAAAGCAATCTAGTTCCATGACCCATCTTACAGAGCTATGATGCTTTCCTGCACAATCCTTAGAAGTTAAACTGTAAGATTAGAAACAAAGTAGTCTAGTTTCCAGGCAACACACGAAAAGAAATCACAATAATACTTAATTCAGTTTCCCTCATTTTACATAAAAATAATTCATTAAAGCATCTTTAGAAAGAAAAAGGGAGCTGCTTCTCATATATTCTGAAATAATCCATAGGTTCCCAAATTGCAATTAAATTTTCTCAGCACAAAGATTCACAAATATTACACAAAAGAAACCTAAATAAAGCTTGCTTAGCATGTCAACATGTATCTTTCATTTCCTCCACTAGAAGTATCTGCGTTTTGTTTTATTTAGAAAGAAGTTTAATTAGATTCTTTGTTAATAGTTTCTAGTCCAGGAATTTAAATTACTAAACTCTACACATAACAGCCTGCATTTTCTGCGCCTAGCTTTTGATAGTCTCTATTAACAATAAGATGGGAAATCAGCAAATTTGAGGTCTAAGTGCTTGTTTCGCCTGTGGGACTAGGGAGTCACATAATTACTCTCAATCTCAATAATCTTGTACATAAAAGGGAAGGGAGTAACATCTGACTTACCTATTTCACACAGTTGTGAAAAAACTAATTAAAAAATGACAGTGAAAACATTTCTCACCTTTAAAAAAATTAGTTTTCATTATTTTTTAGTGCTGACTTGACTGCTATTATCTATAAATCATCTGAAAAGTCAAAAAAAAATAATTATATAAATCCAGATGGCACAAAGTTACACAATTAATATCCAAAAAACTGCATATAGCTTTGGTCATTCCTCAGGAAAAAAAAAAAAAAAGGCAGCTGGAAACTATCAAGAAGGTCACTAAAATGTTCAAAGTGTGGGCTGCCAGTGTAAAGGAATAGACTAAACATTACAGAATCCTAAAGGCTGGCAAAAGGAAGGCAGAGAAAAGAAAGAAATGGGTCTTTAAAGTCACAAAAATGTTAGATTCATGGAATACTACAATGTATAGAAAACCCTCAAAGCATAAAGCAAGTCATTTTAGAATAAAAACGGAAGTGAAGTTTTGCACAATAAGAAGTATAATTTGGAAATTGCTTATTCAGGGAAGCTATACAGGACAATGACTCAGGAAGCAGCACACAGGAGGAAAAGATGGGCTTTGGAGTGAGGCGGGCCCAGGTCCCAGTTTCAACTTGCCTCAATCTTATATCTTAAGTGAACCTCAATCCCTCATCTACAAGGTGGTTTACCCTTACATAGGACAAAGTGAGAGAATCAAGGTATTCTACCATATATTTTGAACTTGACAAGGACACTGTCTAGTGCATGATAAATAAATACATCAATAACTGCTTTTTACAAATAGAGATTCATAAGGAATTAAACATTCATGGATAGAACTGAACATGTCATTCAAGGAAGCTAAAATGTAGAGAGCTCATGGTCATATTACTAAGGCCACCTTCAGAGAATGCATCTTTACCATTAGTGACCTACTCTGACCCAACTCCAATGGCGTTTCCTATACTACTAGTACTGAGTCTACTGTTTCCAAAGCACTTTCATACATGACCTCATTTCAGCACTAAAAGGGATACTCAAGATGGTGAAATCTGACTAAGGTCTGTAGTTTAGGTAATAGCATTGTCCAATATTAATTTTTAGTTTTGAGCAATACGCCAAGAAAATAAAGAGTTGGATGAAGGGCACATAGGGACTCTGTCCTATCTTTGCAACTCCCTTCCCCGACCCCCTCAATATAGTCAAGATGACTAGCTCAATTTATACGTATTTCGAATGGTAAGTCGATTGTCCGTGTTCTGTGTTTCCCCTCTAAAACCATTACTATTCCATTTAATACAATGCATTTTATCTTTAAAGCTATTTGTTTCACCCAGGAGACAGAGGGCTCCTTTAAGTCAGGGGCTTTTCTCTTTTAATTCATCTTTTTCTAGTAACTAGTACAGTGCTCATAATATATTTCCTGAATGAATAAAGAAATAAAGTCAGTCTGTGATTCTAATAGTCCCTATCAAATGAGTCATTCATTTCTCTCTAATGCACAAGATTTATATATAAGAACACATTGGCTTTATCAGGGTTGTTATATACTAACTTTTACTAACTATTATATATCGTCTTTCTTTGCCAACATACATTCAAATATTCTATATGTTGAAAAGACCTTCTGGAATCCAGCCATTATCCAGATCCTGGCTCATTCATATAGACAACCGGCTTTGTTCTTTAGCTATTTCTCAATTTCCATTCTTTCTACAAACATTATTGTGTCTATTAAATGGATATCACTGTTTTAAAACTCAAGATACAGACATGACTAACAATAAAAAACAAGATCCTTACTCTTCTGAAGTTTATATCCTGTGGTGGGAGTGGGAGTGGAGGAAGAATCTATTAACCGATTAGATTATAATACGATTTATGAAATAAATTCTTTATTTTTACAATCTAAGAGCACTAAAAATTGTTGAGGTAGTTATAACTTTTCTACTTAGTAATGTGGTATAGTCTTTTCTATTTAAGAATTGATCATGAAATCTATATAAAACCAACAAATATTAATCAGTCAAACATTGCTCAATTAGTAAAATGGCATCTTGAAAGCTTTTATTCATGGTAACAAATTATTTTTCTTATTAAAAACAACTACATATTAGTAAGCTTTCTCTAAATTATATTCCCAATACCTCATTATACTATGTTACACTTTTACCACTGTAGGGCTCAATATAAGTAGTGAGACACGCTGGTGAAAAGCCAGAATAAGACAGTCCTAAATTCAAGTCCTACTCTGCCATATGCCAGTGGTACAACATAATTAGGCAAATTATTAAAATTCTTTAGGTCTCAGTTTCCTAAAATGTAAAATGAGGTTATAGTAGAACCTACTACATAGGGCGGTCAAAAGGAGTAAACAAAATTATGCACTTAAAACACTTAGCAGCAGTTTGTCACAGTGCAAGCACACTATAAACTTTGGTAGTTATACTCATCATATCGTTAAGTCCTTGGAAGTTTTAGTAGTTTATAAAGATTACTTTCTAAATTAATATAAAGTTTTGAAAGCAACTGCCTACTTAGAGCTGAGACCAATGACAGCACATTCATTCCTGTACTAGGCAGAATAATGACTCCCAAAGGTATCTCAACTTTAATCCCTAGAATCTGTAAATATGTTGCCTCACATGTCAAAAGGGACTTTGCAGATGGGATTAAGGGAAGGACCTTGAAATAGGGAGATTACGCTGTACTATACAGTGTAGCCAATCTAATCATGTCAGTTGTTCTTTGGTGTAGTCAGTCAAAGAATGGTCAGAGATGTAATGGCTTTGAAGTCAGGGAAGGGGTCCCTGAGCCAAGGACAGTCCCTGGAACTGAAAAAGCCAAGAAAACGGATTCCCTCCTGGAGTCTTCATGAGGAGACACAGCCCACCAACACTATGATTTTAGCTCAGTGACACCTGTCTCAGAATTTTAACCTATAGAACTCTAAGCTAATAAATGTGTGTTGATTTAGGCCTCTAAATCCATGGTAAGTAGTTACAGCACGAACAGAAAACCAACACAGATCCCAGAAATAAATCAGTCACGTTGATTTTCTGATATTTAGAACTGTGGAACTCTCTCCTGAAATGGTATAGAAGACCTTAGTGTATAAGAATAGACGAACCAGGATGAGTAGAACCACTGGCTATGCGTCACTTCACTCTTCACATCCTCCCACACCGAAGGAATCACAAACCCCAAGGAACAGAGGTTGGAAACCATTAGGAGTTCAGGAACTGAAGTTCAGCCCCTGGGGCTGACCCCGACCTGCTGTGAACCAAACAAGCACTCTTCTTCCTTCGCCTCAGGTTTCTGTTTGAAAACTGAAGCATCCAGGTTACCTTCCAGTGCTGTTACGTGCTCCAAAGTGAGTTATAGAGATTGGCTTTCTTGCTTTTTTGTTTTTTGGTTTTTTTGGTACATTGCATTTCTGGAATTCATGAACAGAGAGTCACCAACCAAATTTTTATAGTTAGACATGATTCGTGAATACTAGCATCCCAATGGCAATCAATACACAAAAAGAGAGAGAGAGAGAAAGGAAAGAAATTTTACAAAAGTTTCCAAGATTTTCAAGAACGCAAACCTAAATATTGGTAAAAATGTGCTTAAAGTGTGATGGTTTAGGTAACTAAATAAATTTTTTTTCTAGTGACTTTACTATTTAAGTAGCAGTATATATTTTTTCCCTGATTTTTGGAAAACATAACCACTTAGAAATTTTAATAAACAAAAATTTATACAAAATCCTCAAAAGAAATTTGACAAGTTAACATTACATGCACGTCTGGTTTGATGTCTAATGAATTCCATCACATGGGAATCATACATCTTAGTTCTATGACCTAATTTGTTTCTAAAAAAAAGCTATTTACTGTATAATTTGGTATACCTAAAATCTTATAAATATCCTACATAATACAAGGGGAAATTGTAAAATGAGGCCAAAAGTGTGCAGCAAATCTGCTGAACAATGGTTTACCAATAAAAGGGGGAAAATCATCCTGAAATAGGTTAAAAGCTATAGACATATGACACTTAAGAACTGAGCTCAGATCAAGCTTAGAGACAGGTCATGAAGGCCATTCCTAAACAACTGGAGTGTCACCACTTTCAGGAAAAAAAAATCCATCAGCAATGCAGTGGACCTCTTTGATTTAACCATTACAAAGCACCTGTGAGAACTCAAACTTTAAGAATTTTCTCATGATGGTAACCAAAAAAAAAAAAAAAAAAAAAAAGGAAGCAACTTTCTATAGTGGTGTTAATGTAATCAGTTAGGTCTTAAGTAAGGGCACAATATCAGCACATTAAAGATTTGAAGCACTGAGGAACAAGCTTTCTTCTGATTAAAGAGGTAGTGTTAATAATACATGAAGATCTTATTAAAATAAAAAGCCGATATCCTACAGACTTCCATTATAAATCATGTCTGGTTTAGTGGTTTCAGGGATGGCTAAATTTTCCACTATGTTAAGCCACCTGGAAAGCTGATGGTACAGATAAAGCAGCTGCAAATATAGTTCCCCATTTTTGTAAGAAGTGTTATAATGATAGCATGTATCAGTCTTTCAAAAAAAATTGATAAAGAAGTTAATACTGACCTCTGCTAGAAGAGAATGCCCTCAAGGACCAAGGTCTGCAAAATAGGCACCAGTCTCAAGGTTGAAGGGAATAACTATTTAACTAAGTTGTTAAGGACAAATATTTTTGGAGCTGTAACTGTGCTACAGTTTCTAATCAGGATCATTATTCTTGTTGGTGCTCCAGTTAGAGTTCCATAAGTTTTGAGTTCTCTTTACCTAGCCCTGCTTTTCCCAGAAGCTTCATTATTTTTAGTGTGTAATTTTGCAAATGAGGTGGTTTTTTCATTTTCATTTTTTTCCAGGAATGCAAACATGCAGTTACAGCAGAAATATCTGTAAATAGGACAGGGATCTGTCAGTGGTCCTGCTGATACCCGTCCCTGCGTCCAGTGATTCTCGAACCTTGTATACATATGTCACCTAGGTGTATTTACCAAAATGAATATGAAATATTTACAGACCCCATAAAAAGATTCTGATTCATTAGAGTCATAGAAAAGCCTAAGAACGTATTCTTTGAAAAAGCTTTCCAGATGACTTTGATACAGATGGTCTGGGGCACTTTTTCGGAAATATTATAATGTTTGGGGGAGGGGCAGTTCTCTTCAAAAGTTGCTCAGTATTTACAAAAGAGTTAACGGCCACTTTATTAAATCTTTCCAGTAAAGAGGTTTTTTGTTTGTTTGTTTGTTTTTTAATGTTTGGAGTTTATTGTTTTAGGGAAATTAAGGAAAAGAAGGCAATTTCTCTTCTAGAGAACTTCAGAATCTTAAAGATGAGACTTTGCAAATTCTGAAAGTTTTTACATTCTTATAAGAAGCACTATAACTTGTGGCATTTGCTTAGTTACTTTCAAGGCTCAAATTCTAACCCTTTGAATGCAAAATAATAAGTTGGAGCCAGTGCTGGGTTAAACAAAAAAAATTAATAAAAAAAAAGAGAAAATGAGAGAAAGAGAATAAAATATTCAAAAAATTTTCTCCTGGACTAAACATCTGAATGCATCTTTATGTATTACAAGTGGTTGATTATTCTCTGTGTAAGGGCACAGTAATTTCATAATATTTAAACAACCAATTTAAAGTATATTACTACCCAGAAACATTTATTTTGGAGAGATGACATGGAGGTTGTTTTAAAATACTTTTTCTCTAATCTTTAAAGCTGTATAAAAGAAAAAAACAACTTTAAATTTGTGCTTTCTCTAAGAGTTAAGTCTCAGGTTTGAATGATGAAATGTAGAAATGGTAGTTAAGAACTATAAAAAGGTATCAGAACTTTTTATCCCGACCCTAGTTTAAACTTCATTAGAACAGTCAAATCCTTAGTGTTAACATTTAATCTTTACAAGAATATTACCTCTAAGTCTTCCCACTTTCTACTTCTCTCCTAGGCAAACATGAGCATTAATATCTGTGTAGATATTAGTATCTACAGCCTAGATCACTCCTTTAAGATCTAGACCTTTGTTAGTGTAACTTATCTCAAAAAAAATGGCACAAACATCCATTCAGTTGAGCGAATCCAAAATTTTATTTTTCTCATTTACTCATGTCATATTCCCATTCTACTACAAAATCTAGTCAATTTTATTAGCACTCCCCCAACCCCCATCCCAATCCCCACCCTTCCTGGAAGGGAAATTCTGAAGTAGAAATTAGGCAATGAGTAGAGCCAATGAACTAGAAATTAGTCAGCTATAAAGCAACCACAAAAGTAGGAAAGAGGAGAAAGAAGAAGTAGGCCAACCACAAGAGCAATTAAACACCAACTGAAGTAAAACATGCATCCTAGGAAAGGGAGAAGAAACCAGGAAAGAACTGTCCTCACAAGGCAGGCAGTGCCCATCATGGATGTCCATGTGGGTGAGGCAGATCCAACCAGTATAAACATCAAAACAAAGGTCAACTGTGACACCTGGGGAAGGGTTAGAGGCCAGTGTTGGGGGAAAAAAAAAAAAAGAAAGGAAAATGATTTATAATCTTCTATTTAGCTTTATTCTACATTTGGCTTTGGATTTATAGGTTCACTTGTTCCTGAGCCATTTGTTTTTCACTAATAACATATAACTCGGCTTTCAAGGTTGAAGCATAATTGGTTCTCTTACAACAACTTGCTTGGCATTCTAAACAGAATTTAAGGCTCAGCAATCCTGTATACAAGTGTGGGCGAGATGGAGCCAGACTTGTAGCATAAACCGTCTACAGTAAAGAATACTCAGTGATCTGCTCACTACTGAATTTGAAATTTCTTAGACCATATTTGACTAAATTTATCAAAGGCCTTTTGAAGGCTGATGAAATCCCTGTGTGAACCCAGATTCCTAGAACTGGCTAGAGCACATAAGCATTACCAATGAAAGAAAATTAGAATAAGGACTGCTACAGAAATGTCAAAGCCATATATTTCATGGCAGAATATTGGATAATAACTCTTCACGGGATATTATAGAACAGAGAGGTAGGCAATATATGGTCCTGAGGTCAAATCCTGCTCACTATGTGTTTTATAAATAAAGTTTTATTAAAACACAGTCGCATTCATTCGTCGTGAATTGCCTATGGCTGCTTTCATGCTAAACTACAAAATTGGCTATTTAGAGAGATGCAGAGTGGAATGTCCAAAATATTACCTCTGAATGAGAAAGGAACTAGCTCCTCATCCAGATAAACAGACAGGCTATAATATACTTATCATAAATGGTGGCAATATCAGACAAAAAACTGATTTCAAATAGAGGTGGAATATATCTTTTAGAAAATGATAGTGGAAAAAGCAACCTCAAAGTAAGAAAATAAATATTATAAATTTGTGAATTAACTTTATTTGATATACATTTACTTGATGCTATATAATTTTATTTTATTTATTTGATGATTTCCTACCCAGAAAAAGACGATTGATTTACCCAAACCCATACTGATAAAAACCCCTCAGTGAGTACAGTTTTTACAGAGAAAATGAGGCTGTGGAATGTAAAATTAGAGACATAATCATGAAATGTCTCACTCACTTGGAATTCGAACAACTGCATCTACCCAATACATAAAAATTCTGATATTACACTATTAGTAGTTCATAAAATCTTCTAATTTATTTAAATTTGAGAGATTATGTAATTATGCTCCTAATGGCTGTCAGTGATTTTCAACTATAGTTAAGATTACGGGAATAAGATGTAAGTGTAAGTTAGAATAATACACTGTAGTTAAGCAGAAACTACTCCAGAATTTAACGGTGACAATGAATTACTTTATCAGAAAAAATAAATTTTTGCTTTAATAAATCAAATCTGGACAGTAACAATATTAAGAGACTCTGTAATCTATATCTTAGAGACTTAATTCTGTACCTTGCTTATGCTGTATGGATGATATTTTGTTCAATTTTTTCCTGGAAGGCTCTGAGATCATTTACATTGTTCACAAAATTTTGCTGAGTTTTTCTAAAGGAGATTATCAGGAGAAAATAAGTGACTTCAAAACCAAAAATTGAGAAGTTGAGGAAAATAGATTTTTATAAAGACTTAGGAAGTCTGTCACATGTTGTATTTCTGAAATGTGTTGCAATTGTTTCTTTAAAACAGGGAAATGAGAATTATAAAGTAGATTGAGATGAAATACTTTAGGTAAGAAGTCAGAAGAGAGACAAATTTTAAAATGCAAGCAACATAAAAATGTAGAAAAATAGAAGATAAAAATGAGCATAAAAGAACAAAGGCTAGTAATGAATTGCATATAAAAATAACATGGGTTTTGGAATTAGATAGTTCAGAGACTGAATTCCAGCTCAGTATTTTTATGGCCACATGTATGTTTTTAGTTTAAAAAATAGGCGTATATGGTTATTCCATATATGCAATCATTTATTAATTGCTAGCTGTATTCCCATGGAATTTATTTCAACCTATTCCTTTCAAGTAACTCTGTTGGTTTGTGCGAAGGCAAAGGAACCAAAGATTCATGCATCAAGGCTGAAATGAGAAGGTGGGAAGACACTGAGGCAGGACCCAAGCAGGAAGAAGACACAAGTCAAAACCTTGAAGATAAGACCAGAAAGTCAACACTTCCTCCCCATGCTATAAAATCATGACGGCACTGGCTACTAGAATATAGGTCCACACCTCAAGGGAGGGGGTGGTGCTGAAATCTTTGTATGTACATTATTTAAAACAGAGTAAAATGAATTTATAGGCATCTGAAACTGAAAAGGAACCAAGATCCTAAAATAGTTCTAGTGAGTAAGGATGCTAAACAGAAATTAATAATAGAGCACAGCACCTATTATTACCAGTTACAAATGCTGATGTCATTGTCATATCTTTAAATAGCACTGTCTTTATTGTTTTATTTTGTAATCTATAAAAATATTTATAAAGTCTATGACAAGTTCACTTCTACCTTCAATCCTCTTGACCTAACTTTCTCATCGTAGGTTCTTCCAGCACCCAGCAAGGCAGAGCTCATGTGTACATATGTACAAAGTTCCAAACTATCATTCCAAACATCAGAAGCATCTCATATGAAATGTCTCCTGGTGCTCTTCTATTATTTATTATTTGGATATTTCTAAAGCATATTTCTAGCATCCATCATTTGGTTACGCTTGAGATTTTTTAAATAAGCATTATAATTTAAAATTTCTCCATCTCAAATTTAACTTATGAACTTGTGGATATGCCAATGCAACGTCCAAATTCTGCAGAAATAAAGCAGAAAGAGCTCAAAGAGGTTCACTAAGTTAGCATTCTCTTGAAGACAAAAGTGATAACTCACTTGGAGAAAACTTTACTATTGAAGCAAGCACTTGGAGATTTATGGTGTATTCTGAACATGCAGGAGCAATTGTCAAGAGAGAACAGGTTCTATTACAAATATAAAGTGATCCTTGATCAGTTAGTGAGTAATTCCCTCCCCTTCATATCCTAAAACACATTATTATTATTTTTTGCTTTAATAATACTTAGGCATTACGAATGATGGAAACACCTGGAGTTGATTTTAACACTACTTTGCTAGCCCAGAGTATCGTCCAAATCTTGTCAAGCTAAATCTCACCCTTGACCTGCCAAATATGATTACCAGAGTCCACTCATTTTCCCACATCCTGCAGCTGTTCTTCCCCTCCTATCCCTTCATAAACATCGCAGCTACTTCTCTGCCCAGAACTCAAACAGCAGTGAAAGCATACACTGAAAAAGAATTTCTTCAACTGAAACTCAAAAGCAGATTCCTGTGTTTACTTTTGCATACTATTAATCTATGTAACACACACGCCTCAAGAACTTTATAGAGCACTTTCATTGGTGATGGCCTGAAGCAGTCCTTGCTGGAGTGAAATATTAGCAACTTCAGAGTGCTACAGCAATAGAATACAGTAGTTTATCAAAAAGAGGTGAGGAAAACAAGCAAGGCAGGAAGTGAAGCTCCAGTTCCACCTACGCAGACATCAATGGTGGCACCAGGTGATGATGGTTACCAGGCTGCCCCAACTGTGAGACCTTGGTCAAGTCACGTAAGCTTTCCACCATTTTTATCTTGAAGACAGGATTAGACTATACCAGAAAGATTTCTTAAAGATCCAATTCCTTGATGCATTGGCTAAGTCTTGCTCTTTCTCTTGTAAACTTGATAATAACCATGGCAGTTACACTCAGTGAGACTGACACCTCATCTGATTATATATTGAGCCCTATGTTCTCCTGATTTCAATGATCTTTTGTTTGAGAAAGTCCCTTCCTACCACGACTTGAGGCATTTCTTAATGATGTCTTTTACTCAAAACTGACCAGATTTAAGCTTGCGTAGATCCTAAAGAAGTTAATAAGACCAGTCCATTCATCTTCAAAATGTTACCTTCTGAAAATCCCTAACTTGAAAACTCTTCAGGCCAACAAATCTCTTGTGGGTTGATATTGCCCTGAAGTTTTTAATTTATTACTGTTAATGACTCCCTCTTCTGCTAATAGAGGGTAAGTTTTTCACAATAACCTTCTGTTTCAAACAACTAAAAATGCTGAGTTAAATAGAATAAACATCATCTTAATTTTTTTTTAACAAAATAGGAAACTTACAGGACAATTCTGGGGAAAATCTTAAACCCATAAATATAAGTAAAAACCTGAACAATACAAACACATTTTTAAAGGCACTTGCCCATCCCGAGGAAGAAAGCAGAAATAAAAACTCAGAGTCTGCACAAAGTGAAAATTCTGATAGTAGACCCTCTCCATATTAAGCTGGGACTCCAAAGGGCTATATCTATAGAGAACTTCCAAAAAGGTAACCAAAGCAAAACCAACCCTCCTCCAACCTCAGAGAACTAGGGACATTGTCTTGACCCTGATTGAAGCAGGGGGGAAAGGTGAGGCTAAAAACAGGCTCTTAATGCCCAGGTAAGCTGAGTAATAGGCTTTGGAACCTCAGGCCATGAACTTGGTAGGGTCCCAGGTATCCAGCAGGAACAAACACAAGATTTCTCAACAGGCAGGCGTTCACTTTCATCCTATGCCTTGAGAAATGCCACAGATTATTTTTCCTGTGGAAGAACTAGCAAGAGCAAGAGATAATTAAGCACAGAAAGAAACAAGACATCGCATGACAACCAGCATATACTAAAATCATCATACACAAATTATGAAACAAGCATGCCTATGCTCCTAAAAGAAATAAATAACAAACTTGAAAATATTTTCAGGGACCAGCAAAAATATAAAATGCAACATAGAAGATTTGGAAAAGGACCAAATAAAACTTCTAGAAATGTAAAAAAGGGAATAAAGTAAAAAAGTTAATGGATAGTCTTAGCAGCAGGCTGTACACAGCAGAAGAGGTAATGAATGACATGGACGACAGATCAGAAGAAATGCAGCAGCAGAGTGAGACAAATGATGGGAACTTCGAAAGAGAGGTAAAAAGAACTGGTGGTTAAAGTAAGAAGGTCCAAAATATCTTTAATTAAAATTCCAGAAGGAGAGGAGAATGGAATAGAGGAAATGGAATAGATGAGATAAGGATGAGAATTTTCCAGATAAAGCAAATGTATAGGTTCAAGCAACCCAATGAATCCTAAGCAGAATAAATATAAAGAAATCCACACCTAAATACATCATAGTGAAACTGGAAAAGGAGGGGGGGGGACACAATCTTAAAAGCATCAGAGAAGAAAGGCAGATTAGCTTTAAAAGAGTGGCAATTAGAATGACAACTGACTTCTCAACAGCTCTTGACTGATTAAAGTGCCCTGACAACTAGCAGCGTCTTGGTTATAGACCCAATTGTATATTTTATCTAATACTATAATTGCATGCTGATTAAGCCCTTTCTCTGAACTCTTTCCCCAGGTAATGAGAACAAAGAGGATGTAAATTTCTGAAAATAATTCTGAAACATTTGGCAGCTTTGGGCTTTATTACCCAATAATGTGGTAAAGCGACTATACTAGAAATAATGGTGCTTGGCTTATAAGTTTTGTCTGAGTTAAAATCTTGCCGCCAATCTATTAAAATACCTTTCTGGAGTTGTGCCACAGAGAAAGAGAAGAATAAGTGAAATTGATTCTTTCCTGGTAATAAATGGACCTCTAGATGATATCCTTAAATATACCTCTAGGCCACCGATGAAGCACCTGATGCTTGCTCAATATTTCTTTTTTCTTTTAAATTAAATTTTTGGGAAATTAAGTGGTTTTTTACCATACACTTCTGCTCAGATCTTTGATTGGTACTTTCTAGCTTATCAATAAATCTTTGATTGAGAAATTTTTTAAAATATTATGTTTCTATGTGTGAGACCAGGTGATTTTGATGTTAAAAACGCAATCAAAAATTTTTACACACTCACAATAACAATCATAGCAGCTTAATTTACTTCACCTAACATGCAGTCTGCTGCTTTTCTAATAAAATCCTTGCTTTATCAAAAGGAGAATAAATAAATGTGGAAATCTCAGTAATGGGAAGGTTAAGCAGTATCTTTTTAATGAATAGCTGGATGAAAATTTAGAGTTTCTACAGAGAAAAATATATGATATTGTAAATTAACGTAATATGATGATCCTTCTGTTAAGATGATCAAGAAGGTTAGGAAACTTCAAAATTTTAGTGCAGGGGATAAAATTTCTGGAAAATAAACAGAGCCTGCATCAAAAGATAAAAGGAAATATGTTATCTTGAAATTGAGGATGAAGAAAAACCAAAATTAAATCTAAAGGACATAAACCACCGAAAAAATTATACAATTTTATAATTTTTAAAGCATATATGTTAAGAATTTCTCAAAGGCTCTGTCTAGTCTCTATTTTTTACTGCTTCACACATTTCTAGTCCCCAGTATAGGTTAAACCCCATAACTCTAACTGTATCATATGCTTTTAAGAAATAACTAAATTAAGGGTATCTGAGAGCTCACAATTCACAGCTAGTACTCAGTTTCTATTGGGAATTTCACATAAAAGCCTAGTACTGTACTAGTAATTTATAAATATGTTTATTATCATGTTCTGAATTTTCACTAAATAATTCATATGCCTAAACAAATCTTTGGTTGTTCGCCAAGATAACTTAGCTTCATGACTACTTTATCAAAAATTATTCCATAGAAGATAAGCTGTTTCCTACATAAAACCAATCTGTTATTTGCCTAGACTTACATGTCTATTAATTTTCAAATACTTCAGGATTTCTGAAAAGGCATTCACTACTAACACCTCTGAGTGAAAGTGTACCATGAAAGCATTACACAAAGTTTTGCAGGAGAGTCTTATGGAAATCACTAATAAAATGCAGACTTTGAACCAGATTTATACCTGAAAACTTTCACAAAATCTCCTCTAAATCAATCTTCATAATTATTAGACAAGGATATAAAGCCCAGACTTTTTTTTCCCCACAGTGTTCTTCCAGTGAAGCCCAGACGTTTTAAATGATGGCCATAACCATATGAATATTCTCAATTGCCATCCTGAACAGTGCCCTGCCCGCACTAGCATATTCGTGCTCCTTCACCTCGGCTCCTGCTTCCCTCTTCCTCCAAAGGGATGACTGCTTCTCTCTCTCTCTCTCTCTCTCTCTCTCTCTCTCTCTCTCTCTCTCTCTCTCTCTCTCTCTCACACACACTCACACACACTCTCACACACACACACACACACACACACACACACACTGAAGCCTGGTTCTCACCCTCCAGTTCTCCCAGCTCTGGCTCAGGACGCTCCCTGTTAGGACCTGGAAGAGCCTTTTGATCTGTGTTGGCTGGGAATCAGCAGTCGTCTGTCCTCCCAGCTCCCTGGATGAGTTTCAAATGAACTCTTCAGTCCCTTTCCAGCCACCAAGTCCCTCATTAATGGGGCCAGCTGAATATGAATCAGCAAACTTTATAAGTTTCTACCACCCTCAAAGGATCTGACTTTTTCTCAAGGCAAAGTTCCTTCTTGTAGAGTGTGATTCTTCTGTGAAGCTCTGGTGTAAAGGTTCCTGGTAACATTTGTGACAATTCATGTGAGGCTCAGACAAAAACCACAATGTGTTGAGAGTTAGGACCTTTCTATCTTTTAATATGCTAGCAAAATCCTACAAATAATCCTATAAGGGGTGGTGATAACAACTGCATTTCTCGTTCTTCCTACTTCCTTCCTATCCCTCCCCACCCCACACACACACACAAAAAAGCTAAAGAAATAGGTATAAATAAATCTCCTCACCCAAATTGAACTACCACTCTGGAAATTTAATAATGGAGGAGGAGGCCTTTGATCTCTGGGTCTCTGGGTCAAAGATAATTCAGGTCGTTAGTGGTAAAATGTCACTGTGATCAGTGGCTGGTCAGTGGCTCACAGATGCAAGTGAGTGACTTGGTGGTCTCATAGCAGCTGTCAAGGCACAAGTGTTCATGACTCTTTTGTATGCACATCATTCTTTTGCAAACAGTATTCAGAGAGCCCACAGAGATCTTTCTTGTTATTGGGGCCTCCTGCAGTAAGGTGTCAGTGCTAATAATGTTTCAAAGCATAGAGACAGCTCAACTCCATACCACATATGAATACCCCACCCCTCTCTCTCTCACACATATATTACCTTCCTCTTCCATGTTATGACATTAGAATTAATGACATTAATGGTCATCTTCTCAGTCAATATTCATTGACCCCACTTGGGTACAAGATACCATAACAAGAAACAAATAGGTATATAAAAGGTTGGTTGATTTAAACGTACTGCAACCCTCAAAATAATTAAAACTATATCAATGATGTATGCCAAGCTGCTATTTGATGGAGTAGATATACACCTCTCTTACCTGAAAGCATAATAACACCCAAAGCACTATAAAACTTGAATTCACACAAAGTGCCAATCTTAGATTTGAAAGTGCAGTATTATAGTAATTAAAATCTCTATCCTGAAGTCCAGGTACCTGGGCTCTAGTGCTTGAACCGATGCTCTTGTTGGACCTTGTGTTTTTCTTCATCTAAAAAGATGTGATTTGAGCACATGACCTTTATGATAACCTTTTCAGTTCCAACATTCTATGATTTTTCCCAGGACTAATGTGGTTGAATTTAAGAGCTAGCTCTAATACTGTTAAAATTATTTTCATTATTTACCAGGAACAATTGTTATTTATGTAACATACTCTTAGCATGGCAACCATATGTTCTAAGCAATGGTCTAAGTATTTACAAATATTAACTCCTTAAACTTCATCAGGGTAGTTTCTTAACTGCCTCTATGCACTTAAGTGAAAATGTAACAAAACATTTTAGGATTAGCAAGAATTGCATATTAAGCAAACCTATAATTCCTGTTCATTAGTCTGAATAATGAAGTAGATTATTACTTACTGAGGGCTTTAAGATAAATTGTACAAATTTAAATCAGAAAAATAATGAATGGTAAATTTAGGAACACAACCTTGCTTGGCTGGCACTGGTGATTCGCATTCATACTGCAATTATGAAGTAACAAAACAACTAATAACTAAGTAGTAACTGATAGTAGCATAATAACTAAACTGCCACCCAGAAACTCTCACAACCCATTGTTTTAAGCAAATTAGCAATACCCCCTCCTTCGTTCAATCACCGAATACAGTAAGAGGGATGTCTACGCTCCCAGGACTGTGCTGGCCCCTGGTGACGATAATCACAAGACAGACAATGCCTCGTGGAGTTAACAGTGGAAAGACGTGAAAAGCTAGAATGTTCATCCACAACCACTCACTTAAAACTTCCTCTGGGTGAGGACAAAATTAAAATATATAAATGACTCAATAAAGTGCTCAAGATAGAACTGAGATTGTTTTGACCTCTGTCCTGCCAAACAAAAGGATAAATAAATTATAAATAAATAAAATATCGAAGACAATAAAATATTCAGATAAATAAAATATTCAAAGTATGTTTTCTGTGGTATAGAAAATGAGATGATAGAATATAAAACGTTACCTATTTATTGACACATTTGTTGATGTCCTCATAGTTATACAGCCAGCGTCTATACCATCTCCCGAAATATTTAAAAGACTAACAATCACAAAAGCAATTCTATAAAAAAGTAAATCTATCTGAGCATTTAAAATGTAACTCTAGTCAATTTTCATTATTTGTTAATTATTTGTTAATATTTTTGAAAGTAATTGAATGGAAAGTCTGCACCCAAAGAAAACATAACTACATGTTCGGGCAATGGGTAAATATAACACTTAGAACCCTGCGTACGTACATCAATATGCAATCATTTCCCATTTCTTATTTCCTCAAGTGGCCAGAAATAGAGTGAACTATCAGTCATTACTTAAAGAATAGGCTTTTAGTTACAAATGTACCATGAAACATGGCAATTCTAAGGATGTCCATTATTCGCTTAATTTATCAAGGGAGTTTTCAATAAAGCACTGCTGTATTCACAATCACAAACTAGATTCTTAAAAGTTCCGAGCAGGGAATATTTTTTTATATTTTATAGTGAGCCAACATACTAATACTAGCAAAACACTGTGCATTTCCAAAGGGTTATTTCTATCTGTGAGTTAATGTGAGACTTGTAATACCGCTGAAGGATGAATAAATTGTTCTCCAGATACAGTTGTGACTTATCTTGCTCAAGAGCAACAGCATTATTCGGGAGCTGTGCAGTCTGGCGCTGATGAGCTTCACAGAAATAGATCCCAAAAGGGCATCTACCTTAAGGTCAGCAGTACCTTTATAAAAATCACATATCTAAATGACAAAAAGAGTAATCAGATCTTGTACAGCTGCTGTCTCTCTTGGAATTCTGTGATGTCAGAGGTGGAGGAACCGTGACGTTTTCCCAAAGAGGCACACATAGCAGCAGGTCCCCATAAGACAGTTGCCACTATGCTTCTATCTGCAGGGAGCTTTAGTCTCATACTGGTGCGCTCAGGGCAAAGCAGCAAGATGGCTGTGTCCTGCCTTCTCATCAAGACTTCCAGAGGTAGAAGGAAATAAGTCTCCCTTCAGTGGAGGGGGCAAGGGAGCGCTGAAGCATGTCTTTACCTTACAGAGTGTGACTATAGTCACCAAATTCAGATGCAGGGCTTTCACTGAGCTTTTTAAGTTATGTGACTATATGTTCTGTAATCAGTGGCGTATCGTAAGTGGTGACTTCCCCTCCCCCCCGTGCATGGTCCAATTTAGAGGCTCTCTTGGTAGAAGGAGTCTCATGTAGATTTGATCTCAGGACATTGAATCTGCAGAGGTTTCAGGGGCTATACTCTCTGTCCTGTTCTAGTTTCTGTTAATTCCTGAGAATAGACAATAAATAATCTGTCTTATCGGTCTTTCTGAAGTGGATCGCAGTCCTTTTTAAAGGGGTGTAAATAATAAACACAACATTTAAAACGCTAATGTTGCTTTCCAAATATCGAACTATATAAAACAACTATTTCCATTGACATTTTTCTTTCCTGTCAGGTTAAAGGCAACTGAGAACACACAATATAATCAACATATGAAAAATCAAAAAAACAGAAAACCACCCTTACAACATAAGTTCCCATTTCTCTTTGATTTAATATATGGAAAATTATGTATTTCATTTTCTATTCAACTCAGTATTCAAATAATTGTTTTTCTCTTGATAAACCACCAGCTCATTTCCATAACTTCTGTATGTATAACTCTTTCCCAAAATAGATAATGCATGCGCAGTTCCTTCTTTTGCCCCCCAGGGGAGATTCCAAGTATACAGCAAGGTGACCTCACTAAACCAAATTATAATCACAATTATTTTCTTTATTCAAACTAATCCTTCTAGGGGAAATATAGCAGCTTTCTATATTTTTCTCAGAAATAGGTGACAATAATCTCAATATTACTGCCATTATAACTGTTTAAAAAATCTACCTCTTCATGGGCTTAAGGCAGGCTCCCTTTATTTATTTATTTATTTATTTAAAAACAATTTAAAGTGGAGAATTTAGGGAATATTACAATTCTAAACAAAGAAATATTGTGCTTAGGTCTGTTGTCAGAGAAGCAAGAACACACCAAAGGAAGATAAAAGGAGGTTTGATACATACACACAAAATAATGTCTACTTAATATACAAATAAAAAATTTTGTCAGACAATGAAACCACTATTCTTCACTACACAACTGAAGCATATTCCTATTAAATCAATTCATAAACTACAATTATCTAAAATAGCCAACAAATATATATATGAAATGATTCTCATTCATTTATAAGTATCTATATGCAAAGTACTCTACTAGCCGCTATAATACAAAGTTACCTTGACCATCAAGATATCCAGAGCTAAAGAATGGAACAGTTATAACTAAAGAACAATTGGCATGTATTTTAAAAGATTAAGAGTGTGTGTACATGTGTGTATGTGTGTGTTTTTAAAATAAAAGTTCATATAACCTGTCATTGTGCCAATCGATTAAAACATCACCACTAGTATTCCTCTATTCTCCAAAATTAATCTAAACTATAGGTCGAAGTTCAAGCTAAACCTCAGGTTAAAAATCTCCAGTTGATCTTTTTATGGATGTGTTACACATCTGGCATCCAACTCTCACCAATGGTCCAAAGCTATAGAATCTACTCCAAATAAATATTTGATGGTTATTATCAACATGATAGTCACCTGTGTAGAAGACCAGGTGAAAAGACGTACAGTATTTATTTATAAAGTTATCGTCTGAGGGACGAAAATGCAGACAACATTGATGTGGACATACATAAGAAGAAGATAGCATTAGATGACAAACACTGAAAAAATTCTTAGATTTTTATTATACTTAAACCCAATAAAACCAATCATTCCATCTTGCTTTGTACTCAGCACAATAAAAACACTAATCCTCAGAACAACCACATGAATTGCAAAATATTATTTTTGCAATGTATGCATATGGAAACAGAGGCTTGAAGAGTCTTTGTCACCGTCATAGCAGGAGGTGGAAGAGCCAAGGCTCACACAGTGCAACCAGAGGACAGAGCCAGAGTGTCGCTCGCCTCTCAAGCACTTCTCTGAGCTAACTGAAACCAGCACCTCCCTACCCTGGCACAAACCCGGCAGTCGCTAAGCTGGCTCACCATTCAAGTGTCCCCAAAAACCTCAACTTGGCGACGCTCAAAGTCAAATTTTTCATGCTGATATAGAATTGCACTATATTCAAATACAATAATTCAGATTTGGTCTACTTGTTCAAAAAGAACAGAGCTGATTTTTCTTTTTAGTGACCACATTCAGAAAACAAACTTTTATTTTTAAGGTGAATCGGTCAGATTTGGGGAGAAAGCAACATACTGCTCAGTTCTAGAATGCCACTGAGAGTCAGGGTATTTTGTGATGTCAAGAGTGAGGATACACCCAGGAGGGCTCATACCTTGTGGGATTTTGTTTCATTCCATCCCTTGTGGAATAGGGAGATACAGATTCAAAATGCCATCCACACTTTGTTCCTCCTTCACTCCAGTAGGTTTGGAGAGGAGCAAAAATACTCTAGCATAAACACCATTCAAACTCAGAGTCATCAGAATAATGATTTAAAATGTTTGTTTGGGTTTCACTGAACTGCTGATGACACAGGCTAGTGTTTTAGTCTCAGATCAACCCTAACTGAGGTCACACAAATGGATATGATGTTGTCCTCCATTCGAAAAAGTCTTCCTACTATATGGTCATATATTACATGAATATATAAAACGAACACAAAACAGTCGTTTCATTTAAACATACATAACCCTTAAAATAGTATAAACTCATCAGAGGAAAGTAAATTTTCCAAGGTTTGGGCAGGGGGCAGGAGAGAAGACAAAGGTCCATCATTTTTTTTTCATATGCTAACTCATGTTAAACATAGTTCAAGTGATCACGTTGTAGATACATTGTAGGCACTATAGTGTGCCGTGTCTGAAATGGCCTCCCTTATCCTGCACCTACTTTACATCAACTACAATTAGAGCAGGTTACAACACTAATTGTCCTACAATATAGCAAAAAGTCCAAGGATTAAGATGCAGAGAGGGAAGAAGAGACATTCAGGGAAAACTAAAAACTTTTAAAACTCCCCATGAATTTAAAAATAGAAAGAACATTAGATTCCAAAAGTACATATTTCTAAACATTAAATAGCAACATATGTATTTATATCTAAATAAAAGAAAGCTCTCTTGTCATGAGCATTAGTTTTCTTTTAAACAATTGTTGACCATCGCCTTTCACTTTTTTCTTCTTCGATTTTTGGATGCATTTCTTATCAGCTCACATGTATAGGTGATTTATTATCATTACAGTACAAATAAAATTCCTAGTAAATGTCATACTACACAGCTAAGATCTGAAATTCTAAGTTGTAAAACTTCAGGGCTGTTATATTATGTTATATATGCATATTCCTATGTATAATTAATGTTGAAATTTTGCTTTACATAGGACTAAAGTATATATATATTTTTAAATTATAAAATATGTAGGAATTCTGACTTTGCATTTCGAAGCAGTTATATATAAGACATTCAGTATTCAAAAACATTTCACTATATTTATAAATGTTTTTGCTCTGAAAAAATATCATTCCAAAATGGAATTTAGACATTTCTTTTAAAGATGGGTTTTAGATTCATTATGGAATAGCTAAAGAGACTGCCATATTCTTTAAAAATGCAATTTGTCTCTACAGTTGTGAGATTATGTGCAAAACAGATGAGTTACAATCATACGCACAAACATATACACTTTAAAAAACTGACTTTATCTAAATTTTAACCTTATTTATAAAGTAATATAAAGTACTATCCAAAATGAGATGCATTTTCACTGACAATAAAATTCACACTTATTAATACTACTAGGAAATTTGAATGGATGTAGTACCATGAAACTGAGAAAAGATTTTTTAAAACATTATTCCATAAAATAAAGCTACAATTACTTACCAATTACCAATATTTCTACCCGAATCTCTGTAGAAATATG
Source organism: Eonycteris spelaea (assembly GCA_003508835.1). Classification (NCBI taxonomy): domain Eukaryota; kingdom Metazoa; phylum Chordata; class Mammalia; order Chiroptera; family Pteropodidae; genus Eonycteris; species Eonycteris spelaea. The sequence goes on along the minus strand of PUFA01000043.1, from coordinate 7,393,346 downwards.
GTGGGTAAGACAAAGCATGATAACAGTTTGCTACTATGTCCAAGAAAAATAAAAGTTATATGTTGTGGTGCAAATGTAACGCTTTTTTCTCTAAGGGAAAAAAATGCTAGTTGCCATGGCACTCTAGTTTTGTGCTGAATTCATTTTATATGGATATTTTATGACTTAATCTATTTATTGGAGAAAATGTCCCCGGCTCAATGATTTCCTAGTTCACATTCCTTTCATATTCTACTTTAACCTCATTTAATTACCAAAACTTATAAAAATGTTTTCAAAATTGTCATTACTACATCATTTAAAATAACATGTAAAGCATAAAGTCAAAGTACTAAACAGTCCAAATATGAGATTAAACTGTACAACACTGACAATATTCAGTAATGTATGCCCTAAAAACTGACAATTTCATATGTTTCAATCTAATAAAACATTCCCTGACTCTCACATCGTTGAAACTGAAACCCAATAGCTGCCCAAAGGAGCCAGCTGCCTGCCTATTGAAGCTGTTGAATAGAAGGTTTGGGACACTGTGGCAGAGCAAAGTGTACTTACTTCCCATCAATAACACCTTTCCTAGACCAAAACAATGTGAACATTATTGCACTTTCCAAAGAGCGAGGAAGTAATATAAGGAAGGAACGCCTGATGAAGATGACAAGCAAACACATAGGCTACATGACAGTATTACAATATTAGCTCATGATCCAAAGGAATTAATCATTCAAACTCATTTTCAAAAACATGTAATCAATCAAATTTGGGTTCTTAAAAATTTAGGCCGAGGTTGAGGATATATTGTGAAGCACTGAACACAAACATGTTAGTAAAGATCCTTGTTCAATTTTCATGCTTTTACATATACTTTTGCAATGCCATAGTGGAACTTAAATGTAACAAAATCTCTTTGTGGGTACTGCCTGAACATATTTAAAAGAAATTGCTGTAAGAGGCAACTGAAAAGTGCTTATAAGATGCTCGGTTCTCTTGGGGAAAGGTGCTAGTTAAAGTTAATCTCACGAATGTCCCCTTTCAAGTTGATAACCACGTCATCGTCATCACAATATTTCAGAATGTCCTGATTCAGAATTCTGAGTGAATTCGGGCTCTTTGATCAAACTAGAAAACAAACTCCTGTTGAGGCAGCTAATTCGTGAAATCCGGACCCCCTTCTTCCCCGTAGATTGCCCAGAATATCAAGAAACTTAAGAGAAAAGGAGTCACTTTGGGGAATAACAGTGCTATGCTCTTGGAGCACCCTCTGGAGGCCAGAGAAAGGTGACACTGGTAAAGACGAAGAAGACAAATCTGATCATCTCAGGCCTGCAGAGGCAGAACTCCACAGATCTCACTTGAGTTGGACTCAAAAATGCACCTGTTCAATCTTAATTGAAGTCACATAAGAAACATGCATAATTAATTAATAGTTTAAAAATGCAAAATAACATTCTCAAACAATTGTTTCTTAATTAAAAAGAAGAAATGTATTGATTAGTGTATTTTCAACCTACATTCTGAATTCTTTGGGGAATTTATGCAGAGGCATCTTTTGGTATTTAAAAGAAAAGGGATGCGCAAACATAATATATTCACTAACAAAATATCAGTAAGCAGAGTTATATAGGATATTATTGTCAAATTTTTAAAAGTAGCCAGTTTTATGCTTATTAAAACTGAGAATAAATTGTCTCTTTTTTCCAAACACCTTACTTTTTTTAAAGCAACAAACACTGACATCTATTGGCATTTTGGTAGCTTTCCTTCTTTTAATCTATTAAAACTCATGCAAGCACGTGCGTGCACACGCACTCACACACACGTGCAGATGTGTAGGATTAGGGAGAATCCAAAACATCAGTTGTTCATTTTATGTACCTAATAGCATATTTAGCAGATATTATTCTCTCTTCTGGATAAGAAAAATCCATTTTTAAGCTAATGCTATCTGATTTCGGCTTGTCAAGAGGAGATCTCTAGTGTTAACTAATATCAGAAGTCCATTTGTTTGCTTCTTTGAGAAAATAAAATTACTCACCTGAAATATTGACACTTGGTTTATTTTCTTCTGTCATTGCAAAACACTATAAACTCTCAGTACCATTAAAGCCGAATTGATCGCGATACTTAGAGAATGCTAATAAAACACTGATTTGGTAAGAATGCTAATAAATCACTGATTTGGTAAGTACTTTAAATACTACTTATAGTTATTCTAGTGAGAAGGGGAGGAAAGAAAATAGTAAGAAATGTGGATTTATTATATTCATTATTTTGTTTAAATTTAGAAACACCTGCACTCAATTCTATGAACCTCACTGGCAATATAGAGTTACACTTGATAAAAAGATAACAAAGAGCATATTAATACACACTTTCCTTTTTAACTGCTGCAATTTGTACTAGTCCCAAAAGAGAAGATTATGAATTCTATATAATAAAGAGAGGTTTAAGCATGAACTCTTTGGTTTTACTAGAAAAGGAGTCATGTTTCAAAATCTTTTCATAGCTTGAGATCTCAACATTTTTCTGCCAGAGATAAAATTATGTTGCACCTCACTCTACTTTCAATATTTAGACTAAATTGAGGACTGTTTTCATTACATATATATGCAGTTATGGTATTTGACATACTTATCCACTTTTCTTTATATTTACAGGTAGTAGATATTAATATTTATACTCACTCTAATCTAAGGCCAGCTTTGGATTGTTTTTTACCATAAAAGGTAAATTTTGAAAACTATATCAAATATCTTTGTAAAGACACAATTTGTTTCTAAAGTAATTTTATAAACAGAGCTAACATTTATTGGGTACTTATGACATTGTAGGCAATGTTCAGAATGCTTCCATGGGTCATCTCACTCCAGCCCCATAATAACTTCATGATAATATTACTATCCCAGTTTTACAAATAAGGAAACTCGGGCATAGAGAGACATTAAGTAACTCTCTCATAACTATACAGCAGCAGAACTAGGGTTTAAACCCAGAAAGTATGGTTGAAGAACTAAGTACTAGGCATTCTCTGTTGACTACTTAACAGTGGAGTATTCCTTCCTAGGACAGATGATAAAATACACAAAGCATGTCAATCATAATTGAAAAAAAAATGCATTTACCACAGCCCTTTTTTATGAAGGTTACATAATATTTTAGTTACTTTATCTATAAAACAGAGGATAATTAAACTAAAAATATAAGATATATGTGAAAATATTATAAAGAAGAATCAAGATAACATACATAATTGAGGAAGAGAAAGATACCTTTTTCAGATAACAAAAGAAGATGCACCAAATAGAAGGAAAATTTATTTTCTAATTAAAAAATAAAAAGCACAAACTCAAAAAATACACAAAGCATGTTATACTGTCTGAAATACAGTAAGGTATATGATAAATAGTAGTTCCTTTGTTAATAAATATGAAAGTGTTCAGCATAGTGCCTGGCATGTAGTAAGGTGGTCACTGGTTTCACATTGATTCAATATTTTCTGATTACATATATATTTCCCCCCCCATTCTTCCAATCAATATCATTTTATCATTTTTGTAGATTTGAGAATAGTATCACAAGTTTTTCCCACTCTTTCTGTTTCAAATTCTTCCAAATAAATTCTATTTCATTCTGTAAACACTACTTAATGTTTTTAATAATTATATAAAGTAAGTGGTTACAAGGAACCAGGTAGAAACAGATCACTGGACATTCCTCCTGTTCTGTAAACACACACTGCCCTGTTAAAGACCCAAGAATGTTTACAAGCACTTCAGCCCAGGGAGCCACTTAGTTAACGAAACAGGTGGGTGATGACATCAGGGGAGCACCGGGCCTTGTTTCAACCAGTTTGGGATACCAAGTTTCTCAATTTTTCCACCATTTGTATTCACAAACACCCCTCTGCCAGGAGTGAACGGAGATCCAATAGTTCCAGAACTGGGCTAGGCTGATAATGAATTTGTTCCAGGTCATTTAAAAGACAGAGGGGTGGGAAAAAAGAATCCTTTTCACTTAATGAAAGCAAAACTTCAGTTAGCAAAGATTTGTAAAGTAAGCTTAGGAAAAAAAAAAAAAAAAAGCCCTGATTTTATAATCCAGGCTTCACTAGGAAGCCTGTTGAGCTGAATCAGTATGAAGAGCCTGGAATATGGGAGGTCTGGTACCTAGGAGGCCCTGGATGTGGACACGTGTTACAAAGCCCAGGATTATGCTGAGGTTGCTTATTTTAATGCAAAGAAGAGGAATCAATGACTTCAAGAGCTTGGGACTTATTAGAGCCATTATTATGGAATAGATAATTTGCTGAACATCTGCAGCCCTAATTAGTTTGCAATCTAATATTCAGTTAATTGTATAAAAATGTGGATATTATGAAACATAGCCATGTATGTATCACATATCAGTCACACCATGGCATGAAAGTAAGAAGCCTTTTCCCCTGAAAATTTCCCTCCGACAGATGTGTTTATGCCTCTGCATATAATACAACACACTGCGGGCTAAGAGGCTCTAGTTCTTCTCGCAGATTATATCTCTCCTGACTGTCGTGAAGTAATGTTGTAACATCCAAAGAGAGAGCTCGGCTCTTGCACGTGTATCATCTAAGCATAATGTTTCAGAGCTGTTTTAAGAAAGGGCTGTTTTAATTTGGGGTCAAAGGTCATGAAATACAGGAGCTATTTAGGAGATGGGTATCCAGGTAAGTTCTAAATTGGGCTGGCACAGCAGCAAGTGGCAAAACTCAGTTATAGCATCTAGGGGTCATTCCTTGAGAATATCTTAAGAACTAAAAAGTGAGAAAAAGGTTGAAAAAAGAGGTGTGGGTTTCTCCCACAAATATTATGTCTATCCGTTATTCATTCTCCAAAGAGTACACTGACTGGCACTTATCAATTATAAGGAAGATAAGAAGAGAAACACTTGATTTTCAGAACAATACTATTTAATGCCCTGTGCTTTTATATAAAGCTGCTTTCGAGTTGATCTTTTTTTTTTTTGAATCAAATAAATAATATTCTTATATGGTTTATATGGTTTAACAAACACAGGGTGCCCTGAACGGGATAAAAGACTACTCCCTAAGATTGCGACCTCATAGAAAAGAGGGACAAATATATTAAAAACTAAGCTAGAGTCGTTTGCCCAATTTTTCCGAGAAGATAGTAGAGAGAGTGTTACTTAAAGAAAATCCCAACTGTCTGTTTAGACGGAATCACGGTTGCGGGACTGGAAAGCAGAATGAGAGCCACCAACGAAGCTCTCAAACCTGTGTCAAGAGGGAACATCAGGTAGTCACAACACAGCTGCCTACCTAGTAGATAAGATCTGCAAGGTACAGAAATGCCTGCTCATTAAACTACCCGCTTATCTACAACTTCTGTGTTAAGGCATTGCTGCTGTGAACTCTTGACAAATGCAAACCTGTTACCTGAAAGAGATGCTACTTCAAACTAGTGGCCCCTCCTTAATTCATCAGACCACCTACAGAGTACCATAGAAACTTCTGAAGGCAGAGTATTCATGGAAGGACAGGAGGGCCCCATGTGGCCTGGGTCCCATAAATAACTCTTTACAACTTTATAGTTTTGGTTAGGTCTAAGGTCTCTTTAATTTACTATGATGACCTTTAAAGACAACAGAGAAATTCACGTAAGGAGGTTGTTAATTCAGCTCCCCACTTCTTACCTTGTTGAATAAAATGCTACACAGTATCTTCTAAACATAAAGGAAAATTTCAGTACACCCCCATGAGGGCTAATGGAAGTAATTAAGGTGAATTTGATCAGCAATATCTTATCATAAAAGTATGCCCAGGAATAGTCAGTGGCCAAACAATTACCCTCTGTTCAATTTCTGTTTTGCTCAAAATTTACTTAAGGTCTTTGCCAACAAGCCAGGTTCTAAAATACTATCAGTGATGCCAATAAGACTAGGCAAATTTTGTTTTCTTTCTTCAAGGAACGGGCAAATACTTTTGCTTACCCTCTTCAGCCACAGTATTACCAAGTGCTATTCAATTAATTCTTCAGAAGTGCTGTCTAAAAAGTGTTGGGGGATGCTTTAAGTGACTTATGGCAGGAAGAAAAAAAAGAAGAAGAAGAAGAGAAAACCGGCCCTTTATTCGTCCCGTCCTCTCGTATTTTAAGCATTTTCTTCACTCACTTATAATAAACAACTCTGGGACGCCTACTTTGTCCAAGACAATGTCTTAAGAATCAACTCTTCTTAGAGAAATCTAAGGTGAAACTGTCATTCATGTTCGTGTTGATTAACAAATACAATAATTGTCTCTAAAAAGCTTCAATTGCCATTTCATTAAATTATAGAACCAGTAAACAACTAGGTTCGAGAATTCTGATAAACTTGCTTTTTGGCATTTCTTGGAAACATACATGAATCTTATTTATTAAGAAGTTCCTAAAAAATAGAACTGCTAAGTCGAAAGTTTGAGAACTCATTTGGAACAGACCTGATTCCTGGCATTGGGCTAGATTTTATCTGTTTTGCCGACCTATAGGAACCTCTCTTAGTTGATCATAGTTCGAATTCCGCAGACTGCATCAGAGTGAACTTACGCACACACCGCGACCCTACACGCCCGCCCCTCTGCCCAAAACACCGATGCGCAACCGTTTATGCCGCCTCTGTCTCGACTGCCCGGTTCTTGCGAGCCAGGCACACGGAGGGGAGACCCATTCCCGCTTTTCTCGCTAGAGGGCAGGCGGGGCCCGTGTAAAGCCCTCCTGGCGCCGGACAAGCGCGCACCAGCCTCCGCTCCTGCACACCGGGTCCGACTCCGGGGCTGGGCTCAGTCGAGGCGCCGGTAAAAGGCCGTGCCAGGGAGCGCTGCGCGCCCCGGACCCTTGGAAGGCGCGGACCCAGGCTCCCGCCCTTCGCCTTGCACGCGGAGAGCAGGCGCCCGGGTGAGGCTGGGCGCCCAGGTGAGGGGCGGCCCCACGGAAGGCGAGAACCGCCGGCTCCGCGGACGCCCGGGAACCCGGCCAGGCGCCTGGAGCGCAGGGCGCGGGCGGGCGAGAGGGAAGCGACGGCACTGGAGGAGGATGGCGGAGCCCCGGCAGCGCACTCACCTGGGCTCGGGCCGCCCGCCGCGGGTGCGGGCTTCTTGCCGGAGCCTCGGTCCTTCTTCTTGCCCTTCCCCTTGCCTCTGCCTTCTTTGCGCTCGGACATCTCGCCTAAGAAGTGCACGCTCTGCGCGGACGGCTCCGGCGAAAACGACGCGCGACAAGTTTGGTCCGAGGGTTTAGGAAAAGTTTGTCCCTCGAGGGGGAGAGAAACGGGGCTGCGGCGCTCGCGAGGCGCGGGGGCGTCTCCTGTCGCCTGCGGGGAGCAGCTCGGACGCGGTGTGCGGTCCAGGCCACCTGGGACTAGCGGTCGCTCAGTAAGGCGGTCGCCCTTGCTCTCGGGGCTGCTCCTGTCGCCCAAAGAAGTCCTCGGTTCCCACCGTGCTGGGTCCCGCCGCTGTCGGCTCCTGTCCTGACCTCCGTCCGGCGCGCCTGCAGCTCGAGGAGGGAGAGGCGTTCACCGTCCTGCCCGCGCTCTCATCACCCAGGCAGCCACCGCCGGTCTGCGACTTACTGCCCTCCGTGCGAGCCCAGAGTTCCGACAAGTTTTGGGGAACTCCTCGTCGCTCTTTTTCAATTGCCCCACAGCCACCCACCTCCCGCCTGCAGGTTGGAGGCTGGCGCCTCCTTCTCACCCTCCCCTTGCCTCGCCCCCTCCCTCTTCCCCACCACACCCCACCCCGAGGCGCGGACACGCCACCGGGAGGAGCCTGGGCTCGGCGCTCCCGGCGCAGCCCCTTTCACTCCCGAGCCCGGCCCGGCAGGCGGGCGGGGGGCGGCGGCGCGCCGAGCGGTCGCAGGGAACCCCCGACAGGGGTCGCTGGAACCTGCGCCGAGACGCCTCAGCCACCGCTGCAGCGGGAACCGAACAGAGCGGCCCGGGAGATTGAAGGACCAAGGAAGAGACCCAGGGGCTCGCGCTCCTGGCTTTCCTCGCTCTCCTGCCCAACCACGCAGCGCCCAGAAGGGATAGTCTGTTTCCTTTAATGCAGAGAAATGTTGGAGAAAAAAGTTTGTAACTCCGATACCTGTCCCCCAAATAAACGTCCTGGAAGTCGGCAAGGAGAGAAACGTTTGATGTTTCCCCAGGAGAGTTTGGGGTTCATTCCTTTCTTTAGTGAAAATCCCTCACGCACATAGGGCAAAGATGAACTCTGGGTGGAAGGGACTTTGAATGTCCTGCGTACACAGGAAGGCTCAGTGGACCTTTGTGGGGGAGGGGGGTGGTGTCAGCTCGCAGCATCCTCGTAGATGTGCTCCTTGAATGTATATGTATGTTCTGCTTTCGAGGGTTCAACAGTGTGCCTGTTAGAATTCTCATCTTCAGCTCTTCCTAAAATAAATAATAACCTGACCTCTTCAAAAGGGGTGTCCTAAGCTATCTCTCACTACAACTTAATACCAAAGGAACTATAAGACCCTGATTAAAACGCAATCATCAATAAAATTACTGCAAGAGCCAGCCGTCACTCAGTTCTGATGAGTGAGAAAGCAAGTAGGGAGAAGGAGAAGTGGACAGACGGCACTAGAGCTCTTTAATTCGTTACTGTTCAGTTTCTCGTGTTCAAACTTCCCTTAGAACTGCTAGTGAAACCTTCTTCCCTTGTCCTCCCTCTGGTGGAGAATTCCAAAGAGCAGTGAAATCCAGAAAACGTTGGAACCCGGCTGAGAAAGACAAAAGTTAAAAGCCATTCTGCTCCTTCTGATCTGCACCACAGAATGATCCAGAATCATGCAAAGAAAACATTCTCATAGTCACATCACTTAAAATGTTAATTTACAGTGATAGACTTGTGTCAGGAAGAGGAGAGAATGAACAATCTTATTCTTTAAAAGTGACTTCCTCCTGATTTTCCATTTTCTGAGGTTAGTGCTAACTGAACCATTCATTGTCTACATACGGCCTTCTTGGTATATTTTCAAATTGCCAGGATTGTTTTAAAAAAAATATGAAATCTGGGGTGCCTCCTTGTACACGGTTGGGAAGTGGGAGCAAAAACATTCATTTTGAAACTGTTCTAAAATAAGAACAATTTTATTCTCATTTAATTTGCATTGTAATAAGAACTAAACTCTGTTGGATGCATTTGTTAAGAGATATCTTAGAAGTATTGCCATCATTATTTATTTTGAAAAAGTCTGATGCCCAAATATCTTCTGATCACCTTTCAACAAACACAAGTATAAAATTTACTGGGCCATAAAAACAACAAAATCATAGAAAAGATTATGAATATATCTGAATAGCAGTATAATATTCCACAGACTCTAATATTAAATGGAGTCCAAATGTTGGCTGAAATAACTCTGCTTTCCCAGGAGAGGCCACTGCTCAACAAGCAGGAAACAGCAAAATTCAGGAAAGGGGAGTCCTTTCAAAAAAGTTGCTTTATCTCCAGGATATGAAACCCTACAAAGGCTTAGTATAAAATAGCTACATGTTATCAAATATATCACTATTTTAGAATTGAAGGATAGAAAGCAAAACTGTATTTTGGAGTTTTAAAGTTTCAGACCTTCTCAATTAAAACAGGAAGCCAGTAGTAAAACCCATCACTATGGAAATACTACAGTTCAGTCACATTTGTTTTGGTGCTGATATTTTATTTTACAAAACAGCTTATTAATTCCTTACTGCAGTAATTTCTCAGTGATGATAATGGAAGATCTCACAATTTTGTGATAATTTCCATTTGAATAAATCTATAGTAGTAGTTGACAGTTTTTCCAAACCAAGCATGAATGCCTACAGGAAAGATTGCTGACACTGCAGTACTTTTACAATAAAACATGGCAGCCACTAATGGTTGGATTCCCATGGAAATGCTCAGACCAAGGGAATGAATGGATATGAGGAAGGAGGGTGGATATAAACCAGTATTCAATAATTATTTTTCCTTGGTTTGTTGTGATAGAAAAAATCTGAGCACAAAAATCACAATGATAAATGTTAAAAGGACATTAAAGAAAGATCGATGAAGTGGCAGTTGGATAATAAGGCTGCTTCCTGGGACTTTGTTCAGATTCTGGAGTCACATGTTAGTTGTCAACTGCAACTGAATTGTCAGGGAATTCATAGCAAAGTCCAAAAATAAATTTTCTACTAATACATTGTTTAAAAGTCTTTATCCTTTATGTTATCTAATGCTAATTTTTCCAGAGGATGATTTGATTACATTATTTATGACTAGCTAAAAGATTAACCAAATAAAAGTCCATTTATTTAATAGTTAAAGTATTTATGAGATTATCAAGAATTTGAGATGTCCTTAAATTATTCATTCCTGTGGTCAAGAAGTGGCAATCAAATTTAAAAACAAATAAACAAACAAAAAAAAGAAAACAAAACTTGGAAATGATCAGAACAAGAGATAAAGGAGGAAAAAATAGTTTTTTTTCTTGACAATAAAAATATGAACCTCAACTGTCTAATTTAGGAAGGACGACCTATCTTCATAGAATAATTTTATTCATTTGTTGTATATTGTTTAGCTCTTAGAGAGTGTATCATAGAGGATATATTAGCTCTCAGGTAACATGTCAACTGTCAACATATGTCAACTAAAAAACAGTGGATATTTATAAATAAGAAACTTGAGAAATAATGACAAAATGAATAGCTTATGTAAATAATAGCTAAATAAATGCAATCATGTTCCATAACATTTTTTCTTTGGCTAGGTTTAATTTTTAGAAGTACCCTTAGAATCTACAGAGTTGACCAAATAAATCTTTTCTTTCAGTAATTCTCATTTGAAAAATATTCTTAAGAAAAATTTTTAGAGAAAAAAGTAAAATGAAAGAACATTAACATGATGATAGATTGCATTTTTGCAAAATATTGTACATATTGACAGTAATGGGTTTTTAACTTAGAATTCTGAAAGTGGATGCTTTCAACTTTTAAAAAAAATAACAAAGATAATTTATATAAAGATTACTTTTTTGGACATGGTCAATAGACTAGTGGTTACTAGAGGGTACTGGGGGAGGGGGTAGGTAGATGAGGTAAAAGGGATCAAATGTGTGGTGACAGAAACAAATCTAACTATGGGTGGTGAACACACAATGAAATATATATGCCTTACTGTTGAATTGTACACATGAAACTTATTGGATGTCATTAACTAATGTCACCATATTAAAAATAAATTTTTAAAAAGTGAAAAAAAGTTTACTTTTTAAAAAACTTTGCAACAAAGTTGGCATTAATGACAGTGCATGGATGCAAAAGAAAGTCTTGCCAGATGCAACTCCAAAACAACCACTAAATGTGCATGGCTCATTCATTCATTCACTAAGCATTTACTGAACTAAATGCTGGATAGTAGAGAAACAGAAAAAAAAAAATATCACCCCTCTTCTCATGGAGCTGAAATAGTATGAGAAAGGCATAGAAACAAATTAATTATTACAATACAAATGAAAAGTAGGATCTGATAAGTTTTCTGGGGTCTGAAACTCGTAAAATTGAGGGAATCTTTTTAAAGGAAAAGAACACAAAATTAAAAATGCAAAGTGAAGTCTAAGAATGTTCCAAGGAACCCTCAGAGGAGAGAGGCTTTGAAGAGTAGGCTTCCTTAGCTTCATGGTAAATTCACCTCAAGCGATTCCAAGCAAATTCTACCATCTGCACAATTATAGTAGTGGGAGAGGACAATTCTATACTACCTTAGAGATTAGATAACACTAGCACTATAAATGGGAAACATTAATAAGCAATCAAAAGAAACACACACAAAACTGAAACAAGCAAAGACTATCATGTGAAGAAAATGAGATGAAAGGAGCCTTAAGAATTCACAGATTAACAATTGTCTTGCATGTTTAGACTGTTAGAACTAGCGTGCAAGTTGCGTTTGTTCAATAAGGGGCTTCTGACAAACAAGATGCCCTGACAAAACTGGAAATGGTATCTTCTATTACATTTAGCAAATATTTAACAGAATTACTAATTAACCATATTCTTTCTGCTGTGAAATGTGTCAGTTTGAGAACAAAATTGTGACTTTAGAATCCAAAAATAAATATTAAAAACGTAACATTCAAACAACACTAAAATGAAATCCATTTTTCTGCTTGTGTGATTTTTAAAAATCACTACACAACAATGATTGTTATTTATCATTATTAATAAGATTACTCTCATGATTATAGGAATACATCCTACATTAAAAATGGATTATATAGCTGAATACTAGTGCCCAATTTCTTTTTATGGACTCTATTTGAGAAATAGAGCCAATATCATAAATCTCTTCTGTAATATGGTGAAGATATGACCTAATAGTTTTTGAAACCTCTTATTTTAAGAAGAAAACAACAGTCTCATGTAACTTTTCCATTTCTCTTCCTCGCCTTCACAGTAATTATTTATCTTCCTCAATCTCCTTGCAACATGTATATCATAGAGATGTGTATGCGATTCAAAAATACCTCGAATTTAAATATAAATATGTAATGCACATACATAGGCTTGCATGTGTGTTTATGTGTGGACATATATGTGTGTGGTTGTGTGGTTATTGTTTCGCTTTCCCCTATTGGAAATGAGACACATTGTCTGTATGTGAATGTGCGCCTATAAAGGCAGACAGGCAGATTATGTATCCTGTTATCCACCTCTTTCATACTGCTCGCCATTAGAATTCCCAGCACCACATTTGCATCTAGTAAGCACTAAATAGTTTTGCATAGAATAAATTTAAATAGAATAGGATGAATATTGAAAGCCTGGTTCTAATATTACCATTTTCTATCTGTCAATTACTCTGGCAATAATCTTTGACACCTACCTTATCTGCATCCAGCCCATCCCCAGGTCCTATCATATGACTTCTGTCTCCTTTTATCAATCTTCACTAAATACCATTCAAGCCTTTATCCTTTCTTTGATTTGGCCATAGTAAAGTTTTCTACCTGGACTCTTGCTCCCTCCAATTATTTTGCCACATACAGCAATCAGAGAAGTTTTTTTGGAGTATAAATCTAACCCAGTCACCCTTCGTTTCCCAGAACCATATTTAATGCTAAAATGTGCCTAACTTCAGGCATGTTTCACTGTGCTCGACCCTCATTCTATGCTTCATTCTCGGAGGCCTCTTTGCAACATGCCTCTAAGGCCATTCCAGCCTCGGTGACTTTGCACCTGCTGTTTCCTTTGCCTGAATTTTTCCACAGTTACTATACTTTGCCTAATTCCACTGATTGCTGAAATCCAACTGAATTTCAGTTATATAGAAATGCTTTTCATTACCTTTAAAAACTGTTTTAATCCCCTATTAGACTTTTGTATTTTCTTCATAATATTTCTTTTAATTTGCTATTATATAATTGTTTTGTGACTTTTTTTTGTTAACAACGATTGTTCCCACATGGCATTAATCTCTTTGAAAGCAAAAACTGATTATTTCATGTTGTATGTGATATCTCTAACACTGTGCCTATCTCATAACAGCCAATAACATATTTTATTAATTGATGAATGAGGATAAACAGAATTACTTTCAAATGTATGCGAGACTATACATACATATTTGATACATATTTGTATGTATGCTTATATTTATTTGGTCAAAATTAAAAATGATATTGATGATTATGATACTGGGGTGATGCCTTAGGACAACTTTGGTTAAAATAAGCTTTTCTAAGAACAAATATATAAAATAAAATTCTTGGCTAATCTGTATAATCTTTCAAAACTTTAAGAGGTGAGGTGATAACTTTTGTGAAATGGTAAAATTTCAAGAAGGATAATTACTTTTTTTCCCTGAATAGCCTCTGCAAGTTTCAGCTGCCGATTACATTTCTGGCTCCATTTTTTTTTTTGGGTTCTTGTGACATGTCAGAGAGACCCATAAAACAGCTGTTTTTTTTTTTAGCAAAGATGTTCTAACAAAATTATAATGGGTGGAAACCTGCAAACACACCATTGTTAATGGAGAGTTAAAAATCCTTTTGTCGCCTTGGCATTATATAAGTTTCCTCTCCCCATCAGAATATTTTTCTGTTTACAGACCAGTAATTAAGTTCACATGCAGTCATCTTAGCAAGTTGCACTCAGTAACTACCTTAAAACTAGCACTGAATTCAGCTTTAATTTCTCTAGTATTTTGCTCCCTTCCCATCATCCATATCCATGCAGCAAATGCAAAGGGATTGCTCCATACAATTCTTAGGATTCAGATTCTGTGAACACCTAATATACAGCCGAGAGAGAGATTCAGATGCTTCCTGGTCTTTTAAGAGTCATCCCACAAGATCTTCCCCAAGGTTAACATCTTTCCTTTCAAGAGGCACTTTATTCATTATTGAGAAAAGATTCACCGCTGTTAAATTTATAACGATGTTAAAATATAAATTTAATGTCATGAGTGATGAATTAATACTTCAAATATTTGAACAGCAAGAGTAATTTAACATATCAACTCTTCTTTGGTATGTCCCGTAAGAGACACCTGGTAGAAAGCATTTCCAAAACAGATTATAGAAAATTACTTTATAATGTCATCATGATAACTGGGTTGTATAAAATTAAACACTGACCCATGATATTCTGTATCTGGTCCAGGCATGTAATAACATAATTATTATTTTTCCTTCCTGCCCACATAATTCCTTCTAACTTCCTTATTAAATCTTCATGAATACCCCTCCCCCCTTGTTTTACAGATCTTCCTCATGTGAGAGCCCAATACTTCATGTGTTTCTGACTGGAATAGAGATTTTTAGTTTTCAGTTAAAAGCCAAGAGTTAAGTTCTCAGTGAATGTCATAGCCATCTCAATCCCTGGATCCAGGCCTAGAATTCAAGTTAATTTGCAGCAGACCAATCTTCCACACACTATATGTTTGGGAATTTTTGTATATGTGTGTGTTAAAATATATATGTATATCTTTCAATTCTCACTCATTTGGGAAAAGAATTTCACAAGTATTAACAACTCAAGAAGGCAAGTCATCTTTTAAAGATGATTTAGCAGAACAATTAACTAACTTGACAGAAATCAAATGACTGTCTAAAAAATAACTGATGACCAACCATGCAGAAGATTACATTCTTATGGAAAATGTTGTCTTTTCTGCTTAATCATAAAGATTGGGTTTATTCCAACTCCTTCCCATAGGTGCAAGATGGAAACCACCTAATTCAAATGGCGTAATGAGTTCTGGTCTTGTCTAGGGTCTTATCCAACATGTAGGATTGTTTGGGGCCTAGAAAAATTCTGGGGATGATCCTGGACCCTAGCTATCTAACCAAATGTTTAAGAATATGTTTGGATTAGCACTTGTGAGTAGTAATTTTTGTTTGATCCTAGAGGGGACTGAAATCTCTGAGATCCTATAAAGCAGATATATTCAGGGACAAAAAAACCAAAAAACCAAAAAAACAAAAAAACTGTATTAGTCTAGTTGAGACTCATGTCTTTGAAAGTGACCCAAACCAACCCTGGTTCTATAGATAGAAAGAGACAGTGACTTGTACTTGGCTGTCATTTATCTTGCTTTGGAATTGCAGGATCTTTTTATCTGTTTTTGTTTTTGTTGTTGCTTCCGAAAGATAGTTTGACAAAATTAGACTGAAACCACTATCACTTTTATTTTCATGGTAATAAGTAGACCCCTGAGTGACAGCAATGTGCTAGGATTTATATCAGGTGTGTTTACTATGGGTAATAAAAGCTATAGGTCTATCTCAAAAGGAAAATGTAAAGAGCTTAATATATATTTTTTTCAACTGATTTTTTTCTTTTAAAATTTCCTTTTTTTCTTCCTACATAAACTTTCATTAAAGTAGTATTGATTCCTGCCTTCCCTTGTCTACTACTGTACCTGTCCAGTCAACCTCTAATGCCAGATCACCCCAATTACCCACTTTTCCCCATGAACATTATCTTTCTTCCCTCTAATAAAGAAGTCATGACAGAAACCTTTCTTTTGACCCTTCTTTCCTTTTTACAAATATTCTCAGTTCCTTTTTCATTTATTAGCTCAAGAAATCAGTCTCCTTCCCAACTAACCATCAGTCTAATGAAACTGCTCGAAATTCACCAATGCCTTCCTAACTGTCATGTGAAGTGTGCTCATTTTAGTCTCTATGCCTAGGGTACACCGATATACATATCATCTTGAAACTTATTGCTGGGACTCATAGTTATGTCTTAGTGACAGAATTTTCTTTTTCTTTTTCTTTTTTTCTACCTGCCTCTTAAATGCTGGCTGATGGTCCAATATTTAAAATATTTTCTTCTTAACTACATGATAATCCTATAAAAATGTCATATACGGCCACTACGTCAAATGTTGATAATTCATAAATGTATGTGTATATTTTTCTGAACTACAAGTCTGTATTTTCAACTCAAACTGAACATGTCTAAAACACAGTTAATTAATCCCCATCCCTCTACAAAAAAAAAAAAAAAAAAGACATAGCTCAAGATCAGAGGTATCATCTTTTATTTTTCTCCTCATATCTTCCTTTCCTCCCCTGATTTCAGCCATTCGATGCCCGCAATTGCAATGCATTCACCTCTGAAGCAGCTTTTATACTCATCGCCTATCTCCTTTGTTTCTCCCCAGTCTGGGTCTTCTGTCATTCTTTGACCTTTTGTAAGTTCTAGTATCACTGCTTCATTTTCAGTCTCATATCCAGGCATTCTCCCTCCTGCTACTAGAGTTAATCTTCTAAAATACAGCTATTACCTTGTGATTCTTTACATAATATCTCTTTGGGATTCCTGTTGCTGTTAAGTTGAAACTGCTCTTCAGAGGATAGCCAAGTCCTTCTCAATCTAAGTGCTGCAGAAACAGTCAACCTCTTTTCTATCTTCTCCCGTCCATTCAGTGTACTCTGGTTGCACTAGACTATATATTTTTTCTTAGTTCTATGCTTTTAACTCTGTTTAGCCCCCTACCTACAATTTCCTTCCCCTCTTCTGGTAGACTTCTACTCTTCCATCCAGACCCAACTCAAAAGTCACCTCTTTTGTCTATTTTTTCCCAAACAGAACCAATTACTACTGCATATGTATCTTCCTTAGATATATCTTCAATTTAGCATGTACATTATTATAATTATTTGTCTTCAAGTCCGCCTCTTCGCTATGCAGGAACAACACCTCAGGAATCATCCTATATCTCCTTAAAGTAAACACTCAACATATGTATATTAAAACAAATAAACTAAATGTATTCAAATAATTCACATTTTACTTTTAATTCAACTTCACAGTGATAGAGCAGCAGTTGAAGGGTTTTGAAATTTTTCCAAATTAAGCTTTTACTCAACACAAACTGGACTTTCAAGAAGTAACTGCAACTTTCCAAGCTCTGCAGCTGTTTGAGCTACATCTTAATTGATTTGTTCAACCAAAGTTACAGTTAGCAGGATTCAAGAACAAGGCTCACTGGTTTCAGTCACATTTTTATACATTGAAATCCACTTTAGCCTCTTGTTTACCTACTCTATGCCTTATTTCTCTACATTAAAAAAAAACTGGTATGATAATATTAATACTTGTTATTAACCATCATAATGGGGTATTATAAACTTCAACTAATTCCTTATTGTAAACTTTCCTAAAGAAAAATAACTTTATTTTGTAAAGATTTCATTTTGATTTCTGAAAATTTAATTATAACTCTGCAAGGGAGAAATAGAGCCCCTTTATATAATTGATATTTTTTGATTACTTAAAATAGCCTCCCCCTCAGAGGGTGCTTATCACTCAGCAGCCCCATCTGCCATACCCCAATCTCTGTCTATATGTCCAAGAGCCTCTAAAGGTCACAGTCTAGATAGAAGTCTGATAAAGGGAACCTGTCCTCAAGGAAGCACCAATGGTTCAGACAGAGCTTTAAATTCTGACTCTGCCACTTCATAGCTGTCTTCTCATCTATGAAGTAAGGATTTATAATACCTATTGTAACAGTCACTGTTGTGAGTATTAAATAAGTCATGCGAGTCGATGTCCAGATTATGGTAGG
The DNA here is from genome assembly GCA_003508835.1 of Eonycteris spelaea. Taxonomy (NCBI): domain Eukaryota; kingdom Metazoa; phylum Chordata; class Mammalia; order Chiroptera; family Pteropodidae; genus Eonycteris; species Eonycteris spelaea. Next base: position 7,375,270 of record PUFA01000043.1, on the reverse strand, counting down.
CGCTAGGAAAATGGTGCTTCTTTTGGTTGCTACTGTACCCTGACTTCTAGCTGCTGCTGCTCCTAATCAATCCAGCCCAAGTTTTCCCCAAAATCTCTAAATTCAGGTTAACTTTACCAAAGGGAGCTTTATGCCAAAAGAATATAATGTTTTAAAATATTCAGTAATTACTGTATAGGTAATTCTGAATCATCCCAGACCATTGGCACATAAGGCTACAAAAAAACATAAAACCAATAAAAATCACATATTTTCATGAAATTGAAGTTTTTACCATACTTCTCCAAATTCCCCCTGCATGTCACCCCTTCTTGAATTTTCTGAAGTACAGATGACTCTGAACTGGCCCAATGTGAGGAAGCAGAAAAGAAAAGGAGGGAAAATAAACCTAATACTTGGTTTACCAATCTGGTAAACAGAATTCTAATTCTAAGATTCCTGTCCCTGATGTACAGGACTTATATGATCCCTTCCCCTTGAGTATGGTTGGGACTTACAGATAGCATGATATACTCCTTCTGTGATTAGATTATCAATTAGTTGATTTGGAACTAATCCAGAGAAAGTTTATGCTGGGTGGGCCTGACCTAATCAGGGGAGTCCTTAAAAAGAGGGCCGGGTTTTTCCTGAAGCGAGAAATCATCCTGCTGACTTTGAAGAAATAGCTGCCACTTAGTGAGAAGGTTCTCTAGAAGCTTGTCACCCTTGGCTCACAGCCAGCAAGAGAACAGGAGTCTCAGCCCTACAACTACAAAGAACTAAATCCTGTTAAGAACCTGAGTGAAACTAGAGAGGACCTGAGTTCCAGATTAGAACACAGTCCAGTCAATGCTTTGATTTTAGCTTCCTCACGTTGTGCCAGATCAAACTGTAAGCAGAGAACCCAGTTATACTGCCCCAGACTTCTGACAGAGCTGGGAACTAATGAGTGTTGTTTTTGGATTGAGATAATTTGTTACATAAAAATTATAAGCTAATGCATTTATAAAAACATTTTAATTTATACAGTGCTTCAGACAACAAAGTATTGAGGAGGGGGGCAATGAAAGATAGGAAGAAATTTTCAAATCTGCATTGACTCTCCCAGCTCTGCCATTTCCTAGCTCTATGGATTTCCTAGCTCTAGCGAGTCACCTAACCTTCCCGTCCTTTACTTCCTCATCTGTAAAATGAAAAGCTAAAAATGGACAAGATGCCTCCAAGGCACTTTGCATGCTGTAAAAGTCCTTTCATTTTATATTTTACATCATTAGGTTATAAAACTCATTTTTTGAAAGGATAAAATAAGGCACATAGGGAGGTAACATGGAAAATTTCACAGATAGCACAAGATCAAACCCAACTCATAATCCTAGCTCTTCTCTTTGTAGACCATCCTGTCTCCTATCCTTTCTCTGAGCTTCAGCCAGACTCAAAATCAGATAGACTCCAGGGAGGTTTATGGGCCTTATCCACAGGTCCATGGAGAACCTGAAGAATTTTGGCTTTTTTTCTATTTTTTGGAAAGTGAAAGTTTATTTTTATTTCTCAAGTGATATTTTTGGCATATGTTTTCTGCCAAAAATAATCAGTAAGATAAAGCACCTGCCATGGAAATGAATACTATATAAACTTTGATGTGCATTCATGGTGGACATAAAAAACTTTTTTATAATTAATAATAATTTAACTCCAAAATTTATCATAGTCTAAAGATTCATTAGGAAAATGTGTATATGTTCCTAAGAAGGGTCCTAAAGCAGCAAAATTTGGAGCATGGATAAAAATGTGTTAAACTATGCTGTTTTTGTACCTATGTATCTGTGGATCTGTATAAATATCACAAATGGAAACTTCTTTAGGAAACAGAAAAGCGGAGTAAAATGTTTCAAGTCCACAAAATCAGCTGGAACGAAATTATAGCTATGCCATTTAAGAAAAGGTTCTTCTCAACAAAATTTACTATGTTACCATGGCCAGATAAATTTATCTCCTTTTCCAAAACTCATTAAAATATAAAATACCCCCCTAAAGCCACTTTGGCTCAAATATGTTTTTTTCAAAGAAAGTTGTGGTATAAATTAACTAGTTCCATAAAAACAAAGTAATCTAATTCAAATCCTGGAACAATCTCAGAATGTTCACTATAACATGTTTTATCTCAGCCCACAGACTACCTATATAGGCAAAGGAAAATGCATAATGTAAGAATTAGTGAGCCTGATTTTGACAAATTGAGTTCCAATTCTAAAAGAAATTTGGAACTGAGGTCTGAACTATCCAGATTGGTCTATACATTGACGAAATATCAATGTTTCTATAGACAGAGTCTCAGGTCATTGATAAAAGCCACTCATAACCTTTCCCTAAATGTTTTAACATGGTCGTTCTATGATGACAGAACTATCACTTAATTAGACTTCCATGCCTTCAATTACACTTCCCATGTTTTGAACTTGTCTATGAACTTAGTTGTAATTATAGTGAAACCAATAAATTTCCACACTTAGAGGAGTACCTTCCAAGTCTTGTAACTAAATTTGCGTTATTAATTTTCTATTAAAAAAATACCACCAACATTTACCTCTGTTTGAAGGAGGCTATAAATATATTTTGAGACTATAAATATGTAGGAAAATTGCAGAAACATTTAACAGTTAGGGTTTTATATTGACATTTGACTAAATAGTTGATTTTTGTTGCTTTTTAAGTCATGGTTTTCGCATTATCAACCATGAATAATTAGATCATCCTCCCATTCTCACTTCAGAGAGCTTCCTTAATTATCATGCTTAGAGCACACAGGTTTGTAAAGCTTCTCCAATGGCTTCTGGGTAAGAGGCACATAACTGGTAGAGAGAATGCCCTCTTTCTGTGGTTAAGAGTATGATATCTGTTTGCTCATTGACACCGTGATTAGTACTGCCAAAAATCAGAGCTGTTTGCATACATTTCTTATTAAAATGGTACAGAATACAAAAATTATTAATTTTTTTAATATTACTTTTTGGCCTAATCTTTCTTCCTTACATGGCTAATCTAGATAAGGATCATGCTTGATTAGATTGCTCATATGTCACTGATCAAAGCTCTGTCTTCTTGATGATGAATACATATCAATTTACACATAAATAAGTCATAAATTCTTTGAAAGCAGATTCTGTGTTATTGGAATTGTATATCTCTCGTGGTACTGAAAAAAGTGTTTTCTATCTGTTAGGTATGTTGATGAATAATAAATTAGATATTTGATGGATAAAAAATGAGTCCATTTTCTAAGGCATTTAGCTAATTAACTGTTCGATTTTGATACATTCTAATATTTTTCTCTTTAAAATTGCTAAATATATGATTTTTAAGACATTTATTTTAGGATAGAGTTAAGTAAGAATTTTAATAGTAATAAAACAATATTAATTCAAAGAGAGTATCTCAGCTTTTACATAATTCTCAGTCTGTTCTATGATTATTTTAAAGGAGGAAAATAAGTTTACTTAATTATTCAAGTTAAACTGACTAAAATCAATTAATCCAGTGACATTTATGCTCAATGCAGACCTAGCCTAAAATTAAGATATAGAGAACTTTTATAACTACACACCTAATCTAAGTCACTTTTAACCTTAAATTTCTAGAGTTTTACATATTTCATGCTGTTTACATGCTGTTTCCAAATAGGAGTTAAGATTATATTTTCAGGGTCAAGCTCTTCAGAGCAGTAATGTTTTTGTTGTTGCTGTTGTTGAGAATGACGTCTTCAAATGTTATTTTCATCGGTAATTGCGTGTTTATTGTTTGTATATATGCATTTATATTTACACAAGAAAACATTTGCTATTTCTCTCAATGTTGTGAACTGAAACTGAAAGATCAAGAAAAAACATTAAATGTGTAAATGAAAGCAGACTTTTTTTAAGTTTTAGAAAATTATCAAGTCATGCCAACATAGTAAACTAAGTTATAAGTTGTGTATACAAAATGTCAAAACATACTAATGAAAATAGGAAAAAATTAATAACATAAAAATGTTTTATCTAGATTATGAAAATAATAATTTTTGTCTTTGGGGAACAAATTTAAATTTATGTAAAAATTATTTCTTTCTTAAACATTTTAAAAATTAAAAAGTTAGCATAATTATAAATAAATCATATCTATGGAATTTTTGTTGGGAAACCTTCCACATACAAGTCTTTAAAAAAATATCCTCCATAAAATTTCTATTAATGCATGACCAAGTGAGTCTGCAATGAGTTATAAATATAGGGGTTCTCTAAAGAAATAAGTTGACTGAAAATAGATTAAATAAAAATAGCATTATCTATAATGTCATTTATAATTTACAAATGATGTATCTTAAAGCAAATGTTTTTATAAGAGAAATTCTTTACAAAAAAGTTTTGGAACATGTATTAGCATATTAGCTTCAACTAAGCAGAGAGCAAAAACTTGGGAAATTTTCTAATTTATAAGAAAAATGGATATAAGCCAAGTTAGCTTTAGATATATGTGAAGAATCTTCAGCGATCTTTACTTTGGTAAACACAAGCTCTGAATATACCGCAATCCGAATAAGTATTACTTCTTCAAAATTTGGGTGAGTTACTAGCACAGTATTGAGTCAAAGCTCTGCTTACCTTTGTGCATGTGCTCTCTGAAAAAGAGAATGTTTGTTGCTTGCTATGATAATTGAGTATTGATAAAGAAATGCGCATTTAAGTTTGCCCAGGACCTGGGTCCAGATCTAATTACAAGCACCTCTGTTCTCTCTCAAAAGTACTTATATTTGTCCATAAATTATAGTCATTCTAGTTATATTTTTGTTTGGGAAATTTTCTTTATTTTTGGCTGTCACTTATTTAGCATTGACTTTATGCCAGACATTGTGCTAAGTGTTTCATATCTCCTTCTGTCATTTAATCTTCACAATAACTCTACGAGATAGGGATTATTTTTCACTTCTTCATAGATGTATATATTCAAGTTGAGAATTTCAAAATTCTATATCTTCAAAAGTTACCTAAGACTGTGTCTACATAACACCCTAAGTAGTACTAAAACCATTCAAGTTTCAAAAGTTTTTAGCTATTTGAACACACAGTAACATTTTATATTGTCACAATAATATCTGAAAATGGATTTTTTTATTCAACTTGTATAGTTTCTCTTTTTTAGCTTCTTTTTAAATAACTTTGACTGAAAATCTTTGAAATAAAACAGCAAGGAACTTCGCTTTTCTCGACTATATTATCTAAGCAATCTCTCCTCTAAAAGTAATTAATGTTTAACTTTAGGGGGAAAGGCAGAAAAACATATAAATGGGCAGAATACAGTGGTTTTCTTGGAAGTACTTATAAGTGACTGTGGTTATACCCCCCTTAATTTGGAAAACTCGGCATATTATAGTGTGTTCTCAATTCTTTCTTTCTTTCTTTCTTTCTTTCTTTCTTTCTTTCTTTCTTTCTTTCTTTTTTCTTTCTTTCTTTTTTTCTTTCTTTTTTTTTTCTTTTTTCTTTTTTCTTTTTTTCTTTCTTTCTCTCTCTCTCTCTCTCTCTCTCTCTCTCTCTCTCTCTCTCTCTCTCTCTCTCCTTCTTCCTAAATTTACATTTTAGAATGTTCACTAGACTATCATGATCAGTACTTTCCTGGTTTTCTAATATCCACTAAATCACAGACAGCATCTCTCAAATACAATTTATAAGCCCCCAAAAGTCAATTGCTATTAACAGGTAGTTTATGTGGGGAGTGTGAAAATAACTATTCACTAAAATAAAATGCTTAACTTTTACTAAAACAATTTTATACAACTATTATTTGTGGATCTTGTTACCAAAAAACTTCATATGTGAATGATGGAAATAAAGGTAAAGAGATAGGATGGAAATGTAAGTCAATTCTAATTTAGAGACCTAGGAGACAAATCTAACTATATGATTATCAAAGTCATTTTCAGTTTAAAAATTAAACATCTTAATTCTTATTGAAAATGGTGTTTGGAAATATATGCTCTAAACTATTCTATAAAGCTATAGTTGTCACACTTGAGCATCGGTCAATTATTTACTGGACTAGTTTGCCTCCCATGTTCTTATTCAAATTGTAAATGGAGGACAGGATTAGAATAAGCCATAATTCTAGATGAAGTTATACAGGACCAATCATGTGGAGAATTAAAGCCGTAATATATTACAGCTACTCTATCATCTCTTCAATGGTTGGGAGAGGGAGAATACTCTGAAAAAGAACAAAGATAAAAAGAACTACACGACAACTTATGAATAGAATTGCTATTACTAATTTAGTTAAAAAATCAACTTCTATATTACATATCAAAGTATTTACCTAATATATAATATGTGTTATATATACACGTTTTTAAATCAATTTCTATTATACATACACATATATAGTTGTATAGTTATACTATACAATAAATTAGATTCCTGCCTTCAAGTTTTCTAGAGAAAGCTAATCTCACAAGTCAGTCCTATCTAATAATTTGTTCACATATTCAACATTTAACTGCATGTCTGCTGTGTACCATGTTTCGTTCTGGACACAGTAGTAAATGAAACAAAGAATTACACGCATAAAGCTTACACTCAGGCAATAAAAACAAACTAAAAGTATAACCGCAAGCAATATTGTCAAGTGTCATCAGTGAAAAATTGAACAATGAAAAAAAAAATAGAGGATAATGGAGAATTGGCTATTGTACACAGAGTGGACAGGGAAGGCTTCCCTAAAGAGGTAATATTTAAGGAGAGACTTCAATGACATAGATGAGAGTCGTGTTGAGGTCAGAAGTCTAAGAATCCCTAGAAGAAAGCACAGCAGATATAAAGGCCCTGAGGCAAGAATAAGCTTGATGCAACAGAGTAACAGCAAATGTGCCAGTGAGGCTGCAGTGGTGTGAGAGGCGATGATAGTGGAAGGTAAGGACAGAGAAGAGAGAAAAGCAGGGAGGCCATGGTAAAAAGTTTAAATTGAATTCTAAGTGTGTGTGAAGTCATCGAGGATTTTGTGAAGGACAGTGACATGATCTGATTTATATTTTTAAAGACCACTCTGAGTTATATATGAAGAATAGATTGTAGAGAGAAAGAGTGAAAACAGGAAGACTAGTTACAAGTGAATTATAATTATCTACTTGAGAGACCAAATGATAGCAGAACTCTGGAAAAGTGATTAAATTACGGAGATATTCGAAGGTGGAGTTGGCAATATATTTTTATGTGGAGCATAAAGAAAGAAGTAAAACAAAGACTAGTAGATTTTCGCCTGAGCAACTGGGTAAAGAGTAGTGACATTTATTAAAATGGGGACCAATTTGGGCAGAGTGGGGTCTTTTTGGGTGGCGGGAGATAGGTAATCAAGAATTTTGCATTAAATTGTTAAATTTGAGATGTCTGTGAGTCCAAGTACAGATGTCAATTGAGTACTATTGTAACTCAGGGGAAAAATTTATATTATATATATATATATTATTATATATATATATATATATATATATACATACACATCAGTGAAAAATTGAACAGTGAAAAAAAGAGGATATATATACGTATATATATAATATAATATATATAGTTATATTATAACTTATATCTCAGATATATGAAATATAAAGTTATGAGATGACAGCTAATAAGAGATTATCCAAATAGCCTAGGTTTGTGATGGCAAGCTTTCAAACATGCATTGTCTCAGAACAGACGGTTGAAACATAGGGGAACAAATGGAACATATGCATGTGATGTGGTGGGAGGAGTAAAAAACTACCTGGAAGTTTTAAAATTAGGTAACTAAGAGAATGTAGCTTCCATAGTAGAAGTAGTCATCGAAATAATCAGAACTATTGGGAAAAAAAGCTATTAAATTTGGCTTTAGATCAATTGACATTGAGATACAGGATATTAAACTGGCAACTGGAATGCTTTTAATTTGACATCATGGGAAAAATTTCAGATCTCGAAAAAAAATCTTTGGATAAGAGATATCTTTAAAGAAAACCACGTGGAGACAACTGAGAAAAAAAAAAAAATCCCAGGGAATAGGAACCAAGAGAGAGAAAGAGGGTAGTAAGAAAGGAAGAGAGAAAATCAGAGGAGTTTGCTGTTGTAGAAGGAAAAGCACTGCTAAACTGCTGAGAAATCAGGGAGGATAAAAGGCTAGGGGACATTTTTTAATACAGAAATAACTTTGAGAAATCTGATGTGGGGCCGATTCTATGATCAGAGATAAAAGAATGAGAGGACGATGATGAGAAAAAGGAACCATGAATGTAGATCAGCTCTTTTTTAACCTTTTTATCTCAAAACTCCCTTTCACTCTTAAAATTATTTAGGACCCCCAGAGAGCTTTTGATTTTGTGGGCCATTTCTACTAGTATTTAGCCTACTAGAAATTAAAACTAAAGAAGTAAGACTTTTTTTTATTTACTAACTCTTTTTAAAATAATAATACTAACTCCACAATATGCTAACATAAATAACATGGTTTTTATGAAAAATAACTATATTTTCCCAAACAAAAATAGTGAGGAAGGAGCATTGGTTTACATTTTTGTAAATCTCTTTTAATGTGGCTTAATAGAAGACAGCCCGATTCCCTGCATTCAATCTGTTGCAAAATGTTGTTTTGGTTGAAGAATATGTAGACAATCTGGCATTGAACAGATGGTTAGTTGCAAAAGGGACTTCCTAAAGAGTCTCACGACCTAGAAGTCCTCAAACCACACATTGAGAAATCTTATGTGGGGTAACTTTTTTTGGGAAATTTAACACTGAAAATAGACAAATTGAGTGGCAATTCAAGGAAGTATTAGGTTTGAGATGGCTTCTGAGTTCATTTGTTTGTTTTTAAGTAATAAGAAAACCTAGGGATGTTCTAAGTCCAATGACAGATAAGGAAACAAGAGAGAAATTGAAGATGGCAGAAGAGATAAATGTTGAATCAAGGTCCCAATAAAGAGCAGACGTAAAAGGATGAAGGGTGGAAAGTTTTGTCTTTAAAGAAGGAGTGCTAACTTTTCCTCATGACACAGAAGCATGAGCAAGGATAAGTGGTTATGCAGAGGAAATCCAAGGCAGCGAGAACAAACTGAGGAATGGTGAGGTACCTTCAGTCTTTTCAGTGAAGAATGAGATACAGTCATTTGTTGAAAGTGAGTAATGTAGGAGCCATATTGGAGATTTAAGGAAACACAGCTGTGGAGAGCTAAAAAGAGAAAAATGTAAATAATGATTACATGAGCAGCATATGTGGAGACATACAGCACAGTGCTTAGCCCATAATGGGTGTCCATGAAACATTTTTTTAAATAAGGGTTCTCAGTGGAGGACACTGGGTAAGATAGCATGGCTCTCTAATGATCTGTGTTAGTGACTCAGGTCTGGCCGAGGTCTGGCAAACTGGACACACTTCTGCAGCATTGGGGTCATTTCACAGACTCACAAGGGGCTGGTTCTCTCTCTGAAATGGAGTCAGCCCACGTTGCAAGAGAATATTCGCTGAGGAAATGGATCTTTGGCTTTGTCACTAAAAAGTGAATCTTGTAGAGTATCAACATCATTATTTTCTGAAAACAATTCAAGTAAATGCTATATTCAACTGGTAATTATTTCAGGAAATCTCTTTCCAACTGTCTGTTGGGTATTTATAAACAGCTCTCGTATTTACACAACAAATCAACTAAAAGAAGGAAGACGATAAAGGTGAACTAAAGGAGTTTTTTCCTAACTTAAATTAGTTAGGCACATCCAGTATAACTTTTAACTGAGGGTGTCAAAAGAGCCATTTCATCCCATAGTTTCTTTTAAAAGCTATACTCGAATCCACTTATTTTCCTTTTTCTTTAAGAATAGTTAAAACTCTTTCCCTCCTGAAATGCTTCCACTCAATTTAAATTTTTAACTCTATCATCTTTCTCTTTAATACCTAATTTTGTTTGAGGTCATTAATTCATAATATGTTTTAAAAATTTAAACTTAATATTTGATTATTTCTCTCATAAAAATAAATATTTATATATGTTCTCTGTCTTTGATTTTTATTTTCCCAATTTGTTTTTTTAGGTAAATGCTTTAAGGTACCTTCTGTATTAATTGTTTTCTATAGGGGCAATGAAGAAATATTCAACTTGATTTGATTAACACTCTATTATTATTTCATCATGGGCTTGTTCCATGACTGAAAAATATTTTCAATCTCATTGCTTTAACTTCTGCATTTACAAAATTAAATATTAGGAAACTACTAAAATAGAACACAGAATATAATAAATCTACTTAAGATCTATTAAAAATATATCCAAAATCAAACAATCATTTAGATTTTCTTAATTTAAAAAAAATTAGGGTTTTATGGACAAATAAACCTAAAAGATATCCTATATCTATTTGCCTTTACTGTCATATTGGTATAGCTTATAATAATATTTTCATGATATTTCCATATGACTTAATATTATTTATACAGAGAGTAACAAGAATAAATACCATTTGTTGTTCCTTACTATATTGCTGGTACTGTGGTCAGAGCTTTACATAACTTATTGCATTTTATTTTCCAAACAACACTATGGTATAAGTATTCTCATCCCCATTTTACAGATGAAGAACTTGAGCTAAGTAAGTTATCCAAATTCACAAACAGCATTGTTTGGCAAAACAGAGCTGTATTATACATTCTATTACATTGCTTTTAGTTTTTAGATTATAACTGTTGAAGATTGAAGAGTTGTGTATGTGTGTGTGGTATCTATGTGTGCACTGAAAACACCGAATAAGAACAGAACACTTGCGTAAATGTGAAAAATGTAGATGAAAACCTACCCCATTTGTATTTTGCTTACATGTCTCCAATACACTAGAAGTCCAGATATCACAAAGAAGGAAATACCAATTTGAGGGAACCTCTGACAAAGTTTCTTTGATCAAATAATGTCACAAAAAATCCAGTCTTATGTAGCATAGATTTTAAATCTCTTTTAATGGAACTATTCAACTTGGCTTGATTTTGATTCAATCTTAGAAGTCTCCTGTGTTATCTGACAGAATGCTCTAAGTGTCCATTATATCACCAGATCAGATATTTTAATTTAGAACTTAGTAAATGAAATAACTTAAAATGTGTGTGATATTATTGTTAATTTATCTTAGGATCCCCTAGAGGAAATCTGGTTTATATAAATCTCTATCCAAGTCTGAAAATGTTTCAAATCTCACAAAATTCATTATTATGATTATTTTCATAGTTATTATCTAAAGCCATTTGCTCTACAAGGTAATGCCTTCCTCCGCCTCAAAAAAATTCATTTACGAATGATATACTTAGCTTAATAAAATATCAACCCGTAATTTGTAGCAAAAGCCAGCCATCAGCTATATACATTTTAAAAGGTAATGAGTTTTTAATGCTTAAAGTTAAACTACTGATTGCACAAAGTAGTCTTAATTACAAAGCTACACCGTTTTTAAAACAGCTCCTGCTTTCTTTTACAAGATTTTGATGTACCCCAGTTGTCAAGGAGCTTAGCAATGCTCAAAACTAAATTAACTTTAATTAACCCTAAAATAATAGCCACATTATATGGCAACATCCAAGGGTCTTTAAGTGTAGGTCTATCTCATACCTGGGAAAAATTTTCAGTCTGAAAAATTCTCATCAAAGGAAAAAAAACAACACACAGTTACTATAATTTTATGATACTATTTATTAATTAAAATGCCACACTATTAGAATGGTTCATATGAGAAACTTATTTATGACTTAATAATATAGATTGTATTCAGTAGTCTACTACTTAATACTCCTGATGACCTCAGTGAGGTAAACCAGATTTTTAATTATGAACAAAATTGCTGTGTCCATTGAATCTAATTCACATTTTTGGAGTTGACTTTTCTTCTTTTTCTTTTCTTCTCTTTATCCTGTAAAATTTTACGTATACACCAAATCAGATCCTATTCTTTTAGCAAATAGAGACACTTTCCTCTCCCTGCCCCACTCTGGCTTTCCAGTGAAACCCTCTGTCTGTGAATGTTTTTCCCTCTGCATCTCTGTGGTAATCACCACTGAGAAACTCGGTCGTTAGCAGATTTTGATGGTGATGAAATGCCTTCCTCCTTGTGTGGCTCAGGAGGCCTTCTCTGGTCCCCTGCCTCACAGTTTCAAATGTCATTTTGTGCAAGTTACATTTACATGAGAGTTAAAGCAACAAGAAAGGGAAACCTCTGAGTTTCCCTCATTCCTATCCACATTCTTAGTTTTTTCATAGGTCAATCTGTCACCACACAATTGGGACTTCGTATTTCAAGGAATTATTAGATCCTTTGTGGATTTCAGAGTAAAATTTTCTCCTCTATTTGGGCTAGGCACTGGACTTTCAGAGACATGCTGCTCTGTGTCTCTGAGATTCCGGGAAGTCTCCTGGGCAGGTTCTGGAGATGGACACAATAAACATCCTAGCAATAAGTGACAATATGGTCATTCATTCTGTCTCTACATGCTCTTTGAATAGTAAGGATAAAAGAATCAAAATAATGAGCATGAAAAGGATGTGAATAATAAGTCCTTAAAATAGGATCTGAAAATCTTTCACTGGCCTAGGACAAAACTGTGACGTATGGAAATACATATTCATATGTAGTACTAACAGCCTCTTTCTATTCCCTTTTCATCTTTTCCTTGTACTCTGACATCCAGGCCTTCTGTGCTACACAGCGTTCCCCTGCCCCAAGTCTTATTTCCAGATATTTTCTGTTTTCTTCTCCTGTTTCTCTGTCCTGATTTGATCTTTGCTAGAGAACATTTAAACCAATTTGTGTTTACATGGTAATATGTTAATATATTCCTTACGATACTTTAGTTTAATGTACTAACCCAAATGAATATTGTGGGAAATTACTCCAGTTTAAAGAAATTTTACTTTAGCTCTCCAGTGACACCATAGGCCAGCCTTATATATATCATATGATCTAACACTTCATTATTATACCAATATGAGTCTAGATAGAGCATCTCTCTGTAGTTCTCCCAAATAAATCTTCAGCTTTACAAAGACCATGTCCTTAACCTTCTTGTATATTTCACAGAATTAGGTATGTTAATTATACACACAAAACTAGGAACACAAAACTTGTTAATGCAATTGTCACACAACAAAAAAAATAATAATAAAATAAAGGACTTTGAGAAACAAATAAATATACCCTTTGTATTCTTTTGATGAAGCTTCTTACACTTAGTCCCCTGTCCTCTCGCATGTAATACCTAACACAAAAGCTCCCTCTTCTAGCCTCACTCCATGCATAACTAGGAAGTTATATCCTGGATGCCATACAAGTGTTTAATAAGAGAAATAAACTCAGTGTTTATCACAAAGGAAGAGTTTTTCAAGGAGGTGAACTTAAATGGAGACCTAAAAGATAAGTAGCATCTTATAAGAAAAGAGTATGGGGAAAAATACTACAAGCAGGGAAAACTGCAAGGAGTTTAGTGTATTCAAGGAAAAGAAAAGAAGGCAATATGGCTGGAGAACAACAAACTCACTTTAGAATCCAGCCATACCTTGTTGTTCAGGGTAACAACACAGGCAACCAAGCCTACCCTCAAATAGGGGAAGCAGGCAAATGGGGGAGCAATTCAGGTTTCAACCAGATTTCATGATCTTATTCTGACCTAAAATTACCCATTTTTACTTATAGAATTATTAAAATATATTCTTATTGCCACAGATCTTCAATATAGTCTTTTCCTTCCCCTGAAGTCTCTTTCCAATCGTTGAGAGAATACATCATCCATCACTGGGGTGTAGTAGTTGCTCAACATACAAAACCATGCATTGCCTTTCTTGATAAATCTCTGTTCATAACTAATGATAACTGATAGCTCTTACCTTCTAAACAATAATAAAATATGGACAACTAAAATTAAGTTTTATACGAAGCTATGGGTTTATTAGTCACCTATACATTAACAACGAAGATTTCACTGTGTCAAATCAGATCCTCAGTAGTAATCCACATGATCCAAAATACTGGGTTATTTCCCACATGCTGGCATAAACAACCATCTAATAAATGGTGTTTTTTTGCATATAAAAAATACTCAGAATCATTTGTTAATATTTTAAAATCCAATTTATGTGGCAACAAAAATTGACAATGGCTTACTTTGCAAAATGTGTGTGACCTATATTTTTGGGTATAATAAAAATTTTCCATACAACAATAATTGAACATTTTTTGTATGATGCATGCACCATATAAATTTAAGCATCAAATGATTTTAAACATGAGGTATATTAGAAACATTGGATCTCAGAAAAGATCAAATGATATTCACATATGCAAGTGCTTTGAAAATGTAAGCACTATAAAATATTTCAAATAAGGTATGAACGCAACATATACATACAATAGCAGAAACCAAATGTAACTGCATGCTGCAAATGATGTAATGATTCTTATTTGTCTAATTTGCATTTTCGGAAAAGACTGCTCATATGTTACAACAGCAGCTAAGTTTACAACAATTTTTCTTTGTTCTTGCCAAACAAAAAAAGGTTAAGAATTTGCAGACAAGTCTTGGCAAAGAGATATTCTGATTCAGCCTTCCTTACCAATCTCTGAGAGCTACAGTATACAGCTGGAAAATGCACGTGGGTTATGGACTTATTAGAAAATTTTTCCATTAGTATTGCTAATCAGTACAACAACATCTTCATAATTTGGCCTTGAGGAGCATTAAAATACTTCTAAAGCATTTTACACACTACTTAGCTCTTTCCATTCCCATTTCTATGTAGAGTATTATTTGAATTGAAATAGTAAAATAGCACAACCAATAGTTCCCCGTCTATCTAAATATATAATTTTATTCAGAATACCACATTTTGTACTGATCAGCTAGACTATTTCCTCTATCACAAAGTTGTGCTTTCTGACCCATGTTTTTACTGATAAGCATGAAAAAGCTGTTTATTTTATCCTCAAAAAATGATACAAACCTTTTTGTATTCAATGATCCTTCTGGTTGGACATGTGTATCCATAGACCAGACCCAGAGATTTAGAGGATGGTAGAACCAGAAGGGAGTTTATAGCTCATGTAATCAATTTCACTGACCCATTACCCCATTTGACAGATAGAGACTGAGCCTCAGGGAGACAATTCTGGAATAGCTTTGTTTCTAGGCTTTTTGTTTAAAGTGACAAATCAACTCCTTTTGGGAAAATGATGGCTTTTTTCTTTCTTTCTTTTTTTTCTGAAGAACTAAATGTTGCAAGAATTTTTATTGTCCTTTCCCTTTTTCTTACTTGCTCAGACAGGATATATTTCCTCTTTGTCAGCTTGCCTCACAGTCCAAAATTCTTTTGCCCCTTATATGGAGAGATATTACTTGCTTAAACACGTTGAGAAGCAGAAATAAAAAAGGAACTGCTGAAGTGATTTAAATATATATCTTATATGTAAATACATATATCAGATTCAGCAAACCAACCAATGCTAAGAATTGCCTAAAATAATCTATTATATATAATAGTTGGTCACAACCTGACATTCTAATTTCATTAAAATGGCCTTATACATACCTCTGTTATTATAGAAAGGTCAAAATTCTACTGTACCAAGTTTTCACATACATCTATATTCATTGGGATATTTTAAAAATCAAAACAAATAAAAGAACAAAAAACTAAACCAGTTTGATATAACACTACTGAAATAGATACCCCAATACTATGTTTAAAGAATGAGGGGTTTTAAGTCTTTTTTGTTGTTGTTATTGCTTCCAAGTTATAGAATAAATGCTCATTGTAAACAAATTCAAACAACATATAAGTATAAAAAGAAAAAAATGAAAATTCCTCACTCTAATACATTCTATTAATCTCTTTTCCAGAAGCATCCATCACACACAGGTCTGCCTGGCTTCAAATATCAGTCTGCCACTTACTAGCTGTGTAGTCTTGTACAAGTTACCTAGCTTTTCTGTGTTTCATTCACATCATTAATAATAGACACTAATAAAAGTACCTACCATATAAGATTGTTGTGTGGGATAAATGAAATAAATGCACTAAGAAGAATATCTGGCATAAATAAATGCTCAACTGTTATTATCAGGTCCTTTTGAAATGCAAACAAATGTATGAGTTAAAAGTAATAAAAAGCTATAAAACACAAGAAAAAATATGTAAGTGCATGAGGTGATAGATGCTAACTAAAATTATTGTGGTAATCATTTTGCCACATATATGTATGTCAAACTATGTTATTGTATACCTAAAACTCATACAATGTAATATATGGCAACTATAATCTCAATAAAACTGGAAAAAAAACACAACAAAAAGCTATAAAAAATAATTTTCAAAGAAAATTCTTAGATCATAAAGCTATAAGTTTTTATTTCATCATCCTATTATCTCAATGCGAAATTTGGTTAAATAAATTATAATTAATATTGCTAACTAGCCTACATCAAACCCTTTTGAAAAATAGACATAATTATGAAGTAATTAAACATAAAATTTATTCTCAATATATATGTCTATACTATCAAGCAGAATTATTTGTCCATTGAAATTCCAATTCCTCTAGACATTTCTCCACTCCTCATACCGCCCTGTAATGCCGTACCCTTTCTCCTACTTCTTTCTTCTCTTGTTCCTGAATTAAGAAAAAGGTCAGCTCAAGAGCTAAGAACCTGTAGCATAGAATAACTCTGATCACATGGAACTTCCCACTTGGCATTTGCTGGGCAGCAAAGAAACCAACACATATTCCAGCACAAGACTGGGGCTCCTATCCCAGTTCCACTATACTGATCCTGGCTCTGTCCATTAAATCTAGCTTCCTAGCAGCCATAGCATCACAGCAACCTTGGGCTATACTCTCCGTACTCGGGGTCACAGTTACATACTCTTAACCTGATGGCCATTCATCTACTTCTTATATGTTCTGAGATCTCCTTTAAAGTACATCTTTGCCTTTACATAGCATATTTAATGTTGGTAGAATCTTGCCTCGTTTGAAAGTCTTTACTGTTTTTATCAGTGACTACATTTTACTCAAAGGAGGACTTTGCAAGTCAACTGACAAACCCTAGTTTGGACCCACTTTGAAAAAGTTCTCAAAGCAGCCAATCTGAGAGGCTTGAAATAATCTAAATACTGTTGCTCCTTTTACTTTAAGCATGAAACACCTGTGCATAATGAAGCTTATGAAACTGATCAGAAATGTCTGTGATGATCTAAGAAAATAATGAGAAAAAGTGTAATCTTTCATAATGTTAAAGAAAGAAGGTTTTTAAGGGAACTTTAGAGTTATAAGCAGCTCTAACTCACTCATAACATACATGTTTCTAAGGAGTCTCTATGCACCACATAATTACGTGTGTGTGTGCGCGCGCGCGTGTGTGTGTGTGTGTGTGTGTGTGTGTGTGTGTGTGTGTGTGTAGTGAGGAGCTACAAGAATGGAAGGGTCAGATAAGTTTGCTTACTGATATATTTGCTGATAAAAATCTGTTGCATGGTTTTCGTAATTGTTTAAACATGTATGTCTGCTTGCTCTGTAAATTGGAACAGTTTCAACCTTATCTGGTTTAGCAGGTAAAAATTTCAGTTCATAATTCACATATTTAAAAAACATACCCTTGTTTTCTCAAAGTTAATTTCAAACCTTTAATCCTTGAGACTGGTGAGAATATTAACTTCATTTTTTTTTTAGAATCTCCTCTCCAGAGTTTATTTTTTGTTTTTTGTTTTTTGTTTTTTGTTTTTCCAGGATGTTGGGTTGATGGGACAGAAGTAGAGCTGAGGAAAGCCAGGCTAGATATTGGAGCTAGAGTCATCCATCCCCATTGATTGCTGAGAAGAGGCCCAGCTGCCCTGCAAGGCCCTCAGGGTGTGGTAGCCCTTGATGGTTTGGGGCAAGTATGACCCTTTTGTTTGGCTCTCCTGTTAATCTGTGAAAGGTAGTAGGGGAAAAGTTTCTCCTCCTTGATAATTTTGTGATAAAAGATGGGATGGGTTGAGACTCCTTGCTTTCTCACAAGCCTATAGCCAAGGTCTCCAGACCTCCAACAAAGCTGGCAAAGGTAAGAATTGTTATTAAATCAGCCTCCTGAATATTTGTTCAGAGTCCAGTGGAGTGAGAGCACTAATAACCTCTTCTCGTCTTTTCCTTTCCAAATATAGATTGCCAGGAGAAAACATTTGTAAGGACTAGTACTTTTGATTTGCATACTTTTGAGACTGATCCTTTGCCTCTTGGAGATAGCCATTTTTCCCCATTGTCTCTATCTTTGTGTAGCTTGTCCTAAGGAGAAGAATCAGGATATAACACAGGCGTAGACCCTGTAAGCCTGTTATTTGAGCTGGCCTCACAGACCAGTGAGTTTATGGTTCTTACTGGGAGAACATCTATTTGGACAAACTTTGCTATAGGTCACCAATTAAAGAAAGAAAGAAAGAAAAAAAAAAAGACAACATTGAGGTTCTCCTGTCTTATTTTGTGTCCTGATAGGTTGGTTTGGATCTAGTAAGAATATTCTCTCTCTGGTTTTCCACCTGCCAGAAACATAGGTTGCCGGGCCTGCGTCTGGTGGTGGTTCACTATAAGGCCAGAAACCAGAGGCAAAAGGTGCACAAGTGACACTTTCCTTTTGCCTGTCCCAGCTCTTGGGGTAGTTGTGCAAACAAAGGACCTGAGCCTTTACAGAGTCCTTGTCATCTCTTTTTTTCTTGCCTTGTTAGTTCTGGGAATGTCCTGTCACAGTCTAGGCTGCCTAGTGTTACAGGTTAGCAAGTTTGTGATTGATGGTGTCTTGCTTTCAAAAGCAAAACTGGAGACATGAGTTTTCACAAACACCATTCTTTCCACCTGTGGCAACAAAGGTCTTTCTCACTCACTGGCTATCTTTGAGAATGACTTTGGATCACTTTCTGCACTCTTGGGATGCTTCTTATCCTTTGTTAAGCCATAAAAAGTCTTACTGGTGATAAGTTATAAAAGGCTTATTGGTTTAGAGCCACGTTTTAGAGCAGGTGTACCTTTGAGATCCCAAAATCAATGGATTTGGAAAAGGGTTTATATTTAAAAGAAGTTTTAGAGAACTCTCACCCTAAATAAATGTCCTATTTGTACCTATGGAAAGATCAAATTGAAAGAAAAAACAATATCACGATTGGCCCCAAAAAACCCCTTAACAAAATTAAAGAGCAGAAATCAGATTTAGAATAAAATTTAGATCCACGCTCACCATAAATCATCCCCCTTCCACCTTTGAAAATTTTGCTTGAGAAAGCTTAACATTGTCAGGAAAATTTACTATTTGTCCCAGAATAAAAGAAAAAAGAAAAATAGAACTAGACAAATACGCCCCTAACCTTCTTAAAGCAACTACTTTAAAAGATTATATCTCTTCTCTTCCCTTTGGAGATATAAATCTTCTACTAAGAACTATATTCTCAAGAACATTTGAGGCATCTTGAAAAGTAAACCTCCAAGAAAACAACTTTGACTCCCAGCCCAAAGAGCACCTTGCTTTTAACTTCTTAGTAGAATAAAACAACTATCTGGGATAAAGGCCACAATCTATATGAGATTACATGTCAGGAAAAAAATTACGTCTCCTCCACAAATATTAGTAAAAAGCTTTCGCTTTCATATTGAGTAATTTTAACTTGTACCATCTACCAGAAATAAAATTAGGATAAAAAAATAAAAATGAGAACCAACTCATATAAATTAGTGAATTTCGTTTCTGTATTTATACCTGATTTACTGATAAAAATCTTAAAATAAAACCATTAAATCTTTAATTGTGTCTGCCTATATGTTTATGTGTGTGTGTGTGTGTGTGTGTGTGTGTGTGTGTGTATTATATTTTCTTCCGGATGGGATTACCAAATTAATAAAATAGCTCTATTCTAAATTGACTTAGAGAAAAATAAGCACTTATAAATTAAGTATTCCTAAAACTCTCAGAGATGCAGGAACTAACACAAATGTTTTTCATGTTTATTTGATTTAGCATAATCTTGGGTAAATAAAACTAATTTAGCAATATTGATTTAATAAAACAGGTATGTCTTCAGAGTTGTCAACATTAAACATAATACATCTTATTTTACTTGGGCTTACTAATCAAATAAACTAATATTATAACTATAAATGTTTAAGATTATAAAACTTATATATTATTTTAATTAAATTTATCCATTGTTCTGACAAAGTTTATTTCAACAATAATTGTGTTTTATAATATGCCAATTTAAAAATAGTTTCCAAAATCTTTTTGGTAACTTGAAACTTTAAAGTTATACTAAGTTAAAACAAATTATAGATATTCACTGAATATCTGGATCATTACCAAATAAGATAAAATACTAAAACATTAATTACTAAACCTAAGTTTAAATTTATTGACTTTGTTTTTTTAATTTTATAGAGAGACTGAAGATATTTGAGTATGTTAATAAACATATTCTTTGGCCACATTGAAAAATTGTACTATGTGGAAACATATGGCTTTAGAAATTATGAAATGGTATATTCATCATTGCTCATCTTCTACAGAATGCTGGAATATGACAGACAGTTCCCGATTAGCTACTTTCTAGTTTTCTCTGGAAACTAAGGGTTACTAAGTGCTAAGAGTTCTAAACAATATATGTAAATGAACTACTAGAAAAATAAAAATGAAGAAAAAACTCTATTCAAAGAAAGTAAGATATGTTTTTTCTTAAGGAAATAGGAGAGTAATTTTGTTCTAAAGTAGTTGAAGGTCATTTAAAGGTTGTTCCAGAATGAGAAAAAGGAAAATGAAGGACAAAATCCGAATAGATACAAAAAGCTGTAAAGAATCTGTGAGAGAGAGGTTTGGGGTTGGGTGAGGGGAAGTAGTTTTACTCTACTCGTTAGGTCAAGCTGGCTAAGATTAAATAGATTTATTTATTCTTCAACATGAGCCCAATATTGTACTTGTACAACACTGTAAAACTAGTTTGGTTTTCTTTCTCTGTTCAAATTACAAAATTGTGTGGTATTATTGATCTATTTATTCTAAATAAAAGATTGTGAAAGGTTTTCTTTATATCTTGAATAATCTGCCTAGAAAATGAAAATTCTGTGTGGTTCATGTTCTTTATCATCTCTCTGATTATTTAAGAAAACCAAGTCTTCTCAATATTAAAAGTTAAGATTTTTTTTTAAATAATCATGTTATCTTCTATATTTATCTTTAAAATCTTTTATTTTCACTTTGGTTCAATAGATAACTAGGTATTCCTTCACAGGATCCGTGATCCTATTTAAACAAATGTTTAAATGTTTCGACATTTTACATAACTTTCCAAAATGAAATTCTAAGTGAAATCTTCTTAACCTTGAACTGACTGGTTTTTCCT
The DNA here is from genome assembly GCA_003508835.1 of Eonycteris spelaea. Lineage (NCBI taxonomy): Eukaryota > Metazoa > Chordata > Mammalia > Chiroptera > Pteropodidae > Eonycteris > Eonycteris spelaea. Next base: position 7,353,870 of record PUFA01000043.1, on the reverse strand, counting down.
AGAAGGTCTCTGAAAATCTCAAAGGATTTGTTTTCTTACTTTTTAAAAAGAGAGATAGTAAACTAATTAAGTTTATTTGATATGTTAAATTGCAGGGGAAGCATTGTTAGATAAGAAGTGACAATGCTTTATTTTCTCGAGGTTAAATTTATATAGGGAAAAATGATACAGTTTCAGAAATTGTGTAAAATTGCTAGAAATTTGTCAATGTTCTTATTGCCCATAGTATGTCCTGATATAATATTATCAGTAATAATTACAATAATCATATATGCCACAGAAACAACCAAATTTTTTCATCAATTATTTTATAATGAACCTTCATCAGATTTTAACCACAACTATTTTAAGTCTTTTGTCATTCAGTTATCGCTTTGTTCTGATGTTTTCCTGAAAGCTATTGCAATCCACTGCAATGGTTCATCTTCAACAACAACGGACAGTTTTAGAAACTGGTAGAAAAAATTATGAGTCATTTAGAGTACACACTTCTGATGACATTGCTTAAATAACTTTAAGATTATACCACTGGACCGAGTAAGAATTTCTGGAACTAATAGAGAAGCTTATGGGTTCATAGAAGTACCAACCCAAGATCAAATAGAACAAGAATTAATTACATGAGCCTGAATGAACTGATGAAAAAATTAAAAATTTTATGGCCTTTTTGTTTGAAACCTCTCTGATTCTTTAATGTTCTATTTTATAGATATAAGGTATACTTTTTATTCTCAAACTATCTATAATTCACAACAATTTAATAGATTATACCTTTGTAAACAAAAATGAAGCATTTATCTTATCCCCATGTGACCCCTGAAAATTAAAAAGAAATAAACTCTGTCGAGTATTCTTATTTTCATGGTAATGTATTTACCTAAGTTTTATAAAAACCTGTTCTCCTTGTAACTGGACACAATTAGAAGTACTAATTATAATACCAAGGCTTTGATGGGAATTTTACATTTGAGAATGATGCACACAGTAATCAAGTATGACAAGATAGGTTGAAGGATCTAAGGCTGATTTTATAAAGTCAATGCTAACAAAGACCTCTTGGAAAAACTGGCATGGTATCTCATAGGGTTCTCAGCCTTATACGTAGGTAGGAAAGATCACTCCCTAGCAGGTTCAGAAAACTAAGCATATTTAGGGGACCTTGAGAAGCGAGGAATTTACCCAAGTGTATAGATGTTACAAGCAAAGTCTGATGTTGAGTTCTTGGCTTGGCTCCTAGACTTAAGAGGCTTTTCAAAAGTCTAATGAGATTCCTCATCAAAAGTTCCAGCAAAGCAAACTTAAAAAGGCCTGTATGGTCAATTACTATTCTTGCTGCATTTATGTAAAGAATCAGGCCAATTTTCATGAGATTAGGCTTATTTCTCAAACTAAAAGAGTCTTACTTTGATTATCTTTGATCCAAATGAGGGTGATTGTAAAGGAAAATTTTGTGTTTCGGTAGAAAGTTATAACCCATCTTTGTGGATGTTCGTTGTCATTGGAACTATTCTGCTGCTTTGTAAACTGGTGCCTGCCATCTTGTAATTAATGATTCCAATTAAATTCTCCCACCCTTCTGATTTGGCATCACTGAGAACTAAAACTGCCCTTTCTTGAAGTTCTGCAAGTTGAAGCTAGATGACTTAATATAACGTCAAGGGACTTATCACCAAACAGTTTGGGCCACTCAGGAAATTTACGAGAACCTGGTCCTTTGAACTCCCAGTTATAAGCATGCCTGTGAGACTGTCAGTCCTCGCTCTACCTTTTAAAGACATTTGAGTCCAACACTTAGAAATCTTCTTGACTCAAAAACTAGGTTTATAGTCTGTACCTACATTAATCTTTGTTTTCCTTTTGCTTCTATAGAAATAACTTCATTCAATGCCCGACTTCTCACACTGCATAACTCCTGGAAGTACCCTACTCCTACCTACACCACGACCTCCTGAAATGAGACACGGCGATTTAACAAATCTGAACTGTTCCCAGGATTGGGAGACTGGTTTAATGGGATACAGAGAAATGTGTTTAGATTTGTTCTTTCTGCTTATCTATTCTTATTCTAATCACTTTTTTCATCCTTCGCAGATTGCCTGCATGTCAGGTATTAACTGGGATAATTTCTCCACAGCTACAAACTAGGCATTTGATATGTTAAACTTCCTGGAAAGTTTCAGTGGGGGAAATTTAAAAAAATCACAAAATGCTACCCCAAAATACCAAAATATTCAAATATGGCATAAGGATTATTTTGAGCTGAAGGCAAATGAGAATCAACAGATGCAGGAGTTTTTTGCCCTCCCCTATCTACCTGAAAGTAGGGCATAAATTTCCCTTTGAGGAAGGTGCTTCTTGCCAACCTCCCCCAACCATCACCACCAGGAAGAAAAAGTGACTCATCATCAAAGATAGTCAATACCAAGATGAGTTTGCATAAACTGATTTTACTAAAATAGTCCTTATCTTCTGTTAGTTTCCCCCATATGTTTCCTAGTCACTTCCCCATAATTATCACCCCTTGCAATCTAAACCCTCTTTTCCTTTGTTAAGAAGGATATATAATCCCCCAATTCTATTTCTTTGAGTCTGACTTCTTTTCTGTGAACTCCTGTGCACATAAATGTTAATAAAAATTGTATGTTTTTTTCTCCTGTTAATCTATCTTTTGTTATTCTAATTTGCATGCTCCCACAAACTGAACATAAGAGGGTAGAGGAAAACTTTATTCCTCCTTGATGCCCCTTGCATGATCCTCCATCCCCAGACTAATAATGTGCCTTTGTTATTTTGCTGGTCAGCTACATGTATAGATTGTGATCTGGACCAGAGCAAGGTCAACTGTTTGGTACTGGAAGCTGCCTGAACTTGGCTCTTTATGGCCTCAAAACCCTTGAAAACACTAGAATTATGACAGCCTGAAAGTTAAGGAACTATAATTATGCTTAACTTAAATTCTCTGACGTTTTAGTGTTGTTTGACAGAGTTGACATATTTCTGTTAAATTCCTAACATTAAGACTCACAAGTCAATTGGAAAAATTAAAAACCATATGTGGGCATCTAGATGTGAAAACATGGAATTTGAACAAGAAGATATGGAACTAAGATCTATTCTTAATTCTGAATCATTAGCTGTGTGATTCTGGGCAACTTACTAAGTCTCTGAACTTATTTCTTCATGTGTAAAAGAGGAATAAGAATTTGTATCTCCTTTTCCCACAGTACAAAATCACAGTAAGAATCAAATAAGATGTATATATGTATTACTAGCCAAACATTAAATAGAACTTAGTTTTTAATATAGAGAGGAAAGAGATTCTAGACTTGTTACTTCTCCATGCTTATTAAATGTAACTTGGGAATTAAAATAATAATAATAATAGACATAGGTCCTACTATGCACTAGACATAAAAAAAGACTGAGAAGAACTCAAATGGTAGACAAATCCTACTTAAGCCCAAGAACTTTGATTAACCTCCTTGCTACACACCCGTCCTTTCTAATTTTAGACGAAAATCTGAGAAATTTCTAGTATTCAGGGGCTTTTTATGGTGGGTTTATCAGACAAAAGTCAGCCCAGGAAAAATGACAAAGCCATTGCTTTTCTAAAATTTAGTACTTCATTAAGTACTGTTTTAGGGGAAGAGCTGAAACAATAGAAATGTCCTGAGAAATCTGACATTGTGTTTTTGTTAAAACCTTCAGGGCTTTTGAGGAAAAGCTAAACAACTGTAGTGGAGGGTTTCATTCCCCTACCACCTAACATGTCTACAGACCATTATATGTGTCTGGTTTAATCATATATCTTTACAAAACCCCTGGAGGAATCTTTTCAAATTGATATAGATGTATTGGATTTAGCCAGACCACCACAGAGCAGTGATTCTGTGCAGAAATAACTGACTTGATTCACCAAAAACGTCTTAATTGACAAGTCAAAAGAAGTAATCTGAGAACAGGATAGACTGACCTGGGAAGGTCCCTTTTCTCTGTGCTGCTGTGAAAATACAGAACCACTTGTCACTGTCAGCTACAATAATCCGTATTACCCCCTAACTGTTTCAATGTTGAAAAAAAGAACCAAAGGGAAATCAGAACCACAGAAGCAATGGGAAATTTTGTGTTTTTCTTTTTCTGTGCTGTTTCTTATGGTTAACTTTGTCTGTTTACAGCTCCAAAGGAATATTTAACATCTCTACAAACAATTATATACAGGTCCAGAATTACTTTGCAATTTTGCACACATTATATTTGAAGGTTAGGGCACAGAAAGTATACAAAATTCACCACTAAGGACAATGAGGCTTGATGTACAGTCACGAAGAAGAGCTAGAAGTAATCAATTATTGCTCAGGGTAAAACATCAGCCTGTGTAAATAAATCTAGATACTATTTTTTCTAAGCTCTTATTTTCCCTTTAAAAGTTGTATTTTTCAGTTTTTATTTTTATATTAGTTTTTGTTGTTGGTCTCCATTTAGCTTTTATACAAGGCAATAAATAAAATTCTTTTTGTCAATTTGGTAATTTGGGCTCTTTATCATGGCAGTTTGCAACTTAATCAAGTGAACAAGATAACTCTTTGACCCCCTTCTTCATACAGATGTGCTCCTTTTTGTCCATTCATCCAGGTAGGATTTTAAAAATATTAACTAATGAGTCGCTTTAGCTCTGTCTTGAGACACAATTCTGTTTTGATGTACTATTATATAATGAAGTTTAAAGAGAAGATTAAAATAGGATACATAATATGAAAAATTACTGTGATGTGAATTTGAATACATACGGAAGAAATATACCAAAATAGTAAAAATATTAAGATGATCTCTAATAGGCAATTATGGTTATTTACAAATCCTAGTGGCTTCCAAATGTTCTACAATAAACTTATTATTTTTATCATCAGAAAAAGAAGTCAATTTTACAAAGGAAGCTTATAAATAAACTTCTTAAAGGCAGGAATCAATTCTATTCATCTTTGATTTCTTCATGGTGCAATTAAATTGGAGAAGTGTTTTATTATTGTAAAAGTCACTTGATTACAACATGCATTTGCCACAAACAAGCAATTTAAAAAATTATTACAAAGCTTATGAACAACTAAAAACTCATCTCTGCATTTCCCCTTTCCTTACTCTATCATTTCCTTGCAGACACTTTTAAAATTTCTTTTAATAAAATGGTGGATTTTATAACTATTGGCTCAGATTATAAGGGACCTTCAAGATTATGTATTCCGACATCCGCTGAAATTATCCAACTAAAACTCCAAATCCTTCAACAATGGGAAAATCATTACCTTTCAAGTCAGTTAATCTTTACAACTTCAGCAAAGTTAATGGCAAAATCACTTGGCCTATTTGTATTTACTAAACATTTTTTTCCTCATAGTGAATTAAGATTCTTGTAATGGATTTAGTTTTATTTCTAAAAATAATTTACTCCACTGTACCAAAGTGTGAAGGGTGCCAATTACTACATGGATGGCTGAATTTTTAAATGTAGCATTTACAAGGATGCAACATGTCTCTTTGAAATGCATTTACTTTCTATGACACTTGGTTTTTCAACTGATGTCAAAGAAGATCTAATCCATTCCAAAGTCACAGAATCACTTCCATTATTTAATTTGAAGCAAAGAAGAAATAATGTACTTGGTGGGTCACTTGGAATTTGTTATTTTCTGAGGTAGAAAATGAGAGTTGGGAGGGAGGATTGCCCAGTGAGTGGTCTGTTAAACAGCACTAATCCGGACACTGTTTTTACTTCTCTATGGGTCTCACGACCTTTCATTGAGCTTCTTAGTTCAGCTGTTCTAATAGGTTGAGAATCACTGCTGTCTTAGGAGAAGCATGATTAACAAGAAAAGAGGCTCTGGCTCAATAAAAATCTGAAGTTTCCCCACCCCTGTAGATACGTAATTTAACACACAGAAGGACTCTTAATTACCTCTATTTGGGTAGAATGGTAAAGTTGCCATTGGAAGTCACTTGTAGCAGTTTGTTTTACAAATGAAGCATCAAGATGGGGTCTCTAAGTTCTACCTTAGATGGAAAAGCTCTATTTTAATTAAAACTGTGTCTCTACCTTATTTTTATTACTTTTTCTATTATTCTACCATCATGTTTTCAGAAGCACTTCAACCACTTCTTGCTAATTTTGTTGGCTAAAAATACAGTGAATATAAACCCCCATCACCCCTCCCATCCGCCTCCACATACACATTCTAAAACATGTTTCATGAAAACTTGTTTAAGGTAACAACTGCTTAGATTGGGACAAGCAGTTCTAAGAAACCAGGCTTGTGAGAGTATAAAGCTATACTATAAATGAGAATATGTGAACGCAGATAGAATGCAGGGGCAGAGAACAAGACATTTAACATATTTCTTGGGTTAATGCATTTTCTTTTTTACCTCATATTTTAGAGTTTATTTATTTATTTTTTTGAAAAATAAAGGATTTGTTCTAAATTCCTTAAACATTTATCCATCGTATAATATTAATCAGCCCTTTGGCATGTTTCATAGGCTAAGCAAATTGCTGCGACTCAGCTTTGGAGTGTACTGACAGATTTTGTATGTGGAGACTTGCTTTCTCAAAAAAAAAAAAAAAAGGTGAAGAACAAGAAAAAGAAGAATGGTAAAAGCAGACCTCGAGTAGTATTTGTGAATGGCTAAAACTGAACACGGGGTTGCAAAACCAAATGGCATGCAGGCCAACTGAAAGTGAATCCATCAGGGACTGAACCTCCTATCCAGTGCTTGGCCAAGTAGTTGACTTCCATAGAGCTCAATTCCACAAGGATTTGTTGGACACCTGTAGTATGTGCTCAACACTGGGCTAGGCCCCGATGAATCATAGAAACAATCTGGTCCCCATGACTGTTTGGGGGAGAAAATTGCTTTTTTTATGTCCTGACTCTGGTTTTTATGTCTCAGCTGTATAAATCTCTGATGAGTGAAAATATTATAGAGATTTAATACAAAAATATAGATTTATGCATAATAAACAATATTACGTACTGACATTTCTTGGTTAACTAGCACATTTGACTGGTCATTTATAATTTAGAATTAGTTTTCTACCTTTTTGGAGAACAAGCTGTGGTAAATGTTTTATAGCATACAAGGGAGAATGGCAAAAACAAAAATATAAAAAAAACCCAAAAACAAAAATAGTCCCCGTGTGTACCACTTTGGACACAAAAACCCCAAAGAGGAAGTGGCTCAAGTTCAGGAAGGTGCTATCCATAGACCCAGGTGTGTTACGGTGGATCTTCCATCGTGCTAGTCAGCACTCTGCACTCATTTCCATGAATATTATATAATTTTCTAAGACATTCTTGCAGTCAATTGAGACAGTCTTTTCCTCTAACAGCTGTGCAGATGTCCAGGGCCTAGGGATCCATTCTAAGCCAGACCACCTGGAGAGCGGATCTCTAGCACATGATATGTATCCAATAATATGGGGTCGCTTGAACTGAAGGGAAGAGAAGCCTCTATTTTGTTTACACAAGAGAACATTCTGCCCCCATCCTCCTGGCCTCAAAACCAAACTAATCTGCTTCTTCCCTAGTCTCCTATTATAATTATTAAGGAGGAAAGCATCTTCTGCATGGTAGGAAATTTTTTTAAATAGTAATATTTTGTGCAAGCGTAAAAACATAATAGATTCAAATTTATACCCCATTGCATATATCATATCTTCTTTGTGCTATAAGAAAATAAGCATTATTTTCTTGTGAATTAGTTTCTTATGATCACTTCCAAAGGTAACATACCAATCTGAGATAATCAAAGAGAAGTAACCAAAATAATTTTGTTGACATCAAATAACTGGTCATCTGTATGGCTCAGACACTATGATAGGTCTTTCAGGGATTTTTTTTTTTTACCTTATTTCTATATGGTAAGTGTTGTTACTCCCCCTTATAGAGATTACTTGGGAATTAAGATTGAGCAGAGATTCTGAGGACTTGGAAGAAAAAAAATTAGTCCCCTCAGAATATTTATGAATGCTGACCCTAGTTAGCTGTGTATTCTTTTGATACTGATACCATTGACATAGGCATAAGCACCAAGGACATAAAATGGAAGATTGGAGACCATAGGATAAAGTCATAACAGGTGTCATATGGTGATGGCAGGTGGAGATCTGAATGAGACAGACAAGCACTCCTCCCTGAGGGCAGAGTAGGTGGCAGGCTCTTTTTCCAAACCTGGCTTCTCTTTTTAGACGTGGAAAATAAAACAAGGAGATGAGCAGACAATTTTGATGAATAAATGATAAAATTCAACAAAACTTGAAAGCAAGGATGTTAAAATTTCTCAAGACAAAAAGAGTTTTGGTTTCAGAAATGTTGGGGCTCTTGACATCCTGATTTTTCTCCATGTAACCATGAGTGAGAGGGGATACACTTCTGCTCTATATTTAAAACAAATGATACCAATATAATGCTTCACATCTAGCACGTACTGAAATAATGTTTATCAACTATTACCTACTTCATTAATCAGAAAGGCTGCCTCAAGAATAGTCCTTCAAGTCATCATGCCCTAGAGCCTGCTCATTCCCATGGAGCTGCAATTCTAAAACATGAGCTTACATCAGAATCACAAGGGTTTCAAACACAAGCTGGTTCATACCTCCAGCCAGCTTCTGATTCAGTAGGTCTGGGGTGGGGCCAAAGAATTTGCATTTTTAACAAGTTCCCAGATGATGCTGATAGTGCTGGTCCAGGGACAGACTTTGAGAACTACTTCTCAGAGACACATGTAATTTAAATGTATTTGGGACATCCAAAGGCAGAAATTAACAAAGAGTAATGATGAAGGCAGAAGGAAGTAATGAAGACAGAGAAGTCTTTCAATCAGGCCCAAATACAATATTTTGGAAGAGTCCTGAAACATTAATCACCTAAATATTAAAATTGTGGTGATGACAACATTTTGGATGAGCCAAAGATTGGCTGTATTTTCCACTGACATAATATTTGCCAACTACTGCTAAATGAAAGCTTGTACAGACATTTGGAGAACTATAATGAGTTACTAATTTAAATATTCACCTTTCATTACTTAGTATCTTTGACTATCTGCAGCCCTAGGATCACACAGTCCTGGTGCTTCACCAGAAAGAAGCCTGGAAGTCTTAAAAAAGGAAAATAAGTCTACCTATAATTCCAGCCCTGAGCCAAGTCCTGCCATTACTTTCATCTTTGAAGTGTCATTCTCTCCCAGGTGCTACCCGAGGCTCCTCCCCTCCACCCATTGTCTTTCATTTCTGCGTCTTTCTTCTACAGATTATACAGTTTAGAGTATTATTGAACAATTCATGAGAACTTTCAGCCATTTCCTTGGGAATGGTCAGAGGCAAAATGATCTCTCTTTTTTAATGGCCGCATTTGCTTCTACATTTTCATATGTTATGATTACAATTCCAAGATAAAGATGACTTTAACATTCCCCATCTTCCATGAATTCTTATGATCTTGCTTTGACAATGCACTTGCTAATGTAGACCTTCTAGGCGATAGACACGGCTGCATACTTTGTCATGAAATTAAGTTCTTCATCATTTGTTTAATAATGTTCATATGAGGTGTTGAAATAAATAAAAGCTAAATCACACTGTCTGTTCTGTTCTTACATGTGACTTTAAATAATAAGGTAAAACATATCTTCCAAGGATCACAGAGTTTCATGATGTTGAAAAATGAGACAAGTAAGCTTGAATTTTAAAAATCTTTCCTCGATTGCAGATTATAATAATGAAAAGTAAGATGAAAGCGATAAAATCAGAGTGGTTGATTGAAACTGTTCATCATGAAATACTTGGGTGAAATAATAGAAGACTCCATCGGTCCTACTAGAAACAGGGTCTGGGATTAAAACAAACAAACAAAAAAATCAGGATACAATAGAGAAGAAAGCACTGCAAGTTAATTAACCAGCAGGATGCTTTTCATTTGAGGGTAGACTGTGGTGCTGTAAGAAGCCATGGGTCTCCAGAAAGCTCCCTTCTAATGGAGCCCAACAATTAGAACCCTGAGCTGCCTTTGTCCCCTATTACACAATCTCATGCCTTTAAAATAGATCTGTCACTAATGACTGAAGGTTGCATGCAATTTACCTCACTCCACAACCATCTGCCAAGTGTTCTTAGTTGTGACTCTGGTTGAAAGGGACTCCTAACGAGTTCCTTGAGCAGACTCCCTTCTTTAAAAATCCTTCAGACTCTCATGATTAGAGAAATGCTTGTGAGCCACAGAAACCAGACTGTGTTCTCCAACAGATGCTGCGTGCCTGGCTCTTCAGGGTTCAGTGGCACCAAAGGGAATCTGTACTCCAGGGGACAGGAATATAGGCAATCTTGAGGAATCCAAGAATAAAATGGTGCACGATTCATTTGTTCTGGGATTTCTAAAATCTCATTTGGCTCTTATCTTTGAAAAGGAAGAGCACAAAGATATTAAACAATCCTCCTGGAATCAAAAAGTTCTGTGGGAAGCAAAATTAGAGGACTGAAAGAGACCCAAAGAAATCATCGAGTCTTGCCTCACAGCAAGTACAACAACAAAATACAACACAACAAAAACCAGTCTCCACAAACATATCTTTTTCAGATCAACTTCTCTCTTGGCAAGACAAAAGAAGTCAAGTTGTGTGTCCCTTGTCAGACAGTGGCTTCCATAGCTTGGTGGGGTGGAAACTGAGCCACAGGCTGGGTTAAAGTTGCACCTTCAGCCTAACCTCATTTATGCTTTCAGCGGCAGTTTTGACACAGTATCACAGCTTTCAGTCAAGACTGATTTTGACTCTTTTTTTCCTCAAGCTTGAAAAAAAAAATGTTACTCCAGTAACTGGCAGGAGACACATACACACTATTTTACAGGTTATTATTGGTGACAATGGGACCTTGGAAATTTAAAAGATCAAATTTGTCTTTGCCAATTATGTTCACTTGACAAAAATGTACTTTATATGTTTTTAATTTCAAAAATATGACTCTTTCATTTCCTCTAGATTTTTCATAGGCACTTCATTAATGTGTGTCAGGCACCTGCTGTCTACTAGATCTAGAGAAAGGAAAGCGTCTAGAGAATCGGCATGAAATTTTAGCTGTTCTGTAGGCTTTTGCAGAAATTTCGGTACCCTAAAAAAACTACTTATACATTCTTTTGAGACTAAAAGGTAAATGTGGCAGAGTAAAAATGAGTAATTTCTGAAAAATAGAAAAATGAGAATTTTTTCCCATCATAATGTAGCATACCAGAAAAAAAGCAAAAGGCAGTTCCTCAGTCTCCAGCAGGACAAGGATAAACAACATAAGGCTAAGATAAGACATATACAGAAGGCATAGATTTATCTCACACAGCGTTGGACAGCATAACTTGGATTTCAAACAGTTACCTTGACTTTAATATGCTGGAACTGAATTCGTCACGTTTTTACTCAATCTATCTTAACTTCTCTATTGTCATTAATATTATCACATTTCATCAGTGATCTTCTCTTGAACCTCTGTCAGTGTCCATTCCCTTTTCTCATGTTTTCTCTATAAAAATCTGTCCCTAAATCACACTATTTCAAAATATAGTGCACCCTTGTGTATTTCTTCTCCTGCCCACTGACAGCAACAATACCAGATGTTCAATATTTTCTACCTGGGCACCTCAGTAGCCTAACAGGATTTCTTCACTTCACTCTCTCTCATCCACACTGTGTAGTGCACAGAAGCCAGACATTCTTTTGGTACACTGTTTTTATTCTCTTTGCCATCTGATTCAAATCCTTAAACGTCTTCTCCTGAATCTCTGTGGTTTTGACCAACTTTCTTATGGTCAGTGGACATAGAGACAGTAATGAGACAGTAATGAAAGGGGGGAAGAAGTTGTTTCTGGAGGTCACTTCTCACCAGTTTCTCCTCTTTTCAGCAGTGAAAAAATGGATGTGACAGCCGTAACGACCCACCTGAGAAACAGGGACCAAACATTCAGTTTCCTGCGCACTAAAGTTGGGAATACAAAAGTCTCATCAAATCTCTGCCCGTTTGCCAAGAGCTTAACAAGATCATTATGAGGTTGGAGATGGAGAGATGGGATGCTAGAAAAGGGTTATAAGGTAGAAAGAAGATGGGGTCTCAGACATCAGTGACTGTGATGCATACTGAGTGTGAGAAGTAGAACTAGTCACTTTGCTCTAAGTTCAGAAAAATGAACAAGAGGAGACTGGGAAACGTGGCTTCTATGGTGAGAAAACAGACTGGAGACAGGAGCAGAGGTCAGATTTACCTGAAATCCTTCCTAGCACTATGATTCTGTTCATTTATTATGTGAGTGTTTCTTCTAAGGCAAGGAGAGTGAAGTATTACTGAGTCTTCCTGAAATATCTTCCATATCTTAGAGAATAGACCGGTACCTCATGAATAAAAGGCACCTCAAGCCAGGCTGTACCTTGGAAAATGCAGAATTTAGCCAGAGATGTAGAAGAGTAACAAGATAGTGACCTGCAAGAAAATGCTCTCTCTCCCAACTACTCAATACACGCGCGCGCGCGCACACACACACACACACACACACACACACACACACACACACACAGTTGCAGACTCCCTTGGATCATGCTACCTCAGTGTCATATAGACATGAACTGAGTGTGTACCATGTGCCAGGCAGGGGACTGTGGGAAGATATCAGGACAGACTAAGTCTCATGCTGCCTCACACCATCTCCCCATAGGTCAAAGACTTCTTTCAAATTAGTCATTTACACTTTGGTGTAAAGGAGATTTAAAGCCCAGGCTTTTCCCTGACACCAGTCTGGTTTAGAGAAGTTCTGATTGAGAAGGGGAGTGTTTTGGGGCTTTAGTCTGGCCCAGCTGCCCATAGGTTATTCCAACACACTGCCCTCTCTCTCTCTCTTACACAGCTCCTATGCTCCTGTTTCAGCACTCCAAAGAAACTTGGGACTTGGAGCTCTGCTGCATAATTTTTGGGGGTCAGTTCTCTGCTCCTGCTCCTCGCGTAAGGAAGAGGGAGGGAATGGATTTATCGCACAGAGCCAACCCACAGCGCTGAAGCTGTCCCTTCTTAATCACAGCAGAACAATGGAAGGAGGTCAGGTCAGGCTGATTCAGGGAAGTGGAGCCCTCAGGGCATGATGGTCCCAGCCAGGATCTGTTCAGAACAGGAGGAGCTTTTGATTTTTAGCATGTATTGATGATGTGCAAAGAATAAACAGGGGAAACGTAAACATTAATATTATTTAAAGATATTAGAGAACAAACAGAAAGCAAACCCAAAATTTAGGTTATCTCTATCAAGGCAACGACAATTATGATCATTTTCAGATCCATTTATGCATACTTACATATATATGTATATATGATTTGTCATCTACCTAGCTATCTACCCATCTATCTATCTATTACACATTAGGTGCTCAGTGTGGGGAATATAAAAGAGGATAAGGCATAGTTACTGCTTTCAAGGATCTCATTCTGTACCTGTGGACACTAAGTACAATGCAATGGTGAAATGGGGCAAATCGCACATATCTTTTTTTTTCCAACTCACTGTTCAGTGACATCGTTTTGATAGTTTCAACTGACCATTATAGAGTATTTATATAAATCCAATTTTTTTCCCCAGAGAGCTGTTTACCAGCACACCACTGATTATGCATATCACTAATGTGGTAAATTAATTTTGCTGTGAGTTTTATTTGATTACAGGTGCTTAATTCTGTTCACAGTTATACACAGTCATCTCCTTTTACTCATGTAGCACCATTATTTGTTGTCTTAAAAAAAGAGAGAGTGGTGGAAAACTATCTCATAAAAGAAAAAACAAACTTCTTAGTATTCAGAGCTCTTATAACTTTGACTCCAATGCATCTCACTCTCACTAGAAGGTTCAAGCCCAGTTAGAGGTCTTCTTACTACTCGTCAGACAAGCCAGGTATTTCTTTATCCCTGAATTCTCACTTAGACTGACACCTCTTACTTGATGAGTGTGAAGTCTTCACCCTCCCTATTTTAATCCAACTCATTCTGCAAGGCAACCAGAAGGTCTAGCTCCCTCAGAAATTGTTCTAAACACTGTATATCTATTAACTTATTTAATCCTTATAGCAACTATTCCAGACTACCATCAGCTCTATATTAGAGATGACAAATTAAAACAGAGAAAGGTTATGTAACTTATTTGAGGTCATGTGCTGTTAGTGGTAAAGCAGACATCTGAATGCATGCAGGGTAACACCAGGCTCTGTAAACTTAACCACAGTGTAATAGCACCTCACTGAGAGCCAGGGCTCAGAATGCACTATCTAAGGACCACAATAATGTCTCACTTTTCTGACTTTGCACTCGTTTTCTTGATTACTTTTTTTTTGACATACGCTATTTAATGGCAGCTCTAGCTACATTGCCTTGCATTCTAATTGTTTCTGCCATCTCACTTTGTCACCTTGAAGACTTGGACTTTGCGTTCCGCTTCCTCTATATGTATCCTCTATATATTTGGTGCCCAATGACCTCCTTAAATTCTTTCTCACCTTTTCGATCTCCTACCTAAGCTTACCAGAATGTTGAACATATGTGGGACAGATCCTAATGCATCCTCAACTGATCTTAAAGAAGATAACAGACAAAGTTGGATTTTCTTTTGACAAAATAAATAAATAAATAAAATAAAATATGTAAAGAATTGCCAAGGTAACAGCTCTCTAGAACTTTGAGTGTGCTTCCACTCATGTGTTTCAAGCCCCTTCCTCTACTTTCTCCTTTCCTTTGAACTATAACAAATAAATTGGGTTCAGTTTGTTCAGTTTAAAGAATTCGTTTCTCACGTGAGTGACAGGGACAGGGAACCTGACTGAGATTCCCTGGCATCCTGCCAGAACCTGTCTCTGAAGTTTTTTTTTTTTTTTCTGGAAATTATGTTTCCTATGAATTAAGTATAGATTTACCATTTATTTTAGTAGCCTAGAGCACGTGGGCACAGCCCCTTCTTAGTAAATAGATGCAATCATGAGAACTCTCCCCAGTACAACTCAATACAAATGTTTTCAGGGAGTTGAAATAACAGGTCTGAACAGGTAGCACTGGAGATAATTTCCAAATTCAATTATATTATTTGCTGAGGTAAATACACACACCCCAAAGAAGTAGTTTCAGCTGTGGGCGTCAAATGAAACCTAAAGTACATTGAGTATCACTGATTTCTTTCTTTAACTTGAACTCATGAACATTTTGGATCACTTTAAGGCCAAAGGACAACATGGATAGTCCAACCTTTGGCTCTCAATTTTCTCTCCTTTGCCTGTATTCAAACATCACCATGTGGTTTCTAGTCCTGTCTTCTTTTCTATATAATCTATTTCCACATTCCTGTTATGGCTGACGGTTGATGACTATTACACTGAGATTCACTGCACTTTATAGTGCCATTTGATTTTAGGATACAATGACCTTGATTAAACTTTTGGAAAATATTTGTTTTGATTTGTTTGCTTTCTATGAATGGTATCAAATAAATAATACCTAAAAAACAGCAGTCATGACTTCTTAGCATAGGTGTGCCCTACATAGTAGTTGTTATGGCATTATATTGGTGCCCTAAGACATTTTGAATGTAGCCTAGACCTTAAAGCAATAATTGAACTCAATCCATTTACTGCAAAAGGCCTCTGCTGCAGAGACTACTCCTGCTGAGAATCACCTAAAAGTGCCCCCAGGCTGCAGAAAGGCCCCCCCCCCACACACAGAAGAAGCCCACTGGGCAAATGCCTCCAAGCCTAAGGGCCAATCCCAGTCTGGCAGCTTATAAACACCATTAGCAAAGCCTACTGCTGAGTTATTATGCAGCAGAAGGATGCTTGAAACTGCTGGTTGGTATTGTTGTTTTATTTCTTATTTGCCTGGGTCAAAGGGGCACATTCTGTTGAAAAGATCAGGCAATTTCAACTTCTCATCTGTTTCTGATAATGAGAATTATATACAGACTTATTAAATGTTGTGATTTTTTCCCAAATCTCCAATGTAGTATATGGCACATCAACTATGCCATTGGTAAAGACAGCCCAGCAAACCAAGCAAAAAGGAACAGAGTTAGCTGTTTTAGAATCTTTTACAAGATTTGAGCCAAAGTGAGGCAGTTTATTCACTAAACTATACAAAGGATTAAACTGCATATTGTGAGAGACTAAAGAACAAATGCAATTATTTATGTGAAGAGGCACTAAACTTATAATTACCATTCAGCCCTACTTTTTGGATTTAGATTTTTTTTTTTTATCCTTTCTTCCTCTACCACTATCCCACTTCACTTACTCCAAAAAGTCAATAAAAGTTAAGACTTTGAACTGGCAATTGAGAGACACAGGTGGCAAAAAAAAAAAAAAATACACGTTTAGTGTTTTGTAACTGCATCACAATTATGCTCTTGAAACAAGACACTATATCCCAATGTTTTATTTGTTAATATGCCCTTATATCATCTGATTCATTAAATTAGTACATGAAAATCTAAACAGAACATAAAAGATATGAGTTTCAGTTCTGTTTTATTACTGAAGAGAAAAGGTTTGAAGAAATGACCCAGTGATTCTAAATTGTCACATTCATTAGGGCTCATTGGTGTTGATGACACTAAACTACTACTGCCGAACCTCAGTGTGAGCCTTATTCTTCACGGGGTCGAATGCGATGAACTCTCAGTGGTAGTTGCTGACCCTCTGATTCATGCCATCTTGCAGCCGGCTTTCCAGAACGAGAGCATCCTTGATGGCTTTGTTCTTTCCTTGTGTAGAACTTGAAAAGCTGAGGAAACTTCGTAGAGGGATGGGTCCCAGTAAGATGATCCGACTTGTTGCTAGAATGAATATTTAACTTGATTGGCTTTCTGCTTCCATAATCATCAATCCTGGAATTGTATTCACATTTTATGAACTCTCTGTCTCTTCGGCTCCTTTGATCTACAGACATTGTCTTCCATTTGCCTGCCTCCCAACTCATCAGCTCCTGAGTCCCTCTAAATAATGTGCTACATAAGAACTTAGTGTTGCCCAAATAACAAAAGATAGATCTGAATGCTTCAGTGCACCATGAAAGGCTGTTGAAACCATCAATCTTGCTGGCTCTTGTAGAGGTCAAGAGACGGCAGGGCCAGCTGGCCAATCAATTAACCATGAAATTCAGTTTGGAGCTTACGAAAAGCCGTCCTGTGTTATTCTTTCCAGCAACATAACTGTCAATATTTATAGTAGGTCATATATAAAGACTGAAGGAAGCAAGCAGAGTTGCTACCAAGAGTATCAAATGCTAAAACCACTGGTATTTCTCATGTGTTTTTAAAAAGAGTCAGTCTTATAGAAAATACAGTTTCTTGAATCAAATTGAACATGAAAAATATCTTATAGAGCCTCTAGAAAAGAAATTGCATGGTGGCTACCCATAAAAGTTTGTGCTCATCTTTCTCCACAGTCATCATTGTTGACTCATTATAAGTCAGAAAAAAAATGTCCTCTTTGGCCTCCTGGAATGAATCTTCTCTACAATTGTATTGGATCAATTGTACTCTTAATGTCTGTGAGCACAAAAGGAGCAAAATAAATAAATTAACTGATAGTCCCTGAAAAGAGATGGTATCAGCAGAGAGGACCCCCTGAAGAATGAATTGTTTCTTTCCCATATGACCTTCTACTCTCTTAGTTACAACACTAGAATTCTGTACATATCTTGCTGTTATTTTTCCTGTAATCAGTTCTTTTTTTCCTCTATTTGTCTTTGATGACACAGATACAGACAGATAATTTCTCCGATGAACTTTTCTTTCTTCACAATTTCTGTCATATATTTTAAAATCAGTTTCAATTTTCCTTATATACTTGTGTATCTTTCACATCCACACATGCAGACACATTGTCCACCCTGCAGGATCCTGATGCTACCTTTTTAATTTTTATTATTCCTCATATGAGACAGGCATATTTGTCTTCATTTTTAGAACAGAAATTAAAGAATCAGAGTGTTGAATTAATTAAGATAACCAACTTAAAACACCTAATATGATGTCTGATTTATAAGGATCAATACATGTTCTATAATATTAATGATAATTATTGCCAACTAACATACCTAAGATCAGTTTACTTGTGAGTGATTGCCAAGATTTTAATCTAGATTTATTTAATGCTTAAGTCTCATATTTTCCTCTTCTTAATTTAGAAGTGCATTTATTCTTAAGACAGACATGATATAAAAATGAAAAGATAAAGGAAGGTTATTAGAGGGACTTTCTAAAGAAGGGGCAAAACAGGGGTGCCCAGGGACCTTTGGAACGACAGGAGGTAAGGGAATCAGCTGCTGATTCTTGGGGCTTTTTGACAAGATGGTAAGCAGGTCCAAGAAGCAGTCAGGGAAAATTAGTGCTATAATCTTATAATTATCTATAATCTATTATCTATAAGTCTTCTCTACACTAATACTCTGTAGTAGTAGAGTGCAATTCTATGTGCCTTGCCTAAATAAAACAGTAATCCTCACAAAAACCAAATGAGACTATACTAGTAAAGCACCTGACATCATCCCTGTTCCATAACATAAAACTGCGTTCATAGAAACAGGAATAGCACTAAGAGTAGTTCCTGGGCAAAACCAGAAGTGGGATCATTGGCACCCTGTAGGGAGGGGAAACACTTTTGGGAGTATCTACATGCCTGTTAAATAGAGACCTGATGGGAGAGAGTATGAAGTTGAGACTTCTAGAATTTGCCTTCTGCTGTAATCAGTCTTCTCAACTCCCTTCTCCCCACCAAAAACTTTTCCTACCATAGTCATTCCTCAATCCAGAGATTTCAAGGAATTTCCAGAATGTTTTGAGGGATGGGCAATATTGTTAGAATAAGTGTGTGATACTCAAGAAAACTATTCTAAACAGAATTTTTATTTTAATTTCATATTCTTTTATCTATAAGCATATCTGTGTTCATTAAATGATAAGAGTGCTATCCTCTGCCACAAATGGAAATATAGTACTATAAAAAAAATTGTACAAAAAATATTAAATAGGTTTTGTCCATGGCCAGGATGCTGAGAGAGAATACCTGCAGATGGGAGGCCAGGGTGTTATAAGTCTGAGTCCATAACAAATGGACCAGGCTTCTCACTGATCAGGTATGTGGGAGTTAGGGGGACAATTAGTGGATGTGGTTGGGTCTAGAATCCATGAGGGAACCAGAAATGAAAGATCGAGCATTATTTTAAATAGTATGTTATAGCGCAAAGAGCCCTGATTAGAATTTTGGAGTCTAAATACTTAACATGTTTTAGAGGAAGAAGATGCTCCCAGGGCTTTTGCTTTCTTATCTATAAGAAGAAGGGCCTAAATTAGATATCACTTACTAGATTATCTCTGAGTCCATTCCGGTTCTAAAATCCCAAGATTGTGCACTAAGGTAAATTGAATTCAGTGAGTATCCTGCATGCAGAAAATACTTTTTTTTTTTTCAAATAATAATAGTAATAATCAGGTGGGTAGTAACACTCATTTATCCAGCCTCTTCTCTGTACTAGTGTTCACATGTACATATGTTATCTCTTTAACAACTCAATTTGATAAAAGAAGCTCAGTCATTGTTTAAGGTCAAAATGGATTCCAACTCATTTTCAAAGACTTCATTCTTTCTACTCTGCCCTGCAGCCTAAATTCTTCCATCCTTTTTGTCCTTATAAACTTGTGTCTTCCAAATAGCAGGTCAAAACACAGAGGAGGAATACTATCAGAAATTCAAGGAGAAATTGGACAGCAACAGAATTATAAGGAGGAATTCATTAAATAAATAAGGACTTGGCCTTCGATCTTCACCAGGTGGCTCCCACTCCTTCCCACTCAGTCTCAGCTTTTCTTTACAGTGTTATGGGGTGGGGGGGGGAAAGCAAAAACAAAACAAGCAGGAACACTACTAAGATGCATACTGCAAAGTAAAAAACACTCTCACAGATATTCCATTTGAGCCTACAGAGTAGGTGTTATTACCCCATCTTACAGGTGAAGAAACCTAGAATTAGAAAAGTCAAGACTTGCTGAAGTCCACAAGCGTAGGACTTCAAAGAACATGGCCTTCCAACTTTCTGGTGTCCATTACACTGTTTTAGCAACAAGGAAACCTGTGCATTTTAAAAAGTCAAACGTGTACCAACTATGTTTCATTAAGGATTGGTATGAAGAGAAATAAAAGATAAAGACCAGACATCAAGGTCAGGATCACTGGAAGTAAACTTTTTCTCTACACCACAATTTACCCCTTGATAAGCCATGTGGAAATGACTGGTGGCTTTTTGAAGCAGTGGAGATATCTGATGGGATACTGCCTGGGCAAGTTTAGTCACGTGCTTATGAGGGAAGAGAGTGAATAGCCAGCGCTCTCTCCTCCTGTTGAAATACAGAGTTCAGATGGTCAACAGGCATTCATGGACGCTTACTACCGATTTTCTCCATTCTCACTGCTAGCTTTCTTTTTCATATCTAGTCTCCAACTGTTTTGAGCATTTAAGTAAGTAGGTTGACTCAAAAGAAGACTTGAACAACAAAATCATTTCTTTCCCTTTTGATATTTAAATATTATAACTATTAAATATTAAGAATTTAGCAGTTGTAGTTTCTAAATACAGACTGTCTTATAAAAATTTTTATTTAAAAAAAATATGTCTTAATTCCAATGTCTGTTGTTTCTTATTCAACTCAAGTAAATTCTACTTGGATTATCTATTGTATGTAAAATAAGCATTTCTCCTAAATGTAATCTAGAAAGTTTACTTCTCACTTGCTGGTACCATGATGGACAGTGATTGATCTATAACCACAACCCTCTTATCGGGAAAGTCGATTCCAAAATATCCACCAAAAATGTAAATGGAAAAATTACAAAATGTAGGGGAAAAAACAGATGCACTTGGGTCAAAAGAAAAGTGATCAGAAATGGATTTTTTGAAATAAAAGGAGCAGCAGTTCAGGCTAGTGTGTCCTCCATCCACTAAGCCATATAGATAAAGAATCCTATTGTTGCTGAAAAAGATAACTGAATAGAAGCAAAGATAAGTCCATTGATCTAAGTCAAACTGAGACAGAATTAGTACTTGCAGTGGAAATGGACAAGCCGTGAAGGGAATTAGCTATTTGTATGTCTATAGGCATAAATAGCTAAAAGTGTTGGTGACTTCTACAAAGAAGATCCCATAAGGGAAGGGAGACAGTCAGTTTGCAAAAATTTCTAAAAGATTGGTAGCGATATGTTAAAAAGTTAAATAGAATGTTGAGTGACACAGCAAGAATTCTAAAATAATTAAAACTGTATTTTCTTCATCACTTTATGATCCTGATTATTAAAACTCAAGGAACCCATTCCTAGTTACCACAGCTAGTATATCTTTCCAAAGGGTGAAGAGAACTATTTTTAAAGAAAAAATATTAAAGCAAATGACTAAACTCTGAAGTAGGTATTTTTTAAAAAGCAGAATTTTAACACCTTAAAGGCCATGTGCAAAAGGAGACAATTCTCTGTTTCGTGTGATGGAGCTAAGAGTAAGTTTTAGAGAGAAGAATTTTATCAATAAAATTGTAAATTATTTCATTAATTAGGGATTCTTGGTATGTGAAGTGAATAAACCAGTCTGAAAGGTTAAATATCACAGTTGTTGATTTCCTAAATGAAACAGTATTTTATTTGCCAAGAGACAGTTGAGTTATCCAGTAAGGTGAGTAACCTCCCAACCTTCTCACTCCCTCCCTCAGACTCTCATTCCAAAGTAATTCTGGTTTTTACATTCTTTTGGATGGACAATAGAAGAAAAAGGTTGAAACTCAGATTAGATATGGATAAGAGGTTAAAGAGTCCACTTTCCATTCCGAGTGGATTAAACATTTCCTAATACTCTTTGGTCTTAATCCTTATTTCATTTGTCTCTATGATTCTCTAAGTATCTTGTGCCTTGTGTCTTTGCTTAGCATCCTCAATCCCTTGAAGATTACCATCTTGAGGGTCTCATTCCCTTCCCTGCCAATTTATAATCTCTGCTAACTTTTACTGATATTTACTATGTATCAGGCATTCTGCTAAACACTTTATAGATATAATAGTATTTAATCCTCACTAAAATGAAATAAGATTGGTACAATTATTACTTCTATTTTACACATGAGGATGCTGAGGCTTAGAGGAGTTAGGCACCTTGTCTACCACCCACAGCTGATAGGTGATAGTGTAGTAATTGGAGCCCTTTCTGTTAAACTTTGGGTCCAAGAAGGTTAATAACACCACTCTTCACAGCCTGCTCATGATTACCAACAAGAATAGCACAAACTTCCATTTTTCTCTGACCCAAAAACTTGGTTTAACTTCCATGGTAGAGATGAGCACTGTGGTCGCAGAGTGCTTATTTTTATGGTTTTCTCTTTGCTACATCTGTTCTATCTTCCTCTCTATTTCTCCTTCCACTGCATTGTAAATACACTACTTTTGTTACAGATATATTAACTGTCTTACCATGTCTTTGTCATGGGAAATGGAGTCTCCTGATGATATCACATTTCCGTTACATCATTTCTCAAACTATTAAACATATCTAAATTTCTCAAAGAAGAAGGAGGTTGACTGGGTCTTTCCTGCAGTCCGTTCAGACTTCTACATCACCTCTATTAATCACCTGGTTAATTATCTGAAGAGGATTATAGACCATTTCATCATTTATGACAATCTCAGTTCCTATGGGTTTTGACTGCTGTGCTAGAGTAGGAATCTACTTTGCCTTCACCGCTGTCTTTAGGTCCTAGCACAGTGCTCAGAAAGGTATCTGTTGAATGAATAAAAAAAATGAATGAATGATTTTTTCTGTGGCTTCAACACCTTGTTCATATTCTTTCCTTCCACCTAGTCTTCCATGTGATTCTTTGGGGGGAAAAAAAAAACCTTTCAAAATAGAAATGAATAAAAATAGATATTGTGTGAGAATAGTAGCCCCTTTCCCAAGTTCTCAATGTATGGTGAATGTACTTTTTGCTGTAAAGAAAATGAATGCTCAAATCGGTATATATGTAAATACTACTTAGTGGCAGCTCTAGCTCAGAGGGAGCAAGGTGAATAGAACAATAGGTAGAAAACAGAAAAGTTGTTTTCTGATGTGAGTGAAAGTGGTTAGAAAGTACAAAGAAAAAAAATATATATATATTTTTTTAAAGAAATAGACTTTCAAGTTATTTGGAGGAATTCTAACAGCAACTGTAAAAAGTTAAGCTCATCAGATACTTAGGGCAAAATTGTAAGGAGAATGATTTCTGTGTTATGAAAACATTGAGAGTGCAGGTATAAGTTAAGGGAGTTCAAGTAACTAATTGTTTGGAGGGCTTTTTTTTTTTTTTTTTTTTTTTTTTTAAGTTGTAATCAAGATTTGTGCCTGGAAATACAGACTGAAAGGGTTTTCTCAACAATTCACTGAAAGAATTAACTTTAGTTGACCTCAGGTTACAAACACACAAAAGCTAGGAAGAAAAAGATTTATCCCTTAAAGGGAGAGAAAGCTGGACTCTGTAATTATCTTAAGTCCCGTAACTTTCTATCCCTAGAAGTAAATATCTCCAGTGCCCCCTCACCCAGCCCCCTTGCAAGAAAAATCCTTTCTTTTGCTCTCTAATGGTTGGCTAAGTGTGATGCTCCTGACTAATTAATAAAGAGGAAAAGGATTGAGGGATTAGGAGGCAGGATGACCTCAATCCCTAGAGCATCCAATACATTTAATGTATTGCGTTTATTGCCTACTTGTAGGTAGCTACTGAAAAGATACCTTTTTGGAGTCTTCTGTATTGTGTCCAGCTATTTATCACTGGGATTTTCAAAGTACATAAGAGGTACTATGTGCTAGACAATTTTGTGCAGAGAAGGGAGACGATCAGCAGTCCCAGACTCTACAAAGAGCTGGAGTGGAGGGAGTCAGACCATAAAATCTCAGAGGCCCTTTTAAATGCCATTGACCTTTCATGAAACACCATTTACAGCTTCCATAGCCTTCTAATTCTCTCTCTCTTGTGGCCCTTACTCACTTGTGACTTTGTATTATCCTTATTTATGCAGAGCGTGCAGATATCTTCTACACTGTATGCTCTTTAGAGAAAGGATCTAGCTCTGTCTTATCTTTGTGGCCATTTTAGCACAAAACATGGCCCCTACTAGAAACTCAGTAAATATTTTTTGAACTAATAAGTGATTTCTATGAATTGAGCTCTTTGAAAATTTTCTCATGCATGAGACGATTGTCTTATGCAGCAACTGTGTGTTGGACTGAATGTGCATTGGCTTTTGCTTGGCATCTATTATAGGATGCAGTCAAGGGCAAACCTATAAGGCTGTACAGTATAGTAGATTCAGGGCAAATGCCCTGGTCATGAGCATACTGCATCTGGGTTCTGGGACTAAGAAGAGGTTGTAAAACAGAAAAAGTTTTCTTCCCAATAAACTTGTCAAATTACTATTGAAATTCCAAGCAAAACTAACTAACTAATTAACTAACTAACTAACTAACTAAACAGAATCATGGCCATATTCACTTCCCATGCGTATAGTTAGTGCTCTTCGACTCTCTTTTATATTTATATTGGATTCATTCTAAAAAGATAATAGCATGCCTTTGTAAATTGTATAGCTGAAAGGTTTGTGTCTTTATGTGAGGCTAGGGTAAAAAATGTGTTGAGTTAAAAATCAGTGAAGACTATGGGATTTGAAGGACATGGAGATGAAATCCTGAGGGATTGCTTGTGTACTTTTATTATTTATTTATTTTTCGCCCTCTCAAAAAAAAAAAAAAAAAAAAGAAAAGAAAGAAAAGAAAAAAGAAAAAACCAGGTTTAAGGTATGATGGCAGATATGATGGCAAGGACAGTCCTATAGTAATATGTCATCAATTACAGAGACACTGTTAATAGACCAGGAGAATTTCCTTATTCTGCGAGTTATGGAAGACTTTATATATTTAGGTCACCATTTTACCTGAGGTCAAGTGGTTTGATTAAAAAAAAAGTAATAAAACAAGAAATAAATATTTAAGAACATCAGGATTCTAGAATTTTATAGCTAAAAATGCCATAGATATCAGTGACTTCTGGTTCAATGATAATATTTAATAAAAACCAAGGCCTGGACAGATTTAATGGCTTGTTTAAGTAATGCAACTAGTTAGTGACAGAATCTCTTTGTATAGAACATCTCATATGTTGTCTGAATGAAAAATGAAACCATCTCCCTCGTTCTATTTGAAGCATGGGTCACAGTAGCATTCACATCTCTTTGTTCACAAATGCTTTTCTGACAAGAACATCACTTTTATTTTGTATCATTACTTTAGAGAATGTTTAGAGCTGGGGGTAATTCTGGGACTATACAAAAAAAAAACAATGAACTGGGATTTTGGAACCTGAAGGAAGCTCCAATGTATGAGCTAGATATTTAAATTCCCTTCTTCTCAGTTTCCTAATTTACAAAACAGTCCTGTTCTGGCTATATCATAAGGTCAAAATAAATTTAAATTGAAAATATACATGAAAATAACTGAAAACATTATTTGAATATAAGGAATTCTAAGTATTAATATTATTTTCCCCTATTTGTAATGTGACCTCAGGGCAGGTCAATTTAAAGTTATATTAATTTCAGGTTGGAGCATCCTATGTAGAAGTCATAGTGTAATTTAATTTTCATGAATATATTTCAGAACTTCGGAATCCTGACTTCAGAATTTAATGATGAAACACAATTGAAAACTGGGTTTTCCCAAGTAAAGAAGTAAGTGAAAGAAATGTTTAAAATCCCCATTAAGGAAAACAAGGTACCAACCTCATACAGTTATACTTCCTCTATTAGATTTTTGGGAATTTAGCATTTAAAAAATTTCAAGTGCAAGCCTCTTATTTTACAGAGAAGAAACTGAATCCCAGAAAGATTATGTGATTTTACTTAGTCATTGGAAGTCTGTAGCTGTTTTAATTATTAATTAATTAAGTAATTTATTTATTATAGATTTTTATTAAATTACCCACAGGAGCTTACACATATAAGCACAGAGATGTTCAGGTGTTCAGCCAGCATGTCACCTTGCTTTACAATCAGTCTCCACACTATTGCAGTAGTCTTCTGAACTTTCTGAACAATTCCAGCCTGCCTTCCAAAGAGCTTTCTTAAATCATACGCTTGATTATAAGACTCCCTGCTTCTCTTCACAGTGAGACAAATGATGGGAACTTTAAAGAGAGGTAAAGAGAACTGGTGACTCAGAATGTAACTCATGTTCCTCGGGATGGCTTTAAAAGACCTTTATAATCTGGTTCTTTCCAGCTTTCCTGTCTCAGGTGCCACATACTTTCCTCCCCCTAATTGCATAAACCTTTGTCTCTGGGATATTCTTTTCCTCATTTGCCTGGATAGCTCAGATTTTGACTGCAAGATAACTTCTATTAGAAGCTTTCTTTGTCTAACCTTCTCCTCTCTCTCATCTTACAGTCCAATGTGGATAGCTCTCTTGTACAAATTTTCTAATTTTATTGATTTCTCCTTTTACCCAATACGAACTCAAAAACTATTTAATAAACAAATAACTAAATGAAGTCATATAACTGTCAATATTCTCTAAATAGACATTAATTTTAAGAAAATATTGAGGTCCCCTGTTTCTGCTGCAGTTTTATTGGATAAACTATTTATTCAGTCTTCATCTTTTAAAATGAAGTTTTCTTAATTAATAGTTAAAAATATGTTCAAAATCCTTTTCAATAAAACAAGGAATATTACGTGTTTTTATCCTTGCCATCTTCATTAGCACGATACTAAAAATTTTTCTAACTAGTAGAATAATATGAAATACAGGGCCTGTGCTGAAATTTCTAGGTGAAGAGCTAGCTCACTGTCTCTCAAATTTGACTCATTATTTGTCTATTTATTAAAATAAAATGTGAAATGATACAGCTTAACTTTTTCTCTAGTAGCATTAAAGTTCTGATAACTTTATTGATTCGTTTGCAAAAGATTGACTTGGGACTGATATTATTAGTTTGTTCCTTCTTCACCCAAAAACATCATATAAATTATAAATACCATCACTAAGTAGCAGATTTGGCATGAAAGGGGTAATTATACAAGATAAGATATTTGTGGCTGTACACACAGATGAGTCAGCTAATATACATTGGTATCCTCATATAATTGTTGAAATAATAAAATGCTTAATGTTCTAAGTCACCCATAGTTGAGTATCCACCCATGACTGCAGCCTGCGTTGTTTCCGGGAGGTACCTATATGGGATGACTGCTAGCTCTCCTGTGACCATTCATACATACTACCTCTGCATGTTCCCTGCCTACTGCAGGTCCACATTCTAGTGTATGGCAGTACACAGGTACTAGCTTCATGATGTGTAAATCACAGGTGCCTATTAGTTCCTTCAAGGCTACTAATAGGGACTAGCCAGCACTCTCACTGAATGTGACCTTCTCATGGCTGTTTGTGGGAATTGCAGCTTCCACAGCATACCAATCAGGTCTTTGGGCATTCTAAGTTTCAATCCTGGCTTTATACAAAAGTAATAGGAAGCAATTGAAGAACTATAGTGCTATAAATTTGAAAATATTACATTAAAAAAGCAAACTGTGATGAAAAAATTTGAGAAAAGTAAACAAAGAAAAAAATATTGAAGTGTTTCTGTGTGCTTTGGTCAACTCTATATAGATGGTACAAATAAATGGTGGATGATCAACAACAGGTTGGCTAGTTAGCTCTGATCTTCAGATTTCCCAAGAAAGTTCATAATTAGAGACTTCTTGAATAGTACTGGGGAGGGTGGGAATGGAGAAGAGGAAGATGAAAGCTAGTAGGTTTTTTGTCATGGTCTTGAAGCACTTGGCTTTTCAAAATTCATTCAAGTGGTATGATTCAAAAGCATATGTAGATGTTAAATAAAAAAAATCAAAACTCAGGAAATATCTCTGTAAGAAGGGCCTCTATCATCTCTGTAAATAGTTTATTTTAGAGTGAATTTTTATCCTAAAAGTCTTTCATTCAGCCTAAGATTTATCATGGTCTTTAAGTAGCTATCTCCCTTAAAAAAAAATCCAACTCCATGGTTATGAGCAGAACTAAGCATTATTTCTTGTATTATGTTCACTTGTGTTTCAAGTCTGTAAGTTATATGGATTACAATTTTCTTCCAAAAATTACTTAATACATAATTTAACTATTTTTATAGTATATTAAGCCTTTACTTATCAGTATGAATAGTTTCAGTAGAATAGCAATTCTTCACTATTAAAACATGAAACAATACAAAATGAAAATAAACACACAAATGAAAGAGGACAACATAATCTTCTAAGTGGAGTGGCAGAGAATCTTTTTAAAAGTCAAGTAGCATGGCAACAAGAATCAAAGCTTAAAGTTTTCTGTAGGGAAGAACTCAGATACTACACAGTTATTTTAGTCTTGAGTCTCTTATAGACAATGTATGAAAGCAGAAACAAATGAATGATCAGCATATGAAATGCAGAAAATAAAACACACAATATTTCATCCAGGAAGTTAGCCACCTGACAATCAATTCTCCATGCTCATCTTGAAAGTAAACAGCAAATAGAAACAGAAACAAGGAAAACCAGGAGGGTAGACACAATTTTACCCATCTCTTTTATTTAACCTATCCAGTAGTCTAGGAGATTAGGTAATTTTAAAATAGTTGGTTAGATTAGGAAATGTTGCAAGGGCACAGGAGGTTTTCAAGGCGATTGCTACTTGAAGCTAGATATAGAGAAACATAAATAGTTTATATTTGAGGTTATAGAATCTCTAAGCTCTTCTATTAAATACAACATACAAAAAAGTTATTTCTATAGAGCCAATGACTATATTTGTATAATAGGCAGTTTTAGAAGACACTTGTTTTGTTTCCTATGCGGATTGTGCTTGAAATTAGATCAGAAGATATGTCTTTTGCAAATCAGTGTTCTATAAATTGAAAATTTCTTGTTTAGATATAAATTTTCTTTTAAAAGGGATTTCCTTAGAAAAGGTTTTTCTTTTCTCTTTTTCTTAAGCACTATTAAATCATAAGACTAGCTGAGTCAAGTCATACTCTACTTGAAGGGTAGAAGCCTCGGAGTCATCCATAATATTCTTCTATCTTACCAGGAAAGGAAAAAATGAAAAAAAGGGTCATTGAGCTCATAAAGGTTAATGGCAGAGCCCTATATTTTTAAAAGTTCAGCAATTCTTGCATCACTTGTTATTATATTTATCACTTTTTTTTTTGATCTAGGAAAATTTATAGTCTGATAAGATATACTGCCTTTTTACAGATCCAAGGCTTCATGCTAGGGTATATTTTGCCTATATGAATAGAATGATGAGCTTTACTTTATTTCTTGGATAAGTCTTAAAATGGAGACAAAAGACAAAAAAAGAGGAGGAGAAAAGTAGGATATATTCAGTATTCAAATGAAGAACTGAGAATAGGAAACTTCTTATTGTGCTCTTGGAAATTATTTGAAAGCAGAATCAATGAAAAATGTTATTTTTCCCCCCAAGCCTGCAGTTACCCGCTCCTTCCCCACCCTTTTATTCACAGGCTGGCAGACCAAAGTGCTGACCAAGTTTATAAATGGATTCATAGAAACTGATGAATCAGGCCCTGAAACTAAAAGATGAGTAGATCCAGCTAGCAAAAAGTAAAATAGAAGTGATTTTCAAACATCAAACGCTCCAAGTTGAAAGGCATTTAGGTTCAGTACACATATATTTGCTTTCAACTTGTAAACTTTGACAGGTACTTAAAAGTCCATCCTAGAAAGTGTTTCAACAGGTCATCAGAAGTTAGTCCTAAGACTTAGCCTAGACCTTTACACAGTTGACTTCAAATTAAATGTTTAGTTACTTTCATCTGTGAAGACAGAACCAGGTTTTTCACCAGCTCTGTAAGAAATGAGACAGCTGTATACAGATAAACAATACAGATAAACAGTTTCCAGAGTGTTATTAATTAGCAAGCACAAGAAGCCAAATATATTGCCTACCTCATTTTCAATCATGTTTTCTAGTGATTCTGATTCATTCACTCTATATGTTGAGTACCATCCATGGGTCAAGCATTCTTCCAAAGGCTGTAATTACAGCCATGAACAAGCCAACAAAGTCTTTCTCTCATAGAGCTTAAGATAGGAGGTGGCAGAAGATGAGCAAAAGACAAATCAGTAAAACAGCAGACAATGATAAACACTACACAAAATTATCGAAAGGTGCTCTGTAGTTCAATGATTGGTAGCAGCAGTAGACTGAGGTCAGAGAGGGCCTTTTTGAAGGCATGGTATTTAATCAGATCTAAATGATAGACATTGGCCTTCTGCAGATGCAAGGGGAAAGTGTTCTAGTAATAGAAAATAGTAAGTGCAAAGGCCCTAAGGCCTGAATGAGTTTGGAAAATTAGAGGAACAGCAATAAATAAAGGCCACTGACTTTGGAGTATAGTAGACTAGTGAGTGAGTGATAGGGAATAAGATCAAAAGGGGCTTGGAGGAGTTTAGATTTTATTCTGTAGTGAGAAGTGACTGCAGACTTTAAATAAGAGTGTAACATAATCTAATTCGTGTTTTAAAGAGATCATTTTAACTGCTCTATGGAGGATTCAAAGGAAATGGGCAAATGTAAGGTCAAAAAGATGAATTTGAAAGCTATTACTATAGTAGGCGAGAGATTATGTCTGGGGCAAAGGAGAAGAACTAAAGATAGAGAAAACTGGAAGGATTCTGGGCTATTTGGAATCAGAAGTTAAAGGATATGTTGATGGATTACATATAGGAGTGGGAAGATAGTGAGGGACTCCCAGATATCCGACTTGAGTAATTGGGTAGATAGCAATGCTATTTAGTGAGATATACCAAAACAGCAAAAGAGCTAGCTGAGGAAAAGATCGGAGCTGTGTTTTGACTGTGTTAAATCGGAGATGCCTGATGGACGCAGGAGTCTGGAGTTCTGGGAGACAGGAAGTAAATCTATATATTATCAGTACGTAAATGGTATTTGAAACCATTTGACTGTGTGTAGTAGGTGAAGAGAATGAGGCTCTGGAACACTTGGAAAATAAAGAAAGGAGAAGGACTGAGGGGCACTGAGATGAGCAGTCAATGAAATAGAAAACCAGAAGAGAGATTGTCTTAAAAAAACAAACAAGCATAATTTTGCCTAGTGGAAGATCTGGCTGATGCCTGCCTCGTTTTGATGTGTGCTTGGGGTGGTGGAGGTGGGCGAATTGGGGGAGAACAAACACAAACTTTGGAGTTAATATAAGTTTCTTGGTAATTTGGTAATGCTAATTATCTTAACTAACTTAACCTCACAAATAACATTATTTATTCCTTTCTCATGGATGCTATTAGGAAATGACTTGATCTGCAACAAAGATATAAGAGATATGGATACCCACACATGATAAAAATATCCCTTCAAAATTCATAAAGCAAAAACTTACAGGAAATAAAAGAAAAACAGGCAGGAATATATTAGGAGTGGGAGACTTTCGTTCCCTTCTCTCAGCCTTTAACTAATCGAGTATTGGCTTTTGAAATGTGAAACAACTGGAATAAAGTCTCTTGTTACATTATTCTCCTTTTAACTTTTGATTTATGTTATGAGAACGAAAAGCTAAAACTATAAGGTCAGAGAAAAATTTTCTGAACATGGACACAATGCACCTTTAAAATTCTCTATATGCTGAAGGCCAAACCTTCTATAGCTATGAAGAATGAGTATTTGAATAATCTGCATTTACCACTTTAGATGACCATGAGCACATAGACATATATTCCCTCTATACATGTACTATACATTAACTAGGAAATCCTCCCTCCTGGTCTCCATGCCTTGTTCTGTTGAGACACAACAGGACAAAACAAACACCCTTCAAAAAAAAAAAATCTTCCCGAATTTAATGAAGCCCCTTAATCTGTATACTATGCCATGGTTGTAGTGATTTTTGCCAATAATCATGCAAATGAATAAAAGAACACTGCAAGTCAAAAGAAAAGATGAAAGTAAGAACATTTTCTGTTTGTTAGTCATTACTTATTCTTCAACCTAAGAGAAAATTATATTAATTTTTAAAATGAAGTTAGTGACCTCGAGATAATCATGCTAAGTGAAATAAGCCAGAGAGAAAAAGCTGAAAATCATGATATCGCTTATATATGGGATATGAACCTAAAAACAACAAATGAATAAAACTAACAGAGACACATGGAGGTGGACAATAGACTAGTCGTTACCAGAGGGTGATGGGGAGGGGAGAGTGGGGAGGTAGACAAGATAAAGGCATCAAGTAAGTGGTGACAGAAAGAAATCTAACTATGGGAGTGGAACACACAAAGTAAATATATATATATGCCTTACTATTAAAATGTATAGCTAAAACATCAGATTTGTTAACAAATGTCATCCTAAAAATTAAATTAATTAATTTTAAAAAAAAAAAAAATAAAAATAAATAAAATGAAGTTAGTGAAAGAACATCTGAATAGGATTTCTATTTTCTTTTAAATTTTTAGGGATTCTTCTATTCTAGTTTCTATTGTTTGGGTTGGAGGAAAAAAAAATCAGGAACGGGATGAAATGATTTACTTTCTACAAAGATGCAAAAATTGGGGCACTCCAGGAAAGAAACTACTGACAAATCCAAAGACATTTTGCAGGGAGGAGTTGGAGACTGTACAAGACTAGACTCTACTTCATGTGGGCAGTGGCTGTGTTTTTGCTTGTTATCGTATGCAGATCAGTGTCTGACAAAGAGTAGATGCTCTAGAAGTAGCTCAGGAATAAAAGAATAAATGCTACCACTATGTTTGCTGTACTGGGATATAATGCAGTTGCGGAGAAGGACAGCTTCTCTAAGAAAGCTCTTTCTATTTTCTTTCAGCAGCAAGTAACAATAAGGATGTGTACTTTTTAGGTGCTTTTAAACAATAAAGACAATTTTCTCTTATGAAAGAAAGGAAATATGAGCAAACGAGGGCAAATAATAAAGATACTGGTCAGAACACATTGCCGGACACTGTGTGATACAGAAAGGTGCCCAAATTCACTGTTTTTCATTTATAAAATTTATTTTCTTACTAGGAGAAGAAAATTCTGTTGAACATTCATGGGAAATGCTTCTAAAGTTAAATAATATACTTCTACGAAAAAAAGATCATTTGAAACGATTTTTCCTCTGAGCACTGATATCCAGGGAAACTAGTAGTAAAGATCAAGGGACATCAGTCATAAGTAGATTCACCTATTCAGCCGTGATGTTATGTTTCAAGAGGTTTAAAGAAATGCTTAGCAATCTGGCTGATTAGGTTCCTTAGCTGTGATTATCAGTCTCATTTGATTATTAACCTAATTGCTATCTAAATCAAGGAAAGCTATTTAGTGATTGCTTCTTGATTTTTTTAAAAAATATTTTGACTCAAGGCAATATCTTTGATTTATCTTGTGCCTTTAGCAGTGCCTACTATACTGTTGTTTTGATTCAGCTTAGAAATATAATTTATTAATAAGACCATTAAAATTAGCAGTATATTATTATTTATGGGCCAAAATAGGGCATGATGAAATGAGAACTCAGAAGATCAATGGATCAAGGATTTGACTCATTGAAGGATAATTTGGAATTATTCTTTTGTAATCGAATTTCAGAGATAGCCTGTTGATATAGTACAAATCCTTATTTTATAGGTATAGAAACAGGGGTTTAGTATTGAATGTGCACTTATTTGACAGATTTTATTCTGGTTGTTTTATGTATGGCACCTCATTTCATTCTCACAGTAAATCAAATGAAGAAACTGAGATTCATAAAGGCAAGTGATTTGCCTAGGATCAAGTTAATCATGCTGTCTAGTTAAGCTAAATCAGGGCCTAAATTTATTTTTTCTCCCTTCTAATACAATGTTCTTTCCAGCACTGCCAATTGCCTTCTTTCTCAAATGGAAACCTAGTCGAGGTCATGCGTATTTTTTAAAAAGGAGTTTAGATCAAGAAAATCTTAAAAAGGTAAAATTTTTCTATATGGAAATATTTCCAGAGTAAAGGAGGGAAAAGGAGACAGAGGTATTAAATAATTTTTAGTTAACAAATTAGGTGAAACTATGTTAAATAATAATACAATATACAGATGAAAAGATGCCCAAAGTCACTAATCATCAGAGAAACGCAAATTAAAACCACAGTGAAATATCACTTCACACCTGTCATAATGGCTATCATCAATAAATAAAAGAACAACAAGTGTTGGCAAGGATGTGGAGAAAAAGGAACTCTCATTCACTGTCGGTGGGAATGCAAATTGGTATAGCCATATGGAAAACAGTCTGGAGGTTTCTTAAAAAGTTAAAAATGTATATATCTTTTGATCCAGCAATTGCACATCTGGATATTTATCCAAAGAAAACCAAAACAATAATCCGTAAAGATCTATGCACCCCTATGTTCATCGCAGCACAATTTACAGTAGCCAAGATATGAAAGCAACCTAAATGCCCATCAACAGTCGATTGGATAAAGAAGTTATGGTTCGTGTATATAATGGAATATTACTCAGCCATTAAAAAAATGAAATCCTATCATTTGCAATGACATGGGTGGACCTAGAGGTTATTATGTTGAGTGAAATAAGTCAGATAGAGAAAGATAAATACCACATGATTTAACTTATATGTGGAATCTAAGGAACAAAAAGAACAAACTAATCAAAACAGACTCACAAATATAGAAGACAATCTCGTGACGGGCAGGGGAGGGTGGTTGGGAGGCTGGAAGAATGAGATGATGGGTCAAAGAAGTACAAATTGGTAGATGATAGATGGTCATGGGGATGGTGAGCATGCATAGGGAATGCAGTCAGCAGTAATGTAATGGCTATGTGGAGAGCCAGAGGAGCGAAAGCAATCAGCGGGATCATTTCACAAACTATATAAATGTCTAACCAATGTACTGTATACTTGAAACACATAATAAAATAACATTTTTAAAAAATCAACCTTTTGATGGAGAGTGGCTCATTACTATTCATTCTGTTCCCTCCTATAGTTTTAGCCCCAGTCACTTGTGAATCACAGGCTGAGCACACAGCATGCATAGGCCTCCTCTGTGGTTGATGCATCAGGAGAAGATTGGGAGGGAGAGGTCAGGACTCGGAGTTCAAGATCTGGTCAATGCTAATTTTTTCCCGAACTGAGATTGAGATGATTTGACATGTTTTAATTTCAAACCTCGTATTTGATTTTCTTCACTTTAAAGTAAAAACCTATCTCATAGGGCTGGTGAAGATCAAATGAAAGAACATATGTATTTTTAAAAGGCCATACATTCTCAATTCTATCAGACCTAATATCCCATTTTTGAAATAGCTTGTAAAGCACCTTAACTATCTCAAAATGAAATTTGTAGTTGCTATTCTTTATCTACAAAGATACCTTTTTAAGTAATCAAAATAATGCTGTCACATACAAGAGAAATAGGGGAAATTAATTTGTAATAAGTAATAAAGTGCAGATCCATAATTCTTCCACAATTCTAAATCCAAATGGCTCAGAAATTTGGAAACATTTTGTAACTTGCTGTTTTTATTTTTCCCCATTAATGTGAATGGCCAGAAGCTTTTCTGCAGAAAAATTAATGTTTATGATTATAGGTGCTGTCCCAGTTTCCACTAATAATATTACATAATAGACACAATATATGCACCAGATCACCTTTAAAAAATATATTGAATTCTAGAACACATCTAGTCTTAAGAATTTTAGAGAAAGATGATGAGCCTGTTATAATTACTCATACTTCTATTATTCTTACTATATGTCTGACATTTTTCTTAGCTCATTCCTTTTTAATATCTTTGAGGTATGTATTAGTATTTTTAATTATTAATATTTTTGAAGTAGTATTAGTTTCACTTTACAGATAAGGAAATTGAGATTCAGGAGGTTAAGTAATTTGCCCAAGGTCACAGAGCTGGCATGCAGTAGGAGTGGATGGTGAAAGAAAGTGGGCAGTCTGCAGCATCCATGCTTTTGCTACCCTACTATACTGTATTTTAATAGGTACATACTCAGGCATGATTACCATGGAAGCCATAGAGACGTAGTCAGATATTTGTACCTTTACTTTGAAGACATATATGTATTCTTGCATTGAATTGGTGACTTAAAAACATGAACTATTGGGGTGATATGATTCTCTGAAATGGTGAAAAATGCAGTAAATTTCTAAGCAAAACAGAATACATTTTTTCTTTTGATTTATATAGTAATTGCATGCCTAAAAAATCAGAGTATATTAAATTCAGAATGTATAAAATATATTACATATAAAAATTATATATGAAACAGAGTTAGACACTTGACATACATGATTATAAGTAAGGTTTCCACCTACAAAATCATCTGTCATACACCAAGCATTGGCTGGGATGAAGGATGACCCTTCATTGTGCAGCAGCTATCTCGCCCACCCTGTCCCCTTTGATGCCAGTAGTTCTCCAACACTTGCCAACAAAATAAAGACAGAAATTGCTGTAAACTATAAGCCATTTCATAAGTACCAGTTATAGTTATAGTACTAATGTTGGTAAACCATTCTGCACTACAACGATGAAGACTGGGTCAATTAAAATCTATTAATGGGGCATTCAGAATTTCAATTTCATAATACTACAAATAAATGCAAACACAAATTTGACCATACAGATTTTATTAACTTCTATCTTGGCCATTTCCAAAATTTTATTTTTAATATTTCTTTTATGATGTTTATAAAAGATTCTGCCTTTCTGACAAAGTTAACTGTAAATGAAATATCACATTTTGAGTCACAGATAAGAATGAAATCCCAAGGGAAAAATAACACCTTCAACTTTTGGCTGTGTGTATGTGTGTGTGTGTGTGTGTGTGTGTGTGTGTGTGCGCGCGCGCGCGCGTGTGTAGAAAGGGAGGTAAAAAGAATGGGTAGAAGGATGGAAGGAAGGGAGGGAGGGAGGGAGGGAGGGGAGGAAGAGAGGAAAGGAGATGTCCAAGAACAAGGTATTCTTTTGTTTGTTTTATTTTATAATTTCTCCGAGCATTATTTCTCTTTCTCTTTACCTCTTAAAACCAAACTCATCCTTAAAGACTACTCAAATGCCACTTTTTCATGAATTAATCTTTCCTTTGTACTTTCATATTTTTTTCAGCACCTACGGTATAAATGTATCACATTGGGTATCCGTCATAATTCTTTGTTGAAATTACTGTCTTCCCTCTTGCATTGTAAACATCTTAAATTAAAAACTCTTGTTTAGTTCTTTATCCATTTTATAACACTTTCCAATAATTACAGAAACATAAAAAAGAAAGATAAGTATGCCTTTGTGTGTTTGTGTGTGTGTGTGGGGGGTGGCGGTTGTTGATGGTATTCTTTTTGACTGAGATAGAACAAGAGGGACCAAAATAGCTAACCCTTTTAAGTTAAGGGGAAACTACAAAAGATTTATTTTTCTTTTTGTTCCACTCAAGAAATTTTGGGGAAAAAATTGAAATGGAATGATTCTTAAAGAATGACACTGCCAACATAATGTATATAAATAAATGCATACTCAGAAAGGCTCTAAGGAGGACTTGTCTAGGCTTTCGCCACAGTGGCTTTCTGAAGTTTTAACTAAGACAAGATGAGCTTTCATCTTGTCAGTGTAAATGAATGAGGAGAGTCACAGAACATGTCAAAGGCCTTGGGACTAGGACTGCCTTTTCTCTTGCCAATTTCATTCACTACTTCTTGAATTTAGACAAACCAGGAATCTTTGTGTCTAAACTAATCTGAAGCCACTTACGAAGAAATGTTGCCTTCCTATTCAATTAACATCTAGTTAATGACCAGGTTATATTCCAGACACTTTTCAAGGTACAGCATGCTTTATGCATCAGAAATTAAACCCTTACCTAAGCCACTGAGTATATACAGGTAATTTTCTTAGAGAAAATTGAAGTTTGCAAAGCGCTAATGTGGAAAATGTTGAGGTGGGCTACATGCAGTGTTTGTTTTGAAGGCCGGTGTGAGTTTCTAGCACACGCTACAGGGCGGGATGGAGCTGCTGGATCCGCAGCAGCCACAGCTGACTGGAGGATGGGTTGCCAGGGGGCAGCTGGATCTCAGCAGCTCAGAATGAACCTTGTTTCTTAAGTTATTATAAATGTTTTAGGTTGGTGTTATTTGTTTCAGGAGTTGAATATCAACAATGATGTTTGAAATGACAAATAATTGCTACGGAAGGACCATGTGTTGCCTAAAATTTAACCAAACATTTTATCACAGAAAAGCCTTCTGAACCATATGGTCCTGCCCACCTCCTGAAGGACATTTATAGTTCTCTCTTTCCTATAAACAGTTTAAAGTAACCATGATAAACATTTTGGAGAAAAGCTAAACTTGCATTTGCTACTCTCCTGTTGATTATTTGTGATAGTAAGAAAATGTTTATACATGCAGAGGCGAAGTTTATGTGGGAGGCACTAATCATATACCCCCTTAGGAGGTATATTTACAGCTCGTTTATGTTGAGAATGAGAAATAATGAACACAATTTTCTGTACTGACACAACATTTCAATAGCTCCTGTGTACTAAGCTCTAATAGTTCATCAATAAGACATTAATTCCAAATAGAATACATTAAGGAGAGATATACTTTTCCTCAGTGATTTTTTTCCTCCCCATGTTGACCAAAATGTTTTTTTCAAAGGAAAAAGTATCATGAAAATTATATGTCCAGAAGCATTTCAAAATTTCAAGGGAAGACCTAGAATCTAGGAAAATTCTTCAAACTCTTGGCAAGGTTTAACTGAGCTACGTGTACAAAATCTGGTTCCTAATACCTGAAAAGCAGCATACACACAAATTAACATAATTTTCTTGGCACTTTTTGGAAATTTCTACTTAATAAGTAGACATCAATGGAAGAGGCATTCTAAAACTAAAAATAGAGCTAATATTCTATGTAGAACCCACCCACTCTCCTCATTGTCACTTGCCATGGAAATGGTGTCTATTTGGGATAGACGTCTTATTAGAGGGACATTAGTAGAAATTGAGAGCTAAAAGCTATTTAAATATTGTATCAAAGAAAATACTTCATTTCTTATTCTTAAATGTTTCAAATAGCATAAACAGAATATTGGACATGGGGCAGCCATGTAAGGTTCTACTTTCTTTTTTTTTCTTTTTTTTTTTAATGCCTACAACACCTAGTTTTTCTAGGTGGTCTTCCATCCAAGAGGGTCTACCTTTTGACTCGCAGTAGAATCTTACACACTGAAATATCATTCATTTTTATTTCTGTTCTTCCACTAGATCCATCTTTTGAAACATGTAATAGTTCATAGTCGCCAAAAGAATGAACTCAATGGCTTCTCAGTGTGCCAAGCCAAGATTTCTACAATAAAGCCCTGATCTATCCTTCTGGGATTAGCTAGTCCCACTTCCTCTACCTCCTACCTGTGCACCCTAGACTTTAGCAGCTCTGTACCTATTTATTATCCCTTGGATAAGACATAACCTTCTGTGCCTCTGTATCTTTAGTCATACTGCTCATCTTGAAATGCCCTTCCCCCTTTTTTATTTTATGAAATATTACTTTTCATTGAAGGTCTAACTCAAATGTCACCTCTTCCATGAAATCTTCCCCATCTCAAAGTCCAAAACACCCCTCTTCAGTTTACAGCATAATTTGTTACATTTCCATTGTAGCACCAAGTATAGCCCACTTTTTATTTACAATCCCTTCCATATGTGTCACCTTTCCAATTAGATTTAGAGCCCATTTAAGGCAAACATTTTCTTGTTATCACTGAAGTAGGTGCTCAATTAAATATTTATTTCCCGAATTGACTTGACCAGAAATAAATCAGTTCCATAGGCAAAGGCCCAAACTCTAAATTCCCCAAATAGGCAAAATGAAACAAGATACAAAACACTAACCAAAATTAAAATTGGAATTTAAATATAGAAGAAATATTTCCCAATGACCCTGGTCCAGAGCTAAAAGTTCAGCCAGATAAACCTGAAGAGTCACTGAGGGTCAAGAAACAAAGAGTCACTATAAAGAGCTCATCTTAATCTCTGTCTCCATGGAACCAGAAGAGGATGGCCCCCTAACTTCCTAATTCAATTACCAGCAATATGAAAGTTTTTGAGGCATAAAGAACCGCTGGATAGAACATGAGAGTGATAAAGGCAA
Organism: Eonycteris spelaea; assembly: GCA_003508835.1. Lineage (NCBI taxonomy): Eukaryota > Metazoa > Chordata > Mammalia > Chiroptera > Pteropodidae > Eonycteris > Eonycteris spelaea. The sequence continues at coordinate 7,313,541 of PUFA01000043.1, read as the reverse complement.
CTAATGAAGAGATAAGGAAGTCTTTTCTTCCCCAGGAAAAAAGGGAGCTCTCCTTGCTCCTGTGCTGGACAGGAGGGCCCTGCGTTTGGGCTTCCATTTCTTTCTCACTACCCTTTTTTGCCAGAGGGCAACTGTAGAAAGTAGCTCATTCAAGTTTCTGGGTGGAAATGAGTAGAGCCCACTGCGTGGTTGCTAAGGCAGGAGGGAAGATAACGAGTGCCAGGCAAGGGGTAAAACAAAACAAAATAAAACAAAACAGTATAATTAAGCAAGAACCCAGCTGGCCCAGATGGTGAGATTAAAAGGGAGATATAGACAAATGATGTCTACAGCAAATCAAACAGGAGTTCAAATGTGCACTCCTATGTCGTTGCCCACAATGTCTCATGTTTGGGATGTTTGAGAAAATTATAATTTTAATACCAAGATATGAAATGGTATTAAGAGATGTCATAGTCTGAAAGGTCAAAACAGATATGTGTATCCCGTTAGGTTTCTAAAAAGTCTTTCATTTTTGTTAAAAAGTGGTTGAGGGCAACCCCAGAGATAAGGTTTCCCAATTCTTCTCCATATAGTTTCGGGAGGCCTCCTCACTTCTTCATTGCCAACCAACTTTTCCTTATTTGAAAACTTGCACAGGCACTCAGATAAGTAAACAGAACCACTGCAAACAGCTGACCCTCATCCTGATCTCTTTCTTAAAGTGCTCCTCACGTTTCTTGGCACACTGCTTAAGACAAAAATTTAAGACACTCCTTAATGGTTTTCATTTCATCTTCGAAGAGTTCTGCCTTTTTGTAATTCTTTATCAACCTTAACTCATGAGGTTGTGGTGAGAATTAAATGAGATGAAGTACATAAACTAATCTAGCAAACATCTACCCCACATTAAGTGTTCAACAAAATTATTCTATTTTGGCTTAGGTCCTTGGAAGCCCTAAATGGTCTACCTTTGCTCTTTCATAGTCACCTCCCCTTCATGTTGCCATATTTCTTATAGACATTATCATATCTGAAATCATTCGCAGTTTGATTACTTTGGTCCCAATGATCTTTCTTTTGCCAGCTTATTCCCATCCCAGGACATGTGCCCAGCCATTTAGAACTGCCTCTCTTTCTCTAATATACTATGTTCCACCATAACGCCACACTATTGCACAGGTGTTTCTTCTCTGAAGTTCTAGCTCTCTCATCCCTTTTTTAATGTGGCACATTCCTACTCATACGTGAAGGTTTAGCTGGAATGCTCTTACTCTGTGATACCACTTTATCCAAATATTTATTGCTGCAGTATATTTCCACTCTTTAATTTCCACTTCCAATCTGTTATACTGTGAATTCTAGCACATATCTTATTCATCTTTGATGGTCCCTAGTACACTGCCTAGCACAGAACAGGTGCTCAATGAATAAGTGAATGGATTTTCATGTGTTCAGGTGCAACAAAGTATACTGCCTTTGATTATATTGCTTTTACATCTTTTTTTTTTTTAAAGCCCCACATCTGAAAAAATTGAGTGTCAGCTAAGTTTTATTGTTCTTTTGCTTTTTGGGGGGCTAGAGACACAACCAAAGTCCCTACTGAGCTCTTTGAACTTTAGTTCTATCAACAACTGACCATACTTTGCACAATTTTAAACACCGCTTTCCTTATTACTCTTCTTCCAACATGTTATTCAGAGACCCATCTCCCAAGCCTCCTCACATCCTTCCTAAACACACACACACTATTCTGAAGATTCTCCTAAGATAATTCAATGTGCTGATGACCTTCAAGTTGAAGCCACAGGAAAGTAAACAATAAACACTGTTTGAGAAAACATGTTCTGTTGTCAGCTTATGTTGGGAGATGAGGGGGTGTGGGAGGGCAGAGGAGAACTCTGGGGAGGGCTGGTGGTACAGAGAAATATCTACCCTAAAAGCTATAACACCCCTTCCTTGTTTACAAAGAAAAAGAAAATAGCTAATTGACGAGGATGTGGGTGAGCTTGGTTTTCATCTCGTTCCTGTTTTGCCTCATCTTGTGGTTGCCTTAGGAGTACATCGGAGCCAACCATTTCCAGTGCTTTAGGGGTAAAAGAAATAAAATAAGACAATGCAGAAACTTTGGATTTTCTTTCAGACTCAGGCCAGCTAAAAGAGCAATTCCAATCCGTTGAAGCTACTGTTATGTAAAAATTATGAAAGTGTCAAATTTAGGATCTTGAGAGAATATGCTAATTTAAACCCTGGATATTTTTTTCCCTATTGATTAAATAAAGAGCCTAGTTAGAAATCCTTTTGAAAGCAAAATCTCAAGTAAGTGATATCAAACACTAATCAATGGCAAAAGAATTCTCGAATAGGAAAATTTCAAATTCTCTTAGTAGTTTATGTGTTTAATGTTTTTTGTCCAGGTGTATACATCACCATCAATTCTTGATACACATCAATTCCCTAGTTTAGGGCCAGATAATAGTGCCACGACTAAATGTAGCAATGATTTGACAATTGCTTCTATGGTGTTAAATATAATCTGCTAAAATATGGTGAAGACTTGAACTGAAGAAAACATACATAACAAATCCCTGAAAAGCCTGTGTAATATAATCGAATTAATTATCCCAACTTTAAAATAATATTCTACTGAAGTTAATAATAACCTACAAAAATTTCAACACCTGAGATATACATTTTGGAAACAGTCCTCATAGAGATTTACAGGAAGAAAGGAGTCCTTTCCTTTACCATGCCATCTACTGTGAACCAACTGTTATCTTAAACTTTATTTTTTAATTTCCTTTTAATGAAAATTGCAACTGGCTAATATAATAGAATCAAGTATAAGGTAAATGTAGCTCTTGGTATTCCTGTACATCAATGTCCCAAGATCATCTTTCCTCTCCACATAACTACATAGGATATAAATGTTTCTCCACAGTGATTAACTTTTCATGATTTTATGAGCTCAAGAGTGTGTCACTGTGTTTGATCATACCATTTCCAACAAAAAGCCAAGAGAAGGCTTCATCCTTCTGGCTGCTGTAATTTTCTAGGGCCTTTCAGTGTTTCGTGTTCCTATTATGATGGATATAGATGAGGTAACCTTTTTAAGAATCTCTTCAGTTCACTGAGAAATAAATATTCTTGGGTATGAGTTAAGAGAAACTTACCCAGTTCTGCCCAGTAACTGTGTTACAGTACAGAACTGAGGTTTATCCTGTCTGACAGACAAGATGTGGAGAAACTAGGCATGGAGATGAGAGGGCTCCCCGGCCTTTCATTCATTTCTCCCCTCAAGTGCTTTAGTAAACCAAGATGAGATTCTAATGAAATAGTCAAAAGCATGAGCTCAAAGTTTTGATTTACATTGCTGTCACCACTATCAGCACCTCTTTTTTCTACAGGAAGAACAGTCTTTCTATGAATTCCTATTCAGATGATGCCCCTTCTCAGTCTTTGCAAAATCCTGAAGCATAATGGAAAAGGAAATCGGTCAGCTGCTTTTGAAGACACATCACATCCATGTCAAGAAAAAAGAATATGTCCTTCCGACACAATGCTGTGGTGGAATGAAATGTTATTTCAGATCTGATTCAGTGTGCGGCAATTTTGATGTAAAGGTTTTACCTGACCCAAACAGCTCCTTCAATGGGGTATGATCTCAATAACTATCTGTTAATACTGAAACAAACAAACTAAGGTTTAGTTCAGACCTCAACAAATTAGCTTGTTTATTTGAGATCTGGTTTCCTTTCAATCCCTTATTCTGGGGATATGGAAATAAAAATAATATATTTGCCTTGTTTACCATATAGTAGGGGGACTGCTGGTAGCAAGAAGGTTGTCATGAAGGTCAGACTTACTGAGTCTTTTTTTTTTAATATATATACATAACGAAGCCTCATCTGTATAGCATTCAGTGATTCTCAGGTGCTTGGAGACCAATTTTAAGGAATTACCAATCCATATGAAACATCCTCACTTTCAATGAATCCTGGGATGGTTTGTGATAGTTATCTAGGTCTTCTCTATTTGATCTTAATAGGTAATAATCCTTGATGTCTTGAAAAAAAGAGCTTAGGCCATTCCATTATAAATGAATTAAGAAAAGAAAGGAGAAAAGAGAGAGAAGTCAATTGGGCAATGTCATTGTTGCCTATCTTTTGAGGTTATGTTCATTTTGAATCAGGGCTAATATTCAGGCTTTGAATTGTACATCCAGAGCACATGTGTCACCCACAAGGTGAAATACACATAGTGAGGCTATAGAAAAAGGCAAATCAGGTGGTTCAGTAATCTTGAGAACTGAAGAAATGGACAGCAGGACTGTCAGGGAAGATTCCTTTGTGGACAGAGAACAGTATTCCTACAGTCACCCTCATTTTAGGCTATTACTATGTGGCCCTCAGGTGATGATCCAGCTTCCATTGCCTTTCAAGAAATACCCAGTGATAGCTACTTCTCTCTCCAAATTCTTTTTGAATTACCATTGTTATCATGGCAACGGCTAGGTAGCACTCTTTATTTGGTCTTGCTCAAAGAATAGATCATAGATTTTTATTTAAAGCTACTAGAAATCCTTGAGGTGGGTATGTCTCACTTCTTACTTTAGAGGTAAGATGGAAAGAGCCAAGAGGGTAAATTTGACTTCTTTAAAGTGGTCTCATTTATTGGATATGGTCCTTTTAATTGCTGAATTTGTACTAGTTAATAGTGTCTCTTTTGGCTGTCAGACTTCCAAAGAAAGAATGATGTCCCTCATCAAGGCACTGGGGAACAGACAAAAAAATATGATGAAAGTACATGGGATTATCAAAAATATGGGTACACTTTTTGGAAAATGCCTGAGTCATGCCAATTTATTAATAAGTCAACTGGTTTAATGACTTGGCTGATACTGCCTTGGCTCTTACACAAAGTAGAAAAATAGAAGATTAAAATGTGTTTCATCTATTAAAAATTATGTGCAAGTAAAATAATTCATGTATGGGAAAACAAAAGAAAATTGTATTCTGGATCTCATTTAATCTCCACATAGCATGAAAGCATCTTGGAATTACTTTTCAAGATGGGAATCATAAGAGAGTCATAATGTCAAAATTCACTAGAATATTTTCTGGAGTCATATATTTTTTCTCATTTTAAATTTAAGAAACTTTACGTTGAATTGCATTATGAAAAAGTACAATTTTCTACCAAATGCAGGACAAAGTTTTGGTATAAATAATCATATATATTCCTAGGAAAGTTTGGTAAATAATATGTAGGTTGTCATTATCTATTGTGGGGAGAGAAAAAAAAAAAAAAAAAAAAAAAAAAAAAAAAAAAAAAAAAAATATGTGTATCAGCCCACCAAGCAATCTAGAATCCTTACTAGGAATGTGTTAAGAGAAATTCTGGTACAGATGGGAAACTGTAATATCTGTACTTCCTCAGACATCTATAACTATTGCTCTCTTTTTGTATTAGTTGCCACTTTCCCAACTTCCCTCCTTCTTTAAGCTAAGGTTATCTCTTAACAAGGTCTACTTTGTTGCCTCTTTTCGCATGTAACAATCTACTTACCCTCTATCCCACTATTCCTTTACTTTTGCCTCTTGTCCTTTGTCTACCATCACTAGAGGAAGTACATTATTAATGGGACGAAAGACAGATAAGTTAATTGCCTGGGAAATGTGAGCCATGAGTTCATGAGGAGGTAAAAACAAGAGAATGCTTTGGCCATGTAGCATAAACACAGACTTCTGCTTTCTTGCTTTCTGAGATTTAGGGTGCTGAACAATTCTCCATCAAGTAGTTCCTATACTTAACAGAATATAAAAGGGCTCACTTTTTCCAAGTTTGGAATCCACCACCTACGTTGATTAGACTAGTTCAAGTTTAGCTTGACAGCCCTCTGAAAAGAGTTGATTCCATGGAGTCTATTTTTAATGACATGTCCTCAATAAACCTATTTCTATTTTTTTATTTTTTCTTAGTGTGTACTATTTTGGATACATAGTGAAATAAGCCTTTTGGCCCAATTACAGGCTTTATGAAATAGTGTCAATGGAGATTTTGAAAAATTTCTGAGATTTTTAAAAAGAATAAAACAACTTTTGGTTGGGAATATCTCAAAGGAGACTTGAATATCCCTTTCAAACCTTTTCTTCCAGGGACTTGCGCTGTTCTGAAGCCTTGAGTGAGCCATTTCACCTCTCCCCTGCAGTGGAAATAAGCAACAATAGGACTGCTTTGTAAGACAGAAGATGATGAAGCCTTTCCAAAAGAGGAGGACATGGAAAGTGCCAAAGAGCCAGAGGGCCAATACAGCAGAAGATGGATCTGACTTCCTTTAGCTCATAATGAACACAATTCTTTTGAGCCTAGGCTCAGGTAAACCTGCAGAAGGAAAACAGTCTTTGATTCTGTGACTGCAAGGAGGAAGAGGAGTGTCCATGCTCAGTGAGAGAAGCATGTTCTCCTCTCTGTGGAGCTCTGTTCCTCCCCTATGCACTGCTGAATTCCGACTGTGTGTCTTGCAGGTGATGGCGAGATGGAAATGAAAGAGAATTCACCTTCTGTATGCTTTGGGAATGGCCAAAGGAATTCATCCTTACTTGTGTGAAACATTAAATGGAAGCAGACCTTTTTGATATCGTTGTGAAGGGAGAAGTAACTATCATGTATTAAGCATTGACCTTATACCAAGTACTTAACTAGGAGCTTCAAATATGTTTTCTTTTGAATTCTCACAACAATTCTGTGATATGGTGAAGGTTTTTAGATCCCACATTTTGTAAGAAAGTCAACTATCAGGGTTGAAGGTCATAAACTGGTCAAATGTAGTCTATAACTCAATGTCCTTGATGTCTTTTCCGTTATGCTAGGCCTTGGCACCAATTTTTAGCATTAGATTTCTGATTTCTGGTTGAAAATCCGGGGTGACTTTTTGACTATTCTCTCTCAGGACTTCCAAGTAAAAAGTGCTTTCTGAAATCCTGGAGCACCCTTGAAATCAGAGGAATTGTCTGGATACTGATATCAAAAAGTCAGAGAAAGGTTTGCAAATTCCCAGGTGTATAAACTGAATTGACTCATAGAGCCAAGTATGTGCTCCCAGCAGCCCGGATGTTTGCTACCACGGAGATGGTACAAACAGCAGGCAGGCATGGGACTGCCAATTCATTTGCCTCTGGTTGTGTTGTAGAAACCTAGCCTAAAGCGTGTACCGACCTAAACTATCAGGGGAAGTGCCTAATTTTAAATCTAAAACTATTTTCTTAATCTCTGAGCATGGGAGCACGAAGAGCTTTTCTATTTATTCAGTGCCAATATTTTAAACTGAAAACAAGACCATTCAATAATACAAGAGAAAGTATAATGATGAAAATTTGCCTGAATTTTACTGTGATTAATGATCAGGCTTTTCAGAATGTGAAAATAAAGGTCTTTTCTTATGAATACATACTTCTAAGTAAAATTTTGTCCATGAATTTTTTTAGTGTTTGAAAAACTTCAATTTAAAACCAGCATAGCTATGTTCAGGCAAGTCTGAATACATATAATATCTTAATGTAATCTCACTTAGAGATATACCTAGCCCTTTATTTCAATTAATAATATCATATAAAGCGAAGATGGAATGCACCCTAGTGGACTACTACTTTTCATCCTCTCTCTAAATATTTTATTGAATCACAGTCTTCATGAGTTTGTAACATCATAGTTCATCACCATAGAAACAACTATGATTAACATGTTACCCTGTGGCATGCCTAATCCTTAATCAATTCTTTCTGCTCAGCCAAATCAAATTCACTTACATCTTTAGAAGTTAAAAATATTTCTATGGAAAATATCATGATAACCAAAAATAATGATTGTTTTTGACGTAATCAGAAATTAGTGAAATTAAATACATCGAAATAACCATAATCATCCTTATTTTTCAGTGGTTAATTCTAATTATGGCTCAAATGTACATGTAATTTTCACATATTTATAAACACAGCACAGTCAATAGCTTTTAAATTTTTAATATTATAAGCAGTTTTCTATAGTGCTAGTTATATGACTTTTTATTAAGTTCTGATATATCTTCAAAGCTACCTTTTATATTCTAAGAAATAGCATGGTTTGCTCTAAGGAGAGTTTGAGAAATAAAAGAAAGATGTGAATCTGCTCTTAGTGTGTCTAGAGGAGGGAAATATAAGTTTTTTCATTTTATTTTTTCAGGTTTCATAGTTAAAAGGAAAGTTAAGATCTTATTTCTCTCTCTCTCTCTTTTTATCATAAGGCAGTGAAGATTTAGAAAATAAGACACTCATGAGCTTCCTGGAAGGAAATTACCAAATAAAAATTTAGATGTAATTCAATAACATGTAATTCAGTGCCTGAAGCAAATAAACCACAGATTATTAATTTCATATCTTATTATTCAACACAGAGTAGGTGCTCACAAATGTTACTGGTAGTAAATTATAGCAAAACATTTGAGTAAGAAAAACAATTAGACAATTTATTATTTATGTTCTGTTTTCATTATTATTGTGAAAGTTAAATTTGCAACTCATTAGTGGAGATAGACATATGAATATTTAAAAACAATTTTATATTATCTTGGACAAGTTTTCTGTCAAGAGAAACCTTAGTTATCTGGTTGCCAACTTAGTATAAAAAAATTTTTTTAGCAAAATTAAAAAAAAAAAAACTTTTGTCCTGTAAAAGACCTAGTAAGGAAAATGAAAAGATAAGTTATATGCTGGCAGAAAATATTTGTAAACCACATATCTGCTAGAGGACTGCTCTCAAGAATATGTAAAAAAACTCAGAACTCGACAGTCAAAAACAACCCAATAGAAAATAGGCAAAGGCACAAAGAGACATTTCACTTAGGAGGATAAATGAATGACAAATAAGCATGTACAAAAATGTTCAACATCAGTAACTGTTAGGGAAGTACAAATTAAAACCAAAACGAGCCATCACAATACATCTACCATAATGGCTAAAATAAAAAAGCGACACCAAATTCTGATGAGGATGCAGAAAAATAGGACCACTCTCACACTGCTGATGAGAATGTAAAATGGTACAATCACGTTGGAAATATTTGGTAATTTCTTAAAAAAACTAAACATGCAACTGCCATATGAGCCAGTACTTATATTTTGAGGCATTTATCCAGACAATTGAAAATTTATGTGCACACAAAAAACCTATACATGAACATTTATATAGTAACTTTATTTGTTATAGCCACAAACTGGAAACAACCCAGACGACAATCAGCGAGTGAATGGTTAAACAGCCACCTTATAAAATACTAATCAGCAAGAAAAAAAGAACAAATTGTCGATATACACAAAAATCTGGATAAAGCTCCAGAGAACTATGCTAAATAAAGATTCTCCAAAGTACCGACTATATAATTTCACTTATATACCATTTTTGAAATGACAAAATATTAATGTTTACTGGAGTTTAAGGTGGAAGTAGGCAAGGGAAAAATGTAGATGCAGCTAAGAAAGGGAATATGAGGGGTTCCTGCAGTGATGAAATATTCTGTATTTTAATTATTAATGATAATATCTTGATTGCGCTAGTGTACGATAGCTTTGCAAGATATTACCCTTGGGGAAAACTGGGTAAAAGGGACATGGGCCCTCTGTATTATTTCTTATAACTGCATGTGAATCTGTAATTATCTCAAAATACAAAGTTTAATTTAAAAGTTATTTTTGAGGAAAATATTATTTTAAAATTTAGGTACCATCTTCCACAAACATAATATCTAGAAAGGGTTAACTATCAAAAGTGTCTATCTTATTTCCTGTGTGGATTTGCATAAAGGGAAAGGCAGTTCATGAGGTATAATAAAAAAATCTGAAAAAAAGTGTATTTCAATCAAATGTTTCCTATTGAAAACACAGTACTCAAAACCATAACAATAGTGTAAGAAATGATGGTGTTATAATACAGAATGGAGTTAAAATTCTGAAATCTAGTTCTAGGGACAATCTTCATTGATAAGAACCCCAAATTATGTCATGTTCACATAACAGTAAGATATTTTGCAAGCTCATACTCTTTCTTCCTTTCTTCTTAATATTTGTGTTTGTGAAAAGAGACTTCCACTATAAATAAAGAAGCCTCCACGGGATTCTCAAAAGTTTATTTGCCCATTCAACAAGCATTCTACAGAGGTTATTTTACAGCCAAGCTCTGTGTTGGGCAAGTAGGAAACAAAGATAAATATGGCCTGGTTCTTCCTACTGAGGAAGTCCATGCATACAGGAGGGAGGGATACTACTCTAGTAATCGACTTTTATATACAATGTAATAAGTGCAGTGACAAAAGAAATCACTAAAGGGAGCACACAGGAGTGATGCTGAGTTCAGATTAGGCGTTGGGGCAGGCTGGGGAAATGGAAGGCTTTCTAAGATGAGCTAGGTCTTGAGAAATGAATAGGTATTGGCCAGGTTGAAAAAAAAAAAAAACCAAAACGAACAAAACAAAATATACAGAAGGACTTCCAGAAAAGACATGTAGTCTTAATCTGATAAATTTCAAGTTCGCGAAGTAGAAGATTCCCTGATATGGCTTAAAAATGGACCAAAAATCTCCCCATTTACCCATATACACTATTCTGCTGGTAGGAGGACACTTATAAATACAGTTTCAAACTCTTCATTAATACAGCTCAAAACATTTCTGCTACCTGCCTGGCTATGAAACACTGTGACAAGGTTGTTGGTGCCAAATATGTTATAATCAGAAAATTTTTAAGTATGTGCATGCATGTATATGTATGTGTATGTTTAATATTTGGTCATATGAGGCTCAGTTTGTGCACTGTAACATTGACATCCTTACATATTTTTCTGTACTTTTAATCACTATAAGCACTATTAAGTCATTGGAATCTCCAAGTGAAAAAAAAAATATTACATAATGATCTATGATCATTCACACAAATCCAGTACATACAGCTTCATCTTGACTAAATGATGACAGCTTAATTGATGATGGGCTTACATACAAAAAGACCTTGCCTTAACTCTGTCCAAGAAAGAATATCATCTCAGGGATCAGACTCATGCTTACTTTGGCAATGTAAGATAAAAAAGGAAAGGATCAAATTTGAATCTAAATGTTCCTTTATAAATCATTGTTTAGAAAAAAAATCACACTTAATTGATAACTATAAAGCCAACTTAGCTTCTAATGCTTTCACAAAGTAAATCGTTCATTGAAAACTTCAGAAATGAAGCTTGAGAAATAAAATGAAAGTATACTTGCTTAGTGATGGGATAAGGCTAGTACTTATTTTAGAATTCCAGGAATGGAAAATGATAGATACACATTATAAAAGAAATCTTCATTTTGGCTAATAAAATCATTGCTTCAATAAAGATATTTTTATGTAGAAGTAATAGTATGCATCTATGAAAATAAACAATAGCCAGATAGTACTATACTAAGAGGTACCAAAACATTCTAAAGTATTCAGAATCATTAAAAAATAAATATTTGTGAGTTTCATTGACTTCTAATTCTTTAGAATTTTGAAGTCACTTGGTTCTATTTTACATTTTTAGATCTTAAAAAAAAAATTGCCTGATGACATTTTTGCTGTGGAAAGAGGTCTTTTTATCAGACATTTTTGGCAAGTATAAATACTGAGGTTTGTAGACTGTTAACCAGACACATTTAATAATCAAGCACCTAGCATGACTATAAATACAATAATTCACAGTGCAAAGCAGAGTACAAGAGCAGAAAAGACCTACATGAAGTATCTGGATTATGAAAAATCTCTTCCCTGACTCTGCCAGGTAACAGAGAATTGTTTTGGTCAGTCAACCGAGGCTATATCCCAGCAATGATTTCACACAAAGCTGCCAACTCATTGACTTGAGCTAATATCATATTTGTGAACTTTATTTTCCTTCAGTTTGGCTAAAGGGCTTTTAAATACAAGTCTCCCTGGTTTGGAGGAAGAAATCCCCTCAGCACCCTTTTGTGACATGTGGATATCTTTACTCACCCAACCAATGAGGAAACCAGAGCCTGGAATTGCCATAGTGATAATTTCCAGAATCAAGGCCATGAGTGAAATTAAAAGGGTCTGATTCAAGAGGCATTTACTAAAATACCTGCCTCCCCTCCTGCTTATCTGCCATCTTTCTTTATTCATCCCAATTTTTAACTATCAGACAAAAATACAGGCACACTGTCTCCAGAAGGCCATTGTTAAAATGCACATAGAAAGAGATAATGATTTCTGGCACCCTCTCTTAGACTTACTCTCTTCAATAATTTGTTAAATTAGACCACTGCCACTTTGGAAGGCACAGAGTATCAGGAACTGGGGCTCTGTGCTAAGTTTCAATGATGAACAGGACGTAGAATGAGGTAACAAGCCAAGGAATATAGGCACCTGAGAGGCTTGCTCTAGCATAGTAGGTCCTAGAATGGGTCCTTGCCTGGACTTCTGGAGACATTAAGAGTTTAGTAAGTTGGGGGACTCTAAAGAATCTGATTCCCATTTGTCACATATAAATGGCATGATTTGTTTACATTTAACTTCTCTGAATCTCACTTTTTTCTTTTTCATTTGTAAAATAAGTAGGCACAATCCTACCTATTTTTAGAGGCATTGTTAGAATTAAGAGACACACAGTGCTTCGAACACTCCAGCATAGTGCCTGACAAATGGTGGCTGCTCTGGAACAATTTTTGAATGAACAACTTGTGGAAAATATCTAGCTCAGGGTCTGAACCTTAGGATCTTCTCAATAAATTAAAACTTTAAGTTTTACTGCTGAGAAATATTCTAAAAACTGTGCCCAGCTATCATGTGTACAAAAGGTGATAAATCTCTCAGTCCAAGGAAGAAAAACTATCTGTGATATGAGGAATTTTTCTTACTCTTGACCAAAATTAGGACACTCTGTGGCCCTAGCCCCACTAAGAATAAAAATTTATATGAGTCAGAAAGAGGGGTGAATTCTAACTTAATGTAGAGTTGCCTAGGTGAGAATTGTTCCTACGTGTTGCCAGGAACCCAAACAATACAATTTACAAGACAGAACATTTTCTACACTTATCGGTTATCCACATTTAGCATTTTCTATTTTGGGCCATTATTCATCTATAATTATTCTCCTTTGTAGAGTTGAGAAATCATAGCAGGAGGTTACATTGCTCAAAGAATGAATTCTTTTCTGAACGAGGCAGATTGGAAAAAATACAAGCCTCAGATGGAAAAATGCCTTCCCATTTCCTGAGACACACTAAGAAGGCTGCAATTAGCTCAGTTTCTAATAGTTTCCATGGCTCTGCTACTGGACATATCTCATTTTTCCGCCATGAGGCTGGTAAGAATTGTCTAAATCTATAATCTCTCTCCTACCCTTTTAGGCCCTTATCACCTTTTTCCTAATTCCAGGGGGTGAGGAGTGAATTGAAACCTCCTTTAGAGACTTGCATTTCTCTTTCATTCTGACATCTTCCTGATGCCCCATCACGTGTCCCTTCCATTCATGCCATGCTGCCTGGTCTTCAAACAAAGATAATGGGACGTAGGGACCAGCCTTCAGGAAGGAATTTTCATTCCCCAGCACCACGGCTGTCCAAGCTGATACTGCTCTGCGTGCACACAAAATATACCATGCTACAGGACCCGTTCTGGCCACAGCTCCTGGCATTTACTCAGAATACAGGCAATGTTGTATAACATGACTAGCAATATAACAAATATTCCCTTCAAAACACAGTCATCCCACTCTTCCCTCTTCCTTTTGGCCTAGATAGGAAAATTGAATTTAATCATTGTTTAACTGACCACCACTTAGAAATGTCTCTTCCCTCTAAATAGGGTTTGCCAAGAATATCCAGAGTCAGCCCAGGAAGGGCAGATAGCCGTCTTGGTGTGATATTAAATACAGTGTGATATTGTGGAAAATGCACAAACTTTGATGTAAGGAAAAATCTGATCCAAATTTTCATCTGCCTTTTGACTAAGTAGTCTTGAATAAATTATATAATCTCTCTAGGTTCTATTTACTTATTTGTAAAATGAGGATAATTAATAATACCTACATTACAGGGTTGTTGAGAGGATTAAATGAGTTAACTGTAAAATAAACCCATTTAGTACATAATTAGCTCTCAATATATGTAATCTATTGTTATGCCTATCCTTTAATCCTTGAATTTAATCACTAGTAGAGATAGGCCCAGGGATCCTGAATAAGGAGTGTTATAACAGGTGTATTTCAAGGAACCCACCTTCCCCACATATATCCTGCCAAAATCTATCTAATTTTCCCACAGATAACAGAAGAGGACAATTCCACAATTAGAAATTCACTGGTTTAACCTGAGTTTGATTACTTCTATTGAAACACAATGTTCCTGGAAAGGGCAACACATTAAGCCAATAAATAGTAACATTTACCATTTGTGAAGTAATGCCTTCAAGGTGCTTGTGGCATTTCTTAATCTCTTTTACAATCTATAAGGTAAACATTATGCCCACTGACAAAATTCAGACATTCAGGCTTATGAGATAATAAGAGCAAAAATGGGTAAGAAGTCACCTAGTCAAGTTTCTTTCTGTTCCTCTCTGTCTCTCTCTCTTTTAAAATAATAATAATAATAATAATAAGACAATATAAATCATCTGAGATAGTGATAGGCTAAGAAAATACAAAATCAGCCTAGACTGGGGTATATGGACATACCTTTCTAAGGTAGGCTCTGACCTTTGAAATAGGTATTAACTGTCCTGTGAGGTCATGTCTTTGAGGACTAGTAAGGAGAGTGACAGTTTTGGTAAGTGTGCACAAAACTGTCAACAGTGCAAAGGGATAGATGGGCTATTAGGTAGGGAGAGGATTGGGAGGGGTGACTGTTCCCAAGAGTCTGAGAATAAACACCAGGCCAGGACATGTGGATTCTTGTTTATTGGCAAAGGTGAGTTAGGACAAAATCCTAGTGAAATCTGGGAGCTCTACCCCAGGGCTCTGATGTCTGTTTGCTAATCAGAGAATGTGTTGCCTATCGTTCTAACTATTCAGTCATGTTTCCTGAGTGACCTTATGTATTACGCAGTTAGCTTGATATAAAATAGAAGCAAAAAGAGCAAAGGCTCTAGAATTGGGCTTAAAACACAATTCTGCTGTGACCATGTAATTCTTTCTGTGACCATGGACAAGTTATTTAATTTCTTTGAGCTTCACATTCGTATGTCTTACAATATTCACTTTACTTAATTGTGAAAACTAAATTAGGTAATATACTTGAGGAGATGCAGTTGATGTTCAATACATGCTACTTACTTTTATCATGGCGACATCTCTATACTGAGCTACTGGAGGGCAGGAACCATATTCTTATTCATCTTCTTATCCCTGATTCCTATTTTGTAAAATAATGCTTGGTAAGTGAATGTTTGACTGCTGTTTAAACTAAGAAACGTCAGAGAAAGTCCTTCTGAAGTACCAAAAAGAAAAAAATATTACAGTATATATAGAATACAGTCAGACCCTGCACATCTGCCATAACAACTGGAGCATCTTCTAGTAAATAGAATGACTTCTTTCATCAGTGCCTCTCTAGCTGCTTTGCCATTTACTCATCATTTACACAAAAAGAAAAGTATGGTCCCCATTTTCAGTGTGAACATAATATGACATATGCAAGTCGCCAGATACTGTAGGAAATGACTTGGATTATTGGGAGGCAGCTTGGTTCTGAGTTTGAATGAAAGCGCTCCTGTAGCAGACCCTCCATTCACCTGTCTCCAACCTGACTCAGTGCCTGCAAGCTTCCACCATTTGCCCAGGCTCTGCCCATGTGTTCTTTAACAGTGTGCTAGCCTTGTTCTAGAAGAAAGCAGGAGATATCATTTATTGCTGCTCATATATGTTAACAGATTCCTCTACTTCCCTTGGACATGGTGAAGCACAAGAAATACCACAACACTTCATGCTTCATTGGTAAGCAGAAATAATTCTATATTGAAGAAGCTGAGAATTCTTAGGGTGATCTTGAAGAAGAGTGAGGCTCTCATCACTTGAAAGGGAATTCCTGTGGACTGGGAATCTGGCCTCACGTAATTTTGTGTGGTTCACTCAATGAGTCAATATAGGTTGCAAAATTCACCAACTATAATAGTAATAGTGTCTTAAGGCCAGAGACACACTGATTTGAAAATGAGAATTATGATAGCACCATTAAGAACAGGACTGTGTGATTTTACTAAACAACTTTCTTGCCCATTTGAACCTCTAGTGCATTCAGTATCCATATGCACATGTCATTCTCAGTTTTAACCTTTTGACCTGTAAGAAAAAGATTAGAAAAAGCAAAAAATTATGCACATACACCATATAGAAATATATTTTAAAATAATAACTTTAATTAGTTTACATTTATTCTTTAAAAATGTACATGGTATTGATAAAGAACAATGATAGGACACAGAATTTTGGACATGCAGCTGTAGCAACAAAGTGGATGGCTGGTAAAACAGGTAACAGATGCAGTATGCCCAGTGTCTACATAAGAGAAGAAAGGCCACACTGTTTGCAAGAACTCCTTGTGTTGTCAGTTTATGATGTTGTCGATGTATGGGTATCAAAACAAACAAACAAAAAAGAGAAAGAGAAAAAAATAATTAAATCGAAGTTTTTATTTTCTTCCATTGGAAAACAAAGCATTATATCTTCTTGGATTAGTAACTGTGTACTTCTAGTCCAAGTCGTGTTCTAACAATTTCTTGTAATTAGAAACATACGTATTTGCATAAGTTGCTGCCAAAGTATCTAGGTATTTTACTGGCATTAGTAATCAGCATGCGGCAGGTCAAGTACTGCCAGTGGGCAGAAGGCTTCCTAGTGTTTGGGCCAAAGTGGTAAATGGAGGCTGCGACTGTGTATGATGAAGCAAAGACTTGGTCCTAGGAAACCAGAGTCTCAAAACACTTACCTTCACATTTCGGTCCACTTCACCAAACCTCAAGCCATTGTTTCTTCTGGCAAATTACCCCACTTAGGTCCCATGATTCTACAAAACAAAGAGAAGAGAAACTCTGGATCAATATCCTTGTATATTGCTAATTCCATTCATATTGTAAAACATACTGCTTGTTTCTTTAGTTGTCTTAAGAAAATCACATTTCATCCACTCCCACCCTCAGACTACTAAGACCCAACATTACTATGTGACTGTATAACATTATACCCTAGTGTTGATGTAGCTAATGCTCAATTATGAAAACATTACACATCAGAAGGAATAAAAAAGCTTCCATATGTAATACTAATCTATACTTCCCAATAGTGGATGGAATATGCTTAGGTCTGTTTCAAAACAAAATAAAAACAAACAACTTACCTGGTATGAGAGTCTGTAGAATTTCTCTAAGTCTTGAGCCAATTACCCCATAGATAGGGTAGATCCAACATAAAGACATCTTCAGGTGAGGTCGAGGGTCCAGGACAACAATACTGATGCTGAAATAAAAGCTGGGTTTCCATCAGGGAGCGATGCAATCATCAGAAATTACCAGGGAGCTGTCATAAGATTCTGTGGACATGCTGAAGAGTGATACCTCGGTACTCTGTACCCAGTTTTAGTAACTTGCTGGAGGAAATCAGTATGTGACTGAGGGAACTTCGGTCATTTTAGTAAAAAGTGTACTTCTTTTACACAGAAGTATAAAACCCGTAAGCAGGAAAACCTGCAGTTCTATGAATGGTGATAGTTCTAAAAATGGGTCATCCACTTAAGCCTATGGTTAAAACAAGGTCAACAACGTATAAAATTCCCTTTAGAACTAGTGAAGCTGATTTCTATAAGCACTATTTTCAGGCTGATGTTTTAAAAAGAATCTGCAAGGAAAAAAAATAAAAGAAGAAGAAATCGCTCAAATAGATCAATGAAACTGAGGTGAGGATTGATGGAGTGGTAGATTTTATTTCCATTCTTCCATTCTGCTTCCCCTCTGGGGGTAAAATTATATTTCCCCAAGTTAGACTTGGATCAACTTGCTTTTCCATTGAAATGGACATGGTAGTGGAAGTGATTTGTATGAAATCCAGGTAGAAGCTAAAGTCATGGTTTGTAGTTCACCTTTGTCTTGGCCATAATGAACATCAATATTAAAAGAGAGACTCCTCCATCACTGTGTGTCCCATAGAGAGAATGACATGAAGCAGAAACCTCTGCTAACACTCACTGGGCAGGTAGCATATTTGAAAAATGAACCTTGGTTGTTGTAAACTGCCAAGATTTGGGGGTAGTTTGTTACCACAGAATAGTGAAGCTTATTCAGCTGAAACAGATAACAACTTGGAAGAAAATAATTGTATGGTTGAAACTGCCTCTCTGTTATATTGTGTTTATAAGCTAGTCAACATAAGTAATTAAGCATTTATCAATTTTCTTGATGCTGAGCATCTTTACCCAATAGATGATTGAAAGAGAGCTTGTTCTGTCTCACACATTAGAACTGTCTTATAATCAGTTGATAAATTGTGATTTGCCTCATCATATGATTCAAACCTGATTGCTCATTTTTTTCTTCATTGCTGAAGGAGCTATCAAATTGAAAATAGTCAAATGGATTGAAAACAGACCTACCAATGTGTTGTTACCTCCAAAATACACATGCAAGAAAATGTAATCATGTATGTTATGAAATCTAAAATGATTTGCAAATTGTCAAGACTATTAGTGAAAAAGGTTTTTCTGAGTTGGTAAGGAGAGGCTCTGAGTAGCTATGATCCCAGGGAAAAAAATCAAGGGAAAGAGGTGAAGCCATTATGTTTAATGCCATTTCTGAAGAAACAAATTTTATGATTTCCTTATGATTTTTCAGAGAAAAGTAATATTGGAAAGCAGCGTGGTAGGAAAAAGTGACAGACTAATGTCACAATGGCTTTTTCTAGTTTTTTTTTTTTTTCTATAGGCTTAAAGAGTTAAAGTTACCCCCAGATGTGGAAGGACAACAGATGGGCGAATTCCTATGACTTACAATGCTGGATAATAAAATGACCTAAGACTCTATTTAGAGAAATAGAACAGCTACACTTGGGCTGTTTACAGACTCAGAAATATCACGATAAGCAAATGCAGGCAGTTCAAAGGATGATTAAAAAAAAAGGACACGTGGATAAATAATGACCTGATGTTATTGCGAAAATGTAGTGTAACTCTCTCATTGTTAGTATAAACACAGATGACCTTTGCATTTGCTCAACTTTCGTCTTCAAGACAGGAAACAGCAACTGATCATTATCGGAAAAGTAGAATCTTCCACTTGCTTCTGCTGTGCTGACATTATGGTGTATGTCAGAGCATAGAAATGTCACTATCTCTTCAAAGCACATGGTGAAAGCCGATAGGCGCTTGAAAGAGAAGCTTATCCTGGGCATGGGCTTTGTGTTTTGCACAGACAGTGTGGCCATCGGCACACTGCAGGAAGGCAGCGCACACGTGTAGGGTGTGGAGTTGGAGCTGAGGGTAGTGATCAGAGAAAGAGAGAGAGAGGGGCCCATGATCACATTTCCTAGGTACATAATTCATCAATTCATCATTTTCACAAACTTAAACATCCTCTGGAGTGATGTTTACTACTTAACCAACAAATAAACACACCCAAAGAACAATTGTTTTGTACAAAGCTAGTGAGCCCTATATTCTGGACATGCTATGAGTTAAAACAGTTACAAAGATTTGTTTATGAATTATGCAATATTTTACATCAGAAGAGTTTCAAACATATGAACTAATTTTTCCCTACTTCGATAAAAATGGATTTGGGTCTTTTTTCTTTTATAGTTTGTATATAAGCGAGCACACATGTATCATCGCTCCAAACTTTAAAAAATCCATGCAGGTAGTACGTGGCAACCTATGATAATTGACAAATATTCTCTCATGTTTCTTCTATGCATATTTGTCGAGGGGTTATTTCATAAGTTTGCCCCTTAATGAAGTCACCTAAATTGAGCTTTCATTTCTTGCTGACAGTCCATTTGGTCTCAGCTCCAAAACAGACCTTCTAGATATAGAATAAATTCTTATTGTTCTTACAAAATATTTCTACCCAGCATAACACTTGCCAACAACACCTTTATTATTCATTTCTTTAGGGTCATTATATAGAAAGTCATAATCCTGTCCTTGGACCTGTGATGAGGTGATTTTCTTTAGGCTTTACCCACTGTAACCTGCCCAGAGAAACTGTCTCATGGCGGAGGCTTCAGTTCCTTCTTCCAGCTCCCAGCCCTACTCCATGTATACATTCTCACAAGAATGGTGGTACCAGGAATGTTCCTCTTCCTATTCCAAGTAAATAAATTCACATGCCTTTCCTTAAGCCTCCAGCCTTTCTATTATGTGTCTTTCAGCACTGTTAATTTCACATGCTGGTACCAGCCACTATCTGTTCAATCAGAAACAATGCTACTATAATCTGAATCAAGTGTTGACAATTTTTTTTTTTTCTGTGAAAGGGAAGGTGGTATATATTTTCATCTTCGAGGGCAATATAGTCTCTGGGTCTCTGTTGCAATTAAACAACATTGTAGTGGTAGCATGAAAACAGCCATAGATGTAAATAAATGTGTTCCAGTAAAGTTTTATTTACAAAAACAGTTTGGGGAGTGGTTTTGACCTGTGGGCTATAGTGTGCTGACCTCTGATCTAAGTCAAACAGACACCCTTAGCCATACTAACAATTTGCAGATCTGATTTTCATCCTGCTGAAATCACTTACTTCTTGCCTTAGCATTTTCCCTGGACCTATACCGGAAAATGTAAAACTTCAATACGGTATATATAAATGTTGCAAAGAGAATAAATTCTAAAAGTTCTCATCACAAAGGAAAAACACATTTTCTTTCTTTTTCTCCTCTTTTTTTTCTTGCATTTATGTAAGATGAATGTTAGCTAAACTTATTGTGGCAATCATTTTGTAATATGTATGTCATTATGCTGTATACTTTCAATTTACAAAGTATGTATGTCAATTATATCTCAATAAAACTAAAAAAAAAATCAATATGAGGAGATAATTACTACTTCCTAAAAAGGATTTTACTACAGCTATTAAGAAATCTTGATTTCCCACTTCTCCTGCCCCAAGGCACCTGTTCTATTCATTCTGGTAACTGATGCAAATGCCAACCAAAAGAGATTTATTTAAATGTTTTCTTTTATACTTTTCTTTGTAGCTCAGATAGTATCATTCCAGTTTCATATTCAGTGAGACCCTCTTAGCCAAGATGGGCTGTAGAAATGCTACTGATATATACTAAATCATAGACATGTAAAGCCATAGGGTACTTAAATCATAATAGCTACTTCAAATGAGTATCTACCATGTGCCAAATATTATGTCAGGGATAATTATATATGATCTCGTTTATCTTCACTGCATCTTATAAATGAGGAAACTAATGCCCAAATATATGAATTGAATCATCCAAGATTCTACAACTAGTAAGAGGTAAATTTGGGACTTAGAATAAATCTCCTAGCTCACTCTAACATGTTCTTTGCACCAAAATGATAAGGTCATGTCTTCATCTTCATTTAGCAGATATTCCTGATTTATCAGATTTTCCTGATTCTTCACCACATAATGGATGATCAGTGAGTGCTTTTTATTAACTGAACCCTAAAAAAAAGCACCTATAATTAATATTCAAGATAAAGATATTTTGGGAAGCCATAGTGAAATATATGGAGCCAAAAGCCTGGGGGAAGACTGTGGCACCCGTTATGTGCTACTGATGATCCAACACATCCTGGCTGGCCCAGGACCTTTCAGCACTAGAGACCCAGGGCAGGTGCCTTTCAGTGTGTGCCACTCACAATGGTCCTTTGCTGTGAAGTTGGTGTAATGTAATGTGGGCACCGCAAGTGGGGAAATGAGGGGAGAACAAAGGACACAGAAGCTTAAGGAAGAGACTGGAGAAGATATTGCTTACTTGTAGTCACAGAAAGGAGATTGAGAAACCTAAAATGCACATGTGGATGTACTGCCCAGACTCAATTAACCAAGTCAGACACATTTACCAGGGTAGCTGCTGATGATCATTTAGAAAGGGGTCTATGGAACTGGGCAGAAAACACAAACTTCTAGAATTTCAAAAACTGAGTTTCCAACTACTGGCTCAAGATCACTTTCTCATTCCTCATTTTTCTATCTATAATGTACACAGAATGCAAACTATCTGAAAGGAACTTAAAGAGCATATGTTATCACAGGGTTCAAAATTGATTAGTTGACAACAGTTGAAAAGCTTTGAGGAGATGAAGTTGTCAGAAGGTAACTCACAGTAAAACTCCTCATGGGTGTCTACATGGAAAACAGCCCAAAGCAAATATTTGAAAACAATATGTAAAAAGGAATAGTGAAAAACACTAATTACGTGTGTTTAGGGGTCGGCCTCTGGTGTAGGCAGAAGAGGGGTAAGTCCTGCTTTTTGTATTAGGATAATGCTGACTCTATGTCTTTGACTTTTTTGAATCTTTGCCCAAACATGTGTTCGCTTTCTTATAGACCAGGACTTGTAAATCTTGGCATAATTGGCCAGTGAAAAGAGAAATATGTTGCCTTATGTATGGCTGTGAAATAAAGATAAAATGCTTCAGATGAAGTGTGAGGTCTCCTCCATTAGCTGCCCTGAAGACAATAACCTTTAAAATATGTCAAAATTGTGAAAATATTACTGCCGAAGGCAAAGGGATTCATACCTCCTAGTGAATTAAACGCCACAGGCCACACAATGGAGCAATCTCAGATGTAGAGAAGTGCTTTTTCCAAGGTGCTTTTCTTGAGCATGGTTTTTGGGCCTGAACAGTCCCTCTTTCATGAAGAGTGCAGTTAACAACTTTTACTGGGTCATTTGAGGCATATTCAAAGGGCTTCCCAGATGATCTAGCATATTGGAAGTGTAAATTAGAGAGTAATTTAAACCATGTGAATGTTTGGCTTCTTTTTCAAAACTACAGGAAAGTCTCATATCATAGTTATGAAACAGATTCAAACAGTGTACTATGAGTTAAACCAGGTCCCCTGACACATAGCAACTGAATTCAGTTATAGTCTGATATGGCATGGCTAGAATGTAATGTAAAAATCATTAGACATTTCATTCCCCTATCAGTTTGTTGAAGATCAAAAACATTGACATTACCCAGTGTTGGCAAGGTTGGGGGGCAGGGGAAAGCAGGCAGTCTATTACAGTGCAGGCAGAAAATGATCCATTATGATCCTTTTGGTGTGTGGATGGACAATATGTTTAAAGATACAATATCTCCAAATCTTTTGATTCAACAATAACATTTCTCACAGACAAAATTGGTCAAAAGATCAAAGATGTATGCTTGAGATTCATCAGAACATTGTTTATGAGAGCGAAAATGTTGTTAACACCATTTTTATCCATCAACAGGAGATTGGTTAAATGGTTTTAGCCAATGGCTATGTTATCCATGAAAAATTTTGCCGATAGAAATGGTATTGATATCTATATTAACTGACCATCAATGATATTGTTATTCGTGAGAAGTAGAATAGGAAAGGAACAAAGAACAAGTTATCAAACATGCTTAATATGATCTACGTTAACACATAATGTACACGGAATGTGTTAACATTCCGTAGTAGTAGCTCCTATGGAGGAGAGGAATGTGGCATAATGCTTTACTTTTTTTTGTTGTTCTACTTTTCATGTTTTGAATATCTATGTATCTGTATTATCCTTTGTTATCAACAAACATTAATAAAACACACAATCAATTTAGGTGTTTTTTCTCCTAGCACCTGCATGATAAAGGAGTCCCACTGAGTATGTTTAATGCTTTTTATTTTCCCAAGGAAAGTGCCATCACAAAGCACAGGCATACAGGAAAAAGGAAAGCTTTAGGCTGTGGCCTATTGGTGTGCACTGCATTAGCTACTCTAAAGATAGAGAAATCAATAACTTGGCCCTAATAGCTTGTTAATCATCATGCTGAACTTAAGGTTCACTTTTATAAGATCATCTTGGGACAGTAATAGCCCTGCCATTTCACACTGCTTTTCTTTTCAAGGGTTTTATTAACATGACCTCACTCCTCATGCGGTATGCCTGTGAGCTCTAGCTGCCGGCAATTACCTTTCCTGTTAAAGATAGAAGCTCCAGGCTCAGACAGGGGCAGACTTTGGCCAGAACTTACAAATGCTCTGCCAGAAGTGGACAAGTAAAAGCTTTATTTTTCTGCACTTTGACCACTGTTGTATGGTCAGTGTTTTCCACTTGCTGATCCACTGACCAGGGAGCCAACTTTTGGTCCCTTCTCTATCTTACTCCTCAAAAATCAGTAATTCTCCTTCTCTCTGAATTCTGGGGTCTGTGATAAAGAATTTAGACAGGTCTGGCTTGATTTGGGAGAAACTGTTGTACTCCACTTAATGTATTCAAAAGATATGGGTTAAAACTGGACAAATTCCCACATGCCAGTAGTCCGATTTTCAGTTGGGGGCCACCACATTAATCAAGCGGCAGGAAGTAAAAGATGGAAGGCACAGCTAGAGAGCTTTTTGAAGTTGAGGCTAAGGCTGAAGATGCCTACAACCCTTTCTCAGCAATTCTGGATGAGCCCCTGAAAAAGGCCTGTAGTAGAAATTGTGCTAGATCTTAAAGAGGAAATATGAGAGAGTTTTTGGAGTTTCTCCTCCTCTTGAAACATCAAAACAAAATGTTAAACTGAGAGAAAAATAACCAAAAACAACGCCTGCCTTCCCAGCATAAGGAGACCCACAACCTCAGTTAAACACAAGAGAGCACAATCCACTCCTCAGGGAGTTGCATGCTCTTCAACTCTTTCGATCAAATGTTCACACTGATAATTCCCTGCATGCGTCTTGTTATCCGGACATAAACACAGAGAAAATGAGCAGTGATGTGGGCTCTAGACTATGGCCCTTACAAAAGGCTCGCTTTCTGGTAGGAAGTCAGGCACCCCTGATGCCAGTGACTGTGTGGGTCATCCTTGTGGTGCTTTCATGTTTCCATCTATTTTCGGGGACTAGTAGAATAGAACGAGCTCAAAGTAACAGAGTGTGAGGAACAATGAGAGTTGACAGATTTTCCAGACTGTGGAGAGAGATAGACAATGTTCTATTTGCATATATATATATATATATATATATATATATATATATATATGTAAGATAATGAATACTTGTGTTCTGATGAGGTATTTTAGCCAAGCTTCATGTTGTAGTTATTCTAACCTTTTATTTACCTTAGCATTGGATATTATTGAAATTGGTATTTTAAAATGTTTTGAATTCTCCAAAAGATAAATGTGACATGTATAAAAATAGTCTATGACCACAAAAGATGCATAGTCTAATGTAATTCAAATATACTTAGAATGAGTTACTAACTTGATTCTCTGTCCCAAACAACCATTTTCCCCCCTGGATTCCTGTATCTTTTCCGCATAAGAGTGCTTAAGAACTTGGTCTAATAGGACAAATCAACTTGGGGTCTAGTTCTATTTTTATATGCATGTGGGCCAGCCATCATCAATGCCTCTTGGAAGAAGGCAGTGGTGTACAAAACACGTTGTATTAGATATTGTTTTGGTACCTGTTTTAGAGAATATCTTCACTATCTAGAGACCACTGGCTTCTCTACCATACAAATGATAAGCTCAGGTCAGGTGGCCTCTGCAAATCATTATGCAGATATTAACAAGGTCAAGTAATACAAAATCTTATAGATTTTTATCCTTGTGGTTAAAGTGGAATTGGAACAGAAAGCTGTCCCTCACCTTTGCTTATCCCAGGCACACTTTAATTCCATTGTTTATTTGTATATTCCCATCTTTTACTTCTGATCCTTAATAAAGACTCTAAGAAATCCATCTCTCAAGTGCTGAAACATTCTCAAAAACATAACAACACAATGTCTGACAATTCTTCCTGTGTTAAAAAGGATTTAACAAGGTTTTAGAAAAGAAAAAATACAACCATATCAAAGGTACATATTAATTACAAGATGGGTTCTGTGTTCAAAATGTTGAAAAGTAAATAGCATATCTTAGGATCAAGGATATACAGTGCTTGATAAAGTTCACCAATCTAAACATGGATGGTACAAAACCACCTCATCTTCAAATATCTATACTTGTCAATTGAAATGCAATGCTTTCTTTTAGGAACAGTTTTACAGTAATAGGAAAAGTTGATTCTTAACATATATAATTACTGACAAATCAATAGTTTGATACACTTTTACTTTAGCAAGAATTATTTGTAAGTGTATGTAATTCCATCGGATGATCTGTTATATTTGGAAGAACTTTATTTAAGGAGATATCTTACAGGTATCCTTTCCTTAAGTCTAAAACTGCCCCATCCAAAAGTCACTGGCAGTGACTGTTGAGAACTTGAAATGTGGCTAGTCCAAACTGAGATGTGTTGTAAGTGTAAAATGCACACTGGATTTCAAAGATTTAATGTAAAAAAAAAATGTAAAACATCTCACTGATATTTTAAAACATTGATTACATGCTGAAGTGACAATATTTTGAATATAGTAGGTTAAGTAGACTATATTATTAAAATTAATTTCACCTATTTCTCTTTACCTTTTTATTTTGGCTATTATGATTTTTAAATTACATATGTGATCCACCTTATGTTTTTATTGCACAATACTATTCTGGAAGAATTCAATTAACATTTATTCATTTACTTTGCAAATGAATAAATTTCTCATTGAGATCTAATAACTGCAGTGTTGTTGGGCATTATAAACAATATTGCTCTTGTTTTTAAATTCTTCAAAAACATTTAATATGAGAATCTTAACTTTCAAAAATGATGCATGGTCTTATTTTCCTGTATTTCTTCTGTTGGTTTTGTGAAATTATTACCAGGATTTATCTTAAATCTATTATCTTAGTTTTTCAAGGTAAGTTTAATAGAGTTGATTTGGAAAATGTTAATATAAAAACATACTAATAACTAACAACAGATATTGTGGTAAATACACTCTCCTAATCATAAAAGGAAAAGATAAACACTATTACAATGATAAATGAAAAAAATCCTAAGAGCAATGGCATCAGAACTTTTCTACAAAGTATTTTAGCAAAAACAAAAACAAAACAAAACAATAAAAACCCTTTAACCAAAGGATAAATATCTTTTTCCATTTTCTTTCATGTGGCTAGAAAAAATCTTGAGAATATCCTAACAGGTTCTTCTCTAAAAGACCGAGAAAGTAAGTTCAGTTAAAAAGGATAATGTCATATATCAGATGGAGAAGTGTGTGATGGGTTTATCCAACAAAATATCCTACATAATCATTGAACATGAAAACAATTTCATAAAGTCTTCTGTGTATCTGAATGTATGTTAATATTGTCATGGTTGCTATGACACTAGACAGGTCTCCTCCCAGGTCTCACCCTCCATGTATTTTTCATTCTATAATATTTTCCAGAAAGCCCGAGAAATACATCCATCAATGAAGACAATGAAAGGTTGTCTACTTAACTGCTTCCTGTTATTCACTAATACTTGCAGTAGTATTCTAATATTTGCTGAATTGAGAAGAGTTCACACTTCCACTGCCAATTACCCAAGAGTGTATTTGATCAACACTCTCATGCTGTTTAGTTACCTGAGAATGACTAAGTAATTATGGAACAGCTGTTACTAGTGCTGCTTTTCCTATACTTATTTACATCTTGAGTAGAAGGCACACTCCCAACAGACTGAGCTGCTCAAGACTGTGCTTTTCTAGTAATTTTAACAGTGTTTTTATGTCTTGTCATACTGCCCAACTACAGTGTCAGCCATGATCTTTTCCTTTTTACCTTAACTTGCATGACTTAAAAACCTCACCAGAATATTCAGATTCAGAGTCATCTGGCAGGCTAGTTAAAACACTAATAGCTGGGCTCCAACTCCAGAGTTTCTGATACAGGAGGTCTGGGGTAAAGCCACAGGATTTGTACTTCTAACGAGTTCCCAGATAAAACTGCCGGTGATGGTTAGAAGGCTACATTTGAGAACCACTGCCTTAGATATCCATTCTATTAATACTCCCAGATATGCCCTCATCAAATGGTGGAAACAATGAAGGAAGGAAGGAGACAATTATCAAGTCTTACTAGGGCCTGGTACCACACATAATAATTTATGTCACTAAGGTTATGTAATAATCATGACAACACGAAGATAGGTATTATTATACATACTCTTCCAAATGACAGATATGATGCTTAAAGTGGATAAATAACTATCCAAGAGGTTATATAGTTGATAAGCGACAGTCATGATGTGAACCCAAGCAGTCTGATTCTAGAGCCCTCATCATGACACTATGCTGATATTTTAGCACTTACTCAAGGAAGTGTGTAGAGTGTGTACCATCATCCTGAGCCTTGTCCTGTTGGAAGTCACAGTATGGTCCCTCTGCTGCAGGGCTGAGTATAAAGCAACCTGCAGAAACTAAAACTAAAAAATGAGATCTGCGTACGAAGGCACTCTAGAATTCTCCTGTTAACTTGTACTTGGCCAGCCACAGTTTTCATTGGGGTGAACAATTTTAATAGGCCAGATGCAAAAATCCATGGACTGTGATGAAGGAACTGAAATGAATGAGGGTGAAGGTTGGTGAGCAGATGTAAAGAAAATTAAAAGGAAAAAAAAAGTAGAGGAGATTGGAGTAAATAAGGAAACGGCTATATGTATGAGGGTAAAGGTTAGGGAATTTGCAGCTATATCTATAAATTTCATATGGTTTTAAGTACCCGTGCTCATATATTGCTTTTCTATATGCTAGCAGAACTACCAGCAAGTCTACAGAGAAGGAACATAGTGGTGCTAGATGTTCCCTTCATATAATAAACATAATTTGGATTTAAGAAAGAAGCAAGAAAAGAATCACTGAAGAGAATGACAAATTAAAAAAAATTTGAGTAAACACAAATTGCTTATAATTTGTGCATTTTGCAAATACTTTCTCTTCACAATTTTTACAAACTAAAATCTACCTTTAATAGAACATACTCCCCATAGAAATACACTATAAAAAATACACTATAAAAAATAAACCATATGAAAAAGTAGAGTGTTGTTCAAATGTTTTCCTCAACTAGATGCTTTAAGCCAGGGGTTCCCAATCCCTGGGCCATGGACTGGTACTGGTCCAACTAGGCTGCTCAGCAGGTGGTGAGTGGTGGGCAAGTGAACGAAGCTTCATCTGCATTTGCAGCCATTCCAAAGTGCAAGCATCACTGCCTCAGCTCCACCTCAGATCATCAGGCATTAGGTTTTCTGGTGCCAAAAATGTTGGGGACTGCGGCAGAGTAATGTATGATTGACCTTAGTTCATCTGCTCCAGGAACTCACCAACACTCTTTTGGGAGGGTTTTCTTCTTATACTCCTGTTATGTCACTGTCCTTCCCAATAGTAAATGATGTCTAGGTTGTCACAGTGTTCAGGAGAGATTAAAGAGGGGATGTATTTATAAACCTGAAGGTTTTCAGAAGGTTGAGCTCAGCCCAGTTTGGATCCCAAAGGTCTGTTCTTATTGGCGAAAGTCCTAAGAAATCCTACCAGGCTCCCGACCGCATTGCCTCGCAGGGCTCAGAGTGCCCAAGTTAGTTTCAGACCCTTGGGAGTGCTGGCATCACCCTCTCAGTCCCCTGGTTCTCTGGCCTTTGCTTGTCGGCATTAGGGTTAGAGCTAAAATGCCGGGAAAAACACAAGATCGATCTGGCAGCTCAAAGCTGACTCAACTGGCTCAACTGAGTAAAATGAGAGTCAGACATTTGTTCTCTGCTCGTTAGGGCAATGGATTTTGCCAGCATATTTTCCTGTTTCTTGACGTTTCTGACCATTTTAAATACTGATTTTGCAGAATATGGTCATTAAGGCTTTGGATAGCCATTAACTTAGGCGGCCCTTCCATGCGTGAGGCAGAAGCATTAGGTTAAAGATTTCAATGTGCAACATTAATCATGACATAGATGTCAGAAAAAAACGCCCTCCCACATCACCTCTGACAGACAGAGAAAGCAATGTTTCAGAAACTACCTTGACAGGATATTTTAGCTCTGAAAGCACCCAAATTCTATTTTGCTCCTTTTCATGGTAGTTTCTTTCTTCTCCTACAAGGCAGTATTGACAATGTGCAAGAAAGATAGATTTTTGAACCTTGACTTCACATTAAGCCATTTTTCAAAATCTTAGAATTACTCAAAGTTAGAGTTCAACGAAATCCCCACTCTCAAACAAAATCATGTAGAAGCCCAAATGTAACACAGGTAAATGTTAAGGTGCCTTGGTTGAGTGCAGGTAAGCTGTCCAGAGGCGCTAACCACAACCTGGCCCCTGGAGGGCTTCTGAGGAATTCTCATACAGAGAAGCCAGTATGCTGGCACCGTGAAGTAGTACGCTGGTGAAAACCAGTGATGTCTTCCAGGTTCTTCACTTTAGCAGTGAGATATCTAAGCTTGGCAGTTTTTATTCCAAGGTCACATATGAAATTAGTGGTAGGTGTTAGAAACCAGGGTTTCTACTTCCAGTTCAGCCCTCTCTACAACACAGAACAGCCTAGTGACTAGATGAAGCATGTTTTCATATCTAAGATTGTCTGCATAGGACAATTGTTTTGGAAAAGAAGCCAAACTGTACTTCTTATGGTCTTAGACCAAATCATGGGAAAACATCTCACCTGAGCAGAAATCATCTTGCACATCTTGACCACTTGTGCATAGATGAATATGTACTATCCTGCCCTTTGGGAGCCACTAAAGCTGTTAGCTAGGGCAGTGAAAGACAATATTAGGTATTGGCCTATGGTGTAAGTTCTAGTTCAAAAACCGGGAGGCTCGACATCCAAGAAGAACCCATGTTTTAGCCTGAGTCTGAAGGCCAGAAAAGACAGATGTCCTAGCAAAAAGCAGTCCAGCAGGAGTTCCCTCTTACTCAGGTCCTCTAGTGATTGAATGAGGCTCATGCCCATTAGGGAGGGCCATCTGCTTTACTCAGTCTTCCAATTCAAATGTTAATCTCATTGGAAAACACCCTCACAGAGACACCTAAATAAAGTTTGTCCAAATTTTGGGCACCCCATTACCCCGTCAAGTTGCCATGTAAAATTAACTATCACAATCTATAAATAGCTTAACATATCCTAACCAATTGCCCACATTGCACTAATAATGATCAAATATAGGGGCATACAATATGTTGAGACAGCTGAGTAACTAATAAAGAATGTTATTTGATTTCAGAACTTGTACTCCTTGGATATAACATTTGAACGAATTGAGGTACATGGTCCCAGCTTCTAAACTATGTAGATATTCCTCCCAGTGGATTCTGGGGTACTGCGGTACATAGTACAAATATGACTTCTTTTTCCACTTTTTAAAGGTTTATTCTACAATGACGTCTCTCTACTTTAAGTCCCACATTGTTAAGCTTCCATAACTAGAGAAAAGCTCACATAGGAGTTACGGGTCCTGGGTTCTGATTTCTTCTGTGGCCTTGAATAGATTTAAACTCTTGGGTAAGCCACTTGTGTTCTCAGAGTCTCAGGTTCCTCGTCTGTGAATAGAAAGTGTGGACCGTGATCACTCAAGCCTGTTCATGTCTTCATATCTATGATTCTTGTAAATATATAGATTTTCTGGAACAGGCCCATAACCAGAGAACGAGCAGCCTGTGGAAGGCTGTGCCCCACTAAGAAGCAGATTTGTCAGACCGATAGCAATTGGGTGGGCAGAAGTGGGTAATTCCTAGTCTAAAAGTGGTTAAGTTCTCTCTTGAAGGCAATACACTCTGTTGTGAAAAAAAAGAAAAGTGAACAAGAATACAAGTGATTATGAAGAACATGGAATTCCTCAGGCAAGTGCCACGTACATTTCAAAGAATTTTGAATGCATATTTTACTCAATTGCTCCCCAGAAAGCTTGTAAAATGTATATTCAGGAAGGAATATTTTTGAAAATCTGCTTTCTTTAGGACGGGGACAGGGAGGAATCACCCATGACTTGGTCAAATTCTGATCTCACTTTCTCCCCATACAGAAGGAAAATGAATCTTGCTGCTTCTGCTGTTGGTGGGAGCACAGGGAAGTCATTTCAAGAAAGAGTTCAAAGGTCTTCAGAGGTGAGGGTTCGGAGGCGAATGCCTGAGGAGACATGGAGATAGTGGTGGTAAAACCCAGATGAAAAGAGCATTGCAGGATTCTCCCGCTGGGAGAAATCCATCAGCAATTTTATTGAGCATTTCCATCACCCTTCCAATTTGCTCTCATTACTTAGTTAATCCTCACCTAGTGCTTTCCTGTGAAGAGAGTCAATGTCATCACCCAGTTTGCACAAGAAAAAAACAGAGACAGAGAGAAGTAAACTACGGAACTCATCTCTTACTAAAGAGCTAAGGGGAAAAGGTAAATCATGGAATTAACTGTTACCTACTCTGTCCACTTTCCATTCACGTTCTGGCACTTGGCTCGTTTCTTTAGACTGCTCTAAAGAAATAGCCTTTCTGCTTGTGGAGTTGTGTTTTCTTCGTATGAATTAAGGTATTTACAGCACTTTTTTTTTTTTCATTGAAGTTTAAAACAATCTCCTTCTCATCTTAAAAAAACCTTTCCCCATCCCATACACACACTCTTCAAGGCTTTGGAGAATTCCCCCTCCTGCACAGGCCACCAGACCAAGGAAGATAATTTAAGGTGGTAACGAGCTCAGCAGGGATCTAAGTGCTTTCTCTCAGCTCTTCCCTAACAAGCCCAAGAGCTTCAGAGTGTTAACTAACAACTGACACATGCTAAGGGTCATGGCTTCCTACTCTGAAATAGTCAGCCTGGCTCTGGCTCACAGTTGCAAACTGTTCCTGAGCCTCTGGATTAGACCCCACACCTCAGCCAGCTGGCTTACACTCCCTGACCATTGGGCTTGAAAGGAACTGGGCAAAGATTGCAAAAGGCTCAGTGCAAGGCCATGATCAGGCAAAACAGTTTTCTGAGAAATGCCCTTCACCCTGAGAATGAGTCAGGGCAGCTTTATTTTTCTATTAATAAGAGAACACATCATCATCTTTTCGTCATAGGACCCTCTCCCCACTGGCCACCCTCAGTAATCTCAGTGACCTAGCAGTAACTTATTGTTTCAGAAATGACCTAAGTCTCTGATGAGTTATGGAGGAACATCTCTTGGTTCATAGCCTAGGGAGTGCTCACCAAGTTCCAATAAACATTTTGTTTTTAGGCATACAAAGGAAATGCACCAGAATGATTCCTTGTACTAAAATTAAGGGTTTAAAGTCCATGACCCCTCTGATTTCTTTCATTCTGGCAAGTTCTACAAGAGCTTTGTATCAGCTACACCTCTCCTAGCAATGAGCTGAGACCCCTATGGTCAGACCCTTCTTTTTAGAGCTCCTGGAATATTTTGATTAAAAAAAAAAATCAGAGAGAATTTCTAATTCCCTTATGATCAGAACTTAAAGGAACATACTTTCCTATATATTACTTCTGTTAACAATTTTAAGCATCTCTGTGAAACAGGAAGAGGGATACATGGTCTTCACATTACAGATGGGGAAATAAAGATATCATGAAGTCAGTTACCTGAGATCATGCTCCAGATGATGGGAATCTAGGGGTAGAGACAAATCCCACATCCTTTCCATTATATGGTGGCACTTTTGCATTTCAAAATTTGAATTTACATCAAACACCATTTCCCCACAAATTCCTTTTATTGAACTCATTTTTAAGACTGTTGTTGGCACCCACTACAATGATCTGAGCCTGTTCATTTGCTGTTATGTTCTTCCAAAAAAGGTAACCAATTTCAGTCAAAAAATTTTATTCAGCACAAATACTTATTACTAACAAAGCACTCGTATAAGCACTTAAAGCTATCCAAAGATGAAGGTAGCCCCTGCCTTCAAAATAAAGTACCAAGAAGAAGGAAAAAGATGTGTGTATGTGTTATAGTAAAATATGAATAAAATTGTAGGAAACATCAAAATGAGGCTCTCCTATACCCACTATGTAGCCATTTGCTTCATATTATAATATCTGACTAAATCTGTAGAAAATAATTTCATTAAATAATCATTTTAACTGGTGTGCAGAACCCAGATAATAGTGAAGAAGTGTATCAGGATTTATACAATGCTTGCACATGCCACATTATAGTTAATTTTTACTGAGCACATACTGTATGCCAGGGACCAAGGTACTTTACAGTATTAAATAATTTTAATCCTCACAACAACTTTTGAATAAGGTACTACAATTATTCCTATTTGACAGATGAGAAAACAAAGGCATAGATGGATATATTTAGTCTCTTGCCCAATCTACACAATTCAAACCCACACAATCCGTGCTCTTAAATGTATAAGAGGCATTGCTCCGTTTAAACTTCATACCAATCTTATGATATGGGCATCATTATGTCCTTATTTTGTAGATAACCACACCGAAGTTTAGAGACATTAGGGTACATGACCAAGCAAGAACATGGAAATAGTTAAGTGGAGGGGCTAGAATTCAAAGTTTCCTTCTCCAAGTCCTATGATTCAGGGTGAAACTACTCAAGGCAAAGACACAGGCTCAATTGCCTTGAATGCATGAGAGCTATTTCATGATTACAGAAAGTATTTTATTCTCTACATGTTTCTTCTGTAACTCTTAATAATGAGAAATTCACATTATACCTACTACCTTTCAGAGTATTTTTAGGAAGGATTAGCGAGGATATTCCTCCCACTCAGAAATCAGATTCTCACATAAAAGTCCATTTTTAAAGCCTATTAATGAAATAAAAACTATAAAATGTTTAACCTATATGCCAGTAAATTGAAACTCATACCCACCAAATATAATCAAGAGGGCATTATGCATATTAGTGTGCAATGATCACTGTAAAGTGAGATTAGAAAATTGCATGGTAATGGCTCCATAAAGACTGCTTGGTTATCACATAGGCAATAATTACATGGGATATGTGGAATTACAAACAACCATTTTGTCTCTAGATGAATGTATAAGTGTGTGCATTGGGAAAATATCCAGCTGTTTGGAGAAAAAGAGAGAAAACCTAGCATTTGCATTCAAATATTCCTAAGAAGGACATTGGTCATATGTTCATCGGAGCAGCCAAATACTCAGCTACTTATATACTGGACACAAAATTGTTGTACACCCGTTAGTGGTCTTCTCCCATTGGCAGTCGAGAAGGCTTTCGTTAAAAAGGAAGAGTGAAAGCGACTGCTTGAGACATTTGATTATTTAATATTGAAAAGCCTTGACAGCTTCAGATGGGAGTAGGAAAATAAATTATAAAAACACCTGAAATAGTGTAATCCATGAGTACTTTAATTGGATGGTGAATGAGAAGCCAAATGAACCAAGGAATGAAAGGACATAAGCAAACCAGAGTTGCAGGCTGGCATTTGGCTTCTTTCTCAAAGGGAGAACTGTGGAGCTTCCCCTCTTTTCTCCCCAGCTGGATTTCATGGCATTGCCTAAGGAGCTAGAGGAAACAGGAGCAGCCTGGATGTGAGAAGCTGGTGATATCAGACTTGCATTTTACCCCACTTAATTCCTTTATAACCATTGCAATTTTTCCTTGTTTAATATTCCAACTGTTCCTTTTTAATGATTAGCAATACAACCCCAGAAGTGAAAAGAGCTTATTTTTGCTCATTGAGAGCAACTGGGAGGGAGAGGGGGTGAGAGGGAGGAGATATCTCAAGTCACACCTGATAGAGAGGACAGTGGAAGCTTTCAACAGGAAGAAAATAGCTTTGGTTTCTGGGACATAAGGAGGAAGGATGAAGGAAGAGGGGGAAGCTGATGTGATCTAAATGGAGGTATGAAGGCTGAACAGGAGCATTTATCTAACATGTACGTAGCAGTGGGCTAGACACTAAGAACAGGGAACTGTCTAAAGACAGAGCATTAGAATATAAGGTATGGGAAATTGAACATACTCGTTAGACTATTAATATGTTTCTTTCCTCTTCGAGTTCCTTACTACCTTTGCCCGTTTTCATCCCTAAGTTTTGACATTTTTG
The DNA here is from genome assembly GCA_003508835.1 of Eonycteris spelaea. Lineage (NCBI taxonomy): Eukaryota > Metazoa > Chordata > Mammalia > Chiroptera > Pteropodidae > Eonycteris > Eonycteris spelaea. Next base: position 7,277,430 of record PUFA01000043.1, on the reverse strand, counting down.
ATACTATTGCTGCTCTGAAACTGCACTACTTGACAGTTTTCAGAGATATGAGTACCCCCAAATGTGGAACAAGCATAATTTCCCCAGGGCCTTGCCTCTTTGACCACTTCTTCAGGTACCCAGGGGACCAGGACCTCCTTTATCTCCTGTGCTGGTCCAAAATCTCTTATCACTATTCCTGAAGTATATTTATTAAGTGAAAAGGGTCACATGCATGGCAATGTATATAGAAGTTAACATTTGTATTTTTTTTTTAAAAAAAAAGCATGACCACTTTCTTAGGAAGGAAGCATCAGAATCACCCTTGCCTTGGAAGGGTAGGGGTGGCTGTAGACAGGAATGAGGACAGAGTATACATTTACTGTTCATACTTTTAAAATTTTGTACCATGTGTAGACAAATCAAATTCAAAAAAAATCAAAATCCCTCCTCATTACGATCCAAAAAGCTCCCTTCCTCCTTCCGTCAATGAGCTCACTCTCTGAGATGCTGATCTGATTAAAATAATTGCCACTTACATGTAAATTATTCATAAACTTAGAGGTGTTTAGGGTACTATCTATATCTCAAAATTATTTGAAATCTGTGGAATGTGAGAGCAGGAAAAAGAATCTTTAAGAAGGGAGTGATTCAAAGGAAAGGAAGCTGTGAAAGGAAGCTCTGAAAGGAAGCTTTTCTTGTCACAGTAAGTAAGACCCGGATTTGAATCCTAGTTCTTTCATTTTTACAGATTATGTTCCTATGAACAAGTTCCTTAAGCTTTCTGAGACTTGGTTTTATCTTCAAAAGTGAAGATTATAACAACTACCTTATGGGATTATAGTGGAAAATAAATGACATGATGGATACAAAACACTTGTACAATGTCTGGCACATAGTAGGTCTTTAGTACTTGATCATCTCCTTTTTTGCTTCCATACCTTTAGTTTCCTCAATAAGACTAAGGAGAAATAATATAATAGTATAGTCATGCACCATTTAACAACAGGGATATGTTCTGAGAAATGTATCATTAGGTGATTTCATCATTGTGCAAACATCATAGAGTGCACTTACACAAAACTAAATGGTATAGCCTACTAGACACCTAGGCCGTGTGGTGTAGACTATTGCTACAAGCCTGTACAGCATGCTAGTGTATGAAGCAAGATTAAATCAAGCACAAGAGAAAATGATATAATCAAGAGATGTGCTAAATACGAGACATATGAGGCTGCTGCCAGTGTAACAGGGCATACTGTTTTACAGGAAACTTTCTTTTTTATAAGTAGAAAGAGTACATTTTTAAACAATGATAAGTAAGTATAGTAAATACATAAATCAGTAACATAGTTGTTTATTATCATTATCGAGTATATGTACTGGGTACAATTGTATGTGCTATCCTCTTAGATGACTAGCAGTGCAGTAGTTTACTTACACCAGCATCACAATGAACAGGTGAGTAATGTGTTGCACTATGACCTTACCACATCTGTGATGTCACTAGGCAATAAGACTCTTACAATTCCATTATGATTTTATGGGCCCACCATTGAATATTTAGTCTATCATTGATGGACAAGTCATTATACTCTACTGGAGGGACACTGACAATAAATAAAATAGGTAAGTCAAATGTAGAACATAAGGTAGTTAGGGAATAGGGCATCACGAGAAAGTCAAGGGAGCACTACAGTTTTAAATAAGATGGTCAGCTAAGGCATCACTATGAGAAGACATTCAAGCAAAGACTCACAGGAGGTAAGACAGTGAGCCATTGCATTTGACAGTGGAAGGGCAAAGTTTTAATGATTCATCAGCAATTCTTTGAATCATCTTTATGATATATACACATAAATATACTAACCACAAACAACTGATTTCAAGTCATTCGGTGATTTACTTCAATGTGAACATTTGAATGAAATGTCTCAAAATTCCCAATCTAAAATGTTGCTGGGCTCTACACACAGTGCCACAGGTCGCAATATGTTCTTCCCATCTCTCGTTGCTATGAGATTTTCTGAGTGTGTACACTAAGTAGATCACTGTTCTTGGAATTCTCCTAAGCTTTTAAGTTTTAGCCTGAATGTTTTTTGTTGTAAAAAAATCTAAAATCACTGGGGGAAAATATTCCTGAACCTTTGTAAGAGAACTCTGGCCACAGTGAGGATATTATAGTTGTCAATAATACACTCCTACGATTTCGTCAACATTAGTTTCAACACATATAGTAATGGGGAGATTGCTGCGTCCGATGGCAGCTCATTCTGTTCTTTTACTTTAATTGTGAGAAATATCTTTTTGAACAAAAATCTTCCTTACTCTACCTTTAAATCTTGATTCTGGCTAATTAGTTAATAAGCGAGTAGTTAGCCTCCTAGCAATATTTATTGAATGTCTTCTGCATTGAAGGTTGAAGGCATGTTCTGTTCAGTTTAAGGTGATTCAATATAAAAAAGACTGAGATTCTGGCCTCAATAAGGCTGCACTCTATTCAGATCTCAGGAACACAAGTCTGCCTCCTTCTCCATGTAGCTGTCTGTAAAATACTGAAGACAATGATCATGTGTCTTCCAAGTCTTCTCCTTTTTTTGCTAAAAATATCCCTAGAGTCCTCAACCTTTCTGATTATTATCAAAATTATACTTATATAAAAGAAACTCCAAAAAGAATGGGCAAAATAGCACACACAAAAAATCAGAATTCACAAATGATTCCCTTAATATCATTAACTTGCTATGGCTGTTCTGTTTAATATATTATGCTTTCTATATAGATATTTGAGGCAATAGTACAAATCTTATACCAAAATTAATTTAGTATTATCTATTTAGTGTCTATCCAGCATTTTCTTATTTATACACTGGCAATCTGAATATTTTTGCTCTTTAATAAGAATACCAGAGACATTGGTTTTGGTACTTATACACAGTTTATATGCTGGTGAACTGCAACAAAGACCCACATACATGATTAAAATGTGTCAGTATGTGGTATGGGGAGAGGCAAGGAAGCTTTCTATAAAGTTGGGTCTACAATGTACTTAACTTAAGTAATGAATAGTTTTTCTATTTCTAAAAACCTAGTATTTTTTAAATGCAGAAGAGATGGAAAATCCAATTCTCTGGAAATGATATAGAAAAATAACACTGACTTATATCCTATAATAACTGATACCCAATAATAAAATAATTTGCAGAAGGAAAAAGTCTCTACAAAAACTTGACTTTTCCTCTACTTTAAGTGACTCCAAAAACATTGTTCAAAATTGCTTTGGGAAGAAGATCAAAATAACAGATGATCAGTTGAATAGAGGGGATTTTAAATATATTCAGCAATGACAAATAAGAGGTTCTAATCCCTTTTTTAAAGACATTTTAAAAAAATTTTTAAAATTGAGATATAACTTACATATAACGTGTAAGTTTAATGTATAAAATATGTTGGTTTGAAAAAGACACATTTTAATTAATCTTCATAATTACTTTATATCAAAAGTTTTAAACCCCTTTATATTTTCTAATTAATCCCCATCAATATGTCTCTTCACATGTAAATGAACCTCCTGAAATACATGAGTCTCTCATGTACAAATAATCAAGGCAAGATAAATAAGATTTATCTGTTTCTGTTCTTCCTAATAACTACAATGTATTATTTTTGTACATTTGTATTTAGTAAGTGAAGACAGAAAAAAAAAGACTTCTAGTAACATAAAAAGGTGTTTCTGCTATAATGCAATATATGTAACCTCAAAAAAACCCTTTTTTTTTTTTCATAAGCACGTACTATAAAACAGAGTTTATGAGAAAAATCGTAGCAAGGATATATCACTTCAGACCTATGGGACTTAATTACTAGAATACAAACAAAAATAATCATTGGTACCTAGGGAGATAACTTGGACTTCCCAGGCAAGCAGCTCGGCATGGCTGGAGGCTGTCGCAGTGGATGTTATTTACAAAAAAATAGTAGGGTGGGACTGCAGCTTACATGTTAAATAGAGCTGCACTGCTGGGAGGTGAGACAAGAAACAGAAGTGGAGTTCTCAGCCAGTGGGGCTGCTCTGAAGGTGGGCACAGGAGGCAGTGAAACCTGTTAAACCTTCTATAAGCTATGAGCTGCATGAGGCTGGGATTTGGAGGGCACGTCAATAGTAAATGCATTACTCTCTTTTTTAAAAGAAAAAATCAGATGGGAAGTTATATGGCAGTATAATTTTATGCTAACAAATTAGACAACCCAGAATAAATAAATTCCTAGAAAGACACAAACCAATGAGACTAACGCAAGACAAAAAAGAAAATCCGAATACAAGTAAAGAGAGTGAATTAGTAATCAGAAAACTCCCTACGAATAAGCCAGTTCTGATGGCTTTCTTGGCAAATTCTACCTAATCTTTAAAGAAGAATGAACATAAATTCTTTCCCCAAAACAGAAGAGTAGAAAGCACTTCCCAACTCAATCCATAAGGCCAGTATTAGGCTGCTACCAAAACCGGACCAAGACATCATAAACACAACAAAACTACAGAATAATGTCCCCTTTGAAAAAGATGTAAAAATTTTTAACAAAATACTAGCAAACCAAATCTAGAAAAATAGAAAAAGTATTATACACCATGACAAAGTGAAATTTATCTCAATAATACAAGGTTGGTTCAGCATACAAAAATCACCTAATAATTCACCATTTTAATATATTAAGGCCACAAACCTGATGATTATTGCAATATCTATAAAAAAAGCATCTGTCTAAATTCTATACTCTTTCATAAGAAAAATACTCCACAAACTAGGAATAGAAGAGAACTTCCACCACTGCATAAAGTGCATTTATAATAAAAATCCACAGCTAAAAGCGGTTCCTCTAAAATCAGAAATAAGACAAGAATCTCTATTCTCGCCCCTTCTATTCAACATTATCCTGGAGGTTCTAGGCAGGACAATTAGACAAGGAAAAGCAATAGAAGACATTTAGGTTGGAAAAGAAGAACTAATATTATGTCTATTCACAGATGACATGATATTGTATACAGAAAAATCCTACACAAGCCAGAAAGTAATTATTAAAATTGACACTTGAGTTCAGCTAGGTTGGAAGATATAAGATCAATATGTAAAAATTATGTCTATACACTTGCAACAAATTATCTAAAAATAATATTAAGTAAATAATTCTATTTACAGTAGCATGAAAAGAATAAACTTAATAAATTTTACAAAGAAGTATAAGCCTTATACAGTGAACACTACAACACAAAACACTGTTGAAAGTAATTAAAGAATACCTAAATAAATGGTAAGTCATTTCATGTTCATGGATTGGTCATGGTCAACTGATTTCCAAAAGGTGACAGAACAATGAAATGGGAAAATAATAGTATTTTCATAAATAGGGTTAAGACAATAGGATATCTACATGTAAAACAATAAGTTTGACCTTTACCACACACAGCATATACAAAAATTATCTCAAAATGGATCATTGATCTAAATGTAAAAGCCAAAGCTGTAAAACCCTTAGAAAAAAATACCATAATTCTTCATGACCTTAAAGTGGGAATGGTTTTTTAGATATGTTGCCGAAAGTGTCATAAAACAGACACAAGTGATAAAAAATAAATTTGACTTCATCAAAAATAAAAACTTTTGTGCTTCAAAACATAGTATTGACATAGTAAAAAGAAATCCTACAGAATGAGAGAAAATATTTGCAAATTGTACATATGATAAGGTACTAATACCTAGAATATGTAAATAACTCTTTCAACTCAACAACAAAAAAGACGACCCAATACTGTGGGTTAAATTGTGTCCTCCCAAAACATATTGAAGTACTAACCTCTGGTACCTGTGAATGTGACTTTATTTGAAGATAGGGTCTTTGCAGATGTAATCAAGTAAGATGAGGTCATTCCTGATTAAGGTCAGCCATAAACTTAATAACTGGTATCCTTACAAAAAGGCCATGTAAAGTCAAACATGAAGAAAAGAAGACCGTGTGATGGCAGAGGCAGAAATTGGAGTGATGGGGCTGCAAGCCAAGGAATGCCAAGGATCGTTGACATCATAAGAAACAAAAAAGGGCAAAGGAAAGATTCTTCCTAACAGCCTTCATGGGAGCATGGCCCTGCCATTATCACAATTTTGGATTTCTGGTCTCTGAGAACTATGACAGCAAGCATAAATTTCTGTTATTTTAAGTCATCCAAGTTTGTGGTAATTGACTGTGGCACCCTAGGAATCTAGTATAGATGCCGACACTGGGAAGTAAGGTGCTGCTCTACCAAACACCTAAAAATGTGCAAGTGACCTTGGAATTAGGTAATAAGTAAAGGCTAGAAGATTTTTGAGGTGCATTATGGAAAAAGTCTAGATTGCCTTGAAGAGACAGTTGGTAGACATATAGACATTAAATGTGATTCAGGTGAAGGCTTGGGAAAGAAGTGAAGAAAGCAGTAGAGGAAGTGTCCATTGTCATAGCAACTAGATATATTGTCATGAACAGAATGTAGCTAGAAATATGATTGTTAGAAATGATTCTGGTAAGAGCTCAATCAGAAATGAGGAAGATGTTATTGGACGTGGGAGGAAAGGCGTTCCTTGCTATAAAGTGGCAGAAATCTTGGCAGAGTTGTGCTCTAGTGTTTGGTGGGAGGCAGAATTTATGTGATATACTTGGATATTTAGCTGAGGGAATTTCCAGGTACAGTGTAGAAGGTGTGGCCTGGTTTCTCCTTAATGCTTATAGCAAAGTCATCTATAGAAAAAATCTCATGTGAGATACAAAAAAAGTTACTAGAACTAATGAGTGTGTTTAGCAGATTATCAAGATACAAGATAAATAATTGAAAATAAACTGCATTTTATATAATAGAAATTTAAATGAATAAATCAATGCTATTTATAATAGCATCAAAATATGTAATACTTGGGATAACTCTGACAATATGAGCAAGATGTATACATGAAAACCTTTAAAATGTTGTTTAAAAAGTGTTTTAAAAAAACAACATAAATTGAGAGATTAAGACTCAATATTAACTTGTTAGTTCTCTTCAAGTTGATCTTTAGAATCCTAATCAAAATCTCAGCAGATCTTTTCTTAAGCATTGACAAGCTGATTCTAAATGTCTTCTGAAAATACATAGGACTGAGAAAAGCTAAAATAACTTTTTAAAAAATGTTGGAGAACTTACTTTACCAGACTTCAAGCTTTATTATAAAGCTAAGGTAAACACGACAATGTGGTATTGGAGTAAAGATAAGTAAATAGATCTGTGAACTAGAAAGGATATACCAAAAATAGACTCACACATAAACAGTCAATTGATTTTTAACAGAGATTCAAAGCCAATTCAGTGAAAAAAAGATCATCTTTTCAGAAAAGATGGTAAAACAACTGGAGAGCCACATGCAAAACAAAAACAAACAAACAAAAACAAACAAAAAAACCCAACCAAACAAAAACAAAACAACAAAAAACTTTGATCCATATCCTGAATTATACATAAAAATTAACCTAAAAGAGACTATAGACATAAAGGTAAAATCCCAAACCATAATATATCTAGAAAAAAAAAATAGGAGAGAATCCTTGTTGCCTTGGTTAGACAAAGCTTTCTTAAATATACCAAATGCACAATCCAAAGGAAAAAATGATAAACTCGAATTCATAAATGTAACTTCTCTGCAAGAAATACTGTTAAGGGAGTGAAAAAGTAATCCACCGACTGGCAGAAAACATGTCAATTATATATCTGATAAAAAAAATTGCATCAAGAATATATACAAACTTTTATAATTCAATAAGAAAGCAAACCCCAATTAATAAATGGGCATAATATCTGCATAATTACTTTACCAAAGAGAGAATTACAAATTAAAACCACAATGAGAAATCACTACACACAGATTAGAATGTCCAAAATTAAAAAAGACTGACCATACCAAGAATTGCCAAATATGTGAATTTATTGGAATTCTTGTCCATTGCTCTCGAGAATGTAAAATAATTCAATACCTTGGAAAATAGTTTGGTAATATCTTAAAACATTACACATACACCTAGCATACGACCCAGTTCTAGCTCCACCACTTACTAGATGTTTGATTTTAGGCAAGTAAGCAGTGGGCATATGTTACCTATCATTATTGTTAATAATAAGATGTCCTGCACTATTTCATAAGCTCATCTAGGCTAGAATACCCACATAGTCTAGTACAGAAACTTGTACATACAGGAGGGAAAAGGGGACAAGGTCACTCTTATTTAGAAAGCAATATGTGAGGAAAAGAGGACCAGGTTACTATAGGTTGAAATAGATATCTCTTCATCTCTTACACTCTTTTTATTTTTTCTGAAAGTGACCCTATACATTATAGCTCTTCTACTCATTGCTTATTTTATGCCATCTTAAACCATCTTGTTATTCTGATAACATATCCTCTTTTATAAGGAGCTTACCCATAATAAAGCACAACAGGGCAGGAAAGAACTATCTTCGTAATGTTATGTCACCAAGTAAAAATCACACTTTTGTTTTTTGTCCAATACTTATGCCAAATGAAATAGGCTAAACCTTTCAGTCTCTCATGAAGATTAAGCTGAAGTCAGATTTTAGGAAAAAGGGAAAGAAGGAGGAGGAGGATGGGTAAGAAATGAGTTTAAAAATGTCCCATTAAGCTTGGTCTCTGGGAATTGACCATAAGCTAAGGGATATGTGATCCTTGAGGATTTGGAATGTTTTCTTGGTAAATCACTCTGTGAAAACACACCCAAATTCCAAAAGAAGGAAAAGACTGAAACAGGAGAATTTTCCAGAGCCCCAGATCTACTTTTTAGGCTGCTGTCAAAGATGAAGCAAGATCTCATGGGACCTACAAAATGTGGTTTATGTCACACTCCTATTCTTTTGTACCTATCTCAAGTGACTAAAGGTTAAGGACATAGAAGACATAGATAAAACATAGCTTAAGTTATACAAAGGGGTAGATGGATCTGAAATGGGAGACTGGGGGAAATGGATGACAGGAAAGAAATGCCAACAAATTCAAGGATATTTTGGGGACCATTCTGTCCCCCGATTTACAAACCAGCCACCCAGCAAGGAGATATGAGGCATGCTGTAGCTCTATTTTCACTAGAAGTAATGACACACAATACATGTAGATAAAAGCAGGAGGACAGTTCATTCAAAACTATTTTTAATCGCTTACTTTGTATACAATACATTGAAAGGAGTAGGAAAATAGAAGCAAATAGAGTGGACCAGGAGAAATGAAAGGGATGTGGAAGCTTTGAGATGTAGAATAAGAACTAAGGGTGGCAAACATTGGGATAAAAATAGCTGGTTGGAAAGATAATGAATGAGTTGCATAAAGGAAATGAGGATGGTAATATATTTGAAATTGGAGACGGCGTTTCAGTTGAGACTCAGAGTAGGGAATGATTTTCTCCCAGTGGGGCAGGAAATCCTAGCTTTAAACTAAACAATCTTATACCCCATAAGAGGAAGATGACATTCTGTGATATAAAGGAGAAGAAAACCATGCCACAATTCAAGCATGAAGAGGAAAAGTACAAGTATAAAGTTAGTTAAAAAACAAAAACAAAAACAAAACAAAACAAAACCCTCTAACTCCTGAGCGCTACGGTGTGTGGTCAGGACCAATTACTATATTTCCCAGAAATCTCTGGAAAGCCTCTCAATAGAAACAATGAGTAATGAGTGAAGGGAGACCACTGCTTCACCAATTTAATGGGGGCACCTACCTTATAACTCCGGACCCCTGGGGCTCTCTCTCCATCTTTCCACTCAAGCATCTTTCTGGACTTAAACTACAAGTACCCACTGACAAACTGGTTTCCCATAAAGGCTGATCCCTTGTTTGCTTTAATGAAAAGATTTTCACTTAAGACTCTTTTTCTCTCTTGAATCACTGAAAACATGATAACATCAAGAACTAAATAACAAAACAACCCCAAAATACTAACACAGAACAAAGTGTTATTGAATCTATATTACCAAGTAGATCATAAGAATTTTCTGTGCTCGGTAAGATGCAAAAGGAAATAGATAACTTGAATAAAGACATAGGAAACTTTCATAAAAAATAGGTCCTATATAGGATAACGCAATTATAAGGCACAGTTTTTATAAATAAATTGATGATGATGTAATTGGACATATTAAAATAAACCAACTTCAACAAAAACTCTTATTTAAGTAAGCAGGGGAGAGAAAAGAGATAAACATATTTAATTTTTCAAGTTAAATAGAACATTCAGAAAGTATTGCCATTATATGTTTTAAATATTTCATGTTAATGAACTAAATGCTACCGTTCTTGCTTTTATGGAATGTAAGAATCTTTAAAAGTTCACATTTGCTTGTAATTTTTTTTTAAGGCTTTACTCAATTAAAAATATCTAAAGTAAAAAATATGATTCCAATTTCAAGCTGCTATCAAGGGATAGGTTTACAATAACTCATAAAGTCATCATTCAGTTATATATGGTCCCCTTATTTTCAGTACCTAATAGTGCTGCAGGCTACCACCTTCCGAATGTCACCACTAGCCTCTCAGTTTTCTTAACTGCAATTCTATTTCTTTTTAAATGAACCATCTCACTTCTGTCATTAGCATAATGTTTTATTAAACTGGCTCTTGACAGTAAGGGCCCAGCTATTTTTTCTTATAGTCCGTGGCTGTTTTTCAATTTTTAATACTTCCTAATGATTTGAGATCAGTGTCTTGACATCCATAAATTCAGTCCACGTTTTCAGATGATAATTTTTAGTTGACTAAACTATCTTTGAACTTCAGAAAATTATGTCTAAAATATTAGCAACTGAATCTCTCCCTTTCTTAGTTATTCTCTGGGCTGTTGGTTTTTGTCAATTAAAAAATGTGCATACACACTAAGCTGATTTATTTTAACAAGGAGCTTATTTTAGAGCTTCAGTAACTAGAGATAAAATGAGTTTGTGTGTGTGCATGTAAGAAATCTATAATACTGAAAAAACGTAAGTAAAAGTCACAAGTTCCTTTCAAATATTTGACATTTTGTAATTGCTGTCTGGACAGCCTAGTAAAGTATTTCTTTACAGTTGATTAAGGGAGTGTTGAATTCTCATTTAAAAACAAAACCAAAAACAAATATTTATTTAGTACCTACTAAATGTCACTGTGCTGGATGCTGGCAACACAAATAAGAGCAAGAGAAATACAGGTCCTGCCCTTTAGGAGCTCCTTGTATAAGGAAGAAACTAGGTAGATAAACAGCCAGTTATCACAGAGTATGGTCAGTACCGTGATGGAGAAAGTGGGCATACTGGGAGCTGACAGGAGGGAGCCTAATCTGAACTTAAAAGGTTAGGGAAGGTTTTATGGTAAAACAACTATTACCTAAAAGGAAATCTCAAGAGAGAAGTGGAATTATCTGAAGATTGCAGGGCAGAGAGAAGAGGCAGAAAAGTACTTTTGGAATCAGGGACAACAGAGACCTCAAGGATGTAGCATGGAGTGCAGAATTGGAGAAAGGGCAGGGGAAGGAAGAACAGGGAGAAAAGCAGTGAACAATAAGACTATAAGAAAAGCAGCCTCTTTATTAGGCAAGACTTTGTAAGAAATGCCCATGCAACATTTGAAGCACTAGCGCTCTGATTGCAGAGAAAGAGTTGAAAGGATATAAACTAGAAAGAGGAAGACCAATTAGGCGTAAGTTTCTGAAAATCAGGTAACGATGATGGCCTGAACCAGGGTAACATAATAAATACATAAAGATATACTGATTCAAGAGTTATTAGGAGATAGGACCAACAAGATTTGATTATTGATCTTTTAGCTGGCAAGAGAAATAAAAAGCAAAGAGTTGGCAGATACTCAGAAAGACATGCAGAAATGAGTGTATTACATTTCAAATATTTAAATATCTTTTCTGTATGCTATAGATTCTCCAAGACCTGTGACTAGGTCTCCCACAGGTTGAACTCAGTTCAGCAAATATCAGTATTAACTAATCTTTATATAACAAAAATCTCTCATTTTAACTGATAATACAATATTATAAACAATACATCACAAGTATTACAAAAGAATCACAATTATCCCTTGGAGTTTGTTGAAATGGCATTTGGTCTATGTTCCTTCTATCTCCCCTCGGGAGCTGGGACTCTACGACACACAGTGGAAGGAATAGTAAGGACTGTAATGAGGTATTGAGCAGACATTTCAAGACAATTTTGCAGTAGAAAGAGATTACTAATTTCAATAATGACTAATGAAGAAAATGCCTTTTATATTTTTAATTGCTAAATGAACATTGTGGGTTAAAGAGGGTCAACATGTAGTTATTTCCTAAGATAAGTTTTCAAGTGTGCAGGATAAGGCTGCCCTACCATGAAGGGAGGCCTGTAAACACTTGTTATTTCCCAGAAGCCAGACAGGTAATATTTAAAATTAAAGGAAATCCCATCTGCAAAGTTCCTTTTTCCCTAACATAAAACTGACTTCTATTTTTCAAAAAGAAAATGACTTTTTTCATTGATTTTTATTATTATTACTAATTTATCAACTAAAGGTCATTACGAGAAAAGGCAGAGAGCTGAAAAAAAATTGGTGAGAGAAAAATCCAGTAATACTAAAATAGTATTCTGAGAAATGAAGCATTTTGGTGAGAGAAAAACACTCTTGCAATCGGCAGCCAAATAGATAAGTTGAAAGTCAAAAACACAATGTGTATCCTCTTCTGGTCAGGTTGTCCCCAGGTCCCTCCATCTGGAACCAGAACCTGAGGACACAGCTCCATTCTGTGATCATATCCTTTCTTAATGTCACCGTAGCCACTTAGAAGATGCTTGTTGATACAGCCGTTAATTCGGCAAGCATTTTTTTAACATCCCCAGAGGGCCAGGCATAGTTCTAAGCTATAGGAATGTGACCTATGATGGAGGGTAAATCCCTACATTAAAAATTTTGCTTAATAATAATCAGTGACATATCCTCTCTCTGGATAAGATATATAATAAGAAAGTGATCTTATTTTTGTCTAATAACCTAATTACCTATGATAAGATAGAGCCTGTTCAAAAATACTTTATTCACTTAATGTAAGTAATGTTCATACCCCTTTAAAGTTCTGTAACTTTAAAGGATAAGCTTTGCAGTATTTGCAGAGCTGAAGATGCTGTGGCAAATACATCAGAAAGATGCATAGTTGATATGGGTAGTGCTGACTAAGGCTAATGAGAATTCTGGTTGGATATTTCACTTCATATTGTTCATTGACTAAGTTGTTTCTCTCTTCCCAGGTCTACTAGCCATTAAACATCCCATCTGAAAATCTTTTTTTTTTTTTTTTTTTTTTTTTCCCAAGTGACTGAACTGCAACAAGTTTGAGGAGACAGGTGGCTTCCTAATCCCAGCTCAATGTAATTATATAACAATGAATGTCACCAAAGCTAGCAGCTGCTGCTTCAGCACAAATGGTAGATTCAGTCTCCCACTCTCCACTTTTATCTCAGTTCGCACAGACCTAGGAGGAAACATGTTGAGACTCGGAAAGCTCCCAGGATCTTTTTGCTGAGAACTTTTCAAAGTCAGCCAAGACATCAAGCCCTTTTCTTCTTCCCTTTTTAAAAATGTCTTTCTTTCATCATGTGACCACTGAAAACATAAAATGAAACCAACCTAATTGTTGTAGGAACAGGGTGTGGGGTGGAGCATGAACTTCTTAGGGGCTAAGAACCTGTAGGACACTCTTTAGAAGAAGCCAAGTAGGTAAACATCACTTAATCTGGGAGGTGTCTCCTAAAAGGATTCCTGGGAATCAGACATGGTCGTGAGAATGGACCCAGAATGGCTCCGTATACATCCTGGAGTTCCTCTCTTGAGACCAGAACGGTCCAAGTCTAAGGCACAGAGGTATTGTGCACATCTTTTCAAACATTCATCTTTTTTGTTAGCTGGGCATTATTTAATAATACATTAGCAGCTCAATCAACTTTCTTAAAATGCAGTCTCTCAAATCAACCTCTCCCATTAGCTCCTTCTCATGTTCTGTACTTCAAAGCCCTTGTTGATGGCATCGCGATAGTCACATCAATAAATCTTGTCAATAAAGCTACACACTGTGTACTTTATTGACAGAAGAATAAAACCCTTTTTTTGGCTACATCCCACTCTTATTTTGTGGATCATACCCCTTTTCACATTTGGTGATAATTGTCTTTTTTAAATCTAGAAACTAACTGTATTACTCAAATCCAAGCTCTATATGCACTAAAAAGCATTTCTAAAGTCCACCAAATCTTAGTGAGTTCTCTCTTTCCAACTGATAAGGCACGTGACTGTCTGGGCCACTTCCCTGGCTCTCAGCCTATGGTATTTTGAATTAGTATTTTCTTTTCTATATATAAATTTTGTTTCCACAATCAAATTGTCAGCTTCTTGAGGGCAGGTGCTATGTCTTGATTTGCTTTACACCTCCTGCACCTAGTACAGATTAACTACGTAGAAGATGACTATTTGTTGGTACTAAAACATTGTACAATTTTAAATCTGTGTTTTAGGAACAGGTCAAGAGAAGAAAGTAAAGACAGAGAGAATGAAAAGTACTAAATAGAATATGGAATGCGCCATGAATTCCATTTGTTTTACTCTTCCCTTTTTTTCCCACACCCCGCAGAAGTCCTGTATCTGTCAAAATTGGGAGTACCTATTTTTAATGTTTAATTAGAGCAGGGGTCTCCAACCCCTAGGCCACGAACCAGGTAACCGTGGCCTCTTAGGAACATGGCCACACAGCAGAGGGTGAATGGCAGGTGAGAACAAAGCTTCATCCATATTTGCGGCCGCTCCCTAGCACTAGCAACACCACCTCAACTCCACCTCAGCTCATCAGGCATTAGATCCTCGTAGGAGCAGCACTGGTTCCTGGTGCCAAAAACACTGAGGATTGCTGAAGGACTGTAGAGGGTATTTTTTATATGTACTAGAATGTAAACTCCATGAGGCAGGGGTTTTTGTCTGCTTTGTTCATTGTTGTAGCCACAATGCCTAGAACAGTGCTTGGCATATAGTAGGTACTCAATGAATATTTATTCAAAAGATTGAAGAAGAATCTTTCATTGACCTCCCTGCCCCCCAAGGAATCACTTAAGGCAATACTTAACATCACAGAATGCCTGAGGATGCAGAAGTATTAAAGATTATCTAGTCTAATTCCCTTATTTTATAAGAGCAAAAACAAAGGCAGCAGAGGAATGATAACCTGGATCTCCTTACTCTTAGCTCCATTCCCTGATTTAGTTTTCTCTTTTATATAAAACACGTTAATGGAATAAAGAGGCAGGTTTGTTATTTGATTGTCTTCTAGTGGCAACTTGAATTGTCAGTGAAGACCTATGCTAGTACAGGCAGAGTAATGTGCTAAGCAGTAAGAAAAAGAAAATGAAAGCAAGATTATTTTGGAGATTATTTTGGAGAATTCAAACTTCTCATTATGTATTCTGAATCAGTGATGGATGTATTTTGTTTCTCAATTAGTGACTTTTTTTTTTCTATTATTTTCCTATTTGACAATAGCCCAGCAGAAAAGATTGGTGTCAAGTAGCTGATTTCATTTGGGAACACAGGGGCTGCTTATCTGAAGATGAGGATGAAAGGCTCTTGGTTGTTTTGCTTCTTGTTATCTTGATCAAAAAAGAAAGGTGACAAGAAGAATAGGTAGGCACCAAAATGGTTTCCCCTACAACGAGAGGATGTGTTCAGAAACCACAGCAGTACCTCCTTGTCCTCCTGGGATGCATTCCAAGGCCATAAGTGAACACTTGAAACCATGGATAGTACCAAATCTTACGCATACTATATTTTTTCCTATACATACATACATACATACATACATACATACATACATACATACATACATTTTTATTTAAAGGAAGCACTTTACAGTTTATCTTTGGCATGTCCGAATCGCCAGTGTCACTATTCTTGCACTTCAGGGCCACTACTAAGTAAACTAAGGGTTACTTGAGCATGAGCACTAAGATACCTCAATAGTCGATGTGATAACCTAGATGACTACTACGTGACTAAGAGGAGCATACGGTGTGGACACACTGGACAGAGGGATGACTCATATCTGGATGAGATGGAAGAGGTTGTGAGATTTTGTCATGCTACTCAGAACGATGTGTAATTTAGAACTTAAATTGCGCATTTCTGGAGCTTACCACTTAATATTTTTGGAATGTGGTGGACTGCAGGTAACTGAAACTGCAGAAAGCGAAATTACAGATAAGTGGCTATATTGCATAATGCTCTAGAACTGGAATCAAGAAACTCCTGCTTAAAATGGAGGAAAGTAGAAAGTGTAAGAGTTACTCTCCTTTATAAAACAGGTTGTAAAGGGCTACTGAGATGAAGGGCCTTTTAAATTTCATTAAATTACTCACATAACTTTCAAATCCATCAAGATGAAAAGATAAGCAGAATGAAATAATCTTGGCTTATAACAAGCCTAAAATAAAACGGACAGAAAAAAGATAATGGTCTTCTTAGATTCTGATACTAAGCATCCCTCTTGCATTGAAAACTGTCACTTTGCCCACCTCCTCCAAAAAAAAAAAAAAAAAGCCATCTTTATATTTGAATCATTGGTTTGGGAAAAGGGGAATCAAAAGGCAATAATGTATCTGCTTTAATCACAACTCCCCAAGTTACCAGAGAGATTTCAACTACTGGACAATGTTAATTTACTGTGTCCCAGAGCGTAGTCAAGAGAGCAAACTAAAATGACAAAGCTACAGACCAGGCTTCGGACCTTGGAATTAGCCCCAGCAGGAGACAGATACCTGGGAGCCCCAGCCTGAGCCAGGAGCTGGTTAGTCCCTAGTACCTCTGAGCTAAAAAGATCACTTCTAAAATTAATCATTATTATCAGTGCATTCATTATATTTATTATTTGTCATTGGTATTACTCTTTTACACTTGTAAGTTCACTTATGGTTTACAATGTACTTCATATACATCTCATCCTGTGGGCTAAAATAGAACAGAAATTATTATTCCATTTTTCCAGATGAAGAAAGTGAGGCTATGCATTCATAGCACATACCCACATCACCTGTTTGGTAAACAGCTGCCTCTAATCTAGAAATCTTTCTTCTACCCCTCACTATTCCCAAGTACTGTGGTTGATTCTGCAGACTGATGCTGTGTGAGTGACGAATCCATTACCAGACAGTATCCGAAGACAACCTTGTGTAGTTTAGTGAAAAGGCACTGAGTCCAAGTCCTGACTTTGCAATTTAACTTCTGTCACCTTGGACAAATCCCTCAACTTTTGTTTCTTCATTTATGAAACGAGAGCTTTATACCAGTACAGTGGTTTTCTAACCTATGTATCAGAATCACCTCAAGAGACGTCTGTAAAATAGAGATTCCTGGGTTACACTTCAGCCTCCTAAATCTGTGGCTGGGACCCAGAAATCCATATGTTTAAATGTTTTTCAAAGCTCCTGATGAAGACAGTCTGGCAGCTGAGAGTCACTAGGATCCCCTCAACACTAACATTCTGTCAGAGCGGGTTTATTATCCATTAGGTAGAGTACAGAGAGGCCATAAGTCACAGATGAGGGAGCAGTTCATCAGCCTGGGAAGAGGAGGGAGTCAGGAAGGAACATTTAAGCTAAACTTAAACAATAGAGTTTTGTCATATATACACGGGGGTGAGACAGAGACACCTCAGGGCAAGTCATGGGGAAAATTAAGGAGCACAGTCTGACTAAAGCATGTGCTCTTTCCAAGGGAATGACTGCAGTAAAGTGGAAAAGGACAGTGACATGCAAAATTAATATTTTAACTCTAAGTTTGCGTCAAATCAGGTCTTTTGCGCACATCTTTATATGACAACTATCTTCTTCACTGTGTCCGGAAATAGTCATCTTTGATATAAAAACTAAAGCAAACAATAAATTTAAAAAATTCACAACCATGAACCAAAAAACAAAAACAGGTCACATTTGGTTCAGCCTGTGGACAAAGAAGATAGAAACCTCATCTGAGCCGATGGCAGGTTTCCTTTTAATCTGATATTTTTGTTTTAGAACATTGAATGTAATCTTTAGAACAACAGACAACTTTCTTTGGCAAAATTCAAAAAAATTTTTTCAAAGCTAGCTGTCACCTCCATCTGATTCTGATTTATGGCTCTAGAGATAACATTCTCGATTCTAGGCTTAAAGCATGAGACTACTGCTTCCTTATAGAGTCAGGGGTAGCAATTATAAATTTTATCTCTATTTAGACGTATTCATTTGGATATTCTTGATGCTAAATGTTATTGTGTCAAATTCACAAGTGGGAAAAAGGAAGAGGTAAGAGGAAGATTTGTCACATTACCTATCCCTGGTATGGCTAGGTAGCCCTCTGGTGGCTTCTCTGTGCCTAGTTTAGGAAAAAACATGTCTATCTGTTCCTTGCCCCTCCCCCATTCTGATTTTATTATTTTCTTTTAAATATACAAACTCTTTTGTTCCATCAATGTGGACTTCATGAAAGTAGGGTTTTTGTCATCTCATTTACTGCTGAATAAGCAGTGTTTAGAACAGTGCATGAGAAAGAGTCAAGAAGTATTTGTTGAATAATTCCATTTAAAAGTGACAATTTGGAATTCTCCTCACATTGTAGGGAAAGCTCTGCTAGTTTACAGATCCGGGTTTTCAGGTCAGGCTTTGAACATTCTGTAACCTAAGTCTATTCTTTGGTAGTCTGCTGTATAAAACTTAGGTAGCAAATATAAAAATGATTATTACAAATAAGTCAATTAAGATCTTGAGATGCCCTTATTCAAGTGGATTTGCAAACCTTAATCTTATCTCCAAACTTGAGAGTTCTGAGAATTGTGGCGAACACAGGTAACTGGCAGGATAACCCAGTTAGTCTCACTTTTTCAGCCCAACACCTTTCTTTAAATGAAATGCAAGCTCTATTGCTACAAAAGGCATTATCTTCTGAGCCCATTTGCAAACAAGCACAGTGGTATTTTGGCTTTACACAAGTTGCATAATTTATACAGTTATGAAAAGTGCACTGTAAACTATTATACAAATGTTAATTATTATAATTATCTACTCCTCAGCAGATCCTTTTTTCTCTATTTGTTTTTTTTCTGACAGAACTGGATTCTGTCACCTACTAACTCTGTCACCTTTGCAAGTTATTTGTCCTCTCTAAAGTTAAGTTCCATTTTCATATGTAAAAATGGAAATGATAATAATATAGACTTCATAGGGCTGCTGTGAAGATTAAATGAGATAATTAATGTAAATCTTCTATAATGGTGCCTTTTCAATTATAAGAACATATATTTGATTTATTGTTATTATTATTGTTATCATCCCAGCCCTGCCTTTCATAATCTAAAAGTGAAAACACTGTATAATAGTTTGGACTCTCCAGGGAATTTCTTACTTTTAGAATACTTTTTACTTTCAGATGCCTATATTTTGCCAAATATGTTCAAGTGCTTTGTACATACTTACTTTGGGTTTCAAATTGCTGTTACTATGCTAATTTGTCATTAAAAGTACATTTTAATAATATTGGAGAAATTGTTCTTTATTCTTATTTTGTATAACTCAACTCAGTCATAATTTGAAGGCCAAATCCATGACATTATTCTTGATTATTTTTGGTTATTTTGGTGGGACAAAGGAAGAGGTAAGAGGAAGATCTGTATACAACCACAGCTGATTTATAATTATAAGTGAGTCATGTCTCTCTTTCTTTGTCTTATTATTGGTAACTCAGAAATTATTATTCAGGAGGGTGGACCCAAGTCACGACTATAATACAATTTTATCCAGGGAACCATGAAGGGCCTAATAGAAAAGTAAACTGTGATCCTCACTGTTTGCCAGTCAGCATATCTCAGAGTAGTGTCTCACATGAGAGTCTGCTTTTAAGGCATTACCACTCTTCTATTGATTGGTGTTATCTTATAGCCTCTTTTACTTTATAGAAAACAAATGTGAAGAAGAACCTAAGAATGTTGGAGATTCTATTGATCTTTCATCGGCTTTTTTGACCCAGCAGATGGCAAGTAGCTATACGTTAAATCTTAAGTGATATATTCTCAACTATTGAAACAGGAACAATCTCCTACATATAAAAACATTCTCAGGTGGTATGACATAGAGCTATCTTTTGTTCCTTCTTCATTTGAGCTTTTATCCTAGTGCGTTTGCTTTTGGGTAAAATTAAATGCCTACCACAGTGCTGGTCACATAGCAGGCACTCAAATAAGTGAAAGTACCCCTGCCACAGTGAACGGAGGCTGTTTCATTCTTACAGCCAGCTTCATGAGCAGGAGTCCTGCACAGCTTCCCGGGACTTGCACAGCTTAGGTTGATGCTCTATCACCATGTTGAAATTCTTAATCAGTTTTGAACAAGGGACCTGGCATTTTCATTTTGCACTGGGCCCCACAGCTTCTTTAGCTGACCATGTTAATTCTTCGTTCTCCCTTTTATCTATGTCATCAATCAGCCTCCTAAATATCTTTCAAATCAATACAATTCTCTCAGTTCTCATTGTCACTGCCTTACTTCAAGCTTTAATTTATCTGGACTGGTTATGAGAGTTTTTAATTTGGACCCCCCCCCCCCAGTTTGGTTTTTGTCTAATACAATTCCCAGGACATATGCAGAGTACTCATTTTAAAATATAAATCTGATTCTACCACTTGAATAGTTAGTTCATTCATTAGGTCAGCAAATATTTACAGTTTGTTTTAAGTATTATGTCAATGGTGACCAAAACTGGACACTGTCAGAAGTAACTTTAAGAGAAGATTAGTACCGACTTCTCTCAGAAAGAACAATTTGATATCAGTCACGGTTAACTTAATTACATTTGCAGGCAGACCTTCTGATTGATAAATACATTGGTTCAGATACTGGATGGATTTGAAAGTGAGGGAAGAAGCGAAATAAACATTTAAAACTACTTGGTCACAGAGCACGCTGGGACACCAAATTCCTCAGTGGCCTTTCTACATCACTGCAAATCTGACTTTGAAAAATTCCAGGCCAAAGCTATTTTGCTCTTTGATTGCAGGTCTAATTGATAACTTGATCTAGTGCTGTTGCAGACCCAAAGCTGATTCCTAAAAGGAAAACCCCGATACCTTATCGGTGCCCCCAAGAGCCACACGAGTCATTTCCACGGAGAGGCAAAATGGTCTTACACTCAGGTGAAAAAACTACACTGTTTAGTCCTGATTTTATCCAGTCTCCAAAACATTTCTCAGTAACAGAAAATGTCAGTCCTGGTAGTAAAGTAGAATCTAAAAATATTTGTTAGCCCTTATCAGAGGCTTAGGTAAATGAGGGAAAGAAAGGCACACTTGGAGAAGACTGTCAAGGTTATGGTGTCCCTTCACTTCTTGAAGCTCTATCCTTGGGTGAAGCTGGACCACTAGAATGTTGAACACGCTGTGTGCACCAGGCTAATCCTTACAGAATTGTTTTACCTCAATTTTGCTTTAATGTTATGCCATTGGCTTTTATTCAAGGTATATACTAGAAACCACCACATAAAATATACTTCTGCATTTACCGTAAAAGTGTGGTTGAGGGTATTGTCCATTACATCACTCACTATGTGCAATTAAGTCCTGTATGAGAAAATTCTTTCAAAATTAATTTTAAGACATAAAATGGGTTCCTTGTTAAATTGATATTCTGATTCTTTTCCAATAATGAAAGATGTATTAATTGTTGTTTTTTTTTTTCTTTCTGTTTTAAGTGGCAGAGCCCTACTTAGACTTTCTAATCAAAGAAGGGAATTTACTCATTTTCACTGCTGGGAAGACCTCTTGGGTTATGGACAGAATCTAAAAGCTACAGCGACCAAACTTCCAGGCTCAGGGACAGGAGCCAGGACTCAGTGCACAGGGCTTGCTCTCTCTCCATTCTCCTGTCTCCTCTGCTTGCTTTCCTTTCCTTCCACGGGAGATGAGCCTATTCCTCAGGGCAGATAAAATGGCTAGTGGTTCCTCTTGAATTACATTTTTCCAGCTTAGCATTTTCTCTGTAAAATAAATTCCTCCCGAAGTCTGTGTGTCAACCCCTGGGAAGATTCTCATTTATTCTGACTCTTGATGGCCAGACACCCACCTCTGGATAATCACAGTGTGAGGGACAGGGTACTGTGCAGATAGGGCATGCTGACTGACGGCCCTAGGTAGTGAGTACAGAAGAACCCCTACCCCCTCAAAAGAAAAGAGAGCACTGTTAACAGAAGAAGAGCATGAGAAAACATGAAGGGCAGACAAAAGGCAACTGCCAGAGCCATCGGTGAAAAGAGCTAGAACGTACAGCTTTCCTTTTTTGCTCTGAATATTAAGAAGCTTACAGGTAAATATGAAGCTCACATCAACAATTATTTTTACCTTTCAGCTTGAATCAGTGTTACTCCTGATTTGGGTTTTCTATTTTATTTTTTAGCTTTATCATTCTATTTGTTCTTACAAGCTTTTACATGTCCTTTTGAAAAGAAATAAAAAACATAATTTCAACAAATTATTGAGATTATCTCACAAAATAATTTCTAGTGTGATTGCTGAATCTTAAGATGCAAATTTGAAAGCATAACTATCTTACTTATTCTAGAAAATAAAACTCAGAATAAAGTTCATAGCAGAGTAGCATGTCTGTTAAACGGTGGAGGAGGAATAAGTAAAGCCTTGTCCTTCCGGACTGATTGGACAGCTGCATGTGCCTCGCTTGCCTGTGAAAGCCTTGTCCTTGTGATAAAGACTTTCTTACAATGAAAGAAAAAGCTGTTTCTTGGTACAACATGAGGCATCTCTCTTCACAATAAGAAACAAAAATGTGGGAAGAAAATAAACTGTACGGGATACAAGGAAGAGCTTTCTTTAGGAATGCCAACTGCAGAACTCCCTGAGAGAAGAGTTTTAGAGCATTTGTAGAAATTCAGAGGCAGTTATCAGTCAGCCGACCCTGAAACTGAAGTCTCACCTTCCCAGGAGACTCCCATGACACCTTGCCCATCCTAGTGTTTACCCACCTCTGAACTCTTTCTCCCCTGGTCACAGCTGCAACAGACCTTGATTTCCAGAGAACTTTAATAGTAACTAAGTAAAAAAACAAAATGAAACAAAGAAACCACAAAGCTATTATCAAACAGTCAATGAACTTACGTCTTTCAAGTATGGGTTCTGGCATCATTGAAAAATGATGCGGGCCTGGAGACATGTGTACTACCACCCTTCCTCCTATTGCAAACTTCGCCTCCCACCAAGGGCTCTGCTGCTGAGCTCCTGGCTCCGGTCTCACTGAAGCACGGGGACTCTTACTCCTCCCAGAAGATGCCCTGCTGTCCACCTTCCCTACATTACCTGACCCAGTCACCTACTAGTTTTGCCATACAGTATGCAATAAAACAATACCTCAGCCATACGATAATCATCATTTCTATCCCCCTAAAACTATATCCACTCTCTCAGTAAGGTAATTTTCTTATAAGGACAGTGGAATTAGAAGAAAACTACTAAGTGTGAAAGGGCCCTCTAGGCGGGATGTCGGGATGCAGGAGTGGGGAAGAACTCATTTTGTGATTTGGCTATTTTGTTTCTGAAAGACATCACAGTCATTTATTTGCTATTCCTCAAATGACTACTAGAACTTAAATGTCATTATTTTCTTCGCATAATCTAAATAGCAAGTGCAACACAGATAGGTACTAGAGGAGGAGAAGGATGTTTCTGAAACTCTTGGGTTATCTAAAAATAATTTCTCCCTTTCCTCTCCTTAAGGAATCATTTTGACGCTCTATTCATTATGCGATGTGGTTAATGTGGAGTAACACTGTGTCATGGGAAGTTGTGGATGAAAGCAAGCAAGCCTTGGGATCTGAGCAACAGCTCAGCTCACGCTATCTCGTCTTTTTCTTATGTTGTTTACTACTGGCTCTTTGAAGGTGCCAGTACTTCTAATAGGGACTTGGGAAAATGAATATTTCTTATGTTTCCAATAGAATGAGCCTGTTATACCCACACAAGGTTTATATTCAACTCGTCATCCATGAAATGAGAGGTTCAGACATCTCTACATTGTCAAGTTCTAGCATTCCTTAGAGTTCCTTGCTTGATTTCACTTAAAAAAAATGCATATGCTTATTACAGCAACAATGACAGAACTTTAAAGGCAAGAAAAAATGGTTACCCATACATAATCTCATAAAGTCAAAATTCTTCTTTCCTCGAAGATTTTTTGTTCTTGTCCACATGCAGTTGTAATAATGACATATTTGAAATCACACAATTGATTTAGTTATGCATTCTCTATCTTATAAGCATTCTCCATGTTTTACTGTCTTAAATATCATAATTTTCAGTGTTCCATAGCATTCCATTAAATCTGCCTACATTGCACTACTTAATATGATCTCCATGTCAGACATTTGGCTTTCTGTATATAGAAATGTGGAAATAAACACCTTGGACACACAACTAAAAAAAAATATTTCTTAGTTATTTTTTTTAGATACATTTCTAAGAACTAGATCACTGGGTAATTGGGTGTACTTGTTTTATGGCATTTAAATCATATTATCAAATTGCTCTACAAATGCGATGAACAAAATACATCATCAAAACAAAGAGGTAAAAATTTCAGTTTCACCACATTTTTGCCATATGGGTATATTTTAATGTTTTGTTCTTTTGGTGGGAATATGGACTTTAAAAAATCAGCTGCGTAGCAAAGATGATTCTAATTTTTATTGTTTTGTTTTTCTTTGCCATCCCCCCCTTCTGTCCCCCTCTTCCCCCCTTCTCCCCATTTCCTTCGAATGAGTAACAGTCCTCACACGAACATCTGTGCTACCCTGACGTGTACCCTGAGGGCTTATCATGGCTTGTCACCTACTCACAGAGATTAATTTCTCCTTCAGATGTTTGTCCTTCAGCTTCCTTTTTGGGAAAAAAAAAAAAAAAGCCTCGGGCTGTAGTGGTCTGCTACCCCTGAAAGTGATCAAGCACAGGGACGTGCTGTCACTCGCTTCCCTCTTCTCTTTACACTTGTGACTCCAGGGGATGGGTTTTTCTTTGCTTATGGTCCCTGCTGACACCTGACCTTTCCTAGCAGAAACAATGTAAATGGCACCAGGATTTGAGTGACTGAAACTTCAGTTTTGGTGGCAGATAATCCACATTGTTATTAGGCAGAGTATCTCTTGCTGTTCTAATGGGAAGTGAAAGTAGAAAAGACTGCATTCTCCCCAAAATGAAATATAGGTGATAGTGGAGAATTGTGAGCTCTATTTCAGCTACTGTCAAATTTTCAAAACTTTTTAGACTGTTTGTTTTTGTCCACTCTCCTTTCCTCTCCTTTCAGTCCACTCTCCCCCGACCCCCAACAAATTCGTGTAGGAACTGGGTGGAGGTTATACATACCAAAGAGCACAGCTGTGTTTGGGCACCGAAGACTGAATCTACCCATAGTTATTTCCTTTCTGTTTTGTTTTCCAAACTATTTACATAAAATTCTGAAATCAAGATTGTGACTGTTTTATTTTCATCAGTGAGTCATGAGGGAGGCCAGAGAATGTGGTAAATAGTAGGGAGGCAGTAGAGCCTGGATTAAAAGTTACAGTCAGGAGCATCATAATTAACAATAAACAATATCTCATTCTTATTGGTGCATTGTGTTCAGCTTCAAGTAAAAGACTGAAAATGGAGGCTTAAAAAAATCATGGCTTTAATGAGAACTCTGGAGGCAGGCTAGGGGTGGTATGGCAGCTGCCCAATGAACTCTGAGACCAAGTCCTGCTGATATTCTGCATTACTATGTTTAACTTGAGGCCTTACCTTTAAAGTGGCCTCATGGTCCCAGCATGTGCAGGGATCCTGGTCCAGTTAAGAAAAAGGAAAATGGGAGGAGGGAGATGGACGAGTTTCATGTATTTACGCAGTGACTCCCTTCTTTGGGAATCCCAGAAGTTCCTCGCAATTGTCGCTTATATCTCTTTGGCTAGAACCTAGTCGCTTGACCATCTCTGTTTACAGCAGAAGTTGATAAATGTTGCATGTTTAACCTGGGTACAATGTTACCCAATAAAATCAAGTTTGGATTAATAAGAAATCTGTGGAGAATAGATATTAGGTAGACAAATATGTCTCTTAAAATTGGTAATATGATTTGTTGAGCCCTTCTTTAACAAATAAGAATGGTCTCATTAGAGGAAGGATCTCTTAACATGTAAAACTCAGTCCACAGGTCACCTAGGCATAGAATGCTGGCATTGAAATGGACCTTAAGAAGTCATGCGTTTCAGTGCAGGAGGTTCCGTTAGGGCATCTCTGTCTGATGTTCATCCAACTTTTGCTTGAACAAGTCAAATGCAAGTATCACTACTCTATAAAGCATCCCATTTTATTGTTGGGCAATGTTAATTAGTTACAGTTATAATAGTAATGAGAGTAGTGTAATATTACACTGATAATATTTGCTTTTGTTGAACAAAAATATATGTAGCACACACCCATGGGTCCCAGCTCTTCTTTTTAAAATTCTTTTGAAGGACAACCATTCAAATTATCGAAGACAAGAATCATATCTCAGCTTTGCAAAATATCATTGTTCAGGTAACACTCCATCTGCTACCAATGTTGCTACCAATCCCCCCTCCCTTCTCAAATGTGCACCATTATCTGCACAAAATATATGTTTCAAAGTTATATGTACTCTCCTCTGAACTTGTTCTAAAAATATTTTGCCTAATCTTTAGTTTTCTCTCCTAGTTGGTCTTTGATTTTCAAGTTCACTTAAGAAAAGAAAAAACTAACATCAATGAAAACACTTAAAAATATTTCCACTCACCAGAGCAAGCTAATGCTTTTTATTTGTTGTCATTTGCTAATCTGTCAGTCTTTGTCCCCTCTCCTGAGCCATGTCCTTTTTCCTGAATCTGAGCTTTTCGATCTCTCCCATCTTTCACATCACTTTGCCTCTTGTTCTCCACTCTCGGTGTCAATGCCACTGAGTCTGTCATTTGTCCTCAACTCTGGGATCAGAGCTCTTTAGTTCTGCTCAAGCGCATCTTTGTAATCTTTTAGTTCTTTCCTGAGTTTTAAACCATGAAAACTTATGCCTAGTCCCATTCTGATGTGTTGCAAATACAAGCACTTTTTATGCTAGAAATCTGAAATTCCATTGGAAAAAGTTTTTTTCTGGTGGTGGTGGTGGGAGTGTATTTTTATAGTGCTACAGTATCACCACTGGTTAAATAAAAAGTTATTTTGAAATTGGAAAATACGGCAGACAACCTGTGGCACTAAGAAATCAGATCTCACATCATCCTCTTTCCAAAAAGGGCAGATGTGGGCGCTTCTCTGTCAAGATACCCTCAAGGTCCCTGGTTGCAGCCTCTAAGTACACAAGAAAAAGCCAAGACATAAGGACTATAGCACTTCAGCAACTCAGCCACTTGACCAAGTTCCAAGAAAAAACTTTTTCTTCTAAATATCTATTCTCTAAGGGTAGAAAAACACTGACTTTCTAAAGTAGGATTGTTCTTTATAAATTTTGGCAAAAGCACATGAGGATGCTGAGAGAAATCCCATGGGGCAAAGATAATAAGAGACCTTGAGTGCTGGCAAGATGCTTTCTTTCAAGCTAGGTTCTGCCTCCCCAACCTTACAGCAAGGGGAAAAGAGAGAGAATGCAGTTCCTCAAAAAGATTAAAAAAAAAAAAAAAACCCTACCGCCTGAAGAGAGAAGCAGTGATGAGGGCACAGCATCACGTCTACAGAAACTCTAAAAGTGCAATTTTTTTAGGTCAAGAAACTTGATCAATTTCTTTTGGGGAACTCTATTGTCCTTCAGGATAGCATAGGGCATGACAGCATAACTAATGGGAAAAAATCAGGATTAAAGATTTTAGTATGTATTGTTTGCATACATATTACATACGTGGGTAACAAGCATGTACAAAAGAGAAAGAAATACATATAAGTCTTAATGATGTCTATCGCTAAGTGGTTGAGTGTGATGTTGTGGTAACTTTAATTTCTTTTTCAAACCTTTCTAGAGTCTCCATGTTTTCTCTCTCTCTCTCTCTCTCTCTCTCTCTCTCTCTCTCTCTCTCAAAGAAAATTGTATAGGTATTTTATCTGTCCAGAGTGCCTCATCTGTGAGAATTCCTTTGCTCAACACCACATTAAGGTAAGACAAAAACAAGATTCTGTGTCAAGGCTGGTTTTCTATTTTTATTTTTTATAAAATTTATTGGGGTGCTACTAGTTCATAAAATTATTTAAATTTCAAGTGTACAATTTTATAATGCATCATCTGTATATTGCATTGTGTGTTCACCACCCGAAGTCAAATCTCATTCCATCACCATATTTTCTAAGGTAAGTTCATATGTATATTTTTATAATTAAATTTATTTTTTGACAAAAGTGGGAATGGGTGAATGAAACCCATCATAAACAGGGAATGTCTATTGAGACAGGAAGAATAATGATTTAGTGTCTATTGAGACACTAAATTTAGTGTCTATTGAGACAGGAAGAATAATGAAAAGAAGAAATTAAGAAATACACATTGGCAACTCTGCTAGAGTGAGATGGCATCTTCCAGCTCATGTGCCCTAACTCCCTAACCTAGTAGGTGAATATGTAAATAGAGTACTTTCAATGAAGAGGAAATTAAGTCCATCTCTCTCTTCACTACTCAGAAGTTATTAATGTTAACCTGTGAAAATGACTGTCAGTTAATATAATGAAAATACACTTTTTCATTTTATCCATTGGAAGTATTTCTAATTTTTTATTTTTCAAAAAATGGTTTGTAGACCCATCACTGTATTCTGACATTCTAATCTGTTTAGTAATACTCATATGAAATTCTGAAAAATAAGAGTTGAGAAGTAGCTGGCTACAGCAGATGTTAAAAGTATAAATAAAGCTATAGTAACTAAAACGGTACAGTACCAGCTATTAATAAAAAGAGGAATGAAACCAAACGAGAGTCTTATAAGACCTAGCTATGAAAAAGAACATAGTATATGATAATCACTGGGGAAAAATTATTCAATGGACAATTGTTGCTGAAGTAATTAAGTAGCCTTCCACACCAGGGTATGCAGACTTAGTCTGTGGGCCAAATCCTGCCAACTTCCTGTTTTTATATAGGAGCTTTATTGGAACACACCCATGCTCACTTGTTTACAAGGTGTCTGTGGCTTTTTTTGTAACAATGATTGAGTTAAGATATTGCCCTGAAACTATGTTGTCCATGAAGGCCCAAATGTTTACTATTTAGCCATTTACAGAAAGTTTGCTGACTTGTGATCTAGAGGAATGAAATGTTAAAAAACTACCCTCATTATTATACCCCCCCAAATTTCATGAGTCAAATATCAGAATTTTAAAAATATCATAAACTATAAGAATTCATATTTCAGAGAGTTTTTCTAGATAATATGAGAGTAGAAAAGGCCATATATAAAGAGTGATGAATCCAACTACATAAATATTAAATAAATTAAACAAGTAAAAAAAAATCCAAAGAAAAAAAGACAAGAGGCAAGTGGCAAACGAAAGAAAATACATACAACGTATTATAGTGAAAATGACTAATTTTCCTAATCAACGAAAAAAACCTTCCTTTAATCAATAAAAAAAGAAGCTATCTATCAAACAGAAATGAACCAAAGATACACAGAGGCAGGTTAAAAGAAATGAAATACATTGGGCTCTTAAACATATAAAAAGAAATTCAAAATTAGTCAAAATTAGCCACACAAAGAGAAATACAAATTGAAATGATTGTGAGATGACATTTTTCATTTAGATAGTCAAATATTAAAAGTTTGAAAAAACAATGCAGAAACAGGTACTCTCATACATTATTGATAGAAATAAAATGTGGTGCAACTCTAAAAAGAACAATTTAGCTTTATCAAAATTTAAAATGCAGACTCAGACCTCACAATTACAATTCTGAAAATTTCTTCTATGGATATACTAACCCACATTGAAAAGAAAAAGTCACATGTACCAGGACATTCATAGCAGTATTATTTGTAATAGTAGGAGACTGAAAACAACCTAACTACCAATATAATACGATAAATCACAGTACATCCGAACATGGAAATACTGTGTAGCATTAAAAATAATGAGAAAGCTATGTATGTATGATCTGGAATAATCTTTAAGATGTTTTGTTAAGCAAAAAAACAAAACAAAAAAAAATGCTAGATGTAGAATTATGGATTCAGTGTCAGTATTAGAAAAGAAGTATACATGACACATATACTATCTTAGGAAAGATGCATAAAAACCAGAAAGGAATAAGCAAAATTTGATACACACACATGTGCAAACACATGATGGAATATTATTTAGTCTTAAGAAGGAAGGAAATCCTTACAAATGCTACAACATGAATGTACTTTGAGGATATTATGCTAAGTGAAGTAAGCCAGGCACAAAAAGATAAAGACTGTATAATTCCACTTACAGAAGATACTCACAGTAGTCAGAGAGAAAGTAAAATGGTGGTTGAGGTGGTGCGAACAAGGAGTTATTATTTAATGAGATAGAGATTCAGTATTATAAGATGAAATTAAGGAGATAGTGGTGATGGTTGCATAATATTATGAATATATTTAATATTATTAAACTGTACACTAAAAATAGTTAAGACGGCAAATTCTGTTATGTTTATTTTAGCACAATTAAAAAACCTGGAAGTGAACTAGGTGAGAGGGAACTTTTTATAGTATACATTCTTATACTTTTGGGTTTTTTATAATTTATATGAATTAACTTTTGTTTTGAAGTTTATTCTATCATCTATCACCATCATCATCATCATCATCATCATCATCATCATCATCTACCTATCATTTCTATCATCTAGCTATCTACCTCTATATGTACACACACACACACACACACACACGTGTGTGTGTTTGTGTTGTATGATCATAAATACATTTTTTAAAAAAACATTACCAACAAAAAAATCAGTCTGAAGTATGCTAAAATGTTAATAGCACTTGTCATTAGTTGATAGGAATATAGGGGCTTCTTTTTGTTTAAATTTTTAAAAATTACATGTACAGTATAACCTCTTTTAATTGCAATTCTACAAGATTGACATAAGTATATAGTTGTGTAGTTCCAAAATCAAAATATAAAAAAAGTTCCATAATCCCTCATTATTTCTTCATTCCCTTTTATAGACAACTCCTTTCCCCATCCTAACTTTTGGCAATCACAGATCTGTGTTCTGTTATAGGTGAATCTTCATTTTTTAAATTTTTTATCTCTTCGAATTCTATATTTTTGGACTAATTTGAAGGGCTCATGAGTTGTTTTTAATGAGAAAATAGTTATTTTTTTGAAAAGCAGAAATAATCTTTCAAGAAGGGAAGAGAGGAGAGAGAGAAAAAGATAGACACAGAGACAGAGAAAGAGAGAGAGCCTTTTCATCATTTGGTAAATGCTATTTGCTAATCTTGTTCCAGTAAAGGCCTATTTGCCCACTTGTAAAGCCAAGTTTACACTGAGTATGAGTTATTCATCAAAAAATCCATCCATCTCTGTAAAGACTCTGGGACTTGTGATTCGGAGCATTGTGCTTCCATTAGAGAAATTACACCAGTAGTCTAAGTTTTACAACCATATGCAAGTATGTACTTTCAAAGTTGAAGAAAATTCTTCAAGGGGTGAGTTGTAGAAAACCCTCATATTTTTGCACCAAACAATGCATTTGGTGCACTTACACAGCCATTATTTCAGCAACACAGTGAGGGAGATAAGAGATATTGTTCTTCCCATTTGAGAGATGCAGGACCCGAGAAGCTAGTGGCTGAGGTAAATAACATCTCAGTTGTTCTTAACCAGGCATCACTTTTCAGCTTGTACTGAGACTTTGAAAAGATATTTTATAATATAGAAAAAGTCTGAAGATTCAGACAATGAGGCCTATGTGTCTGAGGGGCCGAGAGGAATACAAATGATCAGGATTCACCGAGACTAATGCACTGAAACACCAGCAGCATGGGCAGAATTAATCGCACACCCCCTGTGCTCTTGGCCTGGCACAGGGCACGCTTGGTCCTTGATTAGTCTAATGAGGGCCCCTCTGCTGTGGTTAGAAACCTGCCGTGCTTCCTCGTCTGGAAAGCCAAGCTTTGGGCTCCCAATGTCCTTATGAGTGTCTGTCACACGTGAAGTGCCTTTGCTGTCTGAAAGGAGTTAAATTTGTGCTGTAATCGTTTCTGAATTTTTATTAGACTTTCCATGACATCTGTACAATTTCTGCTTCATAAACTACATCTTTTTTAAGTATTTTGCAACATCTTTTGCTTTGTAATCTGAGAGTGTTTACTTGGCACAAGATTGTGAAAAGTTCTGCTCTTCCCTAGGACAGAATCTTTGCTTGGAAGATATCTTAGGAGAAAAGGAAACTTGAAAGATTGTGGTTGTTTTAGTGGCCTTGTGGTACATCCAGAATGTATTTCTCAGGCACAATGCAGTATCATAACCGAAAAAATAACATAAGGGCCAAAGAACTACAAGTAGAATTGTAAAATATTCGATAATGGCATTTAATGCCTGAAGACTTAGAAAAAATAAAGCAACAAAAACCTATTTAGCTAAATGGTACTTCCCTCCACAGCAATTCACATTCCATGTATGTCACGAAAGTTGACAATGTAAAAAGTATATCTGTACTCTAGAATACATAATGTTCAGAAATATTTATTAGGTGGTATTTACTGTGTACTGAATAGCAATAGACATGATAGAGATGATGTCTACTCTCACAGTTTATATTCCATCAGATATTAATCAAATACTCAGTAATTACTTGATAACAATTGTGATAAGGGGAATGACACACTGGGGCTGTGAGAACTGTATGTTCTTGATGGTTTGGTAGGTCAAAATGATTTAATAAAAGCAATTTGATATAGTTCTATCTGTAGTGGGCTAGAATTGGGGATTCTAACCAAATCCAGAGGAGATATTCCCAAGAAGGAGACATTTGACCTGATTGCTATTTGGAGGGTGAGTGGAGGTAGCTTCATGAAAGGAGGTGAGAAGCATCTTGGATACAGAGAGCAGGCTGTGTGATGTGAGGGTGAGGGAGGAGCTTGCTGAGTGAGAGAAACTGTGAATAGGCAAGCAGGAATGGAGAACTGAATTAGGAAAAAGGCAACTTGAGAGGAAGCTAGGGAATTAGGTATTGCTGAGACCTAATTTAACATAGCCCTTGAAGGCTATGTTAAAATGTTCATTTTGGATTTTTCCCTAAGACTGGGGGAAAACATTCATGGGTTATATGCCATGAACGAGGATGGGTCCAACAATTATCTCACAGTTCCTAAGGCTATTTAAGAAGTCTTGAATCACTTAGGTAAAATACCCAAGTAAGCCAAGTGATCTTTGTGGCCACAGCTAGATAAAAGGGAGGGACAATCAGAAAGTTTTGGAAGATGGCCATCAAGAAGAGATGCATAAATATCACTGGGAATATAATGGGATAAAAAACTAATGTTATGAGGAGTCTCTTCATGGTGTGTGCTGTATATAGCCAGAAAGGGTGAAAGCTTGATACTGCTCCAACATGAGTAAGCACAGTGACACAAGGCCACTCTGCATGCTTCACAGCCTATTAGGTAGGAGGTTTCTAGATACCTGCATGTCTTCCGCTTGGTTCAATGAGATATGCAAGTTCAGAGCCAGAGGAGACTCTTGTCACTAGTGGTCATTCTTTTCCACCTCCTCCCTCACTATATTCAGACCCTCAACTTAAGAAATTTTAAACACACATCTTAATAATAGCATTCTGAAATGGCACCATGCTGGTCAGCCTGTTCAAGGTATGCCCATGTCTCTCCAAATAAGAGTACATGAGCAGCAGTAAGTCCTTGGCTCCTTGGAGAAGATGGAGAAGAGGAAGAGTAGTCAGATTTTATACTTGAAGAGCCCCTCATAATGGGTATGAAACAGTCTGTCATATGCATAAGGACGTTGAAGTTTGGGAAAGTCAAGTTTGGTTTTTAAGGTTATACACATAGTAGCAGAACTGGGATCAAATCTGGGACCCCTCGAATGGAATTGAATGCTTTTAGTTCTTGTGTATGTCACAGCAGTGCCAAAGGCCAGCCCTACTCTCCAATAACCATCAGAACTTCATGTTTTTGGATAGGTCCTCGTACTCTGAGTATCTACCATGAAACCTGGCATTTAGACTTTGTTTTCCACTCTAAAACATTTGTAACTGGAGGCGGCCTGATCATATCATTAACTGCTAACTCCTTGGTGATGGTTGTTGGAACTCTAAAAACTATGACATTGAAGAAAGCACAAATAAATAGAAGAATATATGGTACTCATGGATTGGAAGGATTAATATTGTCAAAATGACCATCCTATTGAAAGCAATCTATAGGTTCAATGTAATTCCTATCAAAGTACCAATGATATTCTTCTCAGAACTAGAACAAATAATCTTAAAATTTATATGAAACCACAAACGTTGGAGGTGTTATACTCTCTGATTTAAAACAGTACTACAAAGCTATAATAATCAAAACATTATGGTACTAGCACAAAAACAGACACATAGATAAATGGAATGGAATAAAGAGCTCAGAAATAAACCCTCACTGATACGGTTAATGGGGGCACTGTTATAAGAGGCCCCAGGCCTTGTTGTAGGCAGACAATGAAACGTCCGCACAGAGGAACACAATGCTTTAGGTTTTGTGTGATATAAGATGCATATCACTTCAAGAATTATGAAGATGAATACAAAACTATAAATTATGAGATACAAGAGTAAATATTTATTTAAAATTTAAGAATTCCGCCGATTATAAAATATAAAACTCTGACAAAACAACAAACATGAAAACATTCAAAAAATATGATATTTAATTAACTAACTGCCCGATAATCTTTATCATACTGTTCTCTCTACCATTTTTCCACTGAATATTTTTGATTGCCTCTTCCTCTGATAGTGATTTTATATATTTTTTCCTATGGAGAAAATAGACAATTAGTCTGTAACGTGAATGATTGAAATTTGCTTTTTATTATTAATAATGAGCTTCTTTCAACTTCACAACTTATTTTGACAACATCCTATAAATGTTTAGGATTGTTGAATTTCAGAAAATCTCTATTGTATTTTTTTTTCTGTATTAGTTGTTATAGATACACTCACAGTTTATGGTACTATTACAGGTTTGTGCCCTGTAAAGCATAGGAATTCTAATAAATTTAACTTCTGCAGATCTCGTTGAAAAAGAAAAAAAAACACTTGGTACACTTGGTATGTTTATAGTTGCATATATTGAATTACTACGTACATTCTTCAGAGAATAGAATTTCCATTTTGACTAGATATCAATGAAACAAATCTTCTGGTCACAATTCTACATGTCTGATGCATGGTAGAATTTTCCACAGACTAGCTGTTGGCTCCATATATTTCCAGATTTGTCCTGTAATGGCTCACATCCCACTGGTGGTTAGTGTACTAGAACACATTCATTCACAGTACAATCTCTGGCCCTGCTCCTTCCTGCCACAATGCTTTGTGAGTCAGCACAGTGACTTTTAGCATATTTCTGGAAGTCTTCCTACTCTGGGACACCTCACAATAACTTTACTACGCACCACACTAAGGGCAAATAAATGTATCTCCAACTCAACTTTCCCTCAGTCTAATTCCAAATGCCAGGACCCTTCCAATTCCACCTATACAGAAGGAATGTTTTTAAGAGAAAATCAGAGTGGAAAGAGATCATGGTCTTAATTAATTGTCGTTTAATTGTCTTACCTTGCAAATTTTACATAAATGTGTAAGCAAGTGAATGCATGGCTAAGACTCCTCGCAAGTCTTGGAAAAGGCCATGCCAGGAGGCTCTGCAGTCAGGTTTCATGGTAGATGCTCACAGTATGAGGATCTCTCCAAGGCATGTTTTGTTCTTCCAAGCTGATCTGGTAGGGTAATATTAGCCAACACATAGGAATATAATAATTCTTGAAAATTAAAAAAAAAAACTGTATACTACTAATTGTCAAGAGGTTAACAAACTAAGATCAATTTGCATATGTGATAATTTTCCATCTCTGTTTTAAACAGTTTTAAGGGTGAGTGAATCACTTATAAAAGGTTTTCTTATTTAGTTATATATCCTTTTCTACTTCTTACTTAAACTTTATACAAAGCTACAAGGTAAGTGTTATTATCCCCATTTAAAAATAATGAAACTGAGGATCTTAGGGACTTATGTAGGCTCATTGTTTGTAAATATTATCTTAATAGTCCACCCACAGTCTCTCCAGTAGAGCTAAGCTGCAAAGAGGGCTGTTTATCCTTCTTGAAATCTTGCATCAATAGTCTTCTGACTATTAGGAACAAAACAAAACAAATCCCACCTCACTGCTGCCCTCTGCCCCAGTGATTTCTTAGACTTTTGTGACACTGAATCATGTTGATATTCTTTCTTTCTCTTTTAAAAAAAATATTTTTTGTATTTATTTTAATCAGGGGATGAAGAGACTCTCCATTTGATCTTTAATTGTTGGACCTCAGGATTCTGTCCTTGGTCCTCTTCTAACTTTAAACACTCTCCTTGGGTTCCCTCATTAATTCCCAAGACTTTAGAAATCATCTATGTATTGATATCTCCCAAGCTTACACCTCTACTCTAGACTTCTGCTATGCTCTTCAGCTACCCATTAATACCTTTAAGACAGTCTTGGCAAAATGGAGCATTTACGAGATTTTCCAGATTTATCTCCTGTCAGGTTCTTCTTAATCCACTTTACTCTTATTATACGACCTTCTTTAATTTGTTGTATGTAGTTTCTTTCCAATTCAGATCTTTGCATGGCATTTCTTCTTCCTTAAACACTTTTCTATGCCTTCCTCATTCATGTATTCCTTCAGTGTCAGTTTAAATATAACTTCTATGAGACTACCACCTCTGACCTTTCCCCACTAAGATAAAGTGGGGAGTCATTCCCATGTTTTTTTTTTTTCTCTAAATGTCATTCTATCAGTTATTATTATCTTTGACTATAACGGTCAGATATCCAATGACAGAGTCTTAAATATACAAAAATTTATTCTCCCGTGTAAAAGAAGTCAGCAGGAGGCTGTCTGGAGCTGATCGGTGGTTCTACAAAGTCAGTAGCATTCTAACCTAGTACTCTCAAGATTATTTCAGAGTCCAGGAGTGCTGTGGTAGCTCCAGCTGTTTTATTATCCTTCTAAGGAAGGAATGAAAGCTCAAAAGACCCTTCTGGCTGAGCCATCCTCTTTTAAGGAACTCTCCTGGAAATATCATTTAACACTTATTCTTGTATCTCTCCGGCCAGAATTTAATCACATAGCCACATCTAGTTACAGAGGAGACTGGGGTATTTTGTTCTTTAATTGGGTACAATTAAAAGGTTCTGTCTCTAATGAAAATTGAGAAATGTTATGCTGGGGTAGGCAAATGGCAGTCTGCCACACCTTTCTGTGTACTTACCATGCTGTCTTTTTAAATTATCTGTTTAATTGTCTGAATCTCCCACTAGGTTGAAAGCTCCAAAGAAGGGAATGTGTCTTATTCTTTTTCTATTCACAACACCTGGCACAGTGGCTGCAACTAATAGGTCCTTAATAACAATTTAGTAAATAGAAGAATTAGTTGTTGTGAGAAAACTATTATTGCTATTAAGTAATTATATTCTATAAGGCTCTGGGAAGAAAGAAATCCCTACTTTGTAAAAAGCAGAAAGAAGAGGAAGGGCACAAATGGCCACACAATTACGTAATCATGTCAAATTAGATCTTGGTTTATAAAAGCAGGACATGCTGGTGGGGGGAACCTTTTGTTGAGTGAGCTCAATAAAAGGAAATGAATCTTCAAACATATGTTAACTCACATCTATTTATGGTAAAGACAAAAAGTAAGTACATGGATGATATATTATGTACATTCTTGATTTTTACCCCTGTTTTAAATGTTAGCATTTCACTTTAAGATAACATTATATTCTCTCTTGCTATTCTATATAGTTTTAAATATTTTGTTGTGCTAATAGTTTGGGACTATAAATTCTGAGAATTTTTATATCATTTATTTCTTCTCTTCTGACAACGTGTAGCTAATGCTCTGGTCAAAAACAAAGAATAATAAAATTTCTATCCTGTGGCTTTATGAAAGAGCAAATTCAGAAGGCTTGGATCAGTTGCTTCAGCAAGAACCATCGACTTCTTGATCCTGCCCCTACTAAGCCAGCTTCATGAAACTGAGAAGCCATGCCATGATTTTAAACCACGGTCATAAAAACCAACATTTAATATCCTGTGAGATCACTGCAGGCTCCAAAAATACATATTTACATGTTGACTTAATCCATTGGATGTTAGTTATTTTCACCAACAGAACTTTCCTTGCAATTTAAAGGCCGCCTAATAGTTCTCTTAAAAAAAAAAAATCCTTGGATGTTGAAAGTGAGTGCTCTTGTGACAGTTTTAAACTTTGTTTTAGAATGCATTCTGCCCATGATGAACTGGAAGAAACAAATTTACTAATTATTTCCTGAAAGGCATATTTTTTCAGGTAGACTCTAAATACCTTAAAATTAAGGATGACGTTTCACAATTTTATGTAGCCTGATAAGTTGACTAACTACATAGTCAATGTCCAATTACCACGTGTTTTGAAACAACAGTTGGAAAATGAGAATTATGAGGAAATGTAGCATGTAGTGAACGTTTTAGCATTTCTCTTCATATATTTGAATGTGATTTACTATCTGGCCTTTCGTATTTTTCACCAATTTTTCAAACAGCACTTCTGAAGCCCCGCTCCCCAACTCTCAGTGCTGCACTTGGACAGTCTTGATTCACGCGCAACAAAGGCACTACCTCTGCCCTTTCCAGGGTCGTGGTTCATTGATGAGACTGGGTTCTGCTTCTAAGGCCCTGATTTTTCCTGCTAATCATAGTCTCTCTCCTCAGTGTCTCTTACACACACACACACACACACACACACACACACACACACACCCCTTGTCTTGCTTTCATTTGAACAGGCACATGTTCCATACCTTATCTGGAAGACCATTAACACTTTGCTGAATTCATTGAGTTTCTCTACTCTTTCGACGATTTTTGCGATCACTCAAGTCCACTGTGGGAACTATGAAAATATAGAAAACCACAAAGATTAAAATAAAACCACCTATGGAGACATCGCCAAGAGAGGGGAAATCTCTTCTGCTAAGAATTTTTTAAATGTTTCTTGCTCCCTTCTCCCTTTCCTCCTTTCTTTGCCCTTCCCTTCCTTTTCCTTTCCTTTCTCCCTTCTCATTATTTTTGGTAAAACACTAGTTTATATGATTTGTCCTTTTCAAACAGATGTTCTATCAAGTCATTATTGTTTTATAAGACCTTTTTATACATCAAGGATATAAATTTATATTTATGGCAAATATTACCCCCTTCAATTTAACTTTTAATTTTATAATTTATTTTAATGTAAACTTTAAAAAACTTTTAATCATCTTTTTACTTAAAAATTGTCTTTATATTTATGCTTAGAAAGGCTTTTTCTATTCAAGATTAGACAAATAATAGCATAGTTTTCTATAGTTTCTTTTATCTTTTAAATTGTTAGATTAAATCAATTTCCCCACCATTGTCTAGAGGAAACAACTGAGTCACTTTCCTTATAGAATAGTTCATATTTTCTAAAATTTTACGTAAATGAGTTACATAGTATGTATTCTTTTTGGGGGTGGGGGTCTGGCTTCTTTCACTCAGCATAATTATTTTTGTATTATCCATGTTGTAGCACACATCAGTTCATTCCTTTTTATTACTGAGTAGTATTCTATTTACATGTACATGGCATAATTTATTTATCCATGGATGAATAAATTGGATATTCGGGCTGTTTCCAATTTTTGGCTATTACAAGTCAACCTTATGATGTATGTTATGATACATTTATGTACAAGTCTTTGTATGGACATATGCTTTCATTTTCCCTGAGTAAATACTTAGGAGTAGAATGACTGCGAGGTGTATGTTCAACTTATCAAGAAGTTTGTCAAAATGTTTCCAAAGTGGTTGCATCATTTTTATTCCTGTCAGTAGTTTATGAAAATTTCAGTTCCTCTATATTCTAACACTTAATATAGACATTTTAAAATTTTAGGCATCCTAATAATTATTTAGGAGAATCACATTTTGGTTTACTTTTCACTTTCCTAATCACTAGTACTGTCTGACATATTTTTATGTGCTTTTGGTTATCTATATATTTTGAGAAAGTGTATTTGTTCAAATATTTTGCCTATTTTTTATTGGGCTGTTTTTCTTTTTTTATTATAGCAATTATTACTTTATTATTGTAATAAATTATCACAATTATTAAAAAATATAACTAACATTATTATGGCTTTATAATTATAAATTATTGTAGTTTTATTATACATAAAATTACTTCAAATTTAAAATCATTTTATTTAGTTTATTTTCTTGTCATTTTATTTTAATTATAAAAAAAATTAGTACAATTTTATTGTTATAATTATTATTAATGTTTGGTAGTTTGGACTTTTGAAGCTGTTTCATTGATTTATTTTGTGCTATATCATGCTGTTTTAGTTTTTGCAGCTTTGTATTATGTTTTCAAAGATAGTGTAAGTTTTTATTTTCAATTGCCATTTTGAGGGGAAGGAGGAAGTCTAGGTTATTCTCATTTGTTCATTTCAAAAATTTGTAAAATTTTAAGAAACTCATTTTTTTGAAAAATCAGAATTGAGTTATACTTTTTATGATTTAGGAAAAAATAAAATATTTACTTAAATAATAAGTTTAATAATAATTTACTTAAACACTTAAAATATTAAGTATTTCTGCCCATTAAAACAGCTCATTTCTTTATTCTTTCAATATTTTGGATTTGTTTAGTTTCCTGCCCATTTCCTGTTAAGTTAGAAACGTTGCTTCTGTAAGGCTTTAGGACTTTCCATTGACTTGTCTAACATCAGCCAATGAAAATCACACAATTATAGAGACTGATGCTGGAAGACACTGTAGACAATCTTGTTTAATATTCACACCAGTCTATGAGAAAATAAAGCCAAAGAAAGAGTTGAATCGCTTTCTTAATATCTAATAGCAGTCTCAGGAGTGGTCCCTGACTATTATTTTAGTGTCTATTCCCTTACATTACTGTTTATCTCTCCTTATTTCTTACTGTTCCCCCAAATGGATCTCTCTATTGGTAGGGCTGGTATCCTTGACATGCATTGCCTATCCCAAGTTCACTGTAGTAAAAATAGTACTTTCTCACAAGTACATATGAGAAAGATTTATTTGCCCAGTGTTGGGGTAGCAAGATATGGTAGCACATAGAAATGTAAAGAGGATGGATATGAATTATGGGCTTCCTGACCTGGGTAGTTTAGGAATGGGGACCCCTCATATGGAGAGATAGAAGCCTTAAGGTACACACATAAGCTAGTCTTGCTGTATGGTAGAATTAGAAGATGTACATTGGGTCGCTTTATTAGCTTGTGAAAGATTTTTAGAGAAATTTAAGCAATAACAGAGAGGAGAGTGCAGGGTTTCCTAAATGACTAGACCTTACTTATTTAGTAGAGTGGATCTTAACTTTTTATGGGTCAAAGCGCCCTTAGAGAATCTGATTAAAAGAATTCAATCCTCTTTCCATAACAAGGCACGAATATCTCATACAATCTCTAAGTTTATGGATCTTTTGAAACTCATCTATGAGTTTCACAAGCCCTGTCACAAGCCCTCCCAGGGTTTCATAAACTCCTAGTTTGGAATTCCTGGAGAAGAAGTAAGTCATCTGTCAACTCTTACAACATTACCAAGTAAGGAAAGAGAGAAGAAATGAATTGCATGTATGTATGGGTGAATGTGGAGATGAGAGTCTAACTTGAGATATGATAATCAATATTAAATGTTTTCTCTAAAAAACTAAGTTATATTTCCTAGTATCAAAAGAAAACTTTCCTTTAGATTCCTGGAAACAAAGCCCAGGGACGTTAATATACTAATAGTGGACACAAGACCAAGAAAGGGGAGGCGGAAATTGAGACAGTAAGAGGTTAAACATTCTCTTTGAACATAAACAACACTGATTCAATAAATATTTACTGAGCATCTGCTAGGGGAAAGGCACAGTGATGAGTGGTGTGGACAAAGAGCTTATCTAAATAGACATGGCCACTGCCTTCAAAGAATCAATACATAATAAAATCTAAGAGGCTCTAATGGTTATATATTATTACATATTGTTACATTAATTATACTAATATATAGCATAATAATACATAATATAAAACAGTTATTAGTGTTTATTTTAAAGATGAAAAACACTGGCATGAAAAGAGTGTAGTTTTACACCCAGGATTAGAATCCAAGTCTCCATATCAGACTTACAATGTGTCAGCCCATTGTTAAATGTTGTTTGAGCAAATTTCAGTCTATTAGAGAAATTTTATATCTTCATTAACTAAATGTTAACAGGTGTTCATCCATATTTCTGTCTTTCTAATCAGATATGGGGCTTTGTTAGTTGTCAACTAATAAAGAAAAGTCATCACTTATTTAGGTAAGAAAGGAAGAATTCTGTCCAAATTTACCCAACGGGAATTAAACTTAAGAGAAAAGATGTGTACTCAGCTCATAATTCCAGAAAATAAAGACCTTCAACATTTTGGAGCTTTGGAAAGACAGAAGGAGGATGTTTGGATCTAATGATTCAAAGTTCAAGTAAAAAACATATTCTGTTGCATTCTTATAATTTATTATTCTCTGTTTGTTTATGGCAGTGTTTACTTTCTGTGTCTGCTGCAACCACACAGCAGGACTGGGAAAAAAGACAGGATGGGGCACAGGGACCACTTCAGGTACATTTTGAAATCCTATAAAAGCTGGTTTCCCCCAAGAAAAGGAAGAGATCCAGGAGAGCTCCTGGCCATGTCCTCCATTCTTCTCTCATGAAATACTTCATCCCATTTCCTCCAAACCCTGGAGGAAGGAGATTTGTTCATTCAAGTCCACTCCTATAGAAAAGAGAGGATACCTGCTGGTAGTATTCATTTTGAAATCACATATGCATCTTGACAGCTGCAATCCTGTCACTGAAAGAAGTCAGATCATGGGAAAGCAGAGAATCAGAAAGGAGAAGGCTAATAAGGAAAGCCAACATGAACCTAGAAGCCCCAGCGGAGCTCGTGACCAGCAGCCTGCCATGGAGTCAATTCAGGGGTCAGGAAAGATCACTAATTAAGGTTTCACATGAGACGGCAGCTGGACACCTCCAGGGCTTATGTGTCTACCCCTTGCTACCTGCAAATGTCACCTGCTTCACATACAAAGAGCACTTTACTCATATTTTACTCATGTTATCATTTCATATATATCGTTTGGAAAATCTAGGAACTCTCATTCTTATCACATTTTTTGAATACCCCATCCTACCCTTCACTTCTAGCCCTGGTTATAGGAATATTCCACGAAGTTTTAGAAATAATTGCAAGGAGACATAAA
Source organism: Eonycteris spelaea (assembly GCA_003508835.1). Classification (NCBI taxonomy): domain Eukaryota; kingdom Metazoa; phylum Chordata; class Mammalia; order Chiroptera; family Pteropodidae; genus Eonycteris; species Eonycteris spelaea. The sequence goes on along the minus strand of PUFA01000043.1, from coordinate 7,233,770 downwards.
AATGACAAAGAACTTTCCTTTATGTGTACCGTGTGTTTAATACCTTGAATACTCCTTATGGTGTACCAGTTCTCCTATTTGTTCTTCTCTTTCTAATCCATACAAACAGTTCTTTATTATAAACATGGAAGTTCTGATATTAGAATCTGGAGGATAGATTTTTAAGAAAATTTAGTCATATGTTCAATGATTTTCCATAAAGACAGATTATTAAGGGGGCAATGAGAAATTCGCCTATTTACGTGGTCTGCCAAGCTGTGTCCTCCCCCTACGGATGCAGTCATTAAAAGGTGAAACATAGAAGTAAATCAGTGGGATTCTGATTCACAACATATCTTTAAAATACCTGGAGACATGCACCAAGGTATTTTGATGATACTTTTAAATATCATCAATATAAAAGGTGAACACAGAAAGCCAATGGCTATTTTTCAACTGATTTGCAGGAGGCAGTCCTGCTTAGGAGGATAATTCAGAGCAGAGGAAGCCAATATCTTTGATGCTTACTTCATTTGCTCACTAATTCACTTATCCTACACAGAGTTATTTAATACCTACTAAGTGTACTCTGCTAGGAAACAAAGACACATAAGATTTCAGCCTTGCTGTAAAAGTCTGATGGCCTTTTGAACCATTATTTTTCCCTTCCTAACCCCCCAAATTAATCATCTTTGGAAAATGGAATAATGAAACATATGAACTCAATTTGTTTGAAATGTGATTTTTAAAATTGTTTTAAAAACTAAAGGAATGCATATTTCTTTAAAAGCTATGGTATAGATAATGGTTGTATCTCAGTCTAGGTTAACATAGAAACCTATTTCACTTATCATATGGCCAAAATATATACATACACTACATTATAGCAGAATGTATTTATATTATTAGAATTTCAAACATTATAAACTGTAACCAGCTAAAAGTATTTGTTTGTTTTCTGAAAATAAATGTAATTCATTGTGATTTTGAAGTACATAAAGAAAACAGAAAAAATCATTCATTGTGAACAATGCAGAAAAATCCCTTAGTATTTTGTCTAAAAAATAGATCTAAGGTATTTGAGGAAGATTTCATTGTAGTGAAATGAAAAGGTAAAGGCAAATATTTGAGTAGACCCTAAAGTAAGTCAAAAGAGTAATAACATTGGTTTCTTTGTGCCACCTTAAAATATTTCTAGGGATATTCAGATACTTCCTTGGCTCATGACAAACTTTATTTTATAGTCAAGAGAGAAAAGACAAGATGAAATAGACCAGAAAATGATGTGAGAAGAGGTTTTTCTGAAATAACCAGAAAATAGATGGAAGTGAGATAAACAAACAAAATAAAAACACTGGAAGGGGCTTTAAGAAGATATCGAGGTAAATATGAGAAGGGAATTGATTCTTGGAGTAGGATTAACTGCAGTGATAATTAAAAAGAAAAAGAGAAGTAGATACAAGACCACTTAAATAAACCTCCCGAAGTAATTGGTAAAGATGAGGTGACAGGATTCCAATTCAGTTACCAGGTGGCATCTCAGATGTCAAACAACTTGGTAAAAGGTTGATGAGAGGAAGAGGAGCACATACAAATTTAGCCCTCAGTTTAAGTGTGACCCTAAAAAGCCACATGTATATCTGTGAAAATGTCCATGGACTCTCCTTGAAAAGGCCTTCCTATATTCATGCTTATTGAGTTTCAAGTTTCTGTGTTCCTTGAGATAGCTTTGTAGTCATGACCATTTCAGACTCATCAATTTCACCCATCACCCTCATCATCCTCAGTATGAAATCTTGCAAATTCTGTTTCATCTAACCTTCCATTATTTATCTAATGCAGAACACTGAACCATTTCTTGCCTATTAAAAATTTTGCTACAGATTTTTGTGATTTAAAAATATATGGAAAAGCAACAAGTACATCAAACTAGAGAAGACTTCAGTTGCATGAATTTACCATAATTTCATTGTTATATCAGGTGCCAATGAAGAGAGCTCAGGAATCTGGGCTGCCCGAATCAATTTGTTGAATGAGGTGCATGTGAGTTGACATCAAACTCTATTCATATGCATTGAAAAAATTTGGCACCTGGGGATCATATTCAAGACTCTGCATGGTTCCTATCCTTAAAGAGCTTATCATTAAAATAAGGACCTCCAGAAAGAGAGATAAGCACATGCAAAATAACACTGAATTATAGATCAATCATTTATTTGAAGGGGAAAAGGTCTGTCATGGTTTATGTTAATCAATTGGAGAATAGATTGAGCTAAATATGAATTATTTTCGAGACAACCCCTAAAATTTGCTTAAAAGAAGAGATGCCTTTTGAAGAATTGTCCTATTTCCATTCAAGGGCTCTCATAAGCTGGCTACGTCTATAGCTATCCATCTGCATATTATATGCATGCTTGTGTCTACTCAAAACATTTCTGAACACACGCAAAACAAATGTTAACAGTGCTTTCTTCAGGACAGTAGAATCAAAGGGAAAGAATAAAGAGTAAGATGAGGAAACAGATTTTAGTTTTTTGTATCATATATATGTACTTCCATAATTTGAGTTTGCCATGTAAATACGTTACTTTTAATTTAATCCTAACTTAAATGTAAAAACACGCATATATTGTGCTGTTGTGTAAACATGAAATATTTGGGCCCCTTTGAGAAAGCACTGGGGGGAGGAGCCCCTTTAAGGCCCTGACTTCGCCTACCCATGTAGGAACAGTTAGGGTACTCACTCATAGTGCCCAATGGCTTTAAGCAGTAGCTATGGCAGTCTGGATTTTCCTCATGCTCTTGGAACTTTAAAGTCATTGAAACAGGACACCTATGGAGCCACCACTCACAGTCCTCTGTGGATCAGTTTGCATGGCTAGCTTTCAAGCTATGAGAATCAAGCTTTACTTCTACAGGCGCTTCCAGCCAATGGAAAGGAAGGATATAATCTAACTTTTCCCTCAAAGCTTAAAGCACTTGTACCACCCCAGAGCAAGGAAAGCATTTATACCTACAACTAAATGGATATTTTCTGCCTTTGCCATCAATTTCCCTTTTCAGCGTAGCTGGGATGCTGATGGCTATAGACTTTCATCAATATGGATGGATGACAGCAGAGTTAATGTCTACGTCACCAGCAGAAGAAATAACAGAGAGGCCAAGTCTTAGTTCTAGACAATTAAATACACGGCTACTAAAATACTGACATTTGTGTGAGCTAGTCCCTTGTAGATGAAATTAAGGTGTCACTTGGCAGACCTCTAGCAGAAAGTCTCAGAAAGCTCCTTCTTTTAGATAAGCAGGTCTTACCTTTTTAAAGAAGCACAATCAATCATCTAATAAATTTAAGTGCCTACTAAATTAATGTCTAATAACAAACTAAATGGCATTTACATTTTGAATTGTCAAATGAAATCTGTGGAGTTTTTCTACAAAGCTAACATATGGTTTTTTACTAATATAGTTTCAAAGTGCAAACAACTGTGTTGCCCTTATGTGAGAGGCACACAAAACACTGCCACTTCCAAACCCAGATGGGTTCAGTTAAAATGGAAGTAATTCCATCTGCACAAGTTCCAACTCCCTATAGTTTGAGGAGGAGACCTGACAAACACATTTTCAAGTTCCATTAGTAATTCTGATGTGTTTTCAGGGTTTAGATATGAAGCTATGTTGCAATGAAAAATTCCTAGACATTGCAGTGGCCTTCCTATTAAGGTCACCACTGTCAGGCAGTATCTACATGAAAAGTTTTGAACCACAGTTTCATATGCTCCAAATTTCCTTGAATGGAGTCCTTTCAGCCAAGATTGTTTCTTTAACGTACATTTTTAAGGACCTGATGACATCAGAAAAGTTAATTTGGAAAAATGTGACATGTGATGTAGCAAAAGATGACTGTTAAGTTTTTCAACAAACAACTTATATACACATAATTAGAGCCTAAACAAGTTTTCTAATAAAGCAGAAATCTGTATATCTTTGGCACGCAAGTATTTCACAGGATTAAGATTTCTCATAAAAGCCTCTGATTCATTATGATTAAGCATCAAGTAATAAAAACAGATTCACCACTACCATCTCCCCTTTTACTTCTGGCTGACACAAGCTGGCAAGGTTATTGCCCTGCAAATCCATCTGTTAGGTCAGTAAGGCTGTGCGTATGTCATGACTAAGTGGACATTAAATGTTTCTAAAGTTCATAGCAGGAAAGACCATTAGGAAATGCATAAACAAAGAGTACTCTTTAATTTCTATTATGAAAGGCAAATATTTGCTAGTCTATGTAAGATTTTATACTAGGTCTCTAAATCTGAAGATATAAAAAATATTGACTAATCCTGACCCTGAATTTCATACATAATTAGAAAATTCAATATGATATTATTTTCTAGTAAGCATTAATGACCACAAAGAAAGTTTAACAAGGTGGATTAAATATGTAAAGTAAAAGCTGATGATAAATTAAACCAAATACTAATTGCATATTTTTCTTTGAGACATTTTCTGAGGGCTTTATCTGGAAGATATATTTACAGACAGCCAAAACAAGCTGTCAAAATATTTGTAAAGTCCTGTGACTGACTCTTCAGCATAATGCAGTCTAAATGGTTCATTGAATTTTTCTCTTCAGAACAGATCATTTTGGCATTGAAAAACCATCACGTTTATCTATGATCTCAAAATGCGGGGTGGGGAGGGGTCCAGAAACACTTTCAGAAGACAACCTATTTTTCTTATTCTTAAAGGTCTCATTGACATCAGTTAGTATTCATTAATCATTCAAGCCTACGCCGTGTAACTAAAGGCGTCCTGTCTGAATCTAAGCCTCTCCACGGCTGAAGTTCCCAGTGGTAGCACCTCATTTATTCTGCGTTATTAGAGAATTAAGTAATGAATGTCAATTTTCTAGAAAACATATATTTGTTTTTTAAAAAGATAAATCTACTTTTATGTAACCATATTTAAGTAAAATCTTTCTGACATGCACCAATATTTACCTGCATTCTTATATATGGTACGGAAACACAAGCTAACTGTCTAAGGTCATTAGGAACATCGGTAATTTAACATTATCAAGAAGATGCTGAGAGGTGGGAGTGGCATTTTCTGGGGAGGCAATAGAGCATCGGCATCAAATTCTAGATAGCTTGTGGACCAGGCTCTGCCACTTGTCAGCTGTACAAATTTGCTCAGCTACTTTCACTTTCTGCACATTAGTTTCCTTGTTAAAAGGATTGATAACAGTGCCAAACTTATTGGATTGTTGTAAAGATGAAATGATTGCAAAAGACAGACCAGTGCCTTGCACAGCATAAATGGTCAGCACATCTCAGCTCTTGTGATTATTAGTCTTGCTTTCATTTTTAATGTCTGAAATTCAACCTGCTGTATTCTCTGAAAACAGGCATGTTTATTAAAATGGCATATAATAGAGATGAGTTTCCTTACAGATATTTTGGCTGCTTTAAAGAAGTTTTACTTAGAGATTTATTATTATTGTCATTATTATTATTATTATTATTATTATTATTATTATTAGGTAAGAATACTTAACATGAAATCTACCCTCCTAACATTTTTTTAGCATACAGTCCAGTGTTGTTAGCTATGGGCATGGTGTTGTGCAAAAAAATCTTCAGAAGTTATTTATCTTGCTTAATTTTATCTCACTGAATAGCTACTCTACATTTTCTCCTCCCCTCACACCCTGCAACCACCATTCTACTCTGCTTCTATGAGTTTGACTACTTTAGATACCGCATAAAATGGAATCATACAGTATTTGTCCATCTGTGAATTGGCTTGTTTCTCTTGGCGTAATGTCTTCAAGGTTCATCCATGTTGTCACATATAGCAGGATTTCCATCTTTTTAAGGGCTGAATAACCTTCCACTGCATGCATATACTGTATTTTCTTTATCCACTCACCTGTTGATAGATATTTAGGTTGCATCCATATTTTGGCTATCGAAAATAATGCTGCAATGAACACAGGAGTACAGATATTTCTTTAAGACTCTGATTGTAATACTTTTGAGTAAATACTCAGAAGTGGAATTGCTAGGTCATATAATTCTACTTTTAATTTTCTTTGAGGAACCTCCATACTGTTTTCCACAGTGGCTGCACTAATTTACATTCCTACCCACTATCGTACATTCCCACCAACAGGGCATACGTGTTCTAATTTCTCTTCATCCCGGTCAGCACTTGTCTTTTGTTTTTGTTGCATAATAGCCATTCTAACAGGTATAAGATCATATCTCATTGTGGTTTTCATTTGTGTTTACCTGATGATCACTGATGTTGAGCATCTTTTCATGTATCCATTTGGTCATTAGTATGTCTTTGCAGAAATTTCTATTAAAGTCCTTTGCCAATTTTTAAATCTGGTTATTTGTTGTTGTTTTGTCTGTTTGTTTTGCTACTGAGTTGTAGGAACTCCTTTCTTATTTTGCTTGTTAACTCCTTATCATTGTATGGTTTAATATTTTCTTCCATTCTGTTAACTTAGAGATTTTTGACTCTGCACCATAGTATACAAATTTCTGGTTACCTAATCGATAAAAAAAATATCTATATATGAACATGAATTCAAGTAACTTAGAGATGGACTGGACTGAAATAATCTTAGATATTATTAATAAAAAACCACAGGAGAGAATCAGGAGAAAACAAATAACATTAAAATTGCAAAGCAAATTATCACATAGTATGCATTACTTTTTAAAGCATTTTTGATATTAAATATTTTTAAATTGATATACTAATTAGTTTTGTACATTCATTCAAATAGGCCCTTATTTTACATAGTATATAAATTAGTTGTATTACATAAATTACTATAGATAAAATGGGACTTTTCAAAAATATTTTGTTATAGTTTATTCATTAATTCAGAAATATTTCTATATTTGTACTATGGAAGTCACAGGATTACTTTAAAACTGTCTCTGCCTTTCCTTTATTTATTTTCTAACATTGCAATCTGTTTTTAAAAACTGAGATTATAACACCTTTATCACCAACTAAGAAATGACACAGACAATAAAAGAAATTGGCGAACTCACCCTGTTCAGTCCTGGGTGGTTGGGCAACCAGGAAGGAGTTAAGGCAGATCTAATTGCATTGCTACCCTGGATTTTATCCGCAGACCTCACAACCCTCAGGATATGTAGAAACTCAAACCTGCCTCCAAAATCTGAGTTTGAAACCTGATGGCCAAAGACACATTCCTATGACATTACACTCCCACGTGTAATTGGTGGATGACATGACATGGGTTTTACCTGTGAGCTGACCTATGTATCACTTTTCCTGAGTGAATAACTCATCTCCCCTTTCTGCCAAATGGTGCTAGTTCTCCATCTGCCCACTAAATAAACAGGTTTATAAAGTAGTTTAATTCCTATGAAAGAAACAAGTTCTAGAAATTCATAGTGGAGTAGAACCCTCTTTAACATGACTCATTATTAAAGATTTACTAAGAATTCAGGTTTCTTCATGCCTCCTGGAACAAAACAAAATATACAGAGGAAGCCGGATTTAAGACAGGAAGTCTATACACCTAGACACATTGGGTTTTGGAGTACACGTAAAATTATAGACACACTGAGATAAATGATTGAGCTGAATTTATTATGTTTGGTGTTGTCCAGGGTTTGGCAAACTTTTTCTGTAAAGGGCCAAATGGTCAATATTTTGGGCTTTGCAGCCACATGGTTTCTGTTGCAACTACTCAACTAGGCTATTGTATGTAAAAGCAGCTATAGACGGTTTGTAAATAATGAGCATGGCTCTGTCCCAATAAGACTTTCTTATAAAACCAGGCAGCAGGTCAAATTTGGCTTATCGGCTGATCCCCATTACAGCCGGTGAAGAACAGGATGGATGGTCTAAGAGATTGCTCTGAATCCCAGCCATGACATTTGTTCTCTGAATGACCTAGTAAAGTTCTTAAACCTCTCTGAGCCTCTCATTCTGTATGATAAGGAGACAACAATATCCAGTTCAAGGGTTTGTGGTAAGAATTATACAAGACAATGAATGCAAAATGCTGAGTTTTTAGGCTTGCACATCCAGGCAACTTATCTGGTATACATAAGTTCCTTCAAATAATTCCATTCCTGCTTCCTTAGGACTTCCTTTACCAGAAGGAAATATGTCTTAGCACCGATTTTATAGCACTGTAGCCACACTCAAATCAAGTCTGGTTACCAAAGAAATGTCACTCTTATAAATAAGTCATAAAGAGATGAAGCACAGAAAGTAGTTTCCCCCCCCCCCCCTTCCAGGATTTGGCAGATATTTCACTGTTCTAATACTTTTCAATTTCAGAATGGTTGAATTGAACCAGAATAACCCCTGTCACTAAGCCTGCCCAAGCAGACAACAGCCCCAGGTGGGACAAAAGATGTGAGTGTGTGTGTGTGTGTGTGTGTGCATGTGCACACATGTGTGTCTGCATATGTGTGCATATGTGTGTATTGTTTTAATTTACACATTATGAAATAATATGGCACATGTATTTTATTAAATGCCAATTAATCTACTAGCACTGTGCACAGTGCTACATTTTCTAATTTTCTGTTGCTCATATATCTAGTTCTATGGCAGAAGTCCTAAAACTATCTCCCTCTAACCGCAGCAACAGAGTGAAAGGAGAAAATCGACTTTTTTTGAAATCATTCATGTCTGACGTATAAAGCTGCCACCTCAGACCTCACCAAACAAATATTTAAGTAACATGGTCCTTCTTAAGATTGTAATCTATTTTAAAACTTAGAAATCATAAACAAAACCTTTCACATATAAACTATTTTTTAATTTCCATGCTTACAGATGATATTTCATTCAACTTCCAATGACCAAATGAGAATGACAGTAGAACAACTCCAGAGTCAAACTGCCTAGGTTCGAATCTCCCTCCTGGCTATGACAAGCGGAAAATTACTAAACCTCATTTCATCTGAGAAATGCCCATTTCATAGATTAGTTGAAAGATTAAATTTGATAATGTATGTAACTCTTAGCACAGTGTCAAACACATGGAAAGTCCTCACTAAATGTCAGTTATTGTCATTGTTATCCTACTTAAGAGACATAAACAACAAAACACTAAGAGTTATGTGGCTTTCTGGATGTTTGCCTGGCAAGGTGCTGATGGGACCAAAGTTAGTACTTGGTCTTCCATACCGCATGCTGACTTCTTTTATATGTGGTCTGTCCAATTTTATTAGCTTTTTAAGTCTACATTACCATATTTAAAGTATTTAATTGATAAATATGCTTATTCTCAGCTTCTAACTCTATGAAGGTAAGAGAGGTAAATAAAGCCAGAGAGGTAAAGTCAGTGCTTGGGGCTTAGGGACACAGGAGAGGAAATGATGAATTAGTTTTTGTGCTTACTATCAGAATGTTGTTTGAATTGTCTCTGTCCTTTTTATTAAGAGTATGCATCCGGGATGCATGTTCAACTTTCTTTTTGCTTTCAAACTTGACAAATCCAAGTGGACTGCTTAGTGAGGGAGAACCAGAGCACATGGAAATAATTGCAAGGGGTAAAAAAGGCCTCTATTCTTCTCTTTGAAACACAATGACTCGACGAAATGACAGTTATCTGGCTGCCACCTCTCTATGCCATTCACTCAAATTGGCTATGGAGTCAACTATTTCATCTACTTTGTCAGGGATATAACCCTATCTTGTTTCTCCCTTCTGAGGACCATATTCCCCTGAAACTCCTTTGACAAGGCTGAGCTCCCAAGGGCTCACTAGAGACTTGAAGTCAGATGAAGCAACTGGTGTGACATGCTTAATGCTCAAGATGCTAACAAACTTAAACATGAGCATCCTCTGAAGTGTGGAGTGGGCACCAAGGCATGTTTATACTTATCAAAGTATAATTTCACCAGGATAAAAATTTCACTGAAGAATAATGGCAACTATACATTTATAAAATGCCTCCACATTTAAGGATGTAAAGATGTCTTATAAAATACAGCTCTTTTTGCTATTTTACTGAAGATTGGGGCTTGCTGAGAATGAAATTTTCCCATGGTCTCATAAAATCGGTACCAGACTTCAAAAGAGAATCAAAGTTGTCTGAAAAAAAAAAAAATCCAGTGAAACCCACCTGACTGCTTGATTTTCCACTATCTCTTTGTGTCACACAAATGCTTCAATGGCTAGCTTTCATGATGAGCATGAATGCCTAGCATTATTCAAACACATTTTATAGTTGTAGAATATTATATGATTGTATGACATATACCAAGTTAAGACTGCAGAGCTGCCCATCTTAACCAAAATGAAGAATTTAGACAAAATTACATGAAGGAGAAGGGTACCACGTTACCATATTTCCACATATTTTCAACAAAAAATGAGAAAGACAGGATGGTTAATGTCCAAGGGTGGCAACCCAGAAGGGATCAACTCCATGTAACTGGGTCCGAGGAAAAGCTTTATTAACTCTTTCAAGTGAACTCGCCCCCAACATCTTCCATGCCCTTACCCTCCATTATACTCTCCTCTCCTCCTTCCTTCCTTGGAAAATAAAATTCACCTCACAGAAACCATGTTAAAGGAACAGGAAAAATAGAAGTAATTCTAGGATGTGTTCTACTTGTCTTAAATTTCAAATGAGACATGTGATGCCTTAAGGCAAAGAATGAGCAATTTGTATGTGTTGGAACCCTATTAGGAACAAATTAGGCTATATGTTAAAAAGCAGCAATAAAGCATAGTCCTGAGAGCCAGGAGACAAGAGCTCTAAATTTGGTCATACTGGTAACTAGATCTGTGACACTAGATAAGGTATTTCAATCTCCTTTCCTAAGTTGTCTCCTTTCTGAGAGGACGAATGGCCTAGGTGATGTCTATAGAGCTTTCCACCTCTGACTGTCACAGGAAAAAAATAAATATAAAAAATATATATGTATATAAATATACATATACATATGTATATGTATATATATTTCACAGATTGCACAGATATGCGAGCCTGGCCCTTAATACTGCTACGATATAGCTGATGATGTTTTGATAGCTTAGGCTGCCCTTTCTTTACTGTTTCAACTATGCTTTATTTATTTATTTATTTATTTATTTATTTATTTTAGCTGCAATCTTTGTTTCCTCAGCTATTCAGGGTCCATCTCTTAATCAGAATCAGATTTTGGGGGAGGGATATAAAAAATTGATTACATGTTAGTAGAAAGTTAAGTCCATGCACTAATTGCCTAAGTCCTGTGGTCTCTACTTCAAAAATATATCACGGATCAAACCACCTCTCAGTCTTCATTGTAACCAACTTAGTTTCACTGCCATCATCCCTTACCTGGACACTACCACAGACTCACAGTCATTCTTCCTATTTGCACACTTTGTCATGTCCCAGGCTTAGTGCTCTTTAGAATGTCCATTTGGATCATGTAAGACTCTTGCTTAAACCCCTCCAATGACTTTCCATCACATTTAGATAAAATCTCAACCTTACCATGGCATACAGGCTCCTACACGATTCGACCTTAGCACCTTGCCAGTATCTTCAATAGCTTCCCTTTGTTCTTTGGGCAACAAAGACTTTTTTAAAATTTAATTTAATTTTTGGAAACATACTAGGTTCATTCCCACATCCAGAAATTTTCACTTTTTATTCTGTCTGCATAGACCCCTCTTTACCTCTAATCCTCAGGTCTACCTGAGAGAATTTCTGAGACAATCTGACCTGGCTCATCTCTGTTCCACTCCTGCTTTGTTTCCTCTCATTGCTTTAAATTATCCTTTGTGTTGTTTATTATCTGTCACCCTAACTAGAATATAAGCACAAAGATCTTGCCTCTCTTGACCATCACTCTATTTCCAATGCATACATAAGTGCCCAATATGAATTAGGCTCTCAACAAACATGTGATGAAAGATGGAGTAGATAATAAAAGAATAAAAAGAAAGGGGGGGGGAAGCTTTTACCTTTGGTCAAATGAAGAGAGTACTCTGGATTAGGAGACCTCCCTAAATATGAGGTACCAGGCAACTTCTATGGACAACTCATGATGCCCACTGCTTTACACTTCGTAATGGTCTTTTTTGGCTACAGTTTCAGGTGTGTGTGTGTGTGTGTGTGTGTGTGTGTGTGTGTGTGTGTGTGTGTGTAGTAAAGAAGGGATGTCAGCATTGCCCTTGTCTTCCTGGCTGTGTGCTTTTCTGTGTCAGATGCTCAGAGGTATAATTAGGCTGTGTTTGTTTCTTTGTGGAGCCCACGGGCCTCTCAGCACAATGAAGAGATCATTCTCCTTGAGCTGTGTTTTTTTCAGATATGGTTCAGAGCAGAAGTGTTATGACCAAGTTTAGTACCAAAACAAGTAAGGAAGTATACCTTAGTACCAACAGCAATTATGCCAGAGTTGAGACAATAAACTTGTTCTGTCTAACATAACCTTATTTATGGAAAATACGGAAGGTCCACTATGTGAGAAGCACTGAGGTCTTTATTCATTCTCTGTCATTCATAAAAAATATATAGGTTGTTATTTCCCAGTACTAGGGAGCCTTTCAGTGTGGGTGCTTTCCAAAGCCTCCTTGGTGGCCTTTAATCCCTTAAACATTACATACATTTTATTAAATATAAAGACAATATCCTTATGCTCTAAGGAGGAAAGGCTGGCTTCAGGTTAACAATAGACAGGTAAAAGATTACCACCCAAAGCTTTAAGGTCACTGCATGCCTGAAGACAGGGGAGAGTATCAGAATAATTGTTAATTATAATTGTTTTCTGGAAAGAATTTGATAAGGTAACATATTGAATTATAAATGCATTGTAAGATTTGGGGAAGATTTGCATTAACGACATAGAAAGCCTCCATCGTCTTAAACCACAAGAATAAAGCTGTAATTCTGCATTTTCAAGTAATAAAGAACTAGGTTTCCATATTTAGAGGCAAAGGTTGCTATATAGCATTTCTGAAATTATTCTCTGCAGATTGCCACCTCAGGTACAGATCACCTGAGTATAAATCCTGACGATATTGATTATTGAGAATTACTTTTCTTAACCTCCGTTTTCTTATCTGTGAAATGGAAATAACAACACTGATTTTCAGGGCTGCTGTGAGAGAAACACACTTAAAGTGCCACCAAAGAGACTAGGGCTGACTTGGAGCTCAGTGAAGGGCCCCAACTGGTGTTGGAAGACTGTGAACCCAGCTTGCTGCGGGGTTTGAAAAAACAGTGCATTTGTATTTTGCCTTCCTCTAGTCATATCATTTACCACACTCCATCACCTTTCTAGCTTATGCTAGAGAACAGAAAACAGAAATACCAATGTAGCAAAACAGTAATAATCAATTTTAGTAATGACTTCGTTGGCTTTGATATACTTTCTAAATGCTGAGCAGATAACTATTCTGCTTTCTTACCATTTCACATGTCTTGCTTTCACGAAACAGGGCCTCTTCAGTTACCAGTTTCTAAGGAGAAATAATTGGGAAAGTCCCTAGATTTTATACATCTAAAAGCTCTGGAATGTCCTGGCTTTTATTTTTCTTAGCCAGAGGACATGCAAATATTTGACAATGAATCATCTGAGCTGGGACTTCCTTATAGTAATAGTGGCAGGACTTGGAGAGCCTTTCTTTTGTCAATGTCTGGATAATCAGGGGCCTCAGAGGATATTTACTCAACTTCTGATCAGAGTCCTTGTTCCTCCTTTTCCGTGGAAGTGCCCTCTGGAAAGTTTCAGAGCTCTGAGATTAGTTTTCTAAAATGCCACTGAGCTTTTTAATATCAGAGATTATTGGACAATTTTCATAATTTTTCATGATTCCAGTCCAGAATATTTTTATTTTTTTGTATGCCATACATTCAACAAATATTTTTCAGCATCTTCTGTATGCCAGACACTAACAAGTCTACTAGAGAAAAAAGATGAAAAAGACAAACTCCAGCCACTAAAAATATCACAGTCTTGTAGGTGATATAGATGAGTTAGAATAAAAGACTTAAGTACTGTATTTTAGTATAGAAAGATTCTAGGGAATCAAATAAATGAAAGTTATTTACTTTGCAGGACGGTAATCAGAAGAGATTTGAGAAAGTTTTGCAGAGGAAGTGGCACAGGAAAAGGTGAGTAAAATCACCGGTGGAACTGTGGTGATAGAACTGTTATTCCAAGCTGAGGGGTGACATACGCTAAGGCATATTTGTGTGAAAGAATCTATCATGCAGATGTGACTGAAAGTGGCTTAATATGGACAGAACGTGCATTTTGTGCACAGCAACAGTAGGAAAAGAGGTCGAAAAAATAGGAGCCAAGTCACAAAGCACAAGGTATCTGAGGAATAAACTGTGAACATAGAGGTAGTTTAATACTGTTTCAAAGTAAGTCACTTTAAGATAATATTCTATATAATAAAACTGATTTTTTGGCAGTAAAAAAAAAGACAATTGTTTGACTTTAAAGCATTTACCGCAAGAGACCTTTTAATAGTTAAGCTTTTATCAAACATTTAAATTATAATTCCCTTACTAGATTTTTATTTATTCAAAACTAATTTAAGATCACACTCATTTCATAAGAAAAAACTAATTTACTCTTTCTAAAATCTGACTTTTGTTCTATTTACTTTAATTCAACAAATATTTATTCTAAGGGTCCTACTATGCCCAGCACAATGTCAAAAATACAGGGGCTAAAGTCATAGCCCTTACTTTATTTGCAATAACCCAGACATGAAAACCAAGCTAATGCCTTAGGAGAATAGCTGAATGAATTGTGATACCTCTGCTCTGTGGGATGAGTATCATGTGGTTGGTAAAAACAGTGAATTAGAGCTTTGCCAAGTAGCTTAGAGAAATTAATGAGTAAGAAAAACAACTTACAAAAAATTACTTTTAACATGATCTCATTAAAAACATTATTTCCATTAATGTATACAAAATGAAGCCAAGAGAGAAGAAAATAAATGGATTTTTTTTTCACACATCAGTTTTTAACAAATCTTATCAAGATAGGCAACTCTGGACTAAGAGGGCAGATAACGTCCATGATAAAAAAAAAAAAAAAGGAAAAGAAAATGATGATATGGTCCCATTTAATCATCTGTGTATGAGCATGAGTGGGTGGTATGTTAAGCAAATGCATGAAAGGATAACAGCAAAATTTAAATGATGGTTATTTCAGGTTCAGAGTAGTAGGACTCCAGGTAACCTTTCCTTTCTTCAGTTTATTTTAGGCATTGATTTAATTTTTACAATGAGTAAGTACTATTTATATAATAAAAAAGCTATTTTTACCATAAAAAGTAGGGCATCTTCTCACAGTCTAGTGAACATAACAGACAAGCTAGCAAAGGACAGGGAGGCTGCATGGCATAGTGGCTAATTGTGTGTATTGTGGCGCCAGACTCCCTGGGCTTGAATCCTAGTCCTGCTTCTTACTAGCTATAAAACCGTAGGGAATGTGTTCAGCACTCTATGTCTCAGTTTCCTTATCTATTTGGTTTAAATAATAGAACTACCTTCATAGAGTTGTAATGAGGATCAGATAAATTATCATTTGTAAATCATTTAGGTTAATGTCTGGCACATAGCAGAAAGTAAACAGGAGTTTGTTACATGAAATCAATAACTATAATAGAATGTCCTGAATGCCATGATTAAAATCTCCAAAGAAGACTATAGGAGCAACAGAGAAGTAGATGATTGGATGTGTGGCTGTTAAAAAGGTTAGGGAACCTTCTCAAAGTAGAATAAACCTGGACCAATAGTGAAGTCATTCAATATCTACTAGGACTTAGCAAGAAAGAAAATGGGAAAGAGGAGTTCCAGGAAGAAAAGAGAGAAATCAATACCCGAGATGAACGAGGTGCTTTTGTGTCTGTTTCTTTTGTTTGTTTGTTTGTTTTTCCAATAGGGTCAAAGATAGCAAGTTGTATAAATGTAAAGAATAGAATCTCAATATGCTGGCTGCCCCATTATAGGTTTAAAGAACTGAATCCTTCATTGTTCTTTACTGCATTCTTTTTTCTTATTTCCTTCATCTTTCTCCTGCCTTATATGTTTCAGTTCCATTTGACATTGTCATCATTCATTGCATAAGCTGATCTAAGATATTGGTTAATGGCATGCAAGCTTTTTGAAAAGCCCAGACACCTGTACGACTTCCTATTCAGATATTCAAGGCTAGGTCATCGTGCTTTCGTAAGCATACATCATGCAGTAGTCCATGGTGATTCTCTCTTAATCATACACTTTTCCTACCCACCTCCTAGTCTATTCACTAACTCACTACTCACACTTCCTTCCGTTACCTCAACATTTATTGTCATATTGATGTAAAGATCCCTAGGGCATATGATTTTGAATATAGAGAAGTTAACCTTCTCTTTGTAAAGAAATGTATTTATGAATATTAAATTATAAAGGGACAAATTATTGGCTATATGTTGGTTGGAAGGATAATAAATAATGGGTGGGAGGTAGGAAGCAAAAACTTTTTCTAATAGACAAATAAAGATTGGAAACAATAGTAGCAAGAGAAGCTAAAGGGAAAAACTAACTCACTGAGACTTCTATGATTATTTTATGGATATTTTATATGCCACGAAAATGCAAAAGAAACTCTCATACTGCTCTTCTGTTTGAAAAAGAGGACTAATAGAAACAACAAAACTAGATGAACATGAAAATGCAAAAAAAAATTATTCCGAATTCATTCAAGATGGAGAGAGAAATAGTATACAGAGAAGAAAATAAATTTCATGAGAAGCAAGATATAAAAATGCCCTGACTACAGAATACTTTAATGCCACAGAATTTAATACCAAAATCAATGCTTGGCTATTATAGTGGGTGCCACGGTCATGGCCCAGATCCAGTCTCTGGAGACACTCATTTCCCAAACTGCTGGAAATGCTGCCTGATGACAATTTGTAGCTTACTTCTTCCCCACGAATTGCTCTCAGCTGTAAAGAGTCCTCTTGACCAAAGCCACGGCTTTTCCTTTTCCTAACGGGCAGCCCCAAACACTTGACGAAGTGACATACAAATGCCTAAAATGCTGACCCTCATACAGTTCAGGACAACTCTGAAGGGCTATCCCAGCTGTAGAGCTGGTGGAATTGGCAGAGGACTCTGTTGCAAAGGAGTCATAGTTCAACCTTTCTCTGTATCGTTTACTCCCTTACAGATGATACTAACACTTGCCAATAAACACTGCACTCATCTCTCTCTCTCTCTCTCTCTCTCTCTCTCTCTCTCTCTCTCTCCTCTCTCTCTCTCTCTCTCAGAATGTATTTCCCAAAGAACTTGATCTAAGGCAACTCTCTAGATCCATTCAATTATTTCATATCTGAGAAAACTCAAAGGTGACGTGATTTGTTCAAGGCAGTGTAGCTGCCATGTAATGGATTAGGGAATCGAATTTCAATTCCTGATCCAGTTAAGTGCTCTGTTCATCTGCAATATTGGCCCTGACAGCAAAGAACTAGAAAACAATTGCTAAAGTCTGTAGCTTTGTTTTATATCACATATTTTACTTCCATGAAATATAGTTCCAAATCGAACCTGGAATAATATTGTGTCATTAATAAAATGTGCCTAAGAGTTTTTTTCTTTGTAATAGAAATGTGATAGAAGGGAAAGTTCATCTAAACAGGACTCTGTTCTTAAGACTAATTCCCAGAAGGAACCATGTTCCAAGTTCAACAACAGCAGTGGTGAACTGGAACTGAGAGCCATCAGTCCAGGGTTGTTTTCTTACTTCATCAACCTGTCAATGACTCATTCATCAATAAATTTGTTTTCTAGTTTTTAAATATTATTGTGAGTGCTAGATGACTAGCTTCAACATGCTTTTTTTAAATTTTTTTTTTTTAATTTTGCTTTCCTCAATGGATACTAATAAAGAGACTTGTGGACAGAAATGTTATCTTGTTATGATTTATATTTTGGAATCTACTTGTCCTTTGAGGTTTGAGTTTTATTACAAAATCATTTTGATATTGTGGTTGATAACCATAAGAATAATAGGTGACAATCTATAGATTTCAGGGGTTTTAACAAGTCCAAAGTCACTTTCTTCTACCTCACAGTGAAGCATTGGCTCCATGTTCATATTTAACCTTCCTCGAGTTCAGCTACAGATGGTGAATTCAAAGCCAAAGAACAGAGAGGAATTCCTAATTCCAAGATGATTAACGAGGCTCTTCCCACTGTTTGGCCCTTAACTGCATTTGGTGCACTGTGTGGGTCCACTCTCGTCTCTCCTCCTAAAGCCAGCAAGGACCCACGCTAAGAATCCTGTTGTCAGTCCTCCAAGAAATCACATGATGCTGAAAAGTACCGTCATTTTTACATATTCAGCTTTTGTGATTGTCCTGCTTTTGCTATCCATACTCCTCAAAGATAGTGGGATTTTAATAAAATGAATGAAAAATAAAATAACCTGATATAATTTTAAGTGGCCTGGCTCGATGCCAGATAAAAATTAGAAATTATAAAAAGTAAAGTAGTTTGGATCTCAGTGTAGGCAATGTTTTTTATGGAATATTTCTTTCTGCTGACTTCTTTGAATCATTCTGTGCTCAAGAAGTTCTAAGATGGTACCATCCTTTTCATATCAGAGGTTTAAAGAGAGGTAACTGACTGCCCCAAATCCTAGGTATCTTATTCTCAATTCAATTGTTTAATAATGATAGAGTTGGTGGCTTTTTCCTTCCAAATTCCCAGGCAGATTGGAAACCCTGCTTACAGTATTACTGATATACCCTCAACTGGCCTCTGTCTGCTTCCCATCAACGACAGGGAGCTCATTGCCTTATAAGACTACTTGCCCCATTTCTAGGATATTTCAACTGTTAGAAGGGGCTTCTATATGGTGACCTGAATCTGCCTTTTAGATTTCATTTGTTTTATCTTTTAGGAAAACAAAGAACAAGGAAGTTTTTCACATATCTGAAAGTATCTGCTATTTCTTTACTTCTCCATCCAAGTGAAACTTTCTTAGAGGATTCAACTATAAATTATAGGGATAGTTTCAGACCCTCAGTAACCTACTTATTGGGATACTGTGTCAGGTTCTCCCTTAAAATGTGTTATCCAATTGAAACCAGTCTTTAAGATACAGTCAAAGCAGAAAAGAGCACAGAGAAACTGTAACTTTCCCTGGCAGAAACACTCCCAAACCCAAGATGCTAAAGCACTGTGACTGATTTGCTTTTCCTTTGTTGTCTTAAAAAAAAAAAAAAAAAAAAAGAGAGAAAGAAAGAAAACCATGTTAAGTTATTCAAGCCAGAAATTTCTGTGTCCTGTCACTATAGCATCTGGGCATAATTATGCCATGCAAGTCAATAGTGAGCACATGGAAAAAAACTTGGATCGCAGCATTGGTTCTCTTAGGTTGCATCACTTTTCTTTGCTTCCTCTCTCTTCTGACTCAGGTTCAAAGAAGCAGGAGCCAGGGAGGAACCCTCAGTCTCTCATCCCTGTGCCAGCACCACATTGCTCTGAAAGAGGACAGGGAGGCAGAGATGTTTGGGGCCAGTGCGTACCTGGAGGACTTCTATCTGATTCATTAATTTATTACATTGATTAGCAGAATATCCAAGACCTCTTTGGTGAGGTTCTATCAATTGAAAGCAAAATCTCAGTATATTTTATGGTTGTTGAGATTTCAACTATTCATCTCATCACCCGAGTTATGGTTATCCTGTGATCAAAGATATTGCTTGAGCATGATTTTCTTTATTTTAAATAATCTCTTATTTATTTATAGAATTTCTTATAGTGCCTAAAATGAAAGTTTTGATATATGACTTTAGCACTTATCTCTGTCAAACTTTAAGAGTATAATCTTTATTTTAACTCTATGCTTCTAATGTGCTTTTTAAAATCCAATTTTAGGACTCTCTGGTTCCACTTTGAGTATATTTGCTATAGTAAAATGCATATGTTGGTATAAGTAGTCCCTTGCTGTTTTATCTAAAAACCTGATGTCTGAGCGGAAGAGAAAATGCCAATTTGACAAAATCATTCCTAGACTTGACATAGACCAAAGGATGAATCATGTGCAAGTAACCAGCATCTCTGTGATCAGTTGCTCCATTCCAAAATAGGAATATGACCCAGTCTTGGGCTACCAACGATATCTTGTAGAAACTGATGCTTTGTACAGAGTAGGTATCAGATAATGTTTAGGATCATAGAGGTGAAAGGAACATTTGATATCATCTATTCAATCTCCTTTTTCATTGTTATTTTTTATTTTAAAATTTCCTTTAAATCAAGGTCCAGTGGAAATAAATAATTTATTTAATTACACATATAGTTATATGGATAGGTAATAGATGATTCAATATTTCCTGACATCAACATCATTTCTCCCCCTCTTATAACAGCTGTGGCTAATTTTGACATTATTTACCCGGCTCTTAAAAAGTGCTAGAAAGCACAGCAAAAAAAAAGTTTGCAATAAAGTTTCAGTCTTACTTGATTCTCTAGAATGATCAAAATCCTTAATATTTTCTAATGTCTCCTTAAGTCTTGAATTTGTACCTTTGGAATCAAAGTTGTGTATGACTCCTTTTAACACAACATAACAAATAATAATGGGATTGATATGACGATGACAATAAAATAATATTTCTATAAAGCATTTATAACAATGTTTGATTACAAAGCGATCACTATTAAGTAATATAATCAATTTAAACATTAAAACAATCTTATGAAATACATAATGCTATTATCCCCACTGTTGGTACAGTTGATATTAGTGAGGCACAAAGGGATTTATATAGCTTTCTCAAGAGTGTACAGCTCAAAAGAGTCAGATTTAGCATTGAGCCAAGGGCCTGCATTCTTAGCTGCTATATTAACATTACCAAAAATGAGACAGTATTCTAAGATTTTCATAAATAATGGCTATGAAAAAAATGAATGTCCTTGGGAATTCTTCTAAAACTAATGAGAAGCTTTTATAGATAAATTTTCAGATTTTTTATTTGCCTTTTCAGACATTTAATTGCAGTTCAGAATCCCTAGAGTGATTCATATTTATTCTGCAACCACAGATATCAAAGTATCCTCCCATCAAAGTTTAGTACTTTGCTTCCCAGAATCCCAGATCCACATCTCAGCTTGTTTCAAAGATGCCTTCCCCATTAGTTAGAAGCCTCCGCCCATTCCTTTCACCACACACCTACATCCCAACTCAGGCTTCCAAAGCAGAAAAGCCGAATTCCTGGTACTCAAAAGCAAGCCCCGGCAAGAAACGTCTCTACTCAACACTTAAAAGTCTCTAACAAGCAGGATGGTTTCAAAGGACAGAGGAAGCCAATTCCCAACTGGTGACTTGCCTCCTGTGCCATTTGGAGTTCCCCCTAGTCACAGGATATAAGCCTACTTTCTGCAATAAGGACCATCAGAGATGAGGCAGTTTGTACTTTCCCAGCCATAAATCACAGAGGTCTAAAGACAACTCAACATAAAATTAGTGCGGGTTTGCATATGGTGTGCCTGAAGATACCGGAGACCTGGACGAATAATGAGAAGAGCAGTTTAGGTTGGAAAATTCTTTAGAGGGCTTTGACAAAACCCTGCTGAAGACTGACATTTCAATGAACTCAACTGTTGTTTCTGATCACGTAGCCACTTTACCTTTTGATTAGCTTTCCCTCACACTAGTGCTGTGAGAGGCAGATGGAGAAGATGAGAGGTAAGGACTGGCCACAGAAACACTTTAGGAATCAGCAGCAACTGAAACCACGACAACATCATTCTGCGGTGAACATCATTTCTAGATTCCACTCTGGGCTTCTGAAAGCCCAGCCACATGGGCTCATTTTGAGGTATGTCTGCAGTAGCTACTGTCCACCCACCATCTGTTCATGTAGCTAGGACATCAATCTTAGGCTCCTTGGGATCAGCACAGATCAAACCTCCTACAGATAAACTCAGAATTCTAGATCTAAGAGCCAAAGGGAGAAAATAAGATGAACTAAATCAAATTCCAACAACTGAATTAAAAAAAAAAAAAAAGGCCATTGATAACCTATGACTCAGCCTTTTATCACTCAAAGCTCACAATTCTCAAATCCCTGTGGGATGGCTGCAGCTTCTGTTCCAAAGGGATGATGCCCTCCCAGGGAGGTGGCTTCTGGAGGAGATGGGTGGGTGAGCCCTGTCTGTGCCCTGCTGCTTGCTATGGCTGCCTTTTCATGACTATTATTTTCCACCCTACAGGCTCTAAATTGATCTATTTTTTTCCCCAAAAGAAGCAAAGGGAAGCCCTTGAGATTCCTGTTGATATCAACAGGAAACCTGGAAAGAAGGGAAAATCAAAGAGGAAACCAAGATACACATAACAAAGAGGAATTTGAGGTATACCGCTTTTGAAAGGGAAAATTAAACTTTTCATGAGTTGGGTTGGAGGGGAGGTGGGCAGGGTAGGGTGTGGAGTAGAATGAGTTAGGGACGGAGGAGGGATCTTCTTTACATAAGAATCAGAGGTGACCTCATATACTATTTTATGTGGCTTTTAAAAAAGCATTTGGCAAAACCGAACATATTTCATAATTACCTTATTCTCACGAAAGGTTATTAAGAGAAATGACTGTACCGAAGGGACATGTTTAGTTGGGGTTTGGTGTGGCACTCATTATCAGGTTTCCAGTTTCCAGATTTTAATCCTGTTTGGATACAGAGGTGGTGGCTATCAAACTAGCAGCATCTTCAGTGTCTGAGGATGGTAAATATCCTCACAAAGCACTTCATCTACTTATGATAAATATAAATATGAAAAAAAAAAAGTGAGAACTGCTCTTATGGAGCAAAATGTCTCAGTCATGTAAGAGAAAGGCATTCTTTGTAAATATCAAATGGGTCTCCAGTTAACTATTTACTCAATTTTCTACAACCAAAAAGTGTTTACTAAAGGAAAGTTACCATTCAGGATATTCTTCCTTTCGGGAGGTGCCCTCAGGGTCAATT
This sequence comes from Eonycteris spelaea, assembly GCA_003508835.1. Taxonomy (NCBI): domain Eukaryota; kingdom Metazoa; phylum Chordata; class Mammalia; order Chiroptera; family Pteropodidae; genus Eonycteris; species Eonycteris spelaea. The sequence goes on along the minus strand of PUFA01000043.1, from coordinate 7,210,795 downwards.
TCAACAACCACAAAAGCCTATAGAGACAGCATGGGCCATCTTCAGATGTATATGATGACTTCCATTGGAGAAGATGTGGGGATCACATCTCTCATGCCTGAAGGTAATTATTTGTAGGGTGGAACTTTAAGAATGCCACTTAAGACCAACATATAAAATAAATGAGTGAAGGAAATGATGAATATTTAAATATTTTTTCCTACAATTTTTCTATCTTAATACATTTACAAATTATAATTTGTAAACTATCCATGTCCATGACTGCATTTCAAAAATCAAACAGATGCATATATATATATATATATATATATATATATATATATACTCATAAATGAGGATTATCCTTATTTAGTACCAATAAAATCATACCTATTACATTTCTAAAGTCTATTATTTTAGAAATAATAATGTGCATATTATATTCAGAAAACCTCTACAAAGAAAGGAAATATTTTCACTCTTATTTTAAAACTGGGAATGAGATATTCACTCACTAATTGAGCAAGGAGTTAAAGGAAGATTTTGGGGTACCTGCAGCAAAGCTCTAGCCATGGAAGCATCTTCCTTCCACATATAATAAAATGTCAGAGGGTGTGGGGAGAGGGGCCTCAACTTATATAATTGGAAAAAAAATCAAACAAACAAAAAGCAACAGTTGGAACCAAACTCAATACCTCCATCAAGAAATCCATGTTTTTAAAAGGTACATCAGAAGCAAAGCTACTTAGTGGTAGAATAAGATTCATATATGGATTTATTTGTGAAGGTTTTAAACATTGTACTTACTATATTTAGCATCTCAATGATTACTCAGTTTGTAAAGTGCTTTGAGGTTATGAGATCACTAGTGAAGCTATCAGTTTCATTTCAAATAAATTCAACTAAATATCTCTTTCTTCATAGCATTTCCAGCCCATGAAAATCATTATCAGAGGATGTGGTAGAGAAGGACAAAAAATCCAAAATATGAAATAGCACTGCTGTCAGATATTTTTCACAGGTGGTAAACATGTTTCTAATATTTGTAACCTTACAAGATTAGAAAGATGGTGATAAGAACTAAGAGCATCAGCTAATTTGCTAGAGGGATACATAAAGAGTTGACATGTCTCCCCTTATAATATGGAACCACTTTTGATTTCCCAGAATTATCATTATTAATAAGCTATAAAATCATGCTGCCAAATTTGGGGGGAAAGGTAAGTCACAGTAAGGCTTCCTATTGTCTTGGTGATTTATGAGGTCATTTTGAAATTTATTAGTGGATTGAGTTCAACCAATCAAAGTATACAGAATAATTTAATTGAAAATAGATATTGTAGGGGTTATGTATTTCATGGATATCATCAAGTGTAGGTTATTTAAAAAGTGCCCTAGGACTTAGATCATCTGGTAGCATAGCACATTCCTAAGAAGAATCATATTCCCAAGAAGCAATACTGTGTGAATGATTCTTCCTCTACCGCTACTACCAAAAAACACAGATAAACAAACAAAAAGACTGCCAAATTTTTAGAAAGGAAATTCAATGCTCTGTAGCCATTTATCACCTAAATAATCTGCCTTTAAGCTGATGCCACTGATAGCCAATATCAGAATCAACCAACCAGATTACCCAAGAAATATGAAAAAAGATTATACGTGGGTGCCAGAGATGTGTAATGATGATGTACCTTTTGAGGTCTGTATCAGAGCAGTCTATTTCTGCATAAACATATTGAGAAACTTACCTCCAAACAAGAAATTGAAAGGGTAAGTCTAGAAAAATGTTCTGAAGACAGTAAAAAATAATAATTATAAGGTGGTGTCAGAATTCCTTTTGCGCAAGAAGGGAAGAGTCAGATCCATGGAGTATTTACAATGTGAGAATCATCTGCTAGGTTCGTTCACATATGTTTTTAATTTAAAAATTATAATAATAGCATGAGGTAGAGATATTAGTGTTCTAATTTTATAAATAATTAAAATAATATTTAGCAATTTAAAATAACTTGCTCATCATCATAAGTAGCAGAGCAGGAAATAGGCCAGGTCTGCCTGGCTCTTAAACCTTAGATTCTTTCATGTATACCATTCTCCCTTCTGGGACTTTGGGGGTGGATGAGTATTATATTCTATAACTGATGTACATTAATGAGCAATCTGTGAGAGAATATTACTTTATATTACTATTATATTCATATTTATATCAATGTTCATATTGAGGTTTTCTAAGTCTAAGGGTATAGTATAAAAAATATGGACAATGTCAAAATTATTCCTAATTTTCTCATTAATCCATTGGAGATATATAATTTATAAACTCCTTAAGCTTATTTATGTCCTTAAGTCTATTAACCTGTATCCTTTCTTGGTATAGTATACATTATTTTTTGTAAAATAAAATATAATTTATTATATTTGTTGCCTGCTAAATAAAGTGATACTTGTGGTACTCGCTCTAATTAAAAAAAAAAATGCTTGAGCTTCATGAATATCTCCTGGAGTAATAAAATAGTGAACAAGATCATATCCTCCATCAACTTTCTCAGTATTTTATAGGTATTGATTACCTTCTTGTTTAGTTCCCCCTTTCTGGGAAAGTCTGTATTTATAATGTTTTTTTGTGCATAGAAGACCCTCTTTCCTGCCTGGTCATTGTAGTTCACTTCACTTCACTCAACCTTTTCTTCCTCTTCTAGACAGTTCTCAGAGCTCCTCTGAGGCTTTTGGCCCAGCTCCTCTCTGAGCCCCAAGAATGGTTTCCAAGGTTAGCCCTATTATGTAAATTTAAGGTGACTGTTTTCATACCTCAAGTCATTCAAGAAGGGCTGACTAGGATTTTAATAACTATACTTTCATAACATGACCCTGGGCATAACTGGCTCTGTTTTTGTCATGTCCCTGCAAATAGCTGCTGGACTGTAAAGAAATAGAGCTACTGCTCTCTTCCTACTTAATTGCATCAGGGAATGTGGGTTAAAAAAGATGCATAGATGCAGCATAGAGACCCTAAGAGGCATGATCCCAACCCTCAGATAGCATGAAGGTGTTCCTCAGGTCTCAGGCTTAAGATGAACCCTTAAGAGACTTCTCTGGGTCATTGAACTTTTCACCTCCATGTGAAGCATCAGCGGTGTGGGCAACCCTTTCGTTCATCGTACCGTCAAGTTACTAGAACCCAGTGAAGAAGGTGTTACACAACCCCGAGGTCCCCACTCTGTGTCAAGTAAACTTACTCCTCTGCTCACACAAAATAGCAAAATCTGGCACTAATAAATGAGTTTATAGGTGGAAAAAAAAAACAGGCTGAAAAAAGGGAAACTTGATTGACTAGATATAATGGAATATTGCTCTGTAAACAACACTGCAAAAAGATACTTTTAAATTTCTCTATTAGTCTTTCATAAAACTAGGCAAGTCTTTCTTTGAGCAAATCAATGAATAATATATTTCAAAAGACATTTAGTACATAAGTATAAGATATATATATATAAAAACTACTTTGAAGGCTAACGTGATCTATGATTATAGATAGTATGATATTACAATTATGTGTTGTCATCATATAAAATGCTGACACTCAAAGCAGGGCAGCAAAATAGAGACAGCTTTAGACCCGGAGTAAGGACACTGGGTTCCAGCCCTACCTTACCACTAATGGGCTACTGAGTTTGGACAAGTCACTTAACCTCTTGTTGCCAAAGTCTCTATATGTTAAAACATTAAGGTTTTAATTAATGTTTTCAGTCACCTCCAAGGGGCTGACCAGTTCTAAATGTATGATTCTAAAATAAGCATGGGATAGTCTTGTCAAAATATATTTCAAATCTATATTGGCAAAATTCTGTCATCAAATTTACAAACTACTCACAGAACTAGAACAGTAATGAAATTTAGAAGTTGCTTCATAATTTGCCAAAAGTCTTCTCTAACTGTAGAAATCAGTCTGCTTAAAATTTTGCCACCTTCTTTCAGGCAGATAAAATTTCAGTCACCTTATAATTTCTTAAAGCTTCTCCTACCCTTGGCTTCTGCTTAATACTTCAAAATAGTATAATTTTAAGAGTTTTAGAAGAATTTGATCATTTCTCATGTTCTCTTAGAACTTCATGTTTTATCTATATACTTTAGTGTGGCCTTTGTCCTCATTCCTTTTTTCTTCGTCCCAGTTCTCTCGGGAAGAACAAGTAGCTTAAAGAGAGAGGACAGCCCCTAAGTCCTGGCCTTGTGTGGAGACTCAGCAGCTCGTCAATTATGTCAGCATAGCACCCTCTACTGCTTCAGGGGGAAAGAAAGATTAGCAATCACTAAACACAAGAACATAGCTGAGGATGTCATTCTGCCCAGCTATACAGCAACAGGTAATAATTTTCCTCATTTGTCACCTTGATAGCATTCATTCTTTATAAAAGGACAGAGTTATTGTCGAGAAAGATTTTTTTTTAATCTTTGAATTTGTTCCATTTTGTCTGTTTTATCCTTCTATGTTCTGCAGGTAATCTTTGGAGTAACTGGATAACATGAGCAAACACATCTGCATTAAGTTTCAATCGAGGACTCAAGGAAAGGAGGTTATAGCTCTCAGCATGCAAAGCATCTGATATATTTAATAGAAAACTCTGCTGACTATAAGAAAACACTTCTTTTTCAGCTTTATTTAAATTATACCTATGTTCTGATTTGTGATCCCGAAAGAAAGGAACAGATTTTTAAAATATGCAGATCTCTGTCTATTTGCATGTACTTTCTCCTGAGTGTCTTGTTTCGCAGAGCCAGTAAGTCATTAAAAATCAAATCAGAACCCTGGGAAATGTAATTTATTTCCTATGGACTCTTAAGCGGAGATGTTTCAAAGCAAGATGATCCCTCTTGCACTGTGATCTCTTTCTTTTTTCCACTGAGAAACACATTTACGGTATTGCGTATAGGGAAGACTCCTAATCGGTCTCAGAAAAGCCTACTAAATAGTGGAGCAAAAAAATCTATGGATAATATTAAAAAATAATATCTAGTCTAGTGTTTTATTTCAGACAGAGTTTACTACTTTGAATGAATAATATATGATTTCCCTAACCCAGGCCAGAGGCCTGCTTTGCACAAAATTGACCACTCCATTCATTCAAAGAAAGAAGAAAATACTCATTCAGGACCTGCCAGTGACAAAGTTTATTTTTAAGGGTCTTCTGATTTCTTTCTCTGAGCTATTTGCCACCTTCTAGAGGCTTGTCTCCCAGAGCACATATTACACCTCAAACCTGCATAATCTCTTTTAGGTACAACTATTTTGGCTGATTCCACTAATTCATTTAAAATTCTTAATGTGTTTGAAAGAAGTGACCTTCTAATTCAGATTTATCAGCAGTGAGTGAAGTTTCAAGCTGATGATCAACATGGGGTAAGGAAACCGTAAGGTTAGGACTGCAATTTTAGCAGAGGGTCCCTCCATCACATTCCTCTTATAAATAATAGCCTACAGGAAGAGGAGAAAGGAGCTTCCTCCCTCTTCTAAGTCTGAAACAGTAAAGATCTGCCTCCCTCCCACCACCATCCTTTGAGAAATGAGTATCTGTTAAGATCTGGAATCTTCAGGGTTCATCAAGTTCAGGTCTTGCATCCTTCATGGAGTTTTCAGGATGCTTGGAACTTTCCCGCACTTTCATAGCCTTTATAGTCAATACAAACACAGACCATTACATACTTGTATTCTAAGTATTTCATATAAGTTAACTGGCTCCCTTTGGTTACCTTGAAGATAAGATTCATAATTTCTGTTCCTTTCTATATAGACACTACAGCCTAGCAAAATGCAGGGTATATAGAAGAAGCTAAGTAAATACATAAGTGATATAACATATACAAAACACCTGGCTTAATAGCAAACACATTTTAAAATGTTCCATATATGTTTCCCCCTTGATGCTTTTCTCGAGTCCCTATCCATCTCCATTGTCATTCACTTTGCAGAAATGAGTAGATGAAAATCATGTAGAGTCATATTATTTAACAAATATTCATGGTGGAAGGTGGAGTGGGCATCAGGTGCCAGGCACTATGCTAGGTGATAGGGATTCACTGTTAAGCAACACAAGTGGGTCTTTTCAAGGCATTTATATTCTAGGAGGGGAACCTAACTGGAAGATAGGCATTTTTGATGGAATGCGACACAAAATAGGATGAGGGTAATCACAGGGTGTTGTGATAGCTTAGAGGAGGGTCACCAAACCCGATGAGGAGAAGAAAGGTCAAGGGCTTCTTGAAAGTGTGACATTTAAAGTGAGACCAGAACCAAGTGTCAGAATTAGCCAGGTGGTGATGGGGACAGATTCCCAGCAGAGGTTCAGAAGAAAAGGGCAAAGGGCAGAGAGTGATAGAGCAGCAGGTATGCTTAGGCTATAGAAACGAGGGGCAGTTATGGGGTCTGAGGTGGAAATGCATGTTGAACCAAGGTTGTAAGGACAAGAATCTACTAGAGAGCTGCCTTCCTACACTTATGAAAAGATATACCCATTCTTTGGCATGTGGGGAAAAAAAATTCTCCCTTCACTGTCTATTGACTTTTGGCTTTTCTATGATGAAGCTGAATAAGAAGTAGCAAGTAACTAATGAATTAATTTTTCTGAAAAGACCAACAAGATGATTGATATTTGACCAGTGGGAAGCACTTGGAAGGAATGATCATGTAGAGTAATTGTTTACTTTTGTATTATTGAACAGCATTACAGAGGTCACTAGGCTTATGGCTTAAGCCAGCCCAGGAAGTTAATTGAACATCTACCCACGTTTTAGCAGCAGGCAAAAGACTTTTTTAGGTTATTTGCAAAAGCATCTTATCAACATGATGCTAACCAAGGGTCAGCTTTTCTAGCTGTAAAGGAACCTTAGAAATCTACATTTCCATTTCAGGGATGAAGGAACTGCTGGGTACACTGCTTATCGTGAGCACAGCTGGTGTGGGAATCCCGACTCCTTGATTCTTGGTCCAGTGCTTTTTCCAGAGAGATACACTGCCACTGTGCCCCTGAAAGGGGCTTTTTTTTTTTCCTTTTCTTTTTCACTAGTCTAAGCATGTGATTAATTTGATGAATACAGGCAGCCAACCAGGAGGAAGGCATCTACTTAAGCTTTAAATGATCTAATTTGTCTCTTGACCTTGATGGAGATGATATACATTATACAATTGCAAGAAAAAGTTCAGTTAGGGGAGTTAAAACTACCTGTCCAGCATTTGGAGATAAGGCAAATAGTAGTGACTGCTTGTGTAGAGAGAATATAAGACTTTTATATTTTACATAGAATATGGAAGCTGATATCAGTTCTGTAAAAGAAAGTACAGGTATTCATAAAGATGTCTGCATAAGCAGGGGCACTACATACTCAGACACCTACAAAAGATACAAACATACTTGGAGAGAAACTGGAAATAAATAGAGTAGAATTATAGCAGTAATAGTTTTCTCCTAGATGTCAGAGCTTTTTAAAAACTGATCTCTTTCACAATATCACAGTTTCATATTTAAATGGTATAATCAGAAAAAAAATATATGTTAAAAATGAGCAGCTATGGCAACTCCCTGCTCTAGAAAGAGCATATCTTGAGTGACCCTTCGTATTTCATTGCTTATTGTCAGACAAGGCCATAAAGCACACTTCACTGTCACTATTGTTACTGAGTTTTAGTTTGTGGCAAAGGGCCTGGCTTTTTGTGAGGATGAATGTGAAATGCTCTCTTTAAAACAACTTTTCATTTTCCAGAGGACTCATTATTTACAAAGCACTGAATTTCTAACTAGAAATGCAAGCGTGTATGGATTCAAGCCAGTCTAGAACAGCTGAGATCTCTAGTCTACTCAGAAGAAAAAAAAAAATTCTACTCCCAGGGGGTTGGTAAGTCTCTGAAACAAATCATTAATGATCACTCCACTGTGGATTCAGGCACCATTAGCAGATGTGAGGGTGACCTAAAAGAGCAAGACGACATTCTCTCTGCTAGTGGAGTGACATAGGACCGCCTTCCCCGGTGGTGTGAAACAGACTACATTAAGCTTCATCTCCCAGGTGGCATCATGTAGCCCTTCTTGCTTTGTTTCTTTAGTTTCATTTTCAATAACTGAGGCTGCCGTGGGTATGCCTGGGTTAATTCACAGAGGAATTGGTTAGAGGTCCTAGGAAGAAAGTCATGGAGTGAATAAAGCCTTGATTACTGCCTTCAGCATGTTCTAGAAAGTAACATTTAAACTTTAGAAGGTACCCCAGATCCTTCAGTTCCTCATCATTGCCCCACCTTGTGGCCTTGCCTAGAGACAATTCCTCAACACCTCTGAGGCTGTCCAATTTGGTATAAATGGAATGAGCAGAAATGAAATAAATTCTCTGTGAAAAAAAAAAAAACAAAAAAAAGCTGAAGCAATTTCAACCTCAGAAGTTTTAAACATTTGGGCATAAGCCAGTAGATAGTGGAGGCCAGGGGAGGACCTCAGCTCTGTGCTGCATGTCGAATTGAAATGACATTGAGCTTTCCATTTCACTGGACAGCTGCATACCTTGGAAAAGTCCATTTTTCATGTGTAGAAAAGCAGCATGTCCCTGGGGTGTCATGACAGAACAGAAGCAGGTGTTATGCTAGGCTCTGAGGACATAAAGCAAAATCTAATCACTACTTTTCTACAAAATGCAAATCACAATCTACAACTCCATATTTAGAGCTGTCCCAGGGTTTCAGATGACACAAAAAATAAAATCCCAACTTTCACTGTTACCCTCCATTGTCCAACCCTGACTTCTGCTAAGATGTGCTTTCCATCAGCCACATAAGCCTTTTTTTTTTTTTTTTTTAACTCACCATGCTCATTCCTCCTCCAGGGCCTTGCCTTTGCAGTTCCCCCAATTCAGACATTGTCCGCAGATTTTCATGTATCTTGCTCCTTCTTACATTTGAAGTCTCAGTTCACAGCCATCTCTTTCAGGAAGCCTTGCCTAATCACTCAGTCTAAATCAGCTGGCACTCTCCTACGCATCCACACATCTTCATTTTCTTCGTATACTTAATCTACTAGCTTAGTTGTTTCTTTTTTCTGTCTTCCCTGTTAGAAGGTATACTCCTGGAAAACAGAAATCTTATCTGTCTTGTTCACCACTTTATCTCTAGTTTCTAAAGCAATGCCTGGCACGTAATAAAAATCCAATTATCGTTGTTGAATGAATGAACGAATGAGTGGTTGAATGAATGAATGAATAGCACAGACTTTTCCTCCAAGGATCTCACAGTCTAGTAAACAAAACTGAGGACAGTGCTAACACAGAGTTATATCCGAAGTGGTACAGGAGCTCAGAGGAGAGACATTTAACCCAGAGAGAGGCTTAGGAAGACCCTACAGAAAAGAGGAGGTCTGTCCCTAATCTTGCCACCTAGAATTAGTTAAGGAAAGGAGATGTTCCAGGTACAGGGAACAGTAGAAGCTCAGAGCAGAAATATAAAATCATAAGAATACGAGGGGAAGTACTAAATTGGTAAGGGCAGAAAGTCAAGAGTTCAAGAGGATATGTGTCATGGATTATATCAAACTGAGAAGCCTGGGCCTTCCACTGAGGCTAAATGATCTAAAGGGGCCAGAACTTGAAACTGGGATTAATCATTATTATATATTTACTTTTATTCCAGTGCTCTTTTTTTTTTTTTTTCTTAGTTACTCCTTATGCCTCGGTTAGGGAAGGTTCTTAGTAAGTATATTCTACAAAACCAAAGTCACCAGACATCAGTGAAGAAGAAACTGAATATACTTCATAATAAATTGTTTAGCATATCTTTCCTTTTTAATTCTTTTTTGGCCTTTACCAAAGGCAGTGGGTCTGTGGCAAGGGACATTGGTATATCACAACCCTAATTTTCCTTGGAAATGAGGTGGACACATACTCTGGCCAGAGTTTTCCTGGTGATATTATGTGGGTTGACAACCTCTGTAATACATTTCATGCCTGCGCTGATACAATGCTTGAAAGCAACATGATTCAACACTGTGCCTTTTCTGCACCCTCGAAAAGTTGCCAAACATTTTAGAAAAAAATTGGCATATGAATAGGCTATCAGAGATAAAACTCTTGTTGAAACAAGTTTTTTTTTCTATGCATTCCATTCAAAACAACAAAACCCAAAAGTCAACCCGTCATTTATTATCTAAAAATTATTCACAAAATGTTTGCCTTGTTTGAGGGCATTAGCAACAAGCTCCTTGTCTTTTTTTTTTTTCCCTCCTCCTCTTCTCATTTCCTCTTCTCATTCATAAAAATGATGATTCACACCAGTGCCCTGTGAAGATCGGGGTAGTGGCTGCTTCCGAGGCAGCCCACCTCTCCTGCTCACGTAGGAAAAAAGCCCTGCAGTGAATCAAGTTCATTGAGCAAAAATAGGGGAAAATATTGTCTGGCAATCCAACACGCCTCTCTCTGTGCTTGTCTGGACAGAACTCGGGTGGACTTTACATTTTTTTTCCTTTTGTCAGAAATGCATGTATAAAATTGCATATTTTCCAAAAGAGTGTCACCGGGTAGGGATTTTCAAGCTACAAGATCAGCATTTTCCCAGTTGAAACAAAGACACAAAATAAGCTGATCATGTGTTCCAAGCAACTATATATCAGTTCTCTGGAACACAGAAATGATCCAATAAGAGTTACATGACTAAGAACTGGAGGGAGTCTGCCATGCTGATGAGCTTCAAACTGTTGGAAAAGGTATTTTTAAAAAAATGTTATGAGGCAAACCTACTACAAAAAATTAATAACCAGAAATCTCATTTAAAATGAAGTTGGGAGGCAAAGGAGAGAGAACTCTCATGCACATAACACACACTAGGCCCCAAGAGGAAGAGACATACCTTGCATCTCCAATAGGAAGTGGTACTACATTAAGTCACATGGCACTTAACAGCAGGGATCCGTGCGTTGTTAGGCGATTTCGTCATTACACGAACATCATGAAGTGCACTTATGCAAACCTAGATGGTATAGCCTACTGCACACCTAGGCTACGTGTATAGCCTATTGTTCTATTGTATCCTCCAGGTCTACCAGCCTGCGTATAGCACGTTACTACACAAAACAACATGAGATTAAATCAAATGCAAGAGAAAATGATACAAACAAGAGATACGATGGACAGCAGAGGTATGAGGCTGCTGCCAGTGTAACACAGTACACTGTTTTACAGTAAACTTTTTATAAGTAGAGAGTATAGTCTAAATAATATAATAAAATGTATAGTGCAGCAAATACATAAACCATGTATTATCATGTATTATCATCATCAAGTATTATGTACTGGACGTAATTATATGTCATATATTTTTATATAAATGGCAGTGCTGTAGGTTTGTTTACACCAGCCTGACCACAGATGTTTGAGGGATTCATTATGCTAGGACATTATGAGAGCTGTGACAGCATTAGGTGATAGGAATTTTTCAGCTTTTTGTCATCTTATGGGACCACAACTTATATGTGGTCCGTTGTTGACCAAAATATTGCTGTGTGGCTTATGACTGTAGTATCTTAGCAGGAAGAAGAAAAGATTTCTCTTTGCCAGTAACAGCTCGGCCAATGGGAGACTGCTATAGGTCAGCCAATTAGATGTCATTATATTTCAAACTTTCAATTTCCTTCAATGAACTGTTTGTTTATAACAGCTCCCCCAAGTTTTTAAAAGAGCATATCCTCTCCTTTGTTTTTCTGGACTTGTGCATGGTTCTATATTATACCACACGTCTCGATTTGCAATTCTTTTTTGTTCTCGAATAAACCCATTTTGTTGGAGAATTATCTGGCTGTTTGTTAAAAGTTAGCATTGCACAGCCATCAGAAATGGTAGCCTGTGGCACAGGCGCAGCAGTCAAATGCATCAGAGCTGTCTTTGGTGAGGTGTGATGAAGGGAGCTATTCACAGGCCATAGAGAGAGGAACAAGTCTAGTTCATTCAACCAGAGCACCAACACACTGTAAGATAGTAACCACCCCTTTCCATACATCATTCTCCTCCCAGGGGACACCACAACACCAATAAGTCAATGTTTTTTCCTTTCATATTGTTCTTTATTGCCATTCCAAAGAGAATGGCTTGCATCTGAACACCTCATTTTCTAACAGCCAGGGAAAAGTTTTTGTTGTGGCAACTACATATGGAAAACTTTAAGACAGAAGTGACAGTGCATGTGAAGAGTTGAGAGAAAGAAGAGTTATGCAGAGAGAGAAGAACCAAGCCCACAACAATGCTTGATGTTCTTGTCTTTAGAAATGTACAAGACCTAGTTAAAGAGTGCTGAATTGCGAGACTAATAGGTTGTCCTTGTATTTAAGGAAAAGAAGAGCTACAAAGACATAACAATGAGTAAAGCTGAAGGGGTTGGGATCAGAGAATGTATGAATAATCAATATCTGGCAGAGGAGAGGATGAGATAGTGTCTCAGATGGAACATACTTTGGAGACAACGATAAGTAAATTCAGATATATGAAAGAGCGTGGTTAAACAATACATGGCAGCTCATATGGATGCCATAATAAAGAAACGGTAATGACGAAAGTTTAATGAATTTCAAAAATCACTGCTGCCACAAATAAGTTTGAGCCTTGGAACAGTAAAGGAGTCTGAATTTACTGATGTTTATTGAAGTGGAGAGTAAGGCAATCTAAGCAGAAACAATCACGTTTCCTATTTAGGAATGCCCACTGGAAAAGTCTAACCCAACGTTAAAAGCAGAAAAACAGAGAATCTTGGAGACGAATGGGAGTGGGTGGGTACAGGTTGAAAATGGATTGTGGTTCCCATTTTCCAGAACAGATTACAAAAGCAACCTCACCCAGTGTTGTCAGGTTTGGCCAGCTGAGCAGAGCTGATAACCTTCATATATCTGTGAAAAGTTCTGGGGCTGGGGAGGATTTACAATAAATGTCAGAAAGTTTATACAGTTTGTGTTACTGATTTCTCATGTTCACAGATACAGTGTCTAAAGAAGCATGTCAGCTGCCGACAAAAAGACAGATCCTGAGAGGTAATTAAAATGTAGGAGTGCCAAGAATGCTCAAGGGCCATGGTCATTTCTTTTGCTCCAACTCTTCTACACACCTTGTGTGTACATTCAAGCTACCCTCAAAGCAACTAAACACAGTAAGCCAGACTGCACTTTGGCACTGGCCTGGTCTAACATTCTTATTTCACAAGTAAAGGCATCAAAGCACAGAGAGGGTGATGACAGGGCCATTTCACTTGGTAGGAAGTGGCACTGGACAGTTTTAGTAATTCCTAGCCCAATGTTTTTACACTTTATAATACTGCCATTTTTATTTAAAATCAATTGGTTTTAAATTGCAGCACTCCAAGACAAATACTTATGAACCACAAAGGAAGGATGACTACTCATATGTGAGAAAGGTGTGGCTGCATGCTTTCTCTTTGCTGACTAACTAGCACGTTCCAGAAAATGCCCCAGGCCCCAGATTTCTTGATGAACCACCCTCTTTCCATTTCTAATTGAAGACATCTATGCTTTTGATTTGAATCAGGGATTAATCCTTTTTACATTATCCGGCTTGGGTCAGCTCTCTGGTTTTCCTTTTTAGGATAAAAAGGATCTCCTTTGGATATATTTCCATAGAGTGCTTTCTTTTTGCTATGAGTTATCAATGGATTCCCTAAGGGGGATGTGGGCAGGTTAAGATACTTTTAAAGAAATGAGAAACATGTCCTGGTAGCAAACTCAAGAAGTGAGTTCTGATTTAATGAACCTGCATGTTTCCTTAGGGTCCATTCGAATGCTAACAAGTAGTGAAACTCTTTCTCCATGCAACAAATCATTATTGTTGTGTTCTGAAAAAAAATTTTACCGAAGGTTGACATAAGAAATTAGCTTGATCTTTTCATTCACCAATTAAATGCACCTTTCCTAGTATAGAACGGGATTTGAGTCATCTCCAGTGAATTCACATTGGCAACACACATTTATAAATGCAAGCCTCATTACTCATTATGTCCATGTTAAAATAGAATCAGAAATTAAATGGTGAAATGGAAACTTCCTATATTTAAAACTTTAACTTGAGTTATAGGTCATACAAAATTTCATGCCATCTATTCAGGTTATGCTTAGGAAATAGTTAGCAGTGAATAAATATTCTGAGACTTAATGATTAGATTTTTATACGTATAAAACTGTACTACTGAGGTATTATGCATTTGTAATGTTTTCAAATATGTCATTCTGTATATTATTTTCTGATCAGGAAGATTGTAGATGCAACTTACAGAAAGAGTTGCTTACTAAAACAGGTTTATCTTTTGTTTAAATGGTTTGGTTCATCTTCCACCTATGTGCATTACAAAGCAAAGTTTATAACTCTGTATCTTTCTTTGTGACTCAAAAATAACATATACTGCTTGTCAGCCCCCAAATAACCAGTGAATTAGTTTCCTCAAGGAACTTGTAACTAAGGCCTTATATGTGTCTCTAGTGTGTATAACTCTCACTATTCAAATTTAAATTAATGACAAGATGACTGTTTTCAGAAAACTACAACAGTTATTTCTGACAACTGGATGGTATTTTTTAACCATCAATTGCAGCTGCCATTCTGTTGGTACTAAAATTATTTTTAATATTATAGCTTTTAATTTCATTTTTCACATGTCCCCTAGGTTCATATTTCCATGTGTTATTTACTTTCTTCAATGTAAAGTGTCTTTAGGGATGTGCATGGAGAGAAAATCTTACTTTAAGTTTTTGGTGATATTTTAAAGACTAATCTGTTTCCCTGATGGAGGCAGTCATAGAAGAAAACCAAAATTAATCCTATGTTTTTCTTTTGATAAAGTACAAAATTATGAAGATAAAGTTTGGCTATGCTGACTCTATGAGAATAAGCTTTTCCTGATGAGTAAATTTTAATTTTTTCTATTTAACATCTTGATTATCTCATCTTATTGAAAATAGTGTTCACAATCTTACCATGTTTAACCTCATACAGCAGTGTTTTTCCAGTTTTCTGAACCACCCCCCCCCCCAGATTGATTCTAACTTGAAATCCTGTGGAACATGTGGGTTCAGAGTAAAATCTATTAATAGAGAGGTGTATGTGAGGGTTATGAAGTCAGATAAGGTATATGCTTTTGTAGCATCTCTCTAGCTGGTGCTCATTTTGTTCAATTATTTATATTTTCTTCCTCATTCACAATGATTCAGACTGGACCTTGTTTTTCTCTCATCATCTAACTGCTGAAATGTAATTGCTTTAGGTAGCTGATTCTTTCTTTTCTTCTCTATATGTCTGCATTATCATCACCTCCTGCTCCATATTCATTCCATGACTTAGATTATTTTAAATGAGGTGATTTACTTTGAGGTTACTTTCTAGAGTGGTTGTCTTTATTCATAAATTTCGTAAAGATGCAAATACATTAGATGGAAAGTCTTATTTTCAGAGTTTATTTCTCCCTGAGAGTCAAATTTATCTTCCGTCTCCAACATTGTCTGAAATCTGTGTTCCTAGACAAAGCAAAGATGTTTTTTGTTCCTTTGTTTTGTTTTTTGTAATTCTTAGGGAAACAATAGCTTTGAGGATAATGTCACTGGAAAACATATGGGAAGAACCTCAGCTAATCTATTTATATGGCAAGTTAATTTTCATAGAAAGGAAGTACAGTTTCTGAATAATCGGTACATACTTCTTGTTAAAATGTTAAGGGTTATGGTAACTCTAGGAGATGAGAATTTGCTAATCCTCACCATACAATTAGAATGGTATCATCTCCATATGATAGATTGGATAAGTATGGTTTAGAAGACAAACGCCTCTGCTAGGTTGTTCCAAATGGGAAAGGAAGGAGCAAAGAATTATAAACAAAGTTCCTCTGACTCTGGAGTCCATTTGTTAGGCCTTGATTCAGTATCACCCCAACTGGAAGACGAAAATTCTTTGCTTGATAGATTTTCTAAATTGGAGATGTCTTCCAGCTTCATTTAATGCCAGGATAATTTTAGAGAATAGTACTATGTAAATCAGCAATTGAATAATAATTGCAGAAATAACTACATGTGGAAACACCAATTAGCCAATAAATCCACTTAATTAGTCTTAATAGTTTCTTTGCTCTTTAAGATGCTGTTTAATACTTTAATGATATTGCATACGCATTGCATATTTTAAAAGTTTTTATTTAAATGCCATCCTTATAGATTAACTAAGGGTCCTTTAAAAATAAACCATAAATTAGTTCACTTCTAAATACTGTTGGCAAAGTATTTTAATTACATTGCATATGACTGCCTATGGAATGGATGATCTTCTGTTGCAAAAATAATGATTTAATGTGATTAATCCTAAAAGAGAGAATTATATAGGTCAAGTAAGTCTTGCCCTTTCATATATTTTTGCAGCCATGATTTTGACTTGACTATATTTGTATTACCTCTTCCATTACACATGCTATAAAATGGAATGTAGCCAGTAGTCTTGGATAGATCAGTTACAGAACAATACAGACAAAGGGCCACCCAACAGGAGATTAAGACCTGATTAATCCAGTTTGTACCTGGCTATACTCACCTAAAATAAGCAGCCTTGGGCAATGACTTCTTCCTCAGAAATGGGTCTTTTATGTTTGGAATCCCTGGGAAGGGTCCAGAGAAAGCAGCAACTAACTGAAGGGCAAGCTATCTAGTAAGCAGTATTTTCTTTTCACCCAACACTTTGTTGCCGTCTGTTCATATAGCTCCCTGGAATTTTGACTTAGATAATTAATTACATATTATCCCCAGATATCATGCCTGGCCTCTGCTCAGATTAAGCTATATTTATAAATCTATATATGTAAATGATCCTAAACTGAAAGCAATATCAATAGACAAATTCCTTTTATATATTACTCAAACCTGAAAGGATGGCCTTTATTCACTGCCAAGCAATTTCAATAGATCACTCAATGGATCGCTATGAACGTGTGTCTTGCTTTTCCCAGGATTTTACAGGGCAACTAGGAGTTTTGAAATTAAATTTTGGATAAATACAAAAAGGCAGGACATAAAAACTGAATACTAATTAAAATAGGTTTTTAAAATGTGCATAAAAATAAGTCTAGAAGTGAATATTTCAAAACAAATATTAAAAGCAACTATTCCAAAATGTTTGTTGTTGGATGGCAGGATTTTGAGTGTTTTATTTTTCGTGTGTGTATATTTTCCAAGGCCATATACTAAACATGTTTTATATTAGGAAAAAAAAACAAGTAGCCCACATAAAAGCAATTCTTTTTATTAAAGTTCTTTCCTCACTTTACTTTTCTTTGTATTAAACAAAGTTCTGACCATTCCTTCCTTACTCTACTTTTTCTTGTTTCATCCCCTTTCATAACAGAAATTAATATGTAAGTGCGCACATCTACATATAGATACACATGATTTCAACATGTTATGCTCCTGCTTACAGATTTTCAATGACTGTACTACGCAGCCAGAAAATTTACACGTGTTCTGGCCAGGTTCTCTCTAATGTGATGGAAAATCTTGTTTAAATGTCTTGCCAATAACAAAATTGGGAGGCTGATTTCAAAGTATATGTACTCATGGCAATGGAAGTTGGTTAAGGGATTATTTCCACAAGAGAAAACAATTAAGCTTCTTTAAAATCCTTTCTAATCACTTGACTTTCCTCAAAATGTCAGGAACAGAATGTCATTATAATGTGTCTTCCATCAAAACATGCAAATAATATAATTTAAATTAATTGTATTTTAAAGATTCTGCTAGAAACTAAAATCCTACTATAAGATGTAGGATCTTTTCAACTGTTAAATAGGAAGTTATAGAACAAAGGGACTCATTTCCAATTGCCTGCAAGAGCAAGAAGTAGAAACCAGTGAAAAGCAGCTTCCTCCTGACCCCATTTTCACCTTTACCACAGCCTTTTAAGCACGTTCACTCTACCAGTAGCTCAAATTTTCTACATGCGTTATGACAGAGCAAAATTCAGATACATTAAAAAAAGTTTTCCTTTATTGTGAGATGTTCTATTCTGGAAAATTTTGTATGTTAAAGAAAGAAATTATTGCATAATTTGGAGATTTTTTGCAAATAATTCAAAGGTTTATCAAATTTTAACCATCTTTGCTGAAAATTTTGTCTTAAATTGGATACTACATGATCCCTAAATAACACTGGATAATTTTTTCATTACCCAAATCAAAGTAAAGTAACATTTTAAATGGTTTCAATACAACTAGGAATTAAAAATGATGCTTACTAATAACACTAGCAAATTAAGGACTGTAAATAATCCATTACTCTCAGAATTGTTAAAGAGTTCTTATGAGTAGGTTTTTGTTTGGGAATGTTAATATTTTTAGTGTTCAAGATATGTTTTGAGGCATTAAATGACTTCAAACATAAATAAACCTTTAGTTCCTATTCTTGCTATTTCGGAAACAAGTACAGGTTCAAAAGAAAAAAAAAATCCCACATAATGCCATTTACTATTAGAAAACATAGCTGTTATGAGAAAAAAGAAGAATTAAAGCTCCACAAAGAAATGGAAATTATTCTTAAATGGTACAAGTCTACCACAGGCCTCTCGTGAAAATAATTGGATTTGGTTGAATAGAACTGGGAGTAAAGTGAACAGATGTTAGGTGATGGGGCAGAACTTGCTCTTTTCAGATTAAACAACCAATTATGAGTGGATAATGATGTGTGCAACTGGTAGTCACTGGAAACGTTTCCAATTCTGACCGAGTGATAGGACTAGGATGCCAACATATTTACTTCTACACGGGGTTGGAATCTAGATGTTAAAAAAAGCTGTTTTAAAACAGCAATGGATAAGGCGTGTGTTGATAAGTTAGATTTTTAGGACTTCTGGAGATAATACAACATGTTTTTTTCTCTTTTATAAATCATGACCAGACTCTAGTTTTCTAATTAATTAAAACCGACAGCTGTTTGCAGTATGACTACCAGAACACATGAAAAAAAACCCTTTATTATTAGTTTAGAATATTCATACAATTGACTAAAATACCTTTTCTTAGAAATCAAACAAGTAACAATATCAAAGTCTTAAATATGTCTTAACTTTTAATTTTTCTAGCCTTGCTCTCTGTACTAGTATCCTATATAGTACTACTGTAACAAATTACCACAAACTTGGTGGCTTGAAACAACAGAAATATATTCATTTACATGTCTGGAGGGCAGACGTTTGAAATCAAGGTTTTGACAGGGTCACACTTTGTCCTTGCAGAGGCTCTAGGGGAGAATCTCTTCCTTGCCTCTTCCAGTTCCTGGCATTGCTTGGCTTGTGGCCACATTACTCCTTTCTGCACTGTTTTCACATTGCCTTGTCCTCCGTGTGTCTGTCTCAAAATTCCCCCCTCTCTCTCATCTAAGGATCATGTGATAGCATTAGGGTCCACCTGAGTAATCCAGAATAATGTCTCCTTTCAAGACCCATAACTTAATCACACGTTTTACCAGATAAAGTAACATTCAGAAGTTCCAGTGATCTGACATGGTGGGTGCCAGCCAATAACCAAATATATGTGCAGCATCCTAGAACATCTAGCCCCTAGTGACCTGCCAGTTGACTACAGAAGCATGGGAAAACCTGTCCAAGATCAGCCAAGCCTGGTCCAGATCAGCAGATCCACAGAGCTGACCCATAGGCTTGGGAACAATAATAAGTGCTCATTATTTCACACAACTGAGTTTTGAGATAGTGTGTTATACAGCAATATCTAACCAATAAAACTCAACAAACCAATTGGAATACCATGACTAAGTAGAGACACCTTGTTTACTCAGATCTATCCTACTGTACATAATATTCAGAAGACTATCCCAAAATTACTGATGGTCTGACACAGAATCCTCAAGAAGCAAGTAGTGGTAGCCTTTAATGGTACAGCGCTTATGAAAGTATTATGGCCACCTCGTAAGCACTCACATTCCAAAAGAACTTATGGCTGAGCTGAGAGCCCTTCTGCATAAGTCTGCAGTCAATTAACTTGCCTTTTTTTTTTTTTCACTTCATTGAACTCAAAGAGCAGCCAGCATCTGTTTAGAAGCCACACACCATATTCTCTGCTGCCTACTATAGCAATAAACCAGACAACTTTCTGTTTCACTATAAAAACTCTCTTTATAGGAAGACAACATGCTAACAATAAAAACACCACCTATAGTGAGGCATACAGAACCTCATCACAAAGTCTCAAGTGCACACATGAAATAAAAATCAGCACCCTCTACCCCCAAGTAGATATAAAACTAAAAATAACATTTTAATTGCCCAATCCCAGACAATCCTGGAGATAATGTGCTTTTTGAAGTTTCACAATGTTGTACTGGGAACAGAGAATTGGATTTGAAGTCGAGAAAAGTATATTTCTGTCCTTGTTCTACCTTCAATAGTTGTGGTAACCTTGGCCAAGTTCCCTGGACATTTGGATGACCAGATAACTGCTGAGTCCTGTCATTTCATGTCTTCATCTTGCTCTATGAGCTTCGTAGTTTATCACTGTGAATGACTTTACAGAATTCTATGATGTAGTGGAAAGACCTCTATGAGTACTTACCTGTCTCTACCACAAGTGTATCAACTGACCTTGGGCAAGCTTCACCTCTCTGCACTTTAGTTTCCCGAACTGTAAAATGGGTGATTTGTTTGGGCTAAATGATCTCTAAGGTCCCTTCCATATTAGAATACCTGATTTCATAATGCTTAAAGGTTATACATTTTATAATTGATTTCTAGACAGGGAATCTAACTAAATCTCAGGCACAGAGAGACTGAAGAGTATTCAGGCAGTCATTTCACAGAGCCAGTGGTGCAAACCAAACTTGGAGTCAATAAGTATTTCTGATTTCTGACAAGGAGGACTAATGGCTATTATTTGTGGAAGTGCTTCTGGTGTCAAGGAAATGACATCTACCACCAAAACTAAGTCTTTTCCAAAGCATGCCAGTTATGTAACATTTTGTTGAGTCCCAGGGGTGCTGGGAAGCTCAGCATATACCTTAGACATAAAGTGGCTCAAGAGATGCTCTAGAACTAGTACCTTTGTGTCAAATTGAAACTTTCAAGCCCAAGGTCTTCCACGCAGCCTTTGTCACATGGGGACTGAGCAGAACAATTTTTGCGATCTCCGTACTTCATAAAAAAACAAAACACAGCAACTCTTTTTTGTTTTGTTTGTTTTGTTTTTTTTGCCTTCAAGGAAATACGACATAGG
The DNA here is from genome assembly GCA_003508835.1 of Eonycteris spelaea. NCBI lineage: Eukaryota > Metazoa > Chordata > Mammalia > Chiroptera > Pteropodidae > Eonycteris > Eonycteris spelaea. The sequence goes on along the minus strand of PUFA01000043.1, from coordinate 7,189,551 downwards.
AACACTTTGATGGAAGAGTTCCCAAGGATGGGTTTGGGGAACCCATGATGGGTGTGTCACCAACAAGGTCTGACTATATTCACTTGAACTCCAATTATTTTAAAAAGTTGAATGAAGAGCCAGATGACTGGAAAGGTGACACCTTACAGTGCTAATATAACAATGACATAAATATATCGGTTGGGCCAGACCCTAAAGAAACTCTAATAGACAAAAGAGTTATCTCTATCCTACTCTATCCCTTCATCTACCATGCTCCTCTTTCTTTTAAAATCCCCTCAAAATCTTCTATCATTTATACTGCTTTTAATGGCTAATAGGTTTGGGCCCCAAATATATTTTACTATATGGTTGGGCTGCATTCAGTTCTAGCTTTGGGACACATCCTATCCATGTTCTCCTTTAAATAAATAAAAAGCCTACTTATCCTTTACCCTAATTAATTTATCTCTACCCTGCCTTTGGTGAAAACTGAAATAATGAATTAATCCCTCAGCGTTAACTAGTTTATGTGTTAGATACAACATATAATGCCTTAATTTCAGTAGAAGAAATTTGAGATAAACTTGTTTTCCAAAGGTATTTATAAAAGATTAGAAAATGAAAAAAAAAAGTTTAAACATCTTCAAAATTTGTATATTCATTAGCCCAGTATTTCTTCTAGGTTTTAATCCTAAAATTATATCAGGAGTAAGAACAGAGATTGGTATATGTCTTGGACACATCATTTATGAACAACGCAATATATATTTACTACAAAATGTACATCTAGGCAATGATATTCTACATAGTCATCAAAAATTATGTTTTGATATGATGTTAAAAAAGTTAAGTAATATATAAATCTATATGTATGATATTTTTAAGGTGATTTATTTAAAAATAAAATAGACTGTATCAAAAATTCAATAATGATCTTCCTAGATTAATAGGTTAGAGAGTGGCTTTAGTTTTCTTTTTAACCCTTTCTTTATTTACCTATTTTTTTAAATAATTAATATGAATTATTCTTATAATGAGAAATAAAGTCCCTTAAAAAATTGTAACGATAACAAAGAAAATATTTACAGTTCAGGTGGGTCAGATCTTTAAGAGTCAAGCAACAGACTGAAAATCCTGAAGTCCCAGGATGTGTGACCTGACTTTCCCATCCAAACTTCCAAAACAAAACCTTGATCATGAAAGCTACTTCCATGGCTTGGTGAAGCTGAAGAGACCAGCATCTCTGAGCAAGACACCCACTTTCCTGTTTCCCACCTCTCATTGCAAACAATTAAAGAAAATTAGCTCAGTAGGTAGGAAGCCCACCGCACACTTTGCCAGCAGGGACCATTGCAGGATGGAAAGCATGTCACACAGGCATGTTGAACCACTTATTGAAGGCGGACAGTAAATCTAGCTTAATAAAGAGTGTATACACCCCTTCTATTAGCTCTCAGCCAATCAACTAGTTTAGTCTGGATCTGAGGGGGGAGGAGGTGGGGAAACATGCTCTTCATATTTGGAATGGAAGGTCCTGAGTAACTATAAGTAGATGGCTTCTTCTGAAACTCAAATTGAGAGAGAAGCAAGAATGAGGATAGGTGACACATGTACAGTCCAGCCGAGGCCTTGTTTCTACATTGTTCAGGTTGTGCTCTGTCCACTGGGGGCACAAGCGCACCATGCTACTGCCACCCTGTGCTCAGCTACATTCCATCTCAAAGGTTTCAAGACTTTCATAGTTTCTATAGCATGATCCCCACTCTATTAAGTTAAAAGTTAACTAAGAATGGATAAGTTTTCAGAAAAGAATGTTGTTTTCCTTAACTTCCACCTTAAAGCCTCAGAACATCCTTGAACTAATTTTGATTTACATAAGCTTTCATTGCACATCTGTGGTTTATATGTAATTGTTTTGAACCAGTTATGTTTTTCATTGTAATAAAACGTACACAAAATTTACTCTTAACCATTTTTAAGTGTGCAGTTCAGTGGCATTAAGTACATTCACATTGTTGTGCAACCATCATCACTATCCATCCTCAGAACATTTGTATCACCCAAAACTGAATCTTCACATATATTAAACAATAACTCCCTGTTCTATCTCACCCTAGTCCCAAAGAACTGTCCTTCTACTTTCTGTCTTTGTGAATTTGACTACCTTAGGTACCTCGTATAACTGAATCACACAATATTTACCCTTTTATGCCTAGCTCATTTCACTTAGCATGTTTCAGGTTGATCAAAAATTTCGAACAAAATCTCTAAGTTGATAAGCCATCATATATGGTAATACCCACTTATTTTTTAGATTCTTGAAATTTTATTACAAAGGTCTCACTGACCAGAACTTCTTTGAACAGCCAGAAGCTTCTGAATTTGGACAGACACCCTCACAAAGTACATATATTCCATGCCAAAAGAAGTGTCAGAAAGAATTTAGAAAACCACTTGGTGGAGATCTGGCAAAAGTTTGAATTAGATGAGTTTCAGACTCTCATTCAACTCTAAAACCCTCGGACTTTTACAGACAAACACTTGTTTGTTCATTCATTTATTCACCCAGGTATTTGTCAGTGTTTACTGAGCACCTACTTCATGTAAATGTTGAACTTTGATGCAATGCAGTGACTGATGATATTGACTTGATTCCCAACCTCTTCAGTGCAGTCAGAAGTGTGGGCACCACCCTAACAGTCTTGCTTCTGTTGCCAGGTGGGGCACTGGCTTGTAGTGTCAGGACTGTCAGTTACCTGTGTGCCTAATTGGAGACTTGCTTCCAGTGGAGGGTTTCTTAGCTTTACCACTCTATGTATCAATCTGTAAAACATAAAAGTCAAATGGCAGATCTGGGTACTGAGAGTCATTGCTAGAAACTGCTATTACCTAGAATATGATCCACAAATACCAAGGACTTTTGGAATTTGAATAGGTGTGCTCAAATTATTCCTCTGCTACTTATTAACACTGTTATGATGAACAAGTCACTTAAACTTTCTAAGCTTCAGTTTCTTTATCAATAAAATGGGGACAATAAATACCCATGCCACAGGATCCTTGTAGGAATGAAATGAATTATTGCATGAAATCTGACTTGCACAAAGCTCGGCACATATAAGGTATTACAAAATGTGAGGCCCTCTTGCAGGGTCTTCCACAAAGACACCTAAGCTAACCACACAAATGTAGCTCTGCAATAGGCCAGCCCTGTTCCCGAAAACACCAAAATAAAATTGGGCCATCTCATGGGCTTCTTAAGGTTTGCCGATTTGGAATAGGAAGAGCTTGCTTCAGAAGCGGCATCGTGTTAATTTAAGGAAGAGAATTGACATTTTATCCATCAGCAAATAACTCCCAAAAGTTATAAAAAAAAAAAAAGATTAATTCCAAAGAAAACACTGTCTCATATGAGTGAGGAATAAGACCTGAGCGTTTCACTGGCTGGAGTTCATAACAGAGGCCAGATCAGGACCGGTGAGTCCTGGGACCGCTGATTCAGCTGTCACCTGCACGGTGCGGGGTGGCTGAGGAGCCCATCCAAGGAGGGACTCATGTATCCCCAGGAAGCAGGGTGGAGTTTGGCAACCCACAGAGAGCAATTGTTGACTGGGAAAGATCTACGCAGAGTGGTGAGTGTCACAGAAGCCAGTGGAAGGTAGGCAGACTATTCCAGTGGCTCTGAGTGGTCTGTGGTGATGTATCTACCCATGGGACTCTTCCTGACCAAAGACTATGGGAAGATCACACTTGTTATGGTAGCAAATACGGACAGGCTTTCTGAGATGGTGAAGTGTTTGTCTTAGACATACAAAAATGGAAATGATTCCTCTAATCAGAAATGATGACCTCATGACCATGTCTGGAACCAGTCCAGATTTGCCAAAGTGAGTGGGAGTGGGGGGCTTAATCTGGTTCCTAATTCTAGTTGCTTCAGACGAGGGCTGAGTTGGGTTTTAAATACATGAACTATATCTAATTCTTTGTTTGTTTGTTTGTTTTCTTGAATAATTGGGTTTTCTCAATTTCTTCCTAAATATTTCTTTCACTTATTTACTTATTCTGTTGCTATTAACGATTTACTAGTTAAGTTCTTATTTCTGTGTATTAGAACATCTGCACCCCTTATTACAATGAGGAAAGTTCATAAATTCATTATTCTCGATTACTGAATGCAAAGATACATTTATCCAAGACCTCTGAGAAGCAGACTCTAAAATGGGAAAAATGTGCAAGGGTCTTATTAGGGAAAATGTCTTGAGAGAAAATTGGAGGGAGCTGGAAAAGGCCTGGAGAGCTTCACACTACGATGCTAGTCTGATAATAGCAGAGGAGAGAGGGATGGAAGGAAATTCGGGGGAAGAGTCTTTCACTGCTGTGCTAAATAAGCAAGGTTTGGCAGGAGTGTTGGGGAATCCTGGGGCCGAAGCTATCCCTAGGGGAACTCCTTGTGCCCCAGAAAGGAGCTGGTTTTAGAGCCCCTGCCACGTGCAGTAATCGTTGGAAGCGGCCTGTGGGAGGGGATGGCTCAGTGTAGACACTGTGATGGAGCTCAGAGCACAGCCGCTGGGGTTTTTGGTGAATTTCATTTTCTGTAGTTGGAGGTCTTATGGTTACCAGAGAGGCAGGGTTTCTCAAATTTGGCACTACTGACATTTTGGGCTGAATGACTTTATGTTGTGGGGGTTGCCCTGTGCATGTAGGGTGATTAGTAGCCCCCCTGACCCCTACCAATTAGATTCCAGTAGCATCCTCCCAAGTCCCTTGTGTGTGTGTGTGGGGGGGATTGCTTCTAGTTGAGAAACATTGGACCAGGGGAATTTAAAGAAATTTGGAAAGGTTTCTTAGGAAAATTATAAAATCAGAGGAAAAGGAAAAACATAGATGGTTTAAACTATATGTGATCATTAAGAAATTAACTCAGCTGGAGAATTCAAACTGAACAAGATGATCCCATTACAACAATATGCCACTGAATTGATATTAACTTTTCTTCCAAGTGAAGTTTCTTGTCCTGAGATGAACTTAGAGTCAAATGCCTTACCTTAAATTTAAATGCACAAAAATAAGGTTTAAAAAATTAAACAGGTATTCTTTTAGCTTAATGTGTCATGTTGTAATGCAAGCAGAAGTCACACTTACTATTTTGAAGATGGATAAAAACACCTCAACTGCAATAGTGTACACGCATTACAGTGACAGGATACGACGACTTCACATTTAGTTCCATAGTAACACATGTGTCAGGAATGGAAATTAAATTCAGGAATGAGGCAGATAAGGTTCCCAGAATCAAGCATCTCAGACTTGATTTTCACTAAATCATCAAATGGCCTTTGGCTTGCAGGATTCTGCAAAACTATAGGTTCACACCCGTACGGGTATTTGCACCTGGCCAGCAGGGCCAACCCCACATTCATTTGAAGTGGTGCTGGGTGTGGCTGTTCCACCTAAGCATTACTTGGTCCCGACACAGTTACTCCTCACTGGACGACTGCCATCACCTCCTGGCAGGCCTCTTACTTCTCCCTTGCTGCATTTTCTACAGAGCAGCCAGAGTGGCTCCTTGAAAACAAAACAGATCCCATTCCCCTTCTATTCAAAAGTCTCCAAGTCTTCCTATTTCCTCAGAATAAAGGCAGAATTCCTCAGAGTAAAGGCCTAAATCCTTGCTACTCAAAGCATGGCCTGGGGACCAAGCAGTGAGAGAACATCACCTGGGAACTGTTAAGAATGTAGACTCTGGGCCTGGCCCAGACCTACTGAGTCAGGGTCTGCCCTCAGGGTCTGCATTTTAATGATGTCCTCGGGTGATATGTGCATACAATGGAATTTGAGAAGCTCAGTCCACAAGCTCAGACCTGCAGTCACTTCTGCTATCTCAGTATCTCGCCTCCCACTTCTCCCTTCGTTCCCCTTGTTCACTCTTCTGTAGCTAACTGGGGCTCTTGGAGACTCTCAATTTGCCAACCATGTTCTAGGCCAAGGCTTTTTGCTTTTCCACACACTCTCTCATTTCCTTCAGGTACCTGCTTTACTGTCACCTCACTTGAGAGGCTCCCCTGACCCTGTTGCCAAAAAGCCCCTTAACTCCCAACCCTGTCCTGCCTAGGTCACTTCCCATCCATGGAACTTGCCTCATTTTAATTCGGAGTCCTCCTCTCCACCTCCATTAGTATATATTCTTATTATCTATCTCCAGGTTCGTAATAACAAGGACTTTGTGTGTATTTGCTTACTGCTGAATCCCCAGACCCTAGAATAGTTCCTGCTACAAAGTAGTTGTTAGAAAATCACTGTTGACCAAATAGATAACACTGAATTGTACAGTCTCATGAAACATACTGCCTGGAAAAAAAGGGGACCCCATGAGAATACAGAGGCTGGTGATCTGATCACTGACACCAGCCTGGCTGCCTTGTCTGACATCATGATGTTCTCTTCAAAGCCACCCAGAAATGAATTGGGACCAAAGGCAAGCATCTGGCTGTGGGATAGATTCTCTGCTCAGTCACAGGATAAGCCCAGATCAAGCAGAGCCTACAGAATAGAGCCCGGAGCTGCCTTCCCCTTCTGGCACAATGGAGGACGAGCCGTGCATTTCATTTAGATGACTTTTTTTTTTTTTTAAGGGAAAATGGCCAATGTTTCCAAAATGCATGGATTTTTTCTTTTCAGAGAAAGACTAATCTTTACTGCTTCTAAAAAGCAACCTGTTTATACATTTGCTGGAGGATTTGTCTGGAAAAACTTCATTTGACACATCTGGAGCAGATGGGCATGTTTTGTTTGGCTGCCTGTGGATATTTAAATTGGGTTTAAGATGGGGAAGATGGGAAAACTGAAGAGTCAGGTGGCTGGGAAAAGACTAGCACGCAAAGGAGAAAAGGAGCAGAATAAAATGCGTAGCAGGCTGAATCATTAGAAATCTTTCACTTTCTTGCCCTATCAAAGCTATGTTTGAATGTTAATGGGAAGAAAAAAAACAAAGGCTCAAGGGCAGATTAAGAGAGTACAAAGTTGAAGAACAATTTGTGTATAAAAACATTTTGCTCAAAGCTATTCTTGGGTCTTCAGAAAACATGCAGCCTAGAGAACCATTAGAGAAAAAAATCTCTCACCCACCCCACATTCACCCTAAATTCTCGATTTAAATGCAAACTTTTCATGCAAAGCATGGGTGTGTTGAGGATGAAGCCAGTTATAAGAAGAGGTGTAAAGACACACCACATGTCTGTGAAAGCGACAATGAAAGAACTGTATGGAGGGGAGAGCAGAGTGTGAGTGTAGCATTCAGCAAGGTGCTCTTGAACCCCATACTTATTTTAGTTACTAAAAGACGAAGAGATCATCAAGTGATTCATTATTATCGTCCTTATTCAGGTTTCCTGCTTAGGAATGATTTTTTCTCCCTCTATTTTTTTCCCAGCTATGTAAACAAATTGCAGACATTTGGTGTTCAAGTGTATTATAAAAGAATTGAGACATTAATCCCCTCAATTTTGGAGGAATAATGCTTCATTTTCCCACAAAGCTATCAGTTAGGACTGGGTATTGCTCTGTAGACAGAAGATTACTTTAGATATAAACCATGGGTTACCTTTCACGTTCTAGAAAAATGCCAATGTAAACAAGTTTGTTAGACAACAAATCCAACTTAATTCTGTAACTCTGAAAAATATCAATCTTTAAAGGTTTTTTCCCCCCATTTCGGGTTCTTAAATTACTTAAAAAGCAATGTTCTTATAATTACTAAGTTTTAAAAACAAACAGTAATAATTAGGACTTTAAAATCAATTTGCATTGCATCTCAAGATACTGCTTTTACAAAAATGTTTCCAGCAACTAAAAGTTACCACCTGACTCTTAAATCTCTCAAACCTTGCTTTAATTAAGCACTGAGCAAACAAAAGCAACTGTTCTCTGCAATTACACAGCGATGCTCTCAGTTTAGGTCACCAAGGCACCTCCTTCCCGAAAATGTACCTTCTCTTTTTTTTTTTTTTTTTTTATAAATAATATATAACTTCTAGTAACAGCAGGCAAGAATAAACAAGTCATGGTGATTTACAAGTAAAGTAGATGGCACCTTTATGTCTCTCTTTGGAAGATATCCTGGCATTTTTGTTCTTTTTTTTTTTTTTTAAATTTTTTTGTGCCAGAAAAAAATAACTGCAAATATTCCAAAAGATGAGAGGGGTTGGGAACCTCAAAGCATTTCTAAATTGCTTCCAAAAACTTTAAATGATGAGTTCTGGGACTAGCAAAGACAGAAAGAAAAACAAATCTAAATCTGCCCCACAACCACAAAGCACATATGCAACTCATAGCAGAGGGTGTGTGCATGCATATATATGAGGGGGGGATTTGGCCACAACCAGGCTGATAACATGCTTAATCAAAGGGTTTATCATTCTGCCCCTATGGATTTTCTCTTCTGCCTTTGGCAAATTTATGGAGAAACGAACGAGAATTCAGCCAACTTATTCTGGACTCTATCAACAGGTTCATTATTTTGTCAATCAAAATGCAACTCTCTAGCCCTCTGAACTTTGAAAAATATGCTTCCTTTCAATAGAAAGTGTGCTTATCAACCTTTTCTCCCACCAAATAATTTGATAAAAGTCCCAATAAATGTTTCTAGTTTGGACAAGGAAACATTGATTTATTTTAATGGGAACCACTAAAATCTTGGTACAGATAACAAGTTCCCCCCTGAAATACAGTCCAAAAGGTATAATGACATTTTGACCCCCTGGGACACAGAGACAGGGTAAGTTACAGGCCAATTTCTGAAGCAGAAGTCTACCTTCAGTGAACTCTCATCACTCCTTCCGAGCCTCTTGCCTCCAGCAGCCCAACACCCATCTCTAAGTCTACTACAATCTTCTACAGTGAGTGTCCTCTCAGCTGTCTCCTCGCACCTGCCTCATATGGAAGTGTACCTGTCTGTGCACCACTCCCTCAGCATCCTGCTTTCTGACACTGGCCAGTGCAATCGATCCTAACAAGGACCCTTCCAGCTAGCATTCAGATAATAGGTCCCTATTCCAGGAAAATTAAAGTTTATTAGAAACTTGAAAACACAATGCTCTAATCTGAGTGAGTGAGTGAGTGAGTGAGTGAATGAATTAATGAATGAAAGACTGAAGTTTACTTACCAAGGCAGGCTGATGGGAGAAAAAGGCCCTTTCAGTCAGCCCTTTAAATAATGTCATTGCCCGGACTGCCTCTGTGCCCAGTTAGTTTTCTGGAAGGAGGTCATGTTGTGTGAATGGATCCTGTTCTGATGATGCTTGTGGGACCTGTTCTCATACTCCTTAAGCCTGCGTTGCTCTCAGGAAGCTCCTATGACCCCAGGAGCATGAATGTAGATGAGAGCACACATGAAGAGACTTGTGCTGCTGACCCATCCTCTAATTCAAGATGGCTCTGAGTTTTCAGGCGCAGACTAGGGCTAAGTCCACCCAAAGATCCACAGGGGGAGAGGTGTCTGCAAGTGCCCCTGAGTGACACACTGCTGATGTAGGGATTTACCAGGCTGCACCATAGATCCCACCAGTGTGAAATTACAACAAATTAAGGACCATTTGTCCACATTTGAATGAAAGAATGAAAGACTTGCAATGAACATAATAACATGCCTGACAAATTTTTACATGCAGCAAAAGGAGTGTTTTTTCATAATAAAGAATTTACTGGACTTTGAGGATTTGTGTGGTAGTTAGTGCCCAGTCTCTTCTCTTCTATGTCTGCCTCTCAGCTACGAATTTGCATATCATTGGGTCAGGCCCTCAGTCCTCAAAGTTCTGTTTCTGAAATCACACTTAAATAATCTATTGTTAATCATGTTTGAAAATGCTTGATGGAGCAACTAGTCAGGGTTAGATGTGAAAATGCAATCTCTATCTTTAGTTGTACTTTTCTAACTTTTGAGAAAAACATTTTAGCCTATGGCCAATATATTCACACCATTTCTGGAAACTTCTTCGATTTAGAAAGACCCTGTCTTGGGGAAGGGATAAAAAGGAAGAGAGAAAAAGTGAGATTGTGAAGAGAGGAAAAAGGCAAAAAAGTTTCAAAAAAAACCCAAACACATTTCACTTATTTTATAGTTAGCTAGAACTGGTCTTACCCTCAATAAAAAGACTTGCAATTGGCTTTAATTTAGAAGCACCAGAAGAAAAATAAAAGTGAGTGTGGTAAGGAGAGAGAGAATATCTTTGACGAGGAACTAGATTAGGCTGATAAATTTTTAACAACCATATCACAATTTTTTAAAAAATCAAGATAAAGAAGGGATAAATACTCATTTGTAGCATTTATCGATTGATTTCTAGCATTTGCCAATTTCTGTGGTGTAAATGCTCCCAATATGACCGATTTCAAGCTACCAACAGGATGCCACTGCAAGTGTGTTACAAAGAAACACATATAATTGGCTTTTGAGGGGCAGTGCAAGTCGGCTCTTGCCTACTGCTTAAGACCAAAGTTAGCTTGGACCTTTAGGTTGAAATTGGTAAACCCCAAAAAACAGCAGAGGGCATTTCAAGGTGATGTGTTGAAATGTCACTCTGTAACATTTATCAAAAACGTTTTCAAACAATGTCCCCTTTTTGAAGATGAAATTTTGTATTTCTCTACTTTTGTCTTAAGTATGTGTGTGAGTTTGTATCATCTGCTGGTATGCTTACCTCCCAATTTTAAATAGCTTATGTATTTTTTTTATTTCATTTTAATGGCATATAAAAATGAGAAGTTGCAAATTAAATACATAAACTGAGGAAAATAGTGATGTTGCTTATATTCTACGTAATTCTGCTCAGAGTGTGGGATGGCCCTTCCCGATGGCTAGATAATTACTATTATTTTTTTATTACTGGTCCTTCATGACTCTACACTATATACATACACACTGTTAATAGATGAACTTAATAAAATGTCTTATTACCTTAAATTCACTGGGCATACAAACCAGACGAGTTAGCATTTTTATTTACATGCAATCTTTATTTTACTCTGATGTCTCATAGTATATTAAAATTTTCAGGATCACAGTGGCATTTAACATAATGATGGATTTTGTGTTTAACATGAGTATTCACAAAATATTTCCAGATTGTTACGTGTGTATATGTATGTATGAAAAACAGATGTTGTATTTCTTTATAAGCCCCAAATGTTAATAATTTGTGAGAGATAGAAGAACAAGAACTCTGGATATAAATTACATTGTAATGACTTCTAATCCATATGCTACTAAAGCGATAGTCATTATACTGCTCTTCATGCAAAAGATACATTTTGTTGTTAAAAAAAAAAACCTTCATCATGAGTAAAATAAACAAGAGGTCCTCAACAAATCCTTGTTTCTACTTATCTCTTGAATTAATGAGTCAATGAATTATTTGACGTGTTGCGAAGAAATCTGCTTCTTTTGCTTCCTATTGGCATGGGTTATGACCTCGCTAAGTAAACTCACACTTTTCCCACTAGTTTCACTTCAAAAACTTAACTGGCTTTACCTAGATAGTTCCTCTCCCTTCCTGCATGACCAGATCATAGAAATTCTAGCACCAGATCATCGTTCCCACTGGGGCCTGGCTCTAGGAGGTATAGGAAAGCGCAGGGAGGCACAGGGAAGCCTGCACACCGTCACTGTTCCACATGGAGCTAGACGCTCAATGCTACAGTGAGACAGAATGTGAGACCACAGCAGATCAAAAGCATTACCTCTGGGAAAACAGCCACCTGGGGACAGCATAAACAGGATGAAATGGAAAGTGCTCATATTTCTCAGGTGTTCACAAACTTTTTAGAATTAGTACATGGAGACTTGATTATAGTTGCTAGAATTTAGAACTATTATCTCTAGCACTGGTCAGCCTAGTTAAAAATATCTTTGCACTCCTTTACTTTATTTCCACAAAGACAGTCTTTTACATTTTTGACAAGATTTTTACAAGTAGAGACAAAAGGAGTGTTTGATAAGTATTTAAAAGATATCAGCATCTATGATACTATGGTAGTAATAGGTATTTTTTAAATAATGAACTATTTGGTTATTCTTTATCTTATTTATCAAAATAATAACTAATTTCTCATTAGACAGTACTAATACAGTTTTGCTTTGTTTTTTAAAAATCTTTAAGCTAGTTGGCTACATAACACATTATAAAATTTTAGCTAAATAATTTTAACCTTTATTAATATGACTCTAGTGTAATGTTACTAAAATTGAGACCCTTTTAACATTTCATTTTCTTATAACTAATATGGGATTGAACTAGCTCTACATTCAATCTTGAATATGTAAAAGAAATATAGGTAATATGAAAAAAAACTTGAAAACAGAGTTTGATAGAACGTTTACCAACTTTATCACATTGTTTAAAATTCAAGTTTTATTCCTAAAGTAGCAATAATATAATGCTAGTACCCGCAAGAAAATTGAGATATTAGAAGAAAGCTAAATCCAGTATCGACTTAATAACAAGAGATTAGTTTTATTGTATTACCCAGCACCATTACTTTCTCTGTTTAAACAACCAAAACTAAACATATTAAATGAAAGACTATTTATTTCTTGTTGATTTTCACTGGTGATCCTTTGATGTTGTGTTTGTCCACAAAAACATTTGATGATCTTCTATGTTCAATAGCTGGGCTTTGATGAGGTTTCTCCTTTCTTTTAAGTTCTTGGAATCCTGAACTCTCAGAACCAACACTTCATATCTTATTGTTTTCTAGATTGCACCATGTCCCTATGGTCTGTACTTCAAAATGTTATTTTGCATTCATCATCAAAATCATGAGCATCACTTTCATTCATACTGATGAATTCTTGATTGACCTCTTCATCTCCAGTCTTGTTATTTGACTTTTTAATGACATAAGCTCAGTTGTGAAGATGATGACCAACAGCTTTTTTCTAGTCCACTGTCAGAATCTCTCAATGCTATCCGAGTTTCCTTTATTCCTCCTGGAGCCTGGCAGGTTTGAGTTGAGGCCTGGAAAACCTTTGATGGTTAAATTATTTTGGATTAAATTATAACTGAGGGAAAACTAAATGAATGTCCATTTGGATCCACTGAAAGGTGATCAGTTTCTTTTGCATATATACTGTTTTGTATATTTACCACCATTCAGTCCATTGCCTGAAAAGGGTTGACATCTGTACAAGTCAAGAAATTTTTGCCATCATCACATCCTGTATGATTATGACCTCTTCCTCTACCATCAGAGATGCTGAGCAAGTTTCTTTCAAAGGCTTCAGAAAAACTTATCTGTCACATATTTTCTCAGAGTGCAATAAAAGAATCGAAGTCTTAATGTGGCCTGTTCTTTATACTCTTAGTTATAGAAGTTCTGTCCAGCTAGTCCTTAGTGGTTCTCCAGATTGATGGTTCTATAATTTAGTTGTAATTTTAATGCACTCATGGGAGGAGGCAAGCACAGCATTTACTTACTTTTCCATCATGAACAGAACTCAATAAACAAGCATGTTTAATAAATATGTAGGAAAGGAAGGAAGAAGAGAAGGAAAGAAGGAAGAAAGGGAAGGAGGGAGGAAAAGAGGGAGAGGGGGAAGAAAGGATAAATTAATATGTGATTTTTTGTTTGTTTGTTTCTCAAGTAATTGGATAACAAATATGGTTCTGTGAGCTAAGTCAGTCTCCAAGTCTTGTAGACTATTTGATCAAAAGTGTAGTTTAGACCTGTTGTTTAGGCAATATTCTAATGCCACCATGCCCTGGCTATGTCTTACTCCCCGCTGGCTTGAAGACTTTAGGGCAAATCACAGGGCTGGTCAAATTACAGACCCCCAAAAGACTTGTTGAATGGATTATTGATCCCTAGTACCACAAACTAAAATTCAAGGTAGAATGTGTGTAGAAACTGCAGCAGGGAACCCTTGGGGAGCCCTGAAATAGTGTTAAAGATTGACATCTAAGGAACTACTCTGTAAAGTTTCTGTTTTCTAAAAACTTTTCTAACAATCCCCTGTACCACAGTTAAACTTAAATACATACACACACCACACACACACACACACACACACACACACACACACACACACACGGGGAGAAGCGCAGAAGTGATCAGCATCTTGAAAGTTTGAATTTATCTTTGATACCCAGAATCTGAGGAAATAAAAAAATAAAGCGATTCAACATGAATCATCACTATCCACATAGTGTCCATAGATATCATTGGGAAACAAATCTATTTTCCAGGACTGATAATTGCTTTTACTTTTAGGAGGCTGGACACAATTTAACTGAGTCCTTTGCTTAGGGTCTCACAAGGCTGCAATCAAGGTATTAGGGCTGCAGTCTCATTTGAGGCTCAGCTAGGGAAGGATCTGCTTCCAGTCATTCATTCCTAGTGTGGGCAGAATTCACTCCTTTGCTGGCTCTCAACTGGAGGCTGTCCTCTATTAATGAAGTCACTCATAGTCAAGCCATGTACATACAGTTCTCCAACATAGCCAACTGTTTCCTTGAAGCAAATAAAGAAAGAAGAGACTCCAGCCAGACACACCCTAAACTTTAATGTAATATAATCAAGTAATCGCACACATGTAACTACATGTATCTGGACTATATTGTAGTATTCTATCAGTCAGAAACCACTCAAATCCCTGCTCCCCTTCAAGTGGTAGGCCTCACGTGAGGGAGTGAACACCAAGGGTCAGGGCTCACAGGGATCGTTTTCAGAGCCTGTTCATCTCAGTAAGCAAGAATCTTGAGCTGCCCCCTCCAAAATACCTCAGTAATATTCTTCATGTTCTTCTATGAAACTGTTATGCAAAGAGAAGTGTGACACAATTAAGGGATGAACATTAGCCCCATTTTAGGAAACCAGGGGAAAAAATAAGCAGAATTATTCATAAACAAAATTATTTAAGTTATCCATAAACAAAATTTGGACAGAACCCAAAACAGAGAGTGTTGCAATACATATTTCTTATGTAATCCTGTGCAACACGGATTGAGGGGATTCTTGACCCCTTATGATAATGGGTGCCATGAAAGCTGCACTTGTCCTTCATTTAGATGTTTGGACTAATTGTTTTCTTCTACATCCAAAGGGAGTATCATTTTTATTCTTAATTATGTTTGATATACCATGTTCCTCTAATGAAAGATCAGTTACTTCTTTGCATTTGGAAAATAAGAGCTCATTTTGAAAGGTACAACTACATCTAAGCCAGAAGGGAAAGCTTATTATTTCAATTGCCATATCTTTGGTGGCATTAAATGTTCCACTTCTCCAAAGAGCAGTGAATTTTGAGCTCTCGTAGCCATGCTCAAACCACACTATCCTTTTCAATGAGATCACAAAATGTGGCTTACAGACTATTTTTTTGGGACACATCTTTTACATCACAGTGTACATTGTTGAGAAGAATGTCTTTTCAAGAATTACTATTCTCTCCCTAATTTTGGGCTAGAATGTTATGATGTGATGGTCTTCAGATCTATAGATATACTAGTTTTTTTTTTAAAACAATAAAATCTTATCGAACTAAAACACTATCATGATTGCACATCCTAGAAAGCACTTAACATTAATGCTTCTTTCTACTTTTTATTTACTTGGGCTGACAGCCTTTTCTGTTTTAGACAGTGCCTTTCTTCAATGTTCGTCTCCCCAACCCTGGGGAGCCATCTTCCCTAAACCATCCAAACCACATCCCTGAATATTTTAAGAGAATCAAAAGTCAGGATAAATCATCATGGGCTCTGTCTTTTTGACAATCTGAGACTAACCTGTTAAATATTGCGTTAACTCTTCTCAGACCTCATTTACAAAAGGCTTACTGCAAGAGCTTACTTGCTAACTTAGGGACCAGAAAGTAACTTCACTTCCAAAAAGTAAGCATTCCCTCCTGTCACTGGTGGGACTAATCTTTTTGGTTGCTAGTGTCACATTTTATCAAGTTTTCAAATCAAAACCCAAGGACCTCTTTCTATTCCTACACAGCACTGTATGCCATTGCCTTTGTGAAACTATCGTTTACACATTGTTCAGACTTTCCTTCTAAAAGGTTATACATAGACTTAAACGGATGAGATATTAGTGTTTCTTTTATGCTGAGACATTTTAACGGTACTTTACATTTTATTTTAAAAGATCAATGAAGTTACTAAATGTGGCTTTGATAAAGCTGATTAGCTAATATTCATTGATGACAATTCTAGTAGACAGGGGGAAAAAAATCCCTCATTGTCACATGGTAGTGCACACATATACTTTTCAAAAATCTATTAGCAAAAGGATTTGTTCTTTTGTCCACCAAATTTTCTTATCCTGTATTTCCTCTAACCTTTTCCTTTACAAGTCTGGGCAGCCTTCAAGGCCCCATTCAAATGACACTTTCTCCGTGAAGTCTTTCCAAATTTCACCATTCAGCATCCTTCTTTTTTCCGTGATCTTAAAATATTATTTTGGAACAACTATTAAAGGATTCATTTCATCCTCATTCACATCACACTTTTTTTTTTTATGTCTTTTCCAAGTGAATTGTAAGTCCAGTGACAACAGCATTCAGCTTATGTTTTCTCTGTTTTACCACAGTGCATTGCAAGTTGTACACTATAATTACCCAAATAAGAAACACCTCTCTGGTTTTTACTATCATGGAATGTTGTGCAGTGTCGACCACACAAAACAAATTGGTTTATGTTTTACAACAACTTCGAATCTTGTAGTCAATCAGGTTTCCCCTCTTTGCTTTGCTTTCTAGGAAGCTTGATTTGCATTAGGCTTTCCTCCAGAATTTGAGGGCCTAGGTTTCTGTGTGTTTGTCTCTCTTCTGGCTTTAATGTTTTCTTTCCTTTTTTTTTTTTTTTTAATTTTTATTTTTAACTCATTTTTCTTCAAATAAATTTAGCTAGTTACATTAACTTTACATGTACGTATTTTTGTGACTACTTTAAACCAACTGTGCAATGGCACCCAGTATTTAAAAATAAGCATGTAATCAGATACCTAATCAATTGTTACTGAATTAAATTTAAGGCATTTATCGAATTCTTCTTATGCAGGAGTTATTCTGTGGCTGTTTTAACTTCAGAAAAACAGTAATTAGTAAAAGATGCCAACCTTTGAAAAAAAAAATAAACTTATTTCCATATGAATTTTTTTTTTTTTTTACTACATTATTACTAGAATGACAGATAACAGGCAGGCAAGTAGGGTTCTATTGTTGGTTTTAAATTCTGTTTTCTTACGTGTAAAATGTGTTGGGGTGGGTGTTTAAAGATCTCTAAATCCTCCTCCACTTCTAACATTATGGGATTCCTAAACACCCTTGGCTCTCCACTTCTCTCCGTCTATGTTGACATAGCCATAGAACATTAGGGAGGAGGTCTGAAAGTTGAAATAAATCTTCCAGGCCCTTAATTTTCTGTGTTGGTTTAGATTTCTAGACTGATGACGAATTAAGAAAGAGCTGCTTGGAGAATTTGACAGTGCGGATTTATATGTGGCCCACCATGATAATCTCAGGATTTTTTGAAGCTTCATAGTCATATGAGTATGTGGATGGGGGAAAAAATGTTAAAAAGTGAATACAGATACAGAGAATAGAACATAAAAACAGCTAAATGATTTTAAGGACATCTTTTCCATTAATAACTAGTCATTTAACTTGAAAGCCTTAGGGAAAAAAATTTGTTGAGGAAGATAAGGCAAGACAGATGGAGAAGAAATGATAAAAAATGAATGTCAGACAATGGTAGCTAGATGTGGGGCATTTGTAGTGAGGATGAAATTCTATCATAACTTCTTCTCCTACATTCTCCCAGTGCCTCAAACTTCTTTGAACATACCCTATACGTAAGTACACATCCTAAGAATGCCAGAAAGGAAGGCCCTGTTCTATGATGTTTAGTACATAGCTATGAAGTATCTGTGATCTATTTATGAGCTGTGTGACCTTGAGTTGTTTCCTAATTGACTCGGATTATCATCTGTAACATGAAGATAGTAACAATACTTATCTCATAGCATAGGGATGCTATAAAGATTACACACGATGAGATGATACATTTACAATGTAGAGTGCAGTGTCCGTCATTCATTCATTAATACATACTTACTGAGCACCTACTTTGCAGCAAGTGCTAATCTAGATACTTAGAATATATCTGTAAATAAAATAGGTAAATATTCCTACCTGTGTGAAGGCTCTGTTGTAAGTAGGAATTAACTGTGGCTAATTAACAGAACCAATTAATGAGTGGCCCGGGGGGGGGGTGTCATGTACAAGTTTGATGTTCCCTAACATGGGACTGAGTGAAGAGGAGTTGGAAAGATATCTGTTGGGAAGGCCAAGTGCCTCTTCGCTTGGCAAATTGTCTCAAATTTTGGCATATGCAGGATTTGGTCAGCTTACTATTTGGATATTAACTAAGCTATTCATACATAGTGTTAAGTATTTTTTTATGATTAGAAGGAAGAACAATGCACAAATAAAATAAAATAAACCATTTACAAAATAGGAAAGCTTACTAGTGTAGGACCCCGAATTCACATGGCAAACATAACATTTTCCCCCATGTTTCAAAGTTGTTTCTCTGAAACTTAAGGTAATATTCTTTGTAACAAGCTTTACAATCAAGAGTGTATAAGTGTATAAAATATATATATATATATATTTACTTTATATAGAGTGAATTAAAAAAAAAAACAACCCTACATACATTTTCAAAAGGAAACATGTCTTGTAGAAGAGATATAAAATGGTGGGTCTACAGTCAGGGTTTATAGTTCCAGAGCTGCAATCAGCCACAGAACTGCTAGTACTTTATGGAAAACCCTGAAAATTCTACTTCTGATACTTGTTTTCTCAACTTCAGCTGTTGTTTGGTCTCCTTTCTCTCTAAATGCAAGTCAGATTTCCAGAGGTTGTGTTGAAAATTCTTAGTAAGAGGCAGTCCTAACTATACAAGAAACTAAGACAGACACAGGATTTAGTATTGTGTATTCCCAGTTTAGGGGTTTTGATAAATATTCTCATTTCCCAGGTGTTAAGGGTTCTCAGAGTTACTACTATTTGTTAAACAATACTGTGTTCTAAGCCTTCCAACCTAACCACCTGTCAGGTGGTTAATGCTCACAGTAATCTTGCATGTTAGTAATAATAATTCTCCTCTGTTACAGATAGAGAACAATTACAGAGGAGTTCTGTAACTTTCTCAAGTCACAGAGCTGCAGCTTGAACTCAAGCCTTGTGGTTCCAAAGCTAAGGTTCAATTGTATCTAAATGATGCTAAGGGCACTGTGGGCCTAGGGGCATGAAGCCCATTTTGTCCAGATAGGCTTAATAACAATGGTAAGGGAAATAATATTCCATGAGGGAAAGCTATGAAAACATTTAATATTCATCACAAATTATGACATGTATATATATACTCAGACATGTGTCCCAAGTCAGAAGATATAAAATCGAGAGTTCATTTTTGTTTCTGAAATGGAAATGTCTTAGTCAATCTTTTCTGGCTTTGACAGCCCAATACTGTGGAGGTTTTAAATGAACAGATTTGGTCCCCACTCCCAAGAGATTCCTATTCAATAAATCTTGGGTGAGGAATAAGAGTGTGCATTTTATAAACATTCGTCAGATGAACTTGGTGTATAGTCAAAGTTGAAATGTAAAAACTTAAGGACATTTAATAATCAATGATAATTCAAACCTTGCCCACTTCATCAGTAGTCTCTATTTAAAAAGGCTACAAAGAAAAACCTCCATGATGAATTAGTAGCCGTTCTATTTGCAATATTAGGTAAAGACACACACATGAACACACAACACGCACCGTGACAGGAGCATAGATAGAGGTCTTGCTTTACCACCATTTAAAATCATCATGTATCAATGTAATGTGCTGTCCTGGGTTAGATCTAGGAATAGAAAAAGGTAATAGTGAAAAAAACTAGTGAAATTCGAATAAAGTCTAAAATTCCATTAATAGTATTGTACTGATGTTGATTTCCTAGTTTTGATAAATGTACCATGCTTATGTAAATTTTTAACATTAGGGAAAGCTGGGTGAAGAGTATATGGGAACTCTGTGTGTTCTTTGCAACTTCAATGCAAGTCTAAGATCATTATAAAATAAAAGTTTTTTAAAAATTATATCTAGGTACAAAAATATTGAAGTGTTATTTACATGTTATGAGTTATGAAGTGTATCCTAAGGTGGCCCAAAGCATTAAGTTTCTTTCTTCCATAACCTGGATTGTCAGGGACAATGGAGAAGGCAGAGACAAGGCAGGAAATAAAGGTCAGGAGGGGAAAAAAGAAAGGAAAGCACCCAGGGTCACTGGAATCTGGGAGAACCCAGCCCAAGGCAGGTGCTGGAGGCCACATAAAGCTTCCCTGAATGATAGAGATGATGCTGATTCTTTGAGAGATTTCCCTTTGCTCACTGTTTTACACTGTATGTACAGTAGCAAATGGTTGAATGATTTTGGCACTTAGCAAAAGATGCAGGGCAGGGTCCTGCCAGGACTGGGGACTCAAGATCTGAGGGTTATTGAGAAAGATGCTAACGGAACATAAAGCCAATGCAAATCAATCGCAGGAATTAAGAGGGACTCATCTACAGTGCATTGAAGAAGAACTGGGCTCCAGAGAGAAATGGAGTGTCAGGAACAAAGGAACTGAGGACTGAGACATTTGGTACCTTGTTTTTTGGGCTGCTCCTGCTCGGAAGTGAAGCGTGGAATTATTGGGACAGCAGGTACTTTCTCCAAAGCTGCATATTTTGTCTATGACTATTTGCTAAGTTAGTGAAATAAACTTCCATTATGACTTATGGTTTCAAAGTTATCTAGGCTGTTAACCTCCGTTTTTCTATAAGACTTCTGCCTCAGACAGATTTCCTTCTTCCCACCCCAAACTTTTCACCTATGAGCTTCTCTCCTGATGCACATTTCATACTAAAACCAGCAAGATGAGCATATGTGTTTTAGCAATCGCATTTCCATATGAACAAGTTCAGGCAGCTGAAACCTACACACCCAGGTTTGGGGGGATGAGGGACAATAGTGTCCCAGTAACACTCATTTTATCAAGTTGGGGCAGAGAAGAACACATGAGTATGACATGTGTTATAACATGTTTGCAGCTTGTGAACTATCTACTTACCCAGTTGAAAAGTCAACTGACAGCTAAGTTCCAGAACTTATAAAATAAAAGGAAAAGAAAAAGTAGTGAAAGAAACATAAGTCTTGTATAAAGCTGATTACAAGAGGCTGATGAGAGGAGAGATATGTGAAAAAAACAAAAAACCCTTACAGAAGTCCACATAAGTAGTTTGGAATGTTATTACATAAACTGCAACAAGAGTCAAACCTACAGGCTTTTACATTTGACAGAAATGAGAGTTTAGGGAAAAGGGAAGCTGAATTCATTTCCCTATCCACTTTATATTTCCACAATGTTCGGATATCTAGTATTTCTGCACAGATTTTTTTAATTGTATGTTTGTGTTGTTTTGAGGGTGCTAATTGTATGCTTCTCTTTTCAACCACAAAACTCAAACTTATTTGGTTTTTGTCATTTGGTGGTTTCAAACTGGAAGGTGAGCCCCATGTCTGAGTGTCTGTGTTATCCATATTGAGGTTTGGGAGAAGGACCACTGGGACCACCAAACCAGTAACCCAGATCTCTTACTCAAATTGGGTGACTAATAAGCTGTTGGGCTAACTTCCATTTCATTTTGCACTTGCATTTGGACATATGTATTGCCCATTTTAAGCTTTCCTCTCTCAAGAGGTCGCAGAATAAATACAGTGGTGATGAAGCTGGACTCTGGAGCCAGGCCACCAGGCTTTGAATGTTAGCTCTACAGCTTGATAATTGTGTGATCTCAGCTTGCACCTGTTTGTATTCAGTTTTCTTGTCTGTAAAATGGGGATAAAGGCACTTATCTTGTAGGGTTGTGAGGATTAAATGAATTCATAAATGTAAAGTGGATGGAATGGTCCCTGGCACAGAATAATTACAATATAAGGATTAGTTATTATTCTCATTTATTGCAGGAGGACCAAACATCTTACTCCCGCCTCCCCCCCCCCCAACTTTGGAATGTTATTTCAGAATGGCAGTGGAGGAGAGATGATAGACAAAGAGACTATGTCAAATCCTCCCCTTGCCTTCGTGCATAAATCCTCAAGGAAACCCGTAGGAGGCAAGTGTGTATTAATGGAGGTAAAATTTTGGCTCTATGTCTTAAAATGAAGTTTCTCCAGAGCTCGACACAGTCATCATTTTGTTTCTTGGATTTCTCATTCTGTTTATATGTGTCCTATATTGGAAATCATAAACTGGGCCAGAGTTTTCAACACTTCTTGGACTATAGCTATTAAATCACTCTTTTGAATCAAATACCAGACAAAATATGGTTATACTTAACTCATGGTCATGGTTTTTGGCCTTAAAAAGGGTGCCAAAATTCATTAAACTAATCTTTCTTCTAAATGACCCTAAACGTTACTATTTCTTATACAGTGGATTTCAGAGCTTGCTGTTAATTTTCAAATTGCTTTTAGAAGTCAGACAACAGACACTAGTCTCCAAGTCAGTGATGGTGTGTGTTTCAGGCTGTGTGGGCCTTCCTGCCCTCTTTTTTGTATTTAGAGCCAGATGTGAATTATCACTTCATGCAGGGATGGAGTGGAAATCAAAAATTATCTAGCTTATTCTAGACTTTCAGATTTCATAACACAGTAAAATAACAATTTAAAAAATTGAGGCCTGACATCAAGTTGCCAAATTTATTTTTGAAGTAAAACAAATAAAATTATTATCTACCATTACTATTTATTCATTAGAGATAGAACACTTTAACACTTTGCTATAATATAATATAATATAATATAATATAATATAATATAATATAATAATATATTACATGTGGTATGTGTAATACATACATTCTCAGAAGGAGCCTATCTAGAAGTGGAATAAGAGAAGGAAGAAGTCTGTATTTTTCAATAAAAGAAATTTGACAATTTTTTCTCTATAAGAATGCAAAATTCATCTAAGTGAAAACTCTGCCTTTCTTTGTTTATCTCTAATTACTTGGAACTATTCTTACACTCTAAAGAGCAGTCAATGTTGTTGAATAAATGAATGACTATACATGTCTCCAAACTACATTGTCATCATTTCCCCCAATTTTTCATTACAGACTTTATCTGATAAAACACCATCAGGGCCCAAATACAGTGCTAGAAACCACTGATCTCTTAAACTATGATGCATGTTATATGGAAAAAGACTGGAAAGCAACACATTTGTATTTTTAAAACCCTACAAAATAATAGTAGTAAAAATTTTGAAAAGGTTACTAAATTATTTTTATAGTGAAAAACAAGTAATTTAAAAAAAGATATTCTAGCCAGTGTACTCAAAACTATGTTTTGTAATACATGAATGGGAATTAATTTTAATGAGTCACTACCAGCTTTAAAAAATAACACAATAAAAGAGAATAGATAGAAAATAACACTGTGTCATATATAGTAAAGTTTTGTGTTATGAAAGTCATTAAAGTACTCCTGGAGTTAAATAAACACACACTTAGGTAATAAAGAGTGCATTTTGGACTGTGGATCTTAATGGCAAAAAGTTCATGACCAGCTTATATAGACCTCTTCCTTATCTCTAGTCAAATACTAACTAGACCATCTCCAAAAGGTCTCACTCCATTGTTTTCCTGAAATGAAAGCCTAAAACCTTCCTTGAGATAATGCTGTATAATAAACTAGTAAAATGCAGTGGAACTTGGTTAGATATTTCATGTCGTACTTTTATGGAATCAGAGAGTAGAATGGTAAACATAATTTCACATAGCCTCAATAAAGAGGATTGTTTAAAACAGGTAAGAAAGAGAAGATAAAAGGCACTAAAGATGTTGAACTTTACCTGAGTCTTCTGCTACTGGAAAACAGCAATTATTAAGAAATCTCTATAGCCTTTTGTGTTTTGACAAATGACTAATAGCAAAGGACACACCTACCCTCACATATTGAGATAAGACCTATGGTATCTCCACCCTTCTTGTGACTAGCATAAGACTTATAGATGACTCCCTTGTTTACTTGCCTCTGTAAAATCCCAGGCCCCTTTCCCTTCCTTCAAGGCATTCATCGTTATTGAATATTCTCCTTTTTGCAATATTTTGAATAAAATAATCTCCTTAATTGTCTGGTGCATCTTGTCTTTGAGAGCTTGGTGGCATGAATTGGATAGACTGGCTCTTGCGTTCAGATTCTTGTTCATTCTACCCAAGTAATGAGGCCTCTTGGGACCCACTTTGTTCTGTTCTTGGTCCAGGCACCCAATAAGGAGTCCAACTCCTGGATCTGTGATATGGACTTTTGTCCATTGGCAGCAAGCCAAGGATTTGATTTTTACCCCTTTTGAGTTTTTATTTGTTTTTTTTTTTCTGTGTATATGTTAGCTTTTTCTTTGGTTTTGTGATTTGACAATTTGGTGATCTCTACAAATGGATTAATGATTTATAAAGATCTTGTCGTTCTTAGGTAAAGGTGATGAGAATTTGGTTTGTTACTCTTTTCTGTTCATCTATTTTGAGCTCAAATCAATTAAGATTCATACCCACAGGGAAATGAATGGCTCTTTCATATGGACCAGTAACTAACTGTCTTTCTCTAATTCTCTAATTCTAATTCACTAATTTTGTGTTTATTCTTCACCCATGGCTTAAATTTTAGAGTTGAAACTAAACTCTCTGTGTCTCTGCTTCTATGTGTCTGTAATTCAAAAAGGACTTCACCTCTCATTGTGTGAGTATGCAACACTTCCCTGTCTCAGGTTAGCATTACCAAATTATCTCCATTCTATTCTAATTGGCTTAGAAATAATCATTTACATAAAGTGATTATTTCTAAATTTTCCAAAAGTTAAGGTGATTAATATTAAATTGACTCAGTTAACACTGGATTGATACTAAGTTGAGCTGATTAATGGATCTTCATTATATATCTACATCATATCTAAGTAAATAGAATACTGTAGTTGATCATAAAGCACAATTTTAAGTGTATACACATTTTCTTTTTATTTATATGTGTTTACAGAGGCTAGATATATTTGGGTCTGTTAATAAATGTATTCTTTTTTGCCGCTTTGTAAAGTTGTACTATAAAGGACAAGAACAGCTATTAAAAGTTGTGAGATGTGTATTCATGAGTTTTGTTACTCTGCTATAAAATGCTGGTGTATGACAGTTCATAATTATCCATCTTCCTTTTCTCTCTTTGAGATAAAAGTTACTGTAACTAAAAAAATTATACTTGATATATATGAATGAGACTCAACTAGAAATAATTGTTGGCAGAGTGGGACAACTTTGTACGCAAGATTTGCAGGATGTGTTTTTGTTAAGAAAAAAAAAAAAAAAGAATAACTTTATCCTAAATGGCTACTTGTTAGCATGGAGGACAAAACCTGAATGGATGCAGTAAGTTGTAGAAAGCATGGAAGGAGACTTTATTTGTTGTAGCCAAGGCTGGCTAAGGTTTGATAGGTCCACTTATAAGATTTTCAGAAAGAGCTTTAGCATTAAATACTATACTGATGGAAAGCAGAATTTATTTTTCTCTCTGTTAAAAAGACAAACTTTTCTTGGATTATAGTTCTACTCCAAGCAAGAGATTGTAAATGTTTTTCTTTACTTTCAGAGTAATCTGCCTAGAAGGCAAAAATTCTGTGTCTTAGAATAATTTCCTGTATTTTATGTTGACTTTATAATGCCCTCGATTATTTAAGAGAATCGTCTTTTTACTTTTGAAAAAGTTCAGATTCTTTGCAAGCATGTAACCATCCGTATTTACTTTCAAAATCTTTTACTGTAACTTTAGTTAAATAGGTAGCCAAGTATTATTTCTCAGGAATCTATGATTTTACCTTAATCAAGTGTTAAATTCTTTGGACAGCTGTAGATATTTTCCCCTCCCAAAACTGATTCCTAAGTAATATCTTTTGCATTTAAAACTGTCTTTGATATTTCCCAAAAGGTTCCTGGAACACACAAAGAATTTGCTATTATACCTTGTAAAAAGAGAGATGCTACAAGCAATTAGGTTTATTTGATATGTTACTATTGATGAGTTGCATGGGAATCATTGTCAAATCAGAAGCAATGCTTAGCCTTCCCTAGGATAAATCTATATGGGTAAAATGCCATTACTATTCAGAAATCGTATGCTATGTGGGAAGTTCCTAGAGAATTGTCAATGTCTTTGCTACCTTTAATACAATGCTATTTATTTGAGTCCTGGTGTTGCTTTGCCTGTTATTTAACAACAGTGTTATCAGTCACAGTTTCAGTTATTTTTAAAATATTAACTTGATTACAATTTTAGTTTTTACATTTGAAACTAACACCTTCTAAGCCAGTGGTTTTCAAATGGGGATTCTTATAATGAAGACTCATCAGCTCTTTGACTTTTGAAAATTATCATAATATATTTTTTTGTCATCTATAGATAAATTTTGCTTTACTTTGATAATACTGAAAACTCTTGCAAATCAGCTACAGGTCAGAGCACTTTGTTTTAAAGAAAGATTTGTCTCAGAGTCCCATGGAAAAGGCCTATGGCAGGTATTTTTGATTGGGGGCAGAGCGTTCTGATGGCATTACTTCAACAGCTTTGAAACCATACCAGTGAATTGAAGGAGGATTTCCAGAACCCTTGAGGAAAAGTGGATGTATTTATGAGACTGCTAAGCCATGATGGAGCAAAATAAGAATAACATAGGACTGAGTGAACTATATTGTTGATAATTTTAATGGTCTGTTTCTGGACATAGTGGAATTCTTTCTCTTTCTCTTAAGCTATATGTAACTCATAAAAATTCAGCAGTATATGCTTTTGTAAAGAAAAATGAAACATTTGTAAATGGTATCTTTTTCTTCCTGTCTGACTGTTGCAGAATTCAGGAACTCTTACTGATTATTCTTATTTTCATGGCAATATTGTAATTTGAATAGATTTGATATGAATCTGTTTTCCTTGTTAGCAGGCATATGAAAAACAGTAGGTATGCAACCATGGCCTTGCCTGAAATGTTTATTTGAGAATAATACCTATTTAATCAGATATGACCAGACATATTTAAGGAACTAAGGATGGACTATGGAGCCATGTTTTTAGAGCCCTGTTGAAAAAAACTGGCCTAGTTTCTACCGTACAGGGTTCCCAACCTTACAGGTGAGTGTGGAAGGTCACTTCCTGGAAGGCCCAGGAAACCTGGAATATTTGGGGATCTCTAGAAGACAGGAGTTCACCCAAATTAATAGATATTATAATTGAAATCTGTTGGTGAGTTCTTGGTTTTGCTTCCTACACTCAAGAGGCTTATAAAAATGCATTTGAGATTCCTTATGAAAACCTCCAGAAGAAAAAATATAAGAAGCCCTATGTGGTAAACTATCATTCTCACTGCACCTTTGTAAATAACCAGACCAAATAAGATGATACCAGCCTTATTTTGTGATCAAAAATAATCTTTGAGACTATCTTTGATCAAACAAGAGGTGACTATAGAAAGGAATTTTTTGTTTCCATAGAAAACTATAGCACATCCTTCTCATTTATCAGATTGTAGACATGTTTGTTTTCTTTGAATTCTTTTGTACCTTTTTATAAATTGCAGATAACTGATGACTATGCAAACATTGACTAGTCTAAAGAGATTTAAATGACTTCCTTGTTATCTGTGGAAAAACTGGTTTTGGTACCTACCTGTAAATTGAACTGGATTCTGTTTTTGACCAAATTATCAATCTTTACCAAATTTTCAAATATTCCAATTTCCTTCAATATCTGGCTACAGCTTTCCAAACTAATATTTCCAATTTCTCTCCCTTTTCTTGACTCGACATCACTAAGAACTAAAAGCTGATTGCTCAGATTCCTGTTGGAATTCTGTTTCCTTGCAACTGGCTTTTTCTCTAAGACCTGAAGAACCTTGCAAACTGAAGTTCAATTACTTGATATTTCAAAACTTTGAGGGACTCCCCACATGCATAAGGAGGGATTTATCTTAAAACAAGGCACTGTCTGGGCCATTAGCATAGTCTAGTGAAAAGCTCAGGTCATTCTTTCTCTTATATGAGAACCAAAACGTTATTAAGAGCGTTGCAATCCTAGCTGCAAGAAACTCAGTGAATGGTTTTACCTAACTGAAGAATTTTTCTCCACCAACATCTTGGAATTCACTGGACTAGCACCCTCAGGGTTCAAATCTTGTCTCTTTAATATAACCTTTGACATTAATATTTCTTTTTTATTTCAAGTTACCTCTCTTTTAAGGAGCTTGATCTTTAGGACTCTAAAACAACTGACTTTTGCCATCACCTCTCAACAGATGGTCTAAGCGATTTTCTAGGGACAATACCAACAAGAATTCCAAGAGACTATTTATGAGACCCTGCTTAGCCTTACTCAAGAGGTTTCTGATGATCACCTCTGAGTTTTTCAGAGTTGAAGGATATTCATTCATCTTGGACAAAAAGAAACTGACAGTGTTGAACATTACCTAAAATCACTGTGCTTTTGGAAAACAGCAACAGTTTAAGAAATCCCTGAAATCTTTGTTCTCCAATATTTATAAGACTCCACATGCCCCTTCTTTTCTCTGATCCAATCCTCATTCACTGCGATAGCCTGAATGAAATAACCTCTTCGTTGTCTGGTGCATATTGACTTTGACGGTGCCATCCTACTTCTTAAATTCAGCTTCTGCTTGGGCTCATAAGCTAGAAGCAACTAGTTTATATAACTTTTGACTGGTTTTGTCTTATCAAGATTGGTATTTAGATATTAGACTGAAGAATTTCTAAAAACAAGCACACAGAGAGCATTTCTCATTAGCTTTAAAGTTCCCACAGAACGATGTGAACATGACTTGTTAGAGCGATCCTGCCAACAAGTGGAATATGAAGACAGAAAATCTGTTTTCTTATGTTTTATATATCTTATAAAAAGAGTGAGCAATATATGAAGAAACAACAAGTCTGTTAGGCATGAGGATCAAATAAATTTGACTGCCTAGTACTATCCGTGAGGTTCATATCTCCTTAAAGTCCTGTGGCAGAAGGCAAGGCAATATATTACCTGTCATAGTCAGTTCTGGCTGCTATCACAGAATATCACAGAGTGGATGGATAAACAGCAAACATTTATTTCTCACACTTCTGGAGGCTGACAAGCCCAAGATCAAAATATCAGCAAATTCAGTATCTGGCAAGAGCCCTTTTCCTGGTTTTCAGATGGCTGCCTTCTTGCTGATTCCTCACCTGGCAGAGAGAGGGTGAGTTCTGGTCTCTTCTTCTTATAAGGGCACTAACCCATCATGGAGGCTCTACTCTTTATGGGTTTCACAGGAATTTTGGGGAGACACAATCAGTCCATAGCACTGTCTATGAAGTCATGTTCAAATCTTAGTTTGACCATTTACTACCTGGTTGTTATGGGTTGAATTCTGTCCCCCAATAAAATATATGTTAAGTCCTAACCCCGAGTACCTCAGACTGTGATCTTATTTGGAGATAGTGTCTTTATAGAGGCGATCGAGTTAAAATGAACTCCTAAGGATGAGCCTTAATTCAGTATGATTGGTGTCCTTCGCCAAAGGGGAAATTTGAACACAAAAACAAAAATGTATAAAGGGAAGACACATAGAGAGAACCAATATCTATAAGCCAGGGAGGAGGCCTGGGACAGATCCTTCCCTCACAGCCCTCAAAATTAACCAACCCTGTTGACATCTTGCTTTTAGACTTCTGGACTACGGAACTGTGAGAGAATAAAAGACTGTTGTTCAAGCCACCCAGTTTTGTGGGACT
This sequence comes from Eonycteris spelaea, assembly GCA_003508835.1. Taxonomy (NCBI): domain Eukaryota; kingdom Metazoa; phylum Chordata; class Mammalia; order Chiroptera; family Pteropodidae; genus Eonycteris; species Eonycteris spelaea. The sequence continues at coordinate 7,159,669 of PUFA01000043.1, read as the reverse complement.
TTGTTATAGAGCCCTAAGAAACTAATACACTGGGTAACCTTGAGGAAGATATTAGACTCTTTAAAAGTCTTTAGTTTTTTCATATAGCGAAGAGAATAAAACCCATCTCATAAGCTGGTTGTAAAGACTTAATATGAAGGAAAAAGAAAAAAAAAGAAAGAAAGTCCCAGAAGAGGGGCATAGCAATTGCTCAATAAAATGGTAACTAATGGTAATGATTGTAATTGTTATTTGTTTTGAAGGATGTCTGCCAAAATATGATCAACAAAAAAGATTAGTGATAATCATCATCATCTCCATCCTTCTAAACATCATCATCACACAACATTTCTTCAGACCCTAAATGTCAGGCAATGGGCTAATTGTTTTAGATACATTCATATTAATTCTGCTAACAACCGCTGCAATTTAGGCATTATTATATTTTTTTCATACATGGGGAAGCTGGAGTTTACATTATTTGTATTGAATAAACTAAAATGGTTAATAATTAGCAAAGCTAAACTGGAAAAAAAATGAGGTGTTTGACTCCAAAGCATGAGCAACTTCTATTACAGTGTTCTACCTAAGAAAGCATTTCTATTTTAGAAACCCATTAAAGAAACCCGTAAAAATGAACCCTAATGGAGTCCCATATTCTATTATAGGATTTAATGTTTTAATGCATTTTGAGACCTCTGTATACATCATTTTTTTTTTTTTTTTGCATTCCACTGGTTACTTTCACTCTCTTGTATGCCAATTGTGCAGTACATGTAGAGGCTTATGTGTTGTGTTGATAGATTTTTCGGGGATAATATTTTCTGAGAATGTGACAGATGTGCAACCATAGGCTTTGTAAATTAACTCAATGACATACTCTTGAGCCCACACAGATGAAGAACCAAAAATAACATTTTTATCAGCCAACACATTGAGGGAAGAAAAAAGCTATACAAATAAAGAAATGTAAATACAGAAATTCTTAAATGATTTATGTCATTACATTCTATGTGGAGGTTTCTTGGAAGAAACTGCTATTTTCAAATGTTCTACGGAAGTATTTTTCAAAGTGTTGTCTCCCAACCAGCAGCATCAGCATGAGCATTGACGTCATGTAGAAACTTGCTAGAAATGCAAAGCCTTGAACACCATTCCCCCAAACCAACCTACTGCTCAGAAACTCTGGAGCTTGGGAGCAGAAATCTGTGTTTTAACAAGCCCTCTGGTGAATCTAATCTGTGCTAACGTTTCAGAACCACTGAATTGTCCCAGGGTTCCTTCCTCGATTTTCCGCTCACTACTATTGCTGTAAAAGAACATTGGGCTGCAGACTCTTCTGGGGTGTCAGGCACCCTTCCTTACCCTCTTCTTCTAACATCTTCTTTTCAACTAGGCTTTGGATGGGAAGGAAACAGTGGGCTGCGAAAGCTTGGTTTTCTCATGTAATAGGTTAAATCACAAAACCGAAGACCTGGAGGGGTCTTTATAATTCTTGTTTTTTTTTAAAAAAATATTTTTATCCTCAAATAATTATAGATTCATTGGAAGTTGCAAAAAAAATGTACAAGAAGGTCCGATGTAGCTTTCACCCAGTTTCTTCCAATATTAACATCTTGATGAACTGCACTTAACTATCATGACCAAGGAATTGACATTTATCAATCTACCAAACTTACTCTGATTTCACCAGTTTTACATGCACTCATCTGTGGGTATGTTTCTGTTTAGTTCTATGCAATTTTATCACATGCGTAGATCCACCAGACAGGATAGTTTTTGCAGAACAAAAGTTTTAAATTTTGACAAGGTCCAATTTATGAATTTTTCCTTTAATGGATCATACTTTTCATGTCAAATTTAAAACCTCACCTAGCTGTAGGTTCTGATAATTTTCTCTTATGTTTCTTTTCTGAAAGTTTTCCAGTTGTACATGTAAATTTAAATCTGTGATTGATTTGGGGTTAATTTTTGTATAAGATGTGAAGATTCAGCAGATGTTATTTATCTATGTATTCATGTATATATGCATTTAATTTTTGCCAATAGCTAAAGCACCATTTTTTTCCCACTGAAGCATTTTTGTACCTTTGTCATAACTCAGCTAGCCATATTTATTTAGCTTTATTTCTGAGTTCTCTGGTCTGTTCCAATATCACACTTCCGCATTAAAACTATATACTATCTTAGTTAGCTTTAACATCAGATTGAGTTGTTCCTCTCATTTTATCCATCTTTTTTGAAACTGGTGAGTGTTTCAGGTACTTTATTTCCATAAAAATTTTACATTAAACTATATCCTGAAAAAATCCTCACTATGATATAGTTCATCACATTAAGTGTGGTGAAGAACTCAAGGAACAGAGATTTATTTCTGGCTACATAACAAGCAAGTGAAAAAACAAACAGAAGTGAAGTTTGTTAACTTTCAGTGTCTTCCTCCTCCAGCCGCCAAGTTCCTGAGTAGGAAGTTGTCTCTATTAAGGTGTGAATGGCTTGTCCCTATTCAATTCAGGCAAGTCTTCAGCCTAGTCAACATTTTTGGCTGCCAAATTCAGTGATTTCTTTCAGTGATTTCTGTGAGAGCTATTATGAGTTATATACAGGTTTAAGAAGAACCTCCTGTCTTAACCTAAGGTTTCAAACACTAATTACTTAAAAGGGAAACTTGAAAAAGTAGGATAAGCTTCTGAAACATAAAATGTGGACATAGCACAACTGATAACTTTTATCATCTCTATAAGTACATGATTACCATGAGTATAGATATGTTAAACCCAGAATGGTGCCCTTGTAGTAGCCTGTTTAAGGGGTTATAATCTCTTTCTGTTGTCAAGAATATTGAGCCTTACTAGTCTTCAAACTTCCCATTTCTCTAATAAGTGACCTTCCCATTTCTCTAATAAGTGACATCTCGATGATAGAGGAAAATTCCCTGAAGGGTTTTTAAAATTTTTGAGTAAGGACAGTTTATTATTTAAACATTTGCTCCCTCACTTACTACTATTGAATCAGATATCTAGTTGCACAAAAACTGACAAGAAGCCTTTATGTTATTTTTTCAAATTAAAACTACTACAGTTGCTGACTGTAAAAGATAACCACATTTTGGCAACTGCTACATTTGTTTGCAGATCTGAACCATATTTGTTTTTCTATAGATATTTACCTGGAAGTGTATCTCATATTTCCCAAGATGTTTCTGGTTGATAAATTGTTTTGAATGGAAATAAATGCAGAGGGAAAAGACTTAAGCAATAAACTAACAAAGTTAGCCATTCCCAAAAGTTAATAGACCCACTGAAAGTTCAAGTCCAAGCCATAAGATAAATAGCAATAACCTAAAAGAGGCAGAGAGAAGCCATAAACTGTGGTTTCAATTGATATTTTTAGTAAGAAGCAGATTTAATTATCTACTCATAACTCAAGGCCAATTGTCTACTTAATAGACTACTAGAATGGAATCCTTCTCTGGTTAGAAGAGAAGATTTACATACCTATCTCTGAAAACACAAAATCACCTTATATTCAAAACTTGCTTAGGTGAGAAAAAGAAGCAACTCATATTAGTGTTCGTCTGTACTCGCACCCATGCTCAGATCAGCGTGAAAAAAACCCAAAAATGTTTCAGCAGGTGATACCAAGCTTTATCCCTAATCCTACAGTGCTGACACAAAACTCAAAAACATGGACATGGGGAAGTCTTTCACAAAACACATTTAACAAAATCTCATTAAGCTTTGTAATGCTTGGTTCCCTCCCTAGAACTTAGAAAATTTGGGAAGCTTCATATGGAATTAATACTCAGATAAGGGAAGAAATTAAGTATACTCAAGAGAAACTCTCAAGGCAAGGAATCATTTATGTAGTGATTATATATATATATATATATATAGTGATATATGTGCGTACATATGTATATATGTATGTATATATGTGTATATGTTTGTGTATGTGTGTGTGTGTGTATAATGTAGTACACATATATCTCCTGTGCCTGAGATGAAGAGTTTAAGATGATCCCTGAAGGCTAAAGTGAAAATGTGGTTTGTTCTGTTTTGCTTTGTTTATTTTTTAACATTTTCAGTTTCCTTTTGTTTTTTGTAGTTTTATCTCATTTCTATCTGAATCCTGGCATGAAGTTCATGGTGTATCTCTGTTATCCTACACTGTGATAACAGCAGAGTAATCCCTCAGTCAGTTGTATTATATCTTAAAACTAAGAGTTGGAGCATATCCTCAGGATGTGTAAGAGGGCTGCGTCTGACAGCCAAACTGTTCCCATTAGCTGAAGTGGGCAGCCAGAGTCATCCTTTAGGTTAACTGTGATTCCCACTTCTCTCCTCCATTTCCTTCCTGCTGCCTCTTCTCAATCACCACACATGTTAAGAGAGAAGTGTTCTATGTTTGGTTCTACTCTCTTTGAGGAGGAGCTGAAATGCTACTTTTTTTTTGAGCAAGAAGTGGGCTGAGAAAAAGAAAACAAATTTAATTGCTGCTCAGAGAGGAAAGTGAACTGATGATCTAATAGACTGTTTCCACCCCTAATATCCACACTCCAATTCATGGCATATAAACCAAAAGAACTTACTTTGCTTTATGGCCAGCTCATCAGCATCAGTCTGGAAGGGTAATAAATTAAAATTCCTTTTCACTCTGCTCAATATTTACAATATTTGTCCTCTATTTCTAGAGTAGATATATTATTTACAGATAGAAAGAAATGGGCGAGAGCATGAACTAAAGTAGAGAGATTTAGAAATTGATCAGTTTTCTTTAATTTCATCACGACTTTTTATTTTATTTTATTTTATTTTATTTTTTCAGGTTTGATTCCAAGGCTGAAGTGCCTTAAAGAAAGAGACAAACTTTCAGGTGGGCCAAGGCACTTTCAACCACAAAAAGGACCCCATTTATTAAAAAACAAAACAAAATGAAAAACCTTTGTTGTGGTGGATTCTGATAGTAGCCTTCTTTAGAAGCTTTAGAATAAATGCATCCTAGCTCAAAAAACATTATAGACAACTTCTCACTCACAGTCTCACTAGAAGAAACTAGTATGGTAATTTCATTTGTTCTCAAGATAAACTCCTCTGGTTCTGAGACAGTGATCATGAAACTTTAGTTTTCCTGTGACTCTTATTAAAAGGCAGGTATCTGAACTTCATCTGTAGATATTCAGTAAGTGAGCTAAGGTCTACTTTGGGAGAACTGCTAATCCCCAAATCACCCAAATGGATTTTCCTTGTTAGTCCTGAATTGGGTCAAACTCCTGGAACTAAATCAAAATTACTATAGTACTTTAGAAAGGAAAACCTTGAACACCTGCATTGGAATGAAGACTGAAAGTCCTTCATTCTGAAAAATTCTACAGTCCTGGGCAAACAGTTGGTGACTCTAAATTTAGAATCATCTGAAAAGCTGATTAAAATGAGCCTTTTTTTGTCTCATTCTATACTTACCAACTATAATGGGGTGTGTGGGAGCTTTTTTTTCTCACGCAGGTGCTATTTATGTAACTAGAAGTTTGAGAATCACTGGTATAGATGCTCTGTCAGCCATGACCTTCAGCTTGTCAGTGGGTCTCCAAAACACACGACTGTTTGCTTTTCAGTCACCAGCTCTTTATTAAGAACCAAAAAGGATATATTACATCTTTCAACTCTTTTTGTCCCACTTCACAGGTCTTGACAGGGCACTGAGTTAACCGGGGAGTAAAGTACCCATTAGAATCAACTACGTGAATGGTACTAAGAATATAATTTTTACAACATACCTATCAAGGAGAGAAAAATGAGACCTAAGTGAGAATCTCTTATGTATGAAGTTAATCAAACCGAGGTAGGGTATGGAGAAGGGGAAATTTGTATGAATAGGAATTAGTATAATTAGTGTCAGAAAGCCAAAAACAATTGTCAAAGAATGGAGTTGGTCAATAATGACTCTGGGCACAAAATCATACTCTTTTACCTATTTATTTTGCAATTAATATGGAGTAAATTCTATTTCACGATTAATAGAGGGTAAAATCATCAACATTTTTTAGGATCCTCAATATTTAAATTTCACTGTGATCTATACTTCCTGTCAAATCTCATATTTTAACCACTAAGTCATTGTCCTGTTCCTTTTGCTGATATGAACTTTCTTTACAAAGTCTTGCTCCATTAAATGGGAGGAATATAGAATGTGGAGCCCCCAAACAGATTTGATCTGACTCTACCACTATCAAGAGTTGTGAATTTGGGCAAATCAATTCTTAGCTTATGGAGCCTAAATTTGTTAAGCTATAAACTGAGACAACAAACTGATATAAGGATTGAGTCCGACAATATATATGGAATTGTTGTGATGACTATATATATCTGATGATATATGTAAAAGTTGGCTTATAACTGTAGAGTATTTAGCCAGTGTCATTAAGATACTTAATGAAGACTAAACATGGGGATAAGAATGAAAGATAAGGTTCTCCAAGCTCGTTAGGGATTGGGGAAATATTTCAAAGATTTTCCACTCCTCTAAAGAACTTTTCCTATTCTAAGTTTTCATCTTGGTTAAAATTAAGCCCTATAAATGCCAGTGACTATGGTGCAATATACGTAAAGGTAGCAAAGTCACAAAGAGAAAGATCTTTGGCGACCTTAAGTCTTGCCACAAGTTTCCAAACCATTCTCATGCTTTCTCTGGCACATCAATTTCAGTGATAATTCTATGTTTATGAAGTTCTTTTGCAAGCAAAAATCCTTGTTATAGTTTTAACACCTTCACAGTTAGGCCAACACACACACTTATAAAACTGAAGTTTATGGCAAAACTAAGCAACTAAAATGAAGATTTGAACATCTTTCAAAATCTTCTTAATGAAACACATGCAAAATAAAATGCTACTCTTATAAGTAGGTTCTATTGCTGTTATGGGCACTAGGGAGTTTAATTTTCTCTTGAGTTGTGGCAACAGAATATCACTTTATCCTTTAACAAGATGTTGCCATAATATTTTTGCATACTTTTATATTTTGTTTATATGTGGAGTACAACATTATCAGTATTATTTATAATCTACACTCCTGCTTTTTCCAAGGACTGTAGTTAGTCTTCCATCGGCAGCTATGCCCAATAATGTTAATTAATTGAAAGCAATGAGGTGGTTTGCATAGAAACCACAATTTTGTAGGTCCTCATGACATACGTTAAGAGATAAGCAAATATACTTATCATCAATGAATCATATAAGTAACTTCAAGTTACCTGGTCATATAGAAAAAAGTTAGAATGACCAATAACACCATAATTTTAATATGTAAAGAGAAAACATAATTTTTGAAGGAGAATCAAAACTCTTGGGTCAAAATTTAAACAAGAAATTTATCGTACAGATCTTTATGTAAGAATTCCAAAATGACATTTATTAGAAAGTATGAATTTTCAAACATGATGTTGCAAAAATATGGACATGGTCATTTTCATACAACGCTTACTAAAAGTCAGGAAAAAAAAATATATATATATATATATATATAGAACTCAGGTAAGACATTTTTTAGTGGCCAGGGTCAAATAAAATTTTACCAAAATGAGAATTTTTGATAATCCAACTTAGATCCAGCTCCTTTTCTGCAACTTAGATAAAGCTATGGGTCATTTTCTCCATTTCCCTCATAGTCTGAGAAGCCAGGTTTCTTTCCCTGTGAGGAAGCATCAGTCAGATCCCAGGCAACTCCACACTGGGTTAATTCCACACTTCACATCCTATCTAAAAGTTTTAGGTACAATTAAAAAAATCTGTCTTGTTTTTGAACCATATAGTCTGATTTTGCTTTCATAAAATATAATCACAGTATCTACCAGATACAGAACCACTGGAGAAAAGGAAAGCTCTTCACCCTTGCAATTTTGTTGAGCTACAAAGGTATTTGTAGAGTTTCATGAATGCTCCTGGAACTATCTTGTTTTTTTTTTTTTTTTTTTTTTTTTTTTTTTTTTGTGCCATGAGAGCAACCTGAATAATTTGAATTAATTAAAAAAAAATAACTTACTTGAAATCTTTTGTTACAAACCAAAAATCACATTCAAGGCAGAATAATTGGAAAGCTTGGTAAAGCAATGTAAAGAAAATAATACTATTCACAACTATTCTTATTAATACCCCAAACTATATAACATGAAATCTTCCTTTCTACATATATACATAATACATATTCTTCTTTCCAAAGTAGAAGCACAACATAACTTTTAACTTCTTTCTACCATTTAACAAAATATATGTATTTCTTTCAAGATAATGTGTTCTATAAAATACATAAATTTGTACCAAGACCTGTGGTTGAGCCCTAAGAGTTAACACATACATTTGATAAACTCAATATATCTAAAAAATAAGTTATTTTCTCCCCCAAATTAGTCTCTTCTTCTAACTTTCCTATTTTGTTAGACCTACTTCATCACCAGTTCCTAGATAAGAAACAACAGTCATGCCTTATTTCTTCTTTTTCTTTGCCTCTTATGTTTCATCAGTCAAAAATCCTGTTATTTAACATCTTTGACATTGTTAATACTTGTTTTCTCTTTTATTTCTACTATAATGACACGAATCAAGTCCCTCTGGTTTTTACTTGGACTCAGGATAACTTCCTATCATTTTTTGTTTCTATAACAATTTATTGATTTTTGATTTTTCTTTGCTCAAAACATTTTGCAACATTCTACTTCTCTCAGGATTAATTTTTCTAAATTCCCCACTCTTTAATCTCTTCCACCCCAATGGGTAGCCTCTATTCCCCACCACTCCAGAGTGCTAGGTCCTAGGAACAGCAGCCTGAGAGGTGTAGGGAAGGACGGAAGAAAGAGAAGGAAGCACTTTCTGTCACTTTCTGTTGTAGACTCACACGGCATTAACAATATTTCAAGACTTGAGAAATCTGCCTTTAAACATCTCCCTTTCTTCAACTTCCTTTCTGTTACCTTCCTGTAACCACTGGCTACCTCAAAGACCACCTCAGTACTTTTCTTTGGAGATTAAAAAAGAAGGACCCCTTTCCTCTCTTCTATGTCCATAGCTGCAGTTCAAGCCCTCAGCTAAATCTTAGAAGGAAACGTATCAGATGTAAATTCTCACTAAGGTGCCTCCTGAAGCCATGTAGAGTTTCCTGATCAATCATGTATTTCTGCTAGGTATAGTTCTGATAGTACAAAGCAAGTTGTAAAAGCTTTCGGGCAGTGTGTTTGGATTGGAGAATGTGTAGGGAGAGGCTTGCAACTTTTGTCTTGAAAACTCTTCTGGAGCAGGACAGCTATTAATGAGTGTTTGGAAGATAAGGGTTGCCCTCTACCTCTACTCCCTCAATAGCTCTATGTGTTCTACTAAGGGAGGAAATAATGTGTCTACAGAATCCTATATTGCATCAAACCCAAAACTGGTCACAGCAGGAATTACATGGCCAATTTCTTGGCAACATCCTCCTCATTGATTCTGTTTCTCTAACCTTATTGGCCAAGGGCAGATGGTCCTTCACAGATCTTAGAAAGGTTGTAAGAAAGAGATTTTAGAACCTGTCAGAGGGTGATGTAATAGTTATAACCTTGTCTGTTTTTTTGCCAGAGGAAACCTAGAAACTGCCTTGAAACCATTGGTCCTACCCCATTCTCACGCTACTGGAGCTAAAGCAGCAATGGGTGAGTTTCCCACCACCCAGGCCCCCTCATGATGCTGTCATTTGCTTGTTCATCTTGCCCACTCATGAGCACCCTGGCTAACAATATCCTCACCAATCCAAAAGCTGTCAATTTGAAACTGCTCTTGGTAAATAGTATTTACATTTGTAGCAGAGACACAAAACCTTGCATTATTTGCTTCTCCCTGCAGTTGATATTTTCTTGGCATGTGCTATCTCACCTCTTTGCGTGATTTTGGGGTCTTGGCACACAACAGAGGTAAGTAGCCTTTCAATTCTCTCACTTTGTGGCTGCCAACAGGAAATACCATGAGTCTTTCCGGTGCACTAATTGGCTTGGTGATGCAAGGTATACTGCAGCATTTCCTATTGAAAATAATGAGCTTTTAAGGAAAGAGTTTTTCCACCAAGTTGGCACAAGCCTGCTTTGATATTTTCTGTGCTTCTTGGTGCAGAATGAGCTATCAAACTGTTTTAAGTCTGAGCCAGTAATTTGCATTATTTACTTACATTTCTTTGTAAGAATTTCTTAGGTGGGAAATTCTCTTTGAGTTCATAAACAGGAGATGTTGATTTGTTTCTAAAGGGATAAGAGGGAATTTAACTTGGTATGTATGCATGTATACTACGTATACATAAAATATGAATGACATACACACAAAACATATTTATATGTGTCTCAATTATGAGAGTTTTCTTCTCTTTTATTTCTTTCAAATGAGTCTAAAAAAATTTACTTGAATTACCTATAATGTAAATTAGGGCATAATAGTCTTGGTTTACAAATATCACAGTCATTGATAGTGGAGTAATGAGAAAAGTCAATCTAATGACCTGAAGTACTATACAATGTACAAAATAACAGAAGTGTTCTCTAACCCACTTGTAGGTGAAAAGCTAAAAAAAAGTAATGAATAATACCATCGTGAAATTGAAAAGAGTCATATCACAATTGGATATCAATTTTATACTAAAATTAACCATATATTCATGCTAATATTGGAAGTTAGAACCAAAAAGAAGTAGAACTATAAAATATGTTAGACGTTATCAACTTCAACCTACCTTAATGGGGCTACTTAACTGTTAATTACATGGAATTGTTAAGGGTGAACTTTATTTGAATATTATTTTTTTGAATAAGAGCAATAACACTAATATGCATTTACACTGATGTAAGTATACATCATTCCACTCTATTCTTTACTTAGATTTTGACAAAAATTACTAAATATGAGTATTAAGTAATGTCAAGCAATTATAGTATAAGCACCATCAATCATAATGTAAAAATTTGAGGATATCTTTATTGTTATAGTTAAAAAAAATACCAGGTTAGAAAAACAAGAGATAGGGGTTTAAAGTAAGATACGATTCTTAATATCCAAGAGAGACTGAAATAAAGATTTAGAGAAATTATACTTCCAAGTATTGCTAATATCTTGTATATCTGTATTACCAATGTGCTTGCTAATTTACAGAAATTTCTTATCTCCAAACAGTTTTTAGGGTAAAGTTTTTAGGGTAAAATAGATGACCTAACCTTTTCTGGTTCACTGCCACTCATTTTTCCTTTTTGTCACCTCATGGTGGCGACCAGGAATGCTGTGGTTGTTCCAGCGCATTCCTAAGAAGCACAGGCCGGAAACAAGGGGAGAGGGTCCTGGCTCATATCCCAATGATGGATTTGTGCTCCGTCACTCCTGGGGAATAAGATGTTAATGATTCAAGGTGCTTGTCCAGTCTAACCTTTACTCCTGTGAAAAGCAAGACCCACGATCACCCCCTCTCCCTCTCCTCAAAATAAATTCAAAAAGAAACAGAGAAACAGAGAAATGCTTGACTTCATTCGGATTGGCTCAAAAATCCCTGGTTCTCAAGTATTCTAATAGCTTATCTCTAACTCCCCTGTGTAGTTTGAAACTAAACCCTCTAATGTTAGGTGCCCAGTTTTTCCTTAAAATAATTCCTGAAATTATGTAATTTTTAAAAACTTTATAATCCTTAGTATATTTTACTTTATATAACTGGTGTTCTTGCTTTTGCAGTAAAACAAATGCATTCATCAAGAAAGAATGCTTATAATGCAATTTGTTGCTGCGAATGTGTTAGTCTTTGACTAATGAATGAATTAAGCACCTCAGCATAGCTTGGGACATGTTACAAGGCTCATGAGCATGTTCACCAGACTTCGCTCTTGAAAACAGTCTTGTGAGGGAAACACTCCCACAGTTGGAATTCATGCAATGTGTGTCTTTTGTTCAAACGCCTCAGTTCAAGAAAACTCCAGCATAAATGGAGAAAGGAAGTCCTAACCCTTGACAGAAATCCCCACAAGTACTAACAATGACATTGTGCACATTCCAGGATATTTACCTAGAATCCTATTTTCTGAAACACTAAATAGTGTGCCAGGTGACTCTGAGTTGCTGCATAGACATTTGTAGGGCACATTACATTTCTCTGCTGTGATATAAGGAGAGAATAAATGAAACTCAGCACTCTCTAATTACTCAGTTATTGTTCTACATTTATGAGCTTTTTTCCTCAGTTGTTGTGAAGTCAAAACAACTTGACATTTTGATAGGGAAAATTTATCTCCCACAGAATGCAGCCAGATGATAAAAAATTGCCTGCAAAACCATTTCTCCAGTTTTCACGTTTGTTGTTCTATGATACTTCCATCAGAAAATCCTTATAATCAAATGACATGTCTTGTGAAAATAGGAATGGGCCCAAAATGGAAAAAGTACTTTTTATCACTCAAGAAAAAACGAACTTCCAAAATGTTATCCTTAATAGTTTCACATGATGATTTGGAGGATTTTTAGAAATAAATGGTAGAATCAGAAATCAATAGTTCCTATTTTCACCCACCAGGTAAGTTCAAATGTCAGAAAAAGACAAGGCATTAAAGCACTCTCTATTTAGTATTTACATAAATTTATATAAATATTCTCTATTTAATATTCTATTAAAGCATTCTCTAATTTTCATCTTGAAACATGTATTGAAATAAAGTAGGCACAAACTGAGAATAGTAGTTACCCAAAATGCCTAGCAACCAGAACACACACACATAGCAAGCCAATAGCCATCTCCAGAAAATGGATAGTGAATTGGTGGCATATTTTTAGGCCAAATTTGAGTAATAGATGTTCTAGGTTTAAAATAGATATGTGCTGTCTGCAGGGGAAAAAAATAGCTTTAACTTGTTTCTCATCAAGAGCCTGAAATATTGACAGGAAAAGTAGGCTATATCAGCTATAATGTATAGCAACTTTTTATAGAAAACGGAGTAAAAAGTTAAATGTTCTAGTCTTAATTTTAGTTCAGTGAACTTTCATATGTAGAATCTCCACCCGAAGCAGTAAGTAAAAACTAGAGCCGTATCTTCAGTCTTTAATGCAACAGGCTCCTGAATGGGTTCATGTCAAGCTTGATTTTGTTTATAAAGAGAAGTGAAATGTATAGAATCTGAAAGCTAAGGAGAAAATCAAACTACAGAAGGAGAAAAATCACCAACTATGTGAGCAGGAAGGAAAGAAAAATGGTGGGAAGAACCAGAGGTGGGATATATCTAAAAGAAAATGTACTAATTATCAAATTTATCTAAAAATTTTAAAATACTTTGAAAAAGTCACTTTAATAATATATTTACCCTTTCCCTATCTTTAGTTTTCAGACACTGTGCTGTAGTGGGATGACACTCTGCTGTGATGCCACATTTTTTGGGGTTTAATTCACTCTGTAGCACTTTCTAGCTTTACTGCATTATGGAAGCTGCCTTATTATCCATTTTTCTTTATCTTCATCTGTTTAATGGCTACATTTGATAAATGCAAAGACTGGGTAAGGTATTGTGTGTGAAAACACAGAGCCTAGGGCCCCACATCTGGGAGAGCCCCCTAATCTTTTTCTTTCTTTCTTTGTATTTTTTTAAATTAATTAATTAATTAATTATGGTGACATTGGTTAACAAAATCCCTTCTCCCTTAGAAATCCTCCAGCCTTCCCTCCCCAAGGGCATGGAGAGGAGAACCTAAAACCATTTGTCTTAACTGCCCCCTGGTGGCCCCATAAAATAGTTTTAGAATTCCTGGGGAGAATGGGGTCCAAAGAGGAGATGCCTGTTATGAGGGATGTGACATTGAGATGACAGGAGTCATTTCCCTTCCTATTTGTGAGGAAAGATGCCAAAAGCTATTAGACACAAAAGGCACCCACATATGAGGAAAATATTTAAGGAGTTTCAGTCTGCGATGTAGCAACCACCTTGCTTACTTGCTAATAAAAACCAAACCCTTTGACAGAGCTAACAGAATTTCACTGGAAGGAAATGTTTGGTGAGATGTCACTTCATATGTTCCCATGGGTCATAGGCTCCCAAGGCAAGACTCAATTCTAAACGCTGTTCTTTAGGTTGGAAAAAATCTCTCTCTCTTTTGTGTCCACATTGCTTTAGGAATGCACAATTCTACACTGCTATAATACTTAGAGTTTTAAAAGATATGCCTGTTCAATGTTTATCTTGACTCAGCAACGAAGATGTTTATCTTCGTTCAACACAGCAATCTCAGAATTTAACACAGTAGTTGGCACACTGTAAATCCAATGAATGAGAATAAGTGAACTAACTTCCATTTCACAAATAAGAAAACTGAAGTTTAGGTACGTTTAGAATACTGCAGATGACACAATTAGCAAACGTCAACGTGAGAATTAAAACCCAACCCTTCTAACAGCAATGCAGCACTCCTTCCACTGAGCTGCGTCATCCCGTCTTCTAGTAAGATTATTTTGAATACTCATCCATGAGTGATCATTTGTCTAGCGAGAGCACTGGCAGAACCTCATGATTATTTGCACCATCATTATTTTAATTACACAGTTCTTGTGACTTTGATTACATTTCTATAATACCCATTGGTTTAGGAAAAGTACCACGCAGCCTAATGCATACAGGATTGTAACATCTATAATTTGATATGGGAAGTTAGACTTAAAAAGCTTCCCACAGTAAGATCATCTGATTTTCAGAGAGTTCTAAGTGAAGAGGGATTAATTTCCCAAAGAAGAAGGAGATCTTCAGAAATTAGTCAGTGAGGTTCCTAGGTGTTCAGCCTCCGAGGACGTGATCTCATACAGGCTGAGTCCCGTGAAGGAGGTAACCACACTACAGGACGTACTTGGTTACTATAATCATATGACGAACACAATCTTCAAATTTGTTTGCATCATTTAGCCACTTGATTGTTAGTAAATCCTGAAATATTGAAGTGACCTCAGACACATTAAAAAATACCCTGGAAAATTTTTTCAACAGACCTTTCATCTTTTCTCTTTCATGTCTCATTTTTATTGTTCTACTTTTCTCTCATCTTTTTACATTGATTCAAAGAATTTTGGTCTTGCAATGAACTTTGGTTAACCTTTATTTTAATGATCTAATTTCCCAGTTACAGGCTGGTTATGGAGTCCAGAGCTTGCGAAGGTCCTACGTAGATTATTGACAAAGCTGGGCATAGGTTCCAGTTCCCCTGCCTCCCTGGCCACCGAGCTTTTCAGAGTCATTTACCTCTCTTGTCTCTCTCTATTCCTTTATCTTTCTTTATTTCACTTTGTGCATCAGGCCCTCTTACTCAAAGTAAGCTGATGTTTATTTGTCCAACAATTTTTGGTTGGTTTATATTCATAACTTACTACCATCAACCTCCCTGCCTTTCCCTCTTTTAAATCCATTAATTTCTTTTTTTCTCTCATAGCTACCTTGGGGCCTCTACGAACTGCAGTCACTAGAGGGCAACATGATCACATCCAGCTGACAAGGACAAGGACAGCCTGTTAAACGGGAGCAGAGCTTAGAAAGTGTAAAAATACCTAACAGTGAATCAAACGTGTGCATCACTATTTTTAAAAAGCATGTTCGCTTATATTGGCCCTTTTAGCCTTAAAAACTATGGAGAGGCAAGGTCAAGTATTATTCTCTATTTTCAACAAGAGAAGAAAGGCAAGGTTCTGAGAGGTTGACTTACCCAAGGTCACAGAAATAAGAAAGTATATTCTCCTATTGAAAGGCATATTCTAGAAAGTTCCAGTGTAAAACTTGAAAATGCATTTCTATTTGTTCAAGATTTAAACTTAATTGTGGTAAAGTAATGTATCTTCATAATGCAATCGGACAGAACCCTCACTTTATTTTGTTATTAAAATGCAAAGTATCAGCTACACAGTAATTCCCAGTTAGAGGGAAGTTGTTTATCATTTTAAGGGAATGAATTTATTTAAAATTTTTATAAATGCCCTTTTTTACTATCTTACCCAGTAACCAGAAATTTGATTACTTCTGGAATTGTCAGGTATTTTTTTAGTTATACTTATTTTTTCTCTAATATGATTTCTTTGGCAAAACAAATGCATCCTAGTCTGTCCCATTTTCTCCTCTCTGATATTTGAAGTGAAGAAGAAACAGATAACAATATAGTTTCCCATCATAAAATATCTAATCTTTGAGAGAATGCCACTGTTTTTCTTCTCTCTGTGATTGATTGAATACCTTAAATGCAGGCTGTTCTCAGATCATTAACATTGCTTATTTGTTTGGTACTGTCACCAGCAAAATGGAAATAGAATCTATTTATAACAAGCAAGCCCATAAAGCCTCATTTTGACAGGGCAGCTCCCTCCAAGTGGTAGCACCTGGTACCTGGTGATGGCAGATGAGAATCCCGTTTCTAGGGATCCAGCAGATTCCAGAGGGAAGTGTAATGGTTGTAGAGATGGTGGAGGAAGAGAGGAGATAAAAGGCATTTGGGGGTGGGGGAGACAATCAAAGGTTTCATTGCTAAGAGGTAAATTGCACAATTAAAATTTAAAAGACAAAAGCTGTGGGCTGGCTGAATGGCTTTGCAGAAGATGGTGGCTTGGGAAGACAGCACAGAGAACAGTATTTACAGTGGGTCAAAATTTCTTTATCCTTTCTGCTTCAAGGGATTAATGTTTGAAAGATCATTTCACAAATTAAACCTTGCAAATAATGAAAAGTTGAACTAGCAGTTATGCAGAATCTTATAAATTGCAATTGCTTTACAATAACTTTTCTTTCTGTCATTCCTAAGAGGCAGGAAAAGAAGGAGTTAAGAAATTGAAGGATTAAGTTCAAAAAAGCTTTGTAAGAGCTCCTGTATTCATCTTCATTTTTTATCTTGTTTTTTTTTTTTAATTCCATTTTTACATAGAGCTAGCACTTTGCAGTAGTGTAAAGTCGAGTAGTATTGGCCTTTATTTCCAAAACAAATTTTATTTGGACTCTTGTGTATAAAGAGTGCTAAAAAGACATGTACATTTAAGCATGTTTTCTGTGGTGTGAAAGAAGGATATATGTATGTGTGTGTGTTTCTCTTATAGACATTTAGCTGTGAAAATGTAAAAAGAATGCTTATTGAATGGGGAAAGGAGGCAAATGTTTTTGGTAACAAAGATTTGAATGACAGAAAGGTAAATGTGAGACTGTAAAGGCTCTACTAATGAAACACTAAACACTATAGAAAAAAAGAACAACAAAAAAAATGAAAGTGCATGTTCAATTTTTTTTCCTTGTAGACCAATTTCTTTTAAAAAATTGACTCTTTTCTAACAATAACAACACAATAGAGAAATTCATAGACTCAGCGCAGTCTACAATGACAACAAAGAATAATAACGAGTACCCAACGGTCAGTACCCAATCAATATATACTGTAATCACAGCCTCATTTTTGTTCAGAGAAAACAAAACAAAAAGATTAAGTTATTACCTAAGAATTTACTAGTTTTACTATGATTTACTGCCTAGAAGCAACATGACAATAAAGCTATCATCATCTACAGTTCTTGAATAATATCTCCAAGAATATCTATTTCTATTTATGTCTCATCTCAACATTACTAAAGCTTATTTTATTTTTATTTTGTTGTTGTTATTATTATTATTATTATTATTATTATTATTTTGCTATAATTCTGAACATGTGAGTTAAACACATTAGAGGCAACACAATCTTCCAAAGGCAGCTCTCTGTCCGTATTTTCAAACCTACCCAGAGATTAACCTCCTCTATGAGGGGGGAAAGGAAGCAGGTCCCATTTCTGTGCATAGAACTGGGTAAAGCCTTATTTCGTCTACCTCCCAGGAATGACAAAATGCATGCTCACTAACATTTCATTGCTGTAGGTCTCCAAGAATCTATTTGCTCCTCTAAGATTTGTATCCCAATTTTCTGCAGAAGCAACAATACAATGAGCAATATATAGATAAGAAATAGTCATTACCTTTATTTTTAAAAGTGGTTAAAAAATCATTTCATTTCTTTTTTTCATGCATCCATAGAGCGTAGGTTAAAACTCCGTAGGAGAATTGGCTGCCGCGCTGCCACTGTAGGCTAGCACTCTTATAGTTAAAGTCTCATTTTTTTTTTTTTTAAATCACGAATTTAGAATCTGTTAGGAACTGTGCTTTGTGGACTGTGATGAATTGCATATTGCCTTTTCTATTCTTTAGGGTTAAAAGCCCCAGGTTTCCAGCATCCAGAGCCGACCATGATTGGCTCCACCCGAGGGACGCAGGTCCTGGGATTCCCTCCCAGCTAGCAGCAGTGACATCACGGGCGAGCTCCGCTGCGCAGGGCCGGAGCCGCGGAGGCTGCCGAGGAGCGCCGGGAGGGGCATCGCTGGGAGTTTCCAGGGAAACACTGCAGCAGATGGCCTGCCTGGCTGAGCTACAGCGACACATCTGCAGCACGGCTGGTGGGAAGGTTATTTTTGGAAAATCTCTGCTCTCTCAGGTCCAGCTAGTTCTGGTATCTCCACCCCCCCCCGCCCACCTTTTAATCACGTTTTTATTTCTCCCCAACTTCATTTTGTTTTCTGGAAATGAAGTTTCTATGTTTATTACAGGGACATTATCCCGCCGATCCCAATTCACTAACCACTGTTAAACCCTATGTGTGCCCCCACTCCCTTTTTTTTCTTTCTTTCTAATTTTCCCCTTCTCTCTGCCAGTTACATTATGCAAGCTGTCAAGGTGGCCTGTGGAATACAAGGGCAAATGTTGCTAAGGTAACAGGATTGAAAACCTGTCTGCAGAAACAGATGCTTTATAACCTGGGGTTTCCCTCATTTGCATTTAAAGGCTCCAGCCATAGCCTCAAAGCAAGCCAAGTCCTTGAAGCTAAAATAAAAGAATTTTTTTTAATGTTGCCTGATAAATCATTGATCAACTCACACCACTGAAAGGTTGACTATGTGCAGGAAAAATATCGAGTGTTAATAATTCCCACGGAGCTGGTTGTACAGCTGATATTATAAAGAGCACCCAAACCTTCCCTCCACTTTCTCATCCTAAACCCCGAGGGAAATGAGGAATTTCCTCTTCTTTTTCCTGTCCTTCACAGCAATCTCAAAGGTTAAACTTCTGACAACCTGGGATGTGGCTCTCCTATTTCTTGGTGATCTGGGAATGCCTCATTGCACATACAACACAGGGGATCAAGTGTGGTCCACGGCAAAACTTAGATTTGAAGCAAATGGAAACACCCTTTAGTCTAAGTGAACTTGAGGGTCTTTGATATTATTAAAGGACTTAAAACAAGATTTTGGAAATGTCTTTGATGGAAATAGCTTTATAGGATCTGACCACTGCATTTGACACAACCAGATATAATTCCAAGAATGGGCTCTAGGAACCAAGCAGCCATAACTGCACTTCACTAACTTATTTCTTTGAAAAAGGGATTGGATCATAATTCTTTCAAATGAAACTTTTAAGAATTTGCCAGTGTTTTACCTCCATCTTAAAGGATTCCCAAACGTGTATAAACGGGCATGAAAATATGCTTGTAACCCAATATGAGAAGTCAGATTCGTAAAATGCTTTTAAAAGTCACACGAACTGAAAACAGGGTGATATGTGATTGTGAGAAGAGAAGTGTAAGAGCAAGAAATGGCAGCGTTTGGGGCACTAAGGCACCATTCTTGGTAGAACATTTCAGTAGGTTTGCAGTAATTTTTGTCAATGGCTTCTCTTTTAATATCTGAATGCAAGTTTGTTTTCCTATCAAAGCTCATAGAACTCCATCACGCAAAGGAGAGAAAAAAGCTGTTTTAGGTGCCAGGACTAGTATTTCCTCTTATGTGGGTAATATTTTCTGACCTCCATTTGTGATGGCAGAAATAAGAACCATGTTGCCAACTATAGCAACATGGAACTAAATCAGATGTCAATTCTTAAATCATAACAACTACAAGTTTAAATACAATTAGAAATCATGACTTTGATGAGATCAGCCAAATTTTGAGAGATTTTAAAAATCATATTTCTGAATCATCAAAAAGCTGTCTCCTCATTTACTCATACTACCACATCTTTAATACCACCTAGCAATGGGGCTGGCAGAAAACATATATTCAATAAATTTCTCCTGATTTTGAATCTGTTGTAGCCAAGGGTGCTGACATGCACTCCTATTATTACGAAGGGAAGTCCTGCTCTTATTCACTGGAATAAACAAAGGATGGTTATTGACTCTGTGCCAGAAGAGGTTCAGGTTTATTCTGCATCCTTTAACTTTAGTGACTGCTAAACACCATCAAAGGCAGGCCTCCAATACTTTGCTCCTTCATACATAAAGAAGTGCATTTATAGAGAGTTAGCATGTGAAGAAACATAGCAGTTATCTGATTCTGCACCTTCATTTTATAGATGAGGACATTAAACGTCAGAGCAAGAAAGTACTGGCTTCTCCAGAGGCCAGGGAAGGAAAATGATTACTAAATGTCTTTTCTCATGGACAGCGTAGAGGCAAGAACAGCTGTCCCTGTGACTCTTGGTAGCCTTTCAGTCCAAGCTATGACTTGTAGTGGTGACTGAAGTCTTCAATGTGTAGAATTTATCCTAGGGTAGCCTTCTAATTGGGCTTGACCTAAAAACAAGGATGATAGACACATCCCAGGTCCAGTATTCAACTTCTGAAGTCAAGCGTTTACTCCTTCAATCATTTAATGCTAAGATCCCATCATTTCTTGTGGTGTCCCATCTGGCTCACTTCAGTTTTTATGCCCCTACATATTCCCTACACATTTCAGTTTCCAAAGACTGAACTGGAATTAGCTTTCTCAAACATCATCTAAATAACACCACTCTTTTGCTCAAGAACTCACTTAAACTCTTATTGTTTAAGAGAACTGCTAATAATTTTTTCAAAAGTGGTTAATAAGTACGTGGCAAGATATTCAGAAAAGACTGCTGTCCTGACTCCAACATCTACAAATTTTAATGTAAGCAAGCCACTATTTTGTTATCTATAAAAAGCTGTTGTATTATAAATGATGGTTTTTTGGGCAGAGTTATAGCTGTACAGAAGAGGCGCTACAGCATGCGGTGACTTACCACCTTTTGTGACCATTTAGCTATTTATGCTGAGTTTTATAGAGCTGGCGTTCCGAAGGAGAGATTTGTGAAATGCTGCCTTATAATTTATACCTAAGGTAAAGGTTGCCACATTTAGCTTAGCAAAATATCAATTGTAAATAAACATATTTTAGCATAAATAAGCATCGTCTATCTTAAATTCCAATTTGATTGCATGTTCTATATTTTGTCTGGCCACTCTACCTTAAGAAAATATCAAGTTCATTTACAATACCCATCAGGAAGATCTGGAGAGGGAAAAGGGAATGGAGACTTTGGCTGAGTCAAATGTCCCCAAAGTAATAGTTTCTATAGCATTTATCCTATTTTGCCTTCTTTTCTGTATAACATTTATCTGTTTCTCTCCTTAGGCTGTGAGATACATGAGTGATGGGAAGCATATTAGAAGCACCCAGCAAGCTTGTGGTGTTTTGTTTGTTTAATTGAATTAAACCAACCATTGCTTTTCTAACTTTTGTTTAAAAACAACATGTTCTTTACAGAAAATTTGAAGAAAACAAAGACAAAAGAAAAAATAGTCATTCTAATGCTAACATTTAAAGAAAAGTAACATTAATATTTATACAATCTACCAGGCATAGAACAATTAAATGGTTTTTCTACAGCATGATTTGAATGGATATATAATACCTATTTAATCAGTTCTCATTATTTCCAATTTTACTGTATTGAAAATGATGGGATAAACATACTTAAGATAAATCTTTATATAGTTCTCAAACTCATTATTTGAAGTACTTATAAATCAAGAGTATCATTAAATGGAGATATTGCTACTTGCTATAGACCGAATGTTTGTGTCTCCCCAAATTCATATATTGAAGCTTTAAAGTGATGGTATCGGGAGATGGGGCCTTTGGGTGATAAGAAGGGTTCCTGTGATAGAATCAGTGTCCTTAGAAGATGAGAGCGAGACCTAGCCCTTTCTCTTTTCACCATGTGAGGATACAAGGAAAAGACAGCCATTTGCAAACCAGGAATAAGGCCTTCACCAGACACTGGATCTGCCCATGCCTTGATTTTGAACTTCACAGCCTCCAAAACCATGAGAAATTAATGTTTGTTGCTTAAGTCACCCAGTCTGTGGTAACTTGCTACAGCAGCTGAAGCTGACTAAGAGATTACCCAAGGATAGATTTTCTTTGGAGCATTAATGACTTCAAAATTGCCTTATGAATAGATAGGAAACCTAAACAGACAGTCAGATAGAAGAAGTAGTTAAGATAGACAAAGATCTCGCTCCTCATACCCTCTACCTCAAGGTACCAACCAAGCCCACATTGTTTTACTACCAGTTCTCCTAAACTCTCAAGAACTGATAATAACTTCAGTATTCAAACTATTTCAATTTAGAATGCGAAACTTCCCAATTCATTTTACCACACCAACAAACCCTGACACCATTCATTGTACAGCACAATTGTAAAATAATGTCAAATGTGAATGTATAAAAGTTCTAAATAAAGTTAGCAAGTCAAATTTAACCATGTGGTCAAGGAATAAAATAAACCAATATTTAAATAAGTTGATTACTGCAGCATTATTCACAATAGCCAAGATACAGAAATAATTTAAGTGACTGACAATGGATGAATGGATAAAGAAGACATAGTATATATACAAAATGGAATATTATTCAGACATGAGAAAGGAGAACATTTGTCTTTTAAGACAACATGGATGGATCTTGAGGATGGTACGTTAAGCGAAATAAGTGACAGAAAAAGACAAATACTCTATGATATCCCTTATATGTGGAATCTAAAAAACCAAACTCATAAAAATGGAGAGTAGCATGGTAGTTACCAGGGGCTACGGGATGGGGAAAATGGGCAGATATTGGTCAAAGAGTATGGACTTCCAGTTTTAAGATGAGTAATTTCTAGAGATCCAATGTACAGCATGGTAATTATAATTAACAATCTGTATTATATACTTGAAAGTTGCTAAGAGAGTGGATCTTTATTGTTCTCACAAAAAGAAATGATAATTACATGACATGATTGAGGTGTTAGCTAATGCTACGGTGATGATCATTTTGCTACACATAAGTGTATCTAATTAACACATTGTCTTTTAAACTTACACAATGTTGTATGCCAATTATATTTCAATAAGCTAGGAAAAAAATAGGTTAATTCCAACTAGGAACTAAATTTATCATTAATTAATTAAAATTAAATAAAATTAAAAATTTAATCCTTTAATTATTCTAGCCACATTTCAAGCGATCACTGTGGCTACTGACTCAATTACTGGGTAGTGCAGATATGAAGCATTTACTTCAACTCAGAGCTGTACTTGATGGTGCTGCTATAGATAATACAGATCAGATCTCAGGTAGATATACATGGAGTTGTAAACATTTAAGAAGAGCTAACTTTATGAAGTGCTCCCAAAGTGCCTGGCATTATTTTAACTATTTTACATATGTTATCTTATTTAATCCTCACATGGTATATTTATTATTATTATTGTCTCCATCTCATAGCCAGAAAATCAGTAGGACAGGAAAGAGGTTAAATAAATTAAAGCTTATATGATTTTTACGTGATAGATCTGGGCTTCAAGTCTAGGAAGCCTGACTCCGGACACACACTTTTAACTGTGAAGCCACAGTGTTAAAGGAGGCAATTCTAGAGTGGGGAAAAGGATAAAATACTGATTAAATCGTGTTATGGCAAATTGCTACCCATCTGGAAAAATATTAATTATGTACTTTATATTATTTAAAAGATATAGCCATAAATATATAAAATGGGTTAAAAACATAATTATAAAAAACTAAAATCATAAATGGAGAAATACTAGGAGAAAGAATAGTATTTTTACACTTTTGGGGGGTAGCTTGAGGGGAGGTCATTTTAAGGGGAGAAAAAAAGCTCAGAAACTTTAAATAAAGAGATTTATAAATTAAAGAACATAAAAATTAAAAGCTGCTGCGTGACAAAAGAATCTATAATCAAGGTTAAAAGACAGCAATAGAGTGGTGAAAAATATTTGAAATAAAAATCAAGTATTAATACGCATTTCATTCTTTTAAAGGAATGCACATTATGTTACAGTGTAGATGAAGTATGGTTTATTTAATCATTCACTAATTGGTAGGTATTTAGAGGTTACATAAATCTATTAGAAAAAGGCAAATGGTTCTGTCATAAAATAGGCTAAGTATATTGGCAAATATCTCTCTGAAGAAGAAATACATATGACCAACAAAAATATGAAAATATGTCCAAATTTACTGATAATCAGAGAAATACAAAATAAATCAAGATATCATAATTCATACATGAGAATAACAGTATTCAAATGGTAATTATATGCAGTGTTAGAGTATGGTTACGTGGAACTTCTCATAAATTACTGGCAATTGTGTAAATTGATATGCACTCTGGAGCTTAATGTCTGTCACGTTTTAAAATGAGTATGTCATTGGCCCAGCCATTCCACTTTTGGGATTCTAACTCATGTCACAAAGACGTATGCACAAGGGATATTCTTTGCATGACAACATTGTTTATAAAATGGAAAACTGCAAACAATCTAAATACCTATCAATTAGTGAATGATGACATAAACCATACTTCATCTACACTATAACATTAGGTGCATTCCTTTAAAAGAATAAAGTGCATGTACTTGAAACTACCTCTAAGACATACATTATATGTGAAAAAGCAAAACGAAACAACATTCCTCTTCCAGGCCTCCAATTTATCTATGCTCATAACGACAATAAAAAAGGGCTATAAGTACACACATCAAAATTCTAACACAGTTATCTCTGAGAACCACTATTAGAGAGAGGATTATGACAGGGAATGGGGAGCCCTACATTCTCTTTGTATTCATTATTCTTAGGTATTATTTTTATGTTTTTGAAAAAAGGTGTATTAATTGTAATTAACCAAATAAAAAAGAAAAAAAAAATAACCTCACAAGTGCACTTAATAACTTGGTGCTGGTATGTGCCATCTTTTCTCATGCAATCCCTCTTCTTTCTTTGGGCAGCAGTCTATCTGTGAATAAGAGTCTTAGGGAATATCGCATGAATGATTTATCCTAGGCTGCTGCTATCGGGGGAGATAAAGCTGAATTCAACAGGGATCAATAGCGGTGAGACACTGTGTTTGCAAACAGTGTCTTGTAAGTCTCCACTGGTTCTTATGAGACCTCAGGAGCAGCTGCCACTACAGTGGCTAAAGGAGGCGGACCGCAGACTTGGAGGAAGGTTCAGTTGGTACGTTCCAACCTCTGCGGCTTTTCAGCGATGAAGTCCATCCTATCTTCAAAGTCCCACAGCTGGCTGTATGGTGGCCTCAGGTCATCCCAGACTCCAAAGGTAGTTTTGCATGGCAAAGGGTGAGGGGAAGAGATACCTTAAAACAGTGGTTCTCAAAATGTGGTGCAGAGTTTCCTCAGGGATCCATGAGACCCTTTTGGGAAGTCTGTGAGGTCAATCTTCTTTCCAGAACAGTATTAACATGATATAGGCCTGCTCCACTCTCATTTTTGAACAAACCTGCAGTAGAATTTTCCAGCAGCTAGGTGACATGTGAAATAATTGCTCTGTTGACTAATGGAAATGTATACTTGGGTACTTGTCTGTTTTAAACCTTTCCCAGCTTTTATTCCTAATATGAAAAAAAAAATGATAGATATAACCCACATTTCAAAAAAAAAAAAAAAAAAAGACTCTTTGGGATCTTAGAGTGCAAAGTGATTCTGAGACCAAAATGTTTAAGTATTGCTGCTTTACAATATTCTGAAGACATATTCTCACTCGATTCATAATTTCTTTAGCAACCTAATTTTACAAATACTTCCTAATCATTTGTGTTCATTATATTGTGTAGGAAGCATGTGAAGAAGTTCACTTACAGAAGAAAAATCCGAAGAACTAAAAAATCATAACCTCATAATTGAGAAGACTCACTCCCCCTCTAAGCAGGTTTACCCCAGTTCACTTCCTACTCCAGATAACAGCCATTAGACCCGAAATGTGAAGGAGGCCTCCTTGCCTTACCTCCCTGTGCTGCTTCTTGCTTATAAACTGTCACTGAAATACGTGAAACTTTTCTTTGAGATTTCTCCCTTTCCCTAAGGTAATATGACAAGCAAAGAAAGAGAAAGATTCACATAAGGGTGATTTCTAAGTATGTAAGATATTGCTTATTTAATAAAAGAAATACATTTTATTTCTCAAAATAATCTTTTAGTAGATTCTCTTAAGTAATCATTTAGCTAGACAGTAAATAGAAGTAAACATTTTAAATGGGTGAATTTTATGGTATGACAATTATAACAATAACTTACTAAAAAACAGTGAAAGAAACTTTTCTTCATCTTTTTATGTATCCATCTTTTAAATTTAACAGTAACAAAAAATAATAAAATAATAGTGATTTATGGAACATATATTTTATATTAGGTATTCATTGTTAAAATGGTATATACAAAGAAATTCATTTAATGCAAACAACCTAACATATAGATACCATAGTATTCTGATATTTCAGACAAGGAAACTGAAAAGTAGAGGTTAAATGATTTCCTGAGATTACGTAGTTAAAGAATGGCAGAGATAGGATTTAAACCCAGACCTCAATGCATAGTCCACAATCTTAGCCTCTGTGTTTATTTTATACCATTTTACATGACAAACTATGGTATGCATGCTTATTATGGCAAAAGCTAATGATACCAAAAGGTATTTACAAGAAGACAAAAATTATCAAAAATACTACTTTGTAGAGATCATAATTCCTATTTAGGGGTATTCATATTCCTCCAAGTATTTATAGTATACTCAAAATTTCCTCAGGTTATGATTGCATTATTTTTACATAACACTGTCTGTATTCACTGTATTTCTCATGTCCTTGCCATTCTCTTTTCTTGTTCCTTTAGGCTGTTTCTAGTTTTTCCCCATTATAAATACAACTGTAATGAGCATCTATAACACGATCTATTATCTTCTTTTACTGCACCTCTGATTATATTACTTAGGCCAGATTATTTTACAAAATAATTCTATTTTCACAAACAGTTAAAATGATAAAATGATAAAAATAAATTAAATCACTTTATATTCCTATCAGCAATGTTTGAGAGTACCCATTTCCTTACAACCTTGATTACACTGAACATTTTATTCCATTTGCCAATACGACAGGTGAAAAATGATTTATTATTTCATCTATTTCTAATGTAGTTAAGAAATCAAACCAAATGGGGTCATTTAAGAATGATTCAATGAGCACATGTAGACATTAGACAGAGAACCAGGCATCGCTTTCTTCATGCATTAACCATTGTGTAAAAAATCAGGTCTCATTTCCTAAACCATCTGTTTGTCTTCCCATTAGGTCAACTCCAGTCCCTTAATACACAGGATAGTATTATGTGGGTGAATCAACATGATTTTCCTACCCATAAAGGGAGTGAGAATGTCTGCTATTTAATGTGGTATAGTAAGTATGAAGCTTTAGAAGCAGTATGAGGGGTAAAAAATTGTTTTTCTAATGGGCTAGAGAAGCGAGTTTCTCACCACTATGATCCTATTCACCATGAATGATTGGCCTATAAACCATTCCCCACTGTGCTGAGTCAAACAGTCAGATATTTTTAATTTGAGCTTCCTTTTTTCAAACTGTCTAATTGAATTTTTAAATCTGTTATTAGACGAAAATAGCAAACTGGCTCTACAGGAAGGCTCCCCACATGCTGTAATGATGTTTCCATAGTTTTGCTAGATTTAATCACATTTAATTCATAAAGATTAGCTAAAAATGAAGAAAGTAATAGACTGTTCCCAACTGAACTGGCAAGAACAAATAGTAGCTTCAGACCGGGCAGAGATGTCTGACAAGGGTACAGTGGGGACCTGCTTTGCTACAACTAAAGTCCCCATAATTTTCCAAAGAAAAAAACAATAAAAGACAATAAGTAAAGGCATTCAAACATTCTCTAAAATCTGGAGGTATGTGCTTTGCTTTTTCTGTCATTTTTTGGAATGATATTAGCATTGCCTTTTTGTTGTAAAACATTGGAAAGCAATGTTATAAGGAAAACATTTAAACTCACCTGTAATATCACAACCTAGAGACTTTCTTCCTCCCAAAAGTAGAGTGGCTTTCTTCCTCTTGAAAGTATAATAAAAGTTTATTTTGAAAGACAAAATGTCATTATCTATACCTTTGATGTCTACCTATTAAGTAGAAAAAGGGAACACAGTAGTATTTATTATACTGAAGATAGTATTGAAATAATAAATGCATTTAATAACAAAATAAATGGATTATGGTAGAGGCCTCGGATTCTGTCATTTTAGCCAAGCATAGTTTTCCTTTCATAATGACAATAATAATTCTGGTCATGGAGGAGCACTGTCTTGACAGTAATAAAAATGTCAACTGGCTATAGAGAAGGCAGTTACCAATATTCAGAAAAAAAGCAAAACAAAGGAAACTTCAATCTTCTTTAGATAGTCAAGATCCATAGTTTTAAAAAAAATGAAGCTTTTTTTAAAAAAAAGAAATTGGGAATTTATGGAGGTATTTGACCCCCTAATAATCTCCATTTCCCCTTCTATGCTCTCTCTTTTAAAATTCAACAGGTATCTAATTAATATCTGATTTAGGTTTCTATCCTCCGTGGCTTTCATGTTCAAGGGCTTCACAAGAGCCATTAAAGCTTGAAGGACCCATTGGATAACGCGGGCTACTGCACGACTCTCCAAGGTGGTGTGAGTGGTGCACAGGCAATTTGTGAGCTTTCTGCTACCAAATGAGGTAGGTCTCATGTGTTTTCTTATCACCTTCCAATAAAACTGGTTCTAAATATTTAAAAACCACCTTCAGTTTTAACATTTTTGCATTAGATTTAATTTGTGCATTCTTCATTTTTGCTTCCTGAAACCTTGCCAGTGGGGACTGGTCTTGATCAAGATGGTCAGGAAACACCCACCTAGCCAGGCCACTAGTTCACATTTTCGGCTGTATCCCATCACTACTACTCTTGCCTTTTTCAGGAGAGGTAAAAAGGTGAATTACACTGATAGGCAAATGTCTGATTTCTTTACAGGATGATCTGATGTATAAAAAGATTCTGAGTTTGTTCCTTTCTTCATTTATAATGGAGGAGAGATCAGGCTACTTTTTGCCAAGGTGAAACAAAAGAATGGGTTTTGGTGAATACTTCTGCAATTTATTTCTGATTAGAAATTCATTTATATCTCATATCTTAAATTTCTATTTGAACATTTTTTCCATGATCACAAATCTCTCGTCAAATTATAGTTCTGTTCCTCAGATAGTAATTAGGTGGTCAGAGAATCACTGAGAGAAAAATGAGTTTGAGCTCCTATGTCTCGTGATTGGTGAGGTTCTTTACATCCAACCTTCTCTGCAATTCCATTCTATCAAGATTTACTACATAATATGTACTGGCTACCTTTGATTATATAAGTAACATAGAATCAATACAGGAATATTTGTAAAATAAAGAAAAAAACAAGAAAATTAAAAAAAAAACTTAATAGCTCCAGAGATCTTAGCATATTTCCTTTCAATATATTTCTAAGCATCTAAGTTATTAATAATGATTTATTATATAGAAACTATTATCCCCAGTATGTAAATGAGGAGAATACAGTCCAGTTAACATCTAGTCATTTGCTTTTGTGTCATTTGGGGACTAAAAGCTACTCTGACTGGTACCTGGTCGACATGCACTTTCTTGGTGACAATAAATGTAATTAATATCTCTGTCATGGAAGTGCCCTTATTTCCTGTTTTTCATTGATTAGTTCTGACCCACAAACTAAGCAATATGATACATTCCTGTAAAACCATACTGCTGATGATGCAATCGCTAGCGTAATCTTGTTCAAATAAATCTGATTACGTCACTCATCTGCAGTCTTCCCGTGGCTTGCTGTCTTGTACCAAGAGCTGAAGTCATTTCAACAAGGCCTAAAGTAATATTGACTCCCCGACTTTACCTTTCTGACCTCACTGCCACCTCACTCAGTGGGTGGCAGCCATGCCAACCTTCCTGCTCTTCTTCATACATACTACACACATTCTTGTGTGTGCTCCTGCTGTTCCCCTCCAACATGGCCTTCTTCCACATACCTATGTCGATTACTCACTCAATACTTTCAAATCTTTACTAAAAATAATACATCCTTAATGACTCTGATCACCCAGTTTAAAATTTCCACACTCCTTGTGCCTTAATATACCCTCTTCCCCACCACAGAGCCCTCAGAAGGTATTACTGGATGCCAGGCCGATATCATCTCTTCCTGCTTCTCATTTCTGATTAGGATTCCAGGATATGAATACAGCTGTGTGAGGACAGAGATGACTGTTTCATTCATTACTGTATTCCTAGTTCACAGAAACATGCTTGGCCCATAGTAGGCACACAATATATACTTGTTGAATAAATGAATGAAATAGGAAAGAACTAAAAAAGTACTGAAATTATATTAATGATATCAAAATTTACCCCTAAAACGTCAACACTCTACTCCCCTCTCTTTTTTCCTCTCTATTTTTGTTTGCCTATTTTATTATCTCATGCTTCCCCTCCATCTAGTTCTTTTGTTTATTATATAAAAAGTTTCCCAAGAGTACTAACACATATAGCATCAGGATTGCACTCAGGACCACACAGCCAGTGATAGAGCCTGTGAGAGAGGCCAGATTCCTATATTTGATACACTGAACCACACTGTCACTTGTAACTTGAGAGTCATATAAGGTTTTCAAAAGATCGACTATGTCAGTGGCCTTTATGGGACACTAAGATTGCTAAAAACAAACAAACAAACACACAAAAACAAGTTTAAAAGTACCTCATACAAGTGAATAGCAAAAACAAACAAACAAACAACCCAATTAAAAAATGAACAGAAGATCTCAATAGACACTTTTACAAGAAAATATACAAATGGCCAAGAGGTACATGAAAAGATGCTCAACATCATTAATCAGAGAAATGCAAACCAAAATCACAATGAAATACCTAACCTCACACCTGTTACAATGGCTGTTAAAAAAAAAAAAAGACAAATAACAAGTGACAAGAATGTAGAGAAAAGGGAAAACTTAGGCACTGTAGGTGGGAATGTAAATTGGTGCTACCACTATGGAAAACAGTATTGGGTTTCTTCAAAAAATATTAAAAGGAACAATATGATCCAATAATTTCATTTCTGAATATTAACTCGAAGAAAACAAAATACTAACTTGAAAATATATATGCAACCCCATGAACATTATTTACAAGAGCCAAGACATGGAAGTAATCAAAATATGCATCCATGGATAAATAGAAAAAAATGTGATCTATATGTAATATAGTATTATTCAGCCATAGAAAAAGAAATCTTGCTGTTTGCAACAATAGGGATAGACCTTGAAGGCATTATATGAAGTAAGTCAGACAAAGAAAGACAAATACCATATAATCTCACTTACATGTGGAATCTAAGAAATAAAAACAAACAAATTAAAAAAAACAAGCTATAGATAAACAGATTGATGGAGGTTGGGGGATGGGCAATATGGGTCAAAAGGTACAAACCTTCAGTTATAAAATGAGTAAGAATTGGGATGTAATGTACAGCATGGTATTTAAAAGTTGCTAAGGGAGTAGATCTTAAAAGTTCTCATCACAAGAAACAAATTGTAGGAAAAAAACATGGTGTAGATGATAGAGGCTCTGTTTATCCCTCTGGCAACCAAATCAAAGCTGTGACAGTAAAGGAGCAGCAGGAAGAAAAAATCACCAGGGATCTAGATGAACAAGCCATACAACTAGGAGGAAGTCCAGGAAATCCCCTTGTAATTGCAGAAGGTTAAAAAAAAAAAAAAAGAAAAAGAAAAAGAAAAAGAAACAAATTTTATATGTATAACTATGCATGGTGATGAATGTTAACAGGATTTATCATGGTGATCATTTTGCAATAAATGCAAATACCAAATCATTAATGTTATATACTTGAAACTAATACAATGTTATATATCAATTTTACCTCAATACAAAAATTCAAAAACAAAAACAAAAATACCTCAAAGGGCTCTCAAAAGCTTCTTTTTATTACAAAGTGGAAAGATGGACAAAGATCCTTTTACTCTGGTGTCCCATATTATAAATAAATAAAATTTAAAATATCTGGTAGCAGCTCTTCTTTGCTTTCATTCTGTCTGATTGCATTTTTCTCACGCAGACCACAACCATGAGCAATTAACACTCAACAAGTTGATTAATAGGCAGCAAATAAAGCCTCTTTCAAATCAGAGAGTTTTCATATGAGAACTAAGTCTCTGAAAACATTCTGTGAATATTTTTCATTAAACAAACATAATTTTCAGCAAGACCAAAGCAATCAGCCTTGCTACCGTAAAATCCAGGTGGACTTCTTTGGATCCCTTCAACCAATACCATAGGGTTGCATTAGAACTACTTGGATGATAAATATACCAACAGTGCATAAAATAGTTGAACTTGAATTTGATGTATTTGACAAATTTAGACATTATAATTTTTTATGGCTTATTTAAATTAGAAGAAATTGGAATTCCCCCACCCCTTACACTGTTTATAGCGCTACTATTAAGTCACTATTATTCACAGGACTCAGATCTCAGGAGTTAACAGGAATACTTAGAAGTACTCACTGAAGACAACAGGAATTGAAAATGTAATGGACCATTTCGTGTGAAAGTAAGTCCTTCATCATTGGAGAAATTCAACTCAAGATTACAAAATTAGTAGGGATATAATTTAGGCATGTGGTAGAGGTTAGAATAATAGATTGCCAAATTCTTTTGACTCGAATTCCATGGAATTGTGTAGGATAAGCAACTGTAAATTGCATTGTAAATTGCATTTTATTTTCATCAAAAAAAAGAAAGGCAATTTTGTTTTATCTAGGGCTACCACCTGGGACCTTTCATGGGATAATTATAATTCAGGCTGGACACTGTTGACTGATGTATTGACCACACACTTCTATTTACTCTCTCTGCTAAAATTCCACTAAAACAACAACATGAAATTAAAACTATTATCAACCCATGAGGGAAAAGCGATCAAAAAGAAATTTACCAACGAATAAGAATTTTAGTTATCTTGTGGAAGATTAACTGACAGGCATTTGAGTGAGAACTGATTAATTAAAATTGAGGAAGCCTTAACTTGGGCACCAGCAGAAAGGTACATGGACAAAGTCCAAGCCATTTTGCTTAAAAAAAAAAAAAATTCAGGAAAAGCTTAGAACTCAAAGGCAGAAAGTATGGGATAAGTCATTAGAAAAACAAGAAAATAGATTGAAAGTCTGTATAAGGTGTTTATTAGACTACCTGGATCCTCTCTGCTACTGCACAGCAAGATGACTTGCTTTATCATTTTCTCCACAACAGACTAGAACCTTTACCTCTAAGGAAGTAGAGTCTATGAAACGTCGTGATTCACACAATGGGCACAGCAAGAACAAAGGATGACAGGGAGGGTGAGATGAAATGAAAAAAGAAGATCTAATGTCAAACTCATAGGAATTCCAGAGTAAAAATATTAAAGATAAAATCAAATGAAGAAAATTATCAAAGAAATAAGACAAGAAAAATTCTTTAGTGGGTGCATAAAATGCCTAAAACAATGGAGATAAAAGAAATATCATTATTAAATTTTAAACATTTGGGATAAAAGAATATCTAAAAGTTTCCAGAGAGAAAACAAATTAAGTATAAAGGATGAGGGATAAGAATGTCATTGGACTTTTCAAAAACAACAGTGGAAATAAAATAACAATAGTGCAAAATATTCAAAGTTCTGAGATGAAATGAATTTTAATCTCTATCCTGTATTCTACTCTAATATCAACCAAGTGTGAAAGTGCAATGAAGACATTTTTACACAAGAAATGTCTAAAAATTTATTTCTTACCCATGCTTATTTGGAAGCTACTGAAGAATGTGTTAAACAGAGTCAAACAAGGAAGGGGAAGATATAAAACCTGGAAAGCAGGATAGTTGTGAAGTCCTAGGGTGTTAAAGAAAGAAAGTGACAAGGTCACAGCTTCCCAGTAAGCTCAGAAACATCTAGTTGAAATCGAAGCCGAAGTTGGAGGGCCTCTACGGAGATAAGGGAAAGATATATTGCCATGAAAAACAAAATGCAAGTGATGATGTAGGTTAACTGTGATGATGGACAGGCACCTGATGAAGAAATTGAAATAAAAAAAGAAATGTCAATAGGTCTATAAGGAAAAAAAATGAAAATCTAAATGAGTAATTAACTCTAGAAAAAATGAAGAATTGTTCAGAAGGAGTGGTTATAGCATACTGCTCAGCTCAGCACCAAACAAAATTTTCATAAGCATTAGAATGTAAATATTATATAAAAGTCAAAAAGCTATACATAAATACTATATAATGTTGAAAGGATAGAGGCAGGGGGAGCTGAATTCTCGTAAGAATTAAATAAGATTATATGTACAAACTTCCAGAATATGGCCCATAATGACCGCTTTCTTCCTTTGTTTTCAAACTTGTAATCTCTATTTATGCAACATGGTTTAGGGGAAAGAACACAGGCTTAGGGATAAGAGAGCTCTGCCATTAACAATATTAAATCACTTAACTAATTAGAGCATTGGTTTCTTTCTAGTCAAATGGATATAATATTGACCTCAGAAAATTTGTATAAATATTAATAACATAAATTTAGAAAACAGATGCACAGTAAGTGTTTCTTCTTGTCTCTTCTTTCGCCTTTACCTAAATTTCTAGATGCTGGAGAAGAATCCATTATGAAAATAAGACATTTTTAGACAACTGCAATATTAAATATCACGCCAAGGGTGGTTAAGTTATCTTGATTTAAAAACAATGCCCTTCACCAAAAACAGGATGATCAAGCAATTGTCTTGCCAGAAAGCATAAATATGAGCACTGTTCAACCTGCCAAAATATTGCCCAAATCTTCATGCAGTATTTGGGCCAGAAATATTCATTCATCCTCAAGAAATGCTGGATGGTGTGTGAGTGAGTGAGTGGTGAGTGAGTGAGTGAGTGAGTGTGTGTGTGTGTGTGTGTGTGTGTGTGTGTGTGTGTAGAGAGAGAGACAGAGACAGAGACAGAGAAACAGAGAGAGAATATGTGTGAGCTTAGTGATCTCAAATACAGAGGAAAAGTTCTAGGATGTAGCAGGTGAGGATCTTTTCCTGGGACATGGCCAAGCATTAAGACAAGCATCTGCAACCTTCTGTTCAAAATGTCAGAGGGCTCTGCAAGTTCAAAAGATGCAGGGGTGGAGTGAATTAAGGGAAAGAGAAAGAATGATTTAATTTAAGAAGCATTTAATATTAGGAAAGAAGTCTTCCAAGACTTGACTCTGGGCCAGCACCCATTTTTCAGTTTGCTTAGCTGAAACGACTGGCCCAAAGTTATACAATAAGCCAACAATATATGTATCCCAGATGTTTATGGTCCTGCAACTTTTGGCAAATCATTTAAAAGCAGCTACTTCCAAAAGGTCAAAACTGGAAGGAACCTTAGATATGATCTGAGCCCAGCTCCCACTTTCTGAGTAAAGAAAGTGAGGCCTCAGAAGTGATAAGCCATACTCAAGGCAAAGAGTCAGACAAACTCTGAGGCACATAGCTCCAGGGGTATATAGAAACATGATTAATTCAGTCACACAATCAGCCTTTAACAGAGACCTTGAAGCAATGGATGCAAATCCTAGGCAGCCTCCTAGGAGTGAAGATTAAGAAAGAAGGCAGAGAGTAAATCACCTTGTCCCTGTGAGTGAGAGAATTTACAAATGGCTGCGACATTCTTCACCCGCCCCCCACCGCACCCTACACACACACACTTCAGAGTGAAAATGTTCTTATGTTCTTATAATTACCTGGTAGGAAACCATCTTTGGAAACATAGAATCTATCAATCTCATTTTTAAAAACTCAGGGGAACGAGCACATGGAAAAAAGATAAAGTAGAATAATATCACACTAGAACAGAAGAGGAAGACTATGACTATGCCTTTGGTTCACAGACCTTGAGTCTGTTTAATTGAGATAGACTGTTGGACATCTTTGGTTTTCCTTGAATGTCCTTTGTAAAGCATCAGTCCACAGGAGAATGAAAGGTAAAGATTTCTCTTAGAATTTTAAACTAATTTCTTATTGGCATCCACCATTTGGAAATTAAAACTTTAATAAACATTTTTTCCCTCTTTGCTCCCAGGGCTCCCACTGGGTGCATTTCTGCTTTTGCTAACATTGACTGACTCAGAGAGTGAACTCATTGTTATAAATTGGGCAGTCTTGCTTTCTCATCCTACTTTATTTAGTTTTTTTCCACTCACCATCAAGTACTCTGAGTCTAAAGTTCTAAGCATAGATGAAAAAAGTCTCTTCATAAGAAATCTTTCCTTGACGAATGTAGGAAGAGCCTGTGACACACGTTCCTTTATGTCTACTTTGTCATCAGCCTATACTCATGTGCTTGTGTGATGCTCCAGGACTGGAGATCCTCATAACAGCTATCTCTTCTCATTCATCATGGATGTTAGGAGCACAGCCAATGTAAGATGTGTAGCAGTCACTTAAAAATTTGTTTAATAAACTGAAAAGATGTACAGGTGTACATCTTTCCGAAGTGTGTATGGGTGTGCGTGTACAGACACATTACATATATTCATTCTTCTATGAGGCTTAAAGAACACCAGGCATGGTGTTTATTGCACGTTCTTTGTAAAGGCATTAGCATAGGAACTCTTCGCTCAGCTGCACTGCCAGGGATGAAGCCCTCCATATGACCAAATTATTCTAGTATCCCATAACCCACCACCTATTAAAACAAAGTCAACTACTATGCAAGGAATGCAGCCCTTAAATATATACAATTTTCTGACTTATATAGTAATTGATGTCTGTCCTAAGGTTTATTTTGAGTTCGTAATATAACCATCGATGACTGAGCTTTGTCAGTGGCACTTAGAGACTATTGTGGTTTCAGAGGGCTATCTGAACCCAGACATAATGTCCTGACATTGCTATTTTATTAGTTTCCTTTTAATAAGATTTTCTGATTTCTGTCCTATGTTGTTGGCTTCTAAATGTAAATTTTA
This sequence comes from Eonycteris spelaea, assembly GCA_003508835.1. Lineage (NCBI taxonomy): Eukaryota > Metazoa > Chordata > Mammalia > Chiroptera > Pteropodidae > Eonycteris > Eonycteris spelaea. The sequence goes on along the minus strand of PUFA01000043.1, from coordinate 7,122,394 downwards.
AACAAGTCACTATATTAGAATTACATGTATAAGTAGGTTTTGACTAAAGCATATAGCTTTCATATTGCTTACTGTTTGAGATTTTAACATTATTTTGCTTCCATAATCCAAAGTCATCTCTTCAAGTCCAGCTGTTACTGTTGATAATAATAGTGTTGATGATGAAATGTCTTCCACTTTAAGAATATTACATAACTGATACACAAGCGAACCGATCCTAGGAATGAGCTACACTTACTGAGAATTTGGTGACTTTCTCAGAACACTTGGAAACCTTTTATTTCAATTAAACATTTATTTTATGGGTATAATTTTGTTTTGGGGAGAAACTTTCATACTTTCGATAGTCATCTATAGTAAATCATCTCTCTTTTTTTTTTTTTAAGAGAAGTATAGTGAAGAGGCACGTCACAAAGGAAGTGGCTCTTTTAAAAATATTTCCCAAATGAAGATGTACTTCGGAGTGTTGTTTCCATTGATTTTTCTTTTTTTCTGTTTTGGCATAGATGCTGCATACACCACCCACCTGCATTTATTCTAAGTATTAAACAATGCAGTAGGGAAGAAAATGCGGTGGATACAGTGGTTTTGAATGCCATGGTAAATCAAATCCTCACTCTTAATCTGTATCATGCTGACTTTACTATGCCAGCACTTGGGGAAAACCATGTTTGCTCAACTTAACAGTATATGGAAGGAGGTGGGCCTGGGGGTGGCATAAATGGATTCTGTCAATAGAAACAGAAATGAGAATTGGATTACCACAATATGGAATGTCACTCTTGCCATTTTTTAAATGTGAAACTGTTAAGCCTTTGAGTTTCCCAGAGATAGGTAAAATGTAAACTCTTAGATCTGAATAGAGTCATTTCTTATGAATTTTATCTGTTGTGCAGATTATGTGTAGAATTTTCTTCTAGGGTCACTGCCTAATTTAGAGGAAACCAAGATGGGGTGAAGATTACTGCCAAACTTGGTAAAGCAGGGCTGACTTCATGTAGAAAGCTTACCTTATAGAGCCTTAAAGCAACAAGGAGCTTGGTTTCTATTTAGAGATGAAGAAATGGACGCTTGGGAATGAGAAAGAATTGCATGCTAAATGACCACAGAAGAGGGGAGGCACCAAGTATTAGTGTATTAGTTTCCTAGGGCTGCCATAACCAAAAACTGGGTGGCTTACACATCAGAAAGGTACTGTCTTGGTGATCTGGAGGGTCAAAGTCTGAGATGCAGGTGTCCAGAGGACCATGCTTCCTCTGAAGGTACTAAAGGGCGGATCTGTTCCAGGATTTTTTTCTGGCTTCTGGTAGTTCGTTGGCTTGTGGCAACATAATTTCAATCTTCACATGGCATTCTTTCATGTGCATGTCTGTTTCGCATCCAATTTTCCCCTTTTTATAAAGACATCTGTCATACTGGATTAGGGCCTACCTAAAAGGCTTCATTTAAACTTGATCATCTTTGTAAAGACCTTATCTCCAAATAAGGCCACATTCTGAGCTACTGGGAGTTAGGACTGCAACACATCTTTCTGGGAAACACAATTCAACCCGTAACACTGAACCATTTCTTACCTTCCGAACCTAAGTTCGTTCTATGATCATATGCTACTGCTGGCATTTTAATGCTTTTCCAAGTACAAGCCCCTGACTGTGTCCTGAAGTGAACTGTAAATGGTTTGGGAATTATTTCTTTAGCATCAGCACTCCATTAGTGTAGATAATTAAAAGTTTATTGCAACGGGCATTATTTTTTATTTCTAAAAACCTACATTAAGATGGAATAGCCATTTTCCTAGAAGGAATGGTGATAATCCATCACCCTGACACTGAAGGGAATTCCACACACAAAAAAGGTAGAAGAAGAAAAACACTTTATCAATGTGATTCATTATTATCATCAACAGGGTCACTGTAGCTATGCTTCATTCATTTATTACTATTTCCCACCCACAAAGAGAGGATCGAACCCAGCCCATGTTATTTTGAAAATGGTACATAATACGAATGGGCCTATTTTCCTAATAATAATGCAAATAACAATAAAATCCCCAATATGGACATTCATTCATTCACTATTCTGAAATTATTTTTTCAAAATATTTGTTTATTTATATACCAGGCACTGATCTAGGTGTGTATGAAGCATCAGGGAACAAAATAAAGAAAGCCCTGCCCACTGAGCTTACATTCTTATTAAATAAATTGTACAGTATATTGGAAGATAGGAAAAATGGAGCAGGGTAAAGGGGATTGAATGTTCTGGTGTGTGTGTGTGTGTGTGTGTGTGTGTGTGTGTGTGTGTGTGCACGCGTGCGCCTGCAGTTCAGGGTGGTTCACTGACAAGGTAAGGTAGCATTTGAGGAAGGCTTGAAGAAAGTGAGGAAGTGAGCCTAGGTTATCCAGGGAAGAGTGTGCCTATGAGAGACAAGAGCTTGTGCAAAAAGCCTAAAACAGGATCAGGCCCAATGTGTTCCAGAAACAACAAGAAGGCCAGGGTGGGCATTGGCAATCCTGATAGCTGAAGACCTAATTGTGTTGTGTTCCTATGCTAGGTCTGAGTAGGTTTGACAATGCCAGCCTCTAGAGCTTCTTTGACTCTCTCCTGTCTCCAAGTCTTGTGGACCTGCCCTAGCTGGTGACCAACAATATTAAAAAGAGTTGCAAAGTGAAAGAGAAAAGGTAATACTTTGTTATGGGCCATACAACCTCTCCTCTATCAACCTTATGCCCATCGCCTGCCCAACTAAATATCTTTAGTGTTTATGAAAAATAAAATTGATTTATTTTTTAATCTGGTTGATCCAGGCAAATTGATCACATAACTGAAACTTGTATTCTGCGAAGGAAACCAAACAAATTCTTCTCTGTGAGAAAAAAACTTGGCATTACACGTGTCTAAGAGGATTCATACAGCAGCATTCTTACCAACATGGAAAAGAATTTATTTACATCTAAAAAACCCATTCTTGAGAGACAGTTTTCCATGACCTCTTACATCTCTGAATATCTGGTGAATGGATGATCTAATAACTTTGTTCCAGGCTATTGTTTTCAGAATGCTTGTGTAGCAAAAGTCTTTTGGAAGATAGAGACAGTGTCTCCCTCTGGAGCAAAAGAAAGTTTATTTACTGTCAAGTAAAATAAAGATTATATCTTTCTCTGGACCAAAGGAACATCAGAACACTATAAAATTATAGGGTTCTCTAAGTTTTGCTTTCCGTTCCCCACTATGTATTAAAGCTCTCTTCCCTTTGCCTGTGGGAATTAGGTGTTTTTTTTGTTTTTTTTTTTTTTTTTTTTTTTAGGAACTGGCGAAACTGCAGCTCACCTGCTACTGCAATTTCTGTAGGAATAAATCATCCTCATCTCTGACCCAGGGTCTCATGTCTTCTGCCACTATTCATGTGACAGACTAATTTGTCAAGTTGGAAGTACAGTAAAACCACAGTTATTATATCCACTAAAAATAATAATTCTCAAGAGACCTGGATTAATAAATATTTGTACCCACAGAGATATTCAAAAGAAATACCATCTCCATAGCTGTTTTGGTCATGAAATTTTATAGAGTTTGATAGTTCAGTTGCTCCTCAGAGAACTTAGTAAAAATAGGGTTGAGAGTGCTGTGTCAGTGTTAATTGCTTTTAACTTTGCACAGATACCTGTGAGGGCGAAACTGAAAAACATGAACCAGGATCTCACGGCTGTTTTTATTTGTTCAAGAAAAAGTTTAGAATTTTGATTTTAGTACAGAAAAGAGTGAAGCAAGAGTGTTACTATTGAGTGATTATTATAACTTGGCCACAGAGGCTATTGAGATTGTCTTGAAGCAAGTTAGGTGGTTAGAAATAGTTTTTCTTTATTATAAAGGGTCTTAGAAGAAATACCTTAAGAATTTTTTTAAAAAAGAAAAAAAATTATTGATAATAAATTTTGATTAAAGAATTTAACTATTTCTTCTGTTTTTTTAAGGAGGGCACATAATGATAGTCAACTGGTGTCTTATTTTTTTTTCTGAACAATATTAAGTATGTATTCAAATAAATTAATGTATCCTTCTTAATTGATTGGCTGGTTTTTGAGGAGGACGGAATTCATAAAGGCATTATATGAGAGCATATGAGAGGATGTTTATAAGTCATCAAAATGTAGTACTCACTTAACATGATCATTGGTGACATCTTCCAGTGAACAAAAATCTGCTAGACCCTTCTGTAACCATGAGAAGCTTAAGTAATCCAGCATTAATGGAAACCCTGGTGATTGGTAGGTGACTATCTGGCCAATTGAGATTCTCAGAGGAACACAGTAGACTATCAAGTAAATTCAGTGCTATTTCTAAGGATACTGGCCTGTCTTCAGGGATGCCAGCTCAGTTCTTACCCACCCTACCTTGCTCCCTAGAGAAAAGCAAGAGGTAAACTCTAAAGAAATGGCATCAGTAACTGGGAGGACCACCAAATCGTACAAGGGAAAGCCACTGAAACAAAATTAGAGGTTCTGAGCAGCCCCAACATGACAAGCACTAACCCAGATACTTTGCATTTGCCTCTTTATTTCACTCTCTCAACAACCTTATAAGATAAGTATGATTATGTCTATTCTACAGATAAGAAAGTAAAGCTAAGGAAACTTTATCAACATCGCAATACTAGTTAGATATAGAGCCAAGACCTGGCTCTGTCATGCTCTGTCACACTACCAATTGTATTAGGTTTACTATTGCTGCTGTATTAAATTACCACAGATTTAGAGGATTAAAAAACACAGATTTATTATCTCACAACTCTGTAGAAAAATAAGTCTGAAATAGGTCTCGCTGTGCTCCCATTTTGCCTGAGAGTGTCAACCTTCAGAGATTGATTATATGTGTGTTTGGTATGTAACATCCTATGACTTGTGAACACACTTCTCTACAGTGACACACCAAGAGAGGAGGTGCTGGGAGCATATTGTTCCGAGTGCAGGCCTTAAGTGTGTACATTGTCTTGAGAGATTTTAGAACAAGAATAAATTAGCCAAAAGCCAATCTGCTTTCTCTTATCAACATGGGCTGGCAATTCTAAGCCATGTCAGAAAAAAAATACTCTTTTTCTCCTGGCTAGACTGCCTTTGAACTACCCTTCTCTTGTTCCCTAGCAAAACCATTCTCTTTCCTAATAATAAACTGCTTATTCTTCTGCAATGTCTCTGGCCTAAGAGCAGTACACAAACTTTTGAAATAGGACAAATATCCCATGAATCCTAGACATGTCTCATAGTGCAGGAAGCAAACTTGATGAGGATTATGGACCAGCATCCAAGGACCATCATTTGTCATGTGTCCTCAAGTCAAAGATATGAACTCTTTTATTGGGAACATACAGGTTCACAAAGTTAAAACTGGTTGCTCTTTTTATTTAGATAAATAATTCTAGATAAAATGTCATAAGGAAAGACTCTCCCATTCCTGGGCTCCCTGTCAATAGTTAATATATCATGGAGTCTGATCCCAAAGGACTATGTCACGGAATCACAAACAGCATTGGTAGGCAGGCAAATACCAGTCTGCTAATGCACCCACCTTTAACTTCTGTTAAGTATTTATGAAAACTAAATAAAAGCATTAAGAGTATGATGGTTTTCACAATGCAGGTAATTCACTTAATATTCATCTCGTGCCAATTTCATTGCCATTTGAATGACTGCACTCTATGTTTTATTGAAAATTACAGCCATCATTGTCCTGGTAAGCAAACAAAATGTTGTGACAGTTTAAACAATCATTTAAGGCAACGTGGCATAGTGGAAAGAGCATCAACCTATGACAAAGGGAGCAACTGCATGGCAGCCCAGCACCGCCAACAAAGAAAGGCCTAAGATTTGCTTTCCTGAGCTTCCTTCTGACTGGGAGCTGCCAGAAGTAATCTAAAGGGGACAGCGTGGCTAGGTCTGTTACAAGTGCTGCGCAAAGCCAACTAGCAAGATTGAGATAATCACAGCAGTTCAAAATGTTTCCAGCAGTGCTTCTCAAACTCTACATATGTATCGTCAAGAGATCTTGTTAAAATTCAGGTTTTAATTCAGTAGGTCTTAAGTGGGGCCTAAGATCTTGTGTTTCTAAAAAAGCTCTCCATCTTTGAATAGTGAGGGTCTCTATCTCTGTAGAAGCACTGGTGTCAAAGAAGCTGAATTTTAACATGTTTTAAAATTTGTGACTCCACTATGCAATGCAAACTATTGCATTTTTTTTCTTAGAATAAAAATACAATTTCTCTAGTAAATGTTGCATCACTGCTAGATAAGGCAGTAGTACCAAAACTAAGTGTCATAGCCAGAGGCTTTCCCTTACAGCTTTCGGTTACGGTATCACTAGTTCTCCACATTGTGACACCTTCGGGTTCTTAAGGAGTAAGTTCTATAGGAACTGACTTCAGAACAAAAACCTACAGAAAGGGGAGCATTTTGAGATGCAATCTAAAGAAGAATTTGCTTACGATTATAAAGAATCCTTCTTACAAAAAATTTAGAGTAGCTTACAATGAAGCTCATTAACTTTCATAATACATCTATGAAGGGACTTTTATTTTACCACTAGAGAAACTATAGCTATAGGATCCTAATAGCTTTGGTCATTAAAACCTTAAATGGCCTCATGGGCTTTCATTGGTGGGAGCAGGCAATGTGTAAAAAGTATGACTCATAAGGACAGATGAACAATAGTTGAAGTTAACCTGAATTATTCTTATAGCTTTACCTTCTATTATTCTGTGGTGGTGAACAGAGCATTTAACCTATATAGGCTTCGGTTTTCCCCATATGTAAAATAAGCACAAGATATAACCTTTTATCTTTACTGTGCAATGCTATAACCTTGAATGACTACCCATGAACAAGTATGCTATTTTGACCTTATTCCAGGTTTCTTTGGTTTGACCCCTAGGAGTCATAGGAATCTATCTTGGAATAGTGACATGAAAAACACTTATAAAACCATATTTTACAAAAAGATGGTCTGACATATTTAGAGGCTCCAATCTCTCACCAAAGTAAGAAGGAATTCAGAATTAATAGAGTAAGATCAATACATTCTATTACCTGTTTACAAAAATAAATAAATTTATTACTATCTTTGCTGTATTATTATTCCACAGTCTAGTGCCTTAAATGTTGAATGTGTGTGTATGTGCTTATATGCACACACGCACATGCATGCAAATTTATGGAAATGTAGAACAAAAATTTAGAAGGATGGAAAGAGTATTTACCTTTTCCCTAGAGTAATTTCAATTTTTAATTTACACACAAAAAGTATCTGGAATGCCATTTACTAGGTAAAAATAGAGGATCATGACACAGGCAGGAATTCCAAGGCTCACTCCTTCCTTTGATGCCATCAGGTCCTTAACTAAAATCAGCTTCTAGAGACTTATTAAGACAGTATCCTTGGAAACCCACCTCTTTGGTATCTTACCTTAATGTGCAAGTAAATCTCACTATCATATTGAAAATACATGCATATACTACTTTAGAAGGACTTTGAAGTCCTGGTAGGAAGAAAATAAGAAGTGTGCTGATGACACACTGTAATGTAATAGCTCTAACCATTAATGTAAAATGCAAGTACATTTTTTTTGAGGAAAATGTCTTTAGCTCTACTTGATAATTTGTTCAGTCACCAGATGCTTTTCTTACTTTTCCCATATAATTTAACATATATTGAGAAGATAACAGTTATTCCAGTTTAAATGTTATCATGTTACAAATCATATTTATCAAAATCAACAAAATGTTATAGACAAAATAAAATTCTTATCAACATGTCAATTCATAGTAAATTTTTGATAATTAAAAATGCATTTGGGTATATGTGAGCTTAATTTTGTTTGACCTCGGCAAAAAATAAAAATAAAATAGAAGTACATATTAGGCTCTAAAATTGTGTCTAAATTTACTTTCACAAAAACAGAAAATTTGACTAGTTTAATGAGTATAAGTAAAAGGTCAAAATAAGTTTTTATAGTATATGTTGTGTGCAGCTTTGCTATGCTATTTGTACACTCCCTAAAATCGTTGAAGCAAATAAAAAGAAAGACAGAATATATGTGTGTATACACACACACACACACACATATGTAAACACAGTATTAATTAGTTATTAAACGTTTTTTCATGATTTCACCACATTCTAGACTACATACCCAATTTGTCTAAGAAAATACTTGAATGAATAAAATCAATACAACAGAAGGTTTAAAGGAAATCATTGTGAATGGCCAGAGAGGATTTATGGGCTGAGTTAGGCTGTTTTTTGCATAAATCGCCTCAATTCCCAGACTATCTTCTTACAACACACCATCTAAATGTTAAAGAGCTGAATGGGATAACTAAAGTGGCTCACAAGACTTGTATTTTCTTATCTGCCTGACTGATGGGAAATAAGCTCCTTTAAGCACGGGAGCATGTAGCCCAAACCTAAGTCTACTCAAAAACTCTCATTGGAGATTAATTACTATCAGACTCATTAACCTGAAGGCTATGATTAGCTGGCACTTTGTTATTGAATTTTTGCTTTGCAAGAACCGTAAAGAAATTTAGTGGCGTTAATGTTGGTGGAGGCCCAAGAGACAATGCTAAACATTTGCTTGTTGAAATTTATATGCATTCACTGGCTGTCACTATCCATTTGACTTAGCTGCTTTGTCTATCTAATCCCTGCAGCATTTTGCCTTGGGCAGAGCTGTAGGGTTAGAACAAAAAAAGAAAATAAAAGTTGGAATACCATTTCTGGTTAGAAGCAAAAGAGAGAGGAAGACAGGAGATGGAAAGAGGGAAAAATGGCTTGACTGAGTCCTTGGCAGCACGAGAAAGCCCGGTCTCACATTTGGTAAGTTGACAAGCTTGGCCCGTGTAACTCACAAATCCCTTTTACGTGCACTTGGGTTTGTAAGAAAGGTTTCTCCTTAAACTAGGATGCGCATTCTACAGGGAAAAGATGGTGATCATACCGGCACAGCAACACTGTTCATGGGTGTTGACAGAAATAATCTTTTCCTGGCCTCCCTAGAACTTCAGGGGTTCTTTTTTTCTCTCTCTTAAAATGGGAAATCTAACAATGATATTTAAAAGACCTAATAATTAGAATTCTTTCCCAATATTTCATGATTATATGACTTCATTTATCCTATAGCTTTTCACTGTAATTTTTTCTTCCCACCTACTTGCTATGAATTTAAAAAAAAAAAACTGAATTTTTTAAAAAGTGAAGCAGGAATAACTTTTACTTTACCAATATTGGTATTCATAATCTCAGTGATTTTCTACATAAAGAAATATTTTTAAAGCATAGGATAAATATGAAGCACAGAAAAAAAATCCATGATAGGCTGGAATTAACATTGTTTTATAAGTATTCTATATTAACTAAAATATGTAAGAATTCTATAGCCACCTAGAATATTATCTTTCCCTCAAGACAACAAAAGAGAAAACAGAAAGGTAGGTGTGTGTGTGTGTGTGTGTGTGTGTGTGTGTGTGTGTGTGAAAGAGAGAGAGAGACAGACAGACAGAGAAGAGAGATGGGAGAGACAGAGAGTGATGTTTCTATACTGATCACACCAGCATTCTTGAGATTCTGCTGAAGGCCAAGTACAAGAAGCACACTGCTCACTCTCCCTTGGCGCCACCTCTCTCTCCTTGTGTTTTTCTCCTTATGATTCTCTGTATCTACTATCAGAACTCAGTCATCATTTTATTATTTATCAGAGACTGTGTCCATCTCCACTTTCTAATAATGACTAAAATATCATGATACCCTATGTCAGCTGATTGTTGATGTCCAACTATATAGACCAGAACTGGGTAATATAGAAGTTAAAGTTTATACTTAAATAGTTGCTAATTCATATTATATTACTCAGTGGCAAGTTTAATACATTTAGACTAATTAGAATAAATTTTCTGTAAGTACATTTTTCACTGAGAGTTAAGTTTATATTTATAATCTCCCAGCACATTATTCAAAATCAATGTTTTATAAATAACTAATATTCCTTGTCAGGTTTCTTTCTCAATTATAAAGAGAAATATTTATTTATTTGCTGGTCATCTTTATAATATATTTTTACCTATCCATGGAAGTAATTTTTCCACTATATTCACTAGGTATTAAAATATTTTGAAGATTCAGTTATAAATCACTAGCTGTGACTTCATGAGATTAGGCACAAAACAACTCAGAGTAAAAGGTTAAAACTAGGCCAAGAAGACACTGCTGAAAACACATCTCTTATTAAAGTTCAATGTTTGTACACTGCGCCCTTGTAGAAGCGAATAAATTAAATTCAGGTCCTTCTATTATTTGTGACCTGGGGAAACTTACTGGAAGCTGTTTAGGATTTTAGTTCACTTACTAAACAAACATTTATTGAATGCCTGCAAAACTTCAGACACGTCCTAGATACCAAGGGAAAAACAGTGAGTAAAATGTAGAGCACAGAGAGATAGGTATAAATTGTAGAAAGAGATACAGAAAAACATGTAGCATCAGCAGCAGCAGTAAATGAATACTGTATAATAGAGGATGAATAAGCTACTATGGGACCAAGATAGAGAAGTGAGCCTGGTGAATTTAGAGAAAGTGTTACAAAGGAGACGGTTATTTGAGCTGAGTCTCAAAGCACAAAGGACTACAAGCAGGGGTTCTTAACCTGGGGTCGAGACATCCTCTCAAGCACCTGTGGATGAAATACAGGGGATCCTTGACTTTAGATAAAAGAAAATGTTCACATAGCTCTTTTCCCTAAACTTTAACCGAAAATTAGCATTTCCATCAATTTTGACTGTAGGGAACAAACCACAATAATATTAAAAGTATCTCTGATCTTTCTCACCAATAGAAATAGTAGAATAATAGTTATTAGCCCTGGTGCTAGATCTTATTAATGCATCAGTAAAAAAGTTCACTTATTATTATATCAAAATCATAAAAATATTTAACTGTCTTTCAATTTAATTGGCTTTCTTTGTACATCAGATGTGTTTTACATACATATTTAAAGAAAGTATCTTGAGAAAGGGTTCTTGGGCATCATCAGAATGCTAAAGGGGTGTACTGTACCAAAAATATTTAATACAAGGATTAGAAGAATAGAAATTTCATTTATACACTAATAGAATGTATCTGCAAAATATTCAAAAGCATATGGAGGAGGAGACTTTAGAGAAGACTAAAGTAATAATCAATCCAAAAGATGAGGAGCAATGTATCAAAAAGACCTGAGAAGTAACTGGACACAACTTTGGCAAAACAAAACACAAATTTATCCAACAAATACCTAATAGACAGTACTAACAGTAGAGTAAAATAGGCTCATAATGAAAATGTGAGCTCAGATTTTGAAAGACAGGAGAAGTATAGAACACAAACAGTATTGGAATGAGGCAAATTTGTGTATAGTTGTACACATCTCTAGCTCCACGTTGGTCTTAAAATTTCATGTATAGTCCTTGAAAAAATATAAGAAAATTATTAAAGATATTGGGATTAAATGCAAAAAGTAGGGCCCCAAATACTATAACAACATCAGGGTTCACTAACAGAGGAAAGCCAAGAGATGCAAGGCATTTATGCTTGAAGAGAAGAAAAATCAAGGTGCATTGTCAATGCCATTAGTCAGACTGGACAGTCTTGGCTAATGGGCACCAAATGCTTTCCGAATATGAAAGGCAGTCTGTTTAGCTGCGATCTAGTAATAGAAACTCCATGTTCTAACATAGCTGAAAGTTGAAAGGCCCTCACAGAACACAGAGGGCCAGCAAAGGGTGCATAAAAAATGGAAGCAAGGAGCGTAAAGCTTTCAGACATTTTGCCAAGTTACTTAATAATAAATAGTATATTTTAATGTATTTGTAGCACTTACTATGTTCACAGGACTGTTCTAGGTCTTTAAAACATAAATTTTAAATAATTTGCCCGTGATCACCTAGTTAGTGAGAGGAATGTGGGTAGGACCTATACATGGCTGGCTGAGATGCCGGAAGAGGGGGTCTAGTCAGTCTCCAGAAGAGTATCCTGGAAAACTTTCAGAGTTCCTTAGCTGGGTGAATAATTAGTTGTGGCAGTTGCTGCCCAAGAAAGTTTCTCACTTTCCTCAAATAAACAGACACAGAAGAAAATCTTTCAATGGTGGAAACAAATGGTGGTTTCCTGAGAGATGTTTGTTTGCCTGCCAGTATTTGCCTAGAGGTCAGTTCTCTCAGACCAAAATATGTTGATGAATTCAGTGTGTGAGTTCTCGTGGCATTGAGGCTCCTTCTCTTTCTACTTGAGTGTCAATGAGCAGCCCTCTCTGCACTGCACCCCAACTCTGCTGGATGTGACTGCTCTCCCGCTCTTTATGACCATGAAACCTGGGAAGCACTGACTACGAGGCTGTGGATGACACGGTCTTTGAGAGTGACTCATTCCTCCAGCTACCATGTGTTCCTTCTCCCAGCACCTAAACTCTCACTACTGAGAATGGGTCTAAAATCATAAGTTAGTTGTGAATTGAGTCTCCAGAAATGAAATGTACACCTCCGCTGTCAGTGTTAGAAGAGCATATATTCCTCCACATGGCAATGACAATTGAGATATTGAGTGCTTTCTTATGTCCAGCAATATCTATCATGTTTTATGACAGTGTTTTTTTCTTCTAGGATTGAAAGAAGTTTCATACATAAGCCATCCTTGAGTCACCCCTTTCTCTTCTCTACTTTCTAACTTAATAAATCACCCAGTCCTATCTCTCCTACCTCTGAATGTATCTTTAATTTATATATTTACCACTCCTACTGGCAGTGACACTGCCACCTAGGTCTTACGAGGGTACTGCAGTAGCTTCCAGTAAGGCTTCTCCAACTCTGGCTTTTTCCACATGCAGCTTATTCTCACGCAAAAGCCATAGTGATCTTTCTTAGTCAATGTTCTGCTTCTTAGCTCTCTATGGCCTTCAGAATGAAATAGGAATTCTTTAACCTAAAACATGAAGTCTTTAACATGACCTCTGACTCTATCTCTAGCTTCATCTCTCACTAATCCTTCCTTCTCAATTAAGCAACCATCCTACCAAATTATATTTGGCTTCACTGACATGCAGGCTCTTGGAATTCTGGGCCTTTGAACATATTTCTTTTCCTACGCCTCATCCCCTTTCCCTTTCCCTTTTTTTTTTTTTTTTTTTGTTTTTTTTTTAATCCTGGCAAATACCCCTCAGTCTTCAGAAGACAATTCCAAAGAGCCCTCTTCCCACAGCAATTTCAGAAAGATGCTATTGTCCTACCTCCATATTGTCTGTGAGTTTGTGTCCCTAGTAGATAAGGCCCAGGAGGCCAGGGACAGTGTTCTCATTGTATTTCCAGATCCTATCACAGCACCTGGTAGACTCTCAGTAAACATTTATTAAATGGATAGATGAGTAAGATAGAATTGTAATAAGGTTTGTTTTGAAATAAATAATATTGATAGAATAATAATGCTTTCCAGACAATATTCTATAGCTATGCTTCTTTAAAAGTGTTAAATGTCACAATTTTGCTATTTCAATAATCACTAAATAGGAATTGATGCCCCTTGATTAAATAAGTGACACTGGTAGAACATTATATACTGTACCTGAAACAACAAAGTATTTTTTTTTTTACTAAATGATTACATTTTAAAATTTTGCTTTGTAAGGTAGTTTTTACATTTTTTTTCTCCCCAAAATGCAGAAATCAAATAACGACAATTTTGCTTAACCTTTACAGACACAAAATCTGGTCATTCTTTCCTCTCTTCTCTATACCAGATGAGCTAGATACACAGGAAATAAAGAAAATCAACTGATTGACAAGAGTAAATAATACTGGAAGAGACTGTGTGGGGGTAAGTGTGAGGAATGGAGAATATAAGAGACAAGTAAACAATTCCCAGCCTGCTCTGGTTACCACTGAGAGGAAGCAGGGGGCAATCTATGGGAATAGCAAAAACAAAAATTATCTACAAGCCACAGGTAGATTAGTAAGTGTCTTTAGTGCAATCATTTTGGGGGTCTAGATACCTCAAATCATTTTATTCTTTAATAAAACCTCTGTTTAGCCATCATGCTATCCCTAAATGAATTGAACCATATGGACATCAGATAGAAAACTAGCTGATGCAACTTGAAATGCTCTAGGTTGATTTTTAGGCATCAGTGTAATGCTTGAAAAAGAACAGAGTAATTGGCTTTAATTAGTACATTTTAAAATAATTTTGGGGTTAGTTTTGCCTAGATATCCAGCTTCCCTAGAGCCAAGACTAACTCCAAGTGGTATCAGGAATAAACCCAGCCTAATGACTCTTTGTCTGGACAGCCAGAGGCAACAGCACAGACACTCAGTCTTGACTGTTGCTATTATCACCTGCTGAGACATTCTAGCTACTCTTCCACTTACAAAGACAAGACAGGGGACCCTACGGCTTCCAGAAAATGTAATTCTCTTCTCTGCCATCAGCATACACACTTCACTTGGAGTAGTGAGAAGTAATAGCTTTTACTTCACTTTTTGACTCGGGGTCTTCCCTTTTTTTCCCCACCTGGGTCTAGGAAGGTGAATAGTTTCCAGGGCTACCATAACAAAGTATCACAGTTTTGGTGGCTTAAAACAATAGAAATTTGTTTAACAGGTCTGGAGGCCTGAAGTCTGCAATCAAAGCTAGTAGGGCCATGCTCCCTCCATAGCTTCTAGGTGACTATTCCTTCCTTGCCTCTTCCAGCTTTCAGTAGCCCCAGGCATTTCTTGGCTTGTAGAGGCGTCACTCCAATCTCTGCCACCATCTTCACATGATGTTAGTCATATTGACTAAGGTGTGACCGACCCCATCTTAACTAATTCCCCTGCAATGATTCTATTTCCAGTTAAGGTCCTACTCACTGGTATTGGAATTAGGACTTCAACATATCTATTGTAGGGGACACAATTCAACCCATAACAATAGGATAAGAGAAATCACTCTAGTTTGCTCTTGCAATACTCATAGTCTATATTTATGTTTTCTATGTACAGCCCCTCTCATTTAGAGGAAAAATAACTTATTCCTAGTTCCATCTTTGGACTGGAAAGTTATCCCTCACTTGGAATTATGTGGGCTAGTTGATTACCAAGTTTCCACTGTGCTCCATCCTCCACATTCACCAACCATAAACAACTTTCCAGTTTCTACCTCTTTCTCAACTATAAACATTTAATGGCCACTAATTTGTCAGGCAATTCATCACTAAACTATCATCTCCCAGAAACTCAACCCCAGAATTCTTGACCCAGTGAATGCTTAACAATTGTTACTAACATGAGAACTTATTTCTTTTGGTCATTCAGGCTGTGCTCTAAAATTGTTATATATTCACTCTCACAAATCTCAAATTCTTACACATTTTGTCACCACAAACTCAAAATTCCTTCACTGATGGTTATAGGAAGAAGAGTTAGAGAATCAGTTTTATGAAAACCAACTGTACCATGACTCGACTTGGTTTCTGGGGAAGAACACTCATCCATATTAATAGACAAAGAAAGCATGGTTTTATTTTTTTCCCCTCTTTAATTCCCTCTCCTCCTCCCCACTTCCACCCCTGACCTATACGGATGTTGCCGTCTCCCATTTTTTAAAAACTGGATCGCTGAAGGCAGGGCGTCTCTTCCCATGTGCTCACGGCACGCACCTAGGGGCCAGTGTACCCAGGGGGCCTGGCACATGGGTCCGTGACTCCACCTGGGGCACGAACCCAGGACCTTCTGCATGGGAAGCAGATGTGCTAACTACTACACTATGGAGCCACCCCAAGAAAGCATGGTTTTATAAGTTACATGTCACTTGGTCTTATTCCTTGGGGACTGAGTCTATCAAAGTTTTATATATTAACCTGAGATGCTCCTTTATAGGTGGATACGTGATGTATTAATTAACTATAACATCTGATTTACCCATTTTGGAAGCCTACAGACATCTGTAACAATGATACCAGCATAAGCTATGGGAACTCTTAAGCCGTATGGTGACATGAAAAATGGCAAGAAAGCACCAGTCATCACAAATCCAGTAAGGAATATGCCTCTCAGTATTAGATGGGAGGCTCCTAACATCCCCTGGAGACAACTGTAAAAAAGTCCCTGCCCTGCTGAAGCTTATATTCCAGAGTGAAAGGACAATCAGCAAATAAATAAGGACATTTATAATGTGCCAAATGTTACATGCCAGACATAGAGATAAGGGGAGTTGGGCAGTGTCAGGAGTAGAGATGGGTTGGTTGGTAAAGGAAGTCCTGCTGAAAAGGTAGCATATAAGCCAAATATGAATAAATGGAATGATAAGCCAGTTGCCTTGTTATGCCTCCAGAAAGGATCCTTTGATTTTATAATATCTCTTTATGGATTTCATGCTTTAAAACATTTTACTTTTCAAGAACTTAAATTCTTGGTTAATGTCGAAGTACATTCTCTTTGTAGGTAGCCCCTCAGGATGAAGACAGAAGTTGGGCTCTTGGCTTTTATAGCAGAAGGCTAACTTCAAATACTGGCAGGACTTCGCAACAGGACCTTCGCTTCTATGTTTTTTCCAGCTCTAGATTTTTACAGGGATGGTGTTCATTTAACCTATAGGAAACCCTCTTGCCAGTCTTCATGGTTCCAGCCTAATGTGACTTGCAATATTGTTGAGGATACACATACTAGATGCTAGTCCATAAGCAGCAGGAAGCAAAGAGCATTGTGTTGTTCAGTGACATATTCCTGTGCCAGGCATATAGTTGGTGCTCCATAAATTTTTGTCAAACTGAATTTCTTGAACTTATACCATCTGCCTGAAGCATTCACTGATCACTTGGGTTGATTCTCCCATTTAGGTTCTGCTTCTATATTGAAACTATCTTAAAACTATATTATTATAGTTTCTATTTTTCTTTCCTCTCCATGATGCAGCACATCACTGGCCATGATTGTTCTTTCAGCTATTACATGTTAGATTACTGAATGTGTCAGAATGGCGAGAAATCAGCGATGTAACAATGTGGGATGCGGGTAGGGAGAGGTACATTTTTCTTTAAATGGAATGATTAGATAAAGAGAAGTTCAAGGTATATCAATGCATGTTTGGAGAGTTGGCTATCTGGAGGAAGGGACAAGCTGCTCACAAATAATAAAGCCATTTTCTTTTCATTACCCTAGTGATTTTAGCTGTTTTAAGATAAGGAAGGTAGAGGCTCCAAAGATCCATGCTTACTGCTGGTGGTTTAATCTTCAGGACCGCTGAAGACACATTCTGCTTTGTTGTTCATTTCTCGATTTGTACTGGATGCCATCACCAGGGTGGGGTTTATATTCTCCCAGCATGTGCTTCCACGAAGTTCTGCTGCTGATAGCTATGATTTTAAATTCTTTCCTACTTAGCCATTTTCTACATTTTATCATATCCCAACCTATTATCGATGGCGACAGCCACAGATCCCTGTGGTTTGCTCTCAGGAAAAGATTTTTGTGAAGAAAGGTAGATCTGGGAAGAATATC
The DNA here is from genome assembly GCA_003508835.1 of Eonycteris spelaea. Taxonomy (NCBI): domain Eukaryota; kingdom Metazoa; phylum Chordata; class Mammalia; order Chiroptera; family Pteropodidae; genus Eonycteris; species Eonycteris spelaea. The sequence continues at coordinate 7,104,848 of PUFA01000043.1, read as the reverse complement.
AACTGGTGCTGAATTCTTTTGTAGAGATCTCTTTTTTCCCCTTCTCTTTTTCTGAAAGAACTTTCTCCTCTCAGAAATGAAACACATCCATCTCACCTAAAATTCATCAACCTTTTATGTTCACTATTTGTGGAGAGTCTGTTATATTTTAGGCATTTCCTAGACCCTGAGGATATAGGAGTGAATAAGAGACAATAATTCTTAATCTCATGGCACCTATATTCTGATTTATATAACATGAGGTGGCATCTTAATCAAAATTTTCTACTTTCCATAGACCAGTGAGGAATGGGGGCATAGGCTGTCATTATAATGTGCATATTTGGCTTTCCTTGGCTAGATTTTGACTTTAACTCACATTAATTTGACTTACATCTAAATTAATTTGTTGGCACCTCATTATGTACCATCACTGGTTTTAAAAATGATAGAAAACACTAAAAAGTTCAAACTCATTTGCTTAAAAGCTCCAACCTTTCTCCTGAGCAAAACCTCTCATCATACCTTATGGAATGCATATAAACCTAACTGGGAAATACAGAGAAGGGAACTCTTGCTTTGCAATGAAACTAGCTATAGTTTAATGTCCATTTTGAATGGTTAGGGTATTTTTTCATAAACAGTTCATAAATTGTTCTTTTGGTTATTTCATCAGTTGCAGCTTATTACTACAGAAACCAGCTCTGGGGCTATGTTCTCACTATTCATGGGAAGGGTTACTCAAAGATAATGCCCTCTGCCCCTCCAGTACTGAAGCAACTGCACCTCCATAGGACAGAGCACTATTACCATCAAGGGAGACCACAGTCTCCTCAGACTGTGGATACTTCATCGCCCAAGGTGAAAATGGTAGAAAAATGCAACTTGTCACAAATTTGCTGTAAGTGGACAATTCCTGCCAAGCTGACACATGTAACTTTGCTTCCTCTGATGTCACCGGATAATATAACTCAATGCTGAAACAGTGTTGACAGTAGAAAATGAAGAAAAAAAATGAATCTGTTGAGCCAAGGATAATATTACAAAAGAAAGGAATGACTATGAGGCCATTTCTGCATATGTCTGCATTTCAATTGGCAAACCACAATCTGGAGATGTGTAAATATCACCATGGCTACCCTCTAACCCAGGATTCTGTTCCCAGGTGTGAGGTTAGCACTTTGCCCACAGACCTCTGCAAATAATTAATGGCTCAGAAAAAGAAAAAAATGTTGCTGCCCTCCCTCCCTCCCTTTTCCCTAAGCAGCGCATGAATACAGAAAGTAAAATAAAATGAATAAAGTCAGCCTTTTAACCAACTGCCCAACACAAGTCATTACTTGGCAGTGGCTATAACATTTGTTTATAATGGTTTTTCACAGCATGACATCCACTTCCAAGTAGATGTCTTGATAAATATGGCATCAAAACCCATGCCTAAGGAAAAGTTGAGTGGAGATGAAATTATTTCATTTCAGAATGAAATAGGTAAGTCACTATGACCATCTGTGATCTCGTACACAAGCAATGAGCTGACTGAACACACCTGCCATGCTTGTAACCATATCTGCATGCCATGCTTTAAAGGCAATAAACGAAACTTCAATTTCTTGCTACCTTTCACAGCACCTATCATCGTAGGCACTCATTTTCTTATTCAAGAAATATTATGGGTCATGTACTAGATACAGGCACCGTGCTAAAATAAGATATAGAGGCACTGCCCTTATAGAGTTTAGATTGTAGCTGTGAAGGAGAATAATTATCAAGTAATTCCACAATTATGTAATTACACATAATACTTCTATGATCTCTTCTTTGATTCTACCAGTGAAATGAATTATTCCTTCCTCTGCTCTCCAATAGTATCTTTCTTATTTCTCTTTCCAACATTTACTACCTTATGACATGAATTGGGTGCAAGTTTCTGTTTTATTAGACTGAAATCTACTCGAGTAGGAGTCACATCTTATATTTGTGTTCCTAAACCCCTCCTCCCCTCTCACACACTCCTCTCTCCCATTACCAAGCCTATGCCTGCAGTTACTACCATAATGTCTTGCATAGTGGAAAAAGAATGTAGAAATAAAGCTTAACAGTTTACTAGCTTTTCTGTGTGGGTCAAATCCATTTCATTTTATTTCTTCGTGTCTCTATTTATATATTAAAAAGAATTTCCCACCAGCCCCTTGGGGCATTATAACTCTAAGATAAAATGGTGATCCTCAACATAAAGGCAAACGCAGATAAGAATCCCTGAGAGGCAGGACAACCAACCCAAATACAACCCATTTGTATGGAAAAAGGAACAATTTCATTGGACCTAAGGACCCAAAGTTGTACCAATGCTGGTTGATACCCCTATCCACTCTTTAATAAATCAGAAAATAAAGGCAAAGCAGTAGGTTTTTTGTAGTTAAAATCCAGTTTATGTTGAGAGTATACTTCCTAAAATGTCCCTTTTGATGAAAAGTAGTGACATGGAGTAGTTTTTAAAGTGTGTTATCTATTAAAATGCAAATAAAAGGCAATCTTTATCAGTCTCTTCATTTTTGTTTTGGAGATTTTACTGTCCCACAAAATCTGGGAAAAGCTGGCTGGCCCAGGATGTCTGCTTTCATTGGTTGGAACAGCTATGAGCAAACACAACACAGATAGTCGAGCTCACATCAGGAGGCAACTTATTGGCTGGTGTGCTTTATGAAGACAGCAATCAATACCCAAGGAGGTTCAGAAGATCATTTGGTTTTTGGCAGGAAGCCTTCCAAATCCAATGATAGATACTGTAGACAGATATACTCAGCCTCTAGCCTAGTTGGTATTTTTTTTTTTTCACATAGAGATGATGAAACTAGCATTTTTCATGAAGCTCATGGCTGGTGATGTGATTATAGCTGAAATTAAGTGTAGAGCAAAACAACAGAATAGGGAAACCAAGAAAAGGAAGACAAGAAGGCAGCAAAACATATAGAATGAAGAATGATTAAAATGGTTGAGGTGGAGAATAAAGTGAAAAAAAAAAGAAGGAAAATGAGAAAGGAATTGAATACATTCATATTTGCCCCACAATTGCCACTGCCAGTTATAAGAGCCAGTTGTTCATAAACTCTGTGTTGCCTCTGATTTCTCTCTACTTTAGTTGCTGAAGGACAGAAACCAAGCTTGCAATTTAACCAAAGACTTCTCAGCATAAACATAAGCAGGTCAGCTTTATCAATCATGTAGCAGCCACACTCAAGAGCGAAGAACCCTAAAATTACATATATTTCTGACATACCAATGTCTTTACCTTTGCTAACTTTGTTTTCTTCCAGGGCCAAGGAGATGAGTTAAGAAGGAGTAGTTACGTAGTGCAGATATTAGTGAAGGACTGTGACCTCATTCTTGGGGACAAAGATCACCTTTCTGGAACTCTCCTTTCTAAACTACTGGGGTGGGGGTGAGAAAAATAGAAAAAAAAAATCCAAACTATATTTTCCCCTAAGCCTTTCTCCAAGTTCTTTTATTTTTGCCAAGGGTGAAAAGAATTATTAATATGATAGCATATATACCTTTATATACTTTTTGCAGGTTTTAACATCCACAGAAAACTTCCCTACTTGGAAATAAAGATCTGCTCATGGTTTGATGCTCGGCTCATCTATTGTAGTCTGTGGAGTCCCACCATCCTTTACCAAACAGAAGTGTGCTTGAGAGCTTGAAGCTCAATCTCTGTTTCTGAGGCTAGTGCTTTCACATACATCAGGAAGGTCTGAGAGAGAAGGCATGCAGGGTGTCCAACGACTAAAGACAAGTTCCTGCCTTTTGGGTCCATTGGCTGCAAAACCAGAGCTAAGGACAATTCTGCTGGCAGGGTTCCCTTCCTATCTCAATCCTTAGAACTGAACCATCCATTGGATAAATATGATAATCCATTGGTTCCTCCAATCTTTCTCGATTTGTTTTTCATTAAAGGTAGAAATAAATCTTTCTGTTCAGAGGATAGGCATTGCATTGCAGTTTCCATTCTGAGTTATGCTCCATTTGGAAGTTAAAAAAAAGAGGGTCAAGAGCCACCATGGAGAAAGAATCATGTTCACAAACCCTGTGGTGAGGTTGGGTCACATTACATTCCTCCTCACCCTATGCTGAGTGAAGCTTAATGCCCATGTAATAAAGATTTTACCCAGCAGGTGGGAGTAATTACACACAGCTCATATTTCTAGGCAGCAAATTTCCTGCAAATTTATAATCAACAAAAGCATTGTGGTAGATCCCGCAATATCTTTGAATACTGGATTTGCTAACCCATTCTCCAATTTGCAAAATATCTATGGTTAATTACAGCTCAAGAGTCTTGAGTTTACAACCATAAGTAAAGTTTTGCTAAAGATTAGAGCAACTTGCAAATATTTACCATGGAACTGAGCCTTTCATTACAATCTCTATTATATTGTTTTATGTTTTAATTTTTAACTTTTAAAATTTCATTTAACTGGGACAATTTTGTTCTTAGTATTTTCTTTTCACACTTTACTTCCAGTCTGAAAATACAATGATTTTACCATGAGTTTTGCTGTATCCTCATTGCGAATTTTAGCCAAATTTATATATATGAAATACCTATACACCTGAATTCAAGGTGAAACATTTACCTAGACTCTCAAAATTGAGATGCCTGATCTGTTCCTTTGATCCAGATATTTTGACAATTTTCTGGCATAGATTAGGTTGCCAGCATTCCATGATGATGGATAAAATACTTTCTGAGGTCCAATATTGTTTGATATCAATTTAGGAACATGTAAATAAAGTCAAGTCTTCAACTTACCAGCTGAAGTAATATGCTTTGCCCTTTGCTTCACTTGGTAAGGTAAAAGGAGAACTACATGAATAAACAGTTGATCCTTAAAACACATGGGAGTTAGGGGCGCCATGCAGTCAAAAATCTGCTTATAACTTTTAATTTCCCTGAAACTTATTTATCCCTTGATATGGAGGGGTTAGTTCCAGGACCCCCATGGACACCAAAATATGCAGATGCTCAAGTCCCCTATATTAAATGGCAATGATCAGTACCTACAGTCAGCTCTGCACATCCTTGGACTCCCAACACCAGTCAAAAGCAGTAGAGGGATTTATTGAAAAAAGTCCATGTGTAAGTGGACCCACACAATTCAAACCCATGTTGTTCAAGTGTCAACTATACCTTTTACTTTAGTCAGTTCGTCTCGTGGAATGTAATAAACAGAATTATTATCTTTATTGATACAACTTTTGAACCAATCCTGTCACGGAAACTGACTAGATTAGTATTCCTTTTTCCTGAGCACAGATTTCCCAGCCTCCTTAGACTTGGGTGGGGGCCATGTGCTAATTCTGACCAACGAAACGTGAGCAGAAGGGTGTGTGATTGCCGAAACAAGGTAGTTAAGAGTGTGTATTGTGGTGGGGGATGCTGTATGCATGCTCATGACTCTTACCACACTCATTCTGCCTACAGTATTGGTTGCATAATGCCAAAGTGACCTTGAAGCCATGTGTCGAAGATGGAGGAGCCACCTCCCTCTGTTACAGCACAGGAAAACAAAACAGATGCCTGAGTCACCTATCGGAGAAGCAACTCCATCAAGAACAAATGCACTAGAATGTGAACCAACGGGACACATGTTTCTGCTGTATTAAAACACTAATTTTGAGGTCATGATTTTCGACAGCAGTTGGCATTCTGCAAGTCCTAAAAATAATAGTGTTCTTTTTTTCAAGTTTGCATCTACTTGCACACCAACAAAGTGCCTAGACACAGAGAAAATGTGTCATGGTGCATACTATTTTTGATATAAACACTAAATTATCTTTTGTTTGAGGATTTTTTCCACACTTTACTTTTAGCTTGAAAATACAATGATTTTGCCATGAGTTTTGCTATATCCTCATGATGTATTTTAGCCAAATTTATATCTATAGAATATAAATACAACTGAATCTAAGGTGAAGCATTTACACAGACGCACAGAATTGGGATGACTCTAATATACAGCTCCCACATTTACTTTTATAATTTTAGGTTCATGAATGGCCCCTTTATTTTATCTCTCTGTGTGTGTGTGTGTGTGTGTGTGTGTGTGTGTATGCATATAGACACACATACACATACAGGCTCTTGGCCCATTTAAGCAACATTGCCAGCTTGTACTACAGCCCCTCCTCCATCTTTATTGATTCATGAGCCTCTGCCAATGACTTTCCCATTTCCCATTGTTTTCTCATTTTGAATTCACCCAATGATTTATAAATTTTAAGTCCTATCAGCTATTTGATTATAAATATAATAATATTTTATGTCTTTTTAAGGAGCCAATGCTTGATAATGGAATGTGGGATAGAGCTAGATTAGAACTCAAGACTCCAGAAATTCTGGCCCAGTGGACCATGAGATGAAGTATCTGCATTTATTCTCTTATGTCTTACTTAACAGTAAGACAATAAAGACCTGGAATGCTAACTTTTCCCTTCTGATGATACTTAAAGACATCAGTATGGTCTGATAAGGAAAACAAAACATGAGTTTAATTATCTTTGACTATATTTTAGGCTTTATCACTTGCAGTCACAACTTTTCTCATCTGTAAAGTGAGTGTCATCTAACATAGCATTTTTCAAGGTGAGTCAGGAATATCCTTAAAACACAAGGCATTAATATACTAAAATTTTAGTGTTCAAGTCCATAAATAAAGTTGAATTATTATTATTATTATTTTTATAAAAAGGCTTTTCTAAAGGACTTTAGAAATCGCCACTCAAAAGAAAGATAAGAATCCACCTAATGTAGTAGCGTTGGTAATGAAGATGTTCTATAAAATCCATAAAATGTCTCATGTGTTTTAATCTAGTTTTAATAAGGACATAGAAACTTAATTATGACCCAAATCTGACAATATTAAAACCTCCTGCTCATAAAGGAGGTGTCTGTAAGTTCTTTGGCTTTAGCACCAATCCAGACTTAGGGCCTGCTGTCTCTGAATGTCTGATTGTGTGTACACACATATATAGGCATTCAGAACATGATGTCTTGTTTCACTTGATGGTTAAGGGCATGGGCTCTAGAGTCCGACTAAGTTCAAACCCCACCCTCACTGTGACTGCTAGTATGACCTTGATCATGTTTCTTAATATCATTACCTCTCATTTTATTCATCTGAAGAATGAGAAAAACAATGGTAATTTACCTCATGAGTGGTTGTGAGAATAAATGTGAATTATCTCTGAAGAAACACTTAGCAGAGTTCCTGGTTATGTGACAAATGTTAACCAAAAATAGCTATTTTTATTATCCTTTATCTTCATATTTGAATTGGTCCCCTTTATTCTTAGTCCCATTAAATGAACCCAGCATGCCCACAAAGGTGACCATTGGCTTGCATAACAGCTACTGTGGGTATCTGTGTTTTGCCTTCATAATTTTCCCAGACAACCCTTCATTATTCCACTCTCCCTCTACATTGGCTCTTGCAAGTTGCCTCACAGGGGAAGAAACATGCTCTCTTCCTATGCCAGACTCAAATACATATTTATCTGCCCCAAGATACTTGTTTGGATGTCTAATAAGTCAGTAGATAAAATGAATTCTACTCTTGTGCTAGCTTGACTCAGAGAATCTAATCTGTTAGCTAAACCATGGCCCTCCTATTACTACACTATATTTTATCACATCATGAAAAGTTGGTCTCCAAAAATATACATTATTTGAATCATAATTGTAATATAGAGTGATTCATACCATTATGATTACTAGGAATAATGTAACAGATTATTCATTAATTTACCCCTAACCATTGTAATAAGATAAGCCTTTTTGGCAAAGGACATTATGTAATATATTTGATTATTCTAATTATCACACATATTCTATATTTTTCATCAACTATTTCTTTATTTGAAAAATACTGGGAATAATTTTAAAGGGAATCATTATATTCCCAGTTGACACATAAGGCCTTTTTGTTTTTTTAATAATCAATGTACTTTAGAAGTGAAACAAAGTTCATAGTTTCACACAATTCTGACTAAGCTGCTAGTTTTGCTACTACTGATGCCAATGAATGCCTGACTCTCTCCTTCCACCATTCAAATTCCTGCCAGTGCCTCTCTGGGGAAACACATCTTGAAGACAGAGGGCAAGAGAATTATGTAGATGTGGTCGATGTGATGATCAGTTAGATGAACTGGGCCTTCTCATTCTCACAGTAGATGTGACTAATGGCAGAAGAAGTGGCAATGGCTCTCTTTGAGCCATGGCTAGGCAATACTGACCCCTGCCAAACTCCTACACAGGAAGAGGGGTATCTAGGGCACTTTCTCTTAAATGAATGGATGGATATGACAATCAGGATGGAAGTGACAGAGAAGTTTTTTTGTTTTTGTTTTTGTTTTTGTTTTTGTTTTTTTGAGTTAAAACTCTGGTACCCCAATTTCTCCTCTTTATGCCCACCCTTACCTCCCAACCACTCAAGTCTGTTATGTTAGGAAAAACTGGAGAGGGGAGTAATGGTAGAGACTTATCTCTTACAGGCTTCTTATCTTTCTAGATCCATTCAGTGTTTTGTATGGGGTGGGAGAGGGAAATGTGTTCTATTTTCTATTGGCCCAATTTATTCTATTTTACTTAGGGAAACAAATTTAATTGTGCTGGCTAGCTTGTGATAACCAGTGTAAGGTGACTCCTGCTTTGCGATCTGTTTTGAGATAAAACATACATATCATCTGAACCAAATAAAGGAGAAAATACAACTACATTTTGTTTGAGAAAATTCCCATTGATGAGCTGACGATTTCTTTACCTTTTTGTAATCCCATTCTCTCATTCTTGGCAGGAAGCACATGACACTCTCATAATGGATACATAAAGAGTTTATGTGTGTTCTGGGGGTTAGAATATCAGAAAGTGATTATCGCTTCTAGATTGGAAGGGGCAATCCACTAAAAACTGCAGCTATCAGTTAGAAGGGGATTTCCAACAGAGCTGTGGCATTCAGAAGAGTAACTTGCTACTGCCGACCATGGCCAGGCAAGAAGGGCTTGTGGGGAAATGAATGCTTGTGACTTTCTCCTTCTACCCTACAAATTCCAACCAGTGCCTCTCTTCAGAAAAACCCAACTAGAAGACAGAGGGCAAGGGAGTCCTGTTGATGTGGTCCATAGATGCCAGTACCCCAGGACAGTTTGGGGGAGCCATGTAGAGAATGAGTGAGAAAGAGAACATGGAGAATTATCCCCTAAGCAGATCTTTAAGAAACAAGCCATGTACACTCTCTCTCCCCCATTCAAATTATAATGACCTGTCCAAGCATAGTTCAAGTGAGTTTCTTGGGAGCATCTCCTCATGACTCTAGATTTTATTAGTTTCTCTCTTATTTGAATTTCTAGCACTTATAATTTGTTTTAGTATTTTTTTCTTATATATGTAAAGAAAGGGAGTTATAATTTGACATTTGAAATATTTATTTTTGTAGGATATTGGGGCTTGGTTGGAGGCTATACTGATTGATAGTTATTTTATATTTAACAGCATTGCTCCTTAAAAACATTATTAACTCCATACCTTAATACTTTCAATTTTTTTTTCCTGAACTTTCTAGCTCAGTGCGCTCATGGGATTTACTCTTTTAACACTGATTTATCAATTGTCTTCTATGTTTCCAAACCTGTGTGTCAGGGAATAAGGATATAGTCCCTAAACTCAGGGACTTTCTTCTTTTCATTCATTGATTTACTCATTTATTCCCCAACATTTTAGTGTGTACCTACTACATGTCAAATACTGTGTTAGGCACTGGGATTACGATGGTGACAGAAAAATAGACATGATGTCATAGAACCTACAATCTACTAAGGGAGAAGACATTCAAAAATGACTTAAAAAGCACAACATGAGCAAATATAAAATTATAACTATGATGAGTGCAGTAAAAGCAAGGCTACAGAGCCCAATGAGGATAGAAGATAAAGGGCACTGACTTAGGAAGATCAGAGAAGGCTGCTCTGAGAATGTAGTCATTAATGTGAACCCAGAGGATAAGAGGATAAGAGTTAACTAGGTGGCTGCTAGCTGGAGCTCTCTAACCACAAGGAGCAGCAAAGACTATGTCTCCATAGATAGAATGGCAAGAGAGAGGAGTTAAGGAAAATGGTGGATTAGGATGATGTACTAGGAGACTAGGCAAAGAGACAAGGGCCAGGAACTGCCTGCTGGGTAGGTCTTGCTAAGTATTCTGGTCTTTGTACTAAGAACGTGGAAAGGCATGGGGGCTTAGGTTGTGGGGTGACATAGTCATGTCTGCAACTTGGAATAATTGTTTTGACTTCTTTATGGAACAGAGTAGCTCAGGTGAGAAATAATGGTAGCTTGGACTACGATATAAAGGAAGAGAGAAAGAGAAGTAGATAAATTTGAACATGAGGGAAACAATCAATAAGAACTTGGGGATCACTGGATATAGAAGTAAGAAATATAAAAACAGTGAGAAATTTTCTATCCTGCATTTGTAAAATTGGTAAGGAGATAGTCATTGAGACATGAAACTAGAATAGGACCAGATACAATGAGAGAGGAGAACAAAGTGACAAATAACATGCTATTCTCTAGTGATATCAGAGTTATAACAGCTTACAATAGAAGATATAATGGAAGCAAAGAAGACTGAGAACTCATGGTCACTACAGTGTTTTATACTGCAACCAGAGCCAGGAGCATTGCCCGGTGGTACATTTATTGTCTTTTTCTAGCTCTGGTGACTTAGAAAATATCTAACACAAAACCATTTAGTATCTATATGCTAGAAAAACATGAGAATGTGTCCTTCTCCCTTTGCACTTGGAAAAATTGAGATTTATGGCAGTTAATAACTTGGCTAAGGATATACAGTCTGAGTCAGCAGCAAAGTGAAGGGAAAAAAAATCAAGATTCAAAGAGCTGGAAGGAAATTTAGAAACCATTTGACCTAGCCCCTTCATAGAGCAAGAGTAGAAATTTTTGTTCAGGTCTGACAGGTAGTTAGTTATTAACAGACTTGTAACTAGAACCCAGGTGTTGACTCTCAGTCCTGCATTGTTTTTTTTCACTCAAGCACCCTCTCTGAGTTTCAAGCTAATGTTCCATTGCTCCACACTTTGGCCTCTCCCAGTAGCCAAAAGAATTCTTTCTGAAAGTGGTGGATAGAAAAAAATATTATGGAGCAATTGAGGCCCAACTATGTCGGGTAAAAATGTAAGCTGATGTGAACTTTGGCAAGTTTATAAGCGGCACATGTGAGAACGATTATGACAATTCCCTGAAATCTCAATTTTTTCATCAATAAAATGTGATAGTTGTGAATAATTATGTTCTTGTTCTATAAATTATGGTTCTATGTATGATTCCCTCAACATCTAAATACCCTGGCTCGACTTGGGAAAATAACCCTACCTTTCATTGTTTGGAATATGTTTCCTGATGAAAGTGGATATGTGCTGGTTTTTATCATTGAACATATTTTCATGTTTAAACTCCAGAGAAAGTGAGAGGAAAGCATAAAACAGGAAGCATCTGTATTTTTAACTGGCAGAGCAAGTGGAATTTGATGTGGCTTCAACATTTTTCACTGCCTTATATTAACAGATGGCTAGAATTCAAAATTGCTTTGCATAAGAAAACGGGTAGAAACTTGTAAGAAGACCTTGCAGAGGGAAGAAGGAAAAAGGGAAGTAAAGAAGAAAGAGTGAAAGAAAGAAAGAGGGAGGGAAGAAAGGGTAGGTGGGAGGAAGGATGGGGAAGGGAGAGAAGAAAGGGGGAAACCTATGAATACCATCAAGTATTACTGATACATCACTGCAGGGAGAAGAGGAGGAAGGAAAGGGGCAGGGATGAGGAAGACAAAGGGAGAAGAGGTCAAGGAGGAGGGAAAGGAGAAAGTAGAGAAGGACAGAAAGGAGAGAGGGATAGAGAGAGAAAGATTGCAGAGTTGCATTGCATTATGGCTTAGAGATAGGGCATGTGGTTTAGAGCTAGTTGATCTATTTGGAAGCCTTGATCATCCACTGTTTGCTAATTGAGCACTCTAAATTATACAGACTCTCGTTTTCCTCATCAGAAAGATAAAGCAGCCAAGAAAGAACAAAAGAAGAGCTTCAAGTGAACAAAACTTCAACAAAGAACATGCTTGTTGTTTGCTCAAAAGCAGATATGTTTAGTAAGACTTGGTCCCAACACCTGGATTGAAGCACAGAGTTTCTCTCGTTGACTTAGAAGGGAGGTTAGCCCCAGGGTGGTTATTTGATCTCTAGAAATAAACTGTTAATAAGTCTTCTCATCCCACTTTTTAGACTTCCAATGGTCTTTTGTTTTCTGTGCTTAGATTTCTTTTTATATCAAACAAAGCATACTATACTTTCTTCCCTAGCAGAACCATGCATTCTAAAGTTTTCCAAACTTAAGGCTCTCTGAGATGTTAGAAATGCATGGAAATTCAGATCCGAGTAAGATTCTTCTACAGCTTTTCAATAGAAGTCTTGACTTAAAAAGGAATAAGTATGCAATATTTTGCTGTTAATGAGAGACATTTAGGAAATTTCTGGTTGGCATATACCTAACACATACTTTATTTACACACCTTGAATTATGAATAGTAAGTAAATTCAGCTGGTAGGCCATGAAGGCAAAACTTGTTTTTCTCTCATTTTCTTCCTCAATAGTGCAACTTGCTATCTACCTTTTTCTTTTTCTCCTTCCTTTCTGTACTCAGCCTTCCTTCTCTCTATCAGAGTCCATCTACGGCAGACCAGAAGTGGGAGGCCTCTCAGCAACGAGGAGAGAGGTGAAACGTAAAGGATACGTACATCCTGGGGTTGCTTCTTCTTCCTCTATGTCTGGAGCTCGCTGTGAGCGGATCCCTGCACAGTCTCCTACCCCTCCTTGCCTCTTGCCCCTTTCCTTCTAGGTCTCTATATCTCTTCTGCCACTGCCTCTGACCCCGAACTCCCAGCCTCACTTGAGCCTTACTTCAGACCTTTGTGTTCTCAGTGTTAGCAATTTTCTGCACTTTCCCCCTTTCACTACAGACTCTAAAAAAAAAAAAAAAGAGAAAAGAAAAAGTACCAGAACTGCTTTATATCTCATTGGTTTCTTATTGTTGCAAACAGAAGTTCTTCCACAATGGATGATGACAGAGAGCCCTGGTTGAAAAGCAACTGGTTGAGGCATTGGATTAGAAAGCAAGCTGGTTCCTGTTGGGACTAACATTTGAAAAAAAAAAAAACATTTCTGCCACACTGTAAATTCTGTTGATTTTTTAGAACTAGGAAAAAAACCTCTGGCTCTTGCTCTTAGCCACATGGGGGATGGAGAATCCTCTCTCCTATTAAGCACCTGAAATCAAAATACAGTATGTCTTGTCCCATAAAATGATTGTTATATATAGTTATTATTATTCTTTACCTGTGAGTTTCTTAACTTGGATACATTAGAATGGGTTCCTACACCCCTTCAAATTGGCACATCAATTTTTATGTGTATATGTATATGTGTCATAGCAGGTGAATTTATTGAGACATGGAATTAATTCATAGCTTTTATCTGATTAAAAAAATTTTTGATCTAAAAATAGATAAGCAAACTTGCCCCATAGATTAATTAATGTAAAGGGTTATTGTGGGCTGACCTAAGGATTTAACTCATTCGACACTCACTCTTTGGGGCAGATGCTTCTAGATTATAAACAACTCACTTAAAACCAGCTTGCGAAACATAGTATTTTCTCATAAATCGGAGACTGACTATATTGCTGGAAAAAGTTCTGTATGAATTGATGTGTGCACCACATGCAACAAAGGAGTCTACTATTTAAAGAACTCTTATGGGAAATTATCTTATATTCATTGATCATTCCCTACATTACCTGAGTTGTGACTATGAATTAGATGTCCTTAAAACAGAGTACTTACGCCTGACTAAAACTAGGTTCTGAGTCTTTTTGAAACATGTTTCTTTTATCCATTAACTTATCTTTAAAAATAAAAGTTAAATTTGGAATATGTGACAAAGACATCAGCGTTTCTTCGAAAAGAAGGGTCACAAGAATTCTCAATAAATTGTAAATCTCCATCACCAGCACCCAATGTGAAGAGCTACCTCCATGTAAGGACCACGGCTTTGAGAAAACGGCATTTCCTTTTTCCTTATTCAGCAATATTTCTTTCCGATGGCATATCTGAACACTACATGAACAGCTATAATTATTACAGTGCAAAAAGTTATTTGAATACAGCTGTGGAGTTCTCTGCATGCAAAATAAATAGCTAAATTACAAATAATTAGTGTCTTATTTTTAAATTTTGCTTCATTTAGCCTAGCTCACTGATAAGGCATTTATAGACTACTCCCATTAAATGCTTCTGGTTTCCTCACTGGAAATACTGTGGAGGGCTTGAGGCATACAGAAGGCCTTAACTGATGATCTCTTAAATCCCTTCCAATACTGAAATTCTATGACTATCACCCAAAGGGACTGGGCCTCACAGGTGCAATATTCAAGTCTGGGGCCTGAAGGAAAAGTTTGGCGGCTAATCTGACCCTGTCCTTTCATCTTATACAGGCTGTTGCCAGGTCTCTTGCCCAGATTCTTGATTCCAGCTGCTTTAACTGGCTCTCTCCCTTTCATTTTTTGCCTGCTTCTCTAACAAGTACCAACACTAAGGTTTCTGATCCTCATGGATTTTCCTGCTCATGTTTTTCCTTGAAGTCGTATTCCCTAAGATCTAACTTGCTGGGCTCTGGTGGATTCCTCTGGCCTGACTTCAATATAGCTCTAATCTATACCTGAGGCCATACCACCTCAGACTTGCTTTCCTGAGACCTACATTTGACTTTTATCTTGGAGGTTATTTTATTTCATTTATTTCTATGAGTTATATTTTTGTCCAGATGAGGGCCTGATGCTTAGCTTTTCTGTTCAGGCCTTTTTGCTTTGTCTTGGCCTTTCTCTCAGACTTTTTTCCAGGACTTCCATCCAGGTGGCATCTAGATGTGTCAAGAAATAATATTCCCACATCTCTAATTCTTAGAAATCTCCCTAGGCTACAAACATGCCATTTTGTCTTAGGTACCCGGGTTCTTGTGCAGCTCCTGTTAGGTATATATATTTTATTTTCTGTACCAGCTGTGTTGCTTCTTGTTTATAATGTACTCCATTTCATACAGATGCTCCTTAGCTATTACATGTCCTCCTAAGAAATCCCCAATTAATTTTTTTTTCTCTCCTTTTTTCTGGATACCATTCCGGTTTGCACCTGAAAAGATGACAAAGATAATACAATGTGTCCCATCTTCTTTGTTGCTGTCAATGTTGGTATGAGGTTGAAAAATACTTGAATCTTAAACTCAACACTTGTAAACTGTTCTCCTTCTTTTTTTTTTGTCTTGATTTTAGCCACTAAGAAACAAATTAGAGGATAATTTGTGATAAATATGGAAATTACACATTTTTTTTATTCACACTTTTATTTGAACATGGGCTAAAAGTGAAGGTCTAGGCCCCTTACAACCTCAAAGGCACTGACAAAGTGAGGAGGCAGCAGGGCAGGGTGCCTCCCCCTCTGCCACATTTACTCTCAGCGGGAGATATTCATAAATTAAAATGTGGCATTTATTGCTCCAGAAGGCTTTCAACCCTTTGCTCTTTTCTTTTGTGTACATAAAAACAAATAAAAATGCAGTTTGTAAATGCGGTGCAGCCTCTGTTGCTTTGCATTATTTTCATTTATTTGATTGTCTTTTGAGGCTTATATTTGACATATATGGACGGCTTCTTATAAGCAAATGGATATGGAAATAAAGCATCTTAATAAATTCAGTCAATACATATATAAGAATGATTTTTTAAAAAATTCCGGATCTTGCTGGTACTGCCAAGAAAACCAGCATTAGCAGATGAAAGAATTTCAAAGTGGAACTCAATATTGATCAGTCCTTTTACTTAGTATTCCCTTTGCATTTTGTTTCCAAAGAGCTTACAACCATTCATCAGGTTTTTTATGTCAAACCTGGTAGACAAAATATATGCTCAAACTCTACTTTTCAAGTTGGGATATTGAAATCTAGGGAAGTGTCTTCCCTGAAGCTACTGCCACCAACCAAAGAAAACTGTTTTAGTTTTGGGGGGACTTGAGATAATTAAATGAAGTCCCTGCCACGTAGTATCTTATTCTGCCTTTATAAATCCACATCTGAGTTTCTTTATCTATGACTATAAGTTGAAAACAATTGAAAATCTTAACACCTACTTCTGGAGAGTTGTGAGGAGTCAGTGAAATGGTATCTATATAGTGGCCAGAGGATAAATGTTTCCCAAATATTAGTTCCTCTCCACCCGCTTCCCCATGTCATACCCCATGATATTAAAATGCATAATCATTTTACACTATTTCCAGCACTGGTCACATGGCGCGGTGTCCCAGAATCCTTTAGCAGTAACTAAAAGCTTTTCTAAATCAGCAGAGGCAGCAAAGTAATCTGTACAAAAATTCCTTTAGGAGCTTCATAGTGGAGAGAGTCTGATATTTGGAGCTAAGTTCTGCCTCTGCTACTTCCTCAATATGTTCTGATTATTGCACAGTAGTTAGTGCTCAGGCTCTGGCTCCTGACTATTTGGGTTCAAATCTTGGCTCTATTCTCTTAGCTGTGTTTGCCAGGGTAAATTACTTAATCTAGCTCTGCCTCAGTTTCCTCACCTCCAAAATGGAATACTAATAATGTTATAGGCTCGTGATGAGGTTTAAATGCATTAATGCTCTCAAAATACTAGGTATATGTATTCAAGATATTTTAGTAGCTATTATTTTATTATTGTTGTTGTTGTTAGTATTGTTGTTGTTGTGTTGTTGTTGTTACTACTACAACGACTACTATTTTGGCCCTCAATAACCAAAATAATAACTTTGTTTTAATATTACAAAAGACTTTCATATGTACTAGTTTTTTTGAATATTATGTTTATATGGGAAAAAAGGTGAGTTAACTGTTATTATCACTATTTTATAGTAGTGTATTTCTTTTTGTAGGGGGGTAATTATATAGTATTATTTAAAATTTTTCAAACAATACATAAAGATTCAAATTTAAAAATAAAAGTAAAGTTGAATCCCACTACCTAACAGTAAGCCACAGTTAGCAGTTTGGTGAACACCCCTCCAGGCACCATTTCGTGACATATATATGTAGACAGATGTGTTACAAATGTTATCATACTCCATGTTCATTTAAAAAACATTAATTAAATACAAAATTGGATCTGGGAATATTGGTGGTTGGAGGAATGTAGATGATTTGAAAGATATTTGGTATTTAGAGTCTTCATGATAGACTACATATGTGAGATGAGAATTATGGAACAGAGATCATTTATGGTTTTTGCCAAATATCATAGGATCGGCTGGTGGGGTATTTATTTAGGAGGGAGCACTCATTAATGATGTTTTTTATTCATTAATATAGTATTTCATTATATGTATAGTTTTTATATGTAATTTAGTTAACTATTCCTTTATTGAAAATATTTTTAGTTGTTTCCAAGTTTTTCAAAATTTTCAACAATGCTACAGTGAATATCTTTATAAAGACATTTGGTTTTACATTTATCCAGGAAGGGGAAATTCCATGGCCAGAGGGTATTGCAATATCCATTCTGATGCACACTGTCAAGCTGTCCTCCATAAATGCTGCACCAATGAAAGTTCACATCAACAGAACAGGAGACGGTCTTTCTATTATTCTACCCTTGCAACCCTGGATACCTGATCTTTTAAAAATTTCCTTTTAAAATGCCCACTGATAAATAGAATAGGTGATGAATATTCAGAGAGGTTAAATAACTTACATGACATCACACAGCTGAGTAGTAAAGCTGGACAGAAAATTCAATTTTCTATTAGCACAATGCTTGCTTTGCTTAGTTTATAATTTTTAAGAATTATCTCATAAAAAGCCAAAAAGTCAAACAAAACAAAAGTCCAAACCCTTCACAAATAGCACATCTTAGGTCATACCCCCACTACTGAGGGTTAAGAATAAATAACCTAGGCATGTTGCCATTCCTTTAAGAAAGAGCCAAGTGGAATGATGTTTAAGAGACAACTCTGAAAGTCCTCATCAAAGATTTCTCTCCTTCTGAGTCTTTGCACTGAAAACTCTATCAAGAAATTTATACATCGGGTTTAAAATGTTACACGACTAAAATCCTCTTTTTAAAATACAAAATATTCCTTTTTATGATAAAAAGTACGTTAAAACCATTGGCAGAGTGGAGTGATTTACCAAATTGATCACATTCAGAAACCCAAAGAAATGAAGCTGACAGCACATGTTAGTTTTGCTGTGGGAAGAGTCAGCCACAGAAAGGTGAGACTATGGGAGAATACACCTTAATCTAACATCTGCAACTCACAATGTAGTACACAGCCTGCCAACCACTTTAGAATGTTCATAACAATTTAGACACTTCCTCAAATGAGATTCAAATTCTGCACAAAAGACATGGAATAAATTTAGGCCATGAATGTCACAATTCTACTTTCCTGATACGTTCTCTTTGCCCCAACATAGCCCCTATGAACATACACTTTTCACCAAAGAAGATAATGTGCCCAGAGGCAGAGCCCATACGGAGCACTCTGCAAGCATAACAAGGGGAGTGTTCTAACGGAGACAGCAGTGGCTGGAGTTGGCTGGACTCTGGTACTCATGAGACCACAGGTTTCCTTTCTTTGGGAACCAATCTATCTGTCTCGTCCACTATGCTCCTGCCAAAATGCTTGGCAGAAAAAGGAAGAAAGGGTCTAGAGGTGAACTATAGAGGGAGAGAAGGAAATTAATGTTTACTACTTCTCTATACACCACACATCTTGCTAGGCATGTAATTATCTTATTAAATTCTCATGATAATCTCTCAATATAGGATTCCCCCGCCTTTGCTTTGCCACATATTTTTATGATGTTCTTCTTTTCCCAGCCAGCTTTTTGTAGAAATTAAAAGTTATTCCACATCTTAAAAGCTTGGCTACAACAAATAGGTGGAAGAAATGGCAAATGACACCTTTTCAGAAAACAAATGTATGCTAAGATTAACAACAAAACTTTCTTTTAAAAAAATTGTTTCCACCAAATCATGAAGCTTAAACATGATTTTACCAGTTCTCTGCTAGTGATGCCAAACAATTAAGGCTCAAGGAATGGTTAATTTCATGACTAATTAAAGGTTTCAAATCTTTTGTGGGAATTTTCTTCAGGAAAAAATCTTTCTAACATGTATAGATCTGTATTGCTGACAGGAAATCCAGCAAAAAAAATGAAATCAAAAATTTTTAAATTGATTAGGGATCCTTAATATGCCTTGGGTTTATCATTCTGAATAGCATATTTATGCACATAAGGAAGATCCAGGAGCCTAAACCTGATTCCATGTATACTTTGAAATTAATCCTCTTTTGAGTAGTTTTTAGTGGTCTTTTTCCCTAAGGGAAGTAAAACCATCAAACTAGTTAGTAAGAAGTTTTGTTTCAGTTGCAATTAATAAACATTTTACAACTTTTCTCACAGATCTTTAGGAGGACCTAAAGGAACCAATGAAAAAAAAGCTCCCATGTAATTAGAGGTTCCCATTCCTAGTTAAATACACAAGAGTCCTGGTGAACAACATTTGGGTTCTGACTTTGCACTTTGCTCCAGAGGCACTGAGCAAAAAGATTTCCTGCTTCTCACATGTCTTTGTTATGCACCTAAAATTTCCATGTGATTAGACTCTACCCAAGAAATTATGAGAGCATTCAGCTTCTTCTACTCTGGTTAACCCAAATGAGATTACATTAGAGTTTGGCGGCAGCATATTGACCCCCATAAAAATTACAGTCACTAAAAGAGTGTTTGTTGCCTTATGATTTGTATCCCTTCTAAAAGAATCCCAATGACCAGAGGTTATGCTCCAACTTTCCAAAGCCTGCAGGGAATTTGCTGAATTTTAGGGGAGTCATTGTCTTTATCCCCAAAGTTGTTGATTAGAATAAACACCTTAACACCATGCATGGAGGCAGACTTTTATGATGTTAGTGTCCACTCATGTTCTAAAATCAGGTTATTCCATTATTTTATACCTTCCCTTTACGGAAATTAGAAAAGGAACCCCCTGATTTGAGCCTTTGGCTGTGTACTATGTTCAGTATACATAATCATTTATGGCAGCCCTGCAAGCATATAGGAAAAGTTGTATGTTTTGGACTGAGTATTGGACTTGGGGAACAAAAACTTAGATTCAAAATTAATTGGAATTGTGTCAATATGTATTTATGGGAAATATAATTCTTATCTGTTTATAGGAATATCTTCTTTATTTTGAAAAAAAAATAAGCATCTAAGAATGACATTTATCTATTAAGTCACAGAAAATTAGAGTACTCAGTAGGTTCTGGTTCAAGTATCCCAGAAAACAAGAAAGAAATTTGTTTCCTTTTGATTTTTTTAACCCTTTTTCTGGAAAGTCTCTCCTTGTACCTCTTTGGGCCAGTCATTAGATACAACAAAAAGCAGGGGAGAAGGATAGATTGAGCCTTTGGTTGAATTCGGTTAAGTCTAAGCCCTTGGATTTTTCCACCTGGTTGGCTTAGTTGAGTGTCTCTGTGAAGGTGAGGCTATTGAAAGCCCAGTCAGACATGCAACTGGCAGCCTGGCTCTGCTACTACTCACATGCCACAGAGGAGAAAAATGGAAGATGGATTCATGAAAATAAATGAGAACATGGGCAGTACCTCTCACTCAAACTTCAAATTCTGTCTTAAGAGCACATACACACATGCACCAAAAGCTAGCAATACACTTAAAAACTAGAGCTGAGGAAAGAAAAAAAGCAAAGAGAGTCAGTAGTAGTCCAAAGGCCTGCTGTGATCATTATGTTATTTTCAATTATTGTGATCACAAAACATTTTCAAGTATATTTCACTTATTTTAGTGGACCTCTTGAGGGGTGTCTCCTAGATTGCCATTTTTAGCCAGGCTGTGATGTATGGGATGTGGTATAGAACATTTCTGGACAAAATCTTGGCCCCCAAGAGTGTAAGCCCCAAAGAGGGCTTACAATTAATTTCATTGTAGAATGACACAGGTTCCACAACTATTTGTGCTTGGTGAACTCAACTGTTTTCAAGAATACTCTACTAGAGATAGAATTAATACTCCTTTAATGGAGAAAAAATTAAAAGAAGGGAGAAATTATAGCAAGAGACCTATAAGACACTGACTTATTTTTCTGTTTCCAAAGATTCAATAAAATCCCATACCAAAAGACAGTGCAGAGCTAAGTCATTTCAGCCCAGCTGAAAGTCAAGTTTCCTCTATATCCTTACCATTTAATTCAATAAATGTTTATTGTATACTTAGAAGACATTATTTAGGACACAAATTATAGCATAGAATTTAAAAGTTATGAGAAAAAAGTACAAGTTCAGCTCATAATTTATTCAAATATACTTTAGATTTTTACATAGAGTAAAAAGCTGTACTGAAAAACAGTGCAGGGTGGGAGACCCATGGGTCCGTAGATCTGAGGTCATCTTGTCAAATCCTTTAGTGCAGCTCAAATAGTGATAGACATTTATCAAGGATTTGGGGAATTCTTGTAAATATTTAACACGTACTAACTCCTGTGTTCTTTTTAATAATCCAATGAGGAAAGTATTCCTATTGTATATGTTTTACCCTTGAGATTTTAGTGGCAAAGAGAGTTTATAAAACCCCCAAACTTACAGGGTAGCAATGGGTAGAGCCAGTATTTGGGACCCTGTAGTCTGGTTCTAGAGCTTAAGACTTCAACCACTTTGCTAGAGCACCCCTCCAAATGCTTACAGGGAGCAGGAGAGAAATGCAGACTTGAAGACAGCTGAACTGGCTCCAGAAGAAAGATGAGTGGCGGACTTTATGGGACTGGGGAGTACAACACCCCATCTAGAAGGGGCAGGTCTTACTCAATTTTAGGCAGGAATCTGGGTCCTGTTGCCAGAGCTGATTTTTCCAGACAAGCATACAATTGCATTTATTTTACTGGAAATCTCATGACTTAATCTCATGACTTTAAATGCTGAAAACTATCCCAAACAAATAAGCCAAAGAAAAGACATCCGTAAGCTAGATATTTGTGACCTCTGTTTTGAATGGAGCAGCGCTCCACCTTTTTGAAGGTCATATTGCTCTTTGAGAATCAAATGAAAACTATTCAACTTCTCATGGACATCTAAACCTAAAAAGACACTTGCAAGATGTTTTGCAAATAATTTCATAGAGGTTATACATAGATCTTCTACAGTTCCCTGGACTTCCAGAGATGTAATCTCTGCTCAAAATGGGCAGCAAATATTCAGTGTGTTGTCTATGGCCAGGGCACCCTGAATGTGCTCGATCTCATCTGATCTTGGAAGCTAAGCAGGGTCGGGCCTGGTTAGTACTTGGATGGGAGACCACCTAGGAAGACCAGGTGCTGTAAGTGTTTAAAAAAATATATTCAGTGTATTCGGTGTGTTGGTGCCATGTTATTGGAAGTGTGTGGGCTCAGGATCTGACCTAGAACCCACCTAGGAAGACCAAGTGCTGTAGTGTTTTAAAAATATATATTCAGTGTGTTGGTACCATGTTATTGGAAGTGCATGGGTTATTCATTGGGGGAAAAAATAAAGAAAAACACAGGTCAAAATTTAAAAATCAAATTGCAGAAAAAAGAAAGGAAAACCCAAACCTAAAATAAATAAACAAAGGAAGTAACATCTTAAGAATGGTACCTTACTCAGCCTTCTGAGTATATAAAAGAAATTTCTGCGTGCATCCCATGGCAGCTCTCTTTGCCTAGTGATAGGTGGATAAATGTTAGACAAGACCAGCAGCATCTTTCATAGTGAAGCAGTAATACACAGATGGGAATCTATAAATCTCTGCCTTGGCAGAATGATGAAACTAGAATTTCAGCCTAGAGTTACACACAGTCACACAGGTCTCTCTCTGTATCTCTGTATCTCTCTCTCTCTCTCTCTGTATCTCTCTGTCTGTATCTCTGTATCTCTCTCTCCCTCTCTCTCTCTCTCTCTCTTACACACACACACACACACACACACACACACACTCACAAACACACACTGTACACAGCTTTTCTTCACTCAGCTATTTCACTAGCAATGATCACCATTTGTAACTAAAAATGACAACTCTAGGCCCAATAGTTTTTTTCCTTCTTTTTTTCTCCCTACATTGTCATTCAGAATGTCTGTCCTTGGCTTTATGACTGAAGACACTTTCAGCAGATCCTCATTCTCTTGCAGCCCTGCCTTTCTGTCTCTCAGTCACCAGATGCCTTTGTGTGATAAGGATCACCCTATCTCCATGCTGACTGGCCTGTTATGGCTGACCTTCTCTAGCAGGTTCCAACTTGGCTACATGATTCTAGGTTTGTTTGCTTGTCTGTTCTTTCCCGCTTCAGCTCTTTACAGAGCAGATGATGGCCTCATTGGAAGTTAAATTGACACTAACCAGAAATGCACAGGAATGGCAGGCAGATGGAGGGAGGCTTACAGACTCAAAGAGCCTTCTATAGCAAGGTGTGATACAGTGTGATCAACTCCACACTGATGATGAACCAATACAGTGATTCTCAACAAAGTGCCAACTGCCCCCCAAACTGGCAGAATTTTCAATGCATGCATGTGCATATGTGCATGGATGTGTCCATGGACATGTTTCCAATGGATATGATCTGTGGACTTTGGAGGAGAGAAGGTAACTACAGAGGTGGATGAAATGCTGTGGAGTATAAGCTTCAGGCAGTGATCAGGGTCAAATAATCACCCTAACTGCTTCTTACATTTCATCACCTTGTTCTTATACTGACCCATAGAAGTCCCCGAGAAACATGTCTGTTTAGTATTTGGTGTAGAACTCAGTTCATGCCATTGCAATTCACTTTAACTCAAGGGTGTACTGAGACCCTGATATATGTTAGGCACAGTGGAAATACTGGGGAATAACAGTTAACCAGGCAAATATGGGCTCTGCCCCCAATGATTTTATAATCTGAGGAAGAATGGGCATTTCTTGTAAACTTTCATTATTCTAGCTGTTGATGCAAGCTATTTAAATACAGAATAATCTAGTATCAAGAGATTTTCAGTCCTAATTGACTTTAATTTATTCATATATATACATTATTAGTACAAAAAAAAATCCAGGAATTTAGCAAAGAGCCAATTGCTTTTGAAAGCAGAAAAATATTTCCTCCCATAAAAAGCCATGCACAGAAGCTTGGACTCTAGACATGGCCATCTGTCCTGTAATTTGCCCAATCAAAGGCAGTAGCAGGCAAGTCACAGGGCTTTCATTGCCCCAAAGCTGGCAGAGGCTGCAACTCAGAGGCCAGTGGACCAGTAGACTCCAGGTACTGACCAACATCTGAAAGTCTACACATTTTGGATGATAGTAAGTTAATGCTGTCTGGGGCCTTAATTATAAGACAAAAAAAGTAACATGGCTTTGGTTTGCTTCATGTTACCATACTAAGACACTCTTTCTCTCATATATATGTATATGACTCTTCATATATGAAACTTTGTTTTAAGCCTAAGACAGATATAAATACACATTTAGAAATCCGATCCATATTTTAACACACATGCCTGATATAATTTTGTATTTGTACATGTGTTAGCCCTATTTTAAAAACATTTATTTCTTTTTCAGAAGCCAAATTCTCATATTATCTCAGTGGTCTAATGAATAATTTATAAGCACAATTTTAAAAAGTCAGAAAACAAAAAACAGTGTTTTCTTTTGCTCTGTGCTACAATACTGTGTGTAGGAGGGGAAAATGCTAAGAGGTTCTCAATAACATTTAATCCTCTGGCCTCTTATAATTTTCTAGGAGGATTTTCTCCAGACCAGTAGCTAGTATTTCTCGGTTAAGAAAGAGAATTCTCCCTACTAAATATGTGTGTAGAAATCTGATGCTTGTAGATTTGGCCTATTTATAGTCTCTGAAGGTCAGTGACCCAAAAGAAGAGGAATGATCGTGCTTAATATTGATTTTCCAAACCTAGTGCTCTGAATGGGCTCTTTAGGGAATTACACAGCCTAGGTAATCTAAGAATTAACACAGCAGTGTTATCAACCCTCACACCACAAGGATAGACAGCTGGCTCTATATACCAGGAAATATTGAAAAAGCAGGGCAATACATACATATTCAAATTCACATCATCCTCAGGCTTTCATTTGAACTTTCAATATAAGATGATCTGGTGAAACAGACCCACGAGATATCCATTCCCCTATCAGAATGCCTGGGGTCAGGCAGGATGAGGTTCCTGGGGCTTTAGGAATGAGGAAGCTGTAAGTCTCTACATTAAATTTTGTTTGCATGCAGTGCAAACAGATACCTAATAGCTGGTTTGATCCCCTGCCCAGGAAACTGATGGAAGAGGACAGCCAGTTTCAGGGATGGCAGCAGAGTCCAAAGACTTCCTGCGGAGCTGAGGATTACTAGCAAAACTCCAGCAGTGGGAACTTCCCTGAATAGATTTTTTTTTTTTTTTTTGTCAGCACTGGTAACATTAGACATGGAAACCAAGCAGCTATCTTTTGTTTTCAAACTAGAAAAGTCATGAGTTGTATTAGGTGGAGTTACAAAAGTTTCTTATTGTTGGTTGTGGAGCACACCTCCAGCTGGGCAAGCTTTTGGCACAAGTCTCCACAGAACAGGTGAAATGTTATGTTGAACTTTAGCCAGAAGAGACAATTGTCTATTTTTCAAATGTTATTCAGTGATTTGTGGAAAGATTATGAATAGTTTGGATATGTGGATGTATAGTCATTTATGTATGTGTGTTTATATATACATATAAACACATAAATATTTTATATATATGTGCGTGTGTGTGTGTGTGTGTGTGTGTGTATGTGTGTTAAACTCAAGCAACTATCTCGTCTGACAAATATCACATCTGTAGACAAAGGCTGAATAAAAGATTCCATCAAAAGGGGCCATTACAAAAAGTTTCCCCGGCCAAAATTTCACTTCAGAAATAAAAGACAACAAACATAGCTTATGTCTCTTGAAGGTATTAGCAGTTCTTAATGAGAATTATTAACTAATTCATTGTTAACATATCTATAGTTGATGCAATGGAGGCCAAAGAGTTGGAGGAAAATCGGTATTGAGTCATAATTCCTCTGTTATATACAATGATTACTTTATCTTCCCTTGGCAGCTTATTACTCCCTGGTACCACATTACTGGACCATGTCGTAGAATGGCCACTGACCTTATCAAGTCACTATTATACTTATTTACCAATCAATCCATCACTATATATTTCTGATTCCTGTGTGAAGTTTCTTAAGGACTGCATGAGAAGCAATATACAGATTTCTTGTTTTAAAAGAGTTTAGGATACTAATAAAATGTGTTCATAAGTACCAAGTACCAGAATAAAATAATCGACAGAGGGAATGAGGGAACAGGAGTGGGGAGGTGGGGGAGGCGTGAAGGAGGCGGGGAGAGAAAAAGCGAAAGCAAGAGAGAGAATGGGTACAAACTCAAGGGTTCAAAGCAGTGGATAAGAATATAAGTTTTAACTGAGTTCAGAGAAAGGATAAGTGAGGCTGAAAATATCAAAGGAGGTCAGTGGAGGTGGAGGTATTGAGACGCGTGGTGCCTTAAAGTACCTGATTATAGCTAGAAAACAGGACAGAATTTTCAGGAGAGGAGAAAGACATGAGTAATGAAGAGAAGGCCCTGGATATCAGTTGAGTCTCCACATAAAGAAAAACAAATAATACTACACCACTACCTGACATTAAATAGATGTCTCAGTATTTGACAGAAATCTATCCACATGAAGAACTGCCCTGACCTTCAGTGTTCTTGAGAGTAATTCCAGAATTGTAGTGTTCAAGTAATTCCTTTCTAGAGCAAGGGAATGTTTCTTGATAGAAATAGCCATAAGCCCTGGGTCCCCGAGGCACTTATAAGCCTGAGTCAGAGTGCAATGCAGGAAAAGAACATCATTACCTACTGTATTCATGGCCATAACACTTATAGCTACTGAATCCTAGAGCCCCTTGGTGCAATGCATCCCAGATACAAACCTTAAGTGGTCACCTGAGGCAGGGCAAATTAGGAACCACTCCAAGAGATACTTAATACCCCAAAAGGAAGCTACATGATTCTCGTTGCCAAGAGTTTAATCATGCATTATCCGTGTGGTATAAATATGTATTCTCATCTTATTTGCAAATCTTACCTTTTAAAGCTAAGTGTGCACATTCGTATACTTCTAAAAAAACTGATAACCATATTAACATGCCTACTGTAACTGGCCTCTACGTTTTATAAAAAGCATGCCTCATATATTTCTATACTCTGTATATACATAACTGTGATATTTCTTTTCAACATTTATCACTCTGTCAAAGGACAAAGGTTCATAATATCTCATTTTGTTTCATGATAATTTATGATTTGTTAAATAAAACATCAGTTCCTTTTTATCTTTGCTTCATGACTACGCAAGAAAAAATTGCTGGGTGGTTCTCTCTCCCATTCCATTCTCTGTCATCTAATCAATAATTAAGCAGATTTCTCCCCAAAGCTTCATTCTGACAGCCCAAACACTGGGAATTGGAAGGGCAAAATGGGAGTCGATATATTTACACTTGACCCTGAATAATAAATATAGTTTCATCAGGTAGAAATGGACATAGCAGAGGAAACATTTTATACTCATACATAGAATTGTGAGAGAGGGTTATCTATGTTCTAGAAAACTCAACTCTTGGGTGTGTCTGGAGACTGAGTGAGTTGTGAGTGGGGAATGATATGGTCAGAATGGTTGCTTAACGTCAAAATATTAAGGACTCTCTTATGCTATGCCAAAGGCAAACAGTCTATTTTCTTTCTTTTGAAAAACTGCCTGGGATGAGTTTTAAGGGGGAAAATAAGAAAAAAAATGGGTTCAACCACCTTGCATTAAAAAGTGTTTCAAGCCTCCTATAAAGCATGGCCTCGGAAGCTTGCTATGCTCTGAGCCAGCAGAACTGCACACACCAGTGGGCCACGTCACCATTTCGGGCCTGGAGAAGGACAAAACGGTCTATTGGTACCTTGTCATTGACAAGCAATCTTAAAACTTGCGTTTTATGAAAAATACTTTGCTCGTATTTCCTGCTTCAGATGTTTGTCTTTCTTGGGTGTTGGGCTTAAGTGACAGGTGACCACACAGTGTTGACACAGTTTGTCCTCAGTGGACGATTATATATTATATGTGTTCCATTGGTACATTGTCCCCGAAGTTTAAATCCACTTCTACTGTTAAAGTGGTGCCGTACAGCTGCCGTTAGGTTCTGCCAAGTCGGGCATAGTTGCTAAATTTGTAAAGAGGAAAGAGCAGGTTCTGGGGAAAGAGGGCTTTCCAGGAGGTTACAGCCCCTTCTGTCTCATCAACAAGGACAGTGGACATCCTTTTCCAATATTAAAAGCCTCTACTGTCTACTTCTAAATCTTCAACATCAAAAGAATCCCAGAAAAGACAGGACACATTTGGGTTTGCTGGAGAACCTCAGAAAATTTGAATCTTAATATAAAACTACACCTGGCAAAAGGAACATATAGAAAATATACATTTAGGAATGACTGAGAAGATTCAGACTAGAATTGAATGAATACTTACTGCCTGAAGCAGAAAATAGTCTCTCAAAAGGCAGGAAAAGCAATTTTTGTGGTACCCAAATGGAGACAGCCAACCCAAACTTGAGAGACGAGGATGCCTGTGTACTTCAGGGGCTCTTATGGAAAGAGGAGGTGTAGGAATGGAGGTAAAAACTAGGACTAGAAACTGGATTTTCCCAGAGCTCTCTCTTTGCACAACTGTCTATAAATGAAACAGATTGTCAAGTGCCTGGAATCCCTCAGTATATTATATGTGCATGCAAGTGGGCATCCACAGAGACAATATCATTTCCACTAAATTACTTTACAGACAAACACCTACTCAACTGCTCTATAGGGATAATATCCTTATTATTATAAAGAGAGAAACTGGCAACCAAGTGGGAAAGGAACTTCCTCAATTTAATTAAAAATTCTTGATAGAAATCGTGTAAAAAAACCCCATGTTTATTGATTCTCAACCTAATAAATCAGAGATACATTACATGGCTCTGTAATATATAATTATTCCTTATATGTCCTGAAAATGCATGATATGTTATTAATTATTATTGTTAATTAAATGTAGTTCATTGTCTATGGTTTTGTTAAATACTATTAATACTAGGGTATTACATAAGGCCTAATTCTTTAATATAAATTATGCCATCTAAGCATAAGAATATATAATCTGATTGTGACACATGATTAAATAAAACATTTACCATTTCAATGCCTCTTGGAAATATCTAAATATGCTGGCACACTTATTAGCACTTTACCTGACTTTGTTCAAACACTGCTTTTCCTGGATCTGTACAACCCAGTAGTGAGGGAGTCTCGGTACCCCAAAAGGAGCTATTTGATCATGCAGTAAACCACTTATATTAAATCCCTAAGGCATAAACCCATCTTCCTGCACCTGCATTGGAGTCACTGAACATTGTTGTAGAAAAATACACCCCAGAACCACAGATCTCAAGTGTACAATCAAAACTGTCTACCACCTTTGGAGAACTGCGACAGATCTGAGACATTACCCTCCCCATTTGCAAAGGTAGCTTGCCACTGTTTCATGGATGCTGGCAGGAGACGTGAGAGTTTGGGGTCAGAGACCAGGGACTTTATAACAACAGCAGTACTCAGAGTGTCGGCATTTGTATTAGTTCCCTGAATTCCGATACTCGCTGGACAGGTGACATCTGCACATGCAAGTAGATTGTATTCCAAAAGAGCTATATATTTAAAAACCTGAATATTTCATATTGGGTAGTAAGCCTGTCTGGCCATGGCCCCAGAGAGAAACATTTTCTTTATTGTACAAAATGGCAAACAGACCTGACCTTTGTTTAGGGGACAGACACCATTTCTATTTCCCAGGGCTGTTTACTACACAGACTTGAAAAAAAAAAAAAAAAAAAGTCCTGAAACAAGGGAGTCAGTGACACTGATAGCAAAATGAGCAAAAATGCGAAAGATCCATGGAGAACTGTCTCCCCACACTACCCTTCCCTGTTGTGTTTGATTTCTCACTCTTTTATGACTATTTCAACCTTTCCTCTCTTCAAACATCCTAACAACCTCTGCCACACGGTACGCTCTGTGCACCTCGGTTTTCTTCTGGTTCACTTTTGCTCCTTTTCAGTTTCTTGTGCTGGCTTCTCGTTCTCTGCTCATCTGTAAACGTTAGAGTGCTCCCTGGCTCTTTTCTCTTTGCTGTCTGTTATGACTTGAATTGTGTCCCCTCAAAATTCATATGTTGAAGCCCTAACATCCAATGCGATGGTGTTTGGAGATGGGCCTTTGGGAGGTAGTTAAGGTCACTAATCCCATCATGAGGGTGGGTCATGATGATGGGATTAGTGACCTTATAAGGAAAGATATTAGAGAGTTTGCTACCTCTTTCTTTTTAACCACATATCTCAAGGAAAGGCCATATGAGGACACAGCTTTCTTATGTCCTTGTGTGGATTTCTAAACCCAAGGAGAGAACTCCCACAGACACTGAACCTTCTGGCATCTTGATCTTAGGCTTCCAGTCTCCAAAGTATGAGAAATAAATTCCTGTTATTTAAGCCACCCAGTCTTGGTACTTTGCTGTGGCAGCTGACTAAGATAAGCCACTCTAAGTACTCTCTAGGTGATCTCATACACACTATTAGCTTTAAATACTCTCTATATGTTATAGGCTCACAAAATTTAATCTCCATTCCTAACTTCTCTCATGAGCAAACCTGTACAGAAAACTGCCCATTTGACCTTTCCACTTATATTAAGTAGACATTCCAAAATGTGAACATGGCCAAAATAGAACTAATAATTTTGCTTTCCAATTCTACTCTTCTCTCAGTCTTGCCCATCTCAGTAATTGCCAACATCATCTACTCACTTAGGCTGAAAATTATGGAGTTACCATTTAATTTTGTATTTCCTTTGCTTGAAGACCATAAACCTTCATATTTCTTAAGCAAACCCTTGCCCCTCTGCCTTTGGGACATGTTCAGAATCTCCTCTGCACCTCCACCACCACGAGCCAACACCGTGTCACCTCGCTTTCCCCAGGGCTACCGTAACAGTCTCCTACCAAGTCTCCTAACTGGTATCTATCTTTGTTGCATGTAATCTATTTTCCACACGGCAGTTAGACGACATTTAAAACATTTAAATCGAGTCCCATTACTTCCTAACATAATGTCCTCAGGTGTATTCTGTTGCATTTAAAATTAAATGCAAACTCCCTAGCCAAGCTATAAAGCCCCATGATCTGGCCCTGCCTCCTTCTCCAAACTCATCTTATACCAGCTTTCTCATCAACCTTTGTCCTCCAACCTGTGGACTATTCAAGAAACAGAAAGGAAGTCATGCCAGCCTTAGGGTCATCATGTTAGATGTTTGCTATCCCTGATATTCTGCCTCCCCTGTCCCTTTTTGTCATGGGTAGTTCTTGTCATTCAGATTTGACTTGAAATCCATTTCAGTCTCAAATACCCAATCTGAAATTGTCATCTAGTCATTCCACAGCCACATCATCCAATTTTATTAATTTGCATACTATTTATCAATACTGATATTTCTTTTATGTATGAATTTGAACTCTCATGAATGTAAGATCTTTGGTCTCTTGTAGATGTCTTGCTTACTGGTGTATCTCCACTATTTAAACAGTACTTGAAATAATATTTCTTAAATAAATACATGGATGAATAAATAACATGTGTGAGAGTTGGCAGGGGTGAAGGTTCCCTGGAGAACAATGCAAGTAATTAAAATAGGATATTGTATTATCTTTTAGCATAGTTTGGTTTATACATACAGAAGGTATTCAGACATCTGGAGTCCTTAGTTTGAAGATGAACTACTTCAACTTTTATTCTTATTCTTCTTAGTCTTATTCTTATTCTTATTCTTATTCTTATTCTTATTCTTATTCTTATTCTTTGCCTATTAAGAGCTTTAACAACTTCCAGGTTAATACAGTTTCCAAGCATCTTACTTAACAAGCAATTATACTTAAAATTAAGCAAACTTATAGAAATAATGCATAGACCTGACTTCGCCATCTTATTTTTTTAATTAATTGATTCGCTTAATTTTTTTAAAAAAACTATTTTTTGAGTGTCTTCCACATGTAGTCACCATGTAGAAATTGAGATTTCTGACAGCAAGCAGAGCATAAAAGG
The DNA here is from genome assembly GCA_003508835.1 of Eonycteris spelaea. NCBI lineage: Eukaryota > Metazoa > Chordata > Mammalia > Chiroptera > Pteropodidae > Eonycteris > Eonycteris spelaea. The sequence goes on along the minus strand of PUFA01000043.1, from coordinate 7,072,456 downwards.
GATTCCTTTCTTCTTAGAGAGGAAGAAACAAGTAACAAGATGCAAGAAGCAGAACCAACTACCTATAGCTGGGCACAGTCCTTGGCATAGTACGTTATTCTTTTATCTTGTTTTTCAGTTTTTAAATTTGGCAGAGCTACATTTATTAGCTACTATATGTTTTTCATATACAGAAAAAATATACAAGTAAAATAATTCCTTGAGCGATTGTGTTTTAGACCCATAAAAAATTAAAAATCTGTATTTTAACCTGTTTTTAAATAGTCAGTGAAACAGATCAAATAAATTACCACTATTTAAGTTGAAAATTTCTAGTCTACCATGGTATCACCTGGAGAAAAACATTTAATAGCCTGCTGCCTCAATTTCTTAATCAGGAAAACATATTAGCAAAATAAACATCTCATTTTCAAACCAACAGGAGATAATATAATAACTGTAGAATCCCTGGGTCTTTTCTCAAATCTAGTTTTGCACAAAGCATTAATGATAAGGTGAGTGATAGAATAAAAAAGGATATCTCCTAAATTATGTCATGAATGTTTACTATCTTCTCTTTAGAAAAAAGATATCTCCTAAATTATGTCATGAATGTTTACTATCTTCTCTTTAAAATATTTCTTAGAAGAAACAACAGTACGGTATTCAAACCAACTGCTGCTTGAATTGCATAGTCCCAAGTCAGAAGCGACTATCAGTTAGTGTTAAATTACACGTGTTTCAATCATGGCTGTCTCCCTTATAACAACTTATATGGCCCTAATGAAATGTAATGGGAAAAAATAACCTTGAGGTTGGCCATGGTGGGAGTATTTATACCATAGAATTTGGCAAATACTAGAAATCAAGGTCTTTCCCGTACCTACTTTTTGTGTCCCACACCTCACACTGAATAGCTGGTTGATAAACCAGCACACCACTGATTCTAATTCATAGATGCATATACAAATTCTTCCTCCTACCATTATAACAACAAGTGCATACATCACTGGGAGACCTTGGGTAATGACCCTGGAATGAAACTTCAGATGGGGCTGAATCTAAATGATATTCTGAGATGGAATCCAGCTTGTGAAATCACACACCATCAATAAATGTCCCAGCTTGTAGAACAGTTTCTTCATATGGAAAGAAGGAGAGAAGTAAAGAAGGAAGGAAGGAAGGAAGGAAGGAAGAAGGAAGGAAGGAAGGAAGGAAGGAAGGAAGGGAGGGAGGGAGGGAGGGGGAGGGAGGGAGGGAGGGAGGGAGGGAGAGAGGAAAGGAGGAAGGGAGAAAGATGTATTTCTTTCCTAAAATTGTCCTTCTATTTCTTACTTATATACCCTAGAATCTGACAGTATTATAAGCCTATAAAACCCCCTTAGCTGTAAAGATGGATGACTAAATTGCATTCCTGTTAATTAAAATAAAAGATAGTTTTAAGTAAAAATAGGAAGCAAATTCCCTATTTGAAAGAGCACTGGTGCATAGATTTGAATATTACACTCCATAAAGACAGCCCATTGTGCTAATAGCAAAGCAGTAAACATTGCATTATCTCTGATGTGTCCTTCCATCTAATCATACACAAATAAAATAATTTATTGCAGAGAGCCACTTCCGCACACCCCTTAGCCAGAGGATTGGGACAGGACTTAGTAAATAGGAAACAAAAGCAAATATAAATGTTTTTATTATTTTAAAATTACATGCCACTTAAAATTACTGGGCCAGAGTAGATCTGTCACTGTATGTATGTTTCCTATCTCTTGCCAGGGCCAGAGCACATTCTAGTCTCTGCCTTGTTTCTTTTACACTTACATAAAGGTAAAACTTCCACAGGTCAATCTCACACCTTTTTAGCAATTAGCATGATATATGGAAAATAATTTAGCCTTAGAAGTTCAAATGTATTAAAATCCTGCCTATTTCAATAGTTGAATGAAATTGGAAAGTCAGACATCGAATCTGAACTTTCTTACTCTGCAGTTGTATTCATATTTCTATCTCACACGGTTATCTTGGAAATAACACACGTAAAAGAGGAGTGACATGTCTGCAATATATCATAAGCCCTTCATAATGGTCCTTATTTTTTCCTTATTTTTATTTCTACTCAAAAATGAGAGTGCAGTCTTTGACTGGCTAGGACAAAAAATAATGGCTGCAGGCCAGTTAGCAAAAACATCCAGATAATTAGCCCAAGAGAAGATTTTAATTTGAATCTTATTTATTATTCAATGTGGAGTTGATTATTCTAAAAAAAAAAAAAAATGCTGCCTTTTAAAATTTTCCTTTCAGTGGTCTTTAATAGTTATTTGGGTTTCTTTGTTTTTCTCCAACCTGGGGGAAAATAATCTGGAACTCTTTTAATAAGACAGCTGCAGAAAAAAGTTTAGAGCTCACAGTTCCTGATTCGTGGCAACCTCAGTAATAACGCAGAAAGAAGGAAATAATTATTATTGAATAGTGTTCCTATCACACAGGAAGCTTATTATCTACTTTATCAACATTTAAATTCAACCCTCCAATAACCATGGGACAAGACAATGATAGTAATAATAATAATAATAGTAGTAGTAATTATAACAAAGGGATTAATATAAAAAATGACACACAGCTCTTATTTACTTTCATGCTTTTCTCTTGGAGATTTTAAATGTTTTTCACATATTAATGTACCTAACCTTAGGAGAAATGAAAACATAATTAGCCAAAGGTTTGCACAAACATCAGCCTGAAAATTAAAGTAATTAGAGAGATTAAGGAGATTCTTTTCTGAAACTTTTTTCCCATAACCCTTGAGTGGTCACTGGTCATTGGAATTTAAGGATATTTAACTCACCATGGAGACAAAAATGCAGCTTGCTGTCCTGAAGCACCATACACTTTACAGAAAAGATGTGGAATAATAGGTGCTTTTGCATGAATAAAACATGCATAGACAATAATGCTATTCTACTTCTATTTAGCCCCAATTTCCAGTTGTTGAACTAGGGATTTTTATATTTATTCCTCACTTACAAACTCTTTTGAAAATGAGAGCGTAAATTCACTTTCATAAGTGTTTAATTTTTCAAGATATTAATATTCCATAATGGGGAGCCATGCTCAGCAAATACCCTTGTAGGTCCCAACAGCTTTATCAAGGCAGAAATTTTTGATAACTTTATATAGAAATTAAAGGTATGATTAGTATCTTGTACAGAATCCAGTTCATTAATTTGCTAACTGACCTTCCTTTTGTTATATATGGTTTCGGTAACTCTATCTTTTGACATATGGTGGTGTGCTTGCCCTCACATGCATACCCAAGATAGTCAGCTAATATTAGAGGGTTCCAACATAGACGTGTAACATAGTAATGCAATCGACAAACTGCCTTGAAGCAATGCAGACACCTGAGAATACTTCCTTCAACCTGCTCTTCCTTCTCTCGACTTTTTTTTTTTCCCCCATTCCGTAAAATGAGTCACAAGTATCTAGGGAAATTTGGGAAGAGATGAGGCTGGTATTTCATTAAATTAATCTGAAACTCTAAGAGAATCCAAAGGAATGGGATTTTAAAAAGTGTTCTGGTCAGTTACTCACCTACTCACCTACTCCCCTTTGTCTGAGATAGGCATTTCCGTTGTCTAAAATGTCTATTTCAGCAAAGTTAGTTACAGATAGATTCCTGCCCATATCAATCTAAAAGATGACTCGCTCTTGGCTTCTTGGAGGGACTGCCTTAGCACCTCTAAGCTTGACACAAGGCAAATGTGGATTTTTGGCTAGTAGCTAGAGCCAAATGCTGACCCCAATATCACAAAATCTGAATAAATAATGACATTACACTGCTATCTTTTAACTATAACTAAAACTGCTACTAACCTCAGTGTTCTTAAATGTTTAAGTGATAAAAGCACAACATTTATATGGTAATGAATCATCGTAATTCAGTATTTGGAAAGTTGTCAAAGCAACAATTTTTTATCATCTAAAAAATTTACATCTGAAAAAAGGCAGATGTCTCTGAAATGCTTTAAACAAATCATACAATATTTCTTACTTGGAATAATTAGCCTTTGAGTTTTTGAACAATATAAAATAATTAATGCATGTGTATGTTTATACACACAAGCATACATATATATTATATTATATTATAAACATACATTATTTAAGAAGCACATCGATTGGATCTATGTATATAGCATAATCGGAGAAAGTATTTTCTTTCATCCATATTAATTATTAATTAACTGGTTTATCAATCTGTTATGGTTTGAATTGTGTCCCCTCAAAAGATATGTTGCAGTCCTAACATTATTTGAAAATGGGTCTTTGGAGAGGTAATCAAGTTTAGATGAGGTCATTAGGGTGGGCCCTAATCCAATATGATTGGTGTCCTTATAGGAAAAGAAAAATGCCATGTGAAGACAGAGATACAGGAGAAGGCCATGTGATGACAGAGGCAGAGATTAGGGTGATGCAGCTGCAAACCAAGGAATGCCAAGGATTGATGGCAAACTGCCAGAAGCTAGGGAGTCAAGGAAAGATTCTACTCAGAGTCTCAGAGGGAGCATGGCCCTGCTGATACCTTGATTTCAGACTTCTAGCCTCCAGTACTATGAATAAATAAATTTCTTTGTTTTGAGGCACCCAGTTTATGGTACTTTGTTAAACAGTCCTAGGAAATTAGTACACCATCCAAACGGTCGCTCAAGAAATATTCTTTGAGTACTTCTTATGAGCTTATGTTTGTGCTGGCTGCCAGAGTTTTGTAATATTGAGCTATACAGATGATGACTATCTTGTGGAGGAAAAACAATCAGCTAAAACATCTGGGGATGGTACAAAGTGTTGTGGGAGCATAAATCAGAGGCTTCCAACAGAGGACCATGGAAGCCCCCATTGAAAGTGACTCTATGCTGAAATCTGAAATGATGAGTGGGAGTTAGCCTACAGCATAACAGGAGGGAGCTTATTCCAGGCCAGAAGAATCGCACGGCCAAGATCTGAAAAGCAACAGAGATGGCTTTAAAGTTCAGGGCATTATTAGTGTATCAGGAGAAAGATGCCACTGGCCAGCGATAAAGATAGCTTATTGTGAAGGACTTTGTAATCCACTTAAGGAGTTGTGGCTTATATTCTATGGAGGGAAAAGATATTCAGGATTTTAATCAGAGGATTGCTATAATCACATATACATTGCAAAAGACTATTCTGGTTGTGGTGTGGAAAATGTATTAAAAGTTAAGAGAAACTGGACACAGGCAGCCTGTATATTGGGAAATCCGATAGAATTCAACAAGCGTTTAGATTTGCATTTACCCATAGTTTCAATTTCCAAAGCATTGTCAAATCTAACTTTATATTAGGCTTCCACCAAACTCCTGAGATAAGTAGAAGAGGGATTACTTTCCACTCTACCTTGTCAAGAACTTTGGCATAGCAAAATAAAGCAAGTTGTCCAGAATCACACAGCTGGTTGACAATGAAACTGGGATTGCAAATGTGTTCTCTTCTTGCCATGCATGCACTCCATTACATAGGAATGCATGGTGCGGCTAATTAAAACGTTACTGCCATCACAGGGAAGTATCACTGCATAAAGCCAAGATGATGCACTGGAAAGACCACTCAATCCTGAACAGCCGGAATAGAGCACTGACAGGACTCTCTTCCCTTTCCCCTCAAGCACATATGTGCACAGCTCTACCAGTGGAGTACTCCTATTAGCTACTGAACTCAGCGGAAAAGATATTAAATAACGGGGCAAGTTGGGGGAGGGCGATAATAATTTTATTCATGTCATTACCTCTGACTACGTCCTATAAAAATATGTACTTTATTAGATGAACCATCAAAATTGCTGACGGGGGGAAGAGGAGAGGGAGTGTTCCTAACCCTGTCCTGACATCCCAAACGAAGGTGTCTTTAGTTCTAGATGCAGCCACTAAGTAGAAAAAGATATAGTGTGTCCTCACATTTTATCCTAATCAAAGTTTCTTTTTTCATGTTAATGTATTCGTACACTTAGGAAGATTTCGAGCTCAAGAGCCTTTATTCCCTGCAAAGACTCACTGAAGGTATACTCTGACCTCAAGAAATCCCAAGATCTCGTGTTCGTGTAAATACGTGAATGCACTTATGCACAAATGCGAACACACACATGCACATTTACATACACATACATTCCACCGGAAAGAAAGGAGCTTGAAAATGGATTAAGGACCCACAATTTACATAAAGGGCAAGTAGATGGAAAGAAGTAAAGCTATCTCTTCTCTTGCTTTTGGTAAACTCGTTGTAGGACTTTTCTTTCTTCCTTAGGTTAAGGTAGGTGACAAAGGTCTACAGTCATTTGTCTCTTGAAAGATCCCTGGAAGGCCTACTAGTCCTAGTGCTATGGACACTTAAAGGCAGATATGGAGAGCTCGAATAAGCTAAAATTGCCCTAAGCCTTTTGTTTCCCACTTCTTATTGCAGCTAAAGAGATAAATCCAGACAGTCAAGTTCAGTGTATTGACTTAGGAGGAAGGAAGGGTCTAAAGAAACAAGCTATTCAGCTGTCCTACATGCTAGCCTTTCAACTAAGGACACAAAGAAATCCTAAATTGATTTTATATGGTCCTGCCCTCCCCTCTGGATAGGAATCTACATATATGCTTGGACAAACCCAATTAGTCATAGAGTCTTCATTTATCTAAAGTTTCCTCTGCACATATCTCCTTGGTGACCTAACAGAAGATGTCTGGTGAGGATTTAAGATGTGGGATGCAGTCCATCCCTCCTTAGAGATTTTTCTTCATGGCAGTTGAAAAGTTCTTTTACAGATGTTTGTTAATTGAAGAGAAGCAGTGAAAGTTGACAATGTAGTTAAAACACCAGGATGGTGGAAATACTGATTTGTACTTGGCGGAGAGAAAACTGAAGAGGTAAACATCTTGCTGAAAACAACAGTCAGCACGATGGAAAATCAAGCTCCTTCTCCAAGTCTTCAGCTTTAGGAATCTGTACACCATGGGCTGGGTCATTGTTTGCATTAATGAAGGACTTTAGATGGGCTTAAGTCATCACTTGGATAGAGACAACCAGGGCAAATCTCTCCTCTATAGGACATGATGGCTGATTAGGGCAGCCTTGGGAATAGCCTTCTGTAGAAGGCACTGTCATTTGGATGAGAAGTAAGCTCTAAATGCCAACAGCTGTGATGATGAACAATCGTTTCATACTCGTTGAGAGGTGAGGAGACATTAACCTTGTATCTTGGCCAAATTTCATCTATCATTATACTCTCCTTTCTTAAATTTGCCCTCTCTGCCCCTAGCAAGAGGAATTGGACATTATGTATTGTTTGCTTTCCAGCCCTGAAGTCAATGCATTGTTATTATGTAACAGCATTTTAAGGTGAATTAAGTAGTTACACACTATCACATCATCTCTATAGGGTATGAGTGTGTGTATAACATTGTAATACAGTGAATAACCCGGGACAGCTGAATGGGGTTGAGGGCAGAAACAGGTATCAACGGAAGCATCCACAAACTCAGACTTCAACCTAGTGTCAGGCTTTGAGAATCTTCTCTGAGAGCACTAAGTAAATTGAATGCTCATCATAAAGTACCAATTAATTTCATGGAAATACTAAAACACTGTTTTTGGCTCTGAGAATTTGATTTGTCATTGTTCAAACTTTGTGCATGGCTAAAGAATGCTTTGAAAGGGGAGAATGTAATGAAAGAATAAAGTACAAAAGCTTTGAAGCTAAAATATTACCATGTTCCCTAGCTTATATACTAATTAGGTTGCCACATGTCATTTATGCAAAATTGCATTCCATTCAAGCTTGCATTATGGAAGTTTTCTGGAATGAAGGCAAATGAGAGAAAATGCATTTAAATGTCTAAACTCCTGTTCATAAATAATTTCATTTTTTTTAGTTTAAGGAGGTTTCATAGGTGATTGTTATTGAGACGAAATAAATAAATTTCCACTATGTTATTTTACCAGTCATTAGTCAAACTTCTCCCACAAGTTCAGCTCTAAGAAGGTAATAATGTGCTTGTCCCTTTAACGACACAGCTCTGAATAATCATAAAAATCCAGACTTAGTGTCAGTGAATTTTCTTCAGCAAGTAGTGAAAAACCAGGGAGATAAAAATTTCACTTTCAAGTATTTTTCTCAAGAAATTTTGACTTATCTTATAAATTGTAATTTATAAAATAAATTGTAGACTAAAATTGAATAGAATAAAGTTATAATAAATAATACTTCAACATATGAACGTTTGGGATAACTATACTAGGACATATGCGAAGTAGTGAAAAGCTGACACCTGTACAAAAATCACTGTGAATCTGTTTTAAATGTACATTGATACAGCTGTGTTCTCATGGTGACTCCAATACCATCAACAGCATCACTGTCTTTGGCATGATTTTCCAAAATGGAAAACAACTCAGCGAAGTTCTGAACCAAATCAGAAGACAATCTTACCTTAATAGATATGGCAGTTTCACATCCTCTTAAAAAATTCAGAGTGCATTACAAACCATAAAAAATGTTGTGTGTGTTTGTAAAACAGAGTTATAATCTAGCTCAGTCATTATGAATAGTATTTTCACTACGTGAATGTCCTATAGGAAATCACAAAGTCACAAGGGATGCAAAAAAGGAAAAGGCCTTCTTGGCAACCCTAACCTTGGCTATCTAAGTAGTTATTATGGCACTACCTGACACTGTGACAACCAAAAATGTCCCCACAAATTCCCAATGCCCCCCTTTTGGGAGCAGTCCCATCCCCGTTGGAACCACTAGCATAGAGAAAGATAGTAGAAATGTACTGAAAATAAAAGGCATCTGAAATTAGGTGTTTGGGGGTTGTTTTGTTGTTTTTAAGTACCTAGAATTACTTTTCAGAAATTAAAGAAACCTTTGGAATTTATTTCCTATGCTGATTTCAAGGGATACTCAGAAGAGCTCTTAAATACAGCTCTACTTAGAATGAATGCCACAAAATCCTTGGTTAATCAGATGTACTCTTTTGATATTCTGCTTTTAAAAGAAAAAGGCAAATCAATAAAACATATTTTAATAAAAAATAATTAACAAGTAACTTCCTTGGAATTCACAAGAAAATATTTTTCATGGTTTTAGTTTACTCTATTTTTTTGAGTGGATTTTGCCAATTCCCCTTTTTCTTTCTATACTTTTATTACAATCAAAACAAATGCTTAGAGTGATAATGTCAAATACTTTATGACAGGGCTTCATAATTGGAGTTTATTGCCAGGAGCTCAAAGGTGGGCTGCAGGGGTCTGTAAATTGTATGCAAAATTATATATGCATGTGTCTCTCTCTCCTTTTCTTGATAATTTCTGATATTATCTATGGTTTTATTATAACCTCAAAATAGTTTGTTTCAATAATGTAAAATAAAAAAATTAAACTATGTTCCACATTTTTGTTGTGAAAATCAATTTAACCTAGTATTTTTTCTTAATAAAGCAGAAAACTAGTTCAGCAGTGGCTAGAATGTTTTTTCACTACAAAGTTTAAAAGAAACAGGGAGTTAGAGTGACATTGATAAAGTTAAAGATTAATTGGAACACTCCAGTAAACTGAGGTTTTGTGATTTACCTTACAGAGGTAAGGTAAAAACAAAAATAAAAACTTCCCAGCTAAATGGCCATCATGCATGTGGATTGCCAAAGGGAGTGTTTAATGGTAAATCGCCCCTTAAGTTCCAAGATTCTTTGTGCATTTAATGTGATGTTGTTCGTTGCCATTGCATTGAGTTAAAATGCATTAATTTCATGCAGATACTATATTAAATGAGAATTAAAAACACCTTTATTAAACACAATTTTACTTTCAGTTTCCAAAAGATCTTTGCCTTTCTCCTACCCACTAAAAAGACTATGTAGGTACTAAAATGCCTTGCATATTTATGCAACAATAGATTAAGTCAAGATATACTTATTAGTACAATTTATAACCATTGCATTCTTCTATGATATAAATAGGTATGAGAAGCTAATGAACCAGAATCTTTAGTTCTACAGTGAAATACCAATATGTGACGTGTGTGTGGAACCTGATTGTAGTTTTCCCATGTGCCTTCCAAAAGGAAATTCCCCTTGCAAAGTTCATACCAGGCTCCATGAAGCAAACATTCAAAGGTACACTGTGCTCAAGATGATTAGGTAACCTACAATGTTTCTATCCCTCCACAAAATTAGCCTTGGTTTTTCCACACTGGGAGCATCATTCTCTTGGATAGGTGGTGCAACCAACATTTGTCCTATATCCTGGTGATATAGCTATGGGTCAACTTTTTTCTTCACAAACCACCCTAAGTTCACAGGCCTGTTGGGAAAATGAGCTGCCACTCAGTGTTTAATCAGAAAAACAAAGCTGCTTTCCAGAGATTCCCAATTCTTGGTTGCTACTGTTCAGTTTTAAAATTTGGAGAAAGGTGACTACAGCTCAACAAAAATGACTAAAAGTACCTATATTGTAAAAATTAATAATTTTTCATTCAAAATGAATTGAGAGGCCAGACAAGGGGAGCTCTTACGCACTGTATAGATGATGGAGACCAACAAGAAGAGCTCTTTGTTACACTAGCCCTTGCAACTTCTCTTCTCTATAAAAGAGTTTCTTCTGTTTCTTGGGATTTGTGTGTGGTTTGCCATTAGATCACATATCCTGAATTGCAATCCCTTGTTGTTCCTGAATAAACCCAATTTTGCTGAAGAAATATCTGGCTGTCTATTTGTTTAAGGTCAACAACATGAAAATTTATTTGGAGAGAGAGGAAAATCATCAGTGTGCAAGGAGGTTTTATAAACCTGCAAGAAGACTAATATTATTCCAAAATGACTGATGCCAAATCTAAGTCTCAGAGAAGTGAAAGAGCTAGTTACTGGTCAAACACGTTTTTATCAAGTTTGTCAAATGACTCTCAAATTGATATTCTCTCATTTTACTGACATGAATTTTTAATGACATGAAATGTAAATCTGAAAGCTCTCTGATGTTAATGTGGAAACCTAAAGATGCATAAGACACATTTCCTTAAAGATGTTCTCATAATACTAAGGCATAGGGCAACTAGCATAAGTACAAATTAATCACTGGAATGAATGAAAAAAAAAAAAAAAAAATAGCACTTTTTGAGAGAATACTTTATTTCTTACAACAACTCTATAATTGGATATTAAGCTAAGAAAACTGAGGCTCAGAGAGATTAAGTGAATTGTCCGAAGTCACATCACCAATAAAGACCAAGTCGAGGATTTTAAGCTAGGTTGTCAATTTGTCTCTCATGACATTATGTTAACAGATTGTATTATTCAGAGTAGGTTAACTGCAAAAACAAGTTTTAAAATGGATCAAACACAGAGAGGTTTATATTTTGCTCGCATAACAGTAGTAGGTGGGAAAAAATAGGTTTTGTGGCATCTCTCCTCCACACAGTCATCCAAACACTCAGGCTGAGCAAGCCTCCATCATTCTTGACATAAGGCTTCCAGTTATTCTGGGTGTCATTTTCATTTCAGTTAGCTGGGGGAACTGTCATGGAGGAGCATGAAAGGAAAGCGTACAGGCCAAATGTGAAGGTGGTATACATTAGCTCTTCTCATATTCTATTTGCTAGAACTCATTTATGGAGCCACACAGAAGAGAAGTTTGCAAAATATAGTTTAGACCTGTGTCCAGAAAGAAAGAACATGATTTGAGTGAAGAAACTAGTCTCTACCCCTACTGACTTAGAAAATGAGTATCTTTTAAAATTACAAAAGAATAGACCCAAAACAGTGGAGACTACTAAAAATTTGGGGGAAAGAATTGTAAGTGTGTGTATTAATTAAAAAAAGCCAGGCTCTGGAATTAGCCTGATATCAAAGCCTAAAGCCACCTATCATTATGTAATTTTAGTTTTACTTTTTGTATCTTAATTTTCTCATTATTAAAAAGAGGACAGAAGTACCTATTTCATGAGTGCCTGTAAGATTTAATGTTGAAAACACAGTGGAGAAGACTAAGTGCCTGTGATACTCCTCCTTTCCTTTTTCCTTTTTACTAATCAAACCTCCTAAGTTTGAGGTGAACATATGTTTCCCAGGCAGAGACTATATTTCCAAGGCTTCCTTGTAAACTGGGTGTGTCCATGTCAAGTTCTAGACGATGAGATATAAGTATAATGTAAACCAGATCCTTAACAGGAGCTGTTCGCCCTCCATTTTCTTTTTGTTAGAGATGTCCCTTTTGTCTCTTTTCTAAGAAACAGAACATGGTGAGGGGCGATGAGCTGGTTTCACTCCTGTAAGATGGGCACACCTTGAACAATGGTGAAACAACACTATGGAGGTACCTAAGCCCTTGGGTGACCCTGCCAGAGGCTGCCCTAATGTACTGCACTGCCTACCATGCTAGACTTTTATGTGAGAGAGAAACAGTACGTTTTATATAAACAGTCATTTCTCTCTTCTAAGTACCCAGATAAATCCTAGATTACATCTAAAGTACCTAGAACAATACTTACCACATAGTGAATGCGCAGCAAATGATGACTACTATCAATATTCATAATATCAAATATCTAGAGCCCATTTCCAAATATATAATCTGAAGAATGCTAATTTATAAGTAGTATAACAATGGTCGGAATAAAGCGGATTTAGGTGGATGGATCAAATAATTTTGAGAATAATGACAAAAGTAAATGAGTTCCTCTAGTAATGATTTTTTTAGTCTTAAGTCTGCTAATGTTAATGATCACTCTTAAGGAAATGGGAAGTATGTCTAGGGTTTCCTAAACTTATAAGACCATGATACTTTTTTTCGAGAAGTATAATATTTAACTGAAGAATAAATTCAAAAATTCTGAGAGAACCTGGCTAAGTTTATTCTGAAAGAGCACCACCTATGCTTACAGTGTGGCACCTGAGTACATTAAAATACTATTCATATATACTTTAACTAAAAAACTGTACCTCTATTTCTTCATACTGTCTTTAAAAAAATGCTGTGACGGCAGAGGGAATGCACTTAACATTAATATGATGGCTAAGTGAGGGCCAGGGAGGGAGCAATTGGGGGATCGTTTTATGGACTATATAGATGTCTAACTAATGTACTGTATACATGAAACTAATTTAAATGAATAAATAAATAAATAGGTAAATGCTGTGAGTTAATAAATGTAATAACTTCTGAGTTAATCATGAATTTAAAAACACAAGTAGCTTGTATTTCTTGCAGAACCACAGAGGTAGAGAATCAGAAATGGTTAAAGAAAAAGGAAAGAGTAAGTGAATACAAAGTCATAGATACTCTGATTTTGCAGGAGAGCATTTCTGATACCTTGATATATTTTTCTATGCAAACCATTCCAAACAGATGAATTAATAAGCACATGTTTGGAGATAAAAAAAAAAAAAGACTGGAAAGTAAATCCAACAATAAGAAAACACAAAGGGAAAAAGCATGGAGCCAATTATAGTTAACATGCCAAACTCACCACAAATTTATTAATAAGAATGTTCTATGCATATCGCTACGGGTCCCCTTAGAAACACTCTAATAGATAAATACTGCAGTTGGGTGATTTCATAAGTTTTACTGAGTCCACAGGATTCTGTCTTCAATAAAAAAAAAAAAAACAACTAACACTTAAAATATAGAACAAATCATAAAATATAGTTCCAGTAATTTTAATAAAATTAATAAAATAGCCAGCTAGAATAGCATGTTTTAACACTCTCTCCTACCATTTTCATACTCAGTTGAGGAAAGAGCGTAAGATCCCTACTCCACATTTTAAGATGATTTATGCTTTTATGATCCAGCTGTTAGAAGGGAAACCCAAGATTCTCTGACATGCACTTAAGAGGAAATACTAACAGTTGAATAAGGTAAGCCAATTAAAGCACTTACTCATGCCTAATAGAGTTCTGTATAGTCCAAGCACCTGGCTTGGAGTAAATATTTACTTTTTGCAGCATGATATTTAATCAGCTCCTCAGGTGGTAGAGAGCTCCATCCAGAAGAGCAGTTCTCTCTGACCTTCTCTCCTCTTAATTGGAAACATTGTTTAGTGTTCTGTCTCCCCCATTTTCTTCCTCAAGTCTCTCCTCAGTGTCTGGAATCCCATCAGAACAGTCACACCTCTAACTCCGCATGCCTTTGAGAGCTAGTGTGACAAACTTAGAGATTTAGAAAACTCTGAGGTTTCCCTCCAGAGCCTGAAAGACAAAAGGCAGTTTTAAGTTGGATGGAAGAAAAAGAAGGTAGGACACTGAGACACTGCAGCAAAACTTGAGGCCTCTTTGTCTTAAATTAGGGAGAAGAAGAGTAGAAAAATGCCCGTACTTGGATGATTTGGAACAGTAGTTAGTGACTGACTCGTTTGAATATTTTAGGGAATAGGCTACATTAGATAAATTCATAGAATCCCTTTGAACACTAAAACTTCAAAGAAACAGAAAGGTGACACTAAGGGGGACTTTAAAACATCGGGAACAATTTCCTTTTTACAGATGGGAAGAGGATATTGCAGAGGGGTGATCTGCCCAACCAATCAGATAAATTGGTTAATGGTAAAATGAGAGTGCAGTTCTCCTGGCTCCTAGCCCCAGCAGAAGTCGGGAGCATTGGCTCAGCAGCCAGACTGTCTCGTTTTGAGTCTTGGTTCTGCTCTAGTAATTGGCTGTGTGAATTTGGGCGGTCATGTCCCTTTCCCCCTATCTATCTCCACAACTGGAAAATTGCCGCAAGGGTCATAACAGCACCCACCCGATACGGGTTGTGGCGAGGATTAAATAATTTTATATGTGTAAGTATTCAAAGTAGTTCTGGCACAAAGTAAATCCTCTAAGTGTTAGTGATTTCTGTCCTTTTTCTCTATCACCTGACATTGGCAAACACTGTTTCGTGTAGAGGCAGCAACAGGCATTTGTGTTGTCACTAGAGATAACTCAAAACCAGTATCTGTATGAGTGTCCCTGCCTACCATGCTATCAAAAGGGTGTGACAGCTTGGAAAGGCAGTTATGTGTTCAACCCTAGAGAACCCTAGTGAGGTCTCGGATGGCCATGAAGCAGAGAAATCCATGTGAGCTCTAGCTGTTTGCCGTTCCTCAGATCCTTGTTCTTCGGAATTTGATAAATTTAAAAATGGTTGGAAACTTGCGTTTCCTTGACTGATGAAATAGATAAGAACGAGACAAGAAATCGTTTGCCAGTCATTTTCCTATACTCATCAACGCATAGGTAACAGTAGCCATTCACAGGGTGCCTATGGCAAAATAACATAACCTGTGATTTCTCAGGTCTTCTTCATCAGCAAGTGCTGGAAGACATATTTGTTAATAACCAATGTCATGGCTTCTGGGAACACAGTTATCTTTGTAAAGCCCTTTAATACTTTTGAAAAAGGAATGCCAGAGGACCAAAGATGTGCTCTTACTAATATGTGGAGCTGCTTTTATCTCATCACTTCCTCCCCATTCCCACTTTCCTAGGTGAGACCTGCTCATTTCAAAGCATTCAGCTGATAGGAGAAAGACATTGCAGGCACAGATTCGCAATGAACCATAGAAAAATAAAATGCTGTCCTGACTGTTTCTGTTCTTCCAACCTGGCTGGCTTCTCTTTCAGTCTAAGCTGGTGACTCAGGCTGGGCCTGTCTCGGTGTAATCAAACAAATATAAGTAAAAACACTTTGGCCATTTCGGTACATCCTGGCCGACCTATGTGGAACTACCCTAATGCGCTAAAGTGAATTGGAACCGTAAACTCTTTGGGTCCTGCCTGACTGGACTGTTGATTGTGTTTATATGCATGGTGTTGGATGGCAACAATAGTTGCTACGATTTGTTGAGTGCTTATTATATGGCAGAAAACTTAGACACTCGCTTTCTTTTTTTAAGAGAACTGCTAGAAAGCAGTACATTTTTATATCATAAACTGGTACATATCACATATAGACAATTAAAAGTTTTACGAAACAATACTTACCCTGAATACAATGTGCTGTAATATTTCTATTCTACTTTATGTTTTTGGGGTATTCTAATATGCTGGGTTTGACCTATTAAATTGATTTCATGACTCACAAATGAATTGCAAGCTACAGTGGAAAATGCTGACTTAGACAAATTTATCCCTCATACAAACTGTGCAAGCAGATATTTATGTCACATTCCATGCAGAATAGTTCAGTTGAGAATATTTTATGGGGGAACAGTTAACGAGGATCAGAAAAGCTGAAATGCCAAATAGGGAACATCAAGGCAGTCGGATATCAGAAATATCAAGAACCCGCTATCTTCATTAAGGCTGGGGAATCATGGAAAAAGGTAGTGTAATCAGAGCACAGAAACCTGGCCATGCTGAAGCAGGGTACCTGAAACAGTGTAGACTGTCTAGCAGGAAGTGGCATCAGGGAAGGTGGATCCTAGAGGTGGATTGTCCTAGAGGAGATGGCACCTGAAGAGAACAGGCAGTCACTGTCGGAGATACTCTCAAAAAAAATTAATTAATGAATAGAGGAGAGAGGTGAGGAGGAAAGAGAAAAATAACTTGGCTTCTTCTACCCTCCAATTCTTACTATGTCCTCCCATTGGTCAAATCTAGCATGGGAATGTAGTTTTCGGGTACAGCTCTCTGAGATACAAAGATATACAGGGAAAGATATCTGAGAACCAGCAGGCAAATGATTTGTACAGCCATGGCCAGCTTTATGGTGTGACCTGCCTAGTCATACCAGCTCTAAAAGTCCTCTGCTCTTGATTTAAGCTATCATCATCCTGAAATTCATATTTTTTGAACAAAGATTCTGCATTTTCATTTCACACTGGTGTGAAATTGTTTAGCTGTTCAGGGCACCACATTGTTATTCCAATTGAACAGATGAGAACACTGTGGCTCAGAGTTTAAACCACTTACTGTGAGTTTCACAAAAGGCGATATAGTAAAATCTGAAACCAACCTCGTATGTCTGAGGCCAAAGTCCACACTCTTTCCAATAAGCCACAGGTCAATTCCATCCTCTCAAACAGTGCTAAGAAACAGAGGGGTGAACTGAGTAGGTAAATCTCTTCCAGTTCAGCAAGAAAGGGACTCAAGTTCTTGCCACCGCTACTTAGAGGATAATTTCTGCTATTCCCTTTTGGCCATTCCTGGGACACAAACAAACATTCTTCCTGACCAGGGGTCTGCTAAGAGCTGAAAATGTGTAAATAGGGATTTCTCCCGCTCCTCCTGCTGAAGAAGCAACAATTCACTATAGAGAAATGCAATACCCACTTTTCCCTTAAATTTGCCTTGCGAGATGGATGTAAGGAGGGTACAAGAAATTACATGCAGACATGACTTTCATGGTCAATTCCCTTATCAACACTTAGAAATGAACCAAAGCTGTGGGCGCCAACTTCGGCTCTCCACAGCAGCAGCCGACTCTCTCCGCCCTGTGTGGTCCTCTGTCAAAGTTGCAGACACCAAGTTTCCCTACAATAAAAGATTTCTAGACTCACTTTCTGGTTTCACTAACAGTTAAATTGAGAATGAAACCGAACCAATTTGTCAGGAGTCAATTCAGAGAGAATATTAATTAATGCAAAGAATTCCTAATGCAATTACTATAAACTCTCTCTTAATATTCCAGTGATCCTTTGCTGTTACTTAGAGTACCTTATATGATCTTTGCATTATGGAGTGCTTAGGGTACTTGAGGGAGGCAACAGTTAATGCTGCAGCATTTGATACAACAAATATTATTTACTCTGTCCAACTTCATGTCACAAATATTATACTAGTTTCTTTTCATCACTGCCCCCCCCACCCCCCGCATTCCATCTCTACAGGATTCTTTGCAACCTGAGCACGAAAGAAAATCCTAATTATCAGGGGCTCATATATAGAGTGATGAAGCTCAAGGCAACCTCTCAGATTAATTCTATACCAACTCTACCCAGATAAGGAAACCGGTCTCTGAGAAACGCCAGACAGTCTCCTAGGACTTTTGGCTAATTAGTTTGTAAGATGATCTTAGGCAAATCTCTTACTCTTATTCCATGTTCTTTTCCTGAGATAAGCTCAATTTTCTCATCCCTCCAGGTACTCTTCATAAGCATCTACATTGGTGTCCATTCAAAAAACACTGAGTGTTTACTACATACTAGGCAGGCAAAATACCGAGGAATCAAAGATGAATACGACATAACCTCTATTAAGATATGGAGTCTTGAGAAATATAGACAATTCTCACAAAGTGTGATTGCAGTTCATATTCATGGGTATGGCATGAAGCAGGGAAAGAATGACTAGCAAGCCTAGTAAGAAGCATCATGAAGACTTTACTGAGGAGGTACCTTTTGAGTGCTAACAATATAGGACCAGAAAATCATCCACAAAAATTACCAACACTAGTGGCAATAAAATAACTTAGCTAAAACAGAGATAACTCATATAAGAATACAGAACTTAAGCCTATTTGTCAAATTGTCAGTGTTTGTTGTTGGAATAAGATGGTGTCATGTTCAGAAGTGCCCGGTCAATAGGAAAATAATTTGCTTTTTACTCTGAGGTTTCTTCATTTGTACATATTTCAGTTTGTAATAATAAGAATCACCTGAGGGTAAGAATCAGAACCTCCAGACAGGCATGCTTCCAAGTATTTGTATAATAAAGCAAGTTTGGGAAAAACTGCATTGTTCTACTTTATCCAGGAGGATGTTTTATCCATGTCTTCTGAGGAGGACTTTGCATTTTTGGATAGTGAGTATGGGAACCGTGAGAAAAGTGAAAAGTAATCTGTAAGCACAGTGATTCAGAATCATAGCCTTTGATTTCAGTTCCCAGGTGGGGCGTTCTAAAGGCTGGCCAGGTACATCGTTCAGCTTTAATATCAGTCACATAAACCGAGGAGACCTTGTTTGATCGCACTGTCAAAAGCTCAGACAGAAGAAATGTTTAAAGAAAAGCATGTCCTTGCTCAAGGTCATCATTAGAAAAAGAAGGAGGTTCTCAAATTCGCTGGTGCACAGAAGAGCAAAGCTCTATCTTATAAAATATTCCTTTAAAGAATTAATAAGAAGAAAATAACTGGTGGTTTCAGTTGCTCACTGTGGGTTTCCCCCCCCCCTCACATCTTCCTTTCACCTTTATAAAATGCCACTGGTTTCTCTACTCTTTTTCATTCTTCCCCTCTTTATTCTTCTTTCACTCTTTCTTTTCTGATATTTTTCTAGCCTCCTGTGACTCAGACCTGGAAGTTCCTCAAGTCTTTCTCCCTTTAAATGACATTTGTGCTCATACTCCCTCTCTCTTTCTGTCTGTCTCTGTCTCTCTGTCTCTCTCCCTCCTTCCGCCCTCCCTCTTCTCTCTTTCTCCTCCTCTCCCTCCTCTTCCCTTTCCTTCCCCTTTCTCTTGCCTCTTGATTTCAAGATCCTAAAGATCTTACTTAGGTTTTTTATCTTTAACCTTTCCCACTGAGGTAAATATGTTCTTTAAGAGTTCTAGCAAGTTTGATTAACAATTAAATAGCTACCAATTTTCTGCACCTGTTATGTTCCAAACAACAGTATGGAGTTTGTAAATATTAGTCCTTGTAACACTTATAATAGCTCTGTGACATAGTATAGTCAGTTCCATTGAACAGAGGAGGAAGCTTAGACTCATAACTAGGAAGTAAAAAAAAAAAAAAAAAGGGGAGGTTTAGCCATGTTAATATCAAAGTATCCCAAAGCTCTTTACCCATCAGTATTTGAAACTGTGGCTAACAAATAAAGTGAAATATAAACTTGCCTTTCTTTATGACTAGTGATGGTGAGCCTTACTATAAAAAATTCATTTATTTATAATTCACGAATGATGTTGGTCTTAATTATTCTTGAACATGGAATTTCCATTTTCACTTGAGCTTAGTGTTAATGAGAAACCTTTAGGAAACCTATCCAGGGAAACACAGGTATTAACTTGGACTCCTGGATGTACTACCTTCCTTGCTTTTTACTTGATGGTGATTCTATTGTGGGCCAGCTGGGGACCTGAACATGTACGTCCAGTTAGAATTCACTCTATTGTGGAAATGACATAGAAGGGAAAGAGACAGAACACTTGGATTCTTATCTTAGTGTTACCACCTATCAGCTGAGTGACCTGGGTTTGAATTTGCTAAAATTTGGATCAGATGATCCCCAAAGTTCTCCTACCTCTTACAGTCTATATTTTAATAATCTTTTCTTGGACCCAAAGCTGAACTCTGCACGTGCCCAGAAATAGTCATGATCCAGCACCCCTGGTTGTATAGTCGTATGGATGGAAAGATGTTTGTGGTTTCACCACACTGCTCACTCCATTAGGCCCAGCCTTCCTAACACAATTAGTACAAATCATAAGGCTTGCTGTTATAAGGCAATCAACAAACTTAAGTATGATTTTCACTCTGATTCATGGAGGATGATTTCATTATACCAGTGATATTACGGTAGAAATTAAACTGTTATTTATAAACAGGCATGTAATAGATGTTCAATGACTATGTGATTTAATAGACATTATTGTCCTTTGCTGCCTGTATTTGTTTTTTATTGCTGCTGTGACAAATTATCACACACTTGTCACCTTAAAACAACATACATTTATTATATTACAGTTTTGTAGTTTCGAAGCCTGAAATGGGTCTCAGAGGACTATAATCAAGGTGTTGTCAGGACTGCATTCCTTTCTGCAAGCTCTAGGGGAGGATCTGATTACTCCCTGCTCCAGCTCCTAGAGACTGCGTATGTTCCTTGGCTAGCGGAATTCCTCCCTCCATCTTCAGCGGTCAGAAATGGTGGGTGGAGTCCTTCTCCCACCTTATACTCTCACCTCCTCTTCTGTCTCCCTCTCCCACTTTTAAGGAAAGTTATAGTTTTATTGGGGCCTACCTGGATAAACCAGGATAAACTCTGCATTTTAAGGTCAACTTACTTCCATCTGCAACCTAATTCCCCTTTGCCATGTAACATGACATATTTACAGGTTTCGGGGATTAGGATGTAGACATCTTTGGAAGGTCATTGTTCTGCTTACCACACTGCTCATTTTACTCTAGGTTTAAAATTTTTATATAAACAGAAACACTTTATGAATCTATAGTGAGAGAGCTTATTAGATATAGCATCAATCTATCAAGAAACTTTACAACCTCACAGTGAAAGCAAATATTAACACAGGGATGAAGAGTCATTTCTTTCATAGCTAATTAAGCTGACTTTGCCTACAAATTTTTAAAAATTAAATACTGGAACTTATTTCAAAAGAGCTTTCAGATTATCTTTATAGGAATGAGATAGTGATATTTTCAGCACAGTAGGGTTGTTTAAGACCATTCTGGGACCACCTCTGAAATTCACAAGATTTATTCCTTTTCTAGAACATCAATCAACCTATGAAAGACCACATATTTTATCAGTTACCTGCAAGAATTTCAGTATGCTACTTTATGAAATTTTTACTGTAGACCTGAATGTGACCATAAATAAAACCAAATAGTGTTGCTATTATTCAGCATTATAAATAAGGAAACTGACTGACAATAAAAAAAAATCGAGAATGATTAACTCTAAGTTTTAATGGCTTTGGAGCTGCTGGAGCCAAAAATCAATATACAAGTCAAAGATTCAATATGTTATTTCCGTATGAAAATTTCCAAGAGTTCTGCTGGGTTTCTTATTGCTCTTGTCTTTCAAATGCCAACTAAGAAACAACTGTCATTTTTATCTTCACATCAGGTCAACTGAAAAGAAATGACAAAATGGGAAAAAAATACCTAATAGCATTTAGAAAATGACTATATGTTATTTTCTTATATATTTCTATTTCAGACTAAAAATAAAGGCTGATTCATTTCCACCTTAAATTGTAACATTTTAAATACAACATGTAATTAAATTTTAATAAATTATTTTATTTAAATGGACTTTAAATGATATTTATAGGAATGAACAATGAAGGAGAAAATGCAATTTTTATTCTTTACTCAATTTGATTTTATGACAGAAGTTTTTGTACAATAGAGTAGACCAGATTCAATTTTTTAAAAAAGGGGGAATAAATTACATATGCATTTCAACAACTGTAACCACTAATTCTACTCTTCCTTCTGTTGCTATTTTCTGTATTTTAAAATTTTAGCGTATTATCGAAGTAGTCAGATTACTAAAGAAATATCTATAACATTAACCATCACATCTGAAAAAGGTTAGAGAGCACATATTTTTATGAGCTCATCACATAAAAAGGTGAGCTAAGGCACTGACTGCCACTTTATGATCCTTTCTTAGAGAAGTCATTGTGGGTCCAGAAATGCCAACTATCAGAACCACATCAAGCTGAATCCACTTGCCACTATGCTACCTGAGCCTCTCTGAGATGATTTCTCTATGTGCAGAGTTATATAATCAAAATACATTTCTACTGGCTTCCATATGGTGACCAGTTGGTGACAAAATAAAACTGCATGTGGTCATATGTACAAGCTGCCTAGATACTATAAAAAGAAAAATTTGACCAGTGATGCTGGTCAAAGTGATGATTAAATCAGCACATAGTTCAAATATAATGGTTAAATTCAAAGAACAAATTAAATGTCCCTTCCATGAGCAAAATTTGAGGAGAGGGAGGGAGAGAGGGAAGGAGGGAAAAAGGGAGGGAGGGAGGGAGGAGGGTGGAAGAGAAAAAATGGGAGAGAGAGAGAGAGAGAGAGAGAGAGAGAGATGCAAGTTTCCATGTTTATAGATCAAATTTGTCTAAAGTAGTTATCCCATTGCCATATGTACACACAACTTTTGTGCCTTTCCTTTCTTAACTCTCTCTATATTTTTTAAATTCTATATCCTAAGTGAGCAGTTGAGTCAGTTCATTTTGCAGACTTAGTGGCATATCGAGAACTGCTCTCTATAAGGGGATGAGATTAAGCTTCCAGAAGAATTTCCACTCTTCAAAAGAAATCTTGACTGGCATTGAAATGGAAACATCGATATTGTCATACATCGTGTTCATGTTCAATTTCACTCAAGAGTTTTATTACATTATCACAGAACTTTAAAAACATTATTATTCATGATAATACAGTTATAATTTGTGCACACTAATTACAAACATAAGTGATGAGAACATTGAGTTGAATTTCTTAGTAACTTCCTCTCTCCCAGGCAATATTTATACACCTTAAAAAACTCCACAGGAAAGTTTGGAGTTTCATTTTATACATAATGAAATGAAGACTCAAGATTTTTTATTTTTTATTTTTGGATCTAGAAAGGACTTTATTCCACACAGAGCAAAAGGTCTATATAGAACAATCTCTTTACAATACTGAAAGCTACCACTACAGTTCCAGTGTACGTATTCCTTGGATTTTTTTTTCTTTTTAGCTGTTGTCTTTTAAAAAATTTTGAGTTTCATTTTATACATAATGAAATGAAGACAAACTACTCTAGTGCTATAGTACTATTTGGAATCCAGAATTGCCTAGTTCCAAAAACTGATCTATTTGGAGCACAACCATAGATTTAAATGCTTTTCTTGCTTTAGCAGGAGAAATTGTCAACAGATAAAAGCAGGGTAGCTCTGAGAGAAGTCAGGGTGGGGGAGGCGCCCCAGGCTTCCAACCCCACTCCTTTGCTCACACCCATTTCCCTCCCTACGGCTGTGCAGGAGCTTGGAGCCATTTCTCTAGGATCTTAGGCCTAAAAAAATAATTTAAAAAAAAATTTAAAAAGAGCAGTTTAAAATATACTGTACTGCACCACCCTGCTGTCTTCTCACTTTTATCAAAATTTCCATGTGTCTCTCCTCAGATGAGGTTCTAGAAAGGCCCCAAGACACTAGTAAGTCTTATGGGTGTACTTGATGGGCCTTCCTGATGGGCCTGGTGCTAACAGGGAGCATGGAGAAAATGCATTTCTAATTATTCTCTATCACAGCACTCGTGATTGTTTATTTATTAGCGTGTTTGTTTATAGTCTCTCTCCTTGGAGGGCAAGACAGTGTCATTTTTACTTCTCTATTCCCCAGCACCTAGCATACAAAAGCTTTCAATAATTCTTTGTCAACTGCCTGAATACTGTTAAAAGCGAATCTGAAAGCAAGAATCACTTCTTTTCCAAGTCGGCTTCTGAAAAGTCAATTCAACACCCAGATTCACCCTCCTATAAAGTCTACTCGACCGCTCAAGTCTACAAGCAAACCCTTTTCATAAAAAGCCTTACAAATGTCAAATTGCTAACTAAAAAGCACATTTAAAAAAGAAAAGCACATTTAAATAGAAAAGCACATTTCAATTGAAAATTTATTTCATCTGCTTCCCAGAACCTGAAGCCTCAAAAGACTTGGTATAGTGACATACAAATATAAATTACAAATTTCAGAATCTCAGTTCAGTTTGGAAGGAAAGATGCACACAGAAGAGGTCCTAATTTCTAGAGTTAATGGGGAAAAATTGTTTGGTATTTGTGGGTTTTCAGTTTGTTTGGTTTTACTTTGTCCTCCACTTTAAACATAACCAGTTTGCTAATTTTTATATATTCTTAACCTTGCATCTGCCCCAAATATTGCATTTATTGCTTCCTATATGACTAATCAAATTTTTCATTTAGAACCAATAGCTGAAGAACTATCTGTAGAACTAGCTTAACTATCTGTAGATACAATCTCACACTCACACACACACACACACACAAACTAGTTTTGGGTTTTTTTTTTTTTTAATGTTCCAAATCTGCTTGCACACACAAAAAAATCTGCTTCCCACAAACAAGAAAGTATGAAAAAGACTGTTGGCTTCCTTCCTGCTGTCCAAGGAATAGGCTTTCTCTTTTTAGCCCCAGTCACCGTCCCCTATGTTTTGAGCAACCCGATTTGTACGTGGACAATGCATAAGCGGTCCTAGGTGGAAGTCTGCCTTAGAATTCTCTCCGTGCAGAAAGTGAAGCCAGAAACTGAGGCCTGGGGAAGGTGCAAGGGCGGGGAGAGGCTCAGAATCGCTTGCCTTCTAGAATAAGAACAAGCAAGTTAGACGAATAAAAACGAAATTCAAAATGTTTCTGAATTATTTTCAGTTTCTATTTATGCTGCCGCTTAATGTCCACTGGAATGGGTTTGGCTACTTGCAGTGCATATTCTATTTGGGGTACAATTTAATAAGCCAGAAATGAGATAACAGAAAATGTCTGCAAAAAGCAGTATGTGGAATAAATACATATTTTGGCACTAATAACCAGAACTATCCTTTGAATTGCTTGTTACGCCCCTAAAGATACGTCATTTATAATCATTTGATCCAATTACAGATTATCCCTTGTGGCGATAAACTTAAAATAACATAGTAAGTTATTGTTTCTTCTCAATTCCCTAAAGTTTTTATTACTGAGACCCAGCATTGCCAGGTGTTGTGAAAGCCAGGCAACCCCAGCATCTCTAATATGGCCTACTCTGACAGTTTCTGGATTTAGTATGCACTTTATCAATTATTTGGGCTCTTTGGGTCTCCTTTGGCCATTGGCCAGCTGCCTCTTGGCTCTTAGCATCTTCATTAGAGCATAGGTAAGGACCCAAATTTACTCCATTTTCTCATACCTAATAAATAATTTTTGTGTGTGTGTCTAAAACTATGAACCGTCCTTTAAAAAAAAAAAAAAGACTTTCCACTTTTTAATAAGGTTACACTGTATAATGAAAAAAGCATGACATTTGGAAGCAGAGGACCACAGGGTGTGGAGACAAGCTTGGCTTACCTTGCCAATTACTAAGCCTCAGGCACAGATTTAACTGATCAGAATTTCAGCTTCTTCATCAATAATGAGAATCATCAATACAATTATCAGCCTCAGGCATTATTGTGATGATCAAATCAAAAATTTAATTATATTAAAGTATTTTATGTATTGTAGATAAATGTTAGGAGTTTACCTCCACTTAAGAATCTTGACCACTATTCTCTGTTGGGGTGCTAACAGCAAAGTGTGGCAACACTGCTGTTAGTGTTTGTTTTGTTTGTTTGTTTGTTTGTTTGTTTGTTTTAAGAGAAGACAGAAGGGCAAACAGAGAGGAGAGTATTTGAGCAAAACATCTCCCAGTCATAGAGTCAGCCTCCCCACCCAAGCTCTTGCTCTTCCCCAGCCCACCACCCCCTCCACACATACACTCTGTCAATCCCTCCAGTCCAAGACCCCATATCCTACTTTCATCCGCTGAGTTCTAACACAAACATTTACTACAGTGGGAGGTTGTTTCTTTATACAATTATATACAGTTGAGAAATCTCAGTTCAGCTTCATGTTTTCTATTAGTTCAGCTGAACTTGGACCACAATCTTCCCACTCTGTGGCCCAGCTTTAAAAAAGCCAAACAAACCTAGTCTTTACGTCTCTTCAGCCTGTGAGATCCTGTCTGACCTGTGACCATAGCCCAAAAGCTAGTGTCAAGCCTTGGACTTCAATTCCTCATCTTTTGATCTCCAAATTGTTTCACTGTCACACCTTCCCTTTCACCATATTTTCCTCTGTTCCTTTCTCATTCTCCTGATTTCCTTTTAGTTCCAAGTCCAACTTGCCCTAGGGTGAGGTCATCCATCTCCAGATGGCACATTCCCAGTTTCTACATCCTGGGCTTGTTCTTTGCTAGTCAGGGCTAGATCTGTACATTCAAACAACTTCCATGGATTGTCAACATGCTTTAGAATACATGACATCCTTGATTATATTTAAAATGTAATTCCTATTTCATATCTAGGGAGTTTACAAATGTGGAAACTGGGGACCAAAGAGGTTTATGGCTACCACTGTAATGAAGAGGGTCAGTGATGAACGCCTGGGAGGTGAATCAGGATTTCGTGCTCCCAGTTCAATGTATTTTCAGCTCATCATCTTCTTGAACAATTTTAATTTGTTCCATCCTTGCTAGTTAAAACCCAGTGCCCTTCCTTCTCCATTATCATTGGGCAAGGTACACATTTGAGATAGCTGCAATAGTGAAAAGGCTTGGAAGGTAAAATGCAGAATTATGAAAGCTAAGCAGTTCGTAAAAGATTGTTCTGTCAAAACATTTTATACTAAATTAAAGTATTAAAAGTTTAGACAATTTAATGAAGTTATATTTCACCTAGTAGAATCTTCAAAGCTTCAAATGCTTTGGGATACAACTAACAATAAACCTGATGTGTTTAACTCTGGGATTTCTCGGACCTTGTCAGAATCATTCATCACCAAGATTTTATTCTGAGACTCTCTTTAGGAGCACTGTATATCTGACAGGTATCTAAAAGACAGAACCAAAACATGTTTCCTCGGTATATCATGTGCCAACCTTCTGTGGCTATCCCTTCAGTTAGAGTATATAGAGTGGATGCCTTCAGTTTGATGTGCAATTTACTCTCTAAAACTGTACTGTGGAGATCAAAGATGTGACCTCACATCCAAAGAGAACTTTTCTGTCTTCTCCTTAGTCAACAACTCCTTCTGTCTTGAGATGTTTTTATGATACCACATCCTCCAGGTTTTCTTCTACCTGTTTCTTCTATGTCATTATTAGATACTCCTCTACCAACTTTTCATATTGGAGTTCCAAGGGCTTGGTTATGAACTCTACCATCTTCTTTATCTATATTTTCTACCTGGATGATCTCATCTAGTCAATTGACTTTAAATAAATCTATATCCCAATGACTTCCGAATTTATATCTCTGACCTTGACTTCTTCATTGAGTTCTAGACTTTTCTAGGCAATTGCTTATATCTTTGCTTGGATGTATAATAGACATCTCAAATTAATAACATTCCATCCCTCCAAAAAAAAAACACCACTAAATGTTTGCCAAATATTCCCTATCTCACTCTGTGCCACCACCATTCATTTAATTACTTATGCTACAAGCAAGTGTTAACCATAGGTGTTTTCCTTCCCTCCCTAATTACATTCAATTCTTTAATGAGTTCTGTTGACCTTTCCTCTAAAACATATTCCATGTAATGTAATGGCTAAATTTCCTGCAGCCATTTTGGATCATAAGATGACCTTAGGGATGAAAGTACCCATGGTAAAGCAACAAGATAAAAATATCTTGAATCTTTTATATTACAAAGCACTGTAACTGCTCTGGACAGATTTTACACGAGAGTGATATAATTTATATTCTTTAAGTAAAAATAAAATAATTTTCTAATTTATTTTCTTCTTTTGCACCTAACCACCAGTTCCATGTAATGTATTATCATCATCTTTTTCCTAGACCAGTCAAATAGCTCCTATCTGGTTTCTTTGCTTCTCTTGTCTCTTGTCTTCCTACAGAACAACCAGAGTGATCTTTTAAACTGCAGCTCAGATCATGCCACTTCTTCCTTAATGGTGTCTATGGGCTTCCAGTTGAACTTCAAATAAAATGTAAACTACTTTCGCTACACCCCCATTCAACCCTTGCTTATATCCAAAGCTGAGATTATATCATCTCCTTATTTGTCCAAATCTTATTTTCTGAAACCAAGGCCTAGAAAAGTACCTGGCCATTCTAAGTGCTTATATATGTGTTAAGTAAATAAAATCATTACTTGTTGGTATTCCTTCAATTTTTATAGCTTAAATTATTCCATGAAGAGTTTTAACAAAATTAAGGAGACAGCAATCCTATAGAGAAGCTGGCCAGTGAGAGACCCATACAAAATAATCAAATCATTAAGAGAAAACTGTAACATAGAATTATCATTAATTCAGCAATTGCACTTCTGGGTATATACCCCAAAGTGTGAAAGCAGAGACTTAAAGAGATATTTGCACACCAGTGTTCATAACAGTATTATTTACAATAGTCAAAAGGTGGAAAATAAGCCAAATGTCTATCAATCGATGACTAGATAAACAAAATGTGGTATATCTATGTAATGGACTATTATACAGCCTTAAAAAGGAATGAAATTCTGGCACATGTTGCAATATGTGTAAAGGCATTAGTGCTAAGTGAAATAATCCAGAAACAAAAGTAAAAATACTGTATAATTCCACTTTTAGAAGATACCTAGAATAGGAAAATTTTACAGACAGACAATAGAACAGTGATTACCTGGGGTGGAGAGAAAAAAAAGAAGAGGGTGTTATTATTTAATGGGTATAGCTCTTCAGTTTGGGAAGATGAAAAAGTTCTGGAGATGGATGGGTAATAGTTGTATAACACTGTGAATGTCCTAAAAGCCATTGAACTGTAGACTTAAATATGGTTTAAATGGTAAGTTTTATGTTATGTATATTTTGCCACAATAAAAAACTAGAGTTAAAAAAGGGAGAGGAAGTAGGATAAGATGGGAGTCAAAGGAACTGAGATATACATTGTGGCCCAATTTAGCACACAAATGATATGGCATTTGACAAATTAAACTTTTCTTTTAGTAATTGGTAGAGGAAAGTTCAAGGTCTGTAATAAT
The DNA here is from genome assembly GCA_003508835.1 of Eonycteris spelaea. Taxonomy (NCBI): domain Eukaryota; kingdom Metazoa; phylum Chordata; class Mammalia; order Chiroptera; family Pteropodidae; genus Eonycteris; species Eonycteris spelaea. Next base: position 7,043,024 of record PUFA01000043.1, on the reverse strand, counting down.
AATTGTCTTTCTTCAAAGACAAGAGGAAAATCACTGTGTATTTTTTTTATCAGTACCGATTTGATATTTTTATAAATGTTGATATGACTATATCCAAGACATAATTGCATGGAGAACAATTCATTCATTCTGTTTTGATATACTTTACACAGAATGGAGATATAAATAGCAGTATCAGGACAGTCATAAGACATAGGGTAATTTATTCCTTCCAAAACTGTACTAAAACACAACTAATCAGCTAGATATTTTTCTTCCTGTCCAGACAACCAAAAATATGTTCAATAAATATACACTAGGTTACATGTTTTTGACATTACTTCAAGTCAGTGCTCCTTTGGTAAATCATTATGAAAAGTAGGAATTTAGAAACATTTCAATAATTTAGCATCAAGTAGAAAAAATATCTAAACGACTGACTTTATTTTATGTTTATGCAAATATATGGAGTTACACAAGCATAGATTCAGAGAATGTGGGGAACTCTCTCTGATGAGACATCAACATCATATATGATAAGACATTGTGAATGTCTTCACTTTCATTCCTACCTACATACTTCTCTCATCATATATTGAAAACAATAAATCAAAGCTCTATTAAAGAATGCTGAAGTTAAAAAATAGAAACCAGAAAGCAAGTTTACAAGGGAAAGGATGCCCAGGCTTTTTTTTTTCTTCTTCTTCTTCTTCTTCTTAAATAGTGGTGCTAGAAGCCATTCAGAACAGCTGTTTTGTGAAAAAAAAAAATAGGGGGGAAGAAAGACAAGATAAACACCTTGCGAAGATGTTAGTTTTGAGTTAACAACTAAATGATTAGGTGGGAGACAAACACTTGGTTGGAATTCTCAAGTAAGAGCCTCTGAAATTTGGGTAAAATAATTAATTCGCTATAGAATATATTATATCCCTTTTGGCAAAGTAATTCCAAATTGGGAAATAAGCAAATCATTTTAATGTGCTTCACTACACTTCCTTTCAATGAATACTACTTCTTTTTTGACACCCCAAAATGTGTTGGGATGTCAGGATATTTTAAGGGTTTTACATATTTTGTGATATAAGATTTTTTAAATTTTTACTTTTTTATAACAGGCTTTAGTGAGTTTTTTCCCCAAAAATATATATTCAATCTCTTGTTGTCTAATTCAGATACAAAACTTTAAGCAACAGTTTATAGGAGTAAAATAAGGGACAAAGCAAACACCATCTGCTCAAGGCCATGTCCTCCAAAAGGGCCTCTCCTGCAATCAGCTGTCACCATAGTTTTGTCCAGACTCTCACTTTGCCTGCCAGTTTCCCTTGTTCTGGCTTTTCACCAGCCCTGGCTGGCCCTCATCTCAGATGACTCCTTTTCCACATTATCACCTCTGAATGTTTGGCAACTTAATTTCAGATCTTAGCTACTCTTCCCTCTCCTGTTCAGTTCTTCTCTCATGTAATCCTTTACAAGCTGTAGAGAATCATCTCCAGACCTGAGACCTGGCTTTGGCTTCTGCTCCAATATCACTTTTGTTAGTCCTATGTACTAAAATTTTACTATCATTTTTGTTAGTCCTATGTACTGAAATTTTACTCTGACCTTGGATGTGGGAAAATGGTATAAATCTAACTATGCCAGGTACAACAGCAATGAAAACATGTGCGGCTCTCTATTAACTGAAATCTTATTTTAGCTCCTTTACCATGATTTGGATGCAAAGAAGTAAAAATGTAAGTTTACAGTGTCAGCACACAACTCTGTCACCTTATTTTCCTCCCTTTATATTATTACTTCAGAAATGTCCTTTCACTTCTCCCATGGTACATTGGTACCATGACCATTATGTATGCTGTTAAAAATACTGTTTTGTTAGCATTTAGAGATTGTTAGAACTACACCAATAATCTGATCCCATTCCTTCACTTAAAAAAAAGAGGAAACTGATGTGAGCTGCTTTATCTATATCATGAAAACTTAACTACTTAAGAAAAACTCATTTAAATCTAATTTGGTCACAATGATAATGCCTGTGGTTTTAGTGGTGGTGACAACATAGAGTCTGGTGTAATAAATGGAAAGACCCTGGACTTAGACTAAGATCTAAGTCCTGATTCTGCCTCCACGTCTCCCACCTGTGTTAATGTATGCAAGTCACATCCCTCTGGCTTCAGGTCACTGCTGGTGGCAAAACAAAGGACCTGGTTCAGAACTCTCAGGTCTCTTTCCTTCTGAAGTTTTAATGTCTCTAATGATAAAATTCATGGTTTCAAAAATACCCTTGTACTAAGACTTCTTGGAGTTTAGTCTGTGACTATGATTCAATGTATTTTTAGCCATATGTCACTTACCAATAGTTGAAACAAAACTCAAAGTTAATAATAACTAACATTTCCATAATATTCTATAATTCCCTGAGTACTTACACACAGCTTTTCTCACTTCTTATTTTATGAGAGTTATGATTCTATCAACATTCCACAGAAGAGAAAACAGGTTCAAAAAGGTTAAGTGACTTGACTTGCCTAGTATTTTACAATCTTTACAGGTAGACTCTAGACAGAAAATTGCCGTTAATATATTTATGCTCTGGTCAATCAATGTATAAGAGATTCCTCATAATAGTCATAAAGACTCACAGATGTAACTACTGAAAAAAAAATTCTTCTATACAACATACATTATAAGACCTGGTAAAAAGATACATGAGAAACAGAACTAGATTATTTTGAATGCATATGATAGAAAACACACTATTTCCTTTATTCTCAAAACAGGTTTATCGAAAGAAATTTCTGAAGTTTCTTATCATGAATGTTCTCTCTCTCTCTCTCTCTCTCTCTCTCTCTCTCTCTCTCTCTCTCTCTCCGCCCCCCTCTCTTTCCTCCATCCCTCCCTCCCTTTCTCTCTCCTTCCTATACCTGACCTCACCAAAGGTAGTGGGCTTTTCTCATTTCTAGATATGTGCTCGCAATATTCACTTAGGTCTAATTTTTAGTTTTTAATATGCAAGTTTCTCTGCAAATATCTGTTTTTGAAACTCTTTTACTTAATCTCATCTCTACATCATTATATTGCTCGTTGTACATAGTACCATTGTTTGTATTGCTACAGAGTATTTTAGTGTAAATTCAAAGTAATACAAGACTGTTGGCCTGGGGAAAAAACTGGCATTTTTTTTCCTATTTTTCCTTTGAAAAAAAATTAGATGCTTTGAATATTTTGGAGTATTAATAGTAGTCTATTATTATTGCTATTGCATAGAAAGGGACAAAATACTCATGTTTAATATGTAAAAATTGCTTGCTCTACTGCCCAGCTGGGAAACCTCTTTTAAACACATTAATTCCTTCTGTCTATTAAGTGTGGATAACACTAAAGGGTCAGGAGGGCATTCTTTACAGAGATGTATGCTTGCCATTGCCAAGAGCCTGATGCAAAATACATCATCGCTTTCCAGCAATCCTATATCGCTGAGGAAGGGTGGGGTACACTGTAATCAACTTAAAGAAATCTATAGCCTTTTTTCTCCCTCCAACAGGCAAGCATATGGATATAGGCAGATGGATGGATGGACACACACACACACACACACACACACACACACACACACAGTTTCACACCCAGAAATACACAAACATTTTGACAGGGACCTAGCATCCATTTTCATGACAATTCAGACCAAAATAGGTAGCATGTGGAAGGCAGTATGGCTTAGTTTTAAAAAAAAAGTAATTGAAGGAAGCTTAAAGGAACCTGGGTTCTACTACTGCTACGCCACTAGCTGTTTGGCATTAAGTAAATCATTTCATTCTTTGGCTCGATTTTTTTTTTTTTAATTTAGAGAACTGGAAGTTTAAATATGATGATTTCTAAAATTCCTTCTAGACCTAAGTTCTATGAATTCAAGAAAAAGGTTAGGGAAGGTGTCTGTGCTCCAGTAGCCCATTAACTATATCCAGACTACTTTATATCAGTTATGATAGCTTGAAATGTTTACTTTCTATAATGTTTATGCTTATAATCTACTTTTTCAGACATGATATAGAACTTATTTTCCATGATTATTTATCTATCAACAGACACTTACTGCATGTTCATTAAGCCGTTAAACACAAGGCTCCGGGAGACATTGTCCCCGGCCGGCAGGAGCTTCCATTCTCAATATAGAGATAAACTACAGACACATACAAAACATACTGCAAAGTGCCACTCATTATCAAGTGAGTTATCAGATGACTGGAAACAAAACTTCCTAGTAGAGCTGGCATGTGAACAGACCCTTGATGGATGGTTAGACTATAGCCTTGCAGATAGAATAGGAATAGGGGATGGCCATGGTCAAGTGAAGGAGACAACAAGCTATGAGGCAAGGACCAGGAACATCTCATTTGACTTCATCTAAGTCTTAGTCAGTAAACTGTTCTCATTCGAAGTTTAGTAATATGCAACAACATGATAAACCTGGAGAATAATGTGCTAAGGAAAATAAACCAGTCACAGAAGGACAAATACTGTATGATTCTACTTATATGAAGTATTTAAAATAGTTGAATTCACAGAAGCAGAGAGTAGAAGAGTGGTTGCCAGAGTTTGGGGGAGGGGAAGTAGGGAGTCGCTATTCAACAGGTGTCAAGTCTTATTATGCAAGATGAACACACTCTGGAGATCTCTGCACAGCACTGTGCCTGTAGTGAACAACACTACTGTACACTTAAAAATTTGTTAAAAGGGTAATTCTTGTGTTAATTTTCTTATACAATAAAAAACTTTAGGAAGATTATTATTGTTCATAATGTTATCTTGATTTTGTTTAGTTAGTTTAACTAAGTGAAATTTAAAGTACTACTTTTGCAACAATGACATGCTTTAAATATATATAACTATATTTGTCAGTTATTCCCAATTATTCATCCATAAGTTTTTTAAAAAGTAACTTATCAACTTCTTCCATTTACCTAATCACTTTCCAAATTATGTTTCCTCAACCTACCTTTGTAGGAATTTTGGTCTTTAGAAAATGTGAACTCAAGAAAGTAAATTGGAAAAAGTATATTGGCAGTTAACATCAGTCATTACAAGATCTACTCACATGAGTTTATACTAGTCTGACAGAAACTGTGTTATGACCAGTATTCATATGAATTGACATTCATATTCTCAGAGCTTACTCAACTTGCTAAATATTCTTCACCGAATTCAAAGAAACCATAATGGTAAATTTCATAGTATGAAACTAGAGAGTCTATAAAAATGCAGAAGCACTCTCAGAAACACGCTTTCTTGCCTTTTTTGGTGAAGTGGTCTGAATTATTCAGGCGATGTGATCTGTGTGGGCCAAAAATAATGCATGTTTTTAATTGGGCTAAGAAAATCTTTTATTTTTCTTTATCTTTTTGTAATGTCCACTCTAAAATATCATAGGTATACTAGATCACATCATTTAATTGCTGAAACAAATTACCTTTTAATGAAACACCTATTTACAAGAGAATTCCAATATACCTAGCATTAAGATAATGTTATAAGAACTTCCTTTCCTTTCCAACTTGTGACTCTCAGAAATGTTATTAAATCTTTTTGTGCTCCATGAGGACTTCATGGGACTCCTAACTTCAACTGCATTTAACACTACTTGAAAGTCCTCCCTTCTACTGGAGCATGGTATATGAAATGACATAAAAACTAAGAGGCAGAGCATAGCTCCATAGCACCAGTGTCACACTGTTGTGGCCGTTGTGTGACTCTGATACAATGTGCTTCAGTCAACAGACCCTTAGCTAGTGCTTTCAGTCGTTTGGTTGGACATCTAATCCCTGCCTATGGCATTGGGCCTCCCTTAAATTCTGATATCAACTTAATGTTGAGAAACAATTAAACTGAACATCATTAATATACCTCACACAGGGTACCAATTTAAATTATAAGTTACAGTTTAAGTTAACTAGGGAGACACCAATATTTGTAGAATAAAGGACTTTGGAGTGACAGATAAATTCTCCAGGGAACATTTAGTTAATATCTTTGCCCTAGATCCAAGAAGGTCTAAAAAACCCTTCCACAGAAATCACAGTTTAAAAGAAAGTAACTATAAGCATTTTTTTCTGAAAGCATAATGAGACAACATTTATGTTAGAGAAGAGCTATAACTTCTGAATTTCTAGCCTTTATCAAATTGTGCAAATAAATTTTAAACAAATTCAGCAACAGCATCACTGCGAAAGAAAAACATCTCTAGCACAAGACAGAAATTTTCTGTCCTGTTAAGACAAGCATTACAAAAGATATCAAGGATTTTCTGTAATTAGCATAGAGAAAATGACTGGCCAAACATATGACCAATGACACATAAAGTGGAAAGGATCCCACAGAGTAGGATCAATGATGTCAAAAGCAAAGAATTTAGGGCAATGATTACAGAGATATTTCTTTCCCTTCTTTGAACTAAGGGTTTTAACAATAGACTAGTGACCAAGAGATTTGGATCTAACTTCAGGGCAATCCTGTAATTATGCCTGTGCATATGTGTAGTTCTTGTGTTAATATGTTTACAAATGAAATACCCCTAGACAGTAAACTATATGTAGTCATTACCTAACCGGGGATTAATTCATCTCTACAAATTCACTATCTCAATATAATTCCAAATTAAAAGTGCTCCTTGAAATATAGGAATGGTATATATTTTTTATAGAAAAGTAGTCAACTCCTGTCCTGACCTTGACTTTGCACTCAGAAGGCTCCTGAGCCCTTTAGTCTGCTCTTCTGCCAACGGGGTGCTATAACCATTCCGCCAGCCACCCAGCTATATTCCATCTTGGCCCTTTGAAGACTGGGTTGTGCAACCTCCAGCTTACCCATCTCTTTCATTTTGAATTATGTAAAATAAAATGTTTTCTACAATGGTGTAAATAAACTATAAATTTAACTTTTGGTGGATCTTGCCTGTTGTAAAGTTCCAAGGCACATTGTCTTTAAAGTAGCAAATCTCTTAAGATTTTTTCAGAAATTCACTAGACTGGCATTTATATGCAAAATCCTATTTTAAATAAACCATTGGAAGATATGCATACAAACCTAGTTGTATATAATTCACACAAGATATAATTTACAAATTAATATTCACAATCTAACCTAGCTACTTCAAACCACTGACAACCAGCTTTGCTTCTTTATTTATAGAATTTTCCTGGAAAGAATTAGCATTTCTTGGGAAACTAAATGAATATGTTCTAGTCATGTTTCTGAGACCTCATCTGAAAAATCTCAGAAAACTCTCCAAAAAAAAACTCTGTGAAATGGCATTTCCATAAGCGAAGTCATAAAGAATGTCTTAAATAAGGGTGATGGGTCTAAAAATTGTTATCTCATCTAAGTAACAGGCACTTACAGTATAAATCCTGAGCATTCATTCTATTTTTTATTTTCTATAAGGGTTATGGGAATAATGATACTAAATTGGTATAACATTTTACATTGGTCTTGATTTAGAATAGCTATTTCTTCCTGGTATTATCTTTATATTAAAGGGTAATGGGAAAACTCCAGAGGAGGCAAGCATGGAAAGGTAAAATAATTATTTTGTCCCATTTCAACAGTACTGTTCTTAAGTAAATTTCATGCCACATTTTCTCTTTACCACTTTGAAAAAAAAATGGTGTCATTTATCTTGCTGGGAAAAATTTCCTTCTCCAGTTGCTGAGATTTCTATAACTACCATTATTACTGTGTTCTATATGAAGAGGGTCAAATCTAAACATCTGACTGAATTATAATATATGTGGCTTTTTATCTCTAAAAACTATGTATATACGGTATCACATGGCATGAAGTAAAATCTAATGTTTTCAAATTGCCCTGCCCTAGTTTTGTAGCTAACCTGTATCTAACTTAAAATGTGAACAAACATGTCTCATCATCCAGCTGTCTTAAAGACAGAAAGATGAGTGAGCTAAATGTGATGCTAGGAAGGAGCAAGAAAGCTAGAACCTGAAAAGTCGCCTAAAGCCAAATCTTTCTGCTTATTGTCCAAAACTTCCATTGGGAGATAAAGATAGAATATGAGATAAGCTTTGCAACATTATCCCAGAGATAACCCAACATTCATTTCATCAGCTGTATTGATAAAGCACATGCACAAGCATACACACACACACACACACACACGCACACACACACACTCCAATTTTGGGGTTCTTAAATTTGTAACAGAGGTAGAGTTGCAAGTCTAACCCAAGATATCTGGCTTGAAGCCTTTTTTTTCTTCAGAGTAAAACAGTATTTTCAGTACTTCATTCAAAACGGGAGAACATTGTTTCGGGAATTTTATGTTTCCTACCCACTACCCATCATCTGGTATCCTTAAATCAGCTTTGTGTGCTTTTTAAAAGTCTTCATAAATACACATAATACTCAGCTTGACCTTTTAACGCAGCTGTTGTTTTTGAATATGTTGGGTTTAGTGGTGTTAATGGTGTAGCATACTCTTGGTTACGTCCACATCTCCAGCTGGAAAACAGATTCATGTAATTCACATCACCTTTGTTGACAGGAAGGTCAGCAGTGTGAAAAATTTTATTTATATTCATTTGTGCTTTATTTAGTTTTTGATAGGGGAGACATTTGGGACAGGGTGCTATTGACATATATATTTACTTATAGTTATTATAAGCATACAGTTTAAAAGTTGAAATATATTTGCATGTGACAGTTAAACATACTTGCATATAACATACAAAGTGACTATACATAGAACAACTGTGAAATTTGGGGAAATTGTCTCTAAGAGACAAGTTTTTTTATTGTTTTTCTACCAGCCATTCTTAAATCAGATCTTAAAGCAGGTGCTACAACAGAGACCATGGACTCATGGTAAGGAAACAGCAATGTTCTTGAAAGAAGATTGACAATAGGAAAAGAATACTTGGCATGTAGTTTTCTGCCACCAGCATGTCTTCCTAATTGAAACTCAAATCCTAAAGATATACTCTAGGGTGGTGGTTTAGCTCTCTGTTGTTTTTCATGGCAAGACATAAGAATAAGAACAGCCGGCTGAAAAACACTTCCTGGACCTGAAGATAGGGGATACCCTCAGGAGCACTGCCTCTGCTTAAGCATGGTTTTTATCAACATGCTTAATCAAGATCTTAAGTTGATGAGTATCTCACTGGCATCCATATTCCCTCTTCAAGAAAGGGTCCTCCTGCCAGTAATATCAGGTCCTTTGTGAGATCCAAACCTAGACCTTGCTCACTAAAGTAGAAGGGGCATCCTGTGGTTTTAATTCAGATTGGCCAGAGGCTTTAGGATCTTATGATGCCTCCATTCCTCGGATAAAAACAAAATACCACTAAGAATTAAAGAGACTCCTGAGCAAAAGATCATAATCCACAATTATGACCATTTTATTCCTTCCTGAGTTGCAAATCTCATCCCTAAGGACTTGAATACTTATCAGCATTCTCTCCTTATTGGACTCTGGGACTCAAGGAAAATGGCCTGATATTACCTGACCATCAGCTTAACTTTCCAAGATTTTGAAAATATATTTCTATTGGAAGGGAATGGGTGGAGTCTGCTTTTCCTAATATTATCCTATGACCTAACAACTGTATTTCAGATCTATTCTATTTTAGAACAAGCCTGTCTTCTACCAGTTTTGATTCTGTTTACTTCTTTAAGTTCTACCCCACTAACATAGGTTTTCCCTTGCCTACTTCTGGAGTGTTACGATTCGAGTGAGCTGCCCCTCAATCCTTGTTCTGTGATCCAACTCTTATCCTATTATCTCATGGCAGAAAGCATTAAAAGTTGTGGAGGACAGTTAAATAAGTGAGAAGAAACTTCCCTCTTCCTCCAACTCTAAGAACGGGAATAAGAACGGGAAACAAATAACCCAAATCTACCCCCATGTTAGGGACTAAATTGTGTCTCCTCAAAATTCCTATGTAGAAGCCCTAAGCTCCAGTTCTCTAGAATGTGGTTGTATTTGGAGATAAAATATAGTTAAAAGAGATGTGTATGGGTGCCAAGTTGACAGGGGATGAACTTGAGATGGTTAATTGTCTGTGTCAACTTGGCTGGGCTACATTATTCTAGATGTGTCTGTGAGGGTACTTTTATATTTAAATTAGTGTACTTTGAGTAAAACAGATTGCCCTCCATAATGTGGGTAGGCCTCATGCAGGCCTGAATAGAAGACTGACTTCCCCTGAGCAAGAGGGAATTCTGCCACAAGACAACCCTCGGACTTGAATTGCAATATTGGCTCTTCTCTGAGTCTACATCCTGCTGACCTATCTACAGATTTTGGGTTTGCCAGTCTCTGTACTCACAAGCCAATTCTTTAAAATAAATCTCATTTTACATATATACATACTATTGCTTCTGTTCTTTCTATACACCCCCCTCCCTCACCCGCCACACACACACACAAATAGCCCATCATGACATCCTGTTCCTATCTGCTGAGTCTGGAAATAACATGTGGGAACTTTCCTACTACACTTGGTTTTATACAGATGGTTAATTTTGAAGGTAAGGCAGAAGAGAGAGAAGGAGCCTTTATTTTACAGATTAGTTTTTTTCTTAATTTATGTAACAAAAAAACCCAAATATATCTCAATGCACCATATTTTTATTTCTGTTACTTTTCTTATAAGGTTTTTCTCCCTTATCACTATCTGAGTTCAGATGCAGTAATTGTACTTTTGGAAAAGGTTGAGAGATAAATTAAGTGACATGACTGTGGCATATCCTGATCTGTCACTTCAGCATTTCCTCAAGAGGAAGGTATGGGATGCTCCTTTTCCATCTTTTCCTTTATTTATCAGGATGCCTGCATATGTTTTCCATTGGTAGAATCCTAAAATTCATTGATAGAATCCTAAAATCAAATGTGAACTAGTAATCATGTGGAAAATTTCTTTTTTCCCCATAGAATGGACAAAAGGAAAGAAAAAATTTTCCTTTAGAAGCGGGACCAACAATTCAATTTATGCTCTATATTTTGGCAGTTTAAGAGAGCTATTACAGAAATTGTCAAGTATGATATTTAAGTACTTTTGTTTTTCCTCCCAATGTTTTTTTCCTCAGCTCTAAATTTTCTCTTTACTATAAATATTTTTATACAATTGCTTATATTTCATTAAAACAAATATGCTATTTTTAGGTAAGTGTACCTTTGTATATAGAATTGTATGCATGAAATATGTAACTTCTCATATGTTGAAAGGTATAAGACACTGAAAATTATTTTAAGAATTACACAAGATGTAGAATGAATCTTTGACATAATATTCCCACATGCAGCATTTCCCTGCTATATCATTCAGATCACCTTGCCCCATGTGAGAACAAACCCATTACCACGAGGTTTTGCTGCATTCGTTTTACAACTGAAGGGGAAAAAATACTGTATATGCCAGTTAATCATCCCAGATGTAAGCACCAGCTGCACTCTCTGCTTTGTTTATGAGCACATTTTACTTCAGGTAAACACTGTAATTCTGGCAGAAAATTCTGCCTGATGGATATGAATTCTGCCGTTACGTATTCATTATTTTTCAAAAGAACATTCACATTTGTACAAGAAAAAAAATACTAAATTAGAGGAAGGAAAACTTGAATTCTCATGTTGGTTCTGCCACCCTCATTCTAAGCAAGTTAATTAGTTTCAGTTTCTACATTTGTAAATTGAAGCATTACTATTCACTTTATAGGGTTGCTGTGAAAACGAAAGGAATAATTTATGTGTCATTTTACAGTACCTGGACATAGTTTTTGCTCAGTTATTGTTTAACCCATTCTCTTTTGTAAAGAAAATCAGTATAATATCTGTTCTATATTTTATGTATACCACGAGGAAAAATATAATAACCAGAATTACTCTGAGGGATACTTTAAAAGAGAAATGCAAATATAAAGTACGATCAGTTGTGTGTGTGTGTGTGTGTGTTTGTGTAGATGTTTTGTTGCACATTCTGTGTTAAATCCATTAGGCCTAGTTCCAGCTGGACAGCACCAATCAGCATAACTGGTCCTTCCTGCCTCCTTCCATATATGTGCCTGTCCCAGCTTTTAAGTCGAGTTCTAATCAGTGTGAAAATGTTAGTGGAAATGTTTCAGAACTGGTTGAAATATCATCAACTCATTGTTCTTGGTGGAAATTAATGAATAACTGCCAGTTAATATCTTATTTCAAGCCTGCTGACAGAATCCATACACACAGGATAGTACTAGCCAGCTGGAGTAAACCCTCAGCTGAACAGAGGTGAGTCATTAATTCATCTTCTCATGTTTGGGCAGTTGGAGTGCAATTCACAAAACTAAACAAGAGGAAGGTTATAGCTGTCAGAAGAGTGGGCCACGAAGAAAGAGACATGATATTTTTTTTTCCCCTTGGAAACTGAACAAAGTTAATAAACAAAGCTCGACAAGGTAAAATTGTTTGGCAAGACATCCATTCACAAACCAAAGTTCCATTTCTTTTGGTCCAGTTACTTTAAAGCAGAATCTTCACTGATTTCCTAGGGCTACTCTAGAGCACTACAGATGTCCTCTTGGATTACATATTCTTATTTATTGTTTGTTTTCAAGCATCTTGTTCAGAAGTGTGGAAGAATATAAGAGTCACACCACCAAATATTATACTATATGGCTAATTCAAATTGACATGGGAAGTGGGCTGACCAGACTTCCGAATGACTTGGAAGAGCTCTGTTACTATTTCCTAGTGGCCTCTCTGATGGAGCCAGAGAGAATTTACCTCCCGTAGGAAGGAGCTGGTCTTCTACCCATAAGGTCTCACGCAGTCCACTCCACCCTCTTGTGCAGTTTTCCCTAATTCTAGATCAAACTGCTTGCCATTTTCACAGAGAAACCTGAGCACTTACCATCTGTATCAGGCTCCTCAAATTTCCTAATATCGGAGGTTTCAAGTGCAATGTAAACTTTTTTCCAGCTAATAGACTATTTTAATGCCTGTTTCTGTAATTTTATTGATTTTGTCAGCTTTTTTTGTGTTTCAAGAATACCCGAACAATGTAAAAATTTAGAAATACTAAAAAGCACAAAGAAGGCGGCAAAAATTACCTATGACCATATGATTCATTCAACTATCAACAAGTTCTGAAACATTTCCACCAATATATTTCACACTGATTAGAACTTGACCTATATTTAGTGCACATACTATATGGCAGGGCCTGTAGATTTTATTGACAACTATAGTCTAGATTCAGAAACACAAGTAAGTGGATATTAATACACATACTTGCAGTAGTTAACAATTTTTAAAAGAGTGGTTATTTAATTTTATGTATAAGTTCAGTCATAACGTTACATTATGAGAAGAGAATGTTGAGACAGATTCGGAAGACCTGGGTTCTAGATTAAACTATCTTACTGGGTGACAAGATAAAGCACCTAAGTTTTTCTTTTCTTTTTCTTTTATGTTTAAGTAATTTCTGTATCTAACATTCTCTGAATTTTACTACCATTAACCAATATACGCAGTTCTTTTCATTGCCAGTTATTCAAATGGTGCCCAGTGTTATGTTTTTAAAAATCAATATTAGGGTCTTCTGCTATAATTTGGCATGAGATACAGGTAGATGTACCAATCACTTGTATATCCTTTATTTTTCTATGAGATTTAATTTTTTCCTAAGCCTGTTAGAAACAACTGAATAAAAACACCCAACTTAAACTATATAGCGGAATAATATTCATGAGACATCTCAGACCTTTTTTTTTTTTGTATTTAACAATAATCTTCTAGTCATTTAGGAGTCTTAAATACTTTTTAGTTTACTTGTATAGATAAAACATGCATACATGATTGGTCACACTTACAAAGCAAAACCAAAAATAATAAATAAAACAAAAGCCTGAGAGGAATTGCTTCATTTCTTCCTGCAGCAAACGCTGCAGGACCCCAAATGTTCCCTTGAAACCAGCATCATTCATGAACAGGCCAGCAGGAGTAAATCACATCAATTTGAATAATATTCATGGTAAACATCAGCTGACTCTATAAAGGGTTACCTAAGTCACTTGGGCAGAAAAGAACAGGGGAAAAAAGACATGACAATAAGAAACGTATATGTTTGATTGCAGTAGTTAAAAACAAGAGAGAAAGAGAGAAAAGAAAGAGGATACAATAGTAATTTCTGGAGGATTATCCTCTTGAATAATATTTCTACAATGCAGTAACCTTTAAAAAAAATCTTTTGTTTACTTGCCACTGTCTTTGTTATAAATACTCAAACATTGTTCTAGATAGGATCACCAATGTACCTGTTCTCCTGAGACAGGCCCAATTTATTCTCGTTATTCTGGCATGATTAATAACTTCTTGGTTTGGATATAAATCGTATGGTAGTCTTATAGGAGTTTGGAGGCTTAAATTCCTGAAGACTTAAAAGGTTCAGATAAATGTTTAAAATCACCTTTATGGAATATCTCCAACAGAGCCCTCATTTTATTCAAGGGCTAATACTTACCTGGAGCTTACTCCAGGCCAGTTGCTGTTTTAGCATATTAAATATAGTAACTCCTTCGACCTACTCAAACAACCCCCTGAGGTAACTCCTACTATCATACCTATTTTACATGAAGAAACTGAGGCAACTTGCCTAAAAGTATGTGGATAAAAGTTGCATATTTGAGATTTGAATTTAGCCATCTTAATTCAGAGACCTTGCTTTAACTATTGTATGCCTTACAAGTATTGTTAAATCAAATCTGTTTATTGTTCATATTGATTGGAAGAAATAACCAGTAATTTGTTCATAAATAATCAATAATTTGTTCATAAATCTACCAAGTATTTTACAAATATGGCTACTACAATGAAAGAAATCTATAATATTCAGTTCTATCTCCACATTGCCATTTCCATCATGAGTTCATAACAGAGACAATGACTGGAAATGACATGGCCTAAATTACTTTTAACATCCCAATAAACTGAACAGAGGAAAGAAATATGACTAATCGACAAAATGGATACTCACAGTTCCCAGACACACCTACCCTGACCCACATCCACTGTCTGGGAACCTTCAGCACAAGATGAAGACTGTGAGGCCTTCTGGAACATAGTTCCCTTTACTGGACAGAAAGGAGAATCCAAACAACTTTCACTGGGCCACTTACTTAAAACCATATCCTTTGGTCTGCAATTCAAATCTTATGGATTCTTTAAAACATATATTTAAACGTGAGACTCAGCTTTTACAGTTCTTTTCAAGCTTGATTATCTGACTTCCCTACTCACATCAGGTTCAAAGAGTATAAGAACTGTTGCTGGGAGCTGTTACAACAATACGAGGTGACAGCTGACTCCTGGAAGGAAGACAAATAAAACTCAAAAGTAGATGCAGAAACATCTGTGCTTTGCAACGAGGAATGCACACTGATGACCTGGAGTGACCATCACAGAAAGTATTAAGCTATATTCAGCATCCTTTGCCTTCTATAATATCTCTTGGAAGGATTATAGTAATAAATGTTTTAGGAAATTTTGGTGGTTGTACTTGAGAACCTTAGGTACCTTAGTTAAAGTTAATTTTCTGGAAGATATTTTTGTCTAGTGATTTTAATGCAATGTAGGAAACTTTTTAATAACATCTGTTACCTAATAAATCATCCATTCTGATTCAGGATAAAATACTATTTACTGTAAAATTTAAGTACTCTAACGGTATAAAATAAGCTGTTAAATAAAATAGGAAGAACACAAAGAAGGAAAACCTTTCTAATCTATGTTGTCCACATAGCGATAAAACTCCACATGAAAATTTTCAATTACCTGAATGCATTACTTAGAAAAAGTAAACTGGTTGTGTATTTGAAACATCTGAATCATTCAATGAACTCCTGACATTTATCTTTCTGTGTGGAATTGCACAGTTGCAGTAAATGGCTGTTAGTAAATGCTTAGAAGTGCTGTCCTGGCTGGGTAGTGACAGCTTCTGTCTCCTATTTCCTTTCCACAAAACGAGTTTGGTATTAGACACATCGTCTGCCTGTCAGACGCTCCGTTAGGCTTTAGAAAAGAGAGACACATAAACAAAGCAATTTCGTTATAATTCCATGATAAGAAATTATGCCACGAAGAAGAGTGGGGTGAAATTCTGCTTTTTAAGGATGAAGTCTGCTACAGAGAAATCTGCCAGGACTTTTCCTTTTTATTCCCCTTTTCTATTTTCTGTTTTCTACATATGAATTTAGTAATCCTTGGTACATGTTTGGCAGAGCCTAAGCTTTTCCCAGTTCCAACTTCCCCTTGTTAACCTGAAATAAAATTCTATGAAGCTCTGTGCAGAAAAATTACAGGATCAAATGGAAAGCTTGCTATCTTCTGCCTCAAGCTTCTGCTCAATGTTCTAACAACAAGATAGGGAGTGACATGGAACACCCTAGGGGTAGGAAAACAAGATGCTGAAAAAAATGCATGTGTCTCCTAATGGACATCTAAAGAGATAGAAACCAGAACTTTCTTACCATTAGCTAATTTCCCTAAGCATCTGACTTCCTAAAAATAACCTCAGGATATCTTTTTGGCCAAATTCTTTCCCCAGACCTGATGTCAGACACTATATTTAGGACAGTAGCTAGTAGGAAGATTTCATCTGTTCATTCAAAATTCTCCTTAACACAGCAGCAGATGTTAGTAATAGAAATGAGAGCAAAGACCAGAAACTTTAGCAAAAATCTGGGAATTACAGAAAGTGAGGGGGCAGAGCAATGTAGAAGTTGTAGCCATTAGTATCATCGCTGTCAGGGAACTGGTTTGTTTTTCAGAAATTAACACAATTTAAAAAAAAACATTCTCTTGTTTGCCATTAAGTCAACTGGGTCTTAACAAATTGAAATCTGGGCTCATTTTAAAATAAATCGTGATATTAGCAGTTATATTATTTATCCTTTACTAAATATGCAGATTTACATCCAGAAGAGAAGTAAAACAATTGAGTTAGGTTGTTCTGGTCATTTTAACTCAGTTATTTTAATCTGTGGGTTTAATGCCAATCCTTTGTAAAACAAAAGAACTTTGAGAAAGCTACCTTATAATTCAGAGTGGAAAGATACACCATAGAACAGTGGAAACATTTGTTTTTGTTAATTAAAGCCACCAGGTGATAAAGAATGTTTCAGAAGACATGGAGTTGGGGTGGGTAATTGGATTGGTATCACCCTAGATTACTGCCAGAACAGTTTGACTTTATTTTCTCCAATGAAATTAAAGATATTGGTCTAAAAAAGAACAGAATGACTAAGTACCTCTTCTTTTCTTGTTTTGTTTATTGGTTTTTTTTTTTTTTTAAAGAAGCTTTAGTGGTTCTCTGATGTTCTTTTGGCAATTCTATAGTGAAAAGTGCTTACTCAT
Organism: Eonycteris spelaea; assembly: GCA_003508835.1. Lineage (NCBI taxonomy): Eukaryota > Metazoa > Chordata > Mammalia > Chiroptera > Pteropodidae > Eonycteris > Eonycteris spelaea. Next base: position 7,025,650 of record PUFA01000043.1, on the reverse strand, counting down.
GGTGAAATCTGAAAAAATTCCTTTAGGCTTCCTGGAGTTGATTTAATGATGAAAGTTGTATTCTGTTTATTGTTTTCCCATTTGGCAAGATGAATTCTGTACATAAGATGTTAAGAACCTAGATAAGAAAGGATTTTGTCTTTCTTCGCATTCTCTTTATTTTGCTCTCAAAGAACTTTAGGTCAAGCTACCAATATTTTTATAGAGCTGCTGTCACCTGCCTTGTGATATAAAATTTCAAAATGGCTGCTAATTTATTAAGGACTCACATTATAGGAATTATTTAATCGAACCACCCAAACTATCTCAGAGATCAGAGAAGTTAAATAACTGTAAACAACAACATAATTTATGAATAACAGAGCTGAGATCCAAACCCAGGATTCTTTGACTCCAAAGCTCTTTGCTGAACCACTGTATCCTAAAAAGAACATCTTTGTGCCCGCTCATGAATCCTTTCTCACTATATCTATTTTTCAAGAATTGTCATCATGAAAGATCATCACAGTTGATTTCCTCACTCAGCTTCCCACATTTCCATTGCCATACGAGGAATGTTGATTAATAATGAAATATTTCTAAGTGTTTTCAACTTCCCAGTTATAGGCACAGAAGGAAGAAACATGGCTAATTTAGAAAGTGCATCTACACAATTGACCAATACAGTAACACTTTATTGATAGGAAGGTTGCCAGGACCTGACATAGTCACACTGATCTTCAGAAATAGTCTTTAGCAAGAAAACTAAGATGGATCATGTCTAATTTTGAAAGTTCATTTATATATAAACAAAATGCTAATTTTTATCACATTCTACCACAGTAGATTTGTACTGAACAAATTGTGTCATCTGGAATTATTTACTATAAAAATACCATTTATTTTTTTAATATATTTAATGAGTGCCTCCCATTGAGCCAAGAAGTAGGAATTAAAAAATAAACAGAAAGGGATTTTATTGTCACAGTGGTGAATGCATGAAATAAAACAAATAAACAAACACAAACATACCGTTAACAAGTGCTAGGAAGAAGGCTGAGAAGGACTAATGGGCTAGTTCAGGTAAGGCTGAAAGTGAAAAATTAAGGCGATGGTTCTGCCAAGAGTGTAGAGAATCACAGGCAGAAAGACCAACAGATAAAAAGGCCTTGTGGTGGCACAGAGCTTGGTGTGTCCTGTGAACTGAGAACAAAGTGAAGCTGAGGAAGGTGGGAGGAAGCAGGTTTGAGTATTAGTGAGGGGGAGTGGTATGAGATTAAATAGAAGAGAATGAGAGAGATCTGGTTATAAGGTCAAGTTCAGATTTGAATAGTAAGTGCAACAAGAAACCACTGAACACTTTCAAGCAAGGGGCCCTCATGATCTGACGTGTATTGTAAAACCATCACTTTGGCTGCTGTTTTGCAGAGAACGTGTTATAAGAAAGAAAGAGCGATGGCAGAGAAGCTCCTTAAGAGCTTCTGCCTAGTCTATGTCAACCACCCAATAGCTAAAATTCAGTCTTACATTATATACAGCAGCAATTCTCAACCTTTTTGGCACCTGGGACCAGTGCTCCCTGATGATCTGAGGTGGAGCCGACGCAGTGATGCTAGCACTGAGGAGTGGCTGCAAACACAGATGAAGCTTCACTCGCTCACTGTACACCTCCTCCTGCTGTGTGGCCTGGTTCCTAACAGGCCACAGACCAGGACCAGGACCGGTCTTTGGCCCAGGGGTTGGGGACCCCTGAATATAGCACATTTTCATTAATTTGGATGGAGAGGAAGATATGAATGGATTTGAGATATAATTTGAAGTAGAAATAACAGAATTTGCTTATAGGTTAGATACAGGAAGTAAAAAGAATGGAGGAATCACAATTTGGATTAAGCTACTCAGTGAATAATGATGGCCTTTATGGAAAAGGGAAAGTCAATACAGTACTTTCAAATCTTTTTATGAGTCCAAATTTTAATAGTTAAAATAATGGCTACTGGTTATTATTATATAGTTTATCAGACACTTTAAAGATATTATTTCAATTAACCCAATTAGCAGTCTTGCAAAACACTGTTATAATGGCTATTTTATACATGAGAAAATTGACTTTCAAAAAATTATCAGTCTGGGAATTAGTAGAACTGAGGTCTGTTTGGTTTGAAAATCAAACTCTAAACATCTAAAGGGGGGAGTTTGAGTCTATCTGTCTTTCAATTATATTTCATACTGAGTTCAGTGTCTGGCATATAGTATAGGTTTAATATATGTTTATTACCTAAATAAATACGTGTAATTTCCACTACAGCTTGATGCTTCTCAGAGATGCCAAAGTATATACTCCCTTATAGTTGGCATTGACTGTCAATGTTAATAGATCTGTCCTTTAAACTACTGTCCCAGTTGGGACCACACAGAGTATCAGAGATGAACCAATCTAGTTAAATTCTTAACTCTACATCTTTCCCGGATAAAAATGTGTAGTAGGCACACTGACAGGACTTGGTAGGGGACATAAGAATATCAACTAGGACTCAGGTTCTTAAGCCCACTGCTGGATGATCTAGGAAGGACATGCTCAGGTGAAGATTCCCCAGGTGGCATGGCCACTGCCTTCACCTCCAAGTCCAAGGTCTCTGGTCTCTGAGTTTTGCGATGGATCATCTCTAGTTTCAGCATCATGAGCATCCCTTATTCTACAGCACTTTCTCATAAAGAGGGCCCACTTCACTGTCAGGGCTTAGCCTACCCTGGAAGTTCCATTAGAGTACGCCTCTTCTGAAAGGAAATTTCCCAGCCTCACAGCATTCCAACCAAATTTCAATTTCCAACACCCAGTTAGTACATCAAGCAGTGCTAGAAAGCTCTATTTAATGTACTGCTTGTTGAGGTATAAGCTTTTTCTGTACCTCATCTTCAGTCAGATGACCATAACAAAGGAATAAGTCGAACTAAAGAAGATTCTGTGCTACTGTACTTCACTTTAACTGTTAATACTGACTTCCATAAAAACTCATGCTCAGTGAGAGCCACTACACATCCTTGATTCCTGCTTTATTCCAACTTGGATCTCTCTCTCTCTTCCTGACAGTATCCACATGTGTAATTCATCCACTGCTCCTTGTCTTAATGTAGTTGATTATGTGTCAGATTCAGAGAGGTCCACTTCAAACTCTGAGAGACTTGAAGCAAACACAGTCCTGGTATAAGTCTGCTGTCCATGAGCAGACAGGTCCCCAGGAACTCCTTCAGCCCTTCTTCAAGGAGGTAACACCTGGCCATTCTCATAGCATTTCTGCTTTACTTCCCACCTATGAAGCTAGATAAATTTCCTAATATCATTCCTTATAAATACTGTTGTCCTTGTGGTTTAAGTTCTGCCACCCCTCTAAGGACATCCAGCATTCCACATATGCCTACTTTACAAAGAATATGTCACAGTAATCTTCACCAGAGTTCCAACCATAGCAACAAATAATATTCTCAACTACATCGTTCGGATCAATAGGCAATATCACAGGGTACAGTTTTTTGTCAGAAAGGAATATGATTAAAGGGCAGTCCTGGCTTTCAATACCCTAACTCTGTAGCAGGCCTCCACTGCTGCCCTCATGGCATGAAACCCATGTCTTACCTCAGCCTGGTTGAAGAATGAGCTCAAGGGCAGATTATGTGTCAGATTTATCCGAAAGACTCTTTCTTTAACACCAAGAGAGGTAAGGCCATACAGAGATCAGAGCTTCTCAAAGAAATCTTCCTTGAATTCCTGTCCTCTACTCTGCTTGTTTTCCAGTTGAGATTAGCTTATTTGAGCCTTGAAATAGCCCATGGCTTCTCATGAACATCTTGGTTAGATCTGTCATGCCCTGCTATTTCCTCTTATGGTACCATGGACTGCATGTTTACGTCCCCCCAAACTCATATGTTGAAACCCTCATCTCCACTGGGATGGTATTAGAAGGTGGGGCCTTTGGGAAGTAATTAGGTTTAGATGAGTTTCATGAGGGTAGACCCATATAATGTAATTAGTATCCTTTTAAGAAAAGAAAGAGACTAGAGCTTGCTTTCTCTCTCCCATGCAAGGACACAGCAAGAAAACAGCTGTTGTTTACTAGGCTCTCACCAAACATCAAATCCACTGGCACCCTGATATCAGACTTCTTAGCTTTCAGGACTATAAGAAATAAATGTTTGCTGTTTAAGCCATTTAGTATATGGCATGTTTGTTATAGTAGCCCAAGCTGACTAAGACATGTGGTAACCCAGTGTCTACTTTGACAACATCCCCTGAGTTTACTGAGTTTAAATATATATATATATATTTATTTAAAGTTCATCAGGCTGGAGTCTGCTATATACTGTGCATGGTGACAACCAGACCATCAGCATTTAGTCATTAGCTAAGTCATCACTTAGTATGACTGCCAGCCAGTATCACCAGTTAAAACATAGTCTAGGGGACCAGTGGTTCTGACAGCCCAGAGAAACCTGAAAACTCGGGACAACACTAATAATAATTTGAGATTCACTCCCTGCCCTTCAATGAAGCATTTCTTGCACCAGGTCTAGAACTTCTCTCTAACCTTGGCCTAACGTGTCTTCAAGATCTCACCCTTTTGTTCATACCAGTTTCAACAATACACTATATTATCCAATTATCCATTACTAATGACCAGTTTTGTGGAATTCTTCCATCAAGCATTGGTCACACAACCCGATCACTGAAAATGTTTTCCTTTCACTGAGTATCATTTTGATCGAGGTCTCTTTCCAGCTATGCTGTTCTGGAGCTTCTTTTCTGTGCTCTATATTATTGTTTCAGACTACAGTGATACACGATAAAGGCTACATAATTACATTTTCACCTTTGGTGCTCTTAATCAAGTGAAAAATATTGTTATGGCAATCAGTGTAAATCTGACCATCTTTTGGATCAGCTCAGCCTGGATTTACATTTGGAAGAAATATGACTCTGACAACTAAAAATAACTAAAGAACATTTACATTTTACAGTGCTCTATTAAAAAATGCCCCAAAGCATAGCTTTCATTACATTTAGTGTAGCACATTTTCCCACCTGTTTCACACATAGTATTTTTTTCCCAGGCATCCAATAAAGAAAAGATTGTCCTCAAAGGATTTCATCTCAGCTTAATCCATGGTACCAAGAATTAGAGCAATTTCAACTGGAGAGTTTCCAAAAGAATGCAACTGTGATCAGAGATTTTTAATGAAAGATATTATCAAATAACTTAGATAAAACAAATAAGAATAGTGTCTTTGCTAAGTATAAAGATAGAACCAAAATGAAGAACCAGTACAGTTCTTTTAGTGAGACCTAAAGGATGATTTCATGCATGCATTTAGAATGTCATAGTCAAGCAGTAAGCAAGGAAGAGTACTACCAGTCAATTAGTACCCACCAAAATTGGTGGAAGCCACCAAAGAAATCTCTTCTATTGCTTACGACTCTGAGATAGCTGTCATCGCTAACCTTCAGTTCAGAAGACTGAGGCCCAGAGAGTTGTGTATAGCCCAAGGTCACATAGCTCCCATAACGGGCATAAAATGATGGGTAGAGTTTCAGAATGATAAAGGCTTGAGTTCTAAAACAGGAAGACTCCATCTGCCATGAAATTATCTTTAACACTTTCTGAAGAAGGTAAATTACACATGTATCCAGGTCTGCCCAATAAAATTTGCTCAAATTCTCTTCCATAGAATCCAAAGTTAAAGAGACCTCACAATATTATTTATATGCCTTCCTAAATTAAAAAAAAAATGTGATTTCTTTCCTTCAACTGAAAAACAGAAGAATTTTAGAATAATCGAGGTGCTACACTTAGTAAGTAGCCCAAATCTAAAACTAAACTTTTCATCTACATGAAACAGTCATCTACAAATCAGAAGGTTAATAGAAGAAACTTACAGCAGCCTAGGACACAGATGAGAAAGGATGTAAAACATAATTAGAAAAACTTGTATTACAATAGGGCTTTCTTTCATAACCAAGGGTACAATTTGACAGTAGCCTATTCTAATCCATGTACTATGGAGCTGAGTTTTGACCAAGGGTTGCTGAATCTCAAAGGACAAGTTTCAGTGATGATGAGATAACAGATGTGACCATTTTCAGTTAACTGCAGAGGTTTAACATAGGTGATTAGTCCTTAAAATATTTTGTGTCAGACCTTAGGTTTCTTTGGAATTGTAATAATTTTAATGAAAGTAGAGATACTTTAACATCTGTTGATTGACAAAATACCATAAATACATAGAGACCATTTGCAGAAACTCTATAGTCCAGATGGGAACTCTCGAGGCAGATAACGTTATATAATTGTAGTTTAGCCTTATAACTATTTTTGATAATTTGCCCAAGAACATTTTATCACCTTTCTAGGATCATGCAACTACTTCAATAGCTTTAGAAACCAAGTTCTGGTTCCCAAGCTATTTGCAATATGTTCTACTGCTTTGTCACTTACACAGTATTTTAATGGAAGATATGTGAATTTGAAATGCTTTAAACCAGACTTAAATTTACTTTTAATTTGCTAAATCATTTTATAGTAAGTAATAATATTGCAACAAATTTTATTTATTGAACACCTACTACTGACGACATACAAACCACAAAGTTTACATCATTTACCTGTTTTCTTCACAACAAATCTGAAAGACAATGCTATTATTACTAGTCATGCCTTTTTTTTTTCATGTAAAGAAACTGAGCATTAGAAGAGTTAAGTAACTTGAAAAGTTAAGCAACTTTCTCAAGGTGGCACAGGAAGCAAATATGAAAACCAAACTTAAACCAAGGTTTTCCTAAGTGCAAACATGGCGCATTGTTCACTATATCACTCTGTAACAGGTAAGATATAAATAACATAAGTGTAATACTGTGAGAGAAGTCAATTTAAACCACATCAGAAACGCACACAGTATTTATATAATTAATTAACATATTAAGTATGAATTATATTTTCTTACATTCAAATTACAGTCTAAGGACCTTTGAGAACCAATAGTTTATAGGAGTGAATATATACGAGTAGCCTAGTTCAAGTTATTATTTGTGTCATATTATTTTCTTTTATGCTTAGAAACTCAGTTCATATTTATTTTTCTGAAGACCTATGATTCATAAAACAAAACCAAAAAAAGCAAACAAACATATTAACAGTCCTTGCTTTGGTAGTTTTATAATGTCCATAGATAGAAATCTTTAATGTTTTTAACTAGCTAGAATAAAATTAAAAGTAGTGATACACCATTATTTTTAGAAATCAGACTTTTCATTTATTATCCATTCAAATTAATGCAAACACGCTGCATATAAATTTTAGCCATCCAGTGGTTGATATAAATTAAAAAGTAATGCTCAACTCTATTTATTCATTGTTTCCCTAATTCCCAAAAATGCAACAGGATAGACAAAAACAAAGTCACTGATACAGGAATTCCTAAAACTCTTAGTATTTAGGAGTAGTTATATTTTTAATAACACATTTAATTTTAAAAGCAATTTAAAATAAGATTAAAAAGTATTTGGATGACTTGGAGAATATTTTCAGCACATCCATGATCAGTATCATTCCTCATGAGATGTGTACAGTTTTATGTAGTGCTACTACTATGTTTCTATATTACAAATGAACTCAAGAAATGTAAGACACAGGGCTGCCCAGTTTCTGTCCTTTGGAAATTTACTCAATTCCTATAGTCCCTATTTCTAAAAAGGTTATCACCATTCTTTTGGTCTTTTGCTTGCCTCTATCCAAAGCTATTTCTCATTTTGTATTTTTTACACAAGTTTTACCCATTATTCATTGTTTAAACTATTTCCGTCATCTCTAGAAAGTCTATGTAGCTTGCCTTTTTATCTTTCACCTCTTAAAGCACACACAGTCTACCTTCCAATACATACTATTGCATACAGAAATAGAGCATTCTAGAGCTAATAGGAAGTTTATAAGACTACTACAAATCTACTATAATGGTCTCATTTTAGAGATCAGTAAATTGAGGTCCTGCGAAGATAGATTATTTTTTCAACATTGCATGCACAGCGAGTGGCTAAGCAGACTTTACAAGCAAATTTTCTTTTTCGATGCCAGTGGCTAGAAATTTAGCATTGATCACCCCATGATATTTATGTGGAGGCACTCCGGAAGAGTGTCAAGAGCATGGACTCTGGAGTCAAGTTCCCAGGTTCAAATCCTAACACCATACCCTGATACTGCTAGTACTTTGATCAATGAATCAATATTTATTGTCATCTCTCGATTGTGGATAGAGCTTCTGTTTCATTAAGCACTCCTATCTTCAACAATTTTTTACTGACCAATTGCTATGGGGCAGGCTCGGCCAAGTGCTAGAAAAGCCAGGAGACAGTCATGACTCCTGCCCTCACGGAGTCAGGCATCCAAATAAATCACAATGCTGCTTGTGAGGTACCCTAAAAGGGATGTGTCAGAAGAACAACAGCAATGGAGAGACAAAGTAAGCAGCCCAATGCTCCTGGGCAGTTCAGGGGTGCTCTGCAGAAGAAAACAACACTAGAGTGAAGCCTCCAATAATGAGTATTACCCTAGAGTTGAGCACCATCCCCAACATAGAATAGCACATTAGGAAATGTTTGCTAAACAGATGAGTGGACTTTACGTTCCCTAGGGTAGACTGTGTGGAAATAGATACTTGAGAAAAACATAGGAAGGTACTTTTTTCTATGTGATAGACTCTTGAACTCTTTAGAAAGAGCCCTCGCTTATCTAAACAATATCCATTTACCAAATTCTCCATGAGGCTGTCATATTATGTGAAGAGGCAAAGCCTCCAGCATATCTATGCATATAATGCTGGAAATTTATATAAAGCTAGACAAAACTAGTTTCCCCCAAATTTGAGGTCTGAACAAATATTTCTTAACACACTTTTCAAACCCCAGAAGATCCTATCTACTCAGTAGCAAGATGAACCCGGGAAGCCCTCCTGTTGCATCTGAACAACACCCCTGAAGCACCTTTCTTCAGACAATTAAGCAGTCTCTTCTGAAGAAAGGTTTGGTATGACATGCGTACCTCCTGCCAAGCAATCTATGGCCGATGCATGAGTAGACTCGAAATATCACAGAAAGGACCTTTCCCTTTTAAAAGGTCACTGCACAAAACACATTAAAACTGTCTACTATCACATACTCCTCTTCCAACTGACATGCTTCTCAGTGAATGCATGAACTGAGGGGATTCTTTGTGCTCTATACCTAGCTAAGAAACTTTCAGAATTTCGTGTTCTCATGGGTACTCATATATTGCCATGTAATATTTTCCAGGAACTTTGTTCTCGCCTCTATAATCTCCTCTTGTTTGTAAATGCTCAAAATGTGACTTTCCTAGTTGCAAAGGAAAAAAAACAATAAGTCAGTGAATAGCAGAAGACTGAGATTCTAAGTTTGCTATGATTCATGGTTACCTACAGTGCTTTTTCGAAACTGTAACCAGTAAAAGTATATGGTAAACAACACTGTATATGACAAACTAGTGTAAGGGTTAAGATCTATTTTTATAGATCACAAGAAAAAAGGAGTAAGCCTGGAATTGTCTGTAGTTGTGAGTTGCTATAGCATCTCTGGAGGAAATGTGTACATATAGGTAAGTAAAGAAAGTTCAGAAACAAATATGATCACAAAATGATAATATTAAGACATAAGTGTGGATGCAGGAGGCATTCCAGAGGTTAGGAGTTATCACACACTCAGAGGTAATACTTTGTCAGAGGGAGGTATGCTAATAATTGACCATAAGTCTGATGCTTTAAAGAAAGTACTTTAAATCCCTCCCCCAAAACTAAATAAAACAAAACCAAAGACAACAAAACACAAAGGATGGAGAATCTATTCACTGAATTATAGATTTAGTGATGCTTTAGGTAAGTAATTACCGTGATTCAAAGAGGGTACATTTTTTAATTCACTCCTTTGGAGATTCTATTAAATATTTATATATTAAATTATTAATATACTTATATGTAATAAATATTATTTATATATAAATATATACTTTAAATAACATAAATATAAGACATAGCAATAATAAATAATATAATCCATAGGACACAGAGGAATAGTGAATAACAGTAAAGAAGGTTGGGTGTTGTGATGATGGTGACAGAAGATTGGAGGGAACTGTAAGAAGTGGCAGAGGAAGCCACAGTCCAAATATGCTATATAGAGACTACAAAATTGGGGATCTCAGGGAGTCCAAGGGAAGAAATGAAAGGTCTGACTGAAAACAGAACCCAATATAAGTTCTCTGTATGAAACAGTTATATACACTGTTCTCTTCTGAACATCTCCATTCTCAATCTCAGAAAACAAACAGCTAGATTAATCCCAAACAAATCGTCATCATCATCATCACCATCAATATCACCACAGAAAACTAAAATCCCAAACAAAAGAAAAAAATCTTTTTTCTTATTTATTAAAATTATTGGCATGACATTGGTAAATAAAATCAAATAGGTTTCAACTGTACAATTCAATAATATGTCATATGTATACAGCATTGTGTGTTTACCATTCAGTTACGTTTCCTTCTGCCACCAAATGTTTGATCCCCCTTACCTCCTCTTACCCTAATCAACTGTCCATGTCCATGAGTATCTGTTTGTTTGTCATGTTTGTTTATTACTTTAGTTTTATATCCTACATATGAGTGAAATCATATGGTTCTCAACTTTTGACAGTGCTTCTCTAAAATACCTGAACAAAATTCCCAGGAGAAAGATAAGGTTGTAATTAGATATTGGCATCTGAGAACAACAATTTTCTCATTCTTTTGTGGTAGAGACCCATTCATAGCAAATCACATCTCTTTACTATAATGTGATATCTGATCAGCCTCCTCTGTGTCTTTTATTCCTAGAATTCTCACTCATGATAGAAAGTTTAAGGCTAAACAGTTCTATAAGAGCAAAGAAAACCACCATGGCAATCAGCCATATTTTTTTACTAACCAGAGAAGCATTTTACACATTTTAGGCACACCAGCAGTATAAGGACTAAAATAGGCAAGATAGATAATTTAAGAAATAGAAAAAAGAAAGAAAAAATAACTCTAATAAATAGAGGCTTTTAAAAAGAATAATTAAAATAGAGAGTAAGAAATAGCACTTAAAAACTAAAACATGATTGTTGAAATAAATGATAGAAAGACTAAAGATACAACTGAGGACTTGCAATAACACAGACTAAGCTATAAAGACAGACAATATGAGAGAGAATAAATCTGTAAGATCTTATATCCAAGTACTAGGAGCCACAGACAGAGGAGCGAGAAAATGGAGGCGAGGAATTTTTAAAGAAGCGTTAAGAAATAAATTTCCCTTATCTGAAGCAAGTCATATATCTACAAAGAAGTCTCAATGAGCGCATATCATAATAAGTGCAAAAAGATCCTATAGTGTGCCACTGAACACATTTAAACACCTAATGTAATGAGACAGTTCTAAAAGTTTTTTAGAGAGAAATAGGCATCTGACAGCCTGGTACCCGAGTTCTCATCAACACCAACAATGTTCCAAAGAAAAACCCTTTGCAACCTAGATTTCTATATTCAGCCAAAGTATCACACAGATATGAGTGTGTGTAAAGACCAGAATATTTATTTCTCATGTTCTTTATCTTAGGAAGTTACTTTATGATGTATTATAACAAAATGAGAAGATAAGGCAAGAAATGGAAAGATAGTGAAACAGCAGTTTTAACCAAAAAATAATAAAATGAAACCCTGGATGTCAGCTGTGCATCAGTTCTAAAAGCTGAGAGGCCAGAAAGAGGAGCACCTGGGGAGGGAGATTCATGGGAGTGTGGGAGGGCAGACCAAAGAGACTAGGTGATATGATAGAGAGTATATGAAGCTAAAATAAAGGAAAATAGAATACATAAAAGAAATGAGCTTAACCTTAATCAATTGACTCAATATAAGAAAAAAAATCATTGATTTCAACTTAAATGCGAGCAACCTTTTTAGTGAATTAAAGGTTATGACATTGGACTTTTAAAGTGAAAACCAATATAATCCTAACATACTTCATGATATAAAAATAAATAATATTTATGTGGTCATAACAATGTTAATACTGTTTATTCTACATTTAAAATTAACCTTTTGACAAAGCTTGGTTGTATTTTTAGTATAAAGTAAAAATATCAACAACCTAAACACAGAAGAAGAGTGGTTGACAGAATTAGGACCTAAACTAAGAGACAAAAAGTTGGGGGAAGAGTGTGGGAATAAGAGCCTCACTTTATCTCATGAGGAATAGAGAGAGTTTTGTGTTGCAAGTTACCAGAATAAGAAGACAGCTTTAAGCATTCTTTGAAAGCTTACAATTATATTACAGTTACATTAATGTAAGGAGAAGAATATTAGTAAATGAAAGAAGGCAAAGTGCAAGCGAGCAAAGATCCATCTTCCAAATCTTAAAGTGAATTGTCTAAATCTGATAAGTCAAAAAATTATTGAGTTCTATACCAGATTGCCTAAAATAAGCACCAGTAAAAATATAAAAATAAAGAATAAATTAATAAGTCACTTCTAGGGAGAAAAAATGGAATTGGGGAAGGTGAAGTAGGAGACTTTTATTTCTCATTAACAGTATTTTGGTACTGCTTAATATGTGTTATTGGCATGGAATACTTTAATAATAAATAACTATATACAGTATGTACAATATTTTCAAAGCAATTACTGAGTGTTTTTTGTATATTGCACATGTATGGTACCAGGTATTGATAGAACATGAGATCCTTATTTATTTCACAGGTTGTGATAACTTTTTATATAGGGCTTTATATAGAGATCCTTTATGTATATGCACTTTTCTTGAGTATAGTTTTCAGTTCTTGAAGTTTTTTCTTCTTTTCTATCAAATTTTACCATTACCAATTAAATAATCAAAGGTAAATATAGTCCTTCCCTCTGTTCTTTTTTTTTAATGCAAAAACTCTAAAAAGATAAATACTGGAAACCTGAAAATGAGGTATCATTCACTAAAGAATGGTAAACAACTTTAAAAGGCCAAGTGAAGCCATAAAGATATTTGCTTGCTTCACTATTTCAATAAGGTCCTTTACATTCACAGTCTTTTAGTGTTAGAACCCAGTAAGTACTTCATTTATACTTACACAGAAAAAGTGAAAAGTTCAAAAAGACTGAACTGCTACTTAACCCAATGACCTAGAGGACAAAGTATGTTTATCAAACCGGTCTTTTGAAGTTGAAAGTTTAAGAAACATGGAGGTGCTGGGTAGAGAGTGGTAAAAGTCTCTAACCATGAAACATTTCACTCAGCCCTCCTGATGTATCTTGTTTTGACAAATTCACACCCAGTGGTCCATATTAATGAGGTGGCAATTAAATCACAAGCCAAGTCAGAAGCTGAAGGATGGTTTTAGGACAAATGTTTACTGTTCCAGGCCATGTGCAAACCTTTGAACCTTTGTGAAGTTCAAACATGCAGGACTCGATGTAAAATACCAGGTCTTTCCCAGTGTAGGGCTCAATACAAAATAAATAAATAGGAAAAGAAAATTAGTAACTGATCAAATACAATGTCATTACATAATACTGGCTTCAAAATTCCAAATTATCTTAACCTTTGCATATCAGCACACTCTGTCTACAAAGAGATCTATTCTCACAAATTATAAGAGCTATCATGTTGAATATGAAAAAGAAACTGATCATATTTGGTCGTGGGTAGAGATAATGAGTGGTTATTCTGATATTTGTTATTTTTATTCTGAAGAAGCTGACATCTTTGGAAGCGGGTACCTGGAAACTATATTGAGTAAAACTTTGTAAATCTCCAATTCTCTTAGGAGATAGCAGAAGATTCTCAAGCGATTCCATGAGTATTTCCAGAAGGTGTTGGTAGCAAGTATATTCATTTATATTTTAAAAATACGCTCATCCCCCAAATGATCTCAATCTCTTTACTAACTCCAAAAAAGGTAGTCTAGATTTTTACTTCTTTGGGATATCTTTTTTCGAAACAAGAATCATTTTCATTTCAATTTGCATCAAAATCAGAGGCAGAGAACACTACTTTATCCTCTGGTTTTCATAATCCTGCCCCTTTTGCCATTTCCAGAAATGTAATAAACAAATAGAAGTGTTCTCAGTGCCAGTGGGCTGCAATTAGTTCATTTCCAGGATTTGAATATAAAGAATATGATTAAACAAATGTGAGATTAGACCAATAAACTGCACGTTTGATTTGAGCATTTGGATATACACCAAATGCCTATAAAGATTATATGGAAGTAATTTTAGAGCTGCAGGACTAAAATGTAATTGAGATAGGATGAATCAATGCCATGATAGATAAAAACCCAATCATGTCCTTTTTTGGAAAGAGGTATTTGTTCAACAAAAAAACATAGAAAAAGGAAAGTCAGAAAACAAATATTGTATTGTCCACTTTGGTTATAAGGATTAATACAGTACAGTGTTTTTGGCAAGGCCAACCTGGTAGAGGGACGGGGAATATTAAAACTATCTTAGTTGGAAAACAAAATATAAGATCAACTCATTCCCATTATTGTGAATTCATATTCTTTAGCAAGTTTCAGAAAACCTGGCATCCCATGTCACTAATCTATAGGGAGAGAATGAATTTATCAGGTCAACTCAAGTAACATTCTCATCAAATAGACATGTTTGTCATTATATATTGATCAAGGTGAGTTCTGATTATAACTTGGACGCCTGTGCTGCTTGTCTAAGGAGAGAAGATTCTGTGAACTACTGTTGACTTGAGCACTGCATCCTATTTAACAGCTATATTTATCACTGTAATAAAAACAAACAAACAAACAAACAAAACTTGGCATTCTGGTTTGTATTTAACACAATATGTAAACTGTGTTAACATAACTCTGATTCTGACAGAACCACCTCTACCATCTACTAACAAAATAAAAAGTAGTTCCCAGCCTATATTCCTAAGGAGATATGATCTTGTCACCAGGGAAAACAACACCATGAGTAAGTAGTCTATCCCAGCAGCAGCACCCAAGCAAGTCTTCCAGTCTGAGTTTACCTTTGAATTGAAAGTATAAAAAGAAGTATTAGTTTAAAACAGCCAAGTGAGGATACAGCTATTCAAAGCAAAAAATGTGTCAAAATATGTAGTATGCCTTCCCATGGGCTTTGGGACAAAGAAGGAGAGCGGGAAGAGAAAAACATGGACTCAGTTTATGTAATTTGCCAAATGTGGTTATAGCAACTTCAGGTTCTATATTTGTCTTCTGAGAAATGCTTTGCCTTACTGTAATCTCTAAAACAGCAGCTAGATTTTTAATGAAATTACCTATGAAGAAATAGAGTGGAAATAGAGTTTAGTCAAGCCCCTAAAGCAAGTCTTTCATAATGAGAGATCTATTATGTTGATTCCCAAGAGGAAATGACTTAATTCTGAATGGAGCTAACCAGTGACAAACAAAATTCTTGCACTTAGTATGTTAAATAGATATTGAAGTATATTATATATAGAAACATTATTCTCCTCAGAGATCAAATGTCTCTCACACACACACACACACACACACACACACACACACACACACACACACAAATTCGCCTCAAAACTATCATGGATTGTGTTCTTATTCCAAACCTTTTGAGAAAGAAAAACACTTCAGCCAGCTAGTTTGAAACCTGAAAGTTGAGACTGCCTTTAGAAAGTCATCTGCTTTGCAAGAGAAATGGGTGCTTTTCAATGAGTAAACATCTGAGTTCAGCTCTACCCGAGACAGGAATTATAGAGAAGAAACAAAGAAGCCTTGGAATAAGTGATCCCAACTCCTTGATATATCATTGTTTCTGATTACTTTTTGCCTAAATTACCTAATAAATTGCCATAGCATAGTACTTACTTATAAGACGGCAGCAACCCCAAAAACCCCACCACCATCACCACCAGCTAAATCAGAGGAGAGAATGGAATTTCCAAAACTTGGCCAAATTTTTCCTGGTTTTACTCACAACTTCCAAATGCCATCATCTAAATGTTTTAAAAATAACATCTTACTATGTGCTTAAAGCTTGTTAGTGACTGTTGCCATATCTACCTCCTTGAGAGTTTCCTATTGAATTTATTGTCACGTGCAATTGACCCTTTACTCAATAAGCATTAATTCTTTCAAAGTGCTGGTTGAACATTTTAGCCAAAATCTTTGGGGACCCAAAGGCAAAGACGCTGACCACTGCCCTCAAAGAACTCATAGTCATATTATATGTTCTAATTACCACCACACGTAAGGCATTTTATTAGACCGGCAGACCTAGAGTAATATCATTAGATTTACACAGTCAGTGGCAACATTAGAAATTTCTGTGTATATCACAGTGTATGACACAGAGATGGGCCAAAGGAAGCTCTCCAACAGTTCTTTATGTATAATTGAAAGAGAAAAATACCATCTTCAAATTTACCAGGAGGAATATACAGCAAGAATGGTCCTATTTAGGATGTTGTAATACACAGCATTTTAACTTTATATACTAATGTTTTCTTCACTCATTACTTTTTTATAAGGAGTTTATACTCTTTGTAATCAGAAAAAAATAACAAAATTTGGTAAATGAAAGGTAATAAGAAAGAACTGATAAAAGTTCCAAATATGTGCGTGCTATCACAGAAACAACACAGATGTAATTATCACAGCATTTCAAGAATATTCAGCTCAAGGTAGGAAAAAAAAAACATCTGAGCAGCCTGAGAAAGGAACTACTCCTCACCATGATTCCACATAATTCTTTTTTTGCTCATGTGTACCACCTACCAGAAACCGTTACAACAACAGAGGTGCAGTCAAACCTCTTTGCAATTCACCTTTAATCCCTGACCCTTGTTAGGTCTGTCACTTTTAATACATGTGGTCTCTCCATGGTATTAGCTGACATGTTTGATAACTAAACACATCATGTCAGAGGCCACCCAGTAGTTTTCATGATGAAAAGAAGTTTGATCCCCAAAACATGACCCCTTCATCCTGGTTGTTTAGTTCAATTCTAGTGCTGCAATTATTATAGAAAGCCAAGCAGCTGAGTGACCCACTTTGCAGAGCTCAATCCAGAGTTCCTGGGGGCTCTTATTAATTTTATTCTCAATCCATGGTTACTAGTAAAGACATTATTTTATTCATGTATTCATTCGCTCATTCACTCATTCATTTATTCATTCCGCTCATATATGTTGAATGCAGATATGTTTGTAAATGCATATACACATAACCTATGTTTGTAAAGTATCTATTAGGCACTGTACTAAGTTTTGAGGTCTCACAGTAAACAAAATAAAATGAACATTGTCTTCATATACCTTATGGCCAAGTATGTATACTCATCATCCAGACAGCATCATTTCTATAGTCAATCCAATCAGCCAGGTAATCCTTATCACCAAACAATTAAGGAATCTCCAAAATAGATCAGCATTAATCTGTTCCTATGTTTTCATTACTCACTCTTATACTCATGTAGTCTAATCAAAGAATGGTTTTCTCCTTTCAAGATAGTTTAATCTGTGATTATTGCCAATTTTTTCTGTGGATGTGTGTTGGAGGACACCCAATATACTTATCCATGTCAGCAAAATCTAATGGAACCTTACCTTCTTCATGTTTCATATATACACGTATGGCAAACTCTTGTTCTCAGTGTCTATAATGAGTATGTCATCTATAGGAATATGCTAGAACAATTAATAAAAATTATGGCAATTTGACTGTGATTTAGGATTTTTCACTTTTGTGTTAACCTATTCGAGATATCTCTCTGCTATAAACAAAAGTGAGGTAAACAAAGGTTGGTCCCCCTGCCCCACAATTCTAAATCCAAGACAGAACTTGGATAAATTTTAGATTGATCCATAATTAGATTTATAATTAGATTTCTGGACCACACAACTTGCTAAAATATAGACTCCCAAATCTATACAAAAGGTGAATAATCCCTAATCTGTTTTCATGGATTTGAAAGTATAAAGAACTTGAAATAGTTGCAAGCAGAAAGTTACCAAATACCCAATCATGTGAAAGTTGATGGTTACAGAGATGGAAGCTGAAATTCTACCTCCATCTTGGGTTTCTCTCCTATTTTCCAAACCCATCTGAATCCTACTACTTACTCTATTCCCTCATCTGTATATTCCATGGACAATTCAAGTCAACATTCCAAGGTCATTTGTATTCACTTGAAAAGAACCACTTTTCCTCATGCATATCATGTTTTAATCCCCGAGATGGCAGGACGGAAACCAGGGCACCATGCTTAGTCAGTCTTCCAAGTCCAGTAAATCCTATTCCTTTATTATCTATCTAGGTTGGCCACTTCTCTACCTCCCCATTGCAAATGCAAAACATATTTCTTTAGCTTAAAATTCTGTTTTGTAAGGATCAATGCCAACCTGCATAATATGCCATAAAATAGTTTATATGTCCTGGTCCAGACTTCTGAACCACCTCTCCCCACCAATAAATCTCCCATAATATTTAATCTCACACCCTGTGGTCCTGGAGCAAGAGTTGTTTTGCTTTGTTTTGTTTTGTTTATTTGCAATTCCTAAATACTCCAGTCTCTCTTTCCCTGGAGGCCTTCACACATATATTTCTTTTTGTCCTTCACCTGGCTGAGTTTGTTGACAGATCCTGATTCTACTCAGATGTAAATCTTTGAAGAAACTTCCTTACTCACTTTTCCCTAGCACTGCCAAACTGTTTGAGTTAGATGCACTCCTTTGAACTCCCACAGCACACTATCATTACCACACCCTGTATAGTAGGATCTGTTTACTTATCTGTCTCCTAAGATAAGACCACAAACTTTTCATGGGTCCCTGGGTCCCTACTCCATACACTGGACCTATCAGAGGACATTATACATCACTGATGGTGAATACATATTTTAAATACATAAACAAATGAGGCATCCTTTTATATCCAGTTTATAAAATGTTCACTCTTTATTCACATTCATTAAAAAGACAAGAATTTGGGAACAAATGTTTGGGTGACTAAAAACACAAGGGCAGCCTTTGCTTTCATTGGCATCTTTGGTAAGCCATTAGGCTTTGTGGATTTTACAAAGGAGAACATAGAAACATTCCATATTAGAATATAACACTCCCCAAAGTACATAATTTCATGGATTCGACCTTTCCCTAAGTACCTGGAAATCTACTCCACTCTCTTTTACTCCCTGGCTTTCCCACTTCCTAACCTGTATGTCATTCTTTACATTAAAAATTATCTATCTATATGTTATAAATCATAATCCTTCATATTCATAGTTTCTGCTTTTCCACAACGTTAGCTTACTTCATTGCCCATGATAGCTATCTTGTTCTCTCTTTGTATCATGAACTTTCAACTTTACTGCTTATCACTTTGTACCCTCCATGTCAAATTCTCCAAAAATTACATCTTATGTTTTTCAAACAAGGCCATGTCAAAAGTTGCTGGCTAGCCATGACTATTGGCTTTGGTGGGAAGGGAGAGATTAAAAGAGGGGTGAGGTATGTGGTCTGTACATAGTTTTCTCATTAGCAAAGAGAAAACTGGTGCGGTGTGTGTGAAGGTGTGTGTGAAGGAGATATTTAAAAGAAGCTGAGTATGGAGAGATGGGGTGGGAAGTGGCCTGTATTTTTAGTATTCTTGTGAAAGAAATAACTTTCCGACCAATTAGATCTCACCTTCTGGCAATAAGCACCATTCTTGCCTCCTCTTTTTTTTTTTTTTTTTTTTTGAATACTATTTGTCAGTTTTCCAGAATGAAAAGAAATCTTGTGCTTGCTTCAGCAGCACATACACTAAAAAAAAAAAAAATCCCTAGAATTCCAAAACTGACAGAATCTCACTTTGCAGCAGAGCTCTGAAGGAACAATGAAATCCTAACTCACTGAACATGTAACCTCACAAGCACAAGACTAGAAGCTGCTTCCAGCTCCTTCGTAACCTTTTTTACTGGCAGGAAGGAGGAGAAACACATTTTGTTTGTTTGTTGTGTTATCTTGGTGAAAACAGATACACACTGACCTAATGCCTTTTTATTTTTTCCTTAAATATTTATTTTTTTGCTACCATTATTGCATACATTATTACTACATGCCATGCTATACCCTAACTTCTTTATATAAAACATCTTATTTAATTTTTACAATATATGGTGATACAGATATTATCTTTGTTTTCAAGATAAGGAGGCCTTTGTAACCTATATTCCAAACTACCTGCAAGCTCTTTCTTCCTGTATCATTTGTATGAAAGGTATTCTCTAGGATGGAGGTGAAGAATCACCTCATTCATTAACATACCATTAATAACTGGCACACTTTAAATCCCAACCTACCTCTGTCTGATAATTATGGCCATGCTAATAAATATTACACAGTCCTGGGAAATCTCAGAGCTAATTGCTCTGAGATGTAGAGACAAATGCAGGTTGATCGGAGGGTCTGCAATGACATTTCATTTCAGAAATTCTCTACTCCAGTTCAGGGCCTAGATTATAAATCATAATTTTCCCTTTCATTAGTAAAGACTTATAGAATTCATAACTATCTGTCAGATTCTTAATCTTAGATTTGTCTTTAGCATTCTGTAGATGTCCAATTTCCTTTTAAAGAAAATAATATTGAATTTTCGACTCCACAAATATCTACAATATGTAATTGCAAATATTTGCTATTAAATCATTTCATGAAGTCAAATTCAGTTACATTTTTTCCTAATGGTAATGAAAAGATAATTTTTTTTCTTAAGCTGCTGTTTAAAACTAATTAAACCGCTGACATCTTATCAGAAATTAGCCAGGAGCTTAATGATAAAAAAATAGGCAAGGGTTTGGTGGCTTTACCACCTACCTTCACCAGGGCTTTCAATTCCCACAAAAAGGATAGGAATCTTACACTCAGATGACTGGTGTTAGACCATAACTGCATGAAATATATTTAAAATACATCACAAATTTTTCATAAGTTTAGAATACTAATGCTTAGGAAAAGACTAAATACAGTTTATGTCAGATAACAAGCTCTGTAGAGCTGCATGAATAATCTATTTCTCTGAGTTTCCTTAGCGTTAGAGAGGCTTTTACAGCATCAAAGCTGAACAAATATTTTGCAAATGAATCTGGCCCTAAGTGATCCAGTGTTAAATTCAGATCATTAGTTTAGGAGAAGCTGCCTCTCATCTCAGGAGAAGAAGCTTGGCAGTCTTCAAGTTCTTTAAATATTGACCTGGCAAAGAGCAGCCTGATCCTGAAGAAAGCATGCCAGAATCCATGATGGAGCTACAGAATCCATCATGGAGGCTTAAGATTGCCTTTAGGCCTCCCTTGAACCATCTCAGACACAGTTATTCTTCTCTTAGAGATCTGGAGAATGACTTTTACCAACCTCAGCATGTTTTCCAACAGAGTAAAAAATTTCTTGGTGGGGAATTCTTTTTTATAGCACTACTTAAACCTTCTGTACAATTGACAAGTATTTCCATTTCTTATACCCTTTGATAATATGGAGAATGACTATTTACCATTAATTTGAATGGTTTACTATTGCCTTTCAACTATATTTCTGCCCGTGTAAATATGTCCAGTTGTTTCCTCTTTTGATAGGTATATTAGAACCAGAGGAAATTGTTCAGAATATCAGTAGGGTAAAATTCATCCTTGCCTAAACAATTTTTAAATCTCACAGTTGAAAACACTGTTTCCTTTTTAAGTCTGAAAACTGAATGTGCCTTTGGTGAATACAGTCAAAGTGTAACCAATCACATCTGCCAGGCAACTAGCTCCAGATATGACCCTGGACTCAAACGATCACCACTACTGAGATCTGTACATCATGATTTGTATCTTTATAGAATAAGAAAAACTCAAGTGAATGAGACACTAAGGAATAGAGATACACCATGAATTGTGACAGAACAGAGCAATCACGGGAAAACAAGTAGGGACCATGAGAGTGGCCAGAGAATGGAAGCTATTCATTGCTTGCTATGGAGTTCGGAAGATAATCAGTAGAATGTCAGTAGATATTCACCAAGATTTTTTTTCTGAGTTTATTTTTAAAATCATTTATAGTCAAGTTATATGAATTATAACACATGTGTAGATTTGTGTAATCACCACAGAATCATGATACTGAACAGTTCCACCATCCCTCAAAAAAATTCTCCTTTCTGTCCCTTTGCAGACACATCTTCTCCACTGCTTCTGGGCCCCGCCACTCACTAACTTGTTTCCATTCTCTCAACTTTGCTTTTCTGAAATGTTACATCATCTATAATGGAATTTTTTGAAGATGGCTTCTTCTATTCAATATAATACCTTTGAGATTCATCTGAGTTATTCCAAGTTTCAACTTATTCCTTTTTTGAATAAGTAGTTATTCACTGTAAAGATGTACCAAAATTTGTTTAAGTATTTACCTGTTGAAAGACATTTGGATTGTTGCCAATTTTTGGCAAAAATAAATAAAAGTACAATAAACATTCATGTAAGAGTTTTTCTGTGAACATATATTTTTATTTTGCAAGAGTATTTATGAAGGAGTGGGATTTCTGGGTGACATGGTAAGCATATGTTTACTTTAGGAGAAATTGCTAAACTGCTTTTCAAGTGGCTTTTCCATGTTGTATCAGTAATGTTTGAGAGTTCTATTGCTCCACATCCTTACCAGCAGTTGATAGTGAGAGTGTTTTGTTTTCTTAATTACCATTCTAGTGCTACCACATTGTTATTTTAATTTGCATTTCCTTAATGTCTAATGATGTTGCACATATTTTCATGTGATTTATTAGCTTGTCTATATCCTTTTTGGTGACAGGTCTATTCAAGATGTTTGCCTACTTTTTAACTGGGTTGTCTGTATTCTTACCATTGATTTTTCAGAGGTGTTTGTTTGTTTTTTACATATATCTTAAATACAAGTCTTTTCTTGGATATGAAATTTGTAATTATTATTTTTCTGTCCTTAGTGTCTTTTCATTCTCTTAAGAGTGTCTTTACTAAGCAAAAGTTTTAAACCTTAATAAAGTCCAATCTATTATTATTTTTTCTTTTTACTTGCCATATCAAAAAATCACTGCTTAACTCCATGTCACAAATATGTTCTCGGATGTTTCTTCTAAAATTTTATAATTATGTGTTTTACTTTTAGGTCTATGATGTATTTGCAGCCCATTTTGGTATGATGTGTGAAAATTCATTTGATGTTCCTTTTGAATGCATATGGATTTAAAATTTTTCTACAATCATTTGTTGAAAAGATTATCTTTCCTACAGTGAATTGTCTTTGAGCATATTTGTACAGGTCTATTTCTGGATTCTTGATTCTGTTCCATTGATCTATGTGTCTATATATTCTTCAATACCATACTATCTTGATCACTGTAGCTGCAAAAACTCTAGTATTTAAACTGTTTCAATAAACTTACCAATTTATTTCACCAAGCCAACAAAACTCTGATACCACTTATTGCACAATACAAATTTAAAATAATCTCAAATGTGAATGTAGAAGACCGCTAAACAAAATTAGCAAATCAAATTTTAAAAAATCAGTATTTCATCATTAAGTACAAGATTAACTGTAGGTTTTTTTGTGGATCCCTTTTATCAGGGAGTTCCTTTTTATACTGAATTTGTTGAGTTTTTATCATGAATGGATGTTGAATTTTGTAAAGTAACTTTTCTACATAAATTAAAATGATAGCTTTTTATCTTCTTTAAACTGTTTATTTGAGAAATTATATTGATTGATTTCTGAATATTAAACTTACCTACTAATCTCAGATTAAGCTTCATCTAGTCATGGTGTATATTATTTTTATGTATTAATGGATTTAATGTCCTAATGTTTTGTTCAGGATTTTAAAATCTACCTTGTGATTGTTAGTGGGAAAGTAAATTAGTATAGCCACAATGAAAAACTGTATAAAGTTTCCTCAAAAAAATTAAAGAATAGAACTACCATGTGACCCACTTAATCCCACTTCTGGGTATATTCCCAAAGGAAAATGAAATGAGATCTCAAGACATACCGCACTCCCATGTTTATCATGCCATTATCACTGCAGCCAAGATATGGAAACCACCTAATTCTCCATCAATGGAAAAACATATAATGGTATATTATTCAGCCATGAGAAAGATGGAAATCCAGCTGTTTGTAACAACATGAATAGACCTTGAAGACATTGTGCTAAGTGACATAAATCAGAGAAAGAAAGACAAATATCTATGATATCACTTATCACTTATATGTGGAATCTTAAAAAGCTGAACTCCTACAAACAGAGATGAGAAAGGTGGCTATCAGGGGCTGGGGTGAGGAAAATAGTACATATTTCCAGTTATAAGATGAATAAGCTCTAGGGATATAATATAATACAGCATGGTGATTATAATTGATAATACTATATTATATATTTGAGAGTTGCTAAGAGAGATCTTAAATTCTCTTACACAAAAAAAGAAAAAAATAAAAATAATAATTACCAGATGTGACGAAGTGTTAGCTAATGTTATGGCAATAATAATTTTGTGATATACAAATGTATCAAATCAACACATTGTATACCTTAAACTAAGACAATACATCAATTATATCCCGATAAAACTGGGGAAATGATTTTGTGTCTGTATCCATGAGGGAAGTAGATCTGTAGTTTTCTTTGATTATACAATTTTGTCTACTTTTGGTATCAAGGTAATGCTGGCCTCATAAAATTTTGGGAGATGTGGTTCTTCCTTTTCTATTTACAGAAGAGATTATGCAGAATCTTTTATTCCTTCTTTATGTGTTTGGTCAAATTCACCAGTAAAACCATCTGGGCCAGGAAATTTTTCTTTCTATAATGTTTTTAAACTATTAATTCAATTCCTCTAATAGTTTTAGTATTAATCAGGTTATTTATTTAATCTTGGATGAGTTTTGGTAGATTGTGGTGTTATCTGGGCCATTTCATCCAAGTAGTCAATTTTATGTTCATAAAATTGTTCAAAGTATAGCCATTATCCTTTCAATAGATGGAGTCTGTTGTGATGACCCCTCTTCCATTGTTGATATCATAATGTGTGCCTTCTATCTTTTTTCCTGTTAGTGCTGCTAGCAGTTTATCAATTTCATTGATCTCTTCAAAGAACCTGGTTTTGGTTTCATTAATTTTCTCTACTGTTAATTTGTTTTCAATTTTATTGATTTCTACTCTGTTTTTTTCTGATTGCTTTGTGTGTGTGTTTTTCTCTTCTTTTATGAAGTTTTTTAGGCAGGTGCTTAGATTACTGATTTGAGAACTTTTAACAACCATTTGATGTGATAAATTTTTATCTAAGCCCTGCTTTCTTGTTATCTCAAAATTTTATATGATGTATATTCAAACTTCCTTTTGCTTAATGTTTGCATGGTCTCTTTCTAAACTTTACCTTTTACATAGCTATATCATTATTTCAAAGTGAGTTTATTATACACAGCAAATTGTTGCATCCATTATTCTTTACCTACTCTGACAATTGATGCCCTTTAATTAATGTTTTAGACCATTTCCATTTAATATAATATAGATATATATGTATTTAAGTCTATCGTTTTATTATTTATTCCATTTGTTATAATTTTTGTTCCTCCATTTTAACTTTCCTGCTTTATTTTGTGCTATTGGATCTTCTTTTAGTATTCTATTTAGAGTTATCTGTTGTGTTTTTGACTACATTTCTTTGTGTATATATTGCATTTACTTGACAGTTACTCTAGGAATTATAATATATACACCTAATTTTCATATTCTATTTAGAATCAATATTTTCACCTTTAAAATGGGATTTAGAAACTGTATCTTCCACCATATCTTTACCATTCCCCTCTTTGTTGTAGTAGATATACGAATTACATCATTAAACAGTAAAACTGCATTGGACAATATCAACTTTTTCTTTCAACTATCATAAATGTTTTAAGAACTCAAGAAAAGAATAATACTTATAATATTTATCCATATAGTTATCATTGTTGTCTTTCCAAGTTTCCTGCCAGACAAACAAACTTGTTCCTGTTTATCTCTTATATCTGTAGAATTTCTTTAGCAATTTTTTAGACAATGTCTCAGTTTTTTTTAAATCTGAGAATGTCTTTTTTTTCACTTTCATTATTGAAAGATATTTTAGTTGAACATAGAGTTTTTGATTGACAGTATGTTTCTGCCAGCACTTAAAAAAGTTGGTCTACTTCTTTTAGCTTCTGTGTAATCTGATAAAAAATTATAGTTCTTTGAACAGTTTTTCTTCTATTAGTAAGTATTGTTTTTCTCAATTCCTTTGAAGACTTTTCTTTGTCATTATTTCTCAGAAATTTGATCATGATGTCTCAGTGTAGATTATTTGTGATTATTCTTTTTTTTTTTTTTGATTTTGTTAAACTTCTTTAATCTGTAAGTTTATGTGATTTGTCAAATTTGGGAAGTTTTCAGCTATTATTTTTTTCAGACATAAGGATTTTATACACTTAAAGGTATACACACGTATGTGGATATATGCATGCACATATATAATATATACACACTGCACTTTTCCTACTCTCATGGGATTCTAAGGATATGAATTGCAGATGTTTTTGTATTGTCCCACAAGCTCCTGAGGTTATGTTTTTTTTTAAATCATTTTTTGTGTTGTTCATAATGAATAGTTTCTCTTGATCTATCATCAAGTTCACTGATCCCTCTATCACTTTGATTCTCCTCTATAACTCTGCCAGTGAGTTTTTTTTTAATATCAGTTTTTTATTTTTAGTTCTAAAAATATCATACAATTGCCTTATACCTTTTATTTCTTTATGGAGACTTTCTTTCCATTCATTTCAAGAGTGTTTGATCTTACTTATTAAAGCATTTTCATATTAGTTGCTTTCAATTCAGTCAGATAGTTCCTACACCTGTCATCTCAATGTTAATGTTATATTATTTCTTGTGTTATTAACATATGTTATTCTATGTTAATGTATGTTGTCATCTCCCATGCAAGTTGGAATTTTTCAAGTTCTTCATATGCTAAGTAATTTTGAATTATGTCATAGATATTATAAATTTTATGATATGAGACTCTTGAGTCTTCTTTTAATTCTTTGGAGAATGTTATCTTTTTCTTTTAATCTGGTAGTTGAACCAGGAGGCTTCGGTACACAACTTCTGACCAGTTTTCTGTTTTGTTTTGTTTTATTTTTTGATTGTTTTAATGTCAGTTCCATTTCCAAAGTCTTTTTAGTGCTATTCAGATATATCTTGTACACTGTGTTACTCACCATCTAAAACTTGGAGGGTGCTATAGCTCTTGGTTTGTTTCTCAAGGTCTTTGGAACTCCTAGACCAGATATACTCATATACAGTTCAGGGGTTAGTCTAGACATTTATTTAAAAACTTTATGAGGTTGGTTTCCTAAATTCTGCCTTCTCTGTGATACTTTTTGGTTATTTGAAGCTCCTCTTTTTGCTATTTAGCATGAAATCTGGGGCTTTATTTTTTTTCTGTTATGTCTTCCTGCAACTGTATTCATGTTTGAGTCAACCATGAAGATAGCGTGGGGGGAGCCCTTTTTGGACCACCTTCCTAGGACTAAGCTTCTCTTCCTAAGGGTTTTAGTCCCCTGCAGGCCCCCCACCGCCATCACTGCCACTATCAGGATTCTACTCGTGGAGGTCTTCTCCTAGTGCTCCTTCTGTCCATGTCAGTGTCCACTGCCGAGTTTCCCCAAGTCAAAGCTGAATGTTACCACAGAAAAGCATGGTAAACTCACTGCTAGTTTACAGTATTTTAATTTCTGGTCTTCCTCAATCCATCTCTACTATTTACTTTTCAGAGTCCTTAAAAGTATAATCTATACACTTGACCCAGGTTTGATAATTATTCAATGAGAGAGACATGTTTCAGTGTATTTACTCTAACTATCTAAAATTGGAATCTCAATAAAGAGTTTTAAGTAGAGAAATATCATATTAAAGTAGTAATTTAGAAAGATATATCTTGTGTGTAAGTTGTCTTTATGGTAAAAGAGGCTGGAGAAATAAATAATAAATAATTCAAACCTTGTTTTTAGTCTTTAATTGCCAACTTCAACCACCACAAGCTTTTACTTAACCTCTACAAAATAATTACAAATTAGATAACTAGGTTCTAAATAACCGAGTTATTATATTATTATAAAATGATTTCTTAGCTTTGAAAAGTTAATTTGGGATCATACCATTTTCGGATAACAGGAATTTCTCAATAACGCCATTCAGGTAGGTACCAAAATAATGTATGAAAACAGCAGTGATAACGGAATTCAATTTTTAAAGTTCCTGTCTTTAATCAGAAAAATAAATCTCTGCATTCATCCTCTATGAATGAATATTTTCTAAATAAAGCTCAGCAGTACAAACACAGTTTCGGTGTCCAAATTATCTACCTCTGAATAAATCTCTTGTTATGTAAGCTTAAAATCTTAAATTTAGTACTGAAATACATGAGAGAAGGGGGTGTGGGAGGAGAGAGAGAGAGAGAGAGAGAGAGAGAGTGAGAGAGAGAAAGATTGATTGATTCAGAACAAATAGAAAAATTCTACCAACTGGCGTTAATCATTTGTTTGCAGTCTGACAAAGGCCATTACATATAACAGCCGACAGCAACGAGAGAAAACAATGGGCGCTGTGCATAGAGGCAATTTTCTCCTTCTTCAATTGCTCGGACAGTCACACGTCTAGGAAACCAGTGTTGCCTGAACTCTGAGTTGGTAAGTTTGGTTTTCAAAACACAATGATGTGTTTTGAATCTCACTAAATAAAAATAACTTTTCATTCAGATTAACCTCTAACTTGAACAGATATTTATGAGAGTTTAAATTAAGACATACATAGATAAGTAGCTACGCAGGTAATAAACTAGCGATTTGAACTTCCAAGGTGATTTGCAAATTTCTTAAGCTAGTCTTGGAATTTATTAGCATCATGAGAATAATGATGATGAAATTTTTTTTAAAAAATCCCTCTGAAACAGAATCTCATACTCAGTTGTGAACTCGGAGGGCAAGGCTCAGGTGCTAGGCAGCTGGATAAAGTAATGCCTAGAATGAATCTGTTTTCTACTCTTGGTTAGTTCAGGTCAAGGTCAGTGCCTGGCCCAGAGAAGGTGTTCAATAACGTCTGTTAAATTCAATTACTTTCTAAATGGTTTGCTAAGTTTCTGCACGAGCCCTCATATTAGTCACGTGCATCAATGGAGTCTCCTTTTCCCACTTTATATTGCAAACCCTTGTGATAGAAACTGTTCATATTTACTACTAAAACTGTGCTTAAAAAACAGAAAACAAAACCTTTGTGTTCCATTTTTACCATTCGTCGATAGTTCTTATGTATTAAAGCACTGGAAAGATTAAGCAAATATTCCCAGTGATTTTTCCATTGCCTCCTTCTTTACGGCCCTCATGCAAACACATGGAATAAATCAAAATATAATGACTTAGGTTAAGTAATTTGAGACCAGTGCTAGAATGACAATCATAGGCTACAATATGCAAAAGGAGAAAAAAATTAAGCATTTGTTTAATGAATACTATATATCAATAAATATAATAGTTGTTTTATGAACAGTATCAGATTTACTCATTACAGTAAGCATGTGAGTTACTATTAGCATGATTCTAAAAATAAAGATACTGAGACTTAATATAACAGCTAGTAAGTGAAGCCCTATAACATAAATGGGAAGTTAAATGAAAAGGCAAACTGTTCAATTTTAGTTTTCAAGACACAATAATAATATAAAGCCAAAAAAAAAAAATCCTACAACTCGGCGATGCTTTTTGAAAATAACTATATGATTTCAGCTTATTTCCTCAGTCAGTGTTCAACGTAATGACACATTTCTAGATGTGATTTTTTCTTAAACTTCTTTTCTGAGAAAGGTCATACTTGTGATGCTGCCCAGACAAGAGAAACACCACTCGGGGAGATACTTCCAGAGAGAGTTCCTGGTGCATGCGAGTAAAATGAATGCGAACAACAGGTGGGGCTAGTTTCCTTTCTAACAGACCTTGGCAGGATGTGAATTCTCTCTGCAGGCCTGACTTCTCAGAGGAGCACCAAGTCCTCTCACAGTCCTCATCCTCCGCACTCCCAAGTTTCACATCCTTCCAAAATCCATATTGAATCTGAGTTTCAAAACTTGGAGTTGTATTTTTTATACAAATTATACAGGAATAATTCACGGTATACATAAACAGTTACTGAATATTCTCTATTTCCTCTAATTCCATTAGAAAGCAAAATAAAACAAAATAATAATCAGACAAAAACAAACTGCCATCACCATGATATAAGTTCTTATCACTTGTCTGCTCGATTCTGCTTCTAGCAGTGTCTGCAATATAAACTCAGACCTAGGTTGTTCATATAAATATTAAAGGTCACTGCCCAGTTGTAAAGGAAAGCCCCACAGTATAGATAATAGAGACTGCCACTCTACCCATATGGCTGTAAAGAGCAGAAAGGGGAAAATCAGCAATGTGCAAGGGACAACTGATTGAAGGGGAGGCAGGGACATACAGCACTCCTCATGAGCATTGAGCTTCTGGGACCAAACAACACAGTGGAGTGACTACGGAACTGTTGCCTTTATCATCTCAGATTTTGTCATATCATTACAAAAAATAAAGAACTGGGAAAGACCACCTGCCCACTTATTGAAGACAGGTGGTTCTGAGGTCTGGGGGTATCCTGCGCACACAGGTTGCCTAGTGTGACTAAGCTTGAGTGACTAGAAGATAGATGTGGTGGCAGAAAGTTTACAATAGGATGTAGGCACCAGGGGACAGTGCCATTGCCCAGGCCCAGTGGGATCACAGCACAGTTTCCCCAGTTAAATGCCTGCTGTCAGAGAACCACTGGAACCATGTGGCAGCCAGGGAAGTTCTCACACCAGCCTTAGGGCAGGCCATGACCCTTGTCAGAGAAGCCATCCAGAGACACAGGCTAACCGAGGCTACCAGATCAGTTGATCAGGGGAAATGTTTTAACTGAGTTTTGTTAGTATATATGCTGGTTGTTTGACTTTGTTTTAGGGGCTTGTATTTTATTTTAAAACAATACACTGATCAGAATTTTGTTCTTAAAAGGAGAGATATTCTGAGCATTTTGTTTGATTCCTATCCCTCCTGACAACTATAATCTTAAATGATGCTAAATTATGTTAGAAGTACTCTGGGGGCTTTATTCTTTACTACTGCCAACCCTCATTTGCTTGATCCATAGACTTAGTGGAGGGCATCAATCAGAGGAAAAAATAATATTACATATCATCATCCCCTACTGGGCTTTAGAGAGATGTTTTTCCCTCTCTAGCTATAGAGTATCCAGTAGATTCTAAAAATCATCCTCAATAATCATCCCGACTATTTTATGTGAAAGAGACTGAAGAAGGGGATAGAGTTGAAAAGCTAAAGAAGTTGCTTAAAAAATAAGATAATTTACTTTAGAAACAAGGGCAGTACCAGGTCAACTTTAGCATTAGTGTCTGGCCAAAACCTGTTCTTCGTTTGCAGGTTCACTCTTAGTCTATGGATAGCTGTTCTAAATTTCTACATCACGGTAGTCCCCTTATTCACAGTTTCACTTTCCACAGTTTCATTTTCCCACAGTCTACCACAGCCTTTAAATATTAAATGAAAAATTCCAAAAATAAACAATCCATAAGTTTTAAATTGCACACTGCTCTGAGTAGTGTGATAAAATCGCATGCAGTCCCACTACTTCCCGTGACTTTGTCCAGTGTTTCTTAGCTGTACATACAGTACAGTAGATATCTTGAGAGAGACCACATTCACATAACTATTATTATAGGATATTGTTATAATTGTTCTATTTTATTATTAGTTATTATTGTTAATCTCTTAATATGCCTAATTTATAAGTTAAACTTTATTATAGGTATGTATAGGAACACATGGTATATATATTGAGTTTGGTATTACTATCCATGGTTTTAGGGATTCACTGGGGTCTTGGAACATATACCCCAAGGATAAGATGGAACTACTGTAATGGCATTTCTGAAATGCCTCAACTGGAGTGTGAAGAGTTATATATTTACATAGGTCACCATTCTATCAAATCAACAGCATAATTTTAGTAATACAGACAAGGCTGCCATTAGGATTTATTGTCACTCTCTATGAGTGCTCACTTTCACATATAGTAATACAGGTCAAATGAGTGAAAATCTTCTTCCATGCATTATATGTTGAAATTTATCAAGTTGAAATATAGATATATATTATTTGAACAGTAAAATGCAACAATAGTTAATGGTGATTGTGAAAGCTGTTAAATTTATGTATAAAACAATTATTTGAAACTTTCAGTATAAATAATAGGAAAAAGGATTATCAGTTAATATAAATATAAAGAGAATGTGTTATGTAGATAACTTTTAAAAAAAACATTTATCCCTAGAGCCAACCAATATATATGAAATTTCAAAATAATAATATAAAGCTGAATAATAGATATTAGAGTATATCATAATTTTAAAATTTGTGGATTTTTTTCATATATTAGCATTCATAATTTTAAATGTAATTGCCCTTGAGAACTGAATTCAATCATTACATTTTTAATACCATGCAGGTCATAAGGCCTTCAAGAAAAATTCCTGCTTAGGAATCCTTTATATCTGTGAGACTAAATTAATAATGGTAGAAAGCTAACTTGGCAACTTGAAATTTTAGTAGTAGGAAAAACTAAAATTATGCATGACATCTAAATCATTTTTGATCCAGACATAATAAAGAATATAAAAAGTACAAATAAAAATATGTTTGAGAACAATGAGGTACCCAAAGAATATTCTGATCCCTTTAATTGAATTTACAAACAACAGACTTTGATAGAACAACTCAGAAGACACCTCCTTAAGTGCTGTGTCTATGGAGGGCAAGTTTTAACCAAAATGACTATTGTTATAGATAAATGTCATTTTCAGGAGTTAATGATATTCCTAAATTAATATTCCTTAATTAAAAATACTAATACAAAGTTCTTTCTGTTTTAGTAAAACATTTTTACTGGAGAACTATTTTCCTCGTATTTAGTTATAAATAGAAGGGTTAGTAACGTGATTAAATATAACATATGAAAGTGAGCATCTATTTAATATCACAAATAATCTGTTTTCCTTTCCTGCAGGAGGAATCTAGAAACTTATGGTGTTGACATAATACTGGTTTTTTTTTTTTTAATAAAATCAAACTTTTGAAATTTAACAGATAAAATTATTAATTAAAAATGGTAGTTATTAATCTTAAGAAATTAGTTATCATTGTTATCCCCCAAATTTAACTTTACCAATCCAATATTGATTTTAACTCTCAGTCATTTAACATTCAGTCATTCAGCACACCAACCACTAGAAACTGATCTGAATGCTAAATCCAATGAAAATAAAAGAATGCAAAACCCTAAAGTAGTCTTATATACAGTGCAAGTAAATTTTTTATTGTACAAATGAGGAAATTGAGTCCAAAATCAAACACTAAATGGCAGAGCTGATAATATCATTTAGTTCTTTAAATTTTTGTCCTACCATTTTAATATTAGGTTCCATTCTTCCACTCAATCAGAAAATTATCTGAAAAATTCACACAATTTGTTTCTCTTGAGTGATAAACTATAAACATCAAAAAAATTAATTTTGAGATGCAGAGTCCTGATTCCTTTGTGTTTGCTCATGAGAAGAAGAAAATCTCATTAGACAATAGTTGAGCCAAACCATATGGACAAACACCAGTCATTTGTACAGTTTTCCTTTCCAACCATGAGAGCCATGTTCTTAAACTTTTTTATGAAAATTAATGAATTAGAAACATAAAATAATAGCAAAAAAGCTGATTATTAAAAAGAAACAAATTATGAATGCTAGTTAATAAAGAAACACTATTTACGAGCCTTTATTTCCTAAAACAAATGACAAGAAAAGAGAGGAAGAAGTAAATGAAACTTTATGCCAACCGGGAAAAAATCCTTTGTTAAACAACTAAAATTTGAGTCTTATGTGTTATTGTAGCTTAGCTTATCCTACCCTGAACAGTACACTGGCTGACCTTTTAAAGAGAATGAAAATTCAAGACTACAAACTGAATTTGAGAAATTATTCATTACCTTAGTATATTTTTCCAGGGGACTGGATTAAAACCCTTCTCTCAAAGTATCACAAAATGTCATGAGACATAAAAATGACTGCGGTGGATCTTGAATGAGCTGTCCCCCTTTTTCACCTTCAGATTACAGAAAAATAGGCAGTCCATAAAAGAAAATTAAGTTCTCAAACTGTATATTGAATAAAGAAAACAGTTCGGTAGGAAGAGAGTCAAAAGGCCACACACAGTATATCACAGCTAATATAATATCCTGACAGAGATACCTAAGAATAAGCAAGAAGAAAATAAATGCTATGGTAACTATGTAAACATACTAGAGTGGAAAAGGCAGGAAAGTAAGAAAGAAGGAAAGGAGGAAAATAGGGTACAGAAAACCCCCACAGATTTAGCAAATAAAAATATAAAAATATAGGTCACCCAGTTAAATTGGAATTTCATATAAATGACAAATAATTTTCAGTATTAAAATGTCCTAAATGTTTCATGAGACATATTTACACTAAAACAGAATATCATTGTTTACCTGAAACACAATTTTAACTGGAATATTTTATCTGACCACCATACACAAAACTGTTTCTTCCAATAGAATTTAATAAAAGGACATGAGTTCATTTAAACTAGAATTGAAAGGCAAAAAATGATGGAGTACCTGAATGAGATGATAAAGGAGATAACTGACATAAGCAAAACAAAAACAAAAACAAAACAACCCACAAAAACCCAACTAAAACAATAGCTTTATGAAACCAATAAATAAATTTGAAAAAAGTGATACAACTGAAATTAAATTATTGACATAGAATAATGACTTGAAATAATTACAGTAAAGGAAGATGAAGAAAGATAAAAAGATTAAAGCAATTAGAGAAAAGTTAATACATGCACACTTTAGATGAAGAAATCCAACATGAAGCTAAAAGGCATTCTTGAAATAGAGAATTTAACAAATAAAAAGGGATATCTATTTAATGCTATAATCCAAAAAAATATCCTGAAAGAAAAAAGTTAACTAAATCTTTACAATGAAAGAGCACTGTTTCTAGAAAATCAGGTACAGAGCATTCACATACTCAACTTCCAAATCTAACAAAGTCAGGCTGTTGCAGTTTAAGGGTAAAGTATGTTTAGGCATCCTGCCTCTAGAGAGCCAGTCACCTATGTGGTAGAGACATTAGTTTTACTTCAGACTTATCTCCTTTAAAATAAAATACAAGAAGAAAATAGAACACTCTCTACAAATTAATAAAACAAAAGTAAAGGAAGTCTATCACAGGAATGTGATGCAAGTCAGAAAGCAAGAAGTACATATTGACAAACACAAAAACAATACATAGAAAACAGCTCATGCGAGCCCTTCTTGGGGAGGGGGACAATAAAATACTTGACCACAAAATTCAGCTGAAAAAGATGAATTCCATTAAAAACTCAGGAATGGAGAGAACAGCCAGAGGACTGAATGATCTAG
The DNA here is from genome assembly GCA_003508835.1 of Eonycteris spelaea. Classification (NCBI taxonomy): domain Eukaryota; kingdom Metazoa; phylum Chordata; class Mammalia; order Chiroptera; family Pteropodidae; genus Eonycteris; species Eonycteris spelaea. The sequence goes on along the minus strand of PUFA01000043.1, from coordinate 6,989,949 downwards.
GGAACTGAATCAACTTGAGTTTATTTCTGAAGTAGACAATTGAAAAGTATTATCACAGAAGAGAATGGGTATGTTCTAAACTTAGTAAATGTAAAAACTAATTATATAACCAATAAAAACTGTGAAGAGTGAAAAGTTGCAATGAGAGGAAGTATGATAGTAGAAAGATCTTTAACTCATAGCTTTGTAGTTTAAAAAATGAGAGAGAGAGAGAGAGAGAGAGAGAGAGGAGAGAGAGAGAGAGAGAGAGAGAGAGAGAGAAGATTAAAGAAAAATGAACCAACTTCAGTGTTTTTTTTCCTTAAGTTAACTTTGGTCAAAACTTAGATGGATCTTTTAGCAAAGATATCCATTGAGCTGAAAATAGAACATTTATTTGAGGTCAACAATTTCCTCTAAAAGTAAAACTTCAGTGTTATTCTTCTGTTAAATTAAAATATTAACTATATTATATTCTTATGTAAAGAATGAGGTTTATTTGTCTGCACTGTCTACATCTATCTGTCTGTCTTTCCGTCCATCTATCCATTCACCTATCCATCTTTCGATCCTGTACCCATAGACATAGAAATATATCACAGGAGTTTATACATCTAATGTTAATTGCAAGTCTTTTTGTGTAGTTTGATTTTTTAAAACTAGTTTAATACATTTTTTAAATTGTTTTTAGTAAAACAATATAGTGAGTTTTCTTAAAGAAACAATGAAGAAAAGTATACAAAAGATATGCCAAGATGGCAAATGAGGTTAATTCTAAGAAAATATGGATTATTATTTTAACCTATGTATATTACAGAACTTTTAACATTTAAAAAGTAAAACATTCCCTTATGCTCACCAAAAAAAATAAATAAATAAAAATAAAAAGTAATGGACCATCTGCCTCCCATTCCAATATCCCATTCCAGTTCTCCAGATGTAACCAGTGTTAATCACATACTCTTTTTCTAGAAATCTTCTGTCTATATACATATACATATAGCTATAGATAAAGATACATCTGTTTTTATACAAGCTGGATCAAACAATTTTCAAATACTTTCTAAACAAATTTAAAATATTACATGAACTTAATTTGTTTACTGTTCTCTATTTTCTCTACATCTTTTTAATCATTTTCCCTCACAGTTTCAATAAGATGCTTGCTGGATAATGTGTTTTGCTTTGCAAAAGATGATACACATATTAAAGAACGTTTATTTCTTAGTCTTCTTGTGACTGGCTCTTCATTCAGATTTCCAGTTCTTTCTTGATTTCATAATTCTCAATTGTTGGTTCCAGCCTCCTGGGTCCCAAGAAGCCTCAAAGATGCCAATTAACTATGGTTTTTGGTAAAGATGGAAAATCAAGCTTGAGGTCATCTTAATTTAATAAATTTCCATCAGCTCCCATGGCATTTCCCAATCCTCTTCTCAAATACCCAGGGTATTGTATAACATTAGTTCCACTCATGATAACTTCCCGCCAGAGCGTATTACAACACAGCAGACTACTATAGCCTTGCTTCATCCCTCTACTCTCCCTTCCCCTTTGCATGTTACACGTTTTCCTTCCTTGCCTACCACACAAAGCTTAGAAATGTAGTTATGAGGCTTGGGCTAATTTTTCTTTGTTTTCTTGAACGCTTTCAAAGGTTCACCTTGAAACTTTCCACCCACTCCCTTTAACATAGCAGCAAGGGCTCTTAGAGTTTAGGGAAGAAAAAGTGTGAGACTATAATTCTTTCTATTCGAGTTCATGCAATGGAAGTTCTGAATTGGGATGAAGTTACTGAGTTAGCCAGGATCACTGAGTGCACCACAGACTTCCTGACATGTAGGCTCAGAGATGATAGTTTGGGCCAAGCTGTGAAGTAGAGTGTCAGCCCCAAACATGACCTGAAAGGGCCATCAATAGAATGTGGCATCTAAAGCAACATCTTGGCTATAGAATGATGAGAAGGGATTTTTTTCTGCCTCTAGCAAGAAGTTACTTCCACGTCTGGAAATCCAACCACACTCAGCAGTACTCCATTCCAAGTAGAAATATAGGTTAATGTCAAATCAGTGCTGGCTGCAAGGTCACTTGCTCACAGCTCGTGTTCATCTAGAAAAAGGTCAAGCTTAATCTGCTGCTACTCTTCAGCCAGAGTTTCTGACTTGACCCTAATTAAAACGAAGTCCAAGAATCCTGCTTCAAGCCTTTTCTTCCTGTTAAGTCTCAGAGTTTGCTGTTCCATTTCAAGGCATTCTCTCCTGGTGCCTCTGGAAGCAGTACCAGTCAGACTCTGTCTAGGACCAGGCATAGCTTTCCCTCTCCTCAGCCTTTCTCTTAAGAATCTGGAAGGACAGAAGCTGCTCCCTATTTGCTCCCCCAGCAGCTGGTCACCAGTGAGCACACCTCAACAATTAAAATGCCAATACGGGTTTCTGGAGGAGAGCTGGTGACGCTTTGCCCTGCAGCTGCACACAGAACAGATGAACTGGCAGCCAAAGGCAGCACAGTCAGTCCATCATACTCACTTCCAGCTGTTACTGAATTTGCGCGCTTCCTTTGCTGCAAATTCCAGGTTTTTCTTGTTGCACTATAAATCAAGTTTCACTCCAATTTTGCAGAATTTGCACTTTTGATATTTTAAGGAAACACTAGGAAACTCTATGCTTTTTAATATCCCTCCATTAGTTTTCCCTTAGCCATCGCCTTAACTGTGTGGCCAGGCAAACAGGGCTATGTGGTTCAAAAGGAATTTGAAGAGAAATGTGGAATAGTAGGTATAAAATTTCATCACATATCCCAAATCAGTTAAAATGTTCCAAATGTAAGTTCTAGAGAATCCCTGAGATGTAGACTAGTTAAGTATCCAAATAATTTGACATACATGACTATAATTTCCAAAATTGAAAATATGCATGTAAATATATGTTTATGCATCTGTCTTGGTACTGTAAAAGGTACAAGATACAAATATAGATAATGCATAAGGTTGTACTGAAAAAAAATTGGAAAGTTATTCTCCTATACACATTAACAATGAGTTTGTTAAACATCCTTATTGTTAAATTATAATGATAATATTTAGCATAGACTCTGCAGTTCAGTGGTTAAGTGAATAAAAACAAAGTGTTCAAATAATGAGATATTGTGAACTCATTTGTTTCATACATGAATTGATTGCATTAGACACAGTGAAAAAAATGTATATGCAATCATAAGGTCTTGGTCTACAATTATTTTTTATCTAATTATTGACATTATACAAATCTAGGTGATTGTATATGTCATATCAAATGAAGTGGTAGTCAAATCATGTGCCAAAAAAAAAAAAACTTAGATAAACAAATACTGTCGTACTTTGAATGGTTCCCTCTCCCATTTGTCAGTAGATTGCATTAAGTTTTATGATAAATTTCATGTCTTGTAATTTTAATATACTTTAGACTACCTAATAGAGCTCTCTGATACTAGCTTTACCTTTAAATGTCAAAATTTCAGCATTAAACCTGCAAATTCATCTCTTGGTAAATAAATCATCTGATTTTTAAGAATGGCACAGAAGAAATAAAGACCCTGTGTAACATGACTGACAGGCAGGCTGGAAGCATTACCATCTATGTACTGAGGATGTTGATTAATAACTTCATTTCAATGAATCAGCTTAAGAGTTAGAAGATCCAGGGCACACTCATATTTCTACTTCCAACTGAAAAAAAAAAAAAAGGCCTAAGTAAAAAAAAATTCTCTCTACCTACTTTCTACCTCTGAAATCCATAGAGACAACTTTACTTTTTTCAGAGATTTTAAGCCCATGAATGACGTATGTAAGTTTAAATACCCTTTAGCAATATGACTAAAAGTAATGTTTATAAAGGTATTGTGTAAGACCGGATATAACAACAATAACGACAATAACAAAAAAAACCCCATGGGTTTCACTTACAATAAAAATGCTCAGACCTAAGTCTGAGTAACAGAACACCTCCAACCATTCCTATCCTGAACATCTTCCAAATTGCTATTACTAACTAGAAAAACCAGGCAACTAGATTAAGTTATAAATAAGCAAGAAAAAAAGGTAAAGAAAAGAAGAAAAGAGAAGGAGGAAAGGGGCAAAACCAAAAAATTTTACGTCATTCAAAGAAAGTTAACCCAAATCCCTAATCTCTTTGAATGTATATCCTTTATGTGAGGGAAAATATTGTATAAAAGTTGCTTATATTTAAAAAAAAATGTGGCAAGTCACAAATAAACAAGCATTAAAGAATTGTAAGAGTTCATAAATTATGCTTCCCTAACAAATACTTTCTAGAGTTGAAAGTGAAGTACAAAGATATTCTGAAGTAAATTATTTACTTTCTAAACAATGGAGCATTTGTCATAAATTATCTTTATTTGGAAATCATGTAGAGATAAAAGAAATTCAGTTACAATTAAAATAGCCAAATGAAAATTAAGTTTTTACCAAATGTAAAGTATGTTTTGACTAGAAAATTAATAAGATGATAATATATACTGAGTGAGGCTCCTGATGATGAAAACAAGATTGGATGTCCACAATCACCATATTAGCATTATACTGGAGGTGTTAGCCATTGTAATAAAATGAGGAAAGGAAAGAAAGCATATAAACATTGGAAAGGAAGAAATAAAACTGTCATTATTCACACATGACATGATTATATTGATAGAAAACACAGAAGAAAACTACAATGAGTAAATTAACTTAGTAATATTGCAGGCTAGGTCAATATATAATAATTGTATTTCATATATTAGCTACAAAATTAAATAAAATAAAAGATTTGGCATAGCATTAACTATATTAAATACCCATAACTAAATCTAATAAAAAATGTGTAAGACCTCTATTCCAAAAACCAGAAATGTTAGTGAGAAAAATGAGCTCAATAAATGCTGATATTAGTCCATGTTCATAGATTGAAGGACTTGATAAATTATTAAGATGTCAATTTCCAACAAACTCATCTATAGGTTTATGCAGTACCAATCAAAATCTCAGAAGGTTTTTTTAGGAATGGGCAAGAAATTGACAAGATGACTTCAAAATCTATGTAAAAATGGAACTGATCTAGAATAGCCAAAATAATCTTGAACACATAAAAGAAAGTTGTAGTTTGGTAATGAGAGAAAACATAAAAATAGCCTGAAAGTTACTTATTTTTTAAAAATGTATCCTGTAAATCACAAATAAACAGAAATTAAAGCATTGTAAGATTTTGTAAATTATGCTTCCCTAACAAATATTTTCTAGAGTTGAAAGTGAAGTAAAAAGATATTCTGAAATAAATTATTTACTTTCTAAACAGTATAGAAATAGACATAGGGGTGTACAGTTTATCACATAGTCATGACTAAATTCCATGAGAGAAAAGGTAGTCATTTCAATAGATGATGCTAAAGAATTATCTGTACAGAAAAAAAAAAAACTTTAACCCATATTTCACATCATAATAAAAAATAAATTTTAGGTGAATCGTAGATCTAAATGTGGAAGCAAACACAAAGTTTCTAGAAGAAAAGTAGGAAAATGTTTTTATCATGGGAGTATGGGCAAAGTTTTAATAGACAGAGGACAGACAGAACAAACCATAAAGTAAAAGAGTAAATTGCATTCTATCAAGATTACGAGCTTCTATTCATTAAAAAGCACCATTAAGAAAGTGAATAGACAAGGCATTGAGTGAAGAAGGTATATGTAATATATGTATATCTATTCATAATCAGAAACATGTAAAAACTTTTCCAGATTACTTAATATTTGTGCATTTTACTCAAAAATAAGTGACACATCAATTAAGAAAAAAAAATGTTTAAAAGATGAGAAAAAGTAATCCACTTTTCAGTTGAACACTTGGGAAATGAATAGTACAGTTAATCCTCTGATCAAACAAAAGTTGTTTTTCCCAGTGTTCTTGTACACCTAAAAGAATTAGAAGTAGTCATTAGACAGAACTAGAGGAAGGAAGCATACAAGGGAAGACTTGAATAATTTTGCTTGAAATACTTTTTAACTGTACTTAAAAGAACGTATACATATAATATAGAATATGACAGAATGTGTCATGTTAATGTATGTCTACTTGTTCTTTCAAGTTGTAATCACACACACACACACACACACACACACACACACACACACGGGGCTGGGGAGAGGGAGAGAGAGAGGAAGCTTTTCCACTCACTTTTTCTGAATCTCAACTATAAAATGAATGAACTGTCTAGGCTTTTCAGTATACAGAGCAGAAGCTAGCCATAAATATGAACCACTCCAAAATTCTCTCATCTACTATGATGTTTTAACATTTAAATTAAAATGTTTCTTAGAATTTGAAAACCTACAAATAAGTGTTTATAATTTTGACATCATAAAATATAAAATAACAAGTCATCATATAACTCTTGTAGTGGCACTGCTGCTAAAGTCACTGTACAGACTGTTAATTGTACAGGTCATGTGCACACAATAGCCTTTGTGATCATTTTATTATTAGTACAAGTTCAGTTATTCATCTCTACTTCCCAGTCACTTTCTTAAAGTTCCCATATTTGCTATTTTTAGAATTAGGCCATTAACTGGGCTGACTATTCTATGTAACATTTTCTTAAAAAATTAAATTGGGAATAAAAATGAGAATAAAGAATGAGGAACTATATATTTGGTAGTATAAAAAAAAGATAAATTCTCAAAAAAAAATTCTGGTAACATCCTAAGGAGCTATTAACAAATGAAAGAACCAAATTAATTATTCAACATGTTTGCTATGCTTTTAACATACCAAAATAATTTAGGCAATCCCTTGGAATTTAAGTACAATCTGATCTTTTGCTCAAAATATTTGACAATTATTTTGTGACTATCTTCTTTAAATAGTTTAATGACCATTATGCATATATTTAATGGATCACATTATTTCCAGTAAGCAGAATCATAAAGTTGCAGGGATGTAGACATCTATCTTTTCTAACAACGTTGACAGAGATTTTTATACCTCAAATAGGCTACCTCCCTAAACAGTACCTCTGTCACTGGGCATCTGAATATTATGCCTATGTTATTTTCAGATTTTGGGTTCGGTTTTTCCAAATAATAGAGATATCTAAATGTTTCATTTTAGGCAGCCCTCACTCAGTCTGTGCCTTCACATATTCTACTACAATGTAAACTGCAGCATTGTAGAGCTGCTATCGGTGAAACGTATTATTTCCATTTAAATTCTTATACTGTTATTTTCACATGTAATGCAAGTTCAGATTAAAATTGATTGATATATTCAACATAACACAAGAGAAAACTTTTCCTTCTGTGAAGTAGCAGCTGACAAAGTCTGGAAAAGGAAAACTGTCCTGCCTTTCTTATCTTCCTCTTCCCTTCTCACATTCCCCAGATCAGAAGAGATGAACTTACTTTCCTTTCCTTGTCTAAGCAGGTTCTTTCTTATGTAAAACTCTATGATCTAGTCTATCCACCAGACTTCTTGATAATGAATTTAATAAAGTCCTTCCTCTGTTGACAGTCTGGCTTTCTTTCCTACTGTCTGGCCATTCACTGACAATTCCCATTAGGAACATTTAAAGGCTGGATTGAATCTCATTTCTTTCCATTTCTCCAGTAACAATACTAAGTCAGCTTTCTCCATAACAGATCTTCAGCTCAGTTGGGAGAAAGTCATATGTTCACAAAAAGGTGAAAGAGAAATTACATCCCCCTGCCCCTCTCTCTCTCTTGCTCACGCACACACATACACATCTTCAAATATTATTTCCATTATGTAATAGCTACCTATACTTCTCAAGCATGTACTTAGCAATAAAACATTGTGCTAAATTCTTGACATGTATTAACTCATTTAATCCTGATAACTCTAAAATATGGGAAAATTTTTAGTTCTATTTTTCAGGTAAGGAGACTGAGCCCAAGAGGAAAGATATCATTTTTTTCCAAGTTAAAGTGCTTACAAATGGTAGAAATAAGAACTAAAACCAGGTAATTCTCCACACTTGTTTATTTCAATCTAAAAACCTATATGTACTTGAACAGCATTCTACTTTCTGGTCTCATTTAATTCTCAAAAAGCTGATATTCTTGTAAAGCCATTCTACAAAGTCTGTCCTAATCTCACCTGAGATTTATATTGTGCCTAAAACTATGGCCAGGGATTCCATGAGCTACCTTCTCTCTTGATGTCATCATGTAATTCTTCCCACTTAATTCTGATACTGATGCTCATCTTCTCCACACGAAGATTAACTGTCATGGATGCCCTGCTGCCTAAGCATTTTTCATGCCTAGTAAATACACTTGTCATCAATAACCTATTAGTATTCGGCATCAGCAATAAAACAAAAACAAGGAACAACAGTTTAAGCTCCAGAATTTACAGAAATCCACAGGCAAAGGAACTGAAAAGGGCAGGCTTGCTTAAAACAAAACAAAACAAAACAAAACAAAACAAAACAAAACAAAACAAAACAAAAAACACCTCTCTCTATATAAACATACAGAGCTTACCTATTTTCCCTTCTAGCTTCACATAAAATGAGGCTGACAGGATGCCATTCCACCTACCACAGACTCAGAGTTTAATCATAAAACACAAGCTCATATAAAAGTAAGCATAAGTTATGAATGAAGCAGCAAGGGAAACCTCATTTAATGTCTTTGAGAAGTCCAGTTATTTGGAGTCCCCCAGGTAAATTTCTTGGTTCCCAAGCTCATTATCCTAAAAGAAAAATGTGCCACAGCCCTTCCTGGGTCACCAGACTTTTTATTGTTCCCTTCTCTGCTTTACATACTTGTTAAACTGGCTATCATTGCAAGAAAATCTCACTAATAATTAAACATGTATGGTCCTATTTTGAAAAATACCTGAAAATATCATGATATACAAAATAAAAACAAGTTCATGGACTATGCAGGAGATGCACAAATACACTTATTTTTTCTTTCAACTTACTTCATGACATTGTGTGTTTAGGAGCCACAGAGATCTGCCACTACAAAACAATTTTTAAGTGTAATCTGCTTATCATTTTTCACCATGCAGTGCACTCCGGCATCTTATTATCATGGTTTGGCCAACTGATGACTTCAAAGATTGCTTCCTCATTATTTATCCAATATTATTTTTTAAACCTTGAAGTTTAATTGAATAAGGAAGGTTTCTTTTGATAAAACTGAATATTCAGCTTCTAGTTAAATATTGATGAACAATTTCTGTCATCCCTTTAAAATATTATTGGACATCAGATTTGATACACTAAATCCTGAAAAATAAAACACCACTTTTATTTCCACTTACTTTGACAAATATAACTTTCTGAAGATAATATTGGGTACACTTAAGTTCAGAAAAAAAAAACATATTAAGGGATAAATTGTTTTCAAATAAAACAAATCAACTGGAGAGCATGTAATGATGAGAGAACCAAGTCATTGAAATGAAGAAGAAACCAAAGTAACAACCCATTTCAATTTGAAAGATTGACATTTTAAGCAATAAGGAATCACATTAAAGACATGACAAAACTCACTATTCTTCTTTATTATGTGATGGGAGGATTTAGGTTATTTAAAAAAAAAAAGCAACATGACAAATATGTGCTCCACTTGCCTGAAGTTAATTTAAAAGAAAGCAACAACCATATACTGTATTTTTATCACCCTATTTCTAGATATAAGAAAAATTAATGGATACAGGATGAGGAGAATGAAGTGAGAAAGAGGATATATCATAAATCTAATCTCATGCCAACATCACCTGGATGAGGTTGACAATAACCTGCTTATTCAGTGTATAAGGCATATAAATTGCTTTCTTTTAGGATACTACATATTGAACTCCATATGACAATTTGCTTTACTCTAATTATGGTGTGCTTCCCTTTCTATAATAGCAAATATACATTTAACCTACCTGATTTGGAGCATGAAGTAATTAAAGATAATTCTCAAGCTATTGTTGCAAAAGGCTTGTTTAATGGAGTTACAAGGAAACGTCATGGTACTGACCAATGAGGAAATCTGTTTTCAGCTCAGACTGCAAGCGGCAGGTGATTGCCCTCCAGAGAGAGGTTTTATCACCCTCTCTATCATGAATGCCAAGAACATGTTGATCTTGGCCAGACTACACAGCTGATAAAGGAAACTCAGAAAAACAGCAGTATATGGGGGAGGCAGGGCAGGATGGTGGAGGGAAGGGGAGATTGAGTGAGTGAACTAGACCACCCCATGGTCATTTTCTCTAATCAGTCCTTAGGTTTCCAATGCTGGGAGGACATATTGGTTATTAAGAAATATAAACTTCACTATGAATTAGCTGAAAAAGAGCAAGGCATTTGAGCAAATCTAAAACAATGCATTAGATCTACTATGAAGAGTCTAAAATAAGAGCTGGATATCCTGGTTCACAGAGCATGATACAAGAGGACCGTGAACCTTATTAGAGAGACTCCCCTGGGACCCGGAAAGAAGACCAACATGCAACCAGAAGTATCCCATTAGTCAGTCATTAAGGGTGACTAGCTAGGAGAAGCTACATTTATATTAGATCTTACTATGGTATAGTAAATCAACCGTTCTCTAAAACTCCCAAGTAGAACAATTACTCTAGACATTGTTGCATATTGATAGCAAGACCAAGTGAGAGCTGCTGACTTATATAAGATCTCAGTTCTTAGATCAAACAGCAGACCACACACAGTCTTATTTCGAACAGAGTTTGTTGCAGTGTTTTTCATGTACCGATTATGAGTAATTTTAATTAATGGAACAGTTTGACTGCAGCTTTCCCCATCTCATTAATAGAATCTCCATTTTCTAGTCAACAGGCCAAAAACCTTGGAGTCATCCCTGGCTTCTCTTTCTGGCTCAAATCTCAACGATCTACCTTAAAATATCCATAATCTGACCACTTGTCGTCATATTCACTGCTACCACCTTGGTCCAAACCCCCATCATCTCTTTTCTGAATAACAGCAGTACCCTCCCGACTGGCCTCCTGTTTCCACTCTGCTCCTGTCTCAAATGTGCTTTTCTCAACATGGCCAACAGAGGGTTTCTTTAAACTATTACACTAAACCATGTCTACTCTTCCACAAACTCACCGATGACTCCCTCATTTTTCACTGGATTTCAAGGACCTACAGAATCTAGCAACTTCTCCATTCACATCTCTACCTCAGCTTCCATTCTTCCCCACAGTTACTGTGGATAAGTTGTCCTCCTTACAGTTCAAATATACTTAACATGCTTCCACCTCAGGGCTTTGGCACTGGTTAATGCCTCTGCCTGGAATATTCTTTTGCGTAGATCTGTATTTCATGCTACTTCACCTGCTTGAGCACTTTGCTCAAATATCACTATCTCAATAAGCCATACCTAGACCACTGAAATTTTTTTTCAGTGCCCCTTCTAGTTTATCACCTTCTAGTATATTACTTATTTCTTTATTGTCTTTTCCAATTAGAACTCCAGTTCCAGCAGAGAAGTGGCCTGTTTTGTTCACTGCTGTGTCCCTAGCACTGAGAACAGTATCTGACATTGACACTCAATAAATATTGATTGATTAAATGAATGAATGTAAAGTTAACCATTGTGTGTACAACTGAGAGTAAGACACTTTTAGGTCGATAGACTACATTTTATTCACTGGAAAGAGCAGGGGAAGATGAAATAGCTGGGGAAAGAGAGGAGAGGGGAGACTTACTGAAGCCCCTACTAAAATCTTGACGTCTACCCAGATCTTATATGGTCATATCATCCATTACGAATTTCTCGAGAATCTGAAGAAGTAGATTGCACTTATCATCTTGCTTTTATAAGAGAGTCAGAGGAATCTCTAAGAAATTAACCAGCACGACTAAAGTCACCATAGTTAGATCTGGAAGTCATCTACAGGTCTATCTAATCTTGAACTGCATGCTAAAGAGAGAATATCATAGAAAAATGCCTTCCTATAAACTTCTGGATATTTGAATATTCCTAGATAAGGGGGAAGGAGAAGAAATGGGTAGTGAGCCCATTTTCCCAGTGCTTCGTGTTTGGCTGACATGATGACAGTGATAGAAAGAACCAGGATACAGGCTTAGTGGACACTATTCAACTTCATAGATTTTTCTGGCTTTTTGAGCCACAGAAAGAAAAAAGTCATTTCTTGAGGTTTAAACAGATCTTCAGGAAGGTAATGGAGGGTTTTCTTCTCCCCTTTGTCCCAAGGCTAATTAGTATCATACAAATGATGAACTTAACATATTCTGATCAATGGTTCTCAAATAAAAGTTATACTTCTGTATTAGGAGTCATTGAAACATTTTAATCTTTTTAAAAACACTTCAATATTTTCTTTAGTGATCTAAACACAGAATACACGTTTGTCTGTATGCACATGTATAAAATATATAGTATATATATTCACTCTTTGTATAAATAATACATATATAATATTCTAATCAGGAAAATACCTAATATTTGAAATACTCACTGAGCTAGGCAGATCAAAGCTTACAATGAATCAATAACTTTCCCAGCAAAACTGTATTTTCTCTAGCAGTGCAGATGAAGAAAGGTTTTCTTTTGTTTCTCTTATAATTAAACTTGTTTGAAACTCCTGAAGAGGTGTGAAAGGAATGGTTATACATGTGTAACAACTCCTAGTGTCGGCCTCAAAGGATCTTCAGATTCGGTGGGGAAAACATCTGAGTTTAAACTAGCTTCAAAAGAGTCATGCTTTCTACACCCTGAGAAAGCATACTCTCATAAATATGTGAAAGAACAAAGCAAGCTGACATTCATCTTTGCTAAGCAGCCTATTCACCAAAGAAATACGATATATCTTAATGGTTCAAGGGACTCAAGCAACAGACACATTCTCTAAGTACTGCCAAATGGATGGAGAAGTAGCAACAGAAATATACCATCCCAACATTCTGATTCAAGTGAGGTTTTTTACTCCCAGAGCTTTTTTTAGCCTTCTTGATGCAACATATCTTCTAGTAGTTTTTCCTAATCCCTGTAAGGCTTGTGCATCAGGAGTGGGCGGTGAGTAGGGGGACTAAATCACAGTTTAGTCATATATCAATATTAGGGATAGTCATTACAAGTACACATTACCAACTTCAGGTATGTAGCATCATGGGTTTGCCTTCCAGCCAATTTTACAAAATTCTGCAAGGCCCTTCAAAATTTGTAGCCCCAGAGAATAATCACAGCCTGGCTCCGAGTCATGGATATCTTGGCCACAATATAGTAAAAACTCCAGGGTTTGTGAATATATTTTTCTCAAACTAGTCTGAGGGCAAATCCTATAGAATTGACACATTGGCATAGCTCAGTATAAAAAAATATTGGAAATCAAGAGACTCAGATTGCAGTTCTGTCTCTGCCATAAACTGGCTGAGGAAATTTGAGCTAATGAGTGTACCCACTATACTCTTCGGGACTAAAGTTTTCAGAATTGCAAAAAGTGACCTTGAACAAGCTACTTATTTCCTCTCTACTTCATTTAATTATCCATTATAAGCAAGCTTGTTCTGGTATTTTGTTATTATTTGGGAGACTCTTATTATAATATTGCTTTTTGAATCTAGCTAATGCCCTGCCTTTAGCAGATATTTAAGAGGATTCTGAGCAGAACTAGCCAAATGATAAAACAAGTATAATGTTTCTTTAGAGTTGGGATTATTTGCTTGGTTAGTAAAAGTATGAAAATCAGAAGCAGTGTGATTGAGTAGAAAGCTTACAGGTTAGAAATTCTGCATCTTGGCTCCTATATCAGCTTTGCATTCTGCTACCTGTATTACCTTGCATGTGGTTAGATGTGCAAGACCCTTATGAATAAAAAATGTTATGCTATATATCTTAACAACTGAAATTTAATGGAAAAAAATTATAACCCTTTCTGTAATGTCTAAGGGAGCCTATTTGTTTAAGTAAAATAAAAGTAATGTCAGTGTATTGTGAGTAAAATGGCCTGGCATTCTGAAGCATTAAACACTGGAATGGATCTCTTTGGCATTTCAAACCATAAAGAACTACCTGTTTTAGATGCAATATCCACTTTCTACTGCTGCATAACAAATGATGAAACGTTAGAGGCTTAAAACAACTGCAATGTGTTATTTCACAGTTCTGTAGGATCATAAATCCTGATGCTCTCGCCTGGGTCTGCTTGAGGCACCCAGGTCAAACTCAAGGTGTTGACTGGCTGCCTTATCTGGAGGCTGTGGAGAAGAATCCATTCAAAACTCATTGGTTGTCTACAAAATCCAGCGACTGTGGCCTACGTTGAGATCCAGTTTTCCTTTGATGGCTGTCAGCTGTGGACCTCTCTCTCAGCAACCTATGCCCCACCACATTCCTTCTCATGAGCCCCTCCCTATTTACAAACCAGCAACAACAGGTTAGGTCCTTGCTACATTTTGAACCTCTCTGAACTTCCCTTATTCTTTCTCTTCTGCCTCTAACTCAAGACTCTACTCTTAACAACTGAACATTTTGTTTCTGTTCATCCACTTTGAGGAGGCATTTGAATTACTGTAGAAAATTTTACTGTCAGTCAAGTGTCTGAAGTATCACACCAATTGCCTCTGAAATATTTTAAGATAAATTAAATAAAAAGTCTTGATGTGTAAAATTGCTTTTGATATCTACTAAGAATCATTACTCAATAATACTTGATAGCAGTATTTGAAACTAGCAGTTACACTAGATTCTTAAGATGACTCTCTTCAGCAATTATCATTTTGAACTATTTAAAAGTTATTGCTCCTATATTTCTCTTCTACAAACTCTCATTTACATTCATTCTTGAATAATATAACAATTTTCATAGGAATGGCTCACATGTAATTGTTTACATGCTACAAAAATTAATTTGCAAAACAAATCGAGGAAGGAAGTTCTAAATTGACTTCCATTGGCTTTTAATTATGAACTTCAAGGGCAATCAAAGAATTTGTGAGGATATATAACCCTTTAGCATCAAGTCTTAGTGTTAAGTTCCATCACTTCTTCCCTTAATTCATACAATCTGCAGAACAGCTATACCACCTTCTCAGTCATCCTCTGCCTCGTTTTGGCTTCCTGCCTCCTTCCCTTTCTCCTTTCTTTCTTCATTCCTTCTCTTGCCTCCTTCCCTCGATCCCTTTCTGCCTTCCTTCTTTTTTCCTATATACTTTCCTATCTTGCTTCTTCCTTCAATTCTTCTCCTTTCCTTTTTTTTTTTTTTTTCACATTTCTTCCTTCCCCTCCCCTCTCCCTCTACATCTGTCTCTCTCTCTCTCTTTCCTTTTCTTCCTTTCATTGGACATATCAAACTTTCTTCTTCTGATTTGAGAGTTAAACTCTCACATCTCATTCTTCTTGGTTATTAGTCCAACTTTATTAATAAAATATTTATATTAATTTCCCTTACTTTTTATATATAAATGTAATTTTATTTCATCCCTAAGACAAGTATCCTAGCATATTTGCACCTCTCTGAGGTCTTGTCAAGCCCTTTTCCCGCACCCCATTCCACTATACCACATTTTTATCTTCAAGAATTTTTGGTCTAGACTGTTTTGAATATATGTTCTTCTCTTTTGCTTATTTACAGATAACAAGCCTTACTGGTGGTTTTCTCATCCATAATTCCCATATTTTCTTATGTTCTCCTGGATTTCTTTTTTTTTTCTTTCTGGAATATATATTTGATTAACAGACTTCATTTTTTAGTTTAGAGAAAAACTAACCCAAAAGTACAAATACTTCTCATATACCCTTGTCCCCCTTGAAGACCTGGCTGATTTTAGGACTGGGACAGGAAATATACAAGAAGAGCTTACAGAATCTTATAGTTCTAGAAAGTAAGAAAGTGTTCTATATATATACATGTGTGTGGGGAATGACAAAGGAACCAATGGCCAAAGCTGGAGCAATTTGAGCATTAAAATAAAGTCATATTGAATTATAACCAAAAGTATAAAATGAATATTCATATTGCTATAAATGACTGAATAAATAAAAATAAATAAAGGCACCAATCTCCCATCCATAAGAAATTCATATAATTCATGTAGATGCTACATGTTCAAGGAAATGGACAATAACTTCAACTATTTTAGTTTGGGCTGCGCATAGTGACTTCTATCCAAAGAGAACAATATGGAAAGGGAAAAAGTAACTTCACAGCAGGTAACTCTGAAAGCACTACCTCAGCCAAGTGATCAAGGTCAACATCAATGGTGTTAAGTCATGCTAATAGTATGTACCTTAGATATGGTGTATTGAAAAAGCCACATTACCCTTGTGATCTTCCTCTCTAAAACCCAGTATCTTACTCTAATCCTAAGGAAAACATCAATAATGTCTAATAAAATATCTGAAAAAATATCTGACCAGTGTTCCTCAAAACTGGCCATTAAAAACAAGGAACGTCTGGGAAAATGATATAGCCAAGAGGAAGTTAAAGAAATGTAATGACAAAATCTAATATGGCACCATGGATGGGACTGTGAAAAAGAAAAATAACATTAGGTAAAAACTAGGAAAATCTAAATAAATTATGAGTTTGAGTAAAATAGTGTATCGACATTTATTTATTACTTGTTAACACATATAACATACTAGTGTAAGAGAATAATAAGGAAATCTGGGTTTAGGGTACATGAGAATTCTATGCACTATCTTTGCAATTTTTCTGTGAATCTAAAACTGTTCTAAAAATAAGGTTTATTTTTTAAAACTACCAAAGCAAAAACGTTCATCACAATGTTACTTGCAATACTGAAAAAATTAAAAGCTCTCGATATACAATAAAAAATTTGTTAAATAAATGATGGTTCATAAACGTGAAAACAAACAACCAAAAAAAGTAGTTTTACATTATTTTTTAGAAGAAAGCAAATGTTGTATCAATTTAATGGTTAAAGGTGGTTTCCTTGGGGAATAGGACCAAAAGAGAGGGCAAAATAGAAAATTTTGCTTTCAGTTTAAGTCTGTATCATTTCATATCTTAATCATATCCATATGAATCCATTGATAGTAAAATTTATTAAAAGAAAGCTAAGATGTTGAGGATGTCAGGCTCTTTTTTCAAGAGCAAGGTGTTATTAACATGTGGAACCTAAAAAACAAAATAAATAAAAGAGAAACAAATTCATAGATACAGGTAACATTTTGATGGTTGCTAAGTGGGAAGAGTGTTGAGGAGGATGAATGAAAAGGGGAAGGGATTAAGAAATACAAATCAGTTGTTACAAAATAGTCATGGGGATGTAAAGTACAGTATAAAGAATATAGTCAGTAATATTGTAATGACTATGTATGTTGTCTGATGGATACTAGATTTATTGAGGTGATCACTTTGTAAATTATATAAATGTCTAATCACTGTGTTGTATATCTAAAACTTTGTATGTCAATATTGTATGTTGACTATAATTGAAAAAATAAAAAAAAATTGTTAAAGAAAAAATTATACTGCTGACCTTTGTCAAGATAGGAGACAATTCTGGATACACATCAATAGTAACACACAGATATTGTAACGTATAAAGGTTTCTCTAAATAACTGTCCCAGACTACATCATCAGAATTCAGTTTTTTGTTTGTTTACCACTGTTTACACAAGAAGGCCCACACATTTAGTAGAGTTTTAAAGAAGTTTACAATCTGACTTCAACGAACTTTCTCATAATTATCTCCTACCCAGTCACTTACATAGCTATGATCCAGTCATGCCGAAATTCAATGCCTTTCCAAATCTCTTTCTTTTTTCAGTTCTCTTTGCTGCCAGTTTCCTCCACTTCTCCAGTTTTTAAAATCTTACTCATAGTTAAATTTCCAGATCAAATAAAAACTTCCCTTCTACAAACCCCATTTAGATTTCAGCAATCAGGCAGAAAAAAAAAAAATGCCCTTTTCTCTTTACAAAAAAAGTATGGCATTTACTTTAATTTGTCCTATATTATAATTATATTGTACATATCAGCTTCTCCTAGTTTTTACATATTTGTTATTTTATTTGATTGTAAGTTCCCAGGTGGAAGCGACCATCTTATTTATCTTGATAGCCTTATCTCCTAACTGAATGCTTTATACAAATGAGAGACCAATTAATGTCAGCTACAAAACATCTGAACTAATCGAAGTGGATTCCTTTGGAGAAATAACTAGTGAAACATTTTCTGAATTTTACTGAGATAAATTGCATTAGACAAGCATATGAACCACAATTCCTCCCCTATAAATTCCCAAAAAGTGAACTTGGTATATCACAGAAACTGAGATTTATTTCAGTTAATACATCCTTTGGATACTGAGTTGTACCTCCTCTTCAGCATGTGTCAAAATATACACACCCACCGATAAAGTAAAACTAGGGGACCACTTGATTCTGGCCATGAGAAGTCTTTTAAAGAAGACATTTAGACACATAATTTAAGCTTATTTACCTTTATTGCTCAGTTGCCACAGGTAGTCTATAGAATAAATGAGTGCAGTCGCTTCAAGTGTGATGAGGACATTTAATGAGAAGAGAGTGAAACCAAAATTCATTAAACTCTTGACAATAATCTTGAGGCTCTAAAATTTAAATACAATGTTTTCTTAATAGTGTAGTCATGATTCTTGTCATTTGAACAATATACCTATCAATTCACAATGGAAAATATTTCGTTTTTTTTTTCTTTTTTGTAGATGAACAATCTAGTTCAGCAGAAAAATTCTCACTTGTGATGTTACCAAAAGGAAGAACAACTAAATTTGCGTGGATCTTAAAGAGCCACTGACCAAAAAGTCTTTCAAAGAAATGATCTGAAATTCTGATCTGCATTGCTCTTTAATTTCCAGACCAATAAGCAAGGTGAAAGTCAAAAGAATTCATTCAGAATTCATATTAATTTAACAGTAATCAAAATGAACAGTGTGTGTTTATGAAAAAGTAAATATAAATAACAATAAGGTTTGACTCTTTGAGATAAGACTTGTTGTTCCTAATATGCCCAATTTAACACTCAGGAGAATCTTTCTTCAACATGTGGCTTCTTTCATGCTATGTGCAGTGTGCTTTAAAATGTTTATGCTTTAGTATCGTAATCACATAAAGTCTCTGACTCATGGAGGAACTTTGTATTTGATGTGGTATCGCGAAAGAACTCATAAACAGTTATACCATGTACTATAATTTGTCTTTCCCTCCCTTCCACCGAAGAGCTCTAAAGCCACTGTTTCCGTCAAGCTTCCCCTGCTTTCTCCACATTAAAGAAAATACATGTGTTTCCAAAAAGCTTTGTGCCTTTTAGTGATTACCAAGTATCTGTTCAACTGTATTTCTTTCATTGGATTCTAAGTTTCATGTAAACATTATCCTACCCCAGCCCTTAAACATAACAGGTGTTCAAGAAATGTTTGTTTAGTTGACTGAGAACTAAAATACTCTCATCTTTGTCTTGAAACTGGTATCTTAATGGCAGCAGCATTGTTCTTGACACTTCCCTAGATCTGAATCATTGATTTCTAACAGAATATACATTTTAGTTTGGTTTACCCATTGGGTAATTTTCCTTTTTGAAAAGTGGACCAATATAATGATTATCAAAATTCTTATTGGAATAAGTGGTATCTAGAAATTCACCCCAAACCATGAGAAAAGTCATTTTTAAATCTTTAGGGGTTTTGTAATTAATGGGCAACAGAGAGTGATGGTTAAGCATGCAGCTTCTGAAAGCAGACTGCCCAGATTTTAGATCTATTTATTCCACTTACTGGCTATGTGATCTTGGGCAAATTACTAAAGTTCCATGTTTGCTTGTTTGTAAAATGGAGAAAATATTACCTACCTTGCAAGGATTGAATTCTATGATACATGTAAGTACTGAGAACAATATATATGGCACACAGTAGGCTCTTAGCTAGCTACTCTAAGGCAGTGTGTTAAAAAACACTAGTTAGTTCAGCAGTTTAGAACACAACACAGTAGAAAGAGACAGTGTAATGATGTGGAAAGGGCACTGGAGTGAAAGAAGAAATGGATTTAAGTCCTGTCTCTAATACAATTTTAGTGAAATCATTGCTTCTTTGAACATCAATATCTTCACATTTAAATGTGGAAATAATGCCTATCATGTCTGTGAAGATTAAATGAGGTAACAAATGTAAAAGAGCTTTGTGAAATACAGTGTATTATAAAATATGAAATGTAATTTCTATTTCATCATCAAAAGCACAGTAAGGAACATTTGTACCCTATTGCTTAGCCAGGAGAACAGTAAAAGTTCATGTCAGGCTACCCTGCTATTAGTTCTACTATTAATATCTTGTGATAGCATAGCCATTTAAAAACAACAGGAAATATATTCTTTCCTTTGAACCTAACTAGCCTAAACACCACTCTTGAAAGTGAACTGTGAGCAAGCTCTAAAAATGAAATTAATGCCTTTGTAGTAAAAGAACAGTTACCACATAAAATGTAGTATTTCCTCAACATATTTGGGTAAGTGATAAAAAACGATATCCATGTCAAGTCCTTATTTTTTTTTTAATTTAAGAAACTGATTTTTAGCATGGATAAACTCTAAGTTTTAATTTTTATTTAATGATAAACTAGTCTAGAAATGAGATTGCTCTAACAAATGTGACATTTTAAATGGATGGGAGATCATTACTATACCTATTATATGAAATCTGAAAGAGAGGGACTCTCAGCACTTAAGCTCCCTTCATGGACATGGGGCATGGGGTGAAAGAGACTGTCCTAATCAAAATATGGCTTTTGTAGGTCATTTATACAATAATCTAAATAGTAAAATGTGGGAAAATGATACCTTACTCAATGAATCAATCCAACTCTTTAAGCTGAAAGATTTATATTCTGCATTTAGACTTTTAGTCAATTGAGCTAAGTATATGGATTCTAAAGCAGGTCAGAAATCATTTGCTTCCTCTTTATGTGTCATTTTGCTCTCCCAAGTTCCTCTTTCACTTATAACAAAATGTACTCTTAGTCATTCATGTTTAGTGTGAATTTTGCTTCAGGTGTTACCTACTGCAGGGTATTTGTGTTTTGAGTCAGCTTCCTAACTTTGGAATTAATCTTTCTGAATGTGAAATGGAACCACATTGGGCAAAATAGTTTTCTGAACTGGAATGTTTGAACTCCCATTGAGTGGTAGTTTATTTATTTGGCAAATGCTTATCAGGCTTTCTACCTTCTTTCACACATACACTTTTAATTGGAGTGAAAATATAAAGAACTTGAAAAAGACATAGTCTCAGTTCTCAATGTGTCTGTATCTTAAAGTAAAAAAATTAAAAATGAATGTTATTGATAGATTTCAAAGAAATTGTATGATTTCAATTGACTTTATGAGAGATAAAGTAGAAGAAATGGGCATGATGAAAGAATAGACAATGGATATGCTTACAACACTAAGAAAAACATTTTCCTTATAACATTTCAAAGAAGCTTTAATAGAAGCATATTGGGGAACAGAGAGTATGGAAATATAAAGGGATCATTTGATAGGTAAGGTGGCCAAGAAAAAAATTAGTATATAGAGAAGAGAAAGGTTAGTGAAATAGAAAGATTTCATTCCTTTTTTTTATGACTAATATTCCATTGTGTATATGTACCACTTCTTTATCCATTCTACTGATGGGCACATTATTCACAATAGCTAAGATATAGAAGCAACCTAGCACTTAGGCTATTGTGAATAATGTTGCAATAAACATAATAATGTGTATATCTTTTCAAATTACTGTTTTAGATTTCTTCCAATAAATACCCAGAAGTGGAGTTGCTGGGTCATAAGGTAGATGTATTTTAATTTTTTGAAAAACCTCCAAACTGTTTTCCATAATGGCTGCACAAATTTACAGTCCCACCAACAGTATATGAAGGTTCCCTTTTCTCCACATTCTTGCCAACACTTCTGTTCGTTGATTTATCAAAGATGGCCATACTGACATGTGTGAGGTGATGTCTCATTGTGGTTTTAATTTGCACATCTCTGAGGATTAGTAACATTAAGCATCTTTCCTTATGTCTGTTGGCCATTTGTATATCTTCTTGAGAGAAGTGTCTGTTCAGATCCTCTATTTTTTAAATGAATTGTTTATTTTTTTTGGTGTGGAGTTGTATGAATTCTTTATAAATTTTGGATATTAAACCCTTATCATATGTATTATTGGCAAATATCTTCTTTTCATTTTGTTGATGGTTTCTTTGCTGTGTAAAAACTTTTTAGTTTGATATAGTCCTATTTGTTTGTTTTTTCTTTTGTATATCTTGCCCAAGGAAATATATCAGAAAAAAATATTACTGAGAGCAATGTCAGAGGGTTAATTGATTGTTTTCTTTGAGGAGTTTTATGGTTTCAGTTTTTACATTTAAATCTCTAATCCATTTTATTTTTGTATCTGGTGTAAGAAAATCGTCTAGTTTAATTTTTTTGCATGTATCTATCCAGTTTTCCCAACATCTTTTATTGACTACATTGTTTTTACCCAATTGTATATTCTTGCTCCTTTGTCATAGATCAATTAACCATATAGGTGTGGATTTATTTCTGGGTTCTCTATTCTGTTCCATTGATATATATGTCTGTTTTTATGCAAGTACCATGCTGTTTTGATTATTATGGCCTTGTATTATAGTTTGATATCATATCACATGATGATAACTCCAACTTTGTTCTTCGTCCTCAAGATTTCTATGGCTATTTGGGGTCTTTTGTGGTTACATATAAATTTTAGGATGATTTGTTCTAGTTATGTGAAAAATGTCATCTGTCTTTTGATAGGGATTGCACTGAATCTATAGATTGTTTTGGGTAGTATGGACATTTTAACAATGTTAATTCTTCTTATCCATGAGCACAGTATGTGCTTCCATTTATTTGTATGTTCTTAAATTTCTTTCTTCAATGCCTCATAGATATTATATAATTTTTAATGAAACCTATATTTCAGAGAAAAATAATACCTAAATTCATTAGTGAAGACATCTGCATGATTATAGACTGCAGAATAAAATAAAGGAAAGAATGTAAGAAATATTTATCCAAGACAGAAAAATACCTATTACGATATTATTTTCTAAGTACTATAATAGAGTATGTTTAAATCACAATATATACACCGAAGAGTAAGGGATTCATTCAGCATAGGGTAGAGGGCAGGGGGAAAAGGTCAGAGAAAAAGCTTTATAGAGATGTGACAATAAATTAGGCCTTGAAGTCTTAGCAAGATTTTGGCAGGTGGAGGGATTTATATATCACCTCCAGCTGAACTGTTAAAAGAAGAAAGATCCAGGTGTTTTCCCTGCTTTCAAAATTCAATGTTTCCTTTTGATTTCCTTAAGCACAGGCAATGGGAACATGGCCAGAAACTGAGCCACCTCTAAAGGTCTCATAAATGACTTTAGAATTCAGATCAAAATGATTTCTTATCAACAAAGGAACACAGAGTACATACTGCGTTGAGAGATGTGCTGTCTGTCCAGTGCCCAAGAATTCAAATGTCATTTGGCCCTGCCATCAGGGCAGCTCCTATAGATTGGTGTCTGATAAATAGCTGTGTAAAAATTGTTTAGCATGTCAGGAAATTTTCTGAAAGCTCATATTATGAGAAAATATGCAAATTATGACCCTTGTATCGATAACATGATTTATGAAATTGGGTATATACCAAAGGATCCTTTTAAATCTTGTGGTTTACTCACAGGGCAGGAGAGGAATGGTGGTAGGCTGGTAGGTTTTGAGGAAGACACTTGTACTTTTCTATATTTATAGGCCAGCTTCTTATAAATAGTATACTGCTCTTCCAGTGAGGATGGGAAGATACATATAACAAGGTAATTAAGAAAATAGGGTAATATAGAGAAACTATCTTTGAATGAAAAAAATTAATTGTATCAGAACTAATGGGGAGAGTAGTTATTCTAATTGTTACTCTAATTGTGAATTAAATTTAGCTATGAGCTCCCTGATAGTCAGGGGAAAATGGAAATCATCATGGACTATTTACAGATGATTTCCAGGGGAAAATGGAAATCATCATGGACTATTTACAGATCATTGCAAGGTCATCTTCAAGAATATGTCATTTCCATGCATTAAGTCCCTTAAATCAGGGATATTGCATCACACAAAAGAATAAAGTCTTAAACTGGAGTTTTGTTGAAAATATAAACTGACTCTTCCTGTGCTATTTCTTATATCAACCTCAAAAAAAAAAATCCGAGGACAGAACATTAAATTGTAACTCTGGGAAGGAGTTTCTATGATAATGTAAAGAAAATAGTCTCAGAACATTTCTCTCTGGTAATATACCATAATTGAGGAATCAAACTTAGAAAAACAAATGGTGTTATTAGATAACATGTCACTTATATTGTAAGAAATTTTTCAGCTTAACAAATTCAGTACTTGAAGCACTCAATCTCTGCACTGTTAAGAGAAGAAAGATTCTTAATTATAAAATATTATTTACAAGCTAGTGATAATGTAATATTTTAACATAGAGCCAAAAGTCTTCATTTTTATTCTCAAAGAGAGGCCTTCCCACTTCTAAACAAATTTGGGTTAGAATGGTTTATACTTTTTAACCCAAAATAATTTTGAGACTACCCAAGTCCTCAACTGCAAGAGTTCTAAGTGAAAGAACAGAAGGAAAATATAAGGTATTAGCAACCAGCCTTCTCAGAGGTGAACCATTTAGAGGTTTTTAATCTAACATACCACTCCAGACTACACTTACCTATGTTAGCATCTAACTAACTTAAATTCATAGCTAACTTTGTCTTGACATTCATATTCCAGTGTTCTTCTGTTGATCTATTCTTCATGGATTACCCCTCTCTCCTGAAGAAACTAGAATTCTCTGCTAATCCACTTATTATAAATTCATATTGTCCAGCATCTTTTGTGTAAGTGTCATTGGAATTATCCTCAACTATCTCTTATTTGTTGCTGCAAAGTACTCTAAACATCACCATATACGTTGCTTTAGCAAGGCAAACTAGCCCCTTCCAAAATAGAATCTTTATATCACTACTTTTAATGTTACAAAGACTAAGCTTTTAAATCTATTAAATCAGAAACTCTGTTCTCCATCTCTTTATTTCTTCATGATGGGTTCGAACCTTAACTCTCTTTGGATTGTGCCACAGTTCCTTCTTGTTTTAGGGCAGCCAATTAGTCAGTAGTGGTAGTCGTGAGCTATTTGGTTTTGACACCATCAGGCTGGCCTATAAGAAGCACTATAGTAAGCAATTGCATTGTCAGGCAAATTGTGCTTATCACCACTTAAGAAAAGAAACAGACTTGGTGCCCTGTTCATTACTAAACCAGTAAAAGTATAGGTGATCTTGTGGCAAAGCCTTTAGTTCAAAGGTCCAAAGTGGAGTCTAAGAATAAAATAAGTAAAATCCAGGGTCACAAATGAATGAAGTTCCCTGGAGCCCATGCTTGCACCAGGGGTATTCTTTAATTGGCTGTGAATGATGCCTCTTGTTTTCTGCTGTTCTGGCCTCTCAGATTTCCTCTTTCTCTGGTTAGCCTTGCATTTATAGAATCTTGAGCATCTTGACCTTCCATCTACCTTAAAATGTCATGTCAGTTCTCTTGGTCTCATAAATTATCTAAATTTAGACTTCGATTGCCTCCAGGATCCAGCTTTATTTCAGTCTTGTCATTTCACTTTTCATTCTTTCATATATATTTTCCTGATGATCAGCCTTATTCTTCCCTACTCCTCAAGCATACCATATTTAATACCACTAGTGTGGCTTTTCTTTCATGGTATGAACTGAGAAGTTCCCTTTTCTACACATCCAAGACCTTTATGAATATATTAAGACTCAGCTCCTTCCCACGAAGCTCTCCCTGATCACTTCCTATGTGAGTAAATACTACAAACTTTGTAACTCGGGTTCCACCTTAGTTTCTGTGTGGTGCTTTTGGTCCTCTCTCTAAAATGTAGGCTATATGAGAGGTGATACTAATTCTTACAGTCTTTCTGTATCCCATAACACAGCTAGAAGTGTGAGCCTCAAGAAATATTTATGGGCTGACCAGTTGCTTGGTTAATGAAACGTATTTCAGAGTAATATGATGATAACTTATTACTACTTTTTAAAAGAGATCTCACTTAGGCTTCTCTGGGTTTCTGGAGACGCTTCAATACTCATCTATTCTTGGAAAAACTATTTCACACTTGTCAACATTGTACATTCACTTGTAATCCTATTTTAAAATGAAGTCGATAACAGTACCTGCCAATAATTGTGAAAAATGTACTATTTTATGTAATGTCTTTTGTTCATTATTAAAATCAGTAAAAGTATAAGTGATTTTGTGGCAACATTGCATTCAAATGTGGAACTAAAATGAGTGATATATATTATTAGAATATTTTTCAGAAAAGTTGAATCTTTTTAGTCTAATTAATGTAAGTAGGAGCCATGTATTAAACATGGCTTTGTACTTTTTACTGAAAATTCCATCGTTTGAACTCTAGTTCTTCTCCTCCCGCAATGTGCCTTGCCTACATCTGGCTCCTAGTTTTATCATCAAAGCTGCTATTGCCAGTTACCCTCCATTCTCTCTCACATCTAGGGTATGATACACATGGCAGAATTCAGTAACATGCAAGCAGAGGTGACTTCGCAGCAGTGCAGGGATTTTTATATTGAATATCAGACATTCCTGTTCTTAAATGTCATCAGGTAGTGTCAAACAGTCTCTATTTGGGGGGACTCTTTTCTCTTCAAGAATCCAATCTAATCGAATAAAAAATTGAACTCCTCCCATTTTCCTTTCAAAACAAATCATCTCTTCCTTCCCCTTCTTTGAACATTTAGAAGCTCTTAGTAAACTGCACTGCATCATGAACTTGGGGTCTTATGCTTTTTCCTTTCCCTGCTAGACTCTAAAGGGAAAGAGAACAGCTGGAAAATGTTGTTCCTCTTTTAGAAGAAGGTGTGTTAGCCCAAGGCAGAAGAATAGAGACATTTCAGTATTGTAATATAGGTAAATATCATATTTTTAAAAATTAAAAAGATTAATTTTTTATTAGATAGAATCTATGGGCAAGGGAGAGACTTGAGACACATTCATAGAATATGGTAGAAGAGCGAGCATAGACTTTCAAATTGGATGACTCTGGTGTCAAATTCATTCCACCAGCATGTGACCTTGAGCCCAGCTTTCCTCATCTTTAAGTACTGTAGTCTAGCACTTGTGTTAAAGAATGGTGTGATGAATAGGATAATGTACCTAATGTAAATATAGTAATGTATGCTATGTAAACAGCCCAGAGCAGCACCTGGACATAGAAGGTGCTAAGTGGTCACTGAAATGATTATAATGATAATGAAGATCACATCATGCCATCAGAATGAAGCAAAACAATAGCTGTGAAGGAAGGGGAGAGAGTTCATTTACCCAATAGTTAAAAACTTGTTCTCCAGTCTATAAAACAATGCCTTAGGACAGAAAAGCTAAATGCTCCAGGATCTAATCTTACTTAGGATATTCTAGGAGTTCCTCTCAATTTATGCTATAGAGAACCACCATCAGAGAGAAGAGAAAATACTATCCTACAGTTAGTTATATAATAGAAAAGTCTACAATCAGGATGAAATCATTCTATGGTTAAATGATAGAGAAGTCTATAATTAGGACGAAATAGGCAAAATTTGCCTATTCTTACTTAGAAGTATTGTAATATGTATTCCCTTCCTGAAGCAAGCTACCAGTGAAGGTGATGGAAGGGGCTTATTAACATTTCTAATTGACTTGCAAAGCTATGACTCAGGAAATCTTTAAAATGTAACAATCTAAGAGCACCAATTTTTCCTTGGTTAGAACTTACCCTTCTCAGTTTAAATGATCTTCATACTATCTGTATAAAAGAGGTAAAAAGGAATTTCATCTTGTAGTTTCATTTGTGCCCAAGGTCACCATAATAACATTGTCTCTTCAGTGACTTGGCAACCATGCATACACTCATCTACAAGGACTGAAAAACATGGCAAAAATCCCAAGGAGGTTTTAACAAGAACCCATTGCACTTCATGCTGATACTTCAATACTGTCTAATCTAGGACCAGGGTTAGAATGGCCACAAAGGAAGGAAATGGATGTCATATGGCTTAGTATGGGGAAAGTATGTACCACAAAATGTTCTTTTTGGAAGATACATTTTTGCCTTGTGTTAAATATGCTGAAAAGAGGAGAGAAACTTCTTATTCTGGTCCTATATATTTTTCTTGTCTAATTACCTCCTACTACTAGAGTGCACTGTAAAGCAAACAATAATATTCATCCTGCTTCTTTCCACAAAAGCTCAGGACACAGTAATCCTGTTAGTGCTTTAATCAACTGTGCATTAATTTTTTTCAGGCTTTTTTTGTCTAGGCATTTTTATCTACCTCATAGACAAAACTCTCTTCTACATCATGATTTAAAATTTGAAATATACAACCTATGATAAGGTACATAATAGCTATTCGGTAAATGCAACTTAGGATAGTAATTTCACTTATAAAGTTAAATGAAACATAGCTTGTTGAAATAGCATAATCTAGATTAGGAATTTAGATATACACTTTCTACTAATGTTCTACCATTCGTTTGCTTTATTAGTAAATCCCAGCTATCGGCTCTCCATTTTTCCATCTGTAAAACAGCATTTTTAATGTCTGACTTCAGAAAGCCACATAGAGCTCAATGAAAATAAATGAGATGTGCATTTGGTACCATGAACTCCTTGGAGTTAAAAACTGGGGCATTCCCTGTTGCTAGGCAACATTTGAATGAATAACCAATCAAAGCCTGAAACAGCACAAATTTGACTATATTTGTAATGACTTTATAAAAAAACTATAGATAAAATTTATGAGACGTTGCTTACTAGACACAATACCTTTGAGATGTAGAGAATTCATATAAGCATTGAGTCCAGAATGGCCAGTGCATACATCAACAGGCAAGAGGAATTACAGTTACAAGCCAGTCTTCAAAATGGTTCAGACTCAGCCAATTTTATTGCCAAAGGATTGCCAAATGTAATAAATATATCAAGGGAAAGGGGTCACAAGACGCCTTGAAGGAAGAGCAGGGCATAGGGGTTTTCAGTGGCATACTTGTTATTGTTTCTTCCCAGTGAAGAGGAAATTCTTTTTTCATTTAGAAATAACCACGTTCCAGATCTGCTTCCAGGTATTTTGCCAAGAGCAACCCAAGAGGACTATATTCAAGGCAGATGCTTAAAGGTTAAAGGAAGTGCTTGAGGCATAACGGCTTTGGAAAAGTACTTGGAGATTACTCTAGAGAGTACCTCTATCACTGTTGCCTTATGCTGTGTGAAAGATGATGTAAATTGGACTGGTTCTAAATAACGGGTCTGTTACTCAGGATCAAGGTAAATATAACTGACCCTCAGAAAACTGCAAGCATTAGGAATGTGATATCTTTGTTGAGACGTGTTCTTGGCTTTGTGCAATACATCTAGCTGTGTTACTTAGGTTTTTCTGTTAGAAGCAACAAAAACTCATATAGGCATTTTCAAAAAAGAGAGGGAATAAATTACTCTAAAGATTAAAGATCATGTGACAGTAAAACTTAGAACCTCACTGAAACTCAGGAACTTCATAGGAAGGGTAAATGCATACCTCAGAAAGAACTAGAACATGAGATCCAAGACACTCAAGTATACAGGCTAACTTACCATGTGCTCAGAATCATAAATTTATTATTTACCACTTTTACAATATGCAGCATTTCAAAGGATCTCTAATCTCACCACAGCTGCTGTATCTGATCAATACTACACTTTTTATTCTGTATAAATTATTATCTTCCTTACTTCATATCTTCTGCTTCCTCACCACTTTGACTTCTGTGGGACTTCTCATGGTCCCTGTTACCTTGGGGTCTCAGATTCCTTACTTCCTTTCCGTGTCTTTATAGCACCAGAGTAAAAAAGAATTTGGCCCAGCTAATTGTTCACCCTTCCTTTTCAAACAAATTTTCACAGTAAGCTGCCTTAGAGTTTTTACCAGTCTACAAATTGGCTGCAATTGGCTCACTCACTAAAAAGGATGGACACATGAACAGAGCACTTCAGTAGAAATCGTGAGGCAAGTTACTTTCCATTTGAAGAGGATACAGAAGAGGAAGGCACTATGACCACCAAATACATCAGCCCTCAAGGTACTCACCCCTTCTCAGTTATGGTCAAATTCTGAAAAGCAAAAGGGTCAACCAATTTTTAATCACAATCATTTACTCAATTGCCTGTAGTTAAACCTTTCTGTGCAAAGCACTGAATATGTCCGTTAATATCATTTGTTCCTAGAAATGAAAGCAAAGTTTTTATATTCTTACTATTTAATGAAGAACACTAAGAAACATCTAGATAAAAGGATGTGAGTGATTCTGAAATGGCAGCACAGATATTATTATACATAGTTAGTGTACTATGAGGCAGTGTGGTGTTGGAGATCAAGGACTAAACTTAAAGTCAGAGATCTGAATTTTATCTCAGCTCAGACTATAAGTGTTTTTGCTATGAACTGCAGAGTAAAATGAATAAATTACTTTATCTCCCTATACCTGTATCTTATTCTTAAAATGAGTGTGCAGCTCTACCTTTTAAAGATTTTTTGACATTACTATTACATGTGATATCAAGCTATATAGAACAGAATATAGGTATAGAACAGAAGAAATTCTTTAAAATACTAATATTAGAAAATAATTTAACACCTATCCTATAGGTAAATTATAACATATCATAATTTTACACTAATACATTTTAATTGTCTGATTTATGTGGCAGCATATTCCGATTCTTATAGTAAAGAGTGAGATTATAGTGCTTTACTAGAGTTGTTCCATGAGTTTGACCTTTTTGAAAAGTCAACCAATTTACATATAGGTTCTCCTAATTTAAAGAATACCTCAAATTGAAATGAGCATTATGGTTACCTCAAATTTAGATTTACAATAACTCAAATATCAAAATAATGAGTAAAGTAACTCAAATACTCACAAATGAGTAATGATTTCCTCAGATTTCGACTCAAAATAACAGAGGCGCACCAGAAGCAGAGATTGTATCCCTTTTCCCAGAAGAATGAACATCAGAGTTTGATCTGTGCTTATGTCTTAACATTATTCACTCTCCCTGTGGCAGGTATGCAAAATGATATCAAGAGCCACTTTGTACAAAAATCGCATACCCATTTCTCTTGTTGTCATTTAGACTTTAACCAATTTGATAAGAAAACTGAATGCAGTTGGTACTTCCATCTGTGTGACTAAGGAAATATGCCATGTGCCACGGTCTCCAATCACTTTGTGGAAAAAACATGCAGTGTAGGGGCCAGTCGGTCTCGTGTCAAATGCCAATTTCATCTCTTACCAATTGCATAAAGTATCTTGGGCAAGTTATTTGAAATCTCTGGCCTCCAATTGTGCTCAAATTTCACGATCACTTTATTGCTCACTGGAGGCAATGCGTGGAAGTACCTAGAAGGAAGCTTGGTGGTAAGCTGATACTCAATGGAAGTAGGTGCTTCTTAATATGCCTCTCCCTGTTGTCTACCCACCTTATGCATTCCTCACAACCCGTGATCTCTTACTGATGTGCTTTAAACAGTCACAAGCTCTTGCCCTTATCTGAGAAATCTCCAAAGATGAAGTTCCTTCCTAGTTACAGGAAATTCACTCACAAGGAGTTAAATAAACTTCACGGAAACCTAAATGAACGACACTGCAGTCCTATGAAACAAGCAAAGGTAGCAATTGCTACAGAAAATTTCATAGAAGTAAGACAAAGACATCAAGTGGCTTGACTGAGACCACTTATAGGCTAAGTTATAAATGGATATCTAATAATATAATTTACTAAAAGAGTTGATGCAATGGTATTATAGAGCCATTTTCCCTGGTTACACTGCAGAGTTCAAATTATGAAGCAATGTTTTGCCAAATGCCATACCACAGAACAAGAATACATCATCAATAACTCTGCAAAGAAATGCAATATAAGTATAGTCCCAACAAGAGACAATATGAATACTCCAACCATTAAATGCATTTGGAAATCCAATCTTTGCAGAAAACAAAAACCCTTTTAAGACAATCAATGAATTGGATTTTTTTTCCATGTAGTATAGGTGTACACAAAACCAACTAGATATCATGAAATATTTGAAACTGTTAAATATCATTATACTTCTATTTTCCTTTGAGATGGGAGATACTCCCAAATGTCGTTATAAATTCTACTGAGTAAAGGAAAAAAAGCCATTTGAGACTGAAAGAAGATACATAAAAAGTAATTCGTATTTATCTATTTCTAGCCTCTTTAATAATAACAACATATATTAAGTCACAGCTTTCTTTTTAATAGTCATGAAATATGATATGTTCCCTGGAGTTTTACGTTAATCTTTAGATGCACCAGGTATATTTAACTGAGAGAAGTGTCTGCCTCTTCCTATAGATGCTTGCCCATTATAGATAGAAAAGCTAGTCTACAATTTTGTAACTCCTCTATTTTAGGTCAAAGTGCAAGATAAATAGAAGAACACCAAATAATGAACTGAGAAGTCCTAAGTGCTTGGTCTAGAATCAACCTATTAAGCTCTTTTCTTTCTCTCCATTCTCTTCTTTTTCTTGTAAACATCCCTTCAAGTAATCGTTTATTTTTATCTTGCCTTAAAAAGGATCACAAACCTCACTATTCTGCTTATAAACATTCCCTGACACTTGAATGTTAATAATTTGTAGCACTTCTCTCTGTAACACTTGGGATCATTCCTTAGTAAAAATACATATATAATCTCACTGCAGAGTTTTGGATGGGCAAACCTCCAAGGAATGTGCAGTCTTAGAGAACAAGGTAAAAATAATTCTTTTCTTTTCAAAAATGACCCCCAGTGTAAATGCTTTTTAACAGCTAATTTCACTGCTGAACAGTCAATATGAGCTGGAAAAATTAGAAATTATTCAAATAAATATATTATGTGCTTACAATGCAAGATGCCAAAAATCCCCTTCATGCTTTTTGACCAAAAGTACACAGAGGCCATGTGCCTAATGCTGCAAGACCAGTGAACGAAGCTGCTGAGAACAGACTTTTCCATCATGGTTTAGCTTTTCTCCTTATGTACTTGGTTGGGAGAGTTGGAGAAGCAAAGGCTGGGGTTCTCAGGAAGTGCTGGCACCACAGAACACAGATGTCACACAGGTCCCATTCAGAACACCTAACATAAACATTCTGTTGGGTGTTTCAACACAGGGACACTGGAAATGGGGCTGGTAACTGCTCAGTTCCTCATTGCTGATCAAAGTTGTACGTTACTCAATATACTTTCTTTACTAAACCTCAGGCTTCAGGATGAGTTCCAAATGTCTTATGGTCGCCATCTGTCAAATTTTAAAGGAGAGTTTCTGGCATTTCAGGATTCAAACAGGGATTTGTCAAACAGATCTTGAGAAAGGAAACTATAATCCTTTGGATGAAGAATCAGGTATAACTGGAGCTATTTCCTATGATATAAAGCTCAAAGAAAAAACACTCCTAGTATGATCTCTTTTTTAAAGTTTTTATCATGGCAATAATTTTATGGTCTTCACATTTCTCATAATTCAGAATTTCCTCTTCAATATTTTATATTTATTCTGAGTAAAAGTTTTTCCCTTTAGGAATAAAAGCTTATTATTATTATTATGCCTCTTCAGTCTTTGTATTTGTAAGATTTTAGATTAAGGATTTAAACCTATCTGTCGGAGACTCCCGTATTTGGAATATAAGATCCTTCATAACGTGACCTCTGTCTGCTACTGCAGTCTTTCATACACCACTTAGCAACTATATCGACAAATTCACAGTTGCTTGACCTTGTCTTTCTCTCTCCCGCCTTTGGTCTTTTAAAAATACTTTTTTTTTTTTTTTAATTTTACATGAACAATGTCATTTCAGTCTTGAAGACTCAACTTGAGATCTCCTACCTGTATGGTTGGCTCGGCCCCTCCTGGTTGGATTAGAATCCTCTCCTGTGTGTTCCCTTAGAACCTTGACCTAGCCTATCTCACACTGCCACGTCTTTGCCTGCTCTCTTGTCTAATGCCGTCATCGGTTAGAGTTCTCCTTGGAGAAGAATTAGGTATTACTCACTTTGATTGGCCTAGTACAGAACCCAGCCTACAGGAAGTGTTCCATAAATATTTACTGTGTAACTTTAGTAATTTGCGATGGTAGAATTTATCTTGATTTTTAATATTTAATTAAACACTAATAGAAACTGACATAGATGAGGAAATTAAGACTCAAGTTAGTTAAAGTAACTGGTCTATAATACAAATTTTAAAATTGAATAGACTTGGGGCTCAGACCAGGAGCTTAACTTTATGGACTGTACTTCTACCATGTTACTAGGTAAGTACTTGACAGCAGCAGTCTGCAGTTAAACATTTTTAAAAAAAATTTCTAAAAAAATTTATCTATGACTAGATAAATGTGGGAAATGTGACTGGAGATCTCTAGTGTTATTTCAATTATTGACTAAATGTTTTGAAAAGATTCCAGGGTTATAATATAGATCATAATATTGCTGAAAAAGAAATCTTTTTCTATCTGTCGGAGACTCCCGTATTTGGAATATAAATCCAAAATCTTTGTAACTAGATTTTGTCCAGGGGACTGGGTAACTTCTAATGTCTATTTTAGGCTTAAAATTACATGATATTCACATAAACTGATTAAAGATACTGTGTGCCAACCTTGAATGAGTCACTCTATGAGAAGAGAAAGGCACAGCCCTCTCCTAATGGAGGCAAAAGACTCCTTTCTTTAGTCTTTGAAAACTCCTGCCGAGTTGAAACTGGCACTGATTATTTGGCAGGAATAAATTTCCATATTGCCATGCCCAAAATAATCATGTTGGTTATTAACAATTACCTCTTAGGCATCTATGTCTCAAAGCCTCTGGGAGATAAATGAAATATAATTAAATGTCTTGCATGAAAAATAGTAGTTTCTCAATGAATTTCATAAAAGGCACGGAGCAAGAGTTGAAGAGGCATTTTTGTTCATAACAAAACCAACCAAACATCTACAGTAAACAATGCACCACGGATTCAAGAGGAGAAACTGAGAAAAAGATGTGTAGGTGAGGAGGTATTGAGAAAGGAAGTTCAAACAAATCCCATCTAAGTGAATGATGCTATCATTTACCTGCTTGCTTTAGCCAGAAACCAGATATTCATCCTGGGCAACCCCTTTTCTCACTCCCTACATGGAATCACTGATCAAATATTGATGAGTCCACTTCTTTTGTATCTGTTGGATCCAAGCCCTCTGCTCTCCATTCCCAATGCCATGGTTTTAGTTTAAATTCCCATTATCTCTTATTGTTTTGTTTCCCACAAAAGCCATCCTCCATACTACCAGAAAGACTTCTCTAGATTCCCTGTCTGATTGTGCCGCCCTGCTCGAGGTTCTTCAGATACTCTTCTTTGCCCTCAGCACCACTCAAAGGACTTTCATAACTTGGTCTCTACCAGTCTTTCCAGTGTCATTGCTGCCAACAAACAAACTTTGCCCCAGATATGCCAAATCACTCTCAATTCTCTGGATGTGTGGAAACCTGATTTCAGCTTCTTGTTCTGTAGGCATGGACTTTTTGGGCTCTTTGTCCATTTCCTTCGATCTCCATCTCCATTTTCATCAACTCACCTAAATGTTCAAATTTTTTCCTTATAATAACCTTCAAATAGCTTACCTTTCTTCAAAGTGTATCCTACATTGTAACTAGAATGATCTTTTTAAACCTGGTCCTGTTAATAACTTGTCTGAGACTCTCAATGAGTTTCCACAGCTCTAAAAATACAGATAGATTCTTAATCAGAGCCACATGACCCTGACATTTCTTATGTCACCAGCTCACTTAACTCCCTCCCCCACATTGTCTCCTCAAACTGTGACCATGGCTTTCTTATATCAAAACCTCCACGGGGTGGCTCCATAGTGTAGTGGTTAGCACATCTGCTTTGCACCCAGAAAGTCCTGGGTTGGCGCCCCATGCCCCGGGTTTGCATGGTGAGCTTGTAGGAGGAGATGCCCCACCTGCAAAGATCTAGTTCTTAAGGGGAAACAGCAACATCCATGGGTCAGGAGCAGAAGGGAGGGGGTGTGGAAGTAAAGAGGAGGAGGGGGGGGGAAACCCTCCATGCTCCTGCCCATCATGGTACATATTTATACATGCTGTTTCCATCTTCATGAAAGACCCTTCCTCACCCATCATCCTTCAATGACTCTGATTTCCATACATTATTTAAATACTACCCTCTGCCCGGCACATACACATCTGCTAGCTGGGTAATATTCCTTTGTCTAGGCTTTAAGAGCATCAAATTCCCCTTTTTTTTTTCATAAGCGCCTATTCAAAATTACACTTAATTATGAGATGAATTGATTATTATCCGAATCCCTCACAGGGCTCTAAGTTTCATGAGAGTAGTTAGTGACCATGTTGTTTTTAGTCAAAATCTCAAGGGAGCCAGGGCAGAATACTAACCTGGTAGTAGAGTCACAAGATGGACTGATGTAAGAAATATCAGACAGGAAGACCAAATTGGAGGCTGTCATGATAATTAAAGGAAGAAGGAAAGAGTGCCTGAGCAAGGGAGCTGTTGGTTACTACTGAAAAGAAGGACAATGAAGACAGGGAAAGAAAATTTCAGCAAGACTTGATAATTGCCAGAAGGCAGGAGGGCTGACAGAGACAGAATAAGATAAGACTGAAAGATGACTCAGACTCTAAGCCTGCATGGCCAGGAGAATGGTGAGAAATCTCATTATCAAAGAGAGAGGGGGAAAAAAGGAAGAATGAAGTAGTTTTGTAAGATAAGGGAAATAAACATGTGACAATTTCTAATACACAGTTGGAAAGCTTGGTACAGAGAGGCCATTTCACTGGAAATAAAATGTCTCCTCCAAAAAGAACTTTGCCACGGTGGTCTTCAATGTGGTTACCTATAAGGAAATCTGAAAATATATCAGTCCTTGCTGATACATTAATTAACTAATTTCTTAGTGTGGAAAGAAGTGTTTGGACATTTTTTTTCATGCTGGCCTGAAAAAAATGTTCAGTATAATCTTTACTCCTCTTTGCACACTACCACCTACCTTACTTAACGCTCATATTGAGAACTACTGATATAAAGAAAGAAAAGCAAAGGGCTAAGGGCTAATCATCTGTATTCAAAGTTAGAAAAAAAAAATAACCAGTAAAAGTTAAAGAAAGAATGGTCAGAGAAATAGGAAAGAGGTAAGATAACAGTGTCCCCAAAATCAAGGGTTTTAAAACAGAGTTCTAAAAAGTATTAGGGAGAGTACACTTCTACCTATCAAATACTGCAGGAGACTTTAAACATGAAATTATGAACCATTAGTCTAGCTACTGGAAACACCTTCTAGTCAACATGAGAGTACATAATATTTGCCTAGAGTGGGGAGGTGATAAAAAGAATCCAATGACTGATTATCATTATCAATATTACTGGATTAGTTCCTCAACAAAGAAAATAACACTGGTATAACAGTCCAGCTGCAAAAGAACTCCTGCTTAGAAAGACACACAATTTGCAACTACTCATCAATTTAAATATTCTGAACAGAAGATTTTACCATTAGCATATCAAGGTACACATCACAAACAAAATTGTTTAATCTTTCTGATGCTAAGTTACTGAATAGGCATTTTAGTTTAGTTTAAGTTAGTTCAGTTTTGTTTTTCTACTCCATACTAAGTACAAAATATGATTCACTCCAAAGATCTCAAGACAAAGATATAAACATCTTCCAAGATTTGCATGTCAGCTCCTAAAGATAGGAACCGCAATTCTAGAGCAGTCACTACAATTTTCCACCTCATAAAATGATGTATTTGGGGGCAGTTAGTGGGTAGAAGAAATGTTCTCTCACACATATGTATTCAGTCATTACAAAGAAATTTCAATGTTAATTTTTTGTCAATGACTATCCACCAATTCTTTATTCTTCCATCTAGAATGAAGTAAATCTTGGTGAGATGTATTTTTAAGTAAACAGGAGAGAAATTTCAAATTACTACTATTAACAATCATGGAGTTGGGGTAAAATACTAACCTGGTGGAAGAGTCTTAGGATGGATTTGAGGTAAGAAATATGACAGGAAAACCAAACCAGAGATTGCCATGATATATAAAGGAAGACAAAATCTATAAAATATTATAGAGCAAACATGGATCCTCATTGGTTTTGTTTCCAGAAAAGATTGATTGGATGTATTTATCTAATCTAGACTTAAACCTTTTGATAATTTTAGAGGAAATTAACAACATTGTTGGTAATAGAATTAAACACATTTGATTTTTACATTATTCTAATACTGCAAATAATACTCAGTTCCACACTTTACTTCAGTTACCTTTCACCAGAAACTAAAAGAGAATCCCAGAAAAATGCTTAAGTGAGTGGTAAAGAGAAACTGAGCCAACAGAATTTGTAAACAATTTGCAATGCTACATTGTAAAAAAGGCTGAACTGCTATGTTCATTATTCATGGAAATTCAGCCCAATTTATGCACAGATTGAAAGGCACCAAATAATGTGTCCAATGAGAAAAGCTGGTCTTAAGGAAGATGGCCAAGCAGAAATGGCTTTTATTAGACACCAGCTGGGAGCATCCTCCATTTTAGGAGGCCACTGACGAGTCTGTGATGTGTACCCGCTTTCAAGTTGATTGCTTCAAAAAATGTTACACTTTTATACAGAATCCTGGGCACTATAGCATATCATCAGGATAATGACCCATGACAAAATGGTCATTAGGAAGAATAGTCTCTTAGGACTCAGATGAGACCATTTCTTAGGCTTTGAATTCCTGTCTCTTCCACGTCCATTAAGGAAGCTCTGATGCAATGCCCACTTGAAACGTATCTTAATTTTTTTCACTAAAATGCAGATGGTTATTTTTTCTTTAGGTAATTTAATATGTAGCCTATAGGGATATCATAAACAGAGAAAAGTCTATCTCTTAGAGAAAGGTTTACCTCTATTCCTAGAGCACAGTGGATAAAATGTAGGTTCAAGTACCGAATCCATTACTGACTAGCTCTATGAAAATCAGTTTTCTCCTATGTAAAATATGGATGATAATAGTGTCTACTGTAGAGGGTTGTATTGAAAATTAAATGAGGTAACATTTCTGAAGTGCACAGAAGAGTGTCTGGCATATAGTGTACATATTAGCATTTGTTAAATAAATAGATAAAATGTCACTGATTCAAATAAGATGATGAGAAAGCTACAAAGAATGAATGAAAAGTTTTAAGTAGAATATTTACTGTAGAAGCATGTTATTCTCCTTAAACTCTTGCATCTATTTAATATGTGTGGGAAAATCCTAGGGTCCAGATTTACTCAAATACCATATTTGTTGATTACTCATAGTGTGCAAAAGCCCTGCAGTAGACACATAGGTGTATAAGCCAACATTTGCTCTCAAGGCTCTTATAATCCAGTATGGGGCAACAAACGATCATTGAAATTGAAGGAGAGTAAGGAGAGTAAACAATTTAAGTATAATTTCCAGATAACGTAATATATAGTCTCAAAGTAACCCACTGACTAAAGAATTCTAATAAAAGTAATTTCAATAGGAATTAAAGAAAGAACAGTTTAGCCAAAGTAGTCAGATAAGATTTTATATAGGAGGTGAGATGGGAATTAGGAGTTGACGAATTTGATCAGGCAGACAAGACAAAGTGTTTCTGATGAACAGAACAATGTAAACATAAGTTGAGACAAGAAAGCAAATGGCATATTTGGAGAAGCAGTAAGTAAATACTAGAGAGGATGGTTCAGAGAGCAAATAATGGAGACATGGTTCTAAAATACTGTTCAAATTAGCCTCCATTAATACCATGTCCATTCGTAAGCAAGAGTTTCATCTGACTCATAGAGTCAAACAAGCTCCGTGGTAGAGGAAATGGAAAGAAAGGAGAGATTCTAAACAACTGCCTTAAACTATTAAGATGTTAGTAAGCTTTGAGGGGACATCCCAGGTGTAAGATGTGGTTAGATCTACAGGGATAAGAAAAGTCTGGGCAGGTAAGATCAAGCCCCTTTAGGGAAGACTTTAAATATCAGGCTAAAGAATCCCAACTTTATCACACAGGTTATCAGAGCCACTGAAAGTTTTTGTTTGGCTTTAGGAACAGTACCTTGATAAAATAAAATAAACCAATGAATAAGCCACTATTTTTCAATGTGAGACCTGCAAAAAACTAGTGGTTGCCCATAGTCTAGCATTTTGAGATCTGAACTGTAGATTAATTATGATTCTCATCAAATTTATCATGTTGTTAACAGTTCTCACATTTTAAACATCTCCCATACATAGAATATGTAGATTGGCTGTTTCAGGTAATATCTGGCAAAATAGGGTGCTGTTTATTTCAGCTGATTCGTTCTCATGTAATTTGTTTATTAGTGTCTATATTTGATGACTTTGTGTTTTTTCTTATAACTGCTTTATTGTGTTTAATAGTACCAATTCACACAAATGAATTAATGATTTAAAATTAATCCATTGGACACAGAAAAGTGGTAAAATATGAAAATAGTATTATAAATTATATCTTATGGCATAAAGTTGTCGAAGTAAATAAAAGTTTTCAGAGAAAAAATAACATAGTGAATCTATGTGTATTAAAAAAATTCCTACTAATGCATGATTTTTAAGAGTAGCACAAAAGGAATATTGCAAACATGAAGCAGAGTGAAGAAAATCTCAAGACCGGGCTTTTAGAGCTCTGCTTTTATCCCTGGCCCTCAATGTACTGCCTGTTGCACAAAATTAT
Source organism: Eonycteris spelaea (assembly GCA_003508835.1). Classification (NCBI taxonomy): domain Eukaryota; kingdom Metazoa; phylum Chordata; class Mammalia; order Chiroptera; family Pteropodidae; genus Eonycteris; species Eonycteris spelaea. Next base: position 6,949,047 of record PUFA01000043.1, on the reverse strand, counting down.
CCGTCAGGAAACTTCCTTGTAATTTTCAAGGTAAGGTTGAGGTAAATCTATTGAGTCCTTCCAAAACAAGTGAGAAACAACATTGATGAGTTTTCCCACTAAAGGCTGAGAAGAGACAAAAAAAAGAGGCATCATTCGAAGTCACAAAGGAGTTCAATGGCAATTAGTAATATTGTGGAGAAGAGCAGAAGAAACTAATTGCAAAATCCTTTATGAAATGACACTGTCAGAAGATATTAGTAGAATACAATATGAAAGAACATTTACTATCTATTATTTTTTATTAGAAAATATTTTTCTTCAGAGTTGTACAAAATGAGAGATGTTCACAGTATAAAGCAGACCATATGTGTAGAGGGAAGAACCAACTGACAACTATTTGTTTCATCACTAAAAACTAATGGCAGAGAGGAAAAGATTTCTTGTTTAATAATTTTGTAAGCCTTGATGTAGATTAAGAGTGCATTGGGATCAAATATTGACTGAGCACCATCTTCAGCAAACTAAGATATCACCACATGAATAACAGGAATAGCATCTCAGAGAAATTTGACACTGCTTTATTCACAGTTGAAAGTATGAGTATGCCTCCTGAACTTGAATGGAATTTGAAGGAAATAGAAAGCTGTGAATATGTATAGATCATAGCCAAGAATTTCCAGCATACTGTGCAAGAAAATGGGTTGAGAACAGAAGATTGTCTTTTTGTACTCAAGAACTCTGGCTGGCAAGGGTAAAGATGCTCAAATGAGTTTTTTGAAAAAATAAGTGAAAAAAAAAATCCAGTAAAAAAATATTTCTTTAATTTATAATAGCTTGTCTTAGTGTAGTGGTATGTTCAATATCTGGAAGAGCCCGGATCTATTACTTCATAGACAACCTACCGTAACTTTTAACATTTAAGAAGATAGGAAAAGTGCCTAAGAAGATTGAATTTTGATACAAATGAATTCATTGTCAGTTTATTTCTTACTATTGAAAGATATTCCATACTTATTGAAGAAGGAAATCAGTGCTATTATTAGCCACATTAAACAAATTTGAATTCCAAAACTGAATATGAAGAAATAATTATCACAGAGAAATCCAACCAAGAATTCATTAGGAATCCATTTGCCAATTATCTCATCTATTGATGAATATTCAACATTCCAGCCATTTTTTGAGAAGGACATACCTTCAACCTAATCAGTTCCTGATGGGACACTGGATGTCTATCAGTAAAACACGCTCTCCTCAATTTCTGAATCCTTACATAATCAGAAAAACCAGAACTAGTTGACAGACAACTAAACATTTTCTGCTCTTCACAATGACTTATAAATTGGGTTTTTCGATTCAGTAGAAATAAAAATAAATGAATAGACTCTATATGAAATCTAATCTACTTTTCAAACTCCCTCAGAGCTGGTTATCACTGTCCTGATGAAAGACTGAAAATATTCTTCCTCTTCACCAATATAATTGTTGTTTTTACATTCTTATTAATTGCTATTATTACCATTTAAAATTATTATTATCATTATTTTTTATTGTGACAAATATTAAACATTACCTATAATTGGTTTGTTGATACCCTGGGTATCCATTAAGAGGTTTGCAGATGCCAAAAGATGAAGTAACTTTAATGCCTAGGATGGACTGGAAGAAGAAAAATGGTAGGCAGAGATGAAAAATAAGTCCTATGGATTAGTAGAGCTCTGGGAAGGAGGTGCTAGAAATGAAGATAAAAATATAGTTGTAAAATATAATAGGAAAAAGATTTTCTGGATATTGTGACAGAATGGATATGCATAACATGAGTGAGGTCATTAAGGAAGACTTTGAGCTTCCAAGATGAGGGGAATACTTATATCAACAACAACAACAACAACAAAAATGGGTAGTCTGCAGGAGACACTGGTTTATCCTAGAAATTGAGGATCTCAGTACAAACATGTTGGGTTTGAAGTTAACATGATAATATCTAAATAAAGAGAAATATTTTATATGTAATTAACATTTGTACATAGATAGTTTTAAAATGTTTGAAGGTAGCTGGTTTTCTAAATGACAATAAGCAAATTACATTGATCATTTGCTTAACCAACTGTTTTCTTAAACAAAGATAGTAACAGTTTATACTCTGAATTAGCATGGTCAGGATTTACACAAAGAATATATGGAAATAAGTATTACTACTAAATATTGTGGCATCAAAATACAAAGTCTTAATAAATAATATTTGTCCCTATTTTAGATGACCAAGAGATATTAATCTTTATAGTTTTCAATTTTCAATTGTAGGTTTTCATTGATGTTTTTCAGTAATTTTTCTCTAACAACAGATATGAGTTAGATATCTCAAGAGTTGGTTGCAATAGAAACACAGCTTTAAATTCACTGTGAACCATTGCCTATTTCTCTTCACTTGAGGATTTGCCTTTCTTAGATAATTAACAGCCTTAAGTAGCATGCACGCACATGCACAGATGCATACATGCACAAACATGCAGACACACACATACATACCATGCCAGATTTTCACCACCAAGCCCAACAATCCCACAAAGTAAAACAGTTGAGATGGAGTAATGATTAATTTTTTACCTTATAGTTAAATTAAAGTTGGAAAACAAAAGATTTGCTACTGAATGGACTGAAGAAGTTCTCAATACTTTGATATTTCTAAAATATACATTATAATTAGCTAATTTCATCTCTCACCAGCATTATCATATAGCACAAAAAAGAGATGATAATGATATTTAGTACCCTGCGCTTGGTGTCTCAGTCATCAGACTCTCATCAGAACACATGATTCATGTATGGAATTAGCTAATGAAGATATCTAGACAATGCAAAAATAGGTAAAAAACCTGTAAAGATGAAGGGAGACCAAGGCTGGGTTAAGTGTAGGGAGTCGGGGGCTGAGAAATTATTCAGGCATTAACTGTGTAAAGTTAAAATTAACCAAACAGTTGATTTCACTACCAAGCAGCCAAACTCAGAACTAATATTTTCCTAAACAGTAGTACAATCATTCCTCCATATCCACATCTTCTGGGGACTGGTTCCAAGACCCACCTTTCCTGCGGATATAGAAATCCACAGCTGCTCAAGTCCCTATATAAAACAGCCAGTACTTACATACAAGCTATATGTACTATAAATCATCTCTAGATTACTTATAATACTTAACACAATGTAAATGCTATATAAAGTTGTTAGATTATATTGTTTAGAGGAAAATGACAAGAAAAATATCTGTACCTGTTCAGTATAGATGTAACCAGTGTAGGCCAAACTATATAATACATGTCAACCCCAATGTAACTTTAAAAAAAATATTTTCAATCCCAGGTTGGTTGCATCTGTGGGTGCAGAACTCACAGATATGGAGGGCCAACTATAATTATCCAGAGATAGGCAGAAGTTAGGATTCATTCCTCAGCTAATGCTGACATCTTCATAATGAGTATGCTGATATAACATTTGAGAAATTATGTGAAACATTATATGCAGCATGTCACCTAATAGCGATATAATCCCTAGCTTTGTCACAGAGTCACTAGGTAAGCTTTCAAGGGTCAGTTAGTCTTTTTGAGGTTGTTATCTCATCTTGAATAATACTGACATGATGATACCAATCACACAGAAATCTATTGGAAAGGAGACTTCATGAAAAATAAACATTAACTATAAGAGCTACAGAATTGTTAAGTTTAAATGTGAACAACTATATATTTATAGCATACAATCTTATGAGAGACTTTTTTTCACCCACAGTGTCAATCTAGGACACTATCTGTACACTCTAACTATACTTAGAAATAGTTAACTGAAGAGATGCAGAGAAATTACACTTATGGAAAGTTGAGTTATCTGATTACCCAGGGAAACAAGAATTGGATCAGCCATAATTACCCTAGAAATATTTTCTGCCAGGACTGGGAATTACAGTTTTACTTTCTTTCTTCTTCTTCTTCTTTTTTTTTTTAAACTGTCACATTCCCTGAAAAATCAATCTGCTCTCCCTTTCCACTGTTCCTCGGGGTACTTGCGTGGGTATGGCATTTAAAATTCAGCTTTAGAAAATTAGGCTCTCCTTTAAAAACCCCATGAGAGCACAATTCCGGTCCCAACTTCAGTCTCCACCTCCTGAATCAATTCTGCCCCAGTGCTGTGAAGGGTAGTGCAGCCAGGGGTCTCAGCCCACACTATGCAGACGCTGGGATAGGGGCTTCATCTCTGCTCTAGGATCTGGGCTTCATCTCTACTCTGCCTCTTGTAGCTCTGTGACACTGTATAAACTACTTTGACTCTCTGAACCTACTTTCTGCATCAAGAATAATAACATATGACTGGCAAGGTGGGTGTATTAAAAAAAAAAAAAGGGTCTATGAAGTACCTAGTAGAAAATCTGACACCTAGTAGGTATCAAATAAATCCTAGTCGTTAAAAGTATCTGCACAAAAATACAGAGAACTAAATAAAAGTAAAAGATGATATACAGAGGTAAACTCCTGGAATCTAGTACCCTGAACTCCCACAGAAAACCCAGCATGAAATGGAATTGTGTATCCAACTGTCAGGGGCTCTACATGTGAAGAAAGCACATCACATAGTGACAGAGCTAGGTGGTCCTGCTTTGGGATGTCTCAAGGGTTGGTGGCACATGTCTTCCTTCAAGGACTCTCTTTGGAATGCATACAAAAGATCCAATTAGCTTCATAACAATCAAAAAATCAACTGGCTTGAAGAATTTTTGTTCATTTTTCGCTATTTTGTCAGTTAATGTCATAGAATCCACATTTAATTATCTGGATGGACAAAGCCACAGGAGATGCAGCAGCACATTCCCTGCCTGGATGTGGAAGGCCCATGCAACCATACTCTATTCAGTACCTCGCATAGTACTGACACAGAATAGATGCTCTCAAATTATTTGACGACTGAATGAACAGACTGGTAGGAGAATACTTTGGGGATAATGAGCAGGCATCAAATCCACAAAATCTGGCAGAGGTTAATTCATGACAATTAGATTCACTGAAGCCCCATTAAGAAATGTGATGCATTGTAATAAAGTCTGGGGATTTTTTTGTTTTTGTTGTTTGTTGTTTGTTGTTGTTGTTGTTGTTGTTTTCCTATTGAACATGAAGGTTCTCATATTTTGCTGTGAGTTTTGGTATCTTGGGAAAGAGTTTTCTAGCACTCCAGAGGACGTTTTCGAGCACCGTGAAAGGAATTCCACCTTGAAAGCTGAGCCTTTCCAGATGTTCTTTAGAGGCCAAAGAAGGAACTTTAGCCACAGTCTACCTATGATTTTCTCTGCAAAAAGAACTCTGTTAAGATGGGAAGTGAAATCTTTTCGTAGGATCTCTTACTCAGCTCTTCAATACAAATTTCTCTTTTATTGATGCCCCTTCAAATGCTGGGAGTCTTAATGAGTCTCCGCGGGTTGATAAATTTTCTTCAATGAAAACAGTTTGGTTTATCCACACTACCAACAAGCCATTATCAGGAACTTTCCTGAATTCTTGCTCATCCTTATCCTCTCCTTACCTTCATGCCTGAATATTTATTTTATGTTGTAGTATATTCTCACTGTTTTAAGTAATTGCCAGACTAGTCTTACACTAATTTATAGAATTCAGTAGGGTATAATTGAAAGAGGACTGAACTTGGGGACTCCAAGAGCTAGATTCTGATTTGAGACATGACACTGGTGGGCTGCATGACCTTGAACAAATCATGGATGTTTACTAGGCCTTAGTTTTCTCATCTGTGCTATAGGAGGGCTGTACAATGAGTCTCCATTCCTTTCTCGATTCTGAAATTTGAGTAAATCTAAGCCTTTAGTATGCACATTGGAGATGCTCAATAAATGTTTGTTGGTTTATGTGAAGTAACAAAATAAAATTAAGTGTAAAAATGATTTTGAACTCTTCTTATTGATTTAGAGTGATTTCTGCCAGGTAACATGTAATGACAAAAGAAAGATACAGAAAATGTGTATATTATGATTTCATCTTTTAAAATAAGCAATGATCACAAAGCCTATATATCCATAGTGTATATGTATGTACATATGAATGCGTGTAAGTGGGTGTATGAGTATGTATACATCATTAAGTATATGAGCTTGGGGGCGGGGAACCCACACACATCCTAGATTATTGACATAGTTTTTCTAGCTGAGTGTTTACAAGGTGATGGCTGATGATAATACAGGGAGTGAGAAAGGGAAAAAAAAATCAGAAATTCTGCTAAATCACTCCCCAGCAATTTATGCATAAGATATAATCATATTTTCTCATTTTTATAAACTTATTTATTTTATTCTATGTGCACATACAAAGAGAAATTTTAAAAACAGCCTAATTTAGACTTCTCTCCCAATTAGGAGATTCAGCCATTTTCAGTACTGGCATTTCTGGTTTGAGGCGGAAGAGTGAAATACACGGTCAGCGTGAACATGGACTGTCAGGATCAAACAACATGGGGATGACATATAAAGCGAACATTGTCAGTATGAATGATTTATTCCATTGCTGTCCTTCATTTTACCAGCTGTTCTGACTGGCTGTAGAAGTAGTAAAGGTCAATAAGAGAACTGGTCCAGGACTAGTTGAAAGAGGATGAGTTGAAAGGTCCAGGGAGTCAGGGAGCTGGTGAAGGAGAAATTCAAGTGATCAACCATGAGGTCCTGAAAATGAAACCTATAAAGGCTTGAAAACAGGGAGAGTATAAAGGGTTTAAGATTGGGAATACAGTCGAGGTCAAGGAGCAGGTAGGATCAAGAGGGAAGCTGGGATCTGAGGGGTTCTTGTTGAGAAAGCATAATAAATACAGGCCCAGGTTATGACAAATGGCCGAGGAAGTAGATTCCTGTGGATACATAGAAATAAAGGTCCCTGGAAGAGCTGAGATCATAGAAGTATAAATTTAGGCTATTTAATGGGTCATTCCAAGCAAATGAAAAAAAGCATACACAAGCAAGGCAGGTGTTCCAGTCAGACCATGAACCTATTGCCTAATTAACATATGGCTATCCTTGAGGACGTTTCCTGGGTCATCGATGTAAGTTACAAGGAAAGCTAAAGTGTGTGTAGCCCAGTAGCAAGATGTGTATATATATAGCAAATATCCAAAAATTCTAGTGGGAAAGGGGGAAACTTTCCCCCATGTATGTATGTTGGGGGAAGGGAAGTTGGCTGCAAGGAACTAGTGTCCTTAAAGGAAATCTACATTTAAAAACCAGAAAGAAAATGGTGAGAATATAGAGCATTTGTTACCAATCCAGAAATAGAAAATCTAGGAATGGAACCAGATTATCAGTAGAGGCTAAGTGCGACAGCAGACCTAACAGAGATGAAAACTGAAGTTCATTAACCAACAACAACCTACACTTTGCACTGTGCCTAGGAGTTTTAAGGATGAGAGGAAAATATACAAATGATTAGCCTGAGGATCCCCCAAACTGTCTTCAAGTTGTTTTCATATTAGATATAAATCTCAAGGGGATATAGCCTGGAAAGATCCTTAAGGCTTCAAGCGGTCCATAGCTGTGCTCCCTCAATTTAGGAAGGACAATGAGTAGAACGACAGTACCCACCATTCCCCTGGAGTGGCCAGGCAGATCAGCAGATTTGCAGCTCAAGAGCCCCTCAAAGCAATAGGAAGTAACAAGCCAGGTGAGCGGTCTGAAGCAGAGCAAAGAAAAGATAACAGTGAGCTGAAACTGATCGCTTAAATGTGTCTGCTGACAGAAGCTCACGTGACTTGTGCTCAAAACCAAACCTGCTGCCTATTATAGGAATCTGAGAACTTTCCTTAAGAACCATCACCTTTCCTAGGCTACCTGCAAAAACTCCTTCTCTCACCTGCCCGTCCCTTTGACCTGACAGCCAGGTTAATCCAGAAGATTGATGAAAGGTTATCAATCATTTGTTCGTAGCCCCAATAAAGTGAGAGTGACTATATCTTCAGGGACTTGGAAACTATTTAAGTAACATTTAAAAACCAAAGAGATTTTTTAAACCATTAGCCTTTCTCCATTATATCCTGAAAATGGCCATTAGCTATATCTAAATTTACTGAGAAATTTATATTTTCAGAACCCTTGTGGAGGAAAATTAATATTTTCAGTAAGAAATAGGTCAGATCATCATTTTTTTTTATAGCCAGGGAAGTAAAGTAGTGAAAGTTTGAAAGATATACTTGACAGCCACTCACAGTATACTATTAGTCCCAAGATGAAATTGCTGTATATCTGTTTTGTCAATTATTTTATGCATGCTTCATTAGGACAAATAAACTGGTGGCTCACAGACTCACTAAATACACACAGTATCAGTTCACCTACTCATGCCTCAAGTTTACAACAACAACAAAAAATGGAATAACACAAGAGTATTTTGCCTCACTGATCCCTGTCCTACATCACCACACCCACCTCCAATGACTCTCTCTCCCTCACTCCTTCCCTCCACCTTCTCTCTCTCTCTCTTTAAAAATCTGGCAGAAATAAAGAGACAGACATCCCAGTTCTTGAGAGAAAGTTTTTTGGTTCCCTTATTGACTTTTTCTGACGTAAGGAACTTAAGAGAGAAAAAAGGAAACCAGGTTTCCCTTTGTGTAAGGGGATGCAGCATAGGAGAGAGAAAGTCAGCATGGATTACCAGATGTATGAGAATGTGCATAGGTAGTGGGTAGGTGTTTGTTGTATTTTGTAAAATGAGCTTCCATCCTTGCTGTCTAGAACCACCCATAGCAGAGAAGAAGAAAGGCAATATTTGGTAAAATGCACTGAGGTGGAATGTACATCAGACAGGCCCCTTTGAGATCATTAGCACCAAACATTCCAGGATTCGCTGGTGTTGAATCAGTTAAGTTCTCTTCGAATACCATGGAATGGTTATGAAATGCCTTACTTCAATAAAAAAAGCTTTAAATTCCTCTGAAAAGTGAAACAACATGAATAAAAAAGCTTTTACTGCTTTAAAAAATGATCCCAATGTGATGCTGATATTAAATTCATAGAATTTAATGTTTCCTGAGGTTATCATACAACATAATAAGTAGGAAATACAACAGGTTTGAGAAGAAACTCAACAGTACTATTATGTGTTGTAAAAGTTAAATTATAGAAAAAAAAACTAAAAGTAAACAGATGGAAGGAATGCCACATGAGGTAAACAGACAACATGGGGAATCTTTTCTACACAAGAATTATAAAGGTCTGACTTTCTGGTGATGCCCCAGTGATGAATCTGACATGGCTGAAAATTGAAGAGTGGAGAGAGAGCTCAAATACTGGGAATGTTAAGGAGGAGTGGATGTGCTATGAGCAGAAGTCACCCCTCTAACATAGGTGATGGTAACGATTAGTTACAGCATGAGCCTATCATTGGTGATGCCTTTTCCCTGGCAGGAAAAAAGCCTCTCATTACCACATTTACACCACTTGGCTGCAGAAAGAGGCATATCTTTCAAACTAAAAACCAGCACACAATTTGATGTTGCTGTACAGATAGGAAAAAAAAAAATGCTGATTTTTCCTGGGTTTAGAAAACCCGGTAAATCCTGTTGGTATCATACAATGGCACCTGCAACTTCAGAGACAGGATCTAGCAAATGAGGGGAGGAAGTCAGGCAAATTCTTGAGTATTCTTCATACTCATGTGCTGTTCTAGATGCCAGAGAACAAGTCAGTCAGGGTCTCTATTCTTGTGGAGGTTACATTCTAAGAATAAGTATATAATAAAGCAAACAAAAATAAAGTGATTTTAATTTCTATTAGTTCTTTGGGAATAGAATGGAGGTTGATAAATGTAAAGCTGGTTTGTCAGCACTCTCCTTTTCTTCACCCAAATCAGTTGCCGAGCACTCAACACAATGCTCCCAACCAATAAAAATTCATTAGTGTCAGCCATGGAAACCCAAACTAGTTATCTTATATTTGACATACATATTACATTTACCTATCTTTCTTTTCTTTTCTTTTCTTTTCTTCTTTTCTTTTTCTTTTCTTTTTTTTTTTCTTTTCTTTTTTCTTTTCTTTCCTTCCTTCCTTCCTTCCTTCCTTCCTTCCTTCCTTCCTTCCTTCCTTCTTTCCTTCTTTCTTTCTTTTCTTTTCTTTTCTTTCTTTCCTTTTTTGCTTCTTTAATATTTTTGAAAAATTTGAAACTCCTTAGCCGAAAGAAACCAATAAAAAGGAAGGATGTGATTCTCCTCTGGACAATGTCTTAAGAAGGATTTGAAAGAACCAGGGATTCAATTCAATCTCATTCATAGCACTAGAAAGAATTTAAATTGAAAGCCAAACCTCCCGGTGATGGACCCAGGGCCCACAGTACAAACATTTTCATTCTGCTCCAATATTTTCATCATGGTGATGTTTTCTGGAGGGTTTGATTTTATTTTAACATATACAGTGTCTTAAATATGGTACTTGGGTGCTTTGGGGACTGTCTTCCATCAAAGAAGTGATCAGCTATTTGCCTTTTTAGCGTTTTCTCTTTGGCTCTGACTGGCTTTGCTGGGGTGCTGAGTGCCTGCCCTACACAGTGGTGGCTTCTTGACTAGCGTGGAATCTTGCCACTATACAGATCATCTGGCTGCTTCCTGTTTCTTCCTTACCCTGTCTTCTGGTTTTCATAGAATTGTGAGAGTTCCTGATTGCACACTAAACCTTTAATCAAGTGTCTTATTTAGATCTATGGAAAATACTTATCGAAGTCTCTCTCTCTACTCTATGCCTTGCTTTCACCCCTGGCTGTTGGCATCACAACACCTGACTCTCAGAATGCTTGACTCCATCCACTGTCTGAGGCTACCCAGATCTAAGCACTCCTCAGCACCCAAGGGCTAGTCCTAATATACTTAGATTTCGCCTTTTTTTTTTTTTTTTTGGAGTTACTTTCCATGAGAAGAAAAGGAAAAAGAGCAGGAAGAGGAGGAGGAGAAATAATTTCCTGCAACTGAGGTCTGCCCATCCTCAGGTCATTTCTATTTCTTTAAGCCTTTTAATGGTTTGGCTTTCCTTTGTGTAAAGTACTGAGGATCATCCACAGCCTGATTTTCCAAAACATTCCAGGCGCTTCACTCTAACCCATCAGATAGCACATAATCACTAAATCACTAAATATGAGTTAATTTCGATATTATCCAAAACAAAACATAATTTGAAGAGCAATGTGCTGTGAAAATTATCATAAAAAGCAATGAAAAGCCAAGCATAAGTACATTTGAATTATCCACGGTTTAGGATTATTTGTGCCACTGCTTCTCTCCATTAGGGCAGAATCAGAGTTGATTTTAGCTATGATTTCATGGTCTATAAAAACAGCCATTGAGAACTGGGTATGGACTGTGATTGTGCTCAAATTTTCATAAATCGTTTTCAATATCAACATTTACTCAAACTCCTTCTACTAATGATAGCCCATCTATGTTACTTTGGTATAATATATAGAGGTTATTCTCACTAAATCCGGAATGTGTCAGATATATGCAATGGGAAAATGCAGTTCAGAAATGGCTTTTCTAAGATGGAAATCTATTAAGCAACCTGAGTAAGAAGCACTGCGCAGTGAATTGCAGTGGAAAAAGAATAATTGATATTAGGGAAAATCTTAAACACATGTAGGTATAATTTCAAATAACAAGACAAAGATATAGACTGGTCTAGTCTGCAACTTTCAAAGATAGGGTGTCTCTTGTTAATTTGGGCTATTAAATGTAGTCATGTTAAGTCCTTTGAAGTAGAAATTCTTGTGTATTTTTTTATGGATAGTTTGAAGGATAATGATAAATTATGCGTCTGATCTTAATGGTTTTGCTAGATTATTGCTCCAGAATTCAAAAGCAGGTATAGGAAAGACGATTATGACCCCTGAGTCTTTGTGGTTTAGGTCCTTAATTCCTATATGTTAAGATGTAAGGTAAGTTGCACAAAGCGCAGGAGTCAGGCTAAGTTACAAAGAGAATCTTTCTTTCCTGTTGTGTTTTTAAAAGTGAAATATGAACATGATAAAAAAAATACAACAGTATGAAGGAGCATACAGTAAAAAGTAAATCTCCCCTCCTGCATAAACAGACAAAATACAGAGAATAACCTCTTCTTAGAACAATGTATAGGTTTGTCATTTTTGCAATAAACATTATCTTTTACCAAATAATCTTTTGAGAATGATAGCTCCTTGAAAATGTGGAAGACTGTTTCACTTATTTATTCACATACATTTTATAAGTAACCACCATGTACTTAGCCTGATTTTTCTTGACATTTGCATTTTTCTACCTCTTGTCTAATTATGGTCAATGATAAATTACCTTTCCTGGGTATCCAGCCGTTCATCATTCTTTAGCAATAGTTCTGTCTGTGGCCCCCAAAAAAGATGATTAACAAAGTCTTGGTCAAAAACTCAGCCTAAGTCGTTCCACCACTGGCTCCAGTTTGATCTTGTGCTTTGGCCCTAATGACAAAGCTTTTGTTTTGTGCATTTTTTTTTATCCCAGCTGTGGCCCTGCTTTACTGACATGTACCATAGTCAAAGCTTTCACAACCTACCCAGCAGAGTATCATGTTAATCACCATGAACTTTGGAGTCATGTATGATAGGTAGGAATAATTTCCCTCTTCCACACTACTTGTGTTACTCTAGGCAAGTAACAACTTCCATGTGGCTCACTTTCCTCATCTGTTAAATGAAAACACTATCAGTACAAACTTCATAGTTTTAGGAGAATAAAATAATCTCTAAAGTTCCTAGCACTATGTCCGATATTATACTTCTAGCCATGAAAAAACTAGGGTCCAGTATTGCTCTCGAAAATCATTCACCTGAAACTAATATCTATTCCCAGAATCTCAGTCCTATTCTGGAGTCCTTTCTCTTTACAACAAACTTCTCTGGCATTGGTTTGCCTGTATCTCTAAATATGTCTACTTTATCTCTCTGCCAATCACAGTACCTTCTCATGTCTTCTTAAACTTCCATGATGTAGAATCCTTAGTGACATCTGTTGTCCATTTTCACAGATACTATGCATCACCTTATAGTCTGCTGATTAGACTTCTTTTCCTGCCTTTCAGCTATATTTCCTGTTCTTTTCCATGACAAACTTCAGCCTGGTGGCCGTGTGGGTGGGAAAGCCAGACATCTCCCAGTCTGATATATCCTGCTGTTCATGCCAGAAGTCTGGGGTTCCATATGGCATCTACTACTCACTTGTAAGGTAACATCACAACCAGCCAATGGTATGTTTAGAGAAGAGAATAGGTAAGTTTGAAAAATCTGTTTCCTCTAATACATTTTTTACCCATTACCAGCAAGGCCAAACTTGTCTACGGCTTTTAATCTGAACTCAGCTCCCTCAGACAACTCACCTATTAAAATGGCATGAGTGACCCAGAGATGGGTTATGGAGACAACGCCTATTGCCAAGCTCCCTCAGCCAATGACTCCTCCAACTTTGGCAGCAGCCTGTGGTTTACTAAGCTACAGGTGGGAGACTCTGATAGTAGAAGGTACAATAAAAGCACACATTATTTCATTTTATCATATTCGATGGTTAGAAAGTGAAATTATAAAGCATATGATTGTTATACCAAGCTGAAAGGAGCCATATATAACAATTTGAGGATGAAACAAACATTTTCTTTAGCGAAGAGAAGAGAGATAATATACAATTGTCTGTCATAAATAAAAACTGGCTCACCTTATTTTGATTTTGAAAGCCATCATAAATGTGTAAATATTAAGAGATTTTATACACAAGTTAATTTAGATTACACTGTAATTATTCATTTCATTGGCTCACAACTGTTACTATCTTATTTGTATCAAGAGACACTATGGATTCTAAGGCAACCAAAAATTAAAAATTCAGATATTCAAACTACCAAATTAAAAATAGAAATACAAAAACACAATCTATTCACTTGGAATAGTGGAACAAAATAATTTAGCTGATGCATTTTTTTGAATAGAGTATAAGAATAAAAAGTCCAGGATTTATTCCCATATTTGCTAATGAACCTATTGGTTCATTGACATAACTTGAACCAGTTACAGCCTATGATTTGTATCATCACTGGTCACTATAGAAATTTTCAGGGCAATAATATAGATAATTGCAATCAATACAAGAAAATAAATCTCAGACTATTTTCTCTATGTGGGGAGAGAACACATTCAATTAGTGACCTGGAATGTCCCTCTGAGTCAAACGATATGATGCTGGGAATATAAGAACAGCAGTCACTTTTCAATCATTTCTTACATACTTCACTGTCAACATGATGTTTTATGTACATTTATACTTTTGTCTCTGTTCTACTAATGTAAGCGAACCTTCCTAAAGTTATATTAATTCTCTTAGAAAAGATTTTAATACACTATGCCTACTACATCAAGTCTTTTTATACAGATACAACTTCTCAGCTTCAGGGAGAAAATAGATCTAAAAAGATGGCTTCTTTCCCAAAGTGCCTGAATGTAAGAGAAATGCCATGCCAGGATTATCCCAGAAGGCCTGGGAAGAAACAGGATTTAAATGAATTAGATATTGATTGCTTAGGCATTTTTAAAATTTCCTTTAACCTGAATTGGTTCCCTAGACAAGGGGATTGAATTTGAACGTCAAATGACAGCAAATATAATTCTTGAAAACACAAAAATTTGATTGAAGGTCCCTTGTAGGTCATTTTTTCTAAGCTTCAATTCTCTCCACATCCTCTTCAGTGATTTTTCAAACCATTATTGAGAACCTCTTGATAAGGAACATTAATTAATTTATTAACTAATAGGGGTAATTTGCAAGGTTGGAAAGCAAGGGCTCTTCACTAAACTTCGGTAATTCGATAACTCTTATTATTGGAAAATCACAAGTAATTTATTTCCTTTCTGATAGCTATCTCTCTGTGGTTTGATGATGAATATAACTTTCAAAAACCTCTTAGTAACGAGCTTTGGGATTTTCTTTCAGACACTCCAAAAATATATGCTAAAGTCAAGTGCCTCTGAGCAATGCCTTCATAATATCCCACTTAAGTGAAACAGGGATGGATAAAATACATGAAAACTAAAACCAAATATAATGTAATATTAATGGAGATCTATTCCTTAGCTAGTTTAATTGCAGCACTTTTCAAATTTATATAAAGTTATGTATGTGCCAGATTGGTCATTATGCCTCATCAAAACACTTGGCCATTTGCATAGCTAAGAGTGAGCATTCTTATAATTGTTTTTAAATCTTAGAATCTCATAGTTTCTAATTTTTCCTTTATGCTTCATTTCCTTTACCGTACGAAATCTCAGTTGGAAAAGCAAGCATATTCCCTTACTGTGAAGAAAAGATCTCCTCATTTTGTTCCTAGTAAGAAATGCTGCTAGTGAAACCAAACACATTGCCTCTCCCCTCGTTTATTCTTTGTCATGCATTATCTCCCTTATGCTCACTTCAACTTTAAAAGGCAGGTGTCATTATTATTTTCTTTGACCTAATAAGAAATGGATGGCTCACGGAGGTCATATAACTTACCCAAAGTCACACAGCTAGTAAGTGGAAGAGCCAACACTCCGAGCTCATGATCCTAACCATAGCATCCCCTGAATATATCAGTTTGTAATTCTGATACATTCCTGTCTTATTCATTATCTTACTGAAGAAGTGGTACAACCCTATTCCTTTTAGCCTACTCAGTCTACATCAACTATTTTGTAAATAAGTGAGGTACCACTTTTGTAAAAGTTCAAACAAGTTTTTCAGATAAAAAAATTTTAAATGAGGGAAAACAATGAATTCATTTATTAGTTAAGTCAACTTATTTCTTCTTAATACTGTGTAAAGCAAGACACATTCACTTGAATAAACAGCTTTAAATTGAGGGTAGAGTTTCAAGAATCAATATGCATAAAGATGCATTTCGTTAAATTTTTTTCTAGGATCCAATATGTTCTTATTACAGTGACTTGGAGTCTCTTCCAATCTTCTGAACCCTTCAGAAAGGAAGCACAAGAGAATAGCAAATGCTTTTTCTTCAACTGCACTGATTTATAGTGGCTTCCAAAGTAAAGTCTGCATGTCTCAACCAATTTAAATGTACTAAACTCTACTACTCTAAGTAAATTGTGTTCCTTTTAAACCTACACAAACCTTTTAACACAAACCATCTTCTCAAATATTGCTTCTCCAAAGTATGAACAAAATTCCAAGGACTAAAAGTCATCTCTAAAGTTTTGTGAAGAGGAATCTCATTATATACCAATTAACTAGAAATAGCTAAAGCAAACCAAAGATAAAAAAGTAAGGGTAAAAGTAGAACAAATTTAACTGCATGTGAACAGGAGAATACCACCTTTCTCTTATGATGTTTATTAAATCTTACTATAAAAGTGTATAGCTATGATTTTAAGTATGCTCCCTTGCCTAGTGGTAGAAGGGGAAAAAAATCCCCAGATTTTTAGAGTTGAGCTTCTTATTTGAAAAACCTCTGATCAACTGAGTTTGAATATAGTTTCTGAAAATTATCACTTTTCTGACAACAAATGAGCTACCAAAAGTGACCCTCTAGACTAAAAACCAAAATCATTGTGGAAGGTTCCCAAGCAAAATTTGTGAAAATGGTTAATTCTTCTGGAGTCTAACATGACTCAGAAGAGCAGAATAATATAAATTTCCAGGTTTTATGATTGAGTTTCATCAGACAAAAAAGCTTTCTATCAGCAGCTGACCAAAGGATGCAGTAATCCAATGAAGCTGGAAAAAATGGTAGAGAGGAAATGAGATCCTTTGTAACCTCATCTTTAGTATAATATTCCTGAGTGCCTCATTCTAAGTCCTCCTCTTGTCTTATCTTGAGAACTCATTTGTTCACATGGTGAACTCATTTGTTCCCAAGGCATTAGCAACTGTCAGCAAAGAACTCCAACCTTATAAAGGATAACCTGGAATAAACCCGCCTCAGCCCCACAAGTGTTAAAAGTAGACAATAAGATTTAATGGATCAGAGCAGTATAGATTTCTTCCTCTTAACATCCTCCATCTTACCTGTCATTAGTAATCCAACTGAATCTACCCCTTCCTCATCATTCCTAGTCATGCTTTACTTTAAATCTCCCATGATTTTTTCATTTAAATTAGTTTGCAACATTGCCATTGCAGACCTGTTTCTAAGAAAAATCTAATAATGTCACTCTCTCTTCCCCCTCTCCCTTCAGAAAACCTGGGTCATGGATATTCTAAAATGTCAGCTGCCCATCTGGAATCTCTGCATCCCTGGATTTTTTAAGGTGTAAGTTGGGGGCAGCAGGCTATTCTCAATATTCAAAAAAAGTTAAAAAGAATCATGAATGTATCTGCATAAAGCTGTATAGATTAACTATAAGTAATGGAATTATTATAACAACATGTTACCTGGTGTTCTTCCTTGACCCATCAGGGTAGGTCCAGGTGCTAGTTCTGTGTTCTCTTGGGACTATGAACCTCTCCCTATTCAACACTCAGAGCTAACTTAACATTGCCTGGTGCTTTCAATTCACAGGTGGGACTAATGTAAGACTCCTTTAAGGCAATAGCTATATTGCTATTTAATTCATTGTTGTGTTTCCTGAGCCCAACACTAGAACAGAGTAAGTACTTGATAGGTATGTGTTTTTAAAAAATTTTAGAAAATTGACTGACAGTTTCCTACTTCTAATTGGATTAATTATATTAATCAATCCAAAATAAAGAAGAGGATAAAGAATTCTAACTTAGGTCCAATCCATATGTAGACAGAACCTTCCAAAAACCATGAGTCATGGGTAAAAAATATAAACAAGAAGTTTTTGGAGGAGTAAAGCTCAAAGGCACTTTTGGGGGTACTTATTGAGTATTTATTGGCCAACCAGTATTTGCTTGACCCTGTCACAAACAAATTAGATAAATGCCTTCGTTTCCTGCCCACGGTAAAGCTGTGACACGGTGTCTTCATTTAACAAATGTAAATGAAATAAGATTCAGAGAGATGGAGTGGTTTCCTAAAGTCACAGAATAGCTAAGTAGCATAAACCAAGTTCCAATCACATCTGTGACAGAAACTCTTGTTGCACTCATTATTTTTGTTGGAGCAAACTAAACACCCATAATAATGACAAATCCAAATGACAGGCCTGCTAGTTCTAAGTTTGTTTAGCATTCTAAAGGCATCTTGATGAATAAATCTAGGAGTTAAAATTTAATAAGAACTTGATTATATCATAGATACACAAGAAATAACCTAAAACTTTTATTAATCTCTCCTAATTTTTGTCTAAGGCTGTCTGTCCTAGAACTTCAAAAGGTTTCACATATATAATGGTAAAACATATTTTCCCAAAGCTAGGGCTCATGTCTATCTCCTGAGCAGACTTTCATCAAGATACATTGTTCCAGGAACATCTTAAGAAGCTTCCTGCCATGCAAAACTGTCTCCATTGAGAGCAATAGCATAGCACTGTTGCTACATTCTCTGCATAGAATGGATCCTCAAAACCCTACAGCTACTTCTCTGTCCTTAGTAAAGTCTATATCTCTGTACCCCAAGACCCAGCTATGTATGATAAACTTTAAAACGGTGTGCTCTATTATGATAAGGCATATCCCCGGGAGTTATAGTTTTTTTTTTTTTCCCTTTAAGTTACAGAAGGCCAGGAAATAACAAAATATTACTTGAATTGATTAATGTCATATACAGCTTTATTCCTAATCTTTCTTCTATTCTGTGCTAATTTTAGGTTTTTACTGGCAGTTCATTTCATTTATTTTTAATTATTTTTAATCAGAAGTTTCAGTGTATTGTGTCCTGGGATGTATGCCATTCCACATGTGCATAGGTAGATTATATAGAGAGACTATATATACATAGAGTCTCTATTGCCTTATACATAGGTATCAAACTGAATGGCCAAGATGATAATAATTTAATCTTCTTAAGATAGAGGAGGCAGTTCCCTTCAACTAATCATGCAGAAGTCTTCTCTGAGGTAATCAGGTCACATATTCCTCTCCAGACCCCCTCATGTTCTTTGATGAAATGGAAACGGTGTGTTCCCTCTACAGATAAATAAAATAGATGAGGCGATAGAAACAGATTTAATGAATATCAAGAGAATCCCATCCTACTGCAGACTTGCGCTGTCCAAAAGGGGAGCCCCTAGCCATCTCTGTCTATTGTGCATTTGAAATGTGGCCAGACTGAACTGCAATGTGCTATAAGCACACACACACTGGATTGTGAAAATAAATGTGAAAAAATACATATAAAATATCTAATAACTTTTTATGTTAATTACATACCAAAATTATAATTTTGAATAAAAATATATTTTTGAAAACTGGCTACTAGAAACGTTGCTGCTAAAACTGCATATGTTGCTCAAGTTCTTTTTCTGTAGTTCAGTGCTGCTCCAGACATTCTGACACTCTCTCCGGGCTCTAGAACAAGTTGAATAGCATGGATTGTGGTGGTAATAGACTAAGCAGACAATGTAAAACCACTTAAGAAAACAAATTAGGAAAGTGTGGGATCTACGGACCCGTGAACCATATTTGGCTGACTTGTCATCTGTGATTCATAGGATGTGGCAGGTGACTATGTGAAGGCAGGACAATGTGTGTGGTGGGGAGGCGGGTATGGATGCATTACACTAGAAATTGTGTCTATGCCCTTTCACCTCCTCTCAGAGACTCCCTGCAAGACTTGACCAGAAAAATAATAATAAGACAAAAACTTTATTGAGGTGAAATGGCCAGTATAAGACTCATAATTTTCTAAAAATGAGTCTTCAACTTTTTGTACAGAAGAGAGCATTTTAACATTTGACAAATTTGGCAATTCCTTATCAGGTTCAACATCTAAATGTGCCTTATCCCCCAGAGCCAACATCCCCTGGAAACCAAGAATTTTTTCTCCACTGCTCCCTAGTAGAAATAATCATTAGTGGACATTTCATCTTGTCAAAAATGTCCATGGAGACAACTGGTCCATACCAAAAAGTTCTTTGAAATTTAGTCCTGTCAGAAACATCCAGGAGCACATTTGATCCATGCCAAATTGGTCCTTGATATTGGTCTTAACCAAAAATGTCCAAGCTTAGAAAACATCCCTGGGTTCAAATAGCCCATATCTTTTTTTATACTTTGGTTTACAAGATTAATACATTAAAAAGCCATAACATTTTATTGGTCCAAAAGCTGTGTTGTGCCTGTATTGCCAGTGATAACCCCTTTTGCTTAGTTGGTCATGGCACATGATCAAGGACATTTTGGCATCGACCAAATGTCTCAGTGGATATTTTGGACAGGACCAAATGTCTTGTAAGGGAAACAATATGATTTGGCTGGTTCCCACCAGGAACTAAATAATCAAAACTTATGTCTATTTTCCAAACCTCATTTTAACCTTTAGTTTTAGCTAACACAAGAAAGTATACTGGTTGGAATTTCAGCTTATTTTACATTTTTATCTATCTAATGGTTGAACAGTCATATGCCGGAAGGCACATAGACAATGTAATAGAAAAAGAATGAGAACTATGTCATACAGATCTGGGTTCAAATCCCAGCTCTGCTGCTCAGACAATCTCCATCATTGTCATTATATTACTTCAAAGATTTTGTGAGGATTAGATTAAGTAGTGCCTGTAGAGCACAGTGCGTGCCACATAGAAGATTCTTATTGAAGCGCTTTTCTGAAGCGCTTCCTCCCTGAGGCCCCAGTGCTAAACCTGGTATATATGAGGTGTTCAAGAAATGTTGAAGTGACTGAGAAGGCAGAAATTGCCTTATTTGTGAAGAATTTAGGCCTTTTATATACATAAAATAACTCTAAAAATCTATTTATGTATTGCTGAGTGAACTAAAGATCTGGCCTCTTTTCCTTAGTATGTTCTTTTTTCAAATCTGACAGATTCACAAGCTAATGGTGAAAAAAGACTGTGTATCTTTGGCTCATAGACACAGCTATTTCTTTGTCTACATTTTGATAAGTCAGAAACATTTCTCTTCATTTTAAGTATATCATAATTTTTATCCAAACACCTCTACCTATTTTACTACTTTATCTTTTTTAACCTCAACATTATATTATAAAAATTTCAAACATTCTACAAAGTTAAAATAATTTTTAAATCAATACCCATGTTCTCAACACCTTGACTCTACCATCAAATTTTACTATACTTGCTTTGTAACATATCCACCTGTCATCCATTAATCCATCGAATTTGTTGATGCATTTTAAAATAAAATGCAAACATTTTTCCACTTCTTCTATGTACTTCAACATTCATATCTATGTTACATTATTTTTTACAATTGCATAAAAACTTTGTATTGAATCACAAACTATAAACACTTTTTGCTTCCTATGGATTTTTGTTATTGAAATTGAAGCCCCAAACCTACAAATTATTAACTGACCTAGAACAAAGCAGGTTAAGAGGTAGGACCAGAGAATAAAAGACATAAATATTTTTAAATCCATAAAATTGTGTTCAGTATATGCTACATAAAATTAAAAATTCCAGCTTTTGTTCTTCATTCAGGGAGATGGTGATCATCTTATTGCTTTTGCTCCAAAACTTTAAAAGTGACAAATGACCACATGGCGTATTAGATCATTAGAACATCCAACTGAGACTTAAGTCCACAAGGCATCTCCAGTGAAGTTATCGTGATACTTTCAGCCTCAGTGAAGTGTTTGAGAAGGGCAAACCTCTAGGCCTGTACCATCTACCTATTCATTAGATGCCAGCTCATAATGGGTGCAAGGCCAAGGTAGGAAATAATACAAACAGTAATTTTCAGAGTTAATGAGCTAAAATAATTATAGCAAATTTAGTAGTTGTTTGCAAGTTGTTTGGCAAAGCTAAAAACCCCATGAGAAAAAAAAATATTTGATAATGTTAAGTCCCAATTTTCTTAACTCCAAAATTCAGGTAGCACTTTTCCTACCTTACTGGCATGCTGTTCTATCTCTTAGAAATCCTCCTCTCCCCCTACTTTATTCATTGTACCATCTCAAACACAAATTCTGTACCTTCTGTGAAGCATTCTCTCTGTTCATTCTCATAGTAATTGTTCATGTGTCAATTATTGTATTTATGATTTGATTTATAATGAGTTCATTACATGTACGTCTGCCCCATTATTAGTACACTACACCTTCTTCATTTTAGCAAAATGTCAATTATGATACTTCTAGTAGGTACTCAAAGAATGTTGAATATATTAAAGTCGAAGCCCATTTCAAATCATTGCATGCCAGTTGGTATGGAGAGGACAATCTGCAAACTCCTTCTGATAATCTGTTGACTAAAAGAAAAAAGGGCAGGTTGGCAGCAAACTATAATAGAAGCTTAGATTCTGGAACCCCAAACAAAAATGTATCAACTGTCTGTTCCTTATTGAATACCAAAAGTTAACAGATTCTAGTTAAATCACAGGTCACCACTGAAATGCATGGCTATTTAAGTGGAATTTTGGGCGGGGTGGGTGCAAACGTGTATTTTAAAAGAGAGCATCTTTCATAACAAATGCAAAAGTATTTTAAAAAAGAGAAGATTTGATTTTATGTCATGTCATTCTTTTGATCAAAAAGATGCTTTCTGCTTTCTACATTCCTTTTTAATCTAGTGCATTCTACTGCCTACTATGTTTGAAAAAAGGAACTTTGATGGAAAGGAAAACAGGTCCATTTTGCTCACCATCCCAGGGGAAGTGGCACTGTGGGTCTGTGCCATGCTTGGCAATTTCTTTCCCCTCATCAATTTATCAGAACAGGTTTCCTAGCACAACAATGACACTGCTTGCATTTCCCTAGCAAATTTATCAGCTCCTGTCATTATAAATGTGAATTTAGATATTTTTAGCTGGACTAGGATGAGAACAGTTCTCCCGAGACTCAACGTCAGTGCTGCTGTATGAATCAGCCGAGCAAAGGGATAGAGAGCCGCAATCTTAGAGTCATTGTTTTGTTGTTGGTTCCCCCCCACCCCCCCGATCAGGGATCACCTCTTTGGCTCACTGCCAGAAATGCTTTGTAGCCTGCTCCAGCTCATGGGGCCTGAGCAGTGCTCTGTCTCCATTTGGCAATGAAATGTACCGCACAGCTGAACCACCCCACTGACTTTTCCCTGACTGATGATTGTTCAGGTGAAAAGGAAACCCTCTAAAGGGAAGATGATGAGGCCTCAAAGAATGGATACCCAAATTCAAAGCATGGATGAAGTACATGAGGCAAACACACATCTCCAGAGGGAAAAGTCAGTTTCAAATGCATTTCAATCTGGAACTCTTTTATTTTTACAGCTATTCCCAAACTTTTCCAATGAACAGAGGAAGACAGGAACTACAACATTCTCACACAATCCCTTCGACCGACAAATGAGCAAAATATTACTGTGAAGTTAATAAGAGGATTAACTGTCACTGAATGCAATGTACCACATTATCGTAATCACTATTGTTTTCCATAACTCAGATTTGAAGCAGTTTCAATACAAGTCCTTTTGCAAAGTGATTTTCACAGTGTCCTTTCTTCATATTTTCTGTTGTTTTACTCAGTTATTAAAACACTATACTGACATTATGGAGACCAAAATACACGAGGCTGATAGAACATAAGTTTGTGAAAGCAGTACAAATGCAACATGCCTTTGCTTTCTCTGGAGTCATCCATGATGTAGAAGGTATATATGCCATAAGGATGGAAAATATATTGTATAATTTAGGCTTTAGCTACACAGGATGACAGAGATTAATCCCAGTTAACCAGAGAGCAGAAGCAGCCCCAAAATAAATAAACACACAAACACAAACTAAAAACAGGGAACAATACAGAATATTAGAGAAGCTGACTGGTTGAGTCCAGCTTTGCTTGGTTTGGAAGTGAGGAAAAGCTAGAGGGGACCGATCCTTATTGAACTGTTCAGCTGCCACTTAGTCAAACAGTTTGATTCTTACCAATTTGTTTTGTTCCCCCGGTCACTAAGCTGTTTCATTGTCAACTGAATCTAGGAAAGAGTCCTCCTTTTAATTTTGTTCCCATCCTCACTCTTAAATCCCCAAACAATGTGATTTAGTGTCTCCAAGGGACTTCTTGGAACATGGATCCAAAGACCATTTAAAAAACACATAAACATTTTGGAGATAATTTCAAGGAATCTCAGTCACACCAATAAGCATTTGTAACTCTTAACTTTTTGTATTTTCCACTATGGACAATTATCTTTTAAATTCATTCTCCTCTGCTTCAATTAGGTTACCTCTGTTCTAGCTTTAGTCTTTCCTAGAGTATTATAAGAGAATCTTCATGATTCACTCTGCCTCTTTATCTCCCCATTCCAAACCTTTATCTTCTTGCTGAACACTCATTATGCACCACCTGCAAGGGGCTGGCAGGGTAGCATTGGAGATAGGGAAAAATGGAAAGATTTAGGAAAGATTTAGGAGGTAGAATAGCCAAGGCTTGCTAATAGAGTAAGATTCGTATATAAGGGTAAATGAGAAATCACAGATGACTTCTAGTTTTCTTGAGCAACTGGACTGATGATGGGAAAGACTGTAGGAAAAACACAATTAGGAATGGAAAACAAGAGTTTGTGTTTGTATGAACTAAGTTGGGATACCTTAAAATATTCAAGGTATTTTATACATTTAAAAACATGAACCCATAGGCTTCCCAGGAATGCCAAAAACATACATGGTACCAATAAGGTTTATAACACCTGACATGGGGCAGAAGCCAGAAGCAAGAGAAGAGGGATCAGAATTCAAACTAAAATGCTCCAGTAATGAGAAATTAAGCAGAGGAAGAGGGTCTATCAAAAGAGAAGGGACAGCTAAAAATTTCGGAGGAAACACAGGAGAATATGGTACAGGAAATGCTAGTGCTCTGGTCTGAAAGTCTGTGTCCTCCTCAAATTCCCATGTTCAAATCCTAATGCCCATTGTGACGGTTTTAGGAGGTGGGGCCTTTTGGAGGTGCTTAAATCATCAGGGTGGGGCTCTTAAGAATAGGACTAGTGTTTTTTATAAGAGACTTCACAGAGTTCCCTATATCTCCTTTCATCATGTGGGGATAAAGGAGAAATCTGTTCCAGGAAGAGTTCTCTTTCCCAACCATGTTGGACCCTGATCTTAAACTTGCAGCATCCAGAACTGTGAGAAATAAGTTTCTATTGTTTATAAGCCACCTAGTCTGTGATGTTTTGTTATAGCAGCCCCAACAGAGATAGGAAATAAGAGAGGATATTGTTTCAAGGAGGGAATGATTCATTGTGTGAGAGCTGCTGAGAAATCCCATGAAATGAAGGTATTTGATAATATTGGGAATTGATGACCCATTTTAATAATTTCATTTCAGCTGTAGTGCCAGGTAAAACAGGTGTGATAAACCTAGATGATATTTTTCAAAAAGTTTAGCTAAGCAGGGGACGAAAGAAAGTATGTGACAGCTATAGTGGGATACTGGGTTAAGGGAGAATTTTGTTAACAAAAAAGTTAATTTAACTTTAATCTTATTTTTCTCATCTATAAAATAGATATAATAATAGGACCTAAGTCACAATTTTGTTGTTAAGATTGAAGAAAATAATGTGCATGAAGTGCTTAGCACAGTGCCTGACATATGGTAAATACTCAATAAATGTTAGGTGTTGTTATCATATTCTTTTTTATTTTTCAATTACAGTTGATACATAATATTAGATTAGTATCAGGTGTACAACACAGTAATTAGATATTTATATAACTCACAAGGATCACCCCAATAAATCCAGTACCTGTTTGACACCAAGCATAATTACAATACTACTGACTATATTCCCCAATACTATACTCTATATCCTCATGACTATTTTGTAACTACCAAATCTGTAGCTCCTAATCCCTTCCCCCTTCACTCATCCTTCTCTTATTGCACTTTTTTCAGTTCTATATTTTGACCTTTACTATATACTATTAGTTGTTTTTATATGTCTTTTATCTAAGTTAGTTGAAAAACATAATCCCTTAAGTAAATGTTTGTTGAACTGCAATTAAATTGAATCAAGAAAAGTAAAAAATACTGACAGTGCAACTAACTATGGCAGAAGAGTCTTTTTTAATTTCACTGGAGAGGCCAAGTCTTCTCAAGACTCCTGCTTCAAATCTGACCTTGTCTCAGGTCTGCCACTCATAGCACACCCTGCTGGGGGCAGGGAAAAGACTTGTAGGCAGCCAAGTCACCTCTCATTTAGATTTATGAATGTCATATTCTTTATTGACTCTCAGAAGAGTTTCTAATCAGAAAGATTCCAAACAGGTTTCAGCCATCTCATTAGGACACAGGAAATTGGATAAAGAGGATAACCTCTGAAATCCTCCCTTAGTCATTGATCTTTGGGAAATTAGCCCTTGATGGCTTAGATCGCTCTGCAGATTATAAACATGCCCAGTAAATACAACCTCCATCTAGATTTGCCCGGCAATTGCAATAGCATTTGGCAGCAGAGAAAATGCCTGCCAAGAGCCAAGCAGCTGTAGCAGGTGCTGTAAATCAATGTAGGATACTTATAGGGCTCTGTATTCCAGTGGGCTCCAAGCCTTCCAAATAGATTATCTGCATAGATTTCAGGGTGGCAAAGTGGCATTTTGAACATATAACTCCCATATCCATTTTCTTTCCATTTACCTGAATGTCAGAGTTTGAGCAAGAAAGCTACATTGTTCAACAAGGAAAAGCTCTATAGTTAAAGTGGAAGACACATTTCAATAAAAGCAGTGTTCAAGAAAAAAAAAATGATAAGAAAAGGAAAGTAATAAAAGTATAAAGATATGGTGCTTTGGTAAATACTTCTTTTTACCTTATATCTGCTTTATAGAGATATATATTATCCATGCATATATGTATGTATGTATATATGTATATGTGTGTATGTGTGTTTGCATACACATTCTAGTTCTCACGTCTACCCCTTTATAAATATATCCAGTAATTTAAGTCAGAGAGTCAAAGGATTCAAGACATTCCATGTTAAGTCATATTTCTATGCTTGGGTGTGTGACTGAATTGATCAGTATTTTAAATCATGAAAGTGTGGCTTGCATAGTGTTGAATGGACAAACAGGCAAACAGGGGAGTAGGTAAACACAGTTCAGCTAGTCTATGAAGATGGTGAAAAGAATCTCTGAGCCAGAGGAATATAGTTTCTTCTTTATGACCCTTTTTAGGTTCTACAATAGAGAATGATAATGATAATAACAAAAAACAACTTATATCAAGACTGGAAGAAAAAACAATATCATAGCTGAAGACTGGAAGATAAAGCTATATACTAAATTATATCCATTGTTTTTTAAATAAAAGCACAAAATATTGTTTGAATTTAGCATACAATTATAGAAACAAGTAAATATATATTTAGTCTTTCTGCAGAGAAGCAAACACAGAGATGAAACTATATTGGTTTTAATCCCAAAGCTAACTCTTACAGGTCTCTTATTCTTCTTTATTTAAATAAAGAAAAAAAATCAGGGCTACCATGTACATTTGGAAAGGTTGTACCCTACACAAAGGTATAAAATCTAAATTTGAGGTCAGAGGTTCCTTAAATTCGGCCTGTGCTCTGATCATCCAGCTATGTGCACAGGCCTGGGTTGCATCCTTCTGGAAGGGACACTTTTTTCTAATTCTCATGAAGATACCTTACGGTTTAGTAGTATACCTGAAAACGCTCACCTTTCAGAGTATTCAGAGTAGTTGTAATGATAGACTGATATTTATCATATCACATCACAGTGCCAGACACATCACAGATATCCTCTAAATACAGCTATGGCTCTTATTCAGCTTTAAAGTGTATTCATTTGATTTTAAAATATAAATTAGATCTAAAATGTCATTGTCATTCAAAATCAGAGACAACTACTGAACATTTGGATAGAAAGTTGTTGTTAACACCTCGTATACACGTGCCTATGTATCATCTTTTTGGCCCTCCATATATTCACTCGAGGTTTTCAAACAATAATAAATTGGGGAGAAAATAGGGTGGGCATATGCACTGCTACAGAGAGCCTACCCAATCCAGAGGATAATGGAAACTATCAATAAAACTTGGATTTAATAAAGGATACATGTTATCAGACAAACCTAACAAACCATTATATATAGTAACATGGATATAAGAACAGGATGCTCATAGAATTAAACAATGGCCCCAAAACCAAAAAGGAAAATAGACTGTGGGGGCAGTCTAGAGAAATTCCACAGATGTCTGCATAAAGTCCTCTCTTCTGTTTACTCATCTTTATTAATGACCTTCAGAACACAGTAAACAGCATGCTAATGAAATCTGCAGATGATAGTAAGCTGGGGAATGTTGTAAAACATCAACAAGGATAGAGAAATAATACAGATGGTCTGAGAGAAGTTACAGATCTTGGGATCAAATAACAAAAGGAGAGTTAAGTTGGGGAAAGTCCAGCTTATACACTAGGGGAAAATGAATGAAAACACAGATATCCATGAGGAAAAAAAAAAATAAGGAAGAGAGGTCTTCTGAGAAAGACCTATTAGAAAGAAGCTGAGGCGAGGCAGCAGTTACCATCTAGATGACTTTCTGCTCCAAAATGGTAGCACAAGAGGAAGTATTGCTTTGAATTGCAAATGGAAAGACATTATAGTGAAAAGAGGGGCAAGTATTTTTCTCTATTCAGTTCTCAAGTGACTGCACCTGGAATACTGCTTCTGGTATAGGGGAATCTCTACCAGAAAATCTGGAATAAATTGAGAGTGTAAGAGCAGAGATATAAGTAAAAAGAGCCTGTTAGAACAGATTAGAGAGAAAAACATGAATGACTTGGCTAAGGACATAGAGGAAAGTCTGGTGACAGTCTATAAACTCTGGAAATAAAGAGGGAAACTGTGATGGCAAAAGTCAAAGTAGCAGAGTGAAAAGTAACACATTAAGATAAAGAGGGAATACAGCGAGAATTGCAGGGGAAAAATACAAAGCATCAGCTATGGAAACAATATTATGAATTGTTCTGGGGAATCGACAGGATCAAGTTCAAGTATTACACAAAGTTTGAGGTTTAGAATGATAAGAGCATTTATTCCAAAGCAAAAAGGACCTTAGGGAATGGTATCAAATCCATCTCTGTTACTTGACAGGAATACATCTTAATCATTCCTGATAAATTGTAATGCATACGATTTCCAAAGAACTCAGGTAAGTAGTATGTTAGACTACTTGAACTAATTCCTTTGACTCCAAGTTACTCTGTGTCCCAAAGCTATTTAATTAAACACTGTATACAACTGGTTCTCTATGGGGAAAAAATGAGTAGAAATGTACAACTGTTCACCACTCACAAACATTAGCTTGAAATAAATAAAGACTTAAGTATAAAACCTGAAATCATAAAACTAGAAGAAAATATAGGAGAAAAGCTCTTTTCCATTGGTCTATCAACAAGTTTTTTTTTTTACTGTAACACCAAAAACACAAGCAACAAAAATGAAAATTTGTAAATGGCAGTACATCAAACTAAAAAACAGTAAAAGAAACAATTGACAAAATGAAAAGGATAAATAATTTTGCAAATCATTTATCTGATAAGGAGTTAATATCAAAAACATATAAAGAGCTCATAAAATTCAACTGGAAAAAAAACAAACAAACAATTCAATAGAAAATGGGCAGAGAAACTGAATATACATTTTTCCCAAAGAAGACATATAAAGGGCCAACGGAAAAAAAGGAGCTTAAAATCATAGAGAATGTAAATCAAAACAACGATGACATAGCACCTCGCACTTGTTAGAATGACTATCATCAAAGACAGGAGATTGTCAGGGACATACATTGTTGTTGGGGCTGTGAATTGGTGCCACTATGGGAAGCAGCACAGAGTTTCCTCAAAAGTTTAAAAGCAGAACTACCATATGATTCAACAATTCTACTTCTGGGTATATATCCAAAGGAAGTAAAAATAGGATCTCAAATAGTTATTTGCACTCCCATGATTATGTAGCATTATTCACGATACCAAATATATGGAAACAACCTATGTTTCTATGTGTCAACAGATGAATGGATAAAGTGGCATGTGTGTGTGTATACAGACACATGAATATTATTCAGCCATGAGAAAGAAGGACCTTTGTAGCATGGTGGACATTGAGGGCATTATGCTAAGTGAAATAAGTCAGACAAAGAAAGACAAATACTGTATGGTATCACTTATATGTGGAAAATAAAAAAGCCAAACTCATTGAAACAGAAAATAGACATTTCCAGGGGCTTGGGTGGGGGCTCAGGGAAATGAGGAGATGCTGGTCAAAGGGTACAAATTTCCAGTTCTAGAAATATAAGTTCTAGAAATCTAATGTACAGAATTGTGATTATAGTTAACCATACTAAATTATGTACTTGAAAGTTGCTAAAATGTAGATCTTAAATGTTCTCACCACAAAAAAGAAATGGTAACTATGTGATATGGTGTAGGTGTTAGCTAAACTCTGGTGGTAATTATTTTGCAGTATATAAGAAGATTAAATCACCACATTGTACACCTTAAACTTACACAATGCTATATCTCAACAATATCAATAAATATGAAAAAATAATAAAAAGTAAAAATACAATTAAAGTAAAAGAGACCCCCAGAGAGCTCTCTTGCCCTTTCTGCTATGTGATAACACAATGAGAAAACAGCTGTGAACTCATAATCTCATAGAACTAATTACTCTTAATTAGTTCCCAAAAGCTCCACTTCCTAATACAGTCACTGGGGGAACAGAGTTTCACCATATGAACAGGGGAAGGGGAGGGGCGCAAACATTAGGTTCATAGCCCTAGTGTAGGAAGTATGGTGTACAAAGTAGGTAAACCAATCAAGAGATCTGAAATGGGGAAAGAAGTTGTGGATTCTTGTTCTACATTTGTCACTCACTTGGGGATTGAAATGCTGAAGCCAGAGGTCTGGGATTAAATCTCAGCATTGTCTCTTACTAGTTGTGTGCTCTTGACAAGGCCTTCTCTGCGTATCAACCTTTTCATCTGTAAGGTGATAACAATAACAGTATCTACTATATATGATTTCTAGGATTATTAAATGAGTGATACATATTAAAACGTTACAACTGACAAATAATATGTACTTAATGTCACTGTAATCTCCATTTTCCAGTTTCCTTCTTTGTAAAATGAAAGGGTTGGATAAGATCTATCTAAACCTTGAGTTCTGTGTTCATGGTTATTCTTTCAGAACTTCTGATCAGCCTAGAGAGACAAAATTAACAGGGCAAAAGGAAAAAGAGTAAAAAGAAATGTCACTCTATATAGTGCTAGTCACATGTGCCAAATAAGAGAAAAATAAATCAGTGTTAATTAAAATAGTTGGAGAAAATCTATGAAGCTAGAACTGAAGAATGGGTATCATTTTGACAAATGGTCACAAGACTATCTTAGACTAAAGATTGGTAAAAACTGCCTTCCTGGATAATGTGAGGGGATTGAAAGCGAACCATTAGTACATTAAGGGAAGACTAGTTGTAGATGTCTTCTCATTAAGGTTCTAATGCTATTTGTACATTCCTTCATCTCACATTCAGCCAAACAAAAACAAAAACAAAAACAATTACACATTTCAATGGAATCCAGTTACCTAAACAAACTGTTTCACCCCATTATCCATATTATTAAAAGAGTGAACAAGATAGCATGTGTTCCTCTCACACCACCATCTCATTGCCCCTTTCTTCAATTCTTCACTAAATATTCTTATTTCGCTTGTATCCTCACCAGATGCTTCATTCTCTTCAATTTAGATAAACCTATTTGTGGTCTGATATTTCTTGCCTTTTTTTACCTCTGGGTTTTCACATGTCATCCTAATATCTAAAATGTCTTTTATTTATTCTACAATCTGAAATGTGTTTTTCCTTTTTCCCCTTTAAATGCTACTAAAAATTTCACCCTTTCCATTACATTTTCTCCAGCTAACCCCTTTCAATTCTGTTTAACCCAACAGAACAAAGTTCCCAGCATTGACATATATTTGTTTGGGCCAATTTTCTTTTTCCCTTCCAAAAGGAAAAAAAACAAAACAAAACAAAAACAAAACAAAACAACAACAAAAAAAACGAGTGGACAAGATGTGATGGGAATCAATGACACGTGGCGAGGTTGACCTAGATGGGATCATAGGATGCTACTGAAAGAGAGGTGAAGAGAGAATGTGGGAGGCAGCTGCAGAAGCTTATCAAAGTTCATATATTATCTCTTTTTATGATGTTAATGAAAAGTAATTTGAAACCAATTGACCAAAATGTTCTGAGTGAGAAGTCTTTCTACCACCTCTTTATTTCAAAAATTCTTTTAAATATGATTCTTAAATTTATCTTAAGTATTTCATCTGTAAAATGCTTTAACATAAAAGGTAAGTGTTGCAGGTTACATTTACTTGGTGCTGAGAACATCTGCACAAGATTAAAGTTCCTCTGATAACTTTCAGTATGATTCAGATATCCACAAAGGTGTCCGTTTACATCCATTCAATTCATGGGCTTAATAACCTACTGTGATTTATATGCTTATTTCTATTGTCCAACACCCTAAAAGATAATGAGTATCTTCTACAGCACCTAAAACTAAACTCTACACATGATGGACACTCAGAATATACCAATAATGGCTGTTTTCATCCTAAAATGCATTGTTACTAAGATTCAAATCTGGTACGCATTTATCTGGCTATTCTTAAGGGCATTAAAATAACATGAGGGAGTTTTGTATGTTAGAAAACTTTTCTAGGTGGAATATACTTACATTATGGGATTGTAGAAATCTGGTCACCATTTGAGATGTATTCGCTTTGCTCTTCCTGAACCAAGACGATAAAGGCTTGAATGCAAATGTTCTCACTTAACTCAAAAGAGGAGAAATACTCAAAGATTACTAGAAATAGTGGTGCTTGCAAAAGAGAATATGAAGTTGAAAGCTTATGCACAGTTACAGGCCAATTTCTGAGAAACCTTTTACCTGTGACATCATAAAATATTTTATAATAAAAAACTTATGAAATATGTATGACTATCTTTTAGGTTTTATTCTGCTAAAGAGTTTTATATTTTTAAGTTTTTAAACATGCTGTTTACTCAGTTGAAATCAATAAACATTGTGTACTACTATATACCTGATACTTAAACATAAGTAACAAATAAATTTTTTAAAAGATTTTTTTACTGTTGCCTTTTTTTCTATGGAGGAAAGTATTTTACCATAAATTAAATTTTACCTGAAACAAATGAAAACTTTATACATTCCCTGTGTTATTAATTTCTCTCACCTCTTTTATGACCTTTAACTGTTGCCTTTCCATCTTCTGCAGCCCGTGTCCCCAACCACTTTGCCATTTCTCTTTGTTTAGTGCTACTCACTCAATTCCTCTTGGTTATTATCCTCTCCTCCCTACGGCTAGGCACCTATTCTCCTTCTACATTAAAGAGCAGATGACATCTTCAAAGAATTAAGCAAAATGTCCTAGGAAGTATACTGTAAAGCAATAGTCCAGGCTCTTATGGAGCCTCACACAATACTTCAACATCAGAGAAAAAACACCTAGAACTCTGAATTTTGCCAGGACTTTATAGTCAAAAGAGACAAGGAATATTTGTGGCCTGAAGGACCTCAGAAGATGCTCCGTCCAATGCATGGAGAGACTACTCAGAGACAGAGTCACACGCACTGAGTACGGACCATGGAGTCATTTGATCAGAGGTTCTACTTCTTTCTCTGTCACTTAACCAGTAGTGACACTAGGTCAGTAATCCATGATCTCTGAGCCTCAGCTTTCTTAT
Source organism: Eonycteris spelaea (assembly GCA_003508835.1). NCBI lineage: Eukaryota > Metazoa > Chordata > Mammalia > Chiroptera > Pteropodidae > Eonycteris > Eonycteris spelaea. The sequence continues at coordinate 6,915,179 of PUFA01000043.1, read as the reverse complement.
TTGTCAAACTGAAGATAATGAGAGCTACCTTATAAAGATATTTTGATTAAATTCTGAAATCATATTCTGAGTGCCTACATGTGCTAGGAGCCACTTTAAATGTTTGGTACAACAGTGAACAAAGTTAATGAAACATTTCTCATCAGGAATTTCAAATCTTGGAATAAATTGAGAAAAAATAATAGGTAGATGATAGATAGATGATAGATGATAGATAGATGATAGATAGATAAATGAGAAAGTAAATTAGTTCAGATCCTGATACATAGCAAAGGTCCATTCAATAGTAGCTACAGTCAGGATATGAATAACTCACCTATAGACATGAAATGTCCATACCTGTTCCTTGGATAATAATCAACTTTTTATTCTATCACAATAAAATTGTACAGTAGAAAGTAAAGATTACCTATCTATCTATCTAATTTATGAATATTTACAATAATAAAGTTCCTTGCTCATAAGCAAGGTTAAGCCATATGAGGGCAAAGAGCACATCTTAACTTTACAACTTATTTGATATAAATGTAAAAAAGTTTGTTAAAATTCTAATGTCCCAGACTAAGGAGTTAATTCTTGCTTATTAGATGGTATTCATATATTCACGCATAAAGGCACCATAGATATGCAGATGATTTATAAAAGTATGTATATGTGAGTAAGTTTCTAGTTGAGGAACTGTATGGAACTGTAAATCTCTTTTTAGTTGTGACCTGTTTGCTATTTTATAAAATATACATGATATGTGTGCTAGCTGTGACTAGACTCAGCTGCATACACTTAGGCTCGCAAATGCATTCTTCCTGTCACAGGTATTTTGAAGCCCTTGCATTCTGATGCTGGTGTTAAATAATAAAATTTAGGAATATGTAAGGATACTGTGTACTCCAAGTATATTTTAGATAGCAATAACTGAAAACTACACATGATAGAAATGATATGCAAATAGAACACAAACCAATATTGTTAATGTTTAGAAGAGTTACATTATATCAATTGTAAATAATAAGACTTAGGCTAGTAAAGTATTTAAGATTACAAGGACTCAAACTAAATTATTTTGAATCTTAGTTCTTATACTTTCTAGCTTTGTGATCTTAGACAACTTAAATTATCTCTGTTATCTGTGTCTTCATCTCTTAAATGGAAAAATTATAATACTCCATAGGGTTATTGCGGGGAACAAATGAGTTACTATACATAAAGCAACACCATGAGATCTATACAAATCTTGAATATTATTATCCATTAACAAACAAAAATAGATTGTCATACACAATAAACTAAACTGTTGAATGATACTAGAAAATAAAACTTGTTCTACTGTGTTTAAAAAGTCACTATTTCTTAGCTAAAATCATAATTTTAAAAAATTATATAAATTTTATCCAACAGAACCACTTTTGAAACCACAATATGATTCTGTAAATTCTTTGAATAGAAACAAAAGGAAAAAAATTCAAGAAACACACTTATGTATGAAAATATATTTTGCATTAAAGGCAGCTAGATTCCAGATCTTACGAACACAGAAGTTCTGTATCCACCACACACACACACACACACACACATGTGCATACACACCCTCTGGAGCAACCAAAGCTACTACAAAGCTAAGAAGACTCAGCACTCAGATTTTCAGATAAATGCAAACCTCAGCCTGGCAATGAGATAGCATGATCTTAGCCATGTACTCTCCATGAGGTTTGCTTTATCTGAGCATTTTCACTTTAATGTGAAAAGTAAGGATTTCAAGGAAGTGAAATACAAAATTTCCATAAACTTTCTAAAACTATTTTCTCAAAGCAGTCACGTTTGATGAGCAAAGCTTTTCATGTGAAGACCAGAGAAAAGACAAGACTAATAAATGTCATTCCTGAAGATTTTTTAAAGTGACCTTCAGAGAAATATATCAAAATAGGAATATTTCAACTCTCTTAGGTGATCAGAATAAGGTGATCTCAAAGGAAAGCACAAGAACTATTTAACCAACTAGTTGGCTCAGTTCTGTACTTACATAATCAAAAAGTATTGCTCTCTTTTTTGACACATTGTTAGGTAGCTGGCCCTATAAATCTATAAAATGCATTAGGCACTTGCCTGAAATTTATGCCTCTGAGTATCTTCATAAGTAAATTGTGTTAAATGAAAGATACCAAAAAAAAAAAAAAAAAAAGAAAGAAATCAAAGATTAAGGACTGCTCACAATGAAAGATGACGACATTATTTACAAATCACATTTTACCTGAGACCCACGAAAATGTGATTTGTAACATACACCATGCTTGGCAAACTTTAATGAACAGATAAAAAAAAAATTACCAAAATTACTTCCCTAAACTAAGCAAGAATGAGGGAGAAATTCAAGTCTTCCTTTTTGGCTGTCTATTGAGCTCCATGACCCATGTGACTGCAGGTAAAAGTGCTACATATATTTTGGTGAATTGACTGCTGAAGCCCTCCCTGGCTCAGGAGAATGACAACTCTGGAAATCATCTGTCTGTTTTCTGGGCTTGGTTTTAGAGCAGGCCCACTTCACATGGAACATTTATGGTATACCGTCGCTGAGAGAAATTAAGGAGTTACAGAGAAAATATAAGCTTTCATAAGAGCGACGGACAGATGACAGGACTACAAGGCAGGCTGCCCGCATACTGCACTCATAGAACACGCCCTCAGATTTATAGTAGAGACAGCCCACTCCCCCACAGTAACTTTCTGGGATAAGTCCCTAAAAATCCTGGAGACACAAGAGGTTTACTCTGTCATAAATTGGAGTGCAGTATTTTGTTCTTTGACTCTTGGGGTATTTTTGTGTGTTTATTTTTTTTCAGCTAATATTTATTAAGTGTATAATATGTGCCAGATACAATTTTAAGCATCTGAGGACAATTATTGCATGTGATTTTTACAACAAAATTATAAGCTACTTGTTCTCATCCATCATAATAATGATCACACCACCTTCATAGGTTAGGAACTTGAGGCTCTGATGAGTTAAACAGCTTGCTCAAGATCACACAGTAAGCAGGTGGCAGGGCTAAAACTTACATCATAGCATTCTTGTCCCCAAGGGTCAAAGCCTGGACCTTCATGACATGCTCTACAGGCCTTTTTAAAATCTTTTTTTTTTTTTTTCCAGTAGGGGTCATTCTTTCTTTTTTTAGATCCCCAAAAAAGGGAAGCATATGGCAGCAATCAGCCAATTAAAAACAATCACTGATTTTCCCTTTGACCTAAGGTTTAGGAGAGGGGGTCAGTACACTTAATACATTAGAAGAGAGAAAAAAAAAAAAAAAAAAAAAACAATAGTAGTCTTTGCCCTTTTAGAAGACAGGAGAGAGAGCTGTTTTTTACCATTCTCAAGGGAGGAAGTGGATAAGCAAGAGTCCAATGGAAATAACCTCTATCTGAATGGAATCCAAACTCTAAAATGTCTAGTATTTATAAAAAACCTTACCTAAAACAGAGAAATAATAAAATTCCTGAGAAACATAGGAAGGAACTAACAATCAATTTCAAAAGAAGGAAATGTGAGCCCATAACATCTGGAGAAACAATCTAATATTCAGATATGACTTTCAAAGCAAAGGAACATTTGGAAAAGAGCAATTGCAACAAATGAGTCTTCATCCATATCTATGAATTTTATAAAATCAGCCAGCAAGATGCCATGAAAAAAAGTCAGTGGTGTTTTCATGCATTTATGGCTGTACACTCAAGAAAACACACATTTCAGAGAAATTGAGGGAATTATAAAAGGTCACATAGCAAGTTGGCTACAAATCAGACACCAATTTCTGTTATTCTACCTCAAAACATCAAAAATAACTTTATCCCCTTTTATTAACCTCTACTGATCTCAGACTTTGTAGGGTTTAAAACAGTTATTTATGGCTCCTCAATAAAGTTTAGAAAGCAACAATTAAAAATAATCACCAAAGGTGATTAATCAAAGTAAACAAAGAAAGAAGCAATGAACATATAAAATCACTGTAAATTATTTTCCATATGATTGTATTACACATGATATTATAGTCAATGAGAAATTATCTAGTAGATGCTGGAAACTCTACCACTTGCTGGGGTTTCTAGGTCCCATGAAGGATTACAGCTACTAAAATCGAAAGAATTTCTTTAACACTAGCCATCAGGTGATCTTTTAAACTTTTCAATAGATAATCAACTAACTTAAAAAGTTAAGGCTTATCCTTGTCTTTTAACTCTTTAACCAGTTAAAACATTTTCAGTAGCAACAGCATTTATTTGGCTGTAACACTAGAATCCTTCTGTCATTGATCATACGCAAAATCCTGTTCACAAACGGGCCAGAAACCTCCACCTTAAACTCACTAATTTCTTAGTCTACACTTCTGTCCTAATAAATCTAGAAAGCAATCAGTCTCAGCTACAGAGTGTCGAGGCCCTACTGACCAGAACAAGAGAAAAGCAGATCCTAAAGGATGCTTTGCTGGGGAAGAGGTAAGCAATGAAATATTTATAGGCAGGTCAAAAGAGAAATGTGGGTTGTACAAGATGACTATATTCCATACCTGACAAGCCTATAAATAACAATGAGAAGATAAACAGGTAGGGATGTCAAAGATAATATAGGTAGAATAAGATATATATACGGTTTTTGGAAATAAGAAGGAAAGAAATGAAATATAGTAAAGAAAAATATAGATATGTTGTCAAGAGTAGTGATAGCATAGCAGAAAGTTAAAAGTTAAATGTCTTAGTTTGGCAATTTATAGCCATTTAAAAATATATATTTTTCTTTAAAAATGTTGTTTATGATATAAAACAAACCCAACAATAAGAAAACAGTTAAATAAATGTCCACCTTAAAGAGTACAGACATCATTACAAAATGTTTTATATATGTATATATACACGCAGACACCATTAAAATAACACCAAGAGTTTACAGTAATGTGAAAAACATGCATATAATTTAAGTACAAACTTCAAAGCAATATCAGAAACTCAAGTGATAAATTATTCTGATCATGCAGAAAAATATATAAAAAATAAAAGTTTTTAAAGTTAACCATGGTTGTTGATAGAACTTCTGCTACTTTTTTCTTATTCTTTAATTTTTTCATATTTTTGTATAATAAATATTGTTTGCATTACAATAAACTTAAAAAAGAGGCAGTGCTGTAAGTAATAAAACCATAGTTCCATTTTAACTGAGGGATAGATTCAACTTTGCTTTATTTCTCAAGGACCTAAGTTCTCTACAACATCCTCTTAGCTTGTCTCAGACCCAGAAGAACACCTTAATGTCTCCAGAACAGTCAACAGCATTTCGAAGTGGAATTTAACAAATATTAGAAAAAGCCCCCATATACAGACATTCCTCTTCTGTATTGCTGAAATGCTGTTTCTGTCACACAAATACTGCTAATTCTGTAAAGTGCACATATTTTGCTATGGGAATTAAATAGGAACTTTTATTACCTGAAGTGAATTTCCTTGATAAAACAATCATACTGAGGGAATGGGAAGTTTTTAAATGTATATTTGGAAAAAGGCAGAGTGTAGGGTGGAGGTTAGTCTAGGAAGAAGTATTTCAGAAGAGGGTGTGGAATGGGGCACCACTACATGAAGAGAGGGTCAGGCTACTAGAAAAATAGTCTGGGTTCCCAGATATCCAGGGCTCAGAAACAAGAGGATGCTGCTGGAAGCTGCAAGAAGTACAGTAAAGAGCCACATAAGAAGAAACCGAGGATGAAAGACTTCCAGGCCATTTTCTCCGGAGTTCACTCATTTCTAACTTTAAGTTACTACTATTAAAAGCCCTGGGGCTTTTTACAGCTAAATAATGGTATGGCATACTATTAGTACTTTCAAGACTCGAAAAATATTGGAGTTGAAAAGGGCCTTAATGAACACTTTTTATCAATATTCTTCATTGCACAAATGAGGTTACCGATGTTTGGGAACATCTTTCTAACATTAACCTGAAGGCATAATTCCAAACTTAATTTTTTCATGGCAGGATTTCTGATTTCGGCTATAACAAAGTCGCTTGTATGATACTAATACTTCCAACAACAACAACTATAAATGCTGGGACAGGGTGGATGTTGTTTGAAAGCATTTGAGAATGAAATGATAAAGGCAGCTAGAAATTAAGGCATCAAGATCCAGAAAGAATGGAAATGCATTTCATGTGCGGCAACAGCCTGTTTATAAGTTGTACAGGGCAGACAGGCTGAGCAGAAAGCAGGAGCTCAGAGTTTTTAGCAACTCTGAATCAACTTAGTTCCTATTTGGATCAAGCTGACCTAGCCCTACTTCGGTTCCTTCCACATGAACAATCCTTCCTGAGATAATATATCATTGTCCAGAGCCTTAAAAATGTTGTTATATGCAATGTCTGATACTCAATCCAAAACTACCAAGCATACAACAAACTAGATGAAACATCTGAAAATCAGGAGAAAGACAGCAGAAATGAACTTACTTGATGGTTTAAATATAGCAGTTACATAAATGTTAAAATAAACATCATTAATACATTTAATAAAAACAATGACAAGATGATTTCAGCAAATAACTGAAAACAATGAATATACATACAATGGAAAATTTAAAACTGAAAGTTATATTATAATTGAAATATAAAACACAGTGAACAGGCTTAACAGCAAAACTGACACAGAACAAATGAACAGGAAAATGGATCGAAAGAAAATACCTGGACTGAAGCATGGAAGGAAAAAAATGGAAACTGTAGAAAATAACATAAAGGGTTACATACAAATAATTAGAATACAAAAAGGAATGGAAAGATATTGGGACAGAAAAAATATTTGAATATATACAAGGCAAATATTTCCAAAATCAGACAGAAGATATCAAGCCATAAAGTGAAGAAGCTCGATCGAGCCTAAGTAGGATACATTTATATATCAGCAACTACATTTGACTTAAATGGTTTGAATAATCTAATTTGAAAGAAATTATTCCTACACTAATAACAAATTAGACTTTAAAGCATTATTAGATATAAATAATAAAAATTCATAATGGCAAAAGTCATTCCTCCAGAAAGACATAAATATTCTTCATTTTTATATTTATATCTAATAATATAGCCTTAAATTATATAAAGAAAAGGTAAATCCATGAATTTGGAGATGCGAACATACATCTCCAAATAGCTGATAGAATAGCCGAAAACAAAAATCAGTAAAGATAGACAAGATTTGACTAGCATATTTTGCAAATTTGCCTTAGTTAATATTTATAATGCACTGCATTTGAAATAAGTAAAATACACATTACTTACACACTGAATGTTTACCAAAACTGGACTATGTGAGGAGCAATAAAACAAGTCTCAAATTTTAAAGCACTAAAATCATACAATGTTTGTTCTCTGTCCACTGTGGAATTAAGCTAGAACTTGAGTATAGAAAAATAACTATATAATCTCCAAATGTTTGAAATTAAACAACACACTTTTAAATAACCTATTGGTAAAAGAAAAAATTACAATAAAAGTTATAAAATAAATTTAATTAAATGACATTGAAAATATCCATTTCAAAACTTAGGGGAATATAGCTAAAACTCTAATTAGAGAGAAATTGTAAGCTTATATGCATATATTAGGAAAACTGAATATCAATAATCTAAGCTTCCACCTTAGGAAGTTAGAATACAAATATCAAATCAACCCAGACAAAGTAAAAAAGGGAAAAAATAAAGAACATAAATCATTTAAATTTTTTTAAGCTTGCAATTTCTTCTCAGATAAGACTAATACAGTTATAAACATCTCTCAAGATGTTTTAAGAAAAAAATTATAGCATAAATGATCCATATCAGGTGTAAAAACAAAAGGGATATATAGAGATCCACAGGTATAAAAGATAACAAAACAATTCTATGTCAATAAATTTGACAATATGGACTAAACAGTTAAACAAATTTCTTGGAAAAAATAAAACAAAGTAAAACCAACATAATAAGAATGGAAAATATGAAGAATTTGAATTTTTTTAAATAAATAGAACCAGGAATTTAAAAAATTTCCACAAAGGGAATTCAGACCAGGATGGTTTCACTGGTAAATTCTCCCAAACAGGTAGGAAAGCAATTAAGGTAATTTTCCACAAATTCTTCCACAAAGGAGAGGAAAAAAAAAACCTACTGCATTTGTGGCCAATCTAACCTAGATATCAAAACCTGACAAAGGAATTACAGGACAATCTCCTCTTTAACATAGACTCGAAAATCATACACACATATGTATTTATACGTAATTATGTGTGTATGTGTTTTTCAGAAATATAATGTTGGTCTAACACTGAAAATATATTACTCTAATTTATTTCATTTAAAGGATAAAGGAAAAAAAATATTTCAATAGGTTTCGAAAATATCTCAGAAAATTCCTCACTCATTTATGATAAAAACTGCAAAAGTGGCATGGAAGAAAATTTTTTAATATGATGAAGGGTTTCTAAAAAAAGGGAGGAGTCACCCACAACAAATATCATATATAACGGTAAAATACTGAAACCTGAAATCTAGAATCAAAGATGCTTCTCATTTCACCCCTCTTTGCTTGTCTACTTCCTAACTATTCTCCCATGTTCTTCTTAGAAATCTTCCAGGACACTGCAAAAACAGGTTCTATTTCCCTGTTTCCTCTGCTCTATTATCCCACTCTGTTATTAATACCTATTTTTCTCTTTCCCACTAAGCTATAAGCTCTTTTAACACAGTATCTGCTTGTTTACCTTCATATCTTCTAATAACCTGGCACACAGCAGACATTCAAAAATGGTCTGATTAATGTAGAAATACTGAGTGAAGTGAACTGTCCCAAATCTTCTAATTATTGCCAATCTGGACTAGACCTTGGTCTCTTTATTCTACCTAGTCCAGTTAGCTAACCACCTAACAGAACAACCCATCATCTCTTTCTTCTTGCTTGTTCCAGCTTGTCATTGCCACATATTGGTCAAAATTAAAATCAGAAAGATAAGTACAGAGGTCTTAGAATTTAGTCACACGAGGGCATTGAATATCAGTGAGTTAATGCCATATATTTCACCATAGTAACTATTCCTATGGTGAGAAAGAGGTAAGTAAAAGCCATTTAACTATATAGCCAGGGAGCAGAAAATCAAATAGGACTATTCCATGAGTGCATCAGTTTCCACCTTCACATTCAGTGACATCATATTGGTAGCCTGAAAATAGCCATGGGGCAGTGTTTATGCCACGGCAAATGCTACAAGTTAAGAATTTTTTTGTTTGTTGTTTGTTTTGTTTTGTTTTGTTTTGAGGGCTTTCTATTAATCATTGAGCTACCACTGGTTGTTACCTTACTCACGTACCATATACATACTGGATCCATGACAATTATTCTAGTTCATTTCATTTCCTCTGCTTAATAACCACTGTGGCAGCCATAATTAAGACTAAGGCAATAACTAAGTGATTTTAAATAAGTTATATTTTGGAGGCGAGCTTCTTATTCCCACTCCACCAGATTCACCTGCCCCTGATTTAGGTAGATTTTGTCAAGAGGTCATTAGAATGCTTTTTTCTAATCAGCACTAAAATTTCAGGTTCTGCATTTCAGTGAAAATATTCTAAAAACAAGATTGCTGCTTGAATCACTTAGAAAATGGTAGGTGATCATGATGCATATTCATGGAATATCATTGAAAGAGAAATTTCTTTAACAGAATAGAAAAAAATTAAAAACCAAGGAAATTAGCAGAATCTCAAGTATAAGGTACATGCTATTAGAGATCACTTTATTTCACAGTTTAGGGTTAAATTAGATGAAAATTGATCTATCGACATTTCCATAATTGCCTGCAATACCACAAAATAAAATTCTCAGTGTTCACCCATCATATTTTAGTGCTGAACACTTCATGCAAGCAGCTGTTAATGATGCCAAATATAGTTTTCACAGCATGCAAAATGAACTAATGACCAAGCCCACATTTTAAATTTCAGAGATGTTCTTTTTTGATGCAATTATTCCTAAATTCTGCAGAGATCACAGTCTGCTGATCCACACAGAGGTCAGAAGGGAGGATTGTTTATGATGTCAAGGGTCTAGCTAGCACGTTCTCCCTGTTGCCAAAATTAAAATAACCAAAACCTTTTCCACATGTGAAAATAGATATGTGCAAGCAGTCTCTATCCCTTGAGGTTTTTACCACATTCTCTGTGTGTGCTTGTGATAAAGAACCTCCTTGGGATCCTACAGGCTGGGTTTAGGAGTCAGCTGGAGCGCTTCAATGAACTGGGCCCAACCGCTGAGGCAACAAAGTAGGGAATGCAGCTGACCATTGACATCACTCTGGTCAATGGATAATATAAGTTGGATAAATTTGTTCTGTTATACATTATATTGTGGTGACATTCAGGAAATGGTAAGATTTATGCTTAAATTAGGTAGATCTCCATATTTTTAGAGTTGATGTATTTCACATATAAAAGTAAAGCAATATTTAGTGATGGGTAGTTAGGAATCATTACCACATGCCTCAGTGGAGAAATATTATATTTAATTCTGTACCAGATAATTCCACATCATTTGATCTCCCAATAATTCTCTAAATATTATCCTGTAAATTTAGCAGGACCAATATGTCATATGCTTTGACAATGTATAAAAACCTGAGGAAAGCTTTTGCAACTTTGTGAGAAGAAAGCTTTCAGGTACATGATTTTTATACCTATCTATCTCTACCTATATAAAGCTTATTTTTGAGTGCTTAATAATTGAGTCCTTACTACTTACCAAACACTGCAACACCCCATTTTGATCTGTATTATCTCAGAATATCCTCACAATACCCCATGAGATATGTAATATAATGTGCAGCATTTTACAGATGGGAAACAGGAAAAGCAACTTGCCCAAGGTCATAAAGATAGTGAGTAGAGGAGCCTGAATTTGAACCCAGGCAGTCTCTCAGCAAAGTCTGGGATCATAGCCACGGTGACATAAGGCTTCCTAGGAGCCAGATGGGCCCCGAGCAAGTCTCGAAAACCATTTGGAGTCACTGAGAACGAACCAGGTTACCATCAGAGTCACATCACAATTTTGGGCAACACAGCAATGCCGAGCAATGCCATGTGTTTTGGATTTTGGTACTATTGAATGGAGGATATCATACATTCATTAATGACAATTAATTACACAAAATATCTATCAATATATTCCTTTGTAATTAAAATATTTGGGTCTAAAATGGGTTTTATATTTATTTAGAACATATGCATTCATCACTTTTTGAAATTTAAAGCACAAAGTAGTTCCAATCAGTGACAATAATTCAAAATATTGACATACTTTGAAATAGTGTTACCAAGAGTGCAAGCATCATAATTCTTCTAATCTTCAGGAAGCAAAATGAAAACAAAATGCCAGATCATGTAGAGTTCCTTTTTTTAACTTTCAACATCATCTCTACAATGTTTCTCAAATATTTTATTACTGAAATACTTTATTGCATTAGCTCTAATAAAAGTCTATCTAACTCAGATGAAAAACAACTAATATACTTATATTTAATAATGAAATCATTTTCCCCATTCTAGCACAGACTATGAGACAAAGAACGTGTAGGTTTCTGTATTTAGTTTTTTATATGTTTTCCCCCTTGTTGATGGTTCATTCATTTTAAGCAATATTTGCTACTTACCAGTTTCTAAAATCTTAATTTGAAATCCTTCTTAGTGTTTTTAAAATTTTCGTTATTATTACTAGTTTCAATTATATAGTACATTGGTTAGACATTCACATAGTTTATAAAACAATCTCCCTGATTGCTCTTTCTCTCCCCTGGCTCTACACCTAGCCATTACATTAACGCTAACTACATTCCTATGCCATGCCCTGCTCCCCATGACCATCTATCAATTACTAATTTGTACTTCTTTAACCCTGCTCCCATGACCATCTATCAATTACTAATTTGTACTTCTTTAACCCTTCACCCCTTTCTCTCAGCCCCCCCAAACTCCCTCCCCTCTGGCTGTCACCAGATTGTCCTCTGTATTTGTGAGTCTGTTTTTGATTAGTATGTTCTTTTTCTTTCTTGGATTCTGCATATAAGTGAAATCATATGGTATATATACTTCTCTACCTGACTTATTTCTCTCAGCATAATAGCCTCTACCATTGCAAATGGTAGGATTTCATTTTTTTAATGGCTGAGTAATATTCCATTGTATATATGAACATAAATTCTTTATCCAATTGTATGTTGATGGGCATTTAGGTTTCTTCCATATCTTGGCTATTGTAAATTGTGCTGTCATAAACATAGGGGTGAAAGATCTTTATGAATTATTGTTTTGGTTTTCTTTGGATAAATACCCAGAAGTACAATTGCTGGATCAGAAGGTAGATCCATTTTTAATTTATATGTTTCTTATATAAAATACATATCCACATAAAAAATTCTCAATTTCAAATCACATTTAATATTTTTTTCTTTACTACCCCATGGCACTAAGTTCTGCTTATAAGAAATTGCCCTACCCCACTTTATATTTCATGGACTCATATATTTATCTTGTTAAATTATAAGCTCTGAATTATAGCTCACTGAGAACAAATACTATCTCATTCATCTGTCTAGCGCCTGAGGTAAGTAGCAGAATGAGTGCCTTGTATCATGAAGATGCTGTTTAGACAGCACTGCAAACTAAAGAGTAGAATCAGATTAACATTAAAGCACCCACGTGTCTCCTGAAATATTTTGATATTACTAATTGGGTAAGTTTCTTTAATGTGCCAAATTTTATAGCCGCTCTTTAAAATGTATTTGAAATAGGATTTCCTAGAAATACACATAAATTGTCAATATAATAAAATCATGCACATTTTAAAAATAAAAAGACATATTAAAGGTAGTTGACTTCTTTTGGATCTCATATTTCAATACTAAATTGAACAACAACAAAAATCAAGGATGATAATCCCTTCCTTCTTTTTTCATTTTATTTGGTTGGAGATAGAGAGTGTAAGTAAAATGAAATACTCAAAGAAACCACCACAACTGACATACTTTACCTTTCTTCAAAAAATCAAACAAATATTTAGAAAAAGAATAGACTAAAATATGCTGGGCCCAATTATGCAATTTTTCCATGAGAATATACTTTTAGACAACATAGTCAAACTGTCCTTGTATATTACATCTCCTGGACTATTTTCCATTTGGGGAATATCAAAACTGTTAGAAGAAAATGAATAATCAATTAATGCCTTCCTATTTCCTTGGACACTACCATTTCCTATAAATGTGCTGGAAGTAAGTAAAAATAAAGCTCCAATTTTAGAATATGTTTGGGAGTGAAGACCATACATTTAAGAAATGTTTATTAAAAACATCTTTACTATTTAATGTATTTCTAAAATGAAATATTTTATAATAGAAAGGGGTATTAAGGTGAGAATGAAACCCATAATCTTAGAAATATGTGCATAATACATAGTTACAAAATGTGTAAATTAAACTGGCAAAATATGTCATCTCCAGTGAGCTGCTAAACATTATAACCTGCTCTATTAATCATGTCATTGGAACTAATGGACTTTTTGGGTCAGGAATCTATGAAACAGCTTATAAAGGATATAAAATGAGCATGTATTTATAGAAATGAATTCTGTGTACTTTTCATAACACCTTGCAACACTGCAGGTGTAAAATGGCAAATATCTAGTTTAAACTAAAATGGTGCATAGCTATTAATATTTAGGTTCTCTGCAACTATTTTGGCACTGCTTACCCAAGTGCAGCAAAGATACAACTCTCAGTTTCTATCTGTTCTTTCAGAGGGATAAAATGGTCAGTAAGGGAAAGGTAAGCTGACAGAGCTCAGTGTGAGGGGGATGTTTTTCAAAATTATAACTTACACAAGATCTCCCAGGAATTAATGCAAAGATGAATGTACCAGAGCTGACATGAGGATGAAAACGATATTTTATATAATTCTGTCAGCAAACCATGTGTCTGCCATCATAATTCATGGTCTTAGCTATTTTGCCCTTAGCAAAAATAACTATATGCAATGTAAGCAATAATTTGGGCATTGAGCAGTATTTTGAGTAGAAGTGTTTTTAATTTACATTAACTGAAAACAGAGGTTTTGAATCACCAGTCTCCAGATGAATGGCAGATATTATAACTCTTTAACAATAATTTAAAACATCAAATACTCTCCATTTCTAAACGATTTTAAGATATTTTACAAAATAATCCGAATAAGATAAATGATCTAGAAATTCAATGAATTATGAAAAATATTCTAAATTAATCACTTTGATATTAATATATAAAATGATAATTGTAGAAATTTAAAATTTATGCCATATGATGACCTTTGAAAAGAGCACATAATGCCAAAAATAAACTATCATCTGCCAACCACTTAAATGTATTTTATTATGCTAAAATTCTGACCAGATTTTGGTAAAATAATTGAACTGCAATAGAAAATAAATCTCTGTGACATTGGTTCTTCACCAAAAAGATAATATATGTTAAAAATATACAGAATAAAATTTTTTGAAGAAAGAATGAGTATCCATATTGGAATAAATTGGTCTTATATTCAAACAATTAATTTTATAACCGTTAATATGTTCATGAACATGAACTCAGTACTATGTGCGGGTCCCTTAAAATCTCTCACAGTTGCCTAAAATCCTCAAGAATTTACCACTCCACATACACAGTAACATTAACTGGTCATCAATGGACTGAGTCAAACTATAGCAGAGTCTGGAAACCTCACAACTGGCACAAGGCAGGACGTCGTCCACTAACCTTCCAAAATTACATATTCTCTCAAAAGTTGAAAACTCAAGCGGCAGTCATCTTCAAAATATTGGTCAGAAAATTTCTTTACTTGGAAATGTAAAGTTTTTTAGTGTGAATCCAAAAAGCTGTACAGGGCTTTAAAAATGTGTGCAAAACTGAGAGAGAAAAGTGACATGTAATAATGCTAAGGTGTTTACTGGAGCTTTGCATATTAGAGGAATTTAATTATATCTGAGTCACAGTGACTAAAAAGTCATAAAAGAGCTCTCTATGTATATGTATCAACATATAAACACCTGAATAGGAAAGAAAATCTCCTCTTCCCACTAAGATGTCCCTTTTAAATAACATTCCTATTTGGGGAGAAAAGCCAACGTGATAGAAGTTCGTACCACCTTTGGCCACATAGATAAGTGCTTAGAAATGAATAAGAGATGGTTAGCCAGAATTCATGTAGTGTGTTGATATACATGCCACTGGATCTTGACTTGTTTTGTTCTTTGCTTTTCAACCATCACTAAAGAAACCACATACCCTTCCATCCCAATGTAGCTTTGGAACTCAGGAAAAATGGAAACCCAGTTAACATGACAATGGTGTTCCTGACAGTTAATGGGAGATATTAAAAACTGAGCCTAGTTTTGTTCTTCACCATTTCTTTCCTGCACAAACTAGGTGCCTGACCACCCTCAGACTCCTTCAGTACACCAAATGCACTCATTCTAGAGGGTACCACGATGTAATGAGGCAAAAATTACATTTGGGAAGGAGAAAAGTCCAAGTATGAAGCCTGCATCATTGATTCTTTGGCTGGCTTATGGTCACCTCTGTGCTCAATATATAACATGTACACAATGTATGACATACCCATATCTTTCTACCGAAATTTTATTATCATTATCTCTGATATCTTCTCCAGTAAGCTTTGAGGCCCTCAAGAACAGAGACTATGTCATTCTTCTCTGTAACCATGGATGGCCCAGTTTTGGGCATTTACTAGATATGTATAAAAGGTTAATGAAAGTAAGTAAACATCATAAACTTGGGAAAACTATTCAACTTCCCTAAGCAATTTCCTCAAAAAAAATAATTATCCCTCTAAGCAAGGTAGAAGTAAAATATCTATTTTGATTTTTATTTTTTGAGAGTCATGGTAAAATATTTGCAAAGCAATATTGTACAAGATATGTGGCCAATAAAAAAAGCATTTTCCTTCCCTTCCTTCTACTCTGAAAAAAAAAATCTCAATAAAGAGGGCAGAGAGCACTTGCTCAGTCATAAATAGGACACAGAAGGTGGATGCACTGATCTTTCTGAGAAATCAGAGTTGTTTAACACTACAGTGGCTCAAACAAGGGCTTGGAAGCAGACAAACCTAGGCTTTATTCCATTTTAACTACAGGAAATGGGGAAAATAAGTCAGCTTCTCTTTAAACCTCAGTGTCTCAATTAGCAAAAGAGAAATAATACCCACTTTCTAATAAGTTTGTATGAATTTAAATGATAAAAATGCCTAAATAGAGCTATTACAGAGATTAATTTTAAGTATCCGATACATGGTGGCTAAATCTAGTCAACCACCTATCATTAAAATAGTGCAAAGGTGAGTTTCATATAACCTGTGGACACATAACCTAGAAATATTTTTTAAAATAGTAACACATGTGAGGCTTAAAAAGGATAACTAAAATAATGGAAAATGAGTTTGAACAGTGGCACTCTCTAGCAGATGCAACAAAGATGCAAGCTTTGCTGTTTCATAGATAACTATTTTCCTCTCTGGAAGAGGGGTAACAGAGAGGAAGCAGGAAAACTACACAATGCCTATTGAACTATTTGAACCTTTTTCTTTTTTCTTTTTTTTTTCTTTCTTCTCTTACAAAGAACATCTCTGAATAACAAGCAAACATTCTACTCTTTCACCTGTATTCGAAACCTAGAAATGAACATTTCTAAAGCTCTGCAGACTTTTCTGAGTCATCCTGCTGCATTATATGTCCAACTTCTCTGAGACAGGTCACACCCCTGTGCCTGCAGAGGCTCCCTCACCCCGCCCAGTCCACCCCTGGATTTTATCCCCAGAGCAGCTGCCTCCTCAGCTTCCACACCAACAGCCGCCTGCACATCCATCTGCTCCTCTGCTTAAGCTCTGCTCGTCGTCATCTTTCCTGGCTACCCACCAACTCGCCCACAACTTCTAGATAGTAAATAGATCTGTACCAGAAAGAAAGGTGGTGCATCTAAAATTAAAATCCTGAAAAAAAAAGTTATCAGTCATAAACACATCAGCACATTTTACTTAGTGTTCGCAGTTAACAAAGTGCTTTTCTATACATGACTGCATTAGGCCTGTACTTACTCCTGATATCTTACTCCAAATAAAAATAAGGTGCCATTCATTAAGTGCCTCCTATATGTCTGAAGCCATGTCATTTTAACCTCTACAACGAGTCTGTCAGGTAGGTCTGACTTTCACCAGTTTCAGATAGGCAAATCAGGGCTCAGTGCCGGTGATGGGCTCGAGTTTGAGTAACTAGTAACCTATGGAGCTGGGATTTCGACCCAAGTTCTCTGGTTTGTAGTTCAGCATTCCTTCTCCCTAACTAGAAAATAGGATGTCACGATACTTGCTTTTTGGTTTGCATGTTAACAGCCCATTTTCTACACCAGAGTATAATCGCTATGAGGGCCAGGACATCTGCTTTGTCCACTGGCCTTATTCTCAGCACCAAGAATAGTGCCGAGAGTGGATTAGGTTCATGTAAGGGATGAATAAGAGAAGCACCAAAGGACATTGCTGAGAATAAATGCTAATGTAGTTCCAAGAAAAGCAGCATGCTGACAAGGATTTTCCCTTCTATGCATAGAATGCACTGTTCAACAGAAAACATTCTCATGAAAAGTTTCATCAAGGTTTCTAAAAGCTACTGCCACCCACAGCCATTTGTGCTAGCCACAGGTCTATTTTCAATGTTTATAGAAACAAACAGTCATATTCTGCCACAATCATTGCCTGTGTATATGTAAAGACAAGGGATATGACACAGCGTATAAACAGTCAGCTAAGAGTATTATAGAGAAAGAACTCATTCTCATTCAGAAACATAATATTGAATTAAAGTGAACAATTTTTAACTACTTGTCTACATAAATATAGGCCAAACTAGGCAGAAACTGCTAGAATCTACTTATTTTCAAGGCTGCTTTATATGTAGACTCTTTCCTTGGACAATTCAAGTGCATTCATGTAGAAGAGCCTGGTCAAGACTTCTGCTACATGCCAGTGAAACCGAGGGTCCTTATTACTTCAATTAAATTTAGTTTCAAATCCAGGCTCTAGAAATCCTATCTCTCTGTTTCTCCTTATGCCTCTCAGACATCCAGCCTCCCCCCCACCCCCCCCCACCCCGATAATCAGCAAGCCCAAGGCAGCAGAGGATAATAGCCAGGACCTGACTGATGGTCACACTGTCTCGACCTCTGGCAGGCTAAAGATAACATCTTGACCTAGGTTATGTTTCAGTTCCTGAGCCCTAAGGTAGAACAACCCTCTGGCTACTTTTCCATGAAATCAGACAGGTGGACATCAGAAAAGACATCAGAGCTGTCCTCATGACTTGAATAAATAATTTATTACCCTTATCTCACCTTGTACCAATCAGCTCCAAGCATTAACCCCATCATCTAACATGGTGTCTTGTGATTTTACCCTATATAATCTGTAATGTACATGCCACCGGGAAGCCAGGTCTTAGGAGAACTAGCTCACCTGTGTCTCCCAGCTTGGTGCCATTTCCTTAAATAAACCTCTACTTTTCTTTGCTGCAAACTGCTGTTCATGACCCCTCTGCTTTTGTTGCACATAGGCAAACAAATCCCTTGATTGTGGTAGTACCAGCTGCCAGTCACTGAATATCCCTGTGCCTCAACGTCTTCATCTGCAAAATGCCTTCCCTGCTTCATATACACGGTTATGAAGTTTAAGTAAAATACAATGTAGTTAAATGCCCTTGAAACCTGTAAAATGTCCTACAATGGTAATGAATGTGATATTATTATTTTATTTCTCCTAAATTCTTACTAATAAAAATTGAACACATTTTCTTGATTAGATGAATGCAGATACATTTTATAAGGTCATATGATTATTTGCCATTCAAAAATAAAATTATAGACATACCCCTGTTTTGGATATTAAAAGCAAATAATGCCAAAGTTTGCTAAGATGAGATGCCATGAAGGACATTTTACCTAACCAAGACACCAAACACACATGAACTCAGGTGAGACGACCAACAGTTGAAGATGGGTTACAATCCAACTGTTTGTTTTATTGTTTCTACTGAGCTGGAAAATTCTCTGGGATGAGGACCAACATTGTCTTCATTTTTATGTAATCCACAGGGTTTGAAAAGATACCAGCACATCATGGTTACTCAATTCATAATACTGAATGATTTAACTGAATAAAAACTCAATATGTCACTCCATTTCTCATCTTTTCTGAAAAATTGATTTTGGCATTTTATTTTAATGTGTTTATTGTAGGGTCAGCTCACAATGACAAGGCTACCACGCACACCTGAAATCCCTCATCTCCATAAACCACTGTCACCAGTGTTACCCCCCATATATACAAGTGGAGCTCTAACAATATTTTCCCAAAAAGTGATGTAGTGTTAAGCCTTGGTTATCACATATGCTTGGAAACAGTTGACACAGGTAAGGAAAAACCAACACTTTTGATCAAATTTCATGTCTACTTACAATTTTATCCTTTTCCCCTGTGCTTAAGAATTTGTATGGGCTTATGAATTCAAAGATTTGCATTTTAACCTTTTTTCCTCTCCCTCTTCAAGGAGAGGTGTTAACGAGCAGAGACAGATCACTAAGTCTAGAGAGTTATCAAGTTCAAAAAATTAAGTAATACGTCAATGGCTTATGTATGTCTTTGTAGCTTTTTTTTTTTTTTTCAAAGATTCAGGCTCCAAATATGTATATAAGTGGCTAAAATGGGGTTAGTATGGAACAATAGAAAGAGAAACAGAATGTGAATTGCAGAATTAGATTGTAGGAACTTCTACATACCCTTCAATGTACATTAATAAACATTTGTTCAGCATTTCCTATGTGTAAAGCGCTGTGCTAAAGCTGGGGTAAAGTGCTATATGATAGTTCCTGCCTTCAAGGAGCTTACAGTTTGGATAGATACTTTCATCAGAAGTCCATGAGTAT
This sequence comes from Eonycteris spelaea, assembly GCA_003508835.1. Lineage (NCBI taxonomy): Eukaryota > Metazoa > Chordata > Mammalia > Chiroptera > Pteropodidae > Eonycteris > Eonycteris spelaea. The sequence continues at coordinate 6,895,116 of PUFA01000043.1, read as the reverse complement.
AGCCATAATCAGGATATCATGTGCAATCAGAAGTTAATTAAGCTAAAGGAATTTATTGAGCTTTGATTGTATCACTGCAGCTAAAGGACCACTGAGTTTAGTTATTTTTCACTCACTAACAAAATATAAATTTATGATAAAGCCCTTTATTTCTCTTAGAAATTTAACTCCTGAAAATACTGACATCAAAATCATTTGATAAAAAAGTGTTCACTATTAATAATAAACTTCACAACACACTTACTATATGCGGGGGTTTATTTGTGTTTTTCATATATGGAAAAGAGGCTTTGAGTAGCCAAGCAAGCCTTCTAAAATGTCATAGTTAGAGGGGACCAGAGCCAATCTTCAAACCTGGTTTTGTATAACGCTTGATAACTACAAAATTTTGTTTAGAAATTTTTAAAAGCCAGCAAACTAACACACGTGCTTTCTGGTTGAAGTGATGATCTGAGATCGGTTTGTGTATTTAAAAAAAAAGTATTGTCTGTTTTGGCTAAATGCTTATTTGAATTTGTCAATTTAGTACTACCAATTTCCATTATTTTCCTTGAGGAAAGGGCTGAGAAAAAAAAAAGGCTCAATTGTCCAGTGGCATCTCCCACCAGGAGTTCATATTCTCTCATTGTCATGTAAGTTAAAGAATGTTTTCTGTTTATAACACTCATGAGAGTCCATTTCAAAAGCTTTCTCTCCATAGTGCCCTAAAGCTCTGTGTATACCTGGCTTTCTTTAGAGTTGGCCCCAAAACACTGAAAATATTTTGCATAAAATTGCTCTGAGGTTAGTGTCTTGTTTCCCTCTGGGATCTCTAAGCTTTGTGCTCTGTATTTTATCCTCTGGATTTTCTCATTTCCCTCCTAAAAAGCAACATATGTTTTTCTGGACATTTTCACTGTAGTTTTATTCTAACTTACTTTCATAGACTGAAATTGTAGCTTTGTTGTTTTTTCTCTAGCCTTTGTGGCATATTTGTGTCCATTTTACTTGACAAACTTCACAGAGATGGGTTTTTATATTTGTGGCAAAAGCTGAAAGAGTGATTTTTTTTTAATGGCCCTCCACAGAGAATAAATATTCTAACAGAGCAATAAAGTTAAATCTCACTGCATGTCACACACTAGAAAGAGATGGTGAATGATTATTTTGTTTTTATACACTGGGGAGTTTTTCCTCACATTAAAAGGGAAGAGAATTCTTTCTTAAAAGAAAGGCTCAGTATGAAAATTGAGGTGTAAAGAGAAGGTAAGTACACATGAAAAAGAATATATTGGGATATTTTAAATCCAGGCAATATTCTGTTCAATCATAGGTGAGGCAACAGCAGGCTGCAAAAACACGAACTCTAGCAAGAGATGTAGCTATATGATAGCAGCCTCCAAGATGGCTCCGAATGAGCTCTATCTCCTGGGTTCCATACCCTGCATTGTTTCTTCCTATACTGCACAGCACTGATACAATGAAACATTATTTGCCACCTCTGAGATTAGATTATACAACTAGGTCTCTCTCTCTCTCTCTCTCTCTCTCTCTCTCTCTCTCTCTCTCTCTCTCACTTGCTCTGAGGGAAGCCATGTCATGAGCAGCTCCACCAAGTCTCAATGCGAAGAAACTGAAGACTCCTGCCCACAGCCATATAAGTGAACTTAAAAGCATGTCATCTTCTTTCAGCCGAGCCTTCAAAGATAGTATCCCTGTCCAACAGCTTGACTACAACCTCACGGGGGACCTGAAACTGGAACTACTCAGCAAAGCTGTCATTGGATTCCTAACCCTCAGAAACGGTATGAGATGTTTGTTATTTACAGTTGGTAAGTTTGGGGGTAATTTGTTAGAAGGCAATAAATAGCTAATACAGTAGCACATCAGTTAAAGGGGATGGTAAGACACAGGATACAGGCATAGCTGGGAACTTAATCAGACCCCTTACTGGCATTAGACTGAAGGGTAAGAGACAGAAGTATTCTAGCTGATGGTGATGAAAGATGATGATGATGATGATGATGATGTAATAAAGAAAATTATTACAATAATCATAATAATAACAGTTAATGCCTATTTAGTGCTTACCATATACCAGGCCTTGTGCTAGGCACATAGCCTACGTGGTCTCATTTAATTCTCATATAAACTTTTAGACTGAGAATTATGAAAAAACTAAGGCTGGGAAAAGTCAAATAAATTGCTCCAAGCCACACAGTTAGTAAACAGTAGAGGTGAAGGGTTAAAGAAGTACAAATTAGTAGTTGATAGATGGTCATGGGGATGGGGATTTCAGCATAGGGAATACAGTCAGAAGTAATGTAATGGCTAGAAGGAGAGCCAGAGGAGAGAAAGAGCAATCAGGGAGATTATTTCAAAAACTATAAAAATGTCTAACTAATATATTATATACTTGAAACTAATAAAATAAAATTTAAAAAATATAGTGTGACAATTAATTCTTTATCCATGATATTCATCATTTAAACCATTTTACAATACATAGAACAACTGATGAATTCTATTTTCTCTGCAAATTTTGCAATATGTATATCACAATAAACCTCCCATTTTTAACCACTTATTAAAGGGCAAAGACATTTTGCTTACTTGATCAATGAATAGAAATTTTGAGTGTCTACTAGGCAAGATGTTTTGTATAAAATGTTACTACTTTCACATGAAACATGTTTAACAATATAATGCTTGACAATAACCTGTAAAGAATTAAAAAGAAAGCTCATTTATACAAAACAAAGGAGGTCCAAGTTCATCAAATAACCCAGTTTGCTCCTACTAAGTTCATGATATAGCCTACTGACACTACTATTTTGTTATAAAAGAAACAGTAAATTTTATATAAAAATCAGTACTGCCTATTAATAAAGTTGTGCCCTCTAATGAGCAATGGCTGACACACTGCCCTTGTGCCTTCAAATTTAAAAAATAAATGACACATAAATGTATCTTAACCAACAAAGTGACAAAAATACATGTAATAGCATGGTTTTCTCAGAAGGGGATGTTGTGTCCTTAGAAAGAGAGAGTATTTGATGCTGAAAGTAGTAGATTTTCATGTATGTGGTCATACAAACAAAAAGATAAAATCAAAATTAATCTCAATGCCTCATATATCCCTTTTCAACATATGTATGTTTTTTAAGGAGGTAGAGAATTAGTTATTTCCAATTATTTCACTAGTAATTTGGCTCAATCTCCTGGTTTTCCTGGACAAAAGGATAAATCTTTGAAATAAATTATTTTTTTCATACTATTTTGGATTTAGGGAAAATATTCTTTAAAAGGTGATCATACCCTTAAAAAAAAAGAGGCAAATGTACACATTTCACAGATGAGGCCTACACCTAACCTAAAGCTTAGTGTAATTATCCCTAAGAAGGCCAGATCATTTTTAGTACAGGCCAATGAAAATGTTCTTATTCTGCCATAGGCTGAGGGCCTTACCCTGCTACAGTGATTTGTTTTTACATGAAAGCACTTACTAGGACAGGCTATAATTTCTGCCAAAACATAGCCACAGTTCCCAATATAAACTCTACTAAAATGAGTCTTCCGGACACAGGAAAGCATGTGTTCTTATGGCTGTTTAACACATCTATATGAAGATGAAATCTAGTGGTTTCTCTTCAACTGTATACATTATTAATTAAAAAACAAAAGTCTCTTGCTAAATACAGGGAAAGACAAAGACAGAGAGAGAGAGAAGTACCATGGCTTATAGCACTGTTTCATAACTTTTCACATATTACCCCTTCCCACCTATGGAGGAAAATAAAGTGTTAAGAAATAAGATTTCATCAGGTAGGGTTGATCTTAGACGCTGTGGATAAACCATTGTAATAGCTAATATTTTTGCTATATCGCTGCCCCAATAAGAGTCAACAATATGCCCCCATTGAAAATTAACATACTACAGAATTAAATCTAAACTTCTCAACCCAGGAGTTAAAACCAAATCTATGACTCTATGTTATTTCTCCCACCTTAACACTGATTGTACCTATAACCCAATGCAGACTCTTTGAAGTCAAAGATTCTGTCATTCATTATGGTAATTCTGGTATCCACCCCAGTGTACAGCACAGTGTGTAGCACAAACTAACACTTTCTGGTAGATAAATGACCTTCACAGTTCTCCAGACCTACAAGATTCTTTCAGGTCTTTAATCCATTCTACACACTTTCCCTTTATTGTAGCCTTAGAAATTCTCTGGTTTCAAGATTGAGAAGCCAGTCAGACTAGGAGTTTTTTTGTTGCTGTTTGCTTGTTTGTTTCTTTATTTTGTAAAAATTGGCTTACTGGAAAGATTCAGAGAAAATTTCGCAGAATTAAAAGGCAAGAATGACAGTCAAGGCTGTAGGAACTGGGCTGTCTCTATCTGGGGCTCTGTGTTCTCCTAATACTACTGTCCTATCCTCAGTAGATCAGATTCTTTTGCTTGTATGAAGTCCACAATGACTGTCAACTCCAAGTCTACATGATCTTAACAGCTTCAGCATTAGTTACTATCTTTCAATCTCTGTGTCCCTTAGCCCAAAATCTTGGAAGAGAGATTCTGATTCACAGCACAAGCCAGATTATAGATAGACTCCTTGGAATCAGTTGTTTACAGTGCCTGAACCATCTGTGGCTAAGTTCCATAATCACGGTACTAATATGGCCTTTAGCAGTGTCTATGCATGGGCATAGGCATTCTTATGAGGAAATATGGTGTAGAAGCATTACTGGCATTTTAATACAAATAACCTCCCTATTCCTACTTCTATTCATAAACTTCTAGGCTCCCTTTAAGACTTAGTTCACAAGCTAACTTTCCCTCTGATATCTTAACCAAACCTCTCGTTCAAGTTTAGTTCTCCTAAGCAGTGCTCTTGCAGCTCTCGGTTTCAACCCCAGTTCACGCGTGCTTTCCACTATGCTGCATATTCCTCAAAGTAGGAACTGCCTTTTATATCTTCTTTAAGAGAGCTCAGATATTTGTTGAATGAACAAATGCCGTCTGAACATGCATTAAAATTTCTCAGTAATGCATTCAATTGTCTTGCAATAAACACACCAAATTCCTGCCAAATTTCTGTCTGGGTAATAATGAGAAAGAAGAAAAGGACCGGAGGGATGAATACAATGAAGGTGTGCTCTGATCATTCCAAGGAGTAATGGAAACAATCTAGTAAATAACTTTGTGACAGTAGGAACCTAAAAATCACATGGGGAGGTTACAAATGATTTTAATCTCTTACCTTCACAATTATCTGATAACCAAGGGTATTTTTCTTTAAGGCCTAATGGAATGTTTCTGTCATTTTATAGGCATGCTGATGATTTCAGGCCTTTCCACAGTAATTTTTTTTAAATAAAGGTAAAATTAGGTGTTTATAATAATAATGAGCATTGTTTAAATGTGGTAGAAAAGGTTTAAGATGCTTTTTTTTGGCCTGATCTCCATGTAGACGGATAAATATGTTCTTTCACTGTGCTGCCGTGAACATGGAAGTTATTGCTATGTGGTTTTCAGCAGCTGAATTAATATTTTTGTTAATGTTCAACTTTATCAAATAAATGACAATAGGAAACATTTTAAATGTCTTTTTCAGTAATTTGATCATGACATACTTTCTCACCTGGCTATTAATGTCAGTGTACACACTGTAGGCACACATAGTGTTAGAAACTGTGACTATACATGTTAAAAATAATAAATATAAGCAATTTTCAACAATAATTGGTTAATCCATCTTTACTTACACTAGCATAGTCACTGGGTGAGATAATGTACTTATAGGCTCCCCTCAACAAAGAATTTTATTTTTTAATTTTAAGTAGTATTTCCATTTTCTGCCAATACTGTTAAAAATTTTGCTGCATTCCATGGAGAGCAAAGTTTGCTAATCAGCAGACTCTGAGACTCATTGATTCAATTTTATTTATTTATTTATTTTGTAATGGAGCACATAACTAAATCAGGAATTTGCACCATATCCTGAGGATACAAGTGAGAGTTAAAAACTGTTTTCCAAAATTTGGCAAAATGATCAGTCTACAGGTTGGAAACTGAGTTTTCAAAAGCACAGACAGATGCTTTTGAAAGTGAGGTTATTTGTATACTAAAGAGGAATTCTTAAGTGAATAGCTAGAGCCTGTATAAACTTAAGTATGAAATTCTGATTGACATATTTTCCAGTTACTCTAGCTGTGTAACAGATTAATAAGGTAGTGGTGTTATGCTAGAGGATTCTGTGGGTCAGGAATTCGGACAGCACAGTGGGAATGGCTAATCTCTTCTCCATGATGTCTGTGGTCTCAGACGGGAGACTCAGGCTAAAGGCTCTGAGTTAAATCATCTGAAGCCTCCTTCACTCACATTTGATGACTGATGCTAAATGTCATGCGGGTCCCCATTTCCTCTCTGTGTGGGCCTCTCCATGTGATGTCTACACATTGGTTTTGTGTGACTTTCTCACAACATAGTGGCTCAGTTCCAAGATCAAGTGTCCTGAGAGAGAGAACTAGGTGAAAGTTCTACCACTTTTTATGACCTAGACTTTGGGTTTCACTCTATTGGATTGAAGTGAATCACTTAGGCTGGCCCATATCCAAGGGAAGGGAACAAAACCCCAGCCGCATCATTTTGGAAGAAGGCCATGTGAGAGGGCATTTATTGGTGTGGCCATCTTTGGAAAATATAATCTGCTACAACATAAATTAGACACAACTATACTTTCATTATAAAAAATATGTTAAAATCCACAAAGAAATGTATCTTTCTGTATTCTAGTCAAACACTTATAGTATAACACTTATAGGCTAAACTATGAGAGAGTATATTTTAATTAGTACTTTCCCCTCATCCTCAAATAATTTTTTTATAGTCATCTATTTCATGGTAACGTCTCACCTTTTGCATTTTCTCTGGCAATGACAGCCTGGTAGGTAGTTAAGTTTGAACCTGAGGTAAGCAAAATTTTCCCCAAAATATTTTTATGCATGGCTTGGTGCCCAGCAGCACATATGGGAACAATTACTGATTACCTTGCAGTCAAAGTTGACATGTACATGACAACCTAGGAATCAAAAAGGATCTCAGGTAATGAACTAACCTATTCTTGTTAAGCTCCATCTACTCTCATTCCTGAAAAGACCTTCTTAATCTGTAAATCTTACCCATTTTAAAGTCCCGCTCACTACTGAAGGCATCCTCGACTAGACTGAAGAGCTCAGCCCTTCTGCACATATATTTATTCTCTTTTACTGCAATATCACAGAACTCATTTAGCTCCTCCTCTTTTCTCTAATTATATTCTGCTTTAATTTTGCTCCTTAAATAAATTCTTAGCATCCTACTGGGGTGGATAATCAATTCTCACCCACCCCTCATTTTCTCAATCACATACTTTAACTAGTACAGTCTTGAATACAACACATATATCAGTAAATAATCATTGACATCCTCCCTAATTGTAGCTGTGTCATTCAAAATGCCTTCACACATGGTTGGAAGGAAGTTCTAGTTCACGGAGTAGAAGACAGAATAAGATCGCAGATAATGACATCCTTATAAAATTGTTACTGGCAGATATATAAATTAAAAATTCATCTGAGAAAGAAATTCTGAAAAATTCTGATAAAAGAATTAGGACAACAACCAGGAATTGATATTGAAAAGAAAGTAGTACCTTCATGGAACTTTGTTCAGCCACATAAAACATTTAATTTAAAGCAGTCATTGAATCTTCTGAAAAGCTACGTTCACCTCAGGATCACGGGTTCTTTACCAGATAGGCCTCGCCTGCCAGTCCATTCTTCTTACATTCACTTGTTTGTGCAGTTATGTAGACCATTCATAACCTAAAGCGGCACAGAGGTTATTCAATACAATTTTTAGAAGCACCTGTTCAAATAGCTCTGTGGCCTTTGATGTGATACTCTGCAGTTTAACAAAGGGCAGAGTCTGGTTAACCAAGTCAGTACCCTTTTTCTACTTCATACTCAGGAACTGAGACCAAATGCTCTGTCATGTTCTCTTTCATTCTTTCTTCATCACTTTTTCCTTTTTCACATTCGAGGTCATACTTTCCAACATTCTTTGGTTTGTAATATTCAGACAATGTGGTCACAAAAAATGTTTTCCTCAGCAGTGATCTAAGGTAGACCTACATTTAGAATCAACAAGAATCTTTCTGAAGCCCCTTTGACAGGTCACAAAATGTATCATTTTTTTTGCGTCACCGCAGAGTGAGTCCTGACTTTTTCCATTTGTAGCCCTTTCATAAACAACACCAAAAACTCAAAGGCCTTTTCCTTTTTTTAGTTTAAAATGTTCTTTCTCATTATTAACACTTATAAAAAAGAGTTACCACTTACTCATTAATTTCTAGATTTTATATAGGATTGAAATAGTTTTTTAATTAGAAACTACTTCAAAAATTTTGAAATTTCTGTAAAAAGGAGAAAAATTGTATTTGGGATTTGAATATGACTAAGATTTTAAATGCTTTCCAGAACCATTTACTCTAGGGCTTCAATAGCAAGGTTTTTGACCTCTATTTTCAGGAAGGGCACTTACTGCCAGTTGCTCTTATCTAAAATCTGTTTAGCAAGAACAGGCATTGAAAGATAAGAAGCAGTGAAACAGTTTCTCTGATGGCAAATTCTTGATTCCTATAAAACGCGATTAAAAATACACAGCCCGGTAGGTTGGTTTGCTTGAGAAGGGGAAAGGGGGGTGGAGTGGGAGTTCATATATGCTATAAAGTAGTCAGGGTGGGATATGGTCAGGATGTAGTTTACAACAGAAGATGACATCTGTTTCTTCTATTAAAAAAATTGGCAAGTTCTAACTTGTTATATGACCTGTCCAACTTATTTGATCATAGCTGATAAAAACTCTGTCCCAGAGCTCATGACAACTAAAAGGATGACTTGGTTTCTCTAAGTTCTGTGATTTTTATACTTATCTATTTGTAAGACAACTTCTAGTGTCTTGGTTTTATGCTATCATTGAAACCTATACCATGGGAGTGTAGTAAAATGTACAGTAACCCCAAAGCTGATAATCAAGTGATTTTACATCTTGGGATATCATGAGTGATGGTATTGTCAATTCCATTATATTTTGTTTTGTTTTCATTTGCTTGTTTGCTTTGTATTCTTACTGTAGATTGTTTCTCAGGTTTTAGAGATAAATTTTCCTCTTTTTTGTGGGGTACCCAGTATCCTAGCACTGTTTACAAATGAATATGCCAGCATTAGTGTTAATTGACATAATTACTCTCATGTAAGGGACTATATGTAAAGCCAATACTGGTGCACTCATTTGTCCCTTCTAATTTTATTCTCTTTTTCATCAAGCAGCATTCTTGATTGCCTTCTCGCTGTGTCTACATTTACATTTGCCACTTCAAATTTATTGTTTCATGCATTTGAAACAAAGCAAAACAATGACATACGGAATGTGTATAAACAAATATTTATGAAAATACTTAATATATGCTTGACCTCAAAAATCCAGCGGAAGAATAGGAACAAGATTTGGAAAAAACAAAAATTCAGTTAGCAAAAAGAATATCATCTGCAATTCACCTCATCACCCTCTAATTCTTTTTCTTTACTTCTTGGTGGATCAATTTACCACTGGTCCTTGGGTAATAGTTTTACAACTGCATTTGTTTTAAGAGTATGAGGCGGAAGTTTTGTCAAGCACTTTACATAAAGTAGGCCAATTTTAATGAACTTTGTTTATATTTTTCTTCTGCAACTCAAATTTAATTTTGGAAAATTTTACAATGAATACAGCTACATGTAGCCAGAGCTGTGCACAATGCAAATATAGACTAAATCTAATAAATAATTAGTCTCTGGTATTCCAATTCAGCCAGTGGACCAATGAATAATGTAGAAACGCAGTCCCAGGGTGCCACTCTTCAATATCTTTTTCAAATTGCAGTCATAACTATCTGACAACCTAACAGAATTCACAAATGTGGAACACCAAGCTTGCACAATAGTTAAAGGGGAATTAAATCAATATAGACTAAAAAAAGGTCCCATATCCACTTTCCTCTATTAAAGCAAAGTTCATTCTGAAGTGTAAAAAAAAAAAAAACCCAACAATACAATAGGAAAGAGACGTAAATGTATTTTTTGCCTTTTAAATGACAAACTATATTTTTTCTTCATCAGTTAGTTTAAACAAATGGATATATACAGGATACTAAACTAAAATTTTGTGCCAGTCCTTCGATATGAGATCATAGTTTTCAGCTTCATATCACTGAATGATGTAAAATATGAAATTTGCATTTAATGAATTATAACAAAATGAATTGGTTACCGCAGGTTTAAATTTTTTCCTTACTTAAAATTGATCATCTATTGTCATTCCTAAAGAGAGTGTGACTTTAATAATAAGGGAAGAAAGAATAGATACTTGATCTTCCAAAATATACCTATGTTTTTAACTTAACTGTGAGAAAAATCCAATTACCCTGAAGAGAATTTACTTTTCTTGGAAAGAAAAGAAACAGTTTGCAAAATGAGAATTCAAATGACATTATGATGTGTAAAGTGTGTACACAGACAAAAAGGTTCAAAAATAAACTTGTAATCTTGAGTACTTGTGAAAATGAATTTCTCCTCAGCTGCACAGAATACCACTTACTAGAAATTACAATCAAGTGTCCAGTTTGAACATCTTTAAAATGTCTCTTTGCCTAATTCCTATATCTGATTAAAGGAGAAAATAAACTACATTTGATTTACAAATGCGGTCAATCAAAACAAGTTTAGGTAAAGGCATGGAAGTAAAGGCATTTGGAGCTACCTCTTCAGTGATCTTTGGAGAGGGAAAGAGAGACGTGGTAGAAATAATTGTGACACTGAATGTAATTTAGGAATTGAATCTGAATGCAAAGAATAAAGAGAAAGAGCAGGAACCATCACTAATATTCCTAATGTCGAGGTCATCCCTATTTTATCTGGAGATATACCACTGTCCCAATCACCTTAACATTCCATGAGAGAAACAGAAATTAATTTTGGAGGCAGCAGAGAGGAACAGGTTTGGGGAAAATGCTGAATTAGAATCTCATTTTGTAGCACTTTCAAGTCATGTGATATTCACAAAATTACTTAAACTTTTAAGCCTCAGTTTCTTTATCTTAAAAATGGGAATAATATAGTCAAGTCATGAAGTTACTCAAAGAATGACATAAAATATATGTAAAGCACAGTACTGGGCACATAGAAATTATTTTAAAAAACAACAGTTTTCCCCTCCTAGTTGTTCTAAAACAGAAAAGTTTAATTTGAAAACAAAGACATAATGAAAAGGAAAACCAGTGAAGCAAAGTATTCATCCTATACAAGCAACATTAAATGAACAAGTATTTCCAGGCACATTAAATTCTCATTTAAATTCTTAGTGAGTTTCCACAAGGCCAAACATCATATTAGAGTCTTACATGAGGATCTAAAAAAGTAGAACAAGTTTTATCCCTTTTTGAAGTAAGGAAGACAGTAAAGGAACCACGACACCTGACAAATAGTCAGCAAAATTGTAATATAACTGATAAAAGCATGAAAACAGAGAAGAGAGCAATTGAGTATATCTGCAATCAGAAAAGAATTTGGAGATCAATTTAGTTTGGTCTTCAAGAATAAGGAGGTATAATGGTTTTTAAAGTGTCGTGCCAGACCAGTAGCCTCGAAACCACTAGGGAATTTGGTTAGAAATGCAACTTTAGGGGCCCTTGACCTATCGAATTAGAAACCCTGGACGTAGAGTCCAGCAATCTATGGAATAACAAACACTCCAAGTGATTCTGATGTGCACTAAGGGTGAGAACTGTTGAAATAGGAGTTCACCAAGTAAATGAGGATGGAGGAGGGTAACATTTCAGACAAGAAACAACATATTCGGACAACAAAAGAAAAATTCCATATGGCAGGAGTACAGTGTGCATAGAGGTGGGTGACAATGGATGAGAATGGTTCCTCAGCTTGGGGCCAGTTTGTGAAAGTCCATATACCATGTTAAAGAGTAGGGACTTCATCTTAACAAGTAATGGGGATTAGGAGTATTAAAGAGAAACTACTTCTATTCCTTTCAAATTCCTGCACAGAAAGTAGGAGGCATACATGAGAAATCAAATATGAATAAATGAAAGAGCCATATTAAAGAAGCTTGATCAAAGTATCAACAACATTCCCAGAATGGACATACCATAATTAACACCACAGGCTAGTGTCACTCTAAGACAGCTCTGGTCTGGTGGGTGAGTTCTAGATGTAGAGAGACTGGAGCTAGTGATGCCTACCTCCATTCAACTTTACTAAACTTTTTTCATGGGCGAAATCTGCTTCAAGAAGAGTTGTGAGATTACTAAACTTTTTTCATGGGTGAAATCTGCTTCAAGAAGAGTTGTGAGATTTATATAGAACAAGCATGTCAAAGTCACTGCAAACTTTAAAGTATCTACATTGCAAGATACTCTTGTTAATTACTCAATTCTTTCTGTGGAGTAAGTGCAAGGAAATATATAAAAGGAGTATTCTAATTGCTGGGATGAGGAGACTCCATCAGAAATAATTATATTTTTTCTATGCCAAAAAATGTCTTGACTTGGAAGACTACAAATACAAATTCAGAGCCTAGCAAACATGAATGGAAGGAAGAAATATCTAAGGCTCAGGCACACAGAAAGAAGAGAAAACACAGATCCTGCTGCCTCTGGCCCAAATTCGTATATGGATATAATTAAGAACTGACAGTTAATGATAGTACAAAGCAGAATGAGGAACAATATTTGGGCCACTGCACTAAAGGTAAATGTCTTCAAGTTTTAAGCCTGGATGTACATAACATCAGACCAAATGCTGATGCTAGACACAGATAAGAGAAAGCCTTCCAATGAACTATACTCAGACTTCAGGATTAGAAGGGTTTCCAATTTCAGATGCAAAGACAGAATTTTACCATCAACAAATCCAAAGGGGAAATGACATTTGAAAACCAACAGGGTTTTTTGGGTTTTTTTTTTTTACCTTCTCCTGTCTCAAAGCCAGGTGCACAAGCCAAAAGGACAGGATTCAAAGTCAGTTAAAAGCGGGAGTTGCAGACATTCTGCTTCCTGCCAAGTTGTGGGTACACACACACACACACACACACACACACACACACACACAAAACCCTGACTTCTTTGGGGACCTAGCTTTAGCAAATGAAAATACAGATACAGTGCATAAAGTATATCAGAATCTGTCAGACTCCTAGTATTAACAGGGGACCTTAATCTCTCCTTTCTTCCTTTGTATAAAAGCACCTTACTGTAATTTTACTTGTAGCATCAGTTAATGACACCAAATCTAGGTAGTGCCAAAGTATTACAGATCAAGACAAAGCTATTGTTTAAAAACTAGCTTTTATTAATTGCATTAGCTAAATGCATTTATAAATGCTTCTTGTCATAAATATATGTGGTCCTATAAAGATATGTGTGTATATACACTTACATGTGTATACACACACACATATCCTCAGAGATGTTAAAGACTTTTTTTCTCTGATTGCAAAGGTTGGAGGCTTATACAATAGTTGAAAATTTGAAATATTCTGAAACATGAAAAATGACAGTTATAATTCTACCATTCAATGGTAATGGCTACTAATAATTTACCATATTTCCCTGAAGCTCTTAAACATATACTCACATTCTTTAATCACTTAGCATGATATCATAAGTACTTTTCCACATTAAAATAAACCCCTTCTAAGACATGATTATGCCTGCACAGAATTCTATCATGCATATTGTATGATGTAATTGAAACATTTCCCTATTGATGAATATTTGAACATTTAACTTATATTGTTAAGAATTATGATTAATTTCTTTATGTATAAACCATTGTTTCCATTTTTTAAAAAATTTTCCAAACAGTTGATGCAATATTACAACAAACTCTTTAACATTCTTTTGTATTGCCTTCAAGCCTTTTTTGATATAATAATAAATTAGATTAAAATTATATTACTGTATTATCTTTCTTCTTTTTCTTTTTTCTATGTATTAATTTATATCAGAATGTGCCAGATTATGTCAGAATTAAATATATTAATTTCATCTAGATTATTTAGCATAATTTTAGCATTTTCCCTAAACACCAAACATTTTTGGGGAAATTTGTTTTGGTATACTTTTTTTTTTTTTTTGGTAAAAACATTTAAGTTCTACTCTCGCAGCAAATTTCAATTATATAACAGTATGTTATCAACCATAGTCACCATGTTATACATTAGATCTTCAGACCTTATTTATCTTTAATTGAAAGTTTGTACCTTTTTACCAATCTCTAGTTAGGTCCCACCCCATCCCCTGTTAACCGCTTGTTTACTCTCTCTTTCTATGAGTTTTACTTTTCTTAGATTCCACATATAAGTGATAGCATGTCTTTCTCTGCCTGACTTATTTCACTTAGCATAACGCCCTCCAGTTTCACCCATGTTGTCACAAATGACATAATTTTCTTCTTTTTTAAGGTTGAATAATATTCCATTAGATATAATCTATACATTACATAATATAAAATCCTGTTTATATATAATATATAATTAAAATCCTATTAAAATTCTATTATATATAATTCCATTTTATATATATAAGATTTTATTAATTCATTTATCTGTTGATGGTCACTCAGGTTGTGAAAACACAGTTTTGGATGACTAAACAGTAATACATCTTATGGAATTACAATTATCTACATAGCAATAGACTTACTGTTGGGTAAGTGGGTTATTGGAGCTCAGGGCCAATATAAACAATGCTGAAATAAAGTGCCTAGTATTCATATTTTTATATGCACTTCTGATTTAAATAAACAGAATCAAATAAGTATTAAGACTGTAAAATACTTATTTCTAAATGTGCTCTCCAAAAGGTTGTCTATTTCTACAAGCCGTACATTAAATAAACTTTTCTTAACAGACTACAACAGATCAGATATTAATCTGTTAAAATAATTGGCTATTCTAATCCTAGAAAATATTTTAATTTGATTTGCTTTCATTAGATATAAAAATGTCAAATTACCATATTGTAACCTGAGACTTATAACAATATTGTGTATTAACTATACTTAAATAAAAAATAAATATGTGGTTAAATATTTAAAAAGTTTGTTTACTGTTTATAATTATTTCTTATTTTATGAATTATCTATGTAAGGTCTTTGTACTGTTTGCTATGAATATGTTCACTCTCTTATTTTTAAGAGCATGTTATATAAATATGGATATTAATCATCTATCATATATGACATATTGACATAAACACTTATTTATATAATTATCAATGATTTTTAATATATATTTTACCACTTATATAGCCAAATCTATTAATATTTCTTTACAGTTTCTCCTTTATTGCTTCACCCTACTATATGAAAAATATTTATATTTACTTCCAGATATCTCTTTTTTTGTGTGGGTTTTTGTTTTGTTTGCTCTACATTTAACCTTTAAATACATATGAAATCTATTTTTGTGTATACTGCAGCAAAAGGGCCAAGTTTATAATCATCTAGTTGCATTAATATCTTTCATTTAATGATTCTTCTCTTCCTATAATATATAATAGCATGTATTATAGACTTTGTCATATTAATATTTATCAAAATATGTTCTATTAGATAATATATAAATTAATACAGCATATTTTATAGACATATACAGAACAATCTCTAGGTCTTTTATACTCATAATTTTTTCCTATATTTTTTATTCAGCATAATACCACTCTAAATATTATACTTTAAGACTACATTTTGAAAATAGTAGTGATAGTAACACATTTTATCAGAAAACTAGCTGTCTTCAATAATGAATTATGTATTTTTTTCAAATTCAAAAAAAATATGTGACAAAAACATTAGGAGTTTGGTCGAAATCATAATCACATTAGATAAATTCATGAATTTAAAGGAAACTCATATTTCCCATGTGTTGTCCAAGCAGACAATGATAAACTGCAAAATTTATTAGAAGTTTACTTTTTAACACTTTCCACATCTACCCTGCTAGAGTCGGTAATTAAATAGCGAATGAAAAATACAGAAAAATAAGAGAACAATAAAGGAAGATTATCCAGCGCCTAGACAGGAAATAGAAAGAATATTTTAAGTTTTCCACACAGCAGTAGGCTTTTGTTAGATGAATTTTATTCTAAATTCAATAAGTAATTTATCTGGGCATTGCTTTACTTATATATTAACTACTTTCCCAGTAATTTGCTCATATGCAAGTATTTCACATTTTTTAATGTGTGCGGATATCAAATTATCTGCGCACATTTTGAAATTACCATACATTTTTAAAAGATCTAGACCTATTTTAGTGTTACCTTTTTTCTAAGAGGCCACTAAAATGGAACCCAAACAAAACTGAAAGAGAAAACAAAAAAATTAAGTTTTCAATGGTTGGCTGACTTATTATTTAGATTGTTCTTAAAATATTTTAAGCTAAGTGCAGCTTAATCAAATGATGAAATCAAGTAGTGTCAATTTTTTAAACTTTCTATTGAGGTAATTGTAGATGCACAGGCAATTGTGAGAAATAATATGGATCCCATATAGCCTTTACCCAGTTGCCCCAATATTGACACCTTAGAAAACTCTAGTGCAATATCCATCCAAGATATTGACCTTCATACAGTCAAGATACACACAATTTGATGATCATAAGCATCCCTCACACAATCACTTCCTTCCACTGCTGCCCCTTACTTAATTCCTGGAAACCACTATTTTGTTCTCCATTTCTTTAATTTCATTATTTCAAGAATGTTATAAAAATGCTGAAACATATATATACAACCTTTGGGATTGGCCTTTCTCAGAATAATTCTCTGGAGATGCATCCAGGTTGTTACATGCATCAGTTCCTTTTTATTGCCAAGTAGTATTCAATAGCAATAGATGTATCGCAATGTGTTTAACCATTCACCCCTTGTAGGACATCTGGGCTGTTTCCAGTTTAAGGCTATTGCAAATAAAGCTGCCAAGAACATTTATGTACAGGTTTTTGTGTGAACACACATTTCATTTCTATGGGATAAATGCCTACGAATGCAATTGCTGAGTCATATGGTACTTGCATATTTAGTGTTTTATGAAATCGCCAAACTGTTTTCCAGAGTGGCTGTACCATTTTACATTCCCACTAGCAATGCATCATGCCTTTTGCCCATTTTCTAAATACATTGTTTTTTTCACTGCTGAGTTGTCAGATCTAGTCCTCAATCAACTATGTGGTTTGCAAGTATTTTCTCCCAATCTATAGCTTGCCTTTTCATCCTTGTAAAAGTTTTCTTTTGCAGGGCAAAAAATTTAATTTTATGAAGCCCAATATATCAATTTTTCCATATACAGGTCATGAAAATAGTGTAAAGTCTAAGGACTCTTCACCTAGCCCTAGATCCAGAGGTTTCCTCATGCTTTTTTTCAAAAATGAGTTTTATACTTTTATGTGTTATATTTAAATCTGTGATATATTTCAGATTGACTTTCGTGTAACATGTAAGACTTAGGTCAGGGATCACTTTTTTGTCTTTGGATGTCTAAGACCATTTTTTGAGAGACGGGTTTTCCTCCACTGAATAGCTATTGTATCTTTGTCAAAATCAATTGAGCACATTTATCTGGGTCTATTTCTGAATAATCTATTTTATTCCATTAGTTGATGTGTCTAACACTCCACTAATAACATACCATCTTGATTACTTGTAGCTAGAATAAGACCTAATATCAGGTAGACTGATTCTTTCTACTATATGGTTATTCTTCAAAATTGTTTAGCTCTTCTAATCCCTTTGCCTTTCTATATTAATTTCATAATAATTTTGTCTATAAAAATTTTTCTGTGATTTGATAGGAATTGTATTAATCATGTATGTCATTGCAAAATTAATATCTTTAGTATGCTGACTCTTTCAGTCCATACTGGTATATATCTCCACTTAGTAGTATCTGGTTTGATTTCATCATTGGTTTGTAGCTTTCAGCATATAAGTTTTGGAAAATTTTTTAAAATTTACGCCTAAGCATTTCACTTTTTCGAGCAACTGTAAATGCTATATGTTTAACTTTTGTGTCCACATGTCCATTGCTAGTATATAAAATACAATTGATTTTTTAATGTTTATCTTGTATCCTCGATCCTATTGAACTCAAATATTAGTTCCAGGAGTTTGGTATTTGGGTTCTTTTGTTTTCTGTTCATTCCTTGATATTTTCTACATAGATAATTTTGTTGTCTTCAAATAAGGACAATTTTATTTCTTCCTTTTTAATCCGTTTTCTTTTCTTATCTTGCTCTAGTGTCTAGATATTACAGCATGATGTTAAATAAGAGTGTTCAGAGTTTATATCCTTGTCCTATTCCCAATCTTAGGCAGAAGATTTCAGTCTTTCACTATTAAGTAAAATGTTAGTTGTAGTTTTTCGGTTTTTTGTAGATGTTCTTAATCAAGTTGAGGAAGTTCCTCGCTATTCCTATTATTCTAAGAGTTCCTATCACAAATGGATGTTGAATTTTTGTTAAATGCTTTTTCAGCATCAAATAGTATTTTTTTTCTATAGCCTGGTAATGTGGTAGATTACATTAACTAATTTCAAATATTGAATCAGACTTGTGATTCTGGAATAAACTTCACTTGGTCATGATATACAATTCTTTTCATATATTAATTCTATTTGCTAATATTTTGTTAAGGTTATTTAAATTTATGAAGGACATTGGTTTGTAGTTTTCTTTTTGTGTACTGCTTTTATCAGGTTTTAATATCAGGTAATTCCAGTTTCATAAAATAAACTGGAAATTGTTCCCTCCTCTGGGAAAAAAAAATGGGTACAAATGGTGCTAATTCTTCTTTAAATATTTGGTAGAATTCTCCATCAAAACCACCTAGGACTAGGGATTTCTTTTGGGGGGAGTTTCTAACTATAAATTCCATTTCCTTAATAATTATGAAGTTTTTAACTGATCTATCTCATATGAGATGAGTTGTGGCACTTTTTATTTTTCAACAAATTAGTTCATTTAATTTAAGTTCTCAAAGTTTTATGTGCAGAGTCGTCCACAGCATTCCCTCATTACCCTTATCATGTCTGCCGGGTCTTCAGGGATATGCCCTGCTTCATTCCTGATATTAGAAATTTGTGTCTTCTTTCTTTTTTCATTGTCAGTCTTCCTAGAGCTTTGTAAAGTATATTAATCTTTGTATAAGAAACAGCTATTTGTTTCATTAATTTTTCTATAGTTTTTGTTTATAATTTCATTGATTTCTGCTCTTTTGTTCTTTCTTCTGCTTCATTTTTAATTTCTCTTCTGTTTCTCTAGGTTCTTGACATGGTAGCATAAATCATTGATTTGAGACTTTTTTTCTGATGAGTACATGTATTGCAGCTATAAATTTCCCTCTCATTACTATTTTAGCTGTATTCCACAAATTTTAATATGTTATATTTTCACTTTAATTCAATTCAATATATGTTTTATTTCTCATGATACCTCCTCTATGACCTATAGGTTATTAAGAAGTGTGTTCTTAAGTTTTCAAGTATTTGAAGATTTGTGTATTTCTATTATTAATTTCTAGTTTGATTCCATTGTGGTTGGAAAATGCGCTCTGTACTATTTCAAACATTTTTTAAATTGTTGAGGCCATGAATGCAAAAGAAAGTGGCACAACGTTGTTCAAGCAATGAATGAAAAGAACTGTCAAATCAGAATCCTATGTCAAGTAAAAATATCCTTCAGGAATGAAGGGGAAATCAGGTCATCTTTAGATGAAGGATCACTAAGAGAATTTGTCACCAGCAGACACTAAGAGAATTTGTCACTCTAAAAGAATAGCTAAAGGATGTTCTCTGAACAGAAAGGATACAATTAAAGAAGACATTTTAATATTAGGAAAGAAAAAAGATATTAAGTAAAAAAAAAATGCAGAATTCCAGAAACAAGAGTAAAAAACAGAGCATGTTTTCTGTCTTTTTTTCAGATTTATGACAAAAACAGGAAATGCAGCATGGATGAGATTTGAGTGTACCCTTCGATGTTTTAATAGCATGTGAGTTCTTGTCTATTTGTCTTCTTTTTTTCTTTCAGGGAAACAGTTTAAAGGCATTATTACAATAATAAAAACAAAACTCCAAATAAGTGCCATATTTTGTGCAATAAATATATTGGGAAATTTTGCATATAAATAATACTAAGCAAAATCTTAAGGTATATCTAAAGAGCCAGGTCACAGAGAAAACACTCCTGTGACATATATTTTTGTAAGAAAGAGAAAAACAACACCAGAGGGGAGCCTACATTTTGCAGGCAATTAGTGATTGTGCCAAAGCAAGACTGCATTTGAACATCAAGGAGATAAAAATCATGAATACAGAAGAAACATGCAACTTTAACATAGACAATGAAGACCGAAATTTTAAAGATTTTGCTTATTTTGGTTCGGTCATCAATTCAAATAGAGACTACAGCCAAGAAATCAACAGGAGGTGATAGTTAAAAGCTCATCGATGGAAGAATCAGGAAGGATCACCAAGAGTGAAAATGTGTCATTCGAGACCAAAGCTAAGATCACTCTGTATTTCCAGTTTCTAAGGATGGATGCTAAAGCTGGACAATGAAGAAGGTTGACAGTAGAAAAACTATTTTTTCTTTGAAATATGGTGTTGGAGGACAGCTCTACAGGTACCTTGGACCTCTAGCAAGATAAATAAGTGGGTCCTAGAGCACATTAAGCCTGAAAGATCCTTCGAGGCAAAAATGACAAAATTGAAACTGTCCTATTTGGGGCACATTGTGAGAAGGCAGGTTTCTTTGGAAAAGACAATAATTCTGGGAAAAATAGAAAGCAGTAGATAAAGACCAAATATAAAATGGAATGAGTATATTAAGGAAGCCATATGCATGAGTTTATAGGAGCTGAGCAGAGCTATTGAGGAGAAGACATTGAGGACATCACTCACTCACAGGGTTACCAGGAGTTAGACCTGAATCGACCATACATAGCACTAACAAGAAGAGCAACTGTGACTCTGTGCACCCTTGGCCTCTACCTTTCTATGCTGTGTTCCTACCCCACCTTCTTTTTTACACAGGAAACAAATTCAATCATATAGAAGACAAAATAAAGTCTCCTCAACTGCCATCTCTAATACTATATCCAAACTCAATCACTTTAGACTACTTCTGCTTTTGTAATTTTGTCAGTAAGCCCCATAAATCTATATTGCATGTTTATATCGCTATTTCTCACTATTTTTTAAAGCAGTATTTATTGAGATGAGGCATTTGGATTTCTGATTGGTAGTTCCTGTTTTCTCCCTCCTCCCAATTTTTGTTAGTTTTACCTTATTAGATGCTCTATTATTTATTTATAAACTTTGGCAGATATACTCATATCTCTATTTCATAGTCTACTAAATCTGTAGGACACATCTTCACTTCTCACTATGTAAGCCAAAGTAACTATACTTTTCTTCAACTCCTTTTCCTCCCATTTACTCTCAGCTTATGCCATGATGCAGGTATCATCCAGTTTCCTCATGGTAGTGCAAGAACTGGTCTCTTGTTTAATACCCACCTACCATTCTGAGAATATTTTTCATTGCATGTCTAGTTTAATTACAGTCCATGGGTTTGAAATTTGTCTTGCTGGAATACAAAATGAAGTGATTCTTTTTTTTCACAGAGAATGTGGTATATAAACTTTCTGAATCTCTCCATATCACAATAATGTCTTTATTTCGATCTCATACTAGATTGATATGTTCCTGAGTATATAAGTCTAATATTAGGTTTGTTTTCTGTCAGAACTTTGAGGTCATGGTCTAACTATCTTCTGACATTTTAAGATGTTGAATGAAAACTTCAGTATGATGTTTATTCCTATAACAGAACATTTTTTAAAATTTTTTCTTTTTCAAACTTTTTGAATCTTTAGTGTTGGTGTTCTAAAATTTTATTAGCATGGGTCTATTGTAAGTCTTAAGATTCACTGTTCTCAGCATTAGTTTGACCCTTTCATTTAGAAGACATGTCTTTTTTCAACTCTAGGAAATATCATAATTATCTAATTTGTTGTTTTTTTCTCTGGTTTTAAAACTTTTATTGGACAGATATTGGGTTTTGTAATTGATTCTGTCTCTTTACTTTTCTCATATTTTACACCCTTTTTCTTTTCCTCTTGAAGATTTCTTGATTATTTAATAATCCTTTTTTAAATGTTGGTAATTATATATTAAAATTCCATAATTTCTGTACATTGATTTCTCCATTTTTCATATCAGAAAATTCTTACTTGAGAGATTATAATTGCTCTATATCTCTGAAGGCACTAATTAGATATTTTAAAAATATCTTTTCTCTAAATCATCTTTATTTCCTCTAATGTAGTGTTTCTCAAATGAGACTGATTTTGTTCTTCATGGATTTGGCAGTACCTTTGTCCAGATATTGAGACACTGTCATTCACAATAAGTAGAGAGCAGGGGTTGCTTGTTACCAGAATCTACTGGACAGAGGCCAGGGATGCTGCTTAACACCCTACATAACGAAATAATATCCAGCTCAAAATTACAATAGTGAAGAGGTCGAGAAATCCTTTTCTAGAGTGATTTTTCTTGTTTTCTGTTTTATACCATTTATTTCTGTTATTGGGTCTTTTTTAAAACTAATTGGGGTGATTTTGTTAATAAAATTATATAGGTTTCAAGTACGGAATTCAATAATATATCATCTGTCTACTGCTTTATTTGTCAAATGTTCTGTCACCATATATTTGACTTCCTTTACCCTTATCTACCACTACCCCCTTTCCTTCTGGTAGCCACTAACCTGTGGTCTATGTTTATGAGTCTCTGTTTGTCTTGATTGTTGCTTTCAGTTTAATATCCCACATGATTAGATTGATTAATATAGGTTGTTAGAATGAACAGATCCACTTTCTCACTCACTTCTTCATGGTGTGCTCTGTCTTGCACATGGAACACATGGACCAGCTAGAGACTCTCCAACCACCAGAAACAGGATGCAGAACTACTCTTAATCACCAGCCAGCCCACATACTAGAAAGCTTTCGCCCTCACATACAGATTGTCGGAATTCCTTTGAAGAGTTCTATCATTTTACTTCCGTGGGTAAATGTTGCAACTACTTACATGCATGAGAGTGAGGAAGACAAAACCGAGCCGTCTTTCAGATTTGTGATCAGTGACTTCAATTTCTGCTTCTCTGCTTTTTACCTATGCTGTTCTCCAACCCAGCTGACCTGAACTCTGAGCCAAACTGGGCTACCCCCTGAAGGTTCCTCCAGCTTTGTCAGAAGCCTCTGGTTCCTGCTCTGAGGACAAGGCTCTTCATCAGGCTTAGAAACATTCTCCTTTATCTACTGTACTGTCATTTTAAATGGGATTTGGGAAGAGACACTTAGACGCATGTTGAGTTCAGTCCACATATTTAAAAGATCTCTCATTTGTTTTCAAATTAAGAATGCTTGTTATGAGATTTTCTTACAAAATGATACACCTCAAAATAATTTGAGAAAATTATTATGTAAGAGGAATGGAAATTTCTAAATAATCAACTTAGAATGTTAAGGAAAAACACTGAATTTGTTACATTTGGAAAACAATGTCGCTCTCCTAGGCCGAGGCTTTGTGTTTACGAGGAGAGATGGTCTGAATCACCTGCAGGCCCCTTTTAGTTCTATTTTCTATTGGAAAATGAAGACAGATACATAGAATGAAACTTTATATTTTAAGCATTACTATTTGATTACATCATCTTTTTTTGTCATTTAAATATTTTTTTATTTTTTATTTTTTAATTATAGTTATTAGTTACAGGTATACAGCATAGTAGTTAGACATCTATATAATTTATAAAGTGATCCCCCTGATTATTCTAATACACACTTGGCACTACATATAGTTATTACAATGATTATATTCCCTATGTTGTATTTTATAACCCCCTGACTATTCTGTTACTACCAATTTGTAATTTTTAATCCCTTCACCTTTTTCACCCACTTCCCAACCCCCTCCCATCTGGCAACCATCAGTTTGTTCTCTGTATCTATGAGTCTGTTTCTGTTTCGTTTGTTCGTTTATTTTATTCTTTAGATTCCACATATAAGTGAGATCATATGGTATTTGTTTTTGCCTTATTTCATTTAGCATAATATTCTCTAGGTCCATCCATGTTGTCACGAATGGTAAGATTTCATTCTTTTTATGCTAATATCCCATTGTATATGTATACCACTTTTTTATCCAATCATCTATCGATGGGCATTTAGGTTGCTTCCAAAATGTTGGCTACTGTAAATAATGATGCCATGAACAGAGAGATGCATATATTTTTTCAAATTACTGTTTTGAATTTCTCCAGGTAAATACCCAAAAGTGAAATTGCTGAGTCATAATGTAGTTCTACTTAATCTTTTGAGGAACCTCCAAACTGTTTTCCATAGCAGCTGCATAAATTTGCAATCCCACCAAAAATGAGCAAGGGTTCCCTTTTCTCCACATGCTTGCAAAACTTGTGTTTTGTTGATTTTTTGGTGAATGCCATTCTGACAGGTATGAGGTGACATCTCATTGTGGTTTTAATATGCATTTTTTTGATTAGGGACATTGAGCATCTTTTCATATGTCTATTGACTATCTGTATGTCTTCTTCAGAGAAATATCTATTCAGGTCGTCTATCTATTTTTTAATGGGGTTGTTTATTTTTTTGGTATTGAGTTGCATGAGTTCTTTATAAATTTTGGCTATTAACCCCTCATCAGATGTACCATAGGCAAATATCTTCTGCCATTTAATAGGTTGTCTTTTCATTTTGGTGGTTTTCTCTGCTTTGCAAAATTTTTTTAGTTTGATGTAGTCTCATTAATTTTTTTCTTTTGTTTTCCTTGCCCCAAGGAGATAAATCGGGAAAAATACTACTAAAAGTAGTGTCAGAGAGTTTACTGCCTATGTTTTCTTCTGGAAGTTTTATGGTTAAGTCTTATGTTTAAATCTTTAATCCATTTTGAGTTTATTCTAGTATATGGTGTAAAAATGTGGTCTAGTTCATTTTTTTTTGCATGTATCTGTCCAGTTTTCCCAACATCATTTATTGACTAGATTGTCTTTACCCTGTTATATATTCTTGCTTCCTTTGTCATAGATCAATTGACCATATAGATGTGGGTTTACTTCCAGGCTCTCTATTCTGTTCCACTGATCTATGTGTCTGTATTTATGCAAATACCATGCTGTTTTGATTATTATAGTTTTAGAGTATAGTTTGATATCAGGTAGCATGACACCTCCAACTTTGTTTTTCTTTCTCAAGATTTCTGTGGCTATTTGGGATCTTTGGTTGTTCCATATAAATTTTAGGATCATTTGTTCTGGTTCTGTGAAAAATGCCATTGGTATTTTGATAGGGATTGCACTGAATCTATGGATTGCCTTGGGTAGTGTGGACATTTTAACAATGTTAATTCTTCCTATACATGAGCACAGTATATGCTTCCATTTATTTGTATCTAAAGTTTCTTCAATGAAATATAATTTCTGAGTACAGGTATTTTATTTGCTTAGGTAAATTTATTCCCAGGTATTTTATTTTATGATGTAATTATATAAGACTGATATACTGTCTGCTGCACTAAGAGGGCAACTTATGATGCAATTGTAAATGAAATTGTTTTCTTAATTCTCTTTCTGATAACTTGTTATTGGTGTATAAAAATGCAATCAATTTATGAATATTAATTTTATATCCTGCTAAGTTACTGAATTCATTTATCAGCTCTAATAGTTTTTTTGGTGGAATCTTTAGGGTTCTTTATGTATGTCATGTCACTTACAAATAATGACAGTTTTACTTTATCTTTCTAATTTGGATGTCTTTTATTTCTTTTTTCTTGTCCAATTGCTGTGGCTAGGACTTCCAATATAATGTTGAATAAAACTGGTAAAAGTGGCCATCCCCTGATCTTAAGGAAACGCTTTTAGCTTTTCACCATTGAGTATGATGTTAGATGTGGGTTTGTCATATATGGCCTTTATTATGTAGAACTATGTTCCTTCTAATCCCACTATGCTGAGAGTTCTAAATGGATGCTGAATTCTATCAAAAGCTTTTTCTGCATCTATTATTATGATCACATGATTTTTATCCTTCATTTTGTTTATATGATGTTTATGTTCATTGATCTGAGGATATTGAACCAACCTTGCATCCCAGGAATAAATCCAGCTTGATCATGGTGTATGATCTTTTTAATGTATTAAATTCAATTTGCTGAATACTTTGTTGATGATATTTGCATCTACTTTCATCAGGGATATCAGTCTATATTTTTATTTTTTTTGTAATATCTTCGTCTGGTTTGGGAATGAGAGTAATGGCAGTCTTGTAAGATGAGTTTGGGAGTCCTCCCTCTGACTGAATCTTTTGGAATAGTTTGAGAGAGATAGGTGTTAATTCTTTAAACATTTGGTAAAATTCACCTCTGAAGCCATTCATTACAGGACTTTTGTTTGTTGGGAGTTTTTTTTTTATTATTGATTCAATTTCAGCAATTGGTCTGTTCACATGTTCTGTTTCTTTTTGATTCAGGTAAGAAACTTTATCTTTCTGGAATTTATCAATTTCTCCCAATTATCCAATTTGTTGGCATATAATTGTAGAATTTTCTTATAATCCGTGTTTCTGTGCTGACAGTTGTCACTTCTCTTTCAATTCAGGTTTTATTTATTTGGGTACTCGCTCTTTTTTTCCTGATGAGTCTGGTTAAAGGTTTATCATTTTTGTTTATATTTTCAAAATAACCAGGTTCTAGTTTCATTAATCTTTTGTAATTTTTTAGACTTTTTTTTTTTTTGCTTTGTTTGCTGATATATTTTCTTCCTTCTACTCACTTTGGGCTTTGTTTTCTTTTATTTTATCTTGTTTCTTGAAGTAGTCTTGTATTGCTATAAATGCTCCTCTTACGATTACTTTCACTGTGTCCCACAGATTTCGAGTGATTGTGTTTTCATTTTCATTTGTTTCAAGGTATCTTTTGACTTCTTCCTTGATCTCATTAATTGTTAACCTATTCATTGTTTAGTAGCATGGTATTTAGCCTCCATATGTTTTTAATTTTTTTTTGAAATTGATTTCTAGTTTCATACCATTATGATCAGAAAAGATGTATGACACAATTTCATCCTCTTAAATTTATTGAGACTTGTTTTATGCCTAAAATGTGGTCTACTTGAAAATATTCCATGTGCATTTGAAAAGAACGTATATTCTGCTGCATTGGTGTGAAATCCTCTAAATGTATCAGTTAAATGCATCTAGTCTTATATGTCATTTAAGGCCTCTCTTTCTTGCTGTTTCTGTCTAGAAGATCTATCTTCGATGTCAATAGGGTATTAAAGTCCTCTAAGATTCTCTCCTTGAATTTAACCTTTGACATTTTAATTATATATGTCTTGGCATGGGCCTCTTCGAGTTCACTTATTTGGGACTCTCTGTACTTCTGAACTTGTATGTCTATTCCTTCACTATGTTAGAGAAGATATTAGTCATTATTTCTTCAAACAGGTTCTCAATTCCTTGCTCTATCTCTTCTCCTTCTGATAATCCTATGATGCTAATGTTGTTACACTTGATGTTGTCCCAGAATGCCCTTAAACTCTCAATTTTTTTATTCTTTTTTATTTTTGCTGCTTTAATTGGGTGTTTTCCTCTACCTTGTCTTCCAATCTCTGATTTGATCCTCTGCTTTATCTAATCTACTGTTGTTTTCTTCTAGTGTGTTCTTCATTTCTGTTATTGTATTCTTCATTTCTGACTGGTTGTCTTTTATGGTTTCTCTGTTTTTTGTTAGACTTATAATCTCCTTCTTGAAATTCTCACTAAGTTCTTTGAGCATCCTTATAATAAATGTTTTGCACTCTGTATCTGGTAGATTGATTGCCTCTATTTCATTTAGTTCTTTTTCTGGAATTTTCTCCTTTTCTTTCATTTGAGATATATTTCTGTGTCTTCTCTTTTAGCTGCCTCTTTTTGTTTGTTTCTTTGTATTAGGTAGATCTACAACATCTCCCAGTCTTTTCAGGGTGGCCTTATATAGTAGGTGTCCTGTGGAGCCCAGTAGCAAAGTCTCCCTGATCAGCAGAGCTGGGTGCTCCAGAAATGTAGCTTATAGACTGTGTATACCCTCCTATTGTAATTGAGCCTTGAGCTGCTAGCATATCAGTGGGTGAGATTGATGCTCAGACTGTGTGTGAGGACTCGCTACAATTACAGCATCTGAGCCATTGTGAGGGGCCTGACCTCACAGAGCAGTACTTACCCCAGCTGGCTCTGGTGCTGCTTGTGGGGCTAACTGGGTGGTGTTCTATTGCAGTCTGAAGCCAGCCACCCAGCGTGTTGGTTCTGGGACCTGTAGGGAGAAGCACCCCTGCAGGTCAATGTCAGCTGTTGCCTGGGACTGGCCTGGGGCTACCTGGTAGGAGCTACAGTGCAATCTGCTGTTGGGTGCTGCCTGCACTGGACCTGGAGCTGCGTGAGAGATTACGTGCCGCAAACCGAGACCAGTGACCAAGCGAGTCACCAGAGTGGAGTGAACAGGGTTCACCAGGCCAATGCAGATTCGGATTTGGAGATATGGAGGGAAGGCTCAACAAAGGAAAGATGGCACCCACTCCACAGCTGCATGGGGGGAGGGCTCAACACAGGGACACCAATGGCTATCCCTAGAGCATTCACTCTGAAGCTACACAATTCAGTCTCTCCTTGTATGTCTCTGGAGCCTCCCAAGTAACCCCTCTGTTGGAGCCCAGGGGGAGTGTCTGGGAGTAAAGAATCTGCGCACAGGCTCTTTAAGCAGACACTTGGGTTTCCAGCAGCCTCCATCGCACCTGGACAGTTAAGATTCCTGCTGATTTTCACAGCCAGATGTTGCGGAGGCTCCTCTTCCCAGCATCATTGCTCTGGGCTTGGGAGTCCAGTGTGGAGCTAGGAAGCCTCATTCCTGAGGGGGTCCTCTACAGCTGAGATATTCATCCTCCTGATTCTCAATCACCACACATGGTTGTGGAGCCAACTCAATTCGTGTCTCCGTCCCTCCTGCAAGTCTTGACGTGGCTTCTTCTTTATAGCCTTAGTTATAGGATTTCTGTTCAGCTAGTCTTCAGATGGTTCTCCAGTTTGATTGTTCTATAATTTTGCCGTAATTTTAATGTGGTCATGAAAGGAGGCAAGTTCACATTTACATGCTCCTCTATCTTGACTAAAACCAGCTAAACTTGTGCACACCATCTTTTAATGACAATGATTTAGTATATGACTTGGCTTTCCCTGTGACACAAAATAGAGTAGTACAAAATGTTTCACTCTGATAAACCAATATTTATGAGTCTCCTTTGTGTTAATATAGAGCTTTATAGTTTCTTCATCTACTCTACTCATATTTTAATGTTTTTCATCAGCAGATATGAATATAATCGTCTAAAAATAATTATCAACTGAGGGAAAATATATATATATAATGCTGATGACAGATTTATTAATGATGAGGATATAGAAAATCAGCCACAAAAAGATCTGAGAGCACTTAATAACTTTGTATCAAAAGTACCTTATTAGAGATTATTGCTGCTGGTTGTTTTTTCTTTCATAGAGGGGAAAAAAACAGATTTGAAAGGTTTATCCACCTATGAGCTGTAAATATTTGAAAGGTAGATGGCATCTTTTGTTGCTTAAGAAGAAAAGTAAAGAAAAAAAAATATAGTGGCCTATGCAAGAGAAAGCAATTCAGAATTCTGGAAGCCTCAAACTGCACGCTGAAAGTTGTCAGTGTTGTGAAACACATCACTGCTCTCCCAGAAACACAATGCTGCCTCGACTTTCTTTTCAGTCAACAGTGACGACAACAAAAAACTTCCTTACTTCCCTAACTCAGAAAGTAAAAAGAAAGGTTTATCTTTTCTTTTGCAAAACTGTAAAAGCTTTCTGTGTTGAACATATGGTGAAGAGCATCACTAACATCATCGAATAGTTTTGGGATATTATCCACGTACTTAAGCCTTCTATAACAATATCTGAAAGGAATTGATTGTTGAGTTCCCAAATGATGTAATTACAAAGCTAGCAAGGCTGTTTAGTTCAATAGGAGATATATAAATATACACACACATACACACACTAGGATATATACATATATAAATAACTATATAAATATCATACATATTAACCTTTATATATGTAACATATATGCTCATTGTTCTTTAATAACTAACCACAAATAACTAAAAAATTTTAGCAAAATGATTTTATAACTTACATGGGAAACATATTCTAACATTTAACAATTCTTACTTTCCGAACATACTTCCTTTATTTAATCTAAACCTCATACATTGTAATTTAAATTTAACGTTATTCCAAGTAGGGTTATAAAACAGATGGTCAGCATCCTCAATATAATAATCTCTCATATATTTGATTCTCATCATTAAGACCCTCACAGCCACATTTCCTCAGGCAAAAATGACCCAAAAGCCCTAATTTATTTTTGTAGATTGTATTTTCTAAACTTAAATCATTCTGGAGTTCCATCTTGGGACTGCTCCAAGGTATACACTTCTATTTCTGTTTTTTCTCAAACACCTCCATCTCCTCCTTTCTAGCACCTATGGTAGTGATCCTCTCTAAAAGTGTAGTTAGAGGCAAACTGAGAACTTGAGCAGCTTTAATCTAAGAAATCAACAATCTTCATTATAAGAATATTCACACCTCCCCTAAATCTGTGTCAGAGAGCTGAGGAATAAAATCCAAATAATGATAACTGAAAATTAAAATGATCTTAATATATTATATCAGGCTGCCTTTTCCCCTACCTTAGCTTGCAAATTGTTGGCATATATCACAGGAAAACTATCTGGTACTCCATGTCTCTGTGTGCTGATTTTCAACCTTTTCCATAAAAGGGAACAGGACGAAACTAACAAACAGGAGTCCTAATATTACAGAAAAAATACAAAAGAAATCTGTTCACTAAGTTTTTTCTTTTTTAAGATGATATGACCTCAAGAAAACCTATGGTTACATTTCTTGAGTAATTAATATTAGGAAGAGGAGAAAACTGTTGTCTAGAAAACCACTGGAGAGAATGCTAACGCCATAAGGTGGTCCGTAATTCACTGGGCCAAGATAATACTCCATGGCATCTTTGATGAAAAGAAAATCAACTGCAGCCCAAGTTTGGTGCTTACTGTTAACAGTCTTCTTCCGATAGAAACAGCCAAAACTTGGTGATAGGTTTCTCATTGTTTCTCCAAAGTTTAGAGACCTGAGCCCAAAACATACATTCCAATCACTGATATGCCTGTTTCAAAAAATACCCACTATATTTTGATAATGCTCTTCTTACTGAAAATCTATGTATCTTTAAAAAAAAATCAACTGAGTCGGTTGTGAAAGAACATTCAAAGAGTCTAATTCATTTGTGGCTGAAACTGATTTTCCATCTTATTTTACAAAGCTTGAGTTCCTACCTAGTCATCAAAAGTAGCTCTAAATTACATTTGCTGTTTTCTAGAAATCAAATTCACCCTTCTTTATACTTTCCTCATAATAATCATTTTCTCAAAAATTGAACATTTATTTTGTCATATAAAGATGTAAAATTATTATATATACCATCTCATATATATTAAAGAGACTGATAATTATACAAAATTAGGCAAAGCAATAAAGTTGTAAGGAAATACACTAAACTGTTAATGCTGATTATCTCTGATGGGAGAATTATGAGTAATTATTTTTCTTTTTATAATTCCATTTTTATACTGTTAATAAGGAGAAAATATTTTTTTACCAGAAAACAAAACTTTAAAATATTCTTCTACAATTATTTTTGCTAATCACCAAGTGCTGCCAACTTAACATTAACACAGCTGTTCCATTAACTCTGGACATGAAAACTTATAAATAGAGGGATAAATTTTTAATATCCTGTATTAATTAAGAAAATGCTTTTAATATTGCACTTTTTGTCATGCATTTAGTCTTTCAATAATTCTTACTCCTGTCACAAGCAATAATCATATCTACTAATCAAAACAACTGTTTTTATGTTTCCTGTGTGTTCTAATAACTGGAAAAATTTCTCTGTACACATGTATATCTCTATTGGTATATACTCCAACCTTGACTCAACCTGCTTATTTGGTGGATATGACTTTCTCCCTAATAATAATAAATTAACCCTAATTTCTTACCTCAAAATATTCAGTAACATGGATAATCATAGTGGCATATCTAAAATATGCTTCCTATATTTATTCTAATACATTTACATTATGAAAAACAACTGTATAAAAAAGACTCTTCATTTTTCCCAGAATCTGGCAAAGGTCCAAGACATACTGATGTACTAGGTTTATCTGCTGAATGACAAAACCATAGGTATTGATGGCAAAAGCTGTCCTCTTCCTTGCTCTCAGCACCTCTACCTTTACCTATTCAAAAAATATAGTTTTTTTAGGCTAGGGAATAGAATCTATGGGCATCTTCTTTCTCATAATAAATTATGTTCATTTAATTTGCATAAATAAAAATTTTTGCACGAATTTATTAGTCAACTCTATTTACAAAAAATAAATAAATAAATCCAAATTGAACTTAAAATTGGGTGGTGGACATCTTTTCTTTCAACAGAATTCTAAAGGTTTTCCACACAATGACCTCTCAGTATCTCAATATATTTCACAAACAATAGGACCTTATCTCCTTACACTTCAGATTTTTTCCATTAGTATGTTCTGTAGTATTTACCACATGGTT
This sequence comes from Eonycteris spelaea, assembly GCA_003508835.1. Classification (NCBI taxonomy): domain Eukaryota; kingdom Metazoa; phylum Chordata; class Mammalia; order Chiroptera; family Pteropodidae; genus Eonycteris; species Eonycteris spelaea. The sequence goes on along the minus strand of PUFA01000043.1, from coordinate 6,862,203 downwards.
ACTCCCATTACTAACCCCCCTGAGAGATTCAAAAACATTTTAAGAGCCAATTATCTCAAAGTCATTTAAAATGCATAATTTTATAGAATGAGATATTCAGTTCTGATTTGATGACTACTCAGACCTTATCAAAATTATACAGTGCTGTATGAATCTGCATCTGTTGATACCATTAAATTCAGTAGCTGACCACACATTCTAGAGAAACACATAATTTCTTTTTACTTTTCCTTAATTACATGAGATTAGATCACTGAAAAATTCCATATCCTCCAAGCACTGGGTTATAAAACTGATAAACTGATATGCATCTTTACAGAGCTAGAGGTACTCCAAAATTACTTTATAATGCCCCTTTTACTCCTCTGTGCTGTGTTTACTCTGTTAGCCTTTTCGTTACACTTTCAGTTCTCATTTCTCTTCTTGGGCTTCCTCAGTGTTATCCTAACTTTCCTAGAACAATGCAAAAAAAAAAAAAGTCAATTGCAATACTCCAAATGCATGCAATACAGAATAAATTTGATGTTGATCCATATATTTCATAAGAAATTAAAATGATTTAAATATTAATCTATAAACTGGGAAATTATAAGTGAGTGTGGCTACCCTCACATGCTGTGTATTTCAGGTGAGTTTTTGGCTTCTTTATATGATCATATATATCTCACATGTAACTAGTTGGTAATGTACAAGTCAGAACAGAAAGTGTCAGCAAAAAAGAAGGGAGTGGTCGCATTGACCTGGAGTTAGGAGAAACTACAGAAGTCAGTCAAGGTTTTCTGTGAGGACTGATGCTTGAGCTGAATCTTGAAAGAGGAGGAGGCCCTGCTCTGAAAGCAGGGTGCCTCGCCATGTGTACTTCACCTCTCTGGGGCCTGCAACGGCTATTATTTTAGGAATGGTTGTTGACTTTTCTGTTAGACACTTCAAGAACTGTGACTACTACCTTTATTCCTAAAGAGGTTTCCATGATTTCCTTGAGTTCTGGTTATTATGTATTATTCCCTCAAGGACCCAAAGTGTATCAAAATACTGAAATGTATTTTACATGGGGCCTCAAAATAAAAAAATATTAGTGCCAAAAATGATGCTTTAGAAATTCATAGTAAATAATTTGTAATATATCAAAGAAACAAAAACTAAAAGCCATTATGTTTGAAATATAAAAATTCAAGTACCAGTAGAAAATGGATAGAGACCTACTAATTTTCAATATCTAAATAATAACTATCATACATTTATTGATGCAGAAACAGTTCTGCTCTCAAGGAGCTATAAACTAAGGAAGGAAAAAAGGTATACAAATTAAATATACCTGTGGGAGAATATTCTAAGTGCCAACCAAAGAAATTACAGAATCACAAAACCACCAGAATTCCATTCAAATTCTATCTTTTTTTAAAAAAAAAAAGTTTTTAAAAATGTAAATAAAGATAAAGAAGCCTTTCCCTGTGATGCCTAGGATTGTTTTGTATCAGAGAATTTATTTCAGAGAATTTATGTCTCTGAAAATGAAATTTCAAACAACAGAGATGTTAAGTAGTAACTTTTTAATGCCCTCCATCCAACTGAACAGCAGGCTCTAAGAACATTTCATTTCAAAATAACCCATTTCCCCTAATGCCTACTGAAAAGAAAAAAAAAATGTAAATTATTTCCTAAGTTCTAAATGGATAAAATTACTTAGTTGGGCTACTCTATTTGTTCTTCAAAAAAAAAGATTTTTGAAAACAATAGAATCTCTCCAAAATAAATTTATTATCTGTTTTGTAATTCATTACAGACCTTAACAGATAACTAACTATTTTTCAAGTATTTAGAGCTTGGAATAGAAATTTTAAAATGTTTGTTGAATGAATGAGTGAATGAATATTGAAAAAAGTGAAAGAATGAATGTCCATGTTGATAAGTGGTTGTGGGACTCTACTTTTTCATTCCCTATTCCCACTTACAATATAAATTTTATAACTTAATAAACTAGATTAGTTCAAAATATAAATGCATATGTTCCAGTCTATTGATTTATATCTATATTCATATATTTTCAAAGAGAATATTATTTATGCAGTCAAGCATAAATACTCCTTTGAGCTATTTATGTCTTTTGTGTAATTAGGTAATTAGGGCATGTTAGCCATAATAAAATAATAAACAAGAAATTCTGAGAATGATTATGAGATCTTATTAAAATAAAGAAGTATTCATAACCAAAGGGATTTTGTTCCGGGTGACTATTTACATATTCGTGATTTATGACTTTTACATAATGTTGTGGAGGAAGCTGAGTATCAAAGTCTTTATTTACAGCTCATTTATAATGGCGTGTTTTACTGAAGGATAAGACAGGAAGAAGGGATTTAACTTTCATTAAGAACCCCCTTTGAAATGAATGCTTAATATATAGAATCTCAAAAAAAAAATCTTCACAAAAATCCTGTGATATTATTAGACTTGTTTCTTTACTAGAAAAAAATAAAGTATTGGGGGTATCATTTTAAGCTGAGATCACAGAGCTGATAAACAGAATTATAATTTTAATCTACATTCGTGTGCTTCCAAAACCTGTTTTATCCACATAGATTGATTATTCTACCCTTCTTAAAGGAAGACCCTTCCACCAAAGACAAAAATGGTGGCTAGAACCATGAAAGCAGATTCTCTGCCTCTTTACCTCTGAAACAATGACTAGCACATAGCAGCTACTTAATAAAAATTTATATAACAAATAATTTTTGCTCCTAAAATATTTTCTCCCACCTATAGATCTAACTCTAATTTAAACTTTTAGGTTACCTGGATGAAGAGATTCTAAGTTGTATGAAATGTGGGTAACTAACCTTATATCACTTCATCCTATATAGACATATGTTAGTTATTTATCATCAGATAAAGGCACATTTAGTTAGCAAGGACTTTGTAGTCCAAGAGATTTAAATAAACAGACTCTGTTCTAGTAATCCATCAGAAGTTCCTTCTTCTTCGAGTTCAATGGTCTTTTTTATTAAAACAAAGGCTGTAAAATGCACTAACCACCACTTTGATCCCAAGACTTTATTCCTTCCCCCAACACTGCTATTGAAAGGTCTCAGTGGTGAGCAGACTCTAAAATGTTCCCCACTTATTCCTGTGTCCTGGTAGTAGTCACCATAATATTATCCCCTCCCCTTGACTATGAGTGGGTAACTTGCTTCCCAAAATACAGGAAAGATGACGTGATGTCACTTTCATGATTACTTCACATAAGTTTACAATCTCTATCCTGCATATAGACTGTCTCCCTCCGTGGCTTCAATAAAGTAAGTAGCAATATTGGAGAGGCCCACATAGTAAGGAAGTAACAACAAACTAGCAACAAACTGAGACCCTTATTCTGATAAATTCTAAGGAATTGAATTCTGACAATAACTACTACATGAAGCAAAAGCAGATCCTTTCTTAATCACCTAGAGATTAGACCAAAGCCCTGGCCAACACTTTGATTGTAGCCTTGCAAAGACCCTAGGTTAAGCAGTACTCAAACTCCTGACCCACTAAAACTGTGAAATGATAAATATGCATGGTTTTAAGTCACTAAATTTGTGATAAAATTGTTAAGTAATAATAGATAACTCATATACTGCTGAATAATTCCAATTATGCTAGAAAATATAGTAAGTTCCCAAGGGTAGACTTATCTCTATATCAGAACTTCTAATCCTTATCTGACCCAATTCCTGTTTTATGAATGGAGAATTCTAATATGCCTTTCATGATCATATGTTAAAATAGGTTATATAGTCTATGAATTAAAATTTATACATGTAATTTAAAAATCAATAAATGCCCTGGATGTAATATAAAAAAAAAAAGATGTTAAGGAAAATAAACTCAAAATAAAATTATATGCACTTCATATATATGAACACACAGAAAACTACATGAGAAGACATAACAAAGGTAATCAAAAGGATATAACAATTGTAAATATGTATGCATCCAACATAGAAACACCTACATATTTAAAGCAAATATTAACAAATCTAAAGGAAGAAATATACAGCAATATAATAATAGCAGGAGACTTCAATATCATACTTTCAACACGGCTTGATCATCCAGACAAAATAAAGGTAATGGACATGTACTGAATATTCCATACAACAGTGGCAGTAATGAAACATTCTTCAGAATAGATCATATATTAGGTCACAAAACAAGTCTTAAGAAATTTAAAAAGACTAAAATTACATCAATCTTTTCCAACCACAATGATGTGAAATGAGAAATCAATTATAATGACAAAATTGAAAAATTCACAAATATGTACAGATTAAACCACACGTTCCTGAACAAACAATGGGTCAAAGAAGAAATCAAAAGAGAGATCAAAAATGAGAAATAAAAATAAGAACACAACATACTAAAATTTATGAGATGCAGCAAAAAGCAGTTTAAAGATAAAATTTGATAGAGACAAATGCAGATACTAAGAAATAAGAAAGATTCCAAATAACTTAACTTTAAACCTCAAGGAACTAAAAAAAAAAAAAAAAGAACAAGTAAGTCTATAACTCAGCAGAAGGAAAGAATAGCATGATCAGAGTGTAAATATATAAAAGAGAGAATAAAAAGACAACAGAAAAAATTCAATGAAACTAAGAGCTGATTTTTGAAAAGATAAACAAAATAGACACATTGTTCATAAGATTTACCAAGAAAAAAATAGAGAAGACTCAAAGAGATAAAATGATACACGAAAGGAAGACATTACAACTGACACCACAGAAATACAAAGGTTCATAAGAGACTACTACAAACAATTATATACCAACATATAATATGCCAACCTAAAAGAGATAGATAAATTCCTAGAAATATTGTAAACCTGACAAAGAGTGAAACATGGAGAAATAGAAAATCCGAACAGATCAATCACTACTAAGGAGATTGAATCAGGAATCAAAACCTTTCAACGAAGAAAGGTCCAGGTCCAGATGGCTTCACTAGTGAATTGCACCAAACGTTTAGAGAATTAATACCAATCCTTTTCAGGCTCTTCCGAAAATAGAGGAGGAAACGCTTTCAAAACTCATTTTATGAGCCCAGCATTACCCTTACATCAAAGTCAGACAAGAACTACAAAAAGAATGTCACAGGCCAATATTCCAATATTACAGAACTACAAGAAAGTATATTACAGTCAAAGAACACAGATTGAAAAATCCTCAACAAAATATTAACAAATTGAATCTAACAATATATTAAAAGGATTATATGTCATGATTGAGTGAGATTTATTTCAGGGATGCAAGGATGTCCATTGAAGAAAAGATATAATATTCAATAAATGATGTTAAACTGAATATCCATATGCAAAAGAATGAAACTGGACCCATATCTCACACCACACACAAAAATCAACTGAAAATGAATTAATAATTGAACTTAAGACCTGAAACTATAAAATTCCTAGAAGAAAAATAGGAGGAAAGCTCCTTGACACTCACTGGCCTTGGCAATGACGTTTTGGATTTGATGCCAATAGCAAAGTTGACAAAAGCAAAAATAAGCAAGTGGGATTATATCAAACTAAAAAGCTTTTGCACAGCAAAGAAAATCACCAACAAAATGAAAAGGCAAATTAGGGAGAGGGAGAAAATATTTACAACCACATATCAATTAAGTAGTGACTACCCAAAATATACAAGGAATTTATAAAACCCAATAGCAAAAAACAATACATTTTTTAAATGAGCAAAAGACCTCAATAGACATTTTTCAAAAGAAGACAGGCAAATGTCCAACAAGTACACAAAAAGATGCTCAACATCACTAATTATCACGGAAATAAAAATCAAACACAATGAGATACTACCTCACACCTCTGAGAATGTCTATTAACAAAAAGAAAAGGGAAAATGAATGCTGGCAAGGATGTGGAGAAAAGGGAACCTTTATACACTATTGATGGAGATGTAAACTGGTACAGCCATTATAGAGGTTTCTCAAGAAATTAAAAACAGAACTACCATATTATACAGCAAGCCCACTTTTGAGTATATATCCAAAGCATATATATTTGTATATAAACAAAATCATTTCTCAAAGAGATAGCTGTATTTCCATGTTTATTATTCATAATAGCCATGATATGGAAACAACTTAAGTGTTCATCAAAAGATGAGTGAATGAAAAATCTGTGGTGTATATATATATAATATAATATACAATATATAATATATAACATATAATGCCTGTTATACACACATAAATTATACACACACAATGGGATATTATTCAGCCTTTTAAAAGAACAAAATCCTGTCATTTGTGGCAACATGCATGAACCTGGAGGGTATTATGCTAAGTGAAATAAGCCAGACAGATAAGAAAAATACTGCATGATATCACTTATATGTGGTATAAAAAAAAAAGTCAAAATTCATAGAAACAGAGTGTAAACAAGTGGTTTCCAGGGACTGGGTGGTGGAGAAATGGGGACATGTTGGTAAAGGGTACAAGCTTTTAATTATAAGATGAATAAAGTATCTGATGGTGACTATAGTTGATAACACTGCATTGTGTAACAAATCATCCGCCAGAGTAGAACTTAAATGTTTGCACCAAAATAAATAAATAAGTGAAGTACCTGCATGCTTGTACCCATTTAAGATCATGGTAATGCAACAGCTGCAGTTTGCATGCAGATAGACAGTCTGTTTTGCATTCTTAAATACAACAAGCAGTGCTGCCTTTGGGCACATCATCTTCTGAAATGTTGAGCATCTCCTGTGAAAGTTCTGAATAGAATAACGTAAAATGTCGTTGATTTACCTGAGTTGTATTCCTGGAAACCCCTAGAGTATGTTAAAATGGTGGGAACAGAGCTTTGGGCTTCTAAGTAAAATAAAATTAATTCTAAGCTCAAATAAGTATGAACTGTTTTCTCGCTTACATAAAAATCTAGTAGGCCATTCATTTCGTGAGAAGCAGGATGATTCTTTGCTGAGCAAGATCATGCATTGCAGGGTATGTAGCAACACTGCCTTTGCCAATCATCATGAAAATAAAATGAAATCGTGATAAAAGTACAAAACTCCTAGGATAGAGCACTGTCCCTGTTTAGAATCACTGCTTTAATCAGAAGCATGCTCTTTATCAAATATATACGGAGTGGGGCAGATAGGAGGGAGGGAGAGAGAAAGGGAAGGAAGAAGAGAAAGAAAGAGAAAGAGAGAACCAAAAGAAGTCTGGTGTCCTATTTTATACAGAATATGTAGAGAACATAAAAATATTTCAAATAAACTGTCAAAGTACATAGCTTTTAAGGTTCTTTCCACTCGTTATACGCACACACCACACACACACACATATACACACTATGTATATATAATGTATGCATATATATATATATATATATAAAATGTCTGTATGTATACACATACACCTATTGTGTGTGTACATATATATATACCTGTGATTTTGTAACAGACCATAAATATGACATAAAAATAAATTTATTGTTAAAACACTAAAAAATAATCAACAAATTTTTTGCTGATGTTTTTAGAGTTTAAAATGTCTAAAACATTAATTAGCTTATATCTATAACAAGGTTGTCAACTTTTAACAGATGCCTTTTTTTCCCCCCACGATGAATATTCTTCTACAGATCAGGTAGTTAAAGATAATGCTGGGCCCTTTAGAGCTACACTCATATTTGATATTCTTCTTCTCACAACCACTACAAGACCAAAGGCTTCATTTCGGGGGGATTTGGAGGAGTCTCTTGAATATTATTTGGCTGTTCTTTTCTTTGCTCTTTCCATTCCCCAAACCATGAAAATTTTATAAGTATCAACGTGTGAAAAAGAAGTATAAAATAGGCTGTCTCAACCTGGGCATTGAAAGGTATGCATACACTTTTACTGTCATTAGAGATGACAATGGAGTTTGCCTGTTGACTTGCAGTACATATTTTTAATTGAGTGTCAGAACAACTCCCTTTTCCAGCTCTAACTGGTTCTATAAGAATTGCCCAGCATCATCAACATGGTGCCCGTCTTTAAAAGAGTGGGAAAAACCAAAGAGAAGTGAACTATGGGTATAGATAATGCTGAATGCAAAACATCTGTCTTTATCATTGTTAGCCTACCAAGCAATATTAATAATGTGAAAATTTTTTACCTCTTTATTTTTAAATGTTCTCAGATACACTTAGTATATATCAACCAGAAAAATTATATTCACTCTAACAGGTTAAATATTGAATCTTCTGAATCAAAGAGGATCAAACACACCAAAGTATTAAATCAGAATGTTTTTCTTATCCCTCAGATAAATAGAAAGCCTTAGAAACAGTTCTCTGTGCTAAATAGAAATTGGTTAACTTATTTAATGCTCATAATAATCAATTAGGTAACTGTAATTATTGCTTTCCATATTTGTAGATGGGAGAACTAAAGCTCAACAATATTGGGTAACTTTAACAAACTTAAATAGTTAGTAAGTGATCTTAAGGCAGATCCTAAACAAGGCTTATTTTACCACAAATTCTGTGCTCTTAAGCAGTAGATCTAGATTGTTGAAAAATCTTAAAATAGGTTATAAACAAACTGATTTTAATGAGTCCTGGTTCAAAATTACTCTGTAATCATTGTTTCCCAAAGTTTGCTTGCAGTATGGCTTTGTTTAGAACAAAGTGATCAGAAAGGCAACCTGTACCTCCAGCAGATCTGAATGTGTCCCCTATGATCATAAGTGGCAGACACACAGAACAAAATCTTAGGTCTCTAACAGTAGATGAAGAGTTATCTGCTTCTCCTGGACACTCGGAAATTTCTTCTTGAAAAGTTTCATTGAGAAATACAAGCTTATCTCTTGGGAATTTCACTGTAGAGACATGAGTTACTTACTGTCAGATTAAAACCTAGAGAGAAAAAGGGATAATAGAAACAAAGCAAGAATTATCATCCAAAGGTCTCAGGAAAGATCGGAAGTTATTGCACCATCCAAAAATTGGTATATATGAACCACTAGTTCTTATCCAAAAAACTCCTACAAACTGGCAACATGATCATGAAAGAGACAGGAAAGGAAGAGAATCCACAGCCAGCATCCCTGCATCACCTAGTCTGTGGTCTCGGTGCCAAGGCTGACATATCTGTTGCTGTGTTAAGCCTCAATAATTAAATAAGAAGAGTTTTCTCAGCTCCTATGCCCAAAACTATAAGCTGACATTCTGAATCTAATACATGCTCATCATGCTCCAAAAAAAAAAAAAAAAAAAAAATTACCAAATGGCCTATCTTTATTTGAGGAGGACATTTTTTTTTCCTTTTTCAGAGTGTTATCTCATGCAAGACTCTCTCATCAATCTGAAGAAAGATAGTATTTCTCTCAAGAAGAAGATGTGAATGAACTTCATTCTGAGAATACAGCTGCCCAGGCTGAGACACAGAGACCCCAAACATGTCTTTTGTCAGCAGGGTTGCTTCTGCACATTCCATCACTAAAGAGTGGTGGGGAATGACTATTGAGGTACTTCACATGCCAGAAGACAGGAGCTTTCCCCATGAACTCACCTCTCCAAAAGGAGAAAAGGAGAGTTCCAAATTCGATTTCACTCCCAAAGGGTATCACCTAGGTGGTCACTGGCCAACCTCTTTGTACTGGCAACCATGAAAATGACAACTAGAACTCCAGGATGCCTTGTCATTTGTGTGTGTGTGTAGTTTTTTGGTTGTCATTTACTTGGTATTGATTTAGAAAGTCAACATTGATTTTAAAGTGAGAAAAAAGTATAAAAGCCCTTTGCCTCAGAGTAATATCTAATTCATCACAAAGGATTTCCCTCTTTGTTCCCCAATGAGTCACTTGTATGCTAAAACCTGGGATACAATGTAGAAAAATCAATGAAAAGATATGTCTGCTATAAAACACTATACCTCTAATCTCCTGATTTCTCAAAAGCCAAGCATGCAGATAAAATCTAGTTCATCCATCATTTTAAATTTCAGCATTAACATAAAAAGAGAACACACCACTTGACTATTAGGTCTCTTACTTATTGCCCGTCTTCACTAAACAAATATCTTGCTAGTTAAATCTCAGCTAGACCCCAAGGACATATTTGCTCACCTGGATTTGTTGCAATGCAAAACATGAGAAATTTTGTGTTTCTTCCCTAAAATGATAATTGTGCCAAAAACACAGGCATAATTTAATTTAAAAAGATGATTCTACACCTGCAGCTCCCCAAATTTCCTTCCTGCTTCTGAATATTTACTATTTAGAAACTTAAGTTTCTGGTTCTAAAAAGGTAATTAATTTGAAAATCTACTATAATGATCAACTCTGGAAATTCAAAATTACCTGTAATATTTTCATGAAACCAGCTATCCTTTTACTTGATGACAGGAAAGTAGGAGAACTCAAAGACTGGGTTTTGGTTTAAAAGTAATGAATGGCCTTGCTTAAACGCTTTCACACATTTGAAAATGTGTAAAAGTGCTAATTTTGTTGTATCATCATAACCCAGTGATAATACAGTACTCTTTTTGTAGTGCTAATATAACACTGTTGAATTTGAAATTCTTTGATATTAATTAGTTATTACTAGTATGAATGTTGTATTCCTGTTTTAATATTTTACCCTTATACCAAAGACTGAACAAATAGAGCTTATCCACTAAGCCTTCCCCACTATTGTCAGCCTCTCTCTCTCTTGCTGGTTGATTTTACAAGTGCAGATAAAACATGGTTTATTAAAGAAGCACTCATGGCTTTTTTTTTTTATTATTTTTATTTTTTACTTTTTATCTCGCTGCTTCTTACCAAATAAAACATAAAATAGTTTGTATTTTCTTATATTCCATAGTAACTCTTTGTCTGGGCACTATTGAAAACTAACAGGAGTTACCAGGAAAATGACTGAAACATGAAAAACTCTTATTTATTCTGGACCTAGTTTTGAAACAGGTCTGCCGTAAGGAAGTAATTGTCAGACTTCCACAGGGTGCTAAGTCTACTGAATGTAGCTGATGTCAGTTGAACAAGAAAGAGGTTATTTTAGTATTAAGGGGGAAAAAAAATCTGAAAGCACAAAAGTGAATGAGTTCTGGGAAAAAGAGTCCCCTCTTGGAAAGGAAAATGCATAATAAACCTTGTGAATTAATTTCCCATTAATTTAGTTCCTGGTGATAGAAAACAACAAACGTGTAATTAAAAAGTTCATTCCCATTCCCACTGTATCCAAGAATTTCTTCACATGTAAGCACTCAGTGATTGAGTGAGCATCTACAATGCTTCAATCTGGATCTGACATCAAGGCAAGCAAGGACAGCTGTTGGACCCTCAAGAGTCCCACTGGCTCTAATGGCCACTGATTAACTTTGGGCAATGCCGCCCTCTGTAATGCTGCACAAAATAGGATTAAGTAAAATAAAGTAGCATTATCCATTTGAATTCACATTTCACTCACTTTTTAATAGGTTCTTTCTGCCAAAGTTGTCCACAGTAAAAGCAACTCATTTTTCATAGAGGAAAAAATATTAATCACTGTGTGTCCTGGGCTAACAGAAATATGTATCAAATTTATTTCAGGTGTTTTTTGTTTGGTTGGTTTTTTAAAGAACATTGGACGTGGGAGGAAAGGGAAAAAGTGAAAAAATTATGTGTTAAGAAGAGGTTTTGTTGGATAGTTATTTTTTTTTATTGTGAGTTTTTGTTTTGTTTTTTAAGTAAGAACCAAAATTTCTTAGTGAAAGTTTCAGGATTAGAAGAAACAAAATGCTGACAGTCCAGAACTGACTCTTGACACCCTGCTTGCCCTCTTGGGATGGTGTTACACAATGGAGTGACATGCTCGCAGGAAATGAGAAGCCCTGAAATCAAGGAGCACTGTGCAAAGTTTAACACAATACAAATAGCTCCTCTTTTGTGCTACCGTTGTCTACAGTTAAAAAAAAAAAAAAGGAAAAAAATATAAATAAATAAATAGCTCCTCTTGCAGTGAGTAATTTCCTGGGAATGCTAGAAATGGTAGGACACTGGATTTTTTTGAAATTCTTATATGGGTCTCTCACAGCCATGGAACAACAAAGCAACAGAGCTGGAGTTGAATCCAAGCCCTTCTCTATCTACCGTGCCATAGAACTTCCTGGAAAATGAAAATATTTGGCTTTCTTAATAAAAGGAAAATTAGAGTGAAGAGCCAAGAACACTAGGAAGAAAACAGAAAAATCTTCAGTTACTAACAAGGACTCTTTAATTCCCAAATTATCATCCTATCACAAAAAACTGATGTTAATTTTAATTTTTTGTGGTATTGGAGATTTGGAATTTAACTACTGAGTCAAACATTGTTTCTACAGTGACAGACTTGAGTAGTCCTTTGCAGAGAAGGTACATCTATAATTCTTATGAAAGAAGGCCTGAAAACCTACAACAAATGTTTTCAACCAACAAAACACTAACTTTAACCCCCAAAACTTCCAACTCTCAAGTTTTACTTTCAAATGACTCTGAATAATGACCTTTAAGAAATGCAGTGAAAGAAAAGGAACAACCCAGCCAAAGATGTATGATCGATTTTATATTATTTTCACTTTTTTATAAAATTTTTCTTCAATATCAAAATCCTATAAACAGAAGCACTTATAAAATGGTTAAATTAGAGAAAGAACTGGTATTTCTTTACTCATTATGCAAAATGGGCTAGCCCTTAATTTTCCTTTAATACCAACATTCTGCACCGAGTTTATTTTGGTACATTTCCTTCTAAGTCTTTATCTTAAACACTCATTTTTAAATTCATCCAGAATTTATATAGTAGCATTCTATTTTTATCTTTCTATTTTTGTATTTTATTGAGCCATCTCTGTTATCAAGACTATCTCATAATTGGGTTCCTTACCTTCTGATTACTTTAACCTGTCCCTGAATATAATTAGACTCAATTTAGCATCTGACTAAATTCATTTTTCTTCACTTCACCATGATCTTCCCAACCTTTTGTCCTCTTATCTTGCCTCTGCAAACAGGCTTCAGTTTTCTTTCTCAAAAGTCCTTTTTTGTTCATGGAAACTAAGAGAAGACTAGCAATCACAGCATAATTCCATGCTTTTTTCAACAACTTGAAGAAAAAGCTCTCCCTCTCAATACAGCAGATTTGCTGGGATCTTAAGTTATTCTGCCAACCCATTGTTTTCTTGTAGCAGCTAAACACTGAAACTCCCTGGTTATTTTTCTTGACTGTTTTTCTGCTAATAGAGACACCTGGATAATTTTTCCTAATTTAGAGATTCTATAAGATAATATGAATGCAGTAAGGTTACTCCTGACTCTTTTAATCATACTGCTTTCCAGTGTATGTACACATTCAGTGCATCCTTAAAGATATTTTGATTTCAAGGCCACCTTGATGGGTTTGGTACCACCCCATGACAATCTGAGAATCCTGTCATTTAGCAACTGCTTTTACTCTTAGATTGATATTTCAAACTTGGTGAAAAATCATAGGTGTTTCAGGTAGATATTTCCTATGCACCTAATCAAAAGTTCAAATTTAACAGAGTAGAAATAATCTCAAAAGACAAAAATGAGGCAGGAGTTTAATGTGGACTAGATTTTTCTTCCAAAATGACTGGAGAGAAGATAACAAATCCTTTCCTCAACTGAAGACTGCTTAAAGAGTGACGTCTTAACGTGAAGAAAAGGTTAGACAGAATGATGTGTCAATGCACACTTCACTCACCTCCAGTTCACAGAGTGGCATGCTAGTGAGGAACTTACAGTCCCTGTCAGAGGCAGCTCCAAATCTAGAAATGGGTGTCTATTTGGTTGCAATGTCATAAGAGCTTAAATGGGCTCCGTAGGCAGGACTATAGGCTAAGTTCTACAAAGTGAGTAGGACCAACATTCTCCAGGGACTAATCACCCTTGGCTTGGCTTGCTGTTGGGCAGAGAAGAACATCTATATCTGAAGCGAAGAGATTAGAGTGTCAAATGCAGACTTCACATAAAGCTTATGCCTTTAGGATAAGATCAAACAACTAAGACCAACCCAACATTAATGAGACATTAATCTCCACCACAGCCTTATCATCGAAGATGCATATTTGCTCCCATTACTTTAGCTAACTTAACTGGAGTCCATAACTGCTTCAGCATAATCACCATATAACATTAACAGGCCAACTTTTCTCACTTACAGAAGTTTCTCTAGACCTCTCTAGAGACTGATAAATACCTGTGAACCGATTCTTATTTTAGAGATGATCATTTTAGCAGTGTCACACAAATAATACAGCTAAGTGCACAGACTATGGAAATATCCAGACCTGAGTTGATTCCTGCCTTTATTAGTAATTACCTGTGTGACCTTGAAAAACTAACATAATCCCTCTAAATCTTGCTTCCCTTATGTATAAAATGTCAATGATAATAATACCTATGTCATAGAATTAACATGAGGATTAAATGAGGTAACTAACAGTGCATGATAAGAGATTATTTAAGGTTAGCTGGTGTGGTGGAAGGTGAGGGCGGTGAAAGAGCCATGGCTTCAGAATGACAAAATCTGAAAGATCAAAAAGATAAATGCATGATGACAGGGTCACAAGGAGTTTACAGAGACTGGATGAGCACTGGCCTGATTATACATTAGCGTGGGGCAATAAGGCAGTCAATTCACTGATGAATGCAGGTCTTGTATGGCAGAGATCCACTGAAATGAAGATAATGATCAGTGAATTAGTTGTCAATCAGAGCTGGGCCTGCTTGCCTTAACTGGTCAAATGGATGATTGATCAGTTTTGGTAAAATATATATTTGAGGTGGCTACACTTCCATTACTCATTTCCCTAGCGCTGATGATTTGGTATGTATCCTTGAATAGTCAGGAATTAAAAACAATAGTCATTCCCTAAATGAACTGAAACCAATAAAATTTGTCAATTTTACCTTCTAATTTATAATAGATATTTTTGGACAGTCAAATATTTAATGAAATCTGATCATTATTAATTCAGAGATCTGAATTACTGCCATTATAGGTTTTATTTGCCAGAGAAGTACAAAGAATTATACAATATGGTCTACCTTGTATTATCTGCCTTTATATGATATAAGTATGTAACAGATTAAACCACTTGTGACAGACACAGAAATCACCAAATTGAAACTAGAGTAACACAAATCTAACAAAGGATTTTGGCAGAACAAATTGCATATTTGAGGGAAAAGTTAAAACCATTTTGAAATATACAAATTAAGAGAGTTATTTGTTAGGCAGAACCCTTAAACCAATTTAATAGTAGTAGTAGTAATAGTAGTGGTGGTAGTAGTAATAGTAATAGTAGTAATAGTAGTAGTAGTAGTAGTAATAGTAGTAGTAGTAGTAACAACAACAATAATAATGAAGAGGAAAAAGAAGAAGCAGAAACAGAAGTTGTTAAATATACAACAGTACTATTCATACATTCTTGTCACCTCTTCCCAAGGTTAATAGGACAGAGGCACAAACGTTCACGTGTACATTTTCCATTTTGTGGCTTGCCACATTCAGAAAGAAAATAATCTTTTCCCCCAGGCAATTCTGAGTTGGATAGAAGGAAACAAAGCAGGAAACATCTTTCTTATTAAATGACAGTGTTCTCAGTACTTGTTTCCAATGAAGAAGAAAAAAACAGAATGGTAAAAGGCGAGGAGGCTCATTCACATAACGCTGAGACTGAATTTAAATCTCAGCTCCGACAAACAAGTTAAAACTGGACATCAAAAACCTGACATCTTAAAATTGTTATTTAAAAAAAACAAAACTAAAATTACTGTGTGATTGACTGCTTTTTCAAATTTAAGAATGGTGCCCACCTAAAATGCATTATCTAGACAATTCAAAAACTAAAAATGAAACATAACAGTTCACTTATCCTATACTTTAAAAATCACTTTCAACTGAAAGGTGGAATAGGCTAACATGTTAAAAGCTACTTTCCTATGCGCACACGGAGAGGGCTGTATTTTATGACATTTGTGCCCATCTAGAGACAACGGCAACAGCAGATCTTTAGCTGGATCAAGAACCAAGAATTGTACCAACACCATAAAGAAATTACAGTATGTGCACTAAATATACAAAATAAGCTAATAAACCTGTATTTGTAGCGTATTAGAGGAACATGTTCAACTTTCATTGTAATATGGGGAGATAAATAGTATTTGGACTCCTAATGAGTTCTTCTCTGCTTATCTTTCTTTGCCCATGTGTACCAGTGAAAGTCAACAAATTTATCCTTTCCCTTTCTCTCCAAACAGTGTTTAATAGTGAAAACATCAGTAAAGACCTGTTTTCTGGTGCTGGTCCTGGCACGCTCTGACTGCCTAATCTTTAATAAATAATTTTCTTTGCTTTTCAATTTAGATAACGTTGATTGAGTCTGCACAGTGACCACAGATAGGCAACATCTCGCCTCTGTCATCTCTCATCTACTGTCAGAAATCTGTAGAAGGCCGTCGAACAGCCTTGTGAGGAAGGCTGTGGAAACCTTGTGAGTCATGGTCCTGAGGTAGCATAGCCTACAGAGTGGATGGTGAATCCTCAAAGGGATCTGAGAAGAGGGAGGCCAGTGTTAAAGGAGTCAAAAGGCAGGAGGAGTCTTTGAGAAGGAGAAAGGCTAAGACAAGAGCTACAGATGAGATCCTAGGCCAAATCTGTCCCTGTTGACAAGCCTCTCCTGGAGACCAGGGGGTGGAGGACGGCCCCATCAGCATGCAACACCAAGGAATGGAATCTCAAAATGTAAAAAGTCAGCAAGAGCAAACCTCTTCCCCCAAGATACATATCTTACTATTCTCCAGTCAAAACTTTCAACGAATATTTTTCTTAGTTTCTTAAAGGTGGTACATCTCCACGCTTCAGAGATGTAGTTGTTCTGACAAGCTGGACCTCCTTGGTCAGTGGTGGGCTTCCAGAGAAGGCCCAGTTACTGTAGCCAAACAACAACTGCTTCACTTCAGATCTGCCCAGTGAAGAGGTGTTACATTTTCCCTCCAAGAGGTCAGTTTCTCCCGTGCTCAGAGTAAGCAGTGGCCTCAGTTGCTCATTCAGATTCAGTCACGCCTGGGGTCTCCTCATACTTCTGATAACAAGGCCGCTGTCCACATCTACCCTTGGACTATGTCATAGACTCCTCAAGACCAGCAGTAATGCCGGAAGTGATTGAGATCTCAGAAAACTAAAACTTTTGGCCACAGGAAAAGAATACCCATTAGCCTCTGTCCCCTTGACTAGAGAATGGTCCTGCCCTCATGGGGGAAAATCTAAAGCAGAACGTACAGGAAGTGTAAGCAGATCAAGACCTTACTTGCTAAGGTGGAGGTGAGAACAACATTACTGAGGAAGCCAGAAAAGGCAAAATGGTGTTTGGGGTTCTTTCTTGCAGGTACTTGAGCAAATTTTTCCCAGTTGGCCCATCCCTCATCATTCTGCTGGATCCTCCATTCTCTTCTCCACCCTGCAGCAGAGATTTCTTCAAAGTGAACAGGTTATTAGACAACCTTCCCCTTCCCCTGGCTCCAAACAATTTAGTGCTCTCAGTAAGTCTTTTAAATGGCTACAGGTCCCACCCAAATGGACCCCTGGCCACATCTCATTCTCATCCTGTGCCCCTCTCTCTTGCTTTACTCGCCATTCTGTGCCTGCCCTCGCATCCTTTTAGTTTCACAAATGTGTCGTGCTCCTTTCTGCCTCAAGCTTTCATATGCATCGCCTATGGACTGGCAAACGTCTCCCCTACACTGCGACTGCGCACTTCTGCTGGTTCCTCGGGTTTCAGTGCAAACATCACTTCTTCGTTGTAGGCTCCTCCAATTAAGTCGAATCCCCATGTCAATTGGCTCTTATCTTCCTATATGAACACAGTTGGTAAATATATATGTCTTATGTGGTTGCTAGATTACTGTTTTCCTACTGCACTGAGCTGTAAGCTCCATGAGGGCAGGACCATGTCTTTTGTTCTGTTTTACTCAGCATTTTAGACCCAGAGGCTAGCACAGCGTGGGCACAGGTGGGTGTTCAATGCTATGTATTACATGAATGAATGCATGAATTAACAGATGAACAATGAATGAATGAACATATACTCCAGTCCTCAGTTTCCTCAACTGTAGATTGAGAGTTCAGACCAGATAATGTCTTTCATGATCATGTCAAATAAAATTATTATTTATGCTCAAGTCTACATAACCAGGTAAAAAAAAAAAAATGCTTCCATTTAGAATACATTCATTCAATATATGTTGAAACCAGGAATGTAAAGTTAAAAGATGAAGATCTTGCCATCAAGATACTTGCAATCCAAATTACAAATTCAGACAAGTTTACTAGAATATAGATTGCTGGTGACTCTGACATAGACATATTCATAAAGCTAAGAGGAGACCGAGTACAAAATCTAACTTATCTTGTAGGAGAAATAATGGCAAAGAGGAGAAGGGGAGAAAAAAGCCTAGAAGACAGGACACAATACTTGGGGTAATCAGATAAAGAAGGGAAGGTAGAGGAAGGACTTTTTGAAAGCTGATGCACAGGCAAAGAGGTAAAGGAGAACTTGTTATTTTTCAAGTAATGCCAGTGCTTACACAGAGCTGGATGAAAGTGGTCCATCCCATATGATTAACCCACAGGTGTTCTAATTGTTCCTCTTATTTCTAAACTTTTTTTTTTACCAGTCTGATGCACCTGAAGGATTTTAAGCTAATACTTGACTACCATTAACACTGGAATACAGATGCTGTGATGCTCACAGGTCAGGGCTGACAGGTCGATTAGACACATACTTTGGCAAGGGACATTAATCACAACAATTTTTAGATAATTATAATTATTCTTACTGTTCCCCAGTAAAACTTACTGCTATTTTTAGAGAAACTTGGAAGACCATGGTCCTATAAATGGAAACTGAAGGCAGGGATAGATACTCACCAATATTTTCCAAATAATTAATGGTATAGCTATGAGGATATTCAGTACTTTCAGTTTCTATGAAATCAGGACTCCTATATATCTTCTTAAGTTATTAAGTTATTAGGTACATTTCAGTGTCACTGCTGCTGTTTTATGAACCAGGAACAATGAGTGGTATGAATGGGCTTATCGGCATATTGATAGAAAAAGACATAATGAGGAAATGAAAGTGACCAGTGAACACTGGCGCCCTACTTTTAAACCCTGCACTCCTAACTTCTTTCTACCCTCATCCCCATGGCAGGAGCCAATAGTAACTACCTGGGAGGAAATGAGCAGGCTTACTGCTCAGAGAAAGAAGCCAAGGAGCAACCCTGCAGATGTAACAGACAGCTCTACAGCCAATAAGGCTCAGGAGGATGGGTCATAATATTCCCTGCTCTCTCACAGTGCCTGCACGTCCAGGTGACAAAACTGACTCAGGGGGGACTCTTTCAGCCCACCTCAAGGCCACATTCACATTCTTATAATTGGAGTTGGCATTTCTAGCTGACGTACAGCAGTTTTCACAACTTTATGAAGGTTGTATATTTGAAACCATTCTCTTAAGGAACAAATTCAGTTACTGAATAGACAAAAAGCAAGTCAAAATACTTTAAATGCCGATATTATTTTTAAAGGGCAAATCAATTTCCAAAATCAAATTAAATGGAAAAGGCATTAAAAAGTCATGGTAGAGGTAAAACATGTGTTAAGGTATATCTTTTAGTTGCCCAAATTGAGTTAAGTTCAAAACCAATGACTTTTTGTCTCAGAGCAAATAGTTTACAAGAAAAAGTACAAATATCAAAAGTAAAGGCTGAATGTTAGATATTCTGTCTCAATCTATTCTCAGGCAGTACAGAATGTCACTATATTATCAGGTTGAATATTTTCATATCTTCCCTTTCTTTGCAATAATGATCATATCTAAGTCTTACAAATACTTTGCAGTTTGAAAGAAAATCCTGGGACATTGTATCTGGCTTAAGAATAAATGTATATAAAACTAAAACAAACAAACAAAAACAAACACTTCCTTACCCCTCACTCATAACTTTTCTCTCCACACACACGGTGACAGCTTATGGCTAATGTCTCAGAAATATCTCCTGAGAATAAAGAGATATCTTCTACCTGTTGTAAACCAGAACATGTATACGCCTTTTTTAAATCCATATTTTTAAAACCAAACATTTCCATGGGTTTCTATCCCTCCAAGCAGAATACTAAGGTTGTTTACATCCCAAATCTAAGCAAGAACTAAAGCACAACTCCAGCATGACATTATGCATGGTGATCACATGGACACAGCTTTGGAAGTGCTAAGCCTGATAACAGACTGCTGCCATCCTGGCTCACATCCTTACGAAACAAGAGGTACCTGAGTTTTCTTTTACAAATGAAGGGGTGAATTGTCACACTTTTCTTCAAGAAATCTGAAAGATGAAGTCTGTCACCAAAAATGATTACTAGTTTAGTAGCAGAAGAGGAAGAATTGTCTGATCATGTTATATACTCGCAATAGGATATCAAATCGAGGACTCTTTACAATGCTGATTTGGAAAAAGCTTGTGTCCATCAAGGAAAGAGAAAGGAAAAGGATCTTTGGGTCTCAAATTTCTCATTTCAGGTTTCTCTGAAAGCTGGGCTTTGCCTGTGCCTCCTGTCTTCCATCACATCTTCAGATCCATGGGACACTCCAGTTCTAGATGAATGGATCACACCAGTCACAAAGTTGCACAAAGTTGCAATGGCCACTATGTGGAAAGCAAACTTTCCTGAGAGAATCAAAGAGAAATTTTGTTCCTTTGTACTGTGAATTTTTGCTTCTTCTTTTTCCTTTTTTTTTTTTTACTATATACAAATGGTTTAGGTTCTAACTAGGGATAATTTTTTTTTTAATTAAAAAAGCTGGTAATCAATTTTGAACACTGCCTCCACTATAAAAATATGTGCGTCTCCTTGTCAGCATAATGAGGACATGATATTAATTATGTAAACCCATCTGTGTCAAACCAACAAGATACTTACCTGAATAGGACAGCACTAGTCTTTCTTCAAAATGGGCACTGTAATCTACTTAACATTGAGGTATTAGGATAAAGAGAAGAATGTTCTAGACCCTAACTGGTATATGATTTTATATGGTCTTTCGATAGCAAAGCCCATATTTGATCGACCTGCCTTTCTTTTCCTGCCCTTGACCTTCAGAGACAATGTTCTCCAAAAGAATAATATTAACAATGACACTATATGCAACACTATAGTATAATGGTCATTTTAAGATCACTAAGGTTTCCGGCTTTATCTGACAAAAACTCAATAAATTTATTTTTGTGGCATAGAAACAGTTACTTTACCTCTTTGAATCTCAGCTTTTTAAATGGAAAATAAGAAACAATGTTTTTCTCTCCAATCTACAAAAACTGTTGTTTTGAGGGTCAAGTAATATAACATGTAAAAGTGTTTTTGAAACATTTTGAGGACCCACCACAAATATGCAGGAATGTAACCAATAAAGTGAGTTCAAATCTCATTTGGTTAATGTAGGTGGAGTAAAATGGAACTCTGAGACAAGTATCTGAATGAAGGAAGAAAAAAAAAAAGAGAAATATAATTCTGGCTATTGAAAGTGATCCTTGCTTTAAACTACCTAGACTGTCCTTTTATGTTACTCAAATACACTGAATAATCATTGTATTTTTTTCTCTTTGCCCTTACCTCTGGAGGGTTGAAGCTGAAGATATTATTATTTTTATTATTATTATTATTGTGCAGCACACCTGCTAGTCACAACTCAATAACTATTGAACATATGGCAACTGCTTTTCATGCTAAAAAATAATAGGCATATGTTGCCTGGTTAAATGACACATCTAATAGGTTTGAAGCTGATTCACAGCAATCGTTCACAGCAATTATTTATATTTTCATGACTAAATGCCCACCACACACCTTTCTTGATCTAATCTGCTTCAGAGAACAAAAGTATTCTCCTATTCTAATTTGCTATTTCTCTGTCTTCAGCATTGTGTTTCCACAGTTAGAAACCTCACAGTTTACATCTTTGACTTAAACCTGCACCCAGACACTGTTACAACAGCATGTACAGAATTCAAAATTGATCAATCATAATAGTATCTATTGTGAGCCTATATCACAAAACCAACTGGGGAATGCCTTCCACTCTACTCTCTCAATTTCACAACCTGTATGTTAAAGTTCCCTCTCATCCAATGTTCCTTCCATTATGAACAAATTAGGATCCACTCTATTCTATTTATTCCCCTGCTGGAACATGGCTATCCACATCTTACTCACGAATAACACTGAAAGGCTGGCTGGATACTTTGCTTTCCTTGGCACAGTTTTGCTGGAGGGGATATTTCTGTTTCCAAGTATTGATCTGGGGAAAAACTAAGCAGGCCTACTGCCCAAATATAGACACATCACCACCCATCATGGGGGAAATGGATGAGGGAAAGAAAAGTACAATGGAGCTACAGTTAGAATTTGTGGGCTCTATCTGACTTTGAAGACTTAAAGTGAAGTTATGAAAGGTCGAATTAAAAAGAAGTAGCATCCTCATTTACTGAAAGATGAAACAAGAATCCAAAGAAGTTGAAACAACCCCAGAAAACCATTTTGTTTCAATAGTAGAATGTACAATGTAATCCGAACATACTTTTTGTCCTGCTCAGAGCTCTTACTGTGCAGACATTTCTCACCTTGTACAACAGTGGCTTTTGCATTCTTGAATAGTCATGTGTAAGCCATCTGTAATAAGGCAAGTAGTAAAAAAATAATTTACAATTTAAGACATCACTATAGCTCCCTAGTTGCCAAGTACTATTGGTTTGTGAATGAGCTTCAAATGTGACAGGTAAAGTAATCATTTGATGTGGATTTCACTGTGATGGAAATAATAGCCTTCACAAAAATGGGTGCACCTCAGACTCTGCTGAGAAGAAAAGACAGGATTACAATGGACCCAGGAGCTATAACAATAATGAAATGAAATGAATATTAGTGTGGCTTGTTGCTTTCTCTTTCACAGCTTCATAGGCTTGTGGTGCTTGAATAAAATTTATCTGATACCTCTATCATAGTTAATATCAGCCTTCTCTTTGTATTTTTACAACTTTCTTTTCAAATAAAACAATGTTATTAATAAAGCATTTGCTTTTCAAAATATTTCTAATGTTGACACATGTGATTATATCCAAAGAACAGAAAAGATACAATTGAAAAAAATTGTTAAATAAATTTCTATAGTACAGGGTACACTGTCTTTCACCATTCAGGCATCATAGAGTACTCACATAATCCTCTTAAGAAATGGTGTCCAATTTTCACTCAACGTAACCACAGAAATTGGGAAAACATTTCCCTAAAGACACACATTTAAATATTCTCTGCTGCTACTAAGGCTGCTCCCAAGACACCACCACACATTTACCAACACATGCTTTAAAAGATAAAAAGAAGAGAAAATGTTCTTTTAATTAGAATATGGATGGAAGGTTTTGGTATTTCCTTTCTCCTCCTTTGTCAACACGATACATGATAAAGCATCGAGCTTACTCATTCTAAGAACTTGAACCTACACATTGTGACTTACCACTCTCTCAGACTGACGGAATCATTTCATTTTTGAAACATTCGGGTTCCAATAATGTATCATGTAGCACTGAGAATAACACCAGGGTTAGTGCCCTGGAGCTAGGAGGGAAGAAACTGGAAGGAAGGGCATCCACAACAGTGTATGCTATAGAAAATAAGTCATGTTCAGAGTTGGTGCCTGGGAGTTGCATGTTGGTCCCTAAGAAAGCAATTCCAGTTGAGTAGAAAGGGCAGATGTCAAGCATACGTGGTGAAAAAGGTAGTAGTGAACAAAAAGAAGGGTGAAAAAAATACGGACTCTCTTTAAAACCTCTGGCAACAAAGCTGGGAGAAAAATTGATTACTGGAGAGGAGAGAGAGGTAATTAGGGAATTTTTGCCTGGATATCAGCCCAGCAACAATTGAGGAGGAAACACTGAAGTAAATTTCTGTGGAGTCCTGACTAAGTAGGGAGCCAAGAGAAGCCAGAAAGCAAGTGATTAGTGACAAGACTTCCTACTTGACCAAACTTTAGTCAGGCTCCTCTCAGCCCTCTAGGCCTCGACCTTGGTGTCCATCCTTGTCTGGCATCCATCACCCAGTTATAACAAGAATCTTGCTAAGTCAGTTTAAAGAGAACTCTGAATTCTCAGTATCTTGCCCCACTCCCCACCTGTGGTATCCCGTGGGATCACTGGGCCTATCTTGAGCAAGAATCCTGTTAGATAGACCCAATTAACCAGAATCTTCCCTGACCCCTGATGTATCCTCTTAGTTTTCCACCCACTGACTCTCTCCTTGCTCCTTGGCCATATTCCCCCTTGTCCATGTTGTATTCGGAATCAAGCACAGTTATATACTGAGGTCTCTTTCTTCCTGTTGCATTAATTCTGAATAAAATCTATTTTTATTGCTCTGGTTTTATCAGCTTTGTTTCTTTAACAGTGGGCAGGGTGACAGGTAAGAAAAGGAGACCAGAAGGAGGACAGACTGGGTTCAGTGGATGTGGAGAATGAGACTGAATAAAGACACCTATTTAAAGAAGAAAACGTCATACCGAAAAAGCAGAAATTTTGAACAATTCTGTATTCAGACTTTTATTAGATTATTTTGCTTCATTACACTTTATTATTTTCTCATCTTTTTTGAAATGATATCCAACCAAAATTTCACTCTTTCAGTTTTCTCAGAGATAAGAAATTCAAAACACAAATATGCCATAAAGAAGTACATTACTGACTCAGAGATAGATGATATAGCTACCATTCTTTGCAGGGAAACAGCAAAGTGTACTAAACAAGAAATTCACATTCCTCTGCTTCAGTAATACATTCATAAAAGCACAGCTAAGTGTGAGAGAGCAAATATTCCATTGTCACCCTGTGATGGAAATGTCAGGAATAGGTCAACACGAGACACTTTCAGGCACAGTGCGGCACTATCCATCTCCTTAGGGGTGAAATCTTGGAAAGAAAAAGAAGCCCACTGTGGCAATCTAATGAGAAACAAGAGAAAAAGATAAAATATGACTTGATATTTGTCTAGTGGACAGCTATGGTTCCATCATGGTGACCAAGAATAACAGAAAACTTCAGGTGATGTTAACATGGGTTGTTTGAAATAACTTAATTCTTCTATCCTTAAAACAGTAGTGTCAATACGCTCTCCTCATTTTCTTGAAATTTTCATAAATACATTTACATAAAATTAATTCACTGATAAACATTTAGGTATACAGTTGTGCCACACAGGAATAAGGACTTACTTAGGGATTGAAACTCTATATTTGAGTTCCAGTCTGTCACTTACTAGCAATGGGACCTTAACCAAGTGGGTTAACTTTTCTCAACTTTGTGTTTCTCAGATGTAACACAGAAGTCTGTTGGTCAAATGAGATGATGTACTCAATCAGATAGTGCCATGTCTGGCATAAAATGTGCACTCAGATTATCATTGGTCCCCTTCCTTCTATCTCTGTGGAGCTTGTTTAAAAGGAAATGTGTATGTATTACTTACACTATAAGACTATGCCCCCGGATCTGTGAAAGGAAGTATATTTGCTATGTGAGCAACATTACCTGATTGACACTAAAGTGAGCCTGAATGAATGATGAGGGTTATCTATCATAATTCCATGGATTTTTAGGGAGTAAAAATGTTGGCCAACCACATGGCTTTTCCCTTCAGGAGGGAAAATGCATTATCAGGCACTCGTGTAATACAGAAAACCTGTTGGGATTTTAGGAGCAGTCATCTAGTTATTCATCTTTCAACCCTTTAAAAGCCTAACCAATAATTAGGACTCTGAAATGTTATTTTCCAGAACACTAGAAATCAAAGTATGTAAATAGATGAGAAATATCTTGTATTTTGTTATTCAGATCTAACAATTTCATGAATTACTGAGCAGATTCCCCCCATTCACATTTATAATAGAGCATTTCTTTGTACTCTTTTCTGTGTTCAAAGCTTAAAATTGTCTATACCTTGGAAAATTCTTGGCTGAAGAGGTTGTTCACTCCACTAGACCTACCTGGAATTCAAACCTCACATGTAAAACCTTGCCATGAGGATGGCTTTGGGACTCTATGCTGTGGATATCAATCAGCACAGTAGAATAAAACCTTTCGGTACATCCAGGAAAAAAGACTCATTGAAAGAGATCTATTCTTGATTTGCCTTATTTTGAACTCCGCTATATAGACAACATGGTATAATGAGGTCTTATAAATAGATAATAAGTTGAATGGATATCATTGCATATAAAATGCATTCTGAGAATAGAAGTCTGACAGTAAAAAATAAGGAAATAATCATCAATATCAGGTTCACTACGGAAATGTAGATTTAAAATGTATTAATTCAAATGCAACATGTGACAAGACTTGTCCTGATACACCATCCAAAACTTTAGTCAAATTGCAGTTAAAGAGATTTTAATGTTCTAACTGGGAGCAAAGTGATTATCTTATTAAAAATATATATATATATATATATATATATCATATACTTAGGAGAATGATTTACACATATATATCATTCAGCCTTTCTCCCCAATGGCTGTTCGGACACACACCAAGTGACAGCAGAAGTTTCCTTTCATAATGAAAATTTAAACTACGTATATTATAACAATATCATCAATAGAAGAGGAAGAGGCAGAGTGGCCGGAAGTCAGTAATAAAAGATTTAATTTTTTTCTTAATTATTGTCATCTCCATAATCAGTGTACTAGCAACTTGGATCAGAATCACATTTATGAAACTATTGTTCACTTTCACCACCAATTGTGATAAAATCAAATCAACCAGGATTAAGTGGCTACCTCAGCAGAAAGCACCAGTCACAAATGCACCTTTATAAGTAATAGAATGTGGCCAATTTCCCTCTTTAAAATAGACAGCCTTATGGAAGAAGTAGGCCACCTCTAGAGTAAAAAAATATATAACTAATTTATCATAAGATTATCTGAAAATTGGAGTGATGTTAACACGTAAAACATTTAGCGACTCCACAGAGTTCTGTGCTCACCTGGAGCCGAAAAGGCAAACCATCTACTATTCACCGTTGTCGCTGGTGAATAATCATGCCACATTGTTCCCGTATATGAAACTAATGGGACAGATGCTGGCTGCAAGGTTCACTGAAATACAATATTAAAGGGTTTATTTTAATAGCAGCAAGAACAGAGGTATCATGCTATGTCCAAACTCTATTTCTGAATGCTTATTTAGAAAAAAAAAAAATCTTATGGTTTGCTACCTATCTGTGTTAATATGCACAATTTATAGATTATTGTGAGACAATTTTCTGTCTTGAAGCCATTTCTCATTGTCTGGAACATCCTATGAAATCTAAGGTCTGGTAAGACTGTCACCTAAGACAATTGCTGGTCCACTGGCAGTTAGAGGATAAAACTTGCCCTGACAATGCAGAAAGAGGAACCAAATAGTAAAAGAAAATTGATCCATACATTTTGTCCTATGACAAGATCAAAAGGATATCACTATTTACGTATCTAGTTATTCATTAAGCAAACCTCTGTTCGGAGTCTACTACATATCAGGTATTGAGTTAGATTTTATGGATAAAAAGACATGTTCTCTGCCCTCAAGAAGCACTCAGTCTAGTTGAGGAAGACAACAAACTAGAAATTATCACTTAGAGCAGTATGAGTTAGGATAAAGGTACAGGAAGGAGTAGGGTAGGGTAGAGGATATGTGGAACCTAATGGTCAATGATTCTTGGAAGAGCTTATCAACCATAGTCTTTGAGTATACAGAATTTAACATCCATTAAATTAAATCTCTTACGACTAAAACAGAAGGACTTGGAAATGGAAAGAAATGGCTGTATGGGGTGCAACTGATTTAAACTCATCAAGTCAGCTTGTTGCATGTTAATTTAGATCCAGATGTAGGGAGAAAACAAGCCCTTAGTGATAGTAACAGTAAGCAGTGAGTACATCACCTTAAATAAGCTTGTCTACCAAAAGTTTACATAAATCGAATACGACAGGAAAAGTGAATGTATAAGTAGCTGGTCATGTCCAAGTGATCTTGTGAGAGAATAATCTTTATTTAGAGGCCAGATAAAAATCAGGTTAACCAAAACTGATAAGAGCTTTTATCGATAGCCAGGGGACCTAGGAATCCTTTTTCTACCAGTTAGTCATGTGTCTTTGGGTAAGTCAATCACTTACAATCTATGAACTTCAGTGTCCCCACTATGAAATGAGTAGGTTTGACAAGACTAGGTTTTCAAACTGTGCAGCTGTAATTCCGAGCTGGTGTGGAAGGAGGTGGGGGGCGGGCATAAGAGTATTCTACCTCTGTCTCTTATACACGTTGGAGCTTTCAGGGAGGCTTCTACTGGAGGACATGGAGAAAGAGCCTGTCTTGAAAATCACTGAAGGAGATGGTCTCTGAAATCCTTTGGAGCCCTAATATCATCTGGTATATGGGCTACTCCCTAAATCTTGCAAACGTAAAGAGAACAAGGAAGGTCAGGTCACGATCCCTTGAATTATTTGATATTTGGCATTAGTATGAATTTTTTAAAGCAGAAATTGATATACTTGTAAAATAAAATACTCCTTTTATACTTGAAATTAAAGGTATGGATGACTAGCTCCTTCTTAACCGATTATTGTTGAAGGTCCATTCTTCCTTAAATGGTACCAAAAACAAAAGTTGTCAAACATAATAGGCTGGCATTCTTTTCTGGTCAACTTTCCTGGTTTTATTTTTGTATTTGCTTTATGTCTGTAGACTGCACGGTAAAATAGCCAACTTACTTATTGAGCTCCTTGCCTCCACCTCATAATCCATGTCCCATGTTCCTGCAAGAAAAATCTAACTGTGGGACAAATTGTTTTCATGGCTTTTCAGAGTCTACAGGTTAAAGTCCAAACCCTCCATGACTGAGTACTCACTGCCTCTTCAGCCTGGGTCCTTGCAACACCCACCCACCCTAAACTACAGAAGTTCCCTGATAGTACCATGGTCTTCTAAGCATCTGCTCTATCTGCCCCAAATGCCTCCCATTCCTTCCTTTCTGATAAATAAGCTACTCATCTTTCAAATCTCCATTTAATCATCACCTCTTCAGCAATAGAATCAAGCATTCCTTCTTTTGAGATTCAACTACATCTTAAGCAGGCACACTACAGTATCTTCAAAATTTTATTATAAATCTAATAACCAGACAAGTCCTAGAGCGAAGAAATTCTAATTTGTCTTTGAATCTCTGAAACCTAGCACAATGCCTGGCACAGAGCAGGCATTTCAAAATATATGCCAGTATGAATGAATGAATGAATGAATGAATGCTAAACCAAACTAAAGAATAAAGCAAACATCTAACTTAAAAGAAATGAGGCCGTGTGGAAACTGAAAACATGCCTCTCAATAATGGCTCTGTACGTGTCCTCTCCCTTCCTTTCTTGTTCGGATCCTACACAGCACCTAGCAGATTGATGCTCCACAGATATTAAATGAATATTTTATATTCATTTGTGTGTCCACTGACAGCCAAAATGTAACCACACTAAATAGTACGAAAGTGAATCCATGAAAATATTTCTGAGTATGCATGTGTTTTTGTGTGTATGTATGTGTATGTACACTCATGCTTTTCCACCTGACAGTTGGAAAACCCAATCTTCTATGCCATTGGGGCAGAAGATAATGGATCAAGCTCCAACCATGACTAAATGGTGTGAGGTCAGAGTAAGATTTCCTATTTGGCACAAAGTAGCTAAATTATACTTGGATGAAAACAAGAGAGACCAAGGTAGGGCTCAGGTGGAATGTAGTCAGACTTGGCTGGCTAGGAAGGAGACTATATTACTTAATGTGCTGATGTTTCTTTTCTTGGAAGGAATTTTAATGTTTCCATTTTATTCAGACAAAGAGAAAATATCACATTTGACCTTTTCCTTCTTCACAGATGATTTATCTTATTTAAATAGCCTGCACCTGGACCATCTCCACTGATGTATTTGCTGTAATCTGTGACTACAATTTACTGGCTGTCATGTCATTGCATTTGCAACAGGACCATCACAAATTGGAGTAAGTCATTTTGCCCATCACCTTGATACTAAATTTAGGCTGTATATATTCTCTTAAATTGTTTATTACTCCATTTCTACAGTCATTTGTCCTTTTCTGCATGAACACAGTATGTGCTCATTTGCTTTGCTTGCAGGGACACTCAGAACATTTGGTTTAGGAGGGCCCTCTACAAAAAGGTTCTCTTATTCTAGACTATACTTCACATTGGCCTTTAGAATGTTCTCCCATTCTGAAGACCAATATCTGTTTCCTTATATTTCTGGCCCACAATCCCATCCCCGCAACTTCACAGGAAATGCCCAGCCACGCATGCTTTACTCATGAGAGACCTGAGCACAAATGAAAGTGAGTAGCCGTAGGCACAGCTAAGAAAGCTGAAAGTGTTTTGTGAAGTATTTCCATGTTTTAGACACTGATATTTTTGCCTTTCCTCAAATACACTTTCTGTTTTCACTTTGTGACTGACTGGAATATAAAATATAATTTGGACATAAACAGTTGAAAAGAGAGAGTGGGCTACTTCGTGACATAAAACATCTTGCTCAAACATTGAGAGTATGAAAGGAAAAGGCTTTCCAGTTTGGGCACAGAAAAGGATATTCTTGATTTGTATCCCAGCAGGGTTAGCAATTTTATATGGCTAGACATTATTTTCCTTTTCCATCACTAGAGAATTCCACAATAATACAATGACATAGTATGAGGAATAATAGTCCATTCCTTTGAACAGAAGAAGCACAAACATATACACGAACAGTAATAGAGAAAAAAATTCATTTCTTTGTGGCTGAATTTACAGCTATTGTCATTTGACTCTTTGCTCTGTTGATGAGCACATTTGCTTTGACTCAGGGAAAAGAAGTAATTAGCGCTGAATTCACAGCAGCGACCACTGGGATTCCTACATAGGACTAGACTTGGGAAAAAAACAAAGAACAAAAGATGGGCAGAGAATGAATAAAACTTTAAAACAATAAGGCTTTTGAAATTAGAAAGTTAAAAAAATTAATAACTCTTATGAAGATTATAAAAATTATTATAGTATATGTTAAAATAGCATTTGAGAAAATATGAACTGATTTTTGATTTTTAAAAACTACTTAATAATATAGTCCTATTTCAATCTAAAAGCCAGCCTTATGTCTCAAGGAGGAAGTCCGGACTTTTTCCAACTGAAACAAGGAACAATAAAAAATTGCCCAAACTTTTTACTACAGTTTACCTAGTTCTGAGGTACTATTGAACACAATTAAGCCAGAGGAAGAAAGAATAGGCATTAAAAATTGAAAAGTAAGAGATAAAATTAATGCCACTTGTAGATTTATATTTGGGTCTTTGGAAAACAAGAGAATCAATCACTAAAATATTACAAAACTAAGAAAATTCAACAGGGTCCAAAGTTAGCAGACACAATTCAATAGCTTTCAAATACACAAGCAAGACTCCATTTCAAAGGCATAAAAAGGATCATGTGGAAAGAAACTAAACAATAAATGCATCAGATCTATTGGAGGAAAACCATAAAACATTGCCAGAGGACCCAAAAGAATACTTAAATAGAAAGGTATACCATGTTCCCAGATAGAAATATTTAACACCATTTAAATACCCAGGCTTGAAATTTAACATGATCCTAATAAAATTACCAACAGAATTTCTTTTGGAAATAAATAAGCTGAGTCTAAATTTCATAAGAAAAATAAACAAGCAAGAATGGTGAGGAATAGTCTGAAAAAAAATGTAATGAAGAGAGAATAGCCCTATGATATATTAAAATAAACCTTAAATATAAAATAATTAAAACAAGAAGTACTGTAAAGAATAAATTTATTTCATGAGGCAGACAACAAAATAAGATATAGATTCAAATATGAATTAAAATTTGATATGTGATAAAGGCAGAATTTCAAATAAGTGGAGAAAAAATGAATCCCTTAATGATATTGCAATAACTGGGTTGTCATTCGGAAGACAAAAATTGTGTAAGTCATACTTTACATCTTTAGGATAAATTCCAAATAAGTTGAAATAATTGTATACTCTCAAAATAAGGAGATTCTTTAAATTATGACTCAAATCAGAATCTGTAAAAGAAAATATTGGCGTATTTTCATAAGAATTTATCATAAACACCACCGAAAGCAAAGTGAAGAAAACAACAAAGTGAAGAAAATATTTTCATTCTGTTTGTGATACATATCACATTTTTACCTAATATAAAAAAGTTCCTATAAAACAATGACAAAAATTACTGATGAAAAGGGGCAAAGTATACAAATGCATTTTACAGAAAATAAAACACATATGACTCTTATGTATATAAAAGATGGTAACTCATTCATAATAAGAAAAATGTAAATTAACAGTACAATAGAGATTTTATTTCACTATTATAATGGCAAGGATGAACCAGTTTGATAACACATTGGATTAATGATGGCATACAGACTACAGATTGCTGATGAGAATATAAAATTATGTGGTATCTCTATGGACAGCAATTTATCACATTCAATAAAATTAAGAATTCGCACACCGTTTAACCTAGTGCTTTCATTTCTAGAGCTTATCCTACACATATATTTGCACACATGGAAACTATAAATATGCAAGGTTTTTCACTGACACTTTGCTTTAAGAGAAAACATTAGAAAGAAAAGTAAATACCCATAAATAGGGGATTCATTAAACAAACTAAGGTTGATATGTACAATGGAATTCTGTGCACCTGCTTAAGAGTAAACTCTGTGTATCTGTGGGGAAAATCTTCAAGATATACTTTTAGTGAAGGAAAAAAATTGTGCAAGGCAGTGTACATGATATCTTACCATTTGTTTGAAAAAAGGAGAGAACAATACATATTTGTATATACTTGAAATATCTGAATGTTGGAGACAATACACAAAGAAAGGATAGCCATTTCCTTTGGGGAGGGAAATCAATGGCTAAGAAACAGAGACAGAAAGAAAACTTTAAACCCCTTTCACCCTAGTATATATGTAAGCATGTTAATATATGACCTACTTTGTTACTATAAAATTTAAAATAAATACAACAAAATAGGTCACAATTTAATTCAAAATGTATTTTCTGTTACAATGCTTTTGTAAATATAACCAAGGTCCTACTAAAATAATCTTATATTAAAATATGAAATGTCAAGAAAATGTTAAAAAACCTTTTTCCACTTTTATTTTATTTTTTATTTTTTCAATTACAGTTGACATTCAACACTGTTACATATTAGTTTCAAGTCTAAAGCATAGTGGTTAGACACTTATAAAATTTAATAATCAATCCCCCTGATTAGTCTAGTAAAACTCAAAAAAATTAAAAAATTAAAAAATAACTATGTATAGTGCCAGATGGGTACTAGACTAGAAAAAAACCTTTTTTTAAGTCTCAATGGAAGTAATAATGGACTTGAAGTTGAGAAACGAGGGTTCCAGGCTTAAGTTTATTGCTTTTCATGCTCTGGTCTAGATTTCTCTAAACGAAAATGAACATGTTGCATTTGATAAACTCTAAGGTCCCATTCAGTGTTAAACTAATATTCTAGACATGTGCTGTCCACTAAGGTTGTCATGAGCTGTGTAGCTATTTAAATTTAGTAAAAATTATATAAACTAAAAGCCTGTCCTCGTTTGCATTAGCCATAGTTCAAGTACTCAATAACCACATGTGTCCAGTGGCTGTCGAGTTGCACAGGGCAGACACAGAACATTTCCATCATGAAAGAAATTTCTATTAGACAGTGCTATTCTAGACTCCAAAAAATTGAGATAATAGTTTAATATATAACATTACTTAATACAACAAGAAAGTTAACCGAGAAAGAAAGGGCATCTACCCTCTTTTAGTTTATACACATACTAGTAAATGTGATTGAGACAAATACCAAGGGCAATTATAATGGGGAAAATATGCTGTTAAAGGGCAATAAAAAAAAAAAGGCTATTAAGGGCAAGCCTCTAGGGGTTGTGAAGGAAAGACTGCAAGCTAGGCCTGGTGATTTTGATGAATCTCAACCCACTTATCTGCTCACCTGGGTCTGATAGCCCAAGCTGTGAAATCACATTATTATCTATCATTATCATCACTGAAATATCAAACATCTTCTATATGTATAGCCATTTCCTATTTCATTGTAGCTTACAGATATATATATGAGGCTCAATGTGATTATTAGTCTAGGACACAGATAAACAAACTACCCATTCTCAAATCAGCTAAGATGCTAACCAATTATCAAAACGTTTTCTTTTCTAAAGGATAAGATTCTAGAAGCCACATACTATTTTATTTAATGATAATTAGTGGTGGACTCTGGGGTTAGGCAGCCCTTCATTAAAATTCTGACTCTACTACTCATTAGCTATGTGACTTGGCAAGTTAAATAACAGGAGTCACATTTTATAAAAAATGTTAATAGTTCCTACCTCACAGATTTGTGGAAAGTTAAGAGAAATACATGTAAAGGATTTAGTACACTGACATACAGTAAGTATTCATTAAATACCATTTTAAAAACTTCATAATGTATATTTTTTATAAATAGTTGCATGCTATGGGATCAATATTAACGAGTAAAAACAGCATGTTGTTAATATGTATTGACTGCAGACCATTTACAAGATAGGAAGCACACTCTGTGTTGCCTTTAAACATTTGTGATTCTCTCAGCAGATAAGAAAGTTAGACAGGTGCTGAAAGGCTAAATGTACAATCATATAGCCTAGATAGTAAGAATGCCCCTGGAATAAATCTGGTACAACCAGTAGCAATGGCAAAGAGTCATCAAATCATCTAACAATACAAATTACTGGACATTTAACCAATTTTGGTTTCTGGTTTATATGTATATAACAGACACATATCTCTACAGATTAATTGCTTCATATAAGAAAACTGGTTTTTGCCCTGTTTCATTAAAAAATACAACTGTTGTGAGTGTGATTTTCTTTTTCTGAGTCCTTATTAAAATGAATGCTTCTACCAAATCAGATTAATGGTATGGACTTGATGTCATACAGTTGGCTGATGTTTAGTTAACTGGCAACCTTCAGTGGGAGATGGCAGACAACAAACATTTGCCAAGAGCTTATGAGTAAAATCAATGCTAGGGCAGGTTTAAATCATGCTTGCTCATGACACCTCACTTCACTGCACTTATTAAGAACAGGCAACACTTTTTGAAATATGTCCAGATTTCCAGATCCTACCTGCGAGCCAGCCCAAGAGGGCCTACTTTTACCTGAGCCAAAAATAGTGATGCTGGTGGAAAATATCTCTCTTACTGACCTGCCAAAATGTCTAAATTCTCCATTGTTGGGAAACTCTTTGCCTTGAAACCTAGAGAAACTTCAGTTAAAATCTGAATTAGTTCTCTTATAGAGCTGACCCACTTGTACCAGCTATGGAACGAGCAATAGGGTTTTATCAAATTTCATATATTCACATGAGATCATGAGGCACAAATAAGGAAACAAAGGATGAATAAAATCCAAAAATGGCACAAGAGTTTTTGCTGCATAGAGGCCAGACACTGAAGAACAACAAGGGGCATGCCCAAGCCAGTAATAACTTGGTAACTTTAGCTAATGGTGCTTCTTTCCCTTTAGTTTTCATTTAATAAAAATCTATTGAGCAATCACTGGTGTTCAAAGTACCAGGCACTGTTGTAGGCTACTGTGATACAATTCCCCAAAGGGATTTAGAGTTCTGCAGGCCTATCAGCATCAATGTTGAAAACTAATTTACCAAAGAATTTCTTTTTGGAAACCATAAACACTACAGGCTGCAAACTCTCCAAGTCAGAATTAGGGTTTTGTCAGGGAATTCCTAAGTTTTAGGGATCAGCTGCTTCCAGAGAGATGTTCATAAAATGGACAGGGAGCCATATGCCTTTCTGAGACAAGTACACGTAGCTGTTGAATATGAAATCAGAAAAGCCTATACGTAGACAAATATCTAAGATTTTAATTTAACTGAACAAAAGAAATTTTCTCCTCCACCCTTTGCATAATCTCCCACCCTACTCCACCATATGATTTTCAGAGCAATGTTCCTTCCAAAAGTTTCCCCACTTCTCCATGACTGAGCTACCTGCTTCTAAAGGTAGAGGTAGGAGTAGATTACACTGAGGTTTTCAGGTGGCTTTTCACCCTTGTTGGAGGATGCTGGTATGTCACAGTTTTGAAAAGCTGGCTACTATGCCTGTGGCTTCTTCCTAAACAGATAAAGCTCCCAGATTCTAGGTTTTAAAGAATGCTCTTTTGCAACGAAGTCTCCTTGAAACATCGGCAAAAAGTAACTGATTCCCAGACAAAGTGCATGACTTGGACTGTTGGCAATTTTAACAAAAAAAGTTACATATAAAACAATAGGGAACTACATGTGGATTGTTCACATGTGGAGCAAGGCTAAGATTTCATTACAGTAATGAGTGTCCATTCAGAGGAATCTCTAATATC
Source organism: Eonycteris spelaea (assembly GCA_003508835.1). NCBI lineage: Eukaryota > Metazoa > Chordata > Mammalia > Chiroptera > Pteropodidae > Eonycteris > Eonycteris spelaea. The sequence continues at coordinate 6,825,562 of PUFA01000043.1, read as the reverse complement.
TCTAATTTCTGCTCCGGGAAGAGGAGGATACCATGCTCGAAAGAACTACAAGGCATCAAACTGAATATAAGAGAGGGATGAGAAAGGAGCTAATAATAAAAACCATGAAATGAGACCCATTCTCTGTCATCATGAATAAAATCTAGGATATTTAATGGCTAGTTTATCTCCCCCTCAACTTACTTTTAAATTCAGAGCAAAATCCCATTACAAAGTTAGCCTTAGACCCCTATTGTAATTGCATATTCAGTAAATCACATCTGAAGATGCATCTTAACCCAAAGCTGTTTTCCTGAATGGGAGACCTTGGATTATGAAAATAATGTTTCAATTAAGGCTGTCCTTAAAGTTACAAGAGAAGCAAGTGTGTACAGTTGTGTTAGGAAGAAGAGCAAGCAAGAGAAAAAGAGGTGTCTTGCAAGAAAATAACAACAGATTAAAATATACAGTCATGATCATCATCCTTAGTAAACTTTATCACCTGAAAGTACTCAGGTCAGAACCGCCTCCTAGGCGACACCGGTTACTATACAGGTGGCTTTTGAGTGGATCCATTACTAAAGCACAGGGTTTATATGCAGATCTTAAATGACATAGCCAGAGGGAGCTGTGATAAAGCCAAAGCTTTCTTATGGGAAGAAAGGCAATCTCAGCTGGTATTCTGAGTCTTCCTTCCCACCTGGAAAAGATTCCAAACTGCCAACATCAATCTCAGAAGAACCAATCCTTTCTACAGAGAAAGAATTCCCCAAAATTAATCCTGTCACTAGTTCCAGATGTTTCTTTTGCCCTTAGCAGGCAAGCTTTCACATGATATAACTATTATAATGATAAATCAATTACTTCTCAGAAACCTTAAAATTGTTCTACATCTGTCATGAAAACCATTTGAAGCTCTGTGACATTCTGAATATAGCACAAAGTAATGTGCTCTACAATTTCCCCTGAAATCTCAAACTCTGAGAATAACGTGCCAACTATATACTATTTTTTAAATGAATCCTTGCATAGAACCATTGATAGTTTTTGATTGTTTTGTATGCAGTCCCTGTCTTTTGATAATGACACCCAAATCATCACTTAAGCATCCACATCTCCATACAGTATCTCAGGGAAAAAACATGAGGCTGTTTGGGGTGAGAATCTGGTGTTTAGGTTCAAACTAACTAATCTAATTCCACCACTAACCATTGTGACTGGTTTGGTGATAGACATATGACCTAAATGGCCTATTCAGATTGAAGCCCAGAAATTTTTTTCAAAGTTTAGAGGAAGCAACCTGTCTTCCCCATTGGATTTAAGTAAAGAATGAGATGATATTGGACAAGTTAGGAACATGAAGATAAAACCTGCTGAGAATAGAGCCAAAACCAAGGAACTAGATGAAATGGAGTAAGAGAAAAATCAGACCTTGATTCCAATGTTGTAGTCTTACCAGCAATTAGTTCTACCTCCATGATGCAATTCTCCTCATTGGTTGAGCCAATCTGATATATTTCTATAATCCACAATTAAATTGCAGCCAATCCAAGCATCTAGTAGGAAATGTTTTTGAAAGACCAACTAGGTAGTAAGTTAATTAATTAATTAATTAATTAATTAAAGTGCTTGTCCAAAATAAACTTTTTCAAATGACTAAATAGAGACATGCCAAGCAGTCTTTTTCTTCTTAGTGACTGTTCTTTTAGTTTTATTTATTTATTACTATCATTCATTGTGTCCTAAGAAAGGTTGGTATGATAGCATTCTCAGCTAATGATGGCTTATGACTGGTAAAAACTGGCTGTTATATTATTTTTCTGTAAAGTGGAAAATCCCAAGAAAGGGTGAACTATCAGGAAAATAAGTTTACATCTATCAGATTTGGAGAGAAATGTGCCCAAACACACTTCCCTCGTGTCTAGTGAGAAATGAAGGTTTGCAATAGGATTTGAGCCACTTCGTAGAAGATATCTATCCAGACCAGAGTATGATGTTGACAAATGGCTCAATCGCTCCAACTCGTTCTGCCCCAGCTGCCTCTTATGGCCAACACATCTCTGGCCTTGTCACCTGCCAATCTGGCCAATCTCCATAAAACAAGAGAGCCATTTCTAGATGGAAGTAGGCACCCACATACAGACATGAATGTAGCCATGTAATCGTGCAGGGACACTTCACTAGCTGCAAGGCTAGGGCTCACTTCCCTCAGCAATAATTTACTCAGTGAGTAAATCAACTCAGGATTCCAGGACCACAGTTGTTTCCCATCTTAAAAAATGTCCTTCAGAAAGCCTTCTAGAACATTGTCCCTACCTTTTCAATAAATAATTATGGAAATATTCAAATTTAGAAATTAAGGTGTAGCTGGAAGACATTAGGCAATAGATAAATTTTAATAAAGACTAAGTTCTACTCATGGTATATCACAGGTATGTTCTGTCAGTCTGCTCTTTCTCATTGCTACATAATGCCCAGTTGCCATGATAATGCTATCCATTTGTAGCTGAACCACAATAGGTACAAAAATCCTTTGTTGAATGAATGAATTCACCAAGTTTATAGAACACAAATTAAGTGTCCAGCAATCAGTGGAAGTGAAAAGCAAAAATAAAGGTGCCAAAAACATTGTAATCTCTCTTGAGGAGGTTCCAGTTGAGTGAAAACACACAAAGGACCATGAAAAATTCAAAACATCTACATAAAAAGATATAGATGAACAGGACTACAAGGAACTAGAAATGGATACATTAAGAGAATTCTAGAAGGATAGCTTGTTCGGAATGGCAAAAGGTTAATCAGAGAACTCTTTAGTGAAAGAGGTGAGCTTTTCATTGGTTCCTGAAGGCAGGAGGGTATACCTGGAAAGCATAAGACTAGCATATTCATAGAGAGGAAAGACAAAAAACTTCAAAGAGTCCCTGTCTCTTTTTGCTCATCATTGTAAAAGCTCCAGCAACTAGCATAGTATCTGCTACTTAATTAGACATTCAACAAACATTGAATAAATGACTGATGGTCAATAGGCATTTGTTGAATAAATTAATAAGTAAACAAATTCTACTGACTAGAATATGTTAGAATTCATCTGCAAGATTTCCAGGAAACCCAGGTACTGGTTCTAAGAATATATGCAGAAGGAGAGGGGTGTTGGTGAAGTTGGCTTAAAACTAAGAAACTGGGAAGTTTGACTTGCAAGTAGGAAGGCAAAGGAGAAAGTTGAAAACAGCCTGTGAGAATAAGGTAAGGGGTGTGGGAGGTCAAATTCTAGCAACAGGTGCCACCCACTATGTGATTCCCAGCACTCCCTGACCTGGTGTTTTGTTTTCTGCCAGGGCAGCTGATGCTGTTGGACAGAGCACAAGTGGTGTTTACACCAGAGGAAACCATCTGGAAACGCAATCAGAGACCTGAGCCTCCAGGGATTATTGGACCCAGCCAAGCATGAAAGAAAGATTTGTGCCCAGAGCTCTTTGGTTCTGTCGTGACCTTAGCTCCACGCAGCTATAATTTTGGCCCTTTAATGTAACTAAATCAACTATAGTTACTTTCTCTGGCGCCAGCTCAGGCAATTGTCATCAAAGAGCAGGATTTATATTGAAGCAGGTAACAAAGCAGCAAAAAGCAGTGGCTATTTTGCAAAAAAAAACAAAAAACAAAAACAAAAAACAAAAAACAAAAAAACAAAAAAAAACAAAAACCCAACAACAACAACAACAAACAACTCATCAATTATAGACCAGACTACTTTTTATCGTGGAAATCTACAGAACAAACGTGTGGTATATGATGTCATAAATACACATCATATACAATATGTTTCTAAAATAGAATCATATCAAAAATACCTGTAGGAGCCTTCCAAAATAACTGAAAACTTGAAGAAACTTTGGACTTTTCCTGGCCTTAAACAGTCTGATAATGCATTTGGCAGAAGCAGCCTTCACGGGCTCAAATCATTTTATGCTTACACTATTGTATATTCTTTAGTATTTTTAATTAAATATCATGCTTCCCACAGACAAACGCCTTTGGGACATCACCTAATTTCTTTAAACCCTACACTAAAACTAATTTTCTGGCCCAACCTATGGATGTAAAGCTAGGTCCTTAAGTATGCTATAATGTAGATGGGATTACTCAGAAAGATTTCTATACAGTGACCACAGTCTCTTTGAAAATGCATACACAACTGTGTTTCATGGAGCAATGAAAACTACTCTATCAAAACAAACATTCAAAAAATAATGAAAAGAAGAGAAATAAAAGAAAAGATGAAAGCAGAAATAATTTATCTTTTTGTTGAGTGAAATCTGCCTAAGAAGGCTACCCAACTGTTACCAAAAGAAAAATGATGTTTATGATAGCTGGTCTTCAAATACAATTTCTTGGTAGTTCATCACCTAAAAAATCATGCTACTGAAACTCAGCCTTTTATGTAAAGAATTTTAACCATGCTATTTATCTTGTCCAACTGATTATGTAAAAATCTTACTATTGTTCATGCATGAAAATTCATACCCAACTCCACATTATTTTGTAAAGAGAAAGATCACCTCAAGAAAACAAGGAAAATAAAGGCTCATTTTCTCCCTATGACTGTGCAGGACCATATGGAAAGTCTTATTCAAACGGCCATTACTCTTCCTTGACAACTAGCTTGCATAATTGTAGCAGCTAGAACTGCGACTGCCCAACATCAGAGGAAAAACTACCCCCACATGGCTTTACTTATTGTCATGTAAAATATCTGTAACACTAAAAACACTATAGCTGCTCTATTAGCAAGATATTTAAAGTACAAAAGCAATTAGTGCCATAAAAAAAGTAAATTACCACCTTCTATTGTGGTGCTCTAAGTCAGAAGAACCAAAACACAATTCTTGCAAAGAGCCAGCAAATCCATAGGCTGATGGCTTCCGTGGGCCCTTAACTCAGTTTCATCTAGCTTTAGGTCACTGTCTACTGCAGCTGGTGAACCATTTCTAAAATTATCCTATTAAGAGGTTTATTAGTTAGGATTAGGTCTAGCAATATATAACTGGGGGGGGGGGGGAACCTGACTTAAGCATTATATAACAACATTTCTCTCTCATATGAAACAAGTCCAGAAAGAAGTGGTCCAGGGCTGAAATGGGGCTTGGATGTCATCAGGAGCTTAAGCCCTTCTCTCTTCCTACTCCACACTAGAGCACTGGTTTCCACTCCGCGACTGCCTCACAGCCAGAAACTGTGACTGAAACTCCACCCAGAGAAGGCAATAACCAGAATAACCAGAAGGTTATGCAGGCCAGAGGGAGGAAAGTAAAAAGGCAAACTACACCCCTTTCAGCTCTCCCAAAGGGAGACTTCCAGAAATAAGACCCATAGAAAAATCCTACTTAGGGCTCATTGGACTGAGTCTCATGATTCCACCTAGCCATAAGAATGGGCAATGTAGCCTTTTCTCCCAGCTGGTAATGTGCACAGCTTAAAAGAAAGAACATGGAGTTTGAACCGTGAGAATAAGTCGGCATTCTGAGTCTGTGTCACAGAGGGTACTTCTCAAGGTATGGGCAATAGCTACAGACTAACTTGACTTTCAAAAATGGAGATATAAGAAGTTGACTTCTGAAACCTCCAAAGTGTGTGCGCTAGCTCACTCACTCTTCTGCCCCTCTACCTGTGAGTCTGTGTGTGCCTTTTCCTCTTACCGTTTTCTTTGTGACAGTTTCTTTCTTTATTTTAATATCTTAGACAAATGACTTAACTTCTCTGTGCCTCAGTCACTTCGTCCAGAAGATGGGAATAACAATAGCTCTGACCTCAGGTTGTTGCGAGGAGAACTGTGTTAATAAAGTGTTAGCTATTTTTTTAAATTCCCTGCTCAGCTACTCTCCTTGCCCTATTCTTTTGAATTCATTTCCAATCTCCCTTAACTAACATCTAGAAAAATATATAAGTGGGAAATATTGGGAGGAAAAATCATTTGTTGTGTGCATTAACGATTTACACCCACATTATTAATTTTGAATCAAGGGATTTTTATCTACACTGTTGTATTTAATAAAAACAAATAACAAATACATAAAACACATAGTATAACCAAATGTCCTATTTTTTCCTTTCATGTGGTCACTGTTTATTTTTTCTTCTGTGCATCAATGACCCTCAGCAAAATATATTTACATGACATAGAAGGGGATCTTTAAAAAAAATCAGTCTCCTTAATGTTCACATAGGGTGTGAATGAATCTTACTGCAAGCACAACTGTCTAATGCTAATATTTAGCCAGTTTTAGACTTTCATTGCCCTTATTGAACACAACTTCCCTTCATTAATTATTTTGTTAATAAAGCAATTAGCTTTACTTATATCTGCAGAAACAGATACATTTACTTTAATCATCTCTTAAGAAAACATCCAAAGGAATCAGGACATATGATATATAACACTTGTTGTAAACTGTTAAATTTATTGATCATGGCCTACCCAAAGGTAGGGGCCATTGAGGAGAATGCATCAGAGACATGTATGAAAAGAGCCATTCCTTTCTTATCCAGAAAAGCCAACTAGAGATAATTAAAGTCATTTTCAACATATTTACTTTCCCTTACAAGCCCCTTCAGGTATTCAATGCACTTTCTGCCCTTTCTATACCCAGAGATAGAAGAAGAAACTGCTAAAATATCACAATTATACACAGAAAATACAATGTCTTATATGGACTAATATATTTGGAGTTAGGTAGATATATTTAGAAGTTCTGTCTCTTCTATGTTGTGTATCTTTAATTATTCAACTTTTCGAGCCTCTGTTTTCCATTTAAAAATATGGATAATGAACATGAAGGTTTTCATGACCATTAACTATATAAGACAAATATAAATAAAAATTTCTAGCCCAGATAATCAGAAGTTATTTTCTTTTGTACTAATCAGAAGTCATTTTTCTTGCATCTGTAGAAAATATAATTATGGCATATATTTGGTCAGTATACTACAGTTTTCAAAGCATTATGACAACTTTACATTTTATTTATTGCAGACAAAGATGTGTCCTTAAGTCCAAAGGTATGTGTCAAAATCTGCTCTTAAAATGCCAACACATTTCCAATCATTGAACTTACCTGACCAGATGTTAAATAAGCCACAAGAATACAGTGGTGAGATTGGTTTTAAAAAAATAAAACTATTCCAATAAAAGTTCCACAAAATAAAATGATGCAATATTTAGGCTTCCAGCCAGCTGCAGGTCATACAATTTTATATAAGAAAATCGAATTCATAATGAATTGGGTAGGAAACCCCTTAAATTTCTATAACCAAATTTTCTTGACTTGGAGGTGGCATTAGCAGTAAGCTGCAACATACTTATAGCAGACTGTTAATTAGGTCAAGGATCAGTATGGGGTTACTGATTTAAGAAGAGATCCTGCCAATACATCCTTATCCTGCTGACATTGTTTTGGAGGAAGCAATCAGTCACTTGGTACTAGAGCTAGCAAAAAAAATAAGAACAAACATTTGAGTGAATATAAACAAAACTACAATGAAAACACCCTTACTCATAACTGTTAGAAAAGGTTCCACCACTCCTGATTGTTGGGTATTCTATATTTATTTGCTTCTGTATATTTTCTACAATCCTTCACTTAAAAATGTCAGGGCTAATATTTGTAGCCTCATCAATTTATAAAACATGCCCCCTCTGTTGGCTTCCTGGGTATCAATGAAAATATTGACAGTAAACCTTGCCTGAGATTGCTACTAAAAATAAACTTCATAAATTTCTCATGCCATTGTTATTTGTCTCCTGAGATGGTTTCTATTTGCAAAACAAGACACCTTCTTTTAACATGTCTGCATATGAAACTGAAATCTAGACTTCCAGACTGAGGGTATAGAAACAAGAATTCAAGAACTCTGAGTCTGTTTTTGGCTCCTATGTTAAATTATTATTTCATCTCTGTGAAACCAGGGCCTACCTTTTGCTTTAAATGTCAATCTATTACATAAAATGAACTAAAAACATTTTGCCTTTCAGAAATCTCTAAGACGCCTGGGAGGCATAGGGGTTTTTGTGCTATTACTGTTAAAAATATTCACTGCTCTTACTTGGGAAAAAAAAATTATTTCCTCAACCCATAGATATTGGCTTTTTCCACTAGACTTTTTTGTATCAATAGAACATGAGCAGAAATGACACATGTCACTTCTAGATAGAGGCTCAGGAGACTCACATGGTTGTTTCTTCCTCTGACTCAAGATAAGCAATGTTGAAGACAGTGGCTGCTAGGTCATACTGGGTCTCAGAACAAAGTTGATAAGGAGAAAAGCTACAGATGACCCACAAAAAGGTCAAAGAAATCTTTATTTGTGTAATCCCTGAGATGTGGGGATTACATCACCTAGCCTATGAAATTTACACAGAATTAAGGAGAATATGGGCTCTGGATTCAAGATGTGAGTTCAAGTGCTGATGGCCACTTACTTAAGTGACCTTGGGCAAGTTTTTTTAAACTCTCTCAGACTGCTCATTTGTAAAATGCGGATACCTGTTCCCCTAGTTTTCTTACCAGGAGTAAGTGAAGTGATGCTTATAAAGCTCAGCATAATGCCTGATTGTATTAAAGCTCAGTAAAATTTGGCTAATATCAAATAAGTGTTCTTTACTAGTATCTTGAGATAGAGCTGCATTAAAGAAAATTATAACACAAAGCAGCCAGGGATCCCTTTTATCAAGTGATCCTAAAGGTATTGTTAGCCAAAAAATAGAATCTTTATTTTGATCAAAATAACTATATGATGGTCTCCAAAACTAAATGCTATGGCAATAATAAATACATTGATCACTTTGTATTCTAATGCTTTAACTTATGTTTCCATCTCTAGACATTGTGCCTATTTCTAAGCCACATTTCTGTGAAGCCACATTCACTCACTTGGGGGGTCTAGAGGCTTAGAGCTGCAGGTTGGTTCCAAAGCCCTTTTTCTTCCTTAGAGGCACTTTATGCTCCCAACTTTCAATGTGTCTTTCTGCACCCAGACTCTCATTCATATATCAATAAATTAATCTCATTAGCAAATCTGAATTGATTGGATCATGGTATTTCCCTTCTCTGCTAGGATTCTTCCAATTTCACTGCTAACTCTCTGCAGATGGAAGATCATAGTGGTGTTACATCCAGAACAGGTAAGTATAGCTAGAAGTGGGGGTGCCCTCCCTGAGAAGCCTTCAAATAACAACATATGTATGTCAGCATAACCATCTTTCCAAACACTTTCATCAAAACGAGAACTTGTTGGTTACAGAAAAAACTATCTGAGCAGCCATATAAAGAAGCTCAAATGAACCTGCAATAATTACTGTGTCTTCTATACTCTTAGTTTTCCTAAGAAGGAGTTTTGATGAGTTATATCCTATTTGTGGTAATTGGAGTTCAGGTAAATGTTCAAGATGATACTCTATTACAAATGAAAGTTACCTGGAAATATTTCATATGATCATGTTCTACTTCAAGCTTTATTTAACGTGTCCAATCATAGGCTTGAAAGAATACATTATGTCCCAAGTCTCATTAAATATAATGAAGATTCCCCTCTATTGGTCAGTGGAAATAGAGCTTCACCTTGGTCAAAGACAAACATACACTGAATATTTATTTAAAAAAAAAAAAGTGGAAGGAAGTTTTTCAAATTGGAATAAATATAAAAAAGCAGCTCTGACTAGGAAACAAGATAGCACACATAAGCCAGGTTTCTAATTTTGGATGCACTTCAAAACAATGATTTCTGCAAGCCCCCCTTTGCAAACCTCCTTTTTGACACTGTGAAGATTTTAAGAAAAGTGAGAATTCAGGCTTCCTGGTTTCTCTCTAATGCATAAAAATGACATAAGTATATCTGAATTCCCGCTGTGTTTTTTTTAAGTACATCAGACTCCATGACTTACGCTACTCCCTGAAAAACCTGACAAACATTGCATTTTCCTATAAGTAGAGAAGCAGACAAGTATTAAAGAAGTGAAACCAGGCCGGGCATGAGTTTAGAAGACTGTCAAAAGAACTAAGGGTCCAAAATTGCTCCCACAAAATTGGTATAGTGCCTACAAAAGCTTTTCTAATGTTCTTTGAACTATATTTAGAAATAAGATAACCAAAAAAAGATGTTTAAGTCAGCCATAGTAGAATTATTTTGGATTGCTAATAGCCATGATGCCTACAGTTCTATGACACCAGAAATGATGAGAATCTGGCTCTCATTCTAGAGATTGGAAGTAGAGAGTTAGCTTTGGCATGCAATTACATTCTGCAACTTTCACCTAATAACTAAAACATTAGTGACTTAAGAACCACAAGCATACTACAAAGGCATGAAACCAATCGCACTGGAATAAGGAACTTAAATATTTGTTGTATCGCCATATATACCACTCTCATCACATACTGAGTTTGATTTTGCTTTTAGAAGGCCTTAATGGCCAACTTGTACACATGAAAAATTTGAGTTAGAATCTATTTTGTAAGATAAATTACACAAAACATAAAATCCCCAAATGATGTGGGATATACATGCCTTGTGTCTAATAATTAACCTGTAGAATTCTATTTTCACAAAAGCTGTGAATTTTCCATTGTTAACTGATTTAGATATGTTCCAATGTTCATAATTCAAGTTCATGAGTTCAACCCCTACCAATTATTTCTAGAACCTTACATAATACTGAACCAGGTACCATGCTGTTGAGAGACAATTCTCCATGAATATTTTCACATTTCTGTATAATCTGGCCTTTCTTAGCAAAGGTATTGGCAAGCTCGGCTAAAGGATAATTGAATGGTAAATATGCCTTGGAAGTTAAAGACAGTAAGTTGCTCTAGAATGATTTAGAAATGATCTCCTCTGGAACCATTTGCTTGTGAAATAAACCTAATGTCATCTTTCCACTCTCCCAGTGTCATTTGCTTATATTCCAGAATAAAGGTCTTTCTCCTCTAGAGGGAAGGAGGGTCAGATGTGCCAGCTGCCCTACATAAGCTTCAAGTTTGATAATTTCAGGGTTCTCCTCATGTTGTACAACACTGCTCCACATGCAGGTGGATGTCTGACCCTTATCACATCATCCCATGGGCAATGGAGTTTGGAGAACTAGGACTAAGATGTTATATGAATAACGAACAATCTGTTCTCTGATCCAGAGATCTCACAATTCCTAATAGCATATGACTAGGTATACAAACTTAACACTGCTCATCACACGAAGAAAGTATCTCTTACGACTCCTCTAGGCATCTTTGTCTTCCTGCCCAATTATCTTGGGAGCACAGTTTATTGGACACATTGTGAAGAACTGGTTAAGAGCAGTATAGAGAAAAGAAATTTGAAGTGACAAAATAATAAGTGGAACTGTGAAGATGATCTTGAATTTTTTTTACCTATTTGTTTTATAATTATTATATAATCCTGTAATTTAAACCCTTTCTCATGTCAAAGGTTAAGAGGCTAATTAGGAAATGCCAGCTTACATGAGGCTAGGTTGAATTGTTTCACTCTAGAAGAAAAAAAATATTCTGATCACTTAATGTATTATCTTTTCATTTTTTAAGAACAAATACTGAGATTTGATACCAAATAGAGGGGAATTGGCCTTTGAATAAGGTGAAGTTTCTCGTTTATAACTCACTATCACTAGTACTATTTCCTTGAATTCTACCAATTGTAACAATTGTGTAGAAAGTTGAAAATATGAATAATCTGCTAAAGCTTAGAAAAGAAACTACTTACATTAAGAGATATGGTCAGTAAAAATGCAAAGTGATAATTATCTTAAAATATATAGTATTTTAAATAAAAAGAACAAAATACATATTGAAAATCAGAGGTATAGGCCAAACTATACCATTGAACTTCTATAGTATACTGAGTCTAGAAGTTCAATTGCCTTTTTTCTAAATATTATGCTTTTCACAAAAAATATGAGAGCTATTACTTTGTATTTAAATCATCACAATACTCAAAAAAATTAAATAACATGCAGACTAGGGTACTGTTTTCCTCATACCATATGTACACAGTGCCAGAAAATCTATTTGATGGATGAAGACTTAAAATATAAAAACATGAAATCTATTTTAATATGAATTGAGACTGAATTCAGATGACTCCAGATTATATCATGTCAAAAATTCACTTTAATTTACCTTGACCAGCACCTGGCTATAAATGTCTACTAATTAATGAGTTATAGAGCTAACATTGACTCTTCTTCCTCAATGTCACAGAAGATTTAAGAAATTTATATAAGTTGACCTTGGGCTTTTTTTTTTTTTTTTGAAAGAGGCGTGATAAATATCTTTCTAGTAGCAACCATTGGAATTACTTATTTGTAGGCACAAAAGCAGTAACAGAAAAATCAGTGGTTGTTCCCTAAGATCAGTTCTCTCTCCCTCAACAAATATTTCAGCATAATATGTAGAAGAAGTAGGTCTACTGAGATTAAAAATATTAAACAAATATGATTTATGCATAAGGGTGATTCCCTGAAGAATGCATATGCAAGAATAAGATTTATAATTTGTGTTCTCTGTAATAACTTACAAAGGCATTTCAGACGATGAGACTGATTTTAAAATAATAAGCTTACACAAATACAAAATGTATTTACACACAATGCAACTTAAAAGAAACAACTTTTCTTTTGAAAGATGCAGAGTATTTTTGTCTCTATTAGAAAAATAGGTCCATTTTTCATCACATGCCACAGTGCTGAAAAAATTTAAACCTAGAATGAAGAAACAACTGGAAAAGGGGATATTCCTGGCTCTAATTAATAAATTACATTATACACTGAATAGTTTTTAAGAAAAATGCAAATATAAAAATTTTCTAATATATATAATAGTATGTTTCCCCTATTCAAATGCAAATGTTCTCACATGTTCTGACTTTTCATGTGTAATAAATAATATATGAGAGATGGCATAGCATCCTTACCAATGGGCTTGATTCAAAAATATCAGAAGCTAGAAGAAAACCAAGAGTATACAGCAGAGCACTTCCAATCCTCCTTAATTGCTCACCTCAGTGGAACATCTCTGTTCCATCACCAACTCACTGACTGTCCTTCTGACGTCTAACCCAAGGCCCAGCACTCTATCATAGCTCTTTGTAAGACTGCAGAAAATTACAAAGGGGAAAAAGTCATATTCTGAAGTGAGAAGTGCTGCAATGCTAGAGAGAACATTCTTAGATGCCTCTAATGCAGAATCCTTCCCATGGTTTTATCATTGTCATACCTACCTTAGCTAGTTCAATATATGAGGATCCAGAGAATAATATTTACAGCTATTTTAAAGTTTTTAGAGGATCATGTACAGGTGACCCTTGAACAACATGTGGGTTAGAAGCACTGACCACCTGCACAGTCAAAAATCCAAGTATAACTTTTGACTCTCCAAATACTTAACTACTAATAGCTTACTTTTTACCAGAAGCCTTGCTGATAACATAGTCAATTAACACATATTTAGTATGATATATATATATATATATATATATATATATATATATATATATATATACTGTATTCTTACGATAATATAAGTGAGAGAAAAGAAAATGTTGTTAATAAAATCATAAGGAAGAGAAAATACATTTCTAGTACTGAAAAAAATCCACATAGAAGTAGACCTGTGCAGTTCAAACCCATGTTGTTCAAGGGTCAACTGTAAATGTAAAACATGGCAGGGCACCTTGATAAATACATGTTTATAATATAGAAATTCATACCCTTGTAAGTTTTTTAAATGTTACGAGTTTTTGTACTAACTTAAAGTACTTAACAGGAGCAGGAGAGAGAAGGGGAATTATGGAAACTTAAAATTAATATCTAAGTAATCATCATGAGGGAATTCAGGTAACTTTGATGTGCCTGAGGGCCAGTGGGCATATGCTTAAGGGAGGAAAGAACAGAGATATACAAGCATGACACAAAAAGAAAAATGGGCCAGAGCTAAGGGCAAGCAGTTCCCTCAACAGAGTGATATACATGTCTGGCCCATGCACTGTGGCTTCACAGATAACAGGAAGTGGCAGTGCATCAAAACCAAACCTCACATTTTGCACAGACATCAAAACCATAACACACACATCAGTACCTTATCCTAGGCATCAACCTTCTCCATTGAGCATGAGAAATCCAGGAGAAAAGGAGAGGAGAGGAAATGGCAATTTTTAACTAAAGGCCCAAGAATAATTTGAGAGAAGAGGCTTGCAAGGGGTACAGTTTGGATGGAAGCAGAGCCAGAGAAATATGTTTTGTTGAGAATTATTGTAGCCAAAATTTTACAGTTTTATAAATGGGCTTTAATAAAACTTGCTGATAAATGGAAGCATTAATTGGAGAAGAAATATTTGGAAGACAGGATACACTTGCCAAAAATAATAAGGGAAAACACAGCTAGTAACCATATACATTTGACCTTTGAACAACATGGGTTTGAACTGCACCTACGTGGATTTTTTTCAATAAATACATACAGTGCTCTAAATATGTTTTCTCTTCCTTATGATTTTCTTAACATTTTTTCTCAGCTTACAGCTTACTTTACTATAAGAATACAGTATATAACACACATAGCACATATAATATGCATTATCAACCACTTATGTTCTAGATAAAGCTTCCAATCAATAGCAGGCTACTTAGTAGTTAAGTTTTGGGGGAGTCAAAAGTTATCCTGGGATTTTTTTTCTGTTTGTATTTGTTTTTAATTTTTTTATCTTTATTGAGTTAGACAATTAATTGCTTGTATTTACACTGCATAATTCAATGAGTTTTTTTTTCAATTATAGTTGGCATACAATAATATACCAGTTTCAGTTGTATAGCATAGTGTTCAGAGATCTACTTAACTCACAAAGTAATCACCCCACTAGATCTAGTACCCTTCTTCCCCTAATATATTTATTACCTTATTAACTATCTTCCCCATGCTATACTCTGCATCTTCATGTCTATTCTGCAACTATCCATTTGTACCTCTTAATCCCTTTGCCTTGTTTTTTGTCCCAACCTCTCTCTCATCTAATAGCCCTCAAAATATTCTCTGTATCTATGAGTTTGTTTTTGCTTTTGTTGTTATTTTGTTCTTTAGATTCCACATTTATGAGAAATCATGTGATATTTGTCTTTATCTGACCCATTTCATTCAGTGCAGTACCTTCAAGGTCCAGCAAGGCAATATCTTTTTCCATCCCCTTCCTTTTAGTCTGTGGGTGTCTTTTAATCTGAAGCGAGTCTCTCGTAGGCAACATATGGAGGGGTCTTGTTTTCTTATCTGTTCAGCCACTCTATCTTTTGGTTGGAGTAATTAATTCTTTTCCATTTGAGGTACTTATTGATAGGAATGTAGTTGTTACCATTCTTTATTCCTGTTTTTGATACATGTTTTTTCTTCTTCAAGAATTCCCTCCAATGTTTCTTGTAATAATGGCTTGGTGATGATAAATTCCTTTAGCTTATTTTTAATCTGAGAACCTATCTGTCCTTCAACTCTAAATGTTAGCTTTGCTAGATAAAGTATCCTTGATTATAGATTCTGGGTTTTTATCACATCAAATATTTTGTGCCACGCCCTTCTGTCCTGCATAGTTTCTTTTGAGAAATCAGCTATTAGTCTTATGGGTGCTCCCTTATAGGTAACTAATTGCTTTTCTCTTACTGCTTTTAAAATTCTCTCTTTGTATTTAACCTTTGGCATTTTAATTATGATGTGTCTTGCTCTGGGCCTCTTTGGGTTCCTGGTTTGGGAAACTCTGAGCTTCCTGAGGTTTTATGTCTATTTCCCTCACCAGGCTGGGGAAGTTTTCCATTATTATTTCTTCAAATAGCTCTTCAATATCTCATTATATCTCATTTTCTTTCAGATACCCCTATGACACAGATATTTTTCCTTCAATAGTGTTCCATGGGCTCCTTAAATTTTTATTTTAGTCTTGGCTTGTTTTTTCTTGCCATTCTGATTGAGTGTCCTTAGCTTTCCCATTCTCTATATAGGGCATTTGATCTTCTTCTTTATTCACTCTGTTTATTCCATTTAATATACTTCTCATCTCAGATAATGTGTTCTTCATTTCTGACTGGTTCTCTTTTATAATTTCCAGTTCCATTTTTGTGTTTTTTTTTTTTATCTCTGTTGAAGTTCTCACTGAATTCATCTACACTTCCCATAAGATCAGTGAGCATCTCTACAACCAGTGTTTTGAATTTTGCATTTGTTAGATTGTTTGACTCCATTTCTGGATCTCTGTTCTGTTCTCTCATATGGTTTCTGATTCTTTGTCTTCCCATTTTGTCTGCCTTTCTGTCTGTTTTTATGTAGTAAGCAAAGCTCTTAATTCTCCCACTCTTATTAGTGTGGATTTGTGAAGTAGGTGTCCAGTGGCACAGACCTGAGAGGGGTTCAGCTACAGGCTAAATTTAGCCCAAGCATCTGCCACTCTGGTGCCACCTGTTAAGATTTGTCAAGCAATCCAGAGATGCTGTACTTAACAGCTGCTTCAAAAGACCACATCAGAAACTGAGGCCAGCTGCCACCAGTGTGAATCCAGGCGCTGCTCAGCAAGGAGCACCTGACTACACAAAGACACACCTGGATGTGGCTTGGATGGGGCCAGGAGTTGGGGAGGCAAAGTTTCAGGGAAACTTCTGGGTAGAGGGACCTGTGTTATTCAGTATGACGATGTCTCGACTATGACGGCACTGCGTCTATGCACTGGGAGGTGGGAGGGTTCAAGAGAGGAACAATGGGTACTGCTGGCACTTCTGTCCAGAGAGATCCTCACCTCCAGCCCTTACTCCAACAATTCAGCATCCCGCTGTAAGTCCCTGGCGCCTCACCAAGCAGCTGACCAAGTCCTGGTGCTCAGAACAAGCAAATTCGTCAGTGCAAAAGTCCACTCATGGATGCAGCCCCTTTAAGAGGCATCTGCAGGTGTCACTGTCCCTGTTGCTGCCATAGACTCTGTCCTATTCACCCATTAGGGACTGGGCAGCCTCAAATCCTTGCCCTGTCCTACCTTCTGCCATTGTAGAGTGATTTTTTAGAATTCTCCCTAGTTTTATGGCTTGTTTATCTAGATCCCAGGTAATTTTTCCATGCTGTTTCTCCTTGTTTCTGTCATACCTTTTGATTTGGTTACCAGAAGGATTAACAGAGCCTCTATCATGCACGCCATTTTTTTTTTTTTTTTTTTACTATTTTGTCTTGGGATTTTTTTTTTTTGACTGTGTGAGGGGTCAGTGCCCCTAACCTCTGCATTGTTCAAGGGTCAACTGTAGTATTTATTCCTAGTGAACAATGACAATGTTGAACAAAATATTTGATGATGATAGTATACTAATCTGACTCTAACAGATTAATGAATACATAATATACGTCAGATACTGTGCTAACTGCTTTTACACAGATTATTTTATTTAGCTCTTCCAAAAGATCTAAAAAGTAGTTTAACATTCTCAATAACGCTATTTCACAGTTCGAGTAACTGAGATCCAGAGATCTTTAATGACTTTGACCACAGCAAACAACAGGCCAGGGCTGCCCACTGGAACCAAGATAAGGCAAGCTTGATTCCACGATGTCAGAGGGTAAAGATGATGACTATGTAAGGTCCGTAAGATCACTGTGCCAGGAAGGCTCTACATCTAGAAAGAGTTCACAGCTATAGGATAAGGCCATGTGCATGCCAGGTATATTCCACGTCATGTTTACTAGCTCCAACTACATTTTCCATTTTGTATCTATATAAAACTCTGTGAGACTAAAAACATTATTTTTGGAATAAGATCTAAGTGCAAACCCAAACTTTGCTTTTTGCCAGTATGTAACCTTTGGAAAATGGCAACCTCTATGAAACTGTTTATTAATATATAATATTACAAGTTGACAAGGATTATCAACTTGAGAGATTGTTGTGAGAGCTCAATAAAATAATGATTGACCACTGAAGAAAATTCCTGCAGCATTGTCAGTGATGCAAATGGCAACATACTCTTTCATCATGTACAACTGCTTATTAGAAAATAAAAATTGTGTTAATACCAAACAGCTTAGAGCATTAATTGAAAAGTAAAAAGTGTTGTATACTGTTTTAATGTAATATGTAGCCTCTAATTCTTATCTTTCAGGAACTAAAAATCTCATCCTTGCTTACATACAAAATATAAACTATATTTATATACAAAATATAATATATATAAATATATAAACTATATATATACAAATATAATACAAAAGTAATCAAAATATAAATAACAACATACAGTATAGCCATAAGGGGCAGTTGTGGAACTTAGAAAAGAAAATATATTTTCTTGGTTTGGTCCTCTCACCCAAAAATAAATTATTATTATTATTATTATTATTATTATATTATTATTATTATTATTATATTAATGGGTTTATACCAGGTGACTTCAACAGTCCTGATCAACTTGAAAACAATCATATGGTTCTATTAATTTTCAAGTTTTTTAATAATTATAGAAGTTGGACCACAGAAAAATAGATAGATCATTGGTATACCTAATGTAGTGACAAACTTCAGGTTCTTAATGTCTGGTTTTCATTTTACTAGTTTGCCTGTTGCTCTCCTTCTAAAGGATGGATAATCTAAAGCAGTACAGTGATCAAGAGGCAAGGTACTAGGAATGAGAGAGATGGGGGAGGGGAGGGAGAGGAAAACAAAAAAGTCAAAACAAAATAGTCTGGAAACTTCACAAATTGGGTGATCAGACTTCAGTGCAAGAAGTGATCACTACATTGTCCCTAGAAATCTCTATGGGAGGCTACTCTCATGCAGCAGCCCTGCGAGCATCACCTGGGAACTTGTCAGAAGCACAAATACTCAGCTTCCATCCAGACTTAGTAAATCAGAAACCCAATTTATTAAAAAGTCCTCCAGGTGACCTTTGTACACACTAACTCCTCAAACTGTATTCATTTTGCTTTTCTAATTAATTCCAAGATCAAGCTTTTTAAAACATTTGCCATCTTTAGTACTCCATATTTAAGCAACTAATCTTACATTCTATCAAGGTTCAAAAATATCCTATAATCCATTACAGAGCCTGAAATTTCACAGCTGTTATATATGAGGTGTATGTAATACTCTGAGCCCCCACATATTCTATTTTTATCAAGGAAGTCATGGAGCAATTTTAGATTACAAAGTAGCAGAAATGACCAGAGCTTAGAGAACTAGCTGTAGGGCTAGAGAGATATGAGATCTTGTAACTATCTCACGGTTTGAGATACTCAATTCAATATATACTTTAATAGAGCAAGAGAAACAAAATCAGTAAGACTATCTAGCGGTCTAAATAATGTGTATATCATCTCAATACTAAGACCATTCATATATCTCTTTTATCAAACTGCAAAAGTCTCTTTTCTATAAACTTTTCTACTCCCAAACCCATTCCAAGATTTTCATAATATCGATCAGGGGTATGGTCCACAGTTTTTACATCTTATCTAAATTAAAAGAGGGAATAGAACAATACTATAAAATAAAACTAGTGATTAAGAGATGGGTCTCTAGATACATTTAGTAAAACACAAAACAAGACAGAAGATAAAACCAACAGCATGCATAAGAACCAGAAGAGAGAGAATATAAATGGTGGACTGAGCATTCACATTTATCTCCCCTCCTATCTCAAATCTCATTAAAATTTTGAAAAGCCATATTTTATAAGTTCAAGACAACATTGGGGAAATTTACCTATTAGTAGATAAGAAATTTGAAAGAAAAAAAATCCTTGAAGCACATAGTATTAACTAATGGAGAAATAGAAGTAGAGGAAATATAAAAATCCAAACTTATATAGGAGAAATCAACTATAAGCAAGGTCAGTTCTCTCTAGAGCTGTGGTTCCCAACCTTTTTGGCACCAGGGTCCTATGACAACCTAATATCTGATGATCTGAGGTGGAGTTGAGGTGGTGATGCCAGTGCTAGGGAGCAGCTGCAAATACAGACAAAGTTTCACTCACTTGCCTACCACTCACCTCCTGCTGTGTGGTCCAGTTTCTAAGAGGCCACAAACTGGTGCTGGTCCACAGCCTGGGGGTTGACCCCTGCCCTAAAGAAACTTTAGATAAAGCTCTACAAGAGAAGCTCCACAGAGACTAATCCAATACACAAAGTCGAGTAGCATTAACCAAGATGGTTATGAAGGGACCATGGTGTGAACAGCTGGAGTAGTTTGCTGTCTTCTCCAATGCGTTTGTTTATTCTGTGACTAGCAGCCAAAGTGTTTATCACTAGAATAAAGTCCTGAAACCCACTTTCTAAATAAAGTTAACCATCTGCCTCGGGAAGTCTCCCAGCTAGACTGTAGAGAGAGGCATCATAGAGCTGGAGATGTTCAGAATCTCCACAAAGACAACAGAAAAGGAATAAAGAAAAATTATCTGATGCCAGCATTCACAGGAAAGCAAAATCTTCATATAGTCCTTTGATGTACTGCCACATGCAACAAATATTTCCTCTGAGGCCACTAAGGAATGGACTTGGTTCAGCACCTTGATAGGATACTCTGGTAAAAAAAAAAAAAAAGTGGCCAAGTTCCTACCCTGGCCATGTTTCTATTCTGGTGAGAACTAAAACAAGTAAGTAAACTCACATTCATCACACCAGACAATGTTCTGTGCTATTAAGGGGAAAAAAAAAAAAAAAAGGAGGAGGAGGAGGAGGAGGAGGAGGAAGAGGAGGAGGAAGGGAAAAGTGATAAAGAGTGATGGTGAATGATAATTAGATAAGAAGTAATTCTTTTCTGGGGTGGTACATTTGGTAGAGACCCAATAAAAGAGAGATCCAGAGAAAGAGCCTGAGGCTGAGAAAACAGAAAGTGTAAGGCCCTGAGGTGAGAACTTACTTCCAAAAAACAGTAAGAAGTCCAGTAGGACTGGAAAATAGTGCGTGATAACAGAGGTGAATAGAAATAACAAAAATAAAGTCAGAAACATAAGCAAGAGCTTGAAAATGTGGGGCCATTCTGTTCATGCTAAGAACTTTAGATCTTATTATCAATACTCTGGAGTCATC
The DNA here is from genome assembly GCA_003508835.1 of Eonycteris spelaea. Lineage (NCBI taxonomy): Eukaryota > Metazoa > Chordata > Mammalia > Chiroptera > Pteropodidae > Eonycteris > Eonycteris spelaea. The sequence goes on along the minus strand of PUFA01000043.1, from coordinate 6,804,488 downwards.
AGAAAACTTTCAGTTTTATTTTTGTTTTGTTTTGTTTTGTTGCAAGGAATGACATGATTTGTGCTCTAAAAGATTTTCTTGAGCACTGTATTGTTTTAGGTAATAAGCATAGAGAGGAAATAATGAAAGCAAGGAGATCATATTAGAAGTTATTGTACTAGAATAAATGAAAGATGACGGTGACATAAATTAGGGATGTAACTCAGGAGTGGTGAGAGGTGATCAGATATGGCATTTGGCTGAAGGAGAGGTACAGGTGGCAGGGCTTGCTCCTGCATTGGGTATAGAATGTGTGAGGAAGGGAGGAGACAAGAATAAATCTGAGTTTGGCATGAGCAACAGGGTGAATGGCATCATCATCTTTTGACATGGGGCACTAGGAAAGAAGCAGACCTTCCTGCAGTAGAAGTTCAGTTTGGGGTCTGTCATGACTGATAGGCCTGTCAAACATCTGAGTTGAAGGTAATGAGTAGGCAGTTGAATTCATAAGACTGAAGTTAAAGGCAGAGGTGCTGGATGGAAAGTTTTGACTCTAGAAAATTTTTTAAAAAGAGCAGAGTTCAGAAAAGTAGAGATTTTAGGGGCTCCCAAACCCAGCAGAAATATGTTTTGTACCTATTACCTCGCTAAACCTCCTGCCCTTTCTTTTCAACTGCAAGAGGTAGATGCATATAGAAAAATCTTCGAAGAATAAAAAGCAATTGCCATTTAGACCCTTAATAACAAATATAAACAGAAAACTAAATATCAACAAGTACATGAGGACTAATAATATCAAGAAGGTGAAGCAAGCAAACATAATAATTGGAATACAGTGAATCAACAAATTTGAATAATCAGAATTGCTGAATCACATAACAGAAAACTATTAATGGCTTGGTAAAGCTTAATTTTCACATACATCACAGGCTATTGCAGGTTGGTGGGAAGTGAGATGGAGAAAGAGATTTTGTCCACAGTCATTCAAGAATCCAGTATCCCACATCTAGCAGTTCTACCGACATCTATGACTCATAGTCTTCCACTGGATTCCTTATGTCCTGCCAGAAATCAAGTGATGAGAACATGGAGAAGGCATATTGCCGCTTCTCCACCTCCTCCCTGGGGAGTATTTTAGGAGCAAGGCCTGGAAGTGTCATATGTGACTTTTCTGCTGGCCAAAATTCAGTATATGGCTCACTTAACTACAGAGAAGGCTCAAGTAGAAAAATGTGTATATTTAATACCTACAGGCATATCCTGAAAATCTTACTGAATCGACAAAACAAAAACCCAAGAAAGAAAAAGACATAAGTAACATGAAACAGCAGTAGGCAAACATACAACTTGTATTCATGCCTTAAAAACAGCTGTTGCAAGATTTTAAAATTTTAAAAGATTATTTAAAAAGAGATGATGTGGAAAGGGAAAGTATCCAAAGGTTGAAGTCTTGTTCGAGGGAAGGTATTAGTATTGACTATTAATTAAGTCTAGACATGACATAAAATAATGTTTACATGTATGACTCAACATTTTAAAAAGTAACCACTAAAAAAAAAAAAAACAATGAGAAGTGAATTTTGAAGTTTGGTAGAGGAAGAAAGATGGAACAACAAAAAGAATCTCAATTTTTAAAAAATGATAGTATGGGGAAAAGAAGCAGTAAAAATAAAAATTGAAAAATACACTTAAGAGGGAAGAAATAAATACAATACGAATTACGACAAATGTGAGTGGGCTAAATAACCTCTCAAATTTGTCATGTCTTAAAAAGTAGTCTTTTTTAAAATTCTAAGATCGAGTCATAGGGAGAAAGCTACATACTGTTGTATGACAAACAACTGAAAAGAAGACAAGACGTAAAATTAAGAGCTAAGAAAATATTTTCCAAATGTGAACTTATACAAAGAAAGCAAGTGTGCCATTATTATCATCAGAAATAATATACAAATATACATATATGTATTTCAATATATATGTTCTAATAACAATGAACTAGAACTTAATCACAAAAGGATTGCAAAAATAAATCAAAACATTAAAAATTCTTTAAAATTTCTAAATAATGTTTTCATTAAAGAGAAAATAAAATTTGAAATTACAGACTAATTAGAAATGGAAGGGATGTTATTTATCAAACTATCTGAAACTTGTCCAAAGAAGTATTTGGAAGAAAATAAGCTTTAAATACATGCATAATTAATTAATAAAACTGAAAATGAGTCAACTAATTAGTCATATCAAGAAACCAATAACAAATAATAATAAAGATAAAAGCAAATATTAACAAATTAGAAAAAAGTAGACAATAAAATTAAAAATTGGTTCTTTGGAAAGACCACTAAAATAAATAAGCTTCTGAAAATTTTAAAGAACAAAAAGGGAAGCCAAAAATATAATAATAGTAAAAGAATTATCTTTACTAAGAGGTGAGAACTACGAATATGGTTTGTAGACAAATGATTCAGGCTCAAAAGGATCATAGACAGTATTATGATGACCAAATAAATTAATAAGTATGTAAGTTAGGAAGTAAATAAAATTTAAGTAATTAATCATTAAGTAAATAGTGGATAATAAACTATAAATAAATTATTATTAAAGGTAAATAAATCAACATACATGAAGGGATTTAATCAGCACCTGACACACAGCAATGCTGTATAAGCCTTTGCTGTCATTATTACTTCATTTCACTAAGGCTGCTTTGTGGAGAAAAGATTAGTGAGGTAAGAGTGAAAATGGGAGATTAGTTAGGATAGTATTACAATAATCTAAGGAAAAATGATGATGGCTTAGACTAGGAGGATGGGAGTAGAGATGATGAGAACTGATTTCCATATGCAGCTTGAAGATAAAGACAAAAGGATTCACTGAGAAACTATATGTGAGAGAAAGAAGGAAATCAAGGATGCGTGCAAGTTGTCAGGTCAATGTGGGTGACTGAATGAAACTGCTATTCAGTGAGATCAGGAAAATCTAACAAAGAGCAGGTTTGGGAGAGAGTCTAGAGCTGGGTCTTAGATATATCAAATTTGAGATTCCTATTGGAAATCCAAATGGAGATCTAATTAACTTTCACCTAGGCTCCCTCAAATAGCAAGGTACCAGGGATGGTTTGTAAGTGCTTTCAAGAAATAAGAATGAAGAATATAAATGCTCCAGGCAAGTCATGTTGAATGACTTGCACCTGGTAATAAGCAAGAGGGCTTATAACCAGTATTCAGGTAACCGTCAGTGAGCGAAAAGACAGCCTGTGCCTGCCACTAACCTAGGTTAGGATTTTCACTGCCTTCATCATATGCTAAGACTGGTGGATGCACACCCTTCTGGGCTCTTTGGAAGGACTGAAAGTGTTAAGGGTGGAAAATTTTCCAGTAAACCAGCATTAAGGATTTACTCTGCTTCTCTAATCTGCTTACTTGTTTGATGTTAACCAGGGTGTGGTAATCTGCTCAAAGATATGTTTAACCAGGGTATGGTAATCTGCTCAAAGATATGCTAATGGCCAACTTCTGATTCTGTAATCTGCTTACTTGTTTTGATGTTAACCAGGGTGTGGTTCTAGGCTTTATAAACTGCCTCTTTTGGGAGCTCAGGGCTGATCTCTTCAAATCCTGCATGGTAGAGAGCCAGTCGCCAGCCTGACGGCTAATAAAGGCTCACAATTCATCTCAATTGGCTCCGCGGATCTTAGATTTGATCAAACCACAACAGAAGTTACAATTAGGAGTATGTTCTGTTGTCTCTTGTGTAGCTGTGTGTGGAGAATACTTTTGTCTCCTTTGCCATTAAATAAAGCTCTAACCTTTCATTGTATTCTGCTTCTGTCTTTCTGTCCCATCATGCCAACCATAAACACATATTCATGCATGTATGCATGGAAAAAAAAAAGGTGTGGAAAGGTACTGTGGACGCCAAGGGGTAGCTGTAATAAATCTAACCTAAAGTAACTGATCATAAATGTCATGGTGGGTGGTCACACCCCAGGGCTAAAACTTCCTTAGTAAAGGTTTACTTTTGCCATAAGCCAGCCCTGTCAAGCATATAATCTTGTTAACCATCCTGTAATCCAATCCCCAGCTTGCTTTCTCTCACTTCATGCAATCTTCCTTACCTTCCTTCCTTAATATAAAACACATAAAAGATACAGCACACTGTCATTCTCCAGAGCATTTGAAATCTTGCTTCCCAGCATTGTTGCCAGTTTGGTTCAAATAAACTCAAATAAATTCTTATTAAAATCCTCTTCAAGTTTGGACATTTCTTACATCAACAGTATGTAAGCAAACTGTAAACAGATAGGAATATAATTGAGGAAGAATAGAAATCTCTTTTAATTTTTCCCTACATACTTCTTTAATACTTGACTTTACCATTTTAAAGACCATTGCATCAACAACAAAAACTATAACACGAATAAATGGTTGGAATATACACCAAAATGTTAAGCTAAATCATATTTACTTCTAAGTGGTGAGATTATTAGTATTTTTCTGCCTCTTAAATCTAATATATTTAAAAAATACTCGATAATAAATATATATTACTTTCATAATGATATAAAAGAAAGAACACTTGAGTGCAAGGATGAGAATCAGGACACATGGGTCCAGATATTACCCCTGATCCAATCCAGGAGTATGAATGTCAGCCTTGGCCTCTGTTGTATTGTTTATAAAATGAGCAGTTTACAAGTTATCTCATACACACATTAAAGGTCTCATGTGCTCTGACTTCTTTCTCCCCCTTACCTAGAAAAATTAAGTTAAATGGTTCACAAACTCTCTGAAAAGGAGCTTGTTCTTTATCATTTAAACCACAACTATTTTCTCGGCTTTGTAGTATATATATTTAATAATTTTTCCTTTCTCTTCTTCCTCCTCTCCTCTCTTCTTCCTTCTTTTCCTCCATCAGTATATATTGAGCACTTATTATGTATCAAGTACTGTAATTGCTTAAGTATATATATATTTTTTTTAAAATGGACAAGATTTTAGCTACAGGCTCTGCTCTCATTATACTTGCCATCTGGTGAGGGATAAAAAGAAATTACAACAAACATGATTTCAAACCCAGCACATGGAAGCTGAGTGTAACCAAGAGAAAGGTATAGATTAATGTAAACATTTTTGCCATGTTGGAAGAAAATTAAGAAGTAGCTGATAGTCCTTCCAGGCCCCCTGATCTCCCATTCCCTCAGAGAAGCCAAAATAAAGTATCCACACAGGGTGATGCTGGGATTTAAGGCAAGTGGATTGAGATAACAAGTGTTAGACAAAGTATTTCCCCTTTAATTATGATAGTTTTCTTTGGATATGAGACACAGGGTTGTGTTCCATACATTCTGTAGATAGAGTTTTACAGAGTCATTGCCAATACTTGTACTCGTCTCTAAGAGTTACCAAATTGTTTTCAAAAAACCCCAACAACTTAGTGCATATTAAGCTCAGAAAGCTGTTAAACCAATTACAGAAACTTTTACATACACATTAGTGGGTTAGTCTAATCGGAAAGCAAGATCCACAGTTATAGACTCCATTTACCACTTAATTTACTGTACTAAATTCAAATAAAGTCCCTTATTAATGTGTCTCCAACAATCAAAAAAATGGGTTAGTTATCATGTTTTACAATATGATTAATAGTCAATGTCTGTTTTGATTAAAATTAAAGGGATTTATTTTCCTCAGGAATTACCAAAGATGAGAGAATATTAGTTTGGGTAATTTTTTTAAATCAATGCAAGAAATGCAGATGTCTAAAGAAGTTACAGCATCTTACTAGAAGATAGCTAATCTATATTCTCTGAAGCAGAAGTAATTGTTCTACAATTTTTCTATTTTACATTATTACAAATGAGCTCCATATTGATGGGAATGTGAACAAACTGTAGAACATTAATATATTTGCAGTATAGTTAATTTGTAAATTATGCCAGAGGTAAGATGCTAGCTTGTAAATGGATACTATATGACAATAATTTATTTAGTTCAGTAGCAGTTTTCATTTATAACTTAATTATTCAACATTCATATAAATCATTACCATTTGCTGTAGAAATATTTATAATTAAGCAACAAGTAAATTTAAGACACTTAACAATTCACAATTTTCCAGCTGATAGCATATGTGGCCTACCTCTAAATCATTATTATGAACCTCTCCATATTGACTGTTATAACCAAGATTTGGCAATTTACTGAATATAAATTACTTCAAGTTAATAATGATTATATATGCTTTGCTCCAGCTAAACTTTCTGTTATCATTTATCCTTAAGTATGTTTTAAAATTAACTCTGGTTCTATGTCTTCTAATAAGAAAATGTTGAAAACGATTGACAAGCATTAGCATATAAAGTCCATGTATTTCATTTAAATACTTCCAGCAAAATTCTTTAGCAATATTGTGCAGAAATGCTAGTGGAGCCATAATTGTTTATTATATACTGGGAATAGAAATGACATTTGCTTCTTAAAGAAAACCAAATCAAAAAGTTTTCTGCTTATAAAAAGATATTATAGGTTTATTATGAACAAAATACCACTAAATACTATTTTATCTTCAATAATTATTTATAGAAATCTCATGAGAAGTAAAATTAATATTAAAAAAGTCAAAATGTCCAAGGTCATGAATACAGTCTTTGTAATTTTTTTCTATTCCTAAATGACTGAATAGTATACAATGCTCTATGATACAAGCACAATAAGAAAATACTCAATTCAATTTTATGTACTTTGATCAGACCTTATTTTTATTATAGAGATAAATCCGGATGTACTCTATACCTGAAATATCGCCAACACGTAAAAAGGCAAGTATATTGGCAACATTTCTTTCAAAGCCTTTTCGTAAGAATAAAATGATTTTACACAAAAACGCAGAATCAAAGTATGAAATTCCATTCTTTCTGACAAGTTAAGTTTGAATTCTGCTGCAAAACAAACCCCAAACTCTCCCCGTCAGTGTGTCCCAGCAATAGCAGTTCCAGTAATAACAACGGGTCTCAGGAGAATCATTTCCCGTTTCCAACCCTGCAAATGTATAGCTTCTATGCCAACTTGGCTAGGCTATAGTACTCAGTTATTTAATCAGACACCAATCAAGGTGTTTCTATCATGGTATTTTGTAGACGTGGTTAACATGTAAAATTAGTTGACCACAAGTAAAGAAGATTATCATCGATAGAGTGTGGGCCTCATCTAATCAGCTGGAAGGTCTTCTGAGCAAAACCTAACGTTTCTCAGAGAAAACAATCTGCCTCTAGACAGCAGCACCAACTCTTAACCTGCATTTCAGCCTGCAGGCCTGCCCTACAAGTTTCTGACTTCCCAACCCCAACATCACATGAGTCAATTCCTAAACAAAGTCTCTTTTATCGAGAGATATGTAATATGTTCTAAGATTTGTCAGGTTCTGTTTCAGTGGCTCCCAATTTCCCGCAGTAAGATGGGTTCTGGTCAGTACAATGGGCACGAGAGAGGCACTCGACCCAAGCTGAGGAAGGATTTGTGATGGACAGGAGGCATGCCTATCCATTTGAGTATTAACAGGATTGAATGAGAGTAACAACTATAAACGATGCCAAATTAAAAATTATCTCAGATGGCCAAGAGGGCAATGGTTACACTACACAGTTGGAAATATTTGAAAGTAATTTTGTTCGTCCAAAACTCTGCAAGTAGTTCAATATTACTAAACTGCATTTAAAGCTTATTATATATTCAGCAAATATTCATAGGTTGTTTATTGTGTCCAGATTCCCCCGTGGCTACTGAAGATATTGCCGTGAACAGGACGTCAAGACCTCATCCCCCATGGAGTTTGCAATTTGTTGGGAAAGACAATTAATTGATAAAGATATGATTAACTAGAGGTTAGTGCCATGAAAAAAAAAATAGCATAATGGAAGAGATTGGGGGCTGAGGCAAGACTGGGAACATCTCTGCAGAAGTTCTGTAAAGTTTGAAAGATATGACAGCTGGGCAAAGAGATCAGCAAACACCAAGGCCCTGAGATGGGAATGTGCCTTCAATTTGGGGGGGGGGGGAGGGGGGAAGGGGAGGCGGGGTGGGCAGAGATAAGGCCAAAATGGCTGCAGCAGATTGCACAAGAGTCAGAGGTAGGAGATGAGGTTCCAGAGGAAGGCAGGAGACAGAAAGATCATGTAAAGAAATTTTAGGTCATGGAAAGAAATTTAGGTCAAGGAAAGAATTTGGGGATTAATTCTAAGTACAGTGAAAGCCATCCTAGGATTGTAAGTATAGGAGAACCATGATCCACTTAATACTATTAAAAAGATCATTTTGCCTCTTTTATTGCTTATATAATGAGTAGCAGAAACTCAAGAAAGCGGAGAGATCAGTTAGGAAATGATTTCAATGTTTAAGGTATAAGATTTTAGTGGGTAGCAGTGTGGACGAAAAGACACAAACAGATATAGGATTCATGTTGGAAGTGGAGTCAATAGGAGCTACTAATGGATCTGGCAAATCAAAATTATCTAATGTAGTTTCTGTTTACCCAAATTAGGATAAATTTCTAGTAAAACTGAGTAAGAGGGTAAGTGGAAGACTTGGGGTCTATGACTATTTTGCCACCTTTGGGGCTTTTGGCAATTATTCTATTCTCTGGTCCTCAGTTTTTTCACCCATAAAATTAGAGAGTTAACTAATGAATTCTAAAGTCTTGCCCAGCTCTGACATCTCATGAATCTGTGGAAAGGTTATAATTACAAGCACAGTGAAAGAAAGACTTTTAAATATCTCAGCATCTGGAAAAAACTAGGTTTACCTATTCTGGTCCTTGGTTTATTTTCAGAATATTTCTCTCACTAGCATATCAGTCTAATTTCAATAAAAAGAGAAAAAGTCAGTGTATCATCTATCATTCTGAATCATCATTCACGACACTCATGAACACTCTCAAATTAGTACATAGGTGATAGGTGAGCAATAGCAGAATGCTTAGCCAAGAGAACTCTCGTATGCTGTGGTTCCCACAAAAAGCAACAAAAGCAGTCATGGGTAACATCCACGATTGACTCCAAACATCAAAAAGGCCATTTATAGTTTATTTCCTTTTATTTAAAAATCTGAATATGAAAAGCAGAACATCTTTGACATTCTATGAAGTCCAACATTCATTCAAGCATCACAGATCCATGTTGTGCCCTGAATTTAGAGTGAACCCAGAAACAGTCCGTTTATTCAATCATTCAGATGCTATTTTCCAAGAAACATATGCTCTTTTGGTTCCTGAATTTACAGGTTGCTGATGTCTCTTAGACTCCAAGGGGGGGGCAACGCAAGCACTGAACATATAAGCAGCTGCAGAGTTGTAGCCAGTAGGATGCAGTTTTACAATTATAGTGTTTATAGAGATATTGAGAGTGACTTTTTCAGAATAAATAACTAAGAAATATCAGAAATACCAGCATATAAATAACTCCTTGTAGAAACCAACATTTCCCTGTGCTTTTTGGTGGGGGAAGGGAAACTACTATAAAAATCATTTCAATCCATGACTTTCAATTTTTTAACTCTATGAACAAATAAAACTCCCAGAATATGCTTATATGTCCAAGGGATTAGAACATGGAGAAAGTATTTTTTAAAAGCATATTTCTTCTACTGTGAGGAGCATTTATTCTTTGACTAGAAATAAGCTATTATTTCTATTACTAGAGAATTGTAACATGAAGTAAAAAGAAAAATGTAAACTGGAGATAACTTACTTGCATTATTATCTGTGAAGACATGATTAACTAAAATATTTTTTCTGAAAAAGAATACTGGGGGGATTCTGGGAAACATGGTGGAGTGAGAGACAGCCTCGGATCTCTCCCCTCGAAACAGCAATAAATTGAACATCTAAAACTGAACAAAAAAAACACTCAAACTGCACACCAGCATGTCTGAGCATGGGATCTGCACCTAAGACCTACCATGGGTCAGAACCTCAGGTTCAGGCAATGGACTGGGACAAATAAAGAAGCTGCCTCTCACAGCCACTGGAGCTTCTTGCAGGAGGAGGGTGAGAGGGGAGGGGTGAAGGTGTGGCTACTTCTTTGAACAACCCTGCCTGGAAGTGCCGGGTCTTCTACACAAATGGCAGCAGGGCAGAAGCAGAGAAGAGGGACGGGCCACAGAGAAACAACAGTTGATTTTTACCTGCCGCAGTTTGCAAATCCAAGGCTGAAATGCTCCCAACTCCCAACCCAGATGGCCCCTCCCCTATACCCTCTGAAACTGAACATTGTGGAGTCCCAGGGGAATCTGAGCAAATGCTATCAAAATTGTTTGCTAACATTCAAAGGGACTGAAATCAAGAATAACGAGTATGATTAAATTTCTACAAGAAAATTAAAAAAAAATAAACATTACTTAGGCTTTTATAAAAAAAGGGATCCAAGAGGCATAGATGTCACTTACTAGAAACCAAAAGAAAAGTGCTTCTTTATAGCTAAAGAGACCTTTACATAATAAATCTCTATCTGAAAAAACAGCAGAATATACTACCATTAATGCCCAGGTGGAGAAACAGTCCATTAAATATCATGAACAATCAAGGTGACAAGGCATCTCAGAAAGAAAGAGAAAAATCTCCAGAAAATAAGCTTACAGACATAGAAATATGCGACTTAAATGAACAGAGGATTCAAAATGGTACTTCTTAAAAATTTCAGTGAGATCCAAAACAACTCAAATCATCAATTTCAAGAATTGAAAAAACAACTACATGAGCAGAGCAGAAAGACGGAAACCCTCTAAAGGAACCAAATAGAACTTCTAGAGATGAAGAATACACTGCAAAAGTAGAAAAATGAAATAGCAGGCTTGGGAAATAAAGTCAACCAAATGGAAGAAAGGATCAGTGATATTGAAGACAGAAATCTAGAAATAAATCAGGAGGAAGAAGAGAAAAACTGAAGAATAAAAATAATAAAAGAGAAATACAATACTAGCTGATCCATCGAGAGAGCAAACATAAGAATAATGCATTACCAAGGAAAAGGAGCAGGGACTAGAAAGTATTGAGACAAATAGTGGAAAAAATTTAATCTAAGGAATGAGCTAGAGCTTGGAATTCAAGAGTCAACAGACCCTTATCCAACCCAAAAGGCCTTCACCAAACTACTGTTGTTATCAAAAACTAACACAAGACAGAATTCTCAGGCAGCCAGGGAAAATGGTAACTTATAAAAGAATTAGATTATTATCAGACTTCTCAGCACAGACCTTAAAATAAAGGAATGGAATCAACTATTTAAACTATTAAGTGAAAGGAACTACCAGCCCAAGAATAATGTATCAGCTAAGCTCTCCTTTGATATGAAGGAGAAATTAAGACCTTTCCAGATATACAAAAATTGAGGGAATTCTCCATTACAAGGCCTGCACCATAGGAAATATTGAAAGGGTTCAATTCACCTAAAACAAAATAAAACAGCAGCAGCAAAAACAACAACAACAACAACAAAACATAATTAGGAGTAAAGTGACTATCAGGCAAATAGAAACAGAGGTGCACAATCCTTACTAATAGGGCATTATAAGCTTAAATAAATAAGAAGAGAATTGCTAGCAAGATATGAATGAATATTCAGCACACATAGGGACAAATTGAGATACAATGACTAAAAGGCGAGGATTCAAAGATTCAAATTCCAAAGGGTAATGGAGATAAGGCACACGCAAATGTGCCTTAGAAGAAAATGGACAACTGTATGTATATATAACTATCCTTTTCTTATTTGTAATGGTAACCACACACCAAAGATTCAGAACTGAAGCATATAACATAAAACAAGAAAACCAGAGGCAAAACACAAAAAGCCAATCAAAATAAAGAAAACAGAAACACAAGGACAAGGAAGCTATGGAAATACTGAGATACCAGAAAGCAAAGGATAAAATGGCTATAAGTTCTTGTATTTCAACAATCACCCTAAACATAAATGGACTGAACTCACCAATAAAAAGGCACAGAGTTGCAGAATGGATTAAAAACAAAACAAAACAAAAACTAAGCATATGCTCCCTCCAGGAAACACATCTCGACTCCAAAGACAAATATAGACTCAGAGTGAAAGGGTGGGAAATGATATTTCAAGCAAAAGGCATTCAGAGAAAAGCGGTAATAGCGGTACTAACATCAGACAAATAGACTTCAAAATAAAAAGGTAAAGAAAAATACTGAGGGTCACTTCATAATGATAAAGGGAATCATGTACCAAGAAGACATAACACTTATTAATATCTATTCTCCCAATCTGGGAGCTCTGAAATATGTAAAGCAATTACTAACAGAACTAAAGGGAGAAACAGGCCAAAACACTATCGCAGTAGGGGACCTAAATACCCCACTGTCGGATATGGACAGATCATCCAAACAGAAAACCAATAAGGAAATAACATCTTTAAATGACATATTGGTACAACCGGACATAATTGACATATACAGAGCCTTCCATCCCAAAAGAGCTGCTTATACATTCTTCTCTAGTGCACAAGGAACATTCTCAAGAATCGACCACATACTGGGACAGAGATAGCCTCAACAAATATAAGAGGGCTGAAATCATACCAACCGTATTCTCTGATCATAATGCTTTGAAACTAGAGATCAACTGCAAAAAAAAATCAGGAAGAACCACAAATACATGGAGTTAAACAACATGCTACTGAAGAATAACTGGGTCAGAGAAGAAATAAAAAGAGATCAAGAGATACATAGAAATGAATGATAATGATAGTACAACATATCAAAACTTTTGGGATGTGGCAAAAGCGTCATAAGAGGAAAGTTCATATCCTCACAGGCCTATCTCCAAAACCAAGAATGAGCCCAAATGGACAACCTAATGCTTCATCTTAAAAAACTAGAAAATCAAAGAAACAAATGAGGCTTGAAGTCAGCAGAAGAAAATAAATAATCAAAATTAGAGCAGAAATAAATAAAATTGAGAACAAAAAAATATATAGAAAAAATAAATAAAACAAAAAGATGGTTCTTTGAGATTAATAAAATTGACAAACTCTTGGCTAGACTCACTAAAGAAAAAAAAGGACAGAAATAAACAAAATCATGGATGAAAAAGGCGAAATTATGACTGATATCAGGAAATACAAAGGATCATACAAGAATACTATGAAAAAGTATATAACACCAAATTTAATAACCTAGAAGAAATGAACCAGTTAGAAAAATACAGTCTTCTTAGACTGAATCAAGAAGAACTGGAAAATCTAAATAGACCGATCAGCAGTATGGAAATTGAAACAATCATTAAAAAACCCACCAAAAAGTAAAAGTCCAGGACCAGATGGCTCCACCAGTGAATTCTGCCAAACATTCAAAGAAGATTTAATATCTATCCCCCTCAAATATTTCATTAATTCTTATAATTCCATGTTAGGTTGATAATAAAGATTTCTATCTCTATATAAGGATACCAAAAGTAAGTTTTATAGACTTTATGAAGTAGAATCAAAGGCTCAAAGCCAGAGCTGAACAAATGCTTCTGAAATCCTAACCATTGTTTAAGTGTTCTAGCCATAAAATCGTGCAATGTTCCCTTGCAGCTTGTCAAAAAACAAAAAAAACAAACAAAAAAAAAACAATAACAACAACAACAACAACAACAACAACACAAACAGAAACTTTGCATTTTAGAGGAGGGAATTATATGTTACAATAACAGGTGAGAAAAACACCTGATATTGGTAAAGAAAAAACAGAAATGACTCGTTTTTATTATGTACTAAAAGACATGATTCAGACAATTTACAATAAAACAAAAGCAAACAGCCAATGGAAAAAAATCAATCTTTCTATAATAGCTACTTAAGGTCAAACAAATTGAAACAAGATATATTTTATCTATAAAAAACGGCTAAGGTTTTTCTAAAATAATTTTTCCAAGTGTTTGCCAAAGTAGGTTATAAACCAATAGGCATCGTACAATTCCATTTTTGTTAATAAACAATTAAACAAAGATTTAATTAGAAAAGAGACTGAAGACGTTGAGGTTCAAAATGTTCCCATTTTTATCTAGGTAGTGGCAGTTTATTTAAATTCTACATTTTTCTTTGGAGATTTCTCATTTTTTTCAAACTTCCTTGAATAAGAAGTTTTACACATGAAAAATATGTCATTAAAAATTAAGTTACCTAAAAAGTCTATTGTGCTACTGTGAGTCATTTAAATATATCAATACTCTTAGAAATAATGTTTATCAATACAAATAAAGAACTTTTAATTATCAGAAGAGATATTCATTCCAAGAAGGTAATTGCCATTAGAATATTCATTTCATTCAGTTAAGATCAACCTAATAGAAATCCCCTCAACTGAGATAAATGTAGAAGAGCTTGGTCACTAAAAGATATGCTTTAAAAGCATTAAAGCATTTAAAGCTTACAACTGCAGCTTGAATGATTCCAAGATAGTCAAGATTTAGAAAGGCAATGATGACTTGATATATTTAGCCAAAGCAAAAATTAAGAAATGTTTACTTCTTGGCTCTTTCACCTGCTCTATTGTTTAATCATATTAATGGATGTTAAAATATTTCTATGAAAATTAAAGGTATAGAGAATACTCATTGCTTTTTTGATATAATTTAATAGAGCTATCTGGATTAAGCTGAAGATAATCTTCAAAAAAATTAAAATATTGTACACCTACAACTAATATAATACTGTATGTCAACTTTAACTGAAAAAATAAAAATAATAAAAGAATTATAAAAACATAAAAATATTGTTAGGTAAATTAAAGGAGATAACTAGGAGACATGACTAAATTACTGAGGGATTATTTTAAAGATTTTTAAGTCTGTAAGCAAATAGATGATGATGTTTCCAAATTAATTGTATTATTCATTAGCATAGGTTCAGCATTACTTCAATGCTATTGGAAAAGTACCTTCAGTTCCTATATACAGTACAAAAAAATTATTTTAAAAATATTTTCTTATTTATACTGATCTCTCCCTTGATTAGTCCTAATAAATCAGATTTTTATATGTACATAGAATTTCTCCAATAAAATGGATAAATTGTGATGATATCAAAATATAATGCATCTTTTCCTAAAACAAAATAATATATATATATATACATACACAGACACAACTCAAAAATAGATATAAATGGCAAATAAAGTAGATTATATGTTACTGGAAGTCATACAAATGCAAAATAAGACAATGTTATTTTGTCAAGTAGAGAGTTATATAATTAAAAATTATACAACTATAATTATATAATTATACATAATTATATTTAATGTGTGTGTGAAGGACTGCATGAAACATACCAATTGGTTAGGATTATGAATATTGTGGAGATTTTGTTCTTTAATTTGTAAAGTTCCTCATAGAATCTATAACAATCATACATATTTTTAATGAGGAGAATTTACTTTGAATTTCTGAAAAGAAAGAAAAATATGTTTGCATATAATGTCAACATAGTCCATATGGTCAGTAGAGGAATAATTATAAGGAGTAAAAAAGCAAAACAGGAGTAATTAAAAGCAGTGACTCTAATGTTAGAGAAACCTGGGTCCTAATCCTCAATCCTGACTCCTAATTCTATGGTCATTAGAAAGTTATGTAACTCCCTTAAACATCCACTTCCTCACATGAAAAAATGGAAGTCAAACATTACACCACAGAATTGGAACAGTCAGTCAGATCAAGTATATATCTCTTAAACTACACATATTCCATTTAAGCAAACAAAACTATATTAACTAAAAGAAAACAGTCAATGGCATTGATTCCCAAGCAAATGGAAGGAAATAACAAAAGAACACTTCAGTGCCTGAGTAATGGTCACATTTCTGTTTAATGTATTTTTATCTGAAAAAGTCAAAAGCAAAGAAGAATTAATCATGAAGTCCAGCCTAGGGGCAATACAAGAAGGTAACAGCTTACTTTACAACCAAGTTATGCAACTTAGATGAATCAACAAATAGATTTGGAAACAAACTTTAGGTCTGGGTAATAAGTAGGTTTCTCTGTGTCTCTTCTGAGATCCACAAACTCTCACAACTTATGTTGACTAAACAATTGTCTATGACTGCCTTAAGAAATGAGAAATAAAAACTATTGAAATAACTAAACTTGGTCCATGGCCAAAGGTAGAATAAATAAATATCTTTAGGAAACAGCTTTCCAGTCAATACTCTTTGCTCTCAAGTTTTGAATTCTCACTGAAATGGCACAAAAAAACTGGTTTAGTCTGCCATGCCATGAAACAATGACATTTTCAAGGTAATCATGATATAATTTATACTTTATCAAGTCTCTAAGTCCACATATTGATAAAGAAGCATACCACAGAAACAAATATGAGTAGTAGCAAATTGCTATGCTAAAACACTG
This sequence comes from Eonycteris spelaea, assembly GCA_003508835.1. Taxonomy (NCBI): domain Eukaryota; kingdom Metazoa; phylum Chordata; class Mammalia; order Chiroptera; family Pteropodidae; genus Eonycteris; species Eonycteris spelaea. The sequence goes on along the minus strand of PUFA01000043.1, from coordinate 6,788,107 downwards.
AGCCTAATTCAATTTCAGCCAGACATTTTATATTCTGTTGAAGCTCAGTCTCTCAGATCTTTACCAAGAATAACGTTTCATTAATACCTATACAATCACTGGTCTTGAGAATACTAGGAACATTATTGATTCTGTACCCCTGATAGGGACCTATTCACTAATAAAGGTACTCCTTTAGAACCATATTCATTGAAAGAAACCAACATTTCCAGAAAAACCAAGAATAATTTGTCTTGCCAAACCCTTAGAACTAGGAATTATGAAAGGGTAGTTAAGAACATATTCCACCTTCTTTGGTCATGTGTTGTCATGAAACGAAAAAGTCTTTTTTCCTCTTTTTTTTCTAGGACAAGAGGTGAATAGATGGTGGTCAGCTTACCTGAATGCAGAATAGATTAGCTCAAGTAATACAGAAGGAAAAGATGATTGAGATAATACATACACATGAAAGCCTGAGCTAGACATTACTGGTCCCTTTATTCCCAGTTTTCTGATCAAACTGTAATTTGGTCATAATGCATATAACATCCCAAAATCTTACTCTACACTCCTTATCTAGAGTACTTAGAACAAAGTTTTTTCTTGTACTAAAAAATGTTTTATCAAAAGAATTTTACTTTAGGCTGGAAAGAAATATTTTTTATAATATGGCATAGAAAAATATTCCACAAATATATATGATCATTAGTGAAATACAATTACATGAGTGCCTATTATGTGTCAGAGGCTATTCTAGGTACTGAAATAAAGGTAAACAAAACCCAACACTTGAAAATCCAGAATTTTTGTTATCTTAGTAAGAAAATTTGTTCCTTTAACCCAAATTCCACAAAAAACTTAAAAATAATAATAAGTAGCATTTCATAATAGTGAATCTGAGCACTTTAACCACTAGAAGAGTGCCAACACACTGGTTATACCTAAATATTTGTTGAATAAATAAAGGATATGAAACAAGAAATGGGTTGCTATATCTAGTCAAGACTAGAGCAAGAACAAGTATCAGAAATATATAGGTTAGAGAATTTCTCTACACAGGAAAAAAAATTTAAAGCTAGATTTTTAAACGTCTAAAGTTTTGTTTCACATGGCCGGCTGGCACGAGGAATAAGTGGTTCAGTACCTTGGATAGCGCCCCAAAGGCACGCTCTCTTAAGTTCCAGAGCTACTTAGTTGCGTGTGTCTTCCAACTGGCACGATCTTATTGCCAGATTCATTTCCCATAAAAATATGAGATTCCTCAACTCCATTCCCATCTTGAAACACACGAAACAAATATGCATACTTAAAAACCTGGCCTATTTGTTAAAATTCTGTCCTATTCAGGGAATAAATCTTTTACTTTAGAAAACTGATCCAGGAAGTATTCTCTCTTGCTATGTGGCAGGTCATCCTAAGAGGGCTTGCTCCCCCTGATTTACAGCAAGGGATTTGCTGTATCTTAAATCTAAAATAAAACATTATCAAACCATAATTTGATGTTATAGATTCAAAAAAAAAAAATCTCTTCCTGAGGAAGATTACCAAAGGCATGATAGATCTCCATAAGGACTCACATAGGTGAAACAATCTACATATAATTAAAAAGTAAAAAGAATTCTAAAGTAAAAGTCATTATTTATATGTCACAAAACTATACAGAACTAGAGTAAGACACTGACAAATAAAAGATGCTCATCTTTACTATTCTACTTCTTTTGCTTGCCAGCCGAGTTCCTAAATCTTTGCTTGTTTATATACTGCAGCAGTCGTCTTAGGGTTGGATATTTATTTGCATAAAGTCTTCCATACCAACTTGGAAATTCCTTGGTTGGAAGGATCATGTATCGTTCACAAGAGCCAACAGCATCCTGGACACAGTAAGTATGCAATAATGGTTTATTAAATTAAATTGAACTGAAGTAACTCATCTTTGGCTTATGAAACTTCTATTCTCACAGCAGTATGAATGGGACCTATCCCAGTATATAATTGTGTTACTGTAGAGAAAAAGAAGAACTGTTGTTTCTGATAATAGATATAACAAAGAGATTTGGGACATCTGGAAATATTTACCCCATAAAGAATCCTATAAAGAAAGTAATGTAAAGCACACCTTTCTACTGATAAATCACCAAAGATTTTATTTATGCTGTTTTTATATCTCCAAAAACTGTATTATGAGGAATCAGTGAATAAAAACTATTAAAATCCTGGGGAAAACATAAGGTCAAAAGAAAAGATTCCCATTAAAGAAAGAAAAAGGAAGTGAGGAAAAGAGGTGGGGGGGAAGGAAGGAGGAAGAGAAAATGCAAGGGAGGGAAGGAAGGAGGGAGAAAGGGAGGGAGGAAGGGAGGAAGAAAGGGAGGAAAAAAGGAAAGAAAGAAAAAAGAAGGAAGAAAGGACTAAGAAAGAAGATGCTGTTAAAAGTGGTATTGGGAGTAATAAGTTATTACCCTTTTTAAAAATTAAATTTATTGGGGTGATATTGGTTAATAAAATTATATAGGCTTCAAATGTACAATTCAGTAGTACATCATCTGTATATTGCACTGTGTGTTCACCATCCAAAATCAAATCTTCTGTCACCATATATTTGATGCCCTTTATGCCCTTTGTCTATCTCCCCCTGTTTTCCCTCTGGTAACCACTAAACTATTGACCGTGTCTATGATTTTCTGTCTGTCTTGTTCATTTGCTACTTTGCTTTAGATCACACAAATAAATACAATCATATGGTTCTCAACTTTTTCTGTCTGACTTATTTCGCTTAGTATGAGAATCTCAAGACCCATCTGTTGTTCCAAATGGCAGGACTTCGTCTTTCTTATGAGTGAATGATAATCCATTATATATATGTACCACATCTTCTTTATTCAATCATCTATCAAAGGATATGGGTGAGAAGATTAAAAAAACAGTATTACCCAAAAATTGTGCAAGTAGAAAATAGGCTTATTCTTGTTGGCTCATGGATTGTATTACACAGAAAAGAGGAATACTGGGCATAACTCTTTTGTTCTGTTTTTAAGATTACTTTTTGGGTAAATGTTTCCATGAAATGCTTTGGAAGAATTCACTTAGATTATTTATAATAAAAATAATCTCAAAAGTTACTAAAGTTTTTCAAAAGAAATTCACATTATGTGTTTAGTCTTACCAAATTCAGATATACTGTCAATTTTTAGTTTTATATAAAACATACCTTACATAAAATTATCCAACGTTTTAAAATAGTTATTAACAGTTTGGGGCACTCATTTTAGAAAACGTAAGTGTTTCTGAGTGAGGCCCTTTTCAATTCAGCAGGTTTTCCATTTCACTGGGAATCAATTCCATCTGGTGTTTCTAATCTAGCATTTAAACAAATCGTCTTACAAGGCCTCTGATCATGTTTAAACACGAAAAATTGTGCAGTACACTTCCAAATTTCCATAAAAGTGACTCTGGTAGTAAAGCCATTGCATTTTTTCCCTCCATCTGCAAAAAAATAGTTTTGTTCTTTTTTACCTCAAGAACACCTAATCCTTACATTTTAAGAAACAGAACTTGAGCACTTTTGTTGCCAAGAGCCTCATTATAATATGGCTAGACTACTCCCTTGTGAGTACTAGTTAGTGTTCTTGCTTGTTAACACATGCCTTTCTAATTCAAATATGATTAGTTATAGGCTATTCACTGAATATTTAAATTTAATATATTCAGGTTCTCAAACTACCTGTGAACAGAAGCCTGTAAATTAAAGGGGGCATGAGAATCTGAAACATGAGCAGAGCTGCTTAAAATCTCTTTGCTGTACATTAAGCCTCATTCTTGACTTGTAACACCTGCTTTCTTTGGAACCAGAAGCCAGCGTGAAGGCGGTTTCCCAGTCTAGGTTTTAGACTGGGCTGGAAGTTGTAACAGCCTTACCATGAATATTTGGCATATTTCAAACCCCCCAACGGCTGAGAATAATGCAGAAATTGAGATGGAGCTGGAAACAGTATAATCTTCAAAGGCAAGAGGTAAGTTCAGAGACCGCAAAGTCATTCAAATGCCCATTAGATGTTTGAAGAAAACAAAGCTAAAAATCTAGGATAGTACTGACCTGCTAAACCCCAAAATGAACATGAGTATTATATTTTTACCAACTTATTTATCGAAACATTTTTTTAAGATCTAAGTTGAAAATAAACCAAACTTGTACAATCAGTGATGGTAGCATGGTGTGAGATAAAATGCACTAAATCAAAAATTGGCAAGTTCTGGATTTTTTTCTACTCTGTTTCTTCTGACGTGTACCATTGAACAAGTCACTTAACTCTCTTAGGCCTTGGGCTTTTATTTCCTCATCTGTAAAGCAAAGAATTTGGACTAGAAAAGATCTAAACTTACTCCCAGAAATAAATAGGTATTACATTCCCTTTGAACTCAAATCTGACTTGTATTTGCACAGTTCTAAAAAGAGAGAATATTTTATATATTTAATAAATGTGTTCCAGGTTTCAGAATTTACACTCTAGTTCTTTATAAGATAAATGCATATTTTTTTTTCCAAAAAAAAATCCCAGATGATGGGCATGAACACAAAGACCCAAATAAATGAAAAAGATCATATAACTAGTTCAAAGCATCCACCCATTTTATTGCAAAATCTTTCAAAGCTACAGGAAGTGAAAGGTAAGGGTTGACATAGCTGCTGCTGGTTTGAGGTAAGCTTTTTTCACCAGTCCTTTGGGTGGCTCAAGGAACCAAAACACATCAGCAGTAGGACAAAGCTTCCTTCAATATCATACATCAAAAAGTCCATGTTAGATATAAAATAGGCTACCAGGAATTGGATTTAAGTTGTTAGAACCACAAAGGACAACATGTCTTTCTCTCCTCTCCTACTGTATTCCATGATCCCATAAGAAGGGGCAAAACTAGAGCCAGCCTGTACTCAGAGCTGTAGCCCTGCCCTGGAGATCCTAGTCAGACAGGCCGCATGATGCTAATGCAGAAGCCTAAAACATTTACCAACATTAGAAATGAAAAACATCTCAAAACAACCCAATGCATATCAAAACACTTAAAATGACATATTTCCCAATGATCAAAATTAAGTTTGGTCCACTAAGACATATTACTTCTTTTAGATTAGAATACCTTAGACAACATTAAGTAATATTGTGAGTGATGGCAGTTACAAGCAAGGCAGAAGAAATATTGAAAGTTTAGCGTCAAGGAATATATATAAAGAATAGCCTTGAGAAGAGGTGGCAAACATATATACTATTCCCCTATGCTGTTCACATAACAGACAGTACTAATCAATAACAGTAGTCTCTTTTCTAGTACCTGGGTCTCAGGTGCACTGTATTTCTCAACAGTCAGACCCTGCCAATTGATCTGAGATGGTATGAGAAAGAAAACTTATTTTCCATCCTTCCTACAGAGAAAAGAACTCTGTGCTGAGAGTCATGAGGATCTGCTCCTCCTTTGGGTTCTACTATTAACCAGTTAGGCAAGTTGCTTTGTTACTCCAGGCCACATCATCCTTGTCAATAAAATTTGGAACCAGGGTTGGACTGTCTCTAAGTGTCTTTGCATGTCCAAGCCCTCGATATTTATAATCTTAAACAATGGGTGGTATACATGAATGACTGAAAAAAAGCATGACTACCACATAACTTTAAGAAATGAAATTACTCATTGAAGTTATAGAATGTCATCATTATTTCTTCCCTCACAATAGAGCTGCAGATACTAATTACAAGATTCTTTGTCCAACAGTGGTTATTTAAGCCAAGAAATATATTCTAGTCCAACTCCTTCACAAAGGAGGAATTTGATGTTCAGAGGGGTTAAATGATTTGAATAAAATCAAGTGGGTAAATCTGCATACCTAGATTATAACTATCAACACATGGAGTTTAGAGAAGAATTCCAAACTGCAATTTCAAACCTACTGACAAGCCAGTCACTTTTCTCCTTCACAATTAGTTATTATGCTTTCTTGTTTGTGATAATTCCTCTATACTGGAATACTTTTAGGATCCCTACATTCTTTCTTCTGATTCTTTCAGGTTCCTTTTGATTCCTTGTTTATTCAGCATATTTATTTTACTCATCCTTTCATACTCGCATTTGCAAAGTTTCCCAATTTAGAGTCATTGAAATGTGTTTTGGTGTGTTGTGTCCTTTCTTTAATGATATCATAACTATGCTAAATAAGACCTCATCTAACACAAGATCAGCAGAATCCAAAAGGCAGCCATTTACTGCTTCCTTTTGTTTTATTGCCTTTCACCTGTATGTGATTGCTGTGTATGGATCCTTCAGCAGTAATCATTTAACTCCCTAACAAATAATGATACTACACATAAGATGATCTTAAGATGTCATCATTGATCCTTGTATCTAATCTTGAATCCACTTTTCAAGTGCTTTATGTTCATTTGATAAAAAAAACAAAGCTGAGGCATTTCAGGTTGCATTTGAAATATGACCCTAATTTCAATAAGTGATCGTATTCTTATGGGATCACAATTTAGAACCAATGAACCATGCCTATACATACCTTTGGCTAAGTTCATTTTTTGCACTTCACTTTATCATGTCAAATGGCATTAAAATAAGCATAAGTAGAGAATTAGATAAGCAGTCAGGAGATCTGAATTCTATCCTCAGCTTTCACACTATATTTACAAACTTGCACAACTTGGCTCACTTCCCTGAACCCCAACTATAAATGAGGGAATTCAACTTGCTATTTAAAATCACGTTCATATTTATCATTCTGTGATGAATACTGCTATGGGCAGCCCCTAATACCTTCCTCCCATGTGTGGGAGCTCTCCTGGTCACTTGTATAATTTCTAATGTGACAGAGTATACCAGCCAGGGGTCCTGTGCTTAACCAGGATGACCCACTGCCAGTATGGCCTGCAGAGTCTCCTGCTCTATGACTAATCCCAAATGTCCCATGGTGTCAGTAACAGCCCGCTTCAACAAAAATAAGAAAACAAAACTTCTGGTCTCCACCTTCTGTTCTTACTGAGTGCAACAAATTTAAGAACCAGTTGATTACTTGGCCAGCTGACTCCAAAACACTTCATAAAGTATCTGGAAAAGCCTTACAACTCCACAAAGCACATATCACTGAACTTAGAAGGGACCTTAGAGATTTTCGTGTTTTCTAAAAAACCTTTTCATGTTAGAGCTGAAGAACCTGAGACCCAGAGAGGTGGCATTCTTCTTGATTCCAGTTCTGTGTGCTCAAAGGGGAAAAATATGAAAAATAAAGAAATATCAATGAATTTTAGAGAGTGGTTGTTTTCTTTTTAAAAATCACAGAATATGATGTTTTCTTAACACACTGAAAGTTTTAGAAATCTCCACATTTTTATTGTTATAGAAAGGCAGTGTAATATGAGAAAAATATTATTTGTTTAGAACTAAAATCATGCCCCTTCACACACAGGCATACCTTGGAGGTATGGCCAGTTTGGTTCCAAATTACCGCAATGAAGTGACTCACACAGATTTTTGGGTTTGCCGGGGCATGTAAAAGTTATGTTTACTAGACTATACTATAGTCTATTAGGTACGCAATAGTATTATGTTTAAAAAAGTGTACAGACCTTAATTTAAAAGTATTTTATGTCTGAAAAATACTAACCATCATCTGAGCCTGTAGGAAAAATGGCACTGATAGACTTGCTCCACACAAGGTTACCACAAACCTTCAATTCATAAAAAAATGCAATTATCTGAAATGCAATAAAGCAAAGCACAATAAAATGAAGTATGCCTATACTTACCTTTGGCTAAGTTCATTTCTTTGCACTTCACTTTATCATCTGTCAAATGGCATTAAAAATATCTCCATTGAATTATTTTTTTAATTTTTTTATTAGTTTCAAGTACATTGGTTAGATATTTACATAGTTTATAAAATGATCTCTCTGTTTGCTCCTTTTCTCCTCTGGTTTTCTGCCTAGCCAATATATTAATGCTAACTCATTCCCTATGCTGTGCTCCCCATCCCTGTGACCAACTACCAACTACTAATTTAACCCTTCATCCTATTCTCTCAACCCTCCCTCCTTCTGTCACCAAATTGTCCTCTATATTTGTGTCTCTTTTTGATTAGTTTGTTCTTTTTGTTCCTTAGGTTCTGAATATAAGTGAAATCATATGGTATTTATCTTTTTCTCTCTGACTTATTTCACTCAGCATAATAACCTCTAGGTCCATCCATGTCGTTGTAAATGGTAGGATTTCATCATTTTAAAGCTGAGTAATATTCCATTGTATATATGAACCATAACTTCTTTATCCAATTGTCTGTTGATGAACATTTAGGTTGTTTCCATATCTTGGTTATTGTAAATTGTCCTGACCTGGTCCATTGAATTATTTTTGAAACTTAAAAAATAACTATTGTAGTGTTACTAGCACTGTGTCTTCACACATTCCTTAATAGATTCATAATGTATGTATTATCTGATGGTCACAACAAATCTTTCAAATTAAAGTATCTGTTAAGTGTGGTCTAATACCACAATGGAACCTTGGGATAGCATCCCAAGATGCACTAGTAATCTTGAACACTCTCAAAGAGACATTTTCCTACAATGCTCCTGAAGGACTCTGTTCTTTACTTGCAGGTCTCAGAGCCACCTACATGGAAATATGACTAGGATTTTAAGAAGAGAATAGGTTTATTTAAACTTTTTTTTCAAGTAATTGAATATAACAATGTTCTTATTTTTTTAACACAAGATGGTAGAGGACAGGTTTCAAATATACAACATTTTCATGGTAATATGAAAATCATTCCTGAGAACATTAGTCTAAACATAGCAATCTAAACTGACACATGTGTGTATATGTTATAAAAATAAGTGTCAGCTGCAAGAGGTGTTACTCCATATAAGATCAGACTATTTCACAAATACATCTCAAAGTCCCACCTTCACAGAGAGCTTTTCACAGCTTTAATATACTCTAATTTCCCCAGCTTTAGTCCATAACTGGGAGCAAGCTACATAACATATTTGTAGACAGATTTCCATTTGGAAGTTATGTCATTATGGAGCTGAAAGGAGTCTTTAAGAACACCCAGTACAAACTCTTTATTTTATAGATGAGAAACTGGGGCCTGAGAGGTATTGTGTTGTTTGTTTGTTTGTTTTTGTTTGTACAAGTGAAAAGCAGAAAATAAACTGAGACTGGGCCAGAATAAAATGCACACCACTAGGCTTCTGGCCCAGTGCTCTTCCTGGAAACCAGGGGTCTAACTTTACACAAGACAGAGTTACCAAGATTCAGACTTAGAAGTAACTACCTTTGACTGTGCCTATTCAAATTATGACAGATACGAATTCTTCATATCTATCAATGTTTTATCTTACTTTTGTTCCATTAGGATAGCTTTTTAAATGGGCTTCTTTCATGATTTCTTTTTTGAAATATCCTCTAATTGTACTCTGTCCCCAGGGTTGGTAAGTGCTAAAAAAAACACAATGGTTTCAGACAGATTATACATTGTTCTTATCTTCCTCATTATATTATAGACAAAAATGTCTATAACTCTATGCATGCTTTTTCCCAATAGTTGGGCTCTGATTTCTACAAGTAGTCTACCCAAGATCCACAAAAATAAAAATGTGTGATAACTCTATTTTCCTCTAATAGGGTGTTGACAGTTTTACCTTCACATATGGATCCCTAAAAAATGTTCTTCTAGGAACTTGTCCAACTATTAATAAGGTACTACAGAAAAAAATCAGCTTAGGGATACTGGGATCAGGCCAGGGAGGAGGAACAAGATTTTTGTTGCTGTGTCAAACCAGAGATATAAATGTTTCATTTTAGATCAATAGGGAATATAATTCTGGGGTCAAATCATGATGCTGGCATTGGAGAAACTGTTTTTCAGTGGAATCTCTAAAATAGAACATGGAACTATGTTTTTAAATGCCCTCTGAACTTAGGATTACTGTCAAAATTAAGAAAGTAATTGCAAGTAGTAGCTTCTATACCTGCATCAATCACACATAAAATAAACATTATAACACATTCTTGAAAAATTTGAGCAAGCTAAATAGTTATAAAATAAATATTTATAATACACAAAAAAAAAGAAATTTTATTATTTTGATGTCGTTATCAAGGATACAAACTCTAGATGATTTATCATAATTCTGCATGTAATAAGTATCCTGTTCATCAACCCCTGTCAATAAATCCTTTACTTTGACTAATTAGCAACTACTCTAAGAGTTGCTTATAAAAACCAATATTCTACATTTATTGGAGTAGAGTGAAATATACTTAATAATAATACAAAGTAATATTAACAGAGGCTCGCTAGAACTCAGACACTATATATGACTTAATTCATATAACCTTTAAAACAGCCCCATCTTATTGGTTAGAAATTGAGGCTTAGAGAGGTTAAGTAACTTGCTCAAAATTAGCAGATCCAAGTTGGCATTTGGGGTCCATGGGACTCCAGAAGGCATGTTCTTAGCTACTACTCTACATTTCCCACAATTTAATCTCCTACTAATGAGTTTTGTGAAAATATTACTGTAGTGCATCATCAGGAACAAGAATCATCATTGTGGAGATATTCAGAATCACTGGATAGGGGCAATACTACTGGTAGACTGATAAACCAAGTTTTGCTGTATCAGGTTTTCACAAAGATAACATATCTTTGAAAACATGGGAGAAGATTCTACTCAAGAATAACATTTCTTAGTGAAAACACTCTAGATCCAAATCTTAACATACCACAAAACAGTATGCTCAGCATTTTTCTAAACAACTAGATACATATTAAATGATGGGGCCTTTTGGCATTAGCTGAACCACCTGAGGTGAACTATCCATTGAATCTGACTCCAAATAATGACTACGATCTCAGACTGAAAGATTTTCCTCTGTCAATCTTTCTGAATCTAAACTATAGTTTTAATGAGCATATGAGCAGATGTGACTAACGTAAAACAAGTCTAAAAGAGAAAACAAATTAATTAGATTTAGAGTTATATTTTCTATTTAATAAATCATACATTTGATATTATTGCCTCTTAGTTTTAATGTTTCTATTAAAAATCTTGCTTTTTTAAAAGCAAGAGGTAAAAGATTAACTAAATAATCAACAATAGGGGCACATAAAAAATGGAACATTCATACCTTAATGTAGCCATTAAAAATCATACTAAAATAATACAAAGGAAAACTTTTCAAAACATATTAACTTAGAGAGAAGATAATCAGGGAGATCATTTCATAAAATATATAAATGTCTAACCAATGTACTGTATACTTGAAACAAAAAACTCATCAAATTATGTCCTTTAAAAATATTAACTTAAAAACTGTTTTAAAAAACATTGTTATATGATCCAAATTTCATGCATAGGTGGGAGGTAAGTCTAAATGTGTATAGCTCAAAATGTTAACCTAGCTCTGATCCAGTGGTAGGATGATGTTTATCTTTCCCTTTCCTTCCTTCCCTTCCTTTTTTTATTCTTTCACCAATTTTTGTAATCTAAAAAGATGCTCTAAGAAAATTTAACTTAGTCACTGTCCTTACTGATTCAGGACAGAATAGAAGAGTACAAATTCTGCAAACTATCTACTCAGATTTAAAACCAAACTATCATTTACAAGCTACATAAATTTGTCTAAGTTCCTTAAAAGCTGTATCTCATTTTCTTCATATGTAAAATAGGAGTACATATATTTCTGTATAGCTGATCCATTGTGAGAATTACATGAGTTAATATATGTAAAATGATTAAAATGATTAACGCTTGACACATGGTAAGGACTCAACAAATGCTAGCTATTGTCGTTGATGATGTTGCTAATTTTATTATTGGAAAATATTCATTCAACCAATGGCTCTGCTGTAAAAACACAAGAAACTCATATTTTCGTCAAGATAAAAATGTTATTAAAAATAAATGACTGCACCAACAAGAGATGTACATATTTAACACTAGTATGTCTGGCAGACATGCACTGAGTCGAATTGACTTATTCTCTACTTACAAAAATAGGTTTATGATCATTTTTAACAATATTAGAATTTTTTAAATAAACATTGTTACTTTTCTGGTTTTATTCTTCTTCTATCATACATCTACAGATGATTCTTTCTGTGTTTCTCTAGGTTTGCCACACTCATTCTTAGACAAAACAAAATGATTTAGGGGTTACATAAGCAGCTAATTGAAGGACAGAAGAAATCTGATACTAGATATGTGGTATATTCAAAGTCAGTCAGATACAATAATGTCTACAAGCAGAAGGTAAGAACTTCACCAGGACAAAGATGATCAACATTTGAGGCTCCATCATGACCACAACAGAAAATCTATGCCTAGGCAACTTATTTGGCATTAATGAGGGTGATGAAAGCCACTTACAAAGCACAAAGGACTTCTTTTCTGGTATGACAGAAAAAAAACATTCATTCACATCATAATTTGCTTTGTTTTGTTTTGTTTTTTACTATGCAAATAGAAGCCTCTATGATACCAAACATCCCTTCATCAAGCCTGGGCCTAAACCAAACATATGTACTGTGGAGCATATACTTTTCCTTGTTTATGTCTCTTAAGTAAAAATAAAATTCAATTCCTTTCAAAAATGAGAAACAAGCCTTATTCATTTTGTCTCCCTTCTCCTACCTCACCCTAAACTTCCAAACATCATGACTATTCCTTAGCATACAGCAGGCTTTTTAAGTTAATATTTTCTGAATAAATAAAGCCTTGTGATTTCTCATATCATACAGAAATGTAAGAAATTGCAATCATATGTTTCTAGTAATAAACTGTGAAGTATTATTTCTTCTGATCTGAAACATTAGCTCCATATCTAGCCCTAAAGGATGTTTTGAGTGAGGGGTGAGGTGGCCTGACCAGGTCTCACAGTGTGGCCAAGCTGTAAACTACACAGAGGCATCCATGCCTGCACCCTGTGCACCACACAATACTCTTTCCAAAAACAGAATTCTTAAAGTCATTTCTTCAAATATGTGATTAACTACATGCAAACTGGATTTTATCTTATGTTTAAGTTAGATTAAAATATAATTTAAAAAAACAAGATTGTTTTAACCACACAAAGAAATTTTCAATTTAATGACGTGAATGAATTTAAATCAAATGAAATGATAGAGAAATGAAAAAAAAAAACGGAAAATGTAAGACATGTCTCAAATGTTATTAATCTTTTCAAAGTCTGTTTTATATTTGGGAAACTATATCTTAATGAAGAATCAAAGAAGTCATCGGTTTCAATATATTGTCTCCTTTAATCCCTATACACTAAAATCATATAGCTGTCTTCTGAACTCCCTATCTGCTCCTTCTCAGGCTCCCCTTTCTATTCTGAACCTGGACTTGGGCAAGGGGTAGGGAGGTCTTCGTGGTTCCATATTCAGTAATCTGTCCTATCTGTTGACATCTCTTGCTCAGAAAATACATCCATTCTCTGGCCAATGTTTCAGCTCTCAATCCTTGGAGGGCAGCTCCTACATCCAAGCCTACAGCCCTGTGTGTCCTGCTGAACCACAACCCCTTATGTCCATATGCCCATTGTTTGGTCACTCAAATGTCCTACCACCTTTACCAAGTTAAAAATGTTTAGCACCAAACTCACTACATTTCCTCTTTTGCATTTTTAATATGCATTTCACCTTTTCATCAGACTCTGAAGGTCCTTTAAAAGCTTTCTTGTGAACTTTATGTAACAGAGTACCATTTGAGGGACTAAATGAACAGAGTCCTTGTCCTTTATAAGGATTTAGCAGTCAAAGGAAGTAAAAATGAGGGGAAAATGCAATAAAAAAAAATTTTGCAATCTGACTTATACAATCTTGGGGTCTTCTTTGTGGTGACTGCCCAACATCTCTGAACATCTTCCTACATGTTGGAATATTCTAACATTGTGAGTTCAGTTTAAAAAGCCAGAAAAATCAGACACTGCCTTACATCTGGGCACCAAACCAGGAAGAACTACTTTTCTGGAAGGGTCACTGGGGGAGGCATTTGGTTCCTGAGCTTTGGGAGGCAGATTCCGGTACTGAGAAGCCATTTGATCAGTAAGAAGTCCTGGCGGGGGTGGGGGGAGGGGAGGCGGGGCTGTGTGGCCGGGATCAGGCTCTCTGGCACCCTCCCCAAAATTCTGATGCTTACTATTATCAGTTGTTACACTCTTTTTTCTGATTAAAGGAGTCTGTGCATATTCTATTATTTCCAATTAAAAGCCCTGTCAAATATACACATTAAGGTATTAAAATTTTGTTAATTCTCAGAAGCACAAGTTGAGTATTAGGAAAAAGTGAATCACTTCAAAAACAATTACATTTATCCTCACCCTAGTCCATTTTTGTACACCAAGCTATGTTTGCCATACTACAAAGCCAGATAAAGTTCACAGTTCCATAAAATGCAAATGCTGAAGCTCTTAGCTCATGTGAATAAAATTTGAACATGATTTCTTTAACAAAGAGTATTCAGTGTTTCTTTTAGAGTATTCTGAAAAAAATTAACAATAATTTTCTGCAAGTAAGTTTATAAAAATCTGTATTTTCTTTACCCCTGAGTATAAAATTAAACCAAGAAACCTTAAAATGTAGTCTAAATAGATGTCCCAAGGTTACCAGCTGTCAGTGTGCTACAGTTAGGAGTTAACAGCATAAACTCAGATGAACTGCATATCTGAATTTGAATCCCAATTCTACCACTCAGTAATTCTGTTACCTTGAACAACATAAATCACACATCTACACATCAGTTTATCTTCAACAAAATAATTATAGCACCTACTGCAAATAAGTTGTTAGTCTTTCTCATGCAAGAAAAAAATATATATGGAAGGCACTCAGGACATTGACTAGCATATATTAAGCACTCGATAAATGTTATCCACCATGCTTATGAGTAGCATTATCAGCAGCTATGGTGACAATGGTGCCATAACAATATGAGAGTCTAAAATTTAACTTATGTGACTAAGACCCGCACTCAACGTCTATTTAGCAGAGCCACATAATTGGAAACATTTCAGTTCTTCCAAATGTCTTCTCTTGCTCTTTCAGGGGATTATTACCTTTTAAACTAAATTGTCTAAACTCCCGGACTGAGAAAAATGCACCTGGGGGTAAGCTGCCTGACTGAAAGCTATACAGCTCTTGATGGCTGTTGTTTGCTTTGTTTCTGAAAATAGCTTTTCTACACCAGTACCCCTTGGAGGGTATTTTGGCCTCAGATTAGAAGGACAAGTGAGCTACTGCAATGGCATTTAAAGAGGGCCTCAGAGTTTCCAAACACTCACTTCTAGCCCATGTTTCCAGCTGAGATCCATTTCCAGTGGCTAGGGGAAAACAAATATTTGTCTTGGGATTGTTGGGTTCTAAGCATTTTGCAAATGTTTTCACCTAATAGTTCCCTGGGAAAATATCATCTCTGGTAAATGTTAACTTTAAAAAATTAGTTGTTTGTTTAGTAAAAAAACTGTTACAGTAAAAACACAATCTTGCAACGTATTTGCAAACGTGTTGATTTTGTCAGCATCATAACAATGTGGTTATGATGTATTTCGGATTGATACAAAGTTCTTTTGTTGACCATCATCATCCATAAACAATGGTCATTACCCTTGTTTGAGTTATAATCCTTTTGAGAATCTGATGAATGCTGTCTACCATTTCCTCAGAAAGAGAAATTCCCAAATATGTTTATGAACTTCTGCATACAGAACAACTATGCATGATTAACACTTTAAAGTTCCATATATAAATGTGCAATAAATTATCTGTTTACTAGCATTCTATTAGTAAAAATCTCTAGAAACTAACACTTCCATTTTGGGGGTGTTTTTTTGTTTTTTTTTTTTGCCAGAACAGTGATATTGGTACTCATAATAATGACCCTGACTTCATGAACCCTTTGAATCCCAACCATGGATATGTCTGTCTGTCAGACCTTCACTACACATAGCACAATCCTGGAACCAGCAACCTCAATGTCACATGGAAACCTGTTAGACATGCAGAACCCCAAACCCCAACCCAGACCTGCTGAATCAGAGTACACATTTTAATAAGGTATCCAGTCGATTTATATGCACATTATATTTTGTGAAACATTGCTTTGAGTTTATGAACAGTTGTTAAGAACCTCGAATATCCAAGGTCCTTATAATGCTTGAGTCATGAGTTAAGTGAAATTCTAATACTGTCTTCTAGAAGCCCCCAGTGTAATGCGCATGAACAAATACAAATTAAATGCTAATCATTAATTTGTTCGTGTTTCAAAAAATATTTATTGATTATCCATTGTGTGCCAGGCAATGTTCTATTCACAAAGACTATATCATCATTCTAGAGGGAGAATATAGATAATAAACAAATATGCAAGTAAATATGTAATATATCAGATGCAGTTAGTGCTATGAGGTAAAATACAGCAGGACGAAGATGCAGGGAATGCCGGTGTGGTGCTGCTTTTTTAAATAGGATGGCCAGGAAAACCTCATCGGTAAGATGACATCTGAGCAAAGACCTAAAGGAAGGAATTGAGGGAGACCTGCACTTTGGAAGGAAGAGAGAAACATAAGGTAAAGACTCCAAGGCAGAAGATATTTGGGCATCTGAAGATCAAAGAGGAGCAGCTCCCTGGAGCAGAAAAGCGAAAGAGAGAAGGGCGACATCAGTGAGGTGAGATAAAGGTGGTCATATAAGTTTTAATAATCACTGATCACATGCACCAACTGTTGTAAAAACATTAGGAGAAAGATCTTGGCTGGACAAGACCAGATGGCTTGCCTCCTCTGGTCAGGGAAAGTCTCTCCTAGAGAAGGTGGGGTTTCAAGTCTGCTTGAAATATAACTAATTCCTATCAGAAAGCAATTTATTCCTCTTATTTATTTTTATTTTTTATTTTTTTTAGAATTTAGGCTTTAAAATATAGTTGCTAAGTATCTCTGGCAAAAACCAGATTCTGTTTCAGAGGGTCTGGCACATACTTGGCAGGAAACACCCTGGAGTGGAATTAAATAATAATCCCATGACTGGCTATAATTCAGAGCCATATCTTGGCTACCTTGTTTAGATTATGTTCATAATAATTCCAGACCACATTTTGACATTATTCTAGCCATCTTGTCTGAACATCTGTTTCAGGAACTTTTCTACCTTTGGCCAGTATGTGCTCTCACTGCAGACAACAAGCCAGATAACTAGTGCCATCCCCTTAATATATACTTATACATCTTGTGTTTTTGAGCCTGTGCCAAATTCCCCTTAGGAGACACAAGGTTTTGGTAACAAGGGACATATGCTCCTCATGGCCACATGTAAACCACATGAAAGCAATCATGACTATATTGCTTAAGAAGTCATGCCAGAAACTGTAAAGATCAGTCCAGCCCACAAATAACAGCTATCAATTTGTACAACCTTTAGACATGGGATCATCTAATCCATGCTAATCTCTCTTCATTTTGGCAATGAAGATGTTACAATCACTCCTCACAGAGAAAAGCTTCAATTAAATTAATGTTCCATGTCAGCTCTATCTTAAAATATTTCCTCTTCTTCATCTAGAATGAAGAGTGAATAAATCTGTCTATGAGGAATGAGCCTCCCGAGGATTCTCCATGTAATCCAGCCAAAATGGAATTTACAAGTCAAAAAAAGCTAAATAAAAACAAGAATAATAAATAGAGACCATTATTCATTTACAGATAGGTATAATCCACTTTAAGAAAATTTATTCATAAGAAGAAAAAATGGAGGGATTATTATTTACAGAAAGTTTCCTTTTCCCACTCAATTATCTAAAGAATATTAGAGCCAGATGGGACCCATGATGGTCATATTTACAGATGAGAAAATGGTGACTGAAGGAGGCAAAAAGACCTTTCTCAGAGATGCACAACTCAGCACAAAATGTAGCTTCACGCTTGCAATTGAAATGATATGAAGCAGTGAAGAATGCCAAGGAAAAGTAAATAAGCTAGCTAATCTAAATTGGTTTTTATATTTGAAAACTTGGGTTTAAAAAGTTTTGTCAACCAATAAATTATTTCTCAAGATTCATCAGTGCATAAAGTACATGACAGAACACTCATAACTTTATAACCATTTAAAAATCCCACCAACGGATCTCAGTAAATCCTCCACTTAGAATGACTCATCGTCAGAAAACTCTTGTAACTAGTACGCTATGCCTTCTCAGGACATAGCAATGACTCTAGTTTATTAGGAGATTCCCAGGTGTCTATTTTGTCCATATCACTCAGGTGATGATGTATTTTGGGGGGTTCTGGTTGTACATATTGGAATCCCCTCCAAAAAAGAGTATTATACTTTTTCATAATGACCACAGATAACATATTCCATTTTCAATGGTCTGTTTGGTAGAATCTTATGTATGTTGAAAGATCCATTCATAAACACAGCCTTCTCATTTTACAAACTAGAAAACTGAGATGTTTGATGATTTTCCCAAAGGCTATTACAGCTTATTCATGCAAATCCAGGCCAGGAACTTGGGTCGCCTAGCTCCTTATGAGCCGCTGTTTCCACTATGTCAAGCTACCTCCGTTCTGAGTCACCCTTCACAGTAAGATAGAATCTTACTTTATCCTCCAAATCTAATTCAAATGACCTACATTTTAACTTACCCGTAATTACTAAATTGGACCAGAATTTTAAAAGCAACTGTTTTTCCAATTATAGTGGAAAATTTGGCTCAATAACTATAAATGCCTTACTCACAATGTATAAAATGCCAGCCTTTCCAGAATTTTTTTTTCCCTTTCTGAGATGTCTTTGAACAAGCATTTCCAATGCTATACGACACAGAGGAAGATTTGTAGGAAAAGAATTCTTCACCAACCTAAGATTTGACTCTCATTTCAAACCAATGGCTTATTCAGGATATTAAGGTTATGTTAACACCAATAACAGCCAAAGTTTATTGAACGAGTACCCAAGCCATTCTCGCCACCAGGTCCTTTCCCTACAGAGCATCTCATTTACCCTTCACAACCACAGGAGGTGGTAATAATGAACCCCACTTAACAGATGAGCAAACTCAGATCCGGAGATCCTTAATAATTGGCCAAGATCAGAGAATAAATAGAAAAGTCAACAGTGGAGTTCTCCACTATGCAAAAATGTTCTATTCGACTAGCAACAAGAAACAGCTTCCGTTTTCTGGCAGAGGTTATATTCTTCAGGTCCTATCCTTTACCAGTATTTAAAGAAAAAAAATTAAGTGGAATAATAGACTGATGAATCGAATAACAATAATACTTCAGTTACATATGTCTTCTAAATCAACCCCCAATCCACAGAGCTGCAATCCTGTTTCCTCAGGCACAGCTTTTCCAAAGCATAGCAGTGCAACTCCTTCTGCACATTTTCTGTTTTTAGGGTAATGAAACTAGGCCTACCTCACACTGGCTACCCAGAATAATTTCCCCATGTGTAAAATGAAGTTCATAAGAGTAGTGCTTAGGGTTGTTGGGAGGATTAAAGGAATTACTATATGTAAAGCCTGAACTGTATCACACAGCAGACTCTCTGCAAACATTAGCTACTACTCTTATTATTATTTCTATCCTTACAAAACTCACAAGCCAGACAACAGTGCATTTCTATATCTTGAGCTGATCATTCAACTTCGCAGCAATTCTTTAACACTGACTAGATGTGGAGATCTATAACAGCAACTGAGGAAGGAGTAATAAAAGGAAAAACAGATTTGTTCCCAGTCGTACAGGACAATCCACTAAGGAAAACAGATAAATATAGATGAGAAGAAGAGCAAAAATTAACTCAAAAAACATTTCCACACACAGTGTGTATAATGAACGATGTGGTGACTGCAGAAAGGCCGGCTGACTTCACAGAGCCACCAGGGCTGCCCTGGACCAGAGGGGGCTGGCCGGCAAGGATGGGCACAGCAGACAGACAGAGGAGTAAAGGGTCAGTGGTGGCCCTGGACAATAGAGAAGAGTGAGAGGGTTTCTGGGAACATGAATAAAGAAAGTGCTTTGTAAACCATAAAAGTGCTCATATGTCAGATGTTATGATTTCCAAAGCAGATGGGTCTGATGAAGTTTTAAGCAATCCTGCATCACAACTCTTCATATGACAAACCTGCATAATTCTCTCTCTTGGGGTTTCACTGGTTATAGAGTGCAACAGACCTAGGATGTTTGAGGACATCATAGGATGGTATGGTCCCATCACCACCACAGGCATATGAGCCTGGGATCCAGATTGCCTGAGCTCGGGGTTCTGCTCTGCCACTGCCCAAATCTTATGACCTTGGATATTTACTCCCTGGGCCCCAGGGTTCCCTCATGTGAAAGTGAGGGCTAATAATAGCTATTTCCCTAACAGGATTACTGTACTAAACGAATTAATAGATGAAAAGTTCTTGAAAGAGTCTCTGGCACCTCCTAAGTATTACGTACCTGTTTACATTATATTAATGAGCTCTATTATATGTATGTTTTTCTCTGTCTTGCTCTAACTCCGATTATATTGTCTGAGATGACATTCAGTAGGCAAACCTTAGGTACTGCATTCACTTGGCAGGACTCCAGGGACTTTAGAGGTGGTCTCATAACAGAAGTGAAAAGAAACAAAAGTAGGAAGTGGGGGTGTTGGAGAGACAGTATCTCCATTTCTTCCCATGCTCTAATGCTCCTTCAGGCCAGGAGTTAGTATTTTTTCCCTTCTTTTCCAGCACAGAGGCCTGGGCATCGAAATACAAATACGGTATACTTTGTGCCCTCCACACATCCTAAAGGAAAGCCACAAGAGCCTTCTCAGACTGCAAACAAGATCCCCAGCTGGGAATCAGGAGGCACAAGGACATCTGTTTTTCCATTTATCCATTTTTCATTTTGCACGGACACAGCCCACTGGTTCTCAAACTTATGGCCTACAACCCTCTGAGGGCTTCGACCAGCCCCTGGAGTTCCATGCCATCCTGTCACAAAAAGATAAAGCAAAAACCAAAAACAAAAACTGTGAGCTTCTAGTCCATGCTACAGGAAGTGCCCACAAACAACTGCATAGATTCAGACTGAGGGATTATCTGCGGATCGCCCACTCTGGGGCAGTCTTGATTATCTATTACTTCATTTAGCTCTCCTCCTAACCTATGGAGAAGGAACACATTTTAATACATGCAAATTAAAGCTTAGCAAGTTGAAGAGCAATGGTTCATAATCCGATGACTGGCAACTGATACGGTTTTGATTAGACATCAGGCCCTCACTGTAACTTTTCTCTGTTTACTCATTCAACAAATACTCCCCGAAAACCTATTCAATGTTAGATATTGTTATGGGTATGGGGATACAAACCATGAAATAAAGTCTGATCTCAGGTGAAGAAAAACAAAGCATGATCAGAGATGGAGAGTGACAAGAGAGTGAGGAATCAGGGGCCTCTCTAGAGAGGTGGCATTTGAGAAGACACTTAAATGAAGTGAAAGAGCCATTGAGGCAAAGATCTAGGGAGGAGGGAGTATCCAGCAGAGGTGACAGAGAGTACAAAAAGTCCTGAGACATCAAAAAAAAGGGCGGGGGGCAAGAAAGCCAGTGTGATTCGAGTGAAGCAAGCAAAAGGACAGTGGTAGGAAGTGAGGTTGAAGAGACTGACTCAGGCAGGTCATGCTTAGTTCTGGTAGGTATGGCAAGACC
The DNA here is from genome assembly GCA_003508835.1 of Eonycteris spelaea. Lineage (NCBI taxonomy): Eukaryota > Metazoa > Chordata > Mammalia > Chiroptera > Pteropodidae > Eonycteris > Eonycteris spelaea. The sequence continues at coordinate 6,766,399 of PUFA01000043.1, read as the reverse complement.
TTTGCATTACATTTGGTTGTAACAGAAAACCACTGAAGTATTTTCCACTGGGAATTATATTCTCAAAAGAATTACATTTTTAGAAGATTGCTCTGTGGAGAACAAACAATAGGGGAACAAGAGTCAATGCAGGTGGGGCTAGTTAGGAAGCCAATTTAGCAGGCTGAATGAGAGATTATGAAGCTTGAACTAGGTTTGTAATTGAATTCATGACATTTTCAGGGTGTTCTTCCTGGTATGGAATCAGGGTGGTCCTTAAGGAATTCTTTTATGAGAATTCTTTGGAAGCACAGTTTGAGGAATGTTGAAACCAAGACTAATGAGACACTTTCAGTCTGTCAGAGCCTTGACTTACATGTGATACCCATGTGACAGTGTACCAAGCATGTAATCTAGCATTAGGACAATAGTGAATTCTGAGCTATACTGACAGTGTCCCTTTAACCTTTTTAAAAGATGAAAGAGCTCACTTTTCTTTTACTCATCCATCACCCAGTTCCAGAGCAATTTTGTCTTGCTAAAGAAATAGATTCTGAAATTCTAAACTTTCAAAAGAATCATAGGTTTCCCACATTTCTGCATTATAGCAGATTTCCCCACAGCCAGCTCAGTCCGAACCAGGACATATCATGTAATAAATCTGTTCCTTCTTTCAGACAAAGCTCTTTTTGACGTACCAAAGTGCTACTGGTATGACCTATTTGCATATAAGAAGATTAAATTTTGGAGAGATTAAGAATATGTGGTTGAACAGTGTCATCGGATGTATAATTTTGTCCTATAAACCTAAGGGAGTCTGCTAGTATGTGTTGCAATAGACAATGACATGACCACCACATGCAATCTAGAATTTTTTACATCATCTCGCTTTGTCATCACAAAAACCAGTCAGCTACATAGGCTTTCGTATCCACCAGATTTTGCTTATGAGGAAGCAACCCCACAATCATGTAGGGAGTTAGAAGCAAATCCAGTCCTGAATCCCAGATTTTCTTACCTCCAGACCAGGGCTCACTTGATCAGACCAACCTACTTTCCAACCTAGCACCCACTTTCCCAGAGGGTCAGAAAAACCCAAAGCAATTTAATTCTTTAAAAATTTGCTATAATATAATATATACTATTAGCAGGTGCAACAATTGTTGGGAAAAACTCAGGGAAAATAAGCTTGAGTTAATTCAAGCCTATGTTAAAACCGACTCCAAAGGTAGACACGTGTCTGTCCCTCTGATGGGCCAAGTTCAATACAGATCAAGCCCTTACTATGTAGAATCCTGATTATCAAGAAATAATGTAGATGACTTCCCATGGGAGCAGAAAGATGAACAAACAAATGCACAACAGAAGCACAAATGTGTATTACAGAAACATGAAGAGAAACAACTGAATATTCAGAGAAAACTTCTTGGAGAAGATAAAAGTTTAGCAGTTTTGAAAAATGAAGGAGGAGATGGAAAATAGTTTACTCCAATGTGAAAGAGAAAATAACCCAAGTATAGTGAATAGTGGGTACCAAGACTCATAAATGGGATAACAACTCTATGTACTCAAGAAATTAAATAAAATAATGAATGATCTGAAAATCATGTGCTATAATCATGAATAACTGCTCTGGAGTAGCTATGCTGGACAGGCTTGAGATGGTTCATCCAACGTAAATATCCCTAGAAAAGCAGAGCAACTACTGAAACACACTGGCACTTGAATTAATGCAATGCTCATACCCATTTTGAACTATGCTTGCATTTTTCTGTCCAGTATGCTAAGAGAGGAACATCGGTGGAGGAAGGCCAAGTATAGGGGGAAGTCTATGTGAGAAGCAAGTGATTTCAGATTGACTCTCAGGCACAGAGGGCTCTGGCACCACCTAGAAAAGGATCAGAAACTATAGCTACGGAACATTCTTTTGAGACCTTTGTTTTTTAAAACCTGGGTATTCTTCAGATTTTTATAATGATTATTGCCTATGATGAGTATATCTTATTCTTGACATATACCAAAATAAACTGATATATACTTTAGTCAGCTTAAAACTAACCATCCTAGTGATCTTTGGAAAACTTGTAATCTGTTCTTTATCCTTTTTGTAACTCATTCCACATGGAATTGAGTACTGAAGACACAGATATACTGTCAGAATTCATATAATTAGAAAAAAGTGTAACCTCAGTAACAGTTAAAAGTTTTGGGGGAAAAAATGTCCTTCAAGGAGTTAATGAATAAATGAACTGTGTTGCATGTATACAATATACTGCTCAACAGTGAAACACATACAACTTGGTTGGATCACAGGATCTTATGCTAAGTTTAAAAAGCCAAACTTGAAAAGTTGCACAGGTATCATTTTACTTACATAAGCTTCTTGAAATGGCAAGTTTTTAGTGACAGAGATTAGTGGTTGCCAGGCATCATAGTTAGGGGGAGGATATGATTATAAAGGAATAACAGAGAGAAGCTTCTCTGGCTTAATTGAAGAGTTCTGTATCTTGAATGTGGTGACTATAAGAATCTACACATGTGATAATTTCATAAATCTATGCACCCTCCCCCCCCCCCCAAAAAAAAAGTACACATGAAAACTAGTAGAATCTGAATGATATCTCTACTTTGGTTAATAGTTGTTTGTCACTGGTAATTTCCTGGTTTTGCCCTTTGCAGCATGGTTACATAAGATTTCATTGAGGGAAGATGAGTAAAAGGTACATGAGAACACTCTGTAACAGTATTACAACTTCTGAGTCTAAAATTATCGAAGTCTTTAATAACACATAACTTCACTGACCCCCTTTTTTCAAGCCACTCCCATGCCAAGCTATAAAGTTGCAGAAATTTGACTTTTACCAACAAAGATAAGTAACAAAGCAAAATATCTCTACTACAAATATTTTGAATTCAGGTTTTTACTGGACGTTTAACTGTACATAATTTCATGTTGAGAGTCGTTTTAGCTAACAAATCTTTTTTGTGTGTACTTTTCAAACTCAAGTCACAGAGAGGGACCACGTCAAAGAGGCAGCACAATGTACCTTGGAGTGCAGAAACTTGACCTGGATGACCTCAACCCATCTGTCACATCTCAAGGGCTATTCTCTATTCTCAAGATGATTTCACATGTTCCACTTTATTTTTATTCTTAAGACTCTAGAATACAGTTTGTCTCCCTCTCCTATAACCAGATGCCAATACCTATGTCTTAAGTATTCTCTTTCTCCTTTGCTCCTGAACATGTCTGATCAAGGCCACATCTCTGGAGGTTTGTTGCCCTGGAAATAAACATCCCAGAGATAGTCCCGTAAGGACTTGCTTCTTCTCACTAAATATAAGTTATAACAAACCAAGGAATTTATAAGTTTTTCAGTACAGCTGTCCTTGGTCTATTTTCTGTTTCTCTTTCTAAATATTCATGAAAACTGATGCCTCTGAACTTTATTCTTAGTGGTTATCCCCATCCAAAGCCTTCTCAGTCACAGGAGAAGCCTATTATAAATTAGCTCATCATTGGTGTCCTTAGTAATTTACAAATGAAGAAACTCCCATCTCTATATGCCCTTACTTTGAGGAGTATTCATCCTCAATATTGGCGCCTCCCTTCCCTTAGCCTTAAAAATGCACTCGGGCATATTCACTGCCTTCTATCTCCCATTTCCTTACCTCTCACTCTTGATTCTGTCTAATTCTTCCCTCTTTTATTCTGACTCCAATAAAAAAATTATATCTCAGCGAGGGTAGCCATGGTGCTGACAGCTGACAAGCCAAAGAAAGTAGACAATCTGTGGCAGAAGCCTCCTGAAAAGGGGTGGACAAGCCATCCCTCTTGAAAAGTGGCTTTCTAGCAATTCAGAACACATGGCCTCATGGTTCATAAAACAAATGATCAGATTTAGTTAGGGCTGTTTGACATTGGTATAGTATCTTTGCAAGACTATGACTCTTTGCTTAAGGAAGAGTTCAAGAAGTTAGATAATTTACTTTCTTCCAGCGTCATTATAAACTGGATTCTCAGCCATGATGGAGTCTTGATTAGATAACCTCTAGGATTCCTTCTACTCAGGTACAGATTTAAGATTCTCTCTCAATATAAATTTGGCAGATGTCTCCCGACTTGAGTTTACGTTTTCCTTCTTTTTAAATTAAAGACCAGATCCTAAAAACTAGACCAAATGCCTAATATCACATAGCCACAAAAAAAAAATGCTGATATAATCGAATGATGAGCAACTCTAAATCATTGCAATGTTTTGCACACAACAGAAACTCCATAAATTTCTGAATAAATGTTGAGTGGCTATATAATTCATACAGAAAAAACTATTTCTGTGAGAAAGGCCTATTTAAGCAATATGTCAACCATATTAGAAAGGAACAACTTTTGCAAATAAATATTAACTGAAATGACAAGCTTTTTTCTGAACCAAAACTAGCCTGTGTACTATAACAATTGAATGAAATATTTGAAATAGAGATCATGCAAAAATTTAGAACTTAACAGTGGCTGTTATTATAATATACTATATATTGTTACATTACATTATATTTTAGTATATAATATATGATAATGTGTTTATATATGATACTGTGTATTAGTTTTTTTCTCTCATTAAACTTTGTTTTAATGGGTCTCAAAATTCTGTGATGGACATTTAGTCAAGTTGTCTCCATTAAAAAGTACTGATTTTAAAAGCTAGTAACAACTGTTATACACACACACACACACACAAGATAAATGGTTCACAAAGCATTCTCCTTTCCTTCTGAAGGTTTTATGATGCATTATTTATATATATATATAAATATACATATATTATATATAATATACTGTATATTACATATTATATTTATTATAACAGCAGTCACAGGATATATATGTATATATAGCACATTTCTATATACATATATGTATATAGAGGTATTCAACTATATTAACTTAATATAATTAATCACATAACCATAATTATATTAAAATAACTACTTCTGATTTTATATATATAAATTCTGAAACAATTCTAATTTACACATATGTATAATAGATATAAAATCTCAAAGTTCACATTATCAAGGATACCCTTGAGAACACACAATTCAGTTTCACAAAATGTGCTAATATTTATAATCTTGATAAACAGACTAGAAACATAAAGTCTTTATGACTTTATTAGAAAAATAATTTTGCCCTAGATTCAATGCCTTCAGTCAAGAAACAGTTACCATTAGTCTTCAACCTTGATTGCATAATAGAAACACCTAGTGAACTTAAATGTAATAAAAAAAACAAACAAACCAGAAACTGATACCTGGGTTCCATTCCCCAGAAATTCTCATTTTGTTGATCTGTCATTAATTCTCTTTTTTTTTGGGGGGGGGGGGGCGGGGTGGTGGTGGAAGTTTTTTAACCTATACAGAATATGACTTCATCACACAGCTTCAAAAATTATCAAATCTGACAATTTTGTTTCATTAATGCCTCTGATTTTGTTTTTTAGCTGGAGTATTTTATATAAAATCCCACACATCATGTCATTTCATCTATAAGTATTCCTGTAGGAAATTCTGATTTTTTAAATAATAACCAATCTTAAGAAAATGAAAAGGCTTAAAAAATTTTTAAAGGCTCCTTAATATAATATAATAGACACTCCCTATTCAAACTTCCCCAAGTTGTTTCAAAATATTACTTTAAATTTGGTTTGAATTAGCATCCAAAAAAGGTTTACATGTTGCTTTTGGTTGCTGCATCACTTTATTCTCATTATTCTATGATAGTCCCTTTCTTTCTGCCCCCTTGTCATGATCTGCTAGATAACCCAGGACATATTTCTTTTACAGTAACCCACGTTCTGACATGTCCATTTTCTCTGGTGTCATTTAATGTGTTCATCTATCTTTGGTATTTTCTGAAAACCACTAGATGCTCAGTTAGGTTCAGTGCAATTTTTCAGGTATGCATGTTTCATAAATGGACTTCACTTCCTGTTTACTTCCTGTTGTGACAGAACGAGACTCCGAAGGTCCGGCTGGTCCACTAACGGTGCTATTAAGATCAACCAGTTGGTTCAAGGTTTCCAGCCTAACCCCTCTGATATAAAGCCCCCATCAACAGTTCCCCTAACAGTTTTAGCCAGTGATGATTATTGTTTAGATTGAGGTGTTATTTTTAAAATACCAGTCTTCATTGTAGCATCTTTAGAAATTCCCCAAGTGATTCTAGTGTGTAGCCAGAGTAGAAACTATTAATCTGAAAATAGCACACCCTTGGTATGGTATACCTAATTATACCTAAATAATTTAGGTATCGATAATGGTAGAAGACACTAGGCACTTGGGGCTACGTAGATCAGAAAGAATAAAGTCATTTGTTTTTAAATTGCAAAAAAAAAAAAAAAAAAAGTTACTCTTTTGTGGAAGAACTAAAGTGTGTGTCAGAAACTCAGTTATATGAAAATATGTGATCTGATATATGAGCGTGTGCTGTTCCTGTCATGCCCTTCTGCAGCTGATCCATGCCAACACCCCTGCTGCCTCCAAATCCTGCTTCTGGATCAGATCTGCTCTAGAGAGGGGATTTTAAAAGAAGAGAAATTGTCCCTATCTCTCCCCTCATGCACACCAGTGATTAGAACAGCAAAGAAAGACACTCCATTGGAAAACACTTGTTCAACTCTCCCAAAAATTATTGGTCTACTATGGGGCTCTCTAAAAAGATCTCTCTCAAAAGATGCCAGATCAACTGAAAAAATAAGATTTATTTTGAAGACTGACAATGTTGGTCAGAGAGAAAGTGAGAAGCTTAAAAATGTGCCTTTGACGCTCTCTTTCTGGAACTTTTCAAAGTCACTTAAATACTTACTGCTACATATTTTTTTCCTCCTCCATCATTCCCAATGCCAATCTCTGGATCCATCATACTCCTTTAATGAAATTCATATCTTTACACCTCATTTTTTATCTTCTTTACAGTGTTATTCTGTTTACCTGTATCAACTTACTAAACCCATCTGTTAACCTACACACATGGGAAAGGTGTCAAGGGCTACTGCAGAGTAACAAGACACATTTTAAAATTCCATAAAGTGGAGCATTTCATTTGTGTGCAATCCCCTCCGTACTGTAGGTAGACAGCATAATATACCTACAGGTACTATGTATATGGGGAAAAACATTCTGAGATCATGAATTTTTAGTTTGATTCCTTGGCTCTGCCAGTTGTGTTTTATTTGGGAAAGACACTTCACCTCTCTGAACCTCAATTTTCTCTCTTACTAAATAGCACATTTGGTTGAGACACATTTTAAAACTAAACTGTTATGGTTTTATAAATGGTCAGTCCAGACCAGAGAGATTACTGTTATTGAAGGTCATCTAAGATTCATTCTCTTTAAGAAGAATATAGGAAGAGGTACATTCTATAAGAGATGAGCTGCAAAAATAGGTAAAGACACTATAAGAAACCCTCAAAATGAAAGACTAGTAACTTAAGAACTCATGTAAATTATTGAAAAATTTATAGATGAAATAATATATATGGAATTTATAGGTGAAACAAGATGTATGGAATTTGCTTTAAAATATTTCAGCAAAAAAAATTCTAAATGGGAGAGTAGATGAAACAAAATTGGCAGTGTCAAAATTATTAAGGCAGAGTGATGAGTACTTGTTTGTTCTAGTTTTTGCATATTTGAAATATTTTACCATACGAAGTTTAAAAATCTCAAGGGGATCTGCCCTCCCTCGGTCCAACTGTGGGATATCCAATGATTAGACATTGACCCAAAGTTCTTTATTTGAAGTTATTGAAGGCAGCTGGTGTCCAGAGGAAGTGGAACAGAGTGTCTGTGGTTATTCCATAAATAATGAGTTTTCTCAAGCCAGTGTCTGTCTCTTTGCTGAGATACTATGTGTTCACAAAGGGAGCTGATTCTGTTGAAAAACATAAGTTCACTATCTCTTAGCACCAGACTAGGCATCAAGGTTCTATGTGAGAAGAAATTGTACTTACATTTTCCAAAATACAGTATCTCGAAGAATAAGACTAACCCTAAAAGAATCAGTTCCATCAGGAAGCATAACATGAGAATCTACAGTTCATATATGTTGAATCACATTTTCAAAAGCATAAACTATTCCCTGAGAAGTGAGCACCAGAGGATCATTTATTCACTCTCTTGGTCACTTGAACAATGTTCAGCAAGTCACAGGTGCAGTAGGCTAACATTCCAGTGGTCTTAAAGGATAATGCTCGATCACCTCTCAGAGAGCTTAAACAATAAAATAATTTAGCTGATCATCACAACAACTCATGATAAGGTGGATAGTTTTTTATTCATTTAACAAGTCTGATGAACAAAATTATTCTAAACTGTGTATAAACTGTGCATCTGCTTCACTTTAAGCAACAAATATGGTTCTTTCAAGGTTATAAATAAGCTAAATTCTTATCCTCTGCACAAGGAAAGTCAGCTGCCTAAAGTGATTACTAAAGTGAATTATTTTGCAAGGTGCATAAATTTGATACCAAAATCCCCACCAGTTTACTAAGATGAAGATATCTCCTCCTCTATTGCTTTGAATTTGAATTACCATTGTTGCTAAGAACTAGGGAATTTGGCCCATTGCAGACAAATATAGAAAATTTATAAATACAATGATTTGTATGTAAGCTTATATCATCTACTTATGGAGTTAATTAAGGCTTTTTTGAATTGTACACATTCTTCTATATATTGCCACTTACCATGATGAAATTGTGCAGTTTCATTATGGTAAGTGGCAATATATAAAAAAATTTTTGTATACTTACTATATAAAATTTAATGTATCCAAAGTGAGGAATGTTCAATGTTTCCTGTTAAACAATGTTTTCTTGCTAAACCAAAAACATAAGTGAACATAGATGCAATACTAGTGCATTAAAAAAAAAAAAAAAAAAGCACAGAAAACTTGAAATTTCCCTGGGAACAACAGCATAGAATTCTAGTTTATCCAAAATGGGTACTTGAGAACCAACTGTTCTGCCACAAATTTTAACAAATTAATCAACAAGCAAAGTATTTGCAGTCTAGTAAAAGAAATCAATTGACTTTGATCACTAGTCTATTCCCGGGGTCTCTAACTAAGCGAAGGCACAAAGCCTGCCATGGAGGTTTTGAAGATCACTGAGAATTTCTCTCTTTTCTTCACCTTAAGAGTAAGTTCAAATAAAATAAAAAGAATGACCTGCTGCTTTCTCCCATTAGGATATAAATCTAATAATTGTTTGAAAACAATTATGGAACAGTCCCTCTTGATTCACAAAAATAAGAAATAAAGCTTCCTGGAAGGACAGAAGTGTTCTGTTGGATGACAGATGACCTTTAGAATAAAGGGAGATGCTTTCGTCAAAGGGAGGAAAGCATATATGACAACAACTGGTAATCTAGTGACCGGGCATTCTCCCTTCAAAAAAGAACTTACTAATTAACAGAGAAAAAAAAAAAACTCAACTAGAGCTATCTGGAGTAGTTCTCAAGTAGAAAAATCATTAAACAGAAAAGTAAAGTATAGTGTTCGTGTTTTCCGAATTAAAAATGAAGACATGATCTAATAGTGAGTTGGATTGTTTCCATTAAAAGTAGTATCCTAAAAAATCTGAGCTGTGGCACCATCATTCTTTGACTTGGCCTACCAAAGTGTTTATCTGTTTCTCATAACTTTACTGGGATTTCTGAGGAGCTGCACAGAGGCTTGTCCTTCCCCTAAAAAGGGTCCCAAGTAGATCCCAATTCTTTATAAAACTCTTTGGCTCCTCAGTATCTCATAAGTTCATCTCCCAAACACATATACTTTCTCTTTCCAAAGCACTTATCATTCCTTTATCATTCTAGTTTTTCTGGACACAGTCTAGTAAAAGTGAGGTGAAGAAACTTATCTATAATATTCCCAGGTACAACTGAGGGGATCTTCTTTAATAAAGTGGGTAGAATTGTCATCTACTCTTTCCTCCCACCTAAATATTAATTTATACTTCAAGATCCAGAACATATCTCAGAGTATTCATAAAAACTTCCTTAGTATTACTGATCCTATAATCCCTTTTCTTTTCCTTGGGGCTGAAAGATGTATATTGCCTTTTGCCTGTTCCTGAATGAGGAAAATGGGTTTAGTAGGTTCTGATACTGGTGGGTTAGTGAAACTTATTTTTTGGCTCTCTACCAAATGACTTACTTTGGCAAAGCAACAAATGATAAAGAAAGACTATTAAGTATTGAGGAAGATAGTCTAATATTAATCATCTATTTAATATCTAAAAATGTTGCATTGACAAAGCGTTTTCCTTATCAAATTATCTGATTATCACTATTTTCCTCAATTTGCAAATAAAGAAACTGAAACTCAAAGAGAATACGATCCCATTCATCAAGGAGTAAATACAACCAGGAGCAATATCATGGCCTTGTAACAAGCCCAAACTCTTGCTTCTCTTCCATGATGAAGAAAGTTTTTCTGTTCTCTGTTCTCAACATTGTCACAAAATTTAAGGGTCAATCCCTCGGCAAAGCATGAAAAGGAACACAGAGAGGTATGAAAACACTCAGTATGATGAGGTCACTACAGAAGGGAAGAGTTTTCAAGTTCAAAAAATTATATAAAATGTAGAAAAGGTATTTGACAAAATTTAACATTTATTCATGATGAAAATGCTCAGGAAGATTGGAATAGAGGAAAACTTCCTCAACTCAATAAGGAGTACCCATAAAAAAAAAAAAAAACCCTACAGTTAACATTATACTAAATGGTGCAAGAGTAAATGCCTTCTGCCTAAGGTCAGTAATAAGGCAAGCAAGTCCACTCTCACCAGTCTTATTCAATATAGTGCTGGAAAATACACAATGTAATAAAGCAAGAAAAAGAAATAAAAGGCATACAGATTAGAAAGTAAATATAACTGTCGCTTTTGAAGGATGGTATGTTTACCTAGAAAAACGTAAGGAATATACAAAAAAAATTAAATGCCTAGTCTAATAACTGAATTCAGCAAGGTTGTAGGATACAGAAGAAACATACAAAATTCAATCATATTTCTATACACTAGCAATATATATGTGAACATCAAAACTAAAATCACAATACTATTTTTATTACTCAAAAATAAACAATTAGATATATATCTAATAATGTACACTACTTCTATGCTGAAAACAAAAACACTGATGAAATAAATCAAAGATCTAAAAAAATGGAGTTACACTGTGTTATAAATTAGAAGACTCAACATAATAAAGATGTCAATTTCTCCAAATGGACATAGTAGACATTTAACACATTCCCATAAAATCCCTGCAAAATATTAAAGACATGATTATTCTAAAATTCATAAGAAAAAGCAAAGAAACTGAAATAGCTGAGAAATTTTTAATATAAAGTGGGAGGACTCAGTGTACCCAATTTCAAGGTATATAACATAATCAAAACTGTGATGGAAAGATAAACAAATTGATCACTGGAACAGAATAAGGAACCCAGAAATAGGTCCACACAAATATATTCAACTGATTGTTGAAAAAGAATAAAAAAAAAAGAACTAATGGAGGAAAGATACCTTTTTCAACAAATGATGCTGGAGCAACTGGATATCTATAGGCAAAAGATAAGAACCTTGACATTTTACTAAAATGTAAAACATAAAAGAATAAAACTTTTAGAAAAAAAAGGTTAGGTAAAAATCTTAGGAATGTAGGCTAGGCAAAGTGATTTTAGACTTGAAACCAAAAGCATAATCCAAAACAGGAAAAATTGAAAACTAAAGTTCATCAAAATTAAAAATTTTTTTTTACAAAAGACAAACTACAGACTGGAAGAATACATTTGCAAACAACATAACTGACAATGGACTAGTATTTAAAATAGGTACTCTTCTCAGGTAATGAGCAGAAGTCATAGACAGACACTTTACTGAGAGGTTATACAGATAACAAATAAGCACAGGAAAAGATGTTCAACATCATTAGCCATTAGGGAAACACAAATTAAAACTGCAATCAGATATAGCATTACATACCTAACTGTAAGGCAATAAATAAGTAAGTAAGTAAGTAAGTAAGTAAGTAAGTAAGTAAGTAAGTAAGTAAGCAAGCAAGCAAATAAACAAAGAAAGAAAGAAAGAAAGAAAGAAAGAAAGAAAGAAAGAAAGAAAGAAAGGAAGGAAGGAAGGAAGGAAGGAAGGAAGGAAGGAAGGAAGGAAGGAAGGAAGGAAGGAAGGAAGGAAGAAAGAAAGACAACACCAAATGTTAGTGAGAATGCAGACAAACTAGATCAATCATGCATTACTAGTGATAATATAAAATGGTATAGGCACTCTGGAAAACAGCTTGGCTTTGCAAATATATATGACTCAGTAGTTGCACACTTGGGCACCTGTCTTAGAGCAATGAAAAACTATGTCCATACAAAAACCTATACATCAAAGTTTATAGCTCCTTTATTTGTAATAGCTATAAACTGGAAACACAGACATCCTTCAAGAGGTAAATAGTTAAACAAACTGTGATGTATTACAATTCCAAAACCAGAAACAACCCAATATCCACTGTGTGATACATCATACCATAGAACACAAAGAGAAAGGAACTACTTATACACAAGGCAGTTTTGACTAATCTCAAAAGCATAATGTTGAGTTAAAAAAATCCAGACACATAATAGTACATACTGTATGATTCCATTGATAAGAAATTCAAGAATAGTCAATGTTAAGCAATAGTGACAGAAATCGGCAGTTGCCTCTGTAAGTGGGGTATGAGGAAGAAGTATGAGGGGCCAGAGAAACGTTCTGATCTATATCTTAGTAGAGGGGTTATTCATATGAGTACATCTGTCAAAGCTTACTGCACTGAATATTTTACACTTTATTGTATGTAAATATACAATAAAAAGTGATAAAATATCACATATTGATAATATAAGACACTATCTCTTTTCTCTCTTTTTGTATCACTCATTCTCCCATTACAAGGTCCTCTTACAGGGCACAAACTGAGGACAGCATGAGTTCAAATACTATTTCTTCAAATGTTCTCTTAGTGCAGAATTCCAAATTTGATTTCTTGAGTCTTACTGTGGCATTGTTCTAGATTGCTCACAATAAAACCAGCAAAATTGTGTATTACTTATTCACTTTTCTAAGATCATCCTCAACTCAAATGATTATTTTATTTTAGAATTTAGTACAATGGAATAAGAAACAAATACCTAATTTAGTGGAGTCATTTTTTAGCCAATGTGACTAAATTATCTGAAACAATAAGAGAATTGTGACTAAGATTTGTGAAAACCAGGAGTGACTCTAAACTAAATGATGAAAATAAGTTTCAACCTCCTTTTATACCAGGTTCAAAACAAGCTGGTAAAGAGGAGCTTTTTGAAGCAACATTTTTAAAAAATCTTATCTTTTACCTAACTTTTAGTAAGAAGTAGTAAAATAGGCCGAAAACATGTAAGAGTGAGGACAATTTTCCAGTATTGAGGTAGCCTGAAAATGTTATCCAATCTAAAACATCTCAAAGTTTGTATGTCCCAGAGACATGGCTTTCTTTATTCACTACTTTTCTTATAAAAGAGGTGCTGAAAATATCCAAATAGTGCTTTATAACTTTAAAAATGCAAGACAATGGTGATATTTCATGATGATCACGCATCAGAATATGCCTCATCCCCCTGCCTTCAAGAGTTTGGCAAATGCATTACTGAGACTCTGGCCCTACTGAAAGCACAATGTTTGCTTAAAGATGACTATTAAGATACTGAAATGGAAATAAATTAACACGCGAAGCCAAAAGGAAGCAGCCAGGCTCAGTGAGCTCATCAAGTCTATTAAGCATGACAGTTCTTCCTTCATAAACTCTTAAGTGAGTATCTGGGTACAAGCCAAACAGGTAACACATTTTGTTACTTTTTGAAGCAATAACACATTTGATTAATCGTCTGACTGTTTCTAATAGATAACAAATAAAACAGACCATAAAGTTAAGCTGAAAGGGTCCAGACGTAGAGATGCTTTAGGATAATGGACATTGATATTCTTTAATCTCAGTTCTGTAAGAGCCATGGTTGTCCTCAAGGAGTTTACTATCATTTCTCATACAGGTACTGCTAAGCTGTCCATGCTGGTGGCTAGCTGGCTAGTGTCCGCTAATGCTGCCAGCACTCCCCAGTCAGCAGGATGGACTTGGGAAACACAGCTGAGCCCAGGAGATTGCTTAAATTAATTTTTCTCTTCACTAGCATCTGCCTTCCTGCCTCATCCTTCTTCACATTAATAAACCTGCTTTCTACCTGTCACCCGGGAAGAATCTCACAATCAATTTCACAAAGATGTATAAATAACTTATAGGGTACTATGTGTCTGTCTTCAGAGATACTTGTATTTTTTGAGGACAATCAATAGTATGTTTGTAATGAATAAATGCTATAAAAGACTGGTGCTTTTCGTATGAAATGTAAGACATGAACTGAGCTTTGGTTGCCTCATCTCATTATGGTAAACCTGGAGGAAGGCAGAGAGATGAAGATATGCCTGCAAGGATCTTGCAGATTGTGCTGTATAAAAGTGGCTTGCATGGATTCCTAACTATTCAAATAAAGGACTATTTACAAATAAAGTGGTGATATAAATAATTTAAGCTTTCCCCTTGAGCTGGCTTCATCCTAACAGGTCTTTCTTTTCCTCTTGGCATTCTTAACCACCATGTACAGACTTAATCCTATAAGAAAATGCTTTCCAAACGTTAAATAAACAACTAGGATTACTCTTTTGGAACAAATGCTTCAGGAATTGAAGAGATAATTGTGGTTATCTCCTCACAGTTCAGGACCAGAGTTGATGTAGTGAAGTAGCACTCAGTAAGAATTCTCTCTGTCTCAAAACAGCAGACACCGTTGGAGGAAAGAGAATTCTCACTGTTGCAATGCAATGGAACCCTTATGGTATGGTATTTGGCCGCCTTTTCAAATGTGTAGTCAGGTATATTGGCTAATTATACATAAACCCTTAGGAGGCAGAGCAAGATTTCATTAAGCCTGAGGCAAGATTAAATAAAGCGCTTACTGAAAACAGTGAGGTTCAAGATCATACTATTTGGTTGCTTTAAGAATATAACATGTGATCGAAATTAAAACACTTGCTAGTTATTCATACAAGAACAGCTGGAATTTAGAATGAGTAAAGTACAATGAGACAGAAACAGCACAGAACAGTAAACAGAATATAGATCTGAATTCACACTCAAACACCAGCTGTATATGACCTTGAGCAAGTAAGCGACTCTCTCACTATCAAGTTTCTCAACTATAAAATAAGTTCTTCAAGGGTTATGTGAGGGTGATTAGCCAGAAGTGATATGTTGGGGTGTCAAGACAGAGATCACAGGTATAGAGAGCTTTATAAAAATCAGGGCTGCAGGCCAAGGCAACAAAGAAAATCTATGGTTCAGATAAGGCCACACAGGTCAGTCTTCCCTGCTGAAACTGTGAAGTGAGCTAATACCAGCTATTAGTTAGCAGAATGCCCACAGCAGCCCTGACCTGTCCAGGGCAGAACTGGGGAAGCAGTTAGAGGTAGCAAGGAATGTAAGGCAGAGCATAATGGCAGAAACTACAAGACGCAGTGCCCACTGGGTTTATGGTGAGAGTGATGCAGCTGACTCTCTAGTGAGGAACCTCACCTTTCACCTAAATATCTGTGTAGGGTGGATGAGAGAACAAATCAGCCCAGCCCAGCTCTGCACAACAGCAGGTGCTCAATAAAGATAGTTAGAACCATTATTAGGCAACTTCGCACTAAAGGACTACTTTTATAACTACATTGTGCTTCATTTTTCCATCTGAATAGATATAAGCAGCTACACTTGTCCTAAAGTGTAGTCTTTATTTGAAGCCACTGAGATACAATGTGTGGAGTGGCTTCAGCTACTTGGAAGGAATGGATTGAAATACAAGGATTATCTTTCCAGGGGTTAGGAGCGAAAACCTATCCATGCATCAACTGCATCCCAGTGATATCACAAGATTTCATCCTCAGCTCCTTCTGGCACTAGGTAAAAGGCATGTCATTAGCAGCGGGAGCAGGTTAACAATACTCAGGGAACATTTAAGCCCTCTCAACTGCATATTTTCACACTAGGAATGTTGCCTTTGCTACTCATACTAAGGCAGATGTTAATACATATTATAAATTTAACCTCCGTAAATTGGTAGAAAGGAAACAAACAAGTACTCTGGGATGTGTTTCAGTGCAACCTCTCCTTTCAATGAGTGCTCTCCAATCCACATCATTCATACTTGGCCACCAAAACCACTCAAAGTACTAATAATTTAGATCCTAATGTCACCATTGGGGCCAACTGGAGTTCCATGTTGCTCCAAAGGTAGGGAACAGGGCGAGGGATAATGGCGCAGATGTATAGTTAGCATTCTTCCTCGGTTCTTCCTCAAATGACGGGAGTGAAAAACCACAGGTCATTGAAATTTAATAGTTTAATTTAAAGTATATTTTAGAAAGGCAAAGTATGTTCCAAGGAGGCATGTGGTTCCAGTGCTGTAACCCAACACAAAGGGGCCATAATGGCTACAAAAAGCCAAGAAGGCCACAAAAGGCCACCAGAAAGATAGAGAACCCAGAAGGGCAAAAAGGGGCAAAAAGGAGGGGAGCCCAAACGGGCAAAAAAGGGCCCAGAAGTGGGAATGTCTGCCTTATATTTAGGCATTCCTAGGTGATCGGCTAGGTCATTCTGATTGACACCTGGCTACTGTGTACCTCTGCCTAGTGTATATGTGCGTACCTAGAATTCTACTGCCATTGGGGTGTTCTTTGGGCAGTCTCTAGGCTGGGGCCCTATTCCTTTGTTCCCCTGTTGCTCTTGTCTGATTAGCTACCTAACACTAAGAATCACTAATAGGCACTAATATTGTTGCAATGACCTATGAATGAAATCTTGAGACAGGGAGATCACAAGAGCAAACAACTAAAAAAAAAAAAAAAACTTGATGAATCAGAAAAAGTGAGAATAGTTTTTGAGTTTTGTTTTTGTTTTTTCCTCTATTACATTTATGATAGTGATTGTTTGGATAGATTTGGCACTATAAATAATTAAAACAGCAGTGTCTGTCCAAGTGAGTATTGCAGTCTTCACTGATATTTTATCGCATGATTCAGTTAATCTAATAATAGAAGACAAACCATGGCTCCTTAATTGACTGAAGTTTACTTTTTAAAGAAGTAATTAAACCTCAGACTCCCTAGGCTCACCTCCGACAGTCCTCCAAGTTTCTGTCTAACTTTCTAGAATCTCATAATAGAGACCAAAATTTTAATTTTAAATAGCTGAATACATATGGGGGGTGGGGGTAATTGTTGGGTTTTCTCACATCTAGGAACATTGTTTGTTTGTTTGTTTGTTAGTAATAACTGATTTTAATGTAGAGAGGAGGCAAGAGAATCAAAAATGTTTATCAAGCCACAGTCAGAGACTGCAATATGCTGATCGGTTCTGCGGCCAGGCCAGGAGGACACCTTCAGACCAAAGGAGGATTTCTACTGGGATTGCTAACAACCCATTCCCTACACCTGTGAATGGGAAACAGGAACCAAGTCATTCCATATGGCAAAAACCATGGGAACCTATGGATTAAAGACTAAGAACTGCCAGCAGGCTTTTCACTCTACACAGTCTTACCTTTTCATGCTGCATACTCTTCCCCTTCCTCACTGTATGTCCATATCAAAGGAGATGGGAACTAAAGAATGACACATAAACTGAATTCCCTGAACACTCAGGGTCCCTCTCACTGCCTTTACTGTCTCTTTCTCACCCTCTGCCTCTGAGAGCAGACCACACTCTGTGGAGTGTTACCATTTTTCTAATAAACTTTCCTTTTGACTCTAACTTTGGTGTGTGTGTTGAATTCTTTCTACACTCTCTGCCAAAGGATCCTCTTCTTTCTGTGCAGGTCTGGTCTCCCCGCCAACTCGGAGAAATGTGCCTTGTCCTGCATCAATTTTACAATGAGAGATAAGTTTTGTTAATTTTAAAAATATTATTAATTATTTAATGCCTTCCAACAGCCTAAAATAATTCACAATGCTTATAAATATATATAATATATATATATATTATATATATATATATAAAATAAATCTGCTTTTGAAAGTGGCTTGATATAGAAAATATCAAGAGTAATAAAGTTAAAAAAAAGCATTGTGATATTACTAAACAGTTACTTTATAGAATTCTAGGTTTTTGCAATTGATTCGGATCTTATAGATATTCTAATCAACTCCTCATCAAACTCACTTTAAAAATTTTGAGAGAGGAAGAGACTGAGGTTGAATAAATAAATTACTCAAAATTACAAACCATCTTAGAGACAAAGCCACAGTTCATGTGCACACCAAATCAGGATACTGTTTTTCAATATTGCCAATAATAGTAATAATAATAATAATAAATAAACAAACAAACAAAGAACATCATTTGACAAACGTTTACGTTCTTTGGAAAGCCCTTAACATTCTTCATTTATTCTCATGAAAATCCTATAAATGAAAATGATCATGTCCCTAACAACTCCAGAACTGAACTCTCGTTCCTCCCCTTCAAATCTGCTCCTTCTCCAGCACTCTCGACCCCAATCCTGCCACATTATTGCTCAAGCTGAAAATCTTAAAATCACCCTTGACTCACCTCTTCCTCTCATACTCACATAGCTCTATCAGCAAATTATATCTCATGCCTAACTATTTCTCCTTTGTCCATGTTCAAGGGACCAACTTCTCTAGCCTAGGCTATAGATATTTGGCATATAATAAATGTCAAATAAATATCAGCTTAATGTTAACTGAACAGTCTCCTACGTGGTCTTAACCCTCAAACCTTCTATTCCTGCCTCCTTTACAGTATATTCTCTGCAGAGGCAACCTGATACGGTCAGTAGCCTGGTGAAAAATAGGTCATGTCACATCTTCACTCAAAAGTTCCCAATGCATTCTCATCACATTTAGAATAAAATGTAAAACTGAATAACCTTGCTCACTTAGCTCCAGTCATTCTGTCCTTGCTCTTCTTCGAGCATCCCCCTCTCCCACCTCAAGGCTCTTTCACTGCTTTTTTTCTCTGCCCAGAACATTGTTCCTTCCCTTCATTCAGCTTTCCTCCAGCCCTGACCACCTCACCTATATTCACCCCTTTATGCACTCTCTTCTCTTCCTTTCCCTTCCCTTCCCTTCCATTCATAGCTAAAAAGCCTTGTCTGCACTTCTCTGTATTCTCATCCAATCCTTATTCTTCAATCCCTTCCCACCTTTCCACTCTGAACGCGTTCTTTATTTCATGTTACTAAAAACCAGAAAAAATGTTTACTTCCTCATCTTCATTGATCTCTTGCAGTATTTAATACTACTCACTCTATTTTGAAACATCAATTTCTTTGCCTTTCAAAAACCAGTAATCTTTTCATGTTCCTCCTACATGGTTCTTCTGTTTCTCCTTGCAGCCTCAGTCTTCTTAACGTAGCTATTAACTATCCAATTCTTCACCCTGGATGGTCTCATCATTTCTCGCCCCAACTTTGTGAATCTAGATTTCTCTTCTGGAGTCTACCAACTGCCTTTGCACATTTCTTTTTTTGAAAGTTTCACAGGTGTGGCAAATACACCATGTCCAAAACCAAACACATGATCCATACCCCTAATCTAGCACTCATAAAAAAATAAACAAATGATCTAATTTTTTAAAAGTCAGATCCTCTTTGATGTTCTCTATCTCTGTAAATAGCACCACCTTTTTATTATGCCATGCGGAGCTCTGTACACCTTAAACAACTTTCCTCCACCTTCTCATATCCTCCTACCAAATTCTATTAATTCTACTCCTCATCCCTAACCTGTCAACATCTCTCCATCTCTTCCTGAAACCACCCCATCTAAACTACCATCGCATCTCACGTAATTTATTGAACTGATGGTCTTATCTATGTCAACTGGTTCTCCACACTACAACTATGCTATTGTATTGAAAAGGCATATCTATTCATATTAAATCCCTCGATTAAAACTTCTCAATGACTTCCCATTACTTTTAGGATGAAGCAAAATTCCTTTAAAGGTCAGAAAAGCACTACCTGATCTACTTCCTACCCACATTCTGCCTTAGCTTATGTGTACTGTCCCACATACTCTGTCCTTCACTCATACTTGTCTTAATTTTAAATACCCTCCTATTGCAGATTCTTTGCAAATGCTGTTCCCTCTCCCTCTCTACTCAGGTAATTCATGTTCATCTTTTAATTAGTAGCACAGTGGCCATTTCTTCAATAAAACCTTCCTTCCCTCCACCCTTTGCCTAGGCTTTATGGGTAATAACTTAAACTTTTATAAATTTCAGGAGTTTTTTGTGTAACATTTATAACTGGCTCAGTTGTAAAGAGGATTAAAATAAATTGTTTTGAAAATGTTTATGTGCCAAGCATTCAACGAATTTCATTTCCTCCTCTCTTAAAATCCCTCCTCCCCTATGATTATATAGAACCTAGAACCTTGCTGCTGTAAACTATATTCTTGGGGAATGGAAAGAAAAAGAGAATGGTCCTTTCTTTCCACCTCTACAGAAAAATAATGTGATTAGTACCTGAGAAGCCATACTTCTATGAATTCCACTTCTGAATTATTATGCCAGTTTCTACTAGAACACATAAATTCCAATGACCTGAAGTTCATATATTCAAATTACTGAGAAATATTGTCAAGTTACGTAAGCACTCAGGGAACAAGAGCAGGAAAGAACAAGAAATACCACTAGACTAGAAAAAAAGCTAGGAGAGGTCAAAGTCTCCGTCTGCAAATATTGCTGCATAATCAAGAAAGAAAACACACAATATTAGGCGATGTTCATTTAGTAGAGTAGCATTCATTTTAACATAAAAATTTAGATAGTCACTCGTGGTTTGTTGTAATAAGACCTGAACTATACAGCAGCTCATTCTTAATAAAACATAATTTTGAATTTACTTAGTGGCGACAATAGCATCAGCACTCTAAGGGGCTTAGGTTTCTCTACTGATCACTTCTACTTTTATGTACTTGAAGTTTATAATTTATTTTCTAATCATTTAGTTCTTATATTTCACCCCTTTTACACATCACCATCCTAGACAGGAAAGTAAAGAGGGTGGGTGTATATAACAGTGCTTGACATAAGAGTTAGACATTCAGTTTTGCATTTGCATATTTGTAGTGCAAAAACATTCATATGCATATGTAGTACCCTGTGATATAAAAATAATAATTCCATTGAGAGCATAGTGCTTCTTGCTTTCCACAGAACCTTCTCTGTTTGCACTGCCCTGTGTGGAAGCAATTCATATATGAGGTTGATCCAGGGGACATTGGGAATTGGATTAGGAAAATGGCTCCCCAACCCTAGTAATTGCATTCTTTCTCCTTTTTCTGTAATCAGTCGATGTTCAGAAGATGGAATTTCATCCCCTGGGGAACTCTATTTGAAATCAATGTGACCAGGTTCCTCTTCTACTCTCCAGCTGTAAATTGTCTTTCAGGAAAGAAAATGGCTTCTCTGGTGGAAGGTAACAGAGAGAGAATAATATCATCCATCCTATCTTTCAGAAAGAGATGAGCAGAAGTGAAACTAAATGTCCCAAGGAGTAAGCCCAATGAAAGCTCTTCTATGTAGTGTTTCTGTATTATTCAGAGGCATGAAATTCAGATAACTGCTGCCTTGGCCTCCGAAATAAATAAATTGATTAAGAAATGTGCTTGTAAAAGAGTATAAGCAATCACTAATTTGCAAACACTAAATTATATTGGATATCCACTTATAATCCCCACCGTCTATGCAGATACATATTGCCTACAGTGTATCCTTGCCCTATATCTTCTCTCCTTTTTCTAGCACCAAAGTCCTTCCTTCCACTTTGAAAAACAAAACAGAAAAATAAAAAATAAAATTTTTTTTTAAAATATACCAGAGGGAATGTAGGGAGAGATAGCACAGCGTAAAGGGGGTCAAATATATGGTGATAGAAGGAAATTTAACTTTGAGTGGTGAACACACAATGCAATATATGTGTGATGTTATCGAGTTGTACACTTGAAACTTACATAGGTTTTATAACTACTATTGCCCTAATAAATTTGATTTAAAAAATTAAAAGATAAAACTGTGTAACACAAGAAAAGCTTAGTGTGCTGTCATTAAGAATTCGATTGCATCGCACTATTTCAAATGACCTCCCTCTATGTTTCCTCAGTTTTTTCGCTTCCCTTTCTTCTGTTGCCTGGAACCCTACTAATTAATGATATACTGCAATTGGCAAGTATCATTTTTGAAACTGGCACTACATCTGGGTTCACCGGGAATGAGGATTTTTTTAATTGAATAGTTAGTTATCTATTTCCTGGATTCTAAGACCAACACATTAGAAAACAGAGGAAACGATAAATCATCACTTTATAATCTTATCTTCTCAATCTATATATATATTTAATATTTTGGGTTTTCTTTCTTTTTCCATATGTATTTTTCTGGGATTGATATCATACTGTTTTTATCTTGAATTTTCTCTTAATACGTAAACTTATGCATTTTCCCTGTCATAAGAGTCTTCATAAACATAATTTTTAATGGTTGCGTAACACTGCATTGCATACATTTACCACAGTTTACTTAACCATTCATCCAATGTAACATATTTAGGCAGTTTCCAATTTTTTATTATTGAAATGAAAGCTGTGATTAATATTTGTATGAAAAAAATCTTTGAATGTCAGAATATTGTGTTAGGATGGATTCTGAGAAGAGGAATTACAGGGTCAGAAAGAGGGCAGATTGTTTTCTGTTGAACATATACTTGAGGTGACCTACACTGAAAGCTTGAGACATTCTTAGGAATTAGACAAGTTAGAGGTACTGAAAATGGAGCAAAAAATAGCATGAAAGTGAAAAAGAGGAGTGCCAGAAAGTAGAGAGAAAGAAAGGTGAAAAGATGCCAAAGATATACTTTATTTATTATACAAGTTGGCCTTGGGCTGGTCCTACCTAAGATAAAAGGGCCTTTATTCTATTTTCTTTTCATATGATCTCCTGTTTCCAGGATCTAGGTCTTGAGCTAAAAATGTTACTGCTCAAGGTCAGTTACAATAGTACAGGTTAAAAAACAAAAATTTATGTTTGCTTGTGTGGTTATGAGCATTCCAAATTCAGAACCAGGAACTAGAAGCTAACTTAAGGAGGAGGTGTATGAAATGGTTAAATGCACAAATTCCAGAGAAGGAGTACATGGATGGGTTCAAACATTGGCTCTACCACTCACAGTGTGACCTCAAACCAGATATCTAACTTCTATATGCCTCAATTTCCTTATCATGAAATGATACAATTAATAGTACCCATAGGGTTGCAGTGAGGATTTAAAGAGTTCATAGTACAAAGTGTTTAGAACAATGCCTGGCACATACTAAGCACTATAAAAAATTTGTTGTTATTATAAATAAAGTTTAAAAAAAAAAGCTGACAGCAACCCTTTTAGTATGGAAAGAACATTAACAGAGAATAAACTAAGAATTGTAAGAAAGCAATTTAATTTTACAATAGTGTTAAATATGGTAGAAGAATAGCCTAGATGATGCAACGTTTTGCAAAGAATGACAAAAACAGGTAAAAGTTGACCTTGCAAAGTATTGCTGGTATGTGGTATTAAAGTCAAGACAACAAATTCAACAAAGAATATTTAGTAATCTTTGTCTTGATTATGCCCAGACTCAAGTCATTCTTCCAACTAAGATATTTGTAGTCAACATAGTAACTATACACTAGCTTGAAATATACTTCAACTGCACAGATCCAGAGAACTTCAATATCATATGTGTATTTGAAACAAGTTATGTTCCTAGCTTCATTTTAACCAAGACCATCAGATACTCAGTGAGGCCTTAGTAATTACCAGTTTACAGCTGGTAAAATGGAACACTAATTAAGGTAACTAAAATGGCCAAAAACACCAAAAAAAAAAAAAAGTGAAGGCAAGGAGAAAAATGTTCCTGTGACCCTGTGACTACTTAGGCATCTCTAACTGGCAGAAATCCCTAAACTTCACAAGGAAAAAAAAAAAATAACGGGAAGGACAGAAGAGGACACTGTGCTTCCACATTACACAGCACAAGTACACTCAGAAGATATTGGTTGAAGAGGAGCAGGAGACACTCTAGCTTGAACTAATTAGGTATCTGGAAAATATTCCCATTTCTAGATTTGGCACTCCGCATGAGACTGTGGTCTCTCACTTCCCTGATAAGAGTGGTGTTAGTGAGCAGAGCAGGGACACAAGTCCAAGACATTCTTGTCTGAAATCCCATAGCATTCTGACACTTCTCTTCTTTCATTAAGCCTACTTGTGGTACAAAAGAATGAATTCGTAGTTTGTTTCTGTGTTTCTTCTGGTAAACCAATGATAGGGAATGTCTCTTTAACTACGTTGATTCACTGTTAGCATCTGCACAGTATCTTGCTTGTGGCAGATACTAAATAAGAATTGAATAAATTTTAATTTTGAACTCTTTTGTCTGTTTGGCAAATTCCACCCCATTCATTCCTTTTTAACAAATTCAACTAAGAAAAATAGGTTGCTCACATATTCTCAATGAAAAGCAAACACTGAGATGTGCACAGCAATTATGTCTAGGCTTTAGCCATTTCAGTGTTTTCCCACAAAAGTTTGCACTGATTGAACTGACTGGTTTTCCTTGGTGGACATGCATTTAAAGATTTTCCTAGGGCTGTTTTTATTCTCCTCAATCTAAAAAAAAAAAAAATTGCATTTTCTCTTTTCTTTTCCTCCTACACATTTAGCTGTCATGCCAACTAAAAAGAGTTGGTTCAGAAAAAAAATCTCCTGTAGGATTTAACCAAGTTTACACTGATTTATCAAAGTACACAGAACATAGAATTTCTACCAAAATGATTACTGTCCAGAGAGGAAGCACACAGTGTCCTTCTGTGGTCCTATCTCCACACTGGCTATCTGTTATAATCTCCTGATGCTACATCAACTAATGGCAATTTACCTTTCAAATAACCTCTAGCTCCCATGACTGTTTAATATCCTTCTCTTTCCCTTTGACATCTTTCTCTTTATATGGTAATAATAATAATGACAATAATATCATTTATTAAGTACCTACCATATGTTAGGTAAATATATGAGTTAATCTATGTTCATAGCAAGTATAAAAAGTAGGTATCATCACAAAGTCACAATTTATGCATAAAGAAACAGAAACTCACTGAGGCAACTTTCCAAAGGGTTCCAGCTAGTGAATGATAAAGTCAGGATTCCAGCCAGGATTTGTCTCTTGTTCAAGACTATGGTGTTTCCATCATGTTAAACAGTCTCATGTTTTTGTTTTGTTTTGTTTTGTTTGGTTTTTTTGGATAAAGTAGTCTCTTCTACTATCAGCTATGGCTCAACTTAGGAAATATAAGAATATCTCTAAGTCCTACTATCATCTAAACTGGTCCAATATAATGGTTTATATAGCTCCATAATTATATTTGCAAATCACATTACCCGCTTCCAAACAGTTTCGCAACCTGCCACCACGCCCTCCTACATCCTGCCCTTTGGCATGTTAAATACTTAAAGCAATATGAACTCATCAGGTTTCTTCAAATCAAACATATTGTCTCAGAATATTCCTTGTGTTTGGCGGGAAAAAGCATGTGTATTCCTCTATTCGTCCTTCAAGCTTTGCTCTACCACCCCACTGCTCAGCAGTTTTCAAACATCTCTAAAGTCATCACATACAATTATGACTGTGTATTTACCTGCCCCTTTCTCTTAACTATAAACTACTTAAAGGTTAAGTTTTCTTTTTCATTTTCTCCTTAATTTCTGGAAAAGTCTGATGAAGAGTAGTTCTGCAGTAATATTTATTCAATTCATTAAAAAATTAATCAAGTTAGTTATGCAATAATCTGTCTCTTCCTTTTCATTATGACTGTAAAACACCAAATCTATCTTTAGGATAATGTGTTGTTATAGGTTTCCATATTTTAGAATTTAGAAAATTCCAAAGCATAGTTCCAACTAAGCCATGAAGTCACAGAGCCAGAAAGCCAGCTTGATTTAGTCCACTAATCAATAAATAAAAGCAGCTCAATTCAGCATTTTTTGGTTTTGTCTTTTATTTTACAAGGGAAAGGGCTAAAAAATAATACCAAAAATGACTGCTACAGATATTCAGTGTGGAACAATACAGTTGTGCAAGGCTCAGACACAGTTCAATTTGTGAGTTTCAATTAACACAGTATCATGCAAAATGAGGACCGTCTTACACAGTATTCAAAATCCATGGGCTTGGAAGGCATCCATGTAAGTGAGGGGCCCTGAAGCTTAAACATCATTAACTTCATGGTTAGCCCACATCTGGGAACAACAGAAACAAGGATTAATCCCTAGGAAATTGAGCTGACAGGAAGAAGCTGAAAGCAAACTTCTCCGCCATCTGGTTGCATGCGGGGCAACGCCATTGTGATCCACTACACTAGTGAAGATAAGAGAAACTAGGTGAAGTCAAGAGATTGAGAAAAGGTGGCCAAAATATTTTAGAGGAAGGAATAAATCCACAAAATGCTTACAAAACTGACTGCCACACTGTTTCACAAAGACAAGACATTCAATTTTTGTCTCTAAGCATAGACACTGGAGTATAGATAGAGGATCTCTTCATTAAATCTAGGACAGGGTCAAGACAAGCAACTCATAGATGGCTGCACATTCTTCATATATAAGACTGAGCCTAAGGTAGAGGCTCAGAATACCATTATACAGTCTTTAAAATAACACCTGCACAGGTGTATTATCCCATACTGTGAATAACTGGTCTTTCTATCCAGAGTGAGGTCCATGAATATAGGCCTGAGATTGGCTAACAAGAAATAACCAAAACTTAAAGAAATCTTGACAAAATTTTTTACCAATTTCTAAACTGCAATCTATCTCTCCTATTTAATTTGCATGTTCACATAGTGAAAATATAAGAGGTTAATGCTATGTACATAGCAGTCTGCTTTACTATTATTCCTCGGCTCTAAAACAAATCTTTTTCCAAAGCAAAGCACCAAGTTTACAAAAGCTACAATGTTCCTATAAAAGCTTAAAGTTTAGAAGTCATACAGAGAATAATTCTCAGTGCTTTTGCTAAAAATTTTATGATTCTGGGAAGATGAGAAACTACAGAATTTTTGTACTATAGGTACAGAAAGCGTCTGCTGGAGCTTTCAAGGAAAATGTCACAACATGTTCAAGCCATAGACCCCTTAATTTCCTCACATATTTACCCTTTAAATTGTTGTTTACAATAAAATGTATTTATTAAGAAATATTTCCTACATGCACACATACATATATCAAACAATAGAAGGAAAAACTACTACTTAATAGCTTGCAATCACAATAATAACTAGTCTTAGCATATTAAGTCGGATCTATTGTCAGCTAAACTCAAAGAAACTTGGCATTTAAGTTTGTTGTGACATGATAATAATAATAATAATAATGGTAGCTAACTATCATGTAGCTCTTACTATGTGCAGGGCATAGTGCACACATTAACTCATTTACCTCTATGACATGGCGCAGTCATATGACAGGCATGATTCTAAACACTAGGAATACAGAGGATGGAACCAAGGAGAACAATGATAGGAGGCTTCTCTCTCTCCAGCAGGACATAATTCTTGCCATGTACCAGTGAATGACACCTGTCTTAACTTTTCCAAATAGGCGTTTTTGGGTGGCGATCACACAGTGCAATATACAGATGATGTATTATTGAATTGTACACTTGAAACCCATATAATTTTACTAACCAATGTCGCCTCAATAAATTTAATTTATAAAGTAGGTATTTTTATTATGGTCGCCCAATCCTTCTTTCTCCAATGTATATTGGGATAGGAGAAGATGTGGAATACAACTTGTCTTTTTTAATGTGGAAGTTGCAAGACTGTAAGTCACATCTGGTACTGATGAGAAAGCCTGCATATACTGTTCTTTGAGCTCAGTCAGTGATAGGACTTTGGATTGTCTCCTCTGGTGAATAGGTTCTATGAAAAAGAGAGACAAGTAAATTGATATTTAAATAAATGATTCCACTAGATTTAACTAGATGAATAAAATGCAGCAGAGATTGACTGGTTGGCTATATAAAATACACCTCTTTGTCTTTGGTACAAACAGCTAGGTGACACTTGCCAGCCTCATTACCAGTTGGGAGGGTTCCTGAGTTCTGACCAGCAGAATGTAGGTCGAAGTGTAGGCCTTGCCCATGAAAATCTCCCATGTGATCAATGTTCCATGTTCCTTCTCCTCTCACAAAGACCTTAAGCCATTTGTTTAGTGTAACAGAACCACCAGATGCAAGGATCCAGGATACCTGAGTTACCACTTGAAAATGGGCTGCTGCCTACCGGCAATGTCATCTTTCCCCTTACTTGAGCATTTTACATCTACTGTGTTAATCTACTACTGGGAGAAGGGGTGTTATTTATTACTGTAGCTAACACTAACTTAACTAACATGAGGTGTGAGAGGGAAAGTTCCACAGAGTTGTAGAAATAGGAGGGAAACCTAAGCCAACATCAATAAGTCAAACAACATTTTCTGTAAAAGGCAGTATCTTTTACAGTGAATTCCTCAAAAGAGTTGTCTCTACTTACTAGTTCCACATCATTCCCCCTTTTTTTAATTTATTTTTTAAAAATTTTAATAAAAACCATGTTTACAAAATAAAGTACATACATAATAAAGAACAATCATGTTTATACTATCATCAAATACATTTTTACCATCTCTCAGACTAAAACATAGAATAATATAAGTGTATTTGAAGATCTCTAACATGACCTTCTCCAATCATACCCTCCCTCCTGCCATCAGTGACCATTATTCTGAATCTGCTTTAATTATTCTAATATTCTCTAAAGTTTTACCACATGTGAATGCACTCCAATACATTAATGAATTCTGACCTGATATAAACAGAATAATTTGTATAAATTTTTCTGCCACCTGCTGTTTTCCCCTGAGCATCTTGGTTTTGAAATCCATCCATGCTGCTGAGCATTAACACACTTAACATATTTTAACAGCTGTATAGCACTCCTATCTATCCATCTCTATTTTTCTATCTATCTCTCCTGCTGTTGGTGAACATTTATGGGTTTTTTTTCCCTCCAGTTTTTTGCCATTACAATCATTCTAGGAATATTCTTATTCATGTTTCCTGGTGTACATGTGCAGGAGTTTCTCTATAGAATATACAGAGAGCTCATATTGCTAATCTATAAACATGTGTATCTTCAAATTTTATAGCTAATGCCAAATTATTCCCAAAGTGATTGTATACTCCCAAAGCAGTGTTGCTTCTCATCCTGTCCAAAATTTATTATTGTCATAATTTTTAGATTTTGGTTAATATTGAGAAATAACAACTCAGTATTTATTAAGGTTTTATCTTTCATTTCCCTGATTACTAATGTTGAACATCTGTTCATGTTTATTGGCCATTAGGACACACTTTCTGAATAATGTCTGTTGTAATAATTTTTGTATTCTGTTACTGGGCTATTTATTATTTTATTATTGATATCCTGAAGTTCCTCATATATTCTGGATAGTAATCCTTGTAGGTCAAATATACTCCATGTTTCTCCTCCTTTTTCTGTGGCCTGTCTTCTCAGCTGTTTTATTGGTTGTTTTCATGGAAAAAAAGTTAATAAATTTTATACATTCAAATGAATCTCTTTTTATTTACAGTTTACATTTTGTATGCCCTGTTTATGAACTCACTCCTGACATCACAAAAATATTTTTATTTAGTGCTAAGCAGTATTTCAGGTGTTGAAGATATAGCAACAAATGAAACAGACAAAAAATTCTGAGTTTAGTAGGGAAATCTAGATAATACTAAGTAGAATGTATGAATTGTACATAGAGAGAAACATTCTGCAGATTTTTTTTAAAGGCAAGAGGAAAAAAATGTCGTGAGTTTAAGTAGAAGGTAGTAGTAAAAGTGGGAGTATGTGATTTCCAGCATGATCGGGATGGTCTCTGAGACAGTGACATCTGAACAGAGTTCTAACTGAACAGAGAAAAGTACCCAAGTAAATATCTGCGACAAGAACCTTGTAGCCAAAGGAAGAGAAAATGCAAAGACTGTGAGGTGAGAGCATGCCTAGTGTATTCTACAAAGACTAGGGAAAAAAAAAAAAAAAAACATGGTTGGAGAAAAACAGACAAGGGAAAGAGTTGTAGGAAATTCTCCCAAACCCAATCCTCCTCCAAGCTTCCCATTACTGTAGAAGAAAAGTCTATTCTTCTATTTGCTCAAGCCAAAGTTCTCAAAGTCATCCATGGCACCTCTCTTTTTCTCACATTCTTTAATCAATTGGAATCTGACCATTTCTCATCCCTCCATTGCTATCGGTGTATTCCAAGTCAATATCAACAACTGAGCTTCTGCAGTAGCTTACTAACTCGTTTCCCTGTTTCCATTGTCACCCTACTGTATATTTCTCCCACAGCAGCCTCAGGTTAAGTATTAGTTGTACTAATATATACTAATAATGTATATAGTATACATATTAGTATCATATTAATATATACCAAAACATACATATTTGTATTAGTTAACATTGTCTGCAGTTCTTTAATGAGAAGTTATTACTCAAAATACTTCCCATCTCTCTCAGTTAATATCCAGAGTTCAAAGTTCTTAATTCTTATCTTGACCATTAAAACCATACCAGACCTGTCCTCTGATCTCATCTAGTATTCTTCCTCTTGTACTCGCTAACCTCAGGGCTGTTGCCCTGTGTCTGTCTGTCTGTCTCCCTCACTCCCCCTACCTTCTGACATACATACATACTCTCAAATACACATACACATGATACTCTCATGGAGAAGAAAGAGTTACTCGCAAATTGTCGACCTTAGCAGTTTGGGGTTAGTAATGAAAGAATCCCTAGCAGTTTGTTTAAGTATTGTCTTTTCTTTGCTGCCTAACATTTTTTTTTCTATTTAAAAACAGTAAGAATTATAGAAAACAAAACATCACTGAACCCCATTTTTAGCTCTGGCCTGAGTAACAACCAAGATATTTCTCTAATTACTTGATGAATCCCTTTAGAAAGTAAAGGCAGGATACTGTCTGGTACATGTGAAATTAAGATCAGCATTCCAAAGTAAAGTAAAATATACAAAATCAAAAATAACAATAAGGCATACACTTTTCATAAAAATAAGACATCTCAAACATTTCATCACTCTCTCCTCAGTCCTGTGTGTGGGTTTGGTCTGTTCATCTAAACGTCTTGGTAGCATAATAAGGAAAGAAGGTTTACATTGTCTAATATATAAAAAATAAAAGAAGAGAAAACAAAATGCTTAACGGAAAACAGCCTCATTTTTTTCCCACAAGGCAAATGAGTTTAGCTTCAATAGCCTTAAACATTTACAGCTAACTGAATTTTTTATGAGATGCTACTAAGAAGGTTCAATCTATTTCTGAAGAATGATAGCCTGGTCACACGGAGTCTCTTCGAAAGCAAGTGCCTAGATCTTTTTAGTCTGAATTGAAATTTTCATCAAACGGTTAAGGTAAGCTGAGTAACAACTCTGCCCTACACAATCCCAACTCTTTTATTTAAAACGCTAGCTTGTTTTTTTTTTTCTTTTATAACTGTTTTATAAAGAACAAAATAGCTATAAGGGATAAAGTGCAAATTAAAAAAGAAAATACTCTCCTGCAACTAGCAATATTAGCATCAGAAGAAGAGAAATCCTTATTCATAGTAAGCAGTGTATAATATTAACATTTAGATATTATGCTCCCCCAAATGTCATTGTCCCATTTTCTTGCTATTTCAGGTCTGCATGAAAAATAAAATGTCTTTCTTGTGCAATCTCCACAACAATGTTTTAGCACACAGAGGCACAGAACACATTATTAATATTTATGAACCTAGAGAAGTCAGTACAGCTTGGCTTCAGAAAGGCCACCCTGCCTAGAACCCACCATGAAAAAAGTAATAAAATTAGTTTAGAATAGTTTAGTGAAATAACATGAAAGTACATTTAGATCAGGAAAAGGGAGAGGAGCTAAAGTATAAAATACAAAGAAATGCTAGACCAAGAAGAATACATTAATCAGATTCACCTTTCAAAATTAGCTTTGCATTACAAACTCCAACGTGAGACAAGGTGCTGTGATTGAAAAGACTTGGGTAGCCAAGCAATGGGATTGCAGCATGAAGAGCAGCCATGATAAACTCTGATGCCTTATCTCAGACCTGGTTTTGTCCATCTTTTCATAAATAAAGGGTAAAAGTAATTTCATAGAAGCAGGCACCAGAAAAACCACTAGTAAAATTGGGAAGACAAACTTCTTTGTATATATGTTATCATCTCTTACACACACACACAGCCTCCTTTCCTCCCTATCTCCCTCCTTCTTTCTTCTTTCTTCTCTCTCTCTCTCTCTCTCTCTCTCTCTCTCTCTCTCTCTCTCTCTCTCTCTCTCTCTCTCTCCTTATTGAATTGGGTCCGCAAAAAGGATATGTTGAAGTCCTAATCCCTAGAACCTCAGAATGTAACCTGACCTTATTGGGAAATGGAGTCCATGCAGATATAATTAGTTAAGATGAGGTCAAACTGGAGTGTCTTATAAAAAGAGCAAAATTTAGACATAGAGAAAATGATACACAGGAAGAACAGCATCTGATGATAGAGACAAAGACTGGAGTGATGCAGCTGCAACCCAAGAAATACCCAGGACTAATGGCCATGGCCAGAAGCCAGAGAGAGGCAAGGAGAGACTCTTTTCAGTCTCAGAGGGAGCATGGCCCTGCTGACACTTTGACTTCAGACTTCTAGCCTCCAGAACTATGAGAGAATTTTTGTTTCAAGTCACTTTTGTAGTACTTTGTTACTGTATCCTAAGAAAATGAATAAACATACATGCATACATACATCAGAGAAAGACCTAGAAAGAAGAGGCCTGGTGATAGCAGTTATATATTAACATAAACAGTTCAAAAAAACCTAGTAAAAGAAATCAATACATGCTTTGAGAATAATAAATTATAATTGGCTGTAAATACATTGATTTTTAACATGAATATAAATACAGCAGGGCATTACACGTGCATTAAGCAGTGATGGATACTTGGCTATTTAAGAAACCATGCTAGCCTGCAAGTGAAGTCAAGCTCTTCCCTCTGAACTGCAAAAGAAATGAAGCACTGCAGAGCCCTGATTCCCAAACCATCTTAGTTACTTTCAGGCTATTTAGTAATAAGATCAATTTTGTATACAAATATTTTCATTCCTCATAGCCACTATGAGATTTTTGGTTACAGATCTTATCTCCTTCCATCCAGATTTGTGCACCAGACTCTCTGCTGGTTTTACCCCTTTCAAATCTATCCTGCTCACTGCCATATGACTCATAATCTCTAATTTAAAGCTATTCAATGGCCCTATTGGCATACAGCTATATTTCCTAAACCATGTCCCATGGACCAGTAGGTCAGTAGGATGTTTATGTTGTGTGTGTGTGTGTGTGTGTGTGTGTGCGTGCATGCATGTATTTTTTCACCCAACAAATATTTATTGAGCACCTTCTTGTTCCAGGCACTATACTGGGCTCTAGAAATACACTATGAACAAAATACAGGGAAATCTCTGCCCTGGGGATTTACATTCTACAGACAAGTACCTAAATACATACTATCACAGAGTTCCAAATATATACATGTAATATACACATATGAATAATATCCCTAAGTTGAAAAAAATTGAGAATTCTGGCTTTAAAAAAATTTAAACAGAATTCTTTATTGAATGACTCAATGTCTCTAATATGCCAATGTCTGCGACAAAATTCCAAGGGAAAAGGTCAGTGATCAGTGTTTTCCAAACACATTGAACCACAGAACTCATTTTAGTCAAATCTCAGGGAACTATATTCTGTAGAACAAACTCTAAGGGAATATTTCCCCAAGGCATTAGAAGGTAGTCTATCAGACTAATCTAAATCACATACCTTCCTGCTACCCAAGTTATTAGAAAAGAGTGATTTAACCTAAAAATTTTCTGATAGGTGTTCTATTAGGTGATTTAACCAAGAGAAAGATACATTTTTATCATACATTTAAGATAATCGTACCCAAAAGAAATATTCTGGGTAGGCCAGCAGTGCCAAGGATTCTTTCCTAGGAGTCACTCATTCATTCATTAAGCAAATATTTATTATGTCCCTAGTAAATGTTGGCCAAGTTTTGAGTTCTAGATGTACAATGGAGAGCAGGGAAGACATGGTCTGAACCTCCAGCATAGTCAGGTGAGAAATGCAGACAAAATGAAATAAAAATAAATTATAAATACAATTGAGAAAAACAGGATCCTATGTAATCCTGTAAGAAGAGGCACATAACACAGTCATGGATGAAGGGAAGAATTCCTTGAAGAGATGGCATGTACATTGAGCCTGGAAAGATGAATGAGAGGGGACCAAGAAAATAAGCTGGGAAAGTATATCAAGTCTCTTTTGTCCCACCCCACTTCTTAACTCACAGATATCCTAAAACTGAGATTAAAAACTGTTCAGTTTCTACTCTAACAAATTTATCTAGCTTCAACTTTTAACTCAAATAAATTTATCTAGTTTCAAGTCTAATAAATTTATCTTCCCTAGAAGACTGAAGATTCTTTAGGCCAGTCCTAGTTTAGCAGGAGAGAGTTTTATAATCAATCAGTGATGTCTGCCACAGGAGAGAGGCAGAACTAAAACATGTATTGGTCCAATTTTATTCATGTTTTATTCACAATGGGCTAAGAGCTAAGGAATTAACAGAAACTAGAACTAGGGATAGGGTAACAGAGTGATATTTGGAGAGGAGGAGTTTACATGTCTGACAAATGATGACTACTGGTCATCTACATAAGTCATATATTAATGAGAAATGGCCTTGTATGAAAAATATACAACGAATGGATTATAAGTGTTTACTTCACATAGAGTGTTTTATTAGAGCAAGAGGAGCCTTTGAAATTATCTAATTCAATCTACTATCTGAGACTCAGAGAAGTTAAGCACTTCCAAAAAGAAATATATCTAGTTAGTGGCAGATCTACATAGAAACTAAGCTTTTTTGGCAGCCTGTTCAAGGTTTGGTTTACTACCCAACGACGGAAAATTAAATATTAATTCATTCAAAAAAATTGTGAAGCAGCAACTATGTGGCAGTCACTGTTCTAGGCGGTAGGAATCAAAGCATCACTGCCCTGTTGGAGCTTACAGGATAGAGTAGGACAAGGAAGGAGGGGCTGCCAGATGTGCAGTATCAGGTCCTAGTTCATGATGCACAGTCAAGAAAGGCCTCGCTGAGAGATGGTATTTGAACACAAATGTACATAAAGTAAGGAATTAAATCATGCAGCTAAAGGAAGCTCACTCCTGGCACAAAGCAAAGACCCTGGGGAACCTCAGAAAGGGCAAGCAGCCCAGTTCCTGGAGAAAAGTCAGCCAGGAAGAGAGGTAGGAAATGAGGCCAGAGAGTAACAAGAGGCCAGATGACCAAGAGCATTATAGGTCATGGTAAGAACACTGGGAATTTACACTGAGGGCAGTCAGAAGTTATCAGAAGGTTTGAGTAGAGGAGTGATAAGAGTTGACCATAGTTTTAAGGCCCACTCTGGCTAATGAGTATAGTGTATAAAGATGCAATAAGATCAGATATGAAATTATTATAATAATCCAGGCAAAAGTTGGTAGATGATAGCAATTAAAGTAAGAAGTGGCCAAATTCTGGATATATTCAGCTAATTGCTTGTGAATTTGGATGTGAGATGTGACAGAAGGTGACAGGTAGAAATAATTCCACAATTTTGAGCCTGACCTACTGGAAAACTGGGGGTGCCATTTTTGAGTTCAAGTGATAAGGAGCAGGAGGGTAGTTCCTGCATAACACTGTTACAGAAGTCAAAAATCCGTATATATATTTATATACAAATAGAGAGATTTACATCATTGAATTATAACTACAGGGTGTACTACAAAGAACAAACAAAAGCAATCAACAAAAACAAAGAACAAAGTCTGATTATCTTTTTTCAACAGCTACAAAATATTTTACTGAGGTCTCATTTACAGATTAAATATAACGTTTTTTGTTAACCATTCACATGTGTAATCATATTGTCCAGATACAAAAATAGGAATATAAATACTTTAAGTTTCAACTATGTAATATCAAGAGAAGTCGGTAGGGTTTTTTGTTGTTGTTGTTATAAAGGTAAAGGTCTAATTTAAGATTCGATTAGCATAGTAAGTATAGCTTTCACCAGCACTAAATACACCCCTCAAATAAATCTACTCCTCTTTAGACTCCAAACCTACAAACATACGATTTGTCATAAACCACTTTAAGCTTAAGGAAAAAAATTGTTTTAGGAGAAAGGAGTGAGTGCATGAAGGGTGGGGGTGGACAGAGCATACTATATACTATGAGTTTAAAGTAGATCTGAACACGATTGTCCTTCTACACCATCCTCAGTCCCTAAAAGTTGACCTGAAAAATTCTCTCACTAGAATGTAGAAATGGGGTTCGGCACATTGTCTCCAGAAAGCCATTACCAACTTGCTCAAGAAACATTAGTCTGTATCCAGGGTCCAGCGATGCGCACATATGTGAAGAAGTTCTCTAGACCTCTGTCAGCATTGCAGATTAGTTAACATTCATCAGATCCTTAGACAGAGTAATAATAAGATTGGCTAAAAACATGAAAGAGAAAGGGTGATACAAAGAAATGGAAACCAAAGGGATCAGGGAGCCTTACAACGAAAGGAGAGAAAACGAGGCAGTGTATATCTAAGGCAGAAATTTCTTCTATACCACAA
This sequence comes from Eonycteris spelaea, assembly GCA_003508835.1. Taxonomy (NCBI): domain Eukaryota; kingdom Metazoa; phylum Chordata; class Mammalia; order Chiroptera; family Pteropodidae; genus Eonycteris; species Eonycteris spelaea. The sequence goes on along the minus strand of PUFA01000043.1, from coordinate 6,729,399 downwards.
AATTGGTCCCTGTGCAGCATCTGTAAATGGACACACTTATCGACCTCTATAATCATAATGAAAGTGAGTAAATTTACAATACCACTCAGAGAAAATTGGATAGAATAGTATTTTGAATATGTAACCATTATTTCAGCATGTCTTAAAGTTATAGATTGAAAAAAACATCTTTTCATTTCTATGATATATAACATAGTTTTAAAAAAACAAAGTGTCTTTTTTTTTTGAAGAAATGACATCTACTAATGAACTATTCTAGTAATAAAATCCTTTAGAATATAATATAGTTATTCCCCATCTGCGGGTCACATGATTAAAAAAACTTAAAAGAATTACAGTAAATGTCATCATCATTATTTTATCTGAGATGACCAAGAAAGGGTAGGATACTGACTTACTATTGCCAGCAATTAATTCATCCTGAGACAGAATATAAACTATGCTTCAGTATTTGACTTAAAAGTCTCTTCTCCAGCAGGAGATCTGTACATCTCTGCTGAAGCTTCTTTTTTTCTTTCCCCCTTGTCACTAAACTTCTTCTTTAGACACTCTAACCTCAGGGAATAGCAGAATTTTCTTGTTTGAGTTCTTCAAGAGTGCATAACTCCAAGTATGCCTGCTCAATTTGGTCTCACAAGTCATTCAAATGTTTCATGAACTCTATAGCACAGAAATAAACCTGAAGCAAAATTTCCATCTTCTTCATTCTATTTAAAATGATGGTAAGGCAAACACATGGCATCAGTGGGTCTGGGAAAAGACTAGAGAAAGAGAAGATGTTAAATTCTTATGTGTAAGAGGATTTTGAAAGTCACCTCGCCCACATCCAACAATGCAAAAGAGTGATTTTGTAGCCTCTGCAGAAATATATGTCTGAATCAGAAGCTTGCATTGTCAAAGACAGCTGTTCTCTCTTAGGAAAGTAGGGTCAGGTGGGTTCACTCTTACAAATGAGGTGCGTGAAAACTATGGCATGGAGGTGACAATTGGGTTTGCCATGTACCAGGCAAAGCTTCACAACTATCCATTTGTTAGCTGTTAACCCTGCCCCCAGAGAATAACCTGGACTTTTCTGGAGATGGGAAGGGAAGGAGATGGGCAAGAGTTGCAACTCCTCAAACTCTTCACAAGGGTCAGGAATTAACTGAAAGTCCAGTATTAACAGACCCTACTCAAAATCACACTCTCTGGGAAAGAGCATATCCAGATTTCAAAGTACACATTTTTATGGTGCTTTAATCTCATTCTAAGTGAGACAGGGTACTGTTTTTGTTTGCTTGTTTTTAATCAATTTTTTAAAATTATAGATATATATTAGTTTCAGGTGTACAACATTGTGATTTGACATTTATGCACTCTATGAAATGATCGCCGCATTAAAACTAGTAACCATCTGCCACCATACAAAGTTATTATGATATTACTGACGATACTGCCTCTTCTGTACATTACATCCCCATGATACACTGTTTTATACCTGCAGTTGCTAGATTTCACAAGAATTCTTAGACAATTTAAAGAAGATTAAAGCTGAGGCAACAGATATACCTATGCTGCCTTCATCTGGGTTTCCAGAATCTGGGGTTGCTGTTAGGATAATGAGGATAACTGGCCCAAGGTTTTAGTTATTGAAGTTGTGCTTATACCTGTCAATTTGCCTTAACCCATTTGATTAAATTTCAATGAGTGAAGTTTCCAAACCAGAGTCAGAAGCAGAGGTCATATTAAACTGGAAGGAAAAGTATTGGCCAATCACAACAGCGAGAGCTATGAACAACCAGTCAACAAGCTGAAGTGAATCCAATGAGCTTTGTCCTGGAGAGGAGTGAGGAAGGGCTCCTGTGTGATTTACTCCCTAGCTGCTAATCCTGATCTCATCACCAAGAACAGAACACTAGTTTTATGTAGGAAAACTTTTAATATCTTAAAAGTGCTAGGAAAAAATAATGTTTTTATATCTAGTCTCTGTTCAGAGAAAAAAGAGAAAGATGAGAAACTAAAATTACTGAGCACTTACCAAGTTCTAGATGGGTCTATATATTGAGTCTTCAAAACCTATGACAGAGGTATTATTATCCCTGAATAAAATGAGTCGCATGTCTTTAAAATAATGTGATAAAATCCTATTCCAACAGGTGCACTATTATCATGCTGGTTGTTGACACCTTTATTTTATTTACTGTTTCAATTGTATTTCGATTAAGAGCCTTAAAAGTTTAAAACTGCATTTTAGGTAAAACTTTTCTTAAACATTTGTATGCTTTTCTCCCATTGGAAAATATAAGTTAATTCATTATATGGAAATTAACTGAGTTGTTTTATTTCCATATTTTTAAATTACTATTGATATGTATTTTTGTTAAAAATTTTAAAGTTACTGAAAAACATATTTCAAAAAATACCTATATATGACTCCAAAATATTAATTGTATTTATGAATTACATATTTCTATTTCTCTATGAATATATGTATAAAATGTATATCACATCTATTTTTTTTTTTGTAAGATATATACATATTATATAATTTCATATCCTATTTTTTTTTTACTTTTTAGCATGGATTTTCCTATGCCATTCATCTTCGAAAACACAAACTTTAATAGCTACCACAATATCTTCTGGAGTTATTAAATCATCATTTTTCAATCACTGCTCTATTACTGGACATGTAGGTTTTTCCCAGAAAGTTGGTATGAGAATAATGTCTCACTAAACACCTGTTGAATATACATCTATTGCTTTTATCTCCAATGTATTTTAGGTACGATTTCTGTATCAACATTTGCTAGGTCAGCAAATATGTAATGTTAAAGTTTCATGATACATATTGCCAAATTACTTTCCAGAAATAGATCTATTCCTCTACATCTTTCCAAGCATTTAGTGGAATTCACTGAAGCTTTGCGAAAAGTCCTACCTTTCATAAGAAAAAAAAAGTTTTTTAAATTCTTTGAATTCAAAAAGGAAAAAAAATGCTATTTATTAATTTTTCCATTTTTGTTTTTTCCTCTATGTTAATATGTTGATATATTTTAAAACTGTTATTCTTTTGTCAGAGATGTATTTAAAATACATTTCCCAAGGCTGTCACTTTTTAATCTTATTTATAATAACTTTTAAATATTTTACTACAGTTTGTACCTTACCAAAGTTTGTTTCATTGTTTCATTTTGTTTTGCATATATATTTCACATTTTTAATGGATTTCATTCTTGCTTTGAGAACTTTCCCCTTTGCAAAATTATAAGAACTCTATATTTTTCCTAAACTTTATAATTTAATTATGTAAATTTTTAATCCATCTGTAGTCTATTTATCTTGTAACATAGGAATCTAACTTTATTTCTAGCCAAATTGATATCAAATTGCTTCAAGCCCAGTAACCAAACTATCTTTCTCATTCATTTGAAACACCAGTTTCATCAAATTCTTAAATACATAAATGTGTGTATGTATGTGTATAAACATAATCATCTGTGTAAGAGTGTGTATGTGTATGACTGTGAGAGAGTGGCCCTTAAGAGATATTAAAGGTACAGCTTTATAACCTCATGATGCACCCTATACTCTACAGACTCTCTTTTTGACAGCCAAAGAGAAAATACTCTCTGGTCTCACTGAGAGGAAGAGCTCAGCTCCCCAGAGTAATAGCCTCAATTTTACTTTAATACTGTCAATACCAAAAAGCCTGTGTTTTCCTCTTAGAATTGAATATGAGTATTCAGAAAAATGTATGGCTTCATTCAGCAAATGAACCTCAAAAATTTTTTGTGCTAATTTCCCTCCAAACTTTTTCTTCATTTTTGAAACCTTACTTTCTGTTTGTCCTGATTTTCATATTTGTGCTATCTTCTTACATGGTATGTATTCTGATATAGTGCCTTAAATATATTTTAGAAAAAAGTGAGGCATACCAAATACGCACAAATAAAGAAAACTCTCTAGGAAAAAAAACATTTTCTGGACCTTTTCCTCATTGACAAGAGGTGAGTATTGGAGAAGACCAGGTTTTCTAAATCTATCTATATTAAGATCAGCAAAAGCCTGTTGACATATTTATAGAGAAGATTCTGACTCTAGATATTTTTATAAAATTATTGATTACTTTCCAGTAGTAAACATTTACGATGCTATTTTGTCCAATATCATGTTCTTCTCTTTCCATATTATACTCTCATTTGTAAGTATTTTCCAAACCAAAAAAGATCTACATGTGAATGTATATAATACATGTTAACTTTCTAAAGGTAGAAAATACAATATCCTTAAACATGAACTTCTTGCAAAGCAGACTAAAATAGTTTTGTTTATTTGTTTGTTTTAAAATTTTAAGTTCCCAACTTCCACCCTAGTATTTACTTATGTCAATACTGTTATTCCTGACCTTTTCCTAAAATAGAGCACTAAAAGCAAATTGTTTCACACCATTTCACATGTATATATGTGTATAAATAAGTATACACACAAAATTAAACCTTTACCACTTCATCAATGTTCCTTTTTTAAATGAAAACTTCATTACCTCAAAAGCCCCAGGATCAGATGAACCGCAAAGCCTCCTCTAATTCTATGAGTCTCTATGGATTTTTTCAGTAAGTAAAACAAAAATATCATCTCTTTCTCTCTTGCTCACCAATAAATTCCAATACATTTTCTGAGACTTTGAAATATGCTAACAGGTTCTAAAACAACCCATTGTCTTATTACCCTAGGATATTATAAATAAGGATCATAAAAATCAATGGAATTTGAGAAAAATTAGTATAGAATAGTACATGACATTTATCTCTTATCCTTCTAGTAACTTAGTGAGCAATCCTAAAGTTCATGACTTGTAATAGTTTCTAATTTTTACAAGGCATAAATTTGAATTGTGTGAGCTATGAAATTTGCATGCAGCATGAATTCTTCAACTAATAACAATGACTAACTTCCCAGCTTTCTCACACTGATGCACCTTTTTGGTTTTCCTCCTTGTCATCCTCTTCATATAATTCCGCAGGAAAGTTCCCTAAAAATTACTAATACTTGGGACAAAAATGAAAAGAAAATGTTATGATCAAAGAAATTAATAGTTTTATGCAGAAAGTAGAAATATTAATCACTTCAGTTATAGGCTCCTAAAGAGTCTAAAAGAATAATAAACATTTTAATTTTACTCTACTAGAAAAAAAATATATGGTGTGGTTGTAGTCATTCATTTGAGAGAAATTGAGAGAGGGTATCAAGGTCTATCCATGATATACACCAAGACTTTATTCTATTTGGCACTTCATACTGATGGTTTAATTTTCAGCAAATGGTTTGATTGCAGGAGACCAGAATATTTGTTTTTTAAAGACTCTGGTTGCCTCAACACAGTGTGATAAGAAATTAGAGGACATGAAAACATCTGTGCAGGGAAAGGAATTTAAATTAACTCTTAGATTTGGAAGCTGTAATCTACCAAATAAAAATAAGTAGCATGAATGGAAATTTTTTGTGAAGAAACACTTTTTAAAAATCTATACATACCTCCTAGTTTAGCAATCATGATTTAATTGTTTCTTTACATGTCTTCCTCCAGCTAGATGGTAAGCTCCTTGAATATATGGGACTTATCTGTTTGTGTTATTATCTTGAGTACCTGACACATAGTAGGCACTCAGTACATGTTTTAGAAATTGCTCCCTTGTCTGCCTTGTGGTTCAAACACTTGTTCCCAGTCGCCCTAGAAAATCATTTTTCAATCATAAGAATCATCTGTTGTAGCGGATGCTATAGTGTGCCACCCAGAACACCTGTGGGACTGAATTGCTCATTCACACAGGATAACTACACCCTCTCTGGGAACTACCCTGCCTTGAAGAGAGCTGCCTCATCTAATTTTCACATACACACACACTACCCACCTTCCCTTTGTCAGCTGTCAGCCTGCATCCAGTAACTGGTCAATGAGACGGTACAAAACCCTCCTCCTTCCCTGTCTCAGGACCTCTCTCAGGGCCAATTCAGCTCCAAGCTCCTTAGGATCAGGTGGCACTTCTACTGCAACTGCTTTGAAGTTCAGCTATTCCTCCTCGCCAAGCATGCGTCTCTCCCCAACTGGTATTATTCCCTCGAGCAGCACTCCCCACCTTTTTGGGATCATGGGCCAGTGCTCCTTTGAGAATCATAATGCCTGATGATCTGAGGTGGAGCTGAGGCGGTGATGCTAGCACTGGGGAGCAGCTGCAAATACAAATGAAGCTTCGCTCACTTGCCCACTGTGTGGTCTGGTTCCTTACAGGCCACAGATCGGTACCAGTCCAGGGCCCCGGAGGTTGGGAATTTCTGCCCTAGAGCACTCCCCAACTAACCTTCTATATGATATCTGCCTCGAATTCTGTTTCCTGGAAATTAACCTGAGATACCAGCGGTGCTGCTTATAAAACTATAGATTTCCAGACTTCATTCTAGATCTACTTAAATCTAAACTTTTTAAAGCATGTGAATTTTTTTAGTTTTGTAAATTACATGCTATCAATTTGTCTTAAAAAGTTTTCATTTCTGGAGGGGGAAAAACGGCATAGATAATAGAGACTCTGTTCATCCCTCTGGTGACCAAATCAAAGTTGTGACAAACAAGGAGCAAACAGCAAGGAAAAATCACCTGGGATATGGATGAACAAGCTATACGACTAGGGAGAAATCTAAGAAATCACCCTGCAATGGCAGAAGGTAGGATGGGGCGAGGACAGGAGGCTGCCTGGACTGAGCAGTTAAATGGGACAGAGCCATGTCCATGAGCTTACTTCTGTTGTGACAGACCTGCTCACTCTGAGCACCAGTGCTGGGTTGTCTGTGCAGGGGATTACAGGGCACACTGAGTTGTGAGAGTGAGGGCCGTGGTGAGGCTCTCTCCCTGGAAGAAATGCTGGGGGTATCCACTGTTCCTCTGTTGATCCCTCCCACCTCCCAGTGCACAGACGCAGCACCGCCACAGCCAAGAAGTCATCAAACTGGATAACAGAGGTCACTCCACCCAGAGGATTCCCTGAAACCCCACCTCCCACAACTCACGGCCCCACCCAAGCCATATCCAGGTGTATCCTCAGTGAGTCAGGTGCTCCTTGCTGCGCAGCGCCAAGACTCACACTGGTGGCAGCTGGCCTTGGTTTCTGGTGTGGCCTTTGAGGAAACTATAAGCACGGCACCTGTGGATGGCTTGCTGAATCTTAACAGGTGATGCTGGAGGGGCAGAGGCTAGGACTAAACTTGGCCTGCAGCTGAACCCCTCTCAGGATTGTAGTAGTCACCTACTACACAAAGCTGTACTAATAAGACCGGGAGACAAAGAAGCTTTGCTTAGTACATAGAAAGAGACACAGAAAGGCAGTCAAAATGGAAAGATAAAGAAGCAGAAACCATGAAAACAGAACAGAGATCCAGAAATAATAGAGTCAAGCAATCTAACAGATGAAGAATTCAAAACACTGCTTATAAAGATGCTCAATGAACTTATGGGAAGTGTAGATGAATTCAGTAAGAACTTCAACAAAGAGATAAAAAAACATAAAAATGGAAATGAACATTATAAAAGAGAACCAGTCAGAAATGAAGAACACATTATCTGAGATGAGAAGTATATTAAATGGAATAAACAAAGTGAATAAAAAAGATCAAATGACCTATATAGAGAGGATGGAAAGCCAAGGACACTCATAAGAATGGCAAGAAAAAAAAAGCCAAGACTTTAATAATCATTTAAGTAGCCTATGGGACACTATTGAAGGTAAAAATATCTGTGTCATCGAAGTACCTGAAGGAAAACAAGATGTTAAGAGCTATTTGAAGAAATAATGATGGAAAACTTCCCTAAGCTGGTGAATGAAATAGACATGAAACCTCAGGGAGCTCAGAGAGTCCCCAAAACCAGGAACCCAAAGAGGCCCAGAGCAAGACATATAATAATTAAAATACCAAAGGTTAAATAGAAAGAAAGAATATTAAAAAGCAGCAAGAGAAAAGCAGTTAGCTACCTACAAGGGAGTACCCACAATACTGGCAGCTGATTTCTCAAAAGAAACTACACAGGACAGAAGGGCTTGACACAAATATTTGACATGATAAAAACCCAGAATCTACAATCAAGAATACTTTATCTAGCAAAGCTAACATTTAGAGTTGAAGGACAGATAGCTTCCCAGATAAAAATAAGCTAAAGGAATTTATCATCACCAAGCCAGTACTACAAGAAATGTTGGAGGGACTTTTTTAAGAAGAAAAAACATGTATCAAAAACAAGAATAAAGAACGGTAATAACTATATTCCTATCAACAAGTACTTCAAGTGGAAAAAAATTTAGTGCTCCAATCAGAAGTTAGAGTGGATGAATAGATAAGAAAACAAGATCCCTTCATATGCTGCCTATAAGAGACTCACTTCAGATTAAAAGACACACACAGACTAAAAGAAAAGGGATGAAAGAAGATACTGCCTTCATAGACCTAGAGGGTATTTCATTGAATAAAATGGATCGGATAGAGAAAGACAAATATCGCATGATTTCACGTACATGTTGGAGAGAAAAAAGTAGGCAAAGGGATTGAGAAGTACAGCTGGATGGTTGCAGAGTAGACATGAGGATGTAGAGTACAGCATGGGGAAGATGGTTAATAATGTTGGAATGAATATGTGGAGGGGAGGAGGGGTTCTAGATTTGGTGTGGTGATTGCTTTGCAAGTTGTGTGGCTCTCTGATCAATATGCTGCACAGCTGAGGCTGGTGTGTTGCATGCCAACTATAACTGAAATAAATAAAACTCATTGAATTGTACAATGTAAATGCAAGCAACTAGTTGTCTATTATATTTTAATAAAGATGGGGAAAAAAACATTTAAAAGGTTGTTATTCCCATAAAAATAACAGTCAGTTCTTCTGCTCCAATGAATTTCTAGGTCACAAGGTTAGTTGCTACCAGGTTGTTGACCTTATTTTAAAAATCTATATCTTCTGATCTAACACTTTTCAGCTAATGGCTTCTTTTAGTATGTCTCATCTAACTTGAGTACTTAAAAGTTTGTTCATTCTTATGTTTAGTTAGGCATACATTTGTTAACTACAAACTGTACCCTCTAATTTGTACCAAGCAGACCCTTTTCAAGGAAAAAGAATTCATTAGAACCATTAGAAAAGGAATTCAGATTTAACATAGACAATGCCTTATGGCCTATAATGAATGGAGGTGCAGACTGCATTAAAGATTTAAATATATAGAAATGCTCAAATAATGTTTCAGACTTTGCCACTATTGTCTTTCAAATAAAGGCAATAAAATAGACATGATCATTGATACTGAAATTTTGTGACTCTAACGGCTTGTTCCTCTCTTAAGTAAAAGTTGTGGTGTCTATACTTTTCACCTGTGTGATAAGATATTTTACAGAACCATTCCTGTGATTAAACACTTTCATTCCAACCATAATAACTAGATAAAACACAAAACCAAGGAAAAACATTTTCAATATGCAAAAATTCTTTTAAAATAAGCATATTGGGCCAACAGTTGCAAAAATATTTAAATGAGCATATTTTTATTCTTTGGCTGCTTTGATTTCAGTGAGCTTTCTATTCTCAGTCCCTTTCTATAATATAAAGAGATTGGCTGTGGAACATAACTAGCAAAATGAAAAAGAAAAATGAGCCTTATATATTGAGACTGGGAATTTGTGTGCCAAGATTTAATCTGCTGTGCCTGGAAAAGTGCTGAGACCTCAAAATGTTGAAAAATTTGTTTTTGAACAGAAATGCTGACACCACTTATCTGTATCGTCAACTCTACGAGTTGTGTGGGTGCCGTGTGCTACTTCCTTTATACACTCTGCTCAACTCCAAGGCAGGCAAATCACACAGAGAATCATTTCTCCTCCTGTGAGTATTCTCAGACATCAGCTGGGGACATATACAAAGACATGTTCTCAATATCATGAGAAGAGGTAAGAGTCAATCACCTAAATGTCTCAGTAAATGCAATCACCCTACACCACCACCGCACCATAATTCCTCCAAATTTGAAACTTTTAAAGCCAGGCAATCACGTGGAGAAAGGCTGGCAAACCACACCTCAAACCAAATCCACATGTTTTTACACAGCCTACAAATTAAGAGTAATTTTTATATTTTGAAATAGGGGGGAAATAAAAAAAATAATAACATTTCATGATATGTGAATATTACATAAAATTCAATTTCTGTGTTCATAAATAAAGTATTATTGGAATACAGGCACATTATTTTATGTACTGTCTAGGGCTGCTTTCATACTAGAATGGAAGAGGTAAGTAGTGTCAGCAGAGATCTCTGTCCCACAAAGCATAAAATAATTAATATCTGACCCTTTACAGAAAAAGTTTGCCAACTCCTGACCTAGAGCATTGCAATTTACAAAGCTGTTTCATATGCATCAAATTTAACCCAGTGGAGGGAATTATACCTATTGTACAAAAAAAGAAAGAAAATGACTTTCCCAAGGTCATACACCCAGTATAAAGGAGAATTACTCAAATTCCCTTATGCTGTCAAAGTTTGTCTACAAATAAGTCTATAAATCTTTAGTAAAGCTAATTAGTAGTTGATGTGTAAAAATGTTGTCATCCTTTCATTTCTCAATAATGTAATTAAAAGTAACTTACACAAAACCTAGCAATTAGGGTATTTTGTGTGGTAAAGGGCTAAGGATAAACTCTTAGAAAGCATATTCTGCCTAAAAATATTAACTAACGTTCTTGTCACTCCAAGGACAAACATCAATTTCTCCTATTGGCTTCTCAGACATCCTAATGCAGTGGAGGAGAATCCTGAACGCGTCATCTTTCTCTTGGACTCCTTAATATTTCTCATGCAGACAGAGTAGATCTTTCTGACAAGGTCAAACTCTTCTGAAATTGAGTTACTAAAGCAATTTTGTACATTTTCTCTGAACACGCCATTGGCCTTGGCCTGAAGATACTATTCAAGCAGAAAAAAACAGTTTCATCTCTTCTACTAGGTTTTCTCTCTACAGTTTGTACTTGAGTAGCTACAGAATTTATATTTTTAACCTTTATATTTTCCCTCTACTATATATATAGAGAAGGCATATAATGATTATCAATTCACTTATTAAGTGCTTTATAAATACAAGGAGTAGATAAAGTTCTATTAAGAATAATAACCAAGCAAATATCAAACTAAAATTCAAGTAGAACAAGATCTAGACCCTGCTTAACCAATAAGTATGTGGCTCTAGGAAATTCCTTGAATATCTCTCTATTACCTCATCTACATGACAAGAGCGACCACATGTACTCTGTGGGCTGTTCTTGTTTAAAATTAACTCTACTTCTGAATATTTGTTGAGGTTCGTTTAATCCACATCTCAGTTTACTCATCTCTAAATTAGAGATAAGGTCTACAACATTGGTGATTATTTAAAGTGAGAAAATGCACTTTAAGAATATGGCACATAGTACTCCAAAGATGATGATAATAGCGTACTTTGTAGATCATTTCAATCAGGAAAAGCAGTTAAAGAAGAGGGTAGAAACTAGGAGGAACCACACAAAAAGTGAAAATGATGCTTCTTTTTTTAAAAAAAAATATATTCTTTTAATTAGTTTCAAGTATACAGTACATCAGTTAGACATTAATATAGTTTATAAAACAATCCCCCTAATTGTTCCTTTCTCCTCCGGTTTTCCACCAAGCCAATATATTAATACTTACTGCATTCCGTATGCTGTGCTCTCCATCCCTGTGACCATCTAACAACTACTAATTTGTACTTCTTTAACCCTTCACCCCATTCTCTTATCCTCCAACTCCTTACCCCTTTGTCCATTACCAAATTGTCCTCTATATTTGTAAATCAGTTTTTAATTAGTCTGTTCTTTTTGTTCCTTATATTCTGCACATAAGTGAAATCATATGGTATTTATCTTTCTCTGACTTATTTCACTCAACATAATAAACTCTAGGTTCATCCATGTCATTGCAAATGGTAGGATTTCATTTTTTTTAATGGCTGAGTACTATTCTTTTTTAAAGTACACCAATCCATGACAAACTTCCTCTTGGTTCATAGGACTATCCTCATCCTGCTCACATGAGCCAGATAAAATCTAAGCCTTTGCCAGCTGTCTGTCCTCTTCCCTCATCCTTGGTTAGCACAGATTAAGATGGTGAACCGCGGTCCTTCCATATGGAAAATAATGAGAAAGGCACTCAAACGCATAACCACTTGTCATAGTGAAAAATCCCAATAAGGAATCTCACTTGAAAGGTTAAAATATAAAATATCTCCTTTCTATTATATCTTATTTTTATAAAGTCAAGATATTTCTCAGCAGTTTTGCTAAAAAGTTTTGTCTCGCGACCAAAATTTATAATCTCAAAGATGAGATTATTTTATACTCTCAAAGGTCATCAATGTACGATTTATCTCTGTAAATATTTTCTCATTTCCATAGTTTCCCTAAAAGATCATTACTATCGTTGAATTTTTTCAACACTATAACTTTATACATCACAGTCACAAAGCAGTTTACATTTAAACTGATCAGTCACACCCAGAGAGGGCTTAACACATCACATTAACCTTTAAAAAGTGAATTTTTCTTTACCAGTAATAAAAAGAAATAGGGTTATACAGAAGATATTTGAGCAAATGCTCTTTGGTTCTCTTCTAATCTTTTTCCATGAGGTGATGTAGTTTGTGGGTCAAAATCTCTGTGTGTCTGATTATTTGTCTGAATGTAGGGTTGACAACACCAATCTTGGTAATGCTCTAAGATTCAACATCTAAGGCTAGAATTGCTTAAATATAATGCCCTCATAAGGATTTAAATATAATTCAATGAGACCAAGTTTTGACTAAAAGTGAATGGAAATACAGAGAGCACTTAAGAACAATTAGAATATTTCTTCGGCTCATTTATCCATGTACTCATAATAGACATTTGCAAGTAATACTACAATAGCCCCTGGAGACCCTATGCCCACTGTCGAGAGACAGTGAACTAACAAAATTAGTAGAGGATGCTAAGTGCTGGGAAGGTGTGCCCATGTCTATGTGAATAGAGATTAGAGGCATTCGAATTTGACATTAGGATGGTGACAATGATGCCCAGTGTCACAGAGTCAGGGAAAATTAGTTACATGAAGTAGAAAGAGGTAAAGAGAAACCAGGGTCAAGTAAATGCACATGGAAAAGCACAGTGGTATACCACAATATAGGGGACTAAAAGTAGTTAGCCGTGGTCTGAGTATGCAATATTTTGAAAGTGGCCAGAGATGAAAATGCCAGGTTATGAAGAGCTATATAAGTCATGCTAACGAGCTATATAAGTCATGCTAACGAGCTTGAACTTCGAACTGAAAGCTCTGGGAACCCAGTGGAGGATTTTAAGCAGGAGAATGACTAATCAGCTTTGATATTAAAAAAGATGTAAACAAAAGTTTGAAAAGATATAGGGGTGAGTGGTGTACAAACTTGAAGAAAGTGGATAATTTAGGGGTCTATTGCAGTAATGCAGACAGTAAACTGAGTTCGTGTAGGAGGAACCTTGGTGAGAGGGATAGTAATGCAACTAAAAATATTTAGCAGGATTAGGTGCTTTATCAGAAATAGAGGGTGAGTGAGTGGAAATCCAGGACAACTCCTGGATTTATGACTTGGACAACTGCACAGATTGTAGCACTATTCATAAGGAGAACGTAGGAAATACATTATTGACCACATTTTTACTTTCGACATTTATTACATATAAAGAATTTCACTTATAAGATTTATTTTTTAAATTAACTTTCAAAAGAAGTTCTATAGAGCAATAATATTAGACAATAAACAGAAAAGACAGGGAGAGAAGGAATTGTTTTTCATATATGACCAAACAGAATAAACAGCATAATGATTCTGGCAAAAATGAGAAAAAATAAGAAACTCAATGCTCATGTTTTCTATGTTCAAACCAAAATGAATAAGAATGGAAGGAAGGAATAATACATCTATCTCCTGGGAAGAAAGACATGTAATTTGTCAGAGAGAGCAGGTTAAGGGAATTGTATGATTTGATAAAAGGTGGTACTCTCACACAAGAAAAAATGTATAAAAGAGAGGATAATTTTTTTTTAAAGTATTTTATAGAAACTACCAAGATTTGACTACTTAAATGTGTAGGGGGAGGACAGATAGTTTAGGAAATATGCCTAGATTTAGAGCTAGAAGCTATCTAAATGAAAAATGGTAATATGACTTCACTTTGTCAAAAGCAGCAGCAAATGTTCACACACAGCATTACAGTAGCCTATAGAAAGAATCGCTCAGAGCTAATGCTTGTGGTATAATAAACATATTTGCAATTATGAGACATTTTTATTCCCATACAAGTATGCAGAAACAAAGCCAGAATCCACTTTTCAAGAAAAAAATTGGCCAAGTTTCCTAAACAGAAGCCCCACTTACACCAAATCTGGTACTGTTGGGTGCCAGACATCCACAGCAGGCACAGACGGTGAAGCTCCCATTGCTTGCTTCACAGATTGCTGTCTGGTTGCAATTTCTAGTCATATGTGATTTGGTGGAGCAGAGAAACCCCCCTGGCTTTCCTCTATCAGTTCTGCATCCATAGCTCCATCTATCAAAATAAATATAATGGCTCATGAAGGTTAGCCCCAGGTATTGCTCCTATTTATCCATGAAGCATTCCTTTACTTCTATGTTAAAGGACTAATTTAATTTACTAATTGTCAAGCAAGCACAGACTAAACAGAGATGATGAGGAAAGAAGCATCTTTAGCTGTATTCCCTGCATCTAACTTCCATAAGCTCTGTGTCTTTCCTCCTTCCTTGATCTCCGCTTCCTTTCATTTCTTGAATTAGGTCCAAGGGAGGCCATTTCCATAGCATTGTCTTACTTTTAGAAAAGGAAAAAAAAAAAAAAAAAAGAGGTCATCAATGAATCATTCACATATCCACTCAAACACTTCTACTACGTGGTTACTATGTGTATCGCTAGCAATAGAAAAATAAACAAGGCATGTTCTAAAGCTATTCAGAGCATCTAATGTGGAAAGACAGTTATATCTATATCTTTCGAATATAATTTGAAAATGTTATAATAGAAGTAGGGAAAGGGAGTTAAAGAAAAATCTGGGAGGAAGAAACTAGAAATGTTAGTTTTTTGTTAAACATGTACTTTTTTAAAAAGCCCTTTCTTCCATCACACACAGAAACAAAGACATTTCAGATGGCCTTTCCACAGTGCAATGTCTACTCTCCCCACAACTTATAATTTTGAACAGGATTTAAGAAAAGTCAACCCTGTACTAAGACCTGTTCTCTCTAACTACATCATGCCAAAAATCAGGACCTAACTAACAAAGATAAATTGTATTAACTTAAAAATCATAACCCCTGAGTCTGGAAATTCACTCACACACTCACACACATCATATGGTAGTCTCTATAGATAAATTTTCATTTCTGTTTAACTTGACACACATCATGCAAGACAACAGTTCATCTTCAGGTGTTCATGTTCCAAAGAGGGTGGCCCTCCCTATATCAACACTTACTTTTAAAAAAACCTCAATTTACCCTAAAAAAGGAAAAAAAGTAGTGAAAGCACAATAAATAGGACCTTTCTTCAAAGTAGCTGTGGCACTTTCATATTCTCAAAGATTTGTGTTTAGAGGTTCTAACAAAACACTGTTCTCTCTCATCTTTAACTTCAGGATTATTTTTTTTTTCCACATCTCAATCTTGAGAACTTCTTTGGGGGTCAATTAGCTCCTAAACAATAAAAAAAAAAATGGAAGCACAATTTCAGACATGAAATGTAGAACTAGCAATTATCTCTTATATCCAATTTAATTTTCTGAGTATTTCGTTCCTCACTTAAAATGATCCCTCATAGCAAATGACTGCAAGATTAAAGAATGTAAACTACCTTGTTTTAAGATACTGGAGACATTTTTATTTCTTGGACTGATAGGAAAAGACCTATCATTATCCAAATGAGAATATTAAAAGGAGAATATATAGGCTAAAACTATTTGAAGGAGAAGTTGCAGCAGATAAATACATTTGACCAAGTTTCGGCTTTAGAAGGAAACATAGACAAGTAAGGAAAGAAATGGCCAGCTCCCAGACGATCAGGGGAAATAGCTCTAACAAGGTGATCAATCAGTGTAATAAATGTTTTACCCAGATGACATTCATATTATATACAGTCAGAGAGAGAGAGAAGAGAGAGAGAGAGAGAGAGAGAGAAATTTTTTAGGACAAATGTGCTTTAAGCAAGGGTGTTAGGTAATACTGATAGGAATAGCCAAATGACATTCACACACACACACACACACACACACACACACACACACACACACACATATGTGGCATTTTTTCCCTTAATAACTAGTTTTCTAAAGTTTTCTAAACTTACTACTGGACATAACAAGAACCTATAATAAAAAGAGATACTCTCAACTTAATCCCTCTTTCTCTCTATTTCTCTCTAAGAGATGACAGATGATGATAGATGGATGGATGTATAGATAGATAGATAGATAGATAGATAGATAGATAGATAGATAGATAGATTCACTTCAAATATATCTGAAAAATCTCACTGTAGAAATCTTTTTCCTTGTTAAAGATGGTGTTGCTTTTGTTTTTGCTGCTTCTCATCAACTCTTTTTCTTAATCCAGACTATGGAATATCATTCTATATAGTATTCTGAATGGACATCACCTCAATAGGGAAGTTTTCATTCCTTGAAATTTTATGGCTTTCTGTATAAAGGGTTCCAGTTGTTTCTCCACTGGCATTACTTGTGAGTATCAAGAGATAAAAACAATCAAACAAATATGTACAAATACTTTATCACAGAAAATGGACAGTTGGGTACAGTGTACAAATCCTGCTGCAAATATTCTAATTTATTTGGGAGTGAGCAATATTTGTGGGGGTGACTTGTTTCTCCTGAAAAGCATGAAGAAGCTTAAGCCTTTAACTGTTCTCAATGACTATGAGTACATTAAAGCAGCAGTCCCCAACCTTTTTGGCACCAGGGACCGGTGCTCATAAAAGAATCTAATGCCTGATGGATGATCTGAGGTGGAGCTGAGGCCATGATACTGGTTCTGGGAAGAGGCTGCAAATACAGATGAAGCTTTGCTCACTAGCCCACTGTTCACCTTCTGCTATGTGGCTCAGTTCCTAACAGGCCATGGACTGGCACCATCTGTGGCCTGGGGGTTTGGGATCCCTACATTAAAGGATTAATAGAAGATGTATGACATGAATAAAACCACATTCCACACACCATATAGAGCTACCTAGTCTAGCTGCACACATTATTCAAAGTATATAAGAAAAGACAGGATGCAGAATTCTCATTCATAATATATACATTGTTCTTTCCATACTAATTCTTAAAAGAAAATAAATGAAAATACAATTTCAGATAGAAAATGTAGAACCAGCAGTTACTTCTATAACCAGTTTAGTTTTCTGAGTATTTCATTCTTCTCAAAAAAAAAAAAAAATGTTTCTGCGTAGCAAATATCCATTAGAAAAAAGAATGTAAATAATCTTGTTCTTAAGACCTGGGAGAAATTTTTATTTCTCTAACTAGTAGACAAAAATACTAGCATGTTAACCAAAGCAGAATATAAAAAGATGTCTACACACACACACACACACACGACTCAAAGAAACATTAATCACAGCATTAAGCACAGTAACCATGGCAATCTGTTTCCAAAGTGGTAATTCCCAGCCATGGGTTTTCAACAATTTAGGGTATCCCTGTGAATCTCAAGGATTGCTATAAAAATATCATCACCAACAACAAAATGTTGCTTAATTTTATTATGCTATGTTATTAACACTTGGAGGCACTAAAATGACCCCAAAAAAGGCATCACTAAAATTCAAACAATTGTTTTGAACTTTCAAAGATTATAAATAGCATATTCTAGGGGAATTAATATGAAGCTGTGAATTCTCAAAGAGTACTACGTGATATGGCTTGTTCTCATGGCAGTGACCGTGCCCAAGGAAATCAATGAATGTTCCTGCTTTGTAAGATCAAAGCAAGAATATCTGAAGTGGCAGACACTGCCCGTCAGTGCCCTTCCTACATGTCTTCTATAAACTTTTTCTTTCGTCCCAGGCCTCCTTATTTACCAAATCCCTTATCTTCCCTACCATTAGCACTTATCTTTCTCCACAATCCTTTTCAAAGAAACATAGAATGATAGAAAGAAAATAGAGAAAAGAAAGTTGCAACTTTTATTACCAGTTCAGCCACAAACTATCAGTATTATCAGTGCTCTGTGCTTTATTTTCTTTAATACACAAAATAGAGACTGACTTATATGTTCCAGCTCTAACACTTTATAAATACATGTCAGGCATACCTTAAATTATAGAGATGCTATTGCTTTGATGTACGACCCTTACCTGTTTAATTAAGATTGCTACCTTTCAATATTTCACCTTAAAGATTATGGATTTTTTTTTATTTCATGTGGTTAGGCAGTAGTCTCATAAATATTTCAATGAAACTCTCTAAACTTTCATAAAAGTATACAGAGAAAAGGCTAGAACTGAGAGACATGACATCTATTCTACCAAGGGTAATATGTGTCATTAAAGACTAGTTGATAAAGAATTTGTTAAGGAGAGGCAAATTCTGCAGTATAAATCTTATTCTTTATATCTTCTATCTCTGAAAAGGAATGTTTGCAGGATACTGAGGCAACATGACAAAGCAACTTTGATATCCTTAGAACTAAGGTAATTGTACTTAAGCACATATTGTTACATTTTTAAGGGAAAATAACCAGATTTTTTTTCTTTATCCATTAAGAAAGATGGAAGAGAAATAAAAACAATGCAGAACTTAACATATGTGATGTGTGACTGTGACTTGGTTAGCATTCTATAGCTAAAAAAGAAACATAAAGCAAAATAAAAATAAAGTTCACTAGAAATTATATAAAATATTAAAAATAAACAACCATTACTACCCAAGAAGATTAGTGAGGGGTTCTCAAAAGTAGCTAACACTAATGTATGCTCCTGAGAAGAATATCTCCTAAAAACACAGACTTGGCACAGAAAACACCTCCGACTATCATTAGATATTGGATATTTTTGAAGTTATCTGTCAGGTTACAAAAACCTAACTGAAAGAATTAATGCAGATTTCATCTGTGCTGCTGACATCAGGTTACAGTGAAACTTCCATTACTTTAGGGAAAAATAAATGGCATGTATTTTCTGAGTAAATTAAAATCACTGTCTTAAAACTATTTATTAATTAATGCTCAATAAAAGGTTTTTAAAGTAAATATTTATGACTTTAAAACTGCATTTACATAAAACAATAACTCAGATGTAACTTCCCTATCTTTTGAGATCGAGGGAAGACCTCAAAGATTACCCGGAACAGTTAATTCAATCCTTCATAGTAGTTGCAAACTTCCCACCTTCTCGTACTGAACAATTTGACATTTGTCAGGGGCAACTATTTTCAAACGCTCTCACAATTCATTCCAAATAGCTTATAAAACTTTTTCCCTAAAACACAGTTTCTTCCCTAAAAGTCATTATGGTACCAGTTGGTTACAATAATGTTTTTTTAAATTCTTGACAAAAATAATTAAATTCATAACACAAAAGGTAAATAAGAAATTGCACTATTAAGAATGAATTTAAATAGAAGGCTACTATACATTTGAATTATTTCCTTGACTCAATTATATTAAATTGTTTCACAGACTTACCTATGCTTATTATTACCCACACCTCTGTTAGGAAGTCGCTCTATACTTTTACAAAGAATCTGACAGTAGCCCAAGTGACCAAATGAACTCGGAATTGAATAGCTAGACTTTTTCTTAACCTAATCATGGATCGTTTATGTCAATTAGATTGATCACTTTTTTTTTTTAGCATTAGTCAATCTCTGGCCTAGATCTTTGTACATGCACCTTTTTGTCCATGAAATTTCACTTTGTTTCTACATGAAATATTATATATTTTATAGGCCTTTACTCTGTAGTTTTACTACACTTAAAAAATACAACAAACACTTATAATTCAAGACTTTTCCATGGTATTACACTTTATATTAAATGAATCTCCTTAGTTAATTTTTATATATTCATCCATACATAAACATATCAGGAACACTTTTTTGTTTTTGTTTCTGTCATAAGCAAAATGTAACTTGTAAAAGGAAAATACAGATAGAAAAACATTCAAAATGTATTTTCACTTGCAAAATTTTAAATTTTGCAAGGATCCTTAACAAAAATACACAGGTATTTAGAGAAAAAAAAATCAACAAGGCTACCAAGGTTACAATTATTCTTTTCATGGTAGAACTACATTTCCTCATTAGTTCATCATTCCTGAAAGGAATGTTACATGTCTGTAGAGATTTGTTTTGCAAAATTCAGTGAATGAGTTGTTTTCATTAGAAATTTAGAGATTTACAAAGAACTCAATGCTTTCTTAATTTGGGGATCTAGTGCTAGGCAAAGTGATTAGATAAGATAGATAGATAGATAGATAGATAGATAGATAGATAGATAGATAGATAGATAGATAGATGATAGATAGATAGATAGATAGATAGATAGAAAATAGATACATACATACATACATAGATGATAGATTGATAGACAGTTCATACATACATACATACATAGACACATAGACAGACATACAGATATAGATAACTTATTTCAGGATGCAAAGTGCTTTTTATTTTGTAACCATGGTTCATGAAATGCTTAACCATAATGACAGACAGACCAAGGACCATTTCCTCACACAGAACTCTTAAGTTCAAGCATTATAGGTCACAAAGTAACAAAACAGTCCATAAAAGTAGAAAAAAATGAAAAACAGATAACAATCAGCAGGGTTCAAGAGGGAAAAAGGAAAAGGTATGAATATACTTTTAGCCCCCAGCATTCTAAATTCTGGCTAATTTTACACCCAACAATGATGCACATCTTATTTTGAACTATATACATGGCTGTCAATTTTTTAAAAAACTAAAATAAACAAAATCAACATGTAAAGTGTTGGTTTTCATCTTTTAGCATGAACACAGCATCAAAAGAGAATATTTCATTTCCTGGATATGGTACCAAAGTAACAGGATAAAAAGAAAAAAACTTTAAACAAACTGTTTTCAGCAAACTTGGAAGGATATAATCTGCACATTTTAAAAACTGTAAACTCCCCAAGGCAACTGAATTTGGACAGAAATTCTACATAGAAATAATTGTAAAGAAACTCAGAGAATAGTAAGTTGGCCCTTCTATGGCAGATTTCCAAAGATATCAGCAAAAATATTTTCTCTATTTGTGTGGTACTCTAAAGTGCTAAAACTATATTTTTCATATGCAAAATTATCTTGTCAATAGACTAGAGGCCTGGCAGAAGCAAGAAGAAAGATGTGAAGAGAAAATAAAGTGAAGAGTTAGGTTAAATAAATAGCAGTGACAGTTCTCAGAAAATACCAGGAAAAATATACCATCTTGCAGAGAAACTAGCAGAAAAAATGGACGCTATCATCACCCCAAGATTTCACCATGTGTTAAAATGAGAGGGACTAGGTGGTGAGTAGAAATAGTGCAGAAGATGCTCATGGATACAGTTTGAAGCAGAGAAGTAGAAAAAGTGGTGCCACACACATACACAGATGAAAAAAAGATCAATCAGTCAAACAAATAAAGGAGCCATATTAGAAGCAAGCACTCTGCCTCTGTGGAAGCAAATAAAGAGGGAGGCTTAAATTATAAAGATTTGAAGGCTACCTGGATCCTCCCACCTCACAACACCTCTGCTAATATAGCTGAGGCAGGAAGACCCTATTTATTCAATATTGATTATTACACAAGGAGATGGAATGGCACTCATGCAAAGTTACTATTAAAAATATTGGAGAAAGAGCAGTAAAACTTACTAACATATTTTTTTCTGCTAAAAAAAACAGATTTAAAAATTTGACCAAAAATGTTGTCATTAATTTTTTTAAATATATGGAGCTAATGCCTTTAAAAAAGAGATCATGAAGAAAAATGGGAAGTCAGCAGGGAGAGCTTAAATATGACCTATCAGAACTCAAGAAAAAGTAGGAGTAAAAATCTCAGAAATGATGATTTTGGGTAAACAAATCCATATAAAACATAAGGGACAAAAGAGCTAGGAAATTTTTTTTCCTTGTGATGAGAACTTTTAAGATCTACCCTCTTGCAACTTTCAAATATACAATACAGTATGATTAATGATAGTCATCATGCTGAACATTAGACCCCCATGATTTATTTACTTGATAACTGAAAGTTTGTACCTTTCGACCACATTCATTCATTTCACCCACCCTTCATCCTTCACCCCAGGAAACCATCAAACTTTTCTCTGTATCTACAAGTTCAGGTATTTATTGTGTATTTTGGGGGGCGGAATTGGATTTGGGGACTTTTTTTTTTGATTCCACATATAAGTGAGATTATTCAGTATTTGTCTTTCTCTTCTTTGGGTGGGAGGAGAGGGAGAGTAAAGGGAAGTGAGAGAAAATAGAAATGCAGGAAAGAAATATTTTACTATATATTCAATCTTCCAAATTTTTGAAATATGTAAGAGTATTACTTATACAAAACACCCATTAATTTAAAGGTGAAATTTTAATTTTAATGTACAGCTTTTGTTCTAAGGAATAAAAGGATATAAAATTGTCCATCTAATTTAGACTGTGAGATGTATATGAACTTAGTCGTCAGACATGAAACAAGCAATTGCGCTTCTTTTGGACACTGTCTCTTGAAGCTCATAAAACTGTTTTAAAATTGTTATTATTTTGGCATTTGATTATCCCCTTTATGAAATAGGAATCACAGAAGTGTGGGGTTTTCTTTCTGAAAGCACAGAGTATTAGTACACATAGAATTAGTAAGTAGAAAAATGGATGGTATTTTTATTGTTCACAAGGTAGGTCAAAATCTTATCTCTCTAATTATCACTCTTTGGCAAAGACTAATTGGGAAGAAAGCCAAGAATACACATGTAGAATAGAGAGGGGGAACATTTTTTCAGTAGAGAAACAGTGGGGCTTGATAGCTTTTCAATGATTTTATTCATCAAAATAGAATCATCTTGTCACAACATTAATTTTCTACAATTTACTTTCATAAAGCATGGAACACAGGCTTTCTCCATAAATTACTATTTTCCCACTTTCATCATTTCTCTTGTCCTACGGTGGCAAAATGGAGTCAGGAATGTTGGAGATGGGGGGGGGGCTGAAGAAGATGGAGAACAAAAGGAAAAGAGAGACAGCACTTTCAGAGTCAAGACTTTCTTTTGAAAACTGCTCTCCTCATATAGCTACATTGTCTATGAAATATGTGTGGAATGTTGTTTTAAAATACCAAAAGTTTTATCTTAAAACAGTGAATCAGAAATATGAATCTATTTATGGTTAGTTGGGGAAAAAGTCACGAGAATCATATTTGAAAGATGGAATCATATTACTTTTTCTAACCATTCAAAAAGAGTCATGAATATTAATAGTGAGCTTTCAAGTTTGATAGAAACTTTAGTTACAAGGTCAATAAATCAACATTTGAATAGGTTTCACTTGAAAGTATCAATTTATCACAAAACTTACATCCAAAAACAGAGATGTTCCACTTATTTGGAGGTTATTTAATAATATTCTGTACCATCAAGATAATAAGCATTCAGAAGCAAGCAAATGATAAAGGTATCCAAGTGGACAAAAAAAAAAAAATAGTGCCACCAAATCATGTACTTTATTCATAGCTAGTTCCGTAAACCTTATCCAAAGTCCATTTTTTCTTAAATTAAAAATTTTGGGGAAGTTTACCAATCTACCACAAAGTGGAAATTTATATTAGAAAGTAAAGTACATTTACTTAAAGACAGATTCAGCAATAAGAAAATATTTTTTAACATTAAAAATTAGACTATACAAAAAGACAAGAAAAACACAGCTCAAATCCATTTAACACAGAAACAAATAGTCCTAAATACCTTATCTTTAGTAGAAATCACAATATTACAACTTATTTTTAATGTGTTATATCATCCAAAACTATCTGGAAAAGATTAAATTGTATTTAGCATTTTCTGCTTAAAAATGTGTAATATAATAGAGAAAAAGTTATATAAAACTGGTTAAATTTAAAAGTTCTTTAGTTAAAATGTTTACAACATAGAATTCCTAAAATAGTTTTCGGATGTGTCTACCTTCCTCCATATGTGGAGAGAGTCATATTTGTTTGACAATCTGGCTGGACCTGTTTAGGAAGAAAAGGCAACTTAACCCAAGAATCTACTTTGCATGAACCTGACATGTGTTGAAGAAAGAAGAGTTATTGTACTGGCTGAAGCAGATGAATGATAATTAGGAAGAGTTGCAGATTAATTAAAGTAAGGTAGAAACAATAAACTGAGCCCCTCGATTTCTGGCACATAAGCAGGAGTCAATAAAAGTTTTAGGAAAAAGCATTAAGTGGAACACACACAGTCAACTAATCTTTGAAAATGGCACCAAGAACACACAATGGAGAAAAAATAGTCTATTCAATAACTAGTGGGAAACTAATAATCACATGCGAAAACGTACTTTACACCATATACAAAAATTAACTTGAAATGGATTAAGGACTTAAATGAAAACATAATGAAAGAGCTCCTTGACATCAGCCTTGGCAATGATTTTTTTGCATGTGACACCAAAGAACAGGCAATGAAAGCAAAAACTAAAAGGAGACTGACTACATCAAACTAAAAAGCTTCAGCAAAGCAAAGAAAATCATCAAGAAAATTAAAAGGCAACCTACAAAGGAGAAAATATTTGCAAACCATATATTGATAAAGGGTTAATATCCAAAATATATAAAGAACTCATATTAGCTCCTTATTGGAAGCGTTGTTTGCAACTATCTTCCTCCTTAGGTTAGTTGCCTCTGTGTTGTTGATGGCTTCTTTGGCTGTGCAGAAGCTTTTTAGCCTAATACAGTCTAATTCATTTATTTTGGCTTTTATTTCCCTTGCCTTTGTGGCCAAATTAATAAATCTCTCTGAGACCAAGGTCCATAGGTTTAGTACTTAAGTTTTCTTCTTTGTATTTTATTGTTTCAAGTCTTTGCGATTTATTGAACACCTCTGATAAGGGACTAATATGCAAAATATATACAGAACTCATAAATCTCAACAACAACAAAAAACAAATAATTCAATTAAAAAACAGGCAGAAGACCTAAACAGACACTTCCCCTAAGAAGACAAATAAAGAGCCAACAGGTATATGAAAAGGTGTTCAACTTCATTAGCTATTAGGGAAATGCAAATCAAAACCACAATGAGATACCATCTCACACCTGTTAGAATAGCTATTAAAAACAAGACAAATAATAACAAGTGTTGTAAAGGTTGAGAAGAAAAAGGAACCCTCATACACTGCTGGTGGGAATGTATGTTGGTATAGACACTATGGAAAACAGTATGGAGTTTCCTCAAAAAATTAAGAATAGATTACCATATGACCCAGCAATACCTCTTCTGGGTACCTACCCCAAAATTTGAAAACATTTATTTGTAAAGATATCAGTAGCCTTATGTTCTTTGAAGTATTATCACAGTTTCCAAGACATGGAAACAACTGAACTGTCCTTCGATAAATGAGATTTAAAAGCTGTGGTACATATATACAACGGAAATACTACTCAGCCATAAGAAGATAAATACTGTCATTTGCAATATGGATGGGTTTTGACAATATTATGCTAAATGAAATAAGTCAAATGAAAAGTGAAGAACGACGTGATTTTCACTCATATGTGGGATATAAAACTGAAAGCAACAAACAAACGAGACAAACAAAACAAAAACTCATAGACATAGACAACACTACAGTAGTTACCAGAGAAAAAGAAGGGTCAGAAGGAGGTTGAAAAGGATAAAGGGGGTCAAATATATGGTAATGGAAGATTTGACTTTGGGTGGTGAACAAATAATGCAATTTACAGATGGTGTATTATAGAATGGTACACTTGAAACATAATTTTATTAACCAATTTCACCCCAATAAATCCAATAAATTTTAAGAAGAGAACTCATATAACTCAATAGCAGAAAAACAAACAATCCAATTTAAAAAATGGGCAGAAGACCTAAGCAGACATTTCTCCAAAGAAGACACACAAGATGGCCAACAGGTACATAAAAAGATACTAAATATCTCTACTCACCAAGGAAATGCAAATCAAAATCACAATGAGATATCACCTCATTGTTTTTATTATCAAAAAGATAAAAGATAACAAAGCTTGGCAAGAATGTAGAGAAACAGGAAGCCTTGTGCATTGTTTTTGGGCACATAAACTGGTACAGCCACTATGGAAAACAGTAGGGAGTTTCCTCGAAGAGTTAAAAATAAAACTACCATTGCTAGAAGATCCAGCAATCCCTCTTCTGGGCATACATCTAAAGGAAATGAAATCACTATCTCGAAGACCTATCTGCATTTCCATGTTTACTGCAGCACTCCTCACAATATCCCAGTTGTAGAAATAACCTAAGTGCCCATCAATGGAAGAATAAATAAGAAGATGTGTGTGTGTGTGTGTGTGTGTATGTGTGTGTGTGTGTGTGTGCGCACGCGCACAACACACACACATACAATGGAATATTATCCAGTCATGAATAAGGAAATTCTGCCATTTGCAACAACATGGATAAAACTGGAGGGCATTATGCTAAGAAATAAGCAAGACAGAGAAAGACAAATACTGTATGGCATCGCTTTTATGTGGAATCTCAAAAAAAAGTTGAGTTTGTAGAAACAGTAGAATGGTGAGGGTAGGAGGAATGTGGAAACGTTGATCAAAGGGTACAAACTTTCAGCTATAAGATGAATATGAATAAGTTTTGAGGCTCTAATATACAGCATGGTGTCTACAGTTAATAATAACACATTGTATACTTAAAATTTGCTGCAAGATCATAAGCATCCTCATCACAAAAAAAATAAAAAGGAACTATGCGAGGTGATGGATGTGTTAATTAACTTGATTATGGTAAATATTTCACAACAGTCTACAGCCATGCCACCCTGAACAAGCTTGATACCCTCTGATCTCGGAAGCTAAGCAGGGTTGGGCCTGGTCAGTACTTGGATAGGAGACCACGTAGGAAGACCAGGTTCAGTAGGAGTAAAAAATTAAAAATAAGAGATTATAAACTGACAAGGTCCTTGCAATCTGTGAGGTTAACCAAGGGTTGCTTTGTCTAAAAAAATAATACATACATACATACATACATACGTACGTACATACGTACATACATACATACACACATACATAAAATACTTCACAAACATATACATATCTCAAAGCAATCACATCCTACACTTTAAATATATACAATTTTATCTATCAATTATACCTCAATAAATCTTGAGGGAAAGGAACTGAAGTATTTATTAAATATAAAAAAAATAGAAATTGTGGAGGGAACTGTTTAACAAATATTAATTAGGCAACATTATACAAATAGGACAAGAGCAGAGATACAAAAAACAAAAGAATAATCTCTCTTTTTGGCAATAAACAGAGTACAAACATTTGAATGAGAGTAGATGTGCCAAAATTCAGATTCCCAATGAAAAGAACAAATTAATAGGAGAGAAGAGAATGTTATGTATATCCTCAACCCACAGCTTTATTTATCTGAAGTTTACAGATCAGGTTCTTGTAGTCTCTTGGGAATAAGGACATTAAACTGGAGGGTAATGGTTGCTTTAACTTCTCCCTATAAACTCATCAACTATGTGCAAATAGTTTATACATTTAAGCAAGACATTCATAACTCATTTTAAATGGCATAATTTTCCAACAAAATGTTTGGAACTTTTAAAAACCTTCAGTATTCTATAAAAATAAAAGCCTTTTTGGAATAATTGAAACCAACAATGCAAAACGAATGTATTTCCTTGATAAATTTAGTTTTAAGTAAGCTTTAATTTATATGCTAAATTTTTTAATTTAGTTCAAGTCTTGGCAGAGACATGTTTGTTTTAATTGTTGGCCTTCAAAATTCTAGCTTAGGAATAAACATCTGCTCCTTTCCAATATTCTGCATAAAATGGGTAAATTTCTGTAAGTTGTAAATGAGGGCTGAAGACGTACTGTATTGCTTCTAGAAAGGTTACAAGATTGTAGCAGACACTTTATATGAATTCTTTATGAGAGATCTTATAGCATGATATGTATCAACATTAAATCTTCACTAGAGTTCTTATACATTTATATTTAAGCTCTGTTTTGCTGGAAAGAACATAATACATTAGCATCTAAGTGCTGTGTCGAGATATCTGTCTTTGGAACACTGTTGAATATCCTTATAAATTTTGAACTCTTCTCATTGCTTTATAGAGATTCACAAAACAAATGGATCCTTTCTACAAGAAGAAAACCTCCCAGGAGAAAAGCATAAACACAGCCTCAGATCACCCATATTGAAGGCCATGTCAACAATTTGACAAATAATAATATACAATGTGCTATATCCTTAGGAAGAAATTAACAAAACTACCAGAGATTAAAAATTATAATTGTTAAGACATTTTAAGAGGTAACAATCATCTTTTGCAAATTCCTTAACAAAACTGAATTCTGAGAGAACCCAATTCCTATTATAATTTTTTCTTCCTTCAATGGCAATATTCATGAAGGCACTGCTAAGAAAATCTGTATCATCAGAGCCATGCAGTCACAGATCCAGGGCAACAATGACAGTGACCATGATTAACATGATTGAAAGAATCTATGAATTGGGACCAAGCTGATATAAAGATGTAAAACTCAGATAATATCAATATTCCCTGAAAATTTGCAAAACATTTTCTCATGGGGTATTTTATGTACTTAGTTTCTTCTTCTACCTACCTTTTAAAGTAATATACAGTTGTCATACAATGGTGTCTAGCCATGTTAGTGATGTTCATGATTCCATATTTGCTTTAGATAGTGGTGAAGGACCAAGAAATATATATATATTAACAGAACAGTTAACCTGCTAGACACTAAGAGCCAGTCAGAAGCCTAAAGTAAGATCTCTGCTTAACTTTTTCAATCACTAAGTATTGACTGAATAAAGCAAGGTCCAATCACAGAATAGCAAATCGCAGAGTCCGGAGAAAATTTCTAGAGAATATCTCAATGGCAGTAATTCTCAAACTTTAAGGTACACAAGAATCATTGGTAAGTTTGTTAAAATAGTTTTTGGGTCCATCCTCTGAGATTCTAACTCAGGACATCAGGAGAGGCCAAGAATTTAGAGTTCTAATACTGCTGGCGGTGCCAATGCTGCTGCTCTGAAGAACACACTTTGAGAATAACTGCCCCACCACTATTAAATCAGAATCTGCATTTTACAAGATTTCCAGTACATCTAATTGAATCCACATTAGAGGTCGACAAGCATTGCTCTAGGAATGAATAAATGAGCTCCTTTGTTCCCTTCTCTTCTGCTATAAGGATAGGAAGTTGGGCAAAAAGGAAGACATTTTCAAAAGAAACCAAAACTTAGTGCTTAAATTACATTCTTTGTCATAAAACAAATGTATCTGGCCAACTTCATTGAGCTCACCTTCCTCAATGAAGTATAACCCTCCTTTGCTTATTCACTTCTCCATCCTTACTCTGCCTTACCTAGGGCTTACCACAAAGTAGGGGTCCCATTGGGACTCCAGTCTGCATGTTGTGGTTTCTTGAAAAAAATCTATATTTATATAATTTTAATCTATAAAATAAAAATTATATCAATATTAAACAGAGAATTAAGTTTGAATTATGTATTTTTTAAAAACTTTTCACGTGAATAAATTGACAAGAAATTCACAGAAAACTGATCTTATGTCAGATTGATCTGGGGTTTAGAAACATGGTCACAACAGTAATCAATGTCACCAGGTCTCAGAGATAGAGGAAGGAAAGACAGCCTCCTGGCTGCTTGTGTTATGTGTAATTTAATGTTATACGTAATTACATAGACTAGACAAAGGATACCCCCAACTGAACAACACAGAAGACTAAACAAACATTCTAATGCTACATGAGATGAGCATCCACATAGGCATAAAATGAAAGATGTGAAAATATCAAGCTTTTGGTAATGGGAACTGCTTGAATTCAGGTGCTATTAACACTTCCTCATGCTGATTCACACGATTGTAGATTCAGCAACTCCAGCAGCAAAACAGTTTGTCTGTTAATAAGCTACAAAGACAAGAGAAGAGACCAACATCCAATCACAAACTGCAGAACTGTATGCTGAACTGGCAAACTTCTTCCATTCCACCACAATAACCCATCTCTCCTTGCTTTACTTAACCTAAAAAAAAACTGTCACACAGACCTTACCCCAATTATTTCCATACTCAATGAGCCTCTTACTAATATAAAACCTGACACATATGTAAGTAAATTTTAGGTCTGTTAAGTACCCAGAGCAAAGGAGGAGGACACAGAAACACACCAAGCTTAGTCTCATTTTCTCTGAGAAATGCAGTATGCTGGAAGACAGCACTGGACTGAGAGCACTGAACCAAGGTTCTAATGCACGCCAGTTTTTCTACCAGATACATTAAAGCAGTTCACTTGGCCTCCTTTATTTCATTCCTTCCCAAATGAGGCTACATTATCATTAAGATACTTCCACACATAGGATCTTCTGATTGTGCTGGGTATCCAAGCTATGGAAAGCCAAAGAAACAGCTGGTCAGCAGCAAACGGAAAACGATGATCTTGAATGAGACCGAGGAGGGGTATTTTTGCTAGCTCTACGCAAAGCATCCTAATTCAGGTCAGAAACTGGGACACCTAATAAGATTTATTCATGTGAGCATCCTTCCTAACTTATTCAAACAAAAGTCTTTCATGAACACACCCAGATGCTGAAATCAGGATTTCCATCCATAAGTGGTATTGGGGATAAAAATATGACCCAGAAAGTTAAAGCTGTTTCTAAAAACTCCACAACTGCATGGAAAATAAAGGCCTCACTCACCCTTATTCCCACAACATCCTGCATGTTTTTTTAGAGACAAATCAGAAACTCTCTTCTTTGAAGACATATGGGTAATTTCATGCATAAATATCTATGAGAATGCCTGTATGGGACCTCATTCTTTGGGGACCAGGGATTTTATATTAAAAGAACCATCTATGTCAACTATATCTACAGGATGTATTTAAAGGAAGATTGAAAGCATAAAACTGAAGGAAGTGGTTTGTTTGTTTGTTTGTTTATAAAAGGCCAAATAAACCTTTCAGAAATGAATATCTGTCATTTGCTTTCTCAGCATCCATGTTTCCTTCTTATGACAACAGCTGCAATTTTTATTTGCAAACTATCTCTGCTGTTTTCAGTCAATGGACTCAAGTCTTCAGTCCCAGGGTTCCTTTCCCTCCAAGAATTATATGTTCTGCATGAATCAGTTTGTACAGATAACTAAAATTGATCATTAAAATCTGAAATGAAGAAAGGAAAGGAAGAAAAATGCATGAACCACCTTTTTCTTATTTTGCTTCCAGAATACTCCTACAGAGCTAATAGAATTGAAAGCAACAAAAAGACTTCAAGGATCTTCCTCTCTCAGGTTGAAAACCTAGGGCATGAAGTACAAAATCACACCATATAGAGGCCAAAAAGAATATAGCCAGATCTTCTATCCAAGAATTAGGAAAAAACCAGAGGTGGGGAAAGACAAAAAACCTGGGGCAGTTGAGCAGTAGCCTTTTTTTAAATATCAGAACCCTGATTTTTATTCAGAAGCCTGGCTTTTAAACTATGTTTTCCAGTCTTTTTTAAATGGAGGAGTAGTCATGTGGCTGTTTCTGGGCCAATGATTTATAAGAACAAGTATGACGTTGGCTTTCAAAGGCTCTGTAAAAAGACAACTTAATGAAACAAAGATGTCTGATCAGACCTTGTTCTGAGAACTCTGATGATAAGGAAAGTCTTCACTCAGCACCCCATTGCAGTAAACTATTAATGAAGGAATATCATGAAGAATAAAGAACTGATTGCAAATGTACAAAATAAACAACAAATACCCTTACCAACAACAATATGAAATTACTTACCAGTCATACTCTACGGTTATATCACAGTAGTTATAATGTTGGAGGTCACTGGGTCATAAACCGAAGAATGATTCTCTCACATTTAAGAGTTATTTAGAGGACTATAGGGCATTCAAGGTTTAGCAGGAGTCTATGCTTTCACAGAATCTATTATGTACGTAATTCTTTTATCCTTGTTCCTGAAAGCCAAATCAGGGCTTGTATAATATATAATTATATATTACAATCAAGTTTTTAAGAATTTCTAATAAAATAGTTTACATTCATATTATAAGTGAACAAATGTTTCTATACCTACCTTTTATCTTTAGTTAATATGATGCTTCCTAAATAAGCCAATTTTTTAAAGAAAAAGATGTGTTTTTTCATAACAAATTTTATTCCACTAAAGCAGCAAGAGCCATATTAATACCCCACTTTTTGTTTTTTATTTTTTAACTTCCCAATTCTAGACATCGGGAATCTCATGAAAACTTTCACTTCAACCAGCATAATACCTTGCAGGAGGCAGGAGCTCAATATTTATTTGTTAAGGTGATTTCAACTTACAAACACATTAGCTGATTAAAGTTAGCCTAAGAGCTCATCACTAAAAAAGAAAACTGTAGTGAAGTATCCTCTTTTTGATCCTGACGCAGATATTTAAAATTCGTTATTGCAAAGTGAAAAAATATATATAGTCTTGTTGGCTAAAAATGGATCCTTTGCCACATCACTCACTGGCATCCTGTGAATGGCCATAAATCACAATTGGTCCTAGTCACGAAAGAAACTGTGTCAACTTGAGCTCACCTGTCTTATAACACAGCTGCAAGGGTGAAATCGAACAGATATTTAAGTGTTGGGAAAGAAACACTGCTATACGGAAGCAAAGAAATGGTATGGGTAGGGATTACAGGCACATTATATCTTTCTATAGCAATAGATACCTGCCAGAAAATGAGGATGAGACTAGTCTGTCTCAGCAGGGTTTAGTTTTATCTGATGACAAAAGAGGCCCAACACATTGTAGTCGTAGTGCCAACATATATAATATTTTAGGTGGCATCTCTTTTCTGCACCAGCAGGACTGCTAACCATTCAAAAGTCTTAAAATCTTAATTTTGGGGCAGACCATTGGCAGGTTGGAGAGAAATGGAATTAAAGTTGACTTTTAAGAAAATAGGCACATGTCTTGGATTTCCATATTAGATGCACTATGGCTATTTTTAAAGACCAGATAAATTACAGAAAGAACACAGGTACAGTAGTCAACACATCACATGCCTTCTAAAAATCCTAGAAGACTGGGAGTCCATATCATCTCTTTGGGATTGGAGACACTATCAAGGATTGCAAATAGATGATGCACAGAAGAGCCTTCCAAAATTAACTCCTCTCCTTTCCTGACCCAAAAGAAAGAGGCCCTTCCACTCAAAGTAATTCCCTATCAAGAATGTTTAGGGGGGAAAAAATGAATATTTTTCAGACAATTGGGAGTTGTTAGATGGATGGCATAAGGTAGAAACTGACTTGGAACTGATTATGGGATCACTAGAAAGGGTCAGAAGTGTTCATTTTTAATTATTACTGGAGTTTCTATAAAATCCCAAGAAAGTCATTATAGTTTATTAATTAAGGTTATAATCCACACATAACTAGGCTACAAATACCTATAACAGATGTTTTCCTGGAGAAATAAATTGAAACTACCAAAGGTTTATCAAACTGCAGGATTTCAAATGCAGTTACAGGAACATTGGTCACCAAAAACTCAATTTGCCAAGAAAAATTTCCTACACAACGCAAACATCAGACAAGATGACATATACACCTTTTATCTCATAACATCTTAAATTTTAGATGAATGACCTTGAATTTTGGCTTGAATTTGCTTCACAACCAATAGCTTGCCAGAGAAAACTATCCATAGTTGGATCCTATTATTTAATACTCTAAATCCACAGCTCAAAGTCAATCTATCAGATTAATTGAACGTATCTATAACTAGTGATGGAAATTAAAGCTGATTATGCTATGAGCTCTGACTTCACTATTATTAAATTATTTGTATTGTGTAAAATGACTTCATATTGGCAAGTGGGGAATATATAAAACTGTGCACCCTTCCTATCTACAATATACATACAGTCACCCTTTTGTATCCACAGTTTCTGCATGCACAATTCAACCAACCTCAGATTAAAAATATTTTTTAAAATGTTACGTCATTGCTGACATGGACTATGTAGTTAGGCCTATAGGGATGCATCTGTACTGAACATGTACAGACTTTTTCTTGTTATTATTTTCTGACAATACAGTATACTAATTATTGTATTAGGTATTATAAATAATCTAGAGATGACATAAAGTATATGGGAGAATTTTCATAGTGTGTAGGTTATATGCAAACACTACATCATTTTATATAAGGGACTTGAGCATCCTAAGGTTTTGGTATTTGTCAAGTTCCTGGAACAAATCCCCTACATGTACTAGGGGATGACTGCACATGCCTATGCACACTCTGAGGGGCAGTGTGGTGTGACTTTGAGCCAGAGTAGGGAACAGTTCTAGTCCTAGCTCGGCCACTATCTTGCTGAAGACCTTGGGCAAACATGACTGCTCTGGGTTTAGGTTTACACATTAACTAATTTAATAAACGTTATTTAAATACAGACCTACAAAAACACAACTTTGCTCAACTATAAAAGGGGAAATTAGACCTACTTTATAAGGTTGCTGTCAGAATTAAGTGAGATAATAGGCATATCTGCATCCAAGACACATCAATTCCATTCCTCTTCCATCCCAAATGTCAGGCTCTGTGTTAGGTCTGATACCCAGTGAGTGCTTTGGAAGTCCTCATCACATTCATCAACTGGTAAAGCCTCTTCCCTACTAGTCTGTAAAATCTATCAAAACCAGGATTTTCTTCTTTCTTGTATACATATACATCCTCTGAGCCTGCATATGCCTCAGCACACAGTAAGCACTTAATAATATATTGTTGATTAAATAAATTCTCTCTTAATCCTTAAAATAACTCAGGATCAACTAATTTTACAATTATGGAACTAAATAATGTGATACACTTTGTTTGTAAAATCAGGTGATCAGTCACTTCCAATTCACAGTTAAGATTCTTATATTTTCCAATATTTTATCATTATGTAGTTCTTCC
This sequence comes from Eonycteris spelaea, assembly GCA_003508835.1. NCBI lineage: Eukaryota > Metazoa > Chordata > Mammalia > Chiroptera > Pteropodidae > Eonycteris > Eonycteris spelaea. The sequence continues at coordinate 6,694,029 of PUFA01000043.1, read as the reverse complement.
TAAATAATTTATACTTATATTTACTGCTTAAACATAATCAAACCATAAAATTAAATTTGTACTTCCTTATCTTTAAAGAAAATAAATTTGAACTTAAAAAACAGAATGGCTTGTTTAGAAGAAAATTTTATTCTCACATCTCGTACAAACTGTCTAAATTGGGTTATTCCTAAGAAATTCTCCCAAGTAATTTTCCCAACCTAAATTTCCATACACTTTTTCCCAAATAAGAAGCTAAATAAACAATCAAGAGTGATGTTCAAAAAGTGGAGGCAATCATATCCTAAAGCATTTCTTCAACAAAATTTAGATTATTTTGTTTTAAGGTCAACGAGGTAATCATGCCTAGTATCTTTCAGAAGATAACTGTAGCCCCCTAGTCTGGAACCTGAATGAAAAAGACTTGGTTAGATGCAGCAAATGTCAATAGGCTCCACTGGCTCTGAGTCATTATTTTCATACTCCCCCAATCATAAATTCACCCATAGACCTTTTCTACAAAAAACAAAACAAAACAAAACAAAACAAAAACAGCTTTGCTAGATCACGAATTCACCTTTACAGAATGATTGCCTCCTCGTAGGCTTTCCTTATATGGAGTATTCTCAAACTTACCATCTAATCTCACTCTTCTTCAAAGGTAGCCTCTCTCTTACCACTTACAAGCTTCACCACTAAAGGAATAAATGCATATTTGGGCACTCAGCAGATATTACATTCTGCTGCATCAAAAGGATCTCATAAATTTGTTTTAATTTAGTAATATAACAATTCTCTAGATTCAAAAAGTTGTTGAGACTAAAGTCATAAAGCTTATAATGACAAACCCAGAATATAACCCAAAGTCAGACTTCATATCTAATGCTGTTTAAGAGAGAGAGCAAGGGATTCTGGTCAAGATGACATAAAGGTAGATGCTGTGCCGCTCCCTCTCATGACCACATCAAAATTACAATGAAACTACAGAACCACCAGCACTGGGAGTTGCCTGAAATCTTGATGAACAGAAGTCCTACAACTGAGGACATACATTAAAGGTCACCTCTAGACTGATAGGAGGGGTGGAGATGCAAAATGAGCCAGTTCCACAACTATGTGTGGCGGTCGAGAATCAGGAGGGTTATTTTAGCTGTAGCAGACACCCTGAGGAGCAAGGAGTCCTGGCTTTACACTGGGCTCCCCATCCCTGGGTTTCAGTGCCAGGAAGAGAAGTACCCACAACTTCTGGCTATAAAACCCAGTGAAGACTGTGGCTGAGTGAGACAGAAGGCTGCAGGAGTCACAGACATTCCTATTAAAGGACCCATGTGAAGGCTTACTCACTGATTGACTCACTTTCTCTGAGCCCCAGCACTGGGGCAGCTATTCGAGGAGTGCTGGGAACATACAAGGAAGAATTGAGCTGTCAGGCTTCAGGGCGAGAGCTAGAGGAGCAGCTTTCTCCTGGACAGAAAGCTGGCAGTATCCATTGCTCCTTTGTTGAGTCCTCCCCCATCCCCAGCATGAAGACACAGGTGGCCACCATATCTGAGTCTCCATCATCTGGTTAAGATAGGTTGCACCACCCAGGATGGCCTAGAGGACATTGGACTAAGTAGAATAAGTCAGATAGAGAAAGAAAAATGACATATGATTTCATTCAGATGTAGAAGCTAAAGAATAAAATAAACAAAACAGGAACAAATTCACAGATACAGAGAACATGTTGAGGGTTGCAAGATAGGAAAGGGATTGGGGGTATGGGTAAAAAAGGGAAATGATTAAGAAGTACAAATTGGTAGTTACAAAATAATCATAAGGATGTAAACTATAGCATAAGGAATATAGTCAATAATATTGTAATAACTATGTACAGTGTCAGATAGGTACTAGATTTATCAAGGTGATCACTTTATAAGTTATATAAATGTCTAATCACTGTGTTGTACACTGTAACTAATCTAATATTATATGTCAACTATAACTGAAAAATAAAAAAATATTTTAAAAAAGAGAACAACATGATTTATAATTAAGGACAGTGTGGTACACAGAATATCTATTTTCTACACTCACCTCCCTCCACCTAAAAATTCAAATATAAAGTAATGTTTCAGCGTACTCTGAAACTGATAACTTATGACAGAATAGTCATTACATCACAAAGACTCTTATTAGCCATTGACTATGTTCTCAGTACTTAAAGTATGAAGTTCTTTAAGGTAGTAAAAAAAAAGTTTCATTCTTTGTCAAGGGGAACCAGAAACTGGTTTGTTCAACAGAGAATTTCCATAGGCAAGCAGCCCCTGTCTCAGACTGCACCTACAATAAACATGTTTATTAGCAAACACAGTATCAGAAAAACATATTGTGAGTCTTAGAAACAACATATGCCTCCTTTCATGGGGGTTGCTATGGTGCTAGGCATTCTTTTTTTCCTGCATTTCAGAGAAATAACTGTCAAATGAGGGTCTATAACAGATAAAACACAATAAACAATAGCATCAACTTCTGCACTCTTGTTGTAAATGGTTTCCCTATGCTTTAATTGAAAATGTAAATTTTAATGCCTTGTGTGTTTTCTCAAAATAGTTTGGGATAAATTCTCTTACAAGGAAAATTTCTATATTTACCATCTCCATTCAAGGCCCAAAGATTACAGAATTCACAAACATAAATCAAGAACACACATACTCACACAACCCAGTAGGAAAGGAGTTATGACAACAAAGTCACTGAATGAAGCAAAGAAACACAGAAAGGAGACTGTGGCCCTTGTCCTAGAATTCAGCTAAGGCTTTTCTAAAAGCCTGTACCAAAAAAAATCAAGAAGCAATAACACAGTTACATAACTTTCCTGAGGTTAAATATATAATAGATCTTGGGTAATTGTCCAACCCAGGTTATATCTTCAGGGGATCTAGGGAATCTAAAATTTCTCATTAAAAAAAACAAAAAACAAAAAAAACAAACGTGGGGTTTCTGGTTTAAGAAAAGTCTTAAAGTTATAGATGAGTATTGCTAAATTGCTGGTCCCTAGTCACATTTCAACCCTTGACACATTTACTACTTGCTTCAGTCACCTAGGGCTCTCTTCTGTCTTGAGAAAGCTCACGTACCATCTCATACTGAGCCATCTACTATTTCTCATTGACAGGTCAGGTCAAATGTGACCAAAACTTAATTCACATTAAGTTCTATTCATAGAATCTTCACCCATATCAAGACAGTTGAGTTTATTAGTTTAATTTTGCATTGTTTTTCTATTCTGTCAAAACTCAAGTTTATAGATATTTCTACTTTCTCAGTCTATTTGTCAATAATTTTCCTTTCAACAGAGATAGTAAGACAGGAGTCAAGCAAAGCTTCAATGATATCATTTGACATTTTCTAAAATTTCCATAAATGTTTTAACTTTTTAACCTAGAATATAAAATCCTTGAAGAAAATGTCTGTGTCTTCTATATTCTAGCAAGATACAGGCTCAATACAATTTCCAAATCACCTTTAATACTAATTATAACCATGAAGAATGTTGAAATTTCTACTATAAATTATCAAATATGTGGAAGAATAATCACATGAATGAAAATTGATGAGTTTCACAAGATTCGAGAAATTCTTCTGTAATTTAGTATGAATAGAGATATACATATGGAATAATTTCTACAATGAATTTACTTAGTTTGCTATTCTAAAATTTATTCACAAACAATAGAAATCATCAATCTGAAGGACTGGATTCATCTCTATATAGACGAGACATTTTTACACATTTTCTCAAAGCATTAGCCATATCAGCATATTAAGTACCATGAAGATTAAAAGGAAATAATTGTACTGGGTGAAAAACCCCACTTTAACTTATTAAAATTGTTCTCATTTTTCTTTTTTTAATTTTATTTATTTATTTACTTATTTTTATTATAGTGACATTGGTTAACTAAATCCAGTAAATTTCAGCTGTACAAATCAACAGTAAGGCATGTGTGTATATGTATATATATATATATATATATATATATATATAATATATATATAATATATAATTGCATTGTGTGTTCATTACCCATTGTTAGATTTCTTTCTGTCACATTTGACCCCTGTTACCCCTTCTACCATCCCCCACCTCTCTCCCCGCTAGAACTAAAAGAACAGACTTATTTTTAATCTAATTTCCATTACTCCTCACCCATTCACTGATGAGACAGATGACAACTGATCCTATTTTTCATCTTTTTATTCTACATAGAGAAATAAAATGCACCATTGTCCTAAGCTACTTTATTTCCCCTTTGTGTCTTTATCCACTAAACAAACACAGCCAACTTCTGTCAAGCAATGTGCTGGGTACCGGGGTTCCATCTAGTCTACTTCACTGGTTTCCCCACTTTGCCCCAATCTCCAAGTGCTGAAGTATCCTGAAACTCAGCTCTCAGTCTCATTCCCATTAGTCTACGCCTACTCATTTGGTGGTTCAGATAGTCTCCTCGTTTAATTAGCATCTATTGTATGCTGATGACTCCCGTATTTATATATACTGAAGACCTCTTTCCTGAACTCCAGATACATGTATAGAATTGCCTACTCATCATCTGTCATTTGACGTCTTATAGAATCTCAAACTTTTAACATGCCCGACACTAACTACAGATCTTTTCTACCAAATCTGCTCTTCCCACACACAGCCTTCCTAATACAATGATAGCATATTCATTCTTCTAATTAGGCTGAGAACCTCTTTCTGCTGGACACCTCTTTCTGTAGTATCATACATCCAAGCAATCAAAAAACCTATTGGCCTTATTTTAAAGGACAGCACATCCAGAATCCAATGCCTTCACATCACTTGCACTACTTACACCCTGGTCCAAGCGACATAATCTCTCTCTTAAATGACTTCAATGGGATGATCCCCCTGCTTCACACTTGGCATCCTTTGGCCTCTATTCAACATCATAGCCAAAGGCATCCTCATACTATCTCCTGCTATTCCTTAAACAGTTCTGGAATGTTCTCCCTTAGGAACTTACACTGGCCATTCACTCTATGTCCAAAAGAATTTCTCCAGTTACCCGCATGGCTAACTCCTTAATGTCCTCAAAGTATTTACTCAGATATCATCCTCCTAATGAGGCCTACTCTGATAATCTATTTAAAATTGCAAACCATCCCTGACCCTGGCACTCCCTATTCTTCTTGTCCTGTTCTAGTTATTTTTCCATTCATCACCATCTTATAAATAGAATGTCTTCCCGTCAATAAAGAATTGAAATTTTTCTTGCTTTCCGTCTATAGATATATCAGAGTGTTCAAAAAAAAAAATACTTGGCACATAGAAGGTGCTTAATAAATATTCAGTGAATGAGAAGGAAAATTAAAGTTAAGAACACAGTCACAACCTCCAAGTATCTCTCAGAAAAGTAGAAGAGAGGCAAGTAATGATTGCAATTCAATAGTAAAGACTATAATAGAAGACAGCATGGAAAAATCATGCAAAAATATAAGATGTACTTATCTCTAACCAAGATGGTTTTGCCTATCTGATTTTTTACTAAACTTTATTAAAAATACTATATAAACTAAACAATTATGTATTGAATTACATATTTACTCATCTATTTTTCTTACTTACCTAATATCTGAATAAGAAGTAAGAATAGCTGATACACAGGTTGTAAGAAGGCCATTGTTTAATTAGTTTACTGTGGTAGGCAAATGAACAGCCCTTCAAAGATGTCCACATCTAATCTTGGAACCTATGAATATGTCATATTACATGACATATAAGAAGTAAGGCTGCCAATAAAATTAGGATTGTTCAACACCGAACCTTAAAATAGATCATCCTGGTTTACCCGTGTGGGCCAGGATCCTTGTGAATGGAAGAAGGAGACAGAAGAGATGGTCAGAGAGACTTGAACATGGTACTCTGCTAGTACCATGATGGGGGGGGGGGGGCGGTGGACCACAACCAAGTAATACAGGTAGGCTTTAGAAGCTAGAAAAGGCAAGGAAAGGGGTTCTCCCCTAGAGACTCCAGAAAGAAACACAAATGGTTAACATTCTGATTTTTAGCCCAAGAAGACCGGAAGACCCATTTTAGATTTCTGACCTCCAGAACTGTAAGAAATAACATGCTTTTAAGTCAAATTTATAGTAATCTGTTACATCTGCAATAGGAAATTAATACATCTACTGAGCACAAAACTCTATTAAATGGATTATAACTTCAAACAAGAAAAAAAATGAAACCATTTCTCCTCTCTTCTTGCTCAATCCAATGCAATCTTCAGAACGTGAAAACTTTGGTGAATCTGTGTATCTATGTTTATATGCACTTTATAACATTTTGTAAATAAAAACAACCATGCTGTGTATGCATGTACAGTCCACAACCTGGTATTTTCATTCTGTATATGACATACTTTCTTCTCAGTTTACATAGATGTGCTTCATTGTTTTCATGCCACATAGTTTCTAATAGTAAAGCTGTAAAAAGATGAATTTAACTATTTCCACATTAAATATGCATTTAAAGTGTGTCTAATTGCACTATTTTTCTAAGCATGGAAATCTATATTTTAAAGTGTTTCTATGAAGGTTAAGGGATGGTGACTGATATAGTGTGGCAAAATGGGAAAAAGCACTGGGACCAGTTTTTAAGGAAGAACTTCGTGTCCCAGCTGTGAGCCTCTCTAGAAATTGGAATTACCTAAATTTCAGATAGTGCCTCACTCAAGGTCATACACTTGGGGAGTGGAGGACAGCTTCATCCATTGACTAGAGGTAAGGTATAAAACTTTGGTCACTTTGGAAAAACATGGGACTACACTAATAAAACATTTTAGCCCTAAGCTCTCTATGTGGTTGGCCAAGTGGACACCTTGACTTTTCCCTTTGCACAATCCTGACTCCTCTGCCTTTTTTGCACTGTGTTGTTCCCAAGGACACCCACTAATAAATATCTAACACGCTAAACCCTGTCTCAGACTCTACTTCCCAGAAGACCCAAACAGTGAAGCTTCAAGTCTGCATTATAAGCATCCACTACTCTACTATGTTACACATAGGATAGGTTATCTCCACCGGAAATACAATTACAAATTATTTCAGTTGATCTACGTGTAGAATCTTAGTTCCATATTCAGAGATTAAGAGCATGTCTTGTCTTGTTTACAAGGACACTGAATGCCTCACGCTGCTTCATTGTTATTTTTCTTTAATATAGCAATGGACAGCTTAGCTTTCTTTGTCAATAGCACATCTAACCCATCTGAATCTAATTGGTATTTTTCCTTACTCTTCCCTGAGGAGCAGCTTTTTTCTATGCTATCACTTCTCTTTCTATTCATCCAGCTATTTACTACATTTCATTGTTTTCCCCCTTCCCCTCCACCCCCCCCACAAAAAAAAAATATTTCTTTTTAACAGTCAGGTACTAAAACTTACTTTTATTAGTAGGAAAAAAAAAAAAAGGAAACATCCTCAAAATATTTCCTAAAAAGGAATCTAAAGGTACCTAATTTGGTACAAAAACCTTTAAGAAACCATTATGATGAAGTAAGTCAAATTTTAATTTAGTGAATATGAAATCTCATTATATTAAACAGTATCTCGTCTTAAAACTTCAAAATATTAATAGGATAGCACAGCAAAATGTGTCATATGCAACCAGACCCTAAAATGTTACGTTTTTATTTTAGAAACATTTTTATTATTGTTGAAATGAAAATTTTAAAAGAAAACCTACTATCAGTTTCTTAACAGCACATAATTTATTCATAAAAGTCAATCCCCCAAAAACATGAATTCCGTCATCAGCTCAAGAAGCAGATACTATGTTATTTTTTTTCAAATGGCTAAGTGGCACAGGCAGCAATAAAATATGCAGAGAAAGAAACATGTCACAGAAAGATGTGACAATTTTGATAAATGATGATAAATTGTAATGTAGATAGCAGTTTCTAAGCTGTTTTCAAAAAAATGTATTTTAATGATGATTTTTGCCAAATGTCATTTTGAAGAGATGTTTTATGTAAAACCAATGTCAAAAAAATTGGGACCTTATTAAAAACTAGAGAATTATATTTAGTTTTAAATAAAATTATATTACTTCAAATAAAAATCCTTTTTAGATTCAGTCAGTTCCTTAATATGTTAAATACAGTGATCATCCGATCCAGTATTTTCACTCTTATGTATAAACCCAAGAGAAATAGAAATATATGTTCACACAAACACTTGTACTTGAATGTTCATAGCAGTATTCATTACAGACAAAAAGTAGAAGAATCCAAACTGATGAATCAATATACAAAATATGGTATATCAACACAATGGAATATTATTCATCAGTAAAAAGAATCAAAATACTGATACATGCTACAACATGAATGAACCTTGAAAACATTATGGTAAATTAGGGAAGCTAGTCACAAAAGGCCACCTATCACGTGATTCCACTTATGTGAAATATCCGTGATAGGCAAATCCATAGAGGCAGAAAGCAGATAAGTGGTTGCCTAGAGTTGGGGTGTTGAGGGATGGGAATAACTGCAAATGGATATGGGGTTTCTTTTAGGAGTGATGAAATGTTTTTAAATTGTATGTAGTGATATGTACAACTCTGTGAAGATACAAAATCAGCAAATTGTACACTATTAATGGGTGAACTGCATGCTATGTGAATTATATCTCAATAAAGCTATTACAAAGTGCCAGTAAAAAGGCCAGTCATGTTATAGCTATTTATAACTTGTGTTGACTTTTACAAAGTGTAAATCTCTAATTATCAAAATATTTTTAATGTTCCCAAATCTCATTTCATTTCTTTATACAAAAACATCTGCCTATCCCACTAAAAATACTACAAGTGAAAAGAAGAAAGTGCTTCTAAAATTAAATGGTGTTTTCAAAACAGATTTCTCCTTAATATATTTAATTTTGATGATTTGAATGTGAGTGATCTACAAGTCTATTAGCCATGGTTAAATTCTGAATCTCAGATAAGTATCCCCAATATGAAAGCACATTAATAGACCATTCTCCTCCCAGAACAAGCTGTGGAGACTAAATGTTTAATATTTAGCTAGAATTAAAAAAAAATAAAAATAAAGAGACAAATTTGTAAAACATAATAATAGTTTTAGATTTGAAAATATTTTAATGATTCATCCACTTCAGGATGACTGACATGGCAATATTTGAGAACTGATTCCATAAATTTTGTGAATTCTCATATCACTTTACTATTTTGACTATTTCTATTTACATTGAGCTTAAATTGATTCCTATTTTTTTAATTAGCCATATATAAAGCAATAATATCAATGAACTTAATAAGTTTTGTAAACTATTCTAACAAACATTAAAATACAGAGTAAGACTTAAAATTCTGACATGTATATCACCAAAAAACATCTTACATATATCAGTACTATATATACCAGACTTTGGGAAAAACTGATCTAGTTTTATCTTCTAATTTTACAGATGAGAAAGTTGAACTTCCTGGTGGCTCTCAAGTCTGTGTACATTAGAATCACCAGGAGGGCTAGTGTTAAAATGCAGGTTGCTGGGCTCCCTTCCAGGGGGTAGGTCTGGAATGAGGTCCAAGAATTTACATTGTAACAAATATCTAAGTGGTACCCATGCTGCAGTGCTAGGGACCACCTTTCAAGAACCACTAACCAAAATCAACCTACCCAAAGTTAGAGTCAGACCAGAATTTAAAATAGAACCCACTCTTCACTTAGATGCTCTATAATTATAAGCTTTATCAAAAATACTTTTTAAAAAATTTAATTCTGCTGGATTTTATTTACTTGCACTTAATTTTAGTCTTTTCCCAAAAAGTGGGAATTATTAAATGCTAAACTAAAGATCAAGTTTAAGCATTTTTAAGAATTCTAAAGAGTTGTTATAATAATTAATAAAAAGTTAAGAAAAAGAACATTACAATCACCTCTGAGGACCCCTGAGTCTTATTTCTTATTCACATGCATTCCCTTATCCCTCTGAGATAAATATTATCTTCAATTTTGTTTCTTATCTTTTACTTGCTTTTCTTGAGAGTTTTATCACAGTTGTATCTCAAAATAACATATTGTATAGGCTGTGTGTTTTGAGCTTTATACTATATCTTTTTAATGCAAATTGCTTTTTTACTCAATATGATGTTTTTGAGATGTAGCCCTGTGGTTTTTATCAATAGTTCCTTGCTTTCATAGCCAGATAGTATTTTGCTACAAGAAAATAACTCTCAAATTTTTTTAACTTCTTATTTTGAAAAAATTATAGGCGTACAGGAAGTTGCAAAAACAGTACAAAGTATTGTGAACTCTTCATCCAGTTTCTTCCAATGGTTACATCTTACCTAATCATATATAGTATAACCAGAAAATTGGCTTTGGTATAATGTGTGTACAGTTTTATGCTAATTTATTGTATATGCAACTCACGATGTTTAAAATCATTCTGTTAATGAACTTCTGCATTATTTCCTTTGTTTTTTTTTCTATAATTAAAAACAATGATTCTACCTATTAGAAAAATTAAAATCCAAACACTGACAACACTAAATGCTGGCAAGAATGTGAAATGACAGGAACTCTCAATTTGGTAGGAATGCAAAGTGGTATAGCCACTTTGGAAGACTGTTTGTCAGTTTCTTACAAAAATAAACATACTCATATTATATGATCCAACAAATTCACTTCTTGGTATTTACTCCAAGGAATTGAAAATCATGTCCACACACAAATCTGCACATGCACATTTATAGCAGCTTTATTCATAATTGCCAAAACTTAGAAGCAACCAAGATGCCCTTCAGTAGATGAATAAACAGGTACATCCAGACAATAAACCATTATTTGGCACTAAAAAGAAATAATCCATCAAGCCATGAAAAGGCATGGAAGAACCTTAAATGTCTATTACTAAGTGAAAGAAGCCAATCAGAAAAAGCCTACATACTATATGAGTCCAACTATATGACATTCTGGAAAAGGCAAAACTATTAAGACTGTAAAAAAGACCAGTGGTTGCCAGGAGAAAAGAGATTAATAGGTAGAGCCTATAAGGTTTTTAGGGCAGTGAAACTCTTCTGTATGATACTATAATGGTGGATAATGTCAAAACCCATAGAACTTACACCACCAACCATGAACCCTAATGTAAACTATAGACTTTGGGTGATAATGATGTGCCAGTTTAGGCTCATCAATTGTAACAAATATACTACTCTGCTGAGTACATTACGTAAATATTATGGTCATCTGGTTATATGTATAAGAATTTCTCCAGAGTATATGCCTAGGAGTGGAATTGGTAGACCAGAGTATCTTAAACTTGGCAAGATAAAGTCAAAGTTTTCCAAATTGGTTGTAACAACTTACTTTCTCTCTAGAGGTCTACGAATTCCCAACTTCTGCAGCTCTTGTTATTGCTGACTTTAACTTTTCCAATATGCTTATTGGAAAATGGAATACCATAATGATTTCAGTTTAAGTCCCTTTGTTTACTAATAAGGTTGTGTATCTTCTCATATGCTTTTTGGCCATTTGTGTTTTCTCTTTTGTGAGGCACTGGTTCAAGATCTTTGCCCATTGTGTTTGGAGGTGCTGGGTTTTGTTTTGTTTTGTTTTTTAAATGAACTTATTATTTATTTATTCTGGACACACCTTTTTTCAGTAATATATGTTATAAATATCTCCTCCCAGGTTGTGGTATTTTTAACTAAATTCTTTAATGAATAGTGTATTCATGTAATAAAATAAACTTTTTCCTTTTGTAGCTGATGTTTTTTGCATTTTGTTTTAAAAATTCTTCTTTACCTAAGGGTCATAAAAAATATTTTCCTACATACATTTTTCTAATGATTTTTAACTTTGTCTTATACAACCTAAATTGATTTTTTATGCATGATATGAGGTGTTATCCATTTTTCCCCACACATATAATCAATTGTTACATTATCATTTATTGAAAATTCTTTTTTCTACCTACCTCAGAGCCAGGTCTTTATAAAAAAGTTTCCATAAATGTATATGTGCACCTAGGTTCTCTATTCCCTTCCAATCACTGGTTTTTCTATTTCTTCTCAGTACCATGCCATCATAAGAGCTATAGTTTTATAACAGAGTCTTAATATCTGATAGGTCAGGACTCACCATTCACTCTTTCATTTGCAGAATTGGCTAGCATGTTCCATGGGGGAGAAGACATAAGGGATTTTGATTTCAGTTTTATACATTTCTAAAATGATTTGCTGAGAATCACATCTTTTGCAGATTGAGATTTTCTATTCATAAGTATGATTTATTTCTCGATTCATTCAGGTTCCTTAACTGTCTTTGTTTTATAATTTTCTCTATGTTTTGCCTATTTTTGTTAGAGTCATTCCTAAATACATCATATTTATGATACTACTATAAATGATATTTCATTTCCTTTTCTAAATAATGGTAGCAGAGTACAAAAATGCACTTAATTTTGTATGGTATTGATTTTGTTTACAGCATACTTGCTAATGTCTTTATTCATTCTAATATTTTATCCGTAGATTCTTTCACTTTTTCTCAAACAATATATCCTCAATGGCTAGTGATAGCATTGCTTCTTCTCCTCCAGTGCCAAAAATTCTTTTTTTCCTATGTTATTTTAGTTAGGACTTTCTATTTAATACTACATAGAAGTATTGTCTTGACTTGTTAAAAGTGTCTTATCTTGTTTTCAATATTAAAAAGGAATGCTATCAGTGTTTCACCATTAAATATCATGTTTGCTGAATGCTGATACCTTCTAATCATTGTTGATTTTGCGTCATGAACAGATACTAAATACTATGGAATGTATCTTCAACATCTACTGAAACTGCATTTATGCTTTTAATCAAAAATTTATTAAGCACCGGTAACATATCACACTGTTCTAGCCAGTAGAAATAAAGCAGTAACAAAACACACGAAAATGGTTGCCCTCAGGAATTTACTTTCTATTAAAGAAGGGCAAACATAATGAATAAATAAAAAGCATAGTATCTTACATATTGATCAGTACAAAAGACAAAAATGAAGTACAGAAGGGAACAGGTAGTGTTGGGAAAGGGGACTGTACTTTTAAATGTAGTAAGAATGAGTCTCATTGAGAAAATGACATTTGACAAGAGCCTTCAAGTAGAAGAAAGAGCAAATGCAGATAGTATGAAGTAATTATTGTAAGGCGACACAAAATTCTGTTACAAAAATTAAAAAGAAATAGTTAAAATTTCTGAGGTTGATTAAGAAATATAAATGTTAATGTGCTATTTTAGTTATTGCCTATCACAAGCAATGAAGCTTAAAAATCTCACATGAACTAGTAAGTAAATAACAAAAACAGCTAAAAAGCATTATAACCACAGGTAGTACCAAAGTAAAGTGTTATTGTTAAAAATATTAAAATAACCATTTCAATATAAAACATAGGAAGATAAGTAACAAAAATTATCCTTTTATTCAAAGTAAATGTCATTTTAAAAGTTCAACTTCGGTCACACAAACCTGTCAAAAAATAAACATGGTAAATGTATAAATAAAAAAACAAACATTCACCAAAATAAGACCTAAAACTCATTGTACTCATCATAAGTATTTCCCATCAGTTATCTAACCCAATCTAGGACTAACACTCTAAAGAAACATAAAAACAAAGAGACAATCACTCAAGGACATCACAAAAAAAGGAAAGGAATAGTTTCAAATGTGTTACAGAAAGTTTAAGATAAACATGGGCACAAATTTTTCAAATTAATAAATAAAAAAAAAATTTTAAACCAGCAAGTCTAACTAGAAAAGAAATAAATAGATAAAGTGGAGGGGAAAGTACACCTAAAAACAAAAAGATTGGCCAAAAGAGAATAAAGATTTCAGAGGTCACAAAGGTGTTCTATGCAACGTTAGCTCATGGGATGTTAGTAAGTGTTTATTTGGGGAAAAAATAGGTCAAAGTTAATCTTTTTTTTTTTTTAATGCAGGACATTTCAGAGACTTTTAAAATGCCACTGTGAATTACGAATCACTAAATCATTCCCAGGGGTGGGGGGTTTCGGGGACATAGAATAAGTATGTGTTCTTATGTAGCCTTTCCCATGCCAGGAACCCTTTATTCTGAGCAAAAACAAAACACTGGTAGAGAAATGCTGCCCTAGACAGAGTTAGGTCAGATAAAATTCATAAAATGCTTTGAAGAATTTAAGGAATGCTTTTTTAAATGAAGTTAAAAGGATATTCTGCTTGTTGAATTTTTTTCTTTTAATTAGTATTGGCAGAAAGACAGCCAAAGAACCAGTTGGACTTACAAATATGTATACATGGATGAATAAAAGATACAAAAGAGAATAAATCAAAATTCTGACACATTTTACTAAAGAAGATAATTGGATACAAATTTTCTTCTGGAGTGAGCAGTCAAAATACGATAAATCAGAAAAAGGTAAGTGCGAGGAATGTACTAAGCCTAAGGGAATAAAAGCAAATAAATCACCAGGATGGAATGGTGGCCAACCAGAGTTCTAGATAATCTTAAGGACAACTACAAATTTGTAGGCAAAATTAGGTAGAATCATAAACACAGCCCAAGAATTGGCTCTACGAAGACTCTGAAAAAGCTCCAATAAACTAAAATTCATCATGAATTTGTTCAAAGTATAGGGTATGTTGATGGAATTTGTAATAAAGAACAGATTGACAATAAAACAAGAACAATTTAACAGAAGAAAAGCCATATAGATATAGAATCTATTGCCATCTATATCTCTATCAATATATCTAAAGAGTCTATATCTGCAGGTAGAGTCTATATCTATAAATTTAGGTATAAAACATATGAAACTCTTGGAAGTAGTAAATAAATTGAGGCAGGAAATAACATTTATTTAGACTTTCGACATGTCTTAGACAACATTCTATATTGAAAGCTTTAAATATTAAATTATTATCAAAAGAGATAGTCTGCCCATATAGGAAGACAGGAAACTGGCTCGTGGCAGAAAACAAAAGGAAGACATAAACAAAATTTCAAATATAGTTCATCTAAAGATTTTGGTGTGAAAACTAGTCTCGTTTTCATAATATTGAAAATGGCATATGCAGCAAATGTTCAGGTTTAGAAATGAGTAGTGAAATTTCAAGCCGCCAAGGATAAGTGATGGAGGGTGATCTAGCACAGTCCCAGTAATGATGAGGTCAGAACCAGTATCAACCATGACAGCTCCCATTCATAGATACTTACTGTGTGCCAGACATCTTGTGAGGCACTGTACATGTGTTACTTTTAGTCTTCACAACTTCCTACAGAAGTAATTACTTTTTCGTCCCAAAGTTACAGACTAGACAAGTAAAATTTAGAGTAGGAAATAACTTCCCCAAAGATCATTTATCTAAGTAGGTGGCAATCATAGTAGCTCCTAAATGGTAGAGCTAAAATTCAAAACCTGGCAACTGACCCCAGAATCCTTACTTTTATCTACTGCACCAATAGTCCTCAAATCTGAGCAAACATCACAATTCCCAGGAAGGTATGTCAAACACAGATCGCTGGGCCCAATGCCCTAGAGTTTCCGATTAAGTAGATTTCATGGGGACTGAATTTCTCTTTCAAACAGGCTAATATTGCTGCTCAAGTGACCACACTTTGATACCCACTGCCAAATGGTCTCAGGTGGTGAAACAGAAAGAAAAAGATCACAATAACAATGATCTCTGGAAAAGGAGAAAATCTTGAAGAAAGTTGGTATGAAATTAAGGAAAAAAGGAATGAAACATCCAGTAATTGGAGTCAAGCTAAAATCATAGAAATACTCTTGGGCCTTTTGCTTTCTTGGTGGGCAAAGAGTCTTCTTGGTACCTCAAACAGCCTAAAACTATTCAAACCAGCTTTGAGCACTGTAGAAATTTACTGGCTAAAGGATGTTTGCACATTCAGGAACTCCCTACTCTAGCTACCACCACAAATCTTACCCATTTACCACCCAATGCCTAGATTTCCTTTACCGAGAAATAAAACATTTCATACTGCAATCAGAAATAGAGGCGTGAGAAAGAAATAAGCCCTAAAAAGTGAATATATCATTGTCTATGAATTTCATTCAAAATGTAAATGATTGCTTATAATTAGCCATAAGTCTAATATAACATGGCATATTTCATTTTCTTAATATTACAAAAATTCAGTTTTATTACTTTGAAGAGGAAGGATGGTGCTATAGAAAAGGCATCTAATTTGGTTTCAGAAGTCCTATATTTGGGAATAAATGACTTCTGACAAGTCATTTTCTTCATCTATAAAACATGAATAATAATTCTTCACAGAGATGGGAAAGCGTTTGGTCAACTATTACACTCTTTTGCTTGTAATGTGTCATTACTACTTTAGGGAATATTACATCTTATACAAGCTATTACTGGATGTGCATTGTATTTAAGTTTATGATGCATTTTGATGCCTAGTATAATTTATAAGCAAGCAATGCCTTCTGGGTTTAAGACACAAAAGCTCCAGGTGGAAACTAGGCATTCCTGGAGTGAGACTTGATAACAATTCTCCAAGTGTGAACTCAGTGGGAAAATCTAGAACGAAAAGAGAATGCATACTATTTAGTATTTTGGACAAAAAGGATAGAAAATAGGACTGGGGAGACCTATCAAGTCTATTATCTCACAGTGAGGCCTGATGTCTGCTTACAGAGGCCAAAAATGGCAAAAGTACTCTATGACAAAAGTCTAGGGTGGTATTTTTTTACTTTTAATGGATACTTGCCTGATTGTGAGCTACTGTCCTGACGTCTTACTCTGAAGCCTGTAAAAGATAAGGTCTGTGTTCCCACAACCCTGGGCAATGGTACTGTACCCAACACTCTGGAAATGGAATAAGGAGGGACAGTGCTACCTCATAGTGCAACAAGGTAAATTAAAAACGTACATTTTCCTTCATCTGCTGACAGCAGAGACTAAGACGAGGAAAGAGTGCTAAGAAGGATGTGGTCATGGCAGGATGCTGGAGTTCAGCATGGTTTGGGCTATCTTCAAGACTTAAGGGTAACCGTTGGAAGATTTTCATTAGAGTATGTTCAAGTTACAAACTTGAATATTAATCTTTAATCGGTTTAAACAAAGCACTGTATAGTAGGTATCACTTGTCATTCCACACTGAACAAAGCCTAGAGATTTTAAGTAAGCCTCAAATTCCACAGATCTTGGATTAAGCAAAGATTTCTTAGATGCAACACCCAAGGTACACCGATAAAAAAGAAAAAAATGATATATTGGGCTACATCAAAATGAAAATACATTTCAAAGGACAGTATTTAAAAAGTGAAAAACAAGTCACAGGCTGGAAGGAAATACATGAAAATCATATATCCAGTAAGGGACTTCCATCCATCTAACAAGTGTCTGCAAAGATGTGGAGAAACTAGAACCCTTACATATTGCTGGTAGAACTGTAAAATTTGAAACTGCCACTTTGAAAGACAGATTTACCATATGACCCAGCAATTCTAGTCCTAGGTAACCACCCAAGTGAGATTAAAACTGCTTATACACATAAGCTATAATACCCAGAAAGTGGAAACAGTCCAAATGTCCAATTAAATGATGACTAGATATATAAAATGTAGTAAATCCATGCCATAGAATGTTATTTGGCAACATGATACATGCTACAACACGGATAATCCTCAAAAACATTGTGAAAGAAGTCAAATGTAAATGACCATGTGATCCCAATTATATGTCATGTCTAGAAAAGGCAATTCCATAGAGGTAAGAAATAAATGATTGGTTGAATGGGTCTGGAGGTGGGAACAGAAGTGATTGTAAATAGGCACGAGTTCTTTGGGGGGATGATGGAAATGTTCCAAAATTAGGTGATGCGATAGTTGCATACAACTCTACAAATTCACAGATTTTACTAAAACTCACTGAATTGTATACTTTGAAAAGGTAAATTTTATGTGAATTATATCTCACTTAAACTGTTTAAAAATTAAAGAAATTTAGAAAAGAAGTCATGGACAGCTCTGGCTACAAATCTCACTGCGAAATGTTAAAATATTTATAAGTCATATGCCACTTATCCAGCTGTCACACTTCTAGAAAACTTGACCCTTAGGGAAGGAACATGACTAAAGAATAAAACACTTCCAAACAGCAAGTGTTAAGATAGCCATTCCTAAATGTATGTACTTTTTGATTACAAGAGAAAATGGGAAGTTCTCCCCTCACCTCTACCTAGGCCTGAGATTAGAACTTAATGACTTATTATACATACAAATATGGAGCACCTTATTTAATAAGCTCGATTATCTGGTTTCCCACAGCAGCTAACATTAACAAAGTGACAGTTAATACTGATGGATGAATCAGAAGTAAAGGCTATTAAAGCATAGCCAAGTGAGTCTGATCAGCCCCTCAGACTTAACATCACTGAGGGCAGGGCAAAGATTTTTCCAGGACCCTGTGGTCAGCAAAGATAATGACATCTGTTACACAAGCCAGAAGGGGGGAGTGTTTCTCAAAGTGAGGTCATCGGAATGGCCATGGGTGCTTATTTATGATACAGTTTCTCTTCCTCACTCCAGATCGACTGAATCAAAATCTCTAGGAATGATACCTGAGTATCTGCATTTTTAACAAGCATCCGACATGACTCTTGTGCATGCTAAAATTTAAAACATAAGAGACCTATTCTTACAGAATATTAGAAATGGAAGGAAACTTAATCATGTAATCCAAATGTCATATATTGTAGATTAAAATATTGTGGAAGAATAATGTAATGTTATTTTTCCAAGATCCCCAAATGTTTCTTTAAACCCCTTCAAAAAAAAAAAAAAAGCTATGACTCTAGTCCTATAAACTGTCAAGCATATTTACTGACACAGGAAACATATAAATGTACCTTGGTAATATTTTCTTCAAAGATTACTGAAGATAAAATGCTTAATCATTTAAAGAGATGTTTCTGCTCTCAGGAAAATTAATCCAGACCACTTCATTACCTGAAGGTACCAACTAAATGAGTCATCATAATAATTAAATTATTTTCCCTTGTTGGCATGTTCAGTTTAATTATTGCACTTTTCTTCCAAACATACCTTCCTCAAGCAAAATACATAGGTTTTACCAAAAAAGTCAACATTCTTACAAATTACTAACATTAAGTCATCATTTACTCTGAAGACACACATCACCAGTGCTACAAGTCATATTTTATGTTAATCCAGCCTCAATTCTCTCGTGCATGCGTCCTAAATCACTAGCTAGCAGGCACAGCTCTTACACAGAAGCTTGGATATTCAAATGCTTAAACCAGCCCAGACTGTCACTTCACAGAAATCTTTCGTCCATAGCCTTTATCACATTCACAGCTTCAGTGAAACTATCTGTATTTCATCTTTGTTGAATGATTTTGTCATTTTTTTAAATGGGGGAAATAATGCAAGCCAATATTAGAATTCTCTAGATCTTGGAATATTGATCTAATGGCTCATCTACTATTAGGCTGCTGTCTAATGTTTTCTCATGGCAGAAATAGAAAAAAGAAAATGTGCCACCATCAATGATATACTGGGCTTGCTGAGGTGGGAAGTTTTCCCAAGACTATACTACCCAATTTTGGTGAATGATGCTGTACTAATATTTAACGTGGAAGAAGAAAACACCTGGATAGGAGATATTTCCAAAACTGACAACTGAAAAGAATTTCGGACGAGACCTACATAGATAGAAAACGTAACTATAGTAAGACCTCTTACAATAGTGACATTCAATATGTTCTTCTATGCAACATTTTGACAGTAAATTTCAATCTTTTTTCTCTCTTCCTCTTTCATCTCTACACTGCTATCTTTTTTTTTATTTCTGATAGATTGTGAGAGGCCTAACATATGTTTTGAGAGCAACTCTATCTTCTACTATTGAGAAATCAGGAAGTTATATTCTGGTACATATCTCTGCTAGTGACACTGGTTTACCTCCTGGGAAAATGAATGATGGGCTGTTAACACCTCCATTTCATGAAATTCTTAACTTCTCTTCCACAAAAAGGCTAGTAGCTTTTTTCCCCCTCTGTTCCTTTCATGATGCCATCACTGAATTCTAAGACGTTTCCATAAAACTTCTTAAGTCAACAAAACATCATTAATTTTAAGTCCATACTAGAAACAAAAATTTGACTTGTGTTAGCTTCTCCTCTGTTTTCAGGGAGAAAGGACGTATTAAACAAATTAATAGTGAAACTAAGAGTGAAGTCAAATATACATACACATCCTTTAGAAACTAAATCTGTTGACAAATTGTGGCTGAAATAAATGGTCGTGCTTGTAATGTCTCTTCTCACTGATAAGATTGCCAGAATCATAAAAGCCCATTTTCTCCACCTGATTTTTTCTTTTTTTTCTTTTCTTTTTTCTTTTTTTTTTTTTTTTTTTTTTTTTTTTGGCAATAGCATGTATGAGGGACTAGGTACTTAAAAAAACAAACAAAAAACAAAAAGTTTTCTTTTTTTTCATATCTCATAATGTTCCCTAGTAGCCTGTCATCTCGTCTCACTGCAGGAGAGATTAGTGAGCTTCTATAACATTCTTGATTCCCAAGAAGTCACATTAAAAGCTCAAAGGAAAGCGTTACAGTAAAAACTATTTTTTAAAACTCAGATTAAAATGAAGGAAAGACCCTGGTCCTCCTGGTTTTTTTGACATCCTCACTGCTCCTGAACTCCCACCCCAGTACCACCACCTGTCAGGACCAGGGAGATTCTAATTTAACACGAAGTACCAAAAAGTAACCGGATCAAGCTTGATAGACACCCTGGAAACCCACGCTTGTGGAGCTCTTGATCTGCCCATCTCTGCCAGAAGGTACTCTTTCTATAAAACAGTGTCAGTTCTAAGCTTGTTTAGTAGTACCTTTCTGCCAAGTATTACATTTCCCAGTTAGCACCTTCTTTATTTCAGTTACATACATATTGTAATAGATGAAATAACTTTTATAATGAGGCATGCAAGATTCACTGATGATTTTTGATTGAAGGGATTAAGTCTTGTTTGAGGCTGTGCAGAAAGAATGAAAAGAAAGGCCTGCGGCCTAGGAGCTCAGAAGGACTAGACAGAGATTTGTTAGAATGGGCCAGTAAACCAAACAATGGCCAGGAAAAGGAATTAGAAAAGCAATGATGACTTCAGTGCATAGGAAGAATGTATTGCTTTTAGTAAATTTCTGTCCTAAAAACAACATGGAAATTTTTTTTTCAATGACTTGTGGCACTTTGAGAGAAAAAGCTGAAGGCTGGCTTAGCGGGGACTGCAGGAAAAAGCAAAAATGAACTACATGCGCAGAAATGTCTTAGTCCTGAATTTCTCTAAATCTGTTGCTATCTGATACCTAAACCTTTCCTTTCTATAATGCACATGTTATGCCAAGATTCCTCATTCCTATAGTAGCTCTGTTACACATAGTACAGGCAAACCGTTATGTGCTGATGACATCATTCATGCATTCATTCATTAACAATTACTAAACTCATCCTGCGTGCCACACATTATGTCAGGGACTGTGTATATAAAGTTGTATAAAACTGTCTGCGGCCATGCCACCCTGAACAAGCCTGATCCCATTTGCTCTCGGAAGCTATGCAGGGTCAGGCCTGGTTAGTACTTGGATGGGAGACCAATTAGGAAGACCAGGTGCCATAGGCATACAAAAGTTAAAAAAAAATAAAGAAATAAAAATAAGGGATTGTAAACTGACAAGGTCCTTGCAATCTGTGAGGTCAACCAAGGGTTGCCTCACCTAAAAAATAAATAAATAATAAACAATAAAAAATAAGTTAAAAAGCACTATGACAAAAAAATTTTTTTTTAATAAGTTGTATGAAACAAAGAATTTTTGCAACAGTTTACGGTCTATACCCCCTATGGAGGTAACGCACTGTGGCAAAGGAAAAAATGGCTTTAGGGTTACATGCCAGAAAGCCAAGCCTCCAATCCTTATCCACGCCTTTCTCCAGCACTTCGTCCCAAATTTCCCATCTAAAATTTTCTAATCATCTATTTTTGGTTGGGGACACAGTACTTTCTGGTCCACTGAATTTCATGATAAACTAAAATTAGACTCATGCTTCTAAATAGTCCTCTTGGTACGCTGTCCATTCTGAAAGAGTAAAAGTCAGTCTGAGACAGAGAGGTGCCTCTCTCCCTGCCTATTCATCCTGGAAAAGTATTTGAAGAGATCTAAGGAAGGCCAGTTAGCTTTAGGGACTTCTGTGACTAGGGCATTCCTCCACAAAAAAAAAAAAAAAAAAAAAAAAAGTGGCACTGCATCCATTAACCCACTTCATTTCAGCCACCGAACAGACTTGAAATAACTTTTAGTTACTGCCAATCTGGGATCTGTCTAAACCAATGATCCTAGGATAAGAGATTCCACAACCCATTATCCAATTCTACTCCATTCCTTTTAATTCTGAAAAGTACACAATCTGGCCACTTCCTAACGTTCTCAATACTTGCTTACAGAGACATTTCAAAGATCCGCCCACAAATTATCAAAGTCCCATTGCTCCATATATAACCTCAAAGTATGGTCATTCTCTTGACAGAAGAATCAGACATTAACTTGATGTGTGTTGATTTTTAACCCCCTCCTTTTCTTCCTTTCCTAACACCTTTATTGCTGAACCAACACAGCACCAGACACAGGACACAGACTCCTCTTCTTCACAGCCTGTCTCTAGTTAAAGAAAAATAGCTACAAGCTATAAACAACAGCAGTCATGTCCAATCTTCTTAAATTTTCAATATTCTGTCACTGCTTAACTTTAGGGTACCCTGCTTTTCTACTTTTCAGTTCAAGTGTCCTGAGACTCTAGTGCTGGGCATGAAGTACCATTTTCATTTTCTTGAGAGGTCTCGGTTCCCTATGACAGTAAGCAATGCCCTTGATGCCCAGAACTTCTGATGACATATCCAGCCTCAACTCCTACCTTTTCTCCATTTATACCAGACTCTCTGGACATACTAAATCAGTGCGCAGTTCCCTCAACAGGCTGTTACCTCTCCTGGATCTGTGTCTCATACATTTACAAATGCTGTACCCAATGACACTTGAGCATAATCACAGCATTTATCACAGCGAACTGCAACGTGCTGTTTACTTGTCCATCTCTTCTAACTAGGCTGTAACTACTAAGGATAGGGAGCATCGCCTATTGTCTACAGTGCTTGGAATATACTAACAACTATACTTTTTTGAAATAATGAAGTGATGAGTGAGCCCTCCCTTGCCTGGGGCAGATGCTCCACCCTCTAGCACACTATTTGATTATCTGCTTTCCATACTAGCTTAGGGACTCCTCAATGTAGGGATGGGGTCTTTTCTTATATAGTGGTGTCTAATCTTGTTCCCACTGTTCAATAATTCTTTTTAGATAGGTAGTAGATAGATAAGTAGATTAGATAGATAGGTAGATTGGATAGATGGAGGGATGGATGGAAGGATGGACAGATAGATGAGAGAGAGAGAAAGAGATGAAGTTCTTAGGGGAAGATAAGAATAATAATCATCACTGTAGAATATTCAAGGTGCTATTAAATGAGATGAATAGCTCCTAGAATACCAGGTCAGAATAAGTTGACACTGGAGACAAACCTGCTCTCCCACCACAGACTCTCTAAGGTTCAGCTTCTTCCTTTGCCAAACAGGGTTAATGAGAGTCCCACACCTCACTGGGTTGTTGTGAGGATCAAATGAGTCAACATGTTTAGAGGGCTGGAGTAGTGTTCGACACACAGTAAGTGCTAGGATTTGTAAATCAGGAAAACGTGTGTTTGCCTGTTGAGTTGAAACACTCTCAGCCCTGCCAGAAACGAGGCATGTGGCAGTTTCCTATCAACAGCCACCACTGCAAATAAATCACTCAGGCATGGAATTCAACTCCATTGCCACTTCCGTATTTAATCAGTAATTTTCCTGGTGAAATAGACCAACCAGGAATTGACTAATAGAATCTTCCAGTGGTTCCCAAAACTATACTCACATTGTGGTAATTTGCCCGAAAGCCAACCACCAGAAACGAATGCAAAGAAAGCTGAGGAGGAGTTACTTGCTTTTTTTTTTTCTTCTTCAGAATAAAAAGTGATCATTTCAAAGATTTCCATACAAAAGGCCCATACCAAGAATACAAGAATATTTTTTCCCAGCCACCTATTTTTCAGAGAAGTTCTAATCTACAAAATTTAGATACCCTCCCCACTTTCCTCTAACCCGCATCAAGGTAAGAAACGTAGAGGCTTTGGAGCAGTGAAGCATCAGAGTCTTTCAGGAAATCTGGAGAGGGAAGGGCTTTTTCCAGATGCAAAATTCATGGCCTGAAGGAAGGAGGTAGCGCTCTCCCCTTGCCAGCCTCCTTCTCTCAGTTCTTCTGGCCTCTTCTGTCCAAAATGGCTTTCCCATTTTCTTGAAAGTAGACCAGGAATCTACCCAATAGCTTACTATGACTGGGCCCCAGTCTGTCCTGAAGGTTGCAATTAATATAGTAATTAAAACCCTTTCGAAAGGCTCTTGGTTCAGTCAGTGGTTTTTTTTTTTTCTCCCAGAAAAAGAGGCTTTCTTTCTATAAAGGCACAGTAGGAGGTGCATTTAAAAACTGTATTTCAATTGCAAACAATGTGTCTATGTTTCCAAATGGCAAAAAGAAGGTAAGAAAATTATCCTGGGGGGATGGGGGAGGAGGCGAGGACGGGGCCTGAGGTGGCACTAGAGGAGTAACCAAACAAAATTCTTTCAGCAGTTTCATGCTCTGCTGCTGCTCCTGCAGCAAAGGAAATTCATTTCAAGATGCAGCAAATTAGCAAAATTAGAAAGAAACCCTGGGTGATATCACAGCACTTCATTAATGCACCCAGGATGAAGGCAATATAACAAAACAAAACCAGGAGAATTAAAGAGTTGTGTTTTTTAGAAAAATAAATAAATAAAGGCCTGTGTTTTTCTATATTGAGAGCTAACTTGAAAGATTTACCAAAGATTATATTAATAATTGATTTTCGGATGCGGGTCAAAACTAAAAGTAATCAAGTTGAAAATGCTACCAGTTAAATAAACCTTTTTGCCATCTCCACAACATCATTCCTTTCATAGTTCATCTGGGAGATATCGAAAACACAGTCTGGCTGATCCCTTTGCTGCCTGAAACTCCTTCAGCGGATCCTTCTTTATGTAAGCTAAGTAGTCTCTGCTCTTGCCACCTACAACCAGCCCCAGCCCACTCTTCCAAACTCATCACCCAGTTTCTCTAAATGACTCTGCATCTTCCTCAAAATGATCTAATTTCCACCCTCGTGCAAAATGTTTCCTTTCTTGCTTCCAGAGCACATTTTTGGCATAAAGGCAAGCCAGTGCTAGAAGAGGCCTGGGTTTAAAATCCAGCTCTGACTTTTACTATTAATGGGTGAGGAAGTTTAGATCACATATTTATTATACTAAGTCTGTGTTCCCTCGTTATCATAGGGGGGTAAAAGAGTTTCTTCCAGTACCGTTGTAAGAATTAGCACCATTGTAGAGATATAAAGTAACAAACCTGTTCCAACCACTCATGTCACTTCCTCTCTCTGTCCCACTGACAAAAATTTTTTGTTTGACCAAACTTTAGGCAGGCTCCTGAGTCTTTTCCTAGATCCATTTATACAGTTCTTTGTAAAACCCAATTTTAGGAAGAACTTTGCTAAGTCAATTTAACCAAATACCTGCTGCCCCCCCCCCAACCCACCCCTGAATATCTGATCAGGTTCCTCATTCTCCATGTCTCCCAGGTGATATACAATCACTCCAGCCTGTCTTCAGCAAGAATCCTGTTAAGTCAGTTTAGCCAGAATCCTCCATACTCTTGATATTTCCTCTTAGTGATTTTCCATCCGCTGCCCCCCACATCCTGCTCTTTGGCTATAAATTCCCATTTGCTCATTCTGTATTCAGAACTGACTCTATAGTCATGCCACCCTGAACAAGCCCAATCCAGTCTGATCTCAGAAGCTAAGCAGGGTTGGGCCTGGTTAGTACTTGGATGGGAGACCACCTAGGAAGACCAGGTGCTGTTGGCGTAAAAAAAATTTTTTTAAATAAGAGATTGTAAACTGACAAGGTCCTTGCAATCTGTGAGGTCAACCAAGGGTTGTCTCACCTAAAAAAAGAGTAAGAAATAAAATAAAATGAAATAATTGATCCTGGTTCTATGCTGAGATCTCCTTTCCCTGTTGCAATTGTCCTGAATAAAATCTGTTTTTACTGCTTTAACTACGGCCCAGTTCTGATTTTTCTTTGACACCTCCCACCATTTAAAGTCAACTGGCAACCTAATCCCCCTTATAAAAGCTTATAAGTAAAATTGAGCTCTACTTCCTTTCAGTATTTACATCATTTATCCGTGACTTGTTCATTTGACATTTTACCAAAAACAATCTTGTGGCGTAGCTCACACCACAAGGTTCAGATACCTTCACAATGTATAAGCCCACTTGTCATTAACCATGCTTTCTGCATTTCTTTATCCACCACAGTCCTAAGCAGAGTCTGCGACGTTGATCAACTCATAATCCATTGTTTTGCCAGTTGATTGCTGCTTGTTCTTTTTTCTCTCTCCTGAAGAAGTTAACGATTGCCAGGCCTGTTTTTGCAAATCAACCATCACCCCCCTCTCCACGTGGTTGCAATTCTCCTTTAGGGTGTCCCAACTTGGAACAAAGAGCTAGTAAAATAATTTTTTTCTCATTATCTTAACTCAAAGCGAAATATAACACGTGCAAACTACTTTTAGAGGTTAAAGAGGAAAAGTTACAGAGCCACATAATCAAGACTATGGCAAAAAGAAATCTTAGCTGGTAGAACACTCCCTCCCCCTGGCTCTGAATAACTTCCTAGCCAGCTTCTTAGCAACCTTTCATCATCAATGATATCTTCCCTCTCGCACATTGTCAACCTTTCCCCAATCTGTGCACAGGTACCCGAGCTTGCCTACACCCAGTTAATTTCTTCACCACTCATTTAAATCATCTTTTCCTCAAAGAATCAAACAAATTTTAGAGTGGAAAAGTATAATTAGTTAATTGCTTGCTTCTTTCTTTTAGAGAAATTCCTAGTTAGAGTGAAGTCTTGACTGCCGGGGAACTACTGGTGTCTGTTTCTCTGTGTCAGAGAAGAAAGGAGAGGGATGATGAGGAAAAAGGAGATCAGGAAGAAGTTAGGTGCTAGACAGTCAAAAATGACAAATGTCTACCACTTTGCAAAAGAGTAAGCATTTCTCCCTGTCTCTCTTTTCTCTTGGCTGATTGACCAGAGATTTTACTAATAACTTTTAGAGACAAGCCACATTTTCCTAATCAAACTTCGAGTTGTCAATGAAATAAACAAAGCTAAGGACATGCACCCGTTCTCACTGCTCTTTCTCCTACGTTTTTCTCCATCATCTCAACCTGTGGCACCCTCCCCCTCTGATTTCCAACTGCAAAAACAGAAAAGAATGGGAAAATGGAAGAAGAAAACTGCCCACCAGAGGCAGCAAACCAGTACCTTGGAGAGTCCCTCACTTACTCAGTGTGGTGTGACCTACACACCTGCCCAATAACTGACACGACCCTGCCCTATGCCCTGCGAAAGTGCCCGTCCTAAATCAACAAGATGTTACATAAAAGTCTCTCGTATTTGGGAAAAAAGTCAAATAAGTCACGTCCTATGGAAAATTCTGAACTGTGTGCTGTCAGAAACCCATGGAAGTGTGACCTTTCATCTCCTGCCCATAACCTAACCAGGAAAATAAGCACATATACAACATCATCCACAGCTAACTGCATAATGGGTACCAAACAAATAGTAAAGGTAATAATACTTGACCCTCTTGGACTGTGCTGGTGGCTTGGAGGTGGGGGGGAAGGTATTGATTCTGTGTCCTACCCCTCACTTTCGTCCTCTCTGGAGTTCCCTGCAGAGGGAAATAAACAGAATAATCAGCATCACTATCATAAATAGTTGGACAAGTTTTAAATACCTGACGACTTCCAAACTCAGACCTCCTTTGGTAAACAGTGCTTGGCCACAAAGCTTAGCCACAAAGACTCTCCGAAGTTTCCTACTTTCTCTAATTCAATCCTGGGTCTGTGGAGTAAACCCAAAGCCTCTCCAGCAAACCAGCCTCATGCAGCACTGACACAGAACCCTGGCCAGCGTCCATCCAGGCCATGAGAAAGGAAGGTAAGAGGACCTGCTGTGCATAGCAAGCAAGGAGAGTGTTGACCTGTCCCTGCAAACACAAGCCCTTCCACGTTTGGCCACAGGCAGGGAACGAGGACCCAAAATGACACCTTGTCCAATGAAAGACAACCTGGATTGGCCATACGACCAACTGCTCCTAACAAGGGAATTGCTTTTGAAGAGGATGGTAGGATAAGGGACCCAACAAATTCCCTTAGTTTTTCATCCCACATCCCAAGAGTGAATTCTAGATAGGTTTTCTTTCTCTGGCCTATAAGTGTTTCTAATATGCATAAATCCATTCCACCCCAGTAATGATGATGAAGTCTAACTAAGGAGGACCTTCACTCATACTTATCTTAGACAATTGGATATGTCTTATGCAATTAGACATGTAAGAATTCAGTAGCTGGTTGAAACCTTAAAAGATAGAAAACTTGACCTGTCATTGCATTGATGTCACATAACCAGGATCTGGCACATTAATAAAACAGACATTGTAAACCAAATGAGAGCTAGAAATGGACAAAAGAAGAACCCAGCAATGCAGGTAGGTATAGGAGGTGGAACTGGCAGGCATCAAAAAAGGCAAAGACTTCAACATTTGTTTTCTTGTCTTTTTGAAGCAATATTTAGAACCCACATGGGCTAAGTAAGCCCATTATAGCCTTTTAATAATATTTTCATTCATGTAGACACATCCTTTATAGGTCAGCTCATTTTCAGTTACCTGTACAATATTTTCATTTAAAATAGAATTTTAATTCAAATTTTAAACTTACAGACAAAGTATTAAAATGCCACTTATAGCTCTTAATCTTGTGAAAATCTGGGAACCTCCTCTATGCCCACAAATTACCTGTCCCAGTCCAAACTAACTACACAACCTTAACTTTATGGCTTCATTTATCCTGGAAGTACCAGCCAGTGTCCTGTATTGGAAAACCATTTTTTCTAGGAAGTTTTTTTGTTGTTGTTTCCTCTTCTTCCTAAGGTCCATTGTGTGGCCAGGAAAAGACACTAGAAGTCAGGTTAAATCCTAAAATGACCTCTTTTCCTTTTAAATTCAGGAACTACTTCGGGAAAAGATAGCCTCTCAGAAACGGGCTGAACTGACAGATTGTAAAACACAAATATGCACCATAAGGATAAGGTCCTTTTACAGTATTGTATCTGTAGTATGGTGTCTGGCACATAATAAGTGCTCAGGCATATTTACTGAATTAATGACTATGAATATGGAGTTGTAAATGGTGCTATGCTAAAGACATTTTGTTGACTTTGTAACATTTTGTTGAGGATTTAAAACTATAGACATCCATAAGACATTGCTTAGAAAAAAAAAAAACAGAACATTTCATTAATAACTGTAAAAAGTCATATGTTGTAAAAGTAATAATGGAAAACAATGATACAGTGAACATTCTGGTTGTTTGGCTGACTTGTTGGAGAAGAGGTTGCTTCATTCCTACATATCCACAAAGTGTTGCAGATGCATTCGAAGATGATATGACACAGGAATCCAAATAATCATCAGAGTTTGAAAAGAAAGACCCATACTTCCCTGGAATATTGCCAACTTTAGGTTATGTAGACCTGAGTTTGTCCTCACCCTATGGGAACTTCCTTAGGCTGCACTTGCTGAAGTATAAGATTAAAGACTTCGAAATTAATGCAGAATTGCTCATACTCCTCTTCCAAGATTCTAATGGGGAAGAATTCACTTAAGGCAGGACCAGACCCTGGTAAGCTGAGGAACCTTAATTACCTTCATTAAGATAGATAAAATTCAGTCAGACCTCTGGGAGTGGCCAGGAAATTCCTCTGATCTGCTAAGAAACGTCTGGGAGCTAAATAGGTTAATATAGCATTGTAAAAAGATTTCTCAAATTAACAGTTCTGAGAGTTTATTCTTATAAAATATAACTGTAAAAAATATCTTGTCCAGCAAATAAAGAAACCTACAAATGAAGAAAAAGACCAAATTACATAATCTGTTTGGAGAAACATTAAATCATAATAATAGCATTACAACAAGAACAAGAATTGTAATTATTTTCCAGTTTATAATCCAGAAGTAATAACATGTCAGATAAATTTATAATATACTTAGGTACTACAATAATTTTAATGAGTGATCGTTATTAAATGCTAATAACCAAAAAATGTAAAAACGATTATAAATTAAACCAGAGACATGGACTTAAAAGAATGAATAATGGCCAAATAATATCACAGAAAATGGCTATATTACTACAGACTCCCGGTAGCATATGGGAAAAAAAGCCTTACCTCAAGATAAAAACAAAGGCATATTTTCTGATAATAGAATTTAAGCCAGGCTATTATTCTATTTTTTCTTACTAAAACAGAAATTACATTTCCTCCAAGGAAAAGGGTTAATATACATATTTTCATCCAAAAATAAAAAGAACACAAAAATAACCTCTCCCCTATTTGCTCCGTTTGGCAAGATTCTCTTGTGAAATTTTTATTATCTCTAGTGGCAGATGGGTCTGTGTTTGTTAGTCACAAAAGTTATCCAAAAGAGCAAATGTCTAGTATTGATAAGATGCTCCTTGTTCTAGCTTTTCCAACTCAAGACAAATACATACAACATGCTTCTGCAAACAGTTTTTAACACTCTGCAAACATAAAACACAACCCTATTTATCCAAAAAGTGCCATCTTAAGTTAATAATCTCCCTAGTGATTTGGTGGGGGGAATGTGCCCTAACAGAGGTGACTTCTCCTTCACAGAAGTTCGCCTGTCTGAACACTTGTTACATGTGATGTCTCCACTCTGCTTAAGCATGCACGCACATGTCCTTTATCCTTGGCTGGATTATAAATTCCTCAGACTTCTCCATCTCTCATAGAATAGTAATTGTAGCATATCGGGAGCAGTAAGTGATCAAGTATTTGCTGAGTTAGGGAGAGCAAAGGTAAACAGTATGGCTTTTATAATTTACATTATAATTGTTGTAACATATGGCGCCTTTTTTTTTCTAAAGGCCAGGTAGAAAAAGCTGCCTTTAGTATATGAGAAAACTTTTTTAGCAAGCCTGATTGGATTCTGAATCTTGGCTTCGCCACTCATTTAGCTGTGTGTCTTCATTGTAACATAACTGCTCTGAGATAGCTTCACCTGTAAAATGGGTACAATGATGTCAACTTGTGGGTTGCTATCAGGATTTGGTGGGATAACAAATTGGAAGGGCTCAGCCCAGAGTAAGCACACTGAATACCCTCAAATCATTAGCAGGGAGAAGATAGCACCATATGTCCATTTTTTTGTAGCTACAAAAAAGTTGGTTTTCATCTTACTCAATTCTACTAAGATACTCTCAATGCAAAAACTCTGCTCTCTGCCTTGTTCCACGAAGCACACAACAAGATGAGAAATCTTCCCAAAGCCCTGAGCCCAAAATGTTTGAGGACCACTCTGCATTCGGGTTAGGCAAGTGGTGTTTCGCAAATTCAGTTTTTCTATGTGTGTGTTGGATGGTTCCCTGGACTCATTCCGGAAATGGAGCCATTTCAATTCCCCTCCCCAAGGGGACCTGTCCCGATCTGTTTCGGCTTCGGTTTCAGTATGCGAATCAGAGAGAGGGGTCTCCTCTCTCCCTGTGGAAGCCTCAGACCCTTCCCACCATCGCATCTGCAGGCATGGTGCCGGACTGCTCTTCTGAGGGTATCCTTACTTGGTGTTTCATTGTTGTCATTCTTGGTGCCAGGTCCTGGAGCCCATGTGGAAATGGCATGCTATCATTTAACTTTTCTAAAAAATGGTTTCTTTCCCTCTCTTTCTCCCTCTCTGCCCCACCCTCCCCAAACTCATTCTCAGTGTCTTTCACTTGCAGCTGCTGCTGCTGCCGCCGCCACCATGTACAAAGTTCTGCAGACAGAACCGGCACTGCAGAGCCCACAAGGCCGAACCTCCTCTCTGGGCAGGCAACTTCCCCAGACACTGTTTGCCTGCAGGGAGGCTGCCTGTTGAAGCAATGTTGCTCAAACATCAGAAACCTCTGGAGAGCAGGAGGTCTGGACAGGATGCCAGGATCCGCAGTCCTAATGAGCACCGGGTCCTCAAATAACATTTTGTGATAATGTTGAACAAAAAAAAATTGACTCCCACTTGGGCCACTGTCTCTGTGGAGTGTGTACCTTCTCCTCATGTCTGCATGAGCTTTCTCCAGGTACTCTGGTTTCCTCCCATATCCCAAAGCTGTGCACGTTGGGTGAACTGGTGTGTCTACATTGTCCCACGCCAGTGCAGGCATGTGTGAGTGGCCCTGCAATGGAAGGACATCCTGTCCAGGGTTGGTCCCATCTTGCACTCTAGATAGGCTCTAGCCACCCTTAACCCTGAACTGGAATAAGCAGATTATAGACTGATTCTCTCACGTGTTTTTATTGATCTTTCTTAAATGTATGTATAGCTCACATTTATTTCAATGTTTAATATTAGAAGTGTTTTGGGTCTTAATTTAGAAGTTGGGTGGTATTTTTGTAACGAGAAGTATGCCACAGTAACTTAACTCTTGTTTATATCAATTAGCCTACGGTAAAACTGGTTTTGTTATATGTCGTTTCCCTTAAAGTCACAGTTTCCAAGAGCTTATTAGTAAAGACTTGCTGTACAATGCTACCAATCCACAAACCACACTTGGAGTAGCAGCATTCTGTTCAAGGACCTTTGACACCACAGATCAGCTAACTGAATGCGTAAGGGAGTAGAGAACACAGCACTCAAGCTGGTGATGTTCCTCTTTAGTCTCTGCTTCTAACGCTACTTCTTTCCATGTCCCCAACTACACTGTACCCTCCCTGCCTCTGGTCTGCTCCATGGTGACTACCCCTGAGCCCTCCCAATTAGCATTAATAAGGCACTTACTGTGTTGTGACCTAGGTGCTGTACATATGTTATCATTATCTCAGCCCATACTCATCACTGAGACACATCATTCTCATTTTACATCAAGTTTAGAAACATCAAGCAATGTTCCCAAGGTCACAAGTGACAGAGGTACATCCAGGAGCTGAGGCCTGCCCCTTAAGCAGTGGGCTAAGTTCACGCAAGCCTCCAGTTCTTCCCCAGCCATCTGTCTCATTCCCTTTCTGGAGAAATACTAACGTCGATGTGTGGTGTTTCCTCATTCAGACAACGATCTCGTTGGCACAGACCTTCTAGAGACACAATGTCATCTCTGGACACAATAACTTAACTTGATCATTTGCAGACTGTTGAAGACATAGTTTTGTCCAAGTGGATCTGACTTCTGTACTCTCAAAACACATCCGGTCCTCCCTACCAATCACCCACATGTACACTCTTTGAAGATCAACAGGTAAGTTTCCATTAGTAATGGGTACCCACTACAACAGAGAGGGCAAGACAACCCCACTCAAGGGATAGTACGACCAGAATTCCACCAGGCTGCACTGTTCCGAACCGTGTCATGGATCTAATAGAGGAAATCAGATACTTGAATGCAAATAAAGGTTCTGCCTCTCAGCAGCTGTGTGACCTTTAAAGTTCTGTAAACCTTGTTGAGTCTCAGGTTGAAATTGGAATAAAATGATAAACCTCGCAAGATGGTGTTCAGGAATAAAGGAGGTAAAATATGTAAAAATGGTTGGCACATTACAGAAATTCAGTAAATTCCAGTTCTTTCTTTTTTACACATCCCCTGATTTTCCAGAGATTCCTCAGCCTTATTAGTTGAGAAAACCTTAGTGGCCACAGGATCCAAGGACTCCCAAAATCACCTGGAAAGATTTCCAAACACGCAGATTCTCAGGGCATATCCTGGAACAAATGAATCATTCTCTCTAGGAGTCAAGGCCATTAGGTCTTCATATTCTAACCTGCAAACCATTTTTGCAAATCACTGGTCTGTCGCTGATCAGAGAACGTCAGGTCCAAAGACTCAACCATGATTCTCCAGGTCGAACTGGTCTGAGGAGTCTGAATCTGCTGCTGAGGGTGGAGGATTCAGAGCTTCTCTCCTATTTTTTGGAGATTTCCTTTCATCATTTTCCCCATTTGCTTTTATTTATAATGTGCAATTTTCATAAATATGACTTCTAACATTTACACTGTATTAAAATTAGGAAAACTCAAGGTAAAAAACAAAATCCTTGCATGAAAAATGTTAGTTCACAGAAGGTAAACAAATGGAAACAGGAAATTCAAAGCCATTCTTCTCATGGTGGTTCAAACTCCTTATGCAAATGATAGCTATGAACGCATCAATTCAGCAGCTTACTAGATGATAAAAAGACTTTATATAGATGGGCAGGAAAAATGCATTCAGTTACTGTCAGAATGATAGCTCTGGATCGCTTGACTGCTGCTCATTAAAATGCTCAGTCATACCTTCAAATAAAGGTATCTCTGTCAACCAAATACACGGTCCAAGGACCTTTTGACTCAAATATTTTTCTAAATTAGATTGAGAGATGTCACTCCACAAGTATTGATGTGAAAATGCATTAAATTCCCTTAGGACCTGGGTACCAACTATAGAGACAGTAGCTAGTTTTCAAGCTGGTGTGTCAAGAAAAATCTGAACAAAAATTTGTCATCAAAGTGGCTTACACAGTACACAGGAAAGAATTCTTAGCTAAGGGAAAAAACACTAATAAAAAGGTGACCTTTAGCAGCACCTTAGTAACACTAAATATAACTCAATTTAATGATTTTTTAAAAATAGCATATATTTATGCAAACTACCCTTATCTCTGAAGTAGAGTCATTCTTCCCAACCCCAAGCCCCACTCCCCAAAAAAAGGGTTCAGAGTTCTTAAAACAGCTTCCTGCTACTTATGTCCAAGTAAATATAAATACTACTAAAGGCAATCTTAATAATCCAGGGCTTGGTCATTATATTTCAATCCTCCCAGTCTGGGCTCCACCCACCGGAACTGCTGTGTAGGGCTTCTGTGCCAACGACACGCACTTTCAGAAACACTATGTCTGGCAGCAGTCAGCTCCGAGGCAACACTGCTTTGGGCTTTCCCTTCTCCATCTTCTGAAAGGATTCTCTAGGAACAGAGACACACCTGATCTCTTCTTCCATCTTGAATCCTTTTTCAGTCTTCCTCTCACTTCTCTCGCTCCTCCTTTCCTATCACCTCTGCCTCCTCCTCTGCCTCATCTTTAAAAGCTGCTGTTCTTCGTGCTTCATTCTCCACTCACTTTTCCTCACCCTCTCTCCACTTTCCCTAAGCAATTGTATCTGCCCCACGGAGACAGAAATATGTCCTTGTCAAAAACTCCCACATTCTCAAACTCAACCCAGGCTGCTCTTCTGAGCTCTATCCATTCCAGTGCTTTTGGATAGTTATTTCCACTTGGATAGATCAAAAACACAACTCAACACTGCAATATCTCCCATCTCACTCCCAACCATGCACACAATTGCTCGTGCCAGAAACCTGGGAACCATTCTCCCCGCACACCCACAAACATTCCCCCTTCATAAGCAAGACTAAAAGATGCCTCCGAAACAATCTCAAGTCCTTCTGCCTCTCTTCATCTCTGCTGCTCCTGCTCTAGAGCAAGCCCACATCCGAATCTCACTTAGAGCCCTGCCTGAGTTCCCTGCATGCACTGCAGGTCCCTTTCAGTCCATTCTCTGCACTACAGCCAGTTGTGATCATTTTAAGTGGAATATTATAACGACTGTGCTCAAAAAGCTACAGTGGTTTCCCATGCTTTCAGGACAAAGTCCAGCATCCTGAAAATTCCAGAATGATCTGATTTTTTTCCCCTTACTTTTCAGACCTCATTCATGCCTCCTTAGTGCTGACCCTCCTCTCCGCTGTTCCTCTCCTGCTTTAGCGCTGGCATGTCCTTTCCTCCTCTTCACTCCTCCTCCTCCCTAACACCATCGGAAATGTCTCTTTCTCAACAAGACCTTCTTGTATCTTTCAAATTTAGATAGTCTTCTGTGACATGTTTGCATAGTATCTTGTACTTTTCCCTTACAAAGCTTAGCAAAACTGCGTGTGTGTGTGTGTATCAGGATATATAAGATAGTTAACAAGATAGAAAGACAAAACAATTACACAAAGCTTACTTGTGTTGTCTTTCTATCCTATTAGCTCAGAAAGGGCCATGTCTAATTTCTACATTGCTGTGATCCCAGAAGTCAGCACAAAGACTAGGAAATAACAGATGCCCAATGAATATTTATCAAGTAAATAAATTAACAAAGTACACTCACTGCTTCTCTTTTTCTATTAGTTACATACATTTATTTAGCATTCTTATGATTCTCATAATTTATTTAAGCAACATCTTCAGAATGGTCCCTACAATTTCTCTCACAGGTCAGGAGTGCCTATATCTAAGAGGAAAGAAATAGAACTTGAGAGCTATACAAACTGGTTGAAAAACGTAAGGGGTAAATTAACGATAAATTTCTAATTCATTTTAATTAATGAATAGCTATGTCCCCAACTGACCTGCAAGTGAGATAATGCCTTAGGCTGTTTAGTCACCTGGAACTCAAGACCTCACAAAGTCAAATGGCCCATGACAAAGATGAGACTGAAGAAGAGCAGAACAAATGTATCATTATTCTTCATATTTTACACCTTCATTATCTTCTCAATAGTTAATAAAATATTTTAAAGAGAGCATAACAGTAACTTGCAAAATATTGAGGCCCAAAGGACTATTTTACACAGTTTCAAAACCATTCATTCATTGTCTACATTTACCTGTTACAAACTGGCTCCCTTTCTCCTGAGTTGCACAAAGGAAGCCCAAGCATACACCCAGCTAATCATAAAATTACCAACGATTCTTACTAACAGGAAGTAGGTGGATGATATTGGCACCTTAATCATTTTCATGGGCTTTTCAATAGCATTTTAAAGAGAAATATTACTAAATATATAATGACTGTTATTTAGCAAGTTACTGGAAATAAAACTACTGAAAAGTTAATAAAAGTGATTAAAAACGGTAGAAAGATTACTCATCGATACATTTAATACAGCAGGCAGGTTTAACCTAACAATTTTGCTTTTACAGGCAGCTTTATCAGCCATTTTAATTTATCCTACTATAAGAATAAGTGTGCATCATGAACCCCAATTAAGCAAGCAGTGATAAAGCCTGAAAGTATTTTTCCACAGTCTCTATATCAAAATGATTTGTTGTTAAACATGGAGCTCTAAAAGGCAACCTAATGTGCCACCAAAGGACAAAATGGATGTGATCTGACCCTCTGCATTTCCAATGATATAGTGAGCATTAAATTTTAAAGACTTATTGCAAACTTAACCCACAAAATGCTAATTTGAGCAGAGGAAAGAACATGTAATTAATATGCTATTTATCTACAATAAACACAGGTGGTTGCTATGATCTGCTCTGCACATACTATTGGGCTCTTCCCACTGTTATTGAGGCAAAAAAGGCAAATCTGACCACTTTTCAAGGGACAACTATGCCATTAAAATAAAACGACCATCACAAATTGGAACCCTGCCTATTTCAATCGATCTGGTCTGGAGTGAGGCTAGCTATGCCTCGGGTGTTAACACGGATCTCTTTCAGAGGAAAGTGAAAACTAGAACATCTCACATTTCTCCATTCACTGGGCAGAAATAAACTACTGGTTTTGCCATTACATATTTGGGGTACCATCTGTTACAGCAGCTAGCCTACCCTAACTAATACATCTACTATGAGGAAGGCAGTGTTCAAAAGGGGCAAAGTCCCTTAAGTAAGACTCAGTCCTTGTTATAAATCAGTGTTTGCATTAAAAAAAGCATTTGTTGCTTTTCTTTGTTAAAGAGTAATACACATTATAGAAACATTAGAAAAACAAAATGTAGAAAATTCTAAATATCATAATTCCCATGTCCAACTGTTAACACTTTGTTATATAGTGTGCACACTTTTTAATTCTCTTTAGATTTACAGACTGATGAGGTAAATAAATGACTGATAGATTAAATATATGAATATTATATAATATACTTTTTTCACTTGACAATACACTATGAACACATTTCTAAGTCATTATACTTTCTTCTAACCCAAGCTTTTTAAAGACTAAAGAAAAATCCATTATCTATCTATACAGTTTTATTTAACCATTCTTCTGGGAAGAGGGAACAATGTGTGCAAACACTTAGAGCCCTAAAGCCATTTGGTACATGTGAAGAAATGCCATCAGTGTGGCACAGTGTTTCAAGTTGAACAAGGAACTGGCTAAGAAAATTTGGACAAAAGTTGAAGGGCCTTATATACCATTCTAAAGTTTCTGGATTTTATCCTGATGAAAACTGAAGAGTTTCCTGCAAGGGTATAGTATGATCTTTTCTGTTTCAGCAACAGTATAGAGAATGTATTTAAGAAGGGGAGAATCCATGAGCAAAGATAAGAGGCTGTTACAGATACAGTAAGAAAGGGAACTACTTACAGAAACAACGGCGATGGCAGGGAAGGGAGGAATTGGAGATAGTTAAGGAAGTAGGATCAATGAGATGAGATCACCAAATTGATATGGGGCAGGAGAGGTTTCTGGTTTGGAGTACCTAAGAAGACATTGATGCTATCATATGGTGAGGGGTTAACTGAATTCACATCAGCACCTACTATACCATGTGGCACAGAATAAGCTGTCAATCAAGGAAGCCACTGGTAGTAATAGTAGTGATCGTAATATTAGTAGTAGTAGTAATTTCATTATTATGCAGATTGACTGGCAGGGGAGATAATGAGACACTGTTAAAATGTTTAACAAAGTATCTGTATGACTCGGGTGGATTATCTTGTAAGTAGTTGGATACACAGGAAAAATAGGCTTTGGGTTAGGTATGAATTTAAAAACCCCAATTTATAAGCAGTATTGGGTATCCTGGAGTAGATGAACTCACCAAAGGCTCAGGGAGTCCCAACTGAAGGAATAAATAAAACTGGGCATAGCCCAGCTGAGCCCTGCCTGGCCCTGCCCGGCCCCCGTGGCACTGCCAGGGCCTCTTCATGCAGTAATTGTAAAGTCAGATCAAATTATTCCTCGTTTGACAACTTGTTTCTGCATCGCTCGTTCTACTCATAAAAGGGCTAAAAAATATCAGTTCCTTGCCCAAACCACAAGAATCGGGAGCTGAGAAAGGAGGTCCCTTAACCCCATCTTGCGTCAAGGCTGGAATCTTTTCCCCACCATCATCAGAACCAGTGCCATCCAGCTGAAAACCAAACTCTCCCTGCTCTGTGTGTTCACCTCGTCCATTTCCACAGCAGCACTAATTATTACAACCTAAAACAGTGCCAGACTTATATTTTTTAATTAATAAAAATTTATGGTAAAACACTTTAAATCTTCTTTGTCATTTTATTAAAACTAATGACTGAACTTTCTTGCTTTATAAGTTTACAATTTGGATTAATCGATTAATCATACTTTATAATTTCAAAGACAGGCATGCAGAGTCAATGGTATTTGCTTCTTGATGATGCTCATGAATACAAATAACTGTTAGTATTTCAGACAGCAGAAAAAAAAATAGCACAAAAAGGCAACAGAGGGGAAAAGATTTGAAGGAAAAAGACACTTCCTCCTCCTTCTCATTAAGCTCTCTTATTCCTCTTTCACGTTGTCTAAAAGTTTCACAATTGTTTTTTCCATGATTATTCTCCTTAGAAGAACATTAAAATGAGAAGAAAGGAAAAGACAAGCTCTAGAGGCAAAGCAGAAGTGTTTGTAAGCTGGGTCATTTCTGAGATGAGAGCCAGATCTGAATGGACCATGTAAAGCATTTTAGTTCTACCTTCTCACTTTGCATACTGGGAACCACAATTTATAAGCAGCATTGGATTTCCTGGAGTGGATGAACACACCCAGGGGCCCAGGAAGGCCATACTGAAGGAATAAATAAAACTTATCTAAAGAGGTAAAGTTACCCAAAACAACACAGGAACAAAACTACAAAGCTAGAAGTGGAAAGAAGTTCTGACTCTGACGCCAGGGCATTTTTCACTTGTGAATAAGCTGAGGACGCTCCAAGTGTCTGCCCCCAAGGATACTGTGACCCACTGAGTGAGGCAGACATATACTTGTACATAAAATTTTAAAAGTACATCAATTTCAAAAAAAAAAAGCACAAGATGACATGAGGGAAGTCTGTAATAGCACCACATATAAAGTATACAGTAAAAAGGAGCTCTGTGTTCAAAGGCTAGATTGAGTATTTTCAGCAGAATCATTACTAGCCTTGACATCATGGAAGCAATAGGATGTGAGCTGTCCCCTGAAGGAGATGTGGAATTTCCATAGGCAGAAGTGAGGGAGGAAAGAGCCAGGTACAGGCAATGGCGTATGTACAAACAGGAGTGTTAGGAAAGTGCATAGCCCATTCATGGAACAAATGTTGTGGACTGGATGAAAGCATTCCTTAAGTAAAATTAAGGATGATTAGACTTAATTTAGGGTAAGGAGGGCACTGAATGTTGGTATCTGGAGTTAACTATGGAGTATCCATTAAAATGTCTAAGCAGAGAAAGAGGGCTAATAAAAGAAATATTTCAGAATGACTCACCCTCCAGTACAGTGTTTAATGGCAGGCAATTTAAAGCAGTAGACACAATAGAAGCATGGAAATTGGGGGAAAATGGAAAAGTTATGCATATATAATCAATTAAAAGATTCTGGTACAAATCTAAGTGTGATAAGGTGCCTTTCTGGACCACATCAAGAGCAAGATGGGTAGAAGTACATATTCTTAAGTATATGTAAGTTTAATCTTTAAATCTTTCATTTGTTTTTATTAAGCTATTATCTGTTGTAATTTTGTCTTTTGGTGGCTTCAGATTCAGGAGCCTAAATGCTGGGTAAATTAAGAGCTGAACAGATAAACACCTCTGTATTTGAACAACTTTTGTCTCTTATTAATGACAGTATTAGAGGCACTACATTTGAATAAAAAAAAAAAAGCATAAAAACTTCTCACCACCACTTTATACCCATTAGGATGGCTATTACCAAAACAACAGACAACGACGCACACTGGTGAGAATGTGGAGAAATTGGAACTCTTGTTCATTGCTAGTGGGAATGTAAAATGGTATAGCTGCTGTGAAAAATAGTATGGTGGTTTCTCAAAAAGTAAAACATAGAATTATCATTTGATACAGTGATTCCACTTCTGGGTGTATACCCAGAAGAATTTAAAAGCATGGCTTGAATAGATATTTGTACATCCATGTTCATAGAAGGATTATTCACAATAGTCAAAATGTAGAAGCAAACCAAGTATCCATTGACAGATGAGTGGATAAACAAATGTTGTGTACGTACAACAGAATATTATTCAGTCTTAAAAGGAACCCCTGATGCATGCTAAAATGTGGATGAATATTAAAGACATTATAGTAAGTGAAACGAGCCAGTCACAAATAGGCAAACACTGTATGTTACCACTCACATGAGGTACTTAGAAGAGTCAAATTCATGGAGACAAAAGTAGCATGGTAGTTACCAGGGGCTTGAAGGAGGAGAGAATGCGGAGTTCTTATTCAATGCATATGCAGTTTCAGTATGGAAAAATGAAAAAGTTCTGGAGATGGATAATGGTGATGGTTGCCCCAAAATGTGAATACTTAATGCAACTGAACTGCATACTTTCAAATAGTTAAATTGATAAATTTTGCTACCATAATTTGAAAAAAAAAAAAAAAACTGCTTACCAGAATAAGACTATGTTCCCAAATGCTCCAGTTTGTTTTAACCCCCACTCCAATGAAAGAAAAGTTGCTTGTGTTTCTGAGGACAAGATGTGGGCAATCTCAGGTGGGCGGGAATGAAGATGATGGAGGAAAGAGCATCTCAGATGTGCCCAGGCTGGCAAAAAAGTAGAAAACCTGGGCAATTTCAAAGTGGTGACCCATTTGTGCTAATGGCAAGATGATGAGCACACCCACTCTGAGCAGAACACCATCTCATCCTGGTGGCCACCAAAGAGCTCTAATCGCCAGAATCACCTCCAAAGGGCAAAGTCTAAAGAAAAAATTCTGTTTGAAGCAAATACAGCCATCTTTCCCCTCCTCAGTAGTCAGCTATCATGTTCTACACAGAGATGCAGCCAGGATGCTCCCTGCAGGAGAAGAAAATGCTTCCACTGCATCTGCTCCTTCACTGATAACACATCGTCGCCCATGGTATCTCTAGGGCTGACTGAGAAAGCGAAGGGAAAGGATCTCATTATTCATCAGAGCCCAAATGGATGTGTGCCATCCACCTGCAGTCCAACCAAGAGCTAAGGTGATGTTAAAAAAAAAAAAAACAAACAAAAACAAAAACAAAAACAAAAACAAAAAGAAAAAAAGTAAAAATAACTCATCCAAAGTCTTTCTTTTTATTAGTTCTTAAGGATGCAAGCAGTACTTTTCTATCTTTAGTTATAAGAACTGAACTTGTGCTGAGATGGGTAGCACCTGTGGGGGAGATTAAGCATGCAGAATTTCTGAGTTCTGAGATCTAGTACCCAAAATAAATTGGAATGATATGGGAATAGGTCTGCTAAAAAGTGATACAGGATTCACCAACTATTCAAAATTTCTTTTGTGCTTATGAGTCTTTATAACACAGGGAACTTTTTTCTTCCCAGCTGGGGCTATGGACCACACAGAATAAACAATGTCCACAAATAACTGAGGAAACAAAACACAAATTTTAGGAAATTAAATACACTTTCTCTGAAGCTCAAAGGTCGATCCAGAGGTAAAGCTCTGGGTAGTGAGAGGAAGAAACGGTGTCCTGGTAGGCTTTGGCTCCACATGCTACTTCCTACACACACCCACCTCAGTGAATGAGAGACATGGAGAGAAAGAATCAATAGATGTGGGTACTTTTCCTTCTTCATGCAAAACTTAGCCTAGAACAGGGATTGTCACTACACAAAGAGCTCAGATACTTCTATCATTTATTAATTTATTCATTTAATTATCGAATAGGTATTTAATCTACATATAGCAATCAAGTTGTATGTGCCTATCAAAGAGGCAAGAAAGATAGAAACTCAATGAATTGTAGTTATAACCAGGTGGTTTTAGTTAGCCTCTTGATGTTTTAGTCTCCTTTGCCTTAATAGAATTCCCAGACTAGAGACAACATTTGGAATGACAGTATTACTACTGTGGGCTTTCCAAATTTAGCAAAGCAGACAATGCTGCACCCCTCCCACTCCAGGGAACATCCACTACCAAAACTCCAGTGTTCTCATCAGCCAGGTCCCCTTAGGGTGGGTTCAGCTCAGCTTATATATTGTCGCTGAGGAGCAGAAGGAAAAGAAACGATTCCCTCCTCTAGGTTCTCTTGGCCCAGCATCACCTCCGAAACCTGGCTACCAGTTCTGCAACCGTGTACCTCTCTGAGCTGTTTCCTTATAGGTTCCAGCACCCTGGGGCAGATATCCAAAGCCAGAGCCTTGGGCTTTGAAGGGGAAAGTGTCTGA
Organism: Eonycteris spelaea; assembly: GCA_003508835.1. Lineage (NCBI taxonomy): Eukaryota > Metazoa > Chordata > Mammalia > Chiroptera > Pteropodidae > Eonycteris > Eonycteris spelaea. The sequence goes on along the minus strand of PUFA01000043.1, from coordinate 6,650,284 downwards.
AGTGGAGATGCAGTGTAGGTTACCATCAGTATCCTCACAGGGTGGACAAAGAGCTTGTTAGGAATAGAAAGACCATCCACATTCACAGTCTGGTGATCTCAGACCTCCATTTTCTGACATACTTGGAGCCAGACAGTGGAATTCCAAGGTGTCAAGAGAAGGCTACATAAAGCCTTCCCTTGCAGCATTTATAAGAGAAATAGAGATGAAGGGAAAACACCTATGAAGCCTGAGTTAGGAACTGGTAGAACCGTCTCCCATGTACCATCCAAGCCGTGGGTAAACTAAAATTCTTCCCTTTGTATTTTTAGTTATTATGAAAAACAAGATATAAATTTTATTAGGTCCTAATGGAGTAAACCAAGGTTAGGATATAGTTTCCAAGGAAACTATTTCCCATAGGGAAAAAATATCCTAGTTCCCTTAAAGACTAAAAAAAAGAAGAAGAAAGTAAATTACCACTATCTCTCTCTAGCATTTCTGGATGGCAAGTCTATATTGAGGGTAATTGTTTCCTATCAATTGGATCTATGCCAAGCAGAGATTAGTCAACCCATTTTTTATTTTCAACTTCACCAGAATGTCTTTTATCTACTTCAACCTGTATTGATCATTTGGGGACAGAGAACCAGGAGGCAAGCTTCAGAAACAGGCTCGCTTCAAGTGCATCACAGCACTAAACAATATGAAAACACAAGCTCTAGACTAGCACTTACCTCGACTCAGTGAGACTTAAACCCATTTACTATAAATCTGCAAATAATTCAACTTTAGATTTCAAAGTATGACAGGATGTACATATCCCTAATCAGTTGTTTAATTATTATAAAGTGATTAATACTGGGGAGAGTAGCTAGGTCATGTATTCATTCACAATGTTACTTTTAACTTATTTTATAACATAAGATCACAAAGCAACATGTGCATGCACAAATTTAGAGCATTCATACATGGATGGAAAACTCCACAATAAAATTTTCTTTTATTTAAAAATAAAAACATTGAAAGTTAGTTTTTACTTTCTTATGAAAACTTTGATAAAGACATGTTACACTATTGTTTTTGGTAACAAATCGCATGTGTCAATAGGAGCCCTAATTTTTTACCTTTTGTTTCCATTATATACTGTTTTTATTATATATTTCCAATGAATATAATAATCAATGAATCTCTACCACTGTTACTCATTATAAACTTTTCATTTTCATGATTAGCATTTGTTTCTATAAGGCTAATCAAAATACCCATTCAATCGGAACTATCTATAATTTTTTCATATCATTTCTGCACGTCAAAACAACCAAACAGTAAGCCCAGTATTTCTAAGTACTAAGGCATATAAGAGTTTGAGAATCTTTGAACATCTGGCAAGTTCGTAAATTGTCACCAAAATTTAAAAATGCGTTTTAAAAGATATAACATTTATAATTAAGAAAAATAGGAAAAATGAGCATTGAAGCAAAGAAGACTTCCTGAACAATGAATAGATTACATTTGACAAGGGCAATAACCCACCCAATCACATCTTTTGCTCTCATTTGCTATAAATATACAGGCCAGCAGGAACACAGCTCATTGCTTTGACCCTCAGTGCTGTTTAAGCTTCCCGGCATTACCTAATACATTAAGACATATGGTAAAACATTCCCTAGATTTGGAGGATTTTTGGATCTCCCACAACTGATGAGAAACTATCCCCTAGTGCTTGTAAAATATTCTAATTCAGATATTTAAATTCTCTTTTTAAAATATTTCTATCTCAAGGAGTTGTTTTCCCAAATGACCTATCTTGGTTTCATTTTTTTAACATCTATATTTAAAAATAATAGTTTTTCTATTCAACAGAAAGAAGTGTTTTAAATATAGTACAGATTTTTGAAAGTAAGATTTATACAGTTTAAAGAGAGCAGCCATGAACACTTGGGAAATTAAATTTACATGTGTATTTATGAAATACAAGCAGTCAAACTGTATCTGCTCCTATTGCTACTTTCTTAATATAGCTTTTATTAAGAATAATTTTCTTCAATGCTGGATGGAAAATCCCTGCAGCATTTTTCTCATTTTCATAATACCATAAGGTCAGCACACTTCATTAAATAGTTATTGAGGCTATTAGAAAAAGCAGTGTCATTTATCATAAATATTTGATAAACATGTCTACATTGTCAATACATTCCAATATTATATGACATAGCAAATAGTTAAATTAGCTTGTAAGATCACAACTGATATAAAAATTTTGCATGCCCAATTATAGATGTTATTCAACATCAGTATTTTTACTCCTTTTTGGAAATTAGCTTCTGACTAGTTTTCACAATGCTTTGAAAACTAAAAATATTGCACTTCAAACAATGATTTGTTTCATAATAGAAATTTCATTGAACAGTAAATTATTCTGCAATATGATGAATATAAAACCTAGAAATATTTCTTAGATCCTTCAGTGAGCAAGAGAAAAACCGAGATTGGGAAGAATTTAAATAACTGTAAAAGGAAGTGTAATTTACACAAACTGCAAAACTAAAGCAAACAAGCTATGAGATTCTGTGCTATCTTCTAAAATACACTAAACAGTTTCTGTTTCAAAAAGGTCCATTTTTCAGAGAACTTCTTTTTTACAGACACTACTCAGGACTTGAGCTTAGATAGGAAGTAAAAGGGGGGAAAAACTCAAGGAAGACCTCTATTAGCTCAACACTGAGGCTAATCTGTTGCACGTGTTTGGTTTCTACACTAGTGAGCAACTTGTAGGAAACAACACTGCAGCTGAGCGCTTGAGAGCTGGAAACTGTTCCCTAGGTATGAGATGGCAAAATGACTTTGCCATATTCCCTCTCCAGCCTAGCATCACCGCTCGGGCAGGAACACAACCATCATGCCCCCTGGGCAGAGTCATGTCGTTAGAGAAGGACCGACCGTCTGCTCCATCACTCTCCCTGAAATTTTCTGACCAGAAGCACACAGAAGCAGCTCAATCAGGACAAACCAGCCCCTATTCTCTCTGTATATATTTTTCCCAATTGTGTCCCTTTGCCCGGTAGGTTCCAGATGACATTGTCAACTGTGATCACACAATTGAATGAATTCACAAGTTTTCACATGCTTTTACACTCAACATGGATTTATAAAGTTTACATTATATAAAATAGCTTACACTATTGACTTTTAACATACAATGTTACAATAACTTTTGTGTTCATAAAAATTCAAAAGAAATTTTAGCATGATTTGAGTTAGTCCTTAGCTAAATCTATTAGTTAAGGTTTCAAGCAATATCCTCCTTTAAAGTATATAATACTAAAATCACCAAATATACACAATAATTGCACAAACCTAGAGCAGTAACCTCATGATTTCTGAATCGACTCGATTACACTGGGAGATTTCCAGTTCATTTTAAAAATCTGCTTCGCTTAGCATGCCAAAACTTACAACTATGTATTTTCTTTGACTGACAAACAAAAGGGCAAAACTACTTTTAGTGAAGCTTTTTCCACTTAGAAGCACAAAAATAGCATAGTATTCCTCCAGACAACATGAATTTCCCATTTCCAAACATCCTCTAGACGCTTATAAAAACTTTTCCCCTCAAGTCTGACATTTACTCTCAGTTAAAAGGCAAACCAACACTGTCGCTAATCTAGTAACACACCCCCAATCCTAGGCATCCTTGCCAACTACAGTCTCCTTTATATTAACTTCCTACCATGTACAGTGGTTGATTCACAATTCATATGGTTTGGGGCAAAATCCTTCCTGAATTACATATAATAAAATGTGAAAACTGGACAATGGCATGGCTTAAAAGGTTTTGTTTCTGATTCTATAACAGAATAATATATGCTTCAGTACAATGGCGTGGAGCTTTTGTGTTGCTTAATGAGACAGCTCCCAGCAGAGTGTTTCCCATGTTTTACAGTGACATCTATCAGCCAGACCCAGGGAATCCCAATGTCACTCAGCTTTCTTCAGTACCGCTGTCTGAGAACAGCTTCTGTCCACTGAGTGGTGCAATCTTAACAGGTCTCTGGCACCCAAAAGTGCACCCTTAAGATAAGGAAATAGTGGATGAGGAATGCTCTTCCCTGGCATTAAAACTGCATCATTGGGTATTAATTAACTGCAGGATATAAGCACCACAAATGCCAACCAGAAATTTAAATAATTAGGTATCAGGAGATACAAATGTAAAAGAACTGACACACTTCGCATCTCAGGCAGACTGAGCAAGGCATGATGCTGAGTTTTGCAAAAAATCAATTAATCCCACCATCTCTTAGATACATAAAGACCCAAGAAAAAGCTATTTTGCATATTAGAATTTGTGATGTGTAATCATGTTAATTTATGGTTTGAGAAGAAACCCTGCTATGTTTTAGTGATTATATGGTAATTGAGAAATTATACAGATATTTAGAACCTAGAAATTATTTTATAAATGGCATAAATTTCAGGTTCCCTCAGAAATGAAATTAGATTATCAGCTAATTTCTCACACCTGATCCTATGAAAGACACCTGTGAAAAATACTTTAAGTGGTAAACCGGAAAAGGTCTGGGAAATCGACTGTTAAACGCATCTTCGGAAATTCTTCAGGGCCTACACGTGAAGCTCCATAATTACGTTCATCTGTTCTGATTCATTCACGTGCCAAAACGTACACCAAACCAAAATATTGTGAAAACAAAAATTCTTGAGATAATTTCACCTCCAAAAAAGCAACTTTATACTTCTCACATACGCACATACACAAATTACAGGCTGTACCTATCTGTTGGATACTCAGTTCGCCAAAAGCTCTACCACATTTAGAGGGTTCTCAGTGCACTGCCCTTTCTTTATTGGGGCTCTCCACGCACAAGTCCCTAACCCTCTCCAGAGTCAGGACTCCAAGTGAAGAGAAGGCGTTAAAATCCTATGGGACTCATCCTCCTCCAGCAAAGGAAAAGCCCCACAACAGTGGCCCAAATTCAGCAGCTCCTAACCAAAGCCAAGTTCAACACTGCACTCTCGAGAAAGCAACTGGCCATTTCCATTCTACTTGGTGAACGAAACCCCAAGAGATTACAAAGTTTTAGGCGGTCCCAACCAAGGACCAAAAGTGGGCTTTCACCAATGACAAAGCCTAGAAAACAGGAAACCGGAGAAGGCTCTGTGGAATCCAACTGGCGAAACCTCCTTCTCTGAGGTTCGTTTGGAGTCTACAACCCCGAAACTCCCCCAGATCGTGTCTGCCCCGCAGCCGTCGAACCCGAGTGTCCGCCCGCCGCGTCCGCTCTCCACCTCCCCGCCGGGCCGTAGCACGCCCCCAGGGGCGCGGGACTTACCGCACCGCTTGCACAGCACCCTGCTGACCTCCTTCTTGAGGTTTCGGCCCGTCTCAAGAGGTGGGAACGATGCTCGGAAGGCGGCAGGCGCACGGCTGCTGCTGTTGGCGTCGGGCTCCATGAAGAAGATGTACCTGCTGTCCTCCTTGAGCCTCCCGCAGGAGGGGAAAGCCGGGTGGCCCCAGGCGCCCAGGCGCACGGTGAGCAGCGAGTCCTTCTTCAAGCCCCCGGCTTTCACCGCCCACACCTGGTGCACCTTCACCAGATAGGGCGCCTCATCTCCCGGGTCGTCGGCGCCGGGTGCCGGGGACGTGGGCCAGGAGGGCACGGTCCCGTTGGCGGAGGGCAGCGGGTCCTGGCTGGCAGCCCCCGCGCTCCGGAGCGGGCGGCTGGCGACTGGCGCTCGCCTCCCCACGCCCCTGCCTCGCCCGCCGCCGCCGCCTTCCTGTCGAGTGCCCCCTGCTGCCTTCGCGGCGGGTGCACCTTTCCCTCGATCACCACCGCGGCGCGCTGAGCCAGCTCCTGCACCGAGCCCACGCTGGGCGGGGACGAGTAGCACACGGAGGCCCCCGCGAGAGCCGCCTCGTCGCCGGCGGCCGCCCCTGGCGCCAGGGCCGCGGTCCACAGGTAGCAGCGGCAGCAGCGGCAGTGGCGAGCGGGCGGCGGGGCCCGGGCGCCGGGCCCTTGGGCCGGCACCCCCGGAGCGGCGCGGGGCGCATCGCCATCTCATGGTGTGAGGTGCGTGCGGGCTCCGGGCTGTCGGTTCGGACTCTGCCTCGCTCTATCACGCTGCCTCCCTTTTCCTCTCTCCTCCCCTCTCCTTACCCTCCTCCTCTCCCCTTCCTCCTCCTTTTATTTATTTATTAGGAGGGGTGGTTGTAGGAGAGTTGTTTATGGGAGGAGGAGGAAGAAGGGATGGAAGAGGTGGGTGGAACCACAGAAAAGCGAAGAGGTATAAGGGCAAAGAATAATAATAATAATAACAAAGCAAAATAGAAAAGAAAAAAAAAAGCCACTGACACTGCCTCGGTTGCTGGGAGTGACAGGTCCTCCCGGCGCCGCCGCCGCCGCGCCCCAGCCCTGCTGTCGGGGCTGCTGTCACAGGAGGAGGACGTGGAGGTGGAGGAGCTGCTCAGCGGGTAACAGTCCTTTGTGTGAAGTGATGCTGCGGCGGCTGCTGAGGCTGCGAGCGAGCGGCTGAGCGAGCGTGCAAGGGAGAGCGCCCTGGAGGCGGAGTTGCGTGCCTGGAAATCGCTGGGTGGCCGCGGCGGCGGCAGCGCCCTGCGCCTCGCCAGCCTGTTTACCTGTGCTGCGAACTCGCCCCTCGCTTGCCTTCCCCATGCTGATTCCAGAGTTGGTCTTCCTCGGGCTTGCCTTCCCTGCGCGTCTCCTCCTCTCTGCTTCCTTGATTGCTGCAATGGGAGGCCGGGCGGCAAACAGGCTGCAGTCCGAGTGGGCTGCGGAGATCTACTGGGGAGTAAGAGGTGACGCTTCAGTAATCGGGGACCTGTTAGCCGGCGCAGAATGCCCAAACGCGGGGGGAGGCGGGCTCACAAGGAAAGGGAGACACTAGAGATGCGGGTCTTCGCTTCAGAAAAGTTTCGCGTGAACTGATTACTTGAGAGTCAAAAGGGAGCAAGCAACATGTTCACAGGAGACAAGAAGCAATTAAAGAACTTTATATCACGCTCGCTCTCCTTCAAAAGCGCGCGCACACGATGAGCACTTCAGATATGACGCTGCTTTCACTCCATTCTGATGTGACACTTCAGTCTTGATTACCCTTGCCTTTCCTTCTATTGAAATTCTTGGCCCACCATAATTTTATGACGTGTGGTCATGGGCATTGTTTAAATAATATAGCTGCTCAATAAGGCCATTTTGTGTAAAGTTAATGGCCCTTTTCTACTAGTCTACTTTATAAAAATATAACAAATGAAATTTCTATAGCTCCTGGAACGAAGATCCCAGACATGAGGAGCTATAGGTAAAATGTCGTTCCACCTGAATACCATAGGTAACCCATCCCCACCATCCTAACTCCACACCGCCTCCAACCCTCCCCGTCTCCAACCGCCTGTCCGGCAAAAATTAAAGAGCTACTTTTAAAACAAAAATCCATCATCTCCCAGGGATGTTCTTTTCAAGCAAGTACCACTAGACAGAAAGAGAACACATTTTTTGGCATTTAAAGAAAAATATTTCTCTTATGCTCTTTGACGGTGAAAAATGTATTCAATGACCCAATAAAACTGAATTGAAGTTGTTATTCCATGGCCAATAGATCCACATTGTGATAATTTAAGATTTTAAAAGCACTCTAACTTCATAATGTCCTTTACTCTGGGATTCTACAAGTCACCTCTTGTTTCTTGAAAGTATGTCACATAAGCTTTAGTGTTTTTATATATAAATAAAAGCAGATTATAAGCCACAAAGATTTTTTCTTTTTCCTTTTTTTGTTTTTTGTTGTTTGTTGTTGTTTGTTTGTTTTGCATAATATATGTGGCTAAAAGACAATATCCCACTCCCTCAAGGTCCAGCTTAGAGGGACAGGGTTCTGATGCTACCATGTGTTTCAACATAAGGAGCTTCCTATTTCTTATGCCCTCATAGAGTGCTTTCAAGAGATCTCCGTTTAGCAGCATAACAATGCAAGTCGGGCCTCCAGCACATGTTCTCTTGAACGCTGGTACTCCTAGAGATTTATCGAAAGAAAGCGGTCTAACATCCAATCCCACTGGTGTCTCCACTTTCCTTTGACCTGATCTCACACATTTCTGACTCTTGACGGAGTTGAAACTCTAGCCCAGAACACTTTCTTCCTCTCCTTTCAGACCTTGTATCAGTTATCTACTACTGTATGCCAAACCACTCCAAAAGTTGTTGGCCTAAAACAATATTCATTCATTTAGCCCAGGATTATGTGGGTTGGCAATTTTGACTGGGCTCTCCTAGGAAGGGGTTCTTCTGTTTTCAGTTGGGCTCAGCTGGGGGCTGACTCGTCTCAGATGGCTTTAACTGAAACAGCTCATCTCTTAAAGAATGTGGCCTCTCTTCCTTCAGCCTGGGCTTATTCATGGCAGCTGGATGTATTCCAAGAGAATGGCCAGAAGCATGCAAGGCATCTCAAGGCCTGGGCACAGAACTGGCACCTCATCGCCACTGTTATAAGGCCAGCTGAAATTCCAGGAGTGGAGGAGTAGACTCAATGTGAGGAGCTGAAAACTCACTTTGCCGAGGACAGAGACACAGGAAGGGGAAGAATTAAGGCCATTTCTGTAAACAATCCACCACAGATAGTAAATGCCTTTGAGGTCCACCTACGCCCTGAAGCCTTCCTTACATACTAAACGCTGGTAGTAACCATTCCCCACAGTGCACTCTTGCTGCATTTGCAGTCCGTATCATGCCTCCTCACTGTGATCATGTTATTTTATCGAGCTCAAATGTATCAGTTTTACTCCAATCCCTCCAACTAGAATGAAAGCTTATTAAAAAGCAGGGACTATATTTTACTATTCCCTTGTTTTAACCCAGTTTGGGGCCCACATTAAGTACTTAATGTCAGCTGATAATCATGGTCTGATGTAACGTGCTCCACAGGTAACCTCAGTACTGCAGGTAACCTCAGCACTGTCAGAGAGAGATGGAATTCCGGGCAATAAAAACAACAATAAAATTTTATAGCACTGGCTTAAAGAGTCATTAAATGCATACATCCCCCTCTTAGTACTTTACAAAACATTTTATCTATGATTAAACACAAACTGCTTCCTATGTTTTTTTAATGCCTTTTTTCTATGTATTTTTTAAATGGCTTTACCTTACTCACACATTTTTTCCTGCTCTCTCAGTTAAATAGTAAGGGGTAATTCTTGTGGATATTTTCTGTGCCAAGGTAGACTAAGAACAATTTGCATACATATTTCATTTGAGTTCTTGCACTAGAGTCCTCATTTTCGAGGGCACACATACATTGCAAGGGATGTTACCCTCGTCGGTCCTTTTGAATAAAAGGGGAATGACATTTCTAATATGATTACCATGTATTTGAGAGACAGTATGAATAAATGCTCTTTGAAACAGAGACAATGTAACTTTTCCACACCATTGTTTTAAAAAGACAAAAATAAAAAGTTTCCTTCTTGTATCCTAAAACCAGGATTCTAAAACTTTAGTGTGCATCAGAGTCACTTGCGCATCAAAAAGCACAGACTGCCAGCTGCATCCCAGAGTTTCTGATGCAGTAGGTCTAGGGTGGAGGCTGGAGAACCTGCACTCTAACAAGTTCCCAGGTGATACTGATGCTGCTGCTGGTGGAGAGACCACACTTTGAGAATGACTGCCAAAAACTTGAGATTTATAAACTTCAACAGATAGTGTAATAATACTATAAATGTGCAAATGTATTAGGCACTGTATTCAAATATTCCATGTCCCCTCCATCATGAATTTTTCCCATTCCAATTTTGAAAAGGAAATGTGGATTGCCTCCGTGGTTGTTAGAGGCTGATGCTAATTAGCAGACTTATTCTGACTAATTAAGGAGGCATGGATGACCACCTATTGAGAGTAAAAGTGAATGCTTCCTTGAGGACTTAACTTGTTTCAGAGGTCAGCTCGAGAACCAAAAGGATAACTAGGGATCACAGCAGTTGTCATCATGTTACCTGGGAACACTTTATCTGCTCAAGCAGGGAAAAAACGGAGTGACAAAATTATGCAGGTAAATGTGAAATACTACTTTTACTAGTTTAGAAAATCGGAAGAGGAAGCCCTCAGAGCAACCGGAAAAGGTTTGCCCATTCCTGCCTCCCCTGACCCCCGCATTTTATACCTGATAAATGTTTCTAAATGGTGGCTATTGAAGGGACAACAGGAAATCCAGAGGCACTGTTATCTATTTTATCATCATTGACCAATAGCACACAGAGTGCACACCTCCAGCCATAAATCATGGAACAACTATACCCCTGGTCCTGGAGTCCTGAATTTGCAGTCTCACTAAGAAACCTCACTTGCTTAGCAGCCTGTCTTGGAGCAGACACAGAATCCAGAACAATTTAGACACGGTGAAAACAATAAGCTGGACTTGAGAAAAGAACAAGTCAAAAGAACTGGTGAATTATAGACCTATAGAAGCCACCTGTCAGAAGCAAGGTGGCAAAATGTCTCAGCTGAGAAGTAGCTAGAACGTTAAGGAGACTTCATTAAATACCAGCTGCAATAAGGGTCTTTAAGAACTGGGCCAAGCCCCTTGAGTCACAGGCACGGGGCCCTGGTCACTTCCATATACCCACCCACCCACCTACCCACCCATCCCTCCATGTATCCATTTCTTTAATTATATAATTATAAATGACAATACTATGTAGGTGGGACTAGAGAGATGAAAGACTCATGCCCTGAAGAAACTCAGAACCTAAGCAAAATGAGTCAAAAGAAAAAGTCGAGAACCATGTGATTTCACTCATATGAGGGATATAAAACTGAAAGCAAAAAACGAACAAGATAAACAAAAACTCATAGACACAGACAACAGAATGGTGGTTACCAGAGGCAAAGGAGGGTGAGGGCGTAGAAAAAGGGGTCAGATATAGGATGGCAGAAGGATATTTGACTTTGGATGGCAATATACAAACAAAGTATTATAGAACTATATACTTGAAATCTATACAATTTATTAACCAATGTCACCCCAATAAATTTAATTACAAAAAAAAATTTTAAGAACCTAGTGCCATTAATTTGCATACTTTGATATTACATGAAACCCTCTAGATTTCACATATTTCAGCCCACCCCAGAGGGAGAAAGGAAAATGAAAGCAAGAGGATTTTTTTTCTTGCTCTTCTTGTGATTCAAGACATCTTTGAACTCTGTGGCAAGTATGGAAGAACAAAAAGTCTTATTTAGGTTCATTTTCTTAACTCACCAAGCAACAGCCCTTACCAGCCAACAGAGGGATGAACATTCACTGGACATATGCATTGAGAAATACATGTAACATGTAGAGACATAACTGGCCTGCTGTCAGATTCCAATTCTGCTATTAACAGCCCTATAACCCTAGGAGAGTTTATAAATCTTCTGAGCCTGTTTTCTTATTAAGTAAGCATAGTACCTGCTTTATTTCATAGGACCTTTGCAAGGATTACAGTAGGATTACATAATTGTATATCTATTCTATATCTATGAAAATTCTTGAGGAACTCCATTGTTATACAAAATACAATGTGGATAAATGATATCTAGTCCTCAAGAATCTCCCACCCTAGTAATAAAGACAGCACATTTTGGAAATTGACTTAAACTTGCTTATATGTCAAATTCCTTTATTGTCAGAGCTCATAACTTCCCAGGGATGCTTTATTACATTATTTGACATATCTGACTATTTAAAGGTGCTTTTCTATAACAGGCTGTAAGGTATTTATTTAAGACCTGGTCATAAAATTCAAACGGTGATTCTCTGCTGTGTAGCAAAGTCATAGCACTATTTGTTTAGATTAAGTCAGCCACAATTGCTGGTCTGGGGCTGGCAGCCCTGTCTCCCCATCATCTGTCCCATCTGTTTGAATAAATTAATGATTTTCTTTTGAAGGGGATTTACTGATGTTTACCATTGTTGTTCTTGTATGTATGATGTATGTATTGTTTTCTGAAGGAGAAAGGAGGGACCTGGGGAAGAAGAAGAAGAGAGAGGAGGAGAAGGAAAACAGGATGGTATGGGCTGTCTTCCCCATGCCAGCTCAGAACAAGGGATGATCCTTCCAAGGACAGAACCACAAGCGAAAGCTGATGTGGCTATTTTTTGAAGAACTTTATAAAACTGAAAACATTATAAAAAGTATGTTGCTCTAAAACACAGGTGAAAAAGTTAAAAAGCAATGTGAGAGGGAAGACTGCTTTCCGTTTCTGAGAAGGACTTCTGCAGATGTGTCCTGCAGGAACTAAGGGGGAACAAGACAGCTGTGGGCATGTCACTGTGTTTGTCAGAGAAGTGGGGGAGCTGTGTTCTCATGGCAGTGCCTCTTAAGAAAGATGATAGAACAGAGAAGAGCAAATTTAGTCCCCATGCATATGAGGCAGCGCCCCTGGCGGGAATCCACAGCCATTACCATGGCACACTTTGGAAAAGCTGGTAGAGAAAGGTGGATATCGAGCCACGACCCATATAAACTAATGAGCTAGAAATACAGGTACCCTCCTTGGGGACAATGAGATGATGAATATTCATGTTATTACTAACATTATCATTAACTAACACAATACCGCGAGGTAGAAAAGAGATTATTATTATCATCATTCTGCAGTTTATTGAAGCCAGTTGTTGGATCAAATACTATTTATATTTTACCATTTTTTCCTTGAGCAAAAGTTTCTCTCTTATGCCTTACTAGTAGAGAAGCACTATCAACAGGTAACATATACCACCCAACAGAAATATGCTACTTAAATCCTGAATACATTATACATAAATCCCCTCAAGAACTGACTTGAAAATTTCATTGTGCACTGACATTTAAGAATAATGAATATGAATTTTATTTATTTATAGGAATATTTTTGGAGCTTATTGTTGCTATTTACAAATATGCCCAATTCGAAGAAAGAAGAGGTTTGATGGTTGAGTTCCATCTTTCTCAGTGGCAAAAATAAACAACATTTTTACTTTCTTTCCAATTATTCCAAAAGGATTCAATGGATATTCTTAACATTTCTAAGGAATTTCTCCTAGGAATGAATACAACCTGGGAAGAAACTTTTTTGAAAACCTTATAGGAAATTATATGTCATATGTCATACTGTAACAGAACATTTTTCTAAACTTTTACAGTGACATACCCCAACTGAGTCAAAAAAAAAAAAAAAGGAGAAAAAACAAATTATAAATCGTGAGACTCAATGATACAATCCTAATACTCCATTTTTGACAATTTGACAGTTATTTCACTATGGAAGCCCTCAACATCATTCTTCCCTTGAAAGGGCTAGGATATAGATAGCAAATTCGATCGCACAGAGAGAAAACTAACAGATGTTTAAAACTTAGATGGAAATGCAGTCCACCTTACTTTGTGCATCTCTTCCCATGAAAATAGAATACTTTTAACTTGTTCAGTTTTGTTTCCCTTTGGTTTCACAGATTGTTCTGCTTTATAACAGTCCACACATGCTGATAGAAAGACGTTTTGTATTCCTTAACACAAACATAACTCCATAAAAACCGTAATTACTTTATGTCAACTTCTATTCTGCAGGTTTAGTAAAAGTCTCAGTATGGTAGAGTCTGTTGCTAGGTTGAGTGGGGCACTAAAGCATAGGAACCTGAAAAACAAAGACGCATAATAAAAGAGATCAAAGCAAGAGAAATCATTAACTTTTTGCCTTTCTAGTAGGATTTGCACCAGTTTTTACTACATCTACTCATAAAGAGTGGAATATCTAAATATTTTATTACTCACTCTCTAACCCTTAGTGCCATATTAGAACATCATAAACTTTTCCCAGGAATGAACCCTAGATATTTTAGTCAAAGTTCTTAATTGTATAAATGATAAAAAGGGTCTGGTAAGCTGATTACCTTCCCCACGGTCATAAAGGTGATTGTTTTCAGAAGTAGGTTTAGAATTCAGGCCCCTGCTCTCCCAATTCTATGCTTTGCCCATGAGCCACAATAGTCTAATTAAAAACTATGTCATAAGCTTCCCCCAAAAGCCTAGACTTTTCTTTTAAAATCTATTTCTGGAAGTGATAGTATTCACAATCTTAGCACCTCAGAAATGCTGAGTTCTCAGCACCTTAAATGTTAAATTCTCCACTGGTAATAGCGATCAACCACTAAGCAAGCACTGAGCAGCCTACCGGCCTCTTCTCCTAAGAACACTATTTCCAAGAAACAACAAGCAACAGCTTCCTACTTATTGTCTCTGTGTATTGAGTATGTCATTTTTCCATAGCTAAGATCTTGCTGGATAAGAAAAAGGCCCAAGTTGAGACATGAAAGAATTCAAAGATTTCCCATTATCTTTTTCTGGAATGCATCAGTATTGGTTCTTAATTCTGGAATTCCCTGGGTGAAATCCAAAACTAGTCCCCATACATGGAGACCAAGGAGAGACCAAAGAAAGAGTCAGACCATCCAGATTAGTAGGTGACAGGTTTAATAAGCAGGGAAAGTTACCTAAGAGACTGTAACTCACTTCTTTGTTTTAATGGAGTACATCCTTCAGTAGCCTCCTAAGAAAGGGTTCATGAGAGTAAATGGTTTAAGACTGTTTCTACACTTCACTGACAATTAATCTGTTCTTACGCTTCATTGGCAGTTTGGCTGAGTATAGATTTCTAGGTTGGAAATTATATTCCCTTAGAATATTGCTCCATTGTTCTTTCTTAGTATTGTTTTTTGAAATCTGAAACCATTCTAATTCCTGTTCTTTATACTCCAATCTCAAGAGGAAATAATTATACTTAAAAAATATGTTTTTATATATATAAATATGTGTACATATATGTACTTACATATATTGTTTACAAATATGGGATAATGCTTTTTTTCACTAATTATAAAATCACCACACTTAATTTCATGTCAATAAAAGTATTTCTGTAATATCTTGTTTAGGGCTGTCTAGCATTCCATTTATGTTATAATTAATTTAATCACTCTTCTATTTATGGATATTTAGATTATTTACAGTTTAGTAAGATTGAAAACAAATATATAATTAAAAGCCTTTTAGCTAAATCTTTGTGTAGATTCTCAATTATTTATTTACTAAGTATAAGTTGATCAGTAACTGAAAATTATAAGACTTTCCCTCATCTTTAAAATGGAAATATTATTTGTTTCATAGACCAGTTTGGGGATTGAATTAAGTAAATCACCTAACAAATAATGGGTAAAATTTCTGTTTAGCAAGCTAAACACATGTTAAAATATGGATGATTTTAATTTACCCAAGACGAACACATTTTTCATGCTACTATTTAAAGTGAATATCTAACAACCTTCAAAAAAAAAAAAAGAATCCTAACTATAACCTTTCCAATATTACATGTTAAGGAATATAGGATAGTAAATGTTAAAGAGAGGGATAAACCCAAATAAGCTAAGACTCTACTCTGGAGTACTGGAAAGAGAGGAAAAAGGGCTTTGAGATATGCCCTGCTAACCTCAAATGTATTTAGCTCATTTTAAAGTCTCTTCAGTTCCATGAAAATATAAAGCACAGTCAAACATACTTAATGAGCAAGGCCCACTAGGCGCACATCTTACTACATTTCCCAGCCTGCCTTGTAGTCAGGTGTAGCCCTGTGACTGAGTTTCTAGCCAACAAAAGGCGAACAGAAGTTATGTGCACCACTTCCAGGCCTGGTCCGCGAGCATCCTTCTGGCTGTCTGGAAGAAATATAACCACTGGGTGCTTCATCTTCTTGTGCTGAAGAAGGAGTCTCCATTAGTCTGAGTTACCCAGCTGGAAGAGTGCCACTCTACTCATCTATTTATCCATCCAATACCACCATAGGAATAAGAAAGAAACTTCTACTACATTTTCTACAGGACATTTTGGGAGTTAGGCTCTTCTAAATATAAATAATAGACTCAAACAGAAATTTTTTTAAATTAAAAAAGTAAAGCATGTGTTTTGAAAATATTTTGAGTCGCACTGGTGTCATTAAAATTCTAGAGAGGAAATAGAAGCACCGTCATGAGTATGAGCTTTGCAATCAGATAGGCCTGAAGTTGAGTCCCAGTTTACCACTAGCCAGATACATGGTATTGATCAAGTTTCTCTAAGCCTCAATTTTGTTTTTTTTTAATGTACAATATCGAGATAGTAACAGATCTATTTCATAGTATTGCTGTTTATCACAGTGCTTGGCACATAATAAGTGCCAAGAAAAGTTGGTTATCATTATTATTATTTTTTTTTATTTTTTTTACAATAGAAAAGAAAAGTTTTATTAGAAAGGAAAGTACACTGCCAGAAGTGAAGTGGGCCTGAACAAGAGAAAAGTGGCTCAAAAGGCCTGGTTATCATTATTTTTTAAAAAATAAATTACAACAGTCCTTAGCGCTGTTATAAAGTAATTCTGGCTTTCCTTCCAGGGAAGAGTGGGATTGCCTTTCCCTTCCCACCCCTTAGAGTTGTTTGTATTCATGTGATTTATTTTGCCCAATGAAATGAGACTGGAAATGACATGTATCATTGCCAGGTAGAAGTTTTAGGAGTCAGCATGCATTTAAAATGCTATCTCTTTTTTTCTGGGACAGCAATGGTAATGATCCAGCTAGTGTCTGCTCTGTCAGCTTGGGTCCCAGAGTGAGGAAAACACCAGTCAACCCTTGATGTATATGTAGCATGGCTAAGAAATAAATGCTTATTGCTTTAAACAACTAGAGATTTGGGGCATTATTTATTACTAGCCCCTCCTGGCATATACAGGAACAAATATTCATATGGTAAGTTAGTTTTAAAAATGGTTTCACTGTTTATAGCAACTTCTAATAATAATATCTGGAAATTACAGCATGCTCACAATATTCCAAGAACTGCTATGCACTTTACATGTGTTAACTCAGCCATTTCCACAATAACCCCAATGAGAAACCTGCAGTATTCTTATTGTCACTTGGTAGGAACAGAAAACTTAAACAACTTGCCCAAGGTTACATAGCCAGTATATAGTAGAAACCAGTGTTAAACCAGCCCCTCTGACTCGTGAGGCTGTGCTATTCACTTTGCATCTAAAACTTCCAGAAGTAGAAGGCCTGGTGTACCTCCCAGGCCCCAGCTGCAGGACCAAGGCTCTCGTTTCATCAGTCATTAGAGTGTTGACTATCACTGGGCTGCTCAGAACATGGTTCCTCCCTGGAATTCACCCTTCGGCAAAGAGAGCTGCCTCACCCGAGTTAGGTTTTTCCTTGAAGGACTGGCAGAGACTGTTGCACCTGCATTTACACTGCAGTTGGAATTCAACTTGTTCCTTTGCCATTTCCTGCTTTCCTCCCATTGTTCCCTGATGCATTCCTCAATAAATGTCCTTCATTTAAATCTCAGAGGCTCAGTGTATGTTTCCCAAGGAACCAGAACAAAACTGCATATCTCCTTATATATTGCTACGCATGTACATAAACTTACACACGGACAACATGTTAACTTGGTGCACAATTAATTGCCAAATGACTGTCACAGATCATGTGAATTCAGGGAAAGTAAAGATCACTCGGCTGTCTAGAGGGGATTGGAATGATGAAACCTCTCACAAGTTAATGGAGATATAGGATCTTCTACTTTCTCAATCAAAACAGTATACTTCATTTCTCATAAATGTCACCTGTAGTGATTTAGATCCAGAAATAGGTCAAAAAGGGAATCACATATTTTGTAGATAACAAATGTTAGTTGGTCTTCATTATGACTTTTGTTCATACTTGTAAGTAGAAATTGGAAGTTGTCTCAAGTTTACATAACTCATAAGCTGGTACTCTTCACTCTTTCTTGAAGACAAATGTTTCAAGAGACTGGAAGGCATATATTGTTATTGTACCAAATGTTACATATCTCTGTGTTTTAGTTATACATAAGGATACTACTGAAAACTGATGTCTTAAATTGATTTTGATTTCTAAGTAATGATAAATAGAACCTAAACTTTAATTCATGACACATCAGCTCTCCTGTATAACTTAGCTTGCTTGACACCTACTTCCAATAAAATTTAAAATGAGCCAAACATTATTTCTGATGTATTTCTTTTACCACAATTGAGTATTTCTCACAATTTAAGCTCTGTCCTAATATCTATTGGCTACATTTCCTCAAAAGGGAAATACATGCTGTAAGACTTAAAATAAATAAGCAGTTCATAGAGGTAGTCACAAAACAGACCAAATTATAAAACTGAAAGAGTCTAAATGGATCTGTATAATTTAAAATAAACATTATTACCTACTTTGCATTGATATATGCATACCTTATGCATTGTACTTTCTGTTTACATACCTTTCCTACATGTTGATATAGATAAATGGCTAATTTTATATAGAGTTCATGAGAAAGTAGATTATATTTTCTTCTTTATGGATTGTCTTAGGCTGTTCAGGCTGCTATAAAAATACCATAGACTGGGTGGCTTAAAGAACAGAAATTTATTTCTCACAGTTCTGAAGGCAGGAAGCCCAAGATCAGGTTGCTAGTATGGTTGGATTCTAGTGAGAGCTCTTTTACTGGTTTGCATATAGCCACCTTCTCCTTGGATCCTTACATGGCAGAGAGAGAGAGAGAAAAAGCACGCTCTGTGTCTCTTCAAAAAAGGGCACTAATACCAGTATGAGAGCTCCACCCTCATGACCTAATTACATCCCAAAGACACCCCCCCCCCCCCCCCCCCCGTCTCCATATACCATTACACTAGTATTAGGGTTTCACATATGAATTGGGGAAGGGAGGAGACCCACAAATATTCAGCCCTTAGAAAATATTCTTATTCTTAATCTCACCAAAGAAGTTTTAATTCAGCAATGAAAACTTAATATATAGCTATGTTTTCCATAGAATTTTTAAAAAGTTTAAATCAGTGTGGAGCTTGCATTTACAAAATAGGTAACAAAACAAAGTCCTTTGTTACCATCATTTTGAAATGTAAATAAGAATTATATTTATTGGCTGCTTTAATTGTGTTGAATGTACATTAAATTATGTTAATGCTTCAGTGATGACATATTTATGCATTTATATTACTACTCATTGAACAATTGCTTTCTTTTTCCATAATTACAAATAAGAATAGAAAATATGCAGCCGGTAAATTAGAGTAGTACTTGAGAGCAACCCCTTGGAGTAACCAAGGAAAGAACAGCTAGAGAAAGTGGAAATGTCAAATTATAGGATATTTTCAAAAAACAGTCTTTAAAAAGATTGCAGGTGCCTAAGACAATTCAAACTAATCAAAGAACTACCATAATGGTAGTACTTAAGAGATTTGGTTTAGTGCCTAGAAAAGAATTATCTAGAATTAGCATATCAATTATTTGCAGGTAAACAGTTGCTTTTCCTCCAGCTTAAGAGCATATAAAAACAATTTGTTTACTAAAGTAATTTGTAAATCTCCCCCTCAGCAATTTTATTTTATGTACTAACTTGAACATATTAAAGCAAAGTTTGCTATGTACTCGCCTCCCAGGTGTATGCCTTCCATTTAGCTAAAACACAATTCTGTTTATTTGTGGTATCAACTGCTAAACTTCTAATTCATCTTCATTATCTGAAAGGCACATATTATACTTTTTTATCTTGCAAATGCTTCTCCTATCAACATAAATTTTCTCATTAAAATGCCTATGCATAAAATAAAAGTATTTAATTTAAAACAAGGTTTTAAATAATGGCCTTTCTAAATATAATAAGGCATTTTCCCTATTATAGTTTACATCTTGTAACTACTTAATCCAATCCCGAGATTGCCCAGGACAGAGTAGTTCAAATTAAGTGGTTCAAAAATCCTCCTAAGAAGAACATCTTGACTCTCAACCAGGCACATTCACCAACAACAAAACCTGACATAGAATAAATGAAAGTAAAAATAACCATGACTAGAGCAGGTATTTTTAGTTAAGAAGCTATATTAAACAGAAAGGTGATTTCTGTTTTCAAAAAGTTACAAAATAGTTCCTTCTCAAAATAGTTATTGACAGTATTAAACTTCATTAAATTTTTTTCAAATTATTACAAACTCTCAACCTTAAAAATGGGCAAATATTAAAATATTTATTACTATACATAGTTTAGATTACAAAGCAATAATCAGGTTGGTATATCTTATATAAATAAGTTACTCTTCATAATTATGAAAAAGGATG
This sequence comes from Eonycteris spelaea, assembly GCA_003508835.1. Lineage (NCBI taxonomy): Eukaryota > Metazoa > Chordata > Mammalia > Chiroptera > Pteropodidae > Eonycteris > Eonycteris spelaea. The sequence continues at coordinate 6,630,079 of PUFA01000043.1, read as the reverse complement.
CCATGGCATATGGGTTCAGATTATCTGAGTTCATATCTTGACTTCACCACTTCTTAGTTATGTGATAAAGGGTTCATTTATCTAACTCCCTGTGCCTCAGGTTCCTCATCTAATAAAAGGAGATGATCGTAGTTATACCTACCTCTTAGAATTATTATAAGGATTAAATGTATTAATACATGTAAAGCAATTAAAGCAGTGCTTAGCACACAGTAATAACTCAAAAAGCATTATATCCAGTTTTGCCAGTTAACTTTTCATACTGAAGTTGGCTTATAAATCCCCCGAATTTTATGTCCTAGCATAGAAACTCATATAATCTATTACATGTACACATGTTTTTTAAGCTTCCTATCATTGAAAAATGTGTATATAACATTTGGACATTTAAAAAAAAGAGGGGATTTTTAGAAAAGCTTGATGTCATAAAGAATTGTGACCTACTTACGTCTGGTCTGTGAATATTCCAGCCTTTCATACCTGAAGTTCAGAACGTAAGGAACGCCACACTGTGTTGCATCTTGGTCTCTGCAGCTCATCATTCTTTCTTTAACAATGGTACCTAGAAGAAGGCTCCAGGATAATATAGCTACCCTCCAAGTAAGAAAACTAAAACATTCAGGAATGTGCACCAACAACCTCATATACCATTCTTTGGACCCCTCAAGCATCTATCATTCATCAATTTATGTCAATCCTTCTAAAATCATGTTCTATTTTTAATTTATACTACCCTAGAGGATGGTAAGCTAAATAGGTACATTACTTTCATTTTATATTTGTCCTGAAAACTATACTTTTAACTTGAAACCATAAAACTTCCAGAAGAAAACATAGGCAGTAAACTTCCTGACACTGCTACTAATACTTTCTTTTCAGATATATCTCCTCGGGCAAGGGAAACAAAAGAAAAAATAAACACATCAAACTACATCAAACTAAAAAGGTTTTGCACAGCAAAGAAAACCATCAACAAAATGAAAAGACAACCTACTGAATAGAAGATATTCACTTACAACACATCTAATAAGGGGTTAATGTCCAAAATATATAAAGAACTCATACAACTCAACGACAACAAAAAAATAATCCAATTAAAAACTGGGCAGAAGACCTAAATAGATATTTCTCCAAAGAAGATGTACAGATGGCCAATAGACGTAGGAAAAGATTCTCAAGTTCACTAATAATCAGAGAAATCCAAATTAAAATCACAATGAGATATCACCTGACACCTGTCAGAATGGCTATTATCAATAAATCAAAGAATCACAGTGTTGATGAGGATGTGGAGAAAAGGGAACCCTCATACATTGTTGATGGGATTACAAATTGGTAGAGTCACTTGGAAAACAGTCTGGAAGCTCCCCCCAAAATTAAAAATGGATCTACTTTTTGACCTAGCAATTGCACTTCTGGGTATTTATCCAAAGAAAACCAAAACAATAATTCACAAAGATCTATGTACCCCTATGTTCATGGCAGCCCTAGTCACAACAGCCAAGATATGGAAGTAACCTAAATGTCTATCAATAAACATTAGCTAAAGAAATTATGGTTCATATACACAATGGAATATTACTCGGCCATAAAAAAAAATGGAATCCTACCATTTGCAACGACATGGATGGACCTAGAGGGTATTATGCTGAGTGAAATAAGTCAGACAAAGAAAGATAAATACCATATGATTTCATTTATATGCAGAATCTAAGGAACAAAAAGAATAAACTAATCAAAAACAGACCCACAAATACAGTGGACAGTCTCATGATGGCCAGAAGGGAAGAAGGTTGAGGGGGCTGGAAGAAAGGAGTGAAGAGTTAAAGAAGTACAAATTAGTAGTTGATAGATGATCACAGAGTATGGCACAGGGAATGCAGTTAGCATTATGTAATGGCTAGGTGGAGGGCCAGAGGAGAGAAAGAGCAATCAGGGGGATCATTTCATAAATGATATAAGTGTCTAACTAATGTACTATATACTTGAAACTAATAATAAAATAAAATGCTTAAAAAACTATACTTTTAATCTTCATTTAGTGTCTTTTTGTTCTAGAATTTCACGAATTAACATTAATTCACATTAAGATGATAGTCATACATATAGCATACCAATTGAAGAGACATTCTGGATCTTTTGAACTTAGTTCTTCTGAATTTATCAAACTACCTAAACACCTACATGCAACCTCTCAATTTAGTACAAATAACCAAATTAGTTTGACTCAGGTGTGACCCAAACTTCTTTTCCTCCTTCCCTCTCTTCTTCTCTCCCCAACTCCCTTCCTTCCATTCTTCCTTCCTTCTTTCTTCCTTTCTTCTTCTCTTCTTTATTTCTTATAAATATTTATTGATTATCTCTATATTCTAGATATAATTACAGGTGCCAGGGATACCAACAAAATCACTTGCAATCATGGAGTATATATTTTAGTAAATTTTATGTATAATTTATCTATTACTATGCAACAATGTTACCCCAAACTTTGTACCTTAAGAAAATATGCATTTATCATTTCATAGATTCTGTGGGTCAGAAGTGTGAGCACAGCTTAACTGGGTCCTCTGCAATGCTGAAGGCAAGGTATTAGCACGGACTGCAGTCTCATTTGAGTTCAAGTAGGGAAGAATCTGCTCCCTAACTCATGTGATTGTTGGCAGCATTCAGTTGCTTGAAGGCTGCTGGACTGAGGACCTCAGTCTCTTATTGGCTGTTGGCCAGAGGCTGCTCTCAGCTTCTTGCCACGTGACCCTCTTCATGGACAGCTTATAGCATGGCAGTTTGCTTCTGCAAAACCAGTGAGGGAAAGAAAATCTCCTCATAGAATTCAATTTTATGTAACATAATCAGTTTATGTAATTATGTACATCTGTTAATTTTGCCATATTCTATTGGTTAGAAGCAAGTCACAGTCTCACCTGACTCAAGGGAAAGTGATGACATAAAGGCATAGATACTGGGAGGTAGGAATCATGGAGTTACACACAGTCTGTCTGCTACAGTCTACCTTCTGATCCCCAATGATTCATGTTCTTTCCATGTGTAAAATGTATTTACTTCATCCCAAGGTCCCTCAGAGTCCATCCAATCACAGTATCTACACAAAGTCTGGAATTTCATCATCATGTCCAGGCAATGAAGGCTCTTTAGGTTACAATCCAGGTGTCAGCCAGGTAGTCTCATCTGAAGGTTGCACAGAAAAAGATCCACTTCCTCACATGGTTGTTAGCAGTATTCAGTAGCTTGTAGGTTGCCAAACTGCAGGCCTACGTTTCTTGCCATGTGGAGTTTTTATAACATATCAGCTTGCTTCTTCAAAGTTAGCAAGACAGAGAGTGAGTCTACTCACAAGCTGGGCATTACAGTCTGATATAATGTAAGCACAAGCATATAAGCACATATATAGCCCATCACTTTTGCCATATTCTATTGGTTAGAAACAAATCATGGGTCGTGTCCACACTCAAAGGGAAGAGACTTTGTATTTTCATGGGATGACTCTAGAATGTGTCCTCGCATCCCAGGACAAGGCTACCCTATGTGCATCAGTGAAATTTTAACCAAAATCTACTTTTCTTCTAAACCCTCATTTTAGGGGTTTAGCACGTTACATAAAGTTTCTCAAATCAGTTTCCATGTTTGTGAAATAACTCTTCTTTCCATTTTCACTAAATAGATACATCAAGAAGCCATGTAAGATGACTGGAAAATGTAATGGTATTTTGCAAATACAAATACTACCAAAAACATCAAAGGTTATAATTCAGAGATTTGGAGAGGAAACTCACCAGGATGAAACAGATATGAAAAATTAGCTAGGACATGAATATGCAAAAGTGCCCTATTGGTTTTCCTTATTTTAAAATGAATTCAGTTGAAAAGAAAACTCTTAAGATTGGCAATAAGGATAAAGATATTTTATATAATTATCTTAAAAATGTATGGTTTTAAAAAGATGCTTACTATTTGTAAAATTATAAATGATAAAATATGTTATGATAATGAGGCCTATATACCTGTGCTTTCAGTATTTTGTTATTCATATCTGCTGCCTGAGGAAAAAATTTTAATTGAAAAATTTCCTACAACAATTGAGTTAATGCAGGTAACATCAAGGATAATTTAAATCTACATACCACTGGATTAAATAGAGTTGACTTTAGCATGATAGTTTGCTGTCGACAAACTACACTGTTTCTCAGTGTCCTTTTAATGTCAAAGATATTAAATACCATGGGATAACTTTTGCCTGAGTTTGGTTTTAAAACATTATTTGCCAACCTTAAGTAATAACTGTATCCCATGCACTATTCCAATTGCTTTACATATGTCAGCTCATTTAATTCTCACAACAACAAAATAAAAGACATGCTATTTAATTGCTATTTTCCAGTTCAGGTAATCATATACCAATCATATAAGGAACCTCCCCAATTCACATAGCTGGGAAGTGGTAGAGTTTGGATTCAAAACCAGACATCTCATTTCAAAGTCTGCTCTTAAGCCCAACATAGCTGCCTGTTTTAATGGAGTTTTGTAAGAATTTACTAATATTTGACTCATGTTAGGAAGATGGAAAATTCTCTAAATAGTTAAATATTTTTTATTGTTAATTTAGTGCCTAATGAAGGGGTGGACCAGGGAACAATTGCAGTAATTAAATAAGCCAGAAAAACAATATGAGTATCACACACTTTGGTTGCAGGGACTGAGAAAAGGTCATTTAAATGGCAATCCTAGTGGGGACTTTATTAAGGAAAAAATAATGACTAAAATGAGTTTGCTCTTAGGAGAGAATCCTGTCACTCAAGGAAAAAAAAAAAGATAATTATCTACTGAAGGATTTTAATATGGAAACTTAATTTAGAGAGGATCAAAGAAATAGATGATTAAAGCATTACATGAAAAAGTTGCATTTTAAATGATATTTCTTAAAATGGAGTTATATTATTTGAATTTAACTTAAAATAAAATGGAATTTTTGTTAATCTTGTTATGTTGATTTTTTATTGATAACTTCAAAAGAAGAACAAACATAAGATTACATGGAGGTAATGGCAATGACTGCTTACAGAATCTAGCAAATACTACAGGTCATTTTACTTCATGCTGTTGTAGATATATTCCATTTTGCTACAATAAGTACTCTTTTTGTGCCTTGATTTCTCAGTTTTATATCAACAACATTGTTTCAAAAACTTACAACAACATGCTCATTATAAATTTTAAACACTTTATAAGGACTCCACTTTCTATGTGTAAAGAATTCTATCCATTTGCACACATAATCCCCTAAAAACAAAAAGAAAAGAAATAAAAGAAGAAAAGAGAAAGCAAGAAAGCAATCTAGCAGTTTCTCTTTCTTATAAGGCACTAATTGCCAACTTTACAATGTAGTAAGTTTTCACTTAAGAGCTATTGAGGGTAACTACGGAAATATCTTTATGAAACATCTTATAAACTACCCAAAATAGTGAAACGAGAAAAGCCAAATAAGTATGAATGTCATTTAAATCAAACATCCCTAAGTCTTCCAGCCTCTTTCATAGAATCCCTGATTCCTTTAGGTCTAGTCCCCCTTATACCTGTCATGGTGAGTGTAGTGTCTAATATTGCCAAGGAGAGCAGAATAGGAATCTGGAAGAGAGTAAAATCCCTATTTCTCTCTAAATCATTCCCCCTCTTTAATTCGTGATTGCTACCCCTGTCTAGTTTTCTGTGGCTGCTATCCCCTTTCCTTCCAATTTTGCCTCGCTTGGACATCATTCCCTTCCTCATTACCCAAATTAAAAGTAACACAAGGATATTCTGTATATTTTTTTAAATTAAACTGAAGATTTAATGATAAACATGAATTGTTTTAACATAGAACAGGAAACAACCTTAAATTTTATGTCAAACATTACTGTCCTAAAAAATTCACCTCAAGTCTTGACTGCAGGAAACCTCTTACAAACGAATCCATTCTTACTTAGATTTTGTTTTACTTCCATCCTGCTTGCACCCTCTCATGAGCACTTCATTTTCTTTTTTGCAATTCCAATGACAACCAAGGAAAGAGTACACAGTTTTAAAATGTGGTTTTCTAAGTTGTCAAAGATCAAATTCATAGTCACGTCTCCATCCCTCATAATTCTTGCCTATAAAATAGTAGAGACTGCAAAGTAGTAGGCTAATACATTAAAATGTATTTTCTTTCCTCTTCAAAACAAATGCAGGTCATGTGGATTTTTTTCCTTTCATTAAGTATACAAATGTTTGAGAATTCCAGAGCAAGCCTTCAGATACACAGACACACAGACACACAGACCCATGTGTGTGCACACATACCAAATATCCCAGTGGAAAAAAATCTTCCTTGTGGAGGAAAAAGGCACAGGATTTGGGAAAAGATCGACCTGGGTTCAAATCCTGACTTTGTCACTTATTAGCTATTAGACTTCTTCAAATTCCTAATATCACTGAAGCTGAAATCTAATAACATCTCCCTCAAACTACTGTTTTGAGAATTATGAGATAATGTATTTAAGCAATTTTCCTAAGGGATTTGAGCAATAAAAATTAGCTGCCTCCCCTTTTTCCCTGGAGGAAATTAGGGAGCCCAAAGATCTCTGTGATTCCTTCACTAGTCTTTCTTCCATGACTATAGTGACATTTAATTAGATAATATCTAAGGAAGCACCTTGGCTTTTAGGAGAAAAAGTATTAAATGTGTGGCACATTCGTATTATTTTCAAGGTGATCTTCCTTTCTTCTTTTTCTTTTTAAGTGCTACTTTATAAAGCCCAGTATAAAATCGTATCAGAAATGTCTTAGTAATTTAAACCTTGCTTTTGAAAATGGTATGCCTCATTTCACGGGATGGATATGAATTTCAAAAAACCTGAAATTCACAAATATGTGTAAATATGGATCCAAAATTTTTGTAATGTATGGTGACCAAACTAGAACCTATTTGTGGTGTTCCTTTATGCCAAACTACTAAATCCCACCAGCCAAGTATGAATTGAGGCGTCCCTCTGAAACATCTACAGAAAGCATGCTGATAACACATGGCTTCCAAGGCAATGCAGTGAAGCAGAAAAGGCCTATTGGCTTAGTTCTGGGCTGTGCTTTGCCAAGAGACACTGCTGTAGAAGGAGTTTTGTGGACTTTTTAAAGCCCTTACACTTTATCTTGGCCAGAAAGTATATCTAAATGTGCCAATTGAAATGAGCCAAAACTTCTGGAAAACTCAATAAATAAAATACAAACCCTAAAAAGTTCACAGATGTTTAATATAACTGTAACTGATATTAATATTTTTAGCTCGCAAAAAATTCTATTTAAAATTTAATAGGTGACAGATTACAAATTATAACACATGCATATAAAGGAAAATTTGTAGCAATTAAAAGTTATAAATATAAAAGCTAATAGAAAAATGCCTTTAAGATATATTAATTTTAAAAAAGCAAGGACAAATCATGAATATATACTACTCTCATACAATTTTTCCAAAACTCAGATAGATATATAAAGTGAAAGGGATAATTTTGTTCAAATTTTACCTTATGCCAATATTTTTAAATAAAATAAAAATTTATCAAAACTGAACTATTGTTGTTACAGATAATGTTACACCATAAATCAAATGGGATTTTTCATGCTGAAACTAAGAGAAATGAAGAGTCAGATAATTTGAGAAAGTTGATTAAGTCTCAAAAACAATTTTTATAATTAACATAAGGTAGAGCCCTTTTAGAACTGACCAAAAAAAAAAATCAACATTTTAGATTTAAATTACATAATTATATAATTATTACCAACCAACTTATCTAGGAACAAATCAAAATTTGTACTCCAATATATACATTCAATATTTCTGGAAGTGAAAATCTTTAATTTTTTCATTGATTTTATAAAGCAAACAAAATTTTGATAAAACTCCAAAAAAAAGTTTAAACTGAGGAAGAAGGACCTTTCTTGTACCACTAGAAACAGTGAACAATTATCAATAAAAAGCTTTAAGATCTTTAGAAGAGTGCTTCTCATGATTAACATGGAACAATTATAAGCAAGACGACTTGACAGTTGATTATAGAAACTTTAAGATTTCAATGTTCATTGTCATTATCTCCTTTAGATCATATTCTTCATTTATTTATTCATTGACTTGTGTTTAACAAAAAGTGAAGAAAATAGAGTACTTGACCTTTAGTGAGAGAGAACATTAACACATATCTAAAATAAAGCCAGACTGAGAGTGATACAAAAAAAAATTTTTTTAAAGAGTATGGGAACTGCTTCTACTTTTAGTCAAGAAGGGACAAGATTTACCCTCCAAGTTGAAATAACAAAAACAAAACAGACAAAATATATGTAACAATGGTTTTCAAAATACTGTCAATCAGTCAGTGAGGGACAGTGATCCCAGAGAGGAAAGAAACAAATGAGGTAACTCATATCATTGTCCCAGACATATTGCCTTGAGAGAACTTCCAGGCCACTGAACAGAGGGGAGAAACTCAAGCAGAGCTTGGTGGGCTACCTGGGTAGAGATAAAGCTGAGAATATGAGAGTAGCTAGAGTTTACAGGAAAGAGTATTGAAGAAGAAAATATTGAACAGAGAGAGAACCCTAGAAGTCTGCAGAGAGTCCTCTTGAGCACTAATCAGTACATACTTAAGAGGAAACTACATGAGTCCAAAGAAAGAGCCATCCAAAAGAAGTGGAAGAAATAGAGCCCATCATGCACACAGTGCTGGGAATAATGCTTATTACTATCAGCCAGTCTTGAAAACTCTTAATTCATGGAGAACTGAGTAGAGTTCACAGAAGGGTCTTTGTACCATTGTTGAGAAATAAATAGCCTTAGACTAAATGTTATGCTAGTCCTGTATTACATACCTTAAAAGCAAGATAAGACCAGACTATTTTCAAATAATTTAATAGCATCTCACTACAATGCTCAAGAATACCTTGATAAGAATATAAAAATATCCAGCACCAAACAACATAAAATCATAATGTCTAACATCTAATCAAAGATTACCAGTTATGCAAAGAAGCAGGAAAACATGAACCATGATCTTTAAAAAATTATTCCAGATCAACCCAGAACTGAATCAGACATTAGTTTTAGTAAACAAGAACATTAAAACAGACATTATAACTTTATTTCACATGTACCAAAAGTTAAGAGAAACAGAAAATATTAAAGTAACCCAAATCAAATGGCTAGATGAAAATACAGCTTTTAAGATAAAATAAAAACTAGATGGGATTCACAACATATCAGATATTGCAGAAGAAAAGATTAGTGAACTTAAATACATGACAGTAGAAACTATTCAAAATGAAAGACACAGAGAAAGAAATATCTTAAAAGTTCAAAAGAGTGTTAGTGAGCTAGGACAACTTCTAGTGGCCTAATATGCATATAATTGAATTCTCTAAGAGTAAAGATAGAGCATAGGACACTAAAAACAATGACTAAACATTTTTTTAAGTTAATAAAAATTACACTCCCATAGCTTCAAGAAGCTCAATGAAATATAAGCACAAGAAACAAGAAGAAAACTACACAAAGTCACATCATAATCAAAGTTCTCAAAACCAGCAATAAGGAGAAAATCTTAAAGCAGCAGTAAGAAAATAATACATTATAAAAACAGGAACAAAAATAATAAAGATAGCAGATTTCTTTTACTAAACAATGCAAGTGAGAAGACAATGAAGTAACTGGTAAGGTACGTGCTGAAATAAAAATCAAACTGTCAACTTAAAAATCTTTAACCAGAAAAAAAAATTTAAACGATGACAATACAAAGACATTTTTACATACAAAGCAGAAAGAAGTTATCACCAGCAGACCCACAGTATAAGCTATGTTAAAGGAAGTCCTTTGAGCAGAAGGAAAATGATGCCAGATGCAAATATGGATCAACACAAAGTAAACACACTAAAAATGGGAACATGTGGGTAAATGTATAAGATATTTTTATTATTTAAACCTCTTTAAAGATAGTTGACTACTTAAAGCAAAAATTATGGGGTTTCTAACATATATATAATAAAATACATAGCACCAATAGTATAAAGAATGGAAGAAATGGAAGTAATACTATTACAAAGTTCTTATACCATACATTCAATGATATATCGTGAGACTGTGATAACTTAAAGATAGCTAAAATAAACCCTAATGCAACCACTAAAATAATAAAACAAAAAGTCTTAGCTAATAAGCTAAGAAAGAATGTAAAATAAAATAAGAAATGTCCAATTAATCCAAAAGAAGACAGAAGATGTACAATAGGGGAATAAAGAACAGATAAGACCAGAAGACAAATTGCAAGGAAAAAGTCTGAAACTTAACCATACCAAATCACCTTACACATAAGGGTTTAAACATTCCAGTTAAAAGGCAAATGGGATTAAAAAACAAAACTCAGCTGTGTGCTTCCCACAAGAAATACACTTTAAAAGTAAAGACATGAGCAGGTTAAAATTAAAAGTATGGAAAAGGATATACACTAATCAAAAAATTGTTGGAGTGTCTAAATGAATATAAGACAAAGTATATTTTAGAGAAAAGACTATTACCAGGAATAGAGTCATTTTATAACATTAACGAGTATACTATTTCAGGAAGACATAACAATCTTAAATGTTTTGCATGTAATAACATCTTCAAAATACATGAGAAAAAACTAACAGAACCATAGAGATATTTAGTCAAATCCACAATTAAAGGTGAATATTCTTTTCTTATAATTTGATAGAAAAAGTAACCAGAAAATGAATAAGAATATAAAAGACTTCAACAACACCATCAATCAACTTGCTCTAGCTGAAATTGAAAAAATGCTCCACCCAACCATCGCAGAATATACATTCTTCTCAAATGCACATGGAATATTTACCAAAATAAATAGGTTTGGGTGATAAAACAAATCCCAATAAATTTGAAAGGATTAAAATCATACAAATAAAGTTTTCTGATAATAGAATTGATTTTAAAATAGTGGGAAGATATTTGTAAAATTCTCAAGTATTTGGAGACTAAATAACACACTTCTAAATAACCTATTACTTAAAAAAAATTTAAGTAAAAACTGTTTTTAACTGAAAAAAAAAACCCACAAACAACGTATATAAATTTGTGGGATGCCACTAAAGCAATAATCAGGAGGGAAATTAAAGCACTAAACACCTATATTAGAAAAGAAGAAATGGTTCAAATCTAATTTAGTTTCCACCTTTAAAAGACTAGAAATAAAGGAATTTAGATGAAAAGTAAATACAAAAACAAAAATAATAGAAATAGGAGTCGAAATGAATGATATAAAAAATATAAAAACAATAAAGAGAAATCAATGAAACTAAAATTGGTTTCTTGAGAACTTCAATAAAATTGTAGTCAATTGACCAAGAAGAGAAGATATAAATTGCCAATATCAGTGACGAGAGACATTAAAACTTTGGAAATTCTATATATAGTAAAAGGAGAATATGGAAATATTATGAATAACTGTGTGCCAAAAAATTTGAAAATGTTGGTGGAATGAAAAAATTCCATAGAAGGCACCAACTATAAAACTCGCTCAAGAAAACTAAATAACCTGAATAGCACAAAATTGAATAAAAACTAAGTATTATGTAGACGTTTATCCTCCCTGAATCGATCTATACATTCACTGTACCCTCAATAAAAATTCCAGCAGTTTTCTTTTTAATTGACAAGCTGCTTCTAAAATTCATATGGAAATACAAAGAACCTAGAATATCTAAAAATTTTTTGAAAAGGAAAAATAAATTGAAATACTAACCCTATCTTATTTTGACTTCAAATTATAATGCTACAGTCAGGGCCCACTGTATGTGGCTGCACAAGACCCTACTCTTACAAGGGTCCTGTGGTTGGTATAATGCTCTACTGTCACTGCCTTGACATTCTCAATAATTTTTGAAAAAAGGGATCCAGATTTTCATTTTATAGTGGACCCTATAAATTATGTAGCTGATCCTGGCTACAGTTATCAAGATATATTGGTATTGGTACAGAGATAGAGAACTGAGTCATTAGATCAGTCCAGAAATAAACTCCCCACACAACTGATTTTTGACAAAGGTGCAAAAGCAAGTCAGTAGAGAAAGGATAGTTTTAACAAAGAATGTTAGAAAAATTGGATATTCATATGCAAAAAAATGAACTTTGATCCAACTTCACACCATATACAAAATTAATAAACATAGGCTTAATGTAAAACCCAAAACTATGAAACTATAAAATTTTTAGGGAAAACTAAAACTCTATGACTTTGTGTTAAGCAAAATAGATCTTTGCAACAAAAAAATGCATGATTATATAAAAAAAATAAAGATAAGGAAGACTACAAAAACTAAAACTGCTCTTTGAAAAAAATGAATGAGGAGACAAGTCAGAAACTGGGAGGAAATACTTGCAAAGCATAAATCTGAAACAGGATTTATTTATGAAGAACTCTCGAAACTCAATACGAAAACACAATTCAATTAAAAATTGGCAAAATGCTTGAATAAAATATTCTCCGAAGAAAATATATGGATATCGAGTAAACACATGAAAATATCTCAATATCATTAGTCATTAGGGAAATGCAAATTAAAACATTGTGAATGGCTAAAATTAAAAAGACTGACTATACCAAGTATTGGTAAAGTAGGCAGGATTTGGAAATTTCACACCCTAAAGGTGGTCATGTAAGATGGTACAACCATTTTGGAAAATATTACAGCTGTTCCTTTAAAAGTTTAGCATATGCTTACTACGTGTTCTAATCATTCCACTCTCAGGTATTTACTCCAGAGAAAAGGAAAAGCATTTGTCCATACAAAGACTTGAACAACAATCTTCACTGCAGCTTTATTCATAACATCTCCAAGCTGGAAAGAAACCAAATGTTCATCCAGTTGTGAATATAAATCAAATCGAGATATATCCATGTAATCAAATACCACTCAGGAATAAAAAGGAATAAACTACTAATACAGGCAACATGGATGAATCTCAAAAGCATTATGAGAGGTTAAAAAAAATGGCCATAAAAGACAATATAAAATTCTAGAAAAGACAAGATTATAGTCATAGAAAACAAATCAGTGGTTGCCAAGGGCAATATTAATTGAAAAGGAGCATGAAGGAACTTTATGAGGGTTACAGAAATGTTCTCTATTATGATTTTGGGTAGTGGTTACATGAGTATATACATTTGTCAAAATTCATCAAATTTACATTTCAAATTGTCTAGTTTCATTTTAAATAAATGATATCTCAATGAACCTGATACGTTTTTTAAATTGCTTAGTAGAATGCTTCCCCCAAGAGATAATGCTATTGGTTCACCGGAAAAATATAAATAAATTTCTCCTTAAATATGTGCCTGAAAAGTTTGTCTTCATAGCCTTACTTGATATGTGGTCAGAAGAGAAAATGCTCACACAAGAGGTAATACTCAGGCTCCAGAATATTATTTGGCAGTCTCACCTGATTTTCTGATTGCATTTTAATCTGTGTGTGTGTGTGTGTGTGTCTCTCTCTCTCTCTCTCTCTCTCTCTCTCTCTCTCTCTCTCACCCACACCCACACACACACCCACACACACACACACACACACACACACACACACAACATCATTATTCTTTAATTACTAGCCTTTCACAAAGTGGTTCTGGTTATAGGCATGAAGAAACTGTCTCTCTGCAAATCTTTACTAGTGTCTCTGACATTTTAACAAGGTTCTGCCCTCCCTTGAGAGTTTTTTTAGATCTAGAGGATAGCTGCTATTCTGCATACCTTAGAAAATCGGGACATTTAGGACCTTTCAGAGAAAACAGTTTTGTCAATAAACTTTGTGTAACTTGAATTTCAAACCTGTAAATCTGTAGGGGGTGGCAGGAATGGGGGGCTGTAGGAATAGGGGAACATGTTCTTTCATGTTATCTTATAGCACCTCCTAGTGTTTAGATACTGAAGGTTTGAAGTGTAGATGGTCAAGTTTTTATTTTTTCACTAAAACCAGAGAAATGAAAACAATCCTTTTTTGTGAGAAGTAGATACAATAAATAAACTTACATGTTATTTACAGAGAAATAACCTGAGGGTTTTTTTAATCTGCTAGTTATTTTCCAAAACAAAAATAATGCCTATTTACAGGATAGTCCAAACTTTAGAAAATATTACCAGAGATAAACTGGAATTTTTTTTAACAGTTTTTCCTAGCCATCTAGCCACCCCTAACACCACATACAATGCTTTCCATTGAAAGAACTGATCACTGCATAGAAAGTAACAAATATGGTCTTGTCATCACTACCAACTCCAAAGAGAGATGAGAGTTTGTTGCATTAAAGTCATTGTGTGGCCAAGTGCCAGTTTTTCAGGTGTTTTCTCATGTTTTTATTCTCTTAGCTGACACAATGAACCACTAAAGCACAGCATTCTCCAGCCTCAGCTCTAGCACAAAATCGGGTGAGAATAATCCTCATGTCTAAAAGAGGTTAGGAAGATGGGCAGGACAGCTGTCCCCATGCTTAGGAAATTAACCACTCAGAATAGATGCCAATCATGTTTGTGCTCTGCAACCTGACTTCTGCAGTGACTAGATCCTTTATCCCAGTCAGTTGCTGAGCAGTTATTAGGCATGGAGATGGGTTAGGACCAGTTTCATCAATAGGTAGGTTATAATTTGTTGAGGCAAAAAGGTAGTTTGCAAGGGGAAAAGCATGGCAAATTCAGCCATGCTTACTTAATGAGGAGGAGCTAAATTCAATGCTCCTTTCCTCCTGTCTCCATGCTGATTATTCGTTCCATTTCCTTAGACTTTTGTTAAAGTAATCAGCCAAAATAGGAAACAGAAAAAAAACATACTCAGCACATTTTGCTGTATCTCAGTGACTCTGAAATAATTTGGAGGTGTGAGGCGGGGCGGGGGTAGAGAGATGAAAGCTAAAATGTCCTGAGGTTATCTGTGGATATCATTTATCCATACTAGCTCTCAACCCAATTCCATAGGTAATCCAAAGAGTCAACTGGTACTCAAATCTCCCAATGGATATTAAATAGCCAAATCAAGAAGGGGAGGGGAAGCATTTATCACTAAGTAACATAAAAAAAAAAAACCTAACTATTTCTCTCTAATGTCATCCAACTGTAACTAATGGGTAACATTCTTGGTATGAATGCAAAGATAAGCTTGACATTTGAAAATTAATAAATTGGTTAGTTAAAATGATCCTTCTACTTAAGTCATTTCTTTTTCAGCTTCTGCTGTTTGTATAATGTTAAAATACTTTTTTACTCTTCTGGTGCTTTTCAATTATTCCAACTCCTCTGGAAACCAAATTACTTAATTTAATTACATTTGGAATTTTTAAAAATTGCTAATAAAAGCAATTAACAGTTTTTAGGAAATTTGACATATATATATTTACCATTTTGTAAAGAGGCAGAATCGGGTTTTCTTTTTGATTTATTTTTATTTTGTTTTTTATAAGAATTGCAAGCAATGATCAAAGATGATACTATTTATCTTAGAGATAAAATGTGCTGTTTTAAGCTATGTAAATTTTATCCATGAAAATCCATTTTGTTTTGCTGTAGTTTCACCCATCTGCATAGATAATGAGGGAGACTCATGTCATCTCTGATACAATAAATAAGGGAAGAATTTATTCCTAGGAGAGTAAAAGAACATCTGAAACAAAACAGATGTAGATACCAAACATAAACAGCCAAGCAGGGCATGAAAGAATGCACAACTTACTACTATGAAAGAAAAGTAAAAATAAACAATAAAATATGCATGTTTTAAAGCAACTTTATTTTCTTTTAAAAAGCCAGATTCTTAAAAAGCTGCTTTTCAAATTATCCTCCGATTTTGAATAAAAGAGGATGTGTTTTGGATGGAAAATTTAAGTGCAGCTGTTTTGATATGAAAACCTCCACAATTTCATACTTGAGCCAACCAGTAATGTGCCCAACAACCTTTTACAACTTCAGAAAAAGCCTCAAGCTAGCATTTATGCCTGCCTTGACAAAGGCTGCACTTGGCTGGGATTTGACTCTGGGGAAATTTCTGAAAGGAGCAAGTTAGGAAGGTATAAGCACACAGACTCGTAACACAGCAAAAACATTTGCTTTCCTGGTGCCATGGAAGAACAGCTGCACATTTCTCATGGCCCTCAATTATGATCTATGTGTACCAACAAGCACACAAATTCTGCCTTTTTACATTGGTGTGCCTACAACTGACAAGAAAATCTCGTTTCAAGTAGCTAAAACAAGGCAGAAAGTAGAGCTTTCATGACGCTAACGGCTCACACGTTTGCAAAAGTTTTTACTTTTATTTGTTTACTTTCTATTGAAGCATAATTGGCGTATCCTGTGGTATTAGTTTCATGTGTATAGATAGTGATTCGAGATTCGAATGCATTGTGAAATGATCACCATAGTACATTACTGTCAACTGTACTCTCCACATTGTTCATTACATCCCCATGACTTATTTATTTTATTTATTTCTGGCAACCACTAATCTCTTCTCTGTATCTATGAGTCTAGGTTTTGTTTTGTTTTGTTTATCTGTTTGGATTTTTAGATTTTACATATAAGTGAGGTCACGCAGAGGCGAATAGAGATAAACTGTCCTTTAAAACAAATTCCTTTTCCAAAATAACTCGTTTTTACTATAAACTTTGTAGAACTTATCATAAATTGAACCATTTATTTTTAAAAATTAGTCTCTTTCTCATTGAGAATTGTTATTTCTAATTAAACAATTGAACTGATCTATTATTTTTGTCTTAAGATTGAAAAGTACTCACCTTGATGACTGCTTTTACAAAGCTTTGACGTTTTATTTTTCAGCCAGTTTCTCCTTATAAATGTACAGTAGTTCTCCTCCCCCTTATCTTCAGGGGATATGTTCCAAGACCCCCAGTAGATGCCTGAAACTGCAGATAGTACTAATCTACACTTACTATGATTGTTCCTATACAAACTTACTTATAATAAAGTCTAATTTATGAATTAGGCACAGTAAGAGATTAACAACAATAACTAATAATAAAACAGAACTATAACAATAATCTAATAAAAGTTATGTGATTGCAGTCTATCTCAAAATATCTTATTGTATTGTACTCACTTTTTCACTTAAAGGCAGTACTTTATACGGCTTCTCTTTGGCGTGCCTGAATTGCCAGCATCACTATCTTTGCACTTTGGGTCCATTGTCAAATAAAATAAGGCTGACTTGAACAGAAATACTGCAATACCTCAACAGTCAATCTGATAACCAAGAGGACTACTAAGTAACTAAAAGGCAGGGAGCTCTGTAGCATAGAGATGCTGGACAAAGGGATGAGTCACATCCACAGTGTGACTGTGTGAGATTTCATCACACTACTCAAAACAATGCACAATTTAGAATTTATTAGTTGTTTATTTCTGAGGTTTTCCATTTAATATTTTTGGACCTCTGTTGACTGAGGATAACTAAAACCAAAGCCAAACAATGGCTAAGCAGCAACTAAAGTATTTATTTTTCCATCTGTCCTGATGCTGGCCAAATAGAGAGGCTCTTTTGGCTCCCTCTGGATTATCTTTAAGGAATGATATACATGACTCTCATCACACTTCACTAAAGCTGTGTGAGACTGCCCTGGTCATAATCACTTAAAAGTCTCGGCCTCAGACACTGGTCCTCAAGCCAACAACAGCCCATGATAAAATTGACACTGCTCTTTTACAAAACAACAACAACAACAACAAAAATAACCAAGGGGGGAAACACAGGTTTTTATAATGGTGGATTTATTCAATTCTAAAAGCATATCTTCCAATTTTTTATGGTTAAAATTCTTTTTTGAAATGAAGGTGATTGTAAATGGTAATTGTTTGTAAGGGCCCTACTTGCACAATAAAAATTCTATATAAATTTCCAAATTCTGTGAACTTCTGCTGGTACATGAAATTTAAAAATCTGAACTAACCTAAAACAAGAAGTCCCTTGACTCTCTAAGATGTCAGTAACAAAAGTAATGACTAACAAGTGGTGTCAGATGTCTGCTATGGCCAAATAAGGAAGCTTCCACAGTAGCCTTCAGATAGGAATGGCTTGAATTGACAACACTCAACTCAATATTATATGCTAATTAGTTTTCCTAGCTTCAGATTTTTTTCAAGTAGCTCTAAATAATCACCCATTATTTTTGTCTCCAAAATTTTGTCTTTACTATTAGTTTGTTCATCAAATTTTTATAATAAATAACAGACACTGCAAAGATAAATTTTATCTGAGATACTCCCAAACCAGTATCTCTCAGGAGAGTTAGAAAAATGAGTTCAATTGGGCTGGCCAAGCTTGATTCAGGCAGAAAGACGTCAATTTTCTTCAAAGTCCTCATAACAGTCCTTCCACTTATTACTTGGTGATATCGAGTATCTCATTGCTTTTTTACACCTCGAACTTCTCTTTCTTTAAATGGAGACTACACAAATAATCCTGACCCTCATAAGAGAATGTGAACTGAGGTTTACTTCATAAAATTACAGTGATTGTTTTGATAATATTTTAATTCTGAGTTTCAAGTCAACACATGTGATTTAAATGTTAAAAAGAAAGATAACTACTTTTAGGAATGACTTTCCATAGGTGGAAGCCAGTTTAGTATATTGATGATTATAGGTAGCAGGATCATGAAGGAATATGGAAACTATCAAATGGTGAAAATTAACATAGGTTTCTCCATAATCTGCACTTTAAGCTGATATAATTGGTGTAGTTATATATAAACCTACACTGTATCTGTGAAGCCAAAAAAACAACAGCAAAAACTTACATCATCAGTATTTTACTACATCTGTGGGTATTTTTTTGTTTGTTTTTGCCTCATGAGAGAGCATGTTAGCTTTTGCATCCAAGTGTTACACATTCACTAGCTGGATTCCCTATGTTCTGCCATTCTCTGAGTAACCTCCATTAATCTAGATTCCTCAAGGGGCTCAAAGACCATTAGCTTCTTTAAATGGGAAAGTTGTTCTTTTATGAGCCTTATGGAGAATACACATTGAATTTCTATCAACAGATTGGAGAAAGATGTTGATTTAAAACAGGTGTACATGTAGGTGGTTTGGTTTTTTTTTTTTTTAATATTGTGGTATGGTTATCAGTTTATCCCTAAAGAGCAGCATCTGGATTTTTTTCTCTCCCAAAACTGCTTACTTAAGAGCCATATCCTCATTCTGCATTACAGATAAAGAAACATACATCCATGAATATTGTAAGGTAAATACACCTAACATTATCTCTGATGGAATGTCCATTTTTAAAAACTTTAATGCAAACTGACTAAAAATAGGATTTTTTAAAAGTTTGACTCTTTACATATATTCTATATGATCATTCTAAATATTAAATGAGAATGTCAAAACTTAAAATAGGTTGCAAGAATAATTAACTTTCTAATCATTGAGGAATACAAGAGGTGTTTTGCAGAAGGTTTGGTGCTTCTCTTTCCTGCCCCAAATCTAACTTAAAAATCATAACCTGCTGTGCAAATACATCAAAACAAGTACCGAAGCCAACTCCCAGCCATATTGTCTCTCTTAGATTACCCTAAGAAGAAACTGGGTTTTTAAATTGTTTTTAAAATGGGCAAAAGACCTGAACCAAAAGAGATACACAGGTGAAAGATAAGCATATGAAAATATTCAACATCATTTGTTATCAAGAAAATGCAAATTAAAACAATGAGATACCGTGACACACACATAAGGGTAACTAAAAGCCAAAAAATTAGCAATAAAAATTGCTGGCAAGGATGTGGAGTAACAAACTCTCATTCTTTGCTATTGGGAAAGCAAAATGGTACAGGCACTTTGAAAGACATTTTGACACATTCTTATAAAGCAGAATCTAATCTTAACATATGATCCGGCAATTGTATTACTAGGTATTTATTTAACTTATTTGAAAAACTATTACCCCAAAATCTGCATATAAGTGTTTACAGAAGCTTTATTCATAATTGCCAAAAACTGGAAAGAACCAAGATGTCCTTCAATAGGTAAATAGATAAATGAAATGTGGTACATCCATACGATGGGATACTATTCAGGAATAAAAAGAAAAAACTAGGAAGCCACACAAAGACATGAATGAAGCTTAAATGTGTATTGCTAATGCAAGAAGAGAGTCTGATAAGGCTACATATGATCCCATTTATGTGACACTCTGGAAAAATAAAAACCATATAGACAGTAAACAGACTAGTTACTGATAAGGGCTTAGGGTAGGGGGAAGGTTAAATAGGTGAAGCACATAGCATTTTTAGGGCAATGGTACTATTCTGTACAGTACTATTAAGATAGATATATGACATTATGTAATTGTTGAAACCCACAGAACTTTACAGCATAAAGAGTGAGCAATATACACAAATTTTAAAAATTATTTAGGAGTTCAGGGGATCCCAGTATGGAATGCATAATATGACAAAAGACTAACTGTATTCCCATGTCTGAAACAACTTCACTGAAGGGTAAGAAAGAGGTGCTGACCTAAGTAATTTTGGAAATGATTGAAGTCCGTAAGAACATACATAAGCTCTGTACTCTAATTGACAAAACTTATTTGCCATGGGAGGAGCATGGGTTAGCAATTCTGTATCTCAGAACTTAACAACTAAGTAAATGAAAAGCAAACGCCAGATTTCTCACTGTTGAATTCTGAGGCAAACAAGAGAAAAAGGCTAGAATAATTCCTGTGGTGATGAAGAAGAGTTGGAGACAGCAGTATGAACTTGTGTTTTATCTTCATTTACACAGAGTCACATGTAGAAATATTTGTAGATATGTCTATATAGACAGTACACACAACACACATTGTCTTGCTCTGCCAGGCAAGAAGGCCTAGAAGCAAGGACATTTCGGTAACAGTGACCACACGTAGTACTCACGTCTTGGTTTCTAATATAATTCTTCAATAAAAGGAACCAAGGCTTCTTGGAAAAATGGTTGGTTCTAGGGCTGGTACAGAAAATAGGCAACGTTAGCCTCACGTGTCTTGTAGTGCCAGAAAATAAGAAAGTGCCAAAACAAACACAACAAACAAACAAAAACCCACATATGATTATGGAGATATATAAAGGGCCACAGGAGGCACCTGAAAGAGCTCCAATGTTTCAGTCTAGAACAATGTGAGCAACAAAATAAAGTGGTATTGAATTATAATCCAAAGTATATCTGTAAGTCTATACTGATTAAATAAATGATTAAATAAATGGGGAAGACGAGACAAATCTCTAATGCAGTAGAATTCCAAATAATTTATATAGATATTTGTCCTCAGACAGAGAGAATAACTTTCCCCACTCCTCAAGAGTTGGCTTTCCACAGGGAGTCTTCCAAAGAACATAGTATGAAAGGGAGTGGAATAATTTAACAGTGGAGAAACCTGACCACCACTATCACAGCTGGGTGATCAAGGTCAGTATCAGTAGCAATAAGTCCTGTTGATGATATGTACCCTTTCTCCCAAATACCACATCCCCAATCTAATCATGAGAAAAACATCAGACAAATCCCAAAAGAGAGACATTCTAAAAAATATTTGACCAGTACTCCTCAAAACTAACAAGCTTACCAAAACCAAGGAAAGTCTGAGAAAGTTCCAGAGCCAGGAGAAACCTAAGGAGACATAAAAACTACACGTAATGTAGTTTCCTGGATGGACTCCTAACGTAGAGAAAGGGCATTAGGTAAAACTAAAGAAAGCTAAGTAAATTATGGACTTTAGTTAATATGTATAAATACTGGTTAATTATTCACAACCGATGAACCATACTAATGTAAGATATTAGTAATAGGGGAAACTGACTGTGTTGAGCCCAGTGGCAAGAGATGAAGCAGGATAACTCCTCCTATGGTAAAAGGGCACCGTAAAGTTTGCTGACGAAAGGCATTTAATACAAAGAAGATGAGGAATTACGATCTCTTTTCAATATATGTGCCTTAATTTACAGATTTCCCTCCCCACTCTTTTATTTTGTTTTTAAGATTTACTCGATGAAGGTTGTTTTTTTCTATAAATATTCTCACAGTCTGGATTTTGCTAGTTGAATCCTCATGAAATAGTTCAACATATCTGCTTGATTACCTATAAATTAAATGCTGGATCCAGGTGCTTGATCACATGCCATTTCCTGTTTTTGACATGATCCTAGGTAGCAGTGCCTTCTTTCAGCAGAAGGCATGGAGTGTCTAGTTGTCTCTCTTTCAGAGATGTTAGCAGCCACCGATGCTCCATACGTAGATCTTAAAGGATTGCACAATGGTGGCATTCTCTGTTTAACTTTAAAATGTTCTAAAATCAACTTTATTGACGTATACTTCACATACAATGAAAATAACCAATTTTAAATTATGTGGAGAAAAAGTCTACTAAAATACAAATGTATGGTTGTAATAGTTTCTTAGGTTTCTGCTAATCTATAAGCAAATGAAAACATTGTATATACTCTCATTCCTTCCCTTTTATTTACAAAAGAACAAAGTAATGACCATACGTGTTCAAGGAATTAAAGAAACTAGGGGAAAATGTATCCCTTTTCCTATTCATTGACATCACTGATAATCCTCACATAAGTGAGAATGACCTTAACCTTCAAAATGAAATATATACTTCTAGATCTCTTTGCCATGTATAGCTCATCATGGTTTGCAAAATCTTTTTACACTTGTTTTCTCATTTGGTACAAATAACTGCATCATAAGAAGTCAGAGTAGATATTATTAATGCCAGGCACTATATTGAATTTGGGCACAGGAGAGCAGGAGAAGAGAAGAGAATATAGGAAATTGCCATGGAAATGAAATAAACATGCATGTGTATGACATTCTGGCAAAGCTGATAATCTTAGATAGAAGTTACAAATATCAATTTGAAAAAAAAATCCATTTTTTAAGCCTTGAAAAGAGTCACATACCTAGAGCCAATAAAAATAAATGGAAGCCTATTCACAAACAACAACAATCTCTCTCCATGAAAATCAGATAGAGAAATAGAAAAAGAAAATGAGCTAAACTTATTTTCACAAGTCAAACTTTTACTTTTTTCACAGATTCATCTGAATTGGCAGAGAAGAGCAAGAACACAGACTCTTGATGAAGGAAGACTTGGCTATAAGTCTCAATTCCACTATGTACCTTTGTGACCTTGGGTGACTTACAAGCCTCTGTGCTCTAATTACCTCATTTGAATAATGAGGAAATAATGTCTATTTCCTAGGACTGTACACGAGACAAAATGAAATAATACATAGACTATTTTGCGACAAATATCATTTCTAATGAAAGCTCCACACCTACAACAGATGTGGAGTCACTAGGGCCTAATAATCAGCAAGGCCCTTGGGAACATTTTCTCTCAATAGCTCAAAAACTGCTCCTGAGCAGAGAAAAAACTTATGGTTTTATTCAACTTCAATAACTTCTTCAGCAAAGACAAATTGGCAAATGGGTTATGTAATCAGCATATTGTAATAAAAACTGACATTGAATTTGATTCAGAAAAACTGATCCAAGTTAAAGAAGAAAAAAGTCTTTATCGTTAAAGAGTTTTCTCTTTCTGTCAATGTTTTTCTCCAAACAGTACTCCAATAATTATTTTGATACAAAGTTTATAAGTACACTTGATTATCAAATATAATTCATACAAGTTACACAGCAAAGATTCCTAATATATTATATTCTTATATAATTATATATTTTCTATAGATATTATATATTTTTTATAAATGAATACCAATAGCCAAAATCATAATTTTTACTTTAGGGACTCAAAATCCTTCCTTTCAAAAATATAATGTTAAATAGAAAAGCATATTGCCAGATGACATAGTGTATAATGTCATTTATATATTTTTAAAACATAAAAAATACTATTTAGTGTTTTAGCTTTTATATAACATATATATGTTAGTTGTGGGCTTCTTATATGTGGCTTTTATTATGTTGAAATAGTTTCCTTCTATTCTCAGTTTTTTTAGTGCTTTTATCATGAAAAGTGTGTTAAATTTTATGTTTTTTCTGCATCTGTGAGATGATTGTATGGGTTTTCTCTTCATTCTGTTAATGTAATGTATTACATTGACCAATTTTTGTATGTCAAACATACATTTCACATATTTTTACATTCCAGGAATAAATCCCATTAAGTCATGGTGTATGATCCTTAATGTGTTTTCCAACTCTGTGTGGTTATATTTTGTTAAGGATTTTTTCATCAATATCCATCAAGGTTATTGGTCTATAACTTTCTTTTGCTGTCTTTACCTGATTTTGGTATCAGTGTAATGCTGACCTCAGAGAATGAGTTTGGAAATACTGCCTCCTCTTTAATTTTTTGGAAGAGTTTGAAAGGCTTTGGTGTTAATTCTCATTAAATTTTTAGTAGAATGTACCAGTGAAGCCATATGATTCTTTTTTGGGAGGGTTTTGATTACTAATTCAATCACCCTACTAGTTATTCATCAGTTCAAGTTTTCTATTTATTAATGATTCAGTCTTGGTAGGTTGTATGTTTCTAGGAATGTGTCCATTTCATCTGGTTCATCCAATTTGTTGATGCGATGGTTCATAGTATTTTTTTATTTCTGTAAAATTTGTTATAGCACCCCACTTTTATTTCTGATTTTAATTATTTGAGTCTTTTGTGGGTCTCTTTTGGATTCTACTTGGAGTTTATTCTACTTCTTATATTGTATATCCATGTCTTTCCTTAAATTTGGAAATTTTTTAGCTATCATATTTCTTCATGTAAGTATTCTGTCCCTTTCTCTGTTCTCCTTCTGAGACTCTCATAATCCATTTAATAGTGTCCCACAAGTCTTTAGGCTCTATTTACAGTCTTTATTCTTTTCTCTTTTTGGTCCTCAGATTTGATGATTCCAAAATATCTTCACTTTTTTGATTTCTTTCCTGCCTGTTCAAATCTATTGAAAACCTCTAGTAAAATCTTCAATTTAGTTATTTAATTTTTTCAACTCAAGAATCTGGTTCTTTTTAAAATAATCTCTTTGTGTTGATATTCTCATTTGTTCACATATCATTTTTCTGATTTCCTTTAGTCCACTGTGTTTTCCTTTTATCTTACTGAGCATATCTAAGGCAGTTTTTAACTCTTTGTCAATTGAGGCTGAAGTCTGTGCTTCTTTAGGGTCAGTTTCTGGATACTTATTTTGTTCATTTGACTGAGTTGTGTTTCCCTATTCCTCTGTATACCTTATGACTTTTTGTTGTAAATTAAGCATTTGAAAAAAATAGCCACTTCACCTAGTCTTTGGAGACTGGCTCTGTACAGAGAAACTTTCACACAAAAATCCTGGTATGAAGGCTTAAGATTTTCTCAGGACTTTTCTGAGCATACATCTTCCCTGGGCCCGTATGTAGGTTTTTTATCTTACTTCCCTATATTCATAGCTGCTTTAAATGTCTTAATTTTAGAGTCTCACACTTACTCTTTCTCTACTTTATTCCCCTGCCTATAATTTCTTGCCTCAAGATACCATAGATCTTCAGTGCCCCTGTTTTTAGCAGCCTCCAACTTAATAGCCAGACTGTGCCATCATTCCCATCAGTGCTCCAAGTCAGGAAAGACAGAAAGCAATTCCTTGGGCAGCCCCAATAAGGCAGACTGTTACAAACAAGTTCCACTTTTTTCCATCATGAATGAGAAACCAGGAACTGATTGGCTTCCTCCCATAACACACCAAATAAGGAGTGAAACGAAGGTGAACAAACATACCCCAACAATTTCTATATTTTGATTGTGCCTTTTCCTTGGTAGGGAATTCATTAGATTGATGCACATCTTTAACTGGTTTCCAGAGTTCCCACAAAACTGTTTTAGTTGGCAATGTATTGTTTTTTTGAAATATCTGGGGATAAATAAAAGAGCTTCCTAGTTTTTTTATCTTTCACAGACATCTTTTTAAAAAACATAAACTAGTGATATCTCACCTATAAATTGGATTGAATTATTCAGTGTCTTTCTATTAATATATGATCCAAACTCCTTGGTTTTCAGGCATTGCATAATTTGTCACAAGCCTTTGCTTTACTTTTTAACTTTAATTTGCCCTATTCTTCCTATTTCTTACTAAGCTTCAACCACAACAATTTTTTCTTAGTCCTGGGAATACTCAAGTTCTTCCTCCCTTGAGGTATCACTTTTATCTAGAACATCTTTTCTTCCATCTCTGCTTTGGTAATGCCTTTTTTTTTCTTCAAGGGTTATCTTATGAGATGCTTCCTTGGGAAATTTTCCCATAACTTTCAGATTAGGTTAGTCCCACTGTTATACGCATCACAAAAACTGGCATTTCCCACTCATGTTGCTTTTTCAACTGTAAATATATGTTTTTGGTGAGTTTTTAGCTTATTTACTCAAGATCAATCTCCCCTTCAAACTAGTAAACTCTTTAGCATAATGAAAATGTTTGCTGTTTATTGCTATATCCATAGAACGTATCACAGTCCCCAGGACACGGTAGGCACTCAAAAATATATTTTTTATTTGATTCTTTGATGAATAAATAAAGCTTATCATGTGTATATTTGTCTGTTCATTACTCTCCTCACTAGTCCAATAGAAATACTGACTGCCACATACAATTTCCTATCTGGTTTTAACATTTACATACTAGACTAGGTCTTCTCAATGTTTGTTCATTCCAAATGTTTTTCCATTCTCAATGTTTACCCCCAGGCTGACCTAAGGCAACATTACAAAGAAGCAAAGCTTGTCTCTGTCAGTGTCTTTTGCCCACCTAATCATTTTCTTCCACTTCAGGTAACCAGTGCTTTCATCCTGTGAAGAATTGCATTTATAGAAATGACCTTGAGTTCTTACCAAATTTTGGACTTAGTTTATCAAGATGCCTTCTTAGCAGCAGACAATATATAAACATAAAGTGGAATTGCCACATCATGTAGGCATGTAAGAAAGATAATAATTTTAGAGAAAGCTTTTTTACAACCCTCAAGTAATAATACAGAGTCCCTCTTACTCTCATTCTCTTTTTTCATTCCTTCGTTAACAACAAAATTTTGAACACCTATTACATGAACAGTATATGCAGGAACTAGCAGAACAAAGATGAGTAAGATTTGATCCCCGTCTTTAAATTCAGTCTAGCAAAAAGATGGATACTTAAATAAACAATTATTATACATTACTAATTATTAATTCATTCAACAAACATTAATTGAGAGCTTACTCTGTGTCAGGCTATAGGGGAAACAAAGATGAAAAAAAATAGCCTTGCTGTCAAACAGATTACAGTATAAAGGCAAACATACTTGCAAGCAATTATTGTTAGAATACATGGCTGAGGTCTCATAGAAGTGGGAAATAATTGCCTCATATAATTCTTTCAGCAACCTGGCCAATAATAAAGGCAACTTTGATACTCAAGAATATTTTGCTGCTGGTCCCTTTTTAATAAATGGCAAGAAAACATACTGGTTTTTTTCCAGAGGAAATATAGTTCAATATAAAGGGGAAATTATGACGAAGACAAAAGACCTATAAAATACAAGGAAAGAAATGTCAAGTGGATAAAAAGTTAGAGTAAAAGCACACTTAAACTTTTAATAAGGTCAAATGGGAACCAATTAAAAACAATAATACTTTCTCAATTCAGTTCCATAGCTAAAGGGCTGATGGGACCTTGCTGGTTCACTTGGTTCGATTTCCTGCCTCTAGGCTAGACTTAATTTCAACTAGCCTGAGTAATGACTGTGATGTTCCCACTGTACACCCTAGTTTCTATGCAATAGCTTTGTTGTAGCTTTATTTTCACCAATTAAACAAGTTCTCTTTTTTCACCTTGGCAGAAGGAAACAACAGGATGAGCATATATTCATTGCTTCTTGTAGGGCTTATTTCTGTGAGACATGGACTATCCAGAACACATCCCCTTAATCTTTATTATCAAATTGTTGGGAAGGATAGAGTATGAGGACCTGCAACATAGGGAACTATCTTAACCTATTTTTTGGTACTTTGATGAACACTTAGCAAGTGTTTAAATTTCTTCATCTGTGCTAAGGTCCAAATTTTAAAATGTGTCATATTTAAGATCCCTCTCAGGGTTGATAGTCCATGAATCTATATATTCTAAAATTTTATTTGACCTTACAAAGGAAAGCCAAAATACCAATTGTAGCAGATACTGTAATGCTCTGCCCAGATCGCACCCTGGAGCCAGCCCATTGATCCATTCATTTCTCAATGTTTTTATATCAAGGGGCTTTTGTGCATGTATAATGCTTACTTCTTGTTACATTTCTTGAATGTTCAATTTATTAAATTATTGCTAATAATTTTTATAATATATTTTCTTTAAATATTCCAACCTTTATTAAAAACTTAATTGTCTCTTTTAAAATTTAGAATAGACTTACCAATTTAGCCTGGTTGATTCTTTTGAATATCTCAAACAACTTAATCAGTAGAGAAAATACATAAAAATACAATGTTTTCAAAATGTATTATTAGACTAAAGCTTGTCCTAGAATATTAATAACATGTGCTTGATTTATTTATTATTTCTATATTTTCTTACATATTGTCAGTGTTACAGAAGTACTACCTTTGATGACATCCCAGAGTTAAAATATTATCAAATCCACAAGATAAAAAACATAATCTCATAAATCTAAGGCTATAGAATCTGGGTTCACAACCAACTTACCCTTAGTAGGGAAATAAGACTTGATCGTTTCTCTCTAGATGACTTTTAAAAATTATGCAGTTCTGTATGGTCGTAATTCCTTATTAAACTAACAAGAATTTTTATGATCATGATTTCAACTCGATCTTAGCTCTTTATAACTGGTGGTAACTCCCTAACAAGGTACTCTAAAGGTTCACTTGGTTAGTGTTCAATAACACATGTCCCATGAAGCAACACTAAAATGTATGTCTGTGCAATGGCACTGCCGTAGCAATGAGCACACCTCGCACCCAAATCTCAGTTTCAAGATACCATTACCTAATAAAAGAACTAGGGCTGCTTTGAGAAATAGCTGATTCCAGGGTTAGAAGACAGAAAGTACAAGATGAGCCTGGGATATTTTATTGTTCAAGAAAGTAGAAAATTGCTCAAAAAGTAATGGGCAAAATGCCAACTAATAAATGTAGAAGTAATGAAAGAGGAATTAGAAAAATGTTCAGATATTTAGTAATAATTGATTCAGACAAGAATCATTAATGGGTACTAAAATCATTGTGTGGAAATTTGTTGAGATACTTAAACACTGTTTCCCCTCACAATTTATTTAGTTTCAAAGGACAATGGTATGTTTACAGTAAAGAATCTTGACAGATAACACCTTAATCAAGTGATCAAAGTTAACATCATCAATATTGGCACCATATGACATCCCTGAGGTGATGCACAGAGAAGCTCACAACATCACATAGTAAAATTCTTGCCAAAAATTCAGAGCCTGAATCTCCATGAGGAAACAGACAAACCCAGAGACTCATTCTACAAAATAATTAGTCAGTGCACTAAAAAAAAATAATAATGTTTTTACCTATTCCTCCCACCCTCCTCCTCCCCTCTGGCAATTATCAGTTTGTTCTCTGTATCTAGTCTGTTTCTGTTTTGTTTTATTTGTCTCCTTTGTTTTGTTTTTTAGATTCCACATACAGGGGAAATTACATGGTATTTGTCTTTCCCTGTCTGACTATTCCACTTAGCATAATACCCCCTAGGTTCGTCTATGTTGTCACAAATGGCAAGATTTCATTATCTTTTGTGGCTGAGTAATATTTCATTATATATATATATATCACATCTTTTTATTCATTCATCTATAGGTACAAATGTCCAGTTATAAAATAAATAAGTTATAGGGATATAACATACAACACAGAGAATACAGTCAATATCATAACAACTTTGTACAGTGATAGATGGTTATTAGATTTATCATGGTGATCACTTCATAAGGTGTATAAATGTTGAAACATTATGTTGCACACCTAAAACTAATATAATATTGTATGTCAACTACATTTAATAAAAAATGTTAATAAATAAAGTAAAAATGACTGAGGAAATCTTCTAAATTAAAGACAAAATGGTATAACAATTAAATGCAATGTGTGATACTGATATTAGATCCTAAAATAGGAAAAAAAATGTTACAAAGTATGTCTTTGGGATAATTTATATAATTTTAATGAAATATGTATTAGATGATAAGATTGCATCAATGATAACTTTATTATTTGATCATTATATTTTGCTTAGGTAAAATAATGTCCTTGTTATTAGAAAATACATGTTGAAATATTTGTGGTAGAGTTATTAAGACCAAAATTTATTCTCAAATGATTTAGTGATTTAGCTATGAAAATAAATAATAATGATTATACATATATATACATACACATATGAGAGACATAAAACGTGTGAGAAAAGGAAACAATTAGTGAATATAAGTAAAGGGTATATAGGAATGAAGAATGTGAGTTGTTAGAGGAATAAAGTGCTACTATTATTCCACCACTTTTAATTTGACATAACTCTTGAATGAAATATGTTTTGTTTTTAGGCTCATGTGTTTTATTAATTTTTCTAATTTATTGCAGTATATTCCTTAGAGAGTAGTATTTATAGTACTATATACTAACATATACATATATAACATATATGCCAATAGTATATGTAGAATATATTGCAATATCCTATTTAGAGAGTGAAGTTTGATTAACTACTACTTTTTTTTACTATGTTGATTCGAGACATTACTTCACAGACCTTATTTCTAACAATACGTGAGCATCATTGTTCCTTATTTCTGGTATGTCTTCCATCCACTTCTCAAACTCAATTGAAATAGAACCTCCTCTATGATTCTACCTTTCTCTTCCGTCTTCTCTGTTCACAAATCTTCAAATAATTTTTTGACATTGCCATTTTTCTTCCTGCCTAATGGTTACCTATTTGTACACATATTTCTGAACTACACTGAAACATTCCCTCTCATTTCCCACCACAATTTTGAAAGGGGCATATGGGATTATTTTTCTTCAAATTAGATGTTCTCCTCACCCATCTCTTGTCTCTACTGCCTCAGAATACCATAGTAGTTAAGATCACAGACCCTAGTGTAAGTCTCATCCTAGTTCAAATGCCAGTTCCACCACCAGCCTGGTGTATGGCTTTGGATACTTCTCTACACCTGTTTTCTCATTAGTAAATGGTGAACTGTTCCTCATAGAGTTGAGTGAGCGTCATTTAAGTTAACAAATGCCAAACTCTTAGCACTGTGTCTAGCAAAAAATGCTCAATGAATATTACCTGGTATCATCATCATCATCATCATCATCATCATCATCATCATCATTACCATGATCACCTTCAACACTACAGAAGCATCATTAGTAGCTGTCAAGAGCCACAAAATCAGAATAACTATGAAAACTCTCATAGCGAAAATGTTACAGCAATTTTAGTCCTGAATTCACCAAAAACAACCATTAATTTTTAACCAAATTTTTAACCTTAACTTTAACAATATGTGATCTGAAAGCAGAGAAATCTGTTCATCAGAGAGTATGGCTCACATTCATTAGTTCATCCTTTAGCTAATTTTTATTGAGCATCTACCATGTAAAAGGTGCTCTTTCAGGTTTTGGTGACATAGCAATAAACAAAGAAGACAAATCCTCTGCTTCTGTGAAACTCACATTCCAAATGGAGGTGGAAGAGAGAGTTATTCCTCCCCAAAATAAATATTGTACATTATATATCAGATAGTGATGAATGCAAAGGCAAAAAGGTATGAAGACAGAGAATAATGAATAAAGTATTACTTAAGTGGGGAAGTCAGAAAGTCCTGTCAAATAAGTTTGAAATTCCTGATTAAGTTCATTTTTTTGTATGTTAAATATAAGACATCAAGTCTAATAGTATGAACCTAACCCATTTTCTTAATTGTATAAAGATCTTGTCCAAGATCACTGTGTCCAGATATTTAAATAGAAGATAATCACTAATTACGGATTAATTCCAATCCAGAGTATACCTGCAGCTCTCAAGCATGTACTGGAATGCACTCCAACTGCAATTAGTTCCATAACGTGAAGTGCCACTTGTTTTCCAGTGAAGGGAAAGCCAGCCTGGAGCAACTAGTTTATGCTAGCCTGAGCTACATTTAGGCAATTTATGGGAAGTAGTTTATTCCAGACTCATTTATCAGTCTACAATTACCATTCTCTTCTGAGTTCTGTGTCTCCTCAGTATGCTAATGGCTAGTTGTACTCTTCTGTAATTAGAGTATAGCAGTGCCATTTCTTTTTCTTCCTCACCCCACCTCTTTTTGTTACCCTTCACTTCAGATATAGCATAAACCCGAAAAGCTTCTTTTCTTCAAAAATATATAAAACATATTATTTTACATTAACAGTTTTTTTCAATTACAGTTGACATTCCATATTATTTTATATTAGTTTCAGGTGTATAGCAGTGATCTCCCAATTAGTCTAGTACCCTTTTGGCACTCTGCATAGTTTTTACAATATTATTGACTGTATTCCCTATGCTGTACTTTATTTACATCCTGTGACTATTTCGTTACTACTGCTTTGTACTTCTTAATCCCTTCACCTTTTAACCCAGCCCCTGAACCCCTTCCCGCCTGGCAATTATTAGTTTGTTCTCTGAATCAATGAGTCTGTTTCTTTTTTGTTTGTTCATTTATTTTGTTTTTTATATTGCACATATAAGTGAATTATATGAAAAACAGAATTGAGGTTCCTCAAAAAATTAAACACAAAATGTTATGATGCAGCAATTCCATTGATGGGTGTTTATCCAAAGAAATTCAAAAAACTAACTCAAAAAGATATATGCACCCCTATGTTCATTGCAGCATTATTTACAATAACCAAGATATGGAAGCAACTTAAGTGCTCATTAATAGAGGACTGGATAAAGAAGAAGCAATATGTGTGCATGTGTGTGTGTACATACATATATACATATATATACATATGCATACATACATGCATCACACATATACACATACGTACACACAATGACACATTATCAGCCATAAGAAAGAATGAAATCTTAATATTTGCAACAACATGAATGGACCTAGTGGGTATTATGCTAAGTGAAATAAGTCAGAGAAAGACAAGCACCATATTGTTCTACTTTTAAGAGTCATAACACATTCTAGCAGACTCCCATATTTTATTTGGTAGATCAGTCTGTGATACACTACCCAGATTCACATTCAAGAATGAAGGACCTATTCTCCCAGCTGCTGAAAGTGCTGCCAGCGTACAGTCCTCAGTCATCAGCCCTCTTTTGGAAGCACCGTGCCCAAGGCTATGTCCCTTCCCTGGACTCCCTGTATCTAATGATTGTTCAACACAGAAGTATAGTCTCCTTGCCTCACAACACAGTCTCCTTGCCTCAACTCAGGACAACTCTCCAAGGCCAATCCATACCAACGGCTCCCCATGGATCAGCTGTGGCATTCATTGAGATAGTATCTCAGCTCAACTTTTTCTTCTGCCCAATCTTACTTCTTTTTCTTCCCTTCCATAGGTAATTTTTCCCGAGTACTCTCTCTCTAATGAGATATATTCTGAGGAAAGTGGCATTACTTTAATGGCTTCCATTAAAGACCTAAGGATGTATCTTGGTCACTTGTGTAATATAATCCACCCATATGGCTTAGCATTAGAGATATCTGGATAGGAAAAGGTGCCATATGGTGTTTATAGCCCTAGACAACACAGATGTCTAGGGCTTTGGAGCAAGGCTGTGCCATCTACAGCAGATATTATATATATTTTCTGAAAAGTGGGTCTTGATATATGACACTGGGTCCAGATAGAAATGCAGTGCCTGACTGTGGACACCAAACAACCATGAGGCCTGAACTGCTCATTATGAGCTCCTTACCATCAAACCACAAAGTCATGAGGTCAGGTGAGTCTAGGCCCAATAATACATCATGAGGTAAAAGTGGCACACCCAAGATCAAGCATTAACAGGACCAGGAGACACAAGAAAGCTACCTGAGCAGGTAGCTTAGATCCTGAAGTCATATATTATTGTTGCTGTAACACTTAACCAGAGACTCATACCTATCACCATACAGGGGGATCCCACATATGGCCAATTGAGAGTAGAGGGGGAAAAATCCAAGTTTGGCATATAGATGGGTTAGCTTGGCGTGCGGGTGAAAACTAGCAATGGATGGAGGTTATGTTACAGCCCGACTAAGAGGAGGCGAGGCCTTTCATAACAGTTGCAAGGGGAAATTCTCTCAATAGGCAGAGCTTCAGGGGGCATGTAACTATATTCCGTGAATTGAAATGGAAATGTCTTAAAGTTATAAGATGAATGGACTCATGAGCAGGGGAGCAAGGCTTGACAAGGTCAGTGGTCAAGAAGAAGAAAAACTGGAAGGGTAGGAAAAGAAGGTCTAGGTTAGAGGGATTTGGACGGACCTACAGGAATGAACATGAAATGTGAAGATCTTTTTTACCAAATGTTAATACTTACGAGAAAGCACCCATCATGAAAAAGGCACTAAATAATTAGGTGGACAATGTGACTTATTTGGTATCAGCCAGGCTCTGTCAACAACCAGTGCTAGCACAATAGACATATGAATGAAATAGCTATAGTGTGAGGGATAGAGGCTACACATGGGCTCAAGGGCACTGCCTCCACTTACCAAGGCTGACCAAGCCATTGATCTGATTGAATGTTCATGTTCTGGAAAAAGAAATACTAATTCCCCAGCATAGCATCCTCACTATGGGACACCAAAGAGTTACTTGATAATTAGTTGAATACATTTGACCTTTCAGTTTGGAAGAGGCTATAATGCATTTTGACAGGAATGGATACATGTTCTAGGTTTGGATTTGGCTTTTTTGCCCAGAGCAAGTCAGTCAGCACCATTATCGGAGACTTAAATCTTTGATTTACAGTGTCATCCTACATAACATAGCATCAGATCTAGGAGTCCACTTTAAAGAAAAGAGGTGGAGAAATCTGTACCTGGTACCTGACTATGAGTTTGTTGCTCATATCACCTACCACACCAACTAAAATATTGGCTCAATGAAGTAATGAAGTGGCATAGCTGAAGTGACAGCTTAAAGGTAATGCTGTCAATATCAAGCTACACCCTCCAAAATGCATAGTGCATTCCAAATCAATGAGCTTTAGATGGCGCTGTGCCCAGCAGGTTGAATACATGGTTCCATGAACTGAGATATAGAAGCAAGAATGGCCTCACTTAGTCATCCCACAGACCCAGTTGGATAATTTGTACTTCTTATTCCTGCAACTCTGGGAACTACATGACTTGAGGTCCCATTTCCCAAAGGGGAAATGTTTTCACCAGGGAACAAACAGAAATATTCTAATTGTAGTATAAGCTTTGTCTGGCACCTGGTCATTTCAGGCTCCTCATACCAGGTGACCATCTTACAATTAAAGAAATCTCCATCTTAGCAGTGTTAATTAATCCTGATCATTAGGAGAAAAAAAAATGTTTCTTTTATGCAATGGGGACAGAAAGAAATATGTTTGGCACCCATGTGATCTACTTACCTAAGCTTAATGACAAATGGACCGGTGTAACTAAGGCTGGAAGAAGGCATGGTGACTAGAGGCTCGGTTGGTCAGTGTAATGACACCAGAAAAGCCACCAAGACCAGAAGGGCCAAGGGAAATCTAGAGTGAACACTAGAGGTGGGAGATGGTGACTATCACTTGAGACCGTAAACTAGCTGTGTCAGCGGAAGTGCTCGTTCATCCTACCAAAATGAATCTTCTAAGATTCTCCCACTGGAGTCCCGGAAGATTGATTCCCAGTACTTATGAAGAAGAGGATCCAAGAGGTACAAGCAGTTCACTGATATGTTGCCAAGATGCCCCTTTAGGAATGAAGATCTTATTCTACCAGCTGCTGGAACTGCTGCCAGCTGCCAGCCCTCGATGTGAAGTGCTTTGGCTGAAGAGAGCGTCCTTGCTCAAAGTCATGGATCCTCCTGGGTGCAGCAAATAAAGATTGACCATTGGGGTTATAAAAGCCTAGCACCTTTGTCCCAACCCATGACAATCGCCAAGGACCAGTCCAGTCTCAGACTTTCCCCTGAGTCACTTACAATGTTCATTAGACAGCATTGTGCTCAATTTTTCCCCTGTGCCCAATTCTGCTTCCTTCTCTTGCATTTCACAGGTGTTTTTTTCAAGAGAATTCCCTAATTAGCTTCCTGCCCACTAATCTACTTATCATCTCAGAGAACCTAACCTTTGAAACCATTGATGATGTCATATCAGTAAATGCACGCATTGGATCAGAAATCAAGAGACTGATCTAGGCACATGTTTGCTTCGAATGCATTGATTGACTTCCAGCATGTCAATAAATGATATGACTTTTATTTTCCCGTCACTTTGACTAAGAAGGGAAAAAAATTGCTGTGCTCCTTAGTTCTATACTAAGAACCAGAATTTCAGTTCATGAGTGGCTATTAATTGGTTTTGTGACCTTGGGAATACCATTGTAAAGGTGGACTACGTGATCTTTAATATTCTTTACAGTATTAATAGCTTATGGCTCTAAATATGTAAATCTCATGATCACTATTTCTGTAACATATCATTTAAGATGGCATTTTCAATTTTTTCAATAACTTTGTTGCCAAGAAAATAAATTTTAGGTCCCTACGAAAAAAATTTTAACATCTTTGCCAAAAAATTTTTAAGCCCTATTACTTCTTTCTCACCCTTTTGTACCTTCCTACCTGACCTTTTTAAATCCTTTTTTGGCATATATTTTTCCTCTCACCCCTAGAAAACTGAGCAAATGATAGGAGAGCAAACTGAGTATTCAGGGTTGGTGTACAACTATTATAAAGCTTAGTTTCAGATACTTCATGTTCTCTCTTTGTTTTACAGATTCTGTTACATCATATGAACTTTCTATCTTGTTCTTCTTATTCAATATTCATTAAATGTTTACTGCTAAAGTTCCTGAGAAAATTTTTCAAGTTTGCCAAACGCTTTTCCCCCCAAATACACTTTCTCTATTACCTTCCTGTTTCATTATATTCAATTCATACCCCTTTCTGGACACTATTGTAGAAGTTGCCTAATATCACCCCTTTTCCTTTCCTGTCTTTGCTGTCATCTAACTGGCCCTACACATTCTCATGAAGGAAAGAGATGTCAGCCCATGGCAACAGAAGCAATTAGAAATGTGGTTGGTGGCTGGCTTGTGCCAATCTGGACATCTGAAGATGAGCCAAAAATAGAAATGAGCTGAGTTTGTTCAGGGCTCAGTGCCTCCAGAGGCATTTCCTCAGTTAGTTCTCTAAGGCTACATTTTCTGAGTCATCTTCCACAGCTCACAGGCCAAAACTTATAACTCACATGCTGTGCTCTCCATCAAGACACAGTTAATGTCAGAAAGTAGTTACTCTCTAAAGGAAGATCTTTACTCGTGTCCTGACCAACAGCCAACAGAGTCCATGAAATGAAGGGCATATTGCTCACCTATATTAGAGTTGCAGCAAAAATCTTCTAAACCATACAATAAAAGTATATCTCTCATCTTATTCTCATCTCTCCAAACCAATAATGTACTTTAAAATGAGTCATGTTAAAAATAAATATATATTGGCATGGTTCACAAACTCTAAGCTATGTGAAACAGAGACTTGACAATAGAGTGGGGAAAAGTGAGAAACAGTGGGGTTACAATGTTGATGTCTCCCAGATGCTCCTTGTTGCTTGTTACCTTCTAGAACTTTGTTTATTCCTTATTATTCAATTAATATCGAGGATTTTTTTTATCTTTTCCAACCCTATCATCTAACTACATTGAATTAGTAAGTGGATAAAACATAATTCCTTTCAACTAAAATATCATAATTTTAAGTATTCTTCTTGCTATGAACCTCTCTAAATGCCAAAATTTTCCTAGTTACCCTACTCTCAATGCTTGGTTCTCACATAGTTTTAATAAAAGTATTTGCCTCCTCTCATTTTATAAGGTCAATGAACTCATTCATTCTTTATTGTTTACTATGGAATTGTTTTCTGTCTCTCTCTCTCTGTCTCTCTGTCTCTCTCTCTGTCTCTCTCTCTGTCTCTCTCTCTCTCTCTCTCTCTCTCTCTCTCTCTCTCTCTCTCTCTGTTTTAAAGGTATAACTTGTAGCTGCAAGGCTGCAATGATGTCACCAAAGATTAACATCGATCAAAGGCTTTTGTTTACATAAGTGTGGGGCTCAAGAGCTTATTCACACAAGTCAAATCTCAACCTATTCCATTCACCAGTGTTGTTTGGCAGAGTTCACTGACATGACTTTGGGGAGGCAACACGAATGCCACAGTATGTGCTAGGAGAAATAAGAATGCTGGCTATGAAATCTCTTAAAGAGCAGAAAATGTTTACCCATCCACCTCAAATCTTCTTGCTCTTAAACACTGCTCCCCCAGCCTGTTAACCTTGTGTAGTAAGAGAAGTCAGGTTGGAGATGTTGTGGCTTATAGTTAAGCCTCTCAGAACAGCTCTAAATGGGGACAGCAGCGCCACCAAGGGACATTGTGATCAGTAACTAATAAAAAACAGTATTAAATGTTTTGCACATGGGGGTTGCTGGGTTAATCACCGTCAACCTAAAGTTTTAAAATATATTAGCTGCAATGTTGATTTAAGGGACAAGAGAGGTGTTGCATTTCAACCACCTCTTTGAAATTCACACTCAACTTCTACCATGTATTTTGGTAATAGTACACAATATTAGGTGCTAGAGAAGTTTACATCTGTTATATTGAAAAATTTGGTCTCTCAGCCATATTGAAAATATAATGTCTGCAAGAACAAGGGTGATGGATAGACCAGCATATTCTTTAATCTACCAGATAACATGTTCTCAGCTCTG
Source organism: Eonycteris spelaea (assembly GCA_003508835.1). NCBI lineage: Eukaryota > Metazoa > Chordata > Mammalia > Chiroptera > Pteropodidae > Eonycteris > Eonycteris spelaea. Next base: position 6,591,042 of record PUFA01000043.1, on the reverse strand, counting down.
CGAGGGGAGATGACAGCAATTCCTTCAACTACTGAGAAGAAAGCATCGCCACAGGAACCCCATTATAGGTGTACCAAATGATGCTAATGCCCACCTCATGCCACCATCCACCCTGACTGAGGAAATGCACTATACTATTACCCACGTGAGAGCTGTGTTTAACAGGAAATTGATAGCAACACATCATATCCTGAAAAATGGAGAACTATAACATTTCCAAGTACCATATTTCCATTGCCACAGGGTGTCACTTCTGATATTATTTAGAATATTCCACAATGATATAGTACTTTTTAGTTCACAGACAAGAGTTTTCCTTTAAGAACTTTTCAACTACTCAGCATTTTATGATATAACATTCATAATAGTAATTCATAGCATTTGCATATTTATATAATAATTTAGCATTTTGTAATTGCCTGCAAAAATATTCTTATTTGATTCAATTCATTCAACATTTTTTCTGAGATCTTGCAATGAACCAGGAACATAACCCTCACACATAAACATAAAATAACAACGATAAACTATGTATAATTATCTCCATCCAGCAAATGAAGATAAGTAAGGCCAAGATGTTAACTAATATTCCCAGGTTACAAGATAATAAATTAGAGAAAAATTTTAGTAAACGACAACAGACAGAAAGATTTGTCAAGATAGTTAATGGATTAACTCTCAATTATCAATACAATGAATTATAACAGAAAAATATAAAGCCTCTGATAACCAGAAGCCTCAAAACAGATAACTGCTTAAAATTTAATATTTAAAATTAAACCTCTAATTTTTTAACTTCTTCCCATTTCCCCCTCTTTTTCTGTTGGAAGTATTAAACGAATAAAAAAATTACCAAATCTGATAACCATCAACAGACCTTTTGTGTGTCACTGACCCCTTTGGCTATCTGGTGAAGTCTATGGACCATTAAAAGTACTAATGTTTTTAATGTACAGAAGAAATACATAGGATTAAAAAAAATAAATTGAAATGCAATTAAAAAATAAGAAAAAATATGACTTAATGATATATGTGCTTCTACATCAATATTAAATAACAAATTCCAGCTGCATCTCTAATAAGTACTCTAATTTTAAAACAGTGAGAAAGCCCAAATGGCATTTCCAGAGTTCTGAAACAACTGTAATGTTATATGAAAATATCTGTAATTTCTACTGATGACAAACTCACAGATACTCTTAATACTACTATGGTTTATGCCTACATATACGACTGAAAGAACTGTGAAATTTCAGTTAGTAATTAGGAATTTAAAAGATGGCATTTTTACAGACCACTTAAATTCTATTCAATGGTCTCTGTGGGTTGTGGACCATAAGAGGAATTCGGAATGCACAAAAAGTATTCAGAGTAGCCTAAATTAGCACTAGTTTTTATCAACACACATAAGAGCATAGTCTCATGCTTCTCTTACAGTTCCCACAGCCCCTAGAACAATGTTTGTTCAATAGGAGACAAGTGTTCAGGAGCGCTTGTTAACTGACTCAGAGATGGTCAGACCTCTTGGCTGAGTCCTGTTGCAGGGTCTCCCTTCCTGAACTGAATTCCATTTTCCTCCTGCTGGAGATAGGTGGACATTCTGTGACAAAATGAGCATGGGGCTTTTGTGAGCCAAAGGAATAAGAATGAAACTGTCCCTTATCTCATCTGGCAGGTGAGAAAATTACAGTTGCAAAATGGAAATAAAACAAATTAAAAACATATCAGAGAGAATGTTTGACTTAATATAGTCTCTACTTGACAAATTATTTCTCTTCCTAGTGGAACCTTTATTTTATATGCCACTAAATGGCAAGAATAAATCGAAAGCATTGTTTGGTTAGGATAAGAAGAGAAATAAACTTGAATGAATTTAAACTGTTAAGTCAAAACGGTAAAGAAACCTCTGATGAATGACAGCAATTTACTTTCAATGGTTTCATTATGCAAATCATGTTATTTGTTTTCTAGCTTTACTCAAAACAAACGATGATACTAGAAGAAAAGCAAATCTTCTTCTTATCAAGTGTCTCATCAATGTGACTTAAAATATTACAAAAATTACTGTGTGCTGGCCTTTTTTATATTACCCATTGATCATTTAATTTCAAATGTTGATGTGACACCATAATATTATCGCCAAAGTTTTTCTTAATAAATATTCTGTGAATAGGGAATTATCATGGTGAATTAGAGCTTATAGTAAGAAGAAAAAAAATGAATGTGACTTTTCTAGTCTTTTTGCCATTTATACAGGTTATTTTTTGTTTTGTACCTGTTAGTTTATATTTCCTATTGCACCTCCATAGTAACAGTGAAAAGCCAAATACTCCTCAGTTAATAAAACAGCAAAAAGAAGCTTATAAATTGTTTTCAGGAGCCAGATTTTTTGTGTGGTAACTTGCCTTTTCCAGTTCAGGAGTCTTTACTTCCTGCTTCATCCCTTTCCTTCTTGGTTTGCCCATCAATTCTCCTCAATTTTGTTTCCTCTCTTCTCTACTTAGACTCTTCCAAATTTTGGTGCCATATTTATCCTTCCGTGACCCTTTGCTTCTACTCAGAGCTTATTCCTAGAGGAATCACACAGAAAGCAGCATGAAACAAAGACCAATTTAAAACCATGAAAAATATGATTTTGTAATAGATTAAGATTATCATTTACTTTAACCCCAGTATAGACAAGTAAGCATCAAAAGGATATAAAAAACAAATGAGAAAAACATTTAAAATTCAGCAAAATCTGTTCATAAACTTTTATTCTTCTAAAGGTTGGGTAAACATTTGTGATTTAGCAGTAGAATAGCTCACATCTCAACTTTAAGAGTCATTTTACTCTTAAAAATTTTTCTTCCCACTGATCTCCATACCCTGACCCACCAAAAAACTATCTTCTTAAACCAGAAAAAAAAAATGTTTTCTTAGAAATCTTAGCAATATTACTGCCAAGACAGAAGGTAAAAATAAACCAGAAGAATAAGGTTTCAGGACTAACATCTACTGGGCACATGAAAAGGAATTCATACCATCTTGGTCTGTTTACATTTCCATTCAAATTTGTGACCATTTATTGAGTACTTATTACATGTAAGTTTTTTGATGAATGTGAAATTAATTGTCAATGGCTGGTATTAGGACAGGGTCAAAGATTAGGAGAAAAGGAGTAACAGTATTCATCAAGTGGACTATGGAGAGATTTTTAAGCTAGAAAATGATATGATTTCAGCCTCATTTTAGTAAGATTATTAAAAATGATAATGTGGAAAAAAGATATTAAATAACAGGAGACTAAGAGAGTTATTTTCTTTTGTTTGATATTAATGCTGCCTTTACAGTTTTTCAGGTCCTTGCAAACAAGGCCATGACGTTCATAATAGCTCTATCTATATCTATATCTAGCCTATTTCCGTATATTTACAACCATCAATAATCTCTCACTGATATTAGGCTAACTAGTTTAAGCCTTATTTTACAGATTAAGAACCTGAGGTCAAAAACGTTTGTCTTTTTCAAAGGCATTTAGCCAATTATAGAATTGGCATTCAATTCCAATTTTATTAACTTCATATCAAGTGATCCTTCCAATATTTTATGGTCCAAGGGAAGAAGCTAAGTTCAGAGTAGACACATAAATTTTTGCTGTTTGACTAATTCTGATAACATTTGCTAAGACAGTGTGTTTTGATTATTTTTTAATGTTAAACCTAGGAGTCACATCTTAAAAACAACTTATATCTTAAAATTCAAAAGACTGTCTAATAAGATCAAACCAAATTAAAATATTAAAAAGAAAATCTAATGAACCAATTTAAATATTATTATCCAAGAAAAGTATTAATATATAACTTTAGCATCTAATCAAAAGGCTTATGAAATATTAAGGAAATATGTCTACTTTCATAATCACTTAATTATTTTGGAGGGTTCATGAAGAATGAACTATGATTCTCATTTCAAAAGGGAAAAAAATCATTTAGTATATTCAAAAAGATTTACAAGTAAGTTGGTTTAAAGCATTTATTATAGATTTCTAGTTAAATAGGGAAGATTGAGCCCTACTTATATGGCAAATTTATCACTTCTCCTTCCCTAAAGTCCACTAAAATAAAATTTAAGTCTCTTATTTTTAGAACACTGGACCTATTCAGCAACTGGAGCCAACATTAAGTTATGATTTAAATGTGTTAGGAGGATAGAGAGAGCTCTAATGGGGGGCAAGGAGGCAGAAGTGATATAAGAAAGCGAAACCCTCAAAATAAGAAATCAAAAACTAATACCTAAAGTTTAAAATCAAGAATTCACAGTATACGTATATTATTTAGATATGTAGAGGCAAAACTGGAAGAAATAACTGAAGAAGTTGAAAGTGGTTGCCTCTGGGAAATAAAAAATAGGGTTGGGGAGGGGTAATTTAGGGGTGTTGGTTTTTGTTGGGAAAGGCAGTCTCAGTGTAAAAATGTTTTAACTTCCCCATTCAGCAGCATAAGAATGGGCCTTGGGCCAGGAACACTTCTTCACTAAGAAATAGAATCCACACAGTCCACTATGTAAGCTGATCTTTCTCAGTCTCTACCTCTATCCTCTCTTTATCTCTGTCTCTGTCTCCTGTCTCTATCTCTATCTCTACCTCTATCATTTCTATCTCTATCTATTTCTATCTCTATCTCTATTGTTCTACTCAGTCCTCAACTACATTGTATTTTCCTTGGCAACTCTGATACCAGTGCAGTGGGCAGAAGTGTTTGGAGTCTTCTCCTGGGATCAGTACTGGTACACGGTACTCTATTCCCTTGGGTTTGATAACCAGTACTCTGCCCGACATTGTCATTATAAGCTTTGTAGCATTATTTGACTTTCTAAATTACATGAAATTACTATTTTAATAAATATAAAAATTTATTGTGAGTATTATTTCAAGTAGTTGTACTGCAAATAGTACTGGGATAAGCTCCATTGGTACTGGGATTATAATCAACATGCACATTAGTTTCTATAATACAAATGACGCCCAGTTCATTTACCGTTATTAACAAACAACATATTTGGCTTACCATAGAGAAAAAAAAAAAGGAACTCTAATTATGTAATTTCAAAACAGTTTTGTGAAGTACATTTAAAGCTTTTTTGTGGGTACATTTTCTAAACATATATATAAATAAAAGTTGCAAAACTGATTAAGACATGTGGTAGCAGGTGGATGAAAAGAAACACAAAAGAACAGTTTTTAAGTAAGCATTCTAGTCCACATGTTTACAGATGACGGACAAAACAAGACATATGTACTCAGAATAAGAACATGGATTCAAGAGTTTGAGTAGCAATTTGGTGATGGAATACAGAAAATGAGATGTTAAGGAGAATGCACTTTTGTTTTACTTGAATAATAAGAGTGGATGGTGATGTCATTTCCTGAGAGAAGGAACATAGGAAAAAAAAACAAATTTGGAGAGTTGGGAAGTTCTGTACTGAAGAATGTTTGAGATATCTAGTAGTTTATTGGACTTTTAGGTCAGAGCTCAGGGTAAAAGATCTGAACTGACACTAGAGATCTAGAAGACATTTAACATAAAGGTGGTTAGTGAACTCATGAACACTACTTGATAAAGTAGGCAAGATCAGTAAAGAAGAGAGTATAGAATTAGAAGAAAAGAGGGACTTAGAGGGCTACCAACGCTCCGAGGATGGGAGAAAGAGAAACCTGAAAAAAAAAAAAATGAGTGGGAGAAGCCAAAAAAGAAAAAGGAACACCAAGAGAGTATGACTGGTCTGACAGCAGCCAAAAGCAGAGAAAAAAAAAATCAGGACTAAGAATGCAGTTAATTGAGTCAAATGCTGTTGAGAGATGAAGGATGAGTCCTTGAAGTCAGAAATAAAAAAGGTTGCTAATGATCTCGATGGGAGAGATTTGGCAGATCTGTTGGAAAGGAAGTCCTTTTGCACTGGACTGGTAAAAGAATGGAGATGAGAAAATGGTAGCAATGAGTATAAATGACTCTACAAACAAAAGAGGCAGAGGTACTTTGAGCATTTGCTGGAAAAAATCATCATTAAACAAACAAAATATTAAACCCTTATCTGCTTAACTAGGCACCTGAATCTCTTCCACGACCTGCTCTTTAGAAAAGCTGGTCCTGTTTGGGGGAATCTCAGATACTGTCAAATGTGAAAGTCCAAGCTGGAAAGACCACCCAAACCAGTCCTGGTCAGATGGTGAACTGCTAGTGTTATTACTACTAGAGACTCCTGTTGGCATAGGTCTCATTTACAATTTGCCTCCCTCCTGACACTGACTTTCATCAAGTATGAGTTCGCCCCATTGGTCTGACCCTGTGAGTTCTGACTGCTGGTTGATGAGTTCCATAAGTCTATGCACTCCTCCAACAATCATCCACCCCACTGAACACTGCCACTGAGAAACCAGTATGCTTCAACATCAATAGCACTTATAATGCTAATCGATACCGTTATTTGGTGTTAACTATGTGCCAGGAACCATACTAAGTGTTTCATAGAAATTATCTAATTTCATCCTCTCAAAATTTTTTATTCCCTGTATTTCCAGATGAGAAAATTGATGCTTTAAAAAATAAGAAAATTGACAACATTCATATACAATAAATAAGTGAAGAATCTAGGATTTGAACTTAAGTATATCTGATTCTGGGACCATATCTATGCTAACACAAATTAAAATGGACCTCATAGGTTTATATCTCAATAAAACCAGGTCTCCTGGAGCAAGAGGATTATGGCATATGGTTCCAGATCATTAGCATAATAGTTCCCCCTGTATAAGCCATTGAGCCAAATAAGCAAACAGCCCCACCCCAAAATACTTTTTATTCTGGCTAAGGAGATCAGACAAATAGTTTTGAAAATGCAATGAACTACATAAAGTAGCATATGATTAAGGGTCAAATGACTAGTACAGATTAGAAATGCTGTTAGGAGGTAAGAGGTAAAAGAGATCCAATCAAGCTGGGAGAATCAGAAAAGGCTTCAGAGGAAAGACCTGAGCTAGACCTTGAAAAATGGCTCCAATTTTAACAGGAAGAGAAGAGGGAGGAGGATATGAAACCAATCAGCAGATATGAAACAGGGACTGAAATGTTGATGATAGCAAACGCAGGAAATGAGCAGGTCATTGCCATCTGATCTGAGCAGAGCCAGTTTTGCTCAGCATGAAAACATCCACAACCAAACTGGGGAAGTTATCCTTCTCAAGCTCCGTTAAAGACTTCTAGCTTGATGATGGTTTTATTTTCTTCAGAGCTAATAAAAAGCTTTCATTTTGTGAGATACCGCTCCATCCTACCATTAACTAAACCCCAATTCAATTTAAGTTATTTCAGGATGTTGATTTCTCATATTTTCTGATATGACTCATGCAGTGGCAGCTTGAAGGAATCGGCTTAAAACCTCTAATTGAGACAGCAAAGAAATCGTGAATTAAACCTTTTATATCTGTATTGCTGCCAAAATTTTACTGAAGAATGAAATACATACATCCATGTTTATATGTTATGAGCCAGATCAGCTCGTTAAATTTTCAGAGTTGAAACTAAAAATTTTTAAATTTTTAACTGATTTATTCATCAAAACTTCCAGTTTGATAAACGAGCAGAGGATTTCAAAACTTCTTATAAATGATAATCTATCTCTTTAGAAAGTGACATTATTATACTCCTTAAATAAGAGTAATAACTATTATATTTACTTAAGAAATGATTAAATGATGAGGTGGTGTCTTTGTTTATTCCAGCTTTTATTTTTCCAATTTAGTAAAATTGAGAAAATATTTAACTATGCTTGAGAGTAAAGGATTTGGAAACTATGCAAGGAATGACCATGTTTGATGTTTATGGGATACTCATGTTGTTTGTCATCCTCTAAATATCACTTTTGGCATTGGTGATTAGATTAAATTACTATGAGTAGTAACATTAAATGCTACATTTAGACCTTTGAATGTACAGCATTGGGTTTTAGAGAAGGTGTAATATTTGATAGTCTAGGAATCTCCATGCATAATTAGATTTAGCACTCATAATTTGCACAGAATGTCACAATCAGCTCTATTTTATTTGCAGTCAACCGTTCACTGTTAATTGACAGACATCAAATATTTATGTGTTTAAATATAGTGAACAAATATTTGTGCCTGGAAAATATTGAGCTCGATTTTAGTTACATTGAAAAAAAATGACGAGACAAAAGGCCATGTGAAGTAGAAGCTGTTCCAAATATAAGCCATTAAGAAGATTACAGTTTTTGCTTTTAATTGATATTCATTTTAATATCCCCCACAGTACTGCTCTACAAGTCTCCAGTAATTGATTGTTGGGTTGATTTTGCAAAAGGAAACACTAACCTGGCTGATTGTAGCCAATCAAAGCCAAATTTATTTCTTTGTCTCTAGTTTGTAGGTGAATTAATATGCATAGTGTTTTTACTATTTTGACTAAAAGGAGACAATGTTTATTTTTGTTTGCTTGTTTGTGGTATGACCGGTTGGAGAATATCAGAGAAATGGCAAAAGTGACAGAGAGGAGAGCAAGGACCTCCCACTCTCCCTATGTGACCCCTGTGGAGGGAAGAGTAATGGTGACCCGCTAAAGGGGCTGACTTTATGAAAGCCTTTGTAAGACTCTGCTTATGACCACTGATGTTTTAGGACAAAAATGACGAAGCCCTTCACAGAGTCAGGCTCCTCAAAGACAACTCTTCAGGAACATCAGTGAACTGTACCTACAGCAGAAATATTGACGTTTTCACCAGCAGCAGAAGCAAGTGAGATCTACAAGGGAAAGAAGGAAGTAGTATAATGTAAGAAGCCTTTTCCTGGACACAATCGAGAAATCATCCTGAAAAATTTCAGGATTAACTGAGGAAGATTTTGAGAGGAAGCTGATTTCCTATACAAGCAGGGGTGGTTGGGAGGAGTTGGTAGAGAAATCAGTCCATAAATATATTCATATGTACTTTTTTGAATTAGTGGCTAGCTTTTAGATATTATATAAATATGAGATACATCCATAAATTTAATGTTAAAATGTCAACATCTTCCCCAAAGGGAGCCAGGCAAAAAGATTCATCCCAGATAAGTTTATCAAAAGACTAGTCTAAGCATGAATCTTCACAGCATGAACATCAATGAATACAGATGATGGTTATCTGACAGAACTACTTAATTTTCCTCTACACAATTATTTTTGAAAGACATTATGCTGCTTCTACATTCTAAAGAATTAGTTATTTCATCATCATTCTGGAAAATAAGTTTCCATAAATGAAACATCTCTTTCAAAGTTAGGACGTAGGCAATAATTTGCAACTTGTTCCAACTGGTCATATCCAATATTGATGCAGTTTAAGTAAGTAGAAGACATAAAGCAATTGATTCTTAATGCATATTTTTCATATTGCTACTCTAGAATTTTAACTCACCTACTATAACTTGCTAACATCTTACTTAATGAAAAATTGGGTGCTGTTTAACCAGTTTGGGAACAAGGGATGGATGTCTGCTTTCTCAGCATTTCTATTCTTCATTGTTACTGTAGCTTCTAGCTACTGCAATGTGGCAACAAAAGGAAATAAAACATATAAATTGGAAATAAGAAATAAAACTACCTTTATTCAAAGACAATATGATCATGAATATAAAAAATTCTAAGAAATTTACTGAAAAATCCACTATGACTAATAAGTGAGTTTAGCATCACCAGAATACGAGACCAATATATAAAATTCTATAATTGCACTTCTATATACCAGCAATAAATATTTTTAAATGAAAATTTAAGTATACTACATAAAATAGCATCAAGAACACATCGAATATATAAAAGACAAATGTGTCTAAATGTACTTAAGATTTGTACACTGAAAACTATAAAACACTACTAAACAAAATTAAAGAAGATCTAAATAAATAGTTATAACATATTAATGGAAAAGAGGATTCAAGATTGTTAATATCTCCATTCTTCCTACATTGATCTGTCATTACAACATAATCTCAATCAGAGACAGCAGGAGGTTTTTCAGTAGAAAGTTACAAGCTAATTCTAAAATTTATCATTTATGGAGGATGCTATAATATACCACCTAGAACCCTTTTCAGAAACAGAATAATTCTACCTTTAGTAACTGGTACTGCCACCTACAAATAGCTCTCAAATGTCACTCCCATTTGAGAATTGCCTCGGCAAAAGAAAGCTGCTTTTCCCCATGTCACATTCCCCTTCCCTGAGCAGCCCATATAAAATACCCCACAGACATCGAAGGCCTGTTTCTCTAACTGGAGACAGCTTGAAGTTTATTCTTTGCAACATTAGTCAAGGCACTCTATTGAAACTGCATTGCAGATTACTTCTCTCTGACAAATCCTGTTTCTTTCTCTTCTTTACGCAAGCGTTGATCTCAAAAGTATCTCCTAATTGATCTCCCACATGCTAATTTCTATTTTAAATTCTGATTCCTGGGGAATCCTATCTGTAATAGAGTAAGGGTATGAAGTCACAGAAACTCAGGGTCTGATTTAAATCTCTTAATTTAAAACTTAATTTAAAAAGGACTTATTTTAAAGTCCTTAAATCAGTGATGCTGGTAACACGGTATTATATTAATGATCACATTAGTATTAGGTAATATTAATTTTTTTATAGTTCTTTATGGTTTACATGTAACTTTTGTGTGCATTATTATATTTACAAGAAACAATTGCTATGCTTATTAATTATTATGGTCACTAAGAATAGAACAACTAAGTTTATTCTACAGCATAAAATATTGAGATGAGGCATTGGAAACAATGGCAGTCATATGGAATATTAGGCTTTGAAATGAATATTATTTAATATCTTCCTCTGAAGGATTTTTAAAATTGGAAGAAGAAAGAGTTACATTAACAATGAAGATCTGAGGTAGGTGTGTGTGGAGGCAAAACACCCACCTGACAATCTATTAAGGTTCTTAGAATAAAAGCACACACCCACTGACACTTCACGGATTATTTAAATGTTGATATGTCAGAGGATCAGCCCAGAAAAAGTTTTGTGATATTTTTTTACTAGACCACTAAATACAATTTTTTTTTTAAAAAAATAGCTTTTAAATTCCAGGGATGCTTTCTGTAAAGTCCACAACAAAAAAGTAGACTGCAAGACAATAGTTTAGCTTTATTCAGGCTCCTAAATCCTTACATGGAGATTTTGCATTTGAGCCTAATCAGTAAAGATTTGGGGGGATCGTGAGTGAATGTCTCTCATCAATTTCAATATTATTTAGGGGAACATTAAGAAGATAATTAAATGCAAATAAGTTAGATCTCATACTTTAAAAATACTACTTTGATAGGTCTATTTTCTATGCAAAAAAAAAATATATATTTTTTGTTGTTGTTTTGCATCTTCATTTGGTTGAATGACAGAAAGAAAACATTCTAGTTGGCAAACAAATGAGAAAATTGCCTAATCCTTATTTACCATGTTGATATATGCTGAAATTAAAAACATATAGATATAGCCCCAGATTTATCTTATATTTTCTCAAATATGAGCACAAGGGATGAAAATATAGAATGTATAAACAAAACTAAAAATGATAGCCCTAAGTAGCTGCTGATTCATGTTAATTCTGGATATGGAGCTGTAGTTATAAAACAGAGGTTGTCAAAACTCAAACAATGCATGTAGAATGTTGAACAGACTACTGAATTTTGCTGGTTTTACATAATGAAAATTATCCTAAGAAGTGAGCACAGTCCTTGTTTAGGACCGTGGGCTGAGTATAAACTGCTGCCTTCGCTTCTGGCACAAATCCCTTTATAAGCCAGAAAAATTTTTAAATGAAATAGATGAATTAATCACAACTGCAGAAAACAGAGAAGGGAGACACTACGTGGACTCCATGAAAAGCAGAAGGCAGAGGACTGGATTCAAGAAGGAAACCATAGCGCAAGATACGACTAAGAGAGGGAAGCGGCAAAAAAACAGGAGGAACACTGGTGCCCCACGTCCGAAGGTGGCAGATAGTAAAAGCAGGAGAGTCCAGCACACAATCTTCCTACACCACCCAGTGCTCTCCTATCTGCCTAAGGGCCAGGCAAGAGAAACAAGAAAATGCTCCTTCAGGTGAGTGAGAGTGACAAAAGACTGGAGACAGGATAGCATCTTTGGCTACTGTCAAGACGGAGGAGAATGGTGTGCTCTGGACACAGAGGTCTACCTCTTATCCCACTCAAAACCTAATCCTGAACCTCCTATCGAGCAGACTACAAAAACAGATGCAGCCTTTTCTGAGTTTTATAGAGAACTTAAGTTAGGAAGATGTGCAAGATTCATCAAATATTTAAAGAACACCAATACCATAAAATAGCAATATGAAATTCTGAAAAGAGGAGAAATTTACATGCAAAGAAAAATTGAGAGTGCGAGTAGGACATGACTCTTGATCATTATAGATACTATTTCCTAAAAGAGACAAGAGAATATTTCTACCTTAAATAAAATCAACAAGAGGTTGAGGAGACTGAAATTTTGACTACAGAAATAAAAACTAACCAGATGAATAAATACAGGATTTCTAACTTATAGAAGTTACAGAGAGAGAAAGATTGACATTATTTACTACTTGCAAAATTTGTCTGAAAAAAATTACTAAAGGAACCAGTGGGAGATGGAAAGAGAAGGGAAAAAGAAGGGGGGGAAGGAAGGGAAGGAGGGAGGAAGGGAGAGAGGGGGGAAGAAAGAAAGAAAGAAAGAAAGAAAGAAAGAAAGAAAGAGAGAGAGAGAGAGAGAGAGAGAGAGAGAGAGAGAGAGAAGAAAAGAATTAAAAGGTACAAGAAGAAAAAGTGGCATTCAAAGAGTAATGATGAACAACAATGAAAGACCATTTAGAGTTGTCTAAACATGTAGATAGAACAATAAAAAATCACACCACCAATCAAACTAAAACTCCAAACTATATAGAAACTGCACAGAAGTAAGAAATGTACAGGGGTACCTGTCTCATTAATGGGGAAGATTACAGCTCTGAATAATGATCCAATTTTTAAAATGGGCAGAGGACCTGAACAGACATTTCTCCAAAGAGGACATACAGATGGTCAATAGACATATGAAAAGGTGTTCAAGGTCATTGATCATCAGAGAAGTGTAAGTTAAAGCCACAATGAGATATCACTTCACACCTCTCAGAATGGCTACCATCAGTAAGTCAAAAAACAAGTGTTGGAGAGAATGTGAAGAAAAGGGAAGCTTCATGCATTGGTGGGAATGCAAATTGGTGCAGTCACTATGGAAAACAGTTGGAGGCTCCTCAAAAAATTAAAAATAGAACTAACTTATGACCCCGCAATTTCATTTCTAGGTATTTATCTGAAGAAATCAGAAACACTAATTCAAAAAGATCTATGCGCTCCCAATTTCACTGCAGTGCTATTTACAATAGCCAAGAATGGAAGCAACCTAAATGCCTATCAATAGACTGTTTGATAAAGAATTCGTACATATACCAAAGGAATATTATTTGGCCATAAAAACGAGTGAAATCTTACCATTTGTGACAACACAGATAGAATGGAAGATATCAGGCTAAATGAAATAAGTCAAACTGAGAAAGAGAAATGCTATATGATCTTATTTATATGTGGACTCTAAAGAACAAAATGAATGAACAAATAATATAGAAACAGACATGTAGATACAGAAAATGAACCAATGGTTGCTGGTTGGGAGGGGATTACAGGGATGGGTAAAAAAAGGTGAAAAGATTAAGAAGTAGTCACAGGGATGTGAAGTACAGCATAGGGAATATTGTAATAACTATGTATAGTGCCAGGTGGGTACGAGACTAATTGGAGGGAATCACTTCGTAAATTATATAACTGTCTAGCTACTATGCTATACAACTGAAACTAATATAAAATAATATTAAGTGCCAATTGTAACTGAAAACAAAACAAGACAAAAACCTGACAAAACAAGGAAACAAAACAAGAATACAACATAAAAAATATCACATACGACATTCAAAGTCTATACATTTTTCAAACACACATTGACCAAAATTTACCAAGTATTATTAAGCCACATAGAAAATGTCAACAAACTTTCAAAAGAGAAAACCACAGCAACCACCAAGGATAGTAAAAAATTAGTAATTAATAACTGAAAAAAATGTTTCAGTACAGCCTTCTCACCCCCAAAAAAGAAAATGAATAACTAGAAATCGTTAAGCTCATTTAAAATTACATTTAGGTCAAGTGGGTAGCAAAATGAAAATTACAAACTGTATAGAACTATTGAGTGTTAGAATGAGAAAATGAGGACTCACCCATAGTGTTAGGCAAAGCAGTATTTAAAAAAGAAACTAAAATTTGTTGAACTAAGTTTTCATAGATAAGAAAACAAAAAATTAGGGCAGAATGATTTGAGGTTGAAAAAGAAATTAATGAAATTAGACAATAGGAAAAGTTTATCAATAAAACCAAAAGGTGATTTTTGGAAAGATCAACCATTTTTAAAATTTTGGGAAATATTTCAAAAAAAAGATAAAAATGTAAATAATGTTGTCAATTTATAAAAATATACTACATTGCTTATCTAAATAAAAATGGACACTTTTAAGAAAATAAAAATTCTCAAAATTGGTTCAAGATAAAATAGAAGACAAAAATAGATTAAGAAGAAATCGAAATGTCAGTCAACGATCTACTTTAAAAATTGTACAAGCCCCAGATGGATTTACAGATGAATTTTATAAATCTTCAAAGAATAAATAATCCCAATTTATACAAACTATTTCAAAACATATAATAAGTGAAAGAAGCCAATCTGAAAAGGCTACATGCCGTATTGTTTTAACTATATGATGTTCTGGAAAAAGCAAAAAAGGAAAAATCAGTGGTTACCAGGGACCGGGCCCCAGGGGACAGAAGGGGTTAAAAGGCGGAGCACAAGGGATTTTTAAGGCAGTGAAAATACTCTGTATGTATCATAATGATCCATCCATGTCATTATACATTTGTCTAAATCCCTAGAATGTACAATGTCAAGAGTGAACCCTGATGTAACTATGTGTTAATGTAGGTTTATTGATTGTAACAAATATACCACTTTTGTAGGGGACGTTGATAATAGAGGAGGCTATGTGTGTGTGTGAGAGCAGAGGGTATATGGAAAAATCTGTACCCTCCTCTCAATTTTGCTGTGAAATTAAATTGCTCTGAAAAATAATGTCTTAATAAAAATTAATTAATATACTTATAAAATGTAATAATCTTTTAGCCCACTTCTCAAAACTAAACATTAATATCAAAACCAGAAAAATGACAGTATCAGGAAAGGTAATGATGGGTTATTTTCACTGATAAACATAAATAAAATTTCTGACTTAGTGTATCAATAATATTGCTCTATGCTCTGAATGACTAGATAACATGTAGTCATTCAGTAAGGGTTCACTGAGTACATAGCATAGAAACCACAATAATTATTTTTACAAAGATAATTTAATAGAAAGGATTGTCAACCAGCCAGATATTGAACAACCAAAAAGGAGAAAAGCAAATACTAAAATATCATCGAATAGGCAACTGTAGGAAGCAGCTACACCCCCCCACCTTGATCCCCAACTCCCCCACCCCCACTCCTGGACTGAGAACAAAGAGAAGAGGTTAGAATAATTACAATTTAGAATCTTGAGTGACTTCTCAGAGCTGAGGCCCAGATTGCCCAGGTTGGGAGGTCTTGCTGGCTGGTGCTCATGTCTCTAAAAGGAACACGGTGATATTTCCTCTACACATCGAAATCAAATAGTTTTTATTTGTTTTATTTCTCTTTATCACATTAAGAAACAAGAATAGCCCAATTGAGATTATTTTGATAGTTATATATAAATGTAATTTTTATAAAACTCAGAATTTGAACTATGTTCTCTTCACATATTGTATATCTTTATTCGAATATTTTAACTTCACCCTCCATCAGTTTAGTTATTCAAATAATTCACATATAGTTTTCTTAACATAAACTCATTTTTAATAAGGTCTTTCTGTGTATTTAAATATTCCAAGTGGTTTAGTATAAACTGTATTTACATTAACATACTTGGTTTTTTTATGAATTTGATTTTTTAAACTAGTTTAGATATTTTTTCTTTGGTTTTTTCTATTTGCGCAGATCCTTGGAATGTGGAGCAAAAAGGTCCTTGGGTAGAGAGGGAAACAAAGAGTGACCGAAGTCATTAATTCACAAGGGAATTAGTTTACTTATCCAACAACTTCTGTGCTTTCCTCTGCACCTGCAGGACCTGTTTCCAGTATTCACTCGGCCAGATGAGGTAACTCTCTATCACTTGATTATTCTCTATTTTGCAATAAACTCTATCTCATCCCATATTCATCCTACCCATTACCGTTCCTTTGTGCCCACCATGACTGGGACCATAGACTACAATAATCACTGAGGCACTGAAAAACATGCTGAATCAAATTCACAGCCAACTATATCTAAAGACTTGTCTACATGAACTTTTAAAAATTTTTCTTCTCTTATGTATTCCGTTTGTCTTGAAATTGGTATTTTTATGAAAGAGTATTTTAAAAGAATGTATATTTCACCAAGGAAGATATATAAATGGCTATAAACCCATTAAAAGATGCTCAAAAATTTTAGCCACCAGAGAAATGCATATCAAACCCATGATGAGATATCACTTCATATCTACTAAAATGACCATGATTTAAAAAGACATGGTAATAAGTGTCCATGAGAATGTGGAGAAATCGAAATTTTGCTGGTGGGAACATAAAACAGTGCAACTGCTTTGGAAAACAGTCTGACAGTTCCTCAATTAAACATAGTTACCACATGACCCACCAATTCCACTCCTAGGTATAGACCCAGCAGAAATGAAAGGATATATGTCCACACAAAAATTGGTACATCAATGTACATAGCAGCCAAATAATAACCAAAACATGGGAACAATCAAAAGTCCACAACGTGATAAATGGAAGAATAAATGAATATATTGATACAATGGAATATTATTCAGCGATAAAAAAGAATGACATACTTATATATACTACAACGTGAATGAACCTCAAAAATTTACTAAATAAAAGAAGCCAGATATAAAAGATATGTAGTATATGGTTCTATTTATATGAAATGTCCCAAATAAGCAAATCTATAGAGGCAGAAAGTAGAATAGTGGTTGCACAGGGCTGGGGGCATTGCAGATGGGGAGAATGGAAGTGGCTCCCATGAGTATCAGGTTCCATTTAGGGGTGCTAAAATGTTCGAAAACATTGGGGTGATGGTTACACAATTGTGAGCATATTAAAAAACCATTGAATTATACACTTTTAATGGATTAATTAGATGGTATGTGAATTATATCTCAATAAAGCAGGTTTTTTAAGGGATTAAAAATGCATAAGAAATCTAATATTTCTGCCATGTCATCTGCATGTCCCTTGGTTGTCTCTTTCCATTGAAACATACAAGCTACTTATAAATTCTGGATATTAATCCTTTGTTAGTTAAAAGTGTTACAAATGTCTTCTTATAATTTGGTGCTCATCTTTCATACTTTGTTTGAAGTCTCTTTGGATAAACAGAAGGTCTTAATTTTTTTAAATAAATTTATTTAAAATTAGTTTCAAACACAGTACATTAGTTAGACATCTATAATGTTCATAAAATGATCCTCCCAATTGCTCTTCCCTCCTCTGTCCTCCACTTAGCCATCGTATTAATGCTAACTACATTCCCTCTTCCACGCTCCCCTTGTCCTACTATCAACTACTCATTTGTGCAATTTGTACTTCTTTAGCCCTTCACCCCATTCTTCCAGTCCTCCCCTCTGTACATCACCAAATTGTCCACTATATTCGTGAGTCTGTTTTTGATTAGTTTGTTCTTTTTGTTCTTTAGATACCACATATAAGTGAAATCATATGGTATCTATCTTTTTCTGTCTGAGTTATTTCACTCAGCATAATAACCTCTAGGTCCATCCATGTTGTTGCAAATGATAGGATTTCACCTTTTTTTTAGTGGCTGAGTAATATTCCATTGTATATATGAACCATAATTTCTTTATCCAATAGTCTGTTGATAGGCATTTAGGTTGCTTCCATATCTTGGCTACTGTAAATGTGTGCTGCCATGAATATTGAAGTACATAGATCTTTATGAATTATTGTTTTGGTTTTCTTTAGATAAACACCCAGAAGTGCAATTGCTGGGTCAAAAGGTATATCCATTTTTAATTTTTTGAGGAACCTCTATACTGTTTTCCATAGTGGCTGTACCAATTTGCAGTCCCACCAACAATGTATGAGGGTTCCCTTTTCTTCACATCCTCACCAACACTTGCTGTTTTTTGATTTATTGATGATAGCCATTCTGACAGGTGTGAGATGATATCTCATTTTGGTTTTACTTTGCATTCCTCTAATGATTAGCGACCTTGAGCATCTTTTTATATGTCTGTTAGCCATCTGTATTTCCTCTTTGGAGAAGTATCTGTTCAGGTCTTTAGCACATTTTGTAATTGGACTGTTTGTTTTTTTGTTGTTGAGGTGTATAAGTTCTTTGTAACTTTTGGATATTAACCCCTAATCAGATGTATCATTAATGAATATCTTTTCCCAAATGGTTGTCTTTTGTTTTGCTGTACAAAAATTTTTAGTTTGATGTAGTCTTGTTTATTTTTTCTTTTGTTTCCCTTGCCTGAGGAGATATGTCTAAAAAGAAATTCCTGTTAGTAACATCAGAGACTTTACTGCCTATATTTTCTTCTAAAAGTTCTATGGTTTCAGGTCTTATTTTAAGTCTTTAATACATTTTGAGTCTATTCTTGCATACAGTGTAAGAAGATGGTCCAGCTTTTTTTTTTTGCATGTATCTGTCCAATTTTCCCAGCACCATTTATTGAAGAGACTGTCTTTACCCCATTGTATATGCTTTTTCTGCATCTATTGATATGATCATATGGTTTTTATCTTTTGATTTATTAATGTGGTGTATCACATTGATTTGTGGATATTGAACCAACCTTGCATCCCAGAAACAAATCCAACTTGATCATGGTGTATGATATTTTTAATGTATTGCTAAAGATATCAGCCTATAGTTTCCTTTTTTTGTAATGTCTTTGCCTGGTTTTGGATCAAGGTAATGTCGGCCTCATAAAAGGAATGAGGGAGCCTTTCCTCCAGAAGGTCTTAATTTTATTGAGTCTAACATATCAATCATTTTATTTTGAGATTATGTTACCTGTGATTGCTTAAGGAATTCTCTCCTACCCTGTAAAATACTCTTTAAAATTTTTAAAGTGTTGTTTTTTCACATTTAAGTCCTAATTGTGCTTGGAATTGAATTTCATGCATGGCATGAGATAGAGACCCAACTATTATTTACCACATAAATAAATTATCCCATTTGACTTACTAAAATAGTCATTTCCTAACTAATGTGTAATGCTACTTTCCCCAAATGTTACATTTCCATAAATGAATGGGTCAACTTCTGAACTTTCTGTTCTGTTTCGTGGATCTATATAGCCATCCATTCATAATTACAATAGATTTTTAATAAGCCTTTTATTTTGTTTTTTAGGTATATTTTGACTATTCTTGGCCCTTGTTCTTTCATACACATTTTAGCATAAGCTTGCCTACTTGCATGAAAGTGTTTGGGATTGTATTTAATTATAGAAATATATGTATTTAGAAATAATTGAGGCCATCATGTTATTGGGTCTTCCTGTCTATAAACATTATCTATCTCTTTATTTAGTTAGATCTTTAACATTATCTAATTAAGTTTTCTAGATTTTCTTCATTGAGGTTTTATATATCCTGATTTGATTTATTACTATGCCCTTACTCATTTTTTTCCTCTTGTAAATGCTATTTTTTCATATTATTCTAAATATTTTTCCCTGAATATAGATATGCAGTGGGTTTGTATATTGTTCTTATATCTAATATTGATGTTGCTGCTAAACCTTCTTATTAGTTCTAATAATTTTTATGTTGTTGGAGATTTTCTGTGTAGTTAATTATAACATCTACAAATAATTACAAATATGTTTTTCTTTCATATTCTTTTCTTGTTTTCTTGGGCAGTCTCACCACCAATATAATACTGAAAGAGAAAAAGAGAGACAGAAAGCAAGAAAGAAAAAGAAGAGAAATGCGTGTGATAGGCATCCATGTCTTGATTTGATTTTAAAAGGAGTATTTCTACTATTTAATCTTTAAGTGTAATATTTGCTATAAGTTTTTACTAGAAACTCTTTTTCAGGTTAAGTTTTCTTCTACTCTGGACTTCCTTAAAATTTTTATCATTAATAGGTAGAGAAGGCTTTATCTACTAAGATAATTATATGATTTTTCTTCTTTAATTTCTTCTCTAATTTTTAAATTATATATTACATTTAACGTTAAATCAATCGTAGTTTTCACATGATTTTATATTTTAATGGGAATTCAAACAATAAGCATGTACTCATGTGTAGTAGTATTTTTTTTTGACATAGAGTAGCAGTCTCTTACAACCCAGTAGAAAACTGAATCAAAATCCTCAATAAACTATATTAATTGGCTAATTTTTTAATGAATAGCAACTTTTGATAACCCTTAATGATTTGCTTAAGAGGAAATTATAATAAGCTTTGGTTATTTTATAAAAGTAAAATAAATAAATACTGTTTGACCTGAAAAACTTGACAAAGAACTTGTATTTCTGCATCTGTTCGAGGCCCTTCAAGAGTACCTGTACTTTCCTCTTGTAGCACATGAAAATCACTGCTCCGTCAGAATACATTTCACCAGCTATAATAAGTAAGTACATATCTATTTACCCTCTTTTTACTAAAACAAAATCTCTGTTTCTCAAATTTTAAATTACTTTATTCCATATGTCCCAATATTTCTCTTTGGAAAACTATTTTATCTTCTTCCTTCAAATTAATACTTAAAATTCTCCATAAAAATTTTCTTCTTGGAATACCCATCTGATTCAATCCTATTCTTTTCATTAAACTGTTATTCTTCAACTATTAATTATTTTTAGTCCTTGGTAATGCATTACATTTTGATAATAACTATGTGAAATACATAATAAGTATCATGATGTCTAACACATAAATTGCATTAGCTTTATATTAATTATCTAGTTAATTCTTCCCTCCACTATATTAGCAAAGCTAGTAACATGCTATTCACAACATTCACGCTTCCCTATATTAAACAACATATTGTTTTGCATACAATTAATGTTCTGTGATATATCCAAAATGCTATTTCTCTCCACTTTCCACCACCATGAATATATCATACACTGATCTCTATTTTGCAGCCAACTTTTTATTTCCTATTCCTTTTTACAATCTCTGTTAGTAAATTGGCCTCTCTCCTATATTTGATCAGATCCCAGCTGGTTGGATTACAAGAACCTTTTAATCAGGGACAAGACTTAAGATCAGATAAAGAGTTATTATTTGTGCCCAATAAATTTACATTTTAGTTTGCCAATAAGTGAGGAATTTTCTTCCAGGTTTTACTGGAATACTGTTTTGAATCTTCTACCAAACGGATATATAATAAAATTAGCATTTGAAAATATTGCGCAATAATATATTTCTGTAGAAATTAAAACCAAAGCTAATAAAACTAAAAAAGTGAGAATGTACAATTAAAGCTCTTAATACAAATCATATTAAAAACTCTAAAAGATACAGAGTTCAAAGGTGTAATCTATAAGCTGAAATAAAAGTAACCTCAAAACTGATTTTCAAATTCTGAGTAAAACTGCAGGGCAAATGAATCCTCAGGACATTTCCTGTGCATGTCTACAAAGAAATATAAAGTTTATAATAAAGAGTAGCATGTAACCATGTGAAGCAGAAAACCTAGTAATATTTTAAAGAAAACAGTTAAAAGAATATTCATTTTTTCACCTAAAGTTTGGCTTTCGTATCCTTTATATGATCTCCTCTCCTATCTTTTCTCTCATGACTATCAGCCTACCATATAATTCAGACATTGGTAGGTGAGAGCCATTGAAAAGTTTTCAGCAGTGGAATGACATGATCAAACTTATATTCTGTTCCCTGTATATCAATTAGATTGTAGGGGAGGATTCAAAACAAGGCTCTCAGAAGTCTACATTAGCACTCTGGGAAGGAGATTGGGGTGATTTGAACTTGAATGGGAGCTATAGATGTAATGAAAAGTCATATTTGAGATACACTTTGAAAATAATACTAATGAAAATTACCTCAGATTGGGTAAGGGGTGTAAGTGAGAAAGAAATATCAAGGATGATGTCTAAATTTTTGGTTTATGCACCTGGGAGGATGTCATTATCATTTACTGAGGAGGGGAAAATCAGGAAAGGACAACATTAGGGATTTAAACACAAAGAGATTTGTAACAACTTAAATTTGAGAAGCCTACATAGTGCACCCAAGGTGGTGATATAAAGCAAGAGGTGGACAGCGCTTCACAGCAGAAGAACGAAGAAAAAAGATCAAGCTGGAGACAATGGTATAAGAAGCTGACTCATACTGACTCCCCAGGAAAATCGAAAGCCAGATGTTAAACACAGCCATTATTAAAATTAAATTAGATAAATGTATAATTAAACAAATTACATTAAAAAAAGGCAATAAATGCTCAAAGCTCATGATTTCTTAATGATCTTACTACATTTCACTACCTCTTGAGATTATTTACATTTGTTGTGACTTCATGGTGGGACTACCACATAAAGACACGCCAGTGCACATCTCTTCCCAGTTCCCCATTCAGTGTCATCACGTTGGTAGTCTGAAATCTATCACCATGGACGCATTTACACCATGGCAACCGGCAAACACTTTCAATCAGGGCTTTATTTTCCCCCAGAGAGGTGGTTATTTGGGTGTCATCAGAGATGGCATTTAAACTACTTTCCTAGGGTGCGTACAAAAGAGATGAGGCCAGGACTGTAGCATTTAGACATAAGAAGATGTATTAAAAAAAAAAAAAAGAAGAAGGATGTGATTAACTCTATCGAATGCTGCGAATAATCAAGTAAGTTGACTCTGAAAATTGAGCACTCGGTTTGGCATTATGGGAGGTGGTTGGTGACCTTGACGGAAGGATTTCAGGGAAATGGTGAGGTAAAATCCAACTGCAGTGTGCTTCAGGAAGTATGCAATGCAAAAAGTGGGAAAAGTAAGTATAAGAAGAAGTTATCTGTGAAAAGAAAAAATGAGATAGTAGCTGTAGGCAGATGTGAGTGGAAAGAGTCTTGTTTTCAAAGAAAAGAGATATCGTGCCTTATTTGCACGCTTATGCAAAAGCCCCAAGAGGTGGTATAAATTGCTACTACAGGATAGAGAAGGGCCAATTTTAGGAGCAAGGTCTTGACAATATTAGAAGATGGGACTGAGTGCAATGAGTGGAGGGTTTGGCTTATACAGGACCAGACACAGGACATTCATTGCAACATTCATTGCAAGGTGAAGGATACGCAGTGTAGGAAATTAGAATATGCCATTCCAAAATATGCCACTTCAGCATAAGAATTGTTTTGAACTGGAGACAAATGAGAATCAACAGATGCAGAAAGAAGCCTTCCCAAACTTCCCTTACCTGACTAAAAGCAGAAACTTCTGAGGAGGCCGGACTGCCATAACATCTTCTCCCAGGGATGTTGCACGACCATGAAGACAGAAAGTCAACTGTGAGACAAATAACCAAAATTTACTCCATTAGTTTCCCCCATATAATAACCTTCACATATTTTGTTACTATGGAAGCCTAAAGCCCCTTTTCTTTTCTTTTGTCACTTCTCTATAAATTTGTTTTTCTTTGTTAAGATTCTATATAAGTCCAAGTTCTAACCACTCCTTTGAGTTACTCACCATCGGATTCTCCTACATGTATGCACAATGCATGTGTTAAAACCTTTTTCTCTTGTTAATCTGTCTTTTGTCAATTGATTTCACAGACCCAGAAACTGAACCTAAGCGAGTAGAAATATTTTCCTCTCTACAGTGAATCCAGATGAAATATTCCATGCCAACCACTCATCTAACCAACCTATACCCACTTCAAATTTAGCTCAAGTGTAATTTCTTCCAGGAAGCATTCCAAGACCCCTTCTATCCCCCCAATTGTGGCCAACTGACCTCATCTGTGTTCCCCTAGCACCCTGACAAAGTATATATAATATCGTCACTTTTTGTGATGCATGGAAGTGATCCCTCCCTTTCCAGGTCCTTCTCATTCACGACCAGCTGCTCCTCAGCAGAGCTCCTCACACCTCAGCCCAGCACAGGCTGGCACACAGGAGACCTTCAACACATGCTATTAACCAAGATGAAACTGGGAAAAAAAAGGCAGCAGACATAAAGAAATACAAAATAATAAAGGAAACGGTGTTGTCATTTACTGGGGATCCCATTCAGATCGAAACCTCCAGGGAATTTCTATTCTGAAGATGTAGAGATAATGAAAATTAAATTTGTAAAGATCAAATGAAGGTGAGAACAGAAGAAAGCCTGGCAAAGGAAAATATGTCACACTTTGGTATTAAGCAGCCTTCAAATTCAATTTCAGAGCACCAGACTTCAAAGAAAAATAAACTTTAAAATATCTCACAAAAATATTACTCAGAGGTAATGTGGTTTTCAAGAAAACAATTTGGGATCATTTTTCAATATCATGTTTATTTTGAGAGAATCAAAAACACTGTTATCTTGTCATCTGTTCTTGAGATTTTTTTCCCCTAGTCATTTATTTCTTTGCCTTTCCTATCACCTTCATTTAAAAACAATCAAATGTGCTGTCACGGACACTAGATTATAACTTCAGGTGCAAAAAAAAAAAAAATAGTGAACAACTCTTTAGAAAAGGAGAGTGTGTAATCACTGACATCCAATATAACAAAGGAGGCAACAGAATTGAGCTGTCATGTTCTGATACATTCCCTTAATATGGAATTGGCCCGTCAATCTCCAAGAAGCCCCAGGCTCTGCATTTAATAAGCAATCCTACAAATACTCTGCTTCTCCTAAGAGGGGTACTGAACTCTGAGCCTCAAACACCTGCTTCTTTTGGATCCCACCCAAGGCAGACACCAGGCCTCAAACTTGGCACAAAGAGTAGAGAATTATGCATCTGACTCTGGTATTTTTGGGAAGGCAGTGAATAATTAATTTCCTCTTTCCCCACCCTTCTCTCCCACCCCAGCACCTCTATCTCTTACCTAAAATCTCTTCAATAAGTATTTATTCCTTACTATTTCAGAAGTCAAGTTTCTTCTATTCCAATGTTTCCTAAATGTACACTACCATCTGAGTCACCTGGTGCGCTCTGTAAAATGATTCTCCCAAGACTGTTCCTTGGAAGATGATTCCAAAGTAGAGATAACAGCTTAAGCTTTTGTTTTATTCATTTGATTTGTTTGTACCTCACCTCTTTCAGAGAAGCTTTTCAGGTGCCTAACCACAAGGTGGACTAAGAGAAACTTCATGGAGTCACAGTGTGATGAGAAGCACCAGAGCTATTTGTCATGGCTCTGCTGGGTAACCAGAGCGCCATCGTGCGCCTAGTGCCCACCTGCCCAGCATATGCAGGAAGAGCTCCAGGCTAGGAGTCAAGCAACAATGGGTTAAATGCTCAGTCCTTTATCATTAGCTGTCTGAACTTTGCAACTGATTTGAGACTCTGAGCTAACACATTTCTTTAACTAAAAAGTGTTAGATTTGATGATCTTGGTGGCTGCCAATTTTATATGTAAAACAGGCCCATTCATCCTGATATCTCTTATGAGGCATGTAGGGAAAATTACGAACTATGATGGGGTAACTATTACACAGCCCCAAGGGATCCTTCTGTGAGCAAATGCAGAAATAAAACACCCCCTTTTGCTGTTTGTTCTGTTTGAATTGTGCCATCCGCATCCCATCCCAGCCAAAAGAGATGTTGAAATCCTAATGCTCACTTATCTCAGAACGTGACCTTTCCTGGAAACAGGATCAAATGCCATCAAGTTAGATGGGGCCATACTGGGTGGGCCTCAACCCAATTACTAATTTCCTTATAAAAAGAGGAAAATTTGGACACAGAGACACTGGGAAGATGGCCATGTGAAGACAACAGAGGCAGAGTGATGTATCTATAAGCCAAGGAACTCCAAAGATTTTTAGTAAACACCAGAGACGAGGAGAGAAGCAAGAAAGGATTCTCTCCTAGAGCCTCAGAGAGAGCATGGCCCTGCCGACCTTGATTTCGGACTTCTGGCCTCCAGAACTGTGAGAGAATAAATTTCTGTTCTTTTAAGTCACCCAGTGTGTGGTACTTCATAACAACAACCTTAGTAAACTAATTCACCATTTATCCAATAAAATAAAACCATAGAATTTTGGTGATTAGAACTACATTTAACTTAGAGCTAATACCTATTCATTTATTCACCTCTTTAAAAGAATTTTAGAAAAGGAAAAAGTGGAGTTTAAAACTATATCTAGAAAGCAACATCCCCCCACCATTTCTCTGTAACACCAAAATAAAATGTTAACACACCTCCCCAGCAGTTTACAAACAGGAAAAGAAAGGGAACCAAACTTGTAGAAATGGAAACATTTGGCATGTTAATCAACTGCAAAAATAGCTTTATCAGACTGAAATGAGATTGGGTCCTTCCTATGTGCCTGCCAGACAGAATATCTAATGTTCTAGGACACAGAGAGAAGTATCCTGGAGTTTTATTATAATGTTATCTATTATAATTCAGAATTCAGTGTGCAGTCCATTCCGGATGTCATCCAAATTGGACTTATTATGAAAGATCTCCCTGTAGACTTGTTTAACATTCACATGCCTAAAACATAGGAACAAAGAATGCCTCCAAGCAACCAGGGGCTCCTATAGAACCAGCATCATTTTGGTCATTGTGGAAGCACTAAATATTATAAATAGACCAGGGAAATGAAGCAAATATAGTCTTCCAAAACAAATACACATTATTTGTTTTCTATCTGCAAATGTTGGCTAAGAGCCATCAAGTTTTCCAAAGGGGCGGGGGGGTGAAACTATTCCCTCTGCTTCTTGCACTATTGGATAGCTCACTTGCTCAAGAACACAGTTTCCCATACATGGGTCATACAAATAAGATTTGAGGATCCTACTTTGTAAGACTTCCCTTCAGGAAACAAGCAAATAAAAATAAAAGAAGGTGGGAGAAAAGAGGTCTGCAGGAGGGAAGCATGATAAGTTTACTGGAAAGTTATTGGGACACTTGAAGTCTCTGTTAGTTGTGAGTGTGATTCTTAAGGAACACTTGCCCCTGTTTTTATTTTAGTGAGGTGGTGAGAGGAAAGGATTTAATACAAGGAGTATAATCAGCAAGGAGTATTTAATCAGCACTTATAAAGATTTTGAAGAATAATATAATTTCTATGCTAATAAAAAAACACACTAAATCAATACCTTCATTGTCATTTCCCTTTAGTAGTCATCCATGAAAGACTTAATTTGAGCAATTGTCCAAATTTTAAGTGGGATGGTATATATATATATCAGAGAAAGATCAAGAGCCCAGCATCTTCAATTCATGAGAAATTTTGCTGGTGAATTTGCCCTGGGCTACTGAAAAGTAAGAGCCACTGACCTGACTAGAATTGACTCTAATTTCTGTCTCCATATTTGACTGAAAATTCTTATAGGTGGAATTCAGATCTAAGAAGAATCACTGCATCAGTACAAGTCATACTTAGGCAATTACAGTTTCCAATGGCATGATTGTTCATATTTATACAAATAGTATAATTAGTCCTAATCAGATTATGGTTCAAATAGACTGAAGATTTCTATTTTTAAAAAAAATGTGCTCACTATGCCAAAATCATTCTAAGGGTATTACATTGTTTTTACCTACAGGATAAAATATGCCTATAGTCTTATCCATTAGAAATCTCCATTTCTAAATACATAGAATAGGATGAAATTAAACTCTCTCCACAAAAATAAAGGTTTCTTCCTGGGTTCCCATCAATGTTTAACAGCATCATACACACACGTGCATGCACACGCACACATATACAGGGTCCAGAAGCATCCTTGAATTTGTATTAATGACTTTTGGCATTCGACTTCTGCCAACTGCCCCTTTAGTACAGACATGTGTTATTTTCACCACAAAACACTGGAATCTTGGAGCACAAACAGAATACATACGAGGCGTATAGTGTTAACTCAAGTAAAAAGTCATTCACAGTATAGCCTTAGTCTTTCAATAAACTGGTTCTTCCTAAGACACCTTATGAGGACTTTTCTTTCCTGCTAATTCAGTTTCTTCCCATGACCCAATCCTGAGCTGAATTCTCTACCTTACCCCTTGGGCTCCAGAAACATAAAAATCTCATATGTAAGAGACACAGGCCCACCAGGCAAACTAAAGGGGACTTTTGCTTCAAAGTCCACACACTTACCCATTTTAACAAAAAGCAAGTGTAGAAAACTTTTGCTTGCTAAAAATAAAGTGAAAAAATATAGAATGATAACAAATACTAGAATAGGGTAAATTAAATAGAAAAGATTCCAGAAGAGTGATCAAGAGTAAACCTCCAAAAGTTTTCAGAAAGGAATTTTAAGAGACTATATGCTATTCTTGAAAGAGAACAGAATGTGTTTTTGTATTTGGGGTAACAATAGGATAAGATTTTTAAATAAGCAATCAGGTTAGAAGAGGGATAAAAGAAATTTTTAAAAGGAAGAATTCAAGAAAACTAAACATGAAATTAAAAAATTAATTAAACCCACAATAAATTTAATAACTAGGAAAATGTTTGATATAACACCAAGTGACAAAAGCAAGACACCAAACAGTTTGCACTATATGAGTCTGTCTAAAAGACAAATGCATAACTCAAACTAGAAGGAAACACACATAAAACCAAGACCAGTTTTCTCTTGGTTGTGAGATTAGATTTTCCTTTTTTGCTTTTTTGTACTGCTTTGCATTTTATAAGTTTCCTAAAATGAACATATATTGCTTTTATACTTGGGGCAAAAAGCACATCAGAAATTGCATTGGTCTCTATTTCTTTCATTCTGATAACAGAGATCTAAGAAAGTCCTTTGCCTTTTAAATTTTCTGTTACAAATAACACAATGTAAGACTCATTAGCCTATTAGTCAGATATTCTCCTTGGCATCTGAGTGATACATCTCATTAAGTATTTCTGAGCCCTGTGGAATAATACATAGACAGAAAAAGTTGAAAAACCTGGAAAATACAAGCTGTTGATAACCTCCAGGATATCAGCAATCTATGCATGCTGATATTTTATTTGTGCCAATGAATCCCTCTAAGTCCCGAGCCTTCCATAGCCTGCCCCCTTGCCATTTCCCACTGAGAATTGGGACCAGATGGAATTAGGTTAAATGAACTCAGCAGACAACTTTGAAAGGTGAAAATGACAAAAAGAAAGAAAGAAATGGAGGAGGGGAGGGAGAGGGGCGATGAAAGGAAGGCAGAGAGAGAGGGAGGAAGGTAGGGAGGAGGGAAAAGAGAAAGTTGAATTTAAGGGCCTGAGAGGAAGTCAGACCTGCAGTGCCTTTCACTCCTGTTTTGTATGTATAAAAGATTTCACTCTGAATAAAAACACAATAACCAGCTCTGTGCCCCACAAGAACCAAATGCTCATCATTAACCCCATTCTACAGAAGAGGAATGTTTCAAATGAATCAACACAATAGCTTACCTAACCTTTAAGTGGTCAATAATCAAGGTGCAGGGAGAAGCCAAGATTCTGATCTCCTGTCTTATATCAATTTAAAGCAGTGCTCCATGGTATATTAAAGACTCGTGTTGTTCTAAAGTTCAGGGAACTAATTGGAATCATTCTGGCTTTCGTGACTCATAAACTTAATGTTCTTTTAGCATCATTTTGGCTGAGCAGACTTCCTAACCACAGTTTAATAGCAAAAGACATTTAAAATAACAATCTCAAAAGTCTTTCCAACCACTCCAATTAGAGTAAAATAAATTGCCTCTTAGATCAGATACTGCTTTAACAGGCTATGGTTTTGATATCTTAACTATGAAGGTAAATGACAATTACTAATCCTCCATTTTCATCTTGTTCCTAGTTATAAAATATTTCTACTAGAACTGAAGCTTATGTACTTTAAGTTGGGTCATCTTCTTGTGGTTTGGCTTGGCTTTCATTCCTTTTCTTAATTAGTTAACGTTAGCTTTTATTACGGTCTCTGGGAAAGTCTACAAGGTTCCATTTGTTATCTCTGAAGCAGTCAAGGTTTTCATGCTATCATTATTAGTTAATATTTACTGAATTCTAAGCTCTGTTACAACAAACAATGGACAAAGCCCCCCAATATGTTTATATTCTAAAGAGCAATAGATAATCAGATTGCTTAATGGTGTCTGCCCTTTGCCCTTATTACAAGTGGAAATAGTCCTGATACTAAATCAATTTGTTAGCAAAGATATCTAAAATTGGTAGACCAGCAGGTTTGAGAGTTGATCCAGGGGACCATAACTGATCATGCCAAGTTTAACTCAGTCAACCTGAGTTAATTTCTGGTTTAAAAATACATGAACGGAGTTCTTTTCTGAGACTTTGAGGACAAAATAATTAGCTAAGAAGAACCAAAACAACCAATAGTGATCCAATCTTTTTCTTGGACATACTAATTTAATACACACACACACATTTTATATATATATCACATATATATATATATGATATGTGATATATGATATATGATGATATATGGTATATGATATATAATATAGTATAATGTATATTATACTATATTTATAATATATAATACACACATATTCACCCCTAATCTCTCTTCAATAGGATAGCTAATATCTTTTCAGCAACATTCTCAGAAACTACTTGCCACCTTAGGCTCTCCAGGAATAGAACCTCTGTGCATGGAAAAATCAGGAATAAAAGTCATCTGAAAAGTACAAGAAACTACTAAGCTAAATTCCATCTTGGGCCAGTGTATATACTTTTCGCTCCCATTATCACTTTACGTATTCTCTGGGATTCGACCCAGACCGATTTCCCTGCTGCTTCTTCCCTACATTAGTTTCTGATTTCCACTTCTGTTGTTCCAGGTTTTCTATCAGCTCCTCTTCAGTCTCTGTTTGTGTGGCTTTTAATCTTGGCTTGGTTCAACCTCTCAAATTTCCACCATTTGGTCATAGACTTTCACTGATGACCCAGCCACATTCATGAACTTCTTCCCTCTCCAACACTTCCAAATGCATGGACTCCCTAACAGAAGACTAGAAACAGACCCTCAGCCCAGCTCCTCATCCTCATAGTTTTCTTTTACATCACCATTTCCAAACCTTGCCCATCTTCTTAAGTTCCACACAGCTAGATTCCCTACCTTGTACAATTTCCAGGTATAATTTGATACATAGACATACATACATACATATATATGTCTATGCATGCAAATGCACATGTGCACACTGTGTGTGTGTATAAAGCTTTAGCTTTATCTGCTCAAAAATCAATAATTTTGTATTTTTGCTTCCTTTTTTGTCTCTTTTATTTTGCTTTATAGGTATAATTCTCAGAATGTCAGAATTTATCTAACTATTAAGCAGAAGAATTCTTCTCATTAAGAAAGGATAAATATATTACTAGAGCTTAAGATTTTGAACAACTTCCCTCAAGTAGAAGTAAGCAACTTATTGACACCTCAGTCTACACACATGCGCCTACCTTAGTTTTGGAATAGTTTAAGTGTTCTACTTGGACATTTTATTAATATGTGGATGGGATTACAATAGCAAGGGTCATAAAATGAGGTCATCACAGTTCTAAGCCAGCCTCTCAGGACCTGGTATATATATATTACCAGCGTTGTGTTAAAAGGCAATGGGCAAGTACATGCATTTGCATATAACATCTGCATTATAATTGGGTTCATTCACACAAGGTTTACTTTTGTTATATCTTAACTGCTAAACCAAGACCAACCAGGAGAAGGCAGTACAGGCTAAACAACAGAAGCTTTACATTTTCTTTAAAGTGAAAAAAGGAATAACCTGATGGAGGCTCTTTACAGCATAAACCTCCGTCCATGTCAGGGAAAAAGAGAGCCTTCTCCATACCATCATCACCTGCTGCACATCCTAACTCTCCTTTACCTCTGTAGCACTCTTCACTTTCTCCTTTACCAACTCCTCCAGTCCTCCTTATATATTAAAATACATATAATACATAAACTGGAAAAACATGTAAACTTTAAAGTTACCCAATCCTGCCTTAAGTTCCTACACTCCTTTCTCTACCATTATTACTTAAGGCAAAGTTTCCTTTTTAGATAGCACTCTTTAAAGAGCCATTGGTGCTTTTCTATTACAAGACACACTTATTATCAGTCCTCAAGGCCACTTGCTTTGTTGTTAAAATACAAAAACATTTTATACATCTAAAAGAGGGTAATTTCTTGCTGAATAAGAAATGTTCTTCTCCAAGAACACTAAGAAATGAATGAAGGCTGCTCACTAAAAGCCAGAGGGAGGATTCGAACTACAGCCTCAGCCTCTGGCATGCTGGGAATGCATCACTCCACTAGCTACATTAGAGGGCAGAGTAGCATCTCTTCTATGTTCCGCAGGGCCTTGGAGACAAAAGACCAAGTTGCTGTCTGGACTTTTAGACAAGTACAATTCTTCCACTGAACAAAGTAGCATGAGTTTCATTAATCATAAAGCCATACTTCCAAGCATTCTAGTTTGGATGGCTGGATTTTAGTTAATACCAGATTATCCCAAGCAAAACTGTTAAGTTATTAAATTGGATTTTCGTGCCTGCTACCTGCAATTCATTCTTTAATTTCACATTTAACCTTTGCCCTAAGTGCACAGGGTCTCCACGCTGACCCCAACTGGCCAAGGTTTTCCCTTCATTCCCTCTCAATTGAAACTTATTCTTAGTTAAATCTCTCTATGTGGGTTTCTGACTATTTAGACATATGACCTCATTGTGTACTTTAAAATGTACTATATTTACAAGGGATTTTTGAACATTTTTCATTGCTAGCTAGAATTTTGGCTTCACTTTTCTGTATGATCAAACCTGGTGAATGGGCTGAACCAAATAGAAGACTTGAGAATGTCATTTTCTTCTTAAACTCTGAGACCTAAACTAGATCAAACTATCCCCTTTCATCTTGCTCACCCAAGAATCTTAGTCTCCTAGGGCTTACTCAAGAAAATGAACAAGGACATGGAAAATAGAGTTTTTCTTCTTTTTAAAAAAAAAAGTATTATGAAATATATTAAATATGCAAGTAAGAAGAGTGATATAACGAACTCCTATGTTCCTCATACCTTGCTTTATCAAATATTTACATCCTTCCACATTGTTTTAGAATTAGCCTTTTTACAAAATAAAATATTACAAATAGAATAAGGCTCACTTACCCTCCTCATTCTTCACTTTACTATTACCAAAGAATAAATCTCAATCATAAATGATTCTGTGTATTTGCTCCATATTTGTAACCATGGATATCATTTAATATTGTTTTACAGTTAATATTTATATAAGTGGAATCATATTGTATATATCATTCCACAAATAATATTTTCACCTAATACTACATTTTTAAATTTATCCATGGATTAGGTAGTAACTGTTCTTCTAATTTATTTGTCTTAATTATGGTATAGCATTTATTCAGATAACTGAACCATAATTTATTTATTCTTTCTCCACTCAGTGAACATTTAGATTGACTATCACAAGGAACATTCAATATATTCTCCTTTGTACATGTGCAAGGGTTTCCCTGGCATATATATAGAAGTGGAATTGCTGAATCAAAAGTATGTTTATCTACAATTTTAATTAGATTAAAAATTGGTATCCAAAGTGGTTATATCAATTCACACTCCTACCAGCAGTTTTAGGTTACCACTGTTCTTTATCCTTTTCATATAGTATGTTAATTTTTGCTAATGAGCATAAAATGGTAGCTCATGCTCCTAACAAAATGATTTGCCTATCTCAGCACCACAACTGTGTGACATATGTAAACTCTGCTTGTATTTTCTAACCACATCTTACATGTATGTGTAATAATGCACTTTGAGGAAAAAAGGAGTAAATATTTGAAATTGGGTGCACTCTCAAAATCCAGAATATATGTTTACATATGTATGTGTCATTTTTTAAAACTGACCACATAGAAGAAATAAAGTTACATCATCTCACAATTTGAGTTCATCCAAGCAGAGACCTACATAAAATGATACCTGTAAAATCTTCTGGAATTATCTTTCATGGTCTGTATACTCTTAATGGTAACATCAGACTAAATCAGCTCCCTGGCATCTTCGTTTCAGACATTGAGTCTAAATTCAGAGTGAAGGCTTGGTTTCCTACTTACCTAAGTAAAACTATGGCCAGTGTAAGAGGCAGGGTTTTTTTTTTTTTTCTTTCTTTCTTTAAAAATAATTTATACATATCCAGCATATAAAACATGCCACACACGATGGCAAACAGCATTTTATCATTGCTTCCCTTAATATTCATGATTCTAAAAATGATAATATTATTGTCCTCATTTTAGAAATAAAGAAATTGAGTCTGAAATATTACATAAAATCAGAGTGTATAAATGACATAGAAGTCTGGTAGTAAATTCTTCCTGATTCAGAAGTCCTAGATCTTCACAACTACACTAAGTGGCCTCTCAAAATTTGGACACCTATATGACTGTTTTTTTAAAAAAGTTCTTAATATTAGAACTGCAAGATTTTCTCTACTCCTTTCCTAGCTCTAACATCAAAGACAAAGCAATCCTGTGCACCTCTGAAGACAACTCTAATATCTCCGTGAATTTTCTCTTTCCCAAGTTAGACCCTCTACATCCTTCAACTGTTTCTGTCCTTTGTTCCCTGTCTTTATATCCTGGTTACTTTCTTTGCATAAGCTTCAGATATGTTCTCCCCTCTGAAAGTATGATGCTCAGAACATATTGCAACAGCATATGTCCAAGGAATATTCACTGCAATGGACTCATTAGCTACCTCATTCTGTTCCTCATACTCTACTAAATGTTTTCCTAAATCATACTGGCCTTTTTGGCAGCTATACCACACAAGTGACTCATTCTGGGCTCAAGCCAACAATAATTCCCAAGTGTTTTTTAACCTGTATTTCTGTTAAGCCATGGCATTCTCAGCCTGAATTTCATTTTATTTTTTCAGTTCTTATTTTATCCAAATGTAAGATATTACATTGTATATTAAGTTTTATTTGTTGCAGCTGGCTGAAAATATTTTGGTTCTTGATTCTTTCGATTTACTGGAATTCACTCTGACTTTACATGATCTATGTGCTATATTTGTCTTCATCAAATTCATTGATTAAAATCTACCCAGTCATCCAGATAAGAAGCTTTATGCTATACTTAATGAAACATTTTTTTTAGACTCACACCGATCTCTTCCAAAAGTCATTCGAGTCATAGGGTAAGATCCTTTGACTCTATAAATCCATTTAAATGTATTAGCATCAACCTCATATTTCTTCATCTTGACAACGAGGATATTTCAAAAAATTTGTCAAATATCTTTCTGAATTTCAGATAGACTATATCTATTTTTTCCGTAACCTTGACAAAAAAAAAAAAAAATGGAGCGATTTACGAATGATATTTTTTCAATGACCCTATATCAGGTTTAACTTACTGTGCCCCTTTATAATAACTCTCCATTTGCTTTATAATAATTTCTGGAATTTTGTTTGGTATATAAAATAAACATACTGGTTTATAGATCATGGAATTTACATCTCTTTTTCTCTCTAATAGAAAATGAACTTCACTTGTAGCAAGAATGCAATAGGTATGGCAGGTCAATGTTTCTCCCAGTAACTAGGAAAAAAACATTTAAGTTACAATAATCATATGTTTAAAGATATCAGAAAGCTGTGAGTCAATGAGGACTAAAAGAACTAAAATTTCAGATGCGATAGAGCCAATTACCAGTAATTTTCTTTACTGGGTCACTTAACAATTCCAAAATAAGCACA
Organism: Eonycteris spelaea; assembly: GCA_003508835.1. Taxonomy (NCBI): domain Eukaryota; kingdom Metazoa; phylum Chordata; class Mammalia; order Chiroptera; family Pteropodidae; genus Eonycteris; species Eonycteris spelaea. The sequence continues at coordinate 6,554,925 of PUFA01000043.1, read as the reverse complement.
AGTATTGTGACTGGCCCTCGCAGAGGACTATACTGGGGAAAGAGAAGGAAGTTGTGAATTTAGAGGCTTCATAGCTGCTGATCTCATCAAAAACTAGGGAAGTCTTGAATAAAAAGTCAGTTTTCGCCATGGGTCAGTTGTTGAGCTCTGAGGCAGTGTGGGAGGCTGGGGGAACTAAGAAGAAAGGCCAAACTTTCACAAATTTATGGTTCTTAGGATTCATAATACCACAAGAGGATATTTTATGACCTATCTTGTTGCATTTAAGATATTTAACAGATTTCAAAGATTTCAAAGAAACTAAAGATCTATGTTCAAAAACTGCAATGGTCAGAAATGAATCCTCCTAGTTTTATGAATGCCAAGGAGACAAAGATCCACAAACAATTTAGCCCAGGGATGAACCAGAGGTTAGATCTTAGAAACACTCTAACCCAGCCCAACACAGACCAATTCATAACAAGATTGAAAGTAGTGTGCCTTTCAAATTATCATCTTCCTAACAGTGAGAACTTTCTTTAATGGAAAATAGCATTATCTACAACCTTCATGGTTCTTTTATTCACATTGTCTGTCATAAAACATATGAAGAGTTAGAAAAATGTAACTTCTAACCTAAAGAAAACATAAAAAGAAAATAATTCAGATATTAACCAAAATAAACAAAGGCTTAAAAAATATTTTTGTGAAACAACAAAATGAAAGGGCAACCCACAGAATGGAAGAAAATATTACAAACCATATATCTGATAATGAATTAATATCCAATGAATTAATATGCATAAAGAACTCATATAAATCAATAACAAGAAAAGAAGCCAATAAAAAATGGGCAGAAGAATTGAACAATATATTTCCAAAGAAGACATAAAAATGGCCAATAAGTATGTAAAAAGTACTCAACCTCACTAAATCCTGCTGTATGTGACAACATGGATGGACCTTGAGAGCATTATGCTCAGTGAAATAAATTAGATGAAGACAAATACTGTATAACTTATAGATGAAATCTAAAAAAGCCAAACTCATAGAAACAGATAGTAGAATTGTGGTTACAAGAAGATGGGGGGAGGAGGGGTGGAAATGAGGCGATCAAAGGGCAGGTAAAGGGTTCAAACTTTCAATTATAAGATGTACAGGTTCTGGTCTAATGTACAGCATGGTGATTATAGTTAATAATACTGTATTACATATGAAAGTTGCTAAGAGAATAGGTCTTAAATGTTCTCACTACAGAAAAAGAAATAATAATTATGTGACATGATGGAGGCTGTTAGATAACACTGTAATAACACTTTGCATTATGTAAGTGCATCAAATCAACACAAGTTGTGCATCTTAAACTCACACAAAAGTTATTTGTCAATTATATCTTAATAAAGCTGTAAAAGGAATGAATGGATACTTTTCAAATGCACACTGAGCAGATCCGGTCATAAAGTAGGCTCAAGAAATTTACAAGACATGGTTTCATAGTGTAGCAGTTAGCACATCTGCTTTACACGCAGAAGGTCTGAGTTCACGCCCCAGTGGAGCCACAGTCCATGGTCTATGGCCATGCCACCTTGAACAAGTCTGATGTCTAATCTTGGAAGCTAAGCAGGTTCAAGTCTGGTTAATACTTGTATCAGACCACCTAGGAAGACCAGGTGCTAGAGTCATAAATAATAATGACAAATTAATTTTTTAAAAAGAAATTTCAAAGAACTGAAATCAAACAAAATATATTCTTGATTGCATTGGAATTAAACTGAATGAAAATGAAGTGAGAGCAATAATGGCGTGTGCCATTCAGCTAAAGCAGTGCTTAGGGGAAATTTTTTATCTTTAAATGGATATCTTAGGGGAAAAGTTGAGAATGAATGATCTAAGCTTCTAACTCAAGAATCTAGCTAAAAAAAATAACAATATTAAATCAAAAGAAGTAGAGGGAAGCATATGGTAAAAATAAGAGGAAAACTCAATAAATGGAAATCAGACAAACAATAGAGAAAATTTAAAAAGCCAAAAGTTGTTTCTTTGAAAAGATTAAAGGAAGTGATAAATATCTACCAAGATCAATTTAGGAGAGAGAGAAAGAAGTCAAGAAAGAGAGAGAATACAAATTACTAATATTAGGAATAAAATAAGGGATTTCACAATAAATTTGTACATTAAAAGTATAATAATGAAATATTGAGAGTAACCTCATGCTAATGAATTTGATGATATAGATCAAATGAGGAAATTATTTGAAAATTGTATTTACTAAAACTCACCCAAGAAGTATAGGAAATGTATTAGTCCAATATGTATTAACTTTTTAAAAAATAAGTTAGTAATCAAAGCATTCCCACAAAGAAAACTTTAGGCCCCAATGACATCACTGATAAATTCTGTCATACATGTAAGGAAGAAATACCATTCCTACACACTCTTATCAAAAACAGAGGAAGAAACACTTCCCAATTCATTTTATGAAACAGCTTAACTTATACAAAATCTAAAAAGAAAAGAAAATTACAAGCTAATATCCCTCATGAATATCAATGAAAAATTGTCTATAAATTATTAACAAAGTGAATCCAGCAATATGTAAAATAAATAATACACCAGGACTGAGTCGGCTCCTCCACAATTGCAGTCCTTTCTCTGAGTGTTCTAGATTGTAGTTTACTTCACGCTTTAATACCAACCTTGGATATTGCAATTTCTAATTTGGGACTACCTCAATGTCACCTTGTTTGCTCTTTTAGCACTCCAAACTGTGTAAAACCAATTCTCTATGCTAAGAATTCTCTGTTTAAGATACTCAGCATGTCTGTTTCCTAGTTAAACCCTAAATTTTCCTTTGCCTTTGACACTTTGCATATAATTCTCCCTCTGTCCCAAATACTGTCTACTGCCTCTCTTTCCCAAGCTCCTCATACACTGAGCTCACCAGCTAAAACCTGCATCTCCCTTTGAACTCAGCTTCAGTTGGCATGTTCTCAGGGAGTCCTTCCTTCCTATATTGCATGGCACCCTGTGTGTGCTCCTATCATAACACTTACCACTGAACTGCTACTGTCTATTAATTTGTTGGTATAGATGTGTCTCTCTATAGATGAATGGATAGATGATAGATAGATGATAGATAGATAGATAGATAGATATAGATATAGATAGATGTAGATGCAGACGCAGACACAGATACAGATACAGATATAGATATATCTATGTATCTCTATATATCTGTGTATTATATTAAACCATAATATTAATAATAATCACATATCCTGATAGTTATATAGTAGGGCACATGGTATTGAATAAATAAATGTGTAGATGTGTAAAAGGAGGAAAGGAAGACTTGTTCCCAATTCTAATCCTCAACCCAGTGGAAATGCCAATTTCCCAAGCTATAATATTGACTACCTGGATTCATTAGTCATGTGCCTTATATAGTTAATTCTAACAGAAATCTGGCTTTTAGAGACAGAATCATTAATTCATTAACAATTGTATGATGGTGTTTGAAATGTGCCTGTTCATTTAATGTAGCTTTGTGAAAACATAAAAATACCTACAAATATAAATGTTTAAAAAAATGTCCACAGTCACTGCTATGATTTCATAGACAACAAATGTAGTCAAAATTAATTTCTACTCATCCAGCATATATTGTTCATCAGTTTGGACAAGTGGAAAGACACTGACTATTTCCTAGGCTGATCTAGTCCTCTCCTGAATCATAGACAGTGACTTACCACTGTGAAGTGGAATCAAGTGTATTATATTGTCACATGCCTGTCAAGGAGCATCAGATGAGTTCTCAGTCAGTGACCTGCAACCAACCCACCCAACACCATGTTCACTGTGCCACATGGGAGAGAAATGCGTACAACAAGAAAGGCTCTGGACTTCATAGCTGCTGGCTCAGAGCATGATGTCGGGCGCAGAAGAAATTTTTTAGCCCAGTCCAAGTCTTTCCCTCTCCGTGAAGTCCTCCTTAGTCACCTCAACCCAGTGACCTCATGTACCCTTGCTCCTATACTATTCCTTTGACCTGTAGATGACCTTGGGTTGTTATTTTCTGGCAGAGTGCCTATACCTCCGCTGCTTCCAAACCCCCTCCTTAACCTCACCTTCCTCAAAGAGGAATCTATTAATCAATTAAAGACAAACAACGGATGAAAAAGCCTAAAGGGCCACCATAGAGATACTAAATGGAGGTGGTAGCCAAGGCAGAAAGAGATAAGAGAAGTTGGGACACCCTCTTCCCTAGCACCCCTCCCTCACATATTTCAGACTCACTATTTGCATCTTGGGTGTAGAAAACAACTCCGAGGAATGTTATCTCCAATATAAATTAGGTCTCACCCTTATTCTTTTTCCCAGAGATCTCATAATACTTATTGTAGGCTGTTATGAGTTGTGTGTTTACTTCTGTAATAGCTTTTCCCCATTGAACTCTTAGCTTCATGAAGGCAGACTTGGTAGTGCACTTTTAGCACAGGAACTGGCACATAAGCAGATCCTCAATATTTGCTGAATGGATAGGTGGATGGAGGTGTGGCAGTTCTAAATGAGTGCACTGTAAAATCTAAGGGGTCTTTGAGCACAAAGTCTTAGGGGGGCTTTCGATAACAAGCTCTGAGAGGCTAGTTAGGGTAGTGATGTGTTTGAGGGGCCCTTTAGGGGAGACAGCTTTTTTTTCTCAGTAACAAGAGCACCCAGATGAGATAAATTAAAAATCTGACTTCTCAAGGATTTTCAGACTTGAGACACATAAGGATTTAAAAAGCAGAGATATTTACATTTCTTTCTAGTTTATACATCTCAGTTCACAGTTTAGGAAAAGAGGCAAGAATTCAGGGTAGAAGCTCAAGTCGGGAATAAAGAAAATGCCTTTTGTTGGAACATTCCTTGTATTTTTTAAGATCATGCATTTTGAGTGTGGAATATAGGAGATTTGACTATCTAAATAAATTTATTTATTTATCCAAATAAATTTTAAGTTTCTTGAGGGCAGAAACTGTGTTATACTATGTGGCCACCTTCCTTAAATCACTTTTTTAAAATCAATTCTTACTCACATAAAAATTATATATATGCACTCATTTCAAAATAACTTAAGTGTTTCAACCACGTATATCTCAAGATATTTCTACAGGCTCAGCAGCTGTGACTAAATGACCAAAGACGCTGGAGGCAGAAGTTGGCCTGCACGCAGACCGGAGTTCCCCAGATTATTAGAAGAACCTGACAACGCAGAGGCTGCCTGCCGCTGCTGTTACTATGGAAACAGACAGTGGATCTCAGAAACCCAGAGTATGAGAACTTAAACTAATCGTGTACCAAAATTTTTTTTTAATTGAAATAACAGCCTATTTTCTTCTTACAATGTGGAACTGGCGATTAGGTTAACGGATCCTCATCTCTTTTCCTGAGAAGAGTTTTTTATAGAAATAGAGACAGAAGCGCATCCTATTGGAACTTTTTCTGCACCTGTCACTCCAAGCTGCACCTATACCATTTCCCACCAACACTTCAAAATTCAGTAGGACTCAATCCAAGAGTTAAGTTGGAATTAAGATATTAAACCACAGAGCCTGGATATGTATCCATTTCTTTTGTTTTCTATACTATAAGCATTGCTCAGAAGAGAAGTCTGCTACTGAATGCCCAAGTCTTCATGTGGCTTGTGCTCAGCCAATCAGAACTCTTTTGGAGTGCTCATTTTGATAAAGCACATATGATTTCTCAATATCTGTGCTTCAACCAAGCCATTAAGGTTATAGATAAAACTTTCATCAGACTAAAAATTGAGATCTCCCTGAATTTTATGTATATTAAAAGCTTAACTGTACTTAGTTTCTTATTTTGCAATTCTAAATAGAATACACTGGAGTTTGTGGTAAAATCTGGTTTACAGGAAAGAGCCAATATCTGCACTGCGTAAAATGAAAAGCTGGGCCTTTTTTTTTTCCATTGATGCTACTTGTATAAAGAGTACAATAAGTCATGCTGACCACCTGACTGACCCTAATTTCACAGACTGAACAAGGGATCACTTGTAAACGTGTCTCAATCAAGGGACTAGGATTTCTGGAATAAAGATAACTGCAAACCTAAGAGTGAGGTTATAGCATTCTTTTTCAATGAATTGTGGAAAATAGACCAACTTCTGGTGCCTTCAGTGCAACAACAGAAGATCAACGCTAAGTTTCTTGAATTTAGATAAGAAGAAACCTCACATATTTCCTGTTTTCCTCAGCCCATCTCCATCCAGTTCACTCACACATCCCTAACCCACCACCAACACTTTATCTCCCAAGTAGCAACAATAACTACAGCCTTCATCTCTCTCTACCACTGAACTTCTTCCAGGTAGCTATTCAAATGACATTTTGTATAAATATTTTGTAAAAATGCTTTGTTTATTTCACTTTGCTAAATATTATTTGCATTCATATATATCCTTAACGTATTCAGTTGTTTGAGTTACATGATAGTACATGTTCCTTGCAATGTAGGAGAAATATTTAATTTATATCTAACACTACACAGCATTATTTCATAAAAAACACAAATATACCCACTTATAAGTTAATCAAGCATTAAATAAGCAGTTGGTGCTTTAAATACCTTAACATTCTGGTCTACTTCTCTATAAATATTTAAGAATATTTTAGTAATGTTTGAAGACCTGGTTGGGGACTTTACATGGGCTGAGGACACATTATTACTTTCCAATTTAAAAGAATGGAATACGAGCTTCTGGTATTCAAAAATTTACTATCTAAACATTTTCGAGAATGACAAATATTCCAAAAAGTTCACATTGATAATATATGAATTGTTAGACAATTTTTGTTCTTTATGATTTTTCCGTTTTACAACTTTTCCATATTAAATATATGTTTTCTTTAGAATTAGAAAAATTGTGTTTTTTTTAATGTATAGGGTAAAAGCCTTCAGATAATGTTCACTTATATTGTTTGACTATACTTATGGTATTGTTATTCTGAAATATTTGTGTATGAGAAAAAGGAATTGGAAATGTAAATTTAATGCATGTGTGTGAAAACTTTAGCCATGAATTTGAATTTGAAACATCACTATTAACCCTAGCTTTGTTCATGAAAAGGCCTAAAAACAAGGATAACCAGGGAAATCTGAGTACACCTACTGCCCATCCTGGGGTCTCCAAATATTACAAAAAAAAATTGATTAGAAAAGACACCCAACCTACAAATAGAAATAGTTAAAAGATAAGAATAGGAAATTTACAAATGAGAAAAGCCATATAGCAAATAAACATGAAAAGATGCTCAATCTTAATAATAATCAGGGATGATGAAAAAATAACATTTCATACCTATCACAGAGGCAAAAATTTAAGCCTGACAATGTGAAATGCTGGTAAAGTGTGGAGCAACAGAATTCTCACACACTGCTGGTCAGAGTCAACACCAGTTAATCACCTCAAAGACTTATGGAGATATAATTCACATATTATACAATTCACTCACTTAAAGTATAAAACCAAAATTTTAGTATACTCATGGTTATATAACAATCAGCACAGTCAATTTTAGGATATTTTCATCACCTTTAAAAAAACTTCATAACTTTTAGTTATCACTCTCCTATGCTCCATACCCTCTTCTGAAGCAACCACTAATCTACTTTGTCTCTGTGTATTTCCCTTTTCTGGACATTTTATATACCTGGAATCAAATATATGGAATTTTTTACGGGCTTATTTCACTTAGCATAATGCTCAAGGTTCATTTGTGTCCTACTATGTATCAATTCTTTATTGCTTTTTATGACCAATAATATTCCATTTTATAGATATACCACATTTTGTTTACCTATTCATGCATTGATGGATATCTGGGTTGTTTTTTCATCTTTTTTTGAGGACCTGGTTATTATGAATAATGCTACTACAAAACATGCACAAACAAATGTTTTTCACTTCTCTTACGTACATACCTAGGAGTGAAGTGGTAGGTCATATGGTATCTCTATGTTTAATCATTTGAGAAGTGCCACATTGTATTTAGAAAGAAGCTGCACCATTTTATATTCCCATCATTCATGTATAAGGGTTCCAATTTGTCAATATCCTTGTCATCACTTGTTATTATCTGACTTTTTACTTCTAGCCATCCTAATATTTTTGAAGTGGTATATAATTGTGGTATTGGTTTGAACTTCCCTCATGACTGATATTGAGCATCTTTTCGTGTGCTTATATTGTCCATTTGTATATTTTCTTTGGAGAAATATCTATTAAGAACCTTTGACCATTTTTTATTTCAGTTATTTTTCTTTTTATTATTGAGTTATAAAATTTCTTTATATATTCTAGATACAAGTCCTTTATCAAATATATGATTTTCAAATATTTTTCTCCAAGGATTTTTACATCCTTGATGATGTCTTTTGAAGCACAAAAGTTTTTGATGAGATCCAGTGCATCTAATTTTTCTTCTGTTGTTCATGCTTTTCATCATATTTAAGAATTCTTTGCTCAATCTGAGGTTATAAAGATTTATTCCTGTGTTTTCTTCTAATAATTTTATAGTTTAGCACTAACATTTGTATCTTTGATCCAATTTCAATCAATTTTAGTATACGGATACAAGGTTAGACTCCAACGTCATTGTTTTACACATGGCTAGCCAGTTACTGCAGCAGCATTTGCTGAAAAGACTATTCTTTCCCCACTGACTGATTTTGGCACCCTTATCCTAAGTTAGATGTATGGGTTTATTTTTGAATTCTTAGTTCTATTCCATTGATCTTTATGTCCATCATGTGGCCAGTACCAATTCTATTTCTTCGATCTATATTTCTTTCCTTATGTTAGTACCACACTATCTCATTACTGTTGCTTTGCAGTAATTTGATATCAGTCTGAGTTCTCCAACTTTGTTCTTTTCAGAATTGTTTTTGGCTATTTTGAGTCTCTTGCAATTCATATGAATTTTAGAATCAGTTTGTCAATTTCCAAAGAAGTCAGCGAGGATTCTGATAGGGATTGTGTTGAATATATAGATCAATTTAGAGAGCATTACCATCTCACCGGTGCTGAGTCCTTTGATCCATGAACATGAATGTTCCTCCATTTATTTAGATCTTTTTAATTTCTTCCAACAGTGTTTTGTAGTTTTCCAATGTATGCTTTGTACTTCTTTTGTTAAGTGTATTCCTCAGTATTTTATTTTTGAAATTGTTGTGAATAGAATTATTTTATTAATTTTATTTTTAATGTATATTGCAAGCATATTCACCTTGCTGAGCTTACTTACAGTTTTAATAGTTTTTTAATAGATCCCTTAGGATTTTCTTATGTAACAAATATATACTGGTGGGGGACAGTTTATGATGTAAATACATCTATGTCATGAGAACTCCTCTTCATAGTCCCAGCATCTGTCCATTATAGAAGTTAACCGGTCTAAAACTCAGCACGTAGACTAATGCTGACAAGTAAGGTTTAACAATACCAACTGGCGTTCTGGGAGGTGAGAGCTATGTGAGCAATTGTTACACAGAGAAGTGTAATAGCAACTCATTTGAAATGAAGAGATGTATTAGCATTTTTGTTTTCAGAAAGAGATCAGGGTTCCCATTATTAACACATGGGTTTCTTCTATCAGACCTCTTCCTGTACATTTAACAACACCGAACATCTTTTCTCTGTTAATATTGCCAAGCTCTTCATGCAGACTGTTTTGAGGACAAACTATTATTGCAATTTGCCATTTTAGTCGCTTGGCTTGAACTGGGCTCTCTCTCCTGTGGAAGACAGAGGATGACTGCATTCTGCTGCCCTAGAGCTGCTCTTTGGATTGTAGTCGAAGTCGCTGAGGTAGTACCAATAGCACCCTTCTTCCCAAAGAATTCTGAACAATGTGAAAAATAAAAAGAGAAGACTAAAGATGGAGGCTAAAACATTAACTTTTATAGGAATACAGCTGGGCAGGAAGACATGTTCACTGAATCCCAGCAACAGGCACACATGGGACCCAGTCACAGGCTGTGGTGGACCACAGAGAAGGCCTAGCCTCATGGACAGAAAAGCAGAGGGAACATTTGACCCCCACAAGGTCAGCCTTCCTCCTAAGAGGTAGATGAGCTAAAAAGAGTATACACAATCTAATTACTAATTCCGATTAATCTAATTTGCTAATCAGATATTATTCTATGCATCACTGGGACAGAATAAGGTAAGGGCAGAGGTAACCTAACTGAATTCTCTTCACAGGGAAGAAATCAAACAGCTTCAGAATTAAGAAAAAAACATTCCCTTCTACCAGTTACTAACAGAAAGAATGAGAAAGATCCCTGCTACAAAGCTCCCTCCAAGAAAATAAATACACACACAAAGAGCTTGAATTATTTTCTCTGCATTTTGCAAACATGATTCAATATATCTAATGAGATAGGCAAACTTTAGGGTCGCAAACATAAATATGTCTTGGTGTTGTTAGCTGTCACTCATTTTGACCCAAATAGGAAATTCAATCTAAATCTTCAGCTATCTAGTGTGTCCTCCCCACACCTTCATAGAACCTCTACTCCAGGGCTTTCCATCTTTTCTTATGAGTTTTAAATTGTCAGTAATAAAAAGGAGGCGTTATCCTGACCACATTCAGCAAAAAAATCTAAAAGTTATGGGTTTAGCAATCTCTACACAGCCAAATGAAGCATTGACAGGATCATCATATATGTTTTCAAAAACACTCAAAAGGGAATGTCCTATTTATAGTTGAACTAATGACAAATAAATATTTTTTCAAATGTCACACGCCTAGACTTAATGGAGTGAAATACATACAAAATAGATTAGAGAAAGAAACCAATTCTATTGCCTTCCAAACCAATACTTTTTCCCCAACAATTATAATAAACATTTGGAAATTTTGTGGTATAAATAAATGCTTGTAAAAGATTATTTAGAAAGCTCGAATGCATACCGATAAAATGTGGCTTGTCATACAAAATGCTGTTTGGCAAAGTTTTGCTGCTGGGTAATACAACATAGCCAAAAGTTTTCAATATGGTTGAATGGTCAAGTATTTATCACCAAAAGACAGACCAAAAATTACCCAGTCATGTAAAATCCTAAATTTAACCAATGAAGAATGAACAAAAGGCTATAGCTTTTATAGCAATAGAGGAAAAGGAATAATAATAAAATTAGTTATTCTCATGGCCCTGGGTGAGCCTGAGTGAACCCACCACTTTCAAGGAGGGCAAACTGTTGTTATTGTTTATTTTTGTGATTATAAAGATTTTCAGAGAGGAAGATGCAGCAAAAGACCAAGACAGTAGGACCCACACCCATCTTGCCCATTTTATAGTTACAAAACTAAAGAACCCAGTATGGTATAAAATAGGTGTTCAGTAAATATCTCTCCCATCCATTTATTTTTTATTTAAAGCCCTTTATGATCTGTCCTCAGCCATCTTCTCTCCCCAATATTCCCTCCTTTGCCGCTTTTGTGATTCAGCCATATCTACCATTTTGCTGCTATTTACGTATGCCAGGCGCCTATCCCAACTCAGGCTCTCTCCCTTTACTCTATGTGCAGATACCCATGCGGCTCCTCTATTTTCTCAATCCATTCAATCATTGTTTCTCAGAGAGACATCCCTGAACCACCCAAATAAAAGATCAGTGCCCCCAGCCCACCAAAACTACTCCATATCCCTTTATTCTGCTTCATTCCTAGTTGCTATATCCCTCCAACATATTATATGGCTTATTTGTTTATATCAATACCCCCCAATATAATATGAGCTTCATGAGGGAAGGGACTTTGGTTGCTCACTGAAAGTCTTTAGAACTATCTGGTAAAACATTAGTGGAATGAATTAGTAGATAAACCTTTCTGCATCACTATATTTCATGGGTACTCTTTAAACTGCATGTAGTTGGATTGTATTTTTTTCATTCAACTAAAAATCTCTTCCTATCGGTATCAGGTTTAATAATTAACATTTGTGTTATTATTAAATTTGGATTTAGTTCTACCATCTTGAGTTTTTTAACCATGTAATTTATTTGGTTTCTCTTTTTCTCTTTTCCTAACTTTTCAGATATATTAAATGTTAAAATTTTCTTTCTTTCCCCCATTTATTTGAATATTTAAAGTCTCTGGTTTATTTTTTTTTTAATTCATTCATTCAGTTTTTCCTAGAATTGCAAAAGCAATACATGATTATTTTATTACATAGTGATGCAACACAAAGACATGGTAGCAAGTTCTCAAATGACACCAGATTTCCCGACCCCTGCTATATGTGCCTTGAATAACATCCTCTTCTTGAGCGTGGGCAGGACCTGTGAGTTAATCACTCCTTTGATTAGGTTGTATTAAAGAACTAAAGAAATGAGATGGTCAGTCTAGTGATTATGTGACATTATATAAAGTCTGTCTGAGCAGACTGGAAAAAAATCATCCAGCCAGCTCAGAGAATACACTGCCATATGAGGAGAGAAGGCCACATGTTTTAGACCTGAGAAAAGCTTCTAAAAGTAAATTCCAGCACAGCAGCATACCCAGCAAGAAAATGGACACTTTAGTTCTACAACCACAAGTAACTAAATGCTGCCAATGACCTAAATGGGCTTGGAAGAAAACTTCAAGCTCTGGATGAAACGCAGCTGGCTGACACCTTGATCAGGGCACAGGATGATCTGGCATTCTTCCAGTAAACAAAGAAACTCTTGTCAGGACATTCTGAGGGCCTAGAGCTTGCTTCTCAGGAGCCAAAGGCAAAGGTAAGATCTCTCTTTGGGCAAGATTAAATTTTGGGTCTCGTGAGACTCCAAGCAGAGAACCCACATATGCCATGCCGAGACTTCTGATTACAGAAAGGTGAGCTAATAAACAGGTCTTGTTTTAAGTTACTAAGTATATAATAATTTGTTATGCAGCAGTGATGACTGATAAAGGTGTCTATAAGGTTTTCGGCCACAGTAACTGGAAGAATGAAGCTGTGATCAACCAAGACAGGAAAGACTGCAGGAGATGGCAGGTTGCACATCTTCTCATCTAATAGGCGAGACAAGGGGCAACCCTAGGAAAGATGACATAGAATCTTCACAGAAGTAGAAGAGACAATGAGGAACAAATATGTCTCTATTGTAGAATTCTATCCATAGAAATATAGGATTTAAATGACAGAGAATTCAAGATTGCAGTTTAAAAAAAAATCACTAAGATGAAAGAAAACTCAGACAAGCAGTTTATTAAACTCAGAAATAAAATCAATAAACAAAGGAAATATTTCCAAAAAAAAAAGAGATTGAAACTTTTAAAAAAGAACCAAATTGAATTTTAGAGTTTAAAACTCAATAAAAGAGACAAGGAATCAAATAGCAAGCTTGGGAAATAGAGATAAAGGAGAGAATTCACGATATCAAAGACAGAAATCTGGAAACGATGCAGATAGAAGATGAGAGGACTAGAGACTGAGATTTAAAAAAGGAAAGAAAAACTCTGCAAGAACTAATTCTATCAGAAAGAGCAACATAAGAATAAGGGGTACACCAGAAGGGAAGAGGGAAAAGGGAACAGAGACCCTATTCAAACAAAGGTTCATGAGAACTTCCCAAACTTATTGAAAGAACTGGATCCTCAAATCCAAGAAAACAGAACACCTCATTATCTCAATCCAAAAAGGCCTTCTCCAACGCACATTATATTCAAACTGTCAAAGAAAGAATTCTCAAGGCAGTCAGGGGAAAGAAGATGATAGCCTATAAAGGAACCCATTAGATTAGCATCAAGTTTTCAACAGAACTTCTACAAGCTAGGAGAGGGTAGAATCAAATATTCAAACCGTTGGAAAGAAATTGCCAGCCAAGAATAATACATCCAGCAAAGTTCTCCTTAAGATATGAAGAAGAAATAAAGACCTTTTCAGATATACAGAAGTTGAGAGAATTTTCTACCACAAGTCCTGCATTATAGGAAATACTGAAGAGGGTTATTATTCTACCTGAAACAAAAAGACAAAAATATATTAAAACAAAGATAAAATGGCTATAGGGAAACTTCAAATATCAATAATTACCTTAAATGTAAGTGGACTGAACTCACCAATACAAAGTCAACAAGAGTAGCAGATCTCCAAAACAACCCAGCAATATGCTGTCTTCAAAAGATCATCTCACCTGCAAGGACAAATATAGACTAGACTTAAAGTGAAAGGTTGGAAAAATGACACTCCAGCAAGTGGCATCCAGAGAAAAGTAGGTGTAGCCCATACTTATATCTAACTAAATAAATTCAGATAAAAAATGATAACAAGAGACAAAGAAAGACATTTTATAATTCTAAAAGGGATAAAACACAAAGAAGACATAACACCTATCAATATATATGATCCAAAGCAACTACTTTAACAGAACTACAAGGGAGAAACTGACAAAAACACATCATAGTAGGAGACCTAAATACTCCATTGGTAGTTATGTATAAATCATCCAAACAGAAAATCAATAAGGAAATATTAGCCTTAAATGACACATTAGACCACTTGGACATAATCGACATTTACAGAGCTCTTCGTCTCAAAACACCAAATTAACACATTCCTTCTCTAGTGCTCATGTGGAACATTCTCAATGATGGACCATATATGGGATGCAAACTAGCCTCAACAAATTTAAGACAATTAAATCATACAAGCATATTCTTCAAACACGATGTTTTGAAACTGGAAGTCAACTGTAAAAGGAAAGTGGGAAAACCATAAATATGTGGAGATTAAACAACATGCTACTAAAGAACAACTGGGTCAAAGAATAAAGAAGAGATCGAAAGATACATAGAAACAAATGAGAATGAAAAATACAATATATCAAATTTTTAGGATACAGCAAAAAGTTGTGATAAGAGGAAAGTTCATATCATTACAGGCCTATCTTAAGAAATAATAAAAATCCAAGTAGTCTAATATTACATCTCAAAAAACTGGAAAAAGAAGAACAATGGAGCCCAAAGTCAGCAGAAGGAAGGAAATAAAAATTAGAGCTGAACTAAATGAAATTGAGAACAAAAAGATGATAGAAAAATTAATGCAATAAAGAGCTGGTTCTTTGAAAAGATCAATAAAATTGGCGAACCCCTGGTTAGACTCACTACGGGAAAAAGAGAAAAGACACAAATAAACAAAATCAGAAATGAAAGAGAAGTCACGACAGATTCCACAGAAACACAAATATTATACGAGAATACATGTGAGATTATATGCCACCAAACCACCAAATTAATAACCTAGAAGAAATGGACAAATTCTTAGAAATATACAACCTTCCTAAACTGAACCAAAGAACTGAAAAATCTAAACATACAACAGTAAAGAAATTGAAACAATTACCAAAACCTCCTCAAAAGTAAAAGTTCAGGACCAGATGGCTTCACTAGTGAATTCTGCCAAACATTCAAAGATAATTTAATGTCTGTCTGTCCTTCTCAAACTCTTCAAAAAAATTTTAAAAAGACAATACTTTCTAACTCATTTTATGAGGCCAATATTACTCTGAGGCCCAAACCCAGTAAGGATAACACACAAAAAATCTACAGACTAATATCTCTGATGAATACAGATGCAAAAATCCTAAACAAAAATACTAGCAAATCAAATACAATATACAGTAAAAAGGTTATCCATCACGATCAAGTGGGGTCATTCCAGAGACACAAAGGTGGTCAGCATATGCAAACTGATTAATGTGATACGCTGCATAAACATAATAAAAAATAAAAATCATATGATCATGTCAACAGATGCAGAAAAAGCATTTGACAAGATACAGCATTCATTTGTGATTCAATCACTTAATAAAATGGATATAGAAGAAAAGTACCTCAACATAATAAAGACCATATATGACAAACCCTCACTAAATCATACTTAATGGTGAAAAAACTGAAAACTTTCCCTCTAAGATCAAGAACAAAGCAAGGATGCTCATTCTCACTGCTCTTATTCAATATAGTATCAGAAATCCTAGCTAGAGCAAGCAGACAAGAGAAATAAATAAAAGGGATCCAAATTGAGAATAAAGTAGTCAAATTGTCACTTTTTGCAGATGACATGATTCTCTATATGGAAAACCCTAAAGACTCCACCAAAAAAACTAGCAGAAACAGTAAACAAATACAGTAAATTTTAGGATACAAAATCAATGCACAAAAATTCATAACATTCTTATACACTAACAATGAAATTTCAGAAAAAGAAACTTAAAAAAAATTCCTTCTGCAATTGAAACAAAAGAATAAAATACCTAGAAGAACTTAACAAAACATGTGAAAGATCTGAAAACTACATTACTAGAAGAAATTGAAGAATTCACAAAGAAATGGATATTGTACATTTATGGTTTGGAAGAAACAACATAGTTAAAATGGCCATATTATCCAAAGCAATATACAAACTTATTGCAATTCCCATCAAAATCTCAATGGCATTTTTGAAGAAATAGAAAAAAAAAAAACTCATCAGATTTTTATGGAATCAGAAAAGACTCCATCTACGGTCATGCTACCCTGAACGAGCCTGATCTTGTCAGATCTCGGAAGCTAAGCAGGGTTGGGCCTGGTTAGTACTTGAATGGGAGACCACCTAAGAAGATCAGGTGCTTTGGTTAAAAACAAACAAACAAACAAACAGAAAGAAGAAAAAGAAAAAGATAAGACCCCCAAATAGTGAAAGCAATCCTGAGAAAAAAGAATAAGGCCAGAGGTATCACACTGCCTGATTTCGAATGATACTGAAAAGTGACAATAATCAAAATGCTATGGGATTGGCAGAAAAACAGACACACAGATCAACGGAACAGAATTGAGAGTCCAGAAGTAAACTCACATATATATAGGCAAAAAAGTTTGACAAGGGAGCCAAAAATGTACAATGGAGAAAAGAAAACTTCTTCAATAACTGGTGCTGAGAAAATTGAAAAGCCATATAAAAAAGAATGAAACTAGACTGCTATCTGTCACCGTACACCAAAATTAGCTCAAAAAGGATCAAAAGCCTAAATACAAGACCAGAAACAAAAATTGCATAGAAGAAAACATATGTACTAAACTCATGGACCTTGAGCTTAGAGAGGATTTTATGATGTTGACCTCAAAAACAAGGGAAGTAAGAGAAAAAATAAAGGAATGGACTATATCAAACTAAAAGCTTCTGCTCAGCAAAAGAAACTGTCAACAAGACAAAGAAGCAACCAACTGAATGAAAACGATATTTGCAAATAATACCTCTGATAAGGGCAATAATTCAAAATATATAAAGAGCTCATACAACTCAAAAAAAAATTCAATTTTAAAAATGGGCAGAGGACCTGAACAGACACTTCTCCCAAAGACAACATACAAATGAGCAACTGACAAAAATAAAGGGAGTCCGGTAGATGATAGAGGATCTGTTCATCTCTCTGACGACCAAATCAAAGTTGTGATGGAAACAAGGAGCAAGCAGCAAGGAAAAATCGCCTGAGATCTTGATGAAAAAATTATACAACTAGGGAGAAATCCATGCAATGGCAGAAGATGGGATGGGGTGAGGACACAGGGCTACCGGGTCTGCAGAGGCTGAGTGAAACCAAGACTATGGCAGCGGCAGACGCTTCTTAAAGGGGGCCGAGTCTGTGAGCGGACCTGCTCGCTCTGAGCGCCAGTGCTGATTCGGCTACACATGGGGACACAAGGGACTTACAGGGAGACATTGTCGGAGTGAGGGCCGAGGTGAGTTTCACTCTGTAGAGAAGTCCCAGTGGTATCTATTGTTCCCTGTTGAGTCCTCCCAACAACCAGTGCACCAGACACAGTGCGGCCACAGCCGAGTCATCATCAAACTGGATAACAGAAAGTCGCTCTGCCCAGAGGATTCCCTGAAATCTCACCTCCACCAACTCGCGGCCCCACCCAAGCCACATCTAGGTATATCCTCAGTGAGTTAAGTGCTCCTTACTGAGCAGTGCCTAGACTCACAGCTGGCCTCGGTATCTGGTGTGGCTTTTTAAGGCAACTATAAGCACAGCATCTGTGGCTTATTGCTGGATCTTAACAGGTGGACCTGGAGGGGTAGAGCCTTGGGCTAAATTTGGCCTGCAGCTGAACACCTCTCAGGACTATGCCACTGGTCACCTACTTCACAAATCCACACTAAGAAGATGGGGAGACTTAGGAGCTGTGCTTAGTACATAAAACAGACATGGAAAGGCAGCCAAAATGAGAATACAAAGAGGCAGAAACCATATGAGAGAACAGAACAGAGATCCAGATATAATGGAGTCAAGTAATCTAATAGATGCAGAGTTCCAAAACACTGGTTATAGGATGTTCAACGAACTTTGGGATGTGTAGATAAATTCAGTGAAACTTCAACAGAGATAAAATGGAAATGGAAATTATAAAAGGAACCAGTCTGAAATAAAGAACAAATTATCTGAGATGAGAAGTATATTAAATGGAATAAACAAAGGAATAAAAAAGTGAATAAAAAAAGAATCAAATGCCCTATAGACGATGGGAAAACCAAGGACACTCAATCAGAATGGCAAGAGATGAGATGCCAAGACATAAAAATAATTTAAGGAGCATATGGGACACTTTAAAGGTCCAAATATCCATCTGATCGGCATACCTGAAGAAAATCAAGATGTTGAACAGCTTTTGAAGAAATAATGATGGAAAATCCCTAATCTGGTGAAGGAAATGGACATAAAACCCAGGAAGCTCAGAGAATCCCAAAAACCAGAGATCCAAAGAGGCCCACCAAGACATCATATTAAAATGCCAAAGGTTAAATACAGAAAGAATTTAAAAGCAGCAAGAGAAAAACAGATAGTTACATAAGGGAACACCCATAAGACTGGCAGCTGATTTCTCAAAAGAAACTATGCAGGACAGAAGGGCTTAGCACAAAATATTCAACGTGATGAAGACCCAGGATCTACAACCAAGAATGCTTTAGCCAGCAAAGCTATCATTTAGAGGTGAAGGTCAGATAAAAGAGCTTCCCAGACAAAAATAAGCTAAAGGAATTTATCACCACCGAGCCAGTATTACAGGAAATGTTGGAAGGACTTCTTTAAGAAAAAAAAAAAAAAAAAACATGTATTAAAAATAGGAATAAAGAATGGTAACAACTACATTCCTATCAATAAGTACCTCAAATGGAAAAGAATTAAGTGCTCCAACCAAAAGACAGACTGGCTAAAAGGATAAGAAAACAAGACCCCTACATATGCTACCTACAAGAGACTCACTTCAAATTAAAAGACACAAAGACTAAAAGGAAGGGATGGAAAAGATATTGCTCTGATGGACCTCGAAGGTATTTAAGTCAGGCAGGGAAAAATAAACACTATATGATTTCACTTATATGCAGAATCTAAGGAATAAAAAGAACAAACTAATCAAATACAGACTCACAAATACATTGGACAATTTGGTGATGGACAGAGAGGAGGGAGCACTGGGGTGCTGGGAGAATGGTGTGCAGGGTTAAAGAAGTACAAATTAGTACCTGATGGATGGGGATGGGGAGCACGGCATAGGGAATGCAGTTAGCATTAACATGTCAGCTAGGTCAAGGGAGGGAGAGAGCAATAGGGGGGATTGTTTTACAAATTATATAGATGTCGAACCAATGTACTGTATACTTGAAACTAATTAAAATAAATAAATTTTAAAAAATAATAAACAGGTCAAATTATGGTGACAGAAGGAGATTGATTTGGTGTGGTACAACAATGCACTAAATATGACTTATTTAAACATATACTTGAAACCTATATATTTTATCAACCATGTCACCAATAAATTTAATAATATTTAAAAAAAAAAATAAAATAGAGCAGCAAACAAACAAAAAAATAGATAATGACAGAATATAACGACATTCTCTGATGCTAGATATTTAGGAGTATCCCAGTTTAAGTCCATCAATTGACATAAACACAGAGAGTTACGTTTTGACTAACTCACTTCTTAACCTTCAAAATAAATAACCTGAGATACCATCTTATAGTGTAAGAGGACAAATGACTGGATCTTCTACTTTATTTCCATTTCCTCAGTATAATCTATTCGTAGGCATCATATGCCCAGAAAAGTGTTTTCCTTTTTCATATTTTTCAAGAGTAGAAAAAATACCCCCCAAAAATGATTCCTGAGATTTTCTAACTCCAAAGATAAATTCAATCATTAGAAAAACCATCATCTAATTCAAGCAGGAATGAACAATATGGTTAGCACCATATGAAGACAATGAAAGACAATGAAAGACAATGCTGAACTAAACTCACAAGCTTGTATAACGCCGAGCCCCTCAATATCGTCCATGTAGTGTTAGATCTGAAACTCACATGAAGAAAGTCTTTGATGTTCCCTTTTATGATTCAAAACAAGGAGAAGCCTAGAGCAAGAAAGAGTACCTTGCATAAATAGGGAGAAGAGATAAAAGAATAATCTAAAAAGACAGAAAAAGGCAAAATCAATATTAACTTTGTAGTTACCTTCATTCATGTTGGTTCTACGTCATCCTAAAACTTACTTTCCAAAAGGTAAACATGAAGTTGAAAATATTGTTTAAATAATCCATAAATAGTTTGGGGGAAAATTGTTAGAATAAGAACCAATGCTGTGATCACAGGTATTACTTTTTAAATCTGTTAAATGAGTCAACTTCACTCCTAGTATGACAGAAAAGTCCTTACATAGGAATATATCTGTGAAAACAAAATGAATTTCAGTAAAAATCTCTTAATTTAAACCATACCATTCTCCTTAATATTAATAATATAAATCATATTAGACTGATAAAATTGCTTTTCCTTATGAACATGAGTTTAAATGTCACTGTGAAATCTAGGCTTAAGAAAAATAAAAAGAAAACAGAAAACTAGCTAATAAGATCTAAGTAAATTGTCAAATGAAGTAATTTCAGCCCCAAAGCCTTTTTTCATTTTCTAATAGCATTTTCATTCACAATATCTAAGTAATTACCTCACTCATTAAAGGTCCTGTCAAGTGAAAATCTTAGTGAGGTCTCAAAGTCACAGGAAAGAACCTTAAACCCAAGGTGAGTTCACAGACTAATCCTTTAAAACTCAAATATATGTCAAAAATACAGAATTCTGACAAGTACTATCCAAGGAACTAAAAAAAGATAAGTGCATATCACCTTGAGAAATAAAGTGGTTAGGAACAGAAAATTCTGTACTAAAAATTAATAAAAGGAATTTCTAGTTTAAATGGTAATGCTTCCCAAATTTTGTGCCAAAATATCAAGGAAGATACACTCCTGCTAGAAATATAAATTAATACATATTTTCTGGAAGGCAACTTTGTAATTTTCAACTTAATCTTAAAATGCAGTGGTGATTCCTTCAAGGCAGATGCACTATGCACCATTGTACAGTAGACTCAGATCTTTTCAACTTGCATCCCCTAACGTGAAGCCACCGACTAATGTGCCAAGACAAGGGAAATCAGGGATTGGGCCTTTGCACTGTGCCTCATCTGTGATAGAGCCTCTGTCCCCTGAATGAGGTTTGGACAGAAGAAAGGAGCCCCGTTTCTTGACCACAATGATTCAGAACTTAGTTTCAGCAACAAGAGGTAGAGTGAGAAATGTTGACATCCTGCTTCTCCTGGGAAGAAGGCCCTCTCACTGGATGCTTTGGATAGAGAAGACGCTGTGTTCTTCGTTGCACCAGTCTAGAGTGGAGTTTCTATCTCACTAGGCTAAGAGCAGGGAGGGAAAGAGCGGTTGGTTCAAATACCACAGATGCTCACCTTTCTCACTGAATTGATTTTATGGAGTAGTTGTGTCCCCATTTGCTGTATGCCTTTAGGACCATGTCCAGAAACTTTAAATAGTTGTTTGTTAGACTTTTTATAATATTCACTAGTTTTTAAAATATTCACTAGTAGGTCCAAAGAGCTTCTCATGGTATTTTCCAGAAGTTGATCTCCTGATAAAACATTTTTTAGCCCATATCAAAAATCTGTTAAACCACCAAAAGAATAATGTCCAAGAACTCAGAAGATATATTACCTAATGTGATAATTTTATGGGTATGTAGAATTTCCTATCTCATGAGATGCATGCTATAAATTTAAGAGTGAAACATCATAATAATCCAATTTATGTAAATGGTTCAGAAAAAATGAATGTATGTGTATATACAGACCCACATGAAAAGAATGGTGAAGATGTGGTACTTTGGTAAATCTAGGTGACATTTATTTAGGAATTCACTTTAAGTATTCTTTCAGCACTTCTGCAGAATTGAAATTTTCAAAAAATAAAAGTTGGAAAAGTCCCTCTCTTGAAAATAATTCTTAAAGATCTACTTGTATTAACTGAAAGATTAATTAAATATACTGCTTTGGAAAAGAGAAGTTGTGCAACGAAGAAACTGCTATATGCTTTGAAACCACTTAAACATTTAGAAAGTCTAAAATCTGTTTTTAAATTTAATATAAATATCAAAATGTATCCTTTAAGGAGATTAATATTTTTTAAAATACTTCATAAGCTTTTATTTTAAGCCCTGATTTAGGAAATGAGGAGACAAAGTAAAAAACAATAATAATTCGTATTCTTTGTGCTTAACAAGGGAGACTCCAGAAATATTGTTTTGTTCCTGACTTTCAGAAATTAAAAATATTTGAATTTTTAGATTTCCTAGCATCTGAGCCATTTTTCCTAGACTTAGGAAATCAATAGGTGCTAAGAAGGGGTCGATCTCCTGCCACAGCAGTGGTTAAGGCAAGTTCTTCGCTCTCCCTTACATCCAGCAGCTATGGTGTGGACAGGTCGCCCAAATTGGGTCAATGATTTGCTCCTATTCAAGGTTTTGAATCTGCAGAAACTGCTACGAAGAATGAACAGTTTAAAATGGTTTCTAATGACACCTAATGGGTTCAAGAAACAGAATAGTTTAACTTCTTGGATCAAGGCCATTATGAAACTTAGGGATATTTTCCGATCGTGTCAAAAGAGTCTCTTATTTCCTATGCTATCATTTTGAGGTAGTAAAACACAGACCATGGGTCGTTCCCAAGTCGTTAATGTTATCAGTTAAATTTTCAATTTCACTGGCTCCTTTATATAAAAATTAAACCATAGAATAAGAAACAGCATAGTCTCAAGAATTAGAATGGCAATGCATGAAACTATTTGGAGAACTCTAAACCCTGAAACCTCAACTTTTAGTAAGCCTTCTTTGCCAGTCAAGAGCCCAAGCCTCTGGTTTACCATAGCTATAGGTACATTACTTAAAAAATGGAATAGTTCCCTTGCTTCAGTTTCCACAAATCTTTAATAAGAACCATATCTACTGGGCACCAGGAATCCAATTACAAAGTCAAAATCAAGCTCAGAAAACACACACACACACACACACACACACTCACACACTCACACACACGTACATATACTGTAATTCTTTGCCTATTTAAATTGATTTTTTAAATGGGAAATATATGTAAAAGTGGTTCAGATAGAATTCAGACAAAAAAGGAAGAAGACATTGGAAAAGGCTATATTTATTAAGATGATATCATTACTGGCATTCTATATTCTTTATAATAGCTTGAGTATGTGAAATGGTTCTTTAATTAACACAACTAGTTTGTCAGCTAAAATCTAGACTCAATTGGCCCTAACCAAATTTATTTGAGATTCAAAATTTTATTTGGAATGATGTAGAAGGAACCCAAGGACTTAGAAGGGAGGAATGCTGAAGTGCCTTTATGATGGGCAACATGCCCATCCATTGCATCACTGCATCTCCTGAGAGCTCCCAGGAGACACTCTTTCAGAAAGAACTCAAGAGATTCATGAGCAAAAGGAATGCAAGTACCTCTGAGATATATGTTAGAGGCAGTTCTCTATGAGGTAGGGAGACTGATGGAAGATGATGCAGTAGAAATTTCCTGATTTTAAAGAAAATTGGAAGATCTGAGGGTGACAAGGCCATTGGGTGCTAAAATGCCAGAGCCATGGCAGCAATATTAGGAAGGAAGACCCTGGTGAAAATGTCCGGGACTTAAATAATTAAAGTAGATCATCAATACGGGATCAGATTTTATCTCTAATTTCAGCAGCTATTCTTAAGGGCTCTCACAAAATACCCAGAAAGGGAAAATATTTGTATCCAACATGAACACCCACTGTCAAGGATGCTTTTAATAATCAGGCAGCTGGACTTATAGAACATTATAATGAGCAATGGAAGACTGAGGCACTCCAACTGAGACAATAGTTTGCCAGGTTTGGCTACAGTCTTAAAGAATACCATGAATGCTCTGTTTCTTCTGGGTCCACAAAATGAGACCAGGAACCAGTGTGTGCAAGCAGGAATGATACCTCCAAGAATTAAACTTAATGATATACTTGCAAAAATTTTACACATTCTCATTTTATAACTACTCTGTTATCCACTGGTGTTGAAGTTTTGTCCACAAGGAAGGAGATAACCATTCTGTTGAACTGAAATCAGGCTATTTATGTTCCCTATGCCAAGGACAAATATTTTTAAAAAGTGTTACAGCATTTCCTGGTAATTGACATTAATTATGAAAAGCAAATAAGGATGCAAGGATGCTCTTTCTCTATAAGAACAGAGAAGAATACAGTTGGACCCATTCCTCACATACTCAATGGTCAGTTTTAAGTGGGTGACTATTGAAGCTCTACACAGACAGGTTTCAGGGTTATACTGAAATTGGGCAAAGAATTGGACTGGAAAAGAGCCAATTCTCTGAAGTATGGCTGAAAGTAAAGGGAACAACATCATTTTATTTACAGCTGTGCTGTATAATATTGTAGCCATTAGCCATATATAATTAAATCTAAATTTAATTGGAATTAAGTAAAATTCAAATATTAGTTCCTCACCTTTACTAGCCACATTTCAAGTGTTCTCTGACCACATGTGGATAATGGCTTCTGTATTAAACAGTGCAAGTACAGAACATTTTCATTGTTACAGAAATTTTTATTGGACAGTGCTAATCTACAGCCATATGACCAATTGAAGGAATAAAGATCATAATCTCTATCAATGCTTCCTTGCTATGAATATATTTTAACCAACTTCTCTTTTCTTTCCCCTCTCTTTACTACTGTATAGTATGTAGAGTTTGTGAGTGGTAATTAACTACTTAATTTAATCATCATTTATATATTATTGAGACAGGATTGTGATACAACTAGAGAAGGATTGAATATTAGCAAGAGGTCTGAGACATGGTAAATGGTGTAAGCAACCTTGCCTTCCTGTAGAAGCAGAAAGACCAGAAACTTTCCCTCCCAAATATCTTTCAACTCTGCGATAGGCTGGAGACTTTAGCTTAGCCCAATGTGTGCTCCGTCTAAGACATTAATGTGAAGCAAATGATGCCGCAAAGCAGAGACCATTCAGAAATGATCTAGCAGTGACAGCTATGGAGTAAAGTGTCATAGTGGAAGCAGTACAGGTGACTGAGGACGTATCTGGCTGCAGCATGCAGAGGACACAGAGATCACAGCAAGCAACAGAGGCATTCGGGGAGCAGCTGTTCCTGGGGTGTGACCTGCCCTGCGACATGGCTGCTAATGGCTTCTCCCTATGTGCCTCGTTCCTTCCTATCAATTCTGTAAATACCTCCTTATCCTTCAGAAAAAAATCCGTTTCTCCTAATTCAACCAGAGTCAATTTCTATTGTTCGCAAAAAGAACTTAACTGAAAAAATAAAGATTAATGATAGATTAAATATCATTTTCCAAAAAAACAAAGGACAAAAATTTTAAGAGAGATGTTTACCTTTCAAAACATTGAAAAAAGTAAAAGGAAACAAAGCACAGTATACAACACAGAAGATATAAATCCAAAGAAAACATAAAATTTAAAATTATAAAACAAAATGACAAAAGGACAGGCCAAGCCTCGTTATGACAATGAATTTAAGTTATTTCAATTCCCATTAAAAAAGGTTTTGAAAATCTAGTCATATGCTGTTTAGCTTTTAAAGAAACACATTAAGTTGACAAGAAATTTTTTTAAAGGGTAAGCAAAAGCTTATCAGATAAATGAAATAAAAAGAGACTGTGTGGCCTTTTTTATTTCAAGGAAAGTTTAATATAAGGCAAAAAGGTCATTTTATATTCATAAAAGGCAAAATCTACATAAAATTTATAATAGCCATAAATCTTTATGTTTCATATAAAAATATCAAATTATATAAAACAAAAATAGAATTGCTCTGAGAGATTGTAAAACATCTCTTTCTACATTTTATAGATCGATTAGGGGAAAAGGACAAATGGGGAATCAAACTGGGAGATGGAATAAATTGACAGCACGAGCACAGATGTGTCTATCCGGTCCTCTCCAAATTCACTGAAATTACAAGAAAAATAAACAATTAAAATAAAAACTACAACAGTTCTAAAAAAAAAAAAAAAAAAAAAACACCACGTAATAATGTTAATCAGTAGACCAGAAATGCTGAATCATCTTAGGAAATGAAACATCACTGATAGCAGAGTGATGGAGAAATGATGGAAAGAGAAACTTCAGCCCAAAACAACTAAAAAATAAAAATAAAAACAACTATGGACCTAAAGGCAATTCTAAATAATCCAAGTTAAGTTAGAGTCAACAGATAGAAAAAAGGACGGACTATGGGACAAACAATAAGATGATTAACATATTATGTCATAAGATGCTGCACAGGCAGCCTCTTTCCTATCTGCTTCTCAGTGAACAGCAAATAAAAATGTGTCTGCCCTAGATAAACCCCAAGGAATTTCTCTACATTTAGTCAAAGAGCATTCTGAGACCTTTTTTTAGCACTGTGGTTGGCAAGTATGCCTATAAATTAGAATCAGGTGGGGAACTTTTAAAAAATCCCTATCCTCATATTGCTCCCCAAACCAAATGAATCGAGATCTCATCAGCAACACTAAAAGTGAAAAGACAATAAAGCAATATCTTTAAGTTCTGAAAAAATAATATTCTAACAGAGGGTGACAGACAATAAAAAATAAACATAAATGAGTGAGGGTAGGGCCACTTCCGAAAATGAGAGGAAGGCAAGGGAAATCCTAAGAGAGGGGAATACTGAGGGGGCTTATGAAGAAGTGACATCTCTCAGCTTCAGGATGGGAGTGCCCGGGTCAGAAAGATCAAATGAACAGCAGAAGTCCAGGGTTTGCCTTACTGTGGCTAGCAGATGTTGGGTGTAGTTTTGCAGGGTATGCATAGTAGGCAGGCTATAAATGGCTGAAAATGTGATTATCTGAGCTACATTTAAAGGAGTTGAGTATGTAACAATTTGAGATTGATACCACAGACTTCAAGTTAACAGCCCAAGATTGCTGTGAAGAAGCAAATGATATGGGGGCTGATATACAGGGACCACCCTGGGTCTATTTATATAACAAGAACAAATATTTCTTTCAAAGTCTCACATTATGAAAATGATGTGTATTATATTACCCAATAATCTAGAATCATAGAAATATACTCTACTCAAAAATGGCAAAAATAAGTATGTTACCATAGAATAAAAAAAATATATCAAAAGCAGCTCTTTTTTCTTTTATATTTTTAAACATTTTTTATATATATCACATATTAGTCTATATTGTCCTACAATTTAACCACAGCATTTGTTTATAAATCTATATCCCCTAGTGGACTACTGTAACTACCCAGAACAAGTTTCTGGCACATAATGTACACCCTACTAATATTTTTGAAAGGTGGATAAAGGAACATAAACAATAGAATTATAACATATCTCCAAGTCCACAAAAGAATAAGAATCATTCTATCATAATCCATATTTATTTTGAGGCTGTATATTCATTTTTTAGTTTATAGTTCTAAAATGTCAAAATATCAATCTTACCCTCATGTCAAATCTTGTAATCAGTGAATAAACTATCAACTAAAAGCATTTTGAACATAAAGATTATCAAAGGATATTCATTTATTCTATCACAGTTATTTTTATGGATGGCTGAATCCTAAACTAGAAAATGAAATAATCTAGTTTATCATTTAGAATGTCTTGGACCACAGTTTAAAAGTACCTCACTGAAAATGGCTTCACATTAGGAATTTATCATCCTCCATAAGTAAAAGTATAAAGGAAGATGGTTCCAGATTTCACTAACACACCCCTCACCATTGTTTGGGCTCCAATTTAGCTTCCGTATAATTTTTTGGCTTTTCTTTCAGGGGTGCAAGATGGCAGTCACCATTCCAAGTATCATGTCCTCATACAACAATATCCAATGGCAGGAAGGAAGATTGGAATTTCTTCACGCTCCTCTCTCTGGTAGGGAGAAATATCTCTCCCAGAAGCCTTAAACAGATGCTACCCTATGTCTCGTTGGCTAGAATTTGGTTCTGTTCCTATTTGAATCCAATCACCAGCAAAAGCAATTTGACTTCTTATGTCAAAAGTGGGAGGGAGGAATTAGTGGCTCTGGTTCCACTGAGGTGAAATAAGCATACTCTACCCTATCTCTCTTACAAATGACAATAAAAATCCTTGGACAAGATGCATAATGCAAGCATCTTAGGACTCAAGTCAACAATAGCAGACATATTGGGGAGGGAAATTAAATCCTAAAGAACACACCAGATGGAAGTGAATTTCCTGACTTTTTCCATTCCACATCTCCCAGCTCAGACTCTAAGGCAAACGAAATCCAGAAATTGCAAAGCAAGTGTGGACTGAAAAACTCTAAGAGAAACCCTCTCTTTCCAACCAGAAGAGATTGGGAAGAGGAACCCCTGTGGGATGAAGAATGTGAAGGGAATCCCATTTTTCCTCTCTTTTATTCTCCCTGCCCTGAGCACAAGCCCTAGTCAGCAAGCTGCACTCTTAAAATAGCCTGACCATGATAGCAATGGTGTACTAAAGAGAAAATCTCCTAGGTTTGCTTCTAAAAGTTTTATAGTTTTACATTTTAGATTTGTGATTCAGTTGAGTTAATTTTGATGTAAAGTCAAGATTAAATTTCATTTTTCTCATGTGAATGAAAAATTATTCCAAGACTATTGAAAAGACCATCCTTTCACCATTGAATTACTTTTACACTTTCTCTAAAAATCGAATGGCCGTATCTGTGTAAGTCTATTTCTGTGGTCTCTATTCTGGTCCATTGATCTATGTGTCTACCCTTTCACCAATACCACGTTGTCTCAATTACTGTTGCTTTAAAGAAAGTCTTAAAATCAGGATGAGATACCACTCATTTCCATCTTCGTTTTAGCTGTTCTAGTTCCATCACCTCTGCTGTAAAATGTAGAATCAGCTTGTTTTATATACAAAACGTCTTGCAGGTACTATACTCCAGAATGTGGAAGTTGACAGGCTACTCAGCATAGGTGCGACATAAACCCATAGGACAACGGAGGATGTGAGGCAATCTGAAAGGAGGACAAGGTTTGTAGCCAACAGAGTTTATCTGCTTGACTCTTGCCTTGGCTCTAGACAGGATGGCCCCTGGCTTGGCTGACCTGTTTAGTTACTATTGTATTATCCTAACGCTTTGCCAATTCAAGTTGGCCCTTCCAAACAATATCACAACCTTAGCCCTATTATGAGGTTGTCTTGTGCCAGCCTCCAGTTATAAAAAACATATCGTGAGTTACCTTTTTTCTTCAAGGCACTCAAAGTTTTCTCTTCTGGCCAACCAAATTTTCTAAGAGTAAATCACCTATGTTCAGGCAAGACAAAAGCATCAAGATTCATATTCTGAATATTCAAATTATATATTTAGTTTGACAAACATTTATTGAGTATCTACTCTATGCCAGAAACTATTCTACATTTTAAGGAAGGAAAAAAAGATTTCTTTTATCTCCTAATCACCTTCTTTGTTGTTTCTACTGTTTACATGTGGGCTATTTCACTGTTCAAAGAAAAAAAGAGGAGAAAATGAAAGAAAGATTCACTTCAAAGCAAGAGACAGCTTTGAAGATAGTTCTGAAGACCGTTGCAACTTCTGATTAAAACGGGTATCAAAATTACTGCAGTCATTGACCTTCTCTCCCTTCACCAATGGGTACTTGAAAGTAGACTGCTACCCTTTGATGAGAAATTACTTATGCTATTGATCTGACTAGACTTCATCTTCACTGTAATGTAGAAATGATTTCAGATTCAGGACTAAAGAAGAGAATAATTTCTTGACTTATCTTTAGAGAACCTGGGGTTTAAAATGCAGCTGGCTGTTGTTTGTTCATTCACATTTGTTGCCCTTATGGAGTAGTTATCAAACTACCTAGAAGAATGAGTTATATAGTTATTTCCCAGATGCCCTAGCTAAGGAAAATACAATCTGATGCTGAAAGGGCTGTTTTATTTGATATCCTACAAAGTCGCGTGTGTAAGGAGGTCTTGGTCATTTTAAATCTGGTTGTCCAAATGCCTTACAGTCAAAGACCGATTTAACAACAGTGATTCACTTGTAAGTGTTCTCTGAAGTGGAGAAGCATGAAAGCAATGACACCAGATGTCATATTAAGGTGGAAGGTGGCTCACAGTTCCTGGCTTTCTTGCTCACAAGTTGTCTAAGAAGGTTTTAAAAAGAAAAAGCACTAAATCACTATAGCATTGGAAATTAATAATATCAAACAATAATTCCCCAAACTCTGAGAAAGAATTATGTGCAGACTTCTAAATGAACAAAAGACCAGGAAAAAAAATAGTTAACCTAGGTACCTATTTATGTATGATGCAAATAATTAAAAATAAAGAGACCGCAAATCTTGGGGGAATGACTTAATTAGTTTTACTAAGGCAAGCCAAAGTACCATGAAGACTCATTGCTAGGGCCAAAGAAATTTCACTTGAGATTCTAAAACTATAGAATCAAAAAGGAATTTTTTAACCAACTTTCTGACCAATGGAAATAATCAAGCAGCATAATCTATGATTCACCTGTCTTATGCCACTAGAAACTACGGAGACCAGCCACAAGGCCTGTAGGCAACCTCTTTGCAGGATCAGCGAGAACTGGTCTTACAGAACTAGTTAGGCCTTACAGAACAGGGCCCAGAGCAGGGTTGTGTGTGTGTGTGTGTGTGTGTGTGTGTGTGTGTGTGTGTGTGTGTTTACCTGATATACCTGGCATTGATGAGTTGCAATATTCTAGTCCTCCCTTCCTCTACAATATGTTCCTCAGATGGAGCTAAGAGAATGGCATGTTACTCATAGGAAATAAGAGAGAGATCCTTCCGCTACAAGAAGGGAAAGGCTCTGCTCTATCAGAGCATCATAGTAGCAACCTTATCCAGAGCCTGGGGACTTTAGGGAAGGCAAGGTTTCGGAGAGCACAGCAGAAGGTCTGTCACCTCTTACTGGACATTCAGAGGCATGCTTTTGAGACAAAAGTACAAAAACAGTGATAAGACCTTGCAAGTTCTTGGGTCTGGAGATACGCAGAAATAGAAAGGAAGCTTTAAGTTGGGAAATGCAAGGTCATGATAAATGTGGGATGCTCACTCTGCCACTCACAAGGAAGTTAAATCAATCGTCCCTAGAAAGAGCCCACAATAAATTGAATATTGGGGATCCAAGAACACAAGGGTCAATGGAGAAACAAATTGGAAAGCTGTAAATACACGAGGTGTCAACAAAAGGAAAAGCTCCTCAGAAAATCCTGATGCTTGTAGTTTCCCACCAAGAACTCTGTGAAAGAAGGCAATTTGCATAGTGGTGAATCAATCTTTGTCCAAAATATGAAAATTTTGTGTCACAATTAACCTATTGATAGGAGCTCTTCCTGGAGAGTTTAAAGTGGGTGCAACCAGAACAACTGGTGTGGACTGGCTGGTATGCTGGCAAAGCTGAAACCATAAAATGCTTTTTTTTTCTCTTTCCGTCAGCTGTTTTCTCCCCCCTACTCCCTACCCCTTTATCTAGATAATAGGAAGTCCTACTGCTGACAGTAGAAAGCTTCCAGACCAGTAGTTCTCAACTTTGTTGTTTTCACTGCACATTCTTTGAATGCTATAATTTTTTGGCATTCAAAAGCACCAACACTAAACAAGCCAGGAATAATTATAACACACATACTACTTGAGAATGTTCACTCTTTTGGAAAGCATCTAGTTATTGCACTATTCACATGGTTCAGTACTGCCATGCTTCAGTACTGTCACTTTTTAAAATAAACCTTTTTAAGCCAGGACCACATCGTCAGAAGGCAAAGTCCTCACATGTTCTGCTAAATGCCTAATTCTTCTTTGATACCAACTTGCCAAGGTATTACCATTCATGCCCATACTTTTCAGCATGTAGCCCTGCTCTACAGCCCATTATAGGACCTGCTTTGCTCAGGTCCTATAATTGACAGCATCCTTTCAAGGGGTAGTTACAGTTGCAGCAAAAATAAATCAAAGGCTCATAATATAAAAATGTAAGGTAACACATGGTTTGAGAATCTGTTCTAAATTCACATACCTTGTTCAAGCAGAAACAAGAGTAGGGACCAGCAGGAGGGAAAAAAAAAAAAAAAGAGGCTTGAGGTGGTTGGCAGAGATCAAGAGCTTGGCTTCAGGAAGAAGTGTTCCTTCTTTGTTGCAATTCCTAAACGATTTATCTTTCTATGCTGTTGTCCTGGAATCAGAACCAAGGAGGATTGTTCTGGACTGACCCATAAAATAGGGGACAAATTAGGGCCCGAGCTCCACGTGGTCTAGCCGGGGGCCAAGATTCTCCACAGATTTTAAAATCAAAAGCTGTAAAGCAATAACAGGAAGAGTTCCCCTGAGAACCTCCAAGAACATTGGAGGTTGATCAGGGATGCTGGGGTCCAGGATCCAAGCAAATCCTCTGTATTTCTACCTTCTGGAAACAATTAGTATAATGTAAAAAAAAAAAAAAAAAAAAAAAAGCCAGCTTAAATCTTTTGTGACAAAATGCATGATATACATGCAGAATAGTTCCTATGTCCATACATCCATTTTTAAAAGACAATAATCACAGCATTTAAAACACCTTGAAACCAAGGCTCTGTCATAAAGAAAGTGGTAGTGAAGGGAGAGATGTACTAAATTCTTCTAACACAGGTAGAACTGAAAACACAGTACGTCTTTCTTGATAATTATAAAAATATAGTTTTTAAAATATATTGGAAAAATTAGAAGTTGAAAACAGGATTAAAAGCAAATACATATCTTTCATATACAAGATATAATGCAGATAGTGATCTAGACATTGAAAGATGAAGAAGTAAAAAATATTTTTAAGCGAAGGGGAAAGGCTCATTATTTAAAGCAAGTAAAAAAGAAGATGTATAAACTCAATATATCATATATTTTTATAATACAATCAATAAATATAATATAAATATATTTATAACTCAATTTTGTTTTTAAAATATCATGTGTACATGTAAACATATGTGAGTGAGAGAGAGAGAGAGAGAGAGAGAGAGATTGGTGGGCATGGGGAAAGAAGAAAATAAACCAACCGTTAGTGTCTGCTGGTAGGATTGTGGATAAATTTTGTTTCTTTGATTTTTTTCCTATTGGAACTATAAGTATGTATTGTATTTACAATTGCAAAAATTATTGTGGAGCTTTTAAAATTATAAAGTCTATGGTTAGAAGAAAATATTCAAAGGACATTGGGTGAAGGTATATCAGCTAGACTAGAATGAAGACTGACTTGGTTTTATAGACTGAATATTTGCGACCTCAAAAATAATATGGTGAAGCCCTAATCCCCAAAGTAATAATATTTAGAGACAGGGCTTTTGGAAGTTACTAAGATTTAGATGAGGCCATGAGGGTGGGGCTTCTGTGATGGGACTAGTGATCTTACAAGAAGATAAAGGAACCCGAGCCCTCTCTCTCCACCATGTGAGAACAGTGAGGTGAGGGCTGTCTATAAGTCAAGAAGGGCCTCTCCAGAACCCAATCGTGCTGGCCTCCTGATCTCAGACTTACCAGCCTCCAGAACACTGAGAAATAAAATCTTTTTTTTTAACCCATTCAGTTTGTGGTATTTTGTTGCAGCATCTTGAGCTAGCTAAGACACTTGGCATCAGACCATTTGAAATAGAGTTCGAATTGCCACTAACTGGCTGGGTGACCTTCGAGGTTCACTTACTTCATCTAAAAAATACAGCGGTAGACTCCATGGTCCCTAAGATCAGCCCTCTCTGAACAGCAGGATTTTAAACTATCCCAAAGCAGATGTGATGAAAGGTGTTTAGGGCCATGCTGTGAAGTAGATGAAATCTGCAGGCCTCTCACTGCAGATTTGTGGGGGTTGCTATTCCTCTCTTGGCTTTTCTGCCTCTGGTAAGGCTGAGCTACTGACAATTAACAATCAGAGCTGAAATGTCCAGAATGTAGCTTACTGGGGTAGCTGTGGTTTCCCTCGGGTGAAGATACAGCACCATTTTAGCAACAACAGAGCTGTGTACCTTTAAACTAACTTTAAACAGAATTTACTATAAAACAAGCCATAGATGGAACAAAGTATCCTACAGTGTGATTATAAAGTAATGAAACAGTTTTTAAGTAATTCAACCCTTGGACTGAATTGGTTTTGTTTAGTTTGATCTCCTAAGGGGATGTTTTGAAAACTCAGTAATTTACCGAGCAAAAGAGCTTTTGCGAGAGGAACATGGAGCAAGCTGAAGGAGGTCCGGCAGCTGCAGACAGGAGGCTGAGAGCTGAGGCGCCTGTGTTGGGGATTAGGGAAGCACAAGGAAACTGGGGAGCAGCCACCCCAAATCGCCCTGAAGTGAGTGTCTGGGCAGGTCTGTTTCCAATATAACTAAGTCTCCTCCCTTCCACTTGCTCTGGAGGTGTGTTGTTGGAAAACTTAATCAGTAAAGGGACATGTGAAGAAGAGGAACTGCACCCTCTCTCCTTGAGGCACGACTAAGTCAGTCCATCCCAGACTCACAAGTGTCCACGGGGCCCACTGAAGATCACAGGCTCAGGCCCCGCTCCCACCTGCCCTGACTCAGCATATCTGATGAAGGCTCGGTCCTGGAGGGTGAGGCTCTTTTCATCTGTGGGTCTCCAAGGAGATCTGAGAGAAGCCGCCCACCTGGCCCGGGCGGGCTGTGATTCGAGTTGTGGAACTATCTTTGAAACATTTAGACGTACGTGAAATGTACCCCATCAATAATCCTGCCCCAGCTCCCACAAATCAGTGGGCCTGATTTTATGTACAGCTTATAGAAACAAGTCTAATGTCTTTATAATTGCATTATAAAGGCTCTGCAGTGTGGTGATAAGAGCTTGAGCTTATAAGCCTACAAGCTCCAACTTAAATACACCCCTGGAAAACTGCCCACTCCTACCAATCACAAGACCCAAGTGCTGGAGTGACACACCTCAGTGCACACTCTGGGACAGCTCACTTCCCAGAAGAACAGGCTGAGAGAATTTCTTTGCCCCATTTTTTCTCCAGCCTGTGATAAAGTATTTCTTATCTGTCAATCCATCTTCATATTTATGTCATGGGTAGATAGTTCCCTTTGACAAAGAAGCTTGTAAATGCCCCCATAAAAGATACCTTGTCAGAGTTGCATGGTTATTTCCTTGATGATGAAATTTATAAAGACTCAAATTGTGACAACCAAAATGATCGTTCCTGTGTTCTAATAGCCCTAGAAGCAGTTTTACACCAAATTATGCATTATCTGGGCTTCTAAGTCAGGATTAATCTGAGGGACCCTGCTCTGAAAGGCAGCTTGCCCGTCCTAACACTAGCTCTGCGGCCTTGTACTGGTTGGGCGATCTAGTTGCTTAAACTATCCTGGCCTCGGTTTCTCAGCTACAAAGTGGAAATAACCGTATACTCTCTGTTTACATCACAAGGCTGAAACAGGAGTTAAATAATGGAATGGAAGTGAGAATATATCAGAAAAACAGATATAAAGTTCTCGAACAATTAAAAAATGTATGCATATTTATTACTGTTACTATATATAATAGTTCTGTTCAAAATTTTTTATAGCAATAAAAATGTTCTATATATGTGGCGTCCAATACAGAAGTCACTAGCCACATGTGGCTATTGAATATTTGAAATGTGGCTAGCACACCAAGGAACTGGATTTTTAATTTTACATAATTTTAATTTGAATTTAAGTAGTAATGTATTGGATAGTGCAGACATAGAATGTGGCAGACATCTGTTTGGGCCTGCTCAACATCTATTCCTATTTCTCTGGTGACAGCAGTGTGATGGTTAGTTTTATATATCGGCTTGACTGAGCTAAGGGATGCCCAGCTAGTTAGTTAAACATCGTTTCCAAGTGTGTCATGAGGGTGTTTCTGGAAGAGAACAGCATTTGAACTGGTGACCTGAGTAAAGCAGAGGGCGCTCCCCAACGAAGGTGGACATTACCGACCCATCCAGGGCCCAAACAGTCCAAAAGGTAGAAGAAAGGGAAGTTTGCTCACTGTCTGTCTGAGCTGAGACATCCATCTTCTCCTGCTCTTAAACACTGTCACTCCTGGTTCTCAGGCTTTTGGATTCAGACCAGGACTTAAACCATCAGCCCCCTGATTCTCAGGCCTTTACACTAGGACTGAATCACATCACCAGCTTTCCTGGTTCTCAGCTTGCAGATGGCAGACTGTACGACTTCTCAGCCTTTGTAACTGTGTGAGCCAAGTCCAATAATAAATCTCCCCATATATCTATCTATAGATCTACATCTCTGTCTATATATCTTGGTGATTCTGCATCTCTGAAGAACCCAAGTTTCCTTTGAAAGACTTGCCTCCCAGTCACTGTGTGCAGTCTTTACGGAACCATGGATTTCATGTCTTGCTTAGCCGAGTGCACATGGCCCAGGTGAGGCCAGAGACCATCTTTCGGGGCTTTGATTTTAAGGGAAGTTTCATAAGGATGGGGAAAAAAACCAAAGTGATTAGAGCTAATTGAGCCCAGTCATGGTGGTACCTCTGAGACACTTAATTCACTCCTGCTACCTGGTCCTTCTGGAATTTCCTAGTTCCTACCTCTTTTGAAGGCCAGGTCTTCAACTACTGCTTCTCTGTGAGCCACCCTACTTTGTGTCAATTAAATTAGCTCCTATTATTTACAACCAAAAAGCCTAAAGAATATGTATAACAACATAATTTCAAAATATTACTGATTTCTAAGCAAAGTTCAGGTGAATTCAAAAAGCATGTTTCACAGATCTTCTAAGATCCTTCAAGGCTGGGAAATCCGATTTATTGCACTGTGTCTAAAAATTTTAAGATGTTTATTTTGTCTTTTAATATGAAAAATTCCTCTTAAAGTAGAAGTGTTTAGAGAAGCTGGAGGGAGAGCTCCATGCCCAGGTACCTCTGATCGTCTAGCAGGAAGTAGGTAAAAATCAAGCCCCTATATAAATGTTCCCCTTATGGAGAGTGCTGTGAAGAGGCCAAGGTAGGAGATGCTAATACATATTGCCATGTTCACATAATCATTTGCCATTTCCCTGTAAGATCCAATTATTTCTGCCGTTTCTTTCTTTCTTTCCTCCCTCCCTCCTTCCCTTTCTTTCCTCTTCTTTCTTTCTTCCTTCCTCCTTCTTTCTTTCCTTATCTCTCTCCCTCTCTCTCTCTCCCTCCCTCTCTCCCTTATCATATCTTTGTTCAAAGCCTTCCAAAGGCTTCCCACTGAACTAAGAGCAGAAATGTGGATCTTTCAAAAGGTGTACAGGGTCCTGTAAATATGATCCTGGCTTAACTATGTACTCTGAGGTTTCCTTTCTGACCCTACCCGCTTCTATGCTCACTCTTGCTCAGCTGCTTCAGCCACATAGGTCTCCTCTGCTGATCACCCAACTTGCTAGGTGAAAGGTGGCAAAATGTCACCGCAAAATGTGACTGTAAGAGTTCAAGACATGCTACCCTAAAATTTGCCAGTTTTGGTATATTGGTTATTTTGAGCTATAAACACCTGAAAAACAGCCATGCAGGGAGAGGCTTTCTCTGAATTCCTCTTATCTGCTTAAAGTAAGATCCTGCAAAAGGAACTCAGTTGTCATAAATCCCCTTCTGGGAGTTATCATGGGAGAGGAGACTAGAGGTCAATACCACACCCAGGCTATCATTCCTCCCATCTTATTCTTCCAAAAGCCAATTCATCTTACCTAAAAATCATTTACTCTCCCCTAGGAGACCTATTCCCCCTTTCCCTTTCCCTATGAGATGATATTTAAGCCTGAATTCTAAAGTCACTTCTTTGGGTTACTCATTTTTCTTGGTTTCTGTTTGTTTTTCTCTTGTAATCTATATTTTATTTCGGAGTCTCAGCCAAGAACCCAGAAGTGTAAAGGAAAAATTATTTTTTCTCCCACACAGGCATGTTCCTGACTTGGGACCTTGCACCTGCCATTCCTCTGCCTAGAATGCTCCCCACCCTGGATACTGTCAAGGCTCCCTCACCCCTTCAGTCACTTTTTAGTGGTTTACTTTGACCAGCCTATTTAAAATTGGAATATTTTCCCACCCAATAACTTCCTAGTCCTCGCCATATTTCCTCCTTAGCACTCATGATCATCAAGCACATTGTAACTTAACTTACTTATCTTCTTAACAATCTGTCTCCCTCTCATTAGAAACAAACTTTATAAGGGCATAGAATTTTGTGACTTTAGTCACTGCACTGTTCTCTGCAACTTAGAGCAGTACCTAAAATATAATAGCTGCTCAATAAATATATTCTGAATGACTGAATCTTTCTCAACCTATAAAAATTCACTTTCTATTCCTATTTTCCTCTTTCTCTGTGCTTTTTCCGTGTTTCTTCTCTTTAACAACTTCTGCCCACTCAGACTGACTTCCTAGTTTTAAACTTCTTTAGTCTAAATTAAAATATGGTATCTTGGTTAATTTTATAACTATTTCTTGGTCTATTATTAAGGTGATGATCCTAGGCCCTATTTCTAGGTGCAAGGCTATAGCAGCCACTGTTAATGCCTCAGCACAAATCCTTTCACCCGGATGAGTTCATGCACGTATGGGTAGACATTTGCTGACCTGCAGACAGCTTCCTACCTCTTTTAGCTCCTGGGTCTCTCTTTTCAGTCAGAGGGATTTCTCTGGCACTAAGAGAACTAGCCCTGCTGCACTCAGTTATAACCAAAACTGTGGGGTTTGCCTTCAGCAGATGAGAGGCGGAAGTTGGAGGATCAATGTCCCAGCCTCTCAGCTGGGACACACAATTTCTTGAGGGCGGTAAACACTTATTAACACACCCTTTTGGGTTGTCTCTCTTTCTGTCTCACATTGTCATTTCTTCACTCGTGTTTCCTGGATTCATCTCCCAACTCAACTACCTGAACCCAAGTTCTGGTCTCAGGTTTTCAGGAGTAGAGAAGGAGGAAAGTAAAACCCAGTAGGATGCTGTCCTCAGTTGGACTGGAAGATCCATATGTCCTAAGAAGCATCCGAGCACTGTTGCTGATCAGAGAACCCACATTGCCTGCACTGGAAAGCAGCTCGAGACCCGAGAAGCAACTGAACAACAGTGCAGGGAGGTTTCCTGGGTAACCTTGAAGCAAATTTGCCAGTTACTTGATTCAGCCATATTCTTATGTTGAAAGGGAAATTCTGGACCAGAAAGAAGAATGTTAAATGTGTATTATTTGTAGCCATGCTTCTTGAGCGCCATGACACCAGAGGTGACTGATATCTCGCCATGGCCCCCCACCCTCTCCTCCTTCACATCGTCAGCACTTTCCTTCCTTCTTTCTCTTGCCTCCTTCCTCCTCTCACTTTCACTCTTCCTTCAGAAATGTGAGGTCAGGAGGGATGAAGACACTGAGAATATCTGTTAAATTTCCTAAGGCTGCAGAGGATGGGCTAAATGGGTCAGTAACTTGACCTTGAAGCATGTCTGAGGTAGAGTACATGTCAGCTGAGCAAAGAGAACAACCAAATTATTCAAAGCACATCTGAGTGGAGTTTGCCAGAAATGACATAATCACTGGGTGATGTCAAGCCCAGCATCCATACCTGCAGTTGCTACTATCTATAAAATGTAGTTAAACTTAAAACTGATCAATCACCATATCACAGATCATAAATGTAAACTGCAATTAACATGCAAGAGAGAAGATGCTATCTTACAACCTTGGTGGAAATCTGCTTTTACTTAAGATTTATTCTTTTCTCTTTTTTTGGTCCACTGCCATCCTGAATAAATGAGTACACAGGTTTGAGTTTTGCTTTTTTCATTTGT
Organism: Eonycteris spelaea; assembly: GCA_003508835.1. Lineage (NCBI taxonomy): Eukaryota > Metazoa > Chordata > Mammalia > Chiroptera > Pteropodidae > Eonycteris > Eonycteris spelaea. The sequence continues at coordinate 6,514,678 of PUFA01000043.1, read as the reverse complement.
TTTGGGTTTTTTGACATTTGTCTCTTCTCTCTTCTCTCTCTCTCTCTCTCTCTCTTTTTTTTTTTTTTAAGTGTATCCAGTGCAAGAGAAGGGGGAGGAAGTGAGAAGGGGGAAGTTAAAAGACTTAATGCATCAGCAATCCAAGATCTGATTCAAATCTACCATCCTAATGAGTAATTTTCAAACCCTGGTCCAGGAGACCTAGAGCTCTCAAGAGGCCTCTCCAGGCCACTGGAAATCAGAAAGGGAAGGGATGGCATCAAACAGCAGAATGCTGTCCCCGCCCCCAAACACTACTACTTGATACATCAGAGATCTGTAAAGGACTTCGAGAAAAAAATCCCACTGTTAATCTTAAATCTGAAAAACGTTTATCTTATATTGTAATACTACCTTTATATATTCATTGAGTGATACTCAATTAAGACAGAATTGTTCCTCCATTGCTATGTTAGGGAATCTATGATTTTCACATGTATTCTGGTTTGCTAATTAATGGGTATGAGCATTTGCTGAGAGTTTTTATTGTTTGCTGGTTAGTTAACTTTGCTGTGAAGACATCTCCTTCTCTAATTACAGGGAATTCGCCCACTCCACTGTGTATACAGAATTGATAGGACGCAGTGCCCTGCTTCCCTCTGTGAAAGATGAAGGAAGGAATCCTCCTTTTTCCCACCCCTGGTGACCACATGATGACATGGGTCATCCAGTCAGGTGCAGAGATAGTTTATGTTGCTTACAATTAAGAATCCCTACTGATGCACTGTAGATAAACAATTAACACACTCATGTTTAGTTTTCCCTATTGTAGAAACTTGATTTAGACTACAATGCCATATAGCATTTATAATGCATAATATAACCAACCAATATCCACATGCCTTATGCTTGTTAAGTTTAAGTAAATTGTAAATACTAAACCTATAAGTAATATTTCGTAATTAATAAGCTTTTTTTTTTTTTACTGAAATGTTAGAGACAAGATTTCTTTATGTAAATTTACTCTTATGTAGAATTTACAGAAATAAACTTTGGAGGGGAGTTGGACAACAGCTTAACTTTTTCAGTATAACAACCTCCATTTGCAATTTAGAATTTGTGCAATTGTCCTGAAACTTCTAAAACTCACTTTCACAAAATGTCTCAAAACACACTTATCTTGATAAAAGCGCAATCGATGGCAACTGTTTTTGACTAGAGTTAACTTGGCCTTGGAAGCTTCAGTGCTTAGCTTATGAGAAAAAAGTAACAGCAGAGATATTAGTGACAGAGTGATACATACTAGTCAGGAGAGTTCATGCTACACTAATATGAGTAGCCTAAAGCAACAAAGATTTACTTCTCACTCATGCAGTTCTGATGTAGAATGGTAACTCTCCAGGGAAGTTGTCCCTGTCTTTCTGACTGCCCTTCAACAAGTACCCTGCTCATTACCATGCGTCAAGTCCTCGTGGCCAAGTGGCACCCTATGACCCAAATTCTTACAAATCTCCTCAGAATTTTTTACAATTCTTTAAATAAGAATCTGAGCAGCATAAATACCAACTGTTACAGTGCTATTGTTTTATATTATTTATGATTGCTAGTATTATTATCAGAATCTATAGCAATCATTAGCTAACAGCCACTCTGACACTCTCAGCCAGCAATCTGTCACTCTCTCCTTGGTTGAAGGAAGTAGAAAGAACATGAGCAGTCACAGAGCACCCAAAGCTTCAGGTAGTCTTATGGTAAGGATGATGCAATCCTCCTCCTGGAGAGCTGCGAGATCTTGATAGGGATAGGGGGGTGGAAGGAAAGGAGGAGGGAGGGAGGGAGAAGGAGGGAGGGAAGAAAAAGAGAGGAGGAAGGGAGGAGGAAGGAGGGAGAGAGGGAGGGAGGGAGGGAAACGCTAAGAAAGGGGGAGTAAAAACTAATGGAGGAGATTCGGCACCCTGTCAGACCACTAGAAGCCAAAACATCAGAGATGAAAGGGAGATAGCATCAGAGATGGTCACAACAGAGCCAGGTTCCAAGTATTTGTGAGGTTGATTGCACCACGTGCAGCCATAAAGGGAGCTTTAATTCACAATAAACAATAAAAATAGATATGCCAAAAAGGTTTTGTTTTGTTGTTTTTCATGGCCAGATGCAACTCCAGCTCCTTAATCCTAATTTAGCATTCACAGTACAACACCCATGCTTGCCCTGTGACTCATAAACTAATAAAAGGAAGACCTCATCTGGTCAAGAACATAACTGCATAAAGCTGAAAGCCATCCATGTCAGACACCATAATTAACTTCACAGGTTAATTTTAATGACTGTCAATTTATGGAAAACATTCTTTAGGAATACAAATGTTCTGGTCTTACCTGAAGCACATACAATCTTCCTCTTTACCCAAATGCCAATGAATAAAAGAGATAGTAAATTAATTGTCCTATGGTTGTGACGACTATGATATCGATATTACTATGACCCCTAACATTTGAAGAGTGATTTTTATCTTTTTTGAAGCGCTTACAAACCATTATCTCATTTGATTTTTATGAGAACTCTCTACAATGGGGCACTGTGTTTCATTTTCAGGACCATGAAAAGAAGGATGATGTCTTATGCAGGCTACAAATCTCTCCTAGTACAGTGGCTGACACAAGGTAAGCATGCAAAAAAAAAAATGTTTACAGGAGGAATAAATAAGTAGCTGAATGTGTGAAAACTATTCCTATTTGAATAATGAGAACACTAAAGTCTATAAGAGGTGTTATTTGCTTAGGGTCATGAGGCTATTTGATGGCAGAATCCAGGTATGGTGTCTCCTAGCTTTGTGGGGTTTTTTTACTTATGTAAATATCAGTGTAGAAATATTGCTTTTTATATATAACTTTGAATAAGAAAACATGATCCAAAGTACAGAGAGCAGAGATAAACTAATCTAATACAATACAGTATTGTCTTTTTTTTTTTTAAGTCCTGTTCCCATCAGCTGATATGGCATAAGGACAAACTACAAACTAACTCTACTTTTCACAGTTGAAACTGATGTTTTAATATTTCATAAGAAAGTGATAAACTGCCATGGGCAGACTCACAGAAGTGTCTTGAGCCTTCTGAAGAAACCTGCCTTTGATCAAAGGAGTACAGAAAGTCAGGTTCAAAGAGAGAGAGGATAGTGAAGAGATGGGGATTGGAGGGAAGGGAAAGAAGGAAGGAAGGAAGGAAGGAAGGAAGGAAGGAAGGAAGGAAGGAAGGAAGGAAGGAAGGAAGGAAGGAAGGAAAGAATTGCTTTCCACCTGTAGCACGCAGTTACCAGAAGACTGTGGGACACCCAGTGGTGCCCAACACCAGCAAGTTTCAGTGCGACCTCCCCATAGGCACCCCACCAATAAACTAAAGGGCCACTTCCAGAGCACCACCCCCATAAGCAGCTTTCCATCAAGTTTCATGGTATGGAGCCTTCTTGGGAATGTCTCCAAATTGTTTCCTTTCCTTAGATGCTCTCTCAGCCCTAGGTCAGCCATACCTACACATGCTATTTCTGTATTCCTTAAGAGTTCTTTTTATACCTTAATAGGAAAGCTTGTGTTATAATTAATAATCCTTATATTGGATTTTCCCTGTTCTAACTACTGTATCATTTCTATCTCCAGAAGAGACCAAAACTGACACAGTCCCAGCAGATGGACCTTTAACATTAAAATTTGGTTATTAGTTTGCTCATGCTCTTGATTAATTTTGTTATTGCCCATGGTCAATTGTGATGAGTGTCAGCTGAAGTGGGGGCCTTGAAGCTCAAGTGGCTGCTGCACTTGATGGCTATTGAGTGTTGCAGTTACAGTGACCATCACATCTGTGGTGTGGGATGGATTATAACTCCTGAGTGGACCGCAGTGATCACATAAATCACTTGACCAGAAAAATGGCCAAGAAGTTTCTAACCTTTAAAACAGTCATTATCATCTGCTGGCAAAGACAGTATCATCTGCATGCTATCTACAAGCTTCTTCACTTTCTCATGCAGCTCCTCCCCATGTATAGTACATAACCACAGCTGCTGGTTTTCCTGTGGCTCAGAAAGGACTACGTGGTCAGGGAGTGGAGCAGAACTAACGTGTGAGAACACCTTGCAACACATGTAAAGTAGCATACTTCAGTTAGTCCATAGTTCCAAACAATGAGCATACGTAAATTTTGTTTTCCTAAAATTTTCAGTGATGTATCTTTTTGTTTACAATTCTCACAATAGACATCTTTTTTTTTTACCGAAGTTAATTGATAAAGGAATTATTTACCCTTGGAAAACTGATACAGACTTTAGAAGAAAGGAAATAAGTATCATCGTATGCTCTAAAAACCTTTACGTTCAAGGAATAAGCTGTCGAATCAAATTTCTCTTAGGGCCAAAGGAAACAGAGATTGTGAAGTCCAAACTATCACTAAAGCTGCTCTTTTTGTGGTAATCGTTGTCCACCACTTTTAGATGTTTGGGGCTCTTGAAAAATAGCATATGGTTAAACTTTTTATCCTTAACTTCGCCCCTGCCTTTCCTCCAATATAACATTGTTAACCTAGTAATTTATAATTATATAGCTGGGAAGAGTGAATACCCAAGTGGACAACTATTTTGTTAGAGGCCATCTAACTTGTGAGTGCTGTTCTGGATATTTTTATTGCTCTCCCAATGTATTCTCCATCCTCTCTACCTTGCTGTGCATCCTGTGCAGCTGAACCTCCATGGGACATATAAACTGATTTTCTTTGTCCTCTAGCTTCCAACTGTATTGAGTCAATAGGAGAGAAAGAGAAAATACAGGGCAGGAGAAGAGGGAAGTCATTCCTCGGCGCCCTGCCTGCTATGTCGCAGATTGACAAGAGCTGTTTTCTTTGACTAAAGTTCAGAAGTGAAGGCAGGAAGTAAAGACCCCAACTCCCTGTCATGAAGGACTTTCCTGTTACAGCTCATACTACAGCTTCCTCTGGTTTCTGAAAACCTTTCTCTTTCTTTGCCCCTTCATATGTAGTAGTGGCGATGGCTCTACACTGTTGCTAGTCTCTGGACTACTTTACCATCTCTTACTAGTATATGTCAACCATTCCTATAACTGCCAGGACCCTCATAGATGTAGAAGTAGAATGAAATATGAATCCAGGAAGTTTAATGAAACATAGACCGGTACTCTTTCTAACGAACCACACTGTGCCCACAGGCACCCTATGTTCTAGTTCTGCTACATTTCCACAGACACACCACATACTTCTTTCAGGTTGCCTTCATTCACAGCAATCCCTTTACATTCTCCACTCACTGCTTCTACGTATCCAAATTGTATACAGCTTCAAAGACTGTATTCAATTTGCATTTTCACTGTGAGATTTTCTTTGACCTTTCATCTTCCCGTGCCTATCTTTACTGATAAGCGTAGTCAGTATGATTACAGTACTTGAGTTTGACATTTAGTTATATATTATCTTGAACTGTTTCTATTTGTGCATATGTGTGAATCTCATTTCTCAGCTAAATTATATACTACATGAATATATATTTTAAATAAATTCTTTACTACCTCTTTGCCTAGCAAAATCAAGAATATATAGGATATAGTTAAATATATATTTATTGTGACTTTCACTTCTGGAATGGTTATATGAGGAGTCTACATACCAGTTTCCCAGTGAAACATCCATAACTAGTAAAAATCTGTTTAAAAAATAACAACAAACATTTAAAGTCTTTGGAAATTCCTGAGGGTATATAGCAACATTTATTTAAGAAAATCTACTCTAAAAATCTACTAAATCTTGACAAGAACAGTGAGAATCTGAGGTGCTTATACCAATGTACCCCTCCCTGTCCACCAGTTCAGCCTGAAAGAAGCTTAATTCTGGGTTCGTATGGCCAAAACACACCACACACAAACAAACAAAAACTCCTTGCCCCTCAGTTTCCAACCGAGACATACAGCATCTCACTGGGAGGAGAATTACTCATCACCTCCAGCTTCAAGTTTGAGAGGCTAAATTCCTGGTCAGTGCAGCCAAGAAGCAAGTGCTTCCTTCCTCCACCCAGTCTTCACTCACATTCACAGACTTGGCAGGCCAAGAATACTGGGTCCTCAATTACCCTCATCCCAGCTCATTCGTAAAGCAGAGGTCAGCAAAGAAGACCAGAACATATCTCCTGCCAAAAGTTTATGGGTATCACGATGTGGGTATCACACCACTGTCCCTAGCCCACAGCTCCAGAGCAGTGACTTAGAGAGTTTTCTCCAGGAGAGAGACAATCGACAGGAGCAGAGAACTCTGAAGCTATCCTCAAAGTAACTGACATTATTTAAATCAGAGTGTGGGGAGTTCAAGCTTAAGGATCTCAAAAACAGTGGATACTTGGGTAATAAGAAATTTAAAAAGATTTACAGCTCTATGACAATAACAAATTAAACTAGTTTACCATAGAGAACCAGAAAAAGAAACAGCTAAGAAGACCCACCATGGGGACAGAACAAACCTCAGGCTCTGGTCTCAAAAATTAACCCAACTCAAATTCAATTGGATCAGATTATAAAGCAATTTATGCCCTCCAGTGTACTCACTAAAACAATGAAGAAAGCAGCCATAAATTAGTGGAGCCTAATAGCTGAGGGCGATACCAAGAGAAGCAGATAGATTAACAAAGAAATCTGAAGAAGAAGAAAAGAAAAAGTAAAGAGAGCCCTGACAAAACCACTGTCCTCCTAGGATCACCATGTTCATGCCTAAGGACGAGCCTCTCTGAGGGGCAACATCAGAGGCTTCATACTGCATGGGAAATAGATGCCACTATAAGAGTCTAGCTGTGTCACAAAACAAATGAGCAAACAAAAACAAAAAAAACCCAAGATTGGAAAAAAACAGTGTCCAGATGTTACAACATATTACTAATGTCCAGTTTCAACAAAAAAAAATTATGAAATATGCAAAAAAAAAAAACTTGAGAGTGTGACCTACAATCAGAAAAGAAGCAAAAGTTTCCTGTGAGGGTCCTAGATGTCATATTTAATGGATTCAAAGCAGCCATTATAAATATGTTCAAGAACTAAAGGAAACTGTGATTAACAAAGTAAAAGAAGCTGTATTATTAAATATAATATATTATTAAATAGAGAATAGTAATAAAGAGATAGAAATATTTTAAAGAGAAAACATACAAATTCTGGATTGAAAACTATAATAATAGAGATTTAAAAAAATCAGTAGAGCTCAACAGTATATTTTAACTAGCAGAAGAAAAAATCAGCCAATTTAAAGATAGGTCAGTAGATATAATCAATCCAGAAGAAAAAAAAAAGAAAAAAAGAATTAACAAGATACATAGACATGTAAAGCACCATTAAGCACACCAACATACACATAATGGGAGTACTTGGATGGAGGGAAGGAGGAGAAAAAATATTAGGAGAAATAATGACTGAAACATCCTAATTTGATGAAAAACATTAGTCTACACCTCCAAAGAGACCAATAATTCCAAATAGCATAATCACATGAACATATCAGTAAAGCTGGGAGAAAAAGGCAAAAAAAAAACAAATAAAGCTTGTTTTGTCAGATCTGTCAATATTTTCCTATACATATGCTTCTGTTTCCAAACTAAAATATTTCTTTGCCATCCAGAAGTGCAATGTTAATTTATTTGTCTTTTGTTTTTATAACTTATTTTTGAAAAATATTTAACCTTTTTACTCTCTTAGAACTTAAGAATTTAGAAAACAAACTGACCTTAAAGGCACAGTGGGAGAATACAGAAACTATTGGGTCGCACTCATTTCTCATTCAGCACTTGAAAATAAAATTCCTAGTGAGCTAAAAATGGTCAATAAGGAGAATGCACCTTTAACTGGCTAATTAGAAACAACATCAGCATTTGATGTCAAAATGAGAGAGAAGTTTCTCTATTGCCCTGCAAGTCCCTGAGTGTGTCTCAATTAACTAATTATCAAGGACATTATTTCTGTGCTTGATTAGTAAGGCAGTCACCATGAAAGAGGATGCTGGTCTCAAAGATCCAAATCTAGAACTTTTAGAAGTTAATTTTAGTTTTCATGTTCAAGTAAAGGAAAAAATATTGATGTATTGGGAGATATGGATTTCTCATCACACTTGGTTTAAGAAATGTTTGAATTAGGAACAAAAGTCATTGATTTTGCAATTGTCCTTACTAGAAATATTCTGCTCTCTTTTAGTCATAAATTATCAAAACTTATCCACATTTTAAATTCTATCACCTCAACTTTTTCTAGTACCCAAAGGGCACAAAAATATAAGTTAAAATACATACCTAATACTAAATATAATTCCTATCTGAAAAGTAATGGTATGTATAAGGCAAAATAGTTCAAGTTCTGTTAGAAAATTCCTTAACATCGATATATTATGTAACATTTCTTGGAGCTTTAGTGTCTCCAATCTCATCAAGGTCATTCCTCCTGACAATAGTATTGGAACTTGGTATGGAATTGGAGGTAGTCTGTGGCCTTTCCACGGTGAGCTCAGTCTCCCACTGAGCTGCACTGTCAGAATGAATGGAACCTGAGAAGATCCACTGCGTACTATAACAAGAACAGTTTAGGGTTTAGCATCACACAAAACAGAATTGATTTCACAATGAAGTCCTCTGCTTTTTAAAAATAAATTTAATCATTCAGCTAGATTCTGAGCACTTTTAATGCATTAACTCATTCAAGCACCATAACTCTTCAAGCTAGATATTATTATTATTCCTACTTATAGACAAGAAAACTGAGGTTCAGAGAAGTAAAGTAACTTGCAAGGGCAGTAGTTCTCAGAGCTCACACTCCAACATACTCTGGTCTTTCTTATAAAAAGTCCACATTCCAATATTTCAATAACTTTAAAGTGAATGATCATAATTTCCCATAGGAACCATGATATAGAAATTTAGGTGGTTAACTGTATATATATATATACAGTTAACTGTATATATATACAAATCTGACTCTTCTTAACCAGCATCAAACCTAAACACTTTCACACTAAGAGCAAATACACTTAGTTTAATCTTAAGAAACGTTTGCCCTACCTGGCTCTTTATTTATATTGCCTCTGTGTAAATATTTTTTAACAGTTCCTTTTTAAGAAATTCCAGTTTAGGATTCTGAATTTCACAAAAATTCTTATAAAATACAATGCATTCTTATGTTTCTGTAAGTATGGGCAGACCAAAAAAAAAATCAAAATTTTTAATTCTTTCTACATCTTGAACCTCTCCTCTGTCTCCCATAACCAGGCATTTCCCTGATCCTATTAAATTTCTTCCATAATCATTTGTCCCTCTTTTGCCTTCCCACTGCAAGACCACTGTGATGATCTGCAAACAGGTCTTCTTTCTCCATTTTATTTTCTCTCCAAATGATGTTACATTTGGCTACTATAGTTCTAACCATACCCCTATGTTGTTGATAATATCTGAAAGTCCCCACACTAACTAATGCCTAAATGTCACATTCTTAGTGTAAAATTCAGGATCTTCAAATCTTTTAAATCTTACTCACCTAAATACTTGGGAACCCGAGAGGACACTCTCACTTCACACCTTTAACCATGGCTTTTTACTCACCTACAACATCCTTGCCCACCACTGTTTCTATATATCAAAGTCCTACTTGTCCTTTTAAGCTTAGGTCAAATGCTTTTCCTGACATGAGTCTTCCATAAATGTTCAAGTAGCAGTTATTTTAACTCCTAAAATCCTATAACATTTTATCTCTCTCTTCTGGCAGCTTTTAATGTTTTACTGTATATTTCAGCTCTCTGTGTCACTTCTGCTTTTGTATACCCAATTTGGGTCTCATTACAACTGACGCACCCCCAAAGCCATACTCGTAGAAAGTGCTTGATAACTGTGTGTATACCATGTATTTTTTTTTTTTTTTTGGTTACAAGGGGTTTAAAACAGGCCTCCCCAAAATGTGCCACTTTGTCACATAAATTATTTTGAGCTGAAGGCAATTAAGACCCTGTAGGCTTCTGATAAACTTTTACCTCTCCCTTAAAGAATTTAAATTAGAGGCCTTGACCATAATAATAGTTATCACCAGAAATAACTTTTTATGACCTATCTATAGGGCAGACCAAACTACTAATTACTGAACATCTGTTCTTCTTATTTTTCTACAATGACCTTCCTCCTCTCTGAAGCCCCAAGTCACCTTACTTCATCCTTAGCTAAGAACGTCATGTATACATCACTATAACTCTCTGTCTTTGAACCTCTCACGTATGTGGGGTCTCTGACTCTCTCATGTATGTTAGAGTTCCCATGTGTACATATGTAATTTGGTTATTTTCTCTTGTTAATCTGTCTCATGTAGATTTAATTATTGGACCAGCCGAAAGAACCTAGAGGATAGAGGAAAGGTTCTTCTCGCCTACCATGGGAAAAAATCACCGCCATCACCACCTCTAACCAGCATTGTGGTTTGCCCCAGTCAGACTGTGGACTTCGCCTAAAAATTTGATCCAGAATCTATTTTTATAAAATTCAAATTTCATAGCTTCTGGCAGTTCTTTAAACCACTAAAGGTATCTCAAGGTTAATAATCAATTTAGTTAAATTTAGCAATAGCACATTAGTGAGTTTTTAGATATGCAAATGATGGCTATTACTGAAAAATTTTTTCCCTAAGGCTGATTTTTAATGGGTCTCAGGTACTCAAAACATTTCTCTCTTATCTTTTACTATTTTGAGGTCCAGCAGAGTAAAATTTTTCCAACCCTCTCGGGTCTTTGATTTTTGGACTTTCTCCACTCCCTTCTATCTCTCCTTTCAAGCCAACCAATTCTTTTCTGAACTCATCGCTTTTCTTGCAATATCTTGCTAAGAGTAGCCAATAATGACCAGTTCGACTCCTAAGATATTGCTTTCAACCTCATATTCTGGAACTAGAGTCTCAGAAGTCACAAGATCTGACTTCAGGTTTTCTCAGGCCGATACTTTTACCAAAAATATGGGTACTGCCTAAGATGGAACTCCATCCAGTGTTTCTGCCTCTAATATCATTTTCCCACCACCCAACTGGTAAGCCGGTGTCACACATTTTAGGTTTTTGTTACAATAGCATGCCACTTAAATGATATAGGAATTAGTACCCAGAAATAAACACTAGCTGCTCTGACCTATAAATTCCAAAAATCTCACAATAAAAGCTTATTTCTCACTCATATAAAATCCAGTTTTTCCAGGAGAGAACTCAATTTTATGTAATCATGCAGAGACTCAAAGTGTTTCTGCCACTTTCTACATATGATGTGTGTGTGTATGTGTGTGAGTGTGCGTGTATGTGTGTGTGCGCCTTAGCTGATCTTACACAGATTTAAAACTAAGATGGTCTACAGATGTGTCTCACATAGAGTCAAGAGGTCTGGGCTTTTGTCATCCTGTAACCACCAGTCATTTCTTGATGATCAACACTGATGTATGGCATAAACCTTAGTGAGGCAGTGTTTTGTGGCTGAGTACATCTCCCGGCAAGAGATGAGTTTGTAGCTGGGACCCTTGCAATTTTAATGCCCCTAGTATATTTGGCAGCTAGAATTAAAGAATTTAATTCTTAATTAGGCCTGTGTTCCCATGTTAACTGCTCTTCTTCTTCAATTACTTTTGTTCTCACAGTACAATTTCATGGTGCTGATGTGCTGGTTCTTTGTCAAGCAGTAGGAGAAAACCTCATGATTTGAGGAGAATTCATGTGTTCATTTTGCAGAAGGAAACAATGTCTTCGAGGTAGCTGCAGCCAGCTGCTGGTGCCCAGGAATATGAAGTGGGCAAGTGTTATCTATGGCTAAAGTAACAGACTTCTCACTCAGGGTCTTGGAATTCCCCCTCCCCATCCTCTCCCCTAAACTCTTCTGTTTGGTCTGGAACTTCAGAGACGGTCTTTGGACATGGGTCTACTGTCTTCCAGGCTGCAGACTTCATGAAGAAAGCAGCCTTTCCTGTCTGCCCAATACTTGTCTCTCAAGCATTAGCTTTCAAGTGGCGAGCAGCCAAACTTGGGTTTTTTCAGTAACAAGCTATGAGCTGTCAAAGGCTGCTGTCTCTAGCATCTGAAGGATGATGTCTCAGTCCCGAGGAGGGCTCTGGGTAGAGCAGTGCAGTATCCACCATGGAGCACACCTTGTACTAGCCTCATCTACTTTTAGTAAGTCCATCCCATCTGGGAATACCTTCTCCACGGTTCAGGTTGATCTTTTTTGGGGAAAACTACAAGAGAAAAATTAGTGAAATAAACTCTGATGTTGCTGTTATCTTGAGGCTACAACCAATAGTCACCATCTCTTTTCTCTTCCATTCAGGATAAGCTCACCTCACCCTCAGCAAGCAGATTTGCTAATCTAGGTAGCTCGCCTGTTGGGATGGCCAAGCCCCCATTTCTGAGAGGTCTGAGAGCCTGGATACCATGCTCTTCTCTGGCCATGACTATGGTACTTGTCCACTTACTATGGCAAGTTGCCACTATCCCTAGGACTGAGGTAGAGCAACCAAAAAAAGAACAAACTGGAGAAGTGACACCCCTGTCCCAAGGCAGACAGACATTCAGAGGGCATTGGAGTGGGTATGGCTCTAGCCCATTTGATGGGAGGGAAATGCTCAGGGAGGTGCTGCAAGCAGAGATTGGCAAGCAAGAAACCCACAGTGAGGTACCAATGACACTTGCTGGGAAGCTGCCCACAGGGTTTACTTATTGAACTCCCTGGGGAACCAGAGGGATTTATAAGTTACCTAAACATCACAGAAAGTTCTTTTGCATAGTGTGGTTCTATAACTCTAGGGTTCCATGTGGTGATTCTCTCTGGAGGCTTGCTATAAACTAAACAGTGTCCTTTCGACTACAGATAGAAGGAGTATTGTAGAATCTGCCGGGTTGTATGGTCTAGGTGGCAGTGCTGTTTACACTATAGCCAAGATCTGCTGCAGACTCTCTTATACTTAAAACTGGAAGCTTCCTAAGTTTCTCATTAAAGGGACTGGAACAATATTCTCACATATGAAATTTATTGCCTCCAGAAGTCAAAGAGGTTTACCAAGCATTTTGCTCCTTAGTAGTGAGAGGTGTGAAATTTATTGTATCTTTTATTTTGGATGAGATGTCCTAGTATTCCCCCAAAGTCCGGACCCCTGTAGACTTCACTGAGGGCCCCTGAATTTTCATAGGTTTATCATCACCCTCTAGAGCATAAGTGTTTTATCAAGGATTTGTAATTTCTTAGCTATCCGGTTCAATTACCATGTCATCAGAATAGTGGATAAATGTGATGTTCTACAGATGCCCTGATGATCCGGTCCCTTTGGACTTACATGACTGAAGGTGAAGAGTTAACAGTGACTTGGGAAAGAGCTCAACTAAATATATACTCTTCTGTGTCTCATGTGAATGCAAACTTTTCCCAAGCCTCCTTTCTCAGATGGATGGAAAATAATACCTTTTCTAGGTAAATGGCTGCATATACCACATGCCAGAAACTATTAGTCTACTCAAAAAATAAATAAATAAATAAATACTACTACATCTAGTAGAGCAGTTGAAACTGAGGTTACTACTTGGTTGTTTGCAGTAGTTGACTGTCATTCAGTGTTAATGATCTAGTTTCTGTGGGGGTCAGACTAGTGAATTAAATGAAGATTTAACAGGAACCACCATCCCTACATCCTTTAGTATTTGAAAGAATAGTATTAAACTTCCTACAGAATATGGTATTTATTTAGATTTACTATCTGGGCCAGGTATAGGGATTTTGGAGGAGGGTCCAGATTTAGAGACTTCTGATTGGCCTTCCCTTCTGTAAGATCTTAGCCCACAGGTCCAGGACCAACGTAAGTGTTCTACTGTTAAGCCTGTCCCTTCCAATTACACATTGGGGGATCAAGGAAATAACATCCACATAAGCCCATGGACCAGGTGGACTCACAGGAAGCCAATCCTGAGCCATCTGCCACCCACCAGGGGCCATGGTAGCATTAGGTCCCATTTTAGGTCCCAGGTACCAGTGAAAATCAGACTTTGTGCCTAACAATCTTAAAAATTCTGGGTATTTCCCTTTTCCCAATGCAAGTTATCCTTGTAAATGTCTGTAGGCCCATTTGAAGAAAGAGTGCAGAGAAGTACTTCTTATTAAGTGTAGTGTGATATTGTAGGGTCCTTCCTCATAGGCCCTGGGCCTCTCCTTCAATCGCTGGGTCTCAAGTCTGAGAACTGGCCCAGATCCTAAAACCAAGCAATGGATCATGACTTTTGACAGAAAATTGACCTTATTTTCCCAATCGTCTGTCCTCGGTTTTTTGTTTTTAGATTTTGAGGTTTTTCGATCATTCAAATTAAGTAATATCTTTGTTGGCTTCCCATCTGTCTTGACTCTAGGAATATGGTGTCCCGTTTAGCATCTGCATAGCTCTCTGCAGATTGCGACCCTGGCTGCCACTCTGATTTTGTCACTAATTGTGATAATCACTTGTATCTTTCTTCTGAAGGCTAAACTGCCACCTGAACTCTATTCAGAATTTTATCATCCCCATTGTTATCAGGAGCCCAGTTCTATAACAGCATGTCCTACTATCAGCCTGATCTACAGAGCTTCTGAGCGTCTCGGTCATTATTACTTGGGAAAACTGAGTATCTCCTAGACTCTCCTCAAAATAAGGTATTGGGTTTTCTGGCCTTAAGTGGTATACATCACATTTGTATTTCTCTGAACGTTTTGACCCCTTCCTCCACCAACTGCCAGTAAATCTTAACTTTTATTATCATAAAGGAACTCAACATCAATATTCTACCCTACTCATTCAGATGGCAGGACAGAAAAATAAAGGCAAATACGTTGGGAGATAAGCTGATAGAATGGGTAGATACAATTAAAACAAGTTTCCTGGGAGAATTTAGTTTCTATTTCAACTTAAATTGCTTATCTCTGTATCTACAATTTGAGAAAGATGCCTACCCATCTTGCAATCGTGCAAATTTGATTTAATATATAAACAAATTATTTATAAGCTAAATCACATTGATAGAGATTCTTCAGGTGCTCATAGAGCAAGAATATAGCTGCTTTGGAAAATTTACAAAATATGTCCTTTATATTGAGAAATTATGTCATTATTTATTGATGTCACAATAATAACCTAATTGAATTCCATATGCTACATAGGGAATAATTACCTTCCAATAATCAGAGACTTTATAGATATGTAGTCAATATTAGCAATCCTTCGTGCAAATAGTAAAATTGTGGAATACCACCTTAAGCTCTGCAAAAATTAATGAAACAAAGGTTTGATCTTACTGTGGAAAAAAAGGGAAATAGTTTACTTCCTTGTTCCCGTTGGACCTGGGGCTGAAACAGGCTTCGGTTTCGCCCTCCACTAACTATTGTGGTATTTGGTCAGAGATATTTCCAGGTGAATGTCATTTTTAATTTTCATGGGCTAGTAGTCTGCAATATATACAAAATAGTTCTATTACCACCAACTCACATGTCTAAACAGAGTACATTAAAAATTGTCATTGTTTCATTCTAACTACAAGGCAAAAAAGACTCTCCTAAGAATGTGTTACTTAGGCCTGTAAATCAGATTTGAAAATTCAGTGATAACTTTTTTCCAAAAAAAAAGTTAGCTAATGGAAAATAGGTTAAGAGAAACTTTAGGCTAAAAGGGCTACATGTTCCATGACGAGATTTAATTTTTAGGTACTTGTATCGATTTCTTAGAGCAAATTTAGGGAGAAATAGACCATTAAAGTACTTTTTCCACCAAAAAATGTAGAATCTTCTCTGTGTCCATCTATCTAGCTTTTCAGGTTAAAAAAAAAAAAGAAGAAGAAGTTGACAAAAATATGGGTTCTGTCTGAATTGCTATTTTGTCTGTTTTGCTGAGAAGGCATCAAAGCCAGAATCCAGGTGTCCAATGTGATCTAAAAGAGACACTCTCATCTTATGAGTTGGATTCTGGAATCATTTTGGCTTGATTTAGCCAGGGAATGTCATGGGAGCAGAACACGACTCAGGAAAAGCACTGATAACTTTCTATCAGGCTCTCGATGTGCGTTAAGAAAAGGACTACTAAGAGATGAAGAGAGTCCTTTAGAAAAACATAGAATAAAATAAACAGTTTTCAAAATTACCACACTGTTAGAATCAGGAGAATATGAACCTCAGGAAGGCAAAGGAGAACCTTTCACAGACTGTCTGTTTACAAATTACTTTTCTCTTCCTTTAAGCTTCAAGAAAATGACATTCCTATTTCTGGCAAGGTTCAAGTAAATTCTATTTAGGGTCAGTTTGTAACACTTAAATGGCTTCAGGGCTTGCAATGATTAGAATTCTGTTTCCTCAGTAGCACTACAGTAAAATACCTATCCTCTCAAAGTAGTAATTATCAGAGAACCATGACCTTGCCAACTAGCCTGCACTGGGGGGGCCTCTAGCAGTATTTAGCCTTCTTATACCACTCTTGCTAATACCAGATAATCTGGGGTCTTTTGATTCCTTGAAAAGAAAGGTAGTCTTTCTTTGGGTAGTCTCTTTATCAACTGTGCTGAGGCATCCAAATGGGCCTTCGGAGAGGACTTAATTAGTAACTGTGGCCCTCAGCTCCATATGTATCCTGATGACATTCAGATTTATCTCTTTCCTCCCTTAAGACATTAATAGGGAAGATGAAAAATGAACAGTCCTTGCCAAATGCACAGTCTTTAGAGTTCTCAGAAAATAAATGTTGTGTTTGCAAAATAAGAACTACCTATGATAAAAGAAGATAAACATTACTTCATTACTTCCCTCATCTCACTCTCCCCTCATTCTAACACACTCTCTGCTCTTTCAATCATTTTGTGTTTTAGTATTGGTATGTAGTAGCCATAAATGGGAGATACTAAAAGGACTGGTTTCACATCACCAAAGGCAGTAAACTACATATGAAAAAGAGAGGTTGAATCTCAGGCCTAGCACAACTGATGGATAAGCAAAAGTAAGGAAAGAAATTACCCATTGAGTATATTGGAAATGATTTTAGCTACAAGTAACAGAAAACTCAATTAAAAGAAACAAACGAAGAGAGTTGTAATTTGTTCTTAGATTAGCTCACTGCTGGTACAGGATCAGCAGATCAATACTATCAGCTTGGGTCTCTGAGATCTCCTCAGCCTTTCACTCAGTTTCAAGGTGACTGCAGGTTACACATCCATATTCAAAACAGGAAGAAGGGAAGTCAGTACCAATAGGTTTGTAAACTTTCTCAGAAAGTTCATGTTTGTTAAAAGTGTAAATGGCCGATCTTAGCCACAAGGAGGATGCAAAAGTATTTCCCTTCCCTGGTTTCTGTAGTGGAAGACAATAAAAGAGAAGCTAGTTGGGAAAGGCTGTTTTGCCAAAAATCAACAGTTTGCCATATCCTTATGTTTTCCTCAACACTTCAGCCACTAGAAGAATGCCATATAATTTATCTTTCAGGATACTTTTGAGAGTAGAAGAAGCGACCATTAATAATTATGTCAAGATAACTGGGATTGTCCTGGGAAAACTGGAACATACAGTCACTCTAGACATAGAAAAAATATATATTCTGAGAAATTATCCCCTCTTCCTTCAAAAATTTGACCAGGGACCTGAAAATCTGCTTCTCTAGTGAGTGGCCTCTCAGGCTGGACCTGGGGTCTTCCAATGTCATTTTCTGTTTATGCTTCCATCCGCTTTCAATTTTGGAAAAGGTCGGACCATTTTGTGGGAAACTTTGTTAAGATCATTTGGCAAGTAATGGTGGGCCTTTCTTCTCTTCTGTGCAGTTGAAGCCTTTTAGAGCACATATTAACCCTGCTTCTCCCCTATCTGCCATCCTGCCTGTAGAAATGAAGATGACGTAGCTCCATGAGGCAAAGCGATTCTCAGACATTAGACATTTTTGTCTATTTACAGAGACTGGGTGGTGTCTTCCACCCAACTGATTTCATAGTGGGTTTCCCAATCGAGATTAAAAAAGAAGAAGTATACCAAAAGTATAAACTAAAACCTCTCAGAGCATTTGATTTTTCTATCCTGACTTTACACCTTTATTCATTCATAAGGACAACAAAATAATCAGGGAGTGAAATTTGTGCCTGGCACCCAATTCTAAAGTGGTATAAGGTTATCTTCAATCTTATAGCTAGAAGTGGGTTCTGATGCCAAAGTATGTCACTGGAATACTAATAAATGTATGACTCTACTACCTTGAATTCTAGTCATTTTTATATGTCTTATCTTTCCAGTTTAGGTAAGATTTTCTTTTCTTCTAACTTCTACCTTTTTCAAACTTTCTACTATAAATAAAATACCTGATTACTTTTCAAACTTTCTACTATAAATAAAATACCTGATTACTTTTATTCTTAATTGTTGTGTGTCTTTTCCTGAGTTTTGAAGAAATACATATCTTTTGGGAAAGAATCAAATATCACAGAAATAAAAGAGTAAAAAGTAAAAGTTCTCTGTAATCACAAACTCCCACTACCACCTTTGCCAACTCTCAGAAAAACTAGTGTTGACATTTTGCGTGCAGATATTTCTTCATTCCATGCATTACTAGCATATATATATGCATATATCACTAGAGCATACATATAACTTAGTTTTTCATCTGAGTCTATTAGTATATTCTACATCATTTTCTTTAATGTCTGTATTGTATGCCATTACCTCTAATGATATGAGATATATTTAAGAGATGGAAGCCATGGTGGATTATGACAGTCCTTTTAGATGGAGCAAAGTATACAAATAGGCTGTATTTGCACATAAAATATTATTATGAAATAAAATTTCTCCAAAAAATATCTTCTATTTTTAAAGTGAGGGTAGAGATAACTTTGAATGAATGTCATACTCCATGGTTTGGGGAAGTTCTAAAAATAAATTTAATTGACTGTTTTAATAGGATGGATGTCACTTCAAGGATCTTACATTTTTAAAAACAAAAAAAAAATGACCATTTCTGAAGTCTAGACATAATCACATATATTAAAATAAGTCATTTTTTAAAATAGAATGTTATCATTCTCCACATATTTGATATTTTTCACTAATGAACACACTATTATACTAGCATTGTCTCATAATGTGTTATGAGAAAAGCCTACTTTCTTGCCAACATTGTGAATTTAACCAGCATGAGCTAACTAATGACCCTCAGTTAATCTTCTTTTCCCTCCAAATCTTAACTACCCACCCAGATTTTTATAGCTCATTCTTAGGTTTTAAAACATCTTAGAACTTAGAGAAATTTTTTCTTCCCTGCATTGTGATTATTTGCCTATGTAATCTTATCATTTACTTTTTCTAGCAATACCTCTGTAGCACAAAAATCACATTTTCTGTAATTTTGCCACTTTTTTCTTCTAATCCCGAAAGCACAAACTGCATATCTGAAATATATGTTTATTTGAGGCTAATTCTGTTTCTCTCATTGGGAAGTGATCTTTCTCCTATGTTTATGATGCCACGTTCCCCAGGCATGGAACACTTGATGAGCTATTCACTTAAAATTACACAGTAGAATTTTGGGAAAATTGAAACATAAAATTCTCAAGGAAGTCTATTTTGCTACTTAGTACTTCTTTTAACTTTTTAATAATGTGCTTTCAAAATAATATTGTTTGCTTTCTAAATTTTTTACTTTTGCCATACAATCTCCAATAACTTAAAGTATGATAAAAACACAAAAGCTTAAGGAAGCATGTGCTTACCTGTACTTACTATCTAGGGCAGCAGTTCTAAAAGTATGGCCCACAGAGCTCTAGTGTCCCCAAGAAATTTTCAGGGACTCTGTGGACCCTTGGAATTAATTCATGTTTTTGCACCTCTTCAGTCTTTGATGCGAAGAGCCATCCCCCTTCTGCCACTCACCCCACCATCCGCCAGCCCTGCCTCATGTCGACCCTCAACCAGTCACCTTAATCTACTTTAAATTATACTACCCTTATCTTTATGTAGGAACAGGTCTGTCATTTGTATGCCTCTCTCCATCATAACTAGGAAAAGAAAAGTAGAGAAATACAGAAGATCTCAACTCACCAAAGCTAGAAGATGCTGAGTTTTACCAAATAAAGCCCAGTGCTTCACTGCAGCTACTTTCTTTCAAAGGCCTTCCTCTGCCCTCCTCCCTCCTTTTCTCCTACCTTCTCCCTCTGGGATGCTGAACAGCAAACACATGGATCCACTAATCAATCACTATTGGACACACACACACACACACACACACACACACGCACGCAAAGTATTAATTAGCAAAAGTGTTAGTTTCCCTTTTTTGGGAAAAAATCATCTTACTGTTTCCAGATTGTTCTCAAGAGCTTTAGAGGCACTATTGACTGGCAGCACAGAGAAAGCCACAGTCAGAGCAAAACTTTTCTAATGTTTTATAATTGACAGTCCATGTCATGGTGGTTGAGCACTGGGGTCTTGACCTTAAAGAGTCTCCTTCCCTTACATTCACTTCTTTCTTGAAACATGAAGATTGCTTCGATTTGATGCTAAGGCTTACCAAGGCAAAAGCAGAAAAAAAAATAGAGGTGTTTCGAGGACATAAAAATGCTATTGAAGCTTTTCACTTGCACTTCAGAGTCACACATTAGTCCTGTTGTGACCACAAGTATCTCCAGATTCTCACACTTTGTTCTCTCTGCAGCAGAAACCACTCATGTCTAGTTTAAATCCATTCTAAGTCTTTGTAGATTTTCCAAAAAAAGGGCATCTCTTCCGCTGACCAGCACCTAGCCCAGTGCCTGGCATGTAGTAGATACAATACATAAGTGTGGAATGTAAGAATTCAGTGTATCACTCATTCCGATTTACCCTAGGTCTTATTTTCAGAAAAAAAAGACATTGAAGCTGA
Organism: Eonycteris spelaea; assembly: GCA_003508835.1. Classification (NCBI taxonomy): domain Eukaryota; kingdom Metazoa; phylum Chordata; class Mammalia; order Chiroptera; family Pteropodidae; genus Eonycteris; species Eonycteris spelaea. The sequence continues at coordinate 6,493,782 of PUFA01000043.1, read as the reverse complement.
AAGTGAACTATAATTAAAAAGAAAAGAAGGTAAAGTAGAACTAAAGAATTTTTGTGTGTGTGTTTTTATTAAGTAGGTCTCAAAACTGACATAAAGCTATCAATTTTTAGTTTACAAATAAATTACTTTAATCTGCAGGAGCTTAGTATTATTCCCTGGGCAGGCTACATTTTTCCATCTCTTATTCAACTAGAACATCAGGTTCTCTAAGACAAGAGAGTTTTCGGTGTACATAAAAACCGTATATGTCCCAGATTTTCTAGGCTGTCCAAATTTTATATAATTACACTTTTCCCCACAAAGTCAATATGCTTCACACATAAAATCAAGTGTTATTTAATTTTTTATCTTTATTGGGCCTTTATTTTAACTAAAAAAACTTTTTTTAAAGTATCTTTCAAACTATGCATCTATCACGTAATCCACTTTTTCTCTTCCAGAGTAACTAGCATAGAGGCCTGCATAAAGCAGAAGCTTGCCATGTCTATTGATTACTTAACCAATTAACAAATTAATGGACAAATTTGTTATAAAATGACTTCCCTAAAAACTCATTCCTGTCAGGGAAATATAGAAATTAAGGTTTTTCTATGCTTTTAAAATATCTTTAAGGAGGATAATACTATAAAATGACTAAGAAGATAAACTCTGGACTGAGGATTTGAAAGAAAGTATTTCTTCATGCACCACCTTACCCACCTGCCATAAAAAGACTCAACACTTATTTTTCTATACATAACAAAATTTGGTTCTCTAAGGGCCCAAAGTGGAAGGAAGCGGAATAAAGGTGATTATAAAACTTTGGCCTAAGGATCCTTACCATTGTTTACAAACTCAGGGTAGGGAGGAAGGAAGAGAGAGGGAAAAAGAAGGAGGGAGGGAGAACAGGAGGGTAAGAAGGAAGAAGAATATGGTAGACTTACACTCTAAAATTGTATTTAACATTCTTCCATGCAATAATACCCAAATTTCCATCAAAATACCTACGAAGACAGAAATGACAAACTTCACAATATCAAATGATGAGGTTGACAACTATTGCCCGCTACGGGAGGAATTTTCACTGTCTAGGAAGTTAATGGTGTTGACTCTGCGGCCTCCATTGCTCCCTTCCCAGTCAGAGAAAGCCACTCTAGAGTTGCATTGTCCAAAATGGGGCCACTAGTTACACATGCCATTTATATTTAAAGTTATTATTTAAAAGAATAAAATACCTAGGAATAAATTTAATGAAACAATGAAGGACCTATATAATGAAAACTATAAGACCCTATTAAAAAAATCAAAGAAGGATGTAGAGAAATGAAAAGATATTCCATGTTCTTGGATCGAAAGAATCAACATAGTTGAAAGACCTTGTTACATAAAGCATTATACAGACTTAATGCAATCCCCATGAAAATTCCATTGGCATTTTTAAAGAAATAGAACAAAAAAAAATCATCAGATTTGTATGAAAGAACAAAAGCCCCCAAATTGCCAAAGCCATCCTGAGAAAAAAGAATGATGCTGCAGACATCTCTTTGCTCGAATTCAAATTATCCTGCAAAGTGACGATAATCAAAACGGCGTGGTATTGGTAGCAAAACAGACACATGAACCAGTGGAACAGAATCGAGAGTTCAGCAGTAAACCCATATTTATATGGGACAAATAATTTTTTACAAAGAAGCCAAAAATATACAGTGGAGAAAAGAAAGCCTCTTCAATAAATGGTGCTGGGAAACTGGAAGGCCCCCTGCAAAAAATGAAACTAGACTGTTATCTGTCACCACACACCAAAATTAACTCAAACTGGATTAAGAACCTGAATATAATACCAGAAACAATAAATGCATAGAAGAAAACATAGGAACTAAACTCAAGAACCTTGGATTTAAAGAGGATTTTATGAATTTGACCTCAAAAGCAAGGGAAGTAAAAGCTAAAATTAATGAATGGGACTACATCAAACTAAAAAGCTTCTGCTCAGCAAAAGAAATCATCAGCAAGGTAAAGAGACAACCATCCTAATGGGAAAATATATTTGCAGGCAACACCTCCGATAAGGGCCTAATCCAAAATATGCAAAGAACTCATACGACTCAATAACAACAAAAACATAAATGATCCAGTCAAAAAATGGGCAGAGGACCTGAACAGACACTTCTCCCTAGAGGACATAGAAATGGCCAACAAATATATGAAAAGATGCTCAATATCACTAGCTATTAGGGAAATGCAAATCAAAACCACAATAAGATACTATTCACACCTATTAGAATAGCTATTATCAACAGGACAAGTAATAACAAATATTGGAGAGATTATAGAGCAAAAGGAACCCTCATACACTGCTGGTAGGCCTGCAAATTCGTACAGCCACTACAGAAAACAGTACAGAGGTTTCTCAGACAACTAAGAAATGATCTACCATATGATCCAGCAATCCCTCTGCTGGGTATTTACCCCAAAGACTTGAAAACCCATATCCAAAAAGATATTTACACACAGATGTTCATAGCAGCATTATTCACAGTGGCCAGGACATGGAAGCAACCAAAGTGTCCTACGATAGATGATTGGTTAAGAAGCTGTGGTACATATATATAATGGAATATTACTCAGCCATAAGAAGAGATGAAATACTGCCATTTATGACAATATGGATGGACCTCCAGATAATCATGCTAAGTAAAATAAGCCAGACAGAAAAAGTTGAAAATCACATATCTCTTATATGTGGGATATAAACCTAAAAGCAACAAATGAGCAGGACAAACAAACAGAGACTCATGGACATGGAATATAAGCTAGTGGTTACCAGAAGACTATAGACTAGTGGTTAAAAGTGGGGTTGGGGAGGAGGGGGGAGGTAAACAGGGTAAAAGGGATCAAATATAGGGTTTAGGGGGAGGGTGAAGTGGGTAAAAGGGATCAAATATATGATAGCTGAAGGAAACTGGACTTTGGGTGGTAAACACACAATAGAATATAAAGACAACAAATGATAATGTACACCTGAAAATTATATAATTGTATTAACCAATGTTACCCCAATAAATTTAATTTTAAAAAATAAAATAAATTTAAAGTTATTAAAATTAAATAAAATTTAAATTCAAGTTTCTTAACTCAATAGTCACAGTGACTAGCAGCTACCATGTTGAACAGCGCCAGTAGAGAACGTTTCCATCATCACCTAAGATTCTATTGGCCAGGTATACATCTAATCTAGGATCTTGGTGGGCTCTGCCTTTTTAACGTGGTCACTCCCTTTTGTCAACTCTCTATGCAAAACTTTTTCTGGATCTCATTCTAGTTCTTCACTAATTCTCTTGAACTGGACACTTCAGATCATCCTCTGCTCTTTGATCTGCTTCTATCTGGAAAACCAGCTCTAATTTCCCTGTATTCATGCCCCGCCTGTTTCCACACAGAGCTCAGGTTGTCTCTGCCACCACTGTCTGCCCATTGTCTGATGAATGGAAGAAGGCTAGACAATCATTCATAAAGGACTCTGGGTTGAGACTTCCACTAGACCATGCCTCAGTTTCCTGCCCTGCTTAGGTAACTGCCCTGTCCTATTAAGAAACATGTGCTTAAAAGCTTTGAGGTGGGGGTGTCCTGTCCAAACAAGAAGCTGCAACTAGGTATCTATAATCCTGAAGTAGAAGCTCCTGGAAACTTGTTCTTAAAAGTTAGAATTAAAGACTTCTAGATGCCCCATGAGCCTATAATGAATATAAAATGCTCTGAGTGGAAACATCTGAAAGTAAAATATAAAGCATATAGAAGGAGAAAGCCCATAATATATTAAGAAAAATTAATAAGAAAAAGATTCATATCCAGATATTCTATGATTATTGGTTAATATGAAAAAATATTTCAAGCATCCAGATTTTTTGAAAAAGGTAATCTGAAAAAAATCAAATGGCCTCAGACTTCTCTAAAATAAATACTGGATTTCAACAGAGCAATGTCAACATGATTTTGGCAAAAAAATGATTTAATCTAAGAAATTTTTCCCTAGCTAAGTTATTATTCATGGGTAAAGAAAATGGGAAAAAAAGGAAATAAATTGTCAATGTTCTTATTTTAAAATAAGTTTAACTAATGGTTATAAAGCCTTTTTAAAAATGAACAGCCAATAACGTATATATTTGTATTTGTATATATGTATATATATATAAATACATAGTGTGTATTATAGAAACATTTATATATATAAATGTACATTTTATATATTATATCTAAAATGTAAGGAAAATAGTGATAAAAAAAATGAAATTGACAAAATCCTGTTATAAAAATGAGTTCCACATTGGCTTGAGAAAACAAAAGTTTATTGACAAATAAATATAAAGTAAAATGTGCTTTTGAAAAGATAATATTACACTAATCACTAAATTTAATTGCTAATGAAAATATAATCTGTGTAAATAACATCAAAAATTCTGGAGAAAATACAAGCAAGGCAATAGGGTCCATATACCAAAAAAAAAAAAAAGAAAAAAAAGAAAAAAAAAGAAAAGATGAAACAGAAACAAAGACAATAGCACTAAGAAAAATATGTAAGTAATAAATAGCTAGATTGCCTAAAACCTCAATGATGAAATGGTAACTTTATTATGGACCAAGTTTCTATACAAAATAAGATATGTGTGTATTCTTACAACAATGCCACATTATTTACATTATGTGTCTTTAATATCTGTTTGAAAAGTCCTTTCTCAATAAAAAATAAACTTTTTAAAACATTTGAAATTAAAGACAAATACTTAAATGATCTTGAAACAGAGAAAAATTGCAAATAAAGCATAAGAAAATGTCACAAAAGAAAAACAGTTTTGACTATGGGAAATTAAAAAACCTATCTATATTCAGCAAAAAATATATTAAATTATATTAAATATAATATAATTATATTATATTAAAAGGCCACTATAAACTAGAAAAAATAATTGTAATACATATATCAGTCAATGGATTATTATAAATATAATTCAAAAATAAAAGCACTACTACCTTAGTATTTAAAGGGCCCAAGAACATTAAGAGAAAAATTATTCAACTTCATTCTCAACCAAATAAGTACCCATTTTTAAATACTACTTTTCATGCACCAAATCACCAATTTGAAAATAATAATTACACTTCTGCGTGAGGGTAAGGTGAGATGGGCTTGCTCTGGTACAACTTTTCTGGAAAGCAATTTGGAAATTCATATTAAGAACCTTAATATGTTCATACACTTTGACCTGATCATTCATTCCCACCTCTAGGACTCTGCTCTAAGGAAATGATCTCAAATACTGGCAAACACTGAATTTCAGAGATGATCAATGCAAATAAAAAGAAGAGAAAAGAAACTTTCTAATAGAACTAGAGAATAATTAATACAATGAAGCGTATCCAGAAATAAAACGTGTACTTCACATCTATTAAAAATATAGTTTTCAATAATTTAAAAAGAAATGAGAAATTTTCACTATACAATGTAAGTTAAAAACAAGCAAGATATATACAGAATATATATACATTTTTTAAAATGATAATGGTTATATCTAGAAACAAGTCTCTTAAAGTCAAATTGATTTTAAACGTTTCTGTACTACTCACATTTTCTACAACGTGTCTATATTGCTTTTAAAATCAGGGGGAATAATGCAAATACTTTTTATCTGATGTAAAACTAAAATTATGGATTCAGCATCCAAATGGCTGCAGCCTGTGACGGAGTCCATGTGAAATTCATTACCCCAATGTGACAGCTAATTTTTCATCAAGCCCACTTGTGAATAAGCCTTCATGACTTCCTCCATTGTGTTCCACACAATTTAGCACTTGATTATATGCTGTTTTGAGTGCTCTTTGGAGTTCTTTACTATTAATGCATATGTGTAGCATTACCAAATTCGGTAAACATTTATGAAGCATCCGTTCTGTTCTAGGCTCTGTGTTATGCTACAATGTTATTTTGTTTTTTATTTAATTATCACACTTTAAAATATTCTTAGGATTAGCCAATTTTTAAGGATGTTAAAATGAAAAGTGACTTACTCAAAGTCAGAGTAGCAAAACTGAAATTTAATCATAGGTCTATTTCTAGTACCACATGGTAGTTCCATTAAATAGCTTTTGCCCTCCAAGAGAAAGCGTTACATCTTTTACTTTTCCTTCTCACCTAAGGTGACCAGAACACTTAGCACACACTCTGTAGGTTATTTAATTTCCTAATGGGGTTGCCACATGAAGTAGTGCCATAATCCTCTGCTTTTCAATCTGTGTATAAACACTGAGCAGTGTTTATCAAATTCCAGATTTGTGCTGGTTTGTTTCTACACCTATTCAGAGGTTTGTCCTGAACATTTGCCTGTGTGTTGAGTATTTAGCAGATGCAAATGAAAATGTGACAGGACAGATGAAAGCAAACAGCGCAACATTGCACAGGCTAGGCTCGAAGCTGACTTTGTTCGGGAAATTTACAAGCAGTAGTGTGTGAGACAAGATGAGGCACACAGTCCTAAAAGGTTGTCAGCATCCCATGGAGAGTATGTGCAGGCCATGACATGCCCAGACAGGGTTGTGCTCCAGGAGTGGTTCCCTGCCATCCCAAAAGTCCACCATCTTATATAGGACAAACAAGAGCAGCGCCTAGCAAATGAAGAAATAACCTGAGCTCACATGCCAGCCACTCATGGTTGTTGCATGCCTGTGTTTATACCACTTGGATGCCACGAGAATGAGACTATGTGCAGCCCCCGACGGGTGGAGGGAGGGGGTGGGCCACTGGTTCCATCTAGAGCTTCGCCAGGTATTGCTTAACCAAGTACCTGGGATTAGTTACCTGTCGTGGCCTCTTAGGAACTGGGCTGTACAGCAGGAGGTGAGCGTCTGGCAATCAAGAGAAGCTTCATCTGCATTTGCAGCCGCTCCGCTCCCCAGCGCTGGCATCACTGCCGGCATCGCGGCCTCAGCTCCACCTCGGATCATCAGGCACTAGATTCTCATAGGAGTACCGATCACTGATCCCAGAAAGAATGGGGACCACTGTTTCAGGAGTCATAAAATAATTTGTTCAATCTCTCTGCTCTTCCCATGTAAAACGAGAATAGCCAAAGCCCTTCATGCACCCCCCAGCCTAGATTAACTGGGTGCCCCTCCAATGTGTTTCTATGCCTCTGACACTCCCAGCACAGTTCCATGAGTAGCTATGTGTTTATCTGACTTGCCTCTCAAGTCTTCCTTCTACTTGGTCTAATTTTTTCACCAATGTATCCCCAACACCCAATACAAGCAAATAATAGAAAATCAATAAATATTTATTTATTAAAAATAAACATGTAGGTGAATGGATACCTTCTAGCTCTTATATTCACACTTCAATCGAATACACTGGTACAACAGTTTCTGGTGGCTGTAGGCAGCCTCTGATGCAAATTTAATTAACTAGTACTTGGGTACCTTTGTCCCTAATCCTATTTACCTACCTGTACCTTCCCTGTTCCTCCAAGTTCTCTCCAACTGAAAGCTCATCCAGTCCCAGGGTCCAGACAAATTTGAACATGGTGGTCCCATTCTGTTAGGCTGTAGTACAAGTCTATCTACTTTGCACCCTAAGTCTTTATAGCTTCTGATCACATCCAGTGTCAGCAGCCCTACTGAAATTCCCTGCGTTCCCAAGTGGTCTCTTAGGTTGTCATTTTTTTTGCTTTCGGCCCATTTCATGATCAAAATCTTGTTAAGGTACATAACTCCTTTTTGTTCCTGCTGGTCTTTTCCTGTTTCAGACCTGCTCTGTTACCCTGAGACCAGTCCCCTGGGTGTTTAACAGCTGGCCATAGCTGGCTCAATCATTCTTCTCCCAGTATTCATGTCCTCTCACCTAGGTTTCGTCCACACTCACCTGTTGGAATGCAGCCACAGTCTTTAAGAAATTTGGAATCATTGCTGTTGCCTAAATCATTACTCGGCTTAAAATATGCCTTTAAGATACTGACAGGCCTGAGATGCTGGTCCATGTTTCTGCCACTCGGACCCTCCAGGACACACTCATAGGCTGGCCCATCTCAACATGAAGAGCTATCATGGCCACACCCAGATAAGCTGCCTGAGCTTCCTTTGACTGCTAAAAATCAAGTGGTTTTAGTAACTTACGGTAGTTTTCATGTTTATCTTCATCTTTAACTCAATTCAAATATTATTATGATATAAAGTAAATGAATATTGCTTTAACACAATGAAAATACCATTTATATTTCTGTTTGAGGCTTATTTCAGAACTCAGCTTAAAAGTTATTTTGGGTCTTAAGTGACCCGGGTTGCTCAAAATTTTGAATTTGGCTAGCTTTCTGGAGAAAAAACTTCTACAACAAGAGGAAAGTTTTCACAAATGTAGCAGCCACTTTACTTTCAATTCTGCAGTGACTTCAGCACCTTTTCAACAAATTAGTTGCTAGGTATACTAGAAACAAACTTTCTGCCATTATTTCCATAGTGAAATAATATTTTGTAGTTCTGTACTTCCACATGAGGTTCCTTTCTGAATAATTAATTTTTCCTTTCCCTAAAGCTCTTTGGCCACTGAAGCTTAGCCATAAAGTTAATTTATCACAGGCAGGGTGACCAGCCATCCTGGTTCATTGAGGACCAAAGGGTTTCCCAGGACACAGGACAATCAGGTCTAAAACCAGGACAGTTCCAGGTGAACCAGGATGGTTAGTCTCTTAAGTTTACAGAGCATGAAGGAATAGGTACAACAAGAATAACAGTCTGCTGTGACATGCAGAAGAAAGACATAGGACAGCCCGTACCAGACAAGTAGGAAAAGCAGAAATCCCACTAGGAAAAAGAAGAAAGATTTCAGAGTGAAGCATGAGGTTAAGGATTAGGACTATGTCAGGGTTGCTCAAACCTGACATCCCAGGGCCTTTGCTTTAAGACTTGAATCAAGGTGACCTTGAAGAACACAGAAGAACCAAGGAGGTCAGAGGAGGTAAAGTAAAGGAACTTGTGCACCATTTCCCATTTGGTTTCTCGAAGGAAACAACCTCTCAGGGTGATTCTGGGCCAACATGGGGAAGTTGCATCAGAACAAAAATGGCAACTTGACATGTATAGGTGAGGCCTGGAGACAATACTCCCTGTTGAGTCAGTGAGTCAAGAGCCTAAGTCAGGGCTGGAGAGAGGACTTGGTTAGGGCTCAGAAGCTCTATCCTAACAGAAAACAAGGTGGGCTCCTATCAGCAGTCGGGTGGGGCAGAGAAGGTCATCTCTAATCATATAGATAGCACAGACTCCAATAACAACAGCCACAGTCACTTCAGAAAGGGATGGAATAAAGACAGAGGCCAAAAAGCAGAGACCAGAGGGCAACCAGATATCAGCAGGATTCCTGAGAGAAAGACAGTATTTGTACCAAGGAGAATTACAGGCTATGAGGCTTCTCTGTGCACCTGAGGACAAATTGCAATGAAAAGATCAAGGAAAATGTTTTTAAAGAAGAGAAACAAACATCCCTGGAAAGAAATTTGACTACTAAATTGATATGAAAATGGACTGAAGACCTTTAGGAATAGTTTTATATTTTTTTCCTACCAGCAGCAAAAATAATGGTGCTGGTCACTTTTTCCACCACCCCCAACTGCAGACAAAAAAAGGGCATTACTTTTTGAGTACATTTGAGTTGCAATATAAAAAATTGAACTCTACCATATTTCCTTAGTATTCAATTCTAACTCCTTTACTATTTACTATTCTACATATTAGTTCCAAATATACCCCTCACTTCAAATCAGGAGTGATTTCTTCTTCACAATTCTGAATTATTGAGATTGGAAAGATGATGCCATAAAATAACACTGAAGACTTGAGTATCAGAAACTCATTGTGAAATTGAAAGTCTTTTGCCTTTTAAAAAGAATCTGGACATCATTCTTGCAACTGACATGCTTAATTCATAGCCATATTTTTATTCCCATTTTTCCCTCTACTAAAACTAGAAATATTTTTCCAAAAGCATCTTTTCATGCTTTCCTTTTTACTCTGTGCCTTTGTTTTCCATACTTGAGATATAGTGCTATAAAGACATTATAATTTTAGAAATCTCTAGCATTTTAGTAAATTCTAGAGAGAGTTTATCGATAGGTGCCTTTACATCACTCAAAACTTGTAGCATGGGAACTTATCAGCTAAGCTTACACTTAGGCCAAAATGTATGACCATCTTGGCAAAAAACTAGAATTTCTTTCTGACTAGGAATGAATTAAAGTTTCCTTTCTAGAAAGTATACTCATAGTGGTACTCTGTTCAGAGTCAGGTCTGTGCAGGTGTGACTTGGCAGGGTTTGAAAGGTATAATAATAGAAGATATTGTTATAATTGGAGTCACTTCATTCAGATTGTAAGGATGAATTTCTAATCTACTCAAGCAATAAAGGTTGAATAAACTGCATAAAATATCATTCTCAAGAGGCACTGATTCCTATGAAAAATGTACTTTTGAAGCTCCTAAGTTATCACACTGTTAATTTTCTTTATCCTGCTGTTTCAGTTTAGTCATACCTTGGGGCTTATATTCCTTCTCAAATAAACCTAATTTTATGCTCTGACAATTCCCTCAGAAATTTGCTTCCAATGTAGCCAGGGTTGTACACATGCACATCAAGTCAGGCTACATAACTACTCCCCTTGACAAAGCATCAGCTTTTATTCTAACACAAGTTTCTTCCTTTTGCAGCATTTACCCATGGGAAAGTGTATCGTCAAACAATCTTGGTGAAAACGTGACGGATTTTATAGTGAGTGAAGCAACTCCACAAAGATGAGAGTGTCTGAAGAAAATACGATGGCTTTAGCAGAGAGCTAGGAACTGTCCGGCTGGGGAGGTCTTGGTTAATAATCTAAAGGACAGGGGTCAGCAAGCCACTGCCTGTGCACTGAATCTGGCCTGTCACCTGTTTTTTAAAATAAAGTTTTATTGGAGCAGAGTCACTCTGATTTGTTAGCATTTTCATAATGTCTATGGCTGCTTCTGTACTATAATGGCAGTGCTGAGTAGTTGCAACAGTGCCCGTATACCCTACAAAGTCTGAAATATTTACTATCTGGGCTTTTATAGAAAAAGTTGCCAACCCCTGGTCTAGAATCTCGATGGTGGACACATCACACACTGCCAGTATCTTTCCCTCCTGACATCATTAATCAACCAAGACTCTCCTTCCGGATGAAACTGATATGACCTAAGAATCCTTCTCAATATTGGTATCTACCAATATTCACTCAAAGTTGCCAACCTTGGCTTAGAATAAAAAACTCTTAGGGTCATGAAGGGCAAAAGAAAGATACTCCCATTCCTCATAAACTATATAAACTAATGATTAAATCATGGTTGTTCTCCAACTATCCATTTTCCTTGATTTCAGTAAATTTAAGTGTACTATCTGGTTTTCCAAACTAGATCACTGGGCTGGTAGAAACCACAGGGATCATTCAGTTCTCCCCTTCCACCTTGGAGATTCCTGAGAACTTGGTACCATCCCATCAATTACTGAACTGAACCTTGTCTAAGAATTGCTAAGGAATTTTTTTTATCAGGACAAAATCACCTGATTAACAGCAAACTGAGACTGTCCAATGAATCATTATTCATTCATTCATTTATTTTTAACCTCAAACCAATTTCATTTTTCTCTGTCACTGCAGAAAGGTCATCATCCTCAGTACTTTCTCACTTAATCGATTGCCTTGCCACAAAGCTTTTCTTGTGTGTTTGCTTTTTAAGAATCAGACTTACAAGAAACTTGTCATACCAGTGCTTGTTAGCCAAGGAAAGAGAATATAATTGCACTTTTTCTTAAACCGCCCCCCCTTTTCTCTAAGCATATGCCCAGAAAAGCTACAGGGGAGCAATAATTTATAGCTGGGTCTTAAATGAGGATTCTTCAGCAGCTACTTTACTCTTCTCTAACTAAATGAGAAAGCACTTAACAAAAGCACTTAAAAGTGCCAGAGAATACCCATGATACAGAAAGAATTATTTATCTTTCACTTAAGTACCGCATAATGAAATATTATTAATAAATGAAAATTGATCTTCCTTGAAAATTACAAAGCTCAAATCTCTTTCCTACCAATGTTGAGATCCCTTTCTCAATGCCAACCCACAAAGGAAAAGCGAGTTCACTTCAGATAGCCCCAAGATGTAAATCTAAGGTTTTATGGTTTTGCTGTTGGGTTCTCTAGCGGTACACTTTGCCAGTATCAAATTATAAGCATCTGAGTCAGTAAGTGTTGAAGGTTATTAAAGATCCTCATAGTCCCCAGCACATCTGAATGGTAAAATGATTACTGGGGAATAGTAGACACTTCTTTAAACTTATTTCCACAAAACAATGTTAATAATAGTTATTAGCACAAGTTTTTCTTATTGCTTTGTGTCTTTATTCTTTAATCAGCACTTCCAAACTTCAAGCTTAAGAATGCAAGATATACTATTAATATGTAGTAAATGGCATCAGAAAATGGCTAATGCTCTAACTCTTTGAGACTTTGAGATGCTAAAACTGAAAAAAGTATGGAAATTAGGATTTGTTTGTTGAAAGTTCCAACATACCTCTTTCTAAGGTGTCTTCTGTACAAATAGTCACTAAATAGACACTCTTCCATGACTGAGATCTCAAAAGATCTTGACTTGAGGAAAGGAACAAAAAAGGCAAGAAATGTTTCACACCCATATAAAAAAGCTCTTAAAATAGCTGTAAGTCTTTTTACATTTTATCAAATAACCCAAACACAAATCATCCCATACCTAAAACCCTGCCATGATTACAAGACAGTGGTGTCCTTAGGACCGCAAAGAGTTAAGCACCATTAATATGGGGAATCAAACAGATGTGAAAGCTTAGATAACTCAAGTCTAAGAATGAACTTGGTGAATAGTTCAGCATGAAGGTTAGATGACTTGTTAAAGGTCACAGAAGAGGCTACAAAGCAGGAACTGTGATAGAATATTTTAGGCATTTGTCTCTACCCTCTGCCATTTTCTATAGAGCATCAATTATATCTCCGGCTCTGGTAACTGATGACCACAGAGACGACCAGCATTGAAAGTAAATTCTACACTACAGCAAATCACTGTTCTGCCTTTGATCAGAGAAGGTAAATTCTTCCAGGCCCTTTCAAAGCTCTCTAGAATATACAACCTCATTATTTCCATGCTATCTTTCTAAAATTGTATTGTAAACTAAAACATTTTAATTCTTTAAAAAGTAAGTTTTCATGCTTAATCAAAGTTTGTTAAAACTAAAGTCCTTCATTCATTACATGCTGTCAGTTTTCCACAGATTCTTCTTTTTACATTCATAATCATTTTTGCTCTATTATGAACAGAAGTGAAGATTGGTGAAGTTCCAAAGTCTGTGTCAGCCAGATATGCCAAGGAACAAGTGCATAGTAAGGAGAAATGACCTGAGGAAATGAGAGAATAAAATTCGTGGTAGAAAAAGAAATTGAAATGGGCACTGAAAACTCTTTCACCTGCATCATCAAATTTCCTCTCTATTGGATTGTTCACTTTGCCTGCTCTCATTTCTCTCTTCTTAATAATAGCCAAACAAACAAAAAACAGGCTAGAAAAACCTTCCACTGCTATCTACAGCCATATTTCTCTGCAAAATTCTTAAAGAATGTAGATACTTGTTATTTCACTGTCTCCAATGACCATCCTCCCACATCTCTTCAACTCATGTCCTTCAGGATTTTATCACCTATCACACCAATGAAACCTCCCTGTTTATAAAGGTCCCCAGAAACCCAAATTCAAAAGCCAGTTATCAGTCTGCTTTACACTTGAATTCTCAGCAACTCTTAATACAATTGAGTTCTCCCTCTACTTTGGTACACTTCCCGCACTTGGCTACCAGGTCTCCCATATTCTCTGGCCTACCTCCGTGCCTTTCTGTCTCCATCTCTTTCATCAGTTGCCCTGATCTTCTAACTTTGGAGCACCCCAGGCACCCCATTACCTCTTTTCTATCCATAATCATTCCCTTGGCCATGTCAACTAGACTCCTGTCTTGTAATGTAATCAATATGTGTCCAGTCTCACATTTATATCTCCAGTCTACACCTCTCTTCAACTTCATGTAAATTTCTAAATAGCATACCAAACTCTTGATCTTGTCCTCCAAACCTGCTTTGCATGTCATCACCACTTCTGTTCATGGCAACATTCTTACACTGCTCAGACCCAAGGCATGCTTGATCTCTAACTTTCTCTTAAAGCCTACATCTAATCTGCCAGGAAATGATGTCCATTTTCATTCCTTCCACTGTTAGCCCCTGGCCTCCATCAATAACATCGCCCCTTGGCAACACAACTTTCTTAACTGGTCTCTCTTCTTGCTCAATTGTTCTCTAGCAGTCTTTTCTCATCACAGGCATTCATTTAACTTAAAAGCTAATGTTATGTCAATGGCCTACAGAACTCTAATAGCCTGCTTTCCCAACCCTGGATTCTCCCTCCACTCTCTGCCATTCACTCTTAGAATTCATCTCCTATCACTTTCCCCTGTGCTCACTTCACAGCAGCCATTCCGGCCTCTTTGCTGTCCTGTAATTAAGTGCACCAAGCATGCTCCTGCTCTAGGGCCTTTGCACTGACTGGCCTCTCTACCTAGAATGGTCTTTCCAAGTATCAGCCTGGCATACTTCTTTGCGTCCTTTAATTTTTGCTCAGATGCCCCCTTCCTATGGAGCACTATTCTGAAAACCCTTTTCAAGGTTACACCTTCCCCTGTCAACAATCCAGTATCCTGCAACTGGCTCTCTTTCTTTTATTTCTAACACATATCAATTTCCAACATTCCATTTAATCCACTAATTCATTATGTTTATTATGTTTTGCCAGTCTTCCCCCACTGGAATACAAGGCTCCTGAAAACAAGGATTTTTGTTAGTTCTGTTCACTTGTGTATCATAAACACCCTGAGGAGACTTGGCATGTAATTGGTGCTCCAGAAATATGTTAAAACTAAATGAATAGTAAATCAGAAAAAGAGCCAGAATGCAGAATTTGTGAATGGCAGAAATCACATAATATAAAACAAAAAGAAAAAGTAGCTTATATCTGATATTGGCTACAAATCATGCATTACATTTTTCTCTTTCCTCAGACTTGTCCATGACCTCATTGATCGCACTTTCCCCTTGAAAATAACTAACCATTAGCAGTAATCGTCCTGAGCACATAGGTGACAGCATATACCTTTACTCTCTGGAACGAATGAAGAGCTGGGAAGCAGGGGATTTCCTCTATTCCAAGGCTTCAAGCAAAAAAGACAAGGCATGCCAGTGAACTTAAACTAAGTAAGCAAAATATGGAAATATTATTTCTTCTCATAGCTAAGTAAGAATTTTTTTTTTTTTTGTCTTTCACCATAAAACTTAAAAATGATTGCCATGGTGTCAGACTCATGTCAAACTTTCAAGCATTGGGGGGAAAGTGAACTGATTATTCACATACAGGAATGTCAAATGGTAGCACAGGAAACCAGTTTCCTACAATAATAATATAAGTGGGTATATTAAAGGCCAGAGGTATAAATCTATAGACTAAGCCAAATTCTCTTAACCTAAGTCTCTCTATTGTTAAAAATCAGATAGCTTAAGATGTGCAATTATAAACGATGATTTTTAAATAAAGAAAACTGATCAATTTCCTTTTCTTCCTTTACTGAGTTGACAAGCATGACTCAGTCAATTGAGGTAAAGGCAAAAATTAAGAAATTGACCCAAATAGTATCTAGAAGCAGCACTATACCATAGAAAGGAAGCAAACCCACCTGAGACTTTCAAAATTATATTTGACTTATCAGCCTGTCATGCTAAGCAGTGGATGATAAAGATGAAGATGGCTAATGAAGAAGAATGAAAGGAGGATAGTGGTGTGCAAGAGTGAAAAAATAAACTTACTTATGAAAGGAAAGCCAAAGTCTCACATTTTTTCTTCATCCTAAGTTCTATTAGTATAAATATCTCATGAGATTGAATTTCTTTCATATGTCTATATTTACTCTTCTATTAAATGACTAGAGAGGTCTTTTGTCCATTTTTCTATCAGACCATTTATCTTTTCTTACTGAATCATAGATAATATCTCCATATAATGGATTTTGACAATTGTTAAATGTTATATGTGCAGCAAATATCTTCTTACAATTTGTTACTTGTATTTTAATCTCCATTAGGTATCTTTTTGGGAAACAGAGGTTCTTTGTTTTAACTGTGAATTTTATATAACTTAGCCTTAATATTTAGTATTTTTGCTTATAGCTTAAAAAAATTCTCTCTTACTCTGAGGTCATAGAGATATCCTTCTATATTTTCTTCTAAACATTTTAAAGATTTGTCTTTCATGATTATGTTTTTGATCTAGCTAGGATGGATCTTTGTGTGTATGACAGTATACAGGGGTCCACATGATGATGGGTAACTCTCCCAGCACCACTTACTGAAAGTTTATTTTCGTTCAATGATAGCAGTATCAGCTCTGCCATAAATCAGGTTTCTAAATACACTTAGATCTATTGCTGGACCTTCTATTGCACTTCATCAATCTGCTGTATACCTTGTGCCAATACTACATTATTTTCATCAGTAGAGCTTTATATTACTTCTTACTCTATGTTAGATCAATCCCCCCTCCATATCACCTGGTTTATCTTCTTAAGGAACATCTTGACTATTCTTCACTCTCTGCTCCTTCATACAAACTTTAGAGTTAGCTTGTCAAATTCCACAAAAATCCCTTTTGGGATTTTGATTCAACTGCTTTTAATCTATATATCGGTTTAGGAAGAACTGACATCTTTATGTCAATTGTCAATTCTATGATTGTCAATTCTTCCCATCCATCAGCATAATATATCTTTCCATTTACTCACATCTTCTGTAAATCTTCCAACAAATTGTTCCTAAGACTACACACTTTTGTTGCTAATGTAAATGGTACCATAATTTTCATTGACTTTTTAAATTCTTTTAATACTCTATGTAAAAATGCAATTCACTTTTTAAAATATTGATTTTATACTTAGATGAGCTTATATTTCTCAACCTTCCTTGAAGCTAGGTTTAGCCATATGTTTGAAATCTGGCAAATGAAATAAGAATGAAAAGGAAATAAGTCACTATAGACTATCTCATATAAGTTTTGCATATGCTCTTCCATGTTTTCTTCCTGTCTACTGGCTAGAATTTTTTTCTTCTTTTTTTAAAATGTATTTATTTAAATTAGTTTCATGTATACAGTTCATTGGTTAGACATCTATATAGTTTATAAAACGATCCCCCCAATTGCTCCTCCTTTCCCTGGCCCTCCACCTAGCTATCATATTAATGCTAACTGCATTCCCTCTTACTGGCTAGATTTTAATACTCATAGTGATCTTGGAAATTAAATGTTGAGCCCATCTGTTGACCTGGGTCCCTGAAATATCATGCTACACAGAGCTCCACATGCCACACACAGCCTCCTACCAATTAGAAACAACTATGTTAGACTATTGAGTGAAAGAAAAAATACACTTATAGTTTTAAAGCCATTGAAATTTTAACATTTATAACAATTATGTTGTTCAAATTGTCTGCTTATCTTAACACAAAGAAAGGTGTGTTAAAAATTCTCTTGCTATGATTGTGAATTGTTCAATTTCTGTTTATAGTGTGTAAATTTTTGTTTTCTATATTTCAAAAGTATATTAGTAGGAGCATTTAAGCTTATAATATTGCATCTTTCTGGTTATTCAAAACTTATCAGTTATGATTCTCTTTGTCTCTAGAAATGCTTTATGCTTTAAAAATCTACTTCGTCAGACATTAATATAGTTATGCCAGCTTGAGGTGGGGAGGTATTTGAGTGGCATTATCTTTTTCTATTTTCGAACTTCAACTTGAGTCTTTATATTTTACTATGTTTTTCATAAATAGCATATATTCCAGTTGTCAATGTTTTTATCAAGTCTAAGTGTTTTTTGTTTTTTAAGTGTAGTGTTTCTACTTACATCGATTGTGATTACAAATAACTCATCTGATTTTGTACTTTCTATTTGCCATGCTTTCCCTCTTTATCTTCTTGCCTTTTTGTAGATAGTCTGCGGGTTTTAATGTTGCTCATTCCCCTTAATTTTCTTCCCTCTACTTCTTTAGAAATTGTTCCACCAAATTTTTTTATAATTACTCCAAAAAGTTTAATTCCTGCTGAAATTTACAAAGTCCCAAGTTAACCTATAGTAAGACCAGAATCTTAGAACTTTTTACTGCAATCACCAATCGCGATTACTGTTTAGGGTTTTTATTTTTTAACCCCATAAATTCTAATTTTTTGAATAACCTGCTCTGATTAGCATTTTATACAATCTTTGCATAGGTTTTTCATCTTCATCAGTCACGTCTTAGCATGATTTCTTTTGTAAATATTTAGTAAATCTAGAGTTAGCAAAGGGAAATAAGAAAAGAAAGGATAAGAAACAATGAAAAATGACATATTATCACATTGACTCCCACTTCCTAATAGGCTACAAGGAGTAATCATCCTCTGAATTAGAGCATGGAAAAGGAGGAGGAAAAAATTATATACTTGGCTGTCTTATGGTTCCTGTGTAAAATAGTTAAGTTTGTCCTATAAGAAATTGGCTCCTCCTGTACTTTCAGGTTTCTCATCTGGCCCCTTGAGTGGCACCATCAAGTGCAGATACCATGCTCTGCCATGTGGCGTTCTGTCCAAGTTTGAAAGTGGCAAAAATAGCCAGAGACACCATGTATGCAGTTGGATAGCCTGATGGCACTACAGTAGTCAAGGAGGGTAAGTCATTAACTGTCCCAAGCAGAGGAACTATATCAGCTGGAGAGAAGACCAGAGGATGCAGCAGGTGTTGAGGAGGATCAAGTGACTGAGGGTCTGGGAAGCAGGTGGAGTCAAGGGCATCTGAAGAGATTAATTAGATTCATGAGATTGATGCTTATACATTCCTTACATTTCAGGCTTTTTTTCTGGAACCATCTTTCTTCTTTCTGAAATATATTCTTCAAAGTTCTTCTAATAAGAGTCTATTGTTAGACATTATTTATCTGTCTATGTCAAAAAATATTTTTGATAGGTATAGGACTCTAGGTTCTCTAATACCTTGAAGTTATAGTTCTGCCATCTCAGTCTACTTGTTGTTCCTTTATAACTACTATTACTTTCTAGCTACTTTTTCTTATTTATCCTTGTCTTCAGTATTATACTTCAGATTCACTTTTAGGTATCCAAATATGAATTTCTTTGTATTTATCCTACTTAAAATTTTTTGGCTCCCTGAATATAATAATCTAAGTTCTTCAATGCTAGAAGATTCTAGATAAATATTTTCTTTTAATATTGCCCATCCCCATCCTCTCTATTCTCTTCTTCTAGAACTAATTATCTTCTGTGTTGGACCTTTCCATTCAATACTGCATTTCTCTTAATATGTCATATTTCCATCTTTTTGTTTCTCTGAACTGGATTCATGTAATTTCTTCAGTTCTACCTTCAAGTTTACCAATTCTTTCTTTAGCTATGTCCAATCTACTATATAGTCTAGTCACTGAGTTTTTAATTTCAATTACTACATTTTCCATGTCTCTAAATTTTACTTCTTTCCAATCTAGTTTGATGGTATTATTCCCCATATTACACTTCCATACATTCTTACTTCTATAAACATGTTAAACACATTAAACACATTTATTTTATAATTCTGGTAGCTCTAGTCATTGTAGGTCTGTTTCAGCAGTTTTCTTTTCTATTGAAAGGGTTCAATGGGCCCATTTTCAAAGCCTGCAATGCTGCATCTCTGGCCCTTCTGCTATCATCAATCACATCTCTCTCTAGCCACAACTGAAATGATTCTTTGTGCTTAAAGACTCTCATGATTAGATTAGGACTACCTGGACAATCCAAAATAACCTCGCATTTTAAAGTCCTTAACTTTAATCACATCTACAAAGTGCCTTTGCCATGTAAAGCAACATATTCACAAGTTCTGGGGATAGGGATATGGACATCTTTTGGGGCCTACCATAGTAACCTTAGCAAAGTTAAACAAACTTTTTTGAACATCGGTTTTCTCATTTGTAAAACGGAAATAATTATACCAATGTCTAACATGGTGCCTGGCAAATAGTAGGAATTCCATATATTTATTAAATTAAATAATGAATATGTACATTATGAGTTTGTTGGAAGGATTAAATCAGATTCTATAAGCAAAATACCTAGTATAGTGCTTAGAACATAGACTCATCCAAAAATTGGCTGTTCCTGTTGTCTATATGGCACCATTCTTCTTTATAGAACTAATCAAAGCAGGTAGTCCATGAAGCTTTAGAATATGAAAAAGATGTCATAAATGTCAGAACTTATTGAACAAAGTCTGCAATGCTAAAAGACAAAATGTTCTTTTTAAAGAACCCAACTCTACATTGACCTGTAGTCAAACTAAACTAATTCTGTTCATGAGTAAATATATTAGCATAGAATTCACTTTGGCTTATCTCACAAGGCAAAAGTACTAACTGCTGGGTAATTCAGGCTCGTCCTCTGTCTAGTGTTAATCCCTTTTGGATATGAAGGTTCATGTTCCAGACTGAGTTCCTTTTGTGATTTGGGGTTTGGGGATTTTTGTTCTGTTTTGTTTTATTTTTTGTTCGATTGTCGTTTTGAGTTAAGCAACTGCCACAATTAGGTAGAAAGGCATCCTAGCAGGCCAAACTCTGACACCTCTGCAACCCTCTTGACTACCATATGATTTTTTGAGCTAAGAAATCACAATATTAAACAGAATTATGTTCTCTGTGATCAAAATAACAATTTACTCCAAATCAGCTCCCAACAACTGGCTATCTCCCTAACTAGATTTATGCGAAGCCTCTATTTCAGAAATAAAAATTATCAATTCCTTGGCATTGTCATTTTATTACTGTTTTGTGAGTTACCATTCACATGGCATAACTATTATCACTTGAAAATTCATTTAGTTCTAAGCATTCCAATATACGGAACATTTCAGAGTATACTCTATGGGCCAGAAACTCTTTTTAACTATGCAACTAAGACAAGTCTTTGCCCATAAGAAAGAAAAAAAACTGTCTAGTTGAGTAGGCAGAGGTAATTTTTTTAAATCAATAATGTAAATCGGAATGTAAAAAAATCCTTAAGCAACATATTTTAGATTAGAAAGAATTTGTAACTAGTTTTCCAAGATTTATGCCATATCATTCTGTGCTCTATCTCTAAGAGTTAACATATTCCAGTATCTCTGATATATGTAACAAACAGCCTGGGAGTTTCAAGATTTATGAGTCAAACACATGGAGAGATATTTATAGTTTATAAGCAAATAACAGGTAATTATGTTAAGCAATTATTAAATTAAATTAAAATAATTATCTAGTAGAATAAATTGGAAAAAATAATTTTAAGTCTATTTTTATTCAAATTAATCAGTCAAAAGAATCATATATAAAACCATAGCTCTGTAACATTTGGTTACTTGTTCTTTTATACATTCTCCTGGTGGCCTAATAAAATGATGATGATTCCAGAGAATCAAATGTATTCTGACATTCTGAATTTTTTCAATGTAAGTAAGGTAACAATAGCCTATGAGATTGGTCAGGATTGGCTAGTTTATACTATTGTCAACAAGTTAACTCCAAAATCACATGGCTCCAAATGATAGAGGTTTATTTCAACACTCCCTCATCATACTCGCTGAGGGATGCAGGCTGATGGAGCCTCCACCATCTGGAACATTGCCAGTCAGTGGAGCATGGATAACGGCACTTGGAAAATCCTACCTGGGGTCTAACAGGCTTCTGCCTACAAAAGACCCTTATCACTTCTGCTATTGGCCAAATCAGATCAGACATCTATGTCCAATTTTGGTGCCTGAAATGTGCCTGGGAAGGTGGGCAGAATTACTAGTGAACATCCTTAATGATTAGAAAACAATAGTCATTTTCCAGTTAAAATTAGCTTATACGTAGAGTTACATGCACTGTTTCTGATACTGCTTCTTTTTCACTTTCAAAGAGCCACAACCTTCAGAATCTTAAGTGAAGATGCTCCTCTCTAACACATAAAGAATTTACTTTCTAAACTGCTAACCTCTAGAATGCTTCTATGCCTATTTAGACACCATAATTTATATATACAACATAATTATTATATATAAATGCGGACTTGCTATCCAAATAAAATAAAATTCAAACAGTGTTGCCATTTGTTCATAAAGCTACTATTATATTTAAGGAAAGCATTCATTGATAGTTTGACAGATTATTATATTTTACTCCTTAATAGTATCAGCTAAAAATTCAGAGGACTTACAGAGCAAGGGCACAGCCCTGTCAGAAATCCAGGATTCAAATGAGCCAAATTGGACTTCCTGATATCACAGGGTGAATCTGCAACACAGCCTCCCAATCACTAAGTGCTAAGATAATTTTTACATTTTCTCTTCTAAAGAGAAGGTCAAAGCATTATCTTCAGGATGAAAATTGTTTTCCACCTTAGAAAAGTTAATTTTTAAAATGATATAGAAATAATTAATTTGGAGATGACAAAAACATAACGAGATTTATTAAACTATGGAATCTAGTATCATAGAAAGAAAGTGATCACCCATAGGAAATTTTATAGCCATATTGCAGAGTGATCAAAAGAATACTGCATGGACTCTTCGAAGAGTTTGAATACTATTCTGGACTCTACCTTTCCAGTGGTGCACTCCTCTGTTTTAATTTCTTATTGATTCCATTCACTTTACTATTAATGACAGTTTGTGAGGGCTCTGTTCACATGTATACTATCATGATCGTGCCATGGGAAACCCAAGCCGTAAGTGAAGGTCGATGGCATTCAGGAAGCATAACACTTACAACAATTATTACTTTGCTTCTAATAGTTTTGTTTATCTTTTACGGGAGCAGGGTGGTCGTACTTGGTAACTTAAATGGGCCTCACTTAAACATCAGGAATTTCCAACACTGCAGACAAAATAAGAAATAAACACTCTAAAGCTGAAAAGAGTTCGGGTAAGGGGGATAGGGAAGCTTGCCAGGAAGGTTAGGGGTTGGGGTGGGGAACAATGTCCCAGACAGAAAATAGCACATGCAAAGTAGCAGAGATAAAAGGATGAGTGAGTATTACATGTGAAAGGATCTGAAAGAAGT
Source organism: Eonycteris spelaea (assembly GCA_003508835.1). Classification (NCBI taxonomy): domain Eukaryota; kingdom Metazoa; phylum Chordata; class Mammalia; order Chiroptera; family Pteropodidae; genus Eonycteris; species Eonycteris spelaea. The sequence continues at coordinate 6,470,542 of PUFA01000043.1, read as the reverse complement.
TCAGGAAGGCCAAATTGTAGTAGAAGCAGGAGAGAGTGACATGTGTTGAGATGGGACTTTGCATAGCCTTTTGAGCTCTAGGCAAGAATTTAGACAATACAAATGGCAAAGAAAACCAATGAAAGATGTTAAGCAGGACATGACATGATTAATTTCATTGTTATGTTGTTACTTAACATAAAAACAACATGAATGTAATATAAACATATCCTTCTATAGCTATTTTTGTTAAGAAAAAACAACTATATCTAGAATTTCATTTGAAATCCTACCTCAAATTAGGGGGCATCCTCCCTCCCGACCTACTGGATGTTTGAGTGCTTGCCATCTCATCAGGAGAGGAGAGTCATGAAGCAGTTAACTTCACAATTACACGACTTGCCATGTCATTTCAATGTTCCTTTTGGAGTAGTTGTGTTTAGCTAATTTTAGCAGCACAGTTCATAACAGTGATAGTTTTATTTATTGTTCCTCCATGATGTCAATTTGTTTAGTAACTGTAATATTGTTTCTATTGTTTTTATTTCCTTGGTATTTACTGTTTTGTTGGGATTTTTAAAATTAAGTTTAATTACTAAACACTGACTATCTTATATAGCATATTCTTAAATACAAAAAAATATAATAGGTATAAAAGAAATTAACAAGTATACAGCCTCATCATAAAGAAATTAATGCAGAGGAAAGTGCTTACTGGTGTATGTTAAGATAAATAATTTTCCTAATGTTAATTATTGAAACACTCATTAATTTTTGGAATAATTGGGTTTATTTAATGGGATTTTTTTTTTTGGTATAACATGAATGTCTATTTTGAGTTTCAGTAATGCACAGAAATGTCTCTCATTTTAAACTAATGATAATTATATGTTTATTTCTGAGATTATACAGACTGTTTTGGAGAAATTTTATCCTGGAAAAAGGCAGATGATAAGAGTGGATGTCTGTTTGCTGAGGTGTCTCATCAGCAGCACTAGTGATCATTTGAACCAGATAATTCTTTGTTGTGTTTAGAGACTGTCCCATGTGTTGTAGGATGTGTAGCAACATCCCAGATCTTACCTACTAAATAATAGTAGTTCTCCTGTCCTTGGTTGGGACCATCACAACTGTCTTCAGACATTGCCAAATGCACCCCGGTTTCTGAGAACACTGCCCTGAACCAGTTAGGTGATTAATGCAGTAGGTAGGTTGGCCTGATTGGCTGAAAAGGGGAATAAAGAGGAGTAGAGCAGGTTGAGAAGTATTTGGAAGGTAAAAGCACCTGGATTGATGACAGATAGGGTGTCCGAGATATCAGAGGAAAAAAGAAATAAGACCAGATTTGTAATGATCAACTGCATGGCGCCATCTATCGGGTTAAAGAATAAGAGGAGGGTGTTGATGAAACCAATGAATTTAATTTTTTCATGTTGATTATGAATTTGAGGTGCTTAAGACACATCAAAATAAAAATTTTTGTTATGAAAAAAGTTTGAAATTAAAATTTTATTTTTTCTTATTATTCCAGGCATTTTAAGAAAAAGAGGAACAGTAGAGTATAAAGAGTATAAAATGCATTAAATACTTAATTATTTTACTCAATTTTTACTTTTTTTTTAATTGAGGTACAATTGGCTTTATAATGTATGTGTTTGGGTATTCAACATAACTTGACATTTATATATATTGCTAAAGATTACCATAATAATTCTAGTTAACATCCAGGATTACAATTTTGATGTCAAATTTTACTAGCATAATTCCTAGAATATTCGCTCTTAGTCAGATCCTATTTCTAGTTCTCTTCTATCAACCTTGTAACTGTGAACGTCACCGAGAATTTTATTTTCAGCCCTTTTCCCTATATATGCTCATCCAGCCTTAGACTTCAAATATCACTTATGCTATGTAACATTATAATCACTGCAATTTTTTGTGAATTCTCTCAAGGAGTTTTACACAGCCTTGTGCACATGCACACATGCATACACACATACAGACACACTTTCTCAGCACACCTAGAAACACATAAAATATAGAATAAGCGTTTTTCTTAAAAATTATAAAGAGTTTAGTTAAAATAATATATTAACAATATCACATGATGTGTGGATGTATTACATTTATATCCCTAACTCGCAAAACCCAATTACCTAATTTATAACAATTTTTTATTCCTTTCCCACAACAAAACAAAATTTCCTTGGAGGCCCTTGCTCCTAGGTTCAACTTCCAAGCTTTTTCTTGGACACAACTCCATGCATTTAATCTCATAACTGGCGGAAACTCCTTTTCATCTCTACTTCGTAAGACTGGAATCTCTCTTTTCTGTTAGTGCTGGAATCTCTTTTTTCCCTACTTGCTGTGATTTCCTCATTCACAGTCTTTCGGAAAGTTACCGAACAGGCAGTACTACAATTCCTCTAGCCTGTCTTTAGCATGCAGCACTCATGCTGTGGGAGGAGTTAGTGCAGAGAACTGGGAACAATCTTTTTGTCTTTTTTTTTCTTTCCACCATTGCTTTTGTCTGTGTGTCAAATAGTTCTCACCCCCAATGACCAATCTTCCAATTCTTTTTAAGAAGACAATCCTAAATAACTGTCTCATCGCATGGGAAATTTCTTTGAAATCCATTTCTTTAGGTTTGACCTTTCTCCTGAATTCCAGCACTAAATTTTCGAATTCCTGCCACTTGCCTAAGCCTGGACCACCAAACTTCTCCCCACCCCACCTCCACTAGTTTGCATCAACAAATGCCACAGCTTTTACTCACACCGCCCTCCCTCCCCCGCACCCACCACCACCACCACCACACCACTCCATCAGCAAGTCCAACTGGCTCAGCCCTCAAAATGTACCTAGAGTTTGCCCACTTCTGACCCATCCATGACCACCTTCTAACCCAAGTCACCACCATCATTTACAAGAACTTCCTCCCCGGACTCATCACTTCCATTCATACTTTCTTTGAGTCCATTCCCCTCTCAGGGATCAGAGTGATCCTTTTAATACATAAATCATAGAATGTCTTCTCTTTGTTTACCACTGTTCCTGTGTGCCCTTACTAAAAACAAACTTCTTGTGCTACAAGACCCACACAACTGGCACCCCTGCTGCCCCATCTGAACACATCAACCCTCGCTGCCCCTCAGTGATACTGATTTTCTCATCCTTGACATGCATTGCTGGTTCCTGACTTGCAGCCTTTTCATCTACTGTTCCTTCTGCTTGGAGTTCTCTTACTCTAGGGCTTTTTATGAGTGGCTTCTCATCGCTTGGGTCTCTGTTAGAAAGTCTTCTCCCCAATAGACATTTCCTGATAATTCTAACAGATTCCCTCATCCCGTCACTCTCTTTCCAATATTTTCTTATACTTTATATTTGGTGCTTATGAGAATCTGCAATTTTTTTTCTCCCTGGTTTTTGTCAGTGTGCCCCTACTAGGAAACATGCTCCATAAGAGCTGGAGCCTCATCTGTCTTTTGTTTAACTTCTCTATTCTGAGCACCTAGAAAGTGTATGTCATTCATTCCTTTGTTAGCTAAATTAATATGTTACAGATGGTTCGGACCTACTAGTTTTAAATTTATCTCATATTTGCCTTCATCGACCTAAATTCTCTATTCTAGTTAAATGGCATAACCTTCTACTTTGTGGCTAAAAATATCAGTCATCTTTACTTCCTTCTCTCCCTTCACATTGGTTTGTTTTTCTAGGCCTTTCCATTCTACCTCTAAACTGTCTCTTGAGTCCATAACTTCTGTCCTTTCACAGGGTCCAAAACATTAAAAGTGGCCTCCGAATGGATCATTCTCTACCTGCCCTTATTGATATTCTTCATAAAATATAAATTTTACAATGATTCTTTTATTCTTAAAAAAAGTTTCCAATTAATAATAAGAAAAACTTTAAAAACACCTTAACATGTCTTTTAAAACTATTCCCACTCTGGTCCTCTACCTTCTTTTTCAGGTGTATTTCTATTTAGTTTTTAAGCTTCCTTTCCATGTACTGACATGTACTGTGTGCTTCTTTAGAATGAACTTTCTATCATTCCTTGAAAACATCATAAACTTTTTGAATTTTTTTAAATCATGTTCAAGCTATTTCTATGGACTGGAATTCCCTTCCTTCTCCCTTTCACTGAGAGAAATCCATTTATCTTCTTCAAATCCTATTCAAATGCCATATCCTCTGTGGAATTCCATTATCCTGTCAGGAATTAATAATTCCATGCACTATGCTCCCATATCCCTGACATAAGCATTTCTATTACAACACTTAAAACGATGTGACATACATTAAAGCAACTTTGTGTGTGTCATCCTAGTAAATTATGAGGATCTAGAGAGACAGAAATTGACTTGTTTATCTTCCAAAGTATCCCGTGAAACTTAGCAAATTCTATGAATATATAGGCTCTTTTATTACATTGAGATATTATGAGCTATTTTATTACATTGAGATATACATATATATAAAAGAAAAAAGCCCAAAATAGCTCAATGTAACAAAATAGCCCAGAAAGAAAACCACACCTATATGGTCCATCAATCTGACAAAGGAGACAAGAATAAACAATATATATTGTAAAGAGATGGTAAAGACAGCATCTTCGACAAGACAAGCTGGGGAAAAGGGACAGACACATGCAAAAAAAAAAATTAAACCAACTTCTTACAGTATATACAAAAATAAATTCCACATGGATTAAAAGGCTTAAATTTAAGACCTGAAACTACAAAAGTCCTAGAACAAAACACAGGCTGTAAACTCTTTAGCACTGGTCTTACCAACATCTTTGTGGAAATGTCTCTAGGGCCAAAGGCAACAAGAGAAACAAATGGGACGCCATCAAACTAAAAAGCTCTACACAGCGAAGAAACCATCAACAAAATGAAAGACCACCTGTCCACTGGGAGAAGACAGTCACAAATTACACATCTAATAAGGGCTTAACACCCAAAATATAGAAAGAACACATGCCATTTAACAGCAGAGAAACAAACAAATTTTAAAAAGGGGCAGAGGACCAAAGAGGACATACAGATGGCCAACAGACATATGAAAAGATGCTCAAGGTCACCAATGAGACAAATGCAAATTAAAACCACAATGACATCCTCTCACACCTGTCAGAATGGCTCTCATCTATAAATCAACAAACAAGTGTTGGCTAGGATGCAGAGAAAAGGGAACTGTCATGCACCGTTGCTGGAAATGTAAATTGCTGCAGCCACTATGGAAAATAGTTCGAGGTTCCTTAAACAACTGAAAATAGAACTGTCTTATACCTGGCAATTCTATTTCTAGGTCTTTATCCAAAGGTATCCAAAACACTAATGCAAAAAGATATATGCCCCCTTTATGTTCACTGCAGCACTAGCGATAATAGCCAAGACATGGAAGCAATCTCAGTGGAAGTGGATAAACAACTGGATAAAGATGACATGGAACATATATATACAATGGAATATTATTAGACCATAAAAGAGGACAAAATCTCACCATTTGCGACAACATGAGTGGATCTAGAGAGTATTTCGCTAAATGAAATAAGTCAGGCTGAGGAAGCCAAATACTACATATGAGCTCACTTATTCTAAGTTGGATCTAAAGAACAAAATAAATGAATGAAACAAGAAACAGACTCATAGATAACAGAGAACCAACTGATGGTTTCCAGAGAAGAGAGGTGGCGGGTTTGGGGGTCCAGGTGAAAAAGTGAAGGGATTAAGAAATACAAAGTAGTAATTCCAAAGTAATTGTGGAGACATAAAGTCTACCTTAGAGAAACAGTCAAGAATATTGTAACAACTACATATAGTGCCAGCCGGGTACCAGACTAATCATGGGGATTATTGCATAAATTTTATAAATGTCTAACTCCTATGTTGTACATCTAAAACTAATATAAACGAACACTGAATGTCAACTGTCACTTTTAAAAATAATGAAATTGGGAAGGAGAAAGAAAACGAGGGGATTATAATTCTTGGCAAAAGAAAACAAGACACACTACCTACCAGAGACTCACATCAGATTGAGAGACATGCACGGACTGCATTTATACCCTTAACATAAATGAGGATACTAATTTTTTCATCCTAACAGTACCTGTTGCTAAGTGTTATTAATAATCAAGTCAAAAAAGTCATGTTATCCAGTAAATAGGAAAAAACACTTTTTTTTATTCTACTATTCACAATTAAATTCTCTTCTGAAATAATATCTGGCATATATTAAGCAAACACATTTATGTGTCAGACACTATTCTAAGTTTTCCACACATTAAATCATTTGTATTGTATATATTAACTGTAAACAGTTTTTATATCCATTTTAATTAACTTGGAATAATTTTCTGTTTATCACTTTATATTATGCTTTGTTTACATTGCAATTCTGAGGGTTAATGAGAGAAGTTCTCACCTACTATCATCAAAAGGAAGTTCCACACCAGTACATGAAATAGCATATATTTAAGTGCACTCCAAGAGGCTATAAATTTATTTCATTCTCTATAAAAATAAAGAGAATAATTTATCCCCATTATAGTATGTAAGTTAATTGGACTAAAAACATTACATAATTACTGAATCCAAATTTCTGAAGTAGAAAAGTTTAAAATGGGTATTTTTCTTTATATAAATAGACAAAAATATATTTTACTTCTAATTAATGGTTCATATAACAGTGTTTCTTCCAGAAACTTAAAAAATCTATAAGAAATTCTCTAAAGCTTAAGTTCCAAAAGATAGATAATCTCCATCAGATTTAATTTTCTAATACATGGTTCTACTGAGATCAGTTGGAGATTCAGAGAAATTTTTAAAAGGTGAGCAAATGCAGATGGTTTGAAATACCCAACAAAGCCAAGAAATGAATTCTATCCCCAAAATGAAAAGCAAAAAAAAAGCATCTTATTTCAAGATGCAAACTTGAAAGTTTTGATCAGTGTATTTGAAGGACTTCCACACAGTAAACTCTCTGACATTTTTCTTACTAATATATTTCCTGATATACCACCTTGGACAACAGAAACAAAAGAAAAAATTTTCAAAATGAGACTACATCACCCTAAAAAGTTTTGCACAGCAAAGAAAACCATCAACAAAGCTAAAAAACCTACTGAAAGGGAAAAGATATTTGCCTGTGATACATTTGATAAGGGGTTAATATCCAAAATGTATAAAGAACTCATACAAATAAACACCAAAAAAAAAAAAAAAGATCCAATTTTTAAAATGGGAAGAGGACCTGAACAGACATTCTCCAAAGAGGACACACAGATGGCCAATAGGCATATGAAAAGGTGCTCAACGTCACTAATCATCAGAGGAATGAAAATTAAAACCACAGTGAGATATCATCGCACATCTGGAGAACGTTCTCAAAAAAATCAAAAAACAGCATGTGTTGGTGAGGATGTAGAGAAAACGGAACCCCCCTGAACTGTTGGTGGGATTGCAAATTGGTACAGCCACTATAAAAAACAGTTTGGAGGTCCTCAGAAAATTTAAAATAGAACTATCTTATGACCCACTTCTGGGTATTTATCTGAAGAAATCCAAAACACTAATAATGTGAAAAAATATGTGCACCTCTATGTTCACTGTAGCGTCATTTATAGCCAAGATGTGAGAGCAACATTAGTACTCTTCAATAGATGTCTAGATAACGAAGTGGTACATATATACAATAGAATATTACTTGGCCATAAGAAAAATAAAATCTTACCGTTTGCAACAACATGGATGGATCTAGAGGGCATTATGCTAAGTGAAATAAATCAGAGGAAAACAAATACCATATGATTTCACTTATTTGTAGAATCTAAAGAACAAAATAAACAACCAAAACAGAACAGATTCATAGATACAGAACAAACTGATGATTGCCAGAGGGGAGGGAGGTTTGGGAATCTGAGTGAAAAAGGTGAAAGGATTAAGTACAAATTGGTAGTTACAAAATAGTCATGAGAATGTGAAGTACAGCATAGGAATATAGTCAATGATATTGTAATAACTATGTATAGTGCTAGGTAGGTACTAGATTAATCGAGGGGATCACTTCTTAAATTATATAAATACCTAACCACTATGTGTATACCTGAAACTAATATAAAATAATATTGACTGTCAACTCTAATTAAAAATAATAATAAAAATAAAGGACTGACCCTGCATGCTTATGACAATCACCCACTTACTGCTCACTTTGCTTCTGACCATCACATACAATGGAGTGAGCAGAAACATGTTGCAGCACCCCACCATCCCTGATGAAGGCTGCTGTAAACAGGGAGCTGTATATGTTTGTTCAAAAGCTGTGTCCATAAAGAAAGGTACAAAGCCCTTAGTAAATACTCTGCTTAGCAGGTTACTTGTAATTATCTTTTTTCAACATCACCTATGAAACAGCCACAATCACTCTCCACATTTACAATGAAGAAATTGAGACTTGGATGAGTCAAGTACTTTACTGAAGGTCACACAGCAAAAGGCAAAGAACTAAATCAAATGCAAGTCTGTCTGATTCCAGAGCCCACTCTTATTCACAATACTATATTGCCTAAATGTGATGGTCTCTAATACAGAAAATTAGAATTTGGGTATTGACTGCCTAATTACTTATGCACCTTATTTTATAGAATAGTGTATCCACATTATAGAGAGTGACCTGTCTTTTGAGATAATTACTCAAAAAACATAAATCTCTAAAATCTCTGTTGATTTTGAAGTATGTATATCAAGGATAATGTTTATTACAAATATAAATTTTGATTACTGTTATAAGCAGTCATAGCATTACCTGCATATCAGATTATTCAGTTACCATTTAAATTCATGAGCAATATCTGGCTCTAATTAACAACTCTAAACTGCTCTATGAGAGTCTCACTAAATATTTCTGCTGTTTCCCCCATGCTGTTTTTTAAAAGGATTATCTTAGTGATCTGAGTGTCATACTGGAATTTAAGAAACTAGGTAGTTCTCTTCAGCTCCATCACTAAATTCCTTCCTAAAACATGAAATAGCTCAGTTTAAATGCCCTAAACATTGATAAGTAAACTTTGTGTGTGAGTGTGTGTTTAAAGTGAATTCTAAATAACATCATTTGCATTGTTAATAACCTATGGGACTAAATTTCTAAGATAAAAATAAATTTGCCTAAGTAACTGTTCAATAAAAAACAAACTTATTTATATTCTTTACTATTTGCATAGCTTATTCATTGTATACTTTAAGTTTTCCTCAAATTCTAAAATCCCTGGTCCTTCCCTTATGACAGCACAATGAAATTCCAGGGGTAAGTCTCTATTGGTCATCAAACACAATAGCAAGGATGGTTTGTCGGTGCAGGAAACCCCAGTCTTGGTGATAGTGAAATCCGAGTTCATCTTTAATCACTAATCGATCCCCTCATGAAATTGATAACATAGGTCAATCATGGCTATTTCCATGACTCTAGCTATTCACCTCAGTGATAAGTTTCTCTACCATTCCAGAACTGGAAAATATTATAAGGAACTTTTCTCATTTAATAAATGAAAAACTGAGATAAGGGGGATATAATTTGCCAAAGGTCACTCTGTTTATATATTTGACTTTGATGCTAGGATTAGAAGAATAACATGAGAACTAAGTTAGCTAAAAAGAATCAGTAAACCCTTCTGCAGAAGCTCAAATTTGGGAAATTTTATATTAACAAGAGGATCAGTGGGTGGGTTTGAATTCTAGTTTCATCTGTCTCTAACCTTGGGCAATTCATTTAAATTCATGGATCTTAAGTTTTCCATTTTATAAGACAAGCAATCAAATGCTCTTTAAATCTCCAGTAACTTTGAGCAAATGAGGAAGGTAAAATGTTCATGGTTGTTAAATACAGGAGAAAACTTAAGAGTAAACACCAGATTGGAGGTATAAATTAGAATAACAATATTTATTGATAGTTTACTATGTTCAAGTTACTCAGACAAATGTTCTACATGTGTTTATTTTGCTTAATCCTCACAGCTTTGAGGTAGATTCTACTATAACTTTGATGTTGCAGGTGAGGAATTGAGACTTAGAGGAAGTAACTCAGCCAAGATTTCCACCAATTAGGTGGAGCAATTAGGGGTTAAACCAGGTTGTCTAACTCCAAAGCAATGCTTTTAAATACCACACTATCCTCTGGATAAGTCATTTTGCTGTCATATTTCTTAACTAGTCACTTTTCTGGTCACTCTCTCTTTTTTTTTAGAACAAATGTGCTTCTCCATGACTCCTCATAAAATCCAATTCCTAGCTCCGTGGGCAGCCATTCACTCTATTTCCGTTCCCACTGGCATCTGTAAATTAGCCTCTGGTGATTATCTGTGTAGGAAGCAGCAGGCAGCGTACAGAACAATGTAACTGTTGGTCAGATTCCAACATGGGAATTTAGCATTCTTGAGTCATAAATCAACCAACTATGGCCCAACTTGAGGATGGATTTGCTCAAGCTTTAAAAATAGGCTTAACTGCCATAGTTGTGGGCCATTACAGCTTCATATACTTGAAACAGTAAATCTTCAAGCTGCAAGAAAGAACAGGTGTTCACACCTTGCCCTCAAAGACAATTGATTCCCACTGTGTTTGACCAGATGGTGAGTACAATTATAAGGCATCTGTCCTCCCTTGAGAATGTCTTGTCTTCTGTAACAAAAGTCATGTGCAGGGACTAAAAGTGTAGCCTTAGAAAATAACTTTAATTCAAAAGTTAAGATTTAGACTCAGTAGCAGAATAATACCCTAAGAGACCTAAAATTTCATGGAGCTGTACTTTCTTACATGCTTATGCTGTGGAACACTCATATTTTACATTTTTCTTTAGAAGAACTGGAGCACGTGGAGAGATAAAACTAAAATGACTCAAGAGAATAGGTCATCTTGGGCTTGAAACAGGAGTTGGCAACCTAGAGCCTATTGGCCAATACCCCTGCCATCTGCTTTTGTAAATAAAGTTTTATTGGAACTCAGCCACTCCCATTTGTTTCCATATTGTTTATAGCTACTTTCACACTACCACAGCAAAGCTGAGTAGTTGCAACAGAGACCACATAACACCTAAAGCCTAAAATATATATTACCTGGCCCTCAATAGAAAAAGTTTGCTGACCACTGGCTTAAGGCATGAACTATTGGAAATCTTTATGTACTTATTTCTTGAGAAGTTTCTGATAAGAATACATCTATGAATGAAAAAGTAGAAGTGCTCATCAGATTAACTTTTATCTCACTTAAGAAACTGCAAACTAGCAATCTTGTATCAGCTCCTGTAATGTCATTTTCGTTAGTAGATGGTTACTGTGCTTTTCTCGTAACCTCATACTCTACCATCAAAATGGCTCAGTACTCCTGGTAGAGATATCTCATGATAATAAATTGTACTTAATAAAAATCAAAGGAAAGGGGATTAAAAGGAAGAATGCCGAGCACAATGGACAACACATCTGAGAGCATCGAAGACATACATCATTTATTTCCCAGCTATTCTAGGCCTCGTCATGCTAGTCTCTTACAAAATTGGTTAAAGAATAGAAGACCGTGTAAACAAAGTCTCCTATGGGACTGAAGTCAGGCCTTAAAAGAAAACAGAAAACATGACTGCTGATCCTTTGGTCTAAGTAAAGATAGGAGACAGAGTCAAAGAAATAGCACTTAAAAGTGAATCAAAGAGGTTGTGTTCAACATAAGTGACCCAGGTCCTGAGAGAAATGATGATTATAGTTTTCCACCAAGGATCTGGTCTTTCTTTGGACTCCTGAATTTCAAAATACCTTTCTCTTCTACTGCTGAATGATTCAGAATTCCACTGAGAAAGAACCAACATAAATTAGAGTGATAGATAAGGAAAAACCTAATTAATATTTTAACTCAAAACAGCAGACTCTCAAAATCTGAAATTTGAAAGCTTACAGAAGCACAAATTGGTCTTGCATACTTTGTAAAGCTGGTAAACTGAAATGAGTCATTTAAGTAATGAGCACAGCTGACAGCCCAGCTCCCACTCTCAAAAATAGCTTTATAGTTCTCTGTTCACCTCTAGATGAAGCAACCTTCATGAAGTAATTATAAAAATGGTGCCCCAAGGAAAACCACCTGCTAGTGCTCATGATAGAAGGGGAAAAGAAGTAAAGAAAGCTAAGAATTTAATAGTTCTAAAGCCACAAAATGGAAGGCTATGGATATATGCCACAAAGTGATAGTCATGAATGTGAGCTTTTCAAAGTCCTACTAGCTATATAGTCCATGCTCAGGGCAAAGGAGGGAGCAGGGCAGGATGGGTATAAAGACAAGAAATCTAGCTGTGGTACTGTACGTTCTGGGACTTGCTGTGTATCATGTATGCGTTGGTTCAACATATTGAAGAACTAAGAAATTGATTTTGGATGCCTTCGTGATATAGGAGAACATATACAAAAATATCTATTAGATTACTAGAGAGGGAATATAAACATAAATCAAGCGCAGAGAGTAGAGGCAAGTGCAATCTCCACATGGGATGTTGACATGTAGTGAATTTAAAAGGACTCAGTACATTTGACAATCAACAATAAGAAGAAATAGCATGGAGGCTATCAGAGGGAACATAGCAAGGCAGTGAAAGAAACTGTCCTTCCATAGGATCAAATGGAGAGCAATATCTGGAAGTCATTCACTACAGGATCCAGCAGGAAACTTCAGGTCACTATATGGCATTCTTAGTATTTCAATTTCCACTGTTAAATAAAAGAGTCCTGCTATATAGAGAGAATAAGCCAGTATTAAAAAATTAAAAATGTGATGAAATGTAATGAAATGAGATGGAGATGAATCAGTGACAACACTTAACCTTTACAGTCTTTTTCAATTTAGCCATTCTATATGTGTGTATATGTGTGTATCACATCATGATTTTAATTTGCATTTCCCTGATGGCTAGTAAATTTGACCACCATTTTATGCATTTCTTACCATTAGGACATGCTCTTTTGGATTCACATCTCTTAGCTATTTTCTGTGGGTCATTCTGCCTTTTGCTTATTAATTTGTAGGTGTTCTTATATATTATGGATACAAGTTCTGATGAGGCTTGTCCTTTTGGTTTCTTAATCATTTTTTTAATGAACACACTCTTAATTTTAATATGGTCAAATTTATCAATTTTTCCTTTATGGTGGCCCTTTCTGTGTACTATTTTGTGTACCATTAAGAATCTGTCCTAGACTCCCTCCTCACAGATTATAAAAAGTCTCCTATTTTTTTAAGAGACTTATTGTTTTACTTTTCATAGCAAGATCTGTGACTCACCTGGAATTTATTTTTATTCACCATGTTAGGTAAGGGTTAAAATCAATTTTTCTGTTTGATATACAAATCAAACCAACACTATTTATTGGCTCCATAGTGGAGAAACGTGGACCATCACAATGGTCACCTATACATGGGTCATAATTGGCAGCTTTATGATGATGAGTCTCCCTACCCACTGGTTCTGATCTAAGGCTAATCCCTGTGGACCGAAAATATTTAGTGCAGTCTTCAATTCAGAGTGGGAGTTTTATGAAGCCATGTGGCAAATGGAGTTATGACCTAAGTTCTCACAATATTAGTCCAATGGAAATATGAAATTATTCCAGAGATATTTTTCTAGTTTCTATATATGGTTGGAATGTACGTACTCGGCAACTGACAGAACACCTACATTGGCTTTTTGACCTACTGAGTAAGAATTATTATACTAAGAAGGGCCAAGTAAAAGCCCCTGGATCTCCTTTTCCCTATCAAAATAGTAAAACAAAAGTAATACTGTATTCTTACGGAAAATTCTGATTTTAATGCTATCGAGAATAATTTGAAAGATAAAGGATTGGTGGTTCCTATCATACAGCTATTTGACTCACCATTTGGTCTATGCCAGAAGATAAGTATAAGTGGGTCTTGGAAGGCAGCACTGAATCATTAGCAACTAATTCAAGTGTTGACTTTAATTGGAGCTGCTGTTTGGTCTCTTCAGTGTGATCAATCAACAAAGCCCCTTTAATATAGTAGTAGATATTGTTCTGAGAAATACTTTTTATCTATCACTTAAAGTAAAAAAAAAAAAAAAGCATTTTGCTTTCATTTGGCAGGATCAGAAAAATTACTTTTTCTAAATTTTGACAGAGCTATTTCACCTCTCCAAAACTGATTGCTCTACCATCCCATATGACATTGCACTGACCTACTACATTGGTGATATCATGTTGACTGGACCTAGTAAACAAGAAGTAGCAGATACCAGATACCTGCATACTAGCAAATGAGAAGTAAATCTAATTCAGGGGTGATTTTAGTAAAGTTTCTGGGAGTCTAGTGGTCTGAGCCATACTAGGTTATCTCCTCCAATATGAAAGACGAGCAGCTGATCATTATTCTCACTAATGCAGCATTAGTCAATATTTGTGGCCCATTTGGATTTTATAGAAAACATACCATATCTGGGTGGGCTACACTGGTCTGCTTATTGAGTGACCCAAAAAATTATCAAACATAAGTGGGCTAGGAGCAGAGAAGGTTACCATTTGAGCTTTGACCTAGCATATTCGGTAGTGCTCAAATGTGCACAGTCAGCCAGGACACTGGATGAAGATCATAGCAAGCCCCATTGAAACAATCACAGCAAAGTCCTTTAGGGTTTTGCAACTATTTATTATTATTAAAACTTTGAGGTAGCTACTAGACCTGGGTGGCAAGTTTATGTTTGACCATGACACATCAAATGAACGTGTAACTGGTGTGACCTATTCTGATTTGAGTATTAGCTGATCCCCTAAACCACAGTGCTCAGCAGGACTCTCTAATCAGGAAGTAGAAAAGGTCTAAATGGGAATGAATTCAAGTAAGACATTAAGGCACAAAATGCATGAGTTTGCTTGCTTTTCCCTATGTACTTACTCATACAGCTCTGCCATATTGCCATCAACACATATTCATGATCCCATAAGAGGGTCTCTACATTAAGTTGATGCAGAAGGAAGATATTTTTCCTGGTTTACATGAATTATATGAGTAAATCATAACTTCCAAGAACATGTTGTTGCCCACTTCGTTGAGTTGGAAAGATGGACTGAATCTTTTCCAGTTCATGGGAGATAGCTGATGGTTCGGCCAGAGGGTAAGGCTTGTAAGGTACTAGATGGAAAATTGACATAAAATAGTTTATAGAGAAGTGTATAGGCATAGAGTGTAAATTATTTGTATTCCATTAAAATACCAATTAAAGGATCCTTCTGTGAATGAGTGTCTCAAAGAAGACCCTAAAAGATAAAACAGTTCCTATGAAAAGCCCAACAAGAAAAACAAAATATAGAAAAAATAAAAATTACACATAAATTTAAAAAAACACTTAGGGAGTACATGGTAAATGTATTAGACAGATGAAATAAAATATACATATAGACACATATGTATATATATGTATGTATATATACACATATATATACATACATACACACACACACACACACACACACACACACACACATGGGTGGGTGTGGGTGTGTGTGTGTGTATTTTCTGTGTCCCTTAAATCATACCCACTCTATTTTCTGGAATTTAGGTCTGGCTTCTCATATGGCATAGGTCAGACTGTATAACACAGAAACTTCCAGGTAACTCTCCTGCTTGTTTTTAGCCCATGACTCAATCTCATCTTCTGTGATACTGGTTGCTGTCAAATCTTGAACACGTCTAAATTCCCATCAGCAGTACTTGGTTTCCATCTTCCTCTGTTCTGCCTCTCTTCTGCCTTCAGTCTTCCAAATTTATGTTGACATCTCCTGCCTGCCATTTCCTCTTCTCTTATTCTCTAAACTTTTGTGATTTTATTTATTTTACCACCAATTTAGTGGGAACTGAGAAGCAGAAAAATGTCTTCAACCCATCATTTAACAGCACTTCTAAGTCTTACGTTTCAACCATCTCCTTCTAGCAAAAGTACAGTTTTTTCCCCAGCTACCCATATTGCTGTTTATTTCCCTTCTAGTCCATGTGGTCAACTCCCACCTCTATTCTTCCTTATCCTGCCAATCTTCATCTCCTATTCACCTTTTTCTGTGTAAAATTCCCTGGACATCAGATTCAGATAAATAATAGACTAATAAATAATAGGAAAGTTGAGCATATTTTGAATTTGATAGTTGTTCTCTGAAAAGCCATCTGACTCCTTCCCTTGAGGAGAGGCTGCTTCTCAAAGTCCTGAGTAGAAAGTCTGCTTTGGTCTCCAGCCCATCTCTTACACAGGGCTCCCAGGTCACAATTAGATCCAGTCAGCTTACCATTCCTGGAATTTGAAGTCTCCATGGTAACTATTTCCATGGTTTCTTACTTCTTCCATTTTAGCCATTTAATAGAGTATTGAAGCCTACAGACTTTACTATAATTCTATCTAAAATTTATTTGTTTTGGGACATTGTATTAGTCTCATCATATATCAAACTTCGATTTCTAAAATGTTCTTTGGACATGCATATTACACCATTCCCACATATAAACATAAATTCTCTATCTACACTCTTTTCCCTTTGCTATATTCAATGGTTGGGACCCCAGCTAAACTGGCCATACTCTTCTGGTGAAAGTACTTTCTATGTCTATGGTATAACAGATATAAATTGGCAAGGGTTCAAGATGCAATAAGTTTTACACCACTGAGAAAGCAAGATCCTAGAGTATGGTTTTTTTCCCTGGAATTTCAGAGCATCACTAATAGAATTTGCAAACACTTTGATTTACCTAATTCTTTAAGATAGTCTAATCTCTAAAGGCCAACAAACAGAGTCTGGGAGATCTATGACAAGAGTTAAAAGAAGAACCGATAACTTCTTAGCTAGCCCAAAATATCCACTTTTAAATGTAGTAATAATTTGGAAACATATACCCAAAAAGATATTTGCACACCAATGTTCATAGCAGCATTATTCATGGTGACCAGGACACGGAAGCAACCAAAGTGTCCTACAACAGATGATTGGATAAAGAAGCTATAGTACATATATACAATGGAATATCACCCAGCCGTAAAAGGAGATGAAATACTGCCATTTGTGACAACACGGATGGACCTTGAGATAACCATGCTAAGCAAAATAAACCAGACTGAAAAAGTTGAAAACCACATAATATCATTTATATGTGGCATTTAAATCTAAAAGCAACAAACAGAGACTCATGGACATGGACAATAGACTAGTGGTCATAAGAGGGTAGATGGGGTAAAAGGGGTCAAATATGTGATGACAGAAAGAAATCTAACTATGGGCAGTGAACACACAATGCAATATTTATAAGTATGTGTGTGTGCCTTACTCTTGAATTGTACTCTTGAAACTTACTGGATTTCGTTAACCAATGTCACCATAGTAAAATTAAATTTTAAAAAAATATAGTAATAAACAGAATGAATTATGATATACCCCATAATGCTGCCTTCTAGATTAGATATTTTTTCTTCCAAAGTTTCTCCCACCCTACCATTCAGTATCAAAGGTTGTTTTGCACAAACTTTCTCATTTTAAATGTGTACAACTTTATGTAAAGAAAGCCCATAGTAAAATAATTCTTCTGCTTACTAGACCCAAAACATACATGGCATCCAGACCCCTGAGAATCATATCTTTCTTGCATAATATGTATAATGGACCGATGAACTTTGTGTGAGCATGTCCCCAAATAGATAGCAAACACTTTGACAAAAGGAAATATAAATATTAAGAGCAATCACACCTTCATGGCTGGGGAACCAAATTAAGGAAGGAAGGTAGAGACTCCTGTCATTTAAGCCAGGGACTGAGAAGCAGACTCCTTAATGCTGACAAGGAAAACAGTAGTAACTTTGATTTTTAACAAAGTGTATAGGGTTTTTTCCCCCAACATCCAAGAAAGAGATGAAGTCTGAAACGTTGACCATGGTCTGAAAAACAGATCTCTTGACATTAGCAGCATTCAAAAAAACCAAACCATCAGACTCTCTCTCTATAAATCCCAAATGTTTAATAAGAGACCTTTAATCTTTGGGGGTCATGTAGGTGTTTCCCAATAACCATTCTTCTTTGGTAATAGTGGGGTTTGCTGGAGTAAGCAGAACAAAGAGGAAAATGAGGTGGTGGCAGTCTGGGAAAAACAGGCAAAGTGCTGAGGTAAGAATATAAGGCTCTTAATGCTGGACACCTTCCAATAATGAGAAGATAAACCCATCTCACTGGAGTCTTGTGGGAATGAGGTAATCAAAATTATGCTAGTACTTATTATGCATAGAATGATGAACAGATGTTTTCAATCTCTGAGGAGCCAACAAGTAGGAAAGGGCACACACCGCCACATAAAGTATGTCACAGTATTTCTGCAACTTTACTGTGCATTGGGATCACCCACTGAATCAGAATCTCTCGCCAGGTAGGGAGGGCAAGAACTTGCATTTTAACAAGCTCCACGGGTGATTCAAACAGAAGTGGTCTATGAATCATATTTACATAAACCCTGCACAGAAGTGAACCAGAAGGAAAAACTATCTAGAAGTTGGGGTCACATCTCTAGAGTGGGATAGTGGTGAGAATTACTGAGTCTCAGAGGTCTTTAGAAGTTTTAAAAAAAAAAAAAAAAGGCGGGGGGAAGATCCTGCGTTCTTGGTGACCTGTGCATAGTTCTGAAAAGCAGAAGGCAAGACTGTTCTTTTTTTAGAATAAAACCTCACTGGCTATGTCAGCAGTAGATCAAGAAGTAAAAACTAGAGAGGCTCCATTCAAGGTGGTGTAGAAGGTAAAGGCTGTACACGCCTCCTCTAGCAACCACACCAAAATTGTAACAAAACTACAGAGCAACCAGCACACAGCATCTCCAGAGGTCACCTCAAATAACAGGAGGAGGGAAGAGACACAAAGCAACCCAGCCCACAACCACAAGTGGTGATCGAGAATCAGGAGGACTGTCTTGGCTGCAGAGCCACTTCCCTAACCTGAGGAGTGTGGGGACCCAGCCACACACTGGGCAACTCAGCCCAGGTTCCAGTACCGGGACAGGATGTCCCCACAATCCCTGGCTGTGAAAGCCAGCAGAGGTGCGGCTGAGGGGGTGGAGGGTGGGGGCTGCAGGAAGGGGAGACTTTCCTATTAAAGGACCCACGCATGGACTTACTCACTGATGGACTCTCTTGCTCTGAGCTCTAGCTCTGGAGCAACTGCACAAGGGGTGCTAGGAACATATGCGGATGCACTGAGCTGTTGGGCTTCTGGGTGAGGGCTGGAGCGGCAGCTGGCTCCCAGACAGAAGTGCAGGCAGAAGCCATTGCTCCTTTGTTGAGCCCTCCCCTGACTCCCAGCCTGTAGACACAGGCACCATCAACCTGGAAAACACAGGTCACTCCACCCAAAGGATTCTCTGTGAAAGATGAGAAGGCAAGACAGGCTGGGAGAAAATATTTGCAAAAGGCACATCTGTTATTCAAAGAACTGTTCCAAACTATACAAAAAAAATGCTTAAAACTCAGTAATAAGAAAACAGCTTAGTTTAAAAAATGGGCCAAAAGCCTTAAGACACCTCACCAAAGAAGATATGAAATGGTAAATAGGCATATGAAAAGATACTCCACAACAAATGTCAGTCATCAGGGAAATGCGAACAACAATGAGAAACCGCTACATACCTATTGGAAAGGCCAAATTTGGAACACCAACAACCTCAAATACCAGTGGGAACGTGGAGCAACAGGAACTCTCATTCATTGCTGGAGGAAATACAAATGATACAGCCACTGTGGAAGACAGTTTGATGGTTTCTGACAAAATATACATGCACTTATTATATAAGCCAGCAATTGCTCTCCTAAGTATTTACCCAAGGTAATGTAAAAACCTGTCCATGTAAAAACCTGTACATAGATGTTTATAGCAACTTTATTCATAATTATCAAAACTTAGAAGCAACGAAAGTCCTCTAGAAGGTGAATAAATAAATAAACTATTGCACATCCAGACAATGAAGTATTATTCAGTGATGAAAATATACAAGCTATGGAGATAGGAAAAGATATGGAGGAAACTTAATTGCGTATTACAAAATGAAAGAAGTCAACCTGAAAATGCTACGTACTATATGATTCCAACTATGTGACATTCCAGAAAAGGCAAAACTACGGAGACAGTAAGATCAGTGCTTGCCAATGGATGGGGTGGGGGAAAAGGATGCATGGTTGAAACACAGAGGATTTTTAGGGCAGTGAAAAAACTCTGTATGGCATTATAATGACAGATAAATGTCATTACACTTTGTCTATACCCATAGAATGTAGAACAACAAGAGTGAACCCTAAGGTAAACTATGGATTTGGGGTGATTAGGATGGGTCAATGTAGGTTCATTAAATGTAACAAATGTACCACTCTGGTGGGGGATGTTGAAAATAGCAGAGGTTATGCATGTATGGAGGCAGAGGGTAGATAGGAAATCTCTTTACCTTCCATTCACTTTTGCTATAAACCTAAAACTGCTCAAAAAATCCTTTTAAAAAACAAAATATTCAGAATAAATCATAGAGAATAAAAAATGGAAAATACAAAAAGTTCGAGACCAAAGGAATATGATTAAAAAATATATTTAACACATGTAATTGGGTTCCCAGAGGAAAAGAAAAGAATGAAAATAAAGCATTGTTTGGATATATATTACCTATGAATATACATGAATAAAAAATGATATGACTAAAGCTATGAATTTTCCAAAAATAATGAAAGACATTGATCAAAAGGCACTACAAACCCCGGGTGGAATATACACAAAGAAACTCGTGTTCAAATACATCAGAATAAGATGTACCTAGCTTATTTACAAAATAAAACTGCTGAAACACAAAGATAAAGAGAAATTTTTTTAAGCAATCAAAGTAAAAAAATAAGATTATTTTCAAAGGAGAAATAAGCAGACTTGGAATAACTTTTCAAAAGAAATAATGGAATCAGAAGATGGTGGGATAATATCCTCAAAGTAATTTAAGCTAAAATTCTATATACTGTAAAAATACCTTTTGAAAGTAAAACTTCAATAAACTCATTTTTAAACAAACAGAAACTGAAAACATTTATCACCAGCAGAACTACAAAAGAGAAAGGAGGATGGGGGGACTTAGAGTGGATTGGAAAAATATAAAACAAACAATAATGACAGGTTTAAAAACAAATATTTAAGTAATTACAATAACTTTGTCTTACTAAATAGTTCAATTAAGAGACAAAATTGGTAGATTTGAAGAAAATAACTTATTTCTATATTCCTCATAAGAAACATACATTAAATCTAAAGACACCAAAGGCCTAAGTAAAAACTGGAAAAAAATGTATTATGCAAACACTAACTAAAAGAGAGTTTGTGTACCTATACTAATATCACATGTGGGCAAGAACCCTTATTACAAATGAGGAGGGATATTTTGTAATGATAAAAGTACCATTTTAATAGGAAGTTATAAAAATTTTAAACATGTACACATGTAATAATATAACCTAAAAATAAATAAAGGAAACATTGACAGAACTAAAGAAGAAAGTTACAAATTCACAGTCATACTGGGAGTTTAACATACCTTTCTGAATAGTTGATAGAACAAGCAGACAAAAAAAAAAATCAGTTAAAAATAGAAAAAAATTTAAAACACAATTTATTAAATTAATCTATTTATACAGAACACTGGCCATAGCCACTACAGAAGACACATTTTTTCAAGTATATATTGAATACTTATGAAAATTAACCATCTGTTGAGCCATAGAGCAAGTATCAATAAATTTCAAAGAAGCAAAATCATTTCAAATATGTTCTCTGAGCATAATGAAATTAAACTAGGACTGAATAACAGAAATACAACTAGAAATTACCCACATTTTCCCAATTAAACACTACATTTCTAAATTACTCATAGTCAAAGAAGAAATGACAAAATTAGAAGATACTTTGTTAGATGAAAATGCAGGTGTAAACGCACTGAAGATTACGCAGTATAGTTAAATCTACACTTAGAAGGAAATCTGCAGTCTTTAGTGAATATATCTGAAAGAAAGAAGGCTGAAAATCAACTATCTTATCCTAGTAAGGACAGCAGATATTGGACTTGAGACCCACTCTAGTCCAGTCTGACCTCATTTTAAATTCATTACATCTGCAAAGATCGTATTCCAAATAAGGTAATATCCATAGACATCAGGTTTAGGGATTCAGCATAACTTGTGGAGGGGACACAATTTAACCCACAACACTAAGTATCAAAATATGGCTTTTTGCCACATTGTTGTAAAGATTTAATCAAAACTGAGGTAGATTTGTTATGGAAGTCAACAAGCCAATTCTATGATGAAGATGGAAATAGGAGGGTCAAGAATAGTCACAGCAATTTTGAAGAAGAAAAAAACAAAGTCAAAGGACTAACACAGACTCAGAATGTCTAAAATAAAAAGATCGATATTGCCAAGAATTAGCAAGAATAGAAGCAACTGCCTCTCCTACTCTCCCATTGGAAGGATAAATTGGAATAAACATTATGGAAGACTGTTAGGTAGTGAAATAACAAAGAATCGAATTGTCAAATCAAACAAAGATTCAGAGAGCTTCCCCTGTATCAACAAATAATTACAAGGATACAGGTAATTGTGAGACACAGGTAAAGTAAGCAGAGATTGGTAAGCACCAATGCCACTCTATATTCTTCCTTGTCATGTTAGGAGGCTGCAATGAATATGGGCGTCACACATGCAAATAAGAGCTCTTTCAGTTGCAAAATTAAATAACTATGGTGACACTTCCTTGGAAACCTTCACCCATGAGGACAACATTTCAGGTTAATTTACAAAGAAGAACATAAACTCTTCAAGTTCATCCTGCTAAAAAGCATTCCACAGATAAGAACTCTCAGGCTAGTAAATATCATCAGTGTATTTGCAAGAAGGTCTTTCATTAGCATGTTTATAAGAGAGTTTACCTGGGTCATTTTTCTTTCTCAGGCATCCCCATTTATTGCAGGATTGCTGCCAAATCTTTCCTGCCCAGAAAATATTTCTGAAAATTGAACCTATGTATAACCTAATGCAGAGCTATTTCACTCCTATATTTCTATCCAACAGAAATGCATTATATGAACACCAAAAAACATGTAGTGTATCCTTATATAACAGCCCTATTTTTGGTAGCCAAAATGGAAACAATCCAAATGTCTGCCAACATAAGAAAAGACAAATAAATTGTGATATATCATAGGTGAAATACTATATAGAAATGCAAATTAATGAATTGCTTCTATACCCAACAATATGAATGAATCTTGCGAATACGATATTTAAGAAAAGAAATCAAATGTCAAAGAATATGTATTAAGGAATTCAAGTCAAATAAAATACCAAAAATGGCAAAATTAATCTATGGTGTTAGAAGTCAGGATGGCGGTTACTTTAGGAAGCATTAGCTGCTCGGTTTGGGCATGGGAAGGGCTGTCTGTAATGGTCTGTCTTCAAATGTGCGGTTTTACATGGGTGGGTCCAAATGTAATAATTTATTGGTCAGTATAGTTATGATTTGTGCATTGTCTGTTATAATTTAATTTTAAAGTCTTTTTTAATTTCCCACTTTCCAAAAACCCTGCCTAAATACTCACCATCTCATTATAAGTGGATGACTTTGCTTCCAACTCACAGAAGAAAGAGAGGTCATCAGTAACAATGCTTCTGCGTCCTGCCCTTCCTGATCAATTACTCTCCCCTCCAAGCTCATCTGCATCTAAACCTAACCCACTTTCCTCCCCAAACAGTGGAAGAGGTAGCCTACTTCTGCCTGGGAAAAATTCTCCATCTTTGTTCAGGGTTATCTCCTTACGAGCCTCACACCACAAAGCACCTTCCTCTCATTTTTCTCATTCTGCTGTGTCCTTCCCACTAGTATCTATGTTTCTCAAGTATTTTCCATTATGAAAAACCATGTTGTGGTCCTAGCTGCCCCTCTAGTTACTGCTCTCTTATTCTCATTTCCTGGAACAGCTACTTGAAAGGCACACCTTACAGTTATTACTCACGTCATTGCAATCTGATTTTGTCCATGTCATTCCCCCAAATGTACCCTGACCACCTAATTGCTAGGTAATAAAATGGTTGTTTCTCAGCCCTTGGCTTAATTTACTTCTCTGAAGCAATTGACTTCTCCCTCCTTCAAACACTGCACATTTTTCTTTCCAAATTTTCTTTCACATCCTGGCTGTTCACTGCATAGACAGTTCACAACGTGATTGTTTGTTTCTTCAAAACAAGCAAACGTCTGCCAGACCCACCCAGGATAATCAAAGTCAACTAATTAGGGAATTTAATTACATTTGAAATCTCTTTACCTTTGACATACAATGTAATGTGATCACAGGAGTGATGTCTCATCATATTCACAGGTTTGTCCACAGTCACAGTAAATGGATTATACAAGAGCACAGGTCACTGGGGGTCATCTTGGAATTCTGCCTAACACAAAGGCCATGGTTAGGAAAGGGCGCCTAGAAGAATGGATGTTTGAGGGGAATTTGTAGGATAATACAAGACTTCATCATGAAATAAGAAGGGGGACAGATGATAACTGGATGAAAGGAATCATTTCCTTGCCACCTCTTACAAGCCACAGGAGGCCCCAACGGGGCTTATGCCAGGTAGGAAATGCTGCCTTGGGCAATGGTAAGCCCCGAGATCGGAGATGCTTGGATGAGAGTAGGGGGTGAACGGAGGAACAGGAAATCAAAATCTGGAAAGGAATATGAAGGGGTTCTTTTTTTTTTTTTTACATTTCTTTAAAGGAGTTGTGGGTTTTGAAAAATTGATAACTGTCACATTAGATACTAATGCATAAACACATGAATGCATGATCAGATCTAGGTTACAGGAGGACAGAGTAAAAGCAAGCACAGAGGCCTGAGCAGAAGAGATCTACTACTGCTTCCATCCACTGTTTCTTCCCACTGTGCCCAGTACAGTGTCCGACATTATGGGTGATAGTATCAGCTGCTGGTTATCCACCTCCCTACACAGAGCTCAATGCATGTTATCTTAGCCTCACAGCAATAGGAGGTAAGTATGACCTTTCAGCTTAAAGATGAGGAAATTGCAAAGCAAATTGTTCAAACATCCTAGTGTAGAAGTGGCCAAGCTGGATTTGGGCCAAATTGTGTGACCTCAAAGGCTATATATACTCTTACTATGATGCTTAACCCCACTAAACCTCAAGTACCACGTCCTTGCCACACAAGCCTAGAGCCTTCTAAGCATCATCTTATTCATGCCTCTGGTCAGCTCCATGAGGAGGTGTTAGCTTTGTTTTAGAGACCAGGAGAGAGGATCAGCACCTTGCCCAAAGGCATAAGTGTCGGAACTGAACCTCAAATTCTGATCTGTCCAAGGTTAAAGTGTGGATTGTTTCCATATTTAAGTGTATCCCTTTTGTAAGTGAGCAAAAAACTACAAAACCTGGAGGCTACTTAACAGATCTGGACCTTGCTAATTCCAAAGGGGACAGTTTATCTTTGTTCTCTATACCTTACTCACCTTCCCTTATTCTTTATTCCACCAACTCTACTCTCTTTCCTTTACAAGTATCTACATGTAAAAGAATCTATTTTTTACACCTTGAGGTGGCTTTAAGACAATACTTTAACTTTCTAGCAATATACACTTTTAAGTCTCATTCCAAATTGCAGAATCAATGGCTTTGTCCCCAGTCAAGGAATTTTAGCTAACACAGGGGAAAATTGGCAGAGAAAACTCTGTTTTACCATAAAGTAGTAACTCACTTTTCTCTAGCTCCGTGCAATTGGATATCTGATAACTTCCTAAATAACAATTAAACATATATACGCAGATAACATATGACAGAAGTTTTAGGGTTTTTTGTTTTGTTTAAGAGAGTTAAGAATGATGAGAAAAATATTCTGTTTTAGGACTTCAGCTCCTCAGTTTTTATCATTTAAATAATCCTGAAGTGTTAAATCCTCTTCTTTTAAGGTTACCAATCATTTAGGATTACTACTCACCCTTATGACCTCATGTAACCTTTTTTTTTTACCTCCTAAAAGCTTTATCTCCAAATACAGTCACATTTATATCAAAGTCACATGGGGGAACTCAATTTAGTCCATAGCAAGAACTAAGGGGTACATTAGATATGTAAGATCTTAGAATGAAAAGCAGGTTGCTTAATTAAGGAACAATTTGATCTTGTATGATTGTGGCACCTGGTTGTCTACATTAATCTTTATTGATTGCTTTCTCAAATCAAGTGTCCTGGAAGAATAGGGAATAAAAAAGCAATAAGCTTTGTAAACAACATATCAAGCAGTAAATGCCCAAATTGATTATTCAGTAGAAGGGTTATTTTTTTTAACTTTCTATCCTCTCAATTCTACACAGCAGCCAATCTTGGCTTCTGTAACAGTGTCGTCCTTTTGTTAACAATATTTGTTAGAAAAAGCGGCTTCCATGCAGGGATATGTGAACTGAGACCGCCATCCAGTGGTTAACGTAGAAATGGCAGAGACAAGCACAGCATACATAATCAAGGGCAATTAGAGGTAAGACTGCTTTTCACCCAACAGTTTCACAGAGCCACTGTTAATTACGACTTCCACCTCCACTTCTGGAAAACAGTTACTTTAACCCTAAAAGTGTTTGCCTTGCACTGTCTTAGTTGAGACGAGAATAGAAAACAAATGGATGGTGGGGTTTGTGGGTGGAATTACAGGTGTAGGAATGGTCAGTGCTTAGCTTCCTTCCCTGCCATCGCCCTCTCTCCTGATATCACACCTACCAAGAGTCTCAGGAAATTCCATCTTTGCCAACCTCCACCCACCCACTGCTGCTGGGCACCCCCAGTCTTTTCTCCCTCGACCCATTTCCCATTCTTTTTAAGCAGCCAAACTAAAACCTCTCAAACTCATTTTCTTTTCGCAAAAACTTGGTCCTCCATTGGTGTTTGCTTTCTTTGCATCACCATCTGGTCAGCCCATGGTCCAGGCTCAGGCGCCCTCCCCTGTCCTACACACAACCCAACGGTCACCGAGTCAGGCCCAGGGTACCACCTGACTGTATTTCCAACCTCTCCTTGCCTCTCTTTTGCTATTTCTACAACTCTGGTTGATTTTTCTGTCCTCATTAATGTACCATCTACATCCCTCCAACCCATTCTCCATAATGTTTCCCAATAAACTCTACAAATTTTTACTCCTTGCATACTTTTTTGATGAGCTATATTA
Source organism: Eonycteris spelaea (assembly GCA_003508835.1). Taxonomy (NCBI): domain Eukaryota; kingdom Metazoa; phylum Chordata; class Mammalia; order Chiroptera; family Pteropodidae; genus Eonycteris; species Eonycteris spelaea. The sequence goes on along the minus strand of PUFA01000043.1, from coordinate 6,443,261 downwards.
ATTAGCCCATGCAGGTGGCATAATTTAGAGAAAAATAGAACGTTCTTTACAATAAATAGTAGACCAAAGAACGAAATGAATGTAGATGATAAATGTGAATATGAATGGTATATATGTGTATATGTACAATACATACATACAAATACACATAGATATATCAAAGTGGAAAAGCCCTTTGTAAGTGTAATACAAAATTCAGAAGGCATAAGGAAAAGGTTAACTTGATTACAGACAACTTTAAACTTTTGTTGAAGAAAAAATAGTAAAAGTATTTGGGGGCTTTCTTAGCCACACATCAGGGAATATGCCCTTTCCTTTGGTATATTTTAAATAAATATGAATATAAGGTTGTCACGGGAAAAACTCAGAATTCTAAGAGACAGACGTCAGTCAAAATTTATTACTCAAATGATTACTATCTGTACAAATTTATTATTAAGAATCAAGAGCTGATTTCTCAGACTTCTGTTGGCAACTGTTCTTTCTTTTCATTTAACTCTCTGGATGGTGGAGACCTCCTTCTACCCATCTTACGAAGGACAGAAAGTCGTGTCCACCATCAGTTCCCAAAGATGAGAACTGCTCCCTCTTACCCAAGAGTGAAGTTACCTGACGCCCTTTTACATCCAGCTTGATGAGAATGAGGAGATGAATTATAACTGTTCTAATTTGGGTCACTTAAACCTGAGCTTCCTCTATTTGCTAATAATAACACCACAGAATAACGAGTGCACATAACTATTCAAAGCAAAGGACATAAGAAAATTAGAGAATGTTTCATTTGTCTGTTCCTTTCTCATCTTGCAACTTGTGTAACTTCGGGGGATGAAACTGTTCCAGCCTTGCTCTAAGAATAAAAGTGACAGTTTAGCAAGCCTTTCTCTCTCCAAGGGAGGAAAAGAAAAAAAAAAAAAAAGATTGCCAAATGTAAAAGGCAAAGTAAGAGTCTTACCTAGACATGCGGGGTTTTTTTAGTCTTCTGACACAGATACGAATTATCAGTGTTATTAATCACCCCTATATACATGACACCTGAGGGCCCCAGCAGGTCTAATTCGACTCAAATACCCACTAACTTAACACGGATAAATTGAAAAAAAAAAAAAACAAACAAAAAAAAAACAGGGGAAACCAGAGCAGGGGAACCTACTATATGCAGCCTGATAGGAAGGTCTTATAGGGAAAGGGACGAGAAACTACATCATGCCTGAGCAGTGAGCTCTGGCAGAAAAGCAAGAGCTAACCAGGGTACCAGCCCCTCCCTGAAAGCAGAAATCATGGGGAGAAATTCCCTTCTCAGCAAGCAGCAATAATAATGGAGACGACTTCCCTTCACTACCACCACTTATAACATCCCCATCCGCACACACACGTGTGCACACACACACACACACACACACACAGCCTTTATTCTTTTACCTCAGTGCTGGAACAACCAAGTTCATCATGAGCTAGGAATGTGGCTCTCTCAAGAAAAAAAAAAATCCTGAAGCAAATCGGGGTGGTTTTGTTCCCACTTTCATGAGATCTTTTCATCTACATCTGTTACTGCTCATTATGTATCTTCCTTGGGTTCCTGTGGATGAGATTTCTGCACCTAAAGGCTCTAAAGTGACCAAAATGTAACATTTAGTAAATTAGCTTCAAGGCCAAAATGCACGCTGTTGCCCAAGTCAAAATTCATTCCCTGCCTCTTTCCCATCTCAAATTATGCCCAGCTGCACCATGTTATATAGTTCCCCCAAAAGTGTGCAAGGAGCACAAAGGACATTTTTAAATCCCCAACCCTTCAGCAGCAAAATAAATATGCACCAAATTTACACAGTATGAATCCCCTCAAATAGTAAGTGTCTAGAGAGAAACTGAACCCCAGAAATAAAATGTTCTGGCATACAATGGCTAAAAAAAAAAAAAAAAAAAAAAAAAAAAAATTGTTTTCCTCCCAAATTCTGTCTTTGCTTAGTCTTAGAGAATCTCCCTCTCAATGCCTGGGTAGAGTCAAGCCCATTCTTCAGTAGCCACAGCCTAATTTTCACAGAATGAGCGCCTTCATCACCACCCAAGTTGAATTAACCAAATTCAAATCTCTTAAACCACTTCTCCGAGTCCGAGTGAAAAAAGAAAAATAAAACCAAGCATTAGCGTCCAGGCACAAAATGTAGAAAACACAAATAAATGGCCATCTCTTCCCATAGTTACTCCAAACAAAAGAATCTTCTCAACACCCAGTATTTAAAACAATCCAGAATCATATTAGGAAAATATACTACCAAAAAGATAATTGTGACATTACATACCTGCTTCCTAGGAAAAATAACTCACCTATGACTACTGCACCCTCTCCCAGAACAGCATCTGAGACACTTCTGTCTTCTAACATGTCAGTTCACAATCTCAGGAGCTTCTCAGGTCAAACCTAAAACTGGTCCTTCTACCAGGAGGGCAAGGAGAGGAAAGAGACGAGCCGTACAGATTGATGGGTGGCAGGTGTAATAAGCAAGGCAACTTACTTACAAGGCTTGTCCTGGACGCTGCAACATAAGTAAATCTCCACACCCATCACCCGCATCCTAAAGTTTATGTAGAGGCCTTAATGGGGTTCAGTCAGTAGTATACCATCCAGATGGTCTCAATAACACTTGCTCTCTCAAGACGGCTTCCTTGAAAATGGCTCTGGCTGTGGGAATGGAGGGCAGAACATACATTCCAAGCATCAAAGAAGGGTCGGGAGCCTCCAATTGCTTGGGTCTAGCTTGAGGGTCAAAAGAAAGTCACGACCTCCCATGACTTCCTCCAACACAGCATAATAGAGAAATTTGCAAGGTGGTGCCTCCAAGTCTCCTGGTTTTACCTGAGATTTCTTTTCTCCTCTAGGTTCCATTCCACATATTTTAAAGCCTTTTAATGTCAGGTTTCTTTTTGAGCCTTACGTTCCTGGCATCTTCGTACTTAACTGGTCAGAATTCAGACAGGAAAGAGTGATATTACAAATTGGATGCTCCTCAACTCAACAGTCTAGTAACAATCTTAAGATCCCCTTTCTAAGCCCTTTCTGGAAAGGAACACAGATCTGAAGTATCTCGCATCTGTCTGACCTGACCTCTAGAATCTATCTCCTAAGGAAATTCTCTTTTTTCTCCAGCTCAATTAACTGCCTTTTCTTTGTTTTCTTTTTACTCCCTAAGTACCTCATTTTTTTGCTCTTTACTTAATTGTGCTTCACAGATGTTGTGTTTTTTACAAATTGAAGGCAAGACCCTCCCACCAGCAAAAAGATCCCATTTCCCTTTGTTGTGATATTCATTTTATTGCAATGGTTTGAACCCAAACCCACAATGTGTCTGAGGTATGCCTGTATTACTATTATGAAGTCAACCCTAAAACCCGATTTTACCAATTCTTTCTCCTTGAGTTTTGGAACAAGCCTGATTCTTAGTAGGTACCTATATGTCGGATACAGGCCCTTCGATTTTCTCCTAAGTTCAGGATTTACAGTAATTCAAATGAATTTATTCTCAATCTCAACAACAACAAAAGATGAGGTAACAAGCACACTCTGATGATCCTCAAATTTACATTTTACACTCAATAGTTGTAAAATGCAGAGGTAAAAGAAATTGAGGAAACTATATGGGTTATGAGAGACCCCGTTTTTCAGGAGGTGGTTCTTTGCTCCCCACACAACAGTATAATTACATTCCCTAGGACTGTGGTTTATCTCTTAAGCATATTTGTATTCTCTCTTCCAAGGCAGGTCAATATCTTTCCCCTCTTTCATTACCAGCTTTGAGCACAGTGTCCTAAAGGGCTTGGTAATTTGGGAGTAGTAGTACCTGTATGCCTCCCAACAAAAACACAAAAATCCCATCCAGGTCTCTACTGTGACTCCGATTCTCACTACACATGAGGCAGAGCCAAGAGGCTGTGTCCGGTTTCTACCCAGGCAATAAGTAATTGTATGACTCTGTAGGGTGGTTTCACTTCATGGGGCCTCTCTTGCCTTAGTTATAAAATGAGAGAACTGGGCTTGACTCATCTTCATCATCTTTTCCAGCTCCTTTTTGCCATAAGAATTACTTTTAAGTCTTTTTAAGATGAAATGTGCATTTTGACTATGTTAAGGTATTATACTTATAGAAAGAATGTACATAATTTGGTAATTAACATATTAGAAAAATTAACTTGTTTATTGTCCCATCATAAAACAGTTAGCAGAACTTCACAATGTATATGTCATTAGACTGATAAATGTTGGGTTTGAAGTTGGGAATATTGGAGCACGAACCTTGTCCTGATATTGGTACACAACAATAGAATCCTGAGCAGCCGGCAGGCAGCCTGAGGCCCTCAGTGTGTCAGGAGAGTTCTCCAAAGAGGCATGAGGCTCTCAGAAGAAAGTGACACCAGACCTGGCTTGTCTTCGTCCCCATCACAAGTCCACCAAGGGACGACTTTGGTCCTGCAGAGAGCAAGGAGCTGAACTGATTGTTTAGGCTCCACCATGACCCAGGAAGCCACCAGTTTTCTTTAGGTAGGTCAATAATTTTTTTTGAAGCTGTGGTTTCTGTCTTAGATCCCTGCACATTGTTGGGTCTGACTATTGTATTTTGTCCAGTTACTGTCCTCAATATTTCTGCCCATAATGGGTGCCTTCATGCAGCTGGATTCTCTCTCTGTGTGCTATAAATGGATGCACCAATTCTATGGGGATCCTCAGACTGTACTCCTCGGATATTAAAACACCCTTCCTTGGTGAGAATACTCTCTCCTTCAACATATGACAGGTGTTAATGCATTGCAAACTGTGAGTCTTAAACGCACACAGCAATAGCACACTGTCAGTTTAGGACATCAAAGGGGCTATTAAGGAGAAAAGCTGTTAGAGACTGCCAGGGTCTGACTATAAAACAGCAGGATTAATGGCACATCTAGCCAACAGTTAAGATCAGGAATTAAACCTTAATTCTCTATAAGAATAGCAAATAGAAACTGGATCCTTTTTTTTTAAAGTTGTGTACCACCACTGAGAAGTGAAAAATAAATCAATTCTTCACTCACGTTTGCAAAGTTTCCCAGAGAGAAAATCCAATGGCTTTTTTTAACTGATGTATTCAAACTCTACCTACCCTACTCACCATGCACCACACACACAAACATGCATGCACACAGGCACACACATTCACATACACACACAGCTGCAAAATATTTAAGTTTAAATATTTAAAAACAATTTCATCTATATAGTTATACTATGCCAATCAACCTTTTAGTTTCTGAAAAAAGCACGATCTGTTTGCAAATGTTTTTATTCTATTTCTTCTTACAGTGCTGAGTACACTGAGTAATTTTCTTAACCTCAACGAATGCTATAGTCACAGCTCTCTTCTTCAGCAGTAAAGTAGACTATATTTTTCCATGTAACCAACATCTCACCAACTCAATGTCCTGGATTACTTCTTATCATAACCAAAAACTTCTCAAGAGATTTCCACTAGCTTTAGATTCCTTTCAGTTTTTCTAAAAATCTAATGAGAACTACAAGACAAACATAAAAAATCCCCCCATGTGTAAGCCGAAGCCACATCTGAGGGACACCAGTCACATGAAAGTCCTCAAGTGGAGGTTTGCCCTGTGAGACAGGAAGAAGGGAAAATGTAGAACATACTCTGATGGCCCCTCAGAGCAACAAACCCACTGTACATCAAAAGTCACACAACCACAAGATAGCCAAAATAGACACAATCATACTCTCTCTTGCAAAGTAGCAGAGCCAACCACAATCTCAATCCCTTCCTTATTCCCCATTTAGTTGCTAAGAAGTCCTGTGAGATAGGGAAGACAACCACGATTTTTGTTCTGCCTTCATAGGCCTTTCCACGTGTCCTATGAATAGATACACAGATACCCATGGGAAACACAGATATCCATGGGCATCTGCCAGCCGCTCACCTGTCGCAGTGAAAATACACCCAGAACTTTCCCTCACTGTCTTTCTAGCGAGTTAGCTATCCAAAGGAAGTAGGATCTTTGAGCCTGCTTATGAAAAAACACCATAGTTTGATTATTGTCAGAGAAACCTAAGTAATTTCCTTTACAACTTATTAGCTAGCTAACATAAAACTTTTAGATATCAGAGCATTAGACATAATATAATAAAGTTAATATTTGAATATTTATGCCCTTACAATGAATATATAGTGAAGACACTTTTTTTGCCTTAGAAGTATACACTTTATCTTTAATGAGATGAGAATCAAAACCGAAGTAATTGTCTATATGTTAGCTATATCTGAATGTGTATGAATCGAATTTCAAATAATTAAACCATTTTAGGGGATCTCAAAAAGTGAAACTTTAAAAAAAAAAAACTCAAAGACCTATAACTTGTAATATAAATTGTCATGCCCCTAATTTACACCTTTGGAAAATTTCTGTGTTTGTTAAGATATTTTATTCAAGTCAAGCTGTGTATTACCTTAAAATCTGATAACAAAGGAAAATCCACCTCTATCAGTTATACTCCAGAGCTGGACGTCACCTCAGAGAATTCGTTGATGGATTTCGGCTGTAAGAAACTATAGGAAGCTCTACTTGTTACAACTAAAGAAAATACAACAGGAGCTCCACCACAAGGAAACTGAAAGGCTACAGGAGGCTTTAAAAAAGGAAGGGTATGGATTCCCTACTCCTCACCTCTGTCAGTGGCCTATTAAAAAGAAGCTCCTTCGGAAGTCTATCCAATTTAAGTCTTTTTAACTGTACATGTTATGTAAAGTTATTTTAGATCACCATCCTAAGGAAAAAACACTATTGTTTCACGGCTCTGATGCTCTGAAACAACAAATGGGTAGCTGAATGAAGGTGACCTCAAGCCTGTGTTGTTACAGTCAGAAACTCTGGTTCTGTGAGGCATGGAGCACGTTCAGACGTAAAGCAGATGGCCTGAGCAGCAGCACATCTGGTGAGGGCTTTTCTAGTAAATCAACTCAGAGACCAAAGTGTACATCCAAGGAAAGATAATTCCCAAAGCCCTTGGCAGCCTAATGGGGACGCTGACTGGACGCTGAAATGGGGGTTTGTCCTGAAACAGATTCTCTTCTCATTCCCTTCCTGCCATTACCGTGGGAAGATTTGAAAGTTGGATTGATATGAACAGGCTATCAAACAATCAGTGGGTTTGAAAGAAGTAGAGGTTGGCTATTCACCAAGGTCTGAGAGAATTTTAGACTATGCTGCATGAGAACCCTAGGAAACAGGAGAAATCCACATAGAAACCCCAAGGAACAAGCAATAAACAGGCTGCTTCTCCCCAGGAAATGAAAACTATTTTGATAGGAGTGAGTAATTCAGAAATAAAGATGAATTTCATATTGAGCCTTAAGGGCTTGCCCTGGGGTCTACTTAAGAAAACTTGAGTTCTTTAAGAGCAGACTGGGAATAGGAAGTGAGTCACTCATTTCTCTCACCGATTAAGCACAAACCTCCTGGAAACTAGGCGGCAGGCACCATTTAACATGACAAAAGGCAGAAAAGTCTCAGCTAATTACAGCCCTGAAGGGAGGCAGGTGGCCAGTACTTCTTTGTCTCTAAACCGGGCTGTCACGAGAGTGAGTCACACTCTGAATCCAGCTAGGAGGCAGCTCGGTGCCCCTGAAACTGCATTTCTTCAGAAACTACTACTCTCTGCGCCAACCAGACACAAAACTGCAAACCAGTCAACTGTGCTCTGGGCACCCTCCGAAAGTACACTTTCGCAACCCTTTTTGGCTCCTGAGCAGAAGTGGAACATTAGCTCCCCTTCCCCAAGACACGTGATATTTACAGATTTGTCTTATTGCTGTGACCTTTCTAAAGAGAATTAATGTCATCACCACCTCTATCCACATCACAAAAATATCTCCAAGCCCAGGACCCAATTCTGCATCTCCAGATGGGTACTCCCTCCTGCATTCCTGAGGCAGGCTTCTCTACATCGCCACCGGCACATTTCAGAAGTGCCTCTAAACTCAGCAGACACAACCGATACCTCCTAAGCCCAGTCCTTCAACACCTCCAGCGTTCCTTGTCTTGGTTAAAACACCTCCATCCAACCAACTACCTAAGCAAAAAAACGGCACCATTCCAGGTTCCTCCCCTCAATCGAATGTAGAGAGGAGGCAAGAGAACTAAAATGTTAAATAGAACTATATTCAGAGACTTCAACATGCCTATCGGCCCTGCAGCCAGACGAGGAGGAAACCTGCAGAACAAAGGAAGATTTCTTCTGGGATTGCTAACAACCCATTTCCCACACCCTGAAGGGAAAACCAGAAAAAAACAATCTTTAAGGGGCTTGAGAAAATAAAATCATTAATTCCCCATGGCTAAAACCATGGGGAAACTATGGATTAAAGCCTGGGAACTGCCAGCAGGCCTTTCATGCTGTAGATTCTTACCTTTTCACTGCCACACACTTAGCCTTCCTCACTGCATGTCCATATCAAAGGAAAATGGGTAAAAAAAAGTCCTTAAACTGTAACTCACAGAAACCAAAGAATGACGTATAAACGGTATCCCCCCCCCCCGAAACTTGGAGCTTTTTTCACTTGTCTTAGCTTTTTGTCTTTGCTTTCACTAGTCTTTACTTCGCCCCTTCTTTAATAAATTTTCCTTTGAACTCTGACTTTGATGTGTGTTTGGATTCTTTTTCACATTCTCCACCAAGAACTCTCTTCTCTCTCAGTGCAGGGCTTGGTTCCCCCCAACTCAGGTGAATTTGCCCTGTCTTGCATCAAATTCAATCTCCAAAGCCTAACAATCATACATTTTAATATCTTTAACCCATTTCCCATTTAGAAAAAAAAAAAATTGCAGCTCTCTCCCAGTGTTAATTTAATTTCACATAAACACACTCTTTGAGGCTGAAGCAGATGCGACTAGTTTTCAGTATGAAAATAAAATACAAAAACTGTTCTTGGGGTTATGTCCCAGCAGAACTTGTCTCTACACCTCGTGTAACAGAAACGTTCACATAAATAGGAGTCCGCAGATGACTCTTCTGCTGACAACTGCTCTAGAACCATGTTAACCTCATGTGCAGGAATGCTGTGTTTTCTAGGATGTGACATTCTCAGAGATCGAGAATTATTATATTCTGTAAATGGAAATACCACTACTGAAAACAGAATGCTGTAAATAGAATGATGTCATTTGTTTCCAAAGACTATCGGTATACTAGAGTGATGTGAAAAATAATAAAAGCGAGGTGTTGCAGGGTAAACTTTGGGGGCAGGATTGGGACTGTAATCCACGAGTCATCCCAGGGTAAACACTGCTGCCACAAGGAGTATTCTTGCGGCAAAGGGGAAACGGGTTAAAACGCATCTCTTCTCTCTACCCGCATCGCCTCATTATTGAGGAGATCCCCAGGTTACAAAGCTGATTTCCTTTTAGTTATGGGGTTTTTGGGGTTTTTTTACTATTCAGAAGAAGAAAATTTAATTATTTTTATATTGGAAGTTAATTATTTCTACATAGAACATGAGACAAATGAGGCTTTATCTGGAACTATTGAGAAACGGGACAACTGCTTTCTTCAAGGTACATACATCAACCTAAATAGAAAATTCCTCATAAAGTTTATATACATTTTCTAAACCAGATAGTACAGAATAGGTAGGTAGATGATAGATAGATAGATAGATAGATAGATAGATAGATAGATAGATAGATATTATAAATCTGGGAGAAACTTAACACTAATTTCTGCCATGCACGCCAGTATATTAGACTATTTTACAGCTAGCCCTGTGAAAAGATCAATTGCGACGTATTAAAATTTCAAGAGTTTATTTGAGCAACAATTGAATAGAATGGGTAGCGCCAACCGACAGTGTCCGGAGATCTCTACCCAACGAAGAGCTGGGGAACTACTTTTATGGAGAAAAGGCAGAAGCAAAGCAAGGAAATTATTTGATTGACTGGAATAGCTTAAGCATTTGGAAAAGCGCTAGTTGCTGCTTGTTGTGATTGGTTAGATTTTTTAAATTTCTTAACCTGAGATATTTGTACCTTAGGTTTTGGTTTGCTCAGTAGACTGCTAGGGTTTGCTCAATCTAATGGTCTCCTTGTTTATTAATTAACAGCCCGTGCTGGATATCTTCTATTTTCCTTCTGATAGTTGATCTCAACCTTTCACCATCCAATGTCCTAGGAGGTTGGCTGGAAGGGACTGCAACAATGGGATCCTTTGCATTCTGGTTTCTGGTAGGATTTAACCACTGTAAAGAGATCAGAGGAGAGCAGTGAGGTCAGGGATTTATCCTCTTCTCCTCAATTCCCTCCCTTCTGGGTTGCTTGAGTTGGCAGTCTCCCCACGAGGGCCACAGCTTCTATCTGACAGCCTTCTTCACAGAGCTTCCCCCTCCAGGTTCCAGTAACCGCCTCCTCACCTTGCCTCTTCAGGCCAGAGTCATGTCAGCTCCCCACAATTGTGAACCCGCAGTAATACATTATGCTCTGCTGGTTTCCTTAAATCTTACCTACACCTTTATGAATAGTCTGTTATTAAACCCTCCTCAAAACAACTAGTTTCAGCATACCATTTTTTCTGACAGGACACTGGCTGATAGAGTGATTGATGCCTAGAACGGTCCTAGGAAAAAGACTTTAAAATGAAATCGTGGGATTGAGAAGTGCACAGTAACATCCTTGTTAAGAGTGAAAGTGGGAGTCTAGTACCCCGTGGCATGTGTTGGCATCACAATGACTCAGATCATTGCCGGGCGTGGGATGAACTGCAGGTAGGACACAAGTTGCTGAGAGAAAAATATCTGGGACACATCACTGCTATGGCAATAGTTGTTGTGTCGTGGTGTTGATCCTAAAGATTGTGGGACCAGCTGGCTTCTTCTGACGGCCCTAGAGAGCATACGCAGAGAGAAAAAAAAAAACTGGAGTTTGTAACCATCCAACTCAAAACATAAGTGGAAAACCAGAAAGAGTAAATGGCAGGGTTTAAAGAGTCCCTTATCTTATGCACTCACGAAGAATATACGTCTGAGGACCAAGAGCAGGCTTGATTTTAGGAGATGTAAAGTTGCAAAAACTATTAAGTGCTCAGCCTCACCACATCTCTTTACCTGTAGAGGAGTATTAACTAGTGGTGAAGGAGTGGGGAGCTGAGATATGGGAGCGCATTTGAGCAGTCAGAAATGAATCTGAGAACTTTGAACCACAAATCTTTCTAAACCTTCCTTTAAAGTGGAGCCAAACCCTCCCCACTCTCCATCATAAAGGCAGCTTTCTGGGAAAGAAAATAATTTCAATGAGTGTACTTGGGGTAATTGCTTTAAAAAATGGATGCTCCTCAGCTCCTCAAAGGACCCAGGTCCTCAAACTTTTCTTACGTTCATAATAGGAGTTTGATGCTAACAGAGCCCAGGGAGAAAGAAGCACAGTGTCTGCTGTGGGATTCTGAAAAGCATGCATACAAGGGATTTGGAGAGCATGACACCAGAAAAAGCTTGTTTAGCCTGCAATTATTGATGGGTACGCTTACCCAGGAATTAGAATTTAACAAATTGGCTTCAGCACCCAGAAGTGGAGTTAACAGTCTACTGGATTGGTTAATTGAAGCCTAGACTGAACAGTGACAAGCAATCAATGAGGTTAAAATGAACAGAAATTCTCTTGTTTACCATATAAGGAATCTGGAAATGTTGGACCAGATCTATTAGGACCAACCTACTCAGCCACCTCTAACCTAACCTTACCCTCTAGAAGGAACTGAAAACATGTCATTCACCAAGACATTTAAAAATCAAGATAGTTATTGATGAGAGGGAAAGATTTTTTTTGGTGGAAAAGAGAGATAACCTGTATCTTTCAAAAAGCTCTATGGTAGCTGCCTTCTGTAAGCCAATGACAACAGGGGGAGATGCCTCAATACTTTCTGGTTTCAGCAGAAAATAGTGGGATCCCCAAATAGTAAAGGACAGGTAGTAGCCTAGAACAGAAAAAGTGAGCACAATTACCACAATAAGCCACAAGGACTCAGTTGTTATCAGAGGGTTTAGACTCACGGAATGTAAAAGATTGTAATTGATTATGGAATCTCAAAACATGAAATATATGGACAGCCTAAAAGATGCTGCCTGGCATTTATAGATGGAAAACTTCTAGGTCTGCTGGACAGACATCTGACTCGAGTTGCTGTAGTGAGGAACTCACACTCCATTATCTAGTTCCCACATCTAAATAAATTCACAGATCCAGAACTTCTTGGCTGAGCAAGAACTTTGAGGAAGGATCCTGCAATGTAGCCACAGATGTTTACCATAGATCATCCCTCAAAGCTTTCCCAATGGCACGTACAGTCATTTAAGAGAATAACCGGACACTAGGGAAGGTGAGATAGCCAACATTCTGGAGTACTAGGTACTTGCCCTGAAGTGACCCTATTTCCAGAGATCCAAAATACCTCCATGGTCCTCCTCAGAGTGAAGGCTTAAGGATGTCGGGGAATAAATGGAGTAGTGACCTAAATGAACCACCCAATGGGTTCAATGGGACCAGAGATCCATCCTATCAATAGTTATCCTCTTAATCCCAAAACGTAAGTAGAAATAGGTATATTTTATAGCTGGTAGAATCTCCACTTTGGCTCCCTGGCCTATGAGGATGGCTATTTAGATAGGAAGGGCAGAAGGAAAGCCTCTGGAACTGCCTCAACCTCTTCCAAGATCGTAAACCAAACACACAGCACTACGCTACATCCGGTGGGGGTAATTGCAGCAATTAGTGCCACCAATGAACATTTGAAAATGCAGAGATGTAATTTTTTTTAACATTTTTTAAATTGTGGTAAAAAACATAACACAACTTACCATCTCACCATTTTTAAGTGTACAGTTCAAGTAGTATAAAGTACATTCACATTATTATGTAATTGATTCTCCAGAACTTTTCCATCTTGCAAAATTGACACTCTGTAGCCTGTTAAAAAACTCCTCATTTCTCCCTCCCCCAACCCTTGGCAGCCACCATTCTACTTTCTGTCTCTATGAGTCTGACTAGGTTAGATATCAGGGACGATATTCTTAACACATGATTAAACAGTTACATTTGCCCAGTGCAAAAGCCCACAAAGATGGCACAAAGATGGCTGCTGTAGATTATCACAAAAGTAGCAGCTAGTGATGCCAATTACTACAGCAATTCAGATGTGGTGTCTTCGCTGGGGCAAATTAACATACTCCTGGCAGTCAGTGGGCACTTAGTAATGTTTTTTTTTGTTCTTATTAGTAAATATAACCAGATATAGTTGCCTTTACATAGCAGGGAAGAACAACATACCTACACTGTCTTCGCTTGGGCTTATATACAGATACCAAAATTCAATAGACAGATTGAGAATAAAAAAGAAGAAATGATATGGGAAATAAAATTTAGTAAGAAAATTAAAGAGTCAGATCAGAAGTTTAGAACCAAAAAAAGAGTAGGATCTTTTTGTTTAAAAAATAGAAGAAGAAATGGAGAAGAAATTATCTAAGAATTTAATGTTCCAGAACAGAAGAACATAAATTTCAATTGAAAAAAATTCACCAAGTGCCCACACAGTGGAATGAAAAAAACATACTGAAATGCATCATTATGAAATTTCAGAAGCTGGATAAAAGAGAAGATTTTAAAAGCTTCCAGAAAGACAAAACAATTAAATACAAAGGTTCAGTAATGAGGACAGTCTTCAGACTTCTCAACGACATTGGAAAACTGGAAGATAACAGATTATTGCTGTCAAATTCTAAGAAAAAAACATATCTAACGTAGAAAAAACATATAGCTAATGAAACATTATTTCTGGCTATGCCTGTGAGGGTGTTTCTGGAAAAAATGTTTGAATCAGTAGACTGAGTAAAGAGATCTATCCTCACCAATGTGGGCAGGCATCATCCAATCCACTGGGGGCCCAAATGGAACAAAAAGGTGAAGAAAGGGAGAATTCCTTCTCTCTTCTTAAGTAGGACATCCATCTTCTGCTCTCCGACATCAGAGCTCCTGGTTCTGGGCCTTAAGACTCAGAGTAATTATTCCACCAACTTCCTGGTTCTCCAGCACTTGCAGACAACAGACTGTGGGACTTTCGTTCTCCATAATTGCATGAGCCAATCCCCATAATTTTATTTATATATATATATAATATATATATATATATATATATATATATACACACATACACATACACACACACAACATATATATATATTTCTATTAATTCTGTTTCCCTAGAAAACACTGATTAATACCCAGCTGATTTTGAAATATTTTCCTAATAAGCGACTTTAGTGTATAAACTAGAGTTCATATTTTTTCCTGATGCTCTGCATGCTATAATACATTCTTAGGCATTCTCGATGACTCAGAGTCACCTGTTCTATTAAATAGTCCTGTCTCCAACTTTGCTGTCAGCTGTCACTAGCAGTTTCTTTTCTCTTACAACGTCCCTTCTAATTTGCTACAAAGCACTTGCCTCCTCAGCACTGTAGGAAGCACATCAGTCCCATAATTTGCTACAAAGCTTTCTTTTAAGGAATCCATTCTATAAGCTGATTCTACATGGATGGTTATTCCAAAAAGCCTCTCTAAGGAAAGGCTCACTCTTAAAAGAATGGTAGTTTTTAGAAAGAATTGGCTACATCTTGGAGCCTAGCCTCCTCACCATCAAACCCCACCCCAAATTCCATAGCTTTGAGCCAAACTGTCACCTTTTTAAACTACTTTTAATTACTTCCCGCCAATGTCTTCCATTAGAAACTTGTTCCCCACACTCTTTTGCTTAAATTATTACGCATTTACATATTTAAATTAAAGTTATTTTCTTCATTATCAATCAATCTTCCTCCAACGAAGGGCTGATCTCCTTTTCCCAAGGAACCACATGGTGACAAATCAGACCAAAGGCCAAGTCTTCACGCCTGCATTTCAGAGTTTAACCTCTCTGCTGGCTGGCTTGCTGTTGGGTTGCTGTGTAAAAGATTAGGTTCTCCGGCCAGCATGCAGCTAAATCTACCTGTCTTTTTACCAAAAATAAAAGTGCCAAATATGAACATAGCCTGGAGTTTATAGGGGCAACATTAAAAACCACTAATCGAAACTAAACTGGAATTCATACATAGTCCCAGTAAACCTCCTCAGTCACCATCAATCTCCAGGTCAGAACTGGCTCTATGTAAGCTTGTTGCTTTGTGCCAAAACAAAGGAGTGAACCTAAATGTGCTCCAGACACCAGAGGACCAGGAACAATCTGAAACGCAGATATACCATTTGCTGAAGTACAATTTTGAACTCGCTGAGACCAAGGACAGGGCTACATCTCCCAGTTTGAAGCACTGTAACAAAGCAAGAGTAACTTGACGAGCCGAGAGCTGAAGTTTCTGCCTGTTATAATCTTAAATTAGAAGTAAGAGTTACACATTTCTCTGCATCTCTAGGCATTGTGAGGGTGATTCCTATACTGATAGATGAGAGATATAAACTGGTGTGCAGTAATCCCCTCTTATCTGTGGCTCCACTCCAATGGTTTCAGATACCAGTGGTCAACTGCAGTCCAAAAAATTAAGTGGAAAATTCCAGAAATACACAAGTCACGTTTTAACTTGCACTAAGTAGCATGATGAAATCTCATGCCATCCTGCTTCTTCCCACCTGGGACGCGAAGCACCCCATTTGTCCAGTGTCTCTTAGTGATTGGATCAACTGTCACATACCAGGGTGTTTGTGTTCAAGTAGCTCTTATTTTACTTAATAATGGCCCCAAAGCACAAGCGTAGTGATACTGGCAACTAGGATATCCCAAAGAGAAGCCATAAAACGGTTCCTTTAAGTGAAAAAGTGAATACAGTACAATAAGATATTTTGAGAAAGAGACCACATTCACATAACTTTTATTTCAGTATAATGTAATAATTTATCTACTTTATTATTAGTTGTTCTTGTTAATCTTTTACTGTGCCTAATTTTTAAATTAAACTTTATCATAGCTATGTATATAGAGGAAAAATCATAGTATATATAGGGTTAGGTCCTATCCACAGTGTCAGGCATCCACTGGGGGTCTTAGAATGTATCCGTCACAGATAAGCGGGGGCACTACTATGTGTAGAATTTCCTGATGAAATTTTCCCTGCAGACAAGGTCAGATTAGATAGCATAATTGATACATAAACATGGCAACATAATGGATAAGGGTAGTCTTCATTAGGGATCCACAAAATAATGGAACAAGGGAAAAAAACTTTCCAGAACCAAGAGTCATGGGCCCAGAGAGATAGCTAGAATCAAAGTGATCCACAAAACCGTGAGAAAGTAACGCCAGAACCTATAAAGAAGCCGTCTGGAGGGAAGGAAGGGCACTTGTCTGGCTCAGTGTCTGCTACAGAACCTTCTCCAGACTATGTAGGTAGATTTCTCTACTTAAGAACTTCTGAAAATTAAGGATACAAGACCAAATAAAATGTATATGAGAAAATTATTAAGGCTGGACGTTACCTAAGCCATGAACTGTTTTTTTCCTTATTTTACTTAAAATAAATTTGTATCACATCGATTATGTGCCAAGCACTGTTTCTAAGAAGTTTATATTTGTAAAAATATTAACCCATTTATTCCTTACAACAACTGTAGAAATAAACAAAGAGTGCCCAAATGAGAACAAACAGAGGCAGTCTATTAAGAGCTTGCTACGGCAAGGAAATCAGCCACCAACACTTGCGTCTGGCAGAGACTCAAAGACAGGCAGGTGAGTGGGGAACTTTTACATGGGGAGGGCAGTCTTCAAGTGTGCCCTGCCCAGAGGCATCTGGTGTGAGGAAGCTGTAGGAGCACTAGAAGCAGGATGTCCTAAATGATTACCTAAGGGAGCGTTTGGCTTTCTCTGGTTGGTCCTAAGTTGGAAACAGAAAAAAAATATTTAGAAAAACTGTTCATTATTAATCAACTTCTGGCTGTTTGGGGCCAATTGTTATGGGAGTTATTGTTTGGCTTCCCGGGTTATTTGCTAGAAATAGAGGTTTTATTTCCTGCATATCTGGTTTGCCGGTGGTGCACGGACTTCCTGGGCTACTTCCAGCAGACAATGAGTTGGTTTCCTAGGCCGGTCGCTGTGGATTGTGGGCCGAGTTCTATTTTTATCTTTGGTCTGGCCTCTGTTCATCTGTATATTCAGCCTCTCACCGCCCTACAGTATAAGTACCATTTTTCTCATTTTACGAATGAGGGGTGTATGGCACAGAGACACAGTAATGGCAGAGCAAGAATTCAAACTAAGCCATTCTGTCTACAATCTGTGCCATCAGCCCTGCAAGCATCTATATCCGGTGTTGCCATATTGGTGTGGGGTCCGTTCTGGAAATTTCTTTCCTGTGAAAAAGTTTAAATCTCTGTCCTTCTACTCAGCCGTTTGGGATCCTATCCACCCATTCTTGTGGCCCAGCCAAAGATAAGGGTTTGGCTTTGGCATGCTAAAAGCGCAATGCTGTGTAATGTGCCATTCATGCTAATAATTTATAAAATAATTTTTGTTTTGTTTTGTTTTGTTTGTGATTGTCCGCCCTGCTAAGACTAGGGAAGGGGAATTTTTACAGTTGGGTTTCCTGGAGGCAGGCTCTGAAACAGAGAATAGTATGCAGTAAGTTTGTTAGAGAAAGCTCTTGGAATCGACCTGTGGAAGGTAGTGGAGGGAAACAGAAGTGAGCAGAGAGAAGTTGAGTTGATGCAGCCTCAACAAAGGCCTCAGCCACCCCCGTGGAACACGGTGAAGCAGGAATGGCCCTTCGCCCTTCAGAGTTGGCCTGCATTGCAGCGAGGGCACATGGCCTTATGTTCCCCAGAAAACCATCAGTACTGCAGGCTGCCCCCAAGAACATTCTCAGCACTTTCCAGTAGGAGCTGAAGGTTGTCTTCTGCTAGCACTCCCAGCACCTGGGGGATGAGTCCTTCCCTACAAAGGGGAATCAACATCATAGCATTGATAACAAAAATATAAGCATGGAGCATGTTTATGTACTGAAAACATGGAAGCAAAAGCTCTAAGAAATTACTCTTCAGAAACTACTAAGAAAAAAATAAATAAATAAAGGTTTTTTAAAGTACCAGTTCCTGGTAGTGTTATATTTGTGTGCACTAAAATAGAAACAGTTAAGCCAATAAGGAACAACCCCTGAATGCTGATGTGATAACCTTTAGGGTAAGTGAACCAACAGAAATACATACCCAGAAATGGCAGGGGTGGTGGGGGTGACCAGGTGGCTTATTGCCCCAGCTTTCTCCAAAGGTGACCTGGGTCTCAGCTTGAACCTGATTCATCCCACTAACTTTGCAATTTCCTTAATTGAGATACCAATGGTAAGTGCAGGAGACTTGGTGCCTGACTAGAACTAGACTGGATCATGGGTTAATCAATAAGTTCCTTTGGATTTAAGAACAGGTTCTCTACCTGTTCTAGGTTTAAATCTTATGATCCCTGAGCCAGAGGCCTCTCCCTTGAACTCTGGCCAACTCTGGAAAGAGGTTGAGAATGTTCGTTGGGGAGGAAGGGTTTAGGGAGAAAGAGGGACAGGAGAAAAGAAGTAAAATAAGACTGATGCTTGCACAGTATCCTACCTGAGCACAGGGGCAGATTAGACGACATCTCAAAATTCTTTCATCCTCATGATTCTAAGGTTAAGTTGGCTTTGTAAGTAATTCCCTGGTAGAAATCCATGTCCCTCTCCCTGCCCTGCCAAGGCTGATTTTATACTGGAGAATAAAACATCATTCTACCTATCAGTATTGTCTTGGAGAACACAGCAAAGCTTTAGAACATTTCCTTCTGGTCTCTTTTAGGAAATAATCTACAGAAAAACACAAATCATGCACTGAAACCAAACTCTCCCCACTTATAATAAAGCTTTGTGAAAGACAAAGCCAGGAAGAGTGACACCTCATAATAACTGAATAGTGAAAGCTGAAAGCAATCTTTTCAATTCACACTAAGAGTAAGACTGAAAAGGAATCATATATTTTTCAGGTGATTTGCTCTTTAGAGCAAGGTGTTCAATGCAAAAAAAAAAAAAAAAAAAAAAAAAGTTCAGAAAATAACTTTGAAAGTTTATATAGCAGAACATTTTCTCAAAATGTTTGAAATACAAAAATACCCATGTACCATTTGTGGGAGAAAACAGGCTATTTTCAAAGGTTAAAGAGCCAGCCCCAAAAATTCATCTCTTAAATTTTCTAAATACCCTAATTGAAAATCCTTCTCTTATTGCACTGAAAGATCCCTTCAGAATGTTAAGCCTACCTTTATTCCAAAAATGCATTGCTCTGAGATTTGTCTACCTTTTTCATAGGTCTCTTAGCAAAACATTCAGACTGTCCTGGCCTCCTCTGACTCAGATAGCTGAAACCTTTATAAGTTAAGGCAGGTTTGGGAAACTTGCTTTTTTGACTAATAATACAGTGATTCTCTATACTATTTTTTTTTTTTTAATATAAGTCATTCTTGTATAAGAATGACTTAGCTAAAACTCAGGTAACCAGAACCACACTCACATTGGAAGGATGCTGGAAAGTATAATCCTTGCATTATGCAATAGGATTATTTCTTCCTCTTTGTTCTATTGTTTGGAGTTCAGCCTATAAATGCCTAGAATTATATGAAATGATTAAAAGTAACTAAGACACGTCATAGGTATTTCACAGCAATTAAATATTAGTTATTCACACTAAGTTGTTGATTGTGGTCACTCCTGTACTTCTGGAGAGAAGTTTCTTCTTTCTTTCTTTCTCTTTTTTTTTTTTTTTTTTTGGTGGTAGAAAATCCTCCTTCCTTTTTGTATGAAGAACTTTCTCTTCTTTTTTTTTTTTAGTAAGCCCTTGAAGATTTTTGTTTTTTTTGTTTTTACATACAATGAAATTCAGAATTTCATTGAAGAAATTTATCACATTGAATCATTTAGCCAAGAATATGCTCTAACTTTTCACTAGGCATGGGGATTGTGGGGAGTGGGCAACACACTTCAGAATTCCCTTTCCTTCTTAGCAAACTCTGTTTCTAACACTATCACTGAAGCTGCCTCAACTGGGGATGACAACAACATCTCTAAATGTGACTCATCTTATTCCTTTTTACTTAGTGTAAGGTGACAGTACTGTTGCTATTCCCATAGATAGAAAAAATGGGTTCACTTAGGCAGACACTCCCTGGCCACCATAAAATATTATACAAAGCAAATCCCAGTTCCATCAACATTCAGGGACTCTGGGATTTCATAGTCACTATGGCTCTGATTTAGCGAATTCACCTCAACAAGGTCCTAAAATTTTCTATGACCTGTTTCTATAACTGGTTCTATTTTGTGCTGTATTATGAATCCCTAGGCAGGTATCACTTGGCAGGAAGGGGCTCTCTGAATAGAGTGAAGTATCATATCATAGCTCCTCAGAAAATGCAGGAATAAATTGATGTGTGCAGTCTGTCACAGGCAGGAAGAGTAAATAAAAAATTATCACTTCAGTTGTGCTCCTGGTTTCTAAATGCCAGTCTTGGAAAGTGTGAACCTTTGCTGGGTTGGCAAAGGTGAGAATTCTAGATTTCACAGGCCCAAGGCTAAGAATTTAATTGTCTTTTCTATCAAGTTTGAAGTGATATTGCTCTACTTTTCCTATGAGCACAGAGAAACTGACATAGATGCAAAAGAGAGAACCGATTTGTTTCTATGTTATAAAATCACCCTACTTTTGTTTAGCAGGGGCTGGTGAAATTCTAGGTATGGTTCATGTCGTACTAAATCAATAGGATAACTAAGGCACTAAGAGGGTGTAGAGGAGTTGGTGCGAGTTTCGCTTGGGTAGATCCAGGAAAGCTCAGTGGTGGGGATGACATTAGAACTGGGCCTGGGGGAGAGCATGGTTTCACTTGAGGGAAAGCGTTGTAGGAAGACAGAGCAGCATGAAAGTCCTGGGCATCCAGGGCAGTCATGGGGCGGGGTGCAGATGCACTGACTTTCTGAAACTCCTGGAAGACAAAATATCCTTCATTCACTTGCAGTCACAAAAGGTTTCGAAAACGGAAATACCTAGTCCCATATAATAATAAAAATTCCCAAATTTAGCTAAGTGTTATATTTTCTCCAACCTTTGCTGGCTTTAGTTCAGAAGTGGGGAAGTGCGTGTGTGGTTCCTCTGCCATCTGCTAAGGGAAAACCACAGCCACCCCCATCTCCTTGTGGTCTCCACAGGAACGAGCAGGGGTTCAATCTGCTATTACACCCCACCCCAGCCCTCAGAAGCAGGCATGCCCTGCTGTTGGTGTCAGTGGGGCCAAGCAGGGAGCTGATCTTCTATCTCCCCTTGGGGAAAGCAGGTGATGCTCTGATTCCCCCACCACAGAAGTGCCAGCAAGGTCCAATGGAACTGAGCCTTTGGCCCCACCCAGCAGTAACAAGATTGAATGAGGCTGTGCAAAGCAGGGCCAGTTGGCACTGCTGACCTTCTACTCCAGTGCCTGTCTGCAGGGCACTGTGGGGACCAGAGTCTTCATCCCACCCAGTAGCAACTAGGTGAAATGAAGTGGTGTCAGGTGGCGACAACAACAAGGCAATGGTGACAGTACCTCACTTTTTCCAGAGTCATGTCAGCAGGGCTTAGCAGGAAGCTTAACATAACTGGCCCTCCAGCTATACCTCAACAGGGGACAGCCTGCTTAAAAAAAAAAAAAAAAGGTTAAATACCATTTTGAGTCCCATACATAGTATTACATCTAAATTGTCCAGGGACAATTTAAAGTTACATGCCATACTAAGAACCAAGATGAATTTAAAAAGGCATTTAAGGCCAAATGGGTCCACTGATGAACGCTACCAAATATTTAAGGAAGTCACCAATAAAACTGGTTAGCTGCAGTGTTGATAGAGGAAAAATAGAAAAGAACAAAGGAGAGAGAGAAAAAAGGTAAAGGAGAAGGAAAATTAAAATGAGAAAAAGAAACACATTAAATTGAACTCAGACCTTTTATTTTAAAACGTTGGTTCTGCTTAGGGTTTAAGAAATTGTCATAAAGGTGCAATTCAATTCATCGATCAGGAAATACTTAACCTGGCTAGTTCAAGTTTGGCATTCATGGTTGGTTCACTTTGTTTCAAGAGTTTCATTTATAGAAACTGGTATAGTTGTGTAAACCCACACACACACACACATGCGTGTACTCACTCTCTCTCTCTATCTCTCTCTCTCTCTCACACACACACACACACACACACACATCCAGTAAGTTCTGGATCATACCAACGATGAAGATGACTCAACTTCTGTTCTCATCCCAGATAATTTATCTGGTTTAAGAAAATGCCCATAAAACTAGTGATTTTTAAAATATATTTAGGGTATTTTATCACCAGTGGATCAGGGTTGGAGCCATCTGAACTAAGTAAGTTCTTTCCCATGAGAGGCATAAACTTTTGGAAGCAGGCTAATTGGTAGGTTCCAGAATCACCTATCTCTAAATGCAAGTCATTTTTCTTTATTATGTTATATTAAATTAGCACACTCTTGGGAAATTCGTTACCTTTTTAACGTCATCAAAGCCAGGAAGCACATTATTTTACTTACAAATCAGTACCTTGGCTCACTTGACAGAACTCTGAGCACACTTATTGGTCAGTAGGCTGAGATCCTGACACATGAATTATAGGGGAGACTTGCCAAAGTAAATAGCAGGATTAATTAGTAAGATATAGCAATCTGATCCTACCATTTTTGAAGGGCAGAGTTCATCTGATTAATTAGAAATTTATAGTGGAAACCCAGAGCAATGAGAATTGATGGTTGTCTGAAAAAAACCAAGAACTTGATTTTGTTTACCCTTGTTATGCCCAGCCATTAACCCCAGCGGCTCATTTATCCCTCTGGAACTCATTTTGCTGATCTTGCTCCATTGATGGTATCACTTTCTCCAATCCTTGTCCAGCCCTTCCACCATTGCCACCATAACTACCATCACCTTGCCATTTGAAATTAATCTAGAGTCCTTGAAAGAGAATGGTCAGATGATGCAATTCTTGAAGTTAGGAGCAGAGGAAAAACGTAAGTAGTTCTGGGCTGTGATATATCTATAAGGAATTAATTTTCCTAACCCCAAGTGGTAAGATATAATATGACAGATATAATTATGACTATATATTCCCCTTTTTACCCAGTGAATAATCTCCATCTTAAATCAAAGTATTATATTAATCTTACTACTGTCCACCCCCTTTTTAATGAACATTTAGAAACTATTGCCAGGTAAATTAAAATATACAAAATCAATATCAACCACCATAGAACATACAAAGACGCTTCTTGCCCTTAGGAAGTTTAAAGTGTAGGTGTAGAAACAAAATTAAAACATGTATTGGTTAAATAACAACAGAAGAGAGACTACAAAGCAATCCTTGATAAATTGCCAAATTGTCATTTAGCCAGAGAAAAGTGAAGATGTTCAAAAAAGGTCTGTGTGACTTTGGAAGATTTCATAGAGTAGAAAGAAGTAAATTGGTTTGTGAAGAATGCTAGAATTTAGAAAGGAAGAGAAAAGTAGAGCAATCTAGCCAATGGAAAGCAGTGTAGAGTGAGCTCCTGTTGACTTAGTTCAATCGTCTGGGTGACAGAGAGTTCGTGAAGAAAAATGGTTGAGAATTAAGTCCAAGAGGGCTTGCTGCCTACTTTAAGATGACATGAACTAAACTGTACACCTGAAACTTACTGGATTTCATTAAACAATGTTACCATAATAAAAATAAATAAATAAAATAAAATAAAAAAAAATGCAGCATTAAACAAACAAACAAAAAAGATGACATGAGAAGTCTACTTACTTAACTCCCTCTCAAATATAAAAAGGTGGCAGAATCTTTATCAGCTCTGGAATACAGTGTATTTAGAAGTTGGAAGCTTCTAAAAAAGTCTACAGATTCCACAAGTACAACTGAAATCAAATTGTAGGAAGGTTCTATCATTCCAACTTCTAATGTATAAAAGCAAAGTGGGCAGGAAAAAATGAGTTGGGATTCCTGCGAGAAAAAAAAAAAAGTTATACATTCCAATAAACTTGGCCTAGAGATAGCGGACTCTATGTGGGGAACAGCAAAGGCCAAATGCCACCCTCAGAATGACGTCTGAAAGGGCAGAAGGCACTGAAGCACCAGAACATGCCTTCCCTCCCAGCCAACACTAAAAATAGCCAGTGCGTCAGATTAAAGAGAGAGGCGATTTTATCCACCAGAAATCTGAAGTGTAACACTGACTTTCTCCTTGCGACATCGTCATAAGTCTGGAGGCAGAAAGTGAGTTTCCGTCAAGGGCCTAGTCAGTGGAAAAAACAAAAACAAAAACAAAAAACAAAGGAGTGAGGGCTTATTCTGTGTAGGGGGAAAAACTCAAGTTCTCAGTAGAGATCAGGGTGGAGGAGGAAGAAAAGAACCCTGGGCACAGCACGAGGACATCCTCTAGTGATGTGATGGCCTAAAGGAGACTTTGGAAAGGACAAGACTAGCGAGGTGGGTTTACTTGTGGTGGAGTGCGCAGCATAAACCCCTACGCATGAATACACACCCCTGCAAATCTTTGGGAAAGTCCACGTGGCTCTTAAGTCTCATGAGAATAAAGTCTTTTGAAGGATAAATTCTCCGTTCAAACTGAGGCATCTGGTGGAGGGTGGACAGAGAATGCATTCTTGACAAAGCAAAGTACATGATTACAACATGGGATTAGTAAAGCAAAAAAGTCATGGGGTGAGCTCTACAGAGAGTCTAAGCTAATTATGCTGAGACCATGAAGGGAGGCAGGAGAGGCAAGTGGGTGGGGGATGGTGACCAATTGACATCTAGGATAGCATATGGTGGGGTACATTTTTTTTAAAAACCTCAAAAAAACTTCCATCCTCAGGAGACTATAACTTAATAGAATTTGATCATATTTAATACTGTTAGTCGATAAAGCAGACACTCAAACCCAGTAAGGCCCACTTATATTTTCCAGGCTCATGAAAAGCAAGGAATAGCCCAATATACTTGGGAATGATTCTTCTTAAGAGCAGAGCCAGAGTCCTGCTATAAATAAATAAATAGATAGATAGATAGATAGATAGATAGATAGATAGATAGATAGATGAGATAGATAGAGAGATAGAAAGATAGATAGATAGATAGATAGATAGATAGATAGATAGATAGATAGATAGATATAGATAGTCTTTTCTTTATATAGAATTAGACTGTTTGTTTTTCTAAAAATTGCCTTATAGACAGTTGGTTAATTGAGGCCTAGCAGTTGCATTGACATAAAACTTACACTAGAATTGAACCATTGGAATCCAGCCCATTCTCTTGCCTGAAGAGCACCTGCTGTGGAATAGGTATAGTTTTCCTGAGGGAGGACAGGCGTTACTCAAATAAGGATCTTGAAGAGGCGTATATAAGATCCAGGGCATGAGTCTGAGGGCAGGACACTCAGAGACATGAAGACCTACTCTTTGTATTGCTCTGTAGGACAACAAAGGTCAACCCTTGAGAAGTGAAAAAGACGAGGATCAGCCACATCTGGGAGATATGTGATACAGCATCAAAGTTCCCTATTTTATATCTGACTTTGGCTCTAGCTTCTGCTCGACTTTTAACAGGTTCTAATCAAATGCAAACAATATCCTCCAAGTCTGGAGCTATTGGTGACAAGGACACAAAGCTTGACCCCACAAGTAACTTCAGAAAGTGCAATATGGGTCATTGTGCAGGGGAGAGGCCTCGGCTCACCTCACTCACCATGTGCCAAATGAGGGTGGTCAGGAGAGTTAGCACAAGAGGTGTGGCCTCTGCTGACATTTCCTGTCACAAAAAAAAAAAAAAAAAAAAAAAGAAACGTGGAAAAGAAGCAGCTTGACTCAGTTGTGAAGTTCTGGCCCATTTAACTACCATGGGCAATAGCTCTCCTGATGATTTTCACAGTCAATTAAAAATTAAACAGCAAAATAAAACTATAGAAAAGATAGGTGTCTTCTTTCCCCTCTTCCTGGGACTGAAGGATTAAGACAGAGACTCACAGCATCTCTGAATCTCCAATTCTAACACTGGAAATTATAGGCAAATTACTTGTAAGGTAAAGTAAAAAGGAAAATCACTAGATTCATGGATTAAAAGACGTGGACTAACTTGCGGAATGGAGGTACATGTCCCTTAAGAAATAACTTTCCTCCAAGAAACATACAGTAAACTTCAAAATACCCTTATTATATATTATCACGACGATGCAGAAGCATGTTGCATCTAGAAGTGGAAGAAATTCTAGATCAACGAAGTCAGTTTTAGTTGTAAAGGAAATTACAGGCTATATGAAATATAATGGAGGCATTAAACTGTGAGTTAGATGTCACAAGAATAACATAAAATTGGAAGTTTAGTTTGAAAAATTTCCCCAGAACTCAGAGAAAAAAGATCTCGTGGTGATGAATGAGAAGAATAGATGTGGGAGGCTATATCACAGTGGTTTAGCCTACTTTAGCAGTCACTCAGGCTTGGGGTTAAATCCTGGCTCTGCCACTTACTAAATAGGCAACATAGGTAATTACATAGCCTTTCTAAGCCTGATTTTCCTCATCTACTAACTAGGATCAATATAATAGCAACTGAGTGACAGGGTTATCATAAGGTTTAAATGAGAAAATGTATATATGAATGTGGCACAGGACCTGGCACTTAGAAAACACCTAATAAATGTTACTGGTGATTCTGTTGCTGGTGCTGATGAAAATAATGATGCAAATGATAGTAATAATCCAGAAACATAAATATAGTTAAAATAAGAATTACAGAATGAGAGGATGAAGTACATGGTGTAGCAATGTATCAGAGAACATATTTTGGCTACAGGTAATAGAAAACCCCACCAAAGTGGCTTAAGTAATCCACACACACACACACACACACACACACACACACACACACCACATACACACTCCAAGGTGGGACAGCCTCGCAACAATATCAGCAAAATCCAAATTCTTTCCATCTCTATCTTCCATTGGCTCAGAGTAGCAACTCTTCCCCTCAAGTCTGCCAGACGGCTTCAGCAACTCTAGGCCTCACAACCCCACACACCAACATCTACAACCCACCCCCCATTTTTTTTCCTCTTTTTTAACCCAAAGTAACCCAGAAGTACCTCCAACCCAAGAGACTTCCTTCATTGTCTCATTGGTCAGAACGAAACTCCATGTCCACCCTAAATAAAGAGATTGGGCCACTATGACTTATTTACATTGTGTAGTCTGTATGTTACAGCAGTTAGCATATCATAGTTAATACATGGAAACAGACTTTTGGCAAGCCGTATTCTCTGACTACGGCAACAATGTGCCCATTAGCAATACATTCAGCTGCAGGTAGCAGGAAAATAAACTATCAGTGCCATCGGTCGGTCTCCACTTATCTTAGCTGGTACATCTACTCAACAATGCCATTGGGGACCCGGCTTCTATCTTTCTGCTCTATCATTCTTAGCACGTAGGAGTTCACCCTTTCGGCTGTCTTTTCCTGTTCCTGCAGACACCACGTCTGCATTTCAGTGAGGAAATTTAGCAAGGAGGAAGGAGAAGGGCGAAGAAGCAAACAGGCTTTCTCCTGGTTAAGTCTTTGCCTTTTTGTTTAGGAAGCGACTCTATCCACAGGAACTCCTGCCTAGGTCTAACCATCAAACTGTGCCACGTGCCATAACTAGCTGCCAGGTAGGCTGGGAAATTGAATAATTTTAGCTGGATACTTCACTGCCCTAGTTCAGTTTCTAGACAAAAATGGATATTAGGTAGTCTATCGGCAGTATCTGCTAAACTCAATAAAACTAGACATAAAAAAGAAGGCAGACACTTAAAATCAAACCCCTTGGAGATTTCAAATCAGTCTCTCTTGTGATCCCTGGATTTAAGAGGAAAATTATAATGCCATATGTACCAATTATAATATAGTATTACATATCAAAGAACACGAAATAACCCCAAAGTAAGATTAAGAGTAAGATTTGGGACTTTATTTTTATTACGTTTTTAAAAAATGAATAGAAAGGAATTAACTGAAGAAACTTAGAAAAACACACAAAATTAACCAAATGAAAGCAGGAGATGGGATAGTTATGATAAAATTAGAAATAAATTATTTATAAAAATAAAAAGAAATATAATTGAATAAATACCAAGGCTATTCTTTTTGAAAAGACCAATAAAAGACACAAAACATAGGCAAGTCTAACTAAGAAAAAAAGGGAAAAATGAAAATATAAGGAATTCGAAATGGAATATAATCACAGATATAGGAAGAAAAATCTTCAATTATAATGTCATGTATAATTTTTTAATTGTAAATGTGATTTTGATCAAATTAATAAAATCTATACAGATATAATTATCTTGATTGAAAAATAAAATAATTTTTAAAACAACAAAAATGGTACAAAATCTAAATAAAGAAGAGAAACATCTCAATTTTTTAATCGAATTTGGACAACCATATACTAAAACTTATGGAAGGAAAGAAGGAAGGAAGGAAGGAAGGAAGCAAGAAACCATACTTATAAATGTAATACAAAATAAAATATATTAAATCTGGCTTCGATTCAAATAAACAGTTCACCACTACTAGAAAATATGAATTGGTAAATTTTAGAAAAAAAATTTTATATATAATATATCATATTTATCAACCAAAAGAGAAAAAGAAAGTATATAAAACACATCAATAGGTATCAATAAAGGCATCCAAAAAATACAACATGCATTCTGGAAAAAAATCAAAAGCTTATAAAAGGAAGGAAATTTCCTGGATATAGTAAAAAGTATTGATCAGCAATCACTATTAGATATAATTAAAGATAAAAACAAAATTGTTTCTAGAAATATTATAAATATGCTGGATTACATCACGATTATTCAACATTGTTCTTAAGGTTCTTCCAATGCAAATTTAAAAAAAAGAATTAAGAGATACTCATTGTGCACAATAAGATATATCATAATTTCTGGCTCATGAAATGATAATCTACCTAGTAAATCATAAATAACCAATAAAAAATTATATAATGAACAGTTCTTGTTCAAAAAATATTATTAGATTTACTATACAAGCAGAAAATGTAATGGGAAAAGTTTCTGTTCATAATAGCACTAACAGGAGCAATCAACACTACCTAGGAATAAACAAGACCTAGATAAAGAAAACTGCAAAGTTTACTGAGAGACAAGAGAAATTTGAGAAAACCAACAGATAAGTTGTGTTCCTTTTAGGAAAATTTTGATAATGCTATATGAGTTACTCCAAAATTAATCTATAAAATTAATGCAATCCCAATCAAAAGTCTAAAATAATTTTTTGGAAGAAAACAATATTTAAAATAGTATACCACTGGCACAGGAACTGATAGACAGATCAGTAGAACCTAACAGAAAACCAAAAAAGATTTAATTTTGTAAGAATTAATAGATAATATCATAAAAGCATTTGTTGTTCAATAATTGGTCATAAGGCAACTGGCTAATCACTGGAAAACTAGTCATAGCTCACTCCCTACTTCAAAATAAATTTTAAATGGAAATAATTTTAAATGAGGCTTAATACATTTTCAATACATATATTTTTATTTTGTGAAAAAATATAAATACAATTAAAAAATAAATCACAAACTGGGGAAAAATTTAGAAAAAAATACAAGAATACAGCAAAAGTTAAATCCTTAAGCCATAAAAAAGTTTATATAATTTTATGTGCTTTAAAAAAACAATTTTTAATAGATAAAGAAAAAAAGTATGGTTACCGATAAACATGAAATATGTTTGATCCTCACTAACAATAAAAAGAGATTCAAATTATATACCATGGTGGGACAAATTTTTACCTATCAGGTTGGCAAAAACACAAAAGAAAGATGATACCTAGTGCTGGTGAGGGTGAGGAAATGACCAGATTCTGGAGAACAATTTGGAAATATGTATCAAAGCCTTAAAATGAGAAGCTGTGACCCTACAAGTTGACATCCAGAAATTTATTACAAGAAGATTTTCATTTTTAAAAAGCATTTAAAAGGGTGTCCATTGCTGCATTATAATAGTGACAATAACCAGAAACATTCCAACTATCCAAAAATAGTAGATCAGTTATATAAAGCGTGTACATCAGTCAACAGAATGCTGTGAGGCCATTAAAAATGATGTCATGAACATGACAAGATGTCAAAACATTTTTCAGAGTGAATAAGAAAGCAAATCCCTGATTGGAAACCAGTTAATTCTGAGTGGGTAGGTTATAGAAATTTATTTTTTTAATGTATTTCTATTTTTTTCTGATGAACATGTACTGTATCTGCAACTTTGCCTTTAAGTTTAATCAGGAAAATCAGCGCCAAACTGCAAAAGGCTTTGTGTTCTGGGCTAAGAGGTTTGTAGAGCCCTTGAAAGTGCAGACAGGGCGCCTGCAAACGTCAAGGAGCTTACTCCTGCCTCGATACTCCTCTATTCCCCTTTCTGTTACTAAGGATGTGCTCAGCATATCTCTAGTGCGGTCTAAATGGGGAAGAAAAAGGCCTAGACTAGAATTTTCACAGTGGAGAATCTCAGGACCCCACAAGGTAAGTGTGTGAATGGAAAACATTGCTCAGAGAAAGATCATTTAAACAGTCTGTGTTATAGGATATATTTAAACAATGAGAGACTCCGGGATTTTAGTTTGCTGGAGCTGCCGTAACAAAGTACACAGACTAGGTGGCTTAAACAACAGAAACTTATTTCCTCACAGTTCTGGAGACCAAGATCCCAGGGTCAGAGGTTTGGTTTCTCCTGAGGGGTCTCTTCTTGTCTTATAGATGTCTGTCATCTCCTGATGACTTCACCTGCTCCTTCTTTTGAGTGCATGTATCCTAATCTCCTCTTCTAATAAGGACACCAGTCATATTGGATTAGGGCCCACCCTGATGTGCTCATCTTAACTTAATACCCCCCTTTAAATACCCTACCTCCAAATACAGTCTCCGTCTGAGGTGGGAGGTAGGGGTAGGACTCGAACACATGAATTTGGGATTTGGGAACAGGGGGACACAATTCAGCCCCTAACACAGGGTTATCCTGGGACTATGGTTATCACAGTTGGGGGTGAGTGGCTTGAAGGTGGGCCCCATCTAGGATAGTAGCAATAAGGGACTTACCCTAGGCTTCAGAAGTGCTCTCTATGGGAGTAGAATTCTATCTTCAAGACACTTAGAATCTAGGTTTGGAGACTACACATTATCATTCATGAAATGAAGACTAAGCATCGCTCTCATTCCATCTATGAAGTTGTGGAGTGAGTTCTCTATGTTGGTGGGGTGAGGGTAGGTGACAAGAAAAAAAAGTTTAAGAAGCCACTTTCCAGCCTGTGGGGATCTACAGAGTTGTCTCAAAACAGGTCAAAGGAAGATTTCCAGTTGAGGGAAAAGAAGTGAATCCTACATAGAAACAGATGAACAGACTTGGATTCAAATTCGTGTTGCTCTGTAAATGAATTCGGATTTCAGCTTCTCTGTGGCTCACAGTAACTGGCCCAGGGAACACCTCTCCATTTCCTTTCCATCCAAATCTTGACGCATTAGCCACACACCTGAACTCCAAACCAAATGGTCTAATTTCCCTGTACACCATATAACCTGAAATTACCAAAACTGCCCAGTAGATGATGCTCTTGAACCAGTGAGGTAAACTTTGCTCGAGTTACTCCCAGTGTGCAAATGAGCCAAAGGAGCAAAAAGAAAAAAAAGAAAATTAATGGTTTCTTGGTAGATGCCTAAAACTGTATAAAATTCAATGGAATCAATAAAAATAACAAACTGCCCCTATTAGAACCTCAGACAAAGAGGGAGTGTAGGAGTGAGGTGGGGGTGAGGTGTGGGGAGGCTCGTGGCCTTCCCTATCTTCTTTTCTACGGCCTCCAGAGTTCCAGCAGACGTCTTTTTTTTTCTCCTTTTGTTCTTCACTATCTTGGATGTTCAGCCTCCCCCAGCTTCAGTATCCCTTCCCTTAATCAGTTCCAATAAGCCTTTGAGAAAATTAAAGGTAATTTATATTCAGAGATTTTTAGGCTGTCTTGATAATCAATTCACAAACCAGAATATTTAATCAATTTCCAAATATTTTATTATTCAAATTATTTTTTAAAAAGCTTCTGGAATGCCCCTTTGTATCCTTTGTTAAATGAAAAATATTACTTTGGTCCACACAGAAATCTAGCCCCAATGCCCTTAAATATCAAAATTACCTAATTCCTCTTACTTTGACCAAACCACCAAGCAACCTTGATTATAATGTGGTTGCCCCTGTTGCCTTCCTATAGGCAAAGGATGAGAACAGCTAACATATTATTCCTACAGTGTGCTAAGATCTATGCCAAATGCTATACTTCGTTTACCTCCAACTACTCTAAGCCTCTGTATCCTTTTCTATAATATGGTGTTAATAAATGAGGTATGTAGAGAATTGATTTGTTCAAGGATGTAGTTACAAGTTGTCAAACCTAGGCTAATTCCAGAACTCAACTCTCCCATCTGAGCAAGGGCCCCCTTGTCCTAGGTTGAAACACTCCCTACTGCTTTCCCTGCTTTGTTCTCCTGCCACTTATCATCATCTAAAAGATAACATTTTAACTTTTGTTTTGTTCATTGCTCTCTGCCCAGCATCTACAACAGTGCCAAGCACATATTAGGTGCTCAAAAAATATTTGTTAAATATTTACTTCAGTGTCTGTTAACTTAGCTAATGAGATCCTGAATCTGTCCTTGAAAGGAGGATCCACTTTGGGGTGCTGACACCCCAGATTTCTGAGCAAGCACAGTAAGTGGCACCTGCTGGACCATGATGATTTCCCCAAGTAGTGCCAACAAGTAATGCGTAGGGAAGCAGACTGCCTCCCTCTGGGCACCAGCCAGACTCTGTGCCTTTTCTGTTAGGAATTTCTACAGCTACTTCTGTTTGAATACCATCTCTGCATGCCAACCATTGTTAAATGGTCTACATGTGTTCTGTTTAATCCCAGCAATATCTTTTCACGTTACAAGATGTTTAAATGATGCTGGGAGTGCCTAAGTAGTTTGTCCAAAGTCGCATGACTAGTAAATGGCAGAGCTAGGACTTACTGAATGCATGGCTAACCTACCAGCGTCCAGAGGTTGTTACAAATGGAAACTGTTCTGTTAGTGCAGGCAGAATCAGCTCATGGACACAAGCCTCTCCTTTTGTCCCCGGCTCTGTTCTGCACCACACACAGCCTCCTGTGCATACAGATGACCACAGCCTGGACAGCTAAGCTTTGTCCATAACTCTCCTAAATAGCCATTCAGGTCAAGAAACGAAAACACCAGAGGCCCCTGGGGACTTAGGAATATTTGGGCCAGGCATTCTGGGGTCCTATGAACTAAAAGCATGGTCTAGAAAAGAGGGACAGGTATGGACTTCAGGTGAGCATGTCCTTTGGAACCAAGGGCTTAGCTGCTAAAGGTTCTAGCAGGAGGCGTGTCACCAGAACTCTGTCAGTGCACCAGGATAAACCCCTACCCCACCCCACATTCCCAAGGTATAATGGAGTTCTCCCACCTCGGGTCTATCTACCTGCTAAGTTTTTCCTCAGTTCTTTGCAGGGCCAAGCGATCTCTTTTCCCACTCATATGCTCTGTTTACACAAATAGGCAAATACATGACTCTAACTCTTCAGGTTGTATTGAAGGCTAGCTGCGCAAGTATGACACATAGCAAATGCTTAATAAATTTTAGTTATAATTGCTATTATGATTCCTTCATGATTTTTTTTTCATTCACAGAGGCCATTTTTTCTTATATCTTATTCAGCATGTGAAGTAATATTTTCTTTAAAATGTTTTGTTTCCGTAGAAAATACTTTTGTGAAATGCTTTTCTGAGTTCTTCAGAGTAAATCTGTTACATTTTTTTCTCTTATTTCTTATTTTTTATGAGGCCAATCTACTACAAATGCAAATGTTTATTGAATGAAGACATAAATGACTACATTCTTCTCAATATTTTTAATTGAGTTAGCAAATGAAGGCTGAAGTTATAATAATTTTTTTGAAAAAATAAAGCTCTGGGTGTAATGAATCGATATTAACCTTAGTCTTAATAGTAACCATACCATTAGATCTTTTTTCATTCTCTAGAAAGTGAAATTTGTTGATAGAATTTCTACGCAATAACAACAAAATTTTAAATCCCTATTAAATGTTCCAATAATGTTTCAAACTTGGTAGATTTCAACTTAAAAATCCCAAGGATGTGCTAATTTTTCAGTGGTACATTTTAGAGTTACAAGAGTAATCTGTTAGTGAAATAAGATAAATTATCTCAAGTATTACAAATGTCTACAATATCAAATATGTGCTTCTTATTCCTTAACCCTAAAATATTACTACAAAGGTTTAATTTACTCTGCAGTCCACTTATTTCTATTTTTTCCCAAGGTTTAAACACATTTACTCAGTAAGGAAGGAAGAAGTACTTTATCCCCAATGATTTCTGAATTGCCTTCCCAAGCAAAGTCATAGAAATGCCTGCTCAGATAGCTGAGCTTGCTGAAGAATGTGCCTCCCATCAAGAGTGTTGCTAACTTTAAGAGTTTTTGTTGGTTTCAAATTGCTTCCCATTAGATAAATGCCTTTTTAGCTCTAAAATGACTCTATTGTCATTCCACTGGATCTTTCATATTTTTCATTATTTCTATTATAACCTCTTTAAATAGGAAGAATCTTCTTTTCTTAATCTAACCATATGGTAGGAACACAGCTTTGTTGAATTCTAAATAACTGTCAGGGATTTGCCTGACTCTGCTGTCATAGTTCTATGGTCCAATGACAACAGAGAAAAGAAAGTAATTAATACCTTTTGGAGGAGATAGCATAAGAATAATACCCTAAAAGAAATGCCTTGTTTTCAAGAATGAACCTGAGACAGGCAGACTTCAGCCCAGAGACTGCTGAAGAGTCATGCAACACCCAGGAAATTATGTTCAGTTCATCTATTCCTATAATAAATACCCTATAATCACCAGTAACTTGCACCCAGGTGATCAGGCAGGTACACATATCAGAGTTTCCAAAACATACTCTAGTGGTAGGGAGTAGGGAGGGGCCGGGAGAGGGGAGAATATAAAATCTCCAGAGGGAGCTCACGGAAAATGGAGAACTTGGAGAGATCTAGGAAGCCTATACCTCTGCCCAGGAGCATGCTGCTTTGTCTTCTACTTTGTGGAACTGTCTATAAGGTTCTATATCCTTTGCCATTAAAGAAACTTTATATTTTGTGTGTCTGTTGGAGAGTCTATCAATCACATGGCTATGCTATTGTGACAAATGTACACAACTGGAAGTTAAAAACAAACAAAATCCCTCAAACAGGTTTAACCTAAGGGAATTAATGCTCCATGTATCTAAAATATTCAAAAACATGTCTGACTCCAGAAAGGGCATGAACTAGTAGCCAGGTATATCTCCAGCAACCTGATTTTTGTGCCATGTTTCTACTCTGCCTACCTCCATGTCAGCTTCAATCAAGGATGATTCCTAATGGTCCTAAAATTGCTCCGACACTCCAAAGGTTCATGCTTCCTCATTAGTAACACTAAGGAAAAGAGAACCTATTTGTTCCGGCATTTCTATAAAAAGTCCTGAGATTCATTCTGATTGGAATAGCTTAGGTCACATTCCTACCCCAGATCCAAATACTATTGCCAAAGACTAGCTTAGAGGAGGTCATAGGGACCAAGCCCATATCTGGGTTAGAATTAGTCTCTCTGAAACAACCCAAGCAGAAATCAAGAGCCATGTACACTGGGCAGTCATAAAATCCACTATATGAACAGTAACAATAAAAATTTTCTCTCTCCCTCTGGGTATGTATTTGAGATGAGACTGTATCTTATTTCATTTGAAGAATGTTCAAAACTGTGCTTAAAATAGCAGAAAATTGGAAGTAACTTCAATACCCAATAAAAAGAAATCAGATTAAATGATTCATAGAATGTCTATATGATAAAATACTATATCAGCAGTTCTCAACCTGCTAATCTCAGACCTTTATTTTTAAATATTCTTAAAAAATTAATTGAGGACCCAAAAGAGCTTTTTGTAATGTAGGTTAATAGCTACCACTTTGTTTAACCATTTTTTAAAAAAGAAATTGGAAGCTGGAAGAAAAAAAATTTTTGAAATATGTATTAATTTGTTTAGCAGCAGTAAATCCGTTACATGTTACCACAGTTTTTCTGAAAAATCTGCCCAATAGTTTGAAAAAAATAGCATTGTTGTCTGGTTTAACAGAAGTAACTGGATTCTCAGATCTGCTTCTTCATTAAATCTGTTTCAATATGCTGTTCTGGCTGAAGTATATGAAAGAAGTTTGACCTCAAACAGATATGTAGTTGGAAAAGGGAGGATTTTAATAGCCTTTCCAGATAATGGTAGACATTCTTCTTTGAAACTAAACCCAAACTGGACAAGTATTAGTTTCTTAAAGATTGTTTGCAGTGTGTAATCAGAAACCATATAAATTTTACCCATGCATGATTTTATAAGATCAAGTATTATTTACAAAATATTGGTTCACTGTTAAACTCCTAGTAGCAGAAACAAGTTTTCCAAAATTATAAATTTTGCCAGAAATCTCAATTTTATCATTGGCAACAAATAATCATCAGTTTTCCTTGAAGCAAGATGCTGACTTTGTTCAGTTTTGAGACAATGCCCACCAAACACCAAGTCTGAATAACCAATCATAATTTTCTATATATCATCCTTTTCAGTAAAAATGGCAGTCCATGGGAGAAAAAGCAACTAATTAGTTCACAGATCAAAGGAGTGCTTTCCCTGAAGATGACCACCAGACTTTGGCAGCAGAAGTGCTTTATGTGTACTTGTCATTTCATCACACAGGATTTGTGTGCCAATAATCTGGTGCCAATGCCTTGACTTGCACTAAAGTCCCCGTGGTTTTACTCACTATCTCTTTGTACTCCATTGCAAATAACGACATACTACAAAAGGCAAATAATATCTCGGTATTACAAAAATAGTTTCGTATGCAAATCCCCTGAAAGGGCCTTAGGGACTCCTAACAGTCTGCAGACCACACTCTGAGAATCACTGTCCTACATAAAGCCACAAAACAAGATTCTGTGGAAGGCTATTTAATGACAGTAATGTTCAACATATATTCAAATGAAGTGTAAGTAACAACATGTTTATGTTCGACTCTCTAATTCTATTTCTAAAAAGTAGGGAAAAATGACAAAATCATCAATAGAAAAATGATTATATAAATTATAGTATGTAACAGAATAGTATTAGCTGTAAAAAAATGAGACAGATCAATATATATTAACATGGAAAGGTCTTCATGACATATTAAGTAAAACAGTTTGTTGCAGAAAATTGCATACAACATGATCTCATTTGTGTTTTAAAAAAATAATAATGTATGTGTAGATACACATGCAAAGGCATGTAGGTGCAAAAGAAATGACCAGAGGGCTGTGAGGAAATAAGAAATACGGGGACTTTCATGTTTTAAGCATGGCTGAAGTTTTACAAAGAAAATCCATTCATGTATTATCTATGTAATAAGCTAAGAAAATAAGTGAATATAAAAAGTTTTAACGGGATACACAAAAGAGGTTGACTGATTATCTACTGGAAGAACTACTGGCAATTTTTATTTTCTTTTTTCACTTCTCTGGATTTTGTAGACAAATGTAATTCTGGCAATTGCAGCTTAACTAAAAAGACCCGTCTTTTTTGTTTTGGCCATTGATTTCTTGCTGGTATCAGCTAAGCTCTCATTTCCTTTGGCAAACCACGCAGGTAAATTTCTTTTTGAGGTTTCAGATGAAGTCTATAAGAAACAGAAAAGGAAATATTTGTACTGCTGAAAATGTGTGTCAATTACAAAACAAACAACATAGATTACTGAATATACACTCCACCTCCTTCCTTTGCCAAATAAAACAAAAACAGTGAGATCCACAAAACTTATTTCTAATCAAAAAGTAAATAAATAAAAAGATACAAAAATCACTGTATCATATCTTTAGGCAATTTACTTGCCATCCTGTTATTATTTTTAGACCCTGTAGTGTAGACACTCACTGGGAAAGGAAAGAAATAGATATTATTTCAGATCTATGTTCCATGGTGTATTTGTGCTCTGAGTTGACCAAAATAGTGAATTTAATGTTCTGAGGAAGGTATGTGCCTGGGCATGCGTGTGCACACTGATGCACACGTGCGCGCACACACACACACACACCACACAACACACACACACAGAGTTATATTAAACATCTGGAAAAACATATAACTTCTACATCTACAATGGTAGACAGAATAGAAGAGTAGTTCAATCATCATTAGTACCTTGCAGAATGACTGAGACATAGTAGATACTAAAAAATAATTGCTGAAGAATTCTAAAAATTGTTTTTAGTTTCATAGACTTTTGAGAATCTGAAAAACTAAAGATCCACTTCTGAGACAAAAAGACAAACATATATATGCACAATAACTGGCACAATTTTATTGGCCCATATACCAAATGGAGTCTCAAAACCCTAGGTTAAAGATTCCTGGAAAAAAAATTATTTTTAAAACCAAAGGCAGTGATTATGTACTAAACAATCTGCACATGAAAAAAGTAAAACAGTTTTGAGTAGGTAAGTGTTCCATAAGCCTAAATGATATTGATTTGTGTTATCTCAGTTTGAGCACTAGATCTTCAATACTAACATGACAGAGGAAAAAAACCTTGGAATCTAGCAGAGTTAATTTAGCTATTGGAACTATTTGAAGGACTGTATATGATAAGGTGACCTCATCTAAGTTGTAGTATATCTGCCAGCTTAAGGTGTAAAAGTATAATTTATTCCATTTCAAAAATGAAGACTATATCTATATATTATTCATAATTAATTGTTTGCTATATTTTATTATGTTTTCTATATTTAAAAATGGTTTCAGAATATTTAAGAA
The DNA here is from genome assembly GCA_003508835.1 of Eonycteris spelaea. Taxonomy (NCBI): domain Eukaryota; kingdom Metazoa; phylum Chordata; class Mammalia; order Chiroptera; family Pteropodidae; genus Eonycteris; species Eonycteris spelaea. The sequence goes on along the minus strand of PUFA01000043.1, from coordinate 6,404,181 downwards.
TGGGGAAAAAGGTAAAACATCCTTGGTAGAAAACTGTATAAACTTATGTTACAAAAGAGGTAAAAATTGTTAGCTGTTCCAGCTTAACTAAAGAACTCTAGTGTAGAAGAAAAGGACTATTCACACTTCAGCAAAAGCTAAAAAAAAAGAACTGGCTAAGATAGCAACTTTTCTCCCAAGTGCCTATTTCCTCACAGGCAAAAGAACACCAGAAGAGATTAGATTTATATTCACTGTACGATACTGTGATGTTTGCCTTAGAAATAATAAAGATTAAGGATATAAAGTGGCACAGAGAAGACATCTGGATAGAGGAAAAACTGGACCAGAAATATTTATTCTTCCTAAACGATCTCAAGATCAAAATCCCCTGTAGCCACAGACAACTACAGCTGCTTAACAATTAGAGTTGGAACCCCTTGTGCATTTGGAGGAAGGAAACCAGTTAAGATTATAACAAAGGCGAAAAGTAAAACAGAGCATGAAATCTGAACAGTAGGAGGGCAGAGGAAAAAACCATGTCTTTTGTTATTGCCCAATACTGTGGAATAAGCAGGGACTTTGAAACCAGACAGAACTAGGTTTGAGTTCTAATGGATCACTTGCTAAATATATGACCTTATGAATGTTATTTAAGCCTCAATTTCTTCAGAGAAAATGAGAATAACAGTATATAACATTACTAAGTTTGGAGGGTTCAATGAGAATATATGCAAAATACCAAAACACATTCTGATTTATTTGTGACACTCATTAATTGGTTTAAAGTCTTATCTTCTTTAACGTTCTATAGAATATGACCCTCGACATTTTTCCTATAATTATAATAATGACTTTATTTCATTGAGAAAGGGAGAAAATGCTTATTACACTGAATGTATCTTTTGAATCTCAAGAATAAGTATCTGGAGAGACTTTAGTACGAAGTCTGGGTCACCTAACAGAAACAATGCCTGTCAGAGATGACTGCCTTCATGAGCAGAAGACTAAGATTTGCAGCAATTATAATAACATTATAAGGGGATATTGAATCTTTTTAATACTCCAAGTTCTATTAACGATAGCATAGAAAACATTAATTCTTTGTTGATTATATGTGCACATATATGTAAGCAAATAGAGAAATAGGTACATTATATTTGCATTTAATTTCATCTAAAACCAAAATAAAGCTAAACATTTTAGATATCAAGCCTGACGTATCTGTCATGAAAACTATTTTATTAAATCAATTTTACCTGTAAATGAGAATCTGTAAATAAATCTTTTTCTGGATCACTGGATGGCTGATTCCAAGAAGTTAGTGAATTTCCGTGACTCTCATCCTTCAGCAAAAAATTGCAAGGACGTTTTCCATCAATCTTTAATATTTTACAGAATACAAAATAGTTATAACATGTACTATTTTCTTAGAAAAAAATCTATGCCTAAAAAAGCAAAACTTAAGAGAATTCTAATTATTCTTAAGTACTGAATTTTAACAATGATTATAATAATATTACCCACAAGCATTTCTTTCTGAATATCTTAAAATTGTTTATAAATAATATAGTATATTTTAATTTATATTGACAGGAAATATTGCACACACTCTCTCTCAGGCAGTCAAGAAGAATAAGAAGGAAAAAAGTAATATGGGGAGAGGTTTCTAGGAAGATGATGGAAGCAGCAGCATAGTTTTTTAATTTATCGGAATCTCAGCATTAAAACAGATAGAACTAGATAGAAAAAGCAAACATTCATCATCTCTATTTACGATGAAAGTATCCTCAAGAAACAGAAACTAAAAGTAAGGACAAACTACCAACAGCCATAAGACCCACATGGAATAGCATCTGCATAGGAGAAAGCAGAGGCCAGCAGTGGGGTGCCTGAGAGCAGACGAACCCCCGAAGAGCTCACAAGTAAGCATGATCGATTAATTAGAGAACAGCATCTGAAAGTGGAAGGGTTTTTGCCCAAGCCAATAGCAGGTGACTGAAAGGAGTTCACAGTAGTGCCTTAAGAGCCTAGAGCAGCTCGCTCTTTTGAACCCTCCTGAGTGGCTAATGCTGCCTTCCAAGAGAAGGCCCCACATCAGAAGAACGGCTAGGGTTAAATCAAAATCAAGCAGGACAGGTATAATAGAGACTAAGGGAAGAGAACATCCAGGTAAAAGAGGCAGAGGAGTCTATTTCATAAACCAAGTTTCCATATTTTGAACATTACCCAAAAATAACAGAAGAGTGAACTCTGTGAACTTGTAAAAACTATGCTGAAAGTGCAGAAAAACTAATTTCACATGAAAATGAGCAAGTTGAGAAAAGTATCAAGGTCAAAAAATCCCAGACACCAGAAAGACTTGCTAAGATACATAATAAAACAATACCTTTGAAAATGAACTAAGATTGAAAAACATAATGCAAATGATTCAAAACATGATAGAATGTCATAAATCAAAATCAGAAAAACTCAAAACTAAGTGGAAAAGTTCAGGAAAGAATTAGAAATAAAAAGTAAGGTTTAAGAAAAGTTTCCTGAAATAAACGAAAATTTTAAAATAATAATAAAACTTTCGAGATATTTTTAAAAATTTACATATTTAAAGAACCCATTGTGAACTTCTGTATACTGATTCAAAACTATCAAATATTAGGACAAATATTCCTCCATTAAATACAGGCATTATCAAGCCTCTAAATAGCAATCACAACAGTTGTAAATCTAATGATGCAAAACTAATACAAAGAAGCACGCCATAGGGAACGCAGTTAGCATTAATATATTGTATAGGTGGAAAACCAGAGGAGAGAAGGAGAAATCTGGGGGATCGTTTTATAAACTATATAAATGCCTAACCATTGTACTGCATACTTGAAATGAAGCAAAATGAACGAATAGACTAAAAAAGAAGTGTTAACACAGGAAAAAAAATACTTTGTTCTTTAAAAAAATAATTGTTGTGACATTACTCTTTATCGGAAGCCTGCCCATGACAAAAAAGATGAAATACACTAAGGGACACCACCAGGTCAGTAGAGATGATGAATGTTAAGACAGGAAAGATCTTGACACTCAGCCTCCAGCAAACTCCACAGTATCGGAGTACTTTTCTACACCTGGAGGCAGATGAAAGAAAAATGCTTCGGCTGGCTCACTCACTTCTTTAATCTACTTTCCAGCCCAAATCTTCGTTCCCCTAAATCGTAAAAAAAAAAAAAAAAGGGTGCCACCCTTCCCCCCAAATCTCCCCACTCCGTCTTTGGCATCTGATGTTCTTTCAATAGATGAAAAGCAAAAATGCTAATGTGTGGTTAAAATAATATTTTACTATAAATGTGCTTCAATATGTGGAAAAACTAAAAGTTACTCCTTTTCCTGTATTAATAGGTAGTAGTTGGGAAAAAAAATAAGGTGTAAGTCTCCTGGTACAGATTTCAGAAATAAAAGGCTGGAAATAGAAGACAAATCTCACTAACATCACCCAAAATGTATTTTCTTCAGTGTCCTTCTTATAACTAGTTCAATTATCAAATAATGTAAAGAGTTCCAATTAATCAAATTTCATTAGGTTATCCAGAACAAACCTAACTGAAGTACAGAATTAAATAAGACCATTTCTCTTATTTTTAAGGTATGGAGAAAAGGAGTTTAACTTGGAAATCCTGTAAAGATTATCTTAGAACTGAAATGGATGTTCCTAATTCTCTAATAAAATATTAGCAAACATCTACTACCATGCTAAATTTATCATCTAGAAACTAAAATAATTTTTAATTATTAGCTTTTCATAAATGTTTATCATGAAGTCATGTAATTTTAGACTTGGAAGATACTGAAGGCCAAATTTTCATATTTACACAATCATTTAATAGAGCCACATTGTCAAATAATACTTATTCTGATCACTATTTTTCCTCACTCCATATGCAGATAATTTTCAAAGCATTTGACTTTAATAAAACGTACCATCTAAAATAATACTAAATTCATGGGTCTTTCTCTGATTTTGCAAAAGTGCAGTACAATATGATCAGGACCATCCATGAGCAACAATTACCCTTATATCTGAGATATTTAATATAATAGCAACAGAGTATGATGAATGACAGAATGACAGACAAACCAGTTTGAGAAGTATTTATAAAATAATTTGTTTTCATTTTCATTAATCACATAAACTGCCATATGCTTAAAGCCAGTATTAATTATACCTATAAAAGAAAGAATTTCTGGGCTATATTAATTTATGACAGTGAAAAAAATACAGTATTCTAGTATTAGAATATGCAAATTGAACAAAGTGATACTTTATGAATATTCTACATATAATTAACAACTTGGTATTAGAGCCTACTTTTTCCTTGCTTCTCTTAGAACTTGAACAGCTCTCTTCAGAGTTGGGGAAACATCTCTTTTTGTTGGAATCACATGAAGGCTGGCATAACAGTCTGTTGTCACAATCTTTTTCCAGGATCGCAATTGCCATATAGATGAGGTACGTGTCAATGTTTTCAGGAACGAATATTCTAATTAGTTTAATTTTATTCAATTCTGTAAAGGATAAAAATATAAGATTTAAAAATAAATAACAGAACATTTTAGAAAATCTATGAGCTGGAAATAGTATAATATTTGTAGGAAAAAAAGGAGGAAGGTGGCCAAAGAAAATGTTCCTCTTTCAAATGCCAATAGCGCTACAGAACAAAAATGAAGTAAAATGTGTCCCTCACTCTGGCACCACCTGCACCCTCTGCCAAAAGATCCAAAATCAGGTCAGTGCCATAGACTCTGCATAAATTATGTTTAAAACTGTCTTTTGTAGGCAGCCCTGAGAATCAAAGCTACAATTCCCAGAGTTGTTTCTAAAGAAATTATATATGCTTCAAATTCCAAGTATCAGTTACAAGTTACTTTTTTGAATATAACTTATTTTTAAAATAGAATCTAATCTAATCATACTTATAAATAAAATGCCAATAAAAAGTATACTTGCAATGGATATTGTAACGTAATAAACACATCGATTATTTAAAGCAGCTTAGAACCTATTCACTCATCTTCATGTAACTTATAAAACTGTATGATATCAAACATTTCTGACACCCAATTCGAATTAACAATTAGAAACTAAGTATTTTAAAATGACACTCAGAAAAGGTAGTCTTTAGATTACTCCAGGACTTCCAAAAAAAAAAAAAAAATGAAAAGAAAAGAAAAACTCCACAGTTAAAAAAAAATACACAGAAAGAGAAGGTAACATAGCTAATAGATATTAGGACAGTAAGCTATCTAATTATTGCGCTTGTACTCTTTCTAATTTTAAAGTTTTAAAATGTAAAACTTATGTTAATCAAAACCTTGGAAAGATAAGATTACCTCTAAATGTAATAAAATCAGCAATGTGACTATCATATCTATCAACCAAACTAAACTTTTATTTGTCCCTTGGTCATTATATCCTAACATTGAAATTCCATCATTTTTACTACTTTATCATTTTAAACTAAGGAGTTTTCCTTTGTATGTATCTATTGTAATTTACTTTGAGTTACTTTTCATTTGTCTTCAGTTTTTTTTTGGGGGGAAAAAAAAGTTCTGATGAAAATTATGTTATACATATCTTTCCACATTTCTAGATTCTCAGAAGTGGGATGCTTGCTCGAAGGTTAGATACATTTTATATTTTGATGTATATTGCTAAATACTTCTATAATTGTGTTGTCTAATATAATAACCATTAGCCACATGTAGCTATTGAGCACTTAAAATGTGGCTAATATGGCTAAGAAACTCAATTCTTATTTTTAAGTAATTCTAATTAATTTTAAATTAAATTTAAAAACTGAAACTTGATTCAGTTATCAGAAAAAATTTTAACTATGTTTGAAACAAACTGGGTATCTTCATCTACTTTATTTAACTGTAAATTTTATGAAAGCTAAAAACAGATCAAATATTTCAAATTAAAATTTAGCATCAGCATTGTGATGTGCTATAAATGAAAATATATAACCTATTTCAAAGGCTTAGTACAAAAAACTCATTAATGTCTTAGTAATAATTTTCGTATTCGTTTATGTTGAAATAACACTTAATTTATTGTGTTAATTAAATTAGATAATTAAAATTACATTGGTTTATTTTTGCTTCTTAAATGTGGTTATTAGAAAATTTTAAATTGCACATGTGGCTTAGATTGTATTTCTTTTTGGATAGTGCTACTCTAGAGAAACCATACAAATCTTTCCATACTCTAGCCAACTAATACAAATATATTCGTATTAACTTCACTTTCTTCTGTGGGTATTTAAATACTGGATAACCAAACTATACCTCTTTAGTTTCATCATACTGCAAATGTAAAATTCAGAAATGTACTTTTTGGGAACAATCCACACAATCTTGTCTTATCATAATATCATTAGCCAAATGAATTATTTTGAAAAGTCAAAATATTTTATTCTATTTGAAAATTCTAATTTATTTCTAAAATTAGTGTCTTCTTTTCATAAAATTATAATGTATAACCATTTGCCTATGGTTTTAAACCACTATTAACGATTTAATAAATGTACTGTAAATAGAATACATCAAGGTATAATTAGAAAATTTATATATTTACTTACACATTTCTATAAGTACACTTTATATTTTTACTTTACAATCATCCCATACTATATATATGCAAATATAAGCCATCCTATAATATACATATGCAAATAAGTAGCACATAGCTTTATAGATGCATATTATTCTGCCCTAATTTTCCATGCAGGTAAATGCTGAAAATATCTATTGGAGAATAATATAATGAACACTGACTGCACTCCTTCAGTACTTTAAAAGAGATCATATTACCCTACCTTTCTGGCAGGTCCCTTGGAAGCTACCCTTAATTTTCCAGGCATATGCACATAAACAATGGGAAATGAAGTTATTCAAAATATTATCCAGGCACCTCATTAAATGCCTTGATTAATTTATTATTAAGCATGGTTAGAATCCCAATTCCATAAAAGAAGTTTAAAATTATAAAAATCTGATAAAACTAAAAGGTACAGAATCCCTTTAAATACTGTTTCAAGGACAAAATCTACTTAGCAAATAAGACAGTATAAAAATAATAGATATAATTTCTAAATTCACGAAAACTCTATTTTTTAGGTATATTGTTATGTCATAATAAAATATAGAAAATTCTCAAGTCAGGATTGTGCAAAATTTAAATATCAATCAAAAATTCATTAAAACACTGAATTATATGATAGAGCTACAGTTAAGTAAAAGACGAAACATATCTGAATCATTAATATAGTATGTATACCTTCATTTCTTACTACAATTTATAACAACATTTTCTCCAATAGTTGTTATCAAGGAAAAACAAGGATTCAAAGTAAAATTTAACAGCAATAAATTTTATCTTATACATTATACACGTACAATCAAAAAAAAATTTAGAGTTCATGGTTCTCACAATCAAAATTTTCTCAGTTTTGGCTCTGGAAGTAAATCACAACAATACACTTTTTCAAATTATATGTACCATCTACATACGGTATGTTGATAGAAAGTGTTTAACTTCAATTTAATATTTACCTTTGACTGAAAATTTATCTGCATTAAGTATACAATGGTAAAGATGCAGTTTTATTCACTAATGATTACAAATGTTTTTCTCATCTCCCTGATATTTATTGAATCGGGCTGTGCCATTACAAATAGAGATTTTTCATGTTTATTTATTCTGCTTGATATTTCTTAAATTAAAAAGTTATAACATAAGAAACTGAAATTGCTAAACTCAGAATATATTAGATATAACAGAGAATATTTGTAAAGGTATTAAACTGAACATAATTAAGTACCTTTATTTTACTCATCAATTAGAGGTTTATAAACCCAAATCCTCTACAGGGGTCCTCAACCCATAGGCCATGGACCAGTCCATGGCCTGTTAGGAACCAGGCTGCACAGCAGGAGGTGAGCGGCGGGCCAGGGAGCGAAGCTTCATTTGTATTTGCAGCCGCTCCCCAGCGCCAGTGTCACCACCTCAGTTCTACCTCAGATCATCAGGCATTAGATTCTCAAAAGAGCACCGGTCCCTGGTACCAAAAAAGGTGGGGACCACTGCTCTATAAAGATTAGAAATTACATAGTATAGTAAAAGAAAAACTTGTCCCATCATCAACCTTGAGCTGATATTAAAACAATCTGCAACTCTCTAGGCCTCAGACTCCTGTCTCTGAAACAGGGTGAGAGCAGGAAAATGAAAATATAATGGTTTCCAACTTCCTTTCCAGATTTAAAATTCTATAACTTTACAACTATATGATTTAGAAAGCAAATTAGCACCACCTCGATTCTGCACCATCGCAAAATAAAATAGATGTTGTCAATACTTGGCTTAATAATAGAATCTTAAACCTTTCTCTACCATTTTCCCCTGCCAATAATGAATTAAGAGTAGAACATCCGTTTGATATCATTCAAGAATATTTGCCCAAGAAATTTTTCAGTACTTGGGAAAAAGAGAGATAACCTGCCCGAATTATTGAAGTTGTTTCTATAAAATACAGTTTTGAAACCTCCCTTCTGGTATACTTATTTGTGAACTTCACATTTCCTGATTTAGCTCCTAAAAAGGATAGAGTATAAAAATAATCACATTAAGAGAGTATATATTTAAGAAGTCATAAGATCTTACCATGTACTTCTTCAATCATCATCATCATATTCACTATCACTGCCATTACTGCCATTTACGAAATACAGTTGTTCCTGGTATCCGCGGAGGACTGGTTCCAGGATCCCATACTCAAGTCCCTTATATAAAATGATGTAAAATTTGCATATAATCTACACATACCCTCCTATATACTTTAAACCATCTCTAGATTACTTACAATAACTAATACAATGTAAATGCTATTTAAATAGCTGTTATACTGTACTGTTTAGATATCAACTTTCTGGAATTTTTTTTCTGAATATTTTTGACCTGTGGTTGGTTGAATCCGCAGATGTAAACCGAAGGATCCAAAGTGCTGACTGTATTTACGAAGTGCCAGAGCATTCTGTGAAGTAGCTAATTATTTCTCACAATTCTGTAATAAGAAAGGCAATATTATCCCTTCCTGTTTTTGAGAGGAGGAAACTGAGGCTTAGGAAGAGTAGGAATTGGCCCAGGGTAACATAGCTCAGAAATGGTAGAGCGAAGATCGGAAACAGATCAGCTATAATCTCAGCCTTTGTTCTTACAGACTAGGCTAACACCATCCATTGGTCTTCAGGGGTGAAAGCAGCCGAATGATAGCAAACATGATTGTCAACAGGAAATAAACTGCAGACTCAGAATACTGCCTACCATCCAATAGCTCATCAAAGACACACATTTCTCTGAGTTCTGAGAGACAATACATACATAAAAGAAAAAATAATTCCAGGGGATTCAGGTTGAGAAGGCATATGAATCTTTGACTATTTCATTTTGCACTGTAGAAATAGGGGTTTTTATATGACCACAATTCTAATTCTACAAAGGATTTTCCTTCCTCTGCTTTAATTTCTAGTAAAATGGCTGCTGAAGTTGGAAAGATTGGAATGTGACCAGGAGAGCTGGGTAGCTTTCTCATCAGAAGACTCACTTACCTTGGATATTTTATCCCAGTCCAGGATCTGGTCCTCAGATTTTCAGATTTGGAAATCGAATTTAACCTTAATAGAGTCATATTAACCAAATTCACAAAATGCCAATTTTTAATTGTAAATTTTTAATTTACAATTATGAATTCACAATGATCACATAGATTAGTACCCAGATCAGCATGAGTAGTGCATACTTTCTCTATAGACGGATCTACATTGGAAATCAAATGATAACCAGAAAGCTAAGAAGTGACAGAGAAGAATTTGTTGTTAACATGTTTTCTTCAAATAAGTTCTTGACACAACTTATCAACGGGCCCTTAATATACTTGAAGTCTCATTGGCCAGGATTAAAAATTACATATTTCTTCCTTTTAAATAGTCGGCAGTACAACTTTAGCATAGTAAAAAGAAAAACTTTAGTTCCCTGGAATTAACTTAGATGACCCCTCCCAGACTTTCCTCTGTGTCTCTTCTTTTCCTGTGCTTCCATGGTTTATCCATGGAAGTGATGGAGATGTTCTTTCTTTAGACCTTTAATCAAGTTTTGCCTTGATTAAAGAATTAAGGCTGGCTGTTAAGGCAGCTTGAATTATCTTTACTGTGATCAGTTAAGTACAGTATCGACTGTGCTTTCAAAGGGTGACTTTATTGCCCTTATTTCCAAATTTTGATGGGGAATCATACAGTTGTTCCCAGGACACAGGAAAGAATTTGAGGTAATAAAAAATTTAATTATTTGCACTGTAGCTTTGCAGATAAGGTTTTTTCTTTGTTCACTGCTCTGTCTTAACAGTCTGAAAACATTTATCAGATTTATTGAGTTATATAACGTACCTAGATTTGTCCATCTAGGAGGAAAAATCCTCTAATGTACCTCATCCTTTACTTCTAGAAAATGGATCATAATTTTAAAATAGGAATATTAAAAAATTTTCTGCAGGGCAAGCAAAGAGGCTTGATCTCCATGAGCACAGCTGGGGTTCTGGAGCAAAGTCACAAGAAGGAGAAACCCCTCTATGAGGAGCTCGGACAGCTTGGTTTACTGTCACTTGTGCCACAGTGACAGACACCATTAACTGTAATGGTTAGAAAGGCTATGTAAGTGAAACCAAAAACAAGGAATCAGAAAGATTTAGGGAAAAATCAGGAGTCAATAAATTTTGGGAAACGAATATGGAAAAAACTGTGTTTTTTTCCCAAGTGACGAGGTAGAAATTAGAAAAGGATGAAGTATACTGCTTCGAGATGAGTGTTTAAGTTGTAATCTGACACTGAAGAGAAAAACAAGAACTTCTCAGACTCAGACATTCCCCTGAGTGATAATGGGAAGAAAGATTGTTTTTCTAAAACACAAAAAGCATTACAAAAGTAAAGTTTTTATAGTAGCATAAAGGATTGATGTAAAGTGAAAATTATTAATGGATTGCTTGTTTACTTCATCTGGGTGCAATGACTCAAGTCATTAAGGCTGCAGGCTAGAGTCATGGTTATCACCTGAGTTGATGGGAGGGTTTCGGATAATATCAGTAATAATCTTCTGAACCTCTGGAGTCAAGCCTGCTCGCTCCATATCGAGTGGGTAGCCAGCTTTCAGCGCTTGAAACAAATGCATGCCAACCTCTGTGAGAGGCAGAACCCTGTTCTCAGCTACACTCTCCTAGAAAAACAGCAGCAAAACAACCAGTGAGTTTTTTTTTTAAAGTTTCCACCGCACTGTATAAATAAAATGTCCAAAACCTTCAGGCAATAAATGTTCACTGAGAAATAAACAGTGTATTAAACCTTCACTTAAACTTTATTATAACTACTTCTTTAAAACTACCCACATTATAGAACTCCATAGGTTTTTCTTTGTATACATATTGTATGGAATAAAACAAAATCATGCATTAGCTAAGAAATCTATCCTCATCCCTGTGCAATTATTCACTTTAAAAACCTATTAATGGCAGAGAGTAGCCATCCTATGTAAGTCTAAAAGCTGCCACAATCTTTTGAAAATAGAGTAAACTGTAATCCAATATACTGTATATTTGAATATACTGTACTTCAGTTACATGAATTTCCAAGAAGACAAACCCTGAAATACTTATGATAACACAGGCTCCAGATGCATTCTATAAAAGGTTCCTGAGAAGACTTTAATAGGTGTTTTAAATTGGCTCTATTCATAAAATAAATATAACCACAATTTAACTAGGGTTGTCATCATTTGCTCAGTATTGAATTTAACATGAATTGTGTTAAAATTAGGACATTACATATTTATGTAGCTTTCTTAACAAAGTTAGCTCCAAATCCATTTATATATGTATTAGATAAAACAGTCTTTTAGACACTCGGAGTTTAGTCACTCAGCTCCAAATTATTTCATGATACTCTCTTTCAATACATCTTGAGAATCTTAATTTAAATTGTATTTGTATGAATGTTGATACTTTCAGAGAACAGAGCATTTAAAGCAATATTTTCAGCCTTCAAAGGTAGGTTTTAAATTACTTTCATTAAATGTCTACACTTTTCTACTAAATAGTGTACACCATGTGTGCATAATATCAGGGTTATTTGATACCAGGCATCAAATTACCTAAAACTAATTGCATTATTGCTCCTGATTAATTAGTCCTTAGGCATGTTTAATTCTGTGGTTAACTGGCAAGACCCTCTCAGACTCCTGGGATGTAGAGATAATTACCATGATATTACACAATAAAATACAACCAAATATTAGCAAAAGACACAAATGAAGATATACTACTCTTCACATTTTAAACCATATATTAATATAATACATGAAACCTCATATGATGACTATCAACATGCACTTTATTCAGAAAACTTGGAAACCATATCAAATTTTCTTAGTAACTGTATTTAATTATAACACACATATGTGGTCAAATTATGTGTATACAAGCATATTTAACATGTACATTTAAGTTACAATTTAAAAGACTGAACTTAAATTCCTACATGCCATGTAATGTTTCAAAAATAGTACAATGGAATTATCGGTTTCCTGTGTAATGGCTTTTGTACTTTTAATTAAGGAATTTGACTATCTAATGAGAACATCTATTAAGTAATTAAGACAAGCTATGAACTATTTATTCTTATTTATATTGGACATTAATCAGAATAAAAAGTATGTAATCTGGCCTAGTGGATGGAGACACAGAATAGAAAAAGCAGGCTCTGGACCATATAACCTGCTCCAAATCAATTTAATATCATAGAGGATAGGAAATCAATTTATTTAAACTTATTGAGAAGCTTCATTCTGTCCCTATTCCACTAAGATATACTTTTTAATCCACAGTTTGTTTTTCACACTGTTCTGCAGCCTCCTTTTTTCCTTAATAATGTATCTTATATTATTTCTTATAAATATATATACCAATTGTTTTTAACTATTAATATGATTTTTTTAAAAAATAGTCTTAAAATACACTGCTTTATATATGTGTTTATCAGTTCCTCTACCTCTGATACAAGCTATATAAGATAATCATGGTCAAACTATACTTATTTTTACTTAATTGACAGAGGTAGACTTATCAGAAAAAGAAAAGAACATTCTGTTCCAAACTAAATATAAAATGAAACAACATAAAATATTATAGGATTAGAAGAAATTTATCCCATCAAAACCTTAATATTGAGAAGCTGATGAAATACATATTTAGATAAATCTTAAAATTCCCTCTAACTTGAAAGTAACACTTACCATAGACATCTTTTTTTCTTGGAATAAAGAATATGTGATGGCCACAGACTGTGAAAGTGTGCATGCTGTGTTTTTTCCCACCAGACTTTTCTTCTGTTCTTCTTGAGGTTTTGAACTTGAAAAGAGGTCTGTCTACAATATTTTAAATGTAGCACAAATGATTAATAACAATATCAAAATGACAAAAAGTAGACTATCAATATGATTATTAAGCATTAGGGAAAAAATTACACAAAACCTCTAAGGAACAGTCAAAAATTCCTTTCATGAGTAGCTCAAAAAGGTTTTTTATTGTTGTTGTTTTATATATTGATTTAAAAGGGTAAAATAAGGCTAGAGGGAATAATTTTTTAATAAATATTTATAATAAACACGGTTATAGAAATAGAAATTCCTAGTCTTCTCTTTTGCCAGTAAGAGAGAATAAAAATGAACTATAATGTGGACCAACCTACCTCTAAATAAGTCCCCTAAATCTCTGGAAGTGAATACTGAATGAATAAAAAGAATTAATATTCATATTTAGGTACTATAACCACAAATTCTGCTAATATGTCATAAGTGAATATATAACTATATACGTATAGTTTAAAAAGATACACTTGGCTTTAAATTTGAAGCATTATGTACATTCTTAAATATGGTTGTTTAAAGAGATGTCTGAAAGAAAAAATACAGGGGGAAGGACTGAAAAATAAGATAATGAAAAAATACTGGAATTTTTTTAAAGCCTGAAATAAAGGTAAAGACAAAGTGATAGTTATGATAGAATTACATGCTATATTATTAACATAGATATGTGAATAGTTTCTCTCCAAAATGCCGACTTTACCTTCTAAAACACAAGAATGAATACTAAATTAAGATAATTAAATCTAACAGAATCTGGCTTATTGTAACCCACACTAGTCCATTCCTACCCTTAACAAAAGGTGCGTCTGTGGCAAAATTCAGATACCTGGACAACTGCAGCAACACCGTAAGACCTAAGGTCTATAGGTTGTTTCTAGGCTCCCCTAGGTTTTCAAGGAAGGACACTGTTAAGTAAATGAAAACGAAGTGTTTTCATCTGAGACCTTAGCATAGGTCAAATTTGGCCTTAAATTTCTAGGAATGCCTAAAACAAACTCCATTAGCCAGAGTGCTGAGGATTAAAGTGTAGGCTATACCTGAAGGCAACAAGGGGATACTCCCTCACCAAGGCCTTGGAGATGTGACCGCTGTGAGTTACACTGCCAAGTCCATAAAGATTTTAGGGTTTATGCGACAAAATCATTATGTCATCATTATGTGACTAAAGGGTTTGGGAACATCCAAAACACTCGGCAAAGTAACATGAGAATAATAATCTTGAGAAGGTAGGGCTAGAATATGAGTCTAATAAACAATAATCTAATCAAATCATGCTCTTTGTAGATAAAAGACTATATAAACAGACAGTGATCAATTACTGAAACATGTATAGAAAAGACAGAAAAACAAAAGTAGGCAATGCCACTGTTCAGATGAGAAGATGTCTTGGCTCAGCTCACTAGTTTGAATATTACAGTTTCTTTGGCAAGTAGTGTAATGAGAATGCCTCAACCGGCCTTTGTTGCTGAGAGACTAGTTCAGACACTATCAGAATTTCCCTTTTATATTCTCGCCTCACTAAACGACTTTCAGATAAGCCAGTTTCCTATATACCTTCTTCTATAGAGGAAAATGCACTGGTTGGGTCAAGTGAAACTTTCCAGTTGTATGTCTCACTATAAATGAATTTGCACTCTAATATATACATATTTACATACATATACACACTATACATAAAACCAAGTTCAAAGAGGACATTGCAATCTACTCCTCAAAACACAACTATTCCATGACAACACATATCAACTTCCAGGATTTCAAGGACGAGGACAGAAGCCCTAGCCTAGACCATGACAAATGCCACAGTGTGAGCAGCCAGCTAGGCTCCCCAGAAAATATGTGTTCCATCATGATGCAAGTTTTCTAGAAAGTGCAATACAGAGTTATTCTGAAGCTTTAAAATAGAAACAAATATAACACCTGGCTATGTTTTATTTAGGTGTATTTTATGCTCAGAACACCAAATTCCTACCGTTAGGGTTATTCAACTGGATTTACATTTTTTATTAATGAGAGAGTATGGCACTGATATTATCCCATATGCAAAGATATGCCAAAAAGGTTTTTATCCTTGGGTCAGATAATTCAAATTCTAAAATTAGGTATCATACATATGACATAAAAAAAATCAAACAGAAATATTTCTATTTTTCACCAAGCAGTAAACCAATATTCAATTAACATAATTTTAATTAAAGTTCTTGAATGATAGGATATGGATATAAAAAAAAAGTTAATTCCCAAGAAAAGCTCATAAATATTCTTTTTTATATAGCAACACATAATATAATGGACCACAATAATAACCTTATTAAAATGATACCAATTATTATTCATCAAGGGACTAAGCTCTAACTTTTTAAATGTTATAGGTGTTACTGTGATTACAGTATGTATGCTGTTTCGATCTATTTTTTATGTATAATTTAAAAAAAACCAGCTGTCCATCTCTTTTGAAGCTTTTTAAAGTAGCTACCAGCTATGAATTTATCTTTGAAGGGGGAACATTTTAAAAACATAATTCTCATAAAATGTTTTTCTATAAAATGATTTTAACATTTTTCCTGTTTTAATGGGTTTAATATCCACATCCTCATATTTCAAAGTTTTATTTTGATATTTTAAGTAAATGTATTAAAAGTTTAATGAAAGTGGCGAACAAAGCTAGCTTAATACACATTAAAGTTTATTAATTTATTTCTTTAATAAATGGTTTCAATTTGCAGAACAGTCCAGGCATAGTTCCTAACCACAGAAATCAGCAGTCACTTTTCTCTAACCAGAAAGTTCAAAAAAATTTTCATATTTATCCTTTGGAGCATTGACATTTTGCTCTAATTCAATTTCCTCTCCTGAGGAGGTGTTGGAAGGGATAAATCTTTCACTATTAAATAGTACCACTAATTCATGAAAGAAGATTCTATTATCCAGTATCCAAAAAGATAAGTATGGTATTCTTTATCAAATTATTAAAAAATTATAATTTCATTTTCAAAATATTCAATATGAAATATAAGGAATTTTCATGTGTCTTGTATAAAAGTATAAAAAGAAAATTTTAAGTTGCTAAAGATAATCTGTATCAAAAGAGGGAAATGTTACACACAAAAAGCAGAAGAGTTTTTTACTTTGAGAATGATTCCTAAAGTGGGATCCAATCACCTTCTGTGCTGGAATACACAGCATAGTGGAGTTTGAAGAGAGAAACCTTGTGGAAATGTTCATATGTGGTGGGCAAAAATAAAAGGATAGGAAGAAAATACTATTAAGACTGAAGAGAATACCATGAAACCTACTTAATATCAAAACACAGCATGACTGGAATAGAAGAGGAATTAGGGAATACAAAAGACAATTAGAAAAACAAAGTGGCTGGGCTCCTTACCAACTAAAGCAAGGATAACTTTGCAGTTTTAATTTCTATCTACATTTGAAAGTAAAATGATTTACCAACCTATTATTTCTTCAAGTATTAAAACAGAAACTCCCAACAAAATAGAAAGACATATATAGCCTGGATAACTACTGTAGCATCATCTGAAAAATTAGGTGACTGGCACGTTCTTATAACTGATTTACAACAGAAACCATTGGAATTTGTTTTCTCAGTATCCAGTGTGGGAATGAAAATAAAGGGAGAAAATGTTGCTTTTAAAGGGTGTTTTTGAAATTATCAAAAATGTTTATTCTCTCATAACTCCTGCAAACCACAGTATTTTACCTTAACACCATTTACTTGACAGAAATGTTTGATGACTTCCAAGAGAGGGACCAACATAATAGCTTTGCCTTCAGAAACACCATCGATCCTTTTCACATTTTCAACTGTAGTTGGTCTGTCATTTAAAAAAATTTTAAGTCAAGAAACCAATGAAACATTATCACTCCAGCAGCATAACTGTTTAGCTGCATAGTGAAACTCAATAAACATGTTTTTTTCCAACAACCAAAACAATGTATAATACAAGTAACATTATTTTATAATGGCTTTCTTTGCTTTCCACCATTTAAAGATTTGCTATTTAGCAATTTATGAATTAAAACTTTGTGAATAAAAAATTTTAAGTAAATATATTAAAAGTTTTGTGAAAGTGGTGAATAACAAAGTTGGCTTAATACACATTAAAGTTTATTAATTTGTTTCCTTAATAAATGGTTTCAATTTGTAGAATAATACTACCTGGTAAACAGGTCATCATCATAAAAATATAGACTAATGTACTACTCTATGACTGATTTATCATTATTATTATTTTTATAGAAATTAAAAGAAAAACTATGAGGTACTAAGGACAACTAAGAGGTTAAGAAACTCAGAAGAAATATTCAGTATTTAAAAAGTGTTTACCTGTAACAATAAACCTAACTACTTTAGTCTTTTAACTCAATGTTTCTAATTGTGTCCAATATCCAAGAGACTGTATGATATCTTCTTTCTAACAATCTGCCAATTTAATGATTACTCCTTTTCTTTTAAATATCCTCATGGATTGTTAAAATGTTGTCTGCATATTTTTAATGAAATAATTATTATAAGATATAAGCACTATGTAATATTATTAGAAAATTCCACACTAATAAAACATCTCTTGGATGAAATTTAGTGACTTTTTTTTTTTTTTAAGTATAAGTGACAAATAAAATTACCAAGAAACTATACTTTGGAAATAATTTCTTCTATACATTTATTGACCACACAGTGCTTATTAGGCATTCTGTTAAGTGCTTTGGGAGAAACTAAAAGATGAGGAACATTATATCATTATTCATAGAGTTTAAAGTCTAGATGATCTAGCACATATATGTTAATAATAACAAAAAATAAATAAAGCACTGTGATAAGTGCCATATGAACATCTTCAAAATTTATATTTATTTCAAAGTTATTTATGAATACCAAATAGAGGAATTACTTTGCTAATAAGAACATAGAAGACTTCACAGAGAAAATAATAATAAAGCCAGATCTTGAAGGAGTTCCTAACAGGAGTTTTGGGGACTCAAGGAAACAACATTGTGAATAAGCATGTAGAAATTGAAAAGGGGTCTTCAGTAAATGGTGAAAAACCTAAGTAAGATAAATCATTTACAATTCTGTGATACAGATGAAAAAGTAGGTTTAAGTCCATAAATGTAGGGCCTTAAGTGAAAGAAATTAAGTAGGTGGAAGCTAGTCAGGCAGAAGTGCAACATGATAAAGATTAATTTGGTATTTACATATGAGATGAAAGAGAAGGAGGGGGTTCAGGTAGGCACAGGCTGAGGAAAGAGTAACTAGTTAAAAGGCTTTTGCAAGAGGCCAAGGGCACCGTCTGAACTAATATGGTGTTACTAGAAAGCGGGAGGAAGGCACAGACAGACATACAAGGAACATTTAAGTGAAAGTCTAAAAACTATTTAAATAGAGGAAGAAGGAGATATATGCTAGAGGAGTGAAAATAATATCAGAGGTTTTAAACATGCATTATCGGGAACATCATAGTATGGCTAACAAAAACAAAGAATTCAGAAAGAAAAGTTTTGGCATTTCTATGAAATGCACGTATGGAGGGTTAGTGGATAATGACTTAGTGTTTTTATGTACTAGATCTGATTGCTGAAACCAGTTGGTTTTCATTCACATAGAAACATGGGACTAAAGCTCAGTAAAGGGATTGGAGCAGCATGAGAGATTTGGGAGTCAACAACAGATGTGACAGATGTCATAGCCAACAGATAAGTTTTACAAATTTATTACATTAAAGAAAATTAAGTTAAAATATAAACAAATAGACGACTTACCTTATTTTGGCCATATCCATCAGTATCTTATTTGTTGCCAGAATAGCTGGAGGAACGTCCACTTGACAGGCATGTTTCTGCCTACTTTCTACCAACTTGCTATATAACATAGCCTGAACAAAGAACAAAGAAACAATTTAATATTTTGAAAAGTATACTTAGAAAAATCCAATCCTTTATTTTTAGAGTTTCTGATACTATTTTCCTTTAGAATGAAAAATAAACTGAACACTATCTCAGACTCAACTAAAGAACAATTTTTAAAATGTGGGCAACAGAATTTTAAGCATGCATAAAATCATAATTATCCTCTCAAAAACTGCCTCTTTATAAATGCCGTACCTGAGTCTCCTGCTCTTGAGATGAAATAACAAGTTCCAAGGAATTGTAAGATTTTCCTAGTGATCGCACCATGATGCTAAAATATTTAAAAGAAAAAAATTAATAAAAGCTTTTCTTTCTCCAAATTCACTTTTTCTTTCACCCCAAAATGAGAATATTTCCAAGTCCATACTCACATTTATTCTTCCCATACCCGTAAGCCAATGTTACATATATGACAGTCTAGATTTGAAACATTTTGGATCAAGTATATTCATTATAATGGTAAAGTTAAAACTGTAATGTGAGTTTCAAAATTGGTGTACTTAAGATCAGCATTTATCCCATCCTTCTCATCAACCAAATGCTTTGAAGGGAAATATTCCTTATCTGTACGAAAGTAAAATAACTTTTTTTTTTTTTTACCCAAGATGGATACAATCTATTCTTCTGTGATAGCACTATTTTTGTGTGTGTGTGAGGAACATTAGCATGGGATTAACTGAATTATTCACACTGTTCTTCAAAATCAAACAAACGAAAATAATCCATGCTAATAACTACTAAAAAGAATAAAAAGACACAATTGGCAAACAACTTGGTATATAAAAAGGTGCTAGGCAGCAAACTAGATTAAAAAAACAATTTCTACAAGCATTTCTCACTGATTAATCATAAAGTGGAAAAGTTATAAAATGCAATTGTATAGAATAACCTATATAAAAAATGCTACATTTAAATAAATTCAAGCTTTAAGGGATGGGAAGGGGAAAACATGTTTGATATGTAAGAAATGTTTATAAATTTGTTTCAAGAATTCAAAATCTACTGTATAAAGTAAGATTTCATTTTCAGTTATCAAATCCTGTTACTAAAATTAAATAAATTTGAATTCAACAAAAGATAACTCCAATTCAAAGAATTAGTAATATCTTTGAATTACCCAAGACAATTACAAATTTGTTTTAAATAATTATACTAGCCTTTATCTTAGCATTTATGGGAATCTTTATACTAATGTACTATTTGCAAGTGGTATTTTAAATTATTTCACAAATAAATTTTATCATCATATATAACTGGCAAAATTCTGGGTAAAATGTGCCTAAAGCATAAACACATGTGGAAATGTTTAGTAAAAAATTCTTTGCCTATGAATGCTATTACCAATGAAAAGAAGTTGAGAATAACTATAATGCATATCATCAAAGAGATAAGTGGAGCTATTGTATCCATGAAACAAGAAAAAACTGTTATATATTAAAGAAAGAAGAATGAGAAATTGTTCATAGAAACTAAAAAATTGATAACTAAAAATTAAAATTTCCCTAGGTGGGAGGGGATATAAAGTCAAGGAACTCTCCAAGAGAGTAAACAAACAAGGGACTGAAAATAGAAGAAAAATTAATAATAGGAACACTAAAAAAAGCAAAGAAAACAAAAAAGACAATTATTAACATCAAGAAAATTAAGGTAGTGGCAGCCTTTGGCTTAGTAATATATAATATTTGAGTAAATATAATGTAAAAATAAATTATTAACATGACCAAATTTGAAATACAATTCTGTTGGGTGGTGTTGAAAGAGGGGACAGGAGGGAAGAGGAAATGAGAGATAAGCCCTAACCTACCATTATAGGATGTCAACAGAAAATTCCTAAAACCAGCAAGTCAAAAAACAGTAATCTAAGCATGTCACTTAGAAATAGAGTAGTGGCCAATACCAGAGAAACCAGTCAGAAGATTGAGGGTGATTGTTTTTATAGACCCGAACAGAGTAGGTTTTGGGAAGGATGTGAACTGGTATACTTTGTTATATCCCTTTAGGTATCAACTGACTTTAAAACCATGTATATATATTATTTTAATGAAAATTCAAATGGACTTTAAAATAATAGTTATTGATAGGTAAGCATCTTTCTCACCTCTATACATTAAGCTCATATATTAAAATTAATTTCTGGACCACTCCACAAGTACCTCAAACTCAGTATATCACTAAACTCCTAATTTTAGCCCTAAACGTCCAACTCCTCAAGCCTGTCTTCCTCTAAAATTGCCCAGTGAAGGGAATGACAACACTCTTCACCTGCAGATCAAAACAGAAACTTAAGCATCATGTTCAAATCTTCTATTTTCCTTAACCCATCTATCTTTTCAACCACCAAATACTAACAATTCTGTTATCTTACAAATCTATTTCTCTCCATGCCCACTGCCACTTCCCTCATGAAAACTACCATCATCTTTTGCAAATGCTACTTCGATAGCCTCCTTATTGATGTCTCTACCACCTTCATCCTCCTGACATCCATTCCCGCCACTGCATGTCATCAGTCAGGAGTCTGCTTGTTGAGATGCGCAAGCCAAATCCATCTGTTCTGGTAAGGCTTATAAGCTAAAAATGATCTTTTACATTTTTAAATGGTTAAAAAAATCAAAAGAACATTCTGTGACGTGAAAATTATATGAAATCCAAATGTCAGAGTCCATAAATAAAGTTTTATTGGAACACGGCCACACTCATTCGTTTTACATATCATCTATGGCTGCTGTGAGGCTACGAAAGCAAAGCTGAGTAGTTGAGACAAACACCAGGCGGCCCTCAAAGCCTAAACTATCTAATCCTTTACAGAAAACATTTGTCAACCCCTGTTCTCAATCATAAATTTGATTGTGTTACTGTTCTTAAAATACTTCCTTAGCTCCAAATTGTCTTTAAGATCAACTCAAGTGTTTAAAATGAACTAGATATTCTAGGCCCTATTTAATTCTCTAGTCTTCAATTTTACTAGCTCCCGATGTCCCTCTACCAGGTAATCACTACTATATTGTTGAGTTCTTCGATCATGTCATACTTTCTCTTGCTTTGAGGTTTTAGCATATGGGGCATTCCTCTGCTTAGAAAACTTCTCACTTCATCTGACTAACTTCTACTTAAGTCTCAAGTGTCACTTCCAAAATGTGTTTCCAAAGTGTTATAACTCTAGATAGTAATTTTATGTTCCCTTACCTGTATACTCCACTAGAATATTAACTCTGGCTCGAGAGCCAGTGGCTATGTTTCTATTATTCCCCTCTGAATCACAGTGCCTAGAATAGTACCTAGCACAAAGAAGATTCTTAATAAAAACACAATAAATGTTTAAATAAAGAAATGCTTCAGCAAATCAAATGAATATATTGTTTTGTATACTCCTTAAACCTTTTGTTTACATAAAACACAGTAATCACATACTACATATCCAACAAAAAAAACTGTCTGGGGTGGGAGACTGGTATGATAAATGTCTCTATCAGATCCAAAGTAGTATTATCTATGTAAGTGAGCAAACAATTACAAAGCCAGTATTAGAGCACATTAACTTACTTTTATCTGATATGTATGTAAACATAGCCTATTTCATCTGTATGTAGGTCCTGACAAGTGTTTCAAATTTCTCACTTGTATTAAGTCAGCAAGTCAAATATTAAATGTGAAAGTCTAACAGGTACATTACTTTTTTTCTCCACCAACTCTAATATCTACCATTTTATGTTGCCATAAAATCTTTCTTAAAAAATGAAGTGAGAATATATATTTCTTACAAATACAAATAATTAGTGTTTAGATGCTAGAGTCTGACAAAAATAGATCTGAAAGTCAGTTCTGCCATAAGCTTATGTTCTTTTGAACAAGTTAATTTTTTAAACATTGGTATCTTCAACTATAAAACAGCGATAAATAACAGTAGCTAATTCATAGGTTGTTAAGAATTGAATATTCCATATAAAATGCTTATTAGCACTTAGCATAGCGCCTGGCAAACAATAATACCCAAGATGTATTAGCTATTAAATTAATATCAATACTATCATTTATAGGTCTGCTTTAATAATTATAATATTGGAAGCTTATGCCTTAACTTTAACTTTCTTTTGTCAATGAAATGGACCAACATCTGACAGACCTTCCTCTTTAGGAAATAAAGAAAAAAAGTGTTGGTAAGTATAGAAAATAAAAAATTTGACCTCCATACCTATTTTTAGGAATGTCGCTTGCAGAAGAAATTTCATCAAATGGTTTGTAGGAATATATCTTCTTCAAGTTAGACTGCTTTTCAACATATAAAGGTTAATTTAAAAAAATTAGAAGTTTCAAAAAACTTTTAAGTATGAAGAAAATAAGTACAACATCTCACAATGGCAATTTTTCCTCTAACCAAGTCATCAAATAAATCGCCTGAAAATAAGCTTTGAATTACCAACTTCTAGGGTTCTAAAAGCAGTTAGAAATGCAACGTAATGTCCCATTCCTCCCAAATCTGTAGAAAATCTATGATCAAAAGAATTCCTTGAGACATAGCAAGACCCCAAGTTACAAAGATGATTCAATTACATTCCCCATACTTGAATAAAACAGAAAAAGTTAGCCTGAAATTCTAATTCAGCATTTTTGTCTATTACTCCAGTGTTTTAATTAGCCGAAGTCTGCCTGTGGTGAAGTATTTATGTGTAATAGTTACCTAAGATCCAAAAACAAAGCAGGAAAACATGTGTGTGTGTGTGTGTGTGTGTGTGTTGTGTCATGTGTGCACATACATGACTTTAATGTGAACATTAGGAATCAGGCTTATTTTTCTATCAACTATAAGTATCATAATATGCCTCTCAATAAATAAATAAATAAATAAAACCACTTCCAAGCCAAAAGAGCTATAAAATAAGTTTAAAAGAATCAAAATAAGTTACTTTTTCAAATTCTACTAACTGTTCTACTAATCCAGAAATCAAATACCACAGTTTTATTCTGTTCATTATCACTTCTCTTTCCAAATTTTACGTTTTGTTATATATGGCATTTTCCTCTTTAGTTGGAGGGAAAATGAAATATAAATTTTTTAAATAGGAGTTGCAGGAATAAAAATAAAATAAATAAAACCACCTCTTTAATAAAAACAAACCTTGTCCTCTGCAGTTAATTCACTTGTTACTTGATTAGAAGAATGCTGTTCAGTGTCCAAACATGCAGTTTTATATCTGAAAAATAATAATATATTATCATAAATGTTAAAATGTAATTATCTAATATATGAATCAAAATACCTCCAATTCTTAGAAAGGCAGATGTGATTACTCTTTTAGAACTGATGATTTTTAAAACTGATTTTTTTTCCAGAAAAACCTCAGGAAAGAACTTAAGCTGTTTAAATTTTAAGTATAAAACTTTTAAAATTTTTTTAAGTTTATAAAAAAACAACTGATAATCTAATGCTCAACATAACAATTATAGTCAACAATACCTATAACTTCAAGTTGGGAACAGACTAGATCTTAATTGTTCTCAACACAAAAAAGAATAATTGCGTGACCTTATAAATGTGTCAGCTAAGGCTACTGTAGTAATCATATTGCACTAGATAAACATATCAAACCAAAATATTGTACACTTCATACTTACACAACATTCTATCAAGTATATCTCAATTAAAAAAACTGATGATTGATAACACGTAAAGGTACTAAAAAGTAGGTAACAAATGTACTAACTTTCCACTTTCTACATTTAAAAAGGAAATAACGATATATGGATTCTTCAACACTGATCTCAAAACTGCTTCTTTAATCAACGGGAAAGCAGCTTTCTAAATACTATGCTCAACTACTTTCTATCAACCAAGAAAAGTGTTTTGAGATTTATCCTTATCCCACTAACACATACCCCAACCTGACTCAAAAAGATATGTAAAAACAATATCTTTACACATTTTATTTGTGTGGTACCTGCAAATTGAATATAATTTGAATCATTTAAACACCACCACCAAAAAAAAAAAAAACAGAAGTTACAAAAAAACTGAAAAATTAACCTTGATAGAAGAAATTCTCTTGGACACAATTCTTCATTAGCTTGAAGAATAAGTCTCGGAGGAGATTCTGTATTCGCTTTATGAAGCCAACTTCTCCCCTATTGAACACAAGAAGAATCTTTTAATGCAGAGTGAGAAAAATTATATCAAAAAGGTAGACTTCTACATTGCTTACCTTGTCTGTAAGAGTGCAAATCTTTGCAAATTTGCTATACCCACGATGTTCTACTACCAAAAATCCCTCAGTTACGAGGTGATGGGACAAAGCCTTCCACCAACTCTCTGTTTGATCCTTGCCAGTGCCAAAGAAACTGTGACTGCGATATTTATCAGGAAGACGTTGAGTATTCTGAAATTAGGAATAAAATCAATATCTTAAAATGCTTATTTAATTTAAAATGAAGTAAAATACAAAACCATCTATTGATTCTTTGAATTTAACATAATATTTCAGCTTTAAGAACCAACAAAATTTTTATACCCATCCAGTTTGTTCTGAATAGTTAAGTAACAAATAAATATATAATAAAAATAGTGTTCCTTTTGTGTTTTAAAAATAATGGCAGGAAAGTTCACATACGATTCACATGCATTTCCCAATGTATAGGTCTGGATATGTTTGGAATATTTAACCTTTGCTGTTTATACCTTTCATGAATATCCTCACATTACTGATTATAATCTACAGCTCTAGAACAGAAACACAAGTGTTAGAAGGCAGCGTGACCCAATAGCTAGTAACCAGTGAGTATAGCGCAACAACTCAGTCTCCACTGCATGGTTGTTGTTATTGTGCTGTTTTTTAAAATTTTATTATTAGTGTCAAGTATATAGTACATTGGTTAGACATTTATACAGTTTTATAAAATAATCTTTCTGTCCTCTGTCTCTACACCAGCCATTACATTACTGCTGACTACATTCCCTATGCCGTGCCCCCCACCCCGTCACCATCTATCAACTACTAATTTGTACTTCTTCAGCCCTTTACCCCATTCACCTAGTCCCTCAAACCCCTCCCCTCTGGCTGTCACCAGATTGTCCTCTATATTTGTGAGTCTATTTTTGATTAGTTTATTCTTTGTGTTCCCTAGATTCTACATATAAGTGAAATCAAATGGTATTTATCTGATTTATTTCACTCAGCATAATAACCCCTAGGTCCATCCATGTCATTGAGAATGGTAGGATTTCACTTGTTTTTATGGCTGAGTAATATTCCATTGTATATATGAACCATAACTTCTTTATCCAGTTGTCTGTTGATGGGCATTTAGGTTGCTTCCTTATCTTGGCTATTGTAAATAGCACTGCCATGAACACAGGGATGCATAAATCTTTACAAATTATTGTTTTGGTTTTCCTTGGATAAATACAATTTCTCGGTGAAAAGGTAGAAGTACAATTTCTCGGTTAAAAGGTAGATCCATTATTAATTTTTTGAGTAACCTCCAGACTGTTTTCCATTGTGGCTATACCAATTTGCAATCCCATCAACAGTGTGTTAGAGTAACTTTTTCTCCACATCCTTGCCAACACTTGTTCTTTGATTTATTGATGACGGCCATCCTGACAGGTGTCAGGTGATTTCTCATTGTGGTTTGAATGTGCATTTCTCTGATGATAGTGACCTTGAGCATCTTTTCATATGTCTATTAGCCATCTGTATTTCCTCTTTGGAGAAATAACTATTCAGGTCTTCTGCCCTTTTTTAATTGGATTGTTTGTTTTTTTCTTTGTAGTTGTTATATAATTCTTTATATATTTTGGATATTAACCCCTTATCAGATGTATCATAAGTGAATATCTTCTCCCAATTAGCAGGGTTGTGTTTTCATTTTGTTGATGGTTTCCTGTGCTGTCCAAAAACTTTTTAGTTTGATGTAGTCCCATTTGTTTATTTTGTTTGTTTGTTTCCCTTGACCAAGGAGATATGTCTGAAGATAAATTACTAGTAGCAATATCAGAGATTACTGACTATGTTTTCTTCTAGAAGTTTTATGGTTTCAGATCTTATATTTAAGTCTTTAATCCATTTTGAGTCTATTCTTGTATACAATGTAAGAAGGTGGTCCAGTTTCACTTTTTTGAGTGTATCTGTCCAATTTTCCCAACACCATTTATTGAAGAGACTGTTTTTACCCCATTGTATATTCTTGCCACCTTTGTCATATAGTACATGAACGTATAGGCATAGATTTATTTCTGGGCTCTCTATTCTGTTCCATTGATCAATCTATCTGTTTTTAGTGTGAGTACTCACGTCCCTTTGTTTTGTTTAACTCACTTGGTGATTAGCCTGTAGTATAGTTTGATATCACTTAGTGTGATACCTCCAACTTTGTTCTTCTTTCTCAAGATTGCTGTGGCTATTCAGGGTCTTTTATGGTTCCATATAAATTTTAGAACTATTTGTTCTAGCTCTCTGAAAAATGCTATTGGTATTTTGATAGGGATTGCACTGAATCTATAGATTGTTTGGGTAGTAGGGCCACTTTAATGATGTTGATTCTTCCATGAGCATGGTATATGCTTCTATTTATTTGTATCTTCTTCAATTTCTTTTTTCAATGACATACTTTTCTGAGAACAGGTCTTTTAGCTCCTTGGTTAATTTGATTCCCACATATTTTATTGTTTTTGATGCAATTGTAAATGAGATTGTTTTCTTAATTTCTCTTTCTAAAAGTTCATCATTGGTGTATAAAAATGCAACACACTTCTGAATGTTAATTTTGTATCTTGCCCCACCATTTCTGGAACTTGATGGCCATGAAGAATCTCCCATTAGAATTCTCTCTTCACTTAGGAAAAATATCTCAAAAGCAGCAACTGTTTAGCATGCACCTTTTTTTTTTTGACGATGATTGTGCTTTTGATGATTGTGCTTTTGTTCCTGATGCACTGCAAAGTTTACTTCATCATTTCTGATTTAGCTGATTCACTCAGATATACCAGAAAAAGCAGATGCATACTAAACAGTTGCTGCTTTTGAGATATTTTTTCCGAAGTGAAGATTTCAATGAGAGATTCTTCATAGCCATCAAGTTCTAGAAATGTTGGAGAAGCTTATCTGTCATGCAATTCTCTTGTCCTCTAATGGAGATAACTCTCCCTACCTTCACTCTCTATAAAGTACTTTCCATTCCCTTTGCCTTCTACCTCTCTCATTCATCTTACACAGTACATACTACTTTCAAATGCATATAGCCATATACATAGGGCTTTATGGAAAATTGCTCCTTTCTGATGTGTTTGTGGTGAATATGGCAGACTGTAATTCAAAGGTCATTCTAACCTTCATTCACCGTTATGTCTTCTACCACAGAATCTGGGAAGTTACAAACACTATTCCTCAAACTCCTTTCAGCTAGAGCTCTGAATATAATTTAAGTTTCATTAATCAGAGGCACTTATATGACATCTATAAGCAGGAAGTGAAGTAAGGCTGCTCCTCTGCTATTCTTGCAAGTGCATGACTGTGGTGGTATTTGCTTTTTACAAGACTACCTTCCTAAGTACTAAGTACTTCCTAAGTACTAAGTACTAAGAAGTACTTTGTTGATACAGATTATAGCAGGTTCAGGGATGTTCCCAGAGCAAGCAAAAGTAGAACCTTCCTGATTGTTACAGCTCCCTGTATAGTGCAGTTCGGGGTCAGGTGGGGTAGTGGAAGCTTCCCAAATTGACAGATAGCTTCTTGGTCACAGAAGAGGCAGCGGTGGACTATTTTGCAGTATAATCTTATTAACATATTATAAGCTATTTAATACCCAGTAATAATAAGTGCCTTTCTGTTTAAATTACTTAGAGTGGTTATGAGCTTTCTAATATAAACAGTGTATTTTAGGTGACAGTCATGTTTTCATCTCTTGAATATGTCAAGAGTTTGCTGTATTCTAAATATTTCAATATAAAATGCAGTCTGAACTTTTAGAAAGAGGCAGAGCTTGTCATTCAACATTTTTACATTTCATCTATACTCTACTGTAGGTTTAACAATCAACACATATAAAAATCCAAGGATCAAGGTCAAACAAATTTATAGGATGAGTTTCAACAGATATCACTGAGGCACTATAAGGCTCTCAATTACGAATGCATTGGTTTTATTCAACTGATGAGAATGTTCTAGTTACAATTTTATCATTTTGGAATGTGAGAAATATGAATACAAATGAAATTGCCTAAATAAAGCTGATCCCTCATACAAAGGAAATCTAGGCTGAAATAAGATTAAATTAGGATACATTTCCATCAGAGACACATCAGCTTAAAATGAGCTTAAAATATGAGCTTCCGATAAGTTTAGTTAATGGAATCTATAATATGCATTCTATTAAATCTTAAAAATAGAAATAGAATTCTTATTAAAATTAATAAGTAATAAACTTTAGTAGTATGACGATTTACAAAATTTTATTAGAATAAGATTTACAGAAATAGAAGCACCCAATTTGTTAACAATTCTTACCTATGCTAACTGAATTTGGGATGATTTGAGTAAAATGTTTAAAATCAAACATTATACAATTTCATAGCTGGAAGGAATGCTGGAACTCTTTGATCTACTTAGTCATTTTTTACTCACATTGCTAACAAATAATCAGAGGCTCAAAGATGTTAAGTGGTAAAATAAGGTCCAAGAGCTCAGATTAGAACACAGGCCTTTAGACTATTAGTTCTAATCTTTTATTATGATACACACACAAATATACATGTATACATATATACTGATTGTAGTTAGTACAGCAAGACTAACTGGGTTCAAATCAGAGCTCTGGTACTTACTAGCTTTTGGACTCTGGGCAAGTTACTTAACTTATCTGTGCTTCTATTTCCTCAGCTGCTATGTAAGAATAAGTTTCTATCTCTCAGGGATGTGGTGATTGAGTAACCAGGACAGAGCCTGGCTCAATTACATTAACTTTGTTTTTATTAGTTAACAGCTGATCCTTTAATTCAACCTGAATTTCTTAATCCAAAAGCAAAAGCACGGTTTAGTGTCTAGGCAGTTTTCCCTGGATACTTGTATTGGCACACAACATCTTCCAGGGCTTAGATTTGTAGTAAGAGACTTTATTGCTTGCAAACCAATCACACCAAAGGTATTGAGCTGCATAACTAGTATTTATTAGCAACTTGGACACTAAAAATTATTGCTCTAGCCTTTCCTTTCAGAAAAAACCTGAAGTGAATGAACACATTTACTAGTATGAAGTAATGAGATTTTCTTTTCTAATCAGTAGAGAGTAACTGTCCCTTCCTCCCTTGATCAACAATCATGTGAATACTGTATACTATGTGAATAAATTTACATTGTTTTGTTTCCATAGCAATCACCACTGACAGAAAGTTGCTATAGAAGATACAGAGATTTGGGCATTGATTTTAAGGAGAGCACAATTTTATGCACACATTCCCTACCAATCACAAATCTTCATTCTATCATATCTAGATCATTCTATCAAAAATAAAAATTTTAAACTGCATGTGAACTGCATAATAAATAGGAAAAGCACTAGAATAGTTGTCTGGAAAGCAGCTTGTTCATCCTTATTCTGGCACAAAGTAACAGTATGACCTAGGGAAGGTCATTTAACTTTCTGGTACCAACTACTGTATGAACCACTATAAAATAATGCTGTAGGATTAAATAATCTCTTTGCCTTAAGAGTTTATACTTCTGTGGAATGTAATCAAAAAGGGAAATTATCATCTCATTCTTTTCCTTTAAAAATCAGGTTGGAAAATAAGGGGCACCAAACTGGTATATCAGGAAACATGGAAACTTAATAATTGATGGATAGTGTTAGAATAAAGACTGCTGATTGGCTTGAGTATACAACCCAAAGTATCCCTTCTGATAAAAGCAAAATCTTTGCACCACTATCTGATAGAGGAAACAAATAAACTTGTCACTTCTCCAGATTAACTTATTTAAAATCACAATTGCCTTTTGCGGTGATTCATTCTTTTGGGAATGCCACATTCCCTCACCTTTCTTCCCTTGTTCCATCTCTGAATAGCAAAATCTACTACTATATTGCCACAACATAGAAACTTCCAGTGATACCTTCACAAAGACTTCTAATTTCCCAGCTGTTAACAAGCACTCTCTCTTCAGGACTTATAATATTTTACTTTATGTCTATTCATATGTCCTTTATCTTTCTACGCTACACTATACTTATTTCTTCCTGAGTTAACATCTTCCATACTAGATGATAAGTCTGATCTAATTCAGTTTTGGATTATCCACAAGACAGTATAGTGCCCTATATAAAACATAGGTTTAACAAACATATTAATCTGCCACTTCAGGGCTTAAGGTAGTCATTTCTGGAGCTGTTATATAAAACCAAAAACAAAGTAACAATAATTATCTCTAGAATATAATATAATCAAATGAATAGTTTATCCAGAAAGTTTAATATTAGACAGTTTGAAAATTTAAAGGGTGATCAAACCTACAATAGTTTCCAATGGTAGTCAAAGATTCTTTTATTAAACGTGTTATCTAATTCTGCACCATGATAGATGAGGTGTAGCAGCTTGATAATGTGACAAGGAAAGAAGTTTCACTTAATCTCCTGGTATGCAAACTAATGACTGTGGTTTTGTTTTCTAATCTACAAAATTAAGATAACTGCATATCTTATCACTTATTCACACAGTATATAAAGATATTCATGTGATGAGCTGTTTAGACAACTAAATGAAGTTCCTTAGGCAACACTTACACTATTTAATTTCTAGCTAAACTTGTGCTTTAAAATAAAGTTTTAAATTCTATTCACAAATACCTGGATAAGCTGCATAATCATTTACACTTAGAAAAATCTTACATAAGAAAGGAGAATCATGGCTGCCGAAATTGTATTTGTTTTATCTATATATGTAAAAATATTGTCTTTAAATAAACTCTAAGAGTTCTCAGTATATTTATCATCTTTGTAGATCAAAATTATCTACAAAGATTAATTCTGTTTAAATTAGTTAAGGTGGACGACTTTACTAAATTCTCAAAGGAATTACAATTTTTTAAAACAATATCCCAATAGATTCCAAGATCACTGAAATTGAGGGTGGAAAAAAAACTTTTTTTTTCACTGCAGTTAATGTCCACAAATTTTCATTAAGTGGTACTTTTAAAAAAGTTTTACACCCTTATCTAGCAAGGGTAGTATAAAATTTCACAAAGAATAAACTTCTTAATTTGAGGACTCCCAGAAGAGACTGACAGTATAAGCAGCCTGACTTGGTTTTCAAATAATAGGTGAAACCTGATCCCTCTTGTGACCAGTCCAAGTTTGTCTAGGAGTCCACTTACACTTTTTGTTGATAATGGATACTATTGGATTATACCAAATTAAAACAAGGATAATTTTTATAAATTATACATTCAACTGGGATACACAGGTTTCGAAGATGACGAAGACAGAAATTTTCATAGACCTCAATTATATTTAATCTATCCCTTGAAACTTAAATTCTTTTTATAAAAAAATTAGAGCTCATAGCAGCTAAACTAAGTCCTTAGTCAACACTATTATTAAATTTCTAATCAAACGAATTTTAAAATCCATTCAGAATCTAAAAACATCAGTACCCAAAAAGTTTACATGTTTTCAACACATTTCATTAAAAATATTTATAACTGACTAATTTAATATGTCCCTTTCTAAGCAAAATACAAATTCAGAAAATATTTACATGAAGCATTCAAGTACTTAATAAATAAGTGCTTACCTAAATTTTTTTTAAATTCTACATACAAAGAGAGAATTTTAACCTCTACTTTTGAGTACATTTTAAATAATCGTACATGTTTTTAAAAGGATTCTATTCCACTTTTGATTTATTCAACTAATATTAATACACAATACTTAACTTTGCTTTACAGATTTCTCAATCAGGAATAAAATCATATAAACAAAGGACTACAAAAAAAAGCTGCTTTACTGTAAGAGCTGTGACTTATTCATATTTGCCTGAATTTGTTAGCATAATGCTGGCACACTAATCACTCAAAAAAAAAGTAGATGAATTAACTAATTATTCATTGGTAGATAGACACAGATGAACAGATACAGATATAGATATATATATATACACATGGCAAAGATTGTTTTTACAAATAATCACTAAGATTAACATTGTACTCAAAGAATTTACTATTTTCTGAGGCACCAAAAACACAATTTTGTTCTACTTTTCCCTTGACACAATGAATTAATAAGACTCTGAATTTCTAATAATTCATCTAAAGCCAAAGCTACAACTATAATACTGCAAACCTCTGAAGAAAAGTATAATAGGAGTAAAAGAAGAACTATGAAGGTGATTCACAGATACACTTACAGAACCTCGGAGAAATAAAATCGGAACCCCAATTCCAAACACTCCTCCTAAGATTTTCACAGCTGATAATAACTTGAATGCTTGTGGACCAAAGTCCTGTAATGATGCATCATCTGAGTCAGCAATGGAAAAGGAATGATCCAATCTAAATAAAAATAATAATAATATGTTAGAAAGCTTAGCCAAAGCATGTACCTTTAGAAATAAACAGATTTAGTGTAATAATTAGCGAAGTCAGAAAATATCTCAAAAGTGCCAACTGCTTCAAAAGCTACAGATAAAGTTCACTACAGCCAAGACCATGTGAAGTATGTAAAACATGAAATATAAAGTATAATATAGCATCACAGGTATGTTATGCTGATGGTTTTCGACTCTAGTGCCCTAGAACTCAAGTTTTACAGGAGGTACCTCAGACCACAGACAGAAAAAGAGGAAGAAGTTCAAGCAATCAGAGAGCAGAATTATAGCTCGAAGAGCTCGCTTGATTATATAAATATTGGATTTCTGTGTTAGGTTTTGGTAGAAGAAAAGTTTTGTTGCCAAAAAAAACGTTTTTTAATTATCACTGAGTTTTAAAATTTTAATTTCCAGTTTGATTTTTTCTTTGATGAGTTATTTATAAGTATTATTTTTAATTTTCAAATGAATGAGAATTTGTTTATCCTCTTTTTTACTTCTAATTCACCTACATTCTGGACAAAATGTGGTAGATTAGTTCCAACACACTGAAAACTTTTAAGACATGCTTCAGTCTAATACAGGGTTCAGAAAACTGTTATCAAGGACCAGATTAAATAGATTAGGCTTTGTGGGCCATGTGGCCTCTGTGTTACAACTACTCAGCTCAACCCTGCAAAAATAGCCATAGATAATATATAACAAAAAGGCATGGCTGTTTTCTAAGGAAACTTTATTCACAACAGGCAGCAAGTTTGATCCACGTGCCACAGTTTGCCAACCCCTACTCTAATACATTGTCAATCTTTATAAATATTCCAGGTATGCGTAAGAAGTATTGTCTTTAATTCAGTGCTTCCCAACTAGTGTGCTGCAAATGGATTATAGGTGTGCTCGAAAGGTTAATCACTTCAAACCTTGGGGTACTGGACAGAACCTAGACTCGACTAGCCTCATTTCCTATACAGGTACCATCACTAATTATGTGGGCATGAAATAAAAATATCTGAGACACACTGCTCTAATTGCTTGTTACAGAGGTCTATATACAACATGTCTGATAAATCAAACATTACTACGTTGACCAAATCTTCAATAGCTTACTAAGTTTTTGATTGCTTAACCTAACAATAACTAAAAGTTTATGTCGAATTCTTCTACTTTGATAGTGGGTTTGCTGATTTCTTCTAGCTGTTCTGTCAATTTGTGCTTTAGATATTTGTAAATTTTTTAAGGCACATAGAACAATTCTGTCCTCTATTTATAAGTACATAGAGAATATCTCATCTTTAATAATACTTCATTTGTCTAATAGTGATACAGCTACCACAACCAGGTATACGGTTAATTTAACTAGGTATAGCATTTGTTTTATTTTTTCAATTAACAGTGAAATTGATTGTGTGTATCTGTCTCTGTCTGTATAACATTTTACAAATTTGAACACATCCAAGGATTCATATGCATAGACTCATCTAACCACTCCCACAATCAGCTACCACCACCACAATCAAGACACACAACAAATCTGTCACTGCAAAATACTCCCTTGTGCTATTCCTTTGTAATCATATCCTCCTCTTCCCTCTGGGAACCACTGATCTTTTCTTTATCTCTACAGTATTGTCTTATGTTTGAGAGAATATCATATAAATGGGATCATACTATAGAAATGGCATTATTTTTTCTTGTAAATGTTTGGTATAATTTGCCTTTGAAACCATTTGGGCTAGGTCATTTTATTTTCAGGTTTTTAACAATGATCCCATTTCTTTAACAGTTGTAGGACTAATTAGGTTATCTGTTTCACTGTGGGTGAGTTTTGTTAGCTTGAGGGTCTCAAGAAATTGCTCTATTTCATCTAAGTTATTGAATGTACATGCACTGAGTTATTCATAGTGTTTCCCTATTATCTTTTTAATATCTGCTAGGTTACAGTGAAATTCCTTTTATTCCTGATATTGGTAATCTGTATGTCCTCTCTTTTTCTGTGTTAGAAGTTTCCCTGAATTTTATTGACATTTTCAAAGGCTGAGCTTTTGAGTTCATTAGTTTTCTCTACTGTTTTTCCGTTTCCTATTTCATTCGTTTATGCTCGTATCTTTCCTTCTGCTTCCTTTTAGCTTACTTTGCTCTTATGTCCTTCTTAAAATGGAAGCTTAATTACTGATTTGAAACTTCTATTGTATTTAATGCTCTAAATTTCCCTCTCAGTGTTGCATTAGCTGCTGTATCCCATACATTTTATATCTTCATTTCATTCCATTCAAAATATTTTCCGATTTACCCTGAGAATTCCTCTTTGGCTCATGGGTTATTTAGTAATGTGTTATTTAATTTCCAAGTACTTGGAGACTTTCCCGTCATCTTTCTGTTATTGATTTCTATTTTCATTCCATTATAGTCATAAAATATACTCTGTATAATTCTTTTAAATTTAAGGTTTATGACCCAGAATATGGTCTGTATTTGTGAATGTTACACACACACCCAAAAATAATACGTATTCTGCTGTTGTTGGGTAGTATGCTCTATAGGATTAGATCCAGTTTGTTGACAGTTCTGTTCATTTCTCCTATCTCCTATTTTCTACTAGTTCTATTACTTAGTGAAGATGTTAAAGTCACCAACTATAACTATGAATTTCTCTATTTCTCCTTTCAATTCTGCCAGTTCTTTTGTTAAGTATATACACACTTGGCTTTATATGTTCTTGGATATAATGGTTAACTTTATGTGTCAAGTTGGCCGGGCTATAGTGCCCAGTTGTTTGGTCAAACACTATAGACCAGATGTTATTATAAAGGTATTTTGTAGATGGGATTATATTTACAACCAGTTGCTTTAAGTAAAGATTATCCTTGATAATGTGAGTGGGTCTCATCCAAGGAGATGAAGGTCTTAAAAAGCAAAGACAGGTTAGCTACAAAATGAAGAATTTGGACTCAAGACTGTTAACACAAAATCCTGCCCAATTTTCTGGCCTGCCAGCTTACCCTACATATTTCAGGCTTGCCAGCCTCCACAATTGCATGAACCAATTCGTTAAAATCAACCAATCAATCAATCAATCAATCTGTGTGTGTGTGTGTGTGTGTGTGTGTGTGTGAGGAGAACCCTTAGTGACACATTGGTAGACTGACCCTTTTATCATCATGTAATATCCTTCTTCATCTCTGGTAATATTCTTTCTCCAAAGTCTCCACTGTCTATCAAAATAATAACTCAAGCTTTCTTTCGATTAATGTTTTCATGGTATTAATTTTTATCCTTTTATTTTTAACCTACATAAATAATTATACCTGTACTGGATTTCTTATGAACAGAATATAGTTGAGTCATATTTTTAAACCCAATCTAACAATATAAACTTTTAAATGGTGTTTTAGACTATTTACATTTGATATAATTATTGATATGTTTAGATTTAGGTCTACCATTTTTATTGGTTTGTGTATTTATAAAGCAAAATATTACTTGCTTTGTCATCTATTTACACAAATAAGTTCACTATTGTGTTTAAATAAAACTGCAATACATATTGTTAAACAAAAATTGAATTAAAAGTATTTAAAAAGGAGGAGAAACAAAGTCTTTCAGAATGTCCATCTAGAAGAAATCTTTACCTGGATTTGCAATTATCACAGCATTTTTCAGTTCCCATAATACCTGAGGAGGCCTTTCGTAGTTGTTTGTCTTCAAAATGAGACAAGATGATTCTACCCAAGAGAAAATTTAAAATTAAATAAAAGAACAAAAATGTATATGTTAAATTCATTGCTGAAAATAATGAGGTGAAATCATCATTAATTGATTCATGTGGGACCTCATTATTTGGCTTCAGTTTACTTGGGAAAAAAAAACATTGCCTTAAAAATTCAGCACATACATATGTAACACCAACAAAATATTGTTTCTAAATATTCCTAATCATTTTGCAAAACTTTTTTCTTAAAAGAGCAGCATCCATAAATCCATGCTATTAATTGATATAAAAAATACATACCGTCGCCTACAACTGCTGGAATGAAGATATTTTACCATCTTTGCCAACATCTTTAATTTGTATAATCGAAATTTTTCATTCTGTATCTCACTAAGGCGATTCCTATCAATTAAAAATATCACAGGAATATATAAATTGTATTAGATATTCTTACTTTGTTTACTTATTACCGTTTATTTTTCATAACCTATAACACCCATATCTCTATCAAGACAAAGAACATTTCTATCATCCAAGAAAGTTATTGTGTGTCCCTGCGCAGTCATGTCCTCTAAAATAGGCAAGCATTTTTCTGCTTTTTTTAATGAAAAAAGTTTTGAAAGAATTCACCTATGTCCAAGCATCAATTTTTTAGCTGCCTTAGAAAAATTATTATAAACCCTAAATTTTTCATTTTAATTTATGCTACATGCTTTTTGGCAATCTTTCTACTATATATAAATTTTTACCTCTTCCCAGTAAAAGGTTATTCTTTATTTAAATTTATTTTATATGAGAAACTAAAAGCACCCGTGTAAGCACCTATGATCCAAATATGAGCCTAGATCCCTACTGGCTCTTCAGAGGACCTCTCAGCCCTCAAAAACTATCTCTTTGTATGACAGGGTATTATGAGACACCAGTAAAGTATCTGAATTAATTTCCTTCTTCAAACAATTACGACTGATTTTTTTTCAGAAATACTAAATTTATTTAAAACTTTTCAATAAATCTAAAAACATTTTTTGTTTTTAAGTTAATGCTGCTATAACTCATCCTGATTCTGTTAATTCTAGTTTTCTGTAAAGAAATTCCATGAATATTAGATATCAGATGATGGCAATTGCCCAAATAGTTTTGCACATCTTTCCAAGAATTCTTTCCAAGAATAAACAGAAGTCCAAGTTGAACAAGTTTCAGATATTTCAAAAGAAAACAATGATTCACCTATAAGATCTAAGTGATAATATTGATCCTCATCAAAATGGGCCTCACTCATGAAGATTTTGACTAACCACCCTTCTGAATGATAAAAATACCTCTGGTAAAATTTTCAAGGATGACACCAACAGGAAATCCAGTTAAGTGAGTTCTAGAAAGTCTGAACACACAAATGATCTCTTATTCAAAACCATTCTATCATTTGAGACCAGTGACCACCATTCCATATATAAGTATACCTTGGAGATATTGCGGGTTCAATTCTGACCACTGCAATAAAGTAAGTACCACAAGAAAGCAAGCATAAACTTTTTGCTGGTGGAGAGTCTTGCTTTTTATTTTGTAAAAAAATGCAATATCCATGAAGCGCAATAAAGCAAAGTGCAATAAAACAAGTTATCCCCGTAATTTCCTTAAATGTCTCTTCCAGTTATTGACTCTAGTTCCTGGGTTAGCATCTAACCTCGTTCTTCCTAGGTCATTCACTGAAAAATAGTTCCTCTTTTGCTTTGTTTGTCTAGCTCACCGTTTTCTCAGAAAGAATAAAGAAAACAAAAGCCTACACTCGTAAAACTATATCCTTTCTTACATTTTGTTCTGATGACCTATATTTAACTAATCGTATAAGAGTCAGTAACAAATTTAAGAAAATAAAATTACTAGTCTCTAACATCAAATCAAATGAATATTCTTCTTTGGGGTCTATTACAATAGTTAAAATACAATATTTCACAGAATAAAAACAAGTTGAAAAAGAAGAAAAACTCTAAAAACAACACCATAACTAGAAATCAGTTGGAGCCAGCAGATTTATAAAATTGATATTAACTTGCAAATTACTCCCTTAAAAATTACAATAAAACTATTGGATTTGACTGTTTAAAATAATAGCAAAAGCAGACATTGAGACTTTGCTAAGGGTATGGCTTCTGCAATATGAAATGTAAAATTACACACCTACAGTGATGACAAGTTTCTTCCCTCAGTCATAGGATTCTAGCATAGGATAGACTCTAAACATTTTGTGAATTATAGTGACCTTTGCAGTTGACAACCAGACTCTATTTATTCTAAAACTTTTTGTCTTTTCTAATAGAAGAGGTTTGTCACAAGGATGACACAGATGTGTCCTCAATCCTAGCTGAATTCTTTATCCTGATTAACTCTAGTTTTATTCCCCTTAGGATAGATGCAAAGAACAATCTGTCTATACTAAAGACGCAAGTATGAATTTTTTGGCACCACTATTTCATTACTAATCATTGAGACTTCCTGTCAAATCTTAATGAGAAAATCATTTAAAATATCTTTTGAGATCCAAAACAAACAAACAAACAAACAAAAAAACCCAGGAAACTGCTTCTATGGTTAAACCTGCAAAGAAAGCCACAATATAAAACTCAGCTTGTTAAGTCTTTAGCACCTTTAGTTTAATGCGCAAATAAAATAAGAACTGGTAGGAATCAACTTATGCTTGACACAACACCAAACTTACCAGCAGCATGCAGAGCTGTGTTCTACCCCAATTGTTTTAGATTAATTTATAAAAAACTATACCTAGACACTAATGTCAAAAGGAAAACAACAGTTGTTCTGTTAGGGGGATGATTTTATTGACTCTATGTTAAGAAATAAAAGCTAATGACTACTTGTAAAAGGAAAAGCTTAAAATTTATAGCAAACATTTGACTAAATTAATCCCTATTCTTCTTTCAGATCTCAACTTACCCTATCGCTTCCTGAAAGAGGACTTACCTGACCTTTGCAACTTGATAAACACATACCCCATTATATACTCACTACTCAATGCCACTTTTCTTCATAGCATTGAACACAGTTGTAATTTTACATATATTTGCATGATCCCTTTTGTAAAAACTTCTGATTATTGAAATTTTCAAACACAAAAAGAGAATAGTACAATGAACCCTATGTATCCACAGTTGTATGATTCTATGTTTAAGATCTGCCATTCCCGTTATACAGTAAGCACTATGAAAACAAATACTGCATCTTTTATTTATCACTGTAACCCTAGCAATGGAGCATAATGCTTGGATTATAGTGGGCACTAAAAAAAAAAAGCTTTGTTAAATGATGAATAAATTAAAACTGTATTGGTTAGGCACTCTCATCACTTTAATAAAATGGACTAATGTCCACTCAAGGGCTCAATTTATTCAGCTCTGTGAAGGTCCATTTTGAAAATATTTCATCTTGGCAAGCCCATCAGTTATTATATGTGGGTTTTTTTCCCTGAGTTTTCCCCCCTATAGATGAGAGAACCAGTTGCTAAACACTATCTCTAAAATTTTTGCAAGGTGAAGTTTTCCTTTCCAATAAAACCTCACAGAACTTAAGTGCCGACAAAATGCCTGATTAGTATTTAAGTGAAATGGTTTTGCTGTAATTAAACACTGAACACAAAATATTTTCTTCAGGACAGTCAACCAGTACAGCGCAACATGATTATTCACACACTGTCAAGGACTGGCCTGTTCTCATAGAACTAACAAAGGAA
This sequence comes from Eonycteris spelaea, assembly GCA_003508835.1. NCBI lineage: Eukaryota > Metazoa > Chordata > Mammalia > Chiroptera > Pteropodidae > Eonycteris > Eonycteris spelaea. Next base: position 6,362,747 of record PUFA01000043.1, on the reverse strand, counting down.
ACAAATGGTAAAGACAGCCAAAAAACGACTGGCACAAGTCATTTGGAATAAGCAGCATTAGAGGATGAAAGGGAAAAAACCAATAACAAAATTAATAGTATCTGAAGTAACTGTAGCTGAAGATATATCAACACTTGAGAGGACCTGAGGAGATACACAATATTAGGAAAGTATTAGATAGGATCTATGTTATATTCTTAGAATAGTCCTGATTTAGTTAATACTTCAAACTGAATAACAATTATGGCTGAAATAGGTCGTCTCCTCTGATTGGCAGCATTTACCCACAAACGTTCTTAGATGTCCTCTGTTTTGTTTTGGTTTTAAATGCAGTTATACACATTACTTGAAATTTTGGATGCTGCCTCAAATACTTTCAAAGCTTTTACGGAAAGAAGAAAAGAAATCTGCAAGGGTAAAAGCAATAAATGTTTTTACCTATTTAAGTTAATGTCTGCTGGAGCCCAGAGTACGTGACAAGAACTTTGAAGTCCATCGCGGCCAGCTCTACCAATCTCCTGGTAATATGACTCCATTTCCTTAGGAGCACCATAATGAATGACTTTGCGAACGTCAGCTTTATTAATGCCCATTCCAAAAGCTATGGTAGCTACGACACACTGAGAATAAATAACAACGCAGTTTGACGAAACATTTAACAGAGCTAAAACCTTACATTTTTTCCTTTTAATAAAGAATAATTAAGTTAATTAACTAAAATCCCTGGCATGAAACTGAATTTAATATAATTTCAACAAATCATTTATAGATTAAAAGATTACCTGTCTAATTTATAGATTAAGGATCAGTGATCATAAGATAAGAAGACTTAAATGTTCCCTCTCTAAAAAAAAGTAGCAAACAAAATGGTTTCTCTACTTATAAGTACAAGATACAAAAGAGATTCAAAATATTTATTTTTATTATTAATTTATTATTAATATTTATTATTAAAATATTTAAATGAGACTTTTGTGTTATTATGACATTTCAAGAGTCCTTCCCTGATTGCACAGTACCTTAATATTTTCTAGCATTGTTCTAAGATGGAAGTGTCTCATTAAAGATGGTAAAATGAAATAATGAATTTATCTCTGCCTCTTTAAACAAATAAAATTGGTAAAATAGCTAATACATATCAACATATTGGGCTGAGATTAACATAATTGGAGAAATTTTAGGAAAGAATTAGTTACAAAGACAAAAAAATAAAAAGTACTAACAATAAGAATACAAGATGTATAAGAAAAGTAACTGTAATATACTACATGGCTTAGTGATAAAAAGCATTCGCAGAGAAATAATTATGTATATATAATATTTGAATATATATGTTGATCTAACTGAAATTATAATATTAATATTGGGAGGAAAGGGAGTTAGAAATCCATGAGTAGGATGAGAAGGGCAGGAAGGGATGTGAAAAAGAGCTAAACTTTCATGTTTCATAGTGGGGAGTCAACAGATAATATCTAAAATTATTAAACAAATAAAAAACTAGTAGCAGTAAGGAAATTATTGCAAGATATAGCAGTAAACACCAAAAGAATAAACTAAAAGAATTAGAATGGGAAATATAAGTAGAGAAGGAATAAGGGGCTATGCTTTTCAGAGTAAGTACTGTAAAACTATTTGGTTCTTTAAACTTCATGCATGTGTAACTTTAAAATTGAAGTGCCATTTAAAAATAATAAGATAGACCAAGAGTATCAAAAAAAAAAAAGAAAAAAAAAAGAAAATGCTGAACAAATAAAAGGTGAGAAAAAATAAGTATAGGAATGAAAATATATTTACAAGGTTTGAGTGACTATGATTAATCAATTTTGCTATATTTAAAAGTGAATAAGCAACATAATTCAATTTTATTTTAAAGTTATTTCTTATTCAATCTTTCCAGCTTCATTGAGATATAACTGACATACAACACTGTGTAAGTTTAAGAGGTATAATGTAATTTGATATACATCCATATTGTGAAATGATCACCACAATAAGGTTACTTAACATATCTATCACCTCACAAAGTTACCATTTGTGTGTGAGTGTGTGTGCTGAGAACTTCTAAGATTTAATTTTCATAATATGATTATGTTCTTAGATGAGACCACCCTACTCTATTTTCTCAGGTGTAAATACAGATATTTTACCAAATAATTCAAAACCTAATCCCAGAAAGGAAAGGAATTCAAGCCATCTTGAAAAGGCAAATAAAGTACAAAAACGTAAAACTAAGTCTGGATTAAAAGTAAGAATAAATGGTCATAGATTGAAAATACAAATCTACATCTGAATTTGGTTAAATCTGGTTATGAACAATCAGAAAGAAAAAAAAGTTTTTCTAAAATTATCAAAAAGAAAATACTAAGATTGTAAGCATCACTCAATCCAAGACATTAAGCGCTAGTGAGGTGAGCTAGGAAGATAAGCTCTACTTTTAGACTCACACGAAAGTATAAATCCACTGTAAAAAGATAAGAGAATAAGTATCTAGAATTCTGCATACATAGGCATTCAGTAGGCACTCAATAAATACTCAACGGCAAGTAATACCAAAAGCACCAGACCATTCTATATAGATAAGGAAATGTATTTTCTTTATCTTGAGAAGGTGTCTGAGAATTCTCAATTCAAATATGAAACTTTTGAATTATTTATAATGGCAAAGGAGGAGTACACTGGGCAGTTGTCAGACACAACAGAACCTCTGATGTCAATCTACCATGACATGATCATTATTATTAATTTTCATAATGTGGATAAAAATTTGTGACATTCTGCCATAGAAAAGGGAAAATATAGCAGCATATACATACATACACCCTTCTAGACATTAGGTGATTGGTGATTGCTGTGATGTTTTTAAAGCCATATTTCAAAGCATTGTTTCAATGAAGCTGTGTAATGGCAGGAAACCCAGACGCATTCAACAAAGTTTCCCAACAAACATAATATAGGTAAAATCTGTACTCTCTCATGTCTTTAGGAGATGTTTCTACCTAAATGAAAAATTACTAATATATCATAATAGAAGAAATCATTGTTCAGTTAATGGCTCAAACATCAATTGTTAATATTCAGTAAGCAGCAGCTAATCAACTTTATCTGATATTTTCAAGCTCCTGAGATAATAGAATGAAAATATAATGTGGGTTAAATCACTGTTCTAGGCAGTTGTGATACCTGTCCCTATCTTTGTAAAGAAGAGGAAGAAAGAGAATGGATGTTTTCAGGCAGGTATGCATTACATCACAACAACGCATAGTGAATTTTACAGACAGCACATACGAACCAGACCTAAGATAAGTTGTTTGAACGAAGTTGGTTTGGGGTGGTTAACAACTACACATAATAGGGATGGCTGGATAGAGAGGAAATGAATGACCTATTGCACAGAAAAATGCAAAGCAGAAGTGTATTTCTTAACTTGCTAGTCCACAGGCATATAGTGACAGAGTGTGGATATGATGCTGACAGTATGAAGTTGTTGACTTAAACCTATTAAGTGGCTTGAATTTAAATCTTCCCAAATATTCTGTATTAAACTCACCGAACCAGAATTCCGATCATTACAGATTGGAATTATTTCTTGATTGCAATCGCTACAGGAATGTCAGCTGTAGCGTTTCACAATACCTTCATCAATTCCCTTACTTTCTTCAGTTTTTCTCCTTCATATCAAACCTATTTAGTGCTGCCAGCCTGATGTTTCTGTAATACTATTATCTTGCTCAAAAACACAGAATAGTCTGTTGTGATGATTTTCAAATTCTATTCTGTAGAGCTCTGAGGATTATAGGCCACCCACAGGGACTGCCTTAGAGACAGGGAGGCTTTTGGACCCCTTTCTCCCTCACATCAACTTCAACAAGGATTATTCTACTTAAATCTCTTTTACCTATGAGATAAAATTTCATTTAAATAAAAACTTCTAGGTTAAAGGAGTCTGGAAAACCACACCGATCCCAGCCTGTCTCTTTGCAAGTTTTAAAGCTCTCTATAACCTGGCCAAGCAACCCACTCAACTTTCTCCTAAGTCTCTAACACTTCCTCTCTGCATTTATACCTTTACTTTGAGCAATTCCTACTCCACACACGCCTTCTCTACAACCATCCCAAACCACTCACAATTTTCTGAACCCAGTATACACTCATACCACAGTGCTTTGCAGATGTTAGTCCTTGTTCCTGGAATTCTATAATCAATTCCTTTTCCCTCTTCACCGGCTGGCCTTGCACACATGACAAACTTCTATTCACTTTTCATACTCTATCAAATCACTTCTTCCTGAATGGACCATCCCCATCACACAACCTACCTTAACAGCTAGTGTTCCCTCTTCTGTGCACCTAAGCACTATGTATAGGCTACTACGTACATTAGTCTGCAATAGCTTGCTCACGTATCTCTCTCCTCACATTATATATTGATTCCCTTTATCAGAGGGACTGTTTTATGCTCAATACAAAGAAGGTATTAAAAAAAGATTTGGTAAATAAATATTAGAGAAATATCTGTTTCCACTGTGGGGCAGAGAGAGTAATGATGATCAACCTTCACACCTGAATTTCATCTCTCATGAACCTATGATGAACAGTTTTCCTTGACTTAATAGTCATGCCTGCATGGTATGTTCCACAGGTTAACTTCAGTTTCCTAAGTTCTTCTGCAATTTTTTCTGTCATTTTTCTGGAAGGACAATAAATGATGGTTGGACCTTCAAATTCCCAGGCAGAACTAAAGGAAAAGAAGAACACAAGAACAAATAGGATGTCATATTGTCACAAAAAAACAAACAAATGAAAAAAGTAAACACTTTCAAAATGGAGAGGGTTATTATGGGAAAGTACCATAGAGACTGGGAATAATATGGACTGAAAAGGATCATGGATTAGGAAGGTAGATCATGATCTGATTGAGGGGACTCCAGCCTAAATCAAACAACCTTCTTCAAGAGAACAATCTTCCTTGAGGATGTGAGGGAAGTGAAGTGCAATGAGTCTTGAATTCAGAGAGAGCACTAAAACAGCCAGACCACTCAGAATGTATGCATTACATTCTTGTTTTATTCTGAATATAGGACAATCAAGCCAACAGCAAATTCTATATTTAAATTCATCCTAAAGATACTCAAGAATTATTATTGGGTTTCCTTAGGCTAAAATCAATCTTTTTTTAAAATACCTTTCCAAAAACACTAATGATATTCTTTAAACTCTATTTGACTAGATTTATTTTGTGTTCGTTTTGGTAGAACAAGGATTATTTCCATTTATTCTGACCTAAAACCGCATTTCATAATATGTGGTCAGCTTTTCACTGAGCAGACAGATCAGGGAATAAGGCTATCGGAAGCTTCTCAGGATACATTTAAAATGTCTTAAAACAAATAGGGAGAAGTACTAGTGACAGTTTTTTCATCATTAAAATGAAAATAACATGTAGCTTTCAGAGCATTTATAAGAATTAAACTAGATCACTTACGTGAAGTACCTAGGATAGTCCTTGGCACATGATGTGGTCTCAAAAGTGTTTATTATTAAAACGAATTTTTAAAATTACCTAATACTCAAGTTGGTCATATAATTAGTAAACTAGATAGAATTCAGATAAAGGCCTCTTGTGTTTTTGTTGTTTACTTGTCAATTACTAAGTTCAAGCAACAGTATGGAATATAAAAATACTAGAAGAATTAGTTTCTGACATCAAAAACAGACTTTTTCTCCAATCACTGTCTTGATTATATAATACCATACTTGACTTAAACCAAAGCTAAGTAGAATTTGAAATATGTTAAATATGCATTCAAAGGAAATAGTAAAAAAAAATTTTAATAATAATTTTTGAAAAAGAAGGAAACAGTTACCAAAATTTATCAACCATGAAATTCTCACCTTGTCTTTTGGACAAGAAATTGCTTCAGATTCTGAAGGATGTTTCCTGTTTGTCGTCCAACTTCTAAATACAAGTTTGGTCGATCGAAACCAGTACAAGTAATCTGAGGGTCCTTCAGGTTTAAGCACTGTACAATGTCTTCCCGGACTGAAGAACTTGCAGTAGCAGTGAGTGCTACTATTGGGACCTGCATGAAGTTGATTTTTTAGAAAGGAGAGAGCTCATTAATTCCTACCGATTCTACCACTTGCTTACAGAAAGACCAGAAGATAGGAGAAACAGTATTGGAAATGCAACTTTAACCCAGAACCTCTCCCAAAACTGTGCAGCTGAACAGTTATTCTGCCAGGCCTAACTCACCTGGTTTCCCCCCCCCCCCCCCCCACACACTTGCTTGGTAAGAACTGCACACCTCAAAGTCTCCCCTCCATGCACCTTGTACCTCACTTCCCCGCCTCAAAAAACAAAAAATAAAAAATACATAAATTTTTTAAAATTAAGAAAAAAATGCAACTTTAAAATCATTCCTTTTAAAAAAAGAAAAAACTTCCTATTTATGTGTTTCTCAGCCTCTGATACATTTACTTTTTTAAAACCAGAAATCATTTAAATAACATACTAAATCCATTAGATTTCTAAATGTAATCTACTTTGTCTTATTAGATTAAAGCTACTTATTAGTTATCTGCCTCTTCATTTATTATTTTTAACATTTATTATAATAGTGCTGATATAAATAGGGGTATTCTTATGTCTTATTTTTATTAACCTGTAATTCACAAATTATAAACCCTTTTATTCACTGAAAATCTAATTATACGAAGCAGGAGTCTTTTTTTTGTCTCCTATATTAAATGTATTGTTTCAGATCCAGAAGCAAAGCTCTCATTGACCAGTTTTACTAAGTTAATCATGGCATACTATAAATAAGAAAAAAATGCATAAAATGAAACATTTATTATTATTTGATTCCTTAAGCAACCAAGTCATGTTCTATTTTCAGTCTAGCAAAGATTTTTTGACTGGATTAATAGCCATAGCAGGAGACACAGCATGTCTTAGGAAAAACATGAATATGTAACCTTTCAGAACTTCTAAAGTAAGATAACAACATATCTCCCATGAAACTAGATTTAACATTCTGTCCCCGTTATCATAGGGAGTTATAATCAATTACGCTATTATTTCATAATGAGAAAAAATGGACTAAGTCTTGAAGCTGTTCTTAAATCATTAGCTGTTGTATATCTAAGAATACAACTTTCTTAAAATATTCTTTTTGGCCTACTATAAATATAGTAATCAATATTCTGATAAAATAGCTCCTCGAATACATTGCATTTACCTGAAAAATCAGTTTAAGCAATTTTCTTGTATGTAAGTGAAAATTTATGTGCAATTCGTAAAACACCATTATAGAATTTGAAAAACAATTTATTAAAAAATAAAAACTACTTTTACAATCAATATCACTTCATTGAATTAAAAATTATCTTAAACATCAAGTAAAAAGTATCAATTAGGTTTGGGAGTAGTTTTTTTAAGTGGAAAAAAATTGTATCAAAACCAATCTGAGCAGGTAATTTGCATTTTTGAATTCTCTATTCTTAAATTCTGTGATATTATGTAAAATAGTAACCCCAAATTAACTTGATTGATTTTTGGCTTACAATCAGATGATTCTCTGAATTTAGAGGGTGTCTGCCTAACAACTTATAGATGAATAGGCAAATTTATAAAGAAGTTAGTATCTCTAATCAAGCATATACTTACACACACACACATACACACACATTTAATTAAAATATTTATATCAATTATAAGGCTAAGAATAAGAAAATTTTAAGTATTAGTTCTTAGGACATAACACATTCTCACCCTCACAACAACAAAGAATTTTCATTAAATATAAGTGCTTTACTTATAAAATTTATAAATGCTCTAATAAAATATTTGTTGTTTAACTGCATACACAGATAAATAAAGAAGTTTTCAGGATCAAAAATATAACAAAAGAGGATTTGGTTTGTTTCTAAGCAATATAATATATGAGTGGATATGCAATGCATTTATGAAAATAAGGGAATAAGCACAAAAATGACAGCTATTGAAGAAGTTAATAGAAAAGTCAGGCAAAACAGCAGCACAGTAGTGAAAAAAAAAATCTGGCTTAGAGTTAGCTGCCTTAATTCAAATCCTTCCTTTGCCACTAACCAGATGTGAGGATTTGGGCTGTTTATTTCACTCTATAAACAGCCACAATCTCATAAAGTTATTTTAATGACCCAATGAGATAAAACATATTATGTGCTGAACATAATGCATGGTACACTATAAGCACTCAAAAAGTTTCAGCTATTACTGACACTGTTATTGCAACAATTGAAACGAATTCTACATAAGAACTCCAGTGACATGGGCACTACTCCCAGATTTTCCACGGACTCTGGCAAAGGCTAACTTCTCCTGGCCTCAGTTCTTTTCAAAATATGAGATGAAGAGGGACACATAATGTTAGACTCTAACAAAAATTCCTCTTGTGCCACTAGAAACCGCTTATTGAATGACCTGCTAACAGTGAAAAATCGTTATAAACTCACTCTTTTGTCTCCAACATTCTAGAAAGTCATAGTTAAAAATGCTACTTCTGCAACTAGAATGTGGAATAAAGCAATAGACTATGTTTAGACTTAAAGAAACAACGGTTATTTATTTCCATTTCAGAAATGAACACAATCTTTTCTCTTAGAAGCTTGTGGTGTTTTATGATATTTAAGATGTATAAAATAGCGTGAAGCTTAAAAATAACACATAGGCTGCTTACAGAAAGCAAATCTTCCTAGTTTCTAAAAGTTTACTTTAAATCATCCTAAATTAGTGGAAAGCAGTCCTCAAGGTATACTGATGAGAAAGGTGACCACATATCGTGGTTTGCTGGGACACTCCAGTGGTATGCTGTCATCACAGCACCATTACTAACAGCTTGCGCTTTTCGAATGTCAAATGCGAACTGGTTTGGATGATAAATTATACTGTCACCGAGGTATATCAAGTTCTTAACTCATGAAACTCTTATTCTTCAAGCTGGCAAATCTTAGTTTCTTTGGTAATAAGTAGCAAGTTTTGTTAAAATAAACAACAAAATATAAATTAATCTTGTGACTATAAATTTAGGAATGAGTCACATTCTTCAAAATGTAGCACCTACAGGTTCAGAGAATTTAACTATTCCATCTGCTTCTAATTTGGACCATGTCGCTACTTCTAACTCTGTACTCCAACATATCATGCTTCATTCATTCAGTTGCTCATTACAAACAGTTACTGAGTGTCTATCTGCACTGACCTTTGTGAAAGGACTGGGGCAAAAGTAATGGAAAGAGTCATCGTGTCTGATGGATATCATAGTTCTTATTTGAATTTTATAGAATTTTAAGACGGGGTTAGAGCTTTTGCCTGGCTGCTCTTTCTTGAAACTCACTTTGTCTGATTCCTTCCAGATCATAATCTTTGTGCCAAATGGTTTAGTGATTTCTCTGCGATTTTTGAACTTATTGAAATAATGTGGTGTGAAGTACTGCAGGTTTACACCAGTTTTCCCAGTGCAACCGCTATTGGTAACGGGGAGGGTGCGGCAGGGAGAGGACGGAGAATAGTGAGGAAAATGAGAGTCCTACAACCACCAGGTGGCATTTCTTACAACTTAGCTAATAAAGAGGATTCACGAAACACTAGGAGGAAAAGGTTTTCTCAGTCATTCCTGATGAATAATACCCTGTGCTATACTGAATCATCCCAAGAAATGAAAATGACCCAATGGAGTGTACAATCAGATAGAATAAAAGACTTAATTCAACACTGAAAAGTGTTTAAGAATTGCATAGACTATTTAAAACTCCTCTAACACAATCCTTCTAGATTCAGAGGCCTAGGAAAAGATTACAGAAAGCAATCTTCCTAGTTTCCAAAAGCTCCTTTTAAACCATTCTAAATTAATGGATAGCAGTCCTTAGGGTATACTGATCTGAGTGACTTTCACCATATAAGTATCTTCTCTCTCTATTACATGTACTATTAACACTATTAATCTGTTTATATTATTGGTAATGTTCCATATGCCATTTATTATTTGGTATTACTGTTTCTGTTTTTTACAGATATGAATCTAAACTCCTTTATTAGACTATAAGCTACTTTAGGACAGAAACTATGCTTTACACTTCTTTTAAATCATTTGCTTTAGACACTAACAGTGTCCCACTGTGTGGCTATTGCCCAATTCTACTACTTACTAGAACTAAAGTCACTTCTCTGATTCTCAGCTTTCTCACCAGAATTCATTTATTCGTTTACCCTATTATTCATGGAGCACCCACTATGTGCCAGATACTGTTCCAGATTTTATAAGCCAATCTATCAAAAACTCCTCCCACAAAGACTATTCTAGTAGGGAGCCACAGACAGTAGACAAAATACAGTAAGTTAACAGAGATAAGTGCTATTTAAAAATAGCAAAAGAATACGAGAAATGTTGAGTATTGGAAAAGAGGTTACTTTGAAATTTTTCATATGGTGGCCCACGTGTCCTAAATGAAAAAGTATTATTTCAGCAAAGACCTGAGAGAAGTAAGGGATCAGACCATGTGAATTGCGTAGGTGAAAAGTATTCAGCAACAAGGAAGAGTGAGAACAAAGCCCTAACATAAGCGCATGCATGGCATGTTTGAAGAATATCAAGGAGAACAGGGTGTCTGGAATCAAGCAAATGAGGAGATGAGTAATAAAGGACAAAGGCAAAGACACTATACTTGGCAAAGCTTACCAACGGGAATGCTGCCTTTAGGGAACCCAAAGCCCTGAATGAATTTCTAAAATCATGTCCCCACTCAGAAATACAGTGAGCCTCATCCACAGCAATCAGGGTGATACCTATAAAAAAGAAAAATAAATGGGGAAAATAATTAAATTTCAAAGAGAAGGAATACATCTAAAACAATATCATGCTTTTCACTCAGGATATATAAATATTACAGAAAAAAAGAATAAAATAATCAAAGTATTTGGGTCGTATGAAAATATAAGCATAAATAACATCAGGTAACACCAAAAATAATTATTCAGAAGAGGGGAAATACATAGATTAAAAGTATATGAATAAAAGAAGGAAACATTTATATATGATTCAAACATATTTATTAGATTTCAGCTTTCATTATTATTCCTTAGAGAGATTAATTACTATTGTCCTCAAAACTATCATTCATGAACCATCTGTAATGATAATATCCAAAAAAAAAAAAAGCTGTTCTATTTTTCTTTGGTAATACTTTTAATTTTACGTCATGGACTAGCTGTCAAGGGATAGAATCAGCACATTTCTAGTGAGATTACGTTCATGACTATCCATGATGGACACACATTGCATTACAGAGAGATCTTATGAAATGTCAGTACTGAAACACAGGATGACATACACATTTTCTAATGAGTGATGGTGAGGGAAGAACCAAATCTCATTATGCACAAAGTAGGTAAGAAGGAATATAATTTGTTTTGTTCTTTCTCTAGCAACCCCTCCACTCTGCTCCTACACCGCACACCCACACTGAAACGGAATCAACAGTGTATAGTTATGCACTTCGGAAAAGGGCTTTATTGTGTAATCAGCCATTAAAATGTCTTCAGGTAGTTCAAAGTAATGACAGTAGTCCTTTCACCCTTAATTGCCAAATTAATACTTAGGACAAAAATAATTTTTTCCTTCATTAGGGATGATCATTCCTTGGTACTTGTATGAGTATTAATGCCCTTCCACTAAGGAGGGGTGATTAAAAACATGTGCTCTGGAGTCAGACTACCTGGATGCAAAACCTGGCTCTGCCACTTACCATTTGTATTACCTTAAGTTACTCAAGCTTCCAAGTTGCAGTTTCCCACAAGTAAAAGGTAGGTAATAATAGTACCTAACATTTATTAGTTACTATGAAGATTAAATTAGATCACTCACATAAAATGCTAAACAGGGCCTGGCACAAAGAGATCTCAATAAAAACAATAACTATTATTATTATATGGTTAGTAAATGCCCACTATGATCCAAACACTTTTCTAGGAATAAAAAGATTAATAAAACTCAATCCTTGACCTCGGTGAGCTCATAATTCTAAAAGAAACAGACATGCAAATAAACAATTATAATTCATTGAAATTACCAACTACAATAGAGTTGGAGGAGAAAGAAAGCAAAAAAATAAAAACCTACTAAATATGATCAAAGTGGGTTGATTAGCATCAAAATTCTTTGGTTACTACTGAGCAGTTGCACAGAATTCAATGTTATCACTACACTTATTTTGGCTTTAGAAACAAAATGACCAAGATTTTAAATTAAGTAAATTAAAACAAAGATGGTGGCTCCTGCTTTACTTAAAAACCATCCTTAAAATCACAGGTTTGACTAAGTACCTTTTAATAGAAGTGAATTTTGTCCCTCTCAATCAGTTTAGGTAAGCTCTTGCCGACTTTCATTTTAAATGTGCAAGTCTCAGTGCCTAACCAGGTCCTATACATATTTCATGTTGGCATACTTGTGACTCAAGCCTTATTTCTGAAGTTAAAAGACAATTACAGCTGGATTTGGTTTTAAGGAGTCTCCATACAAATTATGTTTGTTGCTTCTGCTATAAATCCATACTACTTAAATAAAGTAGCATTTATCATAAAAATCATGAATCTGATTAGCTAAATGTCAGACTACTGTACAAATAAAATTCTAAGTATGTTAACTTTTGAAAGCATTTTACAATTTCCTGCAAACAACAGCCAAAGAAAACGATTTCAAAAGAATTTATCCCCTTTTGTTCAACACTGAAATTCAACCAAAAAGAGCATTTTCGTCCATCATATGCAGAGTATTCTGCTGTAATGATTGCAGTGTTTATAATTTAATCCACTACAAAAAATGAAAACAGAATTAGAACTACCTGTCAAAGGATCTATATACAAACAAGCTAATTATTAACTCCATCCTAAGTACAGACTTAAGCTAATCTATTACCTCTATCACAGAAACAGAGAAAATACTAAAATGGAACAAAAGATAACCAGACCACTATGGACACAGATCATAGCTTTTGCAATAAAACCATGAAATTTATGTACCTAGGGTAGTGAGGCTTAATCTAAAGTAAAATATTCATAAGAAAATCATACACTCTAATAGGAGACACATCAAATCTGTTTTCCATTAAAGGCAAAAATGTAATATGCCAATAAGAGAGTTTAAAGGCTGATGCACTCTTTGACAATATACATAATCAAATGTTAATTTCTTTCCTCATTCTTTTGTCGTATTTAATACATACTAAAATGATACAAATTTTTTTTCATTATATTGTTAGGAAAACTGTTAAATGCTTTCCTAGAGTTATATGCAAATAACCATTAAATGAGATGTTGCAATGTTGAAAAGCTTACCCATGTGGAATTACTTTAATGAGTATGTAATTATATAACGAGATCATATAATATTAGAAAACTAAGATTGGTTGGTTAACTGAATGACTCAGATATGTGCATTTCCAATAAAAGCTTTGACTGCAACTCTTAGATAGTTGAGCCTAACCATCAAGAAGGAAAAAAAAGACAAAATTATTTAAATTCAAAAAAAAGTCAGCTTTTGACTAATCCTATATTTATATTTTCTAGAAAATAAGTTCTGACTCGTGATCTAATTTTTTTACTTAATCATACTCACTGGAAGCAAATAATTAAAGGTACTGTGGTTTCCAGTCCTGACTACACATCAAAATCACCTGTGAAAAATTACAGATGCCAGGGCCCCATCTCAGGCATCAAATCAGATTCTCAAGGAGGAGATAATGTTTAAAATAAACTTTAAGAGAAAAGAAATCCAGTATTCATCCATAGGTTTAACTTAAAATAACTCAATTCAATAATAATATTTACATTGTACCACTTACCAAAATTAGCTTCAAGTTCCTGGAGCAGGTTCAAGTTACCTAAACAGAATTCTGGAGTTAAGTATATAATCTGGTATTTGCCTCTGTAAAAACAAACAAAAAAAGAAACAGGACAGGAATTATACAATGAAGAAAACCATCACCCAATGAATTATAACTTAAAATCATAATACCTGATAAATTTTCAAATAATATATTACATTACTTACTAAAAACTAAATGAATGCTATGTGTGTGTATATCCACATATATTGTTCTTCGATTTCACTTCAATGCATCAAAATAAAAACTGGGAATGCCCATCCGAAAGTACTCAGCATTCAAGTGACATTAGAAGCCTGGTCCTGATTTCTAGTAGTCTAGTCCCAAAACTATAGTCCACGAGTTAAATGATCAAGCCTATAGTAAACCTTTTACGTTTTAGAACTCCACCTATATACCACCTTCCTTCTTGAAGAACTACAACCCATTATCCTACCATTGCCCCCTCCTTATAATTAAACTCATGGCACCCCTCTTTCTCCTCTGCATTCTGCTCTCTTGCCTATTTCCTCTAGTGCCAGGGTTAGACATTGTATCAAAGTAAGTCAATTAGTCTCTGTCCTAGAATTTGGGGGTCTGATCAAGAAACAACCAGTCTCTTCAAGTAGCAAGACATGTAAAAAAAAAAAAAAAAAGAGCAAAGCAATCTTATATTTTGTGACAAAATGCAGAGAATGCTTATCTGCTGAGAAAAGAATGAGGAAGGCACTAAGAGGCTAAAGAAAAAAAGAAACTACTCTTAAAAAATCTGGCAGTTTCTTAAAAAGTTAACATAGAAGTACCATATGGCCCCACAACTCCTCTCCTAGGCATATACAAAAAAGCAATGAAAACATATGTTCATTGAAAAACTTATACATAAATGTTCAAAACACATTCGTAACAGCCAAAAAGTAGAAACAATCTAAATATCCATCATTGATGAATGGATAAATAAAATATTGTATGTACATACAATGAGATATTATTTATCCATGAAAAGAAATGAAGTACCGATAACTTTATATTGTGAATGTACTAAAAGCCACTGAACTGTACACTTTATAAATAGTTAAAATGAATATTAAATTATGTAAATTTACCCAATTAGAAAAAAAGAAGTTAAGCATTTATCTACCACATGATCCAGTCATTCTACTCCTTGGTTTCTACCAATGAAATGAAAGCATGTGTCCATACAAAGACTGTATACAAACGTTCATAGCAGCTTTATTTGTAACAGCCCCAAACTGGAAATAGTCCAAATGTGTATCAACAGTTGAACAGATAAACAATTGTGGCATATCCATATGATGCAATCTATTCAGCAATAAAAAGGAATGAACTATTGATATGTTAACAACATGGATGAATCTCAAAATAATTATGCTATGTAATTTAAATCAGACAAAAAGAATACTCATAGTATGACTGATTCTGTTTATGTAGAATTTTAGAAAACATGACTAATCTATGGTGACAAAGTAGATCAGTTGTTACCTGGCAAGTGAGGTAAAGAAGGTAGGGAAAGGTGGGAGGAGTGGACTACAGAAAGTATGAATAATCTTTGAGGACGACAGATATGTTAATTATCTGGATATGGTAATGATTTTGTGGGTACTTACTTGCTAAAATCTTACCAAGTGTATAAAATTTACTGTATGTCAAATACTTCAATAAAGGTGATTAAAAATGTTTATAAAAAAACACATCTTGATAGGGGTTTGGGTTACATACATGCTTTTTTGAAAACTCAGTAAATACATGTATATATGTTTGTGTATTAATACATACACATATCGATACACGTTAATATATATATACATATATTTTTGCATGTCTGACAATTTTATTTTTGTTAGGAATTATGTTATAATTGGATTAATGGGGCAAGAGATCTAGAATACAGTCCCTGCTCAGCCATTAATTCATTGAGTGAGTAACTGGGCAAATTACTTTCTTTCTCTGAACCTCAGTTTCCTCACCTGTAAAATGAGGCAAAACTAGATACTCTACAAGCTCTCTTTCCAAACCAAAATTTAACAATACTATGATTACAATGTTGACCTCACAGTCCAAGAACTGAAAATAATAGATTAAGTTTGAAAGATTTTTAAATTAACAGTTCTTTAAATGTACTATAAAAAAAAAGTCATTTTTAAATCATGGACATTTTGTTCACACATTAAATAAAGTATTTTTGTGTACAAAATTCTCTCACATATATAGATACCTGTCCAAATGATCAGAAATCATATAAATTACTCACAATTTAACATCCTTTAGAATATTTTTTGATTGTGCTGATCCCAGAAAACAAGCTGAAATGTTGGACATTCTATAATGAAAAAAGAAAAACAAACATTCAGGAGCCATGTACACACTACAAATACCAACTTCATTCTTAAGTAAGAAAGAATAAGAAATATAATGATGCACATTTCTCTTCTTTGCAATCCTCATTCTTTTGGTAACTTGCTAATTTGATAAATTCTTCTAAGGGCCATATTAGAAGGCAGGTTAGTTAAGGTGGGTTTTTTCAAAAACAAAATTTTTCATAACTAAATAGATTTTTATGTTTCATACCAAGCTAAAGAGAAAAAGTAACTAAAAGAGAAAATAATTTTGTGTGCACAATTTAAACTTGCATAAAGTTTGCTTTTAAAAAATTTTTTATCAGGGCCACCCAGCAGCCTTGGATTACAGAAAATTCAAGAAAAAGGTAAGTTCTTCCGCTAAAGTGTCATTTATTACTTATAAAGATAAGGCAACACTTATAGAGACGTGTTACTGTGAAATAGATTTTAACATACATGATAGAACAAATGTGTCCTTCACAGAAGGAAAAAAAAAGGTGATGATGTGGCAATGAAAACATTACTTACCCAAGATGGAGCACTTGGTCTTCCATCAAAGAAATAAGAGGAGAAATGACAAAACCAATCCCACCCATATAAACAGGTGGATACTGGAAGCACAAGCTCTTTCCATATCCTTGAAATAAAAGTAATACACTCATTGAAATAAAAATAAAGCCTCGGTACTTTGATTTCCTCTTAAAATTGTACTTGTATAAGATAAATGGTCACTTACGAATATGCTAACTTCCTAAGAGCTAATTCATGCACAAATTTAAGTATCTACTCAGTTCACTCACTTCTATATTTCACATCATTTGTGTTTGTACAGAAGTATCCCTGTAAGATCCACAGGGGATATGTTCCAAGATCTCCAGTGGATGTCTGGAACCATGGATAATACTGAACCCTGTATCTACTGTTTTACCTATGATAAAGTTTAAAGTATGAATTAGGCACAGTAAGAGATTAACAATAACTAATAACAAAATAGAACAATAACAATATACTAAAATAAAAGTTATGTGAATGTGATCTCTCTTTCAAAATATCTAATTGTACCACACTCACCTTTTCACTTCAAGGCAGCACTTAACAGCTTCTCTTTGGCGTGTCCGAATTGACAGCATCTCTACATTTGTACTTTGGGGTCATTATTAAGTAAAATAAGGATTACTAAACACAAGCACTACAACACTGTGATAGATGATCTGATAACCAAAATAGCTACTAAGTGACTAACAGACAAGTAGTGTATACAGCATGGATACTCTGGACAAAGAGATGATGTACATCCTGGGCAGGGCAGAGTAGACTATGTGAGATTTCATCCCAATACTCACAATGGTGGGTATTTTAAAACTTATGAATTGCTTACTTCCAAAATTTTCCATGTAATATTTTCAGACCATGGCTGTCTATAGGTAACTAAAACTGAAGAAAGTGAAACCATGGATAAGGGGTACTACTATATTTATATTTTGAGAGCTTAATGAAAGATTAGGCATTTTAAAACCTTTAAGTTTTATTTGTTAAAGGATGAGGTTATTTGCTTAAGTACAACTTACCGGTTGCCATGACAACAACATTATCTCTTCTTTCCTTCAATACAGAATAAATCACTTTCCACTGAACTCTAGAAGGTGAAAAAGCAAAAAGCTATTTTGTTTTACTAATAAGAAACCCAGGGACAAGTTGAAACCTATTTAATTTTTTCACTTCCTCTAATAGAATTTCTTTTACATTTCGATATTTAATATAAAAATGTATGAACCCTAGAACTTTAAAACAAAGAGCCCCATCTGATCAATCTCCCATACAAGCTGACTGAACAACTAGGAATTTCAATTAGTATATACGTGAATTAATTTTTATTACAGATACCTAAAGTATAAAATAAATTCCAAGCTTCATACTAGATTTCCAATAGAATCATTGATTTAAAATAAATAAGAAAAATTATCCAGGGGCAAGGATTGACTGAGAAGGGAAATGAGGGATGTTTCTAGAAGACCATAGTATTCCATATTTTAGTAGCGCTTTAATTTACATGAGTGCATATCTATGCACTTAAGATTTGCAAATGTATACCTAAGGTTTGACTATTTCTTTGTATGTAAATTTTACATCAAAAGAAAAATAAGTAAGTATTTAACAACAGTTAATAATTTATATGCTGAAGTTTTTTGGGGGGGAATATAGTAATATCCATAATTTACCTTGGGATGCATTTTAAAAACTGGATGGATTAAGGAATGTATAGAGATGATTAACAGATATGTGATAAAGCAAGTATAGCAAAATGTTAAATATATAGGTATTTATAGTAAAAAAATTCTTTCAACTTTACTGTATGTATATCTTTGAACATTTTTAAATAAAGAATTAAGGGAAAAATCAAGTGGAAAGATCTTCTGGTGTGACGATGGCCTATCCTTTCTTATCTGAGTGCTGGTGACACAGGGTACCTAGTTTGTGAAAATTCATTGATCTGTACATTCATGTGCAGTTTCTGTATGCAGAACGTTAAAATAAATTAAGATTAAAAGGAAAAAGGAAAGAAATGCTTCCATGGATTAAATTTTAAATTTCCAAAATTAAAAAAAGTCTACATTTTTACATTCTTACTAGCTTCATTCAAATATACTTATTCCACATCTCATTTCAGTACTTAAAAGTGTGTCCCTTTAGATGTAAATGTTTGAATATATTAAATCTGAAAAGATTATCACTGTTCTTCAAACTGTTTCTTTATCAATTTCTATTATATTGTCATACTTTGGATAATAAGATGTACAAAATAGAAACACACATACTTATTTAATGAAAAAGAAATCAGAACTAAATTAACATTCATTTATTAATGAATTTAAACTAGTTTCTACTGAGAACTCTCTATGGACAGGAAAATCATTTTTTCTTGTTTATAAAAATAATTTACAAATATGAGTTTTATATAAATATTACTGCAAAATAACTTTGTAGCCACAGAAAATACAGTGTGGCACGGATAAAGTGCAGTGAAGTTGTGCTGTTACTATTAAATGGAGGGATTATTTGCCTTTTATCTCTTATGAATAAAACAGTAAATATGCAGTTAATTGAGATTATACTTACGGCTTAAAATTGGAATGGCCAAAGTAGGTTTTGAGGCAAGTAACTTGATTTGCATTCGGTGCTGGGATCGAATGGTCTTAAAATAAAATAAAATGGGCATTTACATTAAAATAGAAGTACATATGGTAAGAGGGAATAAAAGTTTTATTTCATTGGTTTCTTGTAAAGAATATAGTGATAAATACCAAAGGTTATTCTTTTCTGTCTTTTAAATCAACCAATTTGGTCTTTTAAGTACCAATCATGACTCAGGTAAACAACTTGATAATTACCTAATACTAACGATTAGAACTTTGTTCTGGTTCACACTTTGCCAGCACTGCAAAAAACGATGTTTCGGAATATGCTATACTTCTAAAAACTAACATTTTAGACCCAACCAATGGCAAAAGATATAGCAATCCAAATTTTATAATATAACCGACTTGCAACTAATGATAATCAGAAATTACATTACAAATAAATTCCACTAATGAATTAAATCCTTCATCTTAGTTATTATCACTCCACCAAATCTTGAATCAAAATTCTAACTATGCAGCACAAGGAGTTACGTTAATTTTATCCAATTGATATTATTTTCTGCTCAGGTTGAAAGGTTCATGAGTGGTCAAGAAAGAACAACACAAAGAATCAAGATAATTCATCTCTAAATAAATAAAAACTCATGATTATACTTCTCAGCTTTAACAGCTCTAAATATAAAAAACTAAATTGATTTGGAGATATTGTGTCTATAACTAATATAAGAAAACAAAGGGAAAACATTCTTTAAGATTTTCATATATTTTCTACCTAAAAAATGTATTTCATATGTTCACATCACTGGTGATGAAATCCAGCTCTAGATTTATGAGAAAACCCCACAATTTGCCATAATAAATACTGTTACATAATAGGAAGTTTGCTCAGTGGATTCTTTACTGTAGTCAGCACACACAGTATGAAAATTAGTCCATTTTGCTATTTGACATTGTGCCCCTTATTTTAAGTAATAAGCTTTTGAGGAACAGATACTATGTATCTATGCCATTTATCATAATGGTTACTATAAGTAATAACTTTTATTAGCAATTTTTTATGATTTTGACAAACAAAATATATAATTCAGGATGAAAATTTTCAAACCACCAGTCATCAAATGACACACTACTATTACTCTACTTTTATAAATAATAAGATTGTGCTTTATGAATACCAAAGCACTTAAAAACAAGTTTTTAAGACATAATTAACTATATGCCACAAAATTCTTGACCTCTAAAACATTTTGTCAGTGGTAGGTATCAGAGGTGAGTCATTTCAAACATATTACGGTGCTAACCTTCATATTCTTCCTCCTCTTCAATAACTTCATCCTCATCTTCTTTTCTTTAGAAGAAATATCCAGATTTCTTTCCATTTCTATGCCTTTTGAATGAATTGGATCTACTGTGACACTATTTAGGTTTTCTAAAGACTGAAAGTTTAAAAATAATTTTAAAAGCAAAACCATCGACAATGTCATATCTTTTTCACCAAACACAAAAGGAGTATTATTAACAGAGCCTACAATTTTGTTCAAAGCTGGCAGATGTGTGCAATACCACAAAAGAACATGTGTGCTCCAGTTTAAATATGTGCTGAAGAGTGGTTTCTAAGGCACAAGGCCAAAGATGGAAAACTTACTGCATAAACAAGGGTCATTAATAGCATATAATCAACTGCCCCTGGGGAGAGTTATCATAAATTTTGAATTTAGATCATTTAAAAACATTTTTTCTTTATCATACTTAAATATTTTCAATTCTTAAGTGGTAAATGTGGGTTTTAATGTAATTTTTCTAATGAGTTTATATCACACAGATCGGTCACATTCTTTTCAAATAATCATAAGGTTTAAATTATAAGCAAACAATAAATGTGTTTTTTGTAACTGTCAAAACAACAAGATTCAAATAATTTTAAGAAAGAAATATTACAAATGTGGAATAAAGTTTTTTGTTTTAGTTTTGGCTTGACAGTATCTGATTTTCTCCCCTACATGAAGATTATCTATTTAAAGAATGTTGGGATATTTCAAAATTGTTTCATTTAGAAATTTTTTTACTGTGAAATGACAGCATTATTAAACCACAGTTCTCATTTTCTTTTTTAATTAAATCTTCAATCTAATAAATTTGACTTTAAAGGCTTTCTAAAAAGTATATTCACTTCAGGCTTGAACAGGAAAAAAAAAAAAGGTGATTCTGTTCCTGATTTTTCATTCAAGTCAACAAACATACTTTAAAAAGCATTCCGAAAAAAACAATGCCATATGTAGATGCTGTATTATCGAACTGCACACTTGAAACCTATGTAATTTTATTAACTAATGTCACCCCCAATACATTTAATAAAAAAGGAAAAGAAAAAAGGAAATAAGTTCTCTCATCTGGGCATCCAGGTTGTCTTCTAAGAGTTTCAATATATAAGTTTATAGAAGTCTGCAAGTAGCCTATAAATACACTACTTGAATAACACTCTTCAGAGAAATGATTAATCAATAAAGGACTATGACTTAACATTTATGTTCTATTATTACTCTCAGCTAATATTTATTAAACACTTACAAAATGCAAGGCTCTATACTAAGCTCTTCACAAGTAACGCCTTAAATAATAATTACACTTGTTAACTGAGTATCAAAAAGGCTAAGGAACTTGATCAAAGTCACACAACTAATATATGGCGAAGTTGGAATTCGGACCCACATCAAAATTCAGAATCCACATTCCTAATCACTACTCATTACTCTGCTGCAAAATTAAAGAATCAGAAACCTAATCTCATTTCATTAAAAGAAAAATCACAATCGATCTATAAAAGAGGAACAAAAAATATGCATAATGGCGAACTTCCATATTTTCATTTTTCACGTATATTGTCAAAATTTAGGCTTTTCTTTCTCATTGTCCATATGTAGTTCACAACACTTAACAAAGAAACTGGAGGTTGGGTGAAGGGATAGAAAATACATAAATTAAAAAATAATTTCAATTTTTTGATAACAAGAAAACTGAACCATTCAAAACATTAGAAAATTATACATAGTAAATATAAATTATCCATAGTAAATAAACATCCAAATAAAAGGGGACATACATGGGTAAAAAGAAAAGGAAACGATTTCAATACAAGAGAGCAGAATCACTACCCACATTGCAGGAAAGATTAAAAAAGTGACCTAAAAGGGAACAGAGAAAACATGCTAGTATGTTTTCTAGTCTGCAAAAATTGGCATATTACTACTAAAACATTCTTCACAGACCACATAAAGATATAAAAAATATGAATTAAAAACAAAATCTAGGGTGGCTCCATGGAGTAGTGGTTAGCACGTCTGCTTTACATGCAGAAAGTCTGGTGTTCATGCCCCAGGTGGCACCACAGGTCATACCCCAGGTGCACCAGCCCCCTCCCCACCCCCCAAGTGTGCCAAGTATGCCAGGCACGAGGTGCACACCCTAGCACACCATGAGCACGTGGGAGGAGATGCCCTGCCTTCAGAGATCCAGTTCTTAAGGGGAAAAAGCAACATCCATTGTCAGGGGTGGAAGTAGAGGCGGGGAATTAAAGAGAGGGAAAAAAATAAGAAAAAGAAAACAAAATCTAATGCTGCATAATGATAGCAATCTCATTGTGGTGGGATCATTTAGAATTAAGTAATATTTTATTTAATTAAATGTTCTTTGGAAAGAACTGAAGTAATTTTCCATAATTTTAAACATACCTTAAGCATTTCCATTTCTAAATCTCATCACTTTCAATCACATAAGATACATCCTCTTCATTATCCTTGGGAGATGAATGCTTTAAAAAAGAAAAAAGAAGTATTTCAAACATGAATTTCCAGTATAATTGATTCCATACCCTCTTTTCTACAAAATAAAGTTCTCTAATAGATAAATACATAATACACTTTATATGTTTATATGACAAGAAGATAGAAAGAAAGAAGGAAGAGAGGGTGCTAGGGAGGAAGAAAGAGGAGGAATAAAAATAGAAACTAAGAACCAAATAAAAAGAAAGGAAATATAATTGGAAAGAGAGACAAAATAGATAAGCGGACTTGAAATAAAGCCCACATTCAAAATGAGAATATAGAAGTAACAAGTTTAACACCAAGTTAAACAGCTATAGCTAATGTTTAGTTGTGAGGAACCTTTATAATAATTTGGCAATATCCAGGAAGCAAGTGTCCAACCACATGGTGACCTGCACAAAAGAACCCACAAAAGAAATATACAGGAAGGACCTCCCCAAATGTCTAATCTGAAAACTGAAAGTAGGAAAAGAAACAATAGCCTTAAAACCACAAAAATTAAGCTTTGAAAAAGGATTTTAAAATAAGTTTTATACAAGGAGAAATAATTTTACTTCTCAAATTCAGTCGTCAATGAATAAAGAAAAATGCTAATAATTATTACACAATAAAAATGGCAATCATTGGGTAAAAATGACAGTCAGATCATTTATATGCATTTATATATTGATAGAAATGATTACTACTATAGTAATCAAATCATAAAGAATTTCTCAAATACTGAGATTT
The DNA here is from genome assembly GCA_003508835.1 of Eonycteris spelaea. Classification (NCBI taxonomy): domain Eukaryota; kingdom Metazoa; phylum Chordata; class Mammalia; order Chiroptera; family Pteropodidae; genus Eonycteris; species Eonycteris spelaea. The sequence goes on along the minus strand of PUFA01000043.1, from coordinate 6,338,804 downwards.
TGCCATTAGAACTAAGGGGAAAATAACCTTATTAAATGACTTAAATATAATTTTAAAATCTCATAACTTAATTATTGTAAAAGAAAATGTATACAATTGTGCTGGAAATGGGAATCATAGGTAATTTTTTAAACTAATGAAAAATGAGATAAAACTATACAGCTATTTGCTGTCTCTTTTTATGATCTGTCTTTACAGTGAAAGAAACATAATGATTCTTCTAATACAACTTTGCTATTTCAAAAAATACACTTAGTCGGGAAAAGACCAAAATTACACAAATTAAACTAATAGCATCAGAACATAATAATTAAAAATCTAAACATGAAGTTAAAGGAGAATACAGAATATTTAACAATATCTATTAAGAAAAAACTGGTTACTGACTCTCCAAATGACAGTAAATGTTAGTGTCAAACAAAAATATCACTTTATTAGAAATCCCCTCACAATAGCAAGTAAAGGAAATAAAAATACTACCAAACACTAGTAGATATGTAGGGAATCTAAAAAACAGTAGCGATATCTATTACGTAAGAATCAAGAGAAATACTTAAATAGCATATTACTACAAATGTGTATTGACACTATAAAATCCACTAGAAGACTATATCAGATGCTTCTTATACTAAGTCAGGAGCAGCAAAATATGGCTCAAAAGCCAAATCCAGCCCACTTTCTGTTTTTGTAAATAGAGTTTTACGGAAATGCAGACAAGCTCATTTGTTTACTTTTGTCTATAGCTGCTTTCACACTAAATTCTGCTAAATAGCAGAATTTAGTGTGAAAGCAGAGAATGGTCTACAAAGTCTAAAATATTTACTATCTGTCCCTTTACATAAAAAATCAGCCAACCCCTATAAGTGAATAGAAATCACTTTCTTTTATTTAGTACCTCAGGAGATTTGCAGGTAACATCACTAAGATTTTTTTCCTGAGCCTGCTGTTCCAAAATTTGGAGTTCATATTCTGTAATATCTAATGACATCAAACAAGTTCTTTCCATATTCTCTTTCAACTTATTGTCTTCTAGTCTATCTTCAAATCCATCTTCTTGTTTCACTTCATTTCCAAGCACATTTTCTTCATCATGTATAATTAAATTATCAGGTATAATATCCCATGTCTCATCTTTAATGTTAGTAAAACCTTCATCTTTTCTAATTTGTTTCCGTTGTACTCCACCAGCAGTTGGATCTTCCAATGGTAAAAAGTTAAAATTATGGCTGGGCTTGGTAGAACTAAATATCATCTTTCTCAGAGAATGTATGTTTTCTGAAATATCCTTCAATAGTACACAAACCCTAAAAAAAAAATTTAAGAAAAGTTAATTCAACTTTAATTGCATTAACTATAAGGACAATGCTTTTGAATTAAGTAGAAGCTTCCTAAACTGACTTTCAATTAAGGACATACTGGATTAAATTTTCTCTTCATTCCCTAATGACCGCTATATGCATACAGCTGGCAGGCTACTCATTATACATCAATGTACTTCTGCATTCAACAGCTGACTTATCAAGTGCAGAAGTGTTTGGTCCCAAAATGGATGTTTATGTCAATCCCACTTTTATGATAATTATTTTAATTTAATGTAAAGTGAATTAATGATACATGAACACTAAAAACAAACAAAACGCTATTTCATTGAATTCTAAGTTGAACATGTGGAAAGACAGCAAACTTTCTTTTAAGAAAAAAGTTCTGTTGATTAACTATAGTTAAAATAACTATAAAAGTTTGCAGGAAAAAACTTAGAACCTGCATTAAGACTGCTTCGAGTTTCTTAAGTTTTCACTCTATTTTAAAGAAACTGAAACTGGAACTATAGATGATACATACAGGTATATTTAAACAAGAAACACTGCAAAACTCCAAATATCAGGCCTATATTTAATAAAGACGCCATGATGTATATCAAAACATTAGGAACACATACATATTAATATGTTGTTAAAAGAAAATTTTATGATCTCATGTTTTACCTCTTTTTTTCAATTTACTGATCAAACTAGTCCTCACTAAAACACATAAGAATGTTTATACTATAATTTGAAAATTATGCTGTTTTGTATCTTCAAAAATCTCAAAACTAGACACATATTCTCTGGAACAGAAAAAAATGCTTCCTTTGAGTGGGCAAATATAAGAAGTGAGGAACTATGGAGAAGATGTATATGAATAAATATAAACGGAATTTCTTAACTCCTTACTTATAGTTCCTAATACAACACTTTAATTAAGTGACTTTAAATAACGACATTAGAATCAAATTTAGTTAACTAGAAAGGAAAACCACTGCTAGAGTGTAAAATGAGGCACATTGTCTTGTCTGTTGGTTATGGGGCTTATTACAGCAATTTTTAGTTACCTTGTAAAGGTGGAAATTAGAGGGAGAAAAGAGAATATGATGAGCAAAGAGATATTTTGCTATTTAACTGATGCTTATATTGAGCTCTTCTAATTTTTCTGTATTAAAATCAACACTTAATAAAGTTTTATATTGACGATTCATAAAAAGATTTGATCAGTCATGGGAACAAATAAAAAATGCTACATTGTTTCATGAGTTATTTCCATTCGAAAACAGCACTATTAACAGTACTTCAAAGTTGGTCTCAGCTTAAGTTTACAAAGTGTACATCAATACAAAGCAAAAGTAACATTAAACTTAAATCTAAAAACCCACTAATTCTAACAATCTAAAACTTCAAATCTTATAAAGCACATTTAGCATTACACACAGGTATCCAAATATAAGTTGTGTTTGTAAATACATCAGTAGGAACAGATATGTGACATAGTTTCACTGTTAAATGCACAGAGAATGCTGTGACATGTAAGCACAGCAACAGTGGCACACACAGATTGACAAGACTGTAAGGGCTCATTTATCTTGCCCTAACATCAGAGGATAATACATTTCACGTAAGATAACTATTTACTTTAAATAATATCAAAAGCTGTCCTGCTGTCTACAATAAGGCACAGTGTACTTTTCCTTCTTTCCTAGGAATGTTATTATGTATATTAGTAGCCTGCAGACAATCTCAGTACCCAGCAGAATGTCAGTACATGACAGCAATACAACAGATATGTATTGAATTGAAATCAATAACTAAATAGTACTGTACAATCCAATACCTTCCCAGGTCCACTGAAGCACAAAGCTGTTCCCTTCTATAAGAAACCTCAAATTGCTCTATTTTTAAGGGTTCTTATTTCTAAATTTCATAGTTTTGTCCACTCCTTCAGAGATAACTTCCAGTTGTTGTCACATGCACACCAAATCTTACCTATACCTGGTTTTCATTTTAACTGGATATCCAAGCTTGTCAAACTGTATCAATAAATGAAAAGCAAACACTCTCTGAAAGTAGCCTCATACACTCCATCTTTCAGAAATTCTCAGTTACGTAAAAAACTACTAAAAAAATTGTTGGGAGGGGGGCAAATGACTAAAAAAGAGCCGAATTTATATATCATACTTTGAAATCTCTCAACTGAAATATATCACAAATCTCATCCAAAAATAAGTATACATTACATTCATTTTGTCAGTCAAAATTCTATTTCAACTAACTGCTTCATATTCACAAAGTATATCTGTTTCAAATTATATTACCATGCTGTAATCATTCGCTGTTCAAGAGCAATCCTTTTAGATTTAACAAAGAATTCATTTAGCAATTAATACTAGGGCAAGGCCTGACTCCAAGAAGAGCTACATAGCACGGTAGTCCAATGTTTATTAATCCAAATATCTCAAGTTTTCTAATGCGTTAAGTATAAATGATCTTTAAAATATGAATGCCTCTTGTTCTAATAATATACTGATTAGGTACAATTCTTATATAATAATGAGATAATAACCAGAAAAATGAAGCTACTAAATATAAAGGTTGCTTTTATTTATAGATTTCAAGTGATTAAACTACAATTAAATAAACACAAAAAAGATAACATTGAATTTTAAGTATTTTTCTTCACATGGACTTACAAATTTTACTTTGCTTTGTTTCATAAAACATCCTACAAAGCAGACAGAAAAGCCTTAAACTTTTTGATGCAACAAATGGAAAGATATTTCTCAAATTTATACATTGGTTGGTGTGCATGTATTCAAGCAAATTTATGAGTCTACATTAATGAACAGTATTTCCTCAAATTTAGGAAAATGCTATAAGAACAAACAGAATTGATTTAAAAAAAAAAAAAGATGATATTTTACCTCTGTGGATTTTCCAATTTTCTGAAAGTGTCAGGAAGATGTTTAGCCAGGTCCATCACCTCCTCAGAGATTGAAGTTAATTGTTTCTGCACATCACTAGGTTGTATTTCTTCCTCTGGAAAAAATAATCAATATTAATTTGCAAACTACAAAGCAGAGATATTTATTGAGCCATTTATTTAAACAGTATCAGGGCCCATACTTTCATTTTCTTTCTTTAAGTGAATTCCAATAAAAAGACTTACTCATCCTACTTTCAAATCACCTCAGTCACTTTACTTCCCTTTCAATTTTCCTATTTAAATTTTAGAATAAATTCAAAGTGATATGCATTCGTACATATTACATCCCAGTAGTTATCAACCAAGACAGAAGGAGAAGATAGAAATGAGAATTTGAACCCATGTGCACTATTTTAAAATCAGAAATTAATATAACATTATGTGGACTGCTACATATCAAATATAGTTTGGTAAAACATAACCTTACCCATTCTTCACGGCTCTCATTATCAGTCATCACCAAATTAAAATGCAAGCCTTTCTAATTAGCGATCATTTTCCAAACTTTCAACTTCATCTGTCTGGTATATCATTCTCCAATCAACACCACAAAACCTGCTCTCATTTCCCAACCCCTTCCCCTGCTTAGAATTTCTTACTCTTCCTTACCATTCCTCTTGCCCTTCAAAAACTCCAGCTCCTCAGAAGGATTACACCACCTGCTATTCCTGATGACTGCAGTTATCTCATGATATCAAGATCACATGCTTTCATTCATTGAAGATTTTAGCTCCTGGTCCACTGTCTGTCTTTCCCTTCACTACTACTCCCGTGATGATTCCTAGTGATTTCAACATTCAGAGATGTTCCACCTAGATGTGTGGCCTTTTCAGTTCCTTGAGCCCTCCACTGCAAACAATCTTTTCCTCAGCTAACCTCAGCTACCCATTCCCATAGTCATACCCTTGACTTCATAATCGCCAATGAAGGCACCACTTTCAAAGTTCAATTGTAAGCATTCCATCCTCTGAAAACCAGCATGCTCTCCTTCTTTCAAACATGCTTTTCCCAACACAATTCTTTCACAATTTCAAAACCAAACCCATTAACTCTATCACCAATTCCTTATACTTTATCGTTTCCACTCCCACTCTCCACCACGTCTTACTTTTCTTGCTCACTCATATTACAGTAATTGCTTGCTTGTATGGACTCAACTCTTTTGTTCCCTTCTCCCTCCGTGGTACTTACCTGGCAAAACCTCCACTCTGATTACATCCAGCTTTGTTACTACCTACTTGATGCCTAGACCCAAGCAGTTGAATATAGCTGAAAATAAAAACTAACTATGATGATTCACCTCACTTTGCTTTAAATTCATGGCACAGATCTCAAATGAACCCTCCGTAATGATCGTTAATTATTCTATATTTCCCACTTTCCCACTCTCAAGATGACTATTTGAAACCTTTTTCTTTCTCTCCAGCCTCAAATATCAACTTGTCTTTCCTTTTATTCAGGGAACAATTCACTTCTTATTTCACTAAGAAAATAAAAACAAGAAGAAGAGAACTATCTCATATTCCCACACCCAATCTGCTAATTAGTCTGTATTCATATTGCTACTCCCATTTACAGCAAAATTCCTTGGAAGAGTTGTCTCACATTTTCTACTCCCATTTTCTCCTAAACTGATTCCAAATAAGCTTTCACCCCTCCACGAGTACAGCACAGCTGCTTTTAGAAAGGCTGGCAATGGCCTCCATGCTAACTGTTAACTCTCAACTCTCTCAAACTCTCTGAGGTATTAAAATAATTGGTAACTCCCTTCTACTTAAAACTTTTTCTACACTTAGCTTCTGAACACCATATCTCTTATACTTGCTCCACTATTACTATCCCTTCCCAGTCCTCTTTGCTGCATTCTTCTCATCTTCCTGAAGGTGGGTGTGCCCTCGATGTCAATACTTGGGCCTCTTCTGTTCTTTATTCTAGTCACTCCCTATTTTAACTCATCCAGTTTCATTGCTTCAGTTACCATCTTTATGCTGATGATTCTTGAAGTTATATCTCCGATGGCAACCTTTCTCCTAACTACAGAATCATATTTCCAACTAGGATATCTTCTTAGATACCCAATAAGCATTAAAATTTAGCATGTCCAAAACCGAAATCTAAATTTTTCTTACCAAAACTTGATCTTTCCATCATCTTTATACTAAGTGACCCTTCCATTGACTCAGTTGATCCAACCAAAATATCTCGATTGTTCTCTCAGTCTCTGTATGTCATCCCTTATGAAGAATTCATCAGCAAATCCTTCACAATACATGCCTTCAAAATATACACAGAATCTACCACTTACCACCTCTACTGCTGTCAGCCTAATCCAAACAATTATTATCTCTTGCCTGGCCTATTACAATAGCCTCCTAACTGACTTCCTTGCCTAAACACTTGCCCTCTACAGCATCCAGAAAAATCCTTTTAAAATAAAAATTTAATCATGTTACTCTCCCGCTCCAAGTCCCAACACTTATCATTGTATTTATTTTAATTAATAAATTATGAAGTCAGATTCGCAGCCTCTAAGGCCCTAAATTATCTGGCCCAAGCTACTTTTCTAGCTTCATTTCCTACCACTCTCACTTCAGTTATACTCACTGTTCTCAAACAAAGCAAGCAATCATTCTGAGAGGTTTTGCTCTTTCTTTCCCCTGTGCCTGCTATATTCTTCCCTCAGACATCCCCATAGCTCATTCCCTCTCCCTTCGCTTCGGTCAAATGAAGTGAAAGGGCTTGATCTGTTTTGTTCAGTGAATTTTCCCCAGCAACTGGTACAGTTTCTGACTTATAATAAACACCCCAAACATATGTTATTTGAATAGATTAATACTCCCTTCCAAACCAAAAAAAAGTTATTTACACATGCATTCTCACATTCCTTAGATCTAACTTAGTCTATCATTCATGTTAATATGATTTACACCCACGTCATTCTAGCATTCCACTCTTATAATAGCACCTAAGTGTATTGAAGCCTATGAATCCTTCTTTTTAAAAGCACATGCCCCAAATGACCACTCTCTCCTTAAAGTACTCACATAGTACACCAATGCTGTAATTAAAAGTTACAAATGACTGCCACGTTGCCAAATCTAATGCTTAATTCTAAGTCCTCAGTTTCTCAAACCCTCAACAGAATTTAAAATAGTTGAAAACATCTACTGACTTAAAACATATTCTTTCTTTCTTTCTTTCTTTCTTTCTTCTTTCTTTCTTTCTTTCTTTCTTTCTCTTTCTTTCTTTCTTTCTCTTTCTTTTTCTTTCTTTCTTTCTTTCTTTCTTTCTTTCTCTTTCTTTCTTTCTCTTTCTTCTTTCTTTCTTTCTTTCTTTCTTTCTTTCTTTTAGTATTCTAGGGTATGAAAGTACCTTAATTTAATCAATTATCAATTAATTGATATTTATTCACTATATAAACATTAATTTGTACATCAGAAGGTATCTCGGATAATTTCCTGGAGGTGGACTTGCTGGTTCAAATGGTTATGTGCATTTGTCTTGGATATAGAGAGATCCTATCAAGGTGCACTATTTATCAGTGTATGAACCTGTTTCCTAAAAGGATTTATCATATTTTTATCTGAAAGGTAAAAAATGGAATTTCATTATAGGTTTAATTTTTTTTCCAGGTTAAATATGGTCCTGAAGGAGTCTTTTTTAAATTAATTTATTTATTTTAATTAGTTTGAAGTACACAGTACATTGTTAGACATTTATCTAGTTTATAAAACAATCCCCCTAATTGCTCCTTCTCTCCTTTGGTTTTCCACCTAGCCAATATATTAATGCTAACTGCATTCCCTATGCCATACTCCCCATCCCTGTGACCATTTATCAACTATTAATTTGCACTTCTTTAACCCTTCACCTCATTCTCCCAGCCCCAATGCACCGCCCCCATCTGTCACCATTTTGTCCACTATATTTGTGAGTCTGTTTTTGATTAAAAATGTGTTTCTTAACTTGGCCTTCTGCATACCACACCTCCTAATCTCCTTCTATGCCCATGACAGTCCTGGTGTCCCCTCCTCCATACAAACATCAAATACTAAAGAGTTCCTCAAGTTTCTTAGCCCCAATTCTTTATCTCTAACTCCCAATTCTTTATTTTTAACTCAATCTGTCCTCTGAGTTACAGGATGTACATCTAAGTGCCTACTGGTTACCTCCACTTTGCTATCTCACAAGCTTCCTTTCTTTAACATACCTAAAATCAACTGCATGACTCATCTCCAAATCTTGCTCTTCCTCTTCAATGTTTTTCATCCCTGCTGCTCATGCCAATACAGAAATGATCTTTGACACATAGCTCTCATCATTACATTAAATTCTGTTGATTCTACTGCTCTATTAAATGTATTCTGAATCTATCCACTTCCCTCTATCCTCAATACAACCAACCAAGCCAGGTCACCATCGCCTCTCACTTGGATTGCTGGCATAGTCTCCTAACAGGTCTTCCCAACATGACCCTGGCCCTCCTATAATCCATTTCTGGCTCTACAGCCTGAGTTATTGTCTAATGTAATAACTGTGTTTAGAACCCTCACTTGGTCTTAGGAGGAATTGTAAACTCCTTAACATGACTTACATGCTTTCCTTTGTCTGCTTCTGCTTCTCCCTCACTCTTCACCCTATCATATTCAATAGTTCATCACACTGAACTATTTTCAATTTCCTATAGATACCATGATTTCTCACCTCTGAAACTTTGCACCCATTATCTCTTGTGCCTGTGATACTTTTTCTTTACTTTTCAACTAGCTAACTCCTGCTCTTCTTTCAAGTCTTGCTTGAACATCACTTTCTCCAGAAAATATTCTCTAATATCTCCAAATATGCATTGGATGTCTCTCTCTCCTATGAGCTAACCACAGCACCTTGTTTTCTCACATCAAAAGACTCATCTGCCCACACTGCAATTGACTTTTTTATGCATCTATATCCCCCACAAAACTATAAGTTTTCCTCTCAGGAAACAGATTCATGCCTGTCTTGTTCACTATTGTAAAGCACTCAACAATGTTTAATAAATGAATAAATACATACTTAACTACTATATCATTTAGTGCTTATTAGTTACCATCTTGAGAATAAGCTAATACTTTAATAATGAGAAACAATGTGCAAAACTCCTTTGATTTTCTGATGTTCTACTCCACTTTTATCCTTTAATAATAAGAAAAAAAAAATCTTATAACACAAACCAAAACTGGTCATTTGAAAATATCATCTGTATAGATCGGGGAAATTCAAGAAAGGTGAAGTTGTGAGGATCAAAGTATGCAGTATTGCAGTGACAAGTAGCCAGATACCAGGACTTCCAATACTGACTTATAAATATATGTCACTTTAGTGAGAACTATCTTAAACATTCCTGTGAAGCGTGTTCATCACAGACAAAGTCGCAAGTGTAACTACAAACAAGTCTGCAAACCACAAAATCAGAAAATTGTGAGTACCCTCTATTGAAGTTAATTCTATTATGAGCTAAATAAGTTCTTATATCTTGTTCTCTAGATCAACTTCAAAAACATATCATCTGCCTCAGTTAATCAAGATGATTTCTAGCCACAGTATCTTTGGCTACAGAGAGTCAGTGGGCACTCACCAGAAGTGGTTTTCCAGGGAGAAAAATATAAAAAACTCTTCTACCCTAGCATGTAAAAGAGTCTACCACAGAGAGTATGGATCCCTTCTCATGAGAAGTATAAAGGCTATTATATAATTTTTAAATAAGAAGGTCATGCTATATTTTAAGTTTATTTTGCAAAATCACCTAATTAACATCTTTAAAAAAACACAATTATCTAAAATCTCTAAAAGTAAGCTACAAAAATAGTAATAACAACTATATACAGATCAACATAGGTGCTTTGAATAGTATCCCTTTTAGTGCCTGCAACTATTCTATGTAGTAGATATTATACTATCATCAACATATCCCCCACCCAAACATGGGGAAATAGATAAATTCTGGGTCAAGTGGCTGGGATTCCACCATTGGTCTATGTAATGCAAAAGCCTACACTCTTCCACTATACTACATAGGTCTGCTGCTGCCACAGACCTGTAGAGACATCTGAGAAAGGCCCTGAAGTTGAATGAAGTGGCTACTCTTTTTGGAGAAAAGCAGTGGAGTTGGTCTACCCTAGAGAAAACTTAGAAATTTAAATCAGGGCACTACAAAACATCTTATACACTTTAAATGTTTATAGCAAGGACGTAAAATCTCCAAACTGGGAGAGATCTGGTTGTATCATCAATGTTCTCAAAGCCACACAGCCCCAATTCTAGAAGCTTAAGAAACAGCAACACTACAAAGTAGAAGTGGTAAGTCCTGCTTTGTCACAAGCGCACAAGCCTGAAACCCTAAGCTTGGGCCATATATCTTGACATAATATCAACACTGCTCAGACGTTCTTTGCACATGTGTAAATATTGTCTTTTTGCAGATAAACTTGACAAAAGAGCAATTCAAATTTTATCTTTTATTTTTAGATCATAACATACCTTTATGTATAGCAAACAACTGTATATTATCATCCAAAATTTCTAATTTTTGATAAATGATGAGACCAGCCTATGGAAAAACAGAAAATTGAAAAGAGCATACTAAAGATCACCAAAATAAAACTCTGACCCATCTTTACAAAAATCCAAAACAATGATTGCCAAAGCACCCAAAAAACTGAATTCAACCTATTATGTTACACAACAATTTAAATGGCTTCATTTATTCACCATACCAATGGATGAATTCACCATACCAAGAATGGAAAAAATAAAGTGTTTTAAAATAAAAGTTTAAATTTTCATGTTTTAACATTCAGTATTACAAGCGGGTATTAGTGTATAAACAGTCCTTCTTCTAGGTACTATTAACAGAAGCAATCAAGTCCCACTGATTTTGCAAGAATAAAAATGTTATAAAGCTTAAGCCAGTTCTCAACAAGTTTTATGATTTTTAAAACAGAACATAAAAATTACCATCCTATTTTCTGACAAAACTTTTTGTTTATAAATAAAATACGTTTCTATTTCTAAAAACAGATGCCAAAAAATAAAGGAAACAAGATATTCATCTACAAATAAAAGTATGAATTAGGGAAAAAGAAATTCACTGGGACATAAAATATATTTTTTGATTAAAAAAACCAATAGTGCTATATATAACGATAAGCCCAGATTTCACGATGTATGAATGTATAAACATAAAAATATCTCTAACAGCAGTGAAAAGCTAAATCTGGAGGCAATTTTTCTAAATTTTTACCACATTTTAAATATAAATATAAGAAATAGGACCAGTTCAATATAGAAACTGTCTTGTAATTATTTTTATTCTGAAGCTGCTTCTAAATCAAACATATCATCAATACCATTTGTGCATGCTCGGCCTGGGCTTATTAGCCTTTCATGTTTTCAGAGAAGTCACATTTTTTATATACAAATTGGACATCATTTTGGCTTCATGACAATAAAAAATAACTAGCACTGAAAAATCTGTTGATTGGTACTTGTTCATTACTATTGAGAATTAACAGTTTCACTGAATGTCTTCCTAAGCACTTATAAGGCCAAACTGATTTAAAATGTTTTAGCTGAATTTGTGCCACTACCACAATAAAATTTTTCTAACGTAATTTATTAGAGGTTTAAAAAATACATCATAATCTAAGGATCTTTGGTACATACATAAGCATCAGTGGCTGCGTACAGTTTCTGATCCTCAGTGAGCGGATAATTATTCCACTTGCTACAGCGGACAGACTTGTCTTTTAGAAGCTGTTTACCGAAGAGATGCTTAACCAAACCATTGAGGCTCCAGGTCTCTGTACATTTCAGCTAGAAGTAATGAACAATCAACATAGCAAAAATTATTTCCTTCTATTTTCAGATATTCCTAAATACCACCAAATGACCATGCCAGAAACAAAGTTGGAAATGTTACATCAAAATATAAGTCATAGAGTTCTTAATAAATTTCTTGTCATTAAAAACCTCTTTTGCAGTCCACATTTGTAAGAATTTAATTCTAGAATTTCCCCCATTGTATTATTAAAATTATTGAATGTAAAAGTATTGTTAATGGAAAAAAAGTTGAATAGATTGGTAGGCATTCTACTTCTCAGCCAAATTAATACTTGGCTATAGTAAAAAAAAAAAAAAGGTATTGGGTATTGATATAAGTGGCTTAAAAAGATAAACTTAAAATATGTTATTTAAATTTGCAAATATATGAAACAGTGAAATAGTACTAATATGAGGGAGGTGTTTAAAAAACTATTTGCTAAGGCAGTGGATTAGAACTAAAGGTTTTCATTTCGGAACACTCATTGGGGACTTCTTTCATTACAAAACACACAGCTTAAAGTCTCTTTTCAAAAAATCTAACATTCAAATAGAAGGGACATTCTGTGAAACACAAATTTATCTTGTTTATGAAAATAATATATATACAGATATTATGGCTACCTTTTCATTGGCAACATCTGTTAGTTCCACAAAACTCTTCAATTTGACGTCAAAATCACGTAGAAGTTTCCACTGATCTCCTTCAATTCCAACACCCACCTTTTTAATTGCTTCATTTTCAAGCAACATTTTTAAACCCTGAGGAAAAACTATAACATTTTATTATTATTTCCATAGGTCCTATCAAGTATGACAGATTTATTTTCCACTTATTACACATTCTATATTTATATTTAAATTTATGTTTATGTTAAGTTTAAATTCAGAGACACATTTATCTTGAGTGTTCTTTTCTTATCTAAAGCAAAAAGTCGTAACTAATAAATGGCAAGAAAAACAACTAGTTTGAATGCTACCTCTGCTAACACTAATAGTATATTCGTGGTCATTTAGCCCCTTTAAACTTCAGTCTTCTATTCTCTAAAACAGGAATAATATCAATGTCTGATAGAGATGAGAAAATTTAATAAACAGAAATATGAATGAATCAGGTAGAACATAATTACTTAAACATTAAGGCGATGAGAGAAGTGCCAGCTAATTCCAGAGCTTAATTTTTTAGGGATAAAGCTGACATAATATAATTATCTACCATATAAAAACGAAACAAAGAAAAGAGATACCAACCTGCCATAGAGGAAATATGAAACAAGTAACATTTGCTCTCTGACACACACAACTGAATTAGTGCAACTCTGCTCAGCTTTCCTCTACTGTATACTGGTGGCCATTCCATGTCAAATCCTACCACATCTCCATCAGATAAACTCATGCTATAGGAAGAAAAAATATATAAAATAATTACACTAAAATTTTCACTTCTGCAAAACCAAAGATATCAGTCAAAAAGTCAAAAGACAGGCCACAGATGGTAAAAGATATCTGTGATACATATAACTGCTAATGAATTTCCCCAAAACTGTATAATTTCCTTGAAAGGTAGTAAGAAAAAGAAAAAAGAATCCATTAAAAAAAGAGAGAGAGAGAAATATGAACAGGCAATTCTGAAAAGGAAACCAAATGGCTAATAAAGGCAAATAAATATATGAAGACATAAAATCTCACTAGAAATCAGAGAAATGCATATTAAATCTATACAATTTCACATCTATTTGGCAAAAATTATAGCCTTATCATATCAAGCTCTAAAAAGGATAAAAGATGCTAGTGGGACCACTCATATACCAGTGAATGTTTAAATTGGTAAAATCCTCTTAGGAAACACTATGACCTGGCAAGTTTTTCTCATATAAATACATAAAACTCTTATATGTGCACAACCAGACAGAAATGATTAGGAATGTTCATTACAATACTGTTTCTACTGGTGAAAATGAAAACAAATTATATTTCCATCAACAAAAGAATGAGCAAACTATGGCATACGAAAACATGTGAGGGAATGCTAAACACTGAACTCATGATAGAAGTTATCACAGAGGGCTGCAGAAGGGAAAATGAGAAAGGGCATACGTGGGGCTTTAGCTAGATTTTATTGTTTCATTTCTTAATAAAGATTTGAAGAAAATAAATATTCAGATTTGATAAAGCAAGGTGGGAGAAATATAAAGTGCTTGTTGTATTATCTATTACTGTTTATATTTGCCTATTTCTCAATTTTTTTTAATTAAAAATGTATTTTAAAAAATTTTAGCTCTATTTCTGCTTTTGGACAAATGGAATAACAGTGATTGGACATACCTTTCCTCCATGAATAAATAGAAAATTGGACAAAATATATAAAGTTTTCAGAAACTAGACAATAGGCAGTACAGGACTATCCTTTCTGAGTGAAGAGAAACAAAGGTGAGTCCTACTCTTGCCCCAGCTTTCTGCCTGGAACACTTTCTAGACAACAGGACAGGAAAGAGAATCCAAAGCAGAGCACAGAGTTGTGGGGATAGGGTTCAGAGCAAGAGCAGTTGAGGCGGCTGGACTTTTTGGGTGGAGTTCTGGAGAGGAGGGAGCTAGGCAGGGAAGGACATGCAAGCACAGTGAAACTGTGAGGCTGGACAAAAAACAACCAGGGAACTGTAAACTGAACAATTCCCAGGACTTTCACAGAGGTAAGAGGCATCAAAGGTCTGAAAAGTTGGAATAGAGATACTTGTTGATCACCTGGGGCAGTCAGCAAAGACTCAAGAAGGATCACACCTTATTACGGGCTAAATTATCCCCAGAGTAAAGGCTACTGTAGAAACCTGCCCTGATAAAGCTTAAAAATAAGCTGCAAAATGTAAAGCTGCCCAACAGAGCAAAACTGCTTTCTTTGAAGGAAGACAACAAAATCTAACATTCGACAAGGTAAAATCACAATGTCCAATCAAAAACTGCCAGCCATAAGAAAAAAACAGGAAAATCGGATCCATAACCAGGATAAAAATCATTTAGTGGAAAAAATAACTAGAATAAAGGAATTAACAGACAAGGGCATTAAAAGAGCTATTATAAATATGCTGAATATGTTTAAAGATTTAAAAGAAAACAGCAATATGAGAGCCAAAATGAAAGATTTTTTTTAAAAAGAAACAAACAGAACTACTAGGGGTGAAAAATACTATAAAATTAAAAATTCATGGGATAGGATAACAGCAGATCAGACACTAAAGAAGAAAAAACAATAAGTGAACCTGCAGACATAGCAAAAGGAACTATTCAAACTGAAGCATGGGGAGGAAAAAAGGATGAAAGAAAAACAAAAAAAGACTAAAAGAGAGCCTTGGGACCAATGACACAGTATCAAGCATCTAACCAGAAGCAGAAGAGTAACAGGATAAGAGAAAAAAATATTTGAAGAAAATTTTCAAATTTGATGAAACTATAAACTCACAGATCCAGAAAGCTCAATGAACCCCAAGCAGAGTAAACACGAACCACACTACACAAAAGGCACATCATAATCAAATTGTTGAAAATCTGTGATAGCAAAGATCGTTTAAAGGCCAGAGGAGGTGGGAAAAAAACCTGCCTGCCTTTTATAAAACACAGACAACTGATCAAAACTATATTCTCCAAATCATTTATGTTTATTGCCCTCAGATATGATATACTAGTACTGTCAAAGGTAAAATGGTGGAGTTAATATATAATGATAAATAACAGATTTTACCTTCTCTGAGACAAATTTAGTTCTAAATACAATGAGACCCAAAAGTGACCAGATAACTAATGGAGTGATGACGTATGAATGCAATTTCTAGAATACACCTACCACCAGATGTTAATAAATAGCGTAACTTACTTCTGCTTCTTTTAACCCAATGTATAATAGTTAAAAAAAAAAAAGACATAACAACTTCAAAGAAGATCTGAATGAATTCCTTATTACTTCTTGTAAGATGGTTCAAGAGCCTCAGATGGCATTATTGCAGAATCCTAATTTAACAAAACAATTCTTTAAAATACAAAGTCATTTCTAATGTTATTTTAAGGATCATTTGCCATAATTGTTGCTAAATAAATGCAATAGAACCAATCACAATCATTATTCAATACTACTATGTTGGTATTTTTAATGAAATATGGAGGGGCATTTAGAGCTTGAATAATCCTTTGCATATCTCCTAACTGGTGAAATAATCACAAGTGTTCAGTAGTTTTATATAACATCATAAGTATTAAAAGTAAAAAAATTAGCTAAAGTAATAGGCTTACGAATGAACAAACTGATACATTATAAATTTAATTCTGTGATTTTAAGTTTTTACTTAAAAAGAATTAAAACTTATCGGTGATATTATACACATAGAAATAATTATCTATTAAACATACTTCATTTGTAAAACTCACTTTATTTACAAATATTACCACAATAGTTATCTCCTAGGGGTCTAAATTCAAATGAAACTAGGAAATTCAAATCTCTTACCTAATATCTTCTGATAGGAAAGAACAATCACTAGGTTCATAACTGTACACAACGGATCCAGTGAATTCTAAGAAAGGGAGGTCGTCTTCAAAAACACTCTTCTGAATAGGTGCCTAGAGTTAAATAAAATTCCGAAAAGATACAAATAAAGTTCACATTAAATAATAAGTGTTGATTAAAATAACAAAGTCCACTGAAGCATTCAAATTATAGTTCTCAGTTTAATACACTAATACTTTATACACTCTTAAAGTCATAGGACAATGTAACAAATGTAAAGCCATCCATTGTAAAATTTTTTTCTAACAAGTTTATTTATAACTAATGCTATTTTCATAAAAACATTTATTTTATTTTATTAATTTTTTCTGGAATTATATCAATGTTCTAGATGTAATAATGTTGCCTTAAAATGCTGAAAACTGGTTGGTAGATCTTAAATCTACGAAGACTTAAACTCACTCAACTATAAAAATTCAGCAAAGTAAATACTGCTTAAATTATTACTTAAATTGTAACAAACTAGTAAGGTCACCACCAAAATAGATAAAAGGGGAAAATACAGAGTAAAAATTCTCACTTTGTAAACCCAATTAAAATGTAATCCCATTCACCCATTCAACGACTAGATCGACTAGATCGATTCATTCACACAACAGCTACTCTAACTTAAATAATGACTTGAAATTTAAAAGTGAGGATTGCCTCATTTTGCAGTCAAATTTACATAAAATTTTCCATCTGAAGGAATAACTGATGACATGCATACCTTTCTTTCTTCTACAGCACATCTCTGATTCTCTACAGACATCCATTCAGGAAGTTTCCGCTGCTGTGAAGTTTCCAATCTTTTTTCATCCATCTTTAAAAGGATTTAGTTCTAAAGTCTAAAAATCAATACTTTGTGAATAAACACAGTACAATCTTTGAAGAAAACTCAAAGATAAGCCTGTCAATATTGCTGAAGAATCAAACATACATATTTAAGGTAAGTTATGGCACCTAGGCCCAAATAAGATATAAGAGCTAGAATTGTAAAAGAAAAAGAAACTGATACAATATGCTGCATCTAGTAACTACACATTTAGCATTCTTTTCAAAATAAGTGAGCCCGTTTAACTGAGTGCTAAGGTTCCAACAGTTTCAAAATCCTATTATTCTGATGGATTAACGATTTTTCGTTTGTTTCGCACTAAATAAAGTTTCTGTGATTTAACAATAAAGTCTGAGTTAATCATCACCAAACCAATATTACAAGAAATGTTAAAGGGTCTTCTTTAAGAAGAAAAAGATCAAAAATACAAATAATAAAATGGCAGTAACTACATATGTATCAACAATTACTTTAAATGTAAATGGATTAAATGCGCCAATCAAAAGAGATAGGGTGGCTGAATAGTTAAGAAAAACAAGACCCTTATATATGCTGCCTACAAGACACATCCGAATGAAAGATACACACAGACTGAAAGTAAAGGGATGAAAAAGATATTTCACAAAAATGGAAATTAAAAAAAAAAAACCCTGGAACAATACTTATATCAGACAAAACAGACATTTTTTTAAAAAGGCTACATCAAGAAACAAAGAAGCAATCCCACTTTAGGAATTTCTTCGAAGAAACCCAAAATACTACTTCAAAGGGACATGTGCACTGCAGCATTATTTAAAATAGTTAAAATATGGAGGAAACCTAAGTATCCATCAAAGGAGGAATGGATAAGGAAGGGGTGGTACATATACACAATGAAATATTACGCAGCCATAAAAAGAATGAAATCTTGAAATCTGCAACAACATGAATGGGCCTAGAGGGTACTGTGCTGAGTGGAGCAAGTCAGACAGAAAAAGACAAATGACATATGACTTCACTTATGTGTGGAATCTAAAAAACAAAATAATTGAACAAATATAACAGAAAAATCCATAGGTACAGAGGACAAACTGATGGTTGCCAGTAAAAGAAGGCTGGGGGAGGGAGGAGTTGAAGGAATTAAGAAGTACAAATTGGTAGTGACAAAAGTCATGAGTAGCATAAGTAATGTAGTCAATAATATTGTAATAACTATGTATGGTGTCAGATGTGTACTAGATTTTGGGGGGTAATCAGTTCTTCAGTTATACAAATGTCTAATCACTATGTTGTACACCTGAAACTAAATAATACTGTATGTCAAATGCAATTGAAAAATAAAAAACTATTAAAAAAAACAATAAAGCCAGAAAAGCAAATCCTATTATTCTATGACTTTGATCCTTTCAAAGAGTAATCTTTATCTCATTCATGATGAGAATTCTTGAGTATATAAATTGCTATAAATTTTTGACATCTTTAATTTTCTTATCATCTGTCCCAAGATCTAAGTAAACTCAGAAAACTGTTAATTTGTTCACAAGTCTACTGAAAAGGAATTTCGAGACACACAACAGCTTTTCTATATTAAGGTTTTTTTGTTTTTTTTATGCTCTTTGACTAACAAATGAACAAGTTTCCCCCAAATTAAGAGTTTCCTAGACGATATATTTTCAATCTATTACTTGCTTTGAAGGCTCTCCTGGATGTAAATCAAACTTTAAGAACGTTACAGGAAACACAATGAATAAGAGAATCATAACTTACTCTTTTTATTAATGGAAAAATGGATCTATATCCTCATGTGACCTATACTAAATTGAAGTAGACTTAGCTCTTAATAAAAGTCTCCAAAAACCTCAACCTTCATTTAATTCATATTTGTAGTCAAGGGGTAGCAGTTTTGAATATATACCTGCAGATTCTTATGATGAAACATAATGTTAATATGACATAATCAAAAAACTATTTATGATTTAGGGATAGCCGGTTATCACTTTTGATATTTAGCAATAAAAACTCTGAAGAAATTAAACAATATCTAACAAATATCCATTTTAGTTGCTCATCTTCCCAAGCATAAACCCCAAAACTGAGAATATTGATAATTTTTAGAAGAAAAAATTTAAAGATTACTTTAGCAAAAATTTCCACATAGAACAAAATCCACCACTCTCACGCACTGGGAAGGAAAAGGTTAACAACAGACCAGTAACTCACTCTCCCTACTGAGGGTTGGGGAATGAATGACCTCAACCAGGGTCCCTTAAACATGCTAATGACCCCAAACTAGGTGGTAGCCTTGCAAACCAATCAATGGCATTAATAACAGAAAAATACCAAAGAGTACCTATCTGATAGTCAAGTAAGCTGTGTAATTATGAGAATTGAACAGAAGATCCAAAACCAAACATCCTTTGTGCAATTTTTTTTTTGCATACATTGCTCAAACTATTGTTACTCCAAAACCATAACATGTCCTAATGCAGAAAAAAAGAACATTTTGGAATTTGTCTTAACAGTTTCCTCCACGAAAATAGAATATTCCATGTGTACTTGGTGCTTGCTTGTAGTTTTTGAATCATTCACAGTTTGGTGTTGGGTAAGATCTATGATTCGCTGAATCAGAACTGATAACCCAAGTCTTGGTGATACTATCCATATTATATATAAAAAGATAAAATATGTAAAATATATGTGCTTTTTCACTATAAAGCATTTTTACAAATGTTAGTAGTTACTAATAAGTTTATATTTGCCACAAATGAAAACCCTTGACAAGAGAGTCAAAAGTTGGTCTCAAAGTATATGAAAGTATACATATGTGGTCTGTACTTAATCTAAAATATATTTTATAAAGCTGGAAAACAAGTTTTTGTTGTACATAGCATAGATCACTTGCAAAACTGCCAGAAAATTGAGGTTTCTTCAAATAATACACAATTTTATAAAAACAACTATAATATCTTGGAATTTCATAAGTAACGCATTCATACTGCCAAAACAAACTTCAATAACTCTTCCCTGCAGCCACCTACAACACTAAAATCATTCTAATTTGAAATGTCTAATATTTAGTTGTAAATACACTTTTTTAAATATAAATTCTGTCTAGATGCTTTCAGGCAAAGAATTTGAAAATAAACTTGTTTACAAATCTAATATCTTTGTCAAATTTATTTAGTCTTGGGACAGGTAAAAAGCATAGAGAAAATTAAAGGTGCAGAATAATTTACAGTAGGAAATTCTTAAACATAGGATTTTAATCATTGATCAGATAAAGCTTATTCTCGAAAGGGATCCAAGTTATTGAATAATAGGATTTTTTATAAATTTATTCATTTAGCTATTATGTTGTTCAATACAACTTTGACACTTCTTTTTCTAAAATCAAGTCTTCTATCATTTCATAATGCTTCACGTTATAAGATTAAGGGATCTTAAATTCCTCTTTGAAATAACTAATGTATTTTGATGTGCTCTGGGCTTTCCTGGAATCACCTTGCCTATCTATCTACCATTATCTGCCACTTTTTAAAAAGACTGTCTTTAAACAACATACGCCTGGCATTTTTGTTGTTTATTTTTGTTTTTTGTTTTGATTAGCCCAATTGGAACATGTCAATTGGAAATTCATTTCATTTACGGTTAGTGTAAAAACTTGAGTTTTCCCTTTCATCTTACTTTGATTAGTATTTACATCACTTTCTTCAGTATCTTCTCACTCTTTTTTCAATTTTTTCTGAGTGAAATTATCGTTCACACTTTTTCCCCATTATCAATCGTTAAAATTTCACTTTTTTCCATCTTATTATGATACTATCTCAGCAAAACAATAAAACTAAATCCCTCCCCCACTGAAACCCTACATTTGTACCTTCCTTCTACCCAGCAAGGCAAAAATTCTTAGAATGCTTTCACTTCCCCACCCTTCTAACTACTGTTTTACCCTGATGTGGTTTTTGTTACAGCCACCAGGTTCTTAGTATTGCTGTTTTATTTCAAGAATCGTTACTGTTTTCTATACATTTGTTATAAATTTCACAATCCATTTTAATATAAATGTATGTATAAATTTAAATATATGTGTAAATGTATATATTGCTTCACTTCATCTTACCCTATCGCGAATATCTCTTCTGACTCAATTGTTTATTTAGCAGACTTTTTCTGATTATTTTCTTCAGGTAAAATATGTAGATAATAAACTCTAATAACCCCCTACATGTGCAAAAAAATTTTTTTAACGGGAGAATGATGTGTTGGCCGAATATAACAGTCTCTCAGCAGTTTGTAGATGTTCACTTACTGTCTGCCCTTTTCCTTCCAATGTTGCAAGTAAAAAGTCCATTGTTTTTCTGATTCTTTTCCCATCTGAGAGCTTGAATGACTTTCAAAGACTTACATTTTAAAGATCCTAAGTGTACACTCTTATGAGTCCTTGGTTCCAAGTCTTATATTAAGTTCAGAAAAATGTATCCTTGCTATCGGCTAAATTATATCCCTCCCCCCAAAAAAGATATGTTGGAGTTTCTCTAACCCCCAAGACCTCAGAATGTGACTTTATTTGGAGACGGAGTCTTTACAGAGGTAATCAAATTTAAATGAAATTACCAGAGTGGTCTCTAATCAAAATAAATGGTGTCCCTATAAAAAGGGGTAAATTTGGACACAGAGAGAGACGTGCACAAAGGGAAGACGATGCAGAAAAATACACAGAGAAAATAATCATCTACAAGAAACAGAGAGAAGGACTGAAAGAGATCCTTCCCTTACAGCCCTTAGGAAGAACCAACTCTGCCAACAACTCCAGAACTGTGAGACAATAAACTTCTTAAGTCATCCAGTTTGTGGTACTTAATTATGGCAACTGTAGCAAATTAATATACTCCTATTACAAGCTTAGTTATTATTTGCCGTATCTATTCCTTTTTTTCCTTCTATAGCATTTACTCACATGCTAGGGAATTTCTTGCCTGAATTTCTTCTACTCTCTTTTTCCTTCCTAACTACCACGTCTTTAATTTTGTTCTGTATTTTAAGATACTTCTTCCACTTGATTTGCAAGATGCTAATTTCACCCTGAACAGTGATAGTCCTCTTTAGGTTTGTCTACTGAATTTTTATAATGTTAATATCTTGATTGTTAGTTCTAGACAGTTTCTTTGTTCTCTAGTTGAGCCTCCCTAAATGTACTTACTATTTCTTTCTTTTGTAAAAATTATAATCTATTTTGAAGATCGTTTCAATAGGAGTTTTCTATTCTGGGAGTTCTACTGTTTTTCCATTGAATCTGAATTCCTTAGATGAACTGTTATGTTACTTGACTTGTATAACTATTTACCATCAGCAGTCATCAGCTCTTAGTGTCTGTCCCTCAGGAAGCTGCAAACAGGGACCCAAGAGACTATAAATTTTCTACTGAAGCTTCAGGAGGCAATTTCTCTTGTCACAGACCTCTACAGCTGTGATCTCTGTTATCTCTACCAGCACACTGAGTCCATCAGTAGAACTCCTCTGAAAGTCCTGTAAGCCAGGAAAGATCAACCAGGCTTCCTAGGACACATCAGTTGTTCAGTTCATTCAACAAACATCAATTTAGTTTTCAGTCATATTTGTTCTGCCACAATAATTTTTTGAGTATTTTACTTAGGAAATTTTGTTTTAATTCCTTTCCTATCCTCCAATTTTCCTTTTCCAATCATTTTCAGTTATTTTATTAACATATTTTCTGTTGAAGCCATTGATAGTATTTATAGAAACTTTAAGTTTTTTTTTTATTTAGAAATTGCTTTTTAGCAAGGATCAGTTATTCAATTTAGTGAGCCTAATATCTATCGATTTTCTTCAAATACATGATTCTCGATTGCCCACTTCACCTATAAATGAAGGTCTTGACGACATTTTCAAGTTCAGGGTACATGCCAAAATTAAATATATTTTTAAGGCACAATGGGAAGAGCACTAGAGAATGTGGATATAAAATTCTGCAAAACTTTTATTATATCTTCTTTATAAAATTAAAATTTTGTAACTTTAAATAAGAAACTTTAAACTGTTTAGATGAACATAATTTCTGTCTACTAGGTTTTATGCTTTAAAAAGCTACACACAACTCCTGATTAAGACCTTTCAACAACAGTTTCTTAATATTCTGTATGGCAACCAACACAAAGAAGCTTTGTTAGCACAAGTGGTAGCAAATTGCTTTGCTCCAATACACTGAAAACTTTTTCATGATTAACCAGCATTCCAATGATTCACTCTCTTTAAATTCAAGGACACTAAAATTCTTTAAATCTAATAGCTTCTCCTTTTCTTCTATTGAGAAATATGTTAATTCCTTCTGATGATGTAAATAAGTTTTGAATACAAATGAATTTTTTTCATATCAAGTATTTCAATACAATGCTAAAGCTCTGTCTCAGGCACACAACTGGCACTGCAGTATTATTAATTCTTCTTTAGGATTCAAATAACATCAATTAAACATCACTTCTAAAACTATTTTAGCTTCACTCTCCCAAAGCTGAAATTTTACTCTCAATCCATAAAGTTTGTCAATACACATTAATATATTTTCCACATGATCATTGCAATTAAGTTAATTCAAGTGCTCAAAATGTCAGTTAAGGATATCATTTTTTGAAGCAATAACTATACTTCAACAAATTTGCAAAGTAAGAATCATTCATGTAGGATAATTTGAAATTTTCCTGTTAGTTTATAAATTACCCTTTGGACTGTCAACACACTTTAATAATGAAATAGCTAATCACATTTCTTCACTTAAAACTGAAAAGAGGTACTGTAGCAGCTTGGATTTCATAACGTTTATCAGTTTTATGAGATTTAATGTGGAATTCAAAACTATAGGCAAATTTTAATACACAAGAGCTTCGCTGTGAATTAGACAACATATCAGGTTTTTTTAATATTGAACTTAATGTTAAGCCTTTTACCTTGTTACTGCCAGTCCCAAACTTCCAGTTTCCATACCTTGTATTTTAAAATACTCATTTTTTTCACTTTGACTATTTCATCCTCAGTTATTTTGAAACTTCTCTGCCAAGCAAATAATATCCTTCCAGGTGTTTTTCACACAGCCTCCTAACTGTGGGCCATTGCCAACATTTATGGATTCATATGTGCAATGAACACCATTTTCTTTAGATAACCTGATGGATTAGTGTTGTCTTTATGTCTTGGACAAATCTTCAACATATTTTCTAATAGAATAATTGAAAATGGCAACTTCTCCTTTTCCTTTACCACGCTGATCCCAAACATAGTGCTGCGCACAGGCAAAAACAAAAAGCAGTAAGGTATCTGGGCTTTATTATTTGTGAAATCCTATAACTAGCTTCTTGAGCTCAATCTGATTATTACTTTCATCAGTCTCTTAAAAGAACTTTGTACTTATTTTGTGCTCGAAGATGCTTTCAAAAGAACAAATCTTTCATTTAGTAAAATATATGTTTTATGAAAAGGTAGCAGAGTATTTTGTTTGACATCCTTACTTCATTTTATTAAAGCTGAAAAGTGAAGAATTATGGGAATATTAAATTTAATTCTGAGATAATCTATTATTGCCTACTTATTAAATATTTACTATTATGTGTAATGGGTGAATGAGATGACTTTCCAACTTCAATCAACATATTAGATGTAACAGTGAAAAGGAAAATATTTGTAGAAATTAAATCTATTTGAATATAAAGTACCTAAAATATTGTAGGTCTTTAATTCCCTGGGAAATTTTTTTCATTAATTTTTAGTTTGTCTGAATTCTTATAAATATTTTTAACAAACTCTACACAAAAAAATGTTTTAAATTAAAGAGACTAAACAAAACCTGAATGCACTGCAATATTTATTTTCATTTAATTTAATGTTAAAATTTTTAAGTAAATAAAATATACTTCTGGGTAATCAAAATTATTTTATATGAATTTCTGAAGCCCTA
This sequence comes from Eonycteris spelaea, assembly GCA_003508835.1. Classification (NCBI taxonomy): domain Eukaryota; kingdom Metazoa; phylum Chordata; class Mammalia; order Chiroptera; family Pteropodidae; genus Eonycteris; species Eonycteris spelaea. The sequence goes on along the minus strand of PUFA01000043.1, from coordinate 6,313,343 downwards.
TAAAAATTTTATATGAATTTCTGAAAAGCCTATATTTTCCTTATTAAATCAACTAAATTGTATATATTCAATTATTAATTATTTTTAGATATAAGCACTAGTTCTTTAAATTCTAAAATCAAACATATTATGAATCCATCAAAATCAAGGTTTGACAAGTGTCACATCAAAAGTCCGTAATAAGTATTAAAATTAAATAACAAGCAAGAAGACTAAAATTGTTTTCTATTAGAGAACACTAAATATCATACAATAACAATTAGCTTACAATCATGCTCTTTTCTATGTTAGCAGTAAAATTGTGAAAATTAAGACAAAAGAAATTGAAAGAATTATATTAAACACATAACTTTCTTGATGATTAAATAATATACACACACAATTGAAATAATAATTAGATAGAAAATTATTTAACAGGAAAGTCAAGGGGAAGTACTACATGATATAGCCACAACATAACTCTTTTGACCATGTTTACTATGCACAGCCGTACATGTTACTGAACTCAAGTTGTTTATAAAGGATCTACATAAAAAATGTTCAAATATAATTTCGCCTATTATAAATGTTTGTTTATTTTACTAAATGCTTTTATAGTTTAAAATAGTTTAAAAGCTATAAAAAAATATGCAACCATCAAAATCTTGCATTACCTAAAACTCATATCACTCACTATGCTGTGCACAAATTGGAAGCTACTAACTTTGCTCCAGATAACTCTTGCCAATAGTCAGAGTGGGCCCAGTGTTGCCAGAACTTCCAGTTTTTCAAAAGACAAAGAACTGGCTGTTACTATGCTATCTTCTATTTGATATCAATTTCTGAGACCCCTCTGCAAAATTTAGCCTCTATGCCTCTCGACTTATAACCTCTGCTATAGACAGATCAATACTACCAGCTGGTACGGATATACTTAAAAAATTTTTAAGTCAATACCTCTTCACAAATCATTCTTTGAGTGAAATACTTGGGTACATTTTTGTAGGTGCACTACGGAGAAGAAAATAACGAAAGGAAAAATAATGCTAACAAATGGCATTTACTTCAAGAGACATACACAGGAACAGGGTTTTGGGCAAAGCCACCTACTTAAGCAGGGGAATAGAAAGTGAATTATCCCAAGAATGGAGTGCATCTCCTTTCCCCCACCCACACTTCTGAGTCTACGATATCAACTCATACTGGCATGAAGCATTACTCCACTCCACGGCTTCAAGAATCATGCTAAGAGCACCTATGTAACTACGCAAATCTTCACTTCTTTAAAATGACTTTTTCTCTTCTCTATCTCCTTGATTTACTCACTTGCTTCTTTTCTTTCCTTATCCTTCCACCTTTGCAAAACCACTCCCTTAATCATTAAGCCCTTTGGACATCAGATTCTGTTCAGTATCAAACAGTCTTAGGAACAAAGTTCTAGGTCTGTTGAACACAGAAACAAAGTTTTGGTCAAACTGAAAATAATATATTGACCTCATTTGTGTTTCAACTCCAGACCTATGAAGATAGAAGGACTCTAGCAGCATCTTCTTGAAACCAGACAGAATGACACTATCATTGGGACCTGATGCAATGATCAACTGCCTCCTACCCAAGCCCCAACTCAATCAGTGGAGCCCATGACCCCAGCTCCATTAGTTACCATGACTAATGATCTTTCCTCTATATAACGTATCCCCTAGAGCCATCGGGCAGCCAGGTCTTTGAGTGTTCGCTCACCTGTGTTTCCAGGCTTGGCACCATCTCCTTAAATAAACCTTTACTTTTTTACTGCAAATCCCTGTTCATATCTTGTTTGGCTTTGATGTGCACAGGCAAATGAACCCCCTTTTCATTTCAGTTAACACATACTCATCAAATTATTTTTTTTCCCATGCTGCAGAATTGTGATTGAAAACTGTGAACCCAGACTAGGGCACTGGCCCAGTTCTTCCAGTCCATCAACTACCGGTATCAACTATATGCTTTAACAGTCAAATTATTAAAAGAACTGGTTTGATTGTGTAGTACAAAAATTAGTATAACTAACCAGAGCCTAACCTAATGGAAGATAAGCCATCTTCTTCATGAAGCCAGGCCAAAGAAATTTTTTGTGCATATCAGGATTTCCTTCAAAATACTTCTCTAGTCTTTATACCATTTTATCTACAGTTTCATTTTTAAGAATCTTACAAAAAATTACCAGCATTTCTCAGAAACATTCATATATAAGGACCGTCATCCATGTTATATATTATACTATTTAAAATACATATTACATAAGTAATGTATAATATTTGTTAAAAAAAGTTAATAACAGACTACATATCTAACAATGGAAAAATTGTTATATAATAAATTGCTCCATAAAACAGAATGCTATGTAGTTACTAAAAACATGTTCTTACAATTTATCAAGTGAAAAAAAAAAAGTTAGACTAATTTTATAAAATAAATGTGTATTTGTGTACATACATATATAGATATTATATATATATCATATATTTTTTTAAAAGTCTAGGACAATGTGTAACAAAATATTAATGGTTATCCCACAACTGCAGTTTTTAATTTTCTTCTTTATACTTTTCTATATGTTCTAAATTTTCTATGAGAACATGTGTTTTAGTAATGTGGGAGAATATGCCAATAAAAGAGAGAAAGATTTTTTTTAAAAACGAACAATCAAGGTTACATTTTTTTTAGAACTATAGAACAAGACTTAGCAAACTTTTTCTCTAAAAGGTCAGATAATAAATATTCTAGGCTTCATGGGCAAATTATCTCCGTCGCTACTACTCAAGTCTGCCATTGTAGCACAAAAGCCATCATCGATACTTAACAACAAAAAAATACTTAAACAAATAAACATGGCTATGTTCCAATAAAATTTATTTATAAACAGCGAAATCTGAATTTATACAGATTTCACACAATATTCTTCTTTCAATTTTTTTTCACTCACTTAAAAATCTAAAAACCATTTAGTTCATGGTCAGTACAAAAACAAGCAGCAAGTCAAATGTGCTCCATTGGCCCAGTCTGCAAATTGCTGCTAGAGAACATAGACAAAATGCTCTAACACTGGCAAACATCCAATGCTGCTGGTATTATCAACCCACTACAGTTATTTTTTAATCATCATTAATACAGTCATAAAATACCTAATAAGAATGCAACTTCCTGGTAAAGGCTTTTTGAAAAATTAATTACAAAATTGACCTATGATAGCTAAATTAGTGGGCTTACTATAGGGTTAGTAATATTAGCCAATTAAATGTTAAGAAAATATCTGCCCGAATTATGACTTATGTTGTGAAAGAAATTCATCTTAAGAGATTTTATTTGACAGCAATTAGCTAATAGGACAAGCTGTCTAGCGCAGCCACTACTAGATCATGTCAATAAAAATCACACCAATAAGATTTAAGTAAGAACAAATTTAGAAAAATTAAGAGCAATCACATTCTGAATTAGCTAAGAAAGGATAGCTTTTTAATCACCTAGATTTTTAAACCATACTCTACTTCACTTTGGCAGACTGAAAATTCATCTAAAGAGTACATTTTCTCACTTAGAATGCTGTTATCTTCTAGGAAGTAGACAGACTTAACAGGAGTCTCAAAGAAAATTGGGTTTCAATGGATTAGCTCAGAAATTTCTGGTTCCTAAAACCTCTAAGTTTAGGAAATAAATACCTACTGTTACCACAGTAACTGACTTGCCTAATTGCTTGAGGGCTAAACTGAATAAAATATCCCAACCTTTTTGAAAAGCATAAAAAAATATAATAATAAATAAACCCTACCACGCTGTTAAGTTAAATGGCATACACAGATGACAATTTCAAGTCCAGGAAAAATTTACCAGTAAGTAGTGCAATGTTTAACTCTGATAGGTAATTATATTGTTTAATATGTATGAATTTTCACTCATGACCGAAAACAGTTCAGTTCTATTTTGTTCAAAATATGTAACAGCTAATATGATGACATACACTGCTCTATAAAATCTGATTATTTAATTAAAAATGCAAGAATGTTTATAATTGCTCTTAAATTTGCTAACAAAATGTCATAAAAGAGCAATCATGGTATATAAGCTATCATTTTGGGCATTTATGCAAATTTTACGAGTATCCATGAAGTTTCAAAATGTTTCTCTGAGGAAGAAAGCTATTATCACCATCACTGTGCACAAAGAACACCTAATAACAAAGGCTACCTGATAGTGTGAAAGTTACCAGACAGCTCTAATATTAAAAATTACACTATGAAGAAGCAGGGAAGTAGAGCGGAAAGAAATCTGGACTTGGAGTCAGAAAACCTAGCCTCCAATGTTGCCTTGTGCCAAGAAAAATTATCCAAAACTTAGAAATAAGACAAAAAGACAGTATGTTCTGTCAATGTCACATAAGAGCACAAACCCACCCAAGCATTACTTCTTTATTTGACTCATTACTTCCTATTTATTAAAGACTCAGACTCTATGAAGTTACATGTTAACGTGTAAATTTTTGTCTAGTAAAGATGCAACTGAATTCTATTCAGTAAAAATATAATCCTAACGGCTATGGTTTTTATTGCCCTATAGGACAGCTTTGCAACTAATCTAGCAATGTTATTCCATAGTTCTTTGTCTATATGCGATAGCCAATTTTCGATGTCAACTTGACTAGCTAAGAGTTACCAGTGCAAAGCCGGTAAAACATTATTTTGTGGTAAGTCTGCGAGAGTGCTTTCAGAGGTTAGCATTTGAATAGGCATACTGAGCAAAGAAAAGTGTCCTCACCAATGAGGGTAGGTATCATCCAATCTGTTGAACGAAAAGGCCTATTTGTTCTCTGCTTAAGCTGGGACATCCATCTTCTCCTGCCCTCACACATCAGCACACCTGCTTCTTGGGTTTTTGGACTGGAACCATTTACTTTCCTGGGCCTCCGGCTTGCTGATGCCAGATCATGGAACTTCTCAGCCTCCAAAACTGCATGAGCCAATCCATCCCTTATAATAAATTTCTTTCTCTATATCTATGTATATCCTATTGGTTCTTTTTTTCTGAATAACCCTAATACACGCTATAATCTTTGTTCCTCTTTGAACCAATTTTATCTCCTTTGCTCCCCTCTTCAATGAACTGAATAAATGAAGTATGTGTTCATTTGATATTTATATGAGAATCAGTCTTTAATTTTTTGGAAATTTATTGTTTGACGTTTGGCCACTTAGTATCCACATAACTTTGGACAAGTCACTTTACTGTTCTAAATTTTCATTTCCACATCTGTGAAATGGGATTAAATTCTAATTATATTACTTGCCTTATTATATAACATTATTATATATTATTCCCCTTACTGACCACAGGTTGATGTGAAGATAAACAATGATAAATATGATGTCACATTTTTAAAACTGCAGTAAAATGTGAGTTGGTATATTGGTAGGAATAGTGATAGATCTTTTACTGCTATTACACTTCATTCCCTTTATTGTACTGAGACAGATCAAGAATCTGTAGGTTCACCCAGAGATACTAAATCCATACAAACTAGACAAAGTATACAAATTTCCAAAGTTAATTAAGCACTGAAGTGCTTCAAAGGCAAAATATTCTTTTAAATGATAAATTCAAATAGAGAAGAGAAAATAGATTCTTATTCAAGAAGATTTCATTCTTACCCAATAGACCTGACCCAAGGAGTACTGAATTTCAACATGTATCCATTCTTTCTCTAACTATACCTCACAAACTACATTTAGGAGGTTTCAGACTACATTATACATTACAATAATAATGTTTATATACTCATCTAAACTTTTCATGTATGTAGAAAATGTAGAAAAAAAATTTCAATGATTGATGGTATAAAATTGGATTAGTGTTTTCAATAACCTAACACAGAAAGCTTATAAAACCAAAACAGCTTAATTGCTTCGGTAATTCAATTTGGTTAACGATGCCCTAATTTCAGTTAGACTCTTTGGATTTCACCTATATAATTGTTATTTTTACCAAGAGAGGCAGCTTCCAGTAAAAAAAAAGGCCTTTCAAATTCAATCAACAATGCAATGAACTTTTAAAAATTCTGAGTTTGATTTAATTTATCAAATTACATATTTCCTGAAAATGTAACCTCCCCCTTTGAGTTTATCTATACTTATCCATATACTAGCAACTCATTTATATATATAAATATACACACACATATACACACATATATATACACATACACACAATTCATACTTTATTGTAGAATATGTAATTTAAGCAGTATTCTCCTGAATTGTTTTTGAGAATTCCTTTCTATTTTTGGATGCATTATGAAGAGTATGAAGGGATAAAGAAAAACAAAAATGAACCAAATAATACATTATAAAGCCCTCATTAAATTCACTAAAGAGGCTTTCATAACTTTCTTTAAAATCCATTGCTAGATTTCTGCTAGTCTTAACTTCCCTACAAATAACCCAAGCAAGCAAACCAGAAAAGCTAAATAAAACTACCTATTAGCATTAGGTTCAGCTATAGTTAAGTCATTTAAGTTTTAAAAACTAACAGGATGATTTTTTTTTTTGAGAAAATTATTTCTTTGTCAGTACCTGCCAAATTTTCACTACTGTCAAACATTATATAACATATAATTTGTATTAATAAAGTAAATTGAAATAAAGTGTAAATGGAACCAACCAAATAAATACAATAAAATGCCATTAAAATGCTAGCAACAAGGGAAAAGGATAAAAGCCTCTCTCTATGCTGTGTCATTGTCAAAAGCCGCACTGCCCATAAGCCAGAACATGACTTGACCTGAACTGAATCCATGGCACACTGAAGTGCTTTATAACTGAATTTCACTATCCAACTGAATAATTCATTATTTTTAATGAATTTCCTCTGTTCTGTAAGTAGCTAAAGCCAGTCAGCTGAAATCAACCATTATAAACTGGGAAACTGCAGAGAAAGTTTTCAAGTAAGTCCATTTTAAAACTTGCTTAGTCTGCCTATTTTTCCTTTTATATTTATTACTGTTAACTTCATATGGCCTGAAATGAAATTTTATAGTACTCATTATCAAGTGGACATCGACAGTTGCCCACCCAATATCCATTCCACCCTGCACCCTTTTTACAGTACCATAAATTTAATTCAGATAATGACCAGTTACCCACAAAGTCAATGTGCTTCAGGGAAGCTGCCCCCACTCATGGCTCCCACGGTAGGACCAGCCAATCTAAAAATCCCATTCCCCTTGCCATAATGATGATTCAGAAACTCAGGCCTAAACTCAAGGCATTCCCACGGATTTGGTTAAAAGAAAAAAATATATGACTTAATTCAGGCCAATGACACAAAAGGAGGTGTTACGGGGGGGGGGGGGGAAGGTTCTGAGAATGGCACTGTCTTGCTCTTGTAAGAAAGCTAGCGGAAGAGATGCCCTCTATTTGAGCAGGTGAAGCCTGAACCTTCTATAGCCATTTTACCACCATGATGGAAGTCAGCTTGAAGATAAAGCCTACTTAGATACAAAGCCAAAACACAGAGGCAAGGATGAGAAATAGAGTCTCAGTCAATGGACTAAACTACCTTCAAGTCAGCCCTACCTCAGCCTTCACATTATATTTTAATATTAAATTTCCTTATTTTTTAAGTCTGTTTGATTCGAGTTTTCTGTGCTTGCATTCTAATACACAAATATAAGTGAAAATAAAATTATGTGGTCAATCCTTTCTTCCTTTAATCCCTTATCTTAAATAAAAACAAATTATAAGGATAAACAAAATAGCCACACAAAGTTACAATGCCAAAATTTTCATAACTCTATAGTTTCAAAACCTTTTAAAATCAGAATAAGAATCAAAATAACATTAAATAGCAATTAAAATCGTAACTTAACTGAGAGTGATATTTAACTTCATGATGCAAAGCTCTGAATTGGGTTGAAAGTCAGCATTGCCAGGTAGAAAGTAAAATGTATAAATTTTACAGTAAGACCAATTTGAGTGTAGGAGGACTAGTGAAGGATAAAAATAGGGATTGGGTAAAAAAGAAATTTGGAATTAATACACAATTCAGAAAGCAACTATAAATCTACTCACTGCAAGTCTTTCATAAGAATTTCTAATATAGTCTCTTCAGACAGGGAAGTAAATGTGAAATAAATAAAAGGAAAAATCAACAATTTTATGACACCTCCTAGAAGGCAAAAATTATCTTCCAGTCCAATTATCCTTCTACTGGACTTCAGTGCCTTTGTTTTATGAATGAACAGCAAAAGCAAATCAGATGTCAATAGATGATGTTTCATGCTTGTACATCAAAATTTCCAGGAGAAACAACAAAGCTTTGATATTTTTCCCAATGGCTTCTATTTTTCCACCACAAACCAGAATGATCCCATACCTATATCCTATTAGCCTCAAAGAGACTTAAGAGGCGGTGAATCTTTGCCCTTCCCTGAGCTAGCCTGTTAGACTAAAGGTGGAAGAGATCATAACAAGCAGAGACAAGGACAGTGGAGTCAGAAAGAAACAAAGGTTTGAAGTAGGCTCAGGAGGGAAGCTCACTGGTTCCACTTATTGGGGAGAGAATATAAAATTATTTTAATTTCTTCTTTTCCCATGAAGAAGTTATTGAGAAACCATCCTCTTTCTTAATCATCCCATATATTAAGCATTTTATCCAAAAAAATAAGAAAAATCACCTTTAAAAAATGCTGACTGCTGTTACTAATCAGTTTTACAAGAGGTAAGCTTAACTTTTATCAGAAACCTAAAGCTTCCTAAAATAATTTTCCATCCATATCTGTTTGAGGGTAGGTAATTTATTATCTGTTTCATTAAAAGGAACAAATACTCCTGAGAAGATAAGATTCAAGATAACCATAGTCAAATTAAGTATTTTTTGATATATGAGCAAGAATCAATTAAAAATATAATTTATATCTAAACTCAGTAACAGTAAAAATGACAACCTACTAAAGAATGAACCTAACAGTAAAATACATATGACTCATTTTAAAAACAACTAGAGAAGTTTACTAAGATATCAAAAAAGGGCTAGATAAGATATACTGAGCTCCTGGATATTTGGTCTCAAAAATAAATATATTAATCAAATCAATACACTCAAGAACCAATACGAAGAAAAAATGTCAGCAGGATTTTCATCAGATCACACAAGTTTACATTAAAGTTCACTAAAAAGAGAAAATGTTCGAGAGCAGTAAAGATTTTTTTGAAAAATAAGACCAATAAGTGAAAATTCACTCTACTAAATATAAAACAGCACAAAACGACACTAATTAAAATAGTTTGGAACTAGTATAAAAATGGAGCTATAAATCAATGGAATAAAACATACCATGCCCAGAAATAAATCCATGTAAATATTAAAATTTGACAGATGATAAAGATGGCATTTCTAATCTTTAAAAGAACAAAGTATTCAATAAATGAGACCAACAAAACTGTCTAAAATTCTAATATATCATCAGGAAAAACTGAAAAGATTAATCATCTACATTATTTGCAAAAGCATAAAAATTGGCTCAGCATTTTCAGACATCTGTAGAAGTTATCAAAATTTTATATCTTCATACTCTTCAAATCAACAATCATATCTATCCTATGGAAATACATGCACATATGCACAAAGATGCATCCAAAGGATGTTCATGATATCGGTTTGTAACAGCAAAAACAATAGAAGCAATTAGTTGGGTAATTAATAGTTTAATAACGATATGTCCATAACATGGCATAATAAACCGTAAGTAAAAGCATAGAACTATATGTATTAAGATGAGAAGGTCTGTAACATATATGCTAAGTGAAACAGGAAAAACTAAGTGTCAGTAATACCATTTAAATTTTAAAATATAAAATGAAATTCTGTGTCTATGTAAATGCAAAGAACAATCCAGGATGATATGTATCAGTTAACAGGGGTCCCTACAAGAAAAAAAAAAATGGAATTGAGGTCAGGTATGTGAAAGAAAAGTTTTAATATTCTATAGTTTATTTGTTTCTCAACAAACATAATATTTCTCTCCCTCTCCCTCCTTTCTTCCCTCCTTCCTGTATAGATAGTTCTTTCTTACAATCTGAGAGTACTAAGAAGAGCCCATAAATATCAAAGTGACATACTTTTCCAAGTTGGGATACTGAGGATAAACATAGTGTCATGGTTTTAGTAAAATCAAGAATGAGATAAGCAAAAAGAGGCTTGACTACCTTAATACTACGAAAGAGAGTAACGAACCCATTAAGCCATCCCCAACTCAGCTCTCAATGTGTAAAAGCAAAGCTTTTTGAATGAAACTGATTTCATCACCACTACCAGGAATGAAACTCAATTACTTTAAGGCCAATAGGGAAATCCCATTCCCCTTGCTACAGGACTGATTCAGGAGGAAGAACTGTCACCCAGTTGTCTAGACTTCAATCTCCATTTCCTATGCATAATTACTAGATCCAAGGTGGTCCAATTGTAACAAAGCTCTGGATTCTCCTTCCACAGTATGGGAGAGAATGCTTTCGTTCCTGCTAGATGTGAAGGAAGAAATATAGAGCCATGGTTGCTACACACAGTCATCTTAAAACCATACAAGAAATCACTCTGAAGATAAAGCACTTTCATGCCTTCTTCATGGAAAAGGGCCAAGCACAGGGCCAGAAAAATAGTCATGGCTCTGACTGAAACTGACTGAAGGTCACTCTATCTCAGGATGTATCAATTAAATAGGCTAATAAATAACTTTTATTTCTGCAGCCCGTTTAATTTGGTGTTTCCATTATTTGCATCTGAAAGCATCCCAGTTGATGGAATGGGATAAGTAAAACTTAACAACACTTCTTGACCTTTTGAAGATTATAAAGAATTCCATTTTCTTTATCTATCCATATTGATATTATATCCCCAATGATATTTATATTGAATATTGACTATTCCCTACTGATGATAGGTTGCTTGCAAATTTTATCACAAATTATGTTCAAAGAAAATCTTTGTGTGTACTTTTCAGCATTCATATTAATATTTCTATAGCATTCCTAGATATTAAATTACTAAATCATAGAGTATTCCTACTTCTCTGCCTGTCTTCTCGCCAATAAATTATTCACAACCTTGAGAGATAAGACAAGCCAAAACAGCCTACAAAGAAAGCCAAGATAAAAGAAATCAAAGAAGATACAAACAAATAGAAAGATATTTTGTGTTCTCTAATTGGAAGAATCAATATAGTTGAAATGACCTCACCACCTGAAGCATTATACAGATTTAATGCAATCCCCATCAAAACCCCATCGGCATTTTTTAAAGAAATAGAACAAAAAAAATCATAAGATTTGTATGGAAGCACAAAAGCCCCTGAATTGCAAAGTCATCCTGAGAAAAAAGAAAGAGGCTGGAGGCATCACTCTGCCTGACTTCAAATTATACTACAAAGCGACAGTAATCAAAGCGCATGGTATTGGCAGAAAAACAGACACACGGACCAGTGGAACAGAATGAGGGCCCAGAAGCAAACCCATGTGGGCAAAGAATTTTTGACAGAGGAGCCAAAAACATACAGTGGAGAAAGAAAAGCCTCTTCAATAAATGGTGCTGGGAAAATGGAAAAGCCACCTGCAAAAGAATGAAACTAGACTGTTGTCTCTCACCACACCCCAAAGTTAACTCAAAATGGATTAAAGACCCGAATATAAGACCTGAAACAATAAAATGCATAGAAGAAAACATAGGAACTAAACTCAAGGACCTTACACTTAAAGAGGATTTTATAAATGGGACTACATCAAACTAAAAAAGCTTCTGTACAGCAAAAGAAACCCCATCAACAAGGTAAAGTTACAACCATCCGAATGGGAAAATATATTTGCAAGCAACGGCTCTGATAAGGGCCTAATAACCAAAATATACAAAGAACTCATACGACTCAATGGCAACAAAAAGCAAACGATCCAATTAAAAAATGCGCAGAGGACCTGAACAGATACTTCTCCCTGGAGGACATACAAATGCCAGCAAATATTTGAAAAGATGCTCAACATCACTAGCTATTAGGGAATACAATCAAAACCACAATGAGATACCATCTCAAACCAGTTAGAATAGCTGTAATCAACAGGACAAGTAACAACAAATGTTGGAGAGGATGTGGAGAAAAAAGAACCCTCATATACTGCTGGCGGGATTGAAAATTGGTACAGCCACTAAGGAAAACAGTATAGAGAGGTTCCTCACACAACTAAAAATTTGGGTATTTACCCCAAAGACCTGAAAATCCATATCCGAAAAGACATTTGAAAAACCGATGTTCATAGCAGCATTATTCATGGTGGCCAGGATATGGAAGCAACTGAAGTGTCCTATGATAGATGATTGGCTAAAGAAGCTGTGGTACATATATAAAATGGAATATTACTCAGTCATAAGAAGAGATGAAATACTGCCCTTTGTGACAATATGGATGGATCTTGAGATAATCATGCTAAGAGAAATAAGCCAGACAGAAAAAGTTGAAAATCACATGATATCACTTATATGTGGGATATAAACCTAAAAGCAACAAATGAACAGGACAAACAGAGACTTATGGACATGGAAAATAGACAAGTGGTTACCAGAGGGCGGGGGAAGAAGGGGAAGATAGATGGGTAAAAGGAGTCAAATATGTGGTGACAGAAAGAAATCTATCTATGGGAGGTGAACACACAATGTAAATATATATATGCCTTACTGTTAAAACGTACAGCTGAACCTTATCGTATTTCATTAACCAATGGCACTATAATAAACAAACAAATAAATAAAGACGAGATAAACTTCTACAGAAGCTGCATTATAATAAGCGTTTGCTGACTGATTTCAAACTTGACAACTAAGAAAAGATGCCTCACGTCACCTGCCACTCTTAAAAGAACACTTTGGTCAAAGAACAGAAATCCATGAAGGGCTTAGAGGTTGACTATGCGTTTCCATGGAACCATATATAACTCAATACCTAGCTATCCAGTGTTAGATATATAGATCAAATTGACAGTATTTGAATTGGGTGTTAATGGACCATTTTCATCACCATCAGTAGAGTAGCTATTTATATCTATATCCTACCTTTTTTCCCCCTCTCTCTGTCCAATGCACAACCTTTGATGCACAATATCTGAGGAAGACAGTCTCTCAGTTTTATGATTAGGCCTCCTCCGATAATCTTACCTACACCTTACTCCACCCATGTGGAGTAATCTCACCCATAATCTCAATTCTAAACATCTCACTTTCCAATCAATATGTTCTATTTTTCAAGTCCATTATCCCTAAAAACTCAACTCAAACAATCTTTTGATGTAGCTGGGACCTATAATCCAAATTTATTTACATAATTACATCTGTGCCCATACACTCTACTATGATGGTTAATTTATAACAGCAACTTGACTGGGCCACAAGAACTCAGATATTTAATTAAACATTATTCTGTGAAGGTGTTTTCACTCACCTCACCCCCAGGTAGTTCTTACTTCCTCCTTGAGCTGTTCAAATTACTAAATTGTAACTACTTCCCTACATACTCCCTTGACTTCATTGCCCATAGATGGTGTCATTATTCTCAGCGAAACTCTAACCCTGAATAAAAACAAATTCTCTGTCAACTCATGCCTGTAGCTATACAGCTGAATCAATGTAGCAGGTGAAAAACACAATCATGTTGAGTGGTCACCTTAAATTTGTTAAATTTGTTACCACCAACCTCAAATGGGCCCTTATTTTTCCTAGCAATTCTACAACTTTTCACTAATTGTTTACTATCCTCCCCTTCTATTGCATACCTTCTCTTCTCTACTTAAACCTATCCTATCTCCTCCCCATCCTCACTCTCAGCTTATGACCTTGCCTCAGATTTCACTTAAGCAAACAAAAAAAGACTTTACGCAAGCTCCTACCTTGAAATTTATGTACATAATTACATCTATGCCCATATAGTCTACTGTGATGGTTTATTTATAATATCAACTTGATTGGGCCACAGAACGCTCAGATATTTAGTTAAACATTATTCTGGGTATGTCTGCGAGGGTGTTTCTGGATATTATTAACATTTCAATCAGTAAACTGAGTAAAGCAGACTACCCTCCCCAATGTTGGTGAGCCCCACCCAATCTGTTAAAGATATAAATAAAACAAAAAGGCTGAGTAAGAGAGAATTCACTCTGCCTAACAGTCTTCAAGCTAGGACATTAGTCTTTTCCTGCCTTTGGACTCAGATCTATACTGAAACATATACATATATAGGTATATATATTTCCCATGAACCATACTAGAATCAGCTAGCTACAATAGCATCTCCTTTCACTTCTTCCATTGTCTCTTAAGCCACTGTATCCATTCCACCCCACCAAATGGGCTCATATCAAGGTTATTAATGACTTTCATGTTGCCAAATCCTATAGTCAATTCTCAATCCTATGTGGCTCAATGTACCAGCAGTATATGACACAATTAATCATACCCACTTAGAAACACTTCATAGCAGTCCCCTTTCTGGTACCAAGGACTGGTGCTCCTATGAGAACCTGATGCCTGATGATCTGAGGTGGAGCTGAGGTGGTGATGTCAGCCCTGGGGAGTGACTGCAAATACAGATGAATCTTCGCTCCCTCCCCTGAAGCTCACCTGCCACTGTACAGCCCAGTCCCTAATAGACCACAGGGTGCAGCCCAGGGATTGGAGGCTCCTGCTTTATTAGGCTTCTGTGACAATTGACTCTCCATCTACATCAGTAAGACTTCTTTCTCAGTATCATTTTATGGTCCTTCCTTACCTCGCCAATCTCTAAACATCACAGCATTCCAGATTCCGGTAACAACATTGTTCATTCTCTTTTCCATCTACAATCACTCCCTTGAAGATCACATCTAGTCTGATAGCTTTGAAATTATTTGTAGTACACAGATGATTTCCAAAGTTATATAAACAGCCTAGACGATTCTATTCAATGACATCATATCTGAACTGCCCTACCTAAGCCCACCTTCAACTTCCTAAAAATTAACAGAGGGAAGTACTCTGACTTAAAGACTGCTAAATTTGCATCTAAAGGATTGTATTACCCATTTCCCTGGGAGTAGTATCTTTACATACTCAAAGCTATCCAGAAAACAAGTCGCATTCAGCCAGAAAGAAAAAAAAAAAATTAAGGACTGAATGATTTGAACTCCAGAAACCCAACATAATTTGCTAAATTACACAGATTAGGTTATTTCCCTCGACTCTGTTGTGTAAACATGGAGTGGCTAACCTGCAGCAGTAAAGACCCCATAGAAAGGATAGAATCCCAAGGGCTCACAAAAGGCGGGGAAAGGAGGGGCAGGGAAGCACACTTTCTGACAGCTGAGAAGTTCTGCAAGCAGTCGGGGTTCATTTTCCTGGGTGGTCGGGAGGTGAAAAGAAGGATGTCCATTTATAAGGACACACACACACACACACACACACACACACACACACACACCCCACCCCATGCCTCCCCCAGAGGCCTGCTCTGTGAAACTGAAACAGCACCTCCGAAAAGGCTACAGCGAAAGGCCAGGGTCTGGGGCTGGCGGAAGCAGGAGTGGGGAGGACACATTACCCTGAGAAGAGCCAGTTTAACGGGTCTTCTTCAGCTGGATGACCTGTGGAAAGCCACGACAGAAGGGCCTGGAACCCAGGCATCCAGGCTAGACACCAACTTAAAAGGGTTTAATCCCACTCTGCAGAGTGCACGCGGGAGCGTCACGGCGCACACAGTACACATCAGCTGTCGAAGACCAACCTTCCCCACCCCTTTCGCCTCGCCCCGCCCCGTCCCCCGCTCCGCGGCATTTCAGCTCTCCCATCACAGCCCAGTTGACTATGGGCGCACATGCGCAGGTGGCTCTCGCTGCTGCTAAGCACCCTGGGAAGTGTAGTCTTTGTGTGGGTGCTGGTGGGCCGCCAGAGTCCTACATCCCCGCGGAACCTGGAGAAGTCAGAACACTCTCTCCACCCCGATCCTTATATCCATCTTCACACTAGTCCGGTCACCTCGCACTCACGCTCCATACCCACGCGCGGGGCTTCAGTCAGGCGCCCCGAGGGAGAACCGAGACCCCCTCTTCCCTTCAGCGGGCTGTGCTGGAGGAGGCGGGGTCCACTGTCCGCCCCCCGCCGCCAACCTCCCCGCCTCCCTCTCCCCTCCCCGGCGGGTGTCGGGCCGGTGCCCGAAGAGAGACAGCGGCCCCCGCAGCGGCCGCAGGAGGGGGCGGCGGCGGCGGTGGGCGCCGCAGGCGATGCCCCTGCCCGGCTGCTCCGGCGGCGGCGGCGGGGGGCGGTGCGATACGCGGCGGCGGGGAGCAGGCGGGGGGCGGCGGCTGTGTTGGCTGCAGCAGAGGGGCCGAGAGCTGGCGGCGGCGGCGGTCGTGAAGGGCATCGGTGACGGCGGTGATGGCAGTGCTGATGTGAGTGTCTGCGGGCTGGGGACCCTGGTGCTGCCGAGCCCGAGGCGGGCGGCCCGGCGGCGAGCGGGAACGGGAGGCCAGGGGCGGCGGAGGGATGCTGTGTACGCGGTGCAGAACTGGGTATGCCGCCCGCCGCCGCGGACCGTCCGGTAGGGCAGGAGCTCGCGCTGGGGTGGCCGGCGCCGTGGGAGCCGAGCCCGGTGTGGGGGTCCCGGGCGGAGGCGGGGGCAGCGCAGGCCGAGGGGCGTCTGCGATTGTTCTCAACACCCCTCCCCCACTCCACCCCGTGTGTCTGTTTGTCACTTGCAGCTGAAGATGGAAAGAGCCAGGCGAAGGGGAGGCGGCGGCGGCGGCGGCGGCCGCGGCCGCGGAGGCAAGAATGTAGGGGGCTCTGGCCTAAGCAAGAGTAGACTCTATCCCCAGGCCCAGCACTCCCACTACTCCACTACGCGGCTTCAGCCACCCCTAATCAGCCTGGGGGCGCAGCCGAAATCCAGGAGCTGGCCTCCAAACGAGTGGACATCCAGAAAAAGAGGTTTTACCTAGACGTGAAGCAAAGCTCCCGGGGCCGGTTCCTAAAGATAGCCGAAGTCTGGATAGGGAGAGGCCGGCAGGACAATATCAGAAAGAGTAAACTGACCCTCTCCCTGTCAGTAGCAGCGGAGCTGAAGGACTGTCTAGGGGACTTCATCGAGCATTACGCCCACCTGGGCCTGAAAGGCCACCGGCAAGAGCATGGCCACAGCAGAGAGCAAGGCTCCAGGAGGAGACAGAGGCACTCGGCACCCTCCCCACCCGTCTCCGTGGGGTCTGAGGAGCACCCTCACAGTGTCCTTAAAACAGACTACATAGAGAGGGACAATAGGAAATATTATCTAGATCTGAAGGAAAATCAGCGAGGTCGCTTCCTAAGGATTAGACAAACCATGATGCGGGGGACTGGCATGATAGGTTATTTTGGCCACAGTTTGGGCCAAGAGCAGACTATTGTCCTCCCAGCACAAGGAATGATTGAGTTTCGTGATGCCTTGGTTCAGCTAATTGAAGACTATGGCGAAGGGGACATAGAAGAACGAAGAGGTGGAGACGATGACCCACTTGAACTTCCAGAGGGAACTTCTTTCAGAGTGGACAATAAAAGGTTCTACTTTGATGTGGGCTCTAATAAATATGGAATTTTCCTGAAGGTAAGTGAGGTGAGGCCACCTTACCGTAATACTATTACTGTTCCATTCAAAGCTTGGACAAGGTTTGGGGAGAATTTTATCAAGTATGAAGAAGAGATGAGGAAAATTTGCAACAGCCATAAAGAAAGGAGAATGGATGGCAGAAGGGCCAGTGGTGAAGAACAAGAATGCCTCGACTAGAGTGAAATTGAACTCCATCAGGCAAAATTTAAAATCATAAATTGGCTAAAAGTACTGATCTATAATCATTTGAAGAAGTTTTTCCTCTTTTTTGGCCCTTTGTTATTAGTAATACCTCTAGTAGTTTATACTTCAAGGAGTCTGATTTCCATGTTATGTTATGCATAGTATGCTATAATTCTTATGGGAATCCCAACCTTCCCAGAGCTAAATAGTTTAGCTGCTTCATCTGCTCCAGACCATTGAAGTATGCAGATCAGCACAAAATGTGACATTCTGACCTTCTAAATACCATAACTTAAGACTTACATTGCACTATGAATAATCCCGAAAAAAAGATACATATATTTAATATGGAAGTGTGAATTACTATTTAACAAGTTCCCCCAAAAAGTATTTCATTCTTACTTCATTAAAAGCTGCCAAGTTTACCTGTAGGACAGTTACCACAGAAACAGAAATTGACCTTAAGTATAGTATAAATATATTTACTAATGAAAGTACAAGTAGAAGTATATTAATTGTCCATTGGATAACAACATTAACCAGTACCATTAAAGAATCAAATCTTAGAGTTACTATAGTATTCTATAATTTCAAATTTTGTGGTAACCCTACAGTTTATAGTTGCCATATCAAAGCCATAGGAGAGTTTTAATTGGTTATTCTAAGCTAGTTACAATCCCATCTACACCTCTGCTTATTGTATCACATATCTTTACTGACTTTCAAAAGTTTCAGGAATTACTTTTATGTCTCTGTTGAGTGGGAGGCTTCATCCTATGGCTTTGCTATGGAAATTTTGGTGTTTTAGCTTTTCATGCTAATTTGAAGGTTGTGAGAGGTTTCTTCCCCAAAATACATCATGGACTCAAGGTGTTATATTTTATGCTTCTTTAACACTATTTCTGATGGGTTGGTGCACCAGTTAACTGATAAAAAATACATCTGTAATAATATCTTTTAGTAGCACTTTTGCAATTGCTTCCCTTAAAACCGTGTCAACACTTCCAGTACAAACCTGACTTTTACAGGTGTTTTAATTTTAGGGGGAAAAAAAGGTGGTTTTTTTTTTTTTTCTAAAAAGTAATTAGAATATAAATTTTCAGCCTGGGAAAAAATATTATTTGAAGATTGATATAAACATATTTGAAAGGAAAATTCAGGCATTTTCCAAGGTGCTCTTTATAATACTTAAAAAGGTTTACTTTACACAAGACTCACCCATTTACCTATATTAATTACTTTCCAGGAAGTCCCAGCAATTTTTCGAGACCTAAGCAATTTTTTAACTGAGTGGATATAGTATATATCTGTACCAACCCACCCTGTGTTAACTGACTGAATTTTTATCTGTTGAGCTGCATTTTATTCTGAATGAAACTACTGTGGCTTTAATTTGGCTTTATTCCCCTCCCACACATAAGTCCATATAATCATGTTTAAGAGCCAGACACTGATTTCAACCCCCAAATATAGCTCTCATTGATGAAAGCTGGCTGCATGGATTGAGATCAGAATATAGCTCTTCTTTCATATGCTATTAGTAATTCAGTATTATTTTAACAATCATTCCTTCAGATGTTTGTCCCCAAATACATTTAAGATCATTAAGAAAACTTTATGATATGAATTAAGAAACTAATTCACTGGTTTATGATTCTTAAAAACAAGCAATCAGTAATCCAGACCTATGCTGGTGTTGGTTTGCAGATTGTATTTCACGTTTTCTCAAGTAGTATGAAGAAATGTCATTAGTTCATTATAATCGTGGACCATCTGGATAACAATGGAACAACTGAAGGTTAAAAAATAATGTTAGTTCTAGAATTAATGGCACATGGTGGGTATTGAGACTCTAAAAGTAGCAAGGATATTTAAACAGTCCTAACTGTAAAATAACTAATGTAGGCTTGATAAAAGTAGTTTTTGGTATATGAAGGAGCAGTGTGCACTTGAATTACTGTACTACTGATTGTTATTGCTGCCCATCATAGTGCCTATTAATAATAACCTGTCAGATTTTGGCAAAACTGGAGCTGTGAATATTCCAGTATTTGAGTGTTCCTATCACTACTGTTGCGACTATATACTCTTAAAAAACCTTCCCTTCTAAAATATTTATATCCATTAAGTCTAAATAATTTTTTTGGTTTTTAGTCTGATAAGATTGAGTGTGTGTCTATATATATACATGTGTATGTACATATGAATTTTATATATATATACATACACACAATATTATGTCAGACTTAAAGGTAAATATCTTTAATTCATTGTATATAAAGATTAGTTCAATCTTGCATAAATTATTTAAGTAAAGAATTAGTAAAGCAGCCACATTTTCTACATTGTATGTATACTTCAAAGTTTTTACCATCTCAAAGCTACAAATTGGATAGATGCATATATACTATATATACTGGCAATTGAATATACTTTAGAATCATTAAGCCTTATGCCAGTCCTTTTGTTTCATGTTTTCATAGTTAATGTATTCATTGAAAAATGAAATGATGCTATGATTATTTTGATACTTAAAATTCTCAATCATTCATTAGCCATAATCAAATAAGATCCAGTTTAAAACTCTGATATTAAGACATGTATTGCCATGTATCTTATAAAATAAGCTACTATTATTTGTGCAATATATATTTTATCGTCATTTGTGACATAAATGGAGCTGCAAGTGTACATGGTCTTCAAAATAATAGGATCCCTGCCTTGAAGACATTAAACTCTTAAGGCAACCGGATGTTAGAAGTCAAAAATGAGCATTGAAGTTAGTAATCAAAATTACTAGTTCACTGTATAATTCTAAAACACTGATGATGTTTGCACATAATCAAGCATAATGTGGTACAGACTCAAACTGTAATAATATAAGCTAATAGTATGAAATTTGGAAACGGGTTTCTCATAATAGTTGGCAGTGTGCTCCTAGCAATTGAAAGCAACATTAATCTGTTGCTTATATGCAAAAGATGCAATGTATTATAAAAGTATTAACGTTCTGCCACATTTTATAATTTTTCTTGTTAAAGCCCCAAACTGCCATGTCCCTTAAACTTGAGTCAAACACAAGCTTATTTGCACTAAAGAGCATGGCCAAAAAATGAATGACAGGGTGGAAAAGCTAGTTGGAACCTCTTGAAGTAATTGGTTCTAATGGGAGAATTTCACATTTGTCTATTTGAAAGCTATATGGTCCAGGCAGACAATCTGTCAGTTCACTAATTTAATAATGCACTTTACCTTTTGTATATAAAAGATGTACATTTATGCCACTTGACGGGTAGGATGTGTTTCAATAACTATGTAGTTAGAATCTGTAGGGTGATCTCTTGCATGCATATGCTTGTGTTGGAACTGATGTAGTAACAAGTTTCCATTAAATTTGTAATGCATAAGGGTAGAAGATGCTTTTGAAACAAATCCCAATACATTTAACAAAGAATTTTAAAGTAGAGTTCATATTTGTATTTTTAAGGATTAGAATCAATTAAAAAAAAAAACTTTCTAGCCCAGATTAGTATTATAGGTGAGACTATATCTAGTTGAGATTCCCCGTAATACTCTGAAAGTTGATTTTGGGAATTTGGGCTGACAAAAATTTTTTTGATCATTCTGTTTCATTGTTGATATGTGTTTAATGAAAAGACAGTACATGATAACTGTATTAGAATTAAAAGTATGGTTGGCTGATATGGTGTCATTAAAAAAACATTCAGACTAAAAAAGTAAAGTTTCAGAATGAGAAAATGCAAAGAGCCTAATAACAAATGCTAAGATTAATATGATATCATTTCAGAATTTTAAGAACTAACTTTCACCAACCAAAAAGGGTATTGGGGGATTTAGTGTATCCTTCCATCCTAAAAACTCCCTAAGATGTACATTTGAAAACTAGATAATTGTTGCTTAATAATAGGTTGTATGTACTTTACTAAGAAACACTGTGTACTAACAATTTGAGAGTATGCTATATTTACTGCATTCATTTTATATCTATGGATAAGAATACATTATAAATACTCATCCTATCTTAATATGACCATGTATTTATATTGTAATTTTGCAAATATTTTCAGTAAAAAAACATTTATCTGAGCTGCACAATTTGAAGAGGATGAAATTGGAATATTCCCTCAGACACTCATTTTTAATAAGCAGCTACCATTGAAAGCTGATCTATGTATGACCATTTCGTTTTATGGTTTATTTTAATATTTAAGTGAATAGGACTTGATTTGAATTTTTAAGTGGTGTCCTGAAAAGTTTTTTTCATAAGACTTTTTTCTTGCTTGTTTACAAACAATGTCTTTCATTGGAAGTATTTATAAAAATCCGATTTCAAGCTTTATGTAAGGGCTTTGTTTAGTCACCACATAGTTTGAAGTCTGTCTTTACCAAAGCACCAAAACATCTTTGGTAGGATAAAATCTAAAGCAAACCACAAAGATAAGTTAAAATTGGTTCTATGCCAACAGAATAATACAGGTGTAATATTTATCACTGCCAAATAAGATTCTTAGAATCTACCTGAAGTTTCCTTGAAGATTCTTGAATTTCATAGAGAATTAGTGGCTAATCGCTAGCCTATCAGAGAAAGAGAATAAGGATGTTAGGATGCTGTTGAGACAATCCATAGTTCACAATGTTGTAGCAATGAAGTACAGGGAAAATGTGTTTTTCCCAATTTAATTTCCTGTGAAAGTTGAGTATTTATATTAAGTTACTCTGTCATAAAATAAATATACCCAAATTCATGTAGGTGGCTCTTAGAAAAAACAACATATATCTTAGTATATTTTTTGTATAATGTAAAAAAATAGTCTTGTTTCTTATTTGACATGACTTTTTAAGTGATTTGAATTTATTTTAGTTGTGGTTTTCGAATCAATATTTTTGAATAGGAAAAACAGAATTTACATGCTACCAGTGGGTAGAAAGTGAAAAGTAGTGACCAGTGTTACCAATTTCTTGTGTATCTTTCTAGAGTAACTGCATATATAAGCATAAGTGTATATACATATATTCTTTTTAAACATACAAATGAAAACACTATCCTGTACACAATTTTAGATCTGTCATTTTAAGTGAATTTTTTTCCCTTTTACTTAGATACCATACTTGATCTAGGTAACATAGTATTTAATTTGAATTTTATTATTACACCAAGGGAACCTCAAGGAAATTTTGAATGAATCCCACTGGTATTTACTTAATGTGAATACTATATGTATATATTTGAATATGTATAAATATTCAGTTTACCTCCTCTATCCCTAACCACCTTGTCTTCCTATCTTACCCCTTTTCTTGTCTCAAAAAAAAAGTATTGGTAATAATTTTGGAAAGAGTACAGTTCAGGGCTGACAGGATATTAAATCATTTAACCAAGTGGTATTTTATTAACTATGTTCTCTAATAAAAAACACTGATATTCAAGTTTTAACAAATTATCACTTTTGTTTTCAAAAATGAAGATAGCGTATTACTATTCCTGAACATGTAAACAAAGCTGATTTAACAGTTGCCCAACTCTTCCTTCCTCCTCCCCCCCCCAAAAAAATAATAATTTTCTTTCTATTCACATCAAGGGGGCATTTAAGGTCACCTTTCTAATGACCACCAGGAAATATTACTGTCTGAAAAATTAAATGTCCCATACTTGAACCCTAAAGGATATTATTATCTAGTTATAAATTAAAGCAACTAGAGTAAAAGATCCAATACTAGTGGGAATATCTTAAAGAATATATGGGTTGAGAAACAATATTTTTAATGGATTAGTATCTGAATTTTATGAAAATTTTTAAAAAGTTTAAAAATTAAAGCATTGGTTTAAACTTTAGAATCATATCTCCATAATCAGTGACATAGTTTTCTGTTTGTAGAGTGAAAGAGGTGTTGTTAGAATACAGGATCCTCATATATTTTTAAAGCATAAAAGAGTTGGCATCTTTTATTTTAATGACAACTATCTGCAGAATATATAACGTTGGTGAAGATCTCTAGGCATTTACTTGTTTAAGCTTAAAATGGTTTATATGTATTGTTCCTTAGTTAAAGAGAGGGGTTAAAAGAAAGGTAAATTCATCCTCAAGAATGAGTTTTGCTTAAATTTAGGCTTAAAAAATGTGAATAGTTTCCCATACTTAATTAAAGAGTTTTCTTTGTTGGTGCTCTGCAGAAAATTGTTTTACAAACTTTACCTCCTTTTGAATATCCCTTGTGAGAAATTGCTTATTCTTATTGAGCCTAGCAGCATCTACCAGTAAATAAAAACGTTTGAGTTAGTGCTGCTACAGTGAATTTAGTTTGTGATGTGAACCTGAAGAATACACTCACTTAGATGGAATATACAATTTTTTCTTGAATGTTAATGACTTTTTTCTAAGATCGAGAAGGAGTTGTCTGTCCTCTGATTTTATCCCCTTATACTTGGTTTCTGTAAGTGTATTCTATTCAAAATTTTCATCATTCCCAGAAAATATTAGGAGTAAAGAAAATGGAAAGTGATCCCTAAGAAAAATGTTCTTAGTGTTTGAAAGTGAAGTATAAGATTAGAGGGAAAAGAACTTTTGTTGTTTTTTTGTGGTTATTGAAATGGTGGTATAAATCTGATTATTATATTTGATCTGATTAAGGTCAGAATTTCATCTGAGACTCCTATATTCATAAATATTTAGTGTTTCCTTTTCCTAAGAGAAAAGGGTTCGTGGGCTAATACTCTACTTGAGGATATTAGTTGTTATTTGTTGTAGATGACGATGTTGCCCAGAGAGAGCTAAAAAAAAAGAGAAGAGGAAGGTAGTGGCTCATTATTTTGCTTGCCAATGACAAAAGAACGCGATCTAACAGAAATGAGAGAAATAAGTCATTCTCAAAACTAAATCCCTATTTATTTAACCTTTAAAAGAGCATGTGGAAAAAATAATAAGAGCTAATTCTGCCAATGTACTGCCTGACCCTAAGCAAATCATTTAACTTGTTGTATGACCTTCTTATATGAAAAAATGAACAAGATTGTACTAGAAGCTAAGGTTCCCTCCTACTCTAAACTTTTAAATTCTATATCAATGGAGTGAGAAAGAAAAAATAGATGGAGGATACCAGAATTGGAAAATGTGAGTAAGATAATTATATTAAAAACTACTATAATCAGCAACTTGTGATGATACAAAAAAAAAAATGCAGAAGTGTCAGTTTTATAACATGTATGTATCTCTTTTGCCACACAGAACCAACTACTTGTATACTAACTACATAACTATCCTATGGTTTAATTTTTTAAGAAATATTTTTATTATCTATATGAGGTCTCATTCTCTTTTTAAACATACAAATGAAAACATTGTCCTGTACACAATTTTAGATCTGTCATTATAAGTGAATAGGAGAGATGTAGAAGCATCACTTGTTTCTACACATACTATAATCATTTCTCATGTTCTGCATGGCAAAAGATTCTTAAAATGAACATCACTTCTTGAGATGTCATTGTTTCTGAAATAACCATAAATTTCACTGATACATAACACACTGCAACTACCTTTGCAGTGGTCCCTGAGGATCAAGTTCTGCTTTTGACTCCTATTTCCTTGGTCCTATTGACTGTCCTATGTTACAAATAAAGATGTTTAACAAAGAAAATCAAGGAGGACCCTGAACTGTGAACAGTATGGTTTTGCTTTAGAGGGCCCATAAGCAGTAGGGTGGGCAAAAATATAACATAATAATGAGTTTGTTTATTTGGTTTTAGCCTTGAAAACCTGCAGAAGTTGATTATTGGAGGATAAGAGAAGAAGCGCACAACGTTTTTGTCTTAGGGGCATTTATTTAGTCACCCCAGTCCTCCAGTATGCAGTGCTACCACCACTATCAATAGAGAAGATTAAAAAAAAGTGACATCTTTCTCCTTAGATGTCTCTTTTTGGTGCCTATTTGTTTATCAAAGACAATGCTTAAGAGAAACCAAAGTATATTTCGAAGTGCATATACACATGTTTATTTTGTTAATTTCTTCCCTTCTTTTCCTCCTCATATACTGTAACCTATTGGAAGTAGGTAAGAACACAAATTTCTCCTACTACAACTATGGCCCCGCTCTATCCTATTTATTTATTCAGATGACAATTGAAATACACTAAAGTCTAAAGCTGCTCTTTGAAAATTTAAAAATTGCCCAATGAACTAGATCTATAGACTTTATGCAAGAAGGGTTATTATGTCATACAATTAATCTCAACACTTTTACCATATTTCTATATAACATTTTTAGGATGAATAGAAAACATTCCACTTGGGATGATATGGACTGAAAGGTCAGTTACTCCAACTTTTCAATACACAGTGGTCCTTCAGAAAATATTTTGACTAGCATGATTGACAGGTAATTTCAGAAATGAATTTACCCTTTAGGAAAATTGTGCCATGACCATGTTTAAAGAGAAGGTAATAACAAAAGGAAGAGTCAAAGTGTATTTGTACTAATAACTATGACTTACTGAATACCTACCACATACTAGGAATTGCTGGGCTCCTTATATATACTATTTATAATCCTTACAACAACTCTATTATCTCCATTTTAATATAATTTTCCAGAGGTTTAGAAACTGGTTTGATATTTCAGCACTAATATATTTGAACACAAATGGACAACAAGCCAAAGATTGTGCTCATTTAGGCCATACTGCCTTTAAGACTTATTCTGAAAGTTAGCCACCTAATAAAGCCCAATCTACTGCCAAACAACACTATAAATCTGCCTCAGATTACAGAGAATTAATTTATACAAAACTGTTCTCTATATATGAGGCTAGTTCTACCAAGAGACACTTGCTTATATGAGGGTTCATCTAGTCGATTAAAGTATGGTATTAATAAATACAATTTATTTGATCATTAAAGAATTTACAGATTGAACCTCTAATTTCAACCATTTCAAATAAATGTCAGTAATTTTTTAAAGGCATCAAATGAGAATGTAGATGGCTCATCTCAATTTTAACCTTTAAAAGCAGAGAGGAGACAAATTACTCTTCACCTTGGGTGTACAATCTCATTCTCATGAACCAAACACAAATGGTTATGTTAAATCAGCTGGAAATAAATTTTATCACTATTAGAGTTTTATTGATTTTTTTTTTTGCCACTTTTTCCTGCCATCTTACTCATCCTACATGGTTCATTTTCATATTTAATTACTAAGTTTTCTCTTTTTTTAACAGCAAGATAAACTGAGATGACTGTCCTATTTACATGTAGACATTTTTCTCCATTATTCTAGGCCAGTGTTTTTCAAACTTCAGTGTGCTTAAGAATCATCTAGAGTCTATGGCCATGCTACCCTGAACACACCCAGTCCCGTCTGATCTCGGAAGCGTCAGCCTGGTTAGTACTTGGATGGGAGACCACCTAGGAAGACCAGGTGCTGTAGGTGTAAAAAAAAAAAAAAAAAAAAAAAAAAAAAAACACCTATCACCTAGAGGGTTTGTGAAACCACCTCCAGAGTTTCTATTCCTACTACAGAGTAGGGAAAGGGTGGATGAGAAGAGGACCAAAATTTTGTGA
Organism: Eonycteris spelaea; assembly: GCA_003508835.1. NCBI lineage: Eukaryota > Metazoa > Chordata > Mammalia > Chiroptera > Pteropodidae > Eonycteris > Eonycteris spelaea. The sequence continues at coordinate 6,285,931 of PUFA01000043.1, read as the reverse complement.
TCTGGGGACCACACTTTAAGAACCACTGCTGCAAGCTGATATGATTTTACCTAAGCTATAAAAGATAGTGAAGGAAAAGCTTGGTCAAAACAACTGTGGCATCTTGGTAGAAAGACTTTGGTGCTGCTCACTCTTCCTTGAGAAGTTTATAAATCTTATAATAAGCAACATTTTTTATAAGCTGACTAAAGTTTAGATAAAAAATATTTTCTTTTTATCCTTTCACTACATTTAATAACTTAGTTCTCTCTGATTTTTGGGCAGCTGTCTTGAGATAGTTTTGATAGGAATGAACAATTATAAATCCATATATAAAAAGCTTTCAAATTTATGGAGACTGAAGCATATTTTTAATTTATTAAGTAACTCGTATATAAATCTTAGTAAAGGAAAGTGAATAATTTCTATACTCAATTAATACAACTTTTAATGAACATTAAATATTAGGACTTAAAAAGAAGTTAGAAATAGCCATAATTTTACATGTCATGTAGTTCAAATTGTTTATAATTACTAAAATAGGCTAAACAAAATAAAGGCTAAAGCTTAAAATGCTGATTCTCTCTTAAGATGTGGTAAAAAATATACTAATTTCTTTTAAAAACATATATTTTCAGCATCTTCCTGTGTCTTACCTGATATGTAGATAGAGGAACTACTATAGTGTATTTGTGGTACTTTTTAAAAATTAAAAATTGGACCCACTGATTTCAATTTAGAAATCCTTCGCCTAGACACCCATCGAGCATATTATTTGAAAATGTTACTAGTATATTTAAAAATAATTTAAATTATGTGTGCCAACCTATAGATATTATATAATTACTGTGCTGATCAAAATTAATAAAACCATATATATATCCATACAGTTAATATATATGACTATATTAGAGCTGTCATTCTAGTGAATCACATCCCATTGGAAATACTAAATTCATTCATTTGGTAGTTCTGTAAGTTCATTAACTTCTTTTTGCAACTACTACCCATTCAGTTAGTGTTCCAAAACAATGAATGAATTTCTAATTGTGAGAAATATTAACTGCTGACATATGAGAGATAGTGACCAACTCAAAGGGATCATTACAGGTGATATAACATTTTAATTCTCCATCCTGACTGTATTATAGCTACAGTTTAAATCTTATGTTTTAAAAAATTTAAGTCTTTAAAAAAATAAAAAATTAAAATAATTTAAAAATTAAGTCTTAGAATTATAATCTGAGTAGGCTTCAGACAGAATAGAGGTAGTAGGTTTATAGATTTCAGCTCAACATGAGAGCTAACTTCAAGAAGTCTTGTTACCTCCCCGTTACTGGACTTATTTAAGGCAGAGACGACATGCACTTAATGTAAGATGCATAAAGGGAAATGTCAGGAAAAAATTGGATTGTTACTATCTTAAAGATTCTTTTTAAATCTGGAGATAGAATTTTGGGACTACTAGTTGTAACTTAAGGATTTCTGTTATTTACCAGGTTGAATAAAGTGTGATATCAATTTTTGTGGTATTATTCTGAAAACATATTAAGTAAAAGCATTTCTTCCCACACCTTGTTTTTGCAAAACAACATAAATAGTTTTCAAAATTTCATGAGCTTTACTAATTAAATGAAGCAGGCTAGGTTTTATGAAATTCGCCCTGCAAAATTCATTCTAGCTTTTATAATTTTTATAAGAAAATTTTCACTTTTAATCATTTTTTTCAGGAACAATTATGTGAATAAGTTTAGTATTTATATTGCTATTTCAGAAATAACCTGCTACAGGGTAGTACAGTAAATTGGAAAACCAATAATTGGATATTATCAAATAAAGTATATCTTTATAAAAATCCAGATTAAATTCTATTTAAAGGTTAAAGCAATAAAATATTTTCATTCTCCATTTTTTTCTTCCACTAATTTAACTTAAGATGGAAAAAAAACATAGTTTTTTGATTTATCTTAAATTTTCAAAATTAGAGAACGAGTTTCCAAGTAGGTTGATTATTGCTGCAAACAACGTGTGATTTTCTCCTTGAAAGTTTGAAGGCTTTGTAAAAGGCAGAAGAGTAGCTGTGGCAATAACAAATAAATTCAGGGATCCAGAATGAACCAATATAAAACTCAGTTTTCACTTTCAGGGTCCACTTTTTCTTGTCACTTCTTCCAGTCATCTGTGCTTTCTCATGATACTGTAACATTTCCAAGTTTTAAGTGAACAAATAATACCTTTTAGAGAGATCTAAATTGAAATGTATTATACCAAAGTCTATAAACTATATTACACATTCCTAAATACTTAGCTAAGTAAATTTTGCTATGTACAAATATTAAGTTTGTGAATGTGTATGTGTGCGAGTAAAATTATAAAGAGCCTAGTTCTTCCCCCACCCACCCCTCCCTGCCTCTGGAGAAGTAATGATAAATTGGTTTCATCTTGTTTGTTACTACAATTGATTGGCTGCCCTAAAGTGTTATATTGAGAATTTGAAATCTGCATCTAGAAGGAAAGAGAGAAGACCAACATTTATGTCAACTACTTGCTATTTGCCATCCCTGCATTGAAGCTATCAAAATTCTCAGTGTAGTCTAAAAATTTCAAACTTAACCAGACAGCTGGCTCTTGCAACACAAACCACCATTTGACTCACCTAGGAATGAGTCTCTTCTAATGCTTCAAAGAGATTGCTTTAATCCAGTAGTCCCTCCCTTAAAAGCAGAGAATCGTCAATGTGCCTCAGAGGAACTCAAAGAATCATGGCCGTAATGATGTCATCAAGAATATCCTTAAGCATTAAACTCAACATTTGTCTGAGTTCTAACCTCCATTAAAATGACAGCAGTTACTCCCTTTAAAATTTAGTTCAGGCATTCTCAACATTAGTGTACACCATGTATTAAAAATGTTGGTCCTGGTTCCCACCACCAAAAATTCTGGTTTGGTTGGTCCAGAATGAGTTTCAGAAATTGCCATTTTTGTCTTGCTCTTTCTGATACAAATGTCTGGAAGCCATTCTTTGTCACGGACTTTGATTTGCATCTTCTTTCCTTTGCAATTCTAGCTGGAATTGTTTAGGTTTTAATACTATCAGCCGTAACACCATGGGATAATGATTTTTTGGTTATGCTATTAACAGGTAATATCTTGAGCTTACTTTAAGCACAGAGAGTCTAAATGCATAAATCTAAGTATTTAAGATTTTGTACTCATTTTGGCTAGGTTTGTGGCACCGATCACTGGTAATGCTAGTTTCTCTCCCATCTCCTAAGCTCAGATTCAAACTACTTGACACATAACCACTGACCACATGCTCCCCAGATTTCATAACCAAACCATTATGAGCCTTTCCAGCTTGAGTCAAATTCACAAGTGATTAGTCTTTTGCCTTCTCACAGGTTGACCATATAAATCTCAAATGAATTTTCTCAATGATTTTTTTTAGATATAAACTTACAATTTTTTAAAAGCAGGAAAAATATCTTTCATCTGAATACTTCACTTTTCTAGTCTTATTCACCTTTTTAAAATTGTGGTTTTTGAAAAAACACATACTGTATACGGCCATGCTACCCTGAATGCTCCTGATCTCAGAAGCTAAGCAGGGTCAGTCCTGGTTTGTATTTGGATGGGAGACCACCTAGGAAGACCAGGTGCTGTAGGTGTAAAAAAAAATAAAATTAAAAAAAAATACTTTATCATCTTAACTGTTTCTTATTATTAACAATTCTTAACCATTTCTAAGTCTATGGTTAAGTACATTCATTTTGTTGTACAACCAATCTCCAGAACTTTTTATCTTAGAAAACAAACTGTCCATAAAACAGCTCCCCAAACCCCTGCATTATCCCCTGGCAATAACCATTCTACTTACTTCTCAACTTTTTTTTTTTAAAGCAAGATAGTTGCCTAACCCTTCTCCCATCAATAATGGGTTTATACTCATTATCACTTATCTCTTCAAGTATGGTCCCTTATAGTATCCAGTATTGTAATTCTCACATGTAAAAAGATTTAACATTGCAAAGCAGTTGTGCTTATGTTAAGAGATCCTCATAGTCTTTGGGTGACTGAAAATGAAGGATATTTTATCCTAGAAAAAGCTTTCCATTGATTTACAGGGAAAGCTAACACTTTATTCCCCAGGAGATTTAAGGGACTCCAGAGGGATACTTTGTACTTGTTTTGTTTGTGTGTTTGTTTGTTTATTGAAGGTTTGAGGTTAGAGTTACCAGAGCAATTAGGTATGAATTCTAGAATTTCTATAGATTTTTTCTATACATATTCTAGGATTGTTTTCACATTATGTAGTAGATTAGAAAGTTTTCTTGAATTTGACAGTGTTAATGTTCTATAAATGATTTCAAAATCTTGTTTAGTACAATATGAAGGTGTTTACCTTTAAACAGTTTTATCAGAAACAATTTGGAAGGAAATAGCATAAATAAAAGTGCATTTTCTGCAAATGGAGTGTTTCAGATGTTATTTTCAAAATTATTGGCCGTAAGAAAAACCTCAACCCAAGAAACATTCTTAAAAACTCTTATTTTTTCAAGTTTTCTTCAAAAAAATTTTTTGTCTACTGTTAAATTTTTTTCAGGAAATCAATACAGTTTGAAATCCTGCAAGCAATATTCATCTCAATAACCAGAAATGCTACAGTTATGAGTATTATGCCTATAATTTTGACGTAGGGAAAAAAATCTACCCTCTCTTGGTCTAAATTATCTTGGAACTAACACAAAAACTAGTTGGTTGTGATTCTTAAATAATGATAACTGAATCTTCATTTTATGAATTTAACAATTTATAATATCAGTGTATTCATAACAATTTTTTCAGACAAACACAATTTATTTAGAACAATTTTAAATGATTCCATAATTTTTGTTAGCACCCAGATTGTTCTTTAATGATCTGCTACAATATACTGTTAATATTCACTTCAAAGAAAATCTTTTAGAATTAAATCTCATGATTCCTTTGATTTCCATTATAAAATCAGAAATGCGTTCTCAGCAAAGAGAAAAATGTTTTGAGTTGAAACAATGTAGTGAAAGAGTTGTGGTGCATCTGGTTCAGTAACGTACTAAGCAATGACTTTTTTTTCTTTGCAGTGCTCCCATCACTATTTAAGATCTCTCTTCATTTCTTCACCATTATCACTCCGAAATCACAGAAATTCACTTGGTGCCACGCAACCCTCAGGGCACACACTGTCAGCAGCCTAGAACTTAATCTCTCCTCTGTAGTCTCTACCATAAGCTAGGCACTAATATTTTGTCAGTGGTAATCTTTATTTAATATAGTAAACTCCAGCTTGAAAATTCCTCAAGTTCTGAACGTTTTTTGGACAATTACTTACCTACTTTAAAGATTACAACATAAAATTTACTTAGAATAAAGGATGTCTGTTTTGATTTATAATAACTAAAGCTAGTTTGCATTGTTGTTCTTCATTATTATTAAACTGTACTCTTATTTAAGGTATCCTTTGAGTCATTAAGTAACTATGTGCAATTTGGTTTGCTAATCACCATTTATTGTTTGACTCATTTTTTTAAAAAGACCCAAATATTACATTTTATAATGTACCAAGCTGGGACTCTAGCAGTACCTTCCATTTAGGTGATTTGCTTGACTGGAGACATATTACATAAAATCTACATTTTATTTGGTGGAAATTTTTGATATTTTATGTGGAAAAAATCTTAGGTAAACACAGAAATTGATTCTTAAATTAGATTTTCAATCATTTAATTCTAACAAGTTAATTTTAATTTTGTTATAAAATAACTATAAAATGAATGTGAATGCTAAATTACTTGCTATATTTGTGCTATACTGAATAAAGCAAAAACAATTCTAGTTGTATATTTTTGGACTATTATTTTGAGCACTCATGGCATTGAGAGAATCTTAAGGCCTTGCCTTTGTTCTCCTGGTGTGCAGCAATGCGGTACAGAGGTCAGGGTTCTGAGTTATCATTCAGAAACCTTTGCTCTGTGCCTTTTACCTGGCTTGGGGCAAGTCATTTAACCTCTGTGGAGCCCAGCTTGCTTATCATCCATTTGGGGATCTTGGATCAGAATAGATGATCCCTAAGAACCCTTTCAATTTCTGTATCCCTAGAGTCAGTGAAACTTCTCTTAAAGCTACCTTCGACTTCCTTCTGTGGACTTCTCTCTTTCTCCCAGATCCTCCTTGTTTCATCTGACGCTTATTGGCCATCCTTTCCTTCTTGGCATCCTTCATGTTTAGTTACAGTTGCTTTACTAATGTGTTGCCATGTACTGTTTCTAACTTGCCCAGTCCCCTTTTTGACGCTGCCACTCATTTTATCTCTCTCTCTTGGCCCTGTACACAAAAAGCTTTCTAAATAGGCAAGTTTCTAGTCCTAAAAGACTTTTTTTAGACACAGCTTAAAACTCGATTAAGTATAATTAAAATGTTAAACTTAGTTTCCCATACACGCTCCTATCTTCTTAGCTTGAATTTAAGTTTAAAATCGGAAACCGTTTCTTCCTCTTTCCTCCCTTCTGTATGTAGCACTGTGCTGATTGCTGAAATCAGCTCTCTTCACTTAATACCACTGTTGCTGTCCCCGTTTTGCCTTTGACATCTGGTTGCTTCAGGATCACAGTACTTAACAGACAAAATGGCGACAAGTGGGAATGAGAGTGATAATTTAAAAATCTGTTAAGAAATACTATGTCACTTTATTTCGGAGACTGACAAATTAAAGTGTGGTAGAATATGGGATCTTTCGTTTCCTGCACATCCTGAATTTTTCTTTGGAAATGTTCTTTCCCTTCCTTAATAGCTAAATGGTCCTGTTCTCTTTACTGAATGGATAGTCAGTGACTACTCTGTGCCAGGATCTACAATAGGGAATAAAGATACAGTGATTGACAAAATAAAAATATCCCACTGTCATTTGCTTTAAGTGTGCCATGTCCAAAATTATTTGATTCAAAGCAACTTTTGGAGTTTAATCAAACTGTCATTTTTCATTCAACAGATGTTAATCTGATTACCTGCCAGGTGTCAGGCAGTGTGTTGGTATATATGAGAAGTGTGTTTGAAGCTGTCTAAAATGCTGTATGTTATTTTTCCTTTAACAATTTATTCTGTAAATATGATTATCTACATTCTGTTATAGTGCTCGAAATATATTTTATTGATACAAATTTAGAGAACTATAGGATACTATTTTAAACATTAACCCTATCTTCCCATGCCAGATCTCTTTTGATGTCCTAGTATGGAAAGAAGACTTATTTTTCATCTCATGTGCCTACTATATTCAAGTGGTAATGACTTCCTGAGCTCTGGGTGGAAGATGGTTGTGAAGCCCTATGCAGGCTCTTCATAAAAGACTGCTGTGCTTTCTGTGTGCCATAGGGTGTTGAATCGAGGAGAGGTTGAGGAAGGCAAGGAGTAGTGACATTTATAGCACATATTTGTCCACCCCGCCCTAGGCTTTTGTGTACTCATCCTCACTTTAACTTTATTTCATTCTCATCACGTGTACAATATCTTCACAAACGCCTTTTCTCTACGTCTGGATTTACGAAAATCCACCAGTGTTCTCAACTATGAATATCTCACCAATGTCTTAGCCAAAAGAAGAAATAAGCCTGATTCTAACGTGACTGTGTTAATAAATCAGAAGTTGTAATAATTTTCACTGTAGATACATTGCAATGAAGAGCCAAAAATGGATAAATTCGGTTAGTTAACTGGTTCAAAAGATTCATTTGTCCTGAAAGTTTTTCCATAATGGGTCATTAATTCTGAAATATTTTCCAATTGCAAAAAATATGGAATTTTAAATTATAATAATTTATATATAATTTCACAAATTTTTCAGTTATTTCACATATTGTATCTCATTTCATCCTGATGCAAATACTAATTTAGATTAGTTTACTTCAGTATCACTAATCTCACTTAACAGATGGAGAAAACAGGCGTAGGCAGGTTAAATGGCTTGTTATAGATCACTTAACAGTCTAATACCAAGGTTTATAAAGAGCCCACTGCTCATTGAAGCTTTCTTAATAACACTATAGACATTTTAAATGGTAAACTTGACATCAAAATTTGGTAAAATGAAATACATGTTTTTATAGTTAAATGGTTTTTGAAATGCACTCTAGGTATTTTCCTGTTTTAGTCATATTTTTAGGCCTGATTCTGCACTCAGTCTACTATCAGTTTGGGTCCTGACATATCAAGTCATTATATTAGAGCTCAGTATATAAAAACCACTTGTCTAGAATCAGCCTTTTTGCCTATACTTATTGAATCTTTGACCCTCTCTATTATTTAGTCTTACTGCTTATGCTTTCCACCTTAGTGAACCTTCCAGAAATTGATCCTAATGTCTAGCATATAGATAGGTCCTTTCCTCTTCTGTGGACACATCTTGTCCTGGCACCTGCATTGCAGTGTAGCCTTTAAAAATGTTATTTAGAGAATTTAAAAGATAAAACTTCATTGTTTATTTGCATAGTAAGTTCAGTTAACAATTAAAAATCAACTAGAGAATGTTTTCCCTACACTTTTATGAACAAGAGATAAATGACCACATAATAAGTTGGAAGCAGGCTTTTTCAAAAATTTGTTTGAAAGGGATGTTCTGAATTTTTATCAAATTAACTCAAGAATCCACATCTTTATTTATGTCATTATTGGGGGATTATAGTTGTTAACCGTGAAGATTCTAGAGCACCAAAGTATTCTCATTCGCACACAAAATTTAACAATGCTCACCATATTAGATTTACTCAAGCTTTAATAGGATTCAATTTCAATAGGATTAAAAGTATTGTGGTTAAAGCTCTGTTGACTATGAAATTCTATTAAATAAATGACCTTGCTCCTGGTATTCCCAGTTAACCATAACTGTGTAGCATCATGACTGAGGAATTAGCAGGTTGAACTCTAAATTTTTACATGCACATCGAATTTTTCTCTCCTGACATTTTTATGGCCATAAAAGTTTCATATTGGCTCCATCTACACAAATTACCACATAGTTATAAAAAGATCAGTATGCTTAGGATTATCAAGAAGGAGCCTAACGGAAGTTCCACATTTACTTTTTGCTATGAGAGGAATAAAGCAATGATTTTAATCCATTTTCTCTACCTTCTTCTTAAGCAATGCCATAATATCTGCAGTATTTCTAAGTGCTGGGTCCCTCGAGAGTTATCAGGCTTCCAGTGGCCTTCATAAAGATTAGTAAAGAGCGAGACTTTGCTGCCAGGCAGTCCTGGGTTCAAGTCAAAATTCTGTCACTTATTGTGTAACTTAGGGAAAATTGTATAACTTTATTGAGTTATTGGAAGAATTCATTCAATATGCATTCAGTTTATACTTATTAATGACTCACTATGTGCTAGGTAATCGTCTAGGTCCTGAGGATGTATTAATAACAAGTAATGCTCCTTACCTTCACAGAACCTGTAGTCAGCCAGAATTCTCTTAAAGAATTCAATGTCTTCATATACCTGAAGCTGGTAGTAAAGCTTCTGTCACATAATATGCATTTATTAAATATTAATGACATCATTATTAACTCTTCACAACTTATAAAATGGGTCATTCCCCAGAAAGTATTACAAAGTGTTGCAAAATTGGAAAGGCGCCTCCTTTTACCACAGAACTGTCCAGGGTAACAGTAGCAAGGGAGTCTAGCTAGTTATGATCTTTTGAAACTGTTTTCAGATAAATATAAAAGTGTGCAACCGTATAAGCATAAATTTCTTGAACAGGAATAAAAGCATTAACTTTTATAAAAGAAAAATATCATAAATTAGACCATCAAAATTAAAATTTTCTGCTCATCAAAAAACAGCATTAAGAAAATGATAAGCTATCCACAGACTGGGAAACTGGGAAATATAAAAGCATGCTTTCATTGCTGGAGGAAATTAGAACTGCTTTGTTTCTTTTTTAAAAAGATGATTAGGCAGTTTGCATGATTTGGGAACCAACTGCCCTACTACTAAAAGGATTACATTCACCTGTTTCCTAGTATCAGTTTAAATATCTATAGTGACTTAGTGACTTGACAACTTAAGACTTTCTTGCCTAAATTTGCCATCAACTTTGATTTTTTTTTTTTTTTTTTTTTTTTTTGCCTGAAAGAGTCTTTGGAGTAAGGTAACAGATGTTATAACATATGAAAATATCAAAGATGCCATGTGACTTATTCAAAATCATTTAATTAGTCATTTCAGAGCTTGAATTAGACCTTACAAAGTGGCCCTTCCACTGTTCAATGTCTACTCCATTCAGAATGAATGAGAGATAATACTTGGGATTCATTCAGAATATTTATTTTCTTCTCATAGCTAGAAGAATTTTCGTACCTATTTATTTTAAAGTTGAAAACATTATTAGATTAGATTTATAGGTCATTTTTGACCCGGGGGGTGGGGGAAAGCTTTTAGATAATTGATACATACTTTAACCCTTGGTTTCAGGATAGTTAAGAACCATTTTAATGTAGACCCCAGTTACTGTCATAAAGAGTCCCCTACAGATCATCATCTGATTCTGAGCTTTTCTTCATTTCATATAATCTTGAACTGTATTGTCTCCATCTTCTAGTACTTGGTATTCTGTTTTCCTTTGGTACTTATGAACCTTTTAACCTTTTACTATCTCAGATATGTTTACATGAAACATCACACAATTTTCCATTCTATTAACTACCTAAGTTTCTATTGTTCACTCTGGAGACGCAAACAATGTCCTTTAATTTCATTAATTGAGTTTTTAAAAGGAAAATTTTATAACTAAAAATAGGTTATCGTATATCAATTTATTGTTGTTTTACAATTGTGTCAATTTATATTTGTGATTTTTATATCACAATGTCAGTAGAAGTGATCATGATGTGTGGCTTAATAGTTTCAGAGCACTGCTTTTTTTTTTTTTTCTAATTAAGATGTGCCTATGCTTTTCCTTTTCAATCATACTGAATTTTTAATGTGCAGTAAGAAATCACTATGTGAGATGGGAAATGACAATTTGAGAGAAATGAAAGCATTCATTCATTTATTCAATAAATACTTATTGAGTTTCCTCCCATAGGCCAGGCATTGTGCTAGAGAAATTGCTTCCTTTTTTCCCCCTCTAATCTCAAGTGGAGATGATGATGAATAGTAAAATTATATTTTTAAGATGTCTTTGCATGAAATGTGGATTTACAACAGCATAAACATTTGGTGGGTTTGAATTAAAATCACAAAAAGAAATGAATTAGAGAAATAATTATCTGACTTTTGATTACAGTTTTAATTTTGCCCAAGAACAATTGTCATTATTGTAGATAAGTACTATTACTATAAGATATTACGATTTTCTTCTTAGAACCAGTCGAATCTTTTTTACTTATTTATTTTTAGAATTGTCAGATAGTGTAATAAGGTTATTGCTGTAGGAAATTGGGAATTCATTGGATAGTTTGACCCCGAATGTACCTCTTTAAAGATGATGAACATGTGGCTTCTTAAATTTGAAATGGAAGGTAATCGTTATAAATTAGGCCTTGGTCGCAGGTATTCAAAATGGTTTTAATATGTGATATACCATGCATTTACTTGATTATGCACCAAGTAGCATAAGATAAAATATTTTTTCCTTCCTACCTAAATGTATTCAGTTATTCAGTCTCCTTTTAATACTAGTGGTGTATTACTTAGTCCACCAGTATCTACTTATCCTTGAAGAACCAAAAAAAGAATGAAGGCCGTACTGCCATGATCACTTTTAAATAGCATATGAGTCAAGTTTTTACTTCTTTTATGGCTTTATAAACTAGATTATAAAAATATTTATCATATTTTCACTATAATAAATCTAACTTGGAAAACCTTTTCTGTTCTAGGGTTCCAGTGTACGTTTTAAACATGTCTTATGTTCTGTCTTAGAACTGATACATTTAGTATGCTCCATAAAAGAATTGGTCTTCTTTTTCCTTCAGTAGTAAAAAAAACCATTGTGGTTTGGTGCCCTTATTTAAAATCCATGAGGTAAGGTATCAGTCGTGGATCCTTTTCTTGGATATATTGCTCTCTATGGAATGGTGTGAAGAGAGAAGTTTTGAAATGAAAAAAAAGAAAAAAATGCCACCCAACCTCTGATGCTCCAGCAAGAATATTGTGTTTATTAGAAATGCTTTTTAACATTTTGATTAAGTTATCATTTACATGAAATTAAATAATCATATCTTAACGTACCATTTAATCAGTTTCAATGACTATCAATATACAGAACATTTTCCCACCCTAGAAAATTCCCATGTCTCCCTTGCTGGTCAGCACTCCTACCCTCCTCCCATCCCAATTTCCAAAAGCAGTCACTGATCTGATATCTGTTACCACAGCTTTATTTTGTCTATTCTGGAATTTCATATAAATTAACCTGTATTTTTTATAGTTGGCTTCTTTTACTCAGGTTAACAGTTTTAAGATCATCCATGTTGTTGAATTTATCAGTAGATAGTTCCTTTCTATTGCTAATGATACTTTTCTTAAAACAGGTAAAAAATAAGCAGATCTTCACTGAGTTTTTAACTGAAACATACTACTACTAAAATCACAGCATTAAATCCATAGTAATAATGGAGGGGACAAAATAACCTCTAATATTAATATTCAGTACAGTACTCCCAACATTCACACAACTCTCCCACCTTAATTAATGTTATATGCATCAAGAGATACTCTTTTGGGAGATTCTGAATTATTCTATTAAAAACAGAGATACAGAGTGCACTTCAAGCAATTGCAATGGCCATAGAACTGTTACTGTTTTCTTCACTTTATATTTCTGCTTTGACCTTGGAAAGGAAATATGAAAAATAATTGTAGGTGAGGCGATACTTCTTGTGATATCTCTATTATCAAGACATGCTGGAAGGAATACTTTCATTGTTTATTATATAGTGATACCTCAGTAGCATTTATGTACTCAAAATTATATAACAGAGACCTTATGGACTCAGTTTTATTATTGGGCACTCAACGTTGATCCATAATTTATATAAATGAAAGGAGAGTAGATACACTGAAAGCAACATCAGATTGTATTTTTGTTTTTCTAAATATTCTAAATGAATTTCTCTAAATATTGCAATTTTAAGCAAAGGGTCATTGAGATTCTGGGGAATGGCAATAAATTTAAGCAAAGATTATTCTGTGATTCTAGTGGGCCATAGTAAACTGTATACCAATAAATAAATCTAAAGGGTGGATTTCACTATCTGCTGTTGTCTTTTTCAAGAGAACTTTATTCTCACCTAAAAGGAGTCTGAATTTTGACATAGCTAAATAAGGGATTGGGCTGGCCTAACACTAGACCATCTCAATCCTTACCATCTCCACCTTTAAGATTCTAAACTAAGAAGCTGCTGAGCCACTATGTCACATACCAAAGACATGCACAACAGGCACTTTCTTAACTTTATGTTAGTGTGCCGTTTCCATGTTTATACAACTATTCAGCAAGGGAAAGAATACCCATATAATACACAGTGCATTTGTGTGTCAATGGGAAATGGCACACAAATGAAATAAGGTTTGCCATATTACTGAGACAATATTAATAAAGTTTCAGATTATTCTCATTCTCTGAATCCCTCTCATCCACTTACTTTCTGATTTCTTTTGCCTTCCTGCCTACCACTAAAAACACCCACTCTCCTTCTTCCCTCTCATACTTATTTTTTTCCATTGTTCCTAAATTATTTTACCATGTTCATATTTCATTCTGATAATTCCAAAAATACTGAAATGAAATTTCTCGTTAATGTGACCTACTTCAGTGTAGAATTTGGCCTAAGTCTTATTCTTATAAAAAAGCAGTTATGTTTGAAGTACCAAAAAAATCTCATTAGTATAATTTAACCTGTAAAGAGGACTTGCAATGCTATCATACTAAACTTCAAGGATATATGCTCTAAACTATAAAGACAATTAACTACTTTTGAGCAGTATGCATGAATTCTCTAAGCAGTTTATCATCATTTTAGTTGTAGCAATTAATTTTAATTAACTGCCAATAATGTTTGTTGCCATGTGGGACAATGAGACTACAACCATTGTTCCCATTTGAATATGAGTTATGATACCAGTTTAATGTTAAAAGGGTATAAACTTGACTTCCAATGGTACACACTGCTTGAAGGGTTTCAAAAAGTCCTAACATAGCAGAAATTCAAGCTGATAGTAAATCGTCTTCCCCCTTTTGTGTATTTATGGTTCTGGCTAAAAAAATTAGATTTTTGCTTCCTAGCTTTGGAATTAATGTTTTTGTTGCTTCTCAATCAAAATGTTCTAATTAATAGTTATGTTTTTATTAACATGTATAGCAGTTTAAATTAGAGATTCCAACTTAATGTCATAACTATCTGTTTTTCCACTGATGTGTTTAAAACCAGAATTCTAATTTTTACAAGAAATAATTTCATGTTTTCTCTCTTTGAAATTTGAAATGAAGTCATGAATGTAAGATTTGTTCTTCAGGGGACATGTTCATATAGTTGTAAGAGTAAGAACAAACTTCTAGCTACTAAATTTGATGACAATGTAAAATATTATAACATCCACATTACATTGTGTAAATTTAAGTGGATTTCAGAATTTAAAAGACTTTACATGGTCTTATTGCAAAATAAGGAGTAATGGTGGTTTAAAGAAAGCTTTAATATTCACAGTTGTCAAAGGTTCCAAAATATTAAACTTTTGAGTTTAACTATCATTTTTTCTTAAAAATAAAATATTCTTTGAATACTGTGCAGATTCTCAACTTATCAGAAAGGAACCAGTTAGCACAGTAGAGAATTTTAGAGCTGAAAGAATCTTTTGACATAATCTAGTAACTTCAGATTTCATCGGGTTCACTCAAATCACTATCTTCTCAAGGATCTTAGCTTTTCTGCACTAATTTCCAAAAAATAAATAAATAAATTGAAGAACCACTAGTTCCCAATTCCTTTTGCTTTATAGTGTAACTGTCTTTTCATTCCCTTCTGATATTTTTCATAATCATGTAATGATTACAGCTATGAAGATTTTTTTCTTGATTCTTTATGCCTGAATTAGCTTAAGAAAGGAATCGTCTATCATATGCTGAGGCACAACTTTTAATTTAAATACTTAGCAAAAGGAAAGGTGAGTAATTCAAAATTTTACAAGTAGTTTTTGTAGCAGTCAGTCATGTCTTTGGTAGTCCGGAGGACACATACTTTATGGGCTTTGCCATCGTGATTTAAGAGAGTAACACTACCTATTGTATGAGATAGCTAATACTACTTACCCTATTGGAGTGGAGTAGCAAGAGTGGGCAAGCACAGATTTTCAGTTGTGGGGGCAGGGGTGGTAGTGAGGGGCAGTACATTGAGGTTCTTTGTTCTCAATCCTATTTCTCATTCATTAAATCAACTTATTTATTTTGCATACAGCATGAGCTAAACACTCTGCTAGGTCTGTATATAGTGTGACTCGAAGAAGCACATCATATAGATACATAGCATAGGCAATGCTAGATAACTGCTTACAGAACGGGAAAGATACATAAGATCTTTTAAAACCCCGTGAGGCTCCACCACAACACAAGCAATTTATTAACTTTGCCATTCTCGTGGCGATACAATGAGAAATAACTAACTTATTGTGGAACATTTTGGAAATGAAAAGTGCTATAAAAGAGCTGAAAAATAGAATATAAGATTAAATTCTATGGTAGAAACAGTTCTCATAGGTATTTATGTCATCACTATAGGACTGCTACCAGGGAAAAGCTAAAGTATGTAAACACAACTGTCTGCCTTTTGCAAAGTCAAGGAAATATCTGTGTGTCTTAGCGAGAGAGATTGCAGAATCTTATATTTGGGTTACTTGGGTTAAATGTAGTTGAATATCACATACAATGTGTAGCTTCCACATGTCTACAGCTTCTATTAAGAACCTGCATTTCAACGTTTATTTGAAGTATTTCTCTAACAATTTTTAAATGCTGCCACTATCCGAGACTATTACTTACCAACAAGGGATTATATTTTCATCCTCAGAAACTAAAAGAAGGTTCATTAAATTATATAGAAGAAATATCTAACCTTTCTTTAATTAATCTATCAGTATTCTGGGTTTGGGGAAATTATCAATGATTTATCATGCCTGATTATTTCTGATTTTACTTATGTTTTTAAAGTTTCTTAATTTTCTCAGAGGCCTAGAATATCAATTTATATCTCATTCTACACTCTCAGAAGATGAAGAATTTATAGAATGGGCACTTCTTTTATATGCTTTTATATGGTCATTCTTTATACCAAAGGTTGAGATTATCAAAAGGAAGGGGTTCTTTTCTGAAACTCATTAAATGTTCCATGACTATGAACTAATCCTGATTTTAAAATTAGCACTTTAATATTTTCACCAGCATTTCACCTTAATTAAATGAAGTAATACAGCACAATGTTTAGCCTGTGGCATAATAGAAGACAGATGACATAATCTTACATTCTCTTTTTCCTCTGAACAATATGAATATTTTTGTTCTCAGTTTTTAAAGAGACACATCTCTAGTTTAACTTCATCACATTCAAACAACAGAAATATTTAAAATTTAACCTATGTGCATGCCATTTTTTAAATATATAATTATATAATTATTATTTAGTATATAATTATATAGCTCGCCATATTTTATTGTCTTCCCCTGATTTAACAAATTTATTAATATGGAGAACTTCCACACAATCACTTATTATTTTTTTTGTTCTGTGTATTGGTGCTTTGTTCTCTAATGTCCTTTTGTCCTTATTATATTATCTCTATACATTTCCATTTAACATTTCTATTCAGAATAAAGAGATAGAAGCATGAAAATTAATAACCTATGCATCAGACATTTTTGATGTGCTTAATAGGAATGAGCAATTAAGGCTAGAAACCTCAGTGTTTAATATTGTTTTCAAAACTCAATTATTACATATATTTTTGTTTCAGTGATTAAAGAGAGCAAGTAAAGATAATATGTAGTCAGATTGAAACAGGATAACTAAACCAGTGTTTTATTAAAAAGCATATGATGTCTGCATTGCATGACAGAGTATTACTAAAACTTGCCTAAATAAATTCTCATGATATTTTCAGATTTTATGGGAATGCTTTGGCAAGACTTGGATTTGAATCTTCATAATGACAAAGGTTCTAAGTTATTTTTTAAAAACACACTATACTGTATTTAGAAAGTTAAAATTTATCTTCCTGGTTATATTTGTGCAACTATATACTATACTATTATGAAAAAGGTAAAACTTTATATGTACTTAGATTTTGAAAAATAGCATCATATGCATTTTTTAAAAATTGTTGGTAACTTGCAGCATTTTGGTAAAGGAATGTGCAATTATAAAGGCTTATGTCATCTTAATTTTTTTTCAGTCCCCAGGTATTACTCTTCCTAGGCTTTAGATTAAAAACCAAACTCAATGTTAAGACTAGCACTTTTTTCCTACCAACAGTTCCTTTTTTCAATATATGTAGAACACGTCATTTAAACCAGTCTTTGCAATTTAATTTTAGCTTTCCTTCTTCATCTTAACCTCAAAAACCTTTAATTGAAGGAATATTTTAAATTAATCCAGTGGTAATTAGAAAATCATTTTGGGTATCATGGCCATTTAATCTGGTGCCCAATTTTAGTGATTTTCTGACAAAAATAACCAAATTCCTAAAAATTAATATTCAAACATTTTAATTAGTTTTTATTGGTTATAACAAATTAAGTAAATTGATGTGCATATATATTATTTTTAATTTATATCATAATATATTTTAAAATCTGAAGCTGCCAAGACAACTAAGTACACAGCTGTGCTTAAAAAATTTTCGTATCCTCCAAAGAGAAATGATAAGAAGAAATAGAATTCTATATATTATGGCTATTACATATACTTCTATTAGGTTACCAGTATTTTACTGTGACATTCTCATGAGTTGTAGAAGCAAAATGAAACAAATATAAATGCTTTAACATAAGATGTTGGCATCAATACGGATTATACATAAACTGTTGCAATAAAAAAATATTTATTGTGCCTATATATAAAGAGTTTATCTCAGATTTTCTATGGTCTTTTTCATTTGAGGCTACACAATCATTTAAATGTAAAGACAACAGAATATATGAATGAATGAGATGATGGCCCTGTTTTCCATGGGATTAAATATTCTGTTGAATTTTGAGGGACATTGGCTGCTGTGTATTATGACATAAACTAGATTGTTCAGAAGCAACACATGAATCTCATGTACAAATCACTGCATTTAGAAATTATGCATCTTTCCCTTTCCTCACAAAATGAATTCAGAATTTATGATTCTAATTTTATCATTTTAAGCTGCTAATTTGTAAAAATTACCTAATATGGAATAAAAGATTAAATAAATAGGACTACAAAAGAATGCTAATTTATAGCATAACCCCATATACTATCAAACTTCTGATAATGTTAAGTTTCTTATAAACTCTTAAAATATTTTAGTGAAAAATTAATTACCTGTAATGATAGCACTTTATTACTTTGAACTAGCTATTTATCTATATAGAATTTGTCTAAAATCCATAAAATATTCTTTATCCTTTTATAAATTTATCCTACTTATGTGTTTTTCTAAAGCTTCTTATAATGTAATAATTCAAACTATTTTAATAGAAAATTGTATTACATAATATAACCGATGAAATAATAATACATAAATAAAACTGAAGAGTAACAAAAGTGATGTGGTAATGGCAAAACTGTCAGTCTAAGTTGGTCTACAATCATTTAAGGTTAAAATGTGTAAAATGTTAAGCTTTTTCATTGAACAACTTTTGACACTTTTTTTTAAATTTTATTTTTAATTGGTACTATTTGTATTAAAATGTTGGTCTAATATAAGGGCAATCAAACTATTAAGCCAGCCTGTCATAACTCAATTTCATTATAGTTGTTGTTTTTTTTTTAACATAACCCTAAAACAATAAGAAATCAGTTCTGTTTCTTCTGTGCTCAAGTCAGCCATGCCTCCTGAATTATCAAATTTAAATTAGTAATGTGGATGTGCTGCTGTGTGTAGCTGTTTCCTTTCCAGAGAATTACTAGATGACTTATGTGATGGCTCTGATTCAGCAGAAAAAGCATAGGTTAATTTTTTTCAAAAGTTAAATTTTTTCTCAGGTGAAACCTTCATCTTCTGTTTATAAGGCTAGGCTAACTTTCATCCCAGAATGTTTTTCAGCAGAAGAGTATTTCAAAGTGAACGAACTTTGCTTTCTTTTTCATTTGGGAGCAGTTTACTTAAGGAAAAAACATTTGTCTTTAATTTTACTTATCTTTAATTCTTCTGTGGTGGCCATTTTTCTATCACTAGTTTCAAATGTTTTACTAAATGTAAATGCTGCTTCATAGATGCAGTTATCATTATATGGTACAGAAAGGAGTCAAGTTTATTAGAGGTCTTCTCTTACCAAGGAGAGACTAAAGATAAATTTCATGTCAATTATTTGGTTTGTTTCTTTGTTTCCTTTTTAAAATAAGAGATATTAACCCAAAGGTATGTTAATGTCATGGCATGAATAATCTTAAATGTAGCTCTATTGAGTATTTTGTGATGCTGAGTAACAAACTTTTCTCAAATTTCTGCAATGCTAAATATCTTCCTAAGAGGGTTTTGTTTAATGTTAGATTGTTGTTCTGAAAGATGTTGGTCTAGTGGAATTTTTTAAAACTGGGAAAACAAACGCATGTATTACAAGTATAGAAATGGTGAATTGTAAACTTACCGTATAGTACTGAATCTATTTTCAGAAATGTTTTGCTGTTAAATATATACAACATAAAATTGCTACCGTACTGTAATTGAGTACTTTTTCCTGAACGACCCTGTTATCACTATTCCAGAATTAGAAGTTGGGCAAACACATGGTTGATTCATGTGTCTGCATAGATGCTTCAAGGTATATTCTTCTCTTGGTGAGTAAAAGTATATTTTCCTTGACATCAATGCATCGAGATCTGAATATACCTGTATCTATTCTTATTGCACATTTCTTATACAGTAATCTTTTAATATGCCAAAATTGTCCGAGACACAACTTAAAATTGATGGTTTGTTACATGCTTTCTAACAGAAAGGTTTTCAATGATATTCATATGGGTTTGTAATGTGAAAATAGTAAAACTCCCTTTAAAATTTCATATATGCTAAATTTAAATTAATATTTTTTCTTTAGCTCACAAATTACCCTAAATCCAGAGAGAATATCAAACCTTTTCACTGTTGTCAAATCCAGCATAAGGAACAGCCCTATGACACTACAAAAACAGTTGAGGAATAAGGAATAAGTCTCGTATGTTACACTTCAGAACAAAGGCACTGGGTGAAAGAAATGAACCGAAGTTCATCAAGAATGCAAGGCTTCTGTACTTGACATTCCTCCATGGAAGGGAAGACAAGTGTCAACACCATTGGCATCATTTTCAAACTGATCTTATACGTAATATCCACCACCCTGGAGTACTTCTTAACTCTATCAGACTTTTTATTTATTTTTTTTAACTCATCAAGTCTTTCAGTTTTCAAAAAACCATTTGTCAGCAATGAGGTAGAGAGACATAAATTTGAAAATACTTTCTTAAGAGATCATGTAACTACATAACGCGGAATTTAAAAATTGAGGAGGCGGATAATTCCAATCCACTGCCTCTCACAAGAAACATGTTTTTAAATCTGTAACTGCTTTAGTGTTAACAGGGTACAAAGTGTTTTTGTCCTGTATTGTACTTAAAAGGTTCTCATTGATTGGTGATTGTATTGTACTGTATGGAAACAAATCATAAATTGCCTTGTATTGTTTATAAGAGACCATACCACGTACTACTTCCATTTTCATGTTCCAAGTTTTTCAGTGATGCATGTTAACAGTTAGGTCCTAAAATTCTGTGGTGCTAATTCTTCCATATCCTATGGTGCTTTTGTGGATGCTAACTGCACACATGCTGAACGAAGCTTGAAATTTAAAACCTCCTTCCCTTCTGTTTATATGAAGTAAAATAAAATAACTTGAATATGTCTCAAAGTATCACTGACAATCTAATAAACTGGTTTATATGTGTGATTAGTTTGGATTCTTATTTTTCAGAAAGCAGATACTTCTGCTGGGCCCGCATATCCGTCAAAAGTTGATCTTACCATGTGTTCATTTTGTTATTTCATTTGTGCCCCCAAATTTGTTGTATCTTTGGGAATTTAAATCTAGTTGGCCTAGCTTTCTAAATTCAAGTTTAAATCAGATATATAAGAACTAGGCCTATCAGACCTGGAAATAAGTAAGTCGAGAAGACCAAAAGTATGCCATTCGAGTGCCTGTGTTTATTTTAGTACTTTGTTAATAAAACTTTATCATCTGAGATAATAACATTTGTATGGAAGCTAGTATACACTCTCAAAACCTTTATTTCAATTCAAATAACAATGAAAAGGCCATCCCTGCGTGCTGATATTTAATGTGAAAGTTCTATGCCATGTATATGAAAATAAGGACCAAAAAAATTAAATTAGAACTTGCCAGGAAAAATAGTTACCATGTGCCAGAATATAGATAAACACCCATGAAGTGGTCTTACTAAACTTTTAATTTTAGTATTCGTGCTAAGAATCAGCATTAGGACAAGTGAAGCTGCTGTCCTCATGAGGACAGAGGGTTGTTTGTCCTAAGCCAGAGATAAATTCAATATTAAGACAGTGTGTAAATTTATATCTGACCTTAGTATTTTGCCTAACCCATGAATCACCTTAACTTAAAAAAAAAAAAAAGTTCAAAACAAATCTATTAAAACTCCTCAAGCAACAATCATTGAGAAGATGATCAAACCTATCAATCTAATCTAGTCAGTCCCATGAATGAAATGATATTCCCATACTACTATGGTTTCTTATTATATAAAGAGTGTAAGGTACAGTAATTTGTCACAAATAGTTATTAAATCATGTCTAACTTCTAACATCAGAAAATGAAGTTTAGAGAATAGAACCAATATAAACACTGGGCTTGCATCTCCAGGACTACCTTAAACAAGTGCAGTATTTACTAAATCACAGCCCAGATATTTCTACTGTATATTTTTGTAAGTGCCTTTACAACATTCCATGGACATTGGCAAATAATAAATGTGCTACAGAATAATTCCAGGGTTTTTTTAATCAAAATGAGAGAGAGTAGGTAGGTCTATAGATATGTTAGAGTATCTTTATTTCTGTGGTAATATTTTGCCTGTTAATCAAAAGAAAAATTAATTCTAATTTTATAAAGGGATGAGAAAATAAATAATTTGCTTTTGGAAAAAAATGTACTTTTTAATCTACATGAAAAGATATCTAATTCCCCCCTCCCCATATTCAACAGGTTTATGTACTATTGTTTATCATGTCTCACATAAAATATTATTCTAAAAAATTTTTTATTCTTTTTGTATGAAATTATTTTTATCATCAACCTTAAATAAAATGAGTATACTTTGTAAGTTTTGTTCATTTTGGAAAATTATGTAGTGCTTCCCTCTTTAAGCAAAACCATTACTTAAGCTTTTTTAAAGCTACAAAATTATATCTATCTTTATAGTATCAACGAAATTTTGGTAAGTTGTGTGTACTGTTCCTAAAATAAGAATTTCCCTTGGCGATCTTAAGTTCAGAGTGTCATCTATAAATCCTTGAATGAAAGCACTTTCAAGAAAGATCCAGATGTTCTCCATCAAGGAATATCTCTTGAAATAAATTTCATGTACATCAAACCCTTTACTTAGGGAAATAATTTTTCTCATCAGTAATTTCTTTGAGTTTGAAAATGGCCAATAATAACTTTAACCTTATTTTTTTTAAAGCCAATTTATAACTTACACAATTTCAGATTTGGCTTCATGCACTCTTTTTTAAAACTATTGAAGTGGATACATACTGACTTCACACTAAGACTAAAGTCACTTTTCTTGTACTCCATCACCCCCGCCCCAACTTTATATTTGGGGCCATAAAAAGACTCCTAGAAAAATAACTAAAATGTAATACAATTCACACAAAAAGAAATGAGTGGTAGTTCATAAGACTGAATAAACCACAAAATGTGGTGAGCAGAGCATTACACATATTCTCCCAAATTAGTCTCATATTCTGTGAGAGGTAACTAAAGCTTACACTTTTTGTGAAGCATGTTTGCCATCATAAAAGACTTAATGAAAGACTCATTCATGAAGATAAAAAGGACTTTGAATGAAAGGGTTGGCCCTCAGTTTTGTGCATTTAGAAACTCAGATTCATTAGTTCATTTTGTGAAAATACACAAAAGATTCCGTTAAAACAGGTTATAAAGAAAGCCCCTTGAACATCAGATGTTCAGTGGAGAACATTACAACAAAAAATAAAGTGTTACTCCTGCAAAGTAGAACTGAAAGGAAACTGTACATTAGAAATGGACTTTAAATTTTGCTTTACACTTTTAAAAATATTCAATAGTAAACATCTATTATTTATATAATTTTAAAAATTATTTTTTACAGGAAGGAAATAAATGCTCGATAGAATATCTATAATAACTGATCAGCACATTCTCTTTCTAGTAGGAAAATCTACTCATAAAACCTAATAAAATGTTGCTTGACAAGTATAAAATCAGGTAGAAGGAAATGAGTAATATTAAGAACAGCATTATGTTATGATGGGCTCCATAATACATATCTGCCAAGGAAACAATCATATCAGCTCATCAGAGCAGTCAGTCACCCAAGTCAGAGATAGAGACCGCAAGTTCTTATGCTTTGAATCTTTTCTTCTATATTCCATGTGACCCTTTCAGTGTGAAAATATTATTGCTCATATATATTAAAGAACATATTATCTTGTATTAGTATGACTTTAGGTCCCTTAATGATAAATAGTATTTCATAATTACCATTCAGCATCTTTATTTATATAATATTATACAGTCATATATTATATCATAATTATTACAACATTAATAATACTTATTGTTAATCATTCACTTTCAGTACCATTAATCATTCACTACCATTGTGAATATCGTTCATCTCTAACAAAAGTTTCACAAACAATACCCCTGTGACCATGACCCTCTTAATAAGAGATTTTGGAAATATCCCAATGCAGAAGTAGCTACTAAGTCAAGACCTTCCTCTCTTGCCCTCATGGCAGACCTTGCCAATAGGTTATGGCATTCTTTACAAAGGACCAGAAACAACTCTAGAATCTGTCTCAATTCAGCACTCCTGGCAGCCTCTACCAGTTGACCAGACTTAATGTACAAGATTGGCAAATGGCCTTAGACACCCGCAGGCCATCTGTCTAGATCCTCCAAGAAGTAAGTATCAAGAGGGGAATAGATGTGCCAGAGATTCCTTAGAGGAAATGCCAGTGAGGGAAATGGAGAAGAAGCTGGTAGAGGAGCCCTCAGGCTCTGATGCAGGCTTGCTCCCTGTGACAAAGAAGAAAAAACTAGGAAGGGGGTAAGGAAGTTACTTATTAAATTTCAACACAGTTCTAACAAAGTTCCAGCCAGGCCAATGGGCACCTTGTGCCAAAGTTCCAGAACCCTGCGAAGAACGCCAGGCATCTTACAAGTGTGGGCCTCCTTAGCGTCCCTGCCACTCAGGCATTGGCTAGGAGTGGCCATGGGGAAGCACAGCCTCGATGCAAACATGGTGACAGATTTCAGAGCACAGCGGATGGTCTGTGGGTCAATTAAAGAAAATCTGAGAGACAAACTTTCATGGCCACCACAGGCTCATTTGCACTGCACAGATCCACATCTCCTAAGTTGGAGGAACACCTTCTCCATGGTCCCTACGGGCCTTTCTTCCTGAGGGAAAAACTGGGAGAAGAGGAGTTAATAGGATAAAGCACAGCCTCTGGTGCTGCATATGCTGGAACTCCTCCTCCTCCTCCACCATCCATTCTAAATTGCCCTTCACATTGGCAGGACTCAGTGGCTTCCTCGGTGGCGTGACTTACACCTTCATTCCTACGGGGTCTGAGCTCTTGTAATCATAGCCTTCTCGGTTCCATCAGCGGTTACAACAGGGGCAAGCAAGTATCAAGAAGCTGCGTGAGTGGATCACATGGGTTCCACCCATATTTCTCCCTCCCTGCCCTCATTGTTTAAAGCAGAACTATCTCTTCCAACTGATGAGGGCCAATTATCCCTTCCCATGTGGTAATTCCTCTGCTGCTGGTTCAGAGGCAAAAGCAGCAGCTGTGACTTGTTTTTCACTTAAGAGAAGGTATCTTGGCATGCTCCTGAGCTTTGGATCCCCTAAAAACTCAACCGATATGGCAGGAGCCTGGTTCACAGGGTGCATGCGTTCTGGACTCTATCGTTCCTCTGATCATAAGGACCAATGTGCAGTGTTGCTTGCACTGCAGCCTAGACCTGTTGCAGAATTTTTTCCTACTAACGGCAACTCAGAAATTTCCACTTCACTGAGTATTGTCATTATTTTTTCCCGACTTCTAAGAACCATCCTAGCAGCTTGTTTGCCCCATTCCCTGAGGTTCCTGTCAAGGTGTAAAATCATTGGTCCTGAGAAAGTTAAATTCCAAGCCCTTTATCAAGTCCTCTCAAAATACATTCCAAGGTATACTGCTCTAGCTCCTGTCTATATATGCTAACTAATTCTTGCAGCTTTTCTGGTTATTCTGGTATGAACTTTGGTAATCACACAGGAAGGAGGTGAGGGCAGCTACTGAGGGAAGCACATATTCCTTGTGAGGGAGAGGTCTCTACAGCATCTTTTATTAGCATGATAGAAATGCTAAGTCTTACCAACCAGGAAAGGATGGGACATCTCTGGCAAAACTAAAGGATCTGGGGGGCAGAAGGGAATCCTGCAGAGATAATATACTCCGAGGTATCCAACTACATGTCCTCATCCCAGTTTTCAGGATTCCAGATTTTCCCCCACCAACACCCTTACGTTGATATAACAGATCTGTCTTGACTGAACAGTCAGACATCTAGGGATTTATACAATTCTGTTTGAGCTTCAGCCTTTTCAACTGTGTCTGCTCTCTCACACTGCAGGAGGTAAGGGCCTCTTGGTAAGCCATTAAAGAGACCCGCTGGCTCCCAACTTAGCCATTAAATCCTTGTTAGTGGCTCTGGATCTCTCATTATTCCTGTGCTGGCATAGATACAGCTTAGCAGTAATCAGCCAGCTCTGGAGCCTTTGAAGGCATTGCTCTCTCCATAGCTTTCAGACACCTTAACCATCACATCTGCAACAGCATTCTCAGTAGCCAGGACATTTAGGGGTCACCATCAATGAAATCTTTAACATTTGAGTCACCACCTTAGACTAGAGACAATTGGTGCCCTACCTTTCAATCAGATTAACATCCTGATAGTGACTAAGTACTGGATAGTTAGTGGATCAGTCCCAAATCACAACCTTTTCTTGGCTCATTCTTGATCCTACTTGTGTTTGTCTAGGTCATCTGAGAAGCAAAAGCTAAGATAGGATTAATTATGTAAGAGCTTCACTGGGGCAAATGCTGATGACGGAAAATGGGGAGCTGGAGGAGGCTGGGAGAGCTATCAAGCCAATGCTGATCTTGCCCGTGTGAAGGAGAGGGGGAAGATCTTAGACTGCAGCACTGTTCTTGAGAGAAGTTTTGGCAAGGCCCACACAGAGTCCTCCGGCCAAGACGCCCTTCAGAGGAGTCCAGCGTCTTTCAGAAATGGGTCTGGCTTCGTATCCCTGCCATGAGCAGTGACTGGGGACAATCCAGGGGAAATGGATCTTGGCGTGAACACAGTGAAGGACGTTAGAGCACAACAGCCGGCGCCTTTGGTTAATTATCCTCCCTGTGGTAGGAGGAGGTCAGGGAGGCACATTCTCATGGCTGCCACGCCGCCACATAGAGGACTTTGTGATCGCAAAAGCTCGTCTCAGCCACTGATGAAATGTTGTTGCTTATTTGACTCGGTTTGAGAGAGGGATAACAAAAGTTATGTATTTTTTTTTAAATCAGATAGTACCTAAATTTATTACTTAGACAGTAAAAATCTTCCGTAATCTCACTTCTCAGAGATGATGGCTGTAAACAGTTCAGTGAATAGTCTTCCAAATTTATTTACGTGCATATATTAACATATGCACGTAATTTAAAACAAAAGTGAATATGTGGTGACAGAAAGAAATCTGATTATGGGCAGTGAACGCACAATGCAATATATATTGTGGAATTGTACATCTGAAACTTATCAGATTTCATTAACCATTTTCACCATAATAAAAAATAAATAAAATAAATAAATAAAAATGCAGAGAACAAAGGAAGATAATGATGGTCACTCATTGACATAGGTGATAATATTGCTATCAACTCCCAAGTTAGAAAATAAAGTTAAATAGTCATTTAAATACATTTTTTGAAATGTGCATATATTATAATCTGTTAAATCCAGATCATAAACAGTAATTTCCATTTGTTGAAACGTTGGAACCTGATACTTATATTTTCAAAGTGACAAAGGAGGCAGGAAACATACAGTTAGCTTTCCAAAAGCTCAAAGGTCATCTCCGTAAAGCATCATGATTTAATTATATAGTGGAAAGATCATAAAATTCCTTTTAAAATTTCAAAACTAAATTTAGTTACATTAAACTATAAACAATATATAACTATTGAAACAAAAGCGGTATTTTACTTATATTAATGTTAATTATACTCAATTACATTATATCCAATTACTTTTATAACATTGCATCTTTTACTCCTCGTGGTTTATTTAAGTAACATTTTTTAAAATTGAGATATACCACTTCATATAACTTAAAATGAACTGTTTTAAAGTTCTCACTTAAGTGGTTTTACTATGTTCGTTATGTGCATAACCATCACCACTATTTAATTCCAGAACATTTTCATCCTCTCAAAAAGCAATCTTGTACCTATTAGCAGTTAATCCCAATTCCTTCCTTCCCACACGACCTGTTAGCCACTAACCTATTTGTCGCTATTTATTTGCCTATTCTAGACATTTCACACAAGTGGAATCATACAATATGTGGCCTTTTGTTTCTTTCTGGTTTCTTTCACTTAGCATAACGTTTTCCAGATTAATCCATGTTGTAGCATGTACTAATATTTTATTCCTTTTTATGCCTGAATAATATTGCATTGTACGGATATACCCTATTTGTTGCCCATTTATCAGTTGATGGATTTTGTGTCGTTTCCACTTTTTGGCTATTATGAGTAATACTGGTATTAATACTCGTGTATAGGTTTTTTACATAGACATGTTTTCATTTCTCTTCTACACCTAGAGTTGAATTTTCTAGGCCCTTTGGTAATTCTATGAGTAAGCTTTTGAGGAACTGTTGTTCACAGTGCTGTGCCATTTTACATCCCCACCAGCAAGCAAATTCCTTTTATACTTCAAATATCTTATGTATCTTTCTGCATATAAAGATTACCAATATTATTTTAATAACTATTTATATGCTATTGTACGAAGGCACCAAAATTTAACTTATCCTCTAATAATGGGCACTACATTGTTCTCAGTTTCTTACAATTTTAACTAATGCTATATTAAACATATTTTTACATATCTTAACAAGCAAAGTTACTTGGTCAAAAGAGATGCATGTTTTAATTATTTTTATTGAGCTATAGTGAGAAAATATGCTGCATATATTTCAAATGCACAGTTCAATAAGTTTTGATTTTATATACAACCATGAAACCTTCACTACAATAAAAATAATAATATATTCGTCACCTGCAAAATTTCCTTCCCTCCTCTCACCCATCCTCATCCTTTCCCTTATCCCCAGGCACCACTGACCTACTTTCTATCAATATAGAAAATTTGCATTTTATATAAAATTTTATGTACAATTCTATATGAATTGAGTCATATAATATATACCCTTTTTTTTGGTCTGGCTTCTTTTACTCAGCATAATTATTTTGGATTCATCCAAATTGTTGTGTGTATCAATAGTTTATTCTTTTATTGTTAAATAGTCTTCCATTATACCAATATATTAATTTTTTCATTTATTAATATGTTAATGTACATTTGGGTTGTTTCCAATTCTTGGCCATTAAAAATAAAGCTGCTATGAAAGTTGTGCTCAAGTATTATATACCTTTGCTTTCACTTCTCTTTAGGAATGGAATGATTGGATCACACGGTAAGTATATATTTAACTTTTTAAGAAATTGTCAAACTGTTCTCCAAAGTGTTCTATTTTACATCCTACTTGCAATTTCTCCATATCCTCACCAATACTTAGTATGATCAGTTTTTTTTAATTTTCACCATTTTCCCTCTGTATATAATATGGTACCACTTGTGTAAAAAGAGGGAAAATATTACATATTCATATTTGCTTTCATATATGAAAATATTACTGGAAGGACATACTATGAACAATTACAATTACTGTCTTAGGGAGGAAAAACTGTGATAAATTAAAGGAGACAGCTTTATTGGATACACTTATTTTTTTTCTGAAACCATGCGCTATCAATTCAAAAATAAATTAGAAAAAAATGAATTTAACTAAAAATTCCAAAAGAATGAGTCATTTATTTAAACAAAATTTCTGTCCTTTTTTCCCATCTCACACTATTTTTTTCTCATTCCATACTCACAGAAGTTGCCAAAAAGCCTTTATCCATTCACCTTCAGGATCTTCAAAATCAGTTTCAGACAATCTCAATTTATACAAGCTTTTCTCCCTTCCTTGCTATTTCCCTTTCCCATGTCTATTTTTTGTCATTTCCAATAAAGCTTTCTTTTTTCTGATGCAATGCCACTAATCTCTCCATGGTTCCCAGTTTGTTTTTTTGTTTTTCCACCTTGACCGTTATCTTCATAAACTTGGGCCAGTAATAATCTAGGCTTTGTTCTCTTAGGAGGTGAGAAGAAAGAAGATTAGAAACAATTATAATCTAATACATTTTCTTTCCTCCTTTTTACATCTTCTTCTTAGCATCACTATCAATTTTAATGTCTTGATTTAATAAAATATCTCCAGTACCTAAGACAGGGCCTAACACATACTAGACACTCGTTATTTATTGAGCTAAATGAAAGAATGAAATTAATGAATGAATGATACACCCTGCCCAGAGACCAGCTCATTTTTTCCATGTAACCTTGAAACGATGTTGCCACTCCAAAATTTTAAGAGGTGCACAGCACCTGTGTCTGTCCTCCAAACTCCCCTAAAGATGATTAGGAGATACCACACTCCTGGCTGGAGAAATATGTTTTTAGATGCTTGCTCACTATGGGATATTTTTGTTTGTCTTGTTTTGTTTTATTTAGTAGATCACTAGGTTATTATAAAAGGATATAACTCAGAAACAGCCAGATGGAAGACATGCATAGGGCAAGGTACTGGGGAAAGCGGGGAAAGAGCTTCCATGCCCCCTCTGGGCACACTGCTCTCCTTGCATGTCCACGTGTCCACTAACTCAGAAGCACTTGAACCCTGGCCTTTTGGGGTTTCATGGAAACTTCATTACATAGGCATCATTGATTAGAATCATTGGCCATTGGTGATTCAACTCAATCCTCAGTCCCTGTGCCTTTCCTGGGGATGGGGCTGAAAGTTCCAACCCCTTAAACTTATGGTTGGTCCCCACCCAAGGGGCTTTCCAAAAGTCAGGTCTTAACATAAACTCAGATGTGTTTAGAAAGAGCTTGTTATGAATAACAAGAGACACTTATTGCTCCCATACACTCTCATCACTTAGGAAATTCAAAGGATTTTAGAAGTTCTGTGCCAGGAACAGGATGAACACTACGGGGATATTTAATGAAATTGCAGAGATAGCTTGCTGTGCTTCATGTCTTCTCTATATTCTCTAATCTCTCCGTCTCCTGTTACTGTTGCAGGTCAAAGCAATTTGGCATGGTATTGATGCTCTCAACAACTAAAATTAGCTGGAAGGCTAGGGCTGCTAAATTGGAAAAGGTCCTTGTCTCTCAGGACAGTACTTCTATAACTTCTTGATTTGTAGGTCTCAAAGCGTAAGAGTGAAATTTTCTAAATTTTCTGACAGATCTCAAAGGAGACCAGAGTAAAATGTTTAAAACACCAACAAAGCAGATTCAATGTTCTTCCCTCTATGCTAACAAAGTGTAACTGCTAACAAAAGTTAGGTCATCTTCTTTCTGCATTCTCTTCTCTCACTCCTGCCCAAAAAGCAAAGGTCTCAATACTAAAAGTCACTAATTATATTCTGAATCCCTCATACAGTGAAACGGCCAATATGTATCAATGAAAAGTTTCAAGCTGAAGCCTCCTTTCTATTAGCGGAAAACACCCCCAACACTTAAGAAATTACTGGATCATTTATTTATCATATGCTAGACACTATGTAATTTTCTTTCATATAGAATATTTCCTTTAATGTATCTCTTCTCGTGCATGCATTTATTCATTCATTGCACAACTGGTAGCAGAAGAAAAACAAATTCTAACAGGGATTTATCCTTCTTGACTTGCCTGGGTCCTTAACAATGAGGACAGAGAAAATGAAGGGTTAGTGTAATCGGCTTTGATTTTCTACAGATGGAGCATTGTTATTTAAATATAATTTCTTTCTTTATGTTATAGTTCCTGATTTTAAAAGATGGTTTCATGGTTTAGCTGAAAACTAGATACACAGCACCAGTCATTTAAATTCTCACTTGTTAATTATACCGGAAACCACTGCACACTGTATATGGATTTGAAATCACTGGCCACATTCCAACCTCATGAAAGATGAGGTATAAACAGGAACCAGTTCTTACCACTGAATAACACTAAATGCAACTATGTGGTTTTGCTATGTCAATACTTAAAAGTGGTATGTAATCCTGCTTGCAAATTTGTTGGGATTTAAAGGGAAATGCAAGAGGATGGCTCACAAACATCACTATAATCTAATTTAAGAACATTTCATCCCTTATAAAAAAGAAAAACCAACACCCATCAGCTGTCAATCCCTACTCCCCACCCCCATCCACTTTCCAGCCCTAGGCAATCACTAATCTACTTTTCATCTCTATAGAGTTGCCTATTCTGGACATTTCATATAAATAGAATCAAGGCTCATCTATGTTGTAGCACAAATCAGCACTTCATTTATAAACGCTTTTTTAATATCCAAAAATCAAATAAATTCTTCATGAGGTAATGAATAAGGCATATTAAAGATAAACATGTAATTTAGTTATGTAACCAAAATATCTTATTTTGATTGTGTTGAGGTAGGGACTTTTTATTTGCACATTTTGATTGATAGCTATGTAATTTAAGTTCAGAAAACAGTAATTAAAGAAAAGACTAAAGTGAGTAGGACATGTTTATAACCTTAAATTTGGCAATATATTTTCTCCATTTCTGACAATTTACAAATATTATGGAAAGTTGATAGTTTTAATGCACTCACAAAAGTAAAATGTGAAGGGCTGAAAAGAAATGGATGCTTGAAAACTGATGAAGGGATTGCTTTTCTTTAATCAAATACCAAGCATAAGTTTGAAAGCTCATTTTAGAGTACAATATTCAGTTGCCACATAAATAAAGCAAGGCTGTGGATTTTCCAATGTGTAAAGGAACATGCCAACAGGCAGCTGCCCTTAGGGCACAAAGCAGCAATAATATCTTTCAGTAATTCACCCTAACTTTTCTCAGTTTTTATAGGTCCTTCATGGTTCTTTGCTTTACTTTCCTTTGACTTTCAGTTGCTTTCTTTCATTCTTGAGCTTCTCTCCTATCGGCAGGTGTGTGTGTCTTGCAGAGGGAAAGATAATACAAGTAACCAAGCATAAAATGCCAAAGTGACTTCTCCAGAAGTCTAAAGTGAGAACAACATCGTTAGGACTTTGCTGGGCTGTACACTACGCCAACTGAGCCTTGAGTTAAGGCGTTCAGCAAACCAGGAATGCCAAAAAAAAAATAAGAAAAATAAAATAGCCATATGTTTAATATTACCCTCTTTCTCATCTCTCTTTCCTTCCTACCTCCCTCCAACCCTGCTTCTTTCCCTTTCTTTCTTTCCTTTTTCCTTTCTTTTTTCTTTTCTTCTTTTCTTTCTTCTTTCATTCTTTCTCTCTTTTTCCCAGATGCCCTAGTCACTAGACCAACTGATAACAAGAATCCTCTTGGGCGATAATTACATTCTTAAAGATACATGCTACAGTATTCTATTGATTCTTGTATGTAAGTATGGAGTGGCTGAAATATTTCACCAACCAATATATCTGGAAATTACCTCATTTCTAACTTCATGCTATTTAACAATTCTCTAATTTCACCAGTAAAACAGTCATTTTGACATTCATTCTGCTAAGTAGTAGAATAACTATGAATCACAATATAAGTAATCACAGAAACACCATTTGTGTAGGCTAGCTATCTCTGATAATCTCTGATCAGAAAGCTACCTGCACCTTGGTTGCAGCTTAACCAAAGTAACAAACACATAATACTTGGTCTATGCTACAACAGACATCCTAATAGAAAATTACACTACATAAAATTTTCTTCCCCAAGTGTCTGAAGGCTCCATGTGAGTCTCTTTTGTGAGCTTCTGTACACCATGCATAGCATGCAGGTTTTTCCATAGGGCCCCATTAAGGGGTTCAGGGACATTTTCCATGTGGCTATGTTTGAAGGGCAAGATGAACAGCAACAAGATCAAAGAAAGTCAATCCTCCTTCCTGTTGCCCTCACATTCAATCAATTGTCAAATCCTGGCCAAACTCCCACCATGATTTAGTTCACATCTGCTCCTTCTATGTACTTTTAGGACCAGGGCCCATTGTCTCTCATGGGGCTTTGAAAAGCTCGAGACTATATATAACCATATTTTGCACACAATGGGTGCTCAAAAAATATGTCAGAGTATAAATCAACTGAATTACAAACCAGAAAAAAGCCAAGAATATATATAACAAAGCTGGAGTAGCTGATTAGCACTAGGTCCTTCAGTATATTGAAGGACAGCACTGCAGATTTCAATGGAGAAACCATTTACATAATATCTAAATATTGCATGTAGGTGTAGCTATTAAAATTTACTGTTTAGAAAGCTTTCCAATGACATTAATAAAAAGAGAGTTACATTGTGTTTGCCTCTTCTATAAGACTACCTTTAATGGGGACATGTACAAAATGTGTCCAGTTTGTTCAATAAATAATTATTGAGCACCTCCTATGTGTTAGACACTGTTCAAAGAGCTAGGAAAGCAGTGAAGAACAAAACAGGGAAAAGTCTCTCTTTCATAGATTTACATCAAACTGTTACTTGCTTCTTCTCCTATTCCTTTATCATTTTAATTATCATCAGCTCAAAATAGAAACTATTGGAAACTTAGAACCATTTTTTAAAATCATGTTAAAGTTGATAAGTGATGAGCAAACATAGTTTGTGTTATAGAAACCTACTTTCAAACCAAACTATTAGGGGGTAAATCCTTTCCTATTCTATTTTCAATCCAGAACTACCATGAGAACTAACTCACTGTTTGTTTGTTTGTTTGTTTGTTTGTTTGTTTGTTCTTGAGATACAGCAGTAAACTAAACACAGTTCTCGTCTCAGGAGCTTACGTTCTAGGGCAGAAAGACAGACAATAGACATACAAGAATTAGGTGATAAGAAGTGCAGGAATGGAAGAAAAATATAGTGGAATGTGAAGAATAAGGAGTGCAGGGGTTAAGACTAATCTCAGCCCATAGGGACGGTCTCTCTGACATGTTGAATTGAAGTAAACTTGAAGTAAAGAAATGAGCCATATGGATATCTGAGAAAAGAGCGTTCCTGGTAGAGAGAGCAGCAAGTCCAAAGGCCTTGAGGCTGGATTGTCTCTCAGATGTTCAAGGAACAGCAGGGAAGTCAATGTAACTGGAACAGAGTTAACAAGGGAAAGAATAATAGATGAGATCAGAGAGTTGATGAGGGAAAGGAGACAGATCATGTAGTGGTACAATAGGCATCAATAAGGATGATTAAGTGAGACCAGAAGCTACTGGAGAGTTTTAAGCATGTGAGTGTCATGATTGACTTACATCATTTAAAATTTTGTTTTATTATTGGTTTCAAGTATACAGTACATTGATTAGACATTTATATAGTTTATAAAACTATCTCCCTAGTTACTCTTTCTCTCCTCTGGTTTTCCACCTAGCCATTACATTACTGCTGACTGTGTTTCCTATGCCTTGCTCCCCATCCCTGACCATCTATCAACTACTAATTTGTACTTCTTTAACCATTCACCCATTCTCCTAACACCCCAACCATCCCCTCCCTTCTGGCTGTCACCAGATTGCCCTCTATATTTGTGAGTCTGTTTTTGATTAGTTGTTCTTTTGTTCCTTATATTCTGCATATAAGTGAACTCATATGGTATTTATCTTTCTCTGACTTATTTCACTAAGCATAATAACCTCTAGGTCCATCCATGTCATTGCAAATGGTTGGATTTCATTTTGTTTAATGGCTGAGTAATATTCCATTGTATATATAAACCATATACTTCTTTATCCAATCATCTATTGATGGGCATTTAAATTGCTTCCATATCTTGGCTATTGTGAACAGTGATGCTGTGAACATAGGGATGCATAGATCTTTACGAATTATTTAGTTTTCTTTGGATAAATACCCAGAAGTGAAATTGCTGGGTTAAAAGGTATATTCATTTTTAGTTTTTTGAGAAACCTCCAGACTGTTTTCCATATGGCTGTACAATTTGCATTCCCACCAACAGTGTCTGAGAGTTCTCCTTTCTCTGCATCCTTACCAACACTTGTTCTTTGATTTATTGATGATAACTGTTCTAACAGGTGTGAGGTGATATCTCATTGTAGTTTTAATTTGCATTTCTCTGATGTTTAGTGACCTTGACCATCTTTTCATATATCTTTTGGCCATCTGTATTTCCTCTTTGGAGAAATATCTCTTCAGGTCATATGCCATTTTTAAATTGGTTGTTTGTTTTGTTGTTGTTGAGTTGTATGAGTTCTTTACACATTTTTTGATATTAACCTATCAGATGTATCATTCAGTTGGTTGTCTTTTTGTTTTGTTCATGGGTCCCTTTGCTGTACAAAACCTTTTAATTTGATGTAGTCCCATTTTTAAATTTTTTCTGCTGGTTCCCTTGCCCTAGGAGATATATCTGAAAAGAAATTACATTTAGCAATATCAGAGAATTTACCGCCTATGTTTTCTTCTAGAAGTTTTGTGGTTTTGAGTCTTACACTTAAGTCTTTAATCCATTTTAGTCTATTCTTGTATACAATGTAAGAAGGTGGTCCAGTTTCCTTTTTCTTCTCTTTTTTTTTTTTTTGCATGTATCTGTTCGATTTTCCCAACACAATTTATTGACGAGACTATCTTCATCCCATTGTATATTCTTGCCTCCTTCGTCATATATTAAGTGAGCACATAGGCATGAATTGACTTACATTTTAATAGAATCAAATGGACCACAAGAGGTCAAGGTAGAAACAGAAAAACTGTTATGAGCCTTGCTTTTGCAGTAACCCAGGCAAGAAATGACAGTGGCTTGAACCACAGTAACAGTGGAAATGGTGAGAAGTAGAAGAACTATAATAAATATGTTCTGTAGATAGAGCCATCAAGGATTAGAAAATATGTGAGATATGAGAGAAAAAGAGGACCCAATTCTGAAAGGTGGGCCCCCCGCAACAAAAGAGAGAATATATATCTAAAAATATAACGCAGTTTTATATGTCATGTAAATGAAATAGAGCAACATAGTAACTATGTATTTAGCATTCTACATGCTTCTTGTACATTATCTCATTTTTCTTCTTGTATCTTTTTAGGTAACCCAAGAATCTATGTTACTATATTAATCTGTTACATATACAGAACATCTAAGCAATGGATTGGCTTGCCCCAAATTTATTTAAGACACACTATTTCTTACTCTCATTCTAAACTTATTTTCTTTTCATACCCCATGCCTAACCGCATCAACATTATCATCCAAAAGTATGTTACACATGCACATAGTAGGTAAAAATTGTTTTCTGCAATCTCTTCAAAATGAGATGAGTAAGTGGTATAAAACAGTGATGGTGAAAGTGTTTTCTAAAGATGACTCTTCAGGAAAAAAAATGTTATTTAAATCCAAGGCATCTGGGATCTATTTTAATATCAAGTCATGTATATTTTTAATATCAAGTTTTTAATATCAAGTCATGTATATTTATAGGCATTTGCAAGTTAAATTTTCACAACAATGAGCTCTTCTCTGGAATGTTTTACATACATTTTGAAGCTCTCTAACCTGGGTTCATATTCCACCTCTGTGGTCATTTCCTCATTGTACAATGAAGATAATACTAGAACCTAGTTCCTTAGGTTATTGGGGTTAGACTACAATGCAGAATAATACCTGGCATATCATAAACATCCGGTAAAAATATATCTTCTATCACCATCAGCATCAGCAGCCTAGCA
Organism: Eonycteris spelaea; assembly: GCA_003508835.1. Lineage (NCBI taxonomy): Eukaryota > Metazoa > Chordata > Mammalia > Chiroptera > Pteropodidae > Eonycteris > Eonycteris spelaea. The sequence goes on along the minus strand of PUFA01000043.1, from coordinate 6,248,351 downwards.
GAATTTGTTTTTGTAAATAAATCTTAAAATCTTAGTTTCTGCCCAATGCAAAAACCACCATTTGCTACAATCAATTCATTAAAAAGAAAAGAAAAGAAAGAAAGAAAGAAGAAAGAAAGAAAGAAAGAAAGAAAGAAAGAAAGAAAGAAAGAAAGAAAGAAAGAAAGAAAGAATGGAAGGAAGGAAGGAAGGAAGGAAGGAAGGAAGGAAGGAAGGAAAGGAAGGAAGGAAGGAAGGAAGGAAGAAAAGAAAAGAAAAAATTTTGACCTAGTACAGGCAAAGCACCAGTTGTCGGTAGATTTTTTCCCCTACTAACTTTCAGTAGATTATTTTTGCGGTTATAGAGAAATAGACAATGGAAAGGAAAGTTTTTTTTGCTTCCACCCAGTGTTTCCTTTCTTTGCAACAATTGCTACCAGCAGGAATAGTCTCTTAAACCTCAAAGGATGGTCGTTTGTTATCTTTCAGGCAATCCCCACTCATTCTAGACTGTATCAGCCCACTGATTAGGTAGCAGTGAAAATGGGTCAGTGTACTGCTTAGCATTTACATTTGAGGCTTTCTCTTTCACTCTCATGACTAAACAGTAGAAAGTTGTTTCAGCGAAAAAAAAATATCTTTCATTGAAAAAAAACCCCCACAAGATATTTCAGCTTTACGAAAGCTTGAATTTCTGCCAATTTTACCTTTAAAGGGTAATTTCAAACAAAATTCACTTTTTCCTATGAAGACAAAACAAACTTACTTTGCCTTTTGAACTGGTGTGCTATGGATTTCTTAAAATCCAAGCTACGTCTTCCACCTCTCTATTAAGTTTAAAGAATGCCACTCTTCGTGTGTTGTATCTTATAATCAATGTTCCATGTTGGGGAAAAAAAATGTTCCATGTTGGGGAGAGAAAATGGGGACCATTATGAATGATGATGATTTCAATCCCAGATAGCAGCTTCTGAACCAGAAAACTTCCCAAATTTTCAAGCTTGTGGAGGTATGGATGAGTGTCATTTCTTTATTCCTCACATCTCTGCATCTTTTCCCCCAAAGCAAAATCTCAGCTTGACAAATTTCTCATTTGGAAACTGTTCGTTCACAGTACTTTCAACTTGTTTTCAGGGTAAACTTATTGATTTTTTCACTACTGTATCCCTGACATCTAGCACATAAGTATTTGCTACATGAAAAATAATAATGCTGAATGATTTCTTATTTTTAAAAGATATGTATAATGTAGACATTTAATCAAAGAAAATTCTGAGAGAAGAGTTATTCCATCTGAGTACTTGTAAGTAGACAATACAATCTTGCAAATTACTATTCTACTTAGAAGTTATGATTTATTAAAGACAAATGTGAGAGGAACAATTCGTACTTAGGTTAAGCACTTGCTAAAAATCAGAGATGACTCCCTTTTTTTCACTAAGCCTAATTTTTATTATTTTAAATAAATTATAGGAAAAGGTTTAAAAATGCCAAAAGGCTCATAGACCATTAAAAGTAATTTTTAATACTTGTTTATTCTCTAACCAAAATAAAATTAAACATTCATGTATGACTACACTAGTTTTAGACTTCCACTTAAAGTACTTCTTTTTTTATGTTTAATCAGATGTAGCCTTCCCTACATCCTAATTAAAAAGCAAACGCGGTGGTTCTTACCTGCAGTGGTTTTCCCCTGCTTCACAGGTGGAAGCATTCTGGTCCTTCGTAAAACGTCTGATGCAACAAAGATAGGCAATGATGACATCTAATCACAGTTCTATGACCTCAGGTAAGACAGGTTCTGGGTGGTTTCCTCTCTGTTCTTTAGTACTAGTATTAGTATTTTTATTGTTCTAATATCAGTACAGGGTTAATATTAGCATAATTTATATTAATATAAGTACAAATATTAGTGTTCTCCAACCAGAAATCCCATGTTGGACTTTATATGAGCAAGAAGTAAAATTACTATTGAGTTGAGCCACTGAGGTTTAATGATTTATCTATTACAGAGCAATATTTACTCTAACATAGTAATCAGTACCAAAAAATATAAATTATGAGCTATTAGAGGAGACCAGAGCCTCAAGAAGGAAGGATCATAGGTCCCTTAATGATTAAATTGGAAGGCCACTGATCAACCCAGAGCACTCAATTGGACCTTATATAGCTAGAAATAATTCTTCTATTGTGTTAGATCACTAAAAGGCAGCAGTTAAACCACTGGATTTTAGAGCAACTGGCATTCCCTCCCCTAAGTACTCAAAAATGCTCTACGATCTCTAGTCCCTTTTTGGCTGCATTGCTGTGCCATTCTGCTTTTCTTTGGAGACCAGCTCTCTCAACTCCCTGTAATGTAGCTGGAACGTGGAGCCTCCCTGAAGTCCACTCCAGCGCTGACTGTACACGACCTTTCAGTTCAAGTGCCCATAATCATCTAACTGACTCAGACTCTCGTTGTCACAATTCCAATTTCTCAAAAGCAAAAATCTGATTGGCTCATCTAGAGGGTATCAAAGACTTGTCTTGCAAGCAGTGCTGGGAATAGGCGGGTCACAATGGTGAGTCCCAGGGACCGGGGGCAGAATATTATCTCAGTAAAAAAGCACTGTGGACAGGAAAGTGATGATTGCCAAATTTCTACAGACGTAGAAATTTGCATCTCTTACCCAGGAGCTCACCTCCCTGCAGCCCTCTTTAAAATTTTTCCCTAAAGAGAACAAGACCTCGAATGGGGTATATGTTCCCCGTTATACAATCTAAGTTCTGATTCATTGAGTAAATGCCAAATGGATAAATAACACCAAAAAAAATCGATCCCTTTAGAGGAAACCCTCACTCTGTTCACAGGTGTGTGTTATTCCCCAATATCTGCAACATGTTAACCAAACCTGGATTCAACCCAGTAATCACAAAAGAAACATACATAGAGTTATGGGCAGGACAGATGCATTAATCATTGTGAATTACTCTTAATTGCCTTTGATCACTAATTCCTTCTATTGTCCTTAGTTAAGACTTGAAAAAAACCTATACTTACGCTATACTCACTTTTAATAAGAATTCTTCACTGGGACCATATCATTTCTCCCACACCTTCCATTGAAGGATGTCCAAGGGCCTGAAATAGCAGAACTCCTAAAATCACAATAATCCAATACCTACAAGGAAATTTCATGCACATGTAACAGGAATTGTGACGTCTGAACTCCCATGCAGCTAGGCAGGAGCAAATCTTGAGTTCCTTTGGGAAATCAAGTAGGTTCTTAACTTAAACGGACTTATTTTGGAGTTCTAAAGGGCTTTGGGGACATGTCTGCCACTGCCTCTGGTACTGAGTGCAGGAATGAAGCAAGGAAAGGAAGAAAGAGAAAAAGGCACATGTGGGAGAGAAAGTTGGTCAGCAGAAGAGGAGGAAAGGGACAACAGAGAGAAAAGGAAAGAGGTATATTTTGAGGAGCGGGAAGTGAAAGATTGCCTCCAACAACCCCTTAGGATTCTAAGTGAAGGCCACCACTGGTCTACCCAGATAAACTTGAATATGGTGCCTTTCTTCAGCTTTCTCTAAATTCTGCCCCACCCCACTCCACTACGCACACAAACACACACCAAGAGGCCATCTTCTTACATTCAATATGTATTTCCCAGCAACAATTCACTTCAGTGCCTTTTACTCTCTTTGCTCCAAGTTTTTTCCTCCAACTTTTAGGACACTTTCAAAATTTATTTTTTAAAGGCTGAGAAGAGCAAGAATACGCAAATCATAATATCAAGGACTTGGAGTGGGTTTGACTTGCCAGTGGGAATCCAAGTGTTATACATAAATTAATGTCTCTGATTTTGAGTCTTAGTCTAGTTTTCATTACTTAACAAGGCTTTCCTTGTACTCGAATATAAGTACCTTTACAACCACTAACGATAAGTGCCTATGAACTGAATGTGTTCCCCCAAATTCACATGTTGATTCCTAATATCCAATGTGATGGTATTTGGAAATAAGGCCTTTGGGAGGTGAAGGTTGTGAGGGTGGAGCCCTCTGAATGGGATTAGTCCCCTGACATAAAAAACACACACACACACACACAACACACACACACACACACACACACACACAGATGATCTCTCTCTCCACCATGTGAGAATTCAGCAAGAAGGTGGCCATCTGCAAAGTAGGAAGAGGGACCTCGCCATGAATTGAATCAGCTAGCACCTGAATCTTGGACCTCCCAACCTCCAGAACTAAAGAAATAAATGTGTGTTGTTTAAGCTTCCTGGTCTACGCTATTTAGTTTAGCAGCCCAAACTGACTAAGACAATTAGACTAAAAGGTATTCAGGGAACAACAAGCTTGTGTCCATTCAGTATGAATCTTTGGAGAAATGGCTCCTTTGTGAATTGTGAATGCTCTGTTTCTCTGCCTCCACAGTATTGCTTTTATAAGTTAATTTCATATAATGGTTTTAATCCAGCTTTACTGTAATTGACTTGATCTCTTAGGAAAAGATTATAAAGAGGAAAATTTTAGCTGAATATTTGTTTTCTTTAAAAAGACTGAGGTAAATGGATAGGTTCAATGGTTGCACAGTTTATAAATAGACATAATGTCGCTGGATTGTATACTTTAAAATAGTTAAAATGGTAAATTTAATTTTGCATATATTTTACCACATAAAAAAAGGCTAAGTTGTATTTAAAATATACAGACAAGTCAAATATAGCAAAGGGAAGAAAAAGCCATTGATCAATAAAGGATATATTAGAGCTCTTTAGTTTCAAGCACATAAAAAAGAAACTCAAATTTTTTTATGCAAAAAAGAGGATGTATTGGCTCATGTAAGTTAAAAAGTCAAAGAAATATATATATATATATATATATATATATATATATATATATATATATATATATATATATATTAGGAATGGCTAGATTCAAATATTCAATGCCATCATAACTTCTCTATCTATTGGCTGTGCTTTCCTCGATATTATTTTCATTCTCATGCAGGTTCTCCCCAGATGATGGTAAAAGCAGCTACCCAAAGCTCCAGGCTTATATCCTGTCACCTTAGCAACCACAGCAGAAAGAGAGTGACTCTCCTCAATAGTTCCAATAAAAATTGTGGAGCTAATTTCACGGCATGACTTGGATCAGGGCCAATTCCTGAACCAATTACCATGTCTGGGGGCATGGAGTGCTCTAATTACCAAGCCTGGGATCAGAGTCAGAGGCAGAGAGACAGTTCCACCTAAACCACCTGAACTGAGAGTGAGAGAGGGGTGACTCTCTAAGAAAATTAAATCCTGTTACTTAATGAAGGGTATATAGATGTCCCCAGATGTCCATAAGAGCACAGGGACTCGGACAAGTTTGCCAAAAAAATGAAAACCAATGGAAACATGTAGAGACTAATGGCAGAGACAAAATTCCCTAACTTTATTTGATAATATTCTGATAAGATGATGTGTTTACTTGCTTACTTGCTAGCTTTGAGCCTTGAATTCCTCTATAGCTACCCTTCTCTCTCCTTTCCTTTTTTTTTTTAATTAAGTTTTTAGGGAAACATTGGTTAATAAAATTATATGATTTTCAGGTGTAACATTATAACTTGACATCTATATATTCTATTATTGTTTACCACCAAAGTCCAGTTTCTTTCAGCTACCATATATTTGATCCCTTTACCCTGTTTATCTCCCCCTCCTCCCACTCCTTATCCTCTTGGTAACACTAGTCCATTGTCCATGTCTCTGAGTCTCTGTTTGTCCTGTTCATTTGTTGCTTTTAGGTTTATATCCCACATATCATGTGATTTTCAACTTTTTCAGTCTGGCTTATTTCGCTTAACATGATTATGTCGAGGTCCATCCATGTTGTTGCAAACGGCAGTCTTTTATCTCTTCTTATGGCAGAGTAATATTTCATTGCATATGTGTACCACAGCTTCTTAATCCAATCATCTATCGTAGGACACTTCCGTTGTTTCCATATCCTGGCTACTGTGAATAATGCTGCTATAAACATCGGTGTGCAAGTGTCTTTTCAGATATGGGTTTTCAAGTCTTTGTGGTAAATACCCAGTAGAGGGATTTCTGGATCAAATGGCAGATCAATTATTAGTTTTTTGAGGAAACTCCATACTGCTTTCCATAGTGGCTGTACCAATTTGCAGTCCCAACAGCAGTGTATGAGTGGTCCTTTTTTCTGAATCCTCCACAATATTTGTTATTACTTGTCCTGTTGATTATTGCAATTCTAACAGATGTGAGGTGATATCTCATTGTGGTTTTGATTTGCTTTCCCTAATAGCTAGCCTGTTGAGCATCTTTTCAATATGTTTGTTGTCCATTACTGTGTCCTCTAGGGAGAAGTGTCTGTTCAGGCCTCTGCCATTTTTGATTGGATTATATTTTTATTGTTGTTGTTATTGCATTGTATGAGTTCTTTGTATATTTTGGATATTAGGCCCTTATCTGAGGCATTGCTTGCAAATATATTTTCCCATTAGGATGGTTGTTCCTTTACCTTGTGATGGTTTCTTTTGCTGAGCAGAAGCTTTTTAGTTTGAGTAGTCCATTCATTTATTTTAGCTTTTACTTCCCTTGCCTTTGAGTCAAATTCATAAAATCTTCTTTAAGTCCAAGGTCCTTGAGTTTAGTTCCTGTTTTTTCTATGCATTTTATTGTTTCAGGTCTTATATTCAGGTCCTTAATCCATTTTGAGTTAATTTTGGTGTGGTGATAGACAACAGTCTAGTTTCATTCTTTTGCAGGTGGCCTTCCAGTTTTCCCAGCACCATTTATTGAAGAGGCTTTCCTTTCTCCACTGTATGTTTTTGGCTTTTTTGTCAAAAATTATTTACCCATATAAATGTGGGTTTACTTCTGGACTCTCGATTCTGTTCCACTGGTCGCGTGTCTGTTTTTCTGCCAATACCATGCGTTTTGATTACTGTCACTTTGTAGTATAATTTGAAGTGGGCAGAGTGATGCCCCAGCCTTTTCTTTTTTCTCAGGATGGCTTTGGCAGTTTGGGTCTTTTGTGCTTCCATACAAATCTGATGATTTTTGCTCTATTTCTTTAAAAAATGCCATGGGATTTTGATGGGGATTGCATTAAACTGTATAATGCTTTAGGTAATATGTCCATTTTCTTCTGAGCATGCCTTATCTCCATTTCCCTTTGTGAATTTGGATCTCGAATCCTCTCCTTTTCATCATTGTTGTCTCAATTTGTCCCTATCTATGCTGAAAGTTCATTACTATCTTGCTATGCAATTCTCTTCTTATCATTTAAGCTTATAATGTCCTGCTCTTAGTAAGGGTTGCACTCCTCTGATTCTATCTGTCTGCTAGTCTCCTTACTGTTAATTATGTATTTCTTTGTCATTTCGTTTCAGGTGAACTGACCCCTTTCAGTATTTCCTGTAGAACAGGCCTTGTAATGGAGAATCTCCTCAATTTTTGTATGTCTGGAAAGGTCTTAATTTCTCCTTCATATCTAAGGAGAGCTTAGCTGGATACTTATTCTAGGCTGGTAATTCCTTTCCCCTAATAGTTTAAATATTTGATTCCATCCTTTCTCGTTGTAAGGTTTGTGCTGAGAAGTCCGACGATAATCTAATGGGTTTTCCTTTATAAGTTACCGTTTTCTTTCCCTGGCTGCCCTCAGAATTCTGTCTATGTCGTTGATTTTTGATAGTTTTAATCAATGTGTCTTGGTGAAGGCCTTTTTGGGTTCAGGTACTTGGCCGTTTCTGTTGACTTCTTGAATTCCCAAGCTCCAGCTCATTCCTTAGATTTGGGAAATTCCTGTCAACTATTTGTCTGAAAATGCTTTCTAGACCCTGCTCCTTTTCCTCCCCTTCAAGAATGCCATTATTCTTATGTTTCCTCTCTGGTGATATCAGCTAGTTCTTGTATTTTCTTTCATTATTTTTCATTCTTTGGTTTCTCTCTTCTTCCTTCTGATTATTTCTAGATTTCTGTCTTCAATATCACTGATCGTTTCCTCCATTTGGTAGACTCATTTCCCAAGCTTCTTATTTCATTTTTCAACTCTTGCAGTGTGTTCTTATCTCTGAAGATCTATTCTGTTCTTTGAGGGTTTCATCTTCCTTGTTCTGCTCATCTAGTTGTTTTTTTCAATTCCTGAAATTGTTGATATGATTCATTTTGGATCTCACTGAGTTTTTTCAGAAACACCATTCCTGAATTCTCTGTCATTTAAGTCACATATTTCTATGTCTGTAAGCTTATTTTCTGGAGATTTTTCTCTTTCTTTCTGAGATGCCTTGTCACCTTGGTTGTTCATGGTGTTTAATGGACTATTTCTCTGCTTGGGCATTAATGAAATGTATTCTGCTTTTTTTCCAGAAAGATTTATTATGTAAAGGTTTCTCTTTAGCCTGTTGCAAAGAAGGTGCTTTTCTTTTGGTTTCCAGTAGGTGGCGTCTAAGCCTCTTGGATCCCTGCTTTATATAAAGCCTTCATAATGACTTTTTATTTTCTTGTAGATATTTTAATCACTCTCACTACCTCAGATTCAGTCCCTGTCAATGTTAGCAACAGTTTTGGTAGCATTTGCTCAGATTCCCCTGGGGATCTGCGGCGATTGGTCTCAGAGGGTATGAATGGAGAGGCCTTCTGGTTGGGAATTGGGTGCTGCAGCTCAGCCTTGGTTTTGTAACCAGGGCTGGTAAAAATCAACTATCATTTCTCTGCCATCCTGCTTCTCTGCTTTCTGCCCTGATGACTAGGCCCTGCCACCGGATTCGTGGAACTCACCGCACTCTCAGGCAGGGCTGTTCAGGGAACTCGCCACCCTTCTTCCTTCCACCTCACCTTACAGGGAACTCTAGCAGCTGTAATAGGCAGCTTCTTTATTTCTCCCAGTCCACTACCCTGACACCCAGGGTTCTGACCTGTGGTAGTTCTTATGCACAGATCTCACGCTCAGCCGTGCTGTGTGCAGTTTTGGGTGTTTTTTTGTTGAGTTTTAGATGTTTAGCTTATTGTTGTTTCAAGGGGAGTGATCTGTGGACATCGCTCACTCTGCCATGTTTCTCCAAAAGTCCCTAGTATACTTTTCTACCACTAAAAATACTGCATTTCCCAAGAGCTGCAGTTCACAAGGATCCACCAGGTACCTATGTTCTTCATGATCATAGCTTTCAAATATCTTCAGAAAAATAGTCAAGCCTTGAACAACACAGATTTGAACTGCACTGGTCCAGTTACATGTAAAGTTTTTTCAACAATTACAGTGCGCTCTTCATAGCCACTTATCCCTCTTGCCTTTCCTTTGACCAAGATCCTTGAAAGGTTTGTGATTTCCACTTAGAATTGTTTGCTGTAATGATAAAAAAGACTACATCTCCACTCTCTTACTCTTTTCCCAAAGTTAACATAAGTTGTCAAATGCTACCAAAATGAGAACATTCAGTCTATGAGTTATAGATTGAATCTGTGCCTCATACTCTATCACCTCCTAAGATAGTTCTATCGGTGAGGGAGGAAATCAACTTTTACTGTCTACAAATACATAATTTTATCTTCTGTGTCTTTTCTTGATGTTCAGTTAGCCACCTTAGGGAGGGGCTATCAAACCAAGCAGATATTGCATTAACTCTCAGCTTTCAGAGTTCCTAAAGTTGGCAGTAATAATGAATAATGGATAATACACTGCAAGTTCATTTGCCTTTCTTCTTGGATTATCACTGCAGACACACACGTGTGCCTGCATGTACCCACACACACACTTACATTACACACACCTCTTAATGTCTGACCCCAACCAGAAAGCACAAAATGGCCAAGAAGATAGTTGCACAATGGTAAGCATAGATACTAACCATAAAGTTAACAGAAATATAATAGATATATAATCGTCCCCACCACCCCAAATTACTCTATTCCCTGATTCAAAAAACTATCTTGAAATGTAATCACATGATTTAAATACTACACAGAAGAAATGGTCTTATGTATAGATAACATATCACCTTTGCTTCCATGTTAAACTGAGGATCTTGTCATGATTATCCCATTGGGCCAAATGATAGGAAAGAAAAGGCTGATGCTTGAGAACCATGTTTAAAATACATAAATACTATTTGGGATACATTTGTGAGATAGAGCAAACAGGGCTTGTCATTTCTCACTAACAATCTACTAGCCAAGGAAAAATACACCTAGCTTTACCTTGGAAGTTAGAAAAGAACAGAGAATTTTAGCACTACATTAAAATATCAGTAAATTTAAATAAGGATCAGAAATTGTCAGGGAAGGCCAATTATTTACAAGGGCACTGGAACAGGGAAGGAAAATCTTAAATGAACTCACAGGCATTGGAAAGAATTTTAAAAGGGAAAATCAGATTGAAAAGAGAAAAGGTAAGGCAAAGGAGTTAACAAACAGGTATATTTATGATTCAGTCTAGGACAGATGAAGAAATCTGAAGCCAAATAGACATTGTGTCTATTAGGAAAGAATTAATTTAAAAGTGGCGAAAGCAGTAGGAAAAATCAAGAGGATTCTTGCTCTAGCATGAAACCAAAGCCCTGTAACTTAGATATAGGGAAAAGATGGCAGAAACAGGCTAAGGAATCACCCCCTCAGTCAAACCAAATTGAATAAAATTTAGTAAGGCTGTTCAATATTTTTCCATCTCAGGCTTAAAAAATTTTCTCCACGTTTTATAATATTGTAGCAGTTTAAAGGAGATCTGAAGTACTGGAGGTTAGTTTTAGAAATGCCATGAATAGAACTTATGTTTCAGAGAAATCACTATGCCTTTGTTATCTTGTAGCCCTACAACTAGCAAAATGGCAGGTACATAGTAGGTATTCAATAAATGTTGAACAGTTCAATATTGTAGCAGATGCAGTCAGTATCTTGATCTTATCCTTTTGGCCAACTCGGTGGTCACCAGCAGCTTTAGGTGTGATATCCCTTACTTGCTGAAGGTTTCTGTTGTGTTGGTCTTGGGGCCTATTGACAGTGATGCAATGATTAGGTATGCCTGAGACACTCATCTGGGCCCATACTACCTGTAGAACCACTCCCACTTCCCCCCGCCACACACACACATTTCCCAGGCCAATGACCTGGGTTAAGGGTGGGGTTCCTAGGGTTTCTCTTCATTTGTGTTCAGGGCTTGCTAAAAGGGAACCTTCATCAGAGATGAAGGTAGCAGGTTCTTATCTGGTTGGTTTTCTAGTAGCTGTGTCATACAGTTAGCATTCAGTTTACTTAGGATGAATATCTTTGACATGGATGCCTCAGCAATGAAAAGCTTAATGACAGGCACTTACACTTCAGCTTCCTAATACATCTCAGCCTGAAGCCTTTCTCTGGCCACAATAATGTTCAGTCTGGGCACAGAGCAGGCCGGAAGTGCCAAGGAACAATCCTCAACTAAAGAGGTGGCAGTAGTTGGTGGATAAAAACCCAGTATCCTTGCTCCTGGGTGAGACAATTCTGAGGTGGGGTCTACACTGTCTCACAGTAGGTCCCCAGTGCATAGAGCCATTTTCACATTTTCTTAGCTCCTAATCAAGTCATTCCTTCCTTCAAATGCTCATTAAGGAATCCTTACTGACTTCTCTTTTCTGTCTTATTTCTCCACTCCTTCAATATGCTTCAGCCTCTGAATAAAATACTTGCACCCAAATTCTGTTTTAAAGTAGGCCTTTTGGGGTTCAAAAAATGAATTGCTGGTATGTACCCTATTAAATCAAGTGACTTTCTCTTATTTAGTTCCCTGACCTTATAATTCATTTTGGAGTCTATGACCCCTGGGCTCTAAAATTAATAGTCAGGGAGAATTATGGCTTTGAAACTCATGAGACAAAGTTTGCTATTCATCAGAGTGAATAAAGACTGAATAATAATCAGATTCTGTTGGTTATAAAGCCAAAGTAAGATATTCACTTATTTAAAATTTTTGAGAAATCTGAACACCAAACTGTGTTGAACCAATCATTTATAACTCATTTCCAAGACACTTGTAGTAATACTAGTATTAATACCCAATATAGAGCCAATCCATTTTCACCCAAATCACTTACCCTCTCAGTAGCTCCATTTTTCTTATTTGTGAAATGTATAAAATCATGCCAGCTAGCTCCTTCACAAGGACATTGTGAGGATTAATGAGTTAATGCTGGGAAACACGTTTCTGCCTTAGATGAATGTTGCTATATAAATGCAAATTGTTGCATTACAGCTAGGCTTACATGTTCAAATGCAATGACTTTTAGATCCTAGGTTTCTTTCATAATGCTGTTAAATGATTCTAATCTGAACACAGCTTCCACAATCAGTGTGAAGGGTAACCAGGAATGTTAGAGTTATTCCTGATGCTTTTTCCCAGACCTTCTCCCTGTCTCCTAATTGCTAATTGTTCATGTGTATGCTCCCTCCTTAGCTATTGATCAAGTCTTCCCTCCATCAACTCATATGCTACCAGGTGTTCCCATTATTCCTGAAGCCGTTTGAGGCTTACTTAAATGAGCTGTCTGCTTCTGTTAAAAGAGAATCATTCTGTATCTTACTTTTTCAATTCTTACAGAATTCCTCTTTCTTCTAATTCACCACTTCGAAGGCTGACTAGATGGATTCTGGGCAGTGGTCAAAGAGGAGAGGAGTAAAGTCTCTAATATTCCTTTGATCAAATTTCCTCCTGCATAAAAGTTAGACAATGTCCATGATCTACAGGATGATGTCCACACTCCCTAGCTTGGCACTCTGCCTAGTCCACTCCTAATCCAACCACATGGCTCTTTCCATCCCTCTTGGTCACTACTATCCCATACGAAGAGAAAACCTTTCTCTTATCCATCTTACAGTTCAGAAGACCTGGATTTAGTCCCTTATTGTCCCTTAGTACTTCTGTGAACTTGTATCAATTCTTTCTTAAGTTTTTTTTGCCCATATAACATACATGTGGTATAAAATTCAAAAATTACAAAAAGTTCAAAAGCAATCTCCCCCCATATCCCTTGCCTCATTTCCAGAGGCAATCATTTTAACAGTTTCTTACAAATCTTTCTGGTTACAGTCTAGGCATATATAAATGCATATAAGTATATTCTCACAAAATAACTTGTTGGGATTTTTATTGGGGTTGCACCAACTCCATAGATCGAGTTGTAAATAATGAACATTGGGACAATATTGAGACAATCTTCTTAACCATGTACATGGAATATTTCTCAATTTATTTACATCTTCTTTGATTTCTTTCATCAGAGTGTTATAGTTTTCACTTATATAGATCTTATAATTTGTTAGTTATACCTAAGCATTTCACTTTTAGGGTCTTATGTAAATGATTTTGTGTTTAAATTTCAATCGTTCTTTACTGGTATATAAGAAAGCAACTGATTTTTATATATTAACTTTGTATTCTGAAACTTTGTGATAATAGCTTATTAGTTCCCAGCAGTTTTTTTTTTTTAAATTGATTCTTTGGGACTTTCTGCATAGACAATCATGTACCTGTGAACAAAGACAGTTTTATTTCTTCCTTCACAATCTGTATATGTTTTACATCCTCTTCTTGTCTAATTGCACTTCTAGGAGTTTCAACAAGATGTTGAATAGGAGTGGTGATAGAAGACATCCTTGCCTCATTCCTGATCTCATCAGGAAAGCATCTATTCTCATGTATAAATTTGCTAAGGCTGCCATCACAAAGTGCCACAGACTGGGTGGCTAAAAGAAATTTGTCTCACAATTCTGGAGGCTAAAAGTCCCAAGATCAAAGTGTTGGAGAGTTAGTTTCTTCTGAGGTCTCACTCTTTGGCTGGTAGAGGTCTGTTTTCTCACCTCTGCTTTGCCAGCCACATTGCCCTGTTTATCTCCAAGTGGTAGCAACCAAGGTTATACTTTCCAGGCAAAAACACAAGATACTTCTCTAGGGAAATAGAATGATCCCAGAGGAACAAAAATAAAGTATATGTACTGATATGTTTAGGTGTCTTAAATCACCAAGGGCCTCGCACAAATGCCCTTCAGTGGTCAAATCAGTCTGTGCGCACAGAGCTTTAGTCAGCTTTTTAGTATTCCAATTAAATATGAGTGGACAATCAAGGGTCACCATATGTTGAAAGAAAGCCAGTATCGTAAAATACAGAGACTAGAAAGCAATTCTTTAGGAAGGGCCCATGGGAAACAACACCTCGAAAAAACCTTGGAGTTTTTGTGTGTTAATAATAGTTTGCCTATGCCCCTCTATATTCGAAAGTCTACGCCCAGGCGTGGGAGTGGGGGTTGGAGGAGTGGGGCTCTGCCTTTCAATGTGCAGATTCTCACTTATTTTGCCTTCTAACATTCCTACACTTTTCTCCCATCTTCCATTCTACCTGGTGTTATGAACAGGGTAATTTCTCTCATTCAATTTTTCAGATTAAAACCTCTGGTGTCCTACAGAGGCTGGAGGAAAATTTGTTGCCTATCTATGAAACATGGGGAAAAGGAACTAGAATCTATTTTATATGCAGATTTTCAACTAATCCTTGATTTCAGCCTGATCTCTTACCCTTAGCTTCCACTGCTTCAGGCACCTTTGGTAACTGACCCTTTCTGGAGTTTTACAGGAAATAGGCTTCCTCTTTTTTTATCATCCTCCTATACAGGCATGTAAGATTTCAGCTTTTTCTGTTTTATTAAAGTTGCTTTTCACTCCTCCCTCTGCTTACTATCTTCCAAAACTTTGTCGACATCATTAGTCCATTGTTAGCTCTTTTTCTTTATCCACGTGAATTCATGTATTTCAAATTCATTTTCTGTCTTTTAAGTGAGAAAGCAGCTACAAAAAAATACATGTTCAATATAAGTTCATAAAGAAGTCCTGCAGCCTCAGGACAAGGAACTCCAGAAGCCACCAAAAGCTGGAAGAGGCAAAGAAATATTCTGTCTTTGAGGCTTCAGAGGGAGTATGGCCCTGCCAACATCTTGATTTTGAATTCTGGTTTCCTGAACTGAATGAAAACAAATTTTTGTTGTTTGGTTATTTGTTGTGGAAGCTCTAGGAAACTAATACACTTAGATAATTTCAACTCATTCTATAGGTCTCTGCCTAAACATCACACTTATATAGGTCCCTCAAATAGATGCCCCTATTATACAACTCATTGCATTCCTTTGAGTATTACAACAATTTCCATTGGATAATTACCTGTGTACTTCTTTGTTTTGTATCTACCTCTCTTAAGGGCAGGACTGTATCAGCCTTGTTCACTCTTGTATCTCTCAGCCCTGGCACTGTGCCTTACATATAATAATAGATGCTCAATTCATTCATTCATCCATCCATCCATGCATTCATTCATTATTCTGGAATGTCTTCGATTTTTTCATTTCTACACTTCCTTGAAGGTACAGCTGCAAAGCATGCTCTTATTCCCCAATTATATTACTGATGACCTAGGCCTATAATATTACAATTACTTTGCATGTTACCATAATTTTTCTCCCCCAAAATTTAGCTGGAGAGAACAGGAAAGGGTTTGTAAAGGAGGTTGCTCCCTATCTGTCCCCGTTCCCCCAGCATCTTGCCACAAAAGCAAAAAATATTTGTTGGTGGTGACTGCAATAGCTCCTCCAAGAGTTAACGTGTGGTTAAGCTGTCTTCTCCTCTTTGTCATAATCATGGCTATGTGATTAAGTTGTATTCTCCTCTGGTCATAATCAAGGCTTGGGAGGCTGTCAGAAGTAGATGCAACAAATATTCCCACCACATCTCTGGGAAGGGAGAAACCAGAGACTGTGTGCTTCTATGTCTATAATTTTTAACCATAGTATTCCTGAGGCTGAAGCAGGGCATACTCTAGCAGCTTTATTCTATATCTTGTTTTAACCTGTGTATTTCTACAACCAGCACAACTATATATTATATATGTATATGTTCACATTATGTAACTATTTACTGGTATGCTTTTTCCACTAATTTATAAGCTCAAAGAGGATTGTGTCTTATGCATCATTGTATGTTTCTCCCTAATAAAATGCCTGACATATAATAGGTGTGCAACATATATTTGCTGAATAAATGAATGTCACTTAGTTAACCTTGCTCTGTTCCTAAAAGTTCTCATTCTGGATAATTTCTAAAGAGTTGAACATTTTTTTAAAACCTATGGTTATATGTGCACACCTTCAGGTGCCTATAAATCAGGGCCTTAAACTGGTGCTCATTAATTCTCAGATCTATATCTACTATCCTATTTGCCTTGTGTTTCTATAAATAGACGTGCTATGGAAGTTTATCCACAGTGAAGCGAAAGATAGGAATATCTATGCCCTTCTTAAATACCACTAATATTAGAATATGGACACATTAAACCTGATGGCAATTAAATATAAAGAATACAAGCATGTGTCAGAAGACGCCTACCAACACTGAGGAAGTCACATACCACAAAAACACGCACGCATGCACACACACAAGAAGAACATTCTCATCACTCCAATTCAAAACACAAAGACACAATGCAGAGTCCTACTGGCTTGGTCCTGCTGTTGTCCCTATGCCTGTGGTTTGCTCTCCTCCCTCAACCGTGATCCAACTATTCACGTAATCAAAGAAAGTCTCTTGAATAGCTGAAATATCACTATGCCTCTTTGATCAGCGTAATGAACATTTTGTGGGCTCCACCCAAGATCCCTTCAGATTCTTTTACTGTTCTTGAGGGCCCTCCCCCCAGCTTCTGTTTTTTCTTTTAACAGCCTACACCAGTGACCCCTGTTCAGAGTACTGCCCAGAGTACTACCAGAGCCAATCTGCCCATACTTGCAGGGAGGCAGAAGTGAGCCTAGGAGTTTGCCTTCTCCTGGAGGGACTCTTATGCAACAGCTGACTCTCTTGTCTCCAGTGAGTCTAACTTCAGGGGTAATCTTACAGTCCATAGGTACCAACAGGACTTGCTGAAGTTAAGACTTTGCACACTTGCTTCACCCTCCTGCTTCCTCATTCATTTCCAGAAGTTTCTCCTGGAAGCACCTCATTATAAACCAGGTTCACAAATCCTTACCTCAATGATTGATTTTGGGGAACTGAGCCCAAGATAGTCAGTTCTGAAGGGGGTCCTGGAAAGCTCACTCTAAAAAAACCTCTAGAGTTGAGTCACTTGCCAGCCAGAAGGCAACCAGGACTTCCTCACTGGCATGAGTGGAGTACTGATAGCCCCAGTCATGCTGTAGAATTGCAATCACTAAGACTTTCACCTGTGGTGAATCTGGATAGACACAGTAAAAGGAAAGGCAGTGGCTTGTGTAATTTCTCTGAGAAGCAGGAAAGAAATGGTAATGATAAGAACTGTGAAATTGGTTATTTCTGGGCATCGCTGATGCATTGAAGAGAAAATGACAGGCTCAGGTATAAAAGTCAGAAGGCCTCCTTAGCAACACTTAAAGACACTTTGAATTCCAGAAACCAAAAGACATAGTGTGTTAAAGAACAGACGAAGACCTAAGTGTAAGAGTAGCAGAACTTCAGAGAAGGCTGAATTTTACAGTCTACTAGACCAGAGTCTAAAGCCTTGTTGGGGAAGGGATGTGAACCTGAGACTTGTAATGGTTATAACTAGATAGATGCACTAGAGAACTGGAAGCCTCTGGGTCTGCTGAAATGGCCTCTTGCTCCTGGCTAGAAGATTGAAAACTACATAAGGCCTCAAGTGAAAATGCCTCGTTCTCCTCAAGGCATATCTGCCCTCCTCAAGTTTGGCAACCTCCTCCCCTCCTGGCCCTAGACCAATAACAAGGGACAATTCTCACTATGGCCTGATTACTGGCCTTGCCATGGGAGAGAGTATTCACTGAAGGAGCTTCAAGGCCTGGCTAACAAATCTAGGATTTGATCTTGAGGGTGCCAGACCTGATTTGGGACAGTATAGTGGATAAAGGAGAGTTGTTAAATGAGGATTTAAAATCTTTCAAATAGAACCAGAACTAATGTGCTGTCGAGATGGCTTTTAGGAGTTTGTGGAGAGAAATGACCCACGTTAATAGAAGTGGTGAGTCAAAAATGCTTTGGTAAAGAGTTAAGAATGGTATTTAAAGGCTTAAGAGAAAGAACATGTCAGAATGAATCAATTATTCAAGACTCAAGGACCCACTATGTTCCTGGTAAGGGCCCAGAGAGGACACTCTTTTACTTACAGGATAAGGAAAGTACTAATGAAGGGGACACAGCACCCAAGACATTAAGTTGTGGGGTCATCCATTGCCCAGGGACACTGGTTCCAAATGCTATTATGGAACCGTTCTCCTTAATGACAATGGGAATGGTAGGATTCCAGAATAGTAGAGGCCATGTGGCAGATCTTAGTAACCAGAGACAAGGTGAAACTTAATTATTATAATATTTGGTGAGGTTGGAATGGTTCATGGATGTCAATTTATTGGAGAGAGCCACAGATGAAATGGGCTGCCCTACAGCCCCATGCAGGATTCTTAAAAGACAGTGGTGAGGGGCAATCCTCCTAGCGGCTGAGTTTCAGGCAGCACACTTAATCATCCATTTGTCTGAAGAGAAAAAAAAAGATCTGGAGTAAGGCTATCGTGGACTGTTAGGCAGATCATGTTGGGAGATACCACATTGGGAGGAGGAGCAGTTAAAGCAGTCACAGTGATCATTAAAAATGAAAGTAGGCATTTTTATTATTGTTCGTAAATTCTCTACAGACAACACCATACCCCTCTTGCCTGCACAGGAGTGGACCAGTTCTGCCACTGTTCCCCTAGTCCACCATTGCTTATAAGCTGTGATGAATAATTAGATTAGTTGGTCAGAAATCTATGAGGAATAAAACTGGAGAAGTGACAGTCTGGGGGCCGATAAGAGTGGACCTAATTGTGGGGATCTTTGTATTTCCTGTGAATGTCCACCAGAGTGGATCCACTACAGAAGAGGCATTAAATGCTAAGGATTGCCCAAAATGTCAGACTTTTAATGCCAGCTACTTAAACAAATATGGCCAAGATGGATGCTATGTAGAGTCTATATAGCATAGACTCTCTCACTGGGCTAATTTAGCTATTGTTGCTAAATGTCTGGTCTGTTACTAGCAGGCACTGACACTTAGCCCTCAATATGGTACTTTCCCTCAAGGAGGCCAATCAGCCCCATAGTGGCAAGCTGATTGCATTGAATTCCTTCCTCCCTGGAAGGAGCAGTGATTGATCTAGACTGGGATCAATATGTTTCCTTAGTCTGACTTCCTTGCCCACAATGTATTGGGGTCCTGCATAAAAGCCTCACTTTGCATAAAAAGGAACCAGTTAAGAGCAAAGGAGTCGCAGCATAGGCCAATGACCACAAGATTAACTGGTCATACTACAGACTGCAGCCCCCAGTCCCAACTTGTCTGCCTGATAGAGAGCTGGAGTGATCTTAAAAATGCTTTTAAAGATGCAGCTATGGCACCAGTTCATAGATGACTCTCTGCAAGTTCAGGCCACTGTCCTTCAGGATGTTACACCAGTGGCCTTATAATAGCACTGTGCCCTTCATAAATAGAACATGGGGGCCCAGAAACCAAGGAATGGAAATAGAAATGGCACCGTTCATTGTCATTTCTAGTGACCCACTTGGAGAATTTATCCTTCTTGTTTCCCTAAGTATGGGTTCTGTGAGTCTACAGTCTTGATTGCCAGAGAAATGCTTCTACCGTAGTACACCTTAAGAGTACTAACAGACTTAAAGCTACAGCTGCCACATAGTCATTTAGGGTTCTTCTTGCCAGTAGAATGAAAGGCAAAGAAGAGTTACCACTTAGCTGAGGCAATTTACACTGTTCATCATAGAGACAGAGCTGATGCCACAGAATGGGACAGGAAAAATGCTCTTGGGACTCAAGGGGTCCACTGAGGCAAGTCTTCTCATGCCCAGTTTTAACTCTAAATGGACAAATGCAACAAAATGGCCTAATAAGGATCTGGTAACCAGGGGCTCAGACTCCTCAAGGATGAGGATCTGGTCCCTTCATAAAGTAGGCCATCTAAACCAGAATAAATGCTTGCTAAGGATGAGAGAAACGAACTGGTAGAGGAGGGAAATGATGAATATCAGTTTTGACCGCAAGACTAACTGCAGCAACAGGACTGAACTGATGATCTTGCCAATATTCCTTTGTAACTTTACCTTGAAAATGTAACCAACCACCATCTTGAAGGAACCTGACAGATATAGTAAACTTAAAGTGAGACTCAAGTAGATCTGAGTGTTAGAATGAGTGGACGGTAGTGACTCCTGTTAGTACTATACTAGGATCACTTACGATTCCTTCATTCTTTCTGTGTGTCCTTCCTTATTTTCCATCCTCTTGTTTTTAATGGCTTACACATGCAACTTTCTTCATATGACTGCTTGAGAGCTACTGGGACCTCTGCCCATACTTGCCGAGAGCCCAAAATACCTGAGAATTTACATCCATGGAAAGGCCTTTAACCAGTGACCGAAAGGTGAAAGAATATGAAAGTCAAGCTTCCTTGCCTCAAGTTTCCGCATACTCTGATGTAATTTATACTCCAAAGCTCCCCACAGAATCATGCTGAGGCTAGTAACATACATGTGGTAGGCAGAAATCTGTGAAGGCCACCAATGACCCTCACTCTTGTATAATTGCTTCTCTTTGAGTATATTTACAGGACCTGTGTCTATGCTGAAATATCCGCCCCCCCCCCCGCACCGTGATTGTGTTGCGTTATATGGCAAAGGTGAAGGGATTCTGCAGTTGTAATTAAGGTCCCTAATCAGTTGGCTTCTAATTAATAAAAAAAGTTATCTGAGGTGGCCCTGGCCTAATCAGGTAAGCTTTTCAAAGAGAGTTTAGGCCTTTCCTGAGAAAGAGATTCCAGTAAGGAAGTGACCGTAGCGGGCCAGGCAGCAGGTGATGGTAGCTGGACCCTGGAGAAAGGGGTAGGAGGAAGTGATCAGATTGCTGGAAGACTTAGGGGCAGAGCTGACCAGCTTGCTGACAGCTTACACAGTAATTCCCTCAGTAGCATCCCTCACAGATCTTCAGACAACTTCAATTGGACTAACATTTAAGTGATGGAAAATTTGTTTTTGAACAGCTTGAATTAACAGAACCTTCTTTTCTTTGGTGATCTAAGTCAACCTCATTTGATTCTGCCATTTAGTCCTAACACCAGTGTAGAGTAAGCCCTGACAGTTGGTCTTTTTGATTGCAATGTAAGTGCCTTACATTAAGTTTCTGATTGCTGAGGCATCCACTTTCAAAGCATCCACTTCAAAGACTGCTATCACAAAAATAAACAACATTGCCAGCTACATGACTAGATAAATAGCCAGGCCACACTCCACTCTGAAGTTTCCTCTTTTTAAAGATCTCTGGTTGACTTAGATAACTGACTCATTATTTTCCTGTTCCACTCTTATGTTTCAAATTGATCAATAAAGAGTAAACTTAGGAAACCCTAGGCACACAACCCTTGACCTCATGCCATGTACTCTGCACTGACCTGTGATATAAACTTTCCAAGTGCCCTGATGGTTGTTGCTGAGGTGCGTCTTGCAATCATAATAAGAATCACAAAGGCCAGTCCAGCAGCAACATTGGTTCCAAAGGGGCTATGTCTGTGGGAGCTCATCTGAGCCCAGGCGAGTGCCCTAGGCTTTTCAACCCAATAGGCTGAGACTGGCACAGAACATCCAGTCTCTTGAAATGACTCTAGAAAATGTTGTCCCCTCTTCCACTTGCCAAATGTCAGCCATTGTTTGCTCATGTCCTACACTTCACAGCTCAGGTCTACCCATTTTTCAATCCCATGAAAACCTAGTCTGGCAATAAATAAGAAGCTCTCCCTAATAGCGAATGGGAGTATGGCTTACTTACAATGGTGCAAAAGTGATATGCATTCAGTAGAAAGCATACTTTGAATTTAAAATTTTTGTCTTTCCCAGGCTAACAACTTGCAGTACAATAGAGATCTCCAACCCTGGACCACGAACCAGAGTTTGTGGCTTGTTAAACTGGGCCACACAGCAGGAGGTGTATGGCAGGCAAGTTTCATCTGTATTTGCATCTGCTCCCCAGAGCTAGCATCACCACCTCAGCTCTACCTCAGATCATCAGGCATTAGATTCTCATAGGAGCACTGGTTGCTGGTGTCAAAAAGTTCGGGGGCACTGCAATATGATATTCTCTCATCATGCTGTGCAGCAACAGTGAGCCACAGCTCCCAATCAGCTATGTGATCACGAGGGTAAACAACAAATACTCTACGGTAATAGTAAATGCACTTTTTGACTTACAATGCTTTCAAGTTACAATGGGTTTATCCAGGCATAACCCGATCATAAGTCAAATAATATCTGTAGTTAACATACCAAAGGTGCAGAGTGTCCTGGATGCCTGTGTGAGAACTGAGAGCATCCTGCCTAATAATCTTCATGTCCAGCAAACAAACAGGTACCCTTCTACATACTTACTGCTTCCAGGTATAATTAGTATGTCTGATTTGTCTACTCGAGTTCTCTTCCCCCATTTAGTTTCCCTGTTGGAAATAAAGCTTGGCTCTGAATCCCAGATTGGTAGAATATAACCAAAAGCCCTTCACTGAGTTTATTCTACCTCCACCCCTCCAAGACTCTTGGTATTTCTTGTAATAACTCTGTTCTGAGTCCTCCCTACTTAGGAAATCACTGCTGTCCAGAAATCCTGCACACAGTACTGTGCCCACTGCTCTCAGAATCAAATTTCCCCTCCTGGAGAGCACTGCTGACCTAGAGTCACCTGGAGACTGCCGTATGCCCATGACTTGTTGATACAATTGCACACATTTTTTTTTCAGGAGGAGTCAATGCCCTGCTTTTCTCTTCACACACTGCCACTTTCTGGCCCTGGTTTCCTGATCCTGCTGGTTAGAATGTCCCAGCATGCTATGCAGCTATGAGTGTGAATTATGACATAAGATTTAACAGTGTTAGAACTCAAGGGAATCTTAAAGCATCTTGTCCAGTGCTTCTCAAACTCTTCTCTAAACCACACCTCTGAGGGGAAAAAACACAAATAATAGTGATACTTTCTCTTTATAGACAAACCCAGAGGCTAAGCACTTTGACAAAGGTCTTACAGCAAATTATGATTAAGAAAATAACCACCTAGTATGACATATAGTAGACCATTTTATTTATCATTAAAAGTCACATTCATTTTTTTTTCTGTTAACTTGAATGTATTACCAACCAATGAGAATTAAGAAGATTAATGTGTGAAAAATTAAAACTAACTTAAAAAACATCTATTGATCTATATCTATCTGGGATCACGATAGATATTGAAACAATATTTAAGGCAGAATTTTTTTAAATTATTTTTTCCAGCTTTATTAAGATAAATTTGACATAAGCATTGTGTAAGTTTAAGGTGTACAATGTGATGACTTGATACATATATATACTGTGAGATGCTTATCACAGTAAGGTTAACACACCTGTGTGACATCAGAAACAAGGCAGAGTGAGAGATGTCCCCAGAAACATGGCAGAGTGAGAGACGTCCCAAGATCTCTCCCTTTGAAACAACAATAAGCTGAACATCTAAGACTCAACAAAAACACCCAAACTGTACACCAGCACATCTGAGTGTGGGATCTGTGCATAAGAGCTATCACAGGTCAGAATCTTGGGTGTCAGGTGGTGGACTGGTAGAAACAAAGAAGCTGCTCTCATGGCCTCCAGAGCTCCCTGTTGGTGGAAAGGGAAAGGAGAAGGTGCACCAACTGCCCTGAACAGCCCCGTCTGGGAGTGCTGTGAGCTCCACGTGGTCATCAGGGCAGAAGGCAAAGAAATGGGGATGGCAGAAAAGCTGGGACAGCAGAGAAACAACAGTTGATTTTTATCAGCCATAGTTGCGAAACCAAGGCTGAGCCACAGTCCCTATCCCCCAATCCAGAGGCACCTCCCACAAAACCCTCCGAGACAGAATGCCCCGGAGCCCCAGAGGAATCTGAGCAAACGCTACAAACTCTGTCACTAACACTGACAGGAACTGAGACAGAGGGTAGTAAGCATCATAAACATCTGTAAGAAAAAAAAGACATTATTAAGACTTTATATAAAGCAGAGATCCAAGAGACTTAGACACCAACTACTGGAAACCAAAAAAAAACACCTTTGCAACAGGGTAAGGACCATTATATAATAAATCTTCTTTCTGGAAAAAAAGTAAGAATACACTTCCATTAATGCCCAGGCAGAGAAATAGTCCATTAAACACCATGAACAACCAAGGTGACAAGCATCTCAGAAAGAGCAAAATCTCCAGAAAATAAGCTTACAGATATAGAAATATGTGACTTAAATGACAGAGAATTCAGGATGGTGCTTCTGAAAAAACTCAGTGAGATCCAAAATGAATCATATCAACAATTTCAGGAATTGAAAAAACAACTAGATGAGCAGAATGAGTTCTTTAGCAAGAGATTGAAATCCTCAAAAAGAACAGAATAGATCTTCAGAGATAACGAACACACTGCAAGAGTTGAAAAATGAAATAAGAAGCTTGGAAATGGAGTCGACCAAATGGAGGAAAGGATCAGTGATATTGAAGACAGAAATCTAGAATATAATTCAGAAGGAAGAAGAGAAACCAAAGAATGAAAAATAATGAAAGAGAAATACAAGAACTAGCTGATCACCAGAGAGGAAACATAAGAATAATAATTCTTGAAGGGAGGAAAAAGGAGCAGGGTCTAGAAAGCATTTTCAGACAAATAGTTGACAGGAATTTCCCAAATCTAAGGAATGAGCTGGAGCTGGAATTCAAGAAGTCAACAGAACGGCCAAGTACCTGAACCCAAAAAGGCCTTCACCAAGACACATTGGATTAAAACTATCAAAAATCAACGACATAGACAGAATTCTGAGGGCAGCCAGGGGAAAGAAAACGGTAACTTATAAAGGAAAACCCATTAGATTATCGTCGGACTTCTCAGCACAAACCTTACAAAGAGAAAGGAGTGGAATCAAATATTTAAACTATTAGGGAAAGGAATTACCAGCCTAGAATAAAGTATCCAGCTAAGCTCTCCCTTAGATATGAAGGAGAAATTAAGACCTTTCCAGACATACAAAAATTGAGGAGATTCTCCATTACAAGGCCTGTACTACAGGAAATACTGAAAGGGGTCAGTTCACCTGAAACGAAATGACAAAAAATACATAATTAACAGTAAGGAGCTAGCAGGCAGATAGAATCAGAGGAGTGCAACCCTTACTCAGAGCAGGGCATTATAAGCTTAAATGATAAGAAGAGAATTGCTATAGCAAGATAGTAATGAACTTTCAGCATAGATAGGGACAAATGGAGAGAACAATGTTGAAAAGGAGAGGATTCGAGATCCAAATTCACAAAGGGAAATGGAGATAAGGCATGCTCAGAAAAAAATGGACATATTACCTAAAGCATTATACAGATTTAATGCAATCCCCATCAAAATCCCATTGGATTTTTAAAATAGAGCAAAAAATCATCAGATTTGTATGGAAGCACAAAAGACCCCAAACTGCCAAACCATCCTGAGAAAAAAGAAAAGGCTGGAGGGCATCACTCTGCCCAACTTCAAATTATACTACAAAGTGACAGTAATCAAAACGGCATGGCATTGGCAGAAAAACAGACATGCGTACCAGTAGAACAGAATCGAGAGTACAGAAGTAAACCTACATTTATATGGGTAAATAATTTTTGACAAAAAAAGCCAAAAACATACAGTGGAGAAAGGAAAAGCCTCTTCAATAAATGGTGCTGTGAAAACTGGAAGGCCACCTCAAAAGAATGAAACTAGACTGTTGTCTATCACCACACACCAAAATTAACTCCAAATGGATTAAGGACCTGAATGTAAGACTTGAAACAATAAAATGCATAGAAGAAAACATAGGAACTAAACTCAAGGACCTTGGACTTGAAGAAGATTTTATGAATTTGACTTCAAAAGGCAAGGGAAGTAAAAGCTAAAAATAAATGAATGGAACTACATCAAACTAAAAAGCTTCTGCTCAGCAAATGAAACCATCAAGGTAAAGGAACAACCATCCTAATGGGAAAATATATTTGCAAGCAATGCTTCAGATAAGGGCCTAATATCCAAAATATACAAAGAACTCATACAACGCAATAACAACAATAAAAATATAATCCAATCAAAAAATAGGCAGAGGACCTGAAACAGATACTTCTTCCTAGAAGACATACAAATGGCCAGCAAACATATGAAAAGATGCTCAACATGGCTAGCTATTAGGGAATTGCAAACCAAAACCACAATGAGATACCATCTCACATCTGTTAGAATAGCTATAATCAAAAAGACAAGTAATAACAAATGATGGAGAGTATGCAGAGAAATAGGAACCCGCATACACTGCTGGTGGGACTGCAAATTGGTACAGTCACTATGAAAACCAGTATGGAGTTTCATCAAAAAACTAATAATTGATCTACCATATGATCCAGCAATCCCTCTACTGAATATTTACCCCCAACAACTTGAAAACTCATATCTGAAAAGATATTTGCACACTGATGTTCATAACAACATTATTCACAGTGGCCAGGTCATAGAAGCAACAGAAGTGTCCTATTATAGATGACTGGCTAAAGAAGCTGTGGTACATATATACAATGGAATATTACTCAACCATAAGAAGAGATGAAATACTTGCAACAACATGGATGGATCTTGAAATAATCATATAAGCAAAATAAGCCAGACAGAAAAAGTTGAAAATCACATGATATCACTTATATGTGGAATATAAACCTAAAAGCAACAAATGAACAGGATAAACAAACAGGGATTCATGGACATGGACAATGGATTAGTGGTTACCAGAGGGTAGGGGGAGGTAGGAAGGGGGAGGTAGACGGGGGGAAAAAAAATTTAAATCATTTCTGCAATTAAAAAGTAAATAAATGAATTGAATTGTAAAAGAAAAAATCTTTTTTTAAAACATCTTTTATCTCCCATAAATACTATTTGTTGTTGTTGTTATTGTGATATAAGACAGAATTCTTATGAGGTTTATGAAAAAATAAGTTTAACAATTTTGCTTGAATAGAAATGGTAACTTCGATAAGCTGATAAGAAGGACCACCATTTTTCAAGTGGATTCAGATGAATTAAGTTAATATAGAGAGTATAAAGAAAATATTAAGAATGTTTATGGAAATGAAGGTAACTTGGCAATTTGTTTTAACCGAGTGTATTTTTCTTAACTATTCTTTTAAAAAAAAATCACGTTGTACTACATTTTCCTCAGTTTCTTATCTAAAAAGTAGAAGAATACATTTTAATAAAAGCTTAGTAATACAAAAATGATAAGAAATGATTGAAAGAGAACAAGATTGAGAATAAAGATAGAGATATGACTGGAAGGTTAAATAGAATTCCTTAAAAAAAGACAACAGGAGATCTTGATCGAATAAAAAAAGTCTTAAAGAAAGATGCGAGGGCATTGTATTGGTCTGTCTGGCTGCTATAATAGAGTACCAGAGACTAGATAGCTTGAACAACAGAAATTTATTATTTTACGGTTCTGGAGACTAGAAGCCCAAGATCAAGGTTTCAATCTTCAAATATATCATGAACAAAAGAGGGAGCTAGATGAAATGAGAACTGCAGAATATTGACAACTGTTGGAGCTGGGTACATGAAGTTTCATTATTCTCTTTATTTTGGGGTTAAAAATATTAGAAACATCTTTCAGAGTGAGTACAAAAAGATCTGATTATTTTTCATGATTTTGCAGTATTATACGATATAAATGTATTATACTTTTCTATATCCTACTAGTGATATTTAGTTTTTATTTCTTTTCTTCTTCTTACAAATTACACTGATTCATTTATTCATTTACTCATTCATTAATTCAAAAATATTTATTAAGAGCTTACAGTGTGTTAGGCTCTGGGATTTTCATTTATATTTTTCTGTATGTCCATGAAAATATTGCAGTCTTTACTCAATGAAGTATATTATTTAATTTATATTTTGGTGCAATAGTAAGATAGACTCTCATTAGAAATACCACGTAATCCAGGATTCCCACTTCTGGATACATATCCAAAAATAATTGGAATGAGGATCTCAAAGAGATACCTCATGTTCACTATAACATTATTCACAATAGCTAAGACACAGAAACCCAAATGCCCAATGACAGATGAATGGATAAAGAAAACATGGTAAATACATACAACAATATTATTCAGTCTTAAAAAGTAGGAAATCCTACCATTTGTGACAACATGAATGAACCTGGAAGACATTACAGTAAGTGAAATAAGTCAGTCACAGAAGGACTAATATTTATATGATTCCACTTACATAAGCTACCTAAAATAGTCAAGCTTAAGAGGCAGAAAACAAAATGGTGATTGCCAAGAGATCAATCTTGTTGGATTTTCCAGATCTTTTAAAAATCTTTGTTCTGCCTGCTCTATTTGTTATTGTAGGGCCTATTCTACCTTGCAGGTCTAGTTCAAGGTTCATATAACCTCCCATCAAACTCTAGTCTGGATCCATTCAAATGGTCAAAAGACTATTCTCCACGTTCCAGAGAATTTCATGTTTCCAAAAATGGAAAAATGTAAAGGAAGAATTATTCTGAAGAGAGAGGAACCAGTAAGAATCAAATTACAGTAGTTCAGGTGAGATTGAGTAAGACCTGCTCTATGAATAGAAATAATGACTGGTGTGAGTGATCTCATGAGGATGGACAAAGATGAGTTTTTCAGAATAAATGAAATTGTGTACCGATTAAAGGATCATACTCTCAAAAAATAATAAATCATACAAAGAAGAAATCTCTGATGAAAATAAAATAGAAGCTATCAATAAAAAGATAACTTTTTAAAAAAGCGATTGCCTAGTAATATTAAATGACACCTCTAAATTACACTAGGTAAAAAAAGAAATTAAAACTGAAATTAAGTAATTAAACTGGGGGGAAAAAAACCTGAAATTACAGATTATTTAAAATATAGCAATAATGTTGCACTACTTATCAAAACTTTTGGGACATAGCTAAAACCATGTTTAGAGAAAAGTTAAATGTTATAAATATTTATATTAAACATATAATAATATTGATCAATTATGTATTTTTCTCAAGAAACAAAAAATCAAAAGTAAGTAAAATAAAGAAAAGTTCTAAGCAATACACAAAGATTAGAAGTCATAATGAAAAATATTGACAAGTTTGACTATAAAACTTATTTTTAAACTTCTGGAGAAAAATAAGCCGTAAGCAAAAATAAATTATAAATGACAAATTGGGAAAAATACATGCAACATGTGGCGTAAATATAACTGATACACTTAGTATGTACAAATATCTTTTAAATCAATAAAAATCAATAAATATTTCATTAGGACAATCATGATTTAGAAAATTCACAGAAACAGAAACTGAGAAGCTATTATACAGATAAAAAGGTACTAAATTCACTGACAAAGATATATAAATCAAGATAACAAATATTTTGAATCTATGAATCTAAGAAAAATTTAAAGGAGAGTCTTTGCCAGCTGGCATGGGAATGGGGAAACCGGCACTTTCGTTTACTGTTGATAGAAGTGTAAAATGGTGCAAATTTTATTTTGGAAGTATGATTTTGACAATATGTTTTGAAATTTAAAAATCTGCATATTAACTTGCTCAAGATAGTGTCCTAAGCAAACACATTATCTCTCATACCTGCCAAAATCTCATCGAAGAAAAAAAGAAAAACATAAAAGGAAGTTCTTTGCCAATGGAGTAACCGCAAACAACCTGCAGCCTGAGACCTGATACACTACATGCACCACTCTCTCCAGTGTTTCTAGGAGGAACTCCCAGGTCACAGTGAGTTGGAGTTTGAGCAGTCATAAAATAAGATAATTGTACTGTTTGCGTTCAGAATACCTGGTTGAGGCATTTGCACCCAAGTTAGATAAGATGAAAACAAATTTCTAAATAAATGGGAAGAATGCCAGGGAGAACACTGGAGTTCAAGAGAGAACTAGAGTAAAATCCAAAGCAGCTTTGCAACTTCACAGCAGACACTAAGGAAAAAAAAGAAGTAGATCAACACTCAGGGTTGAAATACACTATAATATTCTGAGGTTAAATCTGTCTTAATGTAGTAAATAAGAGGCCTGAGCTTAGCTGGGCCTTTCTCGCCTGTGCAACCTGCACTCATTCTGAAAAGAATCCTGTCTGTTAGCACATTTCTGCCCAGTCTTCCATAGAACATTGTCTCTCCCTTATTCATGGGAAAAGCTATTATGGAATAGACCTTTAGAACTGTGGAGGTACCCTGGGGTACCTGAGCCAGCTTGTGTGCCGCATAATCTAGTCTGTCATTGAAAAATATGCATGAGCAACTTAGAGTCCCCAAGTAGTCAAAGCAAAACAAAACAAAAGCATGAAAAAAATGCTTTAAGATAAATGAATAGAACAACTTACTCTAGAAGAAACATATTTTAGGAAGAGAAGAAATCTTCTAAAAAAATTTTTAAGTATTGTCCTCAGAGAGATCTGAAAATAACAAAGTACCTGCAAAAGCTACAAGCTGCCATGAAAAGGGGTGGGGGGCAGTTGAGAAAGGAAAGAGTTCTTGGAAATTAAAAAGTTTTATCACACAAGGCTTATCTGGGAATTACAAGAATAATTTGACATTAGAAAAGTCTCCATGGTATACACTATGAATATAATAAAGGAAAGAAAACATGTTTATCTCGATAGATGGGAAAATATTTAGGTAAAATTCAAAACTCATTTATCATAAAAGAATTTGTTGACAAACAATACAAAGAGTTAAGGTAAAACTCTAAGTTTTGACATGAGAAAATGCCATGATACGTTATTAAGTATGATTCCAAAACTGAGTATAAGAATGATCGTGTAGATCAGGGTTTCTCAAACTCAGCAATGTTGACACTTTGGGCTGGATAATTCTTTGTTGTGGGGAGATGTACTGAGCTTTGTAGGATGTTTAGCATCATCTCTGGCCCTAACAAATAGATGCCGTCAGTACTCCCAATAGCACTCCTCTTGCTGCCCAGTGCGACAACCAAAAGGACTGCAGGCATTGCCAAATGTTATTTAGTGGGTGAATTTACCCTAGACTGAGAGCCACTAACATAGATGTAGAGATTGGTATGGCCATATCTACACCAAAGTTTTAACAATGATCTTCTCTTTGGTGTGGGATTACAGAGTTTGACCTCCTATATATTATTTGAAAAAATATATATATTCAACCTTAAATACATATTTTGAATATATAATACATAGTCAAAGACATACACATACTTTATAACAATCATTAATACTGTCACCAAAGATATTCTGAGGAGATAAAAGTATGAGGCACACCAATTTGTACTCATTTAATAAGGACTGGGAGTAAATAAAATCTGCAGATGTTATTCTGAAAATATATTGATGTATGTATATATATTTACTGCATTTCAGCAGAGGAACAGAAATAACTCCTGAGTAAACAGGTCTATGGCATTTTGTGAGCAGCTTGTTATCTGAAGAATGTCAGTGTAACGATCTACCTATAAGTTTCACCTTCAATTTGAAGAATTTGTATCACAGCAGAACTAGATAATGTTTGCTGAGGCACCAACTGGAGAAGGTTACATAACTGAGTGCATGTGTTACCTTCTCCTTGGATGTAATTATTTCTCTAGTCTTTCTTCTTAGGTATAAGGTCCGATACATTTTTCACTCATCTATGAGTTAAACCAGGGATTAGAGAATCAATAAAACAAAATATTTATTGAGTGTCAAGTAAATGTTCAAAATTATTCAGCTAGTGGTATTAATATAAGTAGGGTCTCTTTCCAAAAAATGAAAAATAACCCTATGGCAAAAGTGCTAAAACTTTAACAGATCTTTGGTATAACTCTATCATGGTTTTTTAGGTTTTAAAAAAAATGCCCCATAACAAGAGATTTAACTTTTTAAAATTGACATAATTCACATACCATCAAACTTACCCTTTTAAACCATACACTTCAACAGCTCTTAGTATATTCAGTGTGTTGTGTAACTAGTGCCAATATCCAATTCCAGAACATGTTTCAACAATCCCAAAGAAACCCATAACCATTAGCAGTCACTCACCAACCCTCTTCTTCCCCAGCCCCTGGCAACCACTAATCTACTTTCTATCCCTATAAATTTGTCTGATCTGGGCATTTTATACAAACAGAATCATACAAATATGTGACCTTTTTGTGTCTGGCTTCTTTTACATAGTATGATGTTTTCCAGGTTCATCCATGTTGTAGCATGAATCAGAACATTACTTCCTTCTGTGCCTGAATAATATTCCATTGTATTCATATACTACACTTTGTTTATGCATTTATCAGTTGATGAATATTTGAGTTGTTTTCACTTTTTGGCTATTATGAGTAAGGCTGTTATGAAATTTGTGTACAGGTCTTTGCATAGACGTACCTTTTCACTTCTTAGGTATATACCTAGCAGCGAAATTGCTAGATCAGATGCTAACTCTATATTTAACTTTTTGAGGAACTGCCAGACCATTTTCCACAGCACCTGTACCATATTACACTCCCAACAACAATGTATGAGGGTTCTAATTTCTCCACATTCTCACCAACACTTATTTCCATTGTTTACCTAGAAATTTAACTTTACACATGTTGGATGTAAATTGGAGATGAGATCTGGAACTTGGATCATGCAAATGTTCTGCAGGTAGACACCACATTGCTCATGAAATGAGGTTTAGAAATAATGAACCCAAGCTGGTTAGAAGAGATTAGTCAAACTGATCTTCAAACTAACTTTGGAATTACTGGTTGTAATGAGAAAAAAAGAACTTTTGAGAAAATAAGTTTTGAGAAAAGCATGTTTTTCTGAGTTGCTGCCTAAGTGTTTTATAATAGGAAATGCACTTTATAGTAGGATAACCGTGCTCACATACAGAGAGTCTGGACATTGATAGGGACTTGAGTTTCCAATGTCCTCCATAAGTTCCCACTTTGCTTTTAAAGGAGCACCCTTCAGAATAACCTCTTAAGAGTTAAGCCCACTGCCCAACCATCGTGTAAGTAATAGTGCTTGCTACCCAGCTCTCTACTGCTGGCTCCTTCCACTCCAGACCTGAAATGGAGGCCTGCCCTTCCCTTGCATGTCCCTCATTGTGCAACCTCCTCCTCTTCCCTTTGTTTGGGGGTCTGTGAACAATAAGTCTTGCAACTCTACTTACTTTGTATGAGTACATTGAAACTGTGCCTTCAATCAAAACCGCTCCATGGATTTTACTTCCCCAGAGTGGAAGCTCAAAGTTGGAGGGAGCTACTACTTCTGCATGTGTGTGGCTTGTGGCTCCTCATTGAGCAGGTCATAATCTGCATATTCTTAATTCAATACAACAGAACCAAAGATAAGGCTGTCCACTATCACTGCTGTTATTCAATATAACATTGGAGGTCCTAGCAAGTGCAATCAGACAAGAGCAAGATATAAAAGGCATTCGATAGTAAATGAAGAAGTCATACTGTCACTATTTATAGATGACACAATTCTCTATATAGAAAACCCTAAAGACTCCATAAGAACACTACTAGAAACAATAAACAAATACAATAAAGTTTCTGTATACAAAATCAATGTTCAAAAATCCAGAGTATTCCTATACTCTAATAACAAAGTGTCAGAAAAAGAAGTGGAAAAAAATAATTCCTTTTGCAATTGCAACAAAAAGAAAAAAATACCTAGGAATAAATCTAACAAAACATGTGAAGGACCTATATGATGAAAACCCTATGACCCTATTAAAAGAAATTGAATAAGATACAATGAAATGTAAAGATATTCCGTGTCCTTGGATTGGAAGAATCAACATAGTTAAAGTGACCTTATTACCTAAAGCATTATACAGATTTAATGCGATCCCCATAAAAATCCGATCAGCATTTTTTAAAGAAATAAAAAAATCATCAGATTTGTACGGAAACACAAAAGATCCCAAATCGCCAAAGCCATCCTAAGGAAAAAGAATGAGGCTAGAGGCATCACTCTGCCTGAGTTCAAATTATACTACAAAGCGACAGTAATCAAAATAGCATGGTATTGGCAGGAAAACAGACACACAAACCAGTGGAACAGAATTGAGAGCCTAAGAGTGAACCCATGTTTATACAGGCAAATAATTTTCAACAGAAGAGCCAGAAACATATAGTGGAGAAAGGAAAGCCTCTTCAATAAATGGTGCTGAGAAACCTGAAAAGCCACCTGAAAAAAAAAAATGAAACTAGACTATTGTCTATCACCAAAATTAACTCAAAATGGATTAAGGACCTGAATATAAGACCAGAAATAATAAATTGTACCAAAGAAAACATAGAAAACTATACTCATGTACCTTATAAGACCAGAAAAACAGTAAATGTATAGAAGAAAACATAGGAAACTATACTCATAGACCTTGGACTTAAAGAGGATTTTATGAATTTGACCTCAAAAGCAAGAGAAGTAAAAGCTAAAATAAATGAATGGGACTACATCAAACTAAAAAGCTTCTGCTCAGCAAAAGAAACTGTCAATAAGGTAAAGGGACAACCATCCTAATGGGAAAATATATTTGCAAGCAATGCCTCCAATAAGGAGCTATTATCCAAAATATACAAAGAACTCATACAATGCAATAACAACAAAAACGAACATTCCAAATAAAAAATGGGCAGAGGACTTGAACAGACACTTCTCCCAAAAAGACATACAAATGGCCAAAAACATGAAATCACTAGCATTAGCAAACAATAAACATCACTAGCTATTAGGGAAATGCAAATCAAAACCACAATAAGTTGTCATCTCACACCTGTTAGAATAGCTATAATCAAAAGGACAAGTAATAACAATGTTGGAGAGGTGCAGAGAAATAGGAACCCACATACACTGCTGGTGGGACTGCAAATTGGTACAGCCACTATGGAAAGCAGTCTGGAGGTTTCTCAAAAAACTATTAATTGATCTACCATATGATCCAGAAATTCCTCTACTGGGTATTTACCTCAAAGACTTGAAAACGCGTATCTGAAAAGACATTTTCACAATGATGTTCATAGCAGCGTTATTCACGGTGACCGGGACATGGAAGCAACCGAAGTGTTCTACAGTAGATGATTGGCTAAAGAAGCTGTGGTACATACATACAATGGAATATTACTCAGCCATAAAGAAGATATGAAATACTGCCCTTCACAACAATATGGATGGACCTGAGGTAATCGTGCTAAGAGAAATAAGTCAGACAGAAAAGGTTGAAAATCACATGATATCACTTATATGTGGGATATAAATCTAAAAGCAACAAACAAATAGAACAAACAAACAGAGACTCATGGACATGGACAGTAGACTAGTGGTTACCAGAGGGGACGGGGAAGAGAAAAGGAGGGAGGAAAACAGGGTCAAATATGTGGTGACAGAAAGAAATCTAACTATAGGAGATGAACACACACAACGCAATATATATATGCCTTACTGTTAAATTGTACACCTGAAACTTACTGGATTTCTTAACCAATATCACCAAAAAATAATAATAATAATAATAAATTTTGAAAAAATACTAGTTCCGGCTTCTCAACACACAAGTCTAAATTTGAACTCTTTCTGTGACCTGAGGTAACTCTCTGAACCTCAATTTTACTTATCTATTATGATAATAATAATTCCTATTTCCAGATCAGAGCAAGGATATGGGGTCCTGAATCTTACACTGTTTTGAGGGAAAGATCAAAAATTATAAATATAAAATTAGGTATGAATAAGAAAAAAATCATAACAAAGTACAGATTTAAACAAATACCAGGACATCACAAAATCCAGAAAAATAACAAAATATTTTATTAACTACCTGGTGCACCTCTAATATTTTATCCTCCATGTTTAGGCTTCATTATATCTGAATGCCTCTTTGTGTGATGTAAATGTTGTACTACCATCTTCTATAATGAGAACAGGAAAATAATTTAGTCTTTCAGCTTGGTTAGCTGAGTTTTTATTTTATTATCATAGCTGGGATATTAAAAATGTGAATTCATACATATGTATTTGCTGTTTGAAGCTCTATTACAGATTTGTGTGCTACAAACACAGGAATTCTGATATTGGTGCTGGGTACGATAGGACGCATATAAACCACGATATAACTTCTCAACGAATATTATACACAGAAGTGACTATAAAACACAAAAATATGTCATGTTAACTCAAACTGAAGTACTCCCAATTCCAAGATCCCCACAGCCGCATCCTAATTTGCCCACAGCACTTTCAACACCACTCTGGAGGTAAAGGTGAGTGAAAAGGGAAATGAAGTTGCATCAGTGGTCTTAACCAACTGCCTTTAAAATACCTTACTTTGCAAATTTTAACCAAAACATAATGGTCATGCAAAGACATACTGCAGCCCCTTTCAGGATCTTGGGATGGGTCATGCGAGTGAAGATCCTGAAACTTAAGTTTCATTGGCTTCGTGGTAAACCAGCCCCTGCCTATTCTACAAAATAGCTGTGAAGGTTAATGAGATAACAGGTTAACTATTCACTTTTGTTACATGCAGTACTTTATATAGAGTTCCAGTCACACCAGAATACCCCTTTTTATTGTCATAGAAATCATTGCATCTCAGTGGGTATGTCTTTTTCTTAATAGAAAAACAAGAGTAATCATGCTTTTCCCACCCCCTGTGTACTTTATAAAACTATAATAGAAATCTAACGCCATTTATGTATATGTTACTTCTATTTTTTTTCTTCAATAGGCAGCTTAGCATATAATATAAGCCAAAAAGTCATGTGGAAATAATATTTTTAAAGATTATATTAATGTTATATATTAAAGGGTGGTGACAACACCTAGAATATTTAGAATTCTATATAAATGTATTGAACTACTCTTGTTTAAAAAAAAAAAAGAGATCACTTACACGATTTTTTTTTCAAATGTTTTCAGGTAGGAGAGTTTTGCATTTCTAAAGAGACCACAGATTGAGATTCTGATTGAACTTTTCAACAGAACAAGAAGTGCTGTGCAGTATGTATGAGGCTTTCCCACAGACTGACCGATCTTGATTCTGCATGTAATGACCTAGGCATGAGTGGGGTGGGAGTGGCTGGCACGACAGTAATTAGAGAGCTGGAGGTATAGAATTTTTAAAATTTCCTAAGGCTGATTTGCTCAGCCCTGATGTATGGATTACTCAGTACAGTACTATGTGCATGCTTCCCTCTACTGGATAGAATGACAATTTGCCCAAGTTCATTGAAACTGGAATTAATTTACCCAAGTATTCATTTAGCATTTAACAAATATGACTATTCCAGGTATTTGGTTGATCTTCAGGGATACAGGATGGGGAAAACACAGTGCCTTCTCTCAAATAGCTTACAGAAAATTGGAGGAGACATTAGAAAATTGTGTTTATAATAGTGTTAAGTGCTATATAATAGTGGTAGCACAGATACTATTAGATTACAGAGAAAATGCTATTTATAGTCTCACTTGGCTTGTTAACTAGTATGACCCCTTGTTTGAGACCTCATCTGGCAAAATTATCCAGAAATCTGTCATTTTTACCTTGGAGGTGTAGTTGACAGATAAAAAAAAAACAAAAACACCCAGTTAAATTTGAATTTCAGATAATTATACAGAATATACTTACAATAAAAACATTTTGCTGTTTATCTGAAATTCAAATTTAACTGGATATCCCATATTTTTATTGTTTATTCTTTGCTAACTCTGACAACCTTCTCAACCGTGATTTGTCCAAGAACTCCAGGGACTTAGGAAATACAAAGGGGCCCTGAAAAGTTTTACTTTGGAAATGCTAAGTGGTAAAAGAATCAAGTGATCATCCACTACTGGACTGTTTTTTCTGCAGCCAATGCATCTGTCACTGCCAGTGCTATTGGTGCAACTCCATTTTACTACTGAAACGGCTGTTCTGCATTACCTCTGTACCCTTGCTTATTCCTGTAATGGATCTACCCATCATCTAGCTTCTTGCAGAGGCCTTATAGATTCCTCAAGAGAAAAAGGTTTTTTTTTTAATCCAGTTTTGTTCCAAGCTTGTGCTCCTAAGGTTACATGGTACCATAGATTATGCATACTGGAGTGGTTGGTTCAGGAAGAGTTTCCAGACTCAGCCTACGCTAAGTACTGATGCTGGCCACTGTCACTACATTTCCCCTTCCTTCTTAAGTATTGGTCCTGGGGGCTCCTTCAGGGAGATATCCTGCTGGCATATCACAGTGGGGACCATCTCAATTCATCAGAGTTTTATATTGACCCTAAAGTTTGCTTAGCTGATGTATGGATTACAGTGCTGTGTGCACAGTTTCCCTCTGCTGGAGAGAATGACAATTCGTCTCACTGACATTGTCATCAAGGCCTCCCTCTCTTTCCTCTCAGGAAGCTCATTGGTTTTAAAGTAAATTTTACATTTTTTCCCCAGTGACAGGATTTTCACACCAAGAGTGTACTGGGAGATGCAGCCATTTTTAACTCATGGCAAAGTTACCTTTACACACTTTCCCTAGGCAACTGGGTGCATATTTGCCTTTCAATTACAAAACTGCTCGAGTGATTCTTTCTACATCATTTACTATATGGAGAAGATGTTGGAAACTTTTATTTTTTGTTTTATTTTTATTGAGGTAAAATTAGTGTATAACAATATATTAGTTTCAGGTGTACAGCATAATAATTTGATCTTTGTATAAACTACAAAGTGCTCACCACAACATGTCCAGTTACCATCAGCCACCACACAATTGACCCCCTTCACTCATTTTGACCACCTCCATTCCTCTCCCTCTGCGATAACCGCCAGTCTGTTCTCTGTATCTATCAGTTTTGTTTAGTTTTGCTTTTTAGATTCCACACATAAGTGAAATCATATGGCATTTGTCTTTTTCTGTCTGATTTATTTCACTTGGCATAATATCCTCAAAGTCCATCCATGTTGTCACAAATGGCAAGATTTTCTTTTCAATGGCTGAGTAGTAGCCTATTGTGTATATGTACCACAATTTATTCATTCATCACTGATGGACACTTAGGTTGTTTCCATATCTTGGCTATTGTAAATAATGCTGCAATGAACATTTGAGTGCATATTTCTTTTCAAATTGGTGGGATTTTTTTTTTTTAGATAAATACGCAGAAGTGGAATACCTGGATGATACGGTAGTTCTATTTTTAATTTTTTGAGGAACCTCCACACTGTTTTCAATAGTGGCTGCATCAATTTACATTTATACCAACAGTATTTGAGGGGTCTCTTTTCTCCACATCCTCTCCAACACTTGTTATTTCTTGTCTTTTTGATGATAGCCATTTTAACAGGTGTGAGGCGAGCTCTCATTATGGTTTTGATGTGTATTTCCCTAGTAATCAGTGATATTGACCATCTTTTTATATGTCTGTTGGTCTGTATGTCTTCTTTGAATAAATGTCTCTTTAAATCCTCCGCTCATTTTAAAATAAGATTGTTTGGTGTTTTTCTGTGAGCTTTTTGAGTTCTTTATGCTTTGCTTTTGGAGTCAGATCCAAAAATTCAAGGCCAAGACATGTTGAGAGTTTACAGCTATGTTTACCTCCAAAAGTTTTATATTTCAGGTCTTACTTTAAGTCTTTAATCCATTTTGAGTTAATCTGTGTACGGTGTTAGAAGTGATCTAGTTTCATTCTTTCGCATGTGTCTGTCTAGCTTTCCCAACACTGTTTGTTGAAGAGACTATCCATTCCCGTTGCATATTCTTGGCTCCTTTGTCATAAATTAATTGACAGTGTGGGTGGGTGATGCTGGAAAGTTTTAAATGGTTGCTTTCTTGCCAGTAAGTTAATTATTAACTAATCATTCAAGAGAAGACATCATTTGCTTGGATTTACATCAATAGCATTTGTTGAGCAGCCCTTTCATGGGCTCAACACTGCTCAAAAAATGTCAAAGACCTGAACTTATGAAGGTTATGACACTGTTAGAAGCTTAAAACTTTGAAAAATGAACTATCTCTACGTTTGAAATTCTGCAAGAAAATTGTTCTTTGCAAGCTTTCACTTAGTGTAGTACAGTAGAAAGGAAGTGGGTTTTAGAGTCAAAGCTCTTAGGTTTGAATTCTCTACTGCTTATTTGCTGTTTGTGATTAGGAAATGATTTTATCTGAGCCTCAGATCCTCCAACTGTAAAATGAAATTACTGCCACTTTGCAGGATCGTTTTGAGGATTAATTGAGAATATATGTAAAGGGCACAGTGTCTGGTAACATATACAAAGTGGTAGTGTCCCTCCAAAAACATTACTAAAGCCTTAAAGGGCTAGATAATAGTCCACAGAAAATCATCTCAATTCAGTCTTTCAAAGTATCATGAATCAGCGTTATCTTTATGGTGGATAGAAATGGGGTGTGGGGTGAGGGAGTAGAGAGGGAAGGAGTAGGGGAGAGAGAGAGAAAGAAAGAGAGAGAGAGTGTACGTACCAATATGTAGTGATGCAAGGATGTTTAGTGTTAAAATCCAGTTAGACAAACCAACCAACCATGAAATATATCCAGAAACTGATACTGTCTTCCTGTATAGAAAGAAACTGGTGCTTTCTGTGGCCCATTCCTCTTCGATCTCATTTCAAATGGAGTGCAATGTATGGGGATTAAGGAATTTCTTAAAAGGAAGAAAGAAATATGATTTACTTATAAATATTTAATCAAGCTACATGACTTCAGGTAAGTTACTTAACATCTGTGGACCTCAGTTTCAGAAACTCTTAGGTTCTTACCAACTCTAAAACGTGGGACTTTCAATGCCTGGGTTGTAGATTACACTTAAAGTTCACTATTGTCTTAGGAAAATTCTGCTCTTATTGTTAATCCTACAATCTTTGGATAAAAAAATGCATTCACATTGGTGGCACCTGGAGGCCAGTCACATTTAAGAACGGGTATCAGAGCTAACTTTTTTTTTAAAGTGTCATATTTAAAATTAAAATTGAATTTTAGAGTAGACAAGATTTCCACATTTAAGATTAAAAGTATTGAAAAAATAAAAACTGTCATTTCAGTAAAATGGGAGGAAGAATGAGTGGACAATATTTGAGAGTTCCAAGCCAGAGCAGCATACCAACTCAGGAAGTACAAAGGCTATA
Source organism: Eonycteris spelaea (assembly GCA_003508835.1). Taxonomy (NCBI): domain Eukaryota; kingdom Metazoa; phylum Chordata; class Mammalia; order Chiroptera; family Pteropodidae; genus Eonycteris; species Eonycteris spelaea. The sequence goes on along the minus strand of PUFA01000043.1, from coordinate 6,207,147 downwards.
GATTTCAGGGAGGACAAGTCAGACAGAGAGAAAACATGAAATTCTCACCAGTAACCAATGAAATTCAAACAGAAAAAATTCGACAGGATATGTGTTGCTTTGGAAACTAGCCAAGATGATTTGCCAAAAGAGCAGTTTCATGAGATGAAAGATGAATGGCAGAACAAATTCGATGAAACAATTATCAACTGTCACTAAGTATTATGATTCTTAAAAAGAAAAGTCAAGGCTCAAGAAGCAGATTGCTGCCTTTGAAATTATTAAGAGGTGAAGATGTAAACTAAAATTATTAGAAAAATAGAAATTAAAGGGAATCACCAAATATGAATTAGTGGAAAACACCAAATATCAATGGAAAACAAAAACTCCACAGGTGTCTAACATGTAACATAAAATGCATTGACTTTATGTCAGTGTATTATAGTTTTGCTAATTTCACAACATAGTTTTTAAGTTATTGGTTATCAAGGGGAAGCGTAAACATCACTCAAGGACTTTACTTCCTTTTCAGGGGAAGGGATTAGTGCATTTTTTAATATACACAGGATAGTTGTATCATCTTACATTTAATTATGATCTTGTTATTGTCTTTATTTGGAAATTAAGTATGGTTTAAGGAGAGGGGTACGGGTGTCAAGTTGACATGAAGTGGGGTTGTAATGATTAATTTCATGTGTCAACCTTACTGGATCTCACTTGGTTCCCAGACATTTGATCAAACATTATTCTGGGTATGTCTGTGAGGGTGTTTTCAGATGATTTAACATTTTAATCAGTAGTCTGAGGAAAGCAGATTGTCCTCCCTAACATGCGTGGGTCTCATAAATGCAAATGTAGACCTAAACAGAACAAAAAAAGCAGAATAAGAGGGAATTTCTCCTGCTGACTGCCTTGAGCTGGGACTTTTCCTGTCTTCGGACTGGAACTGAAACATCAGTTCCTCTTGGTTCTTGAGCCTGCCGACTTCGAAACTGGAATTTTATCATTGGCTCTTCTCAGTCTCCAACTTGCCAACTGCACATCTGGAGATTTTTAAGTCTCCATCATCATGTGAGTCAATTCCTTATCATTTCTCTCTCTCTCTCTCTCTCTCTCTCTCTCTCTCTCTCTCTCTCTCTCTCTCTCTCTGTCTTTCTGTCTCTCTGTCTCTCTCTCTCTGTCTCTCTCTCTCATATATATATGTGTACATTATAGCATGTTTGCCAAAATTCAGAACCAATTAATTCTTCCCAACTCTATCAACATTCTCAGAAAGTAGTGATAACAGCAGAAGCAATGTGAAATGTATTTCTAATGACTTAGATAGCTTGTATGTGACATGCAGGAATTTGAGAGGACAGGAAATATATCAGCCTCATCTTCTATTTGAAGGTCATGACTCATTTGAAGGTCATGACTTTAGAAAGGAAAGGAGGCTAAGAGAAGTGAGTACCTAGCTACATTGGTGATGTTGAAGAAATGCATTTGCATTTCTGGACCAGTTCTAATGACGGGGCTATTTTTATGATGACTTTATAATTTAATTTAAAAAGTTTTAGAAGAACTTTGTGTGTTCCACAGCTAATGCCCAACTTCCTTAGCTAAGGCTTGAGCTCAGATGTAGCAAACATATCGCAACAATTTTGGGGCTCTAAAAATCAACATCTTTAAGATTCCTTGCATTCAGAAAATTAATTCTTTATAGTATGGTCTGTTACAGCCCAATTCAGAGGCTATGTAGATGATAGAATTGAGGTACTACATTCCAGTCTTTTAATTTCACAGTTGCAGGTCTGAATTTGCCTTGTAATAAGTGATTATCAGGAAATGGAATGGGGTATCATCTTTACCTATAAATAGTGAAAAATGCTTCAGGTCTTCAGTGTACCAGAATGGCCCCTTCATAAGAACTGAGGATTCCTGGAGGCTTACTTAAGCAAGGCCCACCCTGTTCGATTCAGGGAAGAGAACCCAGGGCTCCATTTGAGTCGAAAGGATGCCAGTAGCAAGTATATTCCATGCATTTAGTCATTCAATTAAAAGTTTGTAGAGGACATACTATGTGCAATTATAGCAAGCACTGTACACACATTTCAAGTCCAGACATCGAACCGGAATAGGAAGTCCATCATTACCCAGCCCCGAATTTCCAAGTTTCAGGTCTCCCCCTGCAGGGCCTCTTGCTCCGCCCATTGCGCAGGCGCACATGTAACTCACTCCTGGCACAAAAACCTCCGCCTGCGGTGGGCATTTGCCTCTTTGTTCCTGAAGTTTCTCTGGGAGCCAGTGGGCGAAGTACTGTTTCGTTGTGAAGATTTTAGATTGAGGAACTGACTGAGCAAAGAAGACAGCTCAAGGTTTGTGGGAAATGGGGAGGATGAGGCGATTTAGAAGCTAGCAAGGCTCTCCATAAATTAAAAAGGGAAAGAATATTAATTATCAGGAAGTTCAGGGATTCCTAACTTAGGCCCAGACGTGGGCTTTCAAGGGGCCTGTGCCCTCTAACACTGGATGTGAAATATTAGCTTTTCTCAGATGAGCTAGTGCCATGCTCGCGCCCCCTCTACCTCGGTGCTAAGAGCCACTGAAATAGCCTGACGCCTCTATTAGCAACTGGGGACACTGAGGCACCAGGAGGGGAAAGCACTACAGGTTGGAAATGGCCTTGTAATAAGTGATTATCCTCGGCTCTCAGTTGCCGAAGTTAGAAGGAGCGTTCTGAATCCTCCGTGTTTCCTGCACCGAGCAGGGCGCGTCGAGCGTTCGACTCGGGTTCGTTCCGGGCCGCGGAGGCCTGGGCGCGGTTTCCTTGGGGAACCAAGGCTGGGGCCGCGCCAGCGGGGGGCGAAGACTGGGCGTGGCTTCGTCGGGCTCCGCCCACTCCGGGCCGCCGCTTGGACGCGCGAGGGACCTGCGCTCAGGAGCGTGGAGGCGAGGAACGCCGCCCGGGTGACGGCAGCTTTCGTGGTACTGAGCCGCCCGGGCCACCCGGGGCGTCCGCGCGCCGCGTCGCCACCGAGCAGAGCCCGCGCTCGGACGATGCCCGCCGGCGCTGGCCGCCCGCTGTCTCGCTGCAGGAGCGGGTGGACGTGGGGGCGCTCGGGTAGGCGAGGGCGGCTCGGGAGGGGGGCGTGAAGGGCGTTGGGTCCCCGACGCGGAGTGCCCGACGGCAGACTTGGCGGGCGGGCGAACTTAAGTCCCCGGGATGCGGCCGCCGCGTGTGCGTGGCGCTTTGGCCGTTGTAAGGGCTGAGTGGAGGTTTTGCGGGACTGCTTCGCCTTCGAAGGTTCTTGACTGCCTTTGAACGTGTTGAAACTTTTTGGGTCCCACAGTGGTGTGGGTGCACAAGAAGGCTCCTGACGGTCAGGTAAATTAATATGAGCCACTTCCTAAGCCCATCCACACTTAGATCTCTTAAAGCAGTTTCCACCCTTACCATGCTTTTGGTTGAATTTATTCCATTTAATTGGAATGCTCAGTTTGAGGTACACGGCCACTGTGTGGCTGTGTGGGAAAAACTGTTTAATAATGACGTTACAGAAAGTGGAAAGACTGAGGATTATTGGTAACTCCAAAGCTTTAAAAAATACCACAGTTTCCCTAAGTTTTAAAAATTGTGAGCTCCGAGTGCAATGTGAAGCAGCCCCACACCATAAATGCATTGTTTGCTTTTTGTGATGAGAGACGAATGTGGGGCTATTTCAAAGTACAAAGTCGTGGCGACACAAGATTATAATTTGCTTATTTAAGTTTTTGAATTATCTTTTTGACAGTTACGTGTTAAATGTGTATGTATAGAGGGAATAGAAGTGATACAAGGCTTAAGAAAATTGTGATTGAGTTCACACTTAGAAAATTTTTATTTATTAGATATTCTAAAAAGGGTTTAGGCTTCATTCAAAATATATTGCTGATTGGAAGGACGGCATTCGAGGCCGAGGGGACTGGAAGAGTAAAATCAATATTTAGGTACATTTTCAGGGCTTTGTCATGACTATCTAAAAAGCTTCTAATTTTTAAAAAATTGTCTTTACCTTATTGCCCAGATATTTAAAATTCTGAACCTTCCGTAATCAAAAATATGTCAACATTTTTGAGAATGTCTAAGCATCTTGACTACCAATGCACATTTTTCTTTTTAAAAATGAATTGGAGAATTCACATGACTAGGGAAAAATAAGGAATTATCTGTAGAGGTCAGTGTGGACCTTTATGAAGAATAGCAAGAAACTTATATACATTTTCTGCAATTTCAACTCTAGACCAGTGGTTAGTGATACTTTAATTTTAGTATATAATTCAGCCGTATTTCATTTATATATTTTTATTTTAATACCTTAAATATTTTTATCAATATATACATATGGAATCATTAAGTTGTACACATGAAATTAATATAATGTTCTATGTTAATTATATCTCAATGTTTTATATAACTAGTAAATATAATTATAGTACTTTTATTAATGAAATAGCATTATAGTATTTTAAGTCAATTGCAAGTGACCTGATCATTTTTTTCCTCTCAGTACACCTGCTAGTGTACTTGAACACTTTTAAATTATAAAGTCATGTTTTACTATACTGAAGGATAACATACTGTACCTGGATTGCATGGTTTTTAAATTGGGGTAACCAGTCACTATTTTTACAATATTCAAAGATGAATTTTAGAAAATTGGCAGTTATGATTTTTGGTAAATATATTACTTTGGTCTGCTTTTTCTGTGTTCTTGTTTCCTCCTATTTGTTTCAAAATATCTTTATTTTCATAAAGGATGATTTAGATTTGAAGTGCCTGCTTGTGATGGAATCTAATTGACTCTGCTACCCCTGATTGTGTTGCACAGTTGGATTTGTTTTCACTTAACTTTTTTTCTAGTCCTGTTTTTTTACTTATCTTTATCAAAAAGGAACTTTTTTTCAGTTCAATTCAACAAATATTTCCAGAACATCAGTATTTTATTAATTGATTCAATGCATTTATAAGTGATATTTTAGGGTGATTTATTTTGACTTTGTAATAATTTTAGTTTTATGAAGCTAGTCCAGTAGTAAGGTTAGATTGGCAGAAATTAATTTTTAGAAACAGCTTTATATTACAAGGTGAGATAAAGTCGCATAATAAGCGGAGCAAAGTTCAGAAAATTTTAAATTCATATATAGAGTAAATTTGATGACTGCTTTAATGAGCAACTTTACCTATTAAGATAGTCCCTGAAGTCTTGTAGGAACTCTATATCCTTGGAATGTATAATCCACATAATGCAAAGCCCTTGTAATTACTATTCTTTGAAATTAATGATAGGTGCTCCTGAGGGTCTATCTTTAATTACAACAGCTGAGACTTTGGCAAAGATGCAACTACTGCTTTCACCAGGGTGGCTGTGAATATATGTGGACAATTAAATCCTAATCAGAACCTAATTTTCATTTTGGATAGCTTTGCTGGTGTTTATTGGACCCTAGATATACAAGACATATTTTGATTTTTAGGTTTCTCAGAGAAGTTTAACTCACTGTAACTCATCTTGAGGATTTTGAGGACAGTAGTGCAATAGAGAAAATCACTGATTTGAGTAGCTAGCTAGTCAGGATACAAATCTAAAATCTGCACAAGTGCACGTACAAAGGGTGTAAAACACTTTCCTTTTGCCAATGAAAATAAAACTTCATTTTTTTCTCATTTTAATAAAAAGTATAAGAGCATTGGTATATTTACAGGTTGAACAGCAAGACTGTAAAGTAAAGAGAGCATTTGAGAGAGAGAGATAGGTAGATATGGGGGGGGTGGAGAATGAGTAAGTTACATTTTTTATATTAAATCAGCAGGAACCATTGTAATACTGTTGTCTAGAGGATCTTAACTTGGGATACATAGACTTCAATGATTACTTGAAGCCCCTAATCATTTACAAAAAAAAAATGTGATTTTGTTGAGGACAAGGTTTGTGACCTCATCTGTAAATGGTGTGAGACACCCCACCCCCAGAAATAAATTTAGCAATAATAAACTTGAGAAAGGGTTTTGGGGGGAACACATTTTCAGTTTATAAACTGCAAGCTAGATAGTAGGAGAGCTAAAACTCAAACCTGGGTTTGATGGCCAAGCCTTTGCTTCTTCCCCTAGTCCATGTTTACTGCACTTTGTTAGTCACCTCTCTTTTGATAGGTGTGTTCTCTCCTTTGCTTTACAAGTAAAACCTTGTTCATAGAGACATTTCAAGCTCATGTAAGCATTTTAGTATAGCATCTTAGAAGAAACTATGAGCAAAAAAACAAATTATCTGTAAAGAGAGATACGGACAAATATTTTTTAATATAAATGGATTAAAACATTGTTACAAATTTTGTGCAATTAATATAGAACAAATCAAAAGGGACAAAGCTTTATAAAATCAACAATTTCTTTGTTAGTAGAATTACATATTATAGTGGTAGTTAGGGAAGTCTGTAAGCCCTTTGAGCTTGGCATGATAGTTTTACATAAGGCTTATACATCTGTTACATTCTTTGTGGTGTGTTGTGTGTGAGAACATAATTAGCCAAGGAAGAGGAAACAAGTTCAGCAAACAGCAAAAGAACAATTTTTAAAGAAAAGTTCCACAAATTCATCTTTATTTTTCTCTAGAAAACCCAGTTTTGTGTGTTTGCAAATGTCTGTCAAGCCCATTTCAATGAATTAAACCTAGTATTTTAGTTTTTCCAAACTATGCCTGCCCATCTGAGGTATTGTACGCATACAAATACAAGCACTATTATATATGTTCTCTCTGAAGGCTAAAAAGAGACTAGGTTTCACAGGTCAATAACTAGTGTAACTATTTGAAAAAGAATGGAGGTATATTAAACGATTAACATTAAGCTGAAAGGTTTGAAATATTACACCTCCTTATGTTATTAAACATGCACTAATAATCGCAAACACTTATACAACACTTTAGTATCAGTCATTGCTCTATAGATAGTGTATATTCAGTTAATCAGTATAGCATGAGCATGTCATTTAACTGAATTAATTTACTAAGTAGATATTTATTGATTTTTATATTTTTATGTGTTGAGAAAGCAAGGCACAGAGAGATAAGGCAACTTGTTCAAACAGTAAGGGCAAAACAGGATTTGGAACCAGTGATCTGACTTTATCAAACTGTCACTAAAAATACTTCTCTCTGATCTATGGCATGCATGAGTCAAATAATTTTCTTTTAAAAACAATCTGTCTAAACTACTTATGCTACATTTTTTAAAGGAAAATTATTTACTACAAATTTGTTGTCTGGAAAAAAATCTAATAAATTATTCTGTTTTGGTCACCTTATGTTTAATGTGACTGTCCAAAAGTAGGACTAAAATTTTTAGTCTGGTAGGAACATAGTATACCAAAACAGGGAAAATGATTAAAGTTTATTTTTCTGCATAAGGTGATAGGACCAGTATTCTGGTTACTTTTCTCCTTGGGACCCATTAAATTCAAGTTTTGCCTACAGGTTTCTTTGAAGTCTTTTAGGTCTCCAGTTTATCTAATGGGTGTAATCCCCACCAGGTTTATTTCAGTATTTTAGACATCGCATGATTAAACTGCTTCTATAGAATTTTTGAGAAACTGATTTTTATTAAAGTCAGGTAAAATGTGATGTTAGAAGTAGACAAATTAAAATCCATCCTTGATGGAGCATCAGTAAGGAAGCACATTATTAATTTGTTGTTGATATAAAAGAAGATTGAATAATTGCCAATTACTACCTTCTCAGATTTTAATTTAAATATGGAAAAAACTTCAGTTTTTAAATGAATATTTTGCCTTTTCATGAGGATGTATAATTAGATAAATTTATTTAAGAATTGTAATTGTGTATTAGTGTTTTCTGAGCATGACTCCATTACAAATACACATGATCCAATATTAAACAGTTATCTTTAAAAATTATTTTTATCTTATCTTTCTGGCCCCAGCCATGCATTCCTTATTTTTAGATTTAGCTGATCACAATAATTGAATAATGATTTGTGGCTATATTTTCCACACTGAGATGTGCAGAAAATGAAACTGCTGTTGAATTCTTTGGACCAGCAGAAAAAGATAGCTTAATATTCTTGAATAGCAAGAATGATTCAGATCACAGGTCATTGAGATTAGAGGAAAATCTGAGGAATTCTGTTGGTTTTTAACAAGAAAACAATCCAGCGCAGGAGGAAAAGTTGATTCAGTGTTGGTTCAGTCTTTGTTAGAAACTTATCAAGCAATGTGTCTTGTATTACCTGTATAGTTATTTTTTCTACATTAATAGAAAATGAGTTGTGTGGATTTTTAAATGTGATCAATTTTAGACATGATTTTGTTCTTGGGGAAGGTAACAGATAGATTTTCCACAAGGATTAAATAAAGAGCTCTTATTCTTTTTCTTCCAAGAGTTTTATGTTTTTAATTCCCTTGAAAATTATGTCATTATCTTCAATCATCTGATTATTCCTTTGCATTTCCCCAATGCCTTTTTAAAAGTCTCATTGTCATAATAGATTAGCTACTAATTTTATCCCTGGGCTTTTACAACAATTCCCTAACTCCTTTTGTGTATAATTTCCATCCGCGGAGCAGAGAATGCACTCAATTTGGGATTATATTGATTGATTGACTTACTCCTCATCTTTCACAGCCTTGTAGTACAGTTAACTTCCATATTTTACACCCTTCTAGTAACATATCTAATTTCCAGGATGTTTATTTACTAGGCAAACATCTCTGTATTTATATCTGCATAGGAAAGATAAGATGTGGCTTTAGGCTGGCAGGTGTTGACTTTCTTGCTGTTTTCATTTGCTTTTCTGTGTATTTACAATGCAGTAACTTAGAGGAATGCATTTTTTATATTTAATACTTGGGCTCACTAGTAGTAACAATTACCCTCTTATTGTGTTCATCTATAATTATTATAAAACAAGGTTGTTATGTAGAGAAGGATTGGAAATCCAGGATAGATTCCATGTTATGAAATAAGTTGCAAGTTATCCTTCACTACTTTACTCCATAGTAGACTGGTTCTATTTCAGTCAAACCAGTGAGAACTTGGGCATTTAAGGCTGAAGAAAGGATTAGGACTGGAGGATTGAGTTAATGAGGAGTTGAGCTGTTTTCTCACCTTTCTCTGCAGCCAGGATGACCTTGGCCTCTTTGTGGAACCTGATCTATTTTTACCAAGGCTCCTAGATTCCAAAGGAAGAAACCAGGGGATTCCTAACCTTTGGGGCCCCTTAACTTTAATTATTCTCCTGATGAAAAGCAGCTGGGCTGGGAGTACTCTCACATAGCTCAGACTCTTGGGATAGTCTTTAAAGCATGTAAATTACTTTTAACTTTATTCTCATTTGACTGTGTATAATTAGATATACAGGATCCTCCTTGGGTCTGGAGGGAGAGCCTGCCCCAGATTTTTAGAGAAATCCATCCAAACAGTACAGAACAGTAAAACAAAATTAGGACTTCTGAGTCACCACAAATTCATGGAAATCTTTGAGTACTAGTTTTTGCGTCCAGTTTTGGAAACCTCTCATATTGGTTGTTGGTTGATCCAACATAGACAACTGAACATGGGTTATTGTGATAAAATAGTTAAACCTCATAGTTTAAAAAATAATTCCTTGCTTGCCCATTTTCTTTGTCTTTAGGGCAACAGACTAAATGTCAGCAATAAATATAAATGAATAAGCCTTAAGATATGCACTGATAATCCTTAGACCTTTCCTTTCTGGAGTGCCCAAATGTTATTTAGTCACAATTATCTAGATTGGCGGTTCTCAAGTCGTGGTCCCTGGACCATCAGCATCACCTGGGAATTTATTAGAAATAAAAACTCTTTGGCCTCCACTTGGACATACTGAATTGGAAACTCTGGAGGTGCAACCATACTGTTCTAATAAATCCTCCAGGTGATTCTGATGTATGTTACAGTTTGAGAAACAGTAACCCTAGGTCATCAGGGATGAACCATGGTGTTTTACTTTGCTAGTCCATTGTTTAATGTAAATACCTTATTATTGATATGGGTATTACTGCCTATGTGAACACCAGGAATAGGCATCCCGTGTTGTTTAGTATTACATTAAATGGTACCCAAGGTAAAATTGTTGGTGGCTTGCACATTGCTTTTCTTCTTCTTTGTCTTCTTGCTGAGTGCCTGGAACAAGGTAGCTGCTTGGTAAATCTTTAAGTGAATTCAGTGCCTACCCCCATTTGCTCCTCAAAAACAAAACCACATTCTTTTTTATTTCTTTTGGATTCTTTCTCTGCAGGAGTTGTTAAACCTGGAAGTGAAGTTCCCAGTTAAGAATATTTCTTGCTCCTACTAGTGACACTGGTTGAAAGATTGCTGATACTAAAAATAAAAAAGAAGAAAGGGAAAAAGAAATGGTTTTATGTAACTGATTGGATGATTTCCTCAGAATTACTGCCTATAGATCTCAAACTTAGCTTACATCAGAATCACCAGAATTGCTTGTCAGGTTAGAGATTGCTGGGCCCAACTCCTAGAGTTTCCGATTCATTACGCCTACAGTGGGACCACAAGATTTGCATTGCTGACAAGTTTCCCAGTATACTGATACTGCTGGTCTCAGGACCACAATTTAAGAACAGCTGCCCTTAGTTCACTAACACCAGAAATATAGGTAATTTCATGAATGTGAATGTTAGTTCCTGGTGCTTGCATAGCCAGCGTTCTATAATTGGAAAGTTTAGTGTATGCCTAGATAGCAAATGTACTGAATAATATTTTTTCCAGAGGTGTCCGTTAAGATCTTTTTCAATACAAGACTTTTTCTTTAGACTTCTTTTAAAACTGATTCAAAAATCACCTACTTAAACAACTGAATTTAATTGAGTGGAATAGATTCTTTACCCAAATCTCGCTGCACTGATTACTTCATTTCTCTCTTTTTCTTCTTTGTCCAGAGTTTACCTAAGCTAATCCATTGTATTACTGCCTCAGCATTTATTCTGTTTAGCCAAGCAGCCTGCAGTGACCTTAAACAGACACTAGTCCTCTCATGTAAGTGCGTGACCTTGGTAGTAACCCTCCAAGTCACGAGCAAATTAAAAATTTCTGGTATGACTTCCCCAACAGCCCTTGTGATCAAATCTCCTCTGCCTTCCATTGCCTTCCCCTTATTCTCTCCTTGGATAAGTAAGACCCCATGTGGCTTACCAAAACCCTGCTCTTTTGGTTTGAATTGACCAGTCTGGCCTTAGCCCAGGAACACCAAAGCACTCCACCCATAGACGCTAATAAGGGCATGTACCCCAGGTCCCACCTTTCTCTGCATTCTGCTTTAAATCTCTTCATGGCCTCTTGAGGCATGTTAAGGACCTGTGAGTAATAAACTTCTCTTTTTCAATTTCTCTTGTGGTCTGTTGTTGAACTTTTATTGTGGCGCGATCAAATCTAAGATCCAAATCTAATCTCAATTAATCCAATTGAGATTAATTATGAGCCTTTATTATCCAGCCAGGGACTGATTCCCTCTACCACGCAGGGTCAGAGAATCAGCCCTGAGCTTCCAGAGGAGGCAGTTTATATAGCTTGAAACTATGTCTTGGTGGGCTTTGATTACGCAAGCAAGCAGATTATAGAAGCAGATGTTAGCGGTTAGCACCTAATACAAAGAAATATGGTTTCTGGTGGACAGCTTTGTTATCTATACTCTGGCCACAACATTGTTTTATTTTTCTTCTTGGGAGCTTTGGGAGCTATTTTCTCCTAGGCAGCTGGCGCCTGGAGATATCACTCTCTGTCGTGTCGTTGGGACTAACTTACTGAGGAATTGATACCAATAACCCATAACAACATATTTTCCAAAGTGGTCGTGGCCGGAATAAAGAGAGGAGATGTGAACAAGGAAAATGTTATTGAAATGCACTTCACACTGTTACACTTTGACTCACCATCTGGTACCCTGTACTCCACTTATAAGTGTTAATTTGACAAATTCATAACAAGCTTACTTAATTTTCCAGTATAATTTTATACCCAACATATGTTGCCTGTGTATCTTCTAAGTTGATATTTGCTTCTTTATTTTCTGTTCTTAAATACAAGTTTCCTAAAGAATGAGAAAGTTGACATTTATTGTGGATTTTTTTTCTCACAACTAAACACAATTTTGTAGACTTGACTCCTTGTCATTTGATTCTTACATATTCTTAGCATCTCCTGAAACAAGTTAAAATGAGGTAAAACTGAGGCTTTTCTTCTCCTGAACCCTTTTATTACCTCTTTTATCTTGCTAAATGGATGGTTTAAAGAAGAAAATCTGAAACATATCAGTGAATAAGAATTCTTATATTAAATTTTAACAGTTGAATGTTTTCAACTATAGCCACAGAAATACATACATCCCTCTGCAGATTAAATTCACAGTTACTATACCAGACAGGTTCTGAACATAATTCTCAAGAAAAAAAGTCTTGAAGACAGTTTTAGTTTTTCTTTTAATGGAATATCGCCCACAAATTTATGGAAAGGCTTATCAAATGAGTACCTTTTTTGTTAAAATCGATGGTTGGTGTTACTCTGTAATTTCAGTGTCCCCATAACCACATTTTTTTTCCTATTCCAGGGGAAATATTCCACTGTTTTCCCATTCCAGAAAGTCTGGAACAGCCTTGTGGAAGTGTCTTTATGTTAATTAACATCCTTCCTTGAGTAATTTTCATGATCAAATTAAGACAGTTGGTCACTTTTATGTCATACATATGTTTATTGTACACACCAGTTGTGTTAAATTATAGGTTTGCTTCAGATTCTTATTAATGTACTGACTTAAAAATATCTTTTAACTCACTATAATTGTAATAGACATGCAAAATGCCACTAATCAATTTCAAAATGTATATGTTACCCATATAATTATTACTAAATATTTCATACCATTATTGATATTGCTATGTGAATGCCAGCTCACCATGGGAATTTGTAAGGGATATAGACCATCATTATGACCTTGCTCAGAATTTCTAGTTTTGAAATTATTTTGCACTTCATTTTTAGGTACCAGTCTCTTATCTTTAGTACCCTGAGATTTAGTAGGTCTAATTATCCTGATTGTTTCTTTATAGTCTCTCCTTTTTTTCTTTGGGTCTCTTGGGTAATGACACTTCATTAAACCACCTCAGTGATACATAGGCAAATAATAAATCATTAAAGGGTAAAATGTTCCTTTGTGTATATCTGAGTTTTAAAATGTGTGGTAATGCTATTTCATTGTCAAAAATATATTTACAGTGCCTATTTTAAATATCTTTTCTGAAAATTTCTTTGAATGCTTGGAGAAAAGAAAAAATCTAGAATTAGAGGCAGTCCCAAATTTTGCTAGATGTTTCACTAATAAAAAATACTTTTTCTTAAAGGCTGTTTACCATTTTAATGTGTGGATTATTACTATATAGATATGACCATGTAATCAGTAGTAGTATCCTGAAATTAAAGCTTAAGTGATATTTTAGAATTATACTGAAATCAAGACATGAACATGAAGTTGGTTATAACAGGTCATTAAGATTTGGACAGTTATAGTTTATTATTGTTTCCATTGTGCATACAATCAGAATTAAGATTTAAATGCCTCTAGAATCCAGATACCAAGGCTGGACTTGAAAAATAACCTAGCAGAAACTTGAGGCAAATTTCTTAAATTTTGTGCATATCGATGTTTTCTCATCTGTAAAATGGGAATAATACTACCAATCAGTGAAGATAAATGAGATACTGTATATAAAGTACTTGCATGGTGTATAACATGTATTATATCTGTTTACAGTGACAATTAAAATTTGGTATAAAACTAGCAAAATTTCTTAGTAGTTAGTGTTTTCTTTTGCAATATATAAAAATCCAAGAGCAATTCATCTGTGTCACTATGTCATTTTCTCCACTAGATGGCTGCTTAAGAGTTGTGAGCTAATTCTGAAAAGCAGATGAGAATGTACTGAAGGGAAGAGAAAGAGAGGGACTTAATGAAAAAGAGAGAAATGAGAGAGGAGGAAAGAATGCAAGGATGTGGGAGAGAAGGCACTAAGATACGCAGAAAACAGACCCCTCCCACTCACTCCTGAAATGAAACAGGAGTAAAAAGGAAGCAGAAATCAGGAGAAGAACGTGAACAAAGAGAACAATAAAGATATCTTTCTGACCATAATTCTCTACATATTCCTACCTTTTTCTTTTTCTTTTTTTGTAGATATTCCTTCGTCATTTTTCATGCATGGACTGAGTTCTGATCATAATCATATGATGGTAAATTTCATTGAAGAGTGGTAAGTATTTGAAGTAATGGTTTTGCTGATGCTATTACTTATATTACTGTATTGATTTTTTAAACCCACTTTGGGTAAACGCTTCTACTTTATAATTGATTTATAAATAATTTGGCATTAAAAATTATATAAAAATGTATATACTTTTTCAAAGATTGGAATACTTTTAAAATATGTACATATTTATGTTTACAGTAAATATTTATTGGGTACTTATTTTATAAAGAGCTGTGGTTGATGCAGGAGCTATAAAAATGGGTAAATCATAGTCCAGTGGAGAAGATTTGCCCTTACAAAATTGACCTTCATTTAACATAAGTATTGAATATTTGAATATCTAATTTGAAAAGTCAGGCCGACATGCAAATATTGCTTAGAAGATTGGTGTATTCAGGATTTAAATTGCTTTTTGAACCAATACTTAAGCAGGATAAGGAAGTTATTTTGTAGCCAGATTTTTACATGTTTAATCAAAAGTAGTATTGCCATATTTGAACACCCGTGCATTAATCATATGGATCTTAAATTGTATTTGGTGTATTCTAAAAACAAAACATCTCAGAGAATGGAAATTGGTCCACAGTTGACATTTTAAAAAACAAAAGTTGCACAGTCATAGACAGAAGTACTCTAGGCAAATAAGTTTTCTAAGTAGTTTGAAAATTAGGAGCGGGATCTGGGCTGTTTAACTTACGAAGCTATCAGACTCTTAAGATATCAACTTCCATACAGTGTATAGTTCCTTGCTTATGCCTGTATGTGGAACCACAGAAAAGTTTTTTAAAAATAGATCCTGAAAGTACTAGAGAGAGGGCTAGGTATAGGAGACAAAATATTTTATACTTTGCAATACAGTTTTCAGCCTTACTGAAACACTGATGAAAAGAGTGATGCGTAGAAGCAGACATTTAGTGAACGACAGAATCAGAAGAAGCCCATGTCTGCTAATTTATTGTGTAACGTCCTTTCTCTACTATTAAAAGTATTTAAAAATTCTTCTTCGAACCAATTTTATAATGACAATTTGGAAGGAAAATGAGAAGTTGTATTGTTAAGTGACAAGAGTATGAGAACTCTAGCCAGGTTGCCTTCAGCTGCTTATAACCAGGCCTGAGAATTTAGATTTTTTCCCCTCTCCAGTGAACTCAAAAAGAGTCTGGTGGCTTTGGCTAGAAATAAATGATAAAGATTTATTTAAGAGTTTTAGGGTTTACAAACCAGAAACACAACTAGGCATTACATAGAGTGTTCCAAAGAAGGGAGAAAAGCTAAGAGTTCTTATAATCAAAAGTACATTCTTGACTGGAGTGTTTGTGTGGTACGACGAGGGAGAAGATTGGCTTGGCAGAGGTGAGTCAGAAAGGTACCTCCTAGTATATATTGGTTAATTGGTTTGCTTTCCTAATGTCTAGTACCCAAAGAAATGGGCGTTCTAAGGAATATGAGGGTATTGTGGTCTGAGAGAGAGGGAGAAATTAGAAAAGGTGCCCTTCAAAAAACCTACTTCTTGTATCATGAACTGACCTTATTCTCATCATAAGGAAAATAATAGTTTTTATTGCTTCTTTTTGTATATATATGAGATAATGTTAACTAACTTTCTGTAATCATTTCACAATTTATGTAAGTCAAGTTATTATGCTATATACCATAAACTTACTCAGTGCTGTATGTTAAGTATTTCTCAATAAAACTAAAAGTGGGGGTGGGGGAGTACATTCTTGAGAAGAATAAGTCCTGCATTCTTAACCTCTGGATTGGTCTGAGATGGTAATCCCCTAGGTCAGTGGTGCCCAACCTTTTCAGCACCAGGACTGGTACTCCTGCGAGAATCTAATGCTTGATGATCTGAAGTGGAGCTAAGGTGGTGATGCTAGTGCTGGGTAGCAGCTACAAATACAGATGAAGCTTTGCTCGCTCGCCCACCACTCACCTTCTGCTGTACAGCCCGGCTCCTAACAGACCATGGACTGGTTCTGGTCCACAGCCTGGGGACCCCTGCTGTAGATTACTGGTGGTCTGGATAATGGATATCAGGTCGTCTGGATATATGAACAGGACTGGAAAGTTCAAAAGTTTAAATTCCCAGGCTAGTTAAGAATAGGATCATCTCTCCAAGCCTCAACCTATTTGATTTTAGTAATTTAACGGCTTGACTATAGTGACTCCATTTTATTTCTTCACTCTGTTCCTCATTGCTTTCTAACACGAACATGTCAGTTTATATAATTGCCAGAAGGAAATGAGAGTTCTCATTGCTCTGCACCTTTACAGTGTTTGATATTGTCAAACTTTAATAATTTGCTGATCTAAGAGGTATGGAAAAAATACCTCATTGTGGTATTTAGTTTTTGTTCTCTAATTGGACATCTTTTCATACATTTTTTTTTGGCTATATGTGCTTTTTCTTCTCTTTAGCATCTTTTTAAGGTGTTTTGTCCATTGTTCTTATTGGGATGTGGATGTTTGGTCCAGTTTCATTTTTCAATATTTAAATGGTTGACATGTTTCAAATCTATTTTGTATAAGAAGTAAAATAGAGCTACACCGTTGTGTTTTTGTTTTTCAGTTGGCTAGACACTTGTTTCAATACCATAGATTTACCACTAATTTAAAATACCAACATTAGCATCTTCAAAATACTGTGTATTTTTTTTTCTCTTTTTCCTGACTGTGGTGTTCCATTGTTTATTTTTGTGTCAGTGCCACAGTTTTAAGTTATGAATTATTCATTATCCCCTTCTTTTTTATTACTAGAACTTGAATTTAATTGAGTGGTAGTATAACCAACTAATTATAGTTGCTGTAGCTATTAAGTAAATTTTTCTCCATTTACTCTCTCAGAATTTCCTTGATCATTGTTTCTTCTTCCATATGACTTTTACTATAATTTTTGTCAACTTCGAGATTGAATCAGTTTTGAAGGCTTAATGTAGGATGATTCTGCGTATTCACAGTAATAAGCGCTCCTCAAAAATAGAGTATGCTATTCCCACTTTAAGTAAATCTTCTATGACCCTCAGTTTTTTAGATATCTTCATACTAGCCCAGTTAATTTCTTAAGTTTATTCTTAGGTATCTTATATTTTTAGTTGCTATAGTGAATGGAGTCTTTATTTTTAAAAAATTATACATTCACAAAGACAAAGATTAGAAAGGTAAGATATAAACTGATGAATCGCTCTTTTCCTCATTCCTAGACCACCTAGTGTTCATTTCTCCATAGCAGCTAATGTTATTAAATTTCTTTTAGAGATAATTTATATCCATTTAATTAAACACTCATATTTTTATTAAACATAAAAAATTCAAGCACATATGAAAATATAATGCTATAATGAACCCCTATCAAGCTTCAGCAGTTATAAACGAGATAATTTAAGCAAACCTAGATACCACATTATCTCCTCCTGCTTTTTTAATCGTGTGTGTGTGTGTGTGTGTAAAATCAACTTTATCGATTTTAAATCAACTTTATTGAGAATGCAGCCTGCACTTCTTTTCTAGGGAGAAGAGATAAAGATATGAATCACGGGTTAAAAAATGTGAAACCTAAAGGTAGAAGTCTGAACATACATAACTATAAAAGTTTTATTCTAAGGAAATAGAACGATATTCAAAGATAAAGTTACTGAGAATTTCACATAACTGTCAAAGATACCAAACCTTAGATATAAGAAGTCTATCTCGTACTTAGACTAGAATATCATGATGAAAATGCAGAACACCAGAGATAAAGAAGATTTTAAAAGCTGCCAGAGAAAAGGATTGCCCATAAATGAGTGAAAATTAAATTAGGGGCAATTTCTTAACAGAAGCAGTAAAATATTCCCTTTAAAAGAAGGGAAAAGACCAAGATGCCTGTTGTTAACACTTACACAGTCAGATCTCCATATCCACAGGTTGAACCAACCATGGATCAAAAATATTTGGAAAAAAATGTTCTATTGTTGCTGTTATGTCCTTCATAGTTAGGCCTAGGATGGTTTGGTCTATTCTGAACAGGTACAGCCTTTTTTGTTTTTGGTTTTTTTTTTTTTTTTTTGGTCATTACTCCCTAGAGAACACAGTATAACAACTATTTACATAACATTTACATTGTATTAGGTATTGTGAATAATTTAGAGTTAAAGTATATGGGAGGATATGCTTAGATTATATACAAATTCTATGCCATTTTATGTAAGGGACTTGTGCATCTACAGATTTTAGTGTATGCAGGAGTCCTGGAAGCAAACCCATGTGTATACAGGACAACTGTATTTCACAGATTTGGCATATACTAGAATCCCTAGCCAACACAATACAGGAAGCAAATGGTATAAAAAGTGGAAAGGAAGAAACTAAATTATACGTCACTATTATCTGACTTTGAATTTCAGTTTCAGCATTTCCTAGCTTTGTGTCCTTGGGCACATTATTTAACTTCCTGCACATCTTTTTCTAATTTAAAATAAGGGTATCTTATAGGTATATTCTAAGGATTAAATGGATCAATATGTATCTAATGCACTTAGGTAAGTGTCTGATGCCTAGTAAGTGTTGTAGATAAATGTTAGCCATTATTATTATCATCATCATCATACCATTTAAAACAGCAGTGAATGAAATGTAACTTTTAAAGTTACCATGCATAATAATTTAAAAATTATGAAGTACCTTAGGATAAAATTTTTTTAATGTGTAAAAACCTCATAGAAAAAAATTATAAAACTTTACAAAAAGATATTAATGACATGAATAAGTAGATAGGTATATACCATGTTCACAGACAGACTAATGTAACAGGGTCATTTTTCCCAAAATTGATCAATAGAGTCAGTGACATTCCAATTAAAACCTAAACAAGATTTCTTATTAGACAAACATATTTTAAAATGTGTATGTGAGAACAAAGATGCTTCAGAAGAACAAGATTTGTTTTTTTTTTTCTTTTGGTTATGCTAAACACATATCAAGACCTATTATGGTATGGTGCTTGCAGGGATGCAATAAAACAACCAGTAAAATAGAGCAGAGAGCCTAGAATTCATGCATATGTGGAAAGTTGATTTATATCAGAGATGGTATGATATTAGAGGTAAATAGGAAAGGGAAGTTATTAAAATAAATGTTAGCAAATTTTGAAAAAATTGAGCCCTCATTACTTACCTTAGATAAAAATGAATTTCAGGTAGATTAAAGACTCAAAGGTGAAAGGCAAAACTATAAACTTTTAGAAGAGAATACAGAAGATTATTTTTATAACCGTTAGGGGAAGTGTTTCTTAAAGTTGATCTAAAGCAAAAGAGAAAGCACAGAATGTAAAGGAAAAATTCATAATTTTTACTACATTAAAATTAAATATTTTATTTCAAAAAGCTGAAATGACAAATTTAAAAAGTGGGGGGATTATATACAATATGTATAATTGGTGAAGAGTTAGTATCTCAAAAATATTTGTTGCAAATACACAGAATAGACAGCCTCATAGAAAAATGGGCATAACACTTGAACAAGCATTTCACAAATGTGAAAACAAATGGTCAATAAATATACTCGTATAGTAGATTATTGGTCTCATTAAAAATTAGAGAAAGGCAAACTAACTGCAATGAGATATCATTTGTGCCTATCAGATTGGAAAAAATTAAGGTCTGCCAATATCAAGTGTTAGTCAGGATATGGAGCAGCTAGAACTCTCATACACTGTCAATGATAGTATAAAAATTCAATGTAATAAAAGATTGAGAAATTAGACTACACAAAAGTTAAAAATCTTTTGTGGGAGAAAAAAGGCATAAACATATTAAAAGACAAATTTTGCAACATTTACGACAGATAAAAACTAATTTCTATATAGAGTCCTTACAAATCATTTTAGACTAAGAAAGCACAGCCTGAGAAGTAGCTGAAAAATCAGGATTGTAAGTCACAAAAGTCAGAAGAAGACTGTATTATGTTTCAAGAGCTGATTGGTCAGAGTGTCATATATAGAGGGCCAAGTGAGTTATGAGCCACAAATGTACTAATGTGAGTGAGAAACTGAAGTGGACATTGGTGACTGAAGATTGCTGTTTAAGTAGAGTAATGGAGGTGGAAATCCTAGACTGTTGGACAGGATAAAGAGAAGCAACGTGGGTAGGGATGGAATTCAGAATATAGTGGAGAGATCATTGAGACAATGGGAGTGTAGGAGAAAGAACTGTGAAATGGAAATCAAAAGACCTAGTTTTTGTTGTTTCAATTCTTTGATACTTAGTTCCTTCATTTATAACAGGAGTTGGCAAACTTTTTCTGTAAAAGGCTAGATAATAAATACTTTGGTCTTTATGGGCCATAGTGTTTCTGTCACCTATGCTCTTCTAATAGGAAAACAGCCATAGATAAATGAATGGGTGGCTGTGTTCCATTAAACTATAGACCTTTGAATTTCATAGAATTTAACATGAAATAATATTCTTGATTTTTTTCTTCAGTGTTTATTGTGCACCCTACAAAAAAAAAAAAAAAAACTAGTGGTAGGCTGGATTTGGCCTACAGGTATACTTTGCCAACTCCTGATCTATCAAATGAAAATATGGACTAATATATATTTCATTTCTACATTGTATAGTTTTGACTGGGGGATTCTTAAGCTCACTAAGTGTATATTTAGTTTATCAAATGTATGATCCGATTTAACCTGTTTATCAGAAGTATTTCTTAGTCTCAACTATTTAGAACTCTGCGGAACTTAGAATTTATGTATTGGTGACTAAATTTCTAAGAATATTATTTGTTCATCATTTATTCAGGTACTCTTTCTGAGATTACTAGAAGTGAGATGATTTATGTTGTATCTGTTTACTATCATTACAGTAATTTTTTCAGTATTTTAAAATACTCATTTGAAGTATATTTGGAGTAGAAAATAAATGGAAAATCAATATTATTTGGCACAAATAAAAGTAATAGTAAAAACAAGTTAGAACAGTGTTATTTTCCAGAAAATCCTGAAACGGAGGCATCGTTTTGTTGTTGTTTGTTGTTGTTGTTGTTGTTGTTGTTAAAAAGAGAGATTAGCAAATTTTTAGAGATGTTAAAGGTAAATTAACAGTAAGCTGATTAATGTAAAATTTGAAAGAACTGAAAAAAATTTTCTCAATAAGGCTTCATATATCTATAGTCATCCTGAGTTGCCCTATATTAGGAAATCTTTTTATAAATGATAGTAGTTGAGTCTTATTAAAGGAACTCTAGGGCTCTCTAAGTTGCTCAGCGCTAAGTATTGTTATTAATTAAAGACTTTTGATAGTAATTAGATAAATATTTTGCAGGTTTATTTAGTAATCTCTATAACCAGTGGTCCCAAGCATTAAAGTCTTTAATTTATAGTAGTCTTAGGAAACTCAGTACAAATTTTTTTTTTAATGTACTTTGAGAGGATTAAGTCTTTAGACTTGGCTATTTGACACAGAAGGAATTTATTCTTTTGTCACTAAGATATGTCTGAAAAAAAAATATCACCATACATAATTGCATGCAGAGTAATGCACTACAAAGAAAGTTAGTGACTTACCCAAGGTTAATTAGTTAATTGCAGAGCTAGAATTAAAACCAGCATCACTTGATTTCTGACCTAGTTAACTTTACAATACTGTGCTTCTTGACAAAGCTATCACCTGGTACCATAGTAGAAGCTTCAAGATTACACTAGTGGGTTAATTGTGTGCAGTTATTGTGTACTGGTTCTGCAACCATGTCAGGTATTTGATGCCATTAGCCTCAAAGAACTTAAGTATTTTGCCTAATATATAAAATTGTTAACTAATGGTAGAACCAAAATTTGAACATTATGATTTTTTGCTTTTCTAAGTAACATTCATTCTTAATCTGTCCAGTATGGACAGATTGGAGCTAAGCTTTCTCTTAAAAGCTAAGACATTATGATTTTTTGCTTTTCTAAGTAACTTTCATTCTTAATCTGTCCAGTATGGACAGATTGGATCTAAAGCTTTCTCTTAAAAGCTAAGACACTGTCTTTCACTCCCAGTAATTGCCAAGTCCCTTTCATTTCCCCTTTAGCTTTTTAGTTCCTTTATACCTTTTTTCCTCATCTGTGCCCTTATGAACACCTCCAGCACACTGTTAAAGGAGGCACAGTGATAGTAGGTATCCTGGTTTTATTCTTAATTTATGAAATAGTGTTTCTGACATTTACCAATTTCTGTAGATTTTCCATAGATACCTGTCATCAAGTTATGAATGTTTCTGTCTATTCTCTTAACTAAGGCTTTTTTAAAAAAAGTCATTCGGGAATTTTTCATTTGATTAGATTTTTTCTGCATATTTTGAATTAATCACTTGTTTTTCTCCTTTAAAAGGTTTATGTAGTAAATGAAATATATGTATTTCATTTCCTAATGTCAAATCTCCTTGGCATTTATGGGATATACCCAGCTTGTTTATGTTATATTTATATCATTTTTATTTTTAGAAGCAGTTTGTAACTACTGACTTATTTTTTTTAGTAGTAATAGGATGGTGATATTTTTCTTGTAATGTATTCCTTAGTTTTACCTTTAAATGTATTGGCTTAAAGTTGTTCATAATATACATACGTGTAAGACATGTATACATAGATATTGTTGGAGAACCCTTCTTTTTTTGGTTTCTGTGTTTGATCTTTAGTTCATATTCATTCATTTGAATATCTGTTAAGGACCTGCCATGTGTAGTGTCCTGTGCATTAACTGTTCTTAAAATTTTTAGAATTTTTTCTTGACTCTCCACTGCTCACTTAGAATAACCCAGGATCCCATACGACACCTCAGCATGAACCTTCAGGATACAGACTACTAGATTTTATTTTTACATATAGAAAAATAAATAATATGTAAACATAATGTTTACAAGATTATTGTGTATATTTTTCAATATATAATATGAAATATTTTTGCATATATATTTTAAAAATATAAGTAAATGTGGTTATGGAACTATGATATATGAATACAAAGAAATATGTGAATTTATTATCACTTTAATGGAGCTGATTTGTTTGAACTGAAGTTAAAGGGGTATTATTATTATTCCTACTTGAAAAGTTATAACTGAAAAATTGCTGGGTGCAACTTATTTAATGAAGGATATTGAATACCATTGTGCCCTGAATATTCGTCTTTCATCAGTTTTTAACTTAGCTACATAGTAGCTAAATGTTCTCCTAAGCACTGAGGAAACAATTCAGTGAATTTCAGAAGTCTTTATTAGTAACTTCTACTAGAGAAACATTTAGAAACCATACAGCTGAAATAACTCCTTTTTTCCTGAAAATGTAATCTATTTAAAGGCAATATTGAGGATTGTCGCAGCACTTGGCTCTTCAAGCAAAGTATATTCAGCTGATGATTGCATATCTTTGTGTGCAATAGATATAGATCATGATGAATTGAAGAAATTTTTTTGTAATATGTCATTCTAAATAAATTATTCTCCCTTTTTCTTCTTACAAAATTTCTCAGCAAAATTGACCACTGGCAGCTCTCTCTGGAGCTCTGATACATTTTAAGGGTATTTTTATTAGGAGACAACACCATTAGTGTCTCTCGGTGGGACTGGATAAGAAGAGGCTGATTTTCTTTCTAGAGGTCTCTGTCCATTCCCATTTCTGATTGACATTTGATCAGGAGATTGCAAGATCAACTTTCATAAAGGGAGGAGGATTGAGGACTAGGGGAACATCCTTTGTGAACCTTCTGTAAAAGCTTATCCTTTGTGATCCTTCTGTAGAATTTTGACAGCTCTTAATTTATATTGTGACCTCATTTTTGAGCTAAGCAGTTATAGAGATCATGAAGCCCATGAACTATATTATTAAGTGTTATAAAAAATACATGTTTACATGTATGTGGGCTCCATCGCTTTCCTTCAATATCCAGTATGAATTCTATTTGAAAGGTTAAGAATCAGTGTGTGGGTGGGGAAGGAGGCCTAGGGAGAGAAGGGAAGAGGGAATAAAAGGAATTTATTATTACTGCTATGACAATATATGATGTCGTAAACCATCTGTAGAGTGATACTAAGGAATGATAGTCAATGAATGATTGTTTTAAGCTATCAATTGCAGGGATGGCCATGCAATTGGTTTACAACTTTACTGTTTCTCCTAAAGCCAAAGATTCCGATTTAGAGAACGTCATGTATCCACAGAAGTGTCTAGGAAAAATACTTCTAGAGTATTTGGTAAGAACGTTGCCCAATAGTAAAAATTGGTGCTTGGACGTTATTAAGCTTTTCAAGAATACAGAAGCTTTGGGTTATGCAATTACAGTTACATGAATTACAAGGAAAAAGTATTAAAAACTAGAAAATAAATATTTTTAATATTATATAAAAGTCAAAGTTGTTCATTCATATTCTATTTTGAGCAACCTGGAAAATTGAGATTGAAACCTGTTGTGAATGTGAACAAAAATCTTTTTTAATTCCATGGAAGAACTTTTAAATAATTTTAGTGCCATTGTCTCTTATGTATTTATTGACCTTTTGCTTAATTTGGGGAAAATTTTAGGCCACCAAGAAAATGGAAATGAAAGCGATTGCTAAGCACAAGACACTATGGAAAATGAAGTCAACTAGCGAACCTTTATTAGTGACTGGTGTAGAAGTTAATCCTTTGAAGAAATTCACCATTCCCAAGATCAGGAGGACAGCTGGGAAAGGTAATATTTCTATGGAAGATGGGGTTTTTTCATAACTATTACTACATTTCTCTGATTCTTATTTTATGTTTATCTTTTATTTTGACTGTATAAAATTAGATTAAGTCAGGACTTGAATTCCTTAAATACACATGTACTTTTGGTTCCACACAAAATGGAAGAGACACATGTCTCATATTCTTCTCACTAAATACACCTAAAAATGCTGGACATCATACATAAAACGAATATAAAAAGACTTTGAAAAGTGGAGAGAAGATAGCAGACCAGTTATGGACCCTGGGACTCAAGAAATGACATAGCAGTAAGTTCTCTGGATTTTCATTTTTCCTCCATATCTCAGATGGAATGCTCACAACTCAGGAATGCCAATTGGTATAGACACAAAAAGCCCCAAGAAAAGTCTCTACTCTCTTGCCAAGGACTGGGAAAGGGACATCCTAGAAAGACAGAAGCCTATTTGACAATAAACACCCTAGTCCTGCAAAACACATTTTTGCCAGCAAAGGCTAAGTGGAGGCCTAGACCTATGCCTCTTCCCTTCATGGCAGTAACTAGTTCTCCTCCCTCTTCTGCAGTGTCAGTGTATTTTTAACTCTGCCCTGTGGTGATGAGTTGCCACTTCCCACTGGTGGTAGAGTTGGTAAAGACCTAAGTGGAGAACATAGAATTCTGTCACACCCACCAAGAACAAGGCACCCATCCCCTCCCATTGTGTCACCAGAGGCTGAGTCAGAATGTAGATTTCCACCCCTTTATCACAGTAACAAGGCATCCCCCCAGGGTGTCAGTGGAGGCCCTGTGGAGAGTCAGGACTTCATCTATGCCTACTGGTGAAGAGTTGGTACTCTACCTTTACCTGCTGGCACCCTTTCCCCTAGCATCTCAGTTATAGTAGAGGCTGGTTAAAGCACAAGTTTAGATGTGATCCAGAGTTTCTTAACAATACCCTAAATGACTACGATGTAATAAAATTATCTTAATACCACCCAGGAAAATCTCAGCTTAAATAAGAAAAGATAATCAACAGATGACAGCACCACGATGAATTATCTGACAAGGCTTTTAAAACAGTTAAGATGATGATGTTTCGACAAGCAATTATAAATAATCTTGAAACAAATTAAAAAATAGAAAATCAGGAAAGAAATGGAAAATGTAATAAAGAACCAAGTAGAAGTTTTGGAACTAAAAAATATAATAATTAAAATATAAACTCATTTAGATAGATTCCAGAGGGGAATTGAGAAAGAAGCAGTGAATTTGAAGCTATAGCAATAGAAATTACCCAACATGAATAATACAAACAGAAAAAATTAACAGCCTTAGGGAGCTGTGGAACAATAATAAAGGATCTAACATTTTTGTACTTGGAGTCCCAGAAGTAGAAGTGTGTGGAGCTGGAAAAGTATTTGAAGAAATATTGGCTGAAAATATCCCAAATTTGGCAAAAGGTGTAAACCTATACATTCAAAAGGCTGAATAAACCCTAAACAGGAAAATACAAAGAAGTACATGCCAAGGCATATCATAAACTTCTGAAAACTAAGAACAGAAAAAATCTTGAAACTAGAAAGAAACCACATGTTATCTAAGGACAAATATTGTTTGACTGACACTAGGTATCTCATTAGAAACTACGGAGCCCAGAGGAAGTGGTACAACATTTTTCAAGTGCAGGAATAAAATTGTCAACCCAGAGTTCTGTTCCCCAGCAAAAATATTCTAAAGGAGTAGAGGTGAAATAGACATTCTGAGATGAAGTAAAACGAAGAATTTTTCAGTAGCAAATCCACCCTAAAAGAATAGCTAAACAAAGTTTTAAACAGAAAACAACAAAAGAACCTGGGAACATTAGGAATGAAGGAAGAACAATGAAAAGAGTAAATATATAGAGAATTATAGTAGAGCATCCTCCTCTTGAGGTTTTTAATTATGTTCAACAGTTGGAGCAAAAATGATAACATTCTCTGATCGATTCTCAGTGTATATAGAGGATATATTTAAGACAAGTATAAAGCAAGCTGTAAGTAAGGAACTGTGTAAATGGGATATAAGATATTTATTATATGTTAAAATTTCATGTGAATCTGTAGTTATCTCAGAATTGAAACTTTTTAAAAAAACATACATATAGAATTTTAAAAATGTTCAAGTAACACAGGAATGCAGGAAAAATGAAATAAGAGAATTGAACAGCTGAGAGAAATATAAACAGTTAAATGGCAGGCTTAAGCCCTAATATAACAATTAAATTAAATGTAAATTACCTAAATATACTATTAAAAGACAGAGGTTGACATAATGGATAAAAAACATGACCCAGCTATATACTGTCAATAAATTCATTTCAAATATAGTGATATAAGTTGGTTGAAGATCAACACATGGAGAAAGATAAGCTATGCGAACAATCAGAATTAAACAATGGTGGCTATATTAGAATCAGATAAAGTAGACTTCAAAGAAGATTTTCAGGAACAAAGAGGGATATTACATAACGATAAAAGGGTCAGTCCACCAATAATAGCAATTTTAAATGTGTATTCAAATAACAGAGCTTCAAAATACATGAAGCAAAATTGATAGAACTAAAAGGAGAAATGGGCAAATCCAGAATTATAGTTAGCAACTGTAGCATACCTCTCTCAACAATTGGTAGAACAAAGACAGAAAATCAGCAAAGATATAGAACTAAACACTCAAACCAACAGAATCTAAAAGACATTTATATATTACCCAACAATAGCAATAGACGTTCTTTTTAAGCTCCCATTTGACACTCAAGATAGTATGGTTGGCCATGAGACACATCTCAACATATTTACAGGAATTGAAATCATGAGAATATGTTCTCTGACCACATGCAAACAAAAGTTAATAATAGAAAGTAGTGTTTCCAAATACATGGAAAGTAAACAACACGTTTTTAAATATTCATGAGATTTCAAAGGAAATTTAAAATAACACTGAACTGAGTAAAAATGAAAATGCACTGTATCAAAATTTGAAGGACACAGCTAACGCACTGCTAACAAATTTATTGTACTCAATACTTAACAGAGAATAGAAAGGGTTTCAAACCACTTATCTAAACTTCCACTTTAAGAAATTAGAAAAGGAATAACATAAGCCCAAAACAAGCAGAAGAAAGGAAAATCATTGAAACAAAACAGCTGGTTGATTGAAAATATCGAAAAAGTTGACAAACCTTTAGCAAGACTGAAAGGAAAAAATGATACAAACCACAAATTACTACAATCAGGAATGAAATAGGACATCTCTGTTGAGTCTCTTGGTGCCATTTTTCCTACATTTATTTCATATGTCACATTTTGAGTAATTCTTTCAATATTTCACATTTTTTATTATTAGTATCTTTGTTATTATCTGCAATCAGTGATCTTTGATGTTACTAGTATAATCATTTTGAAGTGCCACAAACCAAGCCTGTATAAAACAGTGAGCTTAATGAACGTTGTGTACGTTGAGTGCCCCACCAGCTGGCTGTTCCTCTCCTATCCCTCTCTTCAGGCCTCTGTATTCCCTAAGACATAATGATTTTGAAATTAGGCCAACTATAATAACCCTATAATGGTTTCTTAAATGTTCAGATGAAAGGAAGAGTTGCACACCTCTCAGATTAAATCAAAAGCTAGAAACCACCAAGTTTAGTGGGGAAGCTGCATCGAAAGCCGAGAGAGGCTAAATGCTAGGCCTCTTGTGTTAAACAGTGAGCCAAGTTTTGAATGCAAAGGAGAAGTTTTGGAGGAAATGAAAAGTGCACCCCAGTGAACATGCAAATGACAAGAAAGTGAAACAACTGTGTTGCCAATATAGAGAAAGTTTGAGTGGTCTTGATAGCATCAAACCAGCCACAATATCCCCTTAAGCCTAAGCCTAAACCAGAGCAAAGCCCTGATCTTCAGTATTATGATGGCTGAGGAATGAGGAAGCTACAGAAGAAAAGTTTGAAACCAGCAGAGGTTGGTTCGTGAGTTTAAAGAAATAAAATGTCTCTATAACATGAAGGTACAGAGTGAAAGCATCAAGTGCTGATATAGAAGCTAGAGCAAGTTATCCAGAAGATCTAGCTAAGATAATTAATGAAGGTGGCTGCACTAAACAACAGATTTTCATTATGGATGAAACAGCCTCATATTGGAAAGGGTGCCATTTAGGACTGTCATAGCTAGAAAAGAAGTCATTGCCTGGCTTCAGAGATTCAAGGACAGCGTGACACTTGTTAGGAGCTAAAATCAGAGCTGGCTTTAAGTTGAAGCATGCTCATTTACCATTCTGAAAATCCAAGGCCCTTAAGAATTATGCTAAATCTACTGTAGCTATTTCTATAAATAAAAACAAGAACCTGGATTATAGCACATGCAATTTACAGTATACTGAATATTTTAAGCCCACCGTTGAGAACTTGCTCAGAAAAAAAGATTTCTTTCAAAATATCACTGCTCATTGGCAACGAACCTGGTCACATAAGAGCTCTGTGGAAATGTGCAAATGATATTAATGTTTTTATGCCATAAATTGAAAACCTTCTGGAAAGATTCATTATACTAGATACCACCAATAACATTCATGATTCATAAAAGGAGGTCAAAATAACAACATTAGCAGGAGTTTTGGAAGAAATTGGGTTCCAACCTTCATGGATTGACTGAGGGGTTTGACAGTGGTGGAAATAGAGAGAACTAGAATTAGAAATGGAACCTGAAATGTGACTAGGTTGCTACAGTTTTCTCAAATTAAACTTTTAATGGATGAGGTGTTGCTTTTATTAGATGAGCAAAGTGGTTTTTTTGAGGTGAATCTACTGGTGAAGATACTGTGAATATTGTTGAAATGACAACAGGATTTAGAATATATGTAAAGTTAGTTGTAAAGCAGCAGCAGGGTTTGAGAGGATTGACTCAATTGTGAAAGAAGTTCTGTAGATTAAAAAAAAATGCTATCAAACATCATCACATGCTACAGAGAAATCCTTCCTTAAAGAAAGTCAGCTCAATGCAGCAAACTGGATTGTGTTGTTTTAAGAAATTGCCATAGCCACCCCAACCTTCAGTAATCACCACCCAGACCAGTCAGTGGCCACCAGCAACCTTTAACCAGCATAAAGATTACAACTTGCTTAAGGTTCAGATAACGATTAGCATTTTTTAGGCAATAAAGTATTTTTAAGGGATGTACATTGTTTTTTAGACATAAGTTTATTGCAGCACACTTAATAGATTTACAATAAAAATATAATCATAACTTTTACATGCACTAGGAAAACAGAAAACATTTGTGAACTTCCTTATTGTGACATTGGCTTTATTGCAGTGGTTTGGAACTGAACCTGCAGAATCTCCAAGTTATGCCTTTATTCACTAATTGGCAGCAACTTTAATAGACCATACTACCACAAATAACAAGAATCAACTGTATCTGTTCCCTGCTTTCCTCTAAGGGTATTGTCCTTTTGTGCATCCACTAAATATAGCAATGCTTAAAACAATGCTCATTTTCTTGAGAAGGTCTGCTACCTTCCATTTCATGCCACCGTGTCAGTCAGTGGTTTACAGAGATGTTTCGGTATTTTTGCAAGTCAAAGTAACCAAACAGTTTACTAGTATAGATTCTCTGCTAACAGTAGCTACCAGGTATATGCATAACAATGCATGTTGTAGAGTCTGTACATCTGAAGGTTAAAAATGAGTTACCTCAGTTCTAGTACTACCTACTATATCTGTGTCAGCTTCAGGAACTCCAGTAGATTTGTGAAGAAAAACAAGTTCATATTTCATTTATATCAGGTGTGGGAAATCTTATGACTGAAAAATTAAAATTGTTGCTTCCAGATGTTAATGAAAATGTCAAGTATTTGGTTTATTTTGTGTTTTATGTCAGATATACGGTTATCATTGTACAGATTGTACAATGATGTGATTTAAACACAAATAACCACTTGGGCTTTTCTTTATCTTTAGTTTACTTGTCATCTTGTTGCACCAATACTAGAGAGTATAGTTTCATACACGAGACTCTTAACCAGTGTCGCTTGGATATAAGCTGTGATCTACAGTCATCATGGCAGTTTGGGGATACAAAACTGGTCATAATGAGGATCTGGAAAAAAATTTTACTTCTAAGAGGTGAGTAACTATAACCTAAAGAAGATTGAGATTTTGTTTTACTTTATTATAAAGTCTTATATGATTGATTGTTTCTACTATTGAATTTGACAAGTATTACTAAGAAAATAAGGGAGATTGTTCAGTATTTGTTGCTTATGGCCTTTGTAATAGTGAAACCTAAGTGTGATTTTTGATAAGCAAGTTTTATACATTAACATAGCCAGATTTCAACACTCCTAATTTTTTAATCTTGTTAAAAATTTCAGAAGCATACATAAGCAC
Source organism: Eonycteris spelaea (assembly GCA_003508835.1). Lineage (NCBI taxonomy): Eukaryota > Metazoa > Chordata > Mammalia > Chiroptera > Pteropodidae > Eonycteris > Eonycteris spelaea. The sequence continues at coordinate 6,175,762 of PUFA01000043.1, read as the reverse complement.
ATTTAATTAAACAGTCATTTTGGGTCCTTTGTTCCTCCTGCATATAAAACAAACAGTTCAAGTATTTAGAAATTAACATTAGAGACTGAGTTGATTTTTTCATTTGCAGTATTGTTCTAGCTATTTCCAACTATAACTAGAAGCACTGTTTGCAACATTTTTTCAAAAGTATCTCCTGCTTTTTAGCAAGGCACATTCCATTTTGTTATTTTAGATAAGAACAAATCAGAGCATTTGAAAAGTTCTCATAGTAAACATTTTGTTCTTATAAGCATAGATCTTGTGTGAACAAAATTTAGTATGCTTTTTCATTATCTGAACTTGCCTCCTTCACTGATTTTGCTTATCTTTAAAGCTGATAAAGCCCACACTTAGAACTCATTTCGGAATAATTTTGATTCCTTTTTTTTGTTTTAGAATTAATTCCTCTTGACTCACACATGCTATCCCACATGGTGTATCGGAGAATTGGTGGGAATGAAAGAATTAGTCGATGGCATATTTTGTTCATCTAAAAAGCAGTTTTGAGCAAAAGTAAGAATGGAGTGGCTATATTCCTGCCCCTTCCAAATTGAAATAACAATCTTGATCAAAGATGAATTCCTGGCATTGTTCTTTGATTTTGGGTTCTTTGAGTCATTTAAAAAATTTTTTCCTTTTTCATAGTGCTCCCCTGCTGTATAACTTCTTAATTTTAAACGTTATTTCTCTTGTTAGTGTAGAGAAAAGTTTGAACCACCACCCAGCAATAAAAGACATATTAGAAATGCTAAATGACCAACAGGTATAGGATATGTTGGCTTTCTTTGGTATTTGCCTAATTAGACAAACTCACTTGTTTCCTATAATACTTGATTCTGGTTTTATAGGATTAACCACAATATATTGGCTTTGTCCGATTCCCCTACTGCATTATGAATTTATTTGTTTTTGTGTCATAGTATGATACTGAGTCTGGCAAAAAGAGTGGTTTCTTAATTATTAAATTAGGTTAAATTTTTTACTTAACCTAATTTTATGTGTTATAAAAATTCATGATTGACAGAATTAACCTTAAGGCACAGGTAGAAAAGAAAAATAAAGGGAAAATAGATAAGAATCATTAGCAGAATAATGGAGTAATAGAATAAAAAAGAGAATATTAATAACATTGATTGCCTCTGCTTTTCTTTTTATCACTCCCCTTAGAGGAGTGTATAAATCTGTGGTCTCAGCAAAAGAAAGTAACTCCAAAAAAATACCAATCTCTACTTCTAATCTACATTCCATCTACCACTTCTTAAGTATGAAAGCAGCAAAGACACATTAATCTAAATGTCTATCTGTTCGGTCATTCATTTAACATTTGAGTGTCTGCTGTGTCAATATTAGTCGACCTTGGACAATGTGGTTAGGAGTTGCGACACCTGTACAGTCGAAAATCCAGGTATGACTTACAATCAGCCCCTGCATATAAGGATTTCCAGCTGCGAGTCAACAATTTTGTATTTGATATCCTCAAAGAAAAATGTTTTCTCCTGAGCTTAAATAGTAGAGAAATGTTGAAGCTAATTATAAAATATAATTATAATAAACTTAGAGGTACAGATGAGGGATTGATTATTCTTTCTTAGAGTCTTGAGAGATGTTTTTAGGAAACTTGAGATGGCCTTAATGGGTAAAAGAGAAAACAGAATTCTTAAGTCCATTGCTTATTTGTATCATTTTGATCCTTTTTGTTTTAAGATAACTATTTGAAACATTTTAAATTCATATAAAAGGATATCATTTTAAAGATTGTCAGATGCTATGGTTGAATTTGTAATTGAGATCTCAATTTATGTTCTACCCAGATGAATACTCTAAGCCATGCATGGTTAATGTCATCTACTTTGTCTGTCTTGATGATTTTAAGGTTGGCAGAACTTAATCAGTTTGGGCCAATGACATACTGAGGACAGATTGACTTGTGGCAAGGGGGGAGGGGGTTGCAGGGTGTGTCTCTGGGAATAGAAGCCAATCTGATGAGAACAAGGAAGCAGGTTGCTCAAGCTACTGATAACACTCTTGGGATCATAAAGAGAGACTGATGTTTGGATACCCGAAAACTAAGGACAGCAGATCAGAAACAGAAACACCTGGATCCTTAATGATGTCTGGAGCCGTGGAATCCATCAGTCTTAATAAAGGCTTTTCCTCATTTCTGAATTTCTTGTTATAAGAAGTTATTTTAAGCCAGTTTTTGAATGAGTTTCTGTATTTGAAATCAATAGCATTTCAACTGATACTGAATTTGGTGCTAGGGAAGGGGTACTTGTATAGGTGATTCTAAAATACAGATTTAATCTGGGAAGACAGAAATAAGGACCGCCACTGTTTTGCAGATAGGAAGTTGGTGATAGTCCTTCTACTTTGGGGCATAACAATGTGCTTTATGAGGCTGTGGTTTGGAGCAAATTGTACAAAAAATTTGAGAATGTTGAAGTGCTTGACCGTTTCTTCTTGGATTCAAAGAGACCTTTAAAATTCAGAATTGAATTCTGTTTATGGCCTAAATTTCACAGATCAGCTTTGCAAGATTACCTTGAAGTAAACAATCTTTTTCAAAGTTAATGTGAATTAAGGGGTTAAAAGGAAGGAAATTTAACGGAGAGAAGTATTTTTCCATGAAGCACAAATGTTGCCTTCTACCTTTCCCAGATACCTCCTTTTAAGCATTTTCCACCTGGTAAATGGAACTACCAAGTTATATAATTAAAATATTTTAAATACAGTTTGGGAGTCAAATTTGATAGTAATCAAGTTGAAGCGCAATAACTAAGGGCCATTCAAATTCAGGGCCTTTGGAGATGGAGAGTTTCAGAGGCTTGTTGCCAGGAGACTGAAATTCCTAATCGTAACTGTTGTCTAAACAAGATCTTGCTATGGTACTAGCTTTTGAATTATGAAGGATCCTAGCCGCTGCTTTTTAGAAGGATTATTTTATTCTAAGGGCCAGTTAATACTGACCATTTTTGTGGTCATCCTACACTTTTCTGAGTTTAATTGTAATCCTGTTTTTTTTCCACCAATATAGTTTAATTTTGTTTCCCATATTTGATTGGATGAGTTATCCAGTGATGAATAATATCCATTATTATTGTATTGTTGTCTGTGACTTTCTTCAGATCTGTTATTTATTTGCTTAATATATTTTGGTGCTTTGGTGTTGTATACATATAAATTTTACAATCATTATATTCTCGAATTGACCTTTTAATCATTATATAATGACCTTTTGTCTCTTCTTACAGTTTGACTTAAAGTCTGTTTTGTCTGATTTTAAGTATAGCTGCATTGCTCTCTTTTGGTTTCCATTTTGTGAATGATTTTTTTCATTCATGTCACTTTGAGCTTTTGTGTGTGTTTTCTGAAGCTGAAAATGAGTCTCCTATAGCAGTATAAGTAGTAGATCTTTTGTTTCTTTTATCCGTTACCCTTTTGGTGCCTTTTGGCAGGAGATTTAAAACATTTTCATTTAAACTAATTTTTCGATAGGACTTTATTTAAATCTTGTAATTATTTGTCTGGTTTATGTTCATTTCTTCCTTCCTGTCTTTCTGTCTTCCTTTGTGAATGGATGATTTTTCACAGCGATACACTTGATTCCTTTCTCTGTATCTTCTGTAAAATCTACTGTAGGTTTTCATTTTGTGTTTACCCTCTGGATTACTTGGAACATTATATAAATATAGCAGTCTATTTTAAGCTTGTGACAGTCAAATTTGATTAATATACAAAAACTCTGGTCATTTGATCCCCCACAAATATTTTGTCTTTTTGATATACATCTTTTGTATTGTATATCCATTAACAAATTATTGTAGGCTGTAGCTATTTTTAATACATTTGTTCTTCACCTTCATACTAAAGTTGTAGTCAAAACACTACTATATAGAGTAATCTGAATTTAACTATACTTATATTTACCAGAGTGTTATTTAATGTTTTCATGTTAATAGTTACAGTTTTTGTTTCAGCTTGAAGAACTCCTTTTAAGCATTTCTTGTAAAGCAGGTCTAGTGGTGATGAACTCACTCAGCTTTTGTTTGGAAAAGTTTTTATCTTGCCATCCTTTCTGCAGGATAACTTGGATAAAGTATTTCTTGGTTAGCAGTCTCTTTTCTTTCAGCACTTTGTGAGTGTATCATGATCATATATTTCTCCTAGCCTGCAAGATCTCTGCTGAGAAATCTGCTTATAGCCTTAAGGGGGTTTCTCTTGTATAAGAAAACTTTTTTGCTCTCACTACTTTTAAAATATTTTTGTTTTTTATCTTAGACAATTTTGTTACAATGTCTTGGAGATCATTTTGGATTTATATTTTGGGGTGACCTGTAAGCTTCATGCACTTGGGTGTCCAAATCTTCCCCAGTTGGGGGAAGTTCTCAGCTATTATTTCTTTAAACAAGGTTTCTGTCCCCTTTCTCCCTCTCTCCTCCTCTTGGGACTCCAGTGATGTGTAGATTGTTTTTTAACAGTGTCCCATAAGACATGTAGGCTTTCTTTATTCCTTTTTCATTCTTTTTTCTTTTTGTTCCTCTGACTGGATAAATTTCAAATAATCTGTCTTTGAGTTCACTGATTCTTCTTATTGACCTGGTCTGTTATTGAATCTCCCATTGAATTCTTCAGTTCATTCATTGTATTTTCACCTCCACATTTTCTGTTTGGTTCTTTGTTATGTTTTCTAGCTCTTTGTTGAGGTTTTCATTTTGTTCTTGTATTGTTTTCCAGATATTGTCAAATTGTTTATCTCTGTTTCCTTCTAACTCCCTGATTTAAAACAATTTTGAATGTAGTAGGGCATATCCTATATCTTTATACCTTTGGGGCCGGTTACTGAATATTTACTTTATTCTTTTGGTGAAGTCATGTCTCCCTAATTGTTCATGATCCTCATAACCTTGTGTAGGTATCTGCACACTTGAAGAAGTTATCACCTCTTCCAAACTTAATGGACTGACTGTATGTAGTGAGGAGAAACTATCATCTGTGGATGAGGGCATGCTGGAGTGTGCTGCGACCCCCACCCAGGTTATTAGTGCAGGGCACTAAGTCGGGGCATGCGGTAGCTCCAGATTGATGGGAGTATGGTGACACAATTGGATCAGGCCTTGGGGTTGTACAGCACTGAGACAATCATGGTCTTTGGCAGTGCTGCCAGGGTTTCACAGGCTGCAAGAACTGTGGGAGATTCTCAGCAGCTCCTAGGGTAAGCAGAAGTTGTGGCCCAAGCCAGTGGTGTACACACACTCAGCTGTGGGGCCAGTTTTAGGTACCTGTGTCTGGGCCGGTTGCAAATACATATATAGTCAGACAAGACAGCAATGGGCCAGGGTCAGTGGAAGATGCACTGGCAGCTTTGGGAGTCCTGTTATTGGTGTGTACTACCTATCCCTGCTGGATCTTGCCTTGGATGTATGTCAGTGGAGGCCAATGACAGAGGTCAGGCCAGGGGTGTGCAGGTACATAGCTGGAGAGGCTAGCTGCAGGTAAGCCTAGTGGTATAGACATTAACAGAAGACAGGCTGGATCTGGGTGAACATGCAGCCTTAGCTTATTGTGTGGTTTACTTGGTTGCGAGATCTTTCCACCCTGTGCACACACACACCATTGAGGCTGGTGACAGGTGTTTAGCTGGTGGCATGTAAATGCACAGCTTGAGAGGCTGCATATTTAGTGGATGTTACCTGCAGGAGTGTAGGGTGTGTGTTACATTCATGTAGCTGCAGAAGCATTGGCTGACTGCTGGTAGAAAGTCCCATTCTGCCATGGGAGCAATGGTAGGAGGAGTGGAGAGGGACTCAGGCAGATGGAGTCAGCAAACACAAATACCTGTGGGCACAAACTAGTGAAATTTGCAGGGATATGCAGTAGCTGTGCTGGCCATTGGTGTCTTTAGTGGGAAAGCTGCTGGGGTTATTTGTAGTGCAGGTCACTGGGTATTATGGCCACTGCTGATACATGGCTGATATTGGTAGCCCCTACTTTTCCTTCTTCTTAGCAGTCTATATGTCTCTTCTTTGCTGGTCTCTGGTTGGGGTGAAACCAAAGCAGTTCCCTCATGTGGTACCCAGGAAAGCTGGTCATCATACTGCTCTCACTTTCCCAGTGATGGAAAATCTTTCTACCTGGGTTTTCCCTCTTGGCACTGAGCTATGCTGACTTGGTGGGGAGGGGTTGGGATGATGCAGGCAAACTGAAGCTGTTTATCCTCTTTTTTGTGCAGTTATTCTCAAGTTTTTTTGTGACTCTGTATTGGTGAAATTTCTTAGGTGGACTCCAGAGCTCTTCCAGAGATGCTTTAGTTCATAGATAGCTATCTACTATTATTGATCTTTGTGAGGGCCAGAGGCTAGGGTCTCCTATCTACCACCATGTTTATAATATCACTAGCCTTGAATCAAAATTTTCTATCTAATTTAAACTTAGTTAAATCCCAGTTTATCTTAGCTGGCTATGTTTCATTTCATATACTGCACTTTCTGCCACCTGGACAGTGGTCACTTATCACCAGAAGTTTTGATGAATTTGAAAATAATTAAGTTCCCTTTCAAGCTCTCCAAAGCCAATTACTTCATTATTTCTTTAACCATTTCCTAGACACATACTTAATTGAATACTTTCATTCTCTCCTCTAGGATATAATGTTTAGGCCAGTAAGATGTCTAGGTAACACAAAGAATTTTTGGCCAGAAATGTCAATGGTACTCTGTGTAGGAACCCTGCTCTAGGGTTTACATTATACATCTTTTATATTTATCCTAATGTTATATACATATGTAGTATAAGAACCTTACAACAATAAGGTTGTGCTATATTGTTAGTGGGAAAACATTAAATTTCTGGAACAATCCAGGCATTTGCTCAGAAAATTAATGTTTTTCTAGATCCTAAGAAAAATCAATTGTGAAACTGGAAAAACAAAAAGTATTATAATAGCTCTGTGAGAATTAAATTTTAACAATCAACATAGAGATCTTAGCAGTTCACAGAATCTACTGATATCAAGTTGCAAACAAGAGCAAGAATGATGACACGCGAAGTTGAAAGTTAAGGTTGAAGAAACATGGCAGAGAGACAGATGTCCCCAGATTGCTCTCCTTGAAAAAACAATAAGCGGAATATCTAAAACTCAACAAATAATACCCAACCTGCACACAAGCACATCTGAGTGATCTGCAAATAAGAGCTACCACAGGTCAGAATCGTGGGAGTCAGGTGGCAGACTGGGAGAAACAAAGAAGCTGCCTCTGGCAGCAGTGCTCCCTGCAGGAGGAGGGAGATGGGAGAAGGTGCAGCAGAATTCTTGAACAGCCCTGCCTGAGAGCTGTCGACTCCATGCATCGGCAGTGCCCAGGGATAAGGGCAGAAACCAAAACAAAGTGGGGACGGCGGAGAAACAGCAGCTGATCATTACCAGCCATGGTTGCAAAACTCGAGGCTGAGCCACAACCCCATCCTCCAACCCAGAATTGCACCTCCCCACCATATCCTCCAAGGCCAAACACTGTGGAGGCTCAGGAGAATCCGAGCAAAGCTACCAAAATTATCACTAATACTGACAGGGACTGAGACTGAAGGTTGCGATGGTGGCTGAATATTTATAAGAAAAGAAAGGCATTACTAAGGCATAAAGCAGGATCCAAAAGACTTAAATGCCACCTACAGAAAACCAAAAGAAAAACGCCTTCTTAGCAACAGGCTAAAGAGAGACCTTTATATATAATAAATCTTTCTGGGAATAAAAGCAGAATATACTTCCATTATAGCCCAGGCAGAGGAATAGTCCATTAAACACTGTGAACAACCAAGGTGAAAGGCAGTTCAGCGGGGAAAAAAAACCAGAAAATGAACTTGAAGACATAGAAATATGCAACTTAAATGACAGTTAATTCAGAATGGTACTTCTAAAAAAACTCAATGAGAGCCAAAGTAACTCATATCAACAGTTCAGGAATTGAAAAAAACAACTATATCAGCAGAATGAATTTTTTTAGCAAGGAATTGAAACTCTAAAAAAGAACCAAATAGACTTTATGGAGATGAAGAACACACTAAAAGAAATGAAGAATGATATAGCAAGCTTGGAACATAGAGTCATCCAAATGGAGGAAAGGATCAGTGATGTCGAAGACGAATCTAGAAATAAATCAAAAGGAAGAAGAAAGAGACTGAAGAATAAAAAATAATGAAAGAGAAATACAAGAACTAGCTGATACCATCAGGAAAGGAAACATAATAATGGGTAGTCCCAAAGGAGAGGAAAAGGAGCAGGAATCAGAAAGCATTTTCAGACAAATACTTGACGAGAATTTCCCAAATCTAAGAAATGAACTGGAGCTTGAATTCAAGAAGTCAACAGAAACCCAATATTATCTCAACCCAAAAAGACCTTCTCCCAAGACACATTATATTAAAATTATCAAAAATTAATGACAAAAAATTCTCAGGGCAGACAGGGAAAAGACGGTAACCTGTAAAGGAAAACCCATTAGATTATTGTTGGACTTCTCAGCACAAACCTTACAAACAAGAAAGGAGTGAAATCAAGTATTCAAACTATTAAATGAAAGGAATTACCAGCCAAGAGTAATGTATCCAGCAAAACTCTCCTTTAGATATGAAGAAGAAATAAAGACCTTTCCAGACATGCAAAAGTTGAGGGAATTCACTACAAGGTCTGTATTACAGGAAATACTGAAAGGGATTAGTTCACCTAAAACAAAATGACAAAAAATGCGTAACTATGAGTAAGGCAACTAGCAGGCAAATAGGAACAGAGTATTAAGAATAGGGCATTATAGCTTAAACAATAAGAAATTGCTGTTGCAAGATAGTAATGAACATTCAGTATACATAGGGACAAATTGAGACAACAATTTCAGAAAAGGGGAAGATTCAAAGGTCCAAATTCACAAAGGGGAATGGAGATAAGGCATATGCAAAAGAAAATGGACTACTGTGTAAAACTATTCTTTACAAATTTGTAGTGGTAATCACACGCCAAAGATTCAGGATCAAAGTATAATAACATAAACAAGAAAAACCAGAGGGAAAATCCACGAAACCCAACCAAAAAAGAAAGAAGAAAATTAAAAAAAAAACCCAAAGACAAGGAAGCAATGGAAACACCGAGCTACCAGAAAGCAAAAGATAAAATGGCTATAGAAAAACCTCATGTCAGTAATCACCCCAAATGTAATGGACTGAACTCACAATAAAAGGTTCAGAATGAAGATTGTATTAAAAACAAAACCCCACCATATGCTGCCTCCAGGAGACAAATCTCAGTTTCAAAGAGAAATATAGACTCAAAGTGAAAAGTAAAAAATGATATTTCAAGCAATTAGCATTCAGAGAAAAGTGGGGTAAGTGGTACTAATATTGGAAAAAATAGACTTCAGAAAAGGTAGAGAAAGATACCAAGGGAAACTTCATAGAGATAAAAGGAATCATACATCAAGAAGCCATAACACTATTAATATCTATACTCCGACCAGGGATCCCCAAAATATATAAAGCAGTTACTAACAACTAAAGGGAGAAACAGACAAAACACTATCATAGTAGGGGACCTAAATACCGACTGTTGGAAATGGGCAGATCGTCCAAACAGAAAATCGATAAGGAAAAAACATCCTTAAATGACACATTGGAAGAACTGGATATAATTGATATTACAAAGCCTTTCATCCCAAAACAACTGCTTGCTTATACATTCTTCTCTAGTGCCCATGGAACATTCTCAAGGATTGACCACATGCTGGGACACAGAGTTAGCCTCAACAAATAAAAGAGGGTTAAAATCATACCAACAGTATTCTCTGATCATAATGCTTTGAAGCTGGAGATCAACAGAGTAGGAAGAACCACATGGAGATTAAACAGTGTCTACTAAAGAATGACTGGGTTAGAGAAATAAAAAGAATAATCAAGAGATACATAGAAACAAATGATAATGATGGTACAATATGTTAAAACTTTGGGAAAATGGCAAAAGCGGTAAAAAGAGGAAAATTCATATATTACAGGCCTATCTCAAAAAACAGGATAGAGCCCAAGTAAACTATTAACGGATCATCTTTAAAAACTAGAAAAGGAAGAATAAATGAAACCTAAACTCAGAAGAAGGAAAGAAATAATCAAAATTAGAGCAGAAATTAAATGAAATTGAAAACAAACAAAAAATAGAAAAAAATAAATGCAATAAAGAACTGGTTCTTTGAGAAGTTTAATAAAATTGACAAACCCCTGTCTAGACTCACTAAATAAAAAGAGAAAGGACACAAATAAACTCGGGTGAAAGAGGAGAAATTACGACAGACTCCACAGAAATACAAAGGATCATACAAAAATACTATGAAAAAGTATATAACACCAAATTTAATAACCTAGATGAAATAGACAATACTTTAAAAGATACATTATCTTAGAATCAAGAAGAACTGGAAAATCTAAATAGACCGATCAGCAGTATAGAAATTGAAACAATCATCAAAAAACCTACCAAAAGTAAAAGTAGAAGACCAGATGGCTTCACCAGTGAGTTCTACCAAACATTCAAAGATTTAATACTGTTCTCAAACTCTTCCAAAAAAACGAAAGGAGGCAATACTTTCCACTCATTTTATGAGGCCAGTATTACCTGAAACCAAAACATGCTAAAGATAACACTCAAAAAGAAAACTATAGACTGGTATCTCTCATGACACAGACGCAGAAGTCCTAAATAAGGTACTAGGGATCGAATACAGCGACATGTTAAAAAGATTATAACCATGATCAAGTGGGTTTCATCCCAGGTGGGGGGCACAGGGATCGTTCAACATACGCGCAAATTGATTAATGTGATACACCACATAAAATAAGAATCATATGATCTTATCAATAGATACAGAAAAGCCTTTGGCAGATACAACATCCATTTATGATCAAAACGCTTAACTAAATAGGTATAGAAGGAAAGTAACATAATAAAGGCCATATATAACAAACCTCAGTCAACATTATACAAAAACTAAAAAACCTTCCGTCTAAGATCAGGAAGAAGACAAGGCTGTCCACTATCACCATTATTATTCAATAAACATTGGAAGTCCTAGCAAGTGCAGACAAGAGAAAAATATAAAAGGCATCCAAATAGGAAATGAAGAAGTCATACTGTCACTATTGCAGATGACATGATTCTCTATATAGAAACCTAAAGACTCCACAAGAACATTACCAGAAACAATAAGCAAATACAGTAAAGACTCTGGACACAAAATCAACATTAAAAATCCATAGCATCCTATATTGTAATAATGAAGTGTCAGAAAAAGAAGTGGAAAAAATAATTCCTTTTGCAATTGCACAAAAAAGAACAAAATACCTAGAATAAATTTAACAAAACATGTGAAGGACCTGTATGATGAAAAACTACAAGACCCTATTAAAAGAAATTGAAGAAGATACAAAGAATGGAAAGTTATCTGGTTCTTGGTTTGGAAAATCAACATAGTTAAAAGAACCTATTACCTAAAGCATTATACAGATTTAATGCAATCCCATCAAAATGCCGTCAGCATTTTTAAAGATAGAAAAAAACCATCAGATTGTATGGAAGCACAAAAACCCTGACTCGCCAAAGCTGTCCTGAGAAAAGAACAAGGCTGGAGGCATCACTCTGCCTGAGTTCAAATTATACTACAAAGCGACAGTAATAAAGTGGCATGGCATTGGCAGGAAAACAGACAACACAGAACAGTGGAACAGAATCGAGAGTCCAGAAGTAAACCCATGTTCATATCGGCAAATAACTTTGACAGAGGAGCCAAAAACATACAGTGGGAAAGGAAAGCTCTTCAATAATGGTGCTGGGGAAACTGGAAAGCCATCTGTAAAAAGAATGAAACTAGACTGTTGTCTATCACCATACACCCAAGATAACTCAAAGTGGATTAAAGACTAGAATATAAGATCAAATATAATACATTGCAATAGTAGAAATATAGGAACTCAACTCATAGACCTTAGACTTAAAAGAGGATTTTATGAATTTGATCTCAAAAGTAAGGTAAATAAAAGCAAAATAAATGAATGGGATTACATCAAATTTAAAAGCTTCTGCTCAGCTAAAGAAAGTCAACAAAGTAAAGGGACAACCCATCCTAATGGGAAAATATATTTGCCAAGCACGCCTCCAATAAGGGTCTATTTCCAAAATGTACAAAGAACTCATACAACTCATAACGACAGCAACAAACAAAAAATGATTTAATTAAAAAATGGGCAGAGGACCTGAACAGACACTTCTCCCAAGAAGACATGCAGATGGCCAACAAACATATGAAAGAATGCTAAACATCACTAGCTATTAGAAATGCAAATAAAAACCACAATGAGATACCATCTCACACCCGTTAGGATAGCCGTTATCAACAGGACAAATAACAAATGTTGGAGAGGATGTGGAGAAAAAGGAACCCTCATACACTGTGGTGGACTGCAGATTAGTACAGCGACTATGGAAAACAATATGGAGGTTCCTCAAACAACTAAGACTTGATCTACCATATGATCCAGCAATCCCTCTACTGGGTATTTACCCCAAAGACTTGAAACATATATTCGAAAAGATATTTGCACACCGGTGTTTATAGCAACATTATTTATCATAACCAGGATGTGGAAGCAACTTAAGTGTCCTATAGTAAGTGATTGGCTAAAGAAGCTGTGGTACATATATACAATGGAATATTACTTAGCTATAAGATGGGATGAAATACTGCCATTTGTGACAACATGGATGGACCTTAAGATAATCATGCTAAGTGAAATAATCCAGAAAGAAAAAAGTGAAAACCAATGATATCATTTATACGTGGGATATAAACCTAAAAGCAACAAACAAACATGACAGACAGACTCATGGACATGGACTACAGACTAGTGGTTACCAGAGGGAAGGAGGAGGCAGGAAGGAGTGGTAGACAGGGCAAAAGGGACCAAATATGTGGTTGCAGAAGGAAATCTAAGTGGCGTGAACATACAATGCAAATATATGACTTACTGTTGAATTGTACATTTTGAAATTTACTGGATTTCGTTAACCAATGTCACCATAATTTAAAAAAAGAAAAGATAAAGGTAAGATTGATATTCCTAGGAACTGAGAAAAGTGGTCATGATTTAATCAGTCAGTTTTGATTGTAATTGTTACTATGTGTTTTGAGGTTCTGGGTACTGTTAATGGTAAGTCATTCATGCAAATAAACAAATATTAGTACACTAATGTGAATAGTATACTTATACAAATTCTCCAAGTAGTGTTCAGGAAAATACGATAGCATGTGGTTTTCAAGAACAATTTTCTTCTGTGGTATACATGTTACTTTAGTTTCTGTGGGTTTCTCCATTGCTGATAATCATTTGGAATCACATTTCTGCCATGTTATTTGCTAGTGCTGCCACTCCTGAGCAAGCCATACAGAATCCCTCTCTAATCTGCCATTTTCGTGGGGATGGGGAGCAATATATGCTTTATATTTTTAAGTAGTTCTTGAATGTAGTCAAAATTTCATGAGTATCTATCTACACTTAGATAAAATCTTTTCAAAGCATGATTTATAATTTGTTTACTATTAAGATACTGTGTAATCAAATACTCGCTTCTTTCTCCAGCTGCTATCAGAGTCCTGGAAGAATGGAGAATGTCCCCTAATAATTGACCATATATATGTATATATATTTAAGAAATGCATGTCTCTTCCTCTATAACACAAATAAGAACTTTAAGCTCTGGAATATTTCCAACTCTATCACTTTGCTACTTAGCAAGCTTTAACTGAATATCATATTCCTTTATTCATTTTTAAAATGGTGCAACAAAAATAATAACAATAGCAACTCAGTTTGGGGGTAGTTGAAAACAAAATACATGTAAGGTTAAGCCTTAACAGTGTTGGGCATATAGCAACATTTAGGAAATTTTACTACTTCTTATCACTGTCCTATATGGTTCATAATTCTGGACACTTCTTGAATTCTTTCTTTAGATAATTTTCAGCCTAACTCATTTCCATAGGATAGTAACACCTCTGAATGTATCAGTAATTGTCTTATGTTTTTAACTGTTGTTATGTGGAAATATTCTCTGTCTTGAAAATTCTGTTGTATTCTCATTTTAACTACATGCCATTTGTTTTGCTTAGGGCAGAGATGCGTGAGAGTGGAAGAGATGGCAGAGAACTTTGAAGAAACATTTCTGCTTTTAGACACTTCCTCAAGTGATGTGGCTGAGATATATCAGAATGGGATAAGTACCAAAGCATCTACATTGAAGATATTAGGAAATCCTCTTCTTGAATTTATATTTTAGACATGTTGATATTGCCTTGAATTATGCTCATCTAGAAGCATTACTGTAGAAGTATTATAATTTTTTAAGTAGGGTAGCATAATAAAATATTAAATTATGCTGTTTGTTTAAATTGACCTGAACACATCTTCCTTTGAATATGAATTATTAATGTTTTAATTACATAAAGTAATAATTATATTATCATCATCAGCATCACTATTCAAAATTTTCTCCAATTTCTGATTCTGATTGGGTGTGAAGTATAAAACAAAAATTCAAGTAAGCGAAGGCAAGCTTTATGTTTTTGTCTTCCCAATGAATATTTTTTCTGTCTTAATTGACCACCTTCCTTCTCTTTGTTTCAGATCTAATTAATGCCAGAGTATTTAAGTATCCTTTTCAAAACATGTTATAATTATTGTGGTTTAAGCTAATAATTTCTAAACTCTTACTGTTTAATTTAGTAAAACATTGTACAATTAATTTCAGTTTTATAATTTAACCATGCTTATATGTATGTCAATATTAGGAAACTGGATACAGTATATGGGGCCTCTGAACAGTTTTTGCAACTAGTAGTAATGACATTTCTATCCACACATGTGTGGGAGTGCTTGTTATCTCACACCCTCACTAACTTTGTATATATACTTTAAAAAAAAATCGTCACCAGATTAAAAAAAAAATCGTCACCAGTCTAATAAGTGATAGTTCTCATTGGCTCAGTTCTGTTTCTTTTTTACAGTTATTGCTGAGTACACATTCTGCATATATATATTGACAATATTTTAGTGAATTTCCTATAAATATCCTTTGGCAGTTTCTTGTTTTTTCTTTTTTTTTTTTTTTGTACTTGTAATTCATTAATGTGTATTTCGAGAGCTGTGCTTTCTCTGTAATATTTCATATAACTATGCACATTTACCAAAAACTAAGAAATTAATATTGTACATGTCAATATATTCTCAATAAAAAAATAAAATAGAAATTTAAATTATAAAATAAAATGAAAGAAAGTAATATTGATTAAGAAAAATACTATTAACTAAACTACAGACTTTGTCAGTTTTTGTTCATTTTTCCACTAATGCTTTTTTCTCTTTCAGTATACAAATGTAGGATATCCACATTTCATTTAGTACTGTTTTTAATTTTGAATTGAATGCATTAGCAATTAAAAAACAATAATAGAATGCTGACTTTTAAATTAAAATTGTGTACTTGTTTTCATTTAACTCTATTTTTTTCCTTATTGTCTTTTATCAAATAGTCATGTTCATGTTCATGTTCCTTTTTAAGTTTTATATTCATTTATTTTTGATGTACAGAAGTTTTTTAAATATTTTATAGTGAATATGTTTTTTAGTTCATGGTTTCTGGCACACATGCTTATGATAAGAATTCTCACTTTGAGATTAGATAAAGATTTGCTGATAGTTTTTCTACAATGTTTCATTATAAATATTATAGCTTGTATGTTATTTATTTTAGCTTATTAGATTAAGGAAGGAGCTTTTTTTCTCAGTTGTTTCATAGAACTTACTGAATAATCTGTTTTTGCTTCACTTATTTGAAATTGGTACTTTTAATATTATACTGTGTTTTACAGGTGAGTGGACTTGCTAGATTTTTTATTTTGTCCTGTTCCCCACCAACCTCATCTTTTTCTAGTGGTAAAAATCATCCTTTTAAAATTGTTAAATATCTGGAAGTACAAGTCACCTGTTCCTGTTCCATCATTCTCAATATCTGACCTAAAATTTCTTCCCTGAATTTTTTTCCAAAATTTTCTGAGGTTATTCTTATTTGTTTAGTCTTCTAGATAAGTTTTTAGCCTAAAACTCATTTCTGAAAATATATTTGCTGAAATTTTTTATTGGGATTACTATAGTTGTAGAGTTTAATTTGGAGGAAGTTGACATAATTACAGTGTCCTTTCACTGGGACATGGATTATTTCCATTCATATATCTTTCTTTGAAAAAGAGAGCTAGCTTCACTCTTCAATTATGAGAGTTTAAAGTGTTTCAGTCTATTTTTATGGACCTCCTTTTTGCCTTTTTTTAAGGTTCTCTTTGGAAAAGTGAAGAAAATTCAGCCTTCAGTGGATAAAAACAAAGTTTCTTTGGATCCCTCTCCTAACTTTGATTGTCATATGTCAAGAAGCACACCTTCTCTGAAAGATACCATTGAGCTACAAGCCTACAGTTCAGCAGTATGTTAACTTTTTAGTCCAGTTGACTACTTGAAAGTCACACACTTCACATTGTATGATACAGAACTCAAAACAACTTTCTGAAATATTAAAGGAAAATCTTTTAAGTCATTTAATATAATATGACCTTAAATAAATGGATAGTGAAAGATGTTTTAATATTTGTGATGGGAGAATGTCAGTAGTTTTCAAATTTATATTTAACTTTGTTCAAAGTAAAGTGGCTCCTTGTATTTAGATGTTCCATAGATTAATTCCTATCTTGCAAAACATGCCAACTTTTTTTAAACGAGGCTATTTTGAAAAATGTTATTGATCCTTTTTAACTTTGCAGAAGAGGCTTTTGTATCAGTCATTACATGTGAAACAATAATTTTCTTTCATATGTTGCTGAGATAGGCCTTTAATCTTCTACAGAAGATTAAATTATACACAATATATAATCATGTATGATTAAATAAAGATAACCTTCAAAAGTATATATATGCTCCCCCCTATAAAATGTATTAAGCTATGGTTATTTTCCTAATTAACTTTTCCAAACTAATAGTGGTTCATAGCACATGCAAAACATTGGAGTTTTAATGGAAAAATACTTTTTAAATTTAAATATAGATTGTATCTGCTCCTGTCAGCATTTTGCAACCAAGGAAAAAACATATGGTAGGGAAAATATGTATATATCTTCAAAAAAATTAGTCTTAAGAGACAAAGAAGGACCCAGTAATCCCACTTCTGGGTATTTATCCGAAGAAACCTAAAATACAACTTCAAAGGGATGTGTACATCTATATGTTTATTGTAGCACTATTTACAATAGGCAAGATGTGGAGGCAACCTGGGTGTTCATCACTGAATGAATAAATAAAGAAGAGGTGATATGTATATACAATGGCATATTACTTAGCCATAATAAAGAATGAAATCTTGCCATTTGTAACAACATGAATGGACCTAGAGGGTATTTTGCTGACTGGAGTAAAACAAAGATAGACAAGTGTCACCTGATTTCACTTATATGTGGAATCTAGAGAGCAGGATAAATGAATAGACAAAACAAAAACAAGTTCATAGATACAGAGACCATTTTGATGATTGCCAGATTGGGGGAAGGGCTAGAGGAATGGGTGAAGTGGGGAGGAGATTAATACGAATTGATAGTTACAAAATAGTCGTGGATATGTAGAGTATAGGATGGGGAGTGTAGTCAGTAATATTGTAGTTAAGCAGGGTGTCAGATGGGTACTGGATTTACTTCATAAGTTACAGAAATGTCTAGTCAATGTGTTGTATGCTTGAAACTAATATTGAATGTGAACTGTAATCGAAAAAATAAATATGTATATGTATATACACACACATATATATGTAAACTAGGGTTAAAGAAGGTGGGGGAGGGGTGGGTAAATGGAAGCAGATAAATAAATCCATCATGCAGTTATAGTAGTTTTTTTAAATATGAGCTTTTATTCAAGGTAAAATTAATCAGCATAAAAATATTCTTTTTTCTTCTTTATCTTTCAGGTATACTTCTATGAATACAATGTTTTCTCAAAGCCAGTAGATAAACCTAGACAGTGTCTTCCATATGCAATCATAACAGTAAAATTTATTGGTCAAAAAGTAGATAATGGGCACCTTATGACATCCTTGAGATTCCTCTCAACAGGATTTCCTAAGAGGGCTGGTAAGATAAATATATTATTCTACTTCAGTAATATTTTCACGAGTGTTACAACTTCTGGATATTATTCTGTAATACATTCTGAATCTCTAAGCAAAATAGTTATGCTTTACCTATTTAAAATTTTCTATATCTAAAATTACATTGTAGATATATTTGTGACTTATTTAGTTCAATGTATTTGTGTGATTCTTCCATGCTGATGTATAACTGTAGCAACTTCTTCATTTTCATTCATACATATGTGTACATATACACACATGGCATTCCATTTTGTGACTGGGGATATTTGGACACATTCCAGTTTTATTCATATTCCAGACATTGCTATTTTAAACATTCATGTAAGTGTCTCAGTGCCTATGTGCAAGAGTTTTTCAGTAGAGTGTGTAACCAACCACATGAGGAATGTACAATGCAATCCAAAGATGATGTCAACACACTTTTCAAGAACGGTTGCATCAGGTTACATAATTAATCTATATTCTTGCCAACACATATACTTTTTAGAAATGTTTATTTCTGCCAGCCTAGTGAGGGTGATAAGCAATCGATATCATCTCTAAAAGAAACTTTACTTTATCATATCCATTTCCCCTCAGTCTCTCCACCCCTAAGAATCACTAATCTGCTTTTCTGTTTCTATGTATTTGCCTGTTCTGGGCACTTCGTATAAGTGAAGTCAAATATGTGACCTTTCATGACTGGTGACTTTCACGTAACAGTATTTTCAAGATTCTTACAAGTTATAGCATGTATCAGTACTTCATTCCTTTTTATGAAATAATGTTTCATTGTAGATACATTACATTGTATTTGTCCATCATTAGTTGATGGACATTTGGGTTGTTTCCACTTTTTTGGCAATTATGAATAATTCTGCTATGAACATTCTTGTACAAGTTTTGGTATAGACATGTGTTTTTATTTCTCTTGGGTAAATAGCTGGATGTAAAATTGCTGGGTTAATTTCTCAGTAACACCAGGCATATTTCAAGTGCTCGTAATCACATGTATCTGTTGACTACTGTATTGAATAGCACTGATAAGGAACATTTTCATCACCACAGAATATATGGTGCTTATAACTATTTATTAGTTTGTTTTGCTAATTGAAATATCATCTTGTTACAACTTCTTATATTGCTGAAGATGTTGGGTTCTCCACTTTTCATGTATTATTTAAGGAAAATGCCAAAAATAATAAATTTAAAATGACTTTATTAAGTTTAAACAACATAACATAGTGATTAAGGTTCTGTTGCCTATAAACTGTGATCCTAGGCAAATCACTCTTAACTTCACTTCCTCATCAATAAAATGGAAATTGTTATAAAGATTAAATGAGTGAATAAGCATAAGGCACTTAGAAAAACTGTCCTTGGCAGCCACACTAAGTACTTTATAAGTCATCCACATTATATCTTAGTATGCATTTACCATACATTGATGAAATTGAGATTATTAAGTAAATTTAAGCGATTAGGTTTCTCTTCCTATGTTGGTTTGTCTTTATCTTAATTTTTGTAATAACTGCATAACATTCTTTTTCTAGGGCATTTTTTTATAGCATGTACACATGGTACTTTTACTTTTATAATTATTGATATGTCATAGTTATTTAACTAGTCCCATATGTGATAAGTTTCTAGCTTTCAGCTGTCTTGAATTATTGTACTAAAAATTCTTGTACATATATCAGAAGTATTAATGCAAGTAAAAGTGCTAGGTATAGATGATTATACATTACATTTTGATGATTACTGTAGATTTACTTTTCCAGGAGATTAGTACCAATTTATACTCCCATAAACAGTATAAACGAGTGCTTACATATGCACAGTATTAATTATCCTTCAAAATCTTTGCCAATTAAAAAGTTTTTAAATATGAATCATATTGTTTATTTAGTGGGATTGAACATCTTTTTGTTTGTTGACATTTTTCATTTAATCTGTGATTCTTTTTTCATATATTTGTCCGCTTTTCTATTGTGTTCTTTTTATTAATCTTTTGAATGTTCTGTGTACTCTTTATGTATTCTCACATATCTAGTGATGTACTAATTTTCCTATTCGAAATATACTTTCTATCAGTTTATTCTCCTGAGTTTTGTTGATTGTGTATTTTGGCTATTAAAATATTTAATTTATATGTAACTACCATCATTTTTTAATTTTTGGTTTTCTGATTTCTAGTCATGCTTAAAAAGTACTTTCCTATCCCAAGATTATAAAACTATTCCTCCATATTTCCTTCTAATATTTTTATGGTTTTTATTTATTAACAATGAATTTTATTTTATTTTTGTATAAGGAGGTATCTGAATCTACCTTTCATTTTTTCTGTTTACTACAGCTTCCTCTCAAGAATTACATCTCTATTTGTGGTCATATTTCTACTATAGCTTACTGTGATTAAAAAATATAATCACAAATGGTTATAGAATTTAAAAATCTTCAACAAATCTATTTTTTACTATATTATGGGGAAAAAACCTCTTGGTACTTACTAGTGGTCTATCTTTTAATGTATTGTGAAAAAGAACCTTTAGGGTACTTCCTGGTGATATGATTATAACTTTATGTATGTCATAAATCTCACAAGCAATTTCTCATCATTAATTTCTGTTTTAATAAAGGTATTTTATGGTATTCTTAGCTATGAATGTTTTCTGAATACTTTACTTGCTAAATATGCATTTTGATAAGTCCTTTTATTATAACATGAAGTTATTTCTGAAATTTTAAGAATACATTTTTATGAATGATAAAAGAAAATTTGCTTTTATTTTCTGTGTTTTATTTACATAAACTATTTGCAGAAATATTGTTTCACTGTGCAGCAGGGGTTAGTGGTTTGCTTTGGCTGCTGGGAAGGATTTTGTGGAACCTTCTGATCTTTTTCTCTCCTACTTTTCCACATCATTTCCCTTTCCTTTCAGTTTTTTGTTCTCCAGCAATAGAGGGAATAAAAGCAAGGTAACAGTAGTTAGAGGGAGACAACTTTACCTACTTACATGTAGATTCTATTATTAAATATTTGAATATAGGAAATTAATATGAGAAGTACCTAGCCTATGATCAACATTTTTTTATTCCTATTTAATTTTTCTGTTTCTTAATATTTGACAGAATCCAAGTTTTTTTATGGCAAATACTTTCTTTAGTAAAGTCTCCAGGACAGAGTTTCATGCTCCATCATTTACACTGTATTGGTTTGTAATTCATCCTCTTCTCTCTCGCTTTTTCTGCTGAGAACATTCTCTATTCATCATTAGGATATTTGATGACTTTTCAGTTAAAATCACTCATGACTGTTTACTTATATTAATAGAGTTGTCTGTAGAAGTACTTTTTCTTCCTATTTTTTCTTATTTTCTTATTATTTCCACAGAAAGAACATGCTCTCTGAATAACTGTACAGTGGCCAAAAGGATTGGAAAAGGAAAAGATGCTACAGTCATCTTTGAGCATTTCAGGAAACCTGTAGATCCATTTGTTCAGGAAAACTGTTCATGCAATGCACTGAATTTAGAGATAAATCCTTCCAGCTCAAGTATCTCTAATTCCTATGGAAATGTGCAAAGTGGGAACATTTCTGCACTTGAAACATGCAGCGGACACATGGAGCACAATTTAACAGACTGTAGAGACACTTCTCAAGTACATGCATACGATTCGGGTCTTTCACTTACTCCCAGTGATACCAGAGAAAGTGTTCATGGTGATCTCTTGTTAAATTGGACATATCTTAAAAATATTTTAAGTGGTCTTTCTGGAGCTTTTCCCCTTTATAATAATACTGGCTCGAACACAGTTATTACTTCAAAACTCATCAAAGACCCAAGACTGATGAGGAGAGAAGAAAGCATGAGAAAACATAATGTGACAGCTTTAAATGAGCTTTTGCCATTTGGGGAGAGTTTAGATTTTGTTAATCCAGAAATAAACCTGTCTATGCCAACTAATTCTGCCTCCTCATCTGAAGTCATGCCTGGTGACCATGCTATTCTTAGGAATTGTTTGGATGCCTCTTGCTTCAAAATTTCTTTTGATGATTCACAATCTCAGACTCACAAAATGGGCTCTAAGAACTTTGATTATACAACTCCCAGTAAAATTACCATGGAAGGACATTGTCGGGGCCAAGACAATTTTCCATTTCCAATGTGTTTGTCAGATGTCATTTCAGAAGTTGAGAACCAAAAACACAGTGAGGAAAAATCCCAGAGATCTCAACAGAGAGACAACATCCCACTTTTAATGGAACAAAATAGTGAGCCATTTAACTCTTATGAATCAGTGAATACTTGTACAAAAGGGTATAATAGTCACATTTCTCAGGAATCACAGTCTTCTAATTTAAAAACTATATGTCAGAGTGGTGACCAGATGTCTACAGTTTTTTCATTTGAAGGGAAAGAAAGCATACCTGAGTACATTCAAAATATTGGAAAGGTGAGAGGGTTCACTGGCCCAGAAGACAATTCCAGATATGGAGGAGAGCAAAATTTGTGGAAAGAAATTCATAATTATTGTGCTAATGAAACAAAAACCAGTCTAGTAGATAGTTACATTTCTTTGCACCAAGAATACAAAGAGGATGAGAGTCTTCATTCTTTTGGGAAAAACTATGATCAAATATTCACTCGGGATTTAGAAATATCAAAACCTTCTGCATCTACTACAAAGGAAAAGTATGAGTTAGATTGTCGAGCATTGGAATTACAAAATAATCCTACTGCAAGAGTAGAGAGCTTTTCACAAAACCATCATCAACACTCTTTGGCATATGAAGGTAACATTTATACAAGTTTTGCCATTTCTCAGAAACTAATGGAACAGAAGTTGGAAAACCCAAATCAGAAGAACTGTGTTAGCATTGTAACTGATGCTTTCCAGGAAGCAAAAGACATTCCCCAAACCAAAGAATTGCCCGTTGGTACAGTTATTTTGTCTCATGACATTAAAACAGCTCATGACAATTCAAATTGCAACATAGCTAGAGAAAATATATATGTCTATAGGAAAAATGAAAATGATCCAGTGTCATTAGAGAATATTCAGAGAGACAGCAAAGAAATCCCTCAAATTGATGATAAAGGTCAAGATCATACTCTGTTCTGTAATGCAGAGTTGAATAACGATATACACCTGAATACTGATTTCAAAGAACAAAAAATAATAAAGAAAACCAAATTGAGGCTAAAGAGAAAGATACTGTTTCATCTACAGAAAACAACGTGGCAAATATATGCAGAAATGAGCAGAGTTTTCATGTAAACAAAAATGTCAGCAATATGGATGAAAGGAGTGAGAATACAAATTACAATAGTGTAGAAATTCTGAGTTCTGAAGAGTTTTCTACCATGTTTAATCTGACTTGGAAAAATATGCATCACCAGAAACTGCATTATTAGAAACTGAAGATACTATCACTGCCATAAAACAAGAAGATACTCAAAATACCAGAAGGAATATAAAGCCTTTGGCTTCCATATTTCCCAAAATTGCAGGTTCTTCAGTGCATGTAGACTCAAATGCTCTAGTACAGATAGCTGGTACTGTGGTCCCCTCAGACACAAATCATGAATACCAAAGATACCAGTTTACAGAAACGTGTTCTTCTGAGAGTCCAGATTTCCGTTTGTTAGTAAAACGCAGGGTTTCTGATTGTGAAATGGATATAGATAAAAATAAATTAAATGAGTCTTTTCATCAATCATTAAGTGACAACTTAGTTCTTCAAAGTTTTGAATTGGAAAATGAGATCGAAGTAGGATCAGAACAGTGTGATGATGCTTTTCTGTTTCGACAAGATATTCATAGCCATGGAAATAAACTATATGAAGAATTTGGGGCCTCATATGAGGCTCTGAAGTCTCGTATTGATTGGGAGGGTCTTGTAGGAAGCAGTAATGGGGAGAAGGAAGTTTTGAAAAGCACCACAAGAAGGGAGAACAGTGATCAGCATTACTCTGAGGAAAGTAATTGTTTTTTTCCTCTGTACAAAAAAACAAAACAGAGTTCTTCAACCCAGTTTTACTTCCAGATCTACAAGTTAGAATTACTAATATAGTTATGCCAGAATTCAGCGCCACTATTAAATCTCTTGCAATGAAGGATAATTTTGGTAAATATGTAACTGAAGCCAGAAAAACAGAAATAAATGAGGAGGTGAAAGTTCCAGGATTTGAAATTTATTCCCAGTGTTCTGGTGAAAATTCAGATTATCCTTGTGAAGATGAATTTGGTAATATAAGGCAAGAATCGAGACTAGTGAATAAATCTGAAATCTCACTTCCTTTCAACATGAGTCATAATACATACATGAATCACATGTCTGAAGAACAAAACAGTGGAACTTTGCTTACTGAATCTTCTAATGGCACAACAATAAGTAACCAAAGCGGATGTCCCTTACAAAGTCAAAAACTGATTATAATGATACTAGAAGTAAAAAGGGCACAGAATCAAGAATTAGCAAAAGAAAGCCACATACAGCTTTTAGGGATGAGAACATACCACATAATGACTTAAGACATCATGAAATTTGTGAGAAGAGGAGGAAGCTAACCAGTCAAGATGCATTTGAATGTTTTTCTTCATTATCTGAAGGACGAATTAAAACCTTTTCAAGGTCAGAAAAACACATTAGGAGTGTTTTGGATATTCTAAACAGTGAAGCATCTTTATGTAAAAGCAAACGTCTTTCCAAAAAACTTGACAGAGCTGTTCTTCACTTGAAAAAAGCTCATAGAAGAGTTCACACGTCTTTGCAGCTTATAGCTAAAGTGGGAGAAAAAAGAAAGAGCCCATTACCAAAAGCATATGCAATAATATGCAATAATTTTTGGGAAAGTTGTGACCTCCAAGGTTATAGTTCTTTTTCTGAAAGAAGATATTATTCCACTAAGCATTTTTTGTCAAAAAGAAAAAACGACAAACCTGGAGAGAGAAGAGCTTTGGAATTTGACATTGATAAATCATTAACTCATGTATCAAAGTGCAAGACTTATAAAACAAATGGACAAAGAATCACAAAGTGCTTTTCTAAGAAAAATGTGTCCAGCAGTGTCTCAAGAAGTCACACCACTATTCACGTGACAGAATTTTGTGATCAAGAATATCCTGAGTCACAGTTATCCCTGTGCTCCACATCCCAAAGTACGAGTCAGTCGGCTTATGACACTAGCAGTAAGAGAAATCCAGTATCATCTGAACTTCAACCCTCTTCTGGAAACATTGGGTGCCTCTTTTCCCCAGACTGCCCAGATGAGAAACTAACTGAGAAAGAAAATCAAATTGACATAAAGTCTTTGTCTAACATTAGTAAATACAAAAAGCTTGAGAACCATTCAGAACATAATAAAGATGCAATAAAAGACAATGCTGAGGCTAATGGAATAATAAATAAAAGTAATTCAGTATCTTTAAGATGCATAAATGAAAACAATTTAAGTTTTAGCACAGACAAAAATCATGATGCAACTTGTATAGCTCACACAGAGGTGAAAACTGACATAGTTATTTCAGTCTTAGAATCAAATGTGGAGCACTTTTTAAATGTTGATATCTACAAAGCAGATAACCTTATTTCATCTGGTTATAAAAGAAACCTGGAAGTAGATTTTCCTGCTGAAAAATGGACAGCTCCTAATGAGAGCTCCAAACCAGGCGCTATTACAGGAAGCATCCTTATGGACCCATTAAATCTAACTCCAATGTCAAGCAGAAAGTGTTACGGTATTCCTCAATTGTTGTCAACTGCTCCAGTGACAGATAGTGAGAGAGAATCTTCAAAATCTTATTTGGAGAAACAGAGTTTCGCTGTAGATTCTTTTGCAACGTCCACCAGTGTACCACACTGTCAGCAAGGATGTGGTGGAAAGGAGCAGGAGCTTCTAAAGACAGAACAGTTCTCTCCAAGTAGTGGTTTTCATATAGATGGGAATGAAACAAATTTTATGGAGAATTCTGAGTTGGATCTCATACCCATAACTGAAGAAAGTAAAATTCATGGGGAAAATGTAATGAATAGACTATTCTCCAGTGATAGTTCTCTGCTCTTGAAAGGTAATGTAAAGAATTCTTCAAAAAAATGTATTGCAAAGAAAAACATTCAAGACAGAAAAATGTGGAAAGTTAAACAACCAGAAAAAGCAAAAGATTCAGTTCACAAAAAAAGCATGACTGAAGGATCAACTGTTAAGACAGAGTACAGAAATCAAAAGAATAAGATTTTAGAAGAAAGTTACTTAAGTGAGAAAACAGGTAAAAAGAACTTGATTGATTCCCACCTAAGCATTAAAAATAGTACTGAGGCAATCTCTTTGAATAACACAGTTTCTAATCAGCTTAACAAAAGAGAGAAAGAGGAAAGAGTTAAAGTTAGTAATGGCTCTCAGTCTGACTCTACCTTACATTCCGAAATAGCCTGTAATTCCAAAACAGACATAGGAATAAATCATATGCCTGTTTCACACGCTCACTCTGAAAACTCCCAAGTCACTACTCCTCAAAAGAAGCCTACATTATACATGAATGAATTAAAAGAAAAACATTGCTCAGCTGATCATTTGGGTCTTATAGGTAGGCTAGATCAAATTTTGAGGAGGGCAGATGAAGCATCATCTTTGCAGAGTCTTCAGGAAGAAACCAAGGTTTGCCAAAACATTCTCCCTTTATTTGTTGAAGCTTTTGAAAGAAAGCAAGAATGTTCACTTGAACAAATCTTGATTTCAAGAGAACTGTTGGTAGAACAAAACCTGTGGAATAATTGCAAACATATATTAAACCCATGTGCTGTTGACTCCTTGGTAGAACTCCAAATGATGATGGAAACCATTCAATTCATTGAAAACAAAAAAAGGCTCTTAGGAGGTGAACCCACATTCCGAAGCTTGCTTTGGTATGATGAGACATTGTACAGTGAGCTGCTTGGCAAGCCACGTGGATTTCAACAACAATCCAATTTCTATCCTGCTTTTCAAGGAAGGTTAAAATATAATGCGTTCTGTGAGTTGCAGAAGTATCACGATCAATTAATTGAACAGTTTGAAGAAACCAAAAGGGAAAACCATTCATACTATGCAGTCTTAAAATACAAACGACAGATTAATGAATGTGAGGCAATATTGAACCATTGTTCTGATTGCTTTGACTTTTCTCTTTCTGTTCCGTTTACCTGTGGAGTTAACTTAGGAGATAGTTTAGGAGACCTAGAAACCTTAAGAAAAAGTACTTTAAAGGTGATCAGTATGTATGGGCACTCTCCTAAAGTTGATTCCTGTCCAGGAAAACAAGACCATCTGTGGATTATTATTGAAATGATCTCCTCAAAAGTTAATTTTATCAAGAGCAGTGAGGCGGTAGGTATTAAAATATCTCTTTATGGTCTGGAACATATCTTTTTTGATGCTGCAAAAAGTCTTGTTTGGAAAGAGAAGAGACAGTCTTTGAGCAAAAAATATTCAGGGCGGAAGAACAGAGTAACACTACTCAGAATGAACCAACATTCTTTTTCTAAGTTGCAAAAGATATGTGATACATTGTCTAAAGATTTAAGCAGTGAACAAGTTTCCAACATTGGACTTGAGAATACTGTGATTGCTTCCAGAAAGTCAGATGATCTACTAAACAAAACAACAATTAACATTGAAAACTGTAGATTTAACAGTATGTTGCTTTCGCACCCAGATATTTGTTGTATCAGTGAAATGTTGGATCAAGCTGAATTTGCAGACTTTGAAAAATTACAAGAACTCACTTTGAAGTGTACTGATCACTTAGAAAATTTGAAAAAGTACTTTCACGTGCTGCAAGAAGATAACTTAGATAATATTTTCATCACAGAAGAAAACGTTTTGGATGTCGTAAAAAATCACAACCACGAGGCTGTAATTTTAAAACCTGAAGCTATTGAAACCTATATTGAAATTGCCATGCTCTCTGAAACAGTTCATTTTCTTAAAAACTCAATGGCAAAGAAACTAGACAAACAGAGATTTCGAGGTATGCTTTGGTTTGATTTGTCACTTCTTCCTGATCTGGTTGAATGCCAGGAAAAAATGGCTTCCTTTTCATTTCTTAAAGATAACTCAAAAGATTGCCTTTGGAAAGTGATAGAGACTGCTATTTCTGAATGTAAGAAAGATTTGGATATTATCTACAAATATAATGAAGCTATTAATTGCTCATATGCTCTTCATTTGTTCTCAAGAGAACTTGAAGAACTTTCAGAAATAAAAAAACTTCTAAAGAAGTCTAAGTATTCAGTTTCGACATATATTGACTCTGTGCCATGTATAGCATCCATAAATTTCGGAAGCACTGTGATGGAGTTAGAATATAACTACAGTCAGTTTTCTACATTGCTCAAAAATTTAACGGCTGCCCCTCGGAAAGATGTAGGGAAAATGGCCCATGTTATGAAAGTCATGAAAACTATTGAACATATGAAGATAATATGTGCTAAAAATGCTGAATTAACCATTTCCTTTATCCTGTGCCAAATGCTGCATAATAGAAAGAAGACTTTCCAACTGAAGGGAAAAGAAAAAGTGAATGTTCCTGTAAAACCTAGGAAGAATATCAGTAAATCCAGTACTTGTAGGAAGGTAGCCTCAATTTCAGAGTGTGTAATGAAAAATGTTTCAAATTCTTCTAAAAAACGACCTATTACTTTAGACAAATGTAAAGACTCTCAGAAACAAGAGAAAAGCACAACTGTTTCCAGCTATAAAAAACAAAAGGTAATGAATGTTTCAAAATGAAACCTGTGTAGTAGTCTTTGTGAGAGTAAGTCTAGTCTAGGCAAATAAGTAGTTTGCAGAACTGTAAAAATCGAGAATGCTTTAAATATTGCCTTGCAAAATCAGTTTACTAAAGTATCAAATTCAACACTTTATATTATCTATTAAGATATAAATGATTATATGAGCGATACCATGCAAATGTCTTTTAAACTTAAAACTAAATAAATTATTTAGCTTAGAAACTATTTCTTGGAAGGTTGTGAATTTTAATGACTTGTTAAGGGAAAATCCAATATCATGAATGTGAGTTAAACGAATGACCAAGTATTTACTGAATAGCTTCTATATAACAAGGCTATACTTAATGTAGTAATATAAAAACTGGCTAATAGAGCCTGTGTTTTTGACCATTATCATCTACAAGGGGAAATAGAACAGATATTTTTAAATAGATGATTACAAAAGAGTTAGAAGAAGGCCTATGTAAACACATTTTAAGAAAATTTATTCAGAATTTATTGTGTGCTTGGCACTGTTCTAATGATTGCACAAATATTAATTTTTTTATTTTCAAAAGACTGATGATATAGGCACTATAATTCTCTTAAAGGTCTGGAAAATGAGACATAGAAAGGTTAAATAACTTTCCCAAGGTCACAGAGTTAGTAATGGGAGAGCCCAGGTGTAAAACTAGGTGGTCTGATTTCAGAGCCCATTCTGACAGTTGCCCTTACTTTTTGAGGATTTCTCAGTTTAGAAGTAAAGAAAGAAAACCTATATGCAAAATGAAAAGTAGGATTCTTTCTCAGCTTACTCTAGTTGTATCCATTAGTTTAAACATAGTTCTAGAGACTAGAAAACTAATCATTTATTATACTGCATTTATAGGGAAATGCTTAATAAACTACCAGTTTATAAACATTTCCAAAACACAAGAACACAAGTTGTATACTCCACTTTGAGTAAAAGAGGGTAATACTAAATGTTGAAATATTGAGAAGAAAAGCCAAAAAAATTAGAGGTTGGTTTGTTGATTTAATGGAAAATACAAACCAAAGCTTTGCTCTGTAGGAAAAAACATTATTGATGAATGTAAGAATGAAGGAGGGTATCTAAGTTACAGAAAATAAAATATGAGTAAGGACACAATGCTTTTTGACCTTTTTTGAGAAATGAGTTTAAAATTAAGCCTGGAACAAAAATGAAACTTAGTGAACAAGTGTAAGCTAAGGATGGAGATGAACATTGTTTCAGATTGTCAAATTTCTTACATATAGGCCTAAGGAGTTTGAACTTTATTTATATGGAAGGATGGTGTCCTGTGAAATACATTTTTTTCCCCAATGATTTAAAGGTGGGGATTCTGAGTACAGTTAGAAGTAGTATAGTAAGTCATCTAGGGCTTACAACTATTATACAGAATAAGAAAGGAAAATTCATTTGACAGACATTACTTTTAATGGGGTTTAGTGACTGGTTTACTAAAAGGTATAAAAGGGGAGCAGTGTTATAAAATGTGGGAATAAAAAGAATTTTGCAAATTTTTTTTTAAAAAGCATCTTTAAAAATTGGAGAGTCCAGCAGTCACTCTGTTTTTGAAGGGAAGGATTATTAGTGAGCGTAGTTTTAAACAGTACATTTTAGATGATGACAGAACAAGCAATTGCAAATATCTGATATTAAAATAATAAATATTCATATTTTATTTTAAACCACCACCAATGTATCTTTACCTTGTATCTTTTAAACATAGGTTAACATGAAAGATGTCACAAAAATCAACAGAGAAAAGGCAGCGTTCAAGCATCCAAGGTAGGAGTTGCCATCAGCCCTAGCTGAAGAAAAACTAAAATCAATTGAGCACATATTAAGGAACAAGACTAAAACATTTATTTATTCACCTCTGTTGGATCATGCATGTAACTTAGGGGACAAGAGTAAGCTAAGGAGGGAGAAGAATGTTTCAGATTATGTAGTGTCTTAAGTAAGGTCTAAAGAGTTTGAACTTCATTCTTTAATTAAATCTTTAATTAAGTCCTGTGAAATGTTTTTTCAATGATGTAAAGGGTAAGGAGATTCTAAGTACGGTAAGAAGTAGTAAGTCAGCCAGGGCTTAGAAAAGAGTGATGTTTTACATAACAAAAAGTAAAATTCATATTTGATAGACATTACTTAAAGAATTGATGGGGCTTAGTGACTGGTTTACTAAAAAGGGCATAAAAGAATTAGACAAGTGATTAGACTGAGTTTTTAAAAACTTGTATACTTTACAAAACAGTCACTTTTCAAAATTGGTTAAAAAGATATAAATTGCCAACTTATATTGCTAGTCATAGACAAACACACATATTATAAATAAACCAGTGTTTCATAAAAGGTTTATCACCATACTGTAGGAAGAATATGATTTCAAAATAAAGGCTAGCTCTTTAAACTGAGTTTATTTTTATGAAAAGGTACAGCGATATTTACATTTTTCTCATTTTGACATGAAGTGGCACTGCTACACTTGCTGACCATCTCTCATTTCATTCAACTGTAAGATTGTCAATTTATGATAAGCTTTCTTTTCTTCCATCTTTCCTTCCATTTTATGAAGGTGAATGAGTAATATAGAATAAAATAGATAAGCACCTTCATTTCTGTCATACTTGGTTTTGCTTCTTTAAATACAGCATTTTATTTACTACATTTCTAGAATCCTTTTCCTGGCACATATGACTTTGAATAGTTGTGTAGTGACATAAAGATGAATACGCGATTAGAAGTATAACATAAACCAGTCTTGGTAACTAAGTATAGTTATTTGCTGCTCAAAGGATCAAACTTTGTCTCACTTAGCAGGAAAATGAATTATAATATAAGTTAATATAAGGTGCTGTCTTAGAAGAATATCCTCTAAAGAACAAACCATAGAGGCAACTGTTAATCTATAAGGTCAGAACATCACTGAAATACATTGCAAGTGTGATAAAGTTAGAATTGTACTTCCGGAAACTCTGTCACAGTATTATATGAGGTTGGATGATGCTGTAGGATGTCATTAAAGAGTCTTTTAAGGAAGCTGAGTTAAATAAAGGGCTTTTAGTTTCATAAGTGGAATATAGAAATGTGAAGCTAAAGTAATTTGTCTGTGGAGGGATGGTTATTTTTTTCTTTTCAACATGGTCTTTTCCATGTGTAATTAAAAGAATTCGATTAGATATAAAGATATAATTACCTCAGGGACCTGTATTAACTGTTTGACTGTATAAATTCCCATAATAGATGCTTCCTTCAACCTGCTTGAGACTGTCTAAATTTAGGTAGGAATGCAAGGATATTGAAGTGGCAAGGATTTTGGAGGTCTGCTTTTCCTATTCTTAACTTTGAACAGACAAAATATCTTAGTAGTTTGTGATAACAGAAAATGACCTTTTTGGGGGGAGGGGCACATCTGGTTGTTTCAAGTAAAGAAGATTGTCTCTGGGTTGGAGGTATATGAATTAGAAATTATACTACAAATTTTCTACTTCTAAAGGCTCCTATTAGGAAATGTCCAAAGCATAAAATAATTTTTTTAGCATATTGCAGTACTGTATATTTCCAAAATATCTATTTGAAATGTGGAGTATATCACCTTCAGCAGAAAAAATGTCTAGATTCAAACAAAGGTAGTAAGACTGGGGAAATATGTTACTTGTATACTGCTAATAGAAAGAAAATGTAAATCCTTAAGATGTCTTGAATAAAAATTTCAAATATATATTTATACTAAAATTTTGCAACTGTACATTTAAAATTGTTTGTATATATGTGTTAAACCTAATAGGACCACAAGATCTCATCCCAGAAGTGAAAGTGAAATAGGACCAAGTTCGTGTGACAATCCGAAAAGGAACCACGTATCTCCAAAAAAGGTTGAAATGCAAAGATCACTACCTGGCTCATCTTTACCTTCAAAGTACCTAAAAGACAGTTGCATGTTGAAGTTGGAGGGAAAAGTAGATTTAACTAATATTTCATCTGATACCTCAGAAGATTTCATTGGACAGCAGGAAAACTTAAATAGCGTCAAGAGAGATGTGACTTTTATTGCTGCTGAAACAAAAAGTGATAAGAAAGATTGTCCTTTTGTAATTTGTGACCAAAAAAGTGTAGATGGCACACTTTCAAAAGATGATGAAACACCTTCCCAAAACTTTCTTAAGAAATTTTCAGATCCTGCAAAGGAATCTTGTCCCTCAGACAGAAAACCAGGAACTGATGCTTCTCTTCTACCTCATGCATCAGTGCTTGTCAAGCCTATTTTTCATTTTGTGACAGATGTCCATGCCAATTTAGAAATGAATGACACTGCCTTTGAAAGTCAGGATAACGAAATATTAAATTCATCGATTAAAAATTCTACATGCGCCAATTCTCCAGAACCCATATTTATCCAGAACAAAATTCCTGTTCTGCAAATAAATGAAACACAACCTGCAAAAACCGAATCAAAAGACAAGTATGTGAAAGATACACTGAAACCCAGTACTGTACCTGTTGAAGAGAACATAACTGATAATGTTGATCAAACAGCAGAATACTCCGAGCACAGAATAATGAAAATTCAAAAATCCTAACTCAGAATGCTGCCACATGTTGGAATGAACTTCCACAGCCTACGTGTACCCCAGTATATAATTCTTCTGCACACTCATTTGGAACTTCATATCCTTACTATGCTTGGTGTGTTTATCATTACAGTAGCAGCAATGGCAATTCCATTACCCAGACTTACCAAGGAGTAACATCGTGTGAAGCACAGCCACCTTCCTCTGAGACGTTGACTGCAGTTCCAAGTACTATACAAAATACACATGCTAATCTTTTGTACTCTCAATATTTTGGTTATTTTGCTGGACAGCCACAAGCATATAACTTAGTGCCAGCGAGTGGATATTTTCAATCTCGAATGCCTGTTTCTTTCAATTTTCAGCAGCCAGCTTTTTCACAGTATGCTTCCTATCAACCGTTACCACAAGCTGCATACCCTTACCTTCCGGACTCAGCTGTGCTTCCAGAAGTTCCTTGGACTTATGGTGAGTTTCACAGTTTTAATGCTTGCTTCATTGAGGTTTTGCTTTTGTCTTTGTATATTTATGTAAATGGAATTTACAGGTGATGATACATAGCAGTCATTTTTCTGTGCAGATTGTGAATTATATTGCCAAGTGGATATCTAGTTGTTAAAGATGGAATAAAAAGAATTGTTACTATCACTAATGTAACAAAACCCAACTCGAGGGACTAATTAAGAAAATTAGTTAATTCATACTATGAAATATGATACAACCATTAAAGAGTTTATAAAAGTTTTTAATGACAGTTTTTAAAACTATCATATAAATTGACCTATGTAAGCAAAGAAATGCATAGACATATTGACATGAAGTACACTAACATTTTATTTAACTTGTCTGCCTCTGGGTGATAAAATTTGGGGTGTGTGGAAAGTGTTTTTCTGTATTTTCTAAGATTTCCTACTGGGAACATATATTATTTTGATAACTAGAAGGGAAAAAATAAAATCAAAAACCAGGGTGAAAAAGAGATTTCAGTCAGATAAAGCAAAATTCCTCTTTCTCTCTGTATTCTAATATCTTCTTGGCAGAAGAAAAATGAAGTTAATTGAGATGTGCCGATAGAACAACTTGGTAGTTTGGCATTGGAACTTGAAAATTTTTCCTCTAAACATAAGTCTATTTGTAAAAATTATTATTAGAATATAGATTTTAAAATTAAATTGAAACGTGTTTTACCAGAGTTAAAGAAAAATTTAAAACAATTATTCATAATTTTGCAAAAACTGCAGTCACCTGCTAACATCCAAATAGTCTACCATTAGAGGTAAAGTGTACTGTAAATAAAGTTAATCTCAATGTCTTAAACAGAGAAATATAAGAGAATTTCTTTTCAATTCAAATTGTTTCTCAGTCTGACATTGTCTTAAAAATTAATAAGTAGAAAAAATTAATTGAATTAATTTATTCATTTGTCTGAACTGGTAAGAAGCAGCCTGTTAACATAGTTCTATTCCTAATTAAGAAAAATGATCAGGGCTGCATAAGGAATATAGGTAATAATATTGTAATAACTGTGTGTGGTGACAGATAGTGACTTAGACTTGTCATGGTGATCACTTCATTAAGTACATAAATGGCTAATCATTATATTGTACACTTGAAACTAACATAACGTTCTGTGTCAACTAATTTTAAAATGAATTAAGAGAAAAGAAATAACCCATGACCTAATGGAGTTTCACAAAAAAAGGGGGAAAAAAGGAATCTGATCACAGGAGGAGCTCTGCATTGGAATTGTCACTGGCACCCTATCACCTATAGGATAAAATTCAAATTAACTTGGAATGCGAAACCCTTCACGGTCCTGTATTACAGCCTCATCTCCCACCACTTCCACCTTTGTATTCAAGCCACAATGAATGTCTTACTGTTCTCCCATGTGACAATTCCTGTGGTATTTCCATGGTGCTTTCTGTGTGCATTTCTCATGTGATAAGGCATGTGAGAATTGTGTGGTATTGTGATTATCTGTGTATCTTTCCCTTCCCTGCATCCCCATCAAGTGAGTTAAACTGGACTGGAATTTTTCACCAAAAATGAAACCTGAAAAATAACTCTAAAGGAGGGGAGAACGAAGAAGGAGGTGGGGTGAGGGAGTAAATGACAGTGCTTTTTCCTTTTCGGTTAATTTGATACAGTGCTGCTGCTGCTGTAATGGTAAACACACCAAGCAGAGATGTGGCAAACCTGTTATTAAATAGACATTTTAATTTCTGGAATGGGAAACCTTGAATGTAGTTGTTTTATAAAGATTCTCATAGAGCTTTCTTGTGTTCTTAATGATTGAGCTGTTCGTAATGCTAAAAAAGATATCTATAGAATCAAGTCCATCTTTGATTCTCAAAAATTTCAATTGTTACCTCCTTGGTTATATTAGTCAAGTGAAAATAAAAGGTAAAAACAAATATCCGCTTGTTGCAGTATCCAATAGTAACTCTAAAAATTAGGAGGCAATATAAGCACATCTTTTAGTTTTCATGAGTGCAAATAATCCATGGCGATCCAGTGGCACATTTACAGGAACTATATCCTTCTAAAGATATGAAAATCCCTATGACCCGTTTACTACTGTTTTGTTCATGATGCTCATGTTCAACACCATAAATGGAAGTAAAGGAAGGGCCTAAATGAACCCTATGTGCTAGGCACATTACTTCCTTTATTCCATTTAATTCTCACAAGATACCTGTGAGAGATTTAGGTACTATTGTTCTTTTACAGATGAGGAAGCATCTCCTTGGAGAGCCTTAAATCACTTTCTCAGGATTTCATGGCTAGTAAAGGGCAGATGTGCAGTCTGAACTTTGATCTATTGAGCTCTAACGCAATTCAGGTCTTTCGATGATGCCATTAGTCTGCATCATTAACTTATCTCAAATCTTTGTGCTTTTTTCTCTTACAGTTCCATGGCCACATCAAGAACCCTTTCAGCCAGGACATTGAAAATGGTCTTCTGTTTACTGAAAAATAAAGGAGATTTGCAAGTTTTTCCAAGTTTATTTTACTTACATATTTTTTATTTTAACATTTTAAATATATGTAAATGTGGTAGGAAATATAAACCATATAGCCTTTTATAAAAATTTTAAATGCAACAGCATATCATATAACGCAATGGGAAATCAATTTCTGACATCTGAAATACCAAAATTATTTCCATGCAGTTATTTTAGTGAACTCTTTACTAGCCTGTTTTTGGTATCCACCTAGCCATCAGAAACATTTACAATATTTTATGTAATTTACCTTTTGAAATGTTGCTATCACAGCTATTACAGTTATGTAAAGATTTTTGAGTTTATAAGGAGAATAAATGTAATGTTTAATATGATTAAGATTAAGCAATAGTAGTGAAATCTTTAAAATAAGAATTTTGTTTCTGATATTTTTGATACATTGTTTATGGCAGTGTTGTGCCATTTAGATTACAATAGAATTTTTCTTTACTTGGATTGGTTGTTAGAACAATAATTTTATAATTCTTGACACTTTATGTAATTTATAATTTTGTTGTGTCTAATATGACAAATTCTTTAATTTCAATTTTTATTTTCAGTGTTTATCCTTGAATAGAGATTAAAATTTTTATGTTTGAAGCAGTTTTAGTTCATTATATTAAAATTAAAGCACATTTAATACCTTTTTATATAAGAGCCCTTTTTACAATATTATTTCTTTTATATTTGTATCATAATTTAAAGTTTCTAATGATTTTGTAGCAACTAATAGGGAATAATGTCTTTAGCTGATGCCATTAGAGTAGTGGTATTTCAGTAATTTAAGTAATGCAGCACAAATACAAATTTTTTAATGCTGTGGTCACGGATTTCCCCCCCCCTTTCAACATTCCACAGAAGTAAAAAATGCATTGGTAGTTATCATTGTAGAATAGGGTGTAGTATGTAACTATGGTCTTCAGCAACCTCTCTGCTCACCCACAGCTATACCTGTTTTCTGTAAGATCACAATCAAAAAGGTTCCTCACAACTAAGGCCTTTTTCAAGTACTTACTAGTGGTCTCTAACATGTGATGAGATTTGCGTTGACTAAATCTAAACAGATAGTTAACCATCAGTGTTTTCTCAAACTCTTTAAGTTAGCCAATTATGTGATCTAGCACAAGCCTCCAAAGAGGGTGTAATTCATCCATATTTATTGTAGAGTAATTAATTTTTCAATTTAGGAAAACACTAACACCTGGGATAAGCTTCTTTAGTCACATTAACCAAATAGAATAGAATTCAGAATGCTTTGGTTTCTTCTCTAACAAACAGGTCTTTAAAAGCAGAAAGTCAAGCAAAGAACTGCAACTGAGAGGAATAAGGAATTTGAAAAAGACTATATAATTAAAGCAATATCAAGATAATGTATATTTTTTATCCATATAGTTTTATTGAAAATATTCCGTAAAAGTCAGAACTCCTGATTAGGCATTACAACAATAATATTAACTGTTATTCAAAAACTAACTTTGCCTCAGCCATTTGATTGATGTTTGGTTATAAAAAAAATGTTACAGATTTATTATTAAAAATGTTCCTTTCAGGTAAACCAAAAGTTTACCTTAATTATTCTAATTAAGGATGCTTTCTTTAAATAATTTTCAGATTCCATTGATATTTGTGATGTTTTTATTTCATCAGTGAATTTCTTCAAAAAAAGAAAAATAAAAACTAAATATGCAGTTAAATTTAGAAATCTGTTCTTTGAAACATGAAAAAATAGAGTGTTTTTCCCTTTATGTTTATGTTTTGGTTCTGAAATAAAAATAGAATTAAAATTAGAGCAAACATTATAAACAAAAGAAAATCCTGCTTGTTTGTATATTATTGTTTTGGCACTTAAAGAAAAATTATTTGAATAATTCAATTGAATAAATTGAATTCATTTTCATTTCAGGGTTTTTTTTTTTCTTTCTGTTTCTAAAATAATGAGCAAATAGTAGTCTGTGGTTTATACAAACCCATTACATGAAAAACAACCCACAAAGAACTGACTTCATTAGATGACTAAATAAACTGATAGGGCACTCCTTTCACTTCAGCTACTTTTGCTTTCACCTCCTTCCTTCCCCCCCCCCCTGTCACCCTTACAAATTTCATTACTACCTGGAGTTTCACAGGACAAGCCAAAGTCCCTGGCCTCATGCAGTTCTCATTGAGTTGTAATTGATACCACATCATGGAAAGTGATATGTAAAAAACAAAAACAAAGTAAATGAGTAAAGAATGACTGGATGATACATAAGCCGAGATGTTCAGGGATGGCCTCGTTAAAGAGGTAGTTAACCTAACTTAAATATTCTTATATCTTAATTATATCACTCCGCCTTCCATTAATACACATACTGTAAAAGTGCCTCCAAAACTTGAGTTCTGTAGCCAAATAAAAAGCTCGGCCCCCATTTCCCCATGACAATATTTGCCAAAGAAAAGATTTTTGGTAAACCTAAATATAAGCTTTTAGAGATACAGATGAAATGTTTAAATGTTCATTGTATATTAAAATATTATTTTTTAATTTTAACTCATTTTTGTAGAAGTTTCTGTTTCCTCTCATGCATCTTTGACATCAGTGTCTTTGTCATCATTAGAGCTTTTTTGAGCCCTATGACAAAGTTTTTGTAATGCATTCATAATATTCAACCTGAGCTTATAAGTTGTTGATATATGCTTTTAAATGTGTACACTATGGCCATGCCTTGGCGCCTGTCTCGTCTGATTTGGAAGCTAAGCAGGGTCGAGCCTGGTTAATACTTGGATGGGAGACCACCTAGGAATACCAGCTGCTTTAGGTGTTAAAAAAAAAAATCTATGTACACATCCAAAATTACATTTGATTGTGAGGTCATTTCTTACCCAAAGACATACCTTAAAATAATGACTTAAGTCTTCAAATTAGAGTAAAGCCCCATATTGTTTTGTTTTTTAGTTGAGGCAACCCTTGGTTGACCTCACAGATTACAAGGACTTTGTCAGTTTACAATCCCTTATTTTTTTAAAAAAAATTTTTTATACCTACAAGCACCTAGTCTTCCTAGGTGGTCTCCCATCCAAGTGCTAACCAGACCCAACCCTGCTTAGCTTCTGAAATCAGACAGGATCAGACTTGTTCAGGGTAGACTGGCTGTAGACTCCATATTGTTTTCAATGAGGGTAATTTTAAGGGGTAAGATAACTTACATTAAGGTATATGTGGTATTTTAAAACTATTAAATCCTTTTTTTATGGGCACAGTTTAATTCATACAATATTATTATTTTGAGTACCATGATAGACCCCCAATTATCCATGCAGTCTGAAAATAGGATCATGGAAGAATAAAATTAAATAATTCTTATAAAATAAACATTTTTTAAATTAGTTCTAATGAATACAATTCTAAGAGTAGTAACTGCGGATTATTTATCAGTCGCTAATGAAAAGAAACTAAGAAGGTAAGGGGTTGATTAGTAATGCAATGTGGAAATAAGATTTAAAAGAATTGATAGAGATTAAGACAGGAAAATTTTGTAAGGATATAAATCCTTCTAATTTCTTGGGGGTGTAAGCTCTACTGTCTGCCTTTATTGTTACCATCTTATTTTGGAATCATCTAACCATTGAAGAATCCCTCTGGTTTCCTTTGAATATCTTATGGAACCCGTGATCTCAAAATGCACTGCATTCTAATTTGTTGTCATGGGAAACTGCATTTATCTTAGAATTTGTAACTCTTTCATTTTAAAGTCTATTTTTTTTAATTAGGTAAGAATAATTTAGGTCTATGACTGAATCATTTCTTTTTTTTAAATGTGAGAATCTATGTTTTGGGAAAGCTGGTCTGGTCAACTGACCAAGTGTGGTTAATTAAAGATTGTATTTATATTCAGTCAGCAATTATTGAACATCTGACTTGTGCTGAAAGTATGCTATGCTATTTATATGTGTGTGCATCAACTAGTCATCCCCATAAAGGGAAGTTTTATTTTCTTAATTTATAAATGCACTCATTCAGAAGACCCTTTAAGATATTTTTGCACCTCAAGTCATCTTTGTGAACATCAGTTAAGAACTTCCAGTATTTTTGATTGGAAAAGAATATAAGATCTATCCTAAATCTCTCTCCTTTGACATGTTACTTGCTTTTTAAATTCTAAACATCGACTTATGTACCTAATACATAATTCTCTCTTTTAAAAACTTGAATGCGCAAAGATGAGATTTTTGCATGTTGATTAAGAAACAATCACTCTTCTGTGTATACAAATCATTCTAGTCCTTTGGCTAAAATTATTAAGTTACGTTAAGTGAATGTAGACTGGCTTCTGGTCAAGATGGTGGAGTAGGTAAATGCTATGCTTACCTCCTCTTACAACCACATCAGAATTAAACTAAACTACAAAACAGTTATCATTGGGAGTCACCTGAAGTCTACCTGAATAGAAGTCCTACAACTGGATACAAATAGAAGAGGCCACCTCGAGACTGGTAGGAAAGTCAGTGATGCGGAATGGGCGGGTCCCACACCCAGTGTGGAGCAGTTCAGAATAAGGAGGAATATCTTAGCCATGGAGATTGCCCCCCAGAGAAGCATGGGGTTCTGGCCCCACACCAGGTCCCCAACTCGGGTTCCAGTTCTGGGAAGAGAAGTCCCCACAATTTCTGGCTCTAAAAACCAGAGATTGTGGCATAGTGAAACAGAGGGCTGCTGAAGTCGCAGATGTTCCTCGTAAGGGGCCCGTGTGTGGACTTACTCGCTGATGGACTCATTCACTCTGAGCTCCAGGGCTGGGGTAGCAGCTCAAAAGGCATCTGGGACAAAGAGAAACTGATTTATCTGGCTTTAGGACAGGGGCTGGAGAGAGAGCTTTCTCCCAGACAGAAGTACTGGCGGAGGCCATTGTTCCTTTGTTGCATCCTTTGTTGCATTCTGGCCAGCAGATACTGGCAACCACCATATCTGAATCTCCATCAGCCTGGCTAACACAGGTCACACAGCCCAAGTGATTCCCTGAGACCTTGCCCCACCAACTTGCAGGCCCACCGAAGCCGCTTCCAGTGGATGTTTTCATATAAATGTCCTGTCTTGGTTCATGCTTCAAACTCTCCTAAGACCTCTCAAAGGTTTGCAAAACCTAAACAGCATCTGGCCTCGCCGGCCCCGTACCACTTGCCGTGTAGCCTCAACCCCAGCACTAGTGGAAGCTGGTGGTGTTTGTGGTTTGGCCTCTCAAGGCACATTCAAGCACAGCATAGGTGGTGGCCGTCTGTAGATCGGTTGGTGGCTCATGCCAGATGGCCCCAGCTAGGTACAGGCTGTGGCTGAACTTGGTCTGTGGCAGGGCCTCTCCCAGGAGGCCCCAGGGCAGGCACATATTTGGTGGTTGGCTTTGGTCTGAGCCAGAGCACAACCCAGGGCCACATCTTAGCACAACACACAAAAGGACTGACTAGGCAGGCATTGGAGTCCTGCTAAAATGAATTTTGCTCTGTAGGGTCAGCCCCCGTACAACAGCTCCTCCACTGTGGTCACTGGCCAGTCCTCAGAACCAATCAGCACAAGGTCAGTCCCTCCCATTGACATGCAGATAGCAACCAAGGCTCAGCTACAGCAGGAGGCACACACAACCCATACGAGGGACACATCTGGATTGCCCGGATCAGGTGACCAGGGAGACTGCACCTTTGGCCCCATAATACGCCTACTACATAAGGCCTCTCTACTAAGACCAGGAGACATAGCAGCTCTACCTAATACATAGAAACAAACACAGGGAGGCAGCCAAAATGGGGAGGTAAACATATCCCAAGTGAAAGAACAGGGCTCCAGAAAACTGAACAAAATGGACATTCTACCAGAACAGAATTCAGAGCCCTGGTTATACAGATTATCAGTGAATTTATGGGAAGGAGATAAACTTAGAACTTTACAAAGAAAAAACAAAAATGGAGATAGAAAACAAAAAAGAACCAGTCAGAACTGAAGAATATAATAAATGAAATGAAGACTACATTAGGAGGAATCTATAGTAGATGAAGTGAGGACTGAATCAGTGATTCAGAAAATAAGGTAGCAGAAAACACCCAATCAGAACAGCAACAAGAAAAAAAATCCAAAAAATGAGAATAGTTTAAGGGACCTCTGGAACAACATCAAGCGTACCAACATTTGCATCATTGATACCAGGAGGAGGAAAGAGAGCAAGGAATTGGAAACCTATTTCAAAAAATAATGAAAGGAAACTTTCCTAACCTGGCAAAGGAAATAGTGCCGTTCCTAAACAAGATGAACCCAACGAGGGCCACACCAAGACATAGCATAATTAAAATGCCAACGCTTAAAGACAAAGAATCTTAAAAGCAGCAAGAGAAAGGCAGTTACCTACGAGAAAGCTCCCATAAGACTGTTAGTTGATTTCTCAACAGAAACTTTACAGACCAGAAGGATTGGCAGGAAATAATCAAAGTGATAAAAAGGGCCTGCAACCAAGATTGCCCAGCAAAGCTATCATTTTGCTGCCCAGACAAGAAAAAGCTAAAGGAGTTCAACACCGCAAAGTCAGTATTACAGGAAATGATGGAAGGACTTCTTTAAAAAGATAAAAGATAAAAAATATGAATAATAAAAATAACTACATATCTGTCAACAGTTACTTTCAATGTAAATGGATTAAATGTTCCAATCAAAAGATAAGGTGGATGAATAAGCAAGAAAACAAGACCCTTACATATACTGCCTACAGGAGACTCACAACAGATCGAATGACAGACTGAAAGTAAAGGGATGGAAAAAGATATTTCATAAAAATGGAAACAAAGCTGGAGTAGCAATACTTATACCAGACAAAATGGACTTTAAAACAAAGGGTGTAACAAGAGACAAAGACAGACCCAATAATCCCACTTCTGGATATTTATCTAAAGAAACTCAAAGCACTACTTTAAAGGAATATAATCCATATGTTCATTGCAGCATTATTTACAATAGTCAAGATATGGTGGTAACCTGGATGCCCATAGGAAGAGGTGGTACATATATGCAATGGGATATTACTCAACCATAAAAAAGAATGAAATCTTGCCATATGCAACAGCATGGATGGACCTAGAGGGTATGGTGCTGAGTGTATTAAGTCAGACAGAGAAAGGCAAATGCTATAGGATTTTGCTTACATGTGGAATCTAAAGAACAAAATAAAACAAACTCATACAGAGAACATTTTGAGGTTGCCAGATGTAAGTGGGTTTTTGGGGTAGGTCAAAAAGATGAAAGAATTTAGAATTACAGATCAGTAGTTACAAAACAGTCATGGCAATGTATAGCATAAAGAATATAGTCAATACTGTAATAACTGTGTGGTGTCAGATACTAGACTTATCGGGGTGATCACTTTAAGTTACATAAATGTCTAATCCTATGTTGTACACCTGAAACTAATATTGTATGCCAACTGTAATTTAAAATTTTTTTAATAAGAACAGAATGTATTTTACATATTGGAGGTCATGCTAAGTCAATAACTAATGACTCCTAATCCACTGATTTCCAACCAAA
The DNA here is from genome assembly GCA_003508835.1 of Eonycteris spelaea. NCBI lineage: Eukaryota > Metazoa > Chordata > Mammalia > Chiroptera > Pteropodidae > Eonycteris > Eonycteris spelaea. Next base: position 6,131,597 of record PUFA01000043.1, on the reverse strand, counting down.
GTGTTTCTAAAGCTGTCTGAATATTAACAAAACCATCACTTTCCTCAAAATAGATTCTGTCTCCACATTATCTCTTCAGATGCTATCCTGAAGCTTATTCTGCTCTATATCCCTTATGAGAGGCAGGCTCTCTTCCTTCCATTCCTCATTATTTTCAGAACTATCCCAAGACCATTCACTTCTTTGACAGTTTCCTAGAGCTAGCTACACACCTACCCACTTAACCTTTCTTACAGCTGAACTATACAAAATACTGTTTCAAATATGCCATCTATTGAAAATGCACACATAGGACCTGCTGAATCAGCCATGTTACTTTTGTGGTCTTGCTCCAGTTTTTCAGGGCAAAATATTGAGACAGACTAAAAGCTAATTTTCTTACCCTGCTTTCTGAGTTCTTGATCCAGGAACCTGCAATAATGAAAAAGTTTCTCTTATAATCTGCTGGTACCCAATCAACAGGCAAAGTAAAAATAATGTGAAGGAAAGATATTTCATCAGGAGTGAAAATCCAAAAAAGATTTGAGGGTGGCAATGGTAATGGGTGCTTGCTTTCATAAAGACAATGAAAATTCATTTCATTCAACGTAAATACACTTCCAAGGTATAAACAGCAAACGTTTATAGAGCATCTTCTATTGCTGAGCTCAGCAGTGTAGTAGATATTTGGGACTGAAAATTCAATAATACATTTCTGGCATGAAAGAAGTTTATAGTCTGTGTAGAGAGGGAGAGGCATTCAAGAAACCGACCATTGAAATAAAGTTAGGGAAATAGTATGATGTAGTCTGTGCTTGGTATTAGAGGTCTTAAAAGGAAAACTATGTAATTCCTCCTACTGGATTTAGGCATACTTACAAGAGTAAGACAATCCTAAGATGAATCTTGAACAATCTGTTTGAGTTATATATGCTGAAAAGGTGAGAGTAAGGTCTTTAGGTGAAGGAGACACATACGAATATAACTTAAAACATTCCACTGATACTGTATGTGTGGGTGTATGTATTATCGGGAAATAAAAGGGACATGCATTACACCCCATCTCCCATGGAATGATTTAAGTTGATAAAAGAGAAATAGATCTTACATCCTTGAGAAAATAACGATCTAGCACAATGATTTGGCAATATCTCTTGGCATAACTGGTTTTGCCCCAGAAGTGAAAGGACATCGTCATCCCTCAGTATCCAAAAGGGATTGGTTCCAGGAGCCCCCAAAGATATCAAAATCTGCAGTGCTCAAATCCTTTCTATAAAATGGTGTATTTGCATACAACCAATGCTCATCTTCCCTTATACTTTAAGTCATTTCGAGATTACTTATAATACCTAATACAATGTAAATGCTGTGTAAAGAGTTGTTGGATTCTATCATTTAGGGAATAATGACAAGATAAAAATGTCTATACATGTTCGGTACAGGCATAACCATCATCGACCTAACTACATAGTACACGTCAGTAACAATGTAACATTTTTTTCAAATATTTTTGATCAGTAGTTGGTCGAATCCACAGACATGGAACCCACAGAACTGAGAGCCAACTATATAAGCACATCCCACAGAACATATCAAAGATGTTAAGTTAAAGGAATATGTACATTGGAAGAATGACAACTATTGTTTAATTGGCACAAAGTTTGGGATTATAAAAAAGTTCTGGAGATCATTCAGGTGAGGGTTGCGCCACATTGTGAATGTTCTTAAATGCTATTGAGTTACATGCTTTAAAATGGTTAGAATAGTAAAATTTATGTTTTACCACCAAAAAAAAAAATCACTAAAAAAAAGTATTGCAAGGAGATTTTAGTAGAAAATCATGGGCTTTCACACATTTGTCCTCTGCCACAGAACAAAATAAAACAAAACAAATTCCTTAGAACTTCTTTGCTCTACTCCAGGCAACTTCCAAGGTTTTGCCTGGGGAGAAAGTTCAAATTCAGTTCAAATCGACCTTTCTGTAGCTGTTGCCTGAGGGGATACAATACTATACTATTGGATAGTCACTTGTAAAATTCAATTTTCACAATCTGAAAAAGCCTTACTGAGCCCTTTGAACAGATGAAGAATCCGAAGCTTGGGGAGAATTTTTTTTTTTTTTTTTTTTTTGGATCATAAACACAGCTAGGACTTTGGCAAAGCAAGATTGGAAGGAACCCTTGCCTTTTGATACAGGATGTTGCCCCCCTCTAGGGTTGAGCAGCAGTTGTATGTACCTCAAATAGAGGGAGTATTGTTTAGTTACTTGCTCTTCAAGGAATTAGTCAACAGTTGCTCGGTAAATACCTGGTGAGTGAACAAAGTATTAGAACATTGCGTAAACACCGGTAAACGCAGTGAAGAATGCTGGAGCTGGTAGGGCCACAGAACAAGATGCAGAACAATCACCTCATTTTTCTGATGCTGAAAGGGGAGATTCGAGCTGTTAACAGCTAGTTACTGGCAGAGAGAAGGCTAGAAAGGACTCATTTATTCACTCAATATTGAATGCTTCCTGTGGGAGAATGCTAGACTCTGGGAAGACAATGTTGTTGAGGAAAGGCACAAGCTTCCCCAATCCTCCAACGGAGCGCTGAAAAAGCACCGCAGGGGACTAAGGCGGGGACAAGGGTCCCAGAGAAAAGGGCGTGAAGAAAGGACTGGGAGAGCTTGGTCTGCACGCGAAGTAGGGGAGAACTGAAGGGAAGGAGGGAGCAAGCGGTGGAATCCTTGCCCCGCTGGGGCCGTTTCTCCGCCGAGCCACACGGAGGCGCAACACCCCTGCTCGCGTCCTTCGCCCTGGCGGCGGCGCAGCCTGCTCGCCTTTTCCCGGCGGAAATGCCCGGGCGATGACGGAAACCTGGAGGGAGGGAAGAGAAAGGGCGAGAGAGAAGGGGCGAGAGAGGCCGGCGGGAGGCGGGAGGCAGCGAGTGGCCATCGTCGGGTGCGAGCTGCGCCGAAGTCCCGCGCCGCGCCCCCGCACGCCTCCCCGCGCCCTTCACCGACTCCCGGGGCGCGCGGCCGGGCGGCCGGGGGTCTGCTGGGGGCCGCGCGCCCGGAGCCGCCCGCTGGGCTTGGGCGGGGCGCGGTGCCAGCGGCCGCGCTCCCCGGCTGTCTCTGGTCCCGCTGGGAGCTGGCGGCGGCGGGAGAGGGGAGCAGCGCCCGGGGCCGGGGTGGGTGGGGGCGGGGAGGGGGAGGGCGGCGGCGGGGACCCGGCCGCCATGGACGACAAGGCGTTCACCAAGGAGCTGGACCAGTGGGTCGAGCAGCTGAACGAGTGTAAACAGCTGAACGAGAACCAAGTGCGGACGCTGTGCGAAAAGGTAAAAGGAAAGAGATGTCGGAGCGGGGCTGGTTGGGGGCGGGCCGCGGTGGCCGTCTCCCGGGCCCGGCCGCTCTGTGCCGGGCGGAGCTGGGCCGGTCCAGACCCCGGGGCGTTGAACTGGCGTGTCCGGGCCCCTCCGCCTCCCCTCCGGACCCACCCCCGGGTCCCGGCGTGTGCTCACATTACCGGCCTAAGGGGTCCGAGTAGATGGGCGGGAGAGACGTGGCAACCAGAACCCGCGTCCTAGGTTTGATTGGGGTCGCTGACACTCTTTGGGGAGTTACTGACACTCATTTCATGGTGGACGAGCAGTCTCGGAGCTTTACAATGCTGGCTAATTAGTGTAATGCAATCTCTTATTAGAAAATGCACCGAAGACTGACCTGGATGTTAATATTAACGACCTTGTTAATAAACGGAGGATTTTTCGTAGGTAAATCGGGCCCTTCAAAAATCACTAACTTGGAATGTGAAACATTTGTAGAAATCTGGGTGTGATAGACTGATTTCTAAAATAGAGGTTGACTTTAGTTGTAACTAACAAAAGGAGACTGGTCTTCACGTAGAGAGACTCTTGGAAGCAAAATGTTGATTTTCAGAAAGAGCACATCTTAAATTTGGCAACAGAGCTTTCTTGAAATGATAAATGAAGTGTGTTTTTCATGTAGGGTAGCACTTTTCAGAAAGTTCTTTCCTTCTTGTGATATATTAAGGTTTTTTGTCCTTCCTGTTCCAAAGAGTAATACAGTGTGCGGGTGGTGGAATTGTTTACAGTCGTTCTTGATTGTGGGATCTTTGACAACTTTCTGAATTCTTTATATATCGCTTTCTTAACTGCTAGAATTATTTTGGACTCCATCTACTTTAGAGTTTTTCTCATTTATCTTTAATAATCGTGGACAAAGTTTTTATACATTTTTACATAAAAACATCCTCTATAAAGGAGTAACGAGGTTATTTATTCTTTAATGCTGTTGAGTTGCTTTGTATTTTTAAGCCATAACTTATAAGACTTGATCATTATGTTGGGAAGTCAGGATGCCTCAGAAACACACTGAAGAACGAAAGATTTCGTCAGTGTTAAATAAGGGGCTCAAAATTAAACAGCTTTATTAGGGATGGAGGAGTAATAGCTAATATTAAGTTAAAGTAATGTTGTAACAACTGTAGTGTTGCATAGGAACTTTATATATTAACTATTTGTTAACACAGAATTTATTTCTGTAAATAGAACTGCCAAGCAAGTGGTATTTTTCTTTTTGTGAAACAAACGTTAATTTGTAGCTTAGACATTCAAATTTTCTTGTGTGATAACCTATAATTTTATGAGTCTTAAAATTTACGTTTTAAATCTCGCTCATGCTCTAGTGTCAAGGGTCATGTGTGTGTATACAGACTTGAGGTTATGGACAAAGGTGGAAGTTGAATGTTTTTCCTTGGACTCCAATAATTTTAAGATGTTTTCCTAAAGAAGACTGTTGTACCACTACTCAATGACAATTGAGTTTTAATCATTCTAGGAAGCTATCTGTGTTTGTCAAGAACGGTTATTTTTACTTCCACTCCTAAACACATTGAAGGTCTTAGGACCTCATAGGTGTATATATAAGCTTAAATCTTAATCCACTTTTTTCTTTGAATATTTATACTTACGTAGTAAACATGAATTTGTAAGTGAAAACCCTCATTTATCATCGTCCTCCACCCTTTTGGTGGGATTGGCAATGAGATGGAGAGGTGTGGGAGTATCTCTTTCTCTTACCCTTCTGAAGAATGTTTAGTTTTGCTGCTTCTTCTGGTATGTATATTTTTTGAGGTATATGTATTTTTTTATCATCTAACCTTAGTCTCTAGTTCTATTTTATATCTCTACCTCATCCTCTTTTTTTTTCCTGGCAAGTGTAGTGTTTATGTATCATGAACTCAAGTAGTCAGCTTGAGTTCACCCTGGCTCCACAAATAGATAGCTGCCAGTGTCTTTGTGCATCTGATTCCTTATCTGTAAGACAGAGATAATATTTGCACATCTCCTGGATTGGTTGTGAATATTGAGATACTGCCTGTATAAAGTCCTGAAGCACTCAATGAAAAATTAAGAAAAACTAAAACTATAGCTGTTTTATCTTGTTTTAAATCTGCCCCATTTTGTTTTAGAAAAGAATCAGAATAAATAGTTGGGTTGATAGCTTCTCTCTGGTATGTACTTCAAAAGAAGTTTTTTATATAGTGGCTAGAGAATTCTGAAAATACAGTTTCAGTATTTCTTGTGGTCCCTGTTATCTGAAGCACAAAGTACTGGGTTGGTAGCAATTTTGTGAAGTAACTTCACTCCTCATTCGTTCTATTTAATACTCGCTCAACCCTTCCAGGGTCAGAATGTCAGACTTATAGAAAGAATATAAGAGAAAAATGAAAAGTTAAGCCCAATTTTATAAATCATCTTTCTCTTTATATCTTTGTGTTTAGATTTTAATTAAATTTTTTATTGGCATGATTTTCGGGGTTTGTTGGAAATACTACCCTAGAAAGTTACTTTATATGATGGTGGTTTTTCCTAAAAATTGTTTCTATTTTAACTTCAATTGCCTAAAAAATGAGTCACCTGAAATTAAGACCAAAGTGGTACTGGTGAAGCCCTATTTTGGGTAGCGGCAAAAATGAAATCCATCCTAATGCCAATTGGAGAATAACAACAACAAAAATGAGTGTGAATGGTTATGGTATGTCTGGCCTTCAAGGTGAATTTCTGTCTAGAGAACAGTTGTTTGCATAAAATACTAAGGCATATCTTCTGAGAGGACTAGCTCAACATTAAATTAGTAGTCCAACTTTTGAAGCTAATTGTAAATTTGACTTGTGTATAGAGAAATTATTTCTGCTACTCATTCCTGAAATAGCAGTATGCACAGTAATTTTAAAAGATGGTGTGCCTAGAGAGCCAGTCTGGCACTGTTCAGAAGTTCTGTGACTAGAGCTATATATAACTCTTGGTAGATTCTCAGGAAGATATTTTTTTAGGCTCTTTGACCTGATGAACTTTCTTTTATACGAAAGAACTTTAGTGATGATACTCTGGGAAGGGAAATTGAGTCCATTGGTGTGTTATTTGATCTTCATTCTGATTGTACAGTGCCTACTTAGAAAACTTTTGATGCTTGTATAGAAGGATAAATATGTTAATTTTATATTGGACTAATGGATATATTTCTTGGCCCTGGCCTCAGCCTTATAATAAGCAGAAATATCTTTAGGATGTTCCTTCAATAATGTAAAACGGCAGGCTTAAATTCCCAAATACCTAAAACATCTGGATGAAAATTAGATCCTGATAAAAATGAATGATTTTTGTGAGTTGAGAAACATCTCTTGGATTTCTTTTCTTTGATAGACTATAACTAACTAACTAACTAACTAAATAATAAAGTCTTAACAGACAAAAATCTTAACTGGTGCTTTCATTTTAACTTCCCTTGAACAAGGAGTAGTGCTAGCTTTGGTGGTCCATTGATATAGTTTAAAATCAGTGATGTAAAAGTAGTTCCGTCTTTCTTATTATAACAAAGAATGACATGATTACAGTGGAGTCTGAGATTAAACCCAAATCTACTGACTGAACAAATTGTCATTTTCTAAGCCAACCTTGTAGCAGACAAAGAAACTAAACAAAACCAGACTAGCATGAACTATTGCCAATGACTAGAAAGCAGACTTTTTAAAAATCAATTAACCTTTTCTCGACTGCATATGTATGTTAAATTATATCCATAGATAGATAAAAGAAGATACTTATATTAAAAATTTTCTTTTCACATGGAGTAGTTTTATTTGCAACAGATGCCTTTTATTCTAATTCGTAAATTTTGCAGGAATTTTTCTTTCACAAGCTTTTCAGGATAAATGCATGAAGTCCTTTGGTAAAAGGAAACTAAAATGTCAGACATTGAAGATAAAGTTCATACCAAAACGATAACTGCATTTTAAACTGTATAAACTCACTGTTTTCTGAGCTTAATTTTTCTAAGAATGGCATTAAAATCACAGACATACTCTAATGTGTGTGAAAAATTTTGAGTCTACATTAGGTTAAATGGGAATTTTTATTGTGTTGAACTGATTTTCTTACAATTCTTATAAATGAAGTGAAATGTAAACCTAACCCTGATTCTTTAACTTGCATGAATAAATTTTTCTTTCATACTAACCCTTTATTAATGACCAGATGTTGTAGAATACTCTCTGTATGTTGCTTTTAAAGTCTGAATTTCCTTAATAATCATAATTAGGGAAAGAGGCCTGTGCATTAACAGGTAACAGTTCCTTTCTCGGGAATGGAGGATTCGAGCTTATACTTCCTTTGCTGCCTCTTGTAGTCCGGGACAGTTTATTGCCCCTTGCAGGCTGTCCTTTGACTGAAATACTTTTGTGATTAAAAAGAAGTAAAGGACAATCTTGAGGTACATGCATCCTGATATTACTAACTTGTACTGTAATAGCACTATGATACAGTTCAACAAAAATGTGCTAAATTCTATTGAAGATCTGTTAAATAATATTGTATACAAAGAGTCGTTTTGAGAGTGGGATGGCAGGTGAAATTAAACGTCCTTCCCTGTTCAGTCTTAGCTGAAACTTTATTTGAACTGACTTCTTAGCATAAAATGTTTAATTTTGCTCTTCCCATTTCATAGAGAGGAAAATAATTAGAAAGTTTCTTCTACCTTTAAAAGATTTCCATATGTTATTTATGTCCTGAATAAGGTGCAGTGCAGTCTTGCCATTCCTTTAGTTGTAAAAGAGGCACTTGTTCTGAGGAAGAAAAGAGGAGTGGTTGAATAAATGCTGCCACTGTGTATTTACACTGTACATTTAATTAATTTTAGTTGGCTCTTCTATGTGCTGGACCCTGTTTAAAGTGCTGGAGATTCAGCTACGAACAGAAGAGGGAACAGAATATAAGAAAATTTAATAGCATGTTTTGCAGAGGATGGGGACAGTGACAAGTTTGAGCTTTGGAGGCTCTTTTAATAGAGTGGTCAGAGAAGCCTTTCAAATTCTTCGTAATATGGTTTACTTTTGTGATTTAAAAGATATTGCGGAGTTAGAGGGCATAGTTCCCAAGACTGCACACACTTCTGACACCAATTACAAGTTCAGTGGGTTCCAAAACCACTCTCGGTTTCAGTAATTCACAGGAAGGACTTACAGAACTAACTCTGAAAGCTGTTAAGTTCATGATTACAGTTTATTAGAAAGAATACAGATTAAAATCAGCCAAGGGAGGAGATGCATAGTGCAGAATTCAGGAGAGGCTGACATTATTAATCTCCAGGTCCTCCATAGGCAGAATGATACCAGGTCACCCAAATCCCCCAGCATAAATCACATCGTTATGCTGTCCAGTGGTCCAAAGCGTGCAGGCAAAGATACTCTCATCAAGCATCCCATGGTGACCACCTCCCAGTACCAGGAGCCAAGGCCAGACCTCTCTTCGGGTGAGGTTAATTCTTCATTACACAAGTCTTTACTTCATAACAAATTTTAGGTGGCAAGAACTTTAATAAACAATAAATAAATGAAAATACCAAAATACATGAAGAAAACATGGGTAGATTTATCAGAATGGAGTGGGTAGGATGTAAAGTTTTCTAAATTTCATAACATCGTGTCTTGTTGATTCTGTAAACTCTTTGAAAATGAAAATTAGCCATTTTAAAATGTTAACAATATTTTCCAGTTTTTAAATTTTTACTGTACATTTTAACATTTTCCTCTAGTCGAAGTTATCCAGCTTTTCTTAAACTTTGTGTGTACCCAAAATCATTGGAAAGCAAATTTTAAAAATTCAGATTTCTTGACTCCATCTCCGAAACTGATTCCAAGGATGTGCATTTTTTAAAAGATCATCACAGGTATTCTGATATAGAAATTCCATATTGGATTTTGAGAAATCTTTGTGGAATATGCTAAGATTTTCAAAAATTTACCTTTTTAAAGTTTGGATTAGCTTCCAACATTTTCTCCTTCATGCTTTCAGTGTTGTGGATGGAATATGTCTGAGAGTTCGTTTGATGAGATTTTTGCCAGCATCACTTCCTCTTGGATATCTTCATCCTTTTCTTCACATCTGCTTTCCTCATTTATGTCACCAAGTCTACTTACTTTATTTTTTGGCTGCGTATCTAGAGTCTCTTCAGTGGCAGCAGTGCCAGCATTCCCACAGTCAGCTATTTTTCTAATAAATTTTTTATTCTAATGTAATTTCCAGCATTACCACTTTTTATTTCTTTGCTGCAATTTCATCATTGTTGACCAAATCTCTCTTTTGAGTATCCACTTTTGTAACATGTCACATGAGTTTACTGCTGGAAGATAAGCAACGCAACTACTACGCACTTTGGTGGCAGGGTGTGAACAGATGTGCTGTGAAAGGACTTGGAAAGAAAGAACGTCGATTGGTCATTGTTCATGACTGATCATGATACTGCACCTGTTGTTTAGTGATTTACATACTAGCAGCAAACTTTTACTTTATGTAATTGTAGTAAATATACTGTAGCAACTTATGTTTGAACCACGTTCTGGGCCTGATGTTATTTAACTAAACCATGGTAATTGAAATTGATGCACATAGGGATTATGTGAAGTGAGAACTGCCTTTTGTTAAAGAGAAACGATTGGGTAGAATTCAAATCCAGGGTAGAATTCAAATCCACTAGATAATTTTATTTTAACTCCGTTGGACTACGGAGTTAAGTTTTTTAGTATATTCATAAAGTTTTCAGTTATCACAATCTAATTCCAGAACATTTTCATCACTCCAAAAAATAAGTAAATAAGAAACCCTGTACCCATTAGCAGTTCACTCCCCCAAGCCATGGAATCCACTACTCTCATTCTGTCTCTCTGGATTTGCCTATTCTAGACATTTTATATAAGTGGAACCATATAATATGTAGTATTTTGTGTCTGGCTTCTTTCACTTAGAATATTTTCAAGATTCTTCCATGTTGTAGCAATAAAATTCATGATACGGATATGGCACTGCAGTGTTTCATAATCTGTTGACATCGGAATTTGTTTTGAGGTTTAAAAAGTTATTTTTTTTAGATTAAAAGGTAATACATATATAGATTTTTAATCCAAGCATCTCAGAAATGTAGGAGGAAAAGCAAATACTCCACTGTGACACCCACCTTGCCCGTCCACTGCCCTCCTACCTCAGAGACAACAGTTTTCCAGGCTTTGTTCTTGATGTGCAAAAAAACGTGTGTTGGAGAAGGGATGGTGTTTGTGGTTTATTGTTTTTTTTTTTTAAATGAGATCATAGGTATAATATCCTAAAACTTTTTCACAGCAATATATCTTAGCCTATGTACATACACATAATTCATTCTTTTAAAATTTCAACAGTAATATAATTTATTCTTGCATTTCCAAGCTTGATATTAGCCTATTAGACATTTAGACACTTGACTATTAGCCTATTAGACATATTAGACACTTGACTATAGTTTAACTAAAAGGAAAGGTTTATTTTATTGTATTATTATTATTATTTAAAAAAAAAAAAAAGGTCAGTAAAGGAGGATAAGCACCCTGCTTATATTCACCTAGCCCTGTGGAATTTTTTACTTCATTAATCTCATCTGTTCGAGACATCAGTCTGTTCTGTGGATTTCTGTAGATTAATTTGCCTAGAGAATAAAAATAACCTTTAATGTTTTATATTTGCTAAATAAAGGTGGAAAGAAATTTGTATATTGACTGCCAAAACCAAATGCAGTGGCTTTTTGATGTGGCTCTGGCAATGTGCCCCAACACAGAAATAGAATGCCACCTGTTGGGAGGTGGAGGAGGCTTGAGTCTGTTTCTCATTCCGCACTTCTAAAACACGGCTAGCCGGGAAAATATTTTTGTTCACTTTATTATATGTGAATGTCATCCCCAAATCTTCATTTTCTCAATTTCTAAGCTAGGTTTGATTTATAGCGTCAAGAAAGACTATGTCTTAAAGGGATGAGAAAGGAACAGGTGTAAATGGATTGGATGTATCAGTGTCACAGCATTAATAACAGCTGTTTGCCTGTATGTATGTCTGTCAAGTGGACTTAATCACCACCACAGTTCCTTCACTTCACAAGTTTAAACTTGGTCTTATCCACGTCTTAAAGATATAAACTTTGGCTGCTAAGTCATATTGGGAGAACACTTATGAAATTACCTATAGAATTGCAAGGTGTACAGAAAGTCCTCATTTCAAGGTTGCTCTTGGCCGGTGTCTGGAAACTGGGTTTGGGCAGGGTTCCCACCATCCCTGTTAAGAATGGCTCATTGTGCCTAAACTGTTTATGGAAATCATGTAATTTATGCTGACACGTGCTTTCCTTCTGACAGTCGGAAATTTTGGTACATGCTGGGCAGAAGGTATCTATATGACCAGCTCCCAGTGACAAATCTTGGGCACTGGGTCTGTTAATGAGTGTTCCTGGTAGACAACATTTCAAGTGTGTTGTCACAACTCACTTGCTACAGGCCTTAAGTGTACTTTGTGCGACAAGAATGGGAGAGGATTCTTGGAAGCTTGCAGCTGACAACTCAGGACTTTGCCCCATTCACCTTTTCCGCTTTGCTGATTTTGCTTCATATCCTTTTCCTGTAACAAGTCACAGCCATGAGTATCACTATGTGCTGAGTTCTGTGAGTCTTTGCAAAACACCCCACCAAACCTAGGAATGGCCTTGGGAACTCCAGACACACAAAGGTTTTACATTGAGAATTCTAAGTATCAGGTGAACTATATATTTCTACCTGTCCAACATTCTTTCTTTGAAGACAAGCCAAAGTGATGTTACAGTAAGATCACTTGGTTAGCCAGGAATCTAAATAAAGGTGTGTGAGTTATAAATCAAGTGTTTAAAAACTCAGGAGAACTGTGGAGTGGAGATAAAATAAGGGGTGGGGCGGCTCACACCGGCCTGCCAGGTATTTCTTCCCTATACTATGTAGATAAAAACTCAGGAAATATTATAAAACACACACACATATACATACTCTCTCATGTGCACTAGTTCCCCCCCCCCCCACCTTATCTGCAGGGGATACATTCCAAGACCTCAGTGGAGGCCTGAAACCTTGGACAGTACCAAACTCTATATACAATATGTTTTTCCTGTACATACCTATGATAAAATTTACTTTATAAGTTAGGCAAGGTAAGAGGTTAACAACATTAATAATAATATAGAACAGTTTTAACAATATACTGTAATAAAAGTTATCTGAATGGCTTTGGGGCATTAGTAAATAAAATAAGGTTTACTTGAACAGCACTGCAATAATCCATCAGTCGATCTGATCACCAAGCCAATACTAAGTGATTGACGAATGGGTGGCCAAGTGTATACAGCATGGATATACTGGACAAAGGGATGAGTCAGGCCCTGAGGCAGATCGCACGAGATTGCATCATACTGCTCAGAATGGTGTGCAATTTTAAACAGGAATTGTTTATTTCTGGAATTTTCCATATAGTATTTTCAGACCTTGGTTGACCTAGGGTAACTGAAATCACAGATAAGAGGGGACTACTGTATCTTAACCCATCCAGTAGTTTTATAAAACCCGTGTTGGGTTAATATATCTTTAAAATAACAATCGGATAATTACATTTTGGTGCTGCTAATTTCTAAATTTAAAGTAAGACAGTAAGATAGTCATACATAAAGCAGATTTCCTTATCAGAGTTGGAACTGTCAGCCAGGTATTGATTTAAAAGAAAAAATAATAAATAGATGACATAAGCTCTGATTGAACTTCCTAATGATTTGTGCCATTCAGCTTGATTATTTTTCAGAACAAAATTAAGAACTTCTTATGGAATAAGTCGTTTAAAATATTGTGGCCTATCTGATCTTAGACATTTCTGAGCCATTTGTAAGACCCTTTAGGAGATGCTTGATCATTTCTAAAATTCCCTTCACTTCTAAGTGGAATTATACCTTTAGTGACTCTACCCTCATTCCAACAGAAAATCACATTTATGATTGGTTGGGGCAGTAGGGAGTATGTGTCTTAATGGCCAGTGAGATGTGACAAGTGGCTGAGTGAGAATTCTGGGAAAGCTTTGTAAAGTGGACAGACTAGGCCGGCATGTACCTGTTGGTCTTTTGCCCATTCTGCCTTCTTGCTGAATAGGGTACCAGATACAGTTCCTAGAGGTGCACCACTATTTTTGTGACCATGAGATGGCATTCTGTTTATTAAGGGTGGCAAAGAAGGTAGGTGGAAAGAGTCTGCTGCCCTGATGGCCCTTGAGAAGCTGTGCCAATCCAGGGCTGCCTACCTCCAGTCGTCTTATGTGAAAAAAATTAACTCAGTTTGTCTTCTCCCCTCCACCAAAAAAAAAATAATAATAATTTCAGTGACAGAATGATAATAAAATACTATCTTTTGCCATGCAGCTAAGAATCATCCTTAAAGAATTTCTGTTTGGAAAAGAATAGCTCTTTCTAGAGTATGCATATGGAAAATAAGACTTCCTATTTTAAAGATACAGACTCATAAATACCTAGTCTAAGTGAAGAAACTGAAGGGTATATAGGTCTGAAGGTTACATGTTTAGAGTTGAACTAGGAGGAGAACCCAATTTTTTGGAAGACTTGTATACATTCTAACGAATTATAGGCAAAGAGAAGGAAAAAATAAGGGCTATATAGTTCGTAACTCAGGAAGTCTGCCAGGCTGATTTAAACAGAAACAGACAGTGTTTATTGGAAGAATATTGGTAGCCTAGGATTAAAAGGAAAGCTGGAGAACCAAGTTTGGAAATTTCGTATAAATTAAGAAAAATTGGAGCCATAGTCAAAATCATATGTGAGAAATGTTTTAGAAACCTGGAGAGAACACTTCTGTTATACTAGAACTTGCCATTGTCCCTTCTGCTTAGAATCACTTGAAATTAAAAGTCGGCTAGGTGCATCTAGTTGGCGTAGGTGACTCTGAAGATCGACTTTGTGATTCCTACAATGTGTATGCAAACTTTCATTGTTGATTTTGTTGTATTCTAACATTAGTACCTTGGATTAATGTAATAGAATACTAATAGTCATTGAAAACAAGTTGAAGTGACTAAGATACAAGTCTTTGTAGAAATGTGAACCTACTTACCCTTTGCTTGGTCTGTTTCATGTTACGTGTAGGTCAACAAAACAGATGCATTAACAGCAATTTTTAAGCTTTTAAGTCTCATGACCCTTTATACTCTTAACACTTATGGACTGCAAAGGCCTTTGTTTATCTTGGTTGTATTGATGCTTGCTGTATTGGCAATTAAAACAGACATTTCAAAAAGTGTTTATTATTAAAACAACAATAGTAAATCTGTTACCTCTGAACAACGCCTTGGGTCATACTTGGAGAATTGCTACATTAATTTTCCGTATATTAAGTGAATAAACATTTTTCAATAAAACCTAATAGTTTCAATATTATAAGTCATGGAACTATTAAAAAGCCATCACTAGAAAAGCTCTTTACCTAGATGTAAAAATTAACTTTCTGATATTTATATGCAGAAAAATATAAATTACATTTTAAGTCAATTAGTATAAAAGTAGTTATAGGCCTTTTTTCATTTAACATTTTAAACAAAGATGGCTAATTCAGAACTTCGTATTCTCAAATGTTCTTTTTCAAAAATATATAGTTTCTTAGGAATTCTCGGAAATGTGACCTCTTCAGATTGACAGAATCAATGATTTTTAAGACAAATTGTGATTTATTCTGCAAATATCTTTATGTGATACATGCCAGTGTGTATCTGTTATCTTGTGTACTATAAATATTTCCCCAGGCTTTCTCTTTTTTTAACCCTTTTTGTATACAGATGTTCTTATTTTGTTTGGTTGAGTGTGTTGAGACTAGAGGATTTACCTGTTTCTCTTTTTATCTCTGGTGCCTGGCCTACAACAGACACATATTTGTTTTCATGAATACATGAACCTTACTCTTCAGGAATATTTCGATGTGTCGAGTGATTGCTGGGTATGGTGTACATGAGAGTGAATGGTTTGTCAACCTGATAAATGTTGTCCAGTACAGGTACTATTTAATCTTTCTTTGTTTTTGATAATGTTTCCTTTAGTGGATTTTTAACTTGTTAAAAATAGCATTAACTTGTTAAATTTTAATGTTATGTGACTTGAGGAATCAATTTTATTTATTTTATAACTGGAAATTTGAACCTCTTGTTCCCCTTCACTTCTCCCTCCCTTTAAAATTTTTCAATTATAGTTGACACTCAGTATTATTTTATATTAGTTTCATGTGTTACAGCATAGTGGTTAGCAAAGCAGTTCAAGAAACAGGCAGCTCCTCCAGTAAATAATGTTAAGGGGAATCTGAGAGCATATATAAGGTTGTTTCTATTTCTAAGAAATCAGGAAACAGACATGGGTCTTTACGAAAGCTTGGTGGAGGAGGCATTATAAATTAATGAAGAAAGGATGGCACTGTATAGTAAATAATTCTGAGCCAGTTGGCTAAACATCAGGAATAATAAAATGAATCCCTACATTATACCATGTAACAAATTCCAGCTCTGGATTAAAACCTTGTTAAATGTGAAAGTAAGAACATTCATGTATAAAAATACAGGAATGCCTTTCAGATCGCTGTGTAGGAAACAGTTTCTAAAACAAGACCCAAATATCCATAAAGGGGGAAAAGCAATAAATTTGGCTATCTTAAAGTTTAGAAACAAAGACAAAAAAAAAACAAACCCTTTAGTAACACTTAAGCAAAATGAAAACACCATCCCCAGACTGTGAGAAGATATTTAAAATGCATAAAACCAATAAAGGGTAAATATTTATAATACTAAAAAAGAAAACTGGTACAAATCAGTAGGGAGAGTATAAACAACCTAATAAAAAATTAAGCTAATTTTGTGAGTAGGTATTTCACAAAAAGAAATCCAATGACCAGTAAACACGAAAAGCTGCTTTCTAAGAAGTATCAGAGGTACAAATTAAAAGAAACTATTTTACACCCAGTAATTGGCAAGAATATTAAAAGTCTGTTGACAAAGATGCAGAAAAATAGGAACTTACATTATGTATAGAGAAACCCTAATCCGTGTTTTTAAATGCTCTTTAGAGTATCAGATCCCTGGAGGGTCGGAGAAGTCTGTCCCTAAACTCCCACTCTCCCCATCTTAGCTCTCCTCCCTGGGCCCTACTTGAATCTTCAAATGACTTTTGTTGCCCATTGTCATTTTCGCTACCATTATTTTCGCTATGGGGTTGTTTCTTGCTCTTAGTTTATATGTCTGTATTAATCCTAGTTCTTACCTCTTACCCTTCATGGTTTTCTGTTTGTTATCTCTCATAGACCTGGAAATGCGATAAATAGCTTATTAGAATTTTGTACATAACAAGTAAAGAGGTCTAAAATAAGCCCTAATAATCTCTTCTGGAGTGTTGGTGGGAAGGTACATATACTTTGATCATATCTATTTTATTATAGGCCTTCAGAGGCATTTTTGTTTTCTTTTTGATTCTAGGATCTTTTTCCTATTAGGCAGAGTTGCAAAATAGCCAGTAAATAAGATTTAAAAAAAAAAAAAAAAGCTTTATAAAGATACAATTCCTATACCATACAATGAACCTATTTAGAGTGCACAGTTCAGAGGCTTTTAGTACATTTATAGATATGGATCCATCACCACAATTTTAGAACGTTTTTATTACTCCCAGAAGAAACTCTACACCCCTTTGGCATTACCTCCCAGATCTCCCAGCCCTAGACAGCCACTAATCTACTTTCTGTAGATTTGCCTATTCTGGGCATTTAATGTGAATGGAATCATACAATATATGGAAATTTGTGACTGCCTGCTTTCATTTAATACAGTAGTCCCCCATTATCTATAGTTTCAATTACCTAAGGTTAGCCACTGTCTGAAATATTAAATGGAAAAGTCCAGAAATAAACCATTCATAAATTTTAAATTGTACGCCATTCTGAGTAATAAGATGAAATCTTGCTATCCTGCTCTGTCTCCCCCAAGATGTGACTCTTCCATTTGTCCAGAGTCTCCCTGGTGTATACGGTCCTTGCTCTTAGTTCCTTTGTAGCCCTCTCAGTTAACAGATCGGCTTTGCACTATTGCAGTGCTTGTGCTCAAGTAACCCTTATTTTACTTCATAATGGCCTCAAAGCATAGAGTAGTTATGCTGGCCTTCAGATATGCCAAAGAGAAGCCAAAAATGCTTCCATTAAGCAAAAAGCTAAAAGTTCCTGACTTATTAAGGAAAGAAAGAAAATCATGTGCTGAAGTCTCTTAAGTTCTATAGTAAGAATGAATCTTCCATCTGTGAAATTGTGAAGAAGGAAAGAGAAAGCTGTGTTAGTTTTGTTGTTGCACCTCAAACTGCAAAAGTTATGGTCCGGTGTGTGGTAAGTGCTTAGTTGTGATGGAAAATGCATTAAATTTGTGGGAGGACATAGAAGAAAACATGTTCTGATTGATGGCAAAATGTTATGCCAGAAAGCATTGAGCCTGTATGAAGACTTCTGCAAGGAATCCCTGAAATGAGTAACCACATTCACTAACTTTATTATTACAGTATTTTGTTATCATTGGTCTATTTTATTATTAGGTATTGTTAAATCTATAATTGAGCCTCATTTATAAATTAAACTTTATCATAGTTTTATATGTATAGAAAAAACAGTGTTTATAGGGTTCAGTACTCTGGCAGTTTCAGGCATCCACGGAGAGTCTTAGAACTTAAGCCCCAAGGGTAAAGGGGCACTGCTGCATAGTGTTTTTAACGTTTGTAGCGTATATCAATACTTCATTTCTTATTGCTGAATAATATTCCATTGAACAGATATGCCACATTTTATTTATCCCTCCATCAGTTAATGGATATTTGGGTGGTTTCCACTTTTTGGCTGTTGTAAACGATGTTGCCTTGAACAGGTGTAAACATAAGTGTTTGTTTCTCTTAAGTGAATAGCTAAGAATGGAATTGCTGTACCCTGTGGTAATTCTATTTTTGATTTATGGAAGATCTGCCAGACTCTCTTCCACAGTGGGTGCACCATTTTACATTCCCCCCAACAATATTGAGAGTCCCAATTTCTTCATGTCCTTACACATATGCTATTATCTGTCTTTTTAATTTAGCCATCCTAGTAGGTATAAAGTGGTATCTCATTGTGGCTTTAACTTTATGATTTTATAAGGTACATTTTAGGTTTTGTTTCCCCAGATTTTCTTTTAATACACAAGGAATGGTACATTTTACATTTGTGATAGAATTGGGCCTCAGGACCCTTCAGAAATTAAAAATTATTGAGAACCCCAAGTGAAAAAAATTTTTGTGATAGAATCTTTTTTCTGTTGTTCTCATTTTTCTGACAGGCTAAAGAAATTTTAACAAAAGAATCAAATGTGCAAGAGGTTCGCTGTCCTGTTACCGTCTGTGGAGATGTGCACGGTCAATTCCATGATCTTATGGAACTCTTTAGAATTGGAGGAAAATCACCAGATACAAACTATCTATTCATGGGTGACTATGTAGACAGAGGTTATTATTCAGTGGAGACTGTGACTCTTCTTGTGGCATTAAAGGTATGATTAGTGAAATTCACTTTTTTTTTTTAAGTTTTAAACCAACAAAGGGCAAAATGGCATTATTGTATATCATCTGTTCTATTTAATGATCCATTCAGTGTATAACCCCTTAAAATAATAGTTGATTTTGCGTCTTTTTAGAGAGAGGTGAGGGGGTGGGGAAAAGAGAGAGATGAGAATACTACAAAACTCTCCTGCCTGCTTCTGGTAAATCATTCGCTTGGGGAATCCATAGCTGAAACCTTGGAATCATTTTTGATTTAGTCACTTATCTCTCATATTTAGTCAATTAACAAGTCTCTCTTAAAAAACAAGGTCTTTTAAAATTCTTGCCTTGAAGAGTCTGTTATTCTTGTGTATGAATTTTTATCACTTTTATCACCCAATCTGAATTTTTATCACTTTTATCACCCAATCTGAATTTTTATCATTCACACTTTGATTATTGCAATAGCATGGTAACTAATATTTCTGCCTCCAAGATCAGACCTCTCCAGATCAGCTTGCACCTTGCAATATGTTGCCAGATTAAATTTCTTTAACACTTTTATCTCGTTACTTCTCCACTCCCAAATTCTTCAGTGATTTCATGTTGCCCATAAACTTATGTTGCCAAGCGCAAACTCCTTGACTGTCCCTCTTATAGTCTAACCTAAATTTGCCTGCCAATGGTTGGTAGCATAAACACTTTGCCTCAAATCAAAGAATTTCAGTGCCCAGTCTCTCTCCATATATTTTCTTATCTAATTTCTCAGTAAGATTGCTCTGTGATTTCTTACCCCTTCTGCCTAGATGCAGCTCGAGTTCTTCAGTGAAGTCCAACCATTTTAAGCCTTATTCCTTCTATTCTAAATTACCATGAAACTTATTAGCCCACCCCTTATTTATGTTACATAGCAGTTTTTTGCTTTGTATTATTTCACATGCCTCTTTAGTGAGATTAGTTCCTAAAGAGTAGATGTTATCTTGTGTAGACCTCACCTAGCTTTAAGCACTGAGTTCAGTGTTGAACATAATAACAGATACTTAGTGACTGTGTATGAATTGAAGTATGTATTTGCAGCTTTTAATTAATTTGGTTTACAGAAACCAAAATACATTTTGTAACTTCTTATCAGACATATTCCTAACGAAATTCTACACTATAAGGCATGTCTTTGTATTTTGTTATGGAAAAGAGCATTTAATACATTTGAAGTCTTGCTTAGATTTGACAAGGACTTTTTTTTTGTAGTTTTGTTGGTAAACACAATCTTCCCCTGGAAAGTAAAAATCGAAAAGGGACAGAGATGTTAGTCTGTAGAGGAGTTTGTCTTAGGTCCAAATTTCTGATCTTCAGTAATGAGAAGTTGTGTTCAGGGAATATTTAGAAGACCTGGTGATAGTTTGAAGATGAAGCTATTTGATGCTACAAATCAGATCCAAGTTTATTATAGTATTACATGTATCAGTTAAGAAGGATTTCAATGAGGATTGTATAAATAGTAATGAAGGATAACTATAAAAACATTTTAAGTTTAACCAGTAGGACCTAGTTATGAACGAGAACATTTTTATTCAGAAAAAGGTTTAACATTTAATTTACTAGCAGACAAAAGAGCCATTTAAAATGGGTCAGAGGTTAATGTGCTTAACATGTCACTAGTAAAAATATAGTTTGTACCATGGATTTCTTCTGCTTTTCCTCCAGGTGCGTTATCCAGAACGCATTACAATATTGAGAGGAAACCATGAAAGCCGACAAATTACCCAAGTATATGGCTTTTATGATGAATGTCTGCGGAAGTATGGAAATGCCAATGTTTGGAAATATTTTACAGATCTATTTGATTATCTTCCTCTTACAGCTTTAGTAGATGGACAGGTGTGTATGTGTGTGCTTACGTGGTGGGTATGGGTTTGCGACGGGATGGAAGTAGGAAAATACTTTCTCCTAGTAATGTAAGGTCTAGATTTATGACATGTGGTTCTTCACTTCCTTGGCCTTTTCTGCCTCTTTTCCTTATACTTAAGATTTCAGAACAGGGAATTGGATCAGTTTTATGCACATTGAGATCAGCAAATGTTCATGCTGTTCTCAGGTATGTATTAAATCTTTTGACTAGAGAATATGCAAATATGCTTTTTTATTATAGATAAAATATTGTAAGTAAATGCTTAAGACCCAGCGTCTTAAGAAAAAAAAGTTCTTTTTAAAAACTATCTTCATTTATATACATAGTATCTGCTGGTTACCATTAATAATTTTTTATTCCCCTTTTCCTGGTAATTTTCAAGTGATATCTTGTATTACACCATCTTTACTAATAAGTGAATGCTTTGTTTCCACTTGTAACAAGTATTATGAATATACTTTAAAAATATGTAAAAAAAATTCAAAACTGTAAAAAAAATTTACAGATTTCCCATCATCTCAGTTTACAGACATAATCTCCGTGAGCAAGAACTGATTTTAATTTAAATATAAAATTTACTATATAACTACAATTCTTAAACTATAAAAGTCCATAGTTGTTGGTCAGAATCATGGCAGAGTAAGAGATGTCCCTAGGTCTCTCCCCTTGAAATAACAGTAAGCTGAACATCTAAAATTCAAAAATAACACACAGCCTGCACATAAACACTTATGAGTGAGTGATCTGTGAATAAGAGCTACCACAAGTCAGAACCGCAGGAGTGGGCAGTAGATTGGGAGAAACAAAGAAGCTGCCCCTCATAGCTGGAGTTCCTTGCAGAAAGAGGGGAGGCGGGGAGAAGGTGCGGCAGGTTCCCTGAACTGCCAGGCCTGAGAGAGCTATGAGCCCCACTCAGCAGCAGTGCCCAGGGGTCAGGGCAGAGAGCAGAGAAGTGGGGACAGCAGAGAAGCAACAGCTGATCATTACTTGCTGTGGTTGCAGAATGCGAGGCTGAGCCACGACCTCCATCCTCCAACCCAGAGGGCCCCCCACTATATCCTCCAAGATCAAATGCCACAAAGCCCCAGAGGAATCTGAGCAAATGCTACCAAAACTCTTGCTAACACTGACAGGGAATGAGACTGAGGATAGCGACCATTACTGAGTATTTATAAAAAACAAAAGGTATTATTAAGGCTTAATACAAAGCAGGGATCCAGGAGGCTTAGATGCCACCTACAGGAAACCAAAAGAAAAACTCCTTTTAGCAACAGGCTAGAGAGAGACCTTTATATAATAAATCTTTCTGGAAAAAGAGCAGAATACACTCACATTAATGCTCAGGCAGAGAAATAGCCCATTACAACCCATGAACAACCAAGGGTGAAAAGGCAGCTCAGAAAAAAAGACAAACCTCCAGAAAATAAACTGAAAGACATAAAAATATGCAACTTAAATTCAGAGAATTCAGGTTGGTACTTCTGAAAAAACTCAATGAGAGCCAAAGGAATTTATATCAACAGTTCCAGGAATTAAACAACTGTATCAGCAGAATGAGTTTTTTAGCAAGGAGATCGAAACCCTTAAAAAGAACCAAATAGAACTTCTGGAAATGAAGAACGCATTAAAAGAGATGGAAAATGAAATTGCAAGCTTGGGAAATAGAGTCGACCAAATGGAGGAAAGGATCAGTGATATTGAAGACAAATCTAGAAATAAATCAGAAGGAAGAAGAGAGAGGCTGAAGAATGAAAAATAATGAAAGAAATACAAGAACTAGCTGATACCCAGGTAAAGAAACATAAGAATAATGTATTCCCGAAGAGAAGGAAAAGGAGCAGGGATTAGAAAGCATTTTCAGACAAATAGTTGACGAAAATTTCCCAAATCTAAGGAATGAGCTAGAGCTTGAAATTCAAGAAGTCAACAAAACAGCCAGTTATCTCAACCCAAAAGGCCGTCTCTGAGACACATTATATTAAAATTATCAAAAATTACTAGCAAAGAATTCTCAGGGAAGCCAGGAGAAAGAAGACGGTAACCTATAAAGGAAAACCCATTAGATGGTTGTCAGACTTCTCAGCACAAACCTTACAAACAAGAAAGGAGTGAAATCAAGTATTCAGACTATTAAATGAAAAGAATTACCAGCCAAGAATAATGTGTCCAGCAAAGCTCTCCTTTAGATATGAAGGAGAAATAAAGACCTTTCCAGACAGACAAAAATTGAGGGAATTCTCTACTTCAAGGCTTGTATTACAGGAAATACTTAAAAGGGTCAGCTCACCTAAAACAAAATGACAAAAAAATAAAAAATACATAATTAGGAGTAAGGTGATTAGCAGGCAGATAGGAGAAGAGTGGTGTAACCCTTATTAAGAACAGGGTTTAAAAGCTAACAATAAGACATTTGCCATTGCAGGATAGTAATGAACATTCAGCATACATAGGGACAACCTGAGACAACAACAGAAAAGGGAGGGTTCAGAGATCCGACTTCGCAAAGGGGAGTGGAGATAAGACACACGCAGAAGGAAATGGACGACTGTATATATATATAACTGTCCTTTGCATTTTCGTAATGGTAACCGCACACCAAAGACTCAGAACAAAAGTACAAAACAAAAAGGACTAGAGGCAAAATCTACGAAACCCAACCAAAATGAAAAAACACACAAGGAAAGGAAGCGGTGGGAACACCAAGCAGCCAGCAAGCAGAAGACAAAGTGGCTATAGGAAAACCTCACGTTTCAGTGATCACCCCTAATGTAAATGCACTGAACTCACCCAGAAGGCACAGAGTTGCAGACTGGGTCAGAAAACAAAGCTGAACCATATCATATGCTGCCTCCAGGAGACACATCTCAGTTTTAAAGAGAAATACAAAATCAAAGTGGAAGGGTGGAAAATGATATGTTAGGCAAATGACATTCTGAGAAGAAATGGGATAGCAGTACTAATACCGGATGAGATAGACTTCAAAATAAAAAAGGTAAAGGCACCGAGAGACACTTCATAATGATAAGGAGAAGCATACACCAAGAAGACATAACGCTTATTAATTAACATCTGTGCTCCCTTCAGGGAGCCCTGAAATGCATAAAGCAGTTACTATCAGCACTAAAGGGAAAAAGAGACCCAAGCATTATAGTAGGGGAGCTAAATACCCCATTAAAAACACAGTAAAATTTCTAGGTAAAAATCAACGTTCAAAAATCCAGAGTGTTTCTTTAATAATGAATTGTCAGAAAAAAAGTGGAAAAAATAATTCCTTTTACAATTGCAACAAAAAGAATAAAATACCTAAGAATAAATCTAACAAAACATGAAGGACCTGTATAATGAAAACTACAGGACCTTATTAAAAGAAATCGAACAAAAAACAAAGAAATGGAAACACAAGATACAGATTTAATGCAATCCTCATCAGAATCCCATTGGTATTTTTTAAAGATAGAGCAAAGATCAACAGAATTGTATGGAAGCACAAATCACCCTGAATCACCAAAGCCACCCTGAGAAAAAAAGAACAAGACTTGACTTCAGATTATACTACAAAGCGACAAGTAATCAAAACAGCATGGTATTGGCAGAAAAAACAGACACACAGACCAATGGAACAGAATTGAGAGTTTAGAAGTAAACCTATGTTTATATGGGCAAATAATTTTCGATAGCGGAGCCAAAAACATACAGTGGAGAAAGGAAAGCCTATTCAGTAAATGGTGCTGGGAAAACTAGAAAGCCACCTGCAAAAAAATGAAACTGGAAACTTTCACCACATACCAAAATTAACTCAAAATGGATTAAGGACCTGAATACAAGATTGGAAACAATAAGTTGCATGGGAGAAAACATAGAAACTCAACTCATGGACTTTTTTTATAACTTAGACCTCAAAGGCAAGGGAAGTATAAGCAAAAAGAAGTGAATGAGACTGTGTCAAACTAAAAAGGCGCACAGCAGAAGAATCCATCAACCAGGTAGACAACCATCCGCATGGGAAAATATGTTTGCAAGCAATGCCTCTGATAAGAGCCTAATAGCCAAAATATACAACTTAATGTGACTCAATAACAACAAAGAAACGATCCAATCAGAAAATGGGCAGAGGACCTGAGCAGATACTCCTCTCAAGAAGACATACAAATGGCCAACAAACATATGAAAGAATGCTCAGCATCACTAGGGAAATGCAAATCCAACGAAAATGAGATACTGTCTCACACCTGTTAGAATATCTGTTATCAACAGGACAATTGTTGGAGAGGATATGGAGAAAAAGGAACCCTCATACACTTCTGGTGAGACTCTAAATTGGTACAGCCACTATGGAAAACAGTATTGAGGTTCCTCAAAAAACTAAGAATTGATCTATATGATCCAGCAATCCCTCTACTGGGTATTTACCCCAAAGACTTGAAAATGCATATCCAAAAAGATATTTGCACACCGATGTTCATAGCAGCATTATTCACAGTGTCCAGGACATGGGAAGCAACTGATGATTGGATAAAGAAGCTGTGATACATACATACAATGGAAAGTTACTCAGCTGTAGAAGGGATGAAATACTGCCATTTGTGATGTGGATGGACCTTGAGATAATCATGCTAAGCGAAATAAGCCAGAAAGAAAAAGGTGAAAACCACATGATATCACTTATATGTATGATATAAACCTAAAAAAACAACAAACATGAGAAACCAACAGATTCATGGACACGGACAATAGGCTAGTGGTTACCAGAGGGGCGGGGTAGGGGAAGGTTAGATGGGATAAAAGGGTCAAATATGTGGTGACAGCAATCTATGGGCAGTGAACATACAGTGCAAAAGTATATATGACTTACTGTTTGAATTGTATACTTGTAACTTACTGGATTTCGTTAACCAGTGTCACCATAAAAAAAAAAATCCAGATTTGTCAAGGGTGTAATAAGATCTGTCTTGGATTCCTGGTGGGAATTTTGTTATGACCTTTCCTGTGTGATTCTGATAGTCCACGTTTATGAGCCATGATTTTGGACTGCAGTAATTAATTTAAAAGGACAATATTTTTCCTAGACATACTGAAATGGAAGAAAACAATGTGAATTAAAAGGTGTTAATTTTTAGAGTTTTTTTAATTTTTAAAAAATCAATATTCTTTATTAACATAACAATTAATGGACAAAATTATTTTAGAAGGACAGTCTCTCTGCCATGATGGTGAATCTTGTTTTTTAAATGGTACCTTTAAGGAACAAAATAACCAGTACCACACACCATTAGTGACAGGCTGTTATTTATAAAATGTTGTTATGGATAGATTTTATATACCTCAGAAGTCAAGTAGATAAAATTAAATAAGTATTGTATTGGAACAATGGGACAGCTTACCTAGCATACAGAAGGTATATCGCCTTTGATATATTAGGTACCCAATAAACAAACCAGATCATCTTTCCACATGCTCATTCCTTCCTATTCATTCCATCCTTCCTCCTTTCCCTTCTTTCCTCTCCCTCTCTCCACCCTGCGCCTCTCCTTTCCATTTTTTCCCTCCTTCCTTTCTTTCCTTCCTTTTTTCCTCACTTTTTTACCTTCTATTTATCTACTTATCCATCCGTCTGTGTTTATATTGTATTAAGTGACAGTAAGTAGTAGGAGAAAACTCGGACTAGAAATTAAATAGAAAAGGGTAAAAGAGAGATCTGCTTGCTTGGCAACCATTACAACTTCTAACACTCAAAATAAAAGATGAGAATACAGATCATTTCTTAAAGACAGTGGAAGTATTTTGTAGACCAAAACATTTAGATGTAAACAAGGGATGAAATATAAGAAAGTGCATATTCTTACATTTTGTTTTGTAGAAAAATAGAAAGGAGATAATGTTATATAAACATTTAGCTAAAAAATAAAACAGTAAAATAAAGGAATCATTAAAGATAAAAACAAGAAAAGGATAAAAAATACAGATTCAATCAATATGGCCGAAAGTAAATTTTGAAGTCTACTAAAAATTTTAATAATAGTCAAAACTGATCTAGGAAAAAAGGGAAATCAGGTCACATAAAACACTAGGAATGTGAAATAACATTGCTATAAATTTGGAGGCACTTATATACCACAGTAACAGGTACAAGTTTCTAATAAACTTGATGGATGAAATTTATCATAGTAAAATATTAATTATTAAAAATTATTTTTGAAGAAGTTGGATCAACATAAATAGACTACTAGACTTATTAGAAATAAGAAAAGTAGCCAGGTCTAGATAATTTTATAGACATTCTACCAAATCTTTAAGGAACATACATCATTTCTGTGTTCCGGAGCTTAGACTCTGTGCAGCTAGAATAACCCTGATACCAAACTAGACGTGGCCAGCACAGAAAGAATCAGACCAGAACATTTGAAAAAAGTCCTGTATCACTCATTATTTAAAATTCCGTTATTAAGGAGTGAACTAAAAATAACGTTAATTGAGTAAAGAAGCACTGACTCTACTTACCAGCAAAACATCAGAAACCTCATCAACATCAGAAAAGTTCCCTCTACTTGTATTATTCTTTCTTATTCACAATCCTAGAAGATGAGTGTGGAAATAGGTGTTTTACCAAAAATAACCCTCCCCCCCCCAAAAAAAAAACCCCACTAATGTATTTTTCAGTTTTGTTTTGGAAGTTTTAGCCAGTACACTGAGCAATAAAAAGAATTAAAAGTTGGGAACATTGAGAAGAAATAAAATATTTTTTGCAAACATGATTATATAATCAGAAAAATCCAAGCAAACAAAAACTACTGGAACCAATAACAGGAAATCAGTAGGAGGAAAATATTTATGTATCACCCACCACTAATAAAATGATAAGTCACAAGGACAGAGATCTCATTCACCAGAGAAAAGGTAAACACTATAAAAAATACGTGGGATTATAAAGAAAACACCAAAAAAATACATCGAAACATTAAGCACTCTGATGTGACTTTTTTTTTCCTTTTCATTGTATTTTATAAATTCTCCACAGTGTTTTTAAACTATTTCGAAAAGCTATTAGGATTGGCATTTGTAATTATTATTTACCTTTCTATTAACATTTAGCAATTAATAAATTCATTTTCTTTTTAAATTTGTAAACAGATATTTTGCCTCCATGGTGGCCTCTCTCCGTCCATAGATACACTGGATCATATAAGAGCCCTGGATCGTTTGCAGGAAGTTCCACATGAGGTAAACGTCATTTTAATTAAAAGGAAAATTATACCATTGTGGTAAAGCTAAATTAGTAAAATATGACTGCTAATAATATGTAACATGTACCTGATTTTCTTGGCCAGGGCCCAATGTGTGATCTGTTGTGGTCAGATCCAGATGATCGTGGCGGGTGGGGTATTTCACCACGCGGTGCTGGCTACACATTTGGACAAGACATTTCTGAAACATTTAACCATGCCAATGGTCTCACACTGGTTTCTCGTGCTCACCAACTTGTAATGGAGGTAGGTCCTTTTCCTACAGAATGATCATCTTTATTTCAAATAAA
Organism: Eonycteris spelaea; assembly: GCA_003508835.1. Classification (NCBI taxonomy): domain Eukaryota; kingdom Metazoa; phylum Chordata; class Mammalia; order Chiroptera; family Pteropodidae; genus Eonycteris; species Eonycteris spelaea. The sequence goes on along the minus strand of PUFA01000043.1, from coordinate 6,103,224 downwards.
TACATATGTCTGTAATAAAGCCTTCATGACTTAGAATTTCAGAAACATTCGTCACCATTGCTAAGTGAAAGGAAAACTTGGCTGGTTTTAGCAAACAGGGAAAGTACTAGTTGGCTAAAGCAAAATTATAGCTCACTGTTGCAGTTAATTTAGACTTAGAGAAAAGTTGCAAAAATAGTACCAAAAAAACTCCCATGTAGCCTACAGTCAGATTCCTCAAGTATAAATATTTCAGTATTTGCTTTTTCATTCTCTCCCTTCCTGACCCCTTCCCCACATATTACTTTCTTTTGAAGTGTTTATATGTCCATTGTATATGTTCCTTTACCCCCAAATTTCCTGTGTATTTTATAGATATAAGAACTGTTATGCACCACAGTGTAGTTATCAGTCAGGAAATTTGCATTGATGTAGTACTATTATCTAAACACTTTTCAGATTTTGCTTATCTCACTAATGCCCGTTATGGCAAAATTTAATTGAGTGTATATTATCTAATCCAGGATCATGCTGTATTCATTCTCCTTTGATATGGAAATAATTCCTCAGATTTTCTTTGTTTTGTATAATCTTTACATTTTTTAAGTGTATAAGCAATTTTATTTTGTAGAAACATCCTTTATTAATGGTTTGATGTTTCCTTATGATACTAGACTCAGGATATGCATTCTTGGCAGGCATACCACATAATGATGATGTGTCCTTTTCCGTGCATCATATCAGAGATCATAAAATTTATTTATTCTGCTGCTGGTGGCTTTAACATAGATCAGTTAATTACGGTAGTGCCTGCTAGATTTCTCCACTGTGATGCAACTATTTTGTAACTACTAAAAATATAAATAGAATATAATCCTTCTAAACTAGTCTAGAGTGACTTCAAAATGTTAGGGAAAACTTCACAAACCTAGTAGAGGCAAGAGGAGGGGTGAGAACATAATAAATAAAGAACATAAATTCTTATAGTAAAGATAAATTATATCAGTAATCATAAGAAACATTGAATGGATGAAAATGTTTACTTTCTTAAAAGACATTCTAAAATAAGACAATCAAAATTCAGCTATTTTGGGGGGTGGGGAATGTATCTTAAATGTAATGACATTACAGAATAGAAGTAGAGGGATGGAAAATGATGACCAATTAGATAATTAACTTAAATACAGCTAATAATATGAATCAGAATAGGCTCTAAGAGAAAAAATATAATTCGAAATATAAAAAGGTCATTACTGATGAAAACTGGCCCAATTCTCTGGGAGGCAATAATTTTAAATTTGTACTTACCTAATAATAGATTTAAAATATTTAAAGCAAAAATTGACACAATTTATAAGGGAAAAACTGAGAAATCTACCGTCATGGTGGGAGAAATTTGAGTACACATCCTATCCTCAAGCATTGATTAAGCTGAAACAAAGCAGTTATTGAGCTTAATGTAATAAAATGTGCCCTACAGTTGAATATTCAGTGCAGGTGTACGATGTTAAAGATAGATACTGTATAAGGTAGCTTAGAAGGCTGAATTTCCCAAAATATATTTATAATTTTTAAGTTTAGTTTTCTAAACTTCTCTGTGTTAAGATTACAATTTTATACTGAAGTACTGATTTTTTTTAATGCTGCAGGGATACAATTGGTGTCATGATCGGAATGTGGTAACCATTTTCAGTGCACCCAATTACTGTTATCGTTGTGGGAACCAGGCTGCTATCATGGAATTAGATGACACTTTAAAATATTCCTTGTAAGTAACTTTAAACTTAAATTGTGTGTGATAACTTTTAGAAGGAAAATTTAAAATGTAGATTATTAAAATGAGAGGTAGAGCATTTCCGCTTCTGGAATAATAGAATGAGGAATGTGACAGACCCTCCCCCAACAAAAATAACTGGAGAAAATTATTTTAAAACAAGTATTTCAGGTTTTTTGAAATTGTGCTAAGTATATATATAGCAAATAGAAATATACATATTCTAGAAAATCTATTAAATCTTAGTAATAACAGCCAGACTCTGTGGAATTTGATCCACAGTGTGCTCCCTCTAGTCCTAGATCCCTTGTATGGAAACTACTCCAGGCACTGTTCCCTGGGTGGATGTGGACAAGAAGGTAGGGCTTTTCTCCTTTCCCAGCTTCCAGTCTAGGGCTATGGTGTCACCCCCAGGGGTCAGGTACTAGCATATCTCAAGCAGGCTGAGATTCTCTTCCTTTAACTAGCTCCTAGGGTGGAAGCTCTACTCCTGGCGTGCATGTCAGGCAGAGAATGCTGGGTTCGCAGTGCTCTTGCCCCAGTGTCTGCTCATAGAATGGGGTGTCACTAAGGAGTGGGTAAAGGTAGTCAAAATTACAAATTTCTAGTTATAAAATAACTCATGGAGTTGTGTAATGTTCAATATGGCGACTGTAGTTAATAATACTGTATTGTATATTTGAAATTGCTGAAAGAATAGATCTTAAAAGTTCTCATCACAAGTGAAAAATTTATAACTGTATGGTGATGGATATTAATTAGAAATACTGCGCTAATTGTTTTGCAGTGTATACATTTATCAAATCATGTTGTACACCTGAAAATAATATATGTCAATTTTATCTCAAAAAAGGAAACAAGTTGCAGGACCTCGCTCACACTAGCTCCGCAAAAAGAAAAATAAATTAAAATAATAGGGAAAAATAGCTGGTTCACTAAACCAACCCACAGCTCCAGAGGTGTGGCATAGAAGTTCTACTCAGGGTGAGGCAGAACCAAAGTTTTTCAGCTCTGCCTGAGGGGACTGATCTTACTTAGAACAGAGGGTGGAGAATTCCAAGCCTAAGTATTTTGTTGAAAACAATGGGTATCAGGGTAGAGACCAGTTAAGAGGGCTCTCATAGCTCCCATGATACTAGTAGCAACAAGCAAAAGATCAGAGCAAGGAGAATTTTCACAGATAAAGACAATGAAGAAAAATGAGCAGAGCCTCAAAAAATGTTGGACTCCTTTAAAGATACCGATGTAAGTGTAATGGGAGTTCCAGAAGGAAAGGAGAGCAAGAAGGAGACAGAGTATTTGAAGAAATCATGGCTGAAAACGTGTCAAATTTTATGGTAAATATTAATTTGCACACCCAAGAAGCTCCATAAACTCTTAACTTATATAAATTCAAAGATATCCATATCCAGACACATCATAGTCAAGATGCTGAAAGTCTAAAAGAAGAAACCTTCAAAGCAGTAAGAGAAAACTGACTTAGAAAAGGGAACTTGAATAAGATAAGCTGACATCTGAAAGGCAGTGGAACAGAATATTCATTCAAAGTGCTGAAAATAGAAAACTTAACCAAGAATCTTAATCCAGCGAAACTTGAAAATGAATGTGAAAGAATGATGTCCTCAGATTAAAAAATTGAGAAAATTCATTGCTAGCAGACCTTCCATAGAAGAAATAATAGAGACTGACTACTTTGGGCTGTAAGCAAATAACATAAGAAAGTACATCGACTGAGCCTGCACGTGTGAGCACACAGTGGTAATTGTAAGAGTTCAACTGCATCTTCTTAACCGATTTAAAAACCAGTTGCATGACACAATATGTATATATTAGTAGTATAGTTGAACTTACTGGAAATGTAATAAATAGAGTTGTAGTATATTCAACAGTAACAAAACAGAGGAGGTGGGTGGGAAATGAAGTGAGGAAGTGACACCAGATGGTGACTTGAATCCTAAGGGAGAATATGAAGAAAATAAAAAGGTTAATATAGCAAAATCTATAAATATATACTTGGTCTCCTTTCTCAGCTTTTTTAAGGTCATGAGGTTATGTAAAGTAATTATAATGATTATAATTTTAGGTTTTTAACATAGATATGTATAATAATATCAGTAGCAAAAGAAGGATGGAGAATGGAAAAGAGTTAAACTTATATTGGAGTAAATTTTTATAATGCACTAGAATTAAGTTAGTATAAATCAAGTAGAATTTCATGTTGTGTATTGTAAGCTCTAGAGCAACCAATAATAAAATAATTGTAAAGTTATTAAAGGAGTTTAAGCAGTGCACTGGACATTATCCTTTTAACAAAAGAAAGCAGTTAAAGCAGGACAGATATTTTTTTTAATGGCAGGTTTAAATTTAGTTATATCCATAATATTAAATGTGAGTGGTTTAAGCAATAAAGTCAAAAGGCAGATATTATCAGATTGCATTTTTTAAATGTATAGTTTTATGATATCTACAGGAAACATAATTTAGGTTCAAAAATACAAATAAGTTAAAAGCAAAATGGTGAAAAAAGACCATACAAGCAGCAACCACAAGAGTACTGATTAGACTGGATGCACTAATATCAGAATGGATTTCAAAACAAAAATTGCTACTAGGCATAAAGGATATTTCATAATGATAAATGAGCCACACCATTAGGACGATATATCAATTATGAATATATGCACTTAACAACAGATCCTAAAATATATGGAGTAAAACGAACAGAATTGAAAGGAGGCATAGACAGTTCAACAATAATACTTGAAGACTTTATTATGCCACTTTCAATAATAGAACTATGCAGAAGATTGGCAAAGAAATAGAAGACTTGAGGAACACTATTCACTATATCTAACATCTACAGAACACTGTACCCAACAACAGCAGAGTAGTCTTCTCAAATGCATGTGGAACATTCTCCAAAATTGACTATATGCTGGGCAATAAACCAGGTCTCAATACATTTAAGAAGATTGGATTTGCAAAGTATGTTCTATAAACACAATGTAGTAAAATTAGAAATCAACAGAAGGAAAACTGGAAAATTTATAAATATATCTGGAAGTTAACATTCTCAATACCCTGTGAATCAAAGAAGAAATCACAAAGGAAATAAGAAAATACTTAGAGGTGAATGAAAGTAAAAACACAGTGTACCAAAACAGGATACAGTGAAAGCAGTATTTACAAGAAAATTTATAGCTGTAAATTCCTATATTAAAAAGCGAGAATAATCTCAATAACTTAACTGTATACTTAATAGAAAAAAGTAAAGCAAACTAAACCCGGTGTAAGCACGTGGAAGGAAAGTTTTGTGTGGAAATAAAATGAAATAGTAGAAAAACAATGAAGAAAATCAATATCCAAATGTTGAAAAGCCTGAATTAGACTGGCCAAGAAAAAAGAGTGAAGACTTGTTACCAAAATAACTACAGACCTTACTGAAATAAAAAGAATTTTGAGGGGATATAGTGAATAACTATATGGCAACATATACTTATTAGGTAACTTGAATGAAACGGAAAAATTCCTAAAAAGACAAAACTACCACAACTGACTCAATTAGAAATAGAATATCTGAGGACCTGTAGTAAGTAAAGAAATTGAATTCATAATTTTAAAACTTACTCACAAAGAAAAGTCCAGGCCCAGTTGGTTTTTTTTGGTGAACTGATCAAATGTTTAAAAAGATGTTGATACCAGTCCTTTCACAAACACCTGCAAAAGACAAGAGGAGAGATTCCTTACCAGTTCATTCTCTGAGGCCTGTATACTACAGACCAATACTCTTAATGTATGTAGTTGCAAGCATCTGCGACAAAGTATTAGCAAACCAAATTCAGCAATGTATAAAAAGGATGATGTGCTGTGGTCGAGTGGGATTTATCCCAGGAATGCAAAGTTGGTTCAAAATATGAAAGTGCAGAAAACCATATTAATAAAGGGCACAAAAACATGATCATCTCAGTAAAGCAAGAAAAAGTGCTGTCACAATCCAACAACCTTACATAATCAAAATACTCAGCAAAGTAGTCAAAGGGGAATGTCTTCATCCTGATAAAGAGCATTTATTAAAAACCCATGGCTAACATCATTCTTAGTAGTGAAAAACTGAACACTTTTCCTCTAAAATCTATACTAAAACAAGCGTGTCTACTTGCATCACTTCCATTTAACTGATAATACTGTAAACCTTTGATGCCAGGCACTGAATCAGACATTTTATCTGCATATTTTAACCATAGTTCTACGAGGTAATTTCATCGAGAACACCTACAATGACTTGTCCAGAGTCATTCCAATCAACATTGATTTGCTTGCTTGCAAATTCAAATCCTTTAACTATTTGGGTTTTGTTTTTGTTTTGTTTTTGCTATATATAGCCTTCAGTTTGACCCAGCACCTCGTCGTGGAGAGCCTCATGTTACCCGGCGCACCCCAGACTACTTCCTGTAAATTCCTCCAAGGAAAACCTGCCTTTGTATGTGGAAGTATACCTGGCTTTTTAACATATATATTTAGAAACAAAACAAAAAGCAACAGTAATCTGTGTGTTTCTGTAACAAAATGAGATCTATCTTGGCATTAAACTGTATCATGGACCAAAATGTGCCATACTAATGACAAGCATTTAGCACAATTTGATGCTGTACAACACTATGTTCTAGATCAGTCAGTCTTAACAGTTTGCCTGCTGTGTTTGTAGTAACCATTTTCCTCTGGACTATTCAAGCAAAAAAGGTAACTAACTCCTTCATCTCCTTTTGCACTTATTTGGAAATTTTAGTTATAGTGTTTAACTGGCATGGATTAATGGAGTTTTATTTTTAAAAATTCACAAGCTCATTTTCACTTAGTCCATTACCTTTTATTTTATTGAAATGTATAACTGAAGAAAAGATTCTTCTTGGGAGTATGTTGTCATAACATTTAAACTAAATTACTGTTTTATGTTGATCTGCATATTTCTGTATATTTGTCATGACAATGCTTGCATTCTGTTTGGTGTACTGAGCAAATAAACTTTCCATTTTAAACAAAATGTTGATTTACTGTGGTACACTTGAAAGTTTTACTGTTTTGAAATGATATAAAATCTTGTGACTTGTAATAAACAATTATGTTGAGGTTATTTAAATTAATGTTCTTTGTATAGGGCTTATTTGCATAAGAAAATGATTCAAATAGTACCTGTTAACTTTTAGACCATTAAAAAAGCCATTCTTATTTCTAAACATTTTATTAGGTAGTTCGTATTTTAATGTATTCATGTTGTTAACTATGAATTGTATGCTAAAACTAGAATATTATATAGCTGGGAAGAATCTTTTAAAAACACAAATAGATGTTATTTTATCCTTACCTTTTGATCTAGAAATGAGAATGAATAAATCACTGCGTTTAATAGGAATAGTACTATTCAAATTTATGTACAACATAAATTCCAAATAAGAAAATACAGAATCAGTGTGGGGAGTAAAGGTGGAGTGGAAGACATGAGAAAAAACTAAAAATTGTAAGTGTTTATGTAAGAAAATGAGATGGTAGAAATAAGTATAAATATCTCAATTATAGTAAATATAAATGGACTGAATTCTCTAGTTAAAAGAGAAAGGGTCAGATTTAATTATTTTTTTATTTATTTTTTAAGCCCAGCTATACACTGATTACAAGACACACACGAGAAATAAAGTGATTTGGATAGGTCAAAAATAAAAAGACTAGGCCAAGAAGATACTGAACAAAGGAAACCTAGAGTTTTATTATTGTTAAAATAGACTTTGGGACAAAATTTAAAAGCGGGTCAATACAAATAAAGTTAGACTTAACGCACAATTTTAAACCCCCATGCATATACCAAAATAGCTTTCATATGTTAAAAACAATCCTTAGAAATGCAGAGGCAAGTTGACAAGTTTTCTTTACGTGGGCAGATTTCAGCTTCTCTATTAAGTCAAAAGATATAGATTTAAATAATACATTATAAGTAGATTGACATAAAGAACATGTATAGTTCTTTGTACCCTAGCAACACACATTCTTGTCGAGTTTATTTGTTGACATTAAAATTTGCAATTACTAAGTCTCAAAAACTTCCAAAAATTGATATACAACACCATATTCTCTGACTACAATGCATTTAATTTAGAGGTCAATAGCAAAACTAATTTTTAGAAATACCTATCTATTTTGCAATTAACTTAAGGGTCAAAGATGAAATAAAGGAAATTTAAATTATATTAAATAGAATTTAGAAACACCGAATGGTTATGAAACTACATATAAAAATGTGTGAACAAAACATCTAGAATAGCGAAATTTTGAAAAATAAGAAAGAATACATTCACTTCCCTATGTCAAAACTTAATATACAACTAGTTTCCAAGATAGTGTAGTACTGCTATAAACATAAACATAGATCAATGGACAGAATTAAGAGCCCAGAGGTAAACACTAAACATTTATAATCGTCTTTCAAAAAAGTGGCAATTTAGATGAACACACAATGTAAGTATATATATGCCTTACTGTTAAAATGTACAACTGAAACCGGATTTCATTAATTAATGTCACCATAACAAAAAAGTGGCAGTTCATTGAGGGAGGATTGTCTGTTCAACAAATGGTGTTAGGACAGTTACATATCCACATGCAAAAGGATAAACTTAGTCGCTAAAAAGATCATGGTCGTAAACATAAAAGCTAATACAAACTTTTACAAGAAAATACAACCCCTTTGAGACCATGGATTAGGCAAAGATTTCTTAGATAATACCAAAAGAACAGTCTGTAAAATTTTAAAATTGATAAATTGAACTTCATTAAAGTTTAAAACTTTTATGCTTCAAGGGATAGAATTAAATATAAAGAATATATTGCGAGAAAGTATTTGCAAAACATCTAATAAAGGACTGTATCCAGATTCAAAAAAAAACTCATCAGTCAATAAGAACAAAAAAAACATGGGCAGAAGATGAGAATAGACATTTCACTAAAGACATACAAATGGCTAATAAGTACACGAAAAGATCAACATTGTTAGTCATTAGGGAAATGTAAGCTAAAATCACAATTGAGATATTTCACACATATTAGAAAGTCTGTAATAAGCCCTTATTAACATGAATATGGAGAAATGGGAGCCTTCATACATTGCTATCAAAAAATGTAAAATGGTACAGCCTCTTTGGGAAACTGGTGGCAGTTTCTTAAATGTAAATGAGCTTATGATGCAACAATTCCACTCCTATATATCTACCCAAGAGAAATTAAAATACATGTTTGCATAAAGACATGCATGCAAGTGTTTATAGCAACATTAATTACAATAGCCAAAAGGTGGAAACAACGTAAATGTCTAACAGCTGTAGAACAGGTAAATAAAATGTTACATTCATACAGTTGTAAACTACCCTTAATAAAAAGGAGTGAACTGAAACATTACAACACAGGTGAATTTCAAAGCATGCTAGTGAAAGAACCCGAACAGGAGAAACTATGTTATTTGATTCCATTTATATGGATTGTCCAGAAAAGGGGAATTCATAGATGGAAGTAGGTTAGTGGTTGCCTGGGGCTGACTTGGGTGGAATGGAATTGTAAACAGGCATTAGGGATCTCCCTGGAATGATGTTCTAAAACATGGCCACGGTTGCCCCATTTGGCAAATTTACCAAATATCTTTGAGTTGTACTCTTAAATTGGGAAATACCCTAGTGAAGCTATTTAAAAAACAAAGCTTGTGCAATGCAACCAAGCCAGTCTTTAGAGGGAAATTTATAACTAATTGCTTGTTTTGCAATAGAAAAAGCTAAAGATAAGCAAATTGCCTACTATTTCATAAAAGCTAAAAGATTAAGAACAAATGACAAAAGATGGTACTTGAAAAGACTAATAAAAACATTTAGAAGGCACAACTTAAAGTGTGAATTAAGAAGATACTATGAATAACATTTGCCAATAAATTTGAAAACAAGTATGAGCAAATTACTAGGGTATTTTGACTTTACCAAACTGACTCAAGAATAAATGGAGTCTGAATACTTGTTAATGCTAAAGAAATTGATTCACTCATTTATATCTTTAAAAATATACTAGGTACCAATGCTCATGGTAGTTTGTTCACAAGAGGTAGAAACAACCCAAATTTCCTTCAGCAGACTAAAGGATTAACAGGATGTGGTCTATACATAAATTGGACTATTCGGCCATCAAAAGGAAGGAAATTCTGATAAATGCTACAACATGGGTGAACCTTGAAGATACACTAAGTGCAGCAAACCAGACAAAAATACAAATGTATATAATTTCACTTATATAAGGTACCCAGAATAGACAAAGTTCATAGAGACAGAAAATGAATTAGAGGTTACCAGGGGCTGGAAGAAGGGGCAGGAGGGAATGGGGAGTTATATAATGGGTACAGAGTTTGGGATGTTGAAAAGTTCTGGGAATAGTGGTGATGGCTGGGCAACATTGTAAATGTACTTAATGCTACTTAATTGTACACCTTGTAAATTTTATTACATGTATTTTTTACAAGTGAAAAAAATTAGAATCAACTTCTTATATCCATATGGCCACATGGTGCGGGGGTGGGGGGGCACGTGCTGGAATTTTACCAGGGTTGTATTAAGTATCACTCTGAAGAGAAAAGAAAGAGCCTTCCCGTCCATGGAGATGGTTATACCGCCTTTGAATCTTCCTTAAATTCTCTCAACAATGTATTATAATATTTGGTGTAGAAATCTTACCATCTAACCATATTTGATTTTAAATGTTGTAAATGATCCTTTTCTTCCAATTTTATTTTCTAATTGTTTTTTGATGATAAAGATAAAAGTGATTTTTAAAATATGCTTACATCCAGTAGCCATACTAAATACACTTAATTCTTACAATTATCAAATATTATTGTTTTTTTAATTACACAATCACGTTTCTGAATACAAAGCTTTTTTCTTCCTAATCTTTATTTTTTTGTTTCATATTGCGTTAACTAAGATAATATTTCATGTTATCTGTAGGGTTTTTGATGGTACTTACCCCTATCACTGTTTCTTTTAGGCAGCATATAGTTGAGAGGTTTATTTTTTAAATCCAATCTAACACTATCTTGAACTGAGGGTGTTAAGACTATTACATTTTTAATGTGATCATTGCTATGATTAACTGTCATCTTGCTATTTGTTTTCTATTTGTCCCATGCGTTTTTTTAATTAAAAAAATTTTTTTGGATTAATTGATTATTTTGTATTCCCTTTATCTCCTGATTGGATTATTAACTATACTTCTTTGTTACTTTAGTGGTTGCTTTAGGATTTGTGGTACACTTCTTTAACTTACAGTCTACCTTCAAATGATATTATATTTAGTATAAGGACCCTGTAAGAGTATACTTTCATTTATCCCCTCTCAAACTTTGTGCTACTGTTATTATGTATTTGCTTTTTTACATTTATTAAAAATCCTCTGTAGCATTTTGTTTGAATGTTAGATTATCATTTAAAGGGATTTAAATAATAAGGAAAAAACATGTATTTATTCATATGAGTATATATACTATTTCCAATGCTCTTCATGCTTTTGTATCATTCATATTTCCATCTGGTATAATTTTTCTTCTGCCTTAAAGACTTATTTGAATATTTCTTATAGAACAAGTCTGCTGGTGATGAATTCCATGAGTAGAGTAGATGGATTTTGCTTGTACTGCTTCTCCAGAAACAGTAGATCTTTGCCAGCGTCCTGCGGCCATAGTATTTGGTGTACCACCCACCGCCTGCGGGTTAAGACTTTGGCTCTGTAGGGGAGAAGGATCTCAAGAAGCTAGTGAGGCTTTGAGCGTGTTCCTCCACAGCCACCAATCACCTCCTTCTTTACACCGAGGTTGGCTTTGTGTGGTCGTCTCCACCACTCTCCTCATGAGCACCTGATGGAGGGTGATGGCGAAGAGCTCTCAGGTGAGTGGGAAATCCCTTTGTGTCTGAGGCCTCCAGTCAGGCATGTGACCTGTGTAGTCACACACAGCCCCACACTTAGAAGGGGATTGTGCTTGGTTTAACGCTGTGTTGTCACCATCTTGAATCCATTCTTTAGCAAGGGTCCTGCATTTTCATTTTGCACTAAGACCCACAAATTAAATAGCCAGTCCTGTTACAAGCAATGCAGTAGCCCAAACTTGGCCTTTAAAATGTTAAAATCTTGGCCGAATTTTCCTTATCTGCTTATATAGCAGCCACCTTTCTCCCATGCAGAAAGAGAAGACGGTCTTGTCTCTCCTTGAAGCAGTTTCTTCCTCTTTGTAATTCGCTTTTTGTGATTGCTTTTCAGCCTCTGCCATCTGAGAGCTGTAAAGTGTTATGATTTTTTAATATCAACCAGCTGTTTCTTGTTGTTAGGGTGGGAGAAACATGCTTTGCTCTGCATCCTAAATGGAAGTTCAAAACGCTGTGGGGTTTAAAACTTGTTATTTTTAGGACTTTAATTTTAGCAAGCAGAACAATGAAACTGTTATGGTCTAGGTCCTTCAGCCCATCCCCCTCTTAAAGGGGAATGCCACATTTACATTCCCTGCAGAAAGGATGGTTTTATGTTTTTTAAAATTTTTTTCTCCCCATAACAAAATACCCCTTAGTGTCACTGTCCTTATAGTAGAAAAACCTAAAATGACATATGTTTTGATAACAGGCAGTTATTGTATTATTAAACCCAAATGAGCAGATTTCTCACATCAGCCCATGACAGTGAGAGAGAGTTTACAAATAAATAGAAATGAATAGAAACGAAGAGTAATACGATTAGGGGAAATTTTCTAAAGATATGTGGCTTGTGCACTAGAGGTATGTAGGTTATATAGTGCCTGCCTGAGCATTTTGACTGCATATAATTTAGGATATTCTTTAGTATGGTTATGATGTAGGTCTTTAAACTTCAGTTTCATACATTCACTGAAGTATATTACTGAAAACATTAATACACAGGCTAAGTTGAAATAGGATTCAAGTTAGTTTTCCCTGGGGCTTTTTTTTAATCTAAAGCTATTTTAAATCAGCTTGCTTTTATCACTTGACAAATGTACAAGTCTGCCCCTTTTTTTATCATAAGCCTATTGATACCTTTTAACAGTTTATTATGGAAAATTATGAAAGTGGAAAGGAGTATCAAGGTACTTCAGTGTACCTTTACTTAACTTTAATATTCCCCTATACCCACAACTACTGTTTCCCCCATTATTTTGAAGCAAATTTTGACCATAATTCCTCGCACATTGCAGCATGTTTCTTTAGAGATAAGGATTTTCTCTCCCTCTTTTCCTCCTCCTTTTTCTCCTAACCACAGTACCATCATTAGACCTCGAAAAATAATTCCTTAGTCAAGTTTCTAGTTTTTCCAACTCATTGCAAAAAGACTACAGCGTAAAAGGATTGTTAGCAAGAATCCATAGATTTAAGCCATCTGTAGTTCCTTTCCCTAAACTCGGGGGAAGGATTAGCTTTTGTGACCAAGGAAACAATTAAGCATCTCTATTTTTAGCCTTGATGGCGTTTTTTTCTTTGTATTAGAGAAAAATGTTTTGCCACACAGAGATGGCCCTAGTGATTTTTGTGTTAGAAATTGGGAGGTGGGGAAGAACCTTTATTCCAAAAATTTTAGGAACTATTTGTTAATTACTGAAATGTTGGCTTTTTAAAAGATAATTTTTTTAATGGTAGTAATCATTTTCTTTAGTCAATATCCTTGGAAATGGATGTGGATGGACAAATGAAAATAGAGCCTATGAAAGTCTATGATCAGAACAGGTAAATATGGAAATGCTTCTTTTTCTTTTTGCATTTCTATTTGCACTTGAGTATTTCAAAAAATAATGGAAGCTTATTGGATCATACCTCTAGCACACAAGCCACACATCCTTATTTAGAGAAAGGAACTCTGATTAAGAGCTAGCAACAGCTAGAGAAACTGAAAGAACCTACCTGGAAAAGTAAAAGTCATTTTTTCTAAGGACACCTTTACATTGTTGGGAAATGCCCTGAATATTTCTTGTACTAGTTATCTATTGCCACATAACAAACTTCCCCCAGTGTTGTAGCTTAAAACATTATTACCTCCCACTGTTTCTGTGGGTCAGGAATCCTGGAGCAGCTTATCTGAAGTGGTGCTGGCTTTAAGGTCTCTCATTAGATTGCAGTCAAGGTGTTGGGCAGGCCTGCAGTCCGCATGATTGAGGCTGGAGGATGAATTCCAAGCTCTCTTAGGTACCTACTGTCAGGAGTCTGACAGTTCCGTGACACCTGTTACTCTCCACTCGGCTGCTAACAACATTGTTTCCATCCCAGTAATTGGTAAGATGGAAAGGGGAGCCAAAAAATAGCAGTCCTTTATAATCTAATCAAAGAAGGGACATGTTATAGTGGATCCTTGAACAAGAGCATTTCATTATGACAAAAAAAGCTGGGGCCGCTCCTTCCGTGCAGCAGGCACATTCTCCCCGTGTCTGCATGGTTTTTCTCTGGGTGCTCCGGTCTCTTTCCACATCCCAGATTGTGCACATTAGGTTGTGTCTAAATGATCCCAGTCTGAGTGAGTGTAGGTGTATGTGAGTGCACTCAGCATCCTGTCCGGTGTGGGTTCCTGCCTTATGCCCCGAGCTGCTAGGATAAGCTCCCGCCACCCACGATCCTTAACTGGAATGAGTGGGGTTGGAAAATAATTATCTTGCTTGTTTTTACTGATTTTTCTTAAATGTATGTATAGCTCACATTTATTTCAAAGCTTAATTTAAAAAGTGCTTCGTGCCTTTATTTAGATTGATGTTTTTGTGACCAGAAATACACCATAGAAACTTAACTTTGTTTGTATCAACTAGTCTATGGTAAAGTTGGTTTCGTTATACAATCATGTGTCACTTAATAATTGGGATACATTCTCGGAAATGCGTCATTAGCTGATTTTGTCATTGTTGGAACATCATAGACTATACTTACACAAACAAATGGTATAGCTTACTCTACACCTAGGCTACATGGTATGTAACCTACAGCTCCTAGGCTGTAAGCTTCTACAGCATGTTACTGGACTGAATAGGCAATGGTAAAGCAATGGTATTTGTGTATATAAACATCTAAACAAAAAGTACAGTAAAGATATGGTATAAAAGATTTTTTTTAAATGGCATACCTGTATAGGGCACTGACCATGAATGGAGACTATAGGACTGGAAGTTGCCTGGGTGAGTCAGCCAGTGGTGAGTGACTATGAATGTGAAGGCCGAGGGCCTCACTGTACGTAGTGTAGCCTTATAAACACTATACACTTTTTAAAAATGTTTGTTTCTCCAATAATAAATTAACAGTAGCTTATTGAAACTTTACCTTAAAACTTTTAATTTTTTAACTTTTCAACTCTTTTGTAATAACACTTAGCTTAAAACACAAAGACATTGTATGCTGTACAAAAAAAGTATTTTCTCTATATTCTTACACAACTTGCCACACACGTTTGTTTCTACCGGCATCACCACAAACATGTAACACACTGAGTTTGGACGTTATGATGGCTACGACATCACTAGGTGATAGGAATCTATCAGCTCTGTTATAATATTGGGGACTGCCACCGTACTTACGGTATTGACCGAAACATTGTTATAAGACGCATGATTGTACATCGTTTTACGTAATGTCTGATTCCAAAAATCATTGATTACGTTCAGTGAGGATTTAGTGTGCTTTCGGTTAATTCTATTGATCATGCCAGTCAGCCCTGGGATGTTGTGGGAGGGGCAACACAAGTGCGAACACCAGGACTCAGGGCTCGTGGGGGCCATCTGGAGCGCGCTGCTCCATTCTATGTAGCGTAATTACTTGGTAGCTTTCACAATAATCAGTTTTTCCAAAAGGTCAAAAAATATGGAGTCTGGTTTTTTTTAATCTATGGTATATAAGCTTAGAAAAATCTTGATGGGACATATAGGAAACCGTAATGTTAGTCATGTTTATTTCTGAGTATTGAGATTATAGGTGACTTCTTTTGTGTTATTTTATAAAGTTCTGGAACAGAACTTTTTATACAATTTATAATCAATTTATTTTTTTAATGTGGGATATTCCAAAGACAAAAAAAAGTTAATGATTGAGACAACTTAATATATATTTTCAAGTATATATTAAGTATCTACTAGCTATTTCTAGAGGGAACAAAAACAATACAGTCCTTGTTGTTAAGGAATTATGTATTTGGAAAAACAAAACCATAGCTATAATAAAATGTAATAAATTCTACAGAAGAGGTATTATGGAGCATTAAAAAAGGGAAATACCCAGGAGTCAAGTTAACTGACTCTTAAGACAGAGCATGCGGAAAAGGGAAAAGGGAGTGACTAGAACAAAGTTAACAGCCTTTTATTCCATACTCGGTGTTTGAACTTGGTATCATAGTGCATGAATACACCATTACAGGTTTATAAGAAGAAAATTAAATGACCAGATACATAAAAGAAACTCACCTATTTTTTAAAAAATATTTTAATTTTTTAAAATATTGGTCTACCAGAACTTTGTTACAATTCAAAAGCAAGGCAAAATTATATAAATCTTAAATATTAGTAAACATTAACATATACCTATCAAAAAGCACTTTAAAGCCTTAAAGAGCTTTGAATCATCTTTACAATATTTTAATTTCTAGAAATTATAGCAGAACATTCTTACTTATAAGGCTTTAAAAAGTTTCACTGAATTGTGAAATATTCATGGTGTGGTTAAGATAGATTGAAGAGGCAGAATCTATAGTCATATGACTTTGTTCTTAAACAAATGATGATGTCATTTTCATAAATGATGTCAGCTAGGAAGAATATAAATTATTGAGTGTCTTAAAGTATGCATTTTTACTTAGTTCTCAGTTGATACAGTATAAAATGGCACATTCCAAAAATTATATGCAGAGAGCAATCCTTTTCTAATCCTGTGTGTCCATATATTCCCATGGACATCAGCAATTAAAGTCTTCACTGCCTTGAGCTCAGTCAAGGTCTAGCATTATTTTAATATGATTCTTTAATTGTCCTGTAAGGTTGTGGCATAAGTGAATTTATGTAGAATAGGTAGTTCTCATTTCTTAACTAATTGGATCTTTCTCTTCCACGTTGAGCACAGTATCCACAGTTATTCCTATGTCCTGCAATGACCAGCCTCCCTCCACTTCCAGAGGCCTTCTGGGAAAGGAAGTAAAAAGGCTGTATAGGGATGTGTGGTACCCAATTTTCATCATCCAGTCAAATAAGACCTAAAATATAAAAAACATAGTTATCAAATACTATACACTCTTATGTCCCTCAGGATAACCATGACATTTTACCATTTTACAGAATTTTCCTACCTTTCAAAGGAACTTTAGAGTGTAAAGAAAAATAGCATGCCATGGATTTTGAGATATGAATAACCTTTAATACATTTTGTTTAAGGCCTAGGGACTACAGGCACCCACAGACAGCAGAAGCATTTAACAATTAGGAAAGCCCCAACCATAGAGGATGGAAAGATTATTCAATATAAAGATTGAGAACAAAAGGTTAACATTTGGGAAAAACAATGATTTAGATCATAATCTAAGCCACATCAAAATCACTCAGAAACTTCGTCACAAAGGATGTGTCCAGGCCCCAGAGACTCTACCTTATGATAGCATGATTTTCAGTGGGTCAGCTTTGTGAATTTATAACATTCCCTGTCATGAATATTCTCATAGTAATTGCCAAATTTTCAATTACTATTGCCTAAAAACAACACTGTTTTTGTGTATGCCAAAGAAAGGTCTGTTGCCTTAGAAAGAAAGTTGTATGACCTTAGAATAAATACTCATAAATGAAACTAATGGCCCCAAAGATGTATTTTTATATATTTTAAAGATATATACTGGCAAATTATTTCATAGGAACACTGGTCCAATTTACATTCACATGAACAATTAATGAGAACCCCTGTTGTACGCACACACTGGGCAAAACTGGGTACTATGCTTTTTAAATTTAGTTTCAAGTATACAGTAAGTACATGGGTTAGATGGCTATATAGTTCATAAAATGACACCCCCCAGTTGCACCCTCCTTCCCCTGACCCTCCACCTGGCCAGTGTATTAACGCTAACTGCATTCCCTACGCCATGCTCCCCATCCCTGTGACCATTCATCAGCTACTAATTTGTACTTTTTTAGCCCTTCATCCTATTCTCCCAGTTCCCCAAACCCCTCTTTCCTCTGTCCAATACCAAATTGTCCACAATATTTGTGAGTCTGTTTTTAATTAGTTTGTTCTTGTTATTCCTTAAATTCCTCATATAAGTGTAATCATATAGTGTTTATCTCTCTGTGTGACTTAAATACCTTCTAGGTCCATCAAAGCAATATTTTTTCATCCCCTCCCTTTTCATATGTAGGGGTCTTGTTTTCTTATCCTTTCAGCCACTCTATCTTTTGGTTGGAGCACTTAATTCTTTTCCATTTAAGGTACTTATTGATAGGAATATAGTTGTTACCATTCTTTATTCCTGTTTTTTGATACATGTTTTTTCTTTTTAAAGAAGGCCCTCCATTTCCTGTAATAATGGTTTGATGGTGATAAATTCCTTTAGCTTATTTTTTGTCTGGGAAGCTCTTTATCTGTCCTTCAACTCTAAATGATAGCTTTGCTGGATAAATTATTCTTGGTTGTATATCCTGGGTCTTCATCCTGTCGAATATTTTTTGCCAAGCCCTTCTGTCCTGCAGTTTCTTTGAGAAATCAGCTGCCAGTCTTATGGGTGTTCCCTTTAGTAACTATCTGTTTTCTCTTGCTGCTTTTAATATTCTTTTTTGTATTTAACCTTTGGCATTTTAATTATGATGTGTCTGGTGGGCCTCTTTGGATCCCTGATTTTTGGAATTCTCTGAGCTTCCTGGGGTTTTATGTCCATTTCCTTCACCAGGTTAGGGAAGTTTTCCATCATTATTTCTTCAAACAGCTGTTCAACATCTTGATTTTCTTCAGTTATGCCAATCAGATGATATTTGGACTTAATAGTGTCCCATATGCTCCTTAAATTATTTTTATAGTCTTGGCATCTATCTCTTGCCATTCTGATTGTGTCCTTGGCTTTCCCGTCCTCTAGATAGGGCATTTGATCCTTTTCTTTATTCACTTTGTTTATTCCTTTGTTTATTCCATTTAATATCTCAGTAATGTTTCTTCATTTCAGACTGGTTCTTTTATAATTTCCATTTCATTTTTATGTTTTATCTTTGTTGAAGTTCTCACTGAATTTATCTATACTTCCCAAAGTTCATTGAGCATCTTTATAACCAGTGTTTTGAACTAGTTAGTTTTGACTCCATTATATCTGGATCTCTGTTCTGTTTTGTCATATGGTTTCTGCTTCTTTGTCTTCCATTTTGGCTGCCTTTCCATGTCTGTTTCTAGTACTAAGCAAAGCACCTAAGTCCCGGTCTTATAGTGTGGATTTGTGAAGTAGCTGTTCAATAGCACAGTCCTGAGAGGGGCTCAGCCACAGGCCAAATTTAGCCCAAGCCTCTACCCTCTGGGACCATTGTTAAGATTCAGCAAGCAATCCACAGATGCTGTGCTTACAGTTGCCTCAAAAGGCCATGCCAGAAACTGAGGCCTGCTGCCTCCAGAATGAATCTAGGCAGTGCTCAGCAAGGAGCACCTGACTTGCTGAGGATACACCTGGATGTGGCTTGGGTGGGGCCACGAGTTGGGAGAGATGGGGTTTCAGGGAATCCTCTGGGCAGAGCGACCTCTGTTACCCAGTTTGATGATGCCACAGCTTTGATGGTACTGGGATGGGGAGGGCTCAACAGAGGAACAATGGATATTGCCGGCACTTCTGTACAGAGTGAGTCTCACCTCAGCCCTCACTCTGACAATGTCTTCCTGTTAGTCCCTGGTGCCCCCTGAGCACAGCCTAATCGGCACTGGTGCTCAGAGTGAGCAGGTCCATAACTGCGAAAATCTGATTGCGGACGCGGCCCCTTTAAAAGGTGTCTGCCGCTGCCGCAGCCTCCGGCTCACTCAGCTGCTCTGGACCGGGCAGCCCCGCATCCTCGCCCCGTCCCACCTTCTGCTGTTGCAGGCAGCTTTTTTGGATTTCTCCCTAGTTGTATGGCTTGTTCATTGAGATCCCAGATGATTTTTCCTTGAGGCTGCTGCTTGTTTCCATCACAACTTTGATTTGGTCACCAGAGGGATGAACAGAGCCTCTGTCATCTACACCATTTTTTTTTCTCCCTGGGTACTATTTTTTTTTACTCTTGAACAATCTGATAGGTAGAAAATGGTGTCCCATTTTAATTATCCTTCTTTAATTCTAAGTGAGGCCAGGCATCTTTTTCATATTTTTATCTGTTACTTAGTGTGGACACCAGGCCTGACTGGCCCAAAGTCTGGCTGTGATCCAAGGTCTGGCTGTGCTCCAGGCCCACGGCTAGGAATAGAACCCCAGACTTAGAAAATATGTAAACCTACTTCAGTTTATTGCATCACGCACGTGTGGCTGAATGCCACTTCTGTACTCTGCTCTGTGAAGAGCCATGTGGTCCCCTGGAGAAGAAGGGGAGCAGGATAAGTGCACACAAGACGCGTGCCCCGTGCAGTAGACTGCACTCCCCAGTGGAACTGCACTTCCCAGCAGAAGTGGACTCCGCACGAGGAAGTTGGTGCCTGCCGTCTCATCCTCATGTCTGCCTCTTGTGCATTCTTCCAACTGGGCCTCACATTCAAAGCTCCTGGGTCAGCTCAGCAATACCCTGACCCTGACCCTGATACTTGGTCTTTCTTCTTTAGGAAATTGTTCATGTTTTTTACCTGCCATTCTACTGAGGTGTTTACCTTTTCTTTAATTTGTCTAGCTCCTTATAAAGAAATGACTATCGTATAGGTAGTAAAATTTTTTTCCAAATGTTCTTTTTTTTTTTAATTTATTTTTCAACTACAGTTATAGGTTTACCACATCGTGATTAAACATTTACCTTACAAATCTAGTACTATCTGAAAACATACATAGTAATTACAATATTGACTGTATTCCTTACGCTGTATTTTACATCCCTGTGACTATTTTTATAAATGATAATTTGTACTTCCCTTTCATCTTTTTCACTCCTAAATTTTTCTTTAACTTTATAAACTTTCTTATAGAACTGAAAAATTTTATGTAGTCAAATCCATCAATATCTTTCATTATGGTTTATAAGCATTCTTGTCATAGGTTATATGCAACAATCAGGATAAAAACTGATTAGGTACATATTTTTAATGAATGCATGATATATGTTTAAATGCATTAAAAATATAAATATACCAAAATATTAGTTATTAGCTTTGGTGTCAGACTGCAGATCATAATTTTTTTCTCTCTACTTTTCTACATTTTCCAAAGTATTGCTAATGAACACAGTATTGTTTTTAAGAGAAAAAAAATTTTTTTAAGAGAACAAAAGGAAATAAGTCCTAGAAAATGATCTGAAAATTACATATAAGCAAAGGAGCTTAGGTTAATAATCCATCAGGAGTCATGGGAACAAAGTTAATACTGGCTGCTTCCTAAGGATTTGAAAGCAGCTTGCCCACGAAGCTTTTTTTAAGTAATTAAACAAACAAACAAACAAACAAAACAAACAAATAAAAACTAGGAAAAGAACTGAAAAAAAAATTGAAAGCAGAACAGTTTAAATGGATCCAGCATGCTACATTTTCCAAAATTCTATAACATAGAGTACTTATAAATTATAATACATGTAAGTGTATTGCTAATTTCAACACAAATATTTCCCAAAACATGTAATTCCTCACCTGTGAGCTGTAAGACTTAAAAAACCTTCTCTTCAGGATGCTCCCACTTGGACATCGGAGGAGCAACAGTAACTACCTGAGGAATAAAAATGTTCAGATATGAATTCCAATCCACTGCTCTTTGCAATCTAAAATTACTGCTCAAGTGAAACATCTGTAATTATAAAAGCTCGGGTGGGGTTTTGTATGAATTAGCTCTGGTAACAGACCAACAAAGATGCAGATAAAATTAACTCTAAACAGAAATAATTCTTCTGAAACTGAAAAACATCTTCCTACTAATTGAGATCAGTGACAGAGCCTTCCAGAGGGGGCACCAGAGACTAAACGACTCTGCCCCGTAACGTGCAGACTGCTGTTGTGCTTCAAAAGTTACCTACTAAACCAAGATCCAGTGCCACCTCACAGTATACAGCAACAGAAACATTAGATTGGAAGTAAACAAAAAGTTACCCTGTTCACTTTATCACTGTAGGCTGTGCCCCATGCCTACGTCACCTAAGCAAATGAGCTAGAGTCAGTCCTGGCTGCTGGGAGCTCTGAGGCCTCTCCTGGGAGCAGTCTTGCTTTAATTGTGTTACATATCGAGTTTCCCCATAATATTTCCTTTGATAAAACAGTGAAACAGCTAAAAAGACCTTGCAAACTGCTAGTACGTTAAGAGACATTCCAAAAAGAAAAGATGATGAATTAGTCATTTATTCTGATGTTTACTATTTACCTGTCAAGAAACCCTTTCTTATGGTTAACATTATCATAACTGTCTTGGGAGTTAATGTGGGCATCATATGGAAATGGTGGTTTCACAGCAGCACCTACCCCCTTCAGGAAAACCATGTTAGAAAATATTTCCATTCAAGTAGGTAAGGTATTTGATTTCCATCCAAATCAGTGCAGTGTTGAGCCCTGTTATTATTCTACTAAAGAAAAGTTTTATGATAAAACAACCCACAAAATAACTGAATCACAGACTAAAAGCCAAGTTTGCTTATTTTTAGAAACAATAAAATTTAACTATTACAGTGAAATTTCATTCAAATTTTAATGATCTGATAGGATAATTAAAGCCAAATGCTGTGAGAGAAAATAGGGTTAAAATATAGTAAATTAATGTTTTTCATTATAGTTAGATAAATACTCGAAAGAAATAAACTATCATTGTTTGACATCTAGCAATTGTTCTGTTAATACAATTACTGTGACAGTTGGTTGTTCAATCTTCTTAATATTATTGACAGTATAGTGGAATAATGGGTAAAAGGTCTGAGACACAACCCAAACTGGAAAGTAAATCATTGTCTCAAACATGTTGTTAAATGATATCTAAATTAAAAGTGGCAGCAGTAATTAAAATTTGGTCCTCAGGTACCCTTAAGATGGAATAAGATAGCATACAATAATGAAAATAGTTGCTGTGGTGATATGGTGCCATTATATGAAGATTTACAAAATTATTTTCAAATTATCTTAAATTATAGAGTTACTGTCTTTTTTATTTAAAAGTAGAACAGCAACATATGATGAATATTCCCTTGTGAATTCAAGATCATCATGAGTTATTTCCTCCTCTCATTTAAAAAATCTTATCATATTATTTTAGAGCTCTATGGATAGTTGTAATATTAAATACATAACAGACACTAAAAAATTAGGGTGTACTGCTAAAGAAAGAATGTTAATTATGTTTCAGATCCCTCCCTTCCTTATCAGAAATCCATGGTAGTCATTAGTTCCCTCCTCTATTAGTCTGTGTTTAAATCCAAGCAGGCTTCTACTCTTAATAGAAATTTTCTCATGTGTATACACAACACACACACACACACACACACACACACACATGCACACACACATAGTGAAAGTTTCATCTGGTTCTGTTAACCTTTAAAATGAATTTTAGTCCCTTCTAGCATTACAGAATTATAAAAAAGTCCCTTTATTCCGTGGGTAACACCATATATTTAATAGGCCTAACTTTAACAAAGAAATAGTTTCCTGAAAATGATAATTTCTAGTATTCCTAAAAGTAAAATTATTTTATATATGTACTCATAAAACAGTTATATAGCTTAAAGATCAAAATATATTTGTTTCGCTAGGGCAAACTTTATATATGATGATATGTAATGATTATAATACCAGAGCACAATTTTTAAGTTGACAAAACAGGAAATAGTATTTTGCAGAAAAATTGGCTATAATAAGGGGAAAATCCAGATATAGAAGAGTCTGGAGGGAACAGACTAACTGCTCAGAAACAGCTCTTTAGATCAATAGTATGATAACAAGATCTAGGTCAACAAAAACAGGAGATTCATTGAAAGATGGAATGGGACATTTATGAATAGTTACTGGGAAATTAAGAATTTTTGCATTGGCTTCTTAGAAATCTATGAGCAGTAGCAACTGTACAGATGAAAAATGTCTTGCCTAATGATGACTGATAGAATGAAAATATTTAGCATTTCTTTATTAGTGTAGAATACACTGTAAAAGTATCATGTAGTATCAACTTATACATTAGTGGCATTCTTAATAAAATTTCACTATAAAAGTTGCTTGATCGATTAACACTGTGTATATATTTATATATATATGGTGCATATATTTTACATGTGATTCTCAGGTAACAGTTATTTATAATTAATTGTTTACTGTATTAACCAAAAACAGAGTAAAGAGGACCAAAAATCAGAGCAGGGATAAGAAAATAGGGTTACAGTATTGTTTATAGAGTGAATGAGGGAAGAGTACTGGCTTCAGCCAGGAGATCTGGGTTCTTTCGGCAGGCACCTCGGACTCTTAGCCTGCGACTTCAGCTTCAAGTGAGGAAATGGGATGAGATAGTTATTATTTAGGTTCATTCTAGTTCTAAAATTCCATTACTCTCACATACACTTTAATGAGTGTAACAACATATCACCTAACAAATATTGGAAAAGGGTAAAGAAGAAACAAAATGGAAAGACTATAAATAACTCTTACAAAGAGGAGAGCAACATCCACTTCCTCTGTGGCAGAAGTTTCTCAACCTTTTTAGTGTCACAGATCCTGAGAGTCTGACGAAAAACACCGCCTTTTTACTAATATAATCACTAAACGGTACAGTTTCAAAGGATTCACTGACAATCCGATGTCTATAATCCATGCACCTTCAGTGACAAACTGCTATTTTGTAGGAATAATGTCATGTGTGTCAAAGCTAGAGTAAATTCATAAAAGGCATTCCCTGTCAAACCTGAGCTATATTTAATTACTCCTGTATTATAAATGGTTGTCGTGGATATCAACCCTGAGCTTGATGAGAAGTGAAAATGTAGAAGGATCAGGACAGATCTATATCATGGGCATGAATTTATCTGGTATAACGGAGAAATTTATCTGGTATACAGGGAGAAACTTTTAAAAAAAAAAAAAAACATTGTGCTTCTCATGGGGGTTCACTACCTGCATCATTCATTTCATGATCTCTATTTCTATGTGACTTTCAGATTTTCCTGACATCCACAGTACTGGACTTAAATGTTACGAATGTGTTGACAATGGTTCAATGCAGAGTAGGGGTTCAGACTAACTCTGCCCCCTAAACAACAAACTACCCTTTAATTCAAACATCTATAGAATAGGTACATTCTTCATTTTCTCTTTTTTAAGAGGAAAACTAAAATTTGAAGTTATCTGCCTATTTTGATTCTATATTAATAAGTAACTTATTTGCTGACTTGAAATTTTGGAAAAGCCCATGTATCTTATCTCTGCCTGATGCAGCTGGAAGGCTCTAAGCTCTAAAAAACATACTCAGCAAACAGCAGGCTTCCAAAACAGGATGTGAGCTTAGGAGTTTGACATTACACCATATTCAAAACAAGACCTAATTATAGTGCAATTACTTAAACACTTACACTGTCTATACTTTCTAAACCCAAACTTAGATGAGCCCTAGTTAACGTTAAAGGAAATATAAAATATATTTAATTTTCAAAGGAAAAAATCAGCTTACTTCTTTAGCTGTTTCAGGAGGTTCTTCGGGTAAATCTGGAACCTGAAGAAAAGTAAATATTAGTAACAGGAATGTAAACATTTCAAAGGAGAAAGAAATAATCTCAATGAGAAAAGTTCCTTTCAATACAAAATTTAGACACATCTAAGTTTATTGAAATCTTTTCATTTCAGATAAACTTATAAGAAGTTTACAATGAGAATAAGAGCGAAATTCATAAATATTTTTTGGTAAGCAACTTTGTGCTTACAAAAGATCATAAGAACAGGATTTTAAATGACAGCTACCAATCTATACACACTTAAAGAATTTTGTTTCCATGAGGTTCCAAGATACTATATAAAAATATACTATTTTAAGGATAGAGGAAAATAAGATCCCACAATTACTTAGGTTCATACATAAACACATTTTAAGTTGAATGTATATTTTTCTTCACTCGTTCTTCTAGAGGACTGGTTAGCAACCATTCTCTTTGGTGGCTTGCCTGCCATGATTTACTCAGTGCTTCCCTATTTTTCTTAATCTATTAAAAAAACCAGATGTTCAGACCATTTTCTCTCATTAAAACACTTGTCAAATTTCAATTTCACCTCGAGGAACACTTTTTATTTTTTAATACCATAGACTCCACATTTTATAACATTTTATCTGACAAACATTAATTGCATTTATTAAACAAACCATTTGTCTTCATTTGGTATCAAAGCATGTGATGGTCAACCAAAATTTACCATCAGCATGAGCTAATTTGTGCTCTTAACAAAAAACAAAGAATATTGAATTTTTAATTAGTCCATACAGTTCATTAGATCTTTTTGAAATGTTAGAAATACTTCAGTGACCTGATCCCCATCCTCAAGCTCCATTAAGAGACCAGGAAAACCTCCGACTAAGAAGCAATACATTTGAAAACACTCTCAGGAAGTAGATAACCCACCAGCTTTTCCTAAGAGTTAATAAAAACAGATTTCTTATTTCCAATCTTTGCCAGCTCCAAATTTAACTTAAGAATTAAAAATTTGAAAAGAAGGAATCATAAAAGCTGAGCACTGTTCCAAAGTGAGTGGTTGCTAATCCATTCCCTAGCAGGGCTGCTGAGGAAAATAATATACTCATGTTATTACCCACTCATTAAATATGGCTTGATCATGTCTTAGCTACCAAAAGGAATGTTTCCTTGATAAACATTGTTTTTCAGTTCTACATAACCAAATTACTGCCTTAAAAAGAACTGAATCTAGTATCTAAACATAGTATCATTTATCTTCATAGATTCCTTCTAAGTTTAATTCAGAACATTAATATTAAGCAGGAAAAGTGATTCTTAATTAAGTCTGTATTCATAAGGTAGTGGGAAGACATCTGGATTAAAAGCCAGTCCTATTCTTCACTCAGTATACCACCTCACCCAGAGAACAATATTCCTACTGTACACTGATACAATGCAGTGAGTAGGCTTTGTATAACGAACCTCCTTCTGCATGGGCTGTTCAGCAGGTGGAGAAACTTTGACTAAAGAATTAGGCAACTTCCGTCTCCTTGCTGCTTCTCTGTTTGATGTTTCAAAAGATGTCTGACTCTCATTTTCAACCACCAAATCTTCATCACCCTGGTCAAAAACAGACAGTTTCTAAAGAGATGCTTTTATCAACTTTATTCAAAATGGTTATTTCTTTTACATGATGGCATTTCAGCAAAAACTATAATAGTCATTATTAGACCCAGAAAATTAAAGCATTATCTCCTTAGACAAGAAAACACAGAGCTTAACATCCTGTAGAAAATACCCTTATTCTGTTCTGGGGTTCCCTCTGATAGATACAAAGCTGAGAGAGACCTTTCCATTTTAATTGACCCCCAAGTTTTTCAGTAGGATGGAAAAAAAGAAAAACATCTCAGTAAAGGAAGCAAAGCAGTGCAAGGAATTATGCCTTAAAATCCTATGAATATAGAACATATATGTAAAAATATATGTCTATGTATATGGCTGTGCAAAACTTTCATAACTGAATGCAGCCTTAGTATCTTATTATATAGAAACGTATTTTGGTACTCAAATTTAAACTTGGGGCTTCCATTTGAATCGATCACTTTAGGAGGCAAAGGATTTTATTCCAAAAAGCATAAAGATTATTTCTATCAATATTATCTATTAAAACTTTTTCCTTAGCAAGATAATTCACTTCAGTGTCAAATTCTCAAAGATATACTTTTTAGTTCACTAATACCTTTCTTCGATATCTACTGACCTTGTAAAATTTCTCTTTATCAGACAAAAATGGCCACCATTTTGGTGAGCTGTTTTCCCCTTCCTTTATCCTAAGAGAAGTTGATGGAAGGAGCATGGAGAATGGGAGTCAAGAGATCTTGATGCTGAACAATTAACTGACCGAATTTAGGCTGCCTCACTGCAAACTATGGGTTTGATCAGCTCAGCTTATGGATACACTTTCTTTCATCTCTAACATTCCAATTCTCATGTTCTGATGACCCTAAGAGCCTTTATAACACCACCAATGGTCTATCCTGTCCCTGACTTTTTGCTACACCTCTTCCCCCGCGCGTGCGCGCGCGCACACACACACACACACACACACACACACACACTTATTAGGTTAAAATACAGACTAATAGTGCCATGAAGACAAGCTGAATAGCAAGGGCAGAATGACTAATTCACATTGTGACCATTTCAGAAAGAGATGTGGCAGGCTGAAATCAGTGTTTAACACCACAAAACTGAACAGAAGACAAACTCAACTCAGAAATAAAATCAGTACATAGCAGTTGCACTTTACCTTCCTTGTCTTTCCCATTAATTTTATTACTCACTCTTGATTTTTACCATTATAAAATGAATAAATATTGATTCTTCTTCACTTTAAGAATCATGTTTACTTTTACTGAATCATTTTCTTTATAAGATAGTGAAAGGTACACTGTAAACAGAAGGAAAAAAGTCTTTGGGACAGAAATGATCTTATACATAAAAACTATTAAGTTTTATTCTAAAACCTTAATTCCTTAATAAATATCCTTTTTCTCTGTAAGAAAACTTAAAATTGTGAACTGCCATTAGCAAATAACAAAATTCCTACTCAATGCCAAAGGAAAAAAGAGCCAAAGTTAATTTGGCTATACAAAAACAGATCCAAGCAAAATGAGCATAACGTGAGCTTATATGCTAAAGATCCTTGAAGAAAGATCTAAATTCCCTCATATAAAATACAATGATATAGTCAACAGTTTTCTTAAAAGTTACCTTATATTAGAGCTTTTCAAGGCTTTAAGTTATGTGCTCTTAGGCACCAAAAACCACACACAAACATCCTGAATAAAAACTGACGTACAATCATTATTAATAAAGACACCTATAAAAAGACTTGACAGTTTAACATCATTTGCAATTTTAAAAAATCACTTTACATGTAAAAGGAAACTCAAGTACTAATGGAATTCAAAATATAAAATGGAATATTTTCTAACCCCAAGCTTATGACCGTTGCTTAACTTCCAGGTTTCACCCATCATCTGATAAAAGCGCTCTTCCATTTTTCCATTTCATTTCCTGGTGCGGTTTTAGAACATTCTCTATGTATCTGCTGGCCTGTTCAAAAAATAAATTAGATGTTTTTACCATAAGTTAACATTCCTAAGGTTGTACATTGTCTATAAAGTTGTAAATAAGAACCAGGTAAGAAATTGTGTTTTCACACTAAATTTTGGCAAAAAAGCAGCATCCTCCATTTTTGCATCAGTCTCTTTAAATTTGGATTTATACCTAAGGTAAATGTTCTATACTTATGCTTTTATGGTAGTCTGCTTTTATCTCCTTTAATGTGTTTTCAGTGCAACAAAAATCAAATAGGGGCTAGGGATACAAAGATGCCTTCTTAGGAGCTTAAAGTTGGGGCGGTGTGTTTCAAGGCATAATTATGCCCAAGGCAGGAACTCATTTGGAAGAGCATTAATTGAATAGCTCAATCATAGTAAAGTAGAAAATATTTTTGGAGCTATTTCAAAAGAAATGGAGATTCTGATTTCAAGATGACAGAGTGAAATTTCTGCCTTCCTCCCTCTTGAAAATCACCCCAAAACAACCAATAGAAACCCAAATATTATCGCTGATGAAACAGAAATATTACAATCCTCAAACCACTATACCTGAGGGCAGAAGGAGGAGTGGTAACTGATGTAACAGAGTGGGAACGATGCAACCTAAGTGCTTGTAAAGGAGGATGACAATAAAGAAGTAAGCCAGTGCACTCCACAGACCTGCAACAGCTCTGAAGAGACACCAGATACCATGGCAGCAACATGGTAAAAATAGAGGGTGATGGGGAAGCTTATGCATCAAGCAAGCAATGATGAATATGTTGTGAACCAGGAATGATGACAACTCCAATTTGCATCTGAGGTTCTTAGGGAAAAGGATCGAAGGAAGACCTATTAGATCCTCAGACCCACCCTACCACATATAGACAGGCACAGAAGGTTTATTCTTTGGGAATGTGAAACAGACAGGCTGCAGAGTCACAGATCCCAGGTCAGTGGAGGGCAGGAGTGCAAACTAAAACACTATGCATAGACTCCCCAGCTGCCTTCCTACCTGACTCAACTGCTGGTAGCCAGGCTCCTTCTCTAAAGAAAGTGAACTGCAAGAGGAACACAGAGATGTTGACAAAGCTAGATTACTCCTCAGTCACCTTACTATTAAATTGGTGTGCACCCTACACCAGCATACAACACTTCAAGCTCTGCTCACATATACAGAAATTCCAATTTAGCTTTATTTTCCATTTCCACTGAAGTATAACTTATAAACAGTAAAGAACACAAAACTTAATGAAATTTTACAAATGCATACACCATCAGTTAGCTTCTTAGTGCATCATTCTTAAATCTGAAAAGACAGAGAGCCAAGGACTACCAGATGATTAAGGAAAGCCTCCAACATAAAAAATAGAGACAGAAATTAACAAACAGGAAAAAAGGAACTTGAAAAGCCACACTGGAATTTTGAGAATAATGGTGCAATACTTCAAAATTCCAAGATTTTCAACCTGTAATTCAATGCAAAATAAAACTATCAATCAAGTGTCAGAAGACAAAGATCATCTTTTTTAAATACAAAGACTTAAAAATTGTATGTATCATCGGACACAAATCTGCACAGACCGCACTTCACCATGCACAAAGGCTATACTGTGCACATTGATTTATTAATTTTCCTTTGTCCAAAGAGAAAAGACAGAGTTAATAAAGTTTTTTGACTTTTGCCAAACAAAAGAATCCCACTTTCACATACCCTTAGGAATTACATATGCCAGTTAATATACAATTAGCATATAGATGGAATTATAGTTTACTAATAATCATGCAAGGCTTTAAAATTAACAATTACTTACACAGAAGATAACATTAAACTTGATTAGTTCAAATATTTACAAGAGATCTTAAAAATCTTGCAAGGATACTTTCATTGTACTAAATTCAGATCAGGTAGTTAGAAATGTAATATCCACACACACTCCAAATATGAAGGATTTTACTTTTGTGATTTGCTTTCAGCCTTTACTTGGTTACTTAAAAAGGAATAATATATTTGCCAGAAAAATAAGTGATTGATGTCAAAAATTAATGCCCATGTATCTAAGGCCTTTGTAAAGGATTTATGTCTTTAGTTTAGGTGAAAGTCCACAGGAATCTCCTCTTTCACAAAGGTCAGTCATCAATCTGCAACTGCCCAAGTGCTACCTGACAGTTCAAGGTCAAGAAATAACTTAGACAATCATCCACGGTAAAAGCAATTCTTAGCTATTAAAACCTATCTCGGATAGGATGTAGCAAAAGCAGTGCTCAGAGGGAAAGTTATAGCGTAAACACCTAAGTAAAGAAGAAGAAAGATCTCAAATCAAAATTAACTACATATTTTATAAAACTAAAAAAAGAACAAACTAAACCCTAAGAAGCTAGCATAAGGAAGCAAATAATAAAGATTACAGAAGACATAAAAATATAGAGGATAGAATAGAAAAACAATATAACCACAAAACCGAAAATGGTTTATTTGAAAAGATCAAGTTCTTTAACTTGACTAAGAAAAAGAGAAGACAACTAATATCAGAAATGGATGTGGGGCTATGACCCCCGAACTTACAGAAATAAAAAAGATTAAAAGAGATTACTACGTATAATAGTATGCCGTCAAATTAGATAACCAAGATGAAATGGACAAGTATCTAGAAACATACAAATGATCTAAAGTGACTCCAGAAGAAATAGGAAATCTTAACAGACCTAACAAGACACTGAATCATTAATTAAAAGCCAACAAAGTTCAGGACCAAATGGATTCATTGGTGAATTCTATCAAACTTTTAAAGAAGAGTTAACACTAGCAGCACTTTTCACAATAGCCAAAAGGTGAAAACAACATAAATGTCCATCATCAAATGAAAGGATAATCAAAATTTGGTATAGCCATACAATGAAATATTATTCAGCCATAAAAATGGATGAAGTACTGACACATGCTATATGGATGAATCTCAGAAATTATTATGCTAAGTGAAAGAAACCAGACATCAAACATCATGTTATAGGAAAACGTTTATATGAAATGTCCAGAATAAACCATAAACAGAAAACAGATTGGTAGTTGCCAGAGGATGGAAAGGGGTGAGGAGGATGAGAAAGTAACTGTTCAATGGGTATGGGGTTTTCTTTTTGGGGTGAAGAAAATGTTTTGGAGCTAGAGAGAGGTACTGGTTGCACAATATTGTTAATGTGCTAAATGTCATTGAATCGTACACTTTAAAATGGTTAATTTATATATCATATGAATTTGGGCCCAATAAAAAAAAAAATCTGAGTACACAGAAAACAACAAAGCAACAGACCTAAGTCTAAAAGCCTTAGATATTTTTGTATTCTTCCTAGATATACTCTCCAAAAATTATGCTTACCTTTTCACCCTGTGCCTCTTGTTGTTTTTTTCTCACAAGTTTTTGCCTTTTCTCATTCTTCTCTTTTCTTCTAAGACATCAAAACATAAAAGTAAAACCAGTATGAAAAGATCTGTTCTGAAAAAATGGTCCTCTGATATGTATTAATACCGTATGTTATAGTGGCTCCAAGAATGCTTATGCTGGGTTTTTTCTGCAGGCCCCTGATAAGGCTTCAACAGCTCCACGATGTAGCATGGAAACCCAATTCACACATGAAGTGTGGAATACTACACACACTGCAGGCAGGAGGAGTGCCATTTGGTCACCCTTGGACAGGACAGTAAAAGCAGCATGCCTAGATCCCAAAGGTGGAGTTATGCTTAGCAACGCCTATAGTGACTAAACCAATATTAGGTTATAATCCACTGACTGTCAAAAGGAAGGATTTCTGCATGTGTACCTTTTTTATTCTAGGTATAAATTTCATTTAAGTTAATTACATTTCATTATTCTCTTGAGGAATCTTTTAGGAAAATATATCCTTTAAGCTGCCTGGTTCCTTAAAGAGGAGCATTCCTTTCTCTCAACAATTTTATCTCTATGTCAGTAAATATTTCATCAAGTTTATTAGGGAAAGATTAGGGCAGTAAACCACAGAGGAAATCAGAAGGTCCAGTTTGGACACTAACTTCCTATGTGATCAGTCAGACTTTTGGTCTTAAGACCCCTTCCAAACTGATCAAAGAACATAGTTTTCAAACAAATAATAGCAGGGGAGGAAGGGGCTTTAATCCTTAAAGCCACTGAGAACTGACTACTTCTGAACTTTTGATATACTTCATCTTGCAAACCTTTACAAAATAAGGAGGATTAAAAGTTCTAGATAAATCTGTAGTCTGATACCTCAATATCTGATAACAGAGAAAATGGCAAGTGTGTGAGCAAGCCAATTTTACTCATTTAAAAAAAATCTGACAATAATTAGGCACTATACAGTCTTAATACTTATTAGTTTTAGTCTTCCATGATTTATGCTTCAAAATTACAACCTATAAATAAATATACCAAAGTGACTCACACTCCAAAAACATAAAGGTGCAACTTAAGGTTAAGAAACTATCAGGTGCATATTCCTTTATTTATAATACATAGACTACTTGACCTGATAGTTTAATGTATGCAGCGAATATCCTCCTATATCAAAATGTATTTAATACAAAGTTACTAAGAGAAGTTACAATGAGTAATTTAATTTTCCAGTGAGTAATTTGAAGTATGAGAGATCAAATAATTTACCAAAAGAAGAAAAAAAATTCCAAAATCTATAATTGGGAAATCCTGAAATATTCACGTTGTCTTTTAAGTTTTGGTTGAATATATAACCTTTTAGGATTATAGTTTTATTCAGAGTTTGAAAGGGCTATACATTGACATTGATCATTTTCCTTTTATTTATTACATTTAAATAGCAAAATAAAATATAATGCCCCAGATTTACTATTGGCAAGCTTCTTTTCTAATAGGATGTCAGAATGTAGGCATTAGTTTTAGGATTCATCTGAGGCAAATTACAATAGTACAATGTGATTTTAAAAGGCTTCTAACACAAATTTTAACTTATCAAAAAAGAAAAAAGAAAACTAGTAACAAGTATGGTTTCCTTAAATTAAGAGCACCTAACTATACATAAGAGATAAGTGCATAAATAAAAACTGCCAGAATGTAATGAAAAATAGGGTGAAAAGCCTTTAGAGATTAATAGAGGACACATTTACCATTTATAGAATCGTTTATAGCTATATGTATCAAACAGCAGTTAAACTGCATAAACACAATTTAAAATTAGAGAATTTTCAAAGTATTAACTTAGAAATGATATAGTTTCAAATGTATATATAAAGAAAATGTATGATTTCTTATAAAAATGTTGGGATGTATAATCCTTTCAAAATCATGACTGGACGTGGTTCTGTAGTGTAGGTTAGCATGTCTGCTTTACACACAGAAGGTCCTGGGTTCACACCAATGGAGCCATGGTCCATGGTCTATAGCCATGCCACCCTGAACAAGCCTGATCCCATCTGATCTCAGAAACTAAGCAGGGTCAGGACTGGTTAGTACTTGGATGGGAGACCACCTAGGAAGACCAGGTGCTGTAGGCATAAATAAAATAAAAAAATTTTTAAAATCATGATGAAAGTTTTTTTTTTTTAAGGTGAGGCAACCCTTGGCTGACCTCACAGATTGCAAAGCCCTTGTCAGTTTACAATCCCTTAATTTTTATGCCTAAGCAATGACCTAAATTGTAATGATTACCTTGAAAATACACTGTAGAAATTAATGGTAAAATGGTTCTTATTATGCAGGGTTCTCGAATAAAGGAAACAAATTTTAGTAGTAAAGTATAAAAGTGTATAAAAACAATAAACTTACCTTTCAGATAAACGTGGGAAGATTTAAATGAGTTAAGCCATGAGGTAGTCACAGAAATAATTAAAGTAAGAAGAGCAAGCAGTAAGAGAATCCGGCCACACAGCAAAATTATATCTTTAATTCCTTATAAAGGTAAAAAATATATATTAAAATTGAAAATACTTTTCTTGATACTAATAACAACACATTAGAAGATTATTTGTACTGGAAAAGTATAACAAAAGTCATGCAATTGTCTTATAATATTTTGTATAGTCTCCTTTGAGTGCCACAATTTTTCATGGTTATTTACAGAACAAGTTTGCAGAAAACAATTCTAGAACATCTTCTATCTCAGGAATATAGGTATAATCCAAGTGACTGGTGAGACATGATAAATATTATAACTATCACTGATATGTAATACCAGTTTCCTTTCTGCTCAGAGGAGATAAAATTATCCATGTACTTAGGAATTAAACAATGTTGATAATCTAGTTCTGTTTAAAAACAGTCATTCCCACTGAAATACTAAATTCTTATTTCTCACAGTTAAATTATGAAACTGCTTTATTTCTCTATTTATTTGGTCATTTGTAAATAAAATTACTATATACACGTTTGCCTAGAAAAAAGTAAAAATTCAGTATTTGGGTTTATATTTTAAAAACCAAGATGAAAATTAAATCAGCAAAAATAACAAGTGCCTACTTTGTGTAATATAATTTGCTAAATGGTGAAGGAACAGAGACACAAAGTTGAGTTAAAAATGGTTTTAAAAAAAAATGGTTTCAACCCCCCACCCCAGGAATTTTTAGTTTTCTTTTGTAAGTCAAAAATTGCCAGATGGAATACAGAGGAACCATTTTACTAATGTGATGGCACTAGTAGTCTATTAACCAAAAATTAAAGAGAGAATTATATATACGGACATATTTATATTTATAGATTTTTTGCATCACAGCCCGTCCAACTTGCCAACACTACCTGTTGTTTCAGGTGTTGTTCAATATAACATAATTAAATCTGGAGTAACTCGGTCATTATAAAAGTAATTTAATACTTAGAGTATTGGTATTTAGAGAAACCACTGAGTTATGGATTTATGTTGCATAATATTGCTTTTTGTTCTAGTAATCAAGCAATTTGCAATGTCATATGGGAATATAATAGAACTAGATTTGTGTGTGGATCTTTCAAGTAAAAAAATTTTTAATCGATTTTTTTTTTTTGTACCTACACGCAAGAGCCCATGTGCAGGGCACTTCAAAGGATAACTAACACATGTGAGGAACCAGCAGTAAAATATTTAGCTTACGTATAAGTAAATATGTACTGGCAATGGCTTTTACACAGTAGAAAGGACAGGGATATTTTTCAATATGTCCAAAAATATAGCCCAGGTGAATGAACAGGTATGGGAATTCTACTCCCCATCACCCCCAGAATTCAATTAGCAGCTCCAACTAAGAGTATTAATTTGTAACTACCGTTCCACATATAACTAGCTCTATAGCTGTTGAACTGGGATATATGATTGGTAAATAGACTTAAATACTGTTACTGGATAATTGTAGAACCATTATCAAGAAACCATAGTAAACAACCATCATTTCAAAACAGAGGATTCTAGGAGAAAGGAGTTAATTAAAAATGTCAAAAACTAGATGGAGATGCTGCCAGGAGCCCAGTTGCATTTTCTAGAATTTTTGGCTTACTTTTATTAAATTGCATATTTTGATTAGTGCCAGGAATACAAAAACAAATTAGATATGGTCTCTGCCCTCAAGAAGTGTTATTTCCCTTTTGTCAGAGCTGATCACGTAAACAGATCTCCTTCTGCAATCTTCAGTAATCACCTTCTCATTGACTGAGTGACTCAAATGTTAGTGCAAAGTAGAAGATTCCAAATGAGCATAGTAGAGATGGATGCCGGAAAGGGATCAGGTAACATCTTTAATAGGTAGGTGTGAATTTAACGTTTCTGTCATTTGGATAAAAGGTCTTGTTAAATTTCAGTACATTTTGAATTGAATCAGGGGCTTTGGGAAGACCTTTGTATTATTTGTTAAAGCATTTTAATTTCTTATTTCAAGCAAAATTTCTGGGTACCTGACTTCTTAGGGGTGGCAAGGGAGGATTAAGAGAAAATACTAAAGCTAAGTTTCATCATGCTCTCTAACTTCAAAACTGAGTTTAATGAGACAGACATGTAATCTGATCACTTATATGTCCAAAAATGAACTGATTCTCCACAGGTCCACCATTTTTTCTTTCTTTTTATTGTTGCCACTACCAGCTACTTGGGGTTATTCTATCCTCCACGTAGGAGTCTTCTTTAAATCCTTCCATTCCCTCACCCCAAACAATTATCAAGTCTTGTTGATTCTACTTATAAATATCCCAAATCTGTGCACATTTCATGTCATCATCCTAGTCCATGCCATCATCACTGCTCTAGCCCACTTCAAAAACCTATCCTGTCTCACTGCTTCCACTATAGCTTCCTTTCCTAAACATTTTCCACACTGAATAGAGTAACTTAAAAAAAAAAAAAGTTCAGTTAACCTCCCTACATTAGTTTCAAGTGTTCCCACCGCCTACAATTGTAATGCAGATTAGATCATTATAAATAGCATTTAGTGTTTGGCTTATAATAGATATTCAATTAATGTTATCTCGAGCCATTATACCCCTTAATCTCCCTAATCCAGCCACAGGGTCTTCATCCTCTTCCTCCAACATGTCAAAATTCCTAATGTCTGTAATGTTTTTGCCCGGCTTTGAAAAGGGCTGGATCCTTACGTAAAATCTGTTTAGATTCTTCAGGCCTCCATCATATCACCCCCTTTATTTCCTTTTGAGCATTCAACACAATTTGAAAGTAGTGTCTGTGTTTGTTCCTGTGCTTTCTGCGTCGGTCCCCTTACACACAAAACTTCACCAGATCCACAGGGACCTTTTCTCCGATAAGTGCAGTCAGGCACCCCAAGGCGACGGGACCTTGCTACTGAACTGCTCTGCGCCGGAAGAGGGAGGCAGGCGCGATGCAGCCTGGGAGTCGTAGTCAAAGCCGGCCAGAGGCGGCGAGGCTGCGAGACGGTGATTCTACGCAACATCCCTGGGAAAATCACCCGATGTGAGCGCCAGGAGGAAGAAGCGAACGCTTACCTAGATCCGGGATCCCACGCCGGAGCTCCAAACACAAGAGGGGGAGAGCAGAGAGGAGAAAAATGCCAACGACCCCACGAGATGCCATGGTGGCAGAAGTCCCGCCGCTTCCGGTGTTGCCTCCCCTGGGAAAGTCTAGAGCGGAATGGTTCCGTGAGGGAGGGATTTGGGGAGAACTAGAGCCTAGGTCCCTGTCGTTGATCAGACTGAGATAAGCCTGAGTTTTTGAACTCATACTCTGTAGCTTCATATCGGAAGAAATACAAGTCTCCTCCCCACGTCACATGATTTCCGTGGGAGATGGCCACACTGGCTGCCCGCCGAGCCAGGTCCTATGGAAGAAAAGCTTGAGCTCTAGCGTGGCGACTCCCTGGAGGTGAGGTCGGCAGCACCTGCCCTTCGGCCGTCAGACTCCGTGAAAGCTGTGAAAAAGCTGTCAACAGTAAAATGAACTGGAGGAGAACCTGTACGGGCAGTTGATGTCAGTAAGAGGCAGCCTGGCTCCTTGACCTTGTGTCTGTAGTGGATGACTGTAGGCTTCTGGGTCAGAGCTACTAAGCACCTCTCTTCTGAAGCACCTTTAAAATAATAATAATCATCATCTCTAACGGTTCCTATCTCCTTCCGTGTCTCTGGTGCCTGCGGGAAGACGATACAAAAGTGAGGTCTGGCACCTAATTCCATAACCTGGAGACCCGCT
Source organism: Eonycteris spelaea (assembly GCA_003508835.1). Taxonomy (NCBI): domain Eukaryota; kingdom Metazoa; phylum Chordata; class Mammalia; order Chiroptera; family Pteropodidae; genus Eonycteris; species Eonycteris spelaea. The sequence continues at coordinate 6,064,391 of PUFA01000043.1, read as the reverse complement.
ACCCCTTGTTCAGCTCCTTAGTTTTGCCAACAGGTTATGGTAATGACTGAACTTAGCCGCACAGTTCTATGACCTCATTGCCATCCCATGACTCACCTCTGTGGCGCTTCTGCCAACCTGCGACTCAAGTTATGGAGGGCTTCACAACTTAAAAATTTTCATGTTCTAAAATTTCATTTTCTGACCATCCATCAAGCCTTCCACCTCATCCTTAAATTTAATTCAGCTAACATTAATTGGGTCACACAATTTGCCTAATACTCTAGAACTACTGGGGATTCAAATATGTGTAAGTTACTGAATTGGCCCTTTAAAAACTGAGTTTAGTGGGAATGATAGCCCTGTAAACATAAATATGGTGCCTGAACACTGTAATAGAGATACCCCAAGGTGCTACCCATCACCAAACCTACCCCGAGGGATTTAGGCTTTCCTAAAAGAAATTGTTGTATCCGCCAGCCCGGGAAAGACACCCAGACCACCAGAAATCAGTGAGTTATAGGAAACGCACTATTCAGCCAGCTGGGTCTGCCAGGGGTACGCAGACCCCAAATTAAGCAACACCGAAATGTAGAGGTACAGGGTTTTTAAACCCCAAACCCCATTCTTCATTCCGTGTGAACACAAAGGTCTGTTTTTCTTCTGCTTACTACCTGTCAACCCACAGGTTGGTTGTGCAAACGGGTGTACAGAAACAGAAAGCTTATTGTTAGAATGTTGTGGTCCCATGGGTGATAGCCTATGTTCCTATGAGTGATAGCCAAGCAGTAATGTCCAAGCAGTAATTTTCCAGCCAGCACAAAATTACCTAAATTGTGTTGTAAAGATTAGGAAAAGGGAGTAGTGGGAGGACAAAAGGGAGAATGGAAGTTCCAAGTTTAGGAAACTGTATGCAGACTTTAACAGTAGTTAAAATATTGCAGTTTAAAGACTGGATGGATGTACACATAGGTAGGCTGGGGCAGGGTCCACAGAAAGAACTTCATCTGAAAGTGAAGGTGCAAAATCTGAGAACACAATCTGAAAACCAAGGTGAGGTAGGTAATATAAATTATAACATGACATACCAATTAAGTAATTATTATTCAGAGGTTCTCATTTGTTGTCTGCATGAAGATAGGAAAGAAAGGAAGTTCTAAAGCTCTTAGTATCTTCATTTTGATGTGATTTACTTCTTTTGCTATTTTTTTTTCCTCTGGCTTCCTATGTCCTTAATATAATCTATAGATGGCTCTGTCAGGACAATAAAGTGGGCACTCCTGAGTATTTCAGATTTGCTTGGGGTCTTACCTATTTCCCAAACTTCGTTGATTGTGAAGTTTCTTCACTGCAATCGTCTGAGGCTCACTCCCCCTAAAATACCACCAGAATAACTTATTCTAGTAAAACCAAGTGTCTCCCTTACTACATTAAGGGAGAACACTATTTTGACATAATTTTAGTAGTGTCCCAGAGGAGAAGTCAAGGGTGCTTTTAATAGGGCTTTTAGAGTTTAAGTTTGAATAGTTTAAGGCAGCCTTTTCAATGTGGGTATCTCATTGGGATTGGACATAGTGTATGGTATAATACTATCCTCATAAGACCATCCAAACCTGTAGGGAATTTTTATAAGACTTAATTTGAGCCAAACTGATGACATGCAGGGAAGCAAGATCACAAAATGCTTCTGAGAATGACAGTTTGGCAGTTCTTTTTATCCATTTGGAATTAAGGTGAAAGAATGTAAGCCTGAGAAATCTCTATAATTGGATTATAGTAGAGTTAACAAAATTATGTGCTCTCTGGAGGGTGGTTACACCTCCGCCTAGGAGGGACTGAAAAAGAGGATATCTCTGGAATTCCAAAGGTGTGTTAACCTAGGTTCAATAGAACACTAGACAGGGCTTGCTCAAAAGCAAAGATAAACCTACTAAAGAAGTTATAGGCCTTGGGTGTGACCACCCACCATTACCTGCCAAGTTAGGAATTTGTGATCAGATCACGCTGTGAGGTTACTTTCTGTCACTGAACTTGTCACATTTTTATGAAGCCCCTTTTTTGTTCACAGCAATTAGGAGAGACGTCAGAAATTCTTCCTGAGTCTTCTTTTTTGTCTTAATAATAACCAGCTTAATATCTCAATAAAAAGCATATTTTGGGTGCCAAATTCTGCTCCCCCACAGTTGCTATGAACATTTATTTGTAAGTTCTAGGTGAACTTAAGTTTTCATTTCTGTGAGACAAATGCCCAAGAGTGCAATTTTGGGGTCATATGGTAAACACATGTTTGTTTAGCTTTGGGAGAAAATGCCTTATTTATTTTTCAAAGGGCTGCATCATCTTCCTACTAGCAATGTATGAGTGGTTCAATTTCTCCACATCCTTTTTCACGTTTGGTATTATTGTCACTGTATTTTATTTTAGTTATCCTGGAAGATGTGCAGTTATTTCTCGTAGTAGCTTTCTGTTTCCCTAATGATATTGATGACATATTTGGTATACTTATTGGCCATTCATTTATCTTCCATTCAAAGTATCTGTTCAAATCTTTTTAACTGCTGTTTCTCTTCTGTGTTAACGAAGTGTAGGGGTTCTTTTTATAACCTCAATGCCAGTCAGATACAAGTTTTGTGAATATTTCTCTCAGCCTATAGCTTACCAATTTTTTTCTTAATGATGGTTTTTTTGATGAGAGCTTTAAAAATTTTGAAGACCAATTTATCAAAGATTTTTCTATTGATTATTGCTTTCTGTGTTCCATCTGAGAAAGCTTTGCCTATCCTGAAATTGAAGGATTCTTCTGTGTTTTCTTCTAAAAGTTTATGTTTTAGCTTTTATATTAGGTTTATGAAATTATTTTTATAGTTTTCTTCCCCTAAATAATGGGAAAAGATCGCTAGTTTTGAAAGTTCTTCTCTTAGGCTTTATTTCCAACAATTGAAAACTCAAATATTTTCACTCCACACTATGTTTTAGAGAAATCTTGATGAACTCTGTAAGAATTTTGATCAGATGAATGTAACTTAGTGATCTGGTAGAAAATATTTTGTCGTGAATTTGTAGATTAATATTTTTATGTCCCTTATTAACTTGTATTTAAGCATCAATGTCCTTTAGTTTCCTATCTTTATATAGTGATCCATTATAGTCAAATTAAAATATATGACTAAGAATATAATAACTATTTAAAACTGTAACTGGTCTAAATCTCCACAATGGCTTCAGCATTCAGCAACCACAGTGATCTCTCCTTTGCTCTGACTTCATAGCACTCATTGCCTTTTCCATTCATTTGGAATGCCATATTATTCTTACATTGTTATTTCAGTAATGTGTTCTATATCTTAAATTTTCTTTATAGGAAGCAGAGTATAAGTCGTCAACACATTTTTAGGATATTCAGTAGTGAACTTTTCACATGTATATGGACTTCTTCCCAGAGATTCTGAGTGAGGAGCTATTATCAATGCTTCACAGGTAAGTTTCATAAGCCGTGTTTAGATACCGTTGAGGAAGGGAGGGAGGATGAATTTAGGCAAGGGATGCTATTGTTATATGAGGAACTATGATTTAAATCTTATAGACTTGATTTATTCAATCAACAAATATGAAGCAACTACCACACCCCAGGTATTGTTACAGATATTGGAGACATGGCCACAACCACAACAGATAGGATCCCTGCTTGGTGTAGAGATGTACTCTAGTGTATTACGGTTAATTTCATGTGTCAGCTTGGAGGGTGTTTTGTTCTGTAAACACTTATGGAAATAATAGCACATATTTAAATGCGGAATAGTAACATTGTTTTTTCTAAAGCTTTTTATGATCTTTCTCATCTTCTGATTGCAAAATACATGTAAAACTATTTGAGATCAAAAGGGCCAAAGCTATTCAGCACATATTTGATTTCCTGCTAGATGTGTCTTCTGAAGTAGTGTCCAGTTTCCCAACAAAGCAGACTCGCTATTTCCCTCAGAAAGATTCCTTCTCCTTATCATAAAACTTTTTAAATCTTTCATTCAGTTATAGTTCTTGTTCTCTGTCTCTTCCATATTTATCTTTTGCCCCAACATTAAACACTGACATTGTGTAACAGGGTAATATGTATATTATTTCTTTCCTCATATTATTTTTATTCTCATAAATAACTGCAATTATCTTCCTGTATGCTTCATGAGAAACACATTTCATTGAGCAACTGAAAATGTGCAAGTTTTTTTGTATACCACTGTTTCTTGTACAGATTTCTCAGATCGTTTATAGAAGTACAGTAGTCCCACTTATCTGTAATTTCATTTTCCACGGTTCAGTTACCTTTGGTGAGCCTGCTGTCAACTGTGGTCAAAAGTATTAATTGGAAAATTCCAGAAATAAACAATTTATAGGTTTTAAATTGCACACTGTTCTGAGCCTTCCTGTTTTATTCCGTATAGGACATGAGTCATCCCCTTTGTCCAATGGATCCACAATGTTAATGCTCCTCACCTGTTAGTCACTTAGTAGCCATATTGGTTATTAGATTGACTGTTGCAGTGTTTATGTTCAAGTCACTCTTATAATAGCCTAATGCTATGTCACAGTGCCTTTGGCATCACTTCATCTCATCATGTAGGCATTTTAGCATTTCACATCATCAGAAAAAGAGTGAGTATAGTACAATAAGATAATTTGAGACACTGCATTCACGTAACTTTTATTACAATGTATTATTATAATTGTTCTATTTTATTATGAGTTATTGTTGTTAATCTCTTATTGTGCCTAATTTATAAATTAAACTTTATCATAGTTATGTATATATAGGACAAAACATAATATATATAGGGTTCAGTACTATCTTGGTTTCAGGCATCCACTGGGGGTCTTGGAATGTATCTCATACAGCATACGGGGGTGGAGGGACAGCAGTACCACTACTATCTTTCTTCTAACATAATAGCTCTTGACTGTAACTTCAAGTAACACAGAGTCGTAATATAAATAAGGCATTATGAGTCATGAATACATTTCCCACAAATTATATAAAAAATGCAGAGGGAGAGATAGTCTACACTACAAAAGAAAGTGATAATAAGCATTCTCCTACAAAAAAAAAATATATCATTTAAAAAAATCTTGGATCTTGTATTTTCACTATAGGACACCATCTATAATTACTTTCTTCTGGTAATAGTTAAGAGGATAGGCTTCAGCATTAAGTTTGCAAGGTTTGAACCTTTGTCATTTACTAGCTGTGTTATCTTGTACAAGTTAATTATCCTCTTTGAGCCTCAGTCTCCTCATCTATAAAATGGAAATAATAGTGCTTGTTTATTGGATTGAGGAGGGGAAAGCATGTAAAGTCTTAGTGCCGTGCCTAATAAAGCTCATAAATGCAACACTTAGCTCAGTATGTATTATTATTTTGACTAATATTTTAGTGTCTTTATGAAAATCACTTAAGTGTCTAATGTTCAAAAGAATATTCTTAATGATGGAATTAAAATGTGAAATTGGAGCTCTGCTGTTTCTCACAAATCATGCTAGTTTATGATGTCATAAGACTGTCACATTGGATGATGATAACTCAGTTGATTTTCATTCTCAGCAGTTCATATCATCCTGAAACTACCTCTTATTAACTGCATTAACTAAAATTGTACTTTAGCTGACATTTTTTTGGTTGAGGAAGAGAAAGTTTAAATAGTCAGAAGTCTTCAAGTGCTTGGGATATGGCTACCTGTTCTCCTTCCCACCTAAGTCAGAAGCAAAAAGGAAACATAGGAAAGCAAAATAGTTTAGTCTCCAATAATATTTTATGAACCTTGGGTTTCAACATATTGCATGAGATTATGCAACTAGGTGATAAAGTTCTTTTCTCCTTTGAAACTAGCAGACATAAACCTTTACTTCCTTCTAGCTAATCTGTTCCTTCCTGTCTGTTCTCAATATTGCTACCTATTACTTTTGCTTCCTATACTGTCAGTTTCACCCTTTCCAGTTCATGTCATGTATTTACAGCGAAACACAACTCTGAAAAATCTCCAGCAACTCTTTATTGCCTATGGAGTAATGTCTAAACACCTTGGGCTGGTTACAACCAAGGTTTTCCAGGACTCCACTCATCTCCATTACCCCCTCAGGCTGCCTAAGGTTTAACCAATCTGTACTGTTCTACTTACAATTTCCAGTTCTTCCAGGTTCATTTCCTCCACTCTGTTTGATGTGCTTATTTCCTTTTTGTCAATCTTCACATTTCACAGATAAAGAAACTGACACTCAGATAGATTAAGTAACTGTCAATGCCTGTGGTGTGATTAGAATTTAAGTTTCTCTGACTCTTTCTCCTAAATACTTCAGTGTGTATCTTAAGAATAAGGATCTTCTCTCATAACCACAGTACAGTGATCATGTTGTGTAAAATCCCAAAAGCTCCAAAAGTCAGACCAGCGAAAAACCAAGCAGTTCACTGAGAGAGAAGGAGAATTCAAAATGTTTTATGCCCACTCCTAGATGGAGTTAGTGCTCTGAAAATCCGGGCAGGTTCTCAGTGGAAACATCCCTTTATAACAGAAAAGCTTTACATAAGCTGATTGGTCAGTTTGAAAATAAACTGTTACATACAGCAGGAGTTGCTATGTAGATTTCAAGTAGTAACATACAGAAGGGAGAGTTGCTATGGGCAACCAGTAAACACAGATTGTTACAGGGAGTGAGAGCCGCTGGAGTACAAACAGTTACATTTATAAGTCGAGCAAGTGCAAAGGAGCTCTTGAAGGAGCTCTTGCATGCAAGAAGCCTATCTGCAGAAAACAAACATATTTACAAAAGCAGAAAGCTGATTAGTTTTTAGTGAAATTCCCCAAATTTCCTCATCAATCAAACTCAGGATATTTCACATGGATACAGTACCATTATATAGGCCATATTTTAAATTTCACCATTTGTCCTTTATAGTAAATTTTCCTCAATGCAGACTCACAGCCACGATCAAGCTTTATTATTTTCATATTTCTTCAATCTTTAACCTGGAATAGTTCTTAGCCTTGTTTTGTTTTTAAGACATTTGATAGTTTTTAAAGGGTAGAGGCTAGTTATAAAATTTCTCTCGATTTTGTTTTTTTCTGTTAACTTCAATTAGATTTAAGTTATGGATTTTTAGCAGGAATACTACATAAGTAAAGTTGTGTACTTATTTTTTAACTCAATAATTATTTTAAATTAATCACTTGTGGACTGCTTGGAAGTGGTAAGAAATGACTTATAGATATTCTTAAAAACTGACTTGAAAAAAAAAACAACACTGACTTGACAGCTAAATTGAATGGACTGTTTCTTAGGGCAGTTCTCATTTTGTCATTTTACAGTTAAACTCAAGGTCCCGATACTGCATCTCTTTCCTGAGCTGTGGAAGCTCTAACTGGAGAATCCAGAGACGAATATCAGTTAATCTCCATTTTCACTTCTCTCCAAGCTTGGATTTGGAGAAATGAAGCCCAGAAAATAGAAAGCGGGATACTAAACAGAGTTGAATCAACACAAAGTAACCCCAAAATAGACAGATGGAACCAACTTTTTAGGTTATAAAATACTCACAAAGACCTTTCGTAATCAGAATTGGCATCGGCCGAAGATGCATTGAGTAAACAGCAGTTATGTAAACAAAACACTAAGTAAGGGATAGGTTCTAGGCCTAGCTTCTCAAATAACCAAAATCATAATACAAAAGCAACCAATAAGTACTAATTTGTAGGGAAACAAATGTAGCAGGTGATGAAATAACTATCTATGTGTAAATACATATGTAGTATATTTTATATATCATGCTAAAGTTGTTATGGTAGAAATAAAATCAAAACACTTTAGAACCAGAAGAAATCACAGAGATCAACTAGTCTAATTGCCCCAGTATATAAATAAGAAAATTTGTGAATAATCATTGCCATTGTGTATTAGTATGAAAAGAATTTTAACTCTGAAGTAAAACAATGGTTTTTTAATATTTTCGACTTTATAGCAGATTAGATAATTACATGTTGATCATAAAATTAATAAATCAAGCAGAATTTTCTACATAATTCAAGTCAGATTTAATAGTTTCTTCACTAATTCTTTGTACTGAGAAAGGGTATTTTCATTGTCTCCATCATTCTTAAGACTAACAACAGACTTTTTGTAATCTTCAACTTATTTAGTACCAAGGAGCTCTTCTTTATTTACTTCCAGATTTTTCTCTGCAGCTTTAATTTGGAGAAGGTTTTCAGGATATTTTTTTCTGAGGAGCTGTTTTTCCGTATATACTCTTTTATGTCTGCTTCAGTCTTACTACTCTCCCATTCTTCAAGTTTTCTAAGACTCATTGTATAAAACTGTTAGCAGAGATATTGCATAATCATAATTTTGTCTCTTTAAAGAGTACCTATCTGTCTTAATGGTAGGTACATCTGTGGTCTTGCAATATAGCTCTCCTACAAGTTTAATAAGTTTCTTCTTTGCATGATCATCTAAATTCAAACTGGAAAGTTTAACTACTCATGCTTTGGGGTTTCAAATAGATGGTCCGGATTAAACAAAATCAACTGTGTTAGTTTCAACTGGAAAATGCCACATTTCTCATCACTGTCTAGTGCAGCTGGCTACTTACTCAATGCAGAAATCTCTAAGAGCTTCACAGCGCTTTTAAAGTGCTACAGGAGTTAAATGCAGAAAATTGAGGATCTTTAAAAGTTCTAGATTTCTGTCCTTTGCCATAGGCACTCACTTCTTTCTGGATAACCCATTCAAACAGGAAGAGATACTGCAGAGAGTTTAAATGGTGCTGCAATAGGGAATCCTGTTTACCAAGCCAGCCTGGTCAACAGCCATTTTTTCTGCTCTGGGAGGTAGTGCCTTTCTTCTCAACGGCCTTTCAGATTTGGATGTTCCTTCTGTGGTACGTGGGCTTGGTCCCTGGGCAAGAGTGGCCGGGAGCACTGTGGTAAGAGAAAGCAGGTAGGGTCATGACCCCTGGCTGCAGGGCCAGCCACCTGGGGAATGCGGCAGCCACCATGTCTGCAAAGACACCAAGCTGGGAGGATAAGCCAAGAGGACAAGCCAAGTTGTGCACTTCTTACTGCGTCACATCATGAGGCGCACAATGACAACTGTCTCATTACTGGCACATTTAATTTGATCACTTGGATAAGGTGGTGTCTGGCCCACTGTAAATTTACCATTTTTCCCTTTGTGATTAATAAGCAATCTGTGAGTACATATTCTGAGACTGTGTAAATAACCCTTTCCTTATCAAACTTTCACCCAGTGGTTTTAACATTCACTGAATGACACAGTCGTCACTATGATAGTTGCAAAATGGTGATTTTTCTAACTCTGTTGCACTTTCTACATTTATCATATGGCATTCTACTGAAGGAAGAACTTACCAATCTTCCTCTGTATTATTTATTTATTTATTTATTTTTTGTTTGTTTGTTTGTTTATTTTTACGCCTACAGCACCTGGTCTTCCTAGGCGGTTCCCCATCCAAGAACTAACCAGGCCTGTCTCTGTGTATTACTTTTTGATCAGGGAAAAACCCAAAAGCTTAATACAAGAATTGGATACCATTCTAGTTGGAGTGTGGTTGATCCTTAGTCCCCATCAGTGTGCTGAGCCCAGCATCTGTGACTGGGACCTTCACTCTTCTGCTTATAGAGCTTTCGGCCTGCGGGAGATCACACCAATTCAAAGCTCACTTATTACTTTTTTGTCTAGTTGGTAGTTTCAGATATTGTAAAAACAACACCCCAGTATCAACAGCTCGGGAAGAAAATGCTTTTGGGTCTCCATCTCTACCCTTTGTGTTTGATCTGTGGATCTTGCTGGGGAGCAGGAGAATCCTCCCTCCCCCACACCTTTCTTTAGTTCTTCTGGCTGGGATAATTATAAATAAAACTGACACAAGACTAGATTAACAGGGGGAAAAAATTTAATACGTGCACATGGCAGCATGACAATATGCTTAAATCATAAAATGAGGCTCAAAGAAATGATTGCACTAGGCACTTTTTTATACTTTTTAGACAAAAATTGGAGAAATAGGACAAAGAAAGTTAGTGCTCATTAGAAAGCAATCTAAGCAAACTTTGAGTAGTCCTTTGTGAGAAATCTGTAAGTTTGGGCTTGGTTGTAAATTAGTAAAGGCATTACAAGGTTTGTTTATACGTGCTTTTCTAAACTTGCAATGTTTGTCTCAACCCTTCAGGAGTGGGGAAGGTACCTATCATGGAGATTTCTTTCCTGCTTTTACGGGAACAGAGAGGGTCAGAGAGTTCTAATTTTTAGGTAATTTTAATTAATCAATATGCCATTGTGGGTTATTTTAGGACAGCCTGCCGAGCCTTGACAATCACAAAACTCGTTATTCCAATGTTTCCCAAACTAAATGTGTTTAGGATTCACCTAAATGCAGGGGAGTGTGTTGTTCAAAGTGTAGATTGCTGGGGTGCGCCTCCCGGGCCCCCTCCCCCAGGTTCCTATTTAGTCGATCTGGGTTAGGGCCCAGGGATCAGCGCTCCAGGTGGTCTGCGGGTCAAACTTTGAAAAACATCAGCTTGCGAAATAATGGAAGGCAACTCTCCCTTGCTCTAGAAGTCAGTGCCACTGGCAACTTCCAAAGTGCCCGCGCCGGAAAGGCTGTGTGAAATAAAAGAGGGTGTTTATCCTTCCAGGCGCCACAGGCTTTCAGAAACCTACATTTGGTTGATACCACTCGGCGGGGGAACCTAGGTGCTGGGAAGAATATGGAGGCGAAGAGACCCCCCGCCCCTCCACAGAGGTTCTCACTTTGGGCAGAGCCAACCGCTCGCGCGGAGGCGCGCAGGTGGACGGCTGGAGAGGAGGTGGGGTTAGGGGCGGGGTCCTGGGGAGCCTGGCCGGGAGCCCCACGCCCCGCCCCAACCCCTCCCCGCGCCCGGCGGGGTGCTTAGTCACGGTGAGGCTGCGCTTGCCCCGGGCCCGCGCCCCCTCCCTCCTGGGGGACCGCCCCGGGGCCGTCCCCCTGCGCGCACTTCCGCGTGCATGGCCCTGCTGCCCCGGGCCCTGAGCCCGACCGCGCATCGGAGCTGGCAGGGGGCGACGCGCACCTTCCCCGGCTTCCCGCTGCCTCAGCCCCCGCGCGCCCACGTCCGCGCCATGGCGTGCAGGCAGGAGCCGCAGCCGCAGGGCCCGCCGCCTGCCGTCGGCTCCGTAACCGCCTACGACTACCTGGTGATCGGGGGCGGCTCGGGTGGGCTCGGCAGCGCGCGCCGAGCGGCCGAGCTGGGCGCCAGGGCCGCCGTGGTGGAGAGCCACAAGCTGGGCGCACTTGCGTGAGTACCGGGTCCCTCCCTGCGCTTCTCGCGCCGCTGTGTCTGCGGTGCTGCGACCCGCAGCCCCGCTTTCTCTTAGGGTCGGAGGGTGGGCTCTTAGCGCTGCGCTTTCGGTTTTCCCACCCTCTTCTGAGCTCAGGATCCCAGCAGGTTTGGAGGAAAAACGTGTAGTAAAGGAGCTTCCCTGTGGCCCCCAAAACTAAACCTGCGTCCGTTCTAGTCCAGATGCAAAATGAGGTAAATCTAACATAAGTTTTCTGCATCCTCACTTCTCAAGGTGCAAGAGTATTGTGTTCCACGCCTGAGCTCATCTCAGATCCATGAAATATAAAACTGCATCTGGAAAAATTGCGCCTCGCCTGCGTGTATGCGGGCCGGGGTATGGGGTATATGCCCTTGAGCAATGTGGATGCGTGTTCTCTCCCTTCAGTTTCAAGGGCAGGACGATTTACAGCCGTGTTTCCCACCCTTAGCTGCACCTTCGAATTACCTGAGGAGTTCTGCTCCCTTGGCTTCTGATTTCATTGGTCTGAGGTGCAGCTTGGCCGTTGGGATTTTAAGAAGCTCCATAGGTAATTCTGAATTGCAGCCAAGTTATGAACCACTGACTCAAAGTTACCTTTCACGTAGGATTTACTATTAAATGAATTCTCAGACCTTTTGCCTTTCCCCCCCTTGTTTGAGGGGGATTTTAAAGCCACCTTAAAAAAGAGGGTTGTAAATCCTGCGATTGAGAAACTATACCTCATTTAAAAAAAAATTATTGCCAAGTTATTGGTGTGGCCTTTTCTATCGCAAGACCTGGGTGAGGTACTTGCCGTTAATATTAAAATGCAGTTTTCAAGAATAACCTGGGATTGGGGATGGGTTCTCCAAATTCCTTTGGAGACTGATGTTTAAGTTCTGCTAAATTGGAAACTTCTGGGCAAGGATGGGTTCATGTGTTTGTGCACCTCTTAATACCTTAACAAAATATCTTGCTCAATAACCGCATATGAATGAATGAAACTCAAAATCAACAGCTACCGCGGGGCTGACTCCCATTGTCCAGTGCTCATTTTTCAAGTTCAAAATGAAAGTGGGAATGAGAAAGAAAAAAGTCCCTGTTAATTATCAACTTGCACCTTGACACTTAGTCCAGATAGACTCGATTAGAAGTCTGCCTCTGCAGAAAGACTGATGGGTGCCACTTAGAGGCCCCCTAGACATGTGGTAAAAGCACTTAACTGCTCAACTTTGTGTACCTCATTACTTTTCTCTGTTTTTCTCCTTCCTCATCAATGCCATAATCTTGTGATATCTGTGGTCATTGTCTGGTTCTCCTGGTATTAATCAAGAAAGGGCTGACCCCTTTTTTTAGGTTCTTGTTAGGAAGGTGAATATACTAAGAGAGAAACTACTGAGCAGACAAAGGACAGCTCAGGACAGTCAGCCATTTACTGCTTCCTTATAGAGTGACTGGCCTTTCTTATCTCATTCTGCAGCAGCAGCTTTTATTTTCTGTAAGCATTGAGAAAAATTCCGTATTTAACATTTTCATGACTTTCCGTTTGGGCTCTTCTCAAACTGGCTTTTGTACAGGAAGGGTCTTTGGTATGCATTGAAAATGAGAAGTTATAACCAATCGATAAGACATGAATTTGGATTTGTTCAGATTCTAGTTATCTGTATTTGCAGTTAATAATAACCTTTTTTAATTTTTTTTTTAATTAAAGTATAGCTGGCATACAGTATTAGTTTCAGGTGCACAACATAGTGATGCAACATTTACATATCTTACAATGTGATCACCACACTAAGTCTAGTAACCATTTGTCACCGTGTGAAGAATAAACTTATATGAGTGATTTTTCAAGCAGGTGGAATACTTGAGGCTTTCTGAGCATATTTCATTTGTTCATGTTTTAATTTCTATTATTTTCAGCGCTAAGTATTTGGATTGGGCTGGCTGAGAGAAAAGGGTAGATAGAAACTTTGGCAAAACAAGTTTTTTTCCTTCAAGGGATTTACAATATAGTTGGAGTGGGGTGGAGGGCAGAGTGTAGACAATCATTTCAAAGTGAGGTGGTCTGAATTAATTGCTGCAGCAATAACAAATTATAGTAGTTGAGAGAAAAGTTGTAATGACCACTTCTACCTGGGCACCATGGGGTGGTTTCCCAAAGGAGATAGTATCTTTTTGAATTTGAATGGATATTTTTTTTAGAGGGCAAAGGCATAGAGGCAGTATATGTTGTGTAATCAAATTTGGCTAGAGCAGAAGATGTCTCTAATAGAAAGTGAGTAGCCAATGGGTAGGTTGTAAAGAAGTGTAGAGTTTTGGGAAATAGGAAACTAGAAGGGTTTTGAGCAGGAGGGTGACACAAAAGTGGTTTTGTGATAGTGGTACTATTGAGAAATGTCCCTTGGGGAAGTCAAATGAAGTTTCTTTAATATTGACTCTCTAACCAGTGTTTTCCTAAATGAAATACATTGTTAGTAAGTGTTATAGTTGTTATCTGTAGTTTCTAAATTTTCCATGAAGTAGTCTAGTAACAAACAAAAAACTGTGAGTTTCTCTTTTTAAGATTTTTGTTGTTTTACACCTTCCTCCATAACAATTTAGATTCGTGGAGTGATAGAACTGCAGGCGATTTTGGAGATCCACTGATTCAGTCTAACTGTACTTTTTTTTAAAAAATGGAAGTGCTAACATTGCTGACAAGCTTTTTAGAGTAATTGACATTTAAAAATTTCTTCTGTATCACTAACATTTTTATCAAGTGCTTTTTTTTAAAAAAAATAAAAAGTAGGAAGCCTGTAATTTCAAGTAAAGGACAGTCCTTTAAATTGAATACTTTAAGCTTGATGAAACTATATGGGCCTGTTTTCAGTTAAGGATTGGACTCACTCAGATCCTTTTAGGAATTTAGTCCAGAACCCTCACTTTAGCACATTGTCAGGTAAAATGTGGTTGAAACCAAACCAAATGTAGTATAACCAGTGGAATTAGCAGAAACCAAGGCTTTGGTTTAATTGTGTGGAGTAATTATGAGTTGATGGACGTTTTAAAGCATTATTCTCAACTACAGGGGAGGAACCTTCTTACTCCTGCTTCTTAAGGAGCAGACATCATTTACTCTAAAAACACTTGATTAAGAGTCTACTACATGGGTCTCCACCCCAGAGTTCTGATTTAGTAGGCCTGGAGTGAAGCCCAGCAGATTCTTTTTGTTTTGTTTTTTTAATTATTTTCAGTTGCAGTATTCAGTTGGCATTCAGTATTACTGTATATTAGTTTCAGGTGTACAGCATAGTGATTAGTCATTTATATAATTTACGAATTGATCCCCCCCCTCACTAGTCTAGTACCCACCTGGCACTGTACATAGTTAATATAATATTGTTGACTATATCCTATTCAGCAGATGCATTTTTAAGGAGCTTCATTCTGATTCTAGTGTGTATGAGTCAGACACAGTGCTGAGCTTCTATGGGAAGTAGGAACTGTGTGAAGACTTTCACCCCATGGAAGCATTAGAATGAATCTGGTGAACCCCTCATAATTGCGGAGGTCAGATGACGATGAATTTGGTCCTAGAGTCATTTATTTCATAGTTTCCTAATTTCCTGCTTCTGAATTAACCAGCCTAGAACGCTTTCCAAGGGTGTAAGTTTTTAAGAAGCTTAGTATGAGATGACTTTACCCCATGTTGTTCTGTAGGCGATGAGAAACTTTTTCTCTGCCTTCTGGGGTCTTCAAATTAAATTGACAGTGGATTAACAGAAGAGGGTTGTTTATACGAACATGGCAGTGTTAGAGAAAAGAAATGAAAAACACAAGGAAGTGGTTAAGCCTGGGAGGTTAACACCAGTTTATAAAGGGTGATAAGTTATGGAGCAGTGACTAAACAAAGTGAAGGTGGTTGGGGCTTCTCGGGGTGGGTAAGTTGTGTGAAGGTAAACTGCATGGGGAAATGAACAAGATAAGGGTTACTGTGCATGTGCAGATTCATCTCAGTGCCGCCTTTCCATCTCCACGGACGAGGGATGTTCACCCGGTACGGGAGAGGAGTCGGGATAGCTTCACAAGGGGAAGTTTATGCCTTGATTTTAGGCAGAAGACAGGGGAGCAGAGAATTCCTCCTGTGACTGCTGTTTCTTAATTGTCTTTTGCTCAAAATAATCCTATGCCAAAGTAGCATATTTTGGGATGCACACTCTTATCCCCTTCAGTTCAAAATGAAAGAAGCAATAAGGGCCAGACTGCTGCTAAATTTCTAATGGATGAACTAGGTTAAGAAGCATGTGTGGCTCTAATAACATGATTCCTCTCTTAAATGAGTCTTTATTTTTCTGGATCAGGCAAAAAAAAAAAAAATTACACTAGGATATTAGGTTAGACATTAAAAATGAGAAATTGAGAGAATTTATCTATCTTCCCAGTAATTCAATTACAGATAAGCAGTTTGTGATTGTCATTTTTTTCATGCCATAAGTTTATTTACACATATATCTAGTATGTTGATTTCAACAATTTGATTCATTTTTCAAGGGGACTGCACCTCTTAAAATGCTCTTCACATCTATTTCATGAATTAACCAAAACACCCTTATTTCTTGAGCAGCTGGTGTCTTACTAAAAAGAAAGATGCAGCAAATGCAGATCCAAAGTACAAAGTCATCATAGCTAGCAACCGCTATTTATTTTCCACTGAAAGTGACAAATTCTTCCCTGAGCCCTCCTCATGGTGGCTCCTATGGACCGCTGAGGTTGAACCTCCGGATGCTCTGTCCCAACAGGGCACTGTTGGAAGCCCTGCAGAAGAAGCAGGGACCCCAAGCTGAGGAAATGGCAGCAGCGCATCAAGTCCTTTTTTCACGACCTTGTTCCCCTAGGGAAGATGGGAAATGGAAGTCGTTTTTGAAGGCAGAAAAATACATGAGGTAATCTTGCAATTCAGTTTGGAGTCTCCAAAAGCTGAATATAGTGCTTCTATCATGATCAAATGATAGAGAGGTTGTCCAAAGCCAAGGCGAATTCGAGCCTTCTGGTAGCTTTGTCTCTGAGGTTCATTTCTTTGCCTACGCAGATGAGGGAACTGAGCTCAAGGAAGGGATCTTTCCGATGTACTGCTCACTCTTTGCGCCACAGCACATGTCCCAGTGTTCTTGCTGCATGTACTGATTCTGTGATAGGTTAACCAGGTTCTTATGGCACAGGTGTGCAGTTCTCGCCAGTGAGAGTTGGTTAGTAAGGATTGATCACTAGCATGAAAGTCATTTATTTTTTACAATTTATTTTCTATTGAGGTATAATTGACGTATAACCTTATATTAGTTTCGGGTGTTCCGCATAATAATTAAATATTTGTGTATTTGTATATATTGCAAAATGATCACTACAAGTCTAGTTAACATCCATCACTATACATACTTATACAATTTTTTTCTTTAAGATTTCTCAGTAACTTTCAAATATGCAATACAGTATTATTTCCTAGAGTCACATGCTGTATATTACATCCCCAGGCCTTAATTATGTTATAATTGGACGTTTATACCTAACAAAAGCCTTCTTGATCATTAACATCACTGGACTGTGCTGCATGGCAGGAATTAGAAAGGCCAGCAGGAAAGCTGGGGGTTTTGATGAGATCAGGGCATTCAGGGTGGTATGGCCATAGATAAGGTGGGAGTTTTGAAAGAGGCCTGAGAAACAGGCTGCTCAGTAGATTGTTTTTGTGTGTGTGTTCATCTAGGCTGAAAATAATTACTTAGCAACATGTAATTCATTGCCTAACTTGGAAGGGATAGTGTGTACTTTGATATATGATGTCTGAACATGCTTTTTTATACGGCTAAACTTGCTTTCTCATTTTATGGTAAGAACGTTTAGCATGAAGTCTGCCTTATTGGAATTTAAGCGTGCAATGCAGTGTTGTTGACTGTAGATAGAGTGTTGTCAGTAGCTCTCTGGAGCTTATCCTGAGAAACTGAAATTTCATACCTGTTGATGACTTAACTCCCCATTTTCCTTCCCCCAGCCCCTGGCAACCAGTGTTACACTCTTGACTATGAATTTGACTATTTTAGGTACCTCGTATAAATGGAATCATACAATATTTGTCTGTGACTGGCTTATTTCTCTAAGCTTAATGTCCCAAGGTTGAACATGCTTTTTTAAATGTGCATTTACAGAAAGGAGATCACAGTTTAAAGGAACTCTGCCATTAGTTCCTTCATCATTGACAGGTATCCCTCAAAACCAGGAAATTATTTTAAGTTGTTACTTGAGTTTCGAGTTTCTTAAAATGGGGTGCACATGTATGCTTAAGTGCTGAATAACGGGATGATCAGAAAGGGTAGGGTTAGTGGAAGTAGGCAAAT
Organism: Eonycteris spelaea; assembly: GCA_003508835.1. Taxonomy (NCBI): domain Eukaryota; kingdom Metazoa; phylum Chordata; class Mammalia; order Chiroptera; family Pteropodidae; genus Eonycteris; species Eonycteris spelaea. The sequence goes on along the minus strand of PUFA01000043.1, from coordinate 6,046,713 downwards.
CCTAATGTTGAAATTGATCTTGTAATTGACCTTATGGCGTGTTTAATCTTTTGCAGCAGTCTTACACTATATAATATTATAAATATATTGTGTTTCTGACCAACCAGTTCTAGACTGATTAAGTCAATCTATAATATTGCGTTGCCATTTGCCCCACAGAATCCACTAAATCCAGAGGGCCAGAAAGTAAAAGGCTGCCTCTGAACTTCAGAGTTCCTATTTTTTTATATATACATAAAAGGTATTTTGAACAAGTAGCAGGAAAGACTATTTTCTCCTAGAGTATGTTAACTTAAAAGTAAAAGGCCTTTCAAAGTCAGAGGCAACAAGCTTTTATTTGAGATCAAAGAATAGCTATTTGGGACACACCGATTCAGCAGAAGCCCAAATAGTGTTCCGTTAGGGGACAAAGGCAATAGATATTTATGAGAAAAGGAAGGGGAACAATATATCAGTAGAAGGAATGGCATTTCCATTGGTGCAGGTAACCTAACAGTGTTGTTTATTGTAAACAATGTTTTAAACTTTCAGTCCTGTAGTCATAATATCTGCTTTCTTGTTATTTTTTGAAAACAGTTCCTTGGGGCATACGGCTGCTTTAGTCCCAGTGCAAAAAGTTATTTTGCCCTGTTTAACATTCCATAGGTTTGAGGCATAAGACATGCAAGGCAGTTTCTCTGGCATGGCAGCTCTGGCTCCATTTTAAAGTGGCTGAATTTATTGCTGTTTTTGACAAGTGGAATTGAATAAATTTTATGGGAATTCTAATAATCTTTATCATTTGTAAGTGGATTTCAATTAGTCTTAATAACCATTTATCCGCTGGGCATTGCAACATTAGAGATTAAATAGGATATGAGATCCCAGATTCTTTTTTGGAAGGGCGAGGAGCAGGAGATATGGGGCCAGATGTCACTACATTGGGTGGCAAGAATGGATACTCCTGCAGAGTTTTGTCTCATAGATATTTCTGGGTCCCCCTGGGTGCCCCAGAGTAACAATTCTTACAAGTTTTGATGATCCCTGAGACTGGGTGGGTCATGTTAATCTAATGTTCTCGTTAGCTAAGTATTGAGCAAAACAATTTTAGTTCCAACCTGTGTTAATACCTCTTGTATCAATTTTCATTTTCTTGCTTTAGATTTTGCTTTACACAGAATACTTTTTCTTCATCCTTTCTCTCTAAAGCTGGGTGCCTTCCTGGACACTAATCTTTATCTGAAATCTGAAATTTCAAGGCTTTGCAGGTTTAGGGAATCTCTTGATTCTGCTGCTGCCGCTTGAGTCAGCATCTTTCTTAGGCTGAGGGACTCTCTCTGGTTAGGACTGTGGGGTCTATGACAGCGGGGACTGTATCCTTTTAGTGCTTTGTTTTGCTTTGCATAGTGCTTGGCTCAAGTGAGTGCCTAAGCAGTACTTATGAATGAATGAATGGTCACAATTAAAAAAATTGAGAAGCCAAAAAGACAGAAACTTCTAAAAAAAATAAGCCAAGTTTATACACTTGGCCAGTGAAGTTCAGGCTCTCTTGGCCCTTAAAAGACACATATTCCAAACTTTAAAAAATTGCCTTAGATAACTTTCAGAGAGCTTCAAACGTACATGAAGACGTTTGTACAGGCAATTAATGAGAGAGTGTTCAGAACATTTAGTGCCTTATGGCAGTTTGAATTGCTTTTAAAGGTTCCTGGGAAGCTGGAGAAGGTTGACCGGAGGACAACCAGAGTGTATTTATTTAATACGTTGAAATCATCTCTACTTTTGGAGAAAGTACTTTTGGAGTCTGTCCTAGTTGAAGCATTTTAGTGAATTTAAGCTGTGAAATGCAGGGTATAAAGGTGTGGATGGGAAGCACTTTGCCAAATTAACTGGAAAGGCAGGTCTAATAAATCTTCCCACACAGGGCTGGGATCACTCTTCCCACGGGGATTCAGCTGCCTTCCTCTTCTGCTCTCCCACCCAGGAACACTTGCCATCCTCTGTCTGTAGAAATAGCTCACTCCTTTTATCCCCATGACTTTGTAAAACACTTAGGGGTTGAGGAATAGCATATGCCCTGCTATATACTCAGGTGGAAGGGCAGTCTGGATAGAAATCCATAAGTTATTCTAATTGCTCTCTCAGGTACTTTCTGAACAGTATGCTTGTAATGCTGCTGTAGGTGTTGATTATTTTTATTTTTATTTTTATTTTGCCTGAATTCCGTACCCTTCTTTTAGTCCTATGAGTGCCTGCTTCTGTTGCCTTATGAATCCTTATTGTAATGTAATCTCATGAAAAACCAAGTCCAACAGCTAGACAGTATATGAGCTAACTCTTTCTAGGAAAAACAGAATCCCAAATGACTGATAACTTGAGAACTCCATAGAAGCATAACTCATTCTTTTAACTTCCTGAATTCAGAATTATAGCAAATAATACGATAATACGATTACAAGGAAATTGCAGCAGGTATGCTAGCAAATAGAATTTAGAACAACAAGCAGAAATAGAAGGTTTAATAAGACCCCTCCTTTCAAACATTTGCAATCTTAATGAGATTTGGGCAGGTTCCTTTTAATGTAGCCTTTCATATCAGGTCCCTTGGCAAGTGTGTATGAAGTTTAGGTATCAGTGTAGGACACCCAGAAAGTATTCTGCTTTAAGAATAGGCTTGTATTCTCTGGCGATACAGAGAAGTAACCTAGTTCCTTATGGTCATGATCAGCAGAGTGATAACTACCTGGTATAAGTTATGTCTAGAAGGCATTTATTTCTATATAAAGGAAAAATAATTGTGTGATAGAAAATAATAAAAATAGACAAAAGAGACCAAAGTATCACCCATCTAAATTCTACCCAGGTAACATCATTTTAGTTTATTTCTTTATCTAAATGAATTATACAAGTAAGGAATGATGATATTCTCATTATAAAAAGCGTATAGAGTAAAACAAAAGTGGCAGCTATTAACATTTTGGAGTATTTGATTAAACTCTTTAAATGCATGTATATACATTTACAAATATAAATGCAAATTGAATCAAGCAATATGTATTATTCTGTAACTTTCTTTTTGTCATTTAATTTTCTATCTTAGAACTTGTTCCATAACAGTACATAGGAATCTACTTTCTCTTTTTAAGTCATAGGCTTAATGCAAAAAAATTTCCCTACAGTAAGACTTCCCTACTGATGGATGGTTCATTCACTATGACAATGCTACAGAGAACATTTTTATACATGTATTTTGTGGCACTTGAATATAATATGTGACGATTTCTATAGGAAACACTCCTAACTGTAGACTTGATGAACAAAATGGATGTGCTTTCTGGCACTGATATGGATAATCTTTTTTTTAATCAATAGATTTAAAATATTTTATGACATTATCTTTTATCTTAAAATTTTTTAAATATAGTTTTCTATTGAATCTTGCTTTTTTTCATTTTTATTACATAAATATTTTTCTGTATGATAACAGTAGGCAAATGATTATGCCTGTGTTTAGATGTAACATCATCTTTGTGTATTTAGCTTTTGTATATCTTAGATTGATCCTTTAGGCTGAATGCCTAGAAGTGGTCGTAAGTCATAGTCATTCTTTTGAGGTCTGACATGTATTTATGTTCTCTCAAGTTTCTTTACTAATGGTTGATCAATGTCCTAAGTTCCCTGCCATATATAGTACCTTATATTTTTGTGCTTTTGGTAAATATTCACCAGTGTCTGAATATTTAGACTTTGCTCTGTGCCAATAGGCATGAATAAATATACTGATTTTTTTAAAAAAGAGATCCAATTGATACCTTGTTTAAGTCTCATTGTAGGCCAAGACACATCACTACACCTCCCAGTTGGTGTTTATAAGGTTAAAGGATATCCGAAATATACATTAGATGGTAGGTTTCGGAGCTAAAGGGTCTCTAATTTGCCCTTCAAAAGAGGGTGATCAATCTAGTTCTCCTGTAATCAGCTCCTCTGCTAAGATATACTGAGTGGTCATCCATTCAGTCAAGTCCAAATTTCTTCACCCTCAAGGCACTTTAATCTCTTACTCTTAACCTTTTTTTTTCTTCAGTTATTAACATTAGAATAATGTCAAATAAACAAATGTAAACAAAAGTTTGTGTGTAAACATATGTCACAGCTAGTTTACAAGGACCTTTGAGAGGACTTTCTCTGTAGTCTAACGGCCAAGAATAGTTATTTTCTTAAACAATTAGTTTTTACATGAAACCTTATATAAATATTTGTTTTCCTGTGTGTACTGGCTCCTTGAAGGTTAAAAGTCAAATTTGTGATCTGTCTCTAGCAAGTATATGACTTCATAGCGTAGATGAACATTACTGTTTGATTCATCATCATCCTTTGGTTCTGAAGAATAATGTGGATTTCCATGAGAGGTTTTCTCAAAGGTGGCATTTTCAGTGTTTTACCAAAGATACTCCACAGTAAGTTTCCCAGAAATCCTCCAGGTCAGCCGCTCAGATGGTTCAGTGCTCTTTTCAGCTGGTGTGTCCTCTCAGCTCTGTGCTATTTCTCTTCTGCTGCTTTCTTCTGAGTTCTGTGCAAACTCAGCTTTTGCCATCTCCTGACCTGTACTATTCCTGCAGTGCATGGCCCCCTGGAATTGGAATTGGGAAAATGCTGATGAGGAAAATTCCCTGCCTCATCACACAAGAAAAATAATGTTTTTCTTTCAGCTCTGTAATAGAAAAATGGAAGTAAAGGTAGATTGTGACTTAGAACTCAAGAGTCTCCTGGGTTGATGCTTGGGGTTCATGTCTTAAAGGTTTGTTTGATCATTTGAGTTTAATATTATTAAAATAATGTCTTTTTTCATTTTTTTCCTCAGGTGAATGTTGGATGTGTACCCAAAAAGGTAGAATTTTTATTTTTCCTTCCTTCCACACTCCTTTTATGTATCTGGTAAATCATGATCAGAATATGATTGTTTCCAAATATATCAGTTAAAATTCTTTCTGCAAAAATAACTGAGAAACCTACTAAAATGGCTTAAACAATAGGATAGTTTTTGTTTGTATTTTTAAATATCACTTATTAAGTAACCTAGAGGGGGGGGGAGTGGAAAGAAGCCAGAGATAGGCCATTTCTGAGATTGACTTAGCAGTTAAAGATATCTGAAGGGACCCTGCCTCTTTCCATTCTGACATCCTACATGTATAACGAACAGTAAACTCCCTGCTTCATGGCCGCAGGATAGCTCCAAGATCTCCAGGCAGATTTCCTCACTCAGCACTGTTTCTACAATTGCTTTAGGTTCTCCTGGTTAGAACTGAGCTGCCCTTGAGGGGAGCCTGGGGGAGGGAGGGCCTGGACACTCATTGCATCATGCATGCAAAAGAAATTCATCCTGGACATTGGCCATGTGGTAAGTTCTCACCACATGGTGACAAAGCGACAGCGTTACTGTGGGGGCCAGTGGGGAGGTAAACAGGAATGGAACACAGTGTCTGGTCTCAAACTTCTGATGGTCTAGAAGGAACAAAGACCAACCAAATATCTGTGGCATAAAAGAAAAGCACTATCCATCTGCACAGGATAACTTTTCTCAGTAGGGAGATCCAACAGGAAATAAAAAGTTTATATCTAGTTCTCAGCCCAAGTGTTGATATGACCACGACTAGGTGGAGGATGGTGGCAGATGGATGCTCCTCCTTCCACAGATGGCTCTGGTTAACTGCCTGTAGTCCTGGGGTGGCTTTGCAGAGTGTAGGATGTTTGCCTCAAGCCATCTGGTCTTTTCACTTGTTCCAGTGCATCTCTGAATCAGTTTTCCCCAGGGAGACTGGAACTATTTTTCTCCTGGAAAGTCATGTCAGATTGTCATAGATTTTCTCGTTTTATTTTGTTGGTAGGAGTTTGTTTTGAAATACAGACATGGATTTCCGTGTAAATTAAAAATCTCACATTAAACTCACGTATCGTGACTTTGGATATCTGATGGCTACTCTAAGATTGAATTTTTCAAGTTGCTTGAATGACAGTATTTGGCTACTTTTATGGTGAGCAGTCTGTTGATAGAATTGCTATATCCTTGGAGCCTAGTCCCCATCTTTGCTATTCCAGAAATTCAGGTTTATTGGTTCACTCGGGAGTGATTAGACAGACCAGTGAGTTGATTGCCCAATATGACAGGAATTGTTTTTATAAAATGATACATTGATTTATTAGTTTAGAGTGAGTGAGATTATACCTGGGCCTAGTGATTAGAACTGATCATCTGTACAGGATAGCTTTTTCTCAATAGGGAGACCCAGCTAGCACCCCAAATTATTGAGTGAAATCTTAAGTATTTCCATTCACTTCTGTAGCCTCAGGGATTCTCTTTACTACAGTAGTGGTTTTTGATTCTTATAGCAGTGGTACAGATCACATTGAAGGAACTCATCCTTTGCCTGTGACAAAGAGGAAGAAATGACAGCTCTTAGTTCCAAAGCTGCCTCTTGCTTATACTTGCAAATAATTTTACTCTTTATTTGAATGCACTTTCAAAACATGTTATAATCTCAAGATTACAACCTTTTGTTACTGAGATTAGATATTAAATTGGCAGCTTTTTGGTGTGTAAGCAAATATCCTGAAAGATCAGTAACACACATTCGAGTTTAATTCCAGGAAGGCTTTCTATGATCTCTTCTCTAGTATAGGTAGAATTTTTTTCTGTCTTAGGAAAATTTTTTTTCCTATGGGACATTTTTCCTCAACTATTTTGTTTTCGTCTTAGATTTTAGAATCTATTCTACTTGGAATCATGTAATTATGGATATATGAATTATGTAAAGTATTTGTAAGGAGGTTTTATATAGTTTAAACCAATTATGATAGTAAATCTGGTAGTGATTGCTGCTGCCTCATTGTTTTAAAATACCATCTGGGCTAATACTTTATAGTAGGCTAAATTTATAATGTTTTGTTCCATATATTTCACTTATCCTTCTCTTCTGATCACATGTACTAGACATTTACTTTGTATTTTTATAGGACTTGACTGATTTCAAAATACTTTTGCATTCTTGAAGTTATTTGGTAATTGCCTCTTTTTTATAGAACAGACTGAAGCCTAGAGTAACTGCCCCCTGCAGAAGGGTGGAGTGAAGCGGCCGTAGGGAAGGAGCCAGAGGGATGGGCCTGCTAGCTGCTCAATTAGGTCTGAGCCTAAAAGCCAGTACAGTTCATACAGAGGCACTGTCTCCAGAAGAGCTTGTTGCTAAAGCATCATACATACTATAAATTGGAAGTAGATAAATATTTACTCAGGAAAATATGAGAATACTGTGATGTTTCTTAAAATTACATATGTATAGTATTGATGTCTTTCATATGCATTAAGATAAAGAATCCAGCAGATAAAATAGTTAATACTATATAACATGAATTTCACCTCAGTATAAAAAAAAATGCAGTGGTCATCAATTTATTCATATTTAGGCATAAAGAGAGAAAGGTGCAGATGGAATCTTAAATCTTGTTAGAAAAAGAGCCCAAGGCTTGTCTGACAAAGAAAAATAGTAGTTTTTGTCTGTCATCGAGAGTCCTTGATGCTGGTTTGAATCCAGTTACTGTGATGATCTGTTGACATAAAAGTGCTCTCAAGATTATAGGCTACATTCCACAAGAGATGCATTGAACCTTTGAGTTCCAGATGTCTAATTACATATGTCTTACAAGGACATGTTTGTTGCTACTGAATACATAATAGGAATTCATTCTCTTGAAGTTTTCAGTCCTCAACTCTGCCTAATAGCATCCTTTGAAATCACTTTACTGTGAAGTTACAGATACAATTCCATTTCCTAGAACTAATCACAAAAGGCAGGGCTTAAAGAAATCAGAAACTTAAAAAAGAATGTAAGCAGTAATAAAGGTTAATGGAAGGACTTTGGGGCTTATAATATCCTGCTTTTACAGAGCTTATAAACTATGGAATTTAAACATAAAAGTAATTTTCCCCCAACATTTTAGAGGCCTCCCTATAAAATCTATCTAGTCATATTTCTGAACTCTTTTTAAATGTTTAATTTTTAATTTTAAAATCAGTATTTTTATCTGCTGTCATATAGTTATTTTTCATTCATGATTTGTTTTCCCTCAGGACTCATGCACTACTGTTTTGGGTCCTTTTTTCGCAGGTAATGTGGAACACAGCTGTCCACTCTGAATTCATGCACGATCATGTTGATTATGGCTTTCAAAATTGTGATAGTAAATTCAATTGGCGGTAAGTATTAATGCTTAGATGGTTCTTTTTACAAATATAAATATTTTCTTTTGTAATTAAATGAGCCGTGAATTTGGGGGTGTGTGGAGTGTTATTGTGGTAAACTATATAAAACAAGCTTTTGGAGGTGGCGGGTATGTTTATGGCCTTGACTGCAGTGATGGTTTCACATGTGCATGCTTATCTCTAAACTCATCAAGTTATGTACATTAAATATGTGCACACACAGACACACCACACAAAATGTCTATTTTAGCCATTTTTAAGTTGTCAATTCAGCGGCATTTATATATTTGTAGTGTTATGAAACCATTACCACTGTCCATTTCCAGAACCTCTCCACCATCCAGATCAGAAATGATGTTTTTAATGTACCCATTAAACAGTAACTCCTCATCTTCTCTCCTCCGAGTCCCTGGTATCACTAGTCTGCCATCCAGAAACTTTGTTTCTATGAATTTGGGTATTCTAGGTACTTTATACAATATTTGTCTTTGTATGCCTGGCTTATTTCACTTAGGGTAATGTTTTCAGAGTTCATCCATGTTGTGACATGTCAGAATTTCAGTCCTTTATTTCTTTATATTTATATACCATATTTTGTTTATCCATTCATCCTTCAATGGACTTTTTCCCCCCCACTTTTTATCTCTTGTGAATAATAATGCTATGAACATTGGTCTATAAGTTTGTGCTTTCATTTGTTTTGGGTCTTTATCTAGAAGTGGAATTGCTGAATCATGTGGCATTTTGTGTTTAACTTTTTGAGGAACCCGCCATAGACTTTTTGAAGCCCTTTTGAATTTGTTAAATTAATTTTAACAAATTCCTTTATTTAGTCAACAAATATCAAATAGCCACCAGGCACTAGGCACTATGCCAAAGCAGTTCTTGTCTTCTATGCAAAGAAAGGTCTATTTCCACATCATGGATGTCAGCTGAACAGAGTGGAATAGACTTCTCTCTGTGGTGCTTGCAGATGGACACGGGAGTGGGGGTGACTATCTCAGAGATAGCCACTCACGGGGTTCTTATTGATAGTCTGTGATTCTCTGCTCAAGGGCTGTTCAGAGATGGATGCCCTAGTTATTAACTGAAAGGGGAGAATCCTGTTTCTCAGTACTGACTTGGGTTTCACCACAGTGTTATAAAGGAAAAACGGGATGCCTATGTGAGCCGCCTGAACACCATCTATCAAAATAATCTAACCAAGGTGAGTGCGCTGAGTTTTGAACTTTGAGAAGGAGCTGTTCTGTTCTCTGCTGGAGTATGCTAACAAATCTGGCCAGATTAAAATGTAGTCATTGCACGTATCTCTTAATGTTTTTGTAACTTCTTTTGTAATTAGTGATTTTGAGAATGACCTGTCAGAGAGAAGAAGCCTCTGACTTGGTAGGCCAGCCTCTTTTCTACAGAGTGGGCAGTGTGTGTGCCAAAGCTGGTAGACCTGGTCTCACATGCGTACAGCCATCTAAGTTCCAGAAGCCAAACACTTAAGAGGCTGATTATCGTAGTGTATTAATTAAAATCTGGAGCATTAGCTGGCTGGAAACCTGCCATTGTTCATTTGCTCAGGTCACCCTCATCCTGAGTGGCTAGATCTACTCAGGAGAGCAAATTATGGTTCAGAAGGTTGTTTTTGTGAATGAAATCTCATCAAGAAAGTTGGGCAAAGGTGTGTTTGCTTTCAGCAAATATATGTTATCATTTACCATGAGGCTCATCCTGCCTTAGTGCTTAGATATCATACCTCTGTCACCTGGGACCAGTTCGAGACATTGACAAATTATGTACCGTATAACTCCTCTTTTTCTTCACAGCATTTATCATACCATCTTCATTTGCCTTTTCAGTCTCTCTTTTCAGTTTTTAAGATTTCAATGCAACTTGGGTTATATTTAGATGGTAGATTTTTTAATGATATTTGAGCCATCATAATCTCAGCACATGTGTATAAACCGGTTTTTAGGGTGAGTAACTAGTACAGATGGATAACCTTATATATATTTTTATATTGATTCTTATCATTTGTTGGGTTAATTTTTGGAGGGTCAGATTTTCTGACCTTAATCCCCAGTTCAAAAGGAAAATATTTGGAGGCTTCAGTCCTCTAAGTATGATAATAAGAGATTTTAAGGCTGCTAGACGTGAGTATAGAGATACCACTTGCTATACTAAACCATTTTTTTTTAAGTGTAAGTTGCTAAAGTGTAAAAGAGATAGGAAAATGACTTAAGAAACAACATTTTAAAATACAAATCTTGGTATGTGGTAAAACTTACTGTGAGCTTATGAGGAAGAATTTACTCATAGTTGATCCAAAAATTCTGAGTAAGAAAGGAAACTTTCAAATATCCTAAAAAATACAAATTTTGTCAGTTATCTATACTATTGTCACTTGACCCATACCCCTTTTTATGTAGCATCCCATAGGAAATTATTACCTCCTGAAGAAGGATTTAATGAAGGTTTGTGGCTTTTGGCATTGATCTGATTCTACTTGATTGAGTAGGGCACTTGTTCATTAGGCCTGGAGGGGTGATTAGAAAGGAGGTGTTCACTCATTTCAGAACCAAGTATGTTCCAAAATGTTAAAACATTCTGTGATCCTGCTTGCGTGATTTCATTATCTTTGTAAATTGACCACATTCACATGCCATAACTTGTATCGTGGCTGGCAGGAGCTCACTGCCGGCAATCCCCGATTCACAAATCGAGGCCCTGGCACAGAGGATTTCAGTGAGACCAATGAGAGTCTTGAGTTCTCAACATCTCTAGCGTGGAACTTTATTGTCATGTAGTTTTATGGTGGTGGTCTTTTGTTTAGGAAAACGGAAGCATTGTATTTTCCTCCCTTGGCTAGAGTATTTCTTTTTTGCCTCTACTTCCTTCATCTTTATCCTTTTGTCTTAGCCTGCTGGCCTTCCTCCAGACACATCATTCTTTAGTGTGTTTGCATTGCAGGTGAGGAAGACTTCCTCTCTCAGCTTTTGGGAGCAAAGATGTAATCTTTCTCTTGCGAGAGTGACATGCATATATTTTTTGATCTCTGGGGTTTGGCCCAAGATAGCACTCTTCTTACTGTACACTTCCAGCATCCAATGGCAACCCCTTACCTAAGTAAGTATCAGAAATTCTGCAGAAACTCAAACGTTGAGCGTTGTTGTGGCCTCCGCAAACCCCAAATCAAGATCCTTGGTAGAAATGAGAAGAGCCGATACGTTGCAGCGGGTGTTTTTGTTTTACCTTAAGAAAAGGCTAATGTCATGGTTCCTTCTCCAGTCCCATATAGACATCATCTATGGCCATGCAGCATTCACGTGTGATCCCCAGCCCACAGTAGAGGTCAATGGGGAAAAATACACTGCTCCTCACATCCTGATTGCAACAGGTGGCGTGCCCTCGCGTCCTCAGGAGAGCCAGATCCCCGGTGAGTCTTCCGACGGCAAATGCTTGTTAATACAGCCAGACGGAGTTTACCATTATGTTCAGCCTTATAAGCCATTCCGGGGGATCTGCCTATACTGGTTCTTTTTTTTTTTTTTTTTTTTGGGACAAGGCCGCAAGAGAAGGTCTCTGCAGAACCTAAATGTAATTGGCTTAAGTGGTGCTTAGTGACAGGGCAAAGATATTTCTTCCAGCTCTAGCCTCAGACATACTACAGGTAACACAGAGAGAAAAATCAGTGAGAGTCTCATCTGTTCCTCTCAGCTTGTTTCCAGCCTCAGGTTTTCACATGGGCTGCTATTTTCAAGACACATGGTGTATTTACTGTTTTTGTTTAAGGGAGAGAAATCTTGTAGGGATATAACTTAATTACCTAATTAAACCTTTATATACATTCTTTTCTCATATAGAGAATGATAAAATTAAAGCAGAAAGGAATCTCAGTGATGTCTGCCTTTGCATTTTATAGATACCGAGATGAATCATGAGCATACTGCTTTATTCTCTTATAAGACACATCGTCCATGTCTTTCTCCCCCACTTAGATTATAAGGTCTTTGTGGATGGCGATCATAGTTTATACGTCTTTTGTAATCTCCATGAATTGGCTTCATAAGACCTGTGACCAACCTGAATTTATATGAAAAATTGAGTCTGTATGGCATTTATGTAATTTTTTTTTCTTTCTGGAGAGAATTCACAAATTTTCACCAGCTTTTAAAGCAGGTTCATGACCCTCAAGAAGTTAAGAACAGCTATTATAAAAGATATAAAGGTACTGTTTTCACATAACTTAAAATTTAGTTGGGAAGATTGGACATAAGCATCCTCATATGGAACAATCTCCCAAATTATGAAATGGAAAAAAAAGCAAGGTGTGGGACAGAGTATAGCATGCTACAATCCATGTATTTTTAAGAAGGCAAGGAGACTATATATGTGCACTAGAATATCTCTGGAATGATATTCAAATCTAGTGATGCTGACTCTGTACAAGGAGAGGACTAGAGGTATAGGCATGAGACAGATCTGCTTTTTACTAGATACTCTGTTGTCTTTTTAATTTTTTAACATACATGTTTATTAATTAAAAACATACAATAAAAACAATTGTAATGAAAATAAAAAGTAAATGTTACCAGGTGACTCTTAAACAGTGAGAGTTGGAGTGCTCATTGGTGGGACAGATTATTGTGGGCTGGTATAAACCAAAAATAATTCCCAGGAAAGGGGCTCACAAATTGAGCATTATGTGCTAAGAGGAAGAGGAAGACTGGAAGAACCAGTGAGTAATAAAAATGTCTCTGAGCGACATTCAACCAATATAACCAGTATTTCTAACATTGAAAATTCTGGAGGTGAATACATTGAGCTGAGACTGGAAGAGGGTTGGAGCTAAATTGTGACTTATAAAGTCAAATTAATAAATATCTATAATTCATGACAACTGGGGGAAATAATTATTAGCTTATAAGTAAGGTCGTGACAATATCTAAGTGGTAATTTTAGAAAACTAATCTGACAGTGACTTACAGAAGAGCAAGGTCAGTTAGAAAGCTGCTGCAATAGACAGGAGGTGATGATACAGCTCTCAACTCCAGGGTTAGCATCTGAAATGTGATGGAAAAGCTTGTTTCAGTCTTGCAAACAGTTACTGAGACGCCGCTATATGCCAGGCCTCAGAGAACAGAACAGACACAAAAGACTGAGAGAAGGAAGAATCATTTACTGTATTTCATTGATTATAAGACATTAAAAAAAAAAAAAAGTCACCACCTCTGAAATCAGGATGTGTCCTGTAATCAGGATGTGCTGTGGATTTGGCGAAGTGCAATATTTTTAACAACTGATGAGATGTAAGGGGCAATGGAGAAGGAATCATTGATCGACAGTTCGAGATTCCATCTGGGTTATTGGTGGAAGCTTGTCCTTTGAAGTGGATTGGTGAACTTGAGAGAGGGGCATAGTTAAGATTCAATTCTAAATATGTTGGGTTTGAAACAAAGTAGAAGTGTGTAGTGGGACAATTAGGAAACATGGAACTGGAAGTTGGGGAAGCCCTCCACAATGTGGGGAGAGGTGGTTAAAGCTTTTGAAGAAAAAAGCAGAGAGAAAAGGATCATGGCGGAGCCAACTGGTTCCTGCCTACATTTGGGGGTGGGAGAGTGAAGCAGATCCAGCAAAGGGTCTGTTCATGAGAGCTGAGAAAATTTTAGTTCCTCTGAAAAACGTATTAGTTAGTCATCGCTGCTCTTATTTCTAGAGAGAACAAAAATGTCAACTTGGAGACTTGGTTGGCAGCTTCCGCAGCGAGGACTTTAACAAAACTTGTCAAAACAGAATGTGATGACTGAGAGAGTGTTGGGTCTTGAAGAAAATGCTACGATGATTTTCCAAGAAAAAGCTCAATCTGTGTAATCTATATTGTATTTTCTTACATAGGTGCCAGCCTAGGATTAACCAGTGATGGATTTTTTGAACTGGAAGAATTACCTAGGTAGGCTGGTTTCCTTCCTGACCTGTGTACCTTCTCCCTCAGTCTCTCCTGCTGACATTTCTCCTCCCCACCCCCTGGCATTTCTCCTCGCCCCCAACCAATAAATGTAAGTATTTCTTGTATTCTCTTCTCCTACCTCTTTTCTTTTTATGACCTTGGGTATCTTATCCACTAGTACCCCTCATTAAGTGACTCAGATTGTTCATGCTTTTCGTTAGAGGCCTTTGCAAAGTTTTTAAAACCAGAATCAAATACAGGGTGGTTTGGAAGAATAAATAGTAAAGACTTAAAACCATCTTCTTTCTTGAGCTTGCTAATGTGTCAAGTAACTGATCCTGGTACAGAGGGATCTCCATAAATGAAACTTCTGTCGGTATCACAAAAATAGATTTTCTGAAATTGTTCTTTATATGTGTTTTTCTGAATAACCTGAGTAATCCACTGTCATGGGTTTAGATACGTGAGAGGAAAAAGACAATGAGGAAGATTTTTTCTCTAATTTGAAGAAGCTGCCAGTTGCAAGCTTTTTTGGTTAATGGGATCTTCCTTTCACTCGTGACAAGAGATGACACCCAGGAACTGAGGAGGGATGCTTTTCGCCCCAAGGCCTGGCCTTTATCTCCTTTTGAGTAACTCTCTGGAGTCAGTATTGCTCAACTCTCCCACTCCCTCAGTGGTGCTGCCAATCTGGATTGATGCCCTAATCCCGTGCTTTTAAAGAGGCCTTCATGGAAGGTGACTAATAATCCATGTCCATACCTTTACCCTAAGTCACCAGGGCTTCTTTCTTTCCAAAGCTGTGGTGAAAATGTCCCGTTAATACCAAAAGATTTTTTGACTTTGAGAAAAGCAAACTGTCTTTTTGGATTTGCTGTGTGCAGGGCATGGAACTGTTAGAAAATAGCCCCTTTCCCCTTGCGATCTACCCTGTACTATTTGGTTTTAGGGTTGAATGTTATGACACATGTGAGAATGTTTCCAGAAATGTGGTCATGACTCGTCTTGTATAGATGATATAATTCAGTCTAGACTTGCCCTCAGAGACGTTTTATTATGGATATCTCTCCATTAAATATTTTAAAATTATTTATTAAACTAGTATTGCTAGCAATAAATTAATTTATGCATGTTGTAAACAGAAGTCAGAAAATAGGAAAGTGAAATAACAATTATGTGAACATTTTTTAGACTCATCATTTTTATGTTAATAAATATGCAAATAATCGGAGAAAGAATAAATTCTGTAGGCAAGGTCTCATGTGCTATGGGCTGTATGGTTCAGTTTTGCCCTCATTGGGCTTATGGTAGGATGGAGGCAGAAGAATGGACCCCGTGGAATGCTGTGGTATGGGTATTTCCGATTTAAAGACAAGTGCTTTGGAGACTCGGGGGATCTAAGGTCATTTCCAGGGGATGCTTTAGTGGCAAGACGTAGAAAAGAGGTGCCTCTGGGAGCTGAGAGCCAAATGCTGAGTTCTGTATAGTTCTCTGAAGAAGCTAACTTGTTTCATACCTGTTCCTTGTATGTCCCCTTTGCTTGGAATGTATCCTCCAACCCCTGCATGAGCCACTCATCTTTCAGGAATCTGGAACAGTCTCTGAGCCCTCTATCCTGCAAGAACTGACTGTTGACTTCTGTTCCTCAGAAAACCTCAGGAATTCCTCAAGAGCAGGGATGGATACTCATCTTGTCTAGCAAAATGCTTAACAAAAGTAATATAAGTGTTGGGGAAGAAAGAGGAGATAAAGAAGAAAGAGGGAAGACCTAAAGAAAGGAGAAGAATCATCATATAATAGGGAAGAGAGAGGTAGAGAGTGAAGAAGAACTGTTTCATATTTTCCAAACTGTATAGACATGTCTCTCTTCATACCTGGATTAGAGGATAAGAGGGTGCGTACTTCTTACTTGCAGCCATATGGGTTCATGCTTCATCATCCATACAGACCATAGCCTCTGAAGGTAGGGACTCACAACATAGTCCTTAGCTGTGGAATGAATGAAAGAGAGATTTCCTTCCTTCTTCCTGATTGCTTACTTCCTACCCAAGCACTGTAACAGTGGTAGAGGACATTGTTTGAAGCTTTAGAGAACTACAGTCTTGAATGGATTACTTTTTGCCTAGGCTGCAGCATGGAAGTACACATTATTATTCTAGGGCTAGGGCCAGCTTCTCCACCATTAATGGAGTTTTATCCAATACCTATCTAGTGTTTAGATGCTTTCTTAGACCATAATTTATGCAGGGAGTCTAGTTTTAATTCAGATCTATCCTACAAGTTAAATGGCTAGCTAAAATTTTCCTTTATTTCAAAGATTGATAGCTAATGATCAAAGAGAAATCCTGAGCAGAGAATAATGGTGGTGAGAATTGATGTCAGTTTTAGGTTTAGTTGTGAAGATCTTTGCGTAAAGTCATCTCTACTTTCATAGTTTTTGTGTATTTCCTCGCTGAAGAAATGAGGATAATGAACTTTCAAAACAACTAAAAATAATTTCCTTTCTGCAAAGGGATATTTTCTACTTAAAATTGCAATGTGGTATCTAGATTGGATCTTGGAACAGAAAATAAATGAATGGCAAACTGGGGAAATCTGGGTAAAGTCTGGAATTCAGTTAATAGCAATGTACCAGTGTCAACTTCTTAGTGTTGACAATTGGCCCATGATGATGTGAGATGTTCACTTCCAGAAAAACTGTAGAGGATGTACAGAACATCTCTGTGCTATCTTTTCAACTTTTCCTGCAAATCTAAAATTATTCCACAATAAATGTATTTAGAAATATTAAATATATATGCCTTACTGTTAAAATGTACCGCTGAAACTTGTTAGATTTCGTTAACCAATGTCACCATAAAAGTAAACTAACTAATTAAAAAAATATAATCTCGTTTTAGCCGCAGTGTCGTCGTTGGCGCGGGTTACATCGCTGTGGAGATAGCTGGGATCCTTTCAGCCCTGGGTTCCAAGACATCACTCATGATACGGCATGATAAGGTAAATTTGTCCTTTTCCCTTTTCTTTCCTTGTCTTCTTAAGCATTGCACTGAGAACTTCCTCTCGTGTTGTCATTAAATACCAGGGTACAAAGCATGTGGAGGTCGGTTGATTTGTTCCACGTGGAGTGGCATAGAAGCTGTTTGAATTAGGCCTTCTGGCTTTCGCAGCTACCAGCTGCTCGTTGATGGTAATGATTTTGACTCAACCACACTGGCTGTTCTTTTCATCATGAAGTGGTAGATAATATCACATGGCTTTGTAAGGAGACACGCAGGGTCAAATATAAGTATTAGTTAAAGTTTATAGACTATCGGGTTAGCTTCTTAATCTGGAAATCAATTTCCTATGATCAGGTAGTGTTGGATTATTAACACTTAGTCAAAACAGTTTACTAAGTTCTTGGCATTAAAAGGATACTTACCAAAAATGTTTGCTTACTTATGTTTATGGCAGCATTATTCACAATAGCCCAGAGATGGAAGCGGCCCAAGTGTCGATTGATGGATGAATGGATAAACATAATGTGGTCTATACATACAATGGAATATTATTCAACCTTAAAGAAAAGGGTTTCCTGACACATGTTGCAACTAGGATGAACCTTGAGGACATACCAAGGGAAATAAGTCAGTCACAAAAAGACAAGCACTGTATTATTCCACTTACGTGAGGTATCTAGAATAGTGTGACTCATAGACATAGAAGATAGAATGGTGCTTGCCAGGAGCTGGGAGGGAGGAGGGAATGGGGTTGTTGTTTAATGGGTATAGAGTTCTAGTTTTGCAAGAGGCAGAAGTTCTGGAGATCAGCACAACAGTAAAAATATATTTAACACTGTGGAACTGTACACTATGGAAATGGTTAAGTTGGTAAATTCTTATGTTATGTATTTTTTAACCACATAATAATAAAGGAAGCTTACAGTATCTACTCAAACCTCATTTTAAGGCCAACAGAGATTTGTGACTACTAATTAGGATCAAAACTGAGAATCAACTAAGGTCTCAGAAGCCCAGGACAATATTTTTACTACTAAAATGCTGCCTCCATTTTTGTCATTAATGGTGAAGTGTTGCTTTATACGTTTGCTTAATTGTGGCTGAGCACCCCTGGATAGTGGCACAGTATTGAAGCTTTCAGAGACTTGTTGTGGGACAGTAGCGGTGTTGACCTAAGAATCTGGCTGATCCTAACAAGTGTGTGTCTTGGACAAGTTGCTTAATGCCTTTGGGACAGGATTTATCAGATCCCTACCACTCAAATGCTATGATTCAGATTCCTGATTATTTGAGCAAATGGAGGGAGAGGAGAGAAATGGATAATACTGGTTAGTGTGTACTCTAAGGAGCTTTCCGGCTTTGAGACTTGTTATTTAACTCCCAAGAAATTAATTTCCTGAATAATATTTTTTTTAGGTAAACGTTATTTTGCATTGTCAGGATATGTCCAGCAAATTGGAAGGAAGGAGAAAGGCAGAGGGATAGCTAGCCTGAAATTAATATATAAATAAGCAAATAAACAGCCGCAGTTTATCAACAGAGTGGTTAATTTCCTGCATTTGGGAAATTGCCTTGTTTGCAGAGAGCTGCGTCTCCTTGGGCCTCATGTCCTCCCCCATCCCCAATGCGTCAGGCTCATTCTCCCTCTTCTTGTCCCAGTGTAAGTCTGGTCTAGAACTGTCCTATAAATAACTAAGGACCTTCCACCTTTACCCTGCCTGAGGGGTGTTACATGTGTGTTATCACAAGAAATCTCCAGAGGAGGCCCGTGAGTAAAGAAAAATGGCTAGATGGTGACAACTATCATTTAAAAGAATAGTCTGCATTGGGGCAGTAATGGCAGCCATCATAGGAATATTGAAATCCAGCTGGAAATGATACTGAGAATTTTGAAGAAAAGAATAACAATCTTGGTAGCAAAAACATAGATTGCTATGTCAATTCTATTTCTTTCAATGATGTTATAATATATAATTCATGTGGCTTCTAATTAAGGTTGTATGATTCTCATAGTCATGGAACTTCATAAGGGCAAGGAATCGAATAGATACTTAAAGATCTTAAGTGAAATGAACAAGTAATGATACTAACCTCAGGATATTAGATACTAAAAATATTCCTTATTTTTTGAAGTGCTAAATGCTTTTTAAATTTTACAGTCCTACTGAAATTAATACTATCCATTCTATCCGATGATACTGAGTTCTCTAGGTTAATTATATATGGTAGGTTGTTTCCTTGTTACCAAATTTACTTGTCTTTAATTGTCTTCTTTTGTTTGAAAGAGGCATGATTATTCTCATTAGATTTATTGCCTTTTTTATTTAGTTTACTTGACTATTAAATCTACTGCATCATTAGTTCCATGATCTCCACCATGACCAATATCATCTTTGAGGTTGCATTCCTTAAAAATGAGGATAAACTTTCACCAATAGTGTGGAATAAAGAAAATGGGTTTTCCATTCCCTTTCCAAAAAAATGTGCTTTTCCTACTGAGTATCTTCTTCCTTTTCTGTCACCCTTATCATCATATCGCCATTATCGTTACCACCTCTGTTACCAGCACCACCACTATCATGACGAGGTCCTCTACAAATATATTTTCTGGCATATTGATCTACACTTATGATTTGTGAGATTTGACCATCACTCCTAGTGTATATACTGAGCACTCATAAAATAATCTCATCAGACATATTCCCTGTCTTCCAGAAGGATATTAACCCTCTCTGGCCTATTCCCTACTTATTTTCTTTAAATTTCTTCCATTCATAGTAGCCTACTTGCTATTTTCTGTCTGTAACGTGGTCCTATATCTTTATATTTGTACGGACTCTTTTGCTTAAACTGCTTTCCCTTCCCAAATCATCAAGAGCTAATGCAGATGGCACATTCTTCCTGAAATCTCCCCTGTTCTGTATAATTGTCTCTTATAAGACACCTTATCTGTATAGCCTAATAGTTAATTATTAGTCTTTTGTTCTAATATTTTATGTCTTCTATAGTAAAGCTTAATAAGTATTTGTTAATGGATTAAATGAATCAGAATTTATAGTGTCGACCTCACTTTAGCTTGTAAAAGTTGCATGTGTTTCTCCACTGGAAAGGGAACAGAGGTGGCAATACGCATATTTATATCCTCCTAGCACCTTTTAGAGTAAATTCCACAAAATAGACATTCACTGCATGTCTACTCATTTAAAATAACGATAGTGTTCTAACAAAGATTAAGTGACTGACTGCTGTGAAAAGGCGAAGTATAAGAATATTGTTATAGCAGCAATGTTAATGAATATGTGAATACCTTGTGAGATAAAATTGACCAGTTGCACTGAGCTTCCCACCTCAGCTTGATATTCTGAACTCAATTAAAAAAAATAATAAAGTGTCCCCATAGATATGGAAGGGAGATTAATGAGCCTTGGTTCCGAGGATATGAAGTCATATCTCTTTACTCCTCATTTAGTGGCTCTATTAACTGGTCTGAGAGATGTGGCGAAAGAATGGCCTTACTTTTACTTGACACTAATCGAAAAAAAAAAAGAATGGACTTAACCTTGTTCTTCCATGGTCCTTGTGCTTGCCCACAGTCTATGGGCTTGCAAGGGGTAATGGAGCAGAAATTGTCTGCCCTGGTAGGCACACAGTGGTCCATTCTTAATGGTTCCAGTGCCTTCCATGGCTACCATAATTATGGGGTGAGAAGAAGCCAGTGCACAATGTTGTGGAGAGAGTTTGATCTGAAGATTCAGACCGATCTTAATTTGAATTCTGGTTCTAGTACTTTCTAAAAGTCACTATTTCTTAGAGTCTCGAATTTCTCATCCGAAAAAAATGGGGATAACATCTCCTACCACATATTAGAAAGATTCGAGGATAAGCAGAAGATGTATAGACAGACAAATATTCTCTAGAACAACACCTAGCATTCTAGGGGAAAAAACAACCCAACAGTGTTTTCAGCTTTGTTGGGAACTTTAATTGAAATGGATCCCACATATGCTAATCTAGGACCCTAAAGTAGTTTATGATCTTAAACAGGTATTAAGACTATTATAAAATAAAATAATCTCCAAGGGTCCACCGTTGACTTTTCTACCTAGATAAGGAGATTTTGCTAGAGAATCTTCCCTTAAATCATATCAAAAGGAAAGCTAGCCTTGGAGTAATAAAAGGGGAAAGAGAATTTCTGATCTCTAGGCTTATGGAAAAGAAAAGGAAACTTGGAGTAGGGCTGAGATTGCCTATCTGTTTAACAGTAGAACAGGAGTTTGGGAAGTCAGATGTAATACAGACATTGGTGGCTATGTAGGAAAATAGATTTATTACAACTCCACTCAGAATAGGGCCATGAATGAAGAGATAAGAGGAAGGGTGATACTGACATTCCCTCCCGAGTTTATAGCATATCTTTATTTCCCGCCGCTCTCCTTCCGCTATCTTTGTTTGTATTACAGGTACTTAGAAATTTTGATTCAATAATCAGTTCCAACTGCACTGAAGAGCTGGAGAATGCTGGCATAGAGGTCCTGAAGTACTCACAGGTATGACCTATCCCAAGGCAGGCTTACAGCCCTTGTCTCTCTGTGTGAACCACACTTTGTGCTTTTGGCTTCACCCCATTGATTTTATAAGTATAAATTCTTTGTTTACCCTAGTCAGTTTATTCTTTACTAGAGTACTACCAACTCTGCTTTATTCTAAGAAGCTGAATTTCTCACTAAATTAGTTAATAAAGTCAAGGTATAAAAGATTAGAAATCTGGTAGTTGAATATAGTTTAGTAAGAACTAAAACTTTAATTTTTGTGCTCAGACGCCTTAATTGAACATCTTTATTTTCCAGGTTTATATTTATTTTTCAGGAAATATTGTTATAGACTCTATTTTTAAAGCTGCCCTTTTGGGCTTTGCAGGTGGGAAGAATAACAAAGTGCTCTACTTCTCAGGAAATGACTTAAATTTCAGAATTTTCCTGGAGCATTGGCCTTGTAAAAATGGTTATTTATTTATTTAGCCAGAGTTTCACCCTTTCACCATAGGCCATATCAAGTAAAATAATAAGTGTGAATATGCTGCGTGAATGTGCAAGTGCTAGGTTGGTGGCGGGAGGTCAACATCAGAATCCCCTTGGGACCGTCACCAAACTGTAGCTGGGTTGCCCTCTCCCGACCTTTTACCCCCACCCCACTCCCGATGTGGTGAAGAACGTCCAGGGAGAAGCAACGGTTTTACAGGGTGAAAAAGTGTTTTAGTGATGCCGCTGTAGCCCATTTCCTCCTCTTTCACTCCATTCGCAAATCACTGTATTTAGATTTATGACTTAAAATTTTATCAGAGTTTTTCAGAAGTAAAGTTTAAGATATTTGTGTTTTTAAGTTGAAGCCTTAGGTTGTGGACATGAGCTGACATTTCTGGCTGTTTTCTGGATGATTTGGGGGAATGTAGGAAACAGTCTAGACTCCTAGGAATTCTAGTGTTGTGGGCTTTGGGGAAAAGTAAATGTATCAGCACGTAAGATTTGCAGGTAGGATTCAGTGGAGATTTTTCTAAATGCTAAGAATTCTAGCTTTCCTTTTTCCCTCCCTTCCCCACAATTAACACATTTATCTGCCAATAGGTCAAGGAAGTTAAAAAGACTCCCTCGGGCTTGGAACTCTGCATGGTTACTTCGGTTCCTGGTAGGAAACCCACCTTGACCACTATTCCAGATGTTGACTGTCTGCTCTGGGCCATTGGGCGGGATCCAAATTCCAGGTCTCTGAATTTAAACAAAGTGGTAAGCCGAGTTAGTTTGCCCCAAACATTCTTGAATCTCTTAGTAGCCCAGACCCCAAAATTGTAGTAGGTTCTATTGGATTGTTTTCTGTTTATTCCATGTATCTAGTTTGTTATCAGATCTCATTGCTGCTGCTTTGAAATTTAAAAAAATTTTCCTTTGTAGTGTCATCACCCTAGATCAGGTTCCTGCCACCTCTAATCTGGGTTGTCCAGCAGTTTCTTGACTAGCCTCTTATAGATTTCCTTTTTTATTATGAAACTTGTCTCTTTGAAGCCCTATAATTATTCCTTATTGTCTGCAATCTTGATTGCTGGGTGTGTAATTTGTTCTGGACATTGTAGCAGACATGAAGCTGAACTACCAGGGTTAAAATTAGCATTCTTATTTCTTTTAAATTTTGAAGTTAAGTCTAGCATAGTAGCTTAGAGCATGGGTTCCAGAGTTTGATCTAATTTTGAACCTTAGTTTCATTACTTACCAGTTGTATGGCGTAAACAAGCAGCTTAATTACTATTAAGTTTGAACAGCTTCGTGTAAATATGTTAATAAAAATAGTACTTGCCTTACTGGGTTATAGTGAAGAGTAAATGAGAGAGGGCATGTAAAGTAATTAGCTAAGATGTCAGCTTATAGTATGAACTCAGTAAATGTTAACGGTTGCTATTGACAATTATGGTGATGATATTTTTAATATCCTGTACTACTCTACTAGTAATAGTAGATATTTTGTATGTTTGAGGTTTATATATTTGATGGAGTCTCTTGAGAAGTATAACATTTTGATTTACATTCTAATGTTAATACCTGTTATAATGTAGGTTCTTTTTACATTTCTATAAAAAAGATTTTTTAGCATTAAAAAAATAAAATACCTGAGAGATGTTTTGCTTGTTTTTAATCTTATTGTTCAGTGAAATTTAGTAAAACTAGTGGTCTGTTTTTATCTTAACAAAACTAGTCATCTAGCATTTCACCTTTCAAGAAATATTTTGCCATTGTACAGATAGAGGCGTTGGTAGGTCTAATTTTCAGCTATATTTGCCGAATTTTTAAAAAATGAGGCAAAAATTTTTGTCTCAATGTTAAGATATATTTTTGTATTGTAAATTGAACGATTCCTGTGTATAGGTCTTGTCAACATGTTACTAATCTAATTTAATCTTTCCAACAACCCTTTGAGGGTAAGGATGAGGAAACCAGGAGCACAGAGCTAATAATTCATGGCTGTAAACCCCATGGAGCTGGGAGGACATCTGTATTACTTAGTACTATGTTCACAGTGACTAGGTTAATGCCTCATTTGTACTAGAAGTTCAAATGTTTATTGATAAATAGGTAGTTATACAATGTCTCATAGCTAGCAAATGGCTGAGATTTGAACCCAGATTTACCTGGCTTCAAAGGTAATTGCTCTTGACCTCTCCAGTGCCTGCTTCCTGCTTCTGTTGTCTCTACTCACGTGGGATTGCATACCCATGGCATCTAGAAAGCCACAAGATAAGCATGACCCATCTTGGAGCAAAAATTCGACTCAATTTATAGGACAATATTTTGGTTAAAGGAAACAGCAATATACTTTAGAATAGAATGCAAAATTTGCTTGGCTTGTCAAAGAGAAAAGGGTAAGCTTCACAGAAATCTTTTGATGACCGCTTCGAGTTGTGCCCCTGTAGGGGATGAGTTAGCAAGCTTCAGGAGGACTACTTTAGTGGAAAGAGGTTGAAAAACACTGTGCTTGATGGACTCCACAGAGATAGCAGGTAGCAGTTCTAATAGTTGAGTGATTCTTGTTCATGTTTACCTCTCCAGTTGAGCTGTACATTGCAGATCCTGTTAAAATACCTCAAAATTGGATAACACATTTCTCTTTTCAATTAAACAAAAGATAGGAAACTTGCCAACTTCTGTTTTTCATCTTGTAGTTCTTGGAGATTCAGGCTGAAGAGGTGCCTGAAATGAGGTAGATCCAGAGATTTGATCTGCAATTTTTTGTAGATAAGCCGGATAGTTACATGATGTCCTTTCACAATTTCAGGGGATTCAAACTGACAAGAAAGGTCATATCCTCGTAGATGAATTCCAGAATACTAACGTAAAAGGCATCTATGCAGTTGGGGATGTGTGTGGAAAAGCTCTTCTTACTCCAGGTAATGTTTCTTCTTTTCTTGGGTAATGGAGGCTCTGTGTCATATAAAACTGTTCAGCAGTTCATAGTCAAATCAGCTTAAGCAAAATTAAAAGGATGAATGTCTTTATGTCATCAAAATGATAAAAATACTGAATTAGATATTGGTTAGGAACCTGATGTTTTCTGAATAATATTCATTTCTACTTTAGAAATGCTTAGCGAAGACATTTTTGTATAGCTGATACAGTCATTGTCTGAACACTGTAAGTTAGAATCAGTTGTGTGTGGTGACAGTTTGGGAAGAAGTAATTTTCAGTGGGATTCTTATAGGACTATTTAGTCTTAATACAGCCAAGACTGACCCCCATCCCTCCCCTGAATTCCATACCTTAACCTATTTCCTGAGTTAACTGGCACCTTTTCAAGCTTTTTGTCACACTTCTATCTGTATCAACATCATTCCATCTGCTTTCACTCCATACCCCTCTGTGACCTCACCAGCCTTCCCAAAATGGCCCTGGGCCTTACCTCAGAATGGAAACTTCCCATTACACACACAAAGCCTTTTAGCTTCTCTGAAGTTCTCTTAACCAAAGCAAAATAACAAGCAAAGTTTCAAAAACTTTATAACACAGTCTTGAAAATTGTCAAGTGAAGAAATTTCTTCTGTATCCTACTGATAACTTATTTCCTGAGGGGAAAAAAAACTGTCAATTTCAAATCAAAATTAATAGCTGATGCTTTTACTGAACTCAGTCATTTATTTTAAAATTAAGACAGTGTGGTAAAAACAGGTTAAGAAGGATAAACTTTTTAAAAATAATAAATAATTATAAAACTAAACTTAAAAAAGTTAGTGTGAGCCAAATGTGGTTATAAAGAAGAACTGAAGATGCTTAAAGCTAAAATAGTCTGCTCTATAAATATTGTATTGAAAAGGTGATATCCTCATTAACTAGGTCACTGCCAGATGGTTGGGAACTTGTGTGTCTTTTTTTTGTTGTTATATTAGAATGTACAAAATTCACGTAGCTGATAGTTTTGAATTGTTCACTGAGCCATTGCTGTCGCCATATTGAACTCGGTATTATGAACATTGGCGTAAAACGTCGTCAGAACTAGTATATTAAGCCAGATGGCTAAATGGTTAGAACAGTTCTGCTGTGTTAAAATGAACAGTAAACTAAACACTAATGTTAAAATATCTTTGCAGTTGCCATAGCTGCTGGCCGGAAACTTGCCCATAGACTTTTTGAATGCAAAAAGGATTCCAAATTAGACTATGACAACATCCCCACAGTGGTCTTTAGTCACCCACCTATTGGGACAGTGGGACTCACAGAAGGTAGGTATTTAAAAATGAAGGTCATTTATGGTTTCCTTCCCTCCACTCCCAACTTTAAAATGAGATGTCAGCTGACTAAATCTTTCTCCCTTCTGGTTACACTCCATTTTGGTTAACCTCTTGTCACAGTTCCAGTTTCCTCCCTACCATCACTTTAAGCGTATAATTTCCCCCCATACAACATTGTCATCCCTTTTACTTTTTTTATGCTTTTTTATTTGAACTAATTTCAAATTTAAAGAAAAGTTGCAGAAATAGTACAGAGGACTCCTACATACCGTTGACATTTTTGCTTTATTTGCTTTTTGCTTTCTCTCTGCGTGTCACATACGCGCATACACACTTACTCACTGCAGTATCTATTTCCTGAGAACCAGGCAGTTTCCTTACAGAATCACAGTGCAATTTTCAAATGAGAACATTTAAATTGATACAGTATTATCTAAACTTTGGGTTTTACTTATTTTACTAATTATCTCAAATTATGTCATTTTTAACTTTTTTATCCTGACGTCCAGGATTCAGTCCAGGATAATCACTGTAATTAGTTTTCATACCTCTTTGGTCTCCTTTAATCGAGAGATGTAATTCTTCAGTCTTTCATCTTTTATCATATTTATTTTGTAGAATAATGCTCATTTTGGTTTTGTTTGATATTTTCTCATGATTTGCCGCAGGTTATGTATTTCTTGCTCTCTCTTTGATAGGTTAGTGGAACTGTTTACTTTTTTGATAGATGTTTTTTCCCCCTGTGCATTACAGATGAGGCCATTTCTAAATATGGAAAAGAAAATGTGAAGATCTACTCAACTACCTTTACCCCAATGTATCATGCAGTTACCAAAAGGAAAACAAAATGTGTGATGAAAATGGTTTGTGCCAACAAAGAAGAGAAGGTATGGGGAAAATCCAGTAAGCTAAAGAATGACTTCAAGTTGGCAGGGGTTGGGGCATCTTGGTGAGGTGGGGAGGAAGGAGACCAAGTAGTTAAGTCTCCTGTTCAACTGGAACAGTCCCACTTTTATCTGCCTACATATATTGAGCTTCTTCATAATATTTCATTTAGAAAGAAGGTTCTGCTGCAAACCAAGAGGTAAGTTTGAAAACCACAAAAAGCTCACTATCATTGGCCAGGATAGATAGGAAACTCAGAGAAACATGGGGAAATGTGAGGATTTAATGTAAGATAAATTTAATCAGTGAAGAAGAGCAAGTTTATTCAGTAGAATTATCTATTTTTGGTTTAACTTTTTAGGGACCACCAAACTGTTTTCCAATGTGGCTGCACCATTTTACATTCCCCTCCGCCTTGTGAGAGTTCCAGTTTGTCCACACTCTTGCTAACACTTGATATTGTCGTTTTTATTATGACTAATCGAGTGGGTGTGAAATGGTATCTTATGATTTTGGTTTGAATTTGAATACAATTTTTTAAACAATTGGTATTAGGTCAGCCTCTTGGTCTTTTCTACAAGTTGAATTAAATATTAAAATGGAACTTAGCAATATGCCTTGGGAACGTGGCTTTGTGAGGGATAGTGGCTCAATTGAAGATTCAGATGTAGTTTCCAGCTTTTATCAGAAAGAACATAGTCTGTATCTGATTCAGTGGCCCTGTACTCCAAAAGCCATAAGACACAGTCCCTGGCTTATAGAAGTCAACATCGTTGAGGATTGACAGACTCAGAGAATCAGCAAAGAGAAGAATGTAAGTGGGTTGGCAGCAAAACAAAGGTTGCTTTTTTTTCTTGTCCCAGAAAGCTCATCAGTAGCCTAAGATTTCCAGATGTAGAATCAGCAAAATCCCTTCTTACTGCTTCATATCAGCTTATCATTCCTACTTATCTCTTCATACCATTTATCATTCTTTTATTTGATAAACCTTACCTGACAGTCTGCTAAAGACTAAGAACTGGGATATAGAGAGGAATAATATAAATTTCCCGCTGTCACCAGAAATTCTGGTATTGTAAATTCAGTTTAGATCACAGTATCTAAAAATCTGACTGTGTTTGATGCACATATAATACATGATTTGGGATTTGTTTGTTTTAAATTGAGGTGTACTTTTTTTTTAATTGTAAAAAGTGCTAAACATAAAATTTACCACTTTAACCATCTTTAAATGTACCATTCAGTAATGTTAAGCATATACTTGATTTGTTTTTAAATAAAATATTTCTGTAGATAAATTTTATGTTCTCTGTTTTTCAATGGACTATTTACCCTCAAAACATTTGCTGAGGGGAACATTAACTAATAGTTTTAAAGTACAGTAAGAAAGCTCATTGGAAAATGTGATTTGAAACAAATGTCTCGTATGGTCCTTCGTGCAGTCATCCAGCATGTGGGACTGAGTCCTCCGGAGGGTCATCTTTGTGCTGGGCTGTTGGACTAGAGTGGGGAGCAAAAGCAGACAGGGTTCTTTCATCTGGAGATTAAAGTGTGCTGTGAAAGATGGACTGTGATTGTCTGGTCCCCCAAAATATAAATACAACATTGCAGTTGTGATAGAACCATGGTGGAGAAACATTGGTAGCGAGAGATCATGTGATAGACAGTTTACCTTGGTTGGGAAGGAATGCATTTCTCTGAAGAATGAATGGTTTTTAACTCTCAAAAGAGGGGTTGGAAGATTGTCTAGAGAGAGGGGAATGACTTGTGTAAAAGAGAGCATGATGAGAACCCAGGGCAGAAGGAACATCAGCAAGGCAGAAAGCCGGACAGAGGGCTATGCGAGATGGGCTAGGGAGGGATGATGAGGAAGGACTATGTAAGCTTTGTCATGCCTGTTGCAATTGGAGGTGTAAGTTTTTTAGACGTTTTTAAATATTGGGACTCTTTCTCTTTTTCTTCTTCAGGTGATTGGGATCCACATGCAAGGGATTGGGTGTGATGAAATGCTGCAGGGTTTTGCTGTTGCAGTAAAAATGGGAGCCACAAAAGCTGACTTTGACAACACGGTTGCCATTCACCCTACCTCTTCGGAAGAACTGGTCACACTTCGTTGAGAACTCAGACTCCCGTGGCTGGCAGCTAGACCAGTACACTTTCTGAAGTGAACCAAATCACATTTACTTAAACTGTTCTCAGTTTATGTATTTCTTTATTGTAATCAAGATCTTCTGATAGTGGAAATCTTCAGTAAATAATAAGAATTTATTTATGTAATTGGGAATTTTTTGTTATGCAGGATGATTTTCATTTGATTACTTCTCACAATAATTAATATTTTAAAGTTTTTTATTAACTAGCTGGTTTTGTTTTGTTTTTGTTTTCGTTTGAGCCTCATCCCAAGTGTAAAACTATATGAACTACAATTAAGTTAATGTACTTTGAATGGATGAATGAATGAATGAATATAGCTTCCTACTTTTTATAGAGAAGTATAATAGCAGCTGTTCACATTTTAATAATGCAAGTGCACAGAATCTCTTTTTTTGATTTGGTTGGGTTTTTTTTTTTCAAAGCCAGTACTGTGCTCTGCATATTGCAAAGGTGCTTCAGGGATGTGACCTTTCTCTAAAAACATGACACAAGAGGCCTGCCTCTTTTATTCTTTCTTTTGTTTTAAGTGATTAAAAATTATTTGTTTTACTTTTATGAGATAAAGTACATTAAACTTGGAAAAGATTTGAGGAAGCTGGTTACATAAGTGAGGGACATTTTAGAAGTGATTTCTGCTTTCAGAAGGAGAGACTCAAATACTTCACAAGTCTCTCTGCTCAGAGTTCATAGTTCAGTGGCTCAGTGAATGATTTCGGTTCTTTTATGTGTTCTTGTCCTTTTATTTTTTTTCTGGTAATTATTCCAAAATTTAAAAAATAAAATCACAGCTTTTTCTTCTTATAAAATTTGTTGTTATTAATTTGTAGGTAACAGTTCATTTTCTAAGAAAGTTGCACATTGGAGGAACAGATGCCAGCACTGAGCCAAAGGCCCTAAAACCTTATGAGGGAGAAAAGATATTTCACTTTTATAAATATAGACCAGAAGTATAAAAGAAGCATTTAGCCAATTTAATGGTTGAGTTGGAAGAACAGTCTAGAAATCACTTAGGTTTTTAACTCTTTATTTCCATGTGCCTTTATCAGCTAGGTAAGTTAGTTCAATATTTCCATGGCTTTTATTAGTGGCATAGTGCTACTGACTTCTGTCATAAAGCTTTTAATGAATGTCTTTCTGGTTGGCCAGGTTGCTGCACAGACTTCAGATAGTTCCAGTGTCATGAAAGAAAAATACCACATTAGTTAACTAGATTATGTGACTGTTGCAGCAAGAAAATAGGGTTTAAAAACCTGGACATGGACTGGACTGACATAAGCACACACTACTCTCTCTCCTCCTACTCTTCTTACCTGCCAGCTTACAAGATAGTGGGTCAAGATTCTGGGAAATGATAGAATTCATTTAATGTGGTTGGATAATAAGAGTGCACGTTTATTTTGTATGGAATGTTCTTTCCCACCTGTTTACCTGATGATCCAGTTATATATTGCTGCATAACAAACTGCCTGAAAACTTAGTGACTTGAAATAGCAACCACTTTATTATACTCATGATTATGTGGTTAGGAATTCGAGCAAGACTCAGCTTGCAAGGATGACTCTTCCATTGGTGTTGACAGAGATCATTTGGAGGTATTCAACTGGCAATTGGACTGGTCCAGAAAGTCTAAAACAGAATCATCCATATATCTGGCACTTAAACAAGGATGACTGGAAGGCTGGGCTCATCTGGGGCTGTCAACCAGAGTGTCCACGTGTGGTCTTTCCAGCATTGCAGTCTCAAGGTAATGGACTGATACGGAAGCTCAGGGCTCCCAGAGATTGTTCCCCAGGCAGGTGAAACATGCCTTATGACCTAACCTCAGAAGTTCTAGAACATCACTTCTGCCACATGTTACTGGTTAAGCAAGTCACTAAGGCCAACCTAGATTTAAGCAGAAGTTAATGATCTTCACCTCTCGGTGAGAGGAGTGTTACAGAATTTGTGGCCGTTTTAATCACAATACCTGGAAATCTCGTTTTACAAGGCTTGACTAAAACCACTTTTGTGAAGACTTACTTTTTTAAAAAAAATTATTATCATTATTTATGCCTGCAGCACCTGGTCTTCCTAGGTGGTCTCCCATCCAAGTACTAACCAGGCCTGACCCTGCTTAGTTTTCGAGATCAGATTCCCATAATACCTGGTCATGCAGTAGGTCGACACTACAGTTCACCTTGTATATGCCATTTTACCCTTGACAATCATTTTCTATATTCCTTATGTTGAGTTTCGTAGTGTCATTCCTGGTATGTCATACAAAATGGCTTTGGTTGCAAGAGAGCAAAGGTGTGTTGCTGTGATTTTTTTACACTAATACCTATAGTACTAAAGCAAAAATTTTAATCCTTTATGTGTTTGAAAAATGAGTAGGCAGGATTTTCAGGTCTTGAACAAACTTTTCTCTCTCCATGAGTCTGACCTGGATGTAGATGAAGAGCTGTTAGCAGAAGGTATAGAAGGTGGTTTCCATTGTGCCCTGCTCTGAGAAATACTCTTTTATTGCCATTGCCTTTTATACGATAATTTAGCATGCTGATTCTTCAAATAAAGATCTGTCAACGTCTTAAAGGTAAGTGATTAGTCATTTCTGTTTTTCATGTAGTATGTTTTAAGTGCTATTTAATGTGTTAGGGCATGGTGTTAAAAGGTAAAGTGTTAGATGGTAGGGCTGGGGCGACATCTAGTTTTTACATAAATTTTTATAATAACAATTCCCCTTTTAAGTCCTTTTTCTGTAAGTTGTAGTAACAGACGTTTGTCTTTTTGGCTGTTGAGCATCCAGACTTCATAACTTTGGGGAATCCCAACCTTATGAACCTCAATAAGAGACAAAGCCATAGACCCACATAGGTTTGTGCTTTTCCAGGCTCCCTTGCAGCTAGGGAGAAATCACATAACGTAGGCTTGGCCAATCAGATGCACCCACCCCTGACTACTCAGAAACAGAGATGAGAGAATTCTAGTGGCTATGGCAACAAAATTAAGGGTTGGTCTGGCAGTATTACCAGTACTTGCCATGTCAGTTTCTAGTTATGGCAACTAGAATCCCATGGTAGCAATGCTGACCTCACTGGATCATTTCTGAATCATGATTTTGGCCACCATGACACTACTAGCTGCCTAGCCTCTGAGCCTGGATCAGATCACCAGCCCGCCCAAGATTCTGTGAGCTACCCTATATAGAATACATTCATTGTACTTAAATTAGCCTACATGAGTTTCCAATTTTTAAGGTTGCTAGTTTTGTTTTCCTAAAATATAACCTTGAATTACAAGAAAGCTTTACATCTATTACAGCTCTCGTTGAATTGATATTAAGTATAAGTGAGTGAGTATTTGCGCCTTACAAACACAGGAGCATGCTCTACATTTTTATACAGTAGTCCCCGCGCCTCATCATCATCTACAGGGTATGTGTTTCAAGACCCCTGGTGGATGCCCGGAACTGTAGATAGTACCGACCCCTATATACTGTTTTTTCTTATACAAACCTATGATACTGTTTAATTTACAAATTAGATACAGTAAGAGGTTGACAATAATAAAATAGAACAATTACAACCATATATTGAATAAAAGTTATGTGAATGTGATCTCTCAAAATATCTTATTGTACTGTACTCACCCTTCTTGTGACATGAGATGACAGAATACCTTATTAATGCAAGAAGTTTTCACCTTTTCACTTAAAGGAAGCACTTTATGGCTTCTCTTGGCATATCCGAATTGCCAGCATCACTACTCTTGTGCTTTAGGAACATTACTAAGTAAAATAAAGGTAAGCTGAACATAGGCCCTGTAATACCTTGACAGTCGGTCTGCTAACCGAGTGGGCTGCTAAGTGACTAACAGGCAGGGCGCATGTACAATGTGGATACACTGGACAAAGGGCTGAGTCACAGAGGGACTGTGAGAGATTTCATCACACTGCTCAGAAATGGCTTGCAATTTAAAACTTAAGAATTGTTTATTTTTGGAATTTTCCATTTAATGTGTTTGGGCTACAGTTGACCATAGGTACCTGAGCACAAGGGGGGACTGTTGTATTGTATATTCACATTGCTTATTGCAGTGCAGTGCCCAGTACTGTTGAATTGGATGACCAGAGTTAATAGGTGATGATGCTAGAAAATTTGATTGTGCTATTTGGTGAGGATGTTGATCAGTGGATGAGAAGATTAGGAATATGGAATCATTGATAGTTAAAAATTGAAGATTGTTAAAGGAAGAAATGTCATCAAAGTGGGACTGGAAGATGTAAGTGGGACGAGTAGAGAGTAGGGTGGGAGGTGAGAAACAAGGCTGAGGTTGTCCACATGAGGCAATAAAGGGCCCGGACTTGGGTGGTCTTGGTGGGAAGGGAAAGGGACACATGTAAGAAAATTTGCAGTGAAAGAATCAACAGAATTTGTGAACTGATAGTATTTAGGACTTGAGGGAAAAAGAGGAGTCAAAATTAGCCCTGAAGTTTCTAGTCTGAGAGACTGGGAGAAAGTTGATGCCATTAATAGAAAGAGCCAAGAAAGGCAGAAAAACTGATTTAAAGGGAGCAGATGCTAAGTTTAGGGTGTGTTGAGTTAGTTTGTCCCAGTAGGGATCTGGAAGTTTAAAAGCTGGAGTTTAGGAGAAAAGTCAGGACTAGGGAGACAGATTTGTGAATTATATACCTAGAGGTCATAGTTAAAGCCAGGAGTGTACATAGGAATGTGAAGAGCGAGAGGAATCCAGAGTGTCAATAGCACCCATGTTTAAGAGATGGATAATGGCAAAGACCTTGAAGGAAAGGTACAGAGTTGTCAGGATTAATGACTTGGGGAAGTAGCTCAAAGGAGAATAGTACATAGGAGGCCACTGAGCCTAAAGATTTAGGAAATATAGTTTTCCTTCAAGAAAAGGAGGTACATATGAACAATTATACAATCTACCACAGAGACCATTGGATTTAGTAATTGGGAAATCATAGGTGACTTTGAAAAGTAACTGGAGAGTTGAGTTCTAATAATGATAGTTATAATAGTCCACACTATAGTGAATGCTTAGGGTTCTAATGATAATAGCTTTGATAGTCCACACACTGTGGTGAATGCTTTATAGTTATTATTTAATACTTGTTATGGACTGCATGTTTGTGTCCCATTCAAATGCATATGTTGAAACCTAACCCCCATTATGATGGTATTTGCAGGGGGCCTGTGGGAAATAATTAGGTCAGGGGGTGGAGCCTTCATGATGGGATTAGTGCCCTTATAAAGAGAAATAGGAAAAAGCTTGCTTCCTCTCTTTCTCTGCTCTCCACCGTGTGAGGACACAGCAAGAAGGCAGCTATCTGCAAACCAGGATACAGGCTCTTACCAGACACCAGATCTGCTGGCACTTTGACCTTGTACTTTCCAGCCTCTAGAACTGTGAGGAATAAATGTTTGTTGTTTAAGCTACCCAGTCTGTGGTATAGGAAGTCCTCAAATAACATCATTTCGTTCAGTGTCATTTTGTTATAACTTTGATGAGATGCCATAGGATCTTAACTCTTATTTATAGCGATTAGCCTATGGTAAAGTTGATTTCGTTATACATTGTTTTACTTGAACTTGCAGAACCTATTGATGATGTTAAGTGAAGCCTTACTGTAATTTGTTATGGCAGCCCAAACTAAGACTGCCCTTTCCATTACAGATTAGGAAACTCAAGTTTAGAAAGATTAAATACTGGTTTAAGGTCACATGACTAGTAATTGGTGGAGCAGAAATTCAGGCCAATTCTGTCTGGCTCAAAGTCCAGTATTTTAACCCCTGCAGAATAAAAGTTATAGAAAAGAAGCAGATATAAGCACAGCTTTCCACCTTCCCTCTATTTGCCTAAAAAAGTAGGATATAAATTTGTAAAGGTGTCCCCCTTACTGTATCAGGAAGGACAAAAATTAATCATTGGAAACAACTTTAGGCCCTTATCATTCCCAGAGATGGCTCCAGAGGAATCTGCATAATAAACTTTACTAACTAGCCCGTAGTTTCCCTATATATTTGCCTTTGCATAGTTTATCACCCCAGAAGCTCAAAGTCCTTTTCACTCAAGGTTTTGTCACGTCTTTAAAAAGTGTTTGTTCTTTTGTGAAGATGCTATATAAGCCCAAGTTCTAACCACCCCTCTGAGTTACTCTTCGCTGGCACTCCTATGTTATCAGCAATGCACATGCTAATAAACTTATTTTTCTTGTTAATCTGTCTTTAGTTTAGTTACAGGATCTTAGTTTCAGAGCTTAAGATGGGTTGAAGGAAAAAAAGATTGTTTTTCCTCCCTCTTGGGATGAATGCTAGGGAAGCATGAATGCTAATGTCTTAGCCTGGAAAGTTATTTTCAGGATGGGCAGACTGAATCAGAAGGTAGGGGGAAAGGCTCCACCAGAGGAAAGACCACCAATGCTAGAGAAATCCAGGACAGGTAATGAGCAAAGTACTTACTTACTTTAGCTTTTGATTTCTGTGAATGTGGGCTAATTTGCTTTGTCTGCTATTTTGAGGATTTATATGTCTAGTTAGTTGAGATGGATTGCCAGATGAGGGAATTGAAAGGCGGTTGTTATTTGATGGCAGAGTGAAGTAAATTTACTTTTCACTTTTCCTCTTCCGGACAATTATATATATATAAAAAAAATTAAGCCACTACATAAAAAAAAAAAAAATGGAGTTCAGCTACATGCTAGGACATGGATGAACCTTGAAAACATTATGTTAAGTGAAATAAACCAGACACAAAAAGACAAATATTGTATTATTCCGCTTACATAACATATTTAGAACTAGGGCAAATTCATAGAGAAAGTATAAGGAATTACTAAGTGAAGGAGGTGATGGGAAGTTACCAAGGGCCTTGGAGAGTAGGGAATGGGCAGTTATTGCTTAATGAGTACAGAGTTTCTGTTTGGAGTGATGAAAAATTTTGGAAAGAGTGATGATGGTTGCATAATATTATAAATGTAATTAATGCCACCCAGTTGTACATTTTAGAATTGTTGAAATGGTGAATTTTGTGTTATGTATATTTTCCCACAATTAAATAAAATAGTGAAAAAAAGACCTGCTTTATTGGAATTAATTCTGTGGTTATATTGAGTTGTGTTTTTTGGGTGGAGGAGTTTGGATTGGTCAGGACAGGAGAATGTTTTATAAAATATACAAATTATATTTCCCTGAAGAAACCACCATATTTTCTACCAAAAAGTGTGCATTCATGAGATAAGTAAGACATAATTGCTATTGCATTAGTAGCTGGAATCAATCATCCTTCATATAAGTCGACACTAGGTACACCCTTGGGACTCGAAATACTGAGGATGCTAATATGTAGGTGGGTTTAATTATAATAGAGGTTTATTTAAGCATCAGTGATGGAAACTTTGTGTACATTACACAAATAGCCATGTCCTTATAAATAGTCATGTCTCACATCTCAGACCCTAAGCCCAGGCTGGAGGCTGCCTCAGGAGCAACCCAGCTGGTGTCTACATTGTATAACAAGGATAAAAGTAATTAAAATCTATATGTTTAATCTCAATTCTTGAATGCCCTGAAATCAAGCTCATTTGGGAACGGTTAAGTTGATCATTGTTGTAGTCAACATTACCAACAGACAAACCTCTTTTTAGTTCATTTGTAATATATCCATGTGTAGTACTTCTGATACAAAAATAGCCTAATTATGGGCCATATTTTTATCTTCACTTGAGGAATATCTTCAGTGTATAGGGTACCACCAAAAGTGTTTTGAATGAATGCAGTCATTGTTTCAGTGTTATGACCTAGTCACAGGCTGCAGGCAGTATAAACAGGAATAATATACTGGTTGATAACATCCATTATTTATATATTTCAATGGTTTGCTGTAGTCTGTAGGGGAGGGTTTCAAATTGGGCTTAATAGCTAATATTTGGGTAAAGGAGGGGCAATGAGATTTTGGAGTTTGGATTATAAATAATATTCTAATATTGGTATTGGAAGGGTTAACTGTGTCCAAAGTCTGTTCCAACTGGCTAAGACATGAAATAAAGGAATAATTGTGAGCATTTTGTTAAAGTAAATAAACAAGGAGGGCATTAGGCTGTGGTGGCTCTAATGCCTTGGTAGCCACATTAAGCAAACTGAAACCAAAGCCAGAATAAATGCTCTTAAATTGGAGAAAATGAAATTTAAGAACTAATCACAACCTACCCACTAGGCTTTCCCAAATAAATCAATTGCTTAAGCTATAGTTAATCATATACTTATTTGCTTTTTTCTGAATCTTAATGAAAACTTTTCCCCAAACTCCTGTCAGTTGAATGTTCCTAACCATTTTTGTTTGGAGTTGCATGATTTCAGTCAATGTCTACGCAAGTAAGCTCTTCAAAATTTTAATGTACCTCAGTTTATTTTTTAACGGTTCATTGAGTGCTCTCCTTGTGGTAGATCTAGTTGTGAAAAAAGCATCATTCTTTAATTTTAAGCTCATAATTCTCACGTGACTAGATAATGAGCATGTACAAAAATTTGTTTGTTTTTTTAACAAAATGTAAATAATTGAAGACCACTTACATGAGGAAAGAAATTACAGAGCTTGCTATAGCAAGGAGTCAGCCACCATCACTTGTATTTGACAGATCAGAAAGAGGGGAAGCTTTTACAGGCATACCTTGGAGATTTTGCAGTTTGGTTCCAGACCACCATAATAAAGCAAGTATGGCAATAAAGTGAGTTGTAATATTTTTGTTGGTGGGAGGCTCTTGCCTTCAATATGTAAAAATAACACCTGTGAAGTGCAATGTAGTGAAGCACCATAAAATGAAGTATGCTGATATAGTGAGAAGAAAAAAGGATGTTCCTGCTGTGTTCTTATTAAAGGTTGTTGGCAGGGGAAGCTAGAGATGAAGTAACTAGAAGCAGACACCTTTGGCTGATTTGGAGAGCATATATGATTTTCTCTGGTTGGTCTTGGTGCATGTGTGTGCGTGTGTGTCCAAAATAGGGAAATTGGCAGCCTTTGAACAGATCCTGGCCATTATGAGCTGATTGCTCAAGGGTTGTGGGTTGGTTTCTTATGTGGGTCAAAATTTTATAATCATTTATGGCCTAGTCATTGTCCATTTGTATACTAATTCTCTCAAGGACACCAGCAGAATGATACAACTGATTCCACAAGGTATGAGAAACTGGAATTTGTAAAACCACTGGGGAAAGGAACAATGAAATAAAGATTAATAAATTGAAATAATGCTGGCTCATGCTTCTCAGCACAATGCAATTTTAACCTCGGATTATTTTTTGTGCTTGATATCTGCTGCTCCCTATTATACTTCATCAGTTTTTTACTAGATATTTCTGGCTTTACTGGGTTTTAAAATCTTTGGGCACTACTAAATTGTTATTCAAAGTTCCATTTCCCTAGAGTATCAGATGAACATCAAGTGCGTTTATACAAAATCCTCTACAATGAAACCGATTTTTAAAAGCCACACAATCATCTTTTGTTTTTATTTCCAAGTTTTGACTCAAAATTTATCATCTCATTTAATCTTCATAACAACCTAATGCAAGTAACCCATTGTGGTCGTACAATTATCCCCTGATGAGAAAAACCAACACAAGTAACTTGAGTAACCAGTACTAATTAAAAGAGTCACAGAATAGTTGAGCACTGGCTGTGCTGCCACTTTAGGTTATAAAAGTGAGGAAAAGAGCACAGAAATTTGACACTCCAGTACATGGCAGGCTGTATTTCTACCCTTTTATGTTGCTTCCGAAATTTTTTTCTAAAGGAGTTCACACGTGTGGTGGTTATGAGTTTAGAAACTGGGCTTCACCTCAGGATTTGCCTTTGCTAGTTGTGCAGTTTTGAGCAAGTCATTTAGTTTCCCAGGGCCTCTTGTTTCCTCATATATAATAGAGCTGAAACAATGTGCTTTGAACTTTAGATGCTGGTAACAGGCATTTTAATGTAAAGTCACAAAACACCTAGTAGACAATAACTTGAAAAATCGCGTAACAGATTTCAGATGACGTTGGAGGAGGATCTGGTAGCTTTAATTTTACGCAAAGTTAATTCCATTTTAGCGGCTCCTAATCGCCTCCCAGCTGAGTCCTGTTCTCCGCCCCGCCCCCAGCTCCCTCCTGTTGTCATGGAGACCCGGAACGCCTCAGGTGGCTGGTTCTCCCGCAGTACACTCAGCAGGGCACGTGATGACGCACGCGCATTCTAGGCGGTGGAGGCGCCGCGGTGGCTGCTGGGACTGAGCTCTTAGCAGCCTGATCAGGAAGTGGCGGGCGGAGCCCTGGGCCGAGTCGTCGGTGCTTCTGCTGTCGCTGCCAGTGCTGAGACCCCCGACTTGGCGGGGGAAGTGCTGGGCGTGCGTGCGGGCAGGCGGAGGGGCTGACTAGGAGCCGACAGCGACGGCCACGCGGACGGGGGCGGCTGGCCGAGGCGGAGACGGTGGGAGGCGACGGCGGGTCGCGTGGGGCGGCTGGGACCTTGCTCAGGTAGGGGCTGCAGCCACGGGGCGAGGGGAGCAAAACTCTGGCCTGTTGTTTGTAGTGGGGACAGCCTCCTGCCAAGGGGCGAGTGTGTCTTCCACCCATCGGGAGGTTGGTGCTGCCGTTCTCTACGAGAAGCACTTAAACACAGTAACAAACTTCTTGGGAGCATTGTCTTTTAGGCCGGAGGTTTATTCAGCAAACTTTGGGTTGTAAAGGGGAAATTCGCAGTCGGATAGCCAGCCGATTGTGGCTCTTCGTAGCCCCCAAGTTTACATTAGCAGTAGCCAAGCGAACCGTGTGTGGAGTTTGGGGAACCACGATGCCCATGCACCTAAAAGGCTGTGATTTAGATGCTCGTCCACGGACTTTTTTTTGAAGCCGCCTTTTGGAGACCTAGTTAATAATGATTCCTAAATTTTAGTTACAATAATTTTCTGCAAAGGCTGAAGACATTTTCCAAAACAACACTGCGATGCAGTTTTCTCCCACCTTTCCATTTCTGTCATTTAAGAGGTAAGCAGTTTCTTTTCTTAGCTTGCCGGCTATTCAGTGTAGCAGTGTTCTTAGATTTTTAGTGACACCTCTGAGGCTTAGGCAGGGAAAGAAGCAAAAGAGAGGTAAGTAGAAAGGTTGAAAGAAGTTGGATATTCCAGTGGAAAGAACGTGGGCTTTGTAGACGGAAGATTGTAACTTAATTTTGGCTTCTCACCGTTCATGTGTGACACGTGGACACATGAACTCCCAGTGGTGGTGGTGTTTTTTAAATGTAAAACGCGCAAGGTGGTGAGTCCTGTCTACCACACGTCCGTACATGTAAAACGACAAATATTGAGTAGTCTGAGAAAAAGGCAAAGTTGGAGCGTGCGATGGGAAAGATAGACATAAAGCCTAGGTGCTGTTGAACATTACCCATACCCACACCTTTGTTTTAGAGGTCTTGACCAGCATTTCAGGTGTGGAGCAAGAAGTACAGTCCTCTAAATGAAAGTACCTGGACGAGGACCCTAAGATCCTGACTCTTAAATCACGTGCTCTTACTCCACACCTGAATGCTCCTTACTCCACACCTGAAGTGCAATAAAAGCCTCCACATTTTGAAAGCCTTGCCTTCAAGCAGCTTACTTACACTGAGAACAGGAAAGCCTTGAGCATCTGGCTTAAAAGCAATGAATAAATAAAATGTGACCTAGAGTGTTTTAGAGACCTTTACCAGCATTGCAGGTGTGGAGTAAGGAGCGTTTGATTTGGGAATCAGGATATTTGGGTCCTGGTCCAAGTACTTCCAGCTGGGTGACCTTAACTGTCCTTCATTTCAGATTTTACATATTAAAATAGAAATAAAACAGATACCTGTTATTTACTGGAGTTGTGAGAGGTAAGTGCTGTAAGCATTTTAGGTCGTTGTAAACTGTAAGGCTTTTATTTCAGTTTGTGTTAAAATCATAATTAAAAGCCTGGGTTAATTACCATGTCTTTACAGAATGAAATAAACAGATGTTTCCTGTTTTACACTTGTTGCTCCTGCCTTACCACTTGTGAATTCTCCTTGTACACTTTACCTCCCCTCAAGACTGTCTTCTGCCTTCCTCATAACAATATAATCACTGTTATATCTTTCAAATCCAACTGAAAATAGTAATATTTTTAAATAGCTTTACTGTTTAAAAATTCTCATTCTTACAGTTGGGCTAGATGTAGGCATTAGTAATATCCTCATTTTACTTAGGATGAAATTGGATTTAGATCTAATGGATCACCTAGGGTCATGTTACTGTTAGGGATTAGAACTGAGGGGAGAAATTCTTTGATTTGAGGTCCAGTGGCAGTTTCTTTCTTGCTTAAGTGAAGTTTTTGCTGGTTATTTCTTATCAGTGCTTTTATGTATATATAATACACATTATATATATACATACATATATATATATATAATATTTTTTTTTTTTTTACACCTACAGCACCTAGTATTCCTAGGTGTTCTCCCAACCAAGTACTAAGCAGGCCCGACCCTGCTTAGCTTCTGAAATCAGACAAGATCAGGCGCATTCAGGACGGCATGGCTGTAGACTCTGTGCTTATGTTTTTAACTTAGCACCCTAGGTCACATTTTACATATTGTTTTTAAACAAGGTGCTCCCTGTTTTCGTGTTCTCAAATGTAAGTGCTTGAAGGCAAGAATTTATCCAGAACCTTTCAAAGCTTGGAGTACAGTGCCTCACAAACAGAAGACATTTAATAAAGGCTTGTGAAACAAATAACTGTGAGGCTAGAGCAACTTAAAGATGATTTTCTGTTCATTATTTGTTTAACAAATTTATTGAGCTACCTTGTGCTTGAAGATTTTCAAAGTGTAAGAGTCTTTTTCTTCTGGGACTTTCCTTCCTGATTTACAAACATTGATCTTAACAGTGCACAGATCATTTATGAAGTCTGCTTGTGTGCTTCCTAGACTCTCCTTGGGATTCTAGGGAGAGTTCAGATAAGAGAGGAATGTTTTA
Organism: Eonycteris spelaea; assembly: GCA_003508835.1. Lineage (NCBI taxonomy): Eukaryota > Metazoa > Chordata > Mammalia > Chiroptera > Pteropodidae > Eonycteris > Eonycteris spelaea. The sequence goes on along the minus strand of PUFA01000043.1, from coordinate 6,004,239 downwards.
AAATACTTGTCGAATGATCTGTGGCTACCCTTATTGTATTGTAGCTGCTTACAATTGTAGTGTTTAGAACTGGGAAAAAATCCAAAGAGCTTTAGTGTCCTACCTGTCTCCAAGTAAGGAATTTTCTTAGATATTTCTACTAAATATTAATGCACTTCGTGATGGAGAGTTCACTAGTTTTAAAATACCTTTTTTTTTCTCTTTCTCACCATTTCCTTTACTCCAGTATGCTAAATACTCACCTATAAGTTTACATACCAGCACAGTATGTATGAAATGCCAAGATAAATATAAGAAGTCAAAGAGGAAACTTTTCTTTCAAGGAGCTTACAGTATTCTAAGTATTTTTTAAAATTATTTTTATTATGGTGACATTACCTTTTTCATTTATAAGCATTTCTGATGGTTCTTTTTTTTTTTCCCACACTAACCCTAAATCTGCCTAATTTCTGCCGAGTAGACCTGATGTTATTTCTAGAGTAGCATTGTCCACTAGAAATACAAAGTAAGCTGCAAAAGTGTGAGCCACACATGTAATTTAAAATTTTCTAGTAGCCATAGTTTTGAAAAAGTTTTTACAAAGTAGGGAAAATTAATTTTAATCCAGTATATCCAAAGTATTCTATCAACACGAAATCTATCTGAAATACCTCATTTGTAATTTTAAAAGTTCTTTCTGTTATGTCTTTTAAATCTGGTGTATATTTTACACTTAGAATATAACTCATCTCCAGCCCCATTTCAGGTGCTCAGTAAGCACATGTGACCAGTGGCTACCATATTGGACAGTGTAGTTCTAGAGCATTAGAGGATAATTCTATTTCTCTTTCTAGTGCCTAGCACAATGCTTGGCACATAATAGGCACTATTTAAAGATTTTTTGATTGAATGAGTAAATGAATAAATACAAGTGCTAGAGAACTGGTAAGGGTAATTCTGTTTGGGGAGTAACTTGCTGAGACCTATGAATTTGGCATACAGGTTTGAGTGACTGGAATTTATATTAAACATACTTATATTTATCTTTGCAGCATTATGGATCCAAGCCTATTGAGAGAACGGGAGCTGTTCAAAAAACGAGCTCTTTCCACTCCTGTAGTAGAAAAACGTTCAGTATCTTCTGAGTCATCAACGTCATCGTCATCGAAGAAGAAGAAAGCAAAGCTAGAACATGGAGGATCATCAGGCTCTAAGCAAAATTCTGGTTAGTAAAATCGACTAGAACTGTTTAGTTTTATTTTTCAGGAAACAATTTAGTGATGACAAGTTCATTTTTCAGTTCAACATTCATATTGATAGGCACTTTAAGTGAGGGAATGATAGAATTTTTTGTTTTTCAGATATTAATAGTCTTATGTTATAGTTAGAATTTATGTCATGGAGGTTTAATTTACATACCATACAGTTTACTCAAGAATACAGTTAAGATTTTTAGTAAATTTACAGAGCTGTGCAACTATTAGCATAATCCAATTTTAGGACATTTCCATCACCCCCAAAAGACCCCTTGTGCCCTGTTCCCACCCTAGCCCCAGATAACCAATAATCTCCTTTCTATGTCTATATATTTGCCTTTTCTGGACATTTCATATAAATGGATTTGTATAGTATGTGGTCTTCAGTATGTGGCGGCTTTTACTCAGCATCTATTAAGATGATCACATTCTTGCTCTTTATTCTATTAACATGATATATTACATTAATTGATTTTCAGATGTTAAACCAGTCTTGCATTCTTGGAATAGATCTCACTTGGGTATAGTATATAATTCCTTTTGTTGTAGGATTCAGTTTGCTGATATTTTATACAAGGATTCATCCATGTTGTAGTATATATCAGTAATTCTATTTTTTTTGCTGAAGAGTATTCCATTGTATGGATATGCTACAATTTGTTTATCCATTCACCAGTTAATGGACATTTGTTGTCCTTCCACTTTTTGGCTATTATGAATAGTGTTGCCCTGAACATTCCTGTATAGTCTTTGTTCATTTTTTTTTCTCTTGGGTGGAAACTTAAGAGTGACATTTCTGGGTCCTGTGGTAAGTATATGTTTAACTTTTTAAGAAACTACCAAATCGGCTGTGACATTTTACGTTCTTACCATCAATGCTTGAGGGTTCCATTTTTTATTCTTGCTAAGATTTGTTATTCCTATCTAAATAGCCATTCTAGTGGATGTGAATTGCTATCATTTTGGTTTTAATATTCAGTTCCTTAATGACCAGTCATGTTGGACATCATTTCATGTACTTATTTGACCATATGTGTGTCTTCTTTGGCGAAATGTCTGTTCAGATTTTTTACCCATTTAAAAATATTGGGTTGTCTTCCTATTGATTTATAAGATTTCTTTATGTATTCTGGATATAATTTCTTGACCTAATGTCACTTGTGCTCTCAGTGTCACATCTAAGAAATCTTTGCCTAATCTAGGATCATGAGAATTTACTGTTTTCCTCTAAGAGTTTTATAGTTTTAGCTCTCACATTAGGTCTGTAATAAGTTTGAGTTGATTTTTTTGTGTGTGGTTTAAAATAAGGGTCCAAATTCGTCTTTTTGTGTGTGGTTATTGAGTGGTCCCTGCACCATTTCTTGAAAATACTATTTTCCGCATTGACTTATATTAATTGGCACCCTTGTTGAATATCAATTGACTATAAGTGAAAGTTTATTTCTGGTATCTCAATTTGGTTCTATTAATTCACATGTCTATCTTTATGACAGTACCAGACTCTCTTGATTACTATAGCATTGTAGTTAAGTTTTGGGATTGGGAAGTGTAATTTCTTAAGTGTTTTTTTTTTTTCAAGATTATTTTGTTTTTTTTCTTGGATCCTTTGTTTTTTCATATAAATTTTAGGATCATTTCACCAATTGCAGTCTGTAAAAGAGCCAGCTGTAATTTTGATAGGGATTACATTAAATCTATAAATCAATTTGGGGAGAATTGCTGTTTTAACAATATTAAATCATTTGGTCAATGAACATGGATATCTTTTCATTTATTTTGATTTTTAATGTATAAATCTTAAATTTATTTTGTTAAATTTATTCTTATGTATTTTATCATTTCAATATTGTGAATGAAATTGTTTCCTTCGACTTTTTTGAGTTGTTTATTAGTAGTTTATAGAAATATAATAGACTTTTCTACATTGATCTTGTATTCTGCAACCTTGCTAAACTTGTTTAGTATTTCTAAATTTTTTGTGTGGATTTCTTAGGATTTTCTACATATAATATTATGTATCTGTGAATAAGAACAGTTTTACTTTGTTCTTTCCAGTACGAATGCCTTTTATTTTTCTTGTCTGGACTGGGTAGTATAATGTCGAATAGAAGTAGTAGTGAGAGTGAACATCTTTGCCTTGTTCTGATCTTATGAGAAAAGCATTCAGTTTTTCATCAATCTGTGTGATGTGGGATTTTTGAACAGAGAGATGGGACACGGAGGCTATAAGCAGGAAACAGTGTTTATTGATGTTGGCACCAGCTCAGCGGATTCTTATCGAAGGCTGAGCCCCAATTGTAACATAACAGGCAGTTTTATACAGTCTTGTCATTCCTACACAGCTACAGATATAAGGAAGAACATTGATTGGTTGGCAAGCTATGAGAAAATTTATGTCAGCTGGAGAGTCCTTGGAAGGTGGGGGCAGTCAGGAACGAACTCATTCGAGCAGGAAATGGCCTGGCAAGGTCAGGCTGCTGCATTTTCTCCTTTGATTCTCAAACTGGGGACCGGGTCCGAGAGCATCATTTCCTTCTTCTAATTTTTAGTTTAGAGGCTGGTGCTTCCATAGCTTTTGCTGCAGTTTTTTTTTTTTTTTTCTACTATAGTCTCTATGAGGGAGGTGGTTGACCAGATACCAAGAGGCAATAGGCATGAGTTGATGAGGCAGGTTCCAAGGAGGCGGAGTACTATCCCAACTAAGGTCTTAAAGCCACCGAAAGTGGGGAACCAGCCTACAAAGAGACTACCAGGGTCCCATCCTTTCCAACTTTGGATGGGCACATGAGCTATTTTCCTAATATTAGTAGCTATGGCAGTCACAGCTTTGCCATTGTCATCTCTTTTGAGGCAACAGTCAGTCTGTTTAAACTCTCCACACATTCCTCCATCTTTTGTTAATAGATAATCTAAGGCTGGGAGATTTTGGCAGATAGCTGACTGCATCTAGGATTGTTGCCTGGCCAAAAGCTCTAAGGCAGTTTCAGTCTCATTGGTTATGACCTTAAGGACTGCTTGTAATCTAATGATTTGGTTGAGCATGTATATAGGAGTCTGGTAACTCCAGCTCCCATCTGGGGCCCAAGTCGTGGGGCCATAGTACTGGATAATATGGTGGGGTGGCCACTTATCTCCCCCCACATTTGCTGTCCCTCTATTTCAAGTGATCTCTTAGTTCTGGCCTTTAAATTTTGATATAGGGGAACCCCTAGCTCATTTCCTCCTTGGTCAGGTAGAAGGAAGAAGCCAGACTGAATGCTCCCAGTGGTGCAACTTCCATCCCAGTTCGTCAGAACTTGACTAAAAGTCCACTTTCCACAAATCCAGAAGAGCCCATCAAGGGCTTTCTAGCTTTGGGGGCTTTTGGAATTGAGTTTTTCCTAGGATGTGCTGATAGCTGGGATGGTGTGTAAAGGGTTAGGGACTGTGCCATCCTCTGTAGTGCAATTTGTGACACTTAAGTTTTGTTTGAGAGAGAGGCACAAGGAGTTAGCTGCAGTATTATTGGCCCAATCCCAGGAAGGAGCCTTGCGCCACCAGTTTAGGTCTGTGTGATTTAAAAATAGCTTTTTTTTTTTTTTTAATCATGGAGTTTATGCAGCCCACTGAGTGTATCCTGGGCCCATCCAGCCAAGACATTGTTCCCCTACCACTTCTGAGGAGAGGACCCATCTCTGGGGTCAACCCCCTTTGTGGTGAGCCACCGTGTAGTTCCACTGAAGGAGGTAAGAGGCATCTAGGCTAGTTCCCTTCCAAGGCCAGTGTTCACTCATGAGTGCTGCTCCAAGTTCATAGGCTGTCTTTCCAGCTAGGTCAACAAAGAGGTTCTTCCCTAGGGTTGGGAGGTCTAGGTTTTGGCCCAAAGCTACCTTTAGCTGATCATACATTTGTGGACTTTGGGGCCTATAAGACGGTGTAGGCTTAGGTGTGGTTGAATTACGCAGCCATTGGACAATGTCTCTGACTGCTGTGCCCTCTATATGGTTATGGACCTTTCTCCCACTAGAGGTCCATCGCCAACACACCCAAGTTTTCCCTAATTTTTTAGGCTGTTGGTAGGATTGGCCACTCTCAGATCTAACCTTTATGTGTCCCATCCAATATTGGAATCCCCAGTAAGTGAAGAGTGTGGCGTTTAGGGCACATCCTTTGGGTAGGCTGGTTACGGAAGTGAAGCCAGTGGCAGTGTTGTACCTTACCCTGTACCTTTGCATGCGGTGGGTACAAGGGGAAGAAGAAGTGGGGAGACTGGTTCCATACACGTGGTGGGATAGGAGGGGAAAGAAAAGAGCCTTTAGGGGTGCCATTCTGATGAGACATCATCCTCAGGCTTCTGCCGCATGTAGATGGTCAGCTTCCGATGTGACCAAAGTGGGGCTGATGTCTTACCCTTGGTCTTTTGGCACAGTCTTTTTATTCCCAGAGGGGCTTGAAGGAGTCTGGAACACATTTCCACTTTGCAGCTGCAGGTTTAAGTCTGCTGTGATGTTTCCAGGGCGTTATTTCAGCAACCTTAACTGTAGTGAGGGTAGACAGAATGACAATAAAAGGGCCTCTCCAGAGGGATTTTAGGGGCCAAATGTTTCAGACCTTTACCCAAACAGTGTCTCCTGGCTTAAAGGAGTGAACTTCAGTGGTTAAACTGACAGGGAGCCTTTCCCTAACCCATTGGTTGAGAGTCTGGAAGGTGGTCCCTAGGGCCGAAAGCTCTTGTCTCAAAGTCAATTCACCTGCTTCCTTGAAGTCTCTTGTAGTCCTTTGATGAGTGGTGGGGGTTGCCCATATAGGAGCTTGTAGGAGGAAAACCCAGTCTTCTTGGTTGGGGCCACCTGATTCTTAATAGTGCCAGGGGAAGACTTCATTCCAATGTAGATATGTTTCCTGACTTAGTTTTCCCAACTGAGTCTTAAGGGTCCTGTCTGAACCCTGTGGTTGATAGGCAGTATGCAATTTCCATTTAACATTTAAATTCTTAGCTAGTAGTTGCACTATTTCTGCTACAAAGGCTGGCCTGTTATCCGAGCCAGTGCTAATTGTTAGGCTACATTGTGGAACAATTTCTCAGAGGAGCAGTCTGGCTACTTTTTGGGGCTTCTCACTTCGGGTGGGGTAAGTAAGCCTCTACCAGAATAGGTGCATATAAAGACCAAGAGATACTTGAGGCCCCGTGATTGAGGCATTTTAGTGAAGTCTACTTTAAGTTCCTCAAAGTGGGTGCCACCAACACTTTGGACCCCTGGCGGGGGCACATAGCCCTTGCCTAGGGTTGTTGCGGGCACAGACCTCACACTATTCACACACTGCTCGGGAGATGCTAGAGAGCCGGGGGACGTACAAGTATCGGCTCAGAGTGTTTTCTAGGGCAGTGCTACCAAGGTGAGTCCTTTGGTAAAACTGCTTGAGAAAAGCTGGGGCTAGAGCCCCAGGCACTGCAATTCGCCCGTCTTTGAACTTCCACCATCCACAGGGCGGAGGCTCTCCTTTTCAGTCTTAAACTAGGCTTCTTCTTGAGGTGAGTACTTGGGGTCCCATTCGGCTAAGGGACTGAAAACAGGGAAGCAGTTAGGGCCATAGAGCTGGCCATTTTCTCAGCTGCTGCCAGTTTGGCAGCATGTTCTGCCCCGAGGTTGCCCCGGCTGTTAAGTCGTTCCCTTTTTGATGTCCTCTGCAGTGCGTGACTTCTACTTTCTTGGGGGCCCACACAGCATCTGAGAGTTCTAGAATTTCTTTTCCATATTTTATGTCTTTTGCCCTGAATTGATTAGACCCTTTTCTTTGTACAGGGCTCCATGTACATGAGGGTCAGTCTTATATTAGCACACACTCCTGCTGCCAGCTGAAGGGCGTAGATCAAGACAATGATTGCTCGCCTTCTGTGTTGAGGTTCCCTTAGGCAGAGGTTTTGCTTCAGTGGTAGAATGTAGGGTCACCATAGCATATCCTGCAAAGTGTTTTCCTCCCCTCACAAAGCTGCTACCGTCAGTGTAATATTCTACATCAGGGTCCTTGAGGGGCTGGTCTCTCAAGTCGAGTTGGCTGGAAAACTTCATCCATGACTTCACTGTAATTGTGGTCTGGCTGGCTGGACCCAGCGGGTAGCAAGGTGGCTGGGTTCAAGGTTTTACTACCTCTAGGCAGATTCGTGGATTCTTGCGTAACATCCCTTGGTATCTGACCACCTGGGCATTGGTTATTCAGTATTGTTACATGCACTCCAGTAATGTTATTATTGAATGTGGTACTCGAACTGTCAGTTCTTGCACCATAGTCAATTTGTTGGCCTCTGACACAAGGAGAGTCCTGGCTGCGAGTGCTCGCAAGCAGAGTGGCCAGCCCTGGGTGACAGAGTCAAGCTGTTCAGAGAGAAAGCCACAGGACGGCGCCAAGATCCTAAAAGTTGAGTTAAGACCCCTACTGTGACACCTGTGTGCTCATGTACGTACAGAAAGGTTTGGTTAAATATGGGAATCCTAGTCCAGGGGCGTTTGTGAGTGCCCATTTGATTTCTTCAAAGGCTTTCTGTTGTGTAGATTCTCAGAGGCTCCATGTTCTTCCTCCTTTGTGACTTCATAGAGGGGCTTGGCCAGGATGGAGAAATTAGGTATCCAGATTCTACAGAAGCCAGCTGCTCCGAGGAATTTACGGACTTGTCACCGAGTGGTAGGGACAGGAATTGAACAGGCTGTTTCCTTTCTGGGCTGAGTTGGCATTGTCCCTGCGACAGGTGGAAGCTGTGGTATTTGACTCTTTCTTGGCAGATTTGAGCCTTCCTTTTAGAGACCTCATAACCCGCTTCCCAGAGGAGATCAAGGAGTAGATGCCTGCCTTCCATGCATTCCTCATAGGTCTTTCCTGGGAAGAGGAGGTCATCTACACACTGGAGTAACATACAGCAGTGTTGGTCTGCCAGGGATGCCTTTAAATCTGAGGCTAGAGCTGTCCCGAAATGGTCGGGGAGTTCTTGAACCCCTGAGGCAGTCGTGTCCATGTTACCTGGCCCTTGTTTCCGCTTTTAGGGCTTTCCCATTGGAAGGCAAAGATTGGCTGACTTCCGGATCTGTTGACAGCACAGGCCTCTGTTCCTTTAACTGCCCTCAGGAGGGCACCAAGGCTCAGACTAGAAGGACCCTACCGTTCTCCTTTAGGCAGACTCTCAACCAAGGGGGTCGGGTGCGAATTATTGTCTCCCAGGAATCGTCATAAGGGAATTGATCTGGGTGGTCTGGTTGACTGGTAATGCCTTGAGACCTTTGCAATGACTTCCCTATCGACAGCTCCCTCTGCTGACCATCCAACGCCAAAAGAGGGCCAGTTGATCTCTCAGTAGGTGCGAGTTTCTGTGGGGTGAGTTTGGCTCCATAATCTCCTGAATAATTCTTTTTGAAATTCTTAAGCATATGACCTAAAGGTGTCTACTCAGTTGTCTATCCATCCTTGCACCCGTGGTTGATGTCGCACAAGCACTCAGAGATTTGCTTCGCCGGCCTCCGGCCACTCCCCTTGCGGGGATGCTAGCAATCAATGGGGCGGTGTAAACCCCCAACTCGGATCACTGGAGTAGATTCCTCATGGAGATACAGTGACACCACCCTAAGCTGTATGAGGTTTGCCGTGGACCCGCATATAGGGACTCAACTCTCGCTTCGTAAGAAGGCCACGTATTAGTCACATGCAAATGCACACCATACACACTCCCTGTATACCTGAGAGGTCATTGTTTCCTCTAACAAATGTATCGGGTGACCTTGGGAGTTGAGCAGACTCCCCTTCTGTCCTCTAATGGAGACTGTTTCTGGGACCCAGGTCCTTATCACTCGGTTGGATGGTGCTCTCCGGGTTCCATTGTGCTCTCGGAGCTGCCACCCTGGTCTGGAAGAGTTGTCTTCCCCTACAGACAGTGGGTTTCCTGGTACACTAGGTGAAGTCCACTTCTCCCAGTATCCCGAGGGCCAGACCCTGAAGACAAGGGAGGTGAAAAACTGCCATCTCCATATCCTGGACAAGCCCCCAGAAATGTTGCGGGATTCTCAGAGAGATGAGACACCAAGGCTGTAAGCAGGAAGCAGCATTTATTGATGCCAGCTTCAAACAGCAGAAGTTTGTTTCTTTCATACCACATGTTCATCATGTGTTGGGCAGGGGTCTGAGCTTATTATAGTCAGTCACACAGGGGCCCAGGCTTATGATGCTGGTACTTTATTTTATTATTATTTTTAATGCCTATAGCACTTGGTATTCCTAGGTGGTCTCCCTTTTAAGTACTAACCAGGCCTGGCCCTGCTTAGCTTCCGAGAGCAACAAGATCGGGCTCGTTCAGGATGGCATGGTCATAGACTGTGTGCTGGTACTTTAAATGTTGGTTTCAGTGTGGGAAAGGAGAAGCCTGGAAGATCTTTCCTGGCAGTTAAATGTTCTGGCCTGGAGGTGACACACATCACTTCCTTTTACCAGTCATTGGCTAAATCTAGTGACAGGGCTATACCCAGCCACAGGGGTTTCTTGTGCTCAGAAAGAGAACTGCATATATTGGGTATAAATACTGAAGACTACCATATAATCCTAGTTCATGTCACTATCATTAGATTTCCCAATTAGTCGTTTACCAGGTCTTCTGGTGTAGCTTCTCTGCTGTCCATTCTCTGTATTCCAGTCAGTGCTTTTTCTGTTCATAAATCTGATGATGTTATCACTTAAAGTGATCCTCATTGCTTTTCCGATAAAGTCCATCTTTTCCTACCTGCTCTAGTTTCCACTCTTTTATGCCCATATCTCACTCTTCTTCTTGTACTCTCTCTCAGTGATACTGACTTGTAGCTCATCGAACATGCTTTACTCTCCTTTTGCTTCTTGGCCTTTGCTTATATTCTTTCCTCTAACTGCAACATTTTTTCTTACCTACTTCCCTTTTTCTTATGGCTCACTCCTGTTTTTTTGAGTCTTAGCTTAAAAGTTATTCCCACTTTCCTACTTGAATTCAGTGCTGAGCCTTTGAATTTTCACAGCACTTTCCAACTTTCTAAGTTACTGTGTGCCATTGTAATACTGTGGTTAGTTATTTGCCTCCTATCCCTCACACATAGAAGCCTTCAATACATGTTTGTTTAATGGCTAAGTAAATTACAGGGTAAGGTAGGGAAAATTGATAGTGTTCATTATCAGAAAATTTAGTTATTAAAGGGCCTGTATGCTTTCCATTCATGGCAAGGGCCTTAAAGTTTACTGTTTTTAAAAACGTGGTTTTAACAGTGTTCAGAATAGTTCCTGGTTACCAAAATATTTTGTATACCTAGGTTTCACAAGTCCTTTGAAAGTTGGTTTCATTACTTGTGTTTGTTTCTAATGTTAGAAAAAAACCATAAAAACTAAGTATTTTGTGGAAAAGCCATTTCAGACTGGCACTTAGGTTTTCTAAATTGAAAATGAGATATTTTTCACAAATCAAATGTGTTCTATTTTGCCATAATTTTCATTAGTTTCTTAATCTGTTAAGTTGATGTGCCACATTTAGTTAAAGGCTATTTCCAATTTTTTGTTATTTTTAGTAAAACTGTAGTAAACATCTTTGTATCTTGAGCTTTTTTCTTTAGAACTAATTATTCGAAAATTTTTCAGGGGTTGTATTTAGGGCCTAAGGGCAGTTATAGTTGTTAAGAACATGCTTTGGCTTGCTCTTTGGTGGTAGCAAAATAATCCTAGGGTTATAAAATATATCTGTACAGCCCTTGGAATTCCAAGAAATAAAAGTGCCATATTTCTTAATAGGTGTTGAGTGGTCCTATTTTTTGACTTTTTTTTTTTGCATTCTTTTCTACATTGGGTATCTTAGCCCGGTGAGTGTGAATGAGAGAAGTAAAATGAAAGCACAAGCTCAAGAAATGAAATTTATTGATGTGCTAGTAAGTTTAGTTTGAAAATAGCTTGCCCTTCTTAGACCAGGTATTTCAACAGCCCATTTTATGAAAATTTTATGCAAGTATACTTCTGACCTTTCTGAGTATTTGGAGATTTTTTTCACACTAATCCTACATAAAACTTAAGTCTTTAAAAATGTGTATGTTATCTTCAATAAACTAGAAAATGTTGCTTTTTAATTAAGGCTTTATAAGTGGAAATATTTTACTTTGGATCTAGGTAACCATTAACTAGCATTTTTATTATCAAAACATATAGGGCACTACTCTATTTTTTAGTCCATATGATTTGTTTAAGTATCACTTATTTTGGCATCATTAGCCTTGCTTATGTTTTCGATTTTACCTTTTGCTGTTTAATATTGAATTCTAGGAATCTTTCATCTAGTTTTTGAAGTGTCATTTTAAATACATTAGTAAATTATTCACATTTATGTAGTTTTACTGTATATTTAATGAAATGATACACACACACAAAGTACATATTTGTTTTTCCCTTCTGTTAGAAACAATTTTGATCAAAGTCTGTCAATTTTATAATAATAGTTGGCCTCAGAAAAAATTTTTCCTCAGTAGTTGAAGGCTGTTTTCAGAGATTTTGTTCACCTTATTTAGAGTGCTAGACCACTTCAGTTTCACGTTTCCTGATGTTGTCCATCATACTTCTAAGAGGGTTAGGTTCACTTTTCAAGTCTTTCACAGTTTTGTTTTTTACACAGCAGCAGCAGTCAAGCACTTCGTAAAGCAAAGCCAGTACCACTAAAGATACCACTGTAAATATAAATAAAAGCAGAATGACAAAGCAGGCAGTGTTCCAGTTATCATGGAAAGGGTAAATTTTTTGAACTTGAAAACCAAGGTACTGATAAACAGATGTTGTGGTTTCATTCCAGAGGCTGGAGCTCAAAGAGGCCATTCTTAGAGATTTCACTTCTTATATTGCTCTTTTGAATCTGTAAAAAAGTGGAACATGAATGTATGTAACCAAAGTACAGATTTGTCAGTTCAAATCTCAATTTTAACTAAGATTTGTTAGTTAATTTGTATATAGACAGCTTGTGTCTTTTTTCCTATCAGAATGGTATTTTTAAATTGATTTAATAAATTAATTTAAAAATAAATTTAGTATTAACTTTTTCTGTATACCAGTGTATTCTGTAAACCATCCTATATATTTTTATGTATATTATTCATTAGACAAATACATATTTTTAAGACTTATATATAGAAATTAACCGCTAATGGAAGGGGGGAAAAGGCAGCTGAATTGGTTTAAAATTTGACTAAAGCAGTGGTTTACAAGAAATCTTAGCATTTTAAGGCCATGTTTTTGAAACTGCCTCCAAAAAAGCTATTCTCATTACCCTTGTGGATCCTTCTTACCTTCTTAGTTCAGTGTATTTATGTCTCCTATTTCCACTCCTTTAAACTTCAAGGACTGGTTACCTCAATCAGGAAATAGTGGCTGAGTGAAAATAGTAGAGAAAGAAAAGTCAAAGTTGCCTATGAGGAGACCTTTATCTTTTTTTAAGGATTTTTTTGTTGCGTATATGATAATCTCAAATGCTTAATATAACTAAATGACCTAGATACATGAACATTTTAAAAACAAATTTAGTGCCTCAGATATCATTTATTAAATTATTCCATTTCATAGTGAGTTATTAAGTCTTGCTCTTGCTGACCTGATATTTGTTAGACCTTAAATGGGACCATGAGGATTGAAGTTTTGATAGCAGTAAAAGTAATACGATGAATTTTTATTATCTTGATCTTTCAAAAATATCTCTTTAAACTTATTTTTTAAAATTATAAAATACCTATATACTAAGAAAATCTGGAAATAAGAGGAGAAAGTATATCACTAATTCAATGACTGTTGTCAGTTTATATGCTTTCTTTTATGAAAGATGACTTGTTTGCTTTTTTCCTCTACATAGTTGTAAAGACTTTCATTTATTCTTGTAAACAGATGTTTATTGATTACCTACTGTGTACCAGTACTTTTCTAGGTGCTGGAGATAACGTGTGTGAGAGTGTCATTTAAAGAAAACTTAAGGTGGTGCAGAAGTATAAAAGTGTAATGAATCCCCACATGCTCATAATACAACACTTATCAGGTCTTGGCCAGTTTATAGCTCTACCCACTACTGCCACCCCATGGATTATTTTGAAGAAAATCCCAGACATTATGTTAATTAATCTTGTAGAAATCTCAATCTATACCTTTTAAAAGGTGAGGACCCTGTTTTTAAACATAACCATAATATTTTCACATCAAAAAAAAAAAAGATTAAAAAGTAACTTAAAAAAATCCAAAGCCATACCAATATAATTTCTTAGATTTCTTTGTTTTCTTTGTAGATATAATTTTAAAACTTTGGAGTTGATAAATGAATCTTTTCTAAGGTTTTTGGTTTCTTAAATCAGATTTGCTTGACAAATCACTTCACCTCTCTGGATGGACTTTGTTCTTTCTTTTGTGTATTTTGAAGGTTAAATTGATGATGAGGCCAGATATAAAAGACTTAAATTAATTTTTTCTTTTTGGATTTAAGAATTTTTCAGTTTCATGGTGCTTGGTGATCCTTCATCTTGAAATGAAGGATAACTAATGGATGTTAATCAGTTGCTTCTATACTGAGACATATAGAAATACATTGTAACACAGGTATTTAACTGCTCATTACTTTACATTATTTTCAGACTATGCTTGGAGACCCAGCCTTTCAAAGTTACCCTCTTTTATCCTTTGAATTTTTCTGTTCCAAGTGTATTATAGAAAGCAGTGCTACTATGTTGCACAACTCTAGGGAGCACCATTCATGTTGTGTTATGGTGTGTTATTCATGTAGAATACAGTGTAAGTGATGCCCCTTGGAGTTGTGTAATGTGGAATGTTCTGACAGGTTATCCTTCTAACCTCTGCATTGTTGCTGCCTCTGATTTTAATTACTCTGCACACAAATAGTCAAGTAACCCATACAAACTGATTCAAATGGAGACAAAAGTCTTTTTTGACCCAGGCTTCCTAATAATGTTTTGTGTAGGTGCGCACATACACACAAATGCGTATAAAAAGTTCGGCTTTGGAACTCCTTTAAGATTTTTATCACTGCTAAAATGCAGATATTCTTGGGAGGGGTAACACATTGTTGCAATTATTTTACTTCAGTGTGAATGAGTTTCAGGTCATTTTTGAAAAGTAGCACAAACAAAGAAAGGAAGAAGAATATGACCTTGGAGAAAGAGGGTACAGTGCCACTTAACGTAGGTAGGTAAAGAACAAAAAGAATTGCTTGAGAGTCTCTAATCATCTTACCTGGGCTAACTAACCTAGGACCTCCAGCATAGATGAAGATATTCTTAGACTTTCTGTTAAGGCCTTTTAGGTTGATTCCTTTATAAAATATGCCTTTTGAAGGATTCTTTTCTAAATCTGGCATTAGAAGTGACTGTGGGGGTGGGGCAGTGATAGGGAGAGAAAAGAGAGGTTTCCCTCTGTTTCTATTTTATGCCCCTCAAATTAGTTTAATCTACCTCATTAACTTAAAATGTTAAACTATTAATTTCAGAAATATAGCAATTTTAACTAAAAGTTAAAAATTAAAAGCTTCACCCAGAATCCTGTCTCCTAATAAATCAGACTTTTAATTTTCCTAGAATTGGCTATATTGATTTATAACTCATGCCTGGTTGAAATTACACTGAAGTTATTTGTGTATTAATCATGAATAGGCCTCTTTATTTGTATTGACTTTAAAACTGGGGAGAAGTTGTAAAGACTGATCATGTAAGTTAATTTCAAAACGAAATCTTAAAATGATTAGAAAATTGGTTTAAGGAAGTTCATATTCTATTTATTTTTGAGGTACAAGTAAACTGCTTAAAATTTTTTCAGGCTCCCTTGCCCTTAAAAAAATAGATGGACAGAAAGGCGAAAGGGAGGGGAAAAGGCGGAGGCATGCAGACAAGTCCACAACTAAATTTAGTTACTTGAAGTTCACTTCTACCCATCAATGACTATTCTGGTTAAAATTAATATAGAATATCAACACAATTAAATATTATGCATTAGTGAGGTAATTGTGTAGTGGTATGGAAATATTTTTAGGATATGTTAAGTGAAAAGAGCAAAGTGCAGGACAGTATATTACGGGAGAAATATATATTTTTATTTGCTTGTATCTGGACAAAAATCTTGGTATACAAGAAATTAATAACAATGATTACTTGTGGGATTGGTTGGAGAGTGAATTGTAGACAGGGATATGTGTGAGATTTCTCAAGATATATATACCTTGTAGCATTTTAGTTTTTGAACCATTTGAATATATTACTTACTTAAAGCCCAAACTAATATATTTAAAAGTGTCCCTTGTCTTTAGTTTTTAAAAGTCTATTGTGTTATATATCTATTAAATACATTTATTGAGTTTTCTGGATTACTTCTGAAGTAATAAATAAAACACTTATTTTGATTACACTGTGTACTTTATCTACACACAAATGTGCTTATAATAATTCTCTTTGCAATGATGACAGTGGATAGCAGTGTATGCCACCTGCCAGGGCACTTGTAAGCTTTGCTAGAAGCGTATAAGCAATTTAAGAAAGAGTATATACATGTCAGGTTTATGTTGTAAATGATGGCAGTTTGCCTCTTGTGAGTGTATTGATAACTGATGAGCAACTCAGAACATTCATTCTTTAGTTAGCTTCTGGGAACATTTGAAAAAAGTAAATCCTTGTAATATGGAGTCATTTTCTACTTCACATTTAATGCAGTTTATTCTTTCAAAATATGGCAGAGCTTTAGTAATTTTTTGTGTTAAATTTAGGGTAAAATCTAAGGTTTACTTTGATGGATTAGATATACTTCCACAAGCAGAAAGATATTTACCATTAGGATTTTTTTTGTATTGAGACTATTTTTGAAACTAAAATTTAAATTTATATTAAGGAAATGCTGTAAACATGCCTTATGAAAAGTAAAAGAAAATGGTAAAAAAAAAAAAAAGTAGAAACTGTATTTATTTTCAATCTCTCATAGCCCCTTTAAAATTTCATTACAGGAATGGGAAGTTTTAAAGTAAATACCATATTTTTTTAGTTGTTGTTTTTTAATGAAATACTCCCTTCACCTATTTTTCCTCCCATTTCAAAACATTCTAGTGAAATATTTATGGGGTTAAGACTTGGAACTGTTTTGGAACTTTTAATTGCCAGATCAGAAGAAAATTATGCTTTTGCTGTATTTATGGTAAAAGCCCTTGAATTGAATTTTCTAGTGCCGTTAAGTATATCACTTTGAAATACGATCAATTAATCATAATGCCCTTTAAATATAGAGCAATTCACTCAGCCCTGCATCACTGAATTAGGCCATGCGTCTAGTCAGTTCAGTGAAGCAGCGATGAGCCTCCATCTGTGCTAACTATAGATATATTACCAGTAAAACAAAGGCTGTTTATAGTGTTAAAATAATGTGGATGGTAGAGGTTCTGTTTACAGTTTACCTGAAATTTGAATTACAAGTTAACTCTTATTTGACAGAATTGTTTTTATTTTACCTGAGACTTTTTTTATACTTCGTATAACAAACAGGAATGTTTTCTAGGTAACTAACCCCATTGTGTTGAACCTGGGAGATCTGTTTTCTTACAGCAACCTTTGGGCTTTGTAAGGGATATTTTGCTTATATTTGCTGAACACCGGCTAAAAAAATTGAGTAAAAATTATGAAAAAAATTCTTTAAAATTTAAGTACATTTAGCAGCAAAGAAAAGGGAAGCTGGATCTTTAGGTCAGCATGTATAGGTAATGATAGCCTGGAACTCTAGCATCTATTAAATAACAATAATTTTTATACTTGAATATCATTTTAAAATTAGAAATTTGGTTAGCAGTTAGTTGATAACTAATTTTTAGTAGACATGAATGCTTACTCTGAGTCATGAAATAATCTTATTACCTGGAAAGGAACCATACTCTCTCCAATTCTGAGGACATTTTTATTTTAAAACATAGTTTATCAAAAAGACTTATTCTGTATTTATTTGGAGGATCAGTTTAAGAATAAGTGTAACATTATTTTGAAATTATGGTGATAAATATTTTTGGGTCATACAAAATGAAAGTGTTTAAAAAGGTTTTCATTTAATCAGCATAACTTGTATATTATACTATCGATTTAAATTTTCACTGTAAGGAATTATTTTAATTAAAACGTTATGGAAGCCTGAAGTTCTATAAGTGATGTCTTTGGTTACAGTGTAATGCAGACTACATAAAGGTACCTTCATTGTCTTTTTATTTTTATATAAAAGTTACATTTGTAATTTCTCAGCATTCTCTGCATCTACACTCAAAATCACATAAAAAACAATTCAAACTATTTCCTCATATTTGTTAAAATATAGCAAACTTTCTTGTGACTGTTTTTTCTAGCTAATATCATTTGCCTATATCAGAAAGCTTTAGTCCAGGATTAGCTTTTAGTCTAGATTTTTCTTTAAGAAAAATCCTTTGTTTAAGACAGACCAAACTGCTGAAATGAAATAGCTCAGAGAAATTGAAATTAGCAAGTTAACCACTTAACATCAAATGCTTATGGTTTACTCTAAAGTCTAAATATACATCAGGTTCATAGAAAATAGCATGAATTTTCTGTTAAGGCACAGATGGTAAGGCCGCTTATCAAATAGCATAAGGCAGTCTTCATATTTTTATAATAAAATCCTACCAAGCAATGAAATGAATACATTGCTTTTTTTGGTCTTTAGTAGGAACAAAGCTTTCTGCTTGAATTTTATAGCAAAATATTTTATATTGCATCATAAGGACATGTATTGCTAAATGAAAAAGATGTTATAAACCTACCTCTTGTCTGAAAGGCTGCTGTTGAAGCGATGGTATCGTCTGTTTGTAATGCAGTCTAGTGCACAGCCAAGATGGAGCGGTGCTTCTATTGGCTGAACCACAGTGCAGCTGACAGTTTCTTCTACATTCATTTACATTAAGTCTTGCCACCCTTAAGAGTAAATCATTCATAAACTTGAGTAGAGCTATCTGAGATATCAACTGTCACCCCTTTTTCTTGCCTTAGTTTTTGTCCTTAAGCTGAATTCCTGCGTAGGAATTTGTGGGTTAGCAACAAACTGATATTTCCTTGGTGTTTAACTATAAATTTTCAGATCCTTCTGTGAGTATTTCAGTGCCAGGGCTAGAAGATGATGTTGAGAGAGGTAGTAACCTAGGAAACAAACAGGTTTACCAGCTTTACATTTCCTTCAGGAAATGTATATAAAATCTCATAAAGATATTTCCTCTCCTTTAAGTGCTTGTGTTTTATATGTCTTTCCCTCTGGGAGTGATTATTTCCATGTTGTAGTTTGATTTAAGAGAAATTCTGAGGGAAAAGAAATAAGGTTTTCAGCTTTACTGGTTGGGAGAATGTTAGTTTTGGTAGGTACACTGCCTACATTAAAAAAGCAGTCTGTGAAATTTAAATGGCAAAAGAATCCTCAGTTGGGTGTTTAGAGACTGAATATTTTTTTAAAAAGGTGTATTAAAGTTGTGGTCTAAGCATAACAAAGTTTTTAATTACGATAGTGGCTATTTTAACAATAGCAGGCTGTGTAATGCTTTCTCTGCATACTTATTTTTAGATAAATCAGCACTTAAGTTTTTGGGGCCATTAAAATATCAATACCTGGAAGTTATCCCTTCCTCTCTTCCTCTTTCCCTCTTATTCATTCATTCATTCAACATTTATTGAGTGTTTACTGTGCCTGGCATTGAGTTAAAAGCTGGAGACCCCATGGTAAACAAAATTGTTTGTGATTCATGATTGACCATTTGCTACTAACTTATTTGTCATCCGTTTTTCATAGTCTTCCTATTTAGTTGTTTATATGTGACAAACTTAATATTTTAGTAAAGTTAAACAAGAAAATGTTAAATGTGCATATGTGGATTTGTGTACTCTGACAAAATAGCCAGTTTCAGATGGAATAATCTCTGTTAAAGACTAGTTAGTTAATAATTCTTTTACAAGGTATTATCACAGGGTTTACAACTGGATATGAGTCTATATTTTGCCGCTTACTATCTGTGTTCTTATGTTTAAAAGAGGTAATATAGGATTTTGGGGAGGGATTCAATGAGAAAATCTTTTAGCATGGCTCTTGGCAAATAGTAAGTGTTTAATGAAAGTTAGTTTCTATTATTGTTGTGAGGGTCCTAAACATCTTGAAAAAATGAACCATGACAAAGCATGAAAGCACACCTGTAAGGAATTTTTATATTTTATTTTGGGAGGCTCTGGATATAAGAGCTTTAATGTGTCAAGTAACTTGTCAGATCGTAACAAAGTTATTTTTAGAGGAAAATTGCATTTGAAGTCTCATTTTAGTTTCAAAAAAGTATATTTTTCACTAACCAAAGTCAAGGGAGTATTATGTTGTCATCTAGAAGCTGTTCTTTGGATCTCTGACAATTGTTACATTTGACTTGCAGTTCTTCTAATGCATTCTTTTGCTTAAATTATTATTGCCAAGCTGGTGCCAGATATTGACGTGCCCCTCTTTTATTTAACCTCTTTTGTTTGTCAGCCACATGGGAGGGAACTTTATACTATCTGATCTGATGCCTTACTAATTGAAGTACTTTCGAAATGTTTTCCTAGTATTTGTGATGAAATTTTTTAACCTGTTTTTGCCTGTGATTAATGGAATGCATTTATGATGCAACAGTAGCATTAGGGTTTCTGCCTGTTAGCATGCAACAAAATGATAGCTGTTCTGAAACAAATTATCTTCTATATAGATTACTCCTTGTTTTATGCTATCATTCTTTATAAGAATCCATGTTTATGCAATGGAAGTGCCTATAGTTTTTATTTCTAATTAAATGCTAAAGTTTACTTTAAAATTATGGTATTCTTGATTAATTTCTCTTAATTAATGCCCATTTAAGTTGATAAGCAGAAGTTGATATAATAAGTGATAAATTGAACTTTTTAATTCCTCAGAGTAATCCATTCACTTCTTATGGTTTTAAGTTTGTTAGAAAAGCACTATGGGTCATATTGAGATTTGTATTGCCTTATTTAGAAAGGCTTGCTTCTAATTATGGGGGAAATTTAATCAGAATTAAGGAAAGAGTGAGATAAAGGTATTTACTAAAAGAAATGTATTTTAATGCCTTTGTATTATTTATACTTTGTTCCCGTTCTAGCAACACTGGATAGTTTATTACACACTCAAAGATTTTGAAGTTTACCAAAATTTTATAGGATAGAATTCACTAGATAGTAAAACTCAAACAAGAAAAATCTTTATCAGGGTTAAAATCATCTTAGCTATTAAAAGTCATAATTATATCTAATGTGAAATGTTGTAATTGTTTTTTGAACTTCATTTTCAGATCATAGCAATGGATCATTTAACTTGAAAGCTCTATCAGGAAGCTCTGGATATAAGTTTGGTGTTCTTGCTAAAATTGTGAATTATATGAAGGTAAGTACTTTTTCAGATAAAAAGCCTCTAACTTTTTGACGGAAGAAAGATTGGGATTTTGGGAAGTAAATTTTATAAAATTATATATTTCAATATGTAGTTTATTGTATGACTATTATACCTCAAAAAAAAAAAAACTAGAAATATTTAATGCTTTAAGCTTTTTGTATCAAATTAGCATTGCATTGAGTCATCTAGGTATCTTTAATTTCCATCAATTCAAGGACACAATTTAAGCCCATCATATAACATAATAAAAATTGTGCTCAGGCAGTAGATTAAGTCACTCTTGTCAATACCTGCTTTACAAAAGGTACCTGCTTGTAAAAACTATAGGAAGAGGTAAATGATTTACAAGCTGTTTCCATTTGATGTGAGAAGTGAAAACTATACAGCTTAGGCATTTCAGGCAGATGATGAATGGCTTTTCTATATTTGGAGAAGATTCTGTACAGAGAATTACTGAGTCTTAGGAAAAACATTGACTCACAAAAGCATTAGAATGTAATGTTTGATGGAAGAGTTAGTCATTTTTTTTTTGAAGTTTTGGTAAGACATTTTTGCTTTTCTAAAAATTTTTGAATCCTTAATTTATCAATGTAAACTTTTATAGCTAAGATGGCCAATTGATTTCAATATTTGCCCCCTACTGGTAAACTCTTATTCCCATTTAGGTAATTCCCACACATGGTAAACAATTGTTAAAACTGACATCTACTATGCTATTTGTAGTGGTAATGGTGGGAATACCCAGAAAGAAAAAGGTATGCACTCATGGCTTTCAGTCTGTTGAGGGAGACTGACATTTAAATATCTTTTTTTTGCTACTTTGTTAATAATTTTTACTTATCTGAATGACCCTTATTTATAACTTTGTATATCTAGGATAGTTTTCTTCAAAATTTTATTGGTGTTCCTGAATTTTGAAAAAACTGTAATCCTTTTGCAGACATTTAAATTAACTGCTACAATTTTTCAGTTTAATCTGACAAAAGAGAATTTCTGATATAGTTGTAATATTTCAATAAATTATATCACTATTAAATTTATTGAAGGGACTCTAGATTATTAATTTTAAAAATAGAAAAAATAAATTTCAGTGGTTAGAATTTTTATTTTACTTTTTGAACATTTTTTTGTTTTTTAGCAATTCTATTTTTTTTTTGTTTAATTGTTGTTCTGTTACTCTTGTAGGATAATGTTATGTATTTTTAAATGCATTATTCTTGAAAATCTTTTATTAATCATCTATCAAATTTCTTTGCCACAACAATATGTATATAAATTTAAATTAACATTTTTCCTGTGACTGTAGTCTCTAAGTATTAAAAATGTTTTCTGATAATTATCAGTTGATTAGAATAACTTACATATGTGAAAATTGATCAAAATTCACTTTGTATATAATTAAATAGAAATCCATTTTTAAATGAAATTGATGGAGCTATCTTCTTCCAGTAGTTTTTGTAGCTGGAGATATATATTAATTATTGATAGAATGAACCAGGATTTGGCACCATTTGCTGGTCTTACTTTTAGACTTTGTAGGTTTAGGTGCTGAGAAATAAATGGTCATATAAGTTGTTCATTTTAATGGAAGTTTAGTGATAGCAGAACCTTCCAGGTTATTTGCCAAAAATCACTTAGTAATTTATCATCAAGCATCCATCAGTTGACAAATCTATTAGTCCTTCCTTCAGTTTTGTTGAAAGCAAAAGAATGTGAACCACCTAACTTACCAAAGGATTTGTTACCTGGTCCTTAACTATTTACTTTGTTAGTTTCTAGGAAGTTTATCAAAACAGCTTTATCAGGATTTGGCAAATGTCTGTTATATTCGTTCCCCCTCTTTCCCTGTAGGCACTTTCTTTAATCTGATATATTCAGAAGTGGTTGAGAAAATATTTATTTTAGTATACTCTTGCTCATGTAATTTTTTTCATAAAATGCTTTTATACGTATAAATATACTTTTGTCAGAACTTGAGTTGAAGATTTAGCTTATTCAGTTTATGTAAAGTATCAGTTAACAAAGCTAGTCTCCATTGTCAAACCAACCAACTATATCAAACTTGTTTTTTTATCATGGAATATCTTTTAAGTTCAAATAAATAGGTTTATGTGTCAAATAGGTTTATGCTTGTATCTTCTACTTTTTGATATTCAGCTTTTGAATATAAAGAGAAGGGAATGATTCAGAAATAACTTCATTAATAAATAACTTTAGTTTGGGGTAATTAATGAAGGGGAGGGATACCTATTGTTAAAAGCGAATTGGTCTTAAAGCTAGCTGTGATTGTTTTTTAAATAGAAGGTAGAAATATTCAACTTTAAAAGCTGTAATGAAAATTGACTAAATGAGAATAAAAATTTCATATGATTTGACAAAATAGATTTTAACTACCACATTAAATAATTCACACTTAATTTAAAATAGTTCATATTACAGTTTTTGAACATAATTTGAACAGTTTGGTAGTTCTGGAAAATATTTGTTATATTTAAAAGAATTAGCCTCCTTAATTGATTTGCTTCAGTTCTTTAAATGTGCTTTTTCTTCAAGCTAATAAATATTCAAGGAATGAGTTTTGAGAATTGCAGAAGAGAATTACTTATACTTAAAACTTGAAAAAAATCTAGTTTTATCATTAGATATTTCTTACCAATGTCTTCTATACTTTGCTCTTATTATATACTCCCCAAAGAGAGATGCGTTCTTGGATAGCATGGAGTCGTGGAGTGTGTGGGGATGGAAGAGACAAAGTTCTTTAAAGGAAACTGCTCTCAATTGTCTATGAACTATAATGTATCAAGAATTTAGAATGCCCTAGCAGGGGCCAAAATATCCTATTAACTCTTAGATGTTGTAAGACTGGAAAAGACAAGAAGCCCTATAGTAGTAATCTGTGACACCTCAGTTATCATTTATGAAGGCTTCCCCCAAATAATGTTTTTTGACATTCTTTTCTTGGGTCCACACAGTTTATTACACCTCCAGGCAATGCATTATCAATTCTGGGTGGAGGTGAGAGTTTTACCCCTCTTTTTTTGTTGTTGAAAATAGGGGAGGGCATATTTTGAAATAGAATGTATATGGAGAATGATCTGTAAACTGATGCTTGGAAAGTCTTCAACTGTCCCTTGTGAAGATCTGATCAAACCAAGAACTTAGCAAAAAAAAAAAAAAAAAAAAAAAAACAATAGTAAAGAGCTCATAGTTTCTTCATTTGCTTATAGAGAAACTCTTGGTCAAAGAAAATTATTTAGAAATTATATGGAAAAAGTTCAAGGAGTACCATCAGGGTACTGTTTGATACACATACAATGAGATTACAGGAAGAAGTACCAAACGGAAAAAATTAAAAGCAGATACAAGAACTTCAAAATCACAATACTCAGAACATTTGGCACAGAAACTGCCAGCACATCTCACTAGCTCCCAAGATGGTTATTATTATATCACAGCCTAGTAGTTTATAGCAGTAACTGAGACATCAGAAAGATTAAATTATATTCAGTCAACCTGTTTGACAACACAGAAAAATTTTATGCCTCATTTTAGAAAGATTTTTATTGAAACAATGTAAAACAAATTTAATTGCTTAAAAGAGTAATTAAAAAAAAACCCCACTCTGAGTTATCTTAAATTCTCTCATGAAGGACACCTCTTTCTTCATATGAGACACTGATTTAGTTCTTGGATGACAAATCATAGTGCACATTGTTTTTAATAGAATGATTTTTCTATTGATCTCATCATTATCTCTGTGTGGATGTATCTCAGTTATATAAAACAAGTTGAAAAATTTGGTTAGTTTGGTTTATTCTAGCTCAGTGGTTCTCACAATGTCGTTTTCCAACCAGGTATCAGCAACACTTGGGACCTCGTAAAGAGCAAATTCTTGAGCCCCTTCCTAGATCTGTTGAATCTGAAACTCTGAGAGTGCAGCTCAACAGTCCATGTTTTAATGAGCCCTTCAGGTGACTGACGCATGCTAAAATTTGAGAACCACTGACTTAACTCTTGTCAATTCTGAGAATTATGTTTGAGTTTAGAAACTTCAAAGTCCAGAGAAATTAAGTGACTGGCTCATAGGCACAGAGCTGTTTAAGAACCTACATTTATTTACAATTTTAAAATATTTAAATTCTATATCAATGTCTCATAAATACAGATATAAAAATACCTTGCAAAACATTGTTATACCTTCTGCTCACATGTTACCTAATCAGTAAGTTGTACATATAATAAGTCAGTAATAATTGTCAGAAAATTTGGAACAGAGAATAATATTTTTGTCTTTATATATTTTGCCTAATTTATTATTAGCCTATTCTTTTTGTGTGTATATGTGTGTGGTTCTTCCTTCCCAGAAAGGATATCAGCTCTAATGCAAGTCAGTGACATAGGAAGATTTCAGTTTTTTTCTTTGATTTTTTTTTTTTTTTAAACCATCTCCAGTTAGGCAGCTTGTTTATAAATGAGCAGAAGAGTCAGGGAAACAGTCCTTTACCCAGCAGTACTTTCGTGTAGATAGGAAAGTAAAGTACTATTCAGTTTCGTTTTTAGTTCTTCCTGGGGGCTTTAAGTAATTCTTGAGATTTACTAATATTTTTCTCAAGCCCAAACAGCATTGCAAGATTACTTTTTGCCACGTGATTTTTCCAAAGATTCTGTTTTCCTTTGAAATCTAGAAGTCTTGTCACTTAAAGTCACAGCATTTTTTCCTAGAGCCTTGTAGAAACTAGTTCAGCCAGTTCATATGATTTTTAAAAATGTCTGCTAAGAAAGCTAGCTTTGCAGCCATTCTTCGTCTTCAAAACAGTAAAGTATGGTGGGTCTGCTGTTTTCATGAAAGCACTTCTGTAATTCACCTTTCAGCTTAAATGTTCTTTCGAGAACTCCTCCTCTGCCAAGCCACTATATTTCTGTATGTAGCAGATTTATGTGCTCAAGTGCCCTGGTCTTTATTCAGTAAAGCGGATCATTTTTTGCAGCATCATTCAAGATAATTTTCATTTCTTTTCTAGGGTTTTTGATACTAGTACCTCTCTGAAGAAAGTAGTGTCTTGAGACAACATCAGAAAATCTTTTTTTTTTTTTTTTTTTTCAAAAGAGGGTAAAACTTGTACTGAGCCAACCATTGATGGGGCACATCTTAGAGATAACAGTACAGTTCCTCCAAGACAGACCTTTGCTTCCAGATATGAAGACACCACATTAAATATGTCCTGCCCTTAGCTTATTGGTGGTAGTTCTTTGCAACAGAAAAGTTTTTCTTGAAATTCACCATCATTTAAAAATTTTACATAAGTTATTGCGTGCATTTATTGGTGAAATCTGTTTATTTGTCAACCTGGATAGACAAGCTGTTGTTTCTCAGTTTATTAAATAGAACTCTTCATCATCATGTGACATGTCTCCAGTTTGTTGACTTATCATATTGTTTAACTTTCACTTTCTCATTTACTATGCATTTTACTCTCATTTGACATGTTGACATTATTATGTTCCTACCAACTGTGTGATTTCTTCCTTGCTCTTCTCCCCCTTTTCTGGGTAATAAGTTCTACTGATAACTTACTTCCTCAGGTTTTTCACTGAAGGTGACTTTAAAAAATAAATACAAAAGCTTTATTTTGATTTGAGATTCCAATAGCTGTTTAAAATAGTACTTTGACTTGTCCAATGCCTGTGATTTATATTTAAGTGTCTTCAGTTGTGCTGGAGCCATTATATATTGTTACCACAGATGGAATAGTATACTTGGATTACCAGCTTGTGTAAAACCGATTGATTAGTAGCTTTGTTGTGGTGGTAGGTGTAGTTTTTATTTTTTAAAATTTCTTGTTGCTCTGGTGCAGTGAAATGGCCCAGAAGATTGTTCTTTATTACTAACCTTATTAGAATTGTTCATGGGCCTAAGCTTGACTCCTCTTCTGTTACAAATATCATCTACAAAAATAATCACTCTAGACTGTCAGACATGATTATCAAAAAAAAAAAATGCTAATAAAACCACGGGGAATAATAGCTAACTGAATGAGAACATCACAAAAAATAACATTTCACAATATATTTTGGCTGGTTGGTTTCAGTCTTTCAATATTTTGAATATAGCATTCTACTCTCTCCTGGTCTTTAGAGTTTGTGCTGAGAAATTTGATAACTTGATGGGGTTTTCTTTGTAGGTGACTGTCTTTTCCCTGTCTGCCTTGAGAATACTTTCTTGATCATTAACTTTTGACAGTTTTAATATAATGTGTCTTGGAGAAGGTCTTCTGTGTTGAGATAATTAGGTGTTCTATTAGATTCTTGTATGTCCAGTTCCTTTGCCAGATTTGGAAAGTTCTCAGTATTTCTTTGAACAGGCTTTCTGTTCTCTTTCTTTCTTTCTTTCTTTCTCTTTTCCCTTCTGGAATACCCATTATCCTGTTGTCCTTTCTAATGGAGTCAGGTAGTTCTTGTAGATTCTTTCATTTTTAAAGATATTAGTTCTTTCATCTCTTGCACCTGAAACATTTCTAGATTTTTATCTTTGCGCTTGCTAGATCTCTTCCTTCTGGTCTGCTCTGTTTCCAGTGCTTTTTAGTGCATTCTTTATCTCATTTTTTGAGTTTTGAGCTCCAGAATTTGTTTCGTTCTTTTTATAGCTTAGTCTCTTTGGCAAAATGCTCCTTCTGTTCATTAATTTCATTCCTAAGCCCATTGAACTGCCTTTCTGAATTTTCTTGTATCTTGTAGAGTTTCTTCATGACTGCTATTTTGAATTCTCTATTAGATCACAATCTTTCATGACTTTGAGTTTGGTTTTTGGTGAATTGTCATTTTCTTTCTGTATTGCCATGTTACCTCGGTTCATTCATGATGTTTGATGTTTCGTGCCAACACATTTGAAGTGTAAACACTTTTCTTATTTAGGTACTGTTTTGATTTTAGCAATTCAGTAGGCTGATTAGAGATTTTTCTTTTGTTTTTCAATAGATAGTGCTATAGCACACATTTTTGTTTTCTCTAACCTGCTCTGCTTGCACCTCTGTGGTCTTGGTGGTCGCTGCCTGGGTGACTGGGTTGGTGGGTGCCCCTGCTGTGCATGGGTTGCCTGAGTCTTGCAGCATCACCAGTGTGGTAGCAGGGAATGGGGGTGGGCATGTGGCAGGTTGCGGGGGAGCCAGATTTGCTAGCCTGTCTTGCTGCTATCTGATCCCCTATGGCTGCTGGCACTGCTGTGCTGTGTCTGGGAGGTCATCAGTGCAACTCTGCTACTGCTAGCAGGCTCTCTGGTGATGTGAGCAGCACCACAGTCAGGAAGGAGCTGGATTCTCATGGATTCTCAGGTACCAGCGCTGCTGCTGCCCTTCTTCCCTTCTGCCAGGCTGTGATGTGGGGGCTGCACCCCAACTCCTCCACCACTTCTGTGTTTGCTGGCTTGGCCAACGCAACCGGGGAATTGCAGCTTCAGGCACCTTTCCTGTTCCTCCCCCTGTTCAGCTTCTGTGTGTTTCAGTGTGCCCACCTTTAGATGTACCAATGTATGCATCTCTCAGGCATCCTAGTATGTTGAGCAGAGGAACCTTTTTGGGGTTATGGATGTTTGCTTAGTTGTGGATTTAAGGGGGGATATTAAGGGATTGTCTCACTCTGCCATGATGCTAACTTCATTCTGGGAAAAGTTTTTAATGTGAAGAAAACTGAGGAAAATATTTAGATTTGAGAATCATTGATAATGTAGAATATGGAATAATTATTTTGAAAGACTTGCTTTTGCTGTCCTTAGACAAATAAAATTACCCTAAATTCCTTTATTCTACTTTTAGTTTAGACTGTATACTTCCAAGTACATATATCTAAAACATGCAGAAACATTTTGGAAGTCGAAGTCCAAAACCTGTTTCACTGGGCTAACGTCAGGTTATAGGCAAGGCCGATTGCTTCCAGAAGCTCTGAGGGGACCTTCTGTTTCCCTTTTTTTTTTTTTTTAACCTTCTAGAGGGTGTCTGCATTCCTTGACAAATGAATGGCCTCTTTCTTGCATCATTCCAACCTCTTACTTCCATTGGCACATCTTCTGCTGTTCATACTCAATCTGACTCTCCTGCCTCCGTTTTTCCTTTATAAGGACACTTGTGATTACAGTTGGGTCCACCGGATAATCCATAATGATCTCTCCATCTTAGGATTCTTCATCATTGAAGTCCTTTTTGCCATGTAAGGTAACAAATATAATCATCAGTTGCAAGGGTTTGGACATGGATGTCTTTGGAGGAGAGAATGCAGTATTTGGGGAGGCAGTAATGACCACAATACATTATTACAAAATTTTGTCACTAATTTTTTTATTCAATCTCACCAATTAGGTTAGTAATATTCTTCTTTCCTTAGTTCATGCAAACAAAAGGGTTTATAATTTTTTATATTTTTAACGAATTGATTTCAAACTCCCAGGAGGGTTTTATTTGGAAGACTTTTTAAAAATAAAGATTAAAAATTGTTTGTAAAAAATTTTAAGTATAGGCATATTTTAAATTCTGAAATCACATGGTGGAAATATGTCTTAAAACATTCTTTTGCAAAGTGCTCTTTCCACAGCATGACTTTCTTTTAAAATGCAGTTACTTTGTTGCTTTCATACATGGTTAAAATGCTAGCTTTATTTTAAAGGAACAGAATTAAAATAATTGTTTTTAAATAATTGTACAAACTATGAATAGCATATGTAATTATAAAAGTAGCTAACAAATTTGAAACACTTGCCTTTTCGGGGAAAAAAATTTAACTTGATTTAATTATGTGGTATATTACTTATGATTTAAAAAATCATTGTATGGTCTGTATAGTTTAAAGGTCTTTTTTAAAAGCCACATAATTTACTATAATGTGGGCATCGTATAGCAGGTAAACTGCAATATGGTGATGAATGCTGAACATAGAGGAATGAATGAGGCCACGTCTGTCAATCACGTTGTCATTTGGGATTCCTACTCTTCCCTCAGGTTTCGTCCATGCATGTCATCATCTGAAATGCATGTTATCTGACATGAGTGAAGCCAAGGGAGGCCTTGGTTCATCCACATGTTAAATATTAGTAAAGCATAATTTTTCAGTGGAAATTTTAGATTAAAAATTCAATAAAGCTTCTAAAGAATTTTTCAAATGGGTTGACACGTGTAGCCCTGGAATGTACATACCTGGCTTTGGAGACCACTGTGCTATACTGTAGCTGCCTCTCCCTTTTCTCTGTATGGTAGCCCTCCTCCAAAGGTCTCCCCATATCCAGCTTTCTCTTTCATCTCCTCTGACTGTACCTGTCTTTTTGGCAGATAATTGTATACCTGAGTTTCATAATGTTTGTTTAGCTACAGCCCTATTTCGGGAGCACTGACAGGCAGAAGCAGCAGTTTACATTTCATTGTATATCTCATTGTAGGCCTTTTGGCACATAGGAGTTACCACTAAATATTTGAATAAGTGAATGAATAATAGTAAATGCTCAATAAATTATTCTTATGTGGTATATAGGCTCTGTCTTTTTCTGCTTTCCAAACATACTTTTTTGAAATTGATTATTCTAGTTTTACAGTGGCCTGACTGAAACTTCAAGATGTTCAATAACTTGCCCAACAGTGATGGAGCTTAGAGCCTGGAATTTTTTTCTTTTTAATTTAATTTTTTTTTTTTAATTGAGACAATTGACATGTAACATTCCCTTACCACCCTCCCCCCAACTTCTGGCAACCACGTGTCTGTTCTCTGTATCTGAAAATTCGGGTGTTTTTGGTCTGGTTTTTTTTTTCCCCTTTTCGTTTTGGATTCCACATATGAGTGAGATTATTAAGATAATTGTCTTTCTCTGACTTATTTAGTCTACTGCTGTCGTAGTCCAACCATGTTGTTGTAAATGCAAGAGTTCCTTCTTTGTTTATGGCTAAATAATATTCCCACGTGTGTATTGTTGTTTCTAATTGATTTAATTTTTTTAGAGCAGTTTTAGGTTCATAGCATAACTGGGCAGAAAGTACAGAGTTCTCATGTATTCACTGCCTCACCCGGCAACTTCCCACGCAGTCAACATCCTGCACCGTAGTAGTGCATTTGTTAAAATCTTTGAACCTACGTCACCCAGTTTATATTAGGATTCGCTGTGGTGTTTTACATTTCGTGGGTTTTGACAAGTGTATATAATGAATGTGTTCATCATTATAGTATCATGCAGAATAGTTTCAGTGCCCTAAAATTCTTTTGTCCTCTGCCTGTTCATCCCTCCTGCCCTCGTAACCCTGGGTAACCACTCAGTTATTTACTGCCTCCATAGTTTTGCCTTTTTCAGAGTGTCATATAGTTGGTATGCAGCCGTCTCAGATTGACTTTTTTCACTTTATAATATACTTTCAAGATTCCTTCATGCCTTTTTATGACTTGGTAGTTCATTTTGTTTTGTGCTGAATAATTATCTGGATATACTATAGTTTATAGTTTATAGCTTAAGGACATCTTGGTTGCTTTCAGGTTTTGGCAGTTATGAATAAAACTGCTATAAATATCTGTGTGGAGGGTTTCGTGTGAACATTCAACCCCTTTGGCTAAATACAAAGCATAATTGCTAGATCATATGATATGAGTATGTTTAATTTTAAAAGAAACTGCCAAGATGTCTTCCACCATTTTCCATTTCCACTAGCAATGAAAGTTTCTCTTCCTCTACATCTCACCAGCATTTGATGTCTATATATGTTTTTAAATTTAATAATTTTCCTGGATGTCTTTCCAAATTAACACAGAGAAAAGCTGCATTTTCTTTAGCATCTATATAGTAGCATAGATGTGCTGCAGTTTATTTTATTTAATTGGTTCTTTATTGATGGCCACTTGGGTTATTCTGATATTTTCCTTTTAAAAACAGTACTGCAATGACCATGCCACTTTTATGTATATCTTTAGGGTAACTTCCTAGAAATGGGATTACTGGGTCAAAGGGTGCAAATGCATCTATATTATGAAATTGCCCTACATAGTAGTTGTATCAATTTGCATTTGTGCTAGTAGTGTGGGAGAGGCCTGTTTCCTTACAGCCTCACCATCAAACACAGATTTTTGCCAGTGTTATAAGTCAGGAATATCTTGGCAGAAGATATTCTTTTATGTTTAAGGTCATTTGCATTTCTTAAGATTTGTGTGTTCCTGTCTTTGGGTCATTTTCCTGTTAGATTTTAGAGCTGATAAAATATTAAGAAGATTAGCTCTTTGTGATGTTAGTTGCAAATATTTTCCCTCAGTTTATCATTTGATTTTATAGAGCTACAAATTTGAACCTGGTTCTGATTTTATAGTCCATTCTCTTCATCACTGTAATTGTACTGCCTTAATACATGTTCTACTTGCTGAAAAGATTCACTTTTAGCTATTATTTAATGCAACTAGCATTTTAAAACTATCTCTTAATATCTTGACTAGACACGTCATCAGCGAGGAGATACACATCCTCTAACTTTAGAAGAAATTTTGGATGAAACACAACATTTAGATATTGGACTGAAGCAGAAACAATGGCTAATGACTGAGGTAAGAATAGGCTTAAAGTATAAAAATAAGTTAATTACCATGAAATATTTGCTATAACTAGGGTTTTCAATATATTGAAATCTGATTTACTTTTTCTTAATAGATATAGGGTCTTTTTGTTTTTTAAACATACACATTTTAAGATTGAATTAATTGTTTTTATATAATGTTATAGATCTATTTTAAAATGTCAAAGACTTTAGCATAAAAGTTGTAAAGAAGTCAGCGTTGTATCAATTCCATTTAAGTTTTTACAGAATTACTGATGCCTATTTTGAATTCCAAAATTTCTAATGTACGTGTTGGCAAATTATTTGGTTTTTTTTTTTTTTTTTTTTTTTTTGCTTTAGGACATTGAAAGCATGAAGTATTGTAGGGATGGGAAGATACTTTGTTAAGATACTTGTTTACACTATTATTACTGTTAAAACTTAATAGTGATGTTACTGCCTGTAGCAAGTAATTTGGAAAAATAATCGTGAACATTGTGTATATACATACAATACTGGGGGGAAAAACCCAAAGGAGTCAGTGAGCATGCTAATTTGGAAATGAATAACATTTAAAAAATTAAGATATTTGCCTCTTTTCTGTTTAAGTATGAAATGACAATTAAGACTTTTTTAGGAGCAGTGCTATATTCTTAAAGGCCAAATGTAAAATTCCTAAAATATAATTCAGTTAATTTATTTTACCAAGCAAAATACTATTCTTGATTTTCACAATATCAATGAACCAGATAATCACTACAATTGTAGCTCATTATATTAGTGATATACAAAAAGTGATATACAAATTAATGATATACAAGTAATCCACATTTAAATTTTGTTGCTGTACCTAATCTTGGAATTTCACAGTCTATAGATATTAGTTAAAGATTATTTTTATTACTATTTTATTCTACCTCCTTCTTTAGTTCATCTCTTCTTTGAGAGTCAGGCTAGCAGCTGCAAAAGAAAATTAAGTTGCTCTTTCTTGAAGAGCTTTCCTTCTGATATTGGCAGTACAACAGAACTGACTAGGAACATAATTATATTCAGTAATTCCTGTATTCCTACTCAGTTTCATTCTTGAACTGACATCATAGGTAAATTTTTTATGTGCACTAGTAAGTCTAGTCCTTTTCAGTTCCTTTCACAGTTGCTAGTGCCATATGATACCACATGGGGCAGACTATTGATATGTTCTCCCCAAGGGAACGTTTCTTCCATTATAATGCTTATAATGCTAACGTTCAATAAACTATACTTTGGAGGGCGGGAGAGGCATTACCTCGTTCACTTGATTAATGTTAATAGATGTTGTATTGATTCTTACCTCTTTTGTTTTACAAAAGAATTTGGGTACAACTTTCTTCAACGCAATTGGTGGTAGAGCGGTGTCTTTCTTATCCAAAGAATTTATGTAAATGATAGTTTATAAAAGGGAGCATCATGCTGATTTTTATTGTTTTGAATTCTGAATGTCCAGTAGTTTAGATCTAGTTGATATTCACAAGATACTTTTAATTTGCCACTGTGTTGAGTATTGTTATTTTTTAAATAATTAGTGGAACTTAAGAATGTATATAGGAGATTTCTTTTTGTTAATATATTCAAATTTTGTTATCGTTACAGGCATTAGTCAATAATCCCAAAATTGAAGTAATAGATGGGAAGTATGCCTTCAAGCCCAAGTACAACTTGAAAGATAAGAAGGCCTTACTTAGGCTCTTAGATAAGCATGACCAACGAGGCTTAGGAGGAATTCTTTTAGAAGACATAGAGGAAGGACTGCCCAATTCCCAGAAGGCCGTAAAGGTAACCCTCTTTTCTTTCTGCGCCTTAATATAATTTGAATTAATAATGTCTTGGTTTTAAAAATAGTAGAAATTTTAAATTTTTTATTTTTAAAGCCTCCATCATATGTAGTTGGGGTTGTGGTGAGCCAGTTGAAGATTGGAAATTTGTGTCTGATGCTACAGAGCAGGACAGAGTGTAGCATTTTTGTGTACCTTTGACGGCTCTCCTCTGTATTGTCGTCGTGTATGACTTTTCAGAATATTTCTGGAAAGTTTTCCTCAAGGACTTGAGTGTTTTTCTCATAAGTTTTTATTCATCTATATGAGAACTGATTCAATAAGACATTGCTAACCTGAGGAACCAGAGGCATGAAAAAGCAAAAGCACAGACTATTGATCTGCTTGTTTTGAATTCTGAAAGGGGCTATTGGTAAATTGTACAGATTACACTTCCAGTTTAAATTTGGAACTCACTTAGAAAGGCTGCTAGTCTCTGTTCTTCACAGTTGCTAATGGTTGATGCTAACCCATAAGCAGGTTCATTCTTTCTGTTACCTGTAGAGTAGTAAAACTTGCTCCTTTCTTTGTTTTAGTAATTTAGTTACATGTATTAGACCTTTTGATATTATCCCTGTGGCTGGCTCTGTTTATTTTTTTTAACCGGTGGGATTTTTGTCATCGTCGTCGTTCTGTTGATTTAGTATCAAGTCCACTGACTTTTCTTGTCTACTTCCAATTTGTTGTTAAGCCCAATTGGTGAACTTTTTATTTTAGATATTGTATTTTTCAGTTCTAGATTTTTCTTTCTTATGGTTTTGGTTTCTTAGCTCAGATTTTTCTGTTTCATTCATTATATGCAACTTTTTCATTATACCCTTGAGTTTAATTTCTTGTTAGCTGTTTTAAAATCCTCCCTAATTTCAACAGCTGGGTCATCTTGGGACTGGTCTGCACTGACTCTGTCTCTTGAGTACGGGTCATGTTTTCCTGTTTCTTCATATATCTAATACATTTCTGTTGTGTGTAGAACATTGTGAATTATATATGTAAAGACTCAGGATTCTGTTACATTCCTCCAAAGGGTGTTTTTGTTTGTTTTTAAGTGGTCAGTTACCTTGGCTAGACTCAGACTCCAAACTTTGCCTTCTCTGCAGT
This sequence comes from Eonycteris spelaea, assembly GCA_003508835.1. Taxonomy (NCBI): domain Eukaryota; kingdom Metazoa; phylum Chordata; class Mammalia; order Chiroptera; family Pteropodidae; genus Eonycteris; species Eonycteris spelaea. Next base: position 5,969,076 of record PUFA01000043.1, on the reverse strand, counting down.
AGGCGGCATATGGTAGATCTGTTGTTCTTTTAGCTCTTTTACTTTAAAAATGTCTTGTCTAGAGTTTATAGTAGTTTTCTGTGGGAGGGTTGGCCCCTTATGAGCTATTTGGCCATTACCAGAAGCAGAACCCTTGTAAGATTTTTAACTTAAAAATTTCTAAAAATAAATAAATAAATAAATAAAAGGTGTCTAAACTTAAACAACCTTCACAAATCTTGCAAATGATATGTGATCTGAGCTTATAAATTGTGCACTGTATAGCATGTTAAAATATAGAACTCTGCTGAATCTTAGCTTAACAGTTAAGGGTGCTAGGTCTATCTTTAGTGGCTTTGTTTTCTAAGGATTAGAGCTGAAGGGGTCCCAAAAGACACAATCTATTTCATTTTCATGCAGGATTATTTCTAAATTGTTTGAAATGCAGAATTTTTATTCTGTTCTTACCACATGTGTCCGATGAAATCTATTTTATTATTTTAAAAAATATTTAAGTCATTTATGAATAATTTACCTAAAAATAAAGGGATGGTGAAAAACAGCTTTATTGGAAATTTTAATAAGAATTTAAAATAACAAACCTCTGTATCAAGTACATGTTGGCAAAAACACATCAGAAAGAGGAAAGAACGGTATTACATGTCCTTTTAGCAAAGTGAGATGACAAAGGTTCTTAGCACACAGTAATGTATGATGAAGTCCTTCCTATTGAATAACTGGGTAAAAAAATACCTTATTTCCTTTATGTCCTTAGAAATATATTGTTCACTCATTGTTTCTTAAGCTTGAGATCATTCATCTGGTATTGTCATCTAACCACTCATAATTTGAGACTTTGTTTCTGTGGTGAATTTCACCATCATCCCTGTAGTCTAGAGTGCTGCTCTCAGGCTTTTGGCATTCTTGTTCTTATTAATACTAGTGAACTATCTTTTGTCACTCTTCTTGTCATTGTTCTGAGGAGTAGAAAATGAATTCTGAATTGTCAGTTGTGCTCAAGGAAGTTAAAAGACAACAGATTCTGCAGTCTTTTGTATCTTGAAAGATTATGCAATACTTTGGGAAATGCAGCAGGAAAACTAAAATGTGGCTATTTCACTATCGCATCATACTTTTAGGTGATTTAATCATCCCTTCATATTTTTTTCCATGTTATTTTATCTTTTAAAACATAATTGTTAATAATTGATGGGTAATGATGAGTAAGTAGCAAAAGATTTCATGGTAGAGGAAAAGTAAAAAAAACCTAAGATTTTACCATTTTTATTAGATTAGTGTAAGAGTCCAGTGGACCCAAATCATAATTGCCACATATGTTGAATTTATTGTTGTTTTTTTTTAAAATAATTTTTCTTTTTTATACTTTGGAAGACCTCTAAAAATAAAAGCCTTGAAATATCAATCCTTAAATATAGAACTGCTCAAGAAAGAACCTCAAGAACTAAAATTAGATCTAGTGGACCCTAATGTTATACTGAGGGTTAAAGAAATGGGAATATTTTGTTTTAAAAAATAAAACAAACAAACAAACAAAAACAAAACAAAAATTGAAGGGAAGGGTGAAGTTATTTGGAGGTAACTGAAAAAATTTTCTTTATCTTTAAGGCTTTAGGGGACCAGATAATATTTGTAAATCGTCCTGATAAGAAGAAAATTCTTTTCTTCAATGATAAGAGCTGTCAGTTTTCTGTGGACGAAGGTAAGTCTTTCCATATAAATACTTTGTTTAGTTTGCAAGTGTGTTACAAATTTAGGGTGACAAAATTTGTTATGTAATACAATTATAGCTTAAATTGTATAATAATGCCGCCTTTTTAGCATTATCATTTCTTAGAACAGAGATAATAATATGTACATCTAACCTCGATTCTCAAAATGGAATTTGAACTATAATTTGAAAGATTTTAGATTAATTGTACTTACAGTCATGGTATAGCAGTTTGTAATTCCTTATGCTTATACCAAAAAAGTTTATTTCTCTATTATTTTATGAATATTACTTCATATCTTGATATGAAAGTTTGATGCAGACTGGGGAAAAAACTTTTTGGTGACTGATATTCTCGTAAGTAACTTACTCTTTCAATTATCAAATTGGATAAGGAAGGAGATTTTTTTCTCGTAATTATATAGAGTTGGATACTAAACTATATTTTGTCCTTTACTAAATTTGTGATACCTGTAGTTTAGATTTTAGTTTAAAATATTTCATCAGTATATGTCACATGGAGTAGCAATTAAATGGGTTTAGTCAGAAATTTCTTTGCTATGTAAGTAGAAATTCTCACAAGCAAATACGATTTTTATTGTAAATTTGTATTAGTTTTGTTTTTATAAAAAAGGCAAAAGAAATTAATATTTTAATTATAAAATTTCAAAACAATACAAAGAAAATATTCTAACAATATTGAAGTGTTCATAGAGGAAAACAGTAATATTAGACTCCAAATAGTGAAACTATTGCTGTGCTCACCTAGTAGTCATATTGACTCTTTATGGCATTAAATAAAAGAGACTCTAAGGAATTAATAATTTTGTATAAGAAATGCCTTTTAAGTCTTGTCTTTTTAGCCTGCACATGTCTTGATTGTGATTCTGTAATTTGTACAATACCCTAGCTTTTTTCTTATATGTTATTTGGCTATAGGTATCTTCAGGCTTATGGTGCTTGTAGATAGATATGTTAGTCAACTCGAAGTTACTTAGCTGACCGTGATTTGTTTTAGTAAATAGAATGTTGTGTTTTTGTGAAAAAAGTGATCAAGAGTACCTTGTACGTAGTTGGTTCTCAATAAGTGTTTGTTAATTAAAATAAAAATTTGGAAAGTATGCCAGTTCTTTTATATCATCCTCCGTAATAAACAGGTAAATTTTCTGTGGATAAACAGGGTAGTAGTGAACTCCTGTACATCATAGTGATAGGTGCTCATTTAAGGAAGGTTTGGCTTAGCAATTTTTGTTTTGCTTGATTCTTCTTTACTTGGAATTTTGCTTTTATGTAAACTTTTGTAATTGTCAAATTAATTTATTTTAAAAAAACAAAGATGGACTTGATCTTGAAAATCTGAGTTTAAAAGAAACAACTGATTTCTTTATTCTTCAGCAGTTAATTTGAAAAAATCTGCAGTATTAAAAAACTTTACCACAAGTATCACATGTTCAAATAGTAAAGAAAATCTGAAAATAAAAAGCAGCTATGCTTTACCTTATTTCAGTTTCTTTCTCTTATGACAACTGGTTTTATTTTAGATGCTTCTGGTGGTTTTTTCCATATTGCTAAAGAATATGCTTGTATGTTCTTAATTTTTCAAGTTGAAGCATTGTTATGACTTATCTTTGATTCCAACACTTGTTTCTTCTCTGCTTCCCAATATAGTACACCACTAGTTTTAGTTGATCATTTATCTTGGCACCTTCAATAAATGAAATACTTAAACTTTCTTAGTGGGAATATCTAGTATTAAGTCTACTTTGCAGGTGCCAGCATAGTGAAGCATATCTGTTCTGAAAATTTAAATTGTTTAAATTGAGGCAGGTGTTGAGATTGCAGTGTATTTGAAAGTGTAGTGTGAAACGCTAGGATTCTTTGATCAGTCCTCCTCACGCTAGTCCTTATAGTAAGCCATTAGTATTTTCTATCCCTATCATCTAGGCCTTTTTCTCTTTGTGTATCTTTTACTTTTATTTCTATTCCTTAATATTACTCCTATATTCATTTGCTATTTTATATGGCCTTTGTTGACTTGAAATTTTAACATCTCCTTAGTACTTGGCTGATAGAGACCAAATGAGGATTTTCACCTTTTTTTTTTTCCAGATTAGAGAAGTAAGCATATATCCTTGTTAGCAAAATCCCACACGTCTAGGAATAAGTTTTGTACATAGTTTGACATTTATTTTTTAGTTTACTTTCTCTGCATTACAGATATTCTCTAATGAATGCTGCATGGCTAGAGTTAGTATTCCATTTTATAGGTGTCCCTGATGAATGGATTTTAAAATATTTAAAAATGCTGCAGCAAATAGCCTTATACATTGGATATGTGTCTATGTTTTATGTTAATGAAATGGACATAATAAATCAGGAAGATATTGGGAAGGTAAGTTGATAAATTTTTATATATTTTAAGATCTTTGTTGCCGAATTATTTAATGTGTGGTAAAATATATTACTAGATTTCCTAATATTGAAGCATTCTCATATTTCTAGATTAACTAGTTAATTCTTTGGCTTTATGTATTTCAGGGTTCTTTTTGCTAATGTATTTAAGGATTTTCGCTTTAATACAGTCAGTTTTCCTGCTTTGTTTTTTCTCAGGTGTTGGTATGGGTATAATACGGGATTCATAAAAAGAAAAGTATAATTTTCCCTCCTTTCCCTGCCCCTCCCTTTCTTTTCTTATGAGAATATTGAATTCCTTGAAAATTTGAAAGCATACATTTATAAATGTATCTGACTTGTTGCTTTTTAAACAGCATTCTTTTTAATTTTTTATTTTTCAGTTATAGTTGACATACAATATTATATTAGTTTCAGGTATATAACATGATTAGACATTTATAGAATGTATGAAGTAATCACCCCTATAGATCTAGTACCCATCTGACACCATACATAGTTATTACAATATTATTGATTGTATTCCTTATGTCTTATGCTATACTTTACATTCCCGTGACTATTTTGTAACTGCCAGTTTGTACTCTTAATCCCTTCCCCCCAACCCTCTTCCACCTGGCGACCATCAGAATGTTCTCTGCATCTATGAGTTTCTGTTTCGTTTGTTCATTTGTTTTTTAGATTCCACATGTAAGCAAAATCGTATATTTGTCTTTCTCTGTCTGACTTATTTCACTTACATAATACCTGCTAGGTCCCTCCATATTGTTACAGATGGCAAGATTTCATTCTTTTTTTTATAGCTGAATAATAATTCATTATATATATATGTACCACTAACCCTAACCTTAACCCATTCATCTATTGATGGGCACTTAGGTTGCTTACATATCTTTTGTAAATAATGCTGCAGCATATATATGGATACATATGCATTTTCAAATTAGTGTCTTGGGTTTCTTAGGATAAATACCCAGAAGTAGAATTGCTGGATCCTTTTTTGTCTCTTTGTTTTAAAGTCTGTTTGGTATAGGAATTGCCACCCAAGATTTTTTTTCCATTTCAATTTTCACGAAATATCTTTTTCCATCCCTTTACATTCTGTATGTATCTTTCAATCTGAAGTGTAGGCAGCGTAGGTAAAGGTCTTGTTTTCTTATCCATTCAGCCTCCCTTTGTCTTTTGATTGGAATGTTGAATTAATTTTCAATGAAAGTAATTGTTGATAGATATGTAGTTATTGCCATTTTATTATTCATATTTTTGATCTTTTTTTCTTCTTCTTCTTGAAGAAGTCCCTCTAATATTTCTTGTAATGCTGGTTTGGTCTTGATGAACTCCTTTAGCTTTTTCTTGCCTGGGAACTTTTATCTGTCCTCCAATTCAAATGATAGCCTTGCTAGGTAAAGTAGTCTTGGTTGTAGGTCCTTGCTTTTCATCGCTTTGAATATTTCATGCCAGTCCCTTCTGGCCTGCAAAGTTTCTGTTGAGAAATTAACTGACAGTCTTTTAGGCGTTCCCTTGTAGGTAACTGCTTTTCTCTTCTTGCTTTTAAGTTTCTATCTTTGTCTTTAACCTTTGGCATTTTAATTATGATGTGATTTGGTGTGAGTTTCTTTAGGATCATCATCTTTGAGACTCTCTGTGCTTCCTGGGCTTGTATCCCTGTTTCCTTCATGTGGTTAGGAAAGTTTTCCATTATTTCTTCAAATAGGTTTTCAATTCTTTGCTCTTGCTCTTCTTTGGAATGTTGGTATGCTTGATGTTGTCCTAGAGGCCCCTTAAACTGTTCTCATTTTTTTGGATTTCTTTTTCTTTTCGCTGTTCTGATTGGGTGTTTCTGCTACCCTATCTTTCAAATTACTGATTCAGTCCTCTGTGTCATCCAATCTGCTATTGATTGTCTCTAATGTAGTCTTCATTTCAGTTATTGCATTCTTCAGTTCTGATACGTTCTTTCTTATGCTTTCTATCTTTTTATATTTCTTATCTCTTTGTTAAAATTCTCACTGAGATCATTCAGCATCCTTATAACTAGTGTTTTGAACTCTACACCTGGTAGATTGTTTGTCACTATTTTCTGTAGTTCTTTTTCTGGAGTTTTGTTTTGTTATTTCATTTCGGATGTGTTTCTTTGTCTCATTTTGGCTACCTCCCTGTGTTTGTTTCTTTGTATTATGTAGAGCTGCTCTGTTTCTCAATCTTGGTGGAGTGGCCTTATGTAGTAGGTGCCCTGTGGGACCCAGTGGTACAGTCTCCCTGGTCACCTGAGGCAGCCTTCATAGTTGTCGGTATGTCACTGGGAGGGATCGACCCTTAGTTCTAATTGATTGTGAGGACTGTATAACTACAATGGAGGAGCTGTCATGAAGGGGCTGACCCTATGGAATAGGAATCACTTTATTGGGGCTCTGATGCCTGCTGAGTATGTCTTTTGGGTATGTCATTTGTGGAGTTGGTTGGTACTCTAGTGTGGTCTGAAGCTGGGCACTGGATGGGTGTGTTTTGGGGCCTTTTGGGAGGAGTTCTTGGTGCAGACTAAGGTTAGCTCCTCCCTGTGTGTAGCCCGGGGCTACTTGGTGTGAGCTAAGAAGTGCACTATAGTTGTGCTGGGCTTGGAGTTACCTGGGAGAGACTAAGCTTCAAACTGAGGCTGGCTACCGTTCGTGCTGGGTTTGGGGTTGCTTAGCAAGAGGTACAGGGCACACTGAGGCCAGATGCTGCTTGTTTGGGGTTTGTGAACAAATTAGAGATTTTAAGAAAGTCCATAACATGAGTCAGGATGTTGTATGGAAAAGTCACTGGAAGCTGTGTGAGTGGGCCCCTAAGTTGGGTGGGGCGGGATCTCAGGGAATCACCAGGGTAGGACACCATGTGTTAGATAGGTTGATGGAGATTCAGATATGGTGGCCATCTGTGTATTCCAGCTGGGCAGTGTGGATGGCTCAAGAAAGGAACAATGCCCTCTGCCAGCATTTCTGCATAGAAAGAAGCTTCCCCTCAGTCATCACCCTGAAGCCAGACAATTCAGTTCCTTCCATATGTCCCTGGCTCTTTTCGAGCTGCTGCCCCAGCATTGGAGCTCAGTGTGAGTGAGTCCATCAGCCAGTAAGTCTATATATGGTTTTTTTAAGAGGAGCCCCTGGAACTCCAGCAGCCATCTGTCTCACTCATCCACAGTCTCCATTGGTTGTCACAGCCAGAAGTTATGGAGACTTCTCTAGCACTGGAACCTGTGGAGCTGAGACCCCTCACCCCTCATGGGGGACCTTTGCAGCCAGAAATAGCCCTCCCTATTTTTAACTGCCACACATGCGTGTTGTACTAGCCTGTTGGGTGTCTCCACCCTTCCTACCAATCTCTTTGTGGCTTCTTCTATTTATCCTTAGTTATCAGACTTTTGTTCAGTTAGACTTCAGGCAGTTTTCAGAGATGGTGGTTCTGCAGTTTAGTTTTGATGCGATCATGGGAGGAGGCAAGCAGTTCCCTAAACGCCATTTTAGCCAGAAATTTAAACAACATTCTTAATATTTTCTTGGTTGTGTCCTTATTTAAGGTTCTGTCTTGTGAATTAACTTTCGTAATTTGTGTTTTCCTACAAAGTTAGGTTTAATTTTCGGGTTTAATTAAGTATGATTTTTGCAGAGTGTGGTCTAGAACGTGCTTAACTTTTTTTCTCTTATTTTCCCTTTTGCTAGCTTTGTGTTTGGGCTTTCTCCCTTATTTCTTTGTTTTGCTAGCTATTGATTTATCTAATTGACTTTAGTTGTGTTTTTGTGTAAAGGAAAATATCAGATAACCATTTACATAGTAGTTTTTTGACTACTTGATCTGAGCAATGATGGAGTAAATGTTAAAATCTCCCATTGCTTTTATATTTTTGTGAATTTTGCCAATATTTTCTATAGTTAACTGCTTTTATATTTTCCTGCAGAGTTTTTGGTTTATAAGCTTTCTAAACAGTCACAGTTTAAAGATTGCATCTGTAATCATTATAAAGTATCTCTGTTGGTCATATTAATTTACTTGAAGTCTAGCGTTATCTTACTATCTTAACCCCCCTGTACCTTTTAAAAAATTTTTTGATATATTTTTGCCCATTTTAAAAAAGTTATACTTGTCTTCATTATATGTATTTCTTTTGTAGATAGTATACAGTGGTTTTAACTTTTTGACTAAGTTCTAAGTGTCATTTTTATTGAATATCTTTACGAGATGATGTATTCTTCCCATTTGGAAATTGTATGATGGGGGAGGTGTTTTATATATATATATGTGTGAAGTGGTTCTATTTATAGCTTTAATTTGCTTATTTTTCTAGGTATCAGTTTTCAACTTTTCTCTTTTTATTTTATAATTGACACTTTCTGAGATTTTTGTTCCATTCTTGCTGTTTATTTATGAATCTTTTTTTTAACAAATACTTGTTTGCAAAATTATATTAATGATACACACACATACACATACATTGGTAAGGATATTAAATAGAAACAGCAAATGATTGAATAAGAAGGTATTCTAGTTATCCATTGCTGTGTAACAACTTACCCCAAATTTAGTGACTTAAAAACAACATTAATATCTGACTTGTTTCCATGTTTGCACTCAACTGAGCAATCGTGTATGCAGCTGGGGCTGAAGGCTCAACTGGACTTGATGTCCAGGTTGGCAGGCAGTTGATGGCTGCTGGCTGAGAGTTTGGTTGGGCTTCTCCAGTGTAACTTGGATTTCTCTTTATGACTTGGGCTTCTTACAGAATGGTGGCTGACTGCTGAGAAGGGAGTGTCTCAAGAGCATTCAAGATACTAGTTACTGGTTTATTATGAAAGTATATAACTCAAGAACAGCCAGATGGAAGGGATACTTATGGCAAAGCATGTGGAAGGGGCATGGAGCTTCCATGTTCTTTTGGAGTTTGTCATTCTCCCCACATCTTCATGAGTTCACCAACCTGGGATTTCCAACAAATATTCATTGATCTCTTGTTATAGGTCTCATTTTGTTATATGTGAGGGGTTAATGATATAAGAAATGTCCAAACCTGTAGAGAGTTTTTATAAGAATTTATTCGAGGCAAACAGGATACACCTGAAAGCAGGATCTCAACAGACTGAGATAAAATGCTTTCGAGAAATGACAGTTTGCAGCTTCAGTTATGCATTTGGAATTAAGGTAGGAGAAAGCAAGGTGGGAATTGATTTACAAAATAGTTAACAAGATTCTGTGTTCTGAGGGTGGTCACACTTTAGAAGGAGGGGTCTGAAGGGTCCTCAGGCTTTAGAAGGAAAGGTCTAAAAAGAGGCATTTTAAAGGTGTGTGAACCTGGATGCACAGAAACAATGGACAGGGCTGGCTTAAGGCAAAGATAAGACTTTTACTGAACGAAGTTAGATGATTCTCCACCATGACTTGCCCAGTTAGGAATTCATGATCAGAATGTCCTGTGATGTTACTTTCCATTGAACCCCCTTTCCATCCACAACGTAGTAGCTGCAGTAGACTAATATAAGTGTGATGCATTGGCAACTTAAATACTGTAATTGGTTTTCCTTAAGTGATAAAGAATTCTTTGTAAAGATCTGAAAAATACAAAATGCAGCCTTTCCATGATTGACAAAGGTTAATACTATATTCTACATACATTATACATTCTATTTTCTAGGAAATCCAGTGTGCGTTAAACCAGTATAAAAATAATTTGTTTATATATGTAAAATGGAATTGCCTTCCAGGCTTAGTTTTTCATAACTTGATATTTTTCATTAATCTGTATACTTTCTAGGAAAGATGATTGGGAGTAAGCAGGGTTTTTCAACCTTGGCAGTATTGATATTTAGTGCTGGATAATTTTTTTAGTGTCAGGTTGTCACTATAAGATGTTTAGTAGCATCCCAGGTTTCTTTAGATGACCCTAACATACCTTCCCCCATATTATGACAATCAAAAATGTCTTCTGACATTACCAAATTGCCTGTGTTGAGAACTGAAGGTACAGCTTATGTTTATAAAACAGAAAAATTAAGATATGTTGTCTTTTAAACTTTTCATGCAGTCTTGCATTTAGCACATTCTTTGATACAAGTGATATCAAAGTAAATAAGGTTTCTGTCCTTGAGCTTACAGGTTGAGGAATGAGTGACATGGGAACACATATAGTACAACATGCTACATGTTGTCATTGTGGTTTTCATATGGTGCTATTAGGGCCTGGGAAGAACAGTTACCCACAGGAACCTCAGGGGTAAGGCATTGTTCTTTTAGTTGAAAATGTTAATATTACATAAATCACTGATTTTACAAAAATTAGTTTTTGTTAATCGTGTAAATCATGTGTGTTTCCATAGAAGATCATTGGAAATTAATGCATATCTTAATATTGGTCTTTTTTTCTTTCTGACTTTTTTGTATTTTACTATCATATTGATAAAGGTTTTTGCTTTAGTCCACTAGATGGCAGTTTTAGCCATAAAAAAGAAATATATGGGCAAGCTTTCAGCCACTGAAAATTCATCCTTTATTCTATCTATAATAGAAATGTCGTAAAATGAGATATAACACAAATAAGGAAAGAATTTATTGTAAAGCAATTTTAAAAAATCAAATAGATAAGTGGACACAGAGTAGCTGGACCTAGGTATGCATCTTATTTCACAAAGGCATTAAATGTCTCCTTTTAAGTCAGGATCTTATTCATTTTTAGAGGTAATATAAATGCACTGGTCAAGAGGATGTCTGAGTAGTTAAACTGTAGTTGTAAATCTTAGCTCTGCTTCTAACTAGCTGAGGCAAGATACTTAACCCTCCTCTGAGATTTCTCATCTGTAAAATAGGAATAATGGTATCTGTACCTCATGATCCTTACAAGGATTAAATGAGTTAATATAAATAAAAGTGCTTAGAACTTGGAACACAACTTGACACATAGAATAATAGTAACAGTATGTTAGCTCTTATTAGTGGCCCTCCAACCCCACTCCCTTCTGGCTGTCACAAGTTGTCCTCTATATTTGTGGAGAAGGTATCAATTTCTTTATTCAAACCAGTACTGGATGCTTTTAGTTGACTTTGCCAGCCTCATACAAAATAAAGATTATTTTTTTATTTTCTATTTTCTTGCAGTGATTTTTATAAAATTAAAACCAAATTATTTCTCTTAGTACCTCTGTCAGCCAAGCATTTTCTTTCCCCACATACATTAAAAAGTAATTAGACTTGGGATCCTGTGAGATCTTGCCTCCAAAATTAGGCCTTGCCTTCTAGTGTTCATCTTAAGTATTTATGCAGTGGTAATACATTTATGTAGTAGATGTAATATTTAAATGCTGCAGCAGCATTGAGCTAAGGAAAAGGGATTAAAGTAGAAATGTTTATTGGGGCAGCGGACAAAAAGACATTGACGAGTTCTTATTTTTTAGGGATTTTTCCTCTGAAAATAGTTCCAGTGACATTTTCTTTTAGCAAAAGAGAGTTAAGTTTTGTTTTAATATACTTGCATTTCTATTGTGCCATGAAAATGTATAATGTTGCATATATTTTTTGGTGGTACATTAATATATAGATTATCTTTCTAGACCATAGCTATCACCATTCTAGTGGGTATTATTGCCTTCATGATATGTTATAAGAGGCCTAAAGTATATAAGCTCTGTACATACCAAGTTGAAAGTCAAAGTAGTTTCAGTTTTTAAGGAACTGAAATTTTGCAATGCTGGTAACAGAGGCTTGGTAAAAAGCATACTGAATAAAATTTACCATGAGTAAAAGTGTAAAAGGTGTTTTTATCTTATGCATTTTTATTCTCTTTACCTTTTTTGTTATGCGGAGAAAAGTATACAGCTTAATTGGTATTCAGTTATGTCATGTGACACTTAATTCTAATTAACGAATACAATTTTTACATGTTCATATAATTTAACAAGTCTGGTTAAAATCCCAGAACTTATTTTTTGTGTGTGTATGACACACTTCCTTCAATAGCTATGGTAAATCTGATGTGTAAAATTCTGGTTATGGTATACATTTTAAAACAATTTTGTGTGCTTTCTTTGAATTAGAGTAATGTTTTTATTGCCAACTTATAAGTTCAACTTGAAGCTATTTTCTCTCTCATATACCCACAGTGAACAAAACTAGTTACGTTAATCATATTGTTCTTAAAGTTTGGATAAAAAGTAGGTAATTGGCAACTTCTGTCTTTCACTTAGAATGGAGAAAGCTGGAAAAAGCATTGTTCCCACCCTTACAACAATAGTAAACTGTATACAGCTGCAAACTTACAGTTTTCTCGAACCTATCAGAGAGCTGAGGCTGCAGGGCCACCACCTATCCTGAAATCTAAGGAAAGACAGCTAGCTAGCTCTAAGAAAAGATGGGATGGAAGCTCTTGTTTACCTAGGACAGACAAAATGAACACCTCTCAGAGTATTCAGCTGAATTTTTTAATGAACTGCTAAAGGCTTAGTGTGGGTAGCAAGAGAATATAGAACTCCCGGGGGCTGCAGATACATGGGAATTTGTACCCATCTCTGTAGACTACAGTGGATTCTTACAAAAAAGACAAGAGGCTTGGGCTGGGGGTACTGCCCTTGTTAGATGGGTCTGGGAATGGGGAACAGTAGATGCTTCAGGAAGGACATAAAACTCTGTCTAAATCTTTCTCCCCACCTCCTTCTTTTAGACAAAAGTTTTAAATTGCTGCGGGAAGGGAACAGAAGGAAAATCTTTTACCCCCAAGAAAGGGCCAGGAATATGTGTTGGGTCTAGAACTTTAGCAGAGGAGACAGGGCAGGAACAGTTGAGAAGGCTGACCCCCGGACACCAGGGAACACAGCGCTTGCTTAAGACGGAGGCTTAATCAGAATATCAGAGAACTCCTGCCCCCATACCAGGCTAACAGATGTCGATTAACAAGTAACAGTGGAATACCAAGAGGCACAAGAGCATAGAAGCAGACAGACCATCCTAAGTGGAGCATAAAAAAAGACATAAAACCACAGGTTGAGCAAACACTGAGAAAAACCCTCTGCCAAATGAGCCTCTACCCTAAGCACAGGTATGGCTAGAGGAATTTGAAGCCTGTGGTGCATTATGGGTGACCATAGCAACAACAGGTTCCAAACCAAGCTCTTGTCCTAACAATAATAGGATGACCCCTCCTCCACATGCTAAAGGCCTAGGAGAAGGAAAGGTGTGTCCATATCTCCAGGCATGAAAACTATTTACCTTAGTCTCCGCTGTCCTACAGAAGATGATATATCCTGCTTTCAAAAAAATGAGTAAAAGCAAGGAAAAGCACACCTTTACACTACATGTGAACTGGGATAAGTTTACTTGACGTTAGAACAGCGTGGGAACTAGGAGCACCAATACCCCACAGAGTTGAAAAGCTGAGTGTAACTTTTGACTCTCCCCAAACTTGGTACTAATAGCCTACTGTTGACTGGAGACCTAACTGATAACATAAGCAGTCAGTTAACACGTATTTTGTATGTTGTACGTGTTACATATTATATTCTTACAATGAAGTGAGCTAGAGAAAAGAAAATGTTATTAAAATCATAAGGTTTATCTAGCGAGTTTTTTTCAAATTGTTGCAGATCTCCAAAATGTTTTCCAATATATTTATTTTAAAAATTTTGTGTCTAATTGGACCTGTGCAGTTCAAACACCTGTTGTTCAAGGGTCAACTATAAACTGTCACAGCTCCTCATTCCAGTATAAAACTTTGGTTCCCCATCTCCCTGTGTGTGTGTTCTTACCAATAGGAGAGGAAATGGAGTATTCTGAGCTCAGGAGAGATGAGCAGGAATTTGAACTATTTCGACGGAGAGAACTGATTTTTGGAATAAACGAGAGTGTCGACTGCCTTTGTGACTGCCTTTGTTCTCAGGAAAGCAAGGCGGCTTTAAGCATATGGTCCTTCATTTACTAGACTAAAAATAGAATGCTACCGATCTGGCTGGCGGGTAATGCTGCAGTTTGTGTTCTCAGGCCCTTGAATGTTGTTGTCTTACTTCCTTTGTTTGTATAATGAAATCTCAGTTGTGCTAATGTCAACCAGAGGAGATAATATTGAAGCCTGGATTTTGATCACTGAGATGTCGTCGCTCGTAAACCCCCATTGTAAAATAACTATCATCTTGTTGGCATAGAGTTTCAGAAACTGTGGAGGAGTGTCACCGTGGATTCAATGGACGAGGAGAAAATTGAAGAATATCTGAAGCGACAGGGTATTTCTTCCATGCAGGAGTCTGGACCAAAGAAGGTGGTACGTAATTGCTGGAAAAAAATGTAGTCCTCTGTTTATAAACTGTTTGCCTGCTTTCTATTCTCTAAGAGCAGGTTGTCAGTTCTCTCTTCCAGTTTCTTCTGTGTCCTAATCCATTCATCTTGGTCAGTTGCAAACCAGATCATGTAGGGTTTATTGAGAGCCAGAGGGTCTCTGTGCAATCAGTGCTGCTCCCCAGGTACAAGAGAGTTTTTGCCATCACTCCTCCAGCCCCAGTCCTGGCAGTGGCTGCTCTCAAGCTCCAGCCATACCGAACTTCTCCTGCTGCCCACACGTTGGCCTCCCAGTCTCTAACCGGGAGCCCGCTTTGTCATCTGAGCCTTTAAGGCTTTAGTTGTGCTCCCCTCCCCCTTGCCCCATGAGCCCAGTAGTCTTGTGCCCAGGTCTTCCTTAGCTCTGTTCCCTTAGGAACCACATACTGTCCTTGTAGCCCCAAATCCTGCTCAGATGAGGGATTTGTAATGGAATGAAGACTTGTAAATTGCCCTGTAAAAGCTAATCTACTATTAGTCTAAGGACAAAGCTTGATGAGGAATAATTCACCAGCCACTCTAGACTCTAGCTGCTGTACCTCTTTCTCTCTTTTCCATGTTCACCACGAGGCAGTGTAGCTTACCTTCTCTGATTTTTTGTGTTGGGGTGTGTGTGTGTGTGTGATTCAGTGAATTTTTTAGGACTCCTTAAAATGGAAGGTTTATTGCCAGTGATCTCCATGTGTAATTGCAGCACTTTATGGTTTCCTGTTATTGTTTAGCTTGTTGATTTTATCATGCATTAATATTTCAGGTATACTGAAAAGAATACAGAACAGTAATAAATCTTCATGTGCCCATCCTTTTCCCAATTTTGCCATATTTCTATGTTTAGCCCTGTTTACATCAGGTCTTTTTTTATTGGTAATGATATATTTTTAGACCAGATAATAATGATGAAAAATAAAGAGCTTTACCACCTCTCTTATTATCCACTTAGTGCCTGGAATAGTTCTGGTACGTTTTTGTGTCAGCCCATTTATTCCTGGTGTAGGTATGCACATCTCCATAACAGAAAGCACTGGTTCTTGTTTTCAGTTGGGAGTGTGCTGTGTGGAATGCTGTGTATGGAGCTGGACTACAGAGCAGAAAAACAAGTCGTTGCCACAACTCTTTGCTGCTGGTTTCTGGGCATCCTTAGTAAACCCTTACCACATTATCCCTCTGAGTAGCTTTTTTTTTGTTTTTGTTTTTTACCTGTTCCTGCAGGCCCCTATTCAGAGAAGGAAAAAGCCTGCTTCACAGAAGAAGCGACGGTTTAAGACTCATAATGAACACCTGGCTGGGGTGCTGCAGGACTATTCTGACGTTGCTCCTGGCAAACAGTGAACAGTTTTGTAGGTGAGCAAAGAGTTACAAATACAGAGTCAAGATCTTTCTTGTCGATACTGGGATCTGAAGACTGACTGTCTTCCCATTCTGCTGCTTAGAGACTGAGGAGAGGAGCAGTTCAGTTTACAGAACAAATGCAAATTACCAAACTCAAAGCTTATTTTAATTGAATAGGCTAATGAGAAATGTGATATTCCCTGTTAACCTCTGTTACTTCTTGGAGGAAGGGCACTTAGCATGGCATGCAGGTGTCTTTGCTATTTATCTCTACTTTAAGTGGTTCCTGGTTCTATTTTTTCTCTTTTATTACTTCAGAACAAGTTTGCAAATAGTCTTGAATGCAATATTCATTTATTCCAAAAGAACATATTTATAATAAAATCATTGTAGGAGGAGTTCTAAGAAGTTAGTAAATTCAGTTTTCTCCTTCTTGACAGTGGCAGTTGGCAGCTTCCATCTTTAACGCACACAGGGTGTGTGTTTGGGACATTGTTGGAGACTGTGATCTGTGCCATGTTGCTGAGCATATGGATTTCACATTTGGACACAAAGTGTGCCTCTTGTTTGCTAGTGAAGCAGTAGAGATACACTACATGTGGTGTTTAATGTTTTTTTTTAAAGGATAAATTAGTATTTAGCCTCTTGGATTTTGCAAGTCATGGTCTCATGCTATCAAAGATGAATAGAGTCTTCTTGGCAACCTGAATATCAGCTTTACATCCCAGCCCTTATGGGGCTCTTCTGGTGAAGAGTTCCTTTATCTCCCCGTCACTGGCCAAGCTCATGAGAGCCATTATTCCCCCTCCCCCCCCCCCCGCCACCCACTTCCACCCCTGACCTAAAGATGTTGTCATCTCCCCTTAAGAACTGGATCTCTGAAGGCAGAGTGTCTCCTCCCATGTGCTCACGGTACGCACCCGGGGCCTGGTGCCCCTGGCATACTCGGGAGGCCTGGCGCACCAGGGGTATGGTCTGTGGCTCCACCTGGGGCATGAACCCTGGACCTTTTGCATGTAAAACAGATGTGCTAACCACTTCACTGTGGAGCCACCACCTCATGAGAACCTTTATTTAATACATGGGTTCTTAAGAGTCGTTGATGACTTATGGGATATCAGTGTGGTTATTCCAGTCTTTTGTGGCAAACGAAACATTTTCCTTATCTATACTTGTGATATGGTCTGTGGTGATTCTTTGGGTTGATCATTACAGTCCTCATGTCACAAGTTAAAATTGTAGTGAATTATAAAAACAAAGTTTGGTGTTCTCAAAAAAGGTGTACTGGTAATCCAAAGCAGTAAGTGCTTTGTGCAGATGACAAGGAACCCTTTTAGCTGCTTTAGTTCTTTTTATTTCTTCTATTTACTTCTCACCTACGTTTACAGTGTTACTGCTTACCTCTTTTTCACATCCAAGCCCCAAAATATGGCATGAGAAGATGTAAAACGGAGGCTCCCCATAAGAATTTAGAACATGAGAAACTCAGCCTGTGTAGATTTGTATCAGAGGTGTTTTGTTACCATACCAATGTCTTATGGTATAAAACCAGTTTTCTGTAAAAACCTGGAGCTGTCGTATCTCTGAGTATGCCTACTTTTTGTGATCTAGTCATACCATCCAGTTGTTTTTTCCAATTTTACTGAGATATAATTGACATACAGCACTGTATAAATTTAAGGTGTACAGCATAATGATTTGACTTACCTATATCACGAAATGATTACCACAATAAGTTAACATCCATCATCATATAAATACAAGACAATTGTTTTCTTTGTGATGAGAAATCTTAGGATTTACTCTCTTAACTTTCTTATATACCATATAGTAGCGTTAACTATAGTCACCGTGCTGTATGTAATATCCCTTGTGCTTATTTGTCTTATGACTTTGTACCTTTTGACCACCATCATCTAATTTCCTCTCCCCCTCATCTCCCACCTCTGGTAACCACAAATTTGATCTCTTTTCGATGAATGTGGTTTGTTTGTTTGTTTGTTTTTAGATTCCACATGTGTGATCATGCCACAGTTGTCTTTCTCTGCCTGATTTACTTCATTTAGCATGATGTCCTCAAAGTCCATCCATGTTGCAAATGGCAGGATTTCCTTTATGGTTAAATAATCCATCGTGTGTATGCGCACACACGCATACGTGCCGCCCCCATCCTTATCCATTCATCCGGCAGTGGACACTTAGTTGTTTCCTTGTTGTAAATAATGCTGCTGTGAGCGTGAGGATGCATATATCCATTCAGCATAGTGTTTTCGTTTCCTTTGGCTATATTTCCAGAAGTGGAATTGTTGGATTATAGGGTGGTTCTACTTTTAATTGTTTTCCACAGTGGCTGTACCAGTTTACAGCTCCACCAAGAGTGCACACGGGTTCCCCTTTCCTCTGCGTCTTGCCAGCATTTATTTTCTCTTGTCTTTTTCGATTTATTTTTTACGCCTACAGCACCTGGTATTCCTAGGTAGTTTCCCATCCAGGTACTGACCAAGTCTGACCCTGCTTGGCTTCTGAGATCCAATGAGATCGGGCACGTCTCTTGTCTTTTTTGATGCCAACTGTTCTAACAGGCACGAGGGGACATTTTACAGTTTTGATTTGTATTTCCCTAATGATGAGTGATTGAGCATCTTTTAAGGTACTGGTTGGTCATCTGTGTATCTTCTTTGGAGGAATGTCTATTCTGGTCCTTTGCCCTCACAGCAGTGCTTTTTTGCTTTTAAATTGTATGATTTCTTTATATATTTTGGATAGTAACCCCTTATCGGATACATGGTTTGCAAATACTTTTTCCCATTCTATAGTTTGTCTTTTCATTTTGTTAACATTTTTTGTTGTGCGGAAACTTTTTAGTTTGATATAGTCCCAGTTTTCTATGTTTTATTTTGTTGCTTGTGATGTAGGTGTCATCTGTAAAAATCATTGCCAGTACCCATGTCAAGAAGCTTTTTTGCTATGTTTTACTTTAGGAGTTTTGTGGTTTCTGATCTTACGTTACTATGGCTTTATAACATAACAACTTGAAATGAGAAAGTGTGATGCTTCTTGCTTTATTCTTTCTTGGATTTGCTTTGGCTATTTTGGGGTCTCTTGTGGTTTCATATAAATTTTGGATTGTTTTTTCTACTTCTGTAGGAAGTGCTGTTGGAATTTTGATAGAGATTGCATTTAATCTATAAATGTCTTTGGGTAGTATGGATATATAAAGAATATTCCTTCATTCCATAAACACAAAATACCTTTATATTTATTTGTGTTTTCTTTGATTTGCTCCATAAATGTCTTATAGTTTTCAGTGTGGAGATCTTTTACTTCCTTAGTTAAATTTATTCTAAGCATTTTACATTGTTTTTTGATGTTATTGTAAATGGGATTGTTTTCTTTATTTCTTTTTCAGATAAGTTGTTAGTGTTAAGGAATGCTACTGATTTTGTATGTTAATTTTGTATGCTGCAGTTTTACTGAATTCATTGATTAGATCTAACAGTTTTTTGGTGGATTCTTTAGGATTTCCTATATATAAAATCATGTTATGTGCAAATAGAGACAGTTTTACTTCTTTACAATTCTGATACCTTTTATTTCTTTTTCTTACCTGATTGCTTTGGTTAGGACTGTCTGTACTGTGTTGGGTAAGAGTGATGAGAGTGAGCTCCCTTTTTCCTGATCTTAGAGAAAAAGCTGTCATCCTTCCACTATTGAATGATATTAGCTGTGGGCTTGTCATGTATGGTCTTTATTATGTTGAGGTATATTCCCTTCGTTAAGAATTTTTTTTATCATGAATAGGTGTTGAATTTCGTTAAATGCTTTTTCTACATCTATTGAAATAATGACTCTTTTTACTTTTATTCTGTTAATGTGATGTATCATATTGATTTGCATACATTGAACCATTCTTGCATCCCAGATAGAAATCCCATTTGATCATGGTGAAGATCTTTTTAATATGCTTTTGAATTTTATTTCCTAGTATTTTGTTGAGAATTTTAACATCTGTAATCATGAGGGATAGTGATCTGTAGTTTTCTGGTAGTGTCCTTTTTCGTCTTTAATATCAGAGTAATCCAGGCCTCATGAAATGAATATTCCCTTCTCTTTGATTTTTTTTGGAAGTATTTGAGGATTGACATTAATTCTTTAAATGTTTGGTAAAATTCACCATTTGGTCCAGAGCTTTTCTTCATTGGAAGATTTTTTGATTACTGATTCAATCTCTTTATAGTAATTGTTCTCTTCAGATTTTCTGTTTCTTCCTGATTCAGTTTTTCGTAGATTTTGTTTCTAAGAATTTTTTCATTCTATATTGTCCAGTTTTTTAGAGTATAGTTGTAGCATAGTAGCCTCTTGTGATCCTTTGTATTTCTTTGGTATCAGTTGTAATGTTTCCATTTTAATTCATAATTTTGTTGATTTGGGTCCTTTTTTCTTCAATATGTCTAGGTAAAGATTTGTTAATTTTGTTTATCTTTTCAAAGAACCAACTCTTAGTTTTGTTAATCTTTCCTATTCTGTTTCATTTAGTTCTTCTTGGTCTTTATTCTTTCTTTCCTTCTACTAACCTTGGGTTCAGATTGTTCTTTTTCTAGTTCCTTAAGGCATAGAGTTAAGTTGCTTGAGGTCTTTCTTGTTTCTTAATGTATGTGTTTATTGCTATGAACTTTCCTCTTAGAGTTGCTTTTGCTACATCCCATAAGTTTTGATATATTCTTTCCATTTTCATTTTTCTCAAGATACTTTATATTTCTCCTTTAATATTTTCTTTAATACATTGGTTGTATAGGAGAGTGTTGTTTAATTTCCATGTAGTTGTGAATTTTCTAGTTTTTCTCCCATTATTGATTTCTATTTTCATACCATTGTGCTCAGAGAAGATACTTGGTATGATTTCAGTCTTCTTGAATTTGCTAAGACTTGTTTTTGTGGCCTAACATGTGGTTTATCTTAGAAAATGTTCCATGTGTGCTTGAAAAGAATGTGTATTCTGCTGTTATCAGATAGAATGTTCTGTATATGTCTGTTAGGTCAATTTGCTCTGTAGTGTTGTTGAAATTAGCTGTTCCCTTGTTGATTCTCTGATCTAACCATTGTTGAGGGTGGGTTGTTACAAGTCCCCAACTATTGTTTTGTATTGATGCTTATTTCTCCTTTTAGCTCTGTTTTTTACATATTTGGGTGCTCTGATATTGGGTGCATAAATATTTACAGTTGTCATAACATCATGATGGATTTACCCCTTTTTCACTATAATATAATGGTCTTTGTCCCTTTTTAACATTTTTAGCTTAAAGTTTATTTTTGTAAGTATAGCTACCCCTGCTTTCTTTGGATACCATTTGCATGAAGTATCTGTTTCCATTCCTTCACTCTTAGTGTGTGTGTGTTGTTAAGGCTAAAGTAAGTCTCGCGTAGACATTCGAATCTTCTTTTTTATCCATTCAGACTTTTTTTTTTTTTGCATTTTGATGGAAGAATTTAATTTACATTTAATTGTTAATAGGTAAAGATTTACTGTTGCTTTTATTTTCTGGCTGTTTTATATAGATCATTGTTCCTTGTTTCATATCCTGCAGTCTTTTTTTTTTTTTTTTGATATCGTATCTCAGTATGCTTTGATTTCTTTATCTTTTGTGTAATTACTTCAGGTTTTTTCCCCTCTGAGGCTTACATAAAATATCTTAAATTGGTGATGCTTTGGATTAGTTTCTTGCCCTGATCAGTGGGAAAACCAGCTTCAAGGCCAGTAAGGCTCTCTGTGGTCTTAACCCAGGCTGACTTGTGCCCTAAGTTCTCTGGCTGAACAGGGACACTGGATTTTCTCTGCAGACTTAATGGTTTTTCCTGCCAGACTGTGCCTGAGCATTGTGGGCTATGTAACTTTCCAGGTGTTCTGGCCAGGATTTTTCTGGTCAGGTGGGCTGGGAGCCTCACTCAGCCTGGGTGAAGCTAGAGTCAGTCCCCCCACCCCATCCTTCACCCCCACTCGCCTTGGGCAAGGGAAGACCAGGCTCCAGGTCTGGCCAATCTCTTTGATGACCCAAATCGTGCAGACCTACACCCGACTAAGTTTCTTGCTCGGACAGTGCAACCTACTTATTTCTGCAGATGAGCAAAGCCGTTCTTTGGTGTTAACTACAGTCATGAGCTGCGTAACGATGGGGATACTGTCTGAGAAACACATCATTAGGCAGTTTCATTGTTGTGTAAACATAATAATGTACTTACACAAACCTAGGTGCTATAGCCTACAGCTATAGTTGTATGTGCTAATATACTTTTATATGACTGGCAGCACATTAGGTTTGTTTACACCAGCATCACCACAAATGTCAGAAGGTATTGTGGTACGACATTATGATGGCTATAACATCACTAGGTGGTTGGAATTTTCCAGCTCCATTATAACCTTATGGGACCACCATCTCTTAGTGTTCCAAAGAGACTGAACCGTCCTTATGTGGTACACGAGTGCTTGGGCTCTGCAGGTAAGAACCCAAGAACTTGGTGCTGGTTGTTGCTCCTCCTCTCCCCTTCTCTGCCACAATCATTTCCAGTGGTCAATTTCCTGCACTCCCCATGGGATAAGACAAGAAGGGGGCTCCTGCAAAGTAACTCACAATGCTGGGGCAGCTGGATGTCTGCCCTGGGCTGTCTTTTCCCACTGGAGGAGGAACTGTAGGCTCAGGGAAGACCACTCGGCATGATGCTGCGCCAGCTTTGGGGAGGGGCAGTGCGATCGGTGTGTAGCTGCTGCTTTTCCCCTTCTGATGTGGTCTGTCTGGGTCACTGTGGCTCATGGGGGGTGCTTCAGCCTCTTAAGTTCTGGAATTCTCACTGGTGTCTCGTCCATGAATAGTTGTTCTTGTGAGAGAGAATAAAACCAGGAACAACCTAGGCTTTTATCTTGGGGATATCACCTGTCACCATCTATCTTGTCGGTCAGGTCTGGAAATGCATTTTGGACATCTCATATACTTCATCTTGTTTTGCCAGGAGACAGACAGCAAGGCCTCTATCACAGGGTCTATGATAAGATGTTTTACTGCCAGTTGTGTATTACTGGTGGTTTCTAGCTAAACCTGTGCTCATTAGTACTTTGTGAACTGGCCTTACAGATTTCCGTTATCTAGTCTAAACTCATTTCATAAATGAAGGAATTAAGATTTAGAGAAATGAAATGTCTTACTAAATTGTTAAAATTGCAAATTCCATAGCTTTACTTCATTCACTTACATTTTCTTGTGTTAAGTCTCCTTTGCTTACTACATTGAAGAGATTCCTCCATATACCTCATATTAAGGTACTGGGATTGGATCATCCAGTGACATGTGGGGAAGGATGTGGTCTTTGTGGGAAATTGTGATAGCCCAGTTGTGTTTGAAGATTGTAATACAAAGAAAGGAGTCTTTTACCAGTTCTTCTGGGTGTCTAAAAACATATCCACCATATTCAAATTAAAGTTACAGTCATGTTCTTGCCTCTGCCCTGATCTGGCCATTTAGAAGTGGGAATGGGCATGGCTGGATGCTTTAAGAGATTAGTCTGTAGTGTATTTTGATCTATAATTCATCAGTCATTGAAGGCTTTTAAAGGGGATAGCTAAGAAATGTAGTTGAGCTAGACCAAGTGTAAAAAATGAATCTTTGGTTGCTGCTGTCACATCTTATAAGCATGGCAGGATGATGGTGGGACTCAGGGGACAGAGGAACACTTGATACCTGTAGAGCAGAGCCGTAGTGAAAAGGCAGTGCAGAGCCATCCCATTATTTCCGTGCCAGTGTTCGTAGGGTGGGCGCTGCGGATGCACAGGCCTTGATTACTTCTGTGAGCTGTTTGAAATCACTGGTAGAAAAAACACGTTCTGAATGCGGCAGGAGGGCACCTGGATTTAGAAATTCTCCAGTTCTTAGCAGCTGACAATTTCCTGAGGCATAGATGAAACTCATTGGCCCCTCTTTCTTCTAACTACCGTTTTTACTTGCAAATGATTCATTTGTGGAAAAGAAATTTTGGGTTTCCTAAGGTTTTATTGACTGTTCTTAACAAGCCAGGACCAGCACTGTTGCCCTGTGGCAAGGCTGGGGACAGCAGGGATGACCTATCATCAGCGTATTGCTGTCTTTAGGCCTTCATGTAGGACATATTCTTTTGCTTTCTAAGAATGTTATGAAATTGTTTGATATCGTGATAGGGTGATAGATTAAGAGTAGAAGAGTAAGAGCAACCATGTGCCGATACCCTTCAAATGGGTTGGAATGTTCTTTTCCAGTGATAAGGAATACAGCAGGAAATGTACACACATTCCTAGCACTAAGCATGTCTCGCTCAGAGCACTCAGAAATAGTTGACTCCTCTGTCACCCCGACATAGACACCAAGAATGCTTTCGTATTGAGATAAGATGTTAGTTTAGCTATGCCTCTTTCATTCTCAGGAATGTTCATTATGCCACACAACTCAGGACCCAAAGTTGCCATGGGTGCTGGGGTCCAGGGAAACTCAGAGATGAGGACTCTAATAATTGCAGTTTGGTTCCATTAAAGTAGGTCCAGCACGTGTGCAAACCCTGGCTCCAGTGAATTCAAAGCCTAGATGGGATTAATTGGAATTATAACTTTTGCAAGTTTTAAGGTTCTCTTCCAAATTCCTTTAATTTGCAATTTTGTTAGAGGTGGAAAGCATAGTATTTAATTTTAGATGCTATTTTTATAGTATGACTACCTTAGTCTTATGTTTACAAGTGGCGCATCTTCCCCTCCCGATGGAGGGTTCACTTGGTAATGAAACAAACTGATGGCTCAGTTACCATTTTTTGGGAGCCTACAAACTGGGGCATTATGCATGGAATAAGCAAGAGAACAGACTTGCCTTTTCTTATCTCAAGTTCCCTATTCAGGACACTTCATCCTGCATAGTAGTGTGAGAGAAAAGGCAGTTTTTCAGACTGTAATGAGGCTGTTATGTTCAACTGAGCGGTCAGATATCTGAATTCATAGATATACCGTCCAGACTTGTCAGTAATGACCATCAACATGGTGATTATTGGGGCACTCATTTATCTATCCATAAGTCCCTTGTGAAAAAGCATATGGAAGTGACTGTTCAGGCAGTGACTGTGATGGGAGTGGCCCAAAGCAAGCAGGAGAGGCAGTAAATCACCTTCAGGGGAGATGCCCTCAATTCTAGGCTTTCTGGCTAACCTCTGGTGCCTCTGAGATGGAAGGTCTCAGACGGGCTGAAGACAAAGCTGCATGTCAAGCCTGTGCTGGAGCCATGCTGGGTGTGGCCTTCAAAGCCTGGGCGAGGGTGCAGAAAGCCTCACTTAAGTTTTCTACTATTATATTTGGGCTCCAGGGTATTGGACGGCCAAGATGGGACCTGCTTTTAGTGATGGTCTCCTCTGCAAAAGGGACATGAGATCCAAGCCACAGAACCAGTTATGACAGGACCCAACAAAATAAAGTTACTAGTGGTTATGGCCATTATGGGAATTGAGCACTGTGCTTCCCCTTCCCCCTCCCTTTTGGGAGAAGAAGGGTTGGTTAGAACAGTGGTCCCCAACCTTTTTGGCACCAGGAACTGGTGCTCTTATGAGAATCTAATGCCTGATGGATCTGAGGCGATGATCCTGGTACTGGGAAGTAGCTGCAAATACAGATGAAGCTTCACTCCGTGGCCCGCCGCTCACCACCTGCTGTGCCTAGTTTCTAACAGGCCAGAGACCAGTCTGCAGTTGCGAACCCCTGGGTTAGAGTGTAAACATTTGTATCATCTTGATTATCAATTATATATTTTTTTAAGTTAGCAGGAAACCATAAATGACTATAGATTTCAGATCATCTAGCTAAAGCTTTGTAGGCTGAGGTGGATGTGGAGTCAGCTGCGTGCAGGAAACGACATCAAGAAAGAGCAGTGTGACTCTGCCACGAGATTCCCCTGCCAGGCCAGGGAGGCTCTAGTAAGAGCCCAGAGGCCTGAGATATCAGTGTCACTCCCCAAGTGCCCACAGGAGAGCATTTGTGGGGTTGTTCTCTGGCTCTCCCAGCTGTTTCTTCCTTTAGTTTCTTTGTCTTTAGCTCAAGGGCTAATGCTTAGCTTTGTCAAGGCCTGAAAATGAGAAAATCTGCTCATCTCCAGTGTGCAGTGTAGTTTGTACTTGGTTGATCGTGCAAAAAGAAATTTGCCAAGCAGTGGTGTGACAGCTGGGATAAGCAGTTTATTTTTAAAAATGACAATAGAAAAGTACCTTTAAACCGTTTATAAAAGCATAATAGACTGTGGAAGTGATTTGTTTCCTTAGAAACAAGAGTGCAGAAGTCTCACCAAGAGCAGGTGGTGCTGAAGCTGTGAGCGGGGCTTGAACACAGCTGTCCCCACGCTGCTGTAAGTGCTCTTTGCCTCATCTACATGAGGGTAAGAGCCCCTCTGCCTTTGCTCTTTTTGTCTTTTGTTGTTTTGTTTTGTGATGACCTTTAAAAGCTTCTTGGCGTCAGAATTTCTAATGGAAAGTAATGAAACAAGAAACCCCAAAACAAACCATATGATCATTAAAACAAGCATTTATAATGTGAGCAGATCAATAAGGAAGATTGTGATGTTTAGCTATGTCAGCACTTGAAAATTCTTAGGTCAGTATATTTTTATACATGGCTCTTCTACAAGGGGGAGAGTCTGAGCTGTCACAGATTCTGAAATGTGTCAGCTTATGATACAAGACTGACTTTGGTTTTGGACAGGTCTTGAAGTGAGCTGAGCAGTAGTCATCCCAAATGCCCACTGGTTGCACCATCTCTGGGCTGGTGTGGTAGGTAGTGTCCCAGTGAGCACATGGGATTCAAGATAAAGTTGTAAATGGCTTGTTTGGCATGGTGCTGCCAGCACTCAGCTCAGCTGATGTTTTGCAGAATCCCTTGGGAGCTGTGGCTGCCCACTGCAGCCACACAGGTTGGGCAAAGACAGCTTCCTCTTGAGGCAGCATGGGCCTCCAAGCCGAGGTTTCCCCTTCTCAGTGAGACAGCCTCTGCACTGGGGGTTATGCATCTGTGGGTCACACAGTTTACATAGTCACCTGTGGAGTGTGCTGAGGCTTTCTAAGGGCACACTGATCAGGAATTCGTGCCAAGGAAAGGCTTCTTTGCCCAGCTCTGAGCATGCCACCATGGAGGCTTTTGATTGTCTTGCAGGGAGCCTACACCTGGTACTGCAGATGGCACAGTTCTGTTTCTAACACATAACACTACATTTCTAATTCACCCTGGACTCAGGCCAGGCACAGATTTCTATACATTCACAATGCGATTCTGGAAATATTTAAAAACATGCCTCAAACATGCAGCTTATTTTAAAGGAAAAAAATAGATATTTTTAATTACAAGCATTCAAAAGTCAAGCACAAAAATTGTTATCCAACCCAGTGTAAGATTATCCATCCTGTCATACTTAAATGTTTGGTATAAAAATACTCGTTCTTGATTTTATTGTTGACATCTTTTTTGTTTCATTTGAAAATATCTCCAAGCTGTACAGAAATGTCAGACCATGCATTCACAAATAACACTATTTCTTACAATTATACAGTGTAAAAGAGTAAAACATTTATTTTTTTCTTCAAGAAAAACAGATGTGTGATAGAGGCTGTGGCAAAGTCTTGAAGGGCTCAAAACTGGGCAAGGTTTTTTCAAGCCTGAAACAGAAAGAAATGTGTAAGGAAAGCAGATCTCACAGGCATGTGCAGTACTTCCTCCTAGCGACGGGGCTATTTGGAGACACCTGTTGATAGAATTCACGGCTTAGAAACTTTCCCCTGGGAAAATTCATGGGTGATTCCTACGAAAGCATGTGTATATCACCATGGGTTGTATTTACTGACTCTCCAGATAAAGACCACACAAGAGTATGAATGGTCTCACCTTAGATACATAGGGGAGACATGTTTAATTTCCATTTATCTCTTACTAGAAACTTTTCAAGACCTTCTTCCCCTGAAGTTGCAAGGAAATGCTCATATTTATCTTGTTTTGTGGCAGAAAAAAGGCCCTTCAATCACTGAGACTTTCCGACTGCTGCTGGCAGAGTCCTACGATTTTCTTAAGTACATCTCCTTTATCTCTGGATTGATTTACCTGTGTTAAAGACTGCATTGTGAAACCTCTACTAGTATTCTGTCATTTATTTTATTCTCTTTCCAACTCCCAAGTCATTTGTTTTCCTTGCTATTATCTTACCAACATGTCAGAGTCATGTACATTTGTGGCTGTAGGAAAAGTATATGCAAAGTAAACCAGCATATACTAGAATTTCGTACAGGGGAGTCCTTATTTGGGAGTGGGAGGAGGCTACAAAGAAAATAGCATCATTACCGATAACCCATGTACTTATCCTTAGAAAAATGTATAATTTAGCAGTAAATCTTGAAATTAGAAACAGATTTAGGTGAACATGCAAATATAGGTAATTGAATGATTCTAGTAAATACTCCTATCCAGATCAGATCTATACAGCACCAGCTGCATCTGAACTATGACTTAGTAAATCTTGTCATAGTCTAGTTTGTAGATGGCGGCACAAATGGGTAGAAATAATAACGGTCCACAAGTCAGAAGACCTAATATAATTACCACATGGCTATAGATTGTGGGAAGAAATCAGGGTCTAGCTTTTAAGAGAAGGGATCTGGACCTCTAAAACTTTCTCTCTAACCACCTGTCTTTTTAGCTTATTGCAACTATTAGTCCTGGCTCCCACACAGAATCTCCGTGGCCCCTTAACCCCACCTCTTGCCTGTCTCCCTTTCTCAGCAGAATTCTCTGAAATGGGGGAAGTGAACACCTTCAGAAAATCTCATTTTCTGACTCCTTTGCCTCCCCTGATGCCCAGCACAATAGAATGATCAACCCCCAACTCACCAGATGCCGGATGTGGGCCAGGCCTTTTCACACCCCATCTCTGGTGTAAGTCACATATCCTGTGATGCTTAGCAGGGCCATCAGAAGGACCCCTCTTAAAAGCTACATTTCTTCACTGATTTCTGACAGGGAATGGAGCATTGGGATGCCACAATCCAGGTGTGCATAGCATGGAGCAGCTCTGGGTAGATGGCAGGAGTGAGAGTGCCCAGGCTTGGGACATCCTTCCACGGGGTAGGAATGCCTTTGAGGTAAAGGCATTACCTTTAGGGCATACTAGCGACTTCCCAAGGAACCCCCAACCTTCTGGCCGACCTCGCATCCCGCAAATGCCTCTCTATAAATGCCTCTCTGCCCTTTAACAGCCAAAAAACCCTCAAGTGTAAAGAGGCGCTGCCCCTTCTACCCCAGTCACCATCAACAGAGGAGGGAAACCAGCTTAGAGGAACTGGATACATGGCCAGTTTCCTTCCCCTACATTCTTGTCTTGCCAGGCCTGGAATGACATGTTCCACATCATCCCAAACTTGACCATGTGCCAGCAAGCTCAGGCTGTGTGCGTTAATTCCAGGAAACTTTCTGAGGAACAGCAGTCACTCTATGGCTGTTCGTACTCTGGAACAATTCAGAGGGGATGGTACTTGGCAGCCCTTGGACTCTGGGAACCTAAGGGGCCTGCACGCTGCCAATGGCTTCTGACAGAGCACAGACTTGGAGAGGGCCATCTTGGGGAACAGCTGAAACGGAATGTGGTGGCCAGCTTCAAGACCAACGGCATGAAACCAAAGCTGCCACCCTGTTTTCAGGAACTGAATGAGCAGGCCAAGAAACATCGGCCACATGTGACCTCTCCTTCCTCGGGGCTGGCCCCACTGCTCTAGGATGGACGGAGTCCCTGCCATCTCCTCCAGCCCTTGGCTGTGTCTGGTAGGGGCCTGACTGGTCTACTTCTGCTCTTCTCTGGAGAGCTCACAACCATCTTTGGGCAAACGCGTGCTGCTAGTCCTGGCCTTTTTCTGGTTCCATAGCCAGTTCCTGGCCAGTTCTTCCGATCAGCTGTCCCCTGGACATTTCTGCCATGACCTCAAAGGCAGCATGTCTAAATTCGCCTTGCCTTATAACACAGCCCCTGACCCCTCTGCCCTACTGTCTGTGTCCCTACGCCTGGCCTCTCATGCTTCATCCCTGACGCAGCTCTGCTCTCTCAGATCATTGTTACTTCCTGACACCCCCTCACAGGTTTCGCTCTCCGGGTGTGTTTCTGATTTGACTCTTTGTCCGTTTTGCCTTGGACATCAAGATGACAATGATTCCTAAAATCCTCCCCCAACAAGACCCAAATCCCTAACACATCCTCAAGGCCCGGCCCTGAAAGCTTAGTCACGTTCTCACTTCCTTCCTCTGATCCAGTCTCCCTCATCATATACAAACCCTACTGTCTTTCTCTGGCCTTCCCTGATCTCTGGCTGCAGGGCTTTCTCCAGCAAACTCTCCTCTAAGACCTCTCACAGTCCAAGCCACTTGTTTAGCTTTCACAAGGGTTATCTTGGATTATTTTCTTCCTTAAGACTATTTCCTCTTTCTTACCCCAGATATAATCACTTGCATATAGCAAAAATTTAGACACTTGGGACTACAGGTCAAATCAAACAGGAGTGATGGGGTGTTAAAGGGATGTGGTCTCCTAGTCTTGATAACGCCTTGTGCTGAGAGCCGAGAGACTATGCCTAGAGACTCATGTTGGGCTCTGCATACTTGCCCAGTGGTGCCCTGAGCAGGAAGAAAGGGTGGGGGAGGGGTCCCAGTTAATTCTGGCTGATTAGCAAGTTTTGTTTGAAGTAAAAAATATGGGAGGAGGGGGATGGGAGTCGATAATTTCCTGAGCTTTTCCATAACTGCTGTGTAAATGTAATTCTCACATGGGAAAAGAATGCGTCCACATTGCCATAGATGTTCTCAGACTGAACAGAAGGTCAAAATGTGGCTATTTCAGTCCCTGTAAACAAGGAAGGGGTTTAGCTAGGAATGGAGTTCAAACCTTGGAATGTATTAACAAGGACATTTTAAGCAGAATGCAAAGACATCCGAGAACACAGAGCACCATGGGGGAGAGGGTCAGGCTCTGTGTAGAGAGCAGACTCTCCTCAGAGAACCTTTCCTGAAAGAGGATCAGCTGCGACATGCGTGTGATGGGATAAACAAGGGAAGAAAACACATGTTTAAAAATCTTGTCTGAGGTAATCACAAATGTCCAAATTTGAAGACAATGGAGAAAGTCTCCTGCTATCTTAAAGAACATTCTACAATTCTAAAACATCTCATTTCAGTTGCCCTTGATCAGAAAGACCAGAGCTTGGAGACAGCTGGATGTAGGGTAAAGGTGCCTGCTGACTGCGGGGGAGGGGCGAGGGGAGCTTTCCCATTGGTAAGTTAGAATCTGTCCAAATGCCTTGTAAGCTTTTTCTCCCAACTAGAAAATTCTTTCTCTCTTGCTCCCCAGTTCATCTACATATACAGATGCTTTTCTACTGATGACGGGGCATAGCCCCATCATAAGTTGAAAATGCGTTTAATACCGAACACCATAGCTTAGCCTAGCTTATCTTAAACGTGCTCAGAACATTTATATTAGCCTACAGTTGAGCAAAATTACTTGACACAAAGCCTGTTTTATACTAAAGTGGATTAAAGACTTAAATGTAAAACCTGAAACCATAAAATTCCTGGAAGAAAACAGACAGTAAACTGACATCTCTTTTGGATATGTGTCCTTGGGCAAAAGAAACAAATAAATGGGAGTACATCAAACTAAGAAGTTTCTGCACAGCGAAGGAAACCAACAGAATGAGAAGACAGCTGAATGGAAGATTTGCCAATGATGTAGCTTAACACCAAAAAATCTGATTTAAAAATGGGCAGAGGACATTAATAGACATTTCTTCAAAGAGGGCATACAGATAGCCAATAGAGATTTGAAAAGATGTTCATCATTAATCATCAGGGATTTGCAAATTAAAATCACAATGAGATATCACCCCACACCTGTCAAAATGGCTATTGTTAATCAAGTACTGGAGAAGTTGTGGAGAAAGAGGAACCTTTGTGCACTGTTGGTAGGATTGCAAATTGGTGCAGCCAGCTTTGGAAATCAGTATGGAGGTGCCTCAAAGAATTACCATATGACCCAGTAACCTCACTTCTTGGATATTTATCCAAAGAAATCCAAAACAGTACTTCAAAAAGATATATGCACTTGTATGTTCACTGCAGCATTATTTACAATAGCCAAGATATGGAAGCAACCTAAGTGCCCAACAGTAGACAGTTGGATAAAGATGATGATGTACACATACACAATAGAACATGACTTGGCCATAAAAAAAGGAAGAAATCTTGCCATTTGCGACAACATGGATGGACCTAGAGTATAGTATAGTAAGTCAGAGAAAGGTAACTGCCTTGTGATTTCGCTTATATGTGAAATCTAAAAATCAAAATGACCAAAACAGACTCAGATGCAAGAACATTTTGATGGTTGCCAGAGGGGAAGATATTGGGTGAAGGAATCAAGGAGTACAGATGGGCAGTCATAAAATAGTCATGGGGATATAAAGTACAGCTTGGGGAATATAATCAAATAATTGTACAGTGTCAGATGGGTTCCAGACTTGACAGGGTGATCACCTTGTAAGTTATATAAATGTCTAATCACTCTGTTGTACACCTGAAACTAATACTGTATGTCAACTGTCGTTGAAAAATTAAAAAGTTTAATAATAAAGTGTTGACTCATGCAATTGACATGAAAACACAAAACACGATATCCAGGAAATGCTGGCAACACTACACTGTGGAGTATTGGTTGTTTACTTGTGAGGCTGACAAAACTGCGGTTTGCTGCCCAGCATCACAAGAGAGTTTTGATTGTATCACTAGCCCAGAAGAAGATTGACATTCAAAATTTGCACTAAGGTTTCTACTGAATGTATATCACTTTCACACCATCATAAAGTCAAATCATCGTGTCAGGGACCCTCTGTATGTGACCTATTCACTAATGTTTTTTTCCCCAAGAGTTTCCCTAACATTTATTCATTTTTACCAAAAGTCAGATAAGGACTTCCCCTCCACCCAGTTTCCAATAAACAAATGACAAAAGGTTTTAAATAAGAGTAGTTTTCATTTTATACCTGTCAGCTTGATTTTCAAAAAATTAAATGCTGATACTAATCTGTATTAAGACT
Source organism: Eonycteris spelaea (assembly GCA_003508835.1). Classification (NCBI taxonomy): domain Eukaryota; kingdom Metazoa; phylum Chordata; class Mammalia; order Chiroptera; family Pteropodidae; genus Eonycteris; species Eonycteris spelaea. Next base: position 5,936,147 of record PUFA01000043.1, on the reverse strand, counting down.
AGTTAACATTTTAAAAGGTGCATAGTCTATAGAGTCTCCAGGGGAAACCATCTCCTGTAGCTAGAAACTGCTCTATTCTCAAGACACATCCCCACAGTCCATACTAGTCCCTGCTGGGCAGCCGCGGCCTACCAGGTTTTGCTTGTGGACCAGAGCACCTTAGATGCCTCACCCTGAGCAGTGAGCACAGCTCTAGTGGGCTTGCACCGGGCGCTTCTAGACACTGGGGAGGGAAAAATAAAGACGCATCCCCTGCCACAGTAACTCGCACAGCTGCCCAAGCCGTCCATGCGTGGATTCCAGCTCCCACCTTTGGCCAGAGATCCTCCCTCCTCACAGTCTTTGCCCTCCAAGGGCAGTGTCTGACTTCAGATTTGGGAAGAAGAAAGCCTCCGCCAAACTCATCCTTGTAACCCATGGATGGCCCATGAAGCAGTGAGCCCAGCCTTAAAGCACATGTAAGACACCCTCCTCCCCACCCAGCGTGCACTGGCCGCCCACCCCCATACTCGGAACATCTACAACTTGACTTTTGCTCACCCAGGACCAAGCCTCAGCTCTCCCTCTCCACTTCTTTTTTGCCCCTCGTCACATGAATATCATCTACATGAAGTCACCACGTGCCAGCTGCTGCTGCCTCCTGACTGCGCTTGTCTGCTCACACCCTGAATTACTGATGTTTGGGTCCATTTACTGCACTTAAAAAAATCATTATTCTAACTTGCTTCCAAAAACTTCTATGGCTGGCTTTTAATTAGTCTTTAAATAACCCTGGGGGAGGGGGCAACAAAATCTTGTTTTTTTTAAGAAAGTTTTATATCGGTAAGAATATCATGGGTATTGTTAAGAACTCTGACAAAAGGAAATTAGGTAGCTGGGGAATTAGTGCGGTAAAAAATGACGGCCGTATGTGATGTGGAAATGTTTACCTGTTGATAGGTTTGGTTAGTGTACGAAAAAGATGTCAGTGGGAACAGAGACTCCGAGTGCAGGTTGCTGGCTTCGGGCAGGGGAGGCGGGCTGCAGAACCCAGCGCACCCGAATGTGTGTACTTCTGCACAGGCACCAAATGATACTATTCTGAACATGAAATTGCTTAAGCCCCAAAAATGTGGTAATGACTTCCTTGGCCAGAACTGCCTGGTTCTCTGTCCTTAGGAATCTTGCCCTTTTTCTGACTTCATCTTTTCTTTAGAGGCCCCTCGTAAGGATGAAATGTGCCACCTTATTTGGGCTGAGATAACCGCTGTCAGCCTGCCCTGGCATTCCTGCGGTTCGAGATCAAGCTTTCCAAACAGACTGGAAACCCCTACAAGTGGTGTATGGCAGGCCGGTCACCTCTAGGAATGCTATATTCTTGTTCTAAGACTACACTTACTGCTAGAAACAGAAGTGACAGTGGGTAGTGACTGAAAAGACAGACAAATGACCAAAGTCATCACCTATTAGAAAAGCCCAGCAGTCTGGAGGAATTCAGTGAGAACCCTATAAAACTCAGAGATACCCTGTTTATGAAGCGGCTCATAAAAATGTCCCTGTGTCATTAAGAAAGGGCTACATGATAGTCAGTATAATTGCATTATAAAATAGGAAGAATATATGCATTTAAGGGCTTAAAGGAAAAGCTTCATTTATTTGTAAATTCCCTTGGGCGGGGTATCTCATTGATGATGCTGGGTAAGCAGGTGTTAATGGCCTTATCTAACTTAATCTAAGTGTCAGCCTAATCTAGGAAGCTGTGCTGAGGACCAAGTACTCTCAGTTGCTGTCCCTGGATGACATTCCCTAAGCAGGCCATGGAGAGCCAGCCTCTGACCCCGAGCTCCACACAAACATGTCCCAACCTGGTGCACCCATCAGGATCACCAGGAGAGGTAGTAACAACCAGACTGCTGAGCCCCACCCCCTGGGGCCTGGGTAATGGTCGGACATGCCCTGCCCAGAGGGCCCGTTCAGCCTCTGACTTTGGAACTCACCAGCATGCTCCAGTTTTGTAGAGTAGCTCAAGACCAGTAGCCACCATTGAAGATTGCGTTAATACCCACAAGACAGATTGCAGCCACCATCACACACCTGGAACCTGGGACGGAGAAGAGATCACCCATTAAAACCGTTAACTGTGCAGTCATCCACCCGTGGACCGGCCTGTTGTCAGGGTTCCCTAGACTTTCAAGAACAACCTGTTTGGAGGGCAAAGAGCTGAGTGCGTCAAAGGCAAAGGGACCAAAGGCCTCCGCTGCTGAGCGGAGGACAAGTGCTACTTGAGAATGAACTTGGATCAGTGGCTTGAGAAGCCCACCACCAGGACAGCCAGCTTGAGATGTGGTGGAACAAGTGAGGGAGGCTTTCAGGGGCCAGGGAGTGTGGCTCCCAGGGACTCCCTGGCCCGAGGCCTGTGGGGAGGCATCTGGAAAATGCCTGATGGGGGTGTCAGGAGCAGAGGGGGAAAATCACCTGGAGGCTGCCTTTCCTGTGGTCTGGAACCTCATGACTGTCCGGAGCCCTGCCGAGGAAAGGCATGGGACCCGAGGTCCCCAAAGAGGAAGACCCCCAAGCTAACTCCAGGGCCTGCCTCAGACCACAGCTTTGGTCAGGCCGAGGCCATAAAAGCAATTCTGAAGAACCCTGTGGTTTCATGTACACCACTGAGCAAGACTTTGGTCCACGCACCTACTGGAAAACAAAAAACAAAGGGAACATTTGTGAACATGTCTTGCTATTCCTTAGGGCCTGAGAATTCTGGAATAGGAAGGTGCAGAGGCCTAGCAAATAATCAGTCTTTACGGTCCTTCCTGCAGGCATGGCTGCCTCTGAGCCAGCTGGTTTTCATGAGAATTTCTGGTGTCAAGGAAGGGAGCCCGAATCCCAGCACTGGACACTAATGGCCCCGTTCCCCACTAATATTTCTCAAATTCTCAGCCTCAGTCAGCAGTGCTCTCCTTCCTGCAGACAGGAGGCCGTTCCTCGCACGCAGGGCTTCGTGAGCAGGAGTGCGCGATGGACTGCAGCGAACCCCGGTCCCTGGAAGGGTCTCGCAGGTTTGTGGGCACAGGAGGCCCCATGGCCCTCGGGGATTCAGCTGAAACCCACCTTGGGGATTCTGGGTGAGGCTGAAGGAAAGATGGCCTTCCTAGGACATCTCTCTTCTCAATTAAGAAAAAATGTTTTCCCCAGATTTTCACTATAAAAACATTAAAAGACAAGTCGATGTGATTCTCGTTTCCTAGTAATAGCGGGGTTATTTCAGGACAGGAAAACATTCATCTTTGCAAACAAAAACTTAGAAACTCACCCAACTTCTCTCATCCTCTCCAAACCTGCCAAGAGCACGGGAGGGAGGGAGGGAGGGAGGGAACGCCCACCTGAAGGTGCAGGCGCTGTAGCGGCAGAGTCAGCCACAGACCTGAGCACTCTCCACCAAGGCCGTTTGTGAGATGCCTGTCCTTAAAGAAAAGCTAAAGATTTCCTCTCAGTACGACTCAGGACTGATGAATTAAGAGTCCAGGGACCCTAACTGTCGCTGGGTCCCTGAGTATGGGGTTTTATCACCAAGCTGCTCTTTGCACTTACTTCATCAAGCACCACCTGTTCACACACCAGTGCTCACCTGGTGGGCAGAGAGAATGCATGGACCGAGTCTACAGAGACCCGGGAAGATGACTCCCCAAGAACATAAAACACTGCAGGGAGGTACAGATGTGTTCACGGTTAACGTTACAGTGAGCACACAGGTCTGGATTTCAATTGTTGGCCTGGTGGGACAGATGACAGAAGTGGAGGGTCAGGGCAGAGGCTCCTGTGGGTGGCCCTGACCTGTGACTGCTCTGCAGCTCCTCCGAGACTCAGCGTCCTGGTCTCTACACGTGGCTGCCCTCTTTGAACTTCTTTCAAGGGCCAGGCTGGCAGCTCTCCTGGTGCCTGTGCTTGGGGGTTGCAAAGATTTCCCAGCCAGACTTGCAGAAAACAGTGGGCGGGATCAGCTTTGACTGTGGTTGAGATGAGCTCAGTAAGTACTTGTGTGGTTAGTAGAGATTTAATCTGCAAATCCTGGAGGACTCAGCAGGGGCTGGAAAGGGTACCACTCCCATCCCCTGGGGCCCCTAGGGGGCAGGGTTTCAGGCCTGACCCTACTTTATAATTCACACGGGGAGCATGACAGACCCCAGGGCTTCTGGGAGCCAGAACCAGGGCCAGGACTCCTTGCTGGGAATATGGAGAAACCTCAGGGAAGGGGCTGATCAGCATTCAGGGCCAAGCTGCATAGGCTGCCTGGGGTTCTCTCAACACTGTAAAACCTCACCTGGATTACGCCTGCTGCATTTCAGACCCATTTACTTTGATTTAGCAAAAGGGGGAGGAAAGAAGAAGAGGATTACCTAAGTAAAATTATTCTGTAAACTTGAATAAAGTTTGGTCTGTTCTGAAAAAGGAATCCCTTGTAAGTCTGGGAAAGCTTTGGGTCTCTGTTCAAGTGGTGTCAGGCTGACCCTGACTGCTCTCTCCTGCGCCTGCCAGCCCTTGTCATTAACCCTCCTACTCTGCTTTCTTCCCTTAGCATTCCTCACCATCTCACCTGTGATGTTTATTTTTAGTGTGTTATTACCCGTCTTCTCCCCATTACAGAGTCAGCTCCACGAAGGCAAGGATTTTGTCTGATTTTGCTGTTTTATCCTCAGCACCCAGAACAGCACCTTATACACTGTAGATGTTCACTGAATATTTATTGTTAATGAACTGAAGTGTGATAATGGAGACCTTGGTCAATAGAAGAAAGGGGAACGTCAGATCAGTCACAAGTACCACCCTGGCTGGTGGGTGCACTGCAGTGTGAGACCATGGCACCTGTCTCTTCTTGAGAGGAGGTGGGGGAGACTACAGGAGCCACGGCAGCCGTCTGGGCCTGCATGAAGACCCAGTACCTTTTCTACCCTGCTAAGCTTCAAGTTCTGCCTGGACATCCAGCACCTAGGACTCTCCTGATGTCAGCTCCATTCCAAGGCCCCTGTGCTCTCAGCCAAAGAAACTAGGCCATTTTCTCCCAAAACTAAACATAAAGAATAAGCAGTTCAGATTTTGGTCTTATCTCTTGCCATGTCCTTCTCTAATTGGGGAGGGTATAACTGATGTGCTTACCATTTCTTTGCTGTGGTCTTGGCCCATGGCCAGGGAATTCTCATGAGCTCTTAACACCCACATCCAGCCCAACTCCTAACTCTTCTCCCCTACCCCGCTCTTTTGTATTTAACGACATTTGGGTACCCATCAAGGAAAGCTGTGTAACTCATTCCATGGAAGTAGTGACTGAAAATTTGCTCATACTTTTTCAATATTCCTGAGAAATTATTCATTTTCAATCGTTACCATATATTCTGGGGTTCTCTGCCACAGGGCTGGGCCATTAGCAAAACTCTAGTGATGCACAGACATAACATGTAGCCCAACTAAACACCATCCATCGGGGAAGATGCTGAACAAATTAAAACACCAATAACACCCACCACTCGGATAGTTGCACCCACACCGGACCTGGGAGTTCTCCCCACAGCAGGCTCACCTTGGAGCATCTCAAGCAGTCTCTCTCTCGTTTCTCTTAAAAATGTGTCCACGCTCTTGATCATTAGACTTTAAGCTCCTTAGGGGCACAGGCTTTGCACATTTTTAATTTCTAGCACATAGCAGACATGTAATGTGTTGACTTAAAGAATGAGGAGCTTATTTACTCTTCTAGCCTAGTCACTGATTACCTTTTAGAAGTAGGAAGTCAGAGTGGGTAAATTAAAAACCTTTGAAGGACCTCTGAGAGCAGACCCTGGACTCCTCAGGAGTTGGCAGGACGCCATCCTGATGCTGCATACATCAGAAGTGGCAGCCAGTCTGCATACAGGTCCTTATGTCCAATACCAGATGTCACTCCTGCTCTTCTGTTCTGGTGCCATCTTTCCATGGGGGAGGAAAGGCCATGTGGGCCAGTGATGCCAGTGGTTGGCACCTTCCCTTCATTTGGCCTGCGATACTTGCTTTGCTGTAAAATGTTTCTAGGATTTCATCAGCATCACTTTTAAATCCTAGCGTACATTTCCCTGAGATTACATGGCCTGCATTAGAGCTCTCTTGGAAGGGACTTGACCCAGGAGCCTAGGAGAGTCTGAGCAGTGAGTCCACACTGCACTGGTCTGACTTCGGGCAGGATGGGAAGCCAGAGTCTCAGCCCCAGCTGCAGCGGGAACAGGCACAGTTATCTGTCCGCTTTCCCAGCCACCTCCCCTCCTCCACTCTGTGCAGCAGAACAAACAGTGCAGCCACAGGAGACATTGCATCTTTATACAGCGTTGTAAGCCGTGCTCACCAAGGGGGCAACTGCTAGTCCTCCTGAAAGCCGCCGCCATCTCTAGACTTCAGTGAGTGGGTCAGTGGGGAAGGCCAGTTCGCAAAAACTTGAGTGAGCCTGATACAAATGCAGCACAGGGTCTTTTTGGCTTAATGATCATGTCTTCCCTTTGGCCTGTATGGACACGGTGGTGGCCCTATGCCAGCACCACACTCTGCCTACCGAAACTGCCAAAATTTCAAGGAATTCTCTTACCCAACTGTCCTAAAGTATTCGACATTGCTGACCACGCCTGTGAACATTAAATCCCAGAGCTCTGCAAACCCTATCCAGTGCTCTTCCCCCTCACGGACAGGGTGCCACCCCGAACAAGGCCAGCCCCAGCATCCGCCACTTCTCCACTGTGTTCCCAGCGAGTGGTCTGAAACATTTAAGTGGAACTAAGTCAACCAGAGGCCAGTTTTTCCCTGCATGGTGCCTCCTCAAAGAATCTCGGTGGCCTCAAGTGATCTAATAAAGGCACGTGAGATTCAGTATTAATGGTGGAAAAAGAGCATTAGTTTAATTTGCAAGTATTTTTGTCTTAGAATAGATGCTTTCCAAGAAAAGGACTGTGACTGTCATGTCAGCATTAGGTCCAGGTACATAACCCTCCATGACCTTTCGCATTTCTGAGTGGATTTAAGATCTACCCCTCTGTATTCTCATTTTTCTTCCTGTTTTGTGAAGGAATCATGTAAATAGAGACATTAACTGTAGAACTCTACCATCCAAAAGACTTCAGGGCAGACTCCCTAAATTCACACCAAATTAAAGTAATAGTGCTTAGTACTTAACAGAAATGCAGTCAAGATATTGAACTAAAGACTGCATTGGGAATTTTATAGAAATTCTTCATTTATAGGAAAAAATTCATTTGGTAGTCTTCTGAAGAAGAGTTAGGCCTAAGATAAAAGCACAAAGCTGCCAATTTAGGATATTGTTTCCCTGAAGAAACTTTCAGGAAGCCCGTTGGGGACAGCACAGCGTCTGCCGTCAGAAACACTAGGTATTTTAGAAAGATTTGAACTTATCTGTGGAGGAGTGTTCGTTCTGTGACGTGACCGCTGCCCACCCGCAAGCCAGATCCGGGCCAGAACAGAGACTACTTCCGTAAATCCCCTCGGAGAGTGTCTGATCGACCCCTCCCCGCTGCCCACCAGGGAGCTGGTTCCCAGAACAGGCCTCAGGCAAGAGCTGCGAGGTTCCCTTCTCTGGGACCAGTCACACACCAGCACCCCACTTAACCTGCACTGTTCTGTGTAACTCTTTAGTGCCCGCCACGCGGCGCAGAGCACGTCCACGTGGTCTTGCCGCTGCCCAAGATCCACCTTGTGTAAGTTCCCTTAATAAATTCTCCACGTCTTGGTGGGGTTGTCAGCCTCTTTCTTGCGTCTCTCAGCCCCAGGAAATTTTACGGACATCATCCAAAGTTGTAACATGCATACGTGCATGCAAGAAAGTTAATTCTGATACATCTCGAAGACTCCCATGATAAAATACTATGTAAATTATAGATGACTTACGCCTGCCTGGAACTTGAGGAAGGTTCTTCTTTGGTGCTGGCAGCAGAGGAACTCCAATTATGTAATAAAATTCCCTGACAGCTGCCCTACAGAAACTAGCCTAACTGCTGATTCATCGAGTGGGAAGGCCGGAATTCAGTTTTTCAAGTTAGAATAGCATTCCTCACTTCTCCCTCAACTCCAGGTTAAAATCCCTTGGAGAAGCTGCACTGCCAAGTGAGTGTAACGACAGACGAAGGTGTGGGTGCCCAGACGGGATGAGCGCTGGACACAGCTGTTACAACCAAGTACTTACGTAGTATTCAGCAGAACTGACGGGACTTCCAGCCCTGAGAAGTAGCCTCGGAGGGAGGGAGCCAGCGCATCTGGAAAGACACGTGGGGACAAGGCTGTGAACCAGGGCTCCGTCCGACGTTCTCATTCCTCAGAGCATCCTGCTGGGCTGCCATCCCCTCTCCCGTTGCAGGCAGATGCCCACTCGCACCTGCCTGTGGGCAAGTCTCCCCCACACGGGAAAGGCTGCTTAACGGTTTTCTAAGCAGCAAATGGAGACGTGGATCTGCTTTGGTGAGGAAGGAGCAGCTCGTGACCGTGTAGGCCAGTGCTCTGGTCTGGCCAGGACTGGAGATTCTGTTCCTATTTAGAAAAGGGGTTTTGGCTTCCGGCACTGTGAGGTGTCGGGTACACTCTACCCTCTGCTCACTCTGCTGAGGGGCCTGCAGCCCCATCTCTTCCATTGGTTTTCCAAAGTGGAAGGCCAGGCCCAAACACAAAGGGATTGAGTGATGCTTTGTCCACCTGGCAGATTGTTCCCAGGTCTGTGCTAAGGAGAACGTGAAAACACAAAGGGGCAAGTGCATTCAGCTTTAACAGACGTCCCTCTGCTGGCAACACCCGCTTTGCTCCTGAGCCTTTGGACAGAGGCAGGAGAGTCTTGTTTACGCTGCTTCTCTGCTCACACTGAGGGACAGGCTTCCCAGCACCTGATGAGTAACCCAGGGAGCAAGGCTGGGAGTGGTGGAGGGAGTGCAAATTGCACCAGAGTGGGGAAGCTGCATAAAAGAGGGCTGGATGCTCCCTCAGGGGGCGGCAGGTCACTCCGACTTGGGTTTGACCCAAACTGTTTGACCTGAAAATGTTTCTAGATGTGATGCTGGGAGGAATTTTGTCCTGACAAATCTATGTCTGTGGTTTAATAAAATATATTTTGCAGTAGAAACCCTTCTCCATATGTCATCCTTTTTATATCGTCAAAGCATCAACAGATGAAGCAGCGTTCTGGTTGAAATGGAGGTACAGGGGGCCTGAGGCCTGCGAGGCAACTCTGCAGAACCCAGGGACTCCGGGGGTTGATAAGACCTCATCTTACCTGATATTACAGGTGGGGAAATCAGCTGAGGCCTGGGTGTTCTGAATGACACCTCTTGTGGTCACAGGGCCCACTGGGCTCAGGCTTACTAGCTCTCCTGACTTGATTCTAAAGCTGGCTGTCTAGGAGTGGGTCCTAGAAAGACCCACATAGCATGCCTGGCATTTTGCTCTGGTCTCCAAAAGGAGCCTTGGATTTTCCTTCTGCCCCACGGCCTCCTGCTTACTTCCTCTCTGGCTGCTACTGCAGGGTGAGGGGCCACACTGGGGGACTCCCCAAACCTGGGGAAGAGGCACTTGGTCTCACATACCTGGGAAATAGGGGCTTAAAAGGACTATGGATGCATTCTGAGCTTCCGCCTATACCTCATCTCGGGGAACCCTTTGGGTTCCACCTACATCTCGGGAACCCTTTGCCAGTTGTGTGCTAGAGACTCTCTGGGGGTGGCATAACAGATTTACTACAAATCAGATTACCAGGCTCAAGTGGGGCCCCTGTATTGTAAGGGGACAAAGCTGTCTTCCTCGGAGCCACCAGCAGGCACGGAAGCTCATCGTTTTCAGTACACATAGCAATTAAGGGGATGAGGGCCCAGGAACTCTTTGCATGCAGGCAGGCTAAAAACATGTTACTCTGGGAATTTAGGGGTGTATATAGGATGAAGGAGAGAAACAGGACATGTGAGAGGCAGGAGGACTGGAAGGGAAAGGGAAGACGGGGGAAGGGGGAGGGGGCAGAAGGGAAGAGAGGAAGACAGAGAAAGAGACACAGAAAAAACTCGTACCTACCCATGGCTTATGGCTTTGTACATCTGAATCCACTTGCTCACTAAGCAAAGTGCAGAGTTGGAGCTGCCTTCCTGAGACAGGTGGTAAAGGGTGGGACGGGGGCACAGCCCAGTGGCAGGTGGAGGGCTGGGGACCTAAACACACAGTGGGAGGGGATGGGGCTGTGTGCGCCAGGATCGGGGGGAGCGCAGTGTGGCGACTGGTGCTGCCTGGGTGTGGGGCTGGGGCGTGGAGCCCCACAAGGCCAAGACATGGTGGTGTTTCACAGAGGAGACACAGGAAGAGGGAGGGCTGACGGGGGGCAGGGTGGGGGGGAGCCGCAGAGTGGATGGCATGATTCCTGTTTCAGTGCAGGTGACGGCGAGAAGGAAGCCCCTCACCTCCCGCGCCAGCCTCTGACGACCTCCCACACACTGATCTTTCCACTGACGCAGCCCTCACACTCTCTGTCACACACATGCCTGCGGTTTGTGGGACCAGAGTGCCACTATCGTCCGCCTGGGCTAGCACACCGAGCACTCCAGGGTGACAAGTAGGCACATTCCGAGCTGTGGGGCCTGGAATAAGTTGTGCTGAGCTGAGATGAGGTGAAGTCGGTCCACTGGCTGATTCTCAGGGAGGATGTGGTGGTGACGGAGGAAAGACAGGCCCCGAAATTCATCACTCCTGTGACAGTCCTGCGCTTTTCTCACCGCGTTCCAGATGCCCAAGGCTGCCTCCTCGTCCAGCTCTGAGGCGCAGGTGCACTTGCCTTCCAGCAGAGGGCAGTGTTCCCCCAGGGCCCAGCCAGAGCTTCTCATCAAGTTTCCACACAGAAGGGCAGAGCAGCAGGACTCATGGTACAAAGGCCGGGTTCAGGCAGCTGGCCCAGGGGAACAAGCCGTTTTGTGATAATCACTGCTGTCCTCAGGGAGAAAACACGGGAGTCATCCTTACACCCACTTGGGCTGCTTGTTCTGCTGTGGGTTTTGGCCCCAGGTCACTCGTGGCCACTTCTGCCTATTGTCTCAGGAGTGCTCTAAGGTGCTTTAAGACACCGGGAAAACCCACACTTCTGACTCCTGTTCCACAGACAGTTTAGCAATGATTATGTCTACACGGTTAACCTTCCATGTAAGGCAATGATCCTTCTGCAGAAAAATGTGCATGTGCTCACACACCCATAACATGCTCAAGCTGCACACTCACAACCCTGTGTACGATTCCAGGGGCCTCTGAAGTCCCTCTAAGAATCTCTAACATACTATCTACAACCCAAACCAGCACCGATTATTTCCTCTGTGCCAGAGACTGCTAAGCACCTCACATAGACTGTGACATGTAAGTGAATAAGCAACACGGAGGACCATGGGACACTTCTCTACGAGAACTTAATAGCAATAACAGTTATTTCTATTACAAATCATTATCTGGGAGCCACACTGCTTGGGATTCTACTATCATACCTTTTCAGAAATGCTCTTCTAAAATTCAAGGGCGCACTGAAGTCTCTAACAGCTTAGCATGGTACCAGCTCCTGTGACTGGTGATAGATTAGGCAGAGTAGGAGAGCACCCGGAAAAAAAATAATGCAGAGAAAAGACTGAATGCTAGAGAAAGTATCCATAAAAGTGATTTCCATCCTCTTCCATTTATAGATAAGGAAACGAAAGCCCACAGAATTAAAATACATACAGACTTCACGTTCCCAACCATGTTGCCAGCAACAGGGAGACCTTGACTGGTTTCCAGGTGGAGGCCCTGCCTACAGCAGTTTGTGATGAGCCCAGTGTGATTCTTTGTACTATACTATCCGCTTCTGAGTGGCTGATTCCCATCATCACACTTGTCTTTAGAAAAAATCATGAGATGTGCTGGCCAGGTACCTGGCTCAATTATGGTAGCTTTTATTAATAAATATCCTTTGATTTAGCCATTTTCTTTTCTGTGAAACAGAGGGATAGATCTAGACCAGTGGTTCTCAGTGTGGTACCCAGACCATCGGCATCACCTGGGAACATGTCAGAAGTGCAGAAACTCGAGGCGTGGGGCCCACGCGTCTACATTTCACAAGCCACTCCCCACCCCCGCCCTAGATGACAATGATGCATGTTCTTAAGTCTAAGAGACTGCTCTTGAATAAGCTTTCCGAAAGCGTGGCCAGACGCAGGCAAGTCTGGAGATGCTCTCCAGTCAGATAGGTTTGGAAGAAACAGTTTCCCTTCAGCAGATTTACAGACACATTAGCGCACTAAAGGCTGAGATGTTCCACAATAAAGAAACCTGTCTACCTTGATGAATTCTGCATTTCCCAAGTTTATCTGGGTGCAGAACCTTTTTATTATGTAACAGCTATTAATAGCTCTGAGTGTTGAAATATGTTGGTCTGGAAGGTCCCTTCCAGTGGTGACCTTCGGTGAATCTAAGAGGCTGAAGTGCACTAATATGGCATCCACATGTCTAGTTCTTAACAAAGCTAATGAAAGCTGGGAGATCACCAGACTGGTTGGAGACCTGGATGTCTAACTCATAAAGAGTAGTAAAGATTTCCTATTTCCTTTCCTAATGCAAATGCTACACTCAAATGCAGATTTCCCCAGTACCATATTCAGAACGAAGCTCTCATTCCTTTTTAGGGCATGGATATATTTAGACAGGTTTCTACTACTATCCCTAAGATGGAGCCCTTTACACCCTGCCAGGGCTTTTCCGACATTGAGCCAACTACATCAGCCAGCCGCTCACACATTCTCTAATTACCACGGACTCTGGCCCACTCAATCCTGGCCTCAGGACGAGTTCCTGAGCAGCATCACCAAATAAAGCCTGTCAGGTACCACAGAAAACTTTCCGAAGACTGCAGGGCTGAGGGACAGGGTACCGAGTCGGAAGCATACTCCGGCCCAAGCAACTCCGAACTCACCAAACAGACTGATGATTGCCAATACTGAAAATGAGATGATCCTCTTCATGGGATTAATTATAGGGTTCTTTTAAGTGGCAACCCTCCCCATTTCTAATAAAGCATTCACCAAACTGGAAGAATACTTTTCAGGAATTTCTTCACTTCAAGAGATGAGGCCCACAGAAGATCACTCTGTAAAGGAATAGTCACCCATACCTTTTCCTCTGTCCCCCCACCCCCAAGCCCACTACTCTTTTTTAGCAAATACAGAGAGCATGAAATGTAATCTGCATTCTTTACTACTTGTCTGGCATCTAATATTCCTTGCCTAGGGAAATTAAGCAAGTTGCCATTATCTAAGCAACTTGTCAAGACTTATGAGAATTGGTTCAAAGGTTGTCTGCCATCTGACCCACTCCAAGAGTGGGGAGGTTGGGGAGCAAGAGAGTCCTGCCTGGAGGAGGCCATGCTCCAACCCAGCCCTGTGCCCCTGCCAAGATCTCGCCAGTCTGCTTGGCGGGACGCACTGAGGTCTGAGCTCAGGCAGGAACAAGCTCTAGACCCCAAAAGCAAGGTCCTAGGCCTGTGAACACCTCCTGCTAAGTAAGACCAGTCTCGAATCTGGGCTTAATTAAACATAAGCCTTCGGGGGTGGTTTTCTCTCCTGGGCTTTTAGACTCTTTTCCTGTCTGTCCTAAGTACAAGCCAGGCTCTTATTTCCAAACAGGCATGTGAAATGTGCTCAGACATCCCAGTTCACTCAAGACACCACTCAGGTCGAAGGCACCCAAGCGTGTAACACCCTGTGTCAGATTAAGTCCACAGTGGCTGCTTGTCATCCATATTTAATTTTGTCAGTCTGTTAATTTTTAACTATGTTTGCTATCAAGGGCCATTAGAGGTCCCCAGGAGCTGAGCTCCGGTGAAGCGAGAAGTACTTTGTGGCAGAGTGGTTGAGGCTTGAAGGTGGGGTGTCCCAGTTTCCCCTCCTGTCACCGAGTTCTGGCTTTCCCACCAACGGCACAAATCCTGAATAAAACATGATCCCATTTGGAGTTGATTTTCCTTTTTTTCCCCTGTCACAATTGGTTTTCTTCAAGAAGTTCACTTTCTTTTTATGAGGGCTACGTTTTATAATTCCAAGTTTCTTTGAAGCCTTGGTTTTGTTTCCAAAGCAGTTAAAATTCACATACTTTCACGTGGCATCTGGGTGCCTGTTTCTAACGAAAAGAAGTCTAGAGCCCTGGGTAGACGGCCACCTGACCCAGCCACAGCCGCCACACCTGTCCTGGCTGTAGCTGCTTTACCAAAGAACAGAGCCTGGACCCCTAGTTTTCTCTTGATAGGGCACCAGTCCTGAGTCCCTGCATCTTAACCCCTTCTTAAGCCACAAAGAGAAGGCTTGGGAGCCTCTGGGTCATGCCAGATCAAGTTTTGACAAAAAGGCTGGCTCTGCCACCGCGGAGCCTGTGGAGGCCTGCTGGGAACAGGACTTCTAAAACGGCAAGTATGTCCGGAAAGGCTGTGGTCCAAGGCCATTTTTGATGCCTATAAGGGGGGTCTTCGGAACCAGAGGGAGCACACAGCTCTTCTTGAAATTAAAGGTGTTTATGCTCAAGATGAAACAGAATTCTATCTAGGCAGGAGATGGGCTTATGTGTATGAGGCAAAGAACAACACAGTGACTCCTGGTGGCAAACCAAACCAAACCAGAGTCGTCTGGGGAAAGGTGACTGGAGCTCACGGAACAGCGGCGTGGTCGCGCTGAGCTCCGAAGCAGCCTTCCTGCCCAGGCCGTTGACAATGGAATCCGTGTAATGCTGTGCCCCTCACGGATTTAAACTCTTTGAAAGTAAATAAAAGTTTTTTCTTGTAAAAGATTTTTTTGACAAAAGGAAATGGAAGAGCCATTTTAATAATAATTACTACTCTATGCCAAGCATTTTACTCTTTCCCTCAAAATAACCCCATGAAGCAAGGTGTTCGTTCTTCTTTCTTATAGATGAGGAAAGTGAAACTCGGTGAGGTTAAAAAAAAAAAAAAGCTTGCCTATTATCTCAAAGTTAGCAGAGTGGGTGGAAACTGTCATTAAAACCTGTTTGAATTTAAAACGCCGAGTCCCTAGCACACGCAGCACTGCGGCCTCTGCACCACCCCACCTTAACGGCGGCCTCGTCTGGTAATAATCCCGAGGCAGAGGCGGCTCGATGGCACTGCGGGCGTGACTCACTGAGACTCGGGGACGGGCTCTTACTGCTCATAAGGTCAGGGGAAAACAGAGGATCTAGGAAGTTTTACACAGGACAATATAAAACATGCTTAAGAAACCAAGAAAACAGTGTGCCGGGGAGGGCCTCCGCTACCCCCAATCAGGAGGAGGCCCACTTTGAGCTGTCCTCTCACTCATGACCACGGAGAGTTTGGGGGAACGTCTTGCTGGGACCAGCGACCCTGGACAGGGCCACGGCACCAGGGGACTGACTCTGGTTTTGGAACAGCTGCTGCCGAAAGCTGCCCCATGTGGGGAAGACTGGGCCTCAGGAGCAGCAGCTCCAGCCAAGAGAATAGCTGGCCCAGCAACGCCGGGGCAAGTGTTCGTGTCTCTCACTTACTCAGGGGCTCCTCAGTTCTCCAAATACCAACCAGCAGAGGAGGGGAATGGACGGACAAGACGGACAGGACGGGGACAGTATTTGCTTGGCCAGGAGTGGGACCCTCTGGAGTCCAGCCAAGGGGCTGAGAACGATCTCCCAAGGCACAAGATGTAACTCCGCCACCTGGGAACGAGGCCGGGCGGAATCCTGCAGGAAGGACGGAGGGAAGAACAGGTCAGAAAGCCCAGGAAGGAACGGACCGGTGACCTGCGGGACTTTCTCTTCTCCAGTTTCTCCGATAGGAAAGCAAGATAAAGCAGCAGCTGGAAAGTTCAGGGACAACGGGTGTGAGTTAAGCAAAACACACGAACCATTTGGTCTCTCTGGGAATTCAGCTGTTTCCCACTCTTGATCTATTTCCTGTCAGGGAGAAGTTTTCTTCTGGCAGGCGTGTCCGGGCCTGGCTGTGGGGAGACTTCCTGTGGGGGACAAGTTCTCCTCTTGCTGCCACAAGCTGCAGAGACCAAACTGCTGAATGTAGGGCAGGTGCTGCCACCGGGTGATGTCCGCGGCTCCGTCACTGATCCTTGCTCGTCTTGTTCCCGTCCTTCACGCACTCTCTCCAGCCTCTGGCGTTCCATTTGGTTGCAGCCGTGAGGACTCTGCAGCCCTATTAGTGTTGCCAAACGTGTAAGATGTCCTTAGTATTTGAACTATTACAGCCTCGTGGGTGGCTAGTCCTAGGCTTCCTTCTCTTTGCTGAAAATTCAAATGCTCCTTAAAAGGCTAATATTTACTAAGCCCGTATTGTGTGCCAGGCACTCTTTTAAAGTTTTAGATGAGGGATTATTAGGCCCACTTTACTGAAGCCCAGAGAGGTTAAGGACTTGTTTCGTCAAGGTCACACAGCTTATAAATGGCAGAGCCTGTGCCTGACCAGACAGCTCTGTAGCCTGCATTTTCAACCCCATGTTAACGGCATGGACTCAGAGCTCTCTTGAAGGGCTCAAGTCCTAGTACAGGCCAGGCCTCATGGACCAGACAGGGAAGCAGCCCAGGAAAGGTGACTGGGAAAGGAAAAGGGACTCTGTGCTCCTAATAATTGGGAGACACACAGCCCTGGGTTCACAGGAGGCTGGTGCTATGAGCATCATACCTGGCTTATCTGTCCCGAGTCTCCTGTGGGAGTCAAGCCAGATGCTCCTAGATAACCAGAAAGCTGAGCAAAATTATGGACTAGCAAGGCTGGCACATTCAGGACCACCAAGGAGTGGTGTCCTCTCACAGTCTGACCTTCCCAGAGCTGCAGATTTTGAGGGAAAGGTAAATGTCAGAGGACTTACAGTTTCATTTATATCTGAAGACAGTTGACAGCCTTGGGCTGAACAGCTCCAAAGGCAGCCCTGCAGTCTGTCGGAGCTTCGTCTCCCAGTCACAAGCCCTGGGCTGCTGAAACACGATACACCTCTGAGGAAGCCAGGCCTCGCTCAGGGATGAGGACAGAAGGAGTTAAGGGCTGATGCCATCTGGGATGCACAGACGTAATGCCCCAAATCTCACGACTCCTCTCTCACCTTTGGGAGGCTGGCTAGCCAGTGAGGTGTGGAAGCTGCCTCTCATGGGTCCCAGAGACGGTTTTGTTCACAGGACCAACCACCACTATGGCATTGGCTACTGCCTTCTGAACAGGAGGAGGAGCTGAAAAGTAAGAGTCCTTCCTGTGTGAGTCCCAACGTGAGCCTCGATAGGATGCACTGCTATGTGCTCACCTGAGTCCACTCACACCTGCCCTGCTCCCTGACTCACTCAAGATGCTCCTTTCTCATGGTCTACATCAGTGGTCCCCAACCTTTTGGGACCAGGGCTCCTATGAGAATCTAATGCCTGATGATCTGAGGTGGAGCTGAGGCGGTGATGCTGGCCCTGGGGAGCGGCTGCTGAACGGCCCAGAGAGGTTAAGGAACAGGCCATGGACCGTGCGGCCGGCGGGTTGTGGACCCTAGTAAATGACATCTCATGCCGAACTAGACATTCTAGTGTTTCATTTATCTCAGTATTCTCTACAGAGAACGGTGACAGAGGAGATGTTTAACGAAAAAACTTTTAAAAACTTCTAAAATGCAGCTCTCAGAAGGTGCACAGTGCTGCTGGGTAGGTGCCTGGACAGGGCAGCAGTGGCGGGGGCTCCGTAGCTAGGCCACCCGCAGACCAGTCTTAGGATCTCTTCCCCGATGATATCCCTTCCCCATCTGCTGTCTCTTTTCCCATGGTCCATTTTTGTATTTATTTTGGATTTAACCTTCATAATTTTTCCAGTGTGTCACGAGGGACCTCCCAAAGGGCATGTCTTGCCCCTGGGAAGTTTGTTATGATTTTAAAAACTTTTGTTTATGTTCAGGTGATATATTCCAGTCCAAAGCTTATGGCAGCCCAGGAAGATCTGCTGTTACTCAGGGCAGATGAGGCCTCTGAAGAACAAACAGGTACCGAGGACTCGCTCTCTCAGTCCTACTTACCTGCAGAAGATGCTGGCCCAACAATGTGACTCTGGTCCAGGGCAAACTGTATTGTTTCTAGAATGTAGTGAGGATAGCACGCCTTACTGACTTTCTCTCTGTCCATCGGCAACAAGACTAAAAGCAAGAACGAACCCAGACTTAAAAAGCTGAGATGTGTGAATATGAGGTGACCGGAACAGCTGGATGTTCTCTTCAAAGTATAACTTTCCTGAAAGCTATGGAAGAAACCTTCCTCTCCTGCTCACAGTGACTTACATAATATATCTAATAAATTTCAAATACCAATGACCTTGAAAGTAAACAGGATGATCATGTCTAAAAATATTAATGATCTTCTTAGAAGCCAAATGTTTGCTACGCCAAGTAGTTTTTTCGTCTTACAAAAATAAAGCAATGCTGAGGCTTACAGTCCTACCACCATATCCAATAATTCTTAAAAAGTGGGATTTGATGTCAAATATGCATCTTCGATTTAGAGATGGAGGCTCCAGACCACAGACTGAAGATGGGGCTGAACTAGACATGTGACTCCTTTTCAACGACAATTTCTGTCTCCTGGGTCTTCCTTCCTCTGGATCAGGGTGGACGACTGGAAAACACGCTGTTCGCCTCAAACAGGCTTTCCGCCAGCGGGGCACACTGTCCTGCTGAAGCGAGATCTCCGGATAGGTGTGACCCTTGGGTGCCAGAAGGAGAATCTTCTGATACGCAGCTCTTGATAGTTTAGGAGCCCAAGAAGGTACAGGCAGCAGCGCTGAGGCCATGGCTGTGGGCGGAGTCTCCCCCAGATGCTGCGAGTCCTCCCACAGACCGTATGCTTAGTGTCACTGGGCCCAACTCTCCCAAAAAGCTCGGCCAGAGAGAACATCTTAGCTCCAAAATCACATCATCATGAAAACAAAACGCTGCAATCTACTTGAGATCATTTTTGCTCTGATTAAAATTTTTATTGAATTCTCTCAAATGTTACCAAGGAATAGTTTTTGTAAAAGGGGGATCAAATAAGCTAACAAGCAAATTCAACCTGGGAGCTCCCTCTGCTGGTCTGCAGTAGGTTGATACGTTACAAACATATTCCCAGAGACAAATCTAATTTGCTGGAGAAGTGGACAAAAGACAGGTGTGTTGGGCTTTGCCTCAGGAGAGAAACACTAGAAGAAAAAAAAAATCCATGTCTCAAAACAGAGCACAACATTGCTGGAAAGCAAAATAACTTAAAAACTTCTCCAAGACATATAGCAAGATTTCCAAAACAAAAACGGAATTATGGGCTAAGGGGATGCTCCGTTTTGGTCTTCCCCACCGCTCTACCTCCAGTTAATAACAATTCTCTTAGGACCTTTTGGTGAAGGTTAAGTTCTGAGTCCCTCGTCTTTGCCTCCAAGTCTCTTCTTACAGGCTTCCCATCTACTTAGAGAAGAAAGATCCAAGGAGTCACTGGAGTGAGGCCTTTTCAAAATTCCATCAAAGAATAAGTCTTTGGTGAGCCAGCACTGAGGCGTGGAAAGAGCAAGGCCTGGGAGGCAGGTGACCTGGCTCTACTCATGGCAGAGCCACTTGCGACTTTGGGTAACTCTCTCCATCTTCTCCGGTCTGTTTCCTCATCTGTAAAATGGGTCAGACCAGGTGATCTGTCAAGCCTCTGCCGGTTCATTCTGAGTCTCATAGTGGACAAAGAAATTTCAATAGCCATATGTATTCACGAGTCTTTAGGATACAGAACCCACGCCTGCGCTGGGAGTGACTCGAAACAAGGAAGTGGGGTGAGCACAAGGACCTCACTGAGTCCAGGTGAGAGTTCCACCAACTCTAGGGCAGATGTGACAGAGCCAAGTGGATTCCAGCTTGAGAAAGTGTCCAGACCAAGGAAGAACTCACGGGGGAGGGTGTTGCCCTGGGAAATATATCCCGTTAAGTCAAATGGCTGAGTCCACCTAATCTTGGCACTGTCTCTCACCATCCATTCTCACGATGGCATGGGCTTTCTAATCTCTTAAGACTCTTTAGCTACTTTTCCTACCATATCCCCAGATGTTACTTTTGATTTCACCCGTTACGAATGAACCAAGGGCAGATTACCCAGATGTTGTGGCCAAAAGCCACCATTCCTAGTCCTTTCGTGCCATTGTCAAGTCTTACTTTTCCAGGGTAATGTGAGAGGCTTTGTTGCTAATTAACCAAAGCCATGGATATTCAAAAGACTATGTGAACTTGGCATTTGCCTCAATTGTCATTTGATTAGTATCTGGGCGATCTAGCAAGAGGAAGAGAGGAGAGAAGACACAGCCACAGACGGTAGGGATGGGGTGAGCGGGGCACGAACGGAGGAGGCTCTTTGAGTTACTCCACGTCGTCTACAAAGTTATCCCCGAGGCCCACTAAAAGCAGGCCGCTGACTCAGCAGAAGACATGCAAAGGCTCACATTTTATCCCTTCTTCCTCCCCTGGCCATTACGAGGGTGACCAAGCACTGACATGGACAAAAGGTGGAAAAAGCACAGGGGAAGAGAAAGCAAAACTTAGCTAATCTAGAAACGGGTAATCAAGCTGAGAACAATCCTGGTACTTGGTTTTCTGTCCCAAGTATTCCAGCACCACCACCTGCATTTTCTTCACTACTTATGCCGCTCTCTGCCACCACCTCCGAACACAGAGAGCAAGTGCTCTGGGCCAGGCACCGAGGCTGCCTCTGGAGTTTGCCTGCACGGTGTCTGGGAAACCAGGTCATCAGCGCATGGATGACGCATGGATAACTCAGCTGAGAGGGAACGGAAGGCTGTGTGGCCAACACCACTCCTGACCTGTGGCATGTGAGAACCGTCACTGGGGGCTGCTTGTAGGTGTCTTACATGACACGATAAGTTAGTACAACGTGAAAGCGTTTTAAGTCAAAAGGAAGAGTTTTCTGGGAAGCTGTTTGTTTCATATAGTCTTGTAAATAAACACTAAGCAAAACAAACAAAATCCTCACCTGTGTAGGCCTGTGGTTTTTTTAAACTGGGCTTTCCTACTTTAACGTAGAGGAGTTATACATTCAGTAAGACAAATGAAATCTATACCCAACTTATTTGCTATTGACCATCACTCTGAATCCTAACACTGATTACTACTACTTGCATTAAAAGCGAAGTTAAGAGAAAAGGCTGGTAAGCAGACAGCCATCTTTGTGAAGATATTAAACTCAGGATTCTTAAAAAAAAAAAAAAAAAAAAAAAAAAAGCTGGTCAGAACAAAGGCCTCTACTTTGACCTATAATTACATTCTAGACATTATATTGTACCTCCTTTTCATCAGGGTTTCCTGAAAATGGAAAAGGAACCCTAACCTTTTCTGTAACATATGAAAGGTAGCACAGTCTTTCCTGGAAGCTCCCAACCTTCCCCTTTGGTGACTAGATCTCACAGAACACGGCAGCAAAAATCTCTCAATACGCAGAAACATACACAACCACTCCTGTGACCAGTGCACACTTCCCTCTGAAGCCCTTCCACACGACAAGGCACACACACATCTATGCTCTGGCGCTGCCCTCGGGCTGGCTGGGAGCTGGGGAGGTAACCTGGGCCCAGGCTCTGGTGTGTGATATGAGGGTGAGATCATTAAGGAAGAGAGAGGTGTCGTTTGGGGCAAACATCAGGCAGTGGGTGATATCATTGCTGTCAGATGGTCGTCATAAGTCCGGAGGAGTGTCAGCTTGATTTAGAGGAGATGAGTAATCTCTTGAAGGTGGACCTGTTAGCTGGATAGGTGTTAGTTGTATGGTGTGCTCTGGGGAACCAGGTTTGAAAGGACTGGTGGTGGAGTGAGTGAAGTCGTGGCTGATGGGTATAAATTACCTGGGCATGCAGTGAAGCGGGATAGGTGAAAGCAGGAGGAGGTAGAGCAGGCGCTAACTCCGCTGGGTACAGAGGGTACGGGGCCCACACTTCAGGGCTACTGGGGTAAAGTGCAGGCACTGTGAGCTCATCTGCAAGAAAAGAATAAGGGAAGAGTTAGTGGTTACCAAACAGCTGGTTTCAAATCAGAAACAAAACACCCATAACCCCGAGCCCCAATCAATGTCAGAAGTCAAATTACTCTCATTCTTTTAATAACCTGTTGGCTTTGGTCCCCCAAACTCTAAGCAAGGGAATGGGAAGCACAAAACGGAAAAAAGCAGCGAGCATCTGCTGCCTGTCTGACCTGCTGCGATCTCAGGCCCAGGCTGCCTTGGGCACTCTGATGTCTTTCCAGCTGTAGCTGGGGGAAACCAAGAACAGTGGGGATTTCCTGCACACAACAGCAAATGTGAGCCTCTAAGGGAAAGAGGAAGAAGAAGAACCGGTAGGAGATAGTTCATGAAAACCCACTGCAGTCTTTGGGAGAACAATTGCTTACTGGCAGGACCCCAACAGACCGGAAGAACTGTAGGACTTTTCTGTTTATCAGTATAATTAATAGATAAATAAATAAATCATGATCGCCAAATTTTACATTTAGCCCTCAGAAGCTCAGGGCCAGACATTGTGCCTACAGGGCATTTAAGATGTTTAGCCTTGAGTATCCCGATTAAAGTTAAGCTCCACAAAGGTGTAAATAAGAACGTCCACAGTGGCTATTTATAGACTATATTTTTCTTCTAGGGAAAAGTGAGTCAAGTTGCCAACGGCACGTTCTAAATGTTCCTCATACAGCCCTGATTCCATTCAGGTCAAGCTGCAGTTTGCCAGATTGAAGGGCAAGTGTCCGGGCCTCAGAATGTATCAGGAAGCAATCCATTACAGTAACAGCAAACACATGAGGGAGCATCTCGGCAAAGGCAAAAATAACATCAGTCAATAGTTATGAATCTGGACCCTGTGAAATAGCAATCTCACTCTATGTGCTTTTATCACCTGTCAAAATCTGAAATCAAGTAGGTCAAGGATGCTACCCAGGATTGCTGAGGCAGTCAGGAAAAGGTGACTTGATAAAACCATTAGTGACACTGCCATTCAGGACTTTCCAGAAGTGCTCAGTGCATGTGATCCAGGAAGAGAGTCACATCACTCCTTCCCACCATCTAAGAAGCCACTCCAGCCCACTCATTCCAGGTCTCCTGCCTCCTCCCGTGCCACCAAGCTCTGGCTCTTGGCCAGGTCTTCAGTATGGAAGGGGCTAGAAGCAGAAGCCTGCTTTGCTGAGTGTGATGTGGTGACTGCTCTATGGAGCTACCAGAAAGCAGCTGAGCCTGGGTGGGGGGGGGCTGTGGATCTGGTGACCCACAGCCAGCCAGCAGAGCAAGAGCCTCTCACAGGATGATATGAGGGCAGTTCGGAGATCCCAGCAACGTGCGTGATATACTGTGGTTGGATGACTGGATGGCTCCCGGTCATCCTCTCCCTGATGCTTTCTCTCAACAAGGCAGTAGGAATGATGTCCTCAGGATGTGGAGATGGGAAGACAGACCACTTATAGTTCTAGGCCGAAGAGCCTAGGCCAAAGAGAGTGAACTGGTAGTTATCATTTGGGGAGGAAAACAGTAGCACAACAAGCCTCTTGAAAATGATCAGGTCTACACCACCAGTTCCAGGGAGTGTAGGTGTCTGTAGTTTCTGTAAGGAAATTCCTTACAGAGGGCTTGAGAGCATACTTAGCAGGCCTCCGTTTCCTGTCATGATGAGACCATGTGATTTCCATTAGCGCACCTCCTGTGGGAGCCCCGCTTGTGGAAACGGACTGCTGCCGGCACCAATGCCTCGCGTTTTAAGCGACCGTTCTCAGGAATGACGTGCCATTATTGTTGTTGTTGTTTCAGCTCCCATGCTATTTTAAGACGTTCTGAATCATTTTTTAAAGCATGATTCTAAGTCTTTAAAAGTCCAGAGAGTCTCAAGACCCAGCACACAGTTTCTTAGCTCACGCTTGTCCAGCTCCACCGTGACAGCAGACTAAACACCATCAGAGGGGAGGTGCTTGGCTGGCAGCCCTCGTCCGGCCGCCTAACCGGAACTGGCTCAGTGGGGGAGCTTTTACCTGATAGATGGGTGCTTCCTTTAGAAAGTTTTAAAAACGAAATGTCTTTTAAGACATCGGATCCTAAAGAGGTAAATAATGGAGATAAGGCAGAGCCAGAGTTTTAGCTGACTGATAAAGTTTATCATTTCCAGACATTTCCACACTTTCGTCCTAAAATATTACTTTCCATTGGGTCTATACTGATGCTCAGAGACAATTCACTAATTAACATGTGCACAAAATCTAGCCTAGGAGAATGGGGGATTTGCTTCCAGCTCCCCTAATCCGAAAGCTGCCGAGTAACAGTTCAGTCAGGTAGGGAAGCAGAGGCCTGAGAGAGATGAGGGTGAACTTAACTTGATAAATCTCTTGAGACGTCTCATCATCTCTCCCTTCTCCTCTCGTGAAGGAATCACAAGAAGTTACTGTAAATGTCAACAGACATGCAGCATGCAGTGGGTTGGTTAGGAAGAGGATGAGTGCAAAATGTGTTCATGGAGATGTTCTGTGCTGGTGACAGACCACTGGGGAGGGGCTGATTCTAACAACAACTTTTCAAGGATCTGGGTCTTACACAAGTCTGCACCCCTGGGCCAGCTCTGAGACTGACACTTAGCATGTAATCATGCTTGTATTGAATAGTACCCAATGGAAAAGTCTAAAGATAGGCCACTGTTTTCTGTTAAAAGAACTTAGAAAATATCCGTAGGAACTAGACCTGAGTGTGTCTCGATCCTTGCAGTATCTGTCGTACACACTAAAAAATGAAGCAAAAGGAGGCTCAAACCAGAGCAAATGTAGAGCGGTAATTTTTAAAGTTAAAAATAAAACTTTTTTCAAACTAATTTCCCCCAGAAACTGTTTTTAATAAAAGTGTAGCTATTTTGTTGACTTGGTGGTGGGGAGGGGAGAAAGGCTGAAGGACCTCAGTCCCTGGGATAGTCCCCAAGGCACACCAGGATTCCAGAGAACACAGTTTGAAAACTGCTCTCACACAGGGATCCGCTTTAAAAGTAAGCTCCTCTTCAAAAATCTCTGTGAAGTCTCAACTCATTCCGCAGCTCTTGGGAACCTGTCTGAGAGAGAGGGCAGGCAATGAGTAGCCAGAGCGGGAGAGAAAAACGAAGAACGAGACAACTGGGATGGAGCAAACGGCCTCTCCTGACTGACATGGACGTCAGTGCCCGAAGCCCTTCGGAGTGCTGATGGAGTCCAGCAGCGAGCTTTCATGGCCTCACAAACAAAGTGCAGAGAAATCTGACCCAGGAAATGTGAACAGGTAAAATAACAGAAAAACAAGTGAATAAAATAGGTGGATCTATTTCCTTCCTCGTCCATGCTCCCAAACCATAACCATATCTTCCCACCTGCACTGCAGTGCTTCTCAAAATGTGATCCCTAGCGTCAGTCAGCATCACCTGGAACTTGGTAGAAAAGCAAATTCCTGGCTTCACCCCAGACCCACTGAACCAGAAATTCTGTCTCCAAGTGATTCTGATGCATACTTAAGTTTGAGAATCGCCGCTGCCACGTTATTTATCTTCTTGTCTTTCTCTTTTATTGTTTTAGGGTTTGAGCAAAGTGTTGTGCTTTTGCTTTCAACGAGCTTAGTATAGTACCTGTTACAAAGTAGTTTTGTTGAATGAATAAATGAATGAAACATTTCAGTGAAAATGCAAATAAAGCAATAATCCTGGACTTGTTTTTAGAGAGCTGGAGGATTAATGTAGCAGTCCCAGCCTAACATCCCTGTTTGGCTCGGAGCTACTGTGACAGGGCTGCCTAGGACAACGGGGCAGCCTGGCCAGGTCAGGAGCACGCCTCCAGTAAAGCAGCCCTCACGACACGTCTTCAGTATGAGGCCGGGAGCTCTCTTAAAACCCACACTCCCCTTTGATGAAAGAGCGTAGTAAGCTGAGTGAGAGTTTTGCAGTTGTACATTCTTTATGGTTGCTAATGTGGTTCTGAGAAGTTGCAAAAGCTGCAGAACAGGTTCTTCCACAACACGAGCCTCTGTGCGGCCTAACCCAACTGAAGAGTGGGCAGCAGGACGGCGGCCGAGCCCTCTGTGCAGCCTAACCCAACTGAAGGGTTAGCAGGACGGCAGCCGGACCAGGGTGGGTTCACCTTCCCGAGTCACTACCCGTACCTACTGCTCAAATTTAATTGGATGAGAAGACCGAAAAAAGAAGAGTTAGCTGCAGTAGGCCCATTGGGATGAAACAGAGTTCAATGAAAGGGTAAGATCCCCCCTGACAAAACAGGCTGTTGGCCACCCGGAATGAGCCAGGCCCCAGGGGACCAAAACATATCTGGAGGCCAGGGCTTTTGTCTGGGCCTAATCCCACCCTCCTGAGAGGCTGGTTACACCTTTCCCATTGCACCAGATCTGGCTATGTCCTTTCTCCTCTAGCGCCTCTGAGGAAAAGGTTGAGGGTGTACAATATACATCTGAATAAGCCCTTTTCTTAGTATAAAAATATGCAACCAGAAATGCTCTAATTGTATTCTGACAAACAAGGACCAGAACTTTCGCACCTCCACCCTCCAATCCCTTTGAAAAGAAAGAGGTACAGGCTCTGATGGTTTAAACCCAAGGAGCTGAGTCCGCCTTTTCATTTTAGATGAGGAAACAGATGAAAAACATAAAGCTTCCGGTCTGAGATCACTTTGAAACAGAGGTAAAGATGAATGATTTTCGGAAACAACCGAGAGAAAGAGGAACAGGGAGAATCTTTAATGGACAGAATCTGAGTACAGTTGAGTACACGAGGTCCAAGAGCTTTATATCAGTACTGTGTTACTTTGCCTATGGATATTTCTATTTTGAAATATTCAACAGCAATCTCAGGCTCAACATGTTTAATTCTAAACACACTCCCTCCAGGGGCCTGTCCTTTTTCCAGACTTCAGTCAACGACACCACTCAGCGGCCCAAGCCAGAGACCTGGTAGTCACCCTTCTCCCTCATATTCAGTATTTCACCAAGGCCCTAGTTAATCTATCCCATCATCCACTTTGATCTTCACCGCCACTGGACTACTGAGAAGGCCTCCTAACAGTCTTCCTGGCCAGCACAGTGCAGCCAGGACAACTTTTAAAACATAAAATTCGGTAATGTTATTCTCCCACTTCAAACATTTCTATGATTTCTTTGCTCTCTGGATACCATCTGAACTCTAGACACCATGGCCTGCAGGATCTGGCCCTTGTCTGCCTCTCCAGGCCGGATCTACCTGGTTCTCCTGCAGAGTCTGTCATTTTCAATGCTCTCCCACTTTGTACACACCTGCTCTCTCTGCCAGATATTCTCTCCTCCTAAACCTGGCTTAACTAATTCTTACTCATTTTTCAAAGGACTGCACTTATGGGGTGGGGTGTTCTCCGTGTTCTTCCGCATCCTGCACCTTCCAGTGACAGCAGTTACCTCCAGGACTATAACTTCTACTCTTTGCCTACCCGTCCCTAGCACCGTGTATCAGAAAGTATCAAGAAGTCAATCATTTGCTCTGTACTTAATAAAATGAATAGAGAAAAAAATATGCTTCCATCTTGCCCTTCAGAGGAGGAAATGATAAAACTGTAAGGTAATGAATTTTGTCTGAGAGAGAAATACGCACAGAAAGGGGATGGATATGAGAGCATGTAAATGCTATTCTTAAATAAGATTGCACCCAATCCCGTTTAAATAACACCTTATATTTGCATACAAATTATACACAACCAAGAGCTTGTTCATTCATTACCATTCTGGAGCCTCATTAAAAGCTCTGGGGAAAGGGAAAGGAATGGGTGTCTCATTTTAACAATGAGAAAAGGTCTCCCCAAGGTATCATAGCTAACTGAGAGTCTTTGAACTTGGATTAGAACCCAGGTCTCCTGTCTCATGATCCAGGTTCCCTTCCGCCATCCCGCCCTTCCTGAAGTAAGGAGCCACTATTACTGGTGGTGGTGGGAGGCCCCTGGAGTGCAGGTGGTCTTCATTTCTAGCTTTAGTATACTCAATTAACTAAAATAAACTCAGGGACAGAGTCCTCCAGGAGAGCCTGCCTGACAGATAAGGCCCATGTATGATGAAAAATTACATTTTAATGGGGGGAAACTTCAATTTTGAAACAAGAAAAATAAACCAAAGATTCTTAAGCAATCAACTCTCACTCACATAATGCAACAAGTAGTGGATCTGTGTCTGTTAGGTAAACTCTTCAAAAGTCAGCCTTATGATGACACTATTTTTGGGGGGGCTATCCCATTAGGACATGCTCTTCTGAGGCCCAGCACAGTGCACTCTAGTTCCTGCAGTGGGTTGAATAGTGTCCTCCCAAATTCACATTTATCTGGAACCTCAGTGTAACCTTTTTTGAAAACAAGAATTTTGCAGATATAATTTTTTAAGGTTCGAGATGAAATCATTCTGGATTTAGGGTGGGCCCTAAATCCAATGACTGGTGTCCTTATAAGAGAAGATAATGTGAAGATGTGGGGCAGGCTGGAATGATGAGCCTACAAGCCACGGGAAGCCCAAGATTGCCAGCGGCCACAGGAAGTTGAGAGAGGCATGGGACAGTTTTTCCCTCAGAGCCTCCGGAAAAAAACAACACTGTTGACAACTTGATTTCAGGCTTTTGGCCAGCGAAACTATAAGAGAATAGATGTTTGATTTCAGACACCCAGTTGGCAGTAATTTCTTGGGTGGCCCTAGAAAACTACAGTTCCTATTTAAGGTCACACACCTTCACTGGCTTCCCGAGAAGTATAGGGAAAGACTCAAAAGACCTGGCAAAAACTCAAAGGAGATGTTTTGCACCACCTAACACAAATCAACTGTAATTTTTGTGTTCTGCACAGGAAACCAACTGTACTGAGGGATGGAGACGCCGGGAGAAATCAAGTTTGTGCTCAACCCACCTCTACTTCTACCTGTTCTTTATCATGGTCCTTGGCCACTTCCATTGCTTCAATTGTTAATTCTATTTAGGATAACTCATAAATCTAGAGCTTTGATTTCTACTCCAATATAGACATCCTAAACTCATCAAACTCAACTTATCCAAGAGGGAACTGTTACTCATAAACCAATTCCTCTTCTTACTTCCCCAAATTTCCCATTTCCAGACAACTGCTATGTCCTAATAACATTAAAGATGATAAAGATACTTATAATAACGATGCTAATAGTAATACAGCAGCTACCGTTTATTGAACACACTGTGCTAACATCAGCTCCTTTTATATTATGAGGAAACAGAGGCACAGAGAGGTTAAATAACCCAATGACTCACAGCAAGTGACAGAACCAGGATGTGAATTAAAGTCATATCAGTCCAGAATCCATACCCTTGTAGTTCCGCCTCTCATATTGATTGGATTTCCTCTATGCCTTTCTTACTATCTTTTCCTTTCTGTGCTACTTCTACCACTCACATGCAGGTTCTCAGCTGGACTGTTTTAACAGACTCTTGACTCTTAAACTGTCTTCCTAATAACTTCCACTCGCTCTCCACTCCAATTTTTCTCTCATAACACATATTCCTGGAGCAACTCTTTAAACCTGCAGGAAAGGCCAGCTCTGAACCACAAAATAAGTATGCCAAGGAAATTCCAAAAGGAAGTTGGTCTTGATTCAACTAGCCTAGAGTCACCTCCCCTCCAGTTAATGATTTTCTGCCATGCCTCTGAGCAGTCCCCGGCTCTCACTACCCAGCAGTTTCAACCATGACACAATCTCATACAATCCATAATTTTCAAAGAATCTGATCCCTGACCTGAGAGTTGAAGGGAACCCAGAGCATAAGCAGGAAGAAAATTGTTCCCCGTGGGACTTGATTTAAGTAATAATCCTGAACCTGCTTCTCCAGGCCATGATGATAAGTAATAATTACTTAAATTTATTTTTTTAAATTTACATAAAAAAGAAAAGGATATCCATAGGGTAATTTTGACATAAGTTTTACCAGAACTAGTTAGGAGACCTATAAGTGTGTATGAACACTAAGGAGAAAGAAGGCATGAGAAGTGCAGTTTTAGATGACAGAGATGATATGTGGGAAATGCCAACAACTTGCGATTTACTGAGAATACTGGACGGAGTAGAAAGGAAGGAAAAGAAATTTCTTCCTCCATTTAAAGAACATTTAGTGTTTTGGTAAAACTTCCACTTGCCAATCACCTTTTTGGGTAATATGTGTATTTTCTGGTGAGGGAGGAAAATCAGGAAGGAGAGGCATGTTTACAAGAACATATGGAGGTGCAGGTGTTTTTTAATGAAACTGCTGTTTGGATATATCTCTAGTCTATAAAATAGATCATCTACAACTCTATTTTATCAAACAATAGGCTCCTTGAGTACAGGGCCTGTGTTTGTTTTGCTCACCACTGTATCCCCAGTGCCTAGCTTTGTACATGTTATGCAGCAGACATTCATATATTTTAACGAGTACTGTAATAAGGCATAAATCTTTGAGTACATCTTTTTTCCTCTTTAAGATAAATTCTAAGAGTAGAGTGACTATGTCTAATGTGATTAGCATTTTTAAGGACCTTGATACACCTTGCTGTGTTAAGATGTTTCAATATATATTCTCAATAGAAAGACATGTTTGTAACAACTTGTAATATGACAATATTAGAAATCATCATTAAAAACTAAATAAAAATTGACTATATGCAAAACATCTCTCCATTTTTTTAATGTACATTTCTTTGATAGTTAATGAAGCTAAACTAACGTACTTCCACATCCTTAGTTCAAACAAGTGCTGCCTAGAAAAGTCTTCATTAAGGCATGCTGCTCTCTTGAAAATCCAGGATGGATAAAATATCCTTCCTCACAGCATCCATTATGTGTAGCATGAACATTGCACCTATCAC
Organism: Eonycteris spelaea; assembly: GCA_003508835.1. Classification (NCBI taxonomy): domain Eukaryota; kingdom Metazoa; phylum Chordata; class Mammalia; order Chiroptera; family Pteropodidae; genus Eonycteris; species Eonycteris spelaea. The sequence continues at coordinate 5,905,254 of PUFA01000043.1, read as the reverse complement.
TAATATAGAAAATAATCTCTTCTTGTATTGTTCTCCTTCCCCAAGTTGTAATCTCTTACTACTAGCATTTATATCTGACACAAAAGATATTCAATGAAAGTTTGTTAAATTTAACTGATATAATCAAGTGCCTGCAACTTATTACACTATTGAGAGTATGTAAATTGAGAACTATATAGTTGACCTAATGATTTATAGTTTAGCACAGTTCTCTGACTTTTAAGAAAATGTCATCTAAATCAACACAGTTCTAATTCTGGATAAAAAGGCAGAAATTTTAATAACTTGTCGTAGCTATCAGTTTTAAAGAGATTGAAAATGACTCAGGGAACTGATGAATCAGAATTTCAAAATATACCTTAGAGTACAAATAACACAAATCCAGACACACACGCACAAGCACAGTGGCTTATGGGCCATGGGAGTAATTTCTGACTGGAGTTGTGTGTCTCGGCTGAGTCCTGCCTTTCATCTCCCTCCTCCTACTCTATAAGCTCAGCAACTACACCCTCTTTTTGGTCCTCCATCTCTGTTCATAGGCTGGTCCTGGGCCATATGCCCTTGATTTATACACAGAGAATGTCATAAATATTCATAAGCCACTGGCAGAGCATAATATCCTGGCTGCACAGACTGCAAAGATCAGAGGTAGGTGGGCCAAACTGGCAAAACCTCTGTCACGGCTGCTTCCCCCCTTCTCCTTGGTTTTCTCTCATGTCAGATCAACCCTAGTCTAGAGTCTGCTGTTCTGAAAATAATTAAGAGCCCATAGACTAAAAAGTGTCAGTTGTACATAGATGATAAAGACCTGCTGAAATAAAATGCCATCTTCTCTAGAGATGAATAGCTGAAACGTTTTAGTATTGGTTCTCCTAATTTCTCAGGTGATACCATAATTTAGACTCTCTAAAATTGCAATTATAAAATTGAACAAAACAATTAAGAGAGAGGGAGCTGTGCATATCATTTACCGCTTTCCTGATTGAAGTGGCTTGTGCACCAGACTACAACCATTACCGCCTCACCCCCACTCTTCTGGCTGTCCGATGCATCAAGACTGATGCAGCCAGAGAATGCACTGTGGCCAAACGGGAATCCATCAAAGTCAGGAGTATATGGTAGCCAAATTGCATATGTGATAAATGTCAAAAAAAAGTCCCAAGCATGAACAAACTTTCCTGAACTATTCCTGCCCAGCCTCCGAATGGTACTTGGGGAATGGGAGGAAGACACAAAATAATGAGGACATCTCTCCCTCACGGCACTGTGATCATTATTTGAAATAATATTTAAAAAGTGACCTGAACGCTCAATGATGATCCTCATTTCATCACTGTCCTAATGAAAGTCTTCTTTATTCAGTAGCAGCTGTTTTAGTACTGGTGAAAGCTGATAAACATTTCTCTGTGCCAAAGTGATTTAGTATCTCTTTCAGGGAGGCTAGAAATCAATCATTTAAATATGAAAAGTCTCGCATTGACAATTACTATGAACTATGAAAAACCTATAAGAAAAAAAGCCATCAGTAGATCCAGAACTTCCTGTGCACAGGTAATGAAGTTGCTAGCATGCAGAGAACTCAGGAACATGTCACCCTTTTCCATCTCCTGTTTCCTTGATCCATTCAGTTTTATAAGCTGGTGGCTTCAGACTAAATCTTGAGTACAAAGCAAACCCCACTTCCAGAAACATCTGTTGCTAAGACTGCTTTCCTTCTCCCCCTACACTCTCAGAGGCCACACAGGTTCTCCGTTATCATTGAAGGACAATTCCATCCACAGACTCTGTGATGGAATTGAATAAAATGTTTTCTGAGTGTTGAAGCACGAGGCCCCAAGACGGATGAAGTAATTAGGCAGTCTGCAGTTAAGAATAACAAAAAGAGACTAAGCTAGTTCTTAAAGTTAAATGCAGCTCAGGGCTGGCATGAATGAATAAATCTCATGGTATCCAAAAATGTCAATTTAGTCAGGGTTACTTTATTTTAGATTTTATCACTTCTCTGTCAATGTCTTCAACAAATATTTACTAAGTGCTACTTTGGGCCAGATGCTGGGTGCATATGCCACCATCTTTGATTTTTCCAGCCCGACTTTGGGCAGTAATGCAGAGCCACTGAAGGACCTCATTATCTACAAACTTGAACGGTCAAGCCTATTTAATTAAATGTATTTTGGTGATTCAGGGGTGGAGTGGAGAGAAGAATGTATTTGAAAAAAAAAACTATTTGAAAACAAAACTCCTTATTAATTTCATGATGGTAGGCTATTAGGAAGATGTGATGTGTAATCTGGAAAGTGCCGGAAGAAGCGTAAACTCTTCAGGAAGCCAGCAAATGGTCACTGAAAAGGAAATGGACTAGAAAAGAAGACATGACCTTCTTGTATCTGTATACTACATGAAGTAATTCCAGAAATGTGGTGAGAAGTGACTCAATAAGTTTCATCTGAAAGCCAAACCAGTGTTTCTCCTCCTCAAGCTTTTTAGTTGTAAATGTTGCTAGCTGTGCAACCCTGGACAATTTACCTAATTTCTCTGAGCCTTAGTTTCCTCAGCTAAAAACACAGGCTATCATATATGTTAATTATAACAAGTAAATGAGAATTTGAGATGCACAGAGTAAGCGTACATTATCATATAGTGTTAGTTAGCTAACAACAACTGCCTCCAAAGGGAAAGGAGGCGGAGACACAATCTAGGGATGTAAACAATGTCGTCTAAAGTACAGGAAATCTCTCCCACTACAAGAAAACTCCTCCGTGTGGTGCGTTAAATCCTCGTGCCATACCTGCCTGGCAGAGACGGCAGGGAGTGGTGCTTTGGAATGTGTGCCCCTTCTCATGTTTAACTCTCCTTCTTCCTCATTCTTTTGTGCCTCACACTTATTGTTCAGCTCTTTTTACTAGGAATAAGTTGATGATCGCTTTAAGATAAAAGCTTTGTTAACTACATGGCAATGTGCATTTTTATTTTTAAAATAACGAAGTGCTCTTCTTTTAAGAGCAGAAGCCTTCCTTTAAAAGAAGTCTCACTGCCTTTCAATTTCTCTAAGGGAATCTGATCTGCTCAAAAGGTCCACTTAACCTCATAAATAAAACTGGCCAAGTACCTTTGGAGAGACTGATCTACACTTTCCCGATCACCCATTCCACGGGCTACAAGACTCCCAAGTTACAACAGCGGCTCCAGGTCTCAGCGCGTCTCAGTCCCCTGACTGACCATACTCCGTCTCTGCACTTCACAAAATAGCAGAAAGATTTAACCACAAAATTTAAAAACAACCATAACAAAACGCCTAGATCTTAACTGTGCAGGAGGTTAATAGTCACATTGTTGATTTTCCAGTAAGATAAACAGTGAAAACTTGGCAAGGACTGACGTATACAACTCCCCCTCCTCCCACCCTCTCATTCCTGAAGATTATACTCACTCTTGGGATGTGAATGACAGGAAGAGTTCATTTGAGAGAACGGAGCATCCTAACCTGGTCAGAAGCACTAAAATACCAAAAGAAAACTGGAGGGATGTGGGCTGAGCTTCTTCATTTGGGGGAATGATAAGCAGTTCTGTCTCATGAAGATTTCAGGTCTGTGATGAACAGGTTACCTTCAATTTCTAAAAGGTTGCCTGTTCATGTAAGTCTTTTTTCCAGTTCTGCCCTGATACACAATACTCAGGAAATCTGGGTGGGAGGGTCAGTAGGAAGGCTGGCTGGCTTTGGCATGAGACTTGCTGGGGGTGGGGAGGGGCGGGGGGGGGGAGGTCTGCACAGGACATCCCCCTCCCCGCCCCGCACCCCCAGCACCAGTTAGGAGACTCTTTTAGAGTAGAAAGGACATGCCTGAGCCATCCCAGTGCTGGCAAGATCCCTCACAAATCTAAAACTGGCAGCTGGTAAGCATTATGAAGATGGTCACATGAGGTTTTTTGTTGTCATTTTTCTTTTAATTGAGGAGGAAAACCTAATGTTCAAACCTAGAAGCTAGGTAAATGACTATAAAGTGACATATTATTATAGCCATGGCAAATGATGATGCATTCACAAATATGGAAAGATGTTAACAAAACACTCAGTGAAAAAGAAAACAGGTTGCGGGACATGATAACCCCACAAATACACACACAGTGCGTGTCTTGCTTGAGGGATTGGCGTAACGTTTCAGCAGGCAGCTGTAGGTTTGAGCCACTTGTCAGCTATGTGGCCTGAGGTACGTTAGTAACTTCGAGGCCAAATTTCCTTGTCTGAAAACTATTAAAGAAGAAAGGAAGAGGATGAGGAGGGGAGTACCTAGTCACAGGTTGTCAGGAGAATTAAATGAGACATGTAAAGGATTTTAAAACTTGTGATATAACTCATGCTTAATATTATTGTGATTATCTCTGAATATTGGATTTTACATTTTCTGTTTTTGTTCATTATGCTTTATGAATTTATACCATGGCCATGTATTATTCCTGTATATTTTTCTTCAAAAGGGTAAAAACACGAAGGACATAAGGGACCTTTGGAGGATGAGAAAAGAGAACACTTATTCTTCAATGTTATAAAAACAAACAGAACTAAATATGAAGACTCGAGGCTTTCTTTGTTTTATACTTGTTAAATCCCATGTCAGTAAAAATATACATAAGAAAATATCTAAACCCTAGTAAATGGGCCCTTTAAAAAGTAACTACTGAGTATTATTTGTCTTAAAACAACCTTGAAGGGTATGTATTATTGCTTCCACCTTAGAGACTGAGAAAACCTGGGGTGAGAGAGGCTGAGTAACAGATCCTAGCTCCCACAGCCAATGTGTGATAGACCTGTGTTTCAAAACCCAGGTATGCCTGGCTCTTGTACATACTACAAAACGCCAGGGCAATGAGGAGGCCTCTGCGACATGGAAGGATGCCCAGGACTGAAGTCTGCAGAGTCCATCCTGAGGGGGTCCTTGGCTTATGCTGTAATGCACATGCCAGCGAAAACTGGGGCTCTACACGACAGTCAAAAGGTGAAAATAACTCGTGTCTATTGACAGATGAATGGTTAAACAAAATACAGTATATCAAAACAATGGCATATTATTTAGCCATAAAAGGAAAAAAATTCTAACATGTTACAACACTGATGAAACTTGAAAACATTAAGCTAAGAGAAAGAAACCAGACATTAAAAAACAAATATTACATGATTCTACTTTGATGAAATTCTAAAATTGGCAAATTCATAGAGACAGCAAAGCAGATAAGAGACTATTGAGGGCTGTCGGGGGAAGGGAATAGGGATGTTTTGCTGAATGATTAATTCCTGTTTGAGGCAATGAGAAAGTTTTGGAAATAGTGGTAATGGTTGCAAAACAATGTGAATATAATTAATGCCACTGAATTGTACATTTAAAATGGTTATAAAGGCAAATTTTACGTCATGTATATTTTACAATTAAAAATGTAATATACAAAAAATCAATTGTATATTACATTTTTTGAATTATATCTCAAAAAAGTTGTTACAAACAAAAAACACCACGTGGACTCCATAGCCAGGTGGACCTGGCTTTGAATCCCAGAGGGGAAGCTTACCAATTATGACCCTGAACACATTTTTAAATCAATTTAAGCCTGATTCCTCATTTGTAAAATAAGGATAATAATTGTACTTACATAATAGGTTCTTGTGAAGAGTAAATGAGATAACCTGAAGATTCCTAAAGGTCAAACATGTTTTGCCTACTGACTCCAGGTTTTACCAGCTCTCGGAACTATGTAAGACCTAATGACCCACCATCATAGCAAGAAAGATTCAGTATATGTTCACAATCCCTTAGGCAAACACACTTGCAGGAGCGCCACCCTCCCCTATCCCATATGTCCCTGCAGCATCATCCATCAGCTTACCGCTCCGCTCTTCACCATGAAAACCTCACAGCAAATCAGGGGAGAGGAAAATAGGGAACAAAATCCTACAGCAGAGACTGTTTGAGCACCTTGGACCATTTGTCCTAAGCAATGTAACATCCTGCACAAAGAGAGTCCATCGTTAAATAAGAACTAAAAAATGTTTAAGTATCCTTATGGATAATATAACTATGATGAAAATGAAGCAAGCAAAGGAATTTCTGACTGTTCTCTCTCAACTTCTCACTCTCTCTCCTCAGAGCTAAATCCAGCTAGTCCCTTCATCCTTTTCTCATACCAACTCCTCTTTCCAATCTTTCAATTATTTTCTTGTGCTGGATTCCCTCCAAGTTTCTCTTTTCTCACACAGTGTGGAGGCCCAGTATGGGATACAGGCACTGGGAACAGTCTACTAAACAGACCATACAGTCCATAGAACATCCACTGTGGAAATTGGATGGTAAATTATGAAAAGATTAGGCTGAGGCTGTGTAAGTAACCAATGGCTGGGACTAAGGAGTTTACAAATGTCACATAGGAGAAACTCTTTGGAGAATTGTCTCTGGACTTTGCATGAGAATTCATAAAGTGAGAATGAGAAGTTTAGTTCAGAGACGTGGTGAATTGCTGGCTGAGGGGAAGAACAAACCTCATCCAGCATGAGGCTAGGAGCCCCAGAAAAGGCCTCTCAGCGCAGCTGTGAGATCATGGCTGAGACAAAGCTTCCATGGTGACTCCATACCAGCTCCCGGGCTGTTCTAGCTGTTAATTCCTCTGTCCTGTTGCAAATATAGAATAAGAAGCCTGCCTGAGGGTTTACAGTAATTCATCTCAAGGTTTTGTTGGAAAAGTTATTTTTGCCATACTCGAATATCTTTAGTTGCGAATCAAGTCCAAAGGGCAAATGGTACTGGAAATAGAGGTGGGGACAGTACTGGGAAAGTTTCTTGAGAGTACATGTCAGAAAAACAAGCTAACGTGCCCTTTTTTGGATGAAACCACAGAGAACTATCTGATTCATCACCATGACACTTTGGGTGATGTATTTTCAATCAATTTAATTTTTTTTTATGACAAAATGCCTAAAACAAAGCACATCTCCTTCGAAACCCACTGCGAAGATCCTTCTGATCATGTTAATTCCCTTCTTACAAATCTCCAATAGCACTCAACCGCTTCTGAATCAAAGACAACTCCTAATAGTAATAGGAATTTTCATTTACTTCTTCCTTCTTCCCACATCCACCACACACCATCAATTCACCTCGAGCTGCGTAAAATTAGTCAGGATTTCTTGAACGAAATCCTTCTTGCCATTGAACTTTCAAACCTGTTTTTCCTCTTGCCTGATTCAAGTGCTAGCTTCAAGGCTTCCAAGCCTCAAAGTTATTAATATAAAATCGAGCTAAATGAATTTGATCTCAGTGGAATGTCCTCACTCTTAAGAACTTCTTACACCTATGGTCTACCTTGAATGTAGTCAGTATCTGTGCTTTTACTTTACTGTCTTCCTTCCTTCATTAGAACAAAAACCATAAGATCTTTGCCTACTACTCTTCAGGAGGAAAGCTATCCTTTAGCTCTCTCCTCCTGACAGCTTTCTATAAGCAAGTAAGTATGCTATGCTCACGTGTAGAAATCAGTCTTTCTGGAATATCTCATTCTTTCTGGGGAACTATTCTCCCAGAAATCTAGATTCTGAACGGCTATCATATAAAAGTGGGATTAGACTTGTTATGTGAGGCCCAGGCAGTAAAAATGGGTCAGTGAATGGAATTTTCAGGATATATAGATTTTTAGCCAGTTGGCAGCAGAACTGGAGCAAGAATTAATTTATTAAACACCTACTATGTGTCTAACACTATGCAGAGCCCAATCTTACTACTTAAGAAACTTACAGACTACAGAGGGAGATGGAGAAGTAACTGGCAATTTCAATGCAGTATGAGAGGTTTTCTCTAAAGGAACAGTTCTATAGCAGCAACCAACCCAGTAGGGCAATTAATCCACCTCTAGAGATTCAGACAAGCTTTCCAGAGGAGGAGACAGTTAAGGTGACTCCTGAAGGACAAGCAGCTAATTTGCAAAAGGACTAAATTTACAGGCAGGGAAAGGGCACTATAAGCAAAAATGCTCAGAGGCAGAGAGGACACATGACGTGTCAGCACAGACTCCCAGAGTTGAGCACTGATAGAGTGTAGCTTTGAGGAGGCCAGTGACCGCAGATGAGGAGCAGAGGTGCAGAACATGAAGGGCCTGCACTCTGTGCTGAGGCTAGATTTTCTCTAAAATCCCTTTTAATGAAATCCCTTTTAATGACAAAGTTTATCAAACACATCTAGATGAACTCTTCTCATGTCACTACTGAGATCTGTATCTATTAGAAATATCTTTTCACCAAAAGGAGCTCTGTTATCATAAATTGCTGCTAATCTGGGATTTAAATTCATCAAATATTTTACAATACATTGATACATTTCACCAAGTGGTGATGAACTCTTTCTCGCATTGTGTATGCTATTCAGGGGAGAATTCAAGAGAGAAGTAGCCACAGGCATGAAAGTCTCAGAGAAACTAGGTGAGTTTGGGAAGGCCAGCTGCAGGTGCTATCACCAGTGGCAGAGAGGTAGGAGCTCTGTGGGTTGGTCCGGAGACCAGTAACCTACATGATGCCTTAGGGTCTGTGCCCTACCAACCACCTTTCTCTATGCCAGGATTTACCTATAGTCCTGTCAAGGATTTTTCACTCTCCTGAACTAAAATCTCATTCTGATTCAGTTCAAGGAGTAACACAATTCCTTCTAGAAACTGGAAAAAAATTCTCTTGTGGTTCCATATAATCATTTTAAGGCACTTTGTTTCTCAAGTATAAAGTCTCATGCTTTTATCTGATGGTTTATATTATGGCTCCAGAATTTTAGATGACTTCAGAGAAGAGGAAGCCAGTGAACTTTGAAAGGACATCATTTACATTTGTTTGCCATATCAGGTAGCACTTAAAATATATAAATAGACTGGGGAAAGAGGGAGAAAAACAAAAATTTCTAAAGTTGCCAGAATTACTGTAAATTTTTTTTTTATTTTGGTGGGGGAGGATCAAATGGAAAGATGACTATATGATTTAAAGCATTTTTAAAAAGAATCACATAGTTTCCTGTTTGCACATCTCTTGGCATTTGTTAATATCAGAGTCTGGGTCTTGGGAGAGGCCAATATATTTTAGACTTTTTAAAAATTCACTTGGATTTAAACTGTGAGACTACTAATTGCTAAATTTACTTCTATGCAAAATTGCTACATTCGAAACTTAGCTCAACCTTTGAGGAGTAACTATTTGCCAGAAGTCAAATTAAATTGCTATTTTAGGAAAAGAATGAAAATGAAATAAATTTGAGAAATGTTTACTATATAATAAAATAGCTTTTGAAATCCCTTTTAATGACAAAGTTTATCAACCACATCTAGATAAAATTTCTTCATAAATATATCCACTGATAAATTAAGAGAAGTGCTAGGAAAAATGGCATGTTTATGTGAAATGATCGACTAAACTTGGAATATTTCCAGAGGATTTGAGCTCTATTTTTTACAATGTTAATAAAAGATCTTTAAAGGATATGGGAGAAGGTACTACAAAAAAGTCTTTCTTGCAAAATTTGGAATTAAGATTCTAAAACTACTGATGTTTGGTCAAATATATATTTTGAAAAATATATAGGATCAAGCAATAAACAACATTCACACTAGAGGAAGTTATAAGACAAACCATCTGGGGTCCTCAATAAATATAATGCAAAGGAAAAAGAATGAGAAGGAGCACAGAGATTACTGTATTATATGGGACCAACTAACCGTAAAGATGGTGTAGACGTAGATCTTGAGTCAAACAAACTGTTGGAAAAATTATGCTAAAAATCTCTCTGTTTTTGTGTATGTTTGAAATTTTCCATAATAAAAACCTTAAAAAATTAGATGACCATTAAAAATGGTAACACTAAAAACGAGATAACAATCACCCGTAAACTCTTTTCTTGCCTACCCCACTCACTAGAAAGCGATATATTGACACAGTTATGATATCACAGTTTCTGTTTTAAGTGTAATGCAAGTTATGAACTTTGTAAAAGCCCAGGAATCAAGAAAAGAAAAAGGTACTCCTAGAGGACCTGCATTCTGAAGGACACTCCAAATGAACCTCTGTTTAAGCCCTGAGCTTCAAGTCCTCTTGGTGTAGCAATACTAGTTGCAATGGTGCCACTATGAAGTGCTTAACATATTTCAAAGCACATTATCTCATTCCCACTATAGCTCACTGAAGTCAAACAGAATAGGGAGTTAATCGTTTATATTAAAGAGAAACCACCAGCTGTGAAGGATGCTCATATTATCAATTTTGAGGGGGAGGAAAAAGGAAAACAGAATTACCAGCTTCTCCTTTAACTAAATGATGAAGAAATTATCCACTGAACATTAACCACACTAGTCAAGAAAGCCTTGTTCTTACTTATACATATTAGTAAGGAAAACAAGAAATAGATGAATGGAAAAATACCACTTCTCATATTAAATGGCCAGTGAGTATATGACAAGAAATTAACTTTATTAAACCATTAACACCATGCCACTTTTGCCTATCATATATATATATATCATATATATCTAATAGGAAAGGAGAGACAGGGCAATAGGTATTCTCATTCCAAAGTGCCTACCAAGTTTCCATCTTTGTGCCAGGGCACCATACTTTTTGTGGATCAATCTACTCTTTATAAACAGAAGATGAAAAGGACAAGTGAGTTCAGCCTCAGACTCAAGTGTCTAGTCTTTTGGGAGAAAAAGTTAGTGAACCCAAACAGATCATAATAGAATGACAGATGCATACTGTCTTAATTCTAGAAAGCCACCAAATTTTCATATAGTATTAAAGAGAGTGCAAAGAAACAACTAAATGGCTTATACAAACAAAGAGAAAATGTCAAACAATCCCACCCATATCACTGAGCATCTTCTCGTCTACACATTCCATTTTAGGGACCAAGGTCAGGTGTTAAAACAAGCAGAGGAGACATGTTCCAGGAATACTCCATCAATGGCACAGTGCTACAAAGCTAACATTCCACTCTAATCTAAATATTTAACTTTCTGCCCCCTGAGCTTATTTTAAAGCATCTAGTCAATACCATTGCTCAGTCTGTTTTATGTTTATTTTACATGCATAATTCAAAGACATTCTTTTTATGAGATAAATTTCATTTCCTTTTGATGAACATCCTGGCTGTTACATGTCCCACCTTTCCATTTTTAGTTTAACTTTTATTGGAAGACATTACTCCATACATAGAACTATTTTTCATTACTCTTCTGCTCAAATATTCTTAAAATTAAGAAGAACATAACCAACCCTATATAACCACTAATAATTTCAGTGTTCTACTGCAATTCCTAATTTAAAAATCTGAATAATTAAATAACAAAACAATCTATTTTCTTTCTAAAATTTTTATCCTCCGCAAGATTGCAGAAGTGGCCTTTCTGTGGATAAAAAAAAGTAGCTTTGACTAAATAACCAAAGAAACCCAATGATAACAGGCCCTGTGAGCACCTAGAGAGACGCACAGACAAGGCACACCACACTAGCCTGTACCACCAAAGCCGCAGGACCCGTCATCCCCCAAACGAGGGACCTTCTGAAGCTCTGCCCACTACGGCGGCACTGGAATCGCCTTCCGTCTAAAAGATGCCACCCTTTCCCTATTTCCAGGCATCACAAAGAGTAATGACTGCAACACACTGAAATATCTTGAGACTATAAAAACACAAATGCATAGGGAAAGCAAAAGGGAAAAAAAAAGCAATAAACAAAAAACCCCATGAAACAGAGTTCATTAACTAATGAAGATAACCAAGCACCAATCCTTTATGCTCAAAATTGGCAATGAAAGGGAAAGAACTAAATATTAATATATTTTTTTTTGGATGAACTAACTGTATTTCAGGGGTAGACAAACAGAATTAGGAAAATCATCGTTTTTCAACCCGTTATCAAGTAATGAGGTAATGATCAATGCATGAAACCATGAAAAGGAAGTTGATAGCCTCTATTCTCTTAGCATCACCAAACTTAGAATAACCCAAACATGAGTTACGTCATAATGCAGTGCCACCTGAAGCACGGCCACGTACGATACATTCTTGACCAAAAAAGTGAACCTGAACCAAACCTTTCAAATCTAATCAAGCCATTCAATTTGCCGTAAACAGAGGGGACTCAGGAACAAGTAAAAGAATACCTTAAAGGAAGCACACAGAAAAACGCTGGCTGACACTTTTTTTCAACAAATCAATGGCGTGAAAAAAGGAGGCTGGGGAGGAGAACCGCATTAGAATAAAAGACACTTATGAGACGACTAAATCTGAACAATTCAACTATAAAAAGACTAAGGAGGAGGAGAAGAAAGAAGGGATTTATAAAGCAAGTTGTGGTGAAATCTTGGTAACTGTTAGCTATGAATAACGGCTTTCTGGAGTTGATTATACTATTCCCTCTATATTTTGTTATGTTTGAAAACAATAGGCAGAGGGAGACACTCCCCTAAGCAAAAATAAAACAAAACTTCGAGACACCAATCTCTTCTGTATTGTGAGGGAAAAAAAAAGTTTCTTCTGTAATGCTGCCAAGGAGACGCCTACTCCCTGAGATGGGGTCCTAACTTGTAGGTGATTTAAGTTATCCAGGGAATGTTTCATCACGGTATTTTGTTATCCAAACATGCCCCTCCCGTCAGGGGTAATGAGAATGAGACTTTTTAATAAACGCTTTCCTCTCCAGCTAAATTCAGGCTTCTGGGTGTGAAACAATAGGTAGGCAAAACCACCAGAGGATACTTCTTTGCTCATCAGGAAGAGAGAACAGTATTCCACTTACTCTCTGCACCCTTTTCTCTATCTGTCAAATGGAGACAATACTGCTTTACGCGGTTATCATGAGGGGTTATAATGTACATGCCTGTAATTTGGCACATGGTAGTGGCTCAATTAAATGAGTTGGGTTTTTTTTTGTATTTTTAAAAAATCATACTCCTAGCCAATTGCCTACAACCTCAAGATCCTGAAATCTACCACAACCACGTGGGCATGCAAGGAAGATCAGGTGAAAGTGCAGCCCAGCCACCTGTTTATTTCAGCCTTATGAGACCATGTTAACCTGTGCCTGGAATTCTGACCTAGAGAATGCGTGAAATAATAAATGTATGCTGTTTTAATAACCACCCCCTCCAAATCCACACCCCTTTATCAGTTTGCTTATTTCAAAGTGTGTATCTGTGATGACTAAAGCAGTGCACTGGTAAGATGTAGTCTGTGATGGAGTAAAAAATCTGAAACGGTCACCCAGTGTTCATGGATTTCCTACATTTGGTACGACACCCCTGTCCAGTGTTGTCACCCTCTATTTCCTTCTGTGCACTTCTTCAGCCTCCCTAGATCACTGAGTCTTCTGTGATCCCTTCCTTCCTACACCTCACAGTTTTGATCTTCATGTCAGCCACCCCTGAAGTCTGTAGATCCTTTTGCAATTTTCTGCCCAAAATCTTTCTCATCTTCAGCTACTAGGCAATAGACTTCCAGGAGGTCTTTTCTTCTTCCCTCCATAAATTACCAGCTTCATCATTATCTAAACCTTCAATTTGGCACTTTCTCTGCCTTCTATTGCAGTCATTTACAGGCTTGTTTCCCCAACTAAAGTGTAAACACCACGAGAGCAGAACTGTACCCTTATTCAGCTTTTTATCTCTCACCTCCCCTCAATGTTTGCTAAACTTGAGAGAAAACTGGGACAGGAATCACCACAATATCCTGTACAGAGCTGTTAATGTTTGACCAGCTTGATCTCCTTGACCTCCTGAGAGATATTTCATTAAAAGACAGAAAGACACTCCTCCACCCTCAGTCACTAATTAGACTACTTTAACTGGAGATGCTTCTTGTGGTTGAAGCTCCACCATTTCTCTAAAATCCTAGGGGCCATACACACTATGGAATGGAAAGGATGATGATAAAGGACCTGCATTTGCATTGACACTACCTTACACCTCAAGCCTGATACTTTTAGCTCTCCAAGCAACTACCACTTTTACTATTTTTTTCCCAAGAAAGGAGCCTTGAATATGGGATATTCCATGGTTACAGATCAGCTATAACTGCTATCTATAGTTTTAGATATCCACTGGAGGTCTTGGAACATATCCCCCGTGGATAAGGGAGGACTACTATATCTGACTTAATAAAAGACGATTGGATTTTTCTATCTGCTTCTAATTCAGTCTATCGCAACGTATTGCATTGGTTGCAATATATGAAAAAAAGGCTTCATGGGAAGTATTTTATTATCTTTCATTAAGTAACTGTGGCTATTCATTTTTTACATTACACCAAAAGATTTATTACGTTGTGGAATCTGAACTCTTATCAATGAACTTTCCGGATTGTTGCATTAAATTCCATTTTATAGTTTAGATGGATCTTTTACCCATGCATGATTTTATAACACAGTGCCTTGGTCATTTGGAAAATACTGGTTCACTGAATTATGCTGATCTTCCGAATGTCAACTCATTTTTCTTTTCAGTAAAAAAAAATTATATATAATCAACAAAGTGTTGGGAAGTGGTGAAATTCATGGTTTTCAAAAAATCTAACTTTTGCTTTGGAGCTCAAATTTTATTATTGCAGTAAATACTGTTGTTTTTCTTGAAATGACAGGCTCATTGAATTTGAGAAAAAGTCTGCTGAATATACGAAATATACAAGTTTGAATAACCATAGTTTGTCTATCAGTTATTCTTGCAAGTGAAAAATGGCTTTCATGAAGAAAGCAGCTAGTTCAAGGTCACAAGTGCAGAAGAGCTTTATGTGTACTCCCCGTTTGTCAAAAAAAAAAAAAAAAGAAAAGAAAAAAGAAAAGAAAAAAAAAATAACTTGCATTCAAGAATTGAGACTAAATAAAATTAATAATTTTTACCTCTTCATCAAGGAAATTCTTTGGTAAACCTGGATTTTTTTCAAAACACAGCGTATGAGGAGCAGGATGGTTACCAGCACAGTTTGGTGCCACTGTCTCGACATATACTAAGGCGCCGGGAGTTTACCCACTACTACCTGATGAGAAGAACTAGTCTCATGAAAATAGGGTAGGTCTTGTAGACTCCCTGAAAGGGTCTTGGAGACCAGGGGTTGGCAGACAAATACTTTGGGATTATTGTACAAGAAAAAGTACCTCTTAAGTGAGGAAATAAAAATGCCTTCCTTTTAATGAGCAGGTGAGGAGAGTACATGGCCTGAAAAGAATTAAGTCTACAGTAGCTGTTTCTTCTGGATCGTCCCAGGAAATCAACTCTCTTTAATCTTTCATTTCTCTGCAGAGGTAACAAATAATTCAAGTTTACAAAACACTAAAGTTGGGACTGATTTGCATTACAAAAGAATTGTGATTTGACTTCCTGAGTTCTTAAGGGATTTATTTATAAGCTGGTCAATGATTAGATAAACAAGAAACAGAAGTTCAAAGCAAAATGTTAATAGCCATTACTAATCAAAGAGAAGCAATTCATTAAATCATACTGTAAATAAAGTGAATCAGAGTAGCTGATCTGCATGATGCCACAATAACTAACCTCCCACAGAACACAAGGAACATCTATATGGAAACCAGTCCTAACATAGGCATTGCCTAATATTACTTTAATATTATTGTTAAATTTAATTATTAATAATTATTAAAATTATACACATAAAGCAAAAACTAGGAATATGTACATATTTGAAAAGAAGACAGAGGTGGAAGTGGGCCTGTAAACATGCTGTGGCTCAGTAAATGTTTGATCTTTCTTTCTAAAAGGAAAACAATATTTTTGCTTTGTCAGTGTGAGACATATGTAGAAATAAACGTTAGCTTAGGGCTCTGGTTTTTAAGAGTATTTTGCTATCCTTATTGACTGTAGTTTTGTTTCACGTTTTTAGTTCTCAGAATGTCCAGGGGCCTAAGCACTGGGTGCCCTTATACGTATCCTGAATGGCAAACATTCATCCTGACTCTTGACAATAGGTCTTCTCTGTGATGTGACATGACACACAGGCCCAGGAAGACCTGGTAGTTGGTGGGGAAGTGGGGGAGGGGCGCGGTGCCATTGTTCAGAAAATGCTCAGTGGGTTACTCGATCATTATGAAGTCTCGATACACAGAATGAAAATCATAGACACGTTTCTACAAACAGCACTTCTGGTAGCTTCAAATTGGTCCACAACAAGGACAGAATCCGTAGAGAGCACCCACTGTGGAGCTGCCTCAGAGAGAATGGGCACAGGAGTCGAATAAGTTCAATCCTACAAGCTCAGCTTCCATTCTTTGATGTCCTCATCTCCTTTACGCTCAGCAGTTAACTGCCTTCTGTCTCCCCCGTCCGTCTCCCCGCGTCCGTCTCCTGGCCACTTTCCTTCATTACTTCCCAATGCCTCTGACTGCCCAGCGCCCCCCTTAGAGTCTTTCAGAACTTCCTTTTCACACTTGGGCTCTTCTCCCATCCAGGTCAGTACTGGATAAGTGGGAAATTCCAGTGGTGTGGCAGGAAAAGGAGGAAGGTGTCTGACTATTCACCATAGGGTTATGTGCTTTCAAGGTATTTAAGAGTAGCCATTTAAGAGAGCATGCATTTGCTTTTTGAAGGAGTGGGGATGGTACAGGGTTGGAGGAGAAGAGTATGAGTAGGAAGGACAACTTTAAAATCCCTCGCTCTGCTGGTGATTCTCAAACCTGACTGTGCATCAGAATCACCCAAAGAGCTTTCAAATATGCAAAGCTTAAGGCCCAGACTAAACCCACAGAATCAGAATCCCTGGGGTTGGACTACAGGAATCTGAATTACTGCAAAATTCTAGAGCCTTCTGATATTTGCTCTATAAAATCTGAAGTGAAAGGGGAGGATTGATATAATCTGAGTAAAGGCTCTTAAGTGTTGTCTCTCTCCACCCTGAAGGGTACTATTATACTATGGTATGCTGCAAACAGTGAAAAAAGATCCAGCACATTTATTTGGTTAAATTCCGTACATATGACAAAACCTAGCAAATTAGATATTTTAAATATGTGCATTTTATCTCAATCATACCTCAATAACATCATACATTTTAAAAGTTCCAAATGAAAAACCATAAAACAAAATCCGGTATCTTGAAAAAAATTTCACGTGCTGAATGTACAAAGGCAGAAAAACTAAGATCTCACAACTATGAGGGACAAAAGTCACATAAATATAAACATTTTTACATGCACATATTAATAGTCACTGAGTACTCACTATGTGGCCCTCTTCTAACTTTTACACATGTCAATTAATTCGATCCTCCCAACCCTATGGGTAGGTACATTCGCTATTGCCATTTTATAAATGAGACACAAAGTTACAAAACTAATAAAGTGACAGGCCAGAATTTGAATCCAGGCTCTATCTCTTGATGTATTAGTCTGCTCAGGATGCCACAACAAAATACCACAGACTGTGTGGCTTAAACAATAGAAATTTCCGACAGTTATAGAGGCTAGAAGTCCAAGATTAAGGTGGCAGGCAGTTTAGCTTCTCCCGAGGCCTCTTCCCTTGGCTTGCAGTGCCTACTCACTGTATCCTCACATGACCTTTCCTCTGTGTGAGCACATGCCTGCTGTCTCTTTTTCTTCTTATAAGGGCACCAGCCATACTGGATTAGGGCCCACCCTAACAGCCTGACTTTAATTTAATCACCTCTTTAAAGACCTTACCTCCAAATATGGAGCTACTGGGGGCTGGAACTTCAAAATAAGAATTTTGGTGGGACACAATTCAATACAAACACTTAATGACCGTGTAACCTCAAGAAAGTTACTGTACCATCCTAGGCCTCAGTTTCTTCAACTGTAAAATAGTGCTAATGAGAACCAAATGAGATAACTCATATAAAATGTTTAGTAGAGTGTCTGGCACACAGTATCATCATTATACAGATGAGGGAAACAAAACTGAGACAGATGGTGACTTGCCCTTTTTGTATCTCTGAAGTGGAGTTCTTACACTACAGAACACAATTTTTCTGTACAACCAAATGCATAATCTAGGATAATTCTGTATGACTTATAAATTTTCTACATCTCTTACTTCTGTTTTCTCGCAGAATTTTTCTTACTTAATTACATGTAAGGGAATAAGAGAAGGGGAAGCTCAAAGTAATAAAAATTTAGTTAGGGAAGTGTAATAGCTCACGGGATTGTATGTAAATTTCATTCATCCTTTTTCCTAATTTACAGACAATTGGCTACAGTCACACAGTAATGATATCTCATTAAATTAATACCTACTTTTAACTATTAGGAAAGAAAAGCACTCAATGCATTTAAAAAAAAATTAAGATTGTCCTTTATATTTGTCTAGTATTACATATATTACATCCATTTAATCCTCAACGCAATCTTATGATATTGTTTTATTTAGCTCTATAATAATCATATGAAGGTATTATTCCCATTTTAGAGCTGAGGGAACAGGAACACAGCAAGATTAAATGTTTTTCTTTAATGTCACAAAGCTTGACAATAACTGGCAGAGCCCAACTCTCATTGACATCTTCAAGTCCAAGGTTCTCCTCTGAGGCCACCTTCTACCTTGGCAATTTGTAAAATATGTTTTTCTTGACCTTTATGTTTGACACAAACAGAGTAGGTGCTCGGCAAATAAGGTGGTCTGATTTGGAGCAATCTAGACTAAGCTGCAAGAAATCTTCTACATCCTTTGTATAGGCCAAGTTTCCTAATAGCGTTGACCACCACCAACCCCTTGGACTGACAGTTCTTTTAAGGCAGCAACCATAGACCCTTCTTCCCCAGTGTCTAGCACACTGATGCTCATTTAAGTTTAACAGATATTTGAGAAATGAGAGTTCAAGTAAATATTTGTTGTATAATTGAATCATAGCAAATTCTTCCTTTCGTGATGGTAATGGGAACTTTTCAGCCACCACCATATAAAAATGAAAAGAAGCATTTATTAAAAAATAAGAACACTTTCGCTCATGGAGTACAACAGAGAAGCCTACAGGGCTTTTTCCAACCCCCAAATTCTATGATTCCATGGCAGTCTACCTCTGAGAGGTGATTAAACTGACCACCTTGAGCACCAATTACAGGCACAACGCAGCTGTGTTCGCCAGTTCAAAACCACCACGGTGTTCTTAGTCTGCAGTAAGCTTCCAGGAAAGCAACAGTTCTACGTATGTGCAGGCAAGTTCGCAATTCCCAGAGGGAATTGTAATGGATGATAAGATCAATCTGAGTCACAGTGGAACTGCTTGCTGTTTGTCAAGGCCCCTATGTCGTAAACTGGAGCTATATTAAGAGGAACCGTGCTTTTATTTTCTCAAGAATACACTGCTGTTTGGATTTTTTTTTTTTAACTTCAAGTTTGTTTTGTCAGGCAAGTTTTGACCCTGTCATGGAAACTATCTGACCACTTTGGAGCTGTTCTGTACACAAGGAAGGGACGTAGGCAGAGCTGGCCAGAGCTGTGTTCTAAACTCTGCTCTAAGCTCTCCTGTAACTTTAGTGACCTACAGATGTTCAGTCTGTTCATCTCTGTTGCTTTTGTATACCCTGCTGTGAATTGGCTATCAACTCCCTGGCTACCTATTTCACAGAGCTGTTATAGTAGATTTAGAAAAAAAAATCGAGATACCAGAAAAAGCATTTGATAAAAAATTAAAGGGATAAAGTATTGCTGGCATTACGATTCCTGTATGAATTAATCTTTTCAAAGTACTCTGAGATCTGAAGCAAGACAAATTCATTAAGAAGGTAAAAAAAGTTACTCTAGGTTCTCTTTTCTAAATCAAGGTATCCTACAAATACTCTTTTCTGATGCCTTAATCAAAAGAAATTTCAGAAAAAAAATGAATCGGCATACAAACAATAATTCTGCAAATAGCTAAATTAAAATATTAATTTATCCACTCATCATCACTGTAATAAATGTTTATTAAACATATGCAATGTGTAAGGCACTGAACTAGATGCTGTAGAGATACGGAATTGTGTAAGAAATGTCCATCTGTCCTCCTGTACTGTACCATAAGATGAAGCTTTCGTTTAGATTTCCCTCCTAAATAAACACAGGTTTAGAGTTTCCCTAGGACATGGAAGAACAAAAAGGTTTTCTCTCTTACGACTTTGTGGCTTCGTAGAAAAATGTTAGAGCACACTGGGAGAGAAGCTCTTTTATCTATTTGTTTCCAACAAGCAGCAGCTTTCTCCAGAGTGAGCTGCAGAATGACTGTAACTCCACAATAAGCTGATTAAATTTGACAGGCACATGACGGAGCAGGAGGGGAGAAACCCATGTGACCTTCAATTCCAATAAGAAAAGTTGAAATTATTGTCAGAGAAAGCAGGAAGAAGAAGAAGACCATGTGTTTTGGAAAGAAGATCAAGAACGACAGGAGAGAAATATTCCAAATAACGGCAAGGGACTCACTTGGGACTCCTTGAATGCCCTGCCATATTAAATCACACATGGCTCTGCAATGAAAGGGAAAGTTAGGCGTATCTCACGCCTCACTTCTGCTGCTGATTGAGCTTGAGAAAGAAAATTAAGACAACCTTTTCAAGTTATTCAATCAAAGGCAAAAACGTAGCCTTGACATTTAAGGGAATAAGCTCAGGAGGTGGGGTAAAAGACTTGTTTAGCAATTAGTGTCCTTCCCCAATTAGTTTAAAACAAAAAGTCCCAAATTTCCTTAAAGCTTTACTGGTATTAGTTTGCTGGAACGGATTGTTCCAATATATAAATTCTTTGTGTTTAATTCCCCCGCCCTAGATTTATGGCTAAACTGTTCTCAAACATAGAACAAGCTTCTTAATATCTGATTCTTTCACTTTTAATACCTTATTTTTCCAAAGCCATAGAACTGATGTTCTTCAACAAATGAAGTAGAGTGAATGCTGAGAACCAGCTCTAATGTCCAAGGATGAGGAAATAAAAAATGGTTTATGCTCCAAGGTGAACAGGGCATCCTCACAATCAGGTCAAGATCACATGAAGGAAATCTATAGCACATCAAACAAGTTTTGTGGTTATAGTTCTCATCAAGCTGAACCATCCTCAGGACAGCCAATCATCAATAAGATTGCTGTATTTGGAATTCAGACAAGAATAGGCAGCCTCTTCATAAAAATAGAAAATGACACTCAGCCAGCACTGTGTCCTGTGGTGTAATCTCACATGCAACACATGAACAATTCTGTTATTCATTTTTCTTCTTAAAAATGAGAAGCAGATCAACTTACATGGCTCTCTGGCGATGAACTGAGGTACAGTGTTGGGCAGAGGAGTACTGGGGTTTGGAGTCCCTACGAGTTTGTTCTTGGCCATCTTCGTGTTTGCCTTAGCAAACTCTAGTCGTAGTGTTTGCGGAATTTCAGGATCGAAGCGGATGCCCTTTGGAAATAAAGAACAAATGGAAGATGTTTTCATTTCCTTAGAGTCAGACCGGAATGGTGACAAAATAAACAAACCAGTAAACCCTGGCCTATTTAAAAAAAAAAAAAAAGTCAGCAAGAGCTCTCATTCTCACTATTTACACAGAATACATGAAAACCTATAACACATGTCCAAAAAGCTGGGGAGATTTAGTTTACTTAATCTTTAGTTATATGGCTTCCCAATTTTTCTTCATGGGCAAAAATTTTAAGTTTTAAATTTGGAACAGCAAATTCCTAGCACAGTAAAAAACCTCAGTTAATGGTTACCAATAAGAAGAATAAATGTAAAGCCCGTATAAGACTAGAAAGCTAACACCTGAAATCCCAAAAGGCCTAGGCTTGACCAGTGCCCCCACAGGACTTAGTACACTGCAATTCTTCAGTGCCTTGGTTTTACCATCTACGGAGGGGAAGCATTCCCATCCTTTTCTAACTGGAGAGCTTCCATAAGTGACACCTGTACTGAGTTACTAAGAAGACAGGAACTGACAGTTTTAAAATTTCAATATAAATAGTACTATTTAATTCCAGTTAGTTTATAAATTTATGTAAAATCTGAATGTCTTAATGTGGTTTAGTTCTGATTTCAATTATAGCTGGCTTATTAGCTACGTGGCTAGAGGAACAGATTATATGGGCCAGAGAGAGGATAGTAATTTCAATTATACTTGACCCTATTGCTGTAATTTACTTAAAACAAGACATATTCAATGAAATAGATATGAACACTTTAAAACACAAGACTTAGGGTAAGATAAGTTTATTTTGAAACTCTCTCATCATTCGAGAATGCCTCCATTGTTAAGCATGACAAATCCTCTCATGATATCTATGTTCGATAACATGGATTCTGGACCCAAACAATCATATCAGAAAGATATCCCAGTATGTAGCACATAAATGTGCATCCAGATCAGACTTAGGGTTCATGTTTGCCTGTATGGCATGTTCTGGAAAAGCGGCGAAGTTCTGAAAATGAGTATCCTAAAAACATGGGTGGGCCTGTGGGCCCCAAGCCCCACTTCTTAATCAGTTTGAAGAAAAGCAACAGCAATTTCCACAAGAAATTAAGAATCTTTAACTCTGCAGACCAGAATGAACTGCTGTGAGCTTCATAGACTTAGCACTGAAAATGGGAGGAGAGCCTATGACTAAATGGTTAACAGCAATAAGAAAAACAAGGTGGGGAAGGGGTAGGAAAAAAAGGTCTTCAGGGGGGTATGACAAAAAGCCACACAGCCCTGACCCACAGACACCCTGGAGTGGGTGGAATTTCTTTAATCAGCCTGATTTGCCTATTCTCTGAGAAGAAACCAATTGAAGGTGGCAAACAGGTAGGGGTAGGCAGGAAGAAAAGGAATCCACCTGTGTAGCCCTAACCAACAACAAAAAGTGAAAAGGGGCTGCCAATTATGTGAAACATAAGAAATTCTTTAACTAGTCTGTTTTTGTTCTGTTTGAATTGGGAAACCTTAGTATTATCTTGCCAAAAACATACAGAAAAAGAACAAAGCAGCATTCTGAAGCACTTGCTTACATTCGCTCCCACATAAGAACATGTTACTGTACCAAAGCTAATGTCACAACAGAATAAATATTTCCAAATATGGACCTGAGGAGCTGTGGTCTTTGCTGAGAGGCAAGTGCAGTCCCTGTCATTTAAAGGTATGCTGTGGTAGAGGGTAGGACTTGTATATTCATACCACAAACCCTCAGCTGAAACACAGTTAACTTGCCACTAGTTACAGGGTGTCCTCTCTGGCACTAAGCTTTTTGTGAAGAAGTGTCTTTCCTACACCTGAACCCACATCTATCTGACCACTATGGCCCAGGCCACCATAACATGTGAAGAACATCCTGGGACCTATCAATAGTCCTCTGTAGTGTCTAGCCTCAGACAATAAGGTTGCATATCTGAATTGTATGCCTCAGCTCTTTCACTGGCATTCCAGGGTCAACTGAGACTCCACACAATGTACTTGCCCCTCCTTATACAACCTGGGCTGGTGGCTCAGGTCTTAACACATGCTGAAGGGAGTCTCTCCGACTTCCTGCCCTCCTCTTCATACCCTTCCTCCCCATGTAAGCTAAAATAACACCAACATCATGTTCAAAATCAAAGTTCCAGCTCCTTATTAAAAAACAAAAAACTCAGAAGTTAAAATGACCTAACTTGTTTGGCAGCTTATTCAGAGGCTGGAGGCTTGGAGTTAGAGCCTCGTTCCTCTGACATCTTTAGAAGCAATACCATACTTGGTAATCAATGTCCTGCTCAGCTCTGTTTCTATCCACAGGGATTAGCCAAGCCCAAAGCATTTAAGTGCTCAAGGATGATGCAGAGAAGGCAGTGGGGAGGGGTGAGGGGAGAACATGGAAGTGAAGAGGAAGAAAAGAAAAAGAGGAGAAAGGAGATAGATAAGGAGGAGACATGAAAAAAAATACCTTGTGCTTTTAATTAAAACCTAATAAAATTATTCTCTGGCCACAGTGAATTCACTTTAAATGCTGTCAGGATAAAATTACTGCCAAGTCAAAGGGGGAAATCTGTGCCTTTCAAAATCAACTTTTTCCTCTCTTGCCTATAATTAACCAAAACTTTTCCTATAATGAACAGAAACTTTTCCAGTTGTAAATGTTGTCTTGTTTACAGGGTGGCCGGAAAGCAGTATGATATCAATTTGAGAACCAACAGTTATTTAGAAACAACCCAGTCTAACTGGCTACAGGGACAGCCAACAGTCTCTTCAAGATGGCCTAAAAGACTGTGACCAAAGCAACAGAGGTTCGCCATGATCTACAAAAGCTAAACCCCCTCCCTGAGCCAACTCTGCAGGGATAAAGACATCGTTAACAAATCATAGATCCTAAGCAGTCTAGTATACTTAGGAATACACTGGGGCAGTTTTGAATCCATATGCTTATGTGTTATGGACTGAATGTTTCACATGTTAAACCCGATGTGATGGCTTGGAGGTAGGCCTTTGGGAGGTAATTAAGTTTAGATGAGGTCATGAGATGCCCCCTATGATGAGATTAGTGCCCTTGGAAGAAGAGATACCAGAGATCTCTCTCACCAAGAGCGTACACCAAGGAAAGGCCATGTAAGCACACAATGAGAAGATGGCTGTTTGCAAGCCCAGAAGAGGGTCCTCGCCAGATACTAAATCTGTTGGCAAATTGATCTTGGATTTTCTAGCCTCTAAAATGGAAAGCATTAAATGTCTGTTATTTAAGCCATTCAGTCTATGATATTTTGTTATGACAGCCTGAGCTAAGACACCATGCTATCACAGTTTTCTTTCTTGGGCCATAGTTCCTAAAATACCTTTCAGTACTCTTTCTGAATCTTTTGTGGTCTCACATAAGTAAATCTCCCCTTCTCCACCAACCCCATCCTGTACCCCACCTTTCCCCTCACTGCAGGGGACTCAATCGACAAGAACAGTTTTATTCAACAACCTTTGCGATGCCTGGTATGTGGTCACTAGAAGGCCTACTAATTCAACCTTAAAAGCTACAGAGAACAATTAGAGACATCAACGAAAAATTCAAACTCCGCATTTATATACTACGATGCTCTAAACTCAAAGAAAGTCAATTATTGCATTCAGGACTGTTAAGGGAATTTTTAAAAAATCCTCTTTTTATTTTTGTTTCTGTTACACGTAAATAATGCTTAAGAACTATTTGTAAATAAAAAGATTAAAAAAGAATTTTCTAGACTTATGGAGAGACTGGAATAGACCAGACAGGAAGCAATTCGAGCCTCCGTGGAAAGAGAAGTTGGTTGGGATGGCTGCTCTGTTGGTCCTTCTTTGGGAAGGTCACCCAGAGGCCAGTGTCTGGCTTCTATGCCCTTACTTCCCTAAAGGACAGATACTGCTGAGTACCAAATATGTATTTTCTTCTGAAGATTTCGACCTTGAGTTTAAAGATAAAGAAAATGGAGGTAGTTGGAGCTGAGTCATCTTAATAATATCCCACTAGAGAAAACATTTCCAAACTCCCGTCACTGAGGTCTTCAGAGTTATCCTGATGCCTGGTGGAATCTTATTTATTTGGTACATCCTTCAATTCCGTCAGCTACCAGGTATTCTAGTGTCCTTATGAATGGTTCTACCATTAAAGTCAGTCAACCAGTCCTTGATAACTAGCTTTAGGGACAACAGATGCATTCATTAGAGGAAAAAACAGTAAAGAATAAAGCAAGGCTATACGTATTTACTGAGAATGATGCCATAGTAATATATTAAGGGAAAAAATGAATGATGTTAAATAATCTTGGAGGGAGCAGGAGAGGAGGGGAGACTCTGTATATGTGTGTATGTGAACACATTAGCCTATCTGTGTAAGCTCAGAAATGTTTACAATGTGACAAAAAATGTTAATAGAGGAACCTTTGGTGGTGATGGTGGCAGGGCTGGGAAAGGGGGTAGACAGACATGATGGCGTCTATTCTATGTAATTTTGGATGTGTGAACTTACTACAAATATGTATAATTTATAAAGTAATTTATAAAATCTGACAATTTTTTTTTTAAAGAGGGAAGGAGCTGGAATAAGGGATTTTCTATGGAGTGCTAGCAGAGTCAGAGCAGAACCTAGAGTAGAATACATATACACATCCTGACATGGAGTGCTCGACCAGCTAAGTTGGTGTTTTCTGTTAAGTTTTTTAAAAATATTTTATTTTGAAATAATTTCAGACTTATAGAAAAGTTGAAGACATAGTACAAAGAGCTCTGTATAACCTTTGCCCAGATTTCCCACCCAAACCTTTCCCCCAACTCCCTGAATAGTTTAAGAGTAATTTGAAGGTATGATGCCCCTTTACAATTTACAGTTTCGTTACCTTCAAACAAGGACACTCATTTTCCTGATTCACAATCTATCCGAAATCATGCATAGCATTCAGCTGTCATCTCTTTAGTCTCCTAAAATATTTTCTACAGCCTTGTCTTTTATGACCTTGACGTTTTTAAAGAGCATAGGCTATTTTTTTGTAGAATGACCCTCAATTTAGGTTTATCTGATTTATTTCTTGATTAAATTCAGGTTATATTTTCGGCAGGAATATCACAGAAGAGACTTGTGTCATTCTCAGTGCATATCAGGAGGCATATGATGTCATTTTTGTCCCATTACTGGTGATAATAACTTTGATCGTTTGCCAAATGTGTCACGGTAAAGTTACTATTTTTTCCCCTTTTAATGCATAAATGCCTCATAGGGAGATACTTTGAGACTATATAAATTTCTTGTTTCTCTTTAAACTTCCACTCAATATTTTTAACATATATTGATGATTCTTATTTGAAGCAATCATTACTATTTTGCTTGCCAGATAGTGATTTATTAATCCCATCATTCTACTTATATTTGTTTTCTACTCTAAGGAAAAGCATACCTTTAAGCTTGATTTAGTATTTATTCATTATTTTGTTCTTTCATTCACTCAAACATTAGTACTGATTCATAGCTTATTTTATTCTCGGATTTATTATTATAATTTGTTTTGGTGCTCAAATTTCCCCAAATTTTTATGTACACACATGTGCACACACACACTTTCACATCCACATCTATTTAGACATATTAAAAACACAAGTCTGTACTGATAGCTCCAATTTCAATCCAACGTGATTGGGTTAAGTCTAGCTTTCCTTTTCTGTATTTGTAATGCCTTCTCTGAATTTTCGCCCTCATGATCAACTATACATTTACCTATTTGTGTTCAATACAGGAATGCATACTAAGAAGTTTCAGAATTGCTAAACAATATCAACATAAAGAACTTATTAACTACAATTCAATATTATTAGTTATTTTTGTCTTTAGTCTAAAAGTATATAGCCAATACATAAATTCAAGAATTATTTGGGTTAGTTCTCCTTATTCCCCCACCTTCAGTGCGACTGTGTTATTCATCTGAAAATAGTTAGATTCATTTGCTTCTATTTGTACATAGTTTGGGGTCTCTCCCCATCCTTGTCTGTTTTCTCTCAATATTTGTATCAGGTATAAACCATTTTATCATTTAAAAAATTAAAGCTAATTCATCAATCCATTTTACCTTTTGTTTATCCATTTATGAATAACTTTATGCATGTTGGCTAAATAGCTGAGGATCCAGAATTTTAACAGCACCCTCCCCGCCACACACACACTTGCTGTGACTTACTGCACCTTTTGAAAGAAGATTCTAAATAACCCAAGATTTTTAATGTTGCTATAGGTGTTTTTTAATTTTCAATTTCTAATTGAAATGTTTTAAAAATGAGAGGGGGTAAATAATGAGCTAAAACTATTTAGATAATGAGCTAAAATTGCCATGACAAATAAATACTGCTAAAACGGACAGTTAAATTTGTGGCCTGAACCAGGAGGGAGTGGGGCATTCTCAAGGCTGAGTTGTGCTTGATGCTTAGCTTCTCTTGGTGAGTCTTGAACCAAAAGCCTCTATGAAGTCACAATATGAGCAAATCCAAATGTTTAAGAATACTATTTCATTTGGATGAACCACATGAAACTCTACTGGAAAACAACAGACCACCCCTACCACTCATTCTATTATCAGTGGACTCTGCTGTCCCCTTAGAGACAGCTGAAAGTCTCCCACTTTTTTTTTTTTCTAGAGTGAAGGGCATTTCCTATCAGAATCTCCTGGCATTTATTTCACATACACCTCATCCTGATACAGTAGATCTGAGGCAAACCTATCAAACCAGATAAACTACTTTTTGTTTGATAGAATAAAGATAGTATAGTAGCGGCAACTTCAAAAGATTCAACTTAATATGCTGAGTTTCCAGACTGAGTCACAGAAGCTTACCGCACCCTTCTCCATGCCAATCTCCAAATGAAAACCCAATTCTGCTTTAAGAAATGTGGGGGTATCAAGAAAACCCTACCCAGGCAGGTGTCTATGCTGAAAGGGAGAAAAAAAATGCTCTTTAAGTTACAGATATTAATCAATTCATTGACTTTCTAATACAGAATGAGAATTTGTTACCAAAAGCTATATATACAATAAAATCTCAGTATATTAAAATACATTTTCTTTTGTAACAATCTGTTTAGTTCTTCTCTAGCCTTGAGGATCTTCTAACCTTTACAGATGAGGTCAACGAAACCTCCATCTCATGTTCAGGAAATAGAAACCTTAGGAAGGGAGCTCAAGTCAAGGTCAAACTTAGTACTGACTCCTTTCTGACCTTGTAATCTAACATCTATAGCTGGATCTTGCTTTCCCTCCTGCTTCACACCATCCTCCTTAGCTTGTTTCTGGTATTAAATCCCAGATCTTCTGAGGATAGGAGTTCTGACATACCTCCTCAAGGTTTGTCCAAGCACAGACCCCAGTAAATCTCCAAGGCTGCTTCATAACCTGCTGTTAGACCCTCCAGTACTCAGAGCTCCACCAGGTGGTAGCTGATCTGCCTGGTGCTTACTTCCGGCCTTTCTTATCACTGACCTAGCCTGAGTCATAATTTGTTTTTATTTCTCTTTTTGAAGGTAGTGATTATTTTCCAACGAGGCAAAGGGAATCAGATAGTGTAATGGAATTGGGGGGTGGGGGGGTGGTAAAGTGATTTCATTCTAAATTATCGAAATTATCAAGCATTAAACAGAAAAGTTGAACCAACACTGCTAGTTTCTGTACACTAGTTCTCCTTGGGGAAAGGAGAACTAATTCAATTTTCAGGAGTAACTAAAGAGAATGGCACACTCTGCTGATGGTGTGGGGTTTTGTAAATGATTTATATTCTAATAAATTGAGATCATGGGTTGGTTTAGCTTTAGTAAAAATCTACTCAATCTCTCAGTAACCTCTTGGCTTCTTCCATAAGAAACTAAGTGCTCCAATACCAGTTGACAATAACAAGCTGATAAATCAGTTCTGTTGCAGACTAGAACAAGCTAATAAATAATAAATAGGACAAGCTAGTATATAAGTAAATAAATAAGAGAATGATTCTTACTATTTATTCTTATACAAGTTGTACTCAAAAGATCTCCAGTCATAATAGCATGTGGGGGAAGATATATGGGTGAGAGATTCAGAGGTTATAGTATAATTATGGTTATAATACAGTATAATTAAGCTATAGTATAGTCAAAAGATTTTTCACTCAACCACGAAATGCATTTCAGACTTTGATTGGCTTAGCGACGAAACATGGAAGTCTATTTTATTTATGACTTCAGTTCCTATTTATTAAATGTGAATTTAACTGAAAATTCAATGTTCTTATTTTAAAAGTTACTGGAATATCATATATTTTTAATAACCTGTTTATGGAATATAATTCATATACCATAAAATTCACCCTTTTATATATAATTCAGTGATTTTTAATATAGGAGAAGTTGTGCTTTAGAACATTTTCATTACTCCCAAGAAAAACTCTGGGCTCATTAGCAGTGGCTCCTCATGCCTCCCTCTTTCCTCTACACTCACTTTCAACTGCTAATCTACTTTCAATCTTTGTAAATTTGCCCATTTATTTTGGATATTTCACATAAGTGAAATCATACAATACTGGTCTTTTGTGACTGGCTTCTTTTTCTCAGGATAATGTTTTCAAGGTTCATTTATGTTGTACCATGTAGCAGTATGTCATTTTTTTTTATTTTTATTGCTGAACATACCACTGTACAAATACACTACACTTTATCATTTCATCAGTTGCTGTATATTGGGTTATTTCCACATTTTTTGGCTGCTGTGAACATTTGCTGTGACATGTGTTTTTAATTCTCCAGGAGTGGAATTGCTGGATCACATGGTAACTCTATGTTAACTTTGTGAAGAACTGCAGAATTGTTTTCCAAAGTGGTTATAATCATTTCAATCTCGTCATCAATGTATGAGGGGGAAGAAATCCCATTTTTTTTACATCCTTGTCAACACTTGTTATTGCCTGTCTTTTTTATTTTAGCCATCCTAGTAGGTGTAAAGTGGTATCTCATTGTAGTTTTGATTTGCTGTTATATTTTAAAACATTTTGTAAACAGGGCTAAGAATAAAAGCCTATTTTCAAAAGCATTTTGGTCACAAGGAAAGGAAATAACCTGGAGACCATGAATCTTTCAACATAAAAAAAGAAGTGAAGTAGAAGGAATTTTACTTTTTTGAAGTTAAAAATGCAAGTTAGAACTATAAACTGTTTTCTGAATCTTATTGATAGATATGTCATTCCCCTCAGAAACTATGTAGGTAAATACATATTTTAGAGATAGTCTGAGGTCTCAGGGGTCCGAACTATAGTTTTCTGAGTACTGTCAGCTTTCTCTTCTACTGGCAGCATAAAACATTCAATCAGATTAGAAACAGACACTAGGCAAGGTATATGCAGGTTTCCCCAGGGGTCTGAAAACAATTGTTACATTCAGTTGGAGCCTCAAAATGACTCAATGGCATGTCATATAGAAACTCAAACTGTGTAATCTGTTACAGTGGAGTG
Source organism: Eonycteris spelaea (assembly GCA_003508835.1). Classification (NCBI taxonomy): domain Eukaryota; kingdom Metazoa; phylum Chordata; class Mammalia; order Chiroptera; family Pteropodidae; genus Eonycteris; species Eonycteris spelaea. The sequence continues at coordinate 5,874,357 of PUFA01000043.1, read as the reverse complement.
GATGCGGCTCATTCAGAGACAACAGTATGGAAGGGAGTGAAAGGAAGGGTTGCATGTTCTACATGTAAATAGAGACGTTGACTGGAGGAAAATAAATTGGGGGGAGTCGATTCTACAATTTCAAAAATTTCTCCCAACTCAATACTATTTCTAAAAATAAATAAGTAGGAATCTTTTATAATTTCTAAATAGGTCATAGTATCACAAGTGAAAGCCTGTGATGCACAAACATAAAAAAAACTATCTGTGAGTAAAGATGACAGAAACGAGGGACTGGTAGAGAACCGCGTCAGGTTTTTTGATGGTAAGTAGTATAGCATTTTCAACATAAAACATGAAATTCACAGAAATTTAGTTCTGAATTTTTGGAACCTCTAACCTAGTAGTTTTCAACCACAGGTATTCTCCTCATTGCCCCTACCACGCTCCTCCGCCGCCACCCCCATCCTTAGGGACATATTGAAATGTGTGAGGATGTTTTTGGACTGTTACCTGACTAACGACCATACTGGCACTCAGTGGGCAAGCCAGGATGTTAAAGTCCTACAACGAGCAGGACAGTGCATACAATATAAGAATGGCCTCATCCAAAATGTCAACAGCCTCTCAACACAGACGAAGACATTAAGACATAGAAAAGTCAGGTAACTCACCTAAATTCAGTTAACTGAGAGAATCCAGAATTCAATTTTCTGTTGAGAGGGTGGGAGGAGGGAGGGAGGGAGGAAAAGGGAGGGAGAGAGAGAAAGAGAGAGAGAGAGAGAGAGAGAGAGGAGAAAGAGAGAGAAAGAGAGAGAGAGAGAAGAGAGAGAGAGAGAGTGTGTGTGTGTGTGTGTGTGTGTGTGTGTTACGGTTCTGTAAAGTTCATTATTTTACAATGACTACATTATTTTCAGATAATAGTGGAGGTTGTTGTTCAGTTTGCCCTGTGCTGAAATTTAGGTAGACGTGGGTTCCAAAAGGGAATGAACAAGTGAGAGGAATCTGGCAGATGTAAACCGTATTTCATACTTTTCCTAAATAAGGGCATTACTTGCAGAAACATCAGGACTATTAATACAGCAGCCTGTGCTGCTGGGTCATAGCCCATTAAGAAACTATCAGACCAATTACACTTTGTTCTTTTTCTTAATCCAACTACCTCAAAGTCTTGCCCTGGATTTACCTTAGGATAATCTACTACTCATTGTCTTCCTTGCCTAAGGAGTCATTTGAAAAGAATATGTCCCTCTCCATTAGTAACAGATCTAGATTATACCTTAAGAAAGAGACTCCTTTCCAAAAGCTCTCTCTAGGTATATGTGGTCATACAGGTTGAAGCTGGGCTATGAGTCCATGTACAATTTCTTGGTCCATTGCCTAATTTAAGTCTTCTAGTAAGCATTAGGTTTCTAGATGTCTTGTATCCCCTTCTTGTTTTTAACCCCTTGAATTTAAAAAAAAAGTATGATTTTGTTTCTAAACCAGATGTTCCAAAAAATACAATGAAATTTTATCCTGTTTTGAAAGTCTTAGTGACAGACAAGAATATGCATCTATGTCTAACACTAGAATATCTCTAGAGTTTTATCGTTGATTTCAAGCCTGTGCAATTTCTCCTCTGATAATATTTTGTAACAAGCTCAGATCTTAAGTATAATAGAATAAGCTCAGCCACAATAGAAAAATCCATTATCATCCCACACTAGACATCTTGGGTCTGGAGTAAAAGGATTTTAATAATATTTCCTAGTGACTAGGCCACTTACTAAAACAGTTTATCCTTGGCTTCATTTTCATTTGTGTGAACAAGCTTTACCACTCAAATTCACACCCTCTTACCACTAAGCCAGACTTCTATGGTGGAACTTTCAAAGTGGGAAAGGTAAGGATGTATCTGCTTCAACAACAAAGTGAGGAAAACCTCATTTTTGTCTCCCAAAGAAGGCTTAGAACGGCAACCAGGAGATGGTGTTGGTGGACTCTCTTTCACTTACTGGCGAAGGCAATAGGAAAACTGGTTCTCCTATGATACTACCCCTGGTAGTATCATCAGCTGTAGTTAATTATAATGACAATTTCAAAGGACCTCAATTCAAGGTCACAACCAATTTTGGGTGGAACCTCCCTACAAATGAGAGGCTTAAATTGTGACAATTACAAGTGGGCTTTGGAGTCTGACTGCCTGCATTGAAATCTACCTCCACTGTTGATCTTGAGTGTCTTGTTTAACCTTTCCATGCTTCAGCATCCTCAGTTACAAGCTGGAAATTATAACAGTCCATACCTCACAGTGGTGATTCTAAGAAAAAAATGAGCTCTTGTCAATGGTAGATTAATGTCTGGCATATGATAAACACTCCTGTGGTCCAGAGCTCATCAGCTAAGGAGCTGCTTCCTAAACATGAACGGATAGGGGTTTCTTCTCCTTTGGACTTTCTGAAATGGTGCTGCTATCACTTGCAAAAGAGAAGGATAAGATTCATACTTGGCTCTGAGACTCCCCCACCTAGAGTTCTTAATCAGAATACCCGAGCTTCTGTCCAAGCTGGTGCTGGTAGTTTCAGAGACTTCTTTTATTCCACTTGGTTTCATTTCTCCCACAGGGAGGTGGTGCGTGTCCTGCTTCTATTGCCCACTTCTGTTGATTTATTTGCACAGTCTGAGTAGCTCTTAGGGAGATTGGCTTGGTGACTGCGGATACTGAATCCACTTTGTAAGAGAATTAGGGAGAAGTACTTCAGAGGTATCTGGGTCTCCGTTTGACTTGACCGTCCACCCCAGCTAAATTTCTTTTCCCCTAAGCATACTTTTTGTTAGCCAGCCACCCCCTGTATACCTAACCATGCCCTAGGAGAATCTGCTTTGTATAGGATGACTATAAAGTCTTGACAGGAGCTTTGAAGAAGCTATAAACTCAATCCTTAACATGTCAACAGAATCAGAGTCAAACAGAGTTTATTTTCCAAAGGGTTGAGAGGGCATGATTATTTGAACTTCTGCCATTATGTTCTCAAACTGTCCTGAAAAGGATGATTGAAAGACCTGGGTCCTGACAATGTTAGGAAGGGGCTGTCTCCACTTCAAGCATGGTCAGTTGCCCATTAAAGCAATATTTTACAGTGAAGCTTTGAAACAGATATTATGTGGAAAGAAACAGGCCGAAGTGCAGAAGGCATTCTTTCCTTCAGGAATCCTGACATTAACATTTTCACTCTGGAGACTTAGAAGGTAAACAGGGGTCAACTGTCCTAATAGGGACAAAGTCATCTCTTGGAATCCTAAACACACAAATACCAAATGTGGCTGGTGCCGCCAGCAATCCCTTTCATTGTTTTCTCATGCCTTCTCTCATGTCTCATTGCTGGATAGTGAATGTCCCCATGAGTACCCCACCCCCTTCTTCTTTTCAGGGAGAAAAAGGGAGCAGCTGCATGACTACCTTTCACTCCTGCTACCTGCTGAATAAAGGCACTCCAACAAATGACACTCCTCATCGAAGCTTAAAAGGAAGTAGTTCCTAGGCAACAGTTTCTAGTTCAGTTTTTGACCTTGAGAAGATCTTTGGGTGACAGGGAATAAAACTACAAAACAAGTGTTGATGGTCTGCATCTGCTTAATATTGACCCATGACTTTCCATGCTGATGTCTGTCACTCCACTGGACAAGAGAGTAACCTCAGCATTTTGGTGGCTAAATTCACTTTTTTGGGGAATATCAACAAAGAGGGTCTGCCACAACCAAGTACTTCCCTGTAGTTGTCCAAAGCTTTACGGCTCCACAGGAAAAATTTCGGAGATTAAAATGATAACCTAAAGAAATGTAGGATATAAACCATGTTCTGTCAATGTAAATAATTCCTAGGATATGTGATTCAGCTATTAAGTCCAGATCATGGGCTTAAATCAGCTAGATTGGCACTGAGGAAAAAAGAAAAGTAAATAATGAAACAAAAGAAACCCCAATCCTATTCTTAGCCATAGTCTATATTACTAAATTAGGCCAGTCTAGAAAATACACACCTTTGGTCACATAATATACCTGGTAAAAAAGGTGTTAATTATTAATCACAACTACAAAAATAACTTTTATTCATAAAGGCCACCCATGTGCTCATACGGCTTGTGCAAAGTACAAAACTCAATATTAAATGAGGAAGGAATGAGTTTCTAGATATTAATTACATATTCAATAGCTCATTCACAGATGACTGTACAAATCCCTTAGAGATAAAAGCGTTACTGGTGTTATGGTGTTGGCACCTTAAGGAAAAGACTATATACATAATTACACATTATACTTCTAATTATTGAAAATAAGGAGACTGACCTGCTTCTGTATCCAACACATTAGGCACATGCCAGACAAATGTGTATGCTGTGTGTGTAGTGTGCTATGTGTGTAAATGCTTACGAACTCTGAGGTATGCTGAATGATTAACACTGTGCAATATAAAGTCTCAGAATCATAAAACAAGTATTTCTGTATGTAAAAAAAATATGAAGTCCTACTTGTGAGGTGGGCAGGCTAAGAAAATACATTTAACACACCTTTCTTTTAATGTTTGTTAGATCACTTAAGGGCCCATCTTAACTTTTTGTATATGATTTAAGGATCATTTTGCAAAGTTTACTTTGAGTCTTTACTAGTGGCCGGTGTAGAAAATAAAAGAGATGGGGGGGGGGACGTAGGAGAGGAAAAACAGTGCTGATATAAACAGTCTCTACAATTGAATAAAGACAGTTGCCTAAACTTTCCCAAACCATTTTGAAAAGACTTCCATTTAAAGATCAGACAGAGCCCACAATAAGCCTCCAAGTATATTTTTACAGCCCTTTGTCTGCTTCCCAGTTCTCCAGCATCAAACATACCCCCTCTCAACAGAATCCAGTGGAAACTCCCACACTTGTGTGTGCATAACCAAGTTTAGGTAATCTTAACATTAAATCTTGCTTACTATTAAAGTTAGTCTTTAATTACCAAGAGGAAGTGAAAAACATGTCATTTTAGTTTTTGATTTTTAATGGGCATAACAGGATAATGGCAATTCTTTAGAAAGAAAAGGCTGCATTACATTTAAAAAATTAAAAATATTTTTACATGTCAACAGCTTTATGTCCTCAGTTTTACTGAGTATAAAAATGAGAACCATGTACACCAATAAAATATTAATTTGGTCCTCAAAGTCATAGTCATTTATTAACATTACTATAGATAAATCAGCCCATGGGTGGGAAATCTGTTCTCTGACGAATGCTGTAAAAATACAGAAATAAGGAAAGACCTGTTTTTTAAAAACTCTAGCACAGACCATCAAATGGCTTGCAACCTCTTTCCAAATAAGAATTTGGGACTTAGGCACAAGTTAACTGAAAAGAATGTAAACAGTGAAGTCTAAACTTCGGAAGTTCACTACAAAGTACTTCCTGTGCTTCACAAAAAGCCAAAATAAAGTGAGTCAAAATGGATCTCACCTCTGAGCAACTTAAATCGGCACCCTTGTTCCACTCTAATGCATCCCCTCTAGGCCACTTACTGGTGACCTGACAAGGCTGAGTCCGAATTTCCCCCTCTCTACAAAAAGGCTTGCCTAGACAATAAATCCTAAAGAATCTCACTGGCTGATAAATAAAATAGTTTATATAGAATGGATGTAGGCTCTTTTGGTTTTAAATAGATTGTATTGGAACCTGAAATGGAGAAAGACATGTGCCTGATTAACTTGATAGAATAAAAGGGAGATGGAGGTGTTTGTTGGGCTTACAATATTTGATTGAGAATATTAAGGACATTTATAACTTTGTTGCCCCAAAAAGCTCCAAGGAAGGACCAATGAATCGCTTGACTATTAATTGTAATATAAATCAATGTTCATATAAATCAACATTAAGAAGTACTCTAAACCCAGTGGAATTTGGGATTCCATATATTCATTTATATATATATTTTTATATTATATGTATTATATGTATGTATGTATATGTGTTGTGTGTGTGTATAAAATCAATCTGGGAAAGGAGACTTAGGAATAAAAAACAGCCCTTTGTGAAAGTCATCATCATCAATTATGAGAATTTTGACCATTTATTGAGTGTTAATAGCTTTAAAATACCTATCTCATTAATTTGATCCTCTTACCCTTAGAAATAGGTATTATCAATAGCAGGAAAACTGAGGCTCAGAGAACAGCCTCAAATCAGTAAGTGGCAGATCTGAACCTGGTCAGCCTGACTCTAACACCTTTAATACATTGCCTTTGACTAGGAAGCCCTCTTGAGGCATGAAAATCAGTTATAAAGAAGACGTTTTCCTTGCTCTCCTCTTAGCCTCCATTTAGAGATTTAGTACCTTTTCACAGGTACAAACATACCAACAACATTTAATGTTATGTGCAAATACACAAAACCACCCCAATACATCAAAGACAATATATTTTTAACACTAGTGAATTAAAATTAATTTTTAGGATTGTTTAAAGTATGTTTTTAGAATTTGGTGAACAGCAATACAGATAAACCAGGAAGACACAGTGAAGCATTAGGAAAACCAACATCTTTCTGCTAGTTACCTAGGACATTCTTAAGCCTAAAAGCCTTTTCTCCATTAGTTTTGTCACTCATTTATTGAGCATTCTAAGATGTGTAAACAGGTATATTGTTTGCTTTTGTCATTGAAGTGCATCTAAGATCTGTAACCTTGAACAGTCATTTCTGCCTCTATTCAGTGTTCCTTTATTTGCATGTTACATTTGGCCTTCTAACTGAATACCAAAATTCTATAACAAATTATATTGTAATATTGTGTAAATTCTAATTTTCATTTCAATTTTTAAAAGTGTAGAAAATTTTATACTTTAACTTTCTGCTTGAGAACGTGATGTGAGTGTCTTTTTCTAAACTTTTAATTTCTCCTATTTCCAAATTTATTCTTTAAGTTCTGTATTTATTCATTTAGTTACTTTTGAGGGATGTCTTTTTGAGTGTAAGGCAAATAAAAGACAAAATTGATTAAAATGATTCAATATTCAATACAATAGAACCATTGGTTACCAATTTTCACCAGGAATTTTCCACCCAACTACATTTTCTGGAGAAATTATGTGGCCCTCTTAATTTTAAAGCATTAATCTTTAAAATTAACTTGCCCACAAGGGCTAAAAACAAAACATATACCTTCTTATACACTATCCAGGTTACTCAAGATATCACTTAATCTTTCAAAACATTCCCTATTGAAACTTACCACTACATTTTTAGAAGAGGAATTTTAGTCTTAAAAATATTTCATGGGTTACTTTTTCTATAAATATAAGAGATTTTAGATGAATATTTATTATTTTTTTAACTCTAGATTACTCGAATCATGTTTACTAGAATTGTTTTATTTTGTATTCCTCCTTTTCCTATACATACACAATGCAGTATATATTTTTAATATTCTAGAAGCATATTTATGGTTTCTTCTCCCCTACTTATTTTTACATATTAAAAAATCCTTGACTATCTAAAAATTTTAAAACGTTTCCATGTAATATTTATTAAAAGTCTATTAAAACAAAAAAAGTATACATTTAACTATAAAGAAGGAAAATACCTCATACTGTATATACTTATAAGGAAATAAGAGCCCAATAATTGACATGTCCTCTCAAAATATTCTATTCCACTTTAAGTGGGTTAAGTCCCATCCCCACACCCCCAATACTTTAAAATGTTCTAATGCATTCTAGCTACAGAGTAAGACAGAGTTTCAGCTCTGTGAATCAGAAGTTTAAATCCATGCAGTTTATCAGAAACCCTAAGCCCACGTTGGAAGGAGCTCTGGTATGATCATTCACTAAAAAGTAAAAGAGCGATTTTACAACAAAGTGATTTTAAGGAGCCAAAATGTGCTGCGCTGCGGAAAAGTCAGTAATGTGGATGGCCTAGAGAGTGGTGATCTTTGGCTTTAGCAAAAGGAATCCCAACTAATAACTCATTCTTTACACTTCATGTTCCACAAACACATATTACACATTTTCAACTTTCACTTACATTAAGGGCAAATAGATTCTCAGCATTTCTGAAATACCTAAGGAACCATGGAGAAAGGGCAAGGTCAATGATTTGGCAGTTTTAAATGGGAATCTAGATAAGTTTAAACAAGTAGATCCTTAAAAAACGTCCGCAATGCAAAGTCTGAGGGCAGTTTCACATAGCCATGTTATAATATCTGATGAACTATTTCACTTCCACATATACTTGTCACTGGACTGTACACTGGTTTCTGTGTGAGAACCCATGGTTCTTCCTGCCATTTCCTTTGGGAAAGGATGATGCTAACACTCTGGCTACTTTTCCTTCTCCAGACTTCCTTAGGATTTCTTTTACTAGCATTGTATCTTACAGTTAGTTTTCTATGTGAATGCTTAATAGACTTAAATAACCTACTTTTCTCCAGGCAAAGACTCTAATTGGGAATTGAGCAAATTCCTCACATTCACCTTTATTTTTTTCAGAACTTTTAAATTACATGCTGCACCATTCCTAGGGAAGTTTTAAAACAATCCAAAAATGCAGGACATAAGGAGAGCAGAGAAAAAAAGAGAGAGAAAGCCTATTCCAGACTTTTTAAGGGGGCTAGCTAAACTGAGCTGTTTGTCATGTACATGCAGTCAGTGAGAGTCCAACAACCCTGCATCATGGCAGCTCTGTATTGGCACAGGCACAGTCCCCAACCCAGTGATGTTAAATGACTGCCTTAAAACTGCAAGTCAAGGGTAAGCAGTCATAAACAGATTTAACGATAAACACTAGATCGAACTCATGATCTCATTTGGCAGCCCTGCATATTTCCCATCCAAGAGTCCCAGCTGGGATCACACTAATTAGGTTTCTTCCACCACTTTGAGCAACAGGCTAAGAGACATTTAGGGAGAAATTTTTAAAACTGATAAGAAACATATTGACATGGTGCCTGGTGAGAAGAGAGCTGACACAGGCCATCTGGGTGTCTGTGTTTGTGAAAAGTTTTGTTTAGTGGAAATACTTCACCTAACTCACAAGCTGTACAAATATTAAGATCAAAAGTCCTAACTTGTACAACCTGTCAGGAAAACCTGTGATACAGGAAACAGTGACTGTCATCCAAACTCCTGTCAAACCAAAGCCAAAACGTCTGAGTGGCCACTGCCGGTCTCAACTGCCCTGATGTCCCTCTGTACGCAGAGTTTGTACCAGCACTTTATGGCTGTATCTTTTGATAAAAGTATTTTCATGGAATAGGTTCATATTTAGAGCATTTGCAAGTGTTTTTGCTTGGTGGTTTTCCTCTAACACTTTCAGAAATGAATAATAACACCCCTATTTAACAGATGGAGAACCTGGTATAGGAATATTGAATTATACTCAACTGTTTAGAAAGTTGGTAGTTGGAAAGTTCAAGCTATTTAACAAAACTGAAATTATGTACAAGGCTGGAATTATTGTGATATAAATAACTGCAGTTTTTCCTTCATTGCCAGGAATTTATGGAGATGGAAAAAGCTAAGTTTTCCTGATATCAGCTGTTTTTTCAACATGTGTCACTATCAGGTACCTTCTCAACATGCTTTCTTACAAATTAAAAAGATTTTCCTAAAGATTCTCCTTTTACCACATACATTATTGAATCAATAAATTTCTTTAAAAATTAATAATTTAATACTATATATCTTCAATTTCTCTTCATTTTCCATTTATTATAAAGGCATCTTTGCACAGGAAGTCTGAAAAACTGCCACCTTTTCCTTCTTCAATACAAACTGCTTTCATCTCTTTATTCTGAAATCTATGTAGATCTTGAAAAAATACCTTTCCTTCATGTCTTATGTTTTGTATTCTTGTGTATACAAGATGCAAGTCTGTATTTAAAAGAATCATCCAATGGTTGAGCTGGGTTTTCTCCACCCTTCTTTTATTCACAGGTAAACTATTTAAGGGTAAAACAGTTACATAAATTGAGAACCACCATCACAGGAATGTTACTAATCCCTGTTAAAAGAAACATTTTAAATCAGTGGGAATCTAAAAGAACCCAACTGTACTACTGAAATCTGTCGAAAAGAACCCAAGAACCCAATGATTACTTCACACCTACTAGGTTGGTCATAATTAAAAAAAACAAAACAAAACAAAACAACTCCCCCCAAAACAGAAAACAACAATTACTGGTGAGGATATAAAATAATTGGAACCTCATAATATTGCTGGTGTAAATGTAAAATGGTGCAGCCACTATGGAAAGGTTTGGAGGTTCCTAAAAATCTAAAAATACAATTGCCATATGGCTTGGCAATTCTGCTCCTAAGTATGTATCTAAAGGAATTCAAAAGGAACTGTCCCTATTCAAGTAAATACTTGTACACCAATGCTCAATGAAGCATTAATCACAATAGCCAAGAGGTGGCAACAATGCGAGTGTCCATCAACATATGAATGGATGAAACAAATGTGGTATATCCATACAATGGAATTTTACTGAGCCAAAAAAAGATATTCTGATTCATGCTACAGTATGGGTGAATCTTGAAAATATTATGCTAAGTGAAAGAAGCCAGACACAAAAGGACAAATATTTCAATACCTAGAATAGGCCAATTATTAATAGAGACAGAAAATAGATCAGAGGTTATCAGAGACTGGAGGGAAAAAGAGGATGTACTGCTTAAAGGTTACATAGTCTCTGTTTGGGGTGACGGAAAACTTGGGTGAACTGTGGTGATGGTTGCACAACATGGTGAATGCAATTAATGCTGCTGAATGGTACACTTTAAAAAATCATTAAAGTGAAAATTTTGTTATATGTATTTTATCACAATTAAAATAACATCAAAACCACTGAATTGTAGTTTAAATAAGCAAACCACATGCTGAGTTTTATCTCAATACAGCTTATTTTAAAAAGAACCCAGTGGACTTGAGGGTGCAAGGATAAATAGAGAACACATAGATCAATGAGTCTAGTTTGAAAGTCAAGCAAATTCCTGTGCTAGCCTAAGCAATGTTTATTTGTGAAGGCAATCTGTATTACAGAGTTTAATAACATCAGATATCTGTTCTAACATAATAAGTTATAATAGAGACTATGATAAAACCTATCCCAACAACAGCTATTTAAAATTAGGGGAGGAGGAATAGCAAATAAATGGTATGTATGCTCAAAAGTTCACACATGACCTTTTAAAGTACTTCAGATGAGTGATTCCCAAATACTAGTTTTAAGACAATGCCTATTAAGGAAATGTACACAAGCAAGGAGCATGACGAGTCTATGGATCTGAAGTATTAATTACAAATCACTCTTATTAAAACACAATTTCAGGTAGGCAACAATGGCAATATCAGGGTCTTCACAGTTGGTAGGAACAGCCAGAGATCGCTTATTCCCACCTCTGCTCAGGGTCTTTATCCTTAGACCTGCCCTGCTTCCTATGTTCTTAAAATTTCCACAAATCAAATTTTTACTAAGCCGGCTAACTTTCAGTATCAATGTATTTGATTTATATTCCCAAATTATAAACAAATCCTAAAAATAATTTGATACTTTAGGTTATCGGCTCCCCTTTCTATTAGCATGGAAAATGGAAAATTGCCAGTACAGAAATTACAAATGTGTGTGGAGGGTGAAGGATAGGTCAGATATTTTGCTGTCAGTTTAAAGAAAAAATGGGGTTTCTAATCAAGTGGACTAATGGGAACACAGATAACCTGAAAGGATGTCTAGGTTTGGGTTATTTTTAGCTAAAAATAGTTTTTGCTATAAAAACAAAATACACTACATATATTTGGAAGATATGAGTAACCCCTGATAAAAGTTCAATGATACTACTTAATTCAATCTAAGCTTTTCCATAAAGTTATCAAACTGAGTGAAGCATAATCCAAAAATGGAAGAAAATGAATGAATTTTAAAAAACGGTCATTTTGGGAAAAGACCAATTATTATACTAATTCAACCAGATAGAAACCAAGACAGAGAAACAGGAAGAGAAGTTCCAAACATGGAGAAGTGGTTCATAACAACATGAAACTCTTTTATACAGAGGGCCATACTGAATTGAGGTTTAAGTTTCTCAATAGTAGAATCAAACAAAACATTACGACATGGAACTTTCCCCAAAGGAATGTGAGAAAAGGCTTTTAAGAGAAGCCTGGACAAATGACATGAGGAGAAAATTTTGTAATAGTTATAAGCATCATATGTTTTTAATTCACAAATGAGAAAAGATGGCCCTGAAAAATAACATAATATGTTGGATCATACAGAAGATGTGTCAGCTTCGTGATTAAGTATTATCCTGAAAGGGCCCATTTTTTTTCTGCAGAGAGAAGAAACCTTGCTCAATGGTCACATACCATACTTTATCACGGCTGTTTGTCCTGGACATCGTGAATTAAATAGTCTGTCATTGCCACCAGGAATAAGATGCAAGAGGCTTACTTCTATTTGTAGCTCTAAACCTACACTTCCTAAACTAAGCCATTTGTCCTCTCTAGGCCTCAGTTCCCTGAACTATAACAATAGGATGGTTTCTAAGGTGCAAAGACCTCTCTACTACTTCATATTTAAAAGTTAAACACATTGAGAAAGAGATCAACCAGGAGCTCAATAAAAAGAGGTTCATAACATCTTTATCCACATAGCAAAGATAAAACAAAGTGATGAAGAGCCTATTCTGTGAATAAGCTTCAACTGTTGTTACTTCTTTTAGAAGAACAATGAAAAGAACCTGGTGGAAATTTCATCTAACATAACTTTGAAGGACCCAGAAATTTCTGTATTTAGAAAGATGCCAATCTTCATGAAAAACAGTGCCTAAATAGAAATCACAATTTTTGAGTTTCAATTTTTTTTGAGAAAATTCTTGTGTCTTTGTAATGAAAAAAATCACAAAATAATTTTTATATTAAAATATTCAATTATACATTTTGCTTCAGTGTGTACCACTGGTGCTCAATAACTGGTTTGTATTTTGTTCTGTGGGAGAGAAACAGACCGAGGTTATTCTGACCAGGAGGTCATTTATCCAAATCCAGAAAAATTGAGCTCTTTGGAGTTCCTGGATTCCTAAGACTTTTCTGTATGTTTTCATGAAAAACCAACAACAATCGAACCATTTCTTCCGAGAGTGTACACATTTTTTTTGAAGCCCCCAAAACTCTCAAGATTTTGTCACAATAACACCATTATGTTGAGTAAACAGATTCCTTGGAGGCCCTTTCCCTGGACACCAAGTCATCGGGCTATCAGGTGTCTCCTATAGCCCCACCTCAGCATGGTCCCTCTTAGCATCCAAGCATTCAGAGGAGCAACTGGCAGGGGTACCTATAGATTCTAAAGCAACACAAAGGCCAGTGACAAGCTCACAGAAGCTTACACAATGACACTCAGATTGAAACCAGCCAATTGGCCAGTTGCCCTTCCATAAGCACCCTAAACACTTTTGGCAGCATTACTTAGTCCTCATTCACAGCTGCTTAGGCCAAACACCTGGAGCAGGATGGAGCCAGAGTCTTCACTGAGACTCCTCACCTGAGGATCAGCCCTTAGCATCTAGAACTAAATTAAATCGGCTTCCTCCACCCTCTCTTGGCTTGGTTCTCTTGTTTTGTTTCTCAACACGTCAAAGGGGAAAAATATTTACTGAAGTAAAGCTGGTTTAAAGTCTCACAACATATGGCAGACAAGATGCCTACAAACCAAATACAGCTATCTCTATTCAATTATATTTTACTATCACTTATTATATCACAGTACAGAATGTCTTTTATATTATAGTACAGAATGTCTTTGGGAAAACTATATATGCACATTTTTTATCAATCAGAATAAAGACTATGACCCATTTAAAAAACAAAAAGCCACACACATAAAATGAAAACTTCATGAAATAAGGAAAACCAAGATTTTGATCTATTCTTGGCTTAGCCTTAGCCATTGAGAGTATAATGATGGCCAAACTAAGCTCTGTACCACCCCATGGGATATGACTGGGCTGTGAGACCCACATCATCAGGTATTTTGAGCATTATAGTGAAAGCTAGAGCTAAGTGTTATTTAATAGCTTGTACATCTGACCACAATTCTAGGAAAAATCTCTTTAGAGGGCTCATTAATTGATGTTAGATTGAGAAGTCATATTCCTTCCATTCAACATTCTGTCACTTCTCCCCACCTCATAAGGAAGCCCCCAATGATTACATCATTAGTACTCACATTCAAAGCATTCTTTGCAGCTTCTGCTTCTGAGCGACTGTCAAAACTGACAAAACCTACGGGCTGAAGAAAGAAAAACAAATGTGAAGGGAAAAATAATCAGAGAATAGCTATTTTTCTGGGTCAAAGGTGATTTCGAACTGAAGAGCTAAGATAAAGAAATGATCATGGGTAATGGTGTAGAAATAAGAAAACCAGTCTTGAAGAATCTTGACTCAATGGTTTAGACAAATTTCTAACACAAATAAAAGGAATTGTGACGGTGGTTCTTCCAGGACATAGCTCTGGATTCAGAGAATCACAAAAATAATCTAGAAGGAGTCGAAAAGTGAGCAAGGGAATAGAGAAAAACTTGGGTCAAGAGGCTCTACTTTCCTAAATCAAATTCACTGTTTCTCAGTTTTTTCATCTTTTAAAATGGGAAGAGAACCAAATCACCTTTTGGTACACCGTTAGTGCAAGGAATATAACGACACAATGATAAAAGCCCCATACTCTTGTTGCATGATCAAAATTACAAAATGAACACAGTCATCGCAAATTCCCAGGGGTACCTTTAAAAAGTCCTGTGTTTAATGATATCACTTATATGTGGGATATAAACCTAAAAGCAACAAATGAACATGACAAACAGAGACTCATGGACTAGGACTAGAGGTTATCAGAGAGTAGGGAGTAGGGGAAAAGGGGATAGGTAGACGGTTGGTTAAAGGTGGTCAAATAAGGAGGGAGGGGGAGGGCGAAGTGAGTAAAGGGGATCAAATATACGGTAGCTGAAGGAAACTGGACTCTGGTGGTAAACACACAATAGAACATACAGATGTCAAATGATAATGTACACCTGCAAATTATATAATTGTATTAACCAATGTTACCCTAATAAACTTAATTACAAATAAAATAAAATAAAAAAGTTCTGTGTTTAATTAGGTGTGTAAGCCATACTGTTCTAACTAAAGAGAGATGGGTCATAATCTCTTTAGATTCACTATTTTTCAGTCCAGAAGGATGCTTGCAACTTAGCTTATGCCCAATAAAACAGAGAATACTTTGAGTAATGGAAAATTACTGGGAGGTGAGCATGCCAACTGGTCAGCATTAGAAAAAAGAATATAGCTGAAAGTTTTCAAGAATCTTGCTGGAACTATTAGGGCCACTGATTACCATATCCATTAAGGGTTGAGAGACAACATGACTCTTTACCACCAGATACTCCAATTGTGAAAGACTGCCTGTTTAACCTTATTAAAAAAAAATAGAATTGGGAATAAAAATGAATCTGGATAATAATTACTTTTGAATATATAGATAACTATGCTGTATGCATCATGTTTGCCTTCTTTGGGGGATAGTTCCAGTCATCCTAGCTGCAGACTATGGAATTACAAATCATTTTTCTGTGTTAAAAATAAATAAATAAATAAAAGAAAAAATTAAATTAACTTTTTAAAAATTAAGTTTATGGGGTAACATTGGTTAATACAATTATATAATTTTCAGGTGTACATTATCATTTGACAACTGTATATTCTATTGTGTTTATCACCCAAAATAAAATCCTAACAGAAGTAATGTTGAATCACAGTAACATTCTTGAAGAAAGTTAATTCACACTTATTGTAGAAGTGATCATTTACATGCAAGTTTAGAATTCTTACCTGCTTAGATGTGAGCTTTATAAGAGAACCCTCGTAGCCCTGAAAACAAAGAACCAAATTTAGACCTAAAAAACAGTACTAAGAAAAAGAGTAATTATAGCATCTTGTTCAAGTACAAATGACTCCTTTATGGCTATTGACTGCCTCTTTTCACAAATGCCTTTTGAGTTAACCACAAAAGCAGATTATGCACGCACACACACATACCTATGCCTTATTTTGCATTTTGGGGCCTAAAGTAATCAAGCTCTGAAATTCATGCATTTTTATCTGTTTTTTTTTCCTTATTTTTTAATGGTAGAAAAATGGGTATGTCTCTAACAGCAGATCTCTTTATTTTATAGAACTAGGAGAGAGTAGGGGGGTAAATTTAATAAGATAGGAAGGTCAGAGTATGTTAAACTTGATTATGTAATTGCTATAGGACAACAATGAAACATTAAGAATGCACTAGATAGAAGTTGTTAATCAAAATTTCAAAACTGCCAGAAAAGGTTAAGCAAGTAGTGATGCTAAATCTTGTTGAGTTCTTTTGCTTATACACTGAATCGGCCACTTTTCATGCTGGTATTCTGATTGAGACAAGCAAAAATTCCCTTTTGGGTTTTCACTCCAGCTCATCCCAAAGGAAGATAGAAACCCTCCCTTTTACTCCCTTGCTTCATCCCTCCTTGGCTCCTCAGAATAAGGATAACAAAGTGTTTATTTCTGAAAATAATCAATGGCTGATGGCTTGCACTGATGGATGACACAAGTAGGGAAAAACACCACTTGACATGATTGACCACCACACATATCAGTACAGAGACAGATTTGCAGACTATGGTCAGCCTCCACGGACTTTAATTAAAAGAGGGTTGTTAGGAATGTAGCAGGGTCCTGACTTTAACACAGCATTTCTGGGCAGGATGTTGGGATTGATTCATTCCCTATCTCCCCAGCAGAGAACTATGTGACCAATTAGCTACTGTAAACATTTTACCTCAACAGCCTTGAGCTCTTCTGGCCAAAGAGGTCATGATTCACAGCCCTGCCTCTTTCTTTTTCAAGGTGCTTTCTCTAAAATACTTGGAGGTTTAAACACCCTGAAGGCCTCAGTGGCAAAGGACAAATGGATATTTCACTCAAGTAAAACACCACTGGTAGGGATATATTGTGCTCTTAAGTGATAAGAAGAAAAGTAGTATCACACAGTAGTTCGGAACAGGGATGGCAGAGCCAGATTGCTTGGGTTTGAATCCTGACTCTGCCATTTATTCTATGTGTAAACTTGAACAAAATGTATTCAACTGCTCCAAGATCTTCCTCATTTAAAAAAAATGAGGCCAGCTCACTTTAAAGGATTGTGATGAGAACTGAATAACTCATGTAAGGGGCTTGCTGGCTGAATCTCTCTCTCTCTCTATATATATATATGCGTGTGTGTGTATACACACACACACAATATTGTGTACATTAAGATCAATTAGTTTAAAAAGTCCTCATCTTACAAAAGACATAGTAAAAATTGCAACTTCGTAGAAAAAACTCAGGAAATAAACTTTATAAAGTTGGCATTCTCTCCCCGCAACACCATCTCTTTCTTTCCTACTTCCTCTCAGCTAACTTCATGCCTAACCTTTCCGTTTCCCTGTGTACCGTCGTCATTATTGTTGCACGAAGGGGATGGTTGTCAGAAAGGAATTATGTCCATTATTACATGATGCCTTCTTGGCACATAAGCTAGACTGTTTTATCTTTGCTGATTTTAACTGGCTGCCCCCTCAATCTTCCCTCTTTCTTTCCTACCTAGCAGTTTTCAGCTGTCACATCCTGTTCCCTCTTCTGTTTCTCAACCTGTCTTGCCTCTGTGGCTGGGGTCCTGCTTCAGTGGGGATGAATCTTTAACTAGAAATCAAAATGGTCCATCACCTAATCATAAGTGTGGCCTGGTCAGGTATTACTGCTGACATGTCTTCAATGACCAGTTTAGGCACAGTCCCTAATTTATCATACTTAGGTTTATTCCTTGAGGGCCAAGGCCTCCAGCCTACAATTTTCCCAGGCTGTCTTCTCCTATCCTCCACAGGCTAACCTTTGATTCTTCTCCATGCTTATTTCAGCTTTAGTTCAACTTCCTGCTAAGTTTTCAATCCCAGCAACATTAAGTATCCCTAAAGTAGTTTTATCTCGATAGTCACACTCCATTAAATATTTCACTAAGCACCAGGAAAGAGTCCACTCAATTCATGCCACTATTTTACTTTATTTGAAATGTAGAACTTTTTTCCCATGGGAAAAAAATTATGGTGTTAGGTTCCTAGTCTAATTCATAGAAGACTATTTAATGTGCCATGTCTCCAAAGAATAGTGCTAACAGAACTATTTCAACTAAGAAAGAATCTCCTAGGGATAGGACTTGACTTTATTATCACATTTGAAATATAAATACATAATTAGTAATTCATAATATTTTTGGTGATCTATACTAAGAATACCTCCAATTGGCAGAGGATAAATGGGGAGGACACTATGGCTGCTCTATGTAGAACAGAAACAGATACATGTTCACATGAATAACAGAAGTCTCTAGATTAGCTGTTGGGCAGACAAATAGCAGCTTCGGTCTTTCCTAAGTAAGACTGTACATTACAACTGAGTTGTTAAGTCTCCATTACTAACCATTTAAAAATGTCACTTTATAGGGTACCTTCTCAAACATTTCATTTCTTCCTCCAAAGAGCCCCCATGAAGCTCTCACACATACTTTTTGTTTCCTTTTGCAATTTCTGAAAGAAAGGGTACCTTAAATGGTCTGAATAGCAAATAGAGCTCCCGAGGTTTGATATCCAGAGGAAGACCACTGACGAATAGGGTCCGGACCTGGAAAATAAATGAGAAGTGATATTTAGGAGTAGAATCTAGAGAACAGCTCTCATTAAAATTTCAAAAATGCATTTCTTCAAATATTCCACAAACCCTACCTAATTCATGTTCTTTTAATGGCATGATGAATACTCTAATGTTAAGATGCCATTAAGCCAATTCTTCTATGTGGATTATTCAAAGTGAACAACCTCTAGCTGATTTGAATTCACAAAATGACTTCTTTTCCAACTAGCCACTCTCTGGTTCTAAAAAATGCGAGATGAGAGAATCTATATAATTAAATTCTTAGCTTAAGAAAAACATGTCACGAGGACAGCAAATCTACCATTCCTTTATTCTGATTAAATGAACAGAGTGTGTTCAAAAATAAAATTAAAAAATTTTTCATTTACTCCTGTTTGTCTTTTCATTGATTCCCTCATCAGCATTACAGTAATTTTAATAAATGTGAAAGTTTACTGAACAATTCAAACACATCTCAATAGTAGCTAAAATGCTTAACTCTGTACTTTCTCATTTCCAAAACAAAAGGGCAGACCACACTGACTTATACCTATAAGGCCCAGGGTACAAACTATGTGAACAGTGTCTACTAAAACACGGAACACAGATGACACACTCCCAGCTGGGAGGATCAGAGAAGATACGCTAGCATCTGAATGGGAACTTAAAAGATAAGTAGGATTTTTACCACATAGATATAAAAGATGAGGTGGGATGGGGAAGAGTCACAGGCAGAGAAAAACATGAATGAAGGCAATGAAAAGGGGATAGCATAGTGTATTCTGGGAGATGGGTGACCCAGAGTGAACAGGCAGCTGAGGATCAAACCACAGGGGACATCAAAAGTCACTGGCTCAGGAATTTGGTCTTGAATTAATAGGCAAAGAGTAACCACTGACTTATCATCACCACCACATTTTTTTGTACTTGGTTTAATGTAGTTTGTGTGGCTTTAGTCAGTATCCTGCCCTAGCTCTAATATATAACTGACATATACCATTGTGTAAGATGTACCTGTTGATTTGATATATTGCAAAATGATTAGCATCAGAGCATTAGCTAACACCTTCATCACATCACGTAATTACTATTTCTTTTTTTGTAGTGAGAACATTTAACATATACTTTCAGCAACTTTTAAGTATATAATACAGTACCGTTAACTATAATCACAATGCTATTTATTAGATTCCCAAAATTTATTTAACTTCTAACTGGAAGTCTGTACCCTTTACCCGACATCTCATTTCCCTCACTCCCCAGCCCCTAGTCATCACCATTCTACTGTTTCTACGACTTCAGCTTCACTCCTCCATTTTCTATTCCTCTTCTCTACTCAGACTGATAAATGACTGAGCTCCTCATTAGAAATCATGTCACCAAAGAAAAATTCAATGCACAATTGTTAAAGTGTAAATATGAAAGGTGTTTCCTCAGTGAGAAATAGGGAGAACGTGTTCTAGAATCCTAACACTTTCCATTGACTCTGGTTGTAAAGAAGCACAAAACAAGATTCTTTTATTGATCCAGCACAATACACAGTGGAATATCATGCCACTTACATATAGATATTTAATAAACACTGTGATGAGTTAAATAGCCCCAGTATCTTATTTTATTATTTACTTATTTATTCATATTTTATACAGCTTTATTGAAGTAAAATTGATATATAATAAACTGTACCTCTTGTTTATAATTTGATATATTGTGACATATGCATAACATGTGAAACCAACACAACCATCAAAATACTGACCATATTCATCACCTCCAAAAGTTTTCATGCCCCTTTAACCTTCCTCCCACCCTGTCCTACCATTCTCATGCCCTGACAATCACTGATACGCCTTCTGCCACTGTAGATTGTACAAAACTTTAGAATATACATACTAAATGGAAGCATAAAGTATGCATTCTTTTTGTCTGGCCTCTTTCCCTTTAGTCTGATTATTCTGAGATTCATTCACATTGTTGCATTTATCAATAGTCTTATATTTTATTACTGAGTAGGATTCTGTTGTGTGGATGTTATAGTTCATTTATCCATTCACTTGTTGATGGGACATTGGGGTTATTTCTAGTTTTTGTCTTTTACAAATAAAATAGCTATAAAAAATCTTTGTAAGGACATATGTTCTCTTTCTTCTTAAATACCTAGCAGTGGAATAGCTGGATGATGTGGTAGGTATACACTTTACTTTTTAGAAAACTGCCTTCAATTCCTTGTCTTATGGTCCAGAACTTAATGAGGGTTCTCTGTGTATTAAAAACATGTGTATTCTGTTGCTGGGTGGAGTGTTTTATACACGTCGATTAGGTCAAATTTGTTGTTCAATATATCTTTTGCTTCTTCCTTTCTCTCTCAGCTTTGCCAGTGATAAAGACTCTTTCCTAGGAACTTTCCTTATTGAAGCTGTTAAGGCTGAATTACTGACAATTTTCAAAGGTAATCCTGCTATCTGGTGTTCCTATAATCCAGAAAGTGAACACCCATCTGTGCTATTTGGTTGCTCTGGCTAAGACACCCTGAGCAGAAAAGGAATCCCAACTTCCGTTTATTCAGATTTTGTTGAGTGCCCATTATATGTCTTACACTATGCCAGGTACTGACTAGATTACAGGTATTTCCATGGAAATATGATAAGCAGATCTATGTTTTAAACACTGGAGTACCATTTGTCCAGCAGGTAAACCTAACTATGTGATAGGTATCAATTAGGATTTTGGGAGTTACCTTAGGAAATAAACTACCATTTCTAGTCTACAACAATCAAGATACTGAACACATCCCTCATCTCCAAAAGTTTTCATGTCACTTTAATCTTCCCACAGTCTTGTCATCCTCATGGCTAAAGAAAAAGGCTTTACAAACTTGCAAGTCAAATAATTTAGCAATACCCCCACTAGAATTCTGGGGGTTATCAATGAAAAACAGCATAAATTAAGATTCATCTACATCCATAAAATCTAATATTATGCAACCAATAAAAATGATGTTCAAAGAAAAAGTACATATAGTTGTTATATTCTATAAAATAGCCAACATACATGTATTTGAAGAGGGAAAAAATGCCTTGTAGGATATACATCAAAATGTTTATATTTATATGGTTTCTGCCCCGAGTGGTAGAATAAGAAGTGATTTTAATGTTTTTTTTTAATTAGCTTATGTGTATGTTCTAACTTTCTATAATAAGTATGTATTAGATACTATTCAGTTTATGTTAGCTTGGGAATTGTCTCATTTTTTCTTTGCTTTCTTGAGGAAACTATAAATAATGCCAATATTTATAATAAAAATTGTCAGGTTTATGAAGAAAATTTTCTAATGTAAATGAGAATTAAAAGAGATTCTTATCTCTGTCTCAACAGGGCACTGTTATACGTGGAAAAAAAAAAAACAAAAAACTGTTAGGCCTACATGTGCCATTTGCCCATAGATGACAAGAGGCTCAAAGCAACTCTTTTTTGTTCATCAAATTAGAGGCAATTAAGATGTCTGACATTTTGTTTACACGTGGACACAATTTACATTTCCTAGAACCTAGTGAAGCCCAACACAGAAATCTGCCAGGATATGTCAGTTCTCATTGAAGAGATGTTCTCTCCTCTGACAGAACAGATATACTAAGAAAAATAATTCTTAAATACCTACATTTTGAAATTATGAGTATAACTCAAGGTCTCTTAAATCCAAGCACCTGGAATCCATGTGCTTGAATCCTTTCTAGACTTCCTCAGACTTGTCAAACTTTATATTATATTAAGCAAGTTTTTTTTAATCATGCATAATGAATAGGGGAAAAAAACTCTTCCTAGATATATAATTCCAAACTTGAGTAGGTTAAAAAAAATCATGCATATAAACCAGAAAAAACTCTTCTTGGCTATGTAATTCATATTTTTCTATGAATCCCAGGTGACTGGGACCTAGAATCACGAGGATATTTGAAAACATTTTTGTTTCCCTAGTCTTCTCACCACATTTTTTATCTGAGCCATTAAACAATGAAGTGCTTTTGGGTTTTGTCTTTGCTGTTTCTAGAAATCACAGAGGTAGGCCATGACTCTTGACTGCAGGGAGCTTACCTTCAGTGAAGGAAATGATGCACACAAGACATTCTGTGATAACAGAAAGCTTAGCTCATTCATAAAGTAACCAATTAGAACCCAAATACTGGGATAAAAGAGCTTAAGAAACGTAAATCCATGATCAAATACTCAGGAAAAAAATTCCCCCAAACACAGCAAATAAAAGACACCAAATGAACTTTGTGGCAGGTCAATCATTATCCAGAGCAGCCCTTAATTCACCAAGAGTGTCTAAGGACACAGATGTGCCTGGCACTATGCCTTTAGCATCACAGATGTTTACTTTATCGGACACATGGGGAAACACATTTCTTAGTCAAGGACACAACATGCCTCATAGAAGTTCAAGACATAAAGCTGCTGACAGCTCTATCCCAAAGGGACTCTAATGGACTCTGTGGATGTATCTTCAACTTCATTTTTACCCCAACAGGACAAAAAGAAAAATGCTAGAAAAAATCATCCTATGCCAAACAGGAAGAGCAAGAGCCTTCTTGGCTCAGCAATTATGTACCGTTCCAGCAGAGGCCAGTTACGTTTTGGATAAAACCAACCATGTGTTCTCATATGGCACTGCCAGCTACCACTGGGAAAGATACATTACATTTCAGTGACTGACTTCTAATTTAATAAACTCTAATTCAGTAAAGTCACTGGGTCAGTCTTGAGCTTTTCTGGATAGAAAGGCCAAAACAGGCCTTGAAATGGAAAGATCCCCACCTTTAATGAAGAATACAGGCATTATCTTGTAAGTAATCTAGACATTAAAATAAAAAACCAATAGAAAAATTCTTGTTAATTTCAGTACATAGCAGAGAATAATCAGGTACACTTTTGAGTAGGTGACCACATCTAGTAAGCACCACTGTGTCCTGAAACCATGGGCATTTTCTGCTTATGTTTTAGTTGTTTGTGAAATGTCTTAGTGATCATCCTCTAGCTGCTCTGAGATGACTTCTTGAAGTTCCTCTTAAATTCCGAGGATGGGGAAAGGCAATTTCTCATTTTCTAATGACTCATGAATAACTGTACATGTAGTCACTCATTTGAAACAGTCTAATGAGTAAAACCCTTGGGGGTGCATCTATGATCATCTATCCTCTGTAAGCTTTTTCTCCATCTACCCACATTTTTAAAGGTACAAATGTAAACTCCAAAAGAAGCTTTCAAATGTGCTGTATGTTTAAATCATTCTTTTGGTGTAATTATTCTTTGAAACACATGTGGATTCACAGAAAGAACTTTCAAGAGGTGTTTTAGAAAGTGTTTTTGTTTTTGTTTTGTTTTGTTTTGCAGTGGGTAGCACAGTCCTAGGCACAGGTATATGCTCTATAAATAGCTCTTAATTATTTTTAGAAATCTACAGAATAACATTGTATATTCATGGGAGATCATGTTTGCTTATAGAGACCTCTGGTACTACGTGGCAAACAAAAAGAGGCTACCACATTTCCCAGTCACAATCATATCAGTAAAGTTACCACAACATCAAATGATACTTACATATGACAAAAAGGTAAAAGATTTACATTATAAATGACAGAAATTTAGAAGAGGAAAAAGAGAAATGAGACAAAACAATCTTTCCAGAATCAAAGGAGAAAAATGAGAAAGAAAAACAGAACGAAATTGTAACCCACAAAAAATTCAGGACTATACACTCATTAACGGTGTGCTTAATACCTGAATGTCAATAAAATTGTTCACATTTTGAGTGATGAAGTTTGAAACATACTTATGTAAATATGTCCAATTTTAACAAATGTATGTAAATGAATAATTCAGAAAGTTTTTTGAAAAGATGCCCAAACTCACTAGTGTGCACAAAATGGTGCGTGGATATCTATATTTACAGATATAAAACAAAGTTCTTGATTATTAAGTAAAAAACAAGCACCAGAAAACTCTCATTTGATTCTTTCAGTGTTTTCGTAAGGTAGTACATGCTCAAGTAAAAAAAAAAAAAATGTGAAAGAATGCATAAAATATTTCCTATATGTTAATGGTAGGAAGGAAAGGTGGGATTTACAGAACTTACATTTTATGTATATACTTTAGCATTTAAATATTTATGTGCAAAAACTATTTATTTAAAAAAAGATACAAGTCCAAATGGATCTCCTTTCTTTGAAAATATAAACCTTGGGTCCTACCTCTCTACTTCCGTCTTTAGAAATTTTCATTTTCCTGCCTATCCTTGCTGCAGAAGGAACTGATCTGGTAGAAATACACATTCGTGTATTTGCTTCACATTTCGAGTCTGACCACAAATAAGTATTTCCTTGTACATACTCTAAAAATAGAATCTAGCCAAAAAAGGGGCACCAATACCTCTAGGTTAAGGCCTAGGAGCAGGACCGTCCTGGTTGCAGTCAAAAGGGTGTTCTTGCTTTGTGATCATGCTACTTTCTACTAAGACAAAAACACAGGGCTGGGTTGTTTTAACACAAAAGGCAGGAAAAGGAAGGGGGTGTAGGTTTCCAGAGCTATGTTTTAAGTTTCTACTCAGGTTAAATTATTTTACTCTTCTAAAATGAAGTATAAATGGATTTCGTTCTTTCCTTATTAAGTCCCAACTGAAACACTATATTGCAAAACTGAGCTTTACAGAAGACTACTGGTTATCTTGCTTCCAAAGATTGCTTTGTTGCCTGTTACGGTTTTTCATTCACGTGTTGCCACCATGGAAATGGATTACCACAATCATTACAATGAACTGCCAGGCGTTTAATTCTGATTGCAGCTCAGAAGACTCTGACAGGCCTTTGGGTCAAGCTCTAATTTTTTGTTGGCATTGGCTTCAAGGTGGAACAGTGGTCAAGTTCCTTTTTCCTGACAATGGCCACCTACTGGACTTAAAAACTCACTCCTTTTCTAGTCTTGGGGAGGTATGTTTTGGTTCAAGAGTTCCAGGTTGCGACAGATGCCAAGGATTGACCAGCCATAGGATAAAAAGGATCACTACACTGACTCCAGGTTGTAGTTTTAAATTGATACTTGCTTTCCTTTCTAAAGGAAAAAGTCACATAATTATCCACAATGCACACCTCCCTAGTTTTAAGGTACCCACTAGTGTTTGCTTTGAGTGATATTCAATCGAATAACCCTATCCGCAGAATAACTAAATTTACACCTTTATTTAGGGCTCATGGAAGCCAGGTCCCTTTACCAAAGTGATCAGAAAGTTTCCAGTAGTATCAGGAAAAGAAGGAAGACTCATGGAAGCACATGTGGAAAGAGGAGCATGGCATTCCATAAACACATATATGCAGGGCTCAGGTCATGCACAACTATTGGGACAGCAAGTTAGTACTAGGTACACCATGCAAGTAAGTTCATTCTTTGAGGAGCCTAGTCTAGCCCAACCCAATGTTGACATAATCAGGTCTCAATCTCTCACTTGGATAAGACTTCTTGAGATCAAAATTCAATCTAGGCCATCCCTTGCATCTGTTATACATTTGTCTAAAAGGATAAGAAACAAATCAAGAATTTCTATGGTTTGAAAACTGCCCAAATATATGCAGGAGATGTATCTGTACATGTAAGCACTTAATCTCATTAAGAAATTTCCTTAGTGCTGTCAGACACAAAGGGAGGTGGGTACCAGAGGCAAATCAAGAATTTAAGGTTTGAATTAGCCTAGATAAAAACTAGATATATAAGTGTGTGCATGTGAGAACTTAACCTCATTATTAGTAAATTCACTGAGTGCTGTCAAACACAATATTGGTTGTCAGGTCCTTAGAGTTCAACGAGAAGTTCCTTATAAAAACAGAATTCTTTACCCCTTAATTCTGGTCCTATTTTTACCCTACCCTAGCTTCCCTTAGTTTCCTTTAACTTTCTCATGGCTTATTCTGTTCCCTGGTTTGCCTGTGGAATCCTACTTTTCATTCAATTATACTGCTTACATTGCTAACACATGATGACTTAAAAATGTATACATTAAGCCAGTGTATTGTAAACAGAACTTTGAATTCTAATTCCCTAAAGTGCACGTGCCCTAGGATTTTAATTCTATAGAGTATCCAAAAGTTGAAAGTCAAAAAAGATCACCTGGGCTACTCACAATACAGACTTTTTCCATGGCCTAACAAAATGAAATATAAGCAGAATATATGAGAAAAAAATCCTATCAAAATTCTGGGCCCTCTCCTCTCTCTCCTTCTGCATGGTTTGGATGACTGTTATTTAACAAAGTAGATCTGTTCAAACAAGTCATTCCACCTCTCCCAAACTAGATAGCAGACAGAATTCTTCAAAGTCACTTAAAGTACCTGATAAAAACATGTAGACAGTGGCAGATATGGACTCACCACCAGCCAGGGCTCTAAAGCACTTATTGCTTTGGTAGCAGAAGTGGACCTTGATTTTTACTGAGGACCACTGTCAACCTCAATTTGCAATGCATTCCTAATAACCATCAAAAAGCACCACAGTTTTAACAACTAAAGAAGGTATGAGAAATGCAAAATGAGAAATATGTGGAGGAAAGGTTTGCTTTCCAATATTTAATTGTGGGGAAACAACCCAATATACACTTTAAAATTTTTAGTGCCAAGTCAGCTCACCTTCAACATCAAATTCTTCTTCATTTGAAAGTGGTAAGCATCCCAGGACTTAGCAGTAGGCAATAAATAAGTGTCTTTAGCATGAACTACATGAGTGAATGCAAAAATTAAGTCACAATACTAGGAACCAGGCATAACAGAGGGAGCCACATATTCCATAAAAATTCAGATATGGATAAGTATGAAGAATAAAGTCATTGACATTTTAATATGCATTTAGGAGATTAAGTACTCAAGGCAGTAAAGCATATGTAGTTAAAAAAAAAAATTCATGTGGAGCCAGGCTGCTGGGATTGAAATTCCAGTTCTCCAATTCATATTAGCTATGCACCATGGACAAGTCATTTAATCTCTCCATTCAGAAGTTTCCTCATCTGGAAAATGGAGACAATAAAGGTACCCATTTGAGGCAGTTTTAAAATATGTCCATGAATTCTTTGTTTCTCCTCCCTTCATGATGTGGAACTTAATGTCCTTCCCCTCTGGTGTGGGCTTCACTTAGTGACTCACTTCAAGTGGACAGCATATGGTAGAAATGCACGTGTGTGACTTTTAACACTAAGTTGAAAAAGAACTGTGGCTTCCTCTCTAGGGGAAGATGGATACCACATCTTAATGATAATCAAGAAGCTCCTTGGGGAACTCCACAAAATAAAGGACTAAGGTCTTAGGCCAAAAAGCCATGTGAGTGAGTCATCTTAGAAGCAGATCTTTCAGTCCCAATCGAGTCTTCAGATGACTGCAACTGCTGATGGGAATGTAAAAAGGTATAAACCCCCTAGAAAATAGTTTGGTAGTTTCTTATTGAACAAGAAATGCAATTCCTATACAAAAACCGGTATACAAATGTTCACAGATGCTTTATTCACAATAGCCAAGAATTGGAAATAAGCCAGATGTCCTTCAATGAGTGAATGGTTAAACTGTGACACACCCACACCATGAAAGACCCCTCAGCAAAAAACAAACAAAACCCATTAATACGAACAACTTGGATAAATCTCAAGGAAATTATGCTGAGTAAAAAAACCCCATTTCCTAAAGGTTATATATCACATGATTCCATTTATATAATATTCTTGAAATGATGAAATTATAGAGATGGAAGATAGATGAGGAGTTTGTAGAGTAAGGGATAAAGGAGAAGTGAGCAGAGGAAGGCGCATGTTACGCAAAGCCAATGGCAGGGGTCTTTGTGGTGATGGGACTGTTCTGTATCCACAGAACAAAACACACACGTAAAACTGGGTAAGTCTAAATAAATGGATATCAATATCAATTATTTAGTTGTGTTATGTGCTATAATTTCACAAGATGTTACCATTAAGAAAATTAGGCAAAGGACACAAAGGATCTCTCTGTGAACCTACAATTGCTCAAAATACAAAGTTAAAAAAAAATGTAAGTGTATATTTAGAAAAACTTTTTGACAAATAATCATACACACATTAATCAAGAGATTTATATCAGTTGCTAAAACTGGTCAGTGAAGTTATATAGTTATGGATTCAAATGCATTTCAAATATACTTAAAGCCCTACAAAAAATACCTTTTTCCTATTAATTTTTAATTGATAAGATTCAATATTGTAAAAGGCATAAGAATGAAATGTGACTTTCTTAAAAAGTTTATTTACTCAATTTATAATTTTCAATCACTTGTTCAATCACTTATAGGATATCTTAGTTATGGTCTACTTTGATAGCCATACCTCATTCTAGATACATCTCACATGATATAAAAAATAAAAATGCCAAATATATAAACTTAAAATATTTTAAACTACAACCAAAGACTAGTAACATCAAGCCTAAGGAAGTCCACAGAGCACAGATATACACACACAGGCTATATTTTGTATTAACAAAGTACTGCTGAGCTCACTATTAAGAACCATCCACTTTTCTTAACCTATGTCTACATGAGAATTCATTTAGACAATATTTGTTTGCATTTAAAATACCTCATGACTGAAATACAATTTTTGGAATACACTATTTAAGGTTGGATACTTCCTTTAATTCTTAAAGAATTATAATGTGTTTTTAATGTGCTTATAATGTATTTTTCTAGTAAAAGAAAAACTTCCATTTTTCAATTTAGATCATAGGAATTTCCAATTCCAGAATACATCCAATATATTTAGGCTACAACTAATAATCCCACAACCTACTACAGAAATTACCTCTCCTCTGAGACATATTCAATTTGATAACAACTTATAATTATGTCTGTTTACCATTTATGTGATCTTAAATCAATTAAATATTAAGTTTACATATGTGTGTATGTATGTGCAATTATGTAAAGGGATACAGGGCTCAGAAGACTTGGCATGACTTACAAGTAGACTATATATGTCAGCTGGGAACAATAAAAGACATATAACGAATGTCAAGGGAAAAATGGTGAGGTTTGAAGTTAAGAAATAACCTAAATTAGCAACAGTTATATAATGCTTTTCAAGCGGATCTAAAAATTTTTAAAGTTTCTTCAATATTTAATATGGGTTCCCATAACACTGTAAATTTTCAATTACTAAAAGGGAAGAAAAGGGCAAAACAACTGAATTGAGCCTAGTGGTTTAAATCACTCCCCAAAAACAAAAGTCCAAGACCAAAGTCCAAGACCAAACAGCTTCACTGGCGAATTCTACCAAACATTCCAAGAAAAACTAACACCAACACTTCTCAATCTCTTCCCCCCAAAATGAATGAATGAGTAAATTTAAAAAATTAAAAAATTAAAGAGGAGGGAACTCTTTCAGACTCATTAGGAGGTCAGCATTACCCTGATATAAAGACCAGACAAAGATGCCACAAAAAATGTACCGGTTGATATCCCTAGTGAATAAAGATGTAAAAATTCTTACCAAAATATTAACAAACCAAATTCAGCAATACATTAAAAGGATCATACACCATGGTCAAATGGGATTTATTCTAGGAATGAAAGAATGGTTCAACATCTACGAATCAGTCAACATAACATTACTAAAGTGAAAGATAAAAATCATATAATCTCAATAGATGCAGAAAAAGCACCTGACAAATTAAACACCCACTTCTAACAACCAACAACAAAATGGGTAGAGAGAGAATGTACCTCAACATAATAAAGGCCATACATGACAAGCCCAGAGCTTCACATTTCACTCAAAGGTGAATAGCTAAGCTCAGGAATAAGACAAGGATGCCAACTCTCACTACTTCTGTTCATAGTATTAGAATTACTAGCTAGAACAATAAGACAAAAAATAAAATGCAACCAAATTGGAAAGGAAATAAAACTTTCACTATTTAAAGATGAAATGATGTTATATATAGATTCCATTAAAAACTGTTAGAACTAATAAATGAATATAGTAAAGCTTTAGGACACAAAATCAACACATAAAAATCTGCTGTATTTATATACACTAATGACGAATATCAGAAAGAGAAATTAAGAAAACAGTTCCATTTACATTTGCGTCAATAAATAAATAAATAAAATGCCTGGGAATAAACTTAACCAAAGAGGTAAAAGAACTGTTTGACACCTATAAGACATTAATGAAAGAAACTGAAGGCAAATTAAAAAATATTCTGTGATCTTGGATTGAAAAATTAATATTGTTAAAATGTCCATATTGCCCAAAGCAATATACAGGTTCAATGCAATCCCTATCAAAATTCTAATTGCATTTTTCACAGAAATAGAAAAAATTATAAATATTATATGAATCATAAGACACCCTGAAAGCCAAAGTAATCTTGGGAAAGAAGAGCAAAGCTAAAGACATCATGCTTCCTCATTCAAAGTGTATTACAAAGCTGTAGCAATTAAAACGGTATGGCACTGGCTTAAAAACAGACTTATAGATCAATGGAATAGAGCAGAAAGCCTAGAAATAAACCCACTCATATATAGTCAATTAATTCATGACAATGGAGTCAAGAATATACAATGGGGAAAGCATAGTTTCTTTAATAAATGGTGATGGGAAAACTGGAAAGCCACACACAAAAGGATGAAACTGGACCTCTAGCTTACACCATACACAAAAATTATCTCCAAATGGATTAAAGACTTGAATGTGAGAGTCAAAATTATAAAACACCTAGAAGAAAGCATAGATGGTAAATTCCTTAACATCAGTCTTGGCAGTAATTTTTGAACCTAGCAACAAAAGCAAAAAAAAAGCAAAAACAAACAAGTGAGACTACATCAAAATAAAAGGCTTCTGTACAGCAAAGCAAACCATCAATGAAATGAAAAGGTAACCTACTGAATGGAAGAAAACATTTGCAAGTCATGTATCTGATAAGAGGTTAATTTCTAAAATATATAAAGAACTGATACAACTCAATAGCAAAAAACAAACAATCCAATTTTAAAATGGGCAGAAGATCTGAACAGGCATTTTTTCCAAAGAAGATATATAGATGGCCAACAGGTACATGAAAAGATATGTATAATTAAATCATCGGGGACTTGCAAATTAAAACAATGAGATATTATGCCATACTTCTCAGAATGGCAATGATCAAAAAGGCAAAAAATAACAAGTATTGGGCAAGGATGTGGAGAAAAGGGAACCCTCGTGCACTATTGGTGGGAATGTAAATTGGTGAAAGTACTATAGAAAACAGTATTCTTCAAAAAATTAAAAATAGAACACCATATGACCCAGCCATTCTACTTCTGGTTATTTATCCATAGAAAACAAAAAAGTAACACTAAAAGTTATATGCACCCCCATGTTCACTGCATCATTATTAACAATAACCAAGACATGGAAACAACCTAAGTGCCCATCAATGGATGGAAAAATAAATTGTGGTACATGTATATATACATATATATTTATGGCATATTATTCTGCCATAAAAAAGAATCTTGCCATTTGTGACAGTATGGATAAAACTTATGGGCATTATGCTAAATGAAATAAGTCAGTAAAACAAATACAGTATCTCTCTTACATGTGCAATCTAAAAAGAAAAAAAAAAAAACAAAATAAAAGCCTCAAGCTCAGATACAGAGAAGAAATTGGTGGTTGCTAGAGGTGAGGAGGTGGGTATAAATGTGGGTGAAATCAAGAGGGGAAAAAAGATTTCACTATACCCGAGCCTTGGGTGGGTTTATGTGGAAATACAAGACACAATTGAGGCAGGTAATAAAGCAAGAAGACAATCAGGATTGACTAGAGATCTCTATGTGGAAGAATAGCTTTTTATCCTTATCTCCACCTAGGAAAGTCCAACAGCTACGTCCCAGGTGAAATATTGATTCTTCCCAAAGACTGTGAATATCCTCAGAGAAAAGACTTTTTCCCTCTCCCCCATAATCTGGCAATTAAATAATGACCAGCAAAATGGTAAAGTCCACTATTTGATAAAACCTACCAAAGTCAGCATAGATCCCCATCAGTTTTTATTGACTCACTATTAAATATGAATGCACAAAGACTCACGGATATTTGAAAAAAGACTACACCTCAAAAGTGAGGAGCTAAGATAAGCAAACAGAAACAATAATCCTAAAGGAAACAGAAAATTCAGGAAAAAATGCTTTAAAAGAGAGCTCTACTTACTTTCCTTAGAGATATTTTCAAAAATTACATCCATAAAAAGAGCAGGATGATATAAAAAGGAAACATGTATCAAAAAGGAATTCTTAGACATTGAAATGATTCTTACAATAAAAATTTTCAATAGAGGGACATGGAAGAAAAGTAAATTTTTTTGAGGAGCAAAAAGACAAAGAGTGGGAAATTTTTAAAAATTACGAAAGATCAGTCAAGGTTCAAAATCCAACTACAAAGAAATCTAGAATTAAAGAATAGCAAAAACAAAGGGGAGAAAAGTATTTACACAAACACACACATACCCAAAAGAATATCTCAAGCCTGAAAGCATGGAGCTCCAGATTTCAAGGGCTTAATAAGTATTCAGCACATTGCTAGGTCCATAGTGAAATATTAAAGCACACACACATATCTTCTCTGATGTACACACACACACACACACACCACCTACAAAGTATTGATAATGTTACTGGCAACAAATTCTTAATAAAAAAAAAAAAACAGCAGAGCAAAAACTTACTTGAGGTACACCAGCAAAACAAGAAAGTACTCCAGTCAAGCTACAGTATCTAGTAGCTTGACACAGAATCCAGTTAAATGGTGTTGTCACCTCTCAAGAGCACAACTGAGACTCAGAGAAGGGTAGAACAAGAGAGAGTTGCTTTTCATCATAACCTTTTTTTATAACAATTTTTTTGACATGTACAAGTATTACTTTGACAAAAACTTAAATTTTTTTTCAGGTAGCACATGTACATTAAATTAGAGATATTAGAAATAAGAAAAAAAAGAAGAGGGACATCCATAGCTTCACCATCTGAAACCCAAACATTGTTAAAATTTTTGGTCTATAGTATTCCAGCCTTTTTAAAAATACAATGTTTTAAAAAATTAAAAAACCAACAGAGATGTGGTTGTACTGTATATGTAATATTACTGACTTTCTCACATAAACTTTTTTTCTTATAGTTACATATACTTTGTAAAAACTTTAAATGACTGCAAGTATTTTACAATTCGATTTTTATCTAATCTCTAGGAATTGTTTATAATTTCTGATCTTTTAGAAAATACTACAGTAAATATTTTGCCATAAAAATGGAAGTAATCTTTGTCAGTCAGCCTGACTCCACCTGAGTGTGATTTATATTTAATCAGGCTCCCCAAGCTTTCCAGGTTCTCTGCTGTAGGACCTGTCATTGTAGTTGTGGTCTCCACATCTCTGATAAGCACCAAACCCTCCTGACCTCAAAGATCACGGTTCCTTCTTTTAGTAACAGTGTTTAAACTTACAAAGTGCAAGGCATTTCTGGGAAGCAGCATTTACAGCTTGCTCAGGACCCCGGAAACAGTCATCTTGAATGCTCAGTAAACTTTGCTGCAGCTAACAGAAAAAGGACTGCTGAAATCTAATGAAAGCTGAGCTAGATAATAAAGTAATCCTCATCTTACAACCTCTCATTTTAGGATAAAACTGCAGATACTTCTTTTTGTTTAATGCGATAGAAACTTGAAATTTGCAATCCTGGAGTTCGAAAAACATTTTGTTTCTTATGTCTATTAAGTGTTTCACTGTCAGGATTTAAGAGCTCCATTGGACTAGAGCCCCCAGATGAATAAGATATTGGCTAAAATAAATGTAGCCTGATGCTTATCCAGAAATCCTTTGCCACCCTGGACAAGGACACACAGCCATTAAAAAACAAAAAGTTGTGTTAAGCTACAAATTTAAAGAATTCAGCAGGGTTGTCAGTGCGAAAACAAGGTAGACGGGCTCAAGCTACTGATGTGCAGTTCGTTCATCACAGACCCTCTAACAGTCATGATTAAATCTATTTGCTTGTTTTTTGTTATTTTTTTCTCCTTGTGAGAAAGAAAAGTAAAGTAGAGCGCAGTGCTTAAGCACACAGACTCTGGAGCCAGAGTGCCTGGATTTGAATCCCAGCTCCAATATCTATTAGTTGATACCAATTAACTAATTGGAGCCTCAGCTTCCTTATCTGTAAAATGAAAGCTATAAAATCTACCTCGTAGGGTTGCTAAAAGGATTGAATAAATGAGTATTTGTAAAGCATTTAGGAAACTACCTGGCATGTAGCAAGCATTATACTAGTTTTTGTTAAATAAGAAATGTAACTCAATTGCTATCTGATAACACATTTTGCTTGCAGGGGGCAGAATGAGCACTAAAGGATGAAATTATTCAAATCCTAAAACTCGGGAGTTCATTTAGCCAGCTAAAGATGCTTCGAAAAGTTACCCATAATAAAACTTTCAAAAATAGCTATTAGGGATAAAAAACAAAACAAAACAATAACAAAAAACACTGAACAAGACGACAAATATTTCATTATAAATACTGAATTTCCAGCATGAAACTGTATTATTCACACTCTCCCCCAATCCCTTGGAATTCCTTTTCAGGGTTTAAATATTAATAGGAACATGTATTTGTAATATATTTGTAAAGAGCACAAACAAAACAATACATTTTAAGAAACCAGCTCAATATTTTCCGTTTTGTGAATTTCAAACAGCTCAGGCAATTTCCAGAACCATTCTTTTCTAGATGAGAAAGAATTCTCAAAATTGTCAGAACCTGAGGGCATGTGAAGAATTTTTCATAGTGGGCATGACTCAGCCTGTCAGGGGTCTCTCTGGAACCTGATGTGCCAGCCTAGCTCTGGCCAGAACACAGACTAAGGTATGCATAGCCAAAACAGTTCTCAGAGTGCCAGAGAGTCTGTATTCTAATATGACCAAATAAAGATACAACCAATATCCTAGATATGCTCTTCTGTTGTGCCCAAATTTTTTTTCTTCCAAATATCCACATCTAAGCTACTAATTGAAGTGTAATTTACCCAGAGCCTAGTGGAAGAATTTCCAAATGTTCTAAGTACAATAGAATATAAAACCTCATCAGTAATCTAAAAGACAATATATGTATACTGAACTATAAGATATCCATGACTAACAAAATCTTTTTATGTGATCTCTTTATGGCTCAGAGATGTTAAAAACAGGACACACACACACACACACACACTTTTGGAAATGCATAATATAAACACATACAACAAAATTATTGCTTTTCTAATCTCACAATCAACACTGCTCACATCCATCAGTTTCTTCCCGCACATCAAAATTTCTGAGTCACTGGCATTCAAATGTTCATAATTATGCTTTCCACCTTTTCTGCAACTTTTTTTCTGTAGGCTGTACTAGGTGGTCAGCCTTAACACCATACCTTGTTTATTCATGGCTAAAAGACTTTTCTTTAGTGGTTATTCTTTTTGTGTAGAAGGCTCACTTGATTTAGAAACCCAAATCAAGCCAAATCAAAGTATATTGCTTTCCATCGACTGCTCCAACTCTCTTCCTTCTTTGCTGAACTGCTATTGCACTATCTGTACCACAGTCATATGTCTTACTCTGTTCTCTAATTGTTTCACGGGCTTTAGTTAAATCCTTTCCAGTTAAACCAAAAATTCCTTGAGAGCAGTCACCGTATCTTCTTCACTGATCATTATAATCTTGAATTAGGGATCTAAATTTCCTTAGATTAGAGAATCTAAGCTTTTCTCCGCATCTGACATTCACTTGGAGAAAGCCAAGGCTGGATAGTATTTGTTTCACAGAAATGGTCAGGTATTAATTGTAAGAGGAAAAGGCTCCCTTTCTATCCATCGAAAATAATTAAGACTTTAATCCATGAAAAAATTTACAAAATACAAGAATTTGAGATTCCAAATTAGGTAACGCTACCTAATTTAATCATGGATTTATACAAATAAATTCAGTGATTTCCAAACAGTACCCTTAAGAATGTGATAAGTTATCTTCTGTCTTAATGTTCAAGATACAAGGATAGCTCTAATCTTAAATTAGAGATCAACGGAATTTTTCTTTCAAAAAATGAGCTTTCTTCTGCAATTCAGAAAGAATGGCATGTGAACTATGTAATTATAAGGAAAAGGAAGCATAATTCATTTCTCTAAATGATGACAAAAATAATAAAAGTTTATCTCTGAGGTTAAAGCACATTCAAGAGTTAAAAGTGAACAAAGGAGTTCTAGGAGATGGCAAGTCACATTTTTAACCCTTCCCCATCACCTGCACATACTATGCATGCACACGTGCACACCACGCACACACACACATCCTCAAGTAGTCCTTGCTGCTTTACCATTTCACCATCTTAGATCTTGTTTCTTCCATATGCGGAATGGACATAACACTTACCATCTTTATGACATTTTCAAAGGAATATAAAAAGTATAAAATAACTTATTAATCGAATATTTGTAAGTCCTTGACCAGCAACAGTATGCAATACTTTAGTTACCCACATTTCCAACTTTCAGTTCTAAACTGGCAATGCTGAGCTGCCTCTCTGCTGCACTTGGGGCACTATATGTCCACGAAAATAAAAGGGATGACATTATGACTTCCAAAAACTATAAGCAGAAAAATAATTTGCTGGTGAAAGATCACAGAGTTCGGTATTTCTCAAATATGCCTGATCAAAAGTAAGTCAGAGTGTCTGCTAAAAAATAGATGGCTGGGATTCTCCTCCAGAAATTCTGACATAGATGATCTCAGGATGAGGCTGAGGGGTTTGAATTAACTAACCAACGCAGATGATTTTTCTGATCAGACATATTTGGGAAACACTGAGGTAACACATTACCAAATCCACAGGAAGTGTTTATAGTTTTAAAAGAACACACAAATGGGAGCATTTGAGATCTTGCTCCCCAGCGTATGTTGTCAGTTTGGCTCAAAAAAACTTTTATAAAATTCTCTAAAAAAATAGGAGAACATGCAAACAACATTTAATTATACTTACTACTACAGAGATGAGGCTTTGGCCCCCTGAAAATTTCTCACTGCCAAGGGCCACAGGGCTTGTTGGGAAGACTTTCCTTGATCTTGGATCAGAGGCCTTAAAGTCAGGCCCTGAGTGAATCTCACACAGGCAGAAAAGAATTAGACCCTTCGTATGAGAAACAGATTTGCAATCTTCCCCCAGCCAGCCATCATCATAGAGGTCAAAGATGACAGCAATACAGGAACTATATACTGAAGGAAATGAAAGAAGGATTATTCTTATGCTCTAAAAGAAAATATAAATTCTTGGGGGGCAAATTCATCCTAAAAATAGAATAAATCTAGTTGCAACAATCATGTTCATATAGTGTCTGGAAAATGCCAGTGATGAATACCTAACTCCAAACAGGTGATTCTCCACCTCTCCTCAACATCAAGCATTTTATTATGGTTTGGATGCCTTCTCTGTAAATGGTAATAGCCAGTACAATCATCTCTGCATATCAAATATCACTTACTCATTCCTTCCTGCCTTTCCTTAGGCTGGACTTGATGATCTTAATTTCTTGGCCACCTCTGAATAAGATAACAGGCCGTAAGACAGCCCACATTTCAGGATAAACAAAAGGAAGGCAATGACAAGAATGTATTTTTACCGTCACCAGCACTTAGTTAAGTTGACCCTAGCACAATGCAACCTGTATTGATGACCTCTTAGAAACAGGAATGCAGCCTTGCTGAGGGAAATCACAAAGGAGAAAGGTAGCGTGATCTGGAGAAAGAAGCACTTGACAGGGAATTATGAGTCCTGTATTTTACTACCAGCAACCTCTGACCACTACTTCATTCCTCAAAATTATCATCCATAGATGTGACATCTTTCTGAGAACGCTTGAAATAATACTATATCTAAAATGAAGATGGGAAAGAAACAGAGAGCCAACCACTATCTAGTGTTTCCAGGCTAATAATGGCAATGCCTTAAACAACACTGCATCTAGCTGCTGACTATTCTGCATTACCTAGAAGATGGGAGTTGTTCAATTAACAATTTGATTTTAAAAAACAAATGGAATAAATGTGTGCATAAAAAAATTAGCCCCCAAACTCTGTGCAAAAATTTCCAGTTTCTCACTTGTTCTCCATTCTTATCAGTATATTCACCACCAACAGACTGTTTCCTGCTGGGAAACATCAGCAAAATGGCAGTTTTCCCTGAGAAAAGACACTAGTCCTATTCACACTTCTGGAGAGCCTTAAATAATGTGAGCTATTTCTAACCAGAAAACTGTTCAGGGGAGGAGAGATAATAATCTGTATCTATCAAAATCTCAATTTACTTCCTGTGCAAAACATTCTTGCTTTGCTTGACAGACAACCTTCACATGACCTAAATCAAAACACCCACTAAATAATGAAAGACATCTTAGTCTCGCCTAACCAACAAATCCCCATGAGTAGAGACCCCATGTCAACAGCTGAAGTAATACCTGATATACATCATTTTATACATGAAGTTTATTAGATATAGCTGAGGGAGGTATAAAAAAGAAATCTTCCGAGGCTTAGGGCACTGGGATGGCAGGTGTGAATCTAAAGA
The DNA here is from genome assembly GCA_003508835.1 of Eonycteris spelaea. Taxonomy (NCBI): domain Eukaryota; kingdom Metazoa; phylum Chordata; class Mammalia; order Chiroptera; family Pteropodidae; genus Eonycteris; species Eonycteris spelaea. The sequence continues at coordinate 5,834,936 of PUFA01000043.1, read as the reverse complement.
CAGCAGGAGCCCAAGCCAGTGAAATGTGTTGTGATCTGCCTACTTCTGCTACAGAGCAGAAGTTATGAAAAGAAAAAACTGCTATTTGGTAGCACCCAGGGCTTGTTCAGGACTCTAGGACTGGCACATTTCTTCTGCCATACAAATGATTAAATATTCTACTCCAGGACTTTTAAAATGGTCTGCCTCTAAACGAATAATAAAATGCTGCCTGGACACCACGCTTATTGATATTTTCTAATCATTTAATATATGTAGAATTTTTACTAAAGAAATACATCTACCTTTTATCATCATAAAGGTCAAGAAAAAATAATTTTACTTCAAAGTTTCTCTATTTTTAAATGAAAGGTTTTCTTCAGTTTAAGAAAATATGTTTATTGCTTTCAGGCAATGGGTAACTAAATACAACCAAAAGTGACATAAATTAATAGCTACACTAACCTATGTTGTTATAGAAGACTATGCTGACTTTTAGAACTTGATTTTTCATAGTCATGCAGCTCTGGAAATAATTATGTGACATTTCATGTGATGACTTCCGCCCATTCAAGTGTTATGAAGTCCAAGGCAGATATTGGGAATAAAGACCTGAGGTGGTTACTACCAAAAAGTAATCATTCACTCACCACTTGGAGTTCCCAGACAATATTACAAGTATGGACATGAGTGTTTTGCTCACACCCTCTAGCCCCCAGCTAAAGTGACCTCCTATGCTGTCTTCTATCCTACCCTCCTTCTCAAAGTCTAGTTCTGGGTATAAGGAATAAAGGCAAACATCAGGTTGTAACCATCTAGAATTTCCACCACACTGAAACTAAATATACTTGGTAGAGAGAATCAAGCCCAATTTAGTTCATCTGCAAAATCATTTCATGCTGAACTACTTAATTATTAATTCTTAGGAGCTAACATGCAAGTGATTAAATATTCTACCTCCAGGTGTTTTAAAGCAGTCTACTTTTAAACATATAGCAAATTATTGGCTACCCATCATGTTTCCTAATTATAAAGTGACTAGATATAGCCATCTAAAATTTTATAATTTTAATCCATTCTCCTACCCTTCATTTTAAGAAGAAAGTTTTTTGGAAGAAGGAATCCATGTATTAATTCATTTTGATGTGGCAATCTACCTCCCATCTGCGTCCCCTGTAATACTTCCACTTGTTTAAAAGAAAGATAAACTGTTCTTTAGAAAGGCCTGGAGCCCTGCTTCTAAACAGGATATCCCAGTTGACTTGGAGTGTAACTAAATGTAAATTGTAATTTTTCATGATTTTTTGTTGAAACCAAATTCTGCTCATAAAACTGTAGACTCCGGTCCTAAAGGAGCTCTTCTTAAAACAGTGTAAAAGTACTCTGAGAGGCAAAATGCCTAAGACTATCAGAGGAGCAGAAACCCCCTAGAATCTTTATAAAAAATTTTATTAGTTTCAAGTATACAGCACATTGGTTAGACATTTATATTGTTTATAAACGATCCCCCTAATTGCTCTTTCTCTGAAACCCCCTAGAATCTTGCCTCCAGTCTGATAAGAGATGTTCCTCCAGTGAATCTCATTGGGGTTCAGTCTCTCCCTGTGTGAGGCAGAAGTGGCAGTGCTTGCCTCTATTCCCTCCTGAGAGAAGACGGTATGTGAAGAGGACAGACTTCATGACCTAGGAAGAACTAAGAGCTGGGGGTATAGAAAGGGGACGTTAATCAAGTTGGTTCAAGATATGAAAATATGAGGCTAAGTGAGAAAAGGAAGATCGTGTTAGAGATTTAGTATTTTAACTATGACTCAAGTTTAAAAAACACTGAAGTTCATTGTCTTTCACATTTTTCTTTCTCTTAATTTCTTATTTTCACTCTCAGTCTCAACAAAGCATTTAAAGAATATGTGCCAGAATGGTAAACTGTTCGAAAGCCTGAAAATGTGGAATTAGCATTGCTCTAATCACTGTTTTCTCCTGCAAAGTTATCTTACATTCTCCAGAATTCCTAGCTGAGTGAAGAAATAATATAAAATGTAATGTGTCAAATCCCCCAATTTCTAATCCTGACTTCAACTCCATATGCAGGACAGGCAGAATACTGGATAACAGAGACAATGGACAGAAAAGTTACTTGTAGGAGTATGGTTTCATTAAGTTTTGATATTGGATATGGTGAAGAAATAAAGGGTGTACAGAGCTGGATCATCCTTTCCAAACATACTACTATTTTACTATATGTAGTAGTTATTTAATTCTAACTCTGACTAGATATACTAGGTATTACTTCGGTCATTGTTTTATAGATGTGAAAACTGAGGCTCAGAAAGCTTAAGTAACTTTTAACAAAACTAGAAAGTGACAGAGCCAAGCTTAAACATTGAACACTGACTCCTGAGTTCAAAAGCTCTAAACTATTTCACCCAGTTCTATCCACTGCTCTTTATACTTTTCCAATTTTTTTTTACCAATTTCTATCAGCTACCCTCTCTTCTTCATATACTGCTGCTTTCATCTTGAAAAAGTCTGTACTGAACCGATATGGAGCCTCCACTTGAATTTGAGAGGCAACATAGTAAAAAGGGGGAAGGAATGGAAAGGGAGCTGGTCCCCATATCAACGGTAGGAAGGGCACAAGGGTCAAACGCTGGGAATGTTATTACCTTGCAAGCATCTTAGCATCTTCCACCAAGAATGTTATGCTGTACATTAAGAAAAGTACAAAGAACTTCACGTGTTTAACATTATGACATAAACATAACATATAAAAAATACCAAATAATGCTTTACTAACATACAGCTAATTAAATCTTAATATTAATTAACAAGAATTATGCAACAATTGTCTAGAACTAGAAAGCAGATTTACTTTTTAGTTTTTCATTATGAATTTAATAGTGGGTACTATAATTGTAAATCACTTAGTTTTTGTTTGTTTGCTTTTCATGCTAGAGCCCTCTTACTTTTAATAGCATATGTATTCTTGCAGAGAAAATTTAGAACACAGAAATACCAGATCATAGATTTCCGAGGCAAAGAGGACAAAATGATCTGAGAGGCTTTAGAAATATCCTGTTTATATCAGGGAGCCATCTAGAGTTCATCATCTAGCAAAAAAATGTAATCACAAATGAAGCATGTGACAGTTATATTAACAGTATTGTTTTAAAATTCCCCAAATGCTATACATTTTTTAAAAATGAAGATCTATATTGCTGATATAGAAAGATGTCTAAGACACATTGCTAAGAAAAACAAAACACAATGCAGATGCAATTTTTTATACTAACATGATAAAGTTCTAAAAGTATTTACTTCAATGAAAATTAAAGACTTTTGCTTTCATTATGAATTATTTTTAATTGTATATTTCACTTAGTTAATCATTTCCTCTTTAAAAGCCTTTCCTAAATTAAGAATTAGGAGATCTCCCTCCACATGTGACAGATTGGAAGGAACTATTTTTCAGGGATATCCAAGACTGGTGATTTATAGATCCCAATGGCTATATGGGGTGGGTCTTTTCTTTCTTTTGGGAAATATTAATAATGATGAATATCCACAGTTAACAAAACACTTCACTAAACATTATTCACTTTAGTATTAACTGTCCATTTTCTCCAATATCTATTCTGTTTTACATAATAATATATCTTAGCTGGGCACAAGATTTCCCAAATTTCCTTGCTAGGAAATTTTTTTTTATACCATCAGATGTTCCAGAAATGACCCACTGGCAGCAAAGCAGATCTAAAGATTAAGATCAACAGGGTGGCTTTCTGTTATTAATGTGTGCTTAAGAGTGGAGGCAAGTCAAGGCAGAAGTCACAAGTCACAAAAGAACACTTAAATTATTTAAAATTTCTTAAATAAATGTGTTTTTTTGTTTTGTTTTGTTTTTGTTTTTCCTATGAGGAGCCAAGTGATAGAGAAGGCAAGATAGGAGTTAAGGGGAACATGGAACATTTCTGCTCCACTTTGTTCTCCACTTTTCTTGCTCTTACAAGAAAAAGGGGTAGGCTTGAAACCCAAATTAATAGTTATATAGTCCTTGCCATATCTACTTTAAACCACAATGATTTAACTATTCTTATAAAAAATGACCTGCCAAAAGTCATTAAGTATAGAAAGAATTCAGTTATGCATATAACTTTTATACGGTGCTTACAAATGCTCCATATATTTGGATCCAACGAACCCTAATCCATAATTCCAAAATCCAAAAGCTCTCAGAGCTAAAGTTGCATGTGCTGGGAGGATGGGGCCGTACATGTAAACTCACTGGATGGCAAAACATGACCTGAAGTAATGTATAGCTATTTGTAGTTTTAATTTATTCAACTTAGTGTTACTATTTAGGTTTCATTGCAGAAATATTAATGTGCTTAATTATGAGGTGCTACCTTAGACATAATAATAATACATGGAATGTATTATTTACCTATGAGTTATGTACAATTATTTACTTTTTAAAATATGACAGGTTTTGAAGCACATCTAGTCCCGAGGATTTCAGGTTAGAAAGTGTAGACTAGTATCAATTCAATTATCCTTACCACAACCTATGAGATAGGATCTATTTCGCCAATGAGGAAATTGAGGGTTGAGAAACCTAAGGTGCCCAAGATAAACAAACCAACAACAACAAACAAACAAAAACCTGGTAAGTCTTAAAGCTGGGATTAACTCAAACAATTTAGAGCCTTAACTCTTAACCATATGCTGCTATGTAGCCTTCTCTTTTTACATCACATAGATGAAAGAGGTTTATTTTCTAGCCTTGATTGCCAAAATTATTAATGCAGGACTTGAAAATATGTATCTTTTTAAAACCATAATTAGGCATCAGAAAAAGTACAATAAATATTCTATTTTAAGAAAAAATAAGTTTTGGGCAAACTCATTCCGATATTTTATAAATAAGCAACGCCCACGCAACAGCGCATTGCTTCCGACGAGGGTTGTGGCTAAATGGCAGAGCTTGAAGTGGTTCTGCCACACCTATTCTTGGTATTGAGGTGCCATTGCCAGCAGTATGGACACGGGTGCTTAAACACATACTTTTTTCATTGCTCCTATTATCACACATGAATGTTTCATGGGACAAATTAATACTATGATTCAAAAAAGTTATGGTGGAAAAAAATGGTTGTCACTGCATTGGTGTAGAGAGCTAATCACCAAGTTTTTCTACTGGCTTTATCTGACAACCCCAGTTCAATCACTAATATCACCCCAAAGGCCATCCTCTAACATTCCCCTTCTCCCACTGGAGTTAGTTCAACATATCCCTTACAGGCATCGGGGTTCTCTGGTGCCCTCGCATTCCTGAAAGCTGACATTCTCCAACTCAGCACCAAGATGGCAGCCAGTGCGGCCTGAGAAACCGGAAGTACGACTGCACACCTGGCACAGCTTCCGGCCTCACAGACAGCTATGCGCACCCCCGGGCCTCAGTCGGAGGAAGAGGAAAGCAGGCAGGCTAGATATAGGCCTAAAGAGAACAGACTCCTCTGTTAGCAAAACAGGAAGCATTCCAGGAAGACTCCAGGAATGGGGGGAATGTAATTAAAATGGAGAATGCTGTAATGGCTGCGAAGGTTTACAGAAACCTGATAAAGTGCCATCAAACCCACATTCTGGAGCTGCTAGAACAGATGAGGTGAGGGAGGAAACTTTCGAGGGACAGGAGCGCTAAGAAACTAAGAGCAAAGGTGAAAAAGTCACTAAAATCTGGAGAGGCAGGGAATTAAAAAATGGAAAGTAAATCTAAAATGTTTTCTTTCATATTTTGGTTTAATCATGCCTGTATTACCCAAGGGAACACGTGGCATACGAAAGGTCCAAAAACGTATTGTTTATCGTTGTTATTCAGTCACTACATGCTCTTAGGTCAGAAATTTTCCATGATCTTGTGTACAAGTTTACTTGATTCTCTAAGATACCTAGTACATAGAAGGCAGATTATAAAATATTCCTGATATATTAAGAGGATACAAGAATAAGTTTTAAAAATACTAACAGATAAATCAAACTTTCAAAATAATAGAAATTTTTCCCTTTAGTATTTTTGGAGGGCTCATTTTTCAGCAGATGTAACAGAGAAAGGATGGAAATTAGGCATTATATCAAAAAAGTGAAACACTGGGGAGAGTTGAAGAGATCCGTCACCTTATCCATCTTCCTAGACTACAATCTCTGGAGCATTTCCATTAATGGCCAAGAAACATCCCAGTGCATTGACTGTGTACACCTGTTATTTGTACACCCTTATGACATGAATAATGGTTTCCCCACAATCCATTCTTCTGGACTTTTTTTTTTCCTATCAGCATAATAGTTGTGCCAAGTTGAGATCTGCAATTTTAGCTACTAAAATATTCTGGGTTTTTTTACGGAGGTTAAAAGTCCCCACACAGGCTTTGCTGAAAATCAAGAAGAAACAATGACACACTATACTGCACCAGACCTATGAAAAGCAAGTAAAAGAGAACCATTTCAAACTCAGCTGTGTAGACTGCACACAAATCCCATACTCATGCACCTCAGGCACTCAAAATTATTCTATCCTTATAGTTAGTGTTAAAAATTGACAATTACTAGAAGGAAAGAAAAGAAAATACATGTTGCTGAGGATGTGGAGAAGACGCAACTCATCTGCACTGTCAGTGGGAATGCTAAATGGTGCAGCCACTATGGGAAACAATAGTACGGGAGTTCCTCAAAAAGCCAGCATAGGATTACCATGCGGTGCAGTGATCCCATTTCTGGGTACGTGGCCGAAAACATGAAAGCAGACTATTGAAAAGATGTTTGCACACCTATGTTCACAGCAGCATAATTCACAATAACCACGGTGAAAGCAACCTAAATGCCCATCAACAAAATCAATGGACAGACAAAATGTGGTGTACGTAAACATGCTTACAAAGAAAAAGGATAAAATAAAAACAGATGGCTCAGAAATTTTACAGATTAGAGAACTCTGTTGATTAACTTATTTTACTAAAAGCCACCAGGCTATACTAAATAATCTTTAAATTGTGTTCTAAGACAAACGGACAAATCACTTCCTAAGATTTTTTAAGCAAAGAATTCAATACGAAATTCTTCTGAAGGTAACTTGTTTATCCAAATGGCCTTATCCATAAGGTCAATTTTAATGTTTGTCCTATAAACCTTATGACTTAGGTCAAATTGCTACACATATCATGACAGAGTATATGTAAAGTTCATTATTTATTTACATTCAGAAAACATTAAGTGCCCATGAACAAGGATAGTATGAATTGAACACAATGAACCCATGTCTTTCTTTTTAAAAGAAAACACAAGCAAACCATAAAGGCATGAAAGAATGCAAGGACACCAGCATGCTGTGGCAAACCACATATTCCAGGCTTGGAGAAGCAAGGAAACAGGGTGACATGTGCTGAGAAATCTAATGTCATCCTAAGTGACAGTAATGTTAGATAAAAAAAAAAAAAGTAATAGTGCCAACATGTTCTGCATAGAAGGCTGTGTTGAGAGCACAAAAGTCATCTGAAGACTGGCAGGATGAGCTGAAGACCCAGAGAAGAGCAATCAGGTCAGTAAAGAAATGGAAAACTATGGCATTTAAAAATGTTTGAAGAAAGTAGAGATGTTTAGCCTGAAGGGGGAAAAGCAAGGCTCAAGTAAATTATGTAGTCCCCCAACTAGGCAGAAAGTGACCAAGTCTTAGGAAGGTCCCAAGAGTGTGTAACCACTGGAACAATCCATAGTGAAATGGGCTACCTTGGAGAATAAAGAACACCAGGAAATGTTTAGAGGTTAGGAAAAGTGAAAGAAGGCCTAAGTTGAGAAGGGAGGCTAACGCAGTTAATGTAAGAAAGGACAATTATTTTCTTCAAAAGGAAAAGGGGATAGTTATTGGAAATAACTATTCCAAGTAAGGACTCAAGGAAATGTCAGAAAAATTACTGTTCCCTCCCTGTATTTACCCATATTTCAAAAAATTTTTATATCTTGGATCAATGTATTGCTGACTTAAATAATCTAACCAGAACTTGCTTTTTCTCCCAGTCGCCAACTTATCTTTGAAGTCTCTTCAAGATTATTCTTGATATGGAGTCTTCCCTAACTCATCACCGCCCTCCCCCACCCGCCCCGCAACACACACACAAACACCTCGTGAACATCCCCACGGCAGCTGTTTCTCTCTTCTAAGCTCCCAAGTTATCTATGCATACCACCAATACAGTACTCACTGCCCCACAAGGATTACTGATATGAAAGGAATCTAAATTACAGCAAAAGTCTTTGAATTTATAAAGTCATGTAACATAAAATACTGCTACTACTGAATTACAAAAGGCTATGAATTTATGAAAGAGAATTAATCAAACATCAATGTGCCTAAGAGGTCTCCAGAAATTAGGTATTGTAGCTTAGCACCTTCATAAGGAGTTAGCAACCATTTAAACCAAATGGATATGTGTCTTCTTTGGACACTTGTCCCTCAGAAATGTATTTCATGACCTTTTTCATTTTATGCCATTCAGCCTTGTTTAGATGATAAATTCTTAGAGAATGGAGATATCTTTCCCTGTCCTGCAGAATCCTTAGCAGCTGGTTAAATGGAATTCCATTAACTGCTCCGCAGGAGAAAAATATTTTACCTGGAGAAATAAATTGTGTGTAATAAGGGAGTAATTGTTAAGGTCATCTAATGTAGCTCCTTCATTTTCCAGCTTTAGAAAAGTAAAGTGACTTGTTGGTCCAGACTGTAAAGTTCTTTCACTTTTTGTTTTTAAATTACAAATAAAATGTAGGCTGAATCACCTCAGAGAAGTCACTGCCTTGGCCTAGGACCACCTAAGACTAATGATTGCACAGTTGTTTTGTTCTTGAAATAACTCGTACTTGAAAGGCATCACTTAGATAACATATGTATATGTATACGATGATAAAAATCAGGACATGGAAGTTCTGGGTCCAGTCACTAATAAGTTGATAATTAGAAGACAGCTATCATTTCATGAACTCCTATGTACCAGACAGTTGATACAATCTTATGCATACAATATCTCATATAATCATCTCAATGATCCTGCCGTGGCAGGTATAATTATTGCCAGTTTACAGGACCACATTTCTGGATGTTGGGAAAGGCGTACATAGTAAGAAAGGTGGTATAGTTTACTGCACCTGGCTTAGAAAGCCAGGCCCACCAAGGTTGGAGTCCTAGCACCATCACTCACTGGTTCTGAATGATCAAGGCACACAGAATAGAGAGTATTATGATAACAGGGTAAATTTTAAGAAATGAGGTCTTATTGATTAAGAGTTATTCATAAATCATCACCCTTAAAATTCATAGCAGAATATAATCTTCGATGGAACCTGGTAAATTATTCCAAACTATGTATGACAGCCCTAGAGAGAGAAACCTCACCTCCAAAAACAAAAAGACATTTTAAATTCCAAACATGAGAACTCTATATTTTGCCTCCCTTGTGGCTGTTTATTTTGTATCACAACTAAGTGGCCATTGGAAGAATAAGTTTTTTCAAAGTTCTGGAAAGTCATCTTAAATTAGGCCCCGGAAAGAAATGGAATCTCTTTTAGTAATGACTCTTGTTTTCTTTGAAAGTTCATGTTTGGGTCAGCCAAGTTTTAAACGGTAAAATTATATCGCTGTGTTGTTAGTCAAGTTTGGGGGTGGGGTGGGGGTGAGGCCGCTAGCTATTTGGATCACTGTAGGACAGCTTATCTGGTTTCTATACTGAAAGAAGGATCTATTCTTAAGCAAAAGACATAATCATCTTAGAGAAGCTTGCATTGGATTTTTATTGAATGTTCCACATGGGAAGACTCAAGAAAACTCTAGCTCTCTAAATAAAAGCTGTTTTCAGAGCTTGTGTGATTATTCTCTTGGGTCAATGGAATGTCTAAGCTAAAGGGTTTTTCTTTTGTTTTCCTATGTTGCAATTTAGCCAGATAGAAAACAACTCCATAATTATTTTTTCATTTATTTATTCATTCTTTGCCTTGTTCCAACAAGAATAAAGTGGTGAATAATAACAATAAACTCAAACTATTGCCAAGTTACAAATAAGCTAGAGCTGTACTTGGTTTTATTATAATAGTTATTACCCTGATCTTAAATTTTTAGTCATGTAAACCTTCATACCACACTCTCACACTCTACTGAAGCCAACCTGACGTTAATATTACCATTTTCCTTTCTATAACTACTTTCGTGGAGGTTGTCACCACAGTTACAGGTACGAAAGGGGTGGTTTGTTTGAAAGGCAAAACATGTAAACGACACAGGTTAATGAAATAATTCCTGAAGGATAAGAACATTTCACTCGAGGAAGGATTTAAGTACTCCTTGGCACCAACATCCTCAAAGGACAGAGAAAGAAGTCATGAGAAGTCACTGACCTCTGTGGTCAGTACGGTGCCAGCACCAGATCACCAGAGGGCCTGGAAGAGATTTCTTAAGAGTAAAAAATATAATGCAAATGAGATGCAGGGCTAACTTATCTGCAGTTTTCCATTAACCAAAGACTCACACCATCTCATTAGACAATGAGGTGAAAGAGAGTTTTGACTAGAGAGTCAGTTTATTGAAATAACTATAGAATTACTTTAAATTATATTAATAAGAGATTGGTTCAAAAGTGATTGTTGGAAAAGTAAAATTTAAAAAATTTTAAACTCTTACTTGATACAACAAAACTATAATTAGTAATAAGTATACTGTTCTTTACCATCATCTTACTGTAAGAGATGCAAATGAATGAGAGTAGGCCTTTGCTTATCTTCGAACCACCTCAACTTTATACATTAACAGTAAATCATATCCACACAATTATTCTACTGCACTGTAATCATCTGCTTCACTTTTCATCACTCTCTCCAGGTAAGGGCAACGTTTTGTCTTTAAATTTTAGCCACTTGCACAGTACCTTGCATAAGATAAGCACTTAGTTTATCTTTTTTTGAAATAAATGAACTATAAGAGGTAACTATTTTATACATTCATAGCGCTTTCATCCATATCTACGTAAATAAAGGTGAAGTAGAGCTATAATTTTGGCCTTTAGGAGGAACTACTGAATATGGTATTAGCACATGTCCCTCAAACATGTATGAAAAGATTGTTGCATGCTTACTCCACACTACCCAATAGCTACCAGTAACTCAACCACTATTCTCTTCGGCATGAAAATACCAATAATTTTTCGAATGCTGTCATTACTGAATTTCTGTTCTGGACATGATAGACTTTCTAATATACTTTGGAGAATGACTCACAAGTTATTAAATAACTCATCAAAAGACGGGTTTTCTGGAACATGTGCCCCAAGAAGTACATTTCAGGGATACACACAATGAAGCCTCTTCTTGCTTTCAGCCTTCGACTACTTTGTGTCACATGACAGCAACTTGTTTCTTCTCCGTGTTACAGAGACACGACGGGTACATACTGTGATGGGTATGACTGTCTCCTGTACTGCCGACAGTGGCAAAGAGACGCACGTGATTTCACTTTTTTAAAATTGCCAAATTTATATGTAGATTCTACAACCGTACAGTTAAAACCTAAAATAGTTCTCTATAAATCAAAGTTACTGGGGCTTGGGCATTTAAATTATGTTATTATTTTTTTCTAAAGCACTCTCCCTTTTCACTTTAAAAATAATTTCAAATCAGAAAATGACCTAAGTTTTGAAAAAGGAGACAAGAGCAAAGGTGTACTATTTTTTAAATCATGGGAATCTGGAGATAATTGTACAATTTATTGGACTGCTGAGCTTAGAGACCACGGAGACACCAAGAAGCTGAAATGTGAAAGGAAAGGGCTGCACGCAAGCTGATGGAAGAGATCTTGCAGGGTGATGTGAGGATTCATTTGCTAAGGACGCATTTGAGACCTACTAGAATTGATTAAACTTCGATTTACAAATAACATTATAAACTAGGTTTTATATGTCAGCACCAAAATTTGCAGACACGTATATCAATCGCTGGATGAGGTGGTTAAGGCTTCCAACACGGTCGGTCATTAGCTTAATCGTTTTGTTTTTGTTTTTTGTTTAAAGGGAAAACTAAATACCTTCTAGGAGGACTGGATTTCACCACTTTTAATGTAGGCAAAATCTAGTTATGAAGGCACAAAGGAGATAACTGCCTGAGGAGTCCAGGAAGGCTGTCTGAAAGCAAGCTGTGCGCCTGCGGGCAGGCGCTCCTGCAGAGAGCAGGTGTGTGGGCACTCCGGGCCCCGCCCCCGCCTGCCAGCCACCTGGCCACCCATGTGAAGACTGATGGCACAGACCTGTTCTACACCCATAACACAATGTCATAGGGCAGATACGACATGGGTGTAGAACAGGTTTGTGCCATCACTCTTCTGTCTTGCCTCAGTTTTCTCAGTTGTTAAGGGAGAGAAAGCTAGACTAGGAAAGTTTCTTCTAGTTCTAAAAGAGTATTTTGACTTTTGTAACTTTTGCAGAATGTCTCTATCCTGCCTACATATAAAACACTCCTTTGGTGAAGTTTTTTTCTCACCACCTAAAATTTGTCTTAGAAACAGAAACAAATGCTTTTGTGATTGTTTCTTATGGATTCCTACAAGGCTGAACATTACTTCTGGGGCTGCACGTGGTGGGGACCCCAACACTCTCCAAAGCTTGCTGGGGCTGTTCTGAAAGTAATTCAAAAAACACAAGGTTTTGAACACATTTAAACTATAACATTAAAATAGTGTGCACTGTATTTCTTTAAAGTCATATTCCCACAATACCAAATTCTAAATGGCTCAAAGTCCTCACAAAGATAACAGTTAACATCATACAAAGAAATGGACTGTAGAAAGTGTGTCCTACATCAAACCTCTCAGTGCGCTACAAATATTAGATTGATTTATTTGATCTATGCTGGGATTAACACTTGGAGAATACAGAATAGACTAAATTTCTGTAATTTGAAATAATGTTGTCTCCAATTCTGACTGGATTATGTTGAAGGGTTTTTCATGCACTCAATAATAACACTGCTTAACATGATTAAATATCATGATGGTTAGCACTTGCCGAATATTTTACCGTGTGCCAGGCATAATATGCATTGATCTCTTCTGTGCCCAGAGCCTACAGATGAGGCAAGAGAGCACAGAGACAAAATAATTTCAAGACCAAGTCACAAAATCAGAATATGAATCCTGGTATTCTAATCCCAAGCTCACTTGTTGAAACTCTGGATGGCAAACATCTAGCACTTGACACCATGCTTTGTGATCAGAGATCATTAAGATAAGCACTTGGTTTACAAGCAGGGAGTCTGCCAAAAAATAAAAATAATAATAATAATAATTACAACATGATATGTGTGCTGCAACACAGGCCTTTAAAAATTTCTGTGGCAATGGAGGAGGGAGGCTGCCAGGGGAGTTCAGCAAGGCTTCTACTTGAGCTGGGTACTGAAAGCTGAGCAGGCATTCCTGGGGTGCAGGAAGAATGGAAGGGCAATCCAGGTAGGAACAACATGTGCCAAGGGACATAAAGGTGAGTGAGCTTGGGGAATCCAGTGTGGCAGGAGGAGAGAGAAAGGCAGGGCAGGAATAGCGAGATTTTATAGACCAGCTACTTGGACCCCTTTCTGCATCAGTTCCTATCTGGCTAATGGTGGCTGGAAGGCAGGGCCCACTTGACAGTTGTCTCCTTCAGTAATAACATCTGGTGGAGTTTGAGGGAATGCATTTTCTTTCCTTCTAGGATTCTCTTCCCCTGAGTCAGGAAGATTTTAGCAAATAGTCCTGTGGTGTAAACAAAAATATAAGTATAATAAACTAATCAGTTAGCTGAATCTTAGAGCCAGGCTATCCAAACAGAGGACAACACACAGAAGGAAAGGTCAGTAAACTGGCTCCCAGTGATGAATTGCCACATACTCCGAAGCCTTGGTTTGTGGCCCTTAAGGGGTTATGAACAAAACAGAGCGAATTTTCTGAGGAAAGTGCCCATGGGTTTCACCAGATTCTCTAAGGGATCAGTGACCCCAAAGAAACAACAATCCTTCTTTCAAGCAGGTTTAGAGCCAGACCATGCATCTTATAACACCTGGAGCAACCCCAAGACACAGTAAGCAAAAAAAATCACTGCAAGCAAAATGAGAAAGCCGTGCCATCCCTCCCTCCCTCTTGGGTTCTACTCGAAACTCTGACAAACACTTTAGCTTCAGATTCTGTTCAAAAGGCCTTGAACATTTGAGATATGTTTGCCTAACTTTATTCAGGGTCATATTATGCAAGCCTGCCACTTATTCAGGACTCCAGATGTTCAAGACTTACTGATAAGGTCTAAACCCTCCAATTTGTAATCTCATTCTCCTAAGGAAAAATTTCCCTCTAAATGATGAAAACACTAAGGAAATGCAAGAAGTCAGAGTCACAGTGCAGGTACTTAATTAACTTCTCTGAACTAATATTTAAAAGAAAACTTAAAAAGAAACCACACCTCAGTGAAACTCACTTTAATTTTCTACCACGAGATTAAAAGGATGACTGCCCCTTGAGGAATAATATATCACTGAGGAGTCTGAACACAGGAAACTTTATTTACAGATGGGCAATTTGGCCCCCTGGTGGAACGTAAATATTGATCCAACATCTGTCATCATCATATCTTATGTCACCGGCATTTCACCATATTATAATTCTTCTGTTGTCAGAACAGCAAAACTCTATCATGTTTAACTCTGTGCTGCCATTTTAAAGCAGTGCACAGGTCAAGGGAGTATAGGAAAGAAGGCTTCAAGAACTTGGCATGCTGGAGCACAGTGGTAGTGAAGAACACCATCACTGAAGTCAGCCACTGCCTGTTCAAATGCCTTATTACACTGGAGCTGCATGAGCTCGGCAGGTTACCCTTTCTGCAGCTTCTTCACGTGTAAAATGAGGGCCATAGTTGTACCTCCTCATAGGATCATTATGAGAACTCAGTAAGTTAATGTTTGTAAAGTGTTTAAGTGTCTGGTACCTAGTACGCATTTGCAAATACACTAAGTCTTACCCAAAGGGCTTGGTTAAGGAAACTAGCTATTTCAACAAAATTGAGAAAGAACAAAAGGCATGTTCAATGTGAAATAGCAATTAAAAATAACCACTACGCTACAATAGTTTAACTGACAATGGAATGAAAAATATTTAAAAATCAGGAAATCAAATGAAGTTAAAGAGACATCTTTTGAGCTACTACCTACGCTAGATGTTGGGGATAAAGAAGTCAAAATTATTCTACATACACATTTTTAAACCACAGGTGCAGAGAGTAGGATTTATGCTTATATATACATTGTAATACTTTATTGAGGAACCTAGACTTAACTTTTAAAGGAAGATAGAAACTTCTACAGAAGTAATAAATGGAGTAGAGTTACTATTTAATAATGAGCTAATGCTGTGTGTGTGTTTATTTAAAATAATGCAGGAGTGTCAAATTTTGGAAACACCACAGCTATGTTTCCAAGGACAGAGAGCACAATGATATTGTGACATCAATTGTCTCCTACATACTGTGCCTTAAAATTTACTATAAAGTAAAAATAAGATCTTCCTTTCTCATATTCTGTGCCAGACACTGTGTCACGTGTTTTACATATGTCACCTTATGATTCCATGAAGTAGGCATTACCATCATCATTTTCTTAAAAACAGATGAAGAAACTAAACTAAGGTTTAGAGAGGTTAACGTTAACCCAGCCAGAAAGTGGAAAAGACTATGAACTTAGTTATGAATCCAACATAACCACGTACTTTAAGTAATTGAGTACATTTCCAATGTCACAAAAGCTGGGCTTATTGACTGCTCCATAACCAGTCTCATTCTGTTTTTCCATGATAACTCTCTAGAAGCAGCTTTGCGCTTGTTGAGCACATTTTTAAAATTCCGTTGAAGCATGCTCTCTATAAATATTGCTACAATCCATATACAACCCTATGTTGTAGAGTGTGTTATTCCCAATTGACACAGGAAGAACCAGAGAAATCAAGAACTTGCCCAAACTAACATGGCTAACAAGCGTCAGGGCCAGGTTAGGAAACCAGGACTCAAAACCTACGTGGCTGACTCCAAAGCTGAATATACTGTGAAGAAATCAAAAGCTCGTAAATTTTCTGAATTCAGGTCCAATGGAAAACTTTGTATTCACCATCGTGCCTTTCTTCTCAACTGACCTCTGTGACTTGTCTTTGAAAACCTAAACTAAGATATTCTCTTTCCAGGAAGTCACTGACCCCTGCACCAATTCACTCCACAGATCCTTTGGTCCTAATGGGCATCAGTGGGCCTGAGATAGAAACAGAAAAGAACTAAAAGAGAGAGGGAAGGAAAAGGGGGAAAGAGTATAAGAATAAATGGAAGGGAAGTGGCTAGTTCTCCAACAATAGATTTCCTTCAGCGCCTTGAAGCACCTCCCACACTGGAGAATAAGCAAAGGCCTTCCTCTCAGGCTTCCTCCTTCCAGACCAGTCCTCCTCTGTCACCTCAGAGGCTCAGAGGTAGGTAGCTAGGCAACCAGACCCAACATTCACAAAGAGGAAAGAGGTGCCAAACCCTGCCACATAGGTCTTCAAATGATAAATATACATGAGGTGACAGTACACATGAAGAGATAAGGGAAAAAAGCTGCAGATGTTTGAGGGTCTAGATCTCCTCAAAGAATAAAAAAAGCCCTGGGAAGACACTGGACAGAAAACTGGAAGGCTGGGCTGGGAAACCAGACAGCAAAGCCCATGGCAATCCAGTACCCAGAGTAAAGAGACCGGAAGTGAGGCTGAACAGCTGTCCTATTAACACAGCACTGGAGGTCGAGGGCGTTGACTTCGTAATACACATTCCAACTGCTCCGATGGAGCCAGGTCCTGGCTTGTCAAACTTACTTTGGATAGCTGAATTTAACAGGTAAATGACCTCTACAAAATAAACTGAATTAGAAAAGGGTTTACTACAGTAAATACGATTCCCTGTTTACTCAATCTCCCTAATACAAATAGCAGCCATAAACAAATATTTATTGAAAATGCAACTTTGTTTCAGTAAAACACATTCATTCATTAAGAGAAATTGTGATATTTCTATTTTAAAAGAAGGTACATTTAAGTATTTTCTTATGACTTCTTGGGTGTTGGTTTACATGAGGGAAAAAATGAAGACAATTAGCCCAAAGTGGAAGAATTTTCACAGTCTACTTTCAGGTATGTCGAAGTTTACAGAAACATATATTTGGGTATCTCTTGTACATCGCTAAGTTCCTTCAAAAGGAAGTGCCATGGAACACTCTCATGCCTCAACGCGGCCCAGATTTGTGTATAAAATAACAGTATTTAATCCTACACATCCCAGCCAAATGCTACTGCTTCTAAGAATCTTTTCTCACTTTCCAACCCAGTGATTCCTTTATTTTTATCTGTTATAGCAATTAAGCTTTCCAACCTTGTGTTTAATACTTTCTGTGAATCCCCTGAGGGCATTAGATTTGGCACAAAATAGATACCTAGAAAATTTCTAAAAATTCATCCATGTGATGTTGTGATTTTTAATTTAAGAAAACTAAATATAGTATTATATGATAGTTGTCCTTTAAAAATTCCTTAATGGGAAAGGCAAATATGCACACGCACAAACAATGAAACTGTAGAGGAGTCATGAAAACATCACAAGAAATAATGCCTACACTTTAAGAAATTTACTTAAAAAATGATTGCTGCAGATGTGCTTGTCCAGAAATAAAATTAAGTTAGCCTGGTAGCTGCTGTCTGGTGATAATTTTCATAGTGCCAGGAAGTTGGTGAGTATGTGATTAAGCATGTTTCCGCCCTTAGCTTCACCCATGATGCTATCAGCTTGCTAAACAGAGGTTCTGCAGCTGACCAGCTCACACCACTCAAAAAAAAAAAAAAAAAAAGTAAAACAAAAACTGTCAAATTTTCATACAAGTGATAAATTCTAAATCCCCGCCCATCTGTGTCTCATTCACCTTCTTCACAACAGAGCACAAATTTAAAGCATAGGAGGAAAACAAATTAAAATGAACCATTTTCATAACTTCAAACAGATAAACATTTAGTATTTAAATATTAGATTTAATAAATATATAATTTTCCCCAAAATATGCTATTTTTTAGTGACGAAATGAGAAGTCCCCAATGGAATTTTGCTGAATATTAGAATTACATCCAATCAGTTTAGAAATTACAAACTTCTATACTTCATGAAAAAGGTCCCTAACTCTACAACCTGAAACTGATCATTTCACAGACCTTCAGTCTCCTCAACTAGTTATTTGTCTTTTTCAACTACAATGTTCTACTATTTTAAAATAGTTTTTCTTTCTTTTCTTTTTTTTTTTTTTTTAATATTTTGAAATGGATTTTGATATCTGGTGAGGAAAGTCCCTCTTCACAGTTCTATTTTTTTTAAATTTTCTTGGCATTACATAACACTTATAACTCCTGTTGAATTTTAGAACTAGTTAAGTTCTAAAAATTACTTTGAAATTTTTACTAAAATTATATTTAATTTGTAAATTAACTTGGAGGAAATTGACAGCTTTACAATTCCCATCTAGAAATAGCCTTTATTGTCATTATTGAGGTCTTTTATGTCCTTTAGAATACAGTATTATTCAAGTAGTTCTTGCAAATTTGTCTTTACTGCTACCAAGAATAGTATCTTTTTCATTATTGGTATCTTATTCATCATTTCCAATTGATTAATACTGTTTTCCTATGCTGGTATGTTAAAAAAAAATGTCCTGTGATTTTGTGTTTATCTTATCTGGTCACCTTACTGAAGTTTTATTAGTTCTTTTTTTTTTTTTGATTGATAATTTTGGATTTTCTAAGCAGAAAATCATACTGACAGCAAATGATGACAGTTTGGACTCTCCTAAAAAGACAAGCAAAAGCTAGGGAAATAATTCCAAAATATATAGAGAGTACATACATTAGACAATGTTTATAATATAGAAAGAGTACCTAGAAATTAATAAAGACAACCTAAGAATATAAATTGTCTGAAAACTAAAAACCAGTGAACATATGAAAATGTTAGACTTCATTAATAAGAATACAAATTAAAATGATTAAACGGTTTCCTCTAACCAATGATTGCAAAGATAATATCTAATATTAGAAAAGACATGATGAAATTAACATTCTAAGTAAAATTATAAATTGATTAGTCTCTTTAGAGAGCAATTCAGCCTTATCAAAAAATTAAATGCATATAACTCTTTCATCCAGAAATTCCATTTCCAGGAATCTTTACATTATACTCAAGTTCTAGAGTTAAAGAGTAAATTATAAAATGACATGTGGTTAAAAAAATCCTAACAATTCCTTAAATTGTTCAAGTATACATAGTTCATTTATTCGAATATGTGTAATATATAAACTATATCAATGTACCTATCATAAAGGACACATAAGACAAAACAAAACATTACATTTTCAGTACATGTGTATATACAGTTGAATTCTAATAAGTTAAATGAATAAAATGCAACTCTAACACACTTTGAAATACCAGCACACCTGTGCCCAAAGATGTATATGCAAAGATGCTTCCTGCAACAGAAATAGTAACAGCAAAAATACTAAAAATAACTCAAATAACAGTCACTGGGAAATGATAAATTATATTTGGTACATCCATACAAGGAAATACTAGATATTAAAATATGAGCTACTACTATACATTCTGACATGGAAGACCTAAGATTTATCATCAAGTTAAAATACAAACAGGGAGCAAATCACATGTACTGCATGTAAGAAAACACTTTTATTTGCATCTAAGGGCATAGAAAGGTGCATATTAAACCATTAACTGTGATTACACTTCTGGAACAGGGAGGGGTAAGAGATTGAGGGGGGAATTACATTGTTTGTTGCATATACTCATATATTTTTACATTTTTAAAAATTCCAAGTACTTATTAACAATGGAAAAATGAGAGGCCATGGTATTTATGGTTCCTTGCAACTTTCTAAAAGTTTATAAAAAACAGATTTTTCTGAGCATCTCCATGTTGGTTTCAGTCACTGATAGGAGTTACTTGGTTCTGAGTAGTGAAGATTCTCTGTGAGGTATGGACATGAGAAAGAACAGAAGGCATCTGACAGTTCCAAACATTCTGGTAAAAGCTTAAATATCCAGTCAACGTGATTTATTTTGTTTTGTTTCTATGTGAAAGTAAAATACCTAAATATTTTAACAAACTTTTCCGTGATAACGAACACAAAAGATTCTTAGATTAGGTAAAGGGATCTATCCCTTTCGAAAACAAACTTCCCCCACCAAAAGAAAAACAATAAATGGAAAACATCAGAAGGGCCGAATGAGGGTAAACAGTGGTTCTGTAAGACTGGAGTGCAAAGAACAACCTATTTCCTAGGGCTTAACATTTACACAAACACAGACTCCAGTAATGGAGGGCCTTTTCTACCCTTTATCATTTTGTTTAGTTTATATGGCCAGGATGAGGCAAAACAAACCCAGAGGAAACAGAGGACAAAGTTACTATATGTCCACCTCTTAAGTCACTGGCATTTCCAGAAGCAACACTCTATATCTTTGCTCGCAGATTTCCCAGCTCTGAAAACCTCAGATCGCAATGTAACAATGGAAAGTTACAAAAGGGATTTACTGTGTCACATTAAAATTTAGCTCTATACCTAGTAATTATAAGTATAAAACACAAAACTAAACTGACAAACCTCAGAAGCACTTATTTTAGATGAAGAAATCAGATGTCCTTCCCTCTGTGCATTGTGCTTCCCACACAGTTCTTCCCAGGTGTCACCCTTCAAAGCCCAGCAGAAAAACAAGCTGAAATACTTCACAATTTCCACATGCCAAGCATCGTGCTAGTACACGCACTGCCATCTAATACGCCAAGTATTATTAATTGTGTGGTCCTGGCCCCAGTTTTCCCAAAGGTAGCCATTACAGCCTCCAGCTAAACCCACACCCAGGTCTGCCTTGCCGCCTCCCCATCCCCTTGAAGTGTATTCCCAAAGCCCATTGTCTGGCATAGTTAATCAATAAAAATGCCTGCTGAATAAATGAGATGGCACATTATTAGAGAAGTGAATGGTAAAGAGTCTGAAGGAGAAAGTATCACAATGAGGCTATCTGGCAAAGGGATGCAGTTAAAGGTTTTAAGCAGGAGATTGACAGCATATTTCCATTTTCCGAAAGGTTACATTGGCTGTCTTGAAAAGCAGACTAGAGAGAGGCAAGAAATGTGTTCTCAAGCCGTGTGGCAGTGCAAAAGCTCTGATGTGTGCCTGAGCCAGGACAGGAGCAGGGAAGATGGACAGAAGTCAACGGATTTGAGAGAGATGTGGAAGGTGAATTATTGGGTTTGGTGATGGGCTAGTTAGGTGGGGAAGAGTTGGGCACCTAGATGAAGGGTCACTAGAGATGTGGAACGCCAGAAAGGTCTGAGGGTGAAGATAATGAAATCATCTGGACATGTGAAATTTAAAGTGTACGGAAGATAACCTACCTGAGGTGGTGCAGGAACCTGGATATTTGAATCAAGAATTCAGGAAAGAAAGCATCATCTATGGGAATGCAGGATAATGAGAAATGAAGACACAGGATAGAGGGCTAAGGAATACTAATGTTTAAGGACCAAAGGAAAAAAGATGAAAAAGAGAATGTAAGAAAAAGTTCAGGAAGGTGGGGGCGGGGGGGGGCGGGGAGCAGGAAGTCCATGATATGGAAGCCAAGGAAAGAGAATGTCAAGAATTGGAAAATCTGAAATGTAAAACCTGTCAGTAGTGCGATAACAAGTGATTTTCGTTTTCCTCCTTATGACTCTTCTGTATTTCCTGGGACCCTAGACATATTGTTATTAATGAGGAAGAAAAAAAATTTTTAAGAAAAACTATATAAAATTTCTACTGTTTTGATATCCCCATAAATTAAAGAGCCACAAATAGTCTACTTCCCACAGAGCATGTGTTTTGAGTTTGTTTTCTGGGTCTGCTGATCTATCTGCTCCAGCTTCGTGACCAGTGACACACATCGTCCAGCCTCCTGGCCAAGGTCTGGAGTCCCAAAAGAGCAGGGCTGGCTGGCCTACACACAGATGGTCCAGTGACCTTGGGTTCATCTGCATACTGTTCTAATCAAATGAGCTAACCAGTAACAGAACCTGCCCACTTTGTCCCACTTCCCACCGCTACTAAGGCCAAAGTTCCCCAACTCTGCAACATTTCCTATAAACGAGAGCTTGCCTATAAACATTCACGCAGATACAAGAGGTCCAAGGCTCACCAAAAACATTTGTTCATTACCTCTAAATAGGATTTATGTTTACTTACAAGGTACTTGCCCTGGCAAGCAGAAGTGTATCATTAATGAAAATGGTGGTGGCCCACTGAGCCAGTATGGATAGTGACCAATGACTCAATACCAGTTGTTCTGATGGAACTATAAAAGAAGGGCATGACCAAGATACTTCTAGAGGTCAACGAGATGTAAGAAATAACATTCTAATTTTCTATCCCTCTCTCTCGACCCTGAAAAAACCATTTTGGCATATTTTATGGCATTCACCTTAATAACACCCTTTTTGGAACAGGCTGAGAGTAGCATCATTCTTCTACTTTTTAAATTAACAAACTCAAAATCTAGGAGTCATTTTACTTGACATTAAGGAATCCAGAAAGAGGTGACACAGCTCTTCTTTCAGAGAGACATAGGGAATCAGTTAGAACAATGCAGCCTACTTTAAGAAGCGAGTGGGCTCCAGACCCAACCTCAGGCTTTGGCTGCCTCACTGCCCAAGTGAGGGAGTTGAACAAAAGCACTTTGTAGGTCTCTTCCAGCTCAAAGCAAAAAAAAAAACAAAAAACAAAAACAAAAAAACCCCACAAACCTATGACAGCATAAATCTTTATGTCATTACACTGACAACCAGAGCAGGAGGGAAAGCCTTTAAAAGTGGCTTTCAAATATGTAAATTTTCATGTTTAAATACACTACTGTTTGAAAAACAATGTTTCATGAAACCAAAATGAATAAACTTTGTAATTTATATTAAATATTTGTACATTTTCATTCATTGATTTGAAATATGAAACACTAATTAGAATGTTGTATCTGACATTTCTTAAATATAACCTTTAAAAAAGAATGGACGCGCTTCAAAATAATTCTTGGGACAAGTAGCCTACCTTTCTAGGAAAACAAAATTTAAGAACTTAACATTGGCTGTAATATTTTGTGCAAATTTTACTATACTTGGTTTTCAGGGGGAAAGAATCAGAGATGGGATGCTAAATATAGATGCAATAAAGCTGGAGGAAAAGTACTTGTGAGATGACAGTTACAATGAGCAAAAAAGTGGTATCACCAGTATTAAAATAGGAAATCTGAGCCCATTCTGGGAACACTGTCATGGACTGTCACAGTCATCTAGCCTCACAGACTGGCCCAGCTCCCCAACAGAAGTCCCTAGGCCCCAGGACAGCCTTATAAGGCAACTATGCTCAGAGAGAAGATAAGAACAACACTAAGCACTTAACATTTCCAGAGGCCTCTACAAATATTAACTCATTAATTCTCACAGTATTCTGGAGAGCCAGGCTACTATCAATTCCAAGAGACTAGGGAAGAAAGATACCTAATTACAGTTAATTAAGCAAGGTGTGTAAGGAGCTGGTGGCTCCCCTTGGGTGCCTGATTCAGGGCCAGCCTCACATCAGCTTTCTCAGGAACTGAGTAAACTCTGAGGAAAATTTCCCAACTTTAACAGTAAGTGAAGAACAGACCCCACCCTCCATTTCCCACAGAGCTTCCACAAGATTCCAGTCCTTAGCACGATTAGAACTTTGACTTGAGCAGCCTGGAAAGGGGCCAGATGCCAGCAAGGGTCCGGATCAAGGACATGACACACAGGAGAATGTGAGAATTGCTCTCCCCAAGTTGGTTTCCACTTCCAAAGGGACACCTCCTATCCATCCTTTCACCTTCACAAATAAATGTGGTGATTGTGATCACAGTGCCAGTAAGGGATAAGACAGCAACCTATATTGTTTGCAGTGGAATGGTCTTATTTAAAAAAAAAAAAATCAAGAAAATTAAATGTAATGGCTATTACATAATGTTTATTGAGAATCTATACTGTATGGCACATTGAGGCCAGGCGTTGAAAATACAGGAGTAGCTCTTAGCTTTGTTCACTGATTTATCCCAAACTGCCTACTATATGCCTGACACATAGATATTCAATATGTACATTGAATAAATTATCTTTTTTAAAAATGAAAAATTTTCAATTATCATTTGGTTGGTTTTGGGGGGGGCAGGTAGCAAAAATGTTCTAAAATTAATCATAATGGTTATACAACTCTGTGAATATACCAAAAACTACTGAATTGTATACTTTAAAAGGGTAAACTTTAAGATAGGTGAATTATACCTCAATAAAGTATTTAAAAAGAAAAAAAGGGGCACTATCATTAAACTAGCTGCTGGGTTAGAGGTTAAGGAGAGCCAGGGGGCGGATGGTAGACACCAATTTGGAAATGCCGGGAAGGGCCCAATCATGCAGAGCTTTAAATGTCAGCTATGAAAGCTAGATCTTACCCACTAACTACTAACTCACTCACTCACTCACACTCACTCTCTCTCTCTCTCTCTCTCACTCACTCACTCACACACACACACACACACACACACACGTGTGGACATTGCTCTGCAGTCTTCAGAGCATTTTCATACACATCAGATCCTTTGATCAGAGCCTCCAAATGTCTTCAGGTGCTAGTTGATTTAGGGCAAGAAACACCTTTGCAAGAAGAATCTGCTATTAGTGTTGAATGGACTAAGGATGAGGGAAAGTTAATTGAGGCTCTGAGAGTCTAACAATCCAGACAGGTGAGACGGGAAAGATTAGATTGTGGCAAGAAGTCAAAGGTCAACCAGATTTTCTGAAACTAGACATGTATGTATAATTCCTTGAAAAGGAGTTACTGCTTACTGAGGGCTTAGGCAGGTCTAACGTTTTAATTTCTCTCCCTGTGAAGGTAGCATACTAAGAGGTTCTAAGCTCAAAAGACCTCTTGATCTTCTTGCAAAAATTTCTCTGAATAAAGAGTGCTCCAGACTGGCAGTAAGGTTTCGTGGAAGATAGATTTTTGAAATAACCACCCAGGTTCAAATCCAGGCTTTGCTGTTTATTGTCTATGATCTAAGAGCAACTTACTCAACTCTTGAAGCCTCAGTTCCTCACCTGTACATTAGGAATAATGATGGTTGGTACCTACCTGATAGAGTAATGAGGACTGAAAGAGTTAACACACATTAAGTGATGTGAACAGTGCCTGGAAGAAAGTAAACAAGGGCCCCTTGTTACCCATCAACTATGCTTTTCCCTCATAGCACTTATCAGTTTGCAAGTCTATATTTACTTGTGCTTTTATTTGTTTAATACATACTTCCCTACTACACTGTAAGCTCCCAGAAGGTCAAGGACAATGCCTGTTTGCTGCCCATTGTATCACCAGAGCCTAACACATAGTAAGAGCTTAATATCTTTGGAATGACTATATCACCTAGGAACTATATATTCAGTTTCTATGACTAAGAGCCACTATTACTGATAAACAGCCATGCTATTCTGAATAGGCAGAATGAAGGCACAAAGAAACAAATGCAGTCATGGCTTCATCAGGAAGTAAAAGAGGAAAATGCTTTATTTTCCAGCATGCTAATCAAAATAACTTGTATGGCTTTGCTAGCTTAAAAAAAAAGTTTTCGGGACTGACCTGAAGATTACTCATTGCTGACCACTTGGTTGTGTGTGGGGGATGGGGGGGATGGAGGGAGGGTAGGGGAGCGAAGCAAAGGCTTAGCATATTGGAATAGGCCCTGGTTGGGGAACCAATGACAACGGACAAATAAATTTCTCTAAAATATCCTCAAATCTTTACCATTCACTCAGTTATTCCTTAAAAATTAACAGACAAATAAGGCTTCTCCCTGCCATATACATATGCCGCATTCATTCCTACTTCCAAACCTTTATGATAGCAAAGCTGTCCTACTCTAATTCCCATTTCTTTCTACCTATTTAAATCTTACCAGTTCACTAAGGCCCATCTCATTCTTCCACAAAGCCTGCTTTACTCTCATCCACAGTGCTCTCTCTTTAGATTTCTAAGTCCTGTCTGTATTACACCATGTTAATTTACATAGGAACTCATTTTCCCATTGTTTTCTACATTGACTAGGTCTTTCCAAGTAAGCTGGAAAACTGCTTCTCTGTCAGTACTTCTACATTCTGCCGAATGGCTAAGACAATGCAGGGCTCACAGCCTATATTCAACAAGGACCAATGACTGTACCCCAGGGGCATCATACCTCTTCGCCAATCAATGTTCTCTTCCCCAACTGTTTCACTATCAACCAGAATTTAAAAAAAAAAAAAACTCAAGAAAAGGCCCATTTTTATTTGTAAAAGAGCTTCTAGTTCCTTTGAGTTGAGAAAGGTGCTATGTGCAAAAATTTCATGACCTCAATGGAAATTTACCCTAAAATACTGTTAGATTAACTGCTAAATGAGATGCAAATTCCATTCACATGTAATAGTCAGGATGAGTCGAGACTGAGGTTTCTATTACATCCGCTCATTTCTTAGACTCACACTCTCAGAACATGTGTGTAGGCTTTGTGGAGGGTGTGTGCTCTACAAAAATGTTCTGTTAACAATTAAGGAGGCCTTGAGGGCTGGAGTTAATGGTGATTGCCTAGCCCACATGGGGAGACCTGAGCTCCACTCCTCACCCCAGTGAAAATGCCCCTCTAGGGAGGATGAGAATGCCCTGATGGTTGACGTTCATACTGAGGAATACTCGTGGCAGCTTCTCACTGGAATTCCAGGCCCTCCCCCTCAATTTAGAGGGGAGGATAATGAACATTTTCACCAGTAGATGCACTGCATGGTTCACACCTAATAAAAGACATTGTTGTTTTTAACTGTATCTATAAAAGTTCCTTCCAGGGATGTAACTGGTTGGTTGGCCACCAAAACTTTAAGTCTAAGAGTCTCTGTTCTCACCTGAACAGCAAATCAGCCATGTGACCAGAAAAGTAGAGATAAGACATATCCACCAGTTATGATACATTTTTCCACGATGTAACATCTCTGAAATTGGGATACATCTTAGAATAGTTTATTAGTTCACCTGACAAATGTCGAACTGCCTCAACGAAATTCTGTACATGCACACAGAGTACCCAAGATTTTGGCCTCATCATCAGTTTCTAAGTTTATAGCCAGCAATATATATCAAAGACCTAAAAAACAAGATCACAAAACCAACACTTTTCTTCGTGTTCAATGAACTCAAGAATGACATCTCCAGAAATTATCTGCTAAGCATTTTAGTGCCCACAGCAGTACCTGAAATAATTGGGTGATGTCTTAAAATGGGGTTAAAAAAAAAGGTCAACATGTAACATCCAGGTGTTGTAGAGATCAGACTGGGATATTAATTATGAGTCACAGAAAGAATACAAATGTGAACAACACAGTGAAGAGGCAACCTTTGAGACATTTTAAAACTGCAGTGGCAGGAGAGACAGGAAAATGGGCCGCTGATACTCTTGGTGGGAGTATAAGTTAGTACAGTGTTTCTAGAGAAGATGTGGCAATAAACATCTATCTTAAAAAGAATGTACGCCCTTTGACCCAGAAATTCCACTTCTAAAAGTTTAGGCTAAGGAAATCACTATGGGTGTATACACAGATTTGGCTAAGAGGATGTACAGCACTGTTTATATCTCAAAGCTGGAAACAAGCTAAATGCTCAGCAATATCCACAGGCATGCAAAGATGTTCATAACAGAATGTCAAGTGAAAAAAAAAATCAAATGCAAATATTATAATGTGAATTCATTTGTTAAAATAGAGGTGTGTGTGCACACAAAGAATGTAAAAAATATACACATACAATGGTTTTAGAGAAAGGAATTGTAGAACTGTGTTTTATTTTGTTTTTTTTTTGTTTGTTTTTTTGTTTGGTTTGTTTTTTTGCCTATTTGTATTTTCTGAGAGGGGAGGGAATCGGTGAATTTATCAATTAGAAAAAAACAGATTTTTCTTGAAAAAAACAGTGAAAAAAAAACTTGGACACCATGTGATCCAATTAAGTGAACAAATGGCTTATGAATCTTGGTAGTCTCAATCCTAAAAATCAAATGAATTAGAAATCCAATGGATTTATTAGCACTATTTTTTTTTTTAATCTCTAAAATCGAAGGAATATATTACTATCTTTCTTTTGAGAAATGCTGGGAGAAATGACCCACAGAATTAAGTGTATAAAGGGATTTAAAATATGCAAAAATTCCCAGGAGATAATCTCTGTACACTGTACACTGAAGCTGTGCTCCGGCCCACAGCTAGAAGAGGAAGAACAATTGTCCAATACAACGACAGAAAATTGCATTACTATCCTAGAGCTTCCAATAATGATAAACCACCTCAGGACTGTACAATATGTTTATTTTCTATCCCATCCTTACATGAGAAAATTTCTAATTTGTATGACTACAGATTAATCCATTAGGGGTGGGGAAGAAGGTGAGGTATTTATGGCAAGCTTTCCAAGGAATATGATTGCAATTTCAATTTGGAAAATACAATGCTTATTATGTTCATGGAGATAGTTCGAGAGCACTGGAATTAGTGGGAAGACCCAGATCAAACTGCTGGATTTCTGTGCCTGATCCTCTTGCACTGAGCAGCACCCAAGCTTTGCCTGGGCTGACTTTATCAGTGCGTAAGTCAACCACTTTGTTGTTGACTTCAGGATAAGCTCACACCAATAGGATTCCTCTGTATAAGCATGACCTGATTTATGACAACAGCAATAAGAGCAATTTTCATGTTGACAAAAGGCCTGTGGGTTTTTAGGAAGGAGATGATGAGATAGTTGATGGTTAAAACTTATTGAATGTATATTTGCCAAAACCAGAAACTCAGAATATTCCAAGCCCCATAGAACCTTTGAGTCTTTGCTCCCTCCCCACTGATTTTTAAGATGGAGTCAGCAGGTTGGGTGCACTATGACCAAATGGCAACAGATGCTGGTCTTGCAAAGGGCAAGATGCTCCCCTTTGATCATCTAAGAACATGGAGAGAATGGACAAACATTCCTAATCAGGACATGGTTGATCAGTAGCTGCATGAATGTGAAGAACTACAGAAAAAAGCTGTCCCTCCACTCAATGAAACAAGACATTCTGTTCCCAAATCCATCTAAACCACAAATGAACCTATGTAAAATATGCCAGGTGGGAACACTTGGAAGGCTGGGGCAGATTTTAGTGCCTATATTCATAATTCTAAGGAGCTTAATGTATTTTCATGTTTTCTTAGTAAAAATAAAAGGGATGTTACGTAGATAATAAATGGAAAACAACTGATACTCTAAATGAAAAATATGTCAAATGTATACTGTATATAAGCCTCCAAACTATCTAAATCAATACCTATTTCCATACTTGTAAATAACAGTAACCTTTCTCAAAAGTTTGTCAAAAACGTGAGAAAACTTATCAACACATTAGACACTGGAATTTTCAATAAGAATAATTTTCCCTTGGAAACCTTGGAATTTACAATGATCACATCTCTCAAACAATAGGACACCCTCACTTCCCATTCAAGATATAGAGTCTTCCAGGATGTTTAATGTAGAAACAAAACCCTTTCAGACTAGTATCTGAGTATCAGCTTTAATCTTGTCTCTGCGATTCTGTTAAGTACCCGGTGCTATGAAGTAAGCCACCTCTCTAGCCCCAACATAGTACCCACCATATTTATCAGCAGGCCTTTGTAAAAACAGTTACAATGCAAAGCCTAAAAATAATGGTGCAACGTTTTCTTTCTTTTGAAAAGATGTTTGTCA
The DNA here is from genome assembly GCA_003508835.1 of Eonycteris spelaea. Classification (NCBI taxonomy): domain Eukaryota; kingdom Metazoa; phylum Chordata; class Mammalia; order Chiroptera; family Pteropodidae; genus Eonycteris; species Eonycteris spelaea. Next base: position 5,804,971 of record PUFA01000043.1, on the reverse strand, counting down.
TTTTCAAGTGTTCTGAAAACTAAGTAAACCACAAAACCATTTTCAAAAAAAATGTGTTTCTAATTATTAGTGGGAAGATTTATATTGGGGGTGGGCGGAGTGGTTAGAGGGAATGGTGTGCCTGGAAAAGAAGTTTGTTGGTGCAAGTCAGCAAGAATTTGTAAAGGCAAAATAATTTTGATAAAACATAACTACTTTCCTAGCAATATAAATTAAGGATCCTGCTGTACAAATAGACACCGTGAACAATCACTTCCAAGTGAAGAGAGGGAGGATTCCTAAGCAGAGGCAAAGCCCCACAGTTCTTCACATGGTCCAGCTGTCTAACAGCAATGCCCACGAATCCCGTTAGTCAAGGGGCAGAAGTCCCTCTTACTGTCAGGTTGTCAGTTTAAATTTAGAAAAATGAGGATAGTAGTTAACCCAATCATTCAAACTTCAATTTACTTATGGGGTATTAGCAAAACACAGTGCCCCAACTTTAACTTACAGTGATACAGATCATACAAAGCACTTTCTCCTCCTTCCTTCAATTCTGTATTTCTGCATTTCACTGGTGATGGGGTTTTCAAGCAAAGACTGAAAGCCAAGGTTAAAGCTGAATGTCACATTGGGTATAATCCTGCCCACCGGGGTTCCTTCTTGCCTGTTGGGGGTATGAGCCCACACTCCCCAGAAGAACCTCTGGTGGTTTGGTGGGGGTACTGTCTGGCACAAACACTTGGGAGGGCAGGCTGGTTAGAAATCCTCTTTCCTCCTCTCCCCCATCAGAATGGCTAAGCAGAGATTACATCTCCTAGTTCTGGTTTTCTGCACAACCCTCCTCAAAACACAAAAACTCAGGATGGGCCTTAAAGAATTCTTTTGTTTAGAGAAGGCCATTTCCTGCCATTCACTCACACCCAGACACTCCCAAACCTATTTCTTAAGGAGAGGCATTTTTAGTAAAAAACAAAACAAAACAAAACAAAACAAAACAAATTTCAGGCTTAAAGCTATCCCCCAACCCAGACAGCCTATTTCTCTGTCCCAGATGTCTGTAGGCTGGTGTGCCACCACTGCACTGTGTATTACCACGGGGGAATGGAAAGTGGAATAAGTGGAAAAATGAGAGTGCAGTTACAGTTCTTTTAATGCACACCAGGCCTTGTCTGTCCAATCCTTACATTTTAGTTAAGGAAACAGAAGCTTAAATGACCTGTCAAAGATGAGCAGCTTATATGACTTGTCCCAGGGTCCCTAAAGAAAATAAGAGATAAGAATAAACTGAAGACTACTGATGATTTGGCCAAGAACTAACAAGGATTTATGTACCATTGGGGCAGATCAGAGTTTGGTGTCGCCCCAAAGATAGCGGGGAGAAAGAGGGATAACAATGCACAGACGTGTACGTTAGCATTTTTCCTTGGTTCTTCCTCAAATAATGCACGCAGTGAAGAATCACAGGTCATTGAGATTTAATAGTTTTATTAAAAGTATGTTTTAGAAATACAAAGTATGCCTCCAAGGAGGCACGTGGTCCCAGCACTGTAACCAACACAAAGGGGCTAAAATGGCTACAAAAGGGTAAAAAGACTACCAAAAAGAAAACCAACCCAGAAGGGCAAAAAAGGCCCAGAAGTGGGCGTGTCTGCCTTACATTTGGGCCATGATGGGTGGTTCCAAAGGCATTCCTAGGTGACTGGCAAGTGAGGTCATTTTGATTGACACTAGGCAATAACTTCGCCTAGTGTATGTGCGTACCCAGAATTCTACTGCTATTGGGGTATTCTCTGGGTGGTCTCTAGGCTGGGCCCCTATTCCTTTGTTCTCCCTTGCTGCTCATGTCAGACTAGCTACCTAACAGTTCTAAGACTATCAGACAATGGATGATGGTAAAGTTTTAAGGGTTTGCTCAAGGTCAAGTATCATGACATAAATGCCAATGGTCTATATTTTCATGAGTGCATTAGTGTGCTCAACTAGCAGTGGTCCGACGACCAAAGTAATGACTTGACATTTCTTTTATTGTGAAATGTCATCTGTTCTGCTTTACAATATACAGCTTCCGAGTCTGTGAGGCTGACCAGTCGGTATAAATTGTGACTGTGAGGAGCTTCCGTAAGGGTTCACAAAACCCACATTAGACAGTCTCTTGTGGCTACCTATTCAGGTGCTTGAAGGCTGGATTTGTCCAGCTAAAGCTTGCATTATCCTGAGTTACAGGACTTTTTAGTGTGTAGGCAAACAGAGGAAAGCACTTTGAGCTTGAGGCTAGACTAAATCAAAATGACTGAGTGCTAAGTCTATTTCCTAATCAATTCCACCTGGGTTACTAACATTAACCCTTTACAACCCAACAGTCACATCTACAAAGGGAATCAAATTCATCTTGCCCTACTTTTACTTATCACCATACCTGGCCCACATTTTACTCCTGGTTCTGTGGAATTATGTACTAGCTTTCCATTCTAACTGGACAAAGGGAGGGATTCCTTTAAGTGTGAGACTGCCACATAACCCCCAATCCACGCACCCCCCCCCACACACACACACAAGGGATGTATCGCCACCCCAAATTTCTGGCTTAAAAGCATGTGAGAATTGTACTTTGTGATGTAATTAAGTGGGGGATGGGGATCCGGAAAAGATCATTTTGAAGGCAGCAATAATTAAAATTTAATCTGAAAACAACTAGAAAAATTTAGGACCATGCCATGTGTTGTACAGGCTTCGGAGTTTGACAGATTGCTTTTTATTCTAGTCATTTAAAAACAACAAATGTATGGGACAGTTCCAGGCATTGTTCTAGGCACTGGGGGTTACAACACTAAGTAAGACAGAGGTCCCTGTGGCCAGGGACTACATAGTTCAGGAGTGCAAGACATATAAGAACAAGGTAGGTAATGTCAGTGACTCAGAATTACTATGTGGAAAACAAGACAGATGTGATAGTGGTTGGGAGGGTGGGGCTGCTTTAAACTTGGAGGTCAAAGGTCTCTGGGTAACATCTGAAATGAGATCTGAATGAACGGCATGGATGAGGCTGCCCTGTAAACATCTGAGTGTAGGGTTTTCCAGGCAGACAGGATAGCCCGCACAAAGGCCCTGAGGCAGGAACAAGTTTGGCAAGTTGGAGGTAGCTAAATAAGGCCCAAACAGCTGAAGCATAATGAATGAGGCTGTAACTCCAGGCAGATGAGGTAAGAGAGACCAGCAAGGCCCAGATGACATGAATCTCGTAACCACTGGAGAAATTTTAAGCTTCTACCCACCAGCTGTAAGACCTTAGACAAAGTAATCTTCCAAAGCTTCAGTTTTCTTCTCTCAACGTGGGATGATAACACTTTATTTGGTTTGTTGAAGTGCAATGTTTAAAACAGAATAGACATTACTAATTAATTCATTAAGTGGTTAATAAATTAATGTGCAAGATGTATAAATGCTTTTACAAGTCTGATTATATTTGGATATGTACCTGATGTTCAATTCTCTCTCATATTTTCTTAACACATCAAGTAAGACTGAAAAGGAAATTTGGGCAAAGAATGTCTTAGCATTTGCTCTAATAATTCTTTTGCTCATTAATGGGAAAATGTTTGGAGGTCCTGGAAAAGAAATGAGCTTACAAAAGTGGAGAGGGGAGAAGGCCAAATAAGAGCACAGCGATGTGGCCTCGCAGCCACTGACTGGTACTCCAGCACCTCCCATGTGCCTTCTACCGACGAGCAAGGCTCTGACAAGCAATTACGGACATTTTCAGTCCCCTGTCCCTCAGCATCCTTGGACAGGACGGAAGAGTGTGAGTGTGAGAGAGAGAGAGAGAGAGAGAGAGAGAGAGAGAGAGAGAGAGAGAGTGTGTGTGTGTGTGTGTGTGTGTGTGTGTGTGTGCCATCTGTTCCTACCCTACCACAAAACACATCCTGCCAGTTTAGAGGGATACTGTATTTAAACACAGATGCCTCTTTGGAAACTCACACATTTAAGTCCTGTAAATCACACATGCTGGGTAAAGCAATTGCACATTTATAGCACTTCCCCTCTGAGCACAAAGGAAATTCTGGTACTTCTGTAATAAGGTAGCACTTTCTATGCTGTACCTTCTCTCATGAGGCCCAAACTATCCAACCTATAGGCGGGCACAAGAGAAATTTTCACAAAATAGGATCCTGGGGATTCGAGGCAAAAAAAAATTTTTTTAATCTTTAGAATCTCAGGATAATGTTGGCCACCTGCCAACATTATCCACCTGGTGACATAAGTCAGAGTAGAGGAATGCCACATAAAAATCAACTGATAACGATTAATCGAAAGTAGAAATTAGCCTCTAACTTATTTTCATGGCTTGGCGAGATGCACCTCAATTTGAGACTCCCAGATTTCTTATACCTTTGCAAAAACCAAGGGGCTGAGAGGACTGAGCTAGGCTGTTTCAGTATTTCCTCGGAATTTGTTTGTATAACAATACTGTACTATAGCCTGGAAATTGAAACTAATTTTTCTGATGTTATTGGCATTTATTACTGCTATTTCTCCAGTATTCAATATAAGATGCATCATAATGGTTGCAGCAGGGTTAAAACCTGAGAAATACAATTGCAAGTTATTTTCTTAAATTCCTAGACTTTTATTTTTCTTCCTTTACCAGCTGACACTTAGCCATGAGCAGAGAGGCTGCAAACTTAGGAAAGCTCGAAATGAATAAATAGAAAATATGACCCACAGCATAGATGACTTTGGGCTCTGCCAAAGGCTCATTCTACTATTCACCTCCCTCTCCCGATAAAGTCAAAAAAGAACAGAGCAAGTTGGGGAAATTTTCTCTTATAAAAACAGCCTAGCCTGTCCAGGCCGTCTACCTTTACTTTCCAAACCCTTCTACAAATTTTATGATAGCTTGATCTTCCCTTCTAGGTTCAGGGTGGGGAAAAGATAAGTTGGACAAGTGAAAGCCTGGGAATTAACTGCAAATTTTAGAGGAAAACAATTTCCAGAGACTGGATACAAAAGCAAAAAAAAAAAAAAAAAAGTATGAGAAATACTGTATATACCTAGATTTTTCTAAGCCCCCGCATGCAGGCTTTCAAATGGGTAAAGTATACTGAAAACTATTAGGTTATAATTAGGCAGATTATATGTAATACATTTTTATGTTCCTAAAGAGTGCTTTAAAATTTTGCTTCCATTTCCCCCAAGAATTTCCAGGTTTCTGCTCCCCAAACATTTTTTTACATAGATCAAATTTTAAGTAAAATTTCTCTTTTGTTGCCTACACACACAGGTTTCCTAGGAACTAGAGTCCCAATGCCTCGCTTTAATTTTCTGGGCGCTGTCATTAATTACCTTTCCAGTTACTAGCTATATATTCTTGATTTGTTTTGAAAATCATTTACGATCAGACCTCTCCTCTGCATCTCAAACCCAACATCTTCACCTCCTCATTGCCTACTTTTCAGCTTCTTTCAATCTAATTTCTACAAATACAGCCACTATTTAGCTAGTTATCTATAGGAGGATGCCGCCCCCTCAACCTCCAAGAGGCTTCAGAGATGAAAACTGTCTTCTCTCCTGTGCATCTGACAGTCGTCGAGGCCCCTGCACACCCATCACAACATCTCTGGCTCGGTCACCACTGCCAGCCACTGCTTTACTTTGAGAGCAGGACTCGCAAAACCTCTTTCGAGACCCATGGCATCCCCTTCCCCACTGGAAGATCCCAGAATGCCAGGTCTCAGCTGCCCAGCAGCCCAGCTCCCATCCAAGGACAGAGTCAGACTCTCTGGCATGGAGGGCCAGCTCCTCCACCATCTCCCCGCCACTGTTTCCCTCCCTTCCCTTCTCTCCTGCCATGCTTCGCTTGCTCTCCCCAAAAGGGTCTGTTTTAAGCCTCTGTATCTTCATATGGACTAACCTCTCCCCCCACCCCATGGCCTCAACCCTTTCCTCGTCTGGGTAAGTCTAAATTGAGACTTAGTTCAAATGTCACCCTTTTTAAAGCTTAGACTCAGCTCCATCACCTTGTCCTCCCTGCAGTGTTGACCGTTCCCAACACAAACAACTACCTTCGCTTTAACACAGTGCTTTATTATACCTATTTGTTTATACAGGGCCATCACCACCCCACTGGGAACAGCTACCTCGCATAGATCTTGACACTTCCAGGCTTTGCACATGCAGGCCTCATCACTCAATCTCTCAGTGCCTTAGCTGCTCCCCATAAAATGAAGTTCATCATCATGGTGATACCCACATCAGCTGGTCGTGAAGATGAAATAATGTCATAAAGTATTTGGCCAGTACTTAACATATAACAAATACTCAAAAGTTAAACAATTATTTTCTGAGTGAATGGATAAAAGGAGTTTGGTAATATCCTTAGGATCAACTATTCCAGTATTTTCTTTTTTCTGCTATCAGTAAAAATGACACACTGAGCACCTCTATTCTGTAAGCTCAAACATATACCTTCCTCAAGTATGCAGTCAAGCACCACTACCGCCCTGCTTCAAAACACACACACACACCATATTGAACTTGTTTAAAATATTCTCCCAGTATTCTTTAAACAGTCATACCCAAATTATCCCCAGGCATCAAATAAGCTCATCACCATCAGGGAGGACATCCTGATACCAACATAGTATCAATTTAAATACCTGGTCCCACATGGCATCAAGCCTACTGAACCAAGCAGCCACTTTCACTACAGCTATTATTAAGGTTCATTCCCCTCATTCCTTCCCAGGTTTTTTTCTTTGACCAAAGCAAGCACACTGTTCAGAAGGAACATTTGCATTCCCTTTCTCCTACCCCCAGGCAGACACTCAGGTGCCAAATGAAACTGAACACAAACATTCCAAAGTGGCTGTCACAGAACATTTGTTTGGGAACTCAAGGAGCTCTGAGCTCTTCCACCTAACCAAGGCTTCTAGGAGCCCATGTCCGAAAGGTCAAAGCGAGTTCCATAGCAGAAAACAAATTCTAACACTGAAACCCCAAATGCACCTCGGAACAAGTGGGCTGTCAGTGGCTGTAGGATGGACCCGGCAATGCTCACCTGTGCACTCAAATGGAAACTACGGATGACAGGTGGAGGGAGTTAAATTTCCCAGCTGATCCATCATCCATGACTTCTCTAAATCTCCTGTGGACAAGGGACCTCAATAGTAAACAGTGGCTGCTTTTTTACAGCTTACCTATACAACCCATCATCACCAACCCTACCAATAAGGTTATTTCATATGTTTATAAAGTATGCATTTATCAAGAAGTGTGTGTGTGTGAGTGATACTTCCCTGGTGCTGGGGTACTTACTATCTTTGGGTAGCTGTTGAGTATTGAGAATACCATGATGTCATGGATCTTTTTTAAGAAAGATATGGAAGAAGATAATGATTCAAGAGTAAAATGGAGATCACAAAAACTAACATCTACTGGAAAGTAATTTCTTAGGGAGGGGACATTCAGTTGATGGGATCCTGTAAAAATGTAGACTGAAACTTGACTCCTGCCTTGAAAGCAGCTCAAGCTAGACGGAGAGGGAAAGGTAGCTGAAGCAAATTGTTTGCTGAGTAAAGAGGTACACTGAAGCAATCTTGAATGTCAGGTTTAGACTTGTGTGGAGAACAGGAGTACCAAAGGATCTGGGGCCATCAGGAGATCCAGCAGCATGGTATAGGGATGGATTGAGAAAGCATATTAGAAAAGGAAAGCTGCTAAAGGTTACTAACATGAGCCAGGATAAAGAAATGAGATAAACATAAAGGCTACCAGGTACAGAACTGGTCCGATTCCTGCGGCACGGCTTGTGAATAAAATTAAATATAATTAGCCCAATGGTCTATGACACAGATATTTAGTGAATTTAGTGAAATCTTCAAAGCAAAAGATATTTGTTTTTGTTTACGTGTTCATTTCAGAAAATTTAGAAAGTACAGAAAGCATCAGAAAGTAAACAAATAAAAATTATCTGTAATCCACCAGATAACTTTTATTAATTAAAAAATATATTTGTTTATATATATTTAATGAATTGGCATCATATAGTATAAAACTTTCAAATCTGTGCTTTTCATTTAAGTTATAACATTGATAATATCTCAATTAAAATGTAGTCAGACGTTGGAAGAGACAAAATCAGATTCTCCCATACAGCCTTCAGAGAGAGACTAACAATGTTGACACCTTGATTCCAGATTTCTGGCCTCCAGAACTGTGACAGAATGCATTTCCTATTGTTTTCTTTAAAAACATGGCTTTTAATGGCTACATCATATTCTCTTTCAGGAATTATACAATTGTTTACTTAGCAATTTCCCTAAGTTAGACATAGAGTCTTTGTGAATTGTCACTATCATAAGTAACTCTGGAATAACCCTTCCTACAAATAAATCTTTGTGCATGCTCATTATTTCATTAGGGTAACTTCTTAAAAATGAAAGTACTGAATCAAAGGACTTAAAAATTAAAAATATTTTGATAATGCCAAAGTCCTCCAAAAAGCTGCAATAATTTATATCACCATCACAATACATAAGAGTTCCCACTTATTGTCCCATCAACAACACTGAAAATTTTGGCCTCAAAGCAAAAAATATGAACCTGCAAAAATTACATAAAGGCATCTCCAAAAAGAACCCTATCCAAACTACCCAATAAACAAATGCCATTGGAAACAAAGACGACTGCAAGTGAGCATAAGGGTTTATCAGGGAAATTTTAAAACCATTACTGGAAAAATAACAGAACTACAGGTCATATTGCCAGGGGTCTTACGGCATCATTTTACTATGAAGTCAGCACATTTCTACCTAATCCTAATCTATGACTGAAATATAAGTTTATTGTATTAGATCTGATTTGGAATAAGAGACTTCAGATTGGGTTAAATTATATAAAACCATTCTGTACTTTCCCCAAGTCACAATGTAGATTCATCATAGTGCTTGATACAAACCTGAGGTTACCACATCAAATTGAGCTGATACTCTTTCTGTGCTAATTATAAGAAACAATTTTATGGCCTCAATATTTTGGCCAAATTACTAAGCACTTTAAAAGAAGAAATGTGAGGTAAAGATTTCTATCAACTTCGAAAGAATTAACTTTACTACATTATTTCTGCCCATCTTTAAATCAATATTCCAGCACTGTCAAGTTTTTTGCTTTAGCTTTAAGAACAAGAAATTTCAGTCAAAGCAACTTAAGGAGAAATAACTCGAACACCAGCACATCAACAAAATAAAACACCTTTTAAATAATTTGTAATCAGCCTGAAAAGTACCAAATAACACAAATAAAAATAAAACCAAAGTACATATTTACCTGATTTCCAAAAAAAAAAAATTCTATTTTGAAATTTCAGTGACCAAAAATAAATTATTTCTATCTACTAGGTTAAAAAAAAAAAAGCTCAATATTTAAAACCGATAAGACAAGTATGAGTCTATTACTTATATATTTATTAATTTTAATAAAGTCCGGTCACATGCAAACTGCCGAAGGTGTTTTAAGAGAATACTGCCTAGTCCAAAATTAGAAGCAAATTCTAGGAATGATTTTCTTGTAAACTGATGTAATAAATCACCTAATGCCCTATATATAAGCCTCATAAATCTCAGATCCAGTAAAACTTTGACAACCGTTTTTTCTCTATAGGAACAACTTGCTTAGGGACCCACAAGTATAGAGGCCAGAAAGCCAAATGTATTCTTACATAGTTGGCTAGCTAAATCTTAAAATTATTTTTCTTCAAAGTGTTAAATACTATCCAAAGCAGAAGTCTATGTCCTGCCCAAGTTCTCAAAAACTTCCAAACCTAACAAGCTGCAAAAAGTCTCCTAAACCCTAGACTGTTCAATCATACAGTTGGAACCAAATAAGTGTACTACTCAATCTCAGAGTAAGCTTTAGAAGCTCTCAAGCAGAGCCCAAACGTTCTGTAAGATAAAAGAAACTCATTTAAAAAAAAATAGAAAAAACTTGGATTCTGTAATGTGACAGAGAAAGCCTAAATTACCCTGATGATCTATGAAATAAACTATTTTCTCTTAATGATGATTGGACTCGCTCTTCCCTGTCCGTGCAATCACTACCAGAAACTACAAGAAAACACATTTTTCCTCTCATCATTATGTGCATATACATTTTATATGTGTGTGTGCTGTTACTGGAGTCCTCAGCCAAGACTTTTAAATGTGTTTAAGGACAAATTGCTGATCCCTGGGTGGGCAGGAAAAGGGTCCAGTATGGTGGTTTTGTATAATGCTGAGCACATTAATGGGACACACTGAAAACCATATTTATTTTACTTGTGGCTTTTTGAGTTAGACAAAAGAGGTTAGAAGTTTTTCAAAATCAAAACATAAACCCCAGACGGAATTAGGGCAAAATTACCTGGATCATTCAGGCCAACTTACTTTTCCTGAATTTTTAGCAGTATAAAGCCTTTCTCTTTATGGTGTATTTGTTTTGCACACTCCACCTGTACAACTTGGGTTATGAAATCTTCCAAACTGTCCCCTTATTTTTAAAATAACAAGTGTCTTGTTAAAGCTACTGACACTAGCGCCACATGCCATTCCCACCTAAAATCAAACACTGTCAGGGCAACAGCAAAGGTAAAAGGTAGTAACAATATTGGGATCACCTGCATTTCTACTTGGACACAACCTCACACTTCTAGTTAAAGTGACCAGGCAGGCAGATCACAGCTCAGTCCTGGCAGCAGTTAGGGCGAGAAAGGTCAAGCAGAAAAATGTGACTTTTCTCTATTGAATTTTATCATGTCAAGCAGAAAAATGTGACTTTTCTCTATTGAATTTTATCATGTCAAGTAGGTTATGGTTTGGGGACACTCAAACCTCTTTTGCTACCTACGAAAAACAAAAAGAAAAAAGAAAAAAACTTTGGTTTGCCTGATTAACCGTTTCCAAGTTTTCCCAGCAAACAGAGAAAGGTGGTTTTATACAATATAGTCTTACCCTTAGAAGTAAACATGTTGCCAACCTAACAGAAATAGAAAGGTTTCTGAAGCAATTATTACCTTGATGTTAAGTGAATTAGTTAAATACAGCAATTCATAAAAAAGGCAAACCTGTCATCCTTTCTTAAATTGTATTTTAGTGGTAGAGAAAATAAATAGCAAAGAAGCCAACAAGGGTCTAGAAAAAAGTGGAACTTGTAGTTTAAGTCTTCGTCCTCTCTTTGAAAAAGGAAATGTCAATAGTATTCCTTCCCTTGCAGTTAAAACAAAAGGCATGTAAATGACGCTTTTCAAAATAATACTTTATAACAAAAAATGGAAGGTTCCTCAGGGGAGAAGGCAATTTTTGGCTTACTGCAATTCATCCAGAGTGCACTGCCATACAACTGTTTAAAACCTTGTATTAATTTTGCAGGAGACTTCTTAGGTCTCCATCTTCCCAATTTACAAGTGGACAAAGAGCCGAGGGATTATATGTATTAATTAAATCCTCCGCAAAGTTAGTTTCACTATTAGAATTTAGCTTGTACATAACGCAGAATCCCAATAATAATCTCAATGTCCCAATTGCTTTAGAATCAGCTTGCCGTTCTGTTAACTTTATGTTGGGATGCAATACTTGTAAGAATGTTTTATAGGTCACATCTAGACGCATACTTTCTTTCATCTACACATTCTAAAACTCCTTTTAGAATGTCTAAGAACTCAACGAGGTGGGATCTTAAATAGGAGAAAAATATTCTTTCTTGGACTCCAGATAATAACCCTGCAGGAACCGAGCCATTTAACAAGTGTCACAAATATCCTAATGACGGAATTTTGAAACGTGTTTTCAGAAGTCCCCTCCAACACTTACTGAATCGTTTCTACCAGAGGAACGCTTCGCAGCCGCAACATTTTTATCCTTATTGCGGACGCACCACATAAAATTTACCCTCGGAAGTCAGAGTCCTACTAAAATAGGCTCGATGATCATTTGGTGAACTGTACGTAAAGTTTTAAGCTTGGATTCTGCTCCCCAAGTCGCACCGCCCTAAATTTACAAAACCTAATCACCCAGGTTCAGGGTCTTTGACTCATCAGAGAAGAATGCGGCTGAGGAGTTATCTATTAATCCAAAATGCCTCAGCTGGAAACATATTTCACTAAGAACTTAGAAAGTTGAAAGGGAGGGGGCAGGGAACAGAAGATACCCTCTGAGACGAACTTTCCCCGATTTCTTCCTTAAACCACACGTAACCCCCCCCCCCCCAACACACACACACGCAACTTCCAGCGCCGGACACAGAACTAAGTCCTGACCCTGTGGGTCCCAATAATCTGAGGTCACCCAGGAGTCAGCTCTCGATTCCGCTTTTAAAATCTCGGGCAAACAAAGCTGAGCATTATGCTTTCAAAAGTCTCCAAAAAGTCCTCAAGTTACGCAATTTTAGGCACGCACCCACAAAAACACACTCTCCGAAGATACACCCTGCCGGGGCGACAGTCTGGGGCAATTCCCAGCCCCTGGACTGCGGCGCCCCGGCACCAGCGCCCGCGCCCGGCCGGCCGCCCGCACTTGGGGGGAAGCGCGGCTTGGGTCCCGGGTCGCATCCGCCACCGCACAGAGCCACTCAGTCAGTACCTCTTCCTCCTGAAGGTTGGCCTCGTTCGGGGTGTTCTCCTTCTCGGCTTTGACGCCGTTGTTCATCTTCCCGGTCCTCCCTCGCCGGGCAGGGCTGGGCGCGGGGCTGGGCGAGGGCGCGCTCGCCCGCTGTTCCCTTCCCCGGGCGCGGCGGCTGCGGCCGGGGCAGCGGCGTCTGGACTTCGGGCTCCGGGCGACTCAGGAAGTGCGCGAGACCCGGCAGGGCGAGGCGCGGGCGGGCTGAGCAGGGGCCGGAGACAATCGGGACCCGGGCGCGAGACCTGGACAGGGAGGCGGGCTCGAGGGAAGGAAGAAAGGATGGGGCGAGGACGCGCGTCCCAGGAGTGACCCCAGAGAGTTGGGGATGGGGCCGGGTAGGGGCTGGGGGCGGCCGCAGCCCGAGCCTAGCAGCTGCTGGAGGGAGGGGGCGAGGGGCGCCGGGAGAGGCGGAGGCGGAGCAGCGGGGCGCGGCTGGGACACGGGGACCGGCAGAGTCGCTGAGTGCGCGCTCCTGGCAGGCTCTGGGAAGTCCGGGATCCGAGCAGCGCCCTTTCTCTCGCCTTCCTCCCTCCCCGCTCCCCGCTCCCCTCCCTCGCCTCCTCCCTCCGCCCTCCCTGGACGTGGACTGCAGCCTGTCGCCGGCGGGAACGCGACGCGGACCGCGAAGCCCCCGCGGGAGGAGGGGCGGCGCCGAGGGCAGCTGCCCCGCGGCCCAAAGCCGTGCGCGCGAGAGGGACCCCGGGCGGAAGCGCCCGCCCCCGGCTCCCCTGGAGGTCGGAGGGCTGGGGCCGCGCAAGGAGGGGAGGTCAGGCTCTCCCGGGTGCCCTGACCCTGGGGGCCCTGACGGCTGTGCGGGGCCCGAGTGGGCGAACTGGTGCTCGTGAGCATGGAGGAGCCAGACCCTGCCAGTGCGACCACCGAGAAGTGTGATGTGTTACTCCTGTTTGGTGGCTTCTCCCGAGGGATTTACACCCACATCCCTAAGCCTATTCCTCTTTTCTGTACCGGGTGACACCCATTTCTTCCCTTCTAGTTGGCAACTGAAAATGACAGGATGCAAGAACTCCAGTGACATCCGGGGACAGCCCGCGCCCTGCGGGCGTTCTCAGGACGCTGCTTCAATCCCACCTCAAATGCTATGGGGTCCTCCAAAACCCCTGCAGTGTCCCCGCAACGGCCGCCTTGCTCTCCGCTAGGCTCCCCGTGGCCCCTGCTCAGACTCCTCTCACAGTCCTTATCAGATTGTACTGGAATTATGTTTACCTGGCTGTCTTTCTCACTCTTTTGAGAGAGATCCTCCCTGGAAGACAAGACTATACCTTTTAATCAATCCCACGGCTTTTTAAATACTCTACCTGGTATATGCGTAGACGCTCAATAAATATTTGTTGGGTAAAGCAACATTCCTTACTGCACGCCGAAGTGGAGGCCAATACAGATTAACTGCAGAGGGTCAAAGCAGTTTAAAGGAGAAAGGGGCTAGGCATTCTGGGAGGTCAGCGCACGATGCCTTATGCACCAACCACGCAAGGACCACGTGCTTTCCTTTCTTCACCTGTGAAATAGGAGTTTTATTTACCTCCCAGGAGTTCGCTATTAGAGGAGATTATAGTTTGATAGAGCCATAGCACCTAGCACCCATTCTTACCCCGTTTAAATTTACGATACATGGAACCCAACATTATTAAGATAATTTCCACTTTTTCCGCGCCATGGAGAGCTTTTCCACTACTGTATTATTTAAGCTTTCAAACGTGACTGCTACAAGCACATAAATTTAAAACTCCATGTGTAGCAGTAGTCCTCCCTCACTTTCCACCTCCACGAATTCTCTCCCAGCACAGCACCAATCACAATTTCTATTTATTTACTTATTTGCCTGCTCACTGTTTATCTCTTTTTCCCCTCCCTCACCCCACTAGACATTCTTTACCCTATACTGGTTTTAAGTGCCGCTGGGTATGGGTGAGGGTGGCAGTGGGAACTGGAGATAAGACTCCCGCTGTTAGGGAGTTTTAAATGGTGTTGTGGAGACAAGATACCCAAAACAACTCCACGGGAACGGAATCTCAGATCTCGGTTCAAATTGTGGAAAGCAAAGAAAATATCTGCTTTAAGAACATTAAGAAGAGAAAAACAGTAGTGGTACTTGAATTTCACATTGGATTTTTCTTGGTGATTAGGGGTCTGAAGATTTTGATAAAGAGATTTAATTGCTGTCATGTTGCCATTTCTCCCTGTGAGGGGGAAAAAATGTATCCTGGATGAAAATAAACACAGAGTCTATTGAAATTGCAGCTGAAGTTCAGAAGAGGCGAGGGCTGCAATTAATCTGGAAACTTGGACAGCTGTTTCCATTTCCAGTTCCTCTCTTGGTTCTATGAGGAGCCACAAGGGGGCAATGTCTTCCTGAGCAATGGCTAAGTGGTGGTCTTGGGCCCCTGTGCTGACCCACAATGCCACCAGCACTTTACCCTCCTTGGCCTTTCTTGCCTGTCATTGAGTACACTTCATAGAAAAGCACTGTCTTGCTGGAGTCTGGCAAAGGCCCAAGAAAAATGACAGTTGAACTAGTCATTGATGATGGTTCCAGTCAGACTCCGCTTTTAAGTAGGTGGAAGATGCGTAATTCCAGGATTCTGGGAGAACTTCCCCCACCCCCACCCAGGGAAATGTGGCTTAATTCCACACATAGAACCTGATACCTTTGTCTTTAAGCCAAGTCAGGACTTTGTTCATTGTTAAAAGTCAAAAACCTCTGGGATAAAAAAATAATAATAAAAGAATAAGTTCCATGAGTGGAACCTTGTCTCAATTGTTCATTATTATGTTCCCAACACCTAGATAGTGTGTAACACATAGGCACTCACTAATTATTTTTATATACATGAGCACACTCTCTTATCAGTTTTGATTCTTAGGCTCGAATGACATTATCAGGTCCTTCCAAGACCCTGCAGGAAGGACTGAATCAGTGGAGGCATCTCAGGACCGAGAGCCACCACAAGGGCACTAGGCAGATTCATGGTCGCAGTCTTTAGTCACTACTTTGCAGAGGGGGGACCCTAAATAGAGAACTTGTGCAGAATGGGACAACTGATGAGATTTCAAGAAATAAAAAATAAAATCGCACTGCTCAGTACAAGGGCCCAAGACCACCAGGTTAACTGACACAACAGACGGTTGACAACAAAGCAGGGAGATCTAGGATATAGTCAGTGGTGAGATTGAAATTCAGGTGTTTTCAGAAAAAATGTATGGGGATGGGGTAATATGCCAGTAAAAGGAGGACTCCTATTTTGTCCTTTCATTAAGGATGGTTAAGACTTATTTGAAAGAACAATAGAGTCGTGTTGCCAACACAATTCAATGAAAACCTGTAAATTTGGCTATTTATAAAAACATGTGAGTGTGGGAAAAGCATGTGTATCTCTGAGGGCAGAGGGGGGAATGTATGTTCATTCAGGATACAAATGATCTTTATGACCTGTTTACTACATCAAAGAAAGTTTCTAAAGCGAGATATCCTCGGTAGCAATAGTTTCCAGACGCACCAAGAATTATAAGACAACAAAGGGATTTTATATCCTAGAAAAACAGGGCTAATGACCAAGAAACATCTGCTTTCTTTCCTGCCTGCCACCCTACCACATTGCTTCTGGTTTACCAGGTTACATGCTAGATTGATAAGAAAATAGTCTATGCACCTATAGTTTTTATTACTCATTCTATTTCTCTGTGTTCATTTTGAGGTGTGATTTAAGAAATCCAAACCTATAATTGTGTCTTAAATGTTTGTCTCTGGTAATTACAGACGTTAAAAGTCTATTTTGAGGCATGGACTTTGTCTCTATGTTAGCACTGCAGCAGACGGCTGCAGTATCTACCACATGTGTTGTGATTGTTAACTCTTCTTCATCTTCCGCTGGACCTAAAATGTATTTGAGGCCAGAAGCTGTTTTTTGGTTTTTGTCATTCTTAATATTTCTTTCTCTTCTACCCACTCCCACCCATCTCCAGGTCTTCATAATCTTCCCCTGAGTTTATTTATTACTTTTTAACTGTGGCTAAAAATCACACAACACAGTATATACCATCTTGGCCATTTTTAAGTGATGGTTCAGTAGTGTGAAGTATATTCACATTGTTACACAACATCCTCCTGATCTTTACCTCCTAAATACTTCTGAGATTCAATCACTTCCCTCCAATTATTTGTGGAAGCTCACACAGCCGTGTAGAGAGGCTCATGTAGGAGAGAATTACAGCCCCAGCTGAGCATTCAGTGGACAGCCGGAACCAATTGCCAGCCTCGTGAGGGAGTAATCTTGGAAGTGGATAATCCAGCCCTAGTTTAGCCCCAGCTGACGCCACATGAAAGAGAGATGAGCTGTCTTCACTGAGTTGAGCCCAAATTGCAAAATTGTTAGCAAAAAAGTGAATGCTGTTGTTTTAAAACACTAAGTTCTTGGATGATTTATTTTACAGCAATAGATAATTGAAACATATTTGCCTACCTAGACGTGAGATCCTACTGTCACAGAAACCTAAACCTGTGGCAGTGGCTTTGGGATCAGGTGGAAGTTAGAAGCTAGAAGAACTTTCCAGGAATATGCTAGTGAAGAGCATTATTAAAGGACAGTGAAAGTATTGCTATCACAGACTGGAGAAAAGGGAACACCATTTATATACCGAAGAACAATTAGCTAAATTAAGCCTTTGTTACATGAAAGAAAAGATACCTAATGACCACGTAGATCTGGCTAAGGAGATAGTTGGATAGAATGTTGAAAGGGTTGAATGGTTTCTTTTTAGATACTTACGATATAGTACAAGATACATAACATGAGCTAAAAAAAAAAAGGAACTGTTCCATTTTCAATCAGAATTTAGAGGAAACAAAGAAGCCAGGACTTACAGGATTTGAAAGAAAATTAGTTATCATTCCTAGCTTCTCCAGCAAATGTCAAATCTATGGTGATATCATGAAAGTATAGCCTTAGGTGAAGTTCAAGACAAGGGCATAGCTAGAAGACCCTGTAGTAGAAAGCCTCTATGATGACCCCCAATGATCCCTACCTCCTGGTATTCAAGCCCTTGTGTAATCCCCTCCCCTGAGTGTGAGCTGGAACTAATGACTTGCTTTTAATGAATAGAGCATGGCAAAAGTGATGGATATTACTACCAGGTTAGATTACAGAGACCATGGTTCCCAACTTACATACCCTCTCTTGCTCTCTCACGTGCTGCCTTTGATGGAAGCCAGCTGTTATGATGTGAGCTGCCCTATGGAGAGGCCTGTGTAACAAGAAACAATGGAGGCTTCCATCCAAGAGTCAGAAAGGAACGGTGACTTTCAGTGCAGCAACTCACAAGGAAATGCATCCTGCCAATAACCATGTGACTAAGGTTAATAGAGAATCTCCCCTAAGTGTAGCCTTACAGAGACCTATTATGGACCAAAGGTTAAAATCTCTACAAAATTCATATTATAAAGCAATATCCCAATGCAGTACTATTAGGGCTTTGGGGAAGTAGTAAGGTTTAGATGAAGTCGTGAGGGTGGATCCCCAATGATGAGATTAGTGCCCTTATAAGGAAAGAAAGACACCAAAGCTTCCTCTTTCTACCATGTGAGGATACAAGGAGAAGGTGGCCATCCACAAAGCAGGAAGATGGCCCTCACCAAGAAACAAACTGACTGGCACCTTGATTCAGGACTTCCCAACCTCCAGAACTATGAGACATGACTGTCTGTTGTTTAAGGCATCTGGTCTGCGATATTTCATTAATGGTAGCCTGAGTCAACTAAAACAAGACTATAGCCTGGCTGATAATCTTGACTGCAGTCTTCTAGAGACCTTGAGGAAGGGGGACCCAGCTTAGCAGAGCCTTGGATTCCTAACAGAAATTGTGAGATAATCTCAGATTGTTGTTTTAAGCCATTAAGTTTGAGGGTAACTTGTTATACAGCAATAGATAAATTGATACTTTGGAAAGATTAAGATAGTGCCTCATAGATCTTTTCAATAGCAGGGCTTCTAAGAATCTAAATGTCTCCCACAACAGTCTCACACTTGCCTAAGGTAGAGAAAAAATATAAATATGATTATATACTCATCTATATGTGAGATTATTATAAATTGAAGTATAAGAAATTGAGCCTATGGCTATTTAAAATCTCTACTAACTTGCACTACAGTAGAGATTTTTCATAATGAGTAGAGGCCTCTGGATCTTCAACTTTACAGGCAGGGAGCAGGTTGAGAAAGCTACTCATCTACAATTATGGGCCATTTCCAAAAGGGAAGATGACTTAAGATGGAGGAAAGAACCACTGAAATCATTTCTGAAGAGCAGAAGTGGACTGAAGTAAGGAACTGATAGCATTTGACTAGCTGGATTTCAGAATTGCTGTGGATCACTTTCCATGTCCCTCTCATTTTCTCCCCTTTTGGAATGGGAGTATCTATTACAGGTTTTCTGCCTCTGCCTTATCATTAGATATTAGATATATGAGAGACAGATTCTTTGTCTCTTTAGTTCACTGGTCTTCAGATCAAGAGGAAACATGTCCGAGGTGCCATAGTTAAGGAACCGCACCCAAGGAGCCGCATCTACATTTGGATCTTGCTTAGATGCTGATATCCTAGACCAGGGTTGGCAAACGTTTTCTGTATAGCATCAGGTAGTCGATATTTTAGGCTTCGTAGTCACATGTGTGATCTCTCTCTCACATTTTTGGTTTTTCTCATAACCCTGTGAAAATATAAAAACCCTTTTTATCTCAGGGGCTGCACAAAAATAGTCTGCAGGTCAGATTTGGCCCTTATGCTGTGGTTTTTTCACCTCTGTCCTAGACTATGAAATGATGTGTAATGGGATAAGATATTTGGATATCTTAGAGGAAGAAATGGTGTATTTTTCATATGGGGCGGGGGGTAAATGTATTGTTGTGGCCATAGGGTGGATGGTGGTAGTCAGTCTTCAAACGTAGTCCTTCATTACATCACCTTTTTGTACATGCTCACCGCTCTTGCCATTAAGCACTGGAGCTTATATGCCCTTCCCTTGAATCTGAGCTGGGCCTGTTTCTGCTTTGACCAATAGAATGTGTAGGAAATAAAATTCTAGGAATTCTGAGCCCAGGCATTAAAAATTCTGGCAGCTCCTGTGCCCTCCTTCTTGGTACCCAGCTTCTATCTAATGACAAAGCCCAAACGGTCACCCAGAGTGGCCCACATGGAAGAAATTCAAGCCCTACCCTTCTGCCCCTACCCCCCACTTGAGCTACCTGCAACATTCAGCACCAGCAACCAGCCTTGTGAGGTCTTTTATGTTGATCCATCCCAGCTGATATCACGTGGAACAGAGATAAACTGTCTTCTCAGAACACTGCCAAACTGTAAATATACTTGTGAGCAAATAAATGATTATTGTTTTAAGCCACTTATAGTATATGTGA
Source organism: Eonycteris spelaea (assembly GCA_003508835.1). Taxonomy (NCBI): domain Eukaryota; kingdom Metazoa; phylum Chordata; class Mammalia; order Chiroptera; family Pteropodidae; genus Eonycteris; species Eonycteris spelaea. Next base: position 5,784,919 of record PUFA01000043.1, on the reverse strand, counting down.
TTTTAATTTTTACTTCAGAAAAATAATTAACAAATGCTCTGGCCTTTTAGAGAGTCATTTATAAACAAAGGGTTAAACGCTAAATTTAAGCAGTTTAAATGTCTATTGTACTCTAACTAGTCTAGAATGTAGAGGACCTATAAGTGAGTGTTAGGAGGTAAGGCTAAAGATTTAGTTCATTTAGTCATAATTAAAAACTACCATTTAGACAGATATCTTCAGTAGCTAGTAAGGTAGATTTGAGTGAGGCAAGACAGGAGATAAGAAAACATAACTTTGAATGGCTCATGATAAGCAGTGAAAAAAGGATGGAAATGAAAGCCATTTCCAAAAGTGAAGTTACATAATTTGACAAATGATCGACTATAGCAGACAAGGAAAAACAAAGGCATTTGCTGTAACAGCTAGGTTTCAAGGATTTTGTGATGGCCAACTCCAAAAAGAAAAGAAAAAAGATACAGATGTCCAGAGGAGAAAGAAGCCCTGATTGTATGGATAGATGAGGAGTTTAGCATCAAGCATATGAAGTTTGCTAGTGTCAGGATCATGCTTATTGTTGGGAAAATGAGGATGTAGCCCAGAAGAGATAGGAGATAATCCATATATTTGAGTGCCATCTGAACTGAAATCATAGGTGAGCTTTAACAATAACAAGGTGGGAGAATAGAGTCTTAAGAATATCTATGCTTAGGACAAAGAGAAAGACTAGCCAGAAAAGAGGTAGACCAAGCAGTCAGATGTAAGAGAATGTCCACTTTACATTTACGATGATTAGTCATACTCAAGAAAGTGGGTCACTTGTCTCTTCTAAGAGGAGACAAGCACACAAATAAAAGTAATAGCTGCTAGCATCACTAAACAGGGGACCATGCTACAAACTCTACATAGATTGTCACATTTTATTGTTTGCAAATGGCAGATAAAACATAAACATTTTTATCCACTCTGTTCCAAAACCTCTAATAAAAGCACAGAAAGGATTTGTTATTGTCATTATTTTAAGACATAAAATAACAAGGGTAAAGAGAATGAAAGAAAAAAACAGCAATAAAATTTGGGAAGCTGCAAAGCATATAAATAAATACTGAGGAAACTTAATCATGAGCTGGATGGGAGAAAACTGAGAAGCAACCTTACACTGAAGAATCCCCGAAAGACTCAAGCCTTGATAGCAGCTGGCACCTTGAAGTGAGAGTGAAAATGGGACTGTCACCTGGAGGATTGATCCAAAGGAAAGTGGTTTATACCCAGATACCTCTCCACCTACCGCGCCCCACCCCATTTTATTGTTAAATCAACATTTTAAATTACTCTCCTTGTTGGAATAGCCAACAGGAAGAAAATAAGGGCATTTTTTTTTCCTTTTTTTCCTTTATAGGTACTGAATTTACTGATAGGGATTGGAATAACCTTGGGATTTGAGTAAACTTACAATGAGTGACAAAAGGGGAATTAAAAAAAACAACTTCCTATCTTGTGGCTATTATATCTGTACGCATAATAATTAATGTGAAATTTATATGCTTAATTTGTAAATGCCAAGGGGATCATCCTCATCAGGGAAAGTTATAAATAAAAAATATTAATGTTCAGAACTCCCTTTTTTTTTCTTTTGACCTTTTGCCCTATTGACCCCTTCACTCATTTTTACCATCTCTCAACCCCAACCCACCTCTGGCAATCACCAGTCTGTTCTCTGTATTGATGAGTTGTTGTTGTTTTGTTTTAAGATTCTATATATAAGAGAAATTACACAGTGTTTGTTTTCCTCTGTCTGACTTATTTCACTTAGCATAATGCCCTCAAGGTCAATCCATGTCATTACAAATGGTGTTTCATTCTTTTGCAGATGTATAATATTCCATTATATTTATATTTACATATATATATGGTATATGCATTATAATTTCTTTAGCCATTCATTCATCGATAGTTGGTCATTTCTATGCTTTTTTGGAAAAATGTCTATTCAGATCATCTGCCTATTTTTTAAATGTTTTTTTGTTGTTGTTTTTCTATTGAGTTGTATGATTTTTTTTTTCTATGTTTTGGATAGTAGCCCCTTGTCTGATATGTGATTTACAAATGTTTTCTCTCATTTGGTAGATTGCTTTTTCATTTTGCTGATGGTTTCCTTTACTGTTCAGGAGCTTTTTAGTTTGATGTAGTCCCACTTGTTTATTTTTGCTTTTGGTGTCATTACCAGGAAATCAAGCATTTCTTCATTTTTATTAGACATTTATTTCTCTTCATAGAAAAAAGTGTTATCAAATCAGCTTAAGTATAATATAAATATACAAATTTTTAAGAGGCAAAAACCATGACTAATTGGGTAAGACAAGCGTCAGTGCCTGAAAAGTTGCAAAATTAGATCTATGTGTGTGTTTGTATAAATTTAGGATTCCAGTAATCCTAAGCATTACTATAATTTTCACCCTAAGTGACCCACTTTCTTGAGTATGACTAATCATCGTAAATGTAAAGTGGACATTATCTTACTGAAAAGGTTCAAAACTAGTGACTAGATATATTAATCTTGGTCCAGTATGTTCTTTGAAAAGTATGTGTCAACTGGTTTATTAATTGGTTTGTTTTAAATTTGGTTTTTATCAATTTTTAACATATAGTTTAAATGGCATCATTACATACTAATACTCTATACATGTTTTTTCAATTAAATATATTTTATAAACATTTATAGATATAAACATCTATATTAAGACATCTATGTTTTTAAATCTCATCTTTTGAAAGTGTAGATTTCCACTGTGTACACAAGTTCTATATGGATGAACATTTAAGTTGTTTATAGATTTTTAATATTAATGCTGTGGTGAATATCCATACACAAATATCTTTGTACATTGATTGATTATTTCCTTAGGATACATTCTAAAGAAATAACTAGGTTGGACAGTAGAGAAATTTTAAATGTTGGTATTTAGAGTTAGAAAGTTAATACAATTTACATTCACTTCTACAGTGTGTGAGAGTACCCATTTCATTACAGCATTCCCAACACTGGGGGAATCTTATTATCTTTTTATTATTATTTTCTTTTTACCGTTTGACCCCCTTTACCCACTTCTTTCATATTATTCTTTTTAATTTTTGTATCGTAATTATTGGAAGGTCCAACCATCTTTTCCATCCGTTTATAACAATCTGGACTTGCCTATCATGTTTTTGTGCACTTTTCTAGTGAGATGTTTGCCTTTTTCTAACTGATCTTTGAAATTACGCTGATTCTTAGGATACAAAAATGAACGAGAGACACAGACCTTGCTTGCATGGGTTAGATAATTTGTTAAGCAGTGATGATAAAATGGAACATATGCTATAACTGAGGAAGTTCACATTTCTAGGAACTTCATAAATGTGGCAAATACATATCCCAGGTGGTCAGTAGAGGCTTCTAGGAGGATGTGACATTTCACCAAGTCCTAAAGGATGAGCAATAATGGACAGCAAAACCAGAAGTGGTAGGAGTGAAGAGTGTTCCAGTTATAAACCAGGCTGAAGGAAAGAGAGAGGACTTTGTCTGGAGAATTGAGAAAAACTGAAGAATGAAAACAATGGTGAAAGATTAGCCTAGAGAAGTAAAGGCAGGCCAGATTAGTAAGCATTTAAGAACTTCATAAGTTACAGGAAGTAATTTGGACTTTATTCTAAGGTGGTAGTAAAATATACTCATTAGAATATTTTTAGATGAAAGTAACAACAACAAAAGACTTGACTAAAAATGATTTAAACAAGGAAAATATAAAAATTTTACATAATGAGAAGTGTGGTACCTGGGTTGGTTTATTGTTTCACTCTGCCATTCTTAATGCGTGTAATACCTCTCAAGGTCCCATGACATATCCCTTTGTAGTTTCCAAATAGCTGCAGCAATTCCAAGCATCATATCCTTACACAATAATGTTCAATGGCCTGGACAAGGTGGCAGACTCTGTCAACAGGAAGTAAAGTCTTTTCCAGAAACTTCTATCAGAATTCCCTGTCTCCCATTGGCCAGAACCAGATCACATGGGAATCTCTAACTGCACTGAATGTTGGGAAAAATAGTATCTGGCATTTTCATCTTTTGTTATGGGAGATGATATCTATCTGCAAGAAAGAAGGGAACCATAATAGCTATTAGATAGGAAACCAACGGTGTCGTTCTCAGAATTTCAAGGAGTTTGAGCAAACAAGTGATGTAATCAGATTTGCATGTAATATTCTTTCCCTCCAGGTCTTCTCCATCATTTCATTCTTCATGACCCCCATCCTCTACCCTCAACCACCACTTTTCTATCTAGTTCTCTCACTTTTTTTCAAGCTAAATAAACTCATTCTCTACAACATTCTAAAATTCATGACTGTTTGAATTAATTCTAATATAATTCTGATGATACCTACAGCATGTGACATGAACACTTCAGAAAGTGCCTTAGCTGATATTAAAAAATATATATTCTAAAATAACTAACAGTTTGGGTTTCAAGCATGCTCAGGTATGCTTGGTATATTTTATTTTACCCAAAACTTACTTAATATCCATCATTATAATAAGAAAATGATATATTCACTTAGATTGTGTGTCTGGCACATAGTCAATAAATATTTGTAGATGAATAGCTTTTAAGTGAAAAATAGTTTCTAAACTATGCCTTTACTTCACCACCTTTAAAAATATGAGAGCAAGCATATGAATTTTGCTGGAATATTCATTGACTTTTAAAGACTAAATAGTGACAGCCTCATCTGATACTTCCATTATATCTCTCTCTTTATGCCATATTTAAAACATGTGAAAACCATTTTGGGAAGACTTGGCTGAATAAGTCCTATTTTCAACCATGATATAAATCTACTTATTTTCTTTCAAGTTTGATGCCACATTAGGTAAACATTCTGGAAAATGTTAAGTATTTTTTTTTTAAGTGTTATGTGTTCTGAAGCTGTCTGGACTTCTTTTGAGTGCTGATCTTGACTTCTGCTGAGCAGACATGATCAGACTTTTATCACAGATTATGGGCTATAACCTGGTTTGATTCAACACATTTTATCTGCATCTTAAATGTCAGTCTGAACTGAACAGCAGCAGCCAGTCAAGAAATATTAAAGAACATATGTGTGGAGATTATGAAAGAAGGTGTATGCTTCAGCTTCTGTACCATAATCACTAACATTTTAAGTACTTGTTGGTACTTCCATTAAAAGTTAAATGTTTTAAAATGAGTTACATATGAATACTTTATATTAGCTATTATCGAACTAATGAGCTTTTGAGTTATACATGATAAAATATGAACAATGGTTTGATCATGGGTTATTGCTTACATTGATTCGTGATTCTTTTGAGTGAGACTGGTGTCATGGAAATTGCAGCAAATTTAGAGATAGGGCATCTATATTGAGCCCAACCTCTGCCATTTGTAAGTATCAACTTTGGGAAAGGTGCTTCATCTTTAGATGAAGGTTTCCTTATTTGTAAAATTGGACTGGAGAATGGCTTCCATCCTGCTTATAGTCAAGACTATATTAGAGAGTGCACATATTTCTTTTAACAGAAGTACAGACATAAGTTAGGACATAAGTCACCAGTCCCTAAGTTCCTTGACTGATATGCTTACACATGACCACATGAAATAAGTTTGCCTTAAGCAATGTCTCTACAATACAGAATGCATTGCTAAAACATAACCTGCTTCTCTGGAGAGTAACTCAGCTAAGCTAAGGACATGGTGTGCTTCTTCATCTTTATGATGAAATACGAACTTCCTACTAAAACAGGTATCCTTTATTTGAAAAGGTTGAGTAGGATGATTCTCAAAAAAAAAAAAAAAAAAGAAAAGAAAGAAAGAAGGAGCATTCCAGATGGTTAAATTTAGGTCTGAGCCCATTCTGAGAATAGTGTCTGGTCCTAGGTTCACAGTACCATATATAGTACTACATTTTTTATTGAATTTTGAACTGTGTGCAATTTCTTCATTTTAAACTTTTGCTTTCCAATATATAGTTGTTCTTGGGATCGTGGCAATAATCACAGTGACCTTAGTAGGTCTGCCTCCTTTTCTGATTGATCTATTTCTATAATATTTTACTAATTAATACACATTTTTTATTTGCTGAAATATTTTCACTAAAGGCCTATACAAGAAATATTGATATTTTATAGCCACATGAGCCTTCATTTCTTCTTTCATTTAAAGAATATTCTTTCATCTATTTACCATAAAGAAGAAGTTATTTGAGCATTCTGCCCTGCATCTGACTACAAATTCGGGACTCTCCTCACTTTTTTTTTGTTTATAATTTTTCTATTTCTTTTTCTTTTGAAATAATTTCAAACTTATGAAGAAAACTGCAAGAATAGTACAGGGAATTCCCATATACTGTTCACCCAGAGACACCATCAGTTTTCACTGTCTCAATAATGTCTTTTAAAGTAACAGGATCTAATCTAGGGTCACACATTGTTACGTGTGTTTGTGTATTTTGTGTCTCTTTAGTGGTCTTAAATCTAGAATACTTCCTTGGTTATTTTGTAGAATATCCCTCTGACATTTCTTACCTCATGATTAGATTAAGGTTGTGCATTTTTGGCAGAGATGTCACAGAAGTGATGCTGTGCTTTTCTTCCTGCATCCCCATCATATAGCACATGCCGATTTGTCACAAAATAATTGTAATCGTGTCTGATGGTAAAATTACTTTTTTCCCCCTATAAAACTAATCACTATTTTGTGGGAAGAACCTTCGAGCTGTGTAAATATCCTGTTCTCATCCAACTTTCACCTTCTGGTTTTAGCATCAATTGACGTTCCCTACCTGAATTAATTATTACTATGATGATTGACACGTGGCAATTTTCTAATTCCATCACTCCTTTTAAACTTAATAGGTGGCCTTCGACTCTAAGAAAGAATTTTGTCTTCTCTCCATGTGTATATTCATTTGTCCATTTCATCAGTGTAAACTCATAGATTCTTATTCTACTTAATGGAATGTAATCTGTTACCATCATTATTTATTTTGATACTCAAATTGTCCCAGATTTGGTTCAGATTTAGCCTCCCATTCAAGGTGACTCCTGTGTCTTTTTGATATGTCACATCAGTCTATCGGTATTTTCTTACTTTCTGGTACAAGAAGATGCTGTAGACTCATATTGTAGACCCAGACCTAGAATTAGCCATTTCTATGAGGAGCCTTTCAGTGGAGAATTGTATTTAGATATCAAGATCTGGCAATAGGTGTGCTCACTGCTACAAGTCATCTTATTGGACAGAGCTAGGGAATATATAAATGTGTGCACACACACACACTTTTTTGAATATATATGTATATGTATACAAACACATATATTTATTTTTACATCTCTATATTACATCAAGCCCTATAATTCCAATCCAACACACGAAAGCAATTCTAGTTTTTTCCTTTTCCATATTTGTAATTACCATCTCTGACAGTGAGAAACCTGTCTCTCATTATCCTCAGTATATTTTCTTATTGCTCAATTCCCCTGTATATACTCTTCTAATGCCCGCCAGGCTGTCGCCCTGCTTGGCTGCTTTCCTTGTGTAAACTCCAGCCACCTTCCATGCTCAGACCTGCAAAATGACTTTTAAATTAAATTATGAATGAAGAAAGAGAGGAAGAAAGGAAAGAAGATTGTTCATGATTATTAAAAACTTTAATTAACTAAATAAATTTACCATCACTAATATTTAAGGCACCTTTCAATAACACAATAAAAAAGTGGTCAAAGGATATAGAGAGACATTCACTTAAGAAATGTAATGTTTAGGTACTGCACACAATCTAAATGTTCATAAGTAGGGGATTGAATCAATAAATTATATCACACAGTGTAAACCGAGCAACCATTAAATAGGATTCATATAGAGCCTATTTATTAAAGACTTCCATGATATATTACATGAACAAATTATTACAAAATATTACCTATTTTTATCCTATTTTTGTGTGTGTATATGTGTGCATAGAAAAAAGCATAAAAGGTTACAAAGGATAATATTAACACTTTTCCTGAGTCTTACAATAATACATATTATGAGCGGTTCTTAGGAGATATCCTGAAACCTCCCTTTGCCAAACACGTGGGTTCAAATAAACTTTGACTAGCTAGGTCTGTACATCCTTTTCAAGAAAGTAAAACTTCATATGTATTCAAGTAAAGAGAATGTAGGACATTTGTAGAATTCGTAAGAAGTCTTTTGTGAAAAAAGAATACCTGCTTGGTATTAAATAGCTTTATTGGAGAACGGAGACACTCTCCCTCGGTACCCGTGGATGAGGTAACAAAGTTGTTAACCTTGTTGACTGAAGTGGAACTCAAGGATTACTCAATAATGCAGCTAAATGATAAGCATCTTATATGATACCTTCTTGAATGTCTCTGTATTTCCAAACCCCACAATTGTATCCAGCTATCATCGATGAAAATCAGAGATTGTAAAACCTGTGGATTTCAGCTATTTAAGTCTATTACTACTTATAGAACACATTCCTATTTGAAATTTGTCATTAGCTATTATTTTTGACTCAAGATGGTAGACTAACCAATACATTGAAATTCAAGTGTGATTTAATGGAAAGAGTCTTAGAATAAATATAAAGAAACCTGGATTTATGTTTTGTTTCTATCACTAATCCAAGGCTCTGAGAAGTTTTGCTACGGGGAGAACCTCTTAGTATTGTTTAATCTAGTCCCCAAACTAATTTGACCACAAAGCTTTTTTTTTGTTTTTGTTGCCACAAAATATCTACAGATATCTTAGAACTGGTGTTCTGAAGAATAGAATTGGGAAATGCTGCTGACCAACCCATTTTCTAGATGAGGGAACTTGGGTTAAGAGAAGTGAAGATTTGTGCAAGCTCACAGGACTAGTTAGTGGGATAGCTGGGTCTAAAATCCAGGTTTCCCAAATTTTGACAATCCTGTATTCTTTCCATCATACTACACTACAGGTCCTAAGGCTGCTGAAAAACAACAGAAACTTTTTAAAAGTTTTTTATTATAAAATATTTCTATACATATGTTTTTATAACATATGTGGAGTAAAAAAATTATATTAAAATAAACACTCATCACCCAGTTTACCCAGCTTAAGAGGTAGACTATTACCAGAACCTTTGAAGCCCCTATAGGCCTCTCTACCCAATTGTATCACCCTATGTTATCATTCACTTGCTTTTCTTTATAGTTTTAATATATATATATCCCTAAAATATGTTATTCTATTTTGCAAGTTTTGAATCTTTAATTAATGGCATTACTGTAGTATTCTTCTGCAACTTACAAAGTTTTGCTCATTCAGTTTGTGATTCATTCATTTTGATTATATAACTCAGTCATTGTATAGAATTCCATTGTGTAAATATGTCATAATTTATTAATTCCCCTGTCAATTGATATTTGAGTTGTTTCTTTCCCTTTTTATGTTGGTTTATTATAAAAAATGTGCGAATTGTCTTACATGTACACGCAAGTATGAGCACATGTGCTAGTGTTTCTCTAGCTTATAACCTCAGAGGAAAATTGCTGGGTTATAAGACATACCTATCTTTAGTTTTACTAGATAACATGAAGTAGTTGTTCAGTTTACAATTTACATTCTCACCACTAGTGTATGAGGGTTTCCATTATTCCACATCCGTGTAACATTATCTTGTCAGACATTTAAAAAAACCTTATATTATGGAAAATTTCAAACAGGTAAAAGAATTATATTATAAGCCATCCTTCGATTTCAACACTTAACTCACAGCCAATCTTCCATGAGCCATTTTGGAGTACTTTAAAACTAATTCCAGACATGATGACACTTCAACTGTAAAAATTTCAGAGTGAATACTTTTTTTCTTTTTTAAAAAAGACTCTGCCTTTTAAAAATACATACAGTAAAGTGCCCAAATCTTAAGAGTATATAGCTCAGCGAATGATGAATCTTTATACATTCCCACAATTGTAAAACCACCATCCAGATCAAGATCCAGAAGGCAGCTGGCTTCAAGCCAAGAAGAGAGGTCTCACTAGAAACAGAACTTGCCAGCACCTTGATCATGGACTTCTAGCTTTCTCTCTTGATCTGTTCAGGCTGCTACAACAAAATACCACAGACTGGGTGGCTTATAAACAACAGAAATTTATTTCTCCCAGTTCTGGAGGCTGAAAGTCCAAGATTAAAGTGCCAGCATAGTCACATTCTGGTGAGGCCTCTCCCCGTTTCATAGCTTGCGACTTCTTCCTGTGTCCTCACATGGTGGAGCAGGCTAGGGAGCTCTGTGGGGCCTCTTTTATAAAAAACGCTAGTCCTATTTATGAGGACTCCACACTCATGACCTAAGCACCTCCCAAAGGCCCACCTCCTAATTCCATCATCTTTGGGGTTAAATTTCAACTTATGAATTTGGTGGGGACACAAACATTCAGACCGTAGCACTTCTAGAACTGAGAAAATTAATTTGTCGTTCGATCCACCTAGTCTGTGGTATTTTGTTATGGTGGCCCAAGTAGACTAATATACAGAGTCAGGACAAAATGGGCAAGAAGAATCCAGCTATAGCAAGTGGTCTGGCCAAGACTCTTTCCCTCTGTCCAGAGAGTCTGGGGAAGCTGAAGGGACAAAGAACAAAGTAAGAGGAATTATTCTACCCAATATTAAGGCTTATTATATGGCCATAGTAATCAAGATAGTAATCAAGTATTGTCAGAGAGATAGGCATTACAGCAATGGAACAAAATAAAGATGCCAGAAATATGCTCAATTAATTTTTAACAAAGGTACAAAAGCAATTCAATGGAGGAAGGTTAGCCTTTTCAACAAATGGCACTACAACAATTGACTATTTGTAGGCAAACAAACAAACAAACAAACTTGACCTAAACCTTACACCTATACAAAAATTAACTCAAAGTGGATTACTAATTTAATGTAAAATTCAAAACTATAAAATTTTCAGAAATAAAACATGGGAGAAAACCTTTATGATCTAAGTGTCCTTAGACCTGACATGAAAACATGATCCATAAAAGGAAAAGTTTTTTGATAAAGTGGACTTCATCAAAACTGAAAACATTTCCTCTGCAAAAGACCCTGTTAAGAGGATGAAAAGACAAGCCACAAACTAGGAATGAATATTTGCAAACCACATATCTGACAAAGGCCTCATATCTGGAATACATAAAAAAACTCAATAAAATAAAGAACTTGCAAAGTTCAACAGTAAAAAACCAAACAATTAGAAAGTGAGCAAAAGACATGAACAGACATTTCAATGATGAGATATAAAACTGTCAAATAAACACATGAGATGTTTAACATCATTAACACTCAGGGGAATGCAAATTAAAACCAGAATGAGATATCACTACACATTTATCAAGATAGTTAACATTTAAAGTCTCAACACTGAATGCTTGTGAGGATGTAGAGAAACTGGATTACTCATATATTGCTGGTGGGAATATAAAACTGTACAGACAGTCTGGAAAAACAGTTTGACAGTTTCTTATAAAACCAAACATGCAACTACCATATGACCTACCAATTACGTTCTTGGGCATTTATCCCAGAGAAATGAAAACTTATTCACATAAAAACCTGTACATGGACGTTCATAGAAACCTTACTTGTAATAAGCAAAAGCTAGAATCAGTCTAGATGTTCTCCAACAGGTTAATGTTCAGATAAACTGTGGAACATCCATACCGTGGACTGCTACTCATAAAAAATAGAGGAATGAATGTTGATACCCCAGGACAACTTGAATGAATCTCTAGGGAATTATACTTAGTGAAAAAAGCCAGTCCCAAAAGATTGCATACTGTGTGATTTCTTTTATGCACATTTTTTATATGACAAAATTTTAGAATTGGAGGAAAGATGGATGTCAGGGAAAGGAACTTGAGACTGGTCGATGGGTAGGGCAGGAAGGGGGTAGTTGTGGTTTAACGGGGCAACATGAGAGGCGGGGGCCTTGTGGTATTGGATTATTCAGTTTCTTGAGTCTGGTAGGTCTACATGAGGCTACACAGGTGATCAGATTGTAAGCATTTAATAAAGACTCACACATACATGCACATAAATGAATATTAGTAAAACCAGGGAAATTTGAAAAATATCAGTAGATTCTAAGCATGTCAATAGCTTGTGATTTTATTCTATAATCTTGCAAAATGTTACCATTAAGGGAAACTGGATAAAGTATAAGGAATCTTGCTGTATTACTTCCTGGAACCACATGTAAATCTACAATCATTAATAAAAATTTCTATCAAAAATGTTGTCTAAGTACTTAGATACCATAGTCAATAGCAACAGGGATAATTTTGCAATTGCTCAGAAGAATAAATGACACTATACAAACGGAGATAAAGGAATTTGAAGGCAATTAAGAAAAACAAGAAAGAGAGAAGGTATAAAATGCCTGACGGCCCCTCTGAATTTTGGAAGTATGAATAACATACTAAGTTGCTAAAAGAATTGAAATGCCCTTTTCATGTATTGTCTACATTCGATTTCTTACTCTTATTGCAGCTGGTCTATTTGTAGTATAGAGGCATGGAGCTTTGAATCCATCTGGATCTAATTTGATGGAATTCTCTCCATTTTAGGATGGGTATATCTTATCCCCCTGACTTTCAGTGTACAACTCAAGCAATTTTAAACATTTCTGGCAATGATTAATTTACTTTTGATTTGTCATGTGCAATCCTGTAATTTTAGGTTTTCCTTCCAATCTTTTGACTATGTGCTTCTTGACATAAATAGTTTACCTTGAAAATTGTCCAGTGTTTTATAAATGTATCCATATGAGGCATGATCAAACAGTATTGCCTCCTAATTTTCATCTTCCTTGTCAGTGATCAGTCATTTGCCAAAAATTGTTCTTCGATGTTCCTGGATCTCTTGTTTCTACTTCTGAAATTACATGAAAGAACAATGGTTAGAAGCTAACTAGAAATAGCTTTGTAGCAAAGAGACTCCCAGCTTAGTTGCCTTATATGATCTATGGCCTCTTAAAGTATCAGATGCTAGACCCTATCCCATGCTTAATAATAACTAATTTCATCCCATTAACAACTCTGTGAGGTATGTTACTGTTATTGCCCTAATTTTATAGATGAAGAGACTAAAATACAGAAAAGATATGTGACTTGCTCACAGACACACATAGTAAGCCAGGGAGCTGGAATTTGAACTCAGGCAAACTGACTCCAGAATATATTCTCTTAACCTCTAAGCCTCTTATACTTTCTGAATCAGAAGTCTCTAAGGGCTTGGTGTCTGAGTGCTTTCATTTTATAAAATAGAGAATCTCTACAGTGCCAGGCTTTGGGATCTCTAGGTTAAAACTGTTTTGTTGGAGATGCTCAAGAGCTGAGGGAGGTGCTTATGCGCAGGCAGGAGCTAACAGCTTCTTCTTGACTGACCTGATTGTCCAGAAATAGGTATCATCTGTTGTTAAGTGTTTTCCATACATTTTCTCCTACAACTGCCCTTTGAAGTAAATATTATCAACCTTATTTTATAGATGAAAAACTGAGGCATGGAGGAGATAACCTGCCTCAGGTCACTATCAGCTAGTAAGTGACAGAGGCAGGATTTAAAATCTGAAGTCCTAGCTCTTAACATTAATATTGCCTCTTCCATTAAAGATCCACCAATCTTGATCAACCGGTTAGAGCACCTGTTCTGAGGTTTTAGCAATGAAGTCCCCAGAGGTGCTTTGTAATCTTCAAGCAGAACCATAAAAGTGATTAGCTTTCAAGACTCCGGGGAAAGAGTGTAATGGTAGAACCTCAGGCACTGTGATAAATCTGTAGGAGAGATATATGCGAGCTTGGAGTTCTGCTCAACACCTTCTCAGATTATGTCATTTCTGTGGAAGAGCATCCTATGATACCCACCCACTCCATCCCAAAAAGCTCTCTGGTGAAACAGTAACAGTGAGTCAGCTCTATCTTAGTCAGTCCTCACTTCCTTTTCCTTCTTCGAATCTTTCATAAAACTTTGTCATGTGCCATACAATGTGGAGAACATTTTAAAAAGAATATTCTGGATAATGGTTAATATTTGTCCAACTTAAATAAAATGCTGTTCATTGTATTGAATATAATGATGGAACTCATTAACTGCATAATGGTTCATGCTCCCTGGTCTAAAATATAGAATATGCTCAATATTAAAATTAAAATTAAAATTCATCAAATCTAATGGCTAATAAGGATATTAAAAAGTAAGAGCATTATTTGGATCCATGTAAAATTGTCACGGGATTCATGAAAGTAATTGGCAAATTTTGACGCAGGACAGAGCCTGAGGTAGAAAAAAAATCTCGTGCAGACCAGATCACAGATTCATGATGTCCATTTTCTGCAAGGTTCACCTATTTATAGCCGCATCTCAGCATCTCAGCTCAATTGTGTCATTAGTTCCTCCCCACCTTTCAGCCACTAGCTCTCGCAGGGTCACTTGGGCACAGACACTAATCTGAAGAGGAGTGTTTCTAACTCTTAAGTCAGACTCGGGTTCCTGCACTAACTTTGTCATCAGCTCATTGCAGTATTTTAATTATTTTGAAATCTCTCCGATTGGGTCTCTGCCTAACTTCGTGAAGCCTCTGTTGCTGTTTGTTATTAAAATTTGCATTGGTGTACTGAGTGTGTCTTTACATGACTAACCAATATATGAAGTGTTGGTATCTACATGGCCAATTTTGTGTATTAGTTTAAAACTACCTTCAAGGCTTACGTTCTTCCTTATTCTTCAGGGAGTTATATTTGATGATTCATAAATTCTTGGTCACTTATCAGTCTTTTCAATCACACAGGTGCTCTCAAAGACATAAAGAGAACATACCATCTTTGAAAGTGGAAAAAAAATCTTTTGTGTTATTCACTAATCTGAAAGAGAAATATGGATTTAGTTTTTTTAAACTACACTTTTCCTTTTAAAAAGTTTATTGTTTTACAGTTTATTTTATAAAGTAATATATGTTCATTTTAGAATATTCTTTGAAATAGGTAAAAGAGGGAAAAACTACCACATGGAATTCCACTGCCCCAATGATAATCTCATTTGCAATTTTTGGTTCATTATTTAAAGTGATTTTTTCCTTCTGCATCTTTACTGAAAAGTGTCATAATAGACATTATAAAATGTATTTCACATGTTAATAAGCAACATTTTCAAGAAGTATGATATTCTGTTTAATAAATATATAATTTACATAAGCATTCAAAAATTGTTGGACAGTTTAGACTGAAGTCCCTGGAGTCATCTTGAATTCTTCTTGTCTGTCACCCATCACATCTGATCTTCCAAGGAAGACCGGTTAATTCTGTCTATATTTATTCTTTATCATTCCCAAACTAGTCAGGGCCTTGTAATAATCTCCTAACTGGTTTTCACGTTCCAATCTACCCTATATACCAGTAAGTTGTTTAACTCAGGCCACCTGCTTGAAAACCTGCCAGTAGCTTTCATTTGCTTCTGGATAAAATCCAAAATCTTTAGCACGGCCCTCTGGACCTTTCATAATCTTAATCCAGCCTACCCTTTGAGCCTGATTTAGCAACTTCCCACTGACCTTTATTCTCTTAGCCAGATTGGTTCATTCAGTTTTCCACACTCAGTCTTGTATGCTTTTGTGCCATTTTGTTCCTTTCCTTATGCTGGCCACATACCTGGAATGCCGTTCCTTCTATTTCCATCAAAATCTTATTCACCCATCGAAGAATTCCCACATGTAGTCGTTTGGAAGTCTCAAAGGATTCCCTGATAAATAAGCATCTCTTTTCTCTGCCCGGGTTATGAAAATTTAACAAATAAAACAAAGAGGAGGCTTCACTGATAGAGAATGGTTGAGGTCTTAATTCAGTGTGAGGGCCAATTGGGCCTGACATCCAAACCACAGGAGCGAGTGGACCCACCACTGGGCTCAGTCGCTGCCAGGAGGAGCTAAAGAGACCTCTTGCTTCTGTGCTAGCTCACTCCCAAGAGGAAGAAGGACTGAGACAAACTCTTCACAGGAAAAAAACATTGGATTGAGGAAAAGGGCTTCTGCAATCTCACCATCTATGGGTAAGAACTGATGCAGCTTTTTATTCCCAAATCCATCCACCTTTTCCTCAATGTCACATCATCTACTACCTGGGGTAGTGTAATTGGTCTTCTGGACCCCTACAATGTGGCCAGAATACTGTTTTTAATAGACGAATCTGATTGTCTTTTCTTCCGAAATCCCTTCGACAGATTCTCATTGCTTTTGGGATTAAGACCAAAATCCTCACCTGATAGGCCTGAGTAGTCTGGCTCTAGTCTCTTCTTGTCCCTCCCTCTTCCCTGTCATTTTTGTTCCACCTACCTGGGCGTTTTTAATTTTTTAAGTTGCTGTGTTCACTCCTGCCTCAAGAACTTTGAGCTGTTTCCTTTGACTGTAATGCTACTCGCATCTCCTTTCTTTATACTTTTCTTTTTTCCTAGTTAACTGCTACTCATTTATATTCCTCAGATGTCAGATCGTTTCCATAGACCCCTCCTTGGTGCCCTCATAGCTCCCTCTAGTTCTTTCATTCATCCTACATGCGTTATCATTTATAATTGTATGATCATTTGAATTAATGACTATGTTCCTTACAAGCTTCCATAGGACCATAGACTATGCCTGTTTCACCCACTCTTGTGTTCCCCAACAATTAGCACAGTACCCAGTCCTCAGAGACACCCAATAAATACATATTGAATAAACGAAAGCCCAACTCAGCTCGGACTTCCTCTGTTAAGCCAGAAATTTTCTCTCCTTCTCCAAATCTTATGGCTCTTGAGATCCCCTAACGCACAGGGCACTTATGGCACACTGCCTAGTAGTGTGGCTAATTGCACAAGTCTTATCTGCCAGCTAGATTGTGAGTGCCTGTGGGCCAGGGATCACAGCTTCCATGCAACTGTAACTTTCACAGTGCTAAGCCTGATTTCCAGCTCTTGACATGTGAGCAGTAACAATTTATTCAAAGAATTAATAAAGATGTTGGCTTTTTTTTTTTTCCCTAGCTGTAGCAGAGTTGGCGGTGATGGGAGGAAGTGTAATTCCCTGATGTTTGGAAATGCAATAGACATTGCATTTTATAGGTTAGAGCTAGGAAAAGATATTAGGATGCTGTCCTTTTATTGTAAGAACATTCCCTCCGCCAATTTGCTTGGCAAAGCACAGCCTTTTCTGTACATAGAGCAACTGGTTCTAATTTTATGCAAAAAAGGGAAATATAACCAAAAAGCTGCGTATTCACACAAATGTGTTGTTTTTATTGATTCATTTGAATTATATTTATTATATTTATCTGCTAATGATCATATACATTCTTATCACAACTGTAACTGTTTTAATCTCCAACTTTTCACTCAGAGTCATAGTGGAAGATACGGGCGCAAGACTGTCAGAAATGCGAAATTAACAGGCGAGAACCAAGGGTGTGGACAAGCACTCGAATGACCAGATCTCTTTCTGGGACACATTGGGCAGGGTCTGCTCGCAGGGAAGTGAAGAGACTCCTGGACCATTTCAAGCATTTTCCCTGAGGCATGGTTTCTGAGAAAATGCTGTGTCAAAGAAGATGCAAACAAGTCTGAGGAGCCCGAGGCAGAAGATACGTGGCTGTGAGGAAAGCAAATAACTGTAGAACAGGAGCGAGGTGGTTGCCTGGTGGATTGAAGGGAGAATGGTGTGAGGAATAAGGTACAGCGAGGGTGAGGCCCTTGGTTTAGTAATTCAAGTCCTTGAATTGTGGACATCTAGGGATACCCCTTTCACTCAGAGCCACGCTGTAGGAGACCTGGGGCAGTTCCTTAAGGGTCCTAGGACAGACCATGAAGGAAAGATGCTAAATTACACACAAGAGGGTACACATCCAGATGTACGTGCCAAAGTCTGTGATACTTGGGTAAATATGAAGAGAGTGTGTTAGAGCTTCTGCGAGGACAGGAATGTATATTTGAGAGGGAGGTTAGGGGAATGCATCACACATTAGACATGTCCTCCTTCCTCATTAATCCTTCTGCCTCCTTTTCTCCTTTGTTCTGTTTGCCTCTGGTAGTCTTCTACCTGGATTCCACCCCCTTCTAGAATCTTCACAATTGTGTTGGCTTTTGAGCCCCATCTCTTCAACTCACCCTTAGCCATGCTCTGTGTCCTGGAGCCAAATCTTCCCTTCCAAGCCCAGGACAAGTGAACTTATATCTGGATAAGGAATGTACACATTAAGAGCCTACTTGCTAATGATACTGAACTGCATATTGCTCAACGAGAGTAGACAGACACATTCATACCTTTGGGAGTGCATAAGCTAAAACAAAAGAGAAAGACGTAAAAGAGACATAACAACTGACACATACCAAAGAAAAGGCGATGAAGAGGTATATATTGCAAAAATCAGAGTTGTCGTCATTGATGACACTTCCTCTACATCTTCTGCCTTATCCACTGGAAGCCTGGAGCATCACCCTTCGGTGGATGACTTAAATCTCTGTCTGCAGACTTATTGTGTTACTCCATTTCCAATTAGAAACCTGTCATCATACGTTACTGCTTACTCACTCTTCAAGGTGGGAATTTCTCACCTTTAATTCATCACTCTTTGTCCTACCCCTCCCACTTTCCCCAGTCTTCCCCTTCTTAGTTGGCTTCTCTGCACCTATACCCACCATGGGCATTACTTTCGTATTTCACAGATTTTAAAACCTGTCCTCGCATTCAAGCTCATGGATTTTGCCAGTTGCCTCAGCTTGGTGACTGTAGCATCAATACTATCTCCTGTTTCTCTGCCATCTCGTTCATTAAATTTTCTACTTGTGTCCATGGTCTGAGCTACAAGTACCATGGTTGTCTTTACTCTTTTTTCCTCCCTTGAGAAAAAAAGAATGAATTCATTTATTTATACAGAGAGAGCAAAGGGTTTTAACGGAGATATCTGTCATTGAGTTTAGGCAGTACTGCAAATTTCAAACTGGCCCCAGTGAAATGCAAAGCTTATTAACATAATGAGACATAAGTAGGTTGTTAAATTCTGTTCTCATTTATTGATGTGATGCATATGCAACATCCACATAATAAAATGCCATCTAATTTTTAAAATAAAACATAGTGCTTTAGTAGACCCTTTTACAGGTTAAATTACACCTCTCATATATTTACCCTCATGGCAACAAGTATATCTACAAAAGATTAATTCCCTGTACCCATCCCACCCCTTTTTTCCCCCCCTTTTTTTTGGTTGGGGATACCTTGCTGCTAGAACTCTTCCAAACAGCACTGAGTGTTAAATTCAATATTTACATTTTAAATCAAAAAGCAAACTAAAAGAGGAGCGGGACTAAAGGTAGTAGATTTTCGCACAGAGAAGGGAAAAGCCTCAGGTAAACAGAATTTTGATAAAAAGGCAACCCGGGGGACTGAAATATAGACTAGTTCATAGGCATTTCCCATTGAGGGAGGTGATTTGAACTGAAAAAGGGCCAGCATAGGGAAGTGTCTGGAAGACAGAGGCTGCCTCCACAAAAAATGTCAGTTATTTTTGGAGGATATTTGGGTACTTTCCACTTCCTGAACCCTGGGGTCGGCACTGCCAGCCAGTGGAAACAGGGGTGTCGGCAGCACTAAGCAGGTTTAATTCATTCAAGGAGTCTCACGTTAAAGGCAACTGAGGGAAAGTGTTTCAAATATTTTCTTCACTTGGAAGCTCTGTTTAGTGTAAAGCCTGACAAGAGAAGGGCTGAGATACAAAATTACTGATAACAACTTCTAACAATAGAAAATTATAATGTTTGGTTCGCAAAGCTTGTATTCTTAATGTACCTTAATGCCAGCTTCACATGGATATTGTATTTATAACAATATAAATATATAACAAATGATATACTTGCCCATAGTTTAGTAGCAATTCTGAGCCCATGAGATATGCTGTACTCTGATTTTTGCTTAACTAATATTTTATATATTTGGACACATTTCATTTAGGTACCAGATTCTCTCACATTTAACATCACCTCACTTCCCTTTTTCTTTTGCTTTTGGAAAACTCCCTAAAAGTCCATTCCCTTTTTCATTAGAAAAGAAACATTCTTACACTCATAAGTAAAAATGGCTTTGTTTTTAATAATTTTGACATGTACTAAATTTGATTGTAGATGGAGAATAAGACCTTATTTAAAGAAAGCAGATTTGAGTATCTATATTTGTGAAAGTTTAAAAATTTTCTTTCCGTATGGACCCAATACTGTCTGCTACTTTTAAATATGTTACTGTCCTTTGCCTGTGTTCACGGTAAACATGACTCAGTGATGAGTTGCTTCTGTAAACAACAAAATTTGAAAAGTGTATTATCTGAGTCAATATGAATTTTTAAAAATAATTAGGTTCTAGGAAGAACTCAAAGATCCTTCCTGATATGAATTTATGATTCTAGGGTATAGTCACAATACTTTCA
Source organism: Eonycteris spelaea (assembly GCA_003508835.1). Lineage (NCBI taxonomy): Eukaryota > Metazoa > Chordata > Mammalia > Chiroptera > Pteropodidae > Eonycteris > Eonycteris spelaea. The sequence continues at coordinate 5,764,416 of PUFA01000043.1, read as the reverse complement.
GCTAATGGAGAAGAAAGGAAAAGGCTACCTAAATTTAAAAATTTGAATTATAGGATTCTTCATTATTAAGAGAGAATCAGTTTTATCACTTAATAAATATATAGACTATCAGTGTTGTTAAATACAGGACTTCTTGTTGATGAGCACTGATGACATTAACTGAGTAGTTGATATCACCCAACATAGCTTAAAGGTGCATAGAGGCTAAGGCCTGCATGCCTTTTCAGAACTGGGACTTGCTCTAACTCTGTTTACTCTTTTATTGCCTGACCGTGGTGGGAAACAGTTATGCTGTGATGATGCCAGATGAGGTTTCCGAATACGGGAAGAGCTTTCTTCTGCAAGAGCCCAGGCTGTTAAGCTGCACTCAGGCACAGCCCAGGCACACCTTGCTGCCTGAGGACCAGAGCCCATAGAAGAGAAGCCCAGGAGTAGGGGTCCCTCAGGTGTGGAGAAGGGACCTTGAGAGGCCTTGAACACAAGAGTACTACTCTCTCCCCCTAAAGAGCTGATAGAGGTGTTACTACCTCATTAGGAAACCGATTTCATTCACAAACAGCCCTTAATTTTAGAAAATGTATCATTTTATTGAGCCAATCCAGCGATTAGCTCTATTTCATACCACACCATTAGTACTGTGTCTTCAGATTACATCCATCCATCTATCTATCTATCTATCTATCTATCTATCTATCTATCTATCTATCTATCTATTGGGGTTTTTTGCTTTTTTCTGCACCTTTATTGAAGTATAACTGACAAAAATTGTATATACTTACAATGTACAACTTGACATTTTATTTTTTAATTTTTTAAAATTTATTTATTATTTTTTTAACTGAAGAAATGATTCAAATTTTTTTCTTTTTTCCTCTCCTCCCCCCTCCCTGCATGTGTCTTTTAAAAAATCAAACTCTTTACCATGAAGTTGTAGGCCACTGTAAAATTTCCAGAGTTCAAAAATATTTTAAAATCAAAGTTGATAATAGGTCAATTCTCCCATAGCCAACCTTCGTATACTTTAAGATAAGCTGTGTGTTATATTTTATATTTTGGATTTTTAAACTATCAGTCTCAGCTATCAAGATATTATTGAGTCCTAGCACTTTCTGATACTAGAAGGCAATCCACGTTTTGAAGTTCTGTCTTGGATCTTCTACTTCTGTCATGTAGTTTAATTCTCGCAAAGTCTTTATCGGTTATTCTCATTTTACTGAGACTCAGAGATGGGAATTGAAGCTCACAGAAGCTAGTGCAGTGCAGCTGGCGAGTGGGTGAGTGGACACCTGTGTGGCACCCTCCACTATGTCGGTGTCCCTTGTGACATGGGGTCAATGATAAACCTAATAAACTGGTCTTCCATGTTTCCGTTTGGAGGCTACAAAACTATTAAATGAACAGGTCTAAGAACAGACACTTCATATGCCCCTGGGGATCACGCTACAGGCTCATCATGGCCAACAATCCACTCAGGTTGGTTTATTAACCATGCAGCCTGCTACCTGCCCATGGAGCCCACTCACCTTCTGATCAAGAGAGGGCATGCAGGGTTTTGGTAAATGTGTTGCAAATCATGATACACAGGGCACAGACTTCCCCTATTCTTAAAAAAGTAATCTTTAACAACCTTTAAAGATAACTGTAGTTTGGTTATATCTTTCACTTGTTCCTTTGGTCAGTGCTTTACCATCTGTTATTTGTCAATTTGGGGGTTTTGCTTAGGATCAAAGTCAATCAAATTCTGGTCTACATTCCCTGGAACACATTCTTCTTCCTTCATTGACTTTTAGCACATTTGATTGCTACCTGCTTTAAGTTTGTAAAATTACTGAGAATGGCTCAGATTACATTCTTATAGTACAATGGGATGTCCTTTATTTCACGTTGCTTTGAAGTTGAAGTGACAGCATTTTTATATTGAAAGTGTCTGCTATTCCTGGTTCCATTACAAAGATATCTTTCTCTTATAATACTATGTTAATGCCCAGTTTTTACTGGCTTCAGTGTTATCTATAAACAGAATCAAGGGACTTTCCTCTTCACTCCTTAACAGTGGAGCGATTCAGAATTAAAATGAGTGTTAATTGTGCCTCTGATCCACAAGACCCTGGTAAGCTGAGACAAGTTTTAGTTCTAGGGCCGACTTACGGTTATAATATTTAATCTAAAGTGTAGATGGGTGATTTTCCTTCAACCTTTCTTGTCATGTAAGTGCATATCAAAAGCAGGTGAAATGAAATTTTGAATTCAAAATATCTGAGGGTTATGTGACTCTGCAGACCGCTCAGCCCGGTTGTCCGGTGCAAAGCTGCCGCCGAGGGACCCGCTCGCCCAGCGGGATTCACTTAAGGCGCCATAACCACTTATCTGCTCCCTCACTTCAGCACCCCACTTCCCCACATTCCTGACAGCACTTAGCTCGACCTAATGGACAGATGTGATTCCCTGATGATACCAACCATAAATCCAACCTACCTACCATACATTAACGTCTGCCGTGGGCATGGAAGCAACAACAAACATGCTCGTTCCAGAGTCTGACATTTTGAGATAAAGCAGGTGCCCTTGCTGGGAATTTGAACAACTTCAGAGCAAATCCACTGTTGTCTTTTTTATTTCCAGGTATAGATTGTAGTGACCTTGCTCAGCTTAGAGTGCTCACCTTTGGCAGGGCAAATGGGCGCCTTGTCTGTAGATGTGAAGCCTTCTTGCCTTTACATCATTTGTCACAGTTGCCAAGAAGTTTTGACCAAGGAGAGGAGAGCATATGTGCTGCACCGAATGGGGATATCAATGGCCTAGTCATAGGAAAGGTCTTAGAGTCAGACGTCTGTTTTCTCAGTGTGTTGAGTAACTAAAATAAGCAAAGCTCTGTTCCAGGCGCTGTGAGGACATTTTAAATATACGTAACAGGCTCCAAGGGCATCTGGTAGTATAGGAGATTTTGGTGTCTTGCTTTGTGTTTGGCAGTGTACTGCTTATGTTTCTCCCCTCTTCTGTACAGCCGCAGTCTCTCCTCAACCTTCAGCTCTTGGACTAGATATCATTTCCCTCAGAGGCCTGCCCTGAGCACCTTATCTAAAGCAGTCATCTCTTCCCTCTCTCACAGCAGCTTGCTTATTTACTTCATGGCACAGATCACAATTTGTAATTAGATGTTTGTTTGCCTGCATGTGTATTTTCTGTCTTGTACACTTGTTTTTATCTTACAAGCTCCGGAAATGTCTGTCCTGTCTTTCTTTCTTTCTTTCTTCTTCTTCCTTCCTTCTTCTTCTTCTTCTTCTTCTTCTTTTCTTTCTTCTTTCTTTTTCTTTCTTTCTTCTTCTTCTTTCTTTTTTCTTTTTTTTTCTTTTCTCTTTCTCTTTTTTTTCTTTTCTTTCTTTCTTTCTTTTTTCTTTCTTCTTTCTTTCTTTTTTTGCTGTGTCCCCACTGCGTAGTACATGGTGCCTAATTACTTAGTAGTTTCTTCGTAAATACTGAATTAATAAATGAATCAAACATTAGATGTTAACACTATTTAAATCCTTTAAGCACTACTTAAATGTGAAGCAGCTTATTTTTTAAGGTTTCCTACATATGTGTTATAAAGTTGCATATATTTTTATTATAAAATTTTATTGCTCATTCTTTTAAACTGGTTTGGGAACAGTTGCTCAAACCTCATCTCCAATTTCACCAATACACCTGACAATTTTGCAGAAATGGTGGTATTTACTAGATATCTCCAATCCCTTAAATTCTGATGTGTTTACTCCTATCGCAGCTTGTCCAATACTATCAGACTTACCTCTCAGCTAGCAAGAGCTACGGTCTCTGGAGCAAGTGTTCACATTGAGGGGGTTAGTAAGACAGGAGCAAAACGATCCAAGGAGTGTTGGAAGAAAGGTTAGAACTTCTGTTTGTAATAATTCTTCCTACAGATAGAAAAAAATTAAGCTTTATGAATATTTAATTATGTTTTGACATGAGTTAATGTATAAATTTGTACATTAACATACATACATTGAGGTACATGTTCAATTTTTTTTTACTGATACGGAGTCCTAATTTAAAAAGCGTGGAAACCACTAGACTAAGATATCATGTTTATAAATTTTTGGAAGGCCATGATCATGACTTATACTTCTTTGCAGTCCTCAGTGGGCCTAGCATAGTGATGGGAAGACACAAATAGGTGATTGATAGTTGTTTTCTTGATTAATGAAGTCAAAAATCACAGAGCTGCTCAATTCAGGATAATTAACTTTTCACTAGAAAATATGAAATCAACAGGTTTTACTTCTGGCCTATCTGTAGTTCACTACAACATAACTTTATAAACATAATTAGTCAGAAGAAAACAACTCAAAATGGAAGTCTCATTGACAGTAGATCAGTAGAATTAATTATCTTAGTATATGAAGGGCAGAATATTCCATATTTGCCATAAGCTCTCCCCTCAAAGCTTCATGACTTAGAGAAACTGTGTCTGTCCCCTGGTTGAAGCATAAACCCACTTGAAATGGCAAAAGTAAAATCGAAGGTCATAGAAAACAGATTGTTAGTTATGTGATGGAGCCTTACACGCTTCGCTTACATACTTTTCTGGTCATGTGGAACTCACTGCCTCTTTTGAATGACTCTACTCATATTGACTTGAACTCTACTATTCCATAACTTCTGTCCACAGATCTTGGTGTTTCCCAACCCCCATACAGCTCAACCTTCCTCCACAGGAACACTTCCCAAGGGCTAAGAGGAAAGCTTCTTGGGTCTCTGATAGGTTTTTCTGTGGCCAGCAAAAAATAAATGAATGAATGAATGAATGAATGAATGAATGAATAGATAGATAGATAGATAGATAGATAGATAAATCTTAGGCTTTTCAAATTTTTTCCATATGCCCTGGTATTTGGTCACTACACATCCTAGCTATACACCTTGAAATGCAATCTGGTTTGTCCGTCTTCCCTGCAGTGTGATGCCTAGAACTACACATAATTATTGAGACTTGGCCCAGTGTGTGTAGGCCAGGCATTGCCTCCTTGCTCTGGACACTGAGTTTCCATTAAGTAGATGAGCACAAAGTTGTCTCTTTTGCAGACATGTTACGTTGTAGACTCACACTAAGTCTTCTGATTAAGAAATCCCCTTTCCCCTTACCATAAGCAAAAGGGAATGATGGATCTTTTTTCACTTTGTTCCCCCAAGCCAAAATTTAGAATTTCATGGTACTGTGGACTTTGAGGGGGAAAAAATGCCATAAATGTAAGAGCTGCAGCTATTTGCAGGACTCTGTTCACTTCTGATTCTTATCAATGAGCATGCAGACTGATTTTGTTTGTAGCCAGGGCATATATTTCCTTTTGCATTCTTCTCTTTTCCTTAGACTATCTTACATTGCATTTTTATGTATCAATAGAATGTGTAAACTTAATTCCTTTAATAGCAACATAACATTCCATTGTCTTAATGTACCATAGCTTACACAACTTTTCCCAATTTGGGCATTGGGTCATGTCCCGTTTTTCCACTGTTAGGATTGATGTTACCATAAACATCTTTGTGCGATTTGTTCTCTTTTCTTTTCATACATTTCCTTGGGGTATATTCCAAAAATGGGATGATTGGGTCAAAATTTATCAACAGTATTATCGCTTTTTATATATTGCCAGACTAATCTCAAGAGGGGATGAATATTTTTGAAAGTGCCAAATAAGACAATAGGACCAGAGAAATGGTAATTTAACTGGAAAAGTTTGGCCTGTGTGTTGCATCAGATTCCTTTCTAGTCCTCTGCTCTTAGCTCCAGTGATCTAAATGTGAGAGAGAGGATGTTAAAAAAACCAGACCCTCAGTAAACTTTTTTTTTTTTTTTTTTTTTTGCCCAGAAGTGAATTTCGCTTTTATCCTATGAGGATTTTATCTCTTAAGAAGAGGTTCTATTCCCAGTTTTGCCATCTCCTTTGCTGTATGCCCTTAAACAAGTTCTAACCTCTCTGAGCCTGACTCCTTCCTCAATTGTACATGAGGTTAAATATTTGTCCCTACACAGAGGATTTTGAGAAGATATTTGTAAAGCATTAGACTGTTGTTATTTCGTATGATCCACTTAGTATGAGGGGGCCTTGTGTATTTTCCTTCTCCTTTGTATTTTCAGGATTTGGCTCTATACTAGACCATGGTTGAGGGCAATACATGTGGAAAGCATGATTGTCTTCACCCAAGATTTTGCTTTTACGTGTTTAGGAATGGAAAAACATAACAGAAAAGTTTGTGAAGTATATCTTTAACGTGTGAAGAAAGGCTCCACTTGAAATGTTTGAAGGAATGTCAGGTTGAGACCTGATGCTTTGGTATACTCACCAAGTCTAATATGTTGCTGTAGGAGAAACTCCAGTTTTCTCAAGACTCCCAGAGGTATAAGATTTTGAAGATAAGATGGCTGGAAGCTTAAGGAGGTCAGAGAATGCTCTTTATTTTAGAGAAAGCTATTATAGGAAAGCCAGGTCTCCAGTCTCCAAGGATGTTGCGTACCTCACAATTCTGAGATGGTGGAGGATGCGTTCAAGACCTGCCTTGCATCTCTCTAGTTCTCCTGCTGCTAGAGAAGGAGCCAGAGAAGTAAAAGGAGCTTTATTGGGGCCCACTTCCACTAGGTAGAAATTTCTTCTAGGTTAATGATGGCTACAAATTCTTGCCTTTTCTCTCATTGAAAGGTGAAAATAAATACCTTGTGCTTTGGAGCTGGACTGTGTTAGTGACTTTACTTGATCAGTAGAATGCTACACCAGTGACATTCTGGAACTTCTGAGTGAGGACAGAAGAAGCTTTGCACTTTCCACTCAGGTTTTTGATATACTTCTCACTTTTCCTGAGCAACCATGTAGGAGTTGACTACCTGAGACTGCCATGCCATAGAGGCCACATGAACACGCCCTGTTCAGCAGTTCAGCCAAGGCTCTAAGCATGTGAGTGGAGCCATGTTGGACCCTCCAGATGAGGCCACTGCCAGCTGGCCCCTTGACCAACTTCAGCCGTGCCACATGAAGCAAAAAAAAAAAATATCTGGTTGAATTCTTCTAAATTCCTGACCACAAATTATGCGATAGAATGTTGTTTTAACTCACTAATTTCTGAAGCAATTTCTTTCGCAGCAATAGATAAGTGAAGACCAGGGGACCTGGGTGCTGAGCCTTTGCGCTGCTTCGTTCCCTTTACTCAGCTCCGCTCATCAGAATCAACACTGGAGTTTTATGATCTCACTTCTAACTTGTTGACTAATATCAGAGCCATTGCAGAAGTCATTAATGTGTCGTTCTATTTGACAGGATTCCTCAAATGTATTTTTGACTATAATCTGTTCATTTATGATTCCTTGTTGAATTTTAAAGTCAGATAGGCCAGGGAGAGTTGGCAGTGTTAGTTCAGACAGTGAATGGACTTTTCTGTTGTATTAAAGAGGAAATGACAAGGCAAAAGTCTCTAAGCTCCTCCTGTTAAACGAATCCCCTGGTTATGATGTGGGTGACTCTGTTCTATGGCAGCCCCATTCTAAGAGTGTCAAATACTAAATGAAGACCCATTTAAAGCACCCAGATTTTAGGGTAGTAGTATGCTTTCTTGACTACCCTCATCCTCTTTAGGTAAGTAGGAGATTTTATTTAAATTTGTTTCGTTTGTACCTTCCCTTGCGATGTTTCCCGTATCACATGGTGGCATTAGCAGGGCCCAGCACAGGAGAATCCAAAACAATGAAACAATGGATTCAGTTTTAAGGTGACCATAATATGTTTAACTATTAACCAAATTATCATTAAGAGCATTAACAAAATTGGCCCAATCATCGCATTGGGCCATATTGTTCCTTACACAATAGAGCTGGTTAACTTCTTGCCTTCCATCATTTACTTAACAACCTTGATTCTCTGTGCTGCATATTTTTTAGTCAATCTTTTATTTCCATTTACTTCATGATGCGTTAGTGACTGCTAGAGACATCAAAACTCATGCATTATCTTGACCTTCAACTCTTCTGAGTAGATTTCAGAAGTTAATATTTCTATATTGATTAATTTCTTCTTTATTCATTTATTTTTCCCCACGCAATTATTTACTTATTCAATAAACATTAAGTGAGCCAGACACCGTGCTAGGCATCTAGGATAGAAAATGAAGAACACATGGCTCTGCTTTGCAGAGGCTCACTGTACTTAGTAGATGGTTCAATAAACAGTTGCTGAATAAGTGACCTTTCTCTAAGAGGACATGCAGGGAATTCTTGTTGGCGGAAACTAACGGAAGCTCAGAGTAAGAAGTGAGTACAAAGTGTGACAATAACAAGCAAGAAGAAACCAAGAAATGTCTGACTCTACATTCTGACCATATCATTGTACTCCTTTTTCCTCCTGCTTGGTTCTTATTGGTTTCTCCACTGCATTAGTCATATATTGATTCAAAGTCTGAGGTTAGTACTAAAAAAGTCCTTTCCTGGATTCTACCACTCTGTGTCCTTGCTTCAAGGCAATGCTTATTGGAGAATCCTCTTGCCAATTATAGAGCATTCTTTATTACTCTGTTACAGAAAAGCAACAACTGTATTCCAACAAAAACAAAAGATAGCTCAGGAGAAATTTTAATCCACGAAAGATGCCAAAGCTCCTCTCAGAGGGCAAGATAAGGCTAATCCTTATCTTTGTAGCTAGTGAGTTGGTTGGCACAGAAAGCATGCTCATGGGTACTGTCATGTAAGAAGCCTGGAAGTCCTAAAGACCAGGGCATGATGACACAGTGAGCAGACCTTGGAGACCTCAGAAGTGAAGAATAGTCTGAAACCATTTGATTCAGTAGCATTAAGGGTATTGCTGTAAGCTATACACCTCACCAAACCTCCTATTTTAACATTGTCTAATCCTTTCTTTAGAGCCCTTTTCTCTTTTCTATTCTGAGCACAGACATGGCCAATCAAGGCCAGGGTTCCAGAAGATAGAAGAATGCTTGGCCCACACCCAGGCAATTAGAATTGTGCAGTAATTGAAACAATTCCCAGAGGCAGTTACTTAAGAGGGTTTACATGTCAAACATTTATCGTGACTCACTTTCAAACTGTGGTTTGGCTGCCAAGGAAGCAGGAAGTTATACATAACTCTAAGGTGACAGATGAGAAAGTTTCCTGAATTTCAGAATAGAGACTAGAGGCCTTATCTAGAAGACCTGCTGGACTCTCAGCCTGGGTGAGTGTGGTTAACCTTGGCGTCTAGTTTAAACAGGCTTTGAATCTTGGCTTGCCTTCATCTGTATCCCTGGTTCCTCTTTCAAGAAGCACTCAAACTTCCTTCCAGCTTGGATCCTGGTCCCACCTCTGTACGAACAGCTGTGTTCTAGGATGGAAGGAGTGTCACTGACCATGTCTATGCTGATGCTGACCTGATCTCTCACCAGCAACTGAATATTCCATTTGTTCTCTGCCATCTCTCTTGCTGATGATGACTGCCTGCTGTCAAGGGCTTCCTCTCAACCTGTTGTCTATCTGATGTCTTATACCCCATTATACCACTCCCCAGAGCACACAAATGGCATCTTGCTGCAGCAATATTGTAAATCATCACAGATTGGTCTGCACCAAGTTGATCAAAAAATATTGGACTTATGGAGTAAAAAAGAGCTGTGCCTAGGGGGAAAAATCATGTTTTTAATAATTAAAAAAAAAAGTAGGACATAATATTGAATAGCATAATGATAAATTTAGGCTTACGAAGTTACCTAGAAGGAATGACAATCCTTAATGTGTATGTACCTAACAACAGAGCATTAAAACATGTGACGCAAAACTGATAGAACTACAAGGAGAAGCTGCAAGGAGATCAATTCACTGTTAGAGCTGAGGACTTCAACACCCCTCTATGAGAAATGAACACATTCAGCAGGGAAAAAATCAGTAAGAATATAGTTGAACTCAATACCATCATCAATCAACTAGATGTAATTGACATCTATAGATTACTTCATCCAACAACAGTAGAATACACATTCTTCTCAAGCTCCCATAGAACATTTACCAAGACAGACTGCATTCTGTGCCATAAAACACACCTTAACAAATGTAAAAGAATAGAAATTAGCAATGCTTTCAGACCACAATGGAATTGAACTAGAAATCAGGAACATAAAGGTACCTGGAAAATCCTAAAATACTTGAATAGTAGCAGTGCACATCTAAATAACACATGGTTCAAAGAAGAAATTTCAAAAGAAATTTTTAAATATTTTTAAATAAATGAAGATAAAATATAATTTATCAAATATGTGGGGTGAAGCAAAAGTAGTGCTTAGAGGGAAATTTATAGCACTGAATGCATATATTAGAAAAGAAAAAATCTAAAATCAGTCATCTAAGCTTCACCTTTGGAAGCTAGAGAAAGAAGAGCAAATTCAATCCAAAATGAACGGAAGAGAAGAAATAAAAATTAGAGAAGTCAATGATATCGAAAACAGGAAATTAACAGAGCAAAATCAACAAACCAAAATATTGTTCTTTGAAAAGATCAATAAAATTAATAAATCTCTAATCAGGCTAAGAAAAAAAGAGAGAAGACACAAATGACTAGTGTTAGAAATGAAAGAGACCCCGGGCGGGGACAGCGGGGTGGCGAGCCCGATTGGTGGCGGCGGCATCCAGAGTCATTTGAACTCTGGGACTTTTTAAGTCTTGAGTCTTGCGGCGGGCCTCCTGGACCCTGGCAGCCTTCCACGAGGAACAGTTTTGGTAAGCCGGAGGCCAGCCCTGGATCTTATTGCTTTCTGCAGGAATAAAAGACACAGTTTTAAGGGATTCACCCGAGCAAAGCTCTGGGTGGCTCACGGAGGCACCATGTGAGGCTTGGTCACACCGTTAGAGCCCTGTCCAATGACTCGCAACTCCGGGTGTTCAAAAAGGCTTTTACATGATCAGTAGTATAACCTCCTTAGATTGAAAGCAAAACACGGAAGGTTCAGAAAATGCAAGATGTATGATTCCTCCTAGTTTAAATCTGTGTGTACGTGTGTGTGTGTGTGTGTGTGTGTGTGTGTGTGTGTGTGTGTAAAAGAAATAAAAGAAGGGATATCACTACAGATATCATGGACATCAAAAGGACAATAAAGAAATACTATGAACTACTATGCCCATAAAGTTAATAACCTAGATGAAATGAACCAATTCATTGAAAGACACAATCTGCCAAAACTCACACAAGAAGAAAAAGACAATTGGAATAGACTTCTATGTATTAAAAAATTGAATCAACAACTCATCTTCCAAAACAGAAAATACCAGGCCCAGGTGGATTCACTGGGAATACTATCGAACATTTGAGAAGAAAATTATACCAATTCTCTAAGATTTCTTCCAGCAGATAGAAGCAGAGGAAATACTTCGTAATTCATTTTATAATCTTAGCATTACCCTAAAGCCAAAACCAGATAAAGATATTACAGGACAAGAAAACTACAGACCAATATCTCTTATGAACATAGATGCAAAAATCCTCAACAAAATATTAGCAAACCAAATCCAACAATGTATAAAAGGAATTATACACTATAGCCAATGTGCATTTATCTCAGGTATGCAAGGCTCATTCAATTATATAATCCATCACATCAACAGGCTAAAGAAAAACAATTACATGATTGATATAAGCATTTGACAAAATCCAAAATCCATTCATGATAGAAACTTTCAGTAAACTAGGAATACAGGGAGAATTTTCTCAACTTGATAAAGAACATCTAAAGAAAACCTATTGCTAACGTAATTAATGGTGAGAAACTACATGCTTTCTTGCTAGATAACCAGAAACAAGGCAAAGATATCTGCTCCCACCACTACTTTTCAACATTGTATTGCAAGTCATAACTAATGCAATAAAACAAGAAAGGGATATAAAAGGTATATACATTGGGAAGAAATACATAAAACTGTTTGCAGATGACATGATTGTCTATGCAGAGATCCTAAAAATATTGACCAAAAAATTTCTGGAACTAATAGATGAGTATAGCAAGGTTATAGGATGCATTGATATATAAAAGTCAATTGCTTTCCCAAATACCAGTAATGAACAAGTTGAATTTGAAATTAAAAGCTCAATACTATTTATATTAGCACTCCCTAATAATGAAATACTTAGATATAAATCTAATAAAATATGAAAAAAATCTACATCACGAAAATTACAAAAATCTGGTGAAAGAAATCAAAGAACTGAATAAATGGAGAAATATTCCATGTTCACAGATAGGAAGACAATATTATCAAAATTTCAATTCTTTCCTACTTGATTTATAGATTCAAGGTAATCCCAATCAACATTTCAGCAAGTTATTTTGTGGATATCATAAACTGATTCTAAAGTTTACAGAGAGATAAAAGACCCAGAATAGTCAACACAATATTGAAGAACAACAAAGTTGGAGAACTGACATTACCTGACTTTAAGACAGTAATCAGACAGCATAGTACTGGTAAAAGAAGAGACGATTAGATCAACGGAACAGAACAGAGAACCTAGAAATAGACCCACCTAAGTGTACCCAACTGATCTTTGACAAAGGAGCAAAAGCAATACAATAGAGAAAGGATGGTGTCTTCAACAAATGGTGCTACAACAACTGGACATTTACAAGGAAAAAATGAATTTAGACACAGACCTTATCCATAAAAATTAACTCAAAATGAAACATAAACCTAAATGTAAATGAAAAACTATAAAAATCCTAGAAGATGGCAGACAAGAAATTCTAGATGACCCTGGTTATGGAATGACTTTTGAAACATAACACTGAAGACATGATCCATGAAAGAAATAATTGATAGGCTGGATTTCATTAAAATTAAAAACTTCTGCTCTTCAAAAGACTCTGTCAAGAGAATGAGAAGACAAGCCACGTAATAGTATAAAATATTTTCAAAGACAAAGATAAAAGGATTATTATCCAGAATATACAAAGAACTTTTAAAACTCAACTATAAGAAAATGAACAACCTGGTTAAAATATGGGCAAAATATCTGAAAAGACACTTCACCAAAGAATATATGCAGATGGAAAATGAACATATGAAAAGATGTTCAACATTATATGTCATTAGGGAATTGCAAATTAAAACAGTAATGAGATATCACTACACACTTATTAGAATAGCAAAAATCCAAAACTCTAACACCACTAAATGCTGGTGAGGATGTGGAGCAACAGGAACTCTCATTCATTGCTGGTAGAAATGCAAAATGGTACAGCCACTTTGAAAGACAGTTTCTTACAAAATTAAATATATTCTTACTATACAATCCAGCAATCATGCTCCTTGGATTTTACCCAAATGACTTAAAAATTTCTGTCCACACAAAAACCTGCATATGAATGTTTATAGCAGCTTTACTCATAATTGCCATAAGTAGAAGCAACCAAGATGCCCTTCAGTAGATGAATGGATAAACTGTGGTGCATCTAGACGATGGAATATCATTCACTGATAAAATAAATGAGCTACCAAGCCATGAAAAGACACAGAGGAACCTTACATGTACATTACAAAATGAAAGAAAGTAATTTGAAATGGCTGTATACTATATAATTCCAACTATATGACATTCTGGAAAAGGCAAAACTATGGAGACAGCAAGGAGCTCAGAGGTTGGGGAAGGGAGGGATGAATAGGCAGAGTGCAGAGGATTTTTAGAGCACTGAAACTAATATGAATAACATGTGAATACGTGTTGTTATACATTTGTCAGAACCCATAGAATGTACAGCACGAAGAGTGAACCCTAATGTAAACTGTGGACTTTAGGTGATAGTGATGTGTCCGTGTAGGTTCATCAATTGTATCAAATATACCACTGTGATACAGGATGCCAATAGCGGGGGAAGCTGTGTGTATGCGGGGGCAGGGGGAATATGGGAACTCTCTCTACCTTCCTCGCGATTTTGCTGTGAGCCTAAAACTCCTCTATAAAATAAAGTTATTTAAAAACAAACAAACAAACAAACAAACAACCCCCAAAACATTAAAAGGAGAAGTACATAAAAAAGTACAGCCAGCATAAACTTAGTCTGGAGAAAAGGACACTGCCGTGTTATCAGAGACCATCTCTGGATTCTTTATAAAATTTTCATCTTTCCTAAAATTTTATAAAGAAAAATGAAATACTTCAATAATCATAAAAACAATATTTATTTTTACAATAAGAGGAAATGAAAGAGCATAGACTGAACTCAGGGAGTTGAATTCAGTTTAGCCTTGACCCCTTACCAGTTATGTGACCCAGCAAGGCACTTATCATTGCAAACCTCAGTTTTAGCACCTGTAAATAATCAGGTTGCTCATTTTCTCATAGTTGAGTTTTAAAAGTTCTTTGTATATTCTGGATATACTCAGTGGTTTGTGATGTGTGTGAATATAAAACTATACAAGAAATATGAATGTGTAAGGCATCTAGAGGATGCTCAATGTGGATTAATTTCTGAGCCCTTTAAGGATATTTGGGTGTTTATGGGTTCCTAGGAGATTTTGCTGGGCTGCACAAGGCATCACGTTCATCGTTCTCCTTTCGCATCCCAGCACCCATGCTGAAACAAAGAACCAGGCCTAGGCAGCCCACCCCCACATCCACCAAGCCCTTCCATTTTGGAGGAGAGAAGGGCTCCCCAGGAAAGGAAGCTGTAGTAAACATTTCTACTTTGAAAACCCCAGAAAGTGCAAGGCTCTGGAACTGGCTGATTTTGTTCTTTTGCTCCCTCTGCCATCCTGTAAACATGTTTCTGTGCTTCCTGTCCCAGCCTGAGAGAGAAGCCAAGGGTAAGCGTCACCAGAAAATGGCTTTAGGGCCAGAGTCTTAGGCGAGGATTTGGAGACCGAATAGGCTTTTGACAGACAAGAGGGGACTGTTGCAGGCAAGGGCAGCAAGGAGGGGTGCCCAGAGCCGCAAGGAGGATAGAAACAAACAGCTTAGTCTCCCAATAAGCCTGGGCAAAATCAAGCAGAATTGGGGGAGTCCTGGGCAAGAATGCAAGCTGGCCCCTCCAAATAAGACTGAGGTGAATGTGAAAGGAAGGTGAACAGAATGTAATCAAGGGACTTTGGTTCTTATTCATATTCAGTTTTACTCTGAAGCATTCTAAACGTGGCGAGAGCAAAGCCTGTTTGGAAAGGATTGTTATCTGAGGCCAGGGCAGGATGGAAGGCATGGGGGAGGCGCCAGGGTGGGGGTGATGGCTGACAGCTCAAGAGAGCATTCCAACTTGGAGACTTGGAGATAAGTAAAGGCAGAAGGTCAGGGATGATTCAGTGGAAGTCTAAAGAACTGCTTGTTTCAATCCTGATGTGAGTTGAAATGAGGTAAATAAAAGAGAACTTTCGATGTTACATTGGTCCTTTCGTAATGCTGGAATAGAACAGTTGTTGTCAGATTTCCCTTAAAGACAGGTCCTCTTACTCTAAATTTTAATTTCAGAAAACTTGCCTATTCTTTTTTATTTCTCTAATTTTCATTGGCAGGATAGGATTTTAAGCACTAAGAAAATTTGAATTAAAACTATCAATGATGGTCATATTACTGGGGCTGTTCATGACAGAAGTAGCAATAGAGGACAACAAAATTCTATAGCACTTTTAATGACAAACTTTGCTCCCTTGTCTTTGTCACCTTACCTGCCTCCAACCAGATTTCCTCTGTTTTGTGGGCTTTTTCTGTGCTTTTTGGGTACAAGCCATTTTTTTGGTGTAGAGACGAAGGAGGATGGTGAAATGCACCCTCAGCATCACCCACAAATGTCCACCGACCACTGGGGAGTAAAAAGAAAGAGGGGACTCATACGCTGCTTTCAATGAGCTTGTACTGTGCTCTAGGGAAATGTAAGAGCCTTTGATATTTTAAATAGATGGACCATGAGGTTATGGAGGACACCACTGAGAGCTGGATGGGTCGTTTCCGAACCTAGTGCATTATTCTGTTTCAGACTCTCCCTGACCTTCCAGGCTCACTATATTAACTCACCACAATGTTGTTTGGAGGAGTAATTAGGGCTTTTCTTTGCACTTGCTGTTTTCCTCTTCTATAACTCTTACCCCATATGTCAACATGGCTCACCCCTTTGCCCCTCACCTTCAGGCTTTTGCTCAAATGTCATCTTCACAATAAAACCTTCTTTTAGGGATTGAATCATATCCCTACAAAAGATGTTGAAGTCTTAAATTCCAGCACCTGTCAATACAATTTTATTTGGAATTAAGGTGTTTGAAGATGATCAAGGTAAGTGAAGTCATTCGTAAAGGTGGGCCCCTAATCCAATAGGACTGGCGTTCTTACAGAAAAGGGAAATCTGGACATGGAGACAGACAACATACAAAAGAAAGATGAGCTGAGACACAAGGAGAGGGTAGCCATCTATCAGTAAAGGGATGCTTGGAGTTACCAGCAGCTATGAGTAAGACATGGAACCAATTCTCTCTCACAGTTCTCAGAAGAAACAAACCCTGCCAACACCTTGATTTCAGACTTCTGTGACACAATACGTTTCTGTTATTTAAGCCACTAAGTTTGTGGTATTTTATTATATCAGCCTCAGGGAACTGATACATCTTCCTTGACCCAAACTATTTAAAATTGCACCCTTCTTTTCTCCAGAGTACTTAATACTGTCAAATATACAATATATAGCTATTTACTAATTTACTTATGTATTTGTTTATAGTTTGTCTGCTTCTACTGGAGTGGAAAAACCATAAAGACAGAGATCTTGTACATATTCTTCATGTATTCCCAGCATCTAGAGACCATACTGTCCTTTTTCCCATCAAGCTCTAGTAGGCCCTCTCTGGCCCTCCTCTGGCCATGCCCCACCCCATCAGGTGATGAGTTTGTATGGATGTGCCACACAGAGCCCTTTCCCCTGCTTTGGGACCTACACAAAGAACTACACTTTGCAATTATCTGCACAAAGAGCCTCAAGCCCACCTCCAGAGCCTACATAGACCTCTATCTCAGGTCCAACCTCCTGTGACTTTAGTCAAGGGGTGTGAACAGAACTTTAACAGGCTGGCTGGAGTATTCAGTTGCATATGACCTTTCCTGATGTGGAATGAAGTGTCAGGCATGAGAGGAGAAGGGGAGAAGCCAGAGGCCAAGATCTTCATTTGTCCTTTACTTCATCCCTCACAAAATGTAGGGAATTAGGGGTGAGTCGTAGGCACTCAGTGAATATGAATAAATGAATAAATAAATGTGTGAGTTACTTTTCTTATAACAACTTATAAGCTGCTTCTTTTCTTTGACCCATACATCTTTTAACTAAAGAGAACATCAAAACCTCAATGATGCGAATCGAAAGCAGAGCATATTCCTTGCTTTCAAACTTGACCCAGCCTTCTAAACTGTGCAATAGAGTGAGACAAAGCACCCCCACCTCATCACCCAGTGCCCTTCATCTCTGCAGCCCAACTCCCTTCCCCACTTCTTTTCCGCCCTCCCCATTGACCTATTTGGTCCCCTCCCTCTGGGGCAGGGATAAAGGGACAGTTACATCATACCAGAATATTAATATTATATATAATGAGAGAGATTTCCAAAAGCATTTGCATTAAAAGAACTGTAAAGAAAGATTAATAACTTTACTAAAAGAATGAATTTCTAATGAGGAAATATGGGAGGGATGATCTGTGTCTTCTAGAATAGATTTTGGAGCTTGTTATCACCTATCCTGCTTATGGCCCATCTGGCTCTTGTCACTCAGGTCAAACCTGAGTAGAAATGCTTCCTTTGCCAGTAAACTGTTGGGAAGACGATTCTATTTTGGACGCTCACCAACCTTGTTGGCAATTTCTCCCATGTGGGAATACTCATTTGGTCATGTTGGAATGTAAAAGAGATTTAAAATCCATCTTTAAAATGTAATTTGTGACAGCAAGGTGACAATATTAATTCTAATTACCAACCACAGCTTCCTGATCCAAGAGCAGCCTCTGTCATTTCACAGGAAGAAGATCCTAGAGATCTCTAGCTCGAAGACCCATTGTGGGTTCCTGCAGAGCTTCTAAGGACTGTGGGTTGGTGCTCATAGCTACATATAACCTGAGCCCTACAAGTCCTGTGGCTGCCCTGCAGCTTTGATGTTTTGCAGTTAGCTCACCAACACAGCCCAGAGAGGGACAGGAGCTAGGTCTGCTGGCTTTCAACAAGTGAAGCATACACACAAAAATGTCCTTGGGGCATTATCAAATGAAATGAATGTATGAAAAATGTATATGGACAGAATAAGTGTCATTTTTTTTCTTTTAGAAGTGAAGACTAAAAACTGGATTAAAAATTTATGACATTTTCACAACTAAACTGCATTGAAACAATTGTTGAAATATGCTGAAAACTAATAAATACCATTTATTGAGCAGTTATTATGTGCAATGTACTTTATGCAAGTCATTCACTGCTCATAATGAACTGCTGTGGTGGGAATGATAATTTTCATTCCATACAAGAGAAAACTAAATAAAACTTTTATCTATTTTAAAAATAAAAGTATAATGATCTCACCCAAGGACACACAACTAATCATCTAGGAAGTGGCAGATCTATCTAACTGCACAGCCTGTGCTATTAACCACTAAATTTCTCTGCCTTTCTGATGTGGTTACTTTCTTACATTCAATTATTTCATTCTGCAAATGAATGTGGAATGCCTACTCTGTGCTGGCACTTTACTACATTTTGATGACTACAATGGTAGACAAAATTGGACTCAGTTCCAGACTCATGAATGAATAGGCTAGTGAGGAGACAAACGATCAAAATACCCACACATATAACAATAAAATTGTACATGTGACAAATGCTGTAAAGGAGAGACACAGGATACTACGCTGTAATGTTTGATTTTTTAAATTTCTATGTTATTCTATAATTGTTTTGTATGTATTAGTCTTGTTACTTAAGATGATAAAACTCTCTTTAGTTAAAACTAAATCTTAGAATTGAATTTAGAATTGAACTTCCACTGTGCTGGACACACAACAAGATTCTCCAAAAATATCTGCTAGATGTGGGGAAAAGTCTTTTTTATCTTAATAATCCAAACATTTCTCACGAAATATTCTTAAGGATAGAGATGATGGTGTGTAAATTTCTGATCAAAGGCTTCTGATGCTTGGCAAACCAGAGCTGAGGATGGAATTACTGGTACTATTTTGTGAGTCAGGTTTTAAATGTGAGCTCACCCACCCACATTCATGGCATGACCATCCTCAGTTCAACTCAGCAGCGGCACGAAGAAAGAGGTGAGGCTGATCATAGAAAGTGAGTTGGAACTGAGCTTCTCGGATAGATAATTGGGAGCTTGGGTACTCTGTACACATGACGATATATCAAAGAGTGCTTCTTCTGTCACATCTTAGTGCTCGCTGAATTCATTATTTCTTCTACAGTCTTATTTTATGGAACTTATTACTTCCCAACATATTATATATCTATTTGTATTGTCTGTCTCCTCCAACAGGAAAGTAAACTTCCTGAGAGTAAGGAGTTTTTATTTGTTTTCTTTTATTTTGGGAAACATTTTATTGAAGTAAAGCAAAGATATAGTGAGTGTACAAATCAGAAGTGAACAACTTGATAAATTTTTGCAACATAAATACACTCAGATAATCAGCACCTGGTTAGGTGAAAGGAATACAACCAGCACCCCAGAAGTCCCTTCACACCCACTCCCAGTACTGTCTTAGTTTTGTGCCCTACTTTCTTCCAGCACCCCCTTTAGTACCGCGTGTAATAGGTGCTTAATAAATAATTGTTAAATAAATTCATCTATTTATTAATTAATATTTATTAGTGGCTTAATATATGCCAGTTACTGTTTAAAGTGCTGAATACACAAAAATAAGATGCTCTTTCTTTCTGTAAAAATCCAAGTGAACCCTCAGAGGGCAACTGGGAAAGTGTACCTGAAGCCCTGTGGAAAACAAGCTACTTTGAGAAGAAAAATTTCCCTTTTCCCCTCTTAGTTCTTCTGGCCTGTGGAATAATGAGAATGACACAAAACAGAATAGGAGAAAATAACCAAATTTAATTATGTACATAGGTACTGGGGTTCAATAAGATGCAAGAACAAATTGGGCAGTTGAGACTTCTATGCCATCTTGAGCTAAGGAGAAAAGAGGGTTGTGGTTTGGGACTACACAGGGGAGTGAGGCTATTTCAATGAGGCTGAAAAAAGCATGTTTTTGGTAAACTACTATTTGTCAGGCCACCTATAACAACAGGACACAGAGAGAACTTGGATCAGGTGGGCCTTGCTGGATTCCTCCCTTTTTAACACACCTAGTGCATATTAAACTATAGTTATCTGTGATAATAGTTCCCTTCCTAGATCAAGTCTTCAATCTAAATTTTATAAGGTCAAAGATTCTTGTTTTGTTTCTTAAAAATAACCAGCTTTTTCAACTGTAATTGAAAAATTAAAAAATTTAAAAAAGAAAAACATAACCAGCTTAAAATATTAATACCACAAAGAAGCATATTTTGGGGTAGCAAACTCTGCTTTCTTTCAGAAGGAATGTAGCCTGTAGCTCTGCAGAATTTCTATGGTGGTCTGAAGTTTGGGATATGTGGTCAACTCTGTTGATGTATATAGTCCAACTTAGTTAATATTTACCAGCTATTTACATTTCATGGCAAAAATGGTTTACATTTCTGGTATAGTTCTTAACAGAATCATTGAGTGTTAAAAGCTAAAAAGAGTCTTCATTGATCATCACATCTAAACCCGATTGTATTAGTTAGGAATCTTTCAGTTGCAGGTAACAGAAATTCTAACTCCAACCAGTTTATAAAATAAAGGGACTTTCCTAGCTCATATGACAAAAGTCCAGATATTGAGTCTGGTTTTGATTCTAACAATGGTCTAGTTTATTTTTACTTTTTTCTCTGCCTTTCGCCCAAGGCTGGCTTCTCTGTAGTTACAAGATGATTACCAGCAACGCTCACTTAAACTTTTTCATTCGTGGCCAAGTGGAAATGAGTATCTCTGTAGGTCACTTCCATAGAAGAATAAGAAAGCTTCTTTCTTGTAGTCTCCATCAAGTGCAATCTCACCTTGCATTTTATTGACCTGGAATGCAGTACTTGCCCATATTTGATCAATCACTGTGGCCAATAGAGTGACAAGGTATAATAATTAGTTTAAACCAAACAGGGTGTGCTCCTTGTGATGGTTAATTTGATGTGTCGACTTGACATGGGGTTCCCAGATATCTGGTCAAACATTATTCTGGGTGTACCATGAAGGTGTTCTGGATGAGATTAACATTTGAATTGGTAGACTGAATAATGCAGATTGCCCTCCCCAATGTGGATAGGCCTCATCCAATTTGTGGGAGACCAAATAGAACAAAAGATGTGGGTAAGGAAGAATTTGCTCCCTCTGCCTGTTTTTGAACGGGGACATTGTTTTCCTCCTGTACTTGGATTGGAAATTAAACCATTAGTTCTCCTGGTTCTCCAGATAGCAGAGGACATATTCTACATACTGTACAAAGTACTGAACAAGGTAGGAGAAAGCAGTCACAGGTAAATGTAACAGGAGACCTCAAAGATGTTACAATCCAGAATGGGAGACATGAAAAAACAAGTAATGATAAAACTCTGAGGAATGAAATTAGAACTAAATAGACATACAATAAGTATTTGATAATGGGAACACAAATGGGATGTATTCTTTCCATAGAATTAGAGAGTAAACATTTGTTTTGGAAAGTTTTATATCTAAATGGAGGACTGAGAGATATAAGAAAGGGGTTGAATAGTCTGATAAAATCCACTTCAAACTTTCAACCTTAAGCCTTAGCTTAAAAAACCTTTCTATAGCTCCATATTATCTCTTTGTATCATTACAGAAACATTCTATTTCTTGGATGACACCTTAAGAAATCTGGCTTAGAGTGCAAAGACTTGGGTTCAAGTCTCTCTTATTTACACAGCTCTGAGCAAGTCATTCACTCTATCTAAGCTTTAGTTTCCTTATCTATAAACTGGGGAAATAACTATATATATATGTATATATATATATATGTATATACATATATATATAATATACCTTTTTTGAGATCTCAGAAATGTAACAATTCCAACATTGCAAATACTAAATTGCAAATTAAAAAATCTAATATTTTAAACCAATCTGCAAATGTTACAGGTAGAAAATTTCACATGCCAAATTCATTGTAATTACATAAATGTAATGTGACTATATAAATGACATATTTTTCAAACCTGTGATATACAATGGTTTGGTTATACCATACTTATGAAATAAGATTCCTGACAAATTGCTTATACAGTAAGTTGGAATTAAATTATATTAATGGCCATAAAATATTATTATTTACAGGAACCTCAAGGCCAAGTTAGTGAAAAAAAGCATTAACCGCTAAGTATAATGGGAACTAGGAAATTTACTTATACAACAAATATTTGTTGAAAGCCTCCTTTGTGCCTGGTACAACACACCATGCTCAAAAGTTCTCCTTTATTATGGGGCATAAAAATTTTTAAATAAATACAAATAATTCTAATGGAAATAGTGGGAAGTAGTTGAGAATAAGGACTATAGGAAAGAAGTGCAGTATGGGTACTACTTTCAGGATGGTAAGAAGAAAGTAGGATTCTGATTCAAAAGGGAGAAAAACAGATTTTGGTAACAGATTAGTTTCTCAAGTTTGCTGAGAATATCCCTTAGTGAATCCTGCTTCAAGTGAATGATTAATTCCTATCTTATCTAATTTAAAAATCCATACACTCAGCTATGTGGTTTGGTTTTAAAAAGATAGACTTTCTTTACACTGGAGAAGAATTTAGAAAAAAATTCCAAAGTAATGCAATAAAAATAATAAGTAATTTCTTTAAAAAAAATGATAAGAAAAAATAAATAAATATTCCATAGGAATAAAAATTATCAGTTCATCATTAAGAAAAGCTCCTAATGAAATACTAAAGGATATACTTGAGACAAAACAAAAACAAAAACAAAACAAAACAGTGATCCTATAGGGAATGCTTGAGATACAAAAAGTATAAAGAGCAAAGAAAGTGGCAAATGCAAGTGAACATTGATAATATAGAATTGTAATTAATAATTTTTATTACGTTTTAAAAGTTGAATTAAAATATATGAAAAAATTAACTTCAAGTAGGTAAGGGGAAACAGAATCAAAGTAAGGTCTTTGTATTGCCTTGGAGAAGAGTAAAGATATTGATTAACAAGAACTTTGGTAGGTTAAGCAAGCAAGTTGGAAATTCTGGGGTAACCACCAAAAGAATAGAAACAGAATGTATAACTACCAAATTAGCGTGCGTGGGGGAGATGGAATAACTTAAAAATTTCAATTAAACCAAAAGGGCATGATAGCATGAGCATCCAAGATCACACAATTTCCATCTATTTTTAAGATATGTTGGGGACATGAAAAGAGGAGACTGCCCAACTCAAATGAGTCTGCCTTGGGCCACATCTATACTATCTGCCTGTCCACAAAGGGTAAAGGCCCCTGACACCAACTGCACTAATCAGATTCTCTTAAGAACAGAAACTTAAGAACATAAACAGGGAGGATAAGTTGGTAGGGCTGAAACACCTGATAGCAACAGCCCAGAAAAAGTATCCATGAGCTCTGTGTCCCCCTGAGGTCCTGGAGGAGCCCTGGTCCCTGTTCTCCTGTCCTTCCCAAGTCCTAGCTGGTCAGCTCCTCCTTTCAAGCCTTGATTTGCTTGAAACAAAAGAAATTTAACTGATGCCAAGAATTATTGTGGCTTACACCAGATATACTTTCACTCTCCTACACAAAAATCCAAATATTTGGCATAGATGGTTAAGTTGTCTTCTTAGCAACAACTTAACCTGAAATGACGCTGAATTCTTTAACCATCATCAAATATTCAAGATGAGGATCCCCAAGATGTAACCCATATGGAGTGGGCATTCCATTGGAGGGCTTTGGCTCTTACTTTATGCTCCTTTTGAGGCCATATTTACCACATTGTTATATCTTCCAAAACATATCCAAAACCACAACAGATTAATGAGAAAATTGTTTTATCAAAGCTCCTCTGGAGTCTGTGAGAGATCACATTCCATGTATATTTAACCCATTACCCTATCAGACATCTTTTCTCTTCCCACCAAAGAGCCCACCTCTGCCAATTGCCTATTCTCTCCTCTTTCTTTCCTCCCACCTTTAAAATTTCTCTTAAGAAGGTCAGCCTTTGCCCTCAACTTGTATAATCCATTTAGCAGAACAAAACACTGGTAGTTAGCAGCATTTTAGGGTTGGAGATCTTGGTTCCTCAACCACCCTGTGATCTTCCTCAATAACTGTGAGTCCCTCAAGGGTAGGAACTCTATATCACTCCTAACACCTTGATTAGTGCCTGGCACAATAGGCTTTTCATAAAAAGTTGTTGAATGGATTTTGTACATGTTCGTGCACCTCATAGAGACTAGAAATGTGCATCTCATGAAATATGTGCTTGACAACTGGTTCTTGAATAGATAACTGCATCATCACTATCGGAGCCTGTAAGAATAGTAGAGGTTGTGACACTGGACTAAGAATTACGATGTATTAAGTTAGAGGTAATCAAATTAATAACGAGCATACTAACAGAATAGAACATTAACTCAATTTATGCATTGATTAAACTATGATGCTTTAGTGTTCTACATGAAGGGTGAGAACCATATGGAAGAAAGTTTGGAATTAAGAGGACCAGTCTGCTTTTCCATTTCAAAGATGGTAGAAAAGTAGATAAACCATGGGGAAGGCTTCATTTCTATGGATATATATTTTAAAATAAAATCACTATTGGCTTAAAAGTAAAATTCAGACAGTATCTATACGAGGCCAAAATATCTAATCTAAGTAGAATTACCAGATAAAATACAGGACATAGGGTTAAATTGAGTTTCAGATAAAAAACATATAATATTTTTTAAGTATAGTATGTCCTAAGTATTGTATGACATATTTACACTAAAAAAAAAAAAAATTCCTTGTTTATCTCAAATTAAAATTTGACTGGGTATCTTATATTTTTATTGCTTCTGGCAACTCCAAATCTATGGAAATAAATACTCAGTCCATTGTCTAGATACCTGATCTGTGTGTCAGCTGGATAAATTAATCTTTTTTTCATACAGATGTTTGGCTATTGTATTAAGTGTTAAAAGGACACTTTTTCTTATCCTTACATCTCTTCACTCCTTTCCTTCCTTAACTGTAAGTGTTCAGTTGAAAGAAAAGACTTTTCTTGCTATCCCCCCAATTCTCAAGGATCAGAGCTTCTGAGTAATTCAGTTATTATTGACTTTCAGTGAAGGTGACATTGATAAAAGGGGTCAAAATGACTACTCTGGATATTAAAGATCTCAAAGTGTGAAAAAGCTCAAAGTGACAAAACCAACTCATCCTTGATATGTTTTCCAATCTGAGTCGCAGCCCTGGCCATAAGGGACCATGCCAGAAAAGCCTATCTTAAGGAATGTGTTCATAATTTTTCATAACAAATACTGACCAATGTGGGCAAAAGAAACAATCTCCATATCCACAAATGCTGGGATTTAAGGTATGGAATATTGGTGGAAGTGGAGCAGAAGGAAATTGGACAAAATACAGAGGAATTGTACAATAAAAAAGTTGTAATTGGGCTTGATGCCATTTTGTTGTTGTTGTTGTTGGAGTTCAGATATATATACATGTAAACTTCAACCCATTTTAGTTAGTGGTAAGGCCTATCTAGATTAGGGGAAAGTTTGATTTTAAAGGTCCTTTAAAAAAGGATTAATTCTATTTTCTTCAAGTATATATTCTAATTGGAATTAGATTGACTAAGTGAAACTGTTAAAAGTCCTACTTCAATGAGTAGGTCAGAGTAAGACACACAATTAAAATGACAAAGAACCACCCTCAGCAGTGATCGACTTCTTATGGCACTACTACATAATTCATATTAATTAAGATAAGTATTAACAACACATATTTGTTATAAATTTATTGGGTACAAGTGTGCTATAGTTCTTGAGGTGTTGCTGGCTCATGAAGATTCTTCTTTTCTAAAAATAGCTCCAGAATTCAGGAGCTCTTAATCGACTTAGTCATTCAATCCCTTGGCCATAGCTGATTGGTCCAGGAGCTAATACTTTATCCAGGCTGGACCAATCAGAGTAATCTAAGTTCTCTATGATTTTTTTTCAAACTGAAACTTGAATCCAAGCCCTCTTTGGAGGTGATGAGTTTTGGGAGATCTTAGTGCCATGTTGAGGGATTCTAACTGCAGCAGAATGAATTCGAAATGTAGAGGGAAACAAAGACATAGAGCATGTGTCCTGTTAATTCCAGTCCTTAGTTCCAGTTGTCCCCAAGGCCCAGCTGTTCCCCTCTACCTCCCACTGCCATGTGAACTGCTGTGTGTGTTTATCTAACAAATTCTTCTTTGCCTATATTAACTATATTCCTGTCATTTGTAATAAAAACACCCTAAATAATCCAGCATTGTGTGTCATGTGCTGTGCTGCTTCTTGGGGCATATGGAGATGTATAGAATAGGGCTTTTATCCTTAAGTATGCTACAGTTTTCTGTATCAACTATAATATAGGGTGGAAAGTGATAAATGCTGTAAGAGGATTCAAGGGCTGTAAGAAAGCAAAGATGAGAACAATCACTTCTAGTAGGAGGGTTTAGGGACAACTTCTTCTCTGAAATAGCTTTTGAGTTTACTGAGGTAAGATAAGATTTGATCATGTGGTCATAAGGGAGACAAGCCCTTCAAGACAGAAAAAATAACATGAGCAAAGATGTAGCAGCAGACAACATGAGGTATGTGTGGAAAATAGCCATGCCTGGCTGATCAAGTCAATGGGGAGACTTGAAGATTTTTAAGCAAGAAAGAAACGTTGTCTTTAAAATAATAAATCTAACAGTGGATTGGAATGAAGAGAGAATAGGTCATGTAGTTAGGAGGTTCTAAGCTGAAAATAATAAATGTTCTTGCTAAGAGAAGGCTGACAGGGAGTGAAAAAAAGTAGGAATCTCCTTACTTCAGATAATTGCAATATTTTCAGCAAAGAAGGATATCTGAAGAGCAGGAAGAAGAGATGGACTGCAAACTCGAGGAGTGAAATAAAAACTATGATAGGTTCTGTGGAGAAGAGGGTATGAGAAGCAGTCAGAAGTGACTAAGGCACTGCCAAGGGCCACTGAAGGCTTCCTTGAGGTTAAACAATAAGAACCAGAAGCAAAATCAGGCTCTTCAGTTGCTGGCTTCAAAGCAGAGAAGAGAAAGTAGAAGGTGCAGGTGACCCAAAATGGGGACCTCATGAAGGCTGTGAAAGAGAATAAGCTGGAGGGAGAACTTTATAGAAATAGTCGAGGCCAGGAACAGCCTACCCAAGGGACTGCATGGCTTGAAAGTGGGAAATCTGTAGCCTGGATAAGAATGCAAGCAAAGCCTGCAGGACACTCAGAAAACAGCAATAAGGGAAGTGTTGAAATCTTTGGTTCAATAGGGTCAAGGAATGTGAGATTCTGCAGAGATGAAAGGAGAATGTTAGGGCCCCAGAGTGTGGACCTAGAGTGGGTCTGTATGATCTGCTTGTGTCTTAATGACGTAAAATAAGTAGGGATAAAGGTCTCTAGATCTGAGGCAGCTGAAGACCTATAAGAAAAGGTTATGTATGGATGTTTCTAGAATAGGGATGAGCAAGAGGCTAGAAGGTCTGAAGAATATCCTTTGAGAGTGGTAGGCAGAAAGAGAAAGGGTTGGGAAAGATGTGGAAACAGAATGGGAAGGACTTCCATAGAAGTTGTTGAGAGCTGATGATGTAAAAAATAGTCAGAAGAAGGAACTTTGGAACAAGGAATAAGGAGAGGCCCTGAATGGTACATCGGTTTGGAATGGGGAAGGTAAGGGATAGGAGGTATGTGTGTGGAATGCTATGCAAGAAGAAGAGGAAAGTGTCATCCTGCAGATAAAGGTCAGATTTTGATTGAAAGGTGGTGATGAAGGGAACATTTCAAGTTAAGATTAACCATATGGGAAGGTTTATTCCAAGACATGACTGGTTTCCCCAAATGCCCTGAGGGGAGCTCAGACTGACCTGTAGAGAAACAAGAATGGAGAAGAAAGATGAGTACAATTGACAATTTTCCATAGTAAGTTTAACGAAGTGAGGGGTAGCTCAAGACAACAATGATAAGGAAGCAGATATAAGAAGGTGGGTTCTCCTACAATTACTTTTAAAAGATATTTTCACAAGTGTGTATATATATCCTTCCTCCTACCCCTGAGTCCTTTACTTGCTTGGTAAATCATGTGTATGTGTACATATGCGTGTGTGGTGTGTGTGTGGTGTGTGTGTGTGTGTGTGTGTGTGTGTGTACCTCCACATGTGCGTGCATGCATGCCAGATAACAAGGGCTCACTGGACTTTTGCTACATTTGGAGATAAGGGACCTATGCCCCCCTTTTTGATCACCATAGTAGACAGCTGAGTGTAAAAGATTCCAGAGCAAATACATGCTTCCCTGACACTCCTATTCAGTCTTCTCAAAAAAAAAAAAAAAAAAAAAAAAGGAATGTCAGGTCTAAGCGGAAAGTGGAAACAAAGGTTATCTGAGGGCCACCTTGTGAGATAAAGCCCGTTTTCCCTTTCAGGCTTCTTTTTTCCCAAAGCCTCATGATCTAAAGGTTATCACTCTTTCGGCTTCTCCCTACAGCGTGGATCTAAGATAACCCTGCTCCACTCATTTTCAAACCCTCCTGGCAGTGCTTTGGGGTAGCCCCAGCTCCAGTGCGCCAGATGCAGGGAGCCCTTTTGGTGAGTCCTGTAGACAGGGGAATTAGCATGGGTCCCAGAGCTGTGTGACCAGAGTCCACGAAGGTGGACCCCAAATGCTTCAGACCCCTCCTGGCATTTGTTATCCGTGCCACTAATGGGGCAGCAGCACAGTGCAATGATGAGTCTCCAGCCCCAATCACCCATTCATTGGCTGTGTGACCTTTGGCAAATTATTTGAGTTCTCAGACCCTTGGTGTCCTCACCCTGATCATGGGCATGATGGTCATATACTTCATTTATGATGATTCACGGGTGTGGAGTATGAAATTAGCATGGCACCTGCCACAGAGTTGAGCGGGCTGCTAATATTATTATAGATTCAATAAGCTTTCAATGAGAAGAAGAACGAAGGAAGTGTGTGTGGTGTCACGCAATCCTTGAGTAGTACGAGGACGGGGACATAGACTGGGAGCACCAGGGTGGCTGTGAGAGCCCAAGTCCTTGGAGAGGAGGAGGAGCTTCACAAACCCAGGGGCCGGAGGACAAAGTCTTCAGGGTGCCCTGGGTTGTCTATTACAAGGTCTCCTGGGGCCTCCTTACTCAAAGTGTTGTATTTCTTGGTATTTCTTGGAATTTCTTGGTATTTCTTGGAAGCCAGTTAGAAATGCGGATTCTCAGTCCCTCAGGGGCCTCCAGAATCAGAATTGGAATTTTCAAAAAGTCCTGCTGTTGAAACTGAGGTGCTCAGCTGACTCAATATACTTAATCAGCACAACCCTCTAACGATGGTGAGTACTCACCCTCAGGTTGCTTGGGGGAGCGAATGACAGCAGGTGATGGTCAGAGGAGAAACTCTAGCTGCCTCAACCTGCTCAATTACATTTCACGGGCCCCTCTTTGAGAAGGCCATTAACTTGGAAAAAGAGTGGGACAGGCTTTTTTGAACACTCAGCAGTGCCAGGTGATTTGAGGCCTCAGAAAAGCAGTTGAAGCACTTTAAAGAAGCAAATTAAGGAAGTGCCAAGAGCAAAGGAATCATAGCCTAGGTCAGCCCCATGCGGGCTGCGTTTGCAAAGTGCCTGGTGCCATACTCACAAGTGTGCATGCGTGTGTGCGCGTGTGTAGCTGTGCGTGTAAACAATCCTCTCCCATAAAACGCATGCTCAGGAAAAATGTCTGCTTTCATAAACAGAACCAATGTACCTCCATAAAAGGGAATACTATTTTATTAAGACGTCTTCTGAGGGTACAAAAACCCCTCTCCAAAAATATGTAAGGGATTTTTCTTTCCTGTGAAATATAACTGATTATCGGACCAGCTCTCCATTTTCTTTGTCTTGTCCCGACAGATTTTCTTTCTGTTGTTATTTTTTAACAGAGAACATGAATTTTCAGTTGACAGAGTCCATACTCAGCTTCTTCACGCAACATTACACAGTGACACAGGCCTCTGGCTGCCCCCGTAAACAAAAATGTTCCAGAGTGTTCCGGCAGCAGTGCTACCCCAGCCTGGGTCCTCCCGAATGCCCCTGGAGGTGGTGCAACTCTGTCCTCTGTCCCGGGACTCCCACTCCAGGAAGCAAGTGGTGGTGCGGAGGGCAGGCCCGCTGTGCTGTGTCAGCAGAGATCCCCTGTGCTCATCAGCACTCCTCTGGGGTCTGTCCTGTTTGTCAGGATGTTCCTCAGATAAAGGACTGAGAGGAATGCAGGCCCTCCAATTACCCAGATTTTCTCAATATGTGGTGGGCAAGGGCAGATGTACTACCCAAACCGCTCAGTGTAAAACTGAAAAAAACGACAGGAACTCATGGAACTGAATAAAGAAAAGATGTGCCAATAGTGGCGTGCTCCAGAATACTTTGACGCTGGGACTGCAAACAAATTTCTTTCCCTGCCTTTGCTCCTCCTATTAGAATGACCCAGCTACTGCCGATTACTTAACAGTTGTATTTAGCAAAGTCAGGAAGGGACTAGCCAGTTGCAGTAAACCAGCCTTCCTTCAGAGACCTGGATTCCTTTGTCCCTCGGCCCCTTTGCCTCGCCTCGCATTCCTTCCTGCTGACTGATTCTTAACCCCTTCATTCCCGACGCCAGCCTCAAACAAACAAACAGAATCAAGGGACGCCACCCAAGTGCGCAGGTCCGAAACCCGGCAGCCTGAAATTCTGCTGTACAACTTTCTTTCTTGGAGCCTGCATATTTTGATCATTCACTGTTCCTAATAAAATTATGAAAAGACCCTTGGGGAAGAATTACTTAAGTTTTTCTTTTGTCAGCTCACAGACTGAAGAATGGGCACAAGTCAAGACTTTGGAAAAAAGAGGGCCGATGGGTGAGACAGAAAGACGAACCACTCTCCCAATTCCACTAAAATAAAGCAAAGGAATGCAAAAGGACAGAAACCACTAGAACGCAATTAACAGAAGAGAGCCAAGAGGAGAAATGTATGCCTTTACCTCAGCTATGAATAAAATCAAAGGTTGTAATAGTGGAGACCCTCAATATTGATTTAACCAAATGTGAGTCTGAGGAGGGGAAACGTGTGGGGGCAGATGAAGAGCTCTAACTACCTCTCTCCATTCGAGAAAGGCGATAGCCTGTACCTGAAACTGAAAATCGAGAAATGGCTGAGCAGGCTTGTATTTTAGAAATACCAAGTAAAGACCAGAAACATTTAAAAGAGGAAGAATTAGAAGTAGAGGAATGCAGCAAGGAGTCTCTTGCCTTCTTATCAAATTGTAGCAGTTGTTTTGACTTATGTAATGTTTTTTCATAAAAAAAAATTAAACTAAAAATGTGAAAGAAATGAGAAGGAATAAAAAAGAAACACTTCTGATTTCAGGTTTCTATGCAGGGCAAGCTCAACTGGGTTGTTCTAAAAGTCTGAGCCATTCAGAGGCTGAGTGGGTTGAATTTTCATCGCCACACCCTGAGAGGAGAGCAGAAAGCCCTGCTGGTGTTTGACAGTATGACAGAAGACAGAATTCTCCATTGTCCCTGTTTGGCTTGAAAGGATGCCAAACCTTGGTGATATCGACTCTAAGCTGCAGGTCTGGGGGAGCTGGGGAGAAAGAGAGCCCGTTCCAGTGTTGGAATTTGCATCTCCTTTGCTTTCCAGGGATTCCTCCTATCTTCCCTATCTTCCATGTTCTAGGACTCCGAGACACACCAGGTAGACCTGGCCTTCCGGTGATTCCTCCCTGAGTCTGTACCCCCTCCTCCCTTCCATCCCACCTCCTCTCACCACCGCGTCTCACTTGTGGGGCTCAGCCTGCACCTGCAGAGGGCACTGTGTGGCTGATTTGTCAACCCCAGCCAGCTTCAGTGGGCAGGGCCAAGGTGGCTCTGAGTCTCAGTGAGGGCTCCACACGCCTTTTTCCCAGAGTATCTGGGGATCCTGGCTTGTGGGGCTGGGGGTGAACCACAGTCCTTTCCTTTAATGAGTAGAAGCACTTTAAAACCCGGCACCTGGCGGCTAGAATCCCCAGACTATAACTCAGAAGTGATCATCCGGTAGAGGCAGGCATAATGCCTCAGAGAAAAACAAAAATGCAATGCTGTACGGGCAGGCCTTGTAAAAATGTATAAAAGAGAAGAAAATGAGATAGTATAAAGCACTTAATAAAGCCCCTGGTATATAGTCAGTACTCAATAAAATATTACCGTGATAATAATCATTATTACCTGCTTTGAAGAGGAAACGTGCTGGAAACTGTGATCAACTTACATTGTGTTCTCTTACACATTTTTCATCTTTAACTAATTAAAAATAGTTTAATAAATTCATTGTTTGATTGTAAACAAACCCCTGGATTCCAAAGCTTCCAGCTTTATAATGTGTGAAAAAACAATAGAGCCAATGTTGCCCAAACAAGCTGTAAATGAGAGTTACTGACTGACCTTCTCCAACCCTCTCTTTGTCCTACAGTCAACTGGACATAGGCTGCCAGTCCTTTAAAATAATATAATATTCTATTGAATGAAGCTGTTGCAGTTCCATAATCGTTCCCCAAGTACATGACTTACTTTAGTTATTTATGATGCTGGATAAGCTTTTTTCCATATTTAAGATTATTTCCTTATGTTAGTCACTATAGAGAAATGTTAAAGGGAATGAAGATTTTGAAAGGCTCTTGAATTTTATCCCTCAAGAATCGTACTAACTTATAGTCTCACTGAGAGTATTCCCATTTTATTAAACTCTTCCTAGCATCAGAGATTAACATTTAAAAACAATATCAATTATTTGGAAAATAAATGTGACATTTTCTTTTAACTTGTATCTCTTAGACGAGTGAAATCGAACATATTTTTATATGCCTGCTAATTAGTTGTATTTAATTAGGTAAACATACATTAACTGTCTGTGAATTTTGTTCATGTCTTTAAGGCAATCGTTCCTATTTAGGACCAAATATGACAAATATAAATATTGATTATCCAGATCCTAAAACATTACACTTTTAATAACTTGGAGTTTTTGCAATATTTTGACTCCTGAGAGAAAGCGGTAGATTGTAGACTACATAGATGGATGAAGCTAATAAATATAATGCTGAGGGTCAAAAAACCCAGACACAAAGGGGCACATTTGTATGGTTCTATTCTTATAAGCTTCAGAAACCTACTCTTACAACAGCCAAGGAGCATCCTAGGGCCAGGACTCTGAGGATCCCACAGTCGCTCAGGGGTTGGCAGTGTCACTGCAGAGTTTGAGAAGGGCAGCAGGCAGCCTCTTCCCTTGTATTTACCCCTTGTATGAGAAATTAAGAGAAACAAAAGTTCGTTGTGAACCTAGAAAGGAAAAGAAGCTGGATTTTCACGAGGCTGCGAACGAGGAAATATTATGAAGTCCATAAGATTTCAGTGCTCACAGACCACAGACAATGTAAAGCAAGGTCTGGAGTGAGAGCAGACTAGAAACATCTGGGCGGAAAGGTGGAAAGCTGGCTGAGCTGACATTTTGTCAGAGACCACGGTGTCTATGGAAGATCTCAGGTTGGTCTTCTAGGCCCCCTCCTGAAAGGAAGCAGAAAAGATGCAGACATTCCTCTAGGACATGAGAATGAATGTTTAAAATTATGACCCCCTCGACAGCTATAAATCTTCATGACATTGAATTTGGAGTGATTTCTTAGATACAACATCAAAAGCACAGGCAACAAAAGAAAGATAAATTGGAGTTTATCGAAATTAAAAACTTTTGTGCATTAAAGAACAGTATCAAGAGAGTGAAAAGACAACCAACAGAATGGGAGAAATACTTGCAAATCATATATCATAAAGGATTAATATCCAGAATATATAAAGAATTCCTATAACTCAACAACAAAAAAAACAAACAAAAAAGATTCAAAAATAGGAAAAGGGCTTGAACATATATTTCTCCAAAGAAAAGATATACAAATGGTCAATTAGCATATAAAAAGATGCTAAACATCATTGGTTATTAGGAAAATGCAAATCAAAACCACAATGAAATACCACTTCACTTAGGATGGCTATTATCTAAAAATTGGGAAATAGCAAGTGTTGATGAGGATGTGGGGAGATTGGAATCCTTGTTTTTTGTGTGTTGCAATGCAAAATGGTGCAGCCGCTGTGGGAAACAGTTGGTGATTCCTCAAAAAGTTAAGCATAAAATCACTACAGGCTTTGTCAATTCTATCCTGAGCTATATACTCAAAATAATTGAAAGCATGGACTCAGATTCCTGCAAATTAGCATTCTTCACAATAGCCAAAGGTAGCAGCAACCCAGTATCCATCAACAGATGAATGGATAAACAAAATGTGGTATAGCCATACAATGGCAAATAGTTAGCCCTAAAAAGGGATTAAATTCTGACACATGCTAACCACATAGTTGAACCTTGAAAAATTATGCTAAGTGAAATAAGCCATACAGAAAAGGACAACTATTATATGATTCCATTCATATGAGGTTCCTGAAATAGGCGAATTCATAGAGACAGAGAAAGTAGAAGAAGGTATAGGGAAATAGGAGAAGACAAAGATCTGTGGCTTCACTTGTCCTCAGCCTTCCCTTGGCCTTCTATAGGGAATAGCTGAGTCCTGCACACAACTGCCATCTTTCTAGTTCTCTCTTCTGCCTCTTTCTTCCACTTATAAGGATACTTGTGATTACATTGGGCCCACCAGGATAATCTCATCTTAAGGTCAACTCATTAGCAAACTTGATTCCATCAGTACCTTTACTGCCCCTTTGTAATATAACATGGTTGCAGGTTCCAGGAATTAGGATGTGCACATCCTGGGGACAAGGCATTATTCTGCCTACTACAACCATGCCTAACTTCGGACAGTTAGCACGATCCACTCCCCTGGCTGTAGTCATCAGTATAGTCATTGGCATATAGCCTAATCCAGTCCAATCAGAGTGAATGTCAACTCTAGCTAGGAATGTTGGAACAGAAGGACTCTCTTCTTCTAGACCTGTTCTGTTCAGTACAATGGCCACTAGCCATATTTGGCTCTTGAGCACTTGAAATGTGGGTACTGTGACTTGAGATGATTTGTTAATGTAAAATACACTGAATTTTAAAGACTTAGTACAAAAGAAAATTAATGCAGAATATGCTATTAATTTCTAAATGATTATACATTGAGATGTGTTTTGCATGTATTGAATTAAATAGAATATATTATTAGGATTAATTTCATCCTTTTCTTCTTGCTTTTTGAAAATGGGACAGTGCTATTCTAGATGGTATCACATATAGATATGAGGCCTGGAGCTACTGTAGAAATTTTTGCCAGAATGAGGAAAGTCAGCTTTGGATGAAGCTGAAACTGAAGACAGAACAGAAGGAGAAAGAAATTGGCTCCTTGACAACATCATTGGGCTACTGGTTCAATCAACCTAGAATCATCCAATCATATTCTTTCCAGTCAAACATCCTCACAGACTTTTTATTCTCTGTTATTTCGGCCCTATCACACTTCCCCAGGCTGCAAGTCCCCTCCTCTTAGTCTCAAATGTAATATCTAAATAAAGCTTTGAGCAATTACAAAACTCTTTTTTTTAATCTAGTGTTTTGTTTTGTTTTGTTTGTTTTAATGGTAAAATTAGTACATGCGCATTGTAGAGAGTTTGGTCAACACAGTAAAGCAAGAAGACAACATCCATAACCCTTCCACTTGGAGATTGCCTCTGCTAACATTTATTCTTCCTATGTTAAGCAAACATTCTATTCTGGAATGCATAACTCAAATTGCCTTTAAGTCAAATACAACAATCATTACATCATCCAGTGAACAGCATCCAGGATGTGTTTGCTTGCAAGACAGAGCAGTGGAGAGGGGTGTTACTTCCCATTTCCTTCTTCTGGCAGCTTTTCGGTTTCACAGTCCCTCTATTCATCTCCAAGAGTTTGAGGATTTGAGGTTTCTCTCCTCAGATTATGTCATTGCCAAGTCGTTCACACAGGGCACTGCTGCCAGCTCCTTGAAGACAAAGATCTGTGGTTTCCCTTGTCCTCAGCCTTCCCTTGGCCCTCAGCCCCTCCAGCTTCGGCCTGTTCTGTGACTTCTCATAGAATTCTTGTCAGTGCTGTGGGACTCCACAAATTTGTCACTAGCATCAGCAGCATCAGCAGCATCAGCAGCTCAAGCTGCTCTGTAAGCCAGCTGTTATCCATGCCTCCTTCAATTCCAGTGGCCTTAAAGCTGTACCTGCACCTAAGCAAAGTTTAGGATGCCTTATAAGATTGTGGACAATTTTTCAAAATTGGAATAATGTTTTGCCAATAATAATACAGAAATCCCATAGGCATAGAGACTCTCTCAATAACAGAAACAGCATAAGGCTGAAAAAAAAAGTCTTACTCTTGCTGCCTCCTGCCATGTGCTCTTGCTTATAAGAGGTCGTCCAAGCCCGGAAAGCTTTGTGTCCCCAAATATAACACAAAATTTCCTGTGTCTCTAAACTTGCATTGTGCACCAGACTACCACTGACTCAGTTTACTTTTTTTTTCTACAGTGGCTTTTTTACAGGATTGGGGTCAGAGGGATCAAAGATGAAAAGGATATTCTAGGATGTTTTCTGTTCAATTATATGCTATTTTTTAAACTAAAATTTTAAAATGATTTTTAACAACTCAGAGGCTGTTTCATTCATAAATAAATTTAAGATAAAAATTATCTGAAGTCTTTATAAACTCCATGTTACTTAAGCAAAGGCAGTATTAAAAGTTAGAAGTGAGATTTTGTCAGTGTTTGCATTATGGCCAGAAGCAAAGCACTTCCTCAGTCCTGTGGCCCACATCTCCAAATGGTTTATATGCAGTGAAAAAGGGTCACGAGGAAAACAAGCCATGACCTGATTGGTTAGTCGGCCAAGCCTCCATACCCCTAAATGTGGGTTGCCTTGGTGGAAATGGATTGGAGAATGTGACTTAAGTCAAGAAGATACCATAGAACTTCCTGCTCTCTGCTTTCTTGAATCCAAGATGATTGGCTGCAGAGCCAACCTCAAGCTAATTGACCCACCGCATTACAGGCAAAGAGGAGTAAGAACAGAGACTCGGCCAGGCTTGACTGCCCAGGGAAACTGACCTTGACCCTTTCTGCTTATTATCTTGGAATGCAGAAGGCAGAAAGGGCATGAAGTTGCCTGAAGGATAAAGTGCCTGCAGTGGGTGTTCAACGTGGGGAGACTAGACGGGTGGGGGAAGCACCATGCTGCTGACGACCTTTAAGGTGGAAATGACAGCTTCTAAAATGTTTCATAACGAGTCAGAAATTTCCCCTCCCTTTGTGTAAAGCAGATGTGGGGAGGGGTACATAAAGGGGCAAAAAATAGGATTTTGCAGGAGTCTCCTCTCTGGAAATCAACATCTAGTAGAAAACTAGCAGGCATTTGCTACTTGTTTGACTATTGAGATGGAATGAACATCTTTATTCTGATTTATAATGGAGTTACCAAGTTTTACCTTTATGTAATGCTTTCAGTGTTTGTAATTTTTAAGCTGTAATATCTAGTTCCTCCTTTCACAGAACTTATAATCTAATTGAGATCATACATAAACACACAAAAACATTATATCCATAAAGATTTACACAAATGTTGAAGACAATAATAAAAGATATAAAGCAGCTAATGGTTAACCGTCCACTCAGTTATAAGGACAATACTTACTAAAGTCTTTCCAAGGGAAGGTAGACCACTGAGAGCTAAGATGGCAAAGGAAAGCCCAGAGTAAACAAGATTTCACCTGGACCTTATAAGACAGTTATAAGTTAGATAGGAGAAGAGAAGACAGGGAGGATGTTCCAAGAAGGTATACACAAATCTAGAAAAGATCAAGATAGATTTCAGAGGTGATGAATAAAATGGTTTGACCAGAGCATAAAGTTCATTAGGGGTATTGTGGAAGATAAGATTGACAGGTTATGTTGGCATCAGATTTTAAAGGAATTTGGATGCCTGGCTAAAAATGTGAATTTTAGTTATAGGCAATGGGAAGCCACTCAAGGCTTCTAAGCAGAGTAATGAGATCAAAGTGGGATCAAAACCAAGTCTTTGGAAATAATGCTCAAAAATAATGGTGTAGTAATGTTAAGATGGTAGATGTTTTTCTTTATTTTTCAAACTTTTAATTTTTACAATCAAAATTATAATCGGGCCATTTCTTGCAAAAAGTATAAGTAATTTTCTGTATACTCTCTCTATGCTGTTTCTCACTAGAACCTTTTTGGCTTTAGGCATTTGGTTTTGATTTACAATAAATTGAAGTGTCTAACTACTAGAGATTCCAGTTTAATAGAATATGGACTTCTCCTTACCAAAGGCATAACATCTCCATAGCACTTGGCTAGAGATGACCTTGCCTTAGGATCTTGAGTTGTTCTTATAAATATCTAATTAGAAAGCTTTCTGCTTTTCTTTCTCCATAATCTTATCAGAAGAAAGGACCATATTTTTAATTCAGTTCATCCTCCCCTGACCCCAACACATGTAGAGGACTCATTGGCTTCTTACTGGACTCATTTCTCTCCATGTAATACAAGTTTTTCTCATCAGATGCTATGATGCCTTTCCTTCTACTTAGCTCAACCTCAGTCTGATTCCTTTCATCCCCATAGGCTAATGGGAAAACACCCTCACATAAACACCCCAAAATAATGTTTTACCAGCTATTTGTGCATACCTTAGCCCAGTCAAGTTGACACAAAATCAACCACCACAATACTTAACCTCTCTGAGTTTCAGTTTCTTCACCTTTAACTGGGACTGACTCTCCAACATGGAGTAGTTGTGAGGATCAAGACAGGTGAAGAATTGTCCACATTAGGAGCTCAGTGATAGTTGTGCCCTTTGCGTATCCGTGGTCCTGTTTCTGCCTTCTAGCAACCAGAAAGCCCAAATGATTCCAGTTCATTGAGTAAAAGCCCCAAGCTGCTTCATTCCTTTCTTTATCTCCTTTTAAGTGTACCTGCTCTAGACACTTTTGTTTGTTTTTTTTGTTTTTCTTTTGTTTGTCCACTGCTTGAGATGACAGATGATGGGGGATAGCCAGGCAGTAAATTCATCTGTTTTTCCCCTTATCTCCTTCTTAGCTAAAAAGCATGTACCTCCAAAAGGTCCCTAACAGTAGGAGTGTTAAGGTCTAGGAAGCTTCAAGAGAGAATATAAAATGGGATGTGAAGCTAGACTTGTGCTGCCAGACTGTGGCTAAGGCTAAAAGCTGAGGACAAGAAGAGCTAATCCTGAGATGATTTGCCAATAACTGGGACCAGAAACATCCTCTCAGAGTGTATTAAAGAGTGGTAGAACTGGCTCTGCTACAATCACTGTCCCACCATGAATCCTATCAGAAAAGAGTGGGGAGTGGTTCAGGGTTCATAATGAATGGTGATTCTCTCTCCCTCCTCCAAGGGAAGGAGATGAGAGACCAGCCCAGATATGCAGTTCACAGAGCCAGCAATGCGCTGAAGTTACCTGGCTGATCTGCTGGTTCCAAGGCCCACCAGTCCTCGTAAGCTGGGCCCCAGAGCGCCCTGTGTTCCTGCCTGGATATTTCATTTGAAGACCTGGGTTCTAATCTTGCTTTTGCCAGCTGCTCCAGTATTAAGTCCAAGTTTGCTTTTCTGTAACTTGGGGTCAATTATACCTGCCTTACTTGCTCAGTTGAGATGAGCCTATAGAGACTCTTTTAAACTGTTGTAAGTCAGTTATCAGTTATCAATATGGAAAGTATCTGCCTTTATCCCACAGGACTCCTGATTATTGCCAGAAATTGTTCTTTGAGACATTTCTTTGGGTTAAGGCACAGCCTAGAACTAATCTGAAATTCATATCAGCTTCCTCAAGCTCTGTCCAGGCCTCAGAATTTGCTACCATTCAGCCCTGCCTTTACCAGCTGGTTTGTTTAACTACCCACAAGTTTCCAGGGGACAAAGTTCACAGGAGCTGCAGACTGTTTTTAAAATAGAAAAAAAAAAAAATCCAGGAAAATATGGAACTAGGAGTGGCTCCAGGAGCCTGCTGCCAGTCACAGCCTTCAAGTGCTCAGGGGGCTGTGGGCAGCCCTTGCTGGCTATACTTTGAAGGACAGGGGAAACTAAGGAAATAGCTCTGTCCACTTATGAATCAGCATGAGCTTTAGAGTGCTGCCTGTGGTTTCTGTAACATTGAATTAATGAAAAATGGTTCTAAACACAATTCTTAACGTCTGGATATTTCATATGAATGTGAAATTACCACTTTCAATCTTGGTGTTCTTTGCAGAAGCAGTCCGTGAAAGATGTGCTTTTTTTCTTTCTTCTTCTGTCGAAGAGTCTCTCTCTTTGTAGAAAACTTCATTAACATTGCTTAAATATGCCATTCAAAAATAGTGGAGGGTACTACATTTAGTGTGTGGACTTCTACTTATGTTTTTATGTCAATTTTTAAAATTTAAGTTCTGTTTCACCTTTGTCCTCCACCGTGCATAGTATCACCAGAATCACAATCCTTTACCATTTAATATCTCTAGAGAGAACACCTCCCATCTCCTGCAGTTTTTAACGAAATTTCTTGAGACAATTTACTTGAAACTGAAGAAGAAAATTTAAATTCTTGAAACCATTGCTGAAAGATGTAGAACAAGCAAGAGGATAGAAGGTTGTGCTGAGGAGAGGGACTCTTCCCCGTGGACTTACAAAATTGTTCACTAAAAAAGCTATGGAATAATCAACAAAACCAACCAACCAACCAACCAACCAACCAATCAATCAACCAACCAATGAACCAATAAATCAATCAACCAACAAAAACAAGCAGACCAGGCTCAAATGAATGAGTAATTTTCTAAGTGAAAAATTTAACAAAAATATTTGTAAGCACAAATCAATTTTAAGTTTAGTTTTTTAGTTCCCAAATTTTTGGCCTATTTGTTTAACCAAAACATCTGTTTCTATAAACTCCTCATTCTTCAAATAACACACAATTCATTATTCATCACACATACTACTTCACTCCCTATTATTTATTGATTCTCTTCAGGGTCCCCAGCAAATTGTGAAGAAGTTCATCATTGGCCTCCCTGACCTCTGCCTGTTAATTCATTCATACATTCATTCATTCAGCAACCATTTGTTGGAGTCTGCTGTGCTTCAGACAATATACAAAGTAGTGTGGACTTAGACCAGGAAGAACTTGTAATAAATGGTGAACAACAAATAGTACACAAGTAAAAGCTATGTCAGAGAATTATGTATGAAATATTGTGTGACTACAGCTGAGGAACTATACAACTTCCAGTGAGAGCATTGGATAGTTTTAAAATCTCCTCCAACCATATTATCTGACTCATTCATCTTCTCTATTATATGCAAACAAAAATTAAAGCCTATTGTGGTTCCCATTAAAATAAAATATGGATTGGAGTTCTCTAATGAAAAAACAATTCTTTTTTCATAGCCCAGATCCTCCCAGGAAGAGCCTGTGATATTGTGGAAAGTCACAGACTTTTAGAATTCAAAATCAGAATTTCCCACCACTTAATTGCAATGGAATTTGGGCAAGTATAAGTTTCTTGACCTCTTTGGACCTTAGTTTCCTCATCTGTGTAAAGGGATGACAATAACAACTATGTGGCAGGCTGCTGTGGGTATTCAAGATAATGTATTTAAAATTACAGCCGGTTACACTGAAGGCTCCTAGTGAATCAGGCCCACTGGTATTCATGGTATTCATGCCTTTGGGGAATCTCTTCCACATTGACTCTGGCCTTGGCCTTATGACTTGCTTGGCTAATGAGACATAACTATGACACAAGCAGAAGCCTGATAAGCATGTATACATTGGGGTTTATGCTACTGAATCCAGATGCCACATAAAGAAGTTTACTCTATGGAAAAAGAAAGGTCTCAGTTTTCCAGTTATCTCTGCCAAGTGAAGCCATCTTAGACCTTCCAGCTCCAGCTCAAGAATGCAGCTTCTTGAGTAAGACCAAGCAACACCAGCAAAACAACTACCAGCCAACCCATAAAAATCATCAAAAATAATACATGGTTTTGTTTTAAGCCACTAAGTTTCAGACACCTACTGGTATCTAGAGAGTTGGAGAACTACCCAGAGATACTAACTATCTGGAGTTACTGCAGACCCCATAGGTTAAGGGCTCAGTCCCACAAGACTGCCTCCATTTCAGAAACCAGTTGCAAGTCTAGGCCTCCCGTATTTATGACCAACCAACTATAAAGTCACAAGATTCACTCTCAGAACTCAGGAAGACTGGTTTACTTACTATTACTTGTTTACTATAAAGGATACAAATGGAAGAGAATCATAAGGCAAGGATTGAGAAGAGGGTACACTGTGGAGTTTCCATGTCCTCTCTGAGCACACCACCTTCCCAGCACCTTGAAGTGCTCACCAGCTCAGAAGCATTTCGAACCCTGTATGGTTTTATAGAAGTTCCATTACATTACGCAGGCATAACTGATTAAATCATTGGCCATTTCTGATTAACTCACTCTCTCCAGAGATCAGCACGTAGGGTTGAAAGTTCCAACCCTCTGACCCCATGGTTGGTCCCTCTGGCAATCATCCACAACCTGAAGCTGTTAGGGCCCCATCAAGAGTCACCTCATAGTACAAATTCAGGTATGTTTGAAAAGGGCTTATTATGAATAATAAAAGATACTTTCTCACATCTATCACTCAGGAAATTCAAAGGGTTTTAGAAATCCTTGTGCAAGAAACCAAATATATATCACAATCTCATGCTCATATTTTAAAAATACTCTGTCTGCTTACTGTGAGCCAAGCCCTGAGCTATGCTTTAGGGATACCATAGTAAATGAGACCGATATGGGCCTTCCTCCCATGGAGCACATGTTCTAAAGAGGAAGATAGACACTGTTTTCTGTACTATGAGGGACAAAAATTAGGAGGTGAGGCAGAGGACAACAGGAAATGATATCTGTGTTTGATAAGGTGAATAGCAAAAACCTTCCTGAAATGAAATTCCAGTAGAAACTTAAAAAATGAGAAGGAAATAGCCTTGCAAAGAGTTATGTAATAGGTCCTCAATAAGAGATAGTTATTCTTAACTGACAAATAAAAATGTTGATTGATATTTTAAAATTATCTATGTGCTAGATACATAGTAGGAGCTCAATATATATTAGTGTTCTGTCTTTCTCTTCACGTGTCACCATTATTATCAGTCAGGGTCCAGTCAGGAAAATAGACATCACATGAGATATATCAACAGTGGAGATTTAATATAGAAAATTTGTTATAGGTGTTGGAAGGATGGAAGAGCAAAAAGGAATACTGAGGTAAACCTAGAGGGCTGCAAGGAGCAACACCTCTAGTGCTAGAATAGCTAAAGGAAAGGGGTCGCGAATTATCAGATCGTAGAAATGTGGAGAAGGGGCTTATGGGGACAAAGCACGCTCAGCTGCTATTGATATTACCGAGGAGGTTTGATAAGGTTGGTTCTCAAGGAACACCCAAAGTAGATAGCAGCTGGAAACAACTGCAGTTCTTGAAGCAAAATGCTGCTATTGGAGCAATGTTGGCTGTGACAGAAAGTTATCTGAAAGTAGAAAGTCCCTTCTCCCCTCCTACTACCTTCCAATAC
Source organism: Eonycteris spelaea (assembly GCA_003508835.1). Classification (NCBI taxonomy): domain Eukaryota; kingdom Metazoa; phylum Chordata; class Mammalia; order Chiroptera; family Pteropodidae; genus Eonycteris; species Eonycteris spelaea. Next base: position 5,720,482 of record PUFA01000043.1, on the reverse strand, counting down.
CCTCTACTGCCTGCTATTGGCAGGGCGCAGCAAGAAGCCAGTGGGCAAAGAAGAATATGAAAGATACATCGCAGAATCCCAAAGGCAGCAGCATAGTATTCAAGGAGGGATGTGGAGCTGAGAAAAACAAGCAAAGGACTAAGATTGTCCAAGTCAGTCCTCTTAATCCCTGGATTTTTTTCCAACACGTGACCTAGTATAGTATTCATCCTGAATATCTATTATTTTTTAAGGAACTATTTTTATTTTTTAAAATGGTTTCTGAATATAATTATTTTTATGTATACCAATATAATAAAACTGTGACCAGATATATATATATCTAATACCTAGAGTAATCACTAAAAAAGCTAATCAAAGAGATACTTTTAAAAAATGCAATAATAAATAGAAATGGAATTCTGAAATATTTTCAAGTATAGGAAGAAAATAGAAAAATTGAAATGGAGAAAAAACCAGAAAATAAAAAACAAAATAACAGACTTAAATCCCAATAGATCAATAATTACATTAAATGTAAATGTTCTAAATTCACCCATTAAAAGTCAGAACTTAGCAGACAGCATAAAAAATGTTGAACTCTATAGTGTCTGCAAGAAACAAACTTCGAATATAATGATATAGGTAGTTTAAAAATAAAAGATCAACATGATATATGACTTAGGCATTAATCAAAAGGGCAGGAAAATAAAAAGGACAGAAAATAACGAGTGTTGGTGAGGATATGGAGAAATTGGAACCCTCATTCATCATTGATGGGATTATAAATTGGTACATCCATATTGTAAAACAGTTTGGCACTTCCTCAAAAAGGTAAATATAGTTACCATATGACTCAGCAATTCCACTCCTATCTATAAGAGTCAAAACATATGTCCACACAAAAACCTACCTGCATATGTTCAAACCAGCGTTACTTATAATAGCTAAAAAGTAGAGACAACTTAAATGTCCACTGAATAATGAATGAATAACAAAACATGATATATCCATTTATGACTACATGAAAGCCACGTGTTGTCATTTCTACCATATTCCATTGGTCACACAGGACCAGTTCTGATTCACTGGGAGGAGCTCACACAAGGACATGAATTCCAAGAGGCTAGGATTACTGGAGCATGGCTAGTACATTGCTCCATGGATAAAGTTAATTCCTGAGTCCACAAATGTTCCAGTGTCACATCACCTCTTAACTTCCTGTGTCTTGAGTGATGCAGTGGTGATTTTCAACAGTCACTCCTGGCTCCTCAGGGCTGTGCTTTTTAAAATGTTTTCAAGAGTTCTGAGAACACTGTTTATAACTAGCTAAGCAGTAACTCCCACTCCTGAACTAACTTCAAGGGTCATCTATTTGCTCTTCCGGAGGTTTTTAAATAGACACGGGTGTGTTAATGGCATAGTACATTATTTATTGGCTACAGTTTTGGCAGACAGCATGGAAATGTGATTTTTAAAAGAAAAAAATAATATTTTAATTCTATTCTTAAATAACCACAATTTCTTACTAATGGTATGTGTGTGCCTGTTGAGCACTGCACGATTCCTCAAACCATAGAATCAAATTAGACGTTCCCATCCACTTTGTTTTCAATTTTTTACCATTACTAACAATATTCCGAAGAACGCCTCATACATATATTTTTGTTCATGTGTGAGACTATTCCTCAACAGTAATTGGAACTGGGATTGCTGTCTCATAGGGCATTTACATTTCCAGTCTTCCTAGGTAATACTGAATTGCTCTCCATAGTCATTGTACTAATTTATGCTCCTATCAGTGTTTAAGAATTTCCCGGTTCGTCACATCCTCGTCAAGCTGAATATTATTAAATTTCTCAATTTCTGCCAATCTGAGGGGTATGAAACACATTTCATTCTTTAAAATTGTGGTAAACCATACAAAATAAAATTTACCTGGCTCGCATTTTTTAATTAAAAATTTCATGGAGATAATTGTAGAGTCACATAAAGTTGTAAAAAAAGCACAGTCATTGTTCAATTCATATTTATATATAAATATAGCCATGTATCCACCACCCACGTCAATATACAGAACATTTTTAACACCCTAATAGACTCCCTTGTGTCTCCTCCTAGTCAATATCCCACCAAAGGCAAGTTATATTGATTTAAAATTTATTTCATGCTAATAATAAATACAGTACATTTATTATAAAAAGAGGGAGTCGGATCTAGAGAGGTTAAGAATCACTGTGTCTAGTAAAAATTTCTTCGGCTGGTAGATTAGAGGTATCAGGAGATGCTTTTCCTCCCTTTGCTCATTCCCATGCCCTGTCCCAGACCACTGTAGTCTCTGGCATTGTGCCTAGATAGCCATCACTTTAAAATGGAATTATTAAGTATTTTTTGATAATAACTGATGATGGTTTTAGCAGCCCTTGCCCTTGCTGTTTCTTATTCATGAAGCTTTTGTGTTTTGACTGGGAAAGAAGCAAGACAAGGAGCATGGATGGCTAGAGGATGCCATCTTCGAGCATCAGGTAGACACCATGAGATCACAGAGAGAAAGCAGAGGCCACTGAGGCCCAGGACCAGCCAATGTTCTCTGTATTGTGATTTATCAGGGACAGGTTACTCTTGGCTGCAGGAACAAAGAGTTTCTGAGTATTGAGGACAGGGAGCTCTCCTGGGTATCTTGTGTAGATTTTCTCAATGCATTCCCCCAACCACCCCATAAAGCAGGTGTTGCATTCCCTTTCTCTAGGTAAAAAAAAAAATAGAGTGGTTATTTTGAAGTCAGGCATACGGGATTTCCATCCTAGCTCTGGCAGTTAACCAACCATGCATGTGACCTCAGCCAAATCACCCACCTTCTTTAAGAGATGGTCCTTTCACACCTCACTGAGTTGTTTCCTGTCTCAAATTGTATCACATATGTGAGGGTTTTTACTCAATAAAATGAATATATGTAATATTATCAATCATTTTTAAAGATCTAAAACACATCTTGCCAGAGGCCTAGCAAGAGAGGTTTGGCTTCTGGACTCAATATGGGAATGGAATCTCTGGTTCCAGAAATGAAAGCCTCCATAAATTGAAGCAACGTGGGGCGAAACCTAGCCCTATCCTCTTCGCCCTCCTCTTCACCAACACAACCTAAACCGTGAAGAGAAACACTCTCTTCTACCCAGAACTGCCTCTCTCATCAACCCTACCTTGGTGACCGTTTGCAATTGGGTGGCGGCAAAGGCTGGGAAGAAGCTGCTGCTAATTAGCATGTTAACATTCCAGGCTTAGCATATCACCATTACCCTTGAGGCGTGGATGCTCCCGACCTGTGAGCTTCCCGACTTGTCCAGCTCTGATTAGGTGTCCCTGATGTGGAGACAGCATGTCTGCAACATCAATATTTTCAGAATCGAACCAGAGCAAAATGTGAAATGAGTTAGGGCCTCCTTTCTGTTAGTGACTCTCCCTTCCACCCCCTCTCTAGCCACTCTCCCAGTGTGATCTCTGATGGTCACAAGCCTCTTCTGGGACAGAGTACCCAAGTCAGAGAAGACTGTCCAGGCTCGCCTTTGAGACAGAGGATTTCAGTCTGATAATTCATTCCCTCGAGGGCCTGCTCAGCTCTCCATTGGTCTGTGCCATTCTTTCCTCTGCACCCTCAGAGCCTTCTTTTAATTACAGCACTTTTCACAGTACATTCTTCTCTCCCACAACCTGAAGCAATTAGCCCTTAACCAGGGCCTCAGATCGCCCCTTTGAGTGTACTGGTAAAGGCGGTCTCTCTCGGAGCATGTAGCCCATTTGCTTCAGGGCTTGCCTAGTGAAGTATAAACTGGATTTCAGCTTGTGCTCCCTTCCTCTCTGGCACCTTTTGGCAGTGCACAACTTGTAGAACTGTACAAGGAAGTGCTGTCCTCAGCTACTGTGTTTTATTCATCTCTACATTCCCCATCACCTACTACTCTGCCTGACATTAATGAACATTTGTTGATTAAAGACCTGTATACATGCATAAATGAATGAATGAATCGCATCTTCTCTGAAATTAGTGGCTCAGAGGCTAATAGGCAGCTGCCTACACTACCTAGGTATTAAGGTGAGCCAGGAGCGCTGTAATCATACACACAATGATATGTGGTATCATTAACAAAGTATTTGTGTTATTCATACGTAAACCCATATTTTTGTGAAAGGAGGTTTAGAATTTACTAATGATTCCAGTCACAGCTAGACACCAGCAGCAGGCTAGGCCCTGGGAAGGAGACTAAGGCGTGTAGGATATGTCCCTGCCTTCAGGGCACCAGTGATCAGTCTAGTTGGAGAAGAAAAGAACCACAAAGGGGATGTAACTGTGACTATAGGACATCAATTAACTCATCACACAAACTAGTGACACATTATACCTGTGACATGGCTATCCAGCTAAGCTTATGAGTGAAAGAGTTGTACGCCACTTCTGAGTCTTGCCCTTAAAAATGCTGGACATATGCCTTCCTGATATTGAAGAGGAATTTTCATTCAAAAGGCTAATCAGCTCTCTGTTCTGCTTCTGTAAGTATGCTTGTGGCATGGACTGTACTGGAAATTGACTAAAGATTCACCCTCCCTTTTGTTTGATCTATCTAAGCTACAAATGTAACTATTTGTACCCCATAGCAACTCACACCCTTGAACCGTGGTGGAACTACCTGCAACCATAGCGACTCCCACTGCTTTGTAGCAGCCTGAGTTCAAATTACCCAATCAGGTCATGCCAAAAAGGATCTACATAAGGAATGTTGCAATTGAGCTCCCCACCCAGATCTTCAGAGCACTACTAGCTCCTTTGGGCCCGCCAGCGTAATAAACCTGAGTTCTTTAACTCTCCGAGTGCTGCTTGGTTTCTCACTGGTCTGATTTTGGATCTTTTCTGCAACAGTATTATCCTCCCTCCTGGTGGCTGGAATGCAAGCATAGTGTTGGGAGCAGGCTTTGATCTTGCAAAGAAGGGCAACCCTCTAGGTGAGGCTGAGAAACAAGACAGAAGGAGCCTATTTCCCGGATGTCCTAGGACAGCAAAACCCCCGGCTTCCCTAGGAAGCCTGCCCAAGGAGAAAATATCTTGTCTGAGTTATATTTGTGGGTCTCTTTTGTGGCAGTAGCAGCAGCAACAGCTTACCCTGTATCTGAAATAACTTATTACTCAGCTATTTTCAGGGGGTTGGGGAGGGAAGGAGTTATTGTAAAGAGGGTATTATAGAACCCAAGTAGTGGAAAATGTAGCTAACCTCAGGAAGGAACTGGAATTAGGATTGGACCCTGGATGGAAATCCAAGAAGTGCCTTTACTGACTCTCATCTCTGCTATGCTCTGTATACCTGCTTTGGCCTTCTGGACTCCACAGACCAGCTTTGTTCGATTTTGCATTTATATAGCTCTTAGGGCTTCCCCACAGCTTCCACATGTATTTGTTATAGTTCTAGCCACAGGTAGGGATTTACTGGCAGTTTCAGTCCCACTTTCAAATTCCTAGGAGGGAGGATTCTGATTGGCCTGTCCTGGTCAGGTGTTTAACCCTAGAGCCGCCAGCTCATGACTCTCATGAGCAAGACAGTGAGGTCAAATACTATGCATTGACTGACTAGACTCTACCCACATAAAGTGACAGAAAGTTTTGAGACCTGGGCGGGGCTCTTGGGCTGGGAAGGTGCCCCAAAGCATCTGCTCTGCAGGGTAAAATCCAAGTTTCTTAGCTTGGAGTAGAAAGCTTAGCACAAACTGATTCCACTCAATTTTTCTAGTTTCTCTCTTGTCTTCCTTCCCCATACACATACCCAGTCTCTGTAACAAATGGAAAACTGGTCCTGCCATGACTCCAGACCTCTGCATGCTGTTCACCCTGTGTAATATTTCTCCTTTTCCACCTGGGCAGCTTATTACTCATGCCTAAAGAAGCCAACTCAAATGTCATATTTCATGAATAGAAAATGAACTTGATTCTAAGTTTCATTTCACTGGAATTTTAGCAACTCAATTGTCATTGTGATAATACTTGCCATCTCTGATGGGCAGTAATATATATCTCAGGAATATGAAATGTGCACAGTAAACTACTACAGGACATTCTACTCACCACGAATTTCTATGAACTGGCATTTCTAAATTCTGACAGTGCAATTACAATTGATAGCAAAGTTAGAAGATACAAAATTGTTTCATAGATTAATTAAAAGTTAGGTTGTATGAAAAAGAGATGTTCTGAACAGACCGCTGGTTGTACACCACTGCCTAAGCAAAAACTTATATTCCCCAACCTTCCTTGCAGCTAAATGTGGCCATATGACTAGGTCCACACCCCAGAATGTGAATAAAAGGGTAGGTGTACCTTCTGTGTTTCTTGCTTAAAAGGAACTTGCTTGCCTTCCATTTTTCATCTTCCCCTTTCCCAAGCTGAAGCACAAACATGGTCATGACCTAGCTTTGACTACGCAACCAAGGACATCATCCTATGGATGATGACGTGCAACAAGATGGGAAGAAGCCAGGTGCACAACTGGCCTAATGAAGCTGATCAGCCCCATCAGTCCGGACCATTCATCTCTGGTTTCTTGCATGAGGAATAAATAAATGGAATCTTCTTTAAGCTAGTGTGTGTGTGTGTGTGTGTGTGTGTGTGTGTGTGTGTATGTGTGTGTAGCTCTTTAACATAGTAACTTAGCCCTTTCCTAGGCAGAGTAGGCAGTGAGCTTCTCCAGAGCAGAGATGAAGTCTCTGCTATCTTTTTATCTCCTGCACCCAGCATAGCACCTTATAAAAAATAAATGTTCAATAAACCTCTGCTGATTGAATAAGTGCCTGAATTAGTTAAGAACTAAGGCTACAAAAAGGGAGTTAGATTAAATCTGAAGGGCCTGGAATGTCCTAGTTAGGAATTTGAACTTTGCCCACATTTAGGTTCCATGGAAAGTTTTAAAGTAGGGAAAAAGAACTGCATTTTCAGGCTTCTCTGAATCGTGTTAGCTGAGGGCACCTGCTGGCAAATTGAAACATTGCAGCCTAGCCCCTATTTGTAATTCTCAGTCAAGTAGAGATAAGAGAGTAGTTGTTAAAATACAGAGTCTAAGTTACAAATAGGTGAGCTAACCCAATGTGATAAATGACAATCTGAAACTACTTTGGGCCAGTCACTGTGATGGGTGCTGTAGTGGGGTTGTAGCAAACTTTAGACATGGTTCCTGGGCTGGGAGTTCAGATTTTGGTGTTTTTAACAGATGCCCTCTGTCCTTTGATCTTGATAAGCTGTAAGATGCCTCTCCTACTCTTTCCTTCTTCCCATGATTCTTCTTGTTCATTCACACTAACTTATGGTTTTTTCATTTCTACCAAAGTAATTAGTCACCATAGCAATGTTAAGTTATTTGAGCTAACTTCTGATTTTGATTAAAAACAAAACAACCAAACCAAACACCCAAATTATGAAAAATTACCAGTCTCTTCAGATGAGATGGTGCAATGAGCTCTTTGGCTGGGCCCACAGGGGAGATTTTTCTCAGTTTTGAGAGACGTCCTGTTCCTAAAAACCAGTTTGCTCACACCTAAGGATCCTGTGCATCCTCTGTGCAATGATGGTTTGCCTTCAGCTTTGGCCTCCAAGAGACTTAGAGAAAATTTCTGGCCCCCTCTTAGCAGCTGTATAAGACCGTGCTTTTATCTTTATTTTGTGTTTTTGTAAGCCGACTTAGATCTCTAACACAACATATGACTAAACACTAGAATGAATCACCCAGGGGATCATAGAAAGTGGAGATCTAAAAGGGAGCAAAGTCCCTTAAGAAGTGGTCTGTATATGGAGAAGAAGTGGGGGCTTGATTAAACCTTGGAGAGTGAACAGTACAAGGTGGACTTGTTGCTATTCCCATTAATTCTGTCCCCCTTTCCTTATTATTCTTCTCCTGGCCTCTAGAAATGACCAAAGGACTATTTTTTTTGAGTTGGCTTTTAAAATGCTTTTGTAATTTCCTGGGAGCTAGCCACCCCCAGCCCCCAACCCAGCTCGGTCTAACAGGGCACCAGCATTCCTCCTCCAGGCCTAATGCCATCAGGAAGCCCAGCTACACCAGTGTCTTAGAGAAAAGCACTCAGCACTGCTGGAAGCAAGAGGGCTGCCTTCCCTGCACGGTCGGTGCAGCTCTTCTTGAGGGAGTGACTCCTACAGCAAATTAAGTTACAACTAGCAGGTGCACCAGGTGAAGGCTGGAATTTTCTGCCAGAGCACTGAGGTCTGCTTCAATAGCCACGTACTTCTTTGCATTGAAAAGGTACTTTTCTGATTCCTTGCTTCCACTAGGCAAGGAAGGAGAAGGAACTGCTGCCACCTGTTCACGAGGCCAGGCTATCAGACGTGGGCAGTAACTAGGTCTAGAATGAAGTTTTCAAAGTAAATGTGCAGCTTCTATTTATTTCATGGTCCCAGGCTGATCCTGGGCAGGCAGGTGGGCAGGGCTTGCTGGGGTCTGAAGCTGGTCCACCACCACATCAGCCAGGCCTTCAGCCCATTGCTGGCTCTGTGAATACCACGCCTAGGCCCGTCTTTCCTGCCCGCCCCAGCTGCAGTGAGATGCTCGTCATTGCATGTTGGCAATGCCCCGATGCACAGAACTGTGGCAGAATTGAGTATAAATATTTAGAATGACCAATAATGAGAATGACCAATTATTGGAGCAAAGTGTATATTTCTGCCCCGAAACCAAGTTATCGCTGAGGTTGGGAGGGATAGCTGGGCATCTGGGGTTTAGCAGGAGGCCCCTTTAGCTTACCCAGGCCTCAGAGCAACGAGGCTGCAGAGCTGGGAGGGCTATGAATCTGCATCTAAATATGACATCTACCTGGTGGGCCTCCATCACTCCTGCCTCACCCTAATGGAGACGCAGAAGGTCAGGCTGGTGGTGGGAGAGACTCAGACCTGAGCGTGAGGCTGCTGGTGTAGTAAATGTGTGCATGTGTGTGTGTTAGAAAGATGTGTTTATTCTTAGCCTAGGAAAACTTTCCTGTACCTTGTTGTTGGCGGAAAAGACTTAGAGGAAGGAGGTTTAGTAAGCAGTTAGACCTGAACATACACACACACAAAAAATTAGGAGGGGGATTATTTCCAGTACCTATGGTACCTTGAGGAATGGACAAAAATCTTTCCTATCTATCTATCAGAGTTTCATTCAAATGATCCCTGGGGAAGGGGGTATGTGAGTACATGGGGTCCGCTGTGGAAGGGTTGGCCACCAAAGAAAGAGAAGGAAAGTTCCTCTAAATAGAGCTGAAATAAACTGCCAGGAGGGGTTAAGCAGGTTTAAGAAAACTGGGTGGCTACACAAGCCAGGGCAGAGTGCACACCGGGTGGCCACGGAGTGCTGGTGAGGAGACAATGGGGGAGAGAGGGAGAAGAGGAAGGGGTCTGGGTCAGAACAGCTGACCTTGTACATACCTCCTACAACTTGTGCCTGCCTTTCTCCAAAGAACTCTTGGAGAAATTGAGTAGGAACTGTATTGGATAATATTGTATCAATGTCAAATGTCTTGGACATGGTAACCGTATTGTGGTTATAAGGAGAATGTCTTTGTTCTTAGGAGCACGTGCCAAAGTATTTAAGGATGAAGTATCTTGATATCTACAACTTTCGAGGGGTTCAGTAAAGAGAAAGAAACTGAAAGAAAACAAATGCAGCAAAATGTTAACGATGGGTAAATCTAGGTCAAGGGTATATGAGGGTTCATCGCACTGCCTTTCAGTTCTTTTGCAGCTTGAAATTTTAAAAAAGAATATCAGGGGAAACCAATTACTGGTGCATGACAACCAAAACCACAAAAAATACATACTTTATGATTTCATTTATTTGAAATTCTAGAACACAGACAACTCTACAGTGGAAGGATATCAGAACAGGGGTTGCCTGAACATGCGTGTGTGCGTGTGTGGCGAGTGGGTGGGTGGGCTAACTGGGAAGGATCATGAGAGAACTTCTATAGGGAGTTGGTTTATGAAGGTAGGAGGCATTATTCAAAACTGAACATATGTACACCTAGGATTGTACATTTAATGTATGTAAAATTCACATCAAAAGAAAAGAACTGGTTAAAAAAGGGTTGGGGGAAAATGTTGAGTAAGGGTAGAATGAGGTTAGTCTTGGATTTCTGACTCTTTGGGATAATCCTCACGATCTTTCCCAGGTTCTCAATATGGCTGGGCATATTCTGAATGCATCACTTTGAGCATTAAGAAAGAATATCAGAGTTAATTTTCTAAGCACTCAGTCAGCTGTGGATCCGATGATGCAGCTACACTCCCGGCTTAGCTGTGCAGAGTGGGGCAGCCAGGCTCCAGACGGCGCCCAGGGATCCTCACCTCCTGGTTTCGTAGCCCCCTCGCACTGAGTAGGGCCAACCTATGTAGCCAGTAGGATGTTGTGGAAATGACAAAGTGTGTGACTTCTGAGACTGGGCCATAAAAGACACTGCAGCATCTGCCCTGCTCTCTCTTGAATCACTTGCTGTGGAAGGAGCCAACCTTATGGAGGAGTTCACTTGGCAAGGAACTGAGGCCTCCTGCCAACAGCCCGTTTTTGGGAAGTGATCCTCCAGTCCCAGTAAATCCTTCACATGACTGCAGCCTTGGCTGACATCTTGACGGCAACCTCATGAGACATCCAAGCAAGAATTATCCTGCTAATTCACTCCTGAATTCCTTACCCACAAAAACTATGAGGTAATAAATGTTTATCATTGTGTTAAGCCACTAAGTTTTGAGATTACACAGTGATTGATAACATACAGAAAGTGATGCTGGGACATTCAGAGGACACGAAGGTGCCTCTTGGCAGGTGTGGCCTCCTGTCCTGTGGTGAACCATAGCACCTTTCTCTTCTGCCACAAACCTTACCCTCCTTTCTCAGTAGGTTTCATTTGCAGTAGCTCAGGGAGAGGCTGAGATGTGGGGTGTTGTTGTTGTCGTTGTTGTTTTGCCTTTATGATCCAGTAGTTGTACTAAAAGTCATTAAAATCCTTCAAGACTTTGATCGCCAGCACCACCCCATCCAACTTCCACCCCACCACCCACAAGAGGAATCGGTCCCTCAGGACCTCATGGTAACTCATAGCACCGTAAAGACAATTACTCCTTGGACTTGAGAGGCCCCCAGATTCCACACATCAAAAAGTTATCGCCAACATCCCACTTGCATTGTCCCCAACAATCTCAATCTTCTTTTCTGAGGAGAATCTTGCCATCCAAAATTAGTCTTTTAAAGGAAAATGTAAAGGACTCAACACCCCTCTTTTAAAGGAAATTTTATAAAAATATTTTCTTTATAAAAGTAATATAAGCTCATTTTAGAGAAATTGGAACATACATAGAGCAACCACTGTTAAGTTTTTGTCTATGTGCATGCATGTGTTCTTAAAGCAAATTCACTGTTAATAATTTAAAAGAAATGAAGGGTTGAAGTAATTTATTTTGTCATAGCCAAAGCTTTGGAATTAACATATTTTCAACCTGAATACTTTTCTGGCGATGCATATTCTGGCAATCAACAACTTAAATCTTCTAGAAATACTATGGACACAGATAAAAGGGGAAAAGTGATCTCGGTGGTTTTCTTTCCGTCTGACCTTAAAAAAAAAAATGGTGGGGGATTGAAGGGAAGAGAAACGAGAAACACCTGCACTCTGAACCTTTGCTCAATGCCTGGCACCTGTGACCCCTGTGGATCCCTCACGGTGAAAAACGTTGCTCCTTTCCCCACACAAGTGCCAGAGTCTACAGACAACTGTATGCAATTTGCAAGGGCCACTGTAACGAAATACAGCCCTCCTTACCCGAGGGGGTTTGTGTTCCAAGACCCTCAGTGGATGCCTGAAACCACCGATAATACTGAGCCCTATATATACTATGTTTTTTCTATACATACATATCTATGATAAAGTTTATGTTAGCACAGTAAGAGATTACAATCATAACTGCTAATAAAATAGAACAATTATAACAATAGGCTGTAATAAAAGTTTTATGAATGTGGTCTCTCTCAAAATATCTTATTGCAGTGTACTCACCCTTCTTGTGATGATGTGAGATGATAAAATGCCTTATTAAGTTGAGACCTTTCACCTTTTCACTTCAAGGCAGCGCTTTATGGCTTCTCTTTGGCACGTCCAAGTTGCCAGCATCACTACTTTTGCGCTTTGGGCCATGATTAAGTAAAAGAAGGGCGACTTGAACACACGCCCTGGGATCCTGCGACAGCCCATCTGATAACCGAGAGCGCTGCTCCGTGACTACCGGGTTCGGGGAGCGTCCACAGCGTGAAGACGCTGGACAAAGGGCTGAGTCACGCCCCGGCAGCACCGGACCAGACCGTGCGAAATTTCATCACACTGCTCGGAACTGCAAGCAATTTAAAGCGTAGCCATTTGTTATTTCCATTTAGTATTTTTGAACAGAGTTTGGCCAAGGGTAACAAACTGCGGAAAGTGAATAAGTGGATAAGGAGGTACTAATGTACCACAAGCTGGGCGGCTTGAAACAACAGGAATTTGTTCTCGCACTGTTCTGGAGACCAGAAGTCCAAAATCCAGATGTCGGCAGGAGTGGTTTCCTCTTAGGGGCCCTGAAACATCATCTGGTCCATGTCCTTCCCCAACTTCTGGTGGCCGCCAGCGACCTTTGGTGTCCCTCTGCTGATAGATACTTGGCTCCAAATTTCGTCTCCTCTTCACGTGGCCTTTCCTCTCTATACGTCCCTGTATCTCCACATGGCCTTTTTAGAAGGACGCCAGGCCCTGGATTGGGCCCATAGTCATCTAGTATGGCCTCATCTTACAGAATTACATCTGCAAGGATCTTATTTTGAAATAAGGTCTCGTTCTGAGGTTCCAAGTGGATATGAATTTGGTGGCGAGCCAGGGAGACCCATTCAGTCCAGTATATCAAAGTTCGAACCTTCCACATTTTAGCCGTCAGCAATGACAGCACCTGGGTTATTGCAATGGATTAGAAAACCCCTACATGATGAGAAATAAAGGCAAAGGAAGAAATTAAGGAAAGAAAGGCTGTAACGCAGAACTCTGCGGAAACACGTAGTACTAAGCAAGTTTTCTGCCACTCCCGGGAGAGCGTGGACGAAGACTTTGCTGTCTTCCTTGTTGCTTGAGAGAGCAGAGGAGCAGTTCTTTTCAGGAGGAAACATTCTAAGACACGGGTAATGAAAGCAAATCTCATGGAAACTGGATCACAGCTAATTTAGGCAAGAAAACACGCAATGAATATTACACAACCTATAAAATTGTCCTTAAGAAGTTCTTAAGGACATGGGAAAATGCTTTTGCTGGAAGGCCTAAACAGAAAAGCCAGGATTCGAAATTGCATTTGCAGCATGAGCTCCACTATGCAATAAAGAGGAAACATTCCCAGCAAATAAGTCTGTGCCAACTGTGAGGTGGGGAGATGGAAGGAGAGGATTATTGCTTTTTATTTTACAGACTTCCGTATGTCTGAACTTTTCCCCAATTGATCATGTAGCCCTTTTTAAAAAATAAACTTCACATTTGAAAATAGTTTGATTTACAGAAAAGTTAATACGAAGATAATACGGAGCATTTCCACATATCCACTATTCAATTTCCCCTATTGTTAACATCTTAGATTTGTCACAACTAATGAACCAATAGATATCTTATTAGCTAATGTCCATTCTTTAATGCATTTTTGAAGTTTTTAATCTACTTTCTTTTTTTCTCTAGGATCTCATCCAGGATACCACATTACAAACAGTGATCGTGTCTCCTTAAGGGCCTCTAGACTGTGACATTTTCTCAGATTTTTTCCTTGTTTTTAATGCCTTTGCCAGTTTTGAGGAGTTCCGGTCAGGTATTTTGTAGAATGTCCCTCAATTTGGGTTTGTCTGTTATTTTTCTTGTGATTAGACTGGGGTTATAAGGTTTTGGGAAAGAGACCACAGAAGTTAAGTGCCATTCTCATAATATCATATCAAGAGATATATTACTTTTTAAATAAAATGTACAATGAAATATATTTTATTTATATAGTGCACAATTGTAATAATTATAGATTAATAAGGATTATGCTAGAAAAGTAACAGTATTTAACTCTGAGTGTGGATTATGAGAGTTTTCTCAACATTTTCCTTTCTAGTCTTCTATAAAAAGCACAAAATATATTTAGAAAAAGAAATTTTTTAAATTCCTACTATAAATATCCCAGGAAGGGCCACAGTGGCCCTGGCTGTGGGGACAGGGGAGGGGGTGTGGAGTCTGGGCCTTGGCCTGGCACAGGAACAGAGAGTGTCAGCATGATGGGGAACACACCCGGGCCTGGCTGCGTGCTGGGAGCAGTCAAGATTACTAATGGCAGGACAGAAAGTAACAGCAACAAAAGGAAAGCAAGGGCCCGGGCTGGGAAGACAGTGCTAATGAGAACATTGAGATACATTCCAGGCGAAAGGGTAACCTAAAAATGTAAGCAAGCCTGGAGCTGAGATTAGTTATAGCCAAATAAGTCATGCAGGATTCAGAGAGCACAGGCAACCGAGGGGAAGCTCGGGCACCTCTGCGTCTCTGAGCCCAGCAACATAATGCTTTGTATAAATACTGACTTTTTAGGGAAGACAGAGAGGAGCCTCTCTCTTTTTCACTACAAGGATTAAGAAAAGTTTATTGATTTTTGAACAGGCTGTTTCTAGTCAGGGCTTATTTTAGATCTAATAAGGCTGTCATTATTGTTTTTTAATTGGGTGCAGAGAAGGGAATTCGATTGCTTTGGAAGATGTTACACTGAAACTAAGATTTTAGGTCACACGCAAATCCAGGGCACTGGTCCCACAAAGATGTTCTACCAGAACCAGTATGTCACCTGAGCTCTTGGCCCAGCAGTAAGATGTCTGGACAGTTGGGTTGGCATTCATGTAATGGGGCAAATGACTAGAACTTGCAGAGAAAGCAATCTTTCCATTACGGTTGGCAAACTCCTATTCATCCTTCGAGACCAAATCAAGTGTTCTGATGAAAGAAATTGATCAGATAGAAGAAATGGCTGAGCATGCTTCGGCCTGCAGAGCCGCCACCAGGGTGGGCTGGAGCGTGGAGGTGGGATGGGGACAATGAGATCAGCCTGGAACTTCCCATTGGATTTTAGAGTCCTTGGGAGTGACGGCTGGGGTGATATCGTAGGCCACTCCCGACTGACCAAGAGGCCAGCTGCTGAAACCAGAAGCTGGGAATGAACCAAGTCAAACTGGGGTGAGGGATGGAGCATTTGTGGGCAGATCTGGGGGAGCCTAGACACCGCCCTCCCCAACTGTCCTGTTTTGCCAAGGAAATGTCCTGCTGTGTGCTTGGGTTTTAACAAGTTGCTTTACTAATTTGTTTTTGTTTACACAAATATTTAGATGTGATCTCTCTCATTATACCTCTTCAAATTCCCAAACCCACCAATATTTTAGTAGTGTTTTGCTCTAATTTAGAATCTCTGCTCTCCTTTCAAATCTACTGAGGACCCACGTAACAAGAACAACAACGCTAATAAAATAGCAACTGTTTCCAGACTACATCCTGTGTGCCCAGCAGTGAGCTAGTTCTAGACACCCTCCGCTGAGGTCTGTGTTATTTTCCTCTTTACAGGTGAGGACACTGGGAGTCAAGAGGCCAACCCAGGATGAACAGCTGGTGTGTGACAGAATTGGGATTCTGACTAGAGCTTTCTGGTCCCAAAGCCTGTGTTCCTGACTGCGTGACACAGGTGAGTGAACTATGCAGCTGTGGAATAAATAGAAACACAGGTGGGTTCTCAAGACTGACATTAAGTACATACTTAATTACGTAATACTTAATTAATTAGTAGTTAGTTAAAAATCATTAAAACCAATTAAATTATTAAAACAGATAAAATAATCCAAACAAAAATTAATTAATTAACATAGAATTCCTTAAAACAAAAATAAATACATTAATTCAATGCTTAAATTAATACTTAATCACATCAAGCAAATTGCATGCAAATTACATAAAGTAGTGTCACATACTTTCAAAGGTTTTATTACATTTCCACGTTAGATGTCATTTTTTTGCTCTGGAAAACTTGAAGGGCGTGTGTCCATTCCATCCCATCTTCCTCTTCGATGTTTTGCTGTTACACTGAAAGTGTTCTGCTGGGAGCTGTGGGGAGTATAAATAATAATCAGACGCAGCTTCTACCTTTGAAGGGTCATAATATAGGAGATAACTGGGGGATGAAATAAGTGCTGAATGAAACTTTAAGTCTTTGTTGTCTCCTTTTGGCTGCCTAGAAGTGGCATCGACTCAGTTTCTTCTGATGAATATCTCAGATTGGAGAAAGGCCTTGAATTTAACAGCCAATAGCTAAATTTTAGGAGTACAATTTTTTGTGTGTTGTTAGGGGCAAGGCTAAGACTTGAAGGGCAGGGTGATGCTGTGACTGTCAATTGCCATGAAAGGCTATAATCTGTCCTTGCCTAAGAACTCGGAGACGAGAATAAATTTTAGATTTGGTCACTGTGGAAGCCATTCCATTTCCCAGTCCCTCTGGCCTACCTTGGAGTTACTGCTGGGTTCAGTTTAGCAAACCTTTATTGATGGCCCACTGTGAATTAGAGAGTATGCCAGGGGAGCTGGGGTGTTTAAATTAGCAGAGGGCCTGGTCTCTCATCTTGAAGGATTTATCACTGAGATAAGAGGATAGATTTTTCAGTAAAAGCTGATCAGTTCTGTGGCAGAGGTCTGGATAAGGTGCTATGAGAACCCAGAGAAGGGATTTTGCCCAGTGTTGGGGTATGGTATAGTGTGTGAGTGTGTGTGTGTGTGTGTGTGCGTGTGTGTGTGAGATTCAATATCTCTTCCTTGAAGACAAGATCCCCGACCTAAATCTTAAAAGGAGATTTCCAGCCAAGAGAAGGGCATGAAGAAGTCCACTGAGGTACAGATGACACACAAAGACCCATAAACTGGGATGTGAGGTGGGGAGGTAAGGAGACAAAGCCGAAGAAGCAGGCAGGGTTAGGACCGTAAGGACCATGAACATTGGCTGAGGCACTTGGGTTAATCTGGTAACAGAATGGGGCCTTGGGAAGCAGGGGAAGATGGTTATATTAGCCCACTGGAGACACTGGTCTGGCAGCAGTCTGGAGACCAGAGTGATGGTGGGCACAGTGACGGCAGTGGGATGCTGAGGTTAGTCACCACGGAAAACAGTGCAGGAAAGAGGCAATCAGGCATGGATTCCAGCAAGGAAAAGGTGATAGGGAGAAGATTCCACACCATCCAGCTTCCCAAAACTCAGCTGACATTTCCATCTCCTCTTCACAGCCTTCTTCCATCTCCTCCCCTTGCCGACCTCCTCCCGAACAGCCCCCCAGCCTTCCAGATGATTCAGCCTTCTGAAAGGCTCTCCTCAAACAACCGAGGAGGAGAAGTCTGCAGAGGGGAAGAGACCATACCAGAGAGCTGGCAGAAAGAGAGCCAGCCAGTGCTTCCCCCTTCCAAGAGTCCTTATCTGATCACTGTAGAGTTTCATTTGCTCTTTGCAGCTTCTTAAGTCGGTTACTTCGCAATCAGTTTCACTGAATTGCACACTGAGACTCATAGGAGGGCGTTAACTTACCCTGTTAGGGGGATGGGGTTCTAGCTCCGGGAGGGTTTATAGCGCCACTTCTTTTTTGCATTTAATGGAAACAAAGTTTCCCCCTCCTCCCATCACCTTCCCCTGCCACACTCCATGTTGTCCCAGGGAAGGCCCTGTGACTCCTTGAGGGGAGACTTCTCTTACCTACCTTAGAAACAGACTTCCACTGTGAGAGTTCCCTTGAAAGAGCTTATTCTTCGCTTCTAGAAGTCATTTCAATAAATATCCATCACGTAGACTCTCATTTGAATAGTGACTGTTGTGGGGAGATAAGATAATTAAAAGGCAATGAGACTGTTAGGAATCAGATCTGTGACTTTTAAGCTTTCTTATTCGGGTGAAATTGAAACCAAGAGGCATTTTTTGAGCACCTGCCCAGTCAATGCATCGCGCTAGGGAGTGCTCCGATGAGGCTGGTACTCCGATAAGGCAGAGAACGGCCCAGCCCTGTCCTCCCAGAGGTGGGTCCATGACCCATGAGAAAACTCTCTGCTCAAGGGAGTCGGGGGCGCTTGTGTCTAAACTGGATTTTTAAATGGTAAGTGGATGTTTGACGGGCAAAGACCAGAGCATTCCAAGTTGGGGAGACAGAATGACCAGTGGTGTGGGAGGGAATGGTGTGCTGGGCAGGGGAGGAGTTAGGTATGGCTGGAGGCCTGGGTGCTTGGGGAGTGCTGGGGGAGGCAGATGGTCAAGTCCCCTGAGGGCTGACTGCAAAGGCCCTGACTGGACTTGGGCTTTACTTACAGCAAATAGAAGCCACCGAATGTGTGTAAGTATGATGCATTTTGTGCTTCAGGAAGATAGCTAGATGGACTAGAGAGATAGAAGTAATAAAAATCAATCCGGAAGCTGTTAGAGGAGAAAGATGATGAATCCTGCTTTAGGCAGTGGGATGGAGAGAAAGCGACAGTGTCAAGAGACATTTGGGATATAGAATTGAGCGGAGCTCGGTACTGATGATACAGGAAAGAGTAAAGCATGATAGAAAGTTTGCTAGTTTGGGAAAATAGGCATCTACCATGCACTGTGCTAGGATACCTGAGGGGAGGTTAGCACTGTTAGAAACTGTCTTCTGGTATCGTCTCAGGTGCACCTAAGAATGGAATTACCTAAAGTTTTGGCAAAAGACAAAAAGAGCCGAAGGAGGGCATATGAAGAGACTTGTTCTTTATGCTCAGTTGGAATCTGCCAGTTTTTCTAAGGTCTGCTGCAATCGTGCCATCGATGTCAACCCCTGGCTGCTGTATAAAGTGGGACTCCCACTCCTGACCCTGACACATGAGGCATTTTCTGGACTCACAGTGCTAACAGGGCATCAAGGTGGAAATCTCTAGAAGGCAGCCAGAACTTGGATATCAGGGCTGCAAATAATTAGCATGCTGGAGGCAGCTGAAACCAGGGGCATGGGTAAAATCACCCAAGGAGGGCCCAGGACAGAAACCCAAGGAACATCAGCACTTATGGAGCAGCTGAGGAAGCATGGCAGTGGAAATTGAGGTGTAAAGAGGACAGGGAGAGAGCAGAGGCTGGGAATGTGCCATATGATGGATCAGGCTGGTTAAGGGGCAAGTAAAGCCAGTAAAGGCTGTGGGGGAACCAGGCCCAGTGTGAGCAAGAGGAGCTGGTCAGGGCAGGGAGGTGTGTGTGGGCCTGAGCAATGCCAGGGCACGTTGTACGTGGGGCGCTCACAGCTGGACTGTTATGCCCCTGTGTACTAACGTCTCCCAATCCAGGCCCAACTTACTTTGCTCTTGGTCCATAATTCATGGCTCTAAGGAAAGCTGCCCATCTTGACCTTTTGAGGTTCAGGCCACTGGGATCAGAGGAAAAGCAAGAAGAGTCTTATAACCTCCCTTCACTCATCTCTGGGATAAGAGCTTCTGGACCACTGCGCCAATGCTGTTCTTTCTTGTTTTGCACTGATAAAAAAATATCAGCATTGATACCATGCAGAGATATTACTGTGAGTGGCTTTGATCTTGTGTAGGAGCATTCCAGGAGAAAAAGAAGAAAAAACTTCTTAAGAATCTGGTGCTTGTTGGTTGAGAGATTGGGTGTTGGGCTGATTGATGAAGGTCACGACACTCAGCAGTTAGGGGAAAAAAGCACTTTCCTCCCTATCAGAAGGCATGCTCTAATCCTGGCAAGCCAGCTGCTATCTTCATGGTTAAGCACCTCTAACAACTACCATGTGTCAGCTGGAGATTTTATTTAACCAAAGAATAAACAACAATATGTTACAGTGCCATAAAGAGTTTTTGTACCTATGTTCACACAGCAAGCAAAATATGTCTTAAAATTCTATCCTATGTGCAAACACATAGACTTTTTAATACATGTATGAAGTTTCATAATCATCTCTGAAGATTTTTAACATGAGAACGTGATGGGATGGGGTTGGAGAATTTAACAAAGATGTACAGGCTCTACGAGTCATGTTGTTTTCTCACTTTTTCTACTTTTCATAATCAGAGTGTAATGATACAGATATTAGTAATAACGCTTATATAAAAATTTCCATGGAAAGGAGATAAATTTTAGAAGTTCTTAGACATGAAGAATGCAAAATAGGGTAATTATTAGCCTGAGATAAATCCATGAAAATTACATTCATTTTGGTGGATTGGGACCAAACGCATATTTTTCAAGAAAAAGAAAGAGGCATTTAACCCATAAATTTTCCTTTCCTAAAGTTAGTATTTTCTACTTAATTAATGGTATAAATTGATCATGTCCACATTCCTTCTTTTCTTTCCTTATCAATTGAGAATATAGACTGTATTCCATCCACTATTCTCTCCTCAGCCTGTATCTTCTTAATATCATTAAGACAGAATTGCTAAATAATAATAGTTGATAATAGTTTCTGATAAGATGAAGAAATTAGATAATTGTAAAGATTGACACCCAACAGGTATAATCAGAAGAGGAGGCTGCATATAGAGAAATCTGTGGGGGTGTCATTTTGAGAATTTTATTTTGACAACCCATTCCTCTCTTAAAAGATAATTTCTGAAGTGAACTTGAACCATTAGGGTCATTTTTATTCTGGATGCCTTTTGGTTCTCATTCATTCAGTTATTAAGTGCTAATCATGTACTGTGCTAGGATAGCCAAGGGGAGGTAATGTTTTTATAAACTGCCTTCTGGTATCATCTTGGTGAATCTAAAAATGAAGTTGCCTAAGGGTTTGACAGAAGGCAAAAAGGAAGAGCTAAAGGAGGACATATAAAGAGAAACTTGGCCTTTGCGTCCAGATGGAATTCTGCTCAAATTTCTAAGGTCTGCATTTGTGCCATTGGTACCAACCATGTCAACTATATAAAGTGGGACCCCCACACCTGTGGCATTTCTGGGAGACTCTCAGGGACTGCATTGGGCCTTAGGCAACACGAGTTGGTTCTTGAGGGCACCCACCTCAGATCCAGCTGAGGGATAAGAGGAAAATCATGTTTAGTTAGATTCTCCAGTCTCTCTGACTTGCACTAGAAATATTTTTTGAGTCTTCTAATAAAAAGCTTCCATTATATGATGAGGACAATGTTAACTTATCCTTTTTGGCTACCAAGAGTCATAGGGATGTTTTTCAGACAAAAATATTGGGGACCTTATTGCCTCCACATTTTCCATTCAGAGATGAAAGAGCTAAGCATATGGCTAACGCACATTGTCAGTTTAATCACTTTTTTTTTTTTATTTCCTGAAACACAAGAATCAAATGATCCTAAGTAAGAAGAAAAGAGAATTCACGCACAGCCCATTGGAGCTTGGTGCTAGTCTGTACTGGAAGATTCTGATCCAATGGAGTCTAGTTTCAAAATTATTTGAAAGCCTTAAACATGGATGTAGCTTCAATTTCATGTGGTGAAATAATATGGGTATGTGAGAAGAGAAATGTAATGGGGCTTATAAATTATGATCATATTAGCCACCATTTATTAGTTCTTACCGTGTTCCAGGTTTTCCACTAATTGCCTTCTATGCCTGCTCTCGAAGCCAAACCTCAGTCATGTGGATAGCTCATTCTCAGGTGAGCACATTTGCTGGTCTTCATTTTCCTACTTGCAATAGTCATTTCAACTTTATTAATGTTAATGCATACACGTTCTTCATCTTAACTCACTTAAAATTTCTTTTGGAAAGGTAGCATTCTGATTAATAAAATACATTTTCCGGATGATTTTCTAAAGAGTGGTTAATTGTGAAGGCTTTAGTTTGTCTTAAAATCTAAAGAACTGATGGTTTACCAAAAGGAAGAAACCAACCATTCTTGTTAAATTATTCTACTAATGTTTTCTTTTTAAACAGTGGTATTTTATGCGAACAAAATTGGTAAAAACAAAACAAAACAACAATAACAACAAAAACAAAGACCCCCCCCCACACACACACACACTCACGCACACTATTTGTATTTAATCCATGGACCACAGGATAAGTACTTTAGGTAACTAGTGTTTTGATTTGAGCCTTAATAAATGTACATATGTACCTGTTATTCTCATTATATTCCCACTTAGATTATGAGCTTCTTTCTAAAAATAAGATCATTGTACCTCTGTAAATTTAATTCCTTTACCAGATGGCTCAATTAGTATTATTCAATGAAGTTATTATCTGTTAAATTATGGAATATTTATTTTATCAAAATACTTCTTATAATATTTAAAACATTTTTTTCATTATTAAAATACATTATGAATGCAAATTATGATCTGTGTCCCAAACATTTAAACTGAATACCCTCTTCTAGAGGCTACTTGTAATTTATCAAAAGGCTTAAGTAGCTCTCAAAGTCAGACTGTTTGTATTTGAATCCAGTCTCTGCTACTCACCACATAACCTTGGGCAAGTTATTCAGTCCTTTGAGGTTAAATTTCTTCTTTGGCAAATGAAGTCAATAGTGGTAGCTAATCCTAAGGCTTTTGTGAGGTTTTAGTAAGATAATCCATTCAAAGCACTTAGCAAAATGCCTAGGACAAGGTAGGTCATCAATAAATATTATTATCTAGATTAATTTATGTGGAAAATTAGTCATAATATATTGTTAACTTGCTTCTCTTGAAAGGCCTTGTCTCCTGACTTGTCCTACATACTCATGCTCATAGAGTAAGGGCCAGGATTGGGTCAGGGTCAAGGTCCATTCAAGGCTTTCCTCCTCTGTGAACCTCCCTCCCACTCCCAGACAAAGTGAGTGGCCTATTCAGGGTTCCCTGGGTATTTATTCTTCCAAACTGAATTGGAAACAACTGCGTAGTTGAGCTCCCTCTCTGAGATAGGGACTGCGTTATTCTCCCCTGTATCCCATAACACAATTTGTTGAATATATGTATATATACGTGAATGAAGAAGCACAGAGCCAGTAGTGAAAGGAGATTCCTGCCCTTCCTCTCTCATTGATGGAATCCTGAGGGAGAGATTAGAAGAGTCTATAGAAGTGGAAGAGGTTGGTATGAGAATAAAAAGATCCTACAAACTTAGAAAAAGACTGTTCTGTAGCCATGGTACCAAGGAGACACCAGAACTGTTTTTAAATCTGTTCAATCTATTGGTGACCGCTGGGTGAAGTGACTCGCTTTCGCAAAAATACCAGTCAGTGTTAGCTCTCGCTTATGAAAATCAGCCAATAAGAATAAACCCACTCCAACGAAAATATCTCCTGTGCCAGCCAATCAGTACATCTCACCTGAGCAACCACACCTCTCCAGATGGTATCAACCCACTTACAACTCTGAAGTCCACATTTCTCAAAAACTCTACATGACATCACCAGTCTGTTCTGTTCTCGGAGAACATGCCGGACTAGCAGAGTTCTCCTTTATAAAGCAAGTAATAAATTCAATTCTATTCTTTTATTTCAGAGATATTGAATGATAGTCTCATCATTCTTTGACAATTCTGACATAGAAATGTTTTTTGTATGGAGATAAACTGCATGTAACAAAATTCATTATTTTAAACATTAGAACGTACAATCCAGTGATTTTTAGTAAATTCACACTGTGCAACCATCATCCCTATTTAATTCCAGAATATAAAACTCTGTACTTCCTAATTGCCCCTTCTCTTTATCCTCTGTCAACCAGTAATCCACTTCCTATCCCTAAACACATGCTTTTATTTTATAACTCCAAGACGATTTGAACAAGGATTCTTCCAGTAAGATTTCCTGCTCCTTTGACTACAACCAGTGTAGGAATTTTCAAGCTGTAGGCATATATTAATAAAGCTGGGTAGGGAGAGAAGTTGAATTTATAATTGATTAAAGAGCCAGAATACTAAGGCACTATGATACACTTATGAGACATGATGTTAGTGCTAATAGACAAGTTTCAGAAACCAAGCTCAGTGATAGGGATATTTTCCTCTGAGTTTCAGAAACACAAATTTCATTGCCTACATCAAAATCTAGTTTGGAACAAATTTAGTGGAGTGGCATTTCTCAATTTCAAATTTTACTACAAAGCTACAATAATCCAAGACAGTGTGGTACTGGCATATGGATAAATGTATAGATTAGATTAATGGAATAGAATTGAGAGTCTAGACATAAACTCATATATCTAAGATCAATTGACTTTTGACAATAGTGCCAAGACCACTCAGTGAGGGAAAGGATATTTTCAACAAAGGTACTGGGACAACTAGGTGTCCACATGCAAAAAAAATGAAGTTGGATTCCTACTTCATACCATATACAAAAATTAATTCAAAATGGATATAGACATAAATGGAAGAGCTAAAACTAAAAATTCCTTAGAAGGACATGTAAATCTTTGAGACCTTGGATTAGGTAATGGATTAGGTAGGAGAAATAAAAACTTGTTCACACAAAAAACTTGTACATGAATGTTCATACTACATTATTCATAATAGCAAAAAAAAGTGGAAAAACCTCAAATGTCCACCAACCAATGAATGGATAGATAAAATTCCATATAATGGAATATAATCAGGCCATTAAAATAAATAAGTATTGGTAAAGGCTACAACATGTATGAAGCTTGAAAACATTGTGCTAGGTATAGATGGGGTCTTTACAGAGGTAATGAAGTTAAAATGAGGTCATAAAGTTAAAGTGAGGTCATTAGAATAAACCTTACTCCAATGAGACTTGTGCCCTTCTTAAAAGAGAAAATTTGAACAGAGTCACAAAAGGCACATATTGTATGATTCTATTTTTATAAAGCATTCAGAATAGGCAAATCCATGGAGACTGAAAGTAGATTAGTGGTTGCCAGGAATTAGGAGGAATGAGGATGAGCCTGGGGTTTCTTTTTGGAGTGATAAAAAAAAATGTTTTTTAAAAAAATTAGTAATGATTACTATATAATTCTGTGAATATATTAAAAATCACAGAATTGTATAGTTTAAAAGGATAAATTATGTCTCAAAATGCTATGGATATCAAAGGCATCTCAAACTCAGTGTCCAATGTCAAATTCTTGTTCTTTATGTCATTTTTATCCTCTTCCTGTGCTTCCAGAGCTTAATGAGTGGACAGTGCCAACTAATTACACAGAATAGAAACTCCTAGGTCATGCTTGGCACCTTGTCTCTCCCTTCCCCTGATATTTAACCCATCCCTGAATCTTATCAATTTACTTCCTGAATATCTCTTTAATTTTTCAACTTGTCCATATGTTTATTGCTACATCCCAAAGCCAACAGCACTTCTTGTTAACAAGCTTCTTACCCTGCCTCCTTACCCATACACTCTTGCCCTTCTTCACTCTGCCATCCGTGCAGCAGCTGGTAGCGCTGGATCACTCCACAGACAGACCAGGCACACACCAACTATATACAACAGAGTAGGGCACCGAAACACTGAGGCAAAATTTCTTGGAAATGTTTGATATTTTGTTATCAGGATACAAAATTTCGGCTAAGTAACAGAAAACTCAGCCCTTGCTGACCTAATGAGAAAATGTATTATCTCACCTAACAAACTCAGACTCAGGTAGGCTCTCAAGTTAAGTTCAGCCACCTCTCAAAGCACCTAATTTTTTCTCTTTCCATTTGGCTTTCTCCCTTCATGGCGGTAAGGTGGCTGCCAGCAGCAAACACGCATCCTGTTCCCCTATTCACACGCGGTGGGAGAAGGAAAAGCTCCTCTCCCAACATATGTTCTTCCTTTAGCTTGTATTAGGTTGATTTAAGCTATATGTGAACCAGCAGACCAGGGAAAGGCCGAACACTTGTTGGCATTGACTGATTAAGGTTTACATGTGGATTGGGTGGACAGCTGAACAAAATTTGAGCAACTGTTGAGAAGGAGGAAGAGGGCGATGTTGCCTTGATCTAATATAGTTCTTATTTTATGACATATAAAGGGGCCCTCGTATATTTCAGAAAAATGAAGGTAACTTACAAAATATCATTACAGCATGAATATTCCCCCTTCATTTTTCAGTTTTCAAAACTCAAATGTACTTTTCTGTCATCTGTTAAAAGCAAAATGTAATAATTTATCTTTAATTCAGTAAAGAGCTTTCCGCTTTTTCTTCTTGCATTATGATAAAGTTAAAATGTAAAGACTTTATTAGGATTAGGTATGGGTCATTCTTTTTCCAATTCCAAAATATATTGAACATGATGGCAGTGGTTCACTAACTGCGAGGATAAACACAAAGTCAGTCTTCTCTTTTGGGCTCTAAGCATTTAAGCAATATAATATATATCACACATCTATAATTGCGCCAGCCAGCTGTAAGTAAAAAAGAAACATTTTAAGCATAGTTTTAGGATAAGTTGAAAGACCTGAAACCATTCTTCATTCTTTCATCTAATAGGCTTAGACACGCTATAGGTGATTAAGTTCTAAAAATTTGCTGTATTAAAAATCAAGCACATCTAACCCAGAGACAAGGGACTCTATATATAATCTTTATAAATATGAGATTATTCATTTAAAAAATTACACGAGTCATTAGCAAGTGCTGAGGTCTAGGCAATTCATTTCCTTGTACTTATGTATGGTTGGCAGCTTCTGAAATTGTGCTGTAAGAAGCACTCTTTTCCTAGGTAATCGGGATCTGTAGTTGGTCAGTTAAAGAAGAAAGTTAAAGGAGAGAATGAGAGAATCACAAAATTATAAAAAATATCCTTAAAACTTTATTTTTAATTTAAAACATGTAGAAGTCCATTGGTTCATCATTCCTTTTGTTATCAGGCTAATTAAGGCCTTTTCTTTGAGAGTGGGGTCCACTAACTGGGGCTGCATATAAGACTTCCATCAACACAGCAAGTATCATTGTCAATTTTAGTTTCAGTGAAGTGAGGTCTCAGGATACTTGTGGAGGAAACTGAGGGCAGGATTCTAGATTTTGATAACCCTTTCCTCTCTCCAAACTTTCACATTTGCTTTACCCACACCGAGTTCCACATTTTTTTTTCTTGAGAAAGACCTGTCTTTATCAGGTTTTACCCAAGCATGCAACTTATTTTCATAGAGATTACCACCCTCTTTACATTCGCATTTGTATGATTTTGGTAAAATTCAATTAAATTATGTAATTACCAAGTATACTTGTATAAAGAGTCTGAGAACAAATGACTGAGTTTTGGAAAGCATACAACTAAATTAGGGAGGGAAGTGATTAGCCCATCAGGGACTAGCCAACTTACTAGCTGTAAAAATTGGGTGGGCCTTGAGTCATCAGGCATATTTTTCACAGTGAACAGAGACTGGTTCAAAGGCCTGAACCATAGGAAAGCTGAGTTCATTTAAGAAATGAAAAATCTAAATTCAGAGACTTACCACTCAAACTCACATGAAGTTAGTGCTGAAATTCTTTTTAGCAGAAAGTTAACAAAGAAGATTTGAATGAACTTTCTTTGCTGGGTTTCTCTGTAGGAGGGCATAATGCCTGAGCCTCCATGTGGATGTGATTAGTGTCACTGGGTCTACTCCTGGTAAATGCTCTAAAATATTAAAATATATCTCCCTTTGAAGGAGGCAGGAAAGGAACTGTTCCTGGTTTATGTTTAATAAAATACTGAAGTCTAAAGTAGCCTTAATATGGGTCAGATTACTAAGGATAATAAAATTCTCCAAAAGAACCCATTTGCTAACCAGTAGGGCAAAAACAATCCTGTTTCCTCATGCTCTCTTGTGATAAAACAGTAGGTTTACAGTGGAGATTATGGAGCTCTAAAATTAAAGTATCTGAAAGAGGTCTTCATTTACCTTCATTATGGTTGGATTAGACTGCACACTAAGAGTTGGCCACCAGAATGATAAGTGGTGGTGCCTGAGGGTAGGCCGTGGAATTAGAAGTACTTCCCCCCCACCCCCTAAATTGTCTAAAATGAAATTATATTACTTTTATAAGTAAAAAAACAATAAAAAACACTACCATAATTTACCACCACAGCTAATTAGTAATAATAGGCAGACCAGTTTAAAGTTTTGGACAGAATGAGCTGTAGCCTCAACAGAGGACCCTTCTTTGGGTAATGCTTATTGAATTCAATGAGAACACAAAACAATTTACAATTTTCCTATTCTGCCTCATGTAGTTTAAGAACTTTAAAAGAAGCGAAGACTAAGCGAAGCAAATCCACATCTGTTTTCCTAGCTAGCTAAATTTAGGAAGCCCACTGAATTATGGAATCTCTATTTTAAAAGGTTTAATAAGTCTTCCAAAAGGCAGCACTGAATGGGGTTAAGATCACAAAAAAAATGCTGAGTGGCCTTGGACAGTTCCTTAACCTCTCTGTGACTCAATTTCCACACCTGTACAATAGTGATACTCGATTGTTAAGAGAATTAAATGAATTAATGTGTAATTAATGTTACGTATAAACTGCTTTTAACAGTACTCGGCATGTAGAAAGTTCTATAGAAGTTTATTAAAGAAATGCACATGTAAAAAATATCAATGAGTTTACTAAGTATATGTTAGTGTTAAGAACAGTCTCTATTATTTTCAACATTCTTTTCCTTCAAGATTTTTATTAATAATAATTTCTACTAAGCCCAGATAAGTTAAACTGATGCTTAATGAAATGTATGATATATTAGGCACAAGAATCTGAATTTCTAAGAAGATTTACAGGTTATAAAGACCTTTGACGACATCACGTGTCGCGCCCGCCCATTAATAAACCGCAGTCCTTCCTAAAGCTGTCTTCCCCAGTGCAGAGATCCCTAAGAGATGCCGACAGTACACTGGGAGGAACACAGTTTAAATGATGGGTGTATATGCTAGTGGTTTTAGAATATGAATTCTTGGATGCTCCTCCCTTCAAAAGGTGGAGCCTAATCTACTCCCCGTGAGTGTGAGATGGACTTATGACCTGTTTTTAACAAATAAAAGGAAGTAGAAGTGATGGTGTGCAACTTTAGAGACTAGGTCTTTCCTCACTTGGATCTAAAAGAAGCTGAGGGAAGCCACGCCGTGTCATGAGGATACTCAGCAGCCGTGTGGACAGGCTCACGTGCTACGGGACTGAGGCCTCCTGCCAACAGCCATGGGAAGCAGTCATCTTGGAAGCAGATCTTCCAGCCCATTAAGTCTTCAGAGGACTGCAGGTCTGGCTGACTGCTTGAATGAAACCCCATGAGGGACACTGAGCCAGACCACCCGCTGGGTCACTTCTAGATTCCTGACCTGAAGGAACCATGTAAGAAAATAAATGTTTGTTGTTTTAAGCTGCTATATATTTGGGATAATTTTCTACACAGCATAGATAACTATGATAGTGTGTTTGTAGATGAGGTAAAAAAGAAAGCAGTGTTAGGGTACCCTTTCTAGACCTGATACTATTCAACCAGTGAAAATCTACCATCTTGACCCAAAAGCTATCGCCAAATTGCAGTAAGAAGCTGTGATAAAATGGTTTCTTTCTTCTCCCTGCCCAGTTGCTACTTTTTATGTCACAAGCAGTCAAGATTTGTCCTATCATTTAGCATAATTGCCTAGAATATCTCTGATAAAGTTTGAGTGCAATCTCAGTTACTAGGAGAAGGCTGGGAAACTGGCAATGGAGAACCCCAAAGGGAGAAGTTCATAATAAATGGCTTTGGTTTATTGCCCTGAAGCATCATAAACTGTATTTTATAAGAATATTCAGAACTCATAGACTAAATTGACAGTCTTGGGGGCAGAACTACAGAAACTAAATTCATGAGGCTGATATAGAAGTCGGAAAGTTTCTCTAAATTTACTATGTGCGGAATGGAATTCTGGTGCCTTCATCCAGAGTTCCTCTTTTTCCTGAATGGTAGATTGAAGGCCATATTAGCAATCAGGAGGTGGTTCAGTTAAGCTTCCAATTAGAGCCAGAAGAAGTGGCAAGTCTCGAGGTATGTTCTTCCTAAGTCACAGCAAGTCTTGGCCAACTGATCCTACTACTGAAGTAGAAGATACTTCTGGTCACAGGTTGCTCACATCTCTTGGATTCAGTGTATACACTGTCACATTTTGTTTCTTCCAAACCTTGTTCTTGGTAAATTATTTCTGTTCTCAAATGAATTAATATCACTTAAAGACTACAGTATACTTGGGAAACATTACATGTTGACTTACTGTTTAATTCTCTGGGCGTATCTTATAACCAAGTCCTGGGGAGGTATTTCACTCCCTTACACTACCTGTATAGTTTGGATTAGAAGCCAAATATATCAGAGCTTTTCCACAGATAATATTTTAGAACTAGCATAGCATTTCAAAGGCAGTTTTGTAATTTCTGATTGTTCATCTAAAATTTTTCATAATCAACAAAATCGTAAGTTGATCACCAGGAGTTGAAAAACAAATCCATTAACCAGTTATCAAAAATAGGGTATTTATGTAACGTTCTCTTTTTTTAGTCCACTGTATGTAGTAGTATGGTTTTCTAACTTGAGTCGTGAGTATTCTTACCAAAACCAACTTATTCATATTTGGAACAATTATGCTAATTTCACCTGTCAGTTTCAGAAATTAAAAAGTTTTTATTATCCAAAATTTAAAATTAAATTTCAAGAGAAAAATATCTTCGTATTTAATGTCTTGGTATTAATCAATATCTAAAGATTCAGAAGTTGAAAAGTATGTTGCATTTAAATGTATGCACTTGAATTATTATAAATACTTGGAATTATAATAAAATCCTCTGTTGCCCATTTTGTAATTAGATAAATAGAATTATAATGAGCTCAATAATTAGTGATTAATATGCCAAAATAATTTCATAAATTTATACATATTGCAAAATCTCTTTTAGTTTCATTATCCTTAGAAATCCAGGAAACCACTCAATTAATGGTCACTTCACTTTTCATTTTTATCAGACACCATTCTTTTTGACTTTGAATCCTACTGAACATATCTTTCCCTGACCATTTTTGTTTAACTAAAAAGAAAAAAAATATTTTTTCTTGGAAACAAAATGAAGTCTCAGTTAACTCAATAGTAGGTGAAATGTCACCTGAAATTTTAAATAGCTACAAATCCCCAAAAGGAAAACACATTAGCTTTGATACAGCTAGTACATAACAGAAATGAAAAGAGCTATTTTGGGAAAGCTAATGCAAGTAGAAAAATTGGTTAAAGTATGCTCACTAAAAGTCCTGTCATCAACATTTTTATTTAGTATACATTAGAATATAAATACATAACAATGCACCCTTTCTTATCACACAGGTAGTCTTTTGCATAACTAATTTATGGTCAATATTTTATAAAATAAAACTAAAACTGTAACTTATCAGAAAAGGAGCAAAGATGTAGGAAGATAATACATTTTTTATAAATTATAGAGGATAGTTACAATGAAAATCCATTACTTTCCTCTCTAACTCAATTTTACTAAATAAAGTTAACATGTATTATTCTGTGAACTGCTAAGAGAGCATAAACACGTGGCCTTTTCAAAAGACAGAGGTCAAAGACAATGTTATATTGATGTCATATATTGTTCTTAGTTCTTAACTGGAGTTGAGCTTCCTTTCATAGTCTTCTTTAGGTGGTGGTAGTTTGGCAAGATTTTCATCAGGAAATCCAGCTGTAGTGTCTGGGGCTAAAAAGATAAGATAATTAAGAACTGACCAAAAGAAAGCAAAGTCAAGAGTACCAGGCAGAGATGATTATCAGTAGGTCATAGAATTCCAGGTGATAATCACCTATGACTTATTTTTGCTTATCTGTTTTTTTTTTTAATTTACAACAAACATACATTAAGTTTGGTAACAAGAAAAGCCAAGAGATTTTATATATAAAAATATATATATGATCCTGTTTTCAACCTTGCGTTTATACATTTCACCCTGGCCTCTAAAATGGTAAAACTTCCAATAAGACATCATAAGTAAAATACCCAGAGTACACTGCTTTCCACAAGACCTACACAGCACATATCTGTGATACTCAACTGATCTTCATTTTCATATACCAGCTTTGCTCAAACTCTCATTGTAAAACTTACTTGGAGGGTACCTGTGAAAATATGGATTTGTTTAGGTCCTTGCCCTAATACCCTAGATACCCTGACTCAAAAGGTCTCAGAAACCCTTTTTCTAAATAAGGACCTCTACATGATCCTGTGATCACTGAAAAATGGAAAACAGTATTGTATAGCATTGTGTATTAAACTTCAGGTATTCTTGCTTACTTTATTCTCATCTCCTTTTCCCAACTTTAGCTATTTATCCCTTTTTAATTCTTTTTATTGTTACAAAGATAGTGAAAAAATACTGGATTGGTTCTTATTTCCTTTTTAGATACAGAAGTAATGCTTGCTTATATAATAATATAATAATAAAAGCTAAACATTACAGAAATAGAATAATCCAGAAAGAACTGGAGTTTAAATTTTTGAAAAAATATAGCTAAGAATCAGAGGCAAAGTGATAAATGTCTTGAAAATATTTTATTTTGGAGAAATAGGAGGACACTGGGTAACTAAAGAAATATATTGAGTGTGCCAACCACTGAGGCTCCAAATTTCAATCAGAATGTCTTCTGTCCAAAAGAAGCTCCAAATGCCCTTTTCTCATTTGCCTCCTACTCTAACAAGAAACTCCAAATATGTACTCTTCATTACTTTGGTTATTAGGAGGGGATAATTTATCATAAGCCAGGAAAATATCCAAATGTACTTACATATTCACAAGCTGTATTTACTTTCAAGCTAACTCTGTTAGTAAACTAATAGATGGACCAAAGGTAGCTGTCCAGTATAAATTTAGTATGGTTACTTCTTACCCTCTAAGAGTGATATTTTAGGAGGAATGAATATGTTTTTAAGGTTTGGTGATGCATCTTCAGCGAAAATGCATAAGACCAGGAATAACATCTTGAATTTTCTTTTCTCATAATCCATTTGTCATTGTCATCTTTGTACATTTTTTTTTCTACACTCACAGCACCCGTCTTCCTAGGTGGTCTCCCATCCAAGTACTAACCAGACCTGATGCTTAGCTTCCAGATCAGACAGGATCGGACGTGTTCAGGGTAGCATGGCTGAAGACATCTTTGTACATATTTGTGATATTAACTTAAAGACTTGAACAACTCCTTTGCAAATAAATTCTAGTTTTAGGAATGTTTCTCTGATGTTTTATTTTAATCATCTGCTTTTAAAATAGTGAACTCACTGTCCCATTAAAACAATTACGTAGCATTTTGGGAAAATTAGCAGCCCCAGAAAGAACTCTTTTTAAAGAGAAGTTCTAGTACCTGTGGTCGCTCAGTCTGCACCCGACGAAGGCAGTCTACACCATAGATCACTGTATTCTCAGGGATAACTTCAAACGTATTTAGGTTGCAACAAGCCCCAATGATGCAACCACTTGTCAATATTACATTTCTGCCTACATACGCTGCAGTAAAAACATAGGAAGAATTACAATTTAAGACATCAAATAATTAGAACATCATTTTTTTCTAAGATGATTTAGGTATAAAAATGCAAACTGGCTTAAGAAAAAAATTAACGAAAATATTTCATTTCTGAGTTTGATAGCA
The DNA here is from genome assembly GCA_003508835.1 of Eonycteris spelaea. Classification (NCBI taxonomy): domain Eukaryota; kingdom Metazoa; phylum Chordata; class Mammalia; order Chiroptera; family Pteropodidae; genus Eonycteris; species Eonycteris spelaea. The sequence goes on along the minus strand of PUFA01000043.1, from coordinate 5,686,876 downwards.
TAGTGGCAGGTCCAGATTGTATTCAAAACAAGATCCTGCTGCTGATTAGTTGTATGACCTTGGGCAAGTCACTATAAACTTGAAGCAAGTTAATCTATGAAATAAAGTCCACTCCACAGTTTGCTGAAAGTAATAAACGGGATAGTAAATGTAGAGTATTGAGCATATCTTTGACAAATAGTAAGTATATAATAAATAGAAAATGACAATGATGATGATAATCATAATTGGTATTCCAAATTAAAATAAAAACCATTAAGATTAACAAAAGTTAACAAAAGTCTAATTTTATTGTTAAAGAGAAGCGTTGTCTTCTATGCCAGTCAGAACCGAGAAAGATAAAGCATTATGGCACCTGAACAGGTGTCACTGTTCAGGTTCTTTCTGGACCTTTGTGGGACAAGCTCTTGGAGTTGCTTCCTAGTACTGGTGGTGACTTCACATGACCCCTGCCTGGTCCCATTTATGATAAATGGCTTACATTTGTTTCTGATTGGCTAGTGTAGTAGACCTGACATTAAAGAAAGCAACCTACTAGAGAAACTGATTTTCTTCTTTAATTTTACAATAACATAAATCAACTAAATTATCATTGACACTAGTATTTAATAGGAGTCTTTTCTGAAACTTTCATTTGAACTTTATTACTTAATTTAATCCTGAGTTAAACATACACAGCTGAATTTTTAATTTAATGTATTAGACACATTACCAGATAGGGTTCCCTAAAGGTAAAGAATTAGTCTCACAACTACTTTAGTCCACTTCCAACCACAACTTCTTTCCAAGCACACCACTTAGCCATAGTTGGTACAGGCATACCGCAGAAATATTGCAGATTTGGTTCCATGCCATTGCAATAAAACGATTATTGCAATTAAGCAAGTCACATGAATTTTTAGTTTCCCAATGCATATAAAAAGTCATGTTTACATAACACCATATTCTATTAAGTGTGCAATAGCAGTATGTCTAAACAACAATGTATCTACCTTAATTAAAAAACTTTATTACTAAAATTGCTAACCATCATCTGAGCCTTCAGCAAATTGTAATCTTTTTGCTGAGGGTCTTGCCTTGATATTGATGAAAATGCACTACTGTGAAGTGTAAGAAAGCGAAGTGCAACAAAACGAAGCATGCCTGTACTTAGGTTGTTTCCCAGACACCACAGAGAAAGGAGGCAATCACTTCTCACAATAAAACTTGGAACTTAGCTTACCTTTTGATTCAATAACATTATTATCTCCCATTTTCATGGCTTGGGAATCTGTGAGCCAGAGTTAAGTAAACATTGTAAACATGTTCCTCTTTTCTCTCTGATAATTCACTATGTTCTTACCCTGCGCTGGGACAGAGGACAGAGTTACGAGAAGGACCGTGCAAGCTCAGCTTGGCCAGAACTCCTTGATCAGAGGAGTTGGAAAGTTTTAATCTTTAAATATAAATATCTCTAAGTATAAATAAATGACTTCTACATTTTTTAAAGAAATAAGTACGTTATACCCCAATTCTATGAGCAACATATTTTCATAATTGTTTTAAGAAAATTAAAACTAGCTATCATACAATCACTTATAGAATGTTAATGGTTTGAAATATCTTTATATAAATATGTATAATTCCCTTTATACAACTGGGAATCAGACTATATAAACGTTAGCAGTTCACTTTATTTGGTTCCTTTATATGTGCAAGCATTATTCTGTACCATTAAAATCATTAAAAACATAATTTTAAATGACTGCTTAATGGTCCTAATAGTCCATTTTATGTTTTCTTTAAATATCTTGTTATTGTTAACCATTTAGATTTTTTCCTCTAAGTATTTTCTATTATAATAATGTTTTGCTGACAGTATAAAGATTTTACTATCTTTTTAGAGTACAAAATGAAACAAACAAAAGAACTGATGATACTCTGGAGGGGAAAAAAAACAAAGAATAAAATATTTTCATCATTTCCTTGTAGCCAACAACATATTGTCAACCTAAAACTATAGAGAAATCAAATGGACAGAGCTGTGGCTCTTAAATCAGGGCAGCAGCCAGGATGACTATTTTTGTGTCCATTGCCACTTAGTCATTGCTACCTGTCAACAAGTTGTAGCAACAGGACCAAAGTGGTACCTTCAAAATGGTGAGCTAAAGGTGTATGTGTTTTTGTGTGTATGTGTGTGTTGTTTGCGTGTGTGCAAGTGTGTCTGAAAATGGCACACTTCCTTTAATCTACTGGGTTATTCAATGGAAGCAAAAAAATTTTTTTGATACATTGCAAGTCAAAGAGCTGGATGGCCAAGTCTTAAAAATGTAATTTATACATATGTAATGTATTTGATAGATAAATTATGTCAATTTCTACCAAGGAGATATGGGTACTAAAAGATAGCTGGGAATGATTTATCCAAAATTATTGTAAAGGATACAACAGCCAACTTCAAAAACATTATTGGTGCCAATGATCATAGTTTTGGGTTCTGGATCTTCAGTGTCAGGGGTGATATTATCAGGGTGACTATAAAAAGCAGAGACAAATCATCAAAAAGTTAATGCAAGAGACAATTATCCTGTTTTAGCATTTGAGTTCGTTCTCTCAATTTTACCTATATCAAGCTTAAAATATGTAACTATGTAAGTAATATCTTAATCCTGTATGCTAAAGAAGACTTGATTTTGATTTTAAAAAGAACTACCTACTGAAATATGAAAAAGTCATAGGTATGTACAGAAAGACAACCTTCATTTATCTTTTATACTCAAAATCCAGAGAACTTCTCCAGGACAAGGTAAAAAAATACTGGCTATGACTTTTAGCTTGTTTAACTGGAATCAAAATCACGCCTAAATTGCAAATATCCCATTCTTAATAATCATTTGAGATTATAAAACATAAACAGATATTCACATAAAATAATTATTTTATGCTGTTAGGTAATTAGTTGAAATATTTGGAACATTAAATGTTTGTGGTCTAAGAAGAAGAAGCCATTTTAAATGGTGATTTATCTCTGACAGTTGAGTTATAGCAAGATATGCTGTTGTTAATTGACTTATGCTAACAGTGCCAAAATATATTTTTAAAAGAAACTGCTTAATATAGTAAGAAACTCCCTAATCCTAAGTAAGCATTAAGATAAAAAAATCTCTTTATCAGTTAAATATTTTCCCAGGTCTTTGTTAAAATATTCCATACATGGTTGCTATAAATTAGGTATAAGCTTGAACTTCCTGCCAAAATTTTATCTAGAGAGCTTTAAAAATGCTTATGAAAATTTCATAAGTATTACATTCTAGTTCACTAACATCATGTACATGGTTCTAACATTTTATTATTATTTTAATCTTTAAAGATTAAAAATTGCCTCTAGGGTCCCAGATTTTTCAAATATAATTCTGGGTGTTATCCCTAAAAAGCACATGAATATATAGGTCAAACTACAGTTCATGAGTCCGAGCATGCATAATAGCATTTCAGCCAGAACCAAGAGATCCAACCAAAAGACTCTTCAGGGTGGTCAGCACAGCACCTGGACATTTAGGGTACTCGGGAAATGTTTGCTTAAGGAACAGAGAAGGTAGAACTATGTAAGGGGAAGATTACCCGACTGAGTGTCGGAAAGTCTAGTCAGCCACCAATGAGCTACCTCACCTTGGACAAGTCTCTCCACTCAGCTGGTCTTTGGTTTCCTTATTTACTAGTTACTTGCATTAATAAAGATCCTTAATGTTTCTCCAGTTCTAAAACAGTGGGCTTTGCAGATGTCAGTTATAAAAGGTTCCTATAGTTAGCCATAATTAATAAAAACACTATATGTGGCACTCAGTTCAGAGTAGTTGTAAGAGTCTTACTCACGCATTTATAATAAGCGCCTGTTCTTCTATCAGGTTACCTTCACCAATAACTATTGGCCCGGCTTCCGCAATAATTCGTGCTTTAGGGTGGACCACTGTTCTAGGTCCTGTTAAAAGTATGGTGAAAAGAAATTATTGGTTGAGGCTAAGCTTCCCACAGGAGGGCAGGAGGTGACCAAGGTGGGGGTGGGGGAGCAAGGCTGCTGGGAGGAACGTTTTCTAAAGTATGTGCCAGGCACCACACAAAGCACTTCACAAACATTATCTTCTCAGCTGTTATCATTAGTAGTTAGTGCCAAGTCTCAACCCAAGGTGAGTGGAGACAGACAGCACAGGCTTAGGAGCCAGACAGCCCTGGCTCACCCTCTATTTTGAAGCCTCTGTTATCTCAGCAGTGAAATGGAGATGGTGATAATACCAGTTTTGCAGGGTTGCTGTAAGGATCAGATGAGATAATGTTTGAAGACCCAGTATTCTGGCACATAGTTGGCAATAAAAATTAACTCCCTTCCTTTCCTTCATATAAAGGTAAGGGTGTCTTTGCTTACAATTCTGGTGCTTTCTTATGCTAGTGAACCACCTAACTCTTTCTTATGCTAGTGTACTACAGGATTAGTCTTTTTGTTAAATGAGTAAGAGGGGAATATGGGTGGGCCAAAGTCAGAAATCACAGAAAACTAACCTCAGCTTTGTACTTTGTTACTATCACTGTTAACAAGCTTACCCATGGGAGGAGGCAGACCTTCTGTTATCTAGAGAAGGATGTGATATTTAACCAGTTAAAGGTAGAAAAAGGTGAAAGAGACGCAGTGGAAGGAGCTAAGTGTGATCACTGGAGTCCTGAGACTCTGATATAGGGGGACCTGATGCGATGACTCCAATCTCAAACGTCTCATCGCATCCACTTCATGATCAGACTAGTGGATGCATTGCCTAAACACAGATTCTGGAATGCTAACACATTCCCTCTCCCAGCTTTTATTTACCCACAGTCCTAGAATTCTGGTGATAATGAAACCACTGATGAGAAAACATAACCTCATTTTAGCCTCTTCCTCCAACACACACTCTACCCGCCCCCAATAGCAAGGCTAGTTTTACCGGTAAACCAGAAGACAGGAAGTAACTGGCTCAGAAAGTAAGTGAGGGTGGGTAGAAGTATTGACAGGAGGTGGGGAAGGAATCAGGAAGATGACATGGACCATTAAATTCAATTTTATAAGTTGTTAAATTATTCAGAAATCATTATCTGCTTCTGACAGGCAAGACGCAGCACTGTATGTTATGAGAAACAAAAAGACAGACATGCTATTTTTGCCCTTTGAACTTGTTATCTTAAAACTGGGACTACTTTACACACTCGCAAGTGAACTAAAATAATAATGAGATGTCCCTGGTGCCCAGAGAATTGGAAGGAACCTCAGTGCATCTTATTTTTTCCTAACAATGAAGAGCTGAGGACTGATAAGGGAGTGGGGATGGATTGGGGAGACTTAGACAGGATGCATAGTCAAAGGAGGACGCACAGTTTGGTAAGAAATAACATGAGAGTGGCTGTGTTGTCTCTGTCACATCTGGCTCCCCAAATCTTCAGCTGCTAAAGTAAAATTTCCCCAGCAAATTCTCCTATTCAAGATAGCAGATCTCAGGATCTCTGTTCCTTGGGGAGCTTCTCAACTTGACCATGAGTGTGAACAAGTGTGCCTTTTTTTCTTTGTTAAAATAATACACAGACACATAATTTATAAAATAAATACATGCTCATTACAACAACTTCAAACGAAGGAAAAAGTATGAAGATCCTGTCATGCTATTCCCATTCCCTAGAGGTAACTATTCTTAAAAGTCTGAAGTATATTATTCCAGACCTAAATACTACTGTATATAAACTATATCTCACTAAAAGGTTAAAAAACAAATTCAACTTGAAGGAGAAAAAAATATGGATTACAAACACTTTTTTAAAAACTAAGGAATAGTACTTAGTATTCTGTAATTTGCTTTTTTAACCTAATAAGTCATGGTCATTTTTCCATATAAGCACATCTAAATAGATATTCTTTTTAATGGCTGAATAGTATTTCAATCACATCATATTAATATATCATAATTTATTTAACTGATCCTTTAATAAAATGGCCATTTAGATGTTACCACTTTGCCCGGAGAGGCGCTAAACAATGCTGAAGCAAACACTGAATTCCTTTGAAATGAAGTATTTCTTACAGGTCTTCCAGCTGTGTGAACCAATTTATATCTGAGGTTTGCACACTGGGTTTACATTTTACTACAAAACCTTCCATGATAAAGGTACACAATCTTTCTATATTAGGTTCTTTGTACTTAAAGTCCCAGCTAGCACCTTGCCGCTTGTCTAGAAAGTCTAGACTCTGGCCTCTATCACTTAAAGTCTATGTGCCTAATCTCTCAAAAGACTGTTTTCTCACCTATAAAAAGATGAGATCTATAACAATCTGCCTCATTGGGTTGAAGTGTGGATTATAGGAAATAATGTCTGAAAGGGTGATAATGGGGTCTGGCCCATAGTTCTTAAAAATGGAGGTTCATTATCTGACATGAAGAGCGAACAAATAACTTCATAGTAAGCAAAATAACTCCTTCTGGTCTGAGATATAGAAGAAAGGGTGCTTTACTCCTACACTCAGGTTATCAGGGTATTACCACTTTTAATCAGGGGGAAATTTCCACCCCTTTTTGTAAAAAAGCAAAAAAAAAAAAATTAATAAAGGTAACATCCACACTAGAATTAAAAATCTTAGGACAAAGAGATCATAATGGCTGTGATAAAAACAGATACTTTGCCACTGCTAGATAAGTAGCCAGAGGCACTATATATTTTACTGGTCCTAAAGCTGTAGTTTTTGACAAGCAAACTTGCAAGAAGCTACCTCAGTATGGACCAATAAGACAAAGGTAGCACTAGGACCTGTGTTTCCTTAAAAGTTGCTCTAAAATATCTCTTTCAAAGCAACTGATATTTTTATTTTTCCCTTTCAAAAATGATACAATATGTTAATTATAGAAAAAAAGATAAACACAAATTTTTTAAAAATTAAACTAATCTCAAATCTCATATCTTCTTACACTCTATTTAAAAATAATGCCTGAGCTATTCTAACCAAGAGTTTTCTTATTGTTATCATTATTTTTATCATTATTAATACGTATTTAGTAAATAATTGGAAAACTAGTTACAAATCTGAGGGCCTGTCCTGGTAGGTAAAGAATCAACAATTTACCAGAGACTTGTGCTTGAGACACCACCTCCACCTGGTGGCAGCGCTGCCAAATTACAAGTCCTGGCGTTCCGGACTGAAAAACAGGTGAAACTATATCAACTTTGAGTTGTGAAGTAACAGCAAATGTCATGAGCGACAACAAACTGCATAGTTCCCCTAAACCTCTGTAGGCCTTTTATGAATAGAGACTAAAGAGGTCAGAATACACGTACTTCAGTAAAGGTGACTGCTAAAATTCTGGTTTGGTGAACTTTGTCTCCGCATGCTTGCGTGCTAGAGGTCAGCACCGGAGTGCTTCTCCAAGACCCAGACAGCAGCCAGCAACCTGCAATGTGGGCACAGTGTGCTCTGTGCTTTTCTAAATTCTATTTTACCTAGAATGGGTCTAAATCCAAACCAAGTTTACGGAGCTTGAGGTTAAAATGCTTTAAAAACTAAAATCTGTCACCATGGAAAGTTTTTTTTAAAGGCTGTTGTTGTGAACCTTCTTGGGGCTCTTTCTGGCACAGCAATTTGAATATTTTCTTACCAAATGTGCTGAAACCCTATTTGGCTTATCTCCTTGTTTGGATAAATGTGTCTAGAGTTGGAGCTGGCTTACTGGCTGATGAATTATTTTTCTAACGGGTTGGCTAGGCTTGATGCAACTTAGCCAGAAAGACATTCCTTGTATCAAATTTTCATTCCTCTCATTTGGTAAAGGACATTTTTCCTCTCTATCTTTGCCACAGAAAGCAATCTTTGTGTACATTTTCATATATCAATAAATAGTTCAAAAAGCCACAAGCTCTCTTGAAAATTAAAACAATTCCTCTGACCTGTAAGCTGAAGTACCTGTAAGAACTGCTTTATAGTCCATGAATTTCTCAAGTCAAAGCCAGTGTTCTGACTTACTGAAAAAGATTTCCACAACAAAAGGGAAGCTTTTGATCTATATTAAAAACCCTAATGGAGAGAAAGACAGAATAAGTGGGACAAAGTGCTTCCATCACAAAGCCTTTCCATTGTGCCAAGTTCTGCCTTCATATTACGATGTCCCAACCAAGCCTAGTCCTGACACCAGAAGACTGACTGCCTTTCACCCTATTATGTGGGACTACAGGACTGTGCTTTAAGGTACCTTCCTGAATTGGTTTCAGCATTCAAAACAGAACAAATCAAGGCAGCCTAAGTAAAAACAGGCTTGATACTATGAAAGTTTATTTACCCAAATTATAATTAACAAGAGAGCTGTTACTTTTCCCCGAGATCTGTTTCTTAGCAGCTTCTAATGAAGGGACTCCAGCAGAACCTCAAGTCATGTGGTTCCTGGTTAAGAAAAATAGTTCAAAGCTTCGGACTAGTTTCTTTGTTAAATCAAATACCTGGTGGCAAAAATGCGCTCAGTAAAGGATACATTTCCCAGCCTCCCTGAAGCTATTTGTGCCCACAAGACTAAGTCGAAGTAATCAGACAGACAAAAAAAGGGCTGTGTGGAACTTTCAGGAAGACAACTTAAAGGGAGCTGACTCAGCTGGGAGGGACACCTTTTTGTTTCCACTCCTTCCTTTTCTTATCCAAGGTCACACTTGATGCTCCAGCCATCACATCAAGGCTGGATATCCTGGACAGTCAACTGACCATCCCTGAACTTCCTAGCTCCAGACATTTTATATAAGAAAATAAACCTTTGCATGTTTAAGCCACTCTTATTTGCAGCTGAACCGACTCCTGATGTCCACATTTACATAGATGGAGAAAAGGAAGGTCAGTGAAGTTAAGTAATGTAGCCAAAGTAACCCAGCAGGTAAAGAACAAGGATGCTAACTCAAGTCTATCAGACTTTATGGTCCAGACTTAATAAATACCCAGTAGAATACAAGCTCCTCAAAGGGCTTTCTTCTGCTATGTTCACTCCTGTGTCCCTAATGTTAGCACAGTGCCTGGTACACAGTAGGTATACAATAGATGTTCCTCGAACAAATGAATGATTTTATTATATTGTCTCATTAGTTTATCAGATAGAAGTTTAAATATAGACTCCATCACATTGCATTCTTTTAGAAATATTAAACATGGATAGGAGAAAATACACTGTTTTGTCAATAAAATTAGGACATCAGTGGAAAAGGCAAATGTAATAGCTAATTGGTTTAAAGCACAGAAATTAAATCATATCAACTCTTGAGAAACAACACCAATGAACTATTTTCTTACCTATAGTTACATCACCTTTGATTTCACTTTCTACACACACAACTGCTCCAGGAGCAATCTTCACACTGTAGGAAGAAAAAGGTAACATTTATCATGGGTAAGGTTTAAAAAATATTTTTACAGAAGCTATTCTGACACTGCAATGAAAAAAAGGCTAAGAAAAAAAATTGATGGAAAAATGCAAAGTAAATTGTAAGAGGGTAAGGTTTAATATAAACTTCTCAAGTGGCATACTCTCCATTGGGCTAAAATCATATATGATGCCTTATTACAATATATGGGGGGGGGGAAGAGGCTTTGGATCCTTTACTTTTAACATCAGCATTGTTTCTAAATACCAAAAAGCAGAAAACAACGTAGATATCCATTAGTAGAGGACTGTTTAATGAGTTATAGTATACTATAAAGATAATGAATAATCCTTTAGTAGCGATTTAGAATGATCTCCAGACTAAATGAAGTCAAAAAAGCAAAGCCAGAAAATGGACAGAGTATATAATATGCCACTATTTCTGTAGAATGGAAGGAAAAGAATGTACATTCAAATTATTTAACAACCAGCAAGGTAACATTAATACAGAAATCAGTGTAATGTATAAAAGTTCCTATTTATTTTCTAACTATATATAAAACTGCTTATCAAGTGATACAAATTAATGCAGATTGTTCAAAACATCAATAATTCCTAAATTCATTGATGCTTTTTGATATTCCACTGTGATCCTTTGTCAACACAGCTGAATCTAGCTAAATACTGGGCCATGAGACATGAACTGTATCAAATGACTTCCCCATTAAATTGACAGTCATTAAGTAACTTGTCATTAAGTAAAGAATTTTTCTTAGTAGTAATGATATTATAGTGATGGTATTAACTCTCAACTTCCATGAAATAATACCATTTCAGATATTTTGACTATAATTCTATTTGGACTTTTCAAATTTTTGATTTCTCATTGTTCATTGCTAGTATATAGAAACACAACAATTTGTATATTGACCTTGTATCCAGTGGCCTTGCTAAGTAATCCACTTTTCAAGTAAAATTTTTCTAGATTTTCTGGAATTTTCCATGTCAACAATTTTGTTGTCTGTGACTGAAGACAATTTTATTTCTTCTTTTCCAATTTGTATGCATATTATTTCTTGTTTTATTGCTCTGGCTAATTTCCAATATGATATTACATAAGCGTGATGAAGCCAGACATCCTTGCCTTGTTCTAAGAGTTTTGTAAGATCAACAAAACCTATCAAATTATCTTCTAAGCCACGAACTTAGCATTTAAATAAATTATTAAAATTTGTATGTGAAACAGTGGAAGCTTTGTTGACACAAATGTTACTCTCTTGAGTTATAAATTTTCCAAGAAGTTTTTTTCTCATTTCAGCAAATATGTTTTACAACTGGAAAGGACCAGAAATCTAGAGTACAATGATTCACTCATATTAATATGATTTTCTTAAGTTCTATAAACATTCATGTACAAAAGTGTGTGCTTATTTTTAACTTATAGTAGATAGTATAAAAAATTTAAAGATATTTTCTATTTGTTTTCCATGTCTTTTTTGGACACTCCTTTGACTTAAAAAATTGTTATTGCAAGGTCTTATTTTTTTTAATGTTTTACTGTGAAAGATTCATGTTTTTTAAATGTCCTCAATGATTGCAAATTTTCATTATATGTAACATGTACGTACATAAGACAGGCTTGCCGTTCTAATAAAATAAAATGTTTAGCACATTCACTTTTTCTAACTTTTGAGCATCATTTGCAACTAGTGCAATGAGTATAGCTGTACTAGTATGTAACTGCTGAATATGTTTTTTAAAAATATTTCCAAATTATCGCTGAAAGAATTGTTAAGAACCTAATAATATTCACTGCCTTCAGAGAGAGGAGCTGGACAGCAGGGACAAAAGGATGGATAGATTTTTTTTTTCAATAAATACTATTTTTTAATCATTTCCATTTTGAATAACACAAATACATCCCCTCCTCAGTGAATGAATGAATGAATGAAACAAAAAGATCAATAAAATGTTCTTAAGACCAAGTGCCAAAGAGGTCCTGGACATGTTCCCATAAGTAGGGTGAACCTGTATTCATTTTTCCTTAAAAAGTCTCCCTCAAATAATGATCCCAAGCGTCTTCCCCCTTCGATTTTATTTATCTAAAAAATACTTTCTTGTAACAAGATCTTAAGTATCATTTAATGAAAATTAGACTCCTTGGTTTCCCTGTAAGTCTTTTTTTTTTTATTCTTTAAATCACTTTGTCCCACTGCTTCGGCAACAATCCTCTTTAATCAAGGATAAAATTATTATTATTCATTAGTATCACTTCTGATTAATTTCAATCTTCAAATAAATGACCTGCTATCACAAATATAATTCTATTATGCCATATTCACAATGGAATTGATTATAGTATTTTTTGACCAGTGTTTATAAATGTTTTGTCACATTATACCTAGGATGCTTGATACTGTACTAGCAGAAACATGACACAAGTCAGTATAAGTAAGAAATGAAAGTATGTGTTATGAAATAAATGTGAATACTTAGAATATTTAAAATGGTTCTATTCTGGCCCATTTCTTATATTAGTTTGTCTGGGGTGATGAGGAGTTCTTGTTTTACTACTTATGATAGCTATCCATGATGATGCAGCTATAATTTAACCAAGACACTTGGACACTTCTGGTGGCACTGTTCAGACACCTCTTTGAAAACACTGTAGCAATGTGCATCAGGAAGCATAAAAATATTCACAATGTTTGACCTAGAAAATAGAACAAAATGCAAAAAAAAAAGAAAATTGGAGAAAATGCAAGAAAATTAGAGGACCAATACATGAGGTTTCAAATTCAAATAAATCTTGAAAGGAGAAAAAGAGAAATATTTGTGGCGAAAACTATCAGAGAACAATATGCAAAAGACCCATGCCAAGTAACATCATTTAGAAATTTGAATGCAAAATACCCATGCTACGTAACATCATTTAGAAATTGTAAATACTATGGAAAAGATCTTAAAGTTTCAGACCTCCACAAAAAAAAGTTACACATTGAAGGAAAAAATAATCGGAATGGCATCAGATTCCTCAATAGCAATACTGGATGCTAAAAGACCTGAAGACAAATCCTACAGAACTCTTAGAGAAAGCTATGTCCAAACTAGAGCTATTTATCTAGCAAAACTAGCAATCAAGCATGGAAGGAAAATAAAGGCGTTTTCAGACTTGTAAGGACTTCAAGAAAAATAATCTCCTATACAATCTTTATTAGGAAGTTGCCAAAGGACGTACCTAGCTAAATAAAAATAAATTAACAGACAAAACAGATTCTAGAAACAGAGGCTCTAGCCTGCAAAGGACAGAGGGAAACATCAGAACATTAACTGTGCATCAGCCTTAGAGAGCAAAGATGATAGAGGGCTTCAAGAAGAAGATTCCCAAAGGGAAAAAAGAAAGATTATGTGAGGATCATCTGAAAAACAAAATATTACTAGCATCTGACATATCTGTTGGAAGATCTGAAAAAATATCAATTGGTTGGTAGAAAAGGAAGGAAATAAATTAAGTTATTCTGTTAAATTTTAGAAGAATTCAGTTTGAGGAGTCCATGCAAAATTTGGCAGAAAGACCTAGCAAGCAACTGAAAACACCAATCTGGATCTCAGGAGAGAGCTCTAGACCAGAAATATAGCAGAGTCAGCAGGATTGAAACTCTTTAAAATATCTCTCCATTTTTCATATTCTAGAATCCCCCGAAAAAATAAGAAAAAAATAAAAAAATAATAGAATCCCCCCAAATATTCCCTCATATAAATGCAAATACCAAAAGTACTTTTTAAATTGCATCAATTAAAGAAAGAATACATACATAAAATTTTCTACAAATTTCAGTGAATGAAACTTCCTATGATGAAGTATTTTTTAAGCTCTAACCCAAAAGAACATACCTCCAACAAAAAACTAATACCTATGTTTATCTTCAAGAACTGTTTGTGAGATTAGACACAGCTACATGTGTTTCCATAGTTTTGACATGCACTTCGCAAAGCTTAAGTTCATGAAATCTTAAAAATGACCCATCTGGGTTACTATGTGTCATTTGACTGCTGAAATCACAGAAAACATATAACCTTTCTATTGAGTAGAAGAAAGAAAACTTTAGTAACATGAAACAGAAAGCAGAAAATGATCCAACCCTCTCATTTACAGGCGAGAAGCCCAGAAACTAGAAATTTCTCGAAGCAAAGTTTGTTCCTGGGGCATTATTATCCTAAAACCAATCATCTCTTTTCTGTTAGTTGAAAGTTTCCTGGAAACATTCTGTCATTCTGGATATTTTTCCTGTGACAGATCAATCAATAATGTCCTTGAACGTATCACCATTTGTAAATGCAATTTCTCAAACGCTTCTCATTATTAAGCCCCGGTCAACTAAATTAGGTTTTATAAAATACCCCTTGTTTTAGACCTTATTTCATATTCCAACTTTCCATTCCCTCGGTCTCCCTCTCTCACTATGACTTTTTATGAAAAGAGTATTATGTAACATTTAACTTGTCCTGGATAAACAAGAATAGGAGTGATTCACACACAGTGCCTCTCAGTCTTCAGCTTTATGCCTAAGGGAGAGGCCCCAGAGAGAGTTTGTTTCCCAAAAGGCAAGCTTCTCCGCGAGGCAGGAAATAACTGAATTCACCACCAAACATCCTCTACACTCCACTGCTCCTCCGAGTGGTAGGTGAATGGGGGAACAGTCAACAGTATCTTCATCTCCACTGTACACTACTGTATACTGTACATAATATTCATAGTAGATCCATTCCCCTGTAGCTTGTGAAAAAAGATTACAGATACCTGCGTAAGCAGAATAAAAATCTAAATTTTATTTTATGGCATCCGAAACAATGTTTGTCGGTTTTCTTTTTCAAAAAGAATCAGCAGGGGGTGCTCAATCTACTGCTTTTGGAAATAATTTAACTTAGGCATTTCTCTCATCCAAGCCGTTCCTGTCCACCAACGACAGTTCCTAAACAATGAAGACTGCTGGAGGAGAAACCACAATTCCTGTCCTCACACATTTACAAAGGAGCGTGTCCACGCTGGGCAGAATGCATCAAAACAGTTCTAGTTCAGACGCGGCCCCCTTTTTGACAAGAGGCAGTAAAACAGGTTACACAAATAGACACCACCGACAACAGGTAGGAAGGGACGGGGGTGAGGCAAACACTAAAGTGGGTGTCTGGGAACACACAGCAGAGAATGCAGCGATGAGCCGTCGGCGAACAGCCGCACCCAGCGCAGCAGAATGGAAGGGGTGACGCATTCTCACCTCCCAGCAACACCGTGAGACCCCTTCCGCGCAGGCGCGCTGCAGGGCGACGGCAAAGTGGGACTGGGATGAAAGGGAAAATAACCCTCCAGCACTGGTTCCGCATCCCTTCTCGGGCTTCCCTACCCCCATTTTGTCGCCTCCTGCCCCAGCAGAAACCAGAACTGAGCTTAAGGAACCATTTAGGCCGAGTGCCAGAGATAATACACCAGCTCAGTCCCGACCATTGGCGACCAGGAACAGGTTCCACCTCTGTAGAGTTGAGAATAGGCTTTTTTCAAACAAACCCACCTCTTTTGAATCTTCTCCGCCATGGTTTGGCCCTGGTCTCCAATTGGAGCCGAGATCGACACAACCGCCTGAGTAAAGCGATGATCTCTACAAGCGATTGGAGAGCCTGGCAGGATCGGAAGAGGGCGGGGCGGGGCCTGCCCGGGGCGGGGCCAGGGTGGGGCCTGTTCGCGGGGCGGGCGGGGCGGGGCCGCCTCTGTCTGAGTGAGCCGCGCAGTGCCAGGCGGAGGTCTGTGTGGACCATGTTAATTTTAGCGCAGTCTAGGGACGGTAGATTCAGATTTAAAGCAGCCGGTTAGTCCAATCCAGCGCACATCATTATGGCCTCATTATGCCCCACCGTTCATTTTCGTTCTCGTTCCCGGTCTTAAAGTTCCTCCTGCTCGGCCCTGGGCCCTTTTCCTGTTCAGTGCGTGAGCTCATTCTTCCTGGATGAGCTCATCATTTCTATAATTTAAGTACCTCTATAGTTCTGTCTTCTTTTGCCGAGCTTCACATCTGGTTATTCGATTGCCTTCTGCCTCAAAATTTTATCAAACCTAAACGGTCCGGAACAGAGCTTTCAATTTACGCCCTTGTCCTCTCTCCAACCGATTGGTCCTTTGACCTCCATGTCAGTAAAGGAATCCACCATCAACCAAGTTGCTCAAGCCAGAAATGCGCGTCATTCTAGGCACTCCTCATTTCTCCACATATCATTCATCAGCAAGTTCTGCTGGTCCTACATCTGGAGTCGCATTCTTCACTTGGCTTCATTTACTCTACCACCTCTCCAATCTAAACTGAGCCGCTATCTCTCCCCTATAGTTTGTTCTTCTTTCTCTTGACCTCTAAAGTCACTCCGCCATCCCTTCACTTCACCCTTATCCAAGCCTGTAGTTAAAACTCATCCTTTAAAAACCAAATCCAGTTTGGTTTTTACTTCCTGTTCCTTTAAAAATCCAAACTCCTCTCCATAACCTATCTCTGGGCTAGATCCAGCCCTGCCTGCTTCTCTTCTTTAATTTCATATTCCTCTTCCCCTTTCTCTAATCACTCTTTCATTCTTCAAGAAGCCAAGCTGACTCTCCATCCCAAAAGGCTTTCATCTGTCCTTTCACCTGTCCGGTGCCTAGCTCCGCCCCTTAAATCTCAGCTATCACGTACTTACTGTATCAGATTTTTCATTACAGTTGATGAGAATGAAGTGGAATTTGTTAGAAAGACCTTGGCTCATGTAGTTTAGGAAGAGAAAGGATAAGAGGGTGGGGTATGAGGAAACTTTGATCCCTAGATGGATACCTAATCACCGATGGTATGAAACTGTAGCTTCCCTGTGATTAGTTACTAAAGGTGAAAGTTATACTTGGAATTTAGAGATGGGGGTAAACCGGACTCCTGAGGAGTTGGCTCATTGACTATGTAGGGACATGCAAATAATAAGAAGCATGCTAAACATACAATCCCTTCATTATTGTTATCTGTAATAGCTAAAATGAAAGAAAGTTCTGAATTCAAACTCAATGCTAAACCAAGCTCAGATTTAGACTGATCTGAGCATTGGCCACTAGCCTCAGAGCTGTTCATAAAGAGAAAAATTATGTCAGAACAACAGAAAGTACTTCTAAGGCCTCTGGTTACCAAGAAGGTAGTCATTGTGAGGGGTAGGGCTGAAAGTTCCATGCTTCTAATCATGGCTCTGTCTTTCTGGTGACCAGACCCCATCCAAGAGCCCACCCAGAGTTGCCTCATTTGAACAGAAGATGCTCCTAGTGCTCTTATCATTTAGGAATTTACAAGGATTTTATGAACTCTGTGTCAGGAACTGGGGTCAGAGACCAATATATATATATTTTCCATTATCTCGCAGGATGAATTTAGAACATTCTAGTCTCCCTGAGCATATATCCATTTTCAAGCAATGACTATTTAAATTAATTTGAAAAACTTCCATGTCATGTATATGAGTCAGGGTTCTCCAGAGAGGCAGAATCAGTGGATACACACACACACACACACACACACACACACACACACACACACGGGCTTGCAAGTCTGAAATCTGAGGTCGACCCACAGCCTGGAAATTCAGGAAGAGTTGATGGTGAGGTATCACATCCAAAATTTTCAGGCTGGAAACTCAGACAAGGACCATTTTATCAACATTAGTTACAGTGTCTAGGTCCTATAGGCTTTTTAGGAATCTACAAAATGTTTGAAACCTGAAAATAAAATGTACTGATTCCAAAATAGAAAAAGAAAAGTACAATTAAGAATAATAAATATTTAATGCAATGACAAAACACATAATTTTTCCCATAACAAATTGATTGCAACTCAATTCTTCTGTACTGACAAGTATTCCAGTAGAAGGAGAAGGAAAAGGAGGAGGAGGAGGAGGAGGAGGAGGGAGGAGGAGGAGGAGAGGAGGAGGAGGAGGAGGAGAGGAGAGGAGAGGAGGAGGAGGAAATAGCAAAAGGAGGACAATGGAGGTTGAAGGAGGGGTCTTCTTACTCTTTGAGAATCTACCTCCCTTCCTCACGCTCACATTCTTGTTCCCCATCCCCAGGCTGAGGAATTGTCTGTCCATGACTGGAAAATGAGATTTTTTCCATTAACTTAGTGAAGAAAATATGACAGTCAGATGGCTGGAAAGGCAAATATTTGGTGTGTAAACTAAACAAAACCAGAACTTCTGAAAGCAATGTTTTTAGTACATGTCGTTATTAAGTAATATAACCCCAAATGCGTTTTGGTTTCTATAGTGCAGTTCTCTTTATCAGAAAACCGACTCTTATGCTGCTATCACCAGTGCTTTTGTTTGCATTTTGCTCACCCAGGCCCTCCTGAACCATATAAAAAGATCAAAGAGAGCTTGTTGAGGTTCCCATTGCAGGAAGGCACCAGTTAAGGATTCTGGAAAGGACAGTATCTTTTGTTCCAATTCATAATGGGTTGGCTTCAGCTGTTTTTCCTTCATCCCGTCTCACTTTATCAAGGGGCGGCTTTTCCTTTTGCACTTCTGTTTAATTATCTCTGCAATATGGATTCATTTTCCACTAATGCCAGGTAGGTTTGATGGCTAATTTTTCTCTTACATCTGTGAATACTATAATAGGCCAAAAAGCACAAATCAGAGTGCAGATGTAGAGATTAAATATTAATCACACTGGTCATTTTTAAGTTTTTACTGCCACCAATTATCGATTACTTGATCATAAATGTGTCTAATAGAGTAAAACTGAATTGAAAATTGACATCATGTCTGCACTGACTCAGCCAAAGTTTGATAAGTCCACATTAAATGGGAAAAGGATGCAAATAAACTGGGGAGATGGATGTCGAGGTGATATAGGAACCATGTAAACGCCTGCATCTATGCACCAACCATATGTCCCAGCTGTTCTGGAATAGTTTTAATTTCATGGAATTCTATCATTGTCAATAAAATTAAATTTTGTTAAATATATGACTTAAATGTGATTTAAAAATTGTTTTTGTATGATTTTTTATAAAAATGAAATACGTCAAAACAAATTTTGTTAGATTGGCTCTAAATCTGGGGTTCAAAAATTATTGTCACTAAATACTTGATAACTTGATTGAAATGATTTTTTATAGCTAGTAAACTCAATACATTAGAGAGTTTCTATTTAAAAAAAAAAGATTTGTGGAATATCCTTTCGAAAAGTTAAAATCCTTTGTCAAAGGGTTACATCCTAATAATTTGTTTACTTAAAGAATTAGGATACTATATATTTGGGACTTTCTTAAGGAAAATCTAGCTGTACCTAAATTAGTTAGGACTGCTGAGTTTGTTTAAACTATGGAGTATTATTACATGTTACAACTGATTGCCAACACCCTACCTTCATTTAGGAGATAGGTGAGGCAGTTGTAAAAAATTTTTAATTGAGAAAAAGAAACACAAACAAAGAGAACAAGTGCAAGACAAAGGTTAGTTCCCATAGGATTAGAATGCTGTTGGGGTCGCCCTGGTGCATTCTGGCCCCCTCACTTCGGGTGCCCTTGTACATTTGAATAAACTATCTTGGGTTTGTGTGTAAAATGGAAATATAACGGCTTCTCATGCGGTTATTTTAAGTGTTAAATAAAGATATTTCTTAATGAAGGAACTCTTAGCACAATGCCTAGAATAAAATAAGCAACTCAAAAAAAAAAAAAATCAAGCATCCTACATTGCACATGTATAGACATTTTAACGTTTACGAATCCCTAGGGCAGTTGCTTCTGCACAGAGTGTTGCTTTTGCTTCCACTTCGGCTGTGTAAGGAGTAAGTGTTCTCTTTTTCCCATGGCAGGGAAGTAAAGGCTTGTACCACGTGTTAACAGCATAGGCTCTAAGAGAAGCATAGGAATGGCCCAAGGAGTATTAGGGCAGGTATAAAGATTTTCTATTAGAGTTTTCAAAACATTTATCAAAGGGAGGCACTGAGCCCCTCTCTCCTCCCTCTCTCTTTCTCTCTCTCTCTTCTGTAAGGTTGAGAGCAGTGCAACCCTATGGAAAGGAAAGAGATGCATCTCAATGAGATGTTGCCTAGAAGAGCTTCCCTAGATCCTCAAAAACCGATTGACACATCACTTTTCATACCACTAGATTTTGAAGATGTTTTTTACTAGGAAGCCTTCCAGACCTGTCACCCACAGGATTGTTAGGGAGCAGGGCAGGAATTGTTCCTACTTGAATGGCGAACATCAAAGAGAGGCTCCCAGGGTCACTAAGGCAGGAATCAAGGTTTTTATCTTGCGGTAGTGACTCACAAATTGACCTTCTGGCTCTTTCCCCGCATGGTGCTTTCCTTTAGAAGAACAAAAGGAAGATTTTGGAGTGATAACAATATAACTTCTTAGATGTTATGTAGGCCCACTCTCAATTGGGTTACCCAGATGGCATCTGAAGCAGACTATGTGCAACTGTTCTGAGTCAGTTTCAACAGGGTTGTCCTTGTTCCGTTATGTATTCGATCGAGGTACCTCTTTCTCTTGGCTCGGAGGAGGGTGCTCTGGCTTGACTGCTATGGGTTCCTTCGCTGTGCTTGTCTTCATTCCTGCTCTGTGTGCCGTGGTTCTGATCTATTCACTCGGCCCACAGGAAGTCCACAGATGGACTTTCTTCTTTCAAATGACCTGGCAGACACTGTGTCACCTGGGTCTGCACTACACTGAGTATTATCTGCAAGAACCTCCTTCCACGAGGTAAAGCAATTTGTTTATTTGACTGTACTGAGCTGTTCAAAAGTTAGCTTGCATCGTGGTGGTAATGCAGAAAACTGGGTGTGATGTTTGCATGTGAATTCTTCCACATTTGAGCAGTGTGGTCTTGAGCAAATCATTTAACCTCTCTTGGCCTCGATTTCTTTATCTAGGAAAAAAAAAGTGTGTTTGTGTATGCAGGGGGTGGGGAAGGGTTAATAAAATCTGTCTTGCAAGACTCTTATTTTAGAGATAGTGAATTAATGTAATTATATGACTACTAATAACTACAATGTGTTACCTACGAAGCAGTGTCTGGCACTTAGCTATAATTATCATTGTGCCTGAGAAGGAGGTTGATCCAGGAGTCCCACGGCCCACAGATGAGGCCTGCCTGGCAGTGACTAAGCACAGTTTGCTCACCTCACATGGATGGTTTAGACTCACAGCCAGCAGCCTGCCCTCCCCTTTAGCAGGACAGGTAAGGTATAAATCCACTGTAAACCTTTGTTGTCTTCCCATGGCACTGGCTGTGTAAGAGTTTTACTTTAATTGAGGCCCAGCTGTTCCATCCTCCCAGCAGAAGGAAAGGCACCCAATCTAGGGGAAAAAATCAGGCACTAATTACAGTGTAGAGAAGTGTCTTCATGAGTCAGTGAGATCACCAAGATTAGGGGAAACACCTCTGCAATCTTGAAGCCTATTGTCCATGGTCACTCAGAGAACCAGGGCTTTGGTCTGTTGAGGTGGGCCACCTGTCTGATTCTAGCCTGCCACTGACTCACTCACTTTGCCATTGCTACCAAACCCAGAATCCTTTTCTTTATCCTGACTATTTCACCAAAGCTTCAGAGTTTGCTTCTCTGAAGGAAAGGGAAGATGGCAGGTGGGTAGGAGGGAGAGAATACTAACTGGGATGTGGTGAATTAGGATTCCAGTAGGAAGCCAGGACCTGATAAGGGTTGGAGGAACAAGTTGAGTAGGATCTAGCTGGACAGGAGGAAGGCTGAGCCAGAGCTGAGGTGGGAAGCTGCATTGGTTTTCTTGGGTTTTCGTAACAAAGTACCACAGACCAGATGGCTTAAACAACAGAAATTTATTTCTTCTGGAGGCTGCAAGTCCAAGATCAAGATATTGATAGGTTCAACTTCTTCTGAGGCCTCTCTCCTTGGTCTGTAGATGGTCATCGTCTCCCTGTGTCTTCATATGACCTTCCCTCTGTGTGTGTTTGTGTCCTAATCTCTTCTATTAAGGACACCAGTCATATTGAATTAGAGCCCATCCTAATGACCTCAGTTTAACGTAATTACTTCTTTAAAGACCATATGTCCAAATACAGTCACATTTTGAGGTACTAGGGGTTAGGACTTCAACATATTGATCTGTGGGGGACATGTTCAGTCCTTAGCAGAAGGTGAGTGAACAGTTTGGTGTCATTGGAGGGTACTTTGCATACTGTCAAATGAGGAGGTCAGGTGCCCTTAAGTTCCAGACACACAGATAGAAACAGCAGTGACTGGGAAACGGCGCTGTTTTCTCTCTGCAGGACAGCATTCCTGATTGTAGAGTACGTCGCTGTAATTTTCATTAATTTTCTCCACAATAATCCTGCCAGCACCATCTTCCCTATATGTGATGGTACAGCCGGAACAGTTCAGGCAGTTGGTTAAGAACACACATCAAATGGCTAATGACTCAGTGCACGCCCTGAACCTCTAGCTTGACTCACCTTTCCTCAGCTCGAACCCCAAAGCCTGCAGACTCTTACCGTTAGGGACCAGTTCATGTTTAAAATCTTCAACTTCCCATCATCTCTTCACTGCTAAGTTTTTGTTTCTTCTATGACAAACTTCTCCCAGGTCCATAATCCTAATCTTTACAAGCCATTTTTAGAAATATTGTAATCAATGTTTCCCCACAATATTCCTTGTCATTCTTTTATTTGCCTCTCAGACTAATGATTAACTTCCCCATTTACCTTTTGATCCTGCCCAGAGTAGCCTGTGGTTCTGAATTATTCCAAGCATCTTTGTGGAAACCCTGCAAGTCATGAGATTGGTCTTAATCATTCAGAGACCCCCCATTTGCTGTGGGGTTATATGTGAGGGACTGGATAGGATAAAAGAAATATGTTGTGTTTTTACATTTTAAAAAAAATCTCTTTCAGGTTCTGCATCACTCTTTCTTCCCTTATGCTCTTGACCCAGAGGGTCACATCCCTCTCGCTGGACATTTGTGAGGGGAAAGTGGACGCAGCATCAGGAGGCATCAGGAGCAGGAGCTTTTTGCCTGAGCATCTGTGTAAGGCACTGCCCTATTTCAGTTACTTGCTCTTCTTCCCTGCTCTCCTAGGGGGCCCTTTGTGTTCTTTCCAGAGGTTTCAGTCTCGTGTTCAAGGGTCCAGCTCTTTGCATCCCAGGCACTCTTCCTGGGCTCTGACCTGGAGAGGTCTGCAGATCCTAGGCCTGGAGGGCCTAAAGGTGGTTTTGACAGGGGTGGTGAGTGCAGGAGTGGGACTGGCTGACTGCCAGCAGCTCCAGTGCATCTATGTCATGTGGTCCACAGCCGGGCTCTTCAAACTCACCTACTACTCTCACTGGCTCCTGGATGACGCCCTCCTCTGTGCAGCAGGCTTTGGATTGGAGCTTGATCAGAGCCCTGGTGAGGAGGGATACATCCCTGACACGGACATTTGGACACTGGAAACAACCCACAAGATATCCCTGTTCACAAGGAGGTGGAACCAAAGCACAGCTCGGTGGCTCAGACGCCTCATATTCCAGCACAGCGGGGCATGGCCATTGTTGCAGACATTCGCCTTCTCTGCCTGGTGGCATGGACTCCATCCAGGACAGGTGTTTGGGTTCCTTTGCTGGGCTGTGATGGTGGAAGCTGACTACCTGATTCACACCTTTGCCAATTTGTTTATCAGATCCTGGCCACTATGGCTGCTCTATAGAACTCTCACCTGGGCCCACACCCAGCTCATCATTGCCTATATAATGCTGGCTGTAGAAGTCAGGAGCCTCTCCTCTCTCTGGCTGCTGTGTAATTCTTACAACAGTATCTTTCCCATGGTATACTGTATTTTGCTTCTTCTATTAGCAAAGAGAAAGTATAAATTTAACTGAGGTCTTTCTCCAGCCTTCATCTTATACATCCATGAAACAAATTTAGAAAGTTGCAGATGGTGTGTCGATGATGCATATGTTTAAATTTTTCCATAACAAAAGTTTTTTTTTTGAGTATTGAATGAATATATCTGATGCCTTGTCATGGAAATTTGTGTATGTACTTTAACAAGCTATTATGCTGGTATTAGGGATCCACAAAAGCCAAAGACAATGGTTTCTTCCCTTAGAGTTTACAGTTTCACTGTGGAAACAAAGTTTAACTAAAGTAATACATAAAAATATAAGGTACTGTGAACCAAATGGCAAATGGTATGTACATGGGCATCCAAAAATTGAGTGTCTGATTGATTGGTTCACTTGATCCTGGAGTGTGAGTGTAGCAAGACAACAACAACAAAACAATACCTAAATCATATGTTGCTTTGTTACATGATCTAGAGACTCATCCCTACTAATCTGATAAATTTGGTCTAAAATTGAAAAGGCTGATATTATCTGAGAGCTATGTTAATAAACTTAAAAAAATCCAGATACGTCACATGAAGAGACCAATACCAGAAGTAAACACTATTTTAGTACAACTTTAAGGGTCTGGTTCCTTTTTCTTGGCATATCCTAAATACCTCCGTGTTCTTCTTCCTCTGTTAGGATTTAAAATACACCAAGAGAAAGATGTCAGCAGCTGCGAGTTATAGTGAAGCAATGTCATTTAACTTGCCCTTTCACAGCACTGCCACATCTGCAGGTCACCTGGACTGTTTATACAATTACTAGTTTTCTTTGAATCGACTTTAACTCAACTTACTTATAAAAACCTTCCCTCTTTTTAAGAAATTGCATTGGTGGAAATTGGGTGTTGTGTACTAATTATGTTTTCTTCTAGTACTCACTAAAATAAATACATACTTGTTTAAATGAAAGATGTTTATTTGTATATTGCCTAAAATCATCTGCTTACCCAGGATTATATCTACGTTACCATAAGAAGCATTGTGTAAGTATCTAAGCTTCCAAAACCAATCATTTCCATCCTTCTCAAAATATAAAATTGCAAGCTTTTAATATTTAAAAACCGATGAATCAATATGAGAAGTTACAGATCACTTAGAAAGTTATAGGTCAATATCACTCACTAACATTAGGCAAGCAAACTGCCTAAACATAATACAACAAGCAGCGAGGGCCCTGATGAACAGATGGCATGAATTTGGGATGGTCTTAACCATCACAGTTCTGTACTTCCTCACACCACATTCAATAGCTCAAAGGAGACAACATGGAGAAATGGGATTTCCCAGGGTTGGAACAGTCAAGGGGGAAACAATAGATAGCCAAGGAAATGTTAAATGACTCTAAGATCATTACAAACATATCACTAAAATAGTGATCTTAGATTTCAACCCAGAAGGCAAATGGGGTAGTGGTGGTATATATAAGTTGGGAGAAAATTTAAATAATCATTGCAACATTATTTATTACAGAAAATAATGTCAACATTAAGAGAATAGGTAAATAAATTATGATAGACTATTACAGAACTGTTAAAATGGGTGCTTTATAGAGAGGCACTTTTGGGGAGCTGGCTACACAGATATATGTATTCAGTTTATGAAAATCCCTTGAACTGTGCATTTAAGATATACATAAGTTTCTGTATGTACGTTACATTTCAATAATTTTTTTAAAGTGATGATTTTAATGATTTGGGAAATGCTTATAAGAGAATGTTCAATCTTTAAAATTAGTTGCATAAGGAGGCTTTTAAAGTGCAATTTGGCCTCCAGATCTACGACCTTTGGTCTCTGTTGATGGTCAGGGATAATTTCTGCTCCTCTAGTTAAACCAGGGCATCTACTTCCTTCCCTTCTATTTGCATCCTGTAGGAAGGTTTCATGGGACTGGGCAGTATAAAGAACAATGTGATTTGAGAGAATGAATCTAAGGAAAACCGTCAAAACCAGCAGGGGCCATCTGTCTGCACAAGGGACCCTGGGATCTAAGAAGGGTAGAGAATAGAGAGATTGTTGTCTCCCAGTCCTCATTCCCTTTGTTAGGACTTAATTCTTTCTGTTCCAGACTGCTTCCCATAGATGCTCCCTCAGCAACTGGCAGCTTTAGTTTCTTTGTCCTTCAGTTATTGATTCTACCCATGTGTCTACTCATGCAGACACATCCGGTCTGTTGATTCATCAATCCTTGTTCATCAGTTCCATGAGAATATGGTAAAGGAAGCCCAGATACTTTTGAGTAATTTGTCCCGGCAAGGATTAGATCTTTCCAATCAAGAAAGTGCCATGAGGCCCATTCTACCCCTCTGCCCAAGGGATGTTACTCAGCCCATGTGAGCGACCTCCTGGAGGCAGAGATATCTCTGCAGTAACCTGAGAGGCCCTGGCAGCCAGGCTGCCAAACCTGGGTGAAGCAGAAGAGATCTAACAATGAGGAGCAGGTTGACGATGAAGCAGTTTCCGTGGGTGTAAAAGAACAGATTTGACCACTGTAATCATAGGACACTGCGGAGACCAATGAATGATGGGCATTGCAATGAGCAGTTGCTGTAAAATAAGTAGCAATCATGGGTAATTGTCCTGATTAAAATGCCAGCTATTAAGACTGCAGATTCAAGTCGCTTCCAACAAATTCTTTACATATTTACAACATAGCAGATAGTGCAGGAAACTTGGTTCCGTTATCTCATGGTTCAGCACAGAGAAGGCAGTGATTACATTGTGTGACATTTCTGAACTGCATCTATTTCCAAAGCATTTCAAAAGAAATGATCTAGTAAAACGGGTGTTAATACTTTAGCATTCAATTCCTAACCACTGCTTGATTCTGATGTTAGCAAGGCCACACTGTGGTGAAGTGGCCAGAGCACCTCTCCAGGAGGCAGGGAGCCTGTTTTAGTCTCAGTGCTAGTACTACCCAACTGTGTGACCCCAGCCATTCCCTCTGCAGGCCCAGGTTTCCTAGTGTGCCAAAGCAAGACGTAGGTAAAATATCCCTTACTTTTAAACCTGAAGGCATTATGACTGTGTAAGTACTTTGTTAATTTTTCAACACAGGAGAAATAAAAGTGTTTTCTCAACCTGCCTATTCATCCAGCAAAAATTTTGCAGGAAGAAGAGAAAATCTAGTGTCTAAAGTTTTATAAACAGCTGGCATATATTTCTTTCACTCGTTTCCCATAAAAAGAACAGTGATATTTTTGTGGCTCTTTAAAAAACTGAGAGAAAACAATATTTCCCTAGTACTAATAGAACACTATTAACTTCCCTGACTCTCCCTTTTGTTAATAATGATTTTAATTTCTCACTCTATATTTGGCAGCTGATAATTGTCAAATAGTTTCAATATTAATCTCTTTTGGGTCTCATGTCCTGGAACAATTATAACAATAGCTAGGTATGTCAGATGATTTCTAATGAAGTATTTTGGTCTTGCTTGTTTTTGCTGCAGCTACCTTAGAAACACCTTTTAAGCTACAATTGAGATAATTACATATTTATATATTTTTTCACTTGCAGGGAATGTGCACAGTTCATATAACAGTTGTTATCTTGGTTTAGTTGCATGGCAATCTGAGAATACGGAGTGCCTTAGTGATCCACTAGTGTGAAGGCATATGGGTGACGTTTTCTGGTATCTTCACTTTACTAAAGAGAGATTTTCTCAACTTCGCTTGTAAATTATTTATTTAGAACTTAGATTGTAGTTTCCTCTAGAAAGAACAGTGTGTTCATTCCTGATGGGTGACATTATAATGATGTGAATTCAAGGGAACATGTTCAGGATAGAAGAACAAAGATAATTTCTTCCCGGTTTCTTAAATATATAACCCTAAACACATTTTATTTTTATCGTTTTTTTCTATTTATATACTTATGTAAATGTGCAGACTTTTAGATCCTGAGTCAAAGGAACCAACTGTAAAAGGATACTTATAGGAGAAATTTGAACACTAACTGTATATTGAAGCATTATTTCTAATTTTCTCAGGTGTAATATCATGGTTATGTCAAAAAAAAAAGGCTCACATTTGAGATACCCACAGACAAAATCATGTATTTGATTTGCATTAAAATAATCTGGAGTAGGGGAATGGGGGGCATACACATGAAAAGATTTGACACATGTTGAAAATGGAAGTGGCATGATGGGGACATGAGAGTCAATTATGTTCTACTTTCGTGTAAATTTAAAAATTTACATGAAAACAAGTATGCAAGAATACTAGGTGAATATGGCCGAGTGAAGCCACCAGATTAAGAAATTTTTCTTCCCTAATATTTTATGAAAAGAACAAAAACTGTAAAAATCACTGTGTAAATGACCTCTAAGATCATCCCCAATGATCCCTCCCCTCTTCCTGGTATTCACATTTTCCCACATTTAACCAAGGTTGGTCCTGTGTGACAAATATTATGACAGGGTGATGGTATGTCACCTCTAAGATTAGTTTACAAAAGACAATGTAGTTTATCTGCTAATCAGTTACCAACTTCGCCTTTCGGCATTTTCTTCACTGCAATACAGCTATATTGACCTCTATCTGCCTAAAACAATGTTTCTGAGCTTTCAAAATTGCTTTCCTCCATGAGAATATTCTCACTCGGATATACATATAGTGGCTCCTTCACATCACTCATCTCTCCTCAAATGATACCTCATCAGAAGAACCACCTTGACTAAAATAAACCCCCTCTCCACCTCATCATTCCCACCTGCTCACCCTTTGTTTGCTTCATATTACTTTTCATGAATTGTATTGTTTACCTGTTATTAAATAAATTAAAGCCTAGTTTCCTGAACAGAAACGAGATATGGAAACATACCTTATACTTCATTTCAGATCTGAGAATGTGCTAGTATGACATCAGAAAATCTGAAATATTTAGGGATATAGTAAAATAAGACCTGCACATTAAAAACTACAAAACATTTGCTGAGAAAAATAAAAAAATATAATAAAATAAATGGAGAGATACACTGTGTTCACTGATTGAAACATTTAATATTATGGCGGTTTACATTTTCTAAAGATGGACATCATACTATATTCCTTTCCGTATGCTTTTCTTAGAAAATAACATTGACACTTTTCCCAGTAAGTGGTCTATGGCCATTTCCCTTGAACCCGGGTGTGGGGAAGGTACCTTTTTGACTGGCTTGACCAATAGAGTATGGCAGAAAGTGATGCTATGTGACTCCCAAGGTAGGTCATAAAATTGCCATATGCTTCTGACTGGTTTTCTTGAGACATTTGCTCTTGAGTCAGGCCATCATGTAGTAAGGAAGCCAAATTTCCATGGAGAGGCAGAGATTCACATGGACATAAACAGAGGCCCTTGGGCTTCATCCTGGCTGAGCTCCCAGCTGACAGCCAACATCAATTTGCCTGCCATTAAATAAGCCATCTTGGGAGATGATCTACCAGCCCCCAGTTGAGTCACCTCAGCTGACACCATGTGGAGCAGAAATGAACCTTCACTGTTAAGCCCTGCACAAATTGCAGATTTGTGAGCTAAATAAACAACTGTTGGTTTAAAGTAACAAGTTTTGGGGTGGTTTGTTACGCAGCAATAATTCACACAATAAGATTTCAATTCTCCTCCAAAATGACCTATAGATTCAATGCAATCCCAATAAAAATTGCAGAGGCTTTTTAAAAATAGAAATTGACAAGCTAATTCTAAAGTTTATATGAATGTACTAAAACTTAACATAGATAAACAATTTTAAAGAAAATGTAAAGGTGGCTTACAATAAAGCTAGATTCATTCACACTTTATATGGTTAATTAATTTACAAAAGCATCCAAGTACTTCAAAGGGGAGAGGATAGTTTAACAATAAACAGTGCTGGAAGTGAGTATTAATATGGAAAAAAATTAACTTCAATTCTTACTTCATACCATACACAAAACATAACTTGAGATGAATCATAGGCTTTAATATGAGAGGCAAGACTGTAACACTTCTGGAAGGAAATATCTTCATGATTTTAGAGGTAGTCGAGGAATGCTTACCTCATAAAAAGTACTAACCATTTTTAAAAGCAAAAGTTGATAACTTCATCATAATAAAAATTTATTTTTGAAAGGTATCAAGAAAGCAAAACACAAACCTTAGGAGAGATGATACATATATCTGACACAGGACTTTACAACTCAGTAATAAGAAGTCATACAATAAAAATGTTCAAAAAATTTGGACATTTCACAAAAGAACAGATACTTTTTAGATATTACGAATACTCACGTACACGTTTTTGTATGGATGTTTTCAATTCTTTTGAGTGGAATTGCTGGGTCATGTGGTAACTGTTCAACTCTTTTAAATTGCAAAATGTTTTCCACAACAGTTGCTCCATTTTAAATTCCCACTAGCAATATATGAAGGTTCCAATTTTACATCCTTGTCTTATCTTTTATTCTAGCCATCCTAGTGGGTATGAAGTGGTATCTATTGTGGTTTGGATCTGCATTTCCCTGATGAAGAATAATGTAGAGCATCTTTTCATGTATTGACATTTGTATCTTTGGAGAGATGTCTATTCATATGCTTTGCCCATTTCTTAATTGTGTTGTCTTTCCACTGTTATTTATATATTTTGGATATTTAATCCTTATAACTTGTAAAAATCTTCTCCCATTCTGTAGGTTGTCTTTTCACTTTCTTGATAGTGTCCTTTGAAGCACAACGGCTAAAAATTTTGATGAAGCACAATTTATTTTTGCTTTGCTTGCTCATTGCTTGCCATATTTAAGAAACCATTGCCTAGTCCAAGATCATGAGGATTTACACTTATGTAAATCTCAGGCTTCCATAGTTTAGCTTTTACATTTAGCTCTATGATCCATTTCGAGTTAATTTTTGAATACAGTGTGAGGCAGGGGTCCAATTTCATTCTTCACCATGTGGATGTCCAGTTGTCCCAGCAACATTTGTTGAAAACATTA
Organism: Eonycteris spelaea; assembly: GCA_003508835.1. NCBI lineage: Eukaryota > Metazoa > Chordata > Mammalia > Chiroptera > Pteropodidae > Eonycteris > Eonycteris spelaea. The sequence continues at coordinate 5,656,644 of PUFA01000043.1, read as the reverse complement.
ACCTTTCCCCACTGGTACTTGATTTTTTTTTTTTCAAAAGATAAGAAAAAAAAAATCACTGGACTGTTTGGAAGGGCAAAAGTTAAAGAGATCTCCACTGGTGTGCCCCACACCTGTAATCCAGATGTCAGGAAGTTTTCCACTACCACCGAGGTCATGAAACCACTGCCAAAGTCACGAATCTGCATCTGGTAGCAGTGAAATGCAGAATCTTGTCAGCCCCTGAAAAACTTACATCTGCCAAAGTCTGCACACCACTGCTGGCAAATGGTATTTTTTGCTTTCATTCAGATTTCCAATTAGCAAACGTTAGGTCTCTTTGAGTTAAGCTTCAGTTATCTGGAATATTTATTTTACAGGATATGTTCTGCCAGAAAATTAGGAGGCCTGTAGTAAAATAAGAGCTTCCCAATCTTCACTGAGAGAAAGGACAATACTGGTTTATGTGGAGAAAATATGAATTTGATTTCCCACCGTTTTTATACATCATAAAGCATCCTGAGATCTAAAATGTACATTTCACTTACCAGTAATGCTGCATCATGGCTGCTTGTTAACTTTGATAGGCTTATTAAGAGTTCTCTAAAATTTATGAATCCAGTCATGTTTAATACATTCTAGAGTTACGCTAGAAATCTGGATTTGACAATGCCCCACAAACTCATATTAAAGCAGATGTGAAGAACCTATAATCTGAACTTTACAAAGTATATGAGCTATAATTAGAACAATTTGGGACAAGAATCACGTCTGATAAAACAGAACAGTATTTTTCTGTTTACATTATACACACAGATTAATTTTTTACATTTAACTGAAATGTTTGCAGAAGCAAAATACTCTAATAATAAATGGTAATAAACATATTAAAACATGCAGTCAAAAAAGTTCTGAAATTTAAGAACTAGTACAACCTTGATTTTAGATCATCAGTAGTCAAATTTTTTATGTTAACAAAACCTCTGTGACTGTTTTTATAAAAGGTGGGTGAAATTCTACTTCCCCAGATGACCAATCCTTTTCTATAGCTCAAAATCACAGGGCTTCTTTGTAATATTTATTACTATGGTTTCAATTTTATTTGGAAGTGAAACTTCTGCAAGTCTAATGTTGTAACTAATGTCACAGTTGCTTTATATCACACTATTAAAATGGATAATGCACTTCGGAAACTGAAGTGTGTTGTACATTTTCATTTCAAAAACACCCACAAACTAAAAATAGATATTTAAAATCTTTATTGTTTCATCATCAAAATCTTCTTTCCATAGAAGAATGGCAATGCAGTATCAGTGTACATTCTATGGAAAATTCATACCTCAAGTAACTAGACTAGAAATCTGAGACAGCACTATGTCAAGCTAGTGTGCAAGATCAAAGACACAATGCTGCCAAAGCAGTTAGTATACAGAAAGAATATGCAGCTGTTAGAAAAAGTCTATGGGCCAGCAAATGAAACAGTTGTAGTGCACTGCACTAACATTCCAGAACAGAAAATGGGGAAGGACCAGAGAATGTACTTCCTGCCAAAAAATTGAGTAGATCACAGGCACTGAGCTTCCAACTGTTTTACCAGCTAATTCATGTGTACCTGTACCTTCTTTAAGTCTACAATATTATAACACTGCAAACCATTTCCAGCCTAATGTGTAATGGGACAACCACATGCAGATATTTCATTCTGCTTCCCACCCCACAGCTAAAAGATAACAACTTGGGTTCTGCTATAAAACCTGTGGCCTTTAGGCATCTTTAGTAAAAAGATAAACAGACCCAAAATTTGTTCCCATTTTCTTGAGAAAGAAACTTTATAAAAACAACAAGAGATAGCTGTCATGATTACTCACTAAGTTTTGTCTGAAGGCAAAACAATTTTTATGCAAGTATACTGAATAAACATACAAACAAATATCCTTAACAAAATACTTGTAGACCAACTTGAATATTTTCATAATTAGCTCCTGCAAAAAGTACTGATAATTGTGAGCTGCAGATAACCACTACGATTTGATCATGCCTGGTTACTGGGAATTTGTGGGTCAGGTTTGTGTCTGAAGCTGCTATACAGCTGGATTTGGCTTCTTTGCATTAATTCACACAATAAATGCCATTAAATGGAAACAGCAGATCTATCATGATGAAATAAAAATCAAAACAATTGAGAGGTATACAGGAAACTTGTCTTAAATATTTTTAAATTATATATGATATAATCTTAGAGAATAAGAACTAAAATTACCACAGTCTAAATCTTAAATTGTTGATGTATGAATTATCTGCGATACTAACAAGTCACTTTTTAATCGTGTCAAGGCCTTGTGGGACACAGGGGGCACTCTGAATGCATGGCATAGCAATTCCTTTCCAGGTGAGTTACACACCTCCAATTTAAAGTGTTATTAAACTATATATGAAAAGTAATTTTACTTAATATATACATTGTACAAAATAATTTAAAAAAGGGAGCAAGGAAAGGTTTTCTGGAATATATGATGCAAACATACAACTTTCCCTTATCAGTAGTAGTTCTATGAGTGTCCATTTTACCCATGGTAAAACATGAAAGGCTGATAGAACACCAAAAATTTCATTTATAAATAGAAACAGGATTCAAAAAATGGAATTTTAACATCGGTTCTTCCCACAATGCAACTCATTCTACTTTAACTATTGTAGACATAAATAAAAACCGTATGCCAAAATCTGTTTTTACACTTTTACCTTAAAATTTAACAAAAAATTCTTCTAACAGTTGAAAAGAAAAGCACTCCTTTGTAGCAATTCCATAAAATAATTTTCAATTCACAAAACACCTGCTTACTGGCAAAACCAGCAACACTTATGGAGGGCATGGGCATTAATACTTGGCCCCTCTGAGGTATAAATGCAGCTATATTTGCACTGAGTATATAGTCTATAAGGTATGCCAACAGTCTGCATGTTTGCATAAAATTGGGAGTGATGTCATCCTGACTGATTGAAAACTTACTTTTATAACTTTTGTAATAACAAAGGTTAAATAATTTTAAAAGAAAAGATACACTTTAGCCCAGTAACAGTCAGCAGAAATCTAACTGCTAACCAATGTGAATGGTTATTACATTTAAAAAATGTTTAACATTGCATATTGATCAAAAAAGAAAAAAACTGAACAGGGAAAACACATAAATATTTAAAGTCAGCAGGACACCACAAAAAGCATACTACAGGTAAGTGGGAAATCAGTCAAGCTTTTCTAAAAGAGAAAATACTTTTAATCCTTCAGCAAGTCTCTGTGAAAATAGTATGCTTACAATAAAAGTGAAAAGGGAGCACCTAGAATACCCCCAAGAGGCTTGCTATACCATTCAGCATTGCTGCCCCCTCTCCTGTGTGCATGGATGGCCAACAAATGACAAGAAGTCCATTTAACAAGAGTTCAGTAATTTCTTCACCACTGTTGCCAACTGAAGTCATCATTGCTTCCAAAGACCAAGAAAAAGCCCAGTATAGTTGCAAAGATGACTGTGTTTCCTGTGAGAAAAGTGCACAAGCTCCCCACTCAATCTATGGAAATAAGATACAAACACTGAGTTAATAAACACACGAAAAGCAAAAAGATAATGAAAAGCAAATCAAGGCTCTAGTCATGTCAGTCATGACCTAAAACAAGTATGACTTGTAATAATAACTTTTATACTACCGAACACTTAATAGTACTTCTATATTGCTATTTTTATTTATCTCTGGTTCCTTAAGAAAGACAAAGTCATGGAAAGATGATTAGCTATTCAAAAGCAACTTGACTTCTGGGCTAGGAGGAAGCAACATAGAATGCCCCAATTTTCTGTTTATAAAAAAAATTTGATCCAACTCTTCCTTAGTGAATCTAATATTTTATCTAGAAAACAGGTTAAATTTAAATTATCAGAGGTGAAAACAAACTCATGTACATTGTTTTAAAGGGGCAGGAGGAGTAATCACCCCATCCATGTGGAAGGGTGGCCATCCCTGTCTTCTCTGCCTTCTGTACCTCCCCAGAGGTGGAGCGACTGGGGAATGTGGGAGGAAAAACAGTATATGCAGCCCAGCCCCTTCTCCTCTTTTGCACTTTCCCACTTGCAAAGAACAAAAAATCTCCTTGGATCTTCCATGTTTTAAGCTGTACAGGGCAGGCCTATGGCTGTTCGGCACTGGGTTGGTTAGTTGTAACGAATTCTCAGACCAAAGGACTGGCAAAGCCAACTGCTGCTGCAGACCCCAGCCATACTCTCCAATATAATATTTATCAGTTAACAACAATAAAAGTAACATTTTTATCTCTGTCCCATAGGCTGCTATGTCTCTCCTTTCTTTTTCATGTTATTTAACAAAAACTTTTTGTTCTGAGAAACTTTCTATTAATGAAGAATGTATTCACTTACCAGATGTGCTCTGGCAAATACAATAGGGAGTCCAAAAGCTGAGACAACAATGCCTGTTGTAAGAAATATGGCAAGTTCCTTACAAGCATTACTCATAGCGTCTGTATCATCCACTAATCTTCTTGCTATGCAGTATGGAATAGGTGAAAGGATGTAAAAAAACAGAACAAAGAGAGGCCAGTATTGGCTAGAAAAAGAAAAATAAGTTAATATACTTTTTGCTATCTATGTTGTTTTCCTACATATAAGATATACTTTCAAAAAATAAGGACCAAAGAAATATTGCAAGATAGTTTAAAAACATGATAGTTTAAAAATAAGCTATAACTTGAACACTGAAAACAGAAACGTTTAGAGTCACAGTATTCCTAATGTCAATTATGACACAATAATGAAATATTTCTTATATCACAAAAGAAAATGCTTTATAAATGATAACACCTGGAATCAAGGCCCAAAATTAAAAATATTTTTCATTTTAGGGCATACAGAAAATGAGAATATTAACACAATAATTTTTAAAAGTCAAGATTCACGCCCTTGACTTCAATGATATCCTATCTTAGCATAAAGCTGGAACACCTCCAAACTTTTCTTAGGTCACCAGGAATTCCCAAAATATTGAAATCAAAATATGGAAAATGAACTGAAAGTAATGTTGAAGGCTTTCAGCCAGAACACAAAATTTATCACAATAAAAATAGATGCTTTTAGTCTATGGTCTAGCTACTGTATTGTGCCAATGTCATTTTTGGTTTTGCTAACATAACTATAGTTATATAAGACAGTACCACTGGGGGAAGCGGTGTGAAGGGTACAGGGGACCACCATGTACTACTTTTGCAAATTCTTGAGAGTCCACAATTATTTTAAAATAAAAAGTTAAAAACAATCTTTAAAACTACTGTAAAATGAACCACACATAATAGTGGAGATTTGCTTATACTTACAGGCTTATGATAAGCAAAGATTTATCTCTGTTTTTACTAAAAATCTTTTCCTAAACATTATAATAGAAAAAATTATAAATGAACAAATGGTAAGGAACAAACTCCATTTGAAACCTATAATTTTATTATCCAATGTCACCCCAGTAAATTTAAAAAATTCAAACACTACAAAAGCACAAAAAGGTGGAACCTCAAAGTTGCCCACATCTCCCTTACCCACTCTTCTATTGAGCTTCTTGTGGATCCTTTCATATTTCCACACAGATAAACTTTAAAAATATATGAATGAATCACTGCACTTTTTCATTTAACAATATATTTTGAACTTTATATATTAGCACTTACAGTTCTTCCTCATTCTTTTTAAGACTGCTTCATATCTCCATTGGTGGATGTGCCATAATTTAAACATTTTTCTTTTGAGAGACCTTTAGGATGTTTTCAGCTTTTGTTTATTATTATTATTATAAACAAGGCTGCCATGAACATCCACACTCTCACCCAACTACACATATCTTTGCAAACTTCTGCAAGCAGATTCGTATGAGAAATTCTAAGTGGAAGGGCTAGTTCAAAGAACATATACATTTTGAGAGCTGCAAGCAAACTGGTCTCCAAAACTCCACTTATTTATACTCTAATCATAGTACATGACAATGCCTATTTGCTCATATCTTTTACTTTTGCCAATGGATTTCATTTAATTTTGAGTGAAATTAAGTATATTTTCATGCGCTACATGCAATTTGCAGTTCTTTTTCATATTTGTTGAAAACATTTTCGTTGTTCATATTTGTCTTATGTTTCTAATGAGTTGCCTATATTTTTCTAATTTATCCTATTAATTTTTAAAAGTTCTTTCTATTCCAAGGAAAGTAATTGCTTACATGACTTTTTTCTTAGTTAACTGTCTCTTGACTCTGCTTATGGTATTTTTTGCTGAAAAAACATTTTTAATTTACTTGTATTTAATGCAATCAGTAGGGGCTCCAAAATGAGCTGTGGCGCTAGACTATTCTATTGCTTGCTTTCTTACCATTACAAACTTAGCAGTCGTTTAGGAACAATGGCCGAAAGTCTAAAATATTTATAAACAAGTTTTAAGTGAAAACTTTTTGTCCTTGGTAAATGAACATTTCTTGGGACTACTTCTACAGCAGTAAAAGAAAAAAAAATTAAGCTATAAACTGTTATACACTCAAAAAGATAAAAACTTTACATACTTGTATATAGGAAGGGCACATCCAAGCATCAAAAACATCAACCCAATTGCTCCTCCAAAGGACAAACTAATCAAAGCTGCAAAGTAAATAAAAAGTCAAATAGAAATATTAAACTAATATTATTTTTATTAAGTCTGAACATTACTTATGATCCCAGAAGCAAAAAGCAAAACAACATATACACCCCCCCCACAAATGTATTGAAAGAGAGTATTTTCCCAAGTGTAAATTATCTAGTCTCAGAGAAAGTCTTCTGTAGCATCTTCAAGGCAAAGCAAAGCAATATTGATTTTCAAAGCCCTGATGTATCACTAGCACATTGCTGCACCCCCTAATTACTGGTTCCATTTCTAATGAGTATCCCAGCCTGCAAGATCAATGCTCCTTCAGATCTTAGTATTATATTTACTCCACAGATCATTACAGCTTTGAAAAGCAGTATGTGGAGGAACTCTATACTGTCAGCTTTACTGGACTTCAGAAGCCTCATCCTTTGGGAAAATCTCTCCGGCTCAGCTCCTGTTTCTTTGTACTTAAGTACACCCCAACACACACAAAATTAGTAAGAAAAAGTGTCCAAGGATATCTATAGTTAATAATTTTAATCAATTTTACTGAGTTGTCAATTAATTTAATCATTTTAATTTTATTAGCAGGCTTTAAATAGTAAAACTATATATGGCAAGGTTTCCTCCCCAAATCTCCTATACACTAGGAAATGTTCAGGACAATGGATACAATCATTCTGTGATATCACTATTTTTAAGACATTATCACAAGCAACAGAGGCATTCTACAGGTGAAATAGTTTCTAAAATTACACACACATACAAAGCATTATATTTTACAAAGTGTTTTCACATACATCAGTGAGTAGAAACAACTTTCCTGAATAGGCATAGTTAATCAATGGCCTAGAATTAAGCAAAGAAATAAATGATCAATTTATTTTCAGTTCTATATGACCCATATTTCTGCAACTACAGTGGCTAAGAGATTAACGGCTTTTTTTTCCCCAATGAAGTAGTTAAAATTTGAGAGTTGTAGGTCTAAAAGTCACCAAGACAAAATCTAACATGTACATACCAAAATTAACAGTAAAGGAGTTAAATGCTGCTGTACTACTGATATACTTCCGTGAATTAAAAGTCATAATCAAAGACACCCACTGACATGGTAGCATGGAAGATGTAGTTTTCATTTAGATAGTTGACGTAGGTCATGTCAACTCTGAACGCATTTACTTAGTCCTTAATGCTAGTTACAGAAAGAAAATTTGCACTTTTATTTTATAGCAAATGGAGAACTTTAAAGTTCCAAAGGGAATGCAATGTAAATGATGAGGAAAATACTGAGTTTATCATTTGCTTTGGTCAATTCAAAATAAGTCCTTATAATCTTCTCTGCTTACTTCTCCTGACACGTTATCAATCGCTCCAGGCTACTTGTCCTTGCCCTCTGCACTCCAGTGACACTGGTCCTCTCTGCTTTCCTGGAAATCAGTGTCTCCTCACCCATATGGCCGCTGCATGTTGTCTCTTCTATCTCAGACACCTTTTTATTCATTTGTTTCATTGAAAAAATGTCTACGGAACACCAAATATGGAACAGGTGCTGGGGATACGTTAATAAATGAGGTAAGGCCTGTTCACACTCACGGAGGTTGCATTCTTGTCCAACTCCTTCCCTCTTTCCTTCAAGTTATCTCCTACTTTTCCTTCAGCTTACAGCTCAATCATTTTTTCTTTGGTGAAGTTTTTCTAAATCTCCTGACTAGACCAATTTCCCTTATTACATTAATTAATTAATTCAACAAGTATCCATTGAGCACCTAAATGTGTGTCACACACTGTTCTTGATACTGGAGATAAAGGCAATAAAAATAATCAAAGCTCTAGCTCTCATGAAGCTTATATTCTAGTGGGAGACTACAATGATAAAAAGTAAGCAAATTTCAAGTGCTAAGAAAAAAAAATCAGGTAAAGGGAGGGAGTGCTATTCTATACACAGTGGCCTGGGAAGTCATCTCCCATGAGGTGGTATCTGAGCAAAGATCTATATGAAATCAGACAGTGAATCATATGAATAACCATGTGGTTCATACATGTGCAGATGTTCTCCTTGCACTGTACACCTGCCCTCCGCAGTTATCACAGCTGTAATATATATAATATATATATATATATATATAAAATATATATGTATATATTTTTAATGCCTACAGCACCTGGTATTCCCAGGTGGTCTCCCATCTAAGTACTAACGAGGCCTGACCCTGCTTAGCTTCTGAGATCAGATGACATCGGTCACATTCAGGGTGGTGTGGTTACCCACACACAGCTGTAATCTTATACTGATTTATATTAGTGTTTCCCTCTAAACTGTTCTCTCTACAAGGGAAAAGTTCTGTTGTTGATGCTCATGCCCCAGCTCTTTAATAATAAATATCTGTAGAATGAATGAAAGGAACCAAAGTGGGGTAAAAAAAAAAAAAAAAAGACAGAGAGAGAGAGACAGAAGGGGCGGAGAAGGAAAGATAACGCCTTATGTAACTGAGCAGAAACAGTACTTAACTGAAAGTCAGGAGATGCTGGGTCCTACCTCCTACCAGTAACATATTAGCTGTCTAAATAATTATATCTGAGTGCCAGTTCCTTCTTCCATAAAATGAGAGATGAACTAGATCTAAAATGCAAATTCTCTGAACATCAAAGATATCTGTTATGAGACAGGCTGAAGAAGTAAAAACCCATCTCTATTTTTTTAATGTAGTTGCCAAACAGCTAAGTTCACCACTATAAATACTATATGGTAACACCTTATTTATTCAGGAGCCATTTACCCAAAATACAACTTAGAATCCTAGAAGAAACAAAGATCATGAAAGAGACCAAAGAGATGTCACAAGCCTATACACTAAAGTTAGCATTCTATATGAACGGACCCTCAGGCTCTTATTCATAGGTTATTTATTCATGTTTTGTAATGCAATTGTCGTTTGCAAATTTCAGAACAAAAAATCCTTAAAGAATCATCTATGCTCATTTATATTTTTCAACAGAGATTCATGTACTCAGAATAAAATTAACTTTCCCTTCCCAGAAAAGATCACTGTTACCTTGTAACACAACATTTTGTAAGTTTGATGATCTTGTTTTCCATATTGAAACAAACAAGAGGAGGTAGAATTGCATATAAGCAAGATCTGCTCTGATAGGGGGGAGGAGACTGAAAAAAATTTTAAATCAGGCAGAAAACCCTCAAAAAGCATACCAGTTTTTGGTAATCTTGGTTAAGAGGCCAGTAGCCTTAGGACTGTTTCTGAGGATAACTCTGTTCTGCAACAGAGAACAATTAATGTTCTTATCAAAAAAGAAAATCTATAATTTTTAAAAATATACTTAAAAAGTTAATGAAAGGTAACTTTTGGAAAAAAATCAAGGAAGTAAAATGAGGTAAGATTCAGACATCAAAAACCATTTTATCTGATATCTCACAGCCCAGTCATATTGGATAAGATAAAAGCCAATGGAGTTAAATTGCTCTAAAGTGTTCCCAAACTTGTAGTTTCTCAGTCTTAATCAGCAACTAGGCTGACTTATATACAAATTTCATCATTTGTGTATAAATGGTTGTCCTAGATGACACATCAACAAAACAAGGAATTATACTGAAATTGAGTGATGCAACATTTGGAAGCAAAACTGAGACGAGTCTGGTTTCTCTTCCCAAAGCTTCTATGCTAGGGACCGAACAGCCCAATTATCTAAACTCTAGAGACAGAGTGCAGTTCTGTGATTACAAAGACATGACAGTAGAAGAGGGAGGGGACTAGTGCCCTAACCTGGGAGTTACCAGAAAAACCCAATATGTAACAAAGCAACAAACAAATGGCTCAAGAAATAAGTAATGGACTCCAATTATAGTAACACTCCTCTTTAATATAAAGATAGGCCATCAGGAAGAAACATCCTGATAAATCATCATAATCATATCAAAAAATCTTACTGAAACCAAAAGTGTAAGTACAATTCCATTTGAGACACTTTCACCTAAGTACATTGACCTAGGTTTACAGAAAGAAATTAGTTATTTTAAGAGACTCATGCACTAGCAACACGAGGAAATGGGGAAGAACGGAGAACTTGGCAACATTCTAAAAACCACAGCATTCTATCATAACTGCCTTTCACAGAAGATTTGAAAAGGGCTATTACAGTTCAAAAGGAGATTAAAAAGTATCTCAGTTGCTCGAAAGACATTTTATATGGGAAATAAAATGTTTTCAGACATTAAAAACTGAGCAAGAAACAGTAAAAATGTGACTCTGGGAAAGAGGCTCAGCAAAAGTTGTCCTTAAAGGAAATAAATTATACAGAAAAAAACACCGCTATCAAAGTTCTTCACTTCCTCCTTAGCTGCCCATTTACAAAGCCGCAGGTCAGGAAATCAATGCGGTTAAGAGTTAAGAATGCTGTTAATGGTATCTGCTTCTATCACACTACAAAACTTCTAAACAATTGGAAAGAATGCAACATTCCATTTCTAAAAAAATATGCAAACAAGTAATTTTCCCTTAAGTTTTAACACTATTTTATCTTTAAAAAAAAAAACTAACTAAAAACTTTGAAATGTGAAAAAGCCTCAATGTGCATGCAACTGCGGAGAGGGTAGAGAACAGGAGTTCTTCGGAGTCGATTTCAGGGTCTAGCCTAACCGACAAACACAACAAATGAAAATGCATCAGTTTTAGGAGCGTATACAGGTCACGAGAGTGGATGTGATCGCCGAGGTTTCGAAACCGTCCCTAAACCCTTCAAGGGCGTTCCTGGGATTCGTTCGGCTCAGCACCCGAAGATCGCACTTGTGCCTTTAAGTGGGAAACGACACTGATTTTCCATAATTGGCATCTCTAGTGGCCTCGACCCCCTCAAACCCACACTCTGCCGTCCTCTCTCTCGGATGCAAACTCCTGCAAAACGTGTCGGACAGCCGGAGGCGCAGCGGGACTTTAAACCGACCGTGGACCACTTCACCCCTTTACAGGGGGCGATGGGTGGGAGAGAGGCTGCAGAAATCAGCAGAAAGCGTAGGCTGATGGAGAAACCGCCGTCCTGGCCGCCCTTTCAAAGAGGGCGCCGCGCCCACTTCCGCTCCCAAGCTGCGAGGGCGGAGGCGGGGCCCGGGGTCGTCTCCGGAGCAGGGACCCCGTGGCGCGCGCCAGAGCTGGGGCGGCTGCGCGCGTGGGCCGCATGGGACCCTCCTCTCCCTCCCTCCGGGCGGTCACCCAGCCCTCCGGCGCCCAGCTCCCCAGGCCCACCTTTGATGCCGGCCATGGCGGTGACGTCGCTCCTGACTCCAGGATCCGAGGCGGCGGCGGCGGCGGCGGCAGCCGGGAGACCACAGACGCGCGGCGACACCGACCAGACAACACCCGGAAGTGCGCAACGCAGGACTTCCGCCGGCGGCTCGCGCTCGCGCGGCGGCGCGAGGGGCGCGGAAGGCGCGCGGGCTTGGGGCTGTCGGGCTGAACCCTTTCTTGCTTGCAGCGCCCTCGGAGGCTTTTCTCTCAGCCTTGCATTTGGGGCGTGCGGACAGCAGCCCCAGATTCCCCGCGGAGTTGGTGGTAGCTCTATTCTGAAGCTCCTCTCCGGTATCCCGCAACATCCCGCATCCTTTGAGAAAGAGGGAGCGCGAGTAGCCGCCGACCTTTGCGAGGCATGGTGATGTCTTTGGGGGGTTATTTTGCGATCTTCAAAGCATACCCATTTCTCTCTTCCCAGCCTTGTAATAAAATAGAAGTACAGCTAGTTAGGTGGTCTGCACTTGGCTCCTCGGTTTCCGACGCAGAACTAGGATTCTGGTGAGACCTCCCTCCCTCCCTCCAGGAAAAGGAGCAGCGAGGCCCAGGAAAGGGTGGGTTTAATTAATACATATCCGACTTGGGAGTCTGTGAGAATCACTGGGTTTTAAAATTGTTTTGGTAGTAACAGGGTTAAAAAAGGAGAAAGCCGAGGTATAAATACATTCATTTCAGTCATCGTAGAAATTTATTGAACACGTGTTGGGGTGAGCAAAACTAGGAACAGTTTCTGTCCTCCAGAAGCTTGCAGTTTAGTGAGAGAGACGGACACAAGAAAGTGAAATTGCAACAATAATTGCTAGGAAAATAGATAAATAAATAGCCCTATCAAAGCCTTCGATTTAGTTCAGTCAGAAAAGATTTCCCAGAGGGAGGGTCAATGAAGGATGAATAAATATATTAAACTAGAGAAGAGGCAAAAGCCATCACAGGGAGGGAATAGTGTGTGTGTGGAGGAGTAGGGGGTGGTAAATTTTGGCGGCAGACTCGGAGCCAGGAGCTTGGTCTGCTGGAGGGAGGAGAGGCCAGTGAGATTGTTGGAGTTTGTGGTGGACATCATCATTGTACAGCAGAGTCCTATATCAAGAGCCCCTTCCCCACCTCTGAGCAATGAGAATCTTTTGAAGAGTTTTAAAAAGATAAAGGTAGAGATAGGTGACATAAGATTTGAATTTTTTTTTTCTGCCATCAGACTAAAACTGGCATATAAAACCTTGTTGAGCGAATGGTTAGAAGAGGTTTTCCAATATGCCTTAAAGAGCTGCTGGAAAGCTAAAGGTATTGTCCACCCTGCTTCCCTCCACTACTTTCAGGGTTGAGTTACACTTTTTTAAACAGGTCACTTCTTGAGGCCTTAATGTCCCACATAAATCTATATGTGTCTTGGGGAGTAGTAGTTTTTTATACTCAAGTTAGTGTAAAAAGTTCTGCTGTTCTGTACTATGAAAGTTTCCATTTGAGCATCATGGTAGCAAAACAAGACAGACTTGAACATATGCTGTGGAAATGCTGTTTAGACAGTCTGTGAACAACCAGCTATCTTCTCTTAAAATGAAGCAGGCATATGCATCCTTTTCCCCAATCATCTTGACAGAAGTAGGTAGAATTCCTGGTGAAGTATAATGAGTCAATCCCAAGTAGTGATCACTAACACTTTTTCTTATCTTGTTTCACAGTACTCCATCCCTGAAAGCATGGACGGTTGAGGTAACAGAGAGAGAGCAGATCACCACCAGTGGTGGTACTGGGAAGTGTTAGCTCTCATCTCATAGGCTCGTAGCTCAGCTTCTGGGAAGAGATCACATTTTAGGAAGACTTTGGGAGCTTCCACAAGCCCAAATGTTATTTAACTGCCAGTCATTTTTTCCCCTTGTGAATACAATGGGTTGGGATTACAGACATCCTCTTTGATTTCCAGGCAGCTGAAATTGTTCTTTGGGTTAGAGGGTTCTATATTCTTTTGTTTCCATGGTCATGGAATCTTAAGAGATTGTGCTCCTTTGACTTTTCCATAAGATTCACAGTATTTCTGGGAAGAAAATACTACCCTAAGGACTGTTTTGGTATAAAGGTTGTCTAGAGTCACTTTAGACCTTAAAAACAGTGTTTCCAAATGTATTTCTTGACCACCTACAACAGAATTCTTTGGAACGCTTCCTAAAAATGCAAAGTTCTGGGTCCCACTCCAGGTCTTTTGAATCAAAACTTTTGTGGGTAGAGCCCAGGTATCTGAAATTTTAACAATCACCCTGAAGATTTCCTATGCAAACTAAAGCTTGAAAATAACTGAAAATGTCAGTTTTCTTCAGTTTTGCCAAATGAATCCTAAACATTTAGTTAATGTTATATCCTTTAAACGTTCTTTAAATATTCTTACTTAATAGTTCATCTTTCATAGTTTCAAAACTTTTCATTCAGATGGCTTCCTGTTCTTCAAAATTAATTCACAAAGATGAGAATGGGGTGAGAGAAAGAGATTGAGAGGGAGCGAGCCATTGTTTATTAGCAGCTGCTGCTATGTGCCCGGTGCTTTAAATATTTACCTGATTTAATCCTCTCCACAATTTTGTTAATAGGGAAATACTCTTACAGATCAGGTCAGAGAAACCTCCGAGAAGATTTTAGTTTTAGTTTAAAAAAACTTTTTATTATGGAAAAATTTAAAAAAAAAGTAGTCCAAATAGTATAATGAACTTCCATGTACTGTCAGCTAAACTCAGCAATGAACACATGGTCAATTTTGTTTTATCTATACTCCTCATCCTCCTCCCCCCAACTTCCATATTACATTGTCCATATTATTTTGAAGGAAATTCCAGATATAATTTTTCATCTTTAATACTTCATGTTTCTAAAAATAACAGTCACAGGACATTCATCACAGCTGAAAAATGATTCTTTAATATCATTTATATCAAACCAGTGTTCAAATTTCAAATTGTTTTATAAGTGTCATTTATAGTTTGAATCAAAATCCAACTCAGGTTCACACATTGCTACCACCATATCTAAATTCTTCCCTATGCATTGTATCTCTCCTGTGGCATTAAATACTGTATTTTGATACCATGACTACCAAGTTTACTTTAGCTTTGAAATTCAGACTTATATATCCAAGAGTCTATTTGATATGTCTATCTGGATGCCTACCTCAAACTTAACATGTTGAGAATAGAATTCTCTATAATCTTTATTCCAGTCTTGCTTATTCCCACTACAAACCACCACTGTTCTACCTTCTCTTATTCCACTCTTCCCCTAACTTTCTTCGCTTCAGCTAACTGAAGTTATATTGGCCTTGTTTGCCTCGCCCCCTGCTCCCCCCAGTCCAGTTTTGTTTTATTCACTATTGTATCCCCCAGTGCCTAGAATAGTGCCCTGGTGGATACTACTAGGTACTCACTATATAAAGGTATTGGTCAAATTAGTGAATGATGTTCCTCAAAACACAAAGCTGGAGCTTTGGCATCCACTCTTCACCAGGCTTTGAAGGCTCTTTCCCCAATTCTTGTATTTTTGTATCTCATGATTCAGGTCTCAAATTTTTGAAATCCCTTCCTCAGCAAGGTCCTCTTTGAAGTCACCTCCCTGTCTCTATTGCATCATCCTGTTCGTCAATGCACTTATCACTATTAACTTTATTAGTTTTGTGTGTCCTATCCCACTTCATATAGTAAGCTCCATGAGTACAGGAACCTAGGCTGTATCCTTCATGCCTAAAACAGTACCTGAGTTATATTAGGCATTCAACCTATTTATGTCGAATGAATGAGAGAAACCCAAGCATATCAGACCTCAGAGATAATGCCTTTGCACTCTTAGAACTGTTTGCTCTGGCTGGTTCTTTATTTAGGCAGTAGTCTTTCCTTCTGATACTTTGTAAGTTTACTGCTGTGACCTATAAGGAACTATGTCAAGGTTCTGAACTTCTGAAACCAGACAATGTATTTCCATGCAACCTTTCTCTTGAATTCTCTGTTTTTAGCAAATAGTAATAGAACACGAATAATGTGCCAGGCGCTATGCTCGGTGCTGAAGACATAAAGTTGAATAAGGCACAGTAACTTTCCTGGGGACGGTTATTGAGGTTTTGGAAATAAATAACTTCAGTACATTTAATAGATTTCGCGTTGTGATGGTTTCACGCCAACCTCAGCACCTACACAATCTCCTGAGGGCGGTCCTCAGCCCCGCCCACAGCCTCTGCGTCCCGCCATTGGCTCTGCCCCGAGTGGCGCTCCGCCCACAGCCGCGCGGAGCTAGGGGCGGGGCCGGCAGTGTCCACTCACGTTCCACGCGCCGCAGAAGCGGTGACGCCAGGCCTGCGCAGTAATGTTCGTAGCGGCTGCGGCTGTGTTTACAGACGTTTCGTGCTCAGCTGCCGGCGTTCGCTGTGTCGCAAAGTCGCAGCCGCGGATTTCCGCAGCCCAGGCTCCGGCCTGCGAATACCCGGCCGCGGCGCGCCATCTTAGCCGAGCGCCATGGCCGCGGCCCGTGGGCCTGGAACGGACGGCCGCAGTCTTCTCCTCGGCCTCCTTTTGCTTCTGCTGATCACGGGCCCTACCCTGGGTTGGAACGACGCCGGTGAGTGCTGTCCTTACTCGCCTCTCTCTGCCGCCTTCAGCCTAATCTTGAGAGGCTCCGCAGGCGACCATTTCCGTTCGCTGCCCCTTGAGCCTTTCAGCCCTGATTCCTTTTCATTCCCGTAATTATTCATCTGTGCTCTGCTTCGTGCCTTTCCTCTTCCCAGACGTCCTACGGGAGAGTGGGAACTGTTGGGGAGTGGGCAGGGCGGGATGACTCAGTATTCTTAACATCTCCTTTCTTCCTTCCCTGGACTCCCAGAATTTGTCCACCTTCATCTTTCTTGGGCTACAGCCCTTAACCAGAGTCTGGCTGAAAAGTTCGATACTCAGGACACTCACTAACGCATCTCTTTGTTGTCATGACCGTCGCTGACTGTTGTTATGGCTGCCTGTTGCTATGGCTGGAAGTTGCCCTGACACCAGCAGTCTCTGAGTCACACTTAGTGGACAGGGCATTAAATCTTGTAGGTAGATTAGCAGAATCATATATTTATGTAAGCAGAACTCATGCTGTTTGTTCTGACCATTACAGTGAAGTACATTGTGCTACGCCAGCTTTTCTCATTTTATTTTTTTTACCATGGTCTAAAATTTTAAAAAATACTGGTATTTTTTGTGATGGGACATGATAAGTGATTTTTAGGGAAAAGGTTCTTTGATAATACTGCTATCAGAATTATCTCAAGATTTTTTATGAGATCGATAATATTCCTTGTAATATGTGTATATGTATATATCACATACATACAGATTTCCTTTTAATAAATGACGTGCTGTTAAATTGGAATTAAAAATGACTTTTAATTCAAATTTCATTTTTGTTCTGAAGAGTAAAAATGTAAAGTGTACCAATATTGTATTTGTGATTTGGTGATAGGAAATGCCTATGTTTTTGAACTTAAGTAACAGATTTATTTCTATAATTTACTATTTTATTCCTAAATGCTGAAATGAGAGAGAAGGTGCTACGTGCAAGTTTTTGACTTTGAGTAATCCATTTGATGTGGATGTTTTATAATCACAAAAAAACAGTTGGATTTAAATGTACATTTTCTTATGTATTCCTTAGAAAGTTGTATATAGATAGGAGACTTTGATAAGAATTGTAACTTAAAAATTGGAATGAAACATGAATTAGTTGAATCCTCAATGAGTTCTTCAATTAAAAAAAAGTAGTTTACAGATGAAGAGTCAGGGAATAAAAAAAAAAGAGAACCAAGCTTAAATTAATGGTGAACAGCTTCCTGGTAGCTCTTTGCGTACTCTATGAAACTGTCGTTCTGGAACAAAAAGCACCAAAATATTTGCAGAGTAGATGCAACTGATTTTTATAAATTCTGCCTTACCTTACATTTACTTTAACTGTTTGGTGAAAGTATTTTATTGGGTTAACTTTTATCAAGTCCTTTAGTGAAGCAATAATCACTTCTTAATTTGTCTTTTTGATTTTGGATGTATTTACTTTAGCTAACATAGAGCAGTAATTTGTGTGGGGAAAAAATTGTACCAGTTCGAAAGAGATTACCTAAAACTTTCAAAATTTTTTATTGAATTAGTTTGTATTTAAGTCACTCTTCTGCATGTTGGGAATATAGCAGTGAACAAAATCGAGTGTTTTGTCCCCCAAGGAGTTTACATCTATTGAGAAACAGACAATAGACAGATAGGTAAATAGCATGTTTACCTATTTATGTAAATGTTGTGAATGGTGGTATGGGCAATAAAACTGGACAAGGAGGACAAGGAGTGCAGGCAGAAGTGGGAACTTTCAAAATATATGTTGGTCAGGGAAGATGTCACTGTTAAGGTGACATTTGATCAGAAACCTGAAGACAGAGGTAGTAGCATAAATGACCTGCTTTGACTTGTATTTTAAAGACTCATTCTGTCTGCTCTGTGGAAAACATACAGTAAGGGGTTGGGGAAAGGCCTGGAGGCCAGTGAAGAGGCTGCTGGTACAGTAAGTTCCAAGATGGTGATGGATTGGGCCAGGGGAGAGCAGTGGAATTGGTGACAGTGGTTGGCTTCTCACTTGATTTGAAGGTGGAGCTGACATGATATTCTGATGGAGTTGATATCGGTTAGGCGGGGAGAGAAGACAAAGATGATGCCAGGGTTTTTGGCCTGAGTGACCAGAAGTGTGGAGTTACCATTTCCTGAGATAGGAAGATTGTGAGATAATTAGGTTTGGGGGAGTTTGGTTTTGTTCATCAAGTTTGGTATTTCAAGTGGATTTTGATTTATGAGTTGGGACTTCAGGGAACTTCATGTGACCCTTGATTGATGTAACTAGTGTGATATGGGTATAAGCATTTTGTTCTTAGAAACATGGTCTTAGGGAGGCTTGAACAACAGCAAGCATTTATTTCTCACATCCTGGAGGCTGGGCCTAATATCAGGGTGTCAGTATATTGGGTGTTTGGTGAGGGCTTGCTCCTGTTTGGAGATGGCCATCTTCTTGTTATTGTCTTCACTTAGCAGAAAGAGAGGGAGAGGGAGGAAAAGGGGAAGGGAAAAGTGCTCTGGTCTCCTCTTCTTATAAGTGCAGTAATCCTGTCATGGGGACTCTATCTTCTTGACTCATCTAAAACTAACACATCGCAAAGGCCCTGTCTCCGAGCACTGTCACATTGGGGAAAGGTACTGTAGGGTTATGGTAATAATATCCCATGTGCATATAGTTCCATAAACGTTCTTAGCAATATTTAATAAAGTAATATACTTTATTACCAATTAGGTTTCAAATATTCTGCTAGATAATTTTAGTAATCATATCTAAGCTTCTCAACCAATTTTAAGGTTGATTTATTGTCTTAATTTTACAGGTGAGTAAACTTTTATACAGATCAGTTAAGCGACTTGGCCAAAGCCATTTAAGCATGAGAGATGACTGCACTGTTCTTTGCATTATCTCAACCCTGCTACAATAAATTCAAGTTATAATTATTCCTGTTAATTAGTTTAATAATACTTTCTGACTTTTTAAATCATTGAACATTCATTATTATAGTTTTATTTATGAGGAGGTAGTTTGGGTTTAATATAGCTCATTTTATTTTAGTATAGTTGAAATTTTAGATTTTTAGCACATGTGGAATTAAGTTTTTACATAGTATCAGGTAGATTTTCTTCTAACTGTATAGTCAGTTCTGCCAGTGTCATTTATTAAAGAAAGCATTTTTCTACTAAATTAGTCTACTTTATCTTATATTGAACTCCCACAAATATCTGGGAATTCAATATTTATTACTAGACTTTTGTTTCATAGTTCCCTTGTCTATTTCTGTTCCAATTCATACTATTTTGATTATAGCAGTTTTATAGTAAGCTTTATTATCTGGTAAAGCAACGTGTTATTTTTCAAAAAATTTTTGGCTATTTATAAACATTTTTTCTATCGGGCCTTTAGCATAATTTCTTTCCAGTCACAAACAAAACAAAACCCAACTAATGTCTTGGTTGGAAGTGCATTAAATTTATTAGGTCTTATGTGTTTTTCTTATATATAAAGATCATACCTTGACCTTAAGTTTATTTCTAGATATTTTATGTATGTATTTCATTTGTCACTAATTTGAAATAGGCATTACATTTTTCATTTCTGATGGTATATTACAGACATAGAAAAAGCTGTTGACTTGGTAATTGATAAAACATTCAACTGCTTTATCTAATTCTCTTGCTATAACAAGGTTGTTTTTTAGAAAATTCTCTTGGATTTTGTAGATCCAAAAACTCTAAATAAAATGCTTTTTTCCTTGTTGTTTGTACCAAGTGCTACAGACTGATGATTACTCAGAAGCCATTCTCTACCTTTTTCTTGTCTACCTCCGTGTAAATACTGGAAAAGGCAAATACTCATTTAGTCACTAGAGGAATTTGAGAAAGGTGTTTTAAATTTTATTAGAAAGTTATCAGTTTTTCTATATTGGTTTTCTTTCAACACTTTTTTTTTTAGTGTTGAAATACTAATGTAAAGCATAGGCATCATAACAAGCCACCCCTGAATCCTTCAGTATTTATCTTTTTTTTTAAAGGAACTTTTCATCATGTAGTAAAAATAACATTACACTTAAAATTAATCCTAATTTCTTAATATCAACTAATTACTCATTCTATATTCAGAAATCACATTTGTCCCTAACATGTCCAAGCTAGTTTGCTCAAACCAGGACCCAGTCCAGGACCATGCATTGCATTTAATTGAATTATCCCTTAAGTCTTTTAAATGTAGAAAAGTTTCTTTTTTATACTACTCTTTTGCTGAAGAGTTTGGGCCAGTTTTCCTTTAGAATATCCTACCTTGTGGATTCCATTTTCTCTTGGTGGTGTTTTAGCTTGTTTTTTTTTTCTCCTTCCATGTTAGCTATTTATTTGTCTGTCTCTATCTATTTATTTATTTATTTTTGCGATAGAAAAGCTTTAGTAGAAGGGAAGGTACACTTTCAGATGTGAAGCGGGCCTGAGCAAGAGAGGTGTGGCTCAAAAGGCCTTCCTTCCATATATTTTAAGTTAGCTAGATTAGATCAAAGAATTGATTAGATTCATATTAAATACTGTGGGATTACATCACAGATAGTATTATAATATCAATTTGTTCTACCATTAATGATACAAAATTGGTGGATTAAAGTGATTTTATCTTTCTGTGAAGTTAAATTTGTCACATTTGTGACTACAAAGCACTCTGTGTAATGTTACTTGGTACCATACCAATATGCCTGAAAATTTGAGTGACGATCTAGAATTCTATACCCAGCCAAACTTTTCCTTTAGAGTTTTTGAAGACATTTCTCCAATTTTTTATTTTATTGCCAGTGGTCCCCACCTTTTTGCCACCAGGGACCGACTGGTACTCCTATGAGAATCTAATGCCTGATGATCTGAGGTGGAGCTGAAGCGGTGATGCTAGTAGCTCTGGAGAGGGCTGCAAATATAGATAAAGCTTCGCTTGCTCACCCACTGCTCAACTCCTGCACCGCCTGGGGAGGAAGGGGGTGGTTGCAGACCCCTGTTCTATCCTGTTGAGATATTGGAAGCTTTTCTAATTTTTTATCTTTCATCTATGACCTGTTTTTCTCTTTTTCAAATCTGACAATTTGTTGGCAGTTATTGTCTACAGTGTTCTAAGATTTCACAATGTTGTACCTTTGTGTGGATGTTTTGAAGGCTGAATATTTATTGGGTCCTTTTAGTATGACAGCTTACATTCTTCAGTTGTAGAAGCTTTTCTCATATCACCGAATTTGTCCCATCTGATTTCTCCACTCTTCCTTTCTGGATTCCTGTTGGATTTTTGAACTTCCTGTATTGGTTTGTAATTTTCTTTTGTTCCGTCTTATACTTTCCATCATTTTGCTCTACTTCCTAGATGTTTTTACCTTTTCCAGTTCTATTGAGTCTTTTATTTCAGTTGCCCTGTCTTTAATTTCCAAGAGTTTTTGTTTTGCTGGTGTTCCTTTTAAAAACCACCATTTTATAGGTAGTTTTCTTTTATATCTCTGGGAATATCAGCTTTTAGAATTTTAAAATAAGTTTTCTTCCCCTCTACAGTCTTTCTTTCCTCCAAATTTTTTTGTGGTTTTTAAATCCTGATTGCTGTATTACATGTTAGGGGCTTCCCTCATATTTTTAGTAATCCTCGGCTCTCTGCTCATGGTTAAGGGTGGGAACCAAAAAAATTATGGATGCTATCAATGTGTGGTTGGTGCTTTTGGACTTTGAACTTTACTGTGAGGTGATCTGGTGACTATAGGGGTACTTGAGTGGGTTTTTTTTGGGGGGGGAACTCATGATAATATATTTAAGTATTTCTTATTGGTTAGATTACTAAGGAAATAGACTTCCAGTTTCTCACTCAGAGGGCAAGGGAATGGTCGCTAGCATTTTGTGACCATGTGGGGAAAGATGTCTGCTTTAAGCATTCAGAGTACATACAGTTACTTGGATTCCCTGTATGTTTTTGTACCCATGCCCTCCACTATGCGAGATACCCCCAGTTCAGACCCTTCAGTTTTATCCTCTTCAGAGAATAAGTCTCCAGACATTTTCCTGGGTGAAGGGACAGTTGCCATGGTATAGAGTTGGGGAGAGGATCTGGGGATGTAGCTTCTTCTCAAGTAGCTTTGATTTGTAGTGGTTATTTTAGGCATCTCCAGTGCAAGAGCCGCCATTGCCTGTTCCTTTTAGGGATTCTGTTATGTGTCAGGTTGGTTCTTAGTTTCTCTCCTGCTGGCCTGGCATTTGGCTTTTACTTATGTCTAGTCACCTACTACCAGTCCATCTGCTTTCACCTTCCAAAATTCTGTTGCCATCTCTTTCTCTTTTACTTGACTTTGTTCGTTCATATCATCAAAACAGTTCATTATTACAGCTTTAGTGGAATTTGGGAGGCAGCAAATTCTGCTAATTTGACAGGTTGAATATAAGGAATTAGGTCTTAACAAAATGGTAGAAATGATGCCTGCTGCATGCAGCAGTGAAAAATAGATCGCTCACATCAAGCCTCTTGACGTCGGTGAAGCTATTTACAGGGTAGTGGAACACCATCAGGAAAACCCAGAGCCCCATGACTGCTTGCTAGCCAAACAACACAGAACAGTCTGATTTGAGCTCTGCTCCAGACCTGACTTGAGTTCCTTGTTTGGGAACTGAAGCTGCAAGAGGTTTTAGGTATCTTTTAGCTTTGCAAGAAGGCATACCAATTTGAGGGTGAAATGGATGTTGAGTGAACCAGCCCACAGTCATCTTTCATCATAATCCAAGGGTGATAAGTAGGAAGACTTAATTTTCCAATAACACTTTAAAATTCATTTATATATGTGAATGCCAAACATAATTTCTTTGTCTTGACTTATTATACGTAAAACTTTTTTGTCAATACGATTTTAAAATTATAAAATAGTTTAAATATTTTTAATTTTTAAAATTGTGAAATGTTTAAACATGTATACAGTGAACACCCATATATTCACCTCACAGTTTTATTGAACCTTCAAATTTTATAGTACTTGCAAGAAATCTGCCTCCCCCGCCAAAAAAAAAAAAGTAATAAAACATTAGAGATAGAGAGCTAAACAGTATCATCTCTCCATCTGTCCACAGAGATACTCATCTGAATTTGGTGTGGAATCATTCCTGTGCATGTTTTCATACTGTCATTATATATACATACAGGCATTCATATGTAGCACTGTTTTGCTAGTTTTCAAGGTTTATGTAAAGCTGTCACACTAAACGTTCTGTATCTTGCCTTTTACTTAAAATGTTTTTGCTATTTCTCGTCTGATACATGAGTTCTAGTTCACTCATTTTACCTGCTATAGAACATTCCACTGTATGATTGAGCCAGGATTTTGTTAATCCATTTGGTTGTTGTTGACAGAGATCGAAGTCATTAAATGTGTTTCAGGAACATTGCTGTATATTTTTTGCCATTGTTAGTTAACCATTAATGTTGTATAATAGTATGTTTCAGGTTAATGGACTTTTCTGATTTTGCAAAAGTTACGTAGAACTTGTGATATAGAAGCAGTTTTGGGGCCATCCAGCCTGAAATGATGGGAAGCTTTAAAGGTGTGACCACCTGAATTTGGGGCAGAAAGCCTGAATCTTGTTAGGGTGGCTTTGGGAGATTGTTTTATCTTTTCTTTATTAATCATTCTCAAAAGATGAGAAAAATACTTTTGAAAAGTATTTCATATGACAATAGTAGATGACTTTCTGTGTTTGACAAGATATTTACTATCTTCATCTGTGTTTTTGCTGTTTCAGACAGAATACTGCTGCGGGATATAAAAGCTCTTACCCTCCACTATGACCGCTATACCACCTCCCGTAGGCTGGATCCTGTCCCACAGTTGAAATGTGTTGGAGGCACAGCAGGATGTGATTCTTAACCCCCAAAGTCATACAGTGTCAGAACAAAGGCTGGGATGGTTATGATGTACAGGTAATATTCATTATGTTGGTGACAGTCTAAATGGGATTTTTATTCAATAAAGTGTTTATTGGGCGTTTTTCAGTGTTTTGGGGAAGCACATACAGAAAATCTCAGGTTAACCTAAAACATAGAAATATATATCAGTCATTCATTCTCTGGAAGAAACATCCTCCAAAAGAAACGATCTAATTTTAGGGCCTGGAAATATTCATTGTAATTTTTATATCACAACTTTCTTCTAAGACATTAGTAAATTTTTATAACTTTTCATATGCTTGGGGGAAGGGGGATTAGAGGATTTCTCGTTGTCATTTTTCTGTCATTCCTCAAACTTTAATACCAGTGGGAAAGAAGCCAGTCGCTTAGGAGCACATATTATATGATTCCATTTACATGAAATATCCAGAATAGGGAAATCCATAGACACAGATTGGTGGTTGCCTAGAGCTAGGAGATTTGGGGGGATATAGAGAGTGACTGCTAATGGATATGAGATTTCTTTTAGGCACAGTGAACTATCCTAAAATTGTGGTAATGGTTGCACAACTCTGCAAATATATTAAAAATCATTGAAATGTGAATTTATGGTATATGAATTATATCTCAATAAAGCTGTTATAAAAAATAAAATGTGCTTTCAAGTTGGAGAGAAGAAATTTGTCTTCCTTCTATAGAAAAACTTACAGAGAGGCAATAGAACCAATCACATCTACTTTAGCTTGTGTCTCTTTAAATGCTGTTAAAGAAGCATATTACCTATTCAGCTTAGACTATAATTACAGAATTTAAACTAAGCCTAGGCTTTTTTGTTTTTTTTTTAATTGGAAAGTTTGAGGCCAGCATGATTCTTTTTGCAGTTTTTGAAGTATCTTATTAAATAAGAGAATTACTTACAGGATTGGACCCTGGAAAAGTTAATCAATGGTTTTTAAAAATTCGTGTGGAAAGTTTTTCTCAGAAGATTATCTGGTGTCTCTGATGCTATATATAGCAGTCAGGTCTTCATATATGATGCTGGTATTTGAAACATTTAAAAACAACTATTTTTAAAGAAAACATCTTGGAAAACAGTGGTAGAAAGTTGACATTTAGAAAATTTGCTTAAAATTTATAAATTAGGGAGACTTAATATGTACAAAACAATTTCTTACATCTATATGTAAAAAATAAAGAATAGTAATAAAATGAAAACTCGTGTACCTGCCACGTAGCTTAAGAAGTAGAACATTAATGTTACCAAGATCTTCGAGGCCCCTAGCCTGCCTTCCTCCCAGCGCAGAAATACTCATTGTCTTGAATTTTGTTTATCAGTTTTGCTGGTTTATGACACGAGGTAGTCCAAATGATACATATTAAGTGAAAAAAAAATCTTTTGGTTCTAATAACCTATTTCTACTTTTCTTCACAGTGGGAATGTAAGACTGATTTAGATGTTGCATACAAATTTGGAAAAACTGTGGTGAGCTGTGAAGGCTATGCATCCTCTGAAGACCAGTATGTACTCAGAGGTTCCTGTGGCTTGGAATATGACTTAGATTACACAGACCTTGGCCTGAAGAAATTGAGAGAGTCTGGAAAAAACTATGGCTTTAACTCTTTCTCTAATTATTATAATAAGTTTTACTCCTCAAATTCTGGTGGCATCAGTGGATTGATTACCATTGTGGTGCTGCTTGCTATTGCCTTTGGAGTTTATAAGTTGTTCATTAGTGATGGTCAGGATTCTCCTCCACCGTATTCGGAGTATCCTCCATATTCTCATCGTTATCAGAGATTCACCAACTCAGCAGGACCTCCCCCAGGCTTTAAGCCAGAGTTCACAGGTACGTTTGCCTAGGCGGTGGCAGTAAGTAGGGTAGATATGAGAAATGAATACCGTGCAGTTTCTGAAATAGAAAATGGTTGCATTGGAAAACCAAATCAGATTTGTCTTCTCATTTTATTTTTTACTTTCAACTTCTTTTACCTTTCTGTTCTGTTTCTCTGTAAGGATAGTTGTGATTACTATTTTAAGGATGCATGATTAAATTGTAAATAATCTAAATCAGAAAAACATGATTAGATTTGGTAATAAGCATTTACCTTGCACTCTCTCACGCCATACACAAAAATTTATTTTAATAAGTATTACAGATTTCAACATAAAAGGTAAAACAATTAAGTTTTTAGATAAAAATGTAGGAAAATATTTGTCATGGCATTGGGATAGGCAAAAATTTCTTAGAACACAGAAGGTGCCAGACATAAAAGAGGGATAAATTAGTCTTTATTTAAATTAAGAACATCTAGTCCTCAAAAGAGAACCTTGAGAGAGTGAAATGGGCAAGCTGCAGATTTGGAGAAAATATCCAACATATAGCCAGCAAAGGATGTGTATCTCAAACATAAAAAACTTCCACAAATCTGACAGACAACTGAATTTTAAAAATGGGCAGAGATCTTGAACAGCTATTTTATAGTAAAAGAAGATATCCAGATATACAATAAAAATATGAAAAGGCGCTCAGCAAAATTAGTCTTTAGGAAAACGAAGATTAAAACAGCACTGTAATGGCTAACATTAAAAAGAGTACTAAGTAATAGCAAGGTGTATTCAACTGGAACTTTTTGGTAGGAGTTAAAATGGTAAAATGCTTTGGAAACTGTCAATACCTACTAAACAAATGCCTGTCTATAGCCCAACAGTCCTAGTCTTTGATACACATCTAAGAGAAGTGCGTGCATATATACATTAAAAAAACATGCACAAGAATGTTCATAGCAGTTTTTTCACAATAGCCAAAAACTGGCACTACAGTGTCCCTAAACATTAGAACGAGACAAATTGTGATTTCACACAATGGAATACCATACATCAGTTAAAAAAAACCCCAAAATCCAAAATATACAATAGTGGTGTTGACTCTCATAGACATAAAAGAATACCTGCTGTGTGATTCTGTAGAGTTCAAGGATAGATAAAACTAAAGTATGGTGAGAGAAATCTGAGTAATGCTTATTTCTGATGTGGGTGGGTATTTGGGAATTGTCATGAGGGAGCTTCCAGGTACTAGAAATGTTTTATTGATGTGGGTAGTTATATGCATGTGTACATATGTACATTTATTTTGCTGTACATGTAAGGTTAGCACCTTTATATTATACATAAATTTTATAAAACTTCCTCTGAGAAGAAGATACTTTTTTGGTCCCTTTAAGACCTGACTTCCCAACTGATCAAAACAAATATCTGGCTGCCTCCACTTGGATTCCTCCATTAGACACTCAAGTATAGCTATCACTTGAAGCTTTTAGAGATGTTCACAATGCAGAAAGTACGTAACTCTGACAAGTGGGAATGTCACGTACTAGCTGACTTAAGCAGCAAATGTGCCCTTTTAGGAAGATCCCCCCATCATAAAATACATCCGTCTCGTTTTATATCTTTGGGAAAAGTGCTCCTTAGTTAGATTTTTTTAATACAACTTGTTTATAAGTTGAAAACTGAGTATTTTTACATAGTACAGATGAAATGATTGAAATGTCATATTATCTTGTTTAAATGAGGATACATAATAAATCATTTTTATTTCTAGGACCGTATGGTGCAACTTCTGGTTTTGGCAGTGCTTTCACAGGACAACAAGGATATGAAAGTTCAGGACCAGGATTCTGGACTGGCTTGGGAACTGGAGGAATATTAGGATATTTGTTTGGCAGCAATAGGTAGGCTTTGCATTTATCTCACTTGGCCTTTAAATTCAACTCTTCTTCAGAGTTCTTTGTTTTGCTTACAGTTTGACTGGATTTGTTAAGGAAAATAAATTACAATGACATTACCTATTTAATTAGATTACCTGGGAATGAAGAAGTTATGCTTTATGTGCTTTGATCAATATCACGTGTTATTTTCTTTTATTGCGTTTCCTCCTGTGTCATCCTTATAGATAATATGAGATAGGAAAAAGACTGTTTATTTGATGGCTGAGAAAATGAGAAGGCAGGAAAGAACACAAGTTTGGAGAATGGTTAGCAGTCTGCTTTGGTAGGAGAATGATAGAAGCAAAGCTGGAAAAACTTAGAGCCAGATTTTGGAATATCTTCGATATTATTGGTAGTTTAATTTAGATTTTATTCGAGTGCAAATACAGAAAAAGACTTTTGTCCTTATCACTGTCTTTTCCTGTGGCAATGACCATAACAATATCAGAAATGTAAGATAATATTTATTTCATGTTAACTCTAATATATCAGAATATTGAAGAAAAACACTTGATAAGGACTTTTTCTTCTTGATAGTTTTAGCATAGGAAGGTATTTAAAAATTAAAGGCACAAGAAAAATGCTTGACACACTTATGTCTTTATAGAGCAGCAACACCCTTTTCAGACTCATGGAACTACCCATCTTATCCATCATACTCCAGCACGTGGAACTCACCGTTTCGTGGAGGCTCAGGTAGCTCTTCGGCATGTTCAAGCTCAGAGACAAGAACGAGAACAGCATCAGGTAAGAGCAAAAATACAGAAGTTTCTATTACATAGCAGTAAAATATAGAAATAGTTTTGGAACTGAGAAGATGATTAACTATATATTTAGCAATTGTGGTTTTATTTGGTATTCTCATAAGAATTATTAATAACAAATGAGATTAAAATATAATTTGAAAATATTATTTTATCTCACTTCTGAATATTCTTTAAAAAAAAACAAACAAGGATTTGGTTTAGACTCACTTCTATCACTAACCAAGGTTTTAACTAAAACCTTCCTGGACGTTGGTTTCTATGTATGTTTAATTCTATAATACCTATGGATCCCTTAGGTTCTAAAATAGATTTTTCTAGGTAGAAGTTTGAATTTTATAAATTCAGTAAAACTCTAAAAAAAGTGTATTGAGCCATACTTTAAATAATTGTCAAAAATTTGATTATAATGTTTGTTGTAGTTGTTAAAAGGACATTTTGCAAAAAAACAAATGTTATTAAAAAACAACTATTTGGAGTTAAACATCTAGCCAATTAACAGGGAATGGGAGGTAGTGGCTAATGAGAGTAATACATTGCTGTGGACTGAATTTGTCTTCAGCAAGGGGAAATTATAGAATAATGATTAAATCTTAAAATGAATCTAATATACTTACGTGTTTTGAAATGTAAGAGTAGAATTCTTGTAGTGCTGGTCTGCATATAAATTGATACAACTACTTTGGAAAACTGTTTGGTATTACCTACTAACATTGAACATAAACATACCCAAGACCCAGCAGTTTCACTCTCAGATGTGTAGCAATGCATATGCTTCCACACCAAAAGGTAAGTACAAGAGTGTTCACAGCACCCCTGTTCATAGTAGCCTCCAGCAGGAATACCCATCAGCAGTAGATGTGTGAGTAAATTGAGTTATAGTTATGCTGTGGAATACTATGCAACAGTGAGAAAGAGTAAACAGTAATGTGCAATAATGTGGATAGGTCCACCAAATAGAAAGACACCAAACAAAAGAATATGTACAATATAACTACAACATTTATATTTTATAAATATACATGTTTAAAAATAAATAACACTAATCTGTGGTGATATATGCTATGATAGTGGTTACTTTTGGAGAGAAAAGGTGAGGTATAGTGATTGGGAGAATATATAAAAATATAACTTACATAGGACACAACATGACAAATGAAAATTAATTCTCAGTGGAAACAAAAATTGTGAAAAACCCATAAATATCAACTAGAAATGTATGGGACTTAACATAAGGAAAATCATGAAACTACCAAATGACCTAAAGAAAAATCTGGAAAAAAAAAAAAAACTTTCCAGATGGGAACACTGTCGTTTTGTAACCTTTATGTTAGGACGTGCACCTTGTGCGTGCCTCAGGTTCCTTCTGGAGTTGTGAGAGGTAGTAGGACATGACTTAGGCTCCATTGGCCTCCCTGCTTTTTTTGGCTTAGACTTTGCTTATTGCCTGTACCACACTGGCCCCAC
The DNA here is from genome assembly GCA_003508835.1 of Eonycteris spelaea. Classification (NCBI taxonomy): domain Eukaryota; kingdom Metazoa; phylum Chordata; class Mammalia; order Chiroptera; family Pteropodidae; genus Eonycteris; species Eonycteris spelaea. Next base: position 5,626,206 of record PUFA01000043.1, on the reverse strand, counting down.
CATAGAACACATATTTAGTTTCCTCACTAACAGTTATTTGCTTCAAGCATATGTGAGTTAGTAGACTTGATGGTTGGATGATGGGTAAGGGCTGTTGTGGGAAAGCAATACACTGTGTCCTGCATAGCCCAGTTCCACCAGGGTGCTCATTCTCTCCTTCCCTTATGTCTGTTTCATTCATTTGCTAACAATAAAATGTGTTACTATTGTAATTTTATAAGCAATTCTAGTGCATTTTTAAAAACTAATATCAATTTTACTCTTTTCATTTAGGATATGGTGGTACCAGAAGACGATAAGAAAGCAAAAAGTTGAAGTCAAACATTGAACGCAAACTTTCTGATTTTTCTTCACTTTCTCTTAAAAAAAAAAAAAGTGCTACCTGCTAACAGCTGGGGGAAAGTCAAAAGTTCTGTGGTGTTTTGTCCTGTATAGCTTTTTGTATTCTATTATTAGAGACTAATAAGAGTTGATAATATGAAAAAATGCTTGTGTGGAAAATTGTATCTTAGCGTAACATGCAGATGTTTATTACAGTTTTTGAAAGTGATAATTACTATAGAATGCTGAAAATGTGTTGTTTAATTTCTAAAACCCATGGTGTCATGAAAAGCATTAAGAATGACCAATAGACACTGAGTACAGAAAATTTCAGTCTGATTTTAGTTGATAAGCTGTTACCTTAAAAGAAACAATAATAATCTATTTGGTATTTGGTGTTCTTCAAACATTTAAGAATTAACGTTGGACTACTAATTATACTAACGTTGGGTTTTGATCACTTTTAAACTCAGGAGCTTTGAATCCTTCAGTGGTGGTGGGGTCTAGAAGGAGGAATACTTTTATGGAAAAGGTAGAAAATATAATAAATTATAAAGTGTGTGATGATGTGCAGACAAAAATTCTTGAAATCCCCATATACATTTCTTAAGAAGTAAATTCAGATGTTTCAACAAAGGTCTTTTAATAGCAAAAGCATGCAATTCTCTCGAATCTCAAATATTGTAGCAGTCCTTTCCAGTCTTGCATTAAAATGATGGAAAAAAAAAAAAACCAAGGGATTTTATTCTTATTCTTTCTACACACTTTGACACAAATAGATGTTACTTTTTAACTTTTTTTTCCCAAAGGAAAAGGAATTCATGCAGAAGTTCTGTTTCCCTAAACAATAATTCCCCATGGTAATCCTGCTTCAGCTATCAGTCATTTGGTAAATGTTTTCAAAAATATAATTTTGAAATGATGTGGGAAGAAGCCTCTGCTAAAAATTTTTTTTAAAAAAGAGTAATTAAATCTCTAAGCCTCCTAATCCTCAAAGGTTGTATAATCTTTTAGTTAATAATCTCTGTCATCCAAGGGCCTCATTTTTACCTTTTAGGAATCATTGAAAAACGAACTTATTTAGATTTTAAAATGTGATTTAGGGACTAGTTGAAAGGGTGCTGTGAATAGAACTATCCCTCTTCAGTAAAACTTGTAGACATTTTATGTCACAGAGGAAACGCATTTTTCCTTAGGTTTGTTGCACTAAATCCTTACCCCATTTCTCCTTAGTAAAAAGATATGGAATAAAAGAACGTTTATTGCCTTTTCCTGTATTTGCTTATTTTGGTTTTATTTATTTATTTTTATTATAGGAGTTGATAATCTTGCATTGAGTGTTTTACATGGAAAGCAAAGTAAAAAAGAATGTTAATTTAAAACTATAGATTGGTCTGATTATATTGATCTGCATATTTGATGTTAAAACACTATGTTCAGATTTCTGTTTTTGAACACATTACTGCAGGTCATTGGAATTATGCAAAATTAATGAGAATATAAAGTCGATTAAATTGGCAGTTTTCAGACTGCTCTCAGGAATCCTGGCGTGTTCTTTGAGGCTCTTTCAGAGGCTACTTGGAGGGAAGGGAGGGAAAGAAGCTGAGTGTGTAGGACTTAAGACCTACTTACCCCACTCCCACTGCAGTGTTCCTTCTTTATCTGTTGTATGTTTACGTTTCCTTATTTATGGAAATAGTTCTGAGGTATCACCTCCAAAATATTAGACTCAGAGAATAAAAAACGGTGGAACTGGGCCCCATTAGGAAGTTGATGGCCCATGATGGGGATTGGACCCTAAGGAAAGTGGGTTACTTCAACTGGGAATTTGGTGTGCCTTGTTGAGAAGGAACATAGAAAGGAAAAGGAGAGGTGAAAGGGAGCTAAAAACCAGCTTTACAGTTTTACTTACATGAGGGTTCAATAGAACTTTTTGGACACTGGGATGGGATTTCTGATATCTTTAACCAGTTAGGCGTGTTTCTATAGTTTCACGCATATTGTCTCTAAAGCTCCTTGATCTTTTTTATTCTGACCCTTATCCTCCAAGACTGGCTTAATGTTTTCCTAAAACGTTACACACACTTTTGCTATTGTACTTAGTACATTGCATTGTAATTGTCTTTTTAAATGTAAATATTTTTTATTACGCTGAACTCCTTAGGGAAAAGGGTCAAATATTACTTCTTCCTGCCCTGAAGTTCACAAACTTGAAGGAGCATCAGAACCACTTGAAGGGCTTTGACTACCCATTGCTTGGCACTACCCCCAGAGTTTCTGATATAGTAGGATTTAGTGGTCAGATTACTTGTCAGCTTGGCTAGGTTGTAGTCCCCAGTCATTCAATCAAATACTATTGTAGGTATTGCTATAAAGGTATTTTGTCGATGTGATTAACAGGTACAGTCAGTTTACTTTAAAGGAGATTATTCTTGATGACTTGGGGTAGGCCTGATCCAATCAGTTGAAAGGCTTTGGGAACAGAATTAAGGTTTCCTGGAAGAAGAAAAATTCTGCCCATGGATGGTAGCTTCAGCTGAAGAGTTAGCACTTACCCTTCTTAATGGCCTACCCTGTGATTTGGACTTGGTTAGCTAGTCCCTGCAATTCTGTAAGCCAGTTCCTACCAATAATTTCCTCCATATATATTTGCCACTGGTTCTGTTTCTCTGGTTGAACCCTAACTGTTACAGATTTTGGTATCCAAAGTGATTCTAAAGAAATAGAATCTTAAGGATGAGTTTTTTGAATTGGTTCTTTGTTTTCTAGAATATGTTCTTCAATCTGGTTAAATTGAAAGGCACTTTTGACTCTAATTCAGTGGTAAAGGGAATGAAGGTTATTCATAAACTCAGCAAGAGGTTTTCACTCATGGAAATTGATCTGGGTATAGCCACTGCCGAGTGCCCAGTCTTCGACAGCAGAGATTAACACTGAGCTCTGGTTAAGCTACCATTCCTGAGGAACCAGGGAACTGGTCCCCCTGATTACATTAAAACACTTCTATTATGGTATATTGTCATGAAGATAGACATTTACTCTAGGTTTGGATTTGCCCTCTCATTTGAAATACTTTTTATAAAATACATGATTTGTGGGCTTACAGAATGCCTTTTTAAGCATTACAGTATTGTGCATTACTTTGTGTCTAAGAAACTCAGTTAGTGAATGAAGTACAGCAGTGAACTATCTCCACATATTTTATAGGGACCTCTGTTTTCCCCTGGACCCAGGAGCAGTAAATCTTCATGGTTTGGTTAGGTCTGATGCCTTCAGGAAGATGTCTTCACATTTTGTTCAGTATTGTCAATTTCCCTGTTTGATAGAGTTGGTTCAAATCATCTAGTCCTCAATTACTTGAAAGTGGAATTCCCCTGCCTTACATATTTGAATATAGACCTGTCTTTTGCCCAGACATCCAAAACATCTTCAATCAGTTCTTTAATTTTTAGGTCTCCTATATCTGGTCATCATTCTGGGTTTGGTAATTATCTTTTTATGCCTAGCACAATCTTTCTTGGTTTTCTTATAACACTAGAGGGAAAAAGACATTTTTTTCTCCTTACATTAAAACATTCAGGATTATGAATATTAAATTATTTAGATGAAATTACATTTAGTAAAATTATATAGTTAAGCTGATTTGTAATTATGGATATTTTAATAATTTTAAGTTATACATATTCCATAATTAAAAGTAATACAAGTTCTTTGTAAAACATCTAAATAGATTAGAAAGATATAAAGAGAAAAACAAAAGTCTATCTGTACTGCTTATGGCCATTCCTCTGCTCCTCTCAATGTGGTCTCTACCTAGAAGTAATCTCTTCTGTTTTGGTGGTTATGCTAGAAATATATCTTGAAATTTTTTTCACAAAGAATAAATTTGTTCTTTTAATAGCTACATCATGTTCTATTACATGGATATAGCATAATCTGCCTATTTACTGATGTTTGCCATGTTTTAAAATTTTTTCATATTTTCAACAATGCAGTACTGAACATCCAAAGATATCTTTAGTACATGTATTTATGTCACTCTACAAAGAGGCAGGCTGGAACCCACCCAAGCAATAGAGTCACATGCTCTATTGTAGTTTAGATCTTTAATATATATATTTAGATTTGTAGAATATATTTCAAGAGTGATAAGGTCCATGCTTAAATGTGGCACCTGGAATGAAATTAGGATGTGTATAAGAGGAGCTGCCATTTAAACATGACCTTCCATTTTTCTACATGGGTAGAAACAGCCATTGAGGCAGATCTTTGTGGCTCTTCTTAACTAAATAGAAGGTAAGTAGCCATCCACTGCTCTTGGGAAGTATATAACAGGACATTTAAAACTGGCTTGATGAACACTGGTTCTGGTTCTTTTAACACCTTTTAATGCATAGAAATCAAAGGTTGCTCAAGATGAACTAAGTAATTTTCTTGGAGACCAAGGTGGATATTGGAAGACAATGTATCAACATCTTTCTCTTGGAGTACCTCATGAATAGTACCTTTTGGATTAAAGAGAGCACTTATTGAGGGAGGACAGGATGAGTTTAGATTTGGGATTATTACCAGATTCTGGATGGTCTTAGGGGAAATCTGGTTCCAAGTTATAACGCTCGTGGCTGTCTGGAACTGGAATTGCCGCAGATCTTACAACAGAGAAATGAGTGCGCTTTGGAAAGAATGGCTGACTGTGTGGGTCTCAAACCAGAGAGCTGTAATCTGAGAAGTCCAGGAGGAAGGTACCACTACGACCTGCACAAGAAAGAATAGGGACTGAAAGGAACGGTGAAAATACATCAAGACCAGTTTTCGCCATGTGGCAAGAACAGTGATAGCTGAAAATTTGGTCTGGTGGATGGATCAAATCTTCAAATTGCTTTCCAGACGGCATTTAAGGAATATGTTGTTACTCTGGACAATGTCCCTGGGGTTCTCGAATAGTGGGGGTAAGAAGTGAGGTCTCTTGAGAGATAGTATACCTCCAACTAATCTAAAATATTGGGGTTCTGGCCCAGTTTAATTAGAAGAAGAGATGCAATCATATTTGTTTCTCAAGCTGACTAAATCATACTGGTTATACCAGTACAAAGTTCAATGGATACATTACTTCCTTGATGTGGATGCATTATTATTACAGTCTTTTTTGACAGCTACATCTCTCTAATACTTCATATTTGGAAGATGACTTAAAAAAAAATGCCACTCTGTTGCCTGGAAGTTTACCACCATCTTGCATTTGTATAATGGATTAAAAAAAAAAAATCTAAAATCTAAATTCTGGAATTTCCAGCCATACTCGTTAAATTTCTTCATCTCATGAATAATAAGAAAAAATTTGAGTTGTTGATATCACTAGAAATACTATTAATTCTATTAGTATTATAAATACTATTAATACCTACAATTGTCATGTTACTTTAACCATTGGGTTTGAGGATTCTTGCTTTCTTGAAAATGATGGATAACTTTGAAGAGCAATGTCAGATTTTATTTTACCTAATATAGAATTTCTCATAATATGTTCTAATAAAAAATTGCTATAAAGTAGCCTGTCATGGCACAGAGAACCCAAAACTTTAAGGTATGTATTTCTTTGCAACATTGATTGCCACTTCTAGCTTTTTCTAAATTAATTTTTTCTTTTATCACTAGAGGGCAGTAATGCTTCACTATATAAAATGGGTAGGGAACTCTCGTTTTTTACTTTTATTACTTAGTGGGTTGTATATGCTGTTGTAGACCTACCAGATAGATTATTTTCTCCAAAACTTGCCAGAATATAAGATTTGCTTATATTAGAGTTATTTACACAAGATGTTTCCGACATACTGTTAGAACCAATGTGGTCTGCTGTCTTTTATCAGCTTGTCCAGATGCAGGGCACACAGGAAAGAAGAGGGGTGAGGCTTTAAAGTTGTTCTCCTTGACTGCCTTTGAACTGAAACGTCAGCTCTTCCTGGGTCTCAATCCTACCAGTCTTGGGACTGGGACTATAGCATTGGATATCATGGGTTTCCAACTTGCCAACTCACTCTGTAGATCTTGATTGGAACTTGCCAGCCTCCATTCCAACACTACCTTCCAGAAATAATAATGTGAAGCTTGAAAAAAATTGTTTTATCTCCTTGCTTTTCTTTCCTGCTTCATCCTGTATGTAAGCTTGGGCATGGAAGGGAAGAATAATCTAGGAATGGAGAGGTTTGATGGTTACCTTAATTTCAAAGAATTTACAGAAACCTTTTTCTTAGGGGGAGGAATACAGGGTGTATGTTTGTGTGTGTCTGTGTGTGCGTTTATGTTCAAATTAAGACAAAGCTCCATTGGAATAAGTGTTAGGATCTTAAGTGGCCATATTTCCTCAAATTAATGTGTACCTGTTTAAGAGCATCAGAAACACTCATTAAAATTTTGAGTTCTAATATGGCAAGCCATTAGAAAATAGGATATCTTTTGTCTTCACTTAAACAATGTGAGCGTTGCAAAGTATGAATTCCGATCTCCATTTGTAAAAGTAGCTTCCATCAGTATTTAAATAATTATCCTGTAAATTCCTTATCCTATACTAGTTTTGGCCCATCTGATAATCCACTACCTACATTGACACAGCCCACTATGTACTTACTACATGTGTCCGGCCTCTTAGGAATGGTCCACATTCATGGGACCGTCTTGCCTGTCTCTACCACCTTCCATCATTCCTGTTTCCCTCACTTCTCTCTTCTTCCTGCCTGGAGCCACTCTTTCCTCTCTTCATGCATACTATTATGGGGTAGGTCCTCAGGGAGTTTAGATGATCGGGGTTGGTAGTAGAGCACAGGAGGTAGTAGTGAGAGGCAGAGGAAAGATGGAATAGTAAACTTTTCTGGTGGCACCTCTCCTTCCACTTCTAACCACTGCTGTTAAGTACTGGTTCTAGGGCAAGGGGGTCACATATTTTTCTTTCTCTCAATCTTTTCTTGAGTCCTTAATTTGCCCTTTTATCATCTCTCCCTTTGGAGTAATAATATGCCCTCAAAACTACAGTTGTAGGAGGGAATGAGGAAATAGTAAGGAGACAGTGGGGCCTATCCAGAAGTCATCACCAGTACTCACAAATCATACCCCAGGCCAGGTATAGAACTGGTTTCCAGGTCGAGTCTGGTCAGGAGGTCAGATGTCCAGAGTTATTTTCAAACCTTAGGTCAAGGATTTTGTTTTCCCCTATTTGATGGAGAGAAAGAAGATGGATTTATACTGACAGATCAGCAGATCATGATGCTGTGCATAACCCATAGCCAATCTTAACTAATAAAAAAAATCCTCTTTTGGAAGTGTGTCTCAAATGTGACTTTTCTAAAATGTGTTTGTAGAGGAAACAGGGTTGAGAATATCTGCCCCGATTTACAATAATCCACCTTACTAAGGTACAGTCTTAGTCTGATTTCCTCCCCACCCCAGCTGGATATTTTCTTGGTCGTAACATAACTTATGTTAGCAATTTTGTGGAAGGGAACAGCGTTAAACATCTGGACTAGTTCTCTTTTCTGTGTCAGACATCTTGTAGAGACCAAAACAGGGAAGTCAGCCTCACTGCTAACTTTTAAATTTTCTTGTGCAAATAATTTTAAAATTTGTTACAAAATATGTCAAATATGAGAAAAGTATGGAGAAGAGTATATTAGATATCCTTGTATCTACTACCCGGGTTTATAAAATTTTAAAGTTTTGTTATATCTATTTCAGATCCTTCTCACTACATATTAGTATCTATTATAGGTATTATCTACTATTTATTATTTATATAACAGACATGTATATAATATCTATATCTGTATAATACCTATATCTAATAGATATTTATATAATAATCTAAAATAGATAATTATATAAGGATATATTATTTGTATTATATATAATAATCTAGACACACACATACATGAGATCAAGCTTGTTAGTTACATTTTTATTTTTCAAATTTTCTATGTCCTTATCATTTTATTTTGCCCATTTGACTTATCAGTTGTTGGTGTATTTTGATCAAATCTCTCTTGACAGATAGAAAAAATTTAAAATATTTTTCTTGTAATTTTACCTATTTTAACTTTGTATTCTGAGACTGCTATTAGTTGAGTACAAGTTAAGAATTGTTATATATGTTCCTGGTGGTATGTATTTCATCTTTATGAGGTGACTCCCTTTTTTCTCCCAGGAATTATTCTGGACTTAAAATTTTATTTAAAATATTAATGTAGCTATATCAACATTTTTGTTAATATTTACCTTCTGTATATTTTTACATATTTAGCTTCAACCTTCCTGTATTCCAAATGTATCTCTGGTAAGTAGCTTATCCCTGCATTTGTAAAAAGCTGATGCTCTATTAATCAATGAATGACATCCATTGATATTTTTGTGATTACCAACATATTTGGATTTCTTTGTATTTTCCTCTTGTGCTTTTTATTTACCATGTTTTTTGTTTGTTTGTTTGTTTAGCTTGGAAGTTCCTGGACTCTCATGACATTGACCTATAACTGAGTTTCCAGTGTGGAAACTCCTCCCCGGCCCCCCGCCCCCACCTCAGAATCTAGGCCAAAGAGACAAGCTTCCAACCATCTCCTTATACTGGTAGAGAGATATTTTTTAGTTTGCTCTTTCACTTGCTATATCTGGGGGCAAGGGAGGGGAAGGTAGGTAGGACCCTACTTGTCACAGTCTTAAGGCTTTTTGATTAAGCACCATGTGCACTTTAAAACCCAATTCTCTAGATCAGTCTGTATTTAATAGATGGGAATTCTGATGCTTAAAAGTGGTCGAATAGAGGGAACATTACTCCAGATTCTATGGCTATTAGAATAATAAAGGAATACAGTGATTAAATATATGACCACAAATTTGAAAAAAAGGGTGGGGGACGCAATTCCCTAGATTGGTATAAATATACTTCATCAGTCCAGGTTAGCTGCCACATCAGCATGCTCATATAATGCTCTGGTTTTCAGTAACTGCTTCATTTTTGGCCTTTGGAAATTTGCTTTCTATTTACTTACTATTACTTTCTCATGAGCTTAGTTATACATTTAAAAATATGTTTTATCTGATGTTCCTCTGTGTTAATGGTGGGAAATGTTTTCAGAATATTGAATCCTATTAATAAAACTAGAAATCTTCAGTGTTCTATTTAACCTATCAAGGGTCTTTGTCTATATCACATCATCACAGTCTGATTTACACACATATCACACACACAGATGCATAGTGTATAAGCACACATGTACATGTATATGTACTCTCTCTGTCTTCTATTTTCTAGTCTCTAACCCTATGGAAACCTTAGGGTAGATTCTTAATTAAAAGTAATACAGTATAGCTGAGCTTATCAAAACTGTAAATTCTGAACTTAAGAGGCCTGTTTCATACCATAGACTCGTCATTAGTACCTATGCATAACTTCATCTTTTATAGAATCTAAGTGAAAAAGTAGAAGTTTGAATGGGTATTAAAGCATATGAAACCAGAGGGAGTTTTTTTTACTTTATTTCCCCACTTAACATCTATAGGAACTTTGCAGGAAGTACAGTGCAGTGGTTAATACCTGTGCAGTCAGACAAGCCTGTCTTTGAATCTACCCTTTGCCAGTCTGTGACCTTGAGCAACTTACTTGACCTTTCTATCCTTCAGTTTTCACATTTGTGAAATGAGTGTTAAATGTTGTGAAATGTTAAATGAGTGAATCTATCATCTATCTAGCATCTATCTATCTATCTATCTATCTATCATCTATCATCTATCTATCTGCATAATGCTTGGGATATGGAAAGATCTCAATATATTACCTATTGCAATTATTATAATTATTCATTTTTATGTTCAAAACCCTCAAACCCATTCAAAAAACCTCTGAGGGTCTGTGTGTTAGGTTGAACTGTATGACATTGCCATGAGTATAGGTTACAAATCATCAAATATTGGCAATTTCATAAGGTTCAATCTAATACTTGCTTTAGAGTAAGAATCCTATTCTGAAGTTGTGAGAGGAAGAAACATTAGAAGGATGAAATTTTGATAATGGAAGCACAGATGAGGCCTCAGTTACTGGGAATAGAAAAGTCCCCAGGTGTTGAATTTGTGCCCAGTTGAATTTCCCATTAGCTGGGCATTTAGTTTTATTGTAATTTGGTCACTCAGTTTTAACTTTGCCTAATTTAGATAAAGTTTAATGGTAAGTTGCAGAGAAGTTACATATTTCGGTGTATTGAATTGGCCCATGTATGTGAAATATAAAATCCCATTTTGGAAGTGATCATTAAGAATAGGAGCCAGCTAGCTTGTTAGTTGGCTGGGGTACCTCATTAGCGAGCTCCTAAAGTGTCCTGCTGAGTGATTAAGAGAAAGAATTGAGAGTGAATTTACATACTTCCAGATCTGATCTTGTTAACACTGGATAGCTGATTAATAACTGGAGAAAAATAAAGGTCCTGCTGGTGGCCCACAGGGAGCAATACATAATTAGAAGAAACATCCCTTGTCAAACAGAGAGCTGCTGCTTTATAGGGTAGATGAAAAACCTCGGACACTGGGATTTGGAATTTAACCAAATTCCTGTCATTTTCTCCTATAATTTGACTTGTGATTCACTGACTAGAAAAGTGACTCTGTGAACCCTCCCACACCCGAGCCTCTCAAATGCTGACTCCTTTTGAATTCATTCCTCTTTTAGAGCCCAATCATCAGGTAACCTTTCCAACTCAGTTTTTTATGATTAAGGTAAATTAGAAAATTAGTAACAATTAAGTTGGCTATGGGAGAGGCTTGAGATATATGGCCTGTCAAGACATAGTTATTACATTCTGTAGCACTTAATATGATCTCCTGGAGACTTTGGCTCATCTAGCTTCCTGGCCGGCAGGATTTACTTTTCCTTCCTACCCCAAAACCAAATGGTGGCTGAATGTTGACTTGAATGACAAAGGGTGTATTACCACATCTCCAAGCCTGTCAGAATTTTTAGATGACCATGGGTGGCAATTCTTAAAAAAATCTTCTTTAAACAATTTACTAGTAATCTGTGATAACTTCTGTGATAAAGAAAACAAAGGAAAAAAACAAAATTAGATCCCTTCTGATCACTTAGAAAATGCCATAGTTAACCCCTTGGTTGTAAAGTAACACCCTGCGTGGAAAGACTATTCAGCTCAGGGCAGATATGTGGAATCATGACTTTCATTAGGAGGAAGACACTTCCTCTGCGTAATAGAAGGAAATAGAAGAAAGTAGTTGCAAGTGGGGATTGACAGCTACACTACGAGCGGCTTAGCATGGTGGGTTCTGTGTTCTTTATGACGCATGGGAGATTAGCAGCAGAGGATAAAGGGGAGGAAGGCATTTAGAGTTTTAGTGGACAGGTGAGGTGTGGAATAATAATGGCAAGGAGATCGGTCGCTATGAATTTGACCTGTTAATGCCTAACTGAGTGTTTTTCTTCATCAATAACTACTATTTCTGATTGCGGCACAGAAGAGGTAGGTGATATTGGATCCATGCATAGTCAGGGTTTTGCTTTGGAAGGAGAAGATCAAGGAGTTCTAGTTCTGACTGAACATTTTCATCACTCTACAAAGAAACTCCATACCAATTATGATGTCACTCCCCATTTTCTCTTCCTGTCAACCTTCAATAACCACGAGTTGGCTCTCTGTCTTTGAAGATTCCCCTATTCTGGACATTTCATGTAACTGGAATCATACAATAGGTGGCCTTTTCTGTCTGGCTTCTTCCATTTGTTTCCAAGGTTCTTTATGTTGTAGCATGTATCAGTATGGCATATCTTTTTATGGCTAAATAATATTCCATTATATGAATATGCCATATTTCATTTGTCCATTCATTACTTAATGACATATGAATTGTTTCCTCCTTTGACTTATGAATAATGCTGCTATGAACACTTCTGTAAAGTTTTTATTTCAAAATACATCTTCAATCTCTTAGATATATACCTAAGAACGGAATTACTGGGTGGTGTGATAATTATATGTTTACCTCTTTGAAGAACAACCAAACTATTTTTCACAGTGGCTGCTTCATCTTACATTTCCATCAGCAATGTCTGAAGGTTCCAATTTCTCCATATTCTTGCCCAAACTTGCCATTTCCTTTCTATTTTTTTTACAACCATCCTAGTGGGTATGAAATGGTATCTTGTTGTAGTTTTGATTTCCATTTCCGTAATGATACTAGTGATATTGAAATTTTCATTTTCATTTCATAATTGTATTTTGTTTTTAAAATCCAGAATTTTTATTTGGTTTCTTTCTATAATTTTTAGCTGTTCGTTGATATTCTCTATCTGATGCCAATCATGAGATATCATTCTTATGATTCCCTTTACTTCTTTGTATATGTTTCCTTTGCTTGTTTAAACATTTAAAAGAGTTAAAGTATTTATAAAGTATTCATTTAGTAAGTCCAATGTCTGGGCTTTCTTAGGGACAGTTCCTATTACTTTTTAAAAATTTCCTGTTTGTTGGCTTTCTTATTTCTTATTATGCCTTGTCATTTTTTTTTAAATTGAAACAGAACATTTTGGGTATTAGAATGTGACAACTCTGCTAATCAGATTCTCCCCATTACCCTAGGGTATTTTGTTGCTGATTATTATAGTAGTTGTTCATTTAGTGACTTTTCTGAACTAATTTTATAAAGTTTGTATTCTTCATCATGCATGGCTACTGAAATCTCTGCTCTCTTAGTTTAGTGGTCAACCAGTGATTCAACAGAAATGTCTTTAAATGTCTGGAACTGAAACAAAAATCTCCCACTTTGGAGATGGGATGTATGTGTTGGGACATATACTTTCGACATTTACCCAGGTAGTTCACGACTCGGTTTTAGCCTTTATTTCACGCCTGTGAGAGCTTAGTGCTTTCTCAGGTCTTTTTTGAGCATGTGTCCCGCCCTGGGTGTGTGTGTGGCCTTCTAGATTCCTAGGAATATGTGGGAGCTTTTCAAAGCTCTTATTCTCGAAAGCATGTCCAAGTGTTTCAGTTTGTCTGCTATTTATTACAACTTTTATCCCTTGCCTTACGTGGCATCAGCTAATAGATTTTGCTTTAAAAAGGCATACCTTCCTCCCAGCCCTTCGCCTCTGGATAGCGCCCCATCCCTGGGAAAGTCCTGTATTATGTGAAATAAAGGCAAACCCCTTGAGCTAGTTCTTCAGGGCACCACCTGACAGGTCCAAACAAACAACTACAGTGTTTAAGGATAAGGTCTGCTCTGCTGCCCCAGTACTAGATACTTGTACTGGGAAAGTGGGCTGTTTTTTCCCAGGCCACTGCCATGCTGTGGGGGAGGATGGGATGAGAGTAAGTTACAAAAGCCACGAAGCTCTCCTCCTGAACTTGCTGTTTTTTTCTTAAGTGTCACCTATTTGCTGTACGCTAATTAAATTCCAGCATTCTGAAAAAAGTTGATTGATTCTGACAAATTTTGCCAGTTTATTTATTGCTTTTTTGGAGAGATGAATATTTAGATTTCCCTACTCTGCCATTTTTACTGCTATCACTCGGTAATTGAATCCTATGGCATATTACCTCTTTCATGAAACTAAATTAATACCAGATGTTTGCTTGATCCATAGAGTCAGAATAAAGAATTGGATGAATTGGGGGATTCTGTTACTGAATTGTGAGAGTTTTGTCATTCCTTTATTATATAGATCCACAGTCTAGAAAGGAAACTCTATTTCTTCAAAATAAGATGGATACATTTTAATATTTCACTCTTCTCTGGATGTTTTAGAAGTTACAGCTCAACCAATGATAAATACACATCATTAGTACATGGTGAATACTTCAGTTATCTTTATATGCGCCCTTCTAAGGGCCAACATCACTGATGAAAACAATCGCTCTTTTTGTTTATATTTGGTTTTCTATTGCAGTTCTATCTCACCAGAATTTAATCATGTGACTACAAGGTTGGTGGAGGTGGTGTGTAGGGAAGCAAGTCAAAGAACATTCCTCAAATTGTATTCAGATTCTCTTCTTTGCCACTTTGGTCCACTGTCTTTGAAGAAAGCAGATACATGTGACTTTTTCATCCCTAAGGATGACTTCTTTGCTGAGAGGTATGTCTGCCTTCACAAAATGAACTTGCAGTGGGCTCACTCACTGTCCTCAAACATGTCCACACACATTTAACTTTCAGGGTGAGACCTTCATGAGCCACCAGTGAACCAACCATTCATTTCTAGGTGCACCCTCATGGGAGGCAAGTCTCACCTTTCAGCCAAAGTTGTGTGTTTCTTGGGTGAAATTCTATGGAATGTACTGCTAAGTATACTCTTTCCCCAGATGAAAGGAATTAACCACAGGAAAAGAAAGTATTCGACCAAAAGCTGTCTTCCCTACTCTCTCCTTTCCTGTAACAATAGAAGATGGATTTTAAAAAATATTTTCAGACCCTGCCTAGAAAGCTACCAGCAAATGAATTATTTTTTAAAAGTCAAAAAATGTCATATTCTGAAAAGTAAGCTAATAAACACTAACATATGCCAGATCTAGATTTGAAAGTAATTGAATATCTTAATTATAACTCTTTTTCTTTTGAAAAATTGGAGGATTTGAAGGATTGCATTAGGCTACAAATAGAATACCCAGCCAAGAGTGGTTTAAACAAACAGGCTTTAATTTTCTCAGTGAGGGAAAGTCTTGAGGTAGGGGGCTTCTTGCACTGATTTAGTAGTTCAGTGATTTTGTTGGTTATTTCGTCATGATCACAAGAGAACTGTTGTAGCTCTAGGCATCAAATCTGTGTTCAAATATCATTTAGGCTTTGGTCAGAAAAACAAAATGTATCACAAACATGAAACATTTTAATACATGGAATTAGATGTTTATATAACCATGGGAAGGGCTGGGGAGACAAAGGTGAGAAAAACCACTACTGATGATCTCAGCAGCAGCACCAAAGTGGGCGGTGCTCAGAGCTTACAAACTACTACTAATGTCAAGAACCTCTACAACATTCCTACCAACTATCTTCATCTGAATCAGCAAAGCGAGTTGTACTTAATGGCTCTGGAAGATGCTTCAGACCCACATCTGCCATTGACATGCTGGCTACTGTCTCTGAAAGATGATGGCTTCTCATTCCTCCTCGTCTTCTAGATTTCAGGTGAATGTCCCTCATGGCAAACTTGAACTCAGAACATAGGGGAGGGAATTCTGAAAAATGTAGTTCCTTGTTTCTTCTTTGTGATGCTAGAAAACCTTAGAAATGGGTACACTGTGAAGTTGATATAAGCAATCCATCATGTGCTGGCATCAATCTTAGAGTCCTAAACATGCACCTATTTACATTTCATTGGCCACATCCCCGCAAGGGAGGCCGAGAAGGAAAAAAATTAACTTTTCTAGTCTATAGAGTAGAAGTAGTTAGAAGAAGGTTGGAAATGTCTGTTAAATTAATTGAAAAAGACATTGTGTGCCAGAGAAGGGCTCTAGCACGAATAGCTAGGTTGATCATATTGATATTTACAAAGCTCATGAACAAATAGAGCCTTTCATCTCACAAAATGGAAGCACAGAACCAATACCCAGAAAAATAAACCAAGAAGGGTCTGTTGTGTGGATGGGTTTTGCTGCCTACCATGGCAGCTGACTACCACTTTGTATGCCTTCCTAGAGCAGGAGGAGCTCTTCAGGTACTCCTGCTCTATCTTCAAGCCTTGGTAGGCCTTGCTTACCTGGCTACTCAGACCTTGCATCCTATTCCCTCCCTTCTGAGGGCTTAGCATAGTGAGCTATGGGAGAACAGAGGAAGGGCATTGAAGTCAGAGTAGTTTCTACAGAGAAAGTAACCCGTAAGTTGAATCCTGAAGTGGAAGTATGGGTAAGGGTCAGATTGTGGGCTGTATGGAAGAGGGTGCTAAGATGAGGAGGACAATGATTTTTAAATTCGGTATATTATAGACTGAATTGCATGCTCCCAAACGCATATGCTGAAGCCCTAAATCTCAATGTGACTGTATTTGGAGATAGGGCATTTAAAGTTAAATGAGGTCATAAGGGCGGATTCGTACAGTTCTCTTTGCACACACACAGAGGGAAGGCCTTGAGAGGACACAGATGGGATGGCCACCATCTGCAAGCCAGGAAAAAGGGTCTCATCAGACTCCAGTCATGCTGGCACCTTGGTCTGGGACTTTTGGCTTCCTGATCTTTGAAAAACAAGTTTCTGCCTTGTAAGCTACCTCACCTGTGGTATTTCGTTATGCCACCCTGAGCAGACTAAAGCAGAAGATATGGTTAAACTCAAGAGAGGAGGCTCAAAATCCAGCAACTATGAATAAACTCCCAAAGTTGATTCTGTCTTTGAGCCACTCCATTTTAGATGAATAATCCTTGGAGCTAAGCCAGATAGGGCAGGGCACCCTGATACACTACTGCATACAAAGGAGTTGACCAGAGCAAGTGGGATGGAGGCAGAAAACCAAGGTCACTACCTGGTGCCATGAGGCACCAGCAGTGGAGACACCGACTTAACAGTTCTTTCTAGGAACTGCTGCTTGCTGAGGTCCCCAAGTCAAATCCAGGCTCCAGAAGTCACTTATAAATTTTAGCTGCTGAAAGAAGTTAAATAACAAGGTTCTTTATGCATGGTAAATTATTTATCAGAAGTCTTCTCTTATCCATGATTTTGCTTTCCTCAGTTTCAGTTAGCTGCGATCAAACTGCAGTCTGAAAATATTAGATGGGAAATTCCAGAAATGAACAGTTCATGTTTGAAATTGCATGCTGTTCTGAGTAGTGTGATGAAATCTTGCAAGGTCCTGCTCCATCCCATTCAGGACATGACTTCCCCTTGGTCTGGCGTTTCCACACTATAGAGGCTCTCCGTTCGTTAGTCACTCAGTATCCTTGATTATCAGATTGACTGTCGTGGTATTGTAGTACTTGCATTCAAAAAACATTTATTCTACTTAATAATGGCCCCAAAGTGCAAAATTAGTGATATTGGCAATTTGGATATGCCAAATGGAAGCCGTAAAATGCTTCATTTAAGTGAAAAGGTGAGTGCAGTACAAGATATTTCGAGAGAATTTAGAGAGAGAAAGACCATATTCACATAACTTTATTACACTATATTGCTCTAGTTGTTCTATTATTAGTTATTGTTGTTAATCTCTTACTGTGTCTAATTTATAAATTAAACCTTATCGCTGGTATGTAGGTATAGGAAAAAGCACTATATATTGGGCTATACACACTAACACTATACCTATGGCTTCAGGTGTGCACT
Source organism: Eonycteris spelaea (assembly GCA_003508835.1). Classification (NCBI taxonomy): domain Eukaryota; kingdom Metazoa; phylum Chordata; class Mammalia; order Chiroptera; family Pteropodidae; genus Eonycteris; species Eonycteris spelaea. Next base: position 5,608,596 of record PUFA01000043.1, on the reverse strand, counting down.
GGGGGTTTGGGAATGTATCCACTGCTAATGAGGGGTCTACTGTGGACAGCAAGTGCTCAACTAATTCAGAGTCTTAGTAGACATTTCCTCCATATCAATGCTAGTGTTATTTTTGAGATGAATGGGCTCAAACGGGTAGACTTCTGTCTCCTCTTGGCAGTGCACGACTGATAGAGTTAGGATGTGCATTTCAGTGAGATTCTAGTTTATGGTGGTGATGATGAAGATAGGAGCCAAACTTAGATGGAGGAGATAGTTAAAGAGTGGTTTAAAGGAATTAGTTTGTCGTAGTTCAATAGAAGAATGGAATAGTTGGTGAAATTTCTTTGGGTGAAATATCTTCTTTAGAAAAGTTGCCCCCGCTTTCTGATATTTAGATTCAACTCTATTTCTTTCTTCCTCTCCTCTTTCTCTTTCTCCTTTTCCTTCTCCTCTTACTCTTCTTCCCTCTCCCTTTCTCCACTTCCCTCTCCCCTTCCCCTCACCCTCTCCCTCTTGCCTTTGCTGTTGTCTTAGTAACCACGTCTACTTTCTTGCCTAGGGCAGTTAGTCATAAATAGCGAGATAGTTCCACTGGCCTGTGATCCTCCCACAGTCTCTTGAAATTTTTTTCGGAGGCTGCTTTCTCCAAAGATCAAGATGGATTTTGACCTCAACCACTTATATTTGGGGTGTGAACATACTTTACATGGGTAAGTTTGTGACGCCTCTTCTGCACGAATCTTGACCTCCATTTCCAAGTCAAGCAGAAAAATTGGGACTTTATAGCTGGAATCCTAGTATTATTCAGCAAGATAAGTTCTTCCTTTCTGCATTTCTGAGAAGCTGATCAGAACTTCAGCCCTTTCTGTCTCACTCTGCTTGTTTAAGATAGCAAAACAGGAACAGAGAATCATGATTTCCCTTAGTCATTCACGAGGAGAGTTGGAATGAAATCTCAGCCTCTGGATCCACTGAATTGGCACAGAGATCTGTTTCCGCCTCTGTTCTTCCTGTGGCGGTGGGATATTTAGAGTCGTGCCAGCTGGGAAACTTCCCATCTTCCTCTTCCATCTCCTCCTGGCATTTGGACAAAAATTCCTTCTGCATATATAATCATTTAGTTCTGGTAGTGATTTTATTGGCTGAATGTTTATCCTGGAATTCACTTTGCAAACAAAAGACTAATGCTATGCACATGATTATCTAGATTGATTGATGGATTTAACCATCCACTTAACAAACATTTACCAAGTGTCTATGTGCCAGATATTAAGCTAGGTACTGGTATGAAAACATCACCTTAATTTGAATTATAATAGTGGTAAATGGCAGATATTTTGTTGTTTATTTGCTTGACTTGTCTAGAGGATTGCATGGATTCAACAGTGCAGACCTGTCTGAACTTGGACTATCTGGATGATTGTATCTGTACCCATTATAGGGCTGATCATTACTACCTGTTGGCTGCTTTCCAACACACGGATATCAAAATGTTTTCCTGGGATGGGCCATAGTAAATAAACAAGGTACTGTGACTGTTGAGCAAGGGTTCTTGGGAAGTGGTTTTGCCTGCTGGTACTGGGACTCTCAGATACAACAGATGGCAGGATGTCATCACAGATTATCTGAATGTATAAGTTGGGCAAGAGATGAATCACTCTGATTTTATCACTTAAATTTACTTCGTACCTTAAATTTATCTCTACAAAAATTTTCTTTTCATCAATTATGGGTTCTGTTTCAATAAGAAGTTCTTGTAATCCTTTAATGACAGTAAGTCTCTGCGCTGTGAGAAGGTAATAGTCAGGCTTTCTTTGCTGATTCATGCAAGAAAGGCTTCAACATTGATGTTCTTTGAAAAGTGAAGTAGAGATTTCTAGTACTAAGTGATTTCTAGTTTTCTTCCTCCTTCTGGACACATAGGAAGAATACTCTTCCTTGCCTCTTGCATATGACTAGTCTGGCCAATGGGATGCAAGCAAAAGCAATATGTGTCACTTTTGAGATGAAGCATTGATCTGTTGGTGCAAGACATGCCATTGCTAAGATATATGTCTAGAAGCAGACTGGTTGGGTTGTGATGTCATGTAAATTTTTAACTTTACCCTATAATTTCCAGTTTTGCACTTCAAAATAGTTGTCATAATTTATACTTTGACCAAGGTGATAAGGAAGGGCCCATTTCTCCACATCATTACTCACTTTGTAAATAATTTACAAAATTTTGCAACTTAATGGTTATAAAATGGTCTATCTTTTGTTACAAATTTGCATTTCCACTATGGCTAGTGAAATGACAATCCTTTCATAGATTTTTTGGCCATTTGGGCTTCACTTTCTGTGAACTGTTCCTTTGCATAGGGATTATGCTTCATTTATCACTGCTCAAAGCTCTGGTACCTGTCTACATTTAGAATCCTACTTTCACAAGAATGATATCAGAAAACTTGTATCTCCAGGCTCTCTTGTAGCTAGGATGCAGCATATAACCTAAATTATTTCAATCTGATGGGGCCCATCTAAGACTTAATTTAAAAGTGAGCAATGTGTGGTGTCCTTAGGGTAACGTAGCTGTTATAGCAAATAAATTTCATTCTCAACACTGAAACACACAATATACATTTACTTCTCAGCCATACAAAATCCACTGTGGGACTCTTGGTGGAGCAGCCTTCCAGTTGGTCTCTCAGGGACTCAGGCAGTAGAAGAGGCAAGAAAGGACCATTTGTAGGAGGTTTTTATAGTCTCTTTGTGGAAGTGATGGTACACTTCTCTTTTACCTATAATCTGTTGGCCAAAACTTAGGCACATGCCACAACTAGCAGTAACAGAAATCAAATCTAGTTATGAATTTTGGTGAAAGCATAGTAGTTCTGCTTCGTGGTGGAATGGATTTTTTTGGCTAGCGTGGTGACAGATGGCTGGTGTTTTGAGGAAAGTGATGGTGGAACTTTTTAATTTAGTCTCAAGAGGCATAGGGATTGAGCAATGCAACATAGGTAGTTCACTGGAAGCCTCCACAATGTAGTTGGGTGCTGTTTCTGCTCTGGTAACCTCGATGCCTGGCCTTCTACCTCTCCCAGTAAATTCGTTGGCTGTTTAATATCCTTTAGCAAGTTCCTTTTCTGCTTAGACTAGCCTGAGTGTATTTCATGGGTTGTAGCTAAGAATCCTGAGTGTTTTAAGTTTTCTTTTTCTTTTTCTTTTTTTCTTTCTTTTTTTTTTTTTTTTTGGTTATTTGTATTTACCTTTGAGATTGGGCCTCAGAGATTATCTCTACTGAAATAAGTAATAGTGTTTATGCCTCTGTGCATAATAGCCTGCATGCTCTACTTGTGTTAAAACAAATTTATACCCATGTATAAAAAAGCATGTCTACAGAGGATCTGTTCTGCAAATTTCAGGCCCAAAGACAGCTTTTCCTAAACTAAATCGGAACAAGGTAAATATTAATAATTCTTCTGCAGTGGAGTAGAACAGTCTCATCTAAACTAAAAAGAAGTTTATCTGGAACTCATTTTTGTCACTAATGATAAGGGGTGGGGTCAAGAATACAATCCTAACTCTAGATGGGTGTTGTTGCCTCTGCTTTCTTCCTTGTTAGGAGTCCTTCAGGCCAGGAAGTGAAGGTGTGATGAATAGCTGGGAATCTGGCTGTGTAATCTCAGAGATTAACCAGGTTAAGGGAGAGGCAAGAGTTAAAAGTTTTAGGGTGAACAATAAATCCCCTGATAAATGAGGCTCTTCAAAACCAGTTTCTCCACTTTTTGGTTCATTTTGGACTTAAATCATATCCAGGGTGACCAATTTAATAATGCCATTTTCTAGTTCTTTCAGTTTAGGCAAGTCACTTAAATTTTCTGGGTCTTAATTTCATTATATGTAAAAATAAAGGGTCTCTTCCAATCACCACTTCTGGAATTGATTTCATTAGCAGATTTTCACTATAATTCTTTGTTGCTTTCAGTATTCCCACAGATGGTCTAGTCTGTTGATGTAAACCCCTCCCATAGTCTCCTTTTGACCCAGGCTTGCTTTTGTGGGGTTATTCCCCTCTGCACATTCAACTTCTACTCTTCTCTAAGTCTCTAAACTAACCACTTCGTAAGTTTGAAAGTGTCTTCTTCCTGTCTTCCATAGAACATTATTCTCCTATCATACATCAAGACTTGAATAATCAGTACTTTATTATTATTTTTTATGACACCAAACTATTCTCTATCATAATCCCTACAGTTGGTTGTGGCCAGGCCTAGGCCCCACATTGAAGCTTGGCCCATTGGTGCTGTTAGAAATAGAGTATAGACATATGTATGTCTGAGTAGCAGGAGTTTCCCCTTGTGGTTTGGGAAGTTCTTATGAAGGTCAATGAACTGAGATTCTGGGTCTTTCTATCTTGTAGATTCCTTACTCCTCTTGACCTGATGAAACCATTCAATTCTGGGGGCTTTACTGTGAGAAATTAGGATGGTGACAAAAAGTATTCTACTCATTTGTATCTTTATTCTTGTATATATTCTTTTTACTGCTTGTTGGCTGGTTGGGTAGCAAAAAGAAGTGAAAGCAAACTTAAACCAAGTCCAAATCATCATTCTGAAAATTGTTGAATTCAGATCAGTTTTGTAATGTGGTCTAGATCAGTCCTTAATCAAATCTATTTCCTTAAATAATCCTGACATTATAGATATATCTGTATGTAATGAGATATATCTGTATATATGTAATAAGTGATTAAAAAATTAGCTTGAGTTTTCTTTTGTTATGGACTCAGCTTGAAAGAATGGGACACTTTTCCATTTTCCATCTTGAGTTATGCTGTTTTTGAAGCAGAAGAACATTGAATAGTATAAGAGAAGGAGGGGGTTGGAAACTGGCACATTGTTATTCATTCAATAGATATTTGTCACTGACATGTCCTAGGCACTATTCTAGGCATTGAGTATATACCAGCAAATAGGATTGGCAAGGATTCTACTCTCATGGAATCTATGTTCTTCTGACGAACACAGAAAATCAATAAATGGTCAATAAATTCATTAGTTTTGGATAGTGAGCAGAGCTGTGAAGAAGCTATGAGAGGGCTGTGGGACATAGAGGGTCAAGAGGTGCGATTTGAGCGAAGCTGAGGGCTGGAAGTTTGAGGAAGAAGTGGCTAAGTTCCTCTGGGCTAAAAAGAGGGTTGTGAGTTTCATAAACAGTGGTAATTAAGGGACTCTCCCTCATGTTTGAACCTGGCATGGCAGAGGGAACAAAATGGCCTGCCATTGAATACACACAACATACATCCTGGACTAGGTGCAAAGCAGTGTATATTATCTTGGGGCGATAATCCGTATCCTTAATTTTAGATCATTTAAGTTCGATGGGTTCTTATGTTCATGGGAAGGAGGAAGAACCCTCTGAAATGACAGACATTAGATTTTTCATCACCTCTGGAAAGTTGGGTTTCATTTTATTTAATTTGACTAAAAAAGTAAGAAATAGGCATTTCTTATATCCCTGTGTCAAGAAGCTGCATGAACCAGCTATGCATATATTATCTATAGTTGCTTATTTTATCTATTAAAACATAGATACCTTGAGGTCAAGAACTTGATCACAGAAAGTTCTAGTGATTTGAAATCCAACATTCAGTAGCCGTTTCAACAACAACAACAACAAATATCTTTTTTATTTTTAGCACCAAAAAGACCAACCTGAATGTAGAGAGAGCTGTGTGAAAATGGGGTATCATTTGGCTTGTCCAGGGTGAAACAAGTAAGTGATTAGATCTGGGGACCTGTTTTTCCAGAGGAGCCCAGAATCCTTCTTTTGGCTGTTGCCATTGTCAGGGTGATGATTTTTCTCCTCCAGACCTCCTTGTTCTGGGTCTCTCTCTGTACTTGCCCCTCTGTGACCTGACGGGAGTTGCTGCCAGTGAGGTGTACAGGCAGTGACTTCTGTGACCTAGAAAATGCGGGCCCCTAGTTCCTGTAGGGGAGTGATAGATCCTGGACAATTATGCCAAAGGGTCTGGATCCCGCACCAGGAAGCAAGCTCTTGTGAGGCGCTGGCTCCGGAAAGGCTGTAAAGTGCCAAGAAACCTGCAAGGACATTGCGTCTGCTGTGAGCACACCACACATCTGCCAGAGTCCATGTTTGCCACCTGCTTCGGTGCGCTCCACTGACTGGGGCGGCGAGATTGGGACACGGCCATGTCGCCAGGAGCCTGTCCACTGAGCTGTGTTCTTCCTCTTTCTCACAACCATCTTGGCTTCAAGGAAAGATGCTGTATCAAAATAGTCGAGTCTATGCCAGTACCTTGACAGTATGCCGGGATTTTGAGTGGGCAGGTGTTGTTAGCTGCTGGAGTTAGTTGCTAAGGCTTGAACCCAAACCAGGAAAAGGGTGGGAGTGGAGCAGGGCAAGGTGGGAGAGGGAGAGCAGCTGCAGGGGGAGGAGGTGAGTCAGCCGGAAGGAGCCTCCTCCTTTCTCCATGCCCACACCTCTGGCACTGGAACCTGGAGGCCAGGCCAACCTCCCAGTCCTGCCCCTGCCAGCACTCGACTGCCCAGACCTTCTCTGGGTTCTCTGGGCTGCTGGGAAGATCTGTGAGCTCAAACTCAGCCCTGCCAGACCTTTGAGGGGTAGATGGAGCATCTCCAAACCCCTCTTTTTTGGTGAGCTCCTCCTTCCCTACAACCTGTGTGAAGAAAACCTTATACCAAGGCCTAACCTGATACCCTGCTTGGGCGGGTGCCTTCCCTTTGCCTTTAGCTCTGGGTTCTGTATATGGAGACTGTGACCCCATGAGCGCATGTTTCCTGCCTGACATCCTCTGTCTCTTTGGCAAGTCATTCTCACTCACTGGAAGTCATTTAGCACCATTTCCACTAGTGAACAAATTTTATTGGGCCTACAGCAGGCTAAAATTATTGTCGTCACAAGGCTATGGAATGGATGTATGGATGATTTCAAAGCACATAGGCTAGATGACAAGAGAGATCCACTCTCACTTATGTAACCATCTTTTCAAAAGGGGAAAAATTGGAGTGACTAAGTTTTGGTTGTAGGGGCCTGAGGGCTCTTCCTATCTGACTTCCAGGAGATGCAGCGTTGGCTCTGTGACCTTGGATCTCTGGGTCTTTATTTCTTTACTTGTAAAATGAAGTTTTGTAAAAGGCTAAACGATTGCCACAGCCTCTTCCATTTTTGATTTGCATGGCTCTTTCCTGGAAAGTGGGATCAGCAAGAGCTCACATGTCCATGACTCAAAAGTGGAAATATTGTGCAGCAGATTTGAGAACCTTTCTTCATCTTGCTGCATGGAAGGAAGATGCCGCCATCTTGGACCATGAGTTCAAAGTTTCACCTGGTGGAGCAACAGGATAGATGAAGCCTGGGCTCCTGTCATGTGGAACAACCTATGATATTTGGGTTCCTTGCCTGGATTTGTTGAAGCCACTGTTAACTTTAAAAAAAATTATTTCTTTGTTGATCACGCCAAGCTAACTGCTAACAAGTAGAATGCAATATGACAGAAGCTGTATAGATTGCTTCTAACCCAGGCCGGTTACACAGGATCCTGGGAGAAGGATCTTTCCCAGACTGTGGATACTTCTAGGCTGACGCTGATGTGTAGAGCGAGGTAGAGGATGTGGATATATAATTACACAATTTCTTCTCTGGTTGACTAGTGGGAAGAGCAACAAGTCAACTGCCCCAGAAGTCCAACTTTGTCCATTAGCATATACGTTGGATTCTACATGGTTATTCTTTGCTCAAAGCACAAATTCCCCCAAACTCCTCTTTTGACATTCTTCCTCCGAGATGGAGCCAATTAGTCTGCTCATAGCCTAGACTTGTGTTTCTGTTTTCTTCTTTGGAATGTTTTTTTTTTCCTTACCGTAAAGCCACTGCCAAAAGAGAAGAGGGGTAGACCACCAGGTCAATTAGCAGTAAGCATATGCTGCTCAGTCTTAGTTGGATATTCTTCTGACTTTTGAAGTCACAGATGCAAAGCATTCCACAGTTCTGCTTTTTATCTTTTCTTTTCCTCACCCTCTGTCTGGCTATTAGGTTCAGTTTCTTCTAAATTTATTAATTTAACCCAATTTATTTCTGTTGGCTACCTTGATGCCTTTTCCTCTTCCTACACAAAAAAATCATGTCTAAAGTCCCCCTCTGTAATCATGGCTTGAGCTTGGGGCCCCTGCTCCCCCATTCCCTCCTACCCCACTGCTATACTACTCTTGCCAGGGAAGCCATTTAAAGTGAGCTTTAGGATCCCAGTGAGCTCTCAGTAGTGTTTTAGGGCAGTGAAAACATCTTGGAACAGATCCAGGCCATTGCATAAGACTGGAGAATGCCCAGAAACACCCCAATCTGTGATCCCTTACTTTTAAAGGTGTGGCTGTCAGAAGAAAAGAGGTCAAGGAGAGAAGGCTGGAATCGGAAGGTATGAGAAGCAGTGTAGAACTCTGAACATTGCTTCTGAAGTGGAACGGTGGTATTCATCCCAGCAAAAGAGAAGAAAGCTCTATTTTCCCCTGAGTATAACATCTGGAATTTTATGCTGTGAGGTTGAAGGGAGCTCTGGCTCAGACACTCAGTTCACCCTGCGGTGATGGCTGCATATTGTATTTGTCATGCCGAACTGTTCATATTTCCCTAGGAGTTTATTTCTTACTACCACATATATGTTCATCTTTGTGAAGGCTTTTCATTTACTATGATTGTGAATAATCTTCATTTCCTCCTTATCTTGCTACTCTTAACCTGATTTGCTTACAAATTTCAGCCAGGAAAACATTTAAGAGAACATTAATACTATGTACCCAGATTCATTTCTTTGTTCCAGAATTATATATAGTCTGGCCTGCTTCAAGGGCATATCTTACCTTTCTTTGTTCTGCTTTGGAATGGTTTGACTGTTTCTGAACCATTCCCTGGACTGGATCTCTACCCCCATGTCATGTATCTAGAGACATACAGATAGTTGTGTCATTAATTATAGATTGTATAGGCATAGGACAGACTTCAGATCTGTTCTATGGCCATTCCTGGGGCTTAAACCAAAGCCTCAGGGAGAGACCAAAACCTCTCCGGGAGTTTTATCTTTGTCACAAATCTTGAACTGGATGTTAACAATGCTCCCTAAAAGGCCATCACCTTGTTTCGGCTACTGCTCCCTGATTTTGAAAACACTCTGGGTGAAGTGGGAAACGGCTGGACCACAGGAAGTATTGAGCGGTGAGGGTATTAAGCACAAGTCTGCTCAACTCTCCTGTGTTCTTAATCTCCAAGGTTAGGTTGTTGTAAAAATTCTTAACCACAGGAGCTTTATAGCAAAATAAAAATGAATAGTAACCAATTTCATCAACATGAAGCTCTTCAAATTTACCTCTGATCTATATACATGCACCAGTGATTAAACTGTTAAGAGGTGTGAATGCACAATTTTTCATTTAATATTTTTCCTAAGATTCTTATTCCAATTTATTTGTATCAACATTATACTCACCTTGACATTCATATAATTATATTACACTCATCCTTGATGTTCATAGATTTCATATACTGTGATTTTATTGATAGGTCATGTTGTTTGTAGTAATTATTTTCTTATTGTGTGTTTATTGTGTTTTATTTCCAATTATCAGGGTTCTTGGCTTTAAAACAAAAGCTTTGAAATGATCATTTGACCTAAAGCTACGAGCTGAGAGTTCGTTAACAGCTTAGTCTTACTGGGGAAGGGACTTACAAACCTACACATTTATTCTAAGCTAGATTCCTGTTAAGAAGCAGTTCAGAAGTTTTATTTTCCAATTTAGTATTAGTACCTGTCTATACAATATACACATTTTACAACTTGTGATTATTCTGTACATACAATTTATACTTTTTTTTTTCATTTCACATCAAACTACTTGTGGGATTTTAAAGTTATTATTTTAAGTGGTGAGTAATATAGTGAAAAGTTGTTGCAAATAAAGTTGTGGTCTGCATTTCTGTCTATGTAATTTTAAAATTCAGTTGCATTATTTCCTAGAGACAAGATCCAAAGGTAATATATTTATGACACTTAAACATATTGCCATGTGCTTTTCAATATACTATGATACCAGCTAAGTATGAGTTTATCAGTTTTTATACAACTTGACAGTACTGGATGCTACCATCAAAACAGTTCCTGGGATTAGTATATTACATGAAGATGGTAACTCTGCTCAATATTTAAAAATGGAAATTGCCACTGTTGTTTAGTGAATTAAATGTCCTGTTTCTCTTTAAAAAAAAAAAAAAAACTTTTATTCACTTTGAATAATTTTAAAAGAACAGATAATTTTTTTTTTGTAAAACTTAGCTTGATAATGGTAATGCAATTTAAAAAAATAAGATACCATTAGATAAATGTCCACGGTGTAATGGGTATCTTCATGTTGTTTTTATTCAGCTTGTAGGCTTGTGGAGGAGTTAAGGCCTCCGAACGAACACTAGAGAGTGCTGGTGTCTACCGAATGGCTCTGCCCTGTCCTCCCACTCATTTTTTTTCTTAACATTGTTTCAGGGAAACTGGCTGAGGAACCAATGCTGGTGGCCTAGTAAATGCTGCTTCATTTGCTCCCTGGCATGATAATCTCAGTTGATCCCAAACGCAAAAGGATGTTTACTCCTGGGGGACTAGTGTGCCTTTTGCTTTTCTTCTGGTAATGCTCTACTTGAGTGCTTTAAGAACAAAGTTACCAAAAGAGTTTTCAACAGAGATATGCTGATGCTCAAAGGAAACCCCCAGGTAGGGTTAACTCAAATGAAACTTCTGCAGAGAGATTTGTGCTACAAAACCAAACAGCAAGGATTGCTCAGATGCACAGGAGCTGACCAGACCTTGTCTTTTGGAATTCTTAATTGTTACCTTGTATTGAATGAGGACTGGACCAGGAGGGAACAACAACAACAAAAAGGCCAAGAAGGCAATGAAGAAATAGTCACATGGGCTCCTGGGAGTTATTGATGGAAAGCTAGAGAAAAGGAGGAAATAGCCACCAGAGCCAGGTTGATCATCAAACAGGAAGAGGCAGCCCTTAATTATTTTGCTTCTATCAAAATAATTAAAACGTTTCTCCTAGGTAGCCACTTTCTCTTAGCTCTGAAGATGTGATGTCATTAGCCCTGAGGGCAGCTCTGTGAGAATAACTTCCCTGGTGCCACCTGGTTTCTTGAGCATAAAATCAAGGTGAGGGCAGCTAAGGGCAGCATGGCTGGAAGAAGCAGGGCCATCTTTCTGTCTCATGGAGTACATGACTGTGATTGTGTGGGTGTCTTCCTGGGGCTGTCGTCTGTGGGCTGTTAAGAATAAAGCCTAATAACACCACCTTCCCATGAACCCACGCCTTCTCCAGAGCTTGCTTCCTTCAGAGTTCTGTCTCAGTTTCTCTTGGATTTATATTTGAATTCCCCTACATTAAAAACAAACAAAACCCCTTAAGTCACTCTTCTTCCCTCCACCTCCCACACCCTGGAGCAAATTTCCTCTCTTTATCTTTCTTTCCAACATCAAGAATGATGGATCTTTATTTATAACAGTAAGAGATTCAGAATAACCCTGCCTTTCCTGGCTGTTTAGGCAAAAGTTGAACTATTACTCAATAATTAAAAACAGCATTTGAAAACTATTTAATTACATAGAAAATTCTCCAGATGTAATTTAAATGAAACAATCAGGAATAAACCTGCATATAAAAGCATGATTCCAATTTTAAAGTAGAAATCTCTGTAATGTATGCATAGAAAATTATCAGGAGGGAACTATCCCAAGGTGTGAATAGTGTTTATCTCTGGGGTGGGAGTATGGAAACTTCATCTTTCCTTTATACGTCTGTAAACGCATTTTTTACACTGAATTGGTATTACTTTTTATAATTAGAAAAAAGGTATATTTTATTACTTATTTGTCTTGTTCTTTTGCACTTCCTCTGATTACCTCCTTAACTGATCTTTGCATTTTCCCCTCCAGCCCCTGGTCTCTCCTGAAGTTGTTCTTTCCAGAGTCCCAAAGATCATCTGCTTACTTAATTTAGTGCTTTTTTCTTAACTTCAACATCTTGAAGATCACTTCTACCTTTCTCATCATCTAGATGTTTTCAGCTGGGTGCCTACCAGGACCTTAATCTCAAAAATATCCAACATGAAACAAATATTCTTTATTTACCTGTATCAGTCCCTCTCCACTGTCCTTCCTCAACCTAAATCTCTTTATCATTATAAAATTTCTGATGATGACATTACCTTGCTTCCATAGACCTGGACTTGAGATAGCAGGTTTAGTCTGACTCCATCCTCTTCCTGGTTCTCTCCCCTTTCTCCGTCCACCCAATTGCTGAATTCTCAAAATTCTTCTCTTCCTTCCTCCTTCCCTCCTTCCCTCCCTCCCTCTTTCTCTCTCCCTTTCTTTCTTCCTTCCTTTCTTCCTTTCTTTCTTTCTTTCTTTCTTTTTCTTTCTTTCTTTCTTTCTTTCTTTCTTTCTTTCTTTCTTTCCTTTCTTTCTTTCTTTCTCTTTCTTTTCTTTCCTTCCTTCCTTTCTTCCTTCCTTCCTTCCTTCCTTCCTTCCTTCCTTCCTTCCTTCCTTCCTTCCTTCCTTCCTTCCTTGTTCTCATTGTGCCTTGTCTAGTTCAGGTTCTTCCTGTCTGATACCAGGTCACTTTGATAGTATCCTAACAATTTGCTTTGTCTCTAGTTTCTGCTGTGCACCAATCAATCAGTCCACTGACAGGACCACAGCCCGGCTCTGAGCAGGTCTCTGCTCTGCACAAAGGTTTCCATGAGATCCTCATGGTCTTTCAAACCTTAAACTTATTTTCTTAGGTTTTCTTAGGCCTAAGAAGCTATCCTTTTCATTTTTATTTCCTGCTATCCCAATCCAAACCCTGCTTCAGTCAGCCTAACCAGGCTATACACCTTTACCCAAACCTGCTGCACCAAAAACTTGCTTTCTTGTGTCATTCAGAGAATCACTGATTCAGAAGGGACTAGCCTTAACATCTCTAATACCTTCCTTCTGTTATTATTTATCGTCCAATCTCTTTTGAAAAAAACTCCTGCTTGCTTATGACCCTTTAAAATTTGGCACCCAGTACTGATTTCAGTGTTCTGAGTTGAACTAGCCCTCAGCTGGGAAGGGGGTTATTGATGAGCAGTTGATGCTGGAAAGTGAGGTTGACTATTCGCAGCTAACTCTTTGCATATGGTGCTGGAGAGGTTCTCTTGGAAAAGGGTATGTGACTCTGACTCCCACTATAGTCCAAGGACATACAAACATGTCTAATAGACTGAGGTGTCTCAGACAATGAGAATGGAGACCCTCAGAGGAACTCACTGTAAGAACAAGAAGAGATGAGCTGCAAGTGACCCTTAGTATCAGGGCCAGGGGCTGGAGAGGTAAAAAAGACTGAGTAGGGAACCCATCCTGGTAGCCACACTAGTGTAGGTGGGTGGGTGGAGATGGGTGTGATGGAAATTTCCTTTGCAATTAGTACTGAAGCCATTGGTTATAGAGTCTGGCTTCTTGAGCTAAGTATGTTTCTTTTCTCATGCTAAGAAGTGAGAAGAAATTTGGAGTGAATTGTGGACAATTATAAACACTCCTGGAGACTGTTGGAAATATCTAGGGTAAGGAATCCTAGGAATAGGTTGGGCTTCCTGTGAGGCAAACATGTGGAAATGAAGAACATCAAGATATGGAGTAGTATTTGTAAAGTGGTCCCTATTTGCACTCACAGGCTGGTGAAGCCTGGAATACCAGTTGCATAAGTATGGCCTTCCCCTGTAGATTGTAACCTCTGTGAGGTCAAAATGATGCCTGTCTTTTAATTGTAGTAAACCCAGTGCCTGACTCTCTAGGAAGTATATCGAAATTTGATGAATGAATAAATATATAAGAAGTTTGATCTACGTACAATAGAAAGTATGATCACCTTTATTTTAGAATCTGTATGTCTATTAATGTAGTCCAAGACCATAATGGTGTTTGTGGGTGCCACGTTGCATTTGCAGCTGACCATCTTGCTGTAGACTGGTGGTTCTCAGATTGGGGTGTACTTTCTGAATTACTTGTGACATTTAAAAAGCATACAGATATCTGGGCTTACTGAATCAGAATCCTCCAAGTCAGGGGTTATGGCCCAGGTTTGTATATTCCACCAAGTTCCTCTGGTTAAACCTCTGCCATGGCCTGAAGCACCTATATAGTTTTCATAAGCTTTGTTGCTACATCATATTTCCTTACTATGTTTTTGCAGTTAAATATTTAGACTCCTGCTGAATTTTATGTTGTCAGTTTTGGCTCATTGTTCTTGCTTATCAACATCTTTTTGATCATTGACTATATTAGCTATTTTCCCCTAGATTTGTGTCACATGCAAATTAGATAAACTTGACTTCTTTTTCTTCATGAGAGTTGTTGAAAAACATGTCGAACATAAAAGGATTAGGGTTGAAATGGATTCACACCCAGAAATAAGTGAGCTTAGACTTTTTTATCAACAATTTTTTCCCTTCATAAATTTACTTTAGAGAGAAATAACAGTGAGGAGATTTGATTTGTATTTTCGGCTCTGCAAATAAGTATCTCTGTGACCTTGGGCAAGTCATTTGTTCTTCCTGGGCTTAACTTTCTTTATGAGGAAAACTATAGGGAGGAGAGATTAGTGCTCTGGGCTGACCTGAGTCGACTTCTTCTGTGTTTTTCTCTCTTAACCTGCCCCCAGTTCCAGTCATTCTTTCTGGAAGCTCATCCTGACATGGCCCTTGTCACCACCCCTGGCCTCTCATCGTAGGCAGATCAGCTGCTGCATCTGACCAGCCTGGAAAAGAGAAATTTTCAAAAGAACTTTTCTCATAGATAAAAACAACCTGGGGAAAAGCAAGGAAACCATAAAGGCAGAGAAATGGGGAATGTTACTCACTCATCAAGGATTAGTTGGGTTTCTATGATATGTCAGTCACTGTTCTGGGTCCTGAGGATATAGCAGTGAAACAAAATATTTGTCCTGATGAAGTTCACAGTCTGTCATGGTGGAGACAGATAAGAAAGAAACATAATCGGATACACTAGGTGGTGAATATGCTTCGGAGAAAAATAAAGTCTGATAAAGGGGACAGGGAGTGTGGATGGGTGGTTGCAATTTCATGTAGGATGTTAAAGGAAGGCTTCTTTAATAAGCTGTTGTGTAAGCAGAAGTCTGGAAGACGTGAAGGAGTGCTGGGGGAGAACAAAGGCCTTGAGGAGGGCACGTGCCCGTGAGGTCTAGTAACAGCGAGCAGGCGTGGGAAGGGGAGGCTTTACCTGGTGGGAGATGAGTGGAACAGGTGGCAGAGGCCCAGATTGCTAGGCCTTATATTCCACGGTAAAGACAATGGATTTAAATGAGAAGCCATTGGAACTGTGAATAGAGAAATAACATCATCTGACTTAAGGTTTTAAAGGATCATTCTGGCTGCTGTGCAGTGAATAGACTCTATTGGGGCAAGTGTGGAAGAAGGGAGACCAGGTGGATCAGGGAGGGGTGACCAGGTGGTTAAAGTGTTCAGATTGGGAATGTTAGGGAACTTGGAAAGTCAGCCAGCAGGATGTGCTGGTGGTTGGATGTAGAGTGTATGTGTGTGTGTGTGTGTGTGCGCGCGCGCGCACGTGCGTGTGTGCACGTGCACACACATGCACACGCATGAGAGAGAGAGAGAGAGAGAGAGAGAAGTGTTAAGTTGAGGGAGAGACTCCACAAATTTTTTTTGAGACTCCATGATTTTTCAGTCGAGCAACCAGAATGACCGGGTTGCCATCTGTTGAAACGAGGAGGCTTGGGAGTGGTGAACGTGAATTCGATTTTGGGTATATTAAGTTTGAGATGACTTTCACTGTCTGAATGCGTCGAGTTGGTATGAAAATGTGAAATCACTATGGCTATGTTGAGGAGGATCGTTATCGTGAAGAGGGGTACTTTAAAGCTAAACTTACATGTCTCCATAACTTCAAGCCCTGAAATTTGTCCTTGGCCCTGCATATTTTTTTGTGTCCCTTTCATTTTCCATAAATATCCTTATTTACTACTTTCTAAAGCTGGTTTCCTTTTGGAAAAGTCTGACTTTCTTCGGCTGCGATTTTTAAGATCTAGCCTCTATCACAAGTATTACAGGCATAGGCTGGGCCAATCTGTCAGGTGATGGAAGACTTCTGAGCTTTTTCATTTCAAAACCGGAGTCTTTGCCTGCCTGCTAAGTTCTTGTTTTTCTTAGAAGGTTACTGCTATTGCTATCTCATTTGCAGAGTGGAGATGACTAAGATACTGTGGGCCTGGGTATCTTTCCAGAAGTAACCACTTCCCCAGGTTCCCTGTGGTGACTCAGAAAAGTGTCCCCTTGTCTCTCCACCCCCTTTTATTGCTCATAAGAATCTGAACACTGCAGGTTTCCAGGAAAACTACTTTAAACAGTGACAATGTCTTAATAAGAAAAGATTTCTCACCTTCATATTTCTTTCTATAGATTAGAGGATGTATTATTATTAAGATACATAATATCTTAAGATTCTGAGTAGTGAGGGTCATATAATAACACAAATATTTAAGAAAAAATAAAAAGAAAAGGGAAAAGTAGGAGACATTATTTCATACCTTGATTCTAAGGAGAATTCTTTAGTTAGAAATGTAAGATACTTACTTTAGATGATGCCTAAAACACCAACTAAACCTTTTCTCTGTCTGAGGTCATAACATTTTGCCCCCACCTCTTTACAATTTTATCCCTTTTATTTCTGTGAAGGAGTTAATGAAGTTAATTGCTTAAGGATGGGCTTGCTGACAAGGAAGAATAAAGACAGGAAGCCAATGACAACAGGGAGTTTAAAAAACTGTTAGTAGCAAATTATCAATGAACTCTGTAGACCTTCAGATCAAACAGATTAGAGTGGAACTGCTTTGTCTCTGGCTCCTACCATGCCCCTCTACTCCTGGTTCCCACCTTGTTCTTTACCCTCCTCAAACCATTCTAACTCTAGAGTTTTTATAATAGCTGTTAGCATTTTCCTCACAGACCTCCAGAGAAAAGAGCTCTATGTTCTCTAGTTGATTATAAAAGGCAAGAGACCTCTGGGTAATTGAGAGCCAGGTAGAGGAGGACCGGGGCTAATGCTATTGATTTAATATTTGTAGACCCCAAACCATGCTTTGCTTGTATCAACTTGAGAATCTGAGATTCCATTCACTTTGCAACTCAGAAGAAGGCGGAGCAAGGTTGTTTAAGCAACAGAAGGAAGCAGAGGAAGTGTATGCCCTGTACCCATGACCTTTGTAGAAGGCCTTGACTTTTTCTTCCCTTAATTCCAGAGTTTCCTGTCTTCACACTCACCGACTCAGACTCATCATTTTAGTTGGTTTTACTATGAGAGCACACATTCCTTCCAGACGGTTGTTTGAGACTCAGATAGACACAGTGCCTGGCAGTGATGGTTTTGTCTCTTAAGCGGCGACAAGCATGATGGACTATGACTCGTTCTAAGAGTTTCGATCATCTGCACCAGCCAGTCAGCTCATCCATTATCTGTGGTTTGTCTCATTCCTCCTAAGCCTGTTAGCTCATCTCTCTTTGCCGAGTTGACTTTCGGTTTTCTTCCTTTGTTTGAGCTCCTGAGACTGTCTGCCACATTACCTTCTTATGTGGCCATTGTCCCATACGGTGCCATTTACAGATACTATTAACATGCCATTTACACTCTCCTGGATCACTAATAAAAATGTTAAATGAGTCAGAGCCTGACACCGTGCTTTTGCCATCTGCAGCATGATGACATTTGTTATTACCACAAGCATATGGCCTTTTAAGGCAGAATTGAGACCCTACATTCTTAGCAGTCCAAACTTGACCCTTTCAAACTTGACTTTCAGCAGTTGCAGTAATAAACATCTCCATTAACCATAATCATTAGCTGTATTCGCCCACAGTAGTGGCCTAGGTAGCACTGAAGGTGATGAACAGGGTGGGGAGTAGAAAGCAAAACGGGGCGAGGGGCTCTGAGCTGATGTTGTCAAATCTGAGATTCAGTGAGCTCAGTTCTCTGGGTCCTTGGAGTTTGCAAACACATATCAGTGACACGTTGTCACTGGGGATCAGGTTGGGGAAAGGAGTGTTGACACAAGGTCAACACTCTGCTGTGTCATTTGGGATGCAAAACAGATTCTTTTTGGTTTGAATTATTGGCTGCCCTGTCTACTGTGATAAAATTGACATTATTATCTTAGTTCCTTGGCTGAATTATTAAATGCTAATTTATACATATTTTATTTTCCGAGTGTTGTGGTTTGACTTTTCTTCTTTTTAGGAACCATTCTGGTTAAAGAATTTGAAATCTTGAAATTCACTACTTTTCTCATTTATTGGCTTGGACTATATGTCTTGATAGGAAATTTTTTGTTTTGTTTTTTGTTTTTTCCCTGGAAAATTGAACTTATTCCTCTCTGTGTGTGTTTAACTCTGGACTATACACATTGGTAGAACACAATCTTATAAGTTTCATGTATCTTCCAAATTTTGGGGTGAGTTATTCTTTTTTCTATAGAGGTTTGAGTGAGCCTTCAGTTTTCTTTATAGAAATAATTTTACTTTTTTGTTATAGTTGGCATACAACATTATATTACTTTAAGGTGTACAACATAGCGATTAGACATCTATATAACTTACAAAGTGATCACCCCAATAAATCTAGTGCCATACCTAGCTATTACAATACTATTGGCTATATTCCTTATGCTATTTGCATGACTATTAGTAATACCAATTTGTACTTTTTAATTCCCTCCCCCTTTTTCACCAGTCCCCTCTACCCCCTCCCATCTGGTAACCCTCAAAATGGTTTTCATATTTCTGAGTTTGTTTCTGTTTGTTTGTTTATTTTGTTCTTTAGATTCCACATATCCATGCAATCATGGCATTTATCCTCCTCTATTGTACTTACTTCACTCAGTATAACACCTTCGAGGTCCATCATACAATATCTTCCCATCCCTCACTTTAGTTTTGAGTGTATTTTAATCTGAAGTAAATCTCTTGTAGGCAGCATATGTAAGGTCCTTGTTTTCTCATCCATTCAGTCACCCTCTCTATTGATTGGAGCACTTAATTCTTTTCATTTGCAGTACTTGTTAATAGATATGTTGTTATTGCTATTTTTATTCATATTTTGCTACCTATTTTTTTTTTTAAAGAAGTCCCTCCAATATTTTCTGTAACACTGGCTTGGTGATGATGAACTCCTTTAGTTTTTTTCTTGTCTGGGAAGCTCTTTATTTGTCCTTCAACTCTAAATGATAGCTTTGCTGGATAAAGTAATCTTGGTTGCAAATCTTGGGTTAAAGAATTTGAAATCTTGAAATTCACTACTTTTCTCATTTATTGGCTTGACTATATGTCTTGATAGGAAATTTTGTTTTTGTTTTTTGTTTTTTCCCCTGGAAAATTGAACTTATTCTCTCTGTGTGTGTTTAACTCTGGACTGTACATATTGGTAGAACACAATCTTATAATTTCATGTATTTTCAAATTTTGTGCCAAGTCCTCCTGTCCTGCAGTTTCTTTTGAGAAATCAGTTGCCTGTCTTGTGGGAGCTCCCTTGTAGGTAACTAACTGGTTTTCTCTTGTTGCTTTTAAGATTCTCTTTTTGTATTTAACCTTTGGCATTTTAATTATCATGTGTTTTGGTGTGGGCATCTTGGTTCATCTTGTTTGAGACTCTCTGAGTTGTATGTCTATTTTCTTCACCAAATTAGGGAAGTTTCCCATCATTATTTCTTCAAATAAGTTTTAAACTTCTTGCTCTTCTTGTCCTTCTGGTATCCCTAGGGTAAGAATATTGTTACTTTCGATATTATCCCATAGGCTCCTTATATTATCTTCATTATTTTGGATTTTTTTTCTTCTTGCTGTTCTGATTGGGTGTCCTCCATTACTCCATCTTCTATATCAGTGATTTGATCCTCTGCTTCCTCTACTTTTGATTCCCTCTAATATACTCTTCATCTCAGATATTGTATTCTTCATTTCTGACTGGTTCCCTTTTATAATTTCCATCTCTGTTTTTTTTTTTTATCTCTTTGTTAAAGTTCTCACTGAGTTCATCCACTCTTCTCCTAAATTTCTTGAGCATCCTTATAACCAGTGTTTTGAACTCTGCATCTGGTATGTTGCTTATCTTCCATTTTGATAAGTTCTTTTTTTGAAGCTTTGTTCTGTTCTTTCAGGTGGAATATGTTTCTTTGCCATTTTAGCTGCCTCCTTGTGTCTGTTTCTATGTAGGTAGAGATCCTAAGTCTCCCAGTCTTAGTAGAGTGATTTTAAATAGTAGATGTGATGTGAGGCCCCTTGGCACAGACCTGAGAGGAGTCCAGCTGCAAGGCAAATTCACCCACAGCCTATGTACCTGGTGGGCCATCTGATATGATAGTCACCAAGCAATCTACATATGGCTGTCATCAGCTGGTCTTATAGGTACCTCAAGGGGTCAAATCTGAAACCGAGGCTGGCTGCCACTAGCACAGGGTTTGAGGCTGTTCGGCAAGAGGTACAGGGCACACCAAGGGCAGATGCTGCTTATTTGGGTTTTGTGAGCCCTCAAGAGATTTTTTTGAAAGTTTGCAGCAGGAGCCAAGACAGCCCATTTGCATGGAATAAACTAGTGGAAGCGGTTTGGGTGGGCCAAAAATTTGGGAGAGGTGGAGTCTCAGGGAGTCCCCTAGGCGGAGCAACCTGCCTTACCCCGGTTGATAGCAGCTGCATCCGCAAAGGAACAATGGCTCCTGCCTGGACCTCTGTCTGGGAGAAAACTGCTCCTTCAGCCCTCACTCTGAAGCCTGACAGCTCAGCGCGTCCCTGTATGTCCCTGGTGACCCTCAAGCAGCTGCCCCAGCACTGAAAATCAGAGCAAGTGAGTTCGTCAGTGAGTACGGCCAGGCCTGGGCACTTTAAGAGGGAGGTCTCCACTTCCAGCAGGCCGCCCCCCTCCACCCTGCCCACTCAGCCTCACCTCTGCTGTTTTTCACGGTCAGAAGTTTTTGGGACTTCTCTTCCCAGCACTGGAACCCTGAGCTGGGGAGCCCAGGGTGTGGCTGGGACTCCTCGCTCCTCAGGTGGGGGAGGGGGCGCTGCAGCCAGGACAGCCTATTCTCGATGGGCGCTGGGGTTTGTGAGGCTGGGCTGTTTTGCGTCTCTGCGCCACCTACTGTTTTGAGGTGACTTGTTATTTGAGGTGACCTAGTTGTAGGGCTTCTGTTCAGCCAGACCTCTGGCAACTCTGGACTGGTTGCTCTGTAGTTTGGTTATAATTTTGATGCGGTCGCTAGAGGAGGCATGTTCAGCCTTTACCTGCTATGCCATCTTGAGCTCTCCTCCATCAGTATTCAATTTTTAAACTCGTGAGTAACACCGTTTTTAGCATAATCACTTTGACATGCTATTGGCATGTCCCAACTCTGTTAGAATATGGATTATTCATGGTGAAAAGGAGAAATCCTATACAGAAGGATAAAAAAGTGTATCTTTATTGGTGTTCCACCAAAAAGTATCCAGACTTCAATATTTTCCTTAGGTAATTGGCATCTAGTGTCCTTACTATTCCAAAAAAGGCTTTTAAAAATTTATTTATTTATTTTATTTATTATTTATTTATTTATTTATTTAGGCAACCCTTGGTTGACCTCACAGATTGCAAGGACCTTGTCAGTTTACAATCCCTTATTTTTTTGGCCTACAGCGCTTGGTCTTTCTAGGTGGTCTCCTGTCCAAGTACTAACCAGGCCCGACCCTGCTTAGAGCTTCTGAGATCAGACGGGCTCAAGCTTGTTCAGGGTAGCATGGTTGTAGACCAAAAAAAAAGCTTTTCAAAATTTGGCACTAGCTATCATCAAAAATCATATTTGATCAGGGAGACTTCAAACTCAATTATATTTACCCAGAGCTGAAGTTTTATATCTTGTCTAAGTGAGGTAATTCTGGAGGTTAGAAGTCTGAGATCAAGATTTTGGAAGAACTGGTTTCTTCTGAGGCCTCTCTCCTTGGCTTGTAGATGGCCATCTTCCCCCTACGTCTTCACATGGTCTTCATGATGTGTGTACCTGAGTGAACCTTCAGATGTCCATGCTGCTGTTGTTATCTCTCCAGAGAATTGACATTTCTCTTTTAAATTTCTTAGTTTGATTTCTACACTTTTAATATTCTCCAGGATGGACTATGATTGTTCTCTTGTTTTTGACTACAGAAGGGAATGAGACATGGACATACATGGCATAAATGTGAGGGGCTAAATAATAAGTGACATCATGCTGGTGCCAATGGCTATGGCAGGAATCCAATCTTTGCCAGGAGATAAGACAAACCACTGTTGTCTCAGAGAGTGTTGCAGTGAAAAGGAGTAGCCAGAGAAATTCTGTAATCAAGGATTCATTTATTTGGAGCTTCATAACTTGGAATATATGTGTTGGGAATCTGGACTCAGATAAAGAGAGTTTTAGAATAAACAGCCGTACATATCATTTCTTGGAACAGTTTCCTGGAAAAAGGCAGTAATGCATACAAGAAGAGGGTGAAGAAGGAATCTTTATGAACTTTCAACCATTTATTTAACTGATTGATCGTGCCAGGTGCTGAATTAAATGCTCTACTTGCATTAATAATAGTAATTATGATGATCTCAATAATTATTGAGAATAATAATTCTCAATAATCCTCCATCAACCAAGTTAGTTTGGAGAGGTTAAGTAATGAAAGCTTTCCAAGGTCACACAGCTTATAAGTGAAAGAGCTAGAACATCGTTCTATCTGATCCCAAAGTCTGGCCCCTATCGATTGTTCTAAATGGTAGAGATACAAACATGAAGCAAGTGGTGCCTGCCCGCAAGGATCTCAGAACAGAATAAGAAGGAGGTGGAATTCATGTAAGCAAATTTAAAAAATGGTGTGATAAGCTTATGATAGAAGCATGCACAGGGTTCATTGGGGTACAAAGAAGAGTGTGTTTGATTCTATGCAATAGGAGTATTGAGTCAAGATAGAAGGAAGTGGCAATGATCTGAGTCTTGAAAGGTAAGCTGGCCAGAAGACCCCTCAGACCAACTTTCTACACTTTTCTTTGGCTCCTGAATCATTAGCAATTCTGGATTCAATATGACTTTCAGGAGCGTGCCTTTAATTCAACAAGTATCTATCTATTGAAATCTGTTACATGAAAGCTCCTTGTTAGAAGTCAAGCAGAAATACAAACAAACAAAAAGAAATACAAACAAAATGTAAGACATGGTCTCAACTCTGCAATAGATAAGGAGAATAAGGGGTGCAGCATGCAGTGCTCAAGCAATTTAGAGCAGATGGAGATAGATGGGTGTGGGTGCGTATCTCATGGAAATCTCCATGGAGAAGGCAGCCTCGGGGGGTCCTGGAGCAAGGAAGGGCTGGAATTGGTGGGAGCAGCATGAGCAAAGGCTTGGGGTTGTGACTGGATGCTATATTCAGAGGAGAGGTGAGATTGTCTGAAGCAGAGAATTCTGATATCATTAATAGGGAGATACCAATGTGAATAGGAGGGGTGGAGCCCACTTCTAGAAATTCTTTCCTAAAGTCAGGCTGAGGACATTGCCCGTTCTGACACCATGTTGCCCTCTGGCCACCTTGCTACTGAAGAGTTCACTGCCCTGTGGCTCTCTCCCACCTCCCCTGACTCAGCCTGATGTTGACTGGCCTCCTTTACCCCTCCCACTGCTGGGGGCGGACAAGCAGCTCTCTGCTACTCAGGTTGTCTTGTCACTGTCTTCTTAGCTTCAACTCTTGTAGTTGGTACATTTAAGACCATAAATCTCTTCAGTTTAGGGACTGATTTTGAAGGGTCTCCTGGCCTTAGCACAGTTCCTCCTAGCCTCAGACACTGCCTTGGGCGCTGTTGTGCCCTCTCTCACGCTGAGCACCTGCTGTGTGTGCTTTGCATTTAGTTCCTCTCTGACTATAAACATTGTAAACTTGTAAATTGCCGATGGTGGTCTCTCTGGCACCTGTGTTATAATGTAGGGTAGGGCAGGTTTTTCCTACTCGGAGGAATTGCTCTAAACACTAAATTTTTAAAAGTCACTTATCTGTAAGTTTGTGGTAGTTCTTCTTTCTTTTGAAACATAATTTAGAAGATTTCTCTATCACAGAGTTCATTATCATTATATAATAGAAGGTGTTTTCAATGACCTGTTCACCCTTCCATTCCCCAGTGGTCTCAAGTCTCCTCTATAAGTGGCTTGGAGAAGGGAGGAAGCAGAAGGCAGTAGCAGCCAGTATGTGAGATCCAGTTTTGTTTTCCTGCTGGTCCAATTTTAGACTTTCACATAATTACTAAAAACAAGTTCAGTGGCATTGTGGGCAGCATCCTGTTCTGGGCACTGTGGGCAATGCCAATGCGTATAAGTTGTTTCCATTCCTTGGTTTTTCAGCCCAAACTGGTCTTGTTCTGAGTCCAGCATTCTCAGGTACCTGGGACCATTTCTCCAGCATATCTCGGTCATTTGGATCCCTGGATGTAGGGCCTATGGGGAGCCATTCTGCCCTCTGTTCCCTCTGCCCCTTAACCTGGTGTCCTTAGGAGTGAGAAGATAAGAGAAGACCTGCCATGTCACATTTGAAAACTGGCTTTTCCCTTGCTCTAGGGAACCAACCGGCAATAGGAGAACAATAGGTATGAGCTGAGATGGGCGACCAAGCATGAACGGCAGTCGGCGAAATATTAAGTATGGCCGTTACTGGAAACGTTTTCAGTGAGCTATGATAATGTTAAAAAATGGCCTTAGCTTTTCAAAAAAAATTATTTCTGTATTTACTGGGTGTGCTATTTTTTTTTTTTAATTAGAAAAGTAATATATGAATAACAGTTTAATGCTGCTCCCTGCAGGGCTAATTCATTACAGTGCTATTTGTCTCTGGAACATTTTTCTAAAATAAATGTGTATGTATGTAAAATAATCAATTATAGAGAACATAATATAATATATATTTTTTATAAAAATCCCATTCTCTGAGCGTTATTAAACCATAGAAGCAACATTTAAGCTTCAAAAGAAGCCAAAAAAACTATAACTTTGAATCAACCTTCTATAAAATTAGAAAAATTAGGGGTATCAGTTCTAATTTATGGGAAGCCTTGATAGGATATATTTTATTGAGTGAAGTACTTTGAAAATTTAAGTGTAGGTTGCTCTATTGCATCTCTCAGCAAGGTAAACTAAGGAAGGTTAGAGTATCTTACATTTTTAAACCACAGAGTACGGTAAACAAAAGCCTGTTACATATAGTAGCCCCTCTTATCTGTGGGGGTATGTTCCAAGATGACCCCCCAGTGGATGCCTGAAACCATGCATAATGCAAAACCCTTTACATATTGTTTTTTTTTCTGTATATACATACCTATGATAAAGTTTGATTTATAAATTAGGCACAGTTAAGAGATGAACAATAATAACTAATAGAACAATTATAATAACATACCGTAACAAAAGTGTTGTCACCTCTCTCGCTTAAAATATCTTATTGGACTGTATTCACCTTTTCACTTCAAAGAAGTGCTTTGCCACTTTTCTCTGGCGTATCTGAATTGTCAGCATCACTGCTCTTGCAGTTCGGGGCCATTATTAAGTAAAATAAGGAGTCATGAACACAAGTACTGCAATACTATGACAGTTAATCTGATGTCCAAGACAGCTACTAAGTGACTAAGGGGACTGGAGAGTCCGCAGAGTGGAGACGCTGGACAAAGGGCTGAGTCGCGATCTGGTCGGGATGGAGTGGGATGGAGGGTTGGTGTGAGGTTTCATTACACTACTCAGAACGGTGTGCAATTTAAAACTTATCAACTGTTTATTTCTGAAAATTTTCGTTTACTCTTTTCAGATCACAGTTGATCACAGGTAACTGAAACCTTGGAAAGTGAAACTGTGGATAGGAGGGGGCTGCTGGAGGGGGCAAAGTTCCTTTTAAAATTTAAATCTACGTATGCTTTGTTTCTTATCATTGTAGTTCCTTTCAGTTCCTTTCTTCATGTTTGCTAACAAACAAGAAGTAGCAAAATGCTTTCTAAGTTATTCTGTTTTTTAACTATATAAGTTCTAATTTTACTTCCTGGAAGAGCACTGGTTTAACTGGAAAGCTGATGATAACCAAAAATGTTGAAAAATGTGTTTGTTGTAGGAAACTGTAGTTGTTTACTTAATCTATAAACTGTTTATATAAAAAATTGATTTGACTTATTTAAGCTGCACATGAACTCCTAGTACTATGTTAATTAATTCGCCACTCTCATAAATGAATCTGCCGGCTTTATGTTAATTGACTTTCCACTAGATATACTGTGTGCATTCCCTTGTTCGTCAGAAAGCAACCAATTCTAATCTAGTTTTCTCCCTGTCGGCCTGTTTGAAATAATGAGTGCCTCTTACGGATTTTGATCCTAACATAGTACAGAGTATCATCCTTCCATAGTATACACTCAGTCAATGAGAGCTAACTCTTTAAACTCGACTTTCTTCTCTACGTATCTCTACGTTCATATTTTATGCCAGTGGTCACTAATGTCACATGCTGCAAATATTTTCAGTAGTGACGGCTCTATTCCTTTATCCTGCATCGAGTGCATTTTGCAATGTGTGTTGTTTACTGTGGTCTCTCTTTGTGCCAGTTATTTTGTATTCTGGTGAATTATCTTGATCATAATAGTTGTCAAAGTTTGTGTGAGTGATGGTACTGGCCTACTGTGAACCAGAAGAGGATCATGGGGGATGTTAAAGGTTTGAGTTCCGGGGCGCCTAGAGTTGATCCAAGCACATGTGAAGAAGAGAGGGTAAAGTTCAGTGAGCAGTTAGGAAGTGGACTTCCTTGGACATTATGAATGACATCATAAAAATAATTGCAACTTTGGAATTATTGGTGCATCACTAAAGGAGGTCAGGAGAAACTGGCTGGGTCAGAGAAAGGCTTGTTTTGACTTGAGAAGATTTGAAGGCACAACTGTAATTGCTGGTGAACGATTCTGAGGACACATCTTCACCTAGGTGATGCCACAACAACCTTGTGAGCTTTGAAGGAATCAATGTTTCAAATTCCAGGAGTGTGTTCCCCTCCCCGCTATCTCTATCAAGTGAAAGACATATTCACGTTATTGCACACGGTAGAAAAACTAACTGTGCAGAGGTGAAAAACGAAGAGACAGATCTCCGTCCTCTCTTTTTCAGTTTCATTCTTTAGGGGTGACTACTGTCAACCATTTCAGAAATTTTTAATACACATGTCTGTTTATAGGTGAATTTAAGTGGTGGCACACTTCAGGCCATACCAGGTGGCAGAAATATAATTAATATATATTTTTCTTTAACAAATTAATTCTATTATTAAATTGCTATTGGTAGGTATGGCCTTAAACATAGACATTTCAGGATTTATCTCTTCCCTCTCCTAGAGTTGTAACTAAGCTTGGAGGGTTTGGTGGATGGAGAGGGTGGAAAGCCAGTATGTACAGTATGTATGGTGGATGAAACATGTATCATCGGTGTAAGCTGCCACTCTGGCTTCTTAGAGTTCTGGATCCTGTTCAGTGTGCAGTCACTGGTCCATACAGATAGCTGTGGCAACCTTTCTCATTCTGGCTTCAAGGCCTCTCAGGTCTGGCTTTTCAGTTACTTCTGAGCCTTTTGGGAATGCTTCAGGAAATCTCTGATTCTTCGCATTCTTTCATGGGTATTACACAGGGGAAATGTCTCAGGGCCTTATCTCAGAAACAACCCACTCTGCTATCTCTGCTTTTCTGCCTCCATATCATAGGAGGAACTCTGGAATGCTTGCTACTTCCCTGGGTGCCCCCTACCCTGTACTGAGGCTCAGGTCTTCTCTGCTTTCAGATCTCCTAACTCCTCTGGGATTTCTATCTTGCCCTCCCTGGCTTCCATGTGGTGGGGAAGGGGAATTGGCGGGAACAGAGCTCTTTCTTAGGGCCCTGACAGCATTTAACTCACTGTCCTCAACTAGTCCAAGGAATCTTCATTTAGTCTGAGAGTGAGCAAAAAGGGATACGACTGAGCATGTGTACATTCTTCAAAACTATGGCTTGTGGCATAAAATGGTGTGCATCTCAAAAGCCCAACTTCTTAAAACTCAAAAGCCTTGGCTTTTGTATCCCTCAAAGCTATTATTTCTGCCAGGAGTATCAAAAGCCTATTTAAAAATGCAAAAGCCAGGAATTGACATCTTTGTTCTCTGTGTTTTGGCATTTCTCAGAGGCAGTACAAGCAGAGTAACAGGAAATACCAGGAACAAAGATCACGTAACTATTTAAATAGTACACCATAGTAAATGTCTATCCTTTGCAAAAATACTCATGGGGTCCATATTCACTTTCCTGCACCTAAGCTTGTTTTTTTTTTTTTTTTTTTTAATTGTACTTTTAGAGATATTTCCATATCACCGATATAGACCAAACTTATTCTTTTGAACATTTGCTTACAATGATTTTGTATGGCTGCATTGTAATTTGTTCAAATGGCATTTTCTTGTTTCTTTTTTGGTTTGTTATTATAATGAGTGCTCCAATGGGGCATCACCACCCAGGCCATTTTCCCAAGGGGATTTAACCCCACATTGAGTCCTACCCCTTTTCTCTTCCAGCATTGTTCGAGTCAACTGGTTCCTAAGGGCTTTCCCAGCACAGAAGAGAGGAATGGTGTACTGCTGGGAACATGACACCCTCTGGGCTGCCCCTGGAAGGGATTAAACCCCTTGTGTAAACAGTTTACTACAAATAGTAATGTTTTGCTTAGCAGTTCCGAGTGGGAGTATTTCTGTGCGTTAAATAGAGAAATATCTGGCTGCTTAGGATGAAGTTGGCCAGTTTTTAGCTGGGCCCCTCAGGAAGTTCACACATCTATCTGAATGCTGACCCAGGAACTGCGCCTTGGGAAAGACTCATGTAAGTGGCAGCCCCTCAAGGCATCCCATTGGATACACAGTTATGTTGAACCATCAGTGAAACATGGTGGTCACCTTCTGATGGTCTCCTCTAACACAGTCCCACTTTTAGTCAAGAGTCAAGAGAACTACCCTGTACTTGCAGTGCTCAGGATCTTTGAGTCCTTCCAGGAGGTTCTCTGGAGAAAAAAAATAGCTGGCCAAATTTAACCTCAGTATAGAGTAGATGTTCTTAATACAAAATGTAGGTAACTAATAAACTTTTTCAAATTCCAGCTGATAAAGTCAGATTCAATGGCATGAATATATAACTTTGAAACAGGCTTAACAGAATTAAAAAACTTTAAAATTCCTACAGTAGAAATGATTTCTGGGGCATACTACTGAAATTTTGGATTCTAATGGCTCTGACTCTGTAGCAAGTGGAGAGGAACTATTTTATGTTTATGTTTTTAAATTTAAAAATATTAATGTGTGCATGTAACAAACATTGATTGGATAAAAATGTTTATTGGATGTACACTGTGTGAGAGAGCTTATGTTAGGCCTACATTATCATTCATCTCACCCACTCTGCCACTAGCATGCCCACAAAATACTAATACTCCCTTTCTTTTCAGCATTTCATCTATCCTTCTCTCTTTCAAGCTGCTTGTAATATAAGTATGACAGCATTAGGCCATGAAGGAACAAAGCACACAGCCTGTTTTTTGATCTGCACTTCACACCTATCTCTTGCTTATATCAGACCCTTCTGGGAAAACATCTACCTGGAAATGGAGGAGACACATTCTTCCCCAAAAGACAAGAAGGTAGATTTTGATATCAGGGAGGTAGGGGACTTTCCCTAAAATAACAGAGATTGATGTGTGTAAAATTCTTAGTGTAGCGCCTGACCCATGATATGCACTCAGCAAATGTTGCTGTTGGATTGCTGTTCTTGTCTCCAGGTTGACATAAGTCTCACCACTGGGAAAAACTCACCTCTTTCCATCTTGTTGGCTACTCTCTTAATGAGTGAAAACTCCCAGAGGATCTTTTTCACAAGAGAAGCTATGGCAAAGCAGCTCAAAATTAAATTTAATGCAGCTGTTTTTCAGACAAATGAGATCGAAGGGAAGAAGGATAGTTTTATATAAAAGGAGATCATAGTAGGGACATGGCATATCTTCTCTCCTTCTCCTTGACCTTCTGGCTAAAAGAAAAACAGTTACTGTAATTACTTAAAGTAGCTGAACTTTAATTCACTTAGGGACCCCAATGTGTAATAGACTAAAAGAAGTGCAAGCAAATAGTTCAACCTCAAATTTGGACTCCCATCTAGATAGACTTGCTGACAAAGAGCTTCTGTCTCCAGATTTGCACACAAAAAAACTTCTCCACCTTTGGGGGTAGTCAATAAATTAACTTTCCCTTTCCACCAGTTGCTGGTGGAAGACAGGCTGAACTGCTTTTGTTTGTCAGTTCTTTCAGTTTTCACACAGAGTCTCTTAACATGACCTGAGTTGGTCCCTATTCCTATAGGTTAGATATTTAGTAGAACCGAAAGCATTTGGGAGCAAAATGTTCTCTACTCAGATAGAGGATACTGATAGCAATTAACATACCTTTATTATTTTCAACTTACCTGTGTTAGTCTGCTCTGGCTGCCATACAAAATATCAAAGACTGGGTGGCTCCAACATTTATTTTCTCATAGTTCTGGAGGCTAGAAGTTCAAGATCATGGTGCTGGCAGCATTGGTTTCTGGTAACATCTATTTTCCTGGCTTACAGATGGATGTCTTCTCACTGTGTCCTTGCATGATCTTTTTTCTGAGCACTTATGTGGCGAGAGAAGTCTCTGGTTTCTCTTCCTCTTTTCATAGGGACACTGGTTCTGTCAGGTGAAGCTTCCATCTATGACCTCATTTAATCTTAATTACCTCCTTAAAAGCCTTATGTCCAATTATAGTAACATTGGAGGTTAGGGCTTCAAAATATAAATTTAGTTCTTAATACTACCTCTGAGTTCCTAGGACACTTGTTTTCCTGCCACACAGTATATGGTGATACCATCTATTGATCTGAATAAATTGTAGAATATATATCAACTTTAATTCTGTTTGGTTGGAATTTTATTTTTTATTCCTGCATAAATAGTTTTAGAGATTAAAACAAGCAAACAATGAAATAAGAGTGAGAAAGAAATGAGGGTAAAGGAAATAACACCAAATACATGTCATAGGTTCTTGTGTAATGATTACAAGGGCATTGCAATTATATGTGTGATTCCTGGTAGCCAGAGCAAAAGTATAAATAAGATGAGTAATCATGGTCACAAAAATGTCCAGAAAATAAAAATTTACCTTCTTTCCAGGAGATTTGGAACCTGTCTTATACTAAGATGTGAGAAAAATTTCTCTGGAGGTTGCAAAAAAAGGTGAGTAGTATATAATTAGCCAGTTAACGCATTCCATGACATGCCTGCTATACAGGCAAGAAGGACTTCATAGGATTGTTTGTTTTAGCATCCTTTAATATTGTCTAGTCAGCTCTCTGAGATGTCACTGACTGAGCTAATGGAAGGCAACTCATCTTTCAGGCCATCTTCCACAAATATAATTTCTCCCAACTGAACTTTTGATGAGAATTGGGTAGGCTGGAGTTTGCCCTAGTACACTTTAGGTCTTACTGGATACAATATTAGTTAAAGATACATCTACTAATGTGATAAATGCTTAAACTCTCTTGTGTTATTTCAGGTTTTTGGGTGAGAAATTAGTGATTTGGTCAATAATAAAATAGGACCACATTGGGTAAAAGAGAATTCTTTACTCCTTTTGGCATCTCTCACATTCAGACAGTCTGCACCTCTGTGAACATGATGATTAGCTTCCTGTTGTATTTAGTTGGATATTTTATGTCTCTGTCTTTGTGACATGTCTGTGGGAACTGGCTGATGAACAGACTCACTATTTAAAATATTTCCTAACTCTTTTCAAGAGCTCAGGCTTTTTGGTTGGTGGATCTTCCCTGATGACATGGCGGTCATCGGAGGAGGGTTAGTTTTCTGGTAGAAATGCTGCTGTGGAACACAGCCTCCAGGCGTGAGTGCAATGCAGGGAGCATGGAGGCATACGTGGCACTCCTGGGTTGGTAGTGATTTCCATTTTGTCAGGAGTGTCACAATTATTTCTCACAATATCTATGTGAGGAAAGGCATTGTCAGTCCTGTTTTATAGGTAAGTAGCTGACAGATATTCATATTGAAGAAGAGTTCTGAAGTCAAACTTCTCATGGAGGAAAACTTCTTTTTTCTAAGACAACCCTTTTCTTGACTTTTATCCATGGTTTTAAACCTTTCAAAACTACGAATCTCAAATTTTCTGTAAAGCTTTTCCTGACCTTTTCTGATTGAACAAAGTTTTTCTTCCTCCAGGCTCCAGGGGAGCTTTATGTAAACCTTTAGTTTAGAATGCATTACAGTTATTTGCTATTATGAGTTGTTTAAGGTCAGGGACCAATCCTTTTCATCTCTGTAAGCTTGTTGCTTTGCATGATATTTGAACATAAGCCCTATAGAGTTCTTTAATGTGACCTTCCCCTAGTGATCAATTTATTCTGGAACTTTTTTTTTTTATAAGGAATTACCATATATATGAGACACCATTATAGAAAGCAACAGTTTTTTTTGATAGACAATGGAAACCAGATTTGACCTTCTTTAACCTTGCAGGAAACCAAGAAATATCCTTGCTCATATGAAAACCCTATGGAATACTAATGAAGTCATGTGTTTGTAATGGGAAAGGTAGATAATTCCATATTGCTCTTCCCTCTCCTGATTGATACCTTAAAAGCAGATATTAATAAGATGCAAATGTTGTGTTTCTAAATAGTGTTGTGTTATGATGCTGTATCATTTCACAGTTGGAACTCATAGAGTCACAGTAACTGCAAAATCTCCCTTGTGCAAACACTAAATTGTCCTTGCTACCAGCAGTATTCCAGCTATCAGCTGACCTGTGCCAAACAGTAAAGCTGACTTCTGGTGAAGCTTAAAACCATTTACTCATAGTCTTTGCTCTGAAGTAGTTGTGTACTTCTTCCTTCTCTTCTACCAATTGATTAGAGTAATATAGGACTATCACTACCTAAGTAGTGGTACAATTAGTAAGAGAGAATGGTTGTGATCTTATATATTGAGAAATTTAGGTGGATTAAGTGGCTACTCACTGTTGGAATATGAAAGACTGAAGTGAGAGAAGCAATTTTAATAAAGGGAAATGGAAAGAGGCATCGTAGTTTGCTTAAACAGTCTGAGTCTATTACCTGGAGTTGCTGAGACTCCTGGAAATAATCTAAGTGATTCTCAAAATCAGGGCAATGTTTTGCTCATCTCTATATCCCTGAGACTAAGCAGAGATTATCAAGCAGACGGTAAACATTTTGGAATGGTATAGTGGAAAGTCATGGGTGTTGAATTAAACAGATCCATGTTTATATCTTGGCTCTACCATTTATTATCTGTGTGTCTTTGAGAAAATTACTTAACCTTTCAGATCATTGGTTACCTTGTATAAAAAAATGAGTATAGCACATATTGCATAGGTTTTTTTGAAAATCAAATTAGATTTTATGTGCAATATGCCAACATAGAGAAGATGCTCAACAAATGATAATTTATTAGATGAGTAAAATTTTGATGACTAAAAAAAAGATCAGTGTCTCAGTTTTTCTGTATGTGAATATGTTCATATATATATATATATTTAATGAAGGATAAAATAATAAAAATAAATGCCTGCCAAGAACCTAGAATAGCTAAAACAAATTTGAAAAAGAATAAAGTGGGAGGAATCAAGCTACCTGATTTTAACACAAATTAAATATGTACTATGATCAAGGCAGTGTTATATCGGCAAAGGGATAGACATGTAGGTCAATGGAACAGAATAGAACATGTGCAATATATCTCTAGAACTTCTTCTGCCCAACTAATTTTTGCAAAAGCAATTTAATAGAGGAAAATTAGCCTTTTCAATGAATGATACTACAGCAATTGGACACCCAGAGGCAAAAAAAAAAAAAAAAAGAACTTGATCTAAATCTCACATCTTATATAAACATTAATTTAAAAGGGATCATGGACTTAAATGTAAAATGTAAAACTATAAAATATTTAGAAAAGAAACATAGGAGAAACTCTTTGGGACCTAAGGTTAGGTGAGGAGTTCATAGACTTGGCACCAAAAGCATAATTCATAAAAGGAAATATTGACAAGTTGACCTCATAAGAATTAAAAACTTCACTTTGTGAAAGACCCTGTGAAAGGGATGAAAAGCTACAAACTGATATGAAATATCTGCAGACCACATTATCTCACAAAAGTCTAGTATCTAGAATACATAAATACTAAAAAGTCAACAGTAAAAAGACACACAGCCCAATTAGAAAATGGGCAAAAAACTGTAGAGGCTATACACATGGCAAATAAGCACATGAAAAATATGATTAGGATCATTAGCCATTCAAAAATGCAAATTAAAATCATAAAGAAGACATTCTACATAGCATTACAACATTACTATTAAAATGGCACAATGAAAAGTAGTGACAACACCAGATGTGGCTGAGGATGCAGAGAAAATGCATCACTCATACATTGTAGGTGGGAATGTAAAACAGACAGCCACTCTGGAAAAGCATATGGCAGTTTCTTATAGAATTAAACATGACCCAGCAATTGCACTTTTGGGCATTTATCCCAAGGAAAGGAAAACTTATGTTCATACCAAAGCTATACACAAATGTTCATAGCAACTTTATTTGTAATGGCCCCAAACTGGAAATATCCCAAATGTCATTAAATGGGTAATGGTTAAATAAACTGTGGTACGTTAGTACCCTGGAATAGTACTCAGCAGTAAAAAGGAATAAACTACTGATACACTCAGCAACTTGGATGAATCTCATGGGAATTATGCTGAGTGAAAAATTCTAACATCAAAATGTTAAATAAATAGTATATGATTCCATTGGTATAACATTCTTGAAATGCTAAATTATAAAGATGGAAAAAACAGATTTCTGGTTGCCAGGGGTTTGGGAGAGAGGGAGGAGTGAGGTAGTTGTGATTATAAAGTGGTAGCATAAGAGATTCTTGTGATGGACTATTCAGAATCTTAACTGTGATGGTGGTCCATGAATCTACATGTGTAATAAAATTGCATTTAACTAAATACATGCACACAGACATAAACACATATGAGTACATGTAAAACTGGTGAAATTTGAATGACGTTAGTGGATTACATCAATTTCAATTTCCTAGTTGTAATATTGTGCTATAGTTATATAAGATACAACCATTTGAGGAAACTGGGTGAAGGGGATATGGGATCTCTCTGTATTATTTCTTAGAATAGCATATGAATGTACAATGATTTTCAAATAAAAATTTAAAAAAAAATGTCTAGGCTAGTTGAAAATTCTTCCACTACAACTAAAATGCAGATTCGGTGGAATCTCATTTTGGTTGGTGTTAAATATTCAATAATCAACTGGGTTTCAGAGTTGCAGGTTGAGAAGACTTAGGAATTCACAGTCAGTTGGGAAGAAATCTACAGCTTCTAGGGCAACAATTGTCCAATAGTCCTTGCTGTGATGCTGGGATGCTCTATGTCTATGCTGTCCAATACTATAGTCACCATCCACATGTGGGTAGTGAACAGTTGACATGTACCTGATATGACTGAGGAACTGAATTTTAAATTTTATTTAATTTTAAGTAATTAAAATTTAAATTTATGTAGCACATGTGGCTAGTGCTATTGTTTTGGACAGTGTAGTTATAGAGAAACAGTGGGAGGAAGTAGGAGGAAGCCTTTAGAATCCAGGCCAACTCAATCGAGTTGACCCAAACCATGTTTTCTCATCAAAACATGGCAAGTTTAGATCAGAAGAAAAAATTGGGGGTTGGTACTTTGGAAGTCACGGAGCCAGGTGGTTTTAAAGAGAAACTTAGACCTGTAATGGAGAGAGGGACATAAGAGACATTGCTTTCCCCATGACCTAGGGCAATGGCTTTGCACTGTGGTTGGGCATAATGATGAAGTATGGAGGAGAACTGAAGGAGACCACGGAACGTAAATTACATGTAAATAGTACTGGCCAGAATTGAATGGCATATAACGTTGAATCTCCCAGTTGGTGCATTGCATGTGTCCTGAAATACTTTAGTTCTACAGGAGTAAGGAGTTTGGTGTATAGAAAGGATTCTGGTCTGACTTTTAAGGTTCTTTCCAAGTCTCAGGTTTTATTTATTTTTATTTTTAATTATTTAGCGTGCACACTTTAATCAAATTGGAGAATAATTTATTTGGGGAGGGCTTCAATGGGTGAAGTACTGAAGAAAAACTATGATCTTAGATTTGGAGACTTTTCTCCCCACCCCTCTCCATCTCAAAGTGATGAAAGTGGAAAGTTATACTAATAGTAAAAAAATCAGAAGAAAAGAAATCTTCTCTTTGGGGTCTGATCTGGATCTTGATACCATGAATGTAGTATGTTATTATGTTAAAAAATTATAAGATTAGAAAAAATACAGATTATCCAGGGATGATATATTGTAAAAGATGATTTTTTTCCTCAAGTACCTTTGAAGGTCTTGGCTTCACAGAGAATTGTTAAGCTTAATAGAGAGTTCACATATGTGGGGCATATTTAAGTTTTTTAGGATAAGAAACTCTGCTCTTGTCTCTCTAAATGCCTCTAGGGTAGCTCTAAACAAGTTCCCTCAGTGTCTTAAAGACTTGAAAGGACTAGGAGACATCTTATAATTTCTGCTGGCTTCTGGGGTGACATTTCTGGGACTTGGTTTTCAAAGAAGAATGCTTTCGAAAAAGAATTAGTGCACAGGCCTGTTTTCCCCAAGAACCCAGAGCACTTAATTGTCAGTTTCCTGTGAAGGTCAATAGTTGGACTGAAGCTTTTCTCCCCATGGTGCACTCAAGGTCCCAAGCCCCCAGAGTGACTTGTTCAAGGTCCCTCTGCTTTGTCTACTAATTAGACTTCTTCTCTTGATTTATAAATTTGGGCACTTAACAAATAAATTGGTGAGCAGATGGAGAAGACTGAACTTGTTGATAGAATTAGGTCCCAGAGATCCCCAAGGAGGCGGGGGTTTGGTGAGGGAACCCTTGGTTGTTACTCAGGGGTTAGGCTGACTACAGTTGGAAAATTTCATGGCTAAAAGTTCTTATTTAATGGGAGGCTGTAAGTTTAGTGATCTGTTCTAGACAAACATAGAGCAAGGGGCAAACTGATTTCACATGTACTGCTTGATTTGCATGTTTACGTCTTCCCCAAGAGTGAGTTTGGATTGGCTCAAGGGCTGAGTGCATGGATAACTGAGGGTCTTGGAGCAGTCAACTCCATGTGAGTGTAGTATCATGTATAGCTTTGTTTAGAATTTAAGATTGTATTTTAGAATCTGGCCAAGATAACTTGTAAGTTTAATATAACATGGTAGGTCAAAACTGTGACCCAGTTCAAGTGCTTCACCCATAAAAATGGATGCCTTTAAACAAAGAGAACCAATTACTAAGATTAGCAAAGAACACATGATACTTGACCTTACACCTCTAGCTGTGTTTTTTTTTGCATGTGGAACAAGCAATATAAACCTATGTCTCGGTCAGCTGAGACAGCTGCTGCTTTGTCATTTTTTGTCTCGGACTCTGAAGTTCTCTTTCTTTTGGTTTGTGTGTGTGTGTGTGTGTGTGGTGTGTGTGTGTGTGTGTGTGTGTACCAGTGCACGTGCACACAAGGGTATGAGTGTGTGGCGTTTTGATGGAGACAGAGACTGAGAGGAGATCTCTCTGTGTTTTTCTCTCTTTGAGTTTGCTGGCTTGTGTCTCCTGATCTATTTATTTCTTGAGGCGACTTTCTGTCTTGGCCAGTATATTATCCCTGTTCAGTAATTAATCTTTGCACAATATGGAAAATAAAGCAGTGTTATGAAGGAATTCAATTATTTAAATGATGCAGAAACCTCTAAGATTTGACTTGCTTCCATTAAGTCAGTTTAGAGGTTATGAAGAAAGTGTAGATTTTTCCTTTGGGATACCCTCAATTTGCATCCTAACAATTAATTTTTATGCTGAAATGTACAGCAGTGAAGTGCTATTAATTTTGGGCCTATGTGCATTTTCCACTGGTTATTCTTTTATGTTACTATATGCATTCTTTATTATGCCGTTGGAATAAAGTTTTATACATGTAAGGACCACATATTTAGCTCAAGCCATTAATTTTCATTGCTATTCATTTTTTTCATTAATTACCTATTTAAGAAGTGTATTTTCTCATGTCCATTTTTATCTTACAGAGAAGTGTAGATCAAATTTTAGGAAATTTTATTTGTTTGGGAGATATCCAAATGCAAAGCGGAAAAAGTATTTGTCATCCATTCAAAAAATTATTCAGATCCTCTGTTGTACTCAGAAACTTTGAAAATAGATCAATTTACATATGACATTTATTATAGTTATTTATAGTCTGATTTACAAAATATGCTCAGCATGCGTATTGCTGGGTGCATACTAAAAGAATGAATACTCACAGGAATTTTTAGCTAAAGATAAAGTTGAAGCTGAACTTTTGCTCAGCCAGGCTTGGTTGAGATGTTTGTGTTTTTGAATTGGAAATGTTTTGTCCATAAAAATGGTAATTGAATATGCCTTTATTAAAATAAAGTATTATATACTGACAGATTCAATATAGCTTTTTACCTTTTATTCTATTATTACTCTCATTAAATCCAAATTTAGAATAAGTTTTACCGGGCACTGCAGGAAATACAAGAGAAATATTAGACATGACCTCTTCTGTTGGCATCCTACAGTTAGGGAGATAAGACTTGTATGTGTGAAATCATAATGGCTGTGGGCAAGGCAGTATATAATCAGTTGATACGTTGTGATGTTTGGATTGTAATTACCAAAGAACTTCAGAGGAGGGAAAGAAGAATGTGAATTGGAATAATCGAAAGAGAAGAGTTAGGGTACCAGTTGTGCCAACTTGAACAACTTAAAATTTGAGCTTACTGGATTTATTTGGGTCTTCAAAAAATAAAATCAATCCCACTTTCCTTTGATTGAATCAGGATCTCCTTTTAAATGTATGTTAGTCCTTTTTTATCTTCTCCTAACCTCTGCCTGATATTTTTTGTCTCTTTTGTCTCTGAGCATTATGCACTTGCTGAATTTTATAATTTCAATGGTAATACATATTTTTTATTCCTAGATATTTTGCTTACTTAGTAGTTTCAGTGTGTCTTATTTCTGAGCTTTTTCTTTCCTGATTTTAATTTTTAAGTAGTATACTTCTCTTAAACTTTTTTTCATATTTTCTGACCTTAATCATTTTAAACATAATTATTTTCTAGTTTTATTCATATTGTTAAATTATCTGAATTTAATGAAGATCTAATCCTGATTCAATTAGTTATTGTGCCCATGGTAGGTAGATTCCTAGTATATTTATAAATATTGCTTATGTATTTATAATTATTGAGCTCCAAGTTCATTTTCATTGGTACTTTACCTTTGGGACTTCTATGTGGCTGGAATTGGCGATATAGCTTTTTAGAGTTGTTTTACATGAGCATTCTAGGGTATTAACAACCTAAAACAAATTTTTACGTTAATTTCTTAGATGGAGGATTGGCACATCATGTGGCTATTATGAATGCAAATTAAAAAATCTGTATGTGGCCCAGATCTAGATATACGCATTCTTAGGAGAGATCTAGATATATGCATTCCACCCAAGGTCAGGCCTAAACAGACAACTTTTTTTTTTAATGTGTCTCTGTGCTTCTTGTTGGTTTGTTTTTCCCCTAATCTACCTTTCATGAGGGTGGATCTTTAAAAGGTTCTAGTTTGATGTAGAGGTCTAAATTTTAATTCTCACATAGATAGCAACAACAACAACAACAACAAACTCCTAGGGTACCAAAACCAACAGTGTCCCACCCCGCTTTCCTAAAGAGTGATATCAACTCAAAGGCTTACCTCCCTGATTTTCAGTGGTGCTTGTTTCTGGCATTTGGGAATTCTGTTTTTTTGCAAAGTCACCTATACTGTTAAAGAATGCTTATTATATTTTATCCAACATCTTTCGATTGTACTGTAGAAGAAAGATTTTCAGTACTTTTTTTTTCTTCTCAGAAGCAGATCCTTAATTCCTTACTACTATTCTCCTCATAAGGATATTCCAAATCTTCTTTCAACCTTCATGAGTGTATTATCCCTTTGCTTGCTAACATTATCAATAAATCTCTTTCTGGGGGCATCTTTCTGTCTGCGCAGATCTCCTTCATTTTGAAGTTTTCTCTTGACTCTGCCTTTTCTTAAATCTGACCTAATTCTGTTCTGCTTTTCACAGTTGGAGCCATTGATGGACTGTTCTGTTAATGTATTGCTAGCTGTACTGTCTGATTATCAATTCATTTCTGAATAATGCGACTTTCATCTCTAGCTCTCCACTGAGACTACTCTTTTCATTGTCATAAATAATAACACATATGCTGTGTCCAAGAGGCTTTTCTCCTCCCCCAGGTCTAACAGTCTTTTGCTTCTCTGACGTTTTTGTGTTGACATTATTCTGCTTTAAAAGTTATTTCTTTGAGCCTCATACCATATACTGTTCTAATTCTTCTCTGTTCTTCTCCTAACTATCCATCCCCTCTTCTCTGATTTTATCCTTGAATTCTTTTTTCCTTCTGATCTTTTAAATAGGGGTGGCATTTCTCTTCTTGATTGTACATTCTTCTACATTCATTCCTATGTCACTTTTTGTACAGATGATTCACAAATCTCTATTTATCCTTATATTTCTTAAACTAAAATTCTTGTTTTTCAGTTGCCTCTCAAATGCCTTTTCCTGGATGTCCTCCTGATATGTCATATTAAACTATTAAATTTAATATCAAACTCATCCTTTCCCCCACACCAATAGCCCATTCTTGCGATTTACCTAATTCTGTCTGTTATCATTATTCTCGTCCTCTTGGCTTAAAAGTGATTAGAGAAATCTTTCATTCCTGTCAATTTTTTCTTTCCAGTTTCTCTCTGATTTATCCCTTTTCAGTCTTATTGTATCTTTCCCTGTTTGTACCACCTTTGTACTGTTTGTCTTCTAAGTGGTTTATCCAACATAGGTTCACTTTTTATATTCCTTTCCATCCACCATCCACCATCCACCCTCTTCATTACCCAGTTCAAAAACCTTAAATGACTACCAAATATTAACAGGATTGATCCCAAACTTCTTATTCTTGTGGTTTAAAAAAAGGCCTAGAGAATTTAGCACACTTGTTCTGGGTTTGACTGTCATTCTATGATTAGTTTTGTGAACACGGTAAAATCACTAGTCATCAGGCAAATGGTCTCTTTCCTCTAAAATGACTTACTAGAAAAAAAATTAAAAATAACTAAAAGAGATTTTTCAAAAAGAAGAGAGACCAATGCCCAATAAAAGATGAATAGATGCTCAACTATAATGAGAACAATCGCATGCATCACGTGATTTCATTTCTAGAATGTGCAAAAGCAGGGAAAACTCATCTATGCCATGATTACTGCTGAGGTACTGACTGAAAGGAGCATAAGGGGGTTCTGTGGTGCTGGTAAGTTATTTTCCTGGGTCTGTGGCTGGATATAAGGATGTATTCAGTTCATGAAAATCTATTGAGTGTACACCTGTGATATGTGCACTTCTAGTATGCAAATTAAGCTTTAATTAAAGATTTAAAAATTGGGACTGGGGTAGCTATAGATAATGGAAGCAATGTAGTAAGCAACCTCCCAAATCTTCTCCCCAAATGATATGAAATAACTTTATATCTACAAAAATTTTATGAAAACATTAAAGTCTAAGAATACTGAAATTGTAAAATAACTGTTAGCAAAACGAGAAAACTCAACAAATGCCAGTGCTGTGGTCCACACGGTTCCTTCTTGCACCATGGGTTTTGTGGCAAGAAAAGGCAGACTGAGAAAAACTGCAGGGACACGAAGGAGGTACACTAGTGAAGGAGCCCGAGGGTGAGTTGGAGCGACTACCATAAAGATTACATTCATCCTGAATCTGGAAAGCCTAAAAAAGTAACCAGGCAGATCAGAGCATGACGGCAGAAAAGGGATTTCAAAGTATTCACTCTTAGAGGATCAGGCATGTGATTCAAAAGAACAGACTCTATTTTAACGGGAAAACTTGATTTAAAAGGATAGTCTTCTAGGGAAAAAAGCTTCTGAGGGAGAAAAAGGCAAAGGAAAGGAAGAAGAACCATTTGGAAATCAGGTGGTAAAGGGGAAAAGAAGAAAAAAGGGAGAAATTTCATATCCTATAGGATAAAAAGGAAACAGAAATCTGGAAGCCTTTTAATCAACTCCAACCACTAAAACAAAGAAAACCCCATGAAAGTACCTGGATATTTCTAGGCCAAAAAGGAATTAAACCAAGAATGCTATAAAACACTGCAATATCATAAAAATGAACAAAAGAAAAGTAAAGTTCATAGAGAAATACTTCAGAAAATCAGGAAGTGAATTTGCAGGCCCATCAACTGAGGAAAATTTTCTGCCTGAAAAACAACTATGGAGCAGAAGAAAATTGTAAGTCTATACTCCAAAAAAGAATGAAATGTACTGAAACAAGCATCTGAGGATATGTAAAATCACTTTAAGTCTGAAACCCAAAAACTCAGGAAAGAAATTGAAGAAAAAGACAAAATTATCTCAGAAACGAAGAACAAATTACAACATGAACAAGAGAGAATGGATCAAATGAAAAATTTAATGAAGGGCAGAAAACAACCAAGAGAATGGAAATGAGTTCAAGAAAACGGTACAACGGCTCAGACAGTAGTAGAAATGGAAGACGGTAAAGACAGAACATTCATATTATCTGAGTCCTGAAAAGAAAAGTAAAACAACGAAACAGAGCTAATATTTAAAACTATAATCTATGAAAACTTCTAGAAGTAGAAAAAGACCTAAATTAACATATTGAAAGGGCTCATCTGGCAAATTTAACCCAGAATTAGCAATTCTCAGACATAATCCTGATACAACTATTAGTTCTCAAAAATAAAATAAAATCCTCATGGTCTTCCTCTAGTCAAAAAATAAAATTACTTACAAAGACAAAAGAATTATATTAGCATCAGACTTTCAAAACTAATATATAAAGCAAAGCAACAATGAGTGTATTTGAATTCCCATACATCTTCTTGAGCTTTGTTCTGGGATGCAGTTAGATCCTTGGAGTATCTGCTTCTGTGATGTTGTTATAATTTTTTAGGTGGGTCTTGAGTGGTGCTCAGTCTGGGCTAATTATTCCCCACCATTGAGGCAAGACCTTCCTAAGTACTCTACCTAAGATTTCTGGGGTTCTCTTTCTATGCAGCTCTTTTTGCTCCAAAATTCCATCTGATGAAATCAAGTTGCCTTGGGACCCTCCCTAGACTCTCAGTCTGCCTCTTGAACTCAAAGCTGGATAGGCCAACAGGTTGGAGACCCATGGCCTGGAAATTCTCTCATGGAAGGCAGGACAATTGTAGGGCTCACCTTGTTTACATCAAATTATACTATTGGTGGTATAAGATATTAATATCATGGAAAGCTGGGTAAAGGATGCACGAATATTTTCTGTACAACTTTTGCAATTTTGTGAGTCTAAAAGTAATTGAAAATAAAAAATTAAAAATATTTTTAAATGAAAGGTTTTATTTAATTTAAAAGTTACTTAGGGTGCTTAGATTCTCATTATTTTTAACTCTGTTGCATATAAGTCTTCCATATAAGTCTATAATTGAACATGTGTTTAAATTTTTTAATCTCTGCTTATGCATTCAAAAAATGCCATTCTTAATATAATTTCCTCCTCTGCATATTCTGTCTGCACCTCTCACCTTAAGATTCAACTCAAATATCAGCTGTTTTATGGAGTCTTAAATAATCTGGATCAGCAGGGCATCATCGCTAAGTAGATTAACATCCTCGGTTTCCACGAAGAACCAGGCTTTAATCGTGACATTGTATGGCCCAAAAAACAATGGCGTCAGTGTGTTGGAGTATTCCTATTCTTTTCCTGCCTAACTATGTGCCTAGACTATCTCCTCCAACCCCAGAATTTTGAGATGGCATAAATCCAGTGATGTGCTGACAAATGTTTAACACCGGCTCTCTGAAAACAAAACAAACAAAACCCAAACGCTTATTTATAGTATTGTCACTCTCTGTGGTATAAACACTCCCATCATGCTTGGTTTCGAGATACCTGTGTGGTATCACCAAATATGATACTGGGAGAGGATGTGCAGCATCCACCATTATGTAGTATTTTCACCATATAGATATAGTGGATATAAATAAGCTCAAACGCATTTATAATAGTGAAATGAAAATACAATAATTAGGAAGTGATAGGTTTTGAAAATTTATTACTTTTGTTTTTAACATGATTTATTTTTTAGTTTATATAATATAATTTTGAATAATAGCTGTATTTACCAACTCTTTTACAAATACCTGAAAACAGCCCTCATGAGCTGATGAGAGCTAGCTCCAGCACCATTGGATAAATCCATAGGATTTGGGATGGAAGGAACCTCAAGGTTGAGATAATGGCTTGAGATAAAATTAGAAAAATGACAGATATAATTTCTTTCGTATCCTAGGTTTGTAGAGTATTCATATAGGTTGTATAGTGTTGGTCCCAAATCCCCCAAATGTGAGACAAAATAGTGAAAAAAAGACATGGCTTTGAGAACTTAATGACCCTAGAGGTCTAGATGGACTTCTTAAGTTCTGAATGTTCAGAATCCCTGAGCATTTAGAGTTGGATTGCCTCCCTCATCGAAATGAGGTTTTATTATCAGAGCTTCTGTCCTGTTTTTT
This sequence comes from Eonycteris spelaea, assembly GCA_003508835.1. NCBI lineage: Eukaryota > Metazoa > Chordata > Mammalia > Chiroptera > Pteropodidae > Eonycteris > Eonycteris spelaea. The sequence goes on along the minus strand of PUFA01000043.1, from coordinate 5,563,666 downwards.
CCAAGTGTTTTTCGGTAAAGATGACATGGCAATGCATATTTTTGTTATGGCTAATAAATATCATTGCTTCCTTAGAACTGCGGCCAAGAGATAAATTAACTGAGTTGACTGAGTTGGAGCCAGTGATGTATCTGCTTAACTCCAATGCTCTGCTGTTCATTCCTTCTTTCATTCACTCGACAAAGAGCTATTGAACCCCTACCATGTGCCAGAAATTGTATTATCATCAGGAATATAAAGATGAATAAGATGTGTAAGCAAGGTCCTGGCAGTGTCCCATGCAACTTCTGTTAACCTTGTACAAGGGAGAGCACTCCTGGGAAGCACGTGTGAAGTAATGAAATATTTTTATGGAAAAGGATCTTGGTTTGGATTATCATTGTGGTCACTGTTTTTTTCTTTTAAGTTGAATATATTTACTTTTATTTTCTTCAGGGTTAACCTGAGAATTATTGTCACTTAAATAAATATAGATAATATCAGCAAAGACTTCAGAATATTTAATTTATTAAATTTGTACTCAGATTTTTTCATTTGTTTTCAAAATCATGTTTTTTAATTTTAATTTTTCAATTACAGTTGACAGTCAATATTATATTAATTTTGGGTGTACAGCATAGTGGTTAGACATTTATATAATGTACAAAGTGATCCCCTGTTAAGTCTAATACCCACTTCACACCATACATAGTTATTGTATGTTATTATTGACTACATTCCCTATGCTGTACATTACATCCCTGTGACTATTTTGTAACCGCCAATTTGTCCTTTTTAATCCTTTCACCTTTTTCACCCAGCCCTCCAACTCCCCTCGCATCTGGCAACCATCAGTTTGTTCTCTATACCTATGTGTCTGTTTCTGTTTTGTTTGTTCATTTATTTTGTTTGTTTGTTTATTTGTTTTTTAGATTCCATATATAAGTGAGACCATATGGTAAAGACCATTGTGTTTTAAACTTTAGGATTGAATGTCCTATTGTCTTCAATATCACACTTCCTTCCCTTGATGACAGTGACCTTTCTAGAACTTTTCTTAAAATGCTACCCCTCCCAGAAGCATATTTGGAGCAAGTATGAATTAAGTTTTCAGAGGTTAGCAAATCAGGTTGTGAAGAACTGAGGCCAAAGGGAGGAGGCAAAGATGAGGGCTTAGTCTGGCAGAAAGCAAAGCTTCCAAGTGACATTTGGGGCTCTTGGGTAGCTGTGGACCACAGAAGGGTGCAGTAGGGGTGTGAAGTGGATGGTGAAGAAGAATGGAGAGACTGGTAATAAATTTGCCCATTTCTTATATTTCCTAACTCAGTTCTGCTTTTGGTTAATAAAGGCAATATAATGCACAGATTAAGATCTGCTTTGAAACTTAGAACATGTGTTCAAAGTCCCAAGTTTTTATTTATAAACTTCATGGTCTCAGACAAGTTTTTTAAACCTTTTTGAACATTTATTTCTTCATCCATAAAATGGGAATAATAATACCTGGATAAAGATTACTGTAAGAATGAAATAAATTGTCTAGTATGGTGCCTTATTCATACTATAAGCTCAAGAAATATTTGTTTCCTTCCTGTCTACACATCCAAAAGGGCAAGCATTGAGGCATGAAAACTAGTCTAGAATCCTTCATATCTAGCAGTTGTCCATGTAAGTAATTGTATGGGTGACATCAACTGTTCCTTTGGCTAGGCTTCCTTTGCTCAGTCAAGTAGATATTAGCAGGAATGAGCTACCTGCCCACTGAAAAGTACATCCTGATTACGATGCCCTATGAGTTTTCTGATGAAATAAATGTAAATGATTATTTTTCATTATAATGCTCCTTTATTATCATAGGTATGATGAGGGAGTTAGATAGGGACTGAATAAAACATAACGGGGCTTTTCTAATTGCTACTGTTTTCTGAAAGTACAGTGCACTGAAATAAATTCAGAGTTCTGGTTGTATTCAAGGAGAAGCTAAGTTCCCACTTATCCAAAATGGAAGAGAGAATTCATCCAAACTACTTTCCAACTATGATGTTTCTTAGATAGATAATTTGGTATTTACCTGTTGAAAAGTTCTTTCTATTAAGTAAAACATATCATTAAAAAGTGTTATAAAAAGTTTCTGATGTTTCAATAACTTAGTCATGGCTAAACATTTGATTTTGCTTCTGATTTACTTCGCTTCTGGGTTCACCCAAAAGGCAGGAATAAGATGCTTTGGTTCTCTACAAATATTCCAGTGTCCAGTGTAAGGAATCAGAAAAGGGCAATGGAAAGATAACTGAACCTGGAATTGGGAGTTTTGAAATTATGTCTTGTCTCAGTCTTTGGCAAGTTACTTAATGTGGCTACCTCACCTGTAAATATTTTCTACTTGTAAATAATAGTGAAGATTCCCCTACTATCTTAATAGGATCACTGTGGGATCAAATGGACAAATCTATTTAGAAACACTCTGTCAATTGGCTGGAGCTATACACATGATGGTTGCTATTATTTCAGCTTCCCATATTCAATAACTTAGCAACTAAACAAATATTACCTTTCAACCATGCCCTAGGAAGATAGTATGATTTTATCTCTTCTATTTTATTGATTTCTATTCTTATCTTTACTACTTACTTTTTTCTGCTTGTTGTGGGTGTAATTTGCTCTTCTTTTTCTATTTTGTTGTCATAGACACTAAGGTCATTGATTTGAGACCTTTCCTCTTTTCTAATATAAACATTTAATGCTGTAAATCTCCTTTTAAACATGCCTCTACTTGCATCCCATTAATTTTGACATATGGTATTATTATTTATTACAAAATATTTTCTAGTTGCCCTTGTATGTTCTTATTTAAAAGAATGTTTTAATTTTCAAACACTTTGGGGGATATTCCAGTTATCTTTCTGTTATTGATTTCTAGTTTAATTTCACTGGTTATAGAACACACTTTGTATTTATTTCAATCCTTTTGAATTTGTTGAGATTTTTTAGTAGGTAAGAATACATTCTCTTGGTGAATATTTTACATATAATTGAAAAGAATATGTATTCTGCTCTTGTTGAGTAGGGTGTTTTATAATGTCAATTAGATCAAGCTGGTTTATAATATTATTCAGATTTTCTATATTAATACTAATTTTCTGTGTACTTAGTGTATCAATTACTGATAGAAGAATATTGATTTTCCCAACTTCAGCATCAACTTGGAGATTTGTCTATTTTTCATTTGAGCCTATTAGTTTGGCTTCAATGTATTTTGAAACTCTTGTGTTAGGTGCACAAAGCTTTAAGGATTATTAAGTTTTCATGGTGGATTGTATCTTTTTATTGTTACGTAGTATAGTTCTTCATATCTTATAATATTCCTTGTTTTGAAGTTTACTTTGTCTTATACAGCTTTCTTTTGATTTGGTTTATCATTTACTTATAACCTATTTATTTATATGTATAAAGTTTATATATTAAGTGGTTTTTTGTATGTAGTTGATTTTTAAATTTTTATTGCAGCTTGATAGTCTCTGCCTTCTAATGGGGTAGTTAGACTCCATTGTTATTTAATATAATTAGTGATATAGTTAGATTTAATCTCTCTATCACTACTTATTTTCTATTTGCAATCTGTTTTTGTTTGCTGTTTTTTCTGACTTCTTGGCATTGAGTATTTTTTTTTATGATTCCATTATTGGATTATTAGTTAAAATAATCCAATTTTGTTTAAAGGATGATGTAGAGTTTTGAAACACATCTTATCACATTACAGTCTACCTTAAAATTATACCATTCCTGAACGGTATAAACTTTATAACAACATACTTTTATTTCTCCCATCTTTTGTGTTATTTCTGTCATATGTTTTACTTCTATATATACTATAAACTCTACATTATATTGCTATAGTCATTTTTCTTTTAAAGAGATTAAAAATAAAATTCATTTATATATACTCTGATTTTACCAATTTCATTTTTTTTTTCATTTCTTTTATGGATCCTGATTTCCATCTTTCATTATCTCCCTTTTCCTGCAGAACTTCTTTTAACAGTTCTTTTAATGCTGTCTTTTGGCAATGGAGTCTCTCAGCTTTTTTTTTCCAGAAAATATTATTTTCCCTTTATTTATAAAAGGATATTTTCACTAGGTATAGATTTCTAATTTGGAATTTTCCTTCAACATTTTAAAGATATACTTTTCTGTCTTCTTCTGTCTTGCATAATTTCTAATCAGAAGACCTCTGTAATTCTTACCTCGTACCTCTCTGTATGTAATGCTTCTTTTCCTCTAGCTGCCTCCAAGATTTTATCTCTAACCTTAATTCAGCAGTTTGAATATGATATGTCTAGTGTGTGTGTGTGTGTGTGTGTGTGTGTGTGTGTACTCATCCTACTTGTGTTTCTCTGAGCTTCTTAGATCTGGTGTGTTGTTTTTCATAGCTTAGGAAAAGTATCTGCCATAATTTCTTTAAATATTTCTTCTGCAGTATTCTCTCTTTTCTTTCTGGGATTTCAGTTATACGTATGTTAGACTGTTTGATATTCTACCATAATTCTTTAATTCTCAATTCTGTTTTTTTTCCATTTTTTTTCCCTATTCTGTTTTAATTTTGATAATATCTTTTGACATTTTCAAGTTTACTTGTTATTTCCTAAGCTATTTCCCATTGCAATAATTTTTTAGTTTCAGATACTTGAAATCCATATTATTTCAGATAAATTTTTATTTCAGATATTTAAAATTTCAGATTTATTGAAGTTAACTGCAGCAACAACAAAATTTAAACTCAACTTTCCTGCCATGCTCTTTATTTCTAGTTTTTCCATTGATGCTTTAAAAAATAATTGTTTTCATTGTTCTGCTGAAATTTCCATCTCTTTATGAATGTGATCCATCTATTCTATTAGATTATTTAAAATGTTAATTCTGGTTATTTTTAAGACCCTGTCTCATAGTGCTAGCATCTAGATTATCTCTGGGTCTTGTTCTGTTGATTGCTTTATCTCTTGGTAGTGATTTGTTTTGTCTCATTCTTTTGCGTGTGTCAGTATTTTTTGACTGACTGCCAGACATTATGTATAAAGAATTGTGAATCTGAGGTAAATAGTATATATGTTCCAAAATGGCATGGCTCTTCTTGTTTCATGATGTTAGTTTGGGGACTTGAGTACGTACTGTCAGCAGGTAAACTAAGTTAGGTTTTGTTGCTGTAGTTGCCCTCAGTACACCACAGACTTCAAATTCCTTTAGCAGTGGACTACTGTTACCTTGGCCTTAATATGAGGCCTGGAGTTCTGAGGGTTTTTCTCAGGGTTTATGCTTCACTATAAGCTTTTGGCAGGCCTTGAACAGATAGATGCACCACAAATAGGTCTCTTTACACACTATTGATCTTATTCCCCTCAGAGATAGACTGCTGTTGCTTGCTATTTGGTATGAGGCTTGTGGTGGTGTGGCAGGGAAGGTTCTTTGTTCTCCTGGTCCAGCTTTAGCCTTAAGTAGGCCCTGTGTCCTTGGGCCTCAGTGATGGTACTTTCTCAGTATGCCTGTCCCTCTTCCCATTGCAGCCAAACTCTGCCTTGCATATATGGGGGCTTCGGTGTGAGACATATTTTTCTGCCCTGCCTTCAGAGGTAAAAGAACACTACTTTGTACCAATGCAGTGTCCTGAGCCAAGAGCATCTCTTACCCCTTCCACCATAGCAGAGAGTTTTGCTTCCTTTCCCCTGGAGAAGCCAGGGTTCTGAGAGTGGGACAGTTTCCTGCCTTTCACCCAGCAGTTATAGAGCTTTGCTTCACATCAAAGAAGAGTCTAGTAATGGGCAATACTTTGTGCTTGTACCATGGCAGTAGCAGTTCACAACCAGAATATTGGTACCTCTGAAGGGGACTCATTCAAATTTCCTGTCCTGCCTCCAGTCTTTATTACCATACCTGGTAAGGATTCATGAAGAAGAACTGGTGAGTGGGTACAGATCCTGTTTGTAAATGGGATTCCAGGGATTACATACTCTTTCACTAACTCACATTGATCTTTAAGAATTTGTTGAAATTTGGGCTGTTTTCTACTGCCACACTTTTATGGCAGCTGCCTCTTTCTGTTGTGCTCTGTCAAAAGGGAAGTAGTTTTTGAGTTAAATCTCTCCTTGGAGTAGTTTATCACTCATTGCAGTTTAGTTCACTTGGTTGTTTTGGATTCTCAGCTCTATGATAGGCTCAAGAAAAGTTAAAATTGTACAGATAATTTGACTTTTTATCTTTATTAGGGTGCGATTAATATTCTCTTGTGGTTTTCTATATCCTAAGTGGAAGTGCAACTTAAGAGAGTTTAGTAAAGGAACTATTTATAGGAATGCATACAGAATGTGTGAAAACAAGGGGTAATGCAGCATCCTGAGACTAGTAATAGCCGAGGACTGTTACCACCTTGCTATGGGTTGAATCGTGTCCCTCAAGCAAATATGTTGAAGTCCTAATTATTGGTTCCTATGAGAATGTGATCATATTTGGGAAGGTAATTTTTGTAGATGTGACTGAGTCAAAGTGAGGTCACTAATGTGGATCTTAATCCAATATGACTGGCATTTAAAAAAAAAAAAGAAGCCAAGACACAGGAGAACACTATGTATTACTTAGGGGTTAAAATTCTCTGTGTGTGTGTTTACAGTCTAAATGGTTTATCTAAGAGAAAAGTTGAATTTCTTACTAATGACATTTGCTTTTGTCAAGGAACTCACCAGCTTACCACTTATTATTTATTTTTACAGTCTTTTTAGTTATTCTTTCAGCATAGAGTTAGAGAGAGAGAAAGAGAGAGAGAGAGGTCTTTTTTTTTAGGCCTTCTGTATTCTCTAATCACTAGGAACTCTCTTTGACCTTCAAATTGAAGGTGAAATGTGCTTTAAATGCTATGTTCTTTCACATGGGCTATGGAATTTTGGTATGGTTATGCCCTTGAGGTTCTGATATTGATCCAGATGCTAGAGTTGACTTTGAGCAAAAGCAAAGGATAAATATCTAGTAATACTACACATCACAGACAAAATGGATGGAATCAATTTTCAAATTCTCTGCTGTCTGCAAGGAGAGGTTTTTCCCTTTGCGTGAGGCCCAACTCAATTCATCGCTTATTCACAAAATCTTCTCATCACACAAATTCATTGTTATCATTTTCTTTTCAAAATATTCTCAGTTAATTGTTCATTATAGATGGCCTTCTGATGTCAACACATTTCTCAAGACAAGGATTAGGAGGACTTAAAATATGGTGACATGGGAAAGGATACACTTATTTAGGGACAAACAGAACAACTGAATTCATGGTAGACACATACTCACAAGAATATATGACTATGTTCTTTTTTTTGCATATGTATAACAGGCCTGTAATACATTGATGTAAGTTGGATGACTGCATAATTAGAGATACCTTTGTAAAAAGCAATAGGGCAAGAGATACTGGTACAAGGTAGCAGGAAAGAATGAGATAAGAATGGAAATAAGAGAGAACAAGAGAAGGTGGTATTGTTTTATGTAAGTTCACTTTTCTTAACCTAACTTGCCTCTTGGGAACTTATCGGTGGTTTATCTCAGTGGTCCCCAACCTTTTTGACACCAGGGACCAGTGCTCCTCTGAGAATCTACTGCCTGATGAACTGAGGTGGAGCTGAGGCAGTGATGCTAATGCTGGGAAGCTGCTGCAAATACAGATGAAGCCTTGCTCACTCTCCTACCACTTACCTCCTGCTGTGCAGCCTGGTACCAGACAGACCACAAACTGGTACTGGTCCATGGCCCGGGGTTTGGGGATGTGTGTTTTATCTGATAAGGAGCAGTGAATTGCAAACTAGCTAAGTATGAATCAATGACTGCAGAAGGAGGCATTGAGGCAGAAGGAAGCACTAGATTCAGAGAGACTGGCTAGCAGCCATAGGGAGAGAGTTTGACCATTGGAATGAGTTTTGTGTTTGCCTCCAACAAGTTCATTTGGAATGTCAGGGGAAGGAAGGAAGTCCCAAGAAACCGGGGTCTAAAGACCAAAGGATCTTTGGCTAGGACTGTATTCTCATGTATTTTTTTTTCTTTTTTTTTTTTTATAATCCATGTATCCTAAGAACACTATTCTGCCAAGTGATGGAAAAAATTAGGAATTCCCAAATTAGAAAAATAACTTAATAAAGAGGTACCAGATGTCAGTGCATTTATAAGGTCCCACGCCAGCAGATACACTGAGGCCTGGATCAGTAAGCTGCACACACTTCAAGGTCATCATGTAGGGAAAGTAAGAAGCTGGTAAAGGTTGAAGTGGCCCCAGCACACTCAATATGTGATGTATATGCAACATAAATTTTGTTATTTGAACTTAGTATGATTTCCTGGTAAAAGTAAATGTTCCACCTGGCAACACTTGATACCTACTCCCTTTTTTATGCCAAAATAAATGCCAGAAGGATCAAATGTTTAAATGTAAAAATGTGGGCCTATAAAAACACTAGAATAAAACTTTATAAATTAAAAAAATAATCTTGGAATGGGTATTGCTCTGCTAAGCATGATATAAAACTTAGAACTATATAAAAAAGGATGAACAGATTTGCCTATATAAAATACTCTATGTGAAAGAAATGCCGTAAGAAAAGTCAAAAGACAACCTGGAAAAAAATAACAGCAACATTTATAACAAAAGGACTCATTTTACATAGTATCCAAAGAGGTCTTAAATATAAAAAGACAAAGATCAAAAATTCAGAGAAAAATGGCATAAGACATAAATATGGGGGTCACATAAAAAGAATGAGAAGAAATTCATGCTCATTGGTAATGAAAAAATATAAAATAATTGGACAGATGAGCATTTTACCCCCATTGAGTTGACAAAGATTAAAAAACTTGAAAATATCCTCAGGCGACTAAGGTATATGCAAAGAGATATCCTTGTAAACTGTTGTTCATGGGAGAACAAATTAATACAAGTGTTTCAAAGTATATTTGGCAATAAACATAAAAATCTAAATGCTCGATTCCTTTGACTCAGCATCTCCACTTTTATGAATTTATTTCATAGACAGACTCACATAAATTCAGAAAGTTATATATACAGGATGTTCCTTGATGCTTTCTGTTAATAACAAAAACAAACACATAGATACTAGGAAATAATTTAATTGCCCAATATGAGGTGGCAGTGTACATTCATTATGGCACATCAATGCAATTGTTTACAGCTATAAAAATGAGGTAGATATATTTGTATTAATATGAAAAGCTAACATATATTAAATTAAAAAAAGAGTGTCAGAATAGTTGGCATAGAAGGACTCTATTTATGTTAAAAACATTCAGAATATTCACGACACATGAAGTTGTTACCAGTGCTTACCCTAGTGGTATAGAATGGTTGGTCGAGGTGGGTGAAGAGTATGAGGAGGGTTGGAGGGTAATTGGAGAATTACAGAATCTCCTCACTCATTCTTGCATTACAACCTTCTCTATTGTTTTAAAATTTTTAAATGAAATTTATAAATTTATAAATTATTTAGGAAAACATTAAAAAAAACTTTTATAAAAAGGGATTACTTACCAAGAAAAAATGAATGCCTGCTTCATATATTAAGTATTCTCATTTGTATGATGTTGAGAGGTTGGAGAGGGCCGTATTAAAGTAAGGCTGGGGGCTGCAGGTAATGCTCCTAGACCTACCTCACCTCTTGTATTTTATGGGAAAAATTGACTGGTGTTTAAGAAAGCAGGCTCTTGACATCTTTGAGACTTTGGTAGAATCTCAGCTCTATTTTTTATTATCTGTCACCTGGACAAATTACTTCACCTCTTAGGGAGAAGATTTATAGAGGCTACCTGTAAAACAATGAGCAAAGTTAAATCCATACTATTTGGGTTATTTAGTGGAAACCTGTTAAAAGAATTCATTGTATGTTTATAATTTTTAAAGTGTTTTTACTAGCATTATCATATGTGATTCCTAAATAAGGCAGTGAAGTAGGTAACAAAAAAAGGTATTTGTTCTTATTTTATAGATAACACTATAGTACAGAAAGGTGACTTGTCTGAGTTCTGTAGGTAATAATAGAAACACAATCATGAACTCCTGACTCCTATTTCATACCCTTTCCAGTACATCTCAAAGCCTGTGAAGTTATATTGGGCATCATCAAATAAACAGAATGAGAAATTCCAGGTAGTTACCCCTCATAGGGTATTGGTGGGAGGGTATCCCACAGGAACTATATTACCAATTTCCCTTCAGCTTCGTGCATTGTGGGAAGTCAGACAAGTGAGCACCTTGAATAGAAACAGGTAGGCATCTTGCATCTTATTTCAGCTTGCCATTCTGTGACTTTCCTGGAGAGTGGTTGTTTCATTCTGGATTCTGAGGCATTTGACTTGACTGTGTTTGTACTGAGTAAAAACTGCTATGTCCCCAAAATCACATCCCTACTGGATTTAGAAGTGTGTTTCTTTGGCTTGTGGCTATAGAGTATTTGGGAATAAGGGCAGTGCTATAGACCGAATGCTTGTGTCTCCTCCAAATGCATATGTTGAAACCTAACCCCCAATGTGATGTCATTAGGAGGTGGGCCTTTAGGAGGGCAGAGTCCTCATGAATGGGGTTAGTAATTTTATAAAAGAGACTCCTCGCCCTTCCACCGTGTGAGGTTATAATGAAGATATGGCCATCTATGAACCATGAACCAGGCTCTCACCAGACTCCAAATCTGCTGGGATCTTGATCTTGGATTTCCCAACCATCAGAACTGTGAGAAATAAATTTGTGTTGTTTAGAAGCCACTCGATCCATGGTATTTTTGTTATAGTAGTTGGAACTAAGATACGTTGCATAAGAGAACTTTAGAATTAATTTTCTAGAGATAGAATTTGGCCAAAGGAGAGTGTTTAGAAGTAGAAAAAATATCAGTGGCTTTTATATTTGTGTTACCTAGGGAAAAAAAAAAGAGTAAGAGTTTGGGGACGTAGCATGCTTTAACAAGAGTCTTTGAGACAGACCTACCTGAATCTTCCTGAGGAGAGAGAAAGGGAGGGAGGGAGGGAGAAGGGAGGGAGGGAGGGAGGGAGAGAGAGAGAGAGAGAGAGAGAGAGAGAGAGAGAGAGAGAGAGAGAGAGAGAGAAAGAGAGAAAGGGCTCTATATTCAGAGTGAAGGGAAATGAGAAAAGGCTGAATTAGCTTCTCATTCTATCCAAGCATCTTTTAAGCAATTTTTGTCGAGCATCTGCAAGTTGACATAACGTTGATCTGTTCAATCTGGTTCTAAATTGTTCTGTTAAATGCTAGACAACTTTTGTCACAGAAGCTGTCCCCCCCTCCTTTAGAATGATTGTCTATAATTAAGGAGGAAACCAGGAAATAATGATAGGGTTCTCTTTTGCCTTTCTAATGGCTTTCTTATTAAGTATGTCTGAAAAAGCTACTGAGATGTTGATTTCCCACATAACCAAAAGAAGTCAGCCATTATATAATTACTTCTTTTTTAAAACTACAAAGAGAAATGTATGAGAATTGCTTTCAATGGGCTAAAGACACCATGAAACACAAAGAAAAAAAAATTCCCCTCCAAATAAAAAAGCAGTGAATACATTAGTTATTAAAGAACATCTTTGCCAATAACCTTGCCAATGCCTACCACCCTTGGCATGGTTGTTGGAGGTACATGTGGCAGGAAGAAGAGGTCGGGAAGGAGAGAATGTGGAAGACGGCAGTGGGGCTGTGGGTGGTGTAAGTGTTTGTGCTTTTTAATTGTCCTCACTTATAAAAAAAAGTCCTCACTTATATTTTCTCTATTGGAGACAGGCTGAGACTTAATTTCGATCTTTGGTGATGTCATTACTGTTAGTCATATTCGTTATGAAAGGGTGTGGTCCATGTTCTACATGCCCAGTTTTTCAAGTACCAATGTGACTATATTGGGTACCCAAGTGATTGTGATAAATACATGTCAGGAAGGGCTATCTTCCCCCTTCACTGCCTTCGTTCCTTTCCTCCTTCCCTCCTCCCAGACAGAATAAAGAGAGAGACTTTGTTAATATAAATACCTGTATAACCCAGAGGTTACTTTGGGTCAAGACCACATTACAAAGTGGTTGGGGATTCATTTCCAAATTCCACTATAATTTTTTCTCTGGTGATCTGAGTTACTTCTCTTCAGGTCTTCTTTCCCCTGAACCCCATTATGGTCCTTTAAGGTTGGTCATGATTCCCTGTCAAGAAAAGGAGAGTCGATTCAAGAGAGCTTCTGTGCTAGTCTAGTATAAACTTCATCCCTGTCTATAGTGGTCCCATTTTGTTCTTGGAACAAAATGCATATAGGGGTCACTTCTTCTTGAAGGTGGATTGATGAACAGAGTGGCGGCAGGCTTCGAATGATCTCAAGACGTGATAGTGTATAGCCAATAATTGTTTTGAAACATCTCCTTAACATCTCAGATCACACTATAGGGGAAAGAGCCCAGAACGGAAGACCTGATAATAGTCTTAGGATAAGCCATTTAACCTCTTCAAAACTCAATTTCTTGGTTCATAATATGCAGTGGGAGAAGGATAAATTATTTAGTATTTAAATTTTCTTATAGTTAAAAGTAGTTTGTATAAATTAGCTGTATTCATTATACAATACTGGAATATTAGAATCAGAAGAATATTTAGAGATTATTATACTATGGTCCAATTTCCTGTGAAGAGTTATCATCTGTGCAACATCCCTAATAGGTGATTATTCAGTATCAGTTTGAGTGTTCCTGGGACTAGGAGCACATTGCCTCACAAGTGTCAAATTTTTTTAACAACTTCACCAGATGGCAAATGTGCGTCTTTGTAATATCTTCTCTTTGGTCTAATTCTTGCTGTTTCAGGTATCCTGTTGTGGTGGTTAATTTTACGTGTTAACTTGACTGGGCCACGATACCCAGATGTTTGGTCAAACATTTGTCCAGATGTTGCTGTGAAGATTTTTTTTTTCTGAGATGAGATTAACATTTAAATCAGTAGACTTTGAGTAAAGCAGATTATCCTCCATAATGCAGGTGAGCCTCATCCAATTAGTTGAAGGCCTAAAGGAAATACAGACTGAAATCCCTCAATGAAAAGGACTTCTGCCTTGAGACTGTCTTCAGACTTGAGATGTAACATTAGCTCTTCCCTCCTGTTGGCCTACCCAGCAGATTTTGGATTTGCCAATCTCCACAATAACAGGAGTGAATTCCTTAAAGTCTCTCTCTCTTTCAATCTCTCTCTCTCTCTCTCTCTCTCTCTCTCTCTCTCTCTCTATGTATCTATCTATCATCTATCTAATCTATATAGATACACAGTCTTGTGCCATATAACAACACTTTGGTCAATGACAAACCCCATATATGCCAGTGATCCCATAAGAATATAATGGAACTGAAATATTCCTATCACCTAGTGATGTCATAACCATTATAAGGTCATAGTGCAGCGCATTCTCATGTGTATGTGATGATGCTGGTATAAACAAAACTACTTCAGTATAAAAGAATAGCACATGCAATTGTGTTTAGTACATAATACTTGATAATGATAATAAAAAACTACTTTACTGGTTTATGTATTTACTATACTTTTTATTGTTATTTTAGAAGGTATTCTTTCTACTTAAAGTTTTTTCTAAAACAATATGCTGTGTTACGTTGGCAGCAGCCTCATACATCTGTTTACTGCATCTCTTGATTACATTGTTCTCTCATGTTTGATTTATATTTTGTTGTTTTGTACAGTAATCTGCTGTACATACTTGTAGCCTAGGAGCAATAGGCTATACCATATATCCTAGGTGTATATAGGTAATAGCATCTCTAGGTTTGTGTAAGTGTGCAATTTCCACACAATAATGAAATCACCTAACAATATATTTCTTAGAATGTATCTCAGTTGTTAAATGGCTCAAGACTGTGTGTGTATGCATATATATATACACACACACATATATATAGATATATATAGCAGCTTGCTATATGTAATATCATACATTATATGTATATATTCTGTTTCTCCAGAGAACCCTGTCTATATACCCTTAGAGCAATATGTCCAGCTTTCAAATATTAGAAGAGAGTCTTGATGTCCTCATGTTAAGTTTGGTTCTGAGAATGATTGGATGGTTCAATGGAGCTCTTTCTGGGCAAGTAAAAGCAAACTTATCTCTGATTCAGGATAGGTAGAGATAAAATGCCAAGAGATTAAAGAAAAAATAAAGAATGCAAAGTACTAAAGGTGTGAGCACAGAGCTTTGCACCTACTAGATCCTCTAATGAGAGCTGTTGTGATTAATAAAGAAACGCCAGGCCAGGAAAGACCGTGTCCCCGTCGTCCCCACCAGTGTCCCCTAACGTTTGCAGAGCTTGTTGGGCTATCACAATATTTGCTTTCACGCTTGAGAGATAATTGGCACTTAGCTGTTACAGCAGCAGCCTTAGGAAGAAGAAGTAAAAAAAAAAAAAAACCATGGAGAGGAGGGTAGGTCTGGTTCTCATCTGCTAGATCCGGCACACACTCTGTGAATGAAAAATAACAGCTACAGAATGGCTCAGAGCCTGGACATCTGTTGTCACCCTGTCTGGTAGCTGTGCTTTCTTTCTTAAGCTTGAATGAGGTGACTGAGGGGAAACTGGAAAATCTTTGCAGTGTGGGAGCCAAGGACAGCGTCCCTGAGGTGGCAATGAAATCTGCCCGCAGACTAATTCTTTGTGGGAGCTTACTGTTGAACGCTTGTACCGGGAATGGGAACTGCGGCTGTTTTTGCTTGTGCTACCATGGTGGGCTCCTCCTGTCCCAATTGTGTCTGTGGTACCAATTCTCTGAGGATATGATAGAGAAACAATTTCATAAAAATCTTACAAGTCCACAGCCTAAGCACTTTTTTTTTCAATTTTTTTTTTTTTTTTTATCACCTGCAGACGTACTTTCAGTGTAATTATAATCAGTAGATGAATAGAATTTTTGTATTGTATATTTTGTTTTACTTAACATTCTACGATAAACATGCTCTTATATTGCTTCTCTTCATCAGTACTATTTTATAGCTGTGGTATTATAGTATTTCAAAGCTGATGGTTACCGGGGGTAACCATTTCTCATTGTTAAACATTTCCAGTTATTTGTTATAAAAAACCCAAAAGTGAATACAGCTTTTTTTTCTTTTGAATAACTTTTTTTTTAGCATTTCTAGAGAGTGAGTTGAGAGATTTATTTTTATGTCTGGATATCTATTGCTCTTAAAAGGGACTGTATTGGTATCAACTACCAAAAAGCAATGTGCAAAGGTCACTTCGCCAGAACACTGCCAAATTGGGTATTAATTATAATGGATATAAAGTGATATGACAGTGTAGTGTTTTTTTTTTTCATAGTAATAGAGGTTACCATTATTTTTCTATATTACTTACCAATTACATTTCTTCTTGTGTACATGTGCCTGCTGGAGTCTATTGGAGTATTGATTTTTACAAATTAATTTGACTGAGTCTTTGCATATTAGCCGTAATTGATAGAAGAATTCCTCTAGTGTATTATTTAAAACTTTATCTTTATTATTTCTTTTCACGTAAGACTTGGATTTTGAAAAATCTAAATGGGCTTTCCAATTCTTTATTGTCTTATTAAGAAAACCCTTTAATCAATCTTGTGTTTTCTTGTACCTTTTTTTTTGTTTTGTTTTGTTTTTTGTTTTGTATTTATCCGTGACTTGAACTTGGTAAAATAATGCCTAACTTTTGGGAACATTTTGATATTCATGTTTAGATTTGGTTCAGAATGGTTCTGGTTACCCCAAACTGTCAACCAACAAACAAAAAATTCAAAAATAAACTTTGGCTCATTTTATTTTTAGAATATGTAATTAATAGTTCAGTTTCTGAACTATTAAAATGTGGTTCATTCCCATTTTTTGTTTTATAGAATTCTTCAGGGACTTGAGTGGTTTTAGGATCTTCCATAGATGCTCCATATGTTTTCCACATGAGGGGGGAATATCTTTGAAAGCAAGTACTCCATTTACATTGTGATGAGCCCTCTCTTTAGCCTGAGTAAATTCCAGCTGTATTGCCTAAGATGCTCTTTGCCCTGGTTACTGTCTGGGTTAAGGCCTGTCACTTGCCCTGAAGCAATCATTGGTTTAGGGCTTCCATTCTGACCAGTTGGTTTGTGGTTTGCCTCCCTCTTACACGGCAGCTGTGAGGTTGGACAGGAACTCTGTCCCAACTTGGTGGGCTTCTATTTGTACTTCTATTTGTACTTCCTTTGCTCTTCTGGGTTAGGGCCAAGAGTCTGCTATTCCCAGCAAAGGCTGTGGTTAATTTGCATGTGGACTCCAGAATGGAAGGTTGGAAGACACTGCTCTATAGTGTGTTCTGTTCAGAGTGGCTCTTTAGTAAGTGGTGTCCCTCATTTGTTGACAATATGGGGATCTTTTCATGCCTTAGCTGCTAATGTTTTAGAAGCTAATGTTTGAGGGACAGAGTAAGGCAGCAGGAGATGTGGCCCAGACAGAGAGCAGGTTCCCTGAAGGGTTCTGTAGTTCAAGCTGAACTATCCAGAGACTGTAGTAAGTAGGGCCCAGCTGAGGTGGAGTTAGTACCTAATGTGTGGTGGGTGAGGACAAAGCCTCTGGATTCGCTGCAGTAAAATTACTCATTGATAGGCAGCTTGCTGAGTCATGGTTCTTGATTCAGTGGGAAAAGGGGAAGAAGATACACACTGATGTGGAAACACACACACACACACACACACACACACACACACACCTCTGTTCATTTGTGTCTCTTGTTCAGTGTGTGGCTCCACGAAATTTCTTGGGGGAACTTTTAAGGAATGAAATATATAGTGTAGAAGAACTAGAATTTTAGCTCGTATTATAGGAAGCTTCCCATGATAAGTTAATACTACCAACCACAGAACCTGTACAGTTTTTCCTGAGATACTGGCAGTCTTTTTCATGCTTTCATGTCTTCTAAACCACCTGTTTTCTTGGTTGAAGGGTATTGATGTTTTCATACAGATTTGAAGCAAAAAGGCTTGGTTTTATTCATTTTTCCCTCTGAATGAATGATGCTTTCTGAAATGAATATACTGAACAGCAAATTATCATCCCATTAGGCACTTAAAATTATAGACAGCTGAGCCAAACCTGCTACCCCCCACCCCTTTCCCTGGATACAGTATAACAACCAGCTACAAATTCCAGATAATCAATTTGCTTAGCTGTGATGGTAATTTACAAAACCCAGTGTTGTGCTTCAAAGCCATTGAGAGGGAGTCTTGAATGATGGGCTGAGCTCAGGTGCTCCTTGGCAAGAACCTTCTACTTGGGCTGTGTATTTTTCATGGTTTTGGTGTCCGGATCCAGCAGTTCTTGGTATCAGAAAGGAGTCCTCCACTGTTGGTTCTACTACTGCCCCCATCACCACCACATTTACCGTGAGTATAGTGTCTTTCTATAAGACTGGAGTTGTTGTTCAGTACCTTTTGCACAATACAAGTGCCCATGAGTAGTAAGGGTGCATGATCATATCCATTAACTCATTTATAAATTAGTTCACTCAACATTTACCGAGTACCCACTATGTTCTAGGCACTGTGCCAAGTAATAAAAATTAAAAGATGAGTAAGGAACAGTCACTGCCCTCATGGACCTTACAATCTAGCAGAAAAAAGAATCACCTAAAAGAAAAAGAAGGTAATGCTATGGCTCATAATAGAGACAGGGACAAGGTGCCACTATTAGGTCTGTATTGATAAAGTAGCGTCTGAAGAACATAAGGAACTCTTCTAACAACCATGTTTCTCCATCCTCACAGTCCACAGTATTGTGTAATTATTGTCCACAAATGTTAAATGAATACCTATTTGTGACAGAAGAAGTTTCCAGAAATTCCCATTTCCCAATATTCCCTCTATTCTCTCCCCATGTAGCACCTTCCAAATGAATTAGATTTACTCATTATCACAAAAACACATTGCCTTGCCTTCCTTCTGCTCATGCTCTTCCCTCTTCTTGGAATACTTCCTTCCTGTCGTTTTGTTTAGAAATCTTACTGGTACTTCAAGGCCAGGCTTACCCACTTTTCTCTGAGGCCTTGGAGTGCTTGGTGCTTTTCATAGAGCACAGAGCGTGCAGCCTTGCTTGAGTGTTTTAGGTTCATCAGAGTCTCCACTGTGAACTGTGAGCTTCCCAGGGGCACAAAGTCCTTGGAGAGTATTAGTTTCCTGTGCAATTTTTAATAACTTGCTTATGGAATGGGAACTTTTACACACCAAGGAGAGAAAATTCAGCTTAGATTTTCTTGGCTGAGCTGTTATCAGGAAATCCCCCACACTCACAGTTCGAATGTCATCACCCTTAAAGTGAGGAGTATTCATAAGCCTAATGCCAATGCCAAAACTCTCAATGTCTGGAGCTATGATCTAGAAGGTGATCAAAGAGCTTTCTTTCTATGTTCTGTTTTTTAGGACATAAAGATTCCAATTAACTTTATGTCAGGCCAGAAAAAGAAAACCTAATTAGATAAGGAGGAGGACCTGCATCCAAACAGAAGTGTTGATTCACATATCTAAATTTACATGTATTGCCTTGACACTTACCTGCCGCTAGCCTGACTTGTGCAGCTTTGCTGTGGTAGGAGGGTGGTTCTGTCAGCCAAGGGTTTTTTTTTTTTTTTTTCCTGTAGCTTTGTAGGAGAAGCTGGTCAACGGAGGCAGGATCCTTCATCCTGTGGATCCTGGATTTGATCTCAATTGTGGTCTTAGGGTCATAGAACCCAGGTCCTTGATACCTGTTAACCTTATAGGGATGTGGTAACCTTTGTCTGAGTCAGCATTTTCATAGCAGAGTAAAAGTGTTTAATAAATCACAATGAGGAGTCAATTCCTCATGGTAGAATTAAAGTGAATACACACTGTTTTTAGCTTCAGAGATCTTATGATTTAACAGAGAAAAAGACAAGAAAAACTCCTCCCAAAGGCATGAAAACAAAGAACAAACATCCCATATTCCATACAGTTTTGATGTTCCACACTCTGCTCTTGGCTGAGCCAGTGGTCAGTAGGGTCTGAGTGCTTGGGACATCAGCCAGGGACCATCTCAATCTGGTTCTATGATGATGTTAGACTCCACAGATAGGCCCATTTCTGAGGAAACCAAAGGGGTCAGAGCACAGTAATGGGTTCAAGCTGGTATTATGTTGCAGAAATTCCTTGGTTGATTTTATTGTCATTTATAGGGTATATCCAAGATTTAGGAATAAATGTTGGTAAGATAGACATCTGGGTGTCAGCAGACATGACGGGTGGTGAGGCTGACTGTGTGGGTTTGGATTATCTCATAACCAGATTTTAGGATGATGGCCCTGGTCCAGATTGGAGACATCTGCAAGATTAGAACAAAAGTCCACTATGTCAGGGTCAAAGCACGGGGTCCATGATTCTAGGCAAGGAGGTTAAAGGGTAGAATCTGGAATGACAGCTAGAAAGATACTTTGAAGGTTTTATTGAGGTGGTGGACTTTAGCAGTGTTTTGGGAGAGGGAACACAATATTTACCAAGAGGACAGGCTTATGGGAAGCAAAGGCAAATGACTAGTGATTCTTATCTGGTCCAGAATGCTGCTCTGTCCTTCTAGGGAAATTCAAGGCTTCAGCCCGTATGCCACATGGATACCTGGAAGTCAATGGATGAGGGTGGCATTGTCATACTAATAACTGGGTATTCACTTCTCATTTCAAAACCACTGTCAGGATTATTTATTTGTCTTCTTTGGCAGACAGCAAGAGTTGGCAACCTCCCTGGCATGGTATAATCACAAGGGAGTCTTGAAAATCTGTTGTATTTTAAAAATTGTATTGAAATTCTGAGTTTAGAATCAATATACCTCAGAAAAAAAGGATGCAAATTTGAAACCATGACATTATAGCTCTTTAATAGCTAATTACGCTGAGGGAAGGAAATGGTTAGGCAGTGACTGTTAGAATGAATAATGACACATTAGATGAATACAAAACAAATCCATACCAGTTTATGGATTGGAATAAGTAAGAGACAGAGATAGCCTGAAAATTTACCCAAATCTGATTAGGGAACTAAACCCTCAGACAAAGAAACTATGGCTGATGGTATGAGCTGATTAGCTCAAGTCCCATTGGGAGGTAAATGGGAGAGAATGCACCACAGAGTTTCATAGCTGGGGAGAGTTCAGATATTTAATCTAGGTATGTTCATTTCTACAGATGAGAAAACTAAGGCTTAAAGGAATAAACAAGTGGACAAAGGTCCTACCAGTTCATGAGGGACAGAGTTTGAACCCGAATCCACATCTGATTGTTGAAAGTTTGAGGCAGTTTGATTAATCACGGTGTTTGGCTCATTGACAAACATGCCTGCAAGAAGTGCTCAGTACATATCTATCAGGCTTGTGAGTCAGTTTTCCTTTCCATCTAAGCCCCTTTGTCACTCGGGCACTTGGGTTGCCAGTAGGATTGCAACTGATAACCACGCAATACTGATTTACCATCCTGTGCCCTTTACTCTTTTTGGGTGTTGGTTCCTTTGGTTTTCAAATAAAGCTCTCAATCGAAGTTCACTCTTTTGACTTGGTTCCATGCGTATCTGCCTCACTGAGCACTCAGTGGGTCTGAACTGCTGTCAGCTCAGAGGAGAAATGTAAAAAACAGAGGCTCATCTTCTTCCTTACTCTCCCCTGGGCCCAGCTTGCCTCTCCAGTGATCAGAGCTATCACTTTCCCATAGTCTCAAGCCAGGCAGCCTTCATTAATGTTTGTCTATGTCCATTTTTTTTGCACATAGAAACAGTGCTAAACAGATTCTTTTTAAACTGTGCACTTATACCTCTTCTATTCTTAGGCTGCCTTAGATCAGAAACTAATTGTTTTCTAAGCGACCTCTATCACCACTGAAAAAATAATTTTCTCTACATTGATCTGGCCATAGCATCTATTTTCATTAGGCCTGAATGTCCACTCTCTTTTGGATCAAGTCTAAGATTTATCTCATTACCTCCCCTCCCCCCTTTTTTTACCTTATCACCTTTTATATTAAATTCCAATCTTTCAGTCCCAGAGAGAAATATGAATCTATAACACACTTGGGACCTACAGGATGTAAAATGTGGGCATGTTGATATTAAAACAGGCACCACCCATGGTGGCTGGTGAATACCTTTTCTAGCCCAGGAGCACTAAATAGAATCTTTTTTGTTTGTTTGTTTACATTTCTTACAAGGGACTTCTAGAAAATGAAAAGCAGTTAGCTTTCCATTATGGCATTATTATCTTTGTTTTGAGAAAAAATGTCTTTTTTAAAAAAGATTTGAAGTAGTACTGTACTAACCATGCAGTCTGTTTTTTGTTTTGTTTTTTATTTGTTGTTGTTGTTGTTTGTGACTGAAGATGCTTTTAGATTTCTGGAAACTTTTTAGGTCTCATACATGTATGTTGTAATGTGAAGTGGCTTTACCTTCCCAGGGTGATACTTCTTTAATCATAATGGTTAAAACAAAAATTCTGAGGTTTTGGCTTCTGATCGAAGATTAAGGACTGCATAAAGAGCTATTAGAATTTGGTCTTGTATCAGGTGGCCAGTGACTGGAGGTGAAAAACCCAGAACATATGACATATTCAAGATTTGTGATGTCACACATCCCTGGTCCAAATTTTACTTTTCCCTTCTATATCTCCCAAATGATCTCATTATTTAATTCTGACAATATCTGTTAAGGATTAACTGAATTCTGTATTAGATGCTAGGGATTCAAAATTAAATAATACCTTACACTGTACATACAAATCAATTCCAGATGGATTGCAGATCCAATTGTGAAAGATAATGCAGCTTTTAGAATATAGGTAACTATTTCATGACCTTGGAGTAGCAGAGATTACTTTAAAACAGGACACAAAAAGGAAAAAAAAATGGATAAGAATAAAAATATAAATGAAGGACTATATTAAGATTAAGAATTTCTGTTCACAAAAAAAACACCATGAAGAGAGTGAAAAGGTAGGTGAAAAAGATATTTACCATAAATCTATTCCACTAAGGACTCATGTACAGAATATATCTCTTATAAACCAATAAGAAAAAGAAACACCATAGAAAAATAGGCAAAAATCTTTGAATAGAAAGTTCACAAAGAAGATATCTAAAAAGCAAAAAATATGTAAAATTTTGCTCATCAGTAGTCATCAGGGGAATGCCAATTAAAACCACAATGAAATAGTAGCATATATACACTTAGACAGCTAAAATGAGACAAAAAATATCAAAATTGATGAGTAATGAACAATCAGCCCTTTTATATACTCTTCATGGGAGGATAAATTGGTAATTTAGAGACCACTTTAGAAAACTGTCAGTTCTGTCAACTGAAAAGATGCTGAACTCTGATACAGAGATTTCAATTCTAGGTAGATACACACACCCAACAGATGGTCCATTGTAATGGTTAATGTAGAGTAGCTAGGGGTAAAGGAAAGGTGAACAAAAAGTTCAGACAAAAGGTGGGAGAGATAGGGTAGGAAGAAGGGAATTCTAGGTTAAAGGAGGGCTTATAAGAGGGATGTGATCAAGAGATAGAGTTTTAAAATGTAAGAGAGAAAAATTAATCTATGGATTAAGTTCCCAGATTAGAAGAGATTTTAAGTTAAAAAACATGTCTTTCTCTACATTTAGGAAGATATATGAGAATTAATATAGATATAGGTTAAGTTATATGTAGGTAGGTGTGTGCTGAGGGAGTTTTCTATGGATAATTTCTATTTTCTTGGCGAAGTAAGATGCTAGTTAATTTGAAAAATGAGATAGACAAATGCTAAGTTGGGAATTATTAAAAAATGATGAAGTTTGGATTAGCTACTATGGGGAAATAGGAGAGGTGATCAAAGAAGTTAATATTGGTAAATGTCATTCAGGACTCAGTTGCTTTGGGAGCGTATGTGCTGGTAGTGGTGCCAACTCACACTTTGTATGACTTCTTCTGGAGTACTCAGCAGCAGGGTGCAAGACAGGAAGGGTTCAAGTGAGTTGAGCATATTGGCAAACGGACTTGATAATATGCTTTATGGAACTACATTGGATAAAAAAATATGAGAAGTAATGAGAGAGATGATGGGCTGATGGAAAAGAGGGCTGTTGAGAACTGAAGCTCTTGATGGATATAATAATGAGAAGGAAGACTGGACCTGAGGGAACGGGCTGGCTAGAAGGAATGGTGGTTTTGGTTAGAACTGGGCATTTTAGCCCTTGTTTTCTTATGATGATAAAGTTCGGGTATGGCTGTAGTAATGGATGAGAATGTGACTCTCACTGAGTTCAAGAGGCCGAGGCACCTTGAAGCCAGACTGTTAGCTAGGGTCTTTCTCTTGGACACTGAGATCTACAGGATGATGACAATGGGGCAGGAGAGAAAGATGAGGAGAACGATATGAAGTTCTCAGTTGAATTAGGGTCAATGACGGGGGTCTGTGAAGAGGTGCAAGAAAGGGTCAAAGGTGAGAGAACTGGGAAGTGTGAGTTTCAGAGGAGGGAATATTTTTACATGCGGGCAAAAGAGGAAAATCTTGAAAAGGGTAGGGAAAAGGAATAATGCAGGATCTAATGTTTGAGCATGTGGAATCAAAAGTCTCAGAAAAAAGATGCTGAACTTGAGAGGATCTTTATCCTGACAAATTCTCCAAAGTGATTCCATAATTATGCCAGCATTCGGAGTAGAGGAAGCTTATTTCACTTGTAAGAATAGGTTCACAGGACAGTAGACAAGAGAGACAGTATATGAAAGAAGGATCACACTAGACTCTAAGCTCCTTGAAGACTGTGCTTTATCTACCTTTGTTCTACGGCCACGCTCAGCACCAACATTGACATGGTACATCTTCATATAGGTGTATCAGTGCGTGTGAGTGTACATATGTGGCTATGTATATGCACATATGTGAGTGGGTATATGTGTATGCATATGTATATATGATCTCATATATATGATCTCACTTGACTTTCTGTGTTTATATGAATCATGCGTATATATGATTTCACTAGAATTTCTAAATACCACACATAGATTGTCTAAGTCTTGTACTTCCTTTAGAGGTACAGAAACTGAGGCCTAAATAGGTTAAGCATCTTGTATGTTTGGAGAAAGTAGTAGGGCCAGGATTTGAACCCGGATCTTCCATCTCATCCAGGGTAAAGGCACTAAAAATGTTGAATGTATAATAAATTCAGAAGAAAGTTATTGCTTTAGTGGGTTGTATTTTATATGGACTAGGACCATCATTTTTTTTTTTTTTTTTTAGCTAGGATGCATGGCAACATATTTTAAAGTACTTTAAAATGAGAAGTAAAAAACCACAACAAAACCAAACTCTCCACATTTTTTCCCTCTTCTTAGTATCCCTGTGGATATTTACACTTGACTGGGAGGAAGTGAAATAAATCAGTTTCTTCCTGACCTACCATAAATTTACAGACCTAAGGATGATATAAACTGAATAAGATGAATACCGAAGCCATACTGTGGTCATTACAAATTAGCAGGACCACTTTTCCACTTTCCAACATGCAAAAGTGGTTCGATTTGAATTAATCACGGTGATATTAATAAAAGGAAAGGTTCTGCAAGGTGCCTTCTTTTGAACAGGCTATATTTGTCTTCAGTTTTGAGGGAAATGAAATCTTAGTCTGAGAATCCAGAGTGCATTGTGGTTGTTCTGAATATTTTGTGAAATGGTTCACAGCTGATGGAGCAGGGATGTCTGCAACTGTGTTCACTTGCCTTCCATTTCAACCTCTTTCCCGAATCTACTGGAGACTTTATTGCACTTAGAAACCCTGACATTCTGCAAATTGCATGGTGAACCCTTAATGATTTCTGAAACAAGAATGAGGTAATCTTCACAGCAATTTAAAATATTCCAGTGGTCAAAGGGGCATTTATGGTCTCCTTTATCACAGACTGAATTGACTTTTTCAGTTAATCATTTTAGCAACAAATTACGTATATTATGTATATTATCACATCAGAATCTGGTTTTGTGTTCCTTTCCTAGGTGCTTTGAGTGTTTGTCAGTAAGGCTGGAAAGTCAGACCAGATGGCATGGATTATTATTGGAAGCAGATCATTGCTTCATGCCTGCTTTCTTCTTTTTTCCTTCCTCCACTCTGTCTTCACTCCTATCAGCAAAAACATAGTTGGCTCTCTGGAAAAAAAGGGAAATCGACTCCCTTGGAATTGCTGCCTGAGTAAATGAAAAGGTGCTTCTTCTCCTTTAGATGACCATATGGGTGCTTTGTTCTTGGCTCAGGTTGGAAAATCAGCTTTGTACATAGTATGATGAAGGTGCTGGTAATAAGAAGATTCGAATGTATTTTCATGGCTTTGAATTTCTGTGTAAGCCTCTCTCAGAGGCTTGGATAGGTTAGGTTTTTTTGTTTGTTTGTTTTTTCCTTGAGAACACCTTTTGAATAAGAATATTTGTTAATTAGGTCATTTCTGTCTTTGTAAAATTGTTGAAGGCAGAAGAAAGGTACATGTGTGGGTGGCACTTTGTCCAGTGCTCTGCTAGAAGAAGGTACTTTTGGATAATAATAATTATATGAATAAAAATGATAATGAGTCACACTTTTTGAGCCTAATGTGATTGTGAAAAGGGCATGGGGTTTGCAGATTATTGTCAACAAGGAAATGACGTTGCTCCTCGAGGTGGGGTTCCAGGTCCACTGCACCAGTTTGTGGCTGAATTTGCAGCTTCAGAAGCTGCTTTCAGAACCTCATTTCCATACCCTCCAAACACTTTTACTTACAAAACTTGTAAATACTGATCATCAGGAAAGGGTAGTAGCAAGCCCAATGGAGTCTGGGAATTGGGGCTCTGAGCTTGCCTGCAGATATAAAAGCTGCTGCCTTAGGGTACTGTTTAGCCAAGGTTCCTTGGCTAAAGTCAGGAAGGAGGGCTGTGGGGGGGGGGGAGGGCTTCTTAAGTATTTCTCAACATTTTCTAATGACTTCCACTGGTTTAACCTTACCAGGCAAGTGAAATGGACATTTCAAGAAAACATACAAAAAAATCAAATCCCAAATTCCCTGGGGTCTGAATATAATTTGGAACATTGCGGAAAAAGACTGGGGTGGGGGACAGCGGGAGGACAATACCATAGAAAGTACCTCAGCAATTGCTTCCTCTCCCTTTCTACTTTGCTTTCTTAATACAAAGCTGACTTGTGAGGGCTTCTTTCAGGATCGCTCCCATTTTGATCCTCCTCTCTCACCCTCAAACTGGGGTTCTTTTTGAACTGTGAGCCGTCTCTGAGTGTAGGAGCCATGGGTGCCATCTCAAAGGTGGTGGTGCCAAATCAAACTTCCTCTCCCTTCACGCAGAAGACACTTCATAGTTGAACAGCTCTGCAGGGTCACATCTTGTTATTTTCCTCCCTAGTTGGTACCATTTGCTATAAAGAGGGCGTAAAGGCAACAATTATTATGGGTATGGTTGCTGATTGTGGTCACTCTTCGTAGCATCAGTCAATTCCCCATGAGATGATCTTGGAGAATCTGCTTATATTGGAGCAGCCATATGTGTTTCTTTGAATCATCAAGGCCTAAGCCACTCATTCATATTTGTCTGATCTGAAAGCAGGCCTCTCTCGTAGAGTAGGTGCTGGCTGCGGGGGAGATGTTTGCATTTCTGACCTGCTGCATGCCTTTGCTGAATGAAATTCATATAATTACTACGCACCATGACTTCCTTTAGAGTTGTATCCGCTCTGGTTAGCTTTTTTTCTTCCTCCACTTCATCAGCATCTAATTAATTAACGGTTGTCATGGCTACTGTTGCCATGACAGCATAAAATTCTCCCCAAGGGCTTCTCATTCATATTCTAAGGAAATCCAAGCACATAGCTGGGTGGCTGGAAAAAGTGGTAAGGAGAATTCAAAAAGAATGGAGGAGGAACTAGGAAAAGGCTGCTTTGTCTGAAAGTCCTGCCCTCTCTAGCTTCAGTCTTAGACTGCCTTGCCTTAAGAGGGTATCTTATTTTTCTTTATTATTTTCCTAATTTTTTTTTTTCTATATTTATGCATGAATGTTCCTGGGGCTAGGAATAATAGTATTCTTGGGTAAAAGGGACTTTCCCTGCTTTAGGACCATGTTCTTCTCTCATTTTTTCCCTTGTTCATAAAGTGAAGGACACATTGATTTTCTCTTGTCGTTTAGTCTGGCGGTTTGCTGGTGAGATTCCTAATGGATTCTTCATAGGTCAAATAAAGAAAGTGGAGCTTTGTCACTTACAGTGCTTGGCAGCGTCTGCCTCTCAAAAGAAGATATGATCTGTCACCTGCTCATATATAATTTCCCAGAAAGCAATAGTTCTAACAAGATTTCTTAACTGTCCTTGCAAGTCTGTCCACTGCTCACGCATCTCTCATTTGGTGTCTAACTATACTCATTCTCTGTTTCTGCTCCTTCAGAAACACGTGTCTTGTTCGAAGGGAGAGGAAGAGGCATTAAGAGATGGAGGAGACTCTGTTACTTAATCCATTTCTGAATAACATTTGTTGTTCCTAAAAAAAAAAAAAAAAAATCTCTAGGACTCCTCAACCTTAACCTACCACCACACGCTAATAAGAATGCCTCATACTTTGGCCTGAGGCCCTTAGTGCCTCTGCTGTAGTTAAGTTCAGGTCGACTCACCTTGCAGGCCCTGCAGGCCCTGCCTGCTCCAAGACGTTCTGAACAGAGCTTGGCTCTGTGTTAAACCTAGTGGAATTCAGCACCTGCTACGTGTTGCTAGAACCTGGCCGACCAGCCATACGCCAGACCATGAGGAGCCTACAGAACAAAGGAGGAGTCCTGCAGAGATTGCTAACAACTGTTCACCCATACCATGAAAGGAAAACAAAGCTTTGTACCTTGGTACAAAGATAAACCCAGTCATTCCATTCTCTACTCCCTGTAATCAGTAATTTTTTCGTAGAAACCGGGGGTCTCATTCTCTGACTCATTCTCTGACTCTAAGAAAAGACCACACTATGTCTATGGAGTGTTATTCCTACTCTAGTAAACTTTTCTGTCTCTAACTCTGGCTCACTCTTGAATTCTTTCCTGCATGGAGCCAAGGACCTTCCCTCTCTCTGCATAGGACTTGAGTCCTCACTTGGGATTTGCCCTGTACTGTATCACTTCGACAGTTTCCAGCCCTTCAAAAGGTCCAATGGCAATGGTCCTCAAACTTTAATGTGAATCAGAATCACTTGTGATATATGCAGATCCCTGGGCATCTCTTCCAGAAATTATGATTCAATAGGTCCACAGTAGAACCTGGGTGAACAACGTAGGTGACTCCATCTTAGGTATAAGACTCCATCTTAGGCACCGGCCAGTTCCTGGAAAAACCGCAAATAGCAAGATGCTCACACCACCCTAGACTCAGACAATCAGAGCAACTATGAAAAGTAACTCTCCAAATTCCCTGCCTTGTTCCTTGGTGCCATCACCCAGCCAATCCTGCTAAAGGTCAAGCTTGTTGTACCAATCTTGTAACGCCAAGACATTGCTCCCCGTGCTTACATTTTTTCCCTTCTAATACCCCTAAAGCCCCATGTTGGGGACCACCTCCTATTCACTGCTGCGTCGGTGTGTGGAGTGTGGTCCAGACTCGAGTCTGAAATAAACTCCCTCTTGCTCTTGCATCGGTGTCGGCTTCTTGGTGGTTTGTGGAGATATGATTCGGGGCACAACACCAGGGACCTGCTTTTCTAACAAATGTTCTATGTTATTCTAACGTAGACCACCCATGAGCCCCATCTTGAGAAATACTGGCCAGACGTGAAGCCAACATTCTTAGCATGGTAGACAAAGTCCATAATAAGTTGATGCCAATCTATTTCTGCCCTTTTAACTTCTCATCTAGTAACAATTCCACCTCAGATCTTCCACCCCAGTGTCTGGGGTTCTAACCATATTAGATTTTCATTATTCCCCATATACGCTACATACAACTCAAGCTCCAAGCCTTTGTTGAAACACTTCCTTTGTCTAAAATGACCTCACTCTTGAAGGGGATCAGAATATACCACCCCGAAATTAGCCACTTTGACATGAAGATTCTTCTGTACTGAAGGCAATTAAGAAACAGCAGACACAGGAGGAACTCTCTGCCTCCTCCTTGCTGCCTAAAAGAAGGCATAAATTTCCCTTTGTGACAGTACCCCCCTCCCCTCTCCTGTACCAGGAAGAAGAGAATGACTCAATCACCAGAAAAGACTAGGCTCTTATCACTAGAGATCAGATTTAGTAATATTTCCTTTCAGTTTAATTTTAAGATTTAATTTAAGATTTTAGTAAATTTAACAAGATGTGTTATGCGCAGACTTGAATCTTACAAACCTTCCTAAATAATCCATGAAGTTTCCCCAGTATTTACCTTCACGTGATTTACTGCCCCTAGTTCAAACCCCTTTGTCTTGTCATGTACCACAATTTATTGCCTTTTGTTAAAATGGTATGTAAACTCACAGGCCTATTCACTTCTTGGGGGTTCCTTTCTTCTTTCTGCCCGCCCCCTGCTGTGTGCATATGAAATAAACCTTTCTCTTGTTAATCTGTCTTTTATTAGTTTAATTCACATGCTCTATTACTGGATATAAGGGGGTTGGGGAAAAGTTTTCCTTGCTCACTCAGCGCTCTGTGATCCTGATCAGACTCAGTCCAATGTCACCTCCTGCTTGAAGCCTCTTAGTCTCTTCCAAGTAGAATTACCCTGTCTTTGTGTCCCATAGCACTGCTTTAGGTCTATGTTTGTACCTATCACATTTTATTTTAATTCTGTCTTTAAGGGTTGTATTTTTGTTCCTTGGTTTCGGCTGAAGAGAGAGAGAAAAAAATGATTATTCCATCTACTAAGTACTGTTCATGGTGCCAGTTAACTATTCTCACCATAAACGGCTTTAAATCAAAAACAACAACAACAACAACAACAACAACTACCTGAATTGAGTCCTTCATTCCAGGCAGTATGCCAAGGGATATATGTACATATTTACAGTAACTTTATGAACCTGCAATTATGATTCCCTTTTTTTGACCAATAAGGAAAGGCCAATAACTTACTCCAAATTGATAGCTAGTAAAGGCACAGTCGGCATTTATGCAGATTAATCTGACTCTGGAGCCTGCCTGTGTTATCGAATTTTGAGGTGGGAAACTTACCCAAGGGTACCTAGTTAGAGGTTCAGAAGAGCCAGGCCAGTAGATTTCAAAGCTTGTTGGTAGATGGATTTCATATTTTAAACCCTCGGTTCTTCCTGTAGTTTTTAACACACAGTTCAGTGAATGAAGTAGGCTTATCAAATATTAATATGATTCTTAATTTAAGACTCAGAGAAGTGACTTATTCAAGGCAATGTAGTTAGAAAGAGGTTGAGCAGAAACTCTAACAGGTGCTCACACACTAAAGTGAAATTCCCACGAAGTCGCAGGTCCCTCTTCAATACCATAGGGCCTAAGATAAACTTGGAATTCTGACCCCCGTGTATGGCATCATTTCAAGGGAAAAAAATATCCTTGGGTTGTTACTTAGACCATTAATGTGAATATTTAGAACTGGGTGAAGTAGGGACTGAAGTAGACCTGCGTCTCACTGAGCTGCCATATTGCGATGCGCATTGCCTGCAGCATTTGAACCCAGATCCATGCAGGTATCTGCGGAGTAATTATGGCTTTGGAATTAGGAGATTCCAGTCAAACATTTGGTACTTCATCCAAAAAAGAACATTTGGAAGAGGATTCAATGGC
Organism: Eonycteris spelaea; assembly: GCA_003508835.1. NCBI lineage: Eukaryota > Metazoa > Chordata > Mammalia > Chiroptera > Pteropodidae > Eonycteris > Eonycteris spelaea. Next base: position 5,532,857 of record PUFA01000043.1, on the reverse strand, counting down.
ACCTGGTAGCTGATGAAGGAAGGAGATGTTTTCTCACCTAATTTTCACAAATGGTTTCTGCAACTGCACCTTCAAACCCCTTGCCAAACACAGCTCTGCCTGTAGAGGAACTAAAAAAAAAATTGCAATTAACCCCATATGTTCTGTTTAGAAGAGCATCTGGGAGACAGCTTAGAGCCAGTGTCTGATATAACAAGCGTTTTTTTGATGAGGGGATCTGATATTTCCTTTTCTTAGGAATTTAATAAGCCAGGGATCCATCTGTCTACCAAGCATCTGAAGTCAGCAGGGCCTTAGATCATTGGTGCCCAGCCCTTTTTTGCCCCCTGCCCCACAGCAATGCTGCTAACCACATCCTGGGATAGCTGTTAGTCTGTGGCTGGAGCTTTGTTCTGCCTGGGATTCTGGGGGATGGGCAGCTATTGGCTCTTTCTTTCCCAAGGTAAAGCCTGAATAGGGATGTCACTGGTACAAGGAGAGAGAGGGCCCCTGTGCAGGTATTGGAACTTCATCGATTTCCACTGTGCCCAGCTGTATCACTACAATGCACCTGCTGCTGGCCGCCAACATGATAACATACCCTGCTCAGGTGCAAGGGGAGGATGTTGTGAACGATTCATCTCCTGGATGATTCATCGGGTCCCTGCTTCCTGATCCACTTCTGCTCTCCCTCCACCCCCACCCCCACCATGTTATCAGCAGGAGTAGCAAGGCATCCGATTTTGAAGGGTTGGAGGTAAGAGGGCAAAATTATTAGCCTCCATGTCAATTCTAATTAATGCAGCGAGCCACCTGGATATTTAGTGACTGGAAATGAAATCAATTTGAGTTTTAAAATTTAATTTACATGCAGCTGGTACGATAAATCAGTGACCCGTTGTGAGGTAAATCACTTCTCTGTAGTTAGGGGAAGGATTTCTGTCCTCATTGATATCTAGGTAGTTTGCAGATTCAGAAATTAATCCAGTGCTGTTGGCTTCCCAAAAAGGGGCATGCTGGTGTGATGGCTTTGAAAAATTTAACTCTCACTGCAGCTTGGATATGAAAAGGAAATGTAATTTCTGTATTTTGTTTATAGCTGCTTTAGTTTAATTCATGATTCCCCCCTCCCTACCCCACAGTGATAAAAAATAACTAAATGTCTAATTTGGTTTGAGCGAATGTTTGATTTGAGCATTTAAACAGAGCCTTCAAGGAATGCTTAGTCTTTCTAGGAAAAAATGCTTTGAATCTCAGATTGCTTCCATCCTCCTACTGCTGCTTTTCCTAAAATGGCATCTGGTTTATGGGAAGCATTCGGTGTATGGGGAGGGGCTGTGGTTCTCGTGACCTAATGGGGGAGGGGAAGAGCCAAGGTCCTTGGTTATGGGGCCTGTGGCTTCAAGTCACTGTCTCTTTGTACTGGTTCCTCCCTGCTTCAGGCACTGTGCCTCAAATGTGGCAGGTGTAACCTGGGTCTGGTCAGGGGCTTGTGCCTGGCTGACCTCTGCCCCCCCCTCCCCGGTGGCTTTGATTATCAGACATAGGCCCCTGACAGGCCAGAAGTGAAGGTGGCTTGGATGGTGAAACCTGAGCGCGATTCTTGTTCTGTTTTTGTTCAACGGCTACATTGCTGTGGCCTGGCCCTAGATTGGTGGAGGCAGCTGAGTTATTCCTTTTCCAGAAATCTGTAGAGGGAGCAGGAGCTGTGCCTCCTACTCTGTTAAGTTCACTTATTCAATGCCAAAGCCCAAAGAGGGGGAACGGGATTTGCATCTCCTTCCCGCCTCTTTCACCAACCCCCAGGCTGGAAAAGGGATGGATCTTTCCTTTATTCTCCTGTGTGATGCCCTCCTTCCTTTGGGTAGCAAGCATTCTGGCCTTCCTGCCCCAGCGGAAAGGCAGAGAATCCAAAGAACATTAGGGCGTTTATGCATTAGTGTTGTCCAAGCTTGGATCTTGATAATATAAAGTGGGGGGAGGAGTGAGAAAGGGTTAAGGGAATGGGGCAGAATTGAGAACATCTGCTTTTAAGACAAGAGCTTGGCTTCAAGGCTAATATTTTGCTGTTTAACCTTATTTCCGAATGTCACAAATTGAAAATTATGTTTGCCATTGATTTTGCATTCTTTCTGTAGAAATTATGCTTTTTGGGCAGATGGGAGTCTCTCTGGGTGCTGTTGGCAATTCTAAGGGGATGGCAAACATATTAGGAAATCCAGAAGAAAAAGTACATTAATGATTTTCAACAAAATTTTACCTTCATTACAATAGTGATGTGCGAAGTTTTGTCACACGTGTCTCAGTCCAATTGACATCTGACTGTAGTTCATCGAATGTGTACCCTTACTTAGTCAACAGCATTTAAGAAGCATCAATAGCAGCTTGCACGTATCAGCACATGTGGGTGTGTGGATGTGTGGGTGTGTGGGTGTGTATGTGTGCGAGAGAGAGAGAGAATTTAAGCAGGTCGGTAGTTATAGACTGAGTAGTATGGGAAAGAATGTCAGAGATATGGAAGATCTGGTGTTAACCTTGCAGATAGAACACAAAAAGTAAACTATTTAAAAGGCCACAAATAGGTTAGTGAGATTAATATGACCCTAACTTTATATAGGTTTTGAGGGAACACAGAACACAAAAGTGATTAGAGTTATATGTAACCTGAAAAAAGACTTTCTAAAAGATGCAATTTGGGGGTCAGATTTGAAGTCAAGATTATTTATAGATAAAGAAATAAAAAGGGATAGAAGTATTAGGATTAGGTGATGGAAGCTGAGGTCTGCAGTGAAGAAAATGGGGTTGGTGAGAAAGAGGGGGTCCAATCTGAGTGATGAGAATGGTATTGTGAGAATAGCTTCAGTTTAAAAATGACGAGATCCCCTCAAACTGTTACTGATGAGCTGTGTGGCCTTGGTGAAGCTCCTTGACCCCTGAAGCCTCAGATTCCTCATTAGTTGAAAGAGGAGCAGAGGTATAGCTGGCTCTGATTCAGGGGAAGAGAAAACCTAACATAGGCTTTGGGCCATGGTGAAATGTGATGAAAATGATGTTGATATGGGAGTCTTCCACCCACTGTAAGTAGAATAAATTAGAACCCAGGAGAGCAGTGATCCAAGCATGAAATGTTGTAGATATAGCATAGTGGGCTGAATAGTGGTTCCCTAAAGGATATGTCCAGGCCTGAATCCTTGGAACCTGTGAATGTTACCTTCTGAATGACAGAAAAAAAAAAAAAAAGAAAGAAAGAAAGAAAGAAAAGAAAAGAAAAAAAAAGGAACTTTACATACGTGATCTTGAGATGGGGAGGTTATCCTAGATTATCTGGTGGACCCTAAAGGCAATAACAAATATCCCCAAAAGAGAGAGGCAGAGGAGGTTTTGAGACAGAGGAGACAATGTGACCATGGAGAGATTAGAGTGATGTGGCCACAAGCTAAGGCATGCATGGAGCCACCAGGGGTTGGAATAGGCAAGGAAGGATTCTCTGGAGAAACCCTGGAGGGTGTGCGGCCCTGCCGACATTTTGACTTTGGATTGCTGGCTTCTAGAACCATGAGAGGATGCATTTCTCTTCTTTTAAGCGACCTACCTTGTGGTTATTTGGTACCACAGCTACAAAAACTAGTAATACACAAATTAGAAGGGAAACAGGAAAAGTAAGTGAAGGTTTATGAGATATTGGCCTTTTTCTCAGATACCTTGTCATGGAGGGACTGTGAGAGGGAACTAGAGTAATCAGAAATGACTCCAAAGGTGTGAGCTATGAGACTGAGGTGTTCATGAGAGTGCATATTTTTGATAAGGATTGTAGTAAGCTTCTTACACTTATTATCTCAATACCCTGTGTGTTACGTATTCTTGTTCCCAATTTTAAAGGTAAATAAATTTCTATTTGCCTGTCCTAGAATACTCACATAGAGGAAAACAGTCACAGAGCTAAAAGGCTTATGAGAAACCTCAGTCTACTACCCCACCCTTCCAACCTCCAGTTACTTTCCGCTCTGTAGTCAGGATTTTTTTGCTTTTTGGTGAGCATTTACCCTAATCTATTACTATGTCTTGATTTACTAGTTTTAGACCATATCTACTAATTTTCTCTTGTGACAGTAATCTCATTTTATTTAACCTCTGTTCTGTGTCCCATCATTCTAGCCTTCCAGTATAATTTAGGTAAGGGTTCCCCAAACCCCAGGCTGAGGACCGGAACTGGTTGGTCTCCTGTTAGGAACTGGGCTGCACAGCTGGAGGTGAGCAGCAGGTGAGTGAGGGAAGCTTCATCTGTATTTGCGGCTGCTCCCCAGCGCCAGCATCACCATCTCAGCTCCACCTCAGATCATCTGGCATTAGATTCTCATAGGAGCGCCTGTCCCTGAGCCCAAAAAGGTTGGGGGCTATTGGTTTAGGTGACAGGAGGTCATTGTGGAAGTCTGGATCAAGTCACTACAATGTGATAGACTCTTAAAGGAAGCGACTAAAAATCGGAAAGCTGATTCTGAAGCTCATAAAGAGAACGGGAAGTTGCGTTGTGCGAATGTGAGAGCATTTTGTAAAGACATTTTCTTCAGGAAAAGCTGTGCTGCATCCCTGCTGGGGTCTCCACTCCTCACCTCAGGCCTGTGAGGGGACATCCCTCAGAATTACAAGGAGGGTTTAGTGTGGGTCTTCTGCAGTGAGGGCCACGTGGACCTGTGTGTGAGTCCCTGGATATGTATGTGAGGCTGAGAAATGGGCTCACTGCTTTGCTGGGAGAGCCTGGAGACTTCGCTTCTGGTTGAGATATACCAGTGCTCTGAGCCTAACAGGAGGCAGAAGATGAGAGTCTGCGGATGGCACTGTGGCAAACCAGGGCTGACAAAGAGGTGTCACAGAGGAAGTTAACACAGTGCCTATGTCATGGGAATTGCTGTCTGGCCACTTCAGCTGGCCCTACCTGAGGGGAGAGAGAATATTCACCTCTAAGTTAGGTTTTTGGAGCTTTGACTATCACAAGGGGGTGGCTTTCTAATTATGACAGGGAGACTATATTTCTTGACGTAATAACTCTAGGACGTGAGGTAAGCAGGAAAATGTGGGGGCCTGCCAGAATTTTCATCTAGGGATAAAGGGAAAATTTCCTCACTGAATACATTTTTAAAACTTCTTTTAAAAATTAAACTTTTGTCAGATTGCTACTAGACTTATTGGGGTGATAACTTTGTAAATTATACAAATGCCTAATCCCTGTTGTACACATGAAACTAATATATAATATTGTATGTTAACTAATTGAAAAATTAAAAAATTTAAAAAATTAAACTTTGTATTTTGAGAGAATTATAGATTCACATGTTGTAAGAAATCATACAGAGAGACCCTTTGTACCTTTTGCCCAGTTTTCCCAAAGGATACATCTTGCAAAACTACAGTACAACCTCCCAAGCAAGATATTGACCTGATACAGACCATTTCCAGGACCCTAAGGATCCCTCCTGGTGCCCTTGCTTGATCACAGTCCCCACCTCTTTCTTGTCCATACCACATCTTTAACCCCTGGCAACCACCAGTCTGTTCCCCATGTGTATAATTTTGTCACTTTAAAAATGTCATATAAATGGAATTATATATGTAACCATTTGGGACTGACTTTTTTGACCTCTCAGTCTGATTCTCTGGAGATTCATCCAAAGTGTTGCACATATCAATAATTCTTTACTTTATACTGTTAAGTATTCAATAGTGTGGATGTACCACAGTTTGTTTAACCATTCGCCAGTTATAGGACATCTGAGATGTTTTCAGTTTGGGGGCTATTATGAATAAAGCAGCAATAAACATTTGTGTCCATATTTTTTGTAGCCACGTTTTTGTGTGAGCCTGTCTATATTTCTCTGGGGTAAATGACCAGGAGTGGAATTGCTGGATCATATGGTAGTTGGTTGTTCAGCTTTTTAAGAAATTGCCAAACTTGTTCCAGAGTAGCTGAGCATTTTATATTTCCACCAGCCTGTGAATAAATTTTTAAAAGACAGTGGGAGATAAAAATAAAGTTGCATTTTGATGTCTTCATCTAGGTAGTGCTGCTTTGGCCTCTGAAAACAGCAAGTTTGATTTACCTGATCCATTTCAAAGCCACAGGAGCTGTGGGGCTTGGAGCAGGCCTAACTGGGGCTCTGGTGCTGTGGTACCAGACCTGGCTGAAATGCCCCAAAGCCTGAAACCAACCTGCTTGGGGGAGGTCTTTGAGATAGCCCTGTTCCCTCCCAGGGGTTTTCCACATCCATTGGTCAGGGCTATGGCTGTGTCTGAGATTTGGGCTACATTTCCCATTATGAAAAGAGACTTTTTTGTTTTGAGCATAGTAGTTACTATTAAAAGCTGCAGTCACGTGGCGTGCTGGGCTGGAAGTGGCGATTCAGAGAAACTTTTGTCTTCCCACTCCCTAAGTGGGGCCAGATGGAGGAGCTGTGCTGGGATTGGAGGGGGAAGAGTGGGGCTAGGATCAAAGCCAGAAAGAAGGGCGCCTCCTGAAGAAATCTCTATACAAGCCTGTTTAACTCTTCCATTGCTGAGGTGTCTGTGGTGTTGTCTACCAGAGAGCTCGGACTGCCCTTGTAAAGCTCAGCTGCGAGTCTGCAGGCCTTATAGGCTTAGGCCTGGAGCTAAATGCCTCCTTCCAGATCCCAGCTCAATCCCTTACTACTGTATAATCTTAGCCAAGGTCTTTGTAACACCTACAGGTCTCAGAAATCTCTAGTACCTCAGGTTTTATCATGAGGACTAAGGGGGACAATATCTATAGTGTCCTTAGAACATGATTCTCAAACTTGGTTGACCATCAGAGTTACCTAGAGGTATTTAAAGAATACTGATGCCTGGGTCCCATTCTCAGAGATGAGAATAGTTACAATGGGCCTTGAGTATGGATTGTAAAAAAAGTCCTTGGGTTGGATTGTGTCCCCTCCTAAATTTATTGTCCTTTCTGGAACTCAGGATGTGACCTTATTTGTAAATAGGGTCACTGTAGATATAATTTGTTAAGATGAGGTCATACTGGCATGGGCACTTAATCTAATATGGCTGGTGTCTTTATAAGAAGAGAAGAAACACAAAGACAGACATGCACAGAGACAAAACAGTGTGCAGAGACACAGGGGTAATGCCATGTAACAAATTAAGCAGAATTGGAGAGATGCATCCACAAGCCAAGAAATGCCAAGAATTACCAACAACCATCCGAAGCTGTGAGAAAGGCATGGAATAGACTCTCACAGAGCCCTCCAGAAGGACACTTTGACTTTGGACTTCTGGTCCCAAACTTTGAAAGGATAAATTTCTGTTCTTAGCTGCTCAGGTTGTGATATTTTTTACAGCAACCCTAGGAAACTAGTACGGGTTATTGTAATGCATAGTCAATGTTGTCCATCATAGGCTTGACCTGTGGAACATAGCAAGTGCTCATTTATTTAGCTATTTGTCATCACCTGAATCAGATACTCTTAGCAATATTCCGGAGTCTGCCAACCCTCAGAAAAGCATTATGGGTAGTAGTTGGCCCTGTTTCAAGAAAGAGTCATGTGCAACCCGATTCTCTGAGGACAGGCTACCGTAGTAAATCAAGAGGAAGCACTAGATGTTACTTCGGTGAGGGGAACACAGCACTGTCATAAAAGGCTGGAGAAGCATGGGCTCCATGTCAGTCTGGGTCATAGAAGCTTGGAAGACACTGCATTCCATAGTCCCTCTGAAGGATCGTAGTGCACATGACATTTTCAAGGCTCTGGGGAGTCCTGTGGTAAAGAAACCCCTTGACTTTACTTATCCTGGAATCTCCCTCTTTGACCATAGAATGCTCCAGCTAATTTTTACACAACATGTATTATCCCAGCAGAATTGGTGCTTCTGAACCTTACAGAGGAAATTAAAGTCGAGGCTAGACCACCACCCGTGGGTACATACTGGCCTAGAGGGAAGACTTAAAGGAAAGCAACCCCCTCATTTTGTCACTAGGCAGAACTCAGCATTGGGCAGCTGGGGGTGGTGGTGGGGAACTCAAAGATGCTTGCAATTCAAGATCACACACAAAATTGGCATGCATACTGTGGTGACTCTCTAGAATGAGAATTGCTTTCCCTGCTGTGAAAAGGACTCTTAGTCAAGTTTTAGTTCAGGGGGCCAGCACCCATTCAACCTGCCTCCCTTTTATACGGTGGACAGATGTAAACTGGGAAGGTGCAGGATGGTTTTTAAAGAGCAGCACTGTGTGGTCTGCGGGGTGTTGAGGGAGGACTTAACAGCTGGCGGAGGGCAGGGGCCATAATATCAGCTGTCCTTCCTCTTTATGGAGGGTAGAACAAGAGGAAAGGAAGCAGAGTAGTTCTGGGAGATGTGACGAAGAATTTCCCAGTAATTAACAGGACTCTGACGTGATAGTCTCAGGCTCTACATTCTGTGTTCTTTCCACTGTGGGCTGCTGGTAGTAGATGGATCTCAGGTTAGCGATTCAGATGTATAAGGAATGCAGCTGTCTTTTTCTATAACAATTATTTCCGATCCCTGCTGCAACGGAGTGGCAGAAATTCAATTTTAGTCCACTTAAGAGTTGCTTTTACCCTTGAGATTGTATCTAGTTCCAGTGCTAGGGCACCATAGAAGTGGGCAGAGCAGGACTGTGGGCCTTGCCATCTTTTGTCTGTGCAGGTGTCATGTGGTATATACATTTTCCTGGCTGGTTGTTGGTCATCTGTTCATGAAGATTCTTGCTGTCACCATGGCCATTTTAGCTTTGGTGGCTCCACTTGTGCGCTAGGCGAGGGCATGGGAGGCTTGGCAGGATGTCTCTCCTCTTCTTAGTCTGTGTAACTGACATAGTCACTTTCTCCCTGGTATTTTGCAGCCTCCCTGAGACTCATCAAGAGGCAGTATATGGAGCCTTATTCTCTTTTCCCTGCAGAGTATCAGCTTCCAAATCAGGAAGACAACTTTACTCCTATGTGTTCTACTCTGTCATATTCTCTCCTTCAAGAAATGAAACAGAGGAGCAGAGGTGGAGGGTGGAAGAGAAAAAACCCATAAGACTGGAAACTATTGTGATACTGGAAGGAAAAACCCCATCACTAAATACATCAGTAACAATATTCTTTTAGATCTCTCTTCCATTACAATAGATTCTAGAGGAAGGATGTGAAGCTTCCTCTTTTTCCTACTCATGTAGATAAACAATTTCTGGGGCTCTGGGACTTCTACAACATATAAATGTTGGAGTGGGCTTGGCCCAAAATCTTGACCTTCCAGTTCTTAGTGATAAAGAGCCTTCCTAAGCTAGGACAACCAACTGTCCTGGTTTGTCTGAGAGTGAGAGATTCCCCAGGATGTGTACCTTCATTGCTAAAATTGGTGCAATCTGAGGCAAACTGGGTCAGCAGGTCACCCTACAAGACCCTTCCATTGTTTTCTTCTGGACTAAGATTCTGCCTTCTGTGTCGTGTGACTCCAAAACTTCTGAATGCTGGGAATGTCTTCTCTCTGCTGCATGAGATGCAATAGAGACAACCATTCAAGTATCGGTGCTTGTTAAGAATCAGGCTCTTTGTTTAGACAGATCTGAACTCATGACAACCATAGAATTCACCTTTTATATGACTTCATGGTTCCGGAGGCTTCTTTTGAGAACCTTGAAGTCCCTCCCTTTAGCACTGCTCATTGTCATCAACTTGCTGTCAGTATCCATCTGGTTTTACTCACATAATTATTAATTTCTGCATCTGCTTATACTCCTGCCAGGGGATGGCCTTTCTGTTAACCACTGAAAATGGGAAGAAGACAGATTTCTTTAGCAGTGGATTAGTTGTCAGCACTGGCAGAAAACAAAGAACTCATGAAGGTGTGTGGTGTGTGTGTGTGTGTGTGTTGTGTGTGTGTGTGTGTGTGTGCATGCGCACACTTGGATGGGTGGGTGAGTGGGTGCAGGAAAGAGAACGGAAGGTGGGAATGCAGAAGAGAAGACCATCTGTTCCTTGTAGCCAATTTTAACTCTTTCCCCCTTCCTCCAGCCTTTCTATACTTCCCTAGTTACCATTGTCTGAAGACAGACTTTCAGTATTAGTTACTTCTGACTTACTGAAGTGACTCCTGTCTCGTTCTTCTACTCTTTAAGAAGCCTAACCTACAGCTGAGACAATAGAAATCCTAAAGCTGAAGGAAATCTGCATTCCGTTACATCTACACACTAATCCCCTATGCTCAGTTCCTATTTGTTTGCTTAGTAGCTTTGAGAAAATCATTTAACCTCTCTGATCATAAGTTGCTTTGTAATAAAATGGTAGTAAAAGCACAGAGCCCTGGATTTATGAACAGATTTACAAAATGTGCTTTTGATGATGTGATTGTAGGATCTTTATTACACCATTCCTCTGATCAAAGGTGTAAAACAGAAGCTAAGAAAGCTCCAGAGTCTATAGAATAAAATCTAGACTGCTTCATATGTCAGTTCATGCCCTACAAAAACCTAGATTCTGGAAGCCTGAGCTATTTATAATCTACTGCCTCCTTTGGGCTTCTAGCGTATATTAAATTGACTTTTGTTACCTTTAACGAATATCTGTCTTTTTAATTTATTTAAATTCCTTGACAGATGGACTGCTTTTACCACTAAAAAAAAACATAAAAAAAAAAAATCCCCAACACCTGGCAGCTGTTTTGCACCTAGTAAGTACTCAATAAATGTTAAATTAAATTGAAATTCTTTTTAAGATATACAAAATACAAATAGCTAATGGAATTTTTACTTATCCTGTATTTATTCCTAATCTTAGGAGGAATATTCAACATTTCTTCAGTAATTATGATGTTAGCTGTGGATTTTTTCATAGATGTCATTTATCAGAATGAGTAAGTTCCTTCTATTCCTAGTTTGCTGAGAGTTTTTATTAGAAATGAATTTGGATTTTGTCAAATGCTTTTTCTGATCCATCAGTTGAGATGATCATATGATTTTCTCCTTTATTCTGTTAATGTGGTGAATTAAATAGAGTGATTTTTCGATTGTTGAAACAGTCTTGCTTTCTGGGATAAATTGTTAATTTCTATTATCTTATATCCTTATATATATCATGAATGATACTGGTCTGTAATTTTCTTTGCTTATAATGTTCTTTTTAGGTTTTGGGTTAGACTTCTGCTGACTTCATAAAATGAATTGGGAAGGATAGATTTAGATTTATAAAAGAGTTGTAAGGATATAGAAGTTACAAATGATTAGTTGATAATTGGTCACTGGGCTGGGGAGCATTGGCAGAGGGAATGCAGTTAGCATTAATACGGTGGCTAGGTGGAAGGCCAGGGGAGGCAAGGAGTAATTGAGAGGATCATTTTATGAAACTATATAGATGTCTAACCATAGTTATGCTGACGTATACTTGAAACTAATTTAAATAAATAAATTTTTAAAAAGTTGTAAGGAGATATAACAGAGAATACCCCTATATACTGTACCAGTCTTCTATCCTATTAACAAACAACTTACCAGATACATTTCATATGGTACATTTGTCGTAACTAATGAACCAATATATGATTATTAATTAATGTCCACTTTTTAAATTCAGAATTCCTTAGCTTTTACCTAATGCCCATTTTCTGTCTCAGGATTCCATCTAGAATACCACATAGTATTTAGTTATCATGTCTTGTTAAGCTCTTTCTAGGCTGTGACAGTTTCTCAGATGTTCCTTTTTCTATTATTTTTTTTTACTTTATTTGAATACTTTTTGCTCTTAATTTGTTATTTCTTTTTCTATTTTTTTAGTTTAATTTTAATTTTATTTTTAAAACTTTTTATTTTCTAATATAAACATTTAAAAATATAATTTCCCTCTAAGCCTTGCCTTGGCTCCATCCCACAAATTCTGATTTTTTTGAAGTTATTATCATGCAGTTAGAAATATTTCCTGATATCATTTGTGATTGTTCTTTTGACCCATGGGCTATTTAGGAGTGTGCTGCTTAATTTACAAATTAAATTAGGAAATTTTCTATGTATGTTTTTGTCATTATTCTCTAAAGTGATCCCTGTGGGATTAAAGCATAGATTCTTATATTTTAAATTTTTGAAAAAATTTATTTTATGGTCAAAGTATGGTATAGTTTGGTGAATGTTATATTTGCACTTGAGAAGAATGTGTATCCTGCAGTTTGTTGGGTGCAGTGTTTTATAATGTTAATAAGATTAAGTTGGTTTGATATAGTTGTTCTGATCTTCTAAATTCTTGTTGGGCTTTATCCATTTACTGACACAGGGGTGTTAAAATCTTTACCATGATTGTGGATTTGTTATTTTTTTCCTTCAGTTCTACTAATTTTACTCTATGTATTTTGAAGCTCTGTCATCTGGAGCATATAATTTGGGGTTGTTATGTCTTCTTGATGAAATAACTTTATCATTCAGAAATAACCATCTTTAGGTCTGATAATATTCTTTGTCTTGAAGTCTACTTTTCTGATATTAATACAGTCACATCCGTTTGCATAGCATATGTTTTTCACTCTTTCAACCTTTTATTTTCTGCCTCATACCTTTATGTTTAAAGTGTGTCTCTTGTAAATATTATACAGTTACGTCTTGCATTTGCCATTCTGAGAGTGCCCTTATGCCCTCCCCCCCTCCCATTTCCAGTTTCCCTTTTAACATCTTGCGTTAGTATGATGATTTGTTACAATGAATGGGCCAATACTGATACATTATCAACTAAAGTCCATAGTTTACATTAGCGTTCATTCTTGTGCTGTACATCCTGAGTTTTAACAAATGTGTAATAAAGTGCATTCACCATTATTGTATCATACAAAATAGTTTTGATAGTTTAACTCCCCTAAAAAGTTGTCGTGCTCCACCTGTTCATCTTTCTCACCCTCCCCCAAACCCTTCACAACCATCGATATTTTTACTGTGCCTGTAGTTTTGCCTTTTCCAGTATGCTATATAGTTGAAATCCTTCAGTATGTAACCTTTTCTTCCATATTGGCTTCCCTGTAACCTATTCTTACCAGTACAGGTTTAAACTTTTTCTGTGTCTTTTTGTAGTTCGATAGCTCATTTCTCTTTACCACTGAGTAATATTCCGTCATTATTATAGGGATGTTTCAGAGTGTGTTTATACATTCACCTACTGAAGGACGCCGTGGTTGCTCCCAACTTGTGACAATTATGAATAAGGCTACTATGAATATTTTTGTGTTGACTTTTATGTGGATGTAATACCGAGGAGCACAATTGCTGATCATATGGTAAAAGTATCTTTAGTTTTGTAAAAAAAACTCCCAAACTGTTTTCCAAAGTGGCTGTGTGCTCACCGGCAATGAGTGAGAACCTCTTCTATGGATGTCAGTTGTGTCCAGTTGATTGCTGGTGCTGCTCCGTTTGATTATGTCCTACTGTTTTTCTGCCTGCTGCATCTGTCAATTACCGATGATCGTGAGGGTGCTGAAAGCTCCAACAATAATAGTGGATTTACTTATTTCTCCTTGCAGTTGTATAAGTTTTGCCTCACATATTTTGATGCTCTGTTGTTAGTGGCATACATTAAGGATTATTTGGTCTTCTTGGAGAATTGATCCCTTTGTCATTATACGATGTCCTTCTTTATCTCTGATAATTTTCCTTGCTCTGAAATCTGCTTTGTTTGAAATTAATATAGCTGTTCCAGCTTTCTTTTTTATTAGTGTTAACATGGCATACTTTTGTCCATCCTTTTAATTTATATATGTCTTTATATTTAAAGTGGGTTTCTGGTAGACAACATATATTTGGGTCTCGTTTTTGTTTCATTCTGAGAGTCTCTGTCTTTTAATTTGTATATTTAGACCATTGACATTTAAAGTAATTATCAATACAGTTGGATTAATATCTACCATATTTGTAATTATTTTCTACTTGTTACTCTTGCTCTGTTTATTTTTTTAAACTTTCACTCCTTTTCTGCCTTCTCTTATTATTTTAAATATTTCATATGATTTCAATTTATTCTCTTCTCTTGGCATATCAATTATACTTCTTTTAGTGGTTGCTTCTGAGTTTTCAATATATATTTACAACCAATCCAAGTCCTCTTTCAAATACTACTACTACTTCAAGGTAGGGCAAATACTTTATAACAGAGTATTTTCAAATCCTCCTTCTCATTCCATATAACATTGCTGTTATTTGTGTCATTCGTCCATAAGCTACGATCACTGAATTATTTTCAACAAAGTATTATATGTTACATCAATTAAGAATAAGAAAATAAAACATTTTATTTTGCCTTAATTAATGCCTTCTCTAACGTTCCTCCTTTCTTTATCTAGATCCAAGTGTCTGACCTATATAATTTTCCTTCTTTCTGAAGAATTTTAAAAAACTTTTCTTGCAAGACAGTTTTACTGAATGACAGTTTTTTGTCGATTTTTGTTTCTTTGAGAAAAATCTTCATTTCTCTTTCATTTTGATAATTTCTATAGAACTCTAGGTTGATAATTTTTTTCTTATAATATTTTAAATATTTCATTCCACTCTCTTCTTGCTTGCATGGCTTCTTAAGATAAGTTCTATATAATTCTTCTCCTTCCTCTTCTATTTGTGTTCCCTCCTCTGGCTTCTTTCAAGATTTTCTCTTTGTGTTTGATATTCTGCAGTTTGAATATGATATGTCTAGGTGTAGATTTTTTAGTATTTATACTGCCTAGTATTCTCTGAGCTTCTTGGATTTATAGTTTGATATCTATCATTAATTTGGTAAATTCTCAGTCACTGTTTCAAATATTTCTTATTTTCCTTTTTTTCTTCTCCTTATATTTCCATTATGCATATGTTACAGAATTTGTAATTGTCCCATAGTTTTTGGATTATTTGTTCTGCCTTTTTCATTCCCTTTTCTCTTTGTATCTCAGTTTTGGAAATTTTTTTTTAACATTTCTTCAAGCTCACTATTCTTTCATCAGCTATATCCAGTTTATTGATGAGTCCATCAAAGGCATTCTTCATTTCTATTATAGTGTTTTGGATTTCTAGCCTTTTTTTTTTTATTCTTTCTCAGATTTTACATTTCTGTGCTTACATTACCCATCTGTTCTTGCATATTGTCCACTTTTCCCACTAGATCCCTTATCATATTAATCATAGTTACTTTTAAATGCACAGTCTGATAATTTCCACTCCCCTGCCATATCTGAATCTGGATCTGTTGCTTGCTCTGTCTCTTCTAACTGTGGTTTTTGTTTGTTTGTTAGTTTCTTGCCTTTTGGTATGTCTTCTAATTTCTCTTGATAGCCAAACATAGCATGCTGGGTAAAAGAACTGAGGGTAAGGATTTATAATTATCTAGGCAGGTGTCAGGGCGTGTTTACTGTTTGCTACAGCCGTAGGTGTTGGAGCCCTCTGGAGTCCCCTGTTGTCTTTCTCTAGACATCTCTTATTAAATAAAGTCCGAGACATGCAGTTCTTTTAGCTGTAGCCCCCTGTTGTTATACAGAAGTCCTATTGATGTGGTGGTAACGTGTGGGGGCAGGTGAAGCATTCCGTAGCCCTATAATTAGAACTGGGCTTTTTAGTGAGCCTGTGCCCTTGGAATGTGATCTTCACAGGTGCTTTTGTTTGTTTGTTTTGTTCTGCATTCTCCCACCCCCACCAAACACACACACTTAGGGGAGGCAGGGTGGCTAGAATGGGCTAGAGTTGGGTATTTACCTTCCCCCATGTGAAAGACTAGAGCTGACTGGAGTGGGGTGTTTCCTTTTCCTATGGCTGGTTAGGCTCTGGTAAAATAGTTTCTATTGAGAGTGGGCCTTATCAAGAACAGAATGCTCTGGGTATATTTCAAAATGACTACTTTATTCCTCACCCTGCCAGAAGCTTGGGGGGACTTTTCTCTGATTTTCTTTGTGAGAACGTTGATGGCCTCCATGAGATAAAACTTACGAAAGGGTGTTAATCCCCTAAGGCTGTTGTTCTCTCTTTGCTAGAGTTTTGCCTCTCAGACTGGTCTACACTGATCCTCCAGCAATTTGTCAATTACATTTTTTTTTTTTTAGGATTTCCTTCCCTAGTCCTGGTTCCCATAGAGGAGTCTATTCCTGGGTTCTGCTTTAGTAAGTTCTGATTCTCTGTATCTACCTGTTTCTCTAATTTTGAGAGGATTTATTTTCCCTGTAACCTCAATTCTCTGGTGGATGCCAGAGGAATCGCTGATTTTCAGTTTGTTCAGCTTTTTTTCTTGTTGTGAGGGTGGGAGTGGCAACTTTCAAGCTCCTTACATGCCAGCCAGAAACCAGTAGCTCCAAACTGGCTTAACCATTTTTTTTTTGCATGTGTAGAGTTTCTCATTTTTAATAGAATGATTAGTTGATATGAGCTACTACATCATTATAGAAATCAGTGTCTCTAGTATTATTTTTAGTGATATAATTTTATCATATTAATGTTCCATTAGCTATTTAAGCAGTGTCCTGTTATTGGACATTACGGTTGACTCCATTTTTTCTCTCGCAAACACAGTGTAATATCTTTATATATACTTTTTTTTTTTTTTTAAATCATGTCCTAGGGTAAATTCCTTGAAGTGAAATTGCTGGGCCAAATGTAGGCATATTTTAAGGCTTTTGATCTGTTGCAAGTTGCCCTCTAAAAACTTGTACCATCTTATATTACCAAAATAGTAAATGAAAATGCCTACTTTCCCATACTCTGGCTAATATGAGCATTATTATTTTTTATATTTGCTAATTTGAAGAAACATGGTATCTTATATACATTTTTTGATGACTATTGAGGATGAACACTTTTTGACTTGTGGTTTTTCTTTCTTTTTTTCCCCCTAGGTCATTTGTTGAAATGCAATTTTGGTTGTTTCTTAATAATAAATTATTTAATTGGAGTGGATGGTCTAACTTAGATTCAGACCAGTCATATGATGAGTTGGTTTTGTCTGAAGGCTTCTCACTTAGAGGCCTAGAAGTACAGTCTCGATGCAAACCTTCTGGGACAGCCTAGCCTGACTGGCCATGAGTTATCTCTGTTGGACGCCATGCAGTTTGCTTGTTGAAACTCATCCCATGTGAAGAGTAGAGAGATGAAACACAGAATATTGGCTAAAGTGATGATTCTCCTGAGTGAAATGATTAGCCTAGGAAGTTTCTTTAACGTCTCTGTATCCTTCTGGTAATACGATGAACACTTCAGACCTGTTGCTAAGAAAGAGTCAAGAATATTAACTTCCCAATGGTTATTGTGTGTGTGTGTGTGTGTGTGTGGTTGTGTGTGTGTGTGTGTAGATGCCTCAGACCCATCACTAGCCCTTTTAAACCTGAGAGAACAAAGCACTGAAATCTTTGAAAGAATTCAGGGACTTTTGAGAGCCAGGGCATTTAACTTTGTAATACTGCACAAGAAACCTACTTGTTTTGGGGAAAGAGACTTGGCAGTTTAAAGACAACTGTTAGCCCTCAGATTTATTTTTGTTTGCTGCAGGAAACAGAAAACCAATTCACTTGGTTCAGTCAGTCTTAGATATTAACATTGATAGATGACATGAGAAATGACAGTTTCATCCTCTAAGACGAATTTAAAAGGTGCTTCTTCCAGAAAATGAACTGAAGGTTGCGGCCTTGTTTGAGTGACTGTGAACTAGAAAGGACTCATCACTCCCTCAAGGGCAGAAGGATAGACAATTCTGGGAAGTGCGTAAATAGGAAGAAGTTAGAGATTAAAGGTTTCATGGGTAGGGAAAGCTAAAGGACAAAATACGGAATGATTCTGGCATATGGATACAGGTCTCCAGGATTCAATTTCCTTTTCAGCTGAACTTTCCATTTGGATGTAAATCTCTATGTAAGGAGTTGTGATCAATATGAACAGCTTTTGTACACTCGACTGCTCTTTATGTCAATCTCTCTGCCCCTGCCGCCACCCCCCTTCCCCAACCCTGTCCTCATCCCCAGATGATGCTGTGTTTCCACAAAAAACTTTCTGTGGAAGTACCTTGACCAGGACCCAATGCCAAGGAGAAGCTGGGGACTCATTCAAAGTCTCAAACTACCTCCCACCCCAACAGGTTAGCGAGTACTTTTATACCCTAATCCCCAGATTAATGAATGTAATCTCAAACTCTGAGGAGAGCAAAGCAAGCCAGTTGAGGTGGACAGAATTAACTGCATTCTAAGGTGGATATAAATCATTTTAGCATCATTATTAATTTGACACATTAATTTGACAATTCTCTTTAGCTTTGCCCTGAAGCTACTATGATTGAGCATGAGACTGCTGATAGATCAGTAATGTACCTTTCTTTAGAGGTGACAAAGAATGTGTGTGGTGCTCTAGACTTGATAAATTAAAATGAAGATGAAGACATGGTACCCTCTCTTGAATAATTTATAATATACTGAATGCTTAGGCCAAAGACAAATAATAATAGCAAAAATGAAAATAATATTGCTAGGTACCATTTATTGCATACTTACTATAAAGTGGTCATTACATTTACGTGCCTTTTGATTATTATGGAGGAGGCTGTGATGAATAATTTCATGTGTCATCTTGACTGGGCTAAGGGATGTCAGAGAACTGGTAAAACATTATTTCTGGGTGTGTCTGTGACAGTGTTGGCTCATTGGCTCCTCTGTTGGTTGCCAGGCCTTTGGACTCAGACTGAGTTATCCCACTGGCCTTGCTGGTTCTCCAACTTGCAGCAGCAGAGTGCAGGACTTCTTGGCCTCTATAACCATATGAGTCAATTCCTATAATAAATCTCCTTTTATTTTTATTGAGGTATCATTGACATGTAACATTATATTAGTTTCAGGTATACACACATTAATGATTTGCTATTTGTACAGTATATTATGAAATGGTCACCACAATAAGTCTAGTTAACATTTGTCACCATATACAATTTTTTTTTGTTATGAGAACTTTTAAGGTCTACTCTCTTAGCAACTTTCAAACATGCAATACAGTATTATTAACTATAGTCACCAAGCTGTATATTATATCCCCAGGGCTTGTTTATCTTATAACTGGGAGTTTGTTCCTTTTTGATCCCCTTCACCCATTTTGCCCACCACCCACTTCCTGTCAGTGGCAACCCAATTTGTTCTATAAGCTTAATTTTTTTTTTTTTTAGATTTCACATATACGTGAGATCATATGGTATTTGTTTTTCTCTGTGTTACTTATTTCACTTAGCATAATGCCCTCAAGGTCCATCCATGCTGTCACAAATGGCAAGATTTTATTCTTTATAGGGCTGAATAATATTTCATTGTGTGTTTATATATAGATATATTTATGTATATCTCTCTATGTACATTTTATACATTATATTTTCTTTATCCATTTATCTGTTGATGGACACAGGTGATTTTTATATCTTAGCTATTGTAAATAATGCTACAATGAACATGGGGGTGCATGTACCTTTTCGAGTTAGTGTTTTAATTTTCTTCAAAAGCATTGCTAGAAATAGCATTGTTAGATTATATGGTAGTTCTATTTTTAATTTTTTGAGGAAACTTCATGCTGTTTTCCATAATGGTTGCATCAATTTACATTCCCACCAACAGTACAAAGGTTCCCTTTTCTCCACATTCTCACCAACACTTGTTACTTCTTGTCTTTTTGCTAATGGCCATTTTAAAGGTATGATGTGATATCTCATTGTAGTTTTGAGTTGCATTTCCTTGATGATTAATGATGTCGAGCATCTTTTCATGTATCTGTTGGTACATGTGTATGTCTTCTTTGGAAAAATGACTGTTCAAATCTGCCTTTTCTTTTAATAGTTTTTTTTTGGGGGGGAGGTTGCTATTGAGTAGTATTTTAGCGTTTTGGTTATTAACTCCTGAAGAGATACGTGATTTGCAAATATTTTCTCCCATTCGGTGTTATTTTTTTCATTTTTGTTGTGTTTTTCTTTGCTTATATAAATATATCTATATATTTTCTTATATATCTATATATATCCTATTGGTTCTGTTTCCTGGAGAATCTTAACTAGCACAGATCCCTTGCCATAGATTAAACTGTAGGTTTTATTACTTTAGTGAAGAAGATAACAAAGAATCACTTTGGTCACCCAAAGTTCTACCGGGCCTGGGAGAGAAGGCAGAGAAGGGAGTATTTTAGGGATCTAGTTCTGTAAGTGGCCAGTGCTTCGAACATCCTCATGCCATAGGTCCAGCAGCCTCTGGTCTGAGCAGTGTTATCCAGAGAAATATGAGAGCTACCAATGCAAGGCAAGTACATATTTAAAAATTCTCTAGTACCCACATTACATAAAGGAAAAAGTAACCAGTACAATTGATTTTAGTGACATATTTTATTTAATAAATATACCTAAAATATTATCATTTGAGCATTTAATCAATACAAAAGTCATATATGAGATATCTTTATATTCTTTCAGCCAAATCTTCTAAATCTGGTGGGTATTTTACATTTATAGCACAGTTCGATCTGGACTAGCACATTTTAAGTGCTCAATAGCTTCATGTGGCCAGTGGCTACTGGACTGGACAGTGCAGATGTAGAAGGTATCTAGCATATTCACTTGCATATTTCTGCATATTCATTTGACACTGATTCAATGAATATTTCTTGAGTGGCCCCTCTGTCAGCCAATGTCGGACACTCTGGTTAAGTCCAGAACTTACATTTTACTGGGGAGGAGTAGGACAAAAATCGTGAACAAATGAAAAAAAATCAGATATCAAAGAGGGATCTTGATACAAAGAAAATAAAGCAGGATAAAGGAGGAGAGCGACAGGGCAGGACGGCTGCTATTCTGGTCATGGTAGGCTTCTCTGAAGAGGTGCGTTTTAGGTGAGACCTGAATATTACGAAGAAGTAAGTATTTCATGTGGTAACAGAAGGAAACACTCTAGGCTGACAGAACAGTATATATAGGCCCAGGGGTAGGAAGAAGCTAAACATTTTGAAAATTCGAAAAAGACCAATGAGGTAGAAGAGGAGGGTAAGGTCTTCCAGGCCATAGTATAGAGCTTGGGTTTTATTCTAAGAGCCATGGAAGCCAAGAGAGGATGTTAAGCAGGGAGACATGATCTGACAGATGCTTTTGGAAGGTCACTCTGGTAGTGTGTGGAGAATGGGCTGTATGGGAGCATGAGCAGAAAACAGGAGCATGATCAGGAGACGGCCTAATGCTGTCAAGCAAGAGGGACGTTTGGGTGGCTGGAAGAGGTTATGGAGGCAGGTGGTGAGCGTCTCCAGCTTGTGCTGCGACCATAGAGCTGACGAGAATATAAATGGGGGTGAGGGGCAGGGAGGAAGGGAGGATGACTTTTCAGTGTTGGGAATTGGGCAACTGGTGGACTGAAACCAGACCATCAGCTGAGATGGGGAAGAAACTGGAATATGAGTTTGGGAGGGACATCAGGAGTGTGAGTGATTAGGGAGAGAAATCCAGGGTTTAAAGCCCTTGAGGATTAGAAGGATGTAATCACCAGCTGGTGCTTACTTATAGAATTTCTTTGCCTCTTGTTTTCGCTCATATTTAAATTGTAATTTTCAGTCATCAGTATTTAGTAAAATTCTGTTATTTAACTGCGATCCTTTATTTCATGGCAAAAGACAGTTGGTGGGCTGAGTATACACATATTCATATTCAGAGTTATTACACAATAACTCTGGGTGCCTCTCCAGACACAGTGCCTTTGGAGATATCCAGCTTAATGGAAGAGTGCGTCAACCCATCACGTTGTTGTGGATGTCATAGGTAACTCTGGCCTAGTCCTTCAAAATCTCATCATCGAGGTCAGGCCAGGAACATGGCCTAAAATTCTGCATGAAGGATGATCAGTAGCATGCTAGAAACACAGCTACCAAATAGAGATGAGAGAATAATTCCATTCAAAAACAGCTTCTCTGCACGATGATGTGTTTCAAGGAAGTGAACAACCTACCTCAGTGAAGGACAACAAAAAAAGTATTCTTCCTTCAGACCCAGGAAAATCAGTCAGCTGAGTCACATACAGTCTGTTAAAGTGCTGGTCCTTAAGTGATGTCACATTTTAATCTCATAGGAATTTCAAAGGTTTAGAAGGCAATATTTCTGTTCCTTTCAGAGCCTCAGCATGGGTAAACACCCGCTTGCAGTCCCCTTACTCTTTGAGCTTGTATCAAACAAAAGGGGGGGTCTTGCTCTTAGGGGAAAGTAAGGATCTGAAATTTGAATTAATGGGCCTGGCTATGTGGACGTGGTCACAGTTCCAGCCTCCAAAAGGTTTAATATGAGAGCAAAGTAAGCCTATGAGGATGGATCCCTTGGGATCATTTTGGACCTGCCATTAACATAAATTGAACTGGCCAGAAAAACTATAATAACACTGGCAACAATGGCAACCATATTCCCTGTTTGTTTATGTGCCAGGCTGTGGAGTAGCGCCTTTATCTGAATCACCTCGGCCCTTTGTTCCAACACAAAATCCAGGTAACGTGGGATCTGAAGGGGTTTAGAGTGGAGAACTGGAGACAGACTGCAGCTGGTAGCTTGTGTTTCAAAGGCTAATTGACTTGATGCATGTGTTGGTTTTTGGCACATTTTAAATCCCATTCAAGCATTGGTGCTTATTATTCGTATATGAACAAATGAGGACCTTAAGAGTCAGAGGGGTTAACCAAATCATAGAGCCTGTAGAAATGTTCACATACAAAGCATTTCTCTTTGCACTGGACTCCTCTCCTCTTTTGTGTTCAGGTCTCAAGAATGGAATGTACCATAGAAAGCACCAAACTCAGCAGAAATAGCACGACACAGGAATTTCCTGTTCCTGTGGCTGGTGGAGCTTTAATTAATTCCCCAGGGTGAGAGCGGGCAGGGGCTGTCTCTTGAGGTCCTGTCTCTCTACCCACAGCTGTGTGGGTTTGCTTGCCTAGGGCAATTCTTAACTTTGAGAATCTGACCAGAGAAGAAAGTTTTTGGGTGGGCGATTTGGTTTGTTATTTAGTCATCTTAGAGAGGAAGGACATTTCTTTTGGTTACTAACTATGATTTGATTCTGCGCTGGTCTCTCCAAGGTCCTCAGGCTTCCGTGGCCTTCCTAACCCCAGGCCTTGCCCAGTGGGGAATGAGCTGCCCACTTGAGCTCAAATCTTTGCTCTGGCTCATAGAACTCATATGCTCTTAACTAATCCACTGATTTTCCCTGAGCCTCTTTAGTAACGTTGTGGGTCAAACTAGATCATCGATAAGCTCCCTGGTTGCTTTAAATTGCCATAATTCTAAGACCAATTCATATTTGAATTAACTTTGGGACCTTATATCAATCACCAGCACTTTGTTTTGTGTTGGGACTTTGCCAAGGTCACTGCGGAAGCTTTCCAAGGTTCCTGCCTTACTGAGTGAGCTCAGCAGAAGCTTGGGCCTGGTGGAAGTTCTGGGGGAGTACGCTTCTGAAGAATCCAGGGCTGAAGTGTTCTGTCTTGAGTGGGTGCTATTAACAGCCACTGACTAACTGCCACCTTCACTTTCAAAAGTGCAGAGAAGGTGTTACAAACAGAACAGGAGAAAGTGTGGGTAGATTGGAAAGGACTCAGTCCAGTTCAACTGATTCATGAAAAACAGAGAGTGGTGGGCAGTGGGGCTGTTCCATGTTTGAAGAATGAATTAATTTACACTTGCAGCGATTATTGAGAATTTGAGGGGCAAAAAGCTATAACGTTTACAGTTGGATATGAACTCAAGTATACTAAAAATGAGCATGTTCTTATTGAAGAATCCTAGGATTTAGGAGTGGGATAGATGAAAGAGTTTTGCATGTTTGTGTACTGGTGACAGGAACACAGAGGCAAATGTGCATGTGGTCATGGACCCCACGCAATATTATGATGAAAACTCTAGAAGAAATATCATCCAGATCTTGCCCTACCCCTTTGCAATTGGTGTTACTTCCGAACCCTAAGCCAAATCCTTCTCGATAAATTTGATAGGACAAAAATTTTGTTGTTGTTATTGATATATAGCCCTTTCTTCCTGAAACAAGAAGATCCTCATCCCTAGGTAATGAATTATGAGTTTGTAGGCAACAACTGAAAGAAAGGGGTGAGAGAGGGAGTTCTACCTAGGGGAAGGTTTTATTGCTGAGAGACCAGAATAGTAGGGCTGAGAACTGCAAGGGAAGAGACCATTGACTAAAAGCTGGGAATAATCAAATAATGAATGGAGAGTCAAGGAGTTGTTGTGGTGTATGTAATACAGAACCCTCTTCTAAATTTCCTATGTAATTTCCAGCAAACTAAATCACACTGTTGTTGAGATGTGAGTGAATTTTCTCTGGAGAGTAGAAAGCTTGGCTGAGCCCTGCATGAGGCACAGAGAAAGCCAACATGGGGGTTACAGGTAGATTACTGTGGCTCACAATTGCTACTCAAACCAGAGGACCTTGTTTAATGCACGCACGCACTCACACATAGAACTACACAGACTCTCACAGAGCACTGTGTGTGTGTGTGCTTGGTGTACTAACCTTATCCACTTAATGCATGCACACAATTGCATAGGTCCCCACAGCCACTTTTCTTCCTGGCTTTGCTCTCATCCTTTTTACCCTTCTCCCTGTTTCTTCAGTTATTTCTTATCTAGACGTTCACTATGCATTTTATAACCTATTCCTAATCTTTTTGCATGGAGCTTGTGTAACTAAGTGCATAGTAACCAATTTCAACTATATTCTACAGATGCAATAACCAATGTCATAGTGGACAGGCAATTACCCTGTCAATATTGTTACCCAGAGTGCTAAAACCATTTTCCTTTCAGCTTTCTTGTGATTGGAAAGGGAGTGTGATTAACGAGACACACAGACTAAATGACTGTGATAACTACTGCCTCCTGACGTCCTGGCCGCTGGCTGCTGCACGCCCAGGTTTACATCCACTGCTGGAAGGGGTGTCCCTCACTGGCGATGCTGTCTGTGGTCTTACGTATTCTGAGCCTGGCCTCCTTAACTTCCTGTAAGTGTAACTCGGGCACCTTGATCAGATAAAAGCTATTTTTGCTCTGGCTCTGCTAAGCTAGATTCCATCTCAGATTACATTAAAGGAACTGCCTTCTTTCTTTTTCCTTTGTTGCTAAGGAATAGCTTTTCCTCTCAGATTGATTTTTTTTCCCCTTGAAGAAGCCCCAACCTACACAACACTTGGTAGTAATTTAAAATGAGCCAAAGAGCTGCAGCTCCTATTAGAAGCATAAAGCGACCAGCAAAGAGTCATTAGGGGTCGGCAGGGCCTGTCTTTTCACTAAACACCCGAGTGCTATTTTAGAACAAAGGAGACTTCTTCTTTTTGGCAAACACTGATCTACTGCTCGGTTTTTCCAATTAGGGGCTGAGCTCCCCTCGCCCACGAGCCAGCTAATCAGACTTTTATTCGTCTTGCTATCTCACGCCTAGGGCTCCTAGCTGAATGCAGGCATCTGGGGAGAGAGGAGGGCATGCTTTCACTGGAAACCTGCTTCCCACTCTGATCTATAAGTCAGTGATTGGATTGGGCAGCTCACCTCCTGTGGAACAAAATGCATTAAGTGCCTGCCCCTCCAGATCTGGGGTGTGTGTAATTCCCAGTGCAGATGGGCAGGTCAGGGGTAGAGAGGTGGGCTGCAGAGCCAGCTGGGTGCCGCCCACACAGTGCGAATGCTGCTCTCACGCAGTTTTCTGTGGGCCGTTCCTGTCTCCCCTCTCCTGGCTACGGCTGTCCTCAGCTGGTGTGGCCCTGGGGATCAGAGCAGGCTTAGTTTTTTGTTTTTTTGTTTTTTTACAAAACTAATTCACAAAATTCTACTGTTGCTGAAAGAGCTTGTTATATGGAAGCAGGGCTTGGGGAAGCTGGTGTCTTGGTAGAAACACACTTTTTAATTTTATTTCACTTTTCTGGTGGCAGACATTGCCTGGTACTTCATGCTCAGGCATTGAGGGTAGCTTTCTTGATCTCCCAGATGAGGCTGGTTCCAGCGTATCCTGACTGTTTTCTAGCAAGTTCTGCCTACTCAGATTGCAGAACCCCCTGCACCCAGTGAATGTCGCCCCTCTGCTGAGCTGGGTGTGCTGTGAGGAGCAGAGGCCCGTCCCAGCATCTCCACGTCCCCTGGCACACAGGAAGCAATCACTCAAGCCTGGCTGGGTGTTTAGTGAAGAAGGGGAGACAACTAGGAAATTTAGTTGTATGACTCAAGATGTCAACACTATGTTTCTAATTAAATGATTTAGACCAATTTATTCCAAAGTGTACATACTTTCTGATATTTTCTCTCTCCCGTATATACCCAAGTTCTTTCTTTACTGCTTCCGAGACTCTCTTCTGCCTCTTGACCCTGAACCCCACTCTAGTTCCCAGTGCTCTGAGCTCACCCAGGAGACTCCAGCTTCCACTGACAAAGGGCATCAGGACCTGGGAGATGGGAGGGCCTGGGAGCTATGACGAGGCGTCTCCAGCTGGAACTCAGAATGAATTCTCCTGTAGAGCTGCCTGTGAATGGTGCTGAGCATGTTTCTCACACGTTCTGTGAGAACCTGTGCTGATTGCCAAAGAACTGAAACGTAAATGGTCATACCTGGAGAGTGTCTGAACTTGTGGCAAATGCTGATAATTCCAATAATTTTTTCAAACGCCCAGGGAAGGCTACGTTTTGCAAAAATAATAGCTTTTCTTTACAGTATCCTGAACATTATAGCAGCACATTATATTGATTAACTTCGGCTGACGCAGAAAGAACAAAAAAAAAAAGAAGAAGAAGAAGCGGCGATGGGTGAATCATCTCTCTCAGCAGCGGCAGTTATGCAGGCCGCAAAGAGCCTGTGAGAACCGCGTGGGGGGAGTGAAGGGTGGAAACAAAGCACAGGGCCTTCAGTGCGAGGGCTGGTGCCTACCCAGCCCAGAGGCCTGCGTAAGACGGCCATCACGAAAGAAAGCTTGGCTGATGGAGACCCTGTCCTTTGACTTTTTTTTTTTTTTTAATGATTTCAATTGTAGATCAGTTCCTATTTTAACAGTGTCCTGGGTGAAACCAGGCTCAAGGAAACAGATTAGAATCTGTTTAGCCATTTTTGTGAAAGCATCAATTTACTTTCGACAGAGACATCGTTGTTTTCTGGAAAGCCTTCGAAGGGGCCCTTGAGTTAAACAGGTGTCAAAGCAGATAGCACTGTTTGGAGGGAGAACTGGGAGGCAGTCGAAATGCAGATGTCTTGCATCGAGACACAATAATCTGCTTGGTTATGTTTCCCTCGGGATATGATCGAGGTAGATCCAGGCTTCTGTGAGTGTGTGGATGTTTTGCAGGGACAAAGGGAGTCCAAATGTGGACACACTCCTCTCTTTGAGGGGCCGTAGCAGACTAAAAACTCAGCAGGAGGGCCCCCAAATGAGGTTGTTCTGACACCTTCTGATTGCAGTTGTATCCCAAGTATCTATGCTATGTTTCTTTACTGTTAGTCTCAAAACCTTCAGTCTGATTGTTGGAAATTTCAATCTGGTGTCAGCAATCACTATGGGGAGTCAAGGAAAAGGTCTTTGCCTATTCATAGGACGATGAGTTAAGGAGGGAGCAGCTGAGGTGACTGGCAGCTGAAGGCTGGTGTTTCAGGGCCAGAGAGGAGGTCGCTGTGTGGGGCTGAGCAGCTGGTCTTGGGGTCAAGCCGCACCAAGACAAATTTGCATAAGACATGAGAATTCCTGGTAGTGATGGAGGTTGCCTCAGAAATACTGGGAAGGGAGACTGGGTGGACTTTGTTCAGTGGAAGTTCAGAGCCCGCGAAGTGTGTGGTTTCCACAGCTATGTGACTTCACAGGCTGATGGAGTCTAGGACTTCTCAACTAACCATGACTGTCCCAGGTTTCTGAAGGCCAGCCTTGGTTATCCAAGACTATCAGGGCAACTCCATTCTTTCCCCAGTTTTTGAACTTGCTCTGAGTTTGATAGCCTTAGGATTTGGTCTGGTTGCTTTTGGTGTCCTGAAGCATTTCTCCTAGATCTTATTTAAATAGATGACTGATGGAATAGTCTCACCACTGCACAGCATAGCAATTGATTGACTTGATGATAAATGCTGTGTTCTATGTTTCCTACCCCTAAGCATCTCTACACAGGCCTAGTAATGACGTAACTGTTGACTGTTCATGCTAGGCTTGTCTATTACATGCCACAGCTATTATTATATTCTTATTATTCTCTATAGGGTATGGTTTAGCTTCTTTTGTTCCCTTAAATTTCTAATTCCCACTTTTTCCATTTTGGAAAGGCTTGTCCAGTCAGTTATTTGGTTCTTGAGTTTTCTGGAGAGCGAAGTTTGTAATGTGGAGTCTCATTTCCAGCCACTGCCTCTGCCAGAATCACCACCTCAGAGTAGGCAAGAATGATTATTACAGATGCTGTAACACCTAATGTAAAATAACAATATTAAGATAGCTCATGTGTATTGAATTGTTCTTTATGCTGGGCATTGTAACAAGTGATTTAACAAGCATGACCTCAGTTTGTCTTTACCGAACCCCTATTTGGTTGAGATTGTGTACTTTGCCCAATCATACAGGTGATAATTGGCAGAGCTAGGACTCAGGCCTGGGACTGCTGAATGCTGAATGAACGTGGGGATTCTGGGAGGGCCATGTGTCACACGCTAGTGCTGAATTACATGGGGAGAGTACAAGCATTGGCTCTGTATCTGGAAAGTCAGCAGAGAGTGTTAGAAATCATACGCTAACCTGAGAAGCTGGAGAGTCAGGTGATGGCAAGGCTATTAGCAAGGCTACCAAGAAAGAGAGACGGAACTCGCTAAAATACAGGACTGAGTCAGTCACTGTATTTGTGTCACATTAAGATAAAATTCTAGTCTGGCCCACACCTTGGGGGCATAGGATGTGCCAAAGTCAGAAGCATGACACAGGTTTACAAAATTCAGTATTCTGGCTGGTTTCTTCCCATGAACTGGTCTCTCACCTTCTAGTCCAATGGTCCAGAGCCCCCACCTCCTCATCTTGGACCCCAGCAGCTCCTTTTCCATTCTATTCTGGTCTCTGCCTCATTCCCCACTAAAAGTTACCTCCTTGAATTCCATCTTAAAGTCAAGGTGTACCCCCATGGGAGCTGGTGAGGAGGAGCGATTCAGAAGTTCAGGACTATTGTCCAGTTCCTTGGAGTAAGGTAGATCGAGGGACATTTCAGGCAACCATGTCATCTCCACCTAAAGTCCAAGACCCCTGATGTCGTGGGAAGTTCTGGGACCTGAAGCTGAAATCATCTCATGTGATTTTTTTTTTTTTATTTCACCCAAAGGGAGTGGAAGATGAATACTATAAACCTATCACATGGAAAGATGAAAATGACTCTCGAACAGGTTGTTTCTTAACAAAATATTAATATTTCGCACCTGACTACTCATTGCAGGAGCCCTAGGGAAGGAACTCACAGAGAAGTGTCATTATATGAGTGTAAGAAATGACTGCATTAGCATCTTGGCATCCGTTAGTTTATGTAACACTAGATTTTTTAGGGTTTCAGGGACTGGAAAATAAAATATGAAAAAAGATTTGAATGAAAATGACTTCATATTGATTACACAAACACACACCCCTCTCAGTTTGACTCTTGGCAAGCATACCTGCACTGAATGATACCTGTAACTGTAACCGCAGTGTTCAGTAGTCACAGGCTGACTAAATTTTACCTGCCATCACAGATGCTGCTGAGTCCTTTAATGGCCACAGTAACTCAGTAGTCTCTCAAAAGCCACGATAACTGGAGGGTTGAAAATTTGGTATCTTCGGATATCAGGGTCCATTAGGCCAGATGGGAGGTCATTTTAAAAAAATCTGTGGTTTCAGGGATGTCTAGTTTGGTTATTTTTACCTCACAGGGAAGAGGTAGCACCTACAATATGAGGACTTTCGGGGTGTGCTAATTGTTGAGCCGTTGGTCCCCCCACTCCCCATGCCTCTTAGACTCTGGGCTTCTCAAGGACAGGACTGAGTTTTACCTTTGTGTCTCCAGCACTTGCCACTTTACCTGGAACATGAACCCCTCAGTAAACATTTGTCAAACAAATAATGGAAAATAATGAATGAACTTTCAACCTCTGCCTCTGTCAAAATTATACAACACTAATTGGCTTTTTAAAGGGATATAGTTCTCTTACCCTGTACCTGCTACACCCTATCAGTCTAAAGACACCAAAAGCATTTAGCAGATATGTTCTGCTAGAGTCATTTCCAGAAGTAGCCTTAGGCTCTGCCCATTTAAAGTGGATGTGACCTTCCTAAGAGACAGAAACACTGAATTTATTTCAACTGAATTGCCAGGTAGCAAGAGGATGCTTCCAGGCTGTGTCAACCAACTAATTAACATAAAAGATGGATTTATACCTTTATGCTTTGGGACCTCTAGAAGAAAATTTCACTGTAGATGCAAATTGCTTCTAGCATTCTCATGAGAGGCACTTGAATCAACCTTCCCAAGCTTCAGTTGTCACTTTATTTATCCTTTTTCAGCCTCACTGGAATATATTTTGATTACAGACACATTTTATAGACTTCAGGTAACAAACCACCTGAAATTGGTCTGAAACACTCTATAGAAGGGGCTTTGAGCCCCTAAAACTTTACTTGAAAACAAAAACAAAACCCAAGGTAGGCAGAGCTTAATACTTGGGAATTTTAAATGAGAGAGAATTTAAAATTGGCAGAAATTGCAAATACCCCAAATCTCATGATCCAAAACAAACCTGTCAGAAATAAAGAGTTTAGAAAGAATCCCTTCTTCATACTTTGCTTTTTTAGGTTCACAGAGGTGGGGCAGGAGACACAGATACACCTATACGGTTTTCTGTTTGTTGTTGTCAGGCCCTGAATTCCTGAAATTGCATGATATATTGCAATCTGAGTGCTATATTATCAGATCTAATCTCTTCAGGTAGGCAGAGCTAGAAGTACTATGCAGCCCGTAAGCCTGACGTCTGGGGTAAGCTCTGGGGACTTACCCCTAACCTCTTATTTGACTTCTGCTCTGGGTCCAGGTATCTCAGTTTTTAAAAAAATTTAGATATGATTGACATAAAGCATTGTGTAAGTTTAAGGTATACAACATGTTGATTTGATGCATTTATATATTGCAATATGATTACTACTATAGCATCAGCTAACGCCTCTATCATGTAACACAATTATCACTCTTTTGTGTGTGGTGAGAACAGTTAATATCTAGTCTCTTAGCAACTTTGATGTTTACAATACAGTATCATTAAGTATAATCTTTATAATCTCCAGGACTTATTCATGTTCTAGTTGCAAGTTTGTACCATTTAATAACAGCTCTCTAATTCCCCTATCTCCAGCACCTGGTAACCACCATTCTACTCTGTTTCAATGAGTTTAGCTTTTTTTTTTTTTAATTTTTATTTTTTTTAGATTCTGCAAATAAATGATATCATGAAGTATTTGTTTTCTTCGTGTCTGGCTATCTCACTTAGCATAATGCCCTCAAGGTCCATTCATGTCGTTGCAAGTGGCAGGATTTTTTCTTTTTGTGGCTGAATAATATTTCATTGTAGATAGATAGATACCACAACTTCTTTATCCATTCATCCACTCACTATGCCTTGATTGTGGAGCAAATCCTAATGTACTTGCCAACACCTTGCCGTTTGCTGATCCCAGATGTCTAGACCTGACTCCCTCCCTCTCTCCACTGCCTGGAGTCCTGTTTTGAAGAAGATGGGCTCCCTTGGCTCCCAGAACATGCTGCCCACTTGGTTGCTAGTAGTGGCACTGCCCAGGGTCTCCATCCAAGGGGAGAATTAATACGTGCTTGCATAATATCCACATTTTCACATTGCCTTGAATATTGTAATTGGGTTGGAGGTCACTTTTCAGGCATCAGCCACAAAGCTGAATCAGGCTCTGATACAAAGCCATGCAATTTTTACCTCTGTAGTCTCTGTCATCCCTTGCAATCATGTCTGCATGTGTCGTGATAAAAAGCTCTCTGTTTGAATTGGGAGAAACTAATGATTAAATGAGGTATTTTGAGTATGTACCTATTTCAGTGGTCTCTACCTTTCCCCGCAATTATTCTTTTTTTAATCACTGTGGAGAACTTAATTTTTGTTTGTTTGTTTAACCATTTCGCTAGTTGTTATAAAGAGAGATCTGCTGTTCTGCTATAAAATTGCTCAGATAATTAATCAAAGCCAAGCTGACTGGTCTTTCATTGGTAAACTTTAATTCTTATGCTTTTGTCATGGTTCCAAATGAACAATCCATCCGAAACAAAGAAGAGTTGGAAGTTCGGGTTGAAGGAGGGAAATGGGGTGGGGTGGCGGGGTGGAGGTCAAACATGTTGCCAATACTGGGCTTAATTTGCCTGACAGGAGAGCCATGGCTGTGTGTGACGTGGGCACAATGAGTTTTAAAAGAAAGCAAACAAGTAGAGACACAATTTGGGAGATTGAATTTGGTTTTATTTGTTTTGCGTGCGAAATGAGATTGCGTGGGAAACAGAGACATTATCCATGAAGAACGCTAAGGTAATTTACTTTGCTTCTTTCCATCAGTTGCATTCTGCGAGCTCTGAGAGGAATTGCCTTCCACTGAGTTACAGTAGTCATTGCACTGCCAGTCTCTGCAGAAATGGCTCTCTAGGGTAATTTCATAACCTGCACTGACAAAAATACAATTCATACCGTGCTGCCTTTTGTGGGGGCTTTAAAAAAACAAAGCTAGTACCATTTCACAGTTATTTTCTTTAAGTTTGACCAGCGACAGGGAAAATAGATTTCTCCTTCTCATAAATTATAAAACCAATAGACTTAAGGGGGAAAGGCAAAATCAGTCTTCTCAGCCTTGTAGAAAAAAACTTGAATTTCGCAGGCCGTAGTTTTCTCATATGAAAAATGGCAAGATTGAACTCAATCATTTCCAAATGAAATTTCTACCTCCTAGAGTCTCAGAATCTCTGGTTCTGGGCTTTATTTTTTTCCTGGAAATGTGACTGCTGAATGAAAAAAAAATTCTCTGGAGGCTTTAAAAAAATTGAGGTATAATTGACATACAATATTATATTCGTTTTTTGATTGTACAATCTAATGATTTGACATTTGTGTACATTGTGAAATGATCACTGCAACAAGTTTAGTTATCATCTGTCACCATACAAGTTAATGCACTATGTTGGCTATATATAGCTGTATATGACATCCCTATGACATTTATCTTATATCTGGAAGTTTGTACCTCTTGATCCCTTGGTTACCCTCTGGCAACCATGACTCTTTTATCTATGAGTCTGGTTTTGTTGCATTTGTTTGTTTTGTTTTGTTTTTTAGATTTCACATATAAGTGAAGTTATGCAGTATTTGTCTTTCTCTGACTTATGTCACTTAACATAATACTGGAGGCTTTTCGTTGGATGAGAACTCCTCTATTGCAGATGGCTTCTGTCAGATTCTGGCTGACCCACTTCCTCTGTGTGTTCTGGCAGGAGTGATGGAGATGAAGATCTAGAAAGATGAGTGCCATTTAAGGAGAGTTTGGTCTTAGCAGAGGATCCCCTCGGCGGCAGGTGGGGAACAAAAAGCTAAAGAGTCAAAGAAGAGCCCACACTTCTCTGTGGCTGAGGACTGGAACCAGGGCACAGGCATCAGTGAAATAAAATAATGGGAAAGGACCCCCAAAAAGATGAGTGGTGACAGGAACCAGGAGATCCCATGAGTGCGACCAAGGAATGATGTTGAAAAAGGAGGCAGTGTACTGGTCTGCCTTTGTCACCCCATTTATGTGTGACCCAATCGACAGCCAACCAGCAGGAGTTCTGCTCTGTGAGTTGACAGGAGATTATTACTGAAAACAGATGACCGTGGGGTGGCATGGGGAGTGGATCCATCCTCCGGGCTCAGCTAATTTATTCCCAAGGGCAGAACCTTCTCTTTGATATCTTGGGATTGTTCCCAAGCTGCATAGTTCATCGATCATGAGCTAGTGGTATTTGCCACTCTGTCTCTCAGGCATCTCTATTTCCAAACAAACCTTACACATTCCCTTCTCTATCAAGGTACTTAAAATCTTTGGCGGCCCCAAGCACGCTAACTTTGGGGTTCTTTCCAGCATATTATAATAATTTGTAATTTATTATGAAATTGGCTACCTGTTTAATTGACATTTGGCCATGCTATCTCAATAATCAGCTGGAAGACGTGGGATGGCTAATGTAACATGCACATTGTTTTCAGGGATCATAAAATTTTATGGATTATAAATTTAACAATGAAAAAGGGTGACATAGTGTCGTTTCACTGAGTATTTACTAATTTGATTTTTAAAAAATGTTCTAGGACCAAATTTTCTTTAGCACATGGAGCTTGTCAGTGCCCCTTAACCAAAGCTCACCAGGAACACAGCGATATTTGAACAAGTTCAGTTTATTTCTGCTTGCACTGAGGGAGAATATGCACTATGGGGAGCCATGGAACATCTCAATGGAGGGTGGTAGAAAGGGCCTCTTATAGGGTTGGGCTGGTGTTATGTGACTTGGGGGAGAGTTCAGGGCAGTGGGGCTTCGCTCTGGGTTGAATGTTGTCAGGAAGTAGGGTAATTCTGATGAGGCATCTTCATAAATCTTTTCTGGAAGGAGGGCATGCTAATGGAGGCTAACATGGTAATTGGTAGAGTAGCCAATTAAAGGTCGCTCACTGGGGCCTATCCATGTCTGGTATGTTTTGGTCCAGACAATGTTTATGTATTGTCTATTTTGACATGGTCTTGTTTTGTCTTGATTCATCCTTCTTACACAGTGGCTTTCTCTGATGGTGTTCTGTGAAACTGTCTATGATCAGCAGGAGAACGCCAGGCTTAGCTGATAGCACCAGGCCAATTGCTGAATGTTTTGGGCTGCTTTCCTCTTTTCCAAGCGAAACATTTTTTCGGTTCTCACGCATTTTGTGAGCCTCTGAAAAGTGTCTAGGCTGTGAGCTATAAACACTGTGTTAGTAGTACCTGCAGGATAAAATGGCTTTGTCTCCTTCCTAGGCTCTTTCTTATAAGGAAGGCCCTTCTGGTATGTGCTTCCTTTATGCATGCCTTCTGTGACCCACTCCATGAATAAGGAGGATTG
The DNA here is from genome assembly GCA_003508835.1 of Eonycteris spelaea. Classification (NCBI taxonomy): domain Eukaryota; kingdom Metazoa; phylum Chordata; class Mammalia; order Chiroptera; family Pteropodidae; genus Eonycteris; species Eonycteris spelaea. The sequence continues at coordinate 5,497,758 of PUFA01000043.1, read as the reverse complement.
GGAACACTGCAGGGAGAACAGGTAGCAGGTGCAGGGATGCCTTGCTATATACTCACCAGGAGGGGGCAGGAATAATAAGAGTTGGTTTTCTGTGTGCTGGGAAAAGTGTGGCCCTGGCTGGTAGATCCAGTGGGAGTGGAAGGTAGTTTAATGGAAGCTAGAATTCGGCTTAGCTATTTATAACATCAGGCAAAACTTTTTCTCTGTTGTTAACTTTTGTTTTGAAAGAGAACGAAAGTCCAACATGTTTTTCCATGTCATAAAGCAAGTCAAAAATACTAAAAGTCTGATCCTTGGTTCTGGATAAATTTTTCCACTCATTTTTTTCTCCCATTTATAACTCCTAGAAATCTCATTGTTTATACCACTTGTCACTTTTCCCATCCTCCGCTTTTTATTTTGAAACTTTTTAAGGCCTCAGAATCATGGAAAGAATGAACCCAGAGTACTCTTTACCAAGATTCACCGAATGTTAACATTTTGTTACATTTCCTCTTTCTCTACTAAATCATTTGAAGTTTCAGACATTATGACATTTCACTTCTAAATACTTCAGCATGTTTCTCCTAATAACAGGGTCATATTCTCCTACATAATCACAATACTATGTATGTACGTATGAACATATGTGCTCGTGGAAGTACAGTATAAAGATCTTTCTTCTGAGCCATTCGAGGGTAAGATGCCACCATGATGCTCCATCACCCTTGAATATTTTACTGTGTATTTCCTATAAGCAAGAATAGTCTCTACAGACCCATGATATAATTACTAACATCAGAAAACTCACAGCGACCTATTACTATTATCTAATACTCAGATCCCGTTCAAGTTTTTCTGCTTGTCCCAATTATGTGCTTTGTAGCAAAAGGATCTAGTCCAGAACTGCTGTTACATTTAGTTGTCATGTTTCTTCAGTTCTTTCAATTTTTGGCAGTTCCTCACTCTTTCCTTGACTTTATGATTTTGACACTTCTGAATTTGCAGGTAAGTTATTTTGTGGTATCCCTCAGTGGGCTTGTCTGATGTTCCTGACTGGAGAAGTGTAGGATATGCATCTTGGGCAGAAAAATCTCAGAAGTTGCGGGACTCTTCTCATCGTGTGCTGTCAGGTGGGCATCATTTCAGTTTATCCCAGTACTTTGATCATTTGGTCAGGCTGGTGTTTGCCAGGCTTCTCAAATTTAGATGTATTCTTTTCCCCTTTGTAATTAATACATTTTTATAGGGGGTGGGGAAATACTTTGAGGCTATTTAAATATCTATTCGTTATCAAACTTTCAATTCCCTTCTTTCTTCTTCCCTTTCTTTACTTCCTTTCTTTCTTGGTTCGATCCTTCCTTTGTTCCTTCCTTCGTTCCTTCCTTTGTTCCTTCCTTTGTTTGTTCGTTCCTTCCTTCCTTCAAGTATGGACTCATGGATTGCTATTTTATTCAATGGGATATGATCCATTATTATACTCACTTATTTTATGCTTGAATGCCTAATATTTGACCAGCAAGAGATCCTTTGAGCTGGTTTTTGGATCTTTTTTGATGTATCCCATCATTCTTTGAACTCTTCCTTTCTTTCCCGCAGAACGAGATGCTCCTGTATTATTTTACCTGCTATTAATGTTAGTAGCCCTGGAATCAGCCATTTTCTCAAAGAGCCCTTGCTTCTTTTTTAATGAAAAAATAGCATTTAGACATCAAAATCTTGGTGCCGAATGTGCTAAATGTGCTTGGTAAATCAGCACTTCCAGGGTCTCTCAGTGACAGAGCCAGGAAATAAAAGTATGACTACATAATGCATATATATTTACATTATATTTAATTCTATATCTACATATATCTATATGTATGTTAAAAAATAATGAATTCATACTGTTATATCTAATTCAATCCAATGCCAGAGGATTTATTCTAGTTTTCTATCTTTTCATGTCATATGTAAGTTTTTTTTGACCACGAAAAACATGACTCTCATCTTCCTTATTATATTTTCCTATTTTATTAAGCCCCCATTATAACCAATCTCCTATTGCCACCTGCCCTTGTGGGGATACCCTCTTCACTCAGATTAGGCTCCAACACCTTGAGTTGGGTTGCTCTCCCATTAGGATGCCTCTTCTCTTTGCTTGGGCTCCAATGAGCCCTGCATTACCACCTTCCCATGTGGATGTCCTCACTCTGCCCAGGATTTGACTCCCTACCCCTCTATAGGCTGCCCCTCTGCCTCACTTGGGCTCAGGTAGCCTGTGCCAGGATATCTTTCTCACCCTATTTGGTAAGTCTGACTTGTAGAAAGCAGGCTGGACTCCTGGACTGATTCCTGCAGAAAATGTGTTGCGAGCTTTTCGCAGTGGCGGTGTCATAGCCAATGAGGTTTATCCAAGGTGTGATTATCGCTGATGAAAATGGGGTGGATTCCTGTGCTGGTTGTTACAGATCATGGGTCAGAGTTCTATTTTTCTATATCGTCTGGAAATTGTTCATTTGTATTTTCAGTCTCAGTATATTGACACCTAATGAGTCTACTTCTCACTCCACTTCTGTATTAGTAAGTGTTCTCCAGAGAAACAGGACCAATGGAATGTGTCTACCGATGGAAAAAGATTTATTATAAGGAATGGGCTCACATGATTATGGAGAATGGCAAGTCCAAAATCTGCAGGGTGGGCCAGCAGCCTGGAGACTCAGGGGAGCTGATATGCCAGTCGGAGTGTGCTGGAGAAGCCTCTCTTGCCTGGAGGAGGCCCATCTTTTTTGTTCTATTCAGAGCTTCAAATGACTGAATGAGGCTCATCCATACTATGGAGGGCAATCTCCTTTACTCAAAGTCCATCATTTAAATGTTAATCTCATCCAAAACATCCTCACAGAAACATCACAGAATAATATTCAACCAAATATCTAGGCCCCTTGTGGCCCGCCAAGTTTATACAGTATTAACTACTACAATTCCCCCAGTCTCCCAGAAATTTGTGAATCCCAAGGTGAGCCAGTGACCCTTACTTCCTCTCAGCTGCACCCTTGCTTCATATTTATCCAACAAAATGCTATAAATTCGAGACTCATTTTGGCTTCTCAAGATGCACATGCAGAGACACTCTGCGTTTGTGGCAGGGCTCTTGAGTAGAAATGCCTCCCTTAGGGCCTTCTTCCCAACTGAATGTGAAGAGACGAGGCAAGTTCATTCAGGCATAGGAAAGGATAAACCTTCCAAATTGAAAGGGAGGTATTATTATACATGCTTCTCTCATGTTTACTTGCCTTTGAGCCAAACCATCCTATGGCTTCATTTTGACTCTCTGGGAAGGCCTAAGCTGATCATGACACTAGTGAGGTAAGTGGTTTGGAAACTGACAGGATCTCTCAGAATGCTTTGGCTAGAGGGGTCTCCCTGAGGGGTCAAAATGGGGAGGAAAATGGCACGTTCCTTTCTACCCTGATTTGCTAGAACTGACGGGGTAAAGACTGAACATCTCAAAGCAGGCTGGCAGCTATGGCTGCAGAGTAACATATTATCTACAATAAGGTCATCCCATTTAAAAATCATTCTTTTAAGTCTTTTACCACTTCTTTTTATTTTCCTTGTTAGTCAAGAATGTAAAATGTAGAGTCTTATTAATAGTTTTAAAAGCAGATTGAAAATGTAATTGCTCTTTTCTCTCTCCTAGTACAATCCAGTCTGTGTTATCTCATCTGATTTAAGGAAGTATCTTGTTGAGGTAAAAAGTTAAACCTTTCTTCTTTCTTCCTCCTACCTCCCTTCTTTCCTTCCTTTTCTCTTTCCTCGTCTATTTATTACTCACATCTTCCTATCTAAAGGATATTTATTAAGCACTATCATTGGGGGTATAAAGATGAATGAGAACCAGTCCTTGCCCTTGAGATGATTACTACCTAGACGGGAAAGTAAAACAAAAACAATCTTTTATAATGCATTGTCAGAAATTGAGGCAGGAATTTCAAGGGAAGTCATGTTCTGCAGACTCTTGAAAGATGAGTTGGAGTTTCCTAGGCACATACAGAGCAGGAGGTGGGGAGAATGTCCCAGGGAGGGAGGATAACATGATGATGGCTAATCCCAAAACAACTTCTGTTTTGGGCCATGCCGTGGGACTCTTCTATAGTGTCCAAGACTTGCCTGGTCAAAAGCATTTTTGTTCTCTTTCCATATTATCAGACCCCACCCCCTCACCCTGCCATTGCTTTATCAACACTCGAGTTGATGTCTTTGCACTCTGAAGGGTCTTTTTGATCTATGGCAACCTTTCTTTGTGTGTAGGCTGACCTTGACCTTGTCTAGCTTTCCATCTTACACTTGGGGCTCAAGGCCATGTGCAATCTTTTGATGAATTCTTATGACCCAGAAGAGCTGTAGCAAGAGCCAGCTCACCGTCTGAGTTTCAAGTGAAATATCAGGCAATGATTCACCATTACTCAGAAATTTGTCAGTTCATAAATTTAAAGCAACTCAATTTCCTTTGCTTTTGAACAAACAAAACTGGATGGTGCATATATATTAGAACCATTGAGTGGGATATTAAGCTTATCCTTGCACAGGTTTGTTTCCCATCAGTCTGGTGAAGGAATGCTTATGGTTTTGTGAACCTATGTAAACTAGGCATGCTGACATCCTTCGGGAGAAGTAGGAGTGTGAAAATGTGGCTGCGCTGCCAGTAATATCGGAGGAGGATGAAAATAGCAGATGAAAGTTGTGATTTCAGCCAACAGAAATAGGAAACTGCTGCGGGGTCATCTGCTTGATACCCAGCACTGGCCTATTAGCTGTCATTAGCCTTATCCAGGAAACGATTTACATCCGTTGAAATCCTTATAAATTTGGATTTCTGCCCACAGACCCATCATCCTGCTGTTTCTCATGGATTAAAGAGAAAATGGCCTGTGAACTATTTTTGTGGGCAGAAAGTGCTATTCTCTGGCCTAGGAGAAGTTGGTTGGGTCACTCCTCCTAGCAACAATGTGGCCATGGGCTCGTATTATCTCAGAATGGAAGAGGAGAGGTATTCATTCAGTCCCCTCTTCTGCCAGAAGACTTCATTGTCCCCCAAAGATGTGAGGTTGTAAAGTTTCCATTGGAACTGAACAACTTCCCAAAGAAATACTTTCCAGGGAACCCTGTAACCTTCAAGTTTAGAATTTCTTTGTGTGTTTCCTTTGATTATTCCACATCTTGGTGATGGTTTTAGAGGTGTATATCTCTGGGTGTCCTGGGGCCTGGCTCAAGATGATCTTCTACCCGGGGGATGGGCCATTTGAGGCAGGTCACCATGTTGGGTGACCCTGTTCCCAATTCTCCTGAGCTGTCTGCTTCTAATCTCTGATCAGTCTGAATCCTAGTCCTTCTGCTCAGATACTTTGAATCTTGAAATTTCCCTTTGCAAGTGTACTCTAGCTCATGGTAAGAAGCACCAGATCTGGGCCAGAAAGTCGGAGTTGGGGCTCCGGTCCCACATCTTTTGAATGTGTGCTCAGGGGCCGCTTGCCTAACAGCCTAATGTCTCTAAGCTCCAGTTTCTCTCTCTTTCTTCTTGACTCCCTCTCTTCTTCCCTCCCTGCTTACAGAGTTATTTCAAAGCTATAAGAACCATGTTCAAGAAATGCTGAGAACTTTTATAAATGGACTTTTAAAGGTTTTTAAAGACCTTCTACAGTTAAGAGTTAAAACTCAAGGTCTCTCTTTCCTTCAACTCTTTTTGATGCCTCCACTTAAAAATTTGAAACAAAGTCTTTATGATGATTTACCACCTTCTCCTTTTCCCACTCAACTTTTACTCACCTTTTAAGATCCACCCACCAAATAAAGTCTTTTTTTCATATACAACCTACGTACTCTTTCATCTTCCTGATCAACACTCACAGAACATGGTTGTCCTTAACACATATTTTAGCACCTGGTTGTTTCCTGCCTGTGTTATTTAAGAGTTGTCTTAGATATTTGGTTTTCTCTCCCAATTAGAGAATGCAGTTCCAGATTTCACCTCCATCAAAGCACTTATTCTGTTATATTAACCTTTTCTATTTAGATTCCGTTTCTCCACTAGCCTGTAAGTGCTTGAGAGCAGGGATGGATGGGTCATATTCAGTTTTGTATTGTTAGTGCTTGGTATATAGTAGGTACTAATGCATTTTTGTTGAAATAAATTAGTAAGCTTCATTGTGATCCTGTACTAACAATGTAGCAGAAGCTATATAACTGTATGCTGCATTAAATAGGATAATACACATTGTCTTTTGAATTTCTGGTTATTTTGCACACACAGTCAGAGTCACTGTTCCTGGAGACCTCCGCAGTGTCTGCCTCTGCTAGGGTTCTGATATCCCTGCCTCACCCTCAGGTACAATCTCTTAAACTCAGAATAATATAACCACGAGGGCCTGTGGCCAACACTTTTACATGGCCCCAGTATTCATTCTTCCTTTCTTTTTAGGTAATAGAATTTTTTAGCAGATCACCTGTTCTTCTAGTCACCCTGGCAGACAATTGTGTCCTGTGCCGATGTTCTGAGTCACAAGTGTAATTTTCTTAAAGAGAAATAGTGTGGCCTCCATTTCCCTTTTCCCCATCCCTTGTTTCAAAGGCAAAGGTCTAGGGATGGCAGAGCAGTAGTAGCACAGGTACCAGGTACCTGAGCCCCCAAGTCATCACAGAGCAGCCTCAGCTTTCATGTGAGAGACAGTGCTTAAGCACTGTTGTCTTGGATTTGTTTTAGCAGCCAGACCTATTCATACCTAATGCAGGAGCCATGGAGATGGTTCTGTCATATCTCTTATCTTACACGTGAGAATACTAAGATCCAGAGTGGCCAGCCTGTTTCCACAGTCCAGTGGTGGGGGTTCCCAAGCCTAAAAGTCCAGCCCAGGGTCCAATCCTGACTGAGAAGCACATGCTCAAGTGTGAACCTTGTGATTGCTTCTCTAGTGAAGGCAGAGAGGAAGGGGTCTTTAAGATCTTGCAAATTATAATCCTAAAGACACTTAAGTGGAGACGACTTCATTGCACAATATCCTCTTCCCTTTGTAATATGTGAACAAACTGGGATGGAAATCCAGGATCTAGCTCAGCCATGGAACACTCAGCCTCAAATGCCATATATCTTAATAGGGTCAGGAATAGGAGCTATGCAAATAGGAGTGTAGGAACCTGGATGACTTAACCTATATGTAAGTCAGGGTTGTGCCTTAGAGAAAAGCAAAAGTAGATCATATATTTCTCCTAGGAGAAAAATAGGATTTTGAACAACACTGAGGTTTAGAAGGTAACCAAGCAGAGAGGCTGCCTGGCCAGAGTTCGCGCTGTCAGAGGAGGAATGAGAGCGAGGAGAAGGAATCTGCTCCTGCTGAGGTCTGTGCAGCAAGAACTCTTCCCCAGCCTGTTGTGTGTCTACCTGTTATACAATTATGCCATAAGGTGGTGTGTTCACCAGCGAATATCTTTATGTAAAGGATTCTGTAATTAGGCTCTTTCGTAAATCATGGATTCTGTATACCAAATAGATATCCCATCATCAAATTATGTAACAATAGCAGGCTACGTGCTTTTAAAATTAAAAATTGTTGAGGTGGACCAACCAGCTGCTCAGATAACAAGGTGGTGTGGTTTATGGGAGGAGCTGTGGCATCCTGATCCTCAACTTGGGGACTCAGGTGAGGTCATCTGACATCTGACTTCCCTGTACCTGGGGCTCTGTGCCCCAGGGTCTGCGTGGTGGGGCTTTCTATGGGGTTGTTGCCTTGAAAACGCTTCTTGAGCCTGTGGAGCAACTGAAACAGAGGGGCTTATGCAACAGAGACACTCCAGGATTTGCTTTGACTAAATGAAAAGCTCCTAGAACTGAAAAGAACCTAATAAATACACGAATTCAAATTCTCCCCTCAATTTTTAACATGGAAAAACTCAGGCTTAGAGAAGTAACATTTTCAAATGCTCAAAACAGGCCATTAAAGAGTTGAGAAAGCCAAGGACCCCTAATTCCCAGTGTAGTTATCACATGGCCCTAAATGCAAATAAGGACTTGGCCATCACCTTCGTAACCACTTAAACACATCTTATGATTTATTTATTCTTAAAAGATGGGCACTAGATAGTTTCCATATTTTTGGCCATTAAAAATAGAGCTGCCTTAAACATTAAAAAAATGCAAACATAGAGGGTAGTATATTTTGGAACTGAAACAAAAAGGTATCATTCATTTACACATCTGGAGAATATACCCCTTAAAGGGTTATGAGTTCATATACTGACTGACTATATATAAACCCTACAGAGTTGAAGCTGAGTTGTACTGGGCCAGGGTCCTGAACAATGGGGTGTAGTGAATGGACTCTTTTGAGTTTATCTTGAAGGATAGTAGCTTTGCTTTAATTAGAATGATGAATCGTGTAGGCCGAGGCGAGTACACACATATGCACACACACTAATGGTTCATTAGTAAACTATAAAGATCTTTCTATGTCTAGGCCAATTGCTATAGAAATGAGAATAAAGTAATTAAAGAGGAAGGTAAATGTCTATATGAAAGGCTGATTACTAGCAATGAAAAGTGTTAAACTTATAAACCCGGGGACCAGAAGTGTTCTAGTTCTTTGATATCTCAGGAAGCACTCGTGCTGGACTAGGGATTGAAGCTTGTTAGAAATAGGTGGACGGTGTGGAGGGAGGACTAGGAGAGGGCATGCTAAGGAAAACATGGGCCTCGGGTACCTGGAGAAGAATTTTTTAATCAGGCAAGTAAGGCTTAGACTTCATGCCCAGGATGGAAGAATCCAAACTATGTAATCTCAATTGGCTTTTCCCCAAAGCTGGATAAAATGGGATTTTTTTCCTTCCTCTTTAGAGACATGTACTTAGTAATCCTTATGTGTGTGTTCTGAGTCTCTGTATGTTGATCACTTGTGAAAAAATGGGTTGGTTACACGTAGGCCATGTCTGGAAGTCTGCTGCTGTCACAAAGGCTGTTTAGAAATATACATATACATTATTGTGGTAAAATATACATACCATAAATCTTGTCATTTTAACCATTTTTAAGTGTACAATTCCATGGCATTAAGTATATTCCCAATGTTGTACAACCATCACCACTATCTCTTTCCAAAACTTTTTTATCAGTAGAAATACATTCTTTTTTTTATAGCTGAATAACATTCTGTTGTGGATACATACAACATTTTGTTTACTCATTCATCTATCGATGGCCATTTGAGTTGTTTCCATCCTTTGGCTGTTGTGAATAATGCTGCAGTGAACATTGGTGTCCAAGTGTCTGTTTGAATCTCTGTCTACAATTCTTTTGGGTATATATTTAGAATTGAAATTCCTATGTCATATGGTAATTTTATGTTTAACTTTTTGAGGAATTGCCCAACTGTTTTCCACAGTAGCTGCACCATTTTACATTCCCACTAGCAATGCACAAGGGTACAATAGCTTATTTCTATGTTTTATGTATGTATTAGACAGGAGTTAGTTAGAAAAACAGAAGTCACTCTATATATTCTGGATATAAAGAGTTTAAAATAGAATTGAGACCTTAGTCATAAGTTTGAAGATTTAGGGGCGTGGAGGTCAGAGAAGCTATTGCCAAAGGTTTGGGAAGAAGTTCTGAAAAGTCAAATTTGTTGACATCGAGGATTTCAGCCCGAAGTCCAAGCTGGCTCTCAAAACCTTGCCTGGAATTTTCGAGACTCTCTTAGAAGCTCCTACAAAATGTCTCAGTCTGCAGTGATGAAGATCTTACCAGAAACCCATGGGGAATCTCTCATCTGTTCATCCATCTGGCCATAACTGTTTGTGAAGACTGATGGCTTCTATTTCCTTTCTGCCTCCTAAATCTCATGTGAGTTCCTCTCATTGGAAAACTAACCCAAAATCATTCAGAGAAGGGAATCTTGGGAGTGTAGTTGCCATTCTAAGAAGGGAGAGGTGGTGGTACCAGCTGGTAACAGAGAAACCAGCACAATTTATAATCTCTTTTATTGCAGACAGGATTACAAGTGGTTTATAAAGATATATAAAATTTGAGATAAATTTAAAATTGACAAATCAAGGCAAACCAAACCAAACCAAACCAAACCAGGAGGAAAGAGTGAAAATAAGAAATGAGTCTATGCATGAATCCCCCAACCATCTCACACTTATAATGTGTGAGCCTCATCAGTAGAATTCATACTTCCACAAGATAAAAATTGCCCTGGAGATTGAAAAATGTCCTTAGGCTGTTAAGATCAGGCAAGAAATATTCAAGGGACAAGAAATCTTCTCCTGAGGCGATCAAGTAGGAGTCATAGCCATAGGGTGGCTTTTAGGTAGTAGCTTTGGCTGTGCTTAGGAGTACATTATGAAAGTTGTAAATGCTGCTGATATACCTCTGTTATGAACAGAATTGCATTTTCCCCCAGATTAGGTTGAAGTCCTAACCCCCCAGTGCCTCAGAATGTGATTGCATTTGGTGAGAGGGTAAAGGTAATTAAATTAAGATGATGTCATTAGGGTGGGCCCTAATCCAAGATGACTGGTGTTCTTACAAAAAGAGGAAATCATGACACAGGCAAGTACGAAAGGAAGACCATGTGAAGACACAAGGAGAAGATGGCCATCTGAAGCCCAGGAGAATGGCCTCAGAAGAAACCAGCCCTGCCAACATCTCGATCTCACACTTCTAGCCTCCAGCATTGAGAGAAAATAAATATCTTTTGTTTAAGCCTTCAAGTCTAGGTGCTTTGTTATGGCACCCTTAACAAAGTAACATTCTCTCATATGTGAAATGGCATTATTTACTAGGTGGGGTTTGTGTTCAGGATTCCTTGGGGAGATGTTGTCTTTAGTTTCTAATTTGATGCATGTTTACACAGAACCATGTAGGCCTCTGTTCAAGGCCTACAAGGACTGCAAACATGAAATGTCTCAGGCCTCAGGGAGCTTACAAAATGGCCAGATAACTCTATTGAGAGGCAGCAAGTGTAGGCAGAAAGGAAGTGCTGTGGGAGAAAAGATAAGGAGGTGGGGGATACAGGAAGTCTTCTGGGGCAGCAATCATTTGACTTGGATCTTAAAGGAGAACGAGAAGAAGGCTTTCTAAGTGTGTGTATGTATGTGGTGTGGTTAATGTGTATGTGTGGAGAGTGTGTGTGTATGTGTGTTATGGGGCAGTGAATATCTGTGGGGATAAATTTCTTGGGGACCACACTCCAGACACATGCTGTGGGAAGGTGGTATGGAGAGTTTGGCGGACTATAAATGGCTGGGTAAGAGTAAACTGAGGATCAGAAATATATCCTAGTGTCAAAATTCTGTTCTACTTTGGGTGACAGGGATATGTCCTCTGTGCCTTGAAACAGAGATGAAGGTGGAAACGGGGGAATTGGCAGGAGAAACTTCCAAAGCATTTCGTCATGTCCCGCATTCAGGAAACGTGCCTCCACTCCTCAGTGACTGTGGGAATTCCTTTTGGCCTCTCTTGCCAAAACTGAGTGATAAACAAAAGCATCTGGCTGGGAGTTCATGCGCTAAGCTGGGATAGTCAGACACAAGTACACGGTAGCCAAGAACCAATTGAAGCAGTTCAAGTGGCTGTGTTCAAGGACTGCGTGAGCACTGGGCTGTGTGGGTGTGAAGGGCCATGTGGGTACTGAGCTGGGGCTGGCCTGAGAATAGGCTAACCCCTCTCCTTCATAATTCCAGGTCAGGACAGACAGGAGGCTAGCACAGGCATTTAGAGTCCAGGTGTCCAGCTCACCCCAGGCCCCTGACTCCTGGCAGGTCTTCAGGGCTTCCTCTGTGAGTCTCACTCCTGGCACTGCCACCACCTCTCCTTTTAACCAGGTGCTTCCTAATGAACAGACACTATTTTAGATACTAGTGAGAGGAAGATGGCTGAAAGCATGGTTGAGGTGAGTTTTGGTTGGCTGCAGTCCCTTTAGGAAAAAAAAAGGCAAAGACAAGTCTACCTGCATCCAAATGCATTTCATGGTGCTAGACGGACACATCCCTGTTGGTTCAATGAATCAATTTGAAACAGTCTGACAGATCGTCCTGAGCACAAGGAAGGGCAGCAGTTGAGGGGTGACTGATGCAGCCGAGACGCAGAAGTGATTTTTCATTCTTGTCACTGTGCCCCAGAGAAGTGAGGAAGGGCTGTCACCCTACCTCCACTCCTAACGCCTATGTGGTCTGGGTCAGTTATTCCATTTGAAGATGGGAATGACACTTTCCTGACAGGAAGACAAAGGGCTGGAGAGCATCTCTGAGGCTCTGGGTCTATGAATTACATCACTTTTCTTTTGAGTGACTGACTCTTAGCTCACTCTGATTTGGCTCCTGAGGAATGACAGGGTTGTTCAGAACCAAAAAAGGTACGTTCTTCTTTTATAGGAAATGGAAGGGAGTCTAAGGTATGCTAAATGAGAGAAAAAAGAGAATAGGGGGAGGGGAAAGGAGAAGAGAGAAAGGAAAGAAGAGAGGTGAGGAGAGGAAAAAAGAGAAGAGGAGAGGTGAGAAGCAGAATAAGAGGGGATGGAGGAAAGAGAGAGTAAGAAAAAGCATCCATCATCCCTAACAGGGCTTGCCTGTGTTGGGCAGTTTGATAAATGTGTCCCAGGCTGATCAATATGAGATATCTCATTAAATCTTTATCAATTGCTAATTTTCTCTGATCTGGGAACATTATTTGCAGATATGTGCTATGGGTCCCAGGGAGACCCCAAAGAGAGAGCTCAGATGGCTCCATTCAAATTCATTCCCAACACCAGAGAAGCATCTCAGAGTACGACCCTGTGCAGTCCTGAGTCAGTGGCACTATCCCGACAGAAGTGATAGCTTCTACTTATTGAACGGTCTTAATGGGCCAGACCCTGTCTTCAGCTTTTAAACAGGCATTACCTCATTTAATCCTCACTATGACCCTATAAGGTAGGGACCCCTGTTATCCTCATTTTAAGCCTGGCTTGGGCAAGTAACTTATCTTGAAGTCACTTAACTAATAAGTAGTAGTGGGTCCAAGCTCGTCTGACCCCAGAGCCCACACTTGTATATGACATGCTATGTTTTCCCTAAACAAGAATCTCTGTCTCCTCAGGGCCAGTACAAGCCTGATACAGCCTAACTGCTCACTGAATGAACGAATAAATGAATGACGGAAGGACAGTGAAGTCAGCGATTGTAAGGCTGGTAAGAAAATGTATATCCTGTCCTGAGAATCAAATTTTCCTAATAGTTTTCCAAGGCAAACCCTAAAAAGAGAGAAGGTCTGTTTTTCAGCAATGTCCATGCACCAGTGCAATTTTTTATTTTGATTTTTGCAACCTAAAGATTCCCTTGTGACGGAGCTCAGCATCCTGAAGTTTTTGAGAGGAACCTACTCAGACTCCTTGGACCACTGTGGTCCTCTTTCCAGCCCACCCTCACTGTGACCTGTACCCCTGAGGTGTCCTTGAATACTCTTTTAGGAAACACATTTTGGAAGGAAGCACGTTCTGGAGCCCAGGGCCCAATTCTGCGTTTGGCATGTCCCTGAGGACACTCTACATAGTCAGAAATACGATTTCCAGTTGACTCCATGGGACGCTGGTTTCAAAAAGGTTGTCATTCTTGTCTGTTTACCACATAGTTCTTTGTAATAGACTATTCTTTTCTAGAATTTTTATGTTTTCTCCAGCATTTTGTGGTTTGGTAATTGACTTACAAGAATAGTTCTGTAGCATAAATCAAAAATGAAAAACAAACCACCCCTGCCTACATCCTTCCACTCCTTTTTCATCTCTAATGATATTTTCTGTATGATGACTAACACAGACTGACGTGATTTATCCATTGATCTCCGCGATGTACATTAGAGAATGCATTCCACGTCCTCAGCATGCAGCCTTCCGTGTGTGCCACGTTGCTTTAGAAAACCTATCAGTGCAACAGAAATAGCTAAAGCCCGGTCTTTTTGCTGAGACTATTAGAACTGGTGCTAATTACTTTATTAATCATAAGGTGAAACAGCAGTGCTTATGTCACAGCAGCCATAAATAAGTGCTTTTATGGCAAATGTAGTTAAAAAGAAATGACAGATTGGATTTATAGTACTTGGCAGTTAAAAAAAACAAAGGAAATCATGCATACCAGCAATTTTCTTTCTTTAGTTAAATGTTCATTAAATGTGTACCACTAAAAGCATTCTAACTAATTCCCTAGTGGGTCCATGTCCTACGAGAATGTATTTTAAAATATAAATTAAAGCTGAAATTTGCCTTTATTAAAAAATATATAGTGAGTCAACATTTCATCTCCTGAGGAAAGGAGAGAGAAGCAAATGCACCGAAGGGAAGGATCTGGTAGCCGGAACCTGGAGGTAATGTTTGCATTTGAGATTGAGGTGGAGCCTGTTGGCGCCTGCTGTTTGCGTGACAGCAGAATTTGGAGCCTACGGTCCAGACTGAAGCTCCCATGCAGCCACTGTGTGAAGGCAGAGAAACCACAGTGACCAAGGTCATTTAGGGCGATGTTTGCATTTCCGCTGTTGAAGTGAATCTTCGCCTTTTACGTTTGATATTTTGTTTCCTTAAAGTCACTGCTGGCTTTCACACATCTAGCAATAAAACAAACAAACAAAAAAGAATTAGGATTAGTCAACATTTTAGTTTCTATTACTGATTAAAGCTGTGTGCGCATGTGTGTATTATCAGATAGAAGGAAGAAAATTAAGATTTGTTGACAGCTGACTGCATTCCATGTGCTTCATACAGACGCTCAATACTCAAAACAACTCTGTGCTTTAGATAGTATTATCCCCATTATCCCATTTTGGAGGGCAAAACTTAGGCTCAGTATTCTCTCCCCAAAAGTAACTCAGTGAATGGCAGATCTGAAATTCTCAGAACTGCTAGATTCCAAAATACATGATCTTTGCCCTACAGCAGGATGTTTGTAACGAATACTAAACAAAATTGTTAAATACTGAGTGCAGGATGATTTCACAAATGGAAAGCAATTACAGTGAAGAGCTGGCATGAAGCAGGCCCTTGGCAGGCCCACTGGCCCGGGGCAAGAGACCTGAGAAGTTCCGATAAGAAGAGGTGATGGAAGTTCTGACAAGCAGGTGGCCTTAGGAAGACCTGGTAGCAGATCATAGGGGTTGAGGTTCTGGAGGAAGACTTCAGATGGGAGCAAGGTGAGGTGGTCAGGACAGGAACTTGGCAATCACACTGGGTACAACGTGCATCAGAAAGAGCAAGCGCCAGAGTGCACATTCTAGCAAGGGCTGATCTCTTACTCATCCTATGGAGCCATTGGGTCCTTAAATTTTTTTTATGGATGTGACAGGCCCCGGGGCTTGGACTAAATCTGAGGCAGGACTGGCTATATAATTGCACTTTACAAAATGAAAGTGCAAGGTCCTCGTTGGAGAAACTGGAAAAGAGTGCCATTAAAGGTACCAAAATATAAAACTCTTTTATTTCTTTCCAGTCTATTATGTAAGGTTTTTATTTGCTATTTAATACCACACTCCCTTGGTCAGTATAAACTCCCCCAAGTGCCTGGGGACCCTGTTACTTGGCAGCGGGGCCCACCAGCTTCCAGGATCCCCTCCTGCCAGGCTCCACGGGGTCATGAAAACCAATCTCCTTTTCTCCCAGTCCCAAAGTCCCAACTCACTGGTGACTGGTGTTCCCAAAGAAATTGCAACTTCCATGCTGGGAAGTGTTTGGTACCTGGATTGGAGGTAGCCGAGAGGTTCACACCTGCCAGGTTGTCTGCTGTCAGGATGCGGACAGCTGCCACCAAGCCCTGCCCCGAGACACAGCCCCGTTCTAGCATCCCGGCCCGTGCCCAGGCCCTCACTGGGAACAGAGAGTGACAATAGAATGAAGGCCTTCCACCCTGTCCTCGGCCTGTGTGACCTGGTTGCCACCTGAGGGAGAGGGCAGCAGGGCGGGGAAGGCTGGTGAAGGGTTAGGGCACCAAGACTGGAGGTGGCTAAGAACCCATCCCAGGGAGGCAGGGAGGTGGTGGGAGGTGGGATCTCTCTGTGAGCTGAGCCTCCAAGGTCCCCATTCATGCTCCACTTCCCCAAAGGACTTCAATTATGAAGCAGAGATCAAAGATAAGGATTTCATGACAGTGACCACAAAGCAATAAGTCCCAAGCTTGGGGCCCTGGACACTGCCCTGGCCATACGCCCATGAAGCCGGCCCTGATCTGAGCTGGGGCCTCAGGAGTCCCAGCCTAGGTAGTAGAAGATGATAGAGCTGGAACACCAGAGAAGTTGTAGGAATTTGAACTCTTAATAAACAGTTCCATTTATATGTGCCTTTTATAAGTGTTCCATGGTCTTTTAATAATTTCGTGTGTCATCCTTGTCCAGGTTTTCTTTATTAATACGGCTCTGTCACTGTCTAGTTTTCTGACTTTGGACAGATATTAATCTCTCTGGTCCTTAGTTTCCTCTTCCCTTTTAGCCGCCTCATTCTGTATGGCTTTACTAACTTAGAGGATTTTTAGAACCTAATATTGGACATTGGGACAAATAGCATCGTTTTGGTTATTCCTCCCAGTCCGTCGGTCTGGTCTGTCCCCTTCTGTGTTTAAACAAATGAGCTACCTGTGTTGCCAAGTCATTTACCACCTGTGAAACTGCTTTTTAGATAATGTTTCAGGAAAGCTGAGGCCCCTGTGCCCAGTTATTAATAGGGGAGAAAAAATGGCCTCCACCCACCTCTTGTTAGGAGTTAACATATCTTTCCAGGAAGCAGCAGATACTTCAAGGGGCTATGAAAGGCATTCATGACTCTGGGAACACAGAACCCAGGGCTGAGAGGTGTGGCTGAGATCTTGTGTCTCCAGGAAGCAGCTGAGGATCAGAGCATCTGACTGGTCTGCCGCCCCTGGCTGTGTGACCACAAGCCAGTCACTTTCCCCGCTGTGCCCCAATCACCTCATATTTAAAATAAAAGATTGGACTAGGCCATCTTTAGGGCTCCTCTGACTAAAAAATTTAAGATTTTGTGACTGTGAATCTACAACTTCCATCTCCTAGATGGCCTCCAGTTGAGTTGTTCTGAAGATCACAGACTTCCTCAGTCTCTTGAGCTTCATTTCATTTCTCAAAGCAGCTTCAAGCACATTTCTCGACTGGTTAGTAAGAGAATGGGCACTGAGGCTCACTTCAGGCTCTGTGTGCCCATCCTCAGCTGCAAGGTCCGGGCATGGGGGAAACCCAAGAGCTGTCAGCACGGCGTCTTTGCCCGCACTGACAACTGCCTGCAGCAAGAAACCATCTGTTAGGTGACATCAGTGGAAATGCCTTGGAGTGAGAAAGGAACCCAGTGACTCAGAGCCTGCCCAGGACCCCCGACTCATGAGCAGTCTTCTGAGGAGACCAGCACCACTTTCCTTGACCCTGCAGGCAACGTTTTGTAGATTATCGCTGAGTTCATTATTAAAACAATACAATGAAGCCAGCAGTTAATTACTGACTAAAGAAGCTTCTTCACATCAGCCTCTGCTCAGCTCTCTTTTTCATGCCCTCTGAAAAGACGTAATCAACCATTATAGTCATCACCAGCTTTGTTACTTTTTGTGCCGCTAATTGGCACTTTTCTTTTAGACAATGAGGTATATCGGAAAATATGCTCATTGAGGAGCCAGAGGCTTAGTGTTCCAGTTCTCGGTCTATTAATACTTCAGTGTGTAACTCTGAGCAAGTCCCTTTACCTTTTGGGTCTCAGCTGTCCAATCAAATAAGGGGGTTGGAGTAGACCTACCTAATTTCTGCTTCTGTCAGATATTCTGTTATTTCCTCCCATGACATGCCCAGCAGTATGCTGGTTATCACAGGAGACCTGGAAAAGTAAGCACGGGCTCTAGTCTTGGCCCTGAGAAAGCTCTCCGAGTTGGGGGTGGGGCAGATGGAAAGAGAAGTCATCATGTGTGACACCACACGGAGACAGGAGTTCACAGGGGAGAAGAGAAGATGGCTTACGAGCTGGAGCAAGAGTGAACAGACCATCCTGACCAGAGCAGAAGTTCTCACGTTGGGAGCAGGAGGCTGAAAGGAAGGGAAAATTCAGACTAACGAGGATGCAAAACAAAGGCAGGGGAGTTTGTATTTCATCAGCAATAAGGGACCAATGCAAACATTTGATCAGTGGAATGTAGCACGAATAGATGCCCTAGAAGATGTGTGAGTTAGGGATGCATTTGGCTGCACCACCCAGGCTGGTGTTGGTTTTGCTGTTAGGTGATGTCAGGGCTATTTCTATGGTTTTCTTGGCTTTTTCCCCATGGTTGCAGCAGTTGTCTTTCCCTTTTTATCACAAAAGTTTTCCAATCAATCCCCAAGCCCAGTCACTCCCCCAAAGAAAATAAAACGAGAGTTCTGCTTCTGTCTTAAGAAAATAGTTTGATTACACAACTCTCCTGGCTGCAAAAGGGTTTTCCAATCTGGTAGAAACCATACCCAACCCCACTTTTTTTGTGTGTGGCCTCCCACTGTGTATTGCGGATTAATTTGGGGAGGGAATTTTTTTTTTTTGTAGGTAACTGTTAGCAATTTAAGAAACTTCTCACCTTTGTATCTCAAGTATTTGGCACCATGCTGGGTTCACCATGACACTTCCGTTCTTGACTGAGAGTGTGAATTGTGCTATGATGGCTGTGCTGTTGGTCTCCCTACCTCTATGACTTTCCTCGGCTAACTAACCACGTGTCTGATGTGTTAGCCAGAATTTGTTTTATTATTCTGGCCCTATTCCAGCCTATTTCATAGTGTCCATTAAAAATATATATTCTTAGGTTTGTACTTATAAAACTTTATTGTCTTAATCCATTTATTTTCATCTATTTGAAGCTTAAGTCCTGGAGCGTAGTCTTAGCTACGCTGCTGAGTCTACCTGTTGCTGGTGAGCCTCAGGTGACAGACTCAGTTACTTTACCAGGCACTGTCCAGTCTCTGTCCTTCGTAGATGATTGTTTGTAGTGGGCTTTGCTCTTTCCTGAATGACTACAATAAAAACTGTAGTTTGGTCGCATAGCTTGCCTCACACATAGATTTGCTTTATCTCAGCTTGAATTTATGCTACTAAAGAGCAGAAAACTCTGGATTTCTGCTTCTGGACAAGTTTATTTATGAGCCTTCCCCCGCCCCCCACCTCTCCTGTTGCTTTTTCTTTTATCTTTTCAAGAGTCTGTGGTATAAAATAGGTCATTTTTACTGACCATTACTGTGGGATGAATTTTCCCCTATAAACCTAGAATTTTATAATCTGAAGGCAAAACACATTGCTGATGCAATTCTTACCTCTTCTCCTTTTCTTTGGCAGGAAGAGTCACTGTTCTTGTTGCAGAGTTATAATGAGGTCTTATATTCAACACTCATATATTGCAGATGATTTTTCCAATGGATCATTCACAGCCTTGATGTTTTGCCTATTTCTGAATGAATTAAATATTTTCTTCATTTGTGAGCTAAATCTTTACTCCTGATTTGTTTCATTGATCTAGTATTAAAATATATGTTTCCTTATGCTGAGATCCTTATGGATTATTATTACAGTGTGCAAAAATTATTCACACAGTCTAATATATATTAATATATATTAATCTCGCTATGATATGGAACTGGTCCCTGCAGAGTTGTGCTTGTTAAGGAGCATTTTAACCTCATACACTTTCTAAATTAATGGCTCAAATATGGCAACTGCCCTGCGCTGATGACTCTATGCTAAAAGTGTCAGCACACATTGTACAGTTGTCGGCTTCTGAGGAGGAGCTTGTAAAAAGATGAGACTGACCCTTGTGAGACTAGGTTGTTTACAGGACAGATTTTGTGGTCCAAACCTTGCCTCTGGATGTCCTGCAGGGGCTGTCGTAGAAGCTTCCTATGATGATGAATGGGTTGATTAGAGATGGCAGGCAAGGAAGAGAGAAGATTGGGAAGAGACATACCTCCCCACACATTCATATATTTTTTTTTCTTACTTGAGGCTGGATATATTTCTGCCTAGCAAGATGTGTTCTGACATACAGCCCCAGCACAGAATACCAAGTTCCTTGGTGCTCAGGGAACAATGATTTGGGTTCGCTGGGATTAACCTGCAGCTGAACCGCAAACTGCAGCACAAACAGTTCCGTGTCTCTCAATGAATTGAGGAAACACAGTCTTATGAATGGGATTTGTTTGCCTGATGTGTAGAGCTGAGCTGTCAGGTGGTGCACAGGGGCAGACTGGAAAATGCCCATGACTGGCAGTCTCCTGATGTGTTCTGTGTTTTTCTCTCTAGAGGGACTCTGGGTGGGGACTCCTCTTGGCCACCCTGCTCACAGACCACACAGACATAGACAAAGCTCGGTGGTTGGCTCTGCCTGACAGAACCATCTTAAAAATTTCAAAAACGTTCTTATGCAAAAAGCCCGTGTGTTTTAACGCCCAAGTGGCAGCATCTTATTTTGACAGTTGGAATAAGACATTTACATCTATATAAAGTAGTGTCCGCTGGGCATTGAGGTATATGCGTGGAATCATGAAGTTAGGTTGTAAAGGCAAATTCTGATAGCCTTCATCCGGAATTCTTATACCTTGTTTTTTTGTTTGTTTGTTTGTTTTTTAAAGGTACAAGTAGAAGGGGGAAACTTGCATCTGTACTATTAGTCCTTTGTTGGAAAATCTGTAAATGGGCTACTCTGGGCCCAAATAGGTGTCATTTAGTGTGTGCTCATCTTATTTCTTGAAGATAGTAACATCTCAGTCTCCCTTGTCGGCCCCCAAGCACACCAGTCAAGGTGAATAGCACTTAATAGGTTCTTGCTATTCCTTGTCTCTTTTCACTGTTCCTAGGGCTGCAAGAGTATGAATATAACACATTCAGAGAATAAAGGAGGTAAGGAGGAGAGACTAATGTTTATTGAGCACCTATGATGTGCTATGAGTCACACACATCGTCTTATTTAATCTAGCAACACTTAAAATGTGGTGATATCACCCCCACTACAGAGCCGAAGATATTACTGTTTAGCCAGATCCGGCCGTGGTCCCATTAGAGACGAGCTGCGTCTGCTTGAACGCAAACCCATGTGATACACAATTCTGTGTCACCTATAAAAGAAAGCATTTAATTCACTGATTTAGTTCCTTGGTATATGACATTTTAGTGGGACAGTTTATAAACTGCATCCTACAAATACTGAGAAAAAAAGATCTAAATACCCAAATTTGAAAATTTATTCATAGCCCTTAGCATCTGAGATCTTTCTGGGACTTTAAGCTCATTCCATTGTTTAATGTGACAGGGAGCCTCTACAGGTGGATGGAAATAGGGACACACCACTGATTCCAGGCCTCATAGATCTGTATCTACTCCCTCAGAGGAATAGGCTTAAGGACAAAATACTCCCTGGATTTACCTGATGGCAGTGTTCAGGATAGAGGAAGAGGGGTGGGAGCAAGTGTCCCTGGTGCTCTCAGGAACAGAGCGGTGACATTAGAGTGGGGAAGGGTTACATGTCGCTTGTGCTCATCTTTAGGTTCCCTCCCCAGATTTAGGTTATTCTCTCAGATGCTTAGGCTCCACTGGCCTCTCGCTGTCTCTGGGGCATGCACCCTTTCACTCTGGCTCACCCTTACCCACGTACAGCACATACGGAGATTAGATCTAGGTCAAGCTGTATCATTAACTCTTGGCCACCATCATCTGATACAGTCAGCAATTAATTAGGCATCAACAACCTGGTTAAAGATAACATTGGATTAATGTTTAGGACACGCCTTTCTCCTGCACTTTTTAGTCCTTAATTATCTGTCTGGGCTCATCTTGGAGGGCTCAACCCCAGACTTTAAGCTGTAACACATTGAGATTCACCTTCCATCCATGTGTATACCCAATGAAGTCCCCTTGGAGGCACAGGCCACCACAAGTATAGCTCTTGTGCAAGCTTGAGTTTTGACTGTCAGAGAAGTGTGGGGTAAATACTATTAATATGAGCTTTGATGTGGCTTGATGGAGCCGAGTCAGTGGTGCCATATGGCAAGGCTGTCATCATTAATAACAGCAGCTGTGTTAGGAATAAAAAGGTGTTTGTGTAGCGGTATGGGGAGGGGAATCTGAAATGCATCATGGAACCCTTTGGGGAAAAACCAACTGAAATGGAGTAAAAATGTGATTTAACCTTTTCTTTCTCATATTTGGCCCTGCTGAGAGAAGTGGAGTCCTTGTTGTTGAAACACAGCTGGCTCTGTTGTTTCCTTTTTTTCTTAAAAATTTTTTTTGACATTTTATTATTTTTATTACCAGGATATGCCTGCAGTAGCTCTTACGCACAGATCCCACTGCAGCCTCAGACGTGCTGGTGTGCAGTTTGGGTATTTTCTGTTGAGTTTTAGGTGTTCAGCTTATTGTTGTTTCAAGCGAAGAGATCTGGGGGCGTCTCTCACTCCGCCATGCTTCCGACGTCACTCCCTCTTTTTCTTTATGACTGTGGCCACTCTGCTTTTTCAAAAATGTGGACTCTAGGCCCTGTGCTTTTCTCATCAACTCTGGTGGGTGAAACAGATTGGAGGGCAGGTT
Source organism: Eonycteris spelaea (assembly GCA_003508835.1). Classification (NCBI taxonomy): domain Eukaryota; kingdom Metazoa; phylum Chordata; class Mammalia; order Chiroptera; family Pteropodidae; genus Eonycteris; species Eonycteris spelaea. Next base: position 5,475,205 of record PUFA01000043.1, on the reverse strand, counting down.
GTCAAGCCTGTATTTTGTAGAAGAGCAACGAATGAGAGCATGGAAGCAGAGGAGAGGCTGCAGAGGAAGGCTGTTGCCATACATAAATTGGCTTGAATCAAGACGTGTTTGATATCTCCGAGTTTCTGAGGACATGGGCTAGAGGAAGACTCATCTGTAAGGGGAGGTCAGGGCTCAGGGCAAGTCTCACTGTGGGTTCTTCCTCATTTCTCAGAATATTTGCACCTAGCTGAATTCTGGATGAAATAAGCTACCTTATTCAGGAAAAGGAGTAGCTGGAGTAGAGCTGTCATAAAAGCCACGTGTTGCCCGGAAATGAGTGTAGAGAGAGGAGGTAGGATTTTCTTGCCCAAGAGCCAGCTCCAGGTCCCCCTGTGTTGCCTTGGCAACAGTGAAGGGGGTAGAATTTATAGACCCTCTCCCATGTGAGTACCTGAAGTCTTTTAAAAAACCTGCCAGCTCCTCTATCCATCCACCGCTTCCCTGAATCACCGCATGGCTCTGGGAGATGTTCCCCATGCTCTGCTGCTCTGGCTCAGGCACAGGGAACTCGGAGTGAGGTTTAGGGCTGGGGAGCAGATTTTTAATATTTTGCTTTGGTCCATAGCATGTCAATCCAAAAGTAATACTCTGGAAAAGTAATACTCTGAAATATTACTGTTAGAATCCCCTTCATTACTCTAAAGCATCACCATCTGAAGGGCCTTCTAGCCACCTCAGGGATATGTAAGAGAATCAAGAAATCTGACTTACAGTGTCAACTCTTCACTGTTTAACAGTGCCACTTGGGTGACACGACACCCTCCCTGTCTCCTCCTCTCTAAATGTGAACACCAGACTACCTGGCCACAGTGGGGTCTTCCAGTCCTGTCATTCTGTGCATTCTGATTGGGCTTCTCCTTGGCCAACCAGGGCCAGCTGAAGAGCACAGCACCTGTCCCACATTCCAGTGCCAAGAACGTGCAGAAGCGAGCTAAGCGAGCTGCCTTGTCAGCGCCAGCGAACAGGAGTTGAAAGCCAGGACTCAAAACCAGCATTGGTGCCAAAAACCAGAATAAATTGAACCAAGTGCTCAGCTCCCAAAGTACATAAAAAAAAACCCTGAACTTAGAAACCAAGAACCAAATGTGTATTTTTAAAAATAAAACAAGCCACTTTTTGAACTAGTTAGAACCAGAACCGGTTCTTTATATTTTTGAAAAGTGTTTAATTTGAACATCAAAATATCATCTGGACTGAATCAAAGAGATATTTCCATCAGTTTTGGTCCCTGGTTAAAAACAGACAAGTGAGCTAGCAAGCATATAGATCAAAAAAGCTCTCTGACATTTAGAACGAGATTTTGTTTGGGGAAAAAAATAGAAAAAGGAGTTTTTAGTACATTTTAGTTGAGCAAGCCTTCTATAACCATTTGGGGAAATATTGGTGAGTTCTACTATCAAAATTACCATGGATCTACCGTGATTCATCTCGGGGCCATTAGGCCACAAATTCTAGTCACTTCTACAGCTCTTCCTTCCCTACTTATACCTTTATTTGTGGAGGATTTAGATAACCACTACTCCATAATGAATACACTGATGGGAAATAAGCAGGATTTTCTGAGGAATTTGGTGTGCCCAAAGCTCGGATGACTTTTACTCAGAAAGCTGGTCTTTGTGACTTGCAGGGCAACAGTGGGGCTGGCCAGCGACACTAATGTGTGCGGTCTGGAGCTCACACCTGATGCCATCTGGGGTATTTTACCAATGAGATGGATTTGATGATAAATCTCTTGCTAAGTGATGTCATGGGGCCATGCCACTGGAAGTGAGTAAATTGCTAGAGAGATAAATTACATCAGCTCAGTGCCGAGCAGGCTAATTTGTTTGTGTGGTGCTTCTGATTGTCAGGCAAACTTCTGTGTCCAGAGTTTCCTTGCTTGGATGTTTCTTCTGGCTATGATTTTTTGGACCTTCTTCTCGTCTCCAATCTGTCCCTGGTAGAAACCGTTTGCCCTTGTAGCTTGGTAAACTCCTTAACCAGCAGGGATGTAAATATCACCTTCTATTTTATATCTTGTCACTCACTGTGCCTGGCTAAGAGGTGGGCACGAAACCTCAGTGAAAAGAAAAGTGGATGTAATTGCTGGACTTGGTCACCGAAGTGACCCCCTACACCCAGGAAGCCTCCTGTGACCAAACCCACGTCCGAGAAGGGATCCTCCCCCTATTACACCTTGTCCCTCCTCCAGCCAGCATTAAATGTGGGCAGTTCCTGGCTCCTCCGTCTTCTCCACTCAACTGAACCCTGTGACTGAAAGAGCCATCTCCAGCTTATTTGCTGCTCTTGCGGAGAGCGGTGGAGAGAAAATTCTCTCACAGGATTTGGGCTCTTTCGAGAGCTCTTTCGTGAGGCTCTCATATTTTGAGTAATGGAGTCTCTTGTTATTGGTTCCATTTTAAAGATGTTAACATTCCCATGGTTAATGAGAATAGCTCATGTTTATTGAGCTCTAAATTGCGTATGGCACCATCGTATGTGAATGATTTTTTTAAGCCAGTTTTTTTCTTCCATCAAAGTTATACATGCACATAGTTTAAAAAGTCTAATTATCTTCTAAAATCTGTTAGGAGAAACATCAGTCCCCACTCTTCTCAAAGTTTCCATTCCCCAGGGGCAGCCGTTTTCGACTCTTTCAGTGCCTTTTGGGGTGTTAACCTCCATATCTATACACAATGTGCTTATGTGGTTACTTAATTTATCAGGACTTCTTACTCAGCAAAGTGGTTTGCCCTCAAGACACACACACCACACACACACACACACACACACACACACACACCCTGGACCTCCCATTCTTGCAATATGATTAATTGTAATTTTGGATGATAAAATAGTTGTCATTTTCATTTTATGAATATATAAATGCTCTTCACAACTGAGTCATGTAGTAAACTATAATTACTTTATTTTTTTGGCTGCACAAATTTTCTATTTCCCTGGAGTTAAAAATTCGCTTGGGTTTTTGTCTGTGTGCATGTGTGTGCACGCTTAATATTCTGCGACTTATCTCTAGGTCAGCGTCAGACTCTTCTCCAGCTGCAAATCTCTCAATACTTTCAAACACACTAGGTATCCCATTAATTTCACCCTTTAAGAAATTAAAGCTCTTTCCTTGTCTTATTTTTAAGGTAGAATTTTATCTTTTTTTAAAAAAACCTTTGTTTAAAGAGGAATTTTAGCTTTTTTTCTGAGGATTCCATGAGGCCAAACCATTTTGTAAGATCCCTAGACCCATATCCCCAGATGAGAATTGGCCTAAGTACAGATGTTATTTTTTCAATGTTGAAATACCTTTTTTTTTGGTTCACCACCAAACATCTAACAGCTGCTAGAACTTCCCCATGTAACACCTATCTACCAAACACTTGTAGAAAAATAAGACTTACAAGCTATAAGTATAAAAGCAGATGTATACTGCCTCCATCTCCTGTCAGCCCATATATACCTCATCTTTTCATTTGAAATAAGCCATAGCTAAACTGAGAATTAAAATTCTTTAATGTAATATCATATTTGAGGTGCCTGCTACCACTGTCAAGGACCACTATTCTGCATGGAGTTTGATTCTAGACAGTGAAATGGCTGGTGCCTCTACCTTGAGTGCTATTTTCTATCTAAAATGTGTAAGATTACTCCAGGAACTATAGTATTCAGTACCTTTCCAACAATCCTCTCTAGAGTAAGGACTAAATGCACTTTGGTTTAGAATTTCAGGGGGCAAAGGGGCATCCCTGGTGAGCCTTAACCCAATGGGATCCTCAAGGCTAGAACAGAAAGAAAAAGTGAATGAACGCAGGAGATCTGCATCAGTAAGGCCTGTCTTTGATGTCCAGGTCTTTCTCTTCATTTCCAAATCACCCACACTCATACAGAGGCAATGCATCCTATTGGCTTCTGAACTGGCCAGATCATTGTCTCACTAAGATACGCAATTTAGATTTCAAGACTCCACTTCCATCCTAACCCACTTTTCCATCTTCCTATCTTCCCTCCTTCCTTTTTATCCTCTTTTCTTTTTCTTCTCCTTTCTCTCCTCCTCCTCCCCTTCCTCCTTGTCTGCCTCTTGCCCTCTTCCTTTCACTTAAGAGGGGGTGGTATGAGGGTAAAATGATAGTCCTGGCTTTACATTCTTGCCTGACTGACAGGAGGATCTTGAGGAGTTGACATAGGCTCTCTAACCATTTTTTTGTCTATAATATGGAGATAATAAGACTACCTAGTGGTTATGAGGATTAAACAAAATTACACATGAGACGTGCTTAGTGTAGGGCTTGCATATACCAATTGCAGAATAATTGTCTTCATAATAATGATAATAATGTCTTAAAATTTTCAATCCCCAAATTCAGTGATGCTTAAAAGAGGTACTGTTCTAAAAAATTTTGTCATTATTTGTACATTTGCTTTCAGATCTTTGGAATATTTGAACAGGATAAAATATAATTTGATTTAGGAAACGTTTTCCTCCAGTTTTAGTCTGGCTTGATTATTTTCGTAGATATATAGATATTATTTAGGTTTCTCTTGTGATTCTTTAAAAAATGTAAGATTGGGGTTTGTTTTGGGCTTCCTATCCTAGTGTTTTAGTTATAATCTTGGATTTGAAGCCTGGTGTGTGCAGGTGGCCCTCCTAGGCTTCTGTCTTGAGCTGGAATAGAACATTCAAGACTTGTATAATAACAGCTCTCTGGCTCCTCAACCTGTTGCCCAGGATAAGTGGCACAGAAAGACTTTGATGAGTCTGTCACCGAATCATAAAATGTTTTCATTACCTGGAAAAAATAAAAATAAAAATAAAATTTCTTGAGTCTCTTCGAAAAGAACCTCTTACTGTGTTTTTTGTTCGAGGGACTGCATCTGGCGCTCACCTGCCAGTGTGAGTGGCTGTAGGAGCTGGAAGAAAGGTGATGGGAAGGAAGCATTTCACAGGCTTTTATCTAGAGTGGCACATTCCGGTTAGGCTCTCAGCAGCTGTGGGTTGTCTGAGGTCCTGAATCTGGGTGCTCTGTGGACTTTATCTCAATGAAGCACAGGAGGCTGTTCAGGGTGCTTAATTAGAGGGAGGCAAATGTTGTCAAGGCAACCTCCTTTTGATTCATTCATGGAATGGAAGATAGAGTATGTGAGAAAGAGCCAGAAATAATGGTTGAACTGGAACTACCCATATCTAGCCAGTTCAGAAAATCTATACAATTAAAAGAAAGGATAAAAATGATGAGGATACATATAATCAGGCGTAGCCAGTGTCTGCATTTTCTTTTGTAGGTTTGATCTGAAGAAACAGTTTGGCTAAGAGAATATTTTAATGTCCCACTTCACTCTACAATGTCACAAATTTCAACTGTTGCTATGACAGTTTGCAGAAAACACTCCATCTAAATCTCTTTTCTGTGTAAAATACTGTACATGTGATAGCTGACATTTCCCAGATTTTAATGGCCTCTTTAGGTGCAGTACCCAACATGGTCTGTGCCTACATTTTACTTACTTACTCATTTATTCATTCAGCCGATATTTATTGAGTATCTACTGTGTGCCAGGCTCTGTGCCCACATGGAGCTTATGTTTGATAACATTTGTTATTGAATGCTGTTCCATGTGCTGCAAGCACAGGCAGGAAATGATGAAGGGTGCTCGGGGAACACTAAAGAACTCACGTAGGGAAGCAGCCTCCCACGAGAGATCAGCTTTGGAGGCATCTGTGACCCTTTCAGTGGATAGCCCAACAGACACCAAGCCCTGTTAGTCCTCTGTGAAGCACCTCTCATACTCCCCTTCTGTACAGCAAGAACTTCCACCTCAGGTTGGAAGTTCAACTCATGAACAGAGTGTTGAAAGAGCCTCCTAATGGCTCTTCTTGGCAACCAGCTCTAACCCACTTTGTTCATCCTGTGCAGTCCTGACAAGCAAACTGTCCTTAAACACTATTTTCCTGAGACCTACAGTAGCTCAAATCCAAACCACTCAGTTTGACTTTCCAAGTCCGTCCTATATATCTGGCTCCAGTGAACACATCTAATTTTCTTCCCTCACTCCAGCTGCCGTTCCTGACAGGCTCATTTCCTTGTGTCCAGAATGTGCCTCTGGCATGCTCAGAATGCCCTCTTTTTCCCCCTTTATCCACCTGATTCCCTGGCTCTGTGCCACCATTCTGCCTCCTACTTACCCCTCAAGCCCAATGGTCTCCTTCTTATGGCTGAGTCTGCCAGTTATTCTAAGACTCACTCTCTCCTCTTCCTCAGTAATAGATGTTTAGCTGGGAATATGGCTGCCCGGAACAAGGACCACATATCCCAGTCTCCCTTACAGCAGGGCTTGGTCAAATAAGCAAGTTAATTCATGAGCAAGTTTGCATAGTTTGTGGATCATATTCTTAAAGAAAGGGCATCCTCTGTCCTTGGCCCTGTCTGTGGCCAGGACATGGACAGAGTATGAGCTCTTTAGACTGGATGGATGTACACTAAAAGGGCAGAACCGCAAGGAGTCTCAGTCCCCAACAGCATAGAGCTGGCAAATGAGCTCCATGTCATATTAGCCCTGGATGCTTACACCTAGATACATAAGAGAGAATTAACTTCTGACTTGTGTAAGCTTTTTGAATTTGGGTTGCTGTTCTAGCAGCAGAACTATGCACTTCTTCCCAGAAGACTTCCTGGCTCTTCCCTTCTTTAAACTCTCACGATGGCCACGAAGTCTGGTGCATTCGTTTTCACTTTATTTCCTTACTCATTTTCTCTTACCAGGCAGGCTTCCTGGGGACAGGTACCATAAATGAGACCAGTTTGGCACAGTTGAAGGAACACCATGACAGAACTTAGAAGATCTAGGTTCTCTCCTTTCTTGATTAACAATATGTGTTTGGGCTACTTCTTAATCTCTTTCAGCCTCTGTGTTCTCAACTACTTAAGGAGAATAAAAACTGTATATCCCATGAGATGGGAGATGTGAAAATATTTGTAAAAGGCAATGTAATGTACAATGCTAAGTCCGCTTGAACATTTATTACCATGCTATTCGTACAGTGGTGACTCAGGATGATGATGAGATTCATAGCCAGTTCCACCAATGATGTCCATGAACAGCTGTCTTCTAATCTCCAGTGGTCAATGGTAAAAATTACCTATTAGTAGGTTACTAATTATTCAGATAACTATGGAACACTTCGTAGTAGGAATACATTTTTAACAATTCATAGGAAACCTTGGTTTTATGGAACACATTGAGTTATGGGTAAGGGGTCAAATTAGAGACCCGTCACTTACATAAATTCCTTTATGTGAATTACTGACCTGATATTGTAGAGCAGTGCACATGGATACATGGATGTCGGAGGGGATTTACAGAGAACACACACATGTGTGTGTCTACCTACCATTTACTAAGTACAAAACATTTCTCCTCCACGGAAAAGCAAACACCCACCTTTCTTTCACCTATCCAAAGGTTAAGAGGAATATCATTCCTTCAAGCCTCTCACAGCAGTTATCCCTAGTGAACTAGGGTTTTTTTAATGGCCTTTCACATTAATTAAGAAATTTTAATTAACCTCCCTGCTTTCTCATTACCTTTCCCTATGCCTGTTTCTGAGTCAAGAGCTATTTCTGAGCTTTCCCTTTCCAATTATAAAGTACTGTTTATGCTTAATTTAGCCTGGCACAGCTGGAAAGAAAGCAACTCTCCTACTCAACAGCCTCCAATGACTCCCTGCTGACCACTGAATCAAGTACGAACTCCTTAGCCTGGCATTGGGGCTTTTCCACAGCCTGGCCCAGAACAGTCTTCCAATCTCTTCTCTATTCTTCGCATACTCAAACTTTATGACTTGATGTTTCTCAATAGGCCCCTGTCTTCCTGTCTTGGGGTCTTTGCTGCTGCTGCTCCTTCTGCCTGAACACTTGGCCACCCAAGTCATAAACCTGTCCCTACTGAATTCTCTCTTTCAGAAAGCCTTTTCTGCTGGCTCTCCCTACCCCAATCACCAGGGGTTGGTGGTCTTTTCCCTTCTGAATTTGCACAGAAATTTATACATTTTCTTATAATTCTATCTTGTAGGATGGTTATTGTACATTCACTGTATCCTTCCTTTTTGGAGTGTAGATTTTAAATGAAAGAAATATCTTACCCATTTTTATATTTTTAGCATTTAAAACAGCCCCTTAATAATAACAACCATTTCTGAGTTTCTATTTTGCGCGAGACACCTTAAATAAATTCCAATTCTCCTATTCACCAAGTGAGGTTAGGAAGTGAACTTCAGACAGGTTAAGTAACACCCCAAATCCACAGCAGGAAACTCATATTGGATTATGCTATGTGTGGACCTATGGAGTCTTTGAGGGAGAGAATGACATATAAGCCTATTTGACTGACAGCTATGTTTCCTTGCTCCACATCGAACCCCTTTCTAGGTAAAAATGTGCTGTCTTTGTACCAAAGGGAATAGAGAAATTGAGATTGCCATTGGGAGTGCCCTATTTTTCCACCTTTTATGCTCCAGCTTTTTATTACTATCCATTTATCTACAACTCCCACTCTGTCAACTGGAGTGGGATCACAATGGACCCTGGATGCTGCAAGTGACCCCAAATAAGACTTTGGTATCTCTGTGTTTTCCAAATTATCCAGTGACTGGTGAGTCACTCAGTGTTGGTTGTGATCTAGCCCCTGAGCAGATCTGGCTGCAAGATCAAGGACTCTTGCAGTGGCCAGTCATGATCTTCTCAGGAATCATCTGGGGCTAATGCAGAATCAGGGAGAACTCCCATCATGAGTCAACTCTAGATTGGATTTAGCCCGGCGCCCTCCTGGAGGATGGGGCTAGAATCCAGTCATCACAGAGTATGATGTCCGCACTGTCTTCGTTATCCTCCTCACCTGCTCTTCTTTCTTTTCACACTCTTATGCCACTTTCTTCCCTTGTATCATCTATTTCCATTTCTTTGGCTTAATCTCCTATCATTCCATATGATCCATGCCTCCATTCTGCATCCCCCAGCATTTTTTGGTTTCTTGTTGCTCTGTTTCCTCACCTCTTGCGTTCTCCTTATTCCCCAGGCAGTGTGCCATGCCTCAGCTGGGCCTGAAGGACATTAAAAAGAAAGAATGGTCTCTGTCTGGAAGGAACTACAAACTAGTGGAGAAAAAAATAGTGCTATTTGAAACACATGAAAATTAAAGCCAATAAAGACTTTATTTCTTCTTTTCTATCTTCTTCTCTTGTACCATCTTAGGACTCAAATATGTTTTCCTAACCAAATGTGGGCAAGAAAGGCTTTGGAATTCTGCAGCATCATTTCCTGATGTCGTGGGTAGACTGTCTTACCAGTGAGGTTGGTCTCAAATTTCCATCTTTATTTCCTTTTATGTTAAAAAATATATTTGTAGTAGCAATACATGATCATCATGGAAAGTTTTGAAAATGTAGGAAAGTTTTTTTTTTTTTTTAAGTAAAAATCATTCAAAATTCCTTGTCATAGAGATAATCACTGTTTACATTTTCATATACTGTTTTCCTTCTAGGCTTTTTCACTCTCGCATATTCTTATTTTTACATAACTGGGATTATACTGTGTATACAATTTTGTGTCTGCTTTTTGCACTTAATATAATATTGTGAGCAATTTCTCATATCATTAAAATATTTCCAAACAGCATATATTAGACTGTGGACATACTATGATTCATTTAACTCTCTCCCATTGCTGATTGCTTAGGTTGCTTCTAAATTTGTATCACTATGAATCATGCCATGAGGAACTTTTTGGTATCTAATTCCTTGCTTCAGCACTAATTTCTTTTTTTGGAAAAGATTCCTAGAAGAGAAATTACTGAACCACAAATGTGAACTTTAAATATATTTGATTGCTTTACCCAAAAAATAAATCGCTATATACTTCTACCTGTAGCACATGAGAATACCTCTGCCAGCAAAAGATAATTTTTGCCAACAGAAGTATTGTCATTTTTTGAAACACTGGCTAATTTGAAAGGAGAAAGGGTAGCTTTCTGTAATATTAATTCCTAATCTTTTATTACAAATGAGGGTTACCTATGTTTTTTACTTAATCATCTAGATTTCTTTTTTTATTAAATGACATTGACATATTTTTATTTATTTATAAATAAAAATTTATTTATTTTATTAAATAATAAATTTTTATTATTTATATATTTTTATTTTGAGATGTTAAGTTATTCACTTATCCACTTGTTCATTTATTAATAATTATTAAGTACCTGGGAGTACTGCAGTGAATAAAACAGAGAGGTGGTGGCAAGAAGACAGATAAAGGATGATGAGTACCACATGGAGAAGTAAAACAAGGAAGGGGCCAAGGAGCACTCTTTGTTAAGTTCTAAAAGAATAATTATTGATATTTTCATTATAGTTGGCATCTTTAAAATATTCAGTTTTCCTTTTCTACAAACTGGACCACATTCATCAATTGAAGACTGCCATTCTGCTAAGAGGATTTGAAAAGCAAGGTTCTAACTCTTAAAATTCCATATGACAAGGCAGAGTAATCAAATGGAAAAATTTAGAAGAAACAGTTTTCCGTCCACTGTGTTTTTCTTATAAAGCACTGACCTCTCAGCATACCCTGCTCCGCCTAATGCTTTCTCCACAGCCATCCTCTTTCCCCTCACTACCAGGCCCCCAGCACATACAATGGGAGAATGAAAAAAAAAAAAACAAAAAACCTCAATATAGATAGCTCTTGTTATTTAAGAAAAGATCATTGAGTTCAATTACACAGTGAAAGATGAAACACTTAATTTTTCATGGTTTGTAGCATATGCCTCCCCACCCCCAGACTGATGCCTTTCTCTGAAAGCAGAAGCTTATCATGAAGTTGGTGGGTCTCTTGGGTCTGTCGTGGTCACAATTACAGATGTGGAGAATCATCTCACTGCTGTTGGAAGTCTGGAATGTAGTCCTGCCTTATATCTGGTTTGGCTATTGTTCTGCCATGGAAAATGGAAGCCATACTCCTGAGTTGGAAGATGAGAATTATTGCTGGTATAACTGTTAGCATTCAGGTTCAGGTTTCCTCTTTCCTTTGAGATGGATGGTGATAAATGGTGGGACCTATGAGATAGTGTAACTTTGTGGGTTACTATATGATCATGAAACATGTGCCTCGGTCACACCAGCCTTCCGCTCTCTTTTTCCTTATCTTTTCTCCATCTGATTCCAATGAATATTAATGGTTGCTAGTTCACATTTTCTTTTTGTTATAAACTTCCTGGCCCTTAAGTAACCCCAGATGGCCCAGTATTACTAAGGGATCTCTAGCCTTTTTGCTTAGCATTTGATGAGACTTTGGTTATTGTACAAAGTTTCAGTGGCTTTGATCAAGAAAACAGTCAGACATACATGGACTCTCAAGTAGAAGTAGGGTGGCAGCCCTACAGTGAAGGGGCATAAACATTATTCTGCATACCCAGGAACAAAAGACAAGTGTAATAAGTTATCATGGTGTCAGGCATGAGACACAGAAACAACAAAGTGCCTAGCATAGCTTGAATCAAGGTGGCAAGTGGTACCTGCCATACCGTGGCAAGGGAACAGAGGATAGTTATGAAGAACTAGTCAGTTCCAGCCTCTGTAACTTGGGTCTAGCTAGCTTAGAAAGAGTTGCAAAATCACGTAAGGAAAAAGCACACTCCAATAACTCTGATTTTAGTATCGTTGACCCTTTCCGCCTGCCGAGTGGCTCTGTTCCTGGAGGAGACCTGCAGGTGGAAATTAGGAAGCAGCTTGGTCCAGCGTTTCAGGTTAATGTTAATATGATCCTCCCTAGAAAGTCAGAAACAAATCATATACATAGACGTGATATACGCTTACGGGTACACAATATACCTCCAAAGCTATCTTCTGTTTGTTCAATACTGTGACTCTCAGTTATAGCTTTGGATCTTTAAAGTGTATTCTGATAATAATAGCTCTTCTTATGTATTAGGCCCTATGCCAAGCACTTCAAAATCTTCACAGTAACCGATAAATTAAGATTATCTTCTTTTATACAGAGAAAGAAATGCACAGTGAGGTGAGTCAACTTGTTGTGGTCTCATGGCATGTAAGTGGCAGAGTGAGGGTTTGCAACCAGGCCCTGGGACTCCAGAGCCCTCACTCTTAACCTCCACAGTTCTAGCTGTCCTTCGTAGAGATTTTGTGTGTCATATTTGATCCCGTGTTTTGTAGGTTTTTTTGTGGCGAGGCAAAGGCTAATGGCAATCAGTGGAGATCTTCATGTTCCCTCTTATTCCTCTCCATGAGCCCTTGGCCCTCCCCAAACTCCTAAAGACTGTACTGTAGCCTGACCAGGCGGCAGCATTCCAGGGCATGCCTTCTCTTCCTGCCTTAGTCAAAGCACTGCATTGGTTTCCTGCTTTGCCCTTTGCTGTTCAGATCTGTACAATGACTGCAGGCTGAGGTGACACCTCACTTATCCAGTCATGTGAGGGTGTTGAAGCTTGATGTCCTTATTAGCCGTCATGAAAAGTACTTGATAGAGGGGAAAGAAGAAAGTGGACTGATTGCTGAGAACCTTAGATTGATGAGTGTGAGAGGTGGCTGCAGGAGGCACTGAGAAATTCAGGTGATGGCTTTTTCCCATCAATTCCACCTTTCTTTCTTGAGTTGTGAGACCCTTAAGTAAGTAGAATACACTTATTATTTATATCAAATGACAGAGGAACAATTTTCCATGATGTCAGTACCTCCTTTTCATGCTGTGGTAAAATGTACATAAAAACTTACCATTTTAAACATTTTTATGTATACACTTTGACGGCATTAAGTACATTCACAGTGTGGTGCAACTGTCAACAACATCCATTTGCAGAGCCTTTTATTATCTTAAATGGAAACTCTGTTCCCATTAAACAATAACTCTCCCTTCCCTCCTCCGGCTACCCACTGGTAATCTCTATTCTACTTTCTGTCTCTTTGAATTTGGCCCTTCCAGGTTCTCATATTAGTGGATTTATACAATTTTTGCCCTTTTGTGTCCGCCTAATTTCAATGAGCAATAATGATCTTCAAGGTGCATTCGTGCATGTATCACAATTTCATTCCCGTTGTGCGTGTGTGTACTACATTTTTGTTTCCCCATTCATCTGTTGATGAACCTTTGGGTAGTTTCTAACCTTCTTTTATTGTGAATAATACAGCTTGGAACATTGGTGTCTGCTTGAGTTCCTGTTTTTATTCCTTTGGATTATATGTCTACAAGTAGAATCGCTGAATTATATGGTGATTCTATGTTTAATTTTTTGAGGAACTGCCAAAGAATTTTCCACAGTGTCTGTATCATTTGCAACTCCCACCAACAATGTACAGCGTTCTAATTTCTGCACATCCTCACAACACTTGTTATTTTTCATTTCTGTTTGGTTATTTAATGGCCATCTTAATGGGTATGACGTGGTCTTGTTGTAGTTTTGATTTGCATTTTCCTAATGGCTAGTAATGTTGAGTACAGGATTTTTCATGTGGTTATTGGCCATTTGTATATCTCCTTTGGAGAAATGTCTATTCAAGTCCTATGCCCATTTGTTAAATTGGGATTTTTGATTTTTTTTTTTGTAGTTGTTTTTTGAGTTCTTTATATATATTGGATATTAATCCCTTATTAGATATATGATTTGAAATACTTTCTCCCATTCTTTGGGTTGCCTTCTCATTCTCTTGATAGCGCCCTTTGGTATACCAAAGATTTTCATTTCGGTGAAGTCCAATTTATCTATTTTTTTCTTTTGCTGCCTACCTGTACTTTTGGTGTTATATCCAAGAAACTATTGTCAAATGCAATGTCATGAAGTTTTACTGTATGTTTTCTTCTAGGAATTTTTAGTTTTAGTTCTTTGTTTTGTTTTAAGTTAATTTTTTGTATATGGTATAAGGGCCCAATTCATTTTTTCATATGTGGATATCCAGTTTTTCTAGCACCATTTGTTGAAAAGACAGTTCTTTCCTCTGTTGAATGGTCTTGATGCCCTTGTGGAAAATCAATTGACAATATAAGCCAGGGTTTTCATTCTATTTTTGAGCATTGGTTAATTTGGAGAAATTAGTCTCTGAAAGTATTGAAAAAGTTATTACCTAACCAGAGCGGCAAGCTGATTTTCTTGAGTAAACACTATTTTTTTTTCAGTCTTTTTAATACTCTGAATGAGAATATCTCTAATAAATTTTTATCCATTGTTGCTGATATTTACTTGATGGTATCCTAAACATGTGGGTTTCAATCTTTGGTCATCCTGAAGGTGAACAGTAACCTCTTCACTAAATAATCCTGAAATTCTCAGATGAGCATTTGGAGGAGTCTAGAACTTTGGGAGGGCTGTGACCTTGGACTGGCAGAGGAGAAGGAAGCATTAAGCACCTAATATCTTGGTTTACTGAGAGTTGGTACCAAATGGTTGCTGCAAATGCAATTTCTATGTTTTTGGTGACGTGCTTATATTTCTTGGAGGCATTTTTTGGCCACCTGAAAAATCCATTTTTATTGCACTCTAAATTAGTTTTCAAACTATTTTCACAAGTGCAGTTTCCTATGGTTTTCATAACCACCCCATGATGTAAGCTATATATGTTTTAAAACATTAAATACCTGAGGCTCAGAGATATTGAGATGTAAGCTCACAACAACAACCAGTCAATGAAGGACCTGGGACATGTGTTCTGACTCCTGACCCTGAGGTCTTGATTTTACAACACACAGCCAGAATGTGGCACCTGCTCTTCTGACTTAAATAATTTCTAGAAATGGAGTATTGGTTGGTTAGACACAGCCTTCTCCTTTCAGATCACGGAAGGATGAGTGTCAGGCAAAATGATAAAAGTGTACCATACAGAGACTGAGTGCAATTTTTCTCAGTACATTCCCATTACAAGTGGCAGGTTAAGAGCTACCAGGAACACTTTCGCCACCGAGAAAAAACAGGCCTCTGACTCTGAAAGACCTTCTCCCCATAGGGAGAATTTTGATTGCACAGGGAGATGGCAGCCAGTGGAATGATCATTCTCATGAATCATATCTAATGCTGAAGGTAGAAGTTTCTGCATTTAGAACAATTGTCATTTCCCAGATGAACAAACTAGGGTCCAGGGAAGGAAATGATTTCTTCATGGTCAAGCTGCTGGATGAAGGCAGTGCTGGTGCTAGTGCCCTTCCCCCTGGTCCTGCCCAGAGCCTTCCCTAAGGTACATTCCTGTTTCATAGCTACCTTCTCTGACATCCTCATTTGTGCAAATGTGCTTTCATTATTTTTAGACATCAAGATGAATCCCCAGTCATATTTAATAAAAAATATGCAGAAGAGGAGAGAATCTTGTTTTTTTTAAAAAATGATCACTTAGGTGCACTAGAGAGAATTATCTTTTGAAAGTGTGCTACACAGTTGAAGAAGGTGACCAAAAATCTCTTAGAGTTTTAGAAGTTCTGGCAATGTGACTTATTCCATATGTTTAATGGTAAATGTAATAAGCCTATATTTACCTTTTACTTTCTCTATTAACTTATTTTCCCATATAACCACAGTGGTGAGTAATTAAGTATTAAGAGATTAAAATGGAAGCTATGGACATATTCCAGTTGTCTCATACCAACTGCCCCATAATATGAAAATTTTTGCTAGTACTCAAAACCTTGCAAAGGCCTCCCTTGGAGAAATGGTCCCACTGAACAGTACAAAAGTTATGGAGTTACTGTAGACTGGGCAATATATACCTGGTCTTTTCCTCTCGAAGATTTTTCTAGGCCTCAGATTAGCAGTATGGTCAACCCAGGGTCCTGTGAGAAGTACAGTTAGTGGATTTGATTGAAAACCTGTTATCCCGTAGTGATGACTGAAGATGGGGTCAGCTTAGCCCCTAAGAACTTTTCACTTTTCACTTTCTCTTCTCTCTCTCTCTCTCTCTCTCTCTCTCTCTTCTCTTCTCTTCTCTTCTCTCTCTTCTCTTCTCTCTCAAATGTTTTTGAGGTTGTAGTGAAGAACTCCAAGGTCTTAGGGCATTACAGAGGTACAAGATGGAACAGCTTGAAGCCCTGAGTCACCACTTGGTGGGGAACCACAAGGAGGAACATTTGAATTGGGCTGTTGCATGAACCAGAAATAGATCTTTGTTGTGTCAGGTTATAGAAATCCTTGAGTTGTTACAGTATTTGACCTACCCCAAGTAACACATAGTGAATCTATATATGATGTGAGCTGCACTTGAAGTGAATTTATGTAAAGTATTATAACAAGAGACAAAGGCCCAATTAATTCTACCTAGAAAGATTGAGGAAGAGTAGAAAGAGGTGATGATATTTAAGCAAAATCTTGGTAAACAAAGAAGAGTTTGCCAAGTGAGAAGGATGGAGGGAAAGTTTAAATAAGTGGTCCAGTGTGAGTAAAGTCCATGGGGCATTGAAACCCATTCTGAATTTAGAGTGTGTGGCACCACTTTTCTATGGGGCCTGTGTAGAGCATGGCTGGAGAAGATGCTGGGGAGGCCAGAGCAAGCTCTGGAGGGCTACACTATTTCAGTTCTTCCAAAAGGCAAAGAAGAACTATCACCATTTTCAAGTAGGCAGTATGCTTAAGAAAGTAACTCTGTCTTCTGCATGGAGTATGGATGAAGAGGGCAGCACATGGAGATTGGGAGACCATTTAGAAGGTGTCTTTGGATATCTAGGGGATATTCATACAAGGGGATATAAATAAAGCACACAAAAACGCAGTGCCTGGCACTAAGAAATGTGAGTGCCATTTCTCTCTCGATGAGAGAAATGATCGTGGGACTGTGAAGAAGGTGGGCACAGAAAAAGCAGCATTTTGAAGCATGCACACTTGATGAAACAAATATTGAGTAAATGAAGCAGTATCTTCCGGGAAATGCTAAATGTCTTACTGCTAAATGCCCTGGTGAGACTAAGGGTTACAAATAATTTTGTACCAAAAGCTTTTTGAAATGCAGACATCCTACAAGAAACCAGTGCAATGAGCTACTGCTTTGCGGTGAAGCCAGGACCAACGTGGGTATTGAATGCACAGGCTGAGTTTCCTCAGGATTCGGAGATCTGAGGTTGATTTATCTATTGGTCAGCTGGATCTACTAGTCAGAGGAACACTTCTCCTGTGGGTGGAAGGGACACCTCCCTAGAAGCCTTTGTTGGCTGTCCATCGGAGGGCACCTTGGGATACTTACAGTTAGGGAGAATGGAGGATACAGACACCCAGAATAAGGAACACAGGGCCATATAGCTACAGTTATTTAGATGGCAATTCAGCCTATGGAAGAGATTCACGCACTTGCTCATAGTATCCAGACTCCTGCTATTAGGCCTTAACTGCTCAGTGAGGGTAGGGACCGGTGATGGAATAGGTTGGGAGTGAAGACTGAATGGAAAGGGGTAAAGTTACAGTAGCTTAAACTATGAGTCTCTTTTGGCAAATATAAGAGAGTGGATAATATCTTGACAAAATTTATAGGAATTTGGTGCAATAGGGGCAGAAGGACCCTCTGATGGAGACCCTGTTGTCAGGCCTGGAAAATCTCATAAAATCTACCCTAGGTATCTAAGCAGACTGCATTTACAACCATCCAACCATCCCCAGGAGGAAGCTGTCTGCTCTTTCTAAAAATATCTTGAGATTTCATTAACACATTTTTCCTTTTAATATATACCACTGCCTCACTACCACCCTATGAAAGCTTTTCTCCCCCCGTCTTTTGTCTAATGCCTTACAGCTGCAGTTTATTCTGTTTCTCCTTGTAGTTCAGTGGCTATAAAGAGACACTACACGGCCACCCATACAGCATTCCTTTGAGGCAGACAATGGCACTTGTGAAATGCCACATGCATTAGAAGCAGGCACAGATTGTCTGAAAATCCCTGTGCAATGAAAACTCCCATTGAAATTGCACATAATCACTATCATTCTACCTACTTCAAGGGCACTGGAAGAGGGGGCTAAGCAGAAGCCTCTGCATCATTTTCCAGCAGGCACACGGGAGCTATAAATACATGCATGGCCACAGTGACAACACAGGTGGGTAGGAGCTGCGTGGGTCCTGGCAAGCTCTGCCTGGGCCAGCTCCCTGCCTCCCTTTTGGCAGAACTGAGTGCCGGATTACTGCATTTGTACATGGGAATCTGAAGTTCACATTTCCATTCTGCACCCTGGTTTCTGGAAGAGACAGTAGCCTCTGCTAAGACATGGGCCACTAGGGCTGTTTACATTGGCTGATGTGGCTTGGTTATGGCCGGGTCTTGCTCATCTGGGGAGTGGAGGGAGGTTGCTATGACTTAATTCTACTTAGCTTTGCAGTAGCCTTTCATATATCAGAAGGGACTGAAACCAGGATTCTTAAAATCTTTAGAAACGGATTCCTTATTCCCATTCTCTCTTTTCTCAATGGTCTCTCACGTTTGTCTCTCTGCTCATCTGTTTCTATCTCCTTTTTCTCAGCATCCTGACTTCTCTGTGATCAAGGTAGGAGATGCCAACTCTAGGCCCTGAGTACCTTCCCAGTCAGTGACCAACCAAGATGAGTGGTGGCCTTGGTATACCACTGACTACACTCCAACAGTAACTTCCTAGAAGTGAAGATTTGACTGCACAGCCTGGCTCAGGGTTTCCTCCCTAGTCAGTAAACTGTGGTTAGCAGAACAGATATGTGATCAGGGTCAGATCTAGGCTTTGTGGGCCTGAAGCTTATACAAATTTGGGGAATCTACTTGAGAATTGATATAAAACCATCATTATAAAATTAGATACAAAAGTGAATATTTATTTAAAACGAGAAAACACAATATGTTACCAGAATCTCGAAGATTTATGTCCTTTTCTTCTGAGATCTCCTTTGGCAATATAAGAGAAATGCTTACACCGAAATGCTTTTGCCTTGATTTCAGCAAGCTCCAGCACTTGTATGTGGCCCACACAAGGGAGGGGCATCTGAAATTCAAACTTCTCCAGCTCCCTAGAAAGTCCACTTCCGCTCCCCAAGTTCCCACTCACTCAGCAGAGATTGCGAGCAGATGTTTTAAGAAGAGAGTACAGGTAGGACAGGAGAATTGGCTAGCTTGTCTACTACTATAAGAAAGCTAGTCTAGAATCATGTCTCAGATCCCATTTCCTGTGCTTTTCCACTACACTGTGCCCAGATAACCACTGAGAAATCAAGTACAAATTGAAATAGAAATTTGGAGTTGGGTTTGGGACCGGAGATGATAATTTTGTTTCTAATGGAGCCAACCCTCTATGCTTTAGCCTGGTTCTTCTATCTGACACTCCTTTTTCTTTCTCAAGTTGCTTAGAGAGATGAGGGATCTATTTATTGAGTTTATCTGGGATTCCAATGGTTAGCTTGACATTGTTCTAGAAGCCTGGCTTCACTGAAATAAATAGTAATGAAAATGATTTTGCTGTGGGTGACAATTCAGCAATCCTCAAAGCAATCTGTTTCATATAACATAGGATTTAGAGCTGGGATGGAAAAAAAATCTAACCTTCCCCTCCCTCATTCTACAAATAGGGAAACTGAGACACGCAAGAACTAAAAAGACAAGTCTAAGCTATCCTAAAAGTTAGCGGCCAATCTGGGGCTAATGGAGACACTCTCTATACCTGATCTGCTGCTGCCTGAAACAATGGCTTACAACAGCTTTTTCATTGGGTCTTGACCAGCCGTGAGGACATCTGGGAAATGAGGATCTGCTTGAAATGCCGACAAGTGGCCAGGCCTTCTTTGCATGTTTCAAAAGGGCCCAGAGAGTCACAGCCAGAAACCTGGCCCAGCTCACAGAGCTGCCGCAAAAGGCAGCCCTCAGAGGCTTTAGTCCCTGGCTCTGCTCACCCTCCCCAGATAGAAGCAACCACACAGCAGCTGAGAAATCTTCCTCTAGCTCTTGGACGTGTCCCTGGCACAGGCGCGTGCAGCCATCCTCGCTGCTCCCGTACAGGCCCTGCTGGCAGAAGAGCAGCACTGATGGCTCCCTTGTGAGACACAAGTCCAAACATGCCCTGATTTTATTTTCCTAATGATAGCATTCCTCGTCTTCCCATGGCACAGATAAATTGCCTCTAGAGTATCACTTGCTTCAAAATATTTCCCCTCTCCTTTGCTTCTGGGGAGCAAACAGTTCAGGAATCTCATCCAAGTGGAGGGCAACTCTCTTCTTTGGCTTCTCTAAAAAGAAAACCTTCTTACCTGTCCCTATTCCTTCCTATAATCCTGTGTACATCTTCAGTTTATGCATCAGCTGTGAATGGAGCCCGCGCAGCAAGACACTGGGCAGAATTCATTGTAATGGGATGGCCAGAGGGTGGAGATGTCCCTTGCAGGCCAGCCCTGACTTTTCTCTACAACCGACAGCCTTGGGAAAGTGTCCTTTGTCTCTTAGCAGTTTAGGACCTCACTTGTCAAAGTAGAACAGAAATGGCAGGGCCAAAGTATTCAGTTAGCAGTCAGTCTACTGTGCAGGTTCTGGGTGGGAGCGGCAATCACCTAAACCGCACCGTGCAACACACACCTGCACACTCATGCAAAACAGCCCTGGCCGTGGCCCGCGTGGTACTAGAACTCTAAATGCAAAATTTTGTCAGGAGTCCTCACTCTAATCAAGGAAACCCAGGATCCCCACTAGCTGGGCCAGTAGAGTAATAGTTAAAAGCAGGGCGTTGGGTCAGAGACTCTGTGTCTGAATTGAACTCTGCTTCTCAGCTGTGGGGCCCTGGACCCATCAAATGTAGTAAGTGTTCAATAAATATGAACTTATTTATCATTATCACCCTTTCATGGCAAGTAGGAACCTTGCCTTAGCCGGAGCCGGTCCTCTCTGTGACTCTGGTTCTCCCTCAGGCTGCAGCTTCACGCTTCTGCCACCAACGTACATCGCCTGCCCTTTCCGTGTCAGGTTGTCCTTAATGGTTTGACACAAGAAATTTGAGTTCCTTCTCATTAAACTCATCGCCACCCTTCTCCATAGCCACTTTATGTCCTTTCACGGAAAAATGTTTTAGGAGCACTTGAAATAATACATCCAGAGGTGACCTAGCCATTGAGTATTCGTGAGTAAATGGCCCAATCTAAATATCTCACAAGGAATACATTCACTGCAGCAATTGACCAAGGTGTCTGAACCTTGAAATGAATCCAAGGTCCACTAGGGGTTTTTTGCTTGTGTTTTGGTGACATTTGCAGACAGGGTCTCCTCCAAATATTTCCGAATCTGTTGTTTGATGCTACTTTGAGCTCTTTCACATTTGGAATTTATTCCTGTACTTAGATATTACACCAGCACCCAGGGGTATTTGAAATGCTTTCAATTGACCAACTGCATGTGCTTCCCAAAGCCCTTTCATCCAGCTGACTCATCTCCATCCCCATTCCCAGGGTAGCTCCTGTCTGGGCTGTGCTGACCACACCTTTTGCAAAACTTTGACCAAAGAGCCGAACCTATTTCAGAATCACCAGGTCCCACAGAAAGCAGCATCTTCTATTAGTGGCTGAGCCACGGAAATAAAGTATAGATGCCAGAAAGTGGGCTCTCAGAAAAACTCCAATTGGAAGAATACAGCAGAAATGCACACAATTAAAACCACTGCCCAGAGTTCCAGAGGAATGTAGAACTTTTCACCCAAACCCTTGTCTTTCTGTGCTGATTAAAGGATATAGGATATCTCTTGTCAAGCAACACAGTGGCGGTGGGTCTAAATCCTTATGTCTGAGCATGAACAAAACCCCTGAGGCTCCAAGCCCTTCTCATCCTTCTTTTCTAATTGGTCCTACTTGGCGTTATCGCAGGTCCAAGGCAGGAGAAACAATTGCCCACTCAGGGAACAGGGAGGGTGGGGGAGGCCTTGCAGTTATACTGTGTATATTACAAGAACGCTATCTGACACTCCCAAACCCTAGAAGATTCAGCCCAAATTAGGGACTTTGTTAGCAACAGATTGCCAAAGCTCAAGCTCTTTCTCTTTTTATTTCTTCTGTCAACTTTCAGCAAGCTACACAAAAGGAGCCTCTTTCTCCTTCTGCCCACAGATTCCTTTCTCAAAAGCCTTTCCAGGAAATAATCCAATTCTGTCTTGCATGTAAGGGCTTTCATTCTCAGTCCTTTGTACATTTATCTTGGGAATTTCTTTCTAGTTTTAGGGTTCTATTTTTTCTTCTACCAAAGCTAGGTACATGGCTTGCAGTGACAGGAAGACTTTACCAGAGGGGTGAAGTCGACCACATTTCAGTGCTGTGACCAAGTCAGACGCGTTCTGTGCCTAGCTCTCTGCAAGCACACTCAGCGGAAAACATATTTATTCCAGGTTAAGAGGACATTATCCATAGTTGGAGTGATTAATTACCTCTTAGTTGTGGAAAATAATGGGGATAGGACCGAATTTATAGGGAGCTGAGTTATGCATTAACAGGTGAGGCGGGAGCCTGTGAAACACAAATATATATCCATGGTGTGTCTGTGTGTGGTGTGTGTATGAAGCATACCAAGACACAGCTACCTCTGCAAAATTAAATCAGGAAAACATTATGCTATCTGCAGCTACATTAGCATCTCAGTTATTAATCCCTTTGACAAATAATCCAGGCAAATTTAGGTTTCCTTTGATTCTTTTAAAATATTTTATATATTTGAAATGTCACCCAACAGTAATTTGCAAACAAATCAAAGAAACAAATGGCAAAATTCTTAAACACGGGCCCCCAAAAGGAAGCACCATGAAGCAACATATAAAGAATGAAAGCTCTTTTTGTGACTACTTCACAGCTTACAGAGGTAGCTTGTTATACAAATAATATGCATTTAGAATGTGTTCTATTTAAAAATGGCAAACAGCTCAATAGTAAACTTTCCAAATCTTTGAGCTGGCTTAAATACTTAAACAGTTTTTTTTTTTTTTTTTTCAGAATAGAGAATATCTTGGCATGGCTGATACCACAAAGGACACTGATCCTGGAGTGCAGAGAAGGAAAACCAAGAGATTTCAATCCGTCTCTTTTGCTCTATAAGAGCATCATCTGCCTATGGATTTGATCAGCCATTAATCTTTATGGAGCAAATTGTTCCTCTTTCTGTTCCCTTCCTAGGGATCCATTCTAGATACTTCCGTATGCCTCAGCCTCTACATCTAACTGACCATCAGGTCTCGCAGAACTCTCCTCTACTAGCTCTGGACTTTGCCCTCTCCTTTCCACCTCAGCTGCTATGGCCGTAGACCGGCATACAGCACATGCTCCTTAGCTTTGCTCTCTCCTCCTCCTCTGCCTTCCCTGCCTTTAGCACTGCTGCCTCCAAACCATTCTCCTTGCTCTGGCCGAATAGATCTTTTCTGGACTAGAGAGATACATACATGTAACTTGGCCATAGAGTAATGGTTAGCATGTCTGCTTTACACGCATGAAGGTCCTGGGTTCTAGCCCCAGCGCAGCCATGGCCCATACCCTGTGCACCAGGCCCCGGGAGTGCCTGGGAGGAGACTCCTTCGGACTCTCAGGCCTCAAGGGAAGACTCCAACATCCTCAGGTCAGCGTTAGAAGGGGTGAAAGGGAGAGGAGAGGGACTTGAAAAAAAGAATGCAAATTAAAGTGATGTTAAAAAAAACCCTTTTGTGTATTCTGGTTCTTGTAAAGATGGATAAGCACCCACTGGAGAAAATGTGTGGAGCAGCTATAGGAGGACACAGGAAACGTAAAATGAAATGTAAAATAATAGCTAGCAGATTGCGAAAGGACGCCAGAACTCCAAGCACCACAAAATCAGTAGCAAATGCAGTCACAGGAAGAACATAACGGAAGAGGGAAATTAAAGCCCTGGATATCTAGTCACTGGACCAGGAAGGGGGCCTGGGAGCTGGACGTTCCAGAGAGATCAAGGCAGTGATCCCATAAAACTGTGTGAACTCCTGGCTCAGCCCCGAATGCACACGTGGCTCTTCCCCCTGACCACTGGGCACAAGAAGTTAACAAAAATTGGGGAGCCGGGTGAATAGTATGAGACAAGATTGGAAAAACTTGCCATGAAAGGTGCCCAGCAAGAAATTCTTAATGGCTCAACAGTTAAAGGATTATTAGAACAGCTATATATCTGAAACTCAGTTTGAAGATTTTTTGCCGTTTTTAATGGGACAAATTCAAAATCGGATTATTCACATAACAAACTACTGCCTTAGGTGATGGTAAAACCTCTTTACCATCCACGGACCTTCTATAAATCTTCTACCACTCTAAAGCCTTGTGTGAGAGGGAAGATAAGGAAAAGTGGTGATGCCCTTGTGGCAAAGATGGCACACAGTCCGATAAAAACTCTGCTCACCTTTCCATAGCACAGAGTCTTTGCTGGGAAGCGGTTGCCAGCCAGGAGTGTGCTTCTCAGCACCCCTTGCATCTGGGCGGGATCATATGGTTGTCTGGATTTCACCAATGAAATGAAAACAGAATGTAAGCAAAAGTGATGTGCATCAATTCCCAGAAGGCAGGTTTATCTTTTCCACTCCATTAACCTGTCTACCAACTGGATGCATAAGTCTCCTTGAACCTGGGACAGGGGAGGGGTCCTTGATCATCACATGCAGGAAAGCTGCCTGCCAGTCAGGAACATCCACATTAGACTATTACTTGAGAGAAAAATAAATTCTAAGCTATAGAGCTCCCCACCCCGACCTGCCCCCAGGAGCTGGCTTTGCCTTTCTGCATCTGGCTGGGTCAGTGTCTCCTCTAGAAGAGAATATCTGGGGGGGCAGGGGACGGGGGTGGGGGGAAGCTAAGGGTTCTATCCACGCCAGAGAGCGCTTTGAAGACCAAAGCCTTGGAAATGTGCAGAAACCTTGATGAGGGCACAGAGCTGCCTACCGAATGTGGCCTAGGGAGCTGAAGCTAATTTTATGTAAATCTCCATGGACAGGGTGACCTCAGCGTGCCTCTAGTTTTCTGCTGCTTGGTGACAGTGGGATCCACTACTTTGCATTGCGAAACTGCCTTAGGAGCTGAGGTGCAGAAGGACTCTCTCAATGGTGAATGGAGGCAAAGATGGCAAGATATCGTGCCATAAATGCTTGCGTAAAATGAAGCATAATGTGAATAAATATCGCCTGACGTGTCCATTTCACTAAGCTTAGATTTTTTTGGTGCCATTTTCTTAAAGTGAAACTCACCAAAAATGGGCAAAAATCACATTTTTAAGAACAAATGTAATTGGTCCTTCCCTCTTCTCAACCATCTACCCCAAGAGCCCAGGACAGTGATGGATCTTAGATCCACAGCCATTCTCTTTTGCAGCTTGCTTTTATGTGCTGTTTAAGGGGTTCCCTGCCTTTGCTCTTTATGACAGGTTTCCACTTAGTGAATAATTTTAGGTAGCAGTGGACCAGTACTCTCCTGTGCTCATTCAGGAAGGCACTGAAGGTTGGTTCCAGAAGTTTATAGAGAAAATGAATGTCACATGCCCTGGTGCTTGACCTGGGAGCAGAGAACGGGAGCAGTGTGCGGCTGAGATGCTGGCTTGCCAGCCCGTGGCCCTCATGGCATCTCCCCAACACAGCAGGGCTGTGTTGGTGGCTGCCCAAGAACGGGGCTGACTGAGCCACATCCCAGGCTGCAGCCCGCCCGGCTTCCTCACAAGCCTGTGCTCAGATTGGGTGACACATGGTGGCGGTACATCCCAGAGCCAAGAGAGCCTTTGAGTTCTTTCAGTTTTGAAAAGTATTCATAAAGTTAATGAGAGGGTCTCTGTTTCCTTAGCTGGCCTCTAAATGCCCCCTAGATTAGATAACGTCACCTGAGAAATCACTTCACTCTGTGTGCCCAAGAACACATGTCCTCCGTTTCTAAAGAGGCGTCTAGCGCTAGTGGACATCAAAGAGTGAACATATTTCCCATATGTAGTGTACCAGGAGATCTCTCCTCTCTCCCTCTCTCTCTCCCTCTCCTTCTCCCCCCCCCCACTCCCCCCTTCTCTGTCTGCTGCACTCATGAACTTTTACGCAAGCCTATTCTTTTGGCCTCTAACTTTCTTTACCTCTTCCCTTTACCATCTGGGGTGTCTCTGCCCGGCCATCAAGGACACCTCTGGCTCTGGTGTCCTCCTCGTTTATTCTGGAACCTGCTCCCGCTTCACCCCATACTGACGCCGTGCTCTTAATCAAAATGTTACGTTGATGACCATGTCAGATGGCCCACAGATTGAGATTAGAGAACTGATGAGCAGAACGTACTGTTTACACACACACACGAAGCATTGTTTTTGAACATATTCTGTTTTATTGTAAGTGGCTCAAAATAGTGCTCATAACTTCTTTTTCCCAACCAGCTGTATACCCTGTGGTGTCAGTAGGGTCCGGCGGTTGGCAGGACATGGAATGAAGGAGACACTGAAGGGAGCCTGAAGGGAGGAGCTCACCTCTGGCGTCTCATCCCCACTGGCCTCCTGCCTGCAGCTGCGGCCTCAGTCCTCTGCTTAGATTCCAGGACTGTGTTCCGCAGGTTCCCTTTTGAGCCATGCTGATCCTTGGGCGCTTGGATACTGATCCTGACTCAGTTCTGTTGCCAGGAGAGCACACGTCTCTGCTAAGGTGCCTGGGACACCTCCCGTGCCTGTGTGCATCTCACTCTTCCGGTGGCCTGTGAAGCACAGGCTTCCAGAGTCTGGGGCTTTGGCATCAGATGATCTAGGGGTCAAATCTCTGTTTTGGTGCTCAGCATCCTCACAAGCTGTATGATCTAGAAAGCCATTAGCCATTCGCCCTCTCTGAGCTCCAGTTTCTTCATCTTTTCAATGGGGGTAATCTACACAAACCACCCACCATAATGCTTTGCGCATCAGGTGGGTAAGAGAACAATTTTTTTCTGTCTCTGCCTCCACCGTAACCACAATCCCTCCTCCTGCCCAACTAATCCCCACCCTGCCCTGGATATGCAGCCTTGGCCAGAACATTCCTTTCCCTTTCTCTCTTGGGGCGGGGAGTGGGTTGACTGTTATGATTGTACAGGACATTAGCAGGCAAATGGACAGGTTACACTTCCTGCTGGCAAGATAAACAGTTGGAGAGAAGGCAAATGTAAGGGCTTAACATCAGGCTGAGGCAGCTGAGTGGGGCCTGGGGAGGAAAACTGCAGTGTCCATATAGCAAAACCAAAGGGATGTGCTTGGCGCGACCACTGCCTGCCAGCTTGCCCGGCGCTGGCACCAAGGGAGGCTTAATGGGGATGTGGTCGAACAAGAAGGCGTTTGCAGCGTGGGGATCTTATAAATAATGTGCGGCGGGGTGGGGAAGGGACTTTAGGGATTAGGTGTAAATAGGCAGATGGTGGTATAAAGAGTGAGCACAGATTACAGGAAACAGAGTTCAGAGAGGTACGTCATGCAACCTTCTCTGATTTGCTTGTGGCTTTTTCAGTGGCTCCTTTCAAAAGCAAAAGCCCCTCTACCTCACCTCTTGGAGTAGCAGAGTCTTTGCTAGGATACGAGAAGCCAGCCAAGGTGCCAGCTCTGCCCACTGTGACATTGGCGGGACCAGGTCTAGCTGGGAGCTCCTCTCCTCTGGAGCCGAGACCCCGGCTCCCACTCCCTATCTCTGCCCTGGGACCCATCGTCTGGGAGTCACATCACTGGCCTGTGTATCTGACCACCTGCTCTGTGACTGTCCCCCATGGAGAGGCCCCTCTTCTGTTTCACAAGACAAATAGAAGAACAGATGGATGGGGACTGCCAAGGGGCCAGGGACAGCTGTCCCAGCTGCCTTCTCTTGTGTGCATCCTCCCTCCTGACATTTGCTCTGTGAGTTTTAATGGGTATGGGGTAGAGGGGGTCGAGGGAGAACAGGCGGCGGGAAGACCCCATAGTAACAGGGACCAGACTGAATGTCTTGCCAACTGGCTCCTTTGTGTTCTGTTTTAGAGACTGATTTCCCTGTTGGCTGGAATCAGGAAAGAAGGAGGGCAAGGCAATGGGTGATACATGAAGATAAGAACAATTTCACACAAACAGAAAGTCTACTGTCCTGACTTTTCAATGCTAGGTCATTTGTTTTTCATACCACAATCCTATCAGGGATATCTGAGGTTATTTGGACTTTTATATATTGCACAGGATACTCGAGGCTGGTAAATATCAGCTTTACCCGCGGTGCAGGCATGCTGGAGTGAGGGACTGTTGGAATAAAACACTGGCTCTGCCCAGAAGTCCCCCCAGAGTCAGGCGATTTCTCGCTTGCCACAGTCACCTTCGTCCACAAATGCTTCCCCAAGCACCAATGGCCTGGGATGGCAATTAAAGGAATCCCAGCAGAGTAAACAGAAACACATCACTGATGTCTGGCTTAGCTCCCAAAATCAACGTCTCTGGAACGGGAATGCCCTGTCCTTCCCCAAATCACAAATGAGTCCTAGGTCTCATTCCCCCTGTGGGGAAAACGCTCCTTCATTAGGACTCTTTCTGGCCATCTAGCTTTCCTCTCTTCTTCCCTGCTTTCTGCTGAGGTTTCTGGCACAACCCTCTGAGAGAATGGCCCAAGAGGACTTGAATGACACTGAGCCTTATTTCCTCACCATTAGTCCTCCCTCAGATCCGCCAGTGTCTGAGGACCAAACTGAGGCTCATTGGTCTTGGCACTTGCAGGTAAGTGTCTTCCTGTTTGGTCCCTGACCCCAGAGGTTAAGACACAGCTATAGCTTCTCAGCCACCCGAGGCCCTTCAGATGGCAGAGATAAAATTAAGGCTGACGTTTCCTTTGGACCAAGTTTTCAATCCCTACAGAAAAAATTACCAGTAGGTTCTTCTTGTTTCAAGAGATTTCCAGACTCCTTTAGAAAGTGGGGAATGTTTCTCTCCTGAATAAAAAAAAGTCATTACCAAATTTAGGGTTGTGTAACATTTTTCTCCTTTCTCTCTGCTTATGTGATGTGAAGAAGAGGAATAGGTAGCCAGAAGGCAAAGCAAAACCAGCAGAATCAGGCTCCCTTCAGTTAGTTCTACTAACCACAGGACCTGCAGCAATCACAATGCACATAAACCATGTTTCCAAACGCAGGTGGCTGGAAATCCCCGAGTCACTGAAACCGTGGAGGTCATAAGTGTTCAGGTGGTTTGAAAAGGACATCGTAATATCAGATGAAAACTTAAGATTAAAAAGACTCAGTGTAAGGGTTAGTAAGAGAAAATACAAAGTTGTTCCTGAGTGCTTATTTTTAAAAATCTTTTAATTACTTGTGTTGTTACAATATATGCTTTAGTGAAACTATTCTACAATTATTAAGATCTTATGTTTAAATATCTTAATTTCATTTAAAACAAGGACGATTGGATAGAAAAGCAAGTGGTTATTTTCTTCTTTTAACTACACCAAAACGATCACGGAAACCACATGGTCATCAGCAAGGTACTGTGTATGCAATGCAAGCAGGCTCCAACTGCAGGCAAAGTACCAAGAGGAAATGGCCAGTTGCTAACAGATGCAGGCTCTGTGACTCATCTTCAGTTAATATCATCAGGGTTATTTGATTTTGCACTATCTGTGTGGTCAGTGAAATAAAAAATGATTTTTCTCTCCTGCTCGGCTGTATCTCTAAGCAATTAATATCTTACAAAAACAAAATAAACCCATGTTAGCTAGCACTTATTGGTTATTTATTATGTATCTGGAGCTGTGTTAGTCTCTTTTGTGTGTTTTCATTTACCTAGTCAAGAACCCTGTGAAGTAGGCATCATCTATATTTTGTAGAAAAAGAAAACGAGACTAAGAAAACATGAAGTCATTGCTTAAGGGCATGGAGCAGATGAGTGGAGGGGCTGAATTGTTTCTTTCTGGAATTTTTCATTTAATATTTTCAGACCACGGGTAACTGAAACAGTGGAAAGCAAAACTGCAGGTAAAGGGAGACTACTTTAATCCTGAATCCTACGGAGAAAGTGTTTGAGAGCCGGGCTCTACCCCTAGGAGGCTGCTTCTCCCAGGTTCACTCCTCAGCAAGTTCTAGCCTCCTTCGTACCAAGGTCCCTGTTGGTTTCCAGCTGTGATTCACCAACTGCCTGTACAGAGAAGCTCAGGCCTGATTTAGACAAAAGGTCAAGACAAAATAGTGCAGCTCCAAAGAGGTATTATTGTGATGGGTCTGAGCTCTTCATTCCTCCTTATTTGAACAGTGTCAAAATAGTCACGATTATTCTTCCACTTCACTACTTATCCACCCAAAGTATCTTTGTTTGTTTGCCAGTTAATTAATAGGGAGTTGAATTAACCATAGAGGGATGGAAATTATGGCAACTTAACCATGTTCGATATTTGACTATTTGCCAACCATGATGTTTAGAAGTTGGCCAATGTAAAAGATGACTTTTAAACTGTATAACATGATTATATTTAATTATCTGTGATTGAGTTAGACATTAATGAGTACATATTTATTCCTAGTAGTCTCCAAGAGTCTATATTTGATTTAATTTAAATTTGGAAAGACTAAGTAGAGTAGAACATTACTTAGGTGCATGACTACAATTCATCAGTCTTAGTTAATTTTGAAGACCATTATTTACTGATAAATAATCAGATCAATTTTACAAGGTTTTGTGTGTGTGTGTGTGTGTGTGTGTGGTGTGTGGTAAATTTGATAAGTAAATTGTGACATCATCAACCAGTAAATTAATCATGTGTGATACATAACCAATTCCAGTCTCTTATAATTTGGAATGATTTTCCCCACAACTGTGGGTGGTTCTGCTGAGAAAGGCCAAAACAGATTGGAGGACAAAAGGTGGGAAGGAGTCGGGAGTAGCCCTACCTTGTTTCTCTCATAACTGCCAAATCAAGATGCCATGAGTGCTCGGATTTGGGGGCTTTCTCCCCCATACAGGACAGGTGGCATGTGACACAGTTATAAAATCATAGCCCTGGTGTCAGAGACTGAGATGTTCGTCCTCACAATACCCCTTTTTTATTTCTGTACTTTAAATGAGTCACATAACCTAGCCAGTCCTTCATTTTGCCTCTGTAATATTACCTGAAATGAGGAAAAAAAATTGAAAAGATTTTGGAAAGGCAGGGCGCTATACAAGTATTTATTTTTGTCATTCTTGGGATTAGCAACATCCACAGGAAGTTTTCCTTCGATTACAGTTTTCAAAGGAATGAATGCACTTATTTCCTTTTGTTCCTTTTGTATTCGATAGTTATATTAAAATGAGAAACAGGAAATTTATGGTAGTTTTTAATATTACAGCTTTTTTTCTTGCCCACATTCCCTGTCTGTCTGTGTTAAATGTATTTCGGTCATGGTTTATTCTTACTTTCATCTTGGATGACATAATTTAGTTTCTTTGAGAATACAGACATGAACAATTTTATGTCTAAATAGAAAGGTGCTGTGAGTCCACCACACCTTCACTTTTTTCATCTTGGTTTCTCCAGTTCCCATGGTAGGTAGCCCATTGTCAGGCTCAAGTTCCCGCACCAACCTTGACTCAACTGCTTGCGTGGTGGCTGACCTCAATGCCGTGCCACCCTCGGTCCATCTGGCCAGAATAAGGCTCAGATGCTGACCACTGACGTTTCATGCGGCCTGCCAGGTACACCTTCCTTCCATTCCTTCTCAGCAATACTTTCCAGGAATTCAGTCTCTCCTATGCTTTGGTTTTCAAGTCTAAGTCTGTGATTCAGTTTCTGTTTTGGCCTGAGACCAAAGTTGGGAACTCCTTTCGGTGCCCCTCTCTGGAGCCTGAGTTCTTGTCCATCGCTTGGTCTAGATCACCTGTGAGTTGACCTATCAAGTATTGTATGTCTACTTTCTCACATTTCTAAGAATCTTATTATTTTAAGTGGTGGCTCTAGATTTTTTTTCTTAGGAAGAGAAATGTTTTTGTTTAGGCAAATTTTTTGGTAAGTGACTTGGTATAGAAGGTAAAAAAGGGAGAGAAAAATGTCACTAAGAGACCAAGATACAAAACATTATAGGTAGGCTGGTCTATATAAGAAACTGATGGGGTGGGGGTAGAGGAGAGAAGGGGAAAGGAAAGGAGGCACTGCTAACTGTCTGGGTGGCTTGTGTGTTGATCAAGAACTCCAGAGGCAGGTAAGTATGTATTCTTTTATGTGCAGTGTATGAGGTCATCCGCAAACCAGCAAAGTTTACTACACAAGTAACTGTTTTTTGTGAATGCATTTTTCTTATAGAAGTCAAGGAAGGACCAAGTTTATGAACAGAGACAACACCACATTCATCCTTAAGGTTCTAAGAGGAAACAGATGAACTACTCAAACTAGGTAATTGAATAGAGTTCAATAAATGGAATATGTTCAAGGAAATGGGCAGAGTTAAGGGAAACCAATATAGGTTGGTGAAGTACCCTGCAACCAGCAATGGTGGGGAGCTATCCAACGCCTAAAGGAGTAAGGGGAGGGAACAATCCTTAGAACAGGAAGGTGTAACTGTTGCTGTAGGTTAGTAGCCAGTGGGACAGGGGTCCCAAAGCGGGAGAGGTAGTGACTACCCTGACCTCATTCTCTCCCCTCTGATCTCCTGCCGCTCCCTCCCTTGGCCAAACCCAACTGGAAGCCAAAAGGCAAGAGAGCCCATTCATGTAGCCCATGCATGTCAGAAACCCAAGACACAAGACAGAGTGGGGCATTGAAGAGTGGGGCATTGATCTGGAAGACCAAAGAATATCCAGTATCCCATAGAAGCAGGGGCCCTTAGGCAGAAATGACCTGAGAACACAACCTTCTTAGGAATTCTCCCAAATATTTTGAATGTCTTTGCTTTTCCAAAGGATAGTGTTCAAACCAAACTTATTTAGTTCTGGTGGGGTTGGAGAACCCCTGGTGAGCCCAAGTTATAAAAGTGTTAAAACTCCAATTTCCCATTTATTTGCTCTGCCTACAATACATCATTTCCTCCAGAAACCCATGCTTTTGAGAGCTCTCTGGAGCTGTGGCTGGAGTTTTTCTCTACCCCTTGGTCTCCATGCCATGCTGGGCCTTCACTGACGGTTGGGTTCACCTCCCAGTTCTGAGCCTTGAAAGTTGGTATATGTAGTGCCTTGTCCTGGCCCTTAACCTCTGTACTTTATTATGACTAAATGGTCAAATGTTTCTGATAAGTCCTAAGATATGACCTTCTGGGTCCCTCATAAGCTTTCAACAGTCTTAGCTGCCCATGGAACATACCAATATAATATTGTCCACGTAGATGCCTTCCAGTTCTGTGGCCTGCGTTTGTATACAGAATAAATATATCCACACCCCTTCTCATCACATCCACGAGAAGAACAGGTAAAATATTATCTCTGGCAGCAAACTTTAGAGGCCTACAGGCCTTCTCACACAAAGGATATTTCAGAGTTGATCACATTGGTTTCACAGTTGCCTTGATGTTTTTAAAGAATCCAAACATTCTCATTACATGGCCAGTTTGCTCTGTAGGAAATTAAGAGGAGATGGTTTCCTATTTTTATGTGAAATGTGTTGTTTTGAATGAAAATTTAATTGTCAGTCAAAATCTGCTCTTTGGGGTTAATTATTGAAGTTGCACTTTTCCTTCTGCCCACAAAAATCCTGTTCTAATCTTTTTTGCTTCTGTCTGAGCAAACCGAATGCTGTTGATATTACCTTGACATTGTTGAGCAGAACCACCGTGATATTTTGCTTGAAGCTGTCTGTCCTGGCATTGGCTTAGGTAAGCAGAAAAACCTGCATTTCAAAGACAGCACAAAGGCAAATGGTGAGCACCCGCTTCCAACAAGGATGCAGTGGAAGGCTGCGGAGCTTGGACTCTCGAGTGTGGAAGAGACCGGCTCCACAACTTACTATCTGGGTGATCAGAGGAAAGTCAGCCGTAAAATATCTAGTTTGCATGTTTGTCATGGGACCTAAATGGTTCAGTATATGTGTATGACACACTATTAAGTGGCTATAATGTAGTGGCTGCACAAGATATATTTGTATATTATTATATCAATATATTGTGCACTTTGGTTGTTTCTGCTCAGTGGGCATCTTCAGACAAGATGATAAGATTAGAAGAGAGCGGTGTTGCTTTTTAACCCTTGCTTTCCAAGGGGAGCACATTCAGTCATATCTGCAACATGTTTATTGAAAGCCTACTCTAGGTGCTTTGCCATTCAGGAGCTGGATTTCTATTTGGCAAGACAGGTCAGAGACCTGGCATTTATTGTTCTGAAGTGTACTAACTGCTGTGATAGGGGTGGCGGGGCATGCAATGAGAGCACATGGAAGGGGGCATGAACAGCCTTTGAGGGTCAAGGAAGGCTTCCTGGAAGAAGAGGGTGATATCTAATTTGTGCAGAAATGAGTGGACATGAGCCAAGTGGAGGGATGAGAGGGTTGGTGGAGAGCAATCCAGATAGAGGAAGCAACACAAACACCATGCAAGGAAGGAGAGAGAGGATGGCACATTCTGAAAATCGAAAGTGGGTCAGAATGGTGGGAGTAGCATGTGTAGGTGAGAATGGCAAGAGAGGAGTCTGGAGAACTGAGTAGCACTGGATAAGAAATGACCTTGTCCACCATGGTGCAGTATCTTGACACTCTATCCAGGGCGATTTGATGGGGAACTGGTCCACTTGAGTTCCAGTCTTGGTTCTGTCAGGTGAGCTTAGGTAAGTCCCCTCTCTGGGCCTTTATTCCTCACCTGTGACAGGAAACTATTGCATTATAGTCTCATGTTCCACTTTGTATTTACTTTGTAGGGCCCAGATTCTTTCTCAGCTCATCTCCTCATGTGTGTAAATCCTCACGAGGTGCCATCTATAAGGTCCTCAAAGGCCACCAGTCATGTCTACCTCCCTGCTGGGATTTTGGAATAATTGCTGGACAATTGCTTAGATTTACTTCAGGATTTTCCTTATGGTCATCTTCAGCTTTCAATTTCATGTTAATGCAAGTTTAAAAAATCTACTCGAAAGCCCATTAAAATTGGTATATTTTTTACACTGTTTCTTAAGGAAACTGATTTTGGCCATTCTAGATCCCTAGAAATGAATTTGAAGCCCCTGATTGTTCATTGCTACAAATGCAGGGAATGTTCCTGTATCTACTATGTATTTCCGTGCTTCCTTGATTTTTGTCAGAAGCTTCTGATTGTCTGATATGACCTTCTTCAAACCCATGTGCTTGACTAAGTCCAACTTTGACGTTCACGGTTTGGCTTTCATATCTTTATTGTAGCTTTCTCTGAGACCTCCAGGAAGAAATCAGTGCTCTTCCTTTTTCCAATGACCCTTCCCCACACTTCTGCCAGAGAACTCACTATGTCCTCACGTGAAAAAAACATCTCCCTAGCTGATTGACAGCTCTTCAGGAGCAGTGACCACACTTGACTCGTCTTTGTATAGCCCACACTTGACCCAGGCCTGGTAGATGATAGAAAGGTCCGCGGTAGATGTGTGTTGAATTAGTGAGTGATTGTGCATCAGCAAATGAACAAATTAACTATTCTTTCCTTGAGACTGATATAACATGAGGTCTGATTTGCAAAGGGAAAGGAAAAATACATATTGAGGAAAATCCATATGGATTTCTGGTACCCATGAGTCTAAATAAGAGAATAGATTCAGAAGTACATAAAATAATCCTAGCAAACAAAAATGCACACAACAATCATAGTTCCATTTGCTTCCTGTCATTACACTCCAGGCCCAAGTATTATATTGTAGAGATTATATCAGTTCACGGCCAGAACTGAGGGTACTCAGTTAAACTTGGGAGAAATTGGAATGGAAGGACAAACAAATTTTTTCAGATCAAAGCTTGGGATCCCAAATGAGGAATTATTCTAAAAAGAGGAATAGAGAAGAGTGGGAGTCTATAGGATTTTAGAGACCTGCTGTCCCCATCCTGGAAGGGAAGAAAGACTGTGGGATGCTCGCTATGTGCCAGGTAGTGTAAATATTATCTCATGTATACAGCAGCCTTGTGAAAAAGGTGTTGCGATGCCAACTTTCCATAAGTCAGAGCTGAGTCTCTTCAACTACGAAGTTCAAGGTCTCCTCAGGCCACCATGCTGCCTCCAGGACACTGGTAGGCCAACCCAGGTGTCCTGGGAGAGGTGGGCTTGACCCTCATTGGGTGGCTTCTTGTAGAGTAACAACATCTCCACAAATCAATGAGTCAGACACAAACTCCTTCCTAAGGGCCACATGGTGTCTGTTAGCCCTCTAACCATTATTTGTCACTCAATGAAAGGATGGTTGTGGATGGTGAGGGAGCCCAAAGTGGGTGGTTACCTGGCTCCAGCAGCTGTTAAGGGAGCAGCATGAAATCACAGTAAATGGCTCAGTATATTATTTTAGAAACTCTCAAACTATTCCGATTTCTGCAGGCTGCCTTTCCTCCTGCAAGTCTCCCCTCCCAACACACACGTTGCCCCTATATTTTTCTGGCCGCTATCTGTGAATGACACTGAATTCTATTTAAAATGAATCGGGGTTTATCTCTGCTGTTCACCTGAGCCTGAAGCACTTCACTCAAGGGGCACTTTTCTCCCTTGATATGGAGAGGAAGAGAGTTAGCGGTCTGTGAACTGGCCAAGCATTTGGGCCATTCAGGAATTAAGTAATGGGATTTTTTGAAATAGGTCTGTGCAAAGATAATAGATATCTTTAAAGTCAACTGATGAAATTACAGTGCAAGAACCGAGCAATTAATTTTCTTCCTACTTGGATCCCTGGCTTGTAAACTCTCTTTCCAGCTAATCTATAATTTTTTTCCTTTAACCAGCACATAATCCATTCCTGTGTATATGAGGTTTCAGTGCCCCTCACAAATGCCAGACCCTGCCTGGCGCAGAACACAGCTCATCTGAAGTCTCTGGAGGGACCCTGCCTTGCCTTTGGGCTCTGAGGAGTCCTATATCCCCTGTCTCCAGTAACTGGACAAGAGCCCTCCTGACATTTCTCATCTAAACCCCTAGTCCAGAATAGAACTAGGAAGGGAATAATTGCGGGGGGCAGGGGTGGGGGAGCGGGTAGTTATAGCTGTTGGCTTTCTTGGGTTCCACACCCATGGAGCCCAAGGTTTCTATAATTGCTACAATTCCTTAGAACTCTCCTCTTGCTCTTTGGGGTAGGGGCAGCAGCCCAGGGAGACCCCCTAAAACCAGAAGCCCACTGAGTCAATACGGCCATGTCCCAGAAGGGCCTACGATGTTCCAGCGGCCGCCTGAGACATTCTTCGTGCTACCTGGTGGACCATTTATACTTGGGCTTTTCCTCTTCGGACTACTACCCACCCTGGGTGCCCAGAGTCAGGGATACTGCCCCACACGAGGCCACGTGGGTTGTGCACACAGCAGCATCCTGCAGTAGTGCGCTGTGGTGGCCCAGCAGAGGGGGTGGTTCTCAGAGGGAGCCGAGAACTCCAGGCCACGTGCACCTCCTGTCTGCCAGGGCCACTTATTGCGCCTCCCAACCCCATATACTAGAGGCCTGGGTATGAAGTGAAGTGGCCCTCAAGTGGTCCTTCCTAGTGTGACCCAGTCCACGGGGCTCTGTAAAACATCCAGAATGGAAACTTGAAGCTGGCAGGCATGGAAGAATCATAAGATAGAGTTACCAGCCTCGTTTGGAAATTTGGGGATTGAAGCCCAAGGAAGTAAAAATAAAGGAGATTAGAGTAAATTAGGCTGTTTCAGTTGGGAAAACATGAAGTCAGAGGAAGAATTAGGATGACTGCCTGGTAGGATGAAGGCCTGCCAACTGAGAGAAAAACATATTGCCATAGGATCTTATCTGACCTTTGACCTGAGGACTTCTCCATGATGTTCTGGCAAAGGAAACCAGAAAGAGCCTTCATATGTCTCTGGGAACACTTAGAGTCTTCTTAGCATGATGTTGCCTTTTAAAAGAATGATGGAATCACAAATCACAGGCTTGGAAGATGCTATTTTAAAGATCCACTCTGCTATCCATTTGAATGTTAAAATTCCCTTTAGCTTGCTAAGCGGTCATCCAATTTGTGGTCAAAGGCATTGCTTCCTGAGGTCGACTATTTTACCTTGTTTACCTCAGTTGCTTAATAGTTCTTTATACTTAGCTGTAAATCTCTTTTCTATATTTTCCAAATATAGGTCATGGTGCTACCTACCTATCTCTAGGAGCCAAATATAAGTCTAACTCCTCTTCTTTCTGGTCAAAGACATTTATTGAGAACCTACTATATTCTGAGGAGACAAAGAAAGTAAGACGATCTCTGTCCTCACAGAGCTTACAGTCTCGTGGGAGGAAATTAACACAGAGATAACAAAGGAAACTAGAAAGGGCCTTCATATGTCTCTGGGAACACTTAGACTCTTCTTAGCGTGGTGTTGCCTTTTAAAGGAATGTGGAATCACATATTTTTACCATATTAGAAATATGCACTTAGTGCTATAAAAGCACAGTGGATGGAATCCTAACCAGTCCAGATAGGGAGTCTTCCATGTTCTTCTACTTTTGAAGAAAATCCATGCCCTCCCAGTTGTTCCCAAGTCCTTCTTTTTTAAAGCATGACACTTCTTTCCTCTATGCTGTGGCTTCGGACCCATCAGCATTCTCCCACTCTCTTCTGAACCCAGCTCTGTTGGTCTATATACCCTTGAAGGAAGGTACCCAAAGAACCAGACCTGCAGCCCTCTAGTTCTGCTCTGACAAAGGCAAAAGAGAGTATGTCAACTTCTTCATTCCAAATTCTATAAGTTTATGTACCGAGCCAAGGACTGAGTTTCAGGTTGGCACTCACAGTGGTACCTGAGCCCCCTCAGCACTTCCACAAGAACCACTACTTAGCTATATCCCCCTCCCTCCATGTTTGTGCATTGTTCTTTGGGCCCTAGTTCAGGGACTAACACTTCTAAAATTTACCCCTATTAAATATCTTCTCTTTACATTCATCTCTCCATTTCAACCGGTCAAGACTAGTTAGAGCATGTCATCAGAATATTAGCTGTAATTTATTGCTCATAGATTGGATGAGCTTGCTTTTCCTATTTTTATCACTGTCAGCAGGTCTTGACCTTTTTCCTACCCTACATTCCCATCAAGACCACTGTCTGATTATTCAAAGTGTAGGTATGTAAGGGGTGAGGAGCAAAACCACCTAAATATTAGGTTGTGGAGAATGTTTGAGTTGAAAGCCTACTACCTTCTTCCTCGACCTCTACTCTACTCCAGACTGGCCTGCATTTACTTCGAGACTGTATATGTATGCATACATGTTCACAAAGTAATTCATCTTCTTGGCTATAAGGTTATCACACATACACCCTCCTCCACAGTCCTTTCATGTAGAATTCAGAATTCAGTACTGATAATTGCTTTTGAAATTTAGAATTTAAAGAGCCCCAAGCCCTCCTCATAGTTCCATATCACAGCAGCTCACCCAGCTCTTTCCACAGCTAAGCAGCACGTGTACGTAATTATATAACTTCAACATAATATAATAGATTTTCATATTAGAGTTATTTTACCTTACATACACATTTCCTTAAGACTTTTTCTGGCTTGGTTTATTACTTCTGTTTCTTTTAGTCAATTATATGTTTGCCTTTTTCATTTCCTCTGAAAAGTCAATAAAAACATAATTACAAAAAAGTTCTGGGAGAAAAGGCTATCATTCATTTCATTGTCTGGGTTGCTTAAGAAATGTTTATTTCTGGACCGGGAGTTTCTTATTTGCATTGGCTCTGCCTTTGTGTATATATCCACTGCAAAGCGAAAATCCCTTTCCTGAGTTGGTGAGCCTTGGGGGCCTTTGAAATGAACGCCATGTGACAGATGCTGAACAGGTGGCTAGAAGTGCCCGAAATTAACCCTTTCAAGCAATGGGTTTGCTGTCTGCTATCCACAGAGCAGGAAGCAGTTTTCATCACATGCCCACGCAAGAAAGAGGTTTTAGGTGGTGACGCAATGTCTTAAAAATACCCCACATATTCTTTTGAAAAGGAACACAAAAACCCAAGAAGGAAATCCATAACCAGATAAATATTTATTTATTATCCACCACGTTTAAAATAACATTTTGGGCCTGAACCCTATAGGAGTTTCAATGTTGTGGATAATGTGTTCAATTAAAAAAATTAAATATGACCTTGAGGAACTAAAAATCTGGTTAAGGAAATCATTATTTTAAAGAAAAATTTTCTGTTTATAAAGATGACATATGTTTATTGTAGGAAATTTGGAAAATATATCAAAATATAAGGAAGAAAATTTAAATCACCCACATATTGCCACCCATTAA
This sequence comes from Eonycteris spelaea, assembly GCA_003508835.1. NCBI lineage: Eukaryota > Metazoa > Chordata > Mammalia > Chiroptera > Pteropodidae > Eonycteris > Eonycteris spelaea. The sequence goes on along the minus strand of PUFA01000043.1, from coordinate 5,434,930 downwards.
TACTGGGTTTAGTTTATTTATTTATTTTTGCCTTTTTTTTTTTTTTTGATGTGTATGTGCTTAAATTTCTTTTTAGAAAGTTGGGATTGTATTATATACATTTAAATGTCTATTTTCACCTACTTTAGTGATAGCATTTCCCAAAGTCATTAACCTTTATTTAAAACTATTTTATGGACAAGAGATATTCCATCATTTGGATGCACAATAATGAATTAAAGAAATCCGTTTTGGGTATTATGCTGATTGAAGCCATTGGCTATTACAAATAACATTGTACTGTATCTCTTCATGGATTTCGTTCATACCTATAAATAGTCCCCTAGGAGAACTTCCTGGATGTAATTTAATGGACTGAAAAATGTAAATGTGATAAAGGATTAAAAAAATTCACATGCAGTGTGCATACCAGTATTTTTTTTTTTCTCATCAGAAAAGCTGTAGGAATTTATACACACCCCAACAGTGAATGAGGATACCTAATTTGCTTCATCTATAACCAACCCTGGATGTTACTGTTTTTAAATGTTTGCTCATTTGGTGGTTAAAAATATCTTGTTTTAATTTTTGTTTCTTTGCTTGGTAGAAAAGTTGAACATGGGTTCTTGTTTATTAATCATTTCTTTTTATTTTTCAGTAAACTGTGTTTTGTGTTTTTAAATCCCTGTTCTCATAGAGTATTCATAGTTTTCTTATTGAATATAAAAGGTATGTATATACTAATTCTATTATCCCTTTGTCATACATATACAAATATTTTACTTGGTTTTTCTACATCTTTTAGAAGTTTTTTTAAGCTTATAGAAATTTTCTATTTTATGTAATCAGTGCTATCAAGTTTTTTTCCTTCTCCTCTTTTGTGTTATTATCACCTTTGCTACCCCAAGATTTGCTGAATTTTAATTTATATTTTTATCTTGTTTGGTTATTATTTTTCATTCTCTCTGATACATTTAATTCTTTAGCTTATTTGGAATATATTCTAATGTATCATACAAAAAGTAAGATTTGGTTTTATCTTTTTCCAAATGATTTGCTCAGTTTGCATCATCATCCTTAATTTTCCCCCAGCCAGATTGAAATAGTATCTTAATGACATATTAAATTTGTGCATATACTCAGGGCTGTGTTTTGTTTTTCTTCTTTGTTTCATTGTTCTGTAAGTCTGTTAAAGTCATTCTTTTATTTTTTGTAGCCATATATTCTAATATCTGACCCTATGAGCCCATTCTCTTATAATTCTTCTGTTCCAGAATTTTGTTTCCAATAAACTTTAAATTATTTTGTTAAAACGTTACACTTGGAATTTGATTGAAATTTTGTTAAATCTATAGAATAACTTGAGAGGAATTGAGAAAACTTTTTGAGCCTTTCAGATGAAATTGACAGGCTGAACACACATATCTATTCATTTTCGCTGGTTATGCCCCAATATAAGAAAAGTGAGAACCTCAGGTAATGTAAAAGGGACTCCAAGAACATGAAATTGCACCAAATCCCTGGAGGATGGAAAGCAGAAGGAAGCTTCAGCCTGCACATGTCCAGGTGGGAGCTGACAGGGGCCAGCGACATCCTGGACCAAGAGAGCGCAAACATGTCAGAGGGTGGAGTGAGAGCTAGGGCTGAAAACAGGAACTTCACTGAAGTCCATAAGTGGAGCAGATAACTTCGTGTCCTTTTAAAAACTCCACAGGGAGAAAAGCCCAAGGCCAGACACTTATGCCTGGGGACAAACAAGAGGTTTTTTTCCCTAAATAATTGCACAAATTGTCTGGACAAACTGGTGTGCTGTGTGGGTGCTAGCAGGTTCTTCCTAAAATTTGGTTTCTTGCAGCAAATCTTTTCCAGTGATTATCGTCTTGTTGTCTTTTTTGAGGGTTATATTCTACTTCTTCTTGCAGAATCTTTCTTTGACTAAATATTGGTTTTTGTTTTTTTCCCATGAAGAGGGTGGGTAAATTCTCTCCATCTGGTTACTCTCAGAAACCTCCTATCATTTCTTACTTATGGGAGGTGGTTGATATAAATTTATGCTATTATCAGCTTTTACTCTTTCTAGTAAGGACTTCTGCTGAGGTTTCTGTCACTTACTTCTCCAAGGCTCCTCACTGACTTATGAGGGGAAAGTGTGAAGCTATCTTTCTTTGGTTTGGCTCTACCTACAGATGTCTGATCGATATGCCAATTACATAGTAACCATACATAGTTTCTGGCATGTAATAGCATCTATTCCTAAACTACAGTCCCAATGGAAATTTCCTCCTCTTTTTATATTCCTTTTGTCATTTTCATTGGAATGTAGAAAGCAGACAGCTGTTACATCTGGGCTTATCTCTTCATACCTGGCAATGTGAGATCATTATTTTTTATTTATGCGTATGTTTAAATTATGTAAGAATTTCCAAATGAGTGAAAAGGGTCACTGCATTTGGGATAATCACAGGGAATTCCAGGATAAACAACATCTGAGTGAGGACTTGAATGATGGGTGGGATCCAAATTGATAGAGCAGATTATGGAGGAGATGCTTGAGTTGAGCAAAAGCATAGAGATGCAAATATACCAGTTGAAATCTGAGCACCATGCAGAAGAGAAGAGTCTTGCTCTTGGGGAGGACTCATCTAGGGCATTCATGGAGATTAGTTTGGAAAAACAGGTAGGAACCAGATGATCCTGGGTCCTGAAAACCAGGGATTGGAGTTTGTTTTATGTTCTATAAATCACACAGAGCAGAAGGCTCACATGTTGAAAGATGTGTTCCCGGAGGATTGGGAGCACACCCAAAGAGGAAAACCTGTCTTGCTGGTTAAAGGAGGGCCAGGTCAGGGCACCTGTTGAGTACATGGTGGTGTTCACAACCAACTCCTTGAATAAACATCTAAGCCAGTGCATAAATACAGAGAGGAAGACCAACAAAAATGCTTTTAGACAAAAAACAAAGCACTTCAGGTGTATAAGGTGGAGGAGGGAGACTGTTGTGCCCTGGATCTCAAGAATTTGATCACTGGTTTGGGGACAAAGTGGACATTGCTTGCAGAGTAGCATAGAGCATGTTGTCCTGGTGTTCAGAGGCAAAGGAGGAGCCAGGAAGAGAGGCAGATGGTGAATAGACATCCCCTCCAGGGGACTGAGGAGAGGGTAGCAATGAAAGGAATTGTGGCCGTGCCAAAGCAAGGGATCTTGTACAAAAGTTCTAAAATTCCACAGACAGCTTTGACATTACAAACAAGTTCTCGAGGAAATAATAGCACAAACAGGCATCGTTAGTCAACCATGCCCACGTTACCCCTTATCAGATGTATCTTTGGTAAATATCTTCTTCCATTCAGTAGGTCATCTTTTCATTCTGTTGAGGTTTCCTTCACGGTGTAACAGCCGTTAGTTGGATGTAGTCTCACTGTTTATTTTTTCTTTTGTTTCCCTTATCTGAAGAGACATCTCAAAAACAAAAAAAAAACAAAAAAAACCCACAAAACAAAACATTGCTAAGAGTGATGTCAGAGTTTACTGCCTACGTTTTCTTCTAGAAGTTTTATGGTTTCAGATCTAACATTTAAGTCTTTAATTCATTTTGAGTTTATTTGTGTATATGATGTAAGAAAGTGGTCTAGTTTCACAAAATGTAAAATTTTAGAAACCTTTTCTGCAGAGATAATAATAGCTATGCATATGGGGTGAGAGATGCAAATGGAAGCCGTCACTCTGTAAGGAAAGTAGTTTTACATTTCACCCGTGTAGCGGCTGCAGAAGGCCACTCAAATGTTTATGTGTCCACAGCTGCCGCCAGAAACCACTTCTCTTGAGACCCAGAAAGAAGAACGAAGTAAGCAGAGTGGGCAAACTGCAGAAGTATTCATCCAGGGCAAGGAGAGGGCAGCAAACTTATGATCACTTTAAAATCTTTAAAATATAAATGAGTCCCTTAGGAAAGAACACATTCCCATAATTACTCTACCATCATGGGTTAGTTTCCAGTTAACAAGCTGTGCTTTGAGTATATTCATTCATTTAACAAATGCCAGAACTGTTCTAGGTGCTAGTGCCCCTGTAACAGAGCAGAAAAATTTCCTACCCTTTTCAGGCTTATCTTCTAGCTAGGGACGGCAAAGAATAAGTAACTATTTGGTAAAGATCACATAGTGGAAAAAATAAAATAGGGAAGGTAATTTGGGATGCCAGTTATAAGGGGTGAAGCTTTAAATACTCGGGGTCAGAAAGGCCTCACTGAGAATGTGAATTTGAGCAAACCCCGGGGCTGGTGAGAGAGTGAGTTATGAAGATACCTGAAGAGAGGTTGTGTGAGCAGAGGGGAGGGCAGGTGCAAAGGACCTGAGCTGGGAATGTATCTGGAGCATTCAAGGAACAGAAAGGCCACTGGCCTACTGGAACCAGAAAGGGAAGAGGGAGAGTAGCAGGAGATGAAGTTGAAGAGAAAACGGAAAAAGCAGATTGGACATGGTCTTATGAGCTGTGGAGGAATTTAGGAAAGCATGGAGAGATTTTGCACAGGGGAGTCCAGGCTCTGATTTAGGGTGACCCTGAGAACCGTATGAAGACTGGAGTATATCTAGTGGGGAAGCAGGGACACCGGAAGGTAGGTCAAGGCTGAGAGTGCCAGCAGTGATCAGGGAGAGGAGTCACTGAGGAAGCTGAATCATCTCCAGGGATGAGAGCAGGAGCCATGGAGTCTGGTATTTTCTACTCATGTGGAAATTCTCCTGCATTGCCAATCTTGGAGGATGGCACTTGAGCTCTTTGCAGCCATGCGTGCACAAAGGGGGCCCTCATTAAGGCCGTGGATGAATAAAGGACTAAAAAGAGAACAAAGGGGATCTAGTGATGAAGGCCACTGGTCAAGGAAATGTCAGGCAGATACTGAAAGAAGCAATGTGGTGTCCTCATCTTGAGAGAGAGACCAAGAGGGAGATAAAAGCAAGCACAGGCACAGGGCTTTCTGTGAGAGGGAGGGCAGCTCGTAGGGCTCCCATCTCCATAGAGAGCAGAGCCCTTGACCCCTCAGGGGTCTTAATGCCTCTTCCAATCATCTCCCTAACACGCATGCTTTGTTCTGTCATCTATACCCCTGGGGACAGTATATTTGATCCTCATTATAGTTTTACTTCTGTTTAATTCAGCTTCAGAGCTGATATGATTCAGGCATGGCATAATTAATCAGTTGAGCTCTCAGTTTCTGTCCCAGCTGCCAAGGCTATGTAGGTAAAGAGGCTTTTGCAATTTTTTTCTATTGCAAAATATTAGCTTTCTCCTCAAATTCTCCCCCACTTTTCAAAATCTGTATACTTACATATATGGTTCAAGGTTTTCTGGAAAGCAAGTAGAGATGAGAAAGGAGAGGAAACAAGGATTAGCTAGGGCACATTGTGGTTGGAAAATGTGCAGCCCATGAGACCATTCTAAATTACCTATAGGTTCATTGTATAGCCCAAATTACCTTTCTGTAAAATGGAAACTAACTGCTCCTAATCTAGCACAGAGAGATCTCACCAATGTTTAGAGAGCAGCCTCTGCCTTACTATTAGGAAAATCTGTTTTCCATATCATTGGTCCAAGAAACAAGGTTTGACCCCCAAACACTTTCCCCTTTACTTACTGATGAGGCTATAAGTTTCACATTACAACTGACCTGTACATGATGACTATTTTTATATGTTATTAAATAGGTCTGTATCAGTTTGCAAGTGCTGCCATAACAAAATGCCACAGATTGAGTGGTTTGAACAACAGAAATTTATTGTCTCACAGTTCTAGAGGCCAGAAGTCTGAGATCGAGTATTGGCAGGGCTGGTTTCTTCTGAATGCTCTCTTCTTGACTTATGGACATGTCCTCATGTGGCCTTTCCTTTGTACATGTGTGCATATTCTGTGTCCAAATCTTTTCTTATAAGGACACCAGTCATATTGGATTAGGGCCCACGCTAAAGATTTTATTTTAACTTAATTAATTCATCTAAAGACCTTATCTCCAAATACGATTACATTCTGAGTCCTGGAAATTAGCACTTAGAAATATAAATTTTGGGAGGACACAATTCAGCTCATAACAAGGTCTAATCTTCACTTGACAAGCGTTTACTGAACATTTACTATGTGCTAGGCAGTTAGCTCAGCTGGCTAGGGCACAGTCAAGGTCATAGTGTCATGTTAACAGGTCAGTTGGTTTAGATTCCATGCATATCCCTCACCAAGGACAGATGAGAATGTGGAATAATGGCGTAGTTTTTCCATCACTGTTGCCAAAACACCCTGAAACACATGCAGTAGGTGCACTAGATCACTTCATGAATGAAGACAGATACGCGCCAGCTAAAATAATGCTACTGAGCACAGTGAGATAACCCAGGCCTGTCGCATCCAGAGATGAAGGCTTCTCTCTTTAATACTCTATTGGCCTTGAGCTCAGAATAGACTTGGGGAATGTGGATTTGGGGCCCTAAAGCGAAGGGGCCATTTGAATATTCTGATAGTATTAGTGACGGCATGAGTCTGTGCTTGGAATGGCCATATGATTAGCAGCTGTTGATCAAATGATGTGGGATGGCAATTAGAGGGGGCAATGTCTGACAGTGGATGGGCTACGTGAGGGGCACCTGAGACCTCAGCAGTGGCTGAGATCAGTGCCTAGAAGCAGAAGCAAATGAACACAGTGAAACGACATTGGACACAGCTGTGGGCTTTACTTTTGTGTATCTTCAACTTTTCATATTTATCATATGATTGCATTTTCTCAACAAACTTGTTGGGTGAGTAGAGCAGGGACTATTAATCCTGTAAAGTAAATGAGGCAGTGAGACCCAGAGTGGTCAAATGACTGGCTGAGGCCACACACCTAATTAAACAAAGAGCTGCTTCCGGATTCCCTTTCCTGAGCTCATTCTTCTTTCAGCTGTGACTAGCTGTGGAGTGTGTCAGCAGTAATTTGAAAAGGAGCTTATCTGTCGTTTTAGGCCTTATGGGGGAAGTATTTTTGCTAGGTCTGCACCTTGCTCAAGTGCCTGTCATATGTCAAGAGACATCCTGTGGGGGGGTCAACCAAATGTACCTCTTATCCCTGAACATGACTTATGCTTGAGTCATAGCAAAGCAAAAGGAAGCCTAGCTGCCCCCTGCTTTCTTCATTAATGCCTAGGGTGTGAAGACACTCTTTACTCTCCCCTGGATCACACGTTTGGCTTTCCTTGGCTCCCTAGATGCGTCTCTCCCAAGCAAAAGACAATCTTTCCAGTCTAACTCCAAAGGCCAGAGCCCTGGGGCTGCTTCCTCTGGGAAGCCCTCCTTGACCTCCAGAGCTGAAGCAGGTATCCATAGCTTCTGCTCCATAGCTCCCAGCATTCTCACGACATCAACGCCTCGATTGGTAATTGCCCATTGACCCCCCTAACTGTGTGCTTCTCCTGGGCAGGAGGCAGTCCCTCTTGATCACCAGTTCACCCCTCAGGGTGATCATGGTGCTCAGGTCTACTTGCTGAAGGAATGGAAATAAGAAACAAAAGAGTCAGTGAGAGCTTACACACACATGCATCCCAAAGTTCCATTCCAGTCACAGATGGTCAGAAGAAAGTGGGGTTTCAGGAATGAAGTGATTACTCTTCGCTGGAGTAATCCATGGTGCCACTGTGACTATAACACCAAGAAAGCTGGACCCAAAGGGTGGGTGGTGAGAGGCAAACAAGAATCCCAGAGACCACTTATTTGGAATGAAAGGGAGAGGAAAAAAGGATTATTTCCTTGAAGTGATGGGAAGTATGAAATGGAGCGCCAGTGGCCGTGTGGGAACAGCTGTCGATCGTGATGAAAGCTAAGAGGGCCAGGTCAGCCTGCTGTGGCTCACCTGTGCAGTTGCACGCAGGTGTCACCTGTGCAGTTCAAACTTTGACTTTTGCGTTTGAACCATTGTAAAAATAGTGAGTGAACCAAATCTAAACACGCAGAACGCAAATTCCAAGAAATTAGAAATGCGAGACCTTCTTTCAAACCCCAAGGCAAATAGCATTCAAAGAGGACATTGATATATACGGTGATTGCTGCAGTTTCCCAACTTTAAAGTAGAGGCTGTTCCAGCCCGTCGCACACACGGCTATTATGTAGAACAAGCCATTAAATATGACGGCGAAGCACTTTGCACACATAAAATACTATGCGATTGATAGTTACTACTACTTGCCATCATTTAATGTCTGAAAATAAATGTCTACTATTTATAATAATTTTATATGACTTTGAAGGCTCGTGGCTCTTATGAAACATGGAAGGAGAAGCTGGGCTATGTGTGGAAGGCGCAGATTGCCTTGTAGATAAAACTGCCGAACTACAATAAATTTGGGTTGCTCAAATTGAAGATAAAAAAGTATGCATGTTTGGAAGTTTCTCAAGGCAAATAAAATACTTTACTCACATTATTTTCCCTAGACTGTCACACAATAGGTAATCAATATGTTTTCATCAGATGAATTAATGATTGCACATGATTCAAGGTTAACTAAGGCTAAAAGCTTTCAAAGAGAGGGGGAGACGTCAGATATTGTCCGCAACAGTGACACACTGCTTTATGAGTGGAGTAAGGTCATTGGCTTTGTTAGGGAACTAATCCAAATTATTTCAATGCTGTACATTTCTATAAATGTTCAGACTGTCAGGTTTGAATCTTTTCCCATCATGTACCATAAGAACTGCTCTTATTTTGCATTCACTATTCAATTAGCCATTTTCTGGGGAAAATTTCAGCCTTATTTTTTTTGATCCTCTTTATGCCTACCCCCTCCATCAGAAAACCCCACACTGCCCTGCATTCTCTGGACATAGGATCCCTTCTCGTCTCTACAGAGAAGGGTCCGGTCTAAATGACCCATTCCAACTTAATACTCTATGATTCTATTATAAACCCTCGGTCTGGTGCCTGCCAATATAGTAGATTGACTTTGAGCGAAAAACAGGATGGGGAAGGAGATGCTGAACAGTCTCAGCCATTTAATACCATACTTGTCAATGCAGTTCACCTTGTGTTCCTTCCTGAATCATAGCCTCCAATATGCTGCGTACCCTGACAGCTGGGGTACCATTTGCTGAATTGAGGCAAAATACTCATTTTGCAGCTACTCTGTCTCACCCACGCAGGAAGTCATTCACCTTCTGCTGACCTAGCAGCCAAATCATAAGCTCAACTGAGAAACTGGGGGTGATGAAGATAAAGAGAGAGAATGGACAAGATTGCTTTACGCAGAACCATTGTCCAGATTTATTCACAGCCCCTCAGCAAGACCCTCACATGCCGTTGCCTAAGAAAGAGAGAGCTAATATTTAGCAGTGGGGCGATGTGTTTTAATCCCTAAAATTATTGCATGTTTCCAAAATTCAACCCGTAACGGCTTGATGAGATCAGAAAACTGTTGAACAATGCCGTGCTGCTGCTAACAAGACTAGAGTGGAGGAGGGGACAGAATGTGGGAGTGCCACGTGCTCTTACTGGGATTGTAGTCAAGAGCCAGTCAGAGCTCTTCATTTTGAATTTAAAATGGAAAAGAAGACAAACTGACAATATGAAATATTAATATCAGGCACCAGCCAATGGGTTCATAAAAATTAAGTACTCTTTTTGCCTTTCACCACCTCTGAGTAGCTTCTCTTTTTGGACTGAAACCAGATCTTGTCATTATCCAGTCTGTACAGCCAGTGACATTCATGGACACTTGGAGGTGGCTCTGATGTGATTTCCTCAGCTCTCATCCATCACTCTTCCCTAATTTCTACTAAAATGTATGTTTGCTTCCACAGAAAACTTGATTTGTAGGACAAGAGCATTGGGCTTGTGTCCATTTGGCTCAAATTTGGTGCTGTGGTAACATTTTAATGAGATTTGTAAACCTTCATTTGTCAGACTAACCCAAACCGGCTTCAGTTAATATTTACTGTCAGCATGAATGCTGGGAAGTACAGGTACATAGTGGGCTTTGCAAGAACATTCAAAGACTGCAGCTCTATGGTGTATTTGGTTTGTTGGAAAACAATATGGAGGCAAGAACTTTTATTTTTATTAAAGATATAATGTCATGTAGACAAGACAGGAGGGTGTTAAGGGAAGAAAGTGAATGAGATGCTGGGGTTTTCCCTCTTTATTACTTCTCCCCTCATCAGCCCCGAGCTAGAAGGCATCCTTATGGCTTGGCTACTTAAATACCCATTTGCTCTCCTACACTGCAGGTTCATTCAAATGCCTTCAGGTGATTAAAGTCAACAGGAAAGTTTGGAGTGTCAAGATACTGACATCCCACAAGGTGTAGCGATGGACAGATTCCAGCAAAGGACCCTCCTGTCAGACCTTGTCTGACTCAGACTGTTCCAGCTGGACATGCTGAGCCCCTTGCATCTTTCCCCACCCAGTCTAGGAGAGTGCACCTGGAACATTTGTGAGAAGCCCGGAGCAGTAGGATCTGGCACAATTTGCTGTCCTGGGCACCAAGGGTAAGCCTTGGCTATGATGTGCTCATTAGATCTGAGGCTTCCTCCAGTCTGTTTGATTGGGTTTCTTCCCCTATTTCAGTTTTACATATCATCCATTTTCCCATTGGGCTTAACAAGCCCCAGGACCTGCCTGCCTGACCTTCTCAGGCACACGGTCCTTGAGATGACTGAGACTCAAGGCGTTTGTCTTCAATTTGATGTCCTTTCTACTTTATCATGAGCCCCTAAGAAAGTTCATTAGATAGAACCATGTCTAATCCAAACTCAAGAGGAAAAAACTTCATTTTGTCTTAAATGCCTTGTGAACACCTGTGTCAAATATCTGGGTTCTTGAAAGAGGGTAAAAATAGAAGTATGCGATGGAACATAGTAATCAATTTAGTCTCATTTTTTTTTCTCCAGTTTTTAGAAGATAATAACTGAGGTTTATAAATGAGAAAAGGCTTGGAAGTTTCTGAGAGGACGTTGCGGTGCTTCAGACATGACCTTTAAGCGGTGGCAGTGGAGTGGTGTTGACAGGAGGGTAAGGACAACACTTGGTAAGGCCCAGATATGGAGAGAGAATTCTCGAACAAAACATGAGGTTGTGCTGTTCCATTGCCCTTGTTACCCCTTCTCTGCCCCGGCATGGCTTCGAAGGCAGGACTTTTCCTTTCCTGTTTCAATGGAATTCTGTTACTAACTACTAGAGTTAGTACAGAATCTGTTATGGGTGGACAATTTTCCAGTAAGCCAGTATTAAATATTTACTTCTGATTCTGTTAATCAGGGTGTGGTAATCTGATCAGGAGATGCTGTTAACCAGGGTAATCTGATCAAGGATATGCTAACGGCCAGCTGTTAACCAGGGTGTGATGATCTGCTCAGGGATGTGCTGGTGGCTATATAAACTGCCTCTTCTGGGAGCTCGGGGCTGATCTCTTCTAACCCTGCATGGTAGAGAGTCAGTCGCCGGCCGGCTAATAAAGGCTCACAATTCATCTCAATTGGCTCCGTGGGTCTTAGATTTGACCAAACCACAACAAATCCACAGTCTGAAGGTACAGTTCCCCACAAGGCTCCCTTCACTTCAGACCTCAGTCATAAGCTCCGGGGTTCCCAGACCACCCACACTTCTAACCAACTGGCTACACATCTATGGGCTTTCCACTACCTCCCTCAGGTTCAATATTTTATGAGAATGACTCACAGAACTCAGGAAAGTGCTTTACCTATGACTACAGTTTTATTACAAAGGATATACATTAAGACCAGTCAAGTGAAGAGATACATAGTATGAAGTCTGGAAGGGTCCCCAACATGAAGCTTCCATGTGCTTAGGATGAATCACCCTCTGGACATCAACGTATGATCCTCAGCAAGGAAAGCTCAGGTGATATTCGGTGTCCAGAGTTTTTACGAGAGTTTCATTAAGTAGGCATGGTTGATTGGATCACTAGCTCCGTCATTCAACTCAATCTCCGGATCCTTCTCCACTCCCTCTAATCACGTGGGTGGTCTTTCTGGCATGGCCAGCCCCTATCCCGAAATTATTTCGGGGCTCACCGTGAATCACTTCACTAGAATAAAGTCAGGTGTGGTCCCAGGGCCCACCACGGATAACAAAGACACTCCTATCACTCAGAAAATTCCAAAGGTTTAGAAGCTACCTCCTAGGAACCCCGGAGAAGACCAGATAAATTGTATAACACCTACCTTTCTTTACTCACCAAAAAAGCCCCACAGCCTAGGAAACAATGCCCTAGCTTCAGTCATTGGTTCTCCTCACTAATTATTTACAAATGTGTTTCCTTTTACACAGCCTGATTTAAGACTTAAGAACAAAATCACATTTATTTTATAAATTTGCTTTAGCATGATATTCCTTTAAGCTCAAACTCCCCAAGGCATTTAAAATCTAATAATAACTCCACTGTTTTGTGTTTGGTGTCAGCCAGTCCTACATGTGGAGAGCCAGGCACTACAGGCAGACTGCCCAGTTCCAGTCCCAGACCCTTCCTAGCAGCAGGACCTTGCAGGATTGCCCTAGGGTGTGTGGTCCTGAGCAAAAATTTTTGCAAGGCCTCATCTCTATACAAAAATTCATGTAGAATTATGGTGTCAACAAGATCCTGATATCTATGAAAGAGATACCCTGCTGGCCAGCAGGCACGGTCTGCTTGGTGGGACACCCTCTTCCATATGAGCCTAATCCGAGGCCCTGGGACAACCCCATGAGCACAAGTCTCTGAGCTCCTTGGGCTTCTGATTTCCCCCAATGAGTGTGTTCAATAAAGGGTTGGAGAGAAATGATAACTAAGGCACCTGCTGGTTTCACTGCCTCTTAGTTATGGGAGGACCCGAAACGTGGAGCAGGCAGGTGGCCCCCAGCCCCACCCCAGCTTGCCAGGGTCTAGGGTCTAGCTGAATATAGAGCAAGTTACTTAATCTCTCAGTATCTCAGTTCCTTGTAAAATGAGGATAATACTAGTACTGATATTAATAATAACTAATAATAACTTTCTAGGGTTACTAGAAGGACAGGATAATTTAATATATGTAAAGTGCCTAAAAGTAGAACCTGACACAAAATAAGTGTTTTTCAGGTGTTAACTCTTTATTATTGTTCTTATCATTGTTGTTGTTGATGATGTTAACTTAAAGTAATCCACACAACTCTATAAATTACTTATTATTTTCATTCACATTTACTGATGAGGATACTGAGATTTTAGAGAATTCAAATAATTTGTTCATGGCCACACATTTATTTGGTAAGTGTGTCTGAGCCAGAATTTGAATTAGCCTGACTCAGAGGCCTGCCCATTTTACTGTATGTTCCATGCCTTCTATTTGCTCAAAAGGTGAATTTATGGTATCTTTTTCATAGCTAATTCATCAAGGTACGTTTACATGGTGTGATATCGTCTATGGAGGCATTCTTTCTGGAGGGCAGGATGCCTGGTAGATACTAGGAAACGTGGCTGCTAGGAAACTTTCTAGAAGCAGGAGCTGAAGGACAGAGTGCCAGATTGTTAACCAGCATGTACACGCTGAGAGAGTGACACTGCAGGTATTTCTCAGCTCAGGGCAACCTACCTTCACTCCAGAACTAACAGAGCTTCACTCAACCTTTCCCTGTTTCTTCCAAGCACTGGAGGCTCCTCTCTGCTCCGCAAATGCCCCAGGAATGTTCAAACATCCTTACTTCTCTGCCTTTGCTTTGGGGGGGGGGGGAGATATTTAAAAAGGACCCCAGCCGAGCTGCAGTTTGGGGAGGAATCACTTAGCAGCATGCTCGTGGATAGAGCCGAAAAAGAAAATAGATAATTCCAGAGCAGCCTGAAGGCAGTTTCAGCAAGAGAAAAGACACTTTAAAGTCTAGGAGAAAAAAACAGTTGGAAGTTACAGGAATCCATCAAAGTGAGATAAGTCAGGTAAGGTGGGATGAAACAACTGGGCTTAGGGCCTGGGGTCAAGCAAAGAATTCTGTGCCAGGTACAGATTCTGAGCATCACACTCAGAGATTTGGAGCAGGGAGTCCAGGAAGAAAGACAGGGAAAGAAACTCACATCCATTGTGATGAGAAGCAAGTTTCTGAACTAGGGAGCCTCCCTGTTGGAATGATTCCAGTTGCGCCCGTCAAGGACATTGCTAGAGGGTTCGGAAATTTAGAAGCCAAGGCAACCTGGCCTTAGAAAACTGATGCTCTACGTCAGTGTCCTGGTAGCACCTCAGCTATGATTCTGACATGGTGGGAAGGGATAACAATGTATTGCTGACATTGTTTTTCAGCTTTGTTGGTTTTTTGCAGAGCAAAATAGGTTCGAATGATTCTACAAGGTGGAATGATTACTTTTCTGAAAATTGAATGTGATAACAACCACAAAAATCCACCTATTCAAGCTTTCAGATGATTGGATTCAGATTAATCGAGATTTTCACCACGTTAGGATAAGTGTAATTTAGTGTTTTCATTTTCAATTCAGAGGTGGTTGTAGAGACCTTTTGAAAGAGGTAGGAAATTAGGCTGGTGAGAGCAACTATGAACGGGAAATGTCAGGACACCCGGCGGCAGTGTGAATGAAACTGAATTGAGCCAAGGGCAGCAGCAGGCAATTTCAAAAGGCTAAGGTCATCTGATTTCCCTCTGTGGGTGTGTGAGAGGCTTTTCAGCAGACCAGAGGACCTGTGGCTTATACTTCTTGCGGGTCAGTCCAGGTCATACAGGCCAACTAGAGGTAAAACAAAACCAATCATTACATCCTTTGCTGATGAGCTCTGAACATTTTCTGCCACTCCCTTCACTCAGAATTGGAGAACCGGCGATAAGATGAGGGATATTTCTCTTCAGGGTTCTTGCCCCTTCTTTTTTGGTCCCTTATGGGCCCCACTGCTATCCCTGGACACTGGACTCTCTCACTCTGTAAGGGCCTCCATTCATAGAGTTGACCAATAAGATCTACTAATTTGTACTAAAGTTTGGTGATTTAAAATATTGCTTTCCTATTTCCAGCTGTATCTTTGTTATTGTTGTTATAAAAATTGAGTAGAGACAACAATACTTATATCAGGAGGGGACTTGAGGGAACCTTCTCTCTCCCTTCTAACCTTACTGAGTTAGAATGCTGAGAACTTTGAATATGAAGCCAGGAAGCTCAACTCCTAGGTCTGCCACTAGGATGCTGTGTGACCTCGGGCAAGTCACTTCACCTCTCAGGTCTCAGTTGTCCTCATCTAAAAGGAGGGAATGGGATAATCTCAATAACATCTTCCAAATGCTGTCAGTTACCTGTGGATAAAACGAGTCTATTAGCATGGCTTCAGGCTAACTCCAGGAGAGTGAGCAGTTACTTTGCCATGAGCCTGGTGAGGATGAGGCAGGGGAAGCCAACAAGAAACTTTACAGAGTCCATCACTCTGGCCTGATTGCCCGGGGATGTTGTGGGAAGCAAGGGTTGTAGACATCATTGTCATTAATGAATGCAAACCTTTGCTTTCTCTCATCACACACCCTGGGAGGTATTTCTGCTCGCAGGGGCCCAGTGGAAGGGCCCAGTGGAATCTTCGCTGGCCTGTTATACATTTACAAGCTAGCGATAAAAGGTTGCGAAAATGAATACTATTTCAAAAATGTTCTCTAAAACAAAGCCCACCTCTCTCCTCAGCATGATGGAAATAATACTTTGCTGCTCTAGTGACCACAGATACCACATCAGGAATCATCTTAATCAAGGTACTTTTCTGGGGCTTTTTGCAATAGTCGTTGATGAGAAGTCTTGACAGCTGCTGTTTACATTGTAAGTGGGGAGAGGTGAGCTGAAATGGAATTGTTTGCTCTTCTTTTGTCTTGCCATCAAATAGCAGTTACGTCCAACTGTACTCTAACAGGTCAAAGACACTGTAATGAAACACACCCAGGTCCTGAATTAGGCCCCATTCGGAAGACCAGGGGAACTTGGAGTGAAATAGGAAGGGAGGACAAAAGTGGGGTTCATTGGCTCCCAGAGCACCATCTTTCTTCCTTCAATGGGTTTAAAGCACTTGTTTTTACCTGGGAATTCATCACCGGCAAGTGATTTGAATCATGGGTATGCCTAAGGGGAGAAGGCTTATTGAAAGTATAATTTATACAGGGCAAGTCCAGGAACTGGTGCTCACCTTTCTCACTTGGCAAAGGGCCCACTTCCCAATCAGTCATCGGATGCTTCTCCGGGATTTTCTGAGAGAAAAGTGTTCTTAGCTCAAATCAGGAGAGTGGACTTTTTCGCTGATGTTGTTCTTTGCCCTTGTGACTTGTCATCTCATTTTCTTTGATGACTTATTTCTACTCTTGGTAAAGTCCTCTAGTAAGTGGTCCCAGGAAGATCTTTCTGTTCAGAATGTACAGCCAATGAGCTGCACAGCAATTTCAGGGCCCAAAATAGAAAGTCTGCCAGCGTGCGGTGCCCAGAGGGGCTGTTTTGTGCCTGGGAAGAGCCTGCTTGCTGGGACGCTACAGGGTGGGGCGCGTGCTTCTTTGGAAAGGCTGGAAGCCTCTACGGGTGGGCCTCCAGGAAAGTGGCGCCCACCCTCAGAGCAGATACAGTTTCTAAGTCACCACCTTAACATTTCTCGTAACCATTTAAAATCTGCCAACTGCAGCATTATTACTAAGCCCTGGTTTCCCTGCCCTGACCCAATATGAAGAAAAAAAAAATGTTGATGGCTTTCTAAGATTAAACCAGACAAACACACTGATTTTAGGATTGCTCAGGGAAAGAGAGAGACTTAGATATTATCAAAATCAGACCAACCCTATTAAAAAGAAAGGCAGGAAAACGCTTTAAACAAACAAAAGCCTTTCTCTTGCTCTGCTAACGCACCTTGAGATGAGATTGGATGACTAATATTGGGTTGCCTGGGTAACCATGATGTAATGCGTGTGTGTGTGTGTGTGTGTGTGTGTGTGTGTGTGTGTGTGTGTTGGTGGGGAACCCTTTTGTACCTCCACCCTGTTTCACCCCGTGAGTGCTGAGGGCTGACCTTGCATGTGTAGCCGTCACCCTTTTGTACTGGAATCCTTTTGCTGTCACATGGTGTGAGCACGGGCTGTTTGTCGTTGATCATTTTCTCTGGGTGAGCATTTTTGATGCATAAGGTGTCTGAAACTTTGCCCAAGGGCATCTAGAGTTGATTAGAAGCTCTGTGAGACCTCAGTCTCCTTCCCTGCTCTCCTCATGAGGACTGTGGTTTGTCCCATCGAAGGAGGACATTGCACCCCCACGGTGGTTTTGGTTCTTAGAAAGTCTGGTCTGTCCTCCCAGGCTGTGACTCTGGCCCTGTGTTATGACAGCCAGGTGGGCGCATTCGATCATCATGGCAGAGGCTCCCTGCCTCACCATTGCATCATCAGACCCTGGCCTGCCTTCTCTACCTCTAAAACCAAAGAGAAACTCTTCTAATCTCTGGTTTACACTGGAATGCCAGCTGCAGAGAAACGGTAACTATAGCTTGTGAAGATAGATCCTCTTTTTGAAGTGGAATTTGCAGGAATGGCTAATCATTCAGGTGAAATCACATTACAGCAAATCCTTTCATGCAGAAATGTCTCAGCAAAGCTATTCTATATCCTGGGAAGACCTCTGTTTTCAGCAAATCCTCTGCAATTAATGATCCTGTGCAGTGACCATTTTATGTGATTCTCGTACCTGTTACCACCAATACTGTGAAAAGCTTTGTACAATGAAATTTGTCAGAGAATGACTCGTATCCAAGAATAAGTGTTGTTAGAAAGAGGCAACATCATGCAGTCAAAAAACTGGCCACTTACGAGGAGTGTGATCTTGGGTAAATCTCTAACTCCATGAACCTCAGTTTATTTATTTTTAACAATAAGCATAATAATACCTTTCAGAATCACGGTGAGAGTTCAGAGAGAAAGTACGGGAAAGTGTTTTGTGATCTGAAATATGACTTTCCAGCAGAGGTTAATACCACTGCTTCAGACTAGATTTGATCCCTGCCAGTACTTCAGAATGCTAGACCATGGCACTGTCTTTTCATGAGACTTACAGTGTCTTCCATTAACATTATCAAACAAAATTTGTTATTTTAAATAAGAATTCCATGCTTTACACTTAAGGTATACAGTTTCTAGTCCCTTGACATGAAGCAAACAGAGAATGAAGTAGTTGTAAGAGGGAAAGCAGAAGGAGTAACGCATTCCCTGCACTTCTTGCAAGCTGTTACTGATAAGGCTGTAGAGGGTAAAGGTCAAGTGCAGGAGCTTGAAATTCAGACACACTTGGGTTCCTCTTGCACTTTGCTATTTCCTAGTCTCTGACATTAGGCAAGTCACTTAACCTCTTTAGTCCTCAGTTTTGTCTTTCGTAAAATGACTTCATTAAATTAGCCATAATAATGACTCATGGGTTTCTTATGACATTTAAGTAAGCCAACGCATATAAACACTTAACCTGCTGACTGGTACACAGCAAGTACTCAAAAATGTTAGTTATGAATAATTCTCATAATCAGTTTATGTTTCTTAATCATTTAGTGTTTCTGTTAAATATAGAATTTTAAAAATCCACTTAGTTGTAGTTTCTTTCATTTTGCTGTAGGTCAAAAATATTAGAACACATACACATTACTATTTCTATTTTATGACTCTGAAGTTGCAGTACTTAGTACATATTTAATAATGTGAAAGCACCTAGCACAGTGCCTACCACATAGGGAGTGTTCTAGAAATCTACCACAGTTTAATGAGGACGTGTTATAAAGTATCTGTCAATGCTAGTGTGATGGTTAATTTTATGTGTCAACCTGACTGGGCCCAGATATTTGGTTAAGTATTATTCTGGGTGTGAAACATCTCTGTGAAGATGTTTTTCAATGAGATTAATATTTAAATTGGAAGACTGAGTAAAGCGGATTGCCCTACCTATGTGGGTGGGCCTCATCCAATCAGTCGAAGGTCTGAATAGAACAAAAACGGACCCTCCCTTGAGTGAGAGGGACTGACTGCCTTTGAACTGGTTCATTGGCTTTTTTTCCTGCCTTCAGATTTGAACAAAACATGACTCTTCCTGAGTCTTGAACCCGATGGCCTTTGTTGGAACTGCACCACCAACTCTCCCGGGTTTCTGACTTGCCAGCTCACCCTGCAGGTCTCGGGCCTGGCCCACCTCCATAATCACGTGACTGTAAATCCTTACAATCAATGTCCTCTCTGGTTTCCTACTCCAGTTTAAGTCAATGATCGTCCTTGGCTAAGTCACCACATGGCTTTGTTTCAAAATCTTTAAGTCAGAGGAAGAGGATGGGAGAGGCAGGACAATGTGACTTTTTCCTCTCCTGCTACTGATTTTGTTTGGAGTGTGTGGGTGTGTGAGAGGCGGAGGATAAATTTTATTTGACTCTTATCTCACAATAATTCTGTGGGCGGCATATAGAGCAGGTATTATTTTCCATATTTTTAATTGATAAAACCGAGACCAGAGAGGTTAAGTGACCTTTCTAAACTTGCATAGATAATTAATTTACTGGGCACCTCCAAAGCTCAACTTACAGGGAAGTGAAGATAAATAAGGCATTAACTGACTGTATGATCTAAAGTAAATAACTTCACCAACCTGGCTTCAATTTTATCCTCTTTCACAGGAGGAGGATTTCACTCTGTGATTCTCTAGGCCCTCTCACCTCATACATGCTAGGATTTGGTGTTAGGACTCTGCGTCCTCCTGTTCTATCATGGGAGAACATTGGAGCCTTTGCCTGGGCTCCAAATGAATCTAGGGTATGTGAGCC
This sequence comes from Eonycteris spelaea, assembly GCA_003508835.1. Classification (NCBI taxonomy): domain Eukaryota; kingdom Metazoa; phylum Chordata; class Mammalia; order Chiroptera; family Pteropodidae; genus Eonycteris; species Eonycteris spelaea. The sequence continues at coordinate 5,415,181 of PUFA01000043.1, read as the reverse complement.
TCTAGCTACAAAAGTCTTGGGCAAGAGATGAGTGTCAGTTTTCCTCTGGCAGTTGTAGTTAGAAAGTTGGCTATGGAAGATGTGTTTCTGAGATCAATGAGAGCTGGAGACATAAGGAGAGAATATTAGGATTCCGACCAGATTGTTTATTAGGAGAATAATTTTTAAGCTAGAATCACCGTCTGCCCAGAAGTCACCAACTAAATCATTTTTAAGACATTTTTTTTAGTGTCTTTTCGGCTTACATCTCCCATTGGGGACAGCATGTCACTATTTAGTTTCCCCAATCTGTTCTGCTATTTTAATCCCTTATACTTCTGAATGATCAGTAGCAGAAGATAAACCAAATTAAAAAGACAAAATGGCCTATGTCAATATAAAACTGCCTGTTTGTATGCAAGTTTATGAACCTGATTCCCTGTGAATTCACAGGAGTATGCTAAACAACCACTTTGCCAGGGTAGTGGAGGGCCTGGGAGCTGGGGCTGTAGAGCCAGACAGCAAGGCTTACAGTCTGGTTCTGACACTTTCTAGATATGCATCGTGGTGATGTCTTAGCCTCTTTATTCCTCAGTTTCCTAACTGTAGAATAGGGATAATAATAGCACCTGCTTGCTTCATAGTTATTTTGAGGACAAATGTTCCAATTCATATAAAGTGGTTAGAGCAGTGTTTGGCACACAGCAAAAACTGAAAATGTATACTGCTAATCGGTTCTTATTATTTATAAGCAATTACTCACAATCTCACCTGATGTCTCCATGTTGGTTCTCTAGGGGTCAGTAATTTTGATTGTATCCTTTCTTCTTAGAGTAACTTGAGAGCCTGACATCATTTTCCATAGTCATTTCAGAGACCACCAGGTAATAGTTTCTTATTATTTCTTTTTATCATGAAAAATTTGAAATGAAAAATTAAATATCAATTTGCCTCAAGTTCCCTTGTATGTCTGTAGTTCAGATGGCGGTAGAACCCAGAGCCTTCACTAACCTAGGTTATCTTATTGTCAACCCACGTCCACTGCACAGTGCACAGAAGCCATGATCATGTGACTGCATCACAAAGGAAGCCATAATCATGAGGAGCCCAATTAGTCACTGGGGATCAGATTAAAGCTACCACCCCAGTCTGGAAGTTACACATTAGCCAACACAAGAGCAAGAGTGTGTTTGTATTATAGCAAAGCATCTGATAAACTTTCCTCATGACAAATTAGGTAGATTCTTAATTCATTAAATGATCATAAATAAAAGGCTCTAATTCATGGATAAAGGCAAGTGTGGGGGACATTTCTTCACATCTTTGTGGTGCTTAGAGGTTGGCCCTGTCTTTAACACATTTACTCATGATTGAAATGAAGAAAAAGAAGTTCAGTGGTTAGATTTGCATGTGACATAAAGCTGAGAAGGACACTAAATAAACTGAATGACAAAATCAGGATCCAAAATGATATTAATCTGAATGAAGGTATATTCAATAAAAAGTAATTTGAAAGGAATGAATGTTGAGCCCTGAGCTCTAATCCAAAAGTCAACTGTTCTAGTAAGGCTGTGGGAGGTGTGGGTGGGTGCAGCAGAGTTAGGAAAACTCAGCATGAGAGTTTAGAGGAAACAGTGGGCAGTTAAGAGAAATGAAGGACTGAACCTCCCCCCAGTGCAGTCTCCCTGTGAGACGGGTGACCTTTGTCCTCTGCTGCCTTGTGCTGCTGGATTGCCCCTAAGACTATGCGGTGAAGTTCTGGACTCTGCCCAACAGTGGCCTGTGCAGAGAACTCAATCGAGATAGGAGTGGGTAACAAAAGGAAGACAGACTCCAAGGGAAGGGAAATAAGACTGTGTTTGGGGCGTGAGTTCCCACATCCTCCAGGTTTCTGGCTCATGAAGTACGAGACAAGGTTTTAGCCAAGTTATAAATACCAGATCACAGTTTTAAGCAGCCATCTATAACATGCAAAATTAAAGGTAAAATTTTAAAAATTGTTTTGAGAAACGTGGCATAAAGTTCAAATTCAGAATTTTTTGAATTTTAGGAAGGTGCACATAACTCCTATGACCGAACACATTGATGTTTCTGCAACAAAATTATGTGGATATTCACACCAACTGAGATAAGTAATGACTACCGAATAGCTTCATGTCAGTTCGTGTCAAGCTTCACTACCAAATGTATTTGTTTCAAACTTGTAAACAAACGTTTAATTTTCAAAGATTTTTTATTTCAAAATGGGTTGTGGACCTGTAGTTCTTTCTGCACCACATATTCAGGTGTGAAGAGGGAGACAAGGAGGAAAGAAAGATGAGTGAGGGGTAGGTTGTGTGTGTGTGAGAGAGAGAAAGAGAGAGAACAAGAGAGAGGGAGAGAGAGAGAAAGAAAGAGAGAGAGAGATTTTTAAGGTTTGAGAAAGTAGAGGATGGAGCTAGGTCTACAAAGCAAAGTCTAAGTCCAGGTACCCAACCACCTGCATGGCTGATATGCTACCATCCCAAAGCCTTACCTGAGCTCCTTCCCACACAGGCAGGTACCACAGGGCACTCAACACATGTGAGTACAGGGGGTGCCAAGAACAAGCAAGAGTCCTACAGCTCCTGAGCAATAAAAGAGGAGTCTGCCAGCACAATACCTGCCTCGAAAGCTCAGAAACCAGGCCCACAAGTGAAGTGCACCCAATAAGCATCAGTCCTCAAGTTTACAGTCAGCTTGACCACTGACTGCCAGCTGCAACTGGACCCAGACGCAGTCAGCATCTCACCAATAAGATTGGCTATGAGAGAGGGGCAGAAGCTCCTTTTCTAAGAACAATGAGAAGAAGGGGAGAAGGGACCCCTCCCACATCTCACGTTATAATGTTAGAAGGTCTGTGAGGTAGAAGAATCAGCTTGTTTCAAATGTCCCCGAAGAATAGAGTAATATCAATGGAGATATGCTATTAAAAATACATTTTGACCCTTGATAAAGTAGAAATTTCTAGTGGCATAAAAGTCCAATGTAGGCTGCTTCTTCATAGAAAAAGTTCCCGGTCCCCCACTTCCTGGAGGGAGTTTCACCCAAGTCAGGGTAGCTGCCTCATGTAGAGGGGTTCAGTTTAATGGCCATCTAAGAATTAAAACAGGAATTTCACAACAATGGAATGGGATCCTTTCAAAATAGTGAGCATTCTCTCGTGATGTTTTCAGTCGAAATATCTGCCATACGAGAAGGTGGAAAATGGAAACTTTGTGCACTTTTTGTGAGAATGTAAATCGATGCAGTCACTATGGAAAATAGGATAGCGGTTCCTCAAAAATTAAAAATAGAACTGACCCAACAATTCCCCTCTCGGGTATTTATCCAAAGGAAATGAAAAGAGGATATCAAAGAGATATCTGCACTCCCATGTACATCAGCATTATTGACAATAGCCAAGACATGGAAACGATCTAAGTATCTATCAGTGGATGAATGAATAAAAAAAATTGTGAGATATATATGAATACTATTTAGTCATGAGAAAGAAGAAAATCCTGCCATTTGCAACAACATGGATGGAACTTGAGGGCATTATGCCAATTGAAAGAAGCCAAACAAAGACAAATACTGCATGGCATGTATGTAGAATCTAAAAAAAGTCAAACTTGTAGAGACAGAGAGCAAAAGTGATTGTCAGGGGCTGGAACAGGGGTGGGGGGAAATAGGGAGAGGTTGGTAAAAGGGTACAAACTTTCATTTATATGATGAATAAGGTCTGAGGATCTAATGTTAAAAATTGGCAACTACAGATGATAACTGTAGTATATAACTGATATTTGCCAAGAGAGTAGAACTTCAATGCTCTAACACACACAGAAATAAAGATAAATATGTGAAGGGACGGATGTGTTAATTAACTAGATGAGGGGAATCTTTTCACAATTTTATATCTATTAAGTCGTCACAATGTATACTTCAAATATCTTACAACTTTATTTGCCAATTACACCTCCACAAAGCGGGGGGGGGGAAATCTGCCATAATATTTTCAAGCTACCCCAAACCCCTCGTTCATGACAATCATCAACGGGAATCTTTAAAGGCTGGTTTTAGCATTGGAGCTAATGATCTGTGAGGACATCAAACCAAAAGATTGTTATCAAACACATAATATATTCCAAGTACCAGGCTAGATGCTGAGGCACAGCCAGTACCCCCACAGGAGCTTACAGGACATAGGGAATTGAGAGGTCAGGTTCATTTTCCTTGTTTCTGGTATGGTCATATGCAGAAGTTACTTGCCAGATGGCAGAGAGTTAGAGGACGAGCTGGGAGGAGAATCTGGAATTGGATGTGAGGAGGCAGGAAGTGGAGAGAGTTACAGGGAGAAACGGGTGGGTTTCTGATGCTGGCTGCTCTGGTTCATGAACAGAGATGCCCTCCACCTGCCTGCCAGGTCCAGTTCTAACATTGAGAAGAAAGTGTATCATGTCTACCCTTTTCCTGCTGGCGCTAAGGACCTGGCTCTTTGGGGGCAGAGGGTAGTAGCCCTCTCTCCGCCCTCCCATCCTCCCTTTGAGAAAGCCGAGGCCTCGCCAGCCAGAGCCCGCGTCTGCGGTTTGGCTTGGACTATAATCTTCCCATATTCTGTACTTGAGCTGGATGAGGCCATTTCACGTCCCGTTTAGCAAGCCTGGAAACTCTGATTTGTAGGTGATAGCACAAGTCATCTGGCCTGCGATGGTGGGTGAAATACCATCTGTTTCAGAGATGCTTTCGTGACTTCCTTCAGAACAAACTGCCTCATTCGTGTCTCCAAAAATAACAATAGCAAGGGTTAGATCCCTATTCCTCTCCTATTTCTTGGGGATGTTGTGATTGAGTGATGGCTTTACCAGCAAAATATTGAGGTAGTTTGTTCTCTTTTCATCAGAATCTGGAAAAGGCAACACTTCGCCACAGAGTGTGAGTGTTACTTAGCAATTCTCTGAATTTGCTTCTTTCCTCCCACAGGGTTAAGGGCTTGAAAGAACCTGTTTGGTTTAACCTTTTCATCTGAGTCGTTTCATGTTGAGCTTTGCTTTCTTTCTATCCCTTGGCCCTTTTCTTCACATCAGTCCCGTGGACAAGATCAATGTTTTAGCAAAGGGGGTCATTCAGGCAGTGTTCTAAGGGGTGGGGCTGGAACTGCAGTGCCTGGATTTCACCAGCGAAGAGCCTCCTATTGCATGCCTCTCACTGAGGTTCTTTGCAAAGGTTCTTTTAGAAAGGGCCACACAGATTCAAACTGAGGTCAGAGGTATGGCAGTCAGGAAGCTCCGGGAGCCATGCGTCCTAGAGACTGAGACAAGAAAGGTCCGGCGTGTGAGGGCAGGAGCAGCAGCCCCAGGTCACGCAGGCCCAGCAGTGCCTGCAGCCCTGCGCGCCCGCCAGGGGCGCTGTGTTCCATCTTCGTGTTTGCGATTAGGAAGGATGTGCCTGACTGTGTACTAAAAATCAATTCCTTTCTCTTCCACCTAAAAGAACTCAGCTCTGTGACCAACTGTAGACTTCAGACCACATTTGAACATAAAATTCCAGGTCCTTGAAGATGCTGGAAGTAACCAGATTCAGTAACTCAATTCTGAGTGTGAATTCTCTTCTTAAGGAGCCCCGGAGCAGGCAGCCACCCACCTTTGAAGAAAGTGGATCGCGAGTGGAACTCTGGGCTTGGAAACCCTCTCTAAATGTACAGTTTGGCTTCCATCGTTCTTGTAACCCTTTTTTAATCACAATTGCCAGCCTCCCGCTCCTTCCAAAATCAGCCCAGGCCCCTCCACCATCCTCACACTCAGGGACTCAGGTAGGCCTGTGCTGTCTCCATTCATGGACAGTCCCCATAGACAAAAGAGTAGTTTTTCAAGGTGACACTGAAATGTACTCATTTAGGGAAAGTCCGTAGACAGGGCTAGCTTTGGGAATAAATAGTAATTAAGCTTGTGTATGCCCCCATACACAAGGTGTTTCTTTTACACCTTTTCTGTCTTTTCTCTCCTGCACTTACTGCTTTTATTCTACAGGGCCAGGGATGGCAAATACCTTCCATTTCAGGTGCCAACTCTGATTAATTCGTAAGTACTACCTCATCCACTCTGTTGAGATAGATTTAAAACAAAAGATGCCTGTGAACTCTGCTATTATTAATGTCTGCTATGAAGACATTATCTGCCATCTTCAGATTTATCCATGAGTTTTTAGAAGGCAGAGACTGTGTCTTATTCAGCTTTGGATCTCTAATTATTAACCTTCAGTACTTTTTTTTACAGTTGAACTGTGTCTGTAGCAACTGTGGAATCTTTAATTCCCAACTCGCCGTTCCCAGCTCTGCCCGATTTCCAGCTATTACGGAGTGAGTAATAGTGTAAAATAAATGTATCATCTCAGTCCTCCTAGCTTGAAGGCACACGTAAAAGATGAGAACCTGTAGAAGAAGAAGAGAGAATGTGAGGAGTCTGAAAAAAATGAGAAAGTGGAGAAGGAAAAAGAAGGGTGCAGGGAAGATGAGGGAATATGTCAGAGATCTTAGCACCAGCCAAAAGATACAGAGGTGTTCCTAAACACACAGTGCCATGAGCTATTAAAGAACTCTAGTACATACACTGTAAGGGGTACATGCAGCTGTATGCCACGGCAGGCTTGAAGAGACTTGCAAGAGCTGATTGTTAAATTTTCAGGAATTTTGTGAGTCAGTTGACATCATGTTGGTAGCTTGAAACTGGCCGTAACGGGGATATTTACACGATGGGAATTGGCTAAGTCTGCAAACCAAGAGTCTCCCTCCCCAGAACTGACTGTCAAACATTTATCAGCACATCCTAAGTGTATACCCCCAAACTCTGGATACAAATAGGAATGAAAGCATTAAGTACCAGTCTATATATTATCCAAGATGGGCCAACCTGTCCTTAGTTTTGAGTCTTATTCATTCTGACAGGGAGGCAAGACTAGGAAGCTTTAGCTTCTCTGGATGCCCCGGGGTTGCTGACCTTTTTAGTATTCTAGGCTTTGATTGGCCGACTCATCAGAGGCTTGCCCTGGTATTAGAATGGAACAATGGTGACCAGTCAAAACATAGACTGTGGAAAAGGTCAGCCATGCACAAAGGGGGCTCTTATTTTTCAGGGGATACTATAAATTCAGTATCGAGTTGCATTCCCACAATGATGTTTCGAAGGGAAAATGACGGAAAAACCCACTCTTAAGTCATCTCATAGAAGGCAGAATGCTTTTTAACTAGTTCATAATGAGCCCAGAAGACAGGCTTGAGCTCACACTACCAGGTCCCCTCTTGCCTAACCATGGCGTGGGTGGCAGAGTCCTCTCAGGGATCCTGGCTGAGAAAAAGGAAGCTTCAAGATTACTGCAGCTGGGGGAGTACATCTTTCCCACTGCTGGGGGCCACTGACCATGTTATTGGCATATGACCTTTCTCTTGAGGCCAGGGTACTGGTGGAGACAATGGAAGATATTGGGAGGATGCCCAATTTGGAGACTTTTCCTTCATTATAAGTTGCTGGAGACAGTCTAGAGATCCCTCCTTAGCTGGACCTCAGGCCTGGAGGGACTATCCTGCACACTGTAATTGGTTCAGAGCAGCAGGAATGTGTCAGTAAAGACAGGAGCCAGGCAAACGAATGAAGCAGGTCAGACAAAAGAAATTTGAGAGGGGATCAGTGCCAGCAGTCCCCAACCTTTTTGGCCCCAGGGTCAGGTGCTCCTATGAGAATCTAATGCCTGTGATCTGAGGTGGAGCTGAGGTGGTGATGCTGGCACTGGGCAGCAGCTGCAGATACAGAGGAAGCTTTGCTCTCTCACCCGCTGCTCACTTCCTGCTGTGTCTCTGTTCCTAACAGGCCACAGACTGGTACCCATCCATGGTCTAGGGGCTGGGGACTGCTAGATCAGTCTACTGTCTCTCCAGAGAGGGGAGAGAAAAATGTTTGAATAGTATCTGCTTACTTATAGCGGGGCTTTCTGAACCTCAGTGATTTGAGCACTCATTCATGACTTTTAGCACCTCTCCTTTCCACCCAACACATTATTTACTTAAAATAGCTCACGCTTTTTTTTCTTTTTTAAAGAAAAAAGTGCAGCCTCATGTTAAAAATAGTACCCTTAAATTCATGGGTTTGATATGTCAGTTTTTTTCTTTTCTAATACACAGTATTATAAACTCATGACTGTTTAAAAGGAAACTCTTCACCATTTACCACCGAAGTCACAGTGGAGGCCGCTGTGCGGCATGCACCTTGCTGGGAATAATGGGCATCCTGAACACACAAGTCACTCGGAATGAAGCCACAGACAGCACCTGGCTTTGGATTTTCGTCTTTCATCAATGCCTCTCCTCCTCCACCCACCTCACACTTGTCAAAGCTCTCTTTTGGCGTCAGACACATTTTTCCCCTTTCAAAAGCCCTAGAGTGCAACACAGACTAGAATTAGGACATCCATTCTGCTAGATGAGGCATTGGGTCGTGTGGTTTGCTTCATTGTTAGTAATTGAGTCATTGGCTGTCTCGGGTAATACCAGGTACCCTTCTTAAAACGGGTGGGGATTATTTTAGAATAAGCATTTTGCATCAAGAATAAAATTCAATAAAATTAAGGAAGAAAAATACCAGGAAGCAATATGTATTTTCATGTGTCCTTCTTCCTTTGTCTGTGTTCTGTCCTTCGCCTCTTTTTTCATGCTGGGTCTCTTTGTTCCCAGCTCTTGATCCGTTCTTGTTTGGTCTGTCTTCTCTTTATCCTAACCCCAATTATGAATCTGGTTTCTATCTTATAAAACTTCATGGTAAGGCACAATTCCTTGGTAGAAGCTTAAGCCCGATGTGCATTTTTTGACAACAGTAATGACTTTGGGAAGAGGGTTATAGGAAATATTTCCCTGAGGTGTGGAACTCGGTTGGACAGCTTTAACGATGAACCTAGCTGCTTGATTGGACTATACTTCCACTAGGGGGCGCTCTTCCCTTTAGATGTCAAAAATTCTATCGCAGTAGTAACAATAGAAGTACGGTTTCCTTTCGGAAATAGGTGCTACTGAACACAGCGTTAGGGAGGAGAACATTAAGGATATGAAGCCAGTTGCAAAGAAAGCACTTGGTTTTAGGCAAATCCACGCCAAATTATAGTCATAGTGTCAATTAACAGTGGAGCTGGTGGAAGCAGTGACATTCCTCATGTAGTGGCTTTCATGAGATCCTTTCCTATCCTAGTTGTCGGCTACCGTATTTCTTTCCCTAAATTCAACCTGGAACTAAAGGATCCACCTCAGTAAGGTGAAAGTATTGCTTGGGCCTATAATCTCTATAGAATCAAACTGGGTTTTAACTGTTGAAGCCTCAGCCATTATCTAGTCCTAACCCCCACACAAGGACCCAGGAGCAGAGAGCAGGGGTAGGTGATCCAGACCACACAGCTCTCAGCAGGGCATGAGGAAGGTCCTCTGAGACCGTATCTCCAATTTCTTCAGTCCTTATACATCTATATCTTTCCTACAAATGCCCTCTTTCCGCGTTCAATGGTGTCTTTGTCAAAGGGAGTTTTAGAAAGTCTTTTCTGACCAGACAGGGTTCACTAACCTCAGACCCAGTAATATTTTACTACAGACATTGGACTATAGTAGCTTATACATTCCTGGGGTTAGTGCGGATTTTTTTTTTTTTTTTTTTACTAATTCAGGATAACTGAATTCTAATTAATGACTTTCCTTGGTCCTTGCAAAATGAGCCACCGTGAATAGGAGATCATGTGGAGGAATAAAAGGAACTGTCCCAATATCCAGGGACAGGGGCTTTTTGCCCAAGCTATTCCTTAAAGAATGAATTACTTTGGGCAAAATTGCTTAATCTTCTTTTAAGTAGCTAGTCAGACATGAGTGACGAGGAACAAAGGAATCAGGGCTCAGCCTAGAGACCCCCCAAAGGACGCCCTGTTGGTAATTAGAGAATCCCTCCTGCATCCCCAGAGACAAAGAGAGGATGGTCATCATAATCTTAGCTGGCCTAATCTGGCTACAGATGCCTGTGCAGTAGGTACTACTTTAATTTGCTCACAATTTAAGCTTTATTAAATACTATGTTTATGCCTAGAAGTTCACAAATCTAGTTATAACAAACTGAATTCTGAGTAAGCACATGCGCACTAGGTGAAGAGTTATATATAGCAGCCAGGTGTCAATCAAAATGACCTCTCTTGCCAATCACCTAGGAATGCCTTTGGAACCACCCATCACAGTCCAAATATAATGCAGACATTCCCACCTCTGGGCCCTTTTTGTTGTGGTTGTTGTTACAGTGCTCTGTTACAGCCCTCATCACTAAAACCATGTGCCTCCTTGGGAGTGCTTGATCTTTCCAAATATACTTTTAATCGATATTTTCTAAATCTCACTGCATCAATGAGGAAGAACAGAGGAAAAATGCTAACTACACTTCTGGGCCGTTAACCCTCTCTTCCCCCATCCCACTGGGATGACACCAGATTTCACATCATCCCAGTGGTAACATCCTTCTGGCTTTTATTTATTTTTCTGTAAGATCTAGGTATTGGCATAGCACCATGTGGTGAGCCAGACCCTTTCTGTGCATGATCTTATTCTTCAAAATAACCCTTTGGCGTAAGTACTATTATCATCATCCCCATTTTATAGAAAAGGAAACTGAGACTCACGGAGGCCAAGTAATTTTCTCAGGGTCATATAGGAGCATGTAGCTGACCTAAAGATTGGGCCTGGATCTCTTCAGTTTTGAAGACGTTCCTCTTCTGCAGAGGATGAGGTTTTCATTCAGTAAACATGCATCCAGAGCTTTGTATGCGCTCAGCAGGCCTTGCTGGCTGAAAAACTTAACATTCTCATTTCAAACCACAAAGAGAATGCAGAAAGGAAATGGTTTCAGAAAAATGATATACTAGTCGAGAGGCAGTGTGGTGTTACAGGAGGGGACATGAGTTCACGTCCCTTCTCTCCCACACAGGTCATTTCACTTCTCCCCTGTCGTTTCCGCCACTGAAAGATGAGGGGGTTGAGATGAACTCTGGCATCTCTGTCCTCACGTGCTGCATTCTCTGGTGGCCTGGATTGAAATCAGGATTTTTCCTCCTTGCTCTGGGTGCTGCCATCCGGTCTCCAGCTCTCAGGCGTCCCACCCCTAATCTTTCCAGTGTGAGTTCCGGATTATTTTGTTCCTTCCTCTCTCAAGTTCCTTCTTGGGGAAGCCCCGTGCTGCTGCCTGCTTCCCGCTGGAGCTCTGGGTGGTACCGTGGAGCCAGCAAAGCGGAGGAGATTGACAGAGTCTTGCTTTCTGGCGCGCTGGCTGCAGCTTGCTCAGGAATTTAATGAGACTTGCTTACTGCCTGTGTTCACCACGGTGGCACCAGGCAAGCAGGAGTATAATCAAGTAAAGACGGAACTTACAGCGGTGTCACGTTGTGTCTCTGAAGATCCCACCTGTCCTTCAAAATGATTGAAAATGAAAATAAACAGAATCGAGGGTCCCTGTCTAAACCAAACCACCGTATTGGCCTTAATGTCCCAATTTGAGGTGCTTCAGTTTCCAGTCCACAGTTGTTTCTCAATAGAGGTTTCTTATTATTGCTGATAACAATTGTTTGAATAAACAGAAAAGAAGTTCCTATTTCATGAAAGAAAAAAAAGGCTCATTCGAACCAAGAGTGAATGAAAATTGCTCTTGTTCATCAGCTTTACAATTCTTGCTTTTCTTTTCTGCTGGAAATGAAGCTGAGTTTAAAAGCTTATCTTGATTTGATTTTTTTTTTTCTCCCCTCAAACCAAAATAGAACAGCTGTTTACCCTGAAAATTTGTAGGAGCTCATGCTGATTGGTCAACAACAACAACAACAACAACACACACACGCACACACACACACACACACCCTTAATATTCTCATTATATAAAATCTCGATCACCAAAAGTTGACAAGAAAAAAATCCGAAGACTCCAATGGACAATTGAGCAGAGGATGTAAACAAATGATTTATAAAGCAGGAGATGTAAGCAGCAAAAAAAATCATATGAAAATAATTCAGCACAAATAGTAAAAGAAACCCAAACTAAAACAGCAGTTAGATACTATGGCCACTTATCGAATTAACAAAGATTTTTAAAAATTATAGCAAAGGCCATTCTTGCTCTTGGGTAATGGGTTCCTGGAAAATACATATGAAATCCAACTATATAAAAATGTAGCAATAGCCTAACATGTTTTAAGGAGCTACTCTTAGCTGAGGGTTAGCTGAAGGTTCTGAGAACAGAACCTTGCTTTGATGGCTCTTGCGCTCTCTCTTGCTCTCTCTCTCTCTCTCTCTTTCTCTTTCCCTCCTTCTCCCCTTATACTGCCCCTCCTCTATCCAAGTCTCCCACTCAGTTTCCATCGACACCCATGAGGGAGGGCTCCTCTATACTGCTGGACAGGAGTGGGAGCTCTGGCCCTCACTAAGCCTCTACTGACAGCCCTCTAGTTGGGAGTGTCAGTAAGAACGCCTTTTGACTGTTCCTCAGGGACCTCTATTGGCACCAGTAAGGAGGTGAATAGCCTCCTCACTGCTAGTTGGTAGTGAAAATTCTGACCTCCACTGGGCCTCCTTTGACATGGTGGCAGCAGGGAGAGGGAGGGATCCGTCAATTAGAGCCAGGTGGAGGTGAAAATCCAGGCTCCCCACGTGGTCTCTCTTGATACTGCTGGGGGAGGGACTTGTTACTGCCCTGCAGGGTTGGAAATCTCAGCTCACTATTTGGTCTTTTCCGATGCCACGGGCTGGGCATTGGCCTCATTACGCCCTTGACATTACACCCATGCTCCCCCTTCGCTTTGCTGGCACGGGTGTTGGTGGGTCACATTTCTTTCTGAGATGTTTGGCTGGAATAGAGCAGTTATTGTCTAAGAGCCTTTTTTTTTTTTTTTTTTTTTTTTTAAATCATGCGAAGCTGCCCCTTTCCTGGTCCTTTGGTTAGAGCGAGCAGGCTTGTGTTGGGGGCTTTTTAACCTGTACCTGTGGGCATTTTCAGGTTGCAGGTTTCTTTTGCTCTAAGTACGGGATATATGAAGCAAGCAAACAAACAGAAACCTCAGGGAATTTACCATCTTGTTGTTCCTTGGGTCCCAAGGTCTGTAGCTGGTCTGCCTTCTTCTCTCCAACTTAGAATCTTCTTATGTTGGTTTTATGTACAAAGTCCAGGGTTCATAGTTGTGCTTACTAAGAGGAGTAAGGAAACATATGACTACTCCATTTCTCAGAAACAGAAGTCCCTGGAAACATTATTTTTAAATAATATTTTTCAGTGAAGAAATAAAATGAAGAACTTGATGGGGCTAGGATGTAAGGCAAAGAAAAAGTGACCATAAGCAAACAGACAGACAGACAGACAGACAGACAGATAGATAGATAAAAGTGCAAGCAACCATCCAGACTTTCAGTCTACTAATAGGAATCAAGACAAGTTTATGAGGAGCAGCCCACCTAAAGGCACCGTGGCCACTTATCATCTATGATAAGCACAGCCTGGTGGCTGGTACAGTTCTTTACCTGATATGTTTTAATTATGAGATTTATCCTCCTCTCTGACAGTGTGTTTAATATTTTTCTCCCACCGGGCAGTAATTGCCACGAGGACAGGAACAATGCCTACTGGGTTATCTACTGTAGCTGACCCACTTCAGGTTCTCCCTCTGTCTCTTCCTCTGTGTTAAACCAAAATTAAATCGAAGGGTTTATAATTTTATAGTGCATGCTCTTAAATAAACGTTTTAAGGTGCTGTTCTTTAAAAGTTATCATTCATATAAATATTCTTAATCTTTTCTACATTTTCTCTTCGGTCTCAAAGAGAAAACCTCAACTCTTGTCTCATGTATTTCAGACTTCTGCACAACTATCTTCAGCTTTGATCAGAACTCAAACCTCTTCTCTTCCTTCACGGCTGCGGACGATTCCACCAACTGCAGCTCTTCTGAGTTCAACAGCCTAAGAAAGAGTTAAACTCTAGATTAGAGGGAGAGCCATAGCCCCCACTCCCAGTCTCTCTCCTCTCCTACTTGCATGGATCTTCTAACTGTGAGGCCAGAGAAGTCAGTGTATGGCTGTTGTGGCTTTGAGGCTTCCTGCTAATATTTATTTCTCTGGTTTTCCCGCTTAGAAAGATAATACATTTTTGCCTTTCTTAAAGAGTGAATAGTTTTCTCCTAACTAGGTATTTTCAGCCATATACTGCCCCTGGAAGTCCAAATGTGATAATATTCTCCTATCATTTGTAGTTGTCTTAGGTTTCTGCAAATTTTATAGAGGTTTACTAATAAACAATCACCTTTTCCCAGTTAGATCCCTATGTTATATCAGGACTTAGCTTTTAAAATAACATTTAAACACGGTGTGTTACTTAGCTTGACTCTTCACTTGTCAGGGTACATTCAAGGCCTTATTCTAGCAGGGCTGCCACAAACCAGGACACTCCTTATTTTTCATTGGCTGATTAGAAGGGCAGCTCAGGTGGCATCAATAATATGTTGCAAGCCTAGAAAATCCTGATAGTTCATAAACTATTTCTTTAAAAGCTGTTTTCATTTTAGGGAAATGCAACACACTGAAACTCTAACTCATGGAAAAATATTTTAGAGAGTGACTATTTATTGAGACTTTTGGGGTGGACTATTGAATTATTCTAATCTATCACAATGGTTTCCATCAGATCTTCCTCTTCCTTCATAATTGCTATCTCGACTGTAGCACAGCACCAGGTACTTATAATTACTGGGTAGATGTAAAGTGACCAAGTAAATGGCATAAATATATGAATGAATTAATGATTGAATGAATGAACACATAAGTGAAGTAATGGCCAAATGAATGAATCACAGCCTTATGTATCTGCCTATCATAGCTTCCAATTTCTTTTACCTGATATGTTTCATGCATGAGATTTATGTAAGAACAAATCATTTCAGGTCCAGAGGGTGCTTGTTGGATTATGCTAGATGAGATTACTAAGCAAGCAACTGTTCACTTGGGCATCTGTTCCCTGCCAGGCACCATGCGCAGTGTTTTAACAATTGGCTTCTTATGAACCTTTGCTGAAAGTTTCCTTTAAAGCAAAGATCTATCTCATGAGTAAGAAATAACAACAAAAACACAATACTTTCTAAATAATGTTTCCAGGCCGTATTTTATAAATCATATATTCTAGATGAGGTGGAGTCTGGTACACACCAGGATTGTTACCAGACAGTAGACATAGAGTGATGAACAAAATAAACAACAGCTTGCCCTCACAGAACTAATATTTTAGGAAGGGTGGAAAAAAAAAAGGTAAAGAGGAAGAGGTTGTGGTGAGTGCTATGAAAAAAACCGAACAGGGTCCTGGGATCCTGAACCCTGAATAACGGGGGACCTACTTTAGATTAAGTGGGCTCTGAGGAGGAGACATTTAAACTGAAAAGCTCCATTTTTAAATTGGACACAGGGAACACCGTATTTTACCTTTCAAAGTTCTGCTTTAATAGCACTTGCTAGACTTACATTACACATTTTCCATTCACAATGGTCCACTAGACATCAATCGACAGTCCACAGAGAGTGTGGGGTTTCCAAAATATGTGTACTCTGCTTTCTTAGGCCTGAGATTTAACGAACTGAATGCCTATGCTCAGATAGGCTTGACCTGTCTCTGCCCATTTAACAAACAGTAACAAAAGGGGGAGAACTGATGCTAAAAATGGAGACGGAAAGTGTAATATAAAGCCCATGTAGAATTTTTCCGGTTAGGTGACATTTTTAAAACAAATTGCAGAACTGGAAAGATCAAAATTGTCTTTTTGCTAAATATCTAGCTGATGGACATAAATGTATACACATGTATAGATTCGTTATGCAAATAACCATGAAAATATATGTTCTGTTCATATGTGTACATAGTACTGTTAACAAACCATTGCAATAGCATAGATGCTTGCCCTTGGGGCTAACAGCCCAAATGAATAATTCTTGTTATGGGAAAAACAATTCTAAAGCTCATTAATTATGCCAAAAATTTACATATTTATTTTTATTCCGAGCCTTGATTGCCATCTATTAATAAGTGAAAATGTGCTTGCATTTTTAAGTACTTCTGGATTTCACAACCTTTGTTTTCAAAGAGGGCAAAGCTCAGTCGACACTTTAATTTACTAAGGGACTTGGGAAGGGAAAAGCCTTTATTAAATAAAGAAATGGTCTTTGAAGAAATAGTCGCAGTTGAATAAATGTACTTAATGCCTGCTGAGGCCTTTTCCTCTCTTTTTTAAAAATTTAATCTATGTTTTTATCAAAGTAAAATAGGATTTTTAAAAAATCAAGAAACACTACAAGGCATATAAAGCAAAAAGTAGTGCATTTCCCCACCACTCCCCACTCCTGAATCAGTTAGTCTAAATTTTTTTCCCTAGAATTTATATTTGTATTATGTGTACTTAGAATGTTTAATTATTTTTAATTTTAGGAATTATTCATAGAATTCAAAATAAAGACAGATATATTTCTTCCTTTATAATCTTTACACTTTTTGTCTCTTATTCCCAGCTTATTTCACTGGTTAGGACTTCCTATATGATGTTAAAGGACTTGGCCTTGCTCTTTCTTGATCTTAGCAGTAAAATGTTCATTTTCTCATCATGAAGTATATAATTGTAGGGCTTTGTAGATTCCCTTTATCAAGTTGAGGAAGTTCCCCTCTATTTCTAGTTTGCTAAATTGTATTTGTTTATTTGTTTCAGCCATGAATGGGTATTGAATTTTGTCAATTTCTTCTGTGTCTATTGAGATGATTATATGATTTTCCTATTTTAGTCTGTTGATATGGTGAATTATATTGATTAATTTTAGAACATTCAACAAACTATTGGATTATGACATATGATTTTTTAAGTATTCTGATTTGAGTTGTTACTATTCTGAAAGAATTTTTTGTGTCTGCATTCCTACAATATTGGTCTTTATTTTTCTTTCCATGAAACATCTTTGCCAAATTTTGATATCAGGATTATGCTGGCCTCATAAACTATGTTGAGCAGTGTTCCTATCTCCCCTAACTTCTGAAATAATTTGTATAGGTTGGTACTCTTTCCTCTTTAAATGTTTGATAAAATTCACCAGTGAAGCCATTTGAGTTCAGATGTTGTGTGTGAGGAGGTATTTCATTATAACCCAATTCTTTAATAAGTATAGGATTATGTATAGTTTTTATTTCTTCTAGTTTCCCTTTCAGTAAACTGTAGTTTTAAAGAAATTTGTTAATGTCTTCTAATTATTGAAATTATTTATAATATTAGAAAATTATTTATAATATTCCCTTATTATCTCCTTGGTATCTATAGGAACTGTAGTAATTCCTCTTTTTCATTCCTGATATTGATAATTAGTTTTCTTTTTAAAAATTAATTAGTAGCTAAGAGTTTATCAGTTGTAGTAACAAAAATATCATCTATTTACTTTGTTGGTTTTTCTCTATTGTTTATTTTTTATCTTACTGATTGTTTTTTATTATTTCCTGTCTTCTTCTTAATTTAGGCTTAATTTGTTCTTATTCTAATTTATTATGGTGGGTACTCAGAACTTAAGGGTACATTTTTATATCCATTAAAGCTATAATTTTTCCTTTAAACACTGATTTGAGTGAACCCCACAAATTTTATACTGAATTTCCATTATATTACAAAATACTTTTTAATCTTTTCTATTTTGTCTTTGAATCACAGGTTATTTGAAGTAGTTATTTTGTTTTCAAGTAATTAGGGATTTTTCCAGACATTTTTCATCACTGATTTCTAACTTAATCCCACGTCGGTTAGAGAACATACTTGTATGATTTAAATCTTTTACATTTACTGAAATTTGTTTCATGATCCCAAATATGGGTTTATCTTGGTAAAGGATCCATGTATATTTGAACATAATGTGTATTCTACTGTTGGTTGAGTGTTTTGTAAATGTCAATTAGGTCTAGTCTGTTGATATCGTTGTTTAGGTCTTCTCTATCCTTACTGATTTTCTAGACAGAAAATTTATTCTGTCACTTTTTGAGCAACAAATGTTGAAATTTCCAACTATAGTTTTGAATTTGTCTATTCTTCCTAGAAGTTGTACCAGTTTTTTTTTTTTTTTTTCCCATGTGTACTGAAGCTCTGTTATTGAGCACATAAACAGTTAGGAATGATGTAGCCTCTTGATGAAAGTACTCCTCAATCATTACAGGACTTTTTTTTTTTTAATAATTGAGTAATAATTCTTTGCTCTAATTTCATCTGATGCTAACATAACCACTCCAACTTTCTTTTGATTAATGTTAGCATAGTATCTTTTCTCAGCCTTTCATTATTAGCCTGTGTGAGTCTCTATATTTAAAAGTTTTCTCGTTCCCCATCCCCAGTCTTCAGTAGCTGCTGCCTTGCCTTGGACTTGGAGAAGACTTGCATGCCTCAGGAGAAGACTTGCATGCCTCAGGGGCAAAATTTCTTTCAATGTTCCTGCCTTGCCTCCAACTGGGGATCTTCAGCATTCTAATCTGTTATGGCAGCCCACTCCTAACTATTAATTGTTAACACTTCAGCTGATTTTTTCTTCCTCCTGTTCATGTTGGGTTATCTCTCCCGATTATCAGAAATGAAAGCATGTATAAGTCTCTTCGCTCCTGTGAAAAGTTTATTACTTTCTGGATTTTTGTTTGTTCAGGTTTCTTTGTATTCTCAGCTCTCTGATGTGTTCAGTAAAACTAGGAATTTGTAATTTATCCAACTTGTTCATTGTTAGGTTGATGCGATGGCCTCTTATAACTCTTTCTACATCCTAAACAGAAGTCAAAGCTTGAATTTTTATTATGGAAGAAGGAAACCAGGTTTTCTTATTTCCCACTATTCTTGCAATCCTCATTGTTCTTAACATATATATCTCCTATATAGATATATCAATTTTTTTAGTTGAATCATTATTTATGCTCACATTATCTTAACTACATACCTGTCGTTTATTACCGAACCAAGATGACTTCTGTTAACATCTTTTTGTTTCTCCGGGATTCCAGGATTTGTGATAGGAATACAGAGAATTCAGTAAATCAAAAACAAGAGCCCAGATTCTCATAGGCTCTTATAAACTCTATCGAAATTGCAAAAACCTGCTAAATCTTATTGTTTTCAACATGCTCAAACACATCAAGAATACCATTGGTTTCATTTTCTCCTGGAGCCTTTCCTCCTGAAACCCTCTGAGCTCTTTTACTCTGGAATGATTGTGCTATGCTTAGTGCTCCACCGACAACCTCACTTCATTCACCTCTTCCCACCCTGAATCTTTTGTTGCCTCAATTAGTTATTTTCTACTTTCCTGGGAGAGCTCATCAATTTTATTTTCCAAGCCTTCTCTTATAATTTTTGCTTTTGTTATTTATAATATAAAAAGAAAATACCATTAATAGTATTTTCCTCTTGTTTAATGGATGAGATACCTTCTTTTATGTCTCTGAGGATATTTCGGAGTCTTTTAAAACATTCCTTTGAAGTTTTACTCTGCTTTTCTTGTCTTTTAAAATTGCCTCTTTTATTCAAAGATCTAATTTCCTGGTTTAAATATTTTGGTCTCATTTTTTCAGATAAGAGATTTCCTCAAATATTTGGTTTGTTCATAACTGTTGATTCATAATTAGAATAAGGTGTAAAAACACTGTGTGAGTGTGGCTTGCTAACTAATGGGCTTTACTCTAGCATGTTCCTACTCATTTCTTAGGGAAATGTAGACATGTCAGCATCTCTGTGTATTTTCTCTCAGGTGTGTTGGTTCAGAGAAGAAATATCTAATATCCTGCCTGGTATGGATATAGACCTGGATGCCAGTGACTGGGAGCTGATCAAGTGAGGTGGATGGTGGAAGGATTTGGGGTTGAGTGTTTCACCATTCAGTATAGAGACTTTTGGCTAATCTTCTGTTTTGTTCCTTTCCTATCTTTCCACTTAGCTGTCTTATTGACCCAAAGTTCAGTCTGTCTGGATGAGTTATTCAGGAGGGAAAACCTCCTATCAGTTGCTGGGTTGGGGGAGGGGAAGCTACCTGAATACACAGGATGAGTGAGGGAATCTGGAGGCCGAACTCTAAACCAGTCATTTTTACATCCACCCCACTTCTCACCCTGCCTTTCAGAATCTACCAGTGCCTCTAGCTCTTAAACTTTCTTGGGTTCTAACAAGAATATTACCTTGCTTTTCACTGGCTTCCTTATCTGCTGGCAATTAGATTAGCTTTCTCTAAGTGAGTTACCAATGATCCATTCACTTTCAGCCTTCCAAAATGTTTTCTGTCTCTCATATGCCATCATCTCCACAGGATTTCAGGAAAGAGCAAAGATACACTTAACAAATCCACAAATTTTAACAAAATAATATCTGAATTATATTGAGATATAACATGCATACAATAAAAGCTACCTTTTAAAAATATATAGTAGATGATTTTTGATAAGTGCAAATTGAGTTGCTTCTCAGCTTTTTTCATCACTTGTTTAAGATTCAGTTTTTTAAGTTTCTTGATTCTCAGAACTATTATCTCTTCTACTTTTTTCTTTCCGTGCTTATAAGCTTGTCTTAAGTTACTACTGCTTTAGTAGGATTTTAGCAGGAAATGGATGATATGATATCATATAGGATTTTTTAAACTACAATTATATCTTATTTCAACTAAAGCTCAACAATTGGATAAAAGTCTTTGTAGGGAAAATACCCCCAAATAATAATAGTTGTCAAGTGCATATTATGTTCTGGGCAGTGTGCTAAGTATGTTAGCATTCATTTAGCTTATTTGATTCCCACAATGGCCTTATGGGGAAGGTACTGAAATGATCAAATTGTTATTAGCATGACTTTGGTTTCATGACTAAAGAACCAGATGAAGGTGTAGGGGATATGTAGCATTTAACTAAAAGACTTATGCCCTGTCAGACGAGATGGCTGCAAATAAAAAAAAAAAAATTAAGCAGAATTTAAGACAGTAAAGAGATTATTGCAAGAAGGTAGACCCAAACAGTATAGGTGAGCATAGATGAAATAATGGTGTACCTTGCCCCAAGAAGATATTGGTAAAAACCAATTCTACTTGGAGAGTTAAAAATATAAAGCCTTTATTATTGCAACCATACAAATGAATCCATGTTTCTGTCACTGGATAGGGAGGACATTCCTGGAGGTACAAAGCTCCTGGGTTTTTCCCCCTGGTCTTGGATCTCTAGTCAGTAAGCCCCACTTACTTGCTTGAGACGGTAACAGCGGTTCTCTTGAGATAGTTACTGCAATTTGCCTGAGTCGCTTACTTATGCAGCTAAGAATCTTTTAACTCCAGGAAAGATTAACGTTGAGTTTAGTGCAGATGAAGTAAATAAAATCCATAGTACTGTATTACTGACAGATTAGGTTTTTAAAAAGTTGAAATGCTCTTTGTGAGTTCTTTGTAGTATTTAAGATAACTTAAAATTCGCTCACTGTAAGTTTCATTTAGTGAATTTACAAGAATTAAAATAGAATTTAAGGTGTTTAAGTTGTAAATGGTACTGATTGAAGGAGTTTGGTTAGTTTACCTTCAGTTGATCAGACATTAATTATAGGCTGTTTTAAAAGTGATTGTTGAAAGTTTCTCTGTTTAGATATAGAATTATAAGAATTTTAAGCTCAATTCAAGGACTAAGAAAAACTAGGGTTTTGAATATGTATCTTAAATAAATTAACTATTAATTAAAATTTCAAATAGCAAAAAATAGTTCTTCCTGAACCTGAGAAGTTGCGTGTTATATATATATATATATATATATATATATATATATACCCTCACATTGACCCAGAAGAGAAAACTGAAACTCAGAGAAGTTAAATAATTTGCTTTAAAATTGGAGAACCTGCTGGATGGCACATTTGCTTACCCCCAAAGCCAATGTGCTTGACCACTGAAATAATGGCATACCATCTCAAAATATAGTTCCTGGATATATGAATGTACTTCAAAAATCCCTTTTGAGTTGGGTGCAATTTAGTCTATCACTGCAACTTAGTAAATCTCACTTGGGAAAAAGAAAAATACAAGCAGCCCCAGTGGGTGACTTTGTGTGTGTTTTGCTTATGTTGAACATTAGTTTACTCCTTAGGGGTAACCTTTAACCATAGGTAGTTCTTGTTGGAAATTAGCTTATTATTGAAATTAGCAGTAACATATGTAAAGTATAATGATAGGACATGGGGAACGTGACCTAACTAAAAATCAATGCAGGTTAATGCAAGAGGGGGCAGAAGAACAATTAGAATGTTCATTAACTGTTTCTATTTATGTCTCTTCCTCCAAACCTTAATATTTAAGTAAAAGCCTCTTCTTTGATTATAACAGCAATAAATGAAAGTGTGTTTGCAATTCCCAACTAGGTTTAAATTTGTGAGTCTTGAATGTTACACCAGGGAGTCTGAGTCAACAGCCCCTTTTATGGATTAAAAACACTATAAGAGAACCTGGTTAGGAAAAGAGGATGGCTTTCAATTCTTTCAGATCTAAATAACAGGACTAGCACCCCCCCGCCCCGCCCCGCCCCGCCGCCTTAAATAAAAAGTTGTGTGATGTTAGTCAAGGTGTTAACCTCTTGCATTCAGTATGTGTGAAATAGGGATAATAGTGCCTATCCTTAAGAACCACAAGGACTGGAGATGATCTGGTAGATCATTTAATACAGGACCTGCAAACAAGAAATAGCATACATGATAGCTATTATCATTATCATTGTCTTCAAGAATGAAGACGTTAACTGAGGCAATTAACTTGACAACCAGAAGAAAATACAAAACTAAAACAATTCATTACATGCATTCATTTACACACTATGAAAAGTATATATCTGTTTGTGTAATTGTTATTATTGATCAGAGAAAAAGAAATCTGTCAGATTCATTAACATTCAAAAGGAGCAAATACGCATATGGGTGAGGGTGTAGAGTCTGATAAATCTATGAGTGCAGACCTTTGTTCATTCAATTGTAACTGACCACATGCTATGTTCCAGACACTTTACTAAGTACTTTGAATATAAAAACAACAAGACACAAGTACTACTCTTTAATTACTGACCTGGGGCAATTTATAATTCAGTGGCAAATATAGGGATATTAATAAATACATCAGATACGATGTGGTAGATGAATGATGAAAGTGGTGTGGAGCGGTTCCTTGGAAGAACTGAAACCTGCACTGAGTCAGAAAGAATGAAAAGGAAGAGATTGAGCAGAGATGGGTGGAAAGGGTTTTCCAGGTTCAGCAAGAGCAAAGAAAATGCACAGAGGAAGAAAAAGCCCAGTACAGAAGCTTCGAGCAATTTGTGTTGCTGAAAAGTAGGGCAGAAAGCTGGGAAGGGTGAAAAATGCTGATGGTGGTGATGTCTGCTTTTTAAAGAAGCATAAATTTTATCTTAGAAATATTGGGGAGTTTGGAAAAAATAGTAGTTATTCATTCAGGAGTCTCTTCTGTAAAAAATACATATTTGTACAAGCACATTTATTATAGCATTCTCTGTAACAGCAAGAGACTGAAAACAACCTACCTATTGGCTAGAAATAATTAAATACAACATGGGACATTCAGACTATTAAATGCGAGGCAGCCATAAAAGAACAACGTACCTTTAGAAGGAATAAAATGGATGGTCACCAAGCTATATGTTAAACGAAAAAAAATAGATGAAAGTATAACTTGTATGGCATGAGCCATTGGTGTAAGAAAACAATAACACCACCAGATCCTCTCTCTCCAGGTCGCTTATCTTTGTTTCTCTGTGTGTGTCACTCCATGCATCCTTTCTCTTCTGACTGGCTGCATCAGCTTCTCCGCTGATCAGGACGAGATGCCTGGCCACCAAATTTACCAATTTTTATGTCTTACATCTCCAGGCATAGAGAGAGGTCGATTAGACACTTTGAGCCGGAGTCCAAAACTATAGGAGAGAACTCTCAATACGAACTAATTAGCTGTGGCCTGAGTGAGATACCGAAGAAGAAAATGGCAGCTCCTGAGGGTCAGGTTGGTGGGTGGGGTCGGGGGGCTTTATTTATGGAGTTGGAGGAAGGGCGATTTTTAGGAGAAAGAGAGATGGAGTGTTGGACAGAAAAGGGAAAAATATTACAGAGACTTTTTTTTTTATTACTGTATATACTTCTATCCTTTGACATTTTGGGAAGGCATGCACTATTTTATAATATTTTTAAATGGAAAAAATCAAGGTGAAAAAGGAACTTGTTGGATCTGTGAAGGGCTTCACTGTTAAGTCTGTATGGAGAAAGGATTTGAGGAAGACCTAAGTGATGGAAGGCGACGAGTGAACTGTTTTCTTTCAGCTTGAGAGAGATGAGGAGGGCTGACATTAGGGCGGTGGTGGCAGAGATGAGAGAAGAGGGAATTCTGAGACATATTCAGGAGGTAGAACTGACAGGTCAGGGTGATTTATATAGACAGGAGGTAAGAGAGAGCTGGAAGCCAAGGATGACACCAAAGTGACACCAAGGTTCTGGCTGAGATAATTGTGTAGATGACGGTGGAGAAAAGAAGGGAACAGTTTTATGAAGAATTCTTTTTTTTTTTTTGGACATGTTGAGGCTGAGATATCTGAGACATTGTTAAGCATGTGAGTCGGTGCCCAGATGGTGACTAGGGGAGTAGGGACTCTGGATTGGGAGCTGGAGTATAATAATGTACATTTAGTGGTACCTGGAATTCAGAACATGCTCATGTACCGGAACTGAGGGTACATGACTCCCAGAACCATTGAGATGAGGGGCTGCTGGTAAGAGGTGGTAAATCAGAAATCACTTCACCACCACCTCCTCCTCCTCCTCCTCCTCCTCCTCCTCCTCCTCCTCCTCCTCCTCCTCCTCCTCCTTCTTTTCATATATAAATAGACTTTCTTTTTCATATATAAATAGAATATGATAGGAACAAAAGCTCAATACTCTGTTTCTTTAGTCATTATAGTTAATAGCTAAAACTAATCAGCTCAGCACCATCCCAAGTCTAAGAGTTCTTTTGTGTATAAGCAGTCCAAAGCTAGAACACTGCCATCAGGCTGCCAACCTGGGCCTCGTGAGCCATCACACAGGTACTAGCCCTGGTGGTTAATTGATCGGTTAGTTTTTGACAATATGATAAGCATCTGTAAAACTACTCCCTAAAACGAAACACGAAGATCTTGACAATAGCTTCATATAACCACATTATTTTCCCTCATCTCATCCTCTCGCCTCCCTTCTTGAATCTCAGGTTATCATTCTAAAACTTTCCTTTTTATATAGTTTTATTGCATCTATGTTTAAACTGTTACGTCTGCTAGTTTTTGCTCCTAGTACCTTGCTTCCTGGTGTACATTATAATTTTTTGCTTTGAAATGCTTATTTTCCTTAGAAAATTGTGAGAATTCTTCGAAGGCTAAAATGAAAGTACGACTCTCCAGAGACTACATGTGTAAAATTAAGATGCAAAAATCAATAACCTTTATATAAACAAACAAAACAAATGAGAAAATAGGATCATCAGATTGCCAGTAGAGCCTAACAGGAGAAAATTTAACCATTTATGATAGGAACAATAAATAAGAACAGAGAAACATTGAGAGGTAAACTTAGGAACCGTCCAGGCTCTGTAGAAAGAAACATTTTAAACACTTTTGAGGGAAAATAATAAAGAGTTTAACAACAACAAAAGCACATTATAT
This sequence comes from Eonycteris spelaea, assembly GCA_003508835.1. Taxonomy (NCBI): domain Eukaryota; kingdom Metazoa; phylum Chordata; class Mammalia; order Chiroptera; family Pteropodidae; genus Eonycteris; species Eonycteris spelaea. Next base: position 5,389,432 of record PUFA01000043.1, on the reverse strand, counting down.
GCTGAGTATGAAGATTTAGTGTCATAAAGGTGGCATCTCAAATCAGTGAGGAAAAGCTGACTTGTTTAATAAATAGTGCCAAGATAACTGGGTAGGCATTTGGGAAAAAAATGTTAAGTCATCTCCATGCTTCAAATTTTGCTCCAAAATAAATATAATAAAGATGAAAGATTTAAATGTAACAAGTGAAATTAGAAAATTACTATGAGAAGCAAATGGGTTTTTTCCCTCAGAATGAGAAGTATTCTAAATATGATGTGAAAGTCTGACACTGATGAAAACATAAAAATTAGGATAAAATTTTCTGCCTAGCAAAATTATTTCGAGTAAAGTAAAAAGACAAATGACAATGTGGGAAAAATTGCAACCCTTACAAGAGTCAAGTGCTAACTTCCTGCATTAAAAAAAAAAACAAACAAAAAACTCCTAAAAATAAAATTTAAACAGAGTACTAACATAACCAAAAGGAAAATGAACAAAAAGATTTAAACGTGGTTCGCAGATAAGGAAATAAATATGGATGGCATCTGAGTTTAAGAATGGGTGATCAACTGTATTTCTAATAAGAAACGTTAAAAACAAAATCACAACAACATTTTTTACTTATTATATAGACAAAAGTTAGAAAATTTAGATAGTGTTAGCAAGAGTGGGTTAAATAGGTAAGTCATGCATTACTGGTGAGATTGTAAAGTTATATAACATATTTGGGTGGCAACTTGGCAATATTTATCAAATTCGGAATTACCTCACTTTTTGACTCAGAAATTCCAACTCTAAAATTTTATCCCACAGGTAAACCCACACATGCATGTACACTTCTATTCACTGTACCCTTATTAATAATAGCAAAATATTGGAAAGAACCTAAGTGCCCATCAAGAGAGAACTATTTAAATAACATTATTGTACATGCATAAAAGGAATCCTTATGCAGCTGTGAAAAAGGAAAATATGTATCGCTATAGAGAAATCTTCAAGATAAGTAAGAAAAGCAAAATGTAGAGTAGTATTTAGATTATGATTCACTTGTTTGAAAAAGAATGAATATTTGCTTATATGTGCTTATGTCTCCGGAAGAGGAAATACAGAATATCTGTGGGGACAAAAAATAAATAAATAAATAAGACAAGGAAACTATGAGTCTGAGAGACAAGGCTATGGAGGGTGGATTCTTACTCAATTCCTTTTGAAACTTCATTTGACTGTGACTGTGTGACTATATTACTTATCCTAAAAACATGCTGTTTAAATTTGCTTTAAAAAGTCCATTGTGGATTTGAAAGAGCTCAAAATATTTTCTAAAGTGACCAAAAAGAAAAAAAAAAAAAGGAAAAGAAGATTCTGACCGCCATTACTGTGTTGATTTTTTGAGAAGGGGTAAGATGGGATAAATGGCCCATCTCAAGTCTACAATTAAAGATGGATTCCTCTGGTGACTGAAATCTGATATCAAAGGATATCAGATTCTACAGCTATCATCTGGCGACATGGGTTCCAAACCAGAGACAAAATTAACCCTCGAGGAAAGTTCTAGAGAGAGTTGCTGTAGTGGTGAAAGCAAAGCGCTGTGCAGGTAAGCACGGGAGAAAATAATTTCCTTGAGAACTCTGGTTTCCTAAATTGACTAACTCAACCCCTAACCCTCAGTGTTGTTGTCAATTTGACCTCTTACTTATCTTGCCATTTTGTTGCTAAAAAATCATCTTAAGTACTTTAGGAAAGCGTTGAGTCGTTAAAAGTTATCTTTATAGGAAGAACTTCAGAGCTGAGCTTAAGCGCTATGTTTTCCCATTGCGATCATTTTCAGAGACAGCACCCGAGGACCTGTGTCTCCTGTGTTCCACCCTTGGGCTGACCCTCCCAAATGGTAGCTGGGCCAGGCTTGTGACTCACTCTGAACTATAAAACTTGGCAGAAGTGACAGCGTGAGGGCTCCGGGCCTAAGCCTTCAGGATGCTTGGCAGATGCCTTTTTGACACTTTTGGGACCCTGGAGTCATGTAAGATGTTAAACTATCCTGCTGGAGAGATTGCAGTACAGGTTACCTGGAGCAAAGTGCGAAAGGCTACATGGAAGAGAGAGACCCAACAGTCTCAGCATCCCAGGTGAATCTGCAATGACTCTGGCCCCAGCTGCATGAGAGAGACCAGAAGAGCTGCTCAGCTGAACAGTCCACCCCACAGTACTATGAAAGATGAAAAAACGGTTGTTTTAAGCCTTGAAGCTTGGGGATGGTTGTCATAGCATGATAGATGATTAAAACACCAGTTTTCACAGAAATGTAACCAGAACTGAGAAAGCACTCTCTTATGTAGGCATTTGCTGGCTGGGCCATGGGACGTTGCAAAAGCCCCTTTCTTTCTACAGCCCCCCAAATGGGGCAAGCTAATAAATGTGAAGATGTGGGGGCAAACAGCCAATTCTGCCATGGTTTTAAAGGGAAGGGAAAGGAAACGCTAAGTGGGACATGGAATCTGCATGTTGAGAAAACTAAATGAGAATAATGAAAAAGCCCAATGCGCAAGAGAACAGATTGGAGGAGGGGGTTGATTCTGGCTCATTTCTGTCACTTATTGGCTGTGTGACCATAGAAAAGGTTTAATGTCTCTGAGCTTTATTTTCCCCTTCTGTAAAATGGCCAATTGTACATCGTCACTGGGTTTATTGTTAAGACTAAATAAGATGATGTACAGAAATTGTAAGCATTGGCCCTGGCACATAATTGGAACTTAACAACAAAAACAACAACAACAAACCAATAAGCTACTATTTTATACATTGAGGGGGAAAAAAGCAAGTAATAAAAGAATATGCATTTATGCAATAGTGTTACATGCATATAACAAAACCATGAATTGCTTATGTGTACATTTTATGTAGTGAAAGGGCAAAAGCATGCATGGAAAGGATACATAGTGACCAGACCTCTGTGAAGAGAAAAGGGCAGGAAAGGATAATGATATTCTAGCTTTGTCCTATAGCTCTCCTATGTTTTGTTTCTTAAATCAAAAAGAAATTTGCAGTAAATAAGACAAAATGTTAACATCTATTAAATGAGTAAGTAGTTATGTGGGCGTTATATAATACTCTGTAATTTATATATTTGAAATATATGATTAAAATCTTAAAAACTTGAAAACAATCTATATAATCATCTTTAATGGTTGTGTCATACCCTTTTACATATATATTTATATATGTATATGTATATATAAAGAGAATTAGTTTAAAGAATTGGCTCACCCAATTATGGAAGCCAGCAAGTCCAAAATTTACGAGGTGGACCAACAGTTCGGAGACCCAGGAAGAATCTGTGTTGCAGTTCAAGTTGTCTGCTGAGGAAATTTTTCTTACTTGGAGGAGGCTTGTCTTGTTCTGTACAGGCCTTAACTGACTGCATGAAGTCCACTCACATTATGAAGGGCAATCCACTGTACTCAAATCCACCCATTTAAATGTCAATCTCATTCAAAAACATTCTCACAGAAACATCCAGAATAATGTTTGACCGAATAACTGGGCAATGTGACTCAGCCAAGTTGACATATAAAGTTAACCAGCATAATAGTTGAAGAAGTGGAGGCTCAAAGAGGTTCAGTGACTTGCACCAAGTTCCAACTCACATGACCACTGTACTATTAAAGTATGTGAAAAATGCTCTCCCACGAGGGGTTTACAGGAGATGATTACTAAGAAGAGAGGAGCCCACGGAGGAAGGAGCATGACCTCGGAGTCAGGAAGCCGGGGTTCCACTCCTGGTTTGCCACATACCCACTGTGTGGCTGTAGGGAAGGCACCTCATCTCTCTGAGCTGCTGTTTCCTAACCTTCCCTCTGAGTATACTCATATCTGCCCTCTATGCCTCAGCAAATTACAGCGATTAAATGAAGTCACCTTAACAGAGTGCCTGCCACTTCTAACTCAGTAATTGCTAAGCAATATATACTTTCTAAGATACTTTACAAGCAATAAATACAGTAATTTACAATGTAATAGGCATATGTCACTTCTAAGATTCTGTCTTGAGAAAGGTCTGCAGATACTTGAAGAGTAAGTGGATTGGCCCTGAGGTAAGCCAACCATCATCTATATGGTTATATACATGGATTTCTTTTCTCTCAGAACTGACTTCGCCTCTAAACTCCAGATTCACCTATCCAACTGTCTATTTGACATCTCCACTTGCATGTCTCAGAAACATAACACCTAATAGGAGTCCCTGATTTTCCCTGTACTCTTAATTCCCAAAACTATTATTCCTGCACAGATTCCCCATCTCAGGAGATGGCACCAGCCAGATGCTCACCTAGAAGTCTAGAAGTCATTCTTGATTTTTACTTTGCCTCAAGTCCACATCTGACCCAAAGCAGACTTTGTCACTTCCATTTCCAAAACATAACTCAAGTTCACCCACATGTCTCCATCTTGCCTGCCACCATCTTAATCCACACTACCATTATTGTTGGATTCGACAGCTGGCACAGTGAGCAAATGGTCCCCCACATCCCGTTGACTCTGCTTCCATAAAGAGTAACTTTCTTAAATGTAAATTGAAACATAGCATTCACTTGCTTAAAATTCTTCAGTGGAACTTCATTACCCTTGGAGCGAACCCCAAGAAACTGCATGATTTGCTTCTGGCCTATAGATCCAACCGTATTTCAAGACATCTTACTCACTAAGCTCCAGGCACACTGTCTTCTGTTTCCTCTCTATTCTTCAAACTGACCAGGCCTTTCTTTGACCCAAGACCTTTGCACATGCTCTTCCTGCTGCCTGGAACTCTCCCACACATCACATGGCTGGCTCCTATCAGCAGCCTTATCACAACTCAAAAGTAATCTCTCAGAGAGGCCTTTCCAGCCACTCCATTGAAAGTCATCCCCTCATCCAAGCCACCTTTCCCAACACACAAGCTCAGCTACTTGGCTGTTTACTGTACAACACTTATCACGATTGGCAACATTTTAAAGTCACTTGTCTATTTATTTGTATTCTGTCTTTCTCACTAGAATAACATTTGATAAGAGTAGGGATTACCTCCACCTTGTTCACTGTTATAGCCTCAGGGCCGAGCAAAGTAGTTGGTGCTCATAAATACTTAATTAATAAAATAAATGGAGGACTTAAAAGTAAAGTCAAATCGTACTCCTCAATCACAAGCTTGGGATCAATGTTTCTCTAACTCAACCATTTGTGAGCCTCAATCGTTGACTCGTTTGATTTTGTGTGACTTACATCTCTTTCCCGGATGTGTGGGATGGGTATAATCGACTTTTATAGATGTGCTTCTGACCAGTTATTTGTGGGCTTATTACAGTTTTCCTGACTCCTAGCTCTTTTTAAATACACGTGGGCAGCTTCCTCTATAAAAGAATTTTCTATTATAAATCTTTTTTTTTTTGTAAATGGAATGATTCATTCCCTAATTTCTTCTGGGTTCACTTAAAAGACAGATATACCTGACTCGCATAAATGTGTATTAAAAAAACTTTGAAATTAATTTGACCTTGACTATGTGGTGACAACCCGCAGCGGTGCCTTAGGCGCTATGTTCCTGCCTTGTTTAGCAGGACTCAGCAGGATTTTATCATCCAGTCCTCAATACACATGATTAGCCCAACCCAAAAATGACATTAGGTTTGTTACTCAGAGATGGATCTCTCTGCTAACTGAAATGCCACAAAAAGCAAAGAGGTTTTGACACAACGGAAAAATATCTGTGATAATATGAGAAGCCTTATTGATCATTTATAGTCATTGTCATCCCACTCATTCTGGAAACTCTCAGTGAATCCGCTAACCCACCCCAGTATGCCTGAGCCTCTGCTAGCCTCAAATGCTAGGTGTCTGTCAGCTTGTCGCCACTGCTGCTTTTGTGAGGCCCCGCCCTCCATTCTGCTTATATTCAGCTTCATCTTTCTCCCTCCACACTCTGGGCTCTTGCTCTGACTCTCTAACCAGGGTTGACGCAGGCTCTCCACTCAGCCTTTTGGACCTTACTGAGCTGGTTTCTCTCATTTCATGTGTCTGCATCCCCCACAGAGGAATAAGTAGTGCGTGCCCCGGCTTGTACCATGTATGCCACTCCTGCACACTTTGGCTGCCCAGCTGGGGCCCCTGTGGACAGGCTACTCCCCGCTCACTCCACGGAGTTGAAGAAGACTTTATCGGAGTCCTTCTTCATGTGGGGAAAGAACAAAAATAACGTACCATTCCTTAATGCTTTAAAATTGTTCAAAAAAGAAAGCAAATCTTAATGTTGGGGAGCAAAATTTCTTAACTATCCTGTGCATGTCTCAGACCCATCAAATCTCCTCCAGCTGTTGCAGGCTCCTCTCCTGGAAGGAGGGAGAAATCTCAACATCAATGGCACCAAATGCCTGATGAGCATCCAAACTGCTCCACTCACCCCAAATTGACTCCTTTGTTCAACAGACACCAGCAAGGTTCCAGGCACTGTGCTGGTGACAGCCATGTTAAGATACAGTTTCTACCCTCAAGGAGCTCACAGTCTAATGAGGGACAAATACAACAAAGCAAACAATTCCCTCACAATGATAGTTATTACGAGAGTGATCGGACCACAGTTGTTGGAACAAGTGATGGGAACCTAAACCAGGTGGTGATATTGAAAGTGATGGATGGGACAGAGCCCAGAAAACAGCCTGCAAGTAGAAATGGAAGGACTGTTGATGGTTTTACACGAGCAAACAGCAGGTGGAGGGGCAGAGGGTTACATCTCTCGTTTGACTTTTGTAAATTACGTTATCTCCCAGGACACATTGTTGTGCGACATTGTTTTGTTTTGGTGGGGTTTTTCTTTTTTCTTTTTGAAAGTCTCAAACTTAAGGGTAAGTTGCAAATATAGAACAAAGAACTTTCCCCCTAAACCGCTTGAATTAGTTGCTAAATGATATCCTGTCAACCCTGAACTCTAGTAATTTCCTACATGCAGGAAGCGAGGATATTTTCCTGTTAAATCGGAATTTAACCACCAAAATCAGGAAAGTAACATTGGTGCATTATCACCATCCAGCCCTCAGAGCTCGTTTAAGTTTTTCCAATTTTCCCATATGTCACTTAGAGCAAAAAAGACATAGTCCAAGATCACATTGCATTTCATTTTCATGTCTCTTGAGTCTCCTTCAGTCTGCAGCAGTTTCATTGGTTTTTCTTGTCTTTATGACTCTGACAATTTGGAGATTTTAGACCAGTAATTTATGTCTTTTGATGGGCTCTTGCTGTTGGAGAAAGAAGTTAGTTCTTCGTAATTAGATTCAGGTCATGAGCTTTGACGAACATCACAGAAGTCGATGTGCTCCTCTCGTTTCACGTGACTGGGTATTATATCATTTCGATTTATTCCATTATGATCACTTGATTAAAGTATTGTCTACAGTCTTCTCCACTGTAAGTTACATTTTCTTGTCTTTATAATTAAAAAATATTTTGTAAAGAGGTAATTTGAGACGATATAAATAACCATTTCTTATCAGACCTTTATCCATTTCTTCATACCTTTCTGGATCCATGGTTTCCTATATTATTCATTAGGTGATAATCTATTATTCTTATTATGTATTCGATGCTCAAATTTATCACATATGGCCAGTTGGAACCCCTACAAGCTAGTGTTAACATCCCCATCATTTTTACTGATGCAAAGAAACTCAGCTTGCACTCTCCCTGTCCCAGCTACAGAATTAGCAACTTCTCCCAGGAGCCTGGGTCTGTTTAGTGAAGCATGGTAATTGGAAGCCAAGAGAAGGTAGTAGGCATTCTCGCTGCTATTGGGGCTTTGCTAATATCCTAAGATATTAATAGAGAGAGCTAGGGAACACACACACACACGTACGCGCATACACACACATCTGTTTTTGTTTCTACATCTATCTATAACTCTAAGCCAGAGCCACAGGGCCCATTCTAATTTTCTCTCTTTGTATATCGGTGACTCCTTTCTCCAACAATAAGTACCTGGCTTCTATTATCTTTGATATATTTATTATTTGATCAATCTCTTTCTAGGTAACCAATACCTGTAGTTAGGACCGCCCCTCCCCACTGTTCATGGATGCCTTCTTCACTCTCTCAGGTTCAGACACCCTGAACCCCACTCCCTACCCCTACTAGGAGAATCTCTTGATCCTACTCAGGCTCTGTTACTTGGTACTGGGCTACCTTCCCACATGTATGGCCCTCCTGACAGCTCCCTCCCCCTATCTTGCCTTTCAGCTCCAGGAAAGAGAAGGGGAGGATGGGACAGGTAAATGCATAGAGAAGAAGGAAAGAGGAAAGAAGGAAAGAAGGAAAGGGAAGGGAAGAGGAAAAGAAAGTACAGAGGTCATTGTTTGAATGCTTACAGTGACCTTGTTTGTAGTTGAAGCTAGCATTATTCTCCTTTCAAAGATGAGAATATTGGTGTAGAATAAGTAGTGTCTTGTTTGGGGTCTCATGTCCAAAGGAGTGTAGAGCTGAGAGTCATTCCTAGGTCTTCTGAGTCCAGTTCTAGGACAACAACACCACACAGCCTAGATAGAGATTCCAAGAAATGAAAAATTAAAATGCATCTGCAAGAAATGTAATTGTAATGATAAAAATGTGCCTTGGCTACTAATTCACAGGAGATCCTGATGGTCCCTGGGTGGTCACCAGGGTGGAGACATCCTCCCTGCAGCTCTTCGTCACCACCACCATCAAAGATTTCCTCATCTGAGAGGAAAGGGGTTGAGCCCTCTCTCTTCTCAGCAGAGGACAGCTTTTTAAAAGATTACCCCAGCAAGGGCCACCATTCAAGGTCTTTTCCAGAATGTCCTGGGTAAGAGTTTGAGCTCTAGGAGTCTAAGAACAGCACTATTCAAAGGATGGTGGTGGCCACAAGACCTTCTGGGACTTGTGAGGAATTCTGACTCGTGGTCCCACCTAAACCAACTGAAGCAGCATTTTCTGAATGGAGCCCAGGCTTCCAGGGAGTCCATATGCTCACCTACTCTAGAGCTCTGGTCTGGGGCCTGAGGTCCTACGTTTCTCCAAGCTGCCACGAGATGCCAGTATTCCTGCTCCTGGGAGCACCATTTGAGTGGGTAATTCAAGAACTACCCAGTTAGAGTCTGTGCTTTAGTCAGATCCAACAAGGTTCAGGTGTTCATTAAGGTGGGAGAAGCACTTCTGTAGGGCTTTCTCTTCTGAGCTGCACCACAACACTAAGGCAAGTCAGAGAACAAAATGCCCTTTGAGTTGCTTTGCTATTGACTACAGTGAAATTAAATCAGTACATAAATATCTTTTCCATGTTGAGCAAGTGTCATAAATTAATTTGGGGTTAAAATTTTAGGACTGTCATGCCAAATTGGGACCTTTGCACTTGCTATTCTCTCTGCCTGGAATGATTTTTCCCTCCCTTTTTTTCCTGGATAACCATACAACCTTGACTCAACATGTCACTTTCTCAGGAATGTATTCACTGACTGTCAACTAGGCCAAGTCCCAGCGGTATATGCTTTCTTAGCACCATGAGTTGTAATTTTACATGAATCCAATTTTGCGTCTTCTGTGAGCTGTGCAGGAGCAGGCACCATGTCTCATTTTATTCACTTTTATATGTTTATCACCTAGCACAATGCTAGCCAGCACTGGCCAGCACTAGGTTCTCAAAAAATATCTGTAGTCCAGGGCATAGTAGAAGCCTCTAAGATAGATCCTAACAACCGGTTCCTTCTGATATTCACATTTATGTTAAATCTCTTCTCTTTGTATGTAGGCTGGCTCTTGTGACTCTCTTCTCAGGAATAGAGTGTAACAAAAGTAATGAACTATTACCTTTACCTTCAAGACTAGGTTACAAATAGACTTCAAAAAGACTATGACTTCGTCTTGCATACATTCTCTCATTGTATTGCTTTTGATTCTGAAGGGAGCCGTATTATGAGCTGCCCTGTACAGAGGCCCTCGTGGCAAGGAACTGATATCCAGTGAGTAGTCATTGAGGACCTAAGGCCTGCCAATGACATGTGAGTGGGCTTCAGTGTAGATCATCCCTCACTTGAGACTTCAGACGAGACTGCAGTTCTGGCCAACACTTTCATAGTAACCTTGGAGAGACCCGGAGTCAGAGGCACCCAGCTACTGTGTACCCAGATTCCTGACCCATGATAAGATCATATATTGTTTATTGTTTGAAGCACTGTGTTTGGGGTGATTTGTTACACAAAAGTAGATGACTAGCAAAAGGTAAATTATTGAATATTACGCATTAGATAGCTCACATACACTCGCTAAAACCCTTCACCTAAAGATAATGTGTCATTCCTGCTTTACAGATGAAGGTATAGATGATCCGAGAGACTAAGTAACTTGCCCTAGTCAATGGCACAAGTAGGATTTGAATTTATATCTATTTAGCTTCAAAGCTGGGTTGTTTTTAACAAGACATTCTACCTCAAAACTTAAAACAGAGTTTTCATTTTTCATAGTTTTTACCGAAGCAGAAGAGAAGGAAAATGTCCCAGTTCTTTACATTTGCACGGTATGAATCATATCCAACTTTTCTAAGTAGTTTTAGTTCGCCCTTTCATGAATCTTTCACAAAGATACTACAGACTGAATTTTGATTTTTTTTCTGACTCCTACCACCACCCACTTAGGGTCCATTCTCTTCATTTCTCCAGCCTCATCTGGGGCTGGACCACAGTCATCTCTCAGACCCACAACCCGTGACTCACACTACAGAGAATGTGATCCTTTGATGAATGCTATAAAAATTGGGAGAATGGAAGAAAGAATGAGTCATGTACCACACATTTGATTTTTTTTTTTTTTGCTTTGTTTGATTAAAGTTCCTTGAAAACCAGCAGTTATAGGCTTAGAGAGTTGGCCAGAAGAGAGAAACAGTGAAAACAAAGTAAGGCAAGACTCAAGTAATAATCCCTTTGAAATTCCACAGTAGAAATGATATCTACAGAGAGCAAGGATTGCAGAGTCTCCTGCCTATGTATCAATACATATGACAGAGACTTCTGTCAATCTCTTTGCCTACAGGTCCACTAACAGAGAGAACTCTCCCTCGCCCCCAGGGTTGTGAGAAACGGGAAATCTGCTGATCTGAAGCAGCAGGCACGTGTGTGACAATTATTTGATACCTCATGTTAATCTTTAAAATTCATACAAAAATGCCCATTATATTACATGACAAATGTGTATTTGTTCAATACAAAAAGATAATGTCTTCGCAGATTTTCAAGTATAATTTATGTTCAAAGAAATTCTCCATTTCCTGTGGCTTTACACAACCCCCTCACCACTACCTCCCCACCCCACACACCCACACTCTATATACATATGTGTAGAAGGAATTAAGACTATTCATTTTTCTGCAGCTTAGGTTGCTTCAGAAAAAAATCACTTTGTCAATAAAAAAACAGACTTTTAGGGACTCCCTAAACAAAACTAAAACAAAACCCACTAAACTGTGTCTACTAGTTAAATTACCTAAAATGGAAAATCAATTATCAAGCTTCTGACTAAAGGCCAGATTCGGAGTACAAGGATTGTCCTAGAAGGTTTGTTTTTTCCTTTTTTCTCTCTACCCCGGCAGATACTCTGCTATTTAATACCCTCTTGGCACTTAGTTTATTTTCCTCCCTTGATTGCTTCTGAATACTGTAATCCTCTTTTCTGGTTACTGTCCTTTTTACTACAGGTAAATCAACTGTATCCAATAGTGGGACAGATGCCACATGAAAGAAGAAAGCAACAATTGCTTTATCTGAGGCTGTCACTCACCTTTGGGGTTGGGAGGCAGACATTTGTAAGAGTTGAAGGGCTCAAATGCTTCTAGGAAACAGATGGGAAACAAATGAAGCTTTGAAGGGTTTGCGGATTCCCATTTTTTTGAGTTCTGTCTGCCTGGGAGGAGGTGGACAGAGAAATGTAGAGGAATAATGGGGGTATGGGTGGGGAAAGTTTTGCAAATTTCACATTCTTCTTTGGATATGGACTGAAGGGAAGGATGTAAAGAGGAGGCATTTGTTTTTTGCTTTATTCTCTGACCCTTTAGTAAGCCACTGTAAGCCTTGGAAGATAACATTGAAATCAAGGGACCCTAATGGATAACTCTGCAATTCTAGGTCAACTCATGCAACATATACTCATGAATACCTATTAAATTGGGCTTGAATGGAATTTCACGCCAAAATAAGTGAGGAAATACAATTCCACTAAAAAAGTGGTTTGTACTTTTCTCCAGATCTAAACCCCCTGGAGTCAAGCAAATTAACACAGACCCAGAGGATGAAATCGAAGGATTCACACAATAAATAGGCCCATGGGCAACACTTCACAAGGAATTAAAAAAAAAAAGAAAAAGAAAAGTTACTCATTCACTTTTTCATTTATTCACCAAACACTTATTGAGCACTGCTGTGTACCAGGCACTTTGCTGACACCAGGAACACAGGAATGAATAGGGCACAGCTCCCGCCTCCGAGGAGCGCCCTATCCGCTGAGGGGCACGCTGTGCTCATGCCCCTGCACGCCTGGTGGAGGTGAGCCGGGGAAGCAGGAGCGGTGCACCCCCTTCCAGAGCACCCAGATGTCTACCAAAGGGAAGCCTCATGCCTTTCACCTGCTCCTTTTGAACCCAATCACTCTAATTTCCTTATGAAGTACAGCTTTCTTCCCCAAAGACTGGTAAATCAAGCCTGTTCTTGGGGAAGTAAGTCATGACCAGAGGGTCAAGACATTTATCCATTTAAACCTGAACCCTCAAGTCCAATGCAAAGATATCTGATCTATGTGCTCCAAGGTAAACATCTCCTGGTAGTCAGTCACTTTTTCAACATTTATTTAACGGTCTTGCCATGTTCATAATATGATGGGGTCAATGCTGTACCCTCGTGCTTGGAAATTTTCATTTGAGTTAGGGACATGAATAAATGTATTAAATAGTAGTTAAAACCCATTTAGACTGTATGGCAGACATGTAGAAATGGTGCATATGAAGGCAAAAGGGTCCCAGGGAAAGTAAACAGTTGGATAAAGCTTATCAGAAAAGAGTTCTGAAGAGAGATTAGCTTAGAACTGAATTTTGAAAGACGGTCTTGTGCATGGAGGCAGGCTGCAGCCAGACCTCCCTGAGACTCCATGTCTCCCTCTGGAGAGTGGATATAATGGACACAGGTTACAAGAGTTGTGGACGGGTGAACTGTGCGTGATAACATTTATCTGTTGCCTAGCATGGTGCCCAGGCATGAAGAAGGCATCAATGAATATTAGATGCCCTTCCTTGTTTTATTTTATGCCACCCACATTTGTTATTATTTAATGGTAGAAATGCTGATGAAAATAAGAAACAGCACAATTGTCACATTTTCCATATTGAACACGAATTACTTTTAACACAGAACAGAATATAGTTAAAATTAAAACAGTGTTTTATTTAGATTGTTCTAGTCTGAAGGAAGCAGTGGGTCAGTGGTAGTCACATCACAGCAGAAGTCACACAGAAATGCTACTTTAATCCCGATAAGCATACTTGTTGCTGGTTAGACCCACTTAGACTGAAATAGATGCCAGAAATGCAATGCTAAGTTCATCTGCCAGTCACTTCCCAAAAGCATGGTGAGGGCTGAGGTTTCTGTCATCCATGACGTGAGAACTGCTGTGCCCTTCCGAATACTGCAGTCATTGCTTCCTGCAGTCACAGCCCTGCTGAGAGGCACAGCCCGACCCAGGGCGGGCTTGTCTACGTTAGGAGGTGGAGACCTGGAATGCAGGACACGCTGCCTTGAGTGGTCTCCCCGGCAGTAAGTGCGCCTTTCCTCTGACTCAGAGAGAAAAAGATGAGCCTGCTGTTCTAGGGTCTGTGAGTGAAAACGTGCTCAGCCCTCAGGCTTTTTCTGCAGCACACCCTGGGCCACGTCTGCAATAAAATTCTTGACTAAGAAATGCTCTTAACTCAGAATTAAAGCTATCACTGCAAGTTGTTATCACTCTTAAGGAAAATCTGCTTCCGAGAAACACCACTAATTCCAGACCACTGAGAAAATAGAGGCCTGAGAAAGCCACATGGTGGCTCCGAGGCGCATCCCTGGTGACTAGGTTCACGTACCGTTGTTGGTTGACTTGTGCCCTTCCAGGAGACACGTTGGAGTCCTAACCCCAGTACTTCAGAACGTGACCTTATTTGAAAACGGGGGCTTTACAGAGTTGATCAAGTTACCTGAAGTTGTTAGCTTAGACCCTACTCCAGTGTGACTGGTGTCCGTATAAAAAAGGGAAATTTGGACAAAGAGAGAGACATAGAGGGAAGATGATGTGAAAGAACACAGGGAGAAGATGGCCGTCTGCCAGACACGGAGCACCGTAGGCTCCCAAACCTAGAACAGACGTTGCCCTGCTGGCACCTTCATTTGGGACTTCTGGCCTCCAGAGCTGTGAGACGGTTGATTTTTGTTGTTCTAAGCCACCCATTTGTGGTGCTTTATTATGGGAAGAAAATACATGGACAGTGGAGCATTTCCCACTACGTGAGCTGAGCGTAGGAAAGACCCTGATCAATTTCCACCAAGGCACTTACGGGGTTGCGTGAATCCTTGAAAGAGAAAAGGAATGGAGGAGCTAGCTGGCGGAGGTAGTGTGGCCCGATTTGGTGCTCTTGGACTGAACAGGGCTGTGGGCGCTCGGTTCAGCAGCAAGCACTCTTTTCGACCTCTTCGTCACGTCCATTCTGTTTTCCATTTTAACAAAGAAATTGCAATCGTGTAGGACACTTCGTTCCATAATATTTCACTTTTCAGCAACTCAGCTCATCCTCACTTCCTGAGAAAGGCAGCCACGAGGTTCCTGTGACGCTGGGCACTCTATCAGGGGCAGTGGGAAAGTGACACCAGGTGCCCGGCTTTCCCGGGCTCCTGTGGAATTTGGCTGTTTCTTATAGGTCCTATAATGGTGCTGTGGGAAAAGCAAAGGGTAATTTCCAAGTTACCTCCCTGGCTTTGGGAGGGGCACAAAGCAAACAGGAAAACTGAATTCCAGAGAAGCTGCTGCATGCTGCGGGCTATGTTGTGGTGAAATGACAAATCGTGATCTGACCGGGGGTGGGGCCGTTCATGAATGCAGGGCGAACCGCCACAGGTGGCACAGAGCAGCCGGGGGTCATGCTCGGAATCGCAGCCACGCCTCTGGGAGAGGAAAATCTGTATTGGGATTCGTCAAAGAATATGGTATCTTGTATATGTAATCAATATTCCTCTCATTTTAAAAAGTAGGTCCTTACTTTAAATTTTTTTCGATAACAAGAATAACATTGAGAGAAAAGAGAAAAGCAAAATGGAGTAGAAACAAAAATCACTCATTTCATAACCCTAATATAACGTCTCAAATATAAAAAAATAAGAAAATAAGTAAAATATATCCATGAATTTGAATTTTATTCATTTAAGTGGAAATTATAAAGAATTACATGAATATTTAGTAAAATTTACCTCAAAGAATCCGAATATTGAATGTTGTGTCAGTCTGATCTGGAAAAGCAAGCTCAGAAGGAAATACACCAAAATATTATGGGTCATTATCACTTTCTACTTGATAGTTTTTGCATTTTATAAATATTGTACAATGTTTTAAAAGTTACCATCTATTCCGAATTTGGTAAATGTTCAGTTTTATTTCCTTCTTATTTTCCTATCATCTAATTACATATTGATTTCTCTAATTCATCTGAATTTTTTTCAAGAATGCCAAGACGCTCCCCCACCTTTTAAAAAAAGTTATAAACAGATAATCATAGGATGTTAAAACTAGAAGGTTTTGGACGTCAACGCCTTAACCTGCTGTGGAGATGGAAACTTAAACTGTCTTCCTCTCTCCCGCAGCTGTGGCGTGGCTGGGAGGGCAGGAGCTCCCGAACGCCCGCCCCCTGCCACCGCCCCCCCCCCGCGCCCCCCCCCACCCCCGTGCTGCGGCCTGGCCTCAGGGCCACACACGCATGTCCAGTGAGCAACAAACTCCGGCATTGCACTGCGTGTTACTGTGCAGCAGAGTACGCCCTGCAGAAATCCAAAACCTGAGGAGAAAAATACATGTGACGTTAGTAACTATTATTTGTACTCGGTTAATTGATTTTTTTTTCTCCTGGTGTAAGTCCTCTGGGATCTGCACTCAGCATCCAAACGATGGCCTGTTCCTGGCCCCGTGCGCTGTTTCATCTTCACCCCGGCACTGGCCATAGATGGTTGCCTACACCAATAGTTTTCTAGGTGGGGCCCGAATACCCATGGGGTTCCCTGAGACCTTTTTGGGGTCAAAACAGTTTTCGCGATAATAAATCACTGTTTGCATTTTCTATTCTTGTTCTCTCATCAACTTCTAGCGCCGTTTGCCACATGTGTGAATTGAAACGGGCTGAACACAGTAGTTATGAACCCAGTCGTCTTCTGTTAAGCCAGACATAAGGAGATTTGCAGAAAGTAGAACAATGCCACTCTTCTTGCTTTTTTTGGGGGGGGGGGAGGAATATAGCTATTTTTCATAAAATATATTAACTTAGGATGTTAATATATGTTATTAACTAAGTTAACTTGGAATGGGTTTGCTATTATTATTTTTAAGTACATTATTATGTAACTATTTTTTAAAATTTCTGTTTCGATTTTCAATAACGTCATTATTAATAGGTGTAAACCACATAAACAAACGCTTTCGAAAATTTGAGAGAGTGTAAAGGAGTAATGAGACCAAAAAGCTTGAGAACTGCTGCCTCTACCCAGACCCGAGGGACTGAAGTTTTACACAGCAGTGTCCCCTTGTCATTGCTGCTGGACTGAAGGCCCTTGAGTAACTGGTCCTTGCAGGATGGAGAGTTTGGACATCCTGAGGCAGGAGTCCTGGGGACGGTCCCACCATGATTTCCTTCTGGGTTCCAGGGAGGGTAAGTAGAGGAATGTTCTGGGAGGGACAGGAAGAGGACCAAGTTAGAATGGCCTGTTTGGCTCTCGCCCCTCTGGGTCCCTGGCATTTGAGAGTCTTCGGAAGAAGAAAGGGAGGGGAAAATTGAGAATTAAGAGACGAAAACTAGAAAGAGAATGAGCTGCCTGTGTCCTTTACTCTGCTTTCAGAACTAAAATATCCTAAATCGACTGTGACTCATTTATCTTTTCCAGTGATGTCTGGTGCAGTATGACCTTACAGTGTAAGAGAAAGCCTCACAGCCCATGGAGATAGCTCCCCGAAGCATAAAATTCTTTCTTATAGAACAGAGGATGTCATTAGACTATTACAGATGAAAGATTAAAATGCAAATTCCTATGGAGAGTTTATCCTTCAATTAGGGACAGGATACGCAAGCTTGGTTGCACATTAGAATCACCTGGAGAGCTTATAAAAATCTAGATGCCCAGGCCCTGTGGGTAGGACCAGGTATGGATCGGTATGTCTTTATCTTTCTCGATGATTCCAGTGTGCAGCCAAGTTTGAGAACCACAAAATAAGGAAGGTAGAAATCAAGAACAGAAGTTATACCTTGAAATGGATAGAGACCATTATTGCTTGAAGAAAAAGGCCTTGGTGGGTCCTCTTCCTCCCTGACACTTCCTGTCCTGAGCAGCTGGGGGTTCGCTGATCCCTTCCTCCCAGCCCAGCCTTAACTCGGCTGGTCCTCAGAAGGCACAGCCCTTAGACAATGAAAGGAGAGAGAACTTTGCAGCTTTCTTTCCAGCTTTTCAAATCAACAATTTTGGTCACAGATCAGACTGCTAAATCTTTATACATCTGAAACTTAGGCTTTGACGTGCTTGTTTTTCTTCCCCTGTCTGACTCACAGGATGAGTCATATCGAACCTTGTTAATCTCCACTGGACTGAAGGAGGCAAGGGCAGAGGGAGAGGGCTTCCTTTCTTGGTGACGGTTGAGCTGAGGCTGAATTTGAGTTACCGTCTCGGCCCCCATCTCAGCACTTCACGCTGCCTCCGTGACTTAAGCAACTTTGCCCACTCTCCAGCAGAAATGATGGTGGGGGATCAATAAATCGTGCGGCCAGGGTCTGTAGATGGGGCACTCACCGAGTTCTCTCTGGCATTTCAGTGCCCTGAGGCCCTGAGACACATAACATTCCAAACGCTCAGGCTGAAGCAAGCTTTTGGGTGATGAGTGTGACCCCACGAGGTATGTGTCTTAGCCGGGCAGGATTCCACCGCAGGGATTCACCTTAAAGAGAAATGTAGCCCTCTCAGCTCTCTCCCTAGGCAGGGCGACACTCCAGATATCTAGGATTTATATTTATTCCTGTCCCCTGGAATCTGAGAGTGGGAAGGTGAAATTCTCTCCTTCCTGGCACAGCCTACCTCTCTTTCTGGCCATCAGTGGTTGCTCAAACTCTAACGACCCCTTTTCATAGACTGATAAAGAATGGAGCCCAGGACGTCAAGATGACAGATGTAAGGTCTCCTGCACCCCTAGCCCCACATGCTCAGGTCCAACATAGAAAGAAGGAATTCACAGACTGTCCACCTGTTCTTTTACCCACTATTATGTGTGACAGGCGTGGGGATTCAAGATAAGACATGCTTTTGTCCCAAGTTGCCCACAGCCTAGTGGAGGAGCAAAACCCACAAAGGGCAGTGTGGAGAAGACACAGCTGGGGGTATTCTAAGGCGCTGTGGGCACAGAATACGGAGAGAGTTAACACAGACTGTCTGAAGTTGTGCTGGGGGGTGGCGGGGCGACTCTTGGGAGATTGGGTTCATAGGTTATGAGCCAAGTGAAAAAGCTTGGGGTAGGTGGGGGAAGTCAGTAGTTATAGATGTCTGTAATGCTGACCCTCTCAACCCAAAAAGATGGAGCAGGGCCGAGTCTAAAGTTGTCCCTCTGTCCCTCTGTAATGATGGCAGGGACAAGGTACATATCCCCAAGGTGCTGTGACATGGACTCCGGAGCTTTCTCCTGCCCTTCCCCTGCTGACTGGGGCACTGTGGAAAGACGTAGGTAGAATGTCATTTGCCTAGACTCCTCCCCTCTGGGGCCAGCCGCAGCTGCTTCACCTTGGTGCCACTCTGCCTCTTTGGTCCACTCAGGAGCCCCCATCCCCACTGGCTCTATCAATTGGCTTGGGGTCACTTTGTCATTGGACGAGCCACTCAGAAAGGCTTTTATCTTTTTTCACTTTTTGCTTATCATCAAAGAAAGAGTTCTTTCTGATTTCAGGAAATGTTTATTGAGGAGATAGTATGCGCCAGATACTGCGTTGGACTGTGAAGTTTAGGAGATAAATTAGACATGGCCTTTTGTGAGCTTAAGGAAACATACCAGTTACAGACTGCAGTACGATAACAGAAATGCTGTGAGGACAGAGGTGGAGTCTGCCCTGAGAGAACCAGGGAAGGCTTCCTGGAGGAGGTGGTATGGACCCAAGCCTGAAGCTGGCCAAGTAGAGAGGGGAGAATGGCAACACCAGGTAGAGCGAACAGTATGTGCAGAAGCCACAGCATGCATGCTTGAAGCACATTGTGTTTGGG
Organism: Eonycteris spelaea; assembly: GCA_003508835.1. Classification (NCBI taxonomy): domain Eukaryota; kingdom Metazoa; phylum Chordata; class Mammalia; order Chiroptera; family Pteropodidae; genus Eonycteris; species Eonycteris spelaea. Next base: position 5,369,918 of record PUFA01000043.1, on the reverse strand, counting down.
GAAAGTGCTTACAATGTATAAAATGGCAAAAAGTTTGGTATAACCTGAAATGAGGTAAGTTAGCCTGTGGGCATATTGTGAGGGGCTATGAATGAGGTATCACTGAATTTCACTTCATCCCATTTTAAGCTATTTTTACTTTCCATCCAAGGAATACAAGTCCATAGTTTAAAGAGGAGCTTTCCCAGCCCTTCCTACCCTGGCAGCTTCCGTTCTCTAGAGACCACCACTTCAGGTCGTCCCTGCTGGTATTTACCTCCATGTCTCTATGCAGCATGCTCGCATTGCTGTTCTTGAGTTTTCAGCCTTAGGTAGCACCTTTATACTATGGAAATTGATCGTTTCAATTTCACTTCCTTGTACATCTGCACAATGTCCTGGCACAGGTATACACACGCGCACGCACACATATGTGCACATACACGTGCGCGCGCGCATTTCCGTTCTCAAAGATTTACTGAATGATGGCTATATCAATATCCAGCAATTGCATTATTATGACTATATGAACCCTCTCAGCTGGACCATTTAGTACATTGTGATTACATTTGTTTTCTTGTTCAACTGTGTTGTTCCTACAGGTAACAACTGTTCATATTATTCTTTTCTTGCCCAGTTTCCTATGTATCTATCAGAAATTTATCTCAAAACTCTTCTGCAAATATGTCTCCTTTCGTATATCCAAACATATCCACTATTGGTTTCATTTTTTTCCTTAGAGTTATCTTCCCTGCTGGACTTTTTGCTTCCTGAGAATGCTGCTCCATTACTGTCAGTATTACATTATGGATGTGTATTTTGGGGGGAGGGACATTATTCTGCCCACCACAAGGAAATTTATTCCACTTTCGGCTAGACCGAAATGTTCAAATCAACCATCTCTGCCCTCGTCCAGTCCTCGTCAACCAACAACTTCTAGAATGTGCGACTCTAAGGAGATAGCCTTGAAGCCTTGTCTGCTAAGTCACAAAACACTTCACCCCTCTTTTTAGGAGTCAGAAATCAGTGCTTCCATTTTACAGAGAGAAGACTAGAGGCCTAGAGAATATCAACATTTTGCATAAAATCTCAGAAGGTAAATTCCGGCCTTACTTCTGGGGCCGATCTCTGTCTTCCACACCTGACATCTGAAATTCTTCTCGAGTTCATCTTGGATAATGTGACAGATGAGGTAGCACATCCGCATAAAGCAGTTCCACAGGATTCCTTCTAGGAAAAAAGTGCCATCTAGGCATGTTCTCAGCACAGATAGCTATTCTCTATTTACCAGTTTCACTTTTACAATTTATTTATTTTTTTATGGGCATTTTACTCTTAAAAGAGAAAGAAAAATGTGGTCATTTTACTTTCATAGCCGTGAACATTGGAAGGCCCACCCACCCCCTCCCTATAGAGTTCTAGGCAGTGTCAGTGACGGCCCCAACACCTTCAGAATGGAGCCAGTGAAGGCTGGTTGAAACCAGTTAAGAAACAATCCTCTTTCCCTTTTCCTCAGCAAGCCAGTTATAAACACATTCAGACCGCTTGGTTTCTCTCAGTTCTGAAATTCGAGTTTAAGATTGCTACTATCAAAACTTCCCTGTTCGTGGTTGGGTCTCCAGCTTTGGCAAAATAGAAATACCACCAACGCTGTCTCCACTAACTTCATCTCATACTATAGAATAAAGTCTAAGTGTGATCTCAATGTCCATTTGTTAAACGAACAGGATATAGTAGGTCAGCTATATGTCAATTTAAAAAGTCAGAGCTCTGGGGTGGAGGGAGGAAATGACATGAGACTGATTAGAAGGAGAAAACTGGAGTAACCGGGAATTTGGGGGTACGGGAGAGGCAAGAAATGAGGTTTCTATGAAGTAACTCAGTGCATGGAATAGTCAGCCATACTCAGAATCTTGAGTATGCAAATGTTTAAGAAATAACTGTGGAAAAGATTTGAATATCTACTACCTTGTGGTATATGTGCATATCTATGTATGCCTGTGTTCTACGCAACAAAACTCTGAGGGTCAAAGCAAAATCATCAGCTAGAGCACTCTGATCCTGACTCCCACCCCCTGGTACTTAGAGTAAAAGAAGAGTAAAAGCTGATATTTTGCCTCTCACACCAGGAGCAGCTGCTGCAGTCACAGTATGATCTGCTTGGCCAACCTCTCAAGGATCAAAAACAGCCAAAGGAGTTTGCTGCAGGGAGTTGTAACTAGGTAAAATATGCCCTTAAAAGCATGGGAAGAGTGTTTTTTTTCCCCAGTTTAATCCCAGATCATCCTCTCCCAACTGTTTGCCTGGCTCTTTCCTATCCTTCTAAATAATCAAGTACTTAAGGAGAACTCCTTCTCTGCTTCAGACTAGGTCAGGCCTCCATTCTATGCTTCTTAGTACCCCGTCCTGTTCCTTTGTGCACTTCACACAATTATAATTAGATAAGTCATTGCAATTAGTCGTTACTGTTGCCTCCTTCTCACGGTTTCATGCCTATTGCTTTAATAATATACAATTATTTGGCAAATGAATGAATGGTCATTTCATATCTAAAAGTTTCTATGATACATAAAAGCAAAATTCAATTTTGAGAGATGCAGAGAGTACATTTTCCTTTTATTCTAAGGCCTGATGGCTTCCTTTGAATGTCCGTTTTCAAATCCAAAAGCTTGACGATGAGGCCGCACACTTAGAGTGGCTGGAGTGTTTTTGGACACAGAGGTGTCCTTAGTACATCTGATGACATTTGGTGGCCGGAGTGACTAAGCCTCTCTTTAGTGCTCGTTGAGATAGTTATAGATTTCTATTTAGAGTAAATTTAGCCATAATGACAGCAGGAGTCATCGCCATAATAGCCAACTCAGAGAAGCAGCTTTCGACCAGAGAACCGAGGCTTTCCAGTTAGCCTGCTATTTCTGACCCCCCTTTGGATGGCCCAGGTGAATTCTAATGCACCTTCCGCACCTTCCTGCCCTGCCTTTTTCTGGAACCCTCCCTCACTTCTCCAGCCTCCGTCATCACACGTTATCTGAACTGCCATAGCCCCGACATGCTTCACAGCATGAGCAAGTACTCATCCATTTTGTCCAACAAGTCTGGGTTATGTAGCATCTAATGTGCCAGGTACTGTGCCGAGCACTTGTAAATATTCTGAAATGCATTGTTTTCTATTATTACAGGTGCAAGGTTCGTGGAAGAGGTGAGGGTGGAAGGAAGGGCCATGTCTTGTGCTGTTTAACCCCCAAGGCACTCAGTGTGGTGTCCAATAATAGAGTTAATAGACGACGTTATCATTTCATGACTAATCAATTTAGTATATAGCAGAGAGCACTGAGAGGGAACAGATTCGAAATAAACTGAAGCAAGAGACAATGACAAGGAAGAGGCTGGACAGAAAATAGCAACAGGAATATTCTTAGGAAGGGCCACACCTAGAAAACACCGGTCTTTGGGTCCACGCAGCATTGTTCCCCCAACACTCCCAAAAGAGAAAGTTTCGGCTGCTGCTTTTCTGTGACACCACTGAGTGATGTGATGAGGTGCAAAAGAGGATGCATTCCAGAGAAGGCATCATGAGACAGGACAACAAAAGAAGGAGGATAACTGTGAGGAATTACGTGAGTACGTGCTGCTACTGCCAAACTCGTGAGGCAGCAGACTCGATGCAGTGCCGTCTTGCTAACGTCGATAAAGAGCGAATTCTGACTGGGCACAGGGTTCCAATGCTAGAAATGCATCGAATATTCAGTGAGCATTCCATTTTACACGAGGCTTGCTGAATTACATTTCTGCTCTCTGTTGCTTCCCCATGTGAGCGCGTATCTATTCTGTGCCTCCTGAAACAAGCCCAATTAAGAGGCAGGTCAAAACGGGGATTATCCTTCCTAGGCAGAGCAACCTGTCACTTTCGCTCAGGCTTCCAGCCCATTTTTTCCACAAAAGCGAGACCATGAGAACTGTGAGGATTTTAATTCTCTCTACAGTTGAACGGTTGAATGTACCACTGCTGTGCCAGAGAAAGCAGAGCATTTGATGTCAACCTTCAGGAAATATCATTGACTCTATACATTTTAGAGTCTTTTTCAGTTCCTATTCAACTTAAAATATGTTTTCTTCCACCCAGTGAAATCTCTACTAGGGCCGTAGGATAAGCCAGGTCACAGTGATCAAAGAAAAGAGACAGAAAGCAAAGCACAGTGATGTATATGACAGATGGATTCCCTAGATTTGGGGGAGCAGGGAGGAGGGAGAGGGAGAGGGGAAAGGAGACATTTTTCTGTATCAGAAGTAAAAGAAATCACTGTCAATTTCAAGCAATTAACCATTAAAAAGGCAGATATCTAGAGCTATAGGAATACAACTGATGACCCTCTGCATAAAATCTAAAGTGAAAGCAGATGGAGAAACAGAGTTCTCAGCATTTGGTAGGCTCCAGGCCCTTATGAAAGGAAGAGCCCATTCTAGCATAAAAAGAATGGAGAAAAGTACTGGGAGGCAGAAGGAAAGGGTTGGTAAACCAAAATAAAGAAATCTAAGTAGGACATGCACAAACTTAGCCAGGGAGATTTACTGTCGTCATGTCTGGCTAATTTTGCCAATTTGTAGTGAGTGCTAGATGGAGGTTAGTGTTAGGATCTCACAAGGGGTTGTCTATTACTTGTAATATACACTCTTGATTGCATCATAACTGTGTAGGAAACTGTATGGGATCTCAATTCCCTTCTCTATGAACTTTCATAAATCCTTTTACCCCTCACTAAAATGACTTCAGTCTCAACTAGGTTCACTAAGTATCCTGATGTGGAAAGAAGACCCCAGAATTAAAGCCATAATAACATCCTCTAATTTCATGTTTCTCATGGAAATAATCACACTTTGTGTAACATTCCTCCATCATGTACAACACTCATATTCATTGAACGTCATGCCTTGCCCTCTGGTTTTAAGAAGGACGACGAGGTGAACAGTGGCTGGAAAGATGTCATCCAAGGATGGCGCATAAGTGGCACACATGCTGCCCAGCCCCCGCCTTACCCAGAACAGACATGGCTCATCCGTTAGGCACTTCTTCCTGCCGAGTCACTGTCTCACGGCCTTTTTCAACATAGCCACAAGGAAGCCACTATAAATTGGTATTCGTAGATGAGAGAAAACCTACTTGCTACCCCATCTTATCTAATTTTGTTGTTTTCTAAAAGTAGTTAGAAAAATCATGTTCAGGGAAAAGTGTCAGAACTTATTCTATAGAGTAAAAGTTCAGAATCTTAAAGATATTTAGACACTTGGATATGAGTGAACCAACTGCACTCTAGAATCTGAACAATACTGCAGGTATTAGTTTTGTTCAACTGTTATGAGCTGTATGTATGAGACAGAGAGATAGGTGCATGCTAAATATATGCATATTAAAAGAAAAATTAAGAGTCTTAGTTAAAAAGCTCTTCCAGGTATAATTAGATGCTCTTTAACCTGTAAAGAATTCCATTCCAGTTGTCATCTTGGCTTTGGTATTCAGAAGAGGCAAACCAGAGAAACAGCCCCCACTGCAGTTTGCAAAATGCATTCTCGTCCAGGTGTGCCATACATTACACTGCAGTTATGAGTCAGCAACCTTAGTGGAAAGGAGGGAAGGGGGTTCACCAAACCAGTGAAAGGGATCAGGAGATACAAATTCCAGTTATAAAATAAATAAGTCATGAGGCTATAATGCGGGGACTATAGTCAAGAATATTGTATTTACCTTGTTTGGTGGCATGATAATTAGACTTATTCTGGTGATCATTTCACAATGCCAAATCATCATGTTGTACATCTGAAACTAATTAATATTATATGTCAATAAAAGAAAAAAGAAAGAAACCTTAGTGAGAAGAAGACGGCGCTGGTGGGCTGGTTAAGAGCCCTCTTTAGAGTTGGCTGCTCTGCAGATGCTCCAGAGGAAAGGCTCAGGACACAGGTCAAGGGATGGAAGTGGAGCAGGCCCTTTCTCTCTGGTCCTCAACCACTTTGGCAAACCACAGTGCTATGTGGACATGAACCTCGACTCCCACTGCCATCGTCAAAGTCTTTCAGAGACAAAGTCAGGAAGAGTTCAAGGAACCCTCAAGAATAACTTAAAACCCCAAGAATCACACCAAATGGCACCATAGCATCTTCAAGCTGAAACTGTCTTTATAGATCTAGCTCTCCGCCAGTCTTTTCTTTGAAGAGATGAGGAAATTAAAGCCCAGAGAAGTGAAAACGTTGAGCAAAATTAAACAACAGAACTAGGATTAGGACCCAAGAGACCTGACCCTTGGCCCAGGGACTTTTCTTTTGTTCCTGCCTTTCCATAGACAATGGCCTTGAAAATCTATGAGCAGGGGACCTCACAGCTCAAAAGACTCATGACCGAGTTGCTGGGTCATTGAGTTGTCACCAATTTGAGGAATCATCCTTTGTGTAGAGGTCCTTGGCAAGACCCTTTTAGAGTCTCAGCCAGTGTCCGTCATGAATCATTGATAAATGCCAGCGTGGTGGCAGATTCAGACTGAGTTTATGAAGAAACAAATGGGTCAATGCAGACAAAACTAATAGCATGCTGACACTTCTGCTTCCTTGAATGAGGTATTAGGCCTGAATTATTACAGCAGGAAATGCTAAACTGCTACGGAAAGAAAAGGTGTGATTACTCATGTCGATGTTAAAATAGCAATTTTTCACAAAGGGACTAATCACCAGCCACGAAATCTGCTGCACTTGATATAAAGTACTTTCCTCTTCCCTGTGCATTTTCTCCCGTGGCAGTAGAATTTCTTATATATAACCACATGGTTCCTTCTAGAAATTAAGGAAACTCTAGTCTAGATAGAAAGTGTGAGTCAATCCTAGGTTTGGAAAGTCTCATCATCAGGATTGGGATCAGGGTGTGGCAAGAGAGGTGCTAGGGTGCAAAATCTGACAAGTATGACTAGAGCAACTTATTTCTCCAAGCCTTGGTTTACCTGTCTGTAAAATAAAAGAGTTGAGCTGGATGATTTTTGATAAATGCTCAAATTTTAAAATGTTGTGAGTCAAAAATGGAACAAAAAAAAGCAAGTGTCTTCTGATAAGTGTGTCTCCTCTTGGCCTACTTTGTCCTCTGAAGACTGCCTTGACCATCCCCCGCCCACAAGCGTGGTTCCTATCCTACAAATCCCCTTTTTTTCTCTTGCAAGCCCTCATGGTTCAGCCCACATTTTCTTCCCATGCACTTTAAGGCACCAGTTCATTTGCTTCACAGCACCTACTACAATTTGTCATTGTATATTTATAGGTTTGTTTGTTTTACATGGACTGTTAACTCCCACCAGATTACAAGTTCCATGAGAACAGCTCTTATGCCTGCTTTGTTACCAGTGTACATCCAGTGTCCTAGTGCAGCGCCAGGAGCATAAGACTCTTGGGAATGCCTGTCAAATGAACGAATCTGTCATTTTCCCTTTTTGATCATTGTAGTAGCTATCATGGATAAAGGGCTTACTAGGGGCCAGACTTTGTGCTTTGCACGCATTACGTCGCTGACTCTTCACAAAAACCCCATGTGGCAGGTGCCATCTGTTTTGTAAATGAGGACACTGAAGCTCAGGGGACATGGAGTCAGTATGCTCCAGAACCTGGACCCATACCACATCCGACTCACCCAGAGCCTGACACCTGAATGCCTACAATACACAGCCTTAGGGTTCTCAGTAACTTGAGCCGGACACGTAGTAGGTCCTCTGGAGGTGTTCACTGACTTGAGTCCCTAAATGATGCTCTAACAGATGGTAGATGGAAGCCAGTTCTTAAGACCCGTGGGGCTAAGACTCCGAAGCTCTAACAGTACCCTCCAACTGGCTCATCTGTAAACAGGCAAAAAATTACAATTATCTGAAGTCCTGAATGAACCAGGATTGGTAAAGTAGAAAATCTTTTTCTAACAATGAGATTCATTCTCATATCTATGGAGAGTTTAACAGAGATCCTTTCTTCCACTGTATGAGGGTATGACTTCAAATTTCTCTCAAAATGCACATTTTTAATTAGAGTACTTTACATGAGTTGCCAAGCCTCTGAGAATTATGCCTGCAGTTCAGTTACAGAGACTGATCCCTGGGTAAGCGCATAATGAAAAATACACAGAGAGCAAATGAAATCAAACCCACAGGGAACACTTTTCAGTCAGTGTCAAATACCTAGAAAATGACTTGGCAGCTATAGAGTAAAGAGAAAGAACAGAAACAAAAGCCAGTGCCAGTTTCCTTAATTTGGGATTCTTTTTTTCTTGAGGGAATCCCTTTGAGAATCTGGAGTTGGCATAGAGTTTTAGGATGGTCATGTGTGAGATAGACCGTCTTCTGCAGATGGGATAGTGAGGCCTAAAACAGTCATGTCAAAGTCAAAGCAAGGTCAAACTGCGTGAGCCACAAGTAGGAAAAGAAAGAAGACTGTGTCCTAAAGCAGCCACCCTTATGGGCCCTTAAGTCATTGCTGAAAACTTGATGGTGGCGAGGAAGGTGGGAGGCAGGGTGGTAGGGTAGCTCTCTGGGAACATGGGCCTTGCTTGGTTCGAAGGAAAATTAACACACCAAGAAGATCAGATGTTGAAGAATATAGTGTCACTTATTATTGTTGTTAGTCTCCATGACTTGATCTAGTTAATTGGGGCCGCTTCTCTATTACTTAGGACCCCCCAGCTGTCACTTATGGACTCCTTAAAACTGAGAGTGGCACCTATAAGATTGCTAAATATCCTGAACTGAACAGGAATCAGAATAATGTTAATGCACTTAAGAAAGAACGGACCGTTGAATGGGGGTGGGGTGGTAAGGTTGGCATTCAAATACATAATTCAAAAGGCAGAATTGTCTGCTATATTCAGCCCTACCAAGAGACAGGGGTATGGTGTCTGAGGCATGATAGTAGAATCAATTAACAGTGGTATAGGGCTGAGATATAGATGTAGTCTATGGAATAGGGTTTACTGTGGAAAATCTATTGAAGCTCAGTCTGATCCTATGGTCACTAAATAATCTTATTATAAATACTTCAATGACCGGACACCTTGATTCTAGGAATGAACTATGAACATGTACATAGGACTGCTGAGAGTCGGTTTGCGCCTCAGTGAGGGAAAAAAGATTTGAGGGCCCCAGCAAGGGCAGGCAGCTAAACACCTTCACAGCAGTTTTATACTGAGTGGCAACATGGTCAAGCCCAGGTCCCCTTCCCCCTTTTAGGCTTCAGTAATTTGTCCCCAATTTCCACCCTCTCACACACAATCATCAGCCTTGTATGGACACGAGCTGGAGAAAGGGATCACTCTTATTATAAATGAATAAATTGCTGGTGTAGCTTTTTGTCCACCGAGGCGATGTAAATTATTGAGAGGGAGTCTTTGTGAGTCTGAGGACCTGAAGGGTAATGGCCAGGTCCCAAAGACTGTGAATTACCTGAGGCACCAATCCTCATCATAGAGATCTCTGACAGACAGCCATTCTGCACCAGTTGATGCCCATCCTCCACCTCTTCTGCTGCCCTTTTCAAGTCCAACATCCCCCTCAAAGCTACCCCATGCTGACTGGTCTCTCTCACGCTGCAGCGTCTGAGGCTACAAAGATGGCCCAGAGAACAGGCTGGTCGTGACTTTGTCATTCACTTTCATGTGGCTGTAGTTAAGGCTCTTCACCCTCTTTAGAGCCCTGTGTTGAATTCATTTCTTTCACCTGCATGACAGAAATGCTGCCTCTGAATCATTCCCGTAGCCCAAATGAAATCATGTATGGGAAAAGGATTTTAAAGGCACCAAATGTTTTACAGATGTAATATAATAATAATAATTCGACCAGCTTACATTTCTACACATGCTCTATCTACAGTTATAAAGATCATAAAAATTCTCTTCTCCCACCATTTGCCTTTAAATAGGCAAATGTCCAAGACAGATGGCTAGATGGCAAGAGATCTGAAGGTGACCTTATTTTGGGCTCCCCAGCGTTTTACTACAAAAAACTCTCAATCTAGCTTCGTTAACAAATCGATCTTTCTCTTAAATATAAGTCCAGTTCCTCCTTGTTCTTTTAGGAATGTAGGAAATGATCAGGAAGGATTTAATTCATAAAACATCTTTATTCACTTGAAGACAGCCCTAATGGTACTTCCCAATTTGCTCATATGTAAACAAACAAAAACTCCAATTGTTTTGATTTCCATATATCATTCCCTAAATTTGACTTTGTGTGCCATGTATCATTGTTTTTATTTTATTAGCTTAAAGTCTGAGCCTCTGGAATAGTTTTTCTTTAGTATTAAGCAATATAATTTGAGAATCTCTATTTTCTTTTGGCTCTTTATTAACAGACTTTTTAACAGCTATTCTGGAATAAAGGTGGTTATAGTCACTGGACTAGAAATTCTCTTTTAATGTTATTTGTAGTGTAATCGTCTTCGTTGTCATAGTAATAGGGTATTTATAAGATGGCTAAATAAATTCCTAATATGGTTAACATTCCAGAGGAGGAATCACAGAACATTGAACTCTCTCATCTTTCCCACTGACTTTTTAGAAGGTTCTGACAATTAATTGCCATGCTGGACACTGTGTGGCCCCAGCCTATACGAATCTTCTAGTTTATGTCCTCAAGGCAGATATACACACAGTGAAGTAGTGTTCACAATGGGGTTGGTGCTGCTAAGTACAAAATGTGCTTATGTAATAAATCTTGGCAAGAAAGCAAAATAATTCCTACTCACAAAACATTTTTCTTGGTCCACTCTCTTTCTCTCTCTTTGTGCCATTCTGAAAAAATCCAGAAACCAAACCAGCATTCTTTATTTTTAGTCCATCTAAAATTTTACTCACTTGAGGCATGCGGACATGGAGCTATCTTTAGAACCATCCACCGAAAGCCTTGGAATCACGGATTATTAGTGCCTGGGCAATCTCTAGATGATTTTTTTAAAGCCTGGGAACCCCAATATATAAAATTGAGAGGGAATACGAGACCTGAAGTCTTACCAATTTGGTGTCCGCCCTTGCCTACTCCATGCACACTACTGTGTAATCTTAGGGTTCCAAAGAACAGTGGGAAACCACCAATCTAGGCCAACACCTTTATTTTGCAGATAAAACAACGGAGGCCCACAGGGATGAAGTGACTTGCTCGAAATCCTTCAGTAGCCACTGATGAAGCCAGGGAAAGAATTTAGGTTTCCAGACTTCCAGTTACTTGTCTTTTCCATCATGCTGGACATAAGATACTATTATAACAGAAACTGCTTTTTTTCTCATTAGCAGAAAAGTTCAGCTGAGAAACAGATGACTGGTCGGGGAAGTTTGCCTACTGGAGGCACGAGGAAATCAAATGACTTCATTGAAAATAGACAGTAGCTCTTTTCTTTGACAGGAAAGAGAGTGAAAAGTGCAAGGGTAATACAGCATAGGGATTATTTCCTATAAGTTACTCTATTTTAGGTTGCCATAGTTTGCTATACTGAAAGATAATTGCCTTGCTACTCACTCCCTGTGTGACCTAAAGGAAGTCACTTAACTTCTCTGGCCCTGGGTAGCTGTTGTTGCCTCTGAGAACACAGCAGAGACACTGTGCAGGCCACTGGACATCATAGTGATCTGTTGTCTTCCCCAGATGGACAGACCTCAGATCAGTTCCTTCCTTCTGGCCTCCCTTTTCCCTTCCTTCTCTCCTCTCTTCCTCCCTCCCTTCCTCCCTCCCTCCCTCCCTCTCTTCTTCCCTTCCTCCTTTTCTTTCCTGTTTAAGTACTTCTTAGTGAGCCATGACATCTCTAATCTTATATTATGTGTTTTTTCCTAAGGTATTTTGTGCATTGGATAATTGTCTTTCCAACTGAACATTCGTTGTTATTTTTTTTCTCCGATATGGCTGTGTCTTTCTTTTTCTTTAACATCTGTTTTCTTTTTCCACTTCTATAAGTGTTGTCTCACTTACAATGCAGGAACCCAGATCCCTGCAAAGACTCTCCCTTGGGTATTTCCAGAAGCCCTGGGTGGTCTCATATGGGCTTCTGTACAATCAGTTCAGCTCTCTTTTTCTCCTTTCTTTGCTCCAGGCCTTCCTAGATAGTACTGTTAAGGGTGGAAAATTTTCAAATGGCCAACTTCTGCTTCCATTGTTTAATGTTAAACAGGGTGTAGTTCTAGGAGATATTCTGTGCAAAGATATGCTAATGTTAAGGGTGTAGTTATCCTGTGTAAAGATATGCTAATGGCCAGCCTCTGCTTCTGTAAACCTGCTTGCTTGCTAGAGGGGGTTTTGGGGCTTTTTAAGCTATTCCTTCTAGAGGCTTGGGGCTGATTCTTTAGTGGGGAGAGTCAGTCGCCAGCTGGCTAATAAAGGTTCATAATTAATCTCAATTGGCTCCGTGGGTCTTAAATTTGATCGCACCACAACATTGGAAGCCCCAGAGATTTCTGCAAAGGAGGAGATTCCTAAGACCCACGACCCCGGCCACCTGCCTCGTCTAAGGGGCGACGCTGAGAGACGTTCCTCAGTCCCAGAAGCCAGGCAGACTCGCCCAGTAGGGCAGGCGGACAAAAGGTACAATTCTGTAACAATTGGGCACGAGCCATCTGGAGCAGCTTCACCGGTGAGTCAGACTGCACTACAGATATCCAGGTTTCTGGGTATCTGTCGGGGAACTAGTGGAAGGCTGGGCGCAGCAATACTTCCCTAGTTCGGTCAAGGTCTGAGATGTCAGACTTGCTTCTGGTATTACAGGTATTCAGGTTTCTGAGTATCTGTCTGCCGGTAAGCCCTAGAGTTTGTCTAAGTTTGGCTTACACCTGTTCTTGTCTGTGGGCCCTAAGAACTAGTGGAAGGCTGGACGCGGCACAACTTCCCTAGTACGGTCAGGTCTGAGACGTCAGATCCTGACCCAGTACCTGCCTGATACGCTAGCATTTTGTTACTTGTAGTCTGTTTTGTCTGTCTGTATTATGTCTGTCTGTCCGGACTGGTCAAAATGCACTGTTACCTTCTTATTGCCTTGGCTTTCATAAGCGTACTCCATATAACGATGTGTGGTATTTTAATTCTTTCCTTAGATCTGGCTTCCGTGGCCCTATCCGATTGGATGCTAGGTCAGAAGCTGATCCTAGCCCTCACTTATTTGGCTTTTGTGGGGATCTTGCTGTTTTTATTAACATGGGTCAGGCTTCTTCGAATCGTCTACCCCCCCCACACCCCTGCCCGCTTCAGTGCCTCCTTAACCATTTTAAGGATTTCAGGAGACGAGCCCACTACGGAGCCAGTGTCACTCCTTTGACCTTCAGAGTTCTGCCAGTTAGATTGGCCCACATTTAGAACAGGGTGGCCATCAGAGGGGTCACTCGACCTGCAAATAGCCTTTCAGGCACCCCCTGAGGACCCAAGATCACTAGTCCTCCCCACACCCCACTGGGGTTGTGTACCGGCCCCACCAGACCCTGATCCTGTCCCTGACTCGTTGAACCAGGCAGCAGTCCTGGCCCCACTCCGGCAATTGGCTCCCCGTTGGGGGAGAAACTCAGAGGCCATTCATGGTCTATGTCCCTTTCTCCACCAGCGATCTGTACAATTGGAAACACCAGAACCCCTCATTCTCAGAGAAACCCCAGGGATTAACCTCTCTCCTAGAGACTATTTTCTTTACCCACCAGCCGACCTGGGACGACTGTCAGCAACTCCTCCAGGTCCTGTTTACCTCAGAGGAGCGGAGCGGATCCAGAGGGAGGCTGCAAAAGCGTATTAGAGCCCAACGGGGCCTTCCACCAACGGCCCGCATCCAACAGTTCTCCCGAACACCTCCGCCTTGGGACCCCAACACCGACCAAGGTAAGGAGGCTCTCCAATGGTATCACCAGCTTCTGCTCCAGGGCCTCCGGTCTGCCGCCTGAGACCCACTAACTTATCTAAGGTAAGCGAGGTCATCCAAACTAAGGATGAGTCGCCGGCGTTCCTGGAACGACTCTTAGAGTCGTACCAGTTATATACCCCTATTGACCCGGAGGACCCTAATAATAGGAGGGCTGTGAATTTAGCCTTTGTCAGTCAGTCGGCCCCAGATATTAGAAAAAATTGCAGAGGATGGAAGGGTTTGAAGGAAAGAACCTATCTGAGCTGGTCGAGATAGCCCAACGAGTATTCAAATAGAGATGAGGTAGATATAGCACAGACTAAGAAGATGACCAAGGTCCTGCTTGCAACCATGCAAGAAGCCCAGCCAAAGGGACCGCCAGGAAAAGGCAGAGGCCGAGAACAGGCACCCAGGTGAACAATAGACCCAGAAGTCGGGTTAGAAAAGGACCAGTGCGCATATTGCAAGAAAAAGGGACATTGGAAGAATGAGTGCCCTGAAAAAGGACAAGCCCCCCAAAAGAAAGTCCCCTCGTCCTTTTCGAGGACGCAGAATAAGAAGGTCAGGGCTCTTACATCATGAGCCCCCAAGAGCCCAGGATAATTTTACAGGTCAGGGGCAAGCCTGTGAACTTCTTGGTGGACATAGGAGCTTTGCAGTCCACTGGACCGGTGGATTTCCAATGCTCAGAATCACCCAGTATCAGGCCTGCTTCTCAACCCACCTCACATACAGTTCCTGAAAACTGCCTCACTCAACCCAGCTACCCTACTGCCTGACAATGACCCTCACCAACCCTTGCATGACTGCCTTGAGGTCCTAGAGAAGTCACCTGCACCAGACCAGACCTGACAGACAGCCCTTGGCCGAATCCAGACGCTACTCTATTTACAGATGGAGTAGCTTCGTCTCAGAAGGAGTCAGGTATGCCGGGGCTGCAGTGGTTACTGCTGAGACTGTCATGTGGGCTCAAGCCCTAAGCCATGGCACTCCAGCTCAGTGGGCTGAACTAGTAGCAGTGACTCAAGCTCTGCGTGGGGTGAAAACAAGACTGTGACAGACAGCAAAGGAGGCTGCCAGAAAACCAGTGGGGCCAATTGACATTCTGTCGCGCCCTACCGCCCAGGGTGCTAACGGACACCCCTACCTACACTTCAGGAGAAGTTAAGATGCAACAAGATGCAACAAGCCGGGAGACAAAGAGAAATCTACTGGGTGGGTTAGGCTCCCTGACGGCCGCATTGTAGTACCTGAGGCCTTGAGCCAGACTTATAACCCGAAGAAACTCACTTGAGAGGAACCAAGTTAATTAAACTGTTAAAAAGAGACTATTACATTCAGGACTGCAATGAATGGCCAAATAGGTATCAGCCCAGTGCCACATCTGCGTGGACAGGCACCGGGGAACATTGAAATTAGATTTCACTGAGGTCAGCCCGGAACTTTCGATTCAAATACTTGCTTGTGTTCATTGACACTTTTTCAGGATAGACTGAAGCCTTCCCCACCAAGCAGAAACAGCTCAGGTAGTAGCAAAGAAATTAGTCTCAGAAATAGTGCCTTGATTTGGCCTGCCCATAACACTGGGGTCTGACAATGACCCGGCGTTCATCGCCCAGACCAGTCAATCTTTAGCCAGAGTTTTAGAAATTAATTAGAAAGTTATATTACATTTACAGGCCTCAGGAGCTCAGGACAGATAGAAAAGAATAAAGAGACCTTAAAAAACTTTGACTAAGTTCAAATTAGAAACTGGCGAGAACTGGGTGAGCCTCCTTCCCTCCCCTCTGTTGAGGGCACAGTGCACTCCCTACTGTAGAGAGATCACGCTTTGTAAATTCATATTTAAAAGACCTCCTCCACTTCTCCCCAAACTGGGAGGATGGGCTCACAGGGTCTGTAACTTTTCCCTTCGTGGGTCCTTGCAGGCTCTCCATGTAGTGGCAAAGGGCTCACCAATTGGTCTCCTGGCCAGAGTCTCCGCTCAGTCTCTTGCCCAGCCGCAACCTGCCTCACCTGAGCCTCACTGAGGGGGACCCTTCCTGGTTTTAAATGTCTTTTCTGAATGTAAATATTTAAATAGAGTTTTTGTTTGTTTTTTTACTGCATCAACCATGGTTTCAGAATCTGCCTTTTGTACAGCTTAGTTTCAAATCTGTAAAATTGGCTAAATATCTTATGTATTGAAAAATAGCTTAGCTTTGGTTACAGACCAGGGCTCAGCGACAGAGAGGAGCAATGCCGGAGGACAGGATCTTGGTGTGAGAGCGTGTTTAACTGGTCCCCGTGGTTGACTACTCTGCTTTCCTCTATTACAAGACATTACTGAGACCTTGTATAATTAATTGGTTAACTACCTATGTAAAAAGGGTGCAGGCAGTAAAACTCATGGTTTTCGAACTCACTGCCCACTGCTCCAGGTTGATGAATCAATGATTTGAATTCCCCTAGAGAACCAGTGGGGAATGTTAAGGGTAGAAAATTTTCAAATGGCCAACTTCTGCTTCCATTGTTTAATGTTAAACAGGGTGTAGTTCTAGGAGATATTCTGTGCAAAGATATGCCAATGTTAAGGGTGTAGTTACCCTGTGTAAAGATATGTTAATGGCCAGCCTTTGCTTCTGTAAACCTGCTTGCTTGCTAGAGGAGGTTTTGGGGCTTTTTTAAGCTATTCCTTCTAGAGGCTGGGGCTGATTCTCTAGTGGGGAGAGTCAGTCGCCAGCTGGCTAATAAAGGCTCATAATTTCAATCGACTCCGTGGGCCTTAAATTTGATCACACCACAACAGTACCATGGCCATTCTGTACCATTGCATTGGCTTGATACCACTGACACTTCTACTGAGAGCTGTTGTGCTCTCTGGTCATTGTTTACTAGTTGCAGAAAACAACTATGGTAGCCACCTGTATTTTCTTTCCGATGTAGCTGTGAATGTGTATGAGTGTGTATTATAATTTCCCCCCTCCTTCCTTTTACTATTTATTTAGTCTCTAGGCTACTGGATATCTAGATAGAGTTATGACTGCACTAGAGAAGGCACACACATGATGCAGAGGTGGAGGCATTGACCAGTCAGAACTTGAGTCTTTCCTCTGGGGGGGAGAGTAAATACAGTTTCATGTGTGTAAGGATGAGTTACATGACAGTAGGAAGGTACATGCTACTGTTGCCGTTTCCTTCTATAAGTTTAATTATAGAACGAAGGGTGTTTATGGTTGTTGAATAACGAAAGAGGTGGAAAGTTGCTCACTCGACACCTATCTCAACCCTCTTTAGCTTGCCTTCCTGAGACTAGAAAGCTAGAAAGCTAGAATTAGATTTCCCAAATCTCTTTCAGCTAGGGTGGTTGCTTGAGATGTGATGTGACATAAGCTGAAAGTGGATTCACTACTATGTGCTGTCTTGACTTTTGGTAAAATTGAGTGGCCTCAAATGGCTGAATCTCAAGTCCTCTGCCCATTCTGCCTCAGTGGATAAGGTGCCTTAACCAAACAGCCCTCCTCATCATGGGGACTGGCCCAGTGCCTGCTTATCCTTGAGTCTCAGGTTTCAGTTTCCTGCCAGCCTGTGGTATTATGCAAACAAACCAATCACAATCTCTCACGAGAACCAGGGGTCACCTCACTGTCTTGTTATCACAAAGCCTCCCTCCCAATCACTCTGTTCCCAAGCATAACCTTGTGGCCCTGTGGGGTACGCAGTGTCCTACCCCCGACTGTGAGTATATGTGACTAAGAAACTGCTGTCGCTCTCATCTGTCCAGTGTTGGTGTCACATGTTCAGCTGCCCTCATAACCCTAGAGCAGGGATCCCTTCCTCACCACACTGATGAAGAGAAAGGGAATAAACACAAGTAGGTGCTCTCCCATGAAATCTGAGGCTAATGTGAGAGGCCTGGGAGTAACTATAAGTGGGGAGTACAGACAGGCATCTGCTCTTCCAGAGTGGCCATGGTGGAGGTTCTGCTGTTCGTTCCCTAACGACACAGACACAGGGCCACGGGAGGCAGCAGCACTCGCTTTTCCACTAGAACAGTCCTGCGTTGTGGTCAGGTTTTTCTGCTGGTTCTGCTGTGTCTGGCTGCTCTTTTCCTGGCTAAGTAGAATTCTAAACTAGTTCTCTGGATTTCTAGAGGTTCTATAAGCTAACTAATGCATTTTAATAAACCACTTTCTACTTAAATCACCTAAAGTAGACTCTAATGTCTGTGTCTAAGAACCGGATGATATGAGTGGCTAAACAATAGGGTTTTCTCACAAAACTTGAAGTCCAGAGGCTGGTAGTCCGAAGATGGTGCAGCCATTAGTTCTACAGTGACGTCTGTTCACCAAGTCCCTTTTGTCTTTCTGAAATGCATTCATCTTCATTATTGCAAAGCTTGTTGTTCCATCTTCAACCTCATGTCTGCATTTCAGGCAGAAAGAAAACAGTGGCCCGGGGAAGGAGTATAGAGCTGTTTGCTTTGGCTGGGTAACAAACAAACCCCCAAATCTAGTGGCTTAAAACAACCACCACTCTGTTAGCTGGGTAGTTCTTCAGATCTGGGCCAGCTCAGCTGATCTCTTTTGTGCATCTGCAGTCACTTGCCAGTTGACTGGAAGTCGGATGATCTACTTTGGCTCATTCATGAATCTGGTGGTTGGTATGCTGCTGGCAAGAGCAGTGGGAATACCTAGGCCACATGTTTCTCATTGTTTAGCAGGCTATCCCTGGCATCTGCCCCTGGCAGTCTCGGGTTTCCAAAAGCAGCAGGAGAGGGCAAGCTGTATCATGCAGTCACATTTCTGTTTTGGTCTGCATATCATTTGTTTTGTGTACTGGCCAAAGCAAGTCACAGACCAAGCCCAGAGTCAAGGAGTGGAGAAATAGTCTCGCCTTTTGATGGAAGGAGTTGCAAAGTCAGTCCAGAGGTGCAGCAATGGGAATAATTGTGGCTTTTCTTGCTATTTATTATGGAGAGGCACCCAATCAGGAGACCAGAAATCTCTCCAAATCCCCAGTAGATTTCTAATTCTTTTCGTCAGAAGTATAATTTGTCATTTGATCATCTCTAAGAGCAAAGGAGGTTGTAAATATAGTTTATCCAGAGTGTTCCTGGATAAATTGTGGTTCTCCGAGTAATAAAAGGTGAGAGGAAGGGAATTGGTTTGCTATGAAATAATATATTTTATTATTTCATATTAAACATGAATATATAATCTGCCTCCAGTTCCTGCTAATATTTGGTCTTTGACCCTGGTTCCTGACACAGAGCTCTTATACCCTTGTAGTTTCCTGAGTGATAGTAGTGTCTGACACAGACGTCCTAAATCCCTTGTAATTACCTGGGTGATTAAAGTGTCCTTTGTTCTAAGGAGGCAACTCTTGGTAGCCTCCTGGATAAAGACTAGCCACTAGAAAAACCAAACCATGATTAGAAGCTTAGAACTTTCAGCCCCACCTCCATTTTTCAGAGAGGGGAGAGGGGCTGGAAAATGAGTTAATAATCAATGATGTTTATGTGGTGAAGTCCACATAAAAATCCCAAAGTGCAGCATTTGAAGAGCTTCTAGGTTGAAGAGCACATTTACATGTTGGGAGGGTGGTGCCTTCCAACTCCACTCAGGACCCTTCAGACTTTACCCTATGTATCTCTCTATTTGGCTATTCATCTATATCCTTTACCATATCCTTTATTATATGATAAACCAGTGAACATAGTCAAGCCTTTCGCTGAGTTCGTGAGCTGTTCTGGCAAATGATGAAACCAGGAGGGTGTCATGGGAACCTTCCATTTATAGCTGAGTCGGCAGAAGTTGACCACTACTGGTGACTGATGTCTGAAGTGGGAGACATTCTTGTGGGTCTGAGACCTTAGCCTGTGGGATTTGATGCTAACTCCAGGCACTTAGCATCAGGACTGCTTGGTGTGAAAAAAGACATGCATCTGGTCACAAGTGTTCTGCATGAGTGAATAAAGGAACACAGTGTGTGTTTTTTTAGACAGTTGGATATTAGCAGGGTCTACCATATACGATGTGAAGAGCTATAATGGAGACACTTCTGCAAAACTGCAATTCATTCTATTTCTATGAAAGACTGGATTGGTGGACAGACGCCATGGTCTCTTCCCATTACTCAATGGGAAAGGCTTTGTAGCTATGCAACTAACTCTCCTCAGGGCCTCTGGTATTTGGTTCACTAGACAGATTCAAGCATCACAGTTGATAGAGCTTGGCCTCTCTGTTTCCAAAATATATACAACACACATCTCACTTCTACCTCCTTCTCGCACAGCTAGTACCCGCAAAGCATATGGCACATGCATTAGACTTCGATGGAGGATTAATACTGTCACTGCAGTGCAGTCCTATTTCTGGCCAAGGCCCTAAGGCTGATTATGGTGAGTCCAGTAGGTTAGTGTTATCCTTATCCTGATGTTTCATAGTCATGACATAGAAAGCACAGACAACTTGCAAAACACTGTCTTATATGGTCCTTATGATTCAGAGAATCTGTATTCTTTTGTACAAGAATCCAGCCTCTTTATGTTCTCTTTTGAAAAACTGAAATGTTCTTGAAGTCTGGAGACAATTTCCAAGTGAACTGCATCTGAACTTTTTAAATTCTCTTTTCCCTCTTTGGTTAAATCTCAGTGGAGCCAGAGATGATCATAATTTTCATGAACACAAACTTAAGATTTTGTTGCCTGTTGAGCAAAGTAGCTGCTTCCTATTGCAAAAGAACTGATTCCTATTCTAAATGCGTTGGCGTTTTTATTAAAATTTCCATTATCCTCTTCCTTCCAATGCGGTTATAGATGTATTTCTCCCGACCATGCTTCTCAAGCAAAATCCTTTCTGACTCAAAATATATGAAAGGTGTATAGGAGAAGAACCTCACTTCCTCAAATATAAATCATCTTGGTAAGGAAAAAAATTTTTTTGTCCCAGCCTTCATAATCATTTTAGGTGAGCGTTTTTAGCTTTGTCAGGCATACTGGGCCAGAAAAATAAACCTGGGTTGAGATACAGTCATGATGGAAGAGGTAGAAGTGATGGTACCTAAAGATGCTCTGATAATAATGGCAACTTCTTTGTTGAGGGTCTGCTCTGAGTCAGACCTGGCCACAGAGCCCTTATCTTATCTGTGCAACCCACAGCACTCCATACTCTACAAGCTGGCCTCTAATGACCTTTTCAGGGAACTGAGGGGTAGGCCTGTCAGAGCACAGAGTGCTGGTTTTGGCTCTATCTTGTGCTAGGTGACCTTGGCCAAGTGCTTTATGTCCTCTGTGCTTCCCTTTTGTTATCTAGAAACCAATGCTAATGTGATGGTAATGATAACTTCTCTATTCTCCTTCACATGGCATCTTCAAGTTGAAAGTGCTTTGTCAACTGGAAAACGATTCCAACCAAAATCGGTGTGTGACTCAGCCACCCCAACACAACTGAAGTCAAATCTTTGTCTCTCTCTTCTCAGAAAATAATACCAGCCTATATGTTCACACCTCTATTAGAGAAATAAGAAAAAGGGAGCATTAAGCCCTCTACTTCATGCTCCCGTAGATATCACTTTTGAGTACTTATACTCCAAGCCAGGGAAAATGATTCACATGCATGATTTCATGCAATCCTTGAAACAAAACTATTGTTTCTATTCTATAGGCAAAGATACTGAGGCTCAGAGAAGTTAGGTAACGTGCCATTATAATAACTACTAAGTAGAGAGGCTTGGTTTCCCATCCTTATTGGTCTGACCTTATGGCCTGTACTCAAGTACTATACTTATTTTTACTTGGGAAGAATAAGAAATGACTGCTTTTAGAGAAAGAAACTCAGAAGAGTCAAGAGTCCGACTCATTCTGGCCCAACAAACTTTACAATCCTTTGGAAACAAAGTCTGTAAGAAATATTTTCTTTAAAAATCAGCCTTAATATAATTCCATTTTGTTGAACACTTTTTAAGTGTTTATTAAGTATCAGGCATAAGTTCTCTGTGTAAATGTATTTATAAATCTGTTTAATGCTCATACCAATCTATAAGGTGATACTATTGTTATCCTTACTTAGTGGATGACAAAGCTGAGGCACAGAAAGGTTATGAAATGTTTCTAAGGTAACGTGGCTACTAAGTGACAGAAGCAGGCTCAAGCCCAGGCAATCTGATTTCAGAGCTGTGATATTACATGTTATGCATAGTGAAAGCTTGAAAGAATACACGACAAATTATTAGCAGTTATTTCTGGAAAATTGGATTTGAGTGAGAAATAGTAATATTTTTACTTTATTTTGTCTAAACTTAAGTACTCTTACAAAATTTTACTATATATGTATATGTTTTATAATTAAAATATTTATAGATTTAAATAAAAATATTTCTTTATAGATTTAAACTACTCAATGTAGTTTGGGTATTAAATATGAATTCATGATTGCTAATGAGGAGACTGACATTTTTCCAGGGGATTTCAGAAATTTAGAAAAAATACCAAGAGTGGCCAGGTTATTATTATAAAGCCAGAGTCTGCTTTTATCAGGGTCACATGTTTTCCTCTCCACAACCCTTATCCCTGCCCATGGCCAGCAGACAGGGGTTCTATGGCTGCATTATGTAGATTTATATTCACTCTGAACCAGAGGGCAAAAAGAAAAATGTAAATTTCGGCAGCTGCTTTTGTGGGCACTAACCTCTCTGGACTCATTCAGTCCAGACTTCACCCAGAGGGTGATTTTCCCACATCCGCTATAATTTATTGACAAGAGTTGTTTCTCTTCCCGAGGCTGAAGGAATTGCCCAGCACAATTTTAAACAAAAGCACCACACGGTCAAAGCAATGAACCGAATCATCATTTCCGCACCACCAGCCCTGCCCAGGGTAATATCCCTCCCTCTATCATCTCTCATTTTTGAAGATGCTGGCTGCACAAATCATCTCTAGACATTTCCCATTGTCCCTCTGTCAGCCTGAAACAAAGGTAAGTCACATCTCTCCAGCCTTGACCCAGCTGGGCAGCTGAGACCACACAGCATTGTTCCATGGTGCCATGGTAATCTTTCTGAGACAAGCATTTAATATCACATGAGGTTGGCTTAGAAATATATAGGTTTCAAAAATTCCCTGCTGTCCCGAATGCTATAAAATTAAACATTGCATCTTTCTACATTTTGGATAGACTAATGAAATCACAGGACATCATCATTACTTCTGGAGAACTTCAATGTATGGCTACCCATCCAGGCTGTGATTTTAAGTTTGTTCTGTCCTAATGGGGACAAATGTTACCATTTGAGTGTGTCTCTCAAAAGTCACTAGGCATTCTGTAAGCGATCATGTTGTCTGATGAATCAAAATCCCATCATATTTCATTCGACCCTTTGGGAAGTTGGGATTGTCATAATGATGATTATGTCAATGACCGTTACTATTCAGTGGAGGCTTCTGTCAGGCAGAGGACTATGCACTTCTACCAAACGCCTTCCAATTCCCACAACAGCCTTTTGAGCTTGGGGTTATTTCCATGTCACAGTGAAGAAAAAGGGGTTCTAAGAAGTTAGGGCTTCCCAAATAATAAATCACATAATTCAGAGAGGAATCAAATGGGAGTTTTACCTTCACACTATGAAGCATTTGGAGTCCAGCTTTTAAAGAACAGACTATTTTCATGTTCTTGTAGAATTCAAGGTATTCCGCCATTTGGCCTCTCTCTGCCCTTCCTGGGGGACAATTGAGTATGTTCAGGGCTCTGTGGTTGTGTTCATGCTGCTTCCACTGTCTGGAATGCCCTTCTTCTCCCCTTCTTCCTGGGAAACAGATTTATCTCTCAAGACTCAGCTCTAGCACCACATCCTCTAAGAAACCATATCACTGTCTCTGCCACCCACACATCGCTGTAGACTTGATCATGTTGTTCTTTTGTCCCACTATTCTCTGCACAAAAGTTCATTGCAAAACCCATCACACTTCATATTGGTATTTATTTTGATGCCTCTCTATAGTATTAAATGTCAGCCTTTTCAGATTAGACCATATCATCTTTATCTTCATATTCCTACAGTTTAGACTGGTATCTGGCAATTAGTAGATGCTCAATAAATATCTGCTTCATCAATGGATGAATGGATGAATACCTTCTAGGACTTAAAGGAATCAACATATTAGGCAACACTGTAAGGTGAATTATTTGAGACTGCTCAATTCTAGAGAAGACAAGAAAACAGTAAAATGAATGAAACTCATACATGAGATGCAGATAATAAATAAATAGTAAGTTGTTCATGAGGCATAGACAAAATTCATAAAATGTGTTAGGTATAGATAACTAAGTTAGCAACCCATGAGGCAGATTAGACATGGATTAAATTAGTAAATCGTGTATTACTGAAAGGTTGGAAGGACCAAGAGGCAACAAATCTTCATGAACCTCTAAATATAAATGAGGATTGTGAGACACTTAATTTTCCTATGGTCTTAAATTGACCACCCATTAGTGATACCCCTTCTGGCATCATGTACCCTTTGTCCAAGAAATTTAAATAAAATCCAAAGCTGCTTATGATAGCTGATTGGCAAACCATAGCTATTGGTCAAGGGACTTGTCTTGCTTCTCTCTGATAGAGTGAGATAGAGTGAATTTATGTTGGTTTCAGGGGCCTTCAGGCCAAACCCTCTTGTTTAACCCTCATCTCTCATTGGTATAACTCACCATCAGCGGGGACAGCTGATGAGGCAGAGAGAGAGACAGGATGTACAAACATGTAACTGAGGATCAGGTAGTATGTTCCCTCTACCCCACCTGTTCCTTGAGTGTGTTTCCTTATCTTTTATGTCTCATCTTGCTTCTAGCTATGTAGTTAAATGAATTCAATATGTTTCAAGCATATTAGGTTTATGTGACCCACTCTGTTCCATTATCGCTGGGATAGCTTGCCCAGTAGCATACTTGTAGGGTATCATTGCATCTAGGAAATTTCCCGACAACAAGCATATTTCCTATAAACACCACTAGAGCTTCTCTCCTTAGGAAGCCAAATATGGCTACTCTCTGCAGACAAGAGAAAAGAAAATTAATGATACTAGAGACCTTTATATCCAGAATGCACAGAAGTACTGAGAATATAGACACGTTAAACATTTTTAAAAACTCAGCTGGAGTTGTGGTCCTATTTTTTATGCAAAACACTTATGACAAACCTTAAAGGATAATTGCAGGCTAAGATCCTTTATGATTAACTGATGCAGATGTGAGAGATTGAGTTTTTTCGTCAAGAATGAGTAAGTAATTTTATTTTTTCACAATGTCCAGGCAGCCCACACAAATACGTTCTTGCAGAATTCCACAGTTGCACCCTATATAAGCCACTTCGAATTCCTATGTGTGTGGACCAATAAAGAGTTATCTGACTGAGTGGGGTATTAGCTGAGTTGGTTCCTAGTGTGTGATATTATTTCAGACTTTCATTCTTGTTTATTGGCCATTGATAGTATTATAAGTCCTGTTTATTGCTGCTGGTTCACATAGATCAGATTTATGTATAAAATATTCTCTCTCTCTCTCCTGAGTCACATTCAAATTTATTCATATTGAGTTCCAAACTTTTCCTTTCTTTGGACAAGATCTATGCTAAGTGGATGTTTATAGTGCCACTGATTCTTTCCCCCTGATCCTATTAACGCTTTCTTTAAATGGATTTGTTGAGCATCACATTGTAACTGTGCTCATGAAAGTTTAAAAGCTATTCACAACAAAGGTCTGGTTCAGTAACTGGGAAAAAAGGGAGTGGGGGAGGGGGACCAAAAAAGAGAAAGAAATGTCTGCATTTGATCTTGTGTATTAAATTTATTTTCCATCTTCTAATAATGGGATGATATTCAATCTCCGCTAGACCAGTGCTGTGACATCTATAACTTGGAGGATGTGTAATGATAGGAAAACAGCCTTATGGGGCTTTAGGGAACACTGATGTGTCCATGATCCTGTAGAACTGTTTATTGGCAATGCATAACAGAGTCAGGGCCCGGTTTTATATATACGTTGGTGAAAAGAAATGGCATTTAGTGTTTCTTGGGACTTTTTATTCTCAGGTCGCCAGGGGTCTAGAATACTATGACTATGCAAAGTTTCCCTTTGGAAGATTTCCCTTTTGGCCACCTACCAGTTGTCTATTTACAACACAATCAATTAACATTCCTGTAGCTGAGAGGAAGACCTGCACTTAGTTCTCTGAAGCAAGTTGCTGATGTAATGCTAGAGCCCCGGGGAGCTGACTCCTCTATAGACTAGGAAGGAAGATTGAAATAAAGGGGCGTATCAACTCCACCTGTACCAGAGCCTGGGCTCCCACTCACTAGACGCTCACCAGGAGTGCAGCATCCAGACCAAAAGCAAAACCCTGTGGCCTCCTATGACCGAACCAGTACCTGACTGACACTCAAGGCCTCCCTGATACCTGGAAATGGAAATGATGGCCCCTTCCCCTTCCCCCAGCATCTGCCTAATTGCTCTTCCCAGCTTGAATTCCCTTGGAGAAGAGTTTTTCACCCTGCCCTTAGAAATCAACCTTAAAATTATACACTGAAGGAGGCAGCCCATTGTCTTTACATCACATTAAGATGCAAATAGGGGACCTCGAATGCTTTCTTGACAGCTGGTTTTGCTGGGATGCCCTCTGGGCTGTGAGGGAGGGAAAATGTAGAAATGGCATTGGGGTCCTCCACAAAGGTTGAAACATTTAATGTCACCTTTGTTCAGAAATGCTCTGGGGTGTGTGGGTAGTACAGGCTAAGTGGAAGGTGTAGGAGACTGTTGGTTTCTTACTCTTCCATATTTCAAATGCTCTGTTTATGCCATAAATTTTTTAGCCTTTGTTTGAATCTCTGCTATCTTTTGCACTTCTAAAGAGGTCATGTTTAAATGACCAGATCTAATGTGCACAACTGAAGCATGTTCCCCTGGACTGTGTCTGCCTCCCACACCAGTTCTGCCTCTTCTGGGATTTCACTTGCTTTGGAGATTTATGGTTGAGATTTTTTACTTTGTTTACACAGAGGTTGACATAACTTCTCAGAAAGTGGCCTAGGTCTCAGATAATCCCTGTTCTAGCAGAGTGTGGGGACAGGAACACTTGAGGAGGGGTGTGGTCTCAGCTGAGCTCATTGGTGCACTTGTCAAGTGCAGGAAATAGTGAATAGGGCACCTACTTTCAACTGGTTTGTTCAAAAACAGTTGTTTCTTAGCCATGTAAATTAAGCTGAAGAAATCAGCCCTTTGCCAGGGCTGCCTCTGTGAGTCTCAGCTCTCCCAGGTCTTTGTGCACCTTCCACACTCCCTGTCATCCTCTCTCTCCTTTTGGTGTGCCTCCCTTTCATCTTTATCAGACACTCATTGACCTGTATTTCCTTGTCAAGTTATGTTCACAGAATAGAATGTGAAACATGTTCGTGTTAAATTATAAATTACCCCAAAGAGCTTCGGCTCTCAACTTTCTCAGGATTAAAGGCTTAAATTAAAAGAATTAATCTCTCCTAGGGGCATTTCAGCCACTGACAGAGGAGTATTAAAGTGGGAGAGCAAGGGAGCACCATTAGGACTTCGCACTATCCCTGAAATCATGGACTTTGGAGGTCAGTTGGAAATAGAGAATTAAAGCCTTGTACTATTATTCTCTACTGCCTGTATCTGTGGTGATGTTTCTGACCTGTAGTCACTTAAGCCCCTGCTTTCTTAATAAAATAATCTAATCCAATGTCCCAGACAATGCCATAACCTCTTCTAGAACATTTCAGATTTGTGTTTACTTAACAATGCAAAAATCAGAAAAATCGCTATCTTCCTAGCCAGGCCAGCCATTGATAGACATCTCTAAGTATCAGTAAATTCTTCTCTGACATTACCCACTGGTCCTTAGTTTTTGCTTAAAGCCTTGTGAGTTAAATCTGTTCTCTCCTACATGTGAAAGTCTTTCAAGGAGTTGAAGACAATAGTCACATCTTTCCTCCCCAGTTTTTTCTTCTACCAATTAGAAGTTACTCTAGCAGAGTGAATTGAGGTAAAAATGCACAGAGAAGGTATGCTTTTTGGGGGATGTAGTGGTTTTTTAAATATGGCCAAAAATCATTGATGTATCTTTTGTCGCAAGATGGGGTCTTTCTATGCTTTTCCCCTTGAATCCAGATGGGTTTGTGACTGCTTTGACCAGTACAACATAGTGAAGTAATGCTATGTACCTTTCACCGTGTTTGCTAGAACACTTGCCCTTGCAGCTTCAGGCTGCCATATAAGAAATCCAATTATCCTAAGCTGCTGTTCTTGAGGAAGACCAAGCCACGTGGGAAAGCTCCAGTAGACAGGCCAGCTGAGCCCAGCCTTCATGTCTTCCCAGCCCAGACACTAGACATATGAGTGAAGAAGCCTCTGGTTGATTCCAGCCCCCAGACATCTGAGTCACCCCCAGCCATTCCAGTCCTACCAGATGAGGCCCCATGCATTGTGGAGTAGAGATAAATTGTTCCTGACATGTCTTGTCCAATTCCTGACTCACCGAATCCATGAGCGTAGTAAAATGACGGTTATTTTACATCACCAGTCTTGGGTTGGTTTATAACACAGCAAGAGAGAGCTGGGACAGAGACCAATGCCTAAATCACCTTGGAATAGTTGCTTCTGCCCTGGAGTGACATTAACACTAAATTTCCTTACTCCTTAACTTGGCTACTAAATTTATTGATCTTGCATTTAACAACTTTCTCCAGAGTACCAGGAAAAAACAGAAACCTCAGAAACTGCAGGAAGTAATTACAGAACTAGATAGTGAATCAAAATTAGTGCCAATAGAATTCAAGTCTCTAAATGTTGTGTCTTTGGCCTTATCCCTTTATTTTACACTCCTAACACAAACTGTTAGTTTGAGCTCATTTATTCATATAATAAAGACTTATAGAACCCTCATTCTATTACGCAGTATTAATTATGTCATCTTCAGCCTTGCATCTTCTGAAGTAGGGAAGCCAACTTGGATATGAAACCCAGGTACGTCCTACAGCCTTCTGAGCTCTAAAATGAAAGTGATGGTAACACCTGCCTTGCACAATCGTGGTGAGGATGAGAGATTAATAAAAGAAGCTGTTCAGCTCTTATAGGTTTACTATTATTTCTCTCTGCAGAACTGATCTCATGCCTTTTGTGTCATCATCCCGGTTGTTGACAAAAGCACCAGACAGGACAGGATCAGGACAGGCTCACTACTGGGGAACTTCTCTGGACTGGTCATTAACTCTTTGAATTCCGTAACTGAACCGGCTTCACGTAGAAGCTCTACAGGGGCAGGGATCTGAGGCTGGTTTATTTACTGACATCCCACATAACTAAACCAGTACTGAGCACATAGTAGGTACTCAGTAAAGATGTGTTAAATAAATAAATGGGTGCAATTCTGCGAGTAGCACTCTCCTCAGCCTAATCGTATATCTGGGAAGCTCACGCTATGCAATGCTCTGGCCCAAGGCTGGTCCTTCCTCCCTTAGCTGAGAGTCTCAGCTCAAAGAGATACAGAGTTCGCAGTTCACATGTAGGGCTTAGGAAACCGACAGCTCCCCCTGCTACACCTATTTCCCACTTCCTAATTACCAAGATGTTTAAACTATAACATGAATAGCCACATTAAGCCATTTATTATATGAAAAGCAGGGGCATAATACATAGATAATTAAGGCCTCCTTCTGTGCCAACCTACCCACTAGAGGTATAATTAAGTGTAAGTGCCTCGTAGTTTGCTAGCCATTATTACTGGGCTTAAACATATATTCAGCCAGTTATTAGTGAAATTCTATAGTGTCCTGAGGAACTATTGTTTTAATAAATGGAGTAGGAATTTTCCAGCCAATACCATGCATTCTCAGCTGATCTTGGGCCATGAATTGATGGTATAATATTCTCCATTATTATATGGAAAACTCAGATCTTGGACACTATGAGGAGTACAGGAAGAGCCTCTTCATGCTCTTTTCTGGTTCTTATTGGCCATAGAAAAGATAGTTCCTTCTTCTAAGATTTGCTGCTCAGAACCTCTCTGCTCCACACAAAACAAGAAACACTCTAGGATCCCAGTCCTCTTCATATTTGACTCCAGGGATCAAGGACTTACAACCAACATGTGTTTATTAAAACCTTATTATATCCACAGCCCTGAGCTAAGTCTATATTGAAATAGTATGTTTTTGACTTGAACTAGCATTATAAACAGCCTTATTTAAATATTTTGATCTCCATCTTATTGAAAGAAGTCAGGAAAGCAAAGAGGGTGAAAGAAGTGGGGCAGTTAATCCCCTTATGTCTTATTCTGGTTTCTTTTGGAGAATGGGAAGAATGAGCCTCTGAAACAAAGGAAGCCCCCCAAAAGGAAAAGAGACCTCCCCTCTCCCATACACTTCTGAGACTGACATTGCAAGCTTTCTCTTCTCAGACCCCCAAGCTGAAACTCTGGGATTTCCCTGTCGGAGGGGTTCTATAGCAGTTATCAGGAGACAGTTACTTTTTAAAGCTGCAGTGACAGAGTAAGTACAAGGATGTATACTTGGATCAGTTGTTTGGGGTGACAGTAGGGGAGAGAAGCAACAGAATGTGAAAGAATTAACGGGGCTGAGGCCACCTCTGAAAACGGCTACTATAGGTCCCCTGCTGACTGGGAGGTAAAGAACCAAGCCACCCATACTCGGATACCACTATTCCCAGTGCCTGGTACTCAGTAGGAGCTCAATCCATATTTGTGGAAGGGACTGCGACTCACATGAGTAAAAGATAATATTTCTCCCATCTACCATGCAGCGACTTCAGAGAGGTGTGTGCAGATGGTGTCTGTGCTTCTTGGAAGCTCTGTTGCTTTGAGAGTCAAAGGGGGAGAAAGGTGTTTGAGGACAGAATAGATATGATATACTGTGTAATTGGTTGAAAGGAAGGCCAAGGGAGAAGTGGTTTTGAAAACTGAGTTTAACAGGCATTGGGGCAGAGAAATATGTTAGATTCTGGCCCCACAAAGATGAAAAATATGCACAGAGAGCTCATAACCCCCAGAAAATGCTCACCTGAGATTCCCTAACTCTGAACCACAACTCTATTCATTTGTCAAGGCTGCATCAGGAAAATCAGAAATCCAGTGACCTGGAAAGATGGAGTCAGGGGCTGCTCACTGGCCTAAGGAATGATATCTTACTCCTTCATCCCCACTTTCATCACCCCTCTCTGAGGCTCACTATTGTCTGAGGTCTTAACTTCATCAAATGCTTTCACAATGCTCCATCTCTACAAGAAGCCCTTCCTAATCATTTTATCTCTATCAGTAGCTTTTCTTCCTAGAAACAGACTATGCTCTATTCCTAAGAAGGATTTGGTTCATAGTGAATTATGTGCTAAGAAATTAATTGCTTACAGGAAGTGGGATTAAAGGTGAGAGGACACCTTAGTTTACGGAAGACTCTGTACTAGTAATTTTATATGAATTGTTCTCTTTAATCCTCAAAGCAATCCTGCATTGTAAGTAGCATCTTCTTCTTGACATGTCAGAAAACAGAAGATCATAAAAATAACTTCTCTTACTTATATAACAAATGTCTGTTGTACATCTCATATACGCCAGGCAAAATGCTAGGTCCTGGAGAGGCAACCTTGAAGAAGCCAGATACAGACCCCACATTCAGAAAGTGTATGGCGTAGTAGGATATACGGACAAGAAAACAGTCCCTTGCACAGAGAGCGAGGAATTCTGTGGGGGGGAGAACCTCTAACCCACAGAGGAAGTGATATCAAACATATAAAGGGGGCAGACGTTCAGGGGCATCAAGGAGAAGAATAGGAAATTAAAAAGGAGAAAGGGGAAAGGAAAGAGTTCCAGGCAAAGGAAACATCATGCGCAAAGATCTTCAGGCTCAATGAAAGGACAGTGTAGTGCAGCCACGCCTCCTTCCAGAAAAGGCTGAGAGTTGCTCATGAGGATATAAAAGCTGGAACAAGGAGGCATAAATCAAAGAGAGGAACTTAAGGAATAATAATTAAAAAAAAAAAAACAGGATGGAGATTTCAAATGGAGCCAAGAATAAGATTTGAAGGACTGCATGCCATAATGATATGTATGCTTATTATAAGGAAGCCATTTACTTGACTACACACTTTCTAGGAACCAACCCTGAAAGGAAAAGCTGTTGGCCTTTCCAGATGAGACTTCCTCAGAAGAGCAGCCATTGGACCAGAGAGGCAAAAGACCCTAACTAAGCAGGTCAGGATGCTGTCCACTGATGGTTAGCCTCAAAAGCATGCCTGTAATGGGATGTTCCATCCATCACCCAAGGCACCTCTCATGGAAACAATTCAGCCAGTAGCCATGCAACATCATCCAGGAGCCCCAGGAGCTCTTGATTCATATGACTTAATCCCAAAGAAGATCTTAAAATAATAGAAATACTGAAAATTTTCTGATCCTCCAAACAGCTGTCCCTAGCATAGCCTCTTTCTGCCAAGTTTTTGGAGTATATTATTTAGTAATAAGTTACAAAGTGTACTTTCTTACAAATAGTTGAAATTCAGTTTATCTATGCTATCAATTAAATATTGACTCATGTGCCTTAACATAGAGCCAAGCCGACAGTAGAGTGTGTCTGGATGAAAAAGCTCTCCTCCTTCAAGTCATTCCTATCCAATGTCATTCTTTCTCTACAGAGCTGTATACATTTCCAAACCAAAAATTATTCTCCATCCCCTAGCCAGTCAGCATGTTTCACCTTTTTAAAGGCACGTAAATATAATAAGATCGGCTGCTCTGTGTACATCCTCAGAATTTATCTTCCCTGATGTGCCCAGCATGATGCCATCCTACTATAATCAATAAAATCAATAATCATTGAATGAAAGCAACATGCTCCAAATCGCAGCTTTGAAAATAACCTATTCTTCACATCACTTTTATTGAGCATGTGGATTCAGCCACTTATTTGGAAGATATACGCAGTGGCTTTTAATTTCTTTTGTGCAATGATTTGTGTTGAATCTTGAGCTTCTTCAGTCTACGTGAGACCTTTTCTGACCTCCTCATCTACAATGTGAGTTCATGGGTAAAGGTCATATCCTTTGAGGAAATGTAAGAGCAGATGGAACAAGGAACTAGAAAAAATGTAATGCAGGAAACAGCCTGAACTCTGGCCCTGACACACAGACTGATTGGATTAGAGGTGCTTATAACTCAAGTGGACCTGACATTGCCTTGAAATTTAAAGGCGAACATTCACTGAGCCCTTGATATGTAATAGAAATTGTGCTAGGCTTCATAAAAGATTTTAGCAGGCATGAGCTATCATTCAACCATCACAATAAACTATGCATTATTATGACTATTTATTAGATGTGGAATCTAAGACAAAGTATTTAAGTCATCTACCCCAGTAGCAAAGTAATCTGCAGGACAAGGATTTGATCTCAAATCCATCCAACTTCAAACCCAAGCCTCTTCCAGCTGAGAGGGCTCAAATCCCAGTTCTGCCAGTTAGGAAACTCAGGAGATGTCACTTAACCCCTTAGTCACTTAAGCTTGTTTCCTCATCTAAAAATACAGGGATGATAAAGTATTTATCTTATAGGACTGTTTTGAGGACAAAATGAGAAAATATACATAATCACACTATTTGGTAAATAGTAAGTGCTCAATGAAATTTTGTTACTAATATTAGTAAACTCTGTTGTCTACTTTGACAAGGAAACTTGTGTGCACTCAAACTAAGCCATTCTAACCAAAAATAACCCAAAGTCATCAATGTCATACAGAGCGTAGTAGTTTGCTAGGCCTGCCATAACAAGATACCATAGACCAAGCACTTTAAACAACAGAAAGTCATTTCCTCCCACTTCTGGAGGCTGGAAGTCTGAGATCAAGGTGTTGGTAGGATTGTTTTTTCCTGCGGTCTCTCTGCTTGGCATATAGACCGCTGTGTTCTCCCTGTGTGGTCACACAGTTTCCCCTCGTGTGCCTCTGTGCCCTAATCTCTTTTTCTTAGAACACCAGTCATATTGACTTAGGGCCCACCCTAAGGACCTCTTTTTGACTTAATCATCTTTTTAAAGGCCCTACCTCTAAATACAGTCACATTCTGATGGAGTTGGGCTAGGACTTTAGCATATGAATTGGGGGCACAATTCAGCATACAATGGAAGGCCGCAGTACAATTTTTCTAAAAATATTTAGTGTTTTAAATTTTCTCAGTGGAAGGCATGTTAGAGCACCCTCACTTGGCTTGGAGTGGAAAACCCATGTGAGAGTTTTGTGAGGACAAATCATTACTTTTTAAAAAATGGCATTGTCAGTAGGGACAACAATGGCTTTTGTTTGTATTTTTAATCTGGACTTTCTGAAGTGCCACACTTCCTTGGGGCTGCAGGTCATTCACTTTATGTATTATGGTAAGACTTATGTTTGCCAGGATCCTTTTCTCCACTAAAAGCCAGGTCCAGAAAGCAGAAAAGAATACGCAATAGGGAGTAGCTTGATAGATGTGGGTATATGTTTTCCTGGGAAAATGTTTATTCCTTTTAAGTTTGAAAATAGGAGTAAGGTCACAGGCATGCTGTTAGGCACGTAGTAAGTATGGTGTTATAGCACTATGATGCTGTAACTAAGCATAGTGACTTGAGTAGAATAGATTCTTTCTCTCCCTGGGGTTGATTGACTGCATTGATGCCCCAATTAATGGTCCCTTGTATCTTTGCCCTCTGCCTTGTAACTTCATAGTTTCACACTGAACAGGTCAGGCTTGTGGCTTGCCCTATCCAATAGAATACAGCAGAAGCCTAGGCCTTAAGAGGCCTTGTATTTGCTCTCTTGAACAATTGGGATTATTTGCACTTGAACTTTGGATTTACTATAAAAGTAAGCCCAGTTAGCATGCTAGAAGGATGTAAAAGAAAAGTATAGAAAAAGACATGTGAAGGAGAATTGAGGTGCCCAGCCAACAGTCAGATAATCTCCAGAAACAGAGCTACTTGGTCAATCCACAATTGATCATAGACAAATGAATGGGACTAGCCAAGACCAGAGGAGTCACTGAAATAAACCCAGTTCAAATTGCTGATCTGCAGAATCACGATCTTAAAAAATGGTTGTCGTTTTAAGCAATTAAGTTTTGGGATGTTTTGTTATGCAGCAATAGCTAACCGAAACAAAATTCAGTATGCATAACTGAGGTGCTACAGGAACAAAATTTAAAAATATGTGGCATTGACTTAGGGACAAGACAACAAGCAGAGGCCTAAAAACTATAGGATCTGGAAAAATGATCCTATTAAATAGTACAAAACTATTGGTAAAACTATTGCTAGTGGCAGGTTGGAAGAAGAAATGTACCTTGTGAATTCTGAAATTTGAATAATCAGATTTCAAGGCAAAACTTGAAAGTGTCTTCTGGTGAAAAAGAACTGGCTAGTTTGCAAACCAAATTTAGAAGGAATACAGAAGGTACAGAACAGGCTAGGATGGAAAATAAAACTTACTCCTCATCAGTGATTCCAATTAGTGAAAGATAAATCCAAGGCACTGCTAGAAAGATATCAGCTTAGAGTACAACAGAAATCAAGATTTTGGTTATAATAAAGAATTCAAGAGATGCCTAGTATACTCTCTCAGCCGGACAAAGGACATTTAGGAACTTTAAAGGTGCCATCCCATAGAACCCTGAATGCCCAAAGTAGCTGAGAATAAGTCTAGAGTCAAGCATGTCTCAAAAAGAATTTGTCAGATAGAGTGGTTCAAATCAGATCCAAACTAATTCCATGAAATTTTAAACGGAATTGTAAAGGCAAAAGTGCCACCAGCTTGAACTAAAAGGCTCCAAGTTAAAATTCTTCAAAAATGTAAAAGCCTCTGGGTCCCCAGTGTTTTACAGGCAAGAAGAAGGCTGAGCATGCTCCACATGTTCTCTTCAGAAGTGGCCAAGGAGGGTAATGGGAAGGAATTATGTCCCAGAGGGCAGAGCCAAAAGCCGTGGAGAACAATGGTCTGGAGAGACACTGTCATGACCATCGCCCAACCCTCCAGTGTGGAAAATGGGTAATATGTGCACTAGGGGATTTCAGAATTGTCAAAGACCAGTATCTTCCAATCTTCCCTATCCCAAATGGCAGTTTAATGTGGTTACCTTGTGCCCGTTTCATCATTGTATGTTGGGTGTGGGGGAGGCAGATAACTTGTGGTTTTAGTTCATAGGTCCTTGGATCAAGGGGAACCAGGTTTGGACTTGATCTTAGTCACAAGATTCAGGCATGTCTCAAAAAGAGACATGGAGCAATATATCCAGTGCCATAATGACATGCAATTTTGGACGTCTTTGTGGGGTATAGATCTGTATTACATGTGAACACTTATGGCCATATTATGGTATACTGATTGCAAATCTGGCCCCAGTTCTTACCCATCCCTGTATTCAATGTGGACTTTGTAGCTCCATCTATCAAGAATCAGTTCTATTTCCCTAACCCTAGAGCCTTCATTGGCCTTGTTTGTTTTAGCCAACAGACTACAGTGGAAGCAATGGTTCATGAGGTCTGAGTCCAGGCCTCAAAAAAACTTTTATGCTTCTATTATTTCTCTCTTGCTCCTTTGCCTTAGCTACAAGAATATGCCTGAACCAGTTTGTTGGAGGATAAGAGATCATCTGAAGTAGAGCCATGTCATCTCAGCCAAGGCCATCTCCCAGCATATCTTCAGCTAACTACAGATGTATCAACATGCTTAGCCAATATTTGTGTAACCTTGAGTGAATTGTTTAACCTTTTTCTAAGTCTCTTTCCTTTACTTATTAAGAAATCCAAAACAAAAACTTTTTCCAGGCTCCAGATACAGTAACTGGATCAGAGTGGGAGCCTGGTGAATATTATCTGAAAATGAACAGCAACGAGGACTCTGTATTTACAAAGAATAGGCTTTATTCTCCCCCAAAGATGGTTTGTGAACCTAGAGATCTTGACTGGAATGATAATTGTATATGTTTGTGCACAGGTTTTAAATTCGGTAAGGAACCACGTGTAGTTTTGGTGGGAGTATAGTCATTCCAAAGCCTTCTTCTCAGTCCTCAACAAATATTCCAAGTTCCATTACACGTAAAGTCAGGCTACCCAAGGGAGTTCTGGTCCCACCTACCGCCAGCAACTGTAAGCAAGTCTCAGGATATGCTCACCCCCACTACCCCCGCTCCTCGCACCACCTCTTCTTTGTGGGGAATCTGAGGCTGGGCCTCAAAAAACTGTTCCCACTAAAACCACCTGATCCATTCCCGCCAAGGGCTTGTCACAAAGTCTGGGACTTCTAGGTCTCCAGCCTCTCCTGTGGGTGGAGGTCCTGGGGCTAATCAATGGATATTTTCTAAACACTGAAAGCCACCTTTGAAAGTTTCTGTTGTCCCCATGACACCTTGCTGGCTTCCAACCAGGGCCTGGCACGCTACCTAGCCAAGGTGCCCCAACAAGGAGAGAGCATGTTAGGGAAGCTAAGACTATGAGGATGTAACTAAGGCTGGGACATCTGAAAAACTCAAGGGCCGATACCCACAGCAATTGCCATCATTCCCAGACCAGCCGTTTCTCTTCGACCTGCATTTCGCCGAGAGGGCGGGGCCGTTCCGTCCATGGCTGCATTTCCATCGTGCGCTCCGCTCCTCGGCACTCTGCCCTGGCTCTCTGAGCAAGGCCCGTGCCCTCGCAGAGCCGTCAGCTGTCGGCATGCAACCAGCGCCACGCCCTCTGTTCTTCCCTTTCCTCACTGTGCTTCTGTACCTTTGCTCAAAACTGCTTCCACTGTCTCAATGTCCTTTCTCCTACTCTTCCTGGCAAACTCCCACTCAGACTTAAGATTAAGAGTCAACTGTCATCGCTGACTGTATCACCTCTGTTCTAATATATACCCAGATGCATGCCATTTTTCTGCTTCCATTTGTATCTCTACACCCAGACTAGCAGCTCCACGAAGCTATCCTTCAAAGCTATCCACAAAGCTCCAAAAATCTGTTCATTTTTTATTCCTAGAGTCTAGCGGAGTGTCTAAGATTGAGAAGGAGTTTGTCCAAGTTCACAAAATAACTAAAACAGAATCCAGCTCTGGATTTCCTGCTAATTCTTAACTGTGCTAATCTCATCCTCCCACCCTTGCTCTCAACACTAATGGCATATTGCTTCTCAACTGTATATTTTGGAAATGGATTTCTAAACAAGGAAGAAAAATTCATAAGACGCAAACTTCTCTTCATTAGCACCCCATCACTACCTGTGTTGCAGGGGAAATCACAAGTGATACAGTAAAGGGGAAGATAAACATTAGTATATTTAAAATCCGGTTGAAAAGCAAAAAGTGCTTGCCATGCCATTGCCTCATATCAGACCCTAATAGGACATCCTGCACTATCATGCATATGGCATAATGCAGTTCACTGTGTGCTCTAACCTAAACTCTTCTCCCTTGATGGAAAAGCAGAATTCTGAAGCCAAACAGGCTCTAAAGTTAAGTCACTGGCATAGTGTTAAGGGACTCAAGGCTGAAGGGGAACAGCTGGTTTTAGAAAGTCTGAGTCTTTGGGAAAATATGTGTCACAATTCATGGCTGGTCATGTTGCAAAACAGTCTGCAAATAAGTCCTACTTTCCCTGTTTTCAGCGTCCTAAGTGGAAGCTAATATACCATCCTATAATAAATGCTATGATAAGGGTTTTATGGGAACTTTGGCACAGGCCACCTGACCCAGGCTTGGGGGATCAAAGAGACCAGAGAAGCTGAGATCTGAAGGCCTAGCAGCTTTGGCCTAGGAGTGTGGATAGGTGTGCGTATGTGTGTGTGTGTGTGTGTGTGTGTCAGGGGTCAGTTGGCAGGAGATACAAATGGGCCAGATCCTGAAGGACCTTGGGAATTATGTTTGCTTATTCATTTCACTAATAGTTACTATGCTCCTAAAATGCCATGTTACAATAACTGAGTCTTTCGTCTGAGGACATGTGGTGGCCCCAAGATTTTCACCCCCTGGTGCCTTCAGTGTGGGCAGAACCTGGGAATGTGAGGGGATATAATTGCTCCTGTGTGATTGATTATATTATGTTACATGGTGAAGAGTTTCTGTAGATGTAGGTAAGGCTGCTAATCAGCTGTCTTTGACTTCATCAAACATGGACGAATCTGTGTGGGCCTAACATAATCACATGAACCCATTAAATCTCACTCTAAAGGGAGATAGAGATTCAGGACATGAAAAGGATCCAGTGCAAGCCAGCTTCTTCATTGATGACTTTGAAGATGGAGGAGACCTTGAAAGTAGCCTGTAAGGGCTGAAAGTGACCTCCTGCTGATAGCCAACAAGGAAACAAGGATCTTAATCCTATAACCACAAGGAATTGAATTCTGTCAACCACCTGCATGAGTTTGAGGTAGGATCCCAAACTCTAGATGAGATTGTAGCCTAGCTTGCGCCTTGATTTTGGTCTTGTGAGACCCTGAGCAGAGAAACCAGGCACATCATGCCCACACTTCTGAACTATAGAACTGTGAGCTAATAAACAAGTGTTGTTTTAAACTGCTAAGTTAGTGATAAATTGTTATACAGCAATAAAAACTAATACACATTTCACCACAAATTCAGATTTGACTAATTTTTGAGCATCTCTTATGTGCTAGGATTAGTTCATGTATGCTAAATGATTGACTTCTTCCTGTAATCCTTCATGGACGGTGCTACTTTTAGTTGGCACCACTAGCATACTCCTTCTCCACCACAAAGCAGTTGTGCTGTTTGGATTGAATCCTCAAAATAACCAGTCTAAATCAAACAGCTATTCTAATCCTCCTGCTACAGTGGTTGGTGTAGAGAGGGTTGTATGACCCAGGCCTAAGAAAATTAGTGCATAGCATTTACCAGGCCAAGTGATTGGTTCAGGAGTGAGGATATGATGTCAGACTAGATAGAATGAGATCAAAGTGACATGCAAGCTAGGAGGCCTAGAACTGTCACCACCATTTTTCTCCCAAGAGGAAAAGAAAGCAAATGAAGAAGGGCAGAAAGAGACTCAAAGAGAAATGTATCTAGAACCTTGATCAAACTATGCCTGAAGCTTTTGCCACTTACAGACTTTTTAGTAGCTATGAGCTAAGTCATTTCTTCTAATATTTCAGCCATTTTGAATTAGGTTTTCAGTTATTTGCAAGTAATACCATTCTTACACATTGTTATTTCTATTGGCTAGATGACAAACTGAAACTCAAGGAAGTTATCCCCAGAGCTCACAAAGCTAGTAAGTGGCAGAGTTAAGATTTAAGACCCAACACTTTAGCCCCCAATTCAGGGCTCATTCCATTACACAAACTTACAAACTGCCTCACCTAATTTATTTTTGTCCCATCCTGATAGAATACCTTTTACTTCCCTAGGAAAAATGTCACTCTCTTCTTAGTAATTCCCCACCTCTCTTCATTGCTAGAAAGGAACCCTCTAAGCTTCACAATCTAAATGTTTCCACATTTCAATTTCCAGCCTCATCTTATGTCTCAGTCTTCCCAACCACAATTTAAATCCAACAAGACCAGCATATATCTGAAGAGAACTCTCTTTTTTTCACTCACTGGCTTGGGTCACAACACAGTCGTGTGAAAATAGCGAAGCCCTTTTTGGTTAGGTGGAGAAGGGCCTTAGAGCAGCACAGCAGGTGGGGAAAAGCCCTCACTCAGTTGTCCCTCAGCTTGCAGGGTGCCCGGCTTGGTCTCTGAGGAAAGCCTCAGAAAGTGGGCGGAGCGTAAACAAAAGAGAAAGCCCAGAGATAAATGAGAGTTCCACTCTTTAACAAGAAAATGTCCCATTAATCAATGTCGCGCTCTCCCATGGGACTGGCATCTGAAATAAATCAAGTAACCAAATACAAGCTCCTCCCTGTCAGTTGAAGGCAATATTATTAGTAAATTAGCAAACATCAGCGGTAAGAGAAAATCAATGGATTGGGAGTTTAACAAAAACAGGAAAGAGGGTAGAACTAGCGGGAGAAAGGTTACATATCCTTTACAGAGCTTGATGTCTCCTCCATGGAGATTATGGCACCATCAGCTTCACAGCCCCCCCCCACTTCCCCCCATCCCCCCACGGAGTCTCACCCTCTTTCCAGACACTGCTTACCTCTACCCTCTCCCTCAGGAGCTGCGCTGAGAGTTTTTTTTCTTTGCTGGTCTGTTAACTGACCCAAGTGCAGGAGCTCCCCTGCCCTTGGGGAGCGTGTGTGTGTGTGTGTGTGTGTGTGTGTGTGTGTGTGTGTGTGTTGGGACATCCTTTTGAAGTCATTCTAGGATATGCGCATGGTGCAAGGAGGGAAAGTGTTGATCTGAAGGCCCCTGGTGATTTTTTTTTCCAGCATCCCGCCACTGCCTGAAGATGAACGGCTGTGCAGCCAAGAAAGAGCCTTCAAATGACTATGGGTACAAAAAGGAGTTGTCTAGCTTCTTGCTTTGGGAGAAGTGGGTGGGCCATTTGGGCTGTATAGCGAAGAGTGACAAAACAGAAACTAAACAAGGATCAGCCCCACACAGCCCCTGAGCTGTGAGTCAGCTGGTAGACCTACAAGAGGGGGCTTTGCTTTCTTGTTTTGGTCTGTTTGGTTCTGTTCTGTTCTCTTTCTTTCTTTTAAAGAATCTGATAAAAGTTACAAGCCTTCTTGTTAAAAAAAAATTCTTAGGATTCACACACACTTTGGAGGCCCAATTACTTCAAAGGGTCCTATCTTAAGAAAAATCACTCCACTCTGGAGACAGGCCCACCTGGCATCCTTTTCAATGAAGTGCGGATAAGGGCATGAACCTGGCACTCTGCATCAGGGCAGCTGAGGTCGCTTTGAACTAACAAAGTGGGGCTTAAATCATGGAATGGAGCATAGCCTCCTTCCGACATCTGGAATTTTAATGAGGTAAGATCAGGCAGAGCCAGAAGGCGTGCTTTAGGGCTCAGACAAAAGAAAACTGAGTGTTCTGGTTGATTTTCCATGCATACAGCAGGCACTCAATAGAAATTTTTTGAGAATGAATTTGTTTTCTCGAATAACAGAGCCCTTTAGCAAGGACTCTTGTTAAAATGCCTCCTTCTCTGGAGATTTGAAAACTGCACTAAATATTCCCGCCTTGTTCTTCTTATTCGTCTCAGTTTTTGTTTGTTCATTTGTTTGTTTTGGTTTTTTTAAAGCCTGGCTTAAGTTTCAGGTGAGCACACAACTCTCAGAGGCTGGCTGGTCTGGCTTCCTGGGGTTACTGACTCAGGTAGAGAGGCAGGCACAGCCAAGAACTGTCGGCCATTCACATGCCTCCCCTCCGAGTCCACTTACCTTTCTGGAATCTCGTTCTGTCATGAGGGACAAGGCAGGGAGGAGGCCACTTGCCCTGATCCAGCTCTGATCCACCATGATGGAAGGAGAAAAGCAAAGACTCATAAGGACCCATCTTTTCCCCTCTTCATTACTAGCTCTCACTGAGAAATACCCCCACAACTAGCCCTTTCTTCCACCTCTCTCTATATGTCCCAGACACTGAATGCCCCCTACCCAGGGCCATGAACCATTTCTATGACAGGAAAATCCAGAAGGGAGCTCTGCTTGGTTTCCCTTGTTGAACCTCCTCTCTTCTCAGAACAGACTCTTCATCCTACAGCCCTCCTGGCTCAATCTACCCTCCAGGACTACTTGTCCCTAAGGGGATCAGGCAGTGTGAGGGGAGCAAAGGGCAGTGGACAGCCCCCTGCTAATGGTGGTCTCAGGCATCTATGATGAGAGGAATTTCTGAGGTACAGGTGTCTAAAGAGCTGAAGAACCTCTACTTCCCCACCAATGGACCCCCATACCTGATTCAACAGGGCATGTTATATATGCTGTAGTGTGTGTGATCCTGTTTCCTGGGTCTGATTCAGGAGAGATCAGGTTGGGTACCCTGGGAACTTTCCATTCCCTTCCCTTGTAATGAGGTCCCCCACAGCAAGAACTACACCATTTCAACAATGATGATACATAGCTTAGATAGATTCAGGACTGTAAGAGCCTAAAAATAACTCCGGAAATTGCCTCCCTTAAAGTCTTCATTTGATAGTTAAAGAAACTGAGGTCCATAGTACTTAGGAAAGAAAATGTATTTGCAAACTTCGACATAACTACTCACTGACATTCACATGCTTTCCAATTCTGGGCTCAGTTGCTGCATCTAGATCTTTTCACTAAAAAAAAAAAAAATAATAATAAAAGGTTCATAATGAGCAAATTGGCTCTGGTGACTTAGGGGTTAGGTGGAGTAGTGTAAAAAAAATTATCAAGCACAGTTAGGAGACTAACCCAGAGGAAGAAAGACTAGTCTTTCTAGCACAGATGAAATGTGGTGGACAAAAGCAGATTATAATTGGGAACATGTCAACAAAGACCGCCGATTAAGCTAATTCTCGCTTCAGACATTCTCTGACTGCCAGTGGAGTTTATCACTTCCTTTGCATGTTTAAACTGAAATCATGTCCTGAGAACTCACTGAGAATGTTGACATTTTTCACATGGAAACGGTAACTCCACCTGTGAGTTGGAAATGAATGAGCATAGAAACTGGTCCATTCCAACAAGGAATGGTGACTATGGCCCTTTGGGAATTAGTAAAAATCTCTAGTTGAGTAAAATCTTGTTCTAATATGCTAATTA
This sequence comes from Eonycteris spelaea, assembly GCA_003508835.1. Taxonomy (NCBI): domain Eukaryota; kingdom Metazoa; phylum Chordata; class Mammalia; order Chiroptera; family Pteropodidae; genus Eonycteris; species Eonycteris spelaea. The sequence goes on along the minus strand of PUFA01000043.1, from coordinate 5,326,384 downwards.
AATGTTAACAGCAAGCTTTTAAAAATAAAAAATCAACTTGTGATTTAGCTAATAGAACCTAGTTAAGAATATAAAAGGCTCACAATTGCATTCCAGTATTCTTGAGACGGGGCTGTCACCACCAGCCTGTCTTAGACACAGGACATTCTCTTTGCTCCCACATAGAAAGTTCAACTTTTTCTTCTTACTTCACCCACAAATGTTTGTTTTGCTCCAGACTTTTTAAATAAATTCTTGTTTTGATCTGCAGCTTTCCTGGTAAGACTTTAGCTGAAAATAAATCACCAGAAGTACAAGGGAAGTTGGTTCTCACTGTCCATTCCCCCAGAACACAGCTTGAGATAGTGGGGCTTCTCCATCGGGAGGACTGTGGGCTTTGGGGGAGTGCTGGGATGTGGGGAGAGGGAGACTGCAGCTTCCATTCTTTACCAGCTTGGGAGCGAATAGAGGAACAGCCAGAGCCCAACCCTGAGCCTCCGCCTGGCAGCCACATGCCCCCGACTAGTTTGACATTCTCATTCTCCTAAAAGGCAACCTAAGGGTTTCACTAATACAACCTTTTAGAAATGAGAGTCTTCAAATGTAATCTGTAGAAGAAACTGTGGTTTGGATGCTTTTGAGGCAGAGTCATGAGACCTGTAGGCTAACCCTGATGCCAGTCACAGGCTTAACCGCGTATCAACATCTAGTTCACAACTGCCCTGTACCGGGCACTGTAGGCATGAGTACATAAATAGAACAAAGTCCCTGTTTCTAAGAGTTTAAAATCTAGTGGGGAAGACAGATAAGCATGTTTCTATAGCATACGATAATTGCTATAATACAGAATAAACAAAACATTAAAGGGAGCCAGAGCAAAGATCTTTTGCCTGTTTTGGGTAAGGGAGAGCATCTGAAGAGCCTGACATTTGCCCCCAGAATGAAAAGAGGCCTAAGAGCTCAGCAGGCAGAGGGCATGAGGGTGTAGGCAGACCAGGGTGTGGAAGGCATCCCAAGGCAAGGACAGCACATGTTAACCCACAGAAGCATGACGCGGCATGAAAGCACGTGTGATTCCTGAGTTCTCCTCCTCTTCTTTCCCATCGGGCTCTTTCCTACTCATCTTCAACTTTTGGTTTAGACAATAGTCCTCCAAGATATCGTATCTGATCAGCCCCACCCCACCTCTTGGGACTCCCTTCCAAACCACTTCCTTCCTACTACCCCTGTCAATTCCCTGGCCTGTGGTCTCCTTCGCTGTAAGCTCCATGAAGACAAATCACAATTTTAGCTTTAGTACCGAGAACACTGGCATAATGAATGCAGCATGCAGAAATCACTCAAAAAATTAGCTTTTGTTTGATTAAACCAAAATTTCCACAAAATTTGCATTGTATACATTTTTTCAGGCAAAAAACAAGACAAAAAGACAACAGTGTGCTCAAGAAGTTGGTGGCTAAATGCAAACTAAATTATCAAACATTTGCCATTTCCTTTTTGTGAGATCTTGTTGAAAAAACAGAGGGTCTCAAGATTCAAGTCCTAAGACTAAATGTTGTCTCTGTCACTAAGGCACTCTGGAAACTTGAAATCACCTCTCTTCTCTGGGACTCATTTTCCTCCTCTGCAAAATAAAGGGGTTCTAAAATTCTGTTTAATACTCATTCCCACTCTCACCCATGACTCCTGTTTACTGAGACAAAGCCTGTATCAGAATTTTTAATGCAACTGAAATCACCTACAACCACTAACACTTTTAGACTCTTCTTTTTGGAAATACCTCTCTGAAACCTAAGTGGTTTCTTTTCTTTTCTTTCTTTCTTTTTTTTTCTTTTCTTTCTTTTTTCTTTTTCTTTTTTCTTTTTGCCTTTCAAATTGACGATTCTCTAAGAGGATGCAGGACTCACTCTCAGGGCATGGGTGAGGATGAAGAGAGAACAGAACTGGCAGAATTTACTTGATTAGCTGAGAGCAGAGGGACATTTGTGACTGTGTCATTCTGTTGTTCCCTGACCTTTAGAAGTCACACAGTGTGGTCCCAAGGGTGGTATGGGGGAGTGTAGCCTACCAGCAAACCCTAGAATCAAGGCTTGATCTCCCAATTCCACTATTGCTCAAGGTGTTCAGGTATATTTGAATCAAAATCAACAAATTAAAACCGAACATCGCACAATGTCTCCCAATTATTGGGGAAATTGCAATTGCATGTGCCAAAACTATAGAAATGACCTCTTTAGCTAGAGAGCTTACTGACATCTTAAGTTCGAACCAGATTCAATAAATGAAAATTGTTAGTTGAATGGGAGGCACTTTCCTCCCTGTGAAATTAAGGTGCCAGCCACCTTCTTGGTTTTTTTAAGCTCTGGAATCCAAACAAGGAGCCTCTGAAATGTGGAATGAAGGTTAGACTGTGTCACCAACAGGACTTGACACTAACAAAAATCCATGTAAAATTGGATGATATTTGCTATCTTTCCTCTAAAAAATTTATTTTATTTAACACTTATGTAGTATATATATACTATGTGCCTGTTTTAAGCATTTTATATGGAATAGCTCATTTAATTCTCCTAATAACTTTGAGGTCAATATTATTATTATCCCCATTTTACAGAGGGGAAACTAAGGCACGGACATAGTGAGAAACTTTACCAAAGTCCTGTGGCTAGCAAATGGCAAAGCTGGGATACGAATAACTGTGGTGGTCTGGTCCCCGTATCCTTCCTTTCTGCCATCACACTGCCATCTTACAACTAGAAACTAAGAGACTCAAGGAAGCTTTCGTGAAGGTAAAGATATTTACACAGAGCCTTGAGGAGGGTACTTGGTAGGTGGCTTTTGGATATGCAGACATGGAAGGAAGCATTCTGGGAAAAATAAACAGTGTTAGGGAAGGGCGAGTCTAGCATGCTTGGAACTATTGTTTCCTGGGAAGCCAACAATAGTCCTGCAGCCTTAGCACAAGTTCAGTTTGGAAAGAATACCTTGTCAGAATAAAGTTTCTGAATAAAGGGTCAAGTATGAGGGAAAAATAATGGTTAAATATCTAGCCTTTTGAACTTAAGTTCCCACAATTTCCATTAATTCTCTCTATTCTAATCTTTAGCTGAATAAATGACTCAAAAAGGGGAAATGGGTTTAATAAGAACAAACCTACATTAGAGCACTGTAAGTAGAGCAGTTCAAATAATATCCCAACATGGCATGGACCCAGAGGCAGGGTTAACTATTTCCCCAGAACCTCAAGGTTTATTTCCTGATCTACAGGTAGAGGTAAACAGACCATGTTTATTTTTATATATTCTAGACCAAAGGAAAAGGCAATGCTGGAAGACCAAGGGTAATGTTCTCTTTCTTAAGAAAAATTCAACCCTATTTCAAAAGTAAGATCATTCTCCTGCTACAATGAGGCTTTAAAAGCAACCTAATCATAATGGTAACACTTTTATAAGTGAGATTACTCACTGAGTATCAGTGCTGAGTACTAAGATTAAAGAAATCGTACGATATTTCCTTTAATTAATTCTCTGTTCAAAAATGCTGTATATTTTCCTTAACTGATTTCTGATTTGTTTTATATACAGATCCTGAGTTGGGACCATGATTAAAAACCAGGAAGACTGAAAAACAGGTATGTCATCTCCTCAAAGCTCTGGACCCTTTCCTTCCAGGGTGATGCGGGTAGAAGCTGTACTTATGTGGATTGTACATCAGCCTCTGGCTCATGTCCTTGGGCTCTGGTGGAAGGCAAAGAAGGTCACGGTGTGGTGGTGGCATAAATATTTCACATTTTAATATAACACGGTCCAGACGTCAGATCCCCAGGTTTGCCATCTCCATCCCAAGGACTTACCTGGTGAAAGACGAGCAGGATGTAAGCTTTGGCTCCAGACACCTCAGTGTAAATCCTCACTACACTACATACTAACTGTGCAACCTAAAGGAAGTTACTTAACTTTGGTGAGCCTCTATTTGCTCACGTGGAAAATGGAGATTATAAGATTTTTATTTAAGATTCAGTGATGTAAAGCAATTAGCACAGTGCCTGATGCTCAGTAAATGCTCAGAAGAACCCTCAGTCTCCTTGTCTCTCTTTTCTTCCTTGATAGATTCATCCACATCCTCGTAGCACCAAACATTCTGAGTGCATACATTATATCCGCTACTCTTCTGGTTCAACATGAAAGCAACACTGAAAATCAGGAGTCAACCCTTGTAAAGGAGAAAAGAACTGGAACTAAGTGCTAAAAGTAGAGTTGAAATCGAGCCTGTTAGAGGCTGTGACAGGAAACACTGGCAAGAGAAAGGCATTCAATGTACAGGACATCATGAAGTCAAAAAGAAAAGTATTCGGGCCTCCGAACTAAGGTTTCGAGCATTGCCTGTCTGCTTGCTGAAGTCATGCCTCAGGCCAGCATAGTCCCTACGCAGATGCTCGCATGCTGAACCTGAGCTCTCCACTTCATTCATCAAACCAGCCAAGGGCGGGGACGGGTTACCTGATTCAGCAAGAGAGGGACTGGAGATTGACGGCACACATCCTAAAAATATGTAAGAGGTTCGGAATTGGTTGCAAGTGGATAAAGGAAGTCAGTCAGAGGCAGCTACCCCATACCAATTTCTCGAAGTATTTACTTGCACCATCCCAAACAGAAGTGCTGCGGCCTCATGGTCTCAGGTCTCAGGCACACGCTCAGATAATGAAGCATGAGTGTGGAGGTTGGTATGTGGCAGAAACTCCCTACCCCTGCCTGTCCTCCCTCATCCAACCACAGGCCTTCCCCCTATGAGAAAGTTCAGAAGCTGGGCAGCAACTGGAGGGCTTCATCCCCTGCAACCAGAGCCTCGGTTTCAAAAAGACAGAAACTCGCAGTCAGCCTCAGCTTCGCCTTTGTGTGTGTTGTCCAGTTCTCTAAGATTCAGGTTTTCTCCTAGGTCATTAATTTCAAATTTGCAGAGGTTGAAGCTGCTAAATTTTCATGAACTTGTGATTATCTCCTTCATATAGTTTCTAAAAGTAGAGTTGCTGGATGTTTCAGGGCTTATAAAGAACTTTCTTAGTTCTAAAAGTGCCACCAGGAGCAAATTCTTTTTTTCTAGTCACATGGGTTCTTACCTGCATGTCCCTACAGAGTCTTGTGTCTCTGTCATTCAGAAGAGGAACAGCAATTCTGTCAACCTGTTTCAGCAGGTGTAACAGCGATGGCACAGAATCGAAGGCATGATCTGTCATGTTGGCCTGTGGCAGAATCAGATGACTCTTTCATTTGTGGTATAAATCAAATATTAAGACCATTGTCATGGCTCTTAAGGAAAGTGTCCAAGCATCTGTAAGCTAAGATCCAAGTAAATCATGAATCTTCAAAATTCAGAGCACATCCATAAAATTCAAGTATATTCGCACTTAAATTCAAACTACTAAACTATCATAATATCACATCACCTCACTTATAATTCAGGACCTACAGGTTCAGTTAATTTAAGCGATCACCTGGTAGTCCACAGGAAAAAAATCTTACAAGGTAATTTTTGCTTGGATGGTCCAAGGATTTCAAGGAGGATTTTCACGAAGACCACTACCAATATATTAACAGCAAACACTCGTATTGTTATAGATTCAAAATGTGTCGTTCACAACTTTATTTTATCTCATTATTTTAAACATTTATTTGTAATTACAGTTGAAATATAATATTAGTTTCAGGTGATTCAAAATTTATAGACCTTACAAAAGTGATCAAACAGTAGTAACAATCTGAGAGCTGTTCACCATTTTAACTGCTGAACAAATATTCACTAAAATCAGATGACAATCCAGTGAGATAGGTATTTAATATCCTAATTGACAGACGATAAAAGTAAAAAAAGAGAGATTATATAAATTGCCCAGTAACCCCAAGCAAGTATGTGGCAGAATTAGGATTAGAACACAGGTAGTCTGATGTGAAATCCCATGTGCTTAACTATCGCTTTGTGATGCCTCTAGACATGTTCTGTCAAAAGAGAAGTATGCAAGACTTAAAAATTTTTATTCATTTTGCCAGCTGGCCCTTTGGAAAGATTTTATCAGTTTAAAATTTACAAAAGGTGCTTGAGAGAGTTTATTTCCTAAACCCTCTTCAACACTGAGTATTGTGTTGCTTTATCTTTGCCAATCTGATAGGTTTTTTAAAAATATCCTTTTTTTAGCATTCTATATAATAAAAACAAACAATTTTTCAAAGGTTTATTCATTTTCTTTTTATTTCTGGGATTGTTTTTCATATATTCCATCCATCTTTTATTTCATTGTTCACCTTTTCCTTATTGATATTTTAGAATTCTTTATATAAATAAATCTTTTCTTCGGCATATGAGTGACAAAATTTGCCATATGTGGTCTTTATTTTTTTAATTCTGTTTATGGCCTTTTGCTTTGATATTTGCTACACATAAGTTTAAGTTCCAGCATGTTTTCAAAAGTCAATATTATTATGATTTTTGAATTTGATATTATGCTTATAAATATTTCTGCCACTCCAAGTTTTAAAATATGTTTATCCATTTTCTTTAGTGTTTTTACAATTTTATGTTTTCTCTCTTCATTTAAATCTTTGATACATATAGAATCATTTGATGTAAGGAATAAAGCAAAGATTCAGCTTTATTTTGCTATGAAATTGCAAGATATTTGACTCGAAGTCAACTTACAGAAAAGAAAAAATTATGAGACAAGCAGAGAAAAAAACCATGTAGAGATCAAAGATAAGAATTACAGAAGATTTTTAATAAGAAACTATGCAAACCAAAAGATAACGAAGAGATATCTTCAAGTACCAAAAGGGAAAAGCAAACATTGTTAGCCTAGAATCTATATTTAGCAAAAATATTTTTCAAAAATTTAAAGCATAATAAAACCTGTTTGGAAAAACAAAAGCTGAGATTATTTATTGCCAGCAGACCTGCATTACAAGAAATGTCAAAAGAAGTCCTTCAAGCAGAAGAAATGTATATCAAGTAGAAACTTGGATGGACATAAAAAGATGAAGTGCTGGAAGTGGTAAAAATGAAGCAAATGTAAAATACGTGTTCCTCATTTTTAATCTAAAAGATGGCTGATTAAAATAAGGCAAAAATAGAAACAATATGTTGTTGGTTTATATATAAAATATTTGAAAGTATAATGTAGGACAACAACAGCACACAAAGTACACGAAAATTAATTTGGAAGTGAACTATTGTCAAATTTTTACACTATGCAATGAAATAATATTATCTGAAGTTAGACTGTGATAAGTAATGATATATATTATAAACTTTAAGGAAAACACCAAAAGCCTTTTAGAGAGATATTATTAATAAGCTAATAATTAGGATTAAATGGAATAATAAAAATATCCATTATGTAAAAGAAGCAGAAAACAGGAATAAAGGGACAAAGAACAAAGGGAAAAATAGAAAACAAATAGCAAGATGGTAAATTTAAAATTAATTCTACCAATAATTACATTAATTATAAATAGTCTAAACACATGAATTAAAAAAAGATTGATTGGATCACTCATGAACACAGATGGAAAAATCCTAAATAAGACTAGTGAAACCGAATATAGCAACATATTAAAAAGATTACATACCATGATCAAATGACTTCATCCTAGGGCACAGGGGTGGTTCATTATATGCAAATCGATTAATGTGATACACCACATAAACAAATTAAAAAATAAGAATCATAGAACATATCAGTAGATGCAGAAAAAGCCTTCAACAAGATACAGCATTCATTTATGATCAAAACACTTAACAAAATCAGATAGAAGGAAAGTACCTTAACATAATAAAGGCTATATATGACAAACCCTCAGCCAACATTATACTTAATGGTGAAAAACTAAAACCTTCCCTCTAAGATCAGGAACAAGACAAGGCTGTCCACTATCACCACTGTTATTCAATATAACATGGAGGTCTAGTGAGTACAATCAGGCAAGAGAAGATATAAAAGCATCCAAATAGGAAATGAAAAGTCAAACTGTCACTATTTGCAGATGACATGATTCTCTATATAGAAAACCCTAAAGACTCCACAAGAACACTACTAGAAACAATAAGCAAATACAGTAAAGTTTCTGGATACAAAAAAATTCATAATGTTCCTATACTCTAAATAAATGTCAGAAAAAGAAGTGGAAAAAAATCTTTTTCAATTGCAACAAAAGAATAAAATACCTAGGAATAAATCTAACGAAACATGTGAAGGACCTATATAATGAAAACTATAAGACCCTATTAAAAGAAATCGAAGAAGATACAAAGAAATGGAAAGATATTCTGTGTTCTTGGATTGGAAGAATCAACATAGTTAAAATGACCTTTTACCTAAAGCATTATACAGATTTAATGCAATCCCATCAAAATCCATTGCATTTTTTAAAGAAATAGAACAAAAAATCATCAGATTTGTATGGAAGCACAAAACCCTGAATTGCCAAAGCCATCCTGAGAAAAAAGAATGCTGGGGCATCACTCTGCCGACTTCAAATTATACTACAAAGTGACAGTAATCAAAAGCATGGTATTGGCAGACAAACAGACAGTGAACAGAATCAAGAGTCCAGAAGTAAACCCATATTTATATGGGCAAATAATTTTTGACAAAAAAGCCAAAACATACAGTGGAGAAAGGAAAGCCTCTTCAATAAATGGTGCTGGGAAAACTGGAAAGCCACCTGCAAAAGAATGAAACTAGACTGTTGTCTATCACCACACACCAAAATTAACTCAAAATGGATTAAGGACCTGAATATAAGACCTGAAACAATAAAATGCATAGAAGAAAACATAGGAACTAAACTCAAGGACCTTGGACTTAAAGAGGATTTTATGAATTTGACCTCAAAGGCAAGGGAAGTAAAAGCTAAAATAAATGAATGGACTACATCAAACTAAAAAGCTTCTGCTCAGCAAAAGAAACCATCAACAAGGTAAAGAGACAACCATCTGAATGGGAAAATAGATTTGCAAGCAAAACCTCTGATAAGGGCCTAATATCCAAAATATACAAAGAACTCCTACAACTCAAACAACAAAAAACAAATGATCAATCAAAAAATGGGCAGAGGATGTGAACAGACACTTCTCCCAAGAAGACATACAAATGGCCAACATATGAAAAGTTGATCATCAATCACTAGCTATTAGGGAAATGCAAATCAAAACCACAATGAGATAACTGTTATCAACAGGACAGATAAAAATATTGAGAGGATGCAGAGAAAAAGGAACATTCATACACTGTGGCAGGACTGCAAATTGGTACAGCTACTATGGAAAACTGCATGGAGGTTCCCTAAGTACTGATCTACCATATGATCCAGCAAACCCTCTACTGGGTGGTATTTACCCCAAAGACTTGAAAATCCATATCCGAAAAGATATTTGCACATCGATGTTCATAGCAGCATTATTCATGATGGCCAGGATGTGGAAGCAACCGAAGTGTCCTATGATAGATGGATGAGTGGATAAAGAAGCTATGGTACGTATATACAATGGAATATTACTCAACCATAAGAAAGCTGAAATACTGCCATTTGCGACAACATGAATGGACCTTGAGATAATCATGCTAAGTGAATAAGCCAGACAGAAAAATTGAAAAACACATGATATCATTTATGTGGGGATATAACTTAAAAGCAACAAATGAAGAGGACAAACAGAGACTCATGGACATGACAATAGACTAGTGACCAGAGGACGCAGGGGAGGTTGGTAGGAGGGAGTAGATGGGTAAAAGAGGTCAAATATGTGGACAGAAAGAATCTAACTATGGGAGGGGAACACACAATGCAACATATATATATATGCCTTACTATTAAGTCATACACCTGAAACTTACTGGATTTCATTAACAAGAAAAATAATAATAAAAATAAAATAAAATAAAAAACAAAAACAAAACAAGACAAAAAAGAATGATTGGAAAAGCAAGACTCAAATACATACTGTCCAAAGGAAATTAACTTGAAATATAAAGACATGGGTAGGTTAAAAGTAAAAGGATGAAAAAGATACACAATGCATACACTAATCAAAAGAAAGCTGGAATCACTATATTGATTATCACAAAGTAGATTTCAGAATAAAGACTATTACTAGAGATAAACAGGAACATTACTTAATAATGAAGAGGTCCATTCACCAAGAAGCTATGTATGTTGAAGCTTTGTTGTTAGGTACATACATATCTAGGCTTGTTATATCCTTTTGGTGAGTACATGAAACAACAGAGCCTCAAAATATATGAGGCAAAAGTAAAGAGTCGAAAGAAGAAACAGACAAATCGATAATTATAGTTGGAGATTTTAATATTCTGCTCTCAATAATTGACAGAACAAGTAGACAGTAGATCAGCGGATACAGAAAACTTGAACAATTTGATCTAATTAACATTCATAGAATATTCTATCCAACAAGAGCAGTATGCATATAATTTTCAAACATGACATAGAACATTCACAAGATTCTTTTCTGGGCCATAAAATAAATTTAAAAGAATTGAAATCACATGAGTTACACTTGCTGACTACAATGCAATTAAATTAGAAAACCAATCAGAGTATCTGAAAAATTCCCAAATATTTAGAAATCAAACAATATTAAGTTGTCCATCTGAGAACAAGAGATCTCATCATTTATTCAGGCCTTCTTTATGTCTCTTTGCTTGGTTTTACTATTCTCTTCATCTACCAAACACATACATTTAAAGTTTATCCTAGGTATTTCATCTTATTTTATTATTTTATTTTATTTTATTTTATTTTATTTTATTTTATTTTATTTTATTGTTATAGTTGCTTTAGTGAATGGGGTCTTTTATTATATTTGCAAACTGGTTATTACTTGGCTTTAAGAACATTCATTTTGCTTTTATAAAAATACAACCTCCTCACTGAACTCAAGATTTCCAATAATTTATTTTATTGAGCTTTTCAACTATGTAATAAGATCATCTATGAATGATGATCATTTCTCCCACTTATAAAGATTTTTATTTCTTATTCTTTTGTCTAACACTTTGGGAACCATGTTAAATCAAGTTTTGGTCCCAGGAATGTTGTTTTGTTCCTGATTGGGAAGGGCATGGTTTCTAATGGCAGAGATAAACAGATGGGTTGTGAAGGCAGACACAACGCTGTTTTACTGTGCAAAAGAAACCGAGGAGCCTAGTTCCGTGTAGTGAACAAAACTATGAGGGGAAAAACATCTCATTTAAAAGCCTCAGGATTGTTCAGTCACAGAAGCACATCGCAATGTCCGTAGCTCTTGTGGAGAAGGGTAGGGTTGACAAGGCTGAGAATGTGATTTAAGGGTTCCCAAGTGACTGTCTTGGAGCCTGAAATCATTCAAGGAGAGGCTCATTTGAGATCTGGAGTTTTTGTTCTTTGATTGTCCCCCAGAATAGATACCACCGTTTGCCTTTTCAGCTTTCCAGGATTCTCTGACAGTAGTCTTGGGCACGAGAAAAGGGGCAGAAAGGCTGGGAAAAGCGCTTGTTCTGGCTGTCAGGAATGGGGAGAAGGTCACTCCAGTACAAACCTCATTCATTTCACAATGTCGCTGAGGCTTCCCCACGCCTCCCTAGGGCCCTGGAACATTATCAAACCTTAGTGAGACAAGTTCACACTAATAAGTATTGCTGGGTAGCTTTATAAAAGAGCCCAGGGCAGTGTTTGGTGCCAGAAAAATCTAGCCATTTCTTCACAGGTGTGAGCTTCAAGGTCTTCAGCACTTGCAGTGGAAATCGTAAAATGTACTTCAAAAGAAAGGCATGAAAGTAATGCAATTAGACCCGTAACATTCCTATCCCTGTACTAGGTACACAAGTACCTGTTGACTTGCTCTCCCTTGTGGATTAAGGAGGGGGAGAGAAGAATTTACCTGATCCTTATTTTGCAGGTATGGATCAGGGCCATCGTGGCTCCATGCATATGTCTTTTAGTTCCTTTGGCGTTCTCAGAGCTGTGCACCTCAGTGGTTAATGTGGGGCCACCAGGGGTAATTTCTACAGGGATAAAAGAGAATTAGAAAAGGCCTGCTTGTTTTTTGCTGCTTCCTTTGCTACCTGATATGATATAGACTGTGACAAAGAAACAGTGGGACATCAAGCCACGTGAGGCAGTGGACAATCCTAAATTCCACCTTCATGTTTTTCTGTCAAACCTCCATACTACTCAGGAGGTTTCTGGGGCAGACTCTCTTCTCTCCTATAGTGACACCAGAGATAAATGACTGAACGGAGAAAGCACACCTTTGTGTCAGGCAGTTGCTGCATCTGACCTTGGCCTTGTCTTGTTTTACGACGGTGGCACCAAAATGTACACAGAAAAAGCAGTCGCTATCGCTGCCCTCTGTGTGATGACACAAATCTCTAGCAAGAGATCATAAACATCGCCCCATCTCTTCTCTAACTTTTCTCATGAGGGAAGCCTCAGCTCACTCAAAGAAGAGAATCGCTAGGAGTGCTGAATGAACGGGTAGACACAGCTGTCTGTTTGGTCTGAATAATAGAATGTTAGCCCACAGGGAGGAAAATTTCCCTTCGTGACCTCCCTGTGCTGTCACCGATGCAGCAGAGAAGGGACCAGGAGCAGGTCAGAAGCATGGCCTCTGGGTAGAGGAGGAGGACCCCATCTAGTGATGGTCAGGAGGGGAACGTCATCCGACATAATGATTGAGGTACTCAGGCGGTGTGGTCACGAAAAAGAACATGCTTCAGAAGGAGCTATGAACCACCCTTGAAGCCTGGCACAAGCCGGAGGCTCCCTGAGCATCCCTTACACTCACATCAGGCTGGTCTGACCAAGAAACATCTGGCTTACATATTTTCCAGAAAAAGAGTGTAAGCTTCTAAATACCATGCATAAATTCTCAGTGGTATAACTTCCCTGAAAAATGAGTTCTCATTGAAGTTATTGTTACTGTTTTATTATTCCTAACATTGGGGAGTTCGAATTGGGAGAAATAAACCCTCAAATATATAATTTTTTCATATTCAGAACTCATCCACACAGGAAAGCAAAACCCCCAACCAGCCAAAATGTCAAGTGAAGTTGGATCACACCTTTCTGACTTGGTTTCCTCATCTATTGAGCCTCAGATCAGCAGGCCTACTCTCCACCAAACCATAAAAAAAAAGTAATGAGGGGCAAATCACAAGAGTACAATCACAGAGTTCTAAATGTGTCTAGAGGCTGAGGGACCCTGCCACTTGCTGTTCATTTCTATTCTCATAGTAAAGCTTCCCCTAACAGGTGCCAGGGATGGCTGTTTGACACATAAAGGAAATTGGACATTTTAGAGTGACTAGGTAGGTGATTCTGTCAAAAAAAAAAAAAAATGACTTGCTTTTTACATGAAGCAGCTACCTCTATGCTTGGAGTGAGAGCTGCCCTTGGGGTAGTTTGCAAGAAAAAGGCTCTGAAATAGAAAGAAAAACTTTGTCCTTCTGAAATAAAAAGTCAGAGGCAGAATGAGCTAACCTTCCTCTACATGCAAACAGGATTTTCCTGCATTATGGCCAGAAGATTGTTGTGCATTTGGCTGCTTCTCTGCTTGGTCTGGAGGGTGGCCCAGTGCAGGCCCTGGGGAGCACTTCCGGAAACAGCCCAAGCCGATCCAACCACAGCGAGTGTGGAGACAGACCCCTGGTTGTGACAGATCAAATGCCCTCCGTTGGGAATCTGGAATAGCAAACAAGAGGAGTCAGCCTTGCAGATAACCAGAGGCCAGAGAAGGAGGCTAGTCAGTCCACAAAGAGAGGAGGCAGGTCTTACCAGAAGACCGTTCTGCTCAGGGACTTGCCAGTGCCCGGACCCAGGTCATGCCCTCACCAGGATCCTGTGAGACACTCAGACACCCTGAGAACAAGTAACCATTTTAGGTATTATAATTTTTTTAAAAAACCCAAAAACACACACACACAAATTAATAACTTCTGTTGAGTGTTGAAGTGAATATGAACTGGGCTTCTATTGTTTGCTGCTGAAAAAGTCTTAACTAAGATAGAAGCGAAAGTCCTTTATCTGAGCAGCTCACCCGTGTGTGTCTGACTTCACATCCTTTGTGACATCGGCCCCTCCACCAGCCACTTCCACCTTTCGATATAGGGGATCCCCATATTTGAGTCACCACTGATTCCATATGACCAGCGAAGGCCACCTGGCCTCGCCACATCTGAGCCACTTGCCTCTAAGATTTCAGTCGGCTCAATTAATACACAATGCCTGTGGGAATACTTGCAGGTCCTCAGGATCTTTGAAAGGCATTTTGCACAGGCGGGATTGTTGTACAAATGAACCCAGCCCTTATTAAGTTAGCTGGAGAATCTGTTCTTTCACCAGCACATGTTTGGGACCCTCTGTAATCCTGTTCCTTTCTCAGCACCCTGGCCCAACTAAACAAAAGCCTCTTTGTAAGAGGAAAGTCTCGTGACCTGAGAAGTAGGGGGAGGGTCCTGCCCTCCCCTGCGGCCTTCCGCCCATTTCAGGAGTGATACAGTCTTGAAAGAAGATTTGGAGTTAGTAGTCCAGGTTTTCAGCTGGGTCCAGCACTTGCTAGAAGCATGACCTTGGGTGAGGTTAGACTCGCTGAGCTTTAGTTTCTAGATCTGTAAAATAAAGGCGGAAATGATCTCCCCTGTTGTGGCATTATGTAGAGGATTCAAGGAGACAATATTTGAGAGTGCTTTGTATGCCACAAATCCCTACTGGAGTCATGTTATTATTTAGTGTTACAGTAACAATTTTTTCTTCACACTACAATCAGATGTACAAGATAAATGTACCATGTTATTTTGATAACTGACCTTGTCATCCCCAGGAGCACCACCTCTCTGGGTCACAGCAAAGACACTAATTACAACCCATTGATTACAAATACTTTCTACAGCCTATTTAATTTTCACAGCAACCTATGAAGCAGGTGCCATTACCAGCTCCAATTTAAAGAGCAGAAAAGCAACTTAAAGTATCTGAGTCTCTACCTACTTCAGCTGTCTCTTTTCAAGTTTAAAGCATTCTTTTCCAAGGAAATGATCAGAGTGCTGTCCCCTCCAAGATGACCTCCGGATAGTGTTTGGGGAAGTTTGCCAAGTCCCTGTGGTCACAGAGGTGGCTTCTGATGCCTGTGGCGCCCTTGGGCTACTCTCTGCCCTATTAGGCATGGGGACCCTGTCTGCCTCACACTGCCCATGCTACGGCACGGAGGCTGTGGTGGCTCTTGGCTGGCCAAACACAGCATTCCCTCTGCCTACTCAGCCCCACTTGGCTCTTGCTGATGCTGAGTGTTCTCCTGACACTGGCTGAGAATACGATTGCCCCTCCAGCCCAAAGGGTCCTCCTTGAAACCTCCATTGTGACCGCACCCACATAAACTCACCATCCATGTTCCCCTACAGGACTCTTGGAGACTCTTGAATGCCTTCTAAGCCACATGGGGAGCTCTGCCTGGAGGTAGCATTCCAGCAATTTACTCTGATGTAGTCGCCCCAGAAATATTTATTGAGTGTCTATTATGTTTTAGGTACTTTATAGGTTCTGGGGATCAGTGAACAAAGCAAAAATCCCTGCCCTAGTGGAGCTGATATTCCAGCAACTCCATGACAGTGGAGGGGTCTCCCCCCAGACTCCCACAAGAAATGGAGTAAAAGCCCCTCTCACCTTGGCCTCTCTCTCAACCTAACATCTCTTTTCTGATTGGGAGGGAAGTCCGGGCATACTGGTCTCAGACCCATACTCCATTCCACACTCGAGAGCCAAAAGGTGTTGGCATTTTACCTTACTGCGCTCATTGTTATGGACTTCCTTTGCCCCAAATTTATCCCCTTCTAGGCAGTAGACTGGGAAGACTGAGGGGTACCTGCTCTTTCCGCCACTCTTTGACAGATGTGCAAAATAAATGTAACAGCAGGGCTTGGTTCTTAACATCTCAAAGGGAAATATTGGAGATTTACAAAAATTCTTCTCTCTCCACAAGAGAGAAAAGATTTTCAAGAGTATTGTCCTGATAAATAGGCAAAGAAACTTAGAGACTCAAATCAAGTGAGAGTTCTTTATTCAAGGGGTCTAGCTTTGCACTTCCCTGGGTGTGTTCAGCTTCAGGGTTCAGCACTGGTGTACAATGGTGACAGGGAATAAAAGTTTTAAAGGGAAAGTGAAAATACTGGGGCACAGGGACCAGCCAGGACAGAAACATTATCAAACCATAGAGTCTCATATTCTGACACATATACTGAAGGTCAGTTACTTCTTAATGTGTTCCTTGTAGCTTCGACTATAACTCTTTATAATAATGCTAGTGGGAATTGTAAAAAGATTCACACCCAGTTAAACTTTTGTTGAGTGAACAAATGATCTATTAAAGAACATACTCCAGGCTATTCATGGTCAAAGAATAAAGTCTAAGGGCCCTAGACTACAGCAATTCACAGAAAAAGTATTTAACTCCTACCTTATGCCCCGCATTGACGAGCACACATAGAGTCAGCTCTTGCCTGTGAGAAGAAGGGAAAACTAGTATGTACAAAGCAATTACTGACCATTAATTTAGGGAAGGGAGAGATGAATGTGAAATGGAGTTATCTGAGGCTCTTCCAGAAAGGAAAAGGAGGCAGAGGGCAGGAGGAACAGTAGGCACAGAGGAGGAAGGGTGTGAGTGTGGTCAGGGTTACCAGAGACCAGGATAACCAGAATGGAAAGGGCAAGGGAGGATCAGCGGGAAATGCAAGGGGAAACTTGAAAGACCTTAACATCACAGGTATTTGGGCTTAGAAGTGGGTTTTGTTAGGCTAGGCTAGGCTAGGCTAGGCTATGGCAATAATTAGACCCAAATATTTCCAAACGCAATACGAGTTTATTTTTTGCTGATGTAGATAGAAGTCCATCTCATTGGTGGGGTTCTTTCCTCCTCAGCATTCAGAGATCCAGGTGTCTTTCATTTCTAATGCTGCCATCTCCGTACGAGGCCCTGGTGGGGACTGAAGGACACTCATACCACCTCATATGCTTAAGGGCTCGTCAGACTGACATCCCCCTCCTTGCCTTGGCTCTTATCCAACTATCCCTCTTGTCAACTGCTCCCTTCCTCTCCCAGACCCTCCCCCAGTCCACTCATCCCACGTCAGGCTCATGCCTCTCTTCAGCAGCATGGGCACCATCATCCTTAGAGAGTTTATCCTCCCCACTAAGCTTCTCCTCTGCTACTCACTCCAGCCTAGTCAGCCTTTATGGGTCTGAGGAGGTTAGCTCACAGCAGGTGAGTCATCTCCCCAGGTTGACGTGGGGAGAAAAGATGGGTGGATGTGTTGGTAGGGGAAAAAAAGACATTCGAGCTAAGAGTACAGCTGAATCAAGTGTTAGTCATTGAACCCAGGGGAGAAAGAAGCCCTCTCTGGGTGTCGGTGGGCATTTGAATAAGCAGAAAAGGTCTGAGAGAGCAAGGGGCCTACCTCATGAAGCCACTTACTATGTATAGTCTGAAAACAAAAACTGCGGATCATTTAGATTTATGAAAGAGCATCAGTATGCAAGGGTGAGGGCCTTCTGTGTGGGTGACTCTGCTTCTTGCCACATGCTGGCTTATGGTGCTATTGCTTTTGAAAAGAATACATGGGAAGCAGCGAAGGGGGCGCGGTATCAGACTTTGTGGTAGGAGAAGTGTCTGTTTTTCTGGAACCTTTTCCCAAAACAACATGGATATCCCTTGTGCCTAAAATGGTCAAGGGCCAGTCAGAACATGAGGGTGGCACCAATTCACCTGGTTCCATTTTTAAAGATCTGTGGACCAGTGGCCTCTCCACTCATCATCTGAGGACAGGAGGACATAGCGTCATGAATTGGGGTCGTAGTTCCTACAAGAAAGCTGAGATAAGTTAGTACTAATCTTTCATTGAAATTTCCTCATTTTTTTTTGCAAGACACTTGGCCTCCCACTTCATTATCCTTCTCCCCTCAGACTGGCTCCCTCAATCTAGTATTGGCCATTCACATTTCTGACACACATGCCATCACTCTCTGGTCTCTGAGGTCACAGATCCTGGAGTCCCATTGGATTTAGTAAATTCACTGACACTCTTTTATTTATTTCCTAAAATCAATCCTGCCCCCTCCTTCCTAATTTTTTTTTAACCTTTTCTTCAGCATTCTACTGCCAGCAGACAACTATGGGCCTTCATAACATAGTGCATGATCTCCTAGCTGTTGATTTGCTGATATTTCTCTCCCCAAATCTCCCTGAGTCATGCTAGAATGACAAGATGATGAACTGTGTCAAGAACTGCTATAGCAGCTCTTTCAGGATTTTTATGTGTGGCAGAAACTGCCACGTATGCATTAAGAACCCATTTCCTCTTTCTGGACACAAGGCTAGCCTACATATCCTATTCTCTAATGTATTTAGATGTGACATATAACTGAGTTCTTGGCAGTGGAATACGAGTAAAATGACCAACACTTTAAGAAGAGGCTTTACAACTCCCAGAACATCCTGGTAGGCCCAGTCCCATGATTCAGTGTGTGCATTTTCATGCTGGCAGCACTGCAAGATCTGGAACAAAGCGAGAGCCGAAACGAGAACATTCCAAGGCAATCCCGTAGGGTGGCTTGGCCACAGGAAGTTGCATAAAGGTGACTTAGGAGTCACAGCTACATGAGAGATATAAAGGCTGTCTGAACTCTCGTGTGCCTGCCCAAGGGTAGACCCGCACTCAGGGCCGAGGTATAAATGAAAAAGACTGCAACTCTCCTGGGCAAGGATTTCATGGCCTCTTCATGAAACAGAGCCCTTCCTTTGCCGTGAGGGGACTGGGATCTGGAACACCAGACACGGTGGCTCAGCATGTCTGAGCAGTTATTGCATACCAGCCCAGAGCTGGGGAAAAGTCATGCTTCAAAGCCAGAAGTAGGCTTGGAGGCCACGTGTTCCCTATGGGCCCAGGAGTGAGGTAACTTGCCCGGAACAACTACTAGTGGCTGAGCCAGAAGCAGAGTTCCTATTTCCTGCTTCTGTTCGACTCTTCCCTATCTTTTCTTAGGAACTTATTTTATTATAAATGAAACATTTTTCCAGGAAGCCTTGAAATTGAGCGCAGGAGAGAGAAAATGTGTGGGAGATTCACAGGGTCATGCAGGTTGCCCATGCCCACGAGAGGCCAGCTGTCCATGGCCCTGAGCTTTTCCTTTCTCGCTGGGCACAAGCAGGCCGCTTTCCTCCTTTCCTCTGCAAAGCTCTCTCCTACCCAAATTCATTAGTATCTCTAGAATCAAGCAGCCACCCCCTTCCGCTTGACCCTTGAAGGGGAATGACCAAGAAACGCAGGAAGAGAACCTGGTTTCCATTGCCCCAACTTCCTTCTCGTTGCTGTCTCCTCGCACAGACCTCACTTCCCCAATCCCGCCCCCCTCCCGCTTAGAGGAACTCTGATATAGTGCAGTGAGCGTACCATGGAATGAACTCTTTGAGTTCGGTGGCTGAACTTAACCTACATCACTCACTAGCTGTATGATTGTGAGCAAGTTATTAAACCTCTCTGTTTGGTATGTATTTACCAATTGAAATTAGCAATATGCTACTCTCAGAAGTTTTATGAGAGCCCTACCACGTAAATGTCTCTTAATGCACGAATGTGGCATATAAGTCGAACTCAATAATATATTCATTTTTTTATTTGACTGCTAATTCCAATATATCCTGGCTTCCTGCTGTTGTTAAAATACAAGGAGGGGCAAGGAGGAAGGAAGGCTAAAGACGACAAGAAGAACGAGCATCCTCATCAGCCTGACCACTGCGCCTTTCTCAGGTCTCAGTCCTGACCTCACCCTGGACTGCCCCCAGCTGGGCTTCCTCTTCCCCTTACTACTAGCATGGCCCCTGTGTTCCCACCTGTGAGCCGGCCCAGTCACAAAAGGCCAGAGAGACTCGTGGCATCTGCATCTTCCTCTGAAGTTGGCAATTCTCTAACTAAGGTCTTATGTGACTCTCCTAGGTCACCATTCTCATCTCTGGGCTCCTTTACCTACAAAGCCTAATTAAAAAAGGGATGGGGTCCTGAGGAGGAAGTGTCCTGCCTGAATCCTTTTCCCTATAGAGCCAGAAGGGTTCTGAGCTTGCCAGGGACCAAAGCGGTGGTGTTTTGTTCCTGTGAGACCATGACAATTGTGTTTTTCAGAGATACCTTGTGATGATTAATTTTTTGTGTCACCTTGACTGGCCACAGGATACCCAGATGTTAGGTCAAACGTGAATTTGTGTGTGTCCATGAAGGTGTTTCTGGATGAGATTCACGTTTGAATTGGCAGACTGAGGAAAGTGGATGGCCCTCCAATGGGGGTGAGAGCCTTGTCCTAGCAGCCGAAAGCTTGACAGCAGAAGGCCTGATAGAAAAACAGGCTGGGGAAGAAGGAGCTTTGCCCGCCCGCCTGCTGAGCTGGGACTGCAGTCTCTTCCTGCCCGTGGACTAGAACTTACTGACTACAGTTATGGGACGTCTCAGTTTCACAACCACACAAACCACCTCCTTATAATTAATTAATTAATCAATGACTATCTCCTTTAGGTTCTGCTTCCCTGGAGAACCCTAATACATGTCAGCAGCAATAGTTTCCATCCCACTCGCTCTCCTTTCTAGGTAACTGTGACACGACCCATCGAGAGGTGAAGACCTTGCTCCTTCCCTTTGACCTTGGGTGGGCTTGTGACTGCAGCAGAAGGGGCAGTGTGTGAAGCCAAGGCCAGGTCATAAAAGGTGATACAGCTTCTGCCTGGCTCTCTTTTATTATTGTCACCCTCACTGGTGTAGCACAGAGAAGTTCAGAGTCCAAAGGTTCAAGTAAACTAGAGGCAGGGCAGGGCAAAGCCCAGTCGCCACCAACCACAGCACGGCTCCTCCCCCACTGGTAGTTTGGTCAACTTCAGGCCACCTGACATGACTCCCTTAGGAGCACAATGCTGAAACGATCACCAGCACCCAGAATCAGCACAGGAAAATGGAACACCCTCTTGTGAGAATGCTGCTGGGTTTTTTTGTTTGTTTGTTTGTTTGTTTGTTTGTTTTGGTTCAGTGGGAGTGAGCATGTGGTCCTGGAGCTGGGTCCTCCCACCTATACCTCCAAGACTTCCATTTACCTCAGAGCAAGTGAAAACACACTGCTCTTCCTCTGACCTGAAACTCCTTGGGTGCGCCTTCCACCAAGGAAAGGGGAAGGGAAAAATTACTTCTCCATGATAGGCTGGTTTTTATGTCTCAGTCAGAACACTGAGGCATTCAGGGAGGCAGAGATGGAGACAAGGAGACAGACAGAGAGGAAAGCAGAGAATGAGCTGAGAACCAGAGAAGCCTGGGAGATGAATTCTGCTCAGCCAGTGTTGATGCAGGGCCCGCCCTTTTCCAGGAATGACTAAAACCTGGCCAGGAGACGATTCCTTTCATTTCTTCATTAAAAAATCACTAAGTGTTCATTTCTGAAAAAGTCGTCTTGCTGCATTTCAGGAAGAAATTTCCTTCATCTTCCTTAACATTACCCAAGCTATTCAAAGGATGGTAGATTACATCATCTTCAAATACTCTTCAGAGTTGAGTTACCAACTTACCACTCCCATCGCTTGCTAGAATGCTAGTGTGTCAAAGAAGGAGAAAGTGTGAGAGAACATCTAACCCAGAGGACACAAACTCAATGCTCACAGATATATTCACATCCTAGACTCGCTCTAACATGTTACACAAACGTAGTGCCTTAAAACAGCAGAAATGTATTATCCAACAGTTCTGGAAGCTGGAAGTCCAAAATCAAGGTGTTGCAGGGCCATGCTCCCTCTGAAGGCTCTAAGGGAAGCTACTTCTTGGCTTTTTCTAGCTTCTTATGGCTCCAGGCATTCCTTGGCTCATGGCAGCATAACTCCAATGTCTTCCTTCTCTGTGTGTCTATCTCCTTTTCTGTGTCTTATAAAGACAATTGTCATTGAATTTAGGGCTCATGTAAGTAATCCAGGATGATCTTATCTTAAAATCCTTTTAATTTGATGATATCTGCAAAGACTTTTTTCTAAATAAGGTTACATTTCATGTTGAGGAGATGGGGCACCATTCAACTCACACCAGACTATAATAGAGTGAAAAGAGAATCAATGGGCCCCTCCAGGACCTGCAGGTGAATTTCTGCAATGCAATCCTCCTTTTCTAATTTTTAATAGTAATTTGCTTCCACATTTGTTCTTTTACCCTCGTTATCTGAGTCTCCTTAAGACATCTGCATAAGGTCAGTGGCAGCATGGGTTAACTAAGAAACCAGGCTGTCTTGAACTGCTACAATATATATGTTTTTTGGTCATCATAAAATATTTTTTATTTTTTATTCAGGTGAAATTCACATAACATAAAATTAAGCATTTTAAAGTGAACAATGCAGCGATATTTAGTACATTCACAACTACTATCTTTAACTCCTTCCAAAACATTTTTATCACCCCAAATAAAACACCACACCTACGAAGCAGTTACTCCCCATTTCTCCCTCCCTTCAACCCCTGGCTCACATTTTTCTTTAATTCTGGTGGCTCCCATCACTTTTCCTTTTGATGGAGTAGAACTTCTTTCCACTTTTTAGTTCATTCTCCACCCTTCCCTTCTCCTTCCTCCCTACTACTCGTCACTCCCGATGATATCAGGACTGTCTTTTCCTCATTCCAGAAGTCCACCTAACAAATTTTAGCATGCATCAGAATCACCAAGAGGACTTGTTCAAGCACAGATGGCTGGCCTCCAACCCCAGGGTTCATGATTCAGTAGGTTTGGGGAGGAGGCTAATAATTTGCATTTTTATCCCACGTGGTGCCAGTCTAGGGGTTGCAATGAGAAGCACTGTCCTGGCTTAGCACATTTCTTGCTCTTCTAATAGCGTTCATTTTTTACTGTTACTCCATCACCGCATCCACCTTCCTCTGCACCCTCTGGCCACGTAATCTCACCTGTTGGGAGTTATCTCCAAGCAGCTGGAGCCACAGTTGGTGTTTCCACTTCACCTAACCACTTCACACCTTTGATGCTGCTCAGAAACCTTTCCTCCATTCTTCTACCCTCTTACTTCTCTCAGTCAAAGCTGAGAAAACTCGAGTAACTAGGACTTATCATTGGAAAACAAGAAAATCTGGCCCCAGTCAGGGGAGATGGCAATTTGGTGACAAGCCTGACTTTGCATACTTTCAATGGATTGAGAAAAGTGGGCAGTCTGGAGCTGGCTCCAGTCTGATCTGGGATGATTACAGAGAAAACATCCAATCTCATTTCCACCCACCCCTCCACCCATGCTCCTTCTGTCCTCACTAGCCCCATGTGCCCCAGAGTACTGCAACCCTTCCCCAGGGTGAATGTCCAGATGCCAGAAGACTGCCTTCCCAGGACGTTGAGCAACACTTGGGGAGGTATTTCCAGCATTTGTGCACCCCCCAACAGCCTGCAAGACATTTTCTCTAAAAAATTTCAACACACATAACTCGTTCTTTGTGCTGATGTGAATGAGAATTTGTCTGGGTGCCAGTGTTTCCCCATACAGGAGATTAGCAAATATGAGCTGAAGCCTCTTAACAGCCACATTTTGGTCTCAATGATCTTTCTTCAGATTATGCAAAAATGTCAAACCACTCCAGAAAAATAAAATAGGAAGAGGAGTCAGTCCTATTTGAAGATCTAATTAATCTAGACAACCTGCTCTTAAAAACCCTTTTAATGTCAAGTACCCACTGTCAGTTTTGCTAAAGACAAGTTGCGCTAAGCATGGGCCATATACATTAGCCAGAATTCTGCTAATAGTGTGAGACTTAAAAATCCTTCACTCTGTGCCGTGCCTCACAAGTGGAATTAAAAAAAAAAAATTAAGAGATCAAGTGCTAATGTGTTAATATATATAGTTCTGATGTCCCAAGTGAATAGTTGACTGCTCAATGACCTGAGAACTAAGTGGGAGGGAAGGTCTAACTTGGCACTGGATTAATTAAATACAAGACACAGGCTAAGATTGAGCTGGAGGTATGTCCCATATCTCAGTTCCTTGTCCTGTGGTCTTAGGAAGCTTGATTGACAGATCTCTATTAGCTTGCTCTGGCTGCCATAACAATATATCACAAACTCAGTGGCTTAAACAATAGAAATGTATTTCCTCACGGTTCTGGAAGCAGAAAGTCTGCGGTGCCAGCAGGATTGGTTTCTTCTGAGGCCTCTGTCCTTGACTTACACATGACTGCTTCCTTCCTGTGTCTTCACATGGTCTTCCCTCTGCTTGTGTCTGTATCCTAATCTCTTCTTATGAAGTTATCATTGATATTGGATTAGGGCCCATCCACATGAGCTCATTTTGCTTAATCACTCCTTTAAAGGCTCAGTCTCCAAATACAGTCAGCTTCTTAGGGACAGGGGGTTAGGACTTCCACATATGAATTTGGGAGGGAAGAACACAATTCGGTCCATAACAGATTATCATTCATTTAAAACACTTATCACATTTTACTGATTGTAAGACGCATGTTTTTCCATATTTTAACAGATATGAAATCAGGCCATGTCTAACAATCTATGTAGTTCAGAGGTTAATTAGTAGACATTTTTCTTTATTGGTGGTACATAAAATAATGGTGCACCTTACAATAAATGACTTCTTGGATTCGATGAAATATAATAGTCCTCCCAACACCCCACTGAATTAGGTACTACATTTGTCCCCATTTTACAAATTAGGAAACGGAGGCACACAGGTTAAGCAATTTGCCTCAGGACAAGTGGTGAAGCTGGGCTTCAAACCAGTCAGTCTGATTCCCAGGCCCACAGGACAGGTGTTTCATAAGTCACTGTGGGGATGACACTGCTATTAGAACCAGAGATGTGTTTCTAATAGCAGGGTCATCCGCAGTGACTTATGACCCTGATGCCTTCTCTCTTTGTGAGCCAAAATTTCCAGTCTAATAAAATAGAAAGAAAATTTACCTATTTGTTCCTTTAACCTGAATATGTACTTTCTAATTATCTACCATCTGATGAGCTTTGAAGATTAAAAAAACATATAAGGAAGATCTCTGTTTTGGGGGGAGGCAGTGTCAAGTAGGGGAAGATGATAGGTAATAAGTACGTACATATCGAGGAGGTGTGTGGCACATGCCGCTGGGATGGTATTAGGGAGTCACAACGAGAGCTGAGAAAATGGACGTTGCATCTGACCTGGGTGTTCAGAATAATGATGTCTCAGAGGTAGAGGCGTTTGAGCTGGGACTAAATGAGGAGTAAGAGTTCAAAAGGCTAACAATGGACCAAGACAGTGGCTAGAGCTAAAAACCAATATTGAAAAAGACTCTGAAATGAGAATCTCCCATGGCAAATGCTAGCTCAGTTGAACAAAGGTTGTGTGAATGGGAAGAATAGAAGATGAAACTAACAAGCAGGTAGGGCCACATTGTTGGGGGCCTTGAATGTCACAGAAATTAATTTAAACTAATTAGAAAGTACAGTAAGTCCTTGAAGGTGAGAGATTTGGAGGGTCAGAAATAATTGTACATGGGAAAATTCAACTGGAGTTAGTGTGTGGGTAATGTGTGGAGAGGAGTGATGGTGGCTCAGAGGCCAAGGAGGAGGTTGACCTTGCTGCAATGGTCCAAGTTTAGGGAGACCAACTCATTCCAGGACCTGCCCAGTTTTAGCATGGAAAGTCTTGCTTTCCTCAGTCCCAGGCAAGCCAGGAAAATTGGTCACCCTATCAAAATGGGAGGAGGCTCTAGACTTAGCTACAGGAAATGGAGAGAAAGGAATTCCATAAAGCCTAGAGATACAGTGAAGGAATAATCTACCCCATGTGGGAACTGGTTAGATAGACAGAAGGTTAAAAGACAAGGATTTAAGAATATTTCAGAGTTTGTGAGCCTGGTTGTTGAGGAAAAGATGGGTATGTCAGTGAGGGAAGCTGAGTTTGAAAAAATAGATGAAGAATTTTGTGTCTGGTGCTTTGAGTTAAGGTGACTTGGGGGCAGCCAGGTGGACTGTGAGTGTGTGGACCTGGGGACAGTCAGAGATGCCAAAGACAAACTTAGGAGCCAACCCCCTGGAATTTGGCCACTGCCCAGTTGTGATGAGCCCTCCAAAGGAGTCAGCAGCGACAATGATGGTTCTCAAACTTTACATGGGACAGAATTACCTGGGGAGATAATTCTGCAACTACAAACCAATAAATGTAACTACAAACCAAATCAGCGTGTAAGGCTCAGGATCTGACATCTTTAACACATTGTCCAGGTGGTTCCCTAAGACTACAGATAGTCCTAAGACTACAATTTGAGAAACTCTGGCCCAGAGAATAGGCAGTAATGTGTCAAGTCTTCAGTCCCTTTTTGTCCTCTCCTACCTCTCCACTTTCTTTTCTGGTCCTATTGTATACGCCTCCACTAATATATTGATTGTGGGCACTGGCTGGTAGTGCCTCCCTCTCCACTTGGCTATCTGGTTCTCAAGCAAACAGGGCTTCTACATCTGGTTGTGCCCAATACCCAACTTCTTGTCCACAGTGGGTACTGCAGGCAACATCAGATGATTACCTTGCTCTCTCAAAAAACTGACCTTGTGTGTTCTGGATTTTATCAACAGGGTAATTGTAACCTAAGCTAAAGAATTCTGTGGGTTCATCTAGCCAACACCTGTTTCAGTGAATCACTCCCACAGTCACTATAGCCAAACAAAGGGCTGGCTGAGAAAGTCATAATCAGGCAGAGGTAAATTATTTACCTGAGGTTCTCCAGGGGTCACACGTTCAGACCACCAGAACAAATGTAGTTTCTGGCTCAGAGCTGCAGCCTGAAACAGACCACAAAAACATGTGTGGCAGGTAGCCAACTGGCTCCATTTTGTTGCTCCTTCAATAGTCCACAAAATTCAGCCTGATCTGTAGCCCACTTCTCAGAGACTATCATAATATTCATAAATTCTGTATCTGGAAAAGGATAGAGAGGGAGGGGAAACCATTATTACTTGCCCTGGACTAGTGGCAGAGCAAATAAACACATGACCCAATGCTCAGTACCCTGCTCAGTAAACAGTAATAGTCTCATAAATGCCCATGAGTGTTATAAGCTCAGGAACAACAACATCTCATTCATTACTTTCAATAAATATAAGGTAGGGGAGCTGAGCCACTCCCTGATCATTGAATTTGAGGTTGAATTCATTCAACTACCTCTAAAGGAATCACAGATGCTCCCATACTTACAAACTTTAACATTCAAACTCTCATGGACAAAGTGACACATTTAACAACATCATGTCACTGTGTACTATCAACAGACGGCATTAGTGGTCATGTAAAGTCATTTCATTCTCTGCCATTGGCTTAGGCCACTGTGACTTAATTTGCTTATTTTCATTTATTCGACAAAGATTCATTGGGTACACACTACAGGCCTGGTACTATTCTGGATGCATCAATTAACAGCCAGAAAAAAAAAAAATCTCTGTGCTCATAGGGGTTATAATTTAGGCAGGAGTGAGTGTCAGAGAGGGAAGACAGATAACAAATAATTGACATGACAAATAACTACATTGTGTAGATGTTAAAAGGAGTTCATAAGGGCTATGGAAACAAAATAGCATAAGTAAAGAGAATGGGGGTGAACAGGGAGGCAATAGCATGTAATTTTGAATAACATTGTCAGGGTAGGCTTCATGAGAGAGTAAAGTTCGAGTAAAGACTTGAAGATTTTGGCCTGAGAGAGCAGAAATGGCATTGCTATCATCTGAAATTGGGGAGCCTTGAACAAAGCTGACTTGGAGAGAAAGGTCAAGAGCTCAAATTTGTAACATATTCCACAAAATTCCAGGTGGAGGTATCAAGAAGACATTTGGATTTCAGTTTGGGGCCTGGAGCAAGATCTAGGATTGGCTTACAAAATTAGGGGTCCTTGACATATAGATGATATTTAAAGTTTTGATAGTTGATGAGATCACCAAGGGAAGGAGTATGGATAAAAAAGAGAAATAAGAAGTGAGCCAGGAAGGAAAGGAGACACTTGCAAAAGACCAGTGAACAAGAAGAGCATCCAATAACAGAGTGGGAGACTCCTGGAGGCTGATTGAGGAGGTCGTTCCCTGAAGGAGGCTAGCTGTGTCAAATGTCATTGAAAGTCAGCTAAAGTGAGGAGTAGCACTGATTATTTGACTTAGTAATGTGGCCTTAACAAGAGCCCCTTCTGCTGAGTACTGGGTGTGAAAGCCTGTCTGAAGAAAATTGAGTGGAGAGATTGGATACAGTAAGTATAGACAGTTCTTTCAAGGAATTCTACTGCAAAAGGAAGTAAAAAATAAAGGAAATGGGATTAAAAGAAGACTCTGTTATTTTTTTTTAAGAGAGAAAAAGTGGTGATGTGGAAAGTGAGGCAGAAAGTTCTAAAACAATAATCTTGAAAAAGCAAGGGGAATTAGATCTAGTCCACAAACTAAGAGGTCTGCTTTAGATGGGAGCACAGAGAGCCCATCTGTGGCAGATTGGAAAGCTGTGTCTGCGGGTCCAAATGCAGGGAGGAGATGAGTGGGGTAGTAGGTAGTAAGCGGCCATTCTCTTCTGACTGTTTAAGTCATCCAGGAAATAAGAAACAAGGTCATTAGCTGAGACTGAGATAAGATAGGAGAGTTTGAGGAGAGAAGAGAAATCATGAACTAATTGTTTAGGCTTCTGGGAGAGTAATGGGGGTGTGTTGTACTCGATTCCCCTGATAGCACTGAAGGCCTCACCGAGGGTTGTAGTGATGACTTTAACCTGAGACCAGTGAGGCTGAGGGTTTTTCTCTAGCCGCGTTCAGTTGCACAGATGCAGATCAGGGGTAGGTGGAGAGCGAGTATGATCAAGGTCATAGTTTTGTCAAACTAGTACTTTGTAAGAGAGGCCAAGGTTGCTGAGGATTTTCAAGGGGTGATTAGTCATGATTAACCTTGGGAACATGGAGAAGAATGAAAAAGATGACACCAAGGGGGTGAAGAACAGTGAACATAGGGTAGGATAAAAGGATGGGAGGTTCCAGAAGTGCTGTGAACTTTGGAGGTAGGCTACTAGAGAGACTGAGTTGGACAGGCAGAAGTGATAATGCGCTATTAGGAGGTATGAACTTGAAATATAGGGGAGTTGCAGTTGTTGGCGATGACCAGATAGGATTATGACATGGGAATGAGGGGCTGAGGTAGAGCAGAGGACAACAGCATTGCAAGAGAAGAGGTCAAGGAACTGAAAGTCCAGGGTATTGGAAGACAATGTACAAAAATCCTGAAATTACCAAGCATTAAGTCAAGAGAAAAATGGAGAGAATGACAAAAACAAAACAAAAACAAAAACAAAAACAAAAACAGGAGCTAAAGTCTCTAAGTGAGGGAGGCGTGACTCCTTTCTTACATGGTAGCCACCATGAAGGGTACTGAGTGATATAATCTGAGATTCAAAGCTGGTAATGTCTGGGGAGGGTGGGGAAAGGGCTTTAAGAGGCCAGATTTGTAAAGGATACCTAGCTCTCCTTCAGGATCAAGGGTATAAAGACTACAGAAGAAAAATGATCACCCATTGAGGGGCTCCAGGGGAAGCACTGTCCTCAGGCAAAGAGAAGAGTTTAAGGAAATGTGTGATTTTGCTGATGATTAACCAAGAATTACAGAGACAAAGCAGAAGAGGTTCAGAAGTTAGGAAGGGAAAGAGATGGAGGTAGAATAACGGGTATGCAGAAACTATAGGAATTATAGGATGGGAAATGAGGGGTGACGTGGGAGGCTGCTACTTATTAGGATAACTGAAATAAACAAGGACAGAGGGCATAATGAAATTAATAATATTGGATTGAAGACAAATGTTGGTGATGAAGCTGTAGGTATTAAAAGGTAGGGATAGAAGGCCTAGTGAGGCAAGGTCTTAATTCCTGAGCTCAAGGACTATACTTATTACCTGTAAGTGATTCTGAGTGCTGTCTCTCTGTCTCACCTTTGAATCTAGTATATGAAGTTATGAACATTTGGGAAAGTGTTGCTCCAAGATCAGGCCCCTTTTGACCTCTCTCAGTGGAGAGTGTAAGGATCATTGTTTTTTAGTGATTTTTAAAATAGTATTAATCCTATCATATTTGATATAATCAAAAATATAGAGTGTTGAAGTTCCTGGTAAGAAGAGACAGACTTTCTAATGAAACAAATATAGAAATAAGAATATTGAGAGTGATAAGAAAATGTCAAATGTTGCTCATTCGGAGACACTTTGAACTTGTAAATAACTAGATTTAAGAACTACCTTAAAATGAAAGTGGAATGGTGGTTTCAGGGACTGTTGGGGAGAGAAAATGGAAAGTTCCTGAACAACAGGCATAAAGTTTGAGTTAGGCAAGATGAATAAGTTCTAGGAATCCATTGTCCAACATTTTACTTATAGTCAACAATACTATGTTACATACTTACATATTTATTAAGTGTTCTTACCATAATAAAATAAATTTAAAAAAACAATGACCTTCAGAACCTAACCTGTTTGTGAGTAAAGAAGTTTCAATATACTCTATAAATTCACTAGTCAATAGTCTCAACATAATGCGTCCTTCATATAACACACAGGTAACATATTATAGCTATTATTGCAGATAACCGATCTTTAACTCCATGTAACTGTTGCTCTTTTGAATTACTTTCTGATGTTACACAATCAAAGGAAGAGAAGTTTGGGCTGCTATAACAAAATACCATAGATTGTGAGGCTTATGAACAACAGAAATTTATTTTTACAGCTCTGGTGGCTGTAAAGTCCAAGTCAAGCTTCCAACAGATTTAGTGTTTGATGAAGTTCCACTTCCTGGTCCACAGATGGCGTCTTCAGGTTGTGTCCTTACATGGCTGAAGGGCAAGGCTGCTCTCTGGGGTTCTTTTTTAAGGGGTCTAATCCTATTCATGAGAGTTCTGCCCTCATGACCTAATCACCTCCTGAGGCCCCACCTCCAAATGCCATCACAGTCAGGGAATAGTTTCAATATATGAATTTGGGGGGTAAATAAACATTCACTCCTACAGCATCAGTTTACACTTGTATTACTGTCTACTTTTTCGTGTATTTATATCTTCACCTTTGAACCTACTCACAAGCTCCCAGAGAAACGTTGTTTTTTGTATACCCGTGATGTACAATAAACATTTGATTGCCATTCATGCTGGTCTGAACCTAACCCACTAACTACAAGTTTCCTTACACTGTGACTTTATGCTTCCAGTCTGCACCTGGTATGTGTATAGACAGCACAATCAGTTTTACTCCAGAGTGCCTGCTTCCTTTTGGAGTTTTGTGTCTTCTGTCCATTTCAAAGGAGATTCTTATTGAATGTGAGCAACCCAGGCAACCAGCAGGGGCCAAGGTGGGTGAGAGATGAGAACAGGCCTCTGAAAGTTGGGAGGAGGGACTCAGAGGCCACACTCCCTGATGTCCCTCTTTGCCCTTGCCATAGCCTCTCTTATTTATGGTAAGAAGACTTTCAGATCTGTGCCACCTCAAGTAAAACGGACAAGCTCAAGGGACAGACTCCAAGGGGATAAAGTGTCCCTGGTAAGCACGAAAGGAAGTGTGGGTGTTTTTCCCCTTTCTCTGATTTTTAAAGTCTTCCTTAGTCTTCAATGTCCTGCCCTAAGACAGCTTCTTCTCTAAATTAATGAACCCCCATCCCCCCACCCCTGGGCTTTCATAGTCTTAGTGTCCTAGTAGCCTCTTGGGGGACAGATTTTTGTCTCAGTGATGCATCACTTGGAATCATCCTCTTCCTGCTTTGGGTAACAGGCATCCCTGGATCCAGTGCACAGTCCTTTGTAAAAGTTTATCCTCAGCTGAGGACCATTTTTTTGCTCTTTAGAATAATAAATGTGTCTGTGTGTCCTACTATAGGCTGCAAACTCCTTGAGCACAGATACCTTATATTTTGTTATTGCCTTTGTTTAAATGTTGTCCCCCACCCCAAATTGTTTAAGAAAATTCTGTTTATCTCTTAAATGTCACTGCCTCTGTGAGACACCGCAGGCCAAAATAGCCCTCTGATTTACATATCTCATAATGACATTGATTATATATTAATAGTGTCATAATTTCTTTAGTTGAAAATCTGTTATCTCCCCCCGAAAAGCTGAGACTGAAGTTACTCATCTTTATATCTCTAGCTCTTTACATAGTGTCTGGCACATATTAGGGCTTAAAAGAAAAAGAAGTAAAAAAAAAAAAAAATGCTGTTGCCCTGAACTGAAGAGATGTCACAAGTAGAAGCCCAAGTAAATAAGGTCAGAATTACACAGTGTGACTTAGAGGCTGGAAGATATTTCCTTCCCCCACAATTTTTTCTTTTCTCTTAATGTCCTTCAGGGCAGGAAATTGCACCAGAAGTGCTTGGTCCTTTCAGGCTTAAGGCTTAGATTGTGTCACAGTGCAGCTCTCCTGGGATGGGCTTCCATTTTGGTTCCATTTAAAGCTGCCCCATCCCAAGAGATTTGAAGGGTCACGAGGACCCAAGCATTCAAGGGTCTGGAGCAGGATACATCATGTCCACTACACAGTTTGTTCAGAGTTTTAGCACTGGTCCCATGGTTCCCCAGAAGCAGCCCAGCCTGTGGTCAGGAAGGTAGACAGAGCATAGACTGCTCAACCAGGGGAAATCTTGGGAGGAAGGAAATTAAGCTACAGTGAAGAGATAAGAGAGCAGTTAACTCTTAACTGTACAATTAATTTGCAACTCATGTTACACCATCCTCCACCAGTTCTGTTGTTTAAGTCTTGCCCCATAATTTATAAAATGAAATCGTTCCCCATCTTGCAGTGCATTTAACACACATTTAGAAGAGAGACTTAAGGCTCTTTGATGCCAACTCTCCTTTTGCAATTTAGAGATAAAAATCAGAAACCGGTCTCACTTTTTACAGAGTTATATTAATTGCTTTGGGCAGAACAAGAGTAGGCTGTCACTCTAGCAATAAAGTGAAGCCAACGTAGTAACAGGGAATGAGCAAAAGTCTGTGCTGTCCACGGAGAGGCAAATGCCACTGGTGCTTGGCGGAGGCTGACACGCCACTGAAATGGTGACAACGAAGGTGATTCAAGAGGTAATAACTTCTCTGTGAGGACAGCCAATTCCATTCCCAGGGTCACGGGCTAATAATCTGACACTAGAAGGAGGTGCTGGAATTTTCCTTGATAGCTTTGTCTGCTGTAAGACAAATAAAAACACTGGAATAATTATGGTGCTTTTCCAGTTTTTAATGTTTTACAATAAAAGTCCATTTGAAATCAATACCTTTTGATTAGTTTTACCAAAAATAACATTCTCAAGTATTTAATTGGACATTTTCTCTTCACTTCTTATAAAGTCCCCACTCCCAGCCATTCCCCAATTCTGATGACAAATATAACTGACTCAATGAAAAGAGCAAGAGATGATAGATAGCAGGTGTTAGGGAATCAAGAGGTACAATTATTTGGTCGACTCTTTCCAAATATTACTTACCAGGGATCCTCAATATGTTTGACACACTATTAAGTGCTAAAGGAGTTGCAAAAAAATGCAAGTGCTATGCTACCTGCTCTCAGAGAGCCACATCCTCATTAGAGATTCAAGTCTCCCACGCAGAAAACAACTGTAGCATCTAATGAGTTTCAACAGCCTTTTCCATTGGTCTAGGCCTTCTCAGAAAGTTTCATTAAAAAAAGCCCAACATCCTCAGTCTTTGATGTTTCTACCATCAAACCTTGTTAGAAACTGGGCTGGTTAATTTACTATACTCATGTGATTTCCTATCTTCACCTTCTTGGCACTGCACAGTGCAAACCTTTTCTAAACATTCCATGCTTCATTTTGCCAGATAACCTCCTGGCCACTGCCCCTTCAGTCCATGAAATCAGCAACACTGCTCCAGGTATGAAGTCTCTGCTCTTTTTCCCAGAACATACTCATATTCGGCTGTGGCTTAGGATGTTCCTCTAGAAGTGCTCTTTGTCTTATGATTCTTCTATCAATTCTGTGCTGTAGAGGGTGTGTCCTCAAGACTGTGTCCCTGAGTCTGTCTGCTCCTTGAGCCTGTGTCTTTAGACCATCTAAGTTAATTGTGTCCTCTAGCTAGTGACCTCTAGCGTGTGCCCTCTAGTCTGTGTGCTTGAATGTACACTTGAGCCTGTGTCCTTGAGCCTACAGGCTACCTTGAGTCTAGAGCCTCTAGACTATTGTTTCCCTTTAAACCAAACTTCCTTCATCTTGTCTTTCCCCCAACACACTTTCCACCACTTAATTAAAAGCTGCAATGTTGCTTTCCTTGACAACATCATTGGTCATTAGTAGGGTAGGAAGATTGAAGGGAGATGATTTCATTTTGAACCTTGCTGAGTTTGGGGTACTTTGAGGTATTAATCTGGGGATGATTTGTAGGCAATTGGATATGTGGATCTGAGATTCATGAATAAAGTCAGGCTGAAAGCATAAAATTGAGAATCATTAACATGTAGAGACAGTTAAATAAAAACTCAACAACTCTAGAGTGGATGGAGATTGCTCAGGGACTATATAAGGAAGAAGAGAAAGGGCTGGGAGTTACAATCTTTGAAGAATACATTTAAGAAGTAGGTAGGCAGAAGAGAAGCTGGTTGAATCATGAGAAACAAGGGAAACCTGATGGCTGTAGAGTCATGGAAGTGATGGGAAAAGAGAGAAGGGAAGAGTCTATACTGCTTGCCACCGTAGAGATAGCAAATGAGATAAGAACAAGAGTGGCCATTGAGTTTGGTTGCTACCGTGGGTCTGAAATTTGTGACCAAAGCAGTTTCAGAGAAGAGATGAAATAAAAACCTAATTATATAGGCTGAAGAGTGAAAGAAAAGTGAGAAGGCAAACATTGGTGCAGACTCTTCTTTTGAAAAATCTTAACTAGATTAAAAGAATCAGGTGGTAGGTAAAAGACAGTGTAGGGTTAAAAGAGTGTCTTCCCTAAGGTTTTTACAATCTTTATTGTGACTGTTGCTTTAAGATGCTTTAAATATGAGATTATTAATAATTAGGAGCCAGAAGCCAATAGACATTATAAGGCTGAGAATTACAGAGAGAGAGTTGACAGAGCAAGAATCTAAAAGAGTTGAGAATTAAAACTTAGGTGAATTTATTTCCCTGAATCTGGAAAAAAAAAAAAAAAACAGCCCAGGGTAATTTGATATGTGGGAGTTCTGGCCCAAGAGCTGCAGCATCCTTCCTGAGGAGAAGTTCATCTTCTGAGAATAAGGGAGAAGGGGCTGAGTCATGAGTTTGGAAAACATCTGAAAAAGCGTAAATGAATAGGAGAAGGGTTGGCTGAGGACAAGAAGAGAATTGTCAGTCCACTATTCAAGGTACAGCTGAGACAGTGTGACTCTCAGTCATGTACCTACATACATGTCTGTCTTAGGTTTCTGTAGCTATGCTCAACAATGTCTAGTCTTCGTATTTAAGGGCAGAGAAATAGTTTGGAAGGTTTGCTTGTTGGGTTGTTGAACAGAATTGTGCTACTGTAATATATTCTTGTTATAGACATGGATCTGTCTTCTTCATGGGACCATGCTTCTGCCATCTATGACCTTACTTGATGTCTTTCATGGACTTACTTATTGCCTTCTTCATCATCATTGCCTCCACACATATTGCTTCGCTCAAAGAAATAAGGCCATGTGCTCATGCTCACAGGATTCACTGGTCTTACCATATGCCCTTCATCCAGAAACGATGGCCTCATAGTTGGGGGAATGGCCTACTAAAGTCCAGGTACAGTGCGGGCTGAGAA
The DNA here is from genome assembly GCA_003508835.1 of Eonycteris spelaea. Taxonomy (NCBI): domain Eukaryota; kingdom Metazoa; phylum Chordata; class Mammalia; order Chiroptera; family Pteropodidae; genus Eonycteris; species Eonycteris spelaea. The sequence continues at coordinate 5,290,560 of PUFA01000043.1, read as the reverse complement.
CAACGACCAGCAGGTTGTAGGATGTGGCATATTCTCTAAGTTAGCAACAAAGAAATGGTGATGTTTCTTCCATAGCCAAAATACTTTGGCCATAAGAAGTAAGCAGCAAAATATCTCTTAGTCCTACAGCTGATGACCCATTTGCAAAATACCTGTTTCCTGATGCTGATACTTTGAACTCTGCAGCTTTAGAACTATCATTCACCAGAGGACACAATAATTGTCCCATTGAACTAGAAGTTGAGACTGTCATCTAGCTACTTTGAGTTCTTTGTGCCAGCAAAACAAGAGGGGGAAAAAAGAATTATTTTGTAGCCAGGTGATTGGTCTCAGTGATCAAGGTGAAAAAAAAAAAGTACAATAGGAGCATGTGTCTGGAATGCAGGGGATCCTCTGGGGCACCTCTTAAAATGATCATATCAATTAGTAAAGTCTGTAGCAAGCCTGTATAGATGAGACCATCATGGGTTAGACTCTCAGGAATAACTGAGGCACCCCACTAAATAAAGAGCCCTGATCAACTGAAGTATTGTCTGAGGGGAGAGGAATTGGTAATAGAGGGAAAAAAATTGTAAATACCAACTGTAATCTTGCCTGACCATTTAGAGACATGAAAACTGTAATAGCTACCCATATTTTCTTCCATTCTCTCTTTTCTTTCTCTGTCTGTCTGCCTCTCATTTCTTTTATCCCTCTCTCTTCTACCATTATAGTTGTGATGGTTTTTCTAATTTATTCCATAGGTGAGAGGATAATAAGATTAGATTATAAATGAACTAGAGGAAGAATAACTTTTACTCAGAGATGATGTTGTGATCAATTAAATTTCTGAGGAGAGGATAGGTATGTGTATGTGTTTGACCTTACATGAGCCAGTTATTAATAAACCATACAAATTCACCATTTTTAGTTCAAAAAGTAAAAAATCAATCATTTCATTAGATTCAACCTAATACCTTAGGTTAGCTGGGGCATCTGTTGTTGCTGTTGTTGTTTGAAAATGTCAGTGAAGGAAAAATGTGTATGAATGTTGATTACCAAAAGTGGTGGACTATAGTTTTACTGGGGTTGAGCTTGCTCAATACCCATTCCAACCTTCCTATGGATGTGAGATTTCTCAGACTCCCTTGTAGTGAAGATTCTGGATATAACAGGCACTACCATTAAACTGCCCTTTGTATTAGTCTTCAACTGTGAATTAAATTAGGTAGGAAGAATGTCTGAGTGCAAGACATTCATTTTTTTGAAGTGGATCAGGGTTGAGAGGCTTCCAGTGATAGCAGCTACAGTGATGGCTTTCTGATTGTTTGGTGACTCCCTGATCAAAGGCAACGTAATTCTGGAACCAACACTCTCTCACCATGCAGAGGCAACAGCCCCTTGGCAGTTCAGTTTTGCAGTGTGGTTTTGGGAGGTGCACTTGGAAGTTCTGTTTAGGCTAAAACATGTTCGTCAGCCCTCTTTATGAGTCTACAAGCTATGCATACCCTTTAATAAAACTCTCAGTGCTTAAACTAACTAAGGTAGAGTCTGTTGTTTGCATCTAAGAATTCTATCTTAATACATGCTATCTACCACTCAGCCGTGAGTTCTGACTCAAGATTCCCACATCTTTCCATCCACAATGCGTGAGACTCTGACATCAGAGAAGGACACAGACTGTTCTCCTCTCACTTGTTCTTTTCCTGATCCCTCCCCCACACAGCAACTTAATGTTTGACAAGGCTAGGGAAAGAACAGTGCTCTGGTAAACTAATTATTTCTAACAATAATTAATCTAAATGTAAATAAAATATTTAAATTAATTAATAATTTATGAATAAATAATTCAAAATAATCTAAATAAATAGGACCCTAAAAATCTAATTATTTCATTTAGTGATCCTGAGACTTGCACCTTGGTAACCTAGGAGAGCACAGACAGGCCATAGGAGTTTTCCCGTGAAGCATTTTTCATCAAATGCTGAAGTATAAATTGCCCAATATACCATTTTAAAAAACTATTTACCACATTGAGATTCTACCTAAGATTTTCTTTGAGAAAGAGGGGTCTACCACTAAAACATTGTTAAGCCACTGCTCTGGTTACTAATTGTTGCACTAAAAGTGAAGGTGGCACTCAGATATGGTTGAGATACGGCTCTGAAGAAAAGATTGTGAGGCTCATTACTTTATAGAAGATGAATCACAACTACCTATGACATCAATTCCTTCAGGATATATTGATCATCTGCAATAAGCCACACAGAGCTAGGTACTGGCGACACAAAGATAAATCATATATAATTCCCGACTTAAGGAGCTTACAGACTAGTATTTTGTATTTAAAACTAAAGTTGTATTAAACTTTTTCACAATACTTTAAAAAAGTGCTCTGTTTTCTTTGAAATCCAATGAAAAAAGCTCTAGATTCACTATTAGACCCCCTGTGTTCTAGAACAGACTCTCTTTGTCTCTTTATACCTCAGTTTCTCAATGGCGATATGCAGCTAATAACTCACTAAATTACTATGAGAGGCAAATGAAATAGTGGATGTTAGTTCACTCTGTAAATGTTCAAGTGCTATATAAATATAAGGCATTCTGCTTATTGTGACAAAATTTTCTCTGAAGAATCCAGAGTGAGGAATTCCAAGGCATCTGGCTCATCCTGATGTCCCCCTGAACCCAGTAGCCACCCTGTCGTGGGACGATGGGAACAGCAGAGGCTCTGACATAACTCCTAGCTTTAGCCCTACCCTTCACTACCTATGTGATCTTGAGCAGGTGATTTCCTCTCTCTGAGCCGCAATTTGCTCATCATCAAAGCAGGGCAATATTTCCTCCTTAGGAGGCGCAGTGCAGATGATGTAAAATAATGAATATTATATGCCTCACCCAGTGCCTAGAACATGGCAGCTGTGGGGAAAAAAATGTCACCTATCTTCTTCCTCAACATCCACTGACCCAATAGAACTCTACCATATGGCTTTATCCCATCCAATTTTCCAAACAGTCACCCACTACACTAAGGGAAGAAATAAAGAAAGGTTTCAGGCTTTGCAGTACACTTTCAGTACAGCTTCTATTTAAGTCAAATTTACCACCATGTAGAGAATTTTTGTAAGTAGTAAGTGATGCAGGAGCTGTTTCATTTATCTAATTCACTCAACAAATATTTATTGATTGCCCCACATGAACTTCTCTCAGGTAGTCCTAGAGTCCTAGGGGGAAAAAGACTGCCGGGAAGAACAGGTCACTATTATTTCTCTGGCAAGAGTATAGAGGATGAGAACTGGCTGTGCATGATAACCCTGTCGGAGGACAATTGTTTCCAAGGCCAAGTGATAAGGAACAAAAAGGCATCTCAAGCCTTAGCCGGGGGGCATTGGCTGCCTCCTGGGCAGTGGAAATACCTTGCCAACATAGCACTGACACAAGCAGGAAGCTAGCTCTGCCCACCAGACCACACTAAGCTTCTTCATATGTCAGGAACATGGGACGTTGAATGAAATGCAGGCCATGTCCCTGGATAACCAAAGGTGACAACACTACAAGTAATGAGCAAGATCCCCAGAGCCCTAGCATCCCTGTTATTTGCATTTAAAAGGTTTGGAGAAGAGTGAGTTAGGCCAGCTGTTGGCTGTACCTTGGGAGAGAGAAGGGGCAGCCTCCCTTGTGTTTAATATATAAGAAGGGTGCTTCCAGTCCTTTGGAACTAGAAGTGGACACCTGTCAGACAGCCATCTATCCTGGGAGCATCCTGACACCACTAAGTAAGCATTGCCATTATCTGTGGCCAAACTGCAAGCTCTCCAAGCCACCAGCAAAGGCTGCATGATGACAGGCTTGGCCAGACTTCATAGCTGACTCCTTGGCTGGTAAGGACCTCAAGGAAGAAGATAGACAATTTGTAAGTTCAGTAACTTAACTCTGGAAATGACAACTTGGCACTTGAGCATCTTACAAAAATAATAGATAGATAGATAGATAGATAGATAGATAGTAAGTAAGTAAGTAAGTAGTAAATAAATAAAAATATAAAAAATAAAGAAAAAATCTAAAGACATTCAAGCTAAGCCACCATTCAGAATTTCTGTGAAGTTCAAGTTCCTTATTTCTTATGTTAACAGTAATGGCATTAATAATTTAAGAAACTGTTGATTCTTATAAAGAGTCAAGTGCAAGTATGGATAAAATGAATAACCTTGATCACAGCTAATGCCTTAGTTTTAGTTCAATTTAGTTAAATGTAGACAAGTGAAAATCCTCTCTTAAATTAATGGAACCATTAAGTTATTGGCTGTTTCTTAGCACAATCCTAGATCAACTTATTTCTTCAGAAATTCCTTGTAATCATTAAATATCACAGGAAGGAAAGAAAAAAAAAATCACCTAAGCAATGGGAATTGGGTCTAGGGGACAGAATTATAGAACAGGATCCGTCAGTAATGATAAAATCCTAATTAATAATAAATTGTTCTCTTTTTTTCTTTGAGTCTCAAGTAACAGCAGCTCAGACTCCAGAAGACAATGGAGTTCAGACACCAAATGCTGTATTAGGCAACCCGTATTGAACAGGAAGCACCCACAGACCTGGTAAGCTGATGTATGCAGTGGGGCAGTTTGCATTATTTAGAAGCACAATCAGCTGATGAGTATGAATGAGGTCATAAATTCTGCTTTCTCATCATCCCTTTGGTTTGTGTAAAATCCTCTCAAAAGCCTCCCAAACTATTTCTTAGAGTCCTCCGGGAATGTCTTTCATGTCCATGAACAGTTCCCTGCTTGTTCTCCCACTGGGCTCTGCTGGGCACATGCCTGGGGAAAGGCTGCCCTGCCCGGAGTCTGTTTACCTGTGTCCCCAACTCTGCTCTCCCAGTGCTGCACATAAGAGCTGCATTCCTCCATCCCTCACTGGACCTAAATCCAGCTGGCTCCCTGCAGAAATACAAAAAACATGGAGGATGCTGCCCCTTTCCATACAGGTTGGGCTGGATCCTCCTCCACTGTTGCCATTTTTTCCCTCTGCCCCCCAAGTGTCTTACCATTAAAGATGTTCTGCTCCAAGATCCCCTTCTGGGGGTTCCTCCCATGCACAGCAATTCACCTGAGGACATCTAGTGTCCCAGGTGCCCATTCTCACCTTAAGCTTAACCAGGACCTCTCTGCTCTAAGAAACTCAAAAAAGTTCACAAGGCAAGGCAGACATTTCAGAGAAGGGTCACGGAGGAGGTAGGACTTGGAGGGTATTTTGAAGCAGGTAGAAAACAGGTAGAAAACAGGATGGGACGATGGTACAGGAACTCAAGGATCTGCTGTATCTGTCGTGTTGCTGAGAAGTAAAAGAGGGGATGACAAAGGGAACCAGTAGTTCCTGGGAGCCCAGCCCTGGGCAGGTTCTCCTCACGGGTGTGACTTCGTTTAATCCTCAAATAATCTTACTAGTTCCTATTCTCCATGTTTCACAGATGCGAAAAACAAAGCTTTAACAGGTCAAATGACAGCCTCTGTTACACCATGGATTGTACTTTGGGAAGCGCTACTCCACATGAGTTGTCAATTGAGGACTCAGGATTCCAGAAAACTCACAGGGTAGCTCTGAGCTTCTCTTTTTTTAACAGGGGCAGTTGTGGGCTGGAGGAGCAGATACAGTTGTCTCCCTGCTTCTTGTACACTAGTGTCCTCAGTCAACACCATCAAATTCCTTTGGGCATCACAACATCTGCAAGACCAGCATGGTCATTTCACAGGCCAAGTGAGCTATAAGGTGTCAAAGTCCTAAAGAGGGGGCATGGGATTGAAAATCCTTGACATGCTCTTTTTCTGTGAACAGAGATAACTCGGAAGAAAATGAAGCTACTAATAGCTCTGTATCTAACTATAGCTATTTTTATAACTTCTCTTGAGCTGGTTCAGAGGAGACCCCATTTCATGGCTTTATTTGGATTGGCATATCTAATTTCAAACTAGAGGAATTATTCAAAACTATTTAAAGTCCTAAACCATGACAGGAATAGAACCCAGCAACACAGGGGATGAGAAAGCAGGTTACTGGAGTTCTTAGTCATTCACACAGACAATGAAATACTATGTGTCTTCTTTGCACAACACCTTTCTGGGTGCTGGGCTAAGAGAGGAGCAAATGCAAAGAAAAATAACTCAGTGTCCCCTACCTTGAGTGAAAATCAATATAGGTCTCTGTCTCTGTCTCTCTCCTTGAAAGAGCCTTGTTCCCTCCCTCAGTAAACAAAGGAACTGATACAGTGACATCATCAGAGTATCTTCCTCTATTAAAAACACTCAGTCTGGGCCCATCTATCTCCTCAACATTTTTCAAACTCACTCACAGTTCCACTCCTAGATTCAACTTTTTAAGATACAGGTATACCAACGGGTTAAAAAAAGAGTCAGTGACGAAACAAGGAAATGCTCTGCTGGAGTTTGCAAATCCCACACACAGTTTTTTTCTGTATACAAATGAACGCGGAAGCAGGGATTGGAACAAAGATGACCCTGAAATACAATCCTCTCTGTGCAAATAAGAATGTGTGACTGGGGAGGTGTGCTCCATGACCGAAACCTTTGTTCAGGAAAGTTGGGTCATGCCTCAGCCTTTGCCCACAGTTTTGTTGGAGGTCAGCAGCATCTCAAGGCCTGAGGAGAAGAATAAGCTACTAGGAAAGAACTTACATAATGCAGGACCAAAATCAAGGCTGCTTTTTTTGTGTGGCAGAAAGTAAAGAACAGTAAACTAGGGGTCAGATGGTTTAAATTTGAATCGCAGCTTTGCAGCTCATTGGCCATGAATTCAGAGGCAATAAACTCTTGGAGCCTCAGTTTCCCTATCTTTGAGACAGGGGTGGTAATACCACCAGTCCTGATAATTACAAAGCAGAATTTTGAGATTCTAAAAAAATAATATATTTAAAATCATGCTGTAAGCTGCCTAATGCATCACAAATATGAGATTCCCACTATTACTGTATAATGATTTCCAGAAGAGTATATTTAGAAAATTCAAGTAGTCCAGCTGTGATTCTTTTTGTCGTCTACAATTTCCCTTCTGCGGAAGTGAGAAGTAGCTACCTGCTAAATACTAGAAGGCATGCCCCACAAAGAGATGGGTAATTATTTGTGAATTCTATTAAGAGTCTAAACCATCCTGCCTCTATCTAGTGTCATAGAAATGCCAGTTATTAGCAGGCGCGCTGCTTGCAACAACCTGGACTGGATTTTTATATAAATCTGTCTTTTTTTTTTTTTTTTTTTTTTTTCCACTAGAGGCAGAGGAGCCTACAGGGAAAAATCCCCATGAGGCCAGGGAAGGAAGCCTTAAGCTTAATTCTGTCCCGGCACTACCACACTGAGATCACGGAGAGCCCTCGGAGGAAGTGCAGCTGAGCCCCTGCAGTCCCTGCATGCCACGTGCAGGGCTCAGGGACCCCATTCCCTGGAGCAGAGCTGATGGCTGCTGTGAGGACAGCTTCATTTGGCCTCACAGAGGGCTTTTAGCAACTCCGCGCTTCCTGTTTTATGGTTAATAATTCATCCTTAGCCTCCAAAAAGCAGACAGGAGCTTAATGAATAAAATTCTCATCCAAATACCCCACCAGTGGTTTTCTATTGTCCAAAGAGGAAGCCCCAGTTTCTCAGCCAGGCATGCAAGGTCCCTCACAATTTGTTCCCAATGTAGCTTTTCAGCCCCATATTCAATTACATCTATCTATCTATCATCTATCATCTCTCTATCTATCTCTCTATCTCTCTCCCTGTCATCTATCTAATCATCTATCTATCTATCTATCTATCTATCTATCTATCTATCTATCTATCATATATCATCCATTTATCTATCATCTATCATCCATCTATCATCGATTTATCATTGACTTCTATATCTATATTTAGTTATACATACATGTAAATAAATAACCATATGGTAAGGAATTATTGCAAGTTCCAGGGGGACAGGATGATGTGAATTGTATGTGAAACAGGATGCTGATTTATGTATTTATTGACTCACAAGCTTATTCAGTTGCAAAACATAATTGTTCAGATATTATGCATATAATTCCAATGGGGGCAGGAAAAGCTCTTGGCAGCATTATCTTCTCATAGAACCACTATTTCTCGTTCAGAAAAGTTGAATTTTAAACTGCATTTTAAAATTCGTCTGACTTGCAACCATCTCCACTCACCTCATGATTCTTAAATATTCATTTTTTTCACAAAGAGTTTTGTGTTAAATCTCATTAGCTTGGATGTCTTCTTTCTGTCTTTGTTGCAACTTCTGGTGAGTTTATGTCCACATTCAAATGGTCAGGTAGCTACGGTCTTTGGTCTGTTTGTGACTTCACTATATTGTTGCACTTTGTTACCTTTGCTGTCAGAATCCTACCTCCCTTAAAACCCCAGTATAAACCTCTCTTCCTCTGAGAACCTTTCCCTGGCCTCTCACAGTCAGAACTGATGTAGTATAAGCAACCAAGGCACTCGCACTGTGTGCCCTACTTTGGCACTTAGTGTGCTTCTATCTACCTGCTGCTATTCTTTCTCCAATAAGAAAACAGTGCCTAGAAGGCAAGGGCTGTCTGTCTCTACGTGACACTTTGTCCTTGGTGAGCACTTCACTGTGCATTTATGGGGAGGATGACGCAGGAGTCCTGCAAGACTGAGCAGCTAAAATGAGGAAGAGCTACATGGAGAATACTTTGTGAGTATGAGCTTTCCCATGTCTGCCTTGGTGCAGAGTGTTAGTTCTGGGTTTCAGAAGAGCCTCGACCTTAGAATCCTTCACCAGAAGGCTCTTCAGAGAATATGAAACACCCCTACTTTGTACAAAGGAGGATATGAAAGCTGAGAGAAGGGTAACAGGTTCACATTCATACAGCTAGATAACAGCACAGCTGAAACTAGAAAAGCCACAACAATCCAGAATGAGTAGTATAAAGCTCATTTCCTTACTGAAGCATTTGAAGAGTCAAAGAATGTCTCCCTTAGTGTTGACAATCACTGTCATCGGCATTTATCGAGTGCCTCCCAAATTCAAGGCTCTTCTGAGTCAAGTAATGAAGGGGGAAAATTCATCAGACAAATTCATCCCTAATTCAACAGAAGCAGAGAGTTGCCAATGAGCAGGGGCTGTTGAGACCAGCTGAAGCAGATGATCTTGAGAAGTGGTATAGACAAGTGAAAGAGAACAGGGTCATTAACCAGGATCTGTTCTAAACTAGCCGCCTTCCTGAACCGGTCCTTCGACCACTCTGAACCTTTGCTTTTTTGCCTATAAAATAACTGTCCTTTCTGGCTTGCACCTTCTGAGATGTTTCTCCTTTAGATATGGACAATAGGACCTTAAATCTTTTATCCTTTGGCAAAACTAAGTTATCCTGAAGAAGCCGATCTCATGCCTTTGTGTACCTGATGTTCACATTAAAGTCCTTCCATTCTGGGACTAAATGATTTCTGAATGTCTTCCTTGCCAACCCAAATCTTGTCTTAACTACTTTTCCCTTGCCCTGGTTCTTATTCTTTTTCAGAGGGGAATGGATATGTTCAAATGCAAAGAATCCCATTCATATATTCCTCAGTTCATACCACATTGTCATCACTGAGCCCTCAGTAAGGTCCTTTCTCCTGTCTTACATGTTTATTTCCTGTCTATTAGCCCTTTTTACCACTCCTGTTCCCCACCCCAAAAGCAACCATGATAGTGTGTTTAATATATGTCTTTTGCTTGAACGTGTTCTTGTAAAGTATGGATTTTTACTTTGTGGGCATGTATTTTTAAATTTCTGTAAATGGTATTAAGTTGTATATGTCTGTTTTGCTGGTGAAGCTGGCAAAAGAGTCCCACCCCAATCCCCTTCCTCTCTACCACAGAGGATGTCTTCAATCAGGGAACTGCTAATATTAGGTTTTCTTCAACGCGAAAGCGCACACATTATTCCTCCTTTCAATAAAAGGAAGGGAAACAATATAGCATAGTGATTAAGGACATAAGCACTCCAGTCAAACACACTATAGCCCAAATCCTGTTTTTCCACGTTTATATGACTTTAGAGTTACTCAGCCTCTCAAAAATCTCTATTTCTTCATCTGTGAAATAGGGACAAAAGTAAACCATGAGGCATTGTAAGGATTAAGTAATATTGGCTTCGAACAACAGGGGCTGACATAAACTCAAAATAGGTGATGGCTGAATATTAATAAATACTAATTAGAGAGCTCACAGATGCCAAGCCTCACATGTCTCATGCAGGCAAGAATGCTGAAGGAAAAACAGAAAGGTAAAAACTTTAAAGACACATCTGAGAATACAGAAAATCGCACAATTAAAATCTTTAATCATTAACTCTCCAAGTCTCTGGAATAAAAAGATTTCAATGCAGATGTTTACAAGTGTCATAGTTGGTTGTTTTCTACACTAGCACACACACACATACACACAAAGGCTGGGGGTAGAGTCACCCTTCATGGGTGGAACTTCTTTTTCTTAAAGATTAAAATATGTACTTTGAGGCATGAGTTTTGTCTCAATCCAGCTTTCTCCACTTCCAAATGAGAGAGTCACACACATATAAATTGCCGCCTGAATTGCCACCTGTCTGGTGTTAACTTGGTCATGAGTGTTGGCCCAGAGTAATCTTTCTTGACGTTTATTATTCAGGGAAACTTAGAGTTATAGAAAGTTGGTCAGAGCCTAGGAGATCCCTAGAGACCATCTGCCTTACCATCTTTTACACATGAGCAACTGAATAGACTAAGCTTCTGCTATATGAAATGTTTTTGTGCAATGTGTTTCAATAGACATGCAATAATAATTGATAGTTAGCAATTATGATGTTACCTTGAAGTTCACAGGCACCTGCATAGAGACAGGGGTGGAGGTAATGCCTGACCTTTCCTTAGGCCCAAGGAACACTCCAGCATGATCTCTGGAACCAGAATATACTAGGGAAGAATGCAACCTACATTTAGCAAGTCATGTGTTCTTGAGCCCCAGAGTCTGCCCAATCTCCCTACCAATTTAACCTTTAAAGGCCATGCCCTAGGGAAACAATGATCTCTCATTGCCTTTCAGCAATGTGACCTCTATTCTGTGTATCTACAGCAGTCTGAACCAGGTGAGTCAGAAAAGTGATGCCGAAAGTCACAGTGATTGTAACATGATTATGAAAACCCTAACCTACAGAGTTAGCTCAGGGAAGCAAGTTGAGTACTTCCTTAAAGAAATGTCTTTCAACTAGCCTAATAATTCATAAGAGATAAAAAAAATATGTTATGCTTTTATTAATACTTTCTAAACTAGCTTAACTGCCCTTAACAGTAGCCATGCGTCATTAGCACATGGGAAAGATATCTATTGAGTTTAAGCAGAATGATTGATTAACCTTATCTTTTTTCTTTATTTTGCAATATAATAGTTGCTTTGTTAATTTCAAATACCTTCTTTTAAATGTGCTATCAGCATCCACAGATAGCAACCTATGAGTTGAAATTTAAAAAGTCAATACACACGTAATAACAAGTAACTGTCAGTGATGAACATTAGATGAACTACAGTCATAACTAGTGTCAAAAGTTTAAGAAAGGGCAATTTGGCTTTATACTGTTCATGTAAAAGCAACCAGAAAGAACAAAAATATGGAATCGCGTGCTCCCAGAAGAATTTTGGAATAGATATGTTTAGAGTTTCATGTGCCTTGGCACTCTACCTTTTCTAGATATATGTAGAAAGTTCCTCAAATTTATCATACTTTTTTTTCTGATTGGTATTAGGTTTTATAAAATTTTACCTATCAAATAAACTGCATTTATTAAAACATAATTAATTATTTCACACTTTTAATCCTCCGAGACATATTATAACTATAATCATAGCTTCAGATCAATGTTATCATAATGATCTGATGTTATGGTAATCGATGTTATCAAACTGAACTAATTTAACTCTAGTCAAAATAAGAAATACCATAACGTTCTTGTTAATTCATGCCATTTTATTTTGAGAAATGTGCAATTTCTATCACTTTTTGGAACAATAAAATAATTTTAAAATCTCTCTTCTCCCTTCAAAGACCCCCTAAGGGTTCAGGTACCCAGGAGGTGAACCACTAACTTAGGGCTTCGTGAAGGAAACTTAGGGCTTCGCAAAGGAAACTTAGGGCTTTGTAAAAAGGAAAAAATAGAAAAGGAGGGAAGGAAGGAAGAAGGAAGGAAGGAGGAAGGACTTGAAAAATTTGTACCTCAGGGCTAAACAACAGTTCTGCAGAGAACACTCTGGGTACTCTGAGTTCAGAGAAACCTTGTAACATTGAGGTTCACCACTCCTCAGTCTCAGGTAACATCAGCTTGTTTGAGAGTTTGAAAAATTCCAAAAATTCAACTAGACCAGACTAGCTCCATTTCAAGTAATTTGAAGAAAATAATATTCAGAAAAAAAGAGTACAAGACAAAAGGGAGAAGTTATTTTGAATTCTGGACCAGTGAACGAGCCAAAAGCTTTGACTCAAAGAGTTCTAAAGAGATTCAAATTTTATTTCAGTTGGAAATAAACACTTGTTGAATTATGTCCACATCTTCATCTACTGCAGTTCATATCATAGCTGTTGGGGTGACTTTTCTTAGGAAACAGCCTGTAACTTGATAGCTAAAGGGATATTTTTAAAAGTACATTGATTTCACTAGAACAAATTTACTGAGACCAAAGTTGATTGACTGGAGTAGCATGAATAAAGAAGGAAGCCAATTCCTAATTAAACGGATCTAACAGACCAATTATACTTTGTCTGTGCTCATGAGTACATAACAAGCTAAAAGTAAAAGTTCACTTAAAGAAATTGATGAGATGACCTTCATCTCATATAAGGTCCGAATAACCGGTTCTACAAGATTATCATTATACAGAGTAGTACTGTTGATTTGCTTAACTGAATGTAGGTGACAGGAAATGAGAGAACAGTGACAAGGTCAGCTCTTTATAGCACCATGGTCACTTTTGCTGTTCATTGTAGTGACTTCTTGACAGGAATTTACAGAGTTTAAATGTTAAGAGCACCTCTAAATTCCAGCACTAAAGTTTTATTCCAAAATCCCATTTCAAACTGACCCTGGGAACAGAAAACAAAACAAAAATGGTTTCCAATTAGGCAATATGACTCCGAAACGATTTGTATCTGTCATCCCAGAGTGTGTTGACTGATTTAAAATCAGGTGGCACATCTGAATGGTAATACAAGTCCCATGTATGTAAACAACAAGCAACCTGGCAGCCTAGCACCTGGGGAGCAAAACATAGCAGGAGGCTATTTGTTAGTTATGCCAATGAAGATGATACTAACCATGGGCAACAGTTATGGAGCACTCAGTGTCTGCAAAATCTTAGGCTCCACCTCATACTCTGATCCAGGAAAATTAAGGACCAGAAGTCAGCATTTTAACAAGCAGCCCAAATGATTCTGATCTTTATCTACATTTTTAAAAATACTGATTTAAAGGAATACTCTTATTTTGGCCCACATGTAGCTGAAAAAAACCTAACCTCTGCCACTTTGAGATTACATGAAAGAGCAGCAGAGATTCTGATTTAGAATGTTCCATGACACAATCCTCTATGACCTCCCACAGTATTTGTGTTATTTAATGTCCACTAAAAGATCTTTTAGCGGTGAATATAGTAGGACTGGTGTTGTCATTTGTGCCACAAAACCTCCAAAAAGCTCAGAAATTGGTGGCATCAAGTTAGTTTGGAAACAAAGTCAATGATTGAAAATAAAATAGTTTTTAAAACAACATTTTAGGGTTGTTTAAGAAGCAGTTAGAAGAATTCCACTTCTGCTATAGTAGAGTCAGGCTCCTCTGGACCTGCCCATCCCACAGACAACAACTATAAACTCTGAACAACATAAAAAAACAAACAAACATACAAAAAAATGGTCTGAAGGCATTGTAGAGTGAACAAAAAAGCAGGCAAATTCTGGAGAGGAGAGTCAGCATTTGGAAGAAGGGACTGGCACTGGTGGCAGGGTGACGTTCCTCTCCACCTCCCAGCTTTTTTTTCTTAGATAGAGTGAAGGTGACTGGCTTAAACTCCCCTGGAAAACCTGCAATTGTTTCTGGCCTGAAGAGCCGGAGAGCAGAGATGAGGGCAACCACAGCCACTGGAAAGTGAAGTCGTAATATTGGAAAGGTGAGGGCCAGTGATGAGCGCCACAAATTATGCGTGTAAACTCGACCAAATATCTGGGTGACTCTCAAGCTTCACACTCCCAAGGAAAACTGCTAACGGCACAGCTAAAGGTACAAGGACTAAAAGATTTGACTCCCAAATTAGACTTTTCAGTTTGAGCACAACCAAAGTAATTGTTTACTAAAACAAATAAGTGGAAAAAGACCCTTCCAGATTATCCACAACATAACATTCGCAATACTTAGAATAGATTCAGAAATTATTCAATGTATGAAGACAGAGGAAAATGGGACTTGTGCTCAAAAGAAAAAGTAATCAACAGAAACTGACCTTGATATGATCTAGATGTTTAAAGCATTAGACAAGGATTTTAAAGCATCTATGACAACTCTGTTCAATAAAATGAAAGAAAATATATTCATTATTAATGAAAAGATAAAAAATCTCAGTAGAGGTGTGGAAACTATAACAAAAATGGAAATTCTAAAACTTAATAGTATATCTGAAATAAAATATCCACTAGTTGACTAGGTAAGAGTAGGATGGAGATAACAAAGGAAAATATCAGTAAACAAGAAATTCGAATCAATAGCAATCATCTGATCTAAAGAGCAATAAAAATAGAACTACACATCCTTTCCTGCACTCAACTCAACAGGAAGATTGCCCTCCCCCATCCCAGCAGAAAACCAAAGTGTCTCTGGGTTGGGAGAGCAGGCATAGTTTGGGGGGTGGGGTGGCACAATATTGAAAACAGAAAGATAAAGTAGATATTTCTACACTGAGTATGGAGATGGCTTCCTCTCCCCCACCCCAGCCTTCTTCCTCAAAATATTAGCAGCCAGGCTTCAGGTTTATACTCTCCAAACAGGATATAAGAATATTTTACATTAGGAAATTTTACCAACCCAAGAGAAAAGACCCAAGGATGCTGCCAGAAAAGGTTCTATTCTCCAGCAAAGCCACCCAGCTAGTTCCTATGTAAGAGAATATACATCTGAATGGTTGCATTTGAGGAGCAAGATGAGGAGAAAGAGCTGGAACTTCCCATACTCAGCATGCAAACTTTCATAAAGAACCCCTGTTTTTCAGCCTCACCCTCTGCTGTAGAGCCCAATACCCCCTACCAAGGTGGTAGATTGGGCGGCTGAGGAATGAGGCCAGAGGGAAGCTGACTTCTACCTACATTCTTTTTTGTAATTTGGATTTTTGACACAAACATATAGTATTAAAAATAAATAAATAAATAAATAAATAAATTTTTAAGTGTTCAGGAAAGGGATTGACAGATAACTATGAGGAAATACCCCCCAAAGTACAACAACAACAACAAAATAAGAAAAATAGAATAGAGGTAAAAAAAAAAATTAAAGAATAAATTCAAGAAGTCTGACATCAACTAATAGCAGTTCTAAGAAAAGAATGAAGAAAAGGCAAGAGAGGAAATTATCAAGAGAAATAACAAAAAACTCAGAACTCAGTAATGTGAGTCTCTAAATTGAAAGTAATCATGAAGTGCTCTGAACAATGAATGAATATAAAATGAATAAAGTATGCCATGCACAAAGTGGAAGATACTAAGAGCATTTAGAGAGAACAAAAACAGTCACGTACAAAAGAGATGAAATCAGAATGGCATCAGAATTCTCAATAGCAACACCGGAAGCTAGAAGACATCAAACCAGTACTAACTTCAAAATTCTGAGGAGAATTATTCTCAACCCAGAATTCTGTTACCAGACAAATGATTGAGCAAGTGTGAGGAAAGAAGGACATTTTCAAATACACAGGAAGTCAAGAATTTTATCTCCATTACACCCTTTCTTAAAAAGCTTCTAGAGGATGTGCTACGGAAATAAGGGCTTAAGATCAGATGGAGATGTGTAGCACAGGACAGGTATAAGGAATCCAGGTGCAGCTGGGCAGCAGGACTGGATGTAACCAAGTCCAGACTGGAGGAGGAGGACAGGACTGGGGAGGGGTGTCTTAGGACGTAGAATGAAACTGATCAATGATCAAAGATATTTGACCATTTAAAAGTAAAACAGAAGGTGACAGAACTGAATGAATGATCAAGGGGAAGGAGGGAGTAGAATTAAAGAATTTTAAGGAAATAATAAAAGGCAATTATTTCCAATAAAAACAAAAATGTCTAAAACAAACAAAATGTAATTATAGCATGCCACGTGGCTGAACAATGTAATATATACATCACCATAATAAAGTTAACACCAAATATGTTTTAACCATAATTTTTTTGGTACAATTAGAGAGATGAGAAAAGGGAGTAGAAAAGCTAAACTTGACTGCTACTATAGAAATTATTTGATAATGTCTAAAATTGATAAATCGAGAAATAGCAGTACATGTATATTATTTAGAACCCAGAAGATTAATGCCAAAATAATCAGCTGAAAGAGTAGATTAGAAGTGACTGCCTCTGGACAGCATGGTAGAGGACTGATTGTGAAGATGGCGAATGCTATTTTTCATTATTACCCTTTAAATACAAATTTGATTTTTAACCAGTTTATAAATACCTTCGATAAATATAAAAAGTGGTTTCTAAATAAATAAGTACAATAAAATAGAGACCAAATAGCCGCCCATCAGGAATTTCTAGAGAATGATTCTGGAAGGAGTAATAATGATGGCTAAGACTTAAGTTCTGCTCACCATCTGCCTGTGTGATTTACTGCTAATTGTCCCTTAAAGGGACCTATTACCGCAGACGCTGAAATTTATTTTTTTCTGTTTTATGCTCTATTTAGATTCAACTATTATAATATACATAAAATATATTAAAATAAATTTCATTTTTAAAAAATATTCAAAAATTATTTTATTTTCAAGAAATTAAAAAGTAAATATTTTGATGACTATAAATTGTGTAAATTATAAAATTATAATTACCCATTATATAAGATGTATTAAAAAATCAGAAAAATATAAAGAACGGATTAATCTTCTCCCCAAAGGTTCAAGTTTAGCAGATCTCTGGAACAGGGCAAAGGGATTCGAAGATCACTGAAACAAAGACCAGGGTTTATAGAGCTTCTGTCATATTAGAACTAAGTTTGAAGCTATTGAAATCTTGAAACATTACCATGAGACCAAGGTTACAATTTTATACCAGGAGCCTTCCCACATCTAGAAATATCATTTCTGCACATATGGGCAGCAGACCAATCATACTAATTATTTTGCCAAGAAGAGGAGCAGGTACTGCTACCATCATTGTCCCAATTATCATGACCCCTGAGCTACCTAGCGAGGTAATCCTAGGCAAAGCAAGCTGATTGTAGTACCCAACAGATGAGTACTTCAATCAATATGGCATATGCTAGATTGGTTTGTCAGCAACTGTGACAATTTTTCAGATTCCATACATATAACTATCTTCTCTTTCTCTCCTAGATCCTTTGCCATCATATCATTCTCAGTAAGTGCTCTGAACTCTGAGAAGGCTCATAAATTACTGTGGTTTCTCATACTATATTCCATGTAACTAGTACCTTTAAGAAAAAATACCTTAACGCTCACGTATGAACCCTGCTCACACACAAATCCATTTACCATGTACGATAAGCATGAAGGTTAGTATTATCATCCTTATTTTAAAGATGAAAAGACTGAGATTTGGGTAGGTTAAGTAACTTGCCTAAAATCACACAGTGGGATCCAAGTAAGTGGCGTTCAAATACAGCTAGATTAACAGATTTCTCCATTATCTAAACTGTTCTTGGTCTCTCCTGTCTGCAAGAATAAAACTATATAATATACTTAGGTGATTCAGACCCATGGAATATTTTTTAAAGGTCAGATGTCCCTTCTTCACGAGTAGGTGTAAGGGCCTTGGCATGAATCATTACTGTAAAGAATGGTTTGAGATATATTCTAAAGCAGAGAATGTCCTTTTTATTAAAACCGTGTATGCTAAAGGTCAGCTTAACATTATGAGTATTGTCTTGGGGGTTTTGGAAAAGAAGAGCAAAGGGTAGTATTTAAATCATTTAAATTACCTCTTAAGTTTCTCTTAGTTTCAATATAATTCCTTAGTAAGTTGATGGCACATCCAGCTTTAAAGAGTTTTTGCATATTTTGATGTTCTGCAACTTCCCCTTCCTTTAAACGAAACATTAGTTATCTTCCAGACAGCTCTGGGAACATTTTAGAGATCTATGTATCTTTGGGGGGAAATGGTTTCTTACGTAAAATATTGTTTTAAGCATTTAAAACTGGCTTTGTTAATCTTCTGTTTCTTAAAAATTGGGTCATCACAGTGACATTATACGAGAGCAGTTGTCTATAATTTGCACAGCTAAATTCGGTTTCCGGATTGTCAAATATGCAAGTGTATTGTTTGGAATAATAGTTAATAATAGTTTCCAAGCAAGTCGGAAATAGAGCCACTATTATCTAAAAGCTGGAGCCAAAATGCAACTGCCTCTCCGGAGAGATAATGAGTTCATGAGGAGAACCTCTTTCAAACCAATGAACAACACAATCACTCAGAGTTATCTGGGCACCCACTACCTTGAACTTCAAGTCTCTAACCCATCAAAATGCGATCACTAAGAATAGACCCATTACCGCCTCTTCAGCAAGGGCTTGAGTTGAACAGCTGGCACTTGATCTGGGTTCTGCAGGAAATGATGACTACAATAAGAATAAGGTCCCGGGTTTATAGAGTTGCTGTTAAGAACCAGGGCAAGCTGTTGGATTACGAAAGGGAGTGAGTTAAAACCTCTGAGATTCTAGGGCACCTAGAATAGCTCCTTTGATGCACTGCCCTGAAAAGCCTTCCCAGATCCCCCAGTACAGGTTTTGCACTGGATATTCTCCATCTGTCCTCCAAATCCACCCTCTGTCCTTTTCTCCGCCATACCCCAGGAGGCTGATCTCTAAGGACTGTACCCACACGGCTCCCATGACCTCTGGCTTCCTGTTGGTTTGGACCAGTGGGAGGAACCAGGACGTAATCAGAGGATGCGGAAAGAGCAAGGAAAGAGTATTTAGTTTCCAGATTTGGCAGTAGTACATTCCCCCTAAAGTTCAGCACACCTCCTTCAACTGTTCCTCTCACCTGTTCCGGTACCCTTTCTGCCCTCTTGTCCCTCACACTTGGGTGGCAATAGCTTTCTGCTTTTTCAGGTCCTGGTGCTTTACCATCATTACTGCTTTTCTCTAAACCTGCCTTACCTTCATAAGTGGGCCCTCCATGGAACTCTCTTCCATCACCCTTT
Organism: Eonycteris spelaea; assembly: GCA_003508835.1. NCBI lineage: Eukaryota > Metazoa > Chordata > Mammalia > Chiroptera > Pteropodidae > Eonycteris > Eonycteris spelaea. The sequence goes on along the minus strand of PUFA01000043.1, from coordinate 5,271,138 downwards.
TGAGTTTGTCATCAGTTTCCTGTGGGACTCTGACTGATGCCCTGGTCCTCTTGCACCTAAGAGAAGTTGGCTTTCAGAATACAAAGTTTCAGCTTTTGAAGAATACAATGATTGGTAAGATGTATAACTAGGCAGGACACCTGCCACTTAGTCTTGGCTCAGCTATTAGCTCTCTATGTAAACGTAAGCAACTCATCAAAACTTCACTCCCTGGTTCTTAAAGCTCTGGATATTCTGACCCCCCAACCACAAGTTCAACTTCAAATGCTCCAGTTCTGCTCCCTTTAGTCAGGCCCTTTCCAGAACCACACAGTCTCCTACTTAATGCCTCATCTCTCCAACAATATGATATATTCTTTGCTAGTAGAGGCTACATCTAGTCCTTAACTTGTCTCTGCCAAAGGGCAGAGCAGAGTTCTTAGGCCATGATAACTCTCAGTTCTTGTTAACTAAAATACTTGGGAACAACTCAATATATGTAAATTTATATCAGTAGCAAAATTCACTCATCCATGTATTTTTATGACCAGTTGTTTCCAAGTTCTGTTATTTACTGTTACATTTTTTTCCCTAAGGCCTTTGGAGGTATTTATAGTGTAACATATAGCAAGCACATCCTCTTATATGTATATATCCCTGATATATCTATATATACTTATATAGATATATATAAAGACAGTTAATGTTTACTTCAGGATGGGAAATAGAGGGTAGAGCTATGATACAAAAAGGATGGGCTCTAAAATAATATAGTTCTGGGTTTCAATTCTAGCTCATGCCACTCACTGAGTTACCTTAGGCAAGTTACTTAGACTCTCAGATCCTATGTCTTCTTCTGTAAAAATGGTGATAATCCCATCTCTGTCACAGGTTATTTGTGAGGATTAAATTATTTGTTTTATGTAAAGCACTTGACACATAGAAGGTACTTAACATGTGTTTATTTCCTTACTCCTAGAATTAAGCTTGTAAACAAAAATCCTGAAATTCCATAGAAGTTGTTTCCCCGCCCCCCCCCCGCCCCCCAAGAATCTTTTTGATTATTCAAATAAAACTGCCCAGGACCAGAAACTCTGACACTAGAAGCTTTACAGAGTGACAAAATAAGCTTTCTACCATAAATACCTTTAAATTAATCTTATCCAATCCCTTGAGGTCAAATGTTTAATTATCAGAAATTTAGGTGATTAATAAGACTTAGTAGTAGCAAAGCTTTAAGTTTTGTTGCCTACCTTCTGGCTCTTACGAAACTTAAGCTTCGAAGAAGTAACCATGAGGATGTAAATCAGCTTAATAATGTTAGATGTCTTCAGCCTCACTCATTAATCTGTTCTCTTAGTATCTAATAGGAAAATATAGAGGCAAGAGAAAACTTCTGAGAGTGATGCATATATTATATATACACAATTATATATATAATAAACTGCACATATATATGCAGTTTATTTTTGTATGTTAACTGTACCGCAATAAAGCTGCTTTTAAAAGTCACAGAAGAAAAAATTAATTTTATGGAAGGGAAAAATTCATTGGCCTGTGCATTTAGGTTTTGTGCATTTTATGGTGTATGTTATACCTCCATAAAGTACCATTTGCATAAAAAATAAAAGCAATATGTTGAATAGTGAACATAGTATGCTATCTTTTGTATAAGAAATAGAAGGAGCACAAGAATGCGTATCTTTATGTGTTGTTATCAACAAAAGAGTCCCGGAAAAATAAATAAGATCTAATAACAACTATCACTGCATGAGGATGGAGGAGGGAGTGAGACTTCTCAATGACACTTTTTCATATCATCTTGCTCTTTGAACTCTATAAAAAACAAAAAATAAATACAAAGTCTAAAGGAAGATGAGTAACTGGGTGATGGGGAGGGAGGGGCTGAAACAGGGAGAAGAGGAAAGATAGGCATTTTCTAAAATCAGAAACACCTTGAAGCATATATAATTGGAAGATCTGCAAAGCTCAGTGACAAAACCATCCACAGTTCGAGGTCATTGAGTAGATGTGAACTACTTGCCACATGACTTATCTCCAGCCCAGGAGTTTTAAGATATTACTGTAATATAACAAATTGGTCAGGGATATTTAAAATTGAACAAGCCAAAGACACGTTAGGAGATGCTCTTGTTATAATACCAAATCACCCAAACAGTCAGTGTATACTGAGAGATGCTACATGCCAAGCTCACTCGGATCACTGGCAGGAACCCAGAGCAATATCCCTGTAAGCTGAGGTCCATCCCCTTAGGGACTCCAGGTTCTGATCACAGGTGATCAGTTCTAGACCATCGCCATCTACCGAATAAGGTGAAAGTTTAAAGTTGAGACCAGATGAAGTCAGCTATGACTTCAGGGACTCAGTTTCTAGGCATTAATTCCCTACTCCCCCATCCTTCTCCACTGCTAGGCCCCACCAGGCTAGAAAGGAAATGGGCTTGGCTTATAATCAGCTAGAAAGGGGTTCACAAGGTGCTTTGCTGTTCCCCTTGCTCACTTTTAGGCGGCGCCAGAAAAGCCTCTTGAGAGCCTTCTTCCTGGGTGCCCTCTCTCCTTCCTTTTCTATCCTGTCCCCAGATCCTGGCTTCACCTCACCTCACTAGTGGGGCGGGGTTGGCAGGGGTAGGGTGGGGGGCGGGTGAGTGCCACAGACCAGGTGGCTCAAAACAGGTATCTAATCTTACAGTTCTAAAGTCCGTTAGTCTAAAATCAAGGTATTGGCGGGACCACCCTCTGTCATCACAAGGTATTCTCTCCTGTGTATGCTTGCGTTTGTCTCTTCTCTTCTTACAAAGATGCTAGTCACGTTGGATTAAAAGCCCACCCTACTGCAGAATGATCTCATCTTAACTTATATTTTAATTACTTTGCAAAGACCCTATTTCCAAATAAGTTCACATTCACAGGTTCCCGGGGTTAGGACTTCAATGCATTGGGGTGGAGGGTGGGTCCAATTCAACCTGCGGCACCCTGGCTCTCCACATTCTACTGAGAGGGATCTCCACTATACCAACGAGTCTGTTGTACAATTTGGATGGTAACCCACAGCAAACTGTTGAGGATATTTACATTTAAAGCCTCTTTTCTCACCACAGGGGAGGATGAAGTGAACAAAGGGGTGAAGAGGGTAGAAACTCACTTCCTTCCACCTTGGGGAGAATGAGTGGAGACCAGGCATAGAGATGAGGCGAGGCTCCTGCCCTGTCATGATCAAAGGTCAGCTTTCATACTCTCTTTGGTGGTGCTGACTTGAGAGACGTGGGCTGCAGGATGAGGAGACAGCCCCCCGCTCTGAGAGGCTGTTAAATCATTTGGATCCCTGGTTTCCTTAATTGTAAAACGAAGGGGTTGAACTATATTGCTTAGGTCCTTTTTAGCTTGCAAATGTCCCGATTTCATTGTGGCATTTCAATGTTTCCTGCCATCTCTGACTTTAAGTTAAGTAGAGGGAACTGACTCGGGGTGTGGCAGGCAGGCCCTGGCATGGCCGCCAGACTGAGAGGCTGCTCTGCTGCCCTCAGCACTCAACGTCGCCTGGGTTCGAAGGCCAGAAGCCTGGATTAGCAAACAGGAAGGGGCGGCCCAGAAGGGTGTGGAATGCAGCTCTGCAGGTTGCAGCTCGGCCCCTTTCAGGCTCCAGTTCGGGAGTCTTCGTGGTTCCTTTAACTCCTCCTCTTCTGCCCGTCACTTTCCCTGCTCACTGGCCCCTCCCTCCGAGCCTAGCTGGGCAGGGGAAATTGAAAAGACCAGTGAGACTTCCTGCCTATTAACACTTGATTTAGAAGGACTTAGGCAAGGCCTTAGATTTCCTGAAACTTGACCTCCCAGCATCCCCCACTGCCCTGATACCCCAGCCCTGCTCGCCCTTTGCCCTCCCATTCTCCAGGTGCCCCCTGTATTTCCATTGTGCTATTCTGTACCATGGGTACTGGATTCATTCTCATAGGCATGCATTTATTTATTCAGTCAATAGGCTATCTTTATTATCTACATTGTGAATAAGATGCCCTCCCTGCCCTCAGGTGAGCTCACAGCACAATAAGGGTAATTAGTCTCTATTCTGCCTGGGCCTTCCAAGAGCGCATCAGGAAGACAGGAGAGCAGAGGGCAAGGAGACACTTGTGATATTGTGCTTTACAGATTAGAATTTAAACTCGGGCCACTTAAAGCTTTAAGGTCTTTGGCTTGGAGGATGAAGCAGTTTGTACTGAGAGTTCCCACAGCTGATAGAGCTGTCATATCCTTAGGCCATGTCTCATTACGGTTGGTGATGCCCATGTTTCCGAACACCCAGACACTAGATGCACAGGCATCCAGCCATGCGTATCTCCGTCTCCCCTGTTCCAGGGGTGTTTTCCTCTGGCGAACATTCTTGGTTCCCTGCACCTCCACCTTCCAGCAGCCCCGAGGGCTCAGGACCATCCCAAGCATGTGCCCTCTCCAGAGTCAGTGTCAATATCTTGTTTCTCTGAGATTATAAAAGTTTTTCCACATTGCAGCACAAGCTTCTACTCGAGTTGATCACTTCCCTCCACTGATTTACATTGATTTAATCCCAGAAGCTTTATTTCAAGTGAATCCAAGCAGATTTCCTCTTTTAACTTAATTCAGTCTTAGGGGAAACTGGTCTTCAAGTGCACTAAAAGAACTATTTATCCTTTTAAGCATAATGAATGCACTTTCTCCTTATTTTTGCCTCTGTGGCATCCAACCCAAGTCCACTCCTGTGTGCTCTGGTACATGCTCTAATATGCCTCTACCCATAAACTATGAATAGAGGAGTGACAGGGTCATAGGATATCTGGGGTCCTGCTTGGCTGACCAACTGCTTACATGGCATCTCACATAACTACTATCAGTCAGTTCCTACTGTTCTAGTTGTATATTTCTGCAAGGAAACCACTCTGAAACCTAGTGGTTTAAAACAATTATTTATTTATTATATTATCTCACAAGTGTCTAATTTGGTCAGGGCTTGTAGGGAAGGCCCATGTCTGCTTTACACTGTTATTAACTGGGAGTTAAAGAATCACTTCCAACATGCCTTATTCTCCTGTCTGGAAAGTAGGTGCCTGGGGTTGGCTGGGAGGTCAGGGCTGAGGGCTGGAGGCCTCGGTTTCTTTCCAGATGGACTTCTACCTTGGCTACCTGGCTTACTGTCATGGATGGGTTCCAAGAGTGAATGTCCCAAGAAAACATGGCACTTTTATGACCTAACTTCAGAACTCATGGTGCACTTTCACCATACTCTGTTGGTACTGGCCTACATAGTTCTAAGGAGGAATGTCAGCGTCACATTGTAAGAGCATATGGAATGGCATATATGGTACTGAAAATCTGGAAAATACAATATACCATAATTTACTCTCTGATCAAAACAATTCACATCTATTCCACATACAAAATATACTCAGCCCCTCCCATAATGCCCCAAAGTCTCGTCCTGCTTTGGCATCCTCTTGGTGGTCCAGGATTTCATTATATAAATCCAGTCCATGTGCAGATGAGGCTCCTTGAGTTCAGTTCTTTGAGATTATCTCCTTGGAAACTGCTTCTCTCTGCCTGAAAACCAGTGAAGGCCTATGAACTAAAGAGGCAAATATTAGACCCCCCACATCCTCCCCCACACACACCCCCACCACATACACAGCTAAGATACAATAGTGGGACGGGCGTAGGATAACCACTACAGACTCTCATTCAAGAAGGGGAGAAATCAAGGAACACAGCACCCTCTGGTTCACATCCGTTCTGAAATCCAGCCTGGCACACATTGCCAGTTCCTTGATTAGGGCTCAGCACTACAGCCTAAGAAATTGTTCATTGTGACTTTGGCTCTGCTTCTGAGTGCCGTTCAATCATCCTTTTCCAAAAAAAAAAAAAAAAAAAAAGTAAGACTATGTTCATAGCTGAGTAGTTTTCTCAACTTGCTGCCAACCAGTAGCAGTTTGGGGATCCAAAGACCTCTTTTCGTTTTGTGATTTCTATCCCTTGAGTTCACGCTGGTGGAATTCTTGTTTAGGTCAATTTATAAATCCATGCCAATAGATAAAGGCCACATCCACAAATCTTTTTGAGGTGAGCTCTTCTCTACTTTGGATTCCTGGTGAGGCTGGTATGGGACAATGCCTTTTTTTTTTTTTTTTAATTGATTGAATCTATGAAACAGCCCTTAAAATCCTTACAAAGACTTTTGTGTGCCTGAAAGTTTTTATGAAGCACTGCCTTCCATCTTTCTCACGTCTTAAAGAATCTTAGAGGCCTACCATGAATCTGATATCTGTCTAGAAATTGTTTCTTAAATGAGAATGATTTGCTATTGGGAGAATTTGAGGATAAGAAAGTTTTCTTTTTTAACCTGGAAAGCTTGGCTTAATTATATTTCCTCTAGATTTTACTTGACAACTGAGTAGCTTTTTAAATTTTAGCTCATTTCTCTCTGTTTGGATTTCACTAAGGCCAGCTAGAAGTCAAGTGACATCTCCAACACTCTGTTCAGAAACCTCTTTAAACAGAGCATTAAGTTTATAGGTACATTTCTTATTTTCCAAATTACTACAAGTGACAGTGTTGACAAACTTTCCACCATTACATAACTAGGATTCCCTTTTCTCTGGCTTACAATAATATTTTCTCTGCTTTCCTTTAAATCTTCACTAACATTCTCTTCAAGGCCTTTAGGCATTCACTTGCTGCTCAGTCCTCAAGCCAATGCCACATGTTTAGAATTTGGATTTAGCAGTAATCTACTCCTGGAACCAAAATTTCATCTAGTTATCTATTGCTTCATAATAAACCATCCATATACCTAGTGGCTTAAATGTGCATTGGGGACAGTGCTAGGTGGAAAAACTTTATTTTTGCTCTATGTGGTATCAGCTAGAATAACTTGACTAGTGGTTTGAGAATCACTTCAAAAAATGGTTCATTTACATGTCTAACGTGTTGGTATTATTTTCTGAGAATTCAGCCAGAGATAGGACTAAAAGCCTCAGTTCCTCTCTGCATGGGCTTTCCACGGGCTACTTGGCTTCTTCACAGCAGGGAAACTGGGTTCCAAGAATGAGAGCGCTCAAAGAACAGGTAGAATAACACGGAATTTTTATGATCTAGCCTAAGATGCTATGTAGCATCCCTTCCACCATACTCTTTCAGTCAAGACTATACCACCTGAACTCAAGGGGAGGGAATATAAGCCCACTATTGACAGGAAGAATATCAACATCACATTGTAAGAAGAACATGTGAGATAGATGAATAGATAGGTAGGTAGATGGGTAGATACATAATAGGTGATAGATATAGATAGATAGATAGATAGATAGATAGATAGATAGATAGATAATAGATAGATGATAGATAGATAGTAGATAGATCGATCATACATACATACATACATACATACATACATACATACATAATGTTTGGAAAAAACTATCTACCCTCCCCATGAAGGTTTGAGAAAATCATATTTAAAAACAATTTCAGGAGACTCAGACATCTAGTTTTACATGAAGATCTGAGGTCCATATTAGAGATGAACTTTCTATTTCTGAACTTACAGTGTTATCTTATTACATGAGATATATCCTTGCTCTTATTTTGCTCCACGATCTGCAACCATCTCACCACATAAAACCCATCTGACCACCAGTAACTCTAAAACATACCTTCTTTTCTCATCTGCCTGCCTTCCTTGTTCTCCCAGCATATGTCTTGTACCTCCTCCTAGATTTTGCGTGTGCCTTTTTATTTGCCTGAATTGCCTTCTTTACCCATTTATTCAGATTCTCTGAGGATTGACTCATGTATCAGTATCCAGCGCACCTTTATTAAGTGTTTACTGTGTGTCAGGCCTGTGGTAAGCAACGGGATATAACAACGAAAGGTGTCGTCTCTGACCTTATGAAGCCTGTACTCTTGTGAGGAGACATACACCAAAAACAAACAAATGAAAAACTATAATATCCTCAGATAATTTCTAGAGTGGGAATTGTGTACTCAAGGAAGCCAAGAGAAGAAGCCCAGGCCACTGGAGATGCTAAGGAAGACTTTACAGAGGAGGCAGCATTTGAGCTCAGACCAGAAGATGAGCGAGATTGTCTAGGCTGGCAGAGCAGCAGTGGCAGATCAACAGGGTGGTGGCACACGCCTAGAAAATGATAGGGAGTAAGGCTGAGGTTTGTCTGTCTTTCCCCACTCCCGGGACCATGCTTCTCTAGTGAACTCTTTGGGTCTCCATGTCCCCACGTTCACCCCAGTCCTTTGGAGCACAGCTGGAAACAGGAGTCCAGAAGCCGGTGGTTTCGTGGCCAGATGAAAGATGAGAAACACAACGTATATTTTATGACTATAATGGCTCCATTAGCTTCTTCGGTTAGTTTAAATTTACATAAGGCTATCACTCATAAGGACCTAGTTTCATTTAGATTACATTTATAGGAAGTTGTCATGTAAAATGACCTCTGGCCATTGACTCTAGGGCCCCTCCAAGCATGAGACACAATCACACTTCCAGGAACTAACAAGGGAGACAAGAGATGGTGAAGGCAATCCTGGTTGGCACCAGGAGGCAGGAAAACTAGGCCTGATGGCTACCATTTACAACACTGGTTAGATCATAAGCAGGCAAGGAGGTAAAATGATCAAAGAAAAGACTTTTTAGTAATACATACCTGTTCTCTCTCTTTGCTGAAGCTTAATTTTTTCATATATAGATGAAAGTGTTACAATAATTGTCTCTGAGTCTCCTACCACACAGAGTGTTGTAAGCCTGTGCTTCTCTCCCTGGCTAGCCCATTCTTGTCTCAGGAGACCCTACACATTAGCTCATAACTGGCATGGCTCCTCCAAGGAGTGTTCACAATTTAAAGAATATTTTTGAAATCAGAAAATCCTCTATGCCATCAAGAATGGAACAAAGATGGTGGAATAACTGTCAACAGGGTCAATAGTTTGGGCAAGAAAACCAACTGAACTGACTTTTAATGATTTAGAGATAGAAGACTACTCTTAAGACCATTTTTAATGGCATAACACATGGTATTATCTGCATCAGATCTCATGTTAGGAGCCAAAGAACTGTGAGGATACCAATAGACGTACACGGTAGTCAATGCCTTTGCTGCTTAAGTGTTTTTACACAAGGACCACTGAGGGCAAGGAAAGGAATACATCCACCTTATAGATCTAGCAATATAGCCCCAGTCTCTTACAAACCCCAAATATCATATAACTTTTTATTTAAAATTTAGAGAAAGATTGCCTTTTATGACATAATATAAAAAATCTCATTCTTCTCCAAAATGTTCAAGTAATAACACACTCCTGGGAATGGCACCATGTTATCCTGTGATTCTACAGTACACTGGCACAATATTACATGCCTACGGATATTTAAAAAGGAAGGCCCAACTGTAAATGGGGAACAGCTCATCTAACCCATACTTGACATGCAGTAAGGGGTAGTAACAACTTTCATCATTATTTAATAATGGTAATGCTCTTACTGGTTGGGAAATGCCAAACGAGGGAATGCCAAAATAATTCTCTCTGATAGGTTCCCAGTAACTTACAACCAAAGTAACCGAGACATTTTTTTTAAAAAGAGAGAGCTATTTAAAACTACCTGCTTATTTACCTTCTGAAAGGCACTGCCCAACTGGAAAAGCTCCAGGAATCCCTTAAGAAGCTTTATACTTCCAAAGTATGATTAACTTTGGGTTCTCAGATGTCTTGTTATTAATAGCAGTATCATCCTATAACTGATACATAGCCTATAACAACACCTCTTTCCCAAGCTTCTCTCCTCCGGAGACTTGCTGTTTCTTTCCACAGGAAATTAATTTCAGTAGCGACTCCCAGCTTTTGTCTTTGAGCTTGTTTGTGAAAGCAAGTTGGGGACAGAAACTGACATCCCTGAGATGTTGGTCTCTGTGGCAAAATGATGACAGAAGAGGGTACCTAATCTGCAATGTAATGGGGAAAAACTTTGGAGCAACTAGGATCCAGTCCAGTACGAAGTGAATAAGGTCCAGACAGAGATTAGGGAAGGGAGCCACAGAGCATGGCAAAAAGTCCAGCATTCCGTGATGGGGCCCCATCCCACAAACACTCGAAACTTTAGGTAAGCTCTGTTAAAACTTGAAACACACTTGGCAACAGGGAGTTCCTAATGGAAACCAAGTAAAAAGTAGGACTTGGTACCCAATGACCCAGCTAAAAAGAGGCAGGACATTTAGACAGAGCAGGAGGCCTGCAAGGCCCTCCTGATATCTGATGACATATAGACTCATTTTCAAGTTTGATCAGATATGGTTTAGATATCTACTTGAGGTTGCTTAGCACAGGTCACAATATCTTCAAAAGCCATTTACTCCCATTTTTATTAGTAGATTCTCTATGCCATATCCTTCAGTGTCTTTGTGTTTCATGTCAATAATTTGATTGCTTTCTTTGCAGTAGCTTAGTTCTACACACAGTCTAATTTGAGGTTTCACTAACTCTTAAATATGTATCATTTCACTGTATTTACCGAGGGAAGAAAAGAGTGCAGAATCAATTAAGGCATCAACGACAAGCTCATCCATGCTCCCAAGGCAAACAGGAAAAGGCCAGCTGAGGACCTCCTCCTAACACTGGCCCCTTCACTTACAGTGTCAACACCAGGACTTTCCATCAACACCCTGTGTGCTGCTGGGCGATTCTTGTGGTATTGTCAGTATTAAAAGCAGCTGTCCTGTGATTTGCTTGTAGTCCCCAGGGAGCTGGAGCTGAATTGTTGGACAAACTGCAGCTGATTAGTTTAAAGCTGAGAGAGAGAGAGAAAGAGAGAGAGAGAGAGAGAGAGAGAGAGAGAGAGAGAGAGAGAGAGAGAGAGAGAGAGAGAGAGAGAGAGACAGACGTGAGAGCGCTCAAGCATTTTTGAAGTAATGAACTCCAAGCTGGGTGCACCATTGATCTGCACCTTCAAGGGTTAATAGTTTAAAGGTGGTTGGGTCTCTGGCCACAGGGAAAGCTGCCCAGAAGAGCCCCTTTTCCTAACCTAAGCTCAAGCCCCATTCTTTTAATACACAGCTTCCTCCAGCACTTCCTCTGGCTTGAGGGAGAAGGATGCAAATTTTTCTAACCTCTAAAAAACTTGTGGTATGTGCAGTGTTTCAGGCAAAAGAAAGCAGAGAGACCTGAGGCTGTTTCCGCCCACGCGCCTGAGCTCAGCCTCCAGAGAACACCATGTGGTTTGTTTGGACTCTCCCAGCGTCTCTTCCAGATGCTGTTGGAAAAAAAACTTGGGCAGCAAATGTCACAGCCCAGCTCCCCGCGCAGCCCGGAAGCACAGGAACACTGCACTTGCCGAACTAAGCAGGTGCTGAGCCCTGGGCATGGGCTTCTGCTCCTTGCCACATCCTCTCTCCTTTGAACCTTTGAGCGACTTCACTCAGCAAGGGACAGAGGATACCTACAGATCTGCCACAGTGAGATGCGTGGGTAGAAAGCCGAGAAATGACTGATGGTGGCTGGGCCTGCTACAGCAACAAGCATTTATTACAGGCAAAAATCACCCCATTTGCCCAGAGGCTCTGCTGAGAAATAAAACTATTTATGGCAGCTTTTGTGCACTAGGCCATTTATGGTAACGGGGGCCTGAATGTCAGAACATGCCATCTTCCAATTTTGCCAATTATTACTTATTTAAAGACACTAAAATGGTCCTGTTTATTACTTAAATTTATTAAGAATGAACTGACTGGTTCCACTGCAAGGAATTTGACCTCAGCACATCTATTTAAGGCAGACTGGCTTCTGCCTTCCTCCCTTGCCTGGCTGACCCAGGCCCAGCCTGGTGCCCAGGTGCAGTACCCTGTGGGGCAGGCTGTGGCAGTAGGGGGCTAAGGAGCCTGGGAGGTCTTTCCAGGCAGGAATGTGACCAGCTGTGCCTTGTCAGCATCCCTGGAGAGCTGTGAAACTACAGATTCCTGGGCCCCACCCCGTTCAAGGACATTAGATGAACGGGAAGTAGTGTTCAAAACCTTTATTATAAGCAAACTCCCAAGGTATTCTTGTGCAAATTTGAGTCAGAGAACTACCTTGTCACCACATTAGGAATTCACTAAGTGCTTGTGGAATGAATAAAGGCCAACGAATTTCTGCTAAGGTATGAACCAATCCCTCCTAACAAAGGTTGGCGTTTTTTGTTTGTTTGTTTGTTTGTTTGTTTGTTTTTTAAAGGAACCCTTAAGTATCCAAAGCTAAAGTTAAAATGGCAGGACCTTGGGTGTGGACTCTCAGGGCAGCAGCCCTATCAGTTTCCCCTCAAGTCACCACGTAGAACCCTGAGGCGCAGGCCTGGGATGCCGTGGAGGGCGACTCTGGTGGTGTCGAGTGCTAACCATTTTCTCTTCGCCTGCCAGGCGCCTGCCAGGTGCCTTACAAGCATTATCTCAAATTTCACATCAATGTGCAAGGCACAAACCTCAATTTTCAGACAGGGAAACTGGGGCTCATAAAGGTTTAGGTACTTACCTCTTCATGTGGCTACTACATGTCAAGGCAGATTCAAATCCAGTCATGCAGGCCCCAAAGCTGCATGGCTTTGCCATACCACTAAAATACATTTTATAAATTCCAAGTGACATCAGAAAATCATGGACTATTGACTCAGACAAGGACTTCCAGACTTACAGTCCAACCTTTTCCTATCCAAGTGAGAAATAATATACAGTATAAACCTGAAGTTCCTTGATGTGTTTTGTCTGGCTTGCTTAATGTTTTTAAGAAACTTGAACTAGTCAACATTTAAAACTCTGGAGATCTGACATTAAAACCTAGGCTCTTCCTCTTATAACCCTGAACTCCCTTCCTGGTTCTGGTATTGGTTACCTGTACAGGTTTTGGAATTCATAGACTGGAGTTCAAGTCTTGGCCCTAGGCCTTATTGACTGTGTGACCTTGGATGAGTCACTTAACTTCTCTGAGCCACTTTCTCTCAATGTAAAATAAATATAGTAATAGTATATACTTCACAGGCTCTTGTGAACATGGAACGAGATGATATATGCTCAGTGCTAAGTGCTTGTACTTAATAAATATTAGTCAATATAAGCTTAGAGAGGGCAGGCCTTGATCATGGTGACACACCTAGTACACGATAAAGCCAACACTCATACCCAGATTCCGGATTTCAGTCCCTAAGCTGCTCCACTGCGTCATTCCATCATCCAGCCGCCGTCGCCCACTCCTCCGCTCCCGTGAAACACCCACGTCGTCATGCAGACAATGAGAAGACCCGAGTTTTCTAAATGCCTTCCATAGCCCTAGCTAAGTATACTTTACCTAAGAGACAAAGTGGTCATAGTATAAGGAACACTAAATTGAGGTCCTGATTGTAGTCTCAACTGGCTTATTGGCCCCTAAAAGTCACTTATCCTCAATGAGCCTCAGTTTCTTCATTTGTAAGATGGGAAATACCTGCGTTATAAGCTAAAGTCTGTCCTCCTAAAGTGTGTCAACCCCAGTACTTCAGAATGTAAACATGTTTGGAGATAAGGCTTTTAAAGAGGCCATTGAATTAAAATGAGACCCTCAGAGTAGGGCCTCAATCCAATCACTAGTTTCTCATAAGAGGAGGAAGAAGCACCAGGGGCAAATGTGCACAGAAGACAGCCATTTGCGAGCTGAAGAGAAAAGCCTCAGAGGAAACCAGCCCTGTCAGCTCCTTGATCTTGGACTTGCAGCCTCCAGAACTGTAAGAAAATCAATTTCTGTTGCTTAAGCCACCCAGTCTGTGATATCTTGTCATGACAGCCCTAGCAAACTAACACAATCTATTTTACAGAAGGATTGTTGAAGAGCCTGATACATTGTAGGTATTTGACAAGGGTTACCTATTGTCCTTACACAATTGGAGCAGAGGATGAGAGATCACCCTGACTGAGATTTTTTGCGTTCCGAGGTTGCTCACCGAGCCAGCCGTCTCCCCTGCTGGGGTCTGCCTGCCAAGCACCTGAAATGCATGCGTCTGGCAGGAACATCCTCTGCCTTGGTCAAGACTGGAAAGATAATGATAGCTTAGTCAACTCTCCTTCAAGCCATCACCTTCCTGTTTGTACTTGTCATTGTAACAAACCCTTTCTTCATTCAACACCTTTCTTAACATGCTTCATTCTCTAAATATCAGCTCAATCACCATGACATCCTTCAAGATTACTCTTAATATCCAGGGGGCTACTTGGACTCATCAGTGAAATATCTCTCAAAGTAGAATGGATTATTCACAGAACACCAAGTTTAGCTAAACCTCCAGCTCATGAAGGGAAAAAGGACTATTCATATTTTTTTCTTGGCGTCACTGTGTATCCTTACCTGTATCTGTCAAATTGCTTAAAGCAGGTATTCATTCACTCCAAAATACTCTACAATACCCTTGAAAAAGCAACGGATGTTGATTTCTCTTGTCTCTGAGAACGGCACATCCGTTTCTATTGCAGAGTCACCTCTGTGACTCAATAGTACTATAGCAAAGTCATTTTGTGCTATTTTTGAACAATTTTAAAAGACTGTTTTTGAAATTTAAAAAAAAAAGCAATAGACATGTTTTCCATTATATGGAACTGCTCTGTCCACCGGCTACAGAGCACTGGAGAGGTGGCTAGTCTGAATTAAAAAGTACTTGAAGTATAAAATACATAACAGATTTCAAAGGTTTGGTATGCATAATAAGAATGTAAAATATCTCATTAATTTTTATGTTGATTGTACCTTGAAATGATAACATTTTAGATGTATTGGGTTAAATAAAATATATTCAACTAACTTCTCTCTCTCTTTTTACTCTTTTATGTGACTCTTGACTCTTAGAACATTTTAAATTACATATGAGCTCATGTTCTATTTCTATTGGATGGGGCTGGCAAAGAAGAAAAACTGAGGCACAGGAATATTTTAAAGTGACATGCTCTAGGTTCCATGGAGAGTCAAAACAAAAATCAATGTCTGACAGCCTGGACTGGATTCACCCACTTGAGGAGTATAATCACATGAAATAGAAATGGCACTGTTTGATATGATTCTTTGAAAACATCCTTCCAACTCTGAGATCTTCATTCATTGCTTTGTTTCTCCTGAGAAGGAAGCATGTGGATGAAGTCAGCCCAGAGGATGAACAGAAAGTCATAATCCTACATGTGGCTTGAAGGGTAAAATGAATGAGCTAAGAATTTTCCATCCCTCATGTCTAGAGTAGTCATAAGAGTATTTTTACTCCCACTACCACATCAGAACATATATGACTAAGAAAAATAGTGACAGACTCATATGACAAATATTTTCACTCTGTTATCTCTTCTTTATCAACAGCGGTTATGGTCACTCAACAAATCCCCAAATGATGTCATCTAAGGGACTGAGAAGATCGTTATCTTGCATAGGGACTCACCTGGGTGTGTGTATTGCATCAAAGTGAGAATATGAGACAAAGATAGGGCACCTCAACTGATTTCGTGTCAGCTTTGAGGAGAGAAAGTCATACACAAAGACAATCAGCATCCAGGGTGACAAACTTCACTGAGTTTAAGAACAAAGCTCCCAACAGAGAGGTCCTTATCTCACCCAGAACTTGCCTATCCTTAAACCCTCAATCTAGTATGAGCCAGTCAGAAAAAGAGCCCTGACACATCCTCTCACAGAGTCTAAAATACTTTCCTATCTGGAAGTCACTGTGGGAGAGGCAGAAAGCTTGATGAAGAATAAAACAAAAAACAGGTCTGGGAGCAGCCTAAAGAACTATCAGTTAAGTTCTTGGGAAACTCATTAAGTTCTTTCCAGAGCTTATTTATTCTTACTTTACATATGACTTTAACAAAGCAATGTATTAGTTTCAGCAGAAACCAGGGGAAATAAAAAAGAAGAATGAAGTACTTCCAGACAGACTCCAAAAAGATGTATCAAAACTCAAAGGGAAAGATGATGAAAAATGACACTCAAACTCATAGCATAGCAGCTTAGAGCTGGTTGGTATACCTCTAAAGTTGCAATTTATTATAACACCAAAATAAAAGGATAGCTGTGATAATTTAATTCATTATATTTAGAAATTGATATTTATATGAATGACCCTGGATGTTTATAATTTGTTCCTTGTTTTCTGCTTTCAGAGGCATAAGGATCCATGATACTTTAAAGTCTTTTGATTAATTTTTCTTAAATGTTTAATCATTTGCAGGGGTGAGCTTCAGTTACTGTTCATTTCCCCAACAATACCAACAAAAAGGGCTTTGTTAGATTAAGGATACTTAGGATGTTCACGGAACATATGTCTCGGTAATCCGTGGACAGAAGTCAGTTGTCTCATCCTCAGAAAGGGCCCTAACAAACCTCCTTGCACCCTGAGCATGTCATTTGTTCAGTGGCTATGGGGGCCAGCATCCTGGCACACGGCAAAGCTCCAGGCAGCGCAGGGCCCTTGCTGGCGCCGCTTCCGGCACGCAGCACACCCTCCTCTCCCGGAGCAGATGGGCCAACCCTCAGGGAAAGGAAGCTCTTCTGAGATCCTCCTGTCTTCATTCTTCCCAAATGGGCTTTGCTATAAAAAGCAAATTAAACAGCCATTGTTCCTTTCCTCCATGAAGCTGGCAAACTAACATCCTGCTTAATACCAAAGGCTCCCGGATGTTTGCTGCCGGCCTGCTGACGCCTGCTACTGCTTAAAGCAATAAGAAAAAATACGTCTTCCACATGGGAACAGATACGTCTTCAGTTCCGAGCCTTCCTTTTTTGTTGGGTCCTTTTTTGTGATGACATATAATACACAGCAGAAAGGAGCTTTCTTTTTAACTCTGGCCTTCTTCTCTGAGCATGGAGAAGCGCTCCCACAGGCTTCACAAAGAGACTGAGGGACATAATCCTCTAGATCCTAAAACACTGGCCCTCAAATCTTCCACTACCTGCGGAAGCGTGTGGCACTTCTCAATGAAAGACTTATTTCAGTGTTTTCAGGAGTCTTAAAAGTGCTAAGTGGTCAAAAGTTAACTACATAAAGCGATGTATGCATGAATTAACTTGATCGTGGTAAATATTTTACAATGTATGTGTATATTGATTCATCATGTTGTACACTTCAAATACATATAATTTTATTTGTCAGTTAGATCTCAATAAGCTGGAAATTTAAAAAAATAATGAAATAAAACACAAAGTAGTCACCTCACCCCCAAATCTAAAGTAGAAGACATAAGTAAGATAATGGAAGTAATACTGAGCACCTATAAAGCATGCCTCTGGGGGGAAAAAGGGAAGTAAAACATGTCATCTGTCCTCAAGCAGCTTTTAGACTCTGCAGAGAGGAAAAAAATAGAAGAGAGAGAAAAAGGGGACAGAGAGGGGAAAATTAGCACTTATCACACTGTAATATGATTGCTTTTGTCATATTCTCCCCCTTACTACATATACTCCGGGATCTTCATTTCAGGCTTCTGTTTTATATGTAAACTTTACTTCAAATTCACTGAAATCTAACATTTATCAACAACTTACTGAAAGCTATGATAGCCTAAAGTGACCCTCGGGGATAGTCTTTGTGGAAGGGCAACTCTGAGGCTTCCTGGTGGACCACCCAAAGATAATCAGCACTGGCTGAAGTCCTATGACTGAGCAGCATCAAATCTACCAGATACGCTGAGATCCCTCTTTTTACACTTTTATGCCATCTGAGGCATGCCATTAACCAGGGATGTCTCTAGCTGACATAATTAATAACTTACAACAAAACCCTCAAACATCTGATTCATTAAACTTCAGGAACTCTAAGGCAGAGTCAACATTTCCAATAAACCTCAGGGGAGCTCCAGACACAAGGTGCTGAAGAGAAACAGAACTATGGGTAAGTCCTAGGAGGAAAAATATGTCTGAACAGCAGACTTTCAGCACAAAGGCTAAAATTATTCAAAATTATGTATTCTCCCATCTTTCAGAGTCAAAGGCTAGAACAGTTATTTTAAAAACAAGTTTCTACAGAGCCTTGTGTACCATCGGAGTATCTCACACTTACTCGTCCTCTAAACCATTACTAAACTTGAGGAGGGGGGTCGATTTCTCTGAGGTTCCAACGTCCGCTCTCACATTAAGATTTTCAGAATGAAACCTTGGCATGTGTTTCCTGAACAGCTTCTCAATACTGGTCAAGTGGACTTCTTCTCAGAAAGGGAGAGACACTTCTGATAAATAAAGGACCAAAACAGGAAGTGAGCTCATGACATTCTAGTAGAGTGTGTGCATAGTGTGGAAGGATAAAGAAGGTTCCATGGCGTTTTGGCTCCTGCTCCTCCAGACGGAGCTCCTCAGTGGCCTAGTCTTCTCCCTCAGTCCCCCAGCTCTGAGAGTCGTACATGAAGCCACCACCAGTATCACTGTGATCACAGGGGCTCATTTTCAGGTTCGTGGCCTCTATCTGATGCTACAGTATTGACCAAACTAACATTGTGGGGGATGCAAATCGTACCAGATTCCTATGGTTACTGTGACAAACTATGACAAACAGTGGCTTAAACCATACTATTTATTATCTTACAGTTCTGGAGGTCAGAGTCTGACATGGGTCTTACCAGGCTAAAATCAGAGCTGTGTTCCTTCTGGAAGCTATAGGGGAAAATTGGTTTCCGGCTTCTAGACACTGTCCACACTCATGGGCTCATGGCCCCTTCCTCCATCTTCCAAGCCAGTAAAGGCATTTCAAGTCTTTCTTGGATCGAATCACTTTGAACTACTTCTCTGCCTCCCTTTTCCACTTTTAAGGACCCTGTGTTGACATCAGGACCACCAAGATAACCCCAGATAATCTATTTCAAGGTCAGCTGATTCACAGCCTTAATTTCTGCCTGCAAATTTTAACTCCCCTTTGCCATGGAACATAACACTCGCAGATGCTGGGGGCAATTACTCTGCCTGCCACACAAGCAAACCAAAATGAAAGGGACATAAAATGGGGAACATGCCCTTGAGATTAACACACATGAAAATATCTTGAAAACACCAGTAAATAAATGCAAAGTATTAGGTCAAAATCAAGGAAAAAAGGTACAACACCAGTTTGGGTCCTGAAAGCTCATTGTGTGTCAGAAGAGGTCATTAATGAAATCAAAGCTGAATAAAGCACCCAAGGGACTTTCAATCAATGAGAACAGGTAGGAAACTCAAGAAGTTAAATGGCTACCATTACTGAGTCCTCATACAGTAGTTTGTGCTCAAACATTTTCACGATCAAATGTTTTGATGCAATAGTGGCAGATATTAAAAGATGCAAACCAGCACTAAGAGAGTTGTCAACCACTGCAGCATTTTACAACGTCTTGACGAGTGTCCATGGGTTTCACACTGTTTATTTGATTCCTGCCCCCACCCCTTTCTACTCTGAGTCACTGTTGAAATGAACTCTACCATCTTCACAGTTAATGAAGCCAAGTTCTTATACTTCCCAGTTAAAAAACATTGATTTTTTTTTTTTTTTGGCAAGAGCTGCACCGTAGCAAATTGAATCGCCCATTAGCTTATATGTTGAACTGAATGTTTAGAAATCTATGAATATCTGGGCACAAAGAGGTGGACTTCCCCAAGGGCTTGAGGGGATCCCAGTGTTATCTTTGCCACACTGGTGGAGGTGCAAGGACCTCTTAAATGCCAAGTCAAATTTTCTCTCATCCCGTCCTCTCAGCAACTGGTGATGTAGGGTTGTACTGTGTTCCTGTTTGGCAGATGAAGCAAATTGAAGTAACAGTAGAGCTGAGATAGAACCTGGTCTGTCCTACCCCTAAGTCAGAGTTTTCTACTGTATTTGACTGTCACTCATCTAATCATCCCTGATGGCTCTACTCTTCTTCTAATATATTACAGAGAAGATGGATTTCCTGGATGTTGCATTATAAACAGTATGTATATGCAAGTTAGTGTCAGTAAATATATCCTGTAACTTCTCTAAATTTTCCCAAACATCAAATTTCATTATTTTTAGTTTTTCTATGAAATATTTTCTTGATAAAACTTTCTCTCTTTCTCTAACTCTTTCTCCATTTCTGTCTACGTTCTCTCTTCCTCTCGCTCTTCCTGTCTCTCTCAGTGTCTCTCTCAGGTTCGCTTGCTACCCTTTCCCTTCCTTTGGAAATTCACCTGGTGTGTCACATCCACTTTTTGTAGTCAGTAAGAGACAAGTTCTCTTCCATCATAGATTTCTGGGGACTTCCTCATCTTATAGCACCTCTGTCTGTCTCTAGCCAGACAGTCTCAGGTTGAATTCACTTCCCTTTTCCAATATGACTTACAACTCTGTTCTTAGTCTCAGTCCAAACCATTGGTCATCTCCTCATCGATTTGAGGTCCCCAATTACTCCTGTTCTCCTGAGCTCTACTTTGTCCTTTTTCTTTGTTCATTTCATTCACATTTTTAATACCATATTAAAAAAAAAAAAAGCCCTATCCAAATTGTTCTCAGAAGAAAGATTTTTTTACCCCAGCTGCCCACCCACTTCCCTCCTCCCCTTCCCTATCTGGTAAACTCCTCTCATCCTGCAAAATGTCTAACTGTCCTGCAACATCACCACAACCGCACTGTTTTAACAAATACATACTTTAGGGCGGTGAGATATGTGAATAATACCAGGTAGCAGCTTTTAAAATAAGATCCAGAGAAATAGACTGACATAATTCATGGATGTGAATTCATGCAAGAATAGAAATGCGGTCATCAACGGAGACTCCTCCCCTCCTCCTCAGACTGGATTTTACTCTGTGAAAGGAAAAAGATCGAGTCTTATCCACAGACTCAAGGCACTTGACTCACTTAGCTGGAGAGGTTTGTAACACCTCTCCTGTAGGAGTTTTTGCAAAGGAGGAGAAAAAGTCCTAGAGAAGTGCTAGAAAAAGTCCAAAGGTTCAGAAGAACAATTAAAGAAGCTGTGCGGCTGAGGCAAGGCAAGAAAGGAGGGCACTGATCGGTTTCCCTGGAGAGGCAGACAGGTGAGGGAGGAAAGGTTTTTGTTAATATCAGAGGAGATGGGACGCAGGGACTGGCTAGTGTGGAAATCTCAGACTGTCTTTCAGCGTAGAGGGGAGGGACAACATTACAGTCTTGCCTCAAAGTTTCTTTTAAACTGAAGGGTTTTATCCAATTGTCTGGCTCTTAGCTTTAAAGACACCAAATGGGTTTACTGTCTAGAGGAGCAAAACAATTTCATTTCTATCTTTAAATGCTTGGGGGAAAATACCAAATAGGAAAACTAACTGGACCAGAAAAAAAACATTGAAACAGAATCCAATAGAGGCAAGAACTTTCTTCAACACATGGTGACCAGCTTCCTGAGAAGAAGGGATGGCTCCAAAGTGTTTGGAGCTGCACAGAAATTCTAAGATTTTCATTACACCTAAGAGAAGAATAACTATCATTTATTCAGCAACTATTATGTGCCAGGCATGAGTCATAGCTCTAAAAATTACTGTAATCCAGCAAGAAAAAATATTTTATGCCTATTTTATAGTTGTGGAAACTAAAGTTTACCAACTAAGTTTTTACCCAAACTGACGTTCTTTCTCATTTTGAGGGAAGGAGAGGAGCACATACCCCTCAGTATACTGTGACTTACCAGGCCCAATAGGAAGCCCACTCGCTCCTACCTTTAGGAGTGTGAAGGACAGTCCCAATTGTAATGCTTTGCTCCAGAGTTCCTTTGAGGCTGATATTTTCAAGACTCCCCACCCCGACCCCCGACACTTAAGATAGATATTTTAATATTATTAATACACAGAATGAAAACTTCACCTGGCAACACAGAAGGGATTCTTCAAAAGAGAGACGCTAAACTGACGTTTTCTGATAAGACTTTTGAAAATGACTTGTATCCAAAGATAGCAATCCTGGATGCACATTAGAATCACCTGGGGGAGCTTTTGAAAATAAATGCCCAGCTTCTTGCCTGGGGATTCTGTTTCGTAGGTTTGGAGCAGGGCTCAGTAATCTGTACTTAAAAGAAAATTGCAGATGATTTTGATCCGCAGCCAGGACTGGTACCCACAGAAGCGTAGTATAACAGACTTCAGATTTCCTCTCTGTTCTGTCACTTGCAAATGCAATCACAATGCAATCAAAGGGAGTCACAAATCCCTAATCCAGAAACTCTTCCAAAGCAACACAAAGCAATCACGGAATAGTTAATAAAAAAAAAAAAATGAAGGCCAGAACTAGGCATAACAGAGCAGGAAACCACCAGATGTGAATATATTAAGCTTTATTTTAAGAGATAGCAATTGGAAATTGCTTAAATACTAGAGAGGGTGCTGTGCGCTGACAGATGGTGAGCGGCACTGAGGGAGGAATGCAGCCTGGTCTAGCAGGCACTACCTTAATCCTGCCCCGCCTCTCTGATCACCATTATGGAGATGCCGCATTATGCCTAAGGTATGACTGCTCGCTGGCTGTACCTGAATCGTTCTTGTTTTAATCCAACTTTGATCCTTTAAAATAGACCAGGTCTCCAATGCTACCATTTTTAGAACTATAATTTCAACAATAATACCCCAAACGTATTATGCGTTTGTCCCATGGACAGAAACTCATCATCATCCCCAATCAGCATAAAAGCCACAAGTTTTAAACCCAATTTTAAACACAGACTGTTGGGAAAATAATGGAAGCATTTCCCATGGGCTATAATATGTTGGAAAAGACTGCACATTGTTCCGGTTGCTCTTCGCTTACAGTAGTCCGAAGACTGTGTTTCAACACCACAAATCCCCTAAAATCAGAACTCCAGCAGCCTGCTACAAAGCATTGTGCTCTGGGATCTACTAGGTTAGTCTTTAAAAACATTTTTTTTTTATTAAAGTATAGTTGGCATTCAATATAATATTAGTTTCAGGTGTACAACGTAGTGATTCAACATTTATATAGTTTACAAAGTGATCACCTTAAATCTAGTAACATTCTACCAATATACCAAGTTATTATAACATTACTGACTATATTCTTACTATGCTATACATTACACTCTCATGTCTTATTTATTTTATAATTGAAAGTTTGTACCTGTTATTCCTCTTCACCTTTTTCACCCATTCCCCTGACCCCATCCCCTCTGGCAACCATCAGTTTGTTTCTGTTTTGTTTATTTTGATTTTTAAAATTCCACGTGTAAGTGGAATCATACAATATTTGTCTTTCTCTGATTTATTTCACTTAGCATAATACACTCTAGGTCCATTCATGTTATCACAGATGGAGAGATTTCATGTTTTTTATGGCTGATTAATATTCCATTGTATGTATGTACCATATTTTCTTTCTTCATTCATTTACAATTGCTTATTTCTCCCACTCCTGAGGAAGCCCTGGTTTGTAGCACTTGCTGTTTTCCATGGTGTAAATATTCTCACTATGGCCAAGTTCAGGACACTGATTCGACACCTCTGAATGTGGAATTGTGAAGAGATACGCAGAATCAGTTTCCACAGCCAGTGAGAGCCAGTTCCAGCCCATTACTGCACAAACCTATTAAAACTAAAATAAATGCATAAAGAAATGTCCCTACGGCAGACTCCCAGCCACACTAGCTCATTAGACCAACTTTAGTGACCTTCACTCTCAAGGCCTTATTTCCTACAAATTGTTTTTCCTAGAGAAACACAATTCTGTTTGGAGTCTGGGATGATCAGAGGCCTTAACAGAAGTTGGGTTGAACCCCTAGCTGGATATCTGCTCCCTGAAACAATTATCAGCACGTTACAGCCCTCGAGTCAAATCTGGCCACCTACCTACTTTTGAAGTTCTGCCACCTGAGAATAATTTTTATATATTTAAACGGTGGCATTTTAAATAGTTATACAAGTACCGATATAATACCCTTCATTTCGCCTCTTGTCACACAATCCCCAAAGCCTAAGGTATTTACCGGCCAGGCCCTTTTTAAAAAAGTTTGCCAACTCCTGCTCTCAAGACAAAGCCAATTCTGCCTCTTAAAACCTTTTCAGCAACACTGTAGCATTTTTTCTTCCTGTCTGCTGATTAGGCAGGGCCCACAACAAAATTAAGAGGCCACACCTAATTGGCTGCACATCTTTCTGGCTCCTCCACCACTTGCTCGACTGAAGCTGACCCTAAGAGGCTCTGGCTGCTCCTTCCATGGCCAGATTTGGCTGAAGCACTGACTTTCCCAGGAGCTGGACAATGCAACCTGCAAGTGCAGGGTTTATCCTGCCATAGGACAGACCTATGGGATTCAAAAGATAGAAGGGAGACAACAGATACATTGCCTCTCCATTTCTCCCTCCGATGGACTGTTCTGAGCATGTTATTTCTGGGCGATTTGTCTAGAATCATTCCATATAGCCGAGCAACTGGCTGTGTCCCTCATGAAATAGCAGCCAGTTCAGTAAGGTACTTTCTCTGTCCCCTTTCTCTTTTCTCTCATTCTGGTTACCCTGGAATTGCACCTCTTAATAAAGTACTGGCACTTCACCTGTGCATTAGGCTCCTTTTTAAAGAGAACCTGGCTATGAAATTCTATGCTCAGGTATTATTTCTAACAATCCACCTCTCTCTCTAAACAACAACAAAAAATAGGTCACCATGTCATGCCCCTGAATAGCCTCAATTGGCGTAAGGTGTTTTTAAGGCATAAAAGGAACTTTTCAGAAAACTACAGAAGATCAGAGTATGATATGATGCACTATTAAAGCCATAAGATTCATCAGTTAAAAAAGGAAGACTTAAAAACTGAAGTATTAAGAAATATAAAAAGCTAAAAGAGAATGATCAGAGATAATGAAGCAAGGAAAAAAAAACTAATGCAGGAAACTGTCTCCATGGAGAACAAAAGTCTCTCGTGATTCAAGTACTTGGGACCTAAAAGGGAGTCCCAAGCAAGCAAGCCAGGATGGACCGTACTTGTTTAGTGACTAGGAAAATTGAGAAAGGAGATTTATCTGGGAGAGAAATAAAAGTAAAATGGAAACCCAGATAGGGAAAGAGAAATGAACTGCAGAAATGCAGTGAATGTGTTGAGGTGCCTCACATGGGTTGTAGGTGATGTGCCCGTGTTTGTGTCTCTATAGCTTAACCATGCACCTGCTGGTTTGTCCAAAGAATCCCTCTTGTTATGACGACATTGCCTTCTACATGGATTTGGCTGTGCTTAAGGGATACTATCTAAGAAGGATGCCATACTTTCGGGGATGAGAGTAGTCGATCTCTAACAGTAGATTCTTCAGGGTGGGAGAGGACTCTGATCTCACCTACCACATTATTTGTTATATCTTTTAGCCTTTTCATTAAACCCCATCAAGCGTTCATTGTTTTCCCTGACCCTCAATCAAAGTCTTAGAACTCAATTCATGCTCCAAATCTAAGAGCATCTCTAAACTAAGTGTATCGGCAGCAATGTATCGGTCCCCAAACATGCTGCCTGACACGACGGACAAATAATAAATACTGTTCAGGAAATAATTGAAGGCATAGCCACACCTTGAATGCCCATTGGTTCTTGTCCAGGGTGGAAGCACATAATGCTCTGTCTTTGTATATATGAGCCAAATGGATTTCGGTGGCCTTTCCAGAGAATCAAACAATTTCATCACTTGAGAAGAGTGGTGAGCAGGCTTACATATTCACCTCACTCTAGCACGTGGCTTAAAATTCTGCCATTTGGACTAAGAAGTTGAGAGATACCTGAGGCAGGAGATGCCTTGGCTGCCTCTTTGCCTGGATAACCATTTGATGTGTCAAGAATTAAATGAAATAAGGTTTGTAAAGCATTTAACACAATATCTGTCACATAGCAAAATCTAAAGAAATATTAGTTGTGGTGGTGGATTTTACTATTTTTATTATTGTTGCTTTGGTTGTTTACTTACATGTTAACTACTCAGGTGCAGTAGTCAAATTAACCTTCTCATTTCAGCCTTTTAATGAGTTCCATCTAAATGAAAAGTCTTATAATAATCCTTTACTCAGACCTGCAGAGGCTTCCCCCAGATGATTTCCAGACACAGTTTAAGCTTTTGAAAATGTGGAGGGATTTAGAAGGGCTTTTTATGCAACAAAAGCATTTAGGATTTTACGGGGGTGGGGGGGGGAATAACTTTCTCTGAACTCAGTACAAGGTTGAACTTCCCTAAAGAACAGTAAACATTTGGCCATGAATGATTTGCAAACCTAAATTTCAGGAAGAAAAGACACTCCACTGAGCCGACTGCTTCCTCCTCCTGCAGTGTGTACGTCCCCACGAGAAGGTTGATCCTCACCGCTACTGTCACAGACACTCATGACTCCTCCCCAGTGTCCAGCTGCCCTTCGCCCAAATTGCTCTTGGCTTCAAAGAATATTCTAAAACTTTATACAGATTAGGTTAAGTCTTGATCCTTCGGTCTTATTTACACAGTAGAGCGTGTGCTGGCTAAGTTTATAACATTTGAAAAACCAGGATAAAGTTTTGAGTTTTCACAACAGCTCCCAAAATCTGGGCACAGTGAATTTTACAAATATTACATTTTTACTTCCCCAAGGAATACTCACTATGTTACCTGGTACTGTAACTTATAGGTTAACGTATTTAAGACAAGCTCAAATTGAACCAGCAAAATTCTATGTAGAATCTTTTTTAAAAAACTTATTGAATATATTTGACACATAACATTGTGTAAAATTAAAGTGCACAATGTGTTACTTTGATTTATTTATATATTATAATATGATAGTCAGTGTAACAATATTAACCACATTATGTTATTATAGTGCAGTATTGTCTGTATTTATTATATTGTACATTAGATCACTATGGCTTATTTACTGCTTGAAGTAAGTTTGTACTCTTAAGCAACATCAGTGTTTTTTTTTTTTTAAGGTAGAATACACAAGTTTCTCCTTAGGTGACTCCTCCGAAAGAAATAGGGATTTTCCTCTCCAGGTTTATTCTTCCTCCAGTGATCCTGCTTAGTCTGCAAAAAAAAAAAAAAAAAAAAAAAAAAAAAAAAGAAAGCAAACAAATACCTGTCCACTCAGGCCTGATACGAGAATCCTTTGCTGTTACCATTTGCTCTTTCTGACACACACACGCACGCACGCACACACACTTGCAGAGCCCCCACTGGCTTCATGCTTCCATTGACATCTGAGAAGAGTAATACTATCTTTGTACAGACTCTATACCATGTTATCACCTTTACCAGTCCAGTGAAACGGAGAATTCTCTCATGCCTCTGACTCTGCAATATCATTCCTTTCCCTTCTTGCCTCCATTTTCCAAGATAAAAGAACCTTACCCAGCTGCTAATGCACCTGCTCAGAGACACCAGTGGATTTCATATGCCAAAGAACCGCTGTCAGTCAATGCAAAAGGTGGACAGGCCTCTGTGAAGGCAGAGGCCACAGCAGCAGTGGCACAAAGAGGTGTCAGGGGAGCTTCTAGGAGAAAATTTACGTACCATCCTTCAGTTGATTTCTTGTCCTCAGCTGCCTTTCCATAAAAGTAAAATCTGAAGCATATTCTTCATAAAGCTATTGAGAAACACAGATACTATTCCAATCATTTATTCTCAAAATTTCAAGCTCCTGGCTCCCAGAGCCCACAGTACTTCTTCCGTACTTTGAGAATTTTCTGGGGCATCTTCAGTGAGATTCACCAGTGCTATGGAAAGAGTCAGGATGCCTGGTTCTAAATGGTTTGTCTCTTCTCCTTGCAAACTCAAGAAATCCATCTTTAATTTACAGGAAACAGACTAAATATCTCTGAGGACCTTTTTAGAACAGTGATTATTTTAATTGAGTGAAGAATCGTGCCTTAAACTATGCTGAAGACTCAGAATGAGAGTTTTCAAATTGAGTACCTGTCCTTGGATGTTTGACTTAGACTAAAACAGCAACACCCAGAAGTGACAAATACAAGGGGAGACTATGAAATATAGAGAAGTGGTGACACTATGACAGCTTCAGTCATACTCGGGATTTTAAGTCAATATTAAGGAAGCTCTTGGAAGAGTGAATGTATCCATTCAGTCAACCTAAATTTAATTCAATAAATATAAAAGAAAGAGGAAGGGAGATGCTAAAAATTTACTCCACCATTTTTTAGAAATGTCCTAACTGTCTAATTGAAACCTAGGGGTGAAGGTAGCACAGAGTCACATCTGACAAGTCAGGCATGTTCCCAGGCTTGGGATCTTCTGGATGAGCAGTAGGAGATGTCCTTCTGAGGCCCCAGCATTCCTCACAGCTGAGTCCTCAGAAGCGCAGCAGCTGTCCATCCTCTTGTCAAGTCTGGACACACTTCATGGGGCACCCACGTACTCGTCACCAGGGAAAAGACAGCCACAATAGTGTTCCCATCAGAAAAGTGGTGTTATGGACTAAAAGTGTGTGTCCTCCAAAAATTCATGTGTTGAAGTCTTGATCCCAATGTGATGGCATTAGGAGGTGGAAGGTGATTAAGAGTAGATGAGGTCATGAGAGTGGGGTCCTCATGATGAGGTTAGTATCCTTATTAGAAGAGACAGCAGAGAAACTTCTGGTATTTTTCTATAGTAGCCCAAGCTGACTAAGACTTAGGGAAATCTCTAAATAAAACAGAAGTGAGTCCAACGACCTTTGCAATGCCCTTTGAGTCCTGGCAACAACAACGGCCGCCTCGTTCTCATCCAGTCTAATCTTTCAGAGTTTATGTTCCTTAATTCTTTGACTTGGCCTCAATACAGACAAAGGAAGTACATGACCTTGGCCAGGTTAGGTCCTACTACCCTATCAAGTGTGTGACTCGAAAGCCAAAAGGCCCATGTTCCTTCATGCGGAAACCCTCTTACATACCTGGGGGTGTGGAATCTGGGCATTTGGTAAGTGGAGCATGCATCTGTCTGTGAAGGTGGAGTTTTTCTGAGGATCTTAAAAGGAAGTGATGTGTCTTCTAAGAATTCAGTTGGATTCCACGGGTTGACTCCAATGTCCTTCTCTGTAGTTAATATACAGATGCCCCATGGAGTAACACTTCATTGCATGGGAAGCTGCTTTTCATACCAGACACAAACTTGTATTAGAGTAAAGTGGGAAGAATACACTCACTCCTAGGGTCAAACTGAACTCCCACATCAGCCCTAAAGCCCCTCTGAAAATAGGTACAGAATTAAGCAAGTTAGCACCTCGTGAGTCCTCTTATAAGAGCTGATAAACCATACTTACATCCTAATTCCTATTAGGATGGGGTCATCTGATCTACTCTAAAGTAAGACCCAGAAGCAGGTAACATACAAATGACTTGCTTGTGTACAGAGCCAATGTTGAACAAATAACACCTGAGTGGCCATTCTGTTGGTTCTGTTCTTTGGCTACCTCAGTGGATTTGGTGGTCCCGCTAGGCCACACAAGTCACTGCGGCCCAAGAGAAGTGCTTGGGGCAAAGCTCAAGAGTTTGAGTGGGTGAAAAACTAATAGAAGCAAATGACCACTTTTGAAGTTCCAGTTTTCTTGAACAATGGAATTCACATAAATGAGCACTTAATTGATAAGCAGGAACATATTTCTAACTCAATCATCAGCCAACACCACACAGCTGCAGAGAACAGGGAAAAGGTGTCATCTATACCTGAAGTTTTAGGTGGTAAGGAAAGTGACTCTCACATTTGGAAAATGGGTAATCTATAAGTGAAAATCAGCTGGTTCTATCCTGTTAAGGAGGAGCAGATGGATGTCTACCTTTTCTACTTTCCCTTGTTCTGAGTTTCATGGTGGTAGTATTTTTTTGTGGGGCAAGGGAAACAGAATTGAAGATTTAGTATTTTCTGTTCCCCTCCAGCAACCATTCAAGGGAGTTATAGGGTCCATTGCATTTGGGGAAGAATGTCAGGGCAGGGCATTGATGTAACAGAAAAGCAATCGCATCATACATGTAAGAATGCAAAGACAGTGCCGAGAAGACAAGTGAAATGATTGACTCCAGCTGCGCCCAGACAAAGGAGAAGAAGATGAAATATTAGTAAGTAGCTGTGAATCTCATGTGCTGGAAATTAAAAAGAGAGGGGTCAGTTTTTCTTTATAACAGGAGTGGTCTAATTCCATTTCTTACCCAATATCAAATTTTCTCATCCTATATACCCTTGAACACACAGACATCAACACAAAAATCTTCATCTTACAAGTGACACAATAAGGTACAGAGTCCATGAATTACTCACTCAAGGTGACCAACCCAGTAGAAACTCGATGCTAGAGTCAGTACAGGCCTCTAAAAATGTCCAAGATAGGGGGATAAAAATTTGAATCATCCTCTTGGAACAGAGGAGTTTCTTTGCCAATGGCACATACTCACATGAGCAAACACCACTTAGAGTTCCCAGCTAACATGCAGAACACCCTGGTACATTTGGATTTCAGATAAACAATAAATAATGTTTAGTTTAAGTTTGTGTCAAACATTATATATGCTAAATATGAGACATTCTTACATTAAAAACTTACTCATTGTTTATCTGAAATTCAAATCCTGGGCATCCTATATTTTTATTTGCAAAATCTAACAACTCTAAAATCAGTGGCCTTTCCTTTTCTGTTCATTGTGGTCCTCCTGCTAGAAATGTTGTCCCCTCTCCTTGCACCTATTTAAATCATGCCCATCCTGTAAGACAGATTACACCTTCCTACTCTAGAAGCCTTCTCCTGATTAGTCCCACCCATACTGTTGTCTCCCTTGTATAAACATCTGTAACATATTTGGTCTGAACAACACGAACCAGCCTAGGCTACGTTGCTATGGCATTCTCAGATTGTTTCATGAGCTTTCCCTGCCTCTCTCCATCAATGTTTCAAATCATTTGGGTCAAAACCATGCTTGACTCTCACTTTGTATCCGCTGTTATATCTGCCATAGGACTAGGCAGAATGGTCAATAACTGATGAAAAATTGTTTGCTTTAAGGCACACAGGGGAGTTGACAAGGAGATTACAGTATCATTTTCTCCCTAGTTTCTCCCAGGTACAAAAAAGGCAAAGAATGGAGGAGAAGCATCTAGAATGTTCAAAAAAATGATTTGTAAATAACACTTGTATGTAAGATGAGAAGCCAAAACCAAATTGTGAATTAGGACATTAGAAGAGCAGGTGTTATAGTGACCTATGGATTTGCTTCTATGGAAATTCTTCTCCCATCTAAAGTCTGCAAATACTGTTTCATTCCCTGAGCATGACAGCTTGAAAGACTTTAGACATTATCCAAGCCAGATCATCATCATACAGGAAAAGAATCTGAGACCTAGAGAAGACAATCACCTGTCCATGGTCAGATAGCTAGTTAGTGACAATCTCCTGGTCCCCAGGCCAAAGCTCTTTCAGTTTGTAGAACTGTCTATCTAGTTTCAAGGACAGAGTCTTATGCTAGGGGGAAGGTTTACAGCTCTGCTCATTTTTAAAAACAACATTGTGTGTCTTTTCTATCTAAAAAGGTATTTACTTTTAGTAGAAAATCTAGAAGGTATACACATAAAGAAGAAATTTTAAGTAACCAAGAAAATCCTGCATGAATAATTGATGTAATTGCCAACAAGTCTTTTCCTATGCATGCTAAACTAGAAACTCCATGAAGCCAGGGTTTGAACTAATCTTGTTTGGTTCTATATCTTCAACCTTGAGCATTTGTCTGGCACATAAAAGGCACTCATCTATGCTTGTTGAGTAAATCTCTACATAAATATGCATTTTTATGTATATTATATGTACATATGATTATGTTTATGTAATTCAATAAATTGAATTCATACCATTATAGTTCACTTAATATTTTTTTGCTTAATATCATAGCATAAATATTTTCCCATGTCAGTAAATACCCTTCTATAATAATATTTTTAATGGCTGTATAATTTTCTATTATATAATAAAAACATAATTTATTGACTCATCTCTAATCAATGAATATTTAGGTCATTTCCAAATTATTTTGAATTATAAATAGCACTATAATCAATATCTCTGGACATGAATTTCAGTGAGAGTAAGACTCTGGAGAAATTGAAACTTCAGCTTTACTAGTGGGAGAAGTTGGGGCAATAAAGCGATAGTGAGTCCACTGCATAGGAAAATCTTATCAGCCCTGTCTAGGTCATGTGAGTCAGCTTTCCTCACAAATCACAAGCCTGGTCAGAACTGCCAGTCTCTGACATCAGGTGTTAGGTTATCAGTTTAAATATTATTTCAGTTATATCTTCCATGAAAAAGTCATCTCATGTGAGTGCGATAAAGATATCTGAACCAAAGGGCATTTTAGAATTGATTTCATCAGTCTCACCTTTAACCAAATAGCACAAAATTATAAATAAATAAAATGCCCTTTTCTTCCCAAACAAGTTCAAAATACATATTCTGCTAGGAAAATGATTTTAAATTCAAGAAAAATAGAACAAATGACCCAAATCCAACCTAAGTAACAAATTATTTTTCTAATGTGATCTGTGTACATAAGTTCCCTGTATTACTCACCCTTGGTTGAATATGTTTTACCATTATTTATTACATATCCACTGACATTCAGCAAACCATGACTTCAAGCTACCTCTTTAATTTTCCCTTTCTGCTGAAGCAAAGTTAAACCAAAGTAGATTCTTCAATGCCCAGAAGTTTCTGTTCTAAGATGCAAAAGGGATATATCTTCATGGAATCGTTTTATGTCCTGTTTTGAGCACTGAGGTCAGAGAAAGTGCTCTTCTTCTAGAGAAGAAGCAAGGAGAGGAAGTTCCTTTCTGACTAACATCACCAGCTCTCCTATCTCAAGTTCAAACTCAGCTGAGACCCTGGTCTGGGGAAAAAACATCATATTTCAGGATTGGGCTGCTGTACAGGGAGGAAAACATGAGATATTTTGGATGTCATTTCAGAATACATGCTATTTCAGGATGCCTCACACCTGTTGGGTACATTGTTGTTCTGTGAGCCAGGTCATGGCAGGACATGTAATGTCTCTCTCACCAAACCTCCAAAGCCCAACTAATGCAGAGTACTATGGCCATTTCCGGTCACCACCTTATACATTGTTGAAGATTCAAAAAAACTGAACTTGTTGAGCAAGAACCTCAGTTTCTCCAATTGAAAAATAAATTGGACAAGAATTGCAAACATTTTCATCTGATGAGTTAGTTCTAATTGACTAGTGGTAGCTTGCTGGAGTACTGCCTGAGAACTATTAGACCTTATCTGGAGCATAAAAGATAAAATATTTTAGAGTCACAGAGCAATAGGACCAGAAAAATCCAGCACACCCAAACCCCAGGCCTGTGAGTCCCTGTGAGTAGACATTTGTCTGATCTTGTAACCCCAGTAGCTGACGCAGTACCTTATGTATAATGGACAGTGAGTACAGGATTAAACAAATAAACAAATACTAAAAGGCAGACCACAGAGCTTACTTTATTTTAAATTGTTACCACTGGATGCAGACAAAAGAAAATCTTCTGTAAATAGAAGAACGTATTACCAACTCTTCATAGAGATCGAAATGAACCCTAAAATGAAAGACACCTCACCGGGGACTGCTAGGAGTCATAGCACGGAAAGGACAGCACAGTGAGCCAGATGGTTAACAGGTAAAAGCTGCGTCCCATGCCCACTGGTGACAACATTCCTGGAGCAGAACCGACTGGGATAGTAGGAGCCTACTAAACTGATGGTGTCATCAGCTTAGACTTCCCTTTCTCACCTCCTTCTTCTATTCTGGTGGACACCAATCCCATTTTAGAGAGAGAGAGAAAAAAAAAAACATCAGATGCCTTCGCAACATCCTCTGCAGTTAGAGCTTGAGTTTTTACCTAAACTAGAGAGGTTTCCTCTTGAGTCCAACGTTGTTTTGTCTCTTGATGATGCCTGCAACAGTCGTCACCATCTTTTAATCATGGGAGATAATTTTAAGGATACAACCAATACAGGGAGAAGAATAGAGGAGAAGGATGAAGAAAATCCAGGTGTTTGATGATGCCGCTGAATGACAGAAATGACCTTGGAATGCCCTATGCAGGAAAATTTTGTTATGTATAATTTTAAAATTGAATAATTTAAGCCACTTTTACTTAAGCATTTTGTTACTTTCCATCAAAACATTCTACTGAATGCACCCAGGTTCCGTGGCTACAGAGGGTTGTGATAGGCATGACTCCAGAATCCAATTCGCCTTTTGGAGCTTGTACCAATTTTTTAATACTAGGTGGGGCGGCGAAGCAGGGTGCTCCCTAGAAGCACAAGGGAGCAATTGTTACAAGCTGAGATTGGCTAGAGCAGGACATTTCGGGTTATGAATGACAAAGCCAGGCTGAGGGAAGAAATAGTTCTAGAAAGGAATCACCCATGGAAAGTGGAGACAAAATGCAATTTGTGTGCTTCCCTGCTTCCTGATCCCAGGAAAATTTTTGAGGCTATGAAAAAAAAGATCACCAAAGAAAAACAGACTACTTCTACTTTATTTATAAGTTAGTTATGGGTAGTAAACTCTCCAACAATACCATTTACATTCCTATTTTCTTTTCTAATTACCATTTTTCTAAGTGACTATTATAAGTAGTATGCCATCAGAAATTCCCATAGGTAAAACATTTCAGTAGAAAATAAAGCTAAATTAGAAAAAGGCAGTATAGTCAATCTACAAAAGTGACAGAGAAAAAGAGAGAAAGAAAAGAAGGAAGAGAAGAAGAGAAAGAAGAGTGGAAAAAGAGGGGGAAATAATCTTATAATAGGCATTCTAAATGCTAGAGTGAAGCAAGTGATACACAAATAAGTCTGATGCTATGTCTTGTATTTGTGGTTCCCCCAGGATGATTTCATCACTAAAAAGACTAAAACAATCCATTAGGAGGAGGCAATATGTGGGATTTCAAGGGGGAGGAGAGTTGCAAATGTTGGGGCAAAGCCAGCAATGAAACCCAAAATGGCACCATTGGATGTGGCAATGAAAACTCACGAGTGACCTTCATCGCATGGTTTCAGTGAAGCAATGGGAGTGCAGGCCGATTGCAGAAGGTTGAAGAAAAGAGTGGAGAGGAGAGGGGGCGTGAGCAAAGCCTGCTTCATTGTGTTGCTTCCATGTGGATGGGTTATGGTAGGGAGTGGCTAGAAGGGGTGCTGGGTCAGGGCAGGCTTTCTATTTATTTACTGTTTTGAAGAAGACACTTAACCACAGTAATGTGCTGAGACAAAAGTGCTAGGCGTAAAATATAGTTTTCATAAATAGATGAAAGGGAAATTGATAACACAGGAAACCTGAAATGATGACCAGAGGTGAGAATTATGGCAGTTTAAGAAATAAGCCTTAGAAGAAAAAAGAGAGGCAATGAATCCATGGAGACAAAAAGTAAGAAGGAAGAATTGGTGCAGTTTAAAAGAATGAGAGCTGTTGCAGGAGTTTAACCTGATGGCCTCGATCATCATGATAACAGTGACAGTGCTGGTATTGGTACTCACTGTGGCAAAGCAGCCATATTAAGCGCTGAAGCAAACAAGAGAGGAAGCCAGCCAGGCTCACACGCACTGCAGAGAGCTCTGCTGGGCTTGGAGACTGTGAATTTGCAGTCACACCCACCTGCATTGCCTCCAGCTGGGCTGTTGCTGGAAGAAATCATTCTAAGGTCCAGCATTTGCACCCAAAAACCACCACATAAGTACAGTCTGGTTGATGTATTATTTTAGCAGCAACCTATGTGAAATTGACTTCCGAGTGTTTTAACTGAGTGTCTGCCAATCAAATGCGTGGTCTGGACAAGATGGTGCCAGAAGTTCGTGGTTCATCACATCCCCTCTGTTCCAAATGCATAAAAATGGGGGTGGGGTGGGGAGGAATATAAAAGAGAAACGCACCCACTAAAACACAGGTGGTCTCAGAAACAACCTAAACATCTCCAAGGACTAAAAGCAGATGGGAATCCAAGCAATGGGTGGAACTGCCGTCATGAGTCTGCAGTGGTGGCCAAAAGGTTAGCTGCTCCAGAAAAACAGGGATGAAATGTGTTCCTGCTGGGACAGAGATGGAGCCAGACTTATGGCTTGATGCCAGCCATAAATGGCAGATGAAGAAATGGCAGCTGCCCGCTGTCTAGTCTGTGGCTTTACGGAAAATGGAGGCTGCAGTGCATGGAGAGGGTAAGACTCAACCCCATGCTCAGGAACCGAATCAACCGTCCCCTGACTGGGCTCTGGGCCTGCCATACCCCAGAGTCCCAGGGCAGGAGAGACATCTCACCCAAATAACTGTGGACGGGTTTCTGGTGGAGGCCTTTCAAACTTGCTAAACGAAGATGAAGAGAAAACAGCAAATGGGGGTTTGGGGCATGCTTGAACAATAGCAAGGGGCTGAAATTAAGAAGGCAAAGAAAATGGGCAACAGTGGCAGAAGAGGAGGCTGAGGACCAGCCAGAGGCCACATCAGAAAGTACCTGGTAGACAGTGGTGCTTGGGAATGTGATCCCAACATGAATAACAACAGCACTTGTTTGGCATGGAGGCAAAGGGGTCTAGACAAGTTAATCATGAAGTAAATAAAAAAATTTTAAGCCAGTTACCCAGGAATCTTTGAAAATGGAGAATAGTAGAGGGAGATTAGCCCTGCTAAGTATTAAAATATGAAGTCACAAGAAATAAAAGATAACAGGCCTAAAAGTTCAGAAGTAGATCTAAATATATTTTTTTAAAGTTAGTATATGATTAAAATGGCAATTCAATTCTGGGGGAAAATATTTACAATTTATACTGTAGACAGAGGCTAAATTTACTAAAACATAGACACCAACATTATAAAGAAAAATGAGCAAAAAATATAACAGTTCATGAAAAAGGAAATCTGAGTTGCTCTGAAATACATGAAAAGACATTCAAAAGAAATGAAAAATAAAAACACAGTGAGATGTCATTTTTAATCTACTGGATTAGCAAAGATTAAAGCATTCGGTGACATGCCGCATTGGTGAGCTTGCCAGTCATTTGTCTATTTTGCTCTCAAACCTGTTCCTGGACCTTTTCTGCCTTGTTGGCTTTACCATGTACCTTATCACCAAAAAGCACCTGGCAGGATGACCTGCTGGAAACTCAACCATACATCAGGTGGGAGACCACACCCCATGAAGTTAGGATGCTGTCCTAACTGGATACAGTACATGCTTTGAACCAAGAACCAATATATAGGCAGTTTACCCCATGATCAGAATACATGGGACCAGGAGCAAACAACAGAACAGTGATTCTTCTCACTATGATTAATGGCCCACTCACAGACTGCTTCCAGTCTTGCAACCATGGGCTCTGTCCAATTTTGATACTGAATCCCAAGAAAGGAATGAGTCTACCAAGGACACAACAGTGATTTCACAACATTGGAGGTTTAGATTGCCATCAGGCTACTTTTTCACTGAAACAATGGCCAGAGAAAGGGATTATCGTATTAGCTGAGGAGAATAACCTTGATTACCCAAAGGAAATAGGATCTCTGATACACAATGGGGCAAGGAAGTTTGTGTCTGGAACCAAACAGGATTCTCCCAGATGCCTCTCAATATTTCCCGACCAATAGTAAAAGTCAGTGGAAACTACTGCACCCAAAAAAGGTAAAACTATTAGAAATCAGACCCTTTGGGAGTAAAGATTCGAGTCACTCCACCAGGTAAAGATTCCCAAACAGCCAAGTGTGAGCAGAAGACAAAGGGAATGTGAAATGAGTGGTAGAAGAAGAAAGTGATAAATATTAGCTACAGCCTCATGGCCAGTTATAGACATTAAAACTGGTCTGCTTTGGCAGGTATGTATTAACTATTTTTTTCTTTTTCTTTTTTCCCCCCAATCCCTGATTATTTTGTATGAGGGATGTTAATGATTCTTAAGTTGACAATCAGGAAAACCACATCCAGGTCTTAATGGAAGACCCTAGACTATTGAGATGCACATAGTGAGTGAGGGGGCTTTATATGTCCTCATTTTGGGGAAAGGGTCCAAGTGTCTGAGTTGGTACAAAAGATAGTTGCATTCTGTCAGGCAGAAGCATGAAGATATTGTTGTATGGCAGTTAAATAGGAGTAGAGGATGAGAATGGAGCTGAGCAGCAAAAAAAAAATTTTGACTGTGACATTCATATGCCTGTTTTGCTCTCAGATCCATTTATTCTCCCATCTTTCTCTGTATTCATAGGAAAATGCATTTCCCAAACTCTCTTGCCGAATTCAGGTCATCGTCAGAAATGAGAGGCATTGGCAGAAAAACAGGAGGACAGAAGGAAGAGAGAAACCAGAGTATTTCTCCCCTTCACCCTCTGGCTCAAGGGGCGTTTATTTCTCTAGCTCCCTCTTGACGACTCCTCCTCCCACCCTCCCAGCTGCTGCCAGGCAGGCCTGCTGTGGTTCCAGCTTCCTCCTCGATGGCCCTGGCTTTGGGATGCAGCCGCTCTACCTACACTGCCACTTTGGCTCTTCAGCCCTCTAGTCATGGCATCTTCCTGCTCTTGCTGCTGCCCCAGGGGTCCTCAACATCCCGCCTTTGACGTCTCTAGCTCTTCCATCATCTGGGTCATCAGTTCCCTATTTAAGAGCCCGTCTGTTTGAAATCCTAGGCAATGGCTCTTTCTTGACTGGCCCTTGTCTGATAAGGTGAAGAAGTGAGAAACCAGCGGGTGTGAATGAGAATGAATTAGAACATTCTTGGCCAGTAGTGGTGTAAACGGGCAAAATCCTACTGAGAATAATTGCACAAAATCTATATAGCTATCAGAATTACAAAAGTATAAACGCTTTGTCCTAACAGTTCCACTTCTAGAAATTTCTCCCATAAATATACTTGCACATATTTAAATAATATTTGTATAAGATTATTCATTGCGACACTGTTTGTAAAAGTAAGAGATTGGAAATTACCTAAAAGTCCACTGGTGGGAGATAGGTTAAATAGATTAGATAAGATTCATAATATGCATGAATATTCAGTCACTCAAAAGAATGAGGAACTTCTTTATGTATAGTTAAGGATTAATCCCTAAGAACTGAAAAAACAAGATCCAGAACAGTACATATATGTTACTACAAAAGAAATAAGTATACAGAATATACTTATATTCACAATGATTATCTCTAATAAAAAACTAATTATACGAGCTATCTCTTAAGATGGAGACTAAGAAGATGGGAAAAAGAGATAAGGGAAAATTTTACTGTTAAGTCTTTAGCATATTCAAAATTTGATAATATATGAAGGATAACATATTTCAAGACTACATTAATTTTTTTTTTTTTAATGCAGCTCTATACTACTTACAAGAGACACACCTAAAATGTAGTCAGATGGTTACTAGACTTATCAGGGTGATCATTTTGGAAGGTATATAAATGTCTAATCACTATGTTGTACACCTGAAACTAATATAATATTTTATGTTGCTGTGATTGAAAAATAAATATTAAAGATTAAAAAAATAAAATTATTTTAAAAATTAAATAAATACACATGGAGAGACAGGCAGACAGAAAGGAGAGAAAAGTTGAAAATAAATGGATGGTAAATAACTAAATAAATTAAAAAACAACTAAATAAAAACTAAAACTAAATAAAAGCTAAATTAAAAAAACTAAATAAAAAAAAAGAATCCTGGGGAATAAATCATAATCAGACAAAATTAAAAAATGAGGAAATGCATTAATAGAGACCAAGAATAACATTATGTAAAATTTAATGAGAAAAAATCTACCAATTAGGAATATTATATATCTAACCACAGAAACATATAAAGCAAAAACTAAAATAATAAACTGATTGTGCCAATATAAAGTAAAGACATGGAATTTTAGGATAATAAAATCTACAATTTTAAATTAGGAGATACACATAGAATCTTTTAACAAGAGACTCTAATTCCTTTTAATCACACGTGATACATATACAAAAATCAACTATGACCATAGGAGGCAGAAGAAATTTCAACACATTTTATAAAATCCATGTCATACATACATCTTCTATGAACACATGTTGATTAAAAATCAACTAAAAAAATACTTTTCCAATATATTGAAATTTAAAAATCCATGAAAAATTTTATTGAACTGATAAACTATTTAGAACCCAAAACAATGGAAAGTATTGTATTAAATATCAAATCCATGGGAAGAATATTTAGAGGGAAATTGGTAGTATCAAATGCATCTATTAAAAACCAAGAAAGATTGAAAATAAATTAATAAACCATTCACCTCTCAGAGCTAATAAATCTGTAGAAAATGGAAGAAAGAAATTTAACTTAGGATGTCTGAACACATACATCTAATTTCTCTCCCTCCAGAGACACCATTAAAGTACAGTGAAAGGATTACTTAAAAGGATAAAAGGCACAGCACAGGGAGGACAGAAGAGGAGGCAACAGCAATAA
The DNA here is from genome assembly GCA_003508835.1 of Eonycteris spelaea. NCBI lineage: Eukaryota > Metazoa > Chordata > Mammalia > Chiroptera > Pteropodidae > Eonycteris > Eonycteris spelaea. The sequence continues at coordinate 5,230,753 of PUFA01000043.1, read as the reverse complement.
TGTGGAGGCTGGACCACAGATGGATGAATGACAACTTACTCAGACCGGCCACGGACAAATTCTCAGCCAGGGAGTGCTGTGAATAAACCTGGTATACAGAGCAGCAACCTCACAGGCTCAGACACTGGTAGTGCTAGGTAACACTGGAATTGGGTAGAAAGGAGGTACTAAATTAAGGAGGATTTGGTAAAAAGTTTTTTGGAAACAACCTTTAGAGTCCCTCCTGTACCCCACGCTATGAATAACCACCCTGGCAGATGATCAGAAAGTCTTCTGGACTGGGAGCCACCAAGACACAGTTGAAGGTATGGGAATCTGCTCTCATTTGAATGTTTGTCTTCTCACCAAATTCATATAACTCCTTAGGGCCTTTGGGAGGTGATTAGGCCATGAGGGTGGAGCCCTTATGAATGGGATTTGTGCCCTCATAAAGAGGCCCCAGAAAGCACCCCTGATCCAGCAAGATGACCATCAGTGAGGACATGGGCCCTCACCAGAGACCAAATCTTCTAGTGCCATGAGCTTGGACTTCCGAGTCTCCAGAACTATGAGAAATAAATGTTTAATGTCTGTTAGCCACTTGTCTTGTAGTGTTTTTGTTATACCAGCCCAAATGGACTAAGACAGTGTCCTGCCCAAGGGAGATTAAGAGGCATATGAATGTCAATTATAATTGAAAACAAAATTTAAAAACAATTTTTTAAGAGGCATTTGCAACTGAATGCTGAATACTGAGATCCCAGCCCTCCTCCCCAACTTGGTTAAGACAAGAAATTGCGAAACTTTTTCTCTAAGGAATCTAGTAGTCCAAGAGAAGATCTAAAAAACCATCAGGGGTTTTCTAACAGTCTACCTACGTCACTCTACAGTGCAAATAAACGTTAACTAACCTCACCATTTTCTCAACCAGCTTTTAAATCTCCTTTTAAATATGAGCAGGTAGCCAAGGATCACTTTCTCCAGAAATTCTTAAAGAGAGTCTCAAGAAATCAGAAGCACAGATTTGAAGACTCTCTTCAGAGTATCTTCTCTGGTAGGGGAAATATTACTCTTGCTTTGCTCAGATGGCTTTGGACTGGCTACCCAGTTTTGGAAAACGTACTTTCAAAACATACTAAATTGGAATATATATACATATATATATATATATATACATATATATATATATAATATATATATATACATATATATACACATATATATGATGTGTGTGTGTGTGTGTGTGTGTGTGTGTGTATCGTAAAGCTATAATGAAACTGAATGATGAATCTCTGGGAGAAGGAATGAAAAATTGAGGCAGATGCATACCATGGAGAACTGTGCGGGCCAGTTTCCATTTGCACCCCATGCAGATCCCTTCTCTGCCCTTCACTGCCCTGTTCTAGCCCTGGGGAGGCCAATTTAATCTTTACATCACACCACACATAGAAATCAGTTTCAAGTCAATTAGAAGCCTAAATTAAAGTTGGAGGCCCTGTAAAACTTGAGGAAAATATAAAATAATGTATTTATGACCTCTAGTGAGAAGTAGAAAGATTTCCTTAAAAAGATAAAAAAGAAAAAAAAAGAGGAAAACCATTAAAGTATATTTTGTTACATTAAAACATAAATCTTTTTATTCACCAAAGACACATAAACAAAATTAGGAGATAAAGCACAGTCTGGGAAAAGATATTTGTAACACATAACACATAAAACTAAGAAAGGATTATGTGTAAAATGTATAAAGGATTCCCGCAAATGAATAAGAAAAAGATAAACATATCCATGGAAAAGAGAGGCAAAGTGTAGAAAGAGGCAAATCACAAAAGGAAACTGAGAATAAGCATATGGACAACATACTCGACAACATTGATAATTAGGGAAAGGCAAATTAAAATAACAGTGAGATACTGTCAGATTGGTGAAAAATGTTAATGTAAAAGAAATGAGTTATCGAACTACGAAAATACATGGAGGAAACTGAAATGCATATTACTAAGTGAAGGGAGCCGGTCTGGAAAGACTGAATACTTTACCATTCCAGCTACATGACATTCTGGAAAAGGCAAAACTATGGAGATGGTAAAAAGATCACTGGCTGCCAGGGGTGGAGGTGGGGAGAGATGAGCATGTGGAGGATGGAGGAATTTGGGGACAGTGAAAATATTCTGATATTATGATGTTGGGGATGCATCATTTTACATTTGTTCAAATCCACAAAATGTACAACACCAAAATAAACTCTAAGGTAAACTATGGACTTTAGGTGACTAGGATGAGTCAATGTAGGTTCATCTTTGGTAAAAAAAAATATAGTGAGTGATGTTCATGATGGGGAGGCTATGCATGTGTCAGGCAGAGCATACGTGGGAAATATCTGTACCTTCTTGCTTTTGTTGTAGACGAAAACTGCTCCAAAAATTTGCCTTAAAAAAATGTTAATGTGATAACACCAAAGATTGATGAGAATGTGGAGAATGTGTGGACTTCACACACATATTGGTAGGTATGTATATTTGGCAATATTAGTAGACCCAGCAATTCCACTTCTAGGTATACATGTTAGAAAAAAATCTTTCATTTGCACACTATAAAACAGGTATCACGACATGTATTGCAGTGTTTTATAAAAGGTATGAAAAAAAAAAACCCCAGCAGAAATATCAATCAAATGGAGAGTGGATAAATAAATTATGTTATATTCAAGAAAATGGAATACTACATAGCATTTAGTAAAAAAAAATGAAACATCATGGAGAAATCTCCGAAAACAAAATGTTATATAAAAAAGCAAGTTATAGAAAGCTAGTACCAAATGATACTATTGAAAAATATTAAAATTTGGGATAATAGTTATTTCTGTGGAGGGTGGATATGAGAGAGAAAAAAAGCATGGAGAAGGGAAGAGAGATGAAACGGGGGTTCCCAGGAGATATCAAGTGTAGCACTAAGATTTTATGGCAAAATGTAAAAAGGCTTTTGATTAAGTTGGGGACTGGGTATGTAAATGTTCATTACAGAAAAAGAGGGATGCACCTGGGATTTTAGCCTGGAGTCAAAGACTTTCCGAAATTTTACAAGCAGTGGGGTGTGCCAGCAGCTCATGTAATGTCATCCTAGAAAGTGGCCGCCTGCCAGTGACCACTTTATATTCCACAAAGGGTATAAGTTCAGACAACAGTTAAATACTGTCCAGTTCTCAGCTCCACCTTTATTCACGAGCAGTTCTGGCAATCCATACAGATTCATCATGACAAGAATAACAGACCTAAAGATGTGTAGAGCCAAGCCTTTTAGGCCTTGCGAAAAAGGCACACATCCTCTGGCTGCCCTCTGAGTACTTAACCGAATTCCCTGATGGTGCTGACCTTGGGCTGACTTCTGGAGACTAGAAGGGACAGCACCCAGTAGATAACTTGGAATTTCTTGTGGTCTTTCACAGCCTTGATCTTGGTCTGAGTCCTGAGTGCTGTGTCTAAATGCTGAGCTACAGCGATCTGTTTACATTCACTAGAGCTCACCAATAAATGGGCAAAGAGCTGTTTGTGGCACTAAGTACAGCTCTCTCTAACACGAACTGTCAACAAGAAGCTCCCAGTCATTTCTATTCCATTAAACATTGCAAGTTCAAGTCCAAGGAGGAAGCTAATTTCCAATCAAACAGAAGAACCAAAGGGCCCTAAATCTGTTCTGCAGTTTTGCCCAGATGGCCATGTAGGCACACACTCACAGACCAACTCACCCACTTCAAAATATAACAGAGCAAAACACATAAAAATAAACAAGTGACTAGATCCTGTGTCATGTGCTCTTTTGTTATAATTATAGCAATCCATTTTTTAAACAACTCAAGGGGTATATTTAGATATTCTAATATTTTGTGGAAAGGATATAGGTGTTTAAAATAGACTTGCTTTCTGACTTGGGTCCTTTACACTGGCACTAGAAAGTTTTGTCACAAATGCCCAGAAAGTCTCTAAGCACACTGTAATCTTCCATTTGAGCTGATGTTACACTCTGCCAAATGAGAGCACTGCATCCACATTTCAGACCAATTTATTCTACTTGAATATAATGTGTCTCATTAATCTCTTCCATCTGTTGTTTATGTGCATGAACAATTCTAGTGGGAAATATAAAGGACTAACATAGGATTTACTACTTGGGCCTCTGAGTCCAGGTTTAATTTGCAAGGAGTTACTACTCTTGCAGATGGGACACAGATATCTAAGAACTGCTTTCCCCTAGTCACAAAGACATTTGTGAGAACTTCCCTGTCTGCCTGGGCAGCATTCCCATGACCAGTGCCACACAAATGCTCATGTGTCAACCTATCCTGGTATCATCAGAAGTCAGAAGCAAGATAGGATTTCTAAGACAGGAACAGAGGACTGCCAACACTGTTATGCAGGCATTTTCCCCCTTTCTACTGCCACTACTTCTGGATCAATTCATTGCTCAGTGTGCCCTCCACCAGACTCCAGACAGGACAGACAAAAGTCAATGTCAGTCAGTTTTATACTTGGTAATAGTGTGATTGAAAGTGATCATGCGAGAAGCCTCTGCCATTAAATTGGCCACACTGAGAACAGGGGATTACTGACTATACGGTCTTCCAATTCCCACATCACCAAGGATAATCAACATCTTTGAGGGAAAAATTAACACCTCATGAAGAGCCAGTCTGAAAACCCCTTTATAATTAGATGAGGATTATTACTAAGTGTGTTCATTACTTCAACAAATTTGTGCGGGTCCAGTATGTGCCGGGCTTTGTGCTAGACACCAGTGCGTTCAATGCTAAATGAAACAGACATAATTCATGTGTCTAAATTATTCAGTGCTATTATGGTTGAATTGTTCCTCCCAAATTCATATGTTGGAGTCCTAACCCCCAGTACCTCAGATCAGAATGTGACCTTATTTGGAGATGGGGTCTTTATAGAAATGATCAAGTTAAAATGAGGCCATTAGAGTAGGCCTTAATCTAAAATGACTAATGTCCTTACAATAGAGGGAAATTTGGAGACAGGACATGAACACAAGGAGAACGCCATGGGAAGATGAAAGGCAGAGATTGGGATGCTCCATAAACCAAGAAACATTATAAGATTGCCAGCAGACCACCAGAAACTAAGAAAGAGGCATGGAACAGATTTTTTATCCAGCCCTAGAAGAAACCAATCCTGCTACATAACACATTGATCTTGGGGACTTCTAGCTTTTACAACCATAAGGCAATACATTTCTGTTATTTAAGCTACCTGGTTTGTGGCACTTTTGTTAGATGGCAAGCCCTACTAAACTAAATACAGATGTCTTTTACAAATAAATGTTCACTTTAAAAAGAAAGAACTTTAAATAAAAAAAATTAGAAAAAACTTTCTTGGTTCTCCTTCTACCATCTGAAGTATCCAGTTTCCAATAAACATGGAAGACTTCCTTCTCTTCCAATGGCAACAAATGTGCTCAAGCTGTGCATGAATCTCAAAATAGCTCTTGTCCAGCCACCTCTGAAGGAACCAGGGCCAGAATAAGTGAAGGCTCCTTGGGGTCCTGTGGAGAGTATCTTTAAGTGTCAATGGATTAAGAAATAATAAAAGGTATTATCTAAAAATCAACAGATAACAAGTGCTGGCTAAGGATGAGGAGAAAAGGGAACTCTGCTGCACCATTGGTAGAATGCAAATTGGTGCAGCCACTATGGAAAACAGTGTGGGGATTCCTCAAGAAATTAAAAATAGTGCTGCTATACCATAAAACAATTCCACTTCTGGATATTTATTGAAAGAAAATAAAAACACTAATTTGAAAAGACATCTGTACCCATACGTTCATTGCTAGACAAATTTCTAGATATTAGGAGATATGAAAGTAACCTAGATATCCATCAATAGATGAATGGGTAAAGATGTGGTATACATATATACAATAAAATATTATTTGGCGATAAAAAATAATTAAATCTTGTCACTTAAGACAACATGGATGGACTCGGTGGGTATTATGCTAAATGAAATAAGTCAAACAGCCAAAGACAAATAGCGTATAATTTCACTTATATGTGGAATCTAAAAATCAAAACAAATGAATAAACAAAACAAAATAGAAACAGACCCAGAGATATAGAGAACAACCTGACAGTTGCCAAAGAGGAGGGGCGTGAAGGAATGGGAAGAAAATAATATGGAAAGAAAAAGAACCTCTCCAAAATTTCTCTTGAGGCTCCAGGATTATCCTTCCACTTAATTATCTCAAAAATTTCTGAGATGTGCTGGCTGGCTTCAAAGATATGAAATTTTTAAATCAGTATTTTTCACCTGGATTCTAATCCCATTTATATTACTAATGAGCTCTGTGACCTCAGGCAAGTCAAATCCCCTCTCTGAAGTCCATTTCACCCAGTTGTAAAGTGGGAGTTTAGACTAGAAGAAGTCTAGGTCTTCTCTTCAGAGTCAATTGCTTTGCAACTTGTAGCTCTCTAGTGCTGGACAATCTATGGTGGTAGTAGTAAGTGTAGTAGTAGTAGTAGTAGTAGTAGCAACAGCAGCAGCAGCAGCAGCAATAGTAGTAGTAGTAGTAATGTAATTGTTTATTTTATGAAGTTCTGCGCAGTTTTTATAAATTATGCATTTAGCACATACGACTCTTTTATACGAAACATAAAAGCAAATAGCTCTTGGTTATTCTCAAATTTTTCGTGTACCCAGACTCAGTGGAATAAAAAAAAAAGGTATCGTCACAAGCAAGAAAGTCACTGTCTCAGGCAGAGTATGAGATAGTCCCCAACCCTCAGAGCACCAGAAGAGATGACTTGGTCTGCCCTGCGTGCTGGACATAGGGCCTGGAGTCAGCTACGGAAGTAACATCCTGGGCCAACTACCCCATACAATGATTGGGCCTGTGTAGCCAAGAAATCTCTCATAATCGCACAGAGACCACAGGCCAAAAAGCTATTGATGGGAAAGAGAATTCAGTGTGTGATGGAAGTGATGCTAATAATTCCATCTAGATAGAAACAAAATTTCCTAAAATATATTTCTCATGAAAAATAATTTTTCTCATAAAAGGGCCAAAGGCAACATCATTGTATTGGCTTCCAGGTGCTGCTAGGGGTTAGTCACTTTGTCTAGGAATCAGAAGCGGTGAGGCAGGTGTGCAGTTTCTTGAAGAGGAAGTTACTAGATCCATTTCTCATCTCACAGAGCCAGACATTTGACTGAGATGACCAGGGACACTCCAGTGGCTGCCTGCTGCCAGGAAAGAATTGCTGGGCTCAGAAAGAACACTTCTTGGATCTCTTTGTTACCAAGACAAGGAAGAATGAATTGAAATTTTGTGATTGAGTTCAGCTCCTCAGACACATTTTTAACTCCCTCTTTGTAATGAGAGTAACTTTGAAAATTATGCAAGTAAAGCACTTTAAAAAGTGAATTAAAATTTTTTTTACATTCCTAATACTAAAACCAAAGCCAGTGACCATTGTCTTGTAACAAAAGGCAAGTTGTTTACTAAATTTCAATCAATTATCCATTATTAAATTTGATGCTCTTTATTCACCTCAACTGACCGGTAAGTTTATCTTTAAATCCATCATCCTATAATCGACTCTTGCATAGGTAATCAAAACTGTAGATTTATATCTCCTAAATCTGAGAGAAATCTTCTAGAACATCTGGTCTAACTCCCTATCCTTACATGAGGATACTGAAGAGTGGAAAGAGATAAAGTGATATGCCCAAGATCACATAGCTGGTCATAGGCAGAGCTGACAGAAAAACCCAGAGTTCTTGACACTAGGTGAGCCAGGACCCTGCATTATACCCACTGTGTCCTAGGTGCCCTCAGACCCGTCCCTGCACCTACCTCCATGACTCTCCATTGACCTGGTTCTTCATCTCTACCTTTTGTGCATAGAGGCTTAGGGCTGACCCTCTGTAAAATGGAAACATCTTTAAAATTACATTTTAAAATTATATTTTGAATCTAGAAACACCATTTGAAGTTTCTAGGCTTATAGCCAGATTTTTTCACTAATTACTACAACTGAATAACTTGAATCTCATTTGCCAGATTTTCTTCCCAAAACTTCCTTCTAATGTCCATGTTTAAAAAAAAAAAAAAAAAGGAGGTAAAAAATGGAGATGTTAGAGGCTCTGTTCATCCCTCTGGTGACCAAATCAAAGTTCCGACAGAAACAAGGAGCAGCAACAAGGAAAAATCACCTGGGATCTAGATGAACAAGCCACACAACTAGGGAGAAATCCAAGAAAGCAGCCTGCAACGGCAGACGGAGGAGGGGGTGAGGACGCGGGGCTGCCGGGTCGCAAGTGGCTGAGTGAGATGGAGGCTGCGGCAGTGAAAGCAGCAGACGCCTCTTAAACGGTCCGCGTCTGCAAGCAGATTTTCACAGTGACTAATCTGCTCGCTGTGAGCACCAGTGCCCATTCACCTGCGTGCAGGGGGCATCAGGGACTTACAGGGAGACATTGTTGGAGTGAGGGCCAAGGAGAGACTCGCTCTGTACAGAAGTGCCAGCAGTATCCATTGCACCTCGTTGAGCCCTCCGGCTCCCAGTGCGTGAATTCAGCACCCACATAGCCTGGACATCATCACACTGGATAACAGAGTTTGCTCTGCCTGGAGGATTCCCTGAAACCCCACCTCCCTCAACTTGCGGCCCCACCCAAGCCATATCCAGGTGTATCCTTGGTGAGTCAAGTGCTCCTTGCTAAGTAGCATCTAGACTCACACTGGGAGCAGCTGGCCTCAGTTTCTGGTGTTGCCTTCTGAGGCAACTGTAGGCACAGCATCTGTGGATTGCTTGCTGAATCTCAACAGGTGACCCTGGAGGGGCAGAGGCTTGGGCTAAATTTGGCCCTCAGCTGAATCCCCCTCAGGCCTGTGCCACTGGACACCTACTTCACAAATCCACACTAATAAAACTGGGAGACTTAGGAGCTGTGCCTCGTACATAGAAACAGACATGGAATGGCAGCCAAAATGGGAAAACAAAGAAGCAGAAACCATATGAGAGAACAGAACAGAGATCCAGATATAATGGAGTCAAGTAATCTAACACATGCAGAGTTCAAAACACTGGTTTTAAAGATGCACAATGAACTTTTGGGAACTGTAAATAAATTCAGTGAGATCTTCAACAAAGACATAAAAGTGGAAATGAAAATTATAAAAGGGAACCAACCAGTCTAAAATGAAGAACACATTATCTGAGACGAGAAGTATGTTAAATGGAATAAACAAAGTGAATAGAGAAAAGGATCAAATGCCCTATATAGAGTATGGGAAATCCAAGGACATGCAATCATAATGGCAAGAGAGTCTATGGCCATGCCACCCTGAACGTGCCTGATCTCGTCTGATCTCGGAAATTAAGCAGGGTTGGGTCTGGTTAGTACTTGGATGGGAAACCACCTAGGAATACCAGGTGCTGTAGGCATTTAAAAAAAAAAGAATGGCAAGAGATAAGATGCCAAGACTACAAAAATAATTTAAGAAGCATATGGGACACTATTAAGGGTCCAAACATCCATGTCTGATTGGCGTAATTGAAAAAAAATCAAGATATTGAACAGTTGTTTGAAGAAATAATGATGGAAAACTTCCCTAACCTGGTGAAGGAAATGGACATATAACCCCTGTTTTTGGGCTGAGAGAACCCCAAAAACCAGGGATCCAAAGAGCCCACACCAAGACACATTATAATTAAAATGCCAAAGGTTAAATACAAAAAAAGAATATTAAGAGCAGCAAGAGAAAAGCAGATAGTTACCTACAAAGGAACACCTGTAAGACTGGCACCTGATTTCTCAAAAAAGACTATGCAGGACAGAAGGGCTTGGCACAAAATATTTGATGTGATGAAGACCTGGGATCTAAAACCAAGAGTACTTTATCCAGCAAAACTATCATTTAGAGTTGAAGGACAGACAAAGAGCTTCCTAGACAAAAATAAGCTAAAGGAATTTATCACCACCAAGACAGTATTACAGGAAAGGTTGAAGAGACTTGTTTAAGAAGAAAAAACATCTATCAAAAACGAGAATAAAGAATGGTAACAACTACACTCCTATCAATAAGTACCTCAAATGGAAAAGAATTAAGTGCTCCAACTAAAAGATAGAGTGGATGAATGGATAAGAAAAGAAGACCCCAACATGTTGCCTATAAGAACTCACTTCAGATTAAAAGACACACACAGACTAAAAGGAAGGGGATGGAAAAAGATATTGCTCTGATGGACCTAGAAGGTATTTAAGTCAAACAGAAAGATAAACACTATATGATTTCACTTATATGTGGAATCTAAGGAATAGAAAGAACAAAATAATCAAAAACAGACTCACAAATATAGTGGACAATTTGGTGACAGTCAGAGGGGAAAGGGTTTGGGGGCTGAGAGAATGGGGTGAAGGGTTTAAAAAGTACAAATTAGTAGCTGATGCATGGTCATGGGGATGGGGAGCACGGCTAGGGAATGCAAGTAGTGTTAATACGCTGGCTAGGTGGAGGGTCAGAGTGTGAGGGAGCAATTGGGGGAGTGTCCTATGAACTATATAGATGCCTAACCAAAGAACTGTACACTTGAAACTAATTAAAATATGTAAATTAAAAAAAAAAAAAGGAAGAAGGAGCAAGGAAGAAGCTCTGCATACCTGGAAGAATGCTGAAGCAGTCCTTGCCCATCAAGGCCTGGCTGAAGCCCAGGAGAAGGCTATGACATTTTAAGGAAACAGACTCGTATAGAGAGTCCCCAGGCTGCCAGACAGTTGTACTGGGCATGGACTATATAATTAGCCTTTGTGGGTAAATCGCTTAGGTCAATGAAGTTTGATGGAGATCAAGGAATTAAGGAAGCTCTTAGCATTGGCCCAACACAACGTCTTACACATCAAGTAGACCCTTAGCACTCTTGTGCTTAATGTCCTCAGTTTCAGCTATTGACACATGATCCAGCCAACAACAACATAATCATTTGTAACTCTGGGAAGGTACTGTCTGAATCCACAAACTTTTAGTAGACTGAAGGAGGAGGTCACTTGGCTAAACAGTGGGCCTAGCTAAGTAACCAACTTACATCATTGAGCCTTATTTCTCTTCTCTCCACAAATTGTAACATGAAAGTATGTTAGAATAGTGTCTGCATATATGGGGATTTCCAGAGGTCGAGTAAAAACTTTCCCTAATACCAAAGATTTACTCTGCAAAACCTTTCTGTGAATCCCTCAGAGGTACTCATTCAGCCTGTAGTTGAAGACTGAAACAGTGCAACCTTTTGCCTTGAAATTTACTTGCCTTGAAATTCTGTCATTATTCTATTGGCAGTTTACCTGCTGTCTCCTGTTAGTCTTCCACTCTGTTTCTTCTCTTTCATTATTGCTTCCCCCCCCCCCTTATTCGCCTCATCTAAGAGTCTTTCATGTTGCCACTGCAGGGTCATTCAGTGCTTCGCTAGTGTAGTGTTGGTAGATCTCAGCTTGCCTGAGCAGAGATTCAAATACCTGTGGTACTTAGAGTTAGGTGACACTCCCTACCTTGGCATCCTCTACTATCTTTCTAGCTAGTGTCCATCGAGCTAGAATGATCCTAGGGAAAAATTGTATGTTTGTGTAGAGGGGTCACATAGGTACAGACATGTCCGGCAAATTGACAAGGAATTCACAGAAACCAAACTGCACAAAGGACTTCGAGGAAGAGCAGCCTCAGGGAAGGTGGCAGTAGACATGACAAAACTGACTCAGCAGCAGGCCTAAGAGATGGAGAAAAGTGGAACAACGTAGGGCCTATTCCTGAAATCTTTTCCCCAATTATTAGCCTTTGTGGAAGACAGAGGCAGCAAAGCCATGCCCTCGTACATCTTACAGAAGAACTATAAATATCAGCAATCTGGAGCTTAACAGAGGTCTGGGGTAAGGCAGCTTCGATAGTGAGTTTGCCAGTCAAGTGGAAGAGGAGCCTGGGGGAGAGCCGTGGTGTGAGCAGCTGCCACACTGTGGTCGGTGGTCATGGGGGTCTGCAGGGAGCACCCCTTACAGAGCAGTAAGCAGTAGTTCCAGACAGCGTAGCCTGAGAGATTCCCAAAGGGCCATTGCCAAGAAACCAACATACAGTGATGAAACCAAAAACTGCCAGGAGGATTGTCTTGATTAAGATGACCTCCAGCGAACTCTCAGACATTCTACAGGAGGAAGAGGACTGACCTGAAAAGAGGCCTGGCGTCCTGCAGTTAAGAAGATGGAAAGATCGGCAAAATGTGTGCCTGTTTAGTTGTGTGATCTCCTTTTTCTCGAGGTTCATGAGGTCAGGCAGTATTGGATTTAACAACATAAGAAAGGGCTTGCAGACAGCTCTCACCATGCACACACAGCAAGGCAGGACGTTTCGTTTCTCTGTGAACTGGGCATTGATTGTGATCTGTAGTTCATCCAAGTCCTATGTACCGTGGAAGGGACCTGTGTCTATTAGTGGAGCCAAAGATCACCTGAAGCTTTTTGACAAGGTGATGTCGACTTAATGCTGTAGAGTTAGTGCAGTTCCTTTCCTACTCATACATTCTGGAATGTGAAAGCAGAGGCAGAGGCTAACCCTTCTCCTCAGGAAGGCTCTGAGGACTGAGGGGGCTTTCTTTGTATGTGCTATAAAAATAATAAATACTTATTATTTTAAAAAATTTTAGAAATTTATACAAGTAAAAAATGAAAGTCCTCTGTTTTCCAGCAGGCCCCACCCATATGTAGACAATCCAGACTCCCTAATATAGGCACTGTGAAGAGATTGAAGTGTGTTATTTTCTAAGCATACATAGGAACACACACACACACACACACACACCAAAAAAATGCAATCATACCAAACATAGTTCAGGCATCTTGCTATTTTTAATCAATACTGTATTTTTAACACTTTTTCTGTGTCAGTAATTAAAGATTTTTCTTATTATTTCTTTTAATAGCTGCATGGTTTCATTCCATATATGAATCATATTTATTTATCCATCTTTTATTAATAGACATTTAAGTTAGTTTGAGTTTTTTGCTATTACAAAGAATGTTGCAAAAAGTGTCTTTGTACAGATATCTTTGCATGCTTATGTGATTTATTTCTATAAAGTTCCTGAAATAAATTGCTGGATGAAAAGGCATGTGTATATTTTTTACTTTAATGAATATTTTCAAAAGGTTGCACCAGTTTACCCACCCAGAGAACTGTTTTTCACAGATGCATTGTTGCCTGTCTTGGTTGGTCCCAATCTTGCCTATTTGGCTTAAAAGTAAAATCCTGGGCTTTCATTGTGACTAAAAGATGCTCTCGGTCATTAGAAATTCACCAAGTTTGCATAATTCCACCGGTTTATTTATAGACAAAATGGTACTCAGCAATTACGGGGGAGGCGGTGTTTCAGAATCACAGAAGGTTGGCACAATAGGGTCCTTAGGGAGATGATTTAATCGACCTCCTCATTTGACAGATGAGCAAATGGAGCTGTGGGCGGGTGCTGTCTCTGGGTGTGTATCACCCTGTCCCTATCCTTCTGTGAGGTGTGGGTGTTCATCAGTCATCCAGAATTTCTGGGTCTTTCCAATGCTACCTCAAGGAGAGGGGGTGGGGAGAAACATGCTTGTGGAGGTAGAGAGGCTGCCAAGGCTATGAGAAGTATTCTCAAAATGTTCGTCATCCCACTGTGAAAACATAGTACCTGCTCTGGAATGAACGAAATGATGAAAATATATTTGTCGAACAACAGACTGAAATATAAATCTACCTCCGGTGGCATGACTCACTCTTCAGCGTGTGATCTGTGGGAGCATCCATCTCCATCCGAGTCTTACTAGCTCAGCCCTTAAAGAAAGTAAGAGGGAAGAAATGTCTACCCACTTCCTCACCTCAATCTCCTTACCTAAGGAGGAACCCTGGCTCATCTGAGTAGTCAGATGGGGAGAAGCAAGGCCAGAGCTAGGCCCTGTCTCGGAAGTGCTCTATTTGGAGGGCTGTCCTCCCAGGCTGCCTCCCATCAATGGCACACCTTGGATGTTGCCATACCATGACTCTGCCCAGCTCTGTGGATACATGTGTCTGAGGCGAATGGACAAATTGACTCAGGTTCATTGTGGCTCTAATTCTAAGCTGGCTCAGTCTGGTTTATCAGTAAGAGGATATTTTCATCTGATTCCTGTTTTAATCTCTTGATTTCTATAGAACTCACAGAAAGAAAGGGGTTTTTATTAATTAGCCCTCTTGAAACCACAGCATTCTGCCTCAAAACCTGTGGGTTTAAAAGCTCAAGAAAAGAAAGAGGGATTCAATTATTCATCTAGCAAGTGCTCAATGGCTTTCTAAGCTACTCAACCACAGGATCCTCATTCTCTTCCCTCAAGGAGCAGGGAATTGGTTGGAATGGGTCTCTCAAGCATATTCAGTTAGGTGATGCCCTTATAACCTCCACTGATAGGACTGGGTCTCAGGAACCTCCTGGAACATCAGCAGGCCTATTAATAAGAGGGCAGGGTTGGCAAGCCAAATTGCAAATAAGAATTGTGAGACCAATATGTACATACATGCGCATGAGGAGGGGGAGAGAAGAATTAGAAAAGAAGACAAAATAATGGATTCATATCTCTTGAATTGCTAGGAATGTTCTTAATATATTGCCAAATTGCAGACTGATGCATTTACTTTAATTATATTTGAGTAAAAACAAACCAAAAGAGAATCTATCTACATGTAAATATGCATTTGCATCTGTTTGAATGAGCAAGAAAAAAGCGTGGGAAGTAGATAGCAGGTGTTAGCATTGGTAGCTCAAGGGGATGGGATTGGAGATAAGGCCAAAGGAGATGATTTGTTTTTATTTTATATGTGTTTGTACCATTGCCATAGTTACAATAAGCATGTATTACTTTTGTATTGAAAAACAGCAATCAAGGAAATTAGATGAAAATGGGGAAAAAAATGTTCATTCCAAATTCGTTTACCTCTCTCCAAACTCAGAGAAATATCAGATCTCCAAAAATCTGAAGGGGGAGGGGGTTGGAGAAAGAGAGAGAGAGAGAGAGAAGCAAAGTATAGAATTATGTATTTTATATGACCTATTTATATTGACAAAAAATATTCATTCACATATGTGCTAGTATATTCAAGGAGAAAATGCTTGTGATGTATTGAACAAAAGAGCAGTATATCAAACTGCTTATAAGTTAAAATTTCTATAGTACAGAAACAGTCCAGGGAACATGCACAGACAAAAGGCTAGATGGGAAAATGCCATAATGTCAACAGTGATGGTTAAATTATAGGTGGCATTTGTTAAAATTAAAAACAAGGCCTTTGGGCCTAACTTTACCCTGAAGCTGCAGGGTTGAGAAAGGTTTTGCCTGGTTGTGGATGGGCAGCGGCATCTGCGATGTATCCTCCTGAGGTCCTGAACGACTTGGTGCCTTGACTAGGACGTGTGAGGGACAGCTCAAGGAACAGCATGCTGCCAGCATTGTGAGAGAAAAGCAGCTGCCAGCCCCTGCCCTGATGACAGAGTCAATACTCGGTTTTCTGACTACAGACAACATTATTAAAGACAGAAAAGGCTCCATGGAATTAATAGGAGTTGGGAATATTCCCTGTTGAACAAGAGTGATTCAGAATACAGACTTTGAAGTCAGACTGTCTGGACTCAAATTCCAGTTCCACAATCTGCATCAGGTGCAAGCTTCTTAATTTCTCCATGCTTAGATTTTTTTCACCTAGAAAATGGTAATAATAAAATTAACCTACGCCTCATAGGATTATTATGAAGTCAATAAATTAAGAGATGTAAAAATCTTAGACTAATACTTTGAAGATAGCACTATATTTGTTTGCTATTATTATTAATATTATTATTATTTCTTTCACATTTAAAAAATGATGACATTAATAATCGATTCGTCATCCTTACTTTAATAATTACTACAATTTACTGGAGGTCAAAGTTGTGTCTGAAAAATACATGGATCTCTTCTGAAGAAGGGCCCCAGAGTCAAAACAGATGGTACTTTAAGTGAGGAACGGAGTCTGCGTGTATGAGCTCCAGAAAGCCTTTCCCAAGCTGGTGTTCCAAGCGGGGTTGGGTTTGAGAGCCTCGGGGCCCAGTGGAGAAGTCAAGTGCTGGGATGGGTCGTGAACAGACAAAGACATTCTCAACAGGAAACATCTCACACTAAAGTCTCAGAATTTTCTCTAGTAAATGTAAGAAGCTCTGTACTATTTCAGCTCCTAAAGATAACCAACCAGGTCTAAATCACTCATTAGAATTCAAGACATGGTCTGTCTGTTTCTTACAGTCATTACAACACATGTTGTTTCATTCATGCCACGAACCGAAGGGGGCCAAAGAGAAAATTCTGCAACAGATATGCCATTTACATCTCCTTGTATAAATATACAGATAAGTGACAAAAGCCACACAAATAAGTATATGTGAGTATTTTTCATGTATATATGTTTTTCAGGTGGTATATATTTATTAATTTGGAAAGCTCACTCCTCACTTATCAAGTTCTGCCCAGGTAAAGTCCTACATGACCATATCTTCCATAAAATGTCCCCTAGTCACTCCCAGATCCCATGGGTATCCTGTCCTTTGGAATTCTTAAGCCTTCTAAATAATTTCCAATTAAATTATAGACTAACTTGCATTGTTATAGGCATTTCATATGTGTTTATGTCTCTTATCTTGATAAACTTCCTGATGATAAATGGTATAAAGAATTAAACTTCCTTTGACTCTACTCCCTCGTCCCTCTCCCTCCCTCCATATAAAGCTGTGCGTACTGTGAAACTCAATATAGAATCAGGCTCACAAAACTTTAGAGCTAGAAGGGACTTAAATCTATGAAGGGGCTCCTTTCATAAGATGGGGAAACTCATCTAGCATCACCTGCTAGGATGACTATTACATCTAAACTATGAACACTGCCAATAAACACACACACACACACACACACACACACACACACACATACACACGCTCACACATCCCTACACAGGTCCACTCTGATATCAAATGAGCACTGTCTACTATGACAGAATAAGCACAGCAGAATTCTGAAGCAACCACTGATCAGCCTAAGGGAGACCTAAAATTCTTTCTCCACCTGTCAAAGACAGGACTCAGGAGCTGTGCTGTTCTTTTTATTGTTTTTGCCTTACACATGCAAAAGGAGAGCAATAAGGTTTGGCCAGCCCTAAAGTTTCTGCTGGTAAAGCATGGAAACAGGTTTCCTAGTTCTAATGCAAAGCACTGTGTTAACTGGAAACTTTGTACATGGGGGAATTTTATGCATAGTTTTATACCTTTTATGCTAATCTACCATCTTCATAAAATGTATTAGGGGCAAACATTTAGCCCAGGATAATGTTTCACCATGAAACTGCTAGCTGGTGGGGTGGGGTGGGGTGGGGCGGGGCGGTGAACACAGACACTAGAAACTGGCCCCACATTTTAGTCTCCTGTTACACTATTGAACACAAATGGAACCAGGAAATTGGTTCCCATTGCTTGCTAGCTGTGACTTTGGAGTAAATCAAACCCTGTGCTTTCTCTGCTGTATTATAAAACACATACAATAAGAAGGAATAGGACTTAACCGGTTACCCACAAACTTCTTCAGTCGTAAGTGCCATAGGCAAATGGGAAGGGTTTTGCAACTCTGAATTTGGTGGTTGGGTATTTGCTTCAGAATTCTGCTGTGAGTAATCTCTGAAAAACCGTCTACTTCCTTTTATCAGCATCTATTAGACTATTAAACTGATCAGCGATCGAGTGTTATTGATCTCTGTACCCTACCAGCAAAGAACTTGGCATGCAGTAAGTGCTCAAAAGGAATTTATTGAACTGATTTGAAAGCGAACAAAATAGACAGTAGGCAGGCTACTGCCCTGTCAAAACAACACCTTCCTACCATTCACCACTAATCACCCCTCCTTTTCCACATATCCAGAGATTAGGAGGTTGGCCCTGACTACAGAATAACTCCCTAGTGGCTCTCCTCTATTTAGCAAACTGACATTTGTTTACAGATGATCCCAGATTATGCAATGCTTCCCCTTTCCCCAATATATCATGCATCAAAATGCAGCCTGAATCTAGAGAGTAAAATGAGCACTGATGTTCAGCCTAAAGGCCTTCCACAAGCTGCAGGAAGAATATCAATTATGTGTTCTATTTGTTTTCATGGCCTAGGGGAAGCCTGAACAGACACCAATGTATCTTTAATCTCCTTTCCATTTCCTGTCTGGGGGAGGGGCAGGCTGAATCTCCCTCTGCAGACTTTCTAATGCAACCGTATCCATTCATGTCAAGCTACTGTGAGCCAGCAGGAAGCACAGGAATCTGAAACATGATGGGGAAAGTCTTTCTCTCAGTGAGGAGTGTGTTAGAATAGTACTACTATCGTGTCAGGGCCAGGAAACCTTCCCCTTACCCCTTTCGTTCTTCTGGCTGGTCAAACAATTCAAATGACATGCAGCAGATTAACAGGAGAAAAATCAAATTTTAATATGTGGGCAAGAGAATTCACATAAGCAGGAAAATTTTAAAGACTGTGAGGCAAGGTGAGGTATATATGTCATTCTGGACTAAGGAGGGAAGGTAAGCAATTCACAGATACATGAGAAAGAACAAACGTTTGGTAAACAAATTCTTGCAGGGCCACCCAGAAACAATGGGACAAAGGAATAGATTTTTGCATGGATCCTCCCAGTCTGCCACACTTCATTTACATGTGCTAAGGTAAATATGCTAAGATTCCCTTCCTGAAATAATCTGCATGCCAAGGTGACATATTCTGGGGATGTTTGTTTGCTCCTGACCCCACAACAACAAAGCCTGAAAAACAGTTCTGAAATGACTTCTACATCTATCCAAACATGAGCTAGTTCTTCTTCCATAACAGTCCATTATAACAACCATCAGAATATTTTGCCTCTTTTTGTCAATTTCTGTTTCTCAGATAAAGTTTACCTCTTAGCCCAAAATTTATACATTTATTGAATTGTAGAATTACAAGAACTCTGTCAAGGATACTAGAAAAATAACATTACTAAGTATCTTTTTAGTTACAGAACACTGACCTAAAGCTATATATGTTAATGCCTAGTCTTTGGGTAAACATCCTGGGTATTTAGTCTTATATTCAAGGAATGTCCAAAAAAGTGGAATAGTAATTGTACCCATGATTTACTTTTCAGCATTTCCTGAAATTGATTTTACCGTAAGTTATGTAAGATTTAGAAAGGGAAAGATGTTTGAGGAAGGAGCAGATATTTATCACTCGACCTAGAGCCTGCTATATTTGTACTTTGGGAAAAATTATTCATTTTTCTAGGAAACTTGGAAACCATTTCTTCAACCAATTTTTAAACAAGAGAATGAATTTCCTGATTATATTTTGGCGAGCAGTAATCTCTGACAGGATTAGCTTTAGCGTACTTTATTGACCTAGCTTTTAAAACACTCAGCGTTGTGAATCGTTCCCATTAGTATCGTTCTTTTAAAAGAACAGTAATATGTTTAATGCATTAAGAAACAATAAAAAGTATACAAACTAGTCAATCAAAAAGTATAAACAGGCCGTGCCAAGGGGCAATGGTTGGCCTAGATTTTCAGTCTACCTGATTAATCCTACACAGATGTAAGCATGGTTGCAGCCAGCTACGCTGAGGGTGAACTGAGCCCTCTTCTCTGATTCCAGATGGCACAACATCCTTGCCCGTGGGTGTCTCATGTTACATGTTGCTTAGCACCGTGGTCTTTGTGGGTGGTGAAATACAAGCTATCACCAGTGAAACACACACACACACACACATTTCATAATATCCAGTGTCTTTCACTGCACTTCTTCAATCTCCCCGAGGGTGGGACTAGGATGTGGTGAGTGAGGCACTCACCTTGGGAACACAATTCAAGATGATATCAAAAAACTCAGTTCCCAAGATAAACAAAGTTTTAATGCAATTATTTTAAAAAATAAAATTAAGCGCAAAAAAATCCATGATGAACAAAATATTATAATTTTAAAGAACATCAAGTTCCAACTTGCACTTGCACAACCTTGCCTTACTCGCTCTACCCTAATCTTGACCCTGGTTCCAATAAAACTTTATTCAGGAAAACAGAGAACCAGCCCATGAGCCAAAAGGGCAGAGATCAAATGTTATTTATCTTTAGTACGCAACAAGCCCTCATTCAATGCTTAGAAGTGATTCTCAGAGCTAATATGTAAATTAACATTCAAATTAATGTAGGGGAAGAGCAAGAGGATTAAAAATGTTAATTAAGCTCCATTCAGAGACTGTAGTATGCTGATCAGCCCTGCCTCCAGGCCGGGAGGATGTCTTCAGAACAAAGAAAGGTTTCTACTGGGATTGCTAACAACCCATTTCCCCACGCCTGTGGAAGGGGAAACTGGAACAACAAAGTCCTTAAGTGGATGCTCTACACAAATAGAATCGTTTATTCCTTATCGCTAAAACCTTGGGGAACCTATGGATTAAAGGCTGGGAACTGCCAGCCAGCAGAAGCCTGTAGGCTACATAGTCTTACCTTTTCACGCTACACACTCTTCCCCTTCCCCTTCCTCACTGTATATCCATATCAAAGGAAATGGGAACTAAAGAGTGAAATGTGAACTGAATTCCCTGAACACTCAGCCCCTACTCACTGCCTTTCTACAGCAATCTTGTTCCCTCTCGCTCACTGCCTCTGAGAGACCATACTCTGCCTGTGGCGTGTTACTCCTTTCCTAATAAACTTTCCTTTTGACTCTAACTTTGGCACGTGCGTTGACTTCTTTCTTCACTCTCCACCAAAGCATCCTCTTCTCTTGGTGCAGGACTTGGTCTCTCTCACACTCGGGGAAATTTGCCCTGTCCTACATCAAAATAGTTTCCCTAATTTTAATCCTTAAAATTTTTTAGTAAAAAAACACATTGCTTGTTCTTTAAAAAAAAAAAAAATGGAAATTTAGCATGAACTACAAATATGATCATCATATTTAATATATTCTACTTCTAGTGATTTATCCTGAGAAATTAATTTAGCTCGGTAAAAAAATATAAGTCTGAAAATGTTTATGGCAGCAAGCTAGGGGAACTGTTTCATATATTATGGTATATCGATGTGATGGAATCTTATGTATTAATTAAAGAAAATAATGTTTAAAAGACTAAAAATGTGAAATGTTGATAAAATAAAAATTAACAAAAAGTATGTATACTATAAAAAATAAGTCAATGTGTAAAATTAGAAATTAACATATAAAACACATTTTTAAGATTACGTTTTCACAATCTAATCTTGTTCTTATGGTGCTTCTACTAGAATAATTTTAATGAACATTTATTTTTCTCAGTATGCACATGATAAGTCCATTACCTGCAGTATATTTCTTCTCTTGATGAATATTCTAAATCTTGGGAAGAGGAGTTGAATATCTGAGAACAAAAAGTACCCCCCTCTCCTTTTTTTTAACTTCCAGCCAATGAGTTAAGCCTTGACTCTTCATTTTTTCTCATTAAGCATAGCAAATACTAGGGGAAGTCACATAAAGAGGATTTAAATATCACAAGTTTCCACTTCAAATATAGATGAGAGTTGAGATAAGGAGGGAGAGGTGTGGGTGGTTATAATAGAGGTTAAAGAACGAGGAAAAGTGTTCTAGGGCAGAGATCAGTAAACTGCGGTCCTTGGGCCCAATCCAGATTGCAAATGAAGAATGGCTTTTATATTTTTAAAGTGTTGTTTAAGAAGAAAGAGAAGGAGGAAGAGGAGAGAAATAATAGAGACCTACGTGGCTCACAAAGCCCAAAATATTTACAATCTGACCCTTTACAGAGAAAGTTTGCCCATGTCTGCTTTAGAGATTTAGGAGAAAAAATACATGTCTATGTATTAAACAGTCTACTTTATATTTTTTTAATTACTAGATTTAATGTTTTTGAGCACTTTTAAGTTTACAGAAAAATTAAGCAGGAAGTAGAGTGTTTCCATATTCCCTTTCAACCTCACCACACACAGTTTTCCCTATCATTAATATCTTACATTACTGTGATATATTTGTTATAATTGATAAACCAATATTGATACATTATTATTATTGTTAACTAAAGTGCATAGTTTACATTAGTGTTCATTCTTGGTGTTGTACAGTTCTATGGGTTTTGGCCAATTTATAATGTTATATATCTATCATTACAGTATTTTACATAATAGTTTCACTCCTCTAAAAGTCCCCAGGGATCCACCTATTCATCCCTCCCTTTTTCCCTCAAAATTACCAGCAACCACTGATCTTTTTATTATATCTGTAGTTCTGCCTTTTCCAGAATGTCATATCATTAGAATCATATAGTATAAACCCTTTTCAGGCTGGTTTTTTTCACTGAGCAATACGCAGTCAAGATTCCTCCATGTCCTTTTGTGGCTTGATAGCTCATTTCTTTTGTCATTAAATAATAATGATTGTATTACTGTATCTCGGTATGTTTCTTCATTCACCTATTAAAGAACATCTTGATTGGATCCAAGTCTTGGAAGTAATAAATAAAGCTGATATAACATTCTTGTGGAGTCTTTTTATATGGACATAAATTTTCAACTCATTTGGCCAAATACCAAGAATTGTTAGACCCATGGTAAGACCATGTTTAATTTAGCTTTGTAAGAAACTGCCAAACTGTCTTTCAAAGTGGCTGTGCCATTTTGCATTCCCACCAATATTGAATTCGAGTTCCTGTGGCTCCATATCCTCACTGTATTTGATGTTGTCAGTGTTTTGGATATTGACCATCCTAATAGGTGTGTAGTGGTATCTCATTGTTTTAATTTGCAATTCCCTAATGTCACATGACATTGAGCATCTTTTCATATGCTTATTTGCCATGCCTATATCTTCTTTAGTGAAGTATCAGTTCAGATCTTTAGCTCATTTTTTAAAAATTAGGCTGCTTGTTTTTTTGTCAAGTTTTAAGAGTTCTTATATATTTTTATTTATTTATTCCCACCCTTTAATTACCTGCCCCACTTCCACCGCTGACCTACAGATATTGCCATCTCCCCTTAAGAACTGGATCTTTGAAGGCCGGGCGTCTTCTCCGACGCACTTACAGTGCGCTCTTTGAGGCCTGGCGCACCGGGGTATGGTCTGTGGCTCCACCTGGGGTATGAACCCAGGACCTTCTGCATGAAAAGAAGACGTGCTAACCACTACACTATAGAGCTACCTCCAGTACTTATGTATTTTTAGATACAAGCCTTAGATACAAGATAGCAGATATGTATTTGCAAATATTTTTCCCAGTCTGATTTGCCTTTTCATTTTTTAATCTTTTGCAGAGCAGTTTTTAATTTTAATAAAATCTAATTTATCAATTTTTTTCATGAATCATACTTCTTGAATTGTATTTCAAAACTTATCACCATGCAAGATAATCTAGGATTTTTTTTCCTGTATTTTCTAAATGTTTATGTTTTTGCATTTTATATTTAAGTCTCTGATCCCTTTGAGTTAATTTTTGTGAAAGATGTGAGGTCTGTGTTTAGCTTCCATTTTTGTTCATAATGTTGTCCAGTCTTTCTGGCACAATTTGTTGAAAAGATCATCCTTACTCCATTGAATGACTTTTGTCACTTGGACAAAGATCAGTTGACTATATTTGTGTGGATCTATTTGGGGGCTCTCTATTCAATTCCACTAGTCAACCTGTCTATTCTTTCACCAATACCACACTGAGATGATACCGTAGCTTCATAGCGAGTCTTGAAGTTAGGCAGTGGGAGCCTTCTCACTTTGTTCTCTTTCAATGTAGTGTTGGCCAATCTGGGTCTTTTGCTTCTCTATATAAATTTTAGGATCGTTTGTTTAATATCCACGAAGTAATTTCTTGGGATTTTGAAAAGGATTGTGTTGACTCTACAGATTAAGTTAGGAAGAACTGATGTCATAACAAAATTGAGTCTTTTATTCATGAACATGGAATATATTTCTATTTATTTAGTTCTATTTTGATTTTTGTCAGAATTTTTTTATTTCCCTCATATAGATTTTGTAGATATTTTAGTACTTTATACCAAAGCACTCATTTTTTGTGCTATTGTAAATGTGTGTTGTATTTTTTATTTAAATCCCAAATGTTCATTGTTGATAAATAGGAAAGCAATTGACTTTTGTATGTTAATCTTGTATATATCCTAAAGCTTAACTATAAATGTTCATTAATTGTAGGAGTTGTTTTGCTAATTCTTCAGGGTTTTCTACATAAACAATCATGTCATCTGTAAACAAAGAGTTTTATTTCCTTCTTCCCAATCTATATACCTTTTTCCCCCTTGTCTTATTTTATTAACTAGGATTTCAAGTACAAATGTGAATGGTGATAGGAGATATCTTTCCCTTGTTCCTGATTTTAGGTGAAAAGTATTTGGTATCTCACCTTTAATTATCATATTAGCTGTAGGTTTTTTTGTAGATATTTTTTTCTCAAGTTAAGGAAGTGTCCTTCTATTCGTTGTTTGCTGAAAGTTCTTATCATGAATGGGTATTGGTTTTCTCAGATATTTTTTCTGCACCTATTAAAAGAATTATATGATTTTCTTCTTTAACCTGTTGATGTGAAAGAGTATATTAATTGATTTTTGAATGTTGAACTGGCCTTTTATATCTGGGATAAATTTCACTTGGTCATGGTGAAGAATTCTTTGTATATATTGTTGGATTTGATTTGCTAATATTCTGTTGACTTTTGCATCTATGTTCATGAGAGACATTTGTCTTTAATTTCCTTCCTTGCAATGTCTTCATTTGGTTTTGATATTAGTGTAATATTGGCTTCATAGAATAAGTTAAGAAGCATGCCCTCTGCTTCTATTTTCTGGATGAGATTATCGAGACTTGGTGTTATTTTTTGTTCTTAAATGTTTGGTAGTATTTACCAGTAAAACTATTTAGGCCTCATCATTTTTGTTTTGGAAATTTATTAACTACTAATTCAATTTCTTTAATGGATATTAGAGTTATTCAGCTTATCTAGTTCTCCTTCTATGAGTTTTGGTAGATTGTATCTTTCAAGGAATTGGTCCAGTTCATCTAGGTTATCAAATTAGGGGGCGTACAGTTGTTTATAATAGTCCTTTCTTCTTCTTTTAATGTCCATGGGGTCAGTAGTGATTGCCTCTCTTTCATTGCTTATATTAGTAAATTGTGTCTTTTTTTCTTCTTTTTTGGTTAGTTCAGCTAGAGGTTTATCAATTTTACTGACCTTTCAAAGAATCATCTTTTGGTTTTGTTTATATTCTCTATTGATTTTCTGTTTTCAATTTCATGGATTTCTACTCTAATTCCTATTATATCTTTTCTTCTGCTTACTTTGGATATAATTTCTTCTTCTTTTCTATTTTCCTTAGACAGAAGCTTATATTATTGATTTTAGGTCTTTTTTCTTTTCCATTATGCACATTTAATGCTATACAATTCCCTCTAACCACCGCTTTTGCTGTATCCCACAAATTTTAATGAGTTGCATTCTCATTTACTTCTATGTGTTAGTGGTCTTTTTTTTTTTTAAAAAGCAAACCATAACTATATCATCATCTTCAATAAACTGTTACTTTTTAGAGATTCTTTGAGGTTAGAGAAGACATAATTGGGCTAATAGTAGAGAGTCCCTACACTGACTTCCCCTGAACTACTTATTGTGAAGAGTGATTCATACATTTTCTAATACATAGAGCATATGCCAAAGAGCTCAGACCACAAACAGCCACTGTGACCACTCCCGATTTTCCCTTTTAGAAAAGTGTGACTTACTAAACTTTACTGTTTTTAGTGATATGCTGGAGCCAGTTTGTACCTGCTCTGAAAGTCTATTGTTAACCTGATGGTAATTTTAAAAAGGCCAAAGTGGCAGTCTTGGTACCAGGAAAATTGGCACACACCACAAATCAGGGCTATTGGGTGATGTTTAGGGGAGCTGTCTCATCAACCCACCAGTGCCAAATTGTAAAACCTATGCTCTTTAAATTTACTGGGCACAAGTAAGAAACACATACTATTGTTTGTAAAAATTGCAGGATCATATAGCTTCCAAAAACCACTATTCCTCCAGATGCTCTAAATACGTCAGGCCGTTTAGAAGAATGCTTTCAAGCATCAGTGTAAAGCGTAGCTGGGCAACAAAATAGATGTCCTAAGAACACTAGTCATGTGTTCTGTAAACATGACAAAACCATCCTTCAACCAACTTTCATGGGGTTAAACTTAGGTGAAGTGGTTCTTCTGGAAGTACAAGCTAAAAGTAACTAAAAATGGAAGCTGTAACTTAGGTTATTATTTATACCCTGGTGGTTTAGATCAAGGTTTTTCCCTAGGAATCAGATATCATCCACTAGTATCAGAATAAGGGCAATTACCTGAGGCCTGGGGCTTGAAGAAACTGGGAAATAACTAAGGGAAAAAGCCTGGAAGAGGAATAAAGGATTTTTCCATAAAGTTAAAAAAAACCCTCAGTGTCATTATACGCTTATTTGTATATACATGCACATGTCTAACTATAATTTGAAAAGATATTTGGTCCTACAATCTAATCATTGCCAGAAAGAATAGAGATCAGCTATTTTAAAACTAAAGTGACTACTTTTAATTACGTGAGGACAAAAATTATACAAAACAAGTTATCTCGTTATCTCTTTTAATTACCTTGGTGTGTATTTTACAAACTGATGAATAAAGGCATACACATGTGCACATACACACATACACGCAGACATGTGAAAATATATTCATATCCATCTCTCTTTGACTTTATTTCCTACAAAAATACATATAAATGAAAATCGATAGCACTATTACTTGTACAGCAGTTATGGTCTAGGAAGCATTTTCACAGACAATTTCCCATTTGTTTATCATTTATTAATAATGTAAACATTACTTATGTTGCTGGAAAAGTTCTTGTTTTTTTTTTCCACGAGAAAGAATTCAAGGATAAGACGAACAACAAAGCACAAAATTTGTTACAGTGAAAGTACACACTCAAGGCAGGGGGTGTGGGGTGCGGACTTACTCTAGAGAAAGAGAGTGACTGCCAGAGTCAAGCCAAGATGGCCAGGTATGAACTTTTTGTTTCCCTAAACACAGTGCCAGGGAAAACATGGTGCTGCCGTAGCCTTGTCGCCTCCTATAAGCTGGGAGCTTGGGTTCCTGCTTTTTCTTCCTTGTATGATGTTTCTAAACAGTCATGGCGTCAAGTGCATGATGGGAGCTGCAGTATTTACAATGTGGATGAGATTATAATGATATTGTAATTAGCCAAAAGTCATTTCTTAGCCAAAGATGGAATCTAGGCTGGAAAAGACCCATTTTGGCGTATCCCCCTACCCAGGCTAAAATGGGGGGAGGCAGAGGGCTAAAGAAAAGAAAGATTTCTGCAGCCATATCCTGGAGGGGAGGGGGTTTCCCTGCACTACCTGTCCTGCATCACTTATATCCTAGACTTACAGATGATGAAACTGAGCCTCTGAAAGATTAACTGACCTGCCCAAGGTTATACTATAAGTCAACATGTGAATCACGATTAGAATGTAATTTGTTTTTAGCTCGTACTTCCCACATCGCCTTCACCACACACAAATTCCTGCTCCATTTTGCCATTTCCCCTTTATGGTTATTCCAGACAAATGTTTTAACCAGACTCCATCACTAGTGTTGAAGAGTAGTGGAATGTGCCGTCCCAAAATAAGTCATGTTGGCGTAAAGATTATTTTGAGGGGAAGGTGGTTGAGAAGAAGCCAATACTAGGAAAGCTCTCTGTCCTCGCCCTATTTACCTAAAAGCAGGACATAAATTTACAAAGGTGTCCTTCCTCCCTTCTTTATGGGGTGGGGGATGGAGGGAGAAGTGAATTATAAGAGACAACTCTAGAATCAGGAACAGTCCAGAGACAGCACTGGAGGAATCTACATAACAAACTTTGCTAAAACTGGCCCTTATCTATTTGCCTTCCCACAATTTGGCAATCTAGAAAACTCAAAAGCCTTTCCTTTGTCATCTCTCTAAAACTTTACTGTTCTATTGTTAAGTTGCTCTATAGGCACAGTGCTAACCACCCCTATGAGTTACTCATCACTGGGTATCCACGTGTATGCTCCATGTATGTGTTAATAAACTTCTTGTTTTTCTACTCTTAATCTGTTTTTATTAGTCTAATTACAGGACCTCAGCCTAAGAATCTAAGATGGGTAAAGGGAAAAAATTTTTTTTCACTCCTCTACAATGTTATTCTATAGAAATATTCTTGGACCAAGAATTTTCTTGACCTCTTTTTAATAACCTCTATGATTCACTGGGCATTAAGGATTTATGGACTTGGCCTCACAGGTAAGAAATGCATTATCTACAAAGGCCTAAAACATGATCAAGAAGAGGTCTTTTCTAATGCAACCACTCCTTCTGGGCACAGGGGCTGCAGCCTTGCTTGGATTTGGTTCTATAAAGCATGGATAGTAGCATAGTTGATGCTCAATTCAAAATGCTTAAAAAGAGAGCTTTTGCTATGTCATGGATTCGTTTTGGACTTTCTTACAGAGAAATAGAGAAAGTAACTTTTTAAGTTAAATGAGTTACTAAGAATTAAGTCATCTGATTTCCTGTAACGTCTAAATTTGCATCTATCTAGCTCATGTTATCTACCACTTAAAAAAAAAAAATCAACTTCTCTAAAAATGGAAACTACCTGTCTGGTATCATTGAAAGGCTCCAAGTCATTCTGATGGATTTTTTTCTTACTTGATATTTAAGCATTTTTATCTGTTGTTATTACCATTGATTTTCATAATCCTTGTCAGCCACTTCCTACACATCTGAGACCTCATGCAAAGTGTATTATTCATGTCATAAAATGCAAATATGAACAAGAACTGCATTTATGCCCAACTCAAATTCTAATAATTTATGACCAAGAGTTAAATTTTTTTTTATTCAGGTGTGTTTTTAGCCAAAACTAAATTTAGAAAGATATTTTTGGATTTCAAGATTCTCTAGATTTTTAAAGTGTACAAACGTAGACAAATATTCAGGTTATACAAGTGTTGGAGACAGGCTTAACACACTGAAATCATCCTGCGTTTGCTGCTTGATTATCATCTACATTGCCCCCTTCCTCTGTCTCAGGCGAGAGTCTGCTTCTCATTAGATAGTATTTGAAAGCAAACACACTATAACCAACTTGGCTCCCTCGTGTTAAGAACTGTCAATTTGCTTCATGACTGAGCCTCTCCAGGTTATTTTATTACGGTGGCACCTCAAGATATTAGAAGTAGGCTCATAATTCACTCTCCAACAGGGAGAGGAGGAGAAGCATTTTCTAAAGCTCTTATGCATCAAATAGCCAGCACAGGTTAGCTGAGTGTTAAATTAATTAAACAAGAAAGCCATTAGGCTGAGGTGGTTCTAATGCCTTGGCAGCCCATGTAAGCAAACTAAAACTTAAGCCTGTAAATACTTCAAGGTTAAGAAATAAAAAACTTAAGGACATCAAACAACCAAATAGGCTCTCCCAAATAAGGTCACCACTTAAACTATAGCCAATCAAATAATTTCCTTGCTTTGCTTCCGAGTCCTTTCTATAAAAGTCTTGCCTCCAGCTCCTGTCTGTGGAGTGCTCATAACCACTTCTGGTTAGACATCGCCCTATTCAATTTGATGTTTGCCCAGATAAACTCTTAAAATTTGTAACATGCCTCAGTTTATCTTTTAACACAAGGGAAGACAAATGAAATTATTGTGTTATTTTAATTAATTTTCAAGTATTTTTCCCTTGTCCTAAAATTTCTCTTTAACTGTGTGGGATTGTACAACAACAACAACAGCAAAGACTGGTCTTTAAATTTGGGTACAAATTTGCACACAAATTATTCTCTCCTTTATTTTACTTTTTGCTAGCAAGAGTTTGGGAGAGACCAGAAGAAGGGTTTGTTTGGTTCTGCCCTTCAATATGCATTGCTTGCTTGGTTCAGTAAACCCCTTGCCTTTGGTTAGGTAGCTCAGAATCCGTAAGACCAGCACAGATAACTCCAAAAGAGAGCTTGGGTTGAGTTCATAGAGTGGGGAGAACTGAGTTCCAAAATGGTCTTGCCACTAGTAAAGAGCATCCCCTGGAGAAATCTACGAATCTAAGTGAGACCAATACCCAACCCCTCCTCCCCAAATGCCTCAGGGCTCTCTTTGTTTCAATTTCTTGATTAATGGAAGAGCTCTTCCCTCAGCCAGAAGGAGCATTTTTTTCCTCTTCCCTAAAAGCATTCAGCAGGATACACCCAGGGCTTTCTTATGTATTTTGATGGTAACTTGCGGTCCCTCATTTTACTCCCAAAGCCTACGGTGCAGTTGCCTAACTTGATTGATAAGTGCTTCATTTACAACCCAAAAGGTTAAAAAAAAAAAATGATGAAGGCAATTTAAACTGGTAATCCCTATAGAGCTCCCTAGCTAGCAGAGAAACCAATTATACTAATCCTGCTGGTTTAACTCCCTGGGGTCTGTCCCTACCCCCTACTTCCCAAACCGTAGGCAAAATTTTGTTTTGAAAGTACCTCTATGCATTTTTTTCCTTGAGAAAGAGTATAAAGAGCTCATCAGGTTTTCAAAGGTGTCCATGCCCCCAAAGGTTTTAAAACCACCACTGTGAGGTGGAAAAAGGAAATGCAATCAACAAAGCCTGCAAAAAAACTCTGCAAAAAGGAAATCAAACTGGTGCTCCCTAAATTAAATGTCAGTTTCCCAGCATGCAGCACTGATCAAGCAACGGGAACCATGGCTGTTAAAACCAGTGGTCAGATGAGCTTCCTGTGGGCTCCCAGTGGGATATCACTCTCCTGAGAATCTTTTGGCACATAGATGCAATGAATTTCCTTGAAAGCCATAAAAAAACATACTAAGAAAGAAAAAGAAGACTCCTAGCATTGTTTGTTGGAAGCCCTGCCTGTATGAGACAGGTAAGTAAGCACACATGGCTGGATTATATGAGGCTTCTCACTGTAAGGGGCATGTTGATCTTTGCTGCTTGCATTGGAAAGCCCATTGAAAGCCAATTCAAATGAAAAGAAAATTTTAAAATGTTTTAATCGAAGTATTGAAGAGGAATTTTTCACTCCGAAAGCTAACCTTATAATCAACTCTTTGTTCTGCTTCTGTAGACATGCTTGCCGCATAGGCCAAAGGGCAGGATGACCTCAAGATTGACTAAAGACTCATCCTCCCTTTGCTTGTTCTGTCTAGATAACACATGTATTGCCCAAATTCCTGTCTGAAAATCTCCACTCTGTATCTACCTGTAGCAACTCCCTCCCTCTGTAACCGCCTAAGGACAAATTAACCAATTGACTCATGCCAACACTACCTGCGTGGAAAAGTCCTATGAAAGCAAGGTTATCCCTGAGCTTGGGGCCCAGATCTTCAGAGTGCTAGCTAGCTCTTCTGGGACAGCCGACATAATAAACCTTTTCTAACTCGCCGAATGGTGCTTGGTTTCTTGCAGACTGATTTTTTTCCACAACAATATAACAAATATACAGAAAAGTGTACAAATTATAAATATACATCTTTATAAGTTGTCACAAAGCAAGTATACCCATGTAACCACCATCCAGGTCAATATATAAAAAAAGCATTACAAGCATTACCCTGATGATAATGATAACTAATGAGGTTGAACACTTTTCACATATACCATGATTATATAGGGTTTATATTATAAAATAAATGTTAATGTTTGTTATTTAAATATTCTCTTTTATAAAGTGACTCTTCAAGCCTTTTTCATTTGTTTACTGTGATAGCTGTCTTTTCTAACTGATATGTAAGCAATAATTTGTGTATCTGGATATGAGCCTTTCATCAGTTATACATTTTCACATGTCTTCTCCCACAATGTTAGAGGCCCTTCCCTCCTAAAGATAAATCTGTGGTGAATACAATTAACAGTTAATATTTGGTTTGTGTCCTGTTGAAAAAATCTTCACTTATTCCAAGGTCATGGAGATATTCTGCTATGTTCTAGAAAATGTATTGAATTATCATTCACATTTAAAGACATAGTCCACTTGGGAGCGTTTGAGATCTTGTATATGTCATCAATTTGGCTCAAATAAACTCTTCTAAAACTTGGGCCATTGAACCAACTGTGCCAAACTTTCATGATGCATGAGGAATTAAAATGAACAAACAAACTTGTGGAGTTTAAGCCTTGGTACAGATTAACTGCCAGCGCTCCAGGGAAAAAGTCCTGATCATTAGCATTTCTATGCTATAACTTTTCCCACTGTGGCATATTTTAAGCTACCAATGTGATGTCACTGACTGCAGAGATGAGAAGAGATACACGGTAGTACATTATAGTCTGTTCCAATTACATAGATATAATAAATGTATTTTGAGTATTTATTTACGTTGTAATATAGTTAATTTAACTGTACATTTATATGACTTAATTTTTAATAATAGCTGTATTTATTTAACAACCAACTTTCAAAGTTCCTGAAAATTCAGTAATCAGCTCTTATGAGCCAGGATGAATCTAGTCTAAAACACTGTTGGGTTTAAGCTCTTATTAGTCTGTTACTCCTAGAGGAACACAATCTTAATTAATACATCAGCCAATGTTATTTTTCACAATTTTCAATGTGGCCTCTAAGTCTTTCAGACCAATCTCTTACCAAGTTCGTTTTTGCTTTCATGCTTTTTTTCACATCTCCCTTTCATTTTTCCCTTTCTTTTAAAAGGATAAAATCTCATATACTGTAGAAGACTTTGTTGAAAACTCCATGCCTACAGCAGACAGACACTAGGGTGACCCCCATGTTCTTGCCCTCTATAATTCCCTACCCTTGAATATGGGTGATGCGTGTGATTTACTTGTAACCAATAGAATATGGCAAAATTAATAGAATGTCACTCTCATGATTACCTTAGAATATGCATATGTGAGGCTCCATCTTGCTAACTTATACTAGAGACATTCTTCTTGTTGGTTTGATAAGTGAGCAGCCACAGCTGAGTCAGCCTAAGAGTCAAGGAACTACTGATAGCCATGAGGACCTGAGGGCAGCCTCCATCTCACAGCCAGGGAAAGGATGGACCCTCAGTTATACATCCATCAGGAAATGAATTCTACCAACAACCTGAATTAGCCTAAAAAAGATTATTCCCTAGTCAAGCCCTCAGATTGAAAACAATAAATAAGTAAAAATAAAAAACTATAGTCTAGCCCCCACGCTGCCTTGTATGATGGTGAGTGGAGAAGCCAGCTAAGCCACATTTGGACACCTGACCCACAGAAACTCTAAGAAGGAAAGTGCTGTTTTAAGCCACTTAGTCTGTGGTAACTTGTTGTTCAGGGTAGAAAAGGAATATAATGCCCCGTCATTGTTCCTCCTTTAATTTCATGTCATAGGATTTACATAACTTAGGAGTTCTGTGATGTGGGCCTAGTGTTCATTAATTCAGAAAGTCTCATCCGCATTAGAGATGTATAGATCGGTCACTGCAGATTGGGCATGTTTACAACTGTCCTATTCCACTGTCATTTACATGACACATGTTCATCAGATGCAACACAAAGCAAGGAGAGATAACTAAGATTTTTAAATGATAGCATAGATGAGAATAATGACCAAAATAACAACAAGATAATGGGGATAAATGTGAAATATCTTCAGGTTCAAAAATAGAATGTGAGAGGCCCAAATTACCTGCAATACAGATGATCGACAGTCTGGAAACAGTTGACCAGAATAAATAGTCAAAAGATCTGTTCGTTGTGTGTTTTTGCCAACACCATCAAGCAGTCAACTCAATCCTGACGCTATCTACGTATTGATAGAGTAAGATCCCACAGGTTAAGAACCCAGTACTACCATCCCATCCCCCCAATTTCAGATGCCAGTCCAAGTCCCGGTTGTCACCTATGATTCTGACCAACTGGCTGTAGATTAGAGGTCCCACGGCTCTCTCCTTAAGTCAGATTAATTTGCTAGAGCAGCCCTTTGGAAATCAGAGAGTGTTTTACTAGGTACTGATTTATTATAAGAGGGTGTAATTCGGGAACACCCAGGCAAACTAGATGCATCAGGCAAGGTTTTAGGAAGGGATGTGCAGCTTCCATTGCTCTCTCTGAGAGGGCTGCTCTCCCTGAATCTCCACGAGTTTACCAACCTGAAAGCTCTCTGGAACCTTTCCCCCCACGTCCTTTTGTTTGAGTTTTTATGAAGACTTCATTACATAGTCATGGTTGATTAAATCATTAGCTGTTGGTAATTGAGTTCAATCTCCATCCTCTCTCCTTAACCCTAGTCCAGGGCCTGAACTGACAGTTCCAATCCTCTAATCTCAGGATTGGTTCCCCTGGAAACTAGCCTCCATCGTTAGATTACCAAGGGGCTTCCCAAAAGTTACCTCATTAGCATAAACTCAAAAAGGTCAGTTTATAAATGACAAGAGACATTCTTACCACTTAGGAAATTCTAATGGTTTGAGAATCTTCGTGCCAGGAATCAGGGACAAAAACAAAATATATTTCTTATTATATATACCACAACCTATAAATGTATAAGTTGAAGAAAAGCCTAGGCCAGGAATATTTCTGAAAAAAAGAAGTAGTTGAATTTATCATCTTCTAAGATGCCATCTAAGAATATGACTTCACGTTGGGATGTATATTGATCCAAAGACATGCACAAGATTGCTAATAGTTGTTCTTACAGAATCCAATGTGAAGATGTGGAATCATTTTAAAGCTTGGCATGGCTCTGTTACTGTTGGGGCCAGAGTACCGTGTTGCCTCAATGGCAGGGGAAGAAGAGGGAGAATGACAGCACAGGAGTGTAGTAAGCATTTTTCCTTGGTTCTTCCTCACTGACATAGTGAAGAATCATAGGTCAGTGAGATTTAGCAAAGATTTATTAAAAGTATGTTTTAGAGGGAGGAAAAAAGTGGCATAGATGACAGAGGCTCTATTTATCCCTCTGGCAACCAAATCAAAGTTGTGATGGAAACAAGGAGCAAACAGCAAGGAAAAATCACCTGGGATCTAGAGGAATAAGCCATACAACTAGGGAGAAATCTAAGAAATCACCCTGTAACAACAGCAGGTAGGATGGGGCGAGGATGCGGGGCGGCCCAGTCCTGAGGAGCTGAGTGGGACGGAGGCTGCGGCAGCGGCAGATGCGTCCTAAAGAGGCTGTGGCTGCAAGCGGACTTTTGCGGTGATGCACCTGCTTGCTCTGAGCACCAGTGCCCATTCAGCTGTGCACAGGGGGCATCGGGGACTTACAGGGAGACATTGTTGGAGTGAAGGCCAAGGAGAGACTCGCTCTGTACAGAAGTGCCAGCGTATCCATTGCTCTTTTTGAGCCCTTCCTGCTCCCAGTGCGTGAATTCAGCACCCACATAGCCTAGACATCATCACACTGGATAACAGAGTTCGCTCTGCCCAGAGGATTCCCTGAAACCCCTCCGTCAACTTGCGGCCCCACCCAAGCCACATCCAGCTGTATCCTCGGTGAGTCAGGTGCTCCTTGCTGAGCAGCATTTAGAGTCACACTGGGGGCAGCCGGCCTCAGTTTCTGGTGTTGCCTTCTGAGGCAACTATAAGCACAGCATCTGTGGATTGTTTGCTGAATCTTAACAGGTGACCTGGAGGGGCAGAGGCTTGGGCTAAATTTGGCCCTCAGCTGAACCCCCCTCAGGACTGTGCCACTGGACACCTACATCACAAATCCACACTAATAAAACTGGAAGACTTAGGAGCTTTGCTTAGTACATAGAAACAGACACAGAAAGGCAGCCAAAATGGGAAGACAAAGAAGCAGAAACCATATGAGAGAACAGAATAGAGATCCAGATATAATAGAGTCAAGTAATCTACCAGATGCAGAGTTCAAAACACTGGTTTTAAAGATACTCAATGAACTTTTGGGAACTGTAGATAAATTCAGTAAGAACTTCAACAAAGAGATTTAAAAAAAAACCACAAAAATAGAAAATCAACATTATAAAAGGGAACCAGGCTGAAATGAAGAACACATTGTCTGAGACGAGAAGTATGTTAAATGGAATAAACAAAGGAATAAACAAAATGAATAAAGAATAGGATCCAGTCTATGGCCATGCCACCCTGAACATGCCTGATCTCGTCTGATTTCAAAAGCTAAGCAGGGTCGGGCCTGGTTAGTACTTGGATGGGAGACCACCGAGGAATACCAGGTGCTGTAGGCATTAAAAAAAAAAAAAAAAAGAGGATCAAATGACCGATATATAGAGGACGGGAAAACCAAGATCACTCAATCAGACTGGCAAGGAAAAATAAGCCAAGACTATGAAAATAATTTAAGGAGCCTGTGGGACACTATTAAAAGTCAAAATATGTCTCATTGGTGTACCTGAAGGGAAACAAGATGTTGAACAGCTATTTGAAGAAATAATTAGATGGGAAACTTTCCTAACCTGGTGAAGGAAATGGACATACAACTCCAAGAAGTTCAGAGAACCTTCAAAACCAGTGATCCAAAGGGGCCCACACCAAGACACATCATAATTAGAATGCCAAAGGTTAAATACCAAAAAAAGAGTATTAAAAGCAGCAAGAGAAAAGCAGATAGTTACTTACAAGGGAACACCCATAAGACTGGCACCTGATTTCTCAAAAGAAACTATGTGGGACAGAAGGGCTTGGCATAAAATGTTCGACATGACGAAGACTCAGGATCTAAAACCAAAAATACTTTATCCAACAGAACTATCATTTAGAGTTGGAGGACAGATAAAGAGCTTCCAAGACCCCCCCCAAAAAAAAGCTAAAGGAATTTATCACCACCAAGACAGTATTACAGGAAAGGTTGGAGAGACTTCTTTAAGAAGAAAAAACAT
The DNA here is from genome assembly GCA_003508835.1 of Eonycteris spelaea. NCBI lineage: Eukaryota > Metazoa > Chordata > Mammalia > Chiroptera > Pteropodidae > Eonycteris > Eonycteris spelaea. Next base: position 5,193,803 of record PUFA01000043.1, on the reverse strand, counting down.
GTATCGAAAACAGGAATAAAGAATGGTAACAACTAAGTACCTCAAAGGAAAAGAATTAAGTGCTCCAACTAAAAGATAGAGTGGATAAATGGAAAAGAAAACAAGACTCCTACAGGAAGGGGATGGAAAAAGATATTGCTTTGATGGACCTAGAAGGTATTTAAGTCGGATAGAGAAAGATAAATACTGTGATTTCACTTATATGAGGACTCAAAGGAATAAAAAGAACAAACTAATCAAAAACAGACTCACAAATATAGTGGACAGTTTGGTGATGGGCAGGGGGGAGGGGAATTTAGGGCTGGGAGAATGGGCGAAGAGTTAAAGAAGTACAAATTAGTAGCTGATGGATGATCACAGGAATGGGGAGCATGGAATAGGGAATGCTGTTAGCATTAATACGTTGGCTAGGTAGAGGAAGGGAGCAATTGGGAGGATCGTTTTATGAACTATATAGATGTCTAATCAATGTACTGTATACTTGAAACTTATTAAAATAAATAATTTTTTAAAGTATATTCTAGAAAGCATGCCCAAGGAGGCACAGGGCCCAGTGCCGTAACCACAATAACCAGCACAAAAGAGCCAAAAGGGTCACAAAAGGGCTGAAAGGGCAAAAAGGACCCAGCAGTGGGAATGTCTGCATTATATCTGGGATGTGATGGGTGGTTCCAAAGGCATTCCTAGGTGATTGGTAAGTGAGGTCATTTCAATTGACACCTGGCTGCTGTATAACTCTTTGCCTAGTGTGTATGTGCATACCCAGAATTCTACTACCATTGGGGTATTCTTTGGGCGGCCTCTAGGTTAGGCCCCTATTTCTTTGTTCCTCTTGTCGCTCATGTCTGACTAGCTACCTAACAGCTTTACATAGACCATCAAGACCTGCAGCATTGTGTATCCCTCTCTCTTCTTGGATTGATCAGTCTCAATATAACTGTGTCAGTTATCTATTTCTACGTAACAAACCCTTCAAAATGTAGTGGCTTAAAATAAAAACCATCTCATTTGCTCATAATTCTGAAGGTTAGTAATTAGGGCCATGGTCAGCTGGGGAAGGGCGGGTCTAGGGAGTCTCAGCTAAGATGGTTCGTCTCTGTTCTATGTAGCTTTGTCCTTTAGTGGGCTCGCCAGGGCTCCTTCACACAGCTGTGGTAGCATTCCAAGGGGACAAGAACAGAAGGTACAAGACCTCTTGTGGCCTAGGCTTGGAAGTCATTCAACACCACATCGCCAACACCCTAGTGGTCAAAGTGAGTCACAGGGCCAGCTCAGCTGGAAGGGGTGAGGAAATAGATTTCACCTCTTGATGGATGGAGTCGAAGAGTCTTTGTGGCCATATTTAACCTATCATACCCATAAATTTATGTAAGTTTATCGTTTCTTGTATTGGTGACTCTTCTTCTGTCTGTGCTTTCTGGTGATGATATTCCAACAGGATGGGAATGGAAACTTTTTCCAAAAAGATTTCGACTGTAATGAGGCAGCTGCAGCCTCATTACTTCATTTATGCTTGTTGATAAGGTCAGGCACATCAAACCTTTTCTGAAACTGTCTGTTGCCAGTATCTTATATGAAGACAAGGCAGAATGGTCCCAATTTGCTACCCATGACAGATTGCTATAGAAGTGGTCGCTTTCTTTACAGTCAAGTGTCTTTCACAGGACCCTTGCTGATGAACTAGTGTTGGATGAAGACCAGAAAGCATGCTGACATTTCACTAACAGTTGTTACCTCTAGATACCTGTGGATAAATGTGCTAATGAGAGACTTTTCTTAAGGGCTCTTATGTCCATGATTATTCCTACCTATGGTTGAATGCAAACATTATCAGAACAGTGTATTATGCTTAATAGCCTGGAATGCACTGTAATACTTAATCCCTTTTGTACTTGTGACAGATCAGCCTCTGAAACAGGAACACAGCCCCAGGGGAGAGAGTGGCTTAATCATCAAGCCTCAGGTAGGAAAGTGCCTATAAGTATAACTTCCCAGCCCTGGGATGCTTATAAAGTCAATGTAGTTCCAGTCTAATCAAGATGGCAACCAAAGAAACTCTTTTCCATCAAACTTGGTTATTCAAACCATTTATGAAATAATTCCCTAAGAAGGGCTTAGCTGGTTTTCACACTTCCTTGGTGGAATAAGAGGCCAATAGAGGAACTTTTTATTTCATGCAAAGAGGCTTTAATCAAAGAGAGACTCAGGGATCCTCACTATTTACACAAATCTGATGACTAAGCCTGAAGTTTGTTCAAGTTCCTATGGAATAGATATGATGTCTATCTAATAACAGAGCTTAAACCCAGATCCCATGGCAATGTTGCTCCTCCTTCTTGAGTTTTTCATCTTCTATCTGGAATGTCGGCAATCATGAGTATTACCTTATCGTCAATTGAAAGTACCTCTTTTTACCTCTTGCACCTTCTCTTTTCCACCATCCTCTTTCGTTTTCTCCCTTTCTTCATTCTCCCCTTGGGACTGTGTAAATTGGGATTTGGTGCCTGAAACAGAATCACTCAATTTTAAACACAAAGGAATTCAATTAGGGACGTAATGGAAAGGCTGGAGAAGTGGCTTCTCAGACAGACCTGCAGGAGAAACTCCTAGAATGTCAAAGAGCTGACCACCAGGGAGCTGCTCTCTCTGCTAAGATCAAGGAAGTGGGGGATCAGGAGGCTGCCTCGGAAACTGAGTTCAAGAACACATCTTCACAGCTGCAATCCAGGAATTAAGAATCAAGGATCTGAAAGCCACAATCAGATCATTGTTTCTCACCACCTACAAAACTAGACAAGTACTCCAGAAAATTACGTGATCCCATGACTGTGTTTGCCTGCAAAAAAATGCAAAAACACCATGAAAATGGTCACTATCTCACTTCCTCCTTGCAAATAACACATAAGCAAATCTAATGAAAGGAAATAATTTTCTAGCTAAAAGAAGGTCCGGGAAATGTGCTGGTTGGGGTTTTCTAACCTTTACAGCAAGGGAAGGCACTTGAGAAAAAGGTGAGACTGAATGTGAGTGCCTCTTGACCAAATCTTGTACAAGGACTCTCACTGGCCATCCTCCCCTCTAACAACGTTTATTAGAATGTGTAACAAACGAGCATGCGTCCGCACTCCTAAACTCATTTTCAATATTATTCCATTTAATGCTTATATTTCCCACCTAAATTAGGCATTATTACTATTAACTCAGTCTTCCAGATGAACAAAAAGGGCCAGGAAAGTTAGGTAATTTGCCCAGAGGCTCACAGTAGTAAGTGAAGAATTGGCAATCAAACCCAGGTGTGTGAAATGCCATAGGTCATCTGTGCCAAAACCTATCTGGCACCAAAGGCTCTACATATACTCTTAAGCACCAGACCACTTAACAGAAGTGCCCGCTTTGTCCCCAGACCATGAGCTCAGCCACCAAGCTTATAAGAATAGTTTTTCATTCCCCTTTCTGGAATTTGACCATTTACTTTATTTGCTTAACCCATTCCAGCAAGCTCTGAATTAAGGGGTAGACCTGGACCAAGTGAGCCCTGACAATATTCTTGCTGTACATGTTTACTATGGTCTCACCATCTACATGCCAACTGGTTTCCTAAGAAAACAATATCTTCATAGAAAAACTTGAAAACACTTAGAATCTAATGGCATTAAAAAAATCTTGAGAAGGATCTTTAGTTCAACGTTCATAATCGCCCCATGCAAAATGAATATCATTCACAAACATTAGGACAAAGGACACAGGCCCTCAGACCCACTGCTGACCCAACAGTAAAGAGCCTTTGGCAGGTGAAAATCAAGACAAGGGCATAGGCTCACCCACTTGATTGGATGCTAAGGGCTATTTAAAGCATTTCCTTCTACTCTGATACAGAATATAATTTAGAATCTGATGGAAAAATTCCCCTCCAGAGGCCGCTTGAAGCATCTTTCTGTCATGGTTGATTACCAGATTAGTGTTTATTGTTAGGGAAACAAAACACAAAAATTCTGTTCTTGGCACAGTACTCGTTTGATTTTTTTTTCCATTATAATTCAGTCAAGGTTCAAATCCTCTCAACTGAACAATTCTTCATTCAAATAGACTGCTGCATAAATCCACAATGGAGGTAAGCATGTGACAGCTCAGACATTCACCTGACGTGGTACCTGGCAGGTCCTTCTGGCAATGGTGCAAGACTAGATATTTCCTTCTTAGACACAAATGCCTTGAGAGAGCTCCTGGTTCTCAGAGGGAATTGCTTTATATATACTAACTGATCAGTAAGAAATGCTTTCAGCAGGAAGGCTCTTTTCGAACTATCACTTCCTAAAAAATGTACCAAATGCTGCCAAAAGGGCTTATTTTTATCTAAGGAGTCCCATGGGCTATACCCACCTAAAAAAAGATATGATAATGAAAACACAGTTTCATTCTTCCTCCTTCAAGATCTTGTGCCAACAGTGAACGTTCTCAATTAGCATTGAGGTACCCTTTCTGCCTGGAAATCATCTCAACATATGTGGGCATTTACTAAGTGTGGGTGATGATGCATCGTGGGTAATAACCACTGCTTTGGCTTCATTAACTGAGAAGACGAGAAGTCCTCCTTTTATCAGATTATCTGCTCTTTAGATCTCAAAGATCATAATAAAATATCCCACCCTTAACGCCTTTCTTTGTTTCTATTATAATTATTTGGAAATTCTTCCTAACTCCCAAACAATACACCTGTTTCAATGGGAATTGTGCCATTTTCAACTATGAATGACTGTTTATTGTATTGAAAGTTTAGTCTTCTTGGGGTTAAATAATTCTAGTTCATTTGGCTTTTCTTTACCCTCCAACATTAGAAAGTCAGCTTTGTGACTCATCTCTAAAGCCTCTCCCACTTCTGCAAATTTCTGTTCTCTAAAACCCTTAGCCAATTTTGAGCCTCTAGAGAGGCAAAGTGTCATGCAATGTCTCAGTCTCCATAGGTGTAGGAAGAATACGTATGGCCTGGCCTGAAAAGGGACCAACCCTTCTTTGCAAATGGGAAGTTAGAAAAGGCATTTATCAGCTCAGTTTACATAAAAATGTAAATGTAAGTGATAGAGTCCATCCAGGCTCAAATAGTAACAGAGCCAAAAATATACCAAGGCGGACGGTGTGCACCCACCTCTACTCCTGGTGCCAGCCCGACGACAGCGACTCAAAATTTTTTTCCTTCAAAAACTCCTTTGACAGTTATTTTCCCCAGGGCCACTATTATAAACACTTTAAAGTTAAATTTATTTCCATTTAGTCTGTTTGAAATTCAGTGTTTTAATTATTTTAACCTAATAAGTGGTTAGCATTTTGCTAAAAATTTGTATCTACTAATGGGTATTTAAAATATATTTACTATTTAATTTTTTAAAAAACGTTTTCTCATAAAGTGAAAGACATATAATAGCTGCAGGAAATCCCATACCTTGATCCTGCCAGCTCATAATATGTCTGTGGCTCTCTCTAGAGGAGGGCTATTTTATTAAATCTAAGACATGTGACACAAAATTCATAAAATAATCTCATTGTACAAGCACAAATTGTATAACAGCATAACCATCCAGGGGTGTGTGGGATATATAGAATAAACTGATCAACTTGTCATGTGGTTTGAAAAACAAAAGGATGGAAGTGAGGGCTTGGTATAATGTTTAAGTTCTTCCATGTAATTTTAATGAGTGGCCGAGACTTGAGAACCACTGACCTAAAGATGAAGTTTCAATTTCTCATTTCAGCAGGTTGGTTCCTCCAGGGTTGAGGCCCCATTGATCTTCTCTTTCTCATCACATTGTGCCCATCAGACTGTGAGTGTGTCTTACCAAAGCACACAGGAGCTGTTCTCACCTATATCTCTATATCCCTACTCATGGATATACACATGTCCATTTCCTGGAAGCCCCTGATCTTCTGCCCACTTCTGCTAGCTACTCCTGTTTTAAGGCCAACCTTGCCCACCACTAGGGGATATTGCCCCCTCCTTCTTCTTCCCCTATTCTGGTGGACTTTTTACATATCTGCATATTCTCTTACAGGACTGTATGTACCACCACCATCACCCACTCGGCCCCCTAGAGACCAGGACCTAAATCTAACCTGAGCAAATAAGCTACCTAAGATCAGGGACTTGTGTCTGTTTTGTTTACCATGCTGGACCAGTTACAAAATTTACAGAGCCCATGCAAAATGAAAATATAAAGCTCCTTGTTCAAAAATTATTAGGAATTTCAAAATGATACCAGTGGGGCATTAAGTCGAGCACAGGACCCTTTTGCCTAATACATACTTGGTGCTCAAGCATGTTGAATGAATGAGTTTTTGCATCTCTTGCTCCTGGTATGGTAATTTGTGGAAAGAACAATACTCCCTGAATTTTGAGAAACAGAGGCTGCAGAGGTGAAAGTAAGAAGGGAAGAATGGGAGGTCCATTTTTCAATTTATGATGAAGCAAATGCCTCCTCTAACAGCTAGGCATTGCAAACAACCTTACGGGAATCCCCTTTATGGTCCTGTTGATGATTCTACACAGCAACAGCTTTTCTCCTTTCAGACCGGCAGGCAGGGCATGAAGAAATGGGTCTCTTCACCCAATCAAATATTTTCTTTTATTTGGGCAGCAACAAGCCAAGAGAGCTTTATTGAAGCCACTTTGATCCTGGAGATACAAACATAAATATTTTTAATTTTACAAATAGCACTATTGTTTTCTTCCATTTGCTAAAAACATATCATGCTTGTTTTTCTAACTCTTCTTATAGAGCAGAGAAGCCACTGCTAACCTCATCTTTTACATAAAATGACTTACAATTCTAGTTGACTTTATATTTGTAAGAGCAAATCCAGGGCATTCTGACATTTTATCACTCCATTCATCTCTTAAAAGTTTGGACATTACTTACACACCATAATCTGCAAGAAGTCCAGAACCATTAGTGTTATTACACTAACGAAACGATAACCATACTGCCATTATCACACCTAACAAAATTACCAACAGTTCCTTCATATCTATCATCTGTTTCTCTCTTGAACAAGTCCTCCAGGCTTTATCTTTATTAACCTCACCCTCCAAATCCTTGTGCCCTGCTGTGTCCACTCAGAACAGACCATCTGGAAAGGTACTGCCTGGGAACACCCAGCTTCAAAGGAAGAATGAGTCATGCCGAAAGTACATTGTCATATCCATTCCTGCTTTACACTCTATCTGGGTAGAAAAGTGATAACATTCTGATTTGGGAGAGATTAGGAAAGCTGGTTTTCCCTTTAAAGAGGAAAATCAGTACATCAGTTAACTTTCCTCATTTTCTATTTTTAAATAAACTTTTCTCTAGAAATTTCCTTTCCTGTCTCGCCATGCGCAGATTTCTTCTTTCCTTCCTTGCTCACCTTTCTTTTCACCCATCAAAGACCAATAATGTGGTACTTAAGATACCAAGTGCAGCTCAGAAATACTTCTCAAAAAACTTAGATTTGATTTTCAGTAACTTGGTCAAGGGTTTCCTTAATCATTTCATTCTCAGTCTTAAACATACCTTATTAATTATTCTATTAGCAGTGATGAGTCTCGTTATGCCTCATCCCCCTCAGGGCAAATTCATTCAGCTGAAGATAGACTTTCCACTGAGACCCATTTAAAGGGAAAAGGCATTAACATCTAAATGGATTTTTAAATATAAAATAACACTTATTTACTAATACTAAATTAATTCTGTACATGAGTGCTCTGTGCATGAGTGAAGAAGAGCATTGTCACCAAAAGTTCAAAAGTTTTGGGCCCATCAGAGGCAAATTCCAGAATATAGCTATATACTATAAAAGCAAACACATGGTGTTTAGGACACTATCTATTAAACCTAAAGACGTAATAAAAATATTTCAGACATATAAAGTCTCTAAAAATTTGCTTTGGACTCTCTCATTCTCAGAATGTGCTCTACCAGAATTTGGGAAGAAATCAAGAAGACATGCGTGTCGAAGATACAACCTGGGAGAGAGGTGAAAGGGATTTTTGAATGGAGTTGAAAGGAAAGCTCGGGTGACAGTTGTGACCCAGTACAAAGGCATCCAGTTTGGGAGATTTTCAGAAGACAGAAATATGTATTCAAGTATATAAAATTATAAAGTACCTGGTGCTTCTGGACAGAAACTGAGAATAGATTTTGAAAACTGGCCCGAAGTTTGAGTATGGTGAATACATAGAAAATTATGGAGCAAACGAAAAAGCTAACTGCAAGGAGAGCAAAAGTTTTACATGAAAGAAAAAATACTCAAGTATCTCATATACCTTGATTGTGAACAAATATCCACAGTTGCATAAATGTAAGTATTAACTACTGAAACCAAAATTATAGATGACAATGTAGGGAAGACTAGGAGGAAGGGGCAAGAGGGATGTGTGTTTGGTATGGGGATGAGAGATGAAAGGGAACTAAACTCTCATTCTCACACAGTGGAAGCGCAGTTGCTAATGACCATTACTGAAAAACTAGAAATGTGATATAGCGAATATAGAGATACCGTAAGATGGAGATACTGTAAAATTTAGCTAAAAGAATTGAAAGGGATGCTTTCAAGGGTTCTCCCCCTTGGATGGACTAGAGATGAGCACTTGGAGGTCTGCTAATTTATTTTTTTAAAGGCTATGGTAATATTTCTCTCTCTTTTTCTTTAAAAAAAATCAGATTTACTGAATTTGCATATAATAGAATTTGTATAGAGTATATAACTTGCATACGATAAAATTCATCTTTGAAGTGTACAGTTTAATGAGTTTTGATAATATATATAGTCATGTTAGATATAAAACATTTCATCACCCCAAGATGTTTCCTAGTGCCCCTTCACAGTTAATCCCCTCCCCCATTTCCCCATTTCCTAAGCCCAACACTCATTAATCTGTTTCTTTTCCCTATAGTTTTGCTTCCTCTGGAATGTCAAATAAATGAAATATATATATGTGTGTGCATATATACATATACTATGTATTCCAAATAAATGGTATATATACATATACACATAAAACCATTTGTCTCTCGCTTCTTTGCCAGTTAGCATAATGCTTTGAGATTCATTCATGTTGTTATATCATTCATGTTATATCAATAGTTCATTCCTTTTTATTGTTCAGCAGTATTTCATCATATGAATGTACCACAGCTTTTTTTATGGGTTTACCAGTTGAAGGATATTTGCATTTTTTCCAGTTTGGGGCTATTACTAATGAAGCTACAATAAACATTTGCATACAGGTCTTAGGATGGACATAGGTTTTCATTTCTCTTGAAGTGGAATTGCTAGGTCACACAGTAAGTGTATGGTAACTTCAAAGAACTTGCCAAACTGAAGGAAAACAAAAACGTAAAAAGACCCCCCAAAATTGCTAAACTGTTCTTCAAAGTGGCTATATCATTGTGCATTTTCATCAGCAAAGCACAAAAGTTCTGCTTAAGCTACGTCCTTAAAAACATTTGATAAGATCGATCTTTTTTATTTTGGCCACCTAGTTAGTGTGTAGTGGCATCTCATTGTGATTTCAATTTGTACTTGCCTGATGTCTAATGGTATTGAGCATCTTTTCATATGCTTATTTACCATGTTGAAGTATTTGTTCAATCTTCTCTCCATTTTTAAATGTAATTGTTTATCACCTTATTATTGAATTGTAAGAGCACATAGTCGAGATACAAGTCCTTTATCAGATATATGTCCTGCAAATATTTTTTCCCAATTTGTTGTTTTTTTTATTCTTTTAACCGTATCTTTCAAAAGGCAGTTTTAAATACTGATTAAGTTAAATGTATGCATTTATCTTTCATGCTTTATACTTTTTATGTGCTAGCCAAGTAATTTTAGACTAACCCATTACCACTAATATTTTTATATTTTCTTCTAGAAGTTTTATTAATTTAGTTCTCATGTTTATTTGAAGTTAAATTTTGTGTGTGGCATGGGGGAAGGGTTAGTCTTATTTATTCGTTTATGGTTTTACATACGTACGGCCAATTGTTCCAACACTATCTGTTCAAAAGATTATCCCTTCCTCAATGAATTACCTTGGAATCTTTGCTGAAAAATCTTTTGAACATATTTGTTTGGATCTATTTACAGACTCTTATTTCCATTATATTATCTATATCAGAACACCAATCCTCACTAACTTACTACTGTAACTTAATAGTAAACCTTAAAATTGGGTAGTGTAAGAGTTAGGCTAAGGCCAAGAATACTGGGGTGATGAGACTTGAAACCTCCATCTTTTTGCTAAGAAAGCAACCTCCTCACCAACCATGCCTTGGTTAAGGCTCTTACAGGACTAAGGTGTTCAGAAAATGCATCTGGACAGAAAATTATCTTGACATTTTTATGGTCTTCATAGTATTCCCTCGTACTAGGCCCCAGAACCTTTCCGTCACTGCCCAGGATGAATGCCTAATGAGGAGCCTACGTAGAAGCCAACATGATGACTTGAGGACTTCTTAAGCTAGTAACCACCAACTGCCTCTCATGATAAAAAGCATTTTTTTATATCATCCATTGGACCCTTCTGGACATTATTAGAGTTATTTGCCAAATATTTCTAGATCTATCCCCTTTCTAGGCACATGATAGAATTACACTTCCTGGCTCCCTTGTAGTTAATTGGGGCCACATGAATAGTTCTGGCCAATGAGTTGTGAGCTAAAGAGATGTGTGTCACTTCCAGTTTAAAGGATTCGATTACGGGGCAAACATCAACATTCAAGAAAGATGCAGCTGCATCACCCCGGGCCTCCGAGGAACTATAATGAGCGGCATCCCCCTGACAACCTGTGATAACATGAAGTAAGAGGAAGAAACAGCCCTTGGTTGTTCTGAGCTACTGAAATGTTGGGGTTGCTTGCAATCATGTTATAACCTGGCCCATCTCAATTTACACCACCCCTAAGTGGGGGAAGCCATCATTTTAATCACGTCACAGTTTCATTCGTCCCTTTACTAAACAAACTGGAGCCCCTACTTTGTACTAGAAATTGCACCAGAGCTGGAGATACAAAAGTGCAGAAGGCAGACATAATCCTTCACCTGGGTCTGTGGCTACAGATATAAAATGTGGGCGTGGGGAAAGAAACTTTATTCACTTAACTAAATTGACTTGTCAATCAGCATCTCTGAGGTCAGTTCCCTCATCTGTAAAATACATATACTATCAAGATTAGTAACAATGCCTGGCATATGAGAGGAGAAAACTGAACAACAGCTATAAAGCATTTCCTTTCACATTTCTTAACAAATCATTTTTAGCAAAGAATGAAAAGGTAGCGGAAAATAAGAATTTAAGTCGTCTGATCATCGACTGCCATTTTCATATTATTTTTTATTCTAGGACATCTCGGTGTTAGGGTTTCTTTTTAAACTTAGTGACCTGTACTGGTTGGCTTTTCAGCCTCTCTCTAACTAGGTCAAAAGCACATAACAAGTAACCTGGGTTTTCCTTGGAGACAAATCATCTCAGAGAGGTCCCTGTGCTTCTGCAGGCCAACCTTACAAGCACTATCTTCCCACAAACTCTTTTTTATCATTATTAAAAGTATTAGGGCGGAATTAGTGAATCTTTTCCCCCCACAAATGCTTCAGAAAACCTGTTCAGAAAAGGAACTCTGATGTGTTGGGCTCTTTGCTGCGTTTTGGATCAGCTCAAAGGGAGGAGAGGCAGGGGGAGAAAAGTCGTCCCCAGAAAAGAGGTTGGGCAGAGGGACTTGAGGTGATGAAAGGTATGCGTGTGCCCCACACAATTTCCATGAGTCTGAGTATTTCTCCATGAGTGGATGTCTAGGCCTCAGGCCATGTCTGAGTGCCTAAGGCTTAGCGTGATCTAGACGGTTTCCTCCAGCTTCCCTGGTGTCAAAAAGAAAGTGAGAAGGGAAGAGCCCTAAACAGGGGAGGAAGTTTTCTAGAGATAACCATCACTGCTACCTCAAAATAGTCCCTTCACCCTAGTGGTAAGAGTGATGACATTTGGACTGTCTAGAAAACATGCAAAATACGTGAGAAGCTACTTAATCTTTAAGAAATGAGCAACAATGGGAAAATAAATGTTTGGCATTCACACCTTGGAGAGCTCATCAAAGCCAGTGACTAACAGACTAACAGACCTGAGAAATGGGCTGCCCAATGATCTGTTGGTAATAACTTCCGTTTGGGGATATGTCAAATTTGGGGTGAGTGTGCAATCAGATCCATGAGTCTAAGCTAAAATAAAATGTTGGGGCTGAAGATCAGTATTTGGGAGTCAGCCTTATAAGAACAGTAATGGAATCTTTGTGAATGATTGAAAATAATCCAGATTTTAGACAACAAAGATAGGAAAGGTAAGAAGATGATGTGAAAACCTTCGAGATTACTAGAACATCAGAACTTGTCCGTGGTACCACTAGAAAAAGAATGAGAAAAATAAAGGGCAACATGGGCTGGTCCCTGTTTCCTGGTTTAGCTGTTAAAGGCTCAAATATGCCAGTTCTAACTAAGCATTGTAGCATAAAAATTAAAAGTACTAGGTTTTAGAATCAGGGAGGCCAGAATTAGAATTACAATTCCAAAAGGTACTACATGTATGACCCTGGGCAAGTAATTTAGTCTCTGAGTTTCAGTTTCTTCATCTATAGAATATGACAATAATATTTACAACAAATGGCTACTTATTAATTAGAGAATTAAATTAGCATATGAATGTATATATTTGTATATATAATAAATGCCTTATAAATAATAAATATTCAAAATATGATATATAAAAACATGACAATGATGATTATAAGAGAAAGATAGTTAAGAGCCTAACGAAAATCCAGATGCTCCCTTTCATAGTGTAGAGTTGTTGCTAGAAAGTGGATGCCCAGACAGGGACTATATTTCCTAAGCTCTCTTGCAATTGAGTGGCCATGTGACTGAGATTTGGCCAATAGAATGCGAGCAGAACTGATCTGCACCACTCTCAGGTTTTTCTTCTTTCAGCTCATGGAGTGTCAGTGTTGGAGGCCATGTGTTGGAGATATCAGAGCCAGTGATGTTCGGTCACAGAAATATAAGGTGGAGAAAGGTCACCCTGCTGGGCTGCTCAACCACCCACTTGTTACGTGAGCAAGAAGTAAATTTTGATTGTGTTAGAGCCATCACACACTTGGAGGTCTATTTGTTAGAGCAGTTGCAATTAGCAAATAACAAATAAGGTAGCAGTTAGCTTACTCTAATGGGTTTTATTTTTCAGTGATATGGCTCTTGAAAGTTGAGCATCTATCTAAGAGGCACTTATAGATAATAGTATTGTTCTAGTGTCTTCATTCTAGTCTCTTACTTCTGTACCCTGCAGGACATTAAATACTCAGAGATGAGTACTCTAACCTTTTGGAAGGGCATAGGAAGTTAATAGTGTTAGGGTTAGATAGCACAGTCTTTTGATAACACACCATATGAAAGCAAAGTCGTCTTGAAAGAGGGTGCAGGAGGTTAGAGTCTGCAGAAATGTAGCCAATAAGGAACTTCTGGTGGCATCATGCCAGCGGGACTTTTAAAAACGCAGGTGTTGAATATTCATTTTTAAGTTATTTGCATTGCTGCAATGTGAACTTCCTTTCCCCAAAAACTTAAATAAGTTTGATACGTGCGTGCAGACATGTGCACACATGCACGCATGCGTGCGCGCGCGCACACACACACACACACACACACAGTATATCTCTATATTATATATCCCTGAAAGTAACACAATTTTCTGTAAAGATATGGCTGAGAAATTTTGGGAAAGCTAAAATGTAACCTTGGTAATTTGGATACAGTCTCAAAGAGGCACTTACTGAAGTATCAGTCTAACTAAAAAGACAAAAAGTTAGTTAGTTAACTACATTATGCTCAGAAGACAAGGTAATGGTAAGCATGAAACCTGACTAAAGCAGGGGCTAGGGATGGAGAGAGAGAAGAGAAGAGAAGAGAAGAGAAGAGAAGAGAAGAGAAGAGAAGAGAAGAGAAGAGAAGAGAAGAGAAGAGAAAAAAGAAAAGAAAAAAGAAAAGAAAAGAAAGAAAAGAAAAGCCTCAGAATTTGTCAGTGTGTATCAGTGTTCAGGAAGAAAACCACTAGGCCTGGTAGACGAGACCGCTCCATCCACATGAGTGTCCTCCATTGGAGGCGGTGGATATTTCATTAGAGTGCTCCATAGTAAAAAATATCCCTTAAATCATTTATTTTAGCAGATTTTGTAATAACAAGAGGTTGTGAGCAACAGATATGCCCATCAATCACAGCATGCCCATACAATGAAAAAATCTCACATCTTCAAAGATGTCCAGGATACAGCATTAAGTGAAAAAGCAAGGCATCTAACAGTGTGCCTAGAGTACTACCAGATGTGAGTGGAGGAAATGTACATAAATCTGTTTCTGCACGTATATGACGTCTCTAGGAGGAAGTGGATAGATATTGGAGAACTAGGGCCGTAGGTGAGAGAATGATTCTGCTTTCACTGTCTCTTTTGTTAATTTGAATTTTTTAGCATATGCATGTTTATTAGTATTATCCAAAAATAATAGTAAATAAAAAGAACAACAGATAATCTGTAAAGCTTTTATTTTTGAGCAAGTTGGCTACACACACATACTCTCACACATGAGAACAATGAAGGGGTAAATTAAGTTGGATGTGCATTTTTAAATTTATTCCTTTCCCTCTGATTCTAGCTGTACCAGGGACTTTCTAAAATAATGATTGCCTCCTCATGTACATAAGTCTACAGGGAGAAACAAGCTGCTCAATAAATTGCCTTCTGGTTCACTGTGATTATGTTCTTATTCTAATCGATCATCTCTTCTTGGGAGTTTGATTATGATAATTATATTCCTCTGCTTAAGCAACATATTTAGATCTGAAATCCCAAACAGAAAAACAGATTCTGGCAGGGAATTTGCCCGGAAATTGTCAGGTGGTCCATCTGGAGCCCTCCTCTGTCTCCTGCGGTATGGCTAAGGCCCAGGCAGAAGAAGAGCAGGTTGCCCAAGAGGCCACCTGTGGACCTGCGCTGACCATCGCGCTCCACCCGTTCTTCCACTCACCATTCGTCTCACCTTTCATCTCACGGAATCCGGACCTTTTCTGGGAGGAAAGGGAAGAATACAAAATTTTCTTATTAGTCAATGGTGCTGTACCTCAGAGCTGAAATATTAGCAAAGGACCTGCTGTCAACCCAGACACACAAAACAACCGCAACAAAACCAAGCCTGGACTATTTAGGGACTGCCATTAAAAATGATTTCATCAGCGCCAGCTCTAGGGACGTGATTTACTAGAGGCAGTCAGCCTACCCAGGAGGTGGAAACTCGTTTTTCATAAATGATAGTGAGTAGATTTATTCCGACCTGTGACAATGAGTCACCGTATTTGAAGCTGTCTGACAAACAGCGTCAGCAACAGACAGATGACCTTGTCCATGGGACTTTTTCTTTCAGGAAAAATCAAGTGCATTTCCTCATAGTGGGTACTGAGGCTGGAAAATCTCAAATCAGATCATGAGAGAGGCGTCGGCCTATCAGCTGAGAGGACCAGACCATACGTCACCGGAATCCCTTTCTCCACAAAAGGCCTGTGCTTCCGTGTGCTTGGAAACATGTAGGAGGAAGAGCATTTAATTCGACTAAAATGAGCTGTGGTGAAAGAGAAGGTGTAAATTACTTTTGGAAAAAAAAAAAGTTAAATCTTTTGATTCCTGCTGTCACTAATAATACTGCAAATTAAGAATAGTCTGGAAGCTCAGCAACTGCTTCTTCCTCCCCTTCACTGTGAACGCCCCCCCCCGCCCCAACCCCAAGAATGAAAGGAGAATTCTGTTCAGAGGGGCACATGTGTCTGTGACGCGTTGGGCTACGGGCCAGGAAAGTGAAGGAGGAAGTCTTTGTGAACACCAACAGCAGGAGGAGCGACGGGGACATCGCACTCCAGAGACTACAAGGTCACCCCCTCCCCGCCCCGCCCCGCCCCTCCCCCACCCCGTCCGTCCCCGCCCTGATCCTGGACTGCACCGAACAGAGCTTGGAAGCTGCGTGGAGACAGCTTTCCAGAGGCGGTAGCTCTTCTCTGTTTCTTCTGCATTTCTGCTTCTTGCTTGAAAGTACCATTTTATCATCTAATGCTAAATTTTTCAAAAAAGGAAAAAAGAAACAAGTATTTTGGTATCAGAAATAAATAGGACTGGCTCTTTCTCTCTGAGCTAGAAGGAGAAATAAGAAAGTGGCAGAGATGAGAATCTGAATCAGAAGCCAGATGTCTCAGTTCCAAAGAAAAAGGTAAAGGCTAGGTTAGGTAGGTCAGCCCCAAGCAGAGCAGCCCAAACTCACTTTATTTCCAGTCTTTGTTTTTGTTTTTTGTTTTGTCCAAAAATTGCTACTTGCTGCTATAACCGTGTGTGTGTGTGTGTGTGTGTGTGTGTGTGTGTGTGTGTGTGCTTATATAAACAAGAAAAATCTCTGGAAAAATACACAAGAAACTTATAACTTTGTCTGCTTCCAGAAGGGAACTACTAATACCTTCTGAATGTTGAATGAGGTGTATACACCATAATTTAAGCTATACATCAATAAACAGAATGCTTCTCCAGTGGGAATGGGCGAACTGCAGTCCCTGTCTGAGAAGTAATGAGTATAATGTTACAGGTAACTTAACCTATCAACACATGAGACACTTATAGATGAGAGTCACATATGCAATACTCTCTCTCTCTCTCTCTCTCTCTCCTCTCCCCCCCCCCCGCCCCCAATACATGGCAGGGTAAAGAGGTTTTAGCTTTGAGACTCAAGAACATATAAATCTTTAATAATATTTCTATTTTAATAATCATAAAAGTAACACATAACAAATGTAGAAAATACTGAAAAGTATTACAAAAAATAAAATTATGTTTCCTACAATTGTAATTAACTTTTTCAGTACTTACCCTACCTAAAGGAAGAAGAGTTGAGATCATAAGACCAGTTTTTGGTCATATCCGACTAATTCTCAAAATAGAATTGGCCCAGAAAAAGATGATCCCTTAAAAAACTAATCCAAATTCAATAGGTTGATGTTCTGAATATTTTCTGTGTAAAGTCTTTCAACAAGTAAAGGAACATTTAATAAATTTAATTTTACTTTTTTTTCTCTCTTGAGGTAGTCAAATATCTGATTCTTGAATTACAGAAGATCCTCTGAGATCTCTTCATAAAATATACTAATTTTTCCTAATTTGAATAGACTAAGGTTTAGCTTTTACAGAAAAAAGGAAGTGGGCCACCGTCAACCATAGGCTTCTCCATGGCCCACTGATGATGGAGAATTTCCAACCTTGAATGAAGGCATCTACACCCCTTTGCTGCCTCTTTAATCTTCACCCAACACTCCTTCCAAAGAAATAAAGATTTGGTTTGTTTCCTGCATTATATTCTCCAAGTTATACTCCCTTTGGAGGGCTAAAGTCAAGTGAAGTGAAATAAATCCAAAGATGTCACAAATAGAAACATGAGAAGGTGTTATTTAGCACAGTTTAGAGGTACAGTCTCCCAATATGTCACAGAAAGTATTTACATTATGTGCACATTAGACTCATTTTCCTTTTGTCATGATGCAGTAGAGTACACCAATTAAAATCAGAGCTTTGGAGTGGGAACCAAAGTGGGATCCAGTTCCTGATGCTGCCAATTATTTAACTGGGACTTTGATTTAAAATTTTAATCTCTTAAGTCTCTATTTCCTCATCCATAAAATAAAGATAATACCTTCCTTATGGAGTTTTTGTGACGCTGAGTAAAAAGATGTTAAAAAATTAACCCAATGCATGCTTCATGATACCCACTGAGTCAACTTTAACTGTTTCTTGTCCACGTATCATGGCAACATGAATGCCAGTCTCTTGGGTGAGTAAACCTTGCTCATAGTTTCTGGGACCAAAATCTTAGAAGATTCTTTCTCTTGACTCTAGAGCCTTTGACTTTTTAGGAGTCTGAAAAGTAACAGCTAATTTATTGGGGTTCATCCAGTTTCATTCTTCCACCTCCTATGAGCAAACAATTCAACGACTGAATCTTATTATTTAGGATTTGACCTAGCTCACAGGTGAGCTGTCCCTAAGAGAACTCTAAACAATAAAAAGTTGGTTAATTTTTTTTTTTCTAAAACACTAGATGATCTGGGAAGTTTGACAAGGAGAAGGCAAGAATTTTTCAAAATCTCATTGGTCTCATGCAAAACACTTGCGAGTCCACTAATATCAACTGCCGGCTCCCCCACACAAGAAGAGAGCATCCCAGTTGCCCAAGGAGCAAGCAAGCGAGTTCAGAGGACTTGAGATTCCCAACCACTCTCTTCCAGATCGCTGTGCTGAGGTCTCAAGGTCACAGAATTTGGAATTTTTTTACATGAAAAACAAAGCACATTTCCTATATCCCACAGCACTAAGAAATTCAGCATATAAGGCATTTGTGTTCAAAATGAACACTTTCCCACCGATGTAAGGATTGAGCCATGCAGATTGGCTTAATTCCAACTCGCTTGATATGCTCCCTAAATTCCTCCACTGTGTTCCTAAAAGGAGTCTATGAGAATACATACTATACTCCCACGACATTTTCCCTTTCCCCACACTCCGCCCCTACCATTCCCACCCCACCCTTACAAAATTACAATAACTAAAAAAAAATTAATAAATAAGATGCCTTGTGTTTGTGTGAGGTCTTCCTCAAAGCAGGCTGTGTCCTATTTATTTTATGAGTAAAGAAATTAGAATGAAGTAACTTAGGCCATGAATACAAGGCATTATTGTATTGAATAAAACAAGGACTATAGAACCAAAAGTAAGTTCTACCTTCAAAATCTCAACATTCAAGAAAAGAACAATTTGAGGAAATAATAATAATAATTTTTAAAAAATGAACACAAAATCCCCAAACCAGGCTATCTAAGCCTAACAAAGGAAATGTCTCTTTAATCAAAATTCATATGAATCTTTAAGTTAAGAATCAGCCACCTGTAGGAAACCTGTTGAGAAGATAAAACAATTGGATAGAGAAAGGAGGACTACTGGGTGACTGAGGCAGTGACTATCAAGAGAGGTTCATGACCCACTGTAATATCCATTGGTAGGGTGTCCATACATCCCAGTTTGCCTGACGTGATCATGGATTATGCCCGAAGCTCCAGTTTAAGGAGTATTCGCACCTCTGTTCACTTTCAAAACTTGTTTGGATAAGTTATATATTCACTCTACCAATGGGAGACATGGTGTTAAATGTTTCATGAGGAATGATTATTTTTTTTGGAAGGGAAAAGCATAGATGAGTTGATATCCACAGAGGATGTTGTAGTGTTGGCATTGCACAGGGGAGACCTGAGGAGCATCACTACCCCACAGGGACGTCACGGCATGTTACAACCCTTTGTACTTGAACTCCTCGTGTATGTTGTACTTGTACCATTTTCACTATTTGTAACATTGTCTTATACAATAGCAATGTGTCTGTAATGCATATAGAATATTTATTCTACCAAGATGTAAAGTCTTTAGGGCAAACACGATGCTTTATTTTTCTCTTTGTATCCTCCATAGTGAAGAGAAGACACAGTGACAAGAAGTCGTTTGTATACAGAAAAGTATGCAATAAATTCTTATATCTCAAATTAGAATGTTGTAATGAGGTTGCTAGTTGCCCACCAAAATCCATTTCATCCTTGTTTCTGGGCACATCAGCTCATCATATTTCCCAGATTCCTTTGCAGTTATGAGTGCCCTGTGACTAAGTTCTCCCCCAACAGAATGTGAATGGAAATAATGCCTGTCACTTCTAGGCTTGAGCCTCTTTAAAAGAGTGGTTGTGCTTCCTCTGTATTCTTTTATCTCTTACTACCAGCGAATATTCCTTTATCTCTTACTACCAGTGAACCCACCCACCACCCAAGCTTCAACCATGTCCTTATGATACGACTTAGCTGACGGTAAAGAAAACCAGTGGGAGGAACCCGGGTCCTTGATAGCTTATGTGGGCAGAGTTGTCTGCCAAACTGGAATGTTCCTTTGGACTATGATATGGAAGAGAAATAAACTTATATCCTCTTTAACCACTGAACTGTAACTAAATCTCTATTATTATAGTTAGCCCTATATTTAAGAAAAATATAAATTCTATTAGGTCAGGGATCTTGTTTGACTTGTTTGAGCCTCACAGGAAATAAGCATTAACAACTGTTTGTAAATAAAACCACTGCCCAATGAATGAAATTGCCCCCTTGAAAGGTGCATGGAATACAATTTACTGATAAGCCTGAGGTCCTTCCTAGGTATCACTAGAAAACTGCTGTTCTAATATGGAAACTTTTCTATTTATACTATGAACTTAAAATTGTAACATATTGTGAGATTAAAGTAATATTATAATGTTGAATCTTGAAAGAGAAAATGACAATGTTTTAATCAGACATTTCTTCTCCAATACTATTAATGAAAAGCAGTCCCTGACCAAGTCGGCTTGGCATATATATCTTTAGAGAAGAGAATGATGAATAAACCTGGCACGGATTAATGAAAACATTGTATGATTATTCAATTCCTTTTGCTCTGCTTTTGATTTCACCAAGAGATCGTGTAATAATCTTTGATTTTCTTAGCAAATTTCCCTATGAGATAGAAGAAAAAAAAAGAAGCAGTTATTCACTAGTGCATATAAACCCAATTGTTATTGACATCTATGTATCAGTCAGGATAAGCTAGATTATGCTACAATAACAAAACTCCCCAGTCTATGTGCTATATAAAAATAAAATGTTATTTCTTGCTATTGTTTACATGCCCATCATGGGTTCATAGGTAGATTCTGCTCACGTATGAATCAAGGATCTAGAAAGATAGAGGACCTCCTACCTGAATGTTGCTAGTTTCTGTCAGAGGAAAAGGAGAGAACTGTGGAGGATCTTGAACCAACAATTAAATGCTCTAGCTAAAGTGACAAGTGTCCTGGTTTGCCAAAGATTGTCCTGGTTTAACACTGTAAGTTCCACATCCTGGGAAACCCATTAATCTCAGACAAACTGGAATAGCTAGTGAAAGCTCTAGCCCAGAAGTGACACGTACCATTTCTACTCACAATTCAATGTCTAGAACCAGCCACATGGCTTCACCCGACCACAAGTTGGGTTCAGGGAAGTATAATTTGTAAATATGACCAGAAATATTTGCCACACAACATTAGCATAAACCTTTATCATAAATTAGTATTCTGATTTATAAATCACTCTCCCATGAATTTTATCTCCTTCTTTTGACTGTAGGTGAACATGGCTATGTAAGTATATTCTAAATTTGACTCAATATATTAAATTCCTATTTCTATGCCGAGTTATGCAAGAGCCACAGAGACGAGTAAGCTAATAAGTCCTGCCCTCAAAAAATTTAAAATTAATTAATTAGGGAAATAAAGGTAAAGAGAAATCACACCCAACTGAGAAGACACCCAAAAAAGTCATCCAAGAGAAAGAGTATTACCCCCGTGACAATATTCATCACAGGCAATAGCATCTAAAAAAAATCAAAATCGTAACATCAAGCCCTCCAGGAAATCTTGCTTCATTAATCAAACCTTCCATTAAATCCTTCCACATTTAAGACTTTTAAAGCTGATTCTAAACACTGGGCTAGTTACTTAAATGTTATTTTTTTAGCCTTCATATTTTCCACACACTTGACAAACCAGAGAAAAATTTTATTATTTAATCAGTAAATATTTATAGAATGCTATGTTGTTCTACTAATGTTGTTTTCCCTATCACTTTTAGAAAGTCTTTTCTGCCTTATAAAAATCTTCAGTAACATCCCCTATAAGTGAAAGTTAGCATTGATGTGCAGAGATGTTTTGCGTTGTAATAACTATTTTTAATAAAGATGACTAGCCTTTACACAGCCCACCTTCAGTTAACAGGGGAGTTATCATGCATGTTATCACGTTTAATTAACTAGAGAGTCAGAAACAGATTCAAGAGAGATGTTTTAATGTTTCTCTCTGTAGGACCAGAAGTGAGATTGCAGTAATTCGGCAAGATGTTTTGCATTTCTACCACCCGATCATTTGCAGACCCTTTTCCCAGCCAGATTTTGGTAAAGCAATCCTGGAAACAGATATCAGAAGTGGATGAGGCTGACATTCCTTTCCGTGGTTTACTCCAGGATCCCAGGAGAATCTGTCACCCAGACAACTCGTACTTGAAATGTTGCCAGTTCTTCCGCAGCTTTCAGGCTGCACATGCCCGTGCAATGGGCATCTGTTTCACAAATTGGTGTGAAAAGGCCGCATGCAGCGTGGTGAAGGGATGTGCACCAGGGAGCACACTTGCTTGTAACTGCTCGTCTCGTGTCTTGCAGTATCGCTCTACTCCCGGATGGTCATTACGTGAGTCTCCCCTAGTTAGCTTCCCTCCAGAAACATGCCAATGACAATAAATGGGGCTTCCAAAGGTCACGGGTCTGCTAGAGAGTGTCTGCATATGCAAGTCTGATTATCCAAAAGCTTTGGAGGAAATCATTCCTTCACAAATGCTTATCAGCCTCTATTAGGGCAGACATCACGCTAAGCCTGAGGCGCCAAGGTAAGTCAGGCTTGGTGTCTGACGTCAAAGATCCTTCAGGTTTACAGGATAGACAGACAGACAAAGTCAGCACAACACTACAACATGGTAGGAGCTACAGTGGCCGCTAGTGCCCTTTCCAGAAGAGGAACAGCACTTCAGTTTCGAAGGTGGGTAGAATTGTAACAGAGAAAGAGGGCTTTTCTGGCAGAGCAAACAGCATGGAGGTAATTGCATGGCATGTTTGAAGAACCGCAAGAAGTTTAGAATGGTAGTAACATGAGGGAGGAAGAAACACCAAGATCTGAATAAGGACCTTTTCAGAATGTTATACCTGGCCTTGAAGATCCAACAGAAAACAAGACAAAGTTCAGGCTCTCACGGTTTTACCTTCTAATGGAGGGAGACAGGCAAGACACAGCAAATGAATGAAAAGTGTAAAAGAATTTCAGATAAATATAAAGCCTAGAGAAAACAAAACAGAATAATGTGATGGGGAGGGAGAGGAAACTTCTTTAGATAGGTGATCGGAGCCAGCCTTAAAGTGGGGAGCAGACATTTTGGCTGGGAACCAAATGCCAATGGGCCAGCCACGTCCAGTTCCAAGGAAAGAGATTCCAGGCAGAGTGTAAAGTAAATGCAAAGATGGTGAGGGGGATGCACTTAGCCATATCCACTAAGACAAGTGCTTAGAAATCCAAGTTTTTATTTGTAATCTTATTCATAATTGAGTGAAATTCTATTCAATTGGTGACCTTTCAGCATACTTAAAACATACATCAATAATCCCTGCCAGAGAGAAACATCATCCCTTACACCCATGTGGTTGTGAAATGTTTAAGAATTTTCTAAAGGAAGATGAATTTACTCCACTGCCTATTCAACCATCCAAGAAAGGAGGTGAGGGTTAATAATATATAATGCAAAGAAGATGAAAAAGGAAAATAATAGTTTCATATCCAGAGGAAAAGGAATCCTAAAAGTGGTCTGGCCCAACCCTTCCCTTTCACCCCCATTTCACAGATGGAAGAAAGAGGGATCAAAGTGGCAGAGCCTGAACGGGAGTGGCCAGATCTCATGGATTCCAGGTTTAATGTTCTTGTGAGGGTTTTTTTGTTTTGTTTTAAGAAAAACTCAAGAGTTCAACGATATTTTAAGAAAAACTGAAGAGCTTACTCAGCTGAACTGAGAAATGACATTTACTATCTCCATCCTTTTCACTCAAACAGAATTACAAATAAACAATAGTGGGACAATTGCATAAGAGTCCATCCAGGAACAATCTCAGAGTCTATCGGATACACTTGGACCTGTCTTTCCCCTGCCCAACCCTACCTGCAGGCACAGAAACAGCACCTTCTTTCCAGGGCCCTGAAGAGTGAAGTTTCACTGTATACTCTATTTCAGACTTGGAAAAAATCAAACTTAAAATAATTACTCTGCAATTGAACAGGGGACCTTAAAGTGGAAGTGTTTCTTCCTCTTGGGGGAGGATTCTCTCTATTTCTCTTCATCAGAGGATAGGAGCCATTAAAACCTATCTGCCTCCAAGAAGTTGAAAAGCCATTCCCAGCTTCTCTGTAAGGAAAATGAAGAAAATGTTTTGCCTTGAGAAACTTCTGGCATTTTCCTAATCCTTTTGGTTGTGATCCATGCAGCCTGAGAAAAGCCAGTGTCATACATACTATTTTGGTACATCTAATCCCAGTGCTGAAGAAAGTACAGTTGCACCAAGTCAAGGAGAGAGATTTAACTTCACATTGTGTTCAAATTGAGTTCCATTTAGTTTTGCCGTGGAAAGACAGTCTTGCCTCCTACACAGGCTTTGTGGGTGACTTCATAAATGCCCTGTAAGGTTCCTCCACGAGATTAAAGTCATTGAAAAGTTTTATGATTGAAAACACCCCTTTGCCTAGGATTTATTTAGATAGTCCTCTGACAAACTCTCATTAACTCCAATGGAATTGAACAAGGACATTTATTCATAAGTCACAAAACCAAGTTAATACGACCAAGCAGAGAAGAGCCATCTGGCAAATTGTAAAACACTTTCCTTGTGTTCGTTAAATCCTGTTTCCTTGTAAGTCACTTACCAGAAGACCTAGCATACACAGCTTAACCAATTCTAAAAGTCCCCTGAAAGCTGTCTCATTGGGTATCAAGGGCAGGGAAGTGGTTAAAGCCTTTTAGGTATAAAATCCGGACTTAAGAAGGAAGATTTAGATCTTTCAGTGTTAATATATTTAATTATGGCATTATGAAAGAGCTCCAGGCACCATCAGACTCAAAAGCTTCTAGAACTTCCAATAACTGATGTAACATACCAGCTTTTGGTAGGCTAAGTGCCTACCAAAAGAAAGATGATTTACTCCACTGAAGAAAGGGCAGGGATGGATAGGTATATTTGGGACCACAAGAGATTGAGAAGAAAGGGAAAGAGAATCTCTCTCTCTCAAACACACACACACACACACACACACACACACACACACACACACACACACACACACACACACACACTCTTCCTCCAGCAGACTTAAAGGTCAGAATCAGGCTCTAAGATGGTCATAGGTCAGCATGTCATCCCACAAGGGGAAAGAGGCATAAAATTTTTTTAAGGTATGAAAATTAAAAGGCCTCAGGCTCTCCTTCCAGCTGATAGTGAGTAGGGAGCAGAAACCATTAGACAAAATCCACAAAGAGGCTTTAACTAATAAAGTAGCAAACATACTCTACTTCAAAGCACAGTTTTACATCTCTCTAATTATTCTCTTTGGGCCCTGTGTCTATGAAATGCTAGAACACTTTAAGTGAGTCTTGGGTGAACATCTAATTGTTAGCAATCCCTATTTCTGATTTTAGTCTTTAATTCACGGCTTAATCAGTGAAAGCCACATTGACTCTTTGGGTTTGGAACAGCAAAGTTGAGCTTCACCCACACACCACACCCCAGCTGGCCATCCTTACATCCCCACCCCCTTCCTCTCCTCTGCTCATTCCATCCCAACCCGAGAAACACAGGTGTGGCCCCTCCCCAGCCTCAGCTGCTCCAACTGCTCAGCAGCTGACAGTGTGAGCTGGGGTGTTGACACCTGTTGTTACCTGGTGATTCCTACAAGAGATAGATAGATGCCAGAGGTAGGGACCTGCAAAAGCAGATAAAAATGTTTTAGCAAACTGAGGTGATGTCAGATGAAGAATTTACAGGACAGGAGTCTCTAGCCCGAGGTGAGTGAAGGGTTTTAGCAGTCTCCAGCTTCCATGTGTCTCCCACATGTACCTTACTGCTTGCACTGCCTGTCATGAATTCTCCTCACTCCCGGGTGAGTGGCGAGCCTGTGAATCTTTTTGTTCTGGGAAAACGATAGGAAAAGGTTCTGGTTATACCCCAAGTACCTATTGTCCCAGGATCTCAAGGGGGAAAAGTCTAGCTTAAAGTCCTGTATCAGGAATTACAAATATTTTTACTTCACTTTCTCCATCTTTTAAGTAAGGACAGTCAGAGCCGACCCCACATCTCCTGCCACTTACTGTTTCCACAACCTTAGTTTTACCATACTTTCGAGAAGAATTTATTTTTAAAGAAAGATCTTTATTAATATGATAAATTAAAGGAATCAGAAAGTTTAAAAATTGAACAGTATTGTTTTAGTAAAGTAACCAAGACCTGACATTTTTACGCTGGTCTCTCAAGACAGGTTGGTACCTACTGTACATCTTGAGAAGTTAATTTTCCAGCAACTATTCACATTTGTATAGTCAGTTTTCTACAGAAGTGAATAAGGGCTAGATATAGTCTGATGATCTTACCTTATTTTGAGGTTGAGTAGTATATATTTTTCCAGTTATTTCTTTTGGTTATATGCTCTAACTTATTTTCAACGCAAATAGATGCACCCCATTTGATCTCATCAATAATCTGAGGAGATAGAGACTAAACTGAAACTCATGTGTCCCGTCTTACAGGAGTGCTGAGGACTGAAGTTTTCTGTTTATTCAATGTTTACAGTTTCACTAGCCTCCCACAGAGAGCCTCGAGGCCACTTTCCTTCCAAGAAGGTCAAATTCCATCTCCATTCATTCCCGGGGGCTGATGAGTGACTTGAAGGCCAAAAGCTTTTTCCTCCTGTGCTCTCTCTCTCTTGATCCCCTGATCAGGAGGAAAGAGTAAATAGATAAGAGAAAGAAAACAGGGTCTCTCTAGTGGGTCTTCTGGTCCCAAATATACTTATCCATCCCTGCCCTTTCTTCACCTACCTCATCAGACCTAAATTATTAGTTGTCCGGGATCAGGTTTTAAGAGGTAGGACAGAACAACGACTGCCAGAATTGTGGGGAGCACGAGACCAGATAGTCCACCTAAGTGTTAGTCACGGTTTGAAATCAGAATGGTCGATCAACACATGGTGCTTCTTTCCTGGAATTTGAAGAAGAAAATTCAGATCACTAAGTGTTCCACATGCAGAGCACGTTACAGGTTCTGGAAAGCAATGCGTGTGTCGAGAGAAAAGGTGTAACACAGGAAGAGGAAGCACCAAGTCCTAGGGCCTGCTTGCTCAGTCTGCGGTCTACTTCCCACCTCTCCCGACTCGCCTTCCTCTCCTGCCAGATACCCGGGACCTGGAGGCCTGGCTTAAAAAAGGGACAAGTCAGGCAGTTTAATGCCAATGGGCGTTCCTGGTCCTGTGTCCCTCCCCATTTCCTGGAGGTCTAGCAGAAGATATATCCTGCACCGCCCAGCAATCTTC
The DNA here is from genome assembly GCA_003508835.1 of Eonycteris spelaea. Lineage (NCBI taxonomy): Eukaryota > Metazoa > Chordata > Mammalia > Chiroptera > Pteropodidae > Eonycteris > Eonycteris spelaea. Next base: position 5,166,446 of record PUFA01000043.1, on the reverse strand, counting down.
AATGCAAGGTCCTTGTCAGAGCAGCTACAAAGCAGTTGGGTGTATAGGTTGCTTGACTATTTTGTACCTGCATGCTAATAAACGTTTGTATGCTCGGCAGAATTTAGTAGAAAACTGGCTTTCACTGTCTCTGGGAACACCACTGTTGTCCCTTTTGAAAGAAAAGATGAAGGCCGAAGTGAACAAACAGAACCATTTGAGACCAATGGTTCTGTCATTCAACAAGTAGGAAAAAAAATCCTTTTTATTGACTGAACTATCTTTAATCTTCAGGATCTTCTATAAAGTGAATCCTTAGAAATCCTATTATGTCATTGTTTTTTTAAAGGTCAGGCTGAATATATAATCCACTTTAAGTCCTTACAGGAAATAAATGAGGTTCAGTTTGAAGTATGTACTTAGGATATCTCATGTAAAATTCAGTACCTGGCTCATACAATGAGGAGGAGGCAGGGAGATTGAAACCATCATGGGCACAAGTTTCTCAGTGTTCCTTTTCAAAAGGTCAGCTTTATTTTACCCTGGGGAGCCAGGGAGAGGCACCCCTCTCTTCCATGTGTTAAGACTCCAGGCTGCTGCTGTTTTAAGCAAGCAGATTGTCCAGATCATCAACAAACACTTATTTTTAGACTTGAAAGGATGAGAATTTCCTATCCTTCCACCATCCTTTGAAGGCAGTGGGGCCTTGTTTGTATTATCAACAAGGACATAAAGCAGAAAATCTTCCTTTTTTTTTTTTTCTATCCACATTGATGGTTGACTGAAAGCATTTCCGAATTGGACCCCGAAAAAGAAAACATCGTGAGCAGGAAAATCACCTCAATGGAAAAGAACAGTGAGTTAGCCTTTAACATATTCATCTTAGTCTTTAAAACACATGAACTCGCTGCAAGAGACTGCTATGAACATTTCCCCTGAACACGTTTGTAGTGGTGAGACCAACGAGATCATGGCTTAGAGCATAGGTTTCAAAGCTGGAGGGAGGTGTTAGAGACTGTCTAATCCAGCATTCTCACTGTACAGGCGGGTAAAAAGGCTTACCTGAGGTCCCATTAATTGTTAGATGAGAACCAGAAGAATGCAGGAGTTTGGAATTCTAAGTGTCCTTTTCCCCAAAACCACTTACTAGAAAATAAAGTACCTGTGATTTCCAGGCCAGTTGATGGATTTGGGGCACCAGCAGATAAAATCTCTAGATCCTAATATAACAATTCTTTTAGAAGAGTCACACTAGGGTCAGAGTGTCCAGGAAACCTCCTTTTCTCCATACTTCTCTTGGATTGTTTTAGTTCCTGCCTAGAAAGACTTGAAGGATTTAAGACTTGTCGTTTAAAGAAATATATTTATCCCTGCATTGGAACAAACACACTGAAATGAGGCTACATTTTTCATCCCTTGGAAAATCAACTTCTCATCCACAGCCAAGTATCTGGTTTCTTGAAGAGGTGAACAGTCAGAACTCCTGACTAGGGTGAATGAAAAGCTATCCATCACCTGACATTGTTTGATGCTTTTATGAAGATCTGAAAACATCAGCCTGAAGCAGTAATGGAAAGAGAGAAAGGCAATGTATCCTGGACTTGGTGAGGTTCCCAGGGCTCTCCAGGTGAATTTTCTGATCCTAAATGGGAGGAATCCTGTGCTGTATATAAGAATAAAAGAGAGAAGGTATGGAGCTTGGGGACTAGAGAGAGAGAACCCAGTTTGTCCTAAGTTTTTCCTGGAAACTATAATCTCCGTATCTCCAGAACACTCCCCTAGATCTTTCTCCCTGTTTGACACTGTCCCTTTGTCCCTGTACCCTGGAAGGTGTGTCTTTCCAGGAAGCAAGGATGATCTGGAAGCTAGGATGGTCCAAAAGCAAGATGACCTAGTGATTTCAACACTTGACAGCCTGTTTACTACTTCGAATTAATCCAAAATGTATATTCTGAGCACCTCTTCTGTGCTAGGCTCTGTGCTTAGCAATGAGGCTCTGGTGTGAAGTAACACTGACATTGTACCTAACATTCTGTCTTCCCCCAAAGGTTGCTGGGCAGGCCTGGTACTTACCTCTCAGCTCTTGAACTAGGCTTGGAGAACTCTGCCTCTTCCTCTGCCTTTCATCCATTCAGCAAAGACTTACTGATTCATCTCCTATGTTCAAAACACCATGAGGGGATGTAGATGAATCAGATAAGCATCCTGTCCTCATTGTCGGGGAGGGAAGATGCTCACATAAAAATAGAATGGCCATTTGGGTTGTTTCCAGTTTGGGGCTATTATGAGAAAAGCTGCTATGGATATACTTTTACAGTTCATTTTGTGGACATATGTTTTCATTAATTTTGGGTAAATATGTTATCCAAAGGTCCAGTATGTGGTCTATTCACCTAATAGAGTATTACTCAGAAATGAAAAGGAATGAACTACTGATAATGGCAGCATCATGGAAAAATCTCAAAAATATGATGATGAGTAAAAAAAGCCAGGCACCAAAAAGTTCATTCTGTAAGATTCTATTTATACAAAGTTCTAGAACAGGCAAAACTAGTCTATGGTGAGAGAAATCAGGACAGTGATTGCCTCTGGCAGGGGGGATAGACTAGAAAAAAATACATGAGAGAAAATTTTATTTCTTGTCTGGGAAGATGGTTACAGATGTACACAGTTGTCAAAACCTACCCACACCATACAGTCAAAATCTGTGCACTTTATTATATGTAAATTATACCTCAATAAATATTTAATTGAAACAAATCTGCACAGGGTTCATTTGCATCCAGAACAAACGTGGCATAAAGTTAAAATTTAACGGTTAAGTAGTGGTTACATCTGTTTGTATTTATTGTATTATTTGTCTATTTTTCTGCATGCTTAAAAAATTCACAATAAAAATATTTCAAAAGTTAAAAAGCAAGACATAGATGTAGAATAATCAAACTCCAGGTTAGAAGGGATCTGAGATTTCATTGAACCCAACTTCCCATCTCGAATTTGGATCCCCTTAAAGCATTCCTATTAGATGATCTCCCCCAAATTCGACTTGAACACACTGAAGGAGAGTGCTTACTACGTCCCGGGGCAGCATATTCCAAAACTAAAATGATGAGGGCAGTAGCCAGGCAGGTACCACGAAAGTTTGGAGGGAAAAAGAGGACCCCTAGATAGCCCCCGCTCCTTAGAGCAGGCCGGTTTGAGAATGACCATTCATGCAACACGGACTAGGAGGCACCGCGAGCAAAGGCCAACCATGGCAGCCAGCAGGTGTGTCGGACCACAAGCTCTGGTTCTTTCCTCTCTGCTTTACACTCTCCTTGTCTCTGAGCACTGACCCAGCTAGCTCCAGGGCTCTTGAATGAGCTCCTCTGGGCGAGCAAGGAGGGAGACAGCCAACCTGCAGCCTGGCTTAGTAAGGAGTCAGAGCTGGGGGGCCAGGCTGCATGCTGGGCAAATGCTGAGCGGACATTTCTCCTCTCCACACAGGACTCAAGCAAGGTAAAGGGAATGTTCTGGAAACTGTGGTTCCAAATATGAAGGAATTTTTTTCATGCCAATATTGACCGGCCAGCGGGTAGGGGCCGGTCAGCTTTTCTGCGACTTTACAGTGCGGCCTGGCTCTGCCAGCAGAACCCTCCTCTGTCCGGGGCTTTGCCATCGCCAGGAAAAGCAGGGCTCTGACGATCCTTGAGCCTGACTGGTTCTATGCAACCTCTCCCTGAGCAGGATCAGGTCCAGGGATGAGCTATAGGTTAGCTTTTCTATCACTAGGGGTCTGAGTGAACAGCAACAGAAAACAACCCTGGATAATTTAGGCAAGAAAATGAACATATTAGATAGATACGGGTAGTTCCCAGAATGAGAGAGACTTGAATAATCAAACTTGAAAAGTCTAGGAACCAGGGCCATCTGGGAGCTGAGTGGCAGAATCACACTGACAGGCCCATTGGGACAAGTCTGTGCCAGCCGGTCTCATGTCCGCTCAAGAGGGTCTGGCAGGCCTGCCTGGTGGTTGTGTCCATCGCAAGCAAGCAGCTTGATTGACAGTCCCACCAAGGCTGAGGGAAAGTGTATTTTCCCGAAGGAAAATCATGGTGCTGTGGCCAAAAGAAGGAACACTGGGCAAATGAAAGGCCTGGCATAGGCCCACTGCCCCAGTGCTTGGTTTGGGTCCTCATCTGCCATCGGGCATCTTCCAAGTAACCTGACATCACGGAGCAACAGGGCATGCTGTGCCTGAACGCACCACTATCCCGCAGCTTGGACCTCAAACAGTAAGCAGAGGAAGTAGATAATGTAGATTCCAGAATGCACTTTTCTCCAAATCTACCAGCCAAATTATACTCACAAATGTGAGTTACCTGGAACCCGCAGTCTGAAGCAACCTAAACTCAAGTCTGAACCAACCTAAACTCAAATCAAGTGGGAGTTTTCCCTGAGCACTCGCTAACTGATCTTTCTGAGTCGCCTCTGTCTTCATCTGGCCAAGTAGGCCTCAAGTCTTCCCTTGCAAGCCCTCCTCCAAACCGGGCTCTTGGAACGTCTTCTGTGCCTTCTGGAGGCCGTGAAGGGAGCTTAGGCGGTAGAGGAGGCCTGAATCTGATCTTAGCCTTGTCCTGTAATCTGTGCTGACTCCCAAGGTGACCAGGACCAGGAGGCAGGACAGGCTGGGGGAGGAGGCAGGGATGGGGGCCACGGGACACAGGATGAGGGAATGTCCAGTGGGGCAGCACCAGTGTAAGGCTGGAATTCTTAAAAACCTGATCAACGTCACTCATTCCTCCGGGAGAGTGTGACCTCCTGAGGAACAGGGGTGCTGGTTTGTTTTGTGTACAGCTATGCCTCCACCACCTGGAGCAGCACCTGAGCCCTTTGTGAATCCCAAAGTATTTGTAACACGAATGGGTAACATCGCTCTGCCTTTTTTTCCAAACTAGGTTGGGATCATCTTTCCCAGCAGTTGGACCTGCCTGTGGAGAGGGGCTAGATAGGTACTCCTGCCACTCAGTCCTGGCTGTTGGAGGCAGACAAGTGGCCGGGCCAGGCAGCCAGCCAACTGCTCTGCAGAGCTCAGGGCTGGGGTGAGCCAGGAGCTCCACCTTCAGCAACGAGCTGAAGAGGCCATGACGCAGGCCTGGAGGCCCCTCTGGGCAGTTGCTTGCAACAGAAACACAGACACGCAGAGCCCCGAGCTACAGAGGGCCGGAAGGCGAGCGGGCTGGTTATATAAGAGACAGAAGAAGGGGAATCAAAGGCCTGTGCACAGTGTGCTCCCCCACACTGCACTATTCTTGGGCTTCTTTTCTTCCTTTAACTCCAGAGGATGTGATGAAAAGGAGAGAAATAAACCTGTCTCTGAAAGAAGCGTCCTTCACTGAGCTTGGGAGGCAAACTCTCATCTTGGCTTAAGCTCTGTAGGGGCTGAGAGGAAGCCCCACTCCTCACCGCCAGGCTGATGCCCCCTCAGCAGTTTGCTCTCCTCTGCAGGGGTGGCTTTCATCTCAGCCTCCAGCTGCTGCCCTGTTTGCTGAGCCCATGGTTGGTTATCACTCCTCTTCCCCACTCCCCACCTGGTGTTTGGGTTTGGTGATTGTGGTCCTTAGCTGCAGCCCCTCTGGGTTCTGCTTCTGCTTCTCCTCATGGTTTTCATGGTCAAGAAGGACCTCGCCTTGACAATCAACAGTCCAGGGATGCTGAGAGCTGCCTGTCAGAGCTGTTCCCCAACAACCTATCAAAGCGCACTTCCTGCTTTGCCCTGCATAGCTCCTTAAGGCCAGTTGAGAGGGCTCGCTGCACTCCAAACTTGCGTCTGAGCCCCCTTACGTGCTATCTCCATCCCCCTCCACCTGTACATACCAGGAAGCCGTAAGGAGGAAGGTCAGGATCAGGACTCTGGAGTCAGATGCCTGAGTCACAGTCCTGGCTCTGCTTCTTGCAAGTTCCTGCCAAGGACCCTTGAGAAGTTCCCTTAGCTCTGCGTCCCTCACTGTCCTCCTCTGTACATTGGGTATAATAGCAGGCGCCACCTCATAGGCCTGTTGTGAGTATCAATTGGTTAACTAGCACCTAAAACAGCTCCGGGCACGTAGCAAATGCTCAATAAGTATTTTTAACTATTACCGCACCTGTCTTAATCATGCCTACTCTTCGAGCCTAACTGGAAGTCTCATCAGGGTCTTTCTCTTCTCCAAACTCCCAGAGTGTGTCTCATCTGAAGCACGCACGATAATGCTTTATATGACACATTGTTGATAGCTTTTGTGACTCAGTATTGTTCTGGTTACTCTGCTAGGTCATCTTTGCCTCTCAGGGAGTCCGTGAGTGCCCAGCTCAGTGTATGGCCTCTCTCGTGGTCTCCAGCTTCACTGAACACCAGGAACCAGGACATTGTGTGTGGGGCCACTGATTTCTTACAAACTGATTACAAAACTCTTAGGCTTTTCATATTTAAGTTCAAACAAGCAAGGAATATTTTCATGAGTCTATTATGTATTAAGTACCATGGAGACAAAAAGATTAATCAACTCATCTGCTCAGTCTGAGGCAGAAACCTTTGAGTCATTCGTTCCTGCCTCTCCCCAGAGTCCCCACCTCAAGTCTCACTTGGTCCTGTGGCTTTTACCATCCTTCCCCTCCTGACTTCCTCACGGCATTGCCCTAACCTGGGCCCCTCTGCTTCTTGCTGAGGTGCTGCAGAAACTGCTGGCAGGCCTCGCAGTTCCTGTCTTACTCCTATAATCCCCAGAAATGGCTATAAAAAATACGAACCAGATCCTGTCACTCCAAGAGTTAAAAAACTGTCCGTGTTTCCTATTGCCTATGGAATTAAAGTTCACATTCCCACAAGGCCATGATCTGTGTGGTCTACGACCTTAAGGAACTCTTCCACGTCCTGGCTGCACGCATTCCAGGCATCTCATGCTCAAACTTTGACAACATTCTTCTTTCTGCGAGAACCACCTTCTTCTCCGCTCTGCTTGGCGACCACCACCTCTCCTTCAAGACCAGATCAGATGCCACTGCTCTGAACGTCCCTAAAGTTTGTATCTGCCTCTTTCTGCTCCCATAGGACATTTTGCAATCCATTGTTAGAATACCTGTCACTGTTTGTAGGTGAATTTCACTGTTTGTAGGCATCTGCTGGATGCCGCCTCCCAAGGGAGGCATGGCTCCAGGATTGGTCATTTGGCTCCCATTCCTAGCATGTATTAAATGGTGAAGAAATATGAGGCTGACCTAATGCAAATAGCACTCCAAAGAGACTTAGCTCCTATTTTTCTCTTGTCCTTTTCACCATTACTGATTGGAAGAGGGGTTTATACTCACTGCCTCCAATTTTGCTCACCCCATTCTCTCTTGAATTCGCCCCAACCAACCGCTTGCCTGCACTGCTTCTCATTACGGGCACCAGTATCCCCATGTTGTTAAACCCCGTGGTCGGATCTCTGTTGTCCTCTTCACAGGTGACTGCTCGTCTTCCTGGATTGTTTCTTCCCCTGGTTTCCAGGACACACAGTCTCCTGGTGCTCCTCCCAACTCATTGATGGCTCCTTCTCAGACTTTTTTGCTAGTTCTTCCTCATGTCCCTGGTCTCTTAGTGCTGAAGACTCTTAGAGCTTGATCCTAGGACCTCTTCTCTTTTCTGTCTACTTTCTATCTCACGTTCTGGGTTACCTCATCCAGAGTCATGGCTTTAAATACCATCTCTATGTTGATTTCGCCCCAATGTAAGACTCCTGCCTATCCTTCTCTCTTGAATGTAAGGCTGTATATCTGATCGTATATTCTATCTGTCAAACAGAAAGTCGTTAAACTGAAATCCCAACATACCCACTGCCAACCGTCTCCTTCTGTAGTCGTCCCATCTTGGTGAATTGCAACTCCAGCCTTCTGACTGCTCAGCCTAAACATCTTGAGTCAACGTCGAGCTCTTTCTTTCTTGCACATCCCACCTCCAGCCCATCACTAAATTCTGCTGCTCTACTTCGATGTCTATGCAGAATCCATCCACTTCTCACCACCCTGGTCTGTCTCACCTGGACTGTTTCAATGGGTTCTTAACTGATCTCCTCACTTTGGCTTCTGTTCCTGTCAGTCTATTCTCAACACCATAACTTGATTGATCCCATGAAAACCTAAGACAGACTATGCCACTCCTCTGTACAAAGCTCTTCAATGGCTCTGATCTTGTTTCCAATGACCCGCACGCTCCAGTGTTCTGGCCCGATTACCTTCCTGGCACCATCTTCTACTGCTCTCTTCCTCCCTCCTTGACTCAGCCGCAGCCACGCTGGCCTCCTTGCTGTTCCTCAAATAGGCCAGACACACTCCTGCCTCAGGCTTACTACACTTACTATATTCCTTCAGCCTGGAATGCTTCCCGTTGGATGCATGGCTCACTCCTCCACCACCTTCAAGTCTTTTGATGGGTCACTTTCCCAATGAGGTCTTCCCTCAACATCTGCTATAATATTTGTAATTTATTTTAAAATACTTCAGTATAGTTAGTACGTGGTAACTCATTTAAGTTTTAATCCCAGAGATGGTCAGTTGGCGTGCAATCAGGAATGTATAGTTCAAGGCTGCTTTGCTGGCGTTCTACCAGGAAAGACCACAATCTGAGACTGCTGCTCCCAGAGTCTCTGTTATCCACATGGTAAGCAACGAGCAGCACTTTCACAATAAATTTAAAAATAAATCTTTATTGGTGAAACCAGAAACACTTTAAGTAGCACAATGGCTTTCTTAAGTAGCACAATGGCTTTCTTAGGTAAAATTAAAATGAATTTTGTGGATAGGCTCCAATAGTTGGCTGCAATAATTTAGGGACTTAAGGACAGTCCCTATTCTTAGGTAAAGTGGGGGTAAGAATCACTGAAAGTGAAAGGGACAGATAGAATATGGAAAAGAAGTTTTGTCCGGAAGGCTCATAACTTATGCTCATGAGGAGGGACTTGTTTCCTGACTCTTTTCCATATCCAGATGTTGATTTGGAAGGATTTGGAAGGATTCCAACTAGGAGGCACGGGACCTTAGAAATGTGGACAGGCCCATGGGAATTCAGAACAGGTTGAACAATGTGGGGCCTACTTTGGTAACGATTATTAGGTTAATAAATAAGCAGAGTCTGGATTGAGATGTGATTATTCCCTGATAGTGACATTATGAGGGAGTGACTAACACTCATCTACCTCAAACTTAGTGGCTTCCGTTATTTACCCAAAAGAACCTAAGAATTAAGCATATCCAACCAGGCATAGGTCAAGTTTTCAAGTTTCTTACTTGGAATTTTTACCAGCCTCCCACACTCCATATCTTTTTCCCTGTTATTTTTCTCCATGATCTATCAACATCTGACATACTCCATATGTTACTCTTGTGTGTTTATTGCTTGACTCTACCCAGAGATGATATAAGCTCCATGAGATCAGAGATGTTTATCTTTACTTGTCTTTTTTGTTCATGACCATAACCCAGTGTAAATAACAGTGTCTGGTATAATAACAATACCTGAATATTTGTGAAATGAATAACTATAAGAAGATAAGGGAGTGCTTTAAGAGAACAGACAAAATGCTAATGGAGTTTGAAAAAAAAAAAGGATTACTTTTGGATGGAAAATCAAGAAAACATAGAATTTGGTCATGCCGTGGAACAAAGACAACTAGTATAGTCTAAATGCACAGATGTGAATTTACTGCTTGCCATGCAAGGAGAGTCATGTCCTTTAAGAAAGGTAAGTGAGTCTCCGTGAACCGAAAGTGAAAGGGACAGAGATAATGTGGAAAAGAAATTTTGTCTAAATTTCCAGCTGATTCAAAAGTGAAGTTTGAAGTCTCCCTTGAGATGGGTTATTGTTCTGGTTTTGCATCACTTGGGCATGGGGCAAGTCTCAAGCAGATCCAAGATGGGTTGCACAAGCCCCTGCTGGGGGTGGGCTGGGGATCACACAGAGGACATGTTCACATGTGCATGCTCGATGCTTGGCGAGATCTTCTTAGACTGTCTCAAGAGAGCCAGGAAAAGGGCATTTGGAGCAGAGAGGACAGCGTGAGCCAAAACCCTCAGGAAAGAAAACACAGGGCACGTCCAGCAAACACAGGGCAAAGGGTGATTCCTGATGAAGGGCCGGAGATGTCGGGGGAAGAAGTAAAGGCTCCACTGTAGACACCTTGAACATGGCCAGCGATAGACCATCAGAAAACATTTATCATCAAGAAATAGGCTTAGAGATGTGTTAAAGAAGGTCAATCCAGCAGCAGTGTGTAGGATTCACTGCAGCAGGAAGGAGACTAGTGTATGAACCCAGGTGAGAAGTAGTAAAAGCCGAAAGCCAGGGTAGTGGTCAAAGGAAAGGATGGGAGAAGTCACGGACGGCTCTAGAGAAACCACAGTTGGCCTAAAGCCCACTCCTGTGTATACTTTCCATGTTGACACTCTCCCAGATCCTAAGGTTTGGGGGCTTGGCCAGGAGGGATGCTCCACTTCACAGTGGCACACTGGCAGCCTAGAGGGATTAACCCGAGTGGTTTAGCTGGCCTCTGAGTGGTGGTGGAAGGAAGGGCGAGAAGTACAAATTCCAGGGGTCAGTGGACAGTGCGACTGCTCCAACCCCAGCAGGCACTGACATGCACAGGGGGGTCATTCTGGGAGTGCAGGGCTTTTTGGTCCAACCAAGTGGAGCAGCCCCCCACCTAGGAGTTGGGGTTCAATGAGCAGCATCTAGCCCTACCTCCACCAGATGTAGCCAAGGGAAATAAGACTCAGACAGCAAGAGCCCAGGCCCAAGAGAGATTTAGAGCAGAAATCAGGAAATCATGGTGAAAGGCCAGGCCTGGGCCCTGGGCAGAACCAGGGTGAGGCTGTCAAAGAGCTGTCCGCTGGTGGGAAAAGGGCTTCGAACACACAGGCAGTCTTGGTGGAGACATGGTGGGTACGAGACATCGGTGTCTTAATGGATACACTGGAGGAGCTGGGAAGCCCCCTTCCTTCTTCAACTTTCCTTCCCCACGCCTCAGCAAAGCTTCAGGAAGAAGGCACTGCTGTGAATGGCCAGTGCTTATTCAACCTTTGTCGTTTTCTGTGCATTGGAAAGAAAGGGGTGCTTTGAGGATACAATACGCAAATAACTAACACAGCTGGCCCTGCCAAACACAACAGACTTGCTTCTCGGTCACCTTTGCCCTTTTTTCACCTTCTGGAGAAGATGGGAACTAGCAATAAAAGGGCAGGAGAAGGCAACAGGGAGATAGAAGAGAACACGGCTGTCAGGAGACAAATTTGCCCCCAGGCAAAGCCCTTCACATGGCTGACTTCGTCACTGTTCATTCCTCTGCCAGAGGGCACTGCCCACCAGAGCCCTGACCTCAGTGGATGGCGGGTGTGGGAGAGATGTGGGGGTGGCCCTTGGAAGGTGCTGATTCCTGCAACACTCCTCTGATTGGGAAACTCCTTCCCTGTCTTCAGGGACGTCCTCCACACGTTGCCATCTAGAGCAAGGAGAGCCAAGCTCTCCCAACAAATCTGGCATCCTCCTCATCCCTTTCGCCCCCTTTGCTTTCTGCAACTGCTCTTAGCAACTGCTCCTGACCCTGCTGAGAAGGTGTAGGTCACCTCCCCTCGTCTGGGAAACTGCTAATCGCTGGAAGGTGACAACTAGTGCAAGTGGCTTTTTGCCTTGGCTCCAACCCAAGACCTGAGCATTCAGATTTCAGTCCAAGGCCACTCTGGCATCTCTACCAGGGACCTCTGCCCCTCTTCCTGCTTGTTTTGGGGCAAACGCTCTTGGAGTGAGGCTTCCTAGCCCTTCCCAACCCAGCAGGGGAAAAAGCTGCCGTAGGGAGGGTCCAGGAGCACAAAGTAGGTTCAGCTGTGCGTGTGAGAACCAGGAAGCATCAAGGATCCCAGGAGACTGAGACCCTTCCCTAGAGAGTCTGAGACGCCACGAGGTGGGCATAAACGATCGACCCAGCAAGCAATTGCTCACCTGATCAGAAAAAAAAAGGCATCTGTCTGATCTCTGGATAGGAATATGCTTGGGGACCTTGGAGAATCAAATGAGTCAAGAGGCAGGATAGAGGAACTGAGTATTGAGCCAGATACCGTGCCAGGCTCATCTCACTGGGTCCTCGGGTTTACCTTGAGGTATGTGCATTTTTGTCCCTGTTTCACAACAGAATAAACTGGAGCTCAGAGATATTAAGTGACTCACCTAAGGTCACATGGTGGAAAAACTAAGCTGGGGTCTAAATCTAGCTTTGTTTGATTCCACAATTTAAGGTATCTCCACTACACAGAATGATCTCCTGGGAAAGGCTGTCAGAAAGAACAACGTTGAGGGGTTCAGGCCTCTTTCCAGGAAAATTAACAACAGTTCTGCCATGTCACCACAATCTGAATGTTAAAGTCCTAACTTCTAGTACCTCAGAATGTAATGTCTTAGGAGAGAAGGTCTTTAAAGAGGTCATTAAGTTAAAATGAAGTCCTTGGGGTGGGGGCCCTAATCTGTGCCCTCATAGGAAAAGAAAATTAGGACATAGACATACTGAGAAAAAGCCACATGAAGACAAAGAGAAAAAGCAACCATCTATGAACCAAGCAGAGAGGCCTCAGAAGGAACCACCCCCTACCAGCACCTTGGTCTCAGACTTCTGGCCTCTAGAACTGTGAGAAAATAAATTTCTGTTGTTTAAGCCACCCAGTCTGTGGTCCTTCATTGTAGCAGATCCAGTAGACTAGGTCCCATTCGATGAGTGTTCATTGTTTTGTGCAGGGTGTTCCAGATTGAGTTGCCTTCAGAATGAGTCCTATCCAGGAGGATGACAGGGAGGCTGAGGGGTGCAGGAGGAAGTCAGATGGACAGACGTCAACTCTCCCTGACTGCAGGCACAGCTGACTTTCCGGCACTGATTGGGTGGGATGCCAGGCACTTCTTCCTATGGCCTAATTTGAGCAACTGCTTTTCTCCTCTGTAATGATCTCAGAAAAATAAGATGCTTCACTCCTGGGCGCTCTCTGGTCCTCCCCGTTCCTACTTGTCAATCAGCACGCAGTGACTGCTGCAGACCTTCCAAAGTGAAGATGCATCGACAGGTGAGAAAACTCAGACTGGAGTAAAAGAAAATCAGGCTCTCAATGGGTCGAGCATTTAATTTGAATGTATCTGTCATGAGGGAACATGACCTCATTCATACCAAGAGGTGAGAGAAGAAAAGCCCCTTTGAATTATAAGGGGTGAGGGAAGAACAAGGGGAATTTACAAAAATGAGCCCAGGTATAGAGGGGGACATTGGAAATGGGTGTTTTAAGAAGAAAAATAAATTTTATACACACATGTACATGTGTATGTATGTATATGTGTGCATGCACACATGCATGTGTGAGATGTGTACATGTGCATATGTACACACAGAGACACACACACACTTCACCTCTGCAGCACAAGGCCTTGGGGAATTTCCTACAGGGAAAGGGCCTTTGCCAGAGCTGCAAACCTACAGGGAAGGTTTCAGCCCATCGCCAATATTTGTCTTGATTCTTCAGTCAGTTGGCGATAGGGCATAAAATGGAGCCTTCATAAATAAGACCCCCCCAAAATCTATATTTTTAGCATTTTGCAGTTTGGTATTCTTTAAACTTGATAACTTCCAAGTGGGAATCCTGATCATTTTTAGAAACTAATTCTGTGTTTTTCCCAACATGAAGACTGTGAAGAAGATATGGCTAAGGCACACAGTCTAATCTGTCTTTCTCCTTATACCAACAACAAATACCCCAGATGAAGTCTGCTCTAGAATTGCATCTACTGACATATGTGCAAAAATATTTAACAGCATGCTTTCTTTATTTTTATTCACATGTATAAAAGAGGAGGAAAAATCTCTGCGTGACCTAATATTCTAGAAGAGAATACGTTCTGACCACACTTCACTACGAGCATGAAAAATATCCCTTCTGAAAGGGAAAAATATATATATATATATGTGGTGTTTATGCCTCAGGCCAGGAAGTATACCCTTTAGCTTGGGTTCTGCTCTGAACAGCTATCTACACATATCAGCGCATTTCAGTGTGACTGCTTTTGTGCACCTCGTTGAGCGGAAGCAGTTAGTTTGCTCATAAGTTCCTGCAAAGAACAGGAGAGGATTAGACCTGCCTGTTCTGGGCAGGGTTGGAAAGTACCTGGATATCCTGGGCAGTCTTGGGGCTCAGGGAGCCTAAGGGCAGCTGGCTAGGGTAGACTAGGCAGAGGATGAGGGCCTGGATGGATGCTCCAGAGAACTGAGCTGCAAACATCAAAACCAAATAAAAGGAGCAGGAAATGATGGCCAGAGAAGCCAGCAACAGGGATGGTGTGGCGGAGCAGGTAAACCCTACAGAGCTTTTGTCAGAATGTGAGGAATACGAATGAATCAGAGAGGCTGTTGGGGGTGTGGGGCCGGGAGGTGACAGAGCTCATGACATATTTTTTTCTGAGCACAGTCATAATAATTGATAAGTTAACAGACCTCTGTTCCAAGTGTTCTATGCATGGCTCTGGCCTGAGGATTGTAGTTTTGTCAAAATCCTAGAACAGATCTTACAGGCTTGCTAGGCAGATAATACAGACAAGAGTTATAATGCAAATTTGTTGCAGTCTCTAAGATTACTTAATATTGCTATAGAAAATGAGGGAAACTAAGTACAGAAGCAAGAAGCTTGCTATAGACTGAGTGTTTGTGTCCCCTCGAAATATCTATGTTGGAACCCTAACCCTCAATGTGGTGGTATTAGGAGGTGGGGCCTTTCCATGAGGGTGGAGCCCTTATTAATGGGATTAGTGTTCCTATGAAAAAAGACAGGAGAGACTTGCTTTCTCTGTCTCTTCTCTGTACCATGTGATGATGATGTAATGAAAGACAGCCATCTGCAAGCCAGGAAGCCAGCCCTCACTAGATGCCAGACCTGCCAGCACCTTGATCTTACAAAGAATTTCCAGCCTCCAGAACTATAAGAAATACATATCTGTTGCTTAAGCCTTATAACCTATGGTATTTTATTATAACAGCCTGAACGGACTAAGACAAAATAGTTTGCCCAGTAGTAGAGTTTGAGGTTACCATTGCATCGAGAAAAATTTTCATATAATGCTGGTAAAAAGACAGGTTACTGTACAGAAAACAGTAAGAAATAAATGAGTAAAAGGCAGTAAGGGTTGGAGGAAACTAGGAAAGGGAAAGACTGCCTTTCCCGTTGAAGTGGTCACAGAAGGTGTTACTGACACGGTGAGATTTGTGCTTGGATAAATGGAGGGTGGTGTGGGGATATATCAAGGGATTGGGAGGAGGGGGCAGGGAGCAGTCCAGGAGAGTGGGGAGCTGCGAGAGAATCCAGGCACCTCTCATGTCATGTTGGCAGAGGCCAACCACTAGGCAGACTTCTGGGCAGCCGGATGACGACGGCACCAGAGCCTACCTGTGCTTTCCAAGGTGCCTGGAGTTTTGCCAATTGCTCCTCCATGGAGAGAATAATGTAGAAATCAGAAATGCTGCCTTATAGACAGACCTCTCTTAGATTCTTCAAAAATTCTCTAAAAGAAAGGGAATAAGATTTGTTAAATACCATTTCCAATAATTAGTCTAGGTGTTAGTAACATACCCATTGAGAAGACGTGGGAGGTGAAAGTCAGAACATACCAAAAGCCCCCAGCTGCTAAATGTCTGAGCTCACGCTGACAATCAGATTTGTCTGGGTCCAGAGCCTGTGTCCTTTGCACCAAACAAAACCCAGGTCTGGAGAGGATGTGGCTCTGACTCAGGGCACTATCTGGAGGGGCCCTGGAAAGGGGGCCTTGGTCACCCAGGAGAGAAGACAGACCTTGTTACTTTCTTGCTTAGTGGGGGGGAGGTTCAAGACTGTGACATAAAGGATGCAGAAATCTGGGAGTCTGGGGAAAAGAGAAATATATATTAGATTGAAAAATGGAGTTGGCTGGGTGCTAATTAGTTAACCCTTAACAAATGGGCTAAATAGCAGGATGTAATTAAACACTGCTTAAAGAGGACCCTAGGTATTTCCCTCAGTGAGCGAACCCCTGTGGATTGCTATGTTAATTCCAATGGAAAAGGTAGGGAGAGACTACAATTCTTATCTGGAAAAGAATAGAACAAATTTAGCTGGATTCCTTTTGTGTGTTCATTCAGATAATATTTTTAAAAGACAATAACTGAAAGGAAAAAAACTGGATTACATAGATTAGATTATATAAAGGACAATTTACACGACCAGAGGGGCAGCTTCATGGTGCAGGGTGATGGAGGAGGCAGATGTCTGACTCTGGGAGCCTGAGCAGGTGGACTGACCCTCATTCTGCAGAAGTCATCTCAAAGTGGCGGCCCAGGGATAGCTTGAGGTGGAAGGTGGAGTCCTCTTGCTCCTCCTTACCTCCATTTCTCCTTTCATTCTTTCCAGGGCTGGGAATCTGAGTAGTCCATCTAGCTGGGAAAGGCTGTTCATACCCTGACATCAGAAAACATTATTTTAACTGAAGTGAATGGATCAAGTTCATGCAGTGTCAAAGGCCTTTTGCTTTTTGCTAACATAGTTCAAGATGGGGATTTTTCATTTAGGAACTGTTGGTTCTTGGCCCCTTCTTTCCATCCACCTGAAAAACTCAGAAGTAAGGACTTTTAGGGTTTCTAAGGCATTACAGGGTTTGTTTGGTGGATGGGACCTGTTCCTCATTCAAGCAAAGCTCAAACTGAGACTGACACCTCTTTTTGCACTGCATATCACCTGGTCAAGCTGTCATATGGTTATGAAGGAGACAGGATATGCAACTCTAAAATACGCCACTTTGGCATAAGGATTATTTTGCACTAAAGGCAACTGAGGGAAATAAGAAGAGCTCCCTGCCACCCTTCCCATCTACCTGAAAGCAGGATACACATCTCCCTGGTGCAGGTGTCTCCTTTTCTCATACCAGAAGAGAACAACCCTTATTACCAGAGACAGAGAGGCACCAAGATGAGTCTGCACAACTGAACCCTACTAAATAACCCTTTTCTACCATCAGTTTCCCTCATTTGTATCCTAGTTGCCTTCCCATGATATATCAGCTCTAAAACCCCAAAGCTCCTTTCCTTTGTCTAGTCACTTCTCAACGATTTATTGCCTTTTGTAAAAATGGCAGATAAGCTACTGAGTCTTATTACTTCTTTGGGTTTTTGTTTCTTTTATGTGAAGTCCATGTATATAAGGTGAGAAATACACACATACACATATTAATATCAATTACAATTGTTGCTTTTTCTCCTGTTAACCTGTCACTGTCAGTTTAATTTGCAGGCCCCAGATACAAACTTAAAAGGATAGGACAGATCTTTTTTCTTCCCCGACTGTTATAAAGAATTAACCAACCATTACACAAAAAGACCTCAACGAGGCCAAGCTGTGAAGGCAAAGAACAGCTAAAACATCGGAAAGGCAGGACGCACTCTCCGCACACACGTCGGGCAGGAGGAGCTGTGTGCAGGATCCACTGTTCAGTTCGTGTGGAAACATCAGTGGATAAGGAGGACGTGGGGCTGTGGTAGCAAAGAGGCAGCACCACAGGGGGCTTCTGTAAATGTCCTTTTTTACTGTTTCACTAATGAAGAAATAATGCCCCAAAGTCGCAGATTCTCTCTACTAGTCTAAATATGGGGTTGTTTTCAATAAAAAATTTAGAATATACATAAATAAATGTGATTTAATGTTTGCTTCTTGGTAAGAATTTTGACCTAAATAATTTCACAAGTCCAAAACTCTTTTCTGACCTCATACTCTGACATTCGGTTTGGATGGGTGGAAAGCTGATTGAGACATTTTGTCCTGACAGGAAGTAAATCATAATTACATCATTTTTTCTGACTTTACGGATGGTAAAATTAAGGTATAGAACAATTGACTTGCTTAAGACGATAATGAAAGCAACAGAGTCCGGGCCACACCCAGGGCATCCTGCATCTCCGTCGGCTCCCTCCCTGTCCATGCACAGGTTTTCCACCAAGCCTTTGTATTATCTTGATTCTCTTGTAGCTTTCAGACCAATTGCTGATTTATTTTTAGCAGGCAAACCTACTGGGGAAGAGAGAAATTAACAAACAAAAGAAATAGATACAAGGCAATAGGACAGAATGAATACTGGAGGTAGAATAAAAGTTAAACAAGAATAAGAACTATAGGAAGTCAAGAATAACATACAAATAGATGACATGCATTTTATTCATGAAATTTTCTTCTTACTTCCCTAATCCCAAAGCACTGTTCAATCCCTTTCTTGTCTGAATCCCCCTAGTATTTTTTTTTTGTTCTTCCCTAATG
The DNA here is from genome assembly GCA_003508835.1 of Eonycteris spelaea. Taxonomy (NCBI): domain Eukaryota; kingdom Metazoa; phylum Chordata; class Mammalia; order Chiroptera; family Pteropodidae; genus Eonycteris; species Eonycteris spelaea. The sequence continues at coordinate 5,148,125 of PUFA01000043.1, read as the reverse complement.
ACATTTATCAGATCCTGCCCTGCTGTAATATACAGTGACAATCACACCCTGACCAGATCTTCTGACTAGATTATAAACTCTTTGATGGCAGTCGGTGTTTCAAACAAATTTCTTTCTCCCACCAACTTTAACAAGTTTTTTGAATTCATAGAAAATGTTCATAGTTAGAGTGAAAAAAAAAAAAAACAAAAAAAGGCTGAGCCCATTTTTATCTCCTATTTAGAGAAGTATTTGTCTCCAAAATTTGATTTTGATTTTGAAAAGCTGAAAAAGTTGCATGGGACATTAACACATGAATAAAAACGACCAACTTAGCTCTCCATAAGCAAAAGAGGGATAGAAAGAAGGAGCTTGAGATTCTTCTTTCTGCTGTGGCATTTTAGTGTGCCCAGCTTTGTGGAGGGAGGGAGATGTCTGCTGAAGCTTCGACTTGGGGTTCACAGAGAGCTCTCCGGTTCAGAATCACACAGAGTTGGAAACCGACCAGTCCTGCCTAATCTCTTCATTTGCAGATAAAGAAACTGAGACCCAGGGAGATTGTCTTGTTCAAGATCACTAAGCTAAGTGGTGGCATAGCCTTAGTTGAATAATTTTCAAATAAAGTGTATTTGAATGACAGTATTACTTTATTTGAAAATTAAGTATTAATTTGAAAATTAAGTATAAAACAAAGCAAGTATTAAAACCTTTCTGTAGAGACCCTAGATGAGAAACCTAACGTTTTAAATTATTAACAAGTGCGATAGTAACATGCACAGAAAATAAATGGAGGCTACTGAACAGATAGATCTGTGACAAAGGCAGGACTAAAAGAATCTTCAGGCTATGTGTTTGAGGTTATTTGCTGATGTTCAGTCTAAGTGTTGGAAACTCTCCATGATTTGAGTGCTGACTCAATGGCCAGATGGGCAAGGAAGACACACATTCCTCAATTCCATTTATACATTTTGCCTAAGAACACAAAGTAGACACAGACTTCTCTGCCTTGAGGAGCAGGAGACAGGCTCTCGGTTCTTTGGAACATTCCCACTACCAGAGGGGAAATTCCCCATCAGCTGATGGAAGAAGTCTAGCAAACAAGGCCACACAAAATGGACCATTCCTGCTACAGTAGAGAGTGGAGCAAGGCACAGGAAAGAGGAATCTGTGAGATCTTCCTTTCCGTTGCCACCTTGATGAATTCATTAATTTTTTTTTCAGGCAAGTTTTATTCAGGCACTTTGAGACAGGGCAGTGAGTCAGAGGTTGGCATCAAAACCAAAATAGAAGCCGTAGCCCTCTCTGGGGATCCTACTCTGGGCTTTAAATTCCCAGATCACACAACTTCCTAATTGGAAAAAAATGTTCTTAAACAAGAACATAGGTTTTGCCAGGCATGACAGTGACTAATAAGGTCGGTCTAAGGACTGCTTGATGAAAGAGAAGTTGGATTTTACATGTCACAGTGAATTTTTAAAGTATTTTCACCCTGAGGTTTACTGCTGAATATAAATAAAATATTTCTCCTAGGGCAATTCCTTTCCAACTCCTGCAGATCTGCCGTCGTTAATTAAATTAACTTTGAAATGACATTCAAACAAAGTCTTCCTTCCAAATGCCTTTGTTTTCTCCAAGATCTGCTTATTGACAAGCTGTTTCACAAGTTCCTGTGTAAACTGATTAAAAGTCCCAACCCGACCTTGCATACTAATTGGAGACAAATTTTATTTTCTCTATAGTCGGTAGCCCGCATATTGTATTCATTTAACTGTGTACCAAAGGCTCACAGACTTACAATACCAAAAATTAAAAAATATCTAGGGTGCTTACATAGGTTCCCGACAAAGACAAAATTTAAATCTCATTTGCTGAAATGCCCACGACTGAAAGCAAATTCCTGAATTGAGGAGAGGAATTTTTTTTTTTAATTAGACTCTTTCAAAAAATCAGGCATTCGCGATCGTAATTAAAGCGGCTCTTGGCTTAAATCCATTCAGTCCGAGGCTGCGGCTCCCCCCAGGATGCGACGCGCAGGCGCAGGCACGCACACGTGGACACACAATCACTCACACGTCCGCCCACATCCCACATCCCCTTGCGTGTGCATCGCCTGTGGGATTTACGGGCTTCGCCACCATGGATTACTGTCAGGTGCAGAAAGCAAGTCTTTCTTCCGTAGGCATTTTCCTCCCCCGGATTTGATTTATGTATGGGCCACGTGAGTGCTGGGTGTGGGGTCCGCTTGCGGAAAGACGACCCCAGCGTAGGGGAGACAAAGTCTGCGGAGAGGCCCAGGGACGTCTCCGCAGCTACCGCGACATATGAGAAATTGGCCAGGACCTACTTCCGACTGAGAGACTTCCAAGAGCTGTCCAGTCCATGCCCTTGTGAAGGCGTCGGCGTTTACGTGGGCTGGGAGAGGCCCCGGCCCATTGGCTTGGCGGGGACCAGATTCCCGGGCTGCCGGGGAAAGTGCATGAACCCGGGTAGTCGGCGCATGGGGGACTCGGAGAGGGCGCGCTCCGGGTGTGCCAAAGAGAGCGAGCGAGGTTTTAGACAGAGCCTCACTGCCACCTCAGCCTATGAGAAACCGGACAGAGAGGTCCATTTTGTCTTTGAGAGGAAGTACAAACCCCTCCTCACCAGAGAGGCCAAGGAATGAGCCTTTGACCGCTGGCTTCAACCCAGAGTGCCCGGGGCCCGAGGTCCCGCCACCCAGAGGCCTCTGTGGATACACAGTTGTGGCCCCTCACAGGGCTGGAACTGGAGTGAGCAATGCGCTTCGGGCGCAAAATTTAAGGGGCAATATCTTAATGGCATGCTTTTTAAAGCAAATAAAATTAATGCAAAGAGAATTAGGAGGAACAAAGTATTAAATTCTAAATAGAGACAGGATCAGTGCAGTGCCGTGTTGAGAGCCAATTTGTAGCCCAAGGTAAAAGCAAGATCCCCTGGGCCGGGGGTGTTGGGGTGTCCCAGGGTCGGAAGTGGAGGCCCCCTGCGGGCCCGGTAGGGGAGAGAAAGTGGTGGCCCTGGGGGCGGGAGGTGAGAGCTCAGGAGAACAAAGGCGGAGCGGAAGGCAGAGCTGGGGGCGGGAGAGACCCCGCGGACTCCGCGACCCGATACCTGGGTCGCGGCTTCCATGCCTATCTGGAGTGGGAGGCTCGACCCCGCTGCCACCGAGGCCGCCAGCCAGTCCTGCAATACCCAGGTGCGGTGGGTCATTCTCACTAACAAGACTTGGCGAGATGTCGGGCGAATGATTTGTGGCTGCTTCTGTCATGTCCCCACTGCAGCGCTCACAAACCCCTTGCCAAAAGCGGCCTCTGGGAAAGTAAATGCATAAGTCAAACTGGGACGGGGAAAGGTGCTACAGGACCTGAAGAGAGGGATGCAGAGAACCTGAGTCAGCCCGGAGTTTATTAAGTTATTTACACGTACATTTCTTAGGGTCCAGCTTCACACAAAACGTGGACCCTCACGATCCTTTCCCGAGAAGTCAATTCACACGAACGCGAGACGGGGCGGGGACTTTTCAAAAAGCCAAAAACTTCGGGGTGTTTGCCCTACCCGGCTCCCCCCGCCCCCTCCGCGTTCAACCAACATCTTTGGGAAGCGTGGACGCGCGCGGCACCCCCGCCTCTCGCCAGAGGAAAAACGTTCCGGCAATGCCGCCCTGGCTCTGGGTCGTAACGCAACAGAACCGACACCTCGCTTCGGGGTGGGAGGGCTCTCTCTCTCATCCTATCAACTGGGGCTTGCCCACGTCCTCGGGAAGCCATACAGCTGACTTAATAGTTTACGATGAAAATCGATCACGCTAATACATAAGCGAACATCAGAGGAATCGCACTGGAGAAAACGACGGGCCAGGCTCTGCGGTCCCGGCAGCGGGCCCAGGGCCCCTCTCTGCTTCAGTGCCGGGGAGAGGCCTGCGAGGCCGTTCAGGGTGGAGCACGGAGGTAAAAAAAAAAAAAAAAAAAAGGCTGCAACCTCAAACCGAGCCTCGGCCTCCGTCAGGCCGGTTTATCGGCCGCCTCATTTCTTTCCGCCGAACGCCGCAGCGGGCTCGAGGGGCCGCACAGCGACTCAGGCCGGGTCGGAAGTGCGCGGCCGGGCCGGCCGGGCCAGCAGGCTGGCGGCGACACGCGCCGCCGCGCTCCATTCACAAAGTCCGCGCGCGCAGCTCGCCAGCGGGTCGGAGGCTGCCTCCCGCTTCCTCTAGGTACCGGTTTTATGAATGGGCCTGGCGGCGAGCGCCCTGCTCCCTTTTTACTCCGCTCTTTGTGACGTCCTGTCCCCGTGACCCGGCGCGAGCTGCGGGCACTCCATTCACGCGCCGGGAAGGGGGGGAGGAGGGGCCCGAGGGGCGGAGGGAGAGGGGATGGGGCGGGGAGCAGGCGCTGGGGAGGGAGGCGCAGGGCCCCGAATGGAAAGAGGCGGGGCCTCACGAGGTAGTACTGAATCTGCCCCCGCCCGGGGGAGCGCAGAGGAGCATTAATAAATCTCTAAGCCGAAGAGGAAACTCCGGCTGGGGCAGTGCGCCGAGCTCCGGCTGCTCGTGGGGAAACGGATGTCGAGTGGCGGCGCCGGCGCCGGCAGGAGCAGCGCTACGGGCCAAATACCGAGAGGCCGCAGCAGAAGGGAGTCCTTGGCCCTCTCCCGTAACACAGCCCCCTCCGCCGCTGTCTCCCCCTCGCATCGCGCGCAGTACTGCCTGGCGCCCGAGGCCACTCGGACTGCTATGTGACCGTGAGACTGCGGGAGGAGGGGAACTGGGTAGAAGAGGGTCTCCGGTGAGAGCCCCTGGGGGCCAAGTTTGCGGCCACTTCTGCAGGTGGCCTTCCTTAGCCCTCGCCCGCCCCTTGCTGCAGCCCAGCTGGCCCGGCTTTCCTTCGCCTCCTCGCGCGCCCAGCAGCCGCGGTTCCCAGCCACCATGGTGACAGTGGAGGAGCTGCGGGAGATGGACTGCAGCGTGCTCAAAAGACTGATGAATCGGGACGAGAACTCCGGCGGCGCGGGCGGCAGCGGCAGCCACGGCGCCTTGGGGCTGCTGAGCGGCGGCAAGTGTCTGCTGCTGGACTGCAGACCGTTCCTGGCGCACAGCGCGGGCTACATCCGAGGCTCCGTCAACGTGCGCTGCAACACAATCGTGCGGCGGCGGGCCAAGGGCTCCGTGAGCCTGGAGCAGATCCTGCCCGCCGAGGAGGAGGTGCGCGCCCGCCTGCGCTCTGGCCTCTACTCGGCCGTCATCGTTTACGACGAGCGCAGCCCGCGCGCCGAGAGCCTCCGCGAGGACAGCACCGTGTCGCTGGTAGTGCAGGCGCTGCGCCGCAACGCGGAGCGCACGGATATTTGCTTGCTGAAAGGTAAATGCGGGCTCCCGGGCGCGACCTGGAGGGGGAGGTGCAGAGAGGCTTGGCGGCCTTCTCCTTAGTGGGCCGGGGAAGAAGTGCCCGGAGGGACTGGACTCGTGGCGGCGGGGATCCCCGCGCATTCCTTTGCGTGTTGTTGTGCACAGGTTTGCAAGGATTTTGTGCGTTTGTATGCAAGTGCGGCTCCTCAAGTCTTCGGGGCAGCGAGGGCGCGTTTCCTCCGTTACCTGCAATTCCTCACCCTCCTGGCTCTTCTGCATTTGTTTACACTCACTAACCGTCTGGCCTTGCGGGCTAAGCGCCTTTTTGGCGTTAACCACTTTCCATTCGAGGGAAGTGCTCCCAAGTGCCATGTTCGGGTGGGGACAGGTCAGGCTTGTTGAGTTGGCCCGCTGGGGCCTTGCATTGAGTCCGACCCGAGAACCCGAGAGGTAGGGAAACGGGTGAAGGCGAGTGAGCGCCAGTTCGATTAGAAACCAGCCCCTCGGAAATGCACAAGGAAGATAGGGGTGCGGACATTGTGTGGAGCGATCTGTATCTCTTCTTTTGCTTCCCAACTCCAAGCTCCGCCCGGAAGGTGGCCAGCTCCTCTAGCCCCGGGCTAGACCAGGGCTTCAGGCGCGGGAGGCAGGAGGTGTGAGTATTCGGGGAAGGCAAGGCAGGATGATGTCTTCTAAAATCAGGCGCCAGAGAAGTACGACCTTTGTTCAGACACAATTCTCGACGATCAGAAGGCGGCGCGTGCTTGATTTAAGAGAACCCTGGCGAAACATTTCGGGGAGGTGAGGTCTTGTCAAACCTGGAAGTCACAAACCGAGAAAGGACAGAGTGCTGTCACAGTATCTGGCAAGACGGTGCTACAGCCGCACCTGCGGGCCGGGCTGGGCCGCGGTCCTCGGCATCCCGTGGGCTGGGGAAGCCGCAGGCGCGTGGAGTCGGGGCGCCCCTTGGCCGCGCTGCGCCCCTGTCTCCCGCCACTGCATTCCGCGCATTCCTTCTCCCTGGTCGGGTCCCGGCGTCACAAGCCGAGAGGTGTTTCAGACTCTGGCCTTCAAAGACAGCTGGGTTCCCTCTGCCGGCGAACCTCGCCCCCTCCCTCCTTTCTTTTCCTCTCCGGACCTGCTCACCCCGGAGGAAGGTGATGGTGAGGGGAGGAGGGGCGGAAACCTCTCCCCACCGCCCCTTCCCCAAAAGCACAACAGAACGGCGCAGACGGCCGGGCTTGCCCTGCTGAATAGCGGGCGGCTTTGTTCTCGGCAGTCGTTTCCTGGCCATTTGACCTGTCAGCTGCTGGGGAAATGCTGCTGTTGACCTATGGTTGAACTACCAAAGCAATTTTGCTGAATTTTCTTTCTCCGTGAGACTGCTTTTTGCACCGCCTATGGAACCCAGTACTCTTCCCTTCTCCTAAAAACGCATTACGAGCCAGTGCCGAGGGGCTTGCACGGGCGTAGAGTTATGCTCGGGATCCTTGCGATCCCAGCGGCAGGCGCAGGTCCCGCGTGCTCCCGCGTCCAGGTCCAGGTTAGACCGCCACGGTGGGGTCTAGGCAGTTGAGCGCGCCTGCCCACCCTTGCCTGGAGCTGGTGAGAACGGTCGGAGAAATTGCTTTAGGACGAAAGTCCTTTTCCAGGGGCGCATTCTCCCTGCCATGCTGCCCTGGGGTCGCTCCTGATTTTAAAGCCCCAGCGCGCGACTTTCTCCGCGGGCCTCTCATCCAGGACCCTTCAGGAGGGAGGGCAAACCCACGTGGAGTCTGGGTTCGTTTTGTTTTTTCTTCCTGGAAGAAATCTCGAGGGGACCGCCCTAGAGCGGCAGCTCGGGGACCTTGGCCCTTGGGCTTCCAGGCGCGCACTTAGGCCCTGCTCCCAGGGAGGAACGGCTTGTGGCACCTCCCTGGTCCCCAGAATTCCATCCGGAGAGGCTGGAGCCAGAGCGTCCCAGCGAGCAAGCCGCTCAGCACGAGGCAAATGTAATGTAGAGACTGGGTAGGACTGGAGTCTCTGGGTAAAATGTCAGTATCCTTACGGTTGGCGAGGTGCCGGGCCAACAGAAAAGCAGTGTTCCAAGGGCTTGTTGCCACCTGAGGCCTGCACTGCCTCCTGTTGTCATACCGGGTCTGGGCAGGAAGGATGGCCCTATGTGCATCTAAAAATCAGCATCCTCTGAGATGGAGAGTGTCTGGGCTTGGGCCTCAGGTTGAACTTGTCATTTCAGGAGCAGGCTCTGGGAGTAGCCAGGTGAGGGTCAGCTGGGTCTTCATAAGGGAAGGGAGCCTGCCTTTAGAAGCAGCCGCCAGAAATTTCAGAGGTGATGGGGGCCTTCCAGTTTGTTCTGTAGTGGTAGAACATCTTTGAGGTTAACTGGGTCATAGTCTGTTTAACTGAGCTTATTTTCATATTTGTGCTAAGCAGAAGCGGTCTTAACACAGTTCCTTTCTCTTCTTCTCTTTGCCTTCTAATTGAAAAGGCTTCCCTCGTGAGGACAGAAAGAAATTGGGCAGTGTCCGCTCCCACTCTGATGCGGGGAAGTGCAGGTGGTGGGAGGAGACCAATGCCTCCTACATCCTGGAGAAGCCAGTGGAATGGAGGCCATGTGGGTACTTGGAAAGGGACAGGGAACTAAAGGGAAGCATCTCACCGAAAGATGAGACCCTTTCATTATCTTTAGTAAAGGCCTGAACTGATTAGGGGTTGGGTAATTTGTTTCTCACCATAGCTGTTCGTTTTATTTTGCAGCTAATGGGCCTTTCTGTATGTCTCATTTCTTGTGGGGTGGTGGGCGTGGAGTACAGGTGGTCAAACATTAAGCTAGTGACCAAGTTGTGCTGGGGGCACAATAAAAACAGCAGGATATTTTCAGAAGTTGCATTATCCTTACTGGCCAAAGGCTAATTCTACCAATTGATTGCATTTAAAAATTTGATTTTTCTATTTCCTTCATTTTGAAGGGCAGTTGGTTACTCACTGTAAATAATTAATAACTAATGCCACAGACAAGAATTTATAGTTAAGAGTAAACTTAATATCAATAAAATACTATTTAGCTTTTACATTTCCTAATATTAGCCAAGTTTTGCTAAAATAAATAACCCATATTAGTACATTTTCTAGTCTTTTTATTAGTGAGAGTCCCATTGGGGTAAACTTTTTTTTTTTTAAGCTCATTTTATTTAAAATCCTGTAAGGCAATTTTGAGGGAAAGTTTAGATTTTTTTCAGATTTTATTAAAGTACATATCTCCTTTGCTTGCAATCCCTTTCTCCTTCATAGCCTCGGATTAAGGTTTTAGAGAAAGACAAAAAGAACATTTTCTTACCCTAATAGAAGTTATTCTTTACTTCCCATATACCCGGAATGATAAATCTATCTGTTACGTAGAAAGTTTCAGTTATAAAAACATTATCTTACTTTCCTCCTATCTAAAATTCATCTCAGCACATGACCACTGCCACTTGTTATTCAAGTTCTGATTGAAAAGCTGTCCTGAAACCATTTTGAGAAGTTGGAGGGCTATCGTCCTCACACAGACCGACATCACACTTTCTGTATACAACAGCCACCTAAGGCCCGTAATGAATGGCATGGGTGGGGGTGATGGGACCCAACTAGCAGCCCTGGCAACTCTGCTGTCTTCTATCTAGTCTCTCTCTACCCACATTTGTCTACCCACATTTCTCCAGGAGATTAGTGGCATCAAACAGCATAGCCCTGAAGGGATGCTGAGGTCGCACACCTCTTTGGGACCGATATTTCTCTTTTCAGATATGACAGGATGCCCACGACAGTCAAGGACTGTTAGAATCACACACACACAAAAAGGTAGGCCATAGAGATAATTTCTAACCCCTATTGTAAGTTCTTACAGAATTATAAGGAATGAGGCAAACTCACTCCTTATTTTTAATTGGATGCTTCCAGCTCAAAAAAGTAAGTAAAGACAGGGTGTCAGTGTAAATCAAGAGTGAAAACCGGATCCTTGTTAAGCCCACAGCTCCTTGGGCTTGTCCTCAGTGCTTATAGGAGAGGTGACTTGCACCCACCAAGATAAGCTACAAAAACCCAGGGAGGGAGAAAGGGTGGCGTTTTTAAGGAGCCAAGAAATTTCTCTAAGAAAATCAGAACATCTGAAACCAGATAGCCTATTTCCTTACCGGGAGGCAGTACCCGCCTAACAAAGAGGAAGTTTGACAGGAAGAAAAGTTCACTTTGGAATGGAAGCCAGCTTGCTGAACGGAGCAGATAGCACCAAAGGACTGGGAGGGGCTGCAAACCAGATCCAGCCTGAGTTGTGTCAGCCAGTTGGCCCAGGATGGGTAGGTTTGTGCTTGGAGTCTCAAGGTGAGAAGCCCACTTAAGTAAATTTTAAATAACTGCTCAGCATTTACACGAGTGCTTATCAGTTCTCAAAGCTAAATGACCTTCAAATAACCCCAGAGTTTCTTGCCAGGCAACATTTGCTTCATATTGAGAAGATGTCCTGGGAGAGCAAGGCCATGAGTCCTTGGTGAATGGGTGATGTTCTGAGTGTTATGGGAAAAAAGCAGTAGCCACATTAAGATGGATGACTCTAGTCACCACCAAAAGACAAGCTTCCCCATCACAGACCTCACTAATGGTCCTATTATGTTGATAGGCCCAGCACCGTGTCAGTCTGCCCTTTGCAAGCACTTCCATTTCCATACACACACTCTCTTAGGCCTGCGTGGGCAGGAGGCCAGCAACAGGATGTATGGCCAGCGGGTCATCATTTTCAGTAAATTCTGAAAAGCACCTTGCTGTGTACATGTGTGTGAAAAACAAAAAAAGCATAGAGTTGAACTGGAGATGTAATTATTCCTCAAGAAAGTCAGGTGAAAAATTATATTCCTTTCCCACCCTCTAAGCTCTAAAGTTTTAAAATTAAGATGAGAAAGTGAGAGCTTTAAGACCCAAAGCATGTTATTAAACAAGAACATGGGAAAAACAGGTCAAAATTAGAATATGTTACTGGATGACTTTTCATAAGATGTAGAAAAACAGGTAGAATTAATTGGCATCTGTCATGAAATTGTATTCAGGAGATAGACTTTGGGCACCTGCTCTGTTTGTAGTTTGCAAATAGATTGTGGACATTTAGGGTCATGGGATGTTGGAATTTAGAAGTATATAATCTGCAATTCTCCCATTTTGAGTGTGGGAAAACAGGCTAGGGAGAATGTGCTTGCTCAAGCTCCCATTGGCACCCACGACCTGTGCTCTTGTTCTCCTTGCACACCTACGGGAGGCACAAGATCGAGGCCAGCCCCTTGGTATTGCGTTGGAATAAGCTTTCCCTCTCCTGAGGTTTGACTAAAACTGGGTGATCTAAATCTAGCTCTTACTAGAAGGGCCGCGGCTCTGGTGTTTGCACAGATTCGACCCTCACCTACAGTAAGAATTCACTTTAATTTCCATCATGACCCAGACAGGGATACAGACACACCTGAAATCGGAGTTCCATGAAATGATACCCTCTTTAAACACAATGCATTCTAGTAGTTATTTTAGTTCGTTAAATCAAAATGCTGGTCCCAGCTCCTTAATGACGACCTGTAGTGAGAAAAGCTCTGGCAAGAGGCAGAGTTTGGCGAAATGTTAGCAGTGCCCGTGCAGAGGATTTTGCATGAAAACTCTGTGATGAAACCAGCAGGCCGTGCCCTCCTAGAGAGGGACCACCAGGAAGGCAGGGATGGGCAAGTGGCAGGGCAAGTTCCTGACAGCCCCTTAGAAGTCACCCTCGAGGCCAGTGTGCTGAATGCTTGCCATGCCCTCACCTGGGGGCTGCCCTGCACCTGTTTGCTCTCCTGTAAAATTGTGGCTGGCCACGCCTTCCTCCAGGGCTGCTCTTTGGACACATGTGTGGAAAGAGCCTGGCATCTGGTGAACATTTCCTCTTAAGGGTGTCTACCACTTTTATTAACAGGGGTCTGGTACCCACAGCCGACTTCCTGTGGTGTGCCTCGTGGGGTGTGACGTGGGTGGTTCCTAACTTGCACCCTTCCATGTGTACCACCACCTGCCTGCAGCTCCGGGCCGCTCAGCTGTGTTCTGCTCCTCGGAGATCCAGGCCTCAGTGCAGCCCTTGGCCCCCCAGAAGGCACTTATTTGTGATGTTCCTTGTAACAATGAGCCACAGTCTCCCAAGAGTGACAGCTCAGGAGGAAAAACCCCTTTCACTGCTGCCACCATCACGGATACGACCTTTCCAGTGCTCCTGTCCCGAGGGCTGATCTGCTTTTTCACTTAGTTCCTTTCTGATTATTCTTTAAAGATCCACCAGAGGGAACTGATTTTTCGGTAGTCATAGTCATTTCTCTGTTCCGTTCTAATGGTGTCTTCCCAGCCACTACTGTCTCTCTGCCCTGTAATGAGCAAGCAGACTGCGGGGAGCCGCCGAATGGCCCCTGCCTGGGCCTGGTCTGGCCTCTGGGTCACTTCTGTCTTGCACACTAGGCCACCTGTCCCCGTCCCCCCCCCCCCCAACCCCTGGGGTCTGCTGCTGGCTCCGTTCTGCTGGGTTCTTCTGTTGTCTCCTGGTTGATTGATGACAGAGCCCAGGAGGTGGCGGAGCCCAAGAGGGGCAGAAGTCCCTGACTAGGAAGGCATCGCGGAGATCAGGAAATGTGGTACCTGCTCCTTCGCTGCCTTAACTACCAGGTCTCAAGACTCCAACTGGAAAAAATCAGTGAAGCCCAGGATGAGACGGTAGTCTGGAAAGTTGCCAGTAATGCTGGAGTCCCCATGTAGGTGCCCAAAAGGAAACCTTCATTATATGTGTCTCCCGAGGCCAGGTGCCAAGCACTGGCTGTTCCAATCAGCCCTCAGAGGACTCCAGGAGTGGATGTTTCATACATTTTACGGATAAGGAGAGGCTGGGAGAGGTTTAGTGACGGCCCCAGGCGCCACAGCTGGTGATTCAAGCCAGACCTGTGTGTCTGACTGCAAAGGCTGTGTGTGCCCTTTCCAGGACTTCAGTTTGGTGCCCTGTTTTGTACATTCTCAGCAATGGGAAGAACATTCTCACCGCCTCGCTGAGGCTCCTCCCCCTTCTGTTGCCCTCATGGATGCTCCTCTGTGACCTTGGAGCCTGGCCTTAGCACTCCTGTGACTCCACCATTCACTTTTGGGGGACTTGTCTAGGTGATGAGTTTTGGAGGGCATCACCCATGCCTTACATTTCTTTGGGGGGGGGGAGGAATGTTTTAATAGCTTGAGTTATGTAATAAACACATGGATCATTTACTTTGAAAATTTCAAATCCTGTAGAAGTATACAGAGTAACATAATGGCCTTTCATGTAGGTGTTCAACAGTGGTTTTTGATTGATCCATTTTCTCTTCTACTTGCTCCAAAGGGGGCCATTGACAAAGCTTCTCATCCCAGAGGACTTCAGCTAACGATATTTGCTGGCTCTTCTTCCCTCCACTCTGTTTCCTGAATTTGGGGCTGCAACGTCTGCAGCTTTAAAAGGAAAGGGGACAGATGGGGTTGATCATAGGAGGGAGGGAGGTGTGCTCCTGGGATGAGATGACACCAGCACGTCTGGAATAGGCAGTATGGGGACCTCAGCAGGTTTTCCAACCAGGGAGGCTGGTCATTATGACTCAGCAGGAGTGAGGAGGGCCTGTGACCAGAGAAATCCATTTATATCCTGATGAGGGAGGGGGTGGTGATGGTGGAGAGGAACTGAGAAGCCTCCGGTCAGAGAGGAAGAAATGTATGTGTGCCCTGTTTCTGTAAGCCTTATGATGTAGTAAAGAATCATTTCCCTTCCTCCAAAGCAATCTCTGGGATTAGGATTCTGGCAGGAAATTGACTGACCACCATGTGTCTGATATTGAAGATCTTCCGACAGGGAAGCGACACCATGTTGCTTACTCATAAAAATTTAGATGTGGCCATAGTGACCGTCTTGAATGGGTCTGTTAGAATGATTGTTCAACAACACGCAGGCCCTACTGAATGCATTAATGAATCAATTTTTAAGTAAATTTGTGGTTTTTTAAAAAAATTTAGGTATAATTGACATATAACATGTTAGTTTCAGGTATACAACAGAATGATTTGATACTTGTATGTGTTGCCAAATGATCACATACAATAAGTCTAGTCTAGTTAATATCTATCACTGTACATGGTAAAAAAATTTTTTTCCTTGTGATGAGAACTTTTAAGATCTACTCTTTTAAGCAACTTTCAAATATGCAATACAGTATTATTAACTATAGTCACCATGCTGTGCATTATGTCCCCAGGACTTCTTTATCTTATAACTGGAAGTTTTGACCCCCTTCACCTACCAAATTAATTTATAATCTATCTTTGTTCCTATAGAAACTCAAAGTAAAAGTACAAGCAGGGCCAAACATTGTCAGTAGATGCTAAGTTACCACAGAGCAAAGTCCCAGAGATCACAAGAAAATCAGAGATACAGGCTGAGCATTTCTCTTCCTGGTTCCCCTGCCTGCCTCTGCCCAGCCAGAGCCTTTCTGCTTGGCACTAACACTTTTCCAGAAAACTTGATCTCTTTTTTACTTAAAAGACCTCCCTTCCCCGGAAGACGATTCCACAAATAACCACTCCAAGGCTTAGCAACTCCCAGGTCAGGAAATCCTCCCTTGCCCCAAACCTGTGTGTAGCAAGAGGGATTTATTTAGATTTAAGCCCATTTACTCTCGTTTTGGCCCCTCGTTGACAGAACAGCTGTTCACGAGGCTGTGCCATCAGCATCTGTTCTGTTGCTGAGGTCTAGAAGGGCTAGTGCCAGGGTAATTTTTCCTTCCTCCTACACTGGAGAACCTCTCCAAAGGAAGGTCTGAAGTGGGATGACGGACATCTTTGCAAGTCGCACAGCCCAGCTGCAGGCTGCCTGAGTACTCATGGAGACCCTCGGTGTCTATTGCCTCTGACATGTTTTATGATCATCACCCTAAGGTACTCCCCTGGAAATAGTCCCTTCTCCGTAGCTCTTGTACATCTTTCTCTGTGTTTCTGCGTCCGAAACCAAAGGCTTGTGTATAATGCTTTCCTTCCAGGCTTTAGGATGCAGTCCTGGCCAAATGGGACCCTGCGTCGCTGGAAAAGGCTCCATAGTCATTATCTCTGGGCCCACAGCGCCACCCAGTGGCAAGTGTAGATTCAACGAGCCCCAGCTTCCTAACAGTTCCTCCGTCCTGGGTAGGATTTAAGTTCTTTTTGGGTTTTTAGCTGGCTCAGTGAACCCATTAACCGGAACTTCTCTCCACTTTACAGGTGGCTATGAGAGGTTTTCCTCCGAGTACCCAGAATTCTGTTCCAAAACCAAGGCCCTGGCTGCTCTCCCGCCCGCTGCGCCCCGAGCACCGTGGAGTCCTTGGACCTGGGCTGCAGCTCCTGTGGAACCCCACTGCACGACCAGGTGTGTGGGGGGCAGGTTTTTTTTTTTTTCAGAGTCTGCTTTTCAGAGGCTGTAGTTGCAGTGCTTCAGTTTAAGGACAATGTAGTGAACCCTGATATTGGCATGGGATATAAGGAAGATTAGGAGTAAATTCTTTTTATTCCTTGGAATCCTTCCCTTTCCCTCTCTTCTTACCCCACTTGGGGGTGGGGGGAAGCAAAACTCCCTGATTAGCCTCTAGAGTTATGTGCAGACAAATGAGGCCTGCTGAAGCTGGAAGTGTGTGACCTGCCCTTTAGGAAACTGAGAGAGCACCCTTTGAAAGAGTGGCCTGTGGACCCCAGCCCCAGCAGAACATCCAGGCTAGCTCATTTAGAGCCAGATGTAAAATGACAAATAGACATAAATGATCAGCCAACCCTCCCCCAAGAAAACCAGCTTAAGCTGCTACATTTCTTACAAATGCACCCCTTCCAGCCCTTTTGTTTAGATGAAGGGGGTGAATTTATAGGCTCTAGCAACTCTGCTTCCCAAATCCCAGATCACTCTAATTGATCTGACTCAGAAAATCGTCATTACTTTAAGCCAAGGTTAATTAATTTTGCCAGAATCCCTCTTCTTTGTGAGGCTGACATGGCATCTGTTTTTAATGTACCAAGTAAACACATAATCCAACCAAGTAAGCCCCTAAACCATACAACAGGTAGCTTGGTGATTAGCAGGTGTAAAATTTTTAATGTTACTAACGGGTGCCGCAAATCAGCATTGTGTCTGCCACTCCATTTATCACGGGGGACATGGGCTCCTTGAACAAGGCTTCACCTGTCCCGGCTTCTCTGTCCGCAGCAGAGTGGAGGATAAAGGCTAGAGAAGTCCCATTGAAGCCACTGCTCCCTCCAGGAGCCCCAGCAAGATAAGGGGAAACCTGGAGGGGCTGTGTCCACAGGCATTCCCCCAGGTCCTGTGAAAACCACTTCTCTGGATCCTAATCTCCCCAGCTCTTCTGCTGGCTGCCTTACACTCATGATGTTGGTGGCCTTTGTTTTCTCTCGCTTGTGCAGGGCGGTCCTGTGGAGATCCTCCCTTTTCTCTACCTCGGCAGTGCCTATCATGCTGCCCGGAGAGACATGCTGGATGCCCTGGGGATCACAGCCCTGTTGAATGTCTCCTCCGACTGCCCAAACCACTTTGAAGGACACTATCAGTACAAGTGCATCCCGGTGGAAGACAACCACAAGGCCGACATCAGCTCCTGGTTCATGGAAGCCATTGAGTACATCGGTAGGTGGACCCTGGCTGGGGACTGGGTCTCAGGCTGATTGGGGAGGATGAAAGGGGACCACTTTGAACTTGTGTGTTGAAAGAGCAAGGGATTTAGGAGGCCCGTACCGAGGCATACGCTTTCCCTCTTCCTCCGGTAGGAAGCCTTGCGGATTGGATGGCTTGTTGGGCAGGGATAAGAAGACCCCCTCCTACGCCGGGGCTTATAGAGCCAATAACCTTTTCTTGCATGTCTCCAGATGTCCAGATAAGGCTTGGGGGATGGGGAGAAAGACAAAGAACGGAACAATTGGGTTATTGTTTCTGTTTCTGCAAATGGAAATTCTTAACTGTATGTTGGGATTTAAGTCTTTAGCGTGCGTTTTTTTCCCCAAGTGTAGTGCATGGGGGGTTTCGTTAAGTCTCCAAACACCCATTCCACGGTGGAATCCTACGGCCCCTCCCACGTGGGTTTCTGCCCACTCTCCTCGGCCGGCCGTGTTAGTCTTTCAGTGGGAATGCCCATCCTCCAACACCTCTCCAGTTCTCCCTCCCTCCCCACTCCTGCCCCGGCCGGCTCTGGCTTAGGCCACTTGCCCGGGTGTTTGGGGCGGGATTGGAGCTGCCGCCGGAGGAGGCCCCTGATGGTGTGCGTTCTCTGCCCCAGATGCGGTGAAGGAGTGCCGCGGGCGCGTGCTGGTGCACTGCCAGGCCGGCATCTCGCGCTCCGCCACCATCTGCCTGGCTTACCTGATGATGAAGAAGCGCGTGAGGCTGGAGGAGGCCTTCGAGTTCGTCAAGCAGCGGCGGAGCATCATCTCGCCCAACTTCAGCTTCATGGGGCAGCTGCTGCAGTTCGAGTCGCAGGTGCTGGCCACGTCCTGCGCCGCGGAGGCCGCCAGCCCGTCCGGGCCCCTGCGGGAGCGGGGCAAGGCCACCCCGACGCCCACCTCGCAGTTTGTCTTCAGCTTCCCGGTCTCGGTGGGCGTGCACGCGGCGCCCAGCAGCCTGCCCTACCTGCACAGCCCCATCACCACCTCCCCCAGCTGCTAGGGCCGCTCTGGGAACCCCCAAACTAGGGGCCTTCTGCAAGGGGTGTGGGGCCGCGGTGGGCAGCGAGGCGGGACTGACCGGCGAGGGGCAGGCGACCAAGCCCCTTCCCATCCATTCCTCTTCGGCCTACGACCTGGCCGCCAGAATGGCAATAAGGACTTTGAATACATATTAAAGCAAACAAACAAACCCCTCCAACTTAGAGCAATAATGGCTGCCTCCGCGGGCAGGGAAGACCTTGGTTTGATTTGTGTGTCAGTTTTACTTTTCAGATAGGAATTTCTTACCTCATTTTTTTTAAGCAGTAAGGCTTGAAGTTGTGAAACCCACAGGTCCTGGCAAATGTGCCCACCCTGTTTTATTAAGTGGGGGGCGGGAGGGAGGGCGGGAAAGGGGCAAGAAGAAAACAAGTTTGCCAGAAGTGCCTGGTTCCCTCTGCTTGGCCCTTTTTGTTGTAGTTACAAGAATTAAAAAAAAAAAAAAAAAAAAGTCTTTTAGGACATGGTTTTCCTTACTAAGTCACCAACAAGTGAACAATTATGCGTAACAATAGATAAAAGTATTAAGAATTTCCTCGGAGTTCATAAATACAAGGAGTATAGTGACTGACTTTAGAGTGTATGTTGATGTGGATTGGAGCACAATAGCCTGCTAATGTCAAAGCAGTTAGGGAATAAGTGGTACCTGGTAGGGCTGGAGGAGTTGGCATGATGGTCACTTGGACTTGCCACGGAGAAGTAGGCAGAGTGGGGTGGGAGGAGGAAGAAAGAAAGGGGACCTTTTAATTACTTTCCAAGCTGGTTCCTGGGCACATGGACCACTGAAGTGATTTTAAACCACAATACAGCCTTCTTCTCTCTGATTATCAATAATTCAGTTCGGCAGTGAGAGCATTTCTCATAGACTTGCCCGAGGACTTGTATATCAGCTGTGACAAATGCCATATCATATTAGGTGCTCCTGAAACATTGGGTGCAATTCCGATTTTCCTACAGTGAATCTTCTGGCAAGGTCATTAGGGAAACCACCTAATTAGAGGACAGACCTGAAATTAATCCTTTTTTAAGGGGAAGCACCATCTTTTCTCTTTTGCATAAATTGGAGTTTTTAATTTCAGGGGATTACTTGGAATGAAGTATGCCAACGAATTCTTTGTGTTCTTAAAATTACTGGTTTGGGTGAATAATTTTAAAGGCCTTCTTTTGAATAGAAAGAGGGAAGTGAATACATTTCAGGTCTCATTGAAGTCGGGAATGGCAAGGGACGGTTCGTGGGGAGTCAGGTAGACTCTTTGCTTAGGAGCTGGCCTCTGGGCTTCTGTGACACAGGCATCATGGGCACTTGGGTGCCATTTTAGAACCCTTTCTTGGGCTAATGCCGTTTTAAGGGGCCTTTCCAAATGAAGGAATGGCTTCGGGAGAAAGAAGGATGTTTCTGTGGGTTGGGCTTGGGGGGAGGGAGAAGGGAACAGCTACATGTTATTTTGTTTGTAATATTGTGGAACAGTGTTGTTATGGAGTGCCAGGTTAGAGGTAATTGCAAATTTATCTAGAAATGAGAGCATGTTTTCTTTGTGTGTGGTTTTTCCTTTGTGTGTGTTTTTAGGCCCTTTGAGAGTCTAGATCTAAATGAACATTCTTGTTTACCTATAAGTAACTTTTCAGCCTCAATGTCAGAATAGTGTTGGGATGCTCTTTTTCTTATCCAGGCAATCCAGACGGGACCTGGTTCGTTACATTTCCTTCCATAAACATGAACCTGTGTTGTCATCGTTCATCCTGTCTTTGTCAAGCCCCGTTTTTAGGTGATGCCAGAGTTCTTGCTTCCCATTTTTAGGAAAGCGTTGAGGCTCCCTCCTTCCCCAGAAGTTGCTTGGCTGAATTGTTAGGGGTGAGGCATGGAGGGTTTGGGGTTCCTGGACATTGGAACTATATACAGTACAGTTTGTTCCCAACCTTTCCTTGATTCTGGAAGTCGCTTCATGTTTTGTGATAAACGAGGTCAACTGGGTTCTACAGCTGAAAAAGCTATTGGTGTTAACAGCAAGTGGGCCTGGGAGGAGGGGCTGCTTGAGGGGGTTGGGAAAGTAGCCTGGAACAGATTCACTTTTCCTTGAATGAGTGTATCTTTGCCGATACCTATGTATCCTGATTTCCCAGACTGGATTCCAACCACATGGACAGTCAGACAGAGCTCAGGACCGACCCCAGGCATGTCTTCCCCTGCTTTCTGGTTCAAGTCTCCTGGCACAGTGTCTGACTGCTATTTATAAAGCCATTTTCTTTGTACTTAATAACGGCATGAATCCCATCAGAGGGCTTTTTGATGACTAGGAATAGCTCTAATGAAGGCACCACCATGGAGTCGGTCCAAATGGCCAATGGGTTTCAATAGATATCCTTCTCCTAACGTCTTTTCTGGTGATGGCGAAATTTCTGTACTGGCCGGAAATCATTGCCACTTTCACCGACTGTCAGCTGAGCTGTTGGCTACAAAAGGCAGTAGACCTGTATCTTCTATGGAGACCAAGGAGTGCTCTCAGTTCCCTTTGGGCGTCCTGTGTGAACCAAGGGTGTTCGTGGGGCATTAACAGCAATGAACTTGACTTTCCTGCAGAGCAGTAGGCGGCTAAAGTCACTGTGAGCAGGTGGCCAGGAGCTCCCAGCTTCAGTCATTCCCTCCAGAGGCCTTTGCTCCACGTGGATTCTAGACAGTTTTCAACAAAATTGGAAGCCATGAGACAAAAATTTAAATCCTTGGGAAGGTGGACAGAGGGAGGTAGGATGGTTGATCGAGAGAGAGGAGGAGGGACTGTTAAATTGAGAGTAGGCCACCAAGCCCGCAGTGTAAAAGCACTGGTCACCGAGGCCGCTCGTAACACCAGGTGGGGAGCTTTGAAAATCCTGCCACCGGGGTGTCCCAGACCAACGAGACCAGGATTCTGGAGGAGGGACCCAGGCATCAACATGTTTCAAACTCCCCAAGTGCTTTCCATATGTTGCCAAGTTGGTAAGCTGCTTTCTGGATGGCAAGGTGCTGTTGGAAGCTGGGTCTCGATCCTAGAGCTATCTCGTCTCACGGGGACCGCAGCCCGAGGGTTTGTCACTGGCCCAGCAGGTCTCACTGCCAAGTCCAGCCAGCTGAGGGACAAGATGCTTTCTCCAGGAGCTCAAGGAGCACATGACCTGAACCGGGCAAGCTCTATGCTCCCTGAAGGTCAGCAGGCCTGTGGAGCATTGTTAAAGAACTGCAATACAGTGTCTCCATGTTAATGTTTTTCCTTGAACGTCTCGTTGTACGTCAAGAAGGATGGAGAGTTTCACCTCTTTGAAGGTACTTCTCCCCCAGGAGCACAGGAGCAACCTGTCCTTCCTTAGAGTTTATGAGTCACACCAGGAAGAGTCTTCTTCAAGACAGCAATGCAATACATGTAACTTCTGTAAATAGCCCCATCTTTCAGAGTGATGTCATTTCTACATTTGATATATGCTTGTATTTCTGTAGGATGTATATAGTTAAAGGGATTTTTTTTTTGCTTTTTTTTTGAAAAGTCAACATGTCTTTATTTATTGCTTGAAAAAGATCATTGACAAAAAATAAATACATTTTCAACCACCTCTGGCTTGATTTATCCTTTCCATGAAAACTGTGCTGCTACGGTGACTTGGAAGGGGAGGAAAGACTAGGGGTCATTAAATAATCTCGTGCACTTATTAACTTCTACAGCGGAGACTGGCTCCCTGAACACCACTCGAGGACGGTGACAGGAGAAGGCTGATAGAAATCTCTAAGAACTTGATTTCTCTAGGCAGAGAGACCGACAAAAAGAAATCGAATGATGAACAGGGCGTGGTCATCTGAGAATCTGCTTTGTTCCCCCGCACGGGGGTGGGGGGGGAGCAGTGAGGATGGCTCCTCAGTGGAGCAGGCAGCCTTGCACAGCCTGAGCGTCAGTGACGAGGGCGGGAACAGACCTGTGCAGGAATGCCAGGACCCTGCTTGCTGGGGCGCCCCTCCTGCTGATAACATTGTTCCCAAGCCAACTTTGCATCACCACGTTCGTGGCGATTATACAACTCTTACATTTAGTAAATTCGCTAACGATCATTGAATTGTACACTTAAAATGGGGACGTTTTGTGGTATGTAAATTATACTCCAGTAAAGCTGTTCAGTGATTAATATGTGAAAACATGCTCACTGCCAACAAATTCAGATAATGCAAGTACATAAAGTAAAAACTAAGTCCCTCGCTATATCCCTGCCCTATATCCCGTTTTACTTTTAGTAACCAAAATGAGCAGTTTGGTGTAATTTGAGACTTTTCCCCCACATTTTATAAATTTATGTGTTTGTCAGGATCTTTTCCATGTGGATTCCATGTTATTTCTGCCCTGCCCTCAATTTGATCAGTTTACCACCCCCAGTTAGGGGTGGCACTGGAAAACAAGAGCATCACGTTCTTGTATGTTGAGCTGCAAAGGCACACAGCACAAAGCAGCGGAATTGGGGACAGGTGTGTGCGCTCAGACCCTCCTGTGCTAGGCAATGGGGGTGCACACACGGGAACCTGTGGCCTGGCCTTTTTCATTTCATAGCACATGCTGGAGGTGCCCCTTATCCTGACGATTCTGCCTCACCCTTTTTAATGGCTGCATAATATTTTATAATATGGACAAATTTCTTATTTGTGAATGGGTGTAATTTCACTATTTCTTCTTTGGAATGGTATAGGAGAGAGTTTCTTACTAAGTAGCTAAGTTTTTTGTTGTTTTAATTATTCTATGATAGTTAATGGTTTCATTGCACTGTGGTCAAAGGGAAAGTTTTGTGTATATGTTAATAAAAAGTTAGTTAAATATGACATTCAATACTCTAGTATTTTTATTTATTATCGGTTTCTTAGAGGAATATAGTAAAAATATAAGGAGGATATGACAAGGTAGTGAGAGGTTTTAAGTTTTCGCTTTGTGTGTTTTGATGCTGCATTGTATGCACAAGGAGTTGGGATTGTCATGGCTTCTTGTGGCTCCTAGGTGATGTTTCTCTTTGTTCCATTCTGCTTTGGAATTGTTAATACCATTTCTACTTTTCTTTAGTTACTACTTGCCTGATGCGTCTCTATATGCCTCCTTTTCGTTTAAAGTGGCAGTTGGGATTTATGTTTCACTCATAGAGAACACTTGACCATTTCATAGAAATATGACTATAGAATAGGTTGAATTCTGTAATTTGTCCAAAAGTTGATTTTGGATATTTGTTCATAACAATGTAACTGCATCTAATATATAACCTATTGTTTTGAGTAGATACACAAGAGGCAGCAAAGAGAAACATTTCCCTTAGTCCTCTTCATTTCTACCTTCCAGCTGATACGATTCTCTTCCAACAGTCTGAGCAAATGGGCAAAATCAGAGAGGCACTAGCAGGATCACACACTTACAGTTTTGTCATTATCATCACAATTTCTCTTTTTCATTTCTAAGGTGACTGCTCCTGTTTTAAGTTCCCAAACTGATGAAAGCATTCACCCGGAAATCAGACTCTAAATTTAGAGAAGAGGCCTCGAATTCCTGAGCCACATGATTAAAAAAAAAATTATTTTTTTTTCAATTTTTTTCTTTCCCATAGTAAAATAGCCATTAAAAATTTAGTGAAAAATTCAAATGCATCAGAGCATTGGAAACCAAAAAAATCTACCGAAATTCTATATCTCTGAAACAACCACCTTCAATATTCCATGACCATCTTTTTATATATGTATATGTGTGTATGTGTCTGTATGTACACATAGACATCAACACACACATACACAGGCTTTGATGTTCTATTTCACAGACAAAGAATCATGAGAGTTATATTTTCTTGTGGCTTATAGGTGATGTGATGTTTTTTTGTTCGATATTTTAGATAGGTATAAATGTAAATATGCATATACACACATATAAAACAGATACATACAGTATTTCTTTCAAAAATGTCAGATACACTGTTAAAGCGTACTTTTTTTTGACTCGCCTCCTTCCCTCCCTCCATAAGATCCTGCAAACAACCATCGTTAACAACCCACATGCCCTTCTATAGCTCTCTATGCCCAGTCATATACAATATAACACATTATATGGTATGGTGCTATAAAGTACATATATATCTATACGTATAACTACATATAGGGATTTTACTTGGTATTGTTTGCTTTATATAAACAAGACTGAACAATATGCAATTTGATATATGTAGCTTTCCTCCATATATTATGGAAATCCCTCCAAGTCAAATGATGATCTAATTTACTCCTAATTTTTGGTTCTTTACATAGATAACTTATTCATATAGATCAAAATTTTAAAAATACATAAGTGTGTATAATAAAATGTCCTCTTCTATAACTATGTCGCCTTGCCACCCAGTTTGCCCGGGCTTGCAAATGTGCCCGATTTTTACATATTCACCCAAAAGATAGTCCATGCATTACAAGTACTTGAAAGTGTATATGTGTTTATATAATTTCTCCTTCTACCCGCTGCTTTTTTACCCACTCACTAACACTTTGTTACAAAACTTCCAGAGTTTTGTCATTCTGATAAATAATTTGCATTAACTTCTTTTAACTTGCATTTCTCCTATTATGAGGTTGAGCAGTTTTATATATTGAAAAATCATTTGCATTTTTTCTATAAACTGTATTCATAACTTCTGATTTTCTTTTTTTATCTTACAGATTTTCAGGAACTCTTCCTATACGAAAGCAATTAGCTCCCGTTTATAGTAAGACTTGCAAATATTTCCCCCAGTTTGTCATTTGTTTTTTGACTTCGCTTATGTTTTTTAAACAAGTATTTGTTAGAGTCCCTGGCTTTCAGTTCTTTTGGATATATACTGCCCTGTCTTATTTTAAAGAATATTTAGACAGAGAACAAAGCTGCTCACCTTGCCGCTCAGCCCCCACTGCTGTGCAAGAAAACATCAGTTCTACTTCAATGTAACAAACTGAATGAGTGCGTGGGAGAAGGGCTCCTCCAGCTAACTGCTCCCTTCATAATTCTGGGGGGCTCTAAGTGCAAAGGGGAGGCAACATAAAGAATATTTGCTCTCCCTCCCTGTTCCCCCCCCCCCCCCCGTTTCAAACGAAATAAAAATACCAGGATACCTTAATATACATCTGCACTTTTCACCTCCTTGAAGTCATAGGAGTTAAGGTCAAACTATTTTTATTTATTTCATATTTATTTCTTTGTGTGTAGCTGTGTCTCTTCTCTCAACTAAAAGAGGAAATATCTATGTATATACTTGTATCTTTCTACCCTTATCTTTCTTCAAAAAAAACCAAAACACCAGACTTTATTTTTTAGAGCACTTTTAGTTTCACAGCAAAATTGAGCAGAAAGTATAGAGATTTCTCATACACTCCCTGTCCCCCCCCCCACACACACAGCCTCCCTGTTATCAACACCCTGCACCAGAGTGGCACATTCGTTACAGCTGATGGACCTACATTAACAGCATAATCGCCCAAAGTCCACGGGTTACATTAGGATTCATTCTTGATGTTGTACATTCTATGGGTTTTGATAAGGGTATAATGACATGTATTCACCATCACCGTATCATAGAATATTTTCACTGCTCTACAAATCTTCTGTGCTCCCCCTCTTCATCCCTCTCTTCCCATCTAACCCCTGGCAACTACTAATCTTTTAACTGTCTCCATAGTTTTGCTTTTTCCAGGATGTCATATAGTTGGAATCATATGGATTGGCTTCTTTCACTTAGTAATATGCATTCAAGTTTTCTCCATGTCGTTTCATGGCTCGATAGCTCATTTCTCTTTAGCACTGAACAATATACTACATTGCCTGGATGTAGGACAGTTTATTTATCCATTCACATACTGAAGGGCATGTTGGTTGCTTCCAAGTTTTGGCAATTACAAATAAAGCTGCTATAAACCTCTGCATGCAGGTTTTTGTGTGGACATGTTTCAGCTCCTTTGGGTAAATACCAAGCAGCGTGCTTGCTGGATAGTATGGTAAGAATATATTTAGTTTTGCAAGAAACTGCCAGGCTGTCTCCAAAGTGGCTGGACCATTTTGCACTTCTATCAGCCATTAGTGACAGTTCCCATTGCTCCACATCCTCACCAGCATTTGGTGGTGTCAGTGTTCCAGATTTTGGCCATTCTAATAGGTGTATATTGAATAGCATCATTTTTTAAAATATGGGAAGTGAATTTCCATTTAAAAAGAAAACAATTAGGGGGCAGGAAGTTGTGTATCTTGCCCAGAATTTTATAATTCAGGAGTGCTAAAGGCATAATTAAATGAATTTTATTTAAACGGAAATCACCTGTTGCAACTGTAACATATCTGCTCCGTATTTTTTTGAGAAAACATGTTTTAAAAAATAAAATACTGGTTGTTAATAAGAATCTCAACTTTTCAATCTCTAATCCTACCCACAAGCTCATTGTTTTAATTTGCAATTACCTGATGACATATGATGTTGAGCATCTTTTCATATGCTTATTCAGTTTATCTTCTTTGGTGAAATGCCTGTTCAGGTTCAGGCTTATTTTTTACTTGGGTTGTTAATTTTTAAATATTGAGTTTTAAAGAGTTCTTTGTATATTTTGGATAGCAGTTCTTCGTCAGACATATCTTTTGCAATATTTTCTACCAGCCTGTACTTGTCTTCTCATTCTCTCCAGTGTCTTTCAAGAACAGAAGTTTTTTTAACTGTAAGGAAGTTTTAGCTTATCAGTTTCTGTCGTGGGCCATGCCCTTGGTGTTGTATTTTAAAAAGTCATTGTGGTATGGAGTCTCCAGTTCTGCAGGTAAGGAGCTCACAAAGTTACCATTTGTCCTAAGAAAATGTAAACGGCAGAACAGAGTGAAAAATCAACTTTCTAGGAAACAAAATAGAGGTGAGGTCACAGGGAAAACTGCTGTCCCCAAGATGGGAGAGACTGACAGGTGAATACAGAGAATAACAATTTATTGGAGTTGAGACTCGCGAGCGGAACCTGCTGTGGGAACCAGAGCCAGGTAGGAAAACCAGAATTGTAATTGATGAATTGTTGGAGGCTCAGTATGGAGAATTCAGCGTTAAAAACTCCAGGGGGACCCAGTTAAAGGGGGCCACTACAATGTCTACAAGATTTATTTCCAGGATCTTAAAACAGGTTTCCACAGTAAACACTGGAGAAAAATCTGCTTGTGCTTCTGGCAGGGGGTGGGGAAAGCAACCATGTCGAAACTCCCCAGAGCACTCTGTTCTTAACAAGCCCTGCCCTTGGAGAACTAGTAAACCAGAGCCTAAATCGGCAGCTGCTCATTCTGCGTCTTGAAGATCCAGGTCCCTGCAGCACCCTGGGTTCCTATCTGGCAGAAAGCTCCATTTAATTATCATAGCAACTATGTAGTAGTAAGGAGTATACCCACTTTTTTAAAGATGAGGTAACAAGCACAGGGAGAATAAGGAACTTCCCATGGTCCACAGCTAGTAAGTGGCAGAGACAAGCTATCAATTTGGGCCCGGCTGATGGCAGAGGGGTGGTCCTAATCCTGTAGGCTTTTGGCAAACTTGTTGTACTAACAGGCTATCTAGTCACCTAAACTTCTGTTTATACTTTCCTTTTTTTTCCCCTAGGACCCCCTCAAAACTCTGATTTATATCATCATAACCATTTTCCAAATATTCCTATTAAATAACTAGCAGTTTTCCTACTTGGTAGATAGAAAAGTAGAGACATACAGCCCTCACAGAAATTCTGTGGAATTGTGAAACTATTTAGTGGTACATGGCAGTCAAGGTTTTTTGACAGCTTCAGTCCCTACAGACCTCCAGTGAATCACATCCATGATTATCTTATACTTTTTATTACATACTCCTGATTTGCAAGCAGAATTATGAAAGTAAAGATGAATAGATTTCTTTATAAATCATCCCTTGGCCCAGAAAAGTATGCTAAGAATCAAGCAAAATGTTACCATGTACTGTCTACTTATGCAAAATTGTTTTATTAGCACTGAATGGGAACTGGTCAAATGAAGACACACACACACACCAGCCCCTCCATTTCTGCTGTTTCTAAGTACAGGTCTTCAGAGTACATGCCAAGCAGAAAGCCTGGCAGCTAGGCCCCAACTTAATGGGAACAGATAACCTTCCATTATTTTCAGTATAGTGCCAGGTACTCCTCCAGCTTGGAGGCCCACTGTACTGTCTTATGACTACAAATTCATGAGAAAAGTGAACCATGCCAAATGATAAAGGTTTACAAGTGCTGAGACACTGGGTCACTGCAACCAAGGCACTTGATGTAGCCAATGCCATTCAAAACCAGTTCTTTAAAATTTGCTGTCTCGGAAACACTGCCCCTTCCTATTAAAGAGGATTTCGTTTTCTAGCAAGTAATTTTCTGCAGAAAATAAATCCAACCCCTTTCGACACATCCCCCAGCCCCTGACCGACGGTGGCTTCAAGCTATAAAAGCAGGCCCTGGGAATACTTCTGTATCAGGAACCAAACCACGGTGCTGAAATTCTAAGTTGTTTATTTTATATTCCACTTGCTTTTCGTGCACAGTTCAGATCATTTCTATTTTCTAAAATAGCAAATGAGAGCACCTGAGTCCAGTGGCATTTAGAATCTGATCTTCTCATGAGACATTGATATAGAAAACCAAGGTCACTCATCTTGCTGTTTTCATTCCTGCTTAAACACTCACGCTCAATATACAGTCACTGTGTGGTACATATCGATTGGTACCGTGGTCTGTGATGGAAAGAATTCTGGAATATAAATTATTTCACCACTTTTGAGTCTGTTTCTTCATCTGTAAAATGGAGATTAAAATACCTATTTTGCAGGGTTGTTAGAAAATGTATACAAAGTCCCTGGTTCATCACATGGACTCAATAATAGCTCTTGTTATTTGCAGGGTTGAGGGTTCCTCCAAGTACTTAATTTATGTCTTCTTGACAAAGAAACTACAGACAAAATTCTAGCTGCTAATTTTTTATCTAATAAATCACTAGGCATGGAAAGAAGAAAAAAGAAACAATTTTCTTAGTCCTACATGCCAGGACTGTGCTAGGCATTTAACGTGCACCGTCGCGTGAGGCAGGTATACCTGGCTCTCCCGAGGTGGAGAGTGAGTCTCTGTGTCACAGAGGTTGGGCAGGGCCTCCGAGCTGCCCTGGTAACGTATGAGGTCTGTCTCCAAAGCATGAGCCCTTTCCATTCAGAGACATTTCTAAAAGGAAAGTGTGCTTCTCCTGCTACTGCTGTACGTCAGTAACTCCCACATGGGCTTAGAGGTGAGGATAAGGCACGTCCAGCACAGATCACACGGGAGACAAGAGGGGCAGTTGTTATTTGTATCCTGACAGTCTTAGGTGAGTTGTATTAAGGTTGGTCGGGCTGAAATGAACAAACAGGGAAACAAAAACACTTTAGAGCTAACTGCTATCCACATACAGCATACTTTAAAAATGTTTTTTTTTTTATTGAATATTAAACAATTACAAGTACTGTAAGTTAGACATTTAGCCAAAGCACAATTACAGGTTAAATATAATCATAAAGATGTCTTAAATAGAAACCCACCATGCAGGCAGGCTAAGTTCCTTGATGCCCCCTTTTGGAAAGTAGAGGGTGACAGAGAAAAAGGTCTTTAATTCCACATGAAAGATAGTGAAGACTAGAAGAATTTACATGCTGTAAGCAATTTTCTATAACTAAACTGATAGGGTTGCCAGATTTAGTAAAATGAAACAAAGCCAAAAATTGGGATGCTCAGTTAAATTTGAATTTCAGATAATGAAACTTTTTTTTTTAATAGGAAATATGTGGCAAAAATGCATGAAACATACTTAAATTAAAAAAATTAATTACCTGAAATTAAAATTTAACTGGGTGTCTTGTATTTTATCTGGCAATCCTACAAATAGACAAATGCAAAAAAGAAAGGGCAGGGGATTGGAACCCCCTGCAACTGGTGGGTCACACAGAGACTAAAAATAAAAACAACAATGATGAACCGAAGTCACTACACTGGTTACTTAACACAGACCAACATCACAATGAGAAAATACAAGTACTACAAATGCTGTTGCCAGGAAACATTCTAGATTTCCTTCAAGCTGGTCTTGTAAATGTTTTCAAGAAACCTTGTTGAAAAAAGTACCTTTTTAATTTATAGGCATCAAAGACAAATATTACTACCACAAAGACAGGATGAGCTTGAAATAATGGAAGCAGAAGCAGGTATAATATGCACATGAAGAGTTTACACATTTTGTGTAATGAATACAGGGTTATAGAGTTAAGGTCATCTTCTAGGTGAAGGCTATTAGCCTCAAAGATTTTAGTTCTTTTATAATTTTCACTTGTGTTTTCTAGCTTTTCATCCTGAACCTTGGGAGGAGCACAGGAGTGTGTGAGGAACACCCCACCACCAGAGTTTAACTGCATTTCTCTGCAGACACTGCATCAGCAAAGGGCTTTTGTGGCTACCCGCAGAACTGGGTAGACAGATAAAAAAATAACAAAACAATCTGAATTCTGGAGCGTGAGAAATCTGTTTGAAAAGATGGGTGGCAGGGTGGGTGTGGAGATGAGAAAATGTAAAGCAGAAAAGAAAATGTGAAAGAATGAAGATCAAAATGCAATCACCTTACAGTGTGAATGTTATTTCAAAGGAGGTAGAACCCTCTGGCAGATGTATAAAACGTCACACCACGAGCATATTTGGTCTTAAGAGTATATAAAATCTTTAGCTTCCTACTGCTTTTCACTTATCACCATGGTTTATGTTTTACAATGACTAAAAAACAGCTGTGCAACACTCCAGTTCTACGCACTATCACCTTTTGAGTTGTCGCAGCATCCCCACATACACAAAACTTAATAGGCTCGAAATCTTTCTAGCATTTCTCCAAACCAGATGATCTGGTAGCTGGGGAATTTCAAGATACAGAGAAATTCAAATGGGTTGATTATATAAGCTCCTTTGCATGTAAGGGAGCATGATCTAAGAAATAACCCTCGTCAAATAAGCACAACATGTATGAAATACAGGGAGACATACCCGACTTACTGACACCTTTCAAACACTAAGAAATGGAATTACAACTTTTTATTTATTAGGATATAAAAGGTTAAAAAGTTTCTAATATAGTTAAGGCTTTCTTAAGAAATATTTAATTGTCTTTTAATTTCAGAATGCACAAAATGTCTGAAGCCTCACCTTTAAGGGTTTTTTTTAAAATGCATTTCCTTTTCATACACTAGATGTGTCCAAAGCTCAGATATCATCTTCACGATTACTTTCTTTTCCTTTTTGTCATTGATTTGATATCAAACAAGTTTAACTTTAGTTCTCAAATATATTTGACACATGAAACCTTATCTTAATGTCAGTTTTTAGTGTTCCCTGAATGACTAAAATCTTTAGCACTATGTAAGATAATTTCCCCAAAGAAAACTGTCACATCACGAACATTTTTGGTAAGTAAGAAGGCTGTTTATCACAGATTATCATACAAATGGAATCTGGACATGCTAGAGGAAAGGTGCTTAAAATACACACCATTCTTGTTTGAAAGACAGTTTACAGAAATGCAGAGAGTGCACTTTTAAAAAGAGGGTGAGCAATGTCCAACAACCATTGTGCAATTGGGAGATGTACTGAAATGGAGAAAAACCAGACAACTTCTTGTATTCTAATGCTGTTCTTCCAGCATATGCCAATTTTTTTTTTTGTATAAAGGCTATATTAGAATATTAATCTATATTAACTTATTTGCCATATTTAGGCATTTCTCAGTATATATCAATGCACTTTGCTATTTTGAGAGCAAAAGGAAATTAGTCTAGCCACTAACAACATCAAGCTCAAATGAGCACAAGGATGCTATTTCATGAAAACATCCTAATATTATATATTCTAGTTATGTTACTGAAAGGCTAGAAATTGCAAATTCCGAGAAGGAAAAGGTAAATAAGAATCTTGGCTGTACTGCTATTATTTTGCATAGAATTAAAACTCTGGGTTCCATGCTGTCATTTGTTAACAAAGTGGCAGAATCTTTTGAGCAGAGCACATGAGGACTAATTACCTGGTTCTGGTGATATGGAAACAGAGAGGTACAGTCTCCTTTTGCAAGACTCAAAGGAAGAAAGGAGGAAACTGAGTAGGGTTAAAGGTAATTATTGGCGTTAATTATAATTCCAGACTAGCAATCTGGGGAAAAGGGAAGGAGGTCAAGTATAAGGAGGAAGTGTCCAATCCAGAGCTCTTAGCTTATGCCTGACTCAAGTATCCAGGCTGGCCAATGCCTGGCAAACTGGAACCATCACATCCAGAAGCCCTTTGATTTTAGAACTGCATAAAGCCGGTAGAGGTGTCCAGATTCTCTTTTCCATCCTAGAGGGGCCAGTTCACGGGAGGTCATATTGGAAATCCTCAACTTGCTAGTGTTTTTATAGAGTGTATGTATGAGAAATAAATGGATTTTAGCCTAATTTAATGCCATGCTTTTATATTCCAAAGGGTTTTTCACAATGCTATAGATGGAAATTCCAAATGTAATCAACTTTTGCCAGCTTGAGTGAACTCCTGATGACCTTTGGTTTTCAAGTTTTCAAAAATGTATTTGGCTCCTGTGAGATATCAACGCATTCTCTTTAGCAGATGAATAATACGTACACATTCTTTCAAGAACTACTATATACTTGAATCATTACAAGACAAGAAGCACTGCAAAAGTCTTCCTTACACAGTACCTTTACTCGGCACACAGAACAACGATACATAACATTGGCAGTTTAAATATTGAACCACAGTTTAACTTCTCAAGTGTAAGGCTGAAGTTTAAAACTGGCACAACCGTTAATCTAGTTAGTATGATGGAAATGACATATAACCACAGTTGGGTAGTGGCTTATTTTTTTCTTGAAGCTATAAAGCTTTTGGTATCTATACCATATTAACCCTTTTACTTAACTAAAAATCACAGCTGTGTTTACCATTGAAAACTATATCTAAGTGGGGAGGCAAGTATATATACACTTTCACAGCTACTGATAACTACACAGATGCCAATTCTTTTAACCCATTGTTACACACAGCAAAAAGAAGGAAAGGAGGAAAAAACCCTCTGGATGAATATCAAACTTCAAAGCTTCATATGGAATTCTAGTGCTATTAAACAAGTAGCCAAGACACAAACACCCAGCTCGGGCCACTAAAACTTCAATAGAAGCAACAACTGAGGCTAATGTTTTATTAATTTTGAGGACCCATGCAAGATTCAGCTATAAAACTCAAACTAGTTCCTGATGCCTAGTTCTAGCATTGGATTCAAGCCAGAAAAAAAGCAAAATATGAATTTTAAGAGCCTATTCTAGAATTTTTGCATGTAACCATTTTATTATTTTTTTTAGGTGATTAAATGAGCTCACAGCTTTATCAGCCTGAATTAAAACAAATTAGTTTTCAGGACTTGAAGTTGAAATGGCAAGTTTTGTGTCACACTGTTTTTCCTTATTTTTAAAACCACGTTTATTTTAGTTTTGCTTCTAAGCTGAGTAGACGCATAGCATGTCAAAGTAAATAAATTAATACACTCAATTCAATATTCAGTTAAGGTGAAAAGGGCAGGTGTAAGAACTGTAATGGATAATTTTTTACAAGTGTCAACGTGCACTTGGCGAATGTTGATTAAAATAAGCAAAACAGTAATAATTTCATGAAGTAACAGTATGGTATTTCTCCACTTTTATTTTAAAAAAAGAGCTTTGGTTTCAAGTTTTTGTTCTCCTTGTCTATGAAGAAGTTTTAAAAAATGGTTCAAAAATTTAGTGCAGGGATCTACATAAACTATTTAAAGCACCTCAATCAAAATAAATCTCAAATCTGGAGTAAACAAAAAGTTCTTGCATTTGTGCATATCTACATAACAGTATAAACCCTAGCTTTCTAATCCAGAGAAACAATCAAGTACTATTTTTGTGACTCCAATGAAGTTCAATCATTGACCAAATTTGGAAATAAGGCAGCTTATTTTGGAGGTGACAATTCCAGTGGTACAGATTAAGTGAGAGAAGTGTTTTTTTCTTTGAGAAATCCCTGCAGTCCTTCTCTGCTGCAATAGTCCAGAGCCACAAGCTCCTCACCCGTCCTAATGCTGCTTCTCCTTTACGGCCCTCCCTAGTTGTCTCACCTCTGATGGCTATGATAGCATCACTTAAATCTCCCCTGGCTGTGCTCCTCTTGGCTCTTCAGCACTGTTCTGAATGTCTCTGAAGAAAGCCTGTACTGGAGGGAGCAAATGGCCCTCACTGGCTTTGACTTCTCTGAACTTGGGAGCTCCTAAGTCAGGTTGATCTTTATGCCTTTCTCTTGTAAGACTGGCCAATTAATACAAGGAAACAAAAACTTGATATTTTTCCTTTCCATCTTAATTTGCGTTTATAAGTACAGATATAAAATAAATTAAAGTAAAAAAAAAAGTAGAAACTGAGTCTTTGCTCAGCCAGAAGCTAGGGTTGCATTGCTAATGATTTTAGTCAGTGTGACTGTGCAAAATATCCTCAAGAAGGCTCTGGCTCATTATCAAAGTAAAAAAAAAGAAAGAGCCAAAAAA
The DNA here is from genome assembly GCA_003508835.1 of Eonycteris spelaea. NCBI lineage: Eukaryota > Metazoa > Chordata > Mammalia > Chiroptera > Pteropodidae > Eonycteris > Eonycteris spelaea. The sequence continues at coordinate 5,114,411 of PUFA01000043.1, read as the reverse complement.
AAAACAAAAAAAAAAAACCAAGTCAATGACACATGTTTAGGAAAAATTAAAAGTGAGCCTGTAATTTGTGTATTTGTTATATACACATGCCATATATAACGAAGCAAATGTAGTGTGTGAATTGTGAACATTTGGGAAAGTATTGGTTATGTTTTCTTTTTTTCCCATTTCCAAGTCTAGATCAAAGTAATCTTATTTTAGAAATGGATAATTGCAATGAAAGTGAGCCTGAGATATATTAAAAGGCCGCCCCTGTAAACATTTCCTCAAAGGGAACAGTAGCAGTTGAGTATGTATCAGTTACTCATACTATATTCATCACTATAGCAATGCTTCATAAAAGAGACAAACAGCTTATTCTAGGCTGTCAGGGATTTATAGAATATTGATTTTTTTGGGAACAGTCCATTGTAATCCAGTCCCAGATTTAAATCCGATCTGGCCTTTACTGGAAGGTATTCACTAGGTCTTCTGCTCTGCAGCTGTCGCAGTCTGTGAAGGAGCGTCAGGCTTCATGATCTGGTAGGTGATGAGATACTCTGGGTATGCCTGGAAAGGATAGGAAGAACACAGGTCACCCTTTTGGCAGCTACCATATTAAAGCCCTGCTTAACGTGGAAGCCTCAGAGGCTACTGATCCTAAGTAATAGTCTACATACACTCAGGAGCCTACGGAGGCCAGCCAAGAGGTGCCTGAACAATTAGAAGATCCACCTACACTGTATGTATATAAACATGTATAATCTAGTAAATTGTTAAAATGTTATTTCTATTTTCAATACTGTAAATGAGTTATACTGCATTCATCTCTCATTAGACAGCCACATGCTATAAACAAGAAAACTAAGAGAAAAATATTTTTTACCTTATCTATCATAGTGCTCAATATAGCATGTGCTCAATAAAAAGTTGTAAATAAAAGAGTAATTCTGTTGAATCAATTTCAAATTAATCACAGATGATGTAACCCATTGTGCTAGAAGGAAGAAAGGTGGATGTGCTGGATCACCAATAACACAGAGACAACAGTTTGGAAACAATTTTTAAAAGTCATCCAACTATGAAAGAAATTATATTCACCATAGATAACTTACAAAATACTGAAAAGGGCATGGTAAAGAAAACCAAAATAAATTACTTATAATCTGAATACACAGATATAACTACTCATGTTTTGTTTGACTGTTTAATATTATGTAAATGTATTTTTAAAATCATAGGCATATAAATATATTAACATTTATTAAATCATTTTTTTGGTTGAATATTTAGGTAGTTTAAGTTTTTCATTATCATAATCAAGACAGTGATGAACATCTTTACAGGTTTGTTTTGTGACTATCATTGATTATATTAATATAAATTTCTAAAAGTAGAATTACTGACCCAAAATGAGAGCATTTTCTCTAGAAGTCTGGAGTTTCTCATTTAAACATAAAAATTTGACAAATTTATTCTTTGGTAGTTTTAAAATTTATTTGGAAACAACTGCAAGTTTACACATTAAGTTGCAAAATTTAAAATTAAGTTGCGAGTTTACACATTAAGTTGCAAAATTTAAAATGGTACCCCAAACACCTGTATACCCTATACTCACATCCACCTACTGTCAAGGTTTTATCTCATTTGCTTTATCATGTGCATTTCCCCCTACCTCTATATATAATAGGTAGGCAGACAGACAGAGAGACATTTTTTTCCTGAATCATCTGTAAGTTATATACATCATCATGGTTCCTTATCCCTAAATATGCCAGTACTTATTCCCTAAGAATAAGGATATTCTCTTACATAAGCACAGGACCAACTTTATAATTTTGTATTGATAGAATACTTTTATCTGCCTACCATTCACATTCCAATTTTGTCAGCTGAATAATGTCCTTTCTCTTCCATTACCAGATTCAATTTAAGAGCAGGACCTTAAGTTAGTTAGTTGTCTTATCTCTTGAGTTTCATTTAATCTGCAAGTTTTCAAAGCCTTTCTCTGTCTTTTATAGCACTGACATTATTGAAGAATACAATCTTCCCACATTTTTTATTAATAGAACATTCCTCATTTTGATTAGACTGAGGTTATACATTCTTGGCTGAAATACTACACGAATGATGATGTACCCATCTCAGAACATCACAACTGGAGGCACATGCTATGTCTGTCTATCCTTCATTGGTGATGTTAATTTTGATCATCTAGTCAAGGTAGAGACCCCTTTCTCCAATGTATAATTAGTGTGATATTTTTTCCTACAGTGTTACGAATAAGAAGACCATAAAAATATTTTTTTCCTTATCAAAATTATCCTCTACATTTAACATCCATTGATAAATCTTGACTGATCTAATCTTTACCACAATGGCTGCAAAACGAGGATTTTCCAAATCCAGTGTTCCCTCCACATCTGCCATCTGTCCTTGGCTGTCTGCTACAACCAAAGCCTCTCTTTCCCCTTCACTTATTTATTTATCAGCATAGAATCATGAATTCCTATTTTTTCCAAGGGTGGAAAACTTATTACTGTACTTATTTGCTGTTCAAATTGTCCCAGATGTGGCCAGTGGGAGCCTCTTCAAGCTTGCTCTGTGGCCTTGTGGCATGGCCCCAACCTTTATTTATAGATTTTTTTTTTTGGAGCATTTCATTAATTTGTGGCATACCAGCTGTTCCAAGCTCATCCTGTTCTTATTCTGCTTCAGCCCTGGAATTAGCTGTTTGTCCAAAGCCTGGGATTCTTTCAGTGGGGAATGGTATTAGAGACCAAGATCTGAGCTCTAGGTGTGCTCATTGCTATTGGCGTTTCTTTGCTCTCAGTTTCTTAGGCAGTGCTAAGAAATACATGCACATATAGACTCATATACACATAAATGCTTAGAGTACTCTTACCACAAACCTAAAGATGCATATACTTACATGTGTACACATATACACACATGTATTGGAAACCACTTGTTCATATCAATACCTCTAATTTCAGTCCATCCCTAGAGTTATTCTTACCTTCCCCCATTCCATATCGGTGTGTCTCTTTTTCAACAATGAGAATGCTAGCTCCCATTTACTCATTTGCTCAGTCATATAATTTACTTAAGAGTTTCACTGCTTTGCGCACACAACCACAATGAACAGATCTACCAAGTGGAGTTCAGGATTTGTTTGTAATCCTTCCCACTGCACTAAGATTAACGGCATATAATAAAATATTGTTTCCATAGGTTACTTGTATTTAATTTTTTCTTTCTCCTTTTTTCCCTCTTCTCCATCAGTGAAGTTAAGGTATCCATTTGAAATTCAATTAAGTTCAGACAAATTGATTTTTGTTTTTAGACGAATTGGTAGGCATTTAGCAGGACTGTGAAAGTTAAGGACAGAGTTCACAATGATAGAAAGTTTTCCTGCTTGTTCACAATTTTATTTTGGAGTCACAAGCAGTTGGTACAATTTAATGTACTGTAACTTTAAGGCTCAGAAAGCTATCATTCTATGTAACTAACAAGATCAGAAGTATAGATGGTTCCTGATTTATGATGGTTAGACTGATTTATGCTGGGCAGTGGCAGCAAGGTGCAGCTCCCAGTTACCCACGTGGTCACAAGTGTAAACAACTGATACTCCACAGTGAACTGTGCACCAGGGTTTTTGGGATGTTGTGTTTCTGCATTCCATCACATCCACAAAACACTCATCTGGGTGCCAGCATAATTTCAGCTGTGTATGTTAATGGTAAGTACCTATGCAACCATTTGGTTTCTTTCAGTATAGTGTTCAGTAAGTTACATGACATATTCAATACTTTATTATAAACCAGGATTTGTGCTAGATGATTTTGCCCAACTGTAGGCTAATGTTAAGTGTTCTGAGCATGTTTAATGCAGGCTAGGCTAAGCTGTGATGTTCGGTAGGTTAGATGTATTAAATGCATTTTCAACTTATGAAATTCCAACTTATGATGGGTTTAATGGAACATAACCACCCTGTAAATTGAGGAACACCTGTAAGAGATTCAACTCATGTGACCAGCCGGTGACAAGTACATCCATGAAGATCCATTCAATGGGAGCTGCTCTTAGCTCTCCACTGCCATGCTGGGCAGGAAGGATATAAAACATTAATTTAGAATAGCAGGCCTGAAGGACAGCATGAGACCCCACGCTTTTATTTCTCAGCCACCCTATTCACACTGCGTTACTTGGCTGACAGACAACTGATGGATTCTGTGTGAAGTGGGTGTCAAATAATTTTGATATCTTCATTTTGAGCTGAAGCAACCAATGGTATCAGACTGTGTGGTAAATACTTTACTAAATGGTTTTCTTTAACTTTTACGTGGTCTCCATGTTCTGTATTAACATGTTTAGTAACTTTGTTATGCTCATCTGATGAGTAAGTAACATACCTGTTCTCCTCTGTAGATGACATATTCAGCATATGCCAGCCCATTCACACTCGGTCTCCCAATAACTGAGTGATGTCCTGGAGGGGCATGAGCCATCTTCATGGTGCTGAATTGCAGAAAGGATTTTCCAAGGGTTACTCTACAGAAAAGCATTTGTCTAAAAAAAAGCGAAAAGCAATGATATGAGGGACACTTTAAATCTTGGACTGATATAATTGTTAGGTTCTTTGATTTAAAAAAATATTTAACATAAGGTGAGCTAATTTAAATGTCATTTTAATATTGATGAGTAGAAATGGGATGAGATTTGATATATTGTTTTACTATAAACAGGAGGCTCAACAGTTAAAGTTTCAAGTAGTTTTGGTGTGGTTTAGAAATCAATCACAACAGCTACCCGGGCAAGTTTTGACAGATGGAAAAAACACACTAAAAACTGAGTTCTTGTACAGGATAGAAATAAAGTGAAGAAAATAAGCAAAGGGCAGCAGTGCCTATGATATTATGATTTGGATTTACTCATTATGAAGGAGTAAAAATTGGGATATGATAAATAATAAGTAGATCATATACAGCAATACTTGCTTAAATTTATGAGTGGAAATTATACTACCTGGGTAAAATATGAACAGGGGCAGATGTTAAATATTACAGAGGAGAAGAAAGGTTGATAGGAAAGAAAGTGTGTTATAAAGAAAGTTTGCCAGCCCTTAATATATACAATAAGCATTCTAACTAAACAGTAAGATTCGTCACACTGTCAAATGTAAATAGTTATTATTCACACAGTTTCGGTATGCAGTTTGGTCTTTGCATTGCGACTGGTCAGAGATATTATTTTGAACTGATTAAAAATGATGCCACACCCAGTGTAAATAGGTCCAGCCCGAGCTGGCTTTTTTAGTGTGATCTATCCTCTGGGATGCTGGCTCAACTGCATTCTTCTGTTGGTCCCTGGGGTAAGGGTTTTGATCTACATGAGAGGGAACGTTTTGAGCTCCATCCCCATATTGTGGCAGCACTACAGTATCACCGAACTCTGCCCATTCAGCTGACTGTCATGGCCAGTCCAGGTCCATGTGTCACAAAAAGACTGACAGCACAGGCCTCACCTTCTTCCTTCTGTTTCCTGCCCCAGGGCTTCCCTGTTGTTGCTGGAGGCAGGAGAAGCAGCAGGACCGGCACAGCGGCCCTGGAGGCTACAGTGGGCCAGTGGAGAGTACTGGCTCCTGCCTGCTCACCAGTTTGCACTGTGCTGCATTCTGCAGCCCAAAATAAGTGGGGGTGGGGGGTGGGGGAGGCAGGGAACCAATGCCCTGTGGGGTAAATGCTAACAAATGCAAGACAGGAGCCAGCAAGTAAATTCATCTCTCTTGAGAATGTAGTAATTCGTATGGCTTCTCTAAAGTAGTCTCATGACTGAGAAAATAACTGCACTTGTTCCGAAACTGTGGCCAGATGTTCAAGGCCCCCGAGTCTCTTTCTGTGCCCTTACTCTTGCTCTCTGGGGCTGCACTTGCCAAGAAACTTTTGTATGTTACATATTCTTGGGAATTTCTCTGTGTTACTAATCACAGCAGCCTTAATGGAAAGAAATTTCCTTGTGGATATATGGCATCCATCTTAGAACTGCTGATGGTTACAATTTGTTACACAATGTAACTGAGAGAGGTAAGTTTTAAGGTCAACAACTATAATGAATTTCAAGGTTATATGGGTCTTTTTAAGGTTTTAACTGAATTACAAGATCTCTTATTAACCTGACTTTGCAAAAATAACATATCTGGTTACTTTAAAGAGAAATGTAATAAACTTCAATCTTTGAAAAGTAGAATTCTTTTGTATTTTTTTCTATTGGCAGGGAAGGGAATAAGGAAGAGAATATTTTTTTCACTGACTTCACAGATTATACTATTATTCTCTTCAACTTCTGAGATTTAAAATTTTATTTAAAAAGCTAATATTCATTTGTTTATTGATTCCAAAGTTGTTATTCTGAAAGTTGGACTTTTCAAGGTCAATTATATATCTTGCCTTAAAACATCACTAGCAACATCAGTAGCACATGAAAGATTCTACTTGTTTACAGAAGTTGTGTCTTAGTTCCAAGTGACTGCAGCTAGAAGTTCTTGTTCTGAAGAAATAATTTTCACCCTTTTTTTGTTCTGTTTCTGAAGCAAGAAAAGCCCAGGGAAAAAAACCAAGATGGAGGGAGTTTCATTGTCACCTGTGACTGGTTGACACATATCAGGTTTTTATTGCTATTAATATCAGCTCTGCTGACATTGCTCCTATTAGAGCAGAGGCTGATCAGCTATTCCTACCCAATCGCCAACCTGTCTGACTTATTAGGATTAAGAATGAGGATGACAGGTGACTTCTGCACAGCCCGAAAAGCAAATGTGGTTCACGAACTTGGGATAGCAACTGTTACACGAAAGGTAAGATGCTTACCGGTGACATATATAACATGACCGGTCTTTGTGTGTGGGGCAGCCCGTTCCTCCGCCAATTCCATAAACATACTGGTTGCTTTTAGAGGAGTTTTCAGCAAAATAAATCCCAGCACCAAACATTCCTCCTATGTATGCATGTCTCTCATCAAATCCTTTATGAATAATGGCATTAATGAAAGGAGAACCTAAAAATATAAAGATACATTAGTTTGTGAACACTTTTCTAGAATCTCGATTAGCTTTATGCTATTTGCACTTGGCAGATTAACATCAAGTAATTAATACATAACTGAAGTTAATTTTATAAGATGTCTATTATAAAATTATTATCATGTATTAGAATCTTATCAAGGACCCACAGTGCTCACCAAGCAAAGATGTTACATGGATTTTGCAGATGGCATGAGATTTTAGATAGCAAAATACAATGTGGCTTTGAAAATACAGATTATTTTATTCCCAATCTCTAAGCAAGCAGAAATAATCTGATAAACTACAATAAACTATTTCATTTTTTAGATGGCTCAACTTGCAATTTAAGTTCTGAAACAATTTCTGATAAGTTGTTTTCATTGTACATGCCTTAGAAACCCTGTACTAGAATGTAATGTGTTAAAACCTGGTATTAACATGTAATTATTTGGGAAAAAAGTGAACCATTTTTAACACAACACTAATATAGTCAATAACACAGGCTTTTAATTTTGTTGGACTTTGTGAAAGCCCTGAGATGTCTATAATCACTGTCATGACACTCACCATGAAATAACATGCGCTCATTGTGATGGTTATGATTCTCCTCTGACACTTCCTTTTGTCTGTGACAGAATCGTTCCCTCAACTTTTTGTTGACAACTTTTTGAATCTTAAGGATGAGGAAGAAAGAAAGAAGCAATTTAGTGAAATGTATGTTAATTCGCAGTTTATGATTTAAAATGAAAGGTGTGCTTTCCTTTAGGAAGGTCCATTTTTTGTTCTGTTTAAGACATTAATTAAAAATGATAAAATTGCCAGGTCAGGATAATTCAGTTCCTACTCTGGCTTTAGTGACATAATTTTTCAGTTATGGTTTCTGTTTGTTATTCTGCACCAGACCTGGCTGTACTTCAGAGTCACCCAAGGAGTTAGAAAAAAAGGTTATTCCTAGACACCTCACCAGACTTTCTGAATTTTAGGATATAGGGCCAGTAAATCTGTATTTTTCAAAAAGCTCCCTGTGTAATTCTGATATGCACTGGTATCACTTCCACAGGTCTGTTTACCCAAAGAGTTAAACTAGTTCTTAACAGATTTTATTCATCTTCGTGGTATCCCTTTGAAAAACGCATATAGCAGTCATCTATTCCATATTATAAATTAAGATACTGAGATTAGGAGATATATGCATTCTGATATAATCACTGACTCAATCACATTGGAAAATCCAGGCCTTTAACGTTACTTTGAAATGGTGGTAACAAAAATTACTTTCAGCTATGGTCCGAATTTGTGGATGAGCTGGGAGTTTCATTACTATATTTGCATCACCAATACAAGATGATCTGGTCTTCTCTTTGTAGCTTTGGTGTTCCTGGGTATCTCTATTTTGAATGAAGTATGGTCTTGAGGGATTAGAGATTAATTATAGTGATGAGGGTGACACTTGATTGCAGGGGACAGGTAACTGACTATCCTTGAGTTTTTCATTGTCGATATTAATGTTCAGGCAAAATTTTTTTCATTGTTGATATCTAATTTTCAGGCAAGCTTTGTAATCTAATTTTTACCTTGAAATTTTAAAAACTTACTCGAATGACGTTGTATCTGTTAAAGATGCCACCAGCATTACCACCATCTCTATGTTCTCGAATTGTACTTTGCATCTATAAGAAACAAAATAACAAACTTTCTGAAAACATGCTGGTGTATAAATTTAAAGACACTCCTTTGTTTTCAACATTTCAAATCTATTACATCATTTCACTGTTGAGTCTAAGATTTAGCACTTATAAATAAATAGTTCACTGTAAATCGATCAGCAAGTTCAGTAGATAAGTATTTCTGGTGAGAATATAGTCATAAACATAAACATTTAAATTCTGCATTTTATTTTTATTTCTTAATAAAAGCTTTGAATGACTTTTTCTTTAAAAACAATGAGGAAACATAAAATACCACATGAAGTCATCTTACATTATTTTATGTTATTTGAGAATGGAAGCAGTGTTGTGATTACATTCAACTAAAATTTCTCATATTCAATTAATACCCCACTGGACAAATGCTAAAAATAAATGCAAAGAATTTCTCATAATCGATACATTTTTGCTCCTTAGATGATATAGTCCATATTACCTCTTCAATTTGGGATCTCAAAGTATATCTACACAGATTGGGGGAAGTTGAATATAACACATTACTACATGGAATAACTTCCTTCTGAATACTGCTCATCCTTCTTCTACTTTCCAAATTAAAACAAGTTATTATGAAAAAGTAAAATGTTTTAAAGACCTAAATTTCTCATAAAATTGACTCAGAGTTAATTCTCTAATTCATCATTTCATACATGAAGTTATTCACCACATTTTGACATTATTATCAGGATTTGCTAACTACTAGGAGATGATTAGGCAATAACACACAAGAAGACATGATGGTTTCCTGGAAAACTGGCTATGAGCTAAAATACTACCTTAAGGTAACTGTCCTGAGTTCCAGAATGATAATGATATAAGCATTAATTAAAAAGCAGAAAATAAACAAAAAACATAGGCATTCCTTGCTATGCAAAATAATACCAGCAGGTACTCTGTTTATTATGTGTCAGAAGTGAGGCAGAAGCTGTCAGGAGAGAGGGAATCTGTATGGCATCTGTCTACCAGGAGGTTCATGCAAATTGCCTTACTAGGGTGCTTTAAAATCATCGTGACTAGAGAGATGAAAGGTGACTCAGATGAAAGGGAAGAATGACTCAAATTTCCCAAGCATACATGAAAATTAGGCACGAAATTTTATAATCGTGTTTTATAATGCCGTACAAAATGCAAGATGAGAGATATCTTGAGACAAGAGTCTCCCTCCATATCATTCTTAGGTAGCATTTTAACAATACAAAAAGAAATATTGTTCTAATAGGGTCTTTACATAAATGAGTTTCAAGAAAGTCTCCAGAACAAAAAGAGATCTAAATCATCCATTGGAAACCTTAGGCTTATGATATGAAAACCATGTGGCACAGTTCTAATTCATAGTCCTACTTTAAATTTGGCAATATTCCTCCACAATGATTATGGGAGATATGATAATAGATAGGCAAGTGACCATAAGTAAAAGTAAGACAAGCTTACTTCTCTTGGAAAAAGAGGTTTAACCACAGATTTCAGGAAATAACTAAAAAAAACAATTGTTTTTGATAACTAAAAATTTTGATGTACATTACCTCCTCTTCTACTGACTGATATTCCTTGTCCTCTGGAGCAAGATCTAGCAAAATAGTTCCCTGATTAACACAGTGAAAAGTCAAATAAGGGTTGGTGCCTGCAGGAAAAAAAAAGTTAACATAGTTAACATAAGTCTATACCATTCGAGCTCTATTTTAGGAAAAACTCTGTCATAAAGAATTGATTTTTGCACAAGTCTAAACTATTTGAAGTTGGAACTTAATATATAAGGTTATATTAAACAAGTACATCCAAAGACATGGGAAGTAATGGAGATATGCTTGGGGATCAATTTTATCTGTTATTATAGAGTTCCCTATACATACAGCAGGGCTCAACAATTAATCGTTGAACTAAATTTGATAATGAACATATATGAAGCTATGGTTGATACAAAAAAGAAACACACTGTAATTATAATGTAGTTGGATCAAAATATAAGAAGTATCCTTTTCTGAAAACTAAGATGGTTTCAAATGGTCCCTTTCAATAAAAGTTTAAAATACATTACTCTTGTTAATTTCACTATCTTTGTTCATTTAATACAGATACGTAAGCAAGACTCCAGCTCCAAACTTCATAACCTTTAGTTTCATGTCACTCTTGTAATTTTATTAGCTTCGTTTGACTAATTCAAGATGTTCCTTTTCTCTCTTCTTGCTTTCCCATAGTGGATGCACTTCTAACGAAGAGAGAAATGATAAACATAGAGGCATACAAAGGAGAAAGATAGGAGGCTTGTAACAGCAAAGTATGATGGAAAAAGACCAAGCTGACAGTTGTAAGGGAAGGAAAAAGGTTCAAGATGAAGTAAGAGAGAAAGGTCAGATTATGAAAAGCCATGTTATGAATGTCTGATTTGATCCTAAAAGCAACAGGATTCTATGAAGGGTTTTAAGCAACGAAACGATATGATCATTTGGTCATATTGAGAGGAATCTCTGGTAACAGTGGAGGGAAGGTACTGGAGGGCAAGCAAAGGCGAAGTTCAGAGATAAGCTGGAAGGCGGTTGTGAGATTCCAGGAGAAAAATGATGGTGACTTGGATTAGGTGACAGCAGCAGAAGAGGGCACAAGTGTAAATTCCAGAGATATTCGGGGCATATGCTGTGGGGAGAGAGGCAAGATGACTCAAACTTCCAGCTGGAGCAATAAGAGGGAGAGCGATGCCAATAACTGAGATGGAGAAGGCAGGAGGCGCTACATCCAGCGAGTGCACAAGCTCTGGGGTCAGACCACCTGAGTTCAGATGTCGGCCCTGACACTTACCTTGTATCAGTAATTTCTAAAATTTATTGTTTCTGAATAGCTTACCTTGTTGTCCACCTAAGAGTCTTTCTACTCCTTTGATTAGTTTATGGCGGTGTCCATATGCATTGATGCCTATTTCTTTTAACTCTTCATGACCCATATCAGCCAATACATCTAGTGTGATCTGGAAAGCAAAACAAAATTCATTGCTAAATCTCTGACAGTTCCTCAGATAATTAAAATGCTTCTATTTGTCTTCAATGCTATGTATCTACTCAAATTAAAAAAATTCTTTCATTTCCATTATAAGCAGAAACTTACCATCTTAAAGTTGTCTTGATAATTTTAGTAGCTTTTTGCTTACTTTAAATATTCCTTAATTTGCTTTTAGTCAATGGAGAATTAAAATGGGAGAAATAATGCTATAGAAATGTAAAATGATCACTGCTATGATTTCCTTTTGATTATTTAATTCTACCACCTAAAAATGATTTCCTTTTGATTATTTAATTCTACCACCTTTTGCTTGCCTCAAGATATGAGGGAACAACCAGTAGCTTGCAAATGTGGAAATACCATATACTAGTATTCAGCAAGTAGCAAAGATGAATGGTAGGGGAAAGAGAGAGGTGTTTAGCACAATGAAACAGAATGTGGCAAAAGGAGTTAACAATTTTAGCTAAGGAGGATTTTTATAATAATAATGAGGAACTTCACAGAGCAAAGATATAGTCAAGCATGGAAAAACTGCCTTAGAAAGTAATGAGATTTCTATTACAAGTTTTTAGTTAGATTACAGACCATTTTATATAGAAGCCATATAAAGAATTCCAATTTGGAGAAGAGAGAAGATGGATTTTAATTTCTCTTATAAATTCTCAGATTTAACAGTTCTTCAAGCCTATCATACATTCTATTTTTGTACAAAACAGTGGGTTTTAATTTTTGATTATTCATCCCTGTAGACAGAGATGATTAGCTATCACCATGACTCAAAATTACCTCTTTGTTGACTAAAAGTAACTGTGACTCCACTGCCACCCAGTGGCAGTATTCTGAATGCACAGAATGAAATTGTGGGTGACAGACCACATTTCTTGAGGGCTGAACATAGGATTTTCTAGCTCAGAAGCTGACCCTGTGACAATTCAAATACTACTTCATAAGATTAGCCTTTGATTTTCTTTTTCCTTGGGAACTGAGGAATCCTTTTACAGACACCCCTTTTCAAATTCAAATGAGATATTTTTATCTATCCTTAGCTTCTCTACCTTTACACTTGCACATTTTTAAAAACTGACAAATTAGGCCTGGAGCGCTGCTGATTTTTATTGTCAGAATGAAGTATTATATATTGAGTCTGATCATCTCAGCATAACAAGCATCCATCACTCAGTCTTTGGAAATAATTTACTATACTGCTCCCTAAATGGCCATTTAAGAAATAATTGCTCCATTGTACAAAATGGGCAATTCATTTCCCATCACCGAAGGAAGTTTTCAGCAGAGCTTTTAAAAAGCAACATCTTTGAGACAGAATAGTTCACAACATAATAGGAACCTTTACATTTTTAGCTAGATGTGACTTCAATTTGGAAACCATGCACAGGGTTTACTACATTATCACTATTGCATTATTTTCCTTCTATATATTCTAAACTTCAGTTCAAATAAGGGTTGACATAAAAACAGAATCTCTTAACTTGTGGTACCTTTAATTCAAAGAATCCTTAAGCTTTCCTGAACTGATACATACAGTGCATATCTGGAAGCAGCAGAAACCAGGCCAGCAAAGCATGGTATTCTCTACACGGTTCTAAAGAAGAAACGGTGAACGTAATATATTTGTTCATTACATAGCTCCAAGCATAAAATGAATATCCCATTTAATCCTCACAATAACCCATGAAGTACTATTAATGCCCCTTTGAGGAAACTTAGGCTCAGAGAAGTCATAAAAATCATACACAGATGACTGAAATGTATTGACATTTCTATCTTTCCCTTGCTTGTATTTCTTAAAAGGGATGACTAGAAAGCTAACATAACTAAACATTAAATTAGTTTCTTTGGCTTACACGGTACCCACCTGGTCCCATAGCTATCAGGCAGTGCCACTGGAAAATCTAAATGGTAAGCTAAAGATTCCAGATTTATAATTGTTCATTCATTCATACATTAAATGTTTTGGAAGAATCCCTGTGGGAACTCTTGGGAAGGTTACATACTTGGTAGAAGCTGTAAGTAGGGCTGGGAAGGAACAAGAGGGTCAGGAAAGGTTCTTAGAAGAAGGTAATAATTTAGCTGAGAAGTAGGAGCTAATCAGGCAGAGGACAGAGGGAAGGGTGCTTAAGACAAAGGGAATAGCATATGCAAAAGGAAAATCCAGTAGGAGAATACAGAACATTTTAGAGACTATAAGTATTGATGTTTAAAAAGGTTAGAGTAGGATGTTTATAAAAAAAGAAATAAAGGAAGGGATAGACAGAGCAGTAGGCTAAGAGTAGATCTTAATTGGCTTTATGTATTAAGATACTATCTAAAAGGTCCGAGGAAGACTTTTCAGTAGAGTAACACAATCCAAGTTGTATTTTAGGAGACACAACATAATGCCAACAGTGGCATTATAAAGGCAGGTTTGGAAGGGAAAGCGACTATGAACAAGATGAAGATGGAGTGGAGTGGAAGGAATGAATCAGAGGAAGGAACTCAAAGGGAGAGATGACAGGGCCCCGTAAACAGAAATGGTTAAGGGAGAATAAAAGAATGGGCGTAAAAATTATTCTAAAACTCTGAATTTGGGTGATTATGAGATTATTGTATCAATAAAAAAAATGAAATACTGGAAGTAGATGTTAGTTATATTTTAGACATGTTGATCCAAGATTCTAGGCTTTTATACTGCTAGAACATTTTTCTAAAAGGTATCTTTAATTCATTAAAAAAAACCCTTAACTTGGCTATATCTAGGAAATGACAGATTTGTTGGGCAAGTTATATACTCAGCACATATTAAAATCAAATTATAATCTTTTAAGTAAAGATTATCCATGTTATCAGCTAGATCTTGCACATAAAGCAAATGTCACTTTACGAAGGGCTATCTTTTGTTTCTTAGATTTGTTCATTTTACCTAGAGTGGCGAGAGAAAAATGAGTTTTAATGAAAAAGGCCTTTTACTTGGGCTTAAAAGGTTGATAGCTAGAGTAACAGTTATTAGAACTAACTTCGTAGCTATGTTCACAACGAATTTACTTGAGTCCATGATTTTGTCTTTAAAAATCTGCAATAAAAATTTATATGGTCACTTTTCATGAAAATATGTAGGTTCACCATAAATATGTCCACAGGAGTCTTTTAAGTCATAGTATTCATGTTCCAGGAATTGCAATGTAAATCAAATTGGCCTTTCCTACAGAAAGTGTTCTAGTCAGGAAGCTACACTATAAATGAAGGGCCAAGGTGACACTGGTACTATATTCAATTACGTGTAAAGGACACAGGTATTTATTATTTAATATAGAACTTGGCAAAGTATATATGTCAAACAAGTCAGGTTAGTTAGAGACTTCTGAGAGAATAACTGAAGAGGTAAGGCTATGATACTCTGAAGAGTTTTCCTCGGACCAGAAATAAATAACTGCATTCTCCATTCCATTGAGAGCGAAGTATCCATGAATAGGAACAGAAGCAATAAAATATTTTGTGTCAAAGCATCTCAGGAAGCAGTATAACTCTCTGGCTTAAGCTAAACAGACATATATTAAATGAGTACAATGCATGCATCCTCACACCTTCTCTCAGTACACAATATTTTGACCATCTTCACCTATTACTAGTCTGAAACAGAATATTAACAGGATAAAATTCCATGATAAGTTAGGAAAGGGGTTATAAAATTTATTACTCTATAACTGAAGGCTAGTCAAGTAATACTTGCAGTTAAAATAAAAATTAATTTGATTACTTGGCGATTGGGCCAAGCAGAAGACTATTAAACACAGTTCAATAGAAAGATACTGTCACCTGTCTGGAGGCAAGGAACTGTACTAGGTAATATATATTAAGTGGAATAGTCAACATATTGATTAAAGAAAAGAGATAGAAATTATGCTGGCAAAGAAAAAAGGTTAATGGAACCATTTACTTAGAACAAAATTGCAATGACAAAGATGACAATGAAACCAATGAAATCAGGATAAGCTGTCAAAAGAGCCAACTGTCAAGACCAAATTATTAAAATCAACAAAATGAGATAAACATGCCACCAGAAATCCATTACTGAAATACTAAATATATAAGGTAAAAAGAAAAAAATAAAACAAAATTATGATGTAAACTGACTGAAAGAGTAGGAACTGAAGTCCTTTGAAAAACTTTCAGTAGTCAATTGGAATTGTTTATTTGAATTAGGGTCTTAGTTTTATCAAGAAAAGATGTATGAAATTTCAGTTTGTAGACATGATTTGGGAAGAAAGGATAATGGCTGGAATATGACAATAGCAAAGGATGTTTTTAAAACAGCTGTAATACTGTCAGTGACGAAAAGGGAAAAAGATTCTTACAATTTAGGATATTCTCATAAATAATTTCCAAACCAGAGGGCAAATCAATGGTAGGTGAATCTTAAAGGAAAAAGAAATTATTACAGCAGTCTCTATAAGTTCTCACTACCAGTCGGAAGACCCAGCTGATGCTTCATCAAAGTATATTTTAAAAACTGGTACCTAAGTACAGTATTACTGGGAATTTTAACTATCTGGACATTTGAAGGTATTATTAAATTATATATGTAAGAGAAGTGACAAGTTTAATGCTTTATCCAATACTACACAGTTCATAAAAGGGAGAAAATCATCAGAATTAAGGTCTTCTTAATTAAGTTTCACTGCTATTTCTACTTAACTGTTTTTTTCATTATTTAACTGTTAATGATCTTTTTTTAAAATTTAATTTTATTATTAGTTTCAAGTATACAGTACATTGGTTAGACATTCCTACAGTTTATAAATGATCCTCCTAATTGCTCTTTCCTCTGGCTTTCCACTTAGCCATTACATTCCCTATGCTGCGCTCCCATCCCAGGGACCATTTACTAACTACTAATTTGTACTTCTTTAACCCTTCACCCCTTTCTCCCAAATCCACGACTCCCCCCCGCCCTCTGGCTGTCACCAGATTGTTCCCTATATTTGTGATCTACTCAACTCTTTTGATCATTAAGAGCATGAAAGACAAACTATAATAAACAATATAAAGAAATTTAGCTCAAAAAACAATAGACATGATATTAGAAAATCTTCACAGTATATGAGAAAGGCCTGAGGTTTCTAATGAACTTCTGACTATAAGCCTACAAAAAAATCAGAGTAGGGCAAAGAGGCTAGTGAATTTGGAGACTATGTCCACATAAAGAATAATTGAAAAAGAAGATATATTTATCTTAAAATAGAACAAACTGTGCAGGGGTGAGTGGTTGAAAGGGTAAAAGTCCATGACACGTTGACTAGGTCTTAAATGTATAAAGAGCTATACGATGTTGTAGTGAGCTGAATGGTGGCCCTCAAAAAGATATGTTCTAATCCCCCAAACCTGTAAAAAACCTTATTTACAAAACTTTGTATCTTTGCAGATATAATTAAGGATCTTAAGATATGGAGACCATCTAGGATTATATGGGTAGACATTACATTCAATGCAAGTGTCCTCATAAGAGGCACACAAAAGAGAAGGCCGATGCAGAGAAGGCACTGTGAAGATGGAAGCGGAGACTGAAGTTATGTGGTCACGAGCCAAAGGGGCCCTTGACCACTGAAAGTTAGAAGCAGCATGAAACAGATTCTCCCCTAGAACCTCTGTATGGAGTGTAGCCCTGCTGACACCTGATTTTGAACTTCAGGCCTCCAGAACTGTAAGGCAAATAAATTTCTATTGTTTAAGCCACCAAGTCTGTGGTGATTTGTTAGTCAGCCCTGTGACTAATACATATGTAGACCAGAGATTAGATTTCTGTGCAAAACGGGGTAAATGTAAAGTAAATGAATGGATTACACGTGGGGGCAGATTATGGCACACTTTAAATTACATGCATTTTATTACACCTGCCCAAATTTAACAAATTATCTTCCTATATGGATGTTAAAAAGGTAATTCTTATATCTGGGAGAATGACTTAATAATCTTTAAAGACCTTTCCTATTCTAAGATTCTATGTAGGTCAATAATAGTCAATTTAAACTCAGAAACTTGTCTACTTTTTAATCTTTATTTTTTATTGATATAATTGACATATAACATTAGTTTCACATGTACAACACAGTGATTCAATATCTGTATACACTGAAAAATTATTATTTAATATTTAACACTGATATTAAGTTAAGAACTTATTATCCTGTTTAAGAACAGAATGACAAATAAGGATCTTAATTCATAAACACCCTAATGATGACTTCATACTAAGACCTTCACAGATACTTAAGATGTATTAAAAAATAGGATAGGTCTATTTGACTACATGGCTAAGCTTTGGTTCAACATTATTTTAGACTCTAACCGGACAATAGAAACCTCATTAAGGGACAATTTTAAAAAGGTACACTGCCCACACGTTACTTTGCTTTCCAATTTAATGACAATCGCTTCATGAAAATTTTGCTAAATAATTCCTCATTGGTTTTAAGTGGAGTCTAGTCATATCAATCAATAATGCAATGAGATAAGTGCTAACGCTTTTTGGAAACAAAATAATGAGGATTTTGAAAACATTCTTTTGAGGTGGTTTTGACATGTAATAAAATGTAGAGCCAGACTGCTTATAAAGATATAACAAAATAACAATTAAAGACTCCCATCATCTCTAAGACAATTTTGGGGAAAGGTATAAAATACTGGATTCCTCTGTCTTCTTTAGAAATTTGTTGTGGGTTTTAAAATAGCAGTTAAGAAGCAAAAAAGAAATGAGTGGAAAAATAACTCTTAATATTTAATTTAAAAGTCTCAACTATATAAAAGAGAGCTTACCTGTTCTGTTTCAAAGATATCCCGAAGGTGTTCAAGACCAAGACTTTTTAGGAATTGGCTGATATTCATGTCAAGACCCCCAACTAAAACAGACAAATTAATTAAAGTTTCTTAGAAAAAAGTTTATCAATCTAAAGGAAGTTCCAGTATATTTTTTTAAGCCATGGCTCTCTGATACTCTTGGGTATGCAGATATTATTAATAGCGTAAAATACTCCTAAACTTCATTCAAGCATTTCAAGTTATCTCTGAATTTGGCTGAAAAGTAAAAGCAGAGTTTATTTTTATTAAATCAGTAGTATTTATATTAATTTTAATATTATAGAGCACAATCTAATGCTTTTAATGAAATATTTAACAGTGAGTATAAAATTCCAAATTTATCAGTTATCATTTTAATTTTCATTCCTTAAGTATATCTTAGTGTTTTCCTGATCAACTTCAGGAATAAGAGTCACTCAGTAGTTCAATAAGATACTACGGTAGGAAATGGATGTACTGGGATATACCTAAGAACAATGCGGTACCAAGAAGCTTTTTCTATGAAGACATATTTCTTATACGGTATTGTGTATATGAAAACTTAGAGACAGGATATCTGTAAGTGAGGTGTTCAATAATTACCAATAGAAAAAAGGTCAATCTGTTAATTATAAAAAAAAAGACAAGAACCAGGGTATACTCACCTTCTCCTTCCTTCCTCTCTGTGCCTGCTGCACCATCCCCCGTGTTGGACGCTCCTCCCACTGCCAATTCCGCTAAAGGGCCAGTGAGGTTATCTATGCTGCTGGCAGCGGACAGGCAGGAGGGGGTGGATGCTGGTGAGATCAGAGAGGCACTCACTACAGTAGCCTGAGGCTTAAAACAGGTCGGTAAGGCCTCTGGGGGCATGGCGTCTATCAGCAAAGCTCTGATATCGTCAGCCTAAAAATAATAATAATAATACAAAAAAAATACTGCATTTTAAAGTGGTAAGTTTTTTACTAAGGACCAAGTACTTTGTGAATTTATTCTTTAATAAATGCCTCATATCTCCTATTTAAATCATTTCTTCCTCTTTCATCTTCTGACCCATAGCTCCAAAGAGTCTCAGTAGTTTCAGTAAGTAAAACTGGAGAAACCACATAATTAAAAAAAATTCATTTTAAAAATATCTGATGTACAGCCTGGTGACTATAGTTAAGAATACCGTATTTCATACTTGAATTTACTGAGATCATATTCTCGCCACACACACATAAAAAGTTAACTATGAAAAAAAACTCTTAAGAATGTGACTATGTTGATTCTTGAAAACGGCTTCTTAACACTAAGTGAAAAAGTATGCACACAATTGTTCATACTGATGACATGTGCATTTAAAAGATGTGTAAGTTAATAAAGATTTGAAGGGTGTAAAAAAAAATTTGTCTTTCATTAAAACCACATTTGTTGATTTTCAACCTTTTCTTTAGAAGTTTCCATATTTGTTTACTATATTTTATTTATGCTTCAATGACTAAAATAATTTTTGTTCAGTTATTCAGTGCACATTTAATTTAATGTACAATTAAAATCTGGTGACATTTAAAAGGGACAGCACTTTAATTTGGCTACTTTATTCATGAACTTTTTAGTTCATTAGGCATAACTGCTGTTAAAGGATGTGGGAACGAGCCTCCAAAGGTAGCCAGCCATTAATTCCTTCCTCTGTGTACGTGATGCCACTCCTGCCATCAAGAGGTGGTATCTATTTCCTTTCCCTGGAATATGGGTTGCCCGTGAGTTGCTGTGATCAATAGAATGCAGAGGAAGTAATGTTCTGATGAGGCTTTTAAGCCAGGCTTTAAAGGACTTGCAGCTTCTACTTTTTCCTTCTAAGATACCACCCTCCGTGCTGTAAAGACGTTTGGGCAACTGAGTGTCAGCATACTATGCAGAGAGATCCTGTAGGATGAAAGGCTGTCTCAGAGTGCAGCCCAGCTGAGGTCTCGGCTAAAGTTAAGTGCACAAACAGCAGAAGTACCTAGCTGAACCCAGTCAGCCCACAGAACTGTGAGAAATCAGAAATATTTAGTAAGCCACTCACTCGATTTTGGTTAAGCATTAGTTGTTTTTATATCGTTTGTTACTTAGCAACCAATACATCAAACACAATGTAGCTTGAAAATGTATTTCTGCCTCAAAAAATTATAAATTATTGTGACCATACAGTAATTCCCTGCTTTTCAGAAAGTTCTGGGTAGATGATGCTGTGTTTAATTTTGTAGTTAAATAATTTTTAACCATAAAAACTTAATTCTTGGTTTTGAAAATATTTCTACAGTACATCAATTTTCTTTACCATCTTCAGAAGAGTAAAATACTGCCCAGAATTAATTTTCCTTTGACTACCTCAAAGCCTCAGGTAAATTATCATAAACATCAGTTGCCAAATGTAGAAGGTGTAAAATTAAATGTAATTCTTTGAGGATTAGATATGTGATTTTCCTAAGATTCACCTTTTCCCTCCAAGTATGGCAAAATGAATTAACTTACCACTCAGTTTATATAACAGGGCTTTAAATTATATTAAAAAAGTGAACTTAAAAAATTACAGAAGGAAATTTGTTCTTATTCTAAGTAAAATATGCATATTAAAGCTAAACCTGCTAAACCCTGGAATTGAATGACATCTCTAAAAGTATAATAAGCAATTCTGAATATTTTGAAATGAGGACTTACTGTTGCCAGATCTAAAGGTGTCTGGCCTTCTTGGTTCTTCATAGTTGGATCTGCACCATGTGCTAGGAGGAGAGCACATAACTGGGTCCTTCCTTTTTGGGCTGCTTCATGAAGAGGAGTAAATGCCCATTTATCTGTTGCATTTACACACGTGTTGTATTTTATTAATAATGCTGCTATGTCCACATGCTGAAGAAAAAAAAAGGAAGTAAAGAGTTAAGAATGGGATTATCTGGTAAAGCTCTACCACATATACTTGCTTTTACTTAACATCCCTGTATTTTGAACTCCATCTTTCCTTGCCTCCCCTAAAATATTAGTTCCACAATTATTCTTTAACCCTGTAAATCTGTAATTCTTCATAGCAGCATTAAAAAATTTTTTATTCAGCCTTCTAACATTCAGGCCTATTTTAAAAAGAAACACATAAAATGTTAACTACTACCTGACTTCAAGTCTCCTACTAAGGGTCTGTCTGTCAAACATTTTAAACAAACATTCTATACCCACTCCTTTTCTTATTTTTCCATTTATCTTCTAAACCATTTCCATCTGATCTGTTCATTAAAAGAGTCAGCCTCTGGAAAGTAATGTAACACAACACAACATTTTATAAAAATTAGTCTGTCATGTCCCCAGTGACTTAGGGGGTGAAGAAAATGTCAGCAGCAAACACATTAACTAATAACCTGGGCATGCAATGATGAGATCTTGAACTGTGATGATCACAGAAGAATGAAAAAGGAAGCTAAATTTGAGAAATTTTGAAAGAAAAAAAAAAAAGGATTTTAGACAAATTAAATGACCAATAGAGGAAGAGAAGAAAAATCAAGTGACTACCTTTTAAAAGAAATTTGCTCTCAAAGATTAAAAAAACAAATGTAGAATAATTAACAGAAATTGAGTAGGATAAGTTCAAGTAGGAATGAAACTAAGAAAGACAAGGTTCACTCGGTGTATGCAGTTATTGAGATAAAGGATCAAATGATGTTCTGTAAATGGTTTGACATAAAAGGCTGGAGCACAGATAACAGGGCATCGTTTATTTTTTCACTTACTCTCTCTCATCCACTCACCCACCAACCAAACATGTCCTGAATACCTACTAAATACCTAGCACTGGGTGTAGGGACTCAAGGGGGATGACAAAATGGAATATCGAGTTGACAGTTGTAGCTACTTGATAAATGAGCTCAAGAAAAGGAATACAGAAAGATGATCACAAGGGAGATAAAACCTTGAGAATGATACTTTGGAAAGGAGAGTGGAAGACAAAAGGGGCAATAAGAACGTAGAAGAACTAAAAAGAGGCAGGGCCATGAAAAGCAATGTAGGAGAAAGTTTCAAGGAGAGTAGGTACACTCAATAAGTTCTATATAGCAAAAGGTTTTAGCTTCTTCCCAAAAGTTCTTATAAAATAAGCTTAAGATAATTGATTATGCAAAAAAAGACTCACAGAAGGGAGGGGAGTTGGGGGGCTGGGAGAATGGGGTGAAGGGTTAAAGCAATACAAATTAGTAGTTGATAGATGGTCACGGGGATGGGAAGCACAGCATAAGGGATACAGTTAGCATTACTGTAATGGCTAGGTGAAGAGCCAGAGGAGAGAAAGAATAATTAGGGGGATCATTTTATAAACTATATAAATGTCTAACTGATGTACTGTATACTTGAAACTAATAATAAAATAACATTTAAAAAATACATAAAGAAAAAAAGACAATTGATTATAAAAAGGTAATACTGATTCCATGATTAGGCTTTTGAAGAGAAAAAAAAATTACTTTATTCTTATAAATACATTTAGGGATGCTAGTTTGGTTACCATTAAAGTATTTCTGAAATCCATTTCCACTTCAATATTCTATAATTTTTGTGCAATTGACACATTTGGGTTCTTCATGGATATTTCCTGGCATATTTGATTACTTTTAATAATTAACTAAGAAGCACATTATCTGTTGAAAATAAATTTCTACTCATGATGTTGCTCAACTGAGATATACTGAGTTATTTGAAGCTGACTTTCATGAGAACGAGACAAGAGATGGGGAAGGGAAAGACAGAACTATCCCAAGATGGGAATTAGGGCATGTTTCTTAGTATTTTCCTTAAGACAGTCTTTGCCCTCTTAAGACATCTCAAAATAAAAAAAAAAAAAGAAGGTATTTTTTCTGAGTAGTATTAAAGATTTTTAAATATACTATCAAAGTCACTTAAGACCAGTAATTTATCTCCTTTATTCAAGGATATATGTTGAAAAGAATAGCTATTTTTGTTCAGTTAACCCAAAAGCATGGAATAATTTCAAGCTTCTCTACAAATAAGGTTATAGACTATTTAAATTGTGTTTCTGATGATTAATTTTATTCTACTCCCATATATACTGGCAGCATAATATAATTTAGTAGACTAATTTCAATAGGCTTCCAAAATTAGATAGTCCAAGGAAAATTATGTGTGTCTGTAAAATGAATTCTATATATGGTATGTATCCTTAAACTTTCTTTATATTGAATTTATAGTTTATGCTTAGAGAAATGAGTTATATGCTTTTTTAATTTGCTGACAAACATCTGAAAGAGCAATAAAGGAGTCTATTACTACCCTAGTATGCTAAAAACACAATTCGTAAGTCTTTTGAATAGGTACACCACTAGGGCAAAAATAGTAACTGAAATTTAAGGCTGACAAATGCAATAAATAAGCTACGGCTCAGTTCTATACAATATATTAACAAAGTATTGAACTAGAAGGTCTAAAAAGGACTAAGCTCTTGGAATATTTCTAGGAGAAAGTCAATTTAATATGGTTTTAGAACCTAGCTTCAACACAAAATGCTTTAAATGAAATACAGTGTAAAAACATTGTGTGGGCCTGAATTTAAGAAAAGTAAGAAGGAAGTAGAAAAAAGTGAAACATTCTTGGTCTTTGTAAGGAGGCATGAGAAGACGAGGATATTCTCATTATAAAGGGCAAGGAAGAAGAGAGTTAAGAGAATATGGAAATTACAATGACTAGTTTTTATAGTTTGTCAGGCTTTGGCAAATCTAGAAATTGTCCTCTCCAACTGTGAGAACTCCTAGTATGTAAAATCTGGCATCTGTGAACTTTTATAGTCAAACAGGTACTAAGTAGATGAACAGACAAGAACATGAGCATTCATCTTACTCCTGTGTGATTCATTAGGTGTGAAGTGGGCCCTGGCGACTTCCAGGCAGTCATTTTCAACAAATGGCATCAAGGCAGTGCAATACGTTCCTCTTCCTTTTAGTTTACTTTCAGCTGATGATTACAGTTAAAGTGCTTTGAGAGAATGACTCTAGATTCAGACTCTAGATTTTCACTGTGGGTTTTAGTTAGTCATTCAAACTCTATGAAACCACAACTACTAACAGTTCAACCATTTACTTGAAATTTTTTAAATGTTGATGATAAATATAAACAACCACAATTTCCATGCCTAAAAAAAGAACCTCCTGGCTTTTACAGTTTCTAAAATCCACTTGATGCAGAGTTAAGGTTTATTATCTGTATCAATAAATAATCACTCAGCAGCCATTACGCACCTATTATTGTGCTAGATAATGTTGAAAAGACCAAAAAGCTACAAAAAGCATGGTCCCTGGTCAAAAGATAGTTCAGCTTAACTGGGAAGGCTAGAAACACTCCAAGGAGATTATAATTGTGCTAAATTACCCTAACGGTTAGATACTACTTACTTCATGTATAGTATAGATTTAATAAAGCGGTAAATGGCAGCAAAGTTTCTAGACTTGAACTTTAGCATGCTCACCCCATAGGATGCTGCATTATGAAGAGGAATTAAACCACCTTTGTCTTGGGCATTAACATCTGCTCCATGCTCCAAAAGATATTCAGCTACTTCCAGGTTATTGTAGCCTGCTATTAAGAGGGAAAAAAGGCAAACATGTCAGTTTAAAAGAAAAAAATATATATATAAATAATAAGGACCAGAAAAATGTTAAAGTCTGAATACTTTTTGCTTTATAAGCTAATACTGTTATCACATAATTAAGAGTCTTTATAATAAAACATTATATAAAATTATATCAACTGAAAGCATTTTACTAAATACTATTCTTTATGCTTGGCATTTCTTGCATCTCCTGTTAATCTATATTAGGTATCAAAGAAAGAACAATGAGACTTGGAAGTGCTGGTGATGCTTACCTGCCAGGTGCAGAGGGGTTGAATTTCTGCCCTGGGTATCTCTGCAGTTGATATTCTCCGGGGTACAGAGCTTCTGCACCCTTGCCAGGCAGCCCTTCTTGGCAGCATCCAACAAGGCAGCATCTCCTCTCAGTAAGTCCTGAATATCTGTGTCTCCTTCTTTTACCAAATCTAAAGGTGTATTTCCATCTCTGTTCTTTTTAGTTGGATCTGCTCCATGCTGCAAAGAAAAGGCAAATGGGGTTTGTATTTTCTGTAAGATCTTTCTTAAGGTTTGCTTGTTTCTGTTTATTTTTAACTTCATTTTCCCTTATCCAAGGAAAGATGTCTATTCTACATGTACTTTGAACAACAGAAGCAATATCCTGTTTTATTTTGGAAATTCCCTACATAGCAATATGCTGGATCAGCTTTCTAACTACTTCTCAACCAAAGTCCCAAGCCTCAGGAACAATGGTGATGGTGAATTGGGTAAAGTACAGAGTATCTTTTACTTCTCATCTGATATACTTTCTCAGGCTCCAACATGTCTTTGGAAATGTCTTTTCCTTTTAAGAACGACCTTTTCCATTAAAATGTTAATTTTGAAAAGATTTCAATTACATAAAAATATTCAGTAGATATCATAAAAAATAAGTGAGAAGAGGAAGACACACAGGTAAAAAAATACTGAATTTTAAATGCAATCAATACAAAGAAAGTTTGGTAATTTTAATATCTTTTCATTGTAAGTCTTAACACCTATCTTGCACTTAGGTATAAATGTATTAATAATATTAGCCTACTGGAGAAATTTGGAAAAATCAAGTTAGACAATAAATTCACAGTAACCTGAAAACTATTTCTTATTAATTAGTGATAACAAAATGAGTATCATACACAGTCTTATTCTCAAGACTCATAAGAACATATTTGATAACAAAAAAGTGGTGGAAGAATTTTATTTATATTTAATCAGCATAAGTTTTCATCTAGTTAAAAAAAAAAGAGAAAGCTACATATACTTTGGTCATTTTTCATATCCTTTAAAAAGAACACAAAATTATTGAGTTAGTTTCATATAACTACTAGCTTCTATTATTTCATGTATATCCCCAAAATTCATGAACAACTCTTTAGAGATTATCTTACATTTTAATAAAAATCTGATATTAAAAGTTTTTATAAGATATGTTTAATTTAATGAGAAATGAGTTTGTTAACAATAAAATAGCCAGTAAGAAAAAAACAAATGATCAAAAAACTTGTTACTTCCTTGTACAAATGTTTTCTGATATTAATACCATTAGTATTAGATAAGCAATGCAAACTGATTCAACTCTTTCCTTGATAAACAGTGATGAACTGAACTTAATTAAATCAGTTCAGTAAGGCACTTCAGACACTACTCAATGCTATGTAAGTATCATGCTATCATACTTAAACATCCCCTTAAAATGGAAAATGGAAGCTGTCTCCATAGCACTTATTGTACTTAACAGAATAATTTACTTTGCTGTAATTTTACATATACATACTAACCAAAAAATATAATTACTTTATATTTCACAACTTTTAAAATTACATACTTTTAAAAGGAGCTTGCAGATTTCATATTTTCCTTTAGCTGCTGCTTCATGTAGAGGAGTAAATTTCCATAAGTCCGCCACATTGACAGAAGCCCCATGCCTCACTAAAAGCTCAGCTACCTCATAGTGTCCATATGAACAAGCATTATGAAGGGGCACCAAGCCACTAAACAACAACAAAAAATTATTTTAAAGACATATAACACATCTTTGAGTTAAAATGTTTACAATAAAAATAATATAATTCTTTTATGGCAGTGACTATACTAAACACTCAATAAAATTCTCTGGTCTTGAAGATATAGTCATCCATTTCCAAATAAGAATTAATAATTTCAAAATAATGTCCCTTTCAATATAAGGACTTCCCTAGTTTCTTGGTGATGGATATAAATTTCACAGCAATCCTTATTCTTAAAATACATATATATCTCCAAAGAAAAAGGTCCCATTACAATACTTTTAATTCAGGTTTCATTCAGGTAATTCAAAGCAATAGTACAAAGTGATTTCTGGTTTATCACCTCTTCAGATTTTCTTCCATTTGGGTTTTCCTCACGGAAACTGTA
Source organism: Eonycteris spelaea (assembly GCA_003508835.1). NCBI lineage: Eukaryota > Metazoa > Chordata > Mammalia > Chiroptera > Pteropodidae > Eonycteris > Eonycteris spelaea. The sequence continues at coordinate 5,086,831 of PUFA01000043.1, read as the reverse complement.
TGCTTACTTATAAAATACACAATGTAATTTAGTTTATTTATTTAGGTAAATTCTACCTTTTGTTTTTGGTTTTTATTACTTTCAGTTTCTGTACATAGGTTTAAATAGTTAGGTGCCAAGCAATGAAAACTCAAAATATAAATGATACAGAACTTCAGTTAGAAAAATAATGGCATCAACCATAAACTCTGTAATTTACAGATGAGAAAATCTGGCTGCCTCATTATGAACAAACTATTCTGAGATGACTCCAAGTTCTGATTAGAAGGAAGCTGACATTCTAAAAGGACAAAAAATGTTCCCATAAAAAAAGGGTCCATTAAAAGAGTAAGTTTAGGTTGCACTTAAGACATGGCAAAAACCAGGTGCCAAGTGCCTTTTATTTAGAGAGATCAGTGCTTTTGAAATTTTTAAAAACTGTTTTGAGGTCAGAATACTACATGCTAAAATAGGCAATAGAAACAAATGTTGGTTACTCTCTAATGCACTAGAACAAACACTCTGAAAGAGCTAGTGATAATACTGAATACTCATGTCTGATGTGTTCCTTTTAGAAGGGACATCTACAATGGTTAATTGAAATCTAAGTTGTGTGGTTTAATTCTACAGCACTCTGGTATGTAACTGTACAGAAAGGTACTTGCTTATTTGTATTTTGAGATGATATGAAATTAACTCAGAATACGGAGGCTCATTTCAGTTAAAACTTCCTTTTTGCATTTCTAAATAGCTTCCATGGCTGCTTTAAAAACTGTCTAGATAAACAGAAATAATTTAGTAAACTAATATAAAAATATAGAATATGTGAAATAGTAAAAAATAAAATTATGTTTTTATTAATACTGATGACTTTGGGATGAATGGCTTCTTTTTGGAAGAGATTATATATTTTCAATAACAAAACGGAATAAACAAATTATAAACTATCTAAACACATTCATACACTGCAATGAAATACTCTATACAGACATTAAAAGGATGAGATGAACTATTAAGTACTGATATGAAAAGATGTTCCAGATACACTACTGGGTGAAAAAAGAAAACTGCAAAGCAGACTGACTGGAATGGCATCACCATTTACATAAGAACCATAGCACACGCCCCGTATGTGCATTTACAATATCGGGAGGATCAGAACAAAATTTTAATGTTGTAGTCTCTAGGAGGTAAGGTGATAGGGAATTTTCACTTTGTATACTGCACATTTTCATGTTTAAATTTATGCTTTAAACTTAAAAAAAATGCATTATTTTTTAATAGAAAATATCGAAGACTTAAAAAATTTTAAAATAATTCTTTTAAGTCTCAAGAGAATGAATCTTGAATAGCTAAATGCTAACACATACCCTTTGTCTTTGGCGTGGACATCGGCACCATGGTGCAGAAGGTACTCCACGACAGACACACGATTATAGCCTGCTGCGAAGTGTAGGGGTGTAGAATGCCGGCCCTCCAAATCTCTGCAATTCACATTTTGAGGGCTGCAAAGTTGCTTTTTATGGCACATACACACAGACGAATACAAAAAGTACAATAATATTTACTTATTAGATTTTGTTCCAAAATATTGTAGGTATCTTAGATAAATTATATTTTCTAATGAATATTATTTTCAAAAGATTAGATAATACAAGTGATGTTTAAAAATCAGCACTGTGCTTGTCTTTACAGTCTCTATTAATATTCTTACTGCTTAGAGTGCAATGAAATCTTTTTTACATTTCCAGGTCAAAATCCTAATCCAAAAGAAAAAACCAATAAAGCAAGCATTTGCAAGGCAACTGATACCTTCTTTTTTAAATCTTCATAAGGCTTTCCTTCCTGAGACTGCTTGACATAGCATTAGCATGTCTGCTTGTACTTAGCCATTCTTTGCTCAAATAAGACAAATCCAGGTTGACTGCAGAACTACCCACAGTTCTTGTCTTCTCTGATGTAGCAAGCAAAAGGCTCTGGAAAAATTATATTAATTCCGCCTGGGCTAACTTGGCCCTTTGATCCACTACAACATAGCCATTCAGTCCGCAGTGCTTTACTTGATCATTGGGAGATGTTTGTCTGACTCTATAAGTCAAACTATTTCTAATCATACTCTAGTTTTTGGCCTTTACTTCCTTCTCCTTCCAAACCTCTCCTGTCTTTTCTCCTTTTGACTCTCAGGTTGCATTGTTAGTGGTGACAGATGAATTATAATATCTGAACAGTAATTTACAATTTATAAAAAAGGCTCATATTCTTTCAGTGAGAGACTTACTACCTATCTGTGAAGCTGATCATTATCTCCATTTTACAGATAAATAAACCAAGACCCAATGAGGTTAAGTGACCTTGTTTTTTATAGAGTTGGTAAGGGGTAGGGTAAAGACCCAAACCCTGTTTTCCTGATTATTTATCTCTTGATCTCTTTGCTACATGGTTGGTTACTTTCTTAACTACTGAAATTTAGGGAAGTGATGAGAAGAAAGGCAATGAAAAGAAGACAAGTCAAAAAAGCAGAGAAAACAGTGGCACTTTCTAGGTTACAAGTTATGATGGCAAGGGCTTTCTATGTATTGACAATATTATTGCTGCCGCTTCTGCCACTGTAATGAGCTACTGTTACATAAAAACTAAGAACCTGGAAGACAACTGTTTCTACTGATAGTCTAAGTAAGGGTTTTCACACTGGTGGGTAAAAACAGGACTTTTCAGGTGGTATAATTTTTCCATGACAGAAGGAAGTCTCGACAGTATAAGAGAGAGCCTATAATTTCATCAACTCTATGTGGAAAAGTACCAGATTCTAAATTCTGAAGAGCCACTGTCATCTGGCCAGGTCAAATATCCTATCTTTTCATGACAAGTGAGTCTGTGGCTATAGTGATACTTAAATTAGAGATTCAAAAAATAAAGTTAAATAGAAATGAAGAACTTACTACAAAAACTAAAAAGGCTGTAAAAATTGGTAGTTGAACACCAATGATGTCTTACATGTTTGAAGCTGCTTCATACTGCTGCTACTTTTTTCGTATGGTTTTTATTTTTCTGAATTTATTTATTTTTCCAGAGAATACTGGCAAAATAGGGATGAGTGAGGGAAAGAAGGAACACAACTGATTTTGCCAAGTTACATAAATAAAAGCCCATTCTCCTTATTAAAATTTGCTTTTTAATATTTGGAAGTTCTTTATTCTCTATTGTTTTACATTCTTTTTGAACGACAAAGCAATTTTATATACTTCCTATCTGCTTTTCATATTTCAAATATATTCCTCAGCGAACTGTCTTTTCTTCTAATACCTAATATCTAATACTTTCTAAAGCCTCTAGTAAAAGAAATCAATCAGGATTAATTTTCATTTAATTTGTGCTTTGGTTTCTTCTGCCACTTCAATTCTATTCATAAAAATAAAGTTGGCCTTTTTGTAAATAGACCATTTAGGAACTCTGAAAGCTACAGTATATTTGCCAATTACATATAACACAAATTGAATTACTTTGTTACATTAAAAATAAACTATTAATATGATGGGCACATGAGGCAATGCTAGTGCTGAGATTACTATGCTGTGATACAGAAAAGCAGTTTAGCCATTTTCATATTAAAGATTTTCTTTTATTAGGATACACTTCAAATGATAAAAGTATTTTTAAGAACAAATACATAATTTTAAATCTAATAAAACATTAAAATTTCTCCCCAGTGGTCACTCCAACTGAAATTTACTATTTTTTTTTAAATAACTCAGATGTTATTATAAAATGAGCTGCCTATTGAAACAAAAATAAAATTTCTAGGCAACAGAGCTTAGAATTTACTGTCATTTTCAACTAATATATGTCATCAGGAGTGCTAAAATCAGTTACTAAAAAAAATCACAAAAATAGAGCTTAATAAGAAGTGGCAACGTTTAGTTTGTAAAAAATAATCTGGTATAACTGTCAATACAATATTGCAATTAGCCTTTCTTTAAAAAAATAAATAAAAACAAAACCCCAAACCATACCCCTTTCTACTATTTCATCCTTACATGAATGACTGTAGATAGGAAGTGTGTTTTTAAAAAGCATATTTGATATTAGAATAAATTTTTATCTGAGAAACATTAAATCTATAACCATTGTTCCTATACCAAATAAAACTGATAAAGTTTTCTTGGCAAGCAGAGTTATAGAGAAAACAAAATCTATCTTCTGCATATAAATAATTCGAATGGTTCCAGAATCATAAAGGTTTCCAGAGGAAATATGAGAATCTCTTGGAAAAGCTTAAGAAACATTTTTGAAACATGATTGTAATATTATCTAGGCTTGAGCTTGCTTAGAAATTTATGAATGCAGCCAAAAATACACTTTAATTAATATAAGTGAAAATAAAAGAGCTTTTACATAATCAGAAGAATAGTGACTAAAACAGTGGCTTAATGGATATAATGCATATACCAGTAAATCTTTTGTGGTTAAAGATATCTCCTGTTTATGGATATACTCTGTTCATTCCTTTCATTGTTGGGATTTGAGTAGTTTCACTTATCAAGCTTAAAATGAATTGGGTTAAAGGTTCAACAGCTCTACTCAAGATATTAAACACTGACTTACCTTCACAGTTTCCAAGTCTCCAGCTTTAGATGCTTCTAGAAGTCGATAGTCAACATCCGAAGTACGTATTGGTGTACTTTCTGCATAAAAGGAAGGATTACAGTTGGTTTTAAAGAAACATAAAGTAGTTAATGAGGGAAAATTATTATGCAAAGAAAGATTAAGGGGTCAGATTCTGAGGTCTAACATACGGTTTTCCCCCAGTCTTTTTCAGATAAGAAATAGTGTTTTCTTACTTTAATATATATTTATCTCATCTTAAGCCAAATTGTAAGAAACACATATCTTTCTTCATCCCTACTACTTTGTCCTTCACATTTTCTGGTCAGAACTTGGCAAAGGGGAATAAAGAAACAGGACCATGAGATCAAGAACATCTTCATGATACATTGATCTTACAAAGTATTATAGCAAAAAGCTTTGCCATGGATTTTGTTATCTAAAACCAAGGGAAGCCACTCACTTTCAGTACTTAATGTTTAACCTTTTCTTTGGGCCTTAATTTCCTCGACTGAAACAATAAGTACTACGCCTAATATCAGTGATCTTAAAAGGCCTACTAATATAAAATTTTATTGAATGATTTCAGGGAAATGCAATTTAATAAAATGTCTGTAGAAGTGAAAGGTGTGATACAAATGCTAAGTAGAATATAATTACATCAGGCTGTTAAGTATGAGGCTAAAAAATGAGGTGTTTTGATTAATCCAATGAAAACAAACCAAAATTTCATTACAAATTGGCCCAAATAAAAAGATTTTTAAAGAAAACAATCTGTCTGTACTTGATCAGTCAAAGTACATTCACGGACATTAAGTGTGGCTTTTACAGTGCACATGTGTACACACACTCAGATAACACAAAAAGTGCTAAAGTCAAGGAGACCTGTATTTAGACTAGGCTCTATTAACTGTGATGATGGACAAACCACTTAATAGCTTAGTTTTTACACCTATAAAGCGAGTGCTGGTTTCCCTTAAATTTTCTTTCAGATTTAAGATATTATCATATGATCTGACATATTTCCTGAGTCCACTGTCCAAATAGGAACATCTAATGATGCTAAAAAAGTTTCAGATTTCAAAATACTTTGTCTCTCTATAGTTTATAGTGCTTGATTCAGGAAAGGCTTTTACAGAGTAAGTTTAAGAACTCTTTGACATAAGAGAAACTGCATTTATTTAGTCATAATAATAACAGCAGATAAAATGTTAAAATTAAAGAGGAAAGATGAGACTATTTCATATAATGAAGTACATTTTTGAAATATCAACAACTATTTTTCTTTAAAAGGGAGTATATTACATTTGTTAGTTTAAGGAAGTGTTGAGGAAAGGAATCAGGCCTTGCTTATTTTTATATTCCTTTTAACAGGAGAATATTCAGAAAGCATTTGCTGAAGTGACTTCCATGCTGTTTCATATTGGGGCCAATGTGTCTGTCAAATCATAGCTCTTTCTTTGGCTGCCCTTATTCTGTTCTTTCATGTCTCATATGTCTCCATTCTAACTGTGCATGACATTGATGGCATTTGTAGGTGTGTATATTATGCCTCTATGACAGTGACTCTGGCAGTTGGTAAAACTCACTGAAATAGCCTTTGGATATTTACAGGTAATATTTTTAGTTTATCATTTCAACAGAATAAAAACAATTATGTATACAGAATTAGAACTTTGAATATTTTCAGCTTCTAGCATTTGAGGGATACAATTAATACGGCTGAATTTTAATTCTAAGAACTATTTGAAATTGGCATGCATGTCTTAATGCAGACTGATTTGCAAAAAGGTGTAATTGAACAATCAAAAACTTTCATGCAAATATAAGAATGCTTCTGAGAACTATGAGAATTTCTTAGTCCTAGTCAAAAAGTAGAAAGTAAAAAAGTTACTTAAAGATATTGATTACTATACAAGTTATAGAGCTTTGCATCAATTATAAATCCTGAATAGGCTCAGAACAGATTCATTTCTAGAAACAATGTGAACAAGGTATTAGCTGAAAGGATATATACCCAGTCCAGCAATTTTATACAAAGAGGTGCATGACTATAAGAATATAAAAATGAAATTAAAAAAGGAAACAGGCTAAAGACTAGTTGATATGTAAAATACTGTATTAGTCAAATCCTTTATATGCACACTGGCTTTTGCAGAGTATGAAATTAAATATTTCACCTAGAGCCAAATGTTAGAGATGGGCTTCTAATTTTTTCTGATTCTATTCCGGGTCACCAGAATTAAAAAACAAACGATCTAAAGTTTCAAATGCTGAAAGCAGTCTGCTATTGTAGATTGCCTGTTTAGCTAGTACTAGACTATAGTACTGGCAATAGGTATCAGTGGCTTATTTCAAGGTACAAATGTAAATGGGGATTTTAATATTTAATTTAGCTTTCATAAATCCTCAAATCCTCGACCCTGTTGCAAAAGGATTAGGTAAAAGCGATGTAATAACTTGAGATACAAATCAGAAGAATTCACGTCAAGATTTGTTCTAAAGAACTGTCTGTGATGCTAGAAATATTCTTTATCTGTGTTGTCTAATAGTAGCCACTAGCCATGTGTACCTGAAATATGGCTAGCACAACTGACAAACAGTTTTAAAAATTTTAACTAATTTAAATTTAGCCACATGTAGCTAGTGGCTACCAAGTGAACAAAGTAGGTCTAGAGAAAGCAGGTCTTCAGAAAAAGTCAAACTTCTAAAACAATGTTTTAAAATGATGGTTTATAAAGAACTGCTTATTTTCTTTACTCTGATATTAATTTTGACATAAATATTGCCAGCAGTTTACAATTAAAACTTTATTAATGTTGGTAACTACAGATTTGGGAGAAAGTGAAAATTTCTAAAAGTGGCTCTCAAACCTGATATTAATAGGTATATTCAAATGAATCTTTAAAATGTTACCCAGAACAGAATCCCAACAACTTACTATATATATATATGCATATTTTAAGAAGTCATTATGAGATAGCCCGAAACTGGATTATTTAATGTACACATAACTGAAAAGTTCAGCTAGTTCATTTTCCAAAGACAATAGACATACAAGTTTTTGTAGAAATATCATTTTAAAAAATTATATCCTCTTCCAACTGAGAAAAAGTTCCCCTTTTAAAAAACCTTTCTAAGGACAAGATGCTACCATATAATTATATTATTTGTATTATCTTTCCAGGTCAATAATGAATATGAAGAAGTAAACTAAAAAGTTCTGGCACATACTAAATTAAGAATTTAATTAACTGTATGATGTTTTACCTAATATCAATTTTTAAGAAGAATGATCAAAATATTTAACATGTGATTCCAAAGCCAGGCAAAGACATTACAAAAAAAGAAAACTATAGGCTGATATCTCTTATGAATGAACATTGATGCAAAAATCTTCAACAAAATATTAGCACACCGGTTTCAGCAATACATTAAAAATATCGTACACCCAATTTGATTTATTCCTGGAATGCAACGTTGGTACAATATCCACAAATCAATTAATGTGATACCACATTAACAAATCGAAAGATAAAAACCACATGATCATATCAATAGATGTGGAAAAATCTATTTGACAGATTTTAGAGCTACCATAATTTTACACTATTTATATGAGTTTTAATTAACCTTTTGATCATAACAGATGAGTAAGGTTTTGAATTTAAAACTAAAAAAATTAAAGAGGGTATTTGCTTCCTTCTCATGATACCTACAGATGGACAGGGCCGCAGGCTAAATTACAAGCAAGGAAAGGCAGGAAAAATATTCAAACAACAACAACAAATTCCAAAGAGCTACTTAAAACAAGAAGTACAAAGTTTATCTGTGTTTATCAGGGACATGGAAGAGAGAGAATAGACTGCAATGGTTACGTATTTCAACTCACCACTCAGAATCTGCTGCACTGCTTCATTTCCCATCTGCGCAGCTGTAAAGCCTTGTAAGGAGATGATGGAGGGATCAGAGCCATAAGTTAGCAGGAGGCGGCAGGTCTGCAGGTGACCTGCTAGAGCAGCTCTATGCAAAGCAGTCTGACCAAGAGTGTCCAGTGCGTTCATCTGAAAAATCATTGGGTGGGCACATAAAACTGAGCATCTACTTCATCTCTTTTTATTCTCAAGCAAATAAATTCTAATGAGAAAAATTGTCAAAACTTTTTGAAAAATGCCACAGATTATTCATTATTGTTTTGCTCACTGGTTCTGAAGAAATATCACCTTCTTAAGTTACCCTTCTCTGACCACCCTATTGAAAATTACAACGCACCTATGTCTTCCCTGAATGACAGTCCTCCTGTCCATCCTCCACCCTCTGCCACTCCTCCTAGAACTAGAGGGCCAGGACTTTGTCCGACATCCACTGCCTATCACATCAAAGATGTACATTAAACACTTTTGAATTAATGGGTTTTACCGAATTTGTTCTCAGAATATAAAGACAAAAGAATATGTAAACAATGACAAAGTAGTTAATTATATTTTTCTAATTTTTGTAAATAATTATAACAAAATGCCCTAATTACAAACACGTTTAACCAAAAAAAGATTTGAATAGTGAAATGTTCCATTGTTCAAACTTTGAATAATAATTTAGCTAGTTTTAATACTCTTAAGACAATAATCCACTTTGGTAACATTTTCATAATTTGATCAAACCTAACTGGTTCTAACCTGTTTTCCAGGATGCCCCAGCAAATACCGTCTACTCTAGTCAGATTGAAGTCCATCTTCGTTGTACATACTGCTTCTTTCAGAGAAGACTTTCTTTCTGCCTTTTTGGATTATGAGATCCAGTGCAAGTCCCCCCTCTTCTAAGAAGCCTTCCTTGATTACCTGAAGCCTTGATAATTCCTTTTTGAACACCTATTTCAATTCAGCATTATCTTATAAATTATTAACACTGGGTTAGTTTTTGTTTACCAAGTAAAACTAAGGTTATGGAGAATATAGACTATTATATAGGTTTTCAAGGTCCTCTAGAAAATTCCTGTGAATGGTACATAATAAATTCTCAAATATGTTGGTCAGTTATTCAAAATATTTGTGCACACCCACCAAGTGCAAGATAAAGGAAAAAAGGATTTATGACAATTGATCTTCCTGTCTCCATTCTTTTACTGTTGCCAGCAAGGCTGTTACACTTCTTTAGGCAAGAGTTCATCTTAATTCTTAATGGTGTTTCACAAAATTTCACATGAAATACCAATATATTTAATTATGTCATCTTTGCCATCAGAAAAAATGACTTTACACACAGAGAGCATAAAAGCAAAGCCATTAGCATGTACTGACGGAAAACACAAACTGCTAAGCTAAACTTGAATTTTTCTATGAATAGTTCTTTGTTATTTCTTCACCACAGGAGAAAAATATAAAATTGAGATTATTCTAATCATTAACATTCTTCTGGAAATTAGATAAGTAACCCACTAAATGATTCCAATCACAGGGATGGGAATCCTCATGTAGCTTGTTAAATAGTGGGAACATGGTTTGAGAATTACTACTTCAAAATACAGCTCAGACCAAGTTATTCCTCAGCTCAAACTTAGTGACTCTTCAATGCCTTCAAATAAACCTGAATAAATCCCTTAGCATATCATTTAAGATTACACAAAATTTACTTTTACAGCACCTTCCTTTCTATTTTTTTTCATCACAATCTGATAGGGCTGCTGTGCTCCAGCTTTATTAGATTACATGGAGTCCCACTTTATGAAGGTATGAAGGTATGAATTTCCAAAATCCTTGCAAAAGGTAAACTATGCCTTTGGTCAAGATTATCCTTGCAACACCTTAAAATGCAATGGTAGAGACAGACGTCAAGTTTCTCAGTAAATCTAACACTAGCCAGTTTTACCTCAGGTGTCTTAGCAGAATGCCTAAGAGCTGATAAAGTGCACTATGTATCTTTAAACATTAAAAATACACATGTGTAAGAAGAGGTTCTCCCTACAAATATGTATTGTGGAACTGAGCACAATATAGAAAACAGAAGATTCTCTTCTCTCACTCACTTTGGCTCAAGCACTCGTGGAGTGAAATACTGGGCAAAAATCACCACTCACTGAAATTATTTAAATTAGTATTTCTTGTTCTTCTCTCTCTGTTTCAGAAGGAGTGGTCCTGACTGCAGCTCCACTGTGTGCTCTGCGTTCTCATTTGTCTACTGTGCTATTCTCTCTGCTTCACATTTCTTTCCCTTGTATTTACCTGCCAAAACTGGAACAAAGTTATCTCCAAAGAAGTCTCAAAAGAAAGGGACGTAACTAACATTTACTAATATTACTAAGCACTTACTAATATTAGGTTCTATGTTAGATGCTATTTGTAAATTGGAAGCTATTTAAAATCAATGACTATGACAATCTTAAATTTAGCTTTCCCTCTACCCTCCCCCAAGAAAAAAACAATGTCTAGGACATAGCTAGGGCTCTGAAACTGTTTCCTGTTTGAAAGAAAAAGAAAAAAAATCTATAAATGGTTACTGGAATTCATTTGTAAAAGGAATTTTTTGGTTAAAAAAAAGAAACTGCAACCATTTGATGAGGACAGACTGAATTCCCTAGGAAACTAAATCTTGATCATATACTGAAGCTTTATGTCCTCATCCATATATATATATGTATATATATATGTATATATATATGTATATATATATGTATATATATGTATATATATGTATATATGTATATATATGTATATTATATATATATATTTATATACATTATATTTATATATGGTATTTTACTCATTTCTATAGATAGTACTTTAATATTTCAGAAAGCCAAAATCTTAAAATACAAGACAGATTAGTGTAACACAAAATTCTTAGTAAATGTATATAATTTTTGTTATGAAAGAACACTGTAGTTCTCTCAAATTCTAAATGGTATCATAGCAACAAAAATTTATCTGTGGAGTGCTTTATCAGATAACAAAGCTGAAGCACTACAAGAAGTCATTGAAAGGTATCAGCGAGTAATAGAAGCACTCATTCTGTGGAAAGAAGTAGAATAACAAAACTAGAATAATTTGGTAATAATCTGTACAATCCACTTAGAAAGAACAACAACGGATGACAGGGTAAATATTAGACATTCTATAAGGGTTTTTGTGAGGAAGAATTATCGCCCATGTTATACATTTCCCAGATTGTTATATATTTCTCAGACTTGAATGTTAGAAGCGAATGTTATATATTTCTCAGATTCCTTAGGGCTCAAGGCTTGTCCCTCTTTGTGATCAAAAGATGAGTGTGGCAGCTCTATGCATCAATTCCATGCAATCTCATCCAACACCAAAAAGGAAGTATTTTTATACATCTATTTTAAAAGAGAAGACACCTTTCCCAGCAGACTTCTCCTTATGGCTGGGACCAGAAATGTTTCCTGAAACCATCCATATCTGTACCAGTCATGAGCAAGGAGAATGAGATTACCAGAACTGTTTCAGATCCAGCCTTCCTGAAGCTCACATACCTGTACAAAACAGAGTTCTATAGGAGTTGGCAAGCTATGATCTGTAAGTCAATTCCAACCAGCTGACTTTTGTACTACCAGAAAGCTAAGAATGGTTTTCACATTTTTTAATGATTACATTTTAAATAACTATATAAGTACCTACATAGAATCTTTGATTTTGTTTCTTGGGCCATAAAACCTAAAATATTTGCTATCTGTACTTTTAAGGTAAGCATCCCTTTTCTGAAGCATGGAAGAAAGGGAAAAATGATTACTGCATGGAAAATCAACTGTTTGCTTGAGTCATTATAGATCTTCTGATTGGTTCAAAATTAAAAAAAATATTTAAGGTTCCTAACTTCCTCTTATATTTAACTTTATCAATAGCCTTAATGTTCTAGCTTTGTTTATTCTTTTATTAATCCATCATGAGATATATAACCAGCATGGGATTTAACCAGAGCTTTCTAAGAAGTGGTCAACCTAATTTTTTCCTCCATATATTTTGAGGTGGTTCAAGAAGTGCAAAATGTGCATGCCTTCCAAAGTAAGTGATAAATTTCATTTGAGAGAGAGCAGTAACTATTTTACGTGATTACAGATCAATCCCTACCTCTTGATTTTTTAAATGGGTAATCTGGCAGGATTTGCATTACTGTTCTATTTCAGTTTCATGTGAAAAAAGGTGATATTTTGGAGCTAGTATATTTCACTTCATTGTGATCACAGAGAATTACAAGGAACTTATGCTTAAAGTAGGTTCTCATAAGTTTGGATTTACTACCTTAATTTCTATCATCCTATAAATTTGGTAAATGGCAAATGACAGTAATCCACTGAATTGGAGAAGAACAAAAGGAGATTAAGTGACCTACAGATGTCATCCACAATATCACTACTGGAAGCACTGAAAAAAAGGGCCAACTGAAGTACAGAATAGAGCCTATGACCCGGAAGATCTCTGAGACAACACTGTGTTGCTGTATTCTTGACTTTGACAAGTATGACTCACATATTGACAATTCTTCACTCACACAAAAAATTTAGGCTTAACAGCATTTAAAAATTTCTTTACAGGTAAGAATCAAATTCTTAAAAAAAAAAGAAACAAAAAAATACATTCTAGTATTATACATATAATTAAGTGCCTCAATGGTCATCAGGCTGAGCTAGCAAGTAAATGAGACTGCTACAAATTATTTGGAACTACCAACATACACACCTACCGAAGACATTTGGGAATGTTAAATCAACTGTTTCGGACCCAGTCCACCACAAGGATACAATAGAGGATGTCCACAAAGATGCTTACCATTCAGCGCTAAGGAGGCTATTTTAACTAAAGTATAGAAACTGCCTCAAATAAGAAAAATGTGTTATGTCTCAACTGTGCTAATTAAATGGTTAGGAATGGCTTCAGATATTCAGAAGGTGTCAGAAGAATAACATGTCTGGCATTTTTAGAGACAAAATATGCTCCCCTATTTTCCCTTGATTCAAGAGATAGCAACCTGAGGTATGTATCTTTATTTCTATTGAGTAGTAACAGCGACTTCCCTAAAGATGATAATTGGATAAATGATATAAATTCACAATGGCATTTGGCTTAAAATATAGAGGACATAAAATTATAACTCAAACATGCCAAAACAGTTCTGGAAACCAGCAAGCAGACTCTAAGGAAATGGCTTAGGGGAATCTTTCAATATTCTAATCTCAAAAAAAGCTAACCTTAAGGCTAAGTTCATTTCTCTCCTAAATTTAAAGCTATCATTGTCTATCTCACTCATCTGGTAATTAATCATGGACTGTTCTGTGACGTTTCTGTAATTAAGCATTTATTGTTAACTCACATTATAATTTTACTTAAACTTTGCACATATATATATATGTGTGTCTCAATCTCAAAACCCGATTTTAAGTAACCTGAGAGTTGATACTAGTCTCTGTATTCCTTTAGCTGGAGTGACAATGTGTTTTTCTTTCCCCAAATCAAAAGACCTTAAAAGTGAAAGTGAACAATGAAAAAAAATTAACAGGTATTAATAATATACAATAGAGGAACAAAAGATAGCAACCTGAACCAGGTCTACATTCTGGTGGACAGAAACTATAACCTAGGGAATAGGTGGCAGGCATATGACAGCTTTTTTAGCTGTAGGGAAAGAAACATTATCTCGGTATCATTTCCCCTTTACAAAAACCTTAAAAAGCTATTTTTGTTGAATACTGCTAAATGATTACACCAGCTATTATACGTATACCTCATGTCCACATTTCTGTAGTTGGTTTCTTAAAAGAAAGTAGTTTCTATGAAGTAGTTATCTTCCTGAAGCAGCAGATGCCACCTTACCACTACCTATTCAAAAATTTCCAATGGCTCTCCAAGTATTATGAGAACAAAATCAAAACTCTCTAATGAGAATACCAAGATCTTGCTCCAACACAATTTGTCAGATTTTCATTATTCCCCTTTTCTGTACCTACTAGACTAATCATAACTTTTGACTAACAAATAAATTCCTTTGCTTTCCTGATTGAGCAATTGTTTAAAATATATTCTTTGGAGTTTGTCTATTTCAATATACCTAATTCCTGGACATTCCTAGCTGAAATTTTACTTTCTCCATGAAATTTTTCCATTCCCTCCCTCAGCCTGCCAGTACCAATGAAAGTAATTTATTCCCTCCTGCGAACAGCGGTCTATCTGTACTTCTCTTATGTCACCACTTTCTAATCTGTGTAACAGATATTCAAGTAGACTGTGTTAGACAACACTATTATTTATTAGATTTTAAGTCCCTTTAAGAGAAGAATCTTGATCAAATTCAAACTTCATATATACTCCATAGAAATAAACATAATGCCTTGTACTTGAAATGTTTGGTAAATGAACAGCTTGTAAAAAGAAATTAGTAAATTCTGGTAATAAAGAATATTGTTTTCAACAGACTATTCTGTAAACTAAACACATATGAGAGACTATGATAGAGTAATTAGTATTTTATTTAATAGGTTTTCAATCCTTTAATGTAGAGTATAGAATTTGTCTAAGAAGTTAAATATTAATATTGAAAGACATAAAACTTAAGTGTAGCAGAAAGCCCACTTAGCTGAGTACTTTATGCTTGAAAAGCAACAGTATATTATTTATACAATAATGCAGTTTGGTACCCTCAAAATAGGTAATAAATCTATAAAACTCTGTTCTCTTCAATGCTAGCTCATACTAATCTTTTAATTAAAAACACTAATTGTCTTTTTGAAGGAAGGATATCCAAATTTTTGGATCAAGCACCTTATGAATAAAAAATGTTTTAAGTACATTCTCAATATGCATATGTGCTCATTTGTAAATTATAACCAAATAGTGCTACACTACTGCATTATATGGTATTATGTAACGTGTTCAAAAAGAGATATAAAGGATGGGAAAGAGATGACACAATCAAAAATTTAAAAGTATTTTAATTACTAATGGTACAAAATATCTTTTGGCTCAATTTAAAAAATCTGAAAAATCTTATGAAGAATTGTAATGTAGAGCCACTGGAAAAGATGCATTGTTAGTAATGCTTATTAAATCACACTGTTATTTTTAATGTAACTTACTAATTATGCTAAGGTTTTAACTGAAATTCTGCTGGTAACATTACATCTTTCTTGATGTTCTTACAAACTTATTAGGAGGTGCTGCATTAAAATGTTTTTAACAGATTAAAAAACCACCTAAACACAAATTAAGACTTTTAAAATACGTTAGAAATTCTGTTTTCAAGTTTTTAAAAATTATGTAGCTATATTTACTGAGTGATATATTCACATCTTTTTTTTTTGGCAATAAATAAAAAAATGGAAATTTTCTAAAATCTATTTTTAAAATGTCCTCTTCATTTTTAAGTTTTTTTAAAAAAACACTTTCTCATTCACTCTAAAATATGTAACTTTTACCTTTAAGGATCTGATTATGTTTCTTTTTAAAAAGTTCCTACACACAAGTAATAGTCATTTGTTACCAAAGAACTATTGGCAAATTTTGAACTCTCTTATTTTCATTAAAAAACAAAACAAAACAAAACAAAAAAACATGGACACACACAACAATTAAGTATGACAATTCTGAAAATACGAATTCATGAAATAGCAAGACCACCTCTTTATGCTGTAAGACCGTCATGGTCATTCCCTCTGATTATCGACAGTGGTATTTACAAAGGTTCTACCATTTAGGATAATGTCCATACATCTACTCATTTGGACACATGTAAAATGCAGTATGTTTCAACATGCTGAACGTGAACAGATGAGGGAGTTTGTCACTGTCAGTCCTTCCATACTCAAACTCTCATTCTTCCTTAAGAAACAACTTGGGCTCTGACATGACTCAGACAGACTGACACATGAATCTAATGAAGCTGCCAGCATCAATCTGTATATGAACCATTAACAGATATTAATTTCTTTATTCTTAAATAAAGATTGCTATTTTCACAAATTAAATTCTTTAGTGTTGAAGATGAGAAAATTATTATCATTACCAGTTTGAAGGAATACAGATATTCTTTAAGGAGTGATATTCTGATTATCACTTCTACAAACTATCTTCTGATAAAACTGACTATCAAAATACATGTGATGCTGGCTACAAAATATATTAATTCCATATTAACATAAAACAATACAAAGTTAAAATGTATTTCAAGTGATAAGACTATAGCAATATTTTATTGCTTTAAAGAATGCCAGTAAAGTACAATAAAACACAGGTAATTATTTTAATTAGCAACAAGATTTAAATCAGTTTTAAAGGATGAATTCAAATACATGCTAAAGTCTTTTATAAAATTACTTTTCTCTCTAATTTTCCTGAAGAAATGAATAGTCTTAAGAGCAGCCAGCTACTCGACGCCAAGTCTGGCACTGTATTTCAGGCGTGTGCCTTACCTTTGCTCCATGCTTATGCAGGACTTCCATGACATCGTTGTGAGCTCTTTCTGCGGCAACATGCAGAGGAGTCATGAAACTATGGAAAGGAGAAAAGGAAAAGGTAATTTCCTAACTTTTATGACATTCCCTTTTTAAGAATTAAACAACTCCTTCTGCGATTATACTTACTCTTTATTCTTTTCATTTACATTTGCTCCTTTTCTAAGTAACAATTCTGTCACTTGTTTTCGTTTGGGATGCAGAGAGGCCACAGCACAGTGCTATAAAGTAAATAAAAGTTAAAATAAACTTCCACTTGAAAGTAGATTTCTGAATTAAATAGCATATCTTACTATTTAGAATATTGTAATCTCAAAATATACTTATATATTTTACATTATGAAGATAATCAAAATTTCTCCTAAATATATTAGAAGTACAAAAACATAAGCCTTTAAAACAAGGTGACATATGCTCTTAGTTAAGAGATAGACATCTACCATATATTTATTTTAAAGTATCAAAATATTGCCTCTCCAAAGCTATGAAAATCTATAACTAAATTACTCGACCCTTCATTAAGTGTCAGTCACATAAATCAATATTTCTTAAACTCTTCCATGAGCTACTTCTAGCATTACAAAATAATAAGCCTATAAGCCCAGGGACAGGCAAGAAGGTACTAGATCTCAATGAGCTTAGAGGGGGAAGGATTCAGAAATTTTATGTCTTATCCTGTATTTATACAACTTTTATATTCAATTTCATTTTATATTAATGTATTAAAATTTAAAAAGTAAAAAGCTATTTACTAATGAATAAAATGAATGCTCCAAAAATGCAGGTTTTATTCTGTGACTTTGAGTCTCTCCTGGCATAATGCTATGTAGTTGAATGTATCTGAACTCCGGTTTGAGAGCCATATATTTAAGTGTATATACTTGGCCCGTTTCAGTTTGGTAACTCTTTTAATGTTGTTTTTGGCACATACTGACTACAGTTTGACTTTTTTTTGTGCCAGACATATATGTAGAATGTTAACTAAAGTACATGGAGGTTTGTGATAGAGGCATCACAAATGTTTAAATTCTGAATTTAGGAGTAATCTAACCAGACTATACCTGAAAATGTATGTGGTCAATGAGAGAAAATAAACTAATTTTTTTCTGAAAGTACATTAGAAAGAAAAACATGAATAGTTTTAAAGACAATTTGTACAGTCTGAAACAAAAGAATTCATAATCTTACCAGTTTTTATACAATGAATTGTAATAATTCTTTGAATACACATGTTCAAAAGGATAATGCAAGTATCTTTGAAAATACTTTAATCTTCTATAGAAAAACAAATATGGTGCTTATCTAGCAACCACAGAAAAAAACATTCTATAGATGAAATCATATTTTGTACTTTATGAAAGCATTGGCCACAAAGGTAGATCTGCTGCAATATGGTTGGGTAAAAATGTAAAAATAATTCCCAAATTAAAGTTAAGCATTAGAATTTTCTCACTCATTAAAAGCAATCGCCTCCTGAACCAAATGCAGAAATCAATACAATCAACATTAAAATCCAAATTCCTGGCACTTTAAGGTTTCTAAACGAAAATCACATTTTGTGCTCACACTACTACTACAGACCCATGGGCTGGATTAACAATAAAATCTTACCAGTGCAGTTTCATGAGACTGTGGCTGTTTGAAATTAATGATTTCCAAGGCAAGTGTTTTTTTAACTTTGGCTAGGTCTGCTTCTCTGGCTGCTTGTAGTAAAGAATGACCTTTAAATTCATCTGTTAATGACATAATGGTTGACATAAAAAAAGATTTAAAATCTTTAAAAATCATTCTGCATAATTATAAAGTAGAAAAATTATTAATTTTACATCTTCCTGTTTTAGCAACAGTAGGAACACTGCAATATGATAAAGGTGCAGGAGTTGAAGGTGTAATTAATGAAAAATTTTGAAATCTATATGCTCTGAAGTAAAACTGCTTTATACTTTAAGAGTTCAAAAAGATACACACACACAGATACTCCACCTAAGTTTTAAAACAAGCAACCCAATTGTCCACCAAATGGAAACCAGTTAAATAATTTGGATATACTTATACACTGGAATACTTTACAGCTCTTAAGGAAAAAAGACAGATCTATATATACTGACGTGATATATATATTATTAAATAAAAATTCAAATAGCACAAGAGGAAGAATATATTGATCCAATTACTACTACTACTGCCACCACAACTAAATGTAAGTAATGATATAAAAAAAATTTATTAGAGAAACATCCACCAAAATATTAATAGTGATGATGTGTTGGCACAGATGTGGAAAGAATTGCATGTGGGGAAATTGCCAGAATTTAAAATATTTTCAAAGGACAATATTTTATGTATTATTTGTATAAGCAAGAGATTTTTAAAAAGGCATTTCTAAATTGACTGCATAAATAAGAATCGATACTGTTGTTTATTACAAAAAATATAGTCTTATTTCCTATTTTACAAGTTTGGTTCCTATTTTGATATGACAACATATTCACGAAAAGTTGAAAATTGTTCAAAAGAGAAGCAAATGATGTGTGACCTAATATATCACATAACAATTCCAGACCCTCTCACATTTGAGCCTTTGCATCTGCCTAGTACTGAATTTTTTCTCTTTTTTCTCTTCTCCTTTGAGGGCCCCATCTTACTTCTTTCTTTTCCCTCAAAAAAAGAGAAAGAGACAACCTACTCAAAGGAAGAAGATATCTGCAAATGATATAGCCAATAAGGTGGTAACACCCCCAAAATATAAAAACTCATACAACTGAATATCCAAAAAACAAACAATCCAATTAAAAAATGGGCAGAGGGGCTGAACAGACATTTCTCCAAAGAAGACATACAGAAGGCCAAAAGACATATAAAAAGATGTTCAACATCACTAATCATCAGGGAAATGCAAATCAAACCACAATGTGATATCATCTCACACCTGTTAGGATGGCTATTATAAAAAAAGAAAGAAAGAAAGAAAGAACAAGTGTTGACAAGGATGTGGAGAAAAGGGAACCCTTGTACACTGCTGGTGACTAGAATTGGTGCAGCCACTATAGCAAACAGTATGGAAGTTCCTCAAAAAATTAAAAATAGGACTACCACACAGCCCAGCAATCTCACTCCTGGGTATTTAACCAAAGAAAACGAAACACTAAGCGAAAAAATATATGCACGCCTATGTTCAATGCTGCATTATTTACAGTAGCCAAGACACAGAAGCAACCTAGGTATACAATGACAGATCAATGGACAAAGAAGATACTATATGTATGAGAGAGACAGAGACAGACAGACACACACGCACTCCTTATTAACTACTTACTCATCATTCTAAGTCTCAGTTTAAATCCCCTGCATAAATCTTCCAGACATTTCCATTATTGGGTTTGGATTCCATCTTATAAAGTCCATTGCACTTGCACTTGGCCTTATATCACAGGACATATTACACTGTCTTATTTGTTATGGTAGTCCTATCACCTAGCATAGTGCTTGACACATTCAATAGGTATTTGTTGCACATATGATGCATATTTATAAAACAAGTCATGGTATTTAGTAATACGTTACCACTGCTAAATTCTTCAAATATTAGGACTTTGAAACTTCAGAAATCCAAAATCGAGGTCAAATAAAATGAAAGTGAACCAGTATTTTCAAATAACAAAATTACAGATTTCCATTTAATGACAAAATTAGAGAAAAATAAAGTGAGAGAATTATAAACTATCACATGAAAGGACTAGGATCCTAACAATAGAAAGGACAGTGATGTGTTGAGAACTGATGTCAAGCAGAAAGTATGGTTTTGTTGGGTTCATCCATAAATCTTTTGAATTCAGAAATTTAAACTGAACTCAAATTATACTGGCTTATTTTTTTCTAATGGAAATGTTCTATGAACATCAAAATGATAAAAGGAATTCTACATTTTTAGTCACTCCTTTAAGTTCAAGAAGAGTAGCTCAGAAAAAACTAAATAGGCAAATTTATGAAAAGCATAAACAGTAAGACTGCGGTAGAAAGGAATTATGGTGCAATAACACAATTAAACAGTACAATATTTTCTCAAGTAACAAGAAGTGAAATATTCCTTATCTTTGCTCTTTAGAAAGCAGATTTCTCCCCAGAGTCAGCTTTGATATTTAAAATATTTTACTGACAAATAATCAAGAATAAAAAAATAACTCAGAGGATGAAAAATCTATCAACTACGTAATTGTCCTTCTCAATGTGAAGGTCACATAAAAACCTGTTTGTAAAACTTTAAGAAAGTTAAATAGTTAAAGGGAGAATGGTAAAACTGCAAATTACTTGAACTTACCCTGAAAACTTAGTATTTATAAAATGTCTTAAAAGTTTCTCTTTCTAAATGAATTCTGAAATAAAAATGAAAGCTACTGTAAGTATTTTCAGTTTCCATATATGTAGAACCCCAACTACCTTGTTCATCTGGCTTCATTAAAACATCAAATAAAAAAGAAATGGACAAGAAGGAGCAGGAAAAAATGTGTGTGATGAAAACGCAGTAACCATGGGTCAGATTAAAATATTGTTTTTGTTTCCTATACAATGTTCTTAAAGAGAATTCTGTAATTGTGAATGCTTAGTATAAAGCAGTGAACATGATGAAAACTGCAGTTAGAGAAGTTCCAACTTTGTTAAATCCTTTTCTTCAGATAATTTACTGGTAGAATTTTAATAAAGAAGATACTAAGAAGTTAGAAAAGTACTCGAATCAGGGAATTTCTTCCTTTACAAAACTACAAATTTAGGTTAAATCTTAACATTTATATTGGAATCAGACTAGTGAAATACAATGTAAAATCATAATACTCATAAATTACAAAATGAATGAAAGGAGAAAAATGTCAAATGATGACATAGGGATAAAGCTGAGCCCTGGGGTATCAACTAAAAGAAGGAAATGACAAAAAGATAAAAAAATAAGTTTTGAGTTAAGTTAAATTTAATTCAATAAACTTGCTGAGCACAACCACAATGCACTGTGCTAGGCTGGGGGTAGGACATAGGCCCAAACATAAATACCATCCACATATTTCATAACAAAGCATTGCATAGGTGCTAAAAACACAGAATAACAAAATCAAAGGTCTTTCTGAGAATTTAAATTTCACTGGGAAGACTGAACATGCACATAAAAAAATGAACTATATAATGCAAGAAAACATGGCAAGAGTTATCTGAGTGGGACAGAGAATAAATGCACTTCTGTAAGGACTCATTACTAAGAGACATCTGCCCAGTTATAATCTGGTTTATGCTGGCCTGTTATCTAGTGGAAGTCATCTGATCTGGTACCAAAAAAAGTTTAAATTTCCACTTAAACAACATGAAAATTGCAAGGAAATCTTCCTGTTTTAACATGAACTAATTAAAATCTGTTTAAACTTAAAAGATGTTAGCATAATTTTGACTATGCCTTTTTTTTTTTAACTTTTCATTTAAAGATTTTCTCAAGTGCTTAAATCCAGTTACCTGATTCTTAGAATCCCAGATGTAAGAGAGAATAATAACCATAGGACCAATTGAAAAATAAGGTTAATACTGCCTGCTTTAATTTAAACCTGAAATGCCCACATATACAGTTAAATATATCTCAATATTTGATACAACAAGTAATTGTAATTGTGGTATTCAGAATGAGATCCTGGAAAAGAAAAAGGACTTTAGGTAAAAATAAAGGAAATCTGAATAAAGTATGGCCTTTAGTTAATGATGTGTCAATATTGGTTTATTGTGGCAAACGTATCATACCAATACAAGATGTTAATAATAGGGGAAACTGACTATGGGGTATGAGAATTCCCTGTACTATTTTTATAACTTTTCTATAAATCTAAAACTATTCTAAAACAAAAAGTTTATTTAAAAATAGATGCATATACATATACAGATAATACGTAGCAGTATCTGAGATTACTTCCAATCACAAAAATTATATTGTGTAAATTTGGGCAAGTGATTTCACTTGGGCTATAACATACAAAAGAAAGGAAACATGATTGTGTAACCTTACAGGGCTTGGGAAATAATGAGCGCTAAATAATGTTAGATATCTATTATAACCACTAGCATAGAAATATAAGCTCTATGAGCTCAGAGGTTTTTTTTCTGATTTGTACAATGCTTTATTTCTAGTACATGGCACACAGTAGGCAGTTAATAAATGGTTATTGATTAACTCATTCTCATTAGCCTTAAATAAAAGGGTGGGTGGGGCAACCTTAACTCGTGAATGAGAATTAGGCTTGAATAAACACAAAATAGTATATGAATATAAGATTCTTGCGGAATCATTAAGAAAAGTATACGATCAAATATAAGGATTATAAACCAGTATATGTGTAAGAATGGAAGGATATTATCCAGTTAGATAAAACATCAGCCCTAATAACTAAACAAAAATGAGATATTCAATTTTGCAACAAATGATATTGATTTCAGGATAAAAATACATACACGTCAATCTCTCCCGGAGCTCAGGAGTTGGAGCCATATCCACGGCACTTTTGCCATGGCAATTGACTAATGTAGGATCAGCACCATGGCTAAGCAACAAAGAGCAGACTTCTACACGATTCTTGGAAGCAGCCTCATGGAGTGGAGTAAACTGCCAGAGATCCATAGCGTTAACACAGGCTCCATGCTGAACCAAGAAAAAAAGTTTTAGGTCAGTAATCATTTCGCTGGATCAGATAAAACAAAGAAGACATTTATTTCACTGTAAATCTCAGTTATAACTTTTTGAAATGTTGATAGTATTTTAATTATATTAATTTCAGTTTTAAAAAGTTTAAAATAAGTTGAATATTTAAAAAATTTTAAGGCAGCAATAATACTTTTAAAAACTTTTATTCTCTTAAAAATCTTATTTGCCAAAAAACACGTGAAAACTCATGACAAGTTAAAAAAAAAGCAAATATTTAATATTTTTAATTTCTCTTACCTTTAGTAGCAGTTCTGTGACTTCATAATGTCCATATGAACATGCATTATGAAGAGGTACAAGTCCACTAAATGAAAACAGGCAAATTAAAATACTGAAATTTCAAACAATTTATAGTCATTCATCCAAGTAGTGCTAAGAAACAAAATTATAATAAATCCCGATACGATTGTATTAAAATTTTAAAAAATACTTAATAAGAGAATACAAAGCATAGCTAATGTTTAACCTTTTGTATTTACCTTCTATTTTGTGTGTATAATCCTTAAATATAATGATAAAAACACCAATTAGAAAAGCATTTAGGCAAAAGAACATGTGCTAATTGACAACTGCATGCTTTCCATATCAAGTATTTATAGAAAACTGTTAATTGATAAAAGAATTGAAATATTCCTACTGTTTTGTTTCACTTTCAAGGTAATTTCCAGCATAAGAATTAAATATCCGAACTATTATAACTTGTATTTCAAAGTATCGCTCTACATGAGTCAAAGATCTCCTTTTTTGTGGTGTACTTCTCTTGATGACTCACCTATTGTACACCCATCTGCTTTCGGACATGCACAAGGGAATCAAGAGCATCTGCACCCCTATACTATTGGGACACTATTCACATATGGCAAAAAACCTCGTAGAGGCGAGAGAGAAACCGAGCATGGGAAAAGAGCAGATTTGAAATGGATGGATTCTCCTTCTGATAACTGTCTCAAGTACTGAGCTCATTTTTCATTTTTATGTTTCCTGACATGGAAAGGGGCAAACTGAAAGAAACCCTCCTCCACGGCTTCTTCTTATGCTTCCACCTAGAAGAGTGTAATATAAATCTCCTTTACCTGGGTAGTGAGGTCAATTATCTTTTGGATCTTAATGTAAGATAATGAGAAATGTTAGCCCATCACAATAGGACAGCAGACCTGATTCATATGTCCCTGGAGACTAGACAGGAAAATGGCACAAAGTTTTCCAAAATATACCTATTCATAAAATAAATGACATAACTACTTTTCTTGGTTTTCCCACCACCCCATCCCCCATATCGATCTTCATAAAGACCGTTTAGGTTTTCCCAGTTCATATAGCCAATATTTCATGAGGAAAGAAACCAAATTAGAATATTATATACTTAATGATTTTTGGTTTATTAATAAGAGATGGTCCCTTCATACCAGATGAATATGATAACTCTATTACTGGATTACTAGAATTTTCAATTTGTTTTGTCTATGCTTCTGAAACGCAACTTGAGTTGAAAACTATAATCGCGAGTGAGAGAAATAAATTTTAACTTCAAGTAATAGAACTACAATACGATTATTATGAGAAGCATCCTTAATACATAGAAATAGGAAAATAAAGTCAAATCAAACTTACAAACATTCTGAAAATGCTACATAAGCTGTAAAGAAATGGGATATATGACTTTCTTTGTCTAGTGCTCAACTTTACTTTGTTGCAGATGTTGAAAATGACACATAACAATCCATGAGCAAAACCATTAGAGGAAATGAAATGATATACCTACCCTTTGTCTTTTGCATGAACATCAGCACCATGCTGAAGAAGCAACTGAACTATCCGAACTCTGTTGTAGCCTGCTGCTAGATGTAAAGGAGTGGACTACTAGAAAACAGAAAAACAATCCTCTCTTCAGGTAAATAATTCTTGCTTTGCGATTTAATCTGTATTTATTTAGATTTAAACACAATGAATGTTAACATACACAAAAAATACCAGGTTGGAGTGCCAAAAATTCACATTTCCTACTTGGTTGAGAGACAATGCACTCACCTCATGAGGAAATTCAAACTTCAGTACCATCCACCTATGTCTCCTACTCATGTTTCAAGGCCTTCAGTAATCAAGCCTCATGCTAACATCGCTACATTATTTCTTGCTTCTTTCCAATATGAACCACTCTTATTTTTTGAGAAGAGACATGACAGGACTCATAACCCTCATAATTGAAAACATTCTTCCTTATGCTATTTAAATCTTGTCCACCTTTCAAGTTCTAAGTTTCCAATCCCAATTCTATCATAAAGATTTACTTAAAGAGCTAGTTCTCAAAATTTCTCTTTAACAGGAAGGTGAAAAGCTTTCCTAAAGAACTACTTAAGAAATTTCAGTGGAAATAAAAAAGGCAATGGACCATATTCATTCATGTGGCTGCTAGCAATGGGTCAAAATTAATTTGCTACATTGGATGCAATGAAATATGCCAAGATAGTATTTAATTCTATTTTATCTACTACACATGCAGTGTAAATACAAGAGGAAAATATAGTTTCTTCCCAACTAATTTCTGCCACATTTTAATTTGAACCAATTAAAAGTTTCTCTGCTCAAATTTAATACAGAAATTAAAATAATCAAACTTCTCTCCTTTTAAAAAAAGATCAGAAATAACATTATTTTAGTTAAAACTTTCTCTACAACTACAGCAAGTGTTCCACTTTTGCTCATTTATTTAAAGTTTAAATACTGTAACAGCTTCTCATACAGGGTCTAATATACTTTCATGTACTCTCATTTTTCCTGTCTTCTTTTTGGGCCTTGAGATTTAATAAAATTTCAATTTATTTTCTTTATATACTACTCCAAATGTCCAGATACAAAAAAAAAATTAATGAATACTGTATTACCTATTACTGTTTCCAAGGCACTCCACACATTTATACATTCTGACAGTCACTGTGAAATATTTTTGAGCAATACACAGCTAAGGAGGAGGAGATCATGCACCTTACAAGAGAGTCCTGAATAGGAAGTCAGGAAACCTGACTACATTCTTGGAGCTTATGAAGCTGTGAAAGTCATATGCTTATATATCTCAGGTTCTTCATGTACAAAAGAGAGATAAAATCACCCAACCTAGCTAACTTGAAATGTGTGAAAATAAAACTTTCTCCCATATAAAAGCACTTTTAAAATGTAAAATGTTATATAAAAATAGATGATTCAAATTTTTGTTTCATCAAACAACATGCCCATCCAAGTTTCTTCTTTCAGACACATGTCAAATGTTATTGCAAATGATACCTCCAGGGTGTATCAAGTTATTTTCAGGACTGTTTATCACCTCCTTTCTGTGAATATTTCAAAGACGTCGTTTCACTATCTTCTGGCTTGCATCATTTCAGACTAGTAATCGGCCAACAACATCTTCTTTCTGTTCCTTTGCATATGTGGTTTTTTCCTTACATACTTTAATACTTTATCACTGTTTTTAAGCAATTTGATTTTGATGTATCTTGGTATAGTTTTCTTAATTTTCCTTCTCTCTCTCTCCCTGTCACTCTGCCTCATGCTTGCTTGGCGGTAAGCTTGAGCAATCACACAACTCGGCTTATTTAATTCTATCTCTCAGCCATGTACTTTCTAATGTCCAATTTCTGAAAAGTATCATTTCATATATTTTGCCTAGGTTTTTTTTTTTCCTTTGTTTTCTTTTTAATTGTTTCAGGAAGGAAAGTAAAACTAGTGCCTGTTACTCCCTCTTGGCTCATTTTCAGGACTGAAATCTGACTTTACATTGCAGCTGGGAAGTTTCCTCTGGAGATAATGATGGCTTTGGATGACTGGTCAGTTAAGCCAGGAAGCTCTTTTAAAGAACACAGCTGACATTTAACACATATGGAAAAGTGACATTGTCATTGCTGATGTACAAAAAGATTTTCATTTTTCATATAAGTATCTTTTAAAATTTTTATTTGTATATAGTTGAATCAATAAATTTTTATTTCTTTTTCTTGAAAATGAACCAAGTCCCTAAATTAATGAATACATATACACATACATTATTTATTTAGAAGGGAAAAACATAAAAATATATATTTTCTGGACTTTTAAACAATCAGTTTGAGACTGGAAAGTATTTATAATACTTTGAAAATGGTAATATATTTAGTTTTAAGCTGTTTAAATTTAATAACAAATAAATTAGAAGGCTCTGTAACTGGCAAAGTAGAAAGTGATAGGAGGCCTGAAATAAAGCAACTGTGGAAAAAAGGCATTAAAGAGTGAGTGTCAAAAACTATCAGAAAGCAGAATTGATAGAATCTGGTAACTGACTGATAAAGGTAGTAGGGGATACAGCAGTTCCAGTTTAGAAATGGCAGTGACAGGTGAACGAAATGAAAGGAACAAGGGAGGGCGGAATAGGGAGGAAGGGAGGGGAGGGGAGGGGAGGAACCCAGAGGGAAAGAATTCGAGGTTTGGGTTTATTGAATCTGAAGTATCTATGTGAAACTTAGTGGTTGGGACTAGAATTCGGGAGAGGTGAAGGATGAACACAAATTTGGTCATCACTGGCATTCATTCATAATATTTTAGCATCTGCCATGTATCTGGCACCATGTTAAGTGCTAGGTTAAACAAGAAAGGCTCCACATTTTGCCCTTTATTCTTATTCCTTAAAAACAAAGTCCCTAACTGAAATACATATAGAACAATTTATTTAGAAGGACAAAAGATGAGGAAACAAGTGTAGTTTCTGAGGAGTTAACTAGACAAAGCATACAAATACAATTAAATGTGACAAATACAGCAGTAAAAGAAGTTCAGGATGCCAGGAGAGGCTAGAGGACAACATACCTAAATCACTCTGGAAGTTAGGAGGTAGGGCCAGGGAAAATTCTCAGAACTACTACTTTCTGAGGGGAGACTTGAAGATAAACAAATCATTGGGGCAAAAGGATGGGGAACTATAATCCAGGTAGTGTGGAGAGCATACATTAATACCTAGTGGACAAAGTATAATGAGGAAAAAAACAAAAAAAATTCAGCGGCTAAGTGTAGTATATGAGATTGGGGGAGATTCTAAGAACAATAGGAAACCCCTAAAGGACTTAAAGATGAAAAATACTTAAGGCTGGAGTTTGGAAAGATCACTAGTTACTCTACAGATAAATTGGAGAGAGAGAACAAAACCAATTACGGGAAGATATGAGTAGAAGACTAAGGACTAATCTAGGAGATAGCTTTGTCAGTCAGCAAAATTGGAGGTAGCATCTAAGGAGAGGTAGCTGAGCTGCAGGAGTGGATGAATTCACAGGGAGAGTGAGGACAAAACAAGATAGATGAGATTTTTTAAGTAGCCATTCAAATGTGGATGCTAATTATGCAAACCAAACAGTATCAATGGAAGGCACATAAAACTGTAAAATGCATGCAGTAAATTTGAGGAAGTGGTAGAAAACAACAACAAAAAATAAATGCAAATTGAGAACAAAGGATGATTTAAACAAGCTTACGCTACTAAGAGCCCAGAAGTTTTTCCACTAGGAAAAAATTTACAGCTAAATATTATATTCCAAATGATATTTTCTGATGCAAAACAATTAAAACTATGTGGCCAAGACTAAATTTAGTGAATGGTTACCACACAGTACCAACTTCACACTCCAACTGCCAAATGGCAAAGCAATGATAAAAGGAATTTTCTGAATGCTGGGATAATTAACAGAGTGTAACTTCAATTTTGAAAAAATAAAGCGAATCCATTTGTAAAATACATATGTTATTTGATAATTTGGTGATGGCTGTAAACTAGCAAATACAAGAATCACAAGAATCAAACACTTAAGATACCATTATATGCGGGGCAGCAATCAGCCCAATTTTTACATCTCAGATTTAAGAAACGGATTTTTTGTTGGGAATATGTTAAAAGTCAAACATGTATAGTGATAAAGTATGGAACAACTGAAAATACAAAAACTATCTAAAAATCTAAATATTATTCTGCTGTAAAAGAAATGTTATTATTGATATTTTCATATTGTAAAATATTTACAGAAATGGAATCCTTACTTAAAAAAACACCATAATTTAAGGTTTTCTTCTTGGAACCTGGCCATAAAGAAAAAAACCAATCTCTCATCTTTGCCTTTTATAATATAGATTTGCAGCAGGGTATAAACCATTTAAGGTAGCTTTAATTTATCTTACACATATATGCATAGCTCAAATAGTTGACAGGTAATCAACCCTGTTATAAAATTGCAGATGTACCTTTAACATAAGTCTAGGCAGCACAATATAAGAAAATGAATAAAAGCTTTTAACTCTCGAGTTTGCACTCTTGCTTTGCAAAATTTACAAGGTATATGGTTTTGGACTAATTTCTTCGTATCTCTGAGCCCTGGCTACCAATATCTGTAAAATGAGAATTATAATTTCTACCATAAAGGCTAATTTATGGATTAAAGATAACTATATAAAGCACCTAAGAGAGTATCACATAGAAAAAGCTCAACAAGCAGTAGTACCTACTTATTATCATCTTATTAAGCATTTTACACTCTTAGAAGTTCTTCAAGATCATTTACCAGTCCTCAACTTACATTACCCATCAGCATTATTTGACATAACTAAACACTTCTTCCTTCTTGAAATGTTTTTTTCCCTTGGTATCTAGGTACCCTAGATACCTACCTCACTGGTCATTCCTTGGTCTTCTTTTCTGGTTATTCCTCATTTTCTTGATATTGGAATACTCCAAGACTGTGTCTTTAGATCCCTTTTCTTCATTATCTATACTCATTCCTTTGGTGATCTCATGCAGTCCTGTGGCTTTAAATAACATTCATATACTGACAACTTCTCAATTGTATCTCCAGCTTAATCTTCTTTGCTGAACTTCAGATTCTCATAATCTAACTTCCTACTTGACATCACCATATAGATATATAGAAGACATCTCATGGTTATCATGTCCAAAACAGAGCTCCAAGTATTCCCCACAAAACCTACTCTGCAGAATTTCCCATTGCTATTAATGGCAACTCTACCCGTTTATTTGTTCAGGTCAAAAACTTTGAGAGTCTTTCTTAATTCCCCTCTTTCTCTCACACCCTATGCTCACTAAATCAGACTATTTCTGTTGGCCAAATCTCTGAAATATCTCCCAAATCCAATCATTTCTCACCATACCTACTCCCACCAACCTGGTCTAAGCACCATCTTCTCAGGTGGCTGGCTGAAAAGTGCCTTTAATTTGGCCTCCTAGCTTCCAGCATAATCCTCTTGGAGTCTACCCAACATAGCAGTAGAGTGATTCTGTTAAGAAGTATGTTAGATACACAAATTCTTTGAGCAAAATCTTCCAATGGCTCTTCATTTCATTCTAAGTAAAAGCTAAAGTCTTTATAAGGGTCTTGACTGCCATAAACAATCTCTCCCATCACTACCCTCCAACTTTCTGACCTCATCTTTTAGTCTGCTTCCCTCGGTTCATTCTACATAGCTCAACTGCTGTAATTATTAATTAGCTGAAAGCACTAGGAATTAGGTTGTGCTAATAAGTGAAATACTTTCTGAAAAAAGTAAAGCCTACTAGCAATAAAATATTTTTCCACTTAAATTTAATTCATACGACTTCTTAACAAATCCAAACAATGGAAGAGAAAATATTCCTGAGGATTAAATATATGTTAAAAAAAAAATCTTATGGATACTCAATGCACCTATCAGATTTGGAAGACCTAGGTGTTATTATGTGCCTAGAAGAGCAAATTCAATTTCTAAGACCTTTTCTTCCCACTGAGCAAAGAAATCATGATAACTATTTCTCAAAATTTAAATGTATTACTACATATTCAATCCTAAGGTAATTTTAGCATTTATATTTTAACACAAAAGCACATATTGCTATTTCACAAATGACTGCTGGGTACAGGGGAAAGGGTTCCTTGATCTGATAGTGCTGTGAAAACTTTTAAAGTTAATGATTGCCATAAAGACAGAACATTCCAACCTCTAAAACACTTTTCATCTAAAAAGCATATATTTTTAAAATTATATCTTAATTTCTTAAGACCATTACTATTTTTTATAAACTACAAAATTTGGGGGATTCCTTAAAGAAGACTTTAAATGATTCAAAATACCAATATTCCAAAGTGATGATCTCCTTTCCTCTAGTGCTGTCTTTGAATAATATTTTTGCAATAAAAATACAAAAATGATTGCCAAGGACAGGTCCTAAAACTATTCACCACAAAATAATGTATTTATTGATGTGTCTGTCTCTTCTAATCCACTGTGAGCTCACTGAGAATGGAGAACATAACCTGAATTTTATGTTTCAAAGGCTTAAAATAGTACCTCATGTATAGTACAGTATTAAAATAATGAAAGTTATTTTTGGCTTTTGATTTACATTAGCAAAAGGGACCAGAGGACATGAATAATCCAGCTTGGTGAATCTGACTTTAAATTTGTGCGAAAGATTTACACCTATATTTCAACACAAGCCTATATGATGTTTGATGCATTCCCTAGGAAAGAAAAAAAACCACTGTGAAGCCAAGGTATAAGACATCAGAGAGCTATCTAACCTTATAACGTATAGTGTATTTTGGTTTTCTTTAACATGAAGGTTCAGTTTGACCTATATGAAATCCTCTGGGATATTCCAGACTAGGGTGACTAACTCATACTGGTTTGTCTAGGACTTTCCTGGAAACCCATGCAAACTGGGAGGGTTGGTCTACTGGGATGGTTACCCTACTTTAGCCAAATTTAATGCTGAATGAGTTTCTTGGTTTCTGGATCAATCTCAAATCATAAAATTGTGTGCATGGTGTGTCTCTGTGTGTGCACACATGTGCAAGGGTACATACAAATGCTTTCAGAATAAGGTGAGACTTATTACTACTTAACCAAATTGGGATAAGACTCCTATTAAGAATTGGCTCAAGAGAACAAAAGGTACTACTCTTTCCATCTAACAATTCATTTCTTTAAGACACAAGTGTAGTCTTTTCAGTTCCATACGAATTGAACAATATAACATACCATTCAAATCTTTCTCCACTCTCCAGTTACAATTACAAAATGGTTTCATAAGATAAAACTTTATGATATTTTCAGAACTTGAACACGCATGTACCCATCACCCAGATTCGACAATTATTAATTAGTAAGATAAGTTTCTGTTGCTATTCCTTTTATTTCCCACTAAAGTGTTCTAAAGCAAATTCAAGGCACTAACATTTATCCCTACATACTTACGTAGATGTCATAAAAATTACAGGCATTCTCTTTCAAAACCCCAATGTTATTATTATATTTAACAAAATAGTGGTAAATCTCTGGTTATTAGCTAACGTCCGTGTCAATATTCAAATTTCCTGATTGTCTCAAAAACTTGTTAAAGTTGGCTTGCTGGTCAAGATCAATACACTTGGATACTGTGCCTTTAAGTCTCCCTACATCTACAACAGTCTTCATCCTCCTTTTTCTTTTTTCACAGTATCAACTCGTTGAAGAAACCGTTAGTTGTTCCCCTCTTTGTGTTATTATTTAACTTGCGCCTGTATATTCTGTATTTTATGTAAACTGGAAGTTAATTTTCCTCCTTCAAATGAAACTTTTTTGGGAGGAATATTTCATAGACAGCACTTCATGCAGGTGACACACTGTATCTGGATATTCTACTTTTTGTGATAAAACTGCTTAATGTACCACCAGTTTTGTAGGTACTACCTCTCTAAACTCGTGAATCCTAGATATCTTTGTAATTTTCTTAGCTTCCTGTCATCTTTTTATAAAATATATATAAACAAACACAAAATCATTACACTGAAAAATTCCAATACTTATTTCTACTTTTTTTAGATCTGATTTCAAAAATGAGGTACTATATATGTATTTTCTCAGTTTTAACTGGTCTCAATATCACTTTACATTTACTCACCATTCCCTTTTAAATTTTAAAATAATATATTCCCATAATATGAAATAAAACGTTCTATTTCTCCCTCTAGCTCAACAAACCCCTTTCCCAAAAGTAATCACTGTTTATAATTGCACACATACCATGAGATATTTTTCTGTCTATAAACATGTGTTTTTCTCAGTTCTTATTGCTGCTATTTTTGTCACAGAAATGGATATTATATTTTCATGCAATTTGCTTTTTTATCTCAACATATTAATACATACAGGTCTATCTTATTCTTTGTATAGTATTTCCATTGTATAAGTATACTGTAATTACCTATTGCCTATAAATGGACATTTAGGTTGTTCCGTGTTCTTGGTATCTTAACAAAACACATCTCTTTCAAACTTATTTGGTTAAGACAGATCAGTGTTCCCCCTCTCAACATAAAATACCTTTATCAGCCATTAATACAAAATTACCAGGAAAATATAATAACCACATAATCAGAGCTTATTAATTTTCTCTCAGGCACAGAGACATGATCAATCTGCTTTTTAGGCATAGCTAAGAAGTTCTTTGAGACAGTGATACTTAAATCGAAATCAAAACAAATTAAAAGCTAAAGAATCAATATGGGCATGAGTCCATGGAAATAAATATATCTCATCACTGCTGCTTGTCTTTTGAAGGGATATTTTAAGTAGTACCATAAGGACGATCAGACAGTCTCCTTGAAGTTTCTTAACTCTTGAGCTATTATAAAGAGAATCTAAAAGAAAAACTATCTGAAGAATGAAAACTGATGAACTAAAGTAGAATTTTTAAAATTAAGTTTATTGGGGTAACATTGGTTAATACAATTACATAATTTTCAGGTGTTGATTATAATTTGACATTTGTATATTCTATTGTGTGTTTACCACTCAAAGTACAGTTTCCTTCAGCTACCATGTATCTGATACCAAAATAAATTTTTAAAAGATATTTGTCACATCTTTCTTACAAACTTATTTGGTTTGTCTCCTTTAACTTGTTTCTTCTACAGATTACACATCATATATCCTCTTATAATAATGTTTTCTTTCCCGTTATGAGTCTTTTGCTTTGGTCTTGGGCCTCCTGATCAACTACTCTCTAAAGTGTAGTGCCTAGAGAAATCACACCTAACCACAGATATGGTTTCATCTCAGTGGACTATATCGGGACTATTCATTAATAGACATGATACCACTTTTATAACCAGAAGTGTTTAATGTATTAATATTTTTAAGTCACAATCTCTGCAATGGATATAATTGGGTGACAACAGTATTTGGCTTTGTCACAGTTATTTTCAGGCTAAAAAGAAATAAAAGATATAATAACATTTTGAAAAATAAAGTATTTTATTAAAAATGATAGCAAAATTTACTAGGTACTTTTTATGTAGCAAGTATGTATTAACTTGTTTATACAACTACTACCAGAGCTAGAAACTATTAATATTTTCACTTAACAAATGAGAAAACTGAGGAACGGGGGATTAACACAGTAAGTTAATAGCAGAGTCAGAGACAAATCCAGATAATCCGACTTCAGATCTCTCACTTCTGTCTTCCTTCTTTTCCTTTGGCTAGGCGCTCAGGCTGTGGGTAGGATGTTCAGAAATGAACTAATTATGGCTAAGTAGCCAGAAGAGTTATTCTTGGCGGGCAGGGATGGCCATGGTAGTTCTGACTACCTCAGCACTCTGCTCCATAGGGCACCACATATCAAACTCTATCAATAATGAGCGTGTGACCATACCATTAGATGAGCACTCTAGAAATGCAGAACTTCTTAACAAAAAAAATTGTCTAAAACATTAAGTTTTGGAGGACAAGAAGGAATAATAGCATAACAAAATTGGAAAATATAATATATCTACTTCTTTCCTTGTGTAGGATTTTTCCACGTATCTCTAACAGATAGTCATTTGGTCACTTCTTGAATTCAACCCCTCCAGTTGCCTCAACTGCTTCTTACAGAGAACTTCCTGACTGCCTTCCTGGGCACACTGACCGGTCAATGCCCTCCTTAAAGCATGAACCTCTAAATTCAGCACTAAATCCAGGTGTTGTTTCATCCAAACCAGTGAGCTCTCATTTTTAAAAAAATGTATTCAAGCAGAGCCAGATGACAGTCACCTGGCTGTCAGAGTTATCACAGTGAAAGTTCCAATACTGCATTGGATGTTAGACTAGCTGCCATTCAAGTCCTCTTCCAAATAAGATTCTATGGATACTAGACAGACTACACGAACAGAAGTAGAATAATGATTGATATTTTACAGACTCAGAGAGGATGTTCTTCCAAAGTAACATATGTAGTCATTTTTAGGAAGGGACCTAAGGCATTTGAAAATTTGTAGAATTTATGAAATATATTATAAAACAAAGTTTCTATACTTCAACTGCCTTAATTAGCAAAAATTTATTTTTAGATTGATAATATAAAAGGCTATCTTTAAATGCATGCCTTAGTAAGAGAGAAAGGAAATGAACAGATGAGAAAGAACAGGAAATCCATAGGGTAATCTTTGTGAGAATAAAGCTCTGAATGCCAGCTTAATTCAATTTTCACTTAATATTATCACTGTGGAAACTCCAAGGGGATTTTTCAACATCCAGAAATCTTTCTTTTCCAGCCTCAGAATCAGCAGAAAAATTGAAATGTATACATGAAAATGAGTTTCTAGCATCCTCTCATAAGGTTTGTGTGGGGGAAAAAAAAATGCTTAGCACTCTCAGAAGGTGCAACATAATTCCACATTGTTTTTTAAGGAAACAGCTGACACACTTTATGGAAACCAGGTTTCTTGGTCTGATAGTACCTGATGTTTTACACTTTTAAGAAGAAAAGTTGTCACACTACTAAAACCTCAGATGAATTCCTTTTTATAATTAATATTTACAATCTTAGGTTTTCAAATCTAAACATCTGAGATTCTAACTAACATTCAACAGACAACTTGTTCTTGAAACGGAAACACGTTACACTGGTAGGCATTTAAAAATTATGAGAATCATCATCCCACCTTAGATCACTAGATAGCCATCCTAACTGTGTAAACTGGGAGAATGAAAAATCTCTTTGGCTGATTTTAATGTAATTAAGAAGAGCTCTATGACTTTCAAGTTATGCTGTCACCTCAACATTCTTTCAGTGATAAAGTCCTTGTTGTTTCTGAGTTTGCATATGTGAATTTGACAGCCAAAGATAGAACAGGAACAGAGAACTCTAGCTCTGTTCCCTGTCCACAGGCCTCTTCCCCAATTCTAACAGATATTGAACCCTCTCTGAAATTAAGAGATTAGTTTATTGGGTATTTTTATGGTATTCAGAGTAGGGTATTCATGTTACTATTAAGAAACTAAAGTATATTTATAAAAAGGAAAATCAATATATGAAACATTTTATATTTAGAGTTAACTTATTTCCAAATGTACTAATTTGGCTACCCAAATATGCATTTCAAAAAATTATGCAAGGTATATATAGGATTTTTAAAGTTTTACTACTGATGCCATTCTTAGTAGAGAAAGATGTTTTCTCATTAGTCACTGAAAAGTCTTCTTTTAAAAATATGAAGATTCTTGATGCTTTTAGAAATTTCCTTTTATAACCCTAATTTAACTTAACAAGTGAGTGAATAGATGAATATGGATGTATGAGGGGGGTAGAAACAGGCTTCCTGAGTGATCATACTTAAAAAAAAAATAGGAAAAAGGAAAAAGGTAGCGATGTAAAAATAATCGGGTATTACAATGTTTGTGTTGCCCTCTCCCCATTCATATATTGAAGCCCTAACCCTCAGTAATGAAATCTGGAGATAAGACCTTTAGGGGTACTTAGAGTTAGATGAGGTCATGAGGGTGGGCCCCTCACGATGGGATTAGTGTCCTTAAAAAGAAGAGACACCCAAGAGCTTGCTTCCCCTCTCATGAAGTAGGAGACCCTCCCCAAGCCAGGAAGAGAGTCCCCATCAGAAATCGACTATGCTGGCACCTTAATCTTGTACTTTCCAGCCTCCAGAACTGTGAGAAATAAATTTTTTATTCTTAAGCCACCCAGTCTACTGTATGGCAGCCTGAGCTAAGACAACAGGTAACTGGTAATGAATTAAGAAATCAATAGTTTATGTTGGTTTTATATTATGGCAAAAACAATTGTTTCTAATAATGCTAATTCGAAGCTACAGATAGCTTCAAAGTTTAAATTCATAATTAACTCTTCACTTTCTGCTGCTTCTTATCAGATCAGAAGTTTCTGAAATTAGACTTCTCTTTATACCTAAACAAGCTTTTTAACACAGTAAGGTTCACCCTTTACAAAAAGGATTTAAGGAATTTTTGCAGAATACTCTACTGTCAACTGACATTAGCTGAAGTTTAAGCCAAAGAGATCATAATCAAATCACAATCATTATAGGGGCATTTAAAAATGTTTATCAGGAAATAATTGATACATAAAAATGTGTAAATAGCACCACCCACTGTCCCACTCAATCGAAGAACTAGAACATCAGCAATACCACTGAGGCTACTTTATGTGTTTCTTTCTGATTCTATTCCCTGGCCACTCTGCCAAGCTCCTGCTGTAGTTGCAGTCTACCCTATAAAGTTTTCTTTACTTGTAGAGGCATAAAAAGCACTTTTAAATGTAGGTTCTTACCATTTTAAAAGGAGATACAGAAGTGTCATTTTTGTGATTTGGCTTCTAAATCAATTTTTAACAAGGAATCATATCCGCAAAATTATTTAGTACTCACTTCTTTTCTGTCCTCAACTACAAACTCAAAACTGAAGAAAACTTGTGCTTTTTGGATACGAGTGTAGGAGAAACCAGAGTTAGAAGAAGGGTGGCTAAGCAGAGCTAAAATGAACTTCTAAGTTTTACCACCTACTTTTTAACACTGTGGTCTCTTTCTACTAAAAATTCTTTTTTTAAAGAGAGCACAGTTGGCACAGGTACTAATTACTTTCACCAGTAGAAATGGCATGCTTGACAAAACAGAGACTGTTTTAGTAGAAGTGATTCCCTAATGAAAAATAAAAGACATTTTCAAGCCCCTTTTGTAACAAAATGAATATACATAACCATAAAGATTTCATACAATATATCCTAACATAAGTAGGCAAGAAAACTTGCCCTAAGGGATTTCTGCATTATAGTGAGACATGCCTTGCTCAGCAAGATATGTTTTAAAGATGTGATCTGATTAGATACATAATTAAACCTAAAGTACTTGAAGAGATCCCTAATGCAGACTTACTACATTTTGACCTTCTTGTAATCCCAAGTAACATCTGAACTATGATCCATAAAAGTTGGAAATTAAAAAATGGTATGACCTTTTATCTACCAAGATTTGGCAAGAACAGAGGATGATAAAGGCCACTAAAGGCCACAGGCAACCAGGCAAGTACCCACAGATAATGCTAACACTTTCTTAAAAGGAAAAAAGGTTCTATACAAACTTTATTCCAGATACCAGGACTCTTTTATCTAGGATGACTCTACAGACTCTTACATAATTCAATTCCTACTAACTCTGATAAAATTACAAAATACATTACAATCCTCTTAGAGCTCATGTGGTCCAAACTCTTCATTTTTTAGGGTAAAAAACTGAGAACACGGAGATATAATAAAACTTGCCATGACCACAGTTGGTCTTCTACCTTCAAATTCCTACCTTTTCCCATAAACCCTGATCCCAAAGATGCAGATAAAACTATTTTTTGCATTATGAGAGGAAAAAAATCTTAAATTGTAAGATATAAATTCAGAATAATTAAACATATCTAAAAAAATAATATATTTGGGGTTTTATTTTTAAATCTTCACTTACTCTTCCAAGCAGCTATGAAAGAACCATTTTCAGTAATTCATCTGAGAAAAGATGCAGTCTTTCATGCCCAACAGGTGATAAGTAATGACTTATATTTCCTTAATGCAGGAGCACTTCACTTATTATTGGATAACAAACCACCTGCTAAATGGTGGGTTACCTGGGCATTTCTTCTCTATACATGAGGGTACGAGGATGACTGATGTCACCTAGAGACTGGACCCTCTAGTAGCTTAGCAGAAGCTAGAATGTGTGGGAAGCTTAGATGGTTAGAGTCATTTAGAGGCTTAACTGAGCTAAGGTGGGTTCCTGGCTCGATGTCTCAGTTCTCCACATGGATCTCTCCACATGGCTGCTGGGGCTGCATCATGGCATGGCAGCTGGGTTCCAAGATGGAGCATTCCAAAAGCAAGAAACTGGCAGCTGCCAAGCCAATTCGGAGGCTAGTCCTGGAAATGGCATAATAGCAATTCCGCCTTATTTTATTCATCAAAGCAGTCCTGACCTTAGTTTAGAGTCTGTATGGGGAAGAACCAGATAATGGCATAAATAATGAGAGACACAGGGGTCTTCAAAAACAATCTACCATATAAGAAATGTTAAAATGCTGGTCAAACATGATATTCAGAGAAGATTTACACTGAAGGAGGGAGCTGTTAACCAAGAATACTATATTAGAATATGACAATGGATATAACCCTAAAAATTAAATATAAATACAAAAAAATTGCACTGATCCTATATATCCTTTGTGCTTTGTAGATGTGCTTTATGGAATTCAAATGAATACTGTGGCATTATTTTCAACCAGATGTTAATTTTAAATAAGTATGCTCTTAAAAATGAGTTTATATAGCCTGAAGTACTTGTATATTACCAAGTCATTGTCAATTTGTGGAATTATGATTTCTTAAAATTTAAAGCCTTTAATAAAAAAATAATTATTCTGCCAAAAAAAAAAAAAACCCACAACCCACACCCACATACATACATATAGGCTCAAGAACACATTTCTGAATTTATAAACTGCTCATTAAACAAATTTATGTATTAAATGTGAGGGAGGGAAGGCCAAGCTCCAAAATAATTTAATTATATACTTTGTAGATTACTTGGTAATCTACATTTATCCAAATGCCACCTGGGACCGAACCTGGACAATAAAGAATTTAAGTGGGAAATGTTGGAGTAGTCAAAAGCATGTATGTGCCCATTCTAAATATGTTCAAAAGTTTCAAAAAGGTATCAAAGGGGCAGGGATCTAACTTACTGAGGTTCTACTATGTGCCACAAACTGTTTACATTAATAACATTATTTCACTTGATCCTCTCACATGCCTTGTGGAATGGGATGATTACTCCCATATATGAATAAATACATTAAAAACTGTACAGCCCTAGTCACATACTTAGAAAATGAAAGTGCAGAGAATAGAACTCAATCAGAGCCTATACACTCTTTCAATTATATCGTGGTTTTTTTTTATGGTATCTTTAAGGGATGGTACTAAATTCTACTTTATTTCTCTACTTAAATATAGTTTTTAAACACTTTACTTTTCTGTTTCCAGCCTTATTCATTATTAACCATTACATGGAAGCACCCATTTACAGAGAAGAAATATGACATTTAAAGAACCTCTTTAGTTAATCTTCCTGCATTTAAATCATGCTCCTCCAATTGCCTGTTAATCTAAATTTGTCGTTTCCTACAGAAGAGCATACATTTCTAAATACTAATGCTTTGAAAATACAAGTGCCAGAAAAACAAATCTAACTTTACATCTACACTTCATAATTATATCACACCAAAAGGAATCATACACTTTTTTAGTGCATTAGCTTCAATTTACTGGATAATGTCTTAATCATTCCATCAATTTTTGAGCTCCCTGTTAACCAATGCCCCTAAAAGGATATTTATCTTCCATTACACTTAACATAGTGACATATACATGGTAAATTTTGAATGTTGGTTGAATGAATAAAAGGAAGAGAAATCTGAAATACCAGAAATTACACTGAATACTTCAAAAAATACCAAAAAATATAATTACTTTTAATATTTGGTGACATACAATCATAGCAATAGTAGACACTGCAAAAATACATAGTATTCCTATTTAGTAATATGTATAGTAATGCCCAACTCCAATCTATTCCTTATTATAAGGAGGTGATAAATTTAGGACGTTTATTTTGAAAGAAGATAAAGGCAGTCAGGAAAGGGAAATATAAAAGATCAAAATGAACTCTGAAGAGTGTTGAATGTTGAAATAATTTGAGATGTATTCTAATATTTTTATTCACTGTAAAAAGGTATCTTCATGAAAATATATTGAAAATCAAGAGACTACCACCACTTTAAGTTTACATATCAAACAAGGCCAGAATATTTGTATAATCGCTAATAAAACAGCTGATTTTCATAGAAAATACTATAAAAGGCAGATTAAAAGACAACAAATTTAAGTTTGAAAATACAGGAATTATGAATTTTAGAAA
The DNA here is from genome assembly GCA_003508835.1 of Eonycteris spelaea. Lineage (NCBI taxonomy): Eukaryota > Metazoa > Chordata > Mammalia > Chiroptera > Pteropodidae > Eonycteris > Eonycteris spelaea. The sequence continues at coordinate 5,044,782 of PUFA01000043.1, read as the reverse complement.
GGTATCTGTTTTAAGAATCTGGTTGTACTTCAATGCAATTCAAAACAATCACAGCATGTTATGCCTAATCATAATGGGCAGGAGATACAAGAAAAATAAGTTATATCTATGTTCCTATGTTTCTAAAGTGGCCATCATCAGAACACGTATATAATTCTATGAAAGTAGCAATTAAGAATAAAACGTTACAAAAAAATTTCCTCCTTTAGTTTTTTAGGGAAAAAAACAACTAAAAAATTCTAAACTCTATTTTGATTTACATGTAAAATCAAAGCATAATATAAATATATGTTACTTAAAATCTTTATTGGTACTTCACTATTTTCAAAATTCTACAGGTCAGAAAAATAAATGTCTATGGGAGATAAAAATATTAACCACTCACATATTACTAATTAGATAATCATCAAGTCACAGTATAGAACTAAGAGACTATTTAAAATTTACACTGTTATTGTATAATCCCACACATTACATTAAAAAGGAATGCTGAAGTCTAAAACCCCCACACATATTTAGGCAAATTATCCACCTACTAGTTAATCTATAAGGAACATTTTTTTTCTAAAAACATTACAAAATTGACATTTCCACGGCTTCTAAAATTTACAAACCAGGAATCGTAGTAAAAACAGAGACAGGCAAGGACTCAGTTAAGCATTAATTTAGTCATTTAGAAACCCTCTAAAAAATGAATTTGATTCTGGCTGTGTTCTAAAATACAAATTCAAGAAATAAAACTTTATATATCCGACTTTCTATTTATGTAAAGTGCCTCTTGCTAATAGATAATCTGATTTCCTAATTCTAGATAAACACATGCGAATGGCTTTCAAAAATACTAAATATATAAGACAGAGCTGTAATTTAAGCAGCTAGATTTGCTTACACATTTTCTTGACGTCAATAGTAAGAAAACAAAAAAAAGTCATAATTAAGGAATTTCATCTCAATCTCCATTAGCTCCTAGAATAATTTACTGCTTTGTTGCTTTACTACAACTGGTACATTTAATAAGAATTGCTCTGTGCCATCAACAAGGGCAATATATAAATATACATATTATTCATTTTAATTATGAAATTTTATTTGTATTTTGCATACTGATGGATCATTTAAAATTTTATGTTATATTTGAGAAAATGATAATCTAAAAAATAAGAGTACATTTGAAAAATTATTGTATTATTCATATGTTATGAATCCTTCAGTGTAATAATAATATATTGAGATGTGTTTTTAAAAGTGTTCTATGCATTAAAATATATACATCTCTTTCATGGTATAATTACTCAAAAGCAAATTAATAAAATACTACTAATAACATATAACAGACAATATAATAGCCCCCTCATTCAAATACTTCTGTGTTAATTATCTAAATGGCAAAAAATACAGATGATTTTTTTTTCACTCAGAGGATAAAATTGTTTATCAGGGAGCAAAATCATATCCTAAGCTTCTGCTACATGCGAAGTGCCCAGCTTGGTCTGGTACAAAATACAAAAGAAAGCTAATAGGTAGTAGAAGAAAAAGTCATGTATGAATAACTACAATTCAAGAACTCTGTGGTAAATGCTATAGAGTAATACAGAAAAGGAGCCAGAGGAATTTGATGAGAAATACACTGGCTCCAGCTAAAGAAATGAGGGAAGTGTATCCTCCTTTGGGAGAAAGGAAAAATAAAGGAGGTCTATATATTTGTGTAGGGGTGAGGCAGGGAAAAGAAGTAATCTGTTAATTATAGTGTTCATGCTCCTTAATTATTATGATTTACTGAACTAGAAATGGGCCGTTAAGATATAAGGGTAAGGATGGGAGAATGAGGCTGGGATGAAAATCGACTCATGCTAATCTCACGTACATTATGCAAAATGGCTATGGAAAACTGAAGTATGCTGGATTCTAAAAAGAACTCTGTCTAAAGATATAGCTGCACTTACCACAGATAAGAAGGTATTTCTGCACAGTGATAAAAGTCACTTTATCTAGTAAGAGGACCCAAGAGGATCTGGAGTTTAAAGTAACTTAAGAATGTTAAAATCTTTAAAGCAACTTCAAAATTGAAGGAAAAAGAGCGTTATCATTTAAAAATATCTTCGAAAAGCCAAAATCTTTGCTAGATATGTACATTAATTTAACCTTCCATGAAAGTAGAAGTCTCTCCACAAATTATCCAGAGAAACTGAACACTCATTAGGCCATGTGAAATAATATACATGCCACCTACAATAACAAATAATTATTGAAAGATTCAATTCCTTGCCACCATCATATGGGTTTCATTAGAATGGGTAAAAAGTGTGGAAGCAGTCAAGGAAAACTGAATTATTTTTATCTATAAGACTATCACCCAGAAAAATAATTTTTAAAAGGCAAAATAGTTTATTATTTCTAAGGGGTACCATCTATCCTGATATTTTCATAGCATATATGCCTTAAGTTAATTCAGAAAAATTAATGCTTGAAATATTAGGCACAAGATGATTTTCCTCAATATTTGCAGTGTAACTTAAAAAATATTTTACGTTTTTAACATAAAAAATTAAGTGTCATTTAAAAAAGACACAACAGTACAAAGTGCTTTGTTTTTCAATACCTATTAGGTAAATCACTCTTAAACTTTGCAGTCAATCACTAAAGGCTGTAAAGGATTATATTTCAGTCTCTATTCAGCAAAAACATAAAGCAGATAATGAGTTGCCTGCTGCACATTTTCTATATTACCTAACACTATGACAACTATATATTAATGCCGACTATTTCTCTCTGCTTTAATCTATTTTCTTTCAATATACTATTAGAAAAACTTAGCCAATAAAAAAAATTAAAAAGGAGCGCTGTTGCACAGATCTAAAAAAATTATTAGCAACATTTTTTAAGCTTTAAATGGAAAAAGTCTTGTTACCTAACATTTTTCTCTACCAAATAAATGTAAAATACATATATCCTAACAAAGATGGGTAAATAGGACATAAACAAATATTTCCAATTTCCATTATTATACTCAGAAAATAATATGTTGTTATAAGTTTAATTGCCAACAAAGCCGCAGTTCCGCATAACAAACAACTTTCAGTGTCTGACATCTAAAGAGAAAAGGCTTAAGAGCCATGCTTCCCAGATCTACGAATATGTCACAACTGCCAATAACAGATATAGCAGCATTTCATTTTATAGTGAAAAGATGCCAGTAAAAATACAGCTCTGTGTGTGTGTGTGTGTGTGTGTGTACACACACACACATACATATTTATACCAACTCAAAACATTTTAAATGTAAAGCAAAAAGAAATTACTAAAGAGGACAATTATATCTTAAATGACTTACCTTTCGCCCATCACTTGCATGGCAATTCACATTTAGAGGAGTCAGTAAAGCCATTAGTTTTTCTTCATTACCACTCCTATAAAAAGGTTGTAAGTCAATTCTTATAAAAATATACAGCTTCTTATGAGTATTTATGGGTATTTTTCACATGAGAGTAGAAAATAATATGTGTTTACTTTTATATGGTTCTGAATGAATCTCTTTTGCTATATTCAATTTAGTTAATATATTTCTAATTAATTCCTATTAATCATCTTATATGGTACAACTTGGAAAATGTAGCTTTCTACATTTTTATTTGTTTTATTTATCTGCATAAAGTCATCTTCCTAATTACAAACAAACTTTATTCTGATAAGTAATCTAAAACACTGGAGTTAAAAATACCCACAAAATGCTGTAAAAAGCTAATCAATTAAATTATAAATGACTAAGAACAAAAGAAAATGGATGAGAATTTTTAACATTTACTTTATGTCCTTCATTCAAGCTTTTGAAAATTAGAAAAATTTTCAAAGACAAATGAAGATACAGGTATTTAAATACTTTAAGAATATCATTGGAAATGCTGGGCAACTAAGGTTTGCAGGTACCTTAAGAAATGTTCCAAATAAAATTAACCTTATAATCATCACCATATTGAAAGACTGTCTCATTTAATACAGTAATCATGTAAAATAAAGTACACCAAGATTTTGTATAAGGTCTTATCTGCATTATTGCATAAAATCCAAGCAAGACAATAACATGTTATAATTTTTATAGTCCTCCACTTGCCCTCCCCCTTTCTCCCTTAAATGTATTATACTCACTTAAAATGAATGGAATCACTTACCTAGCAGCTTCTAGGAGTTCGTCTTTCTTGTATTCACCTAGATGATTGCAAAATATCATGCTGTTAGCATTTGGCAGAAGACAGATTAAGAAATGCAGTAGGCAGCAAATAGAGAATTAAATAGAGAAGAACAGAAAAAGAGAGTCCACACCCCCTGGGTGATGGAGCCGTGACGTTAGCCAGCTTGTGAAGGCAGCATCACCAGTGCCTTGGAGACGGGCAGCAAATTGACGCAGCTTCTTGTCCAATCCTCAGATGAAATAGCTTTCTTCAGACAACCAATGAATGCTAAATTTCGTGTCCAGAAACACATTCCCTCTGATAACAGCATGCCAGCTGAAGACAATGTCCCCTCCCCCTTTTTCTATTCACCCTGTCACAGTATACTTGTGAAGCATAATACATTCTGAAACAAAAGCAAAATAATGTGGCTTTTTAAAGGTACAAATTACTTGTCTTCATAAAAAACTCAGTTTTCTTTGTAATGACATGGAAAGTTAAAAAAATTAATTAACATTGCTGAGCTTTATAGCAGTAGGAAAAAAAATCAGAATCATGAAGCCTTTGCCTCAATAGGGTAGGTCTGTAGACTAGAAATATGTGAAGTACGTACCAAATGCTATGACCTCTTGGAGGCAGTGCTCCAAAAGCAAAACAATGAATGTATTTTTAAATGACAATAATATTCTAATGTGCCATAACCTTTATGATTTATACAAATTCAATACCAAATTTAAACAAACAAATTTGAAAAGTATTTTTAAAAAGGAGGCTGGGGTCTCTTGAGATTGAGCAGAGATATCCAACTACAGAAATCTAGGTAAGTTTTTCTCCATTCTACTTTTTTAATATGTCACAGACTGAAAAGAGGTATGTAATTTAAAATCTTCAATTCTAATTTCTTAGTGTATTCAAGGTCTAATAAGTTTCTTTTGCAAGCTCAACTGAAGAATAAGGAATTTTAATAGTAACAGCATTTGTACGTGCAATAGATAAAAACAATAGCCAGGACTGTGATTCAGCTATAATATACAGATTCAGTTTGCTATATTATCATTAAAGAAATAATCATACAAAATTTCTAAGCAAATGATTATGTGAAAGTAAATATTAAGTATACTAAAAGATTAAATGAAAATGTTTTAATCCCACTAAGAAAAGCTTATATTTTTTTAAAATCTTATTTGTAAATATGGATTTCTTTGCATTTTTTCTGTTTTACTACAGAATGGAAAATATTGATGCAAATACTAAAGACACCTCAAGACCACCAAGCATATGTTTAAGTTCTATAACTCATCATTAGCAAATATCCTTTTAGTTTAAACTTTGTCTTGCTTCTCAGATTAAGATTACATTACAATCGAAAAACGGTAAAGTTACTTTTAAATAAAAAAATTTGTTACAATATCTATTCTCTAAGGAAATTTTACATACCAATAAAGTCACAGGTTCAACAATATACATGGATAAGCTAGAATGTATGATGCATGGTCATAACAGTTGTATCTCAGAATCCTTAACTGGTTAACAGTTTAAGATTTATATTATATCCCCTAGCCAAAAAGTTCTTTACCTTCCTTCCCAAAGCCAAAGACCTATTTTTGTAAACATTTTAGCTGGCAATATGAAAGTTAGTGAGTCAACATATAAAGCTTCTGTGACAAAAACGACAAAACCCACATCCTCAGATGCCTTAAATATCAAGAGCAAAGTCAAATTATGGAATTGTTTATAAAGATCATTCATTCAGTCAGGTAATGAACACTTATTTGAAAGACCTATCTGCCTGATTCAAAACCAAAAAGACACTATCATCTTTGAACTTAAGGAATATTAGTCTATTAAATGAGATAGACAAATAAACAAATGATTACAGTAGAGGATGAAAGAATCTTATGAAATGTTATAAAGAGCTTAAAAGCCAGTTTAAATGGGATTAATAAGAGGCAGAGTTTTGTAGTTCAAGAAAGGCTTCCTGGAAGAGGGGAAAGCTACACAGAGTTCTGAAGGAAGAACAGGTGATCATCAGGTGGAGAAGGGTGGGGGAGAAGGAAGAAACCATAGCAAAAGAAATGAGAAGGGAAACAATTGCTCTGTAAACCTGAAGCAAAGGACATGCAGGGGAATGGGTAAGAATCAGGAAGAGAAGAATTAGATCATGAATAGCTCTATAAGAAATTTGAACATTATTTTGAAAACAATGAGGAAATATTAAAATATTTTAACAAAGGGGTGCGAAATATATTTAAAGTTCTATTAATTTTTGTGATTATGTAAAATATTTCCATGCTCTACTCCAGTGAACTTTTGTTGGGAAGGAAAGCAGTGCAAGGCAAAGGGAGGGGGTAGATGTGGCAATGAATTGACATAGTTTATATTTTGGAGTAAGTACAAATTCCCTAATATATAGTAAAAACACATTAAAATTTAGAACTAAAAGTAGCTACCATTGAAATCTAAGTCATAGTGAAACATGACTCCAATAAACTAGGTAATAAAACTGCAAAGTATTTGGGATCTTTAAAGTTCGAATCAGTCTACCTACAAAAACTTCTCATCAAGAACAGCATATTAATGTTTTTTTCCAAAAGGCACATTTTTTTTGTTGTTATTCTCTCATGGATAAACTGATAATAAACCAAAGCTTTCAAAAGGAAACACTTAAGTGCATCCGAGTGTCAGACACAGGTATTACAAATGGCTTTCTCCTCTTACCGTTAGAGACCCTAGTATTTTAATCAGCTTTTCTGCAATACATTCCAACATCCACTATCTGGTGCCCAAGGACCACAATCCATAAACAGCCAAAGCTATTTTTCAAATGCTACATCGCAGGAACTAACATAATGAATTCAGAGTTCCTTACACACTCTGACAACAAATCTGAGCTACTTACTTAACAGCTAAACCACCGGTTCTGTTTCATTTTAGTTGAGAATCTGAAAATATTCTGGCTGAGACTACAGTGCTCTATGGAGCATTTATATTCTTTAATAACATCCAGATAAAGTCTAGCAATAGATCAGCTAGAAAGGAAACTAGGCAATTATAGTCAAGATAACAGCAGCCAGGACTGGAGAAAATGGATGTCTTAAAATATTTTTCTTTGATTAGAATAAAATAAGTGGAATAAAAAAAATAAGCAATCCTAAAGTTTACTTTCCAAACCCTGAATTGTTTTTATTAGTAAACTAAATATAAAATATGTGTAAAGGTAAATAAACAAACACACACACGTTGTACGGGTTAATGTGTTAAAGAGGTATGTTATCAGAAAGGTTAAAGATAAAGGTTAAAAAGAACCTCGCCTTTGTATATTTCTCTGAGGTAGTTAGCAGTCAAAATTACTTTTCAAATAAAAATGAAGAACACCTACATCAATAAACAAAAGTCATGATTATTAACTTAATCTCTATTTTAACATTTTGAGGAGCTTTTGCTCCTTCAGCAACTGACAGGATGAAAGTAAAATCAGTTTTGTAAAAATGGGTTCATTTGGTTTGTTAAGATGGAATAGCATAGGAAGGTTCTGAACATGGAATCACAAATTCTTAAAGCAATAAGTAACTAAAAAAGAATTACAACTTTCTGTCCTCTACTTTGAATCCATGCATAGGATAATAATAATGCCTATCGGTAACATCTCGTTACATGCCATGAGGAGGGATGTAATTTAAAAGTCACCTTTCTCCTGTCATCTCACCCACAATTTTAGAATTACTGTCCTAAGAAATCATCTGTAACATATTCATTTTCAGTTAATGTAACTGATGCTAAGGCAGTTAAATGAATTGTCTAAGGTTTCAATGAGTATTATTCACTATCTGTCAGGCTCTGTACAAGGCTAATATTTGAACACAAATCTGCACTCTTGAAGAAAAGATGTAAATGAAAAAAAGAGTAACAAAACAATAGCAATAAAGTAATTTTAAAAACAATGACAATAACTAGCTTTAAATGGGTTAAACATATTTATATAAGTCAAATATTTACATCAAAACCATTTTAAAGCACTGGAGCTTTCATATGAGCTTTTAAACACTGGGCAAAAAAAAAAAAGTATGCAGGGTTTATCTTTAGTTTGTTTTAATATTTTGGACCAAGGGAATAGGAATGAAGAACATCCATGCCAGTCTATTTAAACGGTCAATGCATTTTGCATTTCCCATAGCATGCTTTAATTCCTCATGCTTTAGGTATCTCAAGGGAAGAGCTATGTAGAGACTTCAATTAAGAATCTCAGTTACCAGGCTTAGGATTCTTATGTTGCCAAGTGCTAAGTCCCATCACGAGTTGATAATTTTCATATAGATATTTTTTCATCAAGGTACAAGAGACGCAAATACAAGAGACGAACTGATCCTTGCAACTAAACTGACAACCTATATGTGGAATAAAATATTATTTGGGTGATATATTCTATATGTTTTCACTAACAGATATGAAAAATTTAAACCAGCTATGTAGTTGTGGAAGGAATTTCACTAAAACACCAGAAAACATCTAATCTCAAGTTAAAGCTAGGTCTCTTCCACCAAAAACAATTTTCAGACTAACTGAAAATATATATTCTACTATAAACAATTAATCCTGGAATTCTTGAATTATTTTTTTTTCTGTGAAATCTTTCAAGAATATTTTCAGGAAAATTAGGAGAAAATTACAGTTCTCAGAGTTCTCAATGCTTTTTTTCCTACTTCTGAATCCTATCCACTCTTCCCATTCATTTTGGTACTTGCTTCAAAGTACATACATTTGTTAAGTCTAGAATTATGGTCAGACTAAACAGTCCACATCCATTCCAAACATGGAAAAATTGGGGGCTGTCAAATTTTAGGCATGAACAGAGTATTTGCCCGGGGGAGATCCTTTCCCTCTTTTGCCTCCTACAACTTTGACCTTTTTAATTAGCCAACATTAGCTAATATTAACCATCACCTGTGATACAATGCAATCATAACCTCTAAGGCATGCTGTCCAATACAGTATCCACAACCTCTCACATGGCTACTTACTATTAAGTGAATTATAAAAATATTTAAAAAATAAAAATTCTGTTCTTCAGTTGCACCAGCCATATTCAGGTTTTCAATAGGCACATATGGCTAGCGCCTACCACACTGGACAGACAGAAAATGTTAGAATAGCTGAAACTTTTCTTAGACCATGCTACTCTAGAATGTTTTTATTAATGTCTTTTACTCTAATAAACTACTTTCCATATTATTCTTACTCCTAACATTGTTACTGCCAAACTTTTCCTCTCCTAAATACCAAATAACTTCTTCATCAGCATGAAATATAGGGGAAAACACTGGATTTTATGACAAAAGAGCTGGAGTGAGGTCTAGTTCTGCCACTGATTTACTTGTGTGACCTCCAGAAAGTCGCTTTATCCTCCAAGGAGCCTCCAATTTATTGTCATTTGAAAAATGAAGTGAGAGGAAGGGTTTAATGATCTCTGAAGTTTCGGCTCTAAAATTCTGATCCTATATCTGATTCTCTATATTGCTCAGATCTTTTTCTAAGATAATTTTAATGTTGCTCTAAACAGACTTAAAGAAAGAAAAAAAATTTAAAAAAAAAAATCTCTAACTGAACTATTATAAAGTATCTAGTAAAGAATTACAAGCACTATTTACTTAGTTAAAATGCTAAATTTTTGGTAACACTCTAACTAGAAGCTAAATGAACAAAGCTCTTTCAGAAGAAAGTGTTGTTTTTTCTGTATAATTCTGATCTTTATTAAAGATATTTCTATTTTTTCATAAGATTTTTTTTAAAGCAAAAAAACTTAAAACTAATAACCAAGGACATTATTATTTAAGAAGAATTTCCAACTCTTCAGGGAAATGAAGATGTCTCACTCCTTACAGGGCAACTGAAAATCAATTTTCAAAGAAAAAGAACTCTCAAATATAATATATTATCCAATATCAAATATTTAAATGATAAAAATTATATTACATGTCAATTGCAAAATGTAAACCAATGTCCTAAAACATTTCAAAAACATAATATAAGAATTAAATATATCAAAGACTTTGAAAAAATATATTTCAATCAATAAATGACTGTTAACAACCAGTTTCCTGACATGCAATAATAAGACTTTGTTTAGCCCAGCAACATCTAAGATACACATCTCATTTATGGACACTTAGTGAGCTTTAATAACTTATAGCTGTTTCTGACATTCTGTCAACTATATGTGAAATGTGACTCGAGACTTTTTTGCTGAAATTAATTTTTTTTTTTGTTAAAATGTAAGTATTAAAAGTTGGGACATAAATATATACACATTGGCCAAAAAACAAACAAACAAAAAAGGTTGTATTACAAGATATACACATTCTATAAAGTTGGATATTAAAAGCCAAAAGAGATGTTCCTATAAGATGTTGTTAACCAATGAGAGGCATTCTACAATGTGTGCCTATACTTTAAAAGAAAATGACTTTTTAGATTATGCTGTAGATGAAAAGACCTGGTATATCAAAAAGAAGACAAGTAGGGAAGGAAGAAAGGAAAAAAGGAGGGAGGGAGTTCTCGTTCTAAGCACGGTAGATTGCGACACCATGTATTGAGTCTGGGTGCTTGAAATGCCCATCATTACATAAGCCATCAACTGCCTGTGCTAATGGCTGGCCAGGGTTGGAAGAAGTGGGACAATGCTGTTTTTACTATCACAATGTTTGTTTCAAAAAGAGTGGTTTGGAAAAGAAAATCCATATTTAATCCAAAAACAGGCCAACAGTTTTATAGTCTTCGCTCTATTAAGTCACTGTTTTTCTATAGTCATCGATCCATAATTTCTTATTTGCAAATCTAAAATCCAAAAAGCTCTAAAAACTTATTTGGCAGCAAAACTTGACCCACTTAGTATACTAGCTATTACATACTTCATTGCAAAAATATTAACCTATGATTATAGGGTACAGCTCCAGACTCCACTGGCACGTTTTATAAGATATAGCAAGTGTACTGTTCTTATTTTATTTACTGATTGAAGTCTAATTTACATATAGTAAAATTCAACATTTTCAGATGTATGGTTCTATTAATTTTAACCAATTTCTACAGTTGTGTGGCTGCTACCTCAAGGCAGAACATTTCCATCACCCAAAAAGGTTCCTCAGGCTGGACCCCTCTATAATCCATCTCCTACCCCAACCCATTCCCAACCACTGCTCTTATGTCCCTATAGTTTTGCTTTTATAGAATGCCATATAAATAGAATCACAGAATATGTAAACTTTTGAGTATGGCTTCTTTACTTCATATAAATGCTTTTGAGACTTATTCATGTTTTTTGGATATATCAGTATTTGTTCCTTTTGATTATTAAGTAGTAGTCCATTACATGAGTGCACCTGAATGTGCTTATCCATTCACTAGTTGATAACCATTTTGGTTGTTACCAGCTTTTGGTGATTGTGAATAAAGCGACTATAAAAACGCAGGATTTTATATGGATATATGTCTTCATTTCCCTTAGGCAAATATCTGGAAGTGGGAGTGCTGAGTCCTATAGTATGTGTATGTTTAACTTTTAAAGAAACTGCCAAATCATGTCTTTTTAAATATGAAAAATTATTAATTCTGGAGTATGGACTAGTCACCTACAGAAATGAATAAGAACAAGAAAGTTGACAATTGAAAAATGTGACAGTACTGCCATAACCTCACAACTAAAAATCCCAACTTTGCCTCTTGTAGGGGCGATTCAACTAAACTAGTTCTATTTGCATATCTTTTAGTCCTTCATTTCTCACTTATTCTGTCTTTCGTATTTTTTTTAAACAGGGAGAATATACATATTTGATTTCTTCATTCAAGGAACCGCTTGGCATGTAGTATCTGCAATCTCAGAGCTATGAGAACATATGAACAAAGCATATTTTGATTTATAGGAACTACATTGTTATCTGTGAAAAGAAAATTACTTTCTTGCAGTCCTTGCTCTTATCAGTATGCTTGGCTCCTCGATGCATCAGCCTACTGAGGGCCTAGAGTTTTGTCAGACACCTATTTAGAGACTGTCAGACCTCTGCTTCTTCTAACAAGCATAAGAAACTAAGGAAACAAAGGCTATCACAGAAGTATAAGTGGCTATTTTTTGAATGATGTAAGCAGTGTCTTGTCTTCATTGTGATTACTGGGTATGATTTTTTATTATTTGAATATTGTGTCCTTGTTTAACAAAGTCTCTGAAAGATATAATATTACAATATTAATACTGTCTTCTTGAAAAGTACCAATTATGATTTGCTTCTTTGCTGGAAATGCATAACTTATTTTTTTCCTTATATTTTACCAAAAGTATCACTAAATCTCTTATTCAGGGTTACAGTTAGTTAATTTTAGTGATATATGATTAATGGTATTGTCCTAGGCACAGTCTTTCTCATTTAAACTCTTGTTTTTTTAAAAATGCCATTCACTTATTGATTCTCCTTTGAATAACACCATTTATTCATTAACAAATATATTTTCATTATATACAATATGCCAAGCATAATATAGTTAATACTACTGTATCATGTACTCGATCTTGAACCAGTAGAAAAACTGATGTAATTAGAGCTAACACACCAGGAATGGCACCAAACCCTCAGAATACAGAATATCTTATCATTTAGTCGGCTGTAGTGCACAACTGTTGTTCATGGAAGTATATCACCCATGTGAACATTATCTGTCAGGTGTGTTAAGGAAAAGTGGTTGAGGACCACTTTTAGAAGATAATAGAGCTAAACACTATGTCCTTAAAGCTTTTAGATATTTAACATTGAAACTGAGAGACAGGGACACTGTACATGTCTATGTAAATAAAAGATTTAGATCAGAGAAAGGATAGTTTCTAACCTTTTTTTGGATTGTTCACCACTTTAAGGAGCTAATGAGAGCAGCTTTAGACTCCTTCCATAGGGAGGAAATACTCTGAACATCTGAACATAAACTCAATTTTTGCCTATAGTTTTAGAGTTTTTTATAGACCTTTTAGATTCTATTAAGATACCACAGGTTAAGAACCTGTTTTTGTTTGTTTGTTTTTTAATAACTTCTGACTTATACTCATTGATTCTAAATATAGTCTTAGAACAGGCTTGGCAAGATAAACTTAGTTTGATATCCTTATTTTATATATGATTTGGTCAAAACCTAGAAGAGGTAAAAATAATTTGCCTAAACATTTTAAACTACGTATGGCAAAGCTAGGACAAGAATCTATGCCCTTTGACAGTAGTTTTAACTGGAACAAGATGGAGTGATTTCATTACGTCAGTCACATATAAGCTTGGCCACACATTTTTTAGGCAGGATTTTAACATGTGGCGATGGACTGGAAGTTGGATAATTATCGACATGAACAAAGAAGTTCAGGAAGATGCAAGTTATATTTGGGGGAAAGTGAATGATGTCAAATTTATAGTATCTGTTGTGAAAGTGAAGTGGAATGGGGGACAATGAATAATACTTTTAAAAAATAAATTTGGTCTATATTTTAAAGGCTCTTGAGTGTTAGGTTGTAGAATTGAACATTATTTTGCAAGGCACAAAGAGAGGGAATCTCTTTCCTTTTTTTTAAGCAGGAGAGCAAGCTAATTAAAGCTGAACTTAACTTGGTAACTCACTGAAGATTTGGAAACATTGGGGATTAGTTACAGAGCTGTTGTAGGAAGATGGTGAGAGGGAAAAGTCCATAGGTGGTGGCACTGACAATGGAAAAAAACATCAAGTAGATGATGTTTAATGGCTCACAATGTAGTAAAGCTTATAATTTGTGTATCAGCTTTATGTGTGACATGTTGTATATCTACGAACTAATGGTAAAATTTTAAACGTTTACATCTAGATCTTAGATTAATATTAATACTTTGACCAATAATAATCTTTCTGAACATAATCAGAGTATCAACACTTTGTTGATTCAAGTTATACTTAATGGATATATTACCACAGGTTCAGACTGAATATACTGAGACATGTCCAACAAGTTAAAATAATCCATTTAAACAATACAGCTAGTTTATTTAGTTATTAATTTAGTTGTTAAAATTGAACAATTTTTTTATTCTTATAAAGCCAATTTCAAGACAGACATTTAAAGTTTACAGTTCAACCAAGAGGTGTTTCAGATACAGTAAAGAAAATGTTCTCCAAAAGAAGTATTTTTGGAAAATATTGTATCTAAAAGGTCATAAAGAGAGCTACTGAGCGATAATGTCTGGAAAGCCAGTTTGCTCCTTTCCTGAGCATAATGTTAGCTTTAAAAAAAAAATCCAATACAGTTGAACATTCACTTAACTAATTTACTTAACCATATTTTTAATTATAAAGTTAATACAATGGGCTACTGTGCTATCACGATTACTTTGAGTTTTAACTTCTTATACTTTTATCTACCTTTCTTATTTTGTTGAGAAAAGGATAAGTAAGGATACTTATTATTTTAGAAAAATATGAAGGAAAAATTTTGAAGTTGAGGAAATGAGCACATACTTGCATTTTTTGAAAAGTTATTTTGTGGTATTTTGCTTTGGGAAACTACTGCAAGTCTGTCTTAATGTAAGTTAGGAAAATATTTTTATTTGAAGTGGCAAACAGGAGAAATAGAAGTAGGAGATATTCAATATCAGATAATTTGAAAATTATCTTATTGAGAAACAGTCCCCTATGTAGGGAGGGCACGAAGCCACATGTCAACTGAACATTTTAATTTTCTTACATGAAATATATTAAATCCTGTCCCCTTAGTATCGGTTGTATTGTCTACTTCTTTCTTATTTAAATACCTAGCAAAATAGGGCAGCAACATTTCCATCAAAAACATGTGTAAGACAATCATATTAATAATAAAATGTGAGTCAACACTCTTGCTTTTTTTGCGTGCGTTAATATAAATCTGTCTAACTAGTTATTATTTCTTAAAGGGCAGACATTAGATTTATGTAATTTTCAGTGCTTGATATTATTTTTTGGTAGATGATAATTCGGAACTTCCTTATTCCTCTTATTTTTATTTTTTGTTATGTTTTTGGGGCGCCAAAACCTGAGATCTCTTATTTTTTAGAAAGCTACTTGGATTAACCTGAGATATACATCACTTCATGCATACAACCTTGCCATGATGTTCAGACAATGATGGTAACATTAGTTGATTTTTTTCTAGGGTTAGGTTTTAGTTTTGTAGTATCCATAACTTTACTTAGAATTTACCTATAAGACACGTTTACTACCACTTTAAAATACAGATGAACAAAGACAGATTGCAAGTACTGCACACAAAAGTTTCTTGAATAAAAAGATAAACTTGTATACTAGTTTTCAAATATTCTTTTCGAAATAATGATTTTAATATAAATACTTCACATCAAATATTAAATATTTATGAAGGAAAAATGTATTTTTGAATATTTCAGTATTTCTACTCTTTGATGGACTTATTTTCCTCCCATGAATTTATCAACTTACCCTTATGTTATCACTTAGCCTTATTAAAAAGCTGCTACCATAAAAATTAACTTTCACTTTCTTTGAATTAACTCATTTAATTCTCAAATAATGCTTTTCTTCTATTATTACCTCCACTCTACAGATGAGAAAACTGAGCAATAGGTAACACAGTTAATGTTTAGTTTCCTTGTGTTGTTATAACAAATTACTAGAAACTTAATGGTTTAAACGCAAATTTATCATCTTATAATTCTGGAGGTGAGAAGTCTAAAATAGATCAGCAGGGCCATGTTTCTTCTGGAGGCTCTAGAAGAGAATCCATTTCCTTACTTTTTCTAGCTTCTAAAGGATGTCAACATTCCTTGGCTTGTGGCCTCATATCACTATGACCTGTACTTCCACGTCACATCTCTTTCTCTGCCTGCCTCTCTTTCAACCTTTCTGTAAGCACCCTTGCGGTTAGATTGAGCCTATCCAGATAACTTAAAAATAATATCCCCATCTCAAGATCTTTAACTTAATCACATCTGCAAAGTTCCTTTTACCCCATAAGGTAACATTCACAGGTTCTAGAGAGTAATATGCAGATATCTCTTGGGGCACATTATTGTGCCTATCATAGTAAGTATATGGCAGATGAGAGGATTTTTAATCCTAAGAAATGCTGCCTCTCAAATACCTCTCTATAATTGAAAAATAGATTTATTATATTTTCTAAGGCATTCTAGAAGCTGCTAGAAATAATTTCCTTCAATAAGGCATGTGAAATTTAACACCTAGGGTCATAGGCTGTAAAACAACAAAGAGAATTCTACCTGGCATGATTTTTTTTTTTTTTTGGAATAAACTGTTTTAAAAAATATGGTGAACATCTAAAGAAAACTCTAACGATACTATAAAAAACATTCTTCGGCAATAAAAACATGTTTGTGTAGTCTGAAAGATTGCGGTGAAATTCTGAGGAACTACAGATCTCTTTTCAACTGCAAAGGAACTAAAATTTAAGTTTTCTGTAAAACCATGTTTTTTACATAAGGAATATTCCATCTTCAGCTATTAGTATTAGCTTAGAACTAGGGAAAAACATAAATCCAAGTAGAAAAGTACACTAGACATGTTATTTTGTCTGCCCAAATACCTGTTACATCCTTCTGGTAAGTGCTGACTTGTGCTGGAAGAATTGCTCTCCTCCTTTGCTATGACTCTGTGACTCTGTAGAGTTCCTAATCACAGAGGCCTGCTCCACCCTTCACCAATCATCATATTCCAGCCATATAGATATATGACTTGAGCAGTTCAGAGTTCTTCCTTGAGACTTTCTACTATACAATGAGAAAGAGCCACTCTTTTAACATTAGAAAGATAATAAGAGCTACAGTATCGTGGCCCCAGAGTTGCCAACAGCCATGTTCCTCAATATATGAAGAGTCTAAGAAAGCACGAAACACACAGATAGAAAATAAAGACAGAGGGGCTGAAGTCACTCGGTAGTAGTGTGGGGTGGGGGGTGGGGGGGAGCGAAGAAAGTACAGAGAAAACAAAGAGAAAGAACAGGAGAAGGCAGGAGAGAGAAGCTATAAAAGTGAGAAGAAAAGGGCTGAGATTGGGCAGAAGAATGCTCAAAAAGTGGGGCAAAAAGGAGGTGGGCAGGTTAAAGAGACAGAAACCGTCAGACACACGATATAGTTTGAGTCCTTGGATCCGGCAAGCCCTGATGTCAAATAATCTTGCCTTTATGTGGTTAGTAACTAACAAACTTTGTCCTTAAATAATAGTAATTTGATTCATGAGTGCTTACAATGTGCTCTGTTACATTCCCTTTAACTTCCTCCCACTTCATCTTTAAAAAAACTATCAAATTCAAATCAATCTTCAGCAGCTGAAGCCTCCAACCCACTTTTTAGAAACATGGCCTTAGGTAGATTTCAAATAATTCAACACTGATATGATTTAATGCAAGTCTATGTGCTTTATATTGTTTTTTTAAAAAATGATGTTCACATTTATTTTTATGTAATTCATGAGGCCCTTTAAAATACATTATGTAAGTACCTCACTCAGAAATAATTTAGGTATATATATTTTCCCTTGCCTTTGACCCAAGAACAAAGTTTTTCTGGCAAAAACATTTGTGTCTGAGGTTTTTATAGTAAGTAATCTTTGATGTTAGATAAGATGGGTTAATGATGATTCTCTGCCAGGGCTACATGTGCTTACTGAGGACAAAAAAGACTGAACGGACTTATAATAAAGAGAAGCAAAAAAACTCTAATTGGAGTCAGGATTATATATTACTACTGTCTTTAATCTTTTTTCTTCCTCTAACTTTATGACTTTGGTTAAAAAGAGACAGCAGGCCCAAAATGGAGTCACTTCTGCTAAGCCCACATCTCCGAACCAAGACTTAATACAGTTTCAGCCTTTCACAGAAATGTAACCTTTAACCAAGCAATCTAGAATTACCTGGTTGGCACTAGGGAGATTCGCTCAATAGACCTCTTCCACTCCTTACCAAAAGGTGACTTTGCCTGAAACAATCCACTCTTTTGTCGGAAACTTCCTCTTCCCACCCCTTTCAACTTAACAGATGCCTTTCATTTTGTGAAGCTCTTGGGAGCTCCTTTCCATCTGTTGGTTGGGATGCTGCTCAATTCATGAATTGTTGAATAAAGCCAAATTTACTCAGTTTTGTTTTTTAATACTTTCACTATAAAGGGGAGTAGGGTGGTATATGTACATGTTTAAGGGGAGAGATGGCCTGGGCCTGGTGTAGGAATCACTGGGATCACTAAGTAATAACAAGGAGCTTCACCTTTAATGTGATTTTGACATTTTGAATGAATCCTGGGTCTGCTACTATCTACTCATGTGAGTTTGACCAAATTATTTAACATTCCTCTGAGTTTCATGTTCTGCATTGTAAAATGAGAAAGATAATGCTTATCTTATAGTTGCTCTGAGGATCATCAATGCTTGACTCACACCCAACAATTCTTGACTCACAGTAAACCAATAACATAGGATAATAATGGTGATGATAATCTTTTTCAAATTTTAAAGCTCTTGATTTGCTAACAATTTTTATTTCTCCCCATAGCTCACCAGAGATAGGGACTTCTTTTTCATTAACATCAGTGAAAGAGTTGTAATTAAAAAAACAAAACAAAACACTAACATTTAAGAAATCTGAGAAAAACAGATTTTCCATGTCCCACTAACTTTCCCTATAATAAAATAGCTTTTATATTATGTGATCTAATTGTCCTAAAATTTTTGCTCGGTCCCTAGAATGTTTTAAGAATAGAAACCAATGTACCACATTAATCAAATAGTGGGAAAATAGGGAGTTTTAAATAATTTCCAAGAAAAAGAGAAAGCTATTCAGAGAAAAGCAATTAGAAAAACTATGCAGATGAATTTTCCTTTCTCTATACCAAAAGAGATAGAACCTTATTGAGACTGATAGAACCTTACAAGGAGTAAATCTCTTTTACCTCATCAGAGAGAAAACTTCATTCAAAAAGAAAGATGTATGTAATAGTAATAAGTTCCTATCATACAGACATCTGATATTTCTTTATTTTTTTAAATTTTTTTTTTTTTTTTAGGCAAGGCAACCCTTGGTTGACCTCACAGATTACAAGACCTTGTCAGTTTACAATCCCTTATTTTTTTTTACACCTACAACACCTGGTCTTCCTAGGTGGTCTCCCATCCAGTACTAACCAGGCTCAACCCTGCTTAGCTTCTGAGATCAGATGGGATCAGGCTTTTTCAGGGTAGCATGGCGTAGACCTTGATATTTCTTAATATCCTAGTTGGTGACTGACTGACTTGTAGCAGACTTGTAACTATATCCATGTGTCAATTATATAAGCCATAATGAAAAATATAAATTTATATATATATATTTTTTATTTTTGTTAATTTTAATTTTAGATTTACTTTAAATTATATACAGAGTTTATAAAATGAAATGGATTTGGACATATTTTTATCTATCTACTATAGAAATGTACCAACCATGTGATGCAGTAATTCTTATGAAACTTGAATGAAGGTTAACATTCACATAAGTAGTCAGTATTTAAAAGCATGAGGTTTGAGATAAAGTAAAAATAAAATTAATCTAGGATTAATACTATGTTAAATATTGAGAAAGTGGAATTCAGCCCTACTGATAATGACTATTTCCAACAGGACATGGACAAGGCCACATAAAACAATGTTTCTTTACAAGGCAATATCAACAGCTATAGAAGTAACCCACATTTCTTTCTTCCAAGTTAATTGTTGCTTTCTTAATAATGACATCACCAGCCTGGCTTCAGGAATGGTTCTGCTTGTCATTGATTACCCAGATCTGTGCGTGTGTGTATGTGTGTGTTTGTGTGCGCATTTGTAAGTGTAATTACCTCCAGTCCATCTAGAGTAAATACTAAATAAAGCACAGAAATCTATGATTTGCAGATTGGGAGATATCTATTCCCCTTCCCTTTCTTCTTTCTTCTTCATTAGTAACAAGATATTAATTAATACCTTAGGAAAATTAAAGAAAGGGTAATTTTGGAACTCAAGATAAATATGTTACTATCTATTTGCTTTTTCAGGAAAGGTTCCATAGTTACAATCTTCAATTAAAAAAAAAAAACCTAGCAAACCAGTGTGCACACATAGGCAAGCACACTTTTACCCCCATTCTACACAGTAATTTTCTGTGTTCAAGTTTTGCATGATTCTGATCACTTGTTGCTTCCTCACGGATAGAGAACACAATACTCTCTGTTTGGTAGAATGATACTATTGTGGCTGAGAACAAGCTAGAGAAGAACTGCATTTTTTCCCCTTTGCCAAGTTTGTTTATTGCATTTATTTTGTGCCAAGCTTTTAGATGACCTAGGATCAACTGGAGGGTGACAATGAATAAGATCATATAAGGCAATATTCTTTGACACTGTTAAGCAAAACTACAGAAAAACAAAATATTCTAAATGGAAAAACACAAAAAATGTTAGAACATATTAAGCCTCAAAAGGGGATAGAGAACAATCGAGGTGCAGTAAATGCTGAGTTCCTTCCCCTGTGCTCCACAACACATCTTACAGTATATGAAAAATCATTTGTGGGTCTGTCTTCCTTGCCTCACTTGAGCTCCTAGAAGCCAGGCACCATATTTTATATGTTATTCATTATTATATCTGTTTCATTAAAAAAAAAAAGAATACCTATTTCACTGTTCCATCCTGGAGTCACATATGTCTTAAAAAGAATGTCTTGCCTACACGAAGCTCCGTTACAATAGAGGCATCTATTTCATCTAAGCTTAGAACTAAGAATGAAAGACTCACATGTTACACAGGAAATTCCTGGAAAAATAAATAAATAAGAGGATAGGCCTAGGATATAGATTTAGAAAAGTGTATTATAAGTAAATCAGGACAAATATAAAATTTGATGTGGCAACTTGAAATTGCTGAAAATGTTATACTTTTAATTCAGTCAAAAATTAATATAATCATATATAAATGTACTTTCCCGTACAAACTTAGTTTGCTATCTAACTTGTTAGCTTTTTAGAATTTATCTAATTGAATTACTATGGGAAGAAAAAAGTTTTAATGACAGTCAATAAACTAATCAATATACAGCCATTCATGTTATGCAAAGAACTTATTTTTGAGAAACCTCCATACTGTTTTTCATAGCAGCCACATCACTTTACATTCCCACCAGTAGTGCACAAGGGTTGCAACTTCTCCACATCCTCACCAGTATCTGTTATTTTGTTATTTTGTTTTTAAAATATGTTAATAGCAGCCATCCTGATGGGTGTGATGTGGTATCATCTCAAATTTCTACTTCTTTTCAAGATTATGTCTTAATGAATAAATTTTTAATAAAAACTGACTTCCCATGATTCTATATATGACTTCAAAATATGAGTAAAATGCAAACCTATCTGAATAATTTCTCATATTAAATCATTTTAATAAAGCAAATTTTGGGTTTTACTCAATCTTTTGTTTTCCTTTCACTGACTTAAAATTTATATAAAAATAGATAAAATATTAATCTTTTGTTACTATTATAGGAGTATAGTACTTATATACTTTCAGTCAGGCTGCTATTGTGGTAAATCCTCCAAAGGTATATAAATATATATACATTTATTTACAATTTATTTTGTAGAAATTGTATGCTAGAAAGAGTTAACAAATTTTAACTAAAGATACTATTATTCATTTTAAGTAAAGAATTAAACTATCCCCAGAAAAGTCTTGAGAAATTAAAGCTAAAAAAAAATATGGCATTCAATATTTTAAACTAAATTAAACTGAGTCTTACTTCAAGGATAACATCAAAGAACTTATTTTATATATACAAGAATAGTCTGACAAATTAAGCCTAGATAGTTCATGGCAAGTCATGTTAATAAAGGATAATGTTATTCTGGCCCATCTACCATCACCTCAGATTATTTTTTCACAAGCCCAAATAGCATGGAGACACAAACAAAATTTAAATTATGTGTGTGAAAATCCTACTATGACAAAAATAGGCAATTGTTTCAAATAAATTCACAATTTGAATTTGTGATCATGTAATAATCACCATACATTTTAGAGAAAACTATATTTAAGGGTAGCTATCATTGTTTAAATACTGAAAATGATTCTTCCTTTAACATAATCTCTCATTCTGTATTAGCAAAATATATTATGCGTTCATTTTGAGTAAATGTGGCTTAATTGATAGAACCCGCCATTTTGTATAATGGCTTCTGCAAATAACTATCAAGGAATGGTGATAAAGACTACCTAAGAGTGAGTTACAATGAAATTTCAGCAAGCTATTTTCAGATTCTTGATAGCTTAATGTTTTCTCATCTTGATAACTTCAAAAGATTTAAGTCAAACACTTCTACCTCAAGATTGTAAAGAATTACCTGTAGCTGTTGAAAGTGTAAAAAATTTAAATCCCAAGGGTCCAGTGATTTGCCTTGGAATATAAGAAGACTTGGCAAGGTTATTTGTTGAGGAGTGAAACTAAGAAACACTTTTTAAGATTCATTCTCTGCTTTGTGTAAGATGAAGATCTATCGTTTTCATGACATAGGCTGAATTGAGAAACTTTCACATCTTACAGAAAATGGCTTGTGGAGATAGATATATCCTGGGGCACATGTTGGAACTAACAGTAATTCCAGAAACTCTTTGAAGAAAGGCATGAGGCACATAATATATCATATCATCATAACTGACCACCAGGTGGTTCTGTGTAAATTATTATGACTGAGTTACAAAATAAATGTCTCCTCTCTTCATCTCTTTTTCTCTCGCTCAGAAAGAGGCTACTTTATAATGTTATGAATACTCTGTGGCACAAGAGTTTATGTGAATAAATTCTAAAAATTTAGCCCTTGTCAAGGTATTAGGTAAAGGTAACCAGAATTCTGTACCTTATACAAAATTATCAAATTCTCAAGCATTTATTTTGCCTTCAGTTTAAATATGGTAAAAATGAGAATAATCTATAAAGAGATTTATAAATAAATCACTTGCTGGTGTTATTACATGAAAAAATATCAATTGCTCAGTTTGAAATTTCCCAGAGTACAGTGCCACATTTATCCAAAATATCTGAAATGTAAGTGCTAACAAACATGATGACTTTAAAATATATACACAAAAAGTTAACAAAGCATTCATCTCCTAAATGTTGAGGGCACAATTTGTATCTTAAGAATTATCTTGAAGGGAAGTGTCAATGTCCTCCAGCCAAAAACTACCAGAAACACACCTATAGTTGAACAAGCGGAGTTTGTTACTTAATATGAGGGAGAACACATGCCATGGGGAACAGTGGGGCAGCTCAGTAAGGGGGTGTTAGAAAGAATTCATTAAAGCATTTGACCTTTGTTGGGAGATTTTGGGGGAGCATCTAAGAAGGCAGAGGTTTGTTCCAGATTAGATGCTATTAGAAAATGGGCGCAATTCAATGACTCAGTTAAAAAGGAGCTGTCACTCAGCCAGATGAGGAAGATGTCTGGTATTTTGTGGGTTTACAAAGACCTTGTTTTTGTCTGTAACCTAGCTGAGTCACAACAGTTCCTATATATAAGGTGATACTTTCTTTCTCAAAAAGAACATTTAATTGATAATGAAAAAAATATTCTTGACTATAAATATACAAATTTTTTTTTTTTTAAAAAAAGATGAACCTGCCTTGGAACATTCTCTGTATGCCAAGTTAATTCTAAATTATTGCCATTCAATGACCAAAGACAGATTCTTGAAGATAATGGATAAAGTCAGATAGTTATTTACTTTCCAATATTATATATGGTCTAACTAAATATGCTCAGGGATAAACAATTCTCCAATAAATTACTCAAAGAGTTTAGCCTTGCATTTAAAGATAAACTTAACCATGATGTAAGATCAAGATATAAAAATATCAAAATTATCAGAGATACCTTTTATATATAGTCCCTGTATAAGTACTTTTCAGCTAAAGAGTTCAGACATAATGAGAAAGATTTTTGGAGGTCCAAGATGCTTTCCAGTAATTATCCTTTGTTGAGTAAACAAAAGCTCATCTCCCATTGCTCTTAAACTTTCCTAATTATGATGGGACATCAAGCTTTATACAATTTATTGGAAGACATGTAGAAAGTGTTGTAAAGGAAAATGAAGAAACTTACTAAACATAGGGATTGCTAGTACTCAAATAAGTTCTTTTGCTTCTGCACACTCTTCAACTCATCCCTCACTGTAATATATACTCACAACTCAAACCAAATCTCTAACTATGACACTATAGTTCCCCAGGACTAGCCTCAGTGGTTAATCAAATCAGAGATAAATACAAAAGTTACTGAACTGCACTGAATACATGAAACATAGTAAATATGTTATATTCTCTTATACGATAAAAAGATACTAGGTATTTCACTGGAAAATATTTCGAAAACTCCAGAAAGCCAAACAAACAAACAAACAAAAAAGACTAGATGAACGAGATTATACAGTGGAAAAAATAAAATAAAACTATGTAATATATATTTAAAGTTATCATTCATACTTTATTATTTCAATTAAAAAATGAGTTTCATTTTTTTTAACTCACAGAGAAATGATTGGTCAAAATCAAAAGAAAGTTGCTTTTATACCCTACCAATAAAAACTACTGATGCGCTGTTTTCCTATGTATAAACAAC
The DNA here is from genome assembly GCA_003508835.1 of Eonycteris spelaea. NCBI lineage: Eukaryota > Metazoa > Chordata > Mammalia > Chiroptera > Pteropodidae > Eonycteris > Eonycteris spelaea. The sequence goes on along the minus strand of PUFA01000043.1, from coordinate 5,019,933 downwards.
TTACAGTTTGTGAATACAGGTTACTTGAAAGCTTAATTGGTTTTCAGACCAATTAAAGACAGGTCTACTTAAAAAATAAATTAGTGTTCCTGAATTTTAACTTTCAAGAATCAATAAGGTAGAATTCCGATTTGCTTTAAATAACAATACTGAGAACATTCAGACTTAATTATATCACATTACTGGACAATGGCAAACCTATTGGTACAGTGTGATGATAAAAGCCAAGCACTATTTGAAGTTTCATAAGAAGAAAGTTAATTTAGTAATAGAAGTGGGTAAGTCAACGATTTGTTTCGAGGGGAAACTGTTGAAAGGCAGCTATTTTGTAAACTGAAGTATTTTGCCATCTATGTAGCTTTGGAAGGACTTCATTCATTTTGTGCTCTATGAGTAAAATTTTTAGGACATCCCCACCCCACTTTCATCTCTTTTTAATTAATTTTATAGAAAACTTTGCAAACCTTCATTCCTTTAAGTGTTCTTTAGCTCTGTGAACTGGGCACCCATTTTACAATGCACAATCATTTTTTTTATGGGGCTTTCTCTGCATCATTTTTCCATTTTTTTCCAAATAATATACCAATTTCCTTTCTGTTCTTATAGCTTTTAGCAAGAAGAAAAATTTTCTTCTTCACATTTTCAAATGTTTCTTAGGAGACTATCTTTACCTTCATTCTTTGGTCAAATCATGTTTAAAAATATCATCTCAACTTTCGTCTAACACTTTTTCTCTGAAAAGTATCATGTAAGGACCTAAAGTGAAAAAAATACTTGGAATACTTTTTCATTCTCTTTCAGAAACAAAATATATAAATTATTATCTGATAACATTCAGAATCATTCCTTTACTCTTTAAAAAAAGGTAATCATGTAAAATGTATGTGTGCGTGTAAATATAAATGTAAATATATATACATGAACATGGCTGTATGGTCATGACTCCTTTCTTCTCCAGGAGATTATAAAATCTTTAGGTCCAAAATTTGCCATAATTCAAAGTTATAATCCACAACATTTAAGCATGACTTTGAATAATGGGGAGAGTAAGTTAACATTCACATGACAGCCATGATTAAGGTAGAGATAGGGAAATAAAAAAGGACCCAAAGACTTTCTTTTTTTATTATCATTATTATTTATGCCTACAGCACCTGGTCTTCCTAGGTGGTCTCCCATCCAAGTACTAACCAGGCTCAACCCTGCGTAGCTTCCGAGATCAGACATTGGGCTTGTTCAGGATGGCATGGCCATAGCATGGACCGTGACTCCACTGGGGTATGAACCCAGGACCTTCTGCGTGTAAAGCAGATGTGCTAACAGTTACACTATGGAGCCAGGTCCCAAGAACTTCCTATGAAGCACCAGTCCTTAAGCTGTCAAATGTCCCCTAATTAAGAAAGAAAATATTGGGAAAATATGTATAAAAATAAATCCTTAAAAGAAAGGAGTGAATAAAATCATTAGTGGTACTAAACATAAGGCATTAAAAAAACATTTCCATTCTTAATTGAGCTTCATTCCCTTCTGTATCCTTAGCTAGCCTTTTCTTTTAAAAATCATCATTAATACCTCTACTCGGCACTTTTTTATAGAGTATAGGCAAGTGGTTATTTTATTTTCCCTTATTAGGTTTTAAAAATGAAAGACTTATTTTGCAAGCAAGTTCATAAAATTTGTTGCTCTTCTGGAGAAAAGGATATTCTTCCATGCCTGTCTGTTATTGCCACTGGCATTCTAATAACTTCTTAAAAACAAGAGTCATTTTTATGTCCTGTCATAAGCAATATATCATTCATTTTCAGTGCAATGGAGGGTAATAGAATATAGAAAAAACAACATATAGAAAGCTTAGAACATCAATAGTGAAAAAAAGATTTTTTTTTTTACTCACCTGGGGCCTATTTCCAAACAGTGAAGCCAAATACATATAACCAGAATTATAAAGAGCAATGGGCTTTTCCCCACAAAGAAACAACAAGAGGGAAAGAACATAAATAAGAACTGATAAACAGAATGTTACTCTTCTTCAGAAAGAAAAAAAAGTATGATACAAACTGGAGAAAATGAAGTTCAGATAATGTACAAATCAATGAATGGCCTATGTGTAAAGCAATCTTGATCTAACACCGAATCTCCTAAAAACTATTTCTTTAAAAGAAATTCCACGTTTAAGAAAATATCCATAGCCATTTTGGTTAATTTTATATGTTTTCCACTTTCATTCAAAAATATCTGAACATATGGTTCACTGTATAACTCTCCATACCCAATAAGGCTGTCATTCAGACGACTTCCAATGTCCATATCAAAAACAGTCTAGAAATTCTAAAGCTATTGAAGATGCTGATCAAATGTACAATTTTAAGATAATGTAAATTAATGACACTCTAAGTAAGCATAATCCTTCCCCTGAGAATACTGCTCACTTACCTATTACACAGATGAACAAAGCTATACGAAGGCTAATTAAGTTAAAAAGCTTCCTGGAACTAGTCAGTACCCACCTAGTACCCACTAAGGTAATGTATCCTCAAAGAATGAAGCGAATATATGCTCACCTAAATAAGAACACTAGTCTATTGGGTTCGTGAGGAAAAAACAAAAATGGTACAGATATCATTTGTTTCAAAATAACTTCAACTAATTTAATGCCCAAGAGTTTTCTTCAGAACAAGACAGACAACAAGGAGAGTTAGCAATTATAGCAATGCCCATTAGATGGTGTTCTGATCTAAAATAAGACACAGGAAACTTGACCTTTATTGATAGAAAAGAAACCTGTGTTTAATTTGAGGCAATAATAAACAGAAAAGAACACCAATGCAGTCTGAAGTAAAATGTAAAGAAAAAGTAGAAAAATTGTATAGAGTGACCATATAATTTACTGACCAAACTGTCATTTTTTTTTTTGCTTAGAGTAATAACTAAAAAAAATTTTATTTTAAATAATTTCAAGCATAGAGAAAAACTGCAAAATCAGTACAGAAGACCAAATCCTGTATATTCTTTGCCCAGACTCGCCAATTTTTATTATTTCATCCATGTGCTTAGTATCCTTTCTCTCTCCCTCTATATTTCTCTGCATGTATGCATATATATGTAATAAATTTTTATGAAAATTTCAGAAAGTTACAAGACATTGTACCTCTTTTTTTAAATTACTTCAGTGTCTATTTCCTAAAATTAAGACTATTTTCTGGTATATGCACTGTACAGTAATTAAATCAGGAAATTTAACACTGGTACTTTAATATAAATATTCCAATTTTATTGTTGCTGCAATAATATCCCCTTAGAGGATCCCCCTCCTGCAGTCTAGGAACATGTAATTTGTATTTAGTTGTCATTTCTCTTCAATCTCCTTTAATTTGAAATAAGTCCTCAGGCTCTGTCTTTCAAGACATGGACATTTTTGAAAAACACAAGCCAACTATTTTGTTGACTGTGCCTAAATTTGTATTTGTCTAATGTTTCCTCATGAGATTTAGTTATGCATACCTGGCTAGAATACAACATAGGAGATGTTGTATCCTTCTCAGGTATATTAAATCAGTTGGCACACAAAGTTCATTGACTGTCTTTGGTGATGTTAATCTTGCGCCTCAATAAAAGTATTGTCAGATTTCTTCACTATATAGTTACTGTTTTTCCCAAGTAATAATCAATATATGGAGAGACATGCTGAGAACCAACAAATATACTGCTCCTCATCAATGAGGTCCTTAAGGTTGAGCACCCACTAATTCTTGTTTTAACCAGTCTTTAATATGATCATTGCAAATCGGTGATTTTCCAACTCCAACAGTCCCTCCACAGTTTGTGGGCATTCTACAAAAGAACAAACTTCTCCTATTCATCCATCCATCCATCCATTCATCCATCCATTATCACTTTATGAACAAATATATTCCTATTTTATCTAATAGGCTTGACCTACTATGATCATTTTTTTTTGGTGGTGAAGCTGTCCCAGATTTGGTCAGCGGTATCCCCCTTCAAGTTGGCTCCTGTGTCCTTCTGAGATGCTTTCACTAATTTTTGGAGCTCTTCCTTACTTTCTAGCACAATAACATATTCCAACCTCATCTTATACCACCCTTGTCCTACTCTGAAAGCAGTTATTTTTTTCAAAGATCTCTTTCAATAGCATGTAGGGGAATACCATATAGAAACCAAGATCTGGAAAGCAGTTATACTACATTGCTACTGGGGGTGGCACACTACCTACAGCTTTTCTGTAGCAGACCTAGGAAATGTTCCCTGCCATGATTCTGATACCTACCACTTCAATCCAACTCCACAAAGTTTTCCTTTGTCTTCCCCCATTTTATATTTGTATGTGTCCTACTCCATAGTAAGAGGCTTGGCTCCCAACACATTTATTCAATCTTACTGATACATAAAATAGTTTCAGAATTATTATACCATATCACTGCAAAACAACCTGATAAAAAAAAAATTAAGGTTTGTTTGAAATTGCCCCCTTTTCCCCCTTCTACACTGAAGGTATAAAGTACTTCGTTGAAAAGTTACTTGGATTATATCTTATGTCCTTCAGTGTGGTTATTTATTTGAAATGCAAATGGTTCACTTGTCTGCACTCAAATTTTAGACTTTTTCCCCAACCTTGATTTAACTTTATTTTTTGAATACATAAAACATTAACATGCTTCTAGAAATTAAAATTATACCAAAAAGGTATACTCTAGAAGATATCTTACCTCTCCCTTTCCCATAGGGGTCCCCACACCCTTATAGGTAACCAATTTCAAAGTGTTACAATGCATTTCTAAGTGCCCAATGTAAATGGTAATGCACCATGTTCCATAATTACTACTTGTATCCAAGTATCTCTGTAAAGAACAACACAGAAACAGTAGTAACACCATTAAAACAAAAGTAAAACATGTAAAATAAAAAAGGCAAAGGTTTCTTTCAGTGGATACTCATAGCATCTGAACAAAAGGGGTGACAATCAGGTAGAAGTAAAATGATACCCCATCTCTAAGTGTCCATGATAGAGTTCGAATGGCTCAAAAGCTGTTTAAAGAAATGGAATTACCTGATATTGATGAAAAAAGGTCATAGGCAAAGAAATATTTTGACAAAACAATAGGAAAATAAATTGAATATTAGAAAATAGTACTGTATTATGTATAATACTTAATTTCCCAAGTGTGATAAGTATATTCTGGTTCTTAGGAGATACATGCTGTAGTATTTAGGTGTGAAGCACCACGAAGTCTGCAAGTAACTCTCAAATGGTTCAGAGAAGAAAAAAGAAAAATATATACATGTAGGGAAAAATATATAAAAAAATCTAGAAAATGTTAACAATTGGTGAACTATTGGAAGATTATGTAAGTACTTATTTTACCATTTTTAACTTTCCTTAAGTTTGAAATATTTTTTAAAAATAATAAATATTGAGGAAATAGCAGTAGAAAAAGTTGACATTACCAACAACATATGAATCATACAGTTCAGTAGCTCAATGCAATACCAATAGTTGAGAATGCAATTTTGAGAAAAAAAGACATCTGAATTCACATTAAACAGAATAATCTGTAAAAATTTCACTGTATTTTAATATATGCAATATGTCAACTTTCTATTTGTCAAAGGTCTAATTACAAGTTTCAGTTATTAATATCATTAAGTTCTCTGGATATACAAATTATAATAACACGTAAAATTGGCACTAATGATCTAACCAAAGCTATTTTTCAAAGATTTTCATGTAGAATTTGCTTACTTTTGAACATAAAAGCCAATGCTGATTTCCTCTTTTCTTATGTTAAATTTATAAATGAGTCGCCCATTGTAGCATGCATCATTGCCATGTCAGCTGCCATTTCATGGCAACTAAATTTACATTCCATACCTAGATTTATGTTGAAAATTCTTAAAAACTGGTCAACTTTTCCTTGGGAAAAAAAAAAAGTCAACCAATTATGTTAGATATTGTTTTAGCACTATTTTGAAAAAGTTCTTTGTAACTGAAGGAGTAAGATGAAATACCAAAAAGAGAAAAAAGGGAAATATTAAACAAGAATAGGATTACAGATATAAAACTTAAAATTGTGTAGACTGGAATGAGAGATATTTCAAAGCAGAACATAGATTTATTTTTTGATTGTGATATTTAATTATGTCTACCAGAGAGAGTGAGAGAAAGAGAGAGAGAAAGGGAGGTAGAGACAAGGTTATTTATTCAAATTTTTAGTAAATTTTCTTCCACTACACCATATAACAACCTAGTAATTACAAAATAATTACCAATGGCTTCTTTCTCGTTAGCACATTTTATGACCTCTAAGCAAATAAGTGAAAATATTCTTATAAAACCGATGTCACACTGGTGGATTGTTCTCAGTTTTGGATGGTTCCCAGTCTTTTGTCTACCTTAAATACCTAAAATGGCTCTTGACTGTGACAATATCATAGCTGGGGTGGGGAAACTGGGTCATGGAACATTATGAGGATATATATACTGTTTCATCAGGAGAAAAACAATCCAGTAGGAGGCTTTATAGTGAAAAATGTCTAGTTAAAATTATGAAATCTTTTTAAAATTCTGAGGGTTTATCTAGACTTTAGATTCCAGAGCATTCGGCAATCTATAAACATCAACTGAAGAGTTTTAGAATCTCCATCTTAACAGGTTATTTTATTCATATGGGATTTATGATTTTATGTTATACAACTGATTATATGTATATATTCTTCAATAACAAAAACTATTATTGAGGTTCTAGTATGAGCCAGACATTGCATCCTGATAGGAAATTTTATATAGTATGAATTTATAAACAAAAGATGCTTTTCTTTTTTTTTTTTTCATTAATGTGATGAGGATTCTTTTTTTAAACTACCTAATTAACTAAAGAGTAAGTTTGCTGAGTTTATTTTAGAGTGGCTGGAAGTGGCACTTGCAAATTCTGGAATCAACAAACCAACACAGATTTACCAAACAACAGACAGACAAACTATCAGATCGGATGGCTTCTCAAAGATCCCTTTCCAGATTTCTTCCTATTGTCAATTACAGCTCACCTGCCTGATGCATCATTTTCTACCTTTTTTTACCTCGGGAATACTGTTTTGATTTTATCATGTTATGCTGTTATAATAAAACAGTTCTAGTTTATGAAGCACCCATCATTCATTTAACAAATATTTATAGAATGTTTAGACTATAAATATCAAAAAGAAAGAGAAAGTCCCATTTTTTGAGAAGCCAGGACAGGAATTCAGGAGGGGGTTAGATAATAAATAAGCAAAAAAGTAAATGAATGAAATAATTTCAGTGATTGATGGGTGATGTAAAGGGTGAGTGGCAACTGGACTGGACACTAGTTTATATGAGGGAGCTCAAAGGACAGGTCAGCACTAGAGCCATAAATCTGTGGGGTAGGGAGTTTGAGGGAGGAGTCTTGAGCATACAGATGCTATTTAAAGTCAATATACTGGATGAGATCACCCAGAAAGTTAGACAGGGAGGAGGAAATATCCTGGGACAAACCTGAGCCCTTCATGGGATGTGAGAGAAAGCAGCAGCAAGAGAAGGATCTGTCAGTGGAATGGAAAAAAAGGCAGTAGTGTATGGTCTCCTGGAAGCCATTAGAAGGCTATTTCAAAAAAGGAAGCTGTAATAAATTATGTTAAATGCTGCTGAGAGTCTGCACAAGGAAGTGACCACTGGATATACAAGATGGAATTTACTGATAAACTCAAGGAGAAAGAAGAAAACATGTCAGAACAGTGGTCAGGGACAAAAACAGAACCAGATGAATTTAGTTCAGAATAAGAAGTATGAAAGTAGGGAGTAACCATGAACAACTCCCTCTGCTCTGCAAGGAAGCAGAAAAAACTACCTCAGCAGGGAATCATTGGAGGGCTTATGACTGCAGGGTCCCACCTCCCAGGATTTCTGATTCCGTATGTCTGTAATACAGCCTGAAAAACGGCATTTCTAGTAAGTTCCCAAGTGTTGTCAATGTTGATGATCTAGGGATAACATCTAGAGAACTACCAACCTAAAGATAAGGATAAGGAAAATTATAAACTGTTGACAAGTCCCTGAAAACCTGAATTGATAATACTAAAAAGTCAAATGAAGCCAAAAACAAGCTCACTATTAGCAACATTAGTAGCAATTTATCTAGTGTTTCCTATGTATCATCCACTAAATCCTTTCAAATAAATTTATTCTGTATACAACTCTAGAAGTGGCTATTATCACCTCCACTCTAAATGAGAAAATGTAGGAAACTAAGGCTTAGAAAGGCAGGTCACTTCCCCAAGTTTACACAACCAGTTAGCAGCAGAACTGGGGTATAAATGCAGATAGGTTCTTGATTCCAAAATTCTTGTGACTGTGCTGTACAGCCAATGCTGCAGTCTGCAGTAAGACCATGAACCTGCTGCTAGTGATGTTTTCTCCTTTACACGGCATTAGAAAATTTGAGAAGAGAGGGTGGCTCCAGGGTGTAGTGGTTAGCTCATCTGCTTTACACACAGAAGGTCCTGGGTTCGCGCCCTAGGTGGAGACATGGACCATGCCCCGGGTGCGCCAGGCCCTGGGCGCACTCTGTGAGCGCGTAGGAGGAGACACCCTGCCTTCAGACATCCAGTTCTAAGGAGAAAGGCAACATCCATAGGTCAAGGGTTGTGAAACGGGAGAGGGATTAAAGAGGGGGAAAAAATTTGAGAAGAGCACTGTGATGCCTAGGGTTATCACTCTTATTCCAAAGCTGCACTAAATTGTTCCCTAAGTAAATGGGTATACACATCTACTTAGCCTCTTCCTACCAGCTAAGTACATGTTCCTCACTAATATGGGCTCAAACAGCATGTTGGAAGCAGTGAAATGTAGGTACAAGAACTATTCTTGGAAAATACAGGCATAAAGGTAGGTATCTGTTCAAAGAAGGTTTTTGTTTTAAGTCAACTTATATCTTTTGTATCATATTCTGCTCTGGATTCCTTAGCCTTATGAATGAGTAATATAAACCAGGAACACTGGCAAAGCTGGGGTACAGCAGGAAAAGACGGTATTTTGTAAAAATTCCACAGTAAATTCTACAGTACTAAGTTACTTTCTTTCATAATGGAGCCTCTTTGATGCTACATAATTTCCTATTATTCCAACTCAATGACACCTCGTTTTTAGAATAATTAAAGCCTCATGTCAAATGTTCAGTGACTTTTTAAATTTTCAGTAAAATAATTCTAAATTAGACAAACTAGAAAACCACTGGCTGCTGGGCCACTCCAACCCTAGGTCGAGCCAAAGAGTAAATGAAGTTAATGAACAGCAATAAAGATCATGAAAGAGGGGAGGGGACGATGGGCTTCTCGACCAGTTACCTACTGACAAAGCAGAAGGCTGTGGATAACTTTTACATTTTATTCAGAATTAGTTCAACTATAAATACTAAGATCATCATTTTACTTTTCAGTCTGTTAAAAACACTAAAGCATTGAACAACTGTGTTTTCTGCAGCAGAGTGTGAATACTCTAAGTGTCCAATACCCACAGTTGCTTAAATCGAGGTTTTTCATCAGCAGATAGATTTAGAAAAATAGCCAAAAAACATTCCTACTGCCCAAGCAGTTTCACTGAATGCTTACATCCTCAGAGTATCTATGTGAGTAATGGCTAATTCCATATATTAATGACTGATTAAAAATATTTCAAGACTTCTGCTACTAGGAAAATAGAGTAGCCATATCTTTTCTATATTCTTCCCATTATGTACACCTAAAACCCTGGACATTATTTATAAAATAAACATACAAAGACACTAGCAGGGAGGCATAAGAAAAAAGGCTAGTTAGGGATCAAATTCTTTTTGCCCTGTATATAAAATCTTAAGAGCTGAAGAAGCTGGCAATCCAGAAGTGTCAATAGGTGCAGACAAAAAAAGGGGGGGAGTGGGCAGCCTAGCAAGACAGAAAACCTTTAGATAAGAGCTGGTCTATTCCAGTCAAATACTACCAAAAACTCTCCCCAAAACAAAAGTAAAATACTGTGGCCACACCCCTACCTATGAAGCAAAGGCCTAGTGATGAGCCTAAATTTGCAAGCTCAATGGAAGCCAGAACTTTCATTTCTGCCAGATAATAATTAGCCCTTCCTCATCACAATGTCAGTGGAGACCACGGACTGCCAGACTTACACTACAGCCCAGTAGTAAGGAGGCAAGCCCTCCTCTGAACCGTGATATCAGTGCAGACCATGTAAGGAAAACAAGCAAAATACAGAAGAATTCAACAACATTACCACCAAAAGATTTAATAAACACTTACAGAACACTCCATCCAACAACAGCCAAAACACATTTTTTTAATGTGTCCATGGAACATGAAAAATAGACCACGTTCTGGGCACAAAACAAACATTTTTAAATAAAATAACTGAAAACATAAAGTTGTGTCAAACCACAACAGAATCAAACTAGAAAGCAATATCAGAAAGTTAACGAAAAAATCTCCAAACAGAATTTAAACAACATACTTCTACTAAATAATTTATGGGTTAAAAAGGAAGTTTCAGAGAAAAGAAAAGAATATATTGAACTAAATGAAAATGAAAATAGAACATATCAAAATTTGGGAATACAGTTAAAGTAGTACTTAGAGGAAAATTTATAGCACTAAATGCATAAGTTAGAAAAGGAAAAATCTCAAATCAATTTTCTAAGCCACCATCTCAAGAACCTAAGAGTAAAATAAGCCCAAAGCAAGCAGAAGGAAATAATAAATGTAAGAACAGAAATCAAGAAAACTAAAAACAGAAAAAAAAAAATCAATGAAACAGAATTGGTTCTTTAAAAAAATCATTAAAATCAACAAACTTCTAGGCAACACATTACACAGAAAACACAAATTATCAATTATTAGGAATGAAATGGGATATCACTACGGATTCTGCAGACATCAAAAGCTGTCTAACAAAGGAAAACTACAAACTCTATACACTGAAATTTGAAAACTTAGATGAAATTCACCAATTCCTTTAAAACATAAAACTACAAAAATTCAAGGAGAAATATATAACCTAAACTAATTAGCCCTACATTTATAAAGAAACTGAATCAATAAAAATTTTCCAAAAAAAGTGCCAGGCCCAGATGGTTTCACCAGTGAATTTGACAAAACATTCAAAGAAGAAATAATCTCTTCCAGAAAATAAAAGCAGATGGAACACACCCTAACTCTTTTATGAAGCCAACAGTACCCTAATACCAAAATTGATAAAGACAAGTAGGGAAAACTACAAAACAATATTTTTTTTGATGAAAATGTTTTGTACCTTGACTGTATCAATGTCAATATCCTGGTTGTGATACCATATTACAGTTTTGCAAGATGTTATCACTAAGGAAAAATAATACAGAAGGTACAGGGGACCTCTCTATATCATTTCTTACAACTGCATGTGAACATACAATTATGGCAAAATAAAAGTTTATTACAAATTTCAAATACAGCTATTAACCCTTACAATACCAAAGAATTACTGAATTCTAATGTCACATGCTATTTTAAGAAAGCAAATGTTAACAATAAATACTTAATTATAAGAAAAATTTAAAAGAACCACTTAAAATAACAATTCGTTGTAGCTGAAGCTCTAATATAAATTGCAATGAATATGCTGTAAGGTTGCTTTAGTTTATTGGAGAAAATGACAGCTGCTCTCAGGGTATAAACTAACAAGTTATTATGCTTCACAAATATGTCATTTTTGATGAGTTGAAAGATCATGCTGGTTTTAACGATGTAAGCTTGCTGGCTTTAATTACACAAAAATGTTGATGGGAAGAGCTTGAAATATTAGAGTGCTGGGTTATCTAAACAGAGTTTCTATTCCCTCTCCCTCTGTCTCTCTCTATATACACTTAACTGTAACTCATGTAAGGCTTACTTACATTATTTGAGCTGCCTCTTACCTATAAATAGTTCAAACATTCTGAATATTACATCTTTTCTTATAGGTTCTAAATATGTTTTATTAATGTTTCAAATGAATGTTATTTGAGACTATTAACTAGAGAGCAAAGACAAGAACAGAGTTTATAGAGTTGGATAAATCAATTTATTACCCAATTAATTTTTTTATAATAATAGGATAATAAATTTTGCAGGAAATAGTAATCAGGAAACTTTTTAAAATTATTTTTTAATTTTATTCTTAATTCCTCCACCCACTTCCACCCACTTCCACCCACTTCCACCCGACCTGGGGGTGTTGCCATTTCCCCTTAAGAGCTGGATCTCTGAAGGTGGTGCGTCTGGTCTCCTCCCACACGTTCCACAGCTGTACGTGGGGCCTGGCGCACCCCGGGTATGGGCCATGGCTCTGCTGGGGCTCGAACCCAGGACCTTCTGTGTGTAAAGCAGACGTGCTAACCACTACTCTAAGGAACCATCCCAGGTAATATTTTTTGAAAGGAAAAATCTTTAAACTAAGAAACTAGTAAAATATTATATTAACAGATTGAATTTAAGCACTGAGTTTATGAGTCAGTCCATTTTCAAACATGTTTTATACTACATCTTTCTAAATGAATGAGTAGGTAAAAAATCTGATTCTGCCTCTATGAGAACACTGATTCTGGAGCTAACTTGCTTGACTTTAAACCCCAATAATTTCCCTTAATGGCTGTGTGAACTTCTACAAGTAACAACCTCTGCATCTGCAAAAAGGGGTACAATGATCATATCTGTCTCCTAGTGTTGTGAAGGTTCAATGCTCTTGTGACAATGTTTGGCTCACAGAAGAAATCAAGAGTTGTCAGCTACTGTTTATTATTATTACTGATTTTACATAAAGCTGACTTCTAAAAGAAAGTTTAGCTTGCTGTATTATCTAAAAAACAATTCAATAAAAACCAGTAAACAAATTAAATAAATGCTAAAAAGAAATTTACTAGCTTCAGGTAAACCTTTGACCTGTTTATTCAAAGTGTATAGCATTTTAAAATTTAAATCAGTGTGACCTATGTCCAATATGATCTTTTTAAAAAGAAAGGTATTAGTTTTTTTATTCCTCTCCTAAACTATTTTCATATTTTTAAGGTTAAAAAATGTTTCAATCACTTTTAATAACAAAATCTTAAATTTCCTAGTTATGTCCAAAATTACAGATAGACCAAACCATTAACAAAATTTTCTTAACAATTAGTTAAAGAATTAACATTTACAACATGTCTTTAAAATAAGTACTCATACTGTTTTATTTCAATGATACATTTTAACTTTCATGCTCTAATACTAAAGGAAATTTTCTAAAATCAGAAATTCATCTTAATATAAATTTTTCCTTATAAAACTGAGATGAATAAACTTATACCTTTTCTTTAAAAATAAGGTATTTCCTCTTATGGTTTATTTTCTAGGAGGCATGCTAGACTTCTTAATAACTGATAGAAATAATTCCTAAAGTTCAAATTAAGGACATGAAAAATCTGTCTTCAATCACGTAGGTTGACAGTAAAAATGTACTATTCATGATATGAAACATGTTACATTGCAGTACAGCTAATATGTAAAACATCATATTAATAGAGCAATGACAAAAAGAGTAAAAAATTAGGCCCTGGTTTGACATCTGGAAGTCTGATGTGACAGCTGCAGAAAGTTTGATCTTTCTAGAATTAAAATGTTCTCAAAGGAGCTATCCAAGAAATTGTTGATAAAAGGCTCTGTACATACCTCACCCAGCATACCAAATTAAAAATTTTTTAATGCACTGTTCTAAGAAAGGTACATGACTATAAGCAATTCCAAACAATTTTTAGGAATTAGAAAATTTAGTAAGGCTATTACAATATGGCATGAGATGTCAAAACATTACTGGCTAATGAGTATTTGTAGGACCTAGAAAATATGCTGCCTTGTAACCAGTAATCAGACCCAAGATGTATTCTGTTAATTTAATCATGTTATATACTTGTCTAAGTCATGAGTACAATGAAGTAATAAGCAAGACGGACAAAAGTTCAAACAAATTCTGTGAAGCTTTCATTTAACTGCGGCAAACAAATAACAACAACAAAATATGCAATTTCAAATGTCAATAATCCATGAAGAAAATAAAGTAATCTAATGGAATTGAGGACAAGAAGACTTCTCTGAGGAGTGAATCTTTGAGTGAAGACTTGACCGATGAACCATGTGACGTTTTGGGGCAGTGTTCCAGTTTCTGTATATAGCACGTTAGTCCAGACATAGAAAAGGCTTCATGTGTTTGAGGAACAACAAGCATCCAGTTATGGCTGAAGCAAAGAGATCAAGGACAAATACAGCAGAAGACAAGATCAGACATATGCAAGGCAGGGGCCAGACCATGGCAGGCTATGGTTAGAGTCTGGATTTTATTCAGGGGGCAATGAGAAATATATTAAAGAGTTTTCTAATCACGGGGCTTATGCTTTAGAAGGACCACTCCAGTTACAGTGAGAACTGAGTCAAGTATAAGTGAAGGCCCAGAGACCTTTTATGAAGCTACTGCTGTCATGAAAGAAAGATGATGAAGGAATGAACTAGGCCTGAAGTGGTGAAGCTGGTAAGAAATGGCTGGACTGGAGATCTGAAAGTATAGTAGACCAAAATTACTGAGAGGTTAGATGAAAAGTGTAAGAAAAAGAAAGGAACCCTAATTTTGGCTTGAACAAAACATAGTAACCAAACCTATACAGGCAGGGTCAGACAATTTAAATATTCATTTGGTTTTATCTGAAAAAGCAGTAGGAAGCACTGGAGTAGAAAAAAAGAGCTGTAGGATTCCAGATATATTTTGTTGATTTAACACTCCGGGCTCAGCAAGAACATATCAGACCCCTCAACTCTGCCTCTAACTTGAGCCACAGGCTGATTCTTTCAGAAAAGACTAGGAACTATCAGGCAATGATTAGGATTTCTCAGAAGTGCAATGAGTCCAGATTAAAGTTTATCCCTGAGACACCTTGGTGCAAATATATCCTTCCTCCCTACTCCCCGCAGCCTACATCTACTAGGAAACTGCTGGGATCAATTATTTTGGCAATCTTGACCCTCTAAACTCACTCACTTTACATTCCTGTCACCCTTTACTGCTTTGGTCACCTATCTATCCTTTAACAGACTCTCAGACTCAATCTGTTATCATGTCTTCTCTTAACTTCCCACTGTACCCCACAGAACCCCCTTTATGTGATTAACAAACACCCCTACACATCTTACCCCTTCAGCGAGGATACCCTTTGTCAATGACCTTCAGTGTGGCTCTCCCAAAACAATACCATAAGCATTTCAGCCCCGAAAAGAAAAGTTCCTCATTCTCCAAATTCTCACATACTTCAGTATGAAATGGAGAGATATTACATGTGTGGATGCTAAGACTGAATATAGTAAAGACAATGCCAGTGGAATTGATAAAATGACTCAAATTTACAAGGAAGAAAACCACCTACCTAAATGGTAAACACTAGAAGATTAGCTAAGCAAACAAACAAAAAAAACAAAAACAAAAAAACAAATTAACCTAACCTAAACTAAAATATATCCATAGAAGGATATTATAAAGTTATTATAAATTTATATTGCAGAATACTTAATATCTTCTGAGAATATTCACATAACTATTTTTTTAAGATTATTAAGCAATATGTAACATATAAAGCTGATATGATTAAAGAGAAAGAAGAGTGTGGAATGTGTGTGCTCAGAAAACTATAAATAAACTCTAGCAAAATATTCTCTAGAATTTGTAATTCTAGAATTACGAGTGATTTTGTTTACTTTTCCTATTTTCCTTAATTTCCACAACAGAAGTATTTTTTTATAACTAGAGAGAAAAGGCCAAAATAAATAAAATTCTAAAATCCATAACTGTAACACACCAAAACTGCTCTGCTCTTCAATAAAATTTACATAGACTGTTTAAGAAGTTTCATATCCTTGCTTCCTAAAACAAACAAACAAACCGCCTCCAAGTCCATCAGTTGAATGCCTAGCATTTCAGAGTTATTAACAAAAAACAAAAACAAAAAAACTCAAGATTTCTTTTAAGCATATAGCATTCACTTAACACTATTCAGTGACGAGTTTAATGAGTCTCTCCAATTAATTATTCTCTTCAAAATACCTAAGTGGACTATTCAAAGCAAATGGCTATATGCTGGGGTCCTTTAACTGTAAAACTAAGGGTATGTTGCTGTTTTATGTAGCTTTGTAATGCATTCTTTATGCAGAAGAGGATATTACTCGTTTACATATTTTAAATATTCTATAAAAAGATTTTCACCTTGCCAATCTTCTTTAAGAAATATACACATATACTTTTATAAATTTTTGGCTAATGCACAAAAGTAGCAACATAAAAGATACTATAAAGTCACCTTTAGCAACTAAATTCCCGAAAAGAAAAAAAATTAAGAACAGAAATGTCACCCTCAAGGCATGTAATGGTACTACAATTCCATGTGCCACAAAAATAAAGAATGCCACGTCATCCAAAATAATCTCTAATAACTCTAAACCAAGGCAGTACTTTCAAAAGATTCCCTTTCTATCGATGCTTAATCTTTTAAATTTAGCTTTAGAAATAACATGTCCACTATAATTCCAAAGAACTGCTGAGAAGAGAACTTGCCTGGGCAGAAACCATTTTAGAATACATTTTACTTAAAGGTTGTCCACTCTATTATATAAAATGAATGTGTAAATATCACTAGCTTATATTTTCTACAAACTTAACTACTATTATTAGAATGTTTTTCCTTTAAGCCATAACTGAAAAGTTATATGTCATTTCTAAAAAAGTAAATATTCTTGGAAAGAACAATCAACGAACAGTATTATGACCAAAAAGAATGAACAGCTTCCTTATCTAAGCAAGGTACAGTGCTAGATGCTTTTCAAACTAAGTTTCATAGATATGTTATCTGTTTTTCAGGCATCTTCAGTTTCCATGAGTTATGCCACAGTTCTTACTCAAACTAGCAACAGCCAATAAAATCTCCCCTGAAATTCATTTCAAATTAGGAGACAGCTTCTTGTAATTAATTAACTACACTTAAACTTTGTCTTTTAGAAAAAACGTAAGTGAATCTAAAAAGCAGTGTTGCATTAAATGAACCTAACAAATGGACAAGGCAAGCATTGAGGGATGAAGAGAAGGAAAGGTCAGAGGGAGGACACTTACATATAGAGACAGTCTGGGACAGCCCTTATAATCTACTTCTATTACTATGAACCATGTTTCTCCTTTGGTCAGAGACCACTCTAAGGCTGCTATTGTTGTCTAGGGCTTTGTTAAAAGAAGATAGTGAAAGGCTACAGAGTCCAAGCAGGCCTGAGGCTATATATTTTAATTTCATTATTTAAAATTTTATAATTACATTTAAATTTCTTCTTATCTACATTGGTTTAAAATAGTTTTATTTTTCTAGAATGTTATCTTGATTCAGCAGTCCAATCACCTAACCTTTTGAGAAAAATCATATTACTCTAATTTAGCAGAGATTGATTTTAACATGGTTGGAAGTTGTCTTTCTATGTAATTAAGCAAAATTCCACATATTTTCAAAGCTTTCTATATATAAACATTATCCATTCACCTCAATCTTTGTTAAAAATGCACAGAATGGACACTAAAAAATGAACAAAAGATTTGTTTTCTTCAAACACGGGCAAATTTAAAGGAAGTTAAAAGTCATTTACTTTCACACAACTGTTTAAAACAATACTGTTAGCACTGCAGTGACAAAGAGGCTCCAAATTACAAAGGTCAGTTAAGTAAAAGGAGACAAAAGCAGCAGAACTCAGATGCTAAGAATAAAAACAAAAATAGATCCAATGCAGCATTTTGAGAATAAAGATCAATGAAAACAGTTGCTCAATACCATATCATTTATAGCATTATTTTCTATACTGTTATGAGAGATCTTTTCTATTTTAGCATTTCTTCTTTGCTGGTTCTTGACATTTGTCTTAATAAAACTGACACTTAAGCCAATATTTCTCATTACCTTAAGTAAAAAGGTAATACATTGCCTCAGTTAAAAAGTACTTAGCTATCATGGTGAAGTGCAAAGATACAATAGAAATATAAACAGGGTGGTAAGGAAGGAACAGGATAATATTTTATTTAACTACTGATCTAAGTAATAAGGCAGCAGGTTGTCTTTCCAATCAAAAGTACTTTTATAAAGTAATACAAATGCCCTTGCTTGCCCCATAGTGAAGGTCTTCAAAAGAATCAACTGAGAGGATGAGGTACAAGAAAATTATGAACTAAACCATAAAAAATGACTAAAACGTAAGATAATAATATATGTTATCATTTAATGCTGTGATTCTCAGAAATTCTCAGAATAAACAATCTTACTGCTTATGCTTATGAGAGCATAGAAATTAATGAGACAGTTAATGTATCAAATCAATAATGAAGTAAGATAATGGCATATATATTTGTTGAGCTTAAAATCAGTAGAAACAAATGAAATTCAGTGCATAAAGATTTTCTAAGATAAAGCCAGTAGTTCCACAGATGAAATAATTTGGTAGCTCTGCTTTTCTTACCTGTAAGAACAGCTTTTGCTGAAGGATCTGCCAGGTCCAGGGCTGATTTCCCATCAGTGTTCCGAATGTTTGGATCGGCTCCGTGCTGCAGCAGCACTGTGCAAGGAAAGCAGAAACAGTATCTTACCTCTGGGATACAAAGATTATTTACTGGTAAGTGTCGTCTCGGCATGGTGTAGGCATAAACATACATTGCATAATTTTTTCTCTTTCAAGAAAAAAAAGAGGAAAGAAAAAGAAAAAGGGGGGGAAAAGCACTGCAGCAAAGGATCCTCTCTAGAGTAAAGCAAAGTTGGCAACTTATGGTACAGTATTATCACATGACTTAACAACATAAACATGAAACCAGAAAAATCTTGCAATAGACAGTTTGGGTTTGCCTCCTTCAGGCAGCAGGATGGGAAGCTGCATGCTCACTGCCTCACAGTGTGCAAGACGCTGTGAACCTGCCCTATCTTTACTACCACTGTGGCTGCTTGTTGCTGCTGCTGCTGCTTTACTGCTGAATTTCCTAAAGCTTTCTCTCCTCAGAAGAGTTGTAATACTGTGCAAGCCTTTTAGTGGCTCACCGCTTACATATGAATCTCACCCTAACATACTGGCTTGTTTCCAAGAAGTTTCACAGACATAGTAATGCATGCAATTCTGGTCCCCTGCAGTGGAGCTGCAAAAAAAGAACTTCCTTCTACAATAATTCTTTCCATCAAAAATGTTTAGAGACAGAAACTCCAACACAATAATATATGCTAAGGAACAATGCTGAACATGTTATATTGGGTAAAAAGTAGCTTATGGAGAATTCTTAGATGTGGGGGCTCCAAAAAGACATAATCGCTGTTTAAGCAAAATCCAGATATAATAATTTTTTAATCCAAAACATTTCTCCACTACATCTGATATTTGTGTGTTTGGGGAGAGGGGGGATGATGGATGTTGCTATACCACTACTCAATCGATGGTTAAACTAATAAATATACACTAAAAACTAGCCCAAATAAGCACAGTACAATTACAAGCTATTCTAACATTTCAGATAGTTAAGATTTTGTGTATTCCTGGAGAGAATAGGAGTTTTTACTACTTACCACTATACTACAGCATTAATTTAAAATGAAGCAAAAATATTAAATTCAAGTGTTTAAAGATGTTATGTAATATCTAAAAACACCAGAGCCACTATTGCTAACGAATCCCAAATTTTCATTCATTTTCATTTCAGTTCCATGACAACGTATATACATTCTCTGGTATACTCGGAAGGCAATCCTCATATATATTATTAAGTAATAAGTTATGCTATTTATACAGCACTTTCTCTTTCTTTAAAGCATAAGCGATCTAGTCAATGGCTTTG